>JBAIAC010000004.1:109600000-114600000 GCA_037349315.1 Chelydra serpentina
TTCCCCCCTTTCCAACAGTCATCAACAGAGGTTGAACTCTGAACCCTCAACGTTGCAGCATGGATTGGTACTACTTGAGCTACAGAACTACATCACCAGGCAGCAGAAGGTTGTTATCCCAGAGGACAGATGGATTAGTACAACCAGGAGATTGTCAGTGGGGAGCCAACCTGCTCTATCCTCCCCGGGGAGTTGGGAGGGCTCCAGTCCTATGTAGTGCCCCGTGGGTTGGGGAGGGAGACTGAGGAGGTGGATCCAGGTGGATTTATGGGGTGGAGAAACCCAGCCTGATTACTGCCACGCTTTGATGCTCCAAGGGGGCAGAACGGGCAAATGGGGCCACCCATTTGTCTTCAGTCCGGAGAGCCCTCCTCTCCACCTGCCCCATCCACTCTGGCTGCTACCAGCTAGTACAGCTTGCTATTGTCGCTTTGGCATGATCTTGGACTTAGAATGTATGTGTGTTCAATTACTTGGGCACACTGCCAATGTTTTTCCTGGGGCATGCAAGTGAGAGTAGGAATGTGTCAATTTTTAATAGTTCATATCTTGGCAAAAGCTGAACAGAATTTCATGGGACAAAGAAAAGGTAAATGGATAGCCTGAAGGTGTTCTCTTGGTCAAATATCAAAGGCTTTTGGCAAACAATAAAAGTGTGTGAGCTCCTCAAAGAAAAGGTCCGGAGAATGGAAAACGTTAAGCAAAGGGGGAGGGATAGCTCAGTGGTTTGAGCATTGGCCTACTAAACACAGGGTTGTGAGTTCAATCCTTGAGAGGGCCATTTAGGGATCTGGGGCAAAAATTGGGGATTGGTCCTGCTTTGAGCAGGGGGTTGGACTAGATGACCTCCTAAGGTCCCTTCCAACCCTGACATTCTATGATTCTTAATATAGGAATCACTAACAGCTCTCCCCACCTCAATAATATGGCCCTAACAACAGCAACCCCCTCCACTGCCCCTTTAATATCAACTGTTGATAACATCACAATCCTTTCCATTAACTGAACTTTTAACTTCACAGACATCTTCAACTCTTCTTGCTCTCTTGCTCCCAGGCTCTCTCCAAATTGTCAGTTTCTTACACATCATTTCTAATATCTGACCTTTCTTTCTGTCTAGATAACTAGAACTCTCATCCAGGCCCCACCCAATCTCTTCTCTTGATTACTGTCATTTCCTCCTCTCTGGCCTTTCTGACAACCACATCTTTCCACCTCACCCTCAACCAATACAAACTGCAGCTGCTAGAATAATTTATTACTGCCCATTACTCTAGCCCACATTGTTCATTTCTTTCAAACCCTTCATCCCACCTATTCCACAATTAGAGCCCTGTGTGGATACAAAATTTATATTCACAGATGTGAATATCAGCAGCTATAAATCGGTATCCGCGGAACTGCAGGGCTCTACTGGGAACCGCAGAGGTAAAAGCAGCAGCCTGGCAGGCCACTACTCCCAGGAGTCAGCACCCCGCACTGGCAGCTCCTTCAGCGTGGCTGTACCCCCACTCCACTCAGCCCAGCGCACAGCACTAGCACAGCCAGGGACAGCTGCCGGAGAGCCCGGTGGACGGGGATGATACAGCCACCTCCGAGGAGCTGCCAGTGTGTGGCGCAGGCTCCCGGGAGCAGCGGCCTGCTAGGCTGCTGCTTTCGCCGCTGCGGTTCCTAATAGAGCCCTGCAGCTCTGTGGATAACAATTTATATCCGCTGATATAAATTTGCAGGGCTCTATCCATAATATCAAGTTCTTCTTGTTCTAATCTTCTAGGCCCATCATTATTCTGCTCTCTCATCCTTATCCATGTTCTTCCTACCACTTTCCACCTCCCCACCCAGCCACCACATAGGTTATTTTGCTTTCAACACTGTCCTTATGCATGAAATGACCTGCCTGAACTGATCCTCCTTCAAATCACTTCCCAAAACCCAGTTATGTTGCTGTGTCACAAGTCAGCCAACTAGCAGTAACTTTCCATCAGACCTGTGTAAGTCCTTAGGTAATATGATGATGGGTGCTAAAATAGACTAATATAGAATACGCCTCATGTCCCACAGCCATTAATGCTCACTCATTGCCCAAAGTGTTGAGCAGATTCAGGTGCTCCATACACTCCTTCACACGCTATTATTTTAACCAGCTGCCTACGAAGAGGGAAAGAGAACACAAGGAGGTGCACGTTTCCAATGCCACACCATTCAATCACGCCAAAGGCTGAAGGTGAGACACAACGCGCGACAAAAACCTAAAAGGAGGGTCACACAAAACCGCCACAGGATTAATCCCCTTAATGTAAATGGCCCCCCCAGAGCCCCCCCGGCCACGATTCTTTCTTTCTGAAGTAACTAATGCTCAGCAGTAAGAGAGGGAGGCCGCTCCCCTCTGGGTGCAACGCTGAGAACTCCGGGGTTACAATGAATAACCCCGCTCCCCACAGGGGGCACCAGGGAGCTTGCCCAATGCCACAGGCTGGGGGGCGGGACCCCTCCTCATGCCCTACAGATGATGAGGCTGGAACATCGGGGGTTATTACAGAGACCCTCACCATGGGGACCAGGAGCCTCCGCATGGGGGAGAGGGGACAGTGATTTCCCTACACCCCCCCCCAGTTTTGTGAACTAGTTACATGCCAATGTAGTGACACCTCCCCCCCCCCATTTCAAATCCTGGGGACGCGCTGCTGCCAGGGAGCCTGGATCTCCAGAGAGGCCCAAGGACCGACCCAGCCGCCCACGACCTGACGCCGAGTTTCCCTACACACGCCCCTCCCCCCCGCCGGCCGCCCCACCTCTCCTGCTCCCCACCCACCCCTTGCCCCTCCCGCTTCCCTGACCCCCGCCTCTCACCCCCGCGGGCCCCGGTTCCCCGCGCAGGTAGCGCCGCTTCAGACGCTCCACGGAGCCGCTCAGAGCCGGGCGCGCCATGAGCCGCCCCGCTCGCGCCTCCGCCGCTGGCCACAAGCGCCCCGCGGCCACAAGCGCCCCGCTCGACAGTTGGCCGCCGTGGCGGCACTGAGCATGCGCTGACCGACTGAGCCGGCTCAGCGACGCCGCTGCCGGGGGGGGCGGGCAGCGCGCCCCCTGCTGGCCGAGAGCTCGCAGGGCGCAGCTCGGCGGGCGGAACGCGCGGGACTGGGGGGGAACCAGCTGGCGGCCGGGGAAAGAGCGGAGCCAAAATCAGGGCCGGGGGTAGGAGCCGGGCTTGAGGCGCTGCCAGACGGGAAGCCGGGCGCGGGGAACAGGCGCCACAAATGGGGGAGCGGGAGGAGGAGTTCCCCCCCCCCTTGCAGGACGGGACATCTCAGCAGCACCCGCTTCCCCGGGCTGCGCTCTCAAGGGCACAGAGCCTCCCCTGTGCCTGGCCCAGGCAGCGTTGCTCTGCCTGAAGCCAGGACCTGAGCTGCTAAAGGAGACTTGAGTCCGTGAAATAGTTTATAAACCGCCCCCCCCCCCCCGTCAATAAGTGTTTAAAAGAAGCCCGGGTCCGTTTGTATAAAGCCCCATTTATCTTCTCTGCTGGCCGCATTGCCTGAACATCCAGCACGGTATGGGGAGGAGGTGACCAGCCCTCGGTGGAGAAAGAAGTAGTTCGGGACTATTTAGAAAAGCTGGACGAACACAAGTCCATGGGGCCGGATGCACTGCATCCGAGGGTGCTAAAGGAGTTGGCCGATGAGATTGCAGAACCATTGGCCATTATCTTTGAAAAATCATGGCAATCGGAGGAGGTCCCGGATGACTGGAAAAAAGCTAATGTAGTGCCCATCTTTAAAAAAGGGAAGAAGGAAGATCCGGGGAACTACAGGCCAGTCAGTCTCACCTCAGTCCCTGGAAAAATCATGGAACAGGTCCTCAAGGAATCAATTCTGAACCACTTAAAGGAGGGGAAAATGATCAGGAACAGTCAGCATGGATTCACCAAGGGCAAGTCATGCCTGACTACCCTAATTGCCTTCTATGATGAGATAACCAGCTCTGTGGATGAGGGGAAAGCAGTGGATGTGCTATTTCTTGACTTTAGCAAAGCTTTTGATACAGTCTCCCACAGTATTCTTGCCAGCAAGTTAAAGAAGTATAGGCTGGATGAATGGACGGTAAGGTGGATGGAAAACTGGCTAGATGGTTGGGCTCAACGGGTAGTGATCAATGGTTTCATGTCTAGTTGGCAGCCGGTATCAAGTGGAGTGCCCCAAGGGTCGGTGCTGGGGCCGGTTTTGTTCAATATCTTCATTAACGATCTGGAGGATGGTGTGGACTGCACCCTTAGCAAGTTTGCAGATGACACTAAACTGGGAGGAGTGGTTGATACGCTGGAGGGTAGGGATAGGATACAGAGGGACCTAGACAAATTAGAGGATTGGGCCAAAAGAAATCTGATGAGGTTCAACAAGGACAAGTGCAGAGTCCTGCACTTAGGACGGAAGAATCCCATGCACTGCTACAGACTAGGGACCGAATGGCTGGGCAGCAGTTCTGCAGAAAAGGACCTAGTGGTTACGGTGGACGAAAAGCTGAATATGAGTCAACAGTGTGCCCTTGTTGCCAAGAAGGCTAATGGCATTTTGGGTTGTATAAGTAGGGGCATTTCCAGCAGACCGAGGGATATGATTATTCCCCTCTATTCGGCACTGGTGAGACCTCATTTGGAGTACTGTGTCCAGTTTTGGGCCCCACACTACAAGAAGGATGTGGATAAATTGGAGAGAGTCCAGCGGAGGGCAACAAAAATGATTAGGGGGCTGGAGCACATGACTTATGAGGAGAGGCTGAGGGAACTGGGATTGTTTAGCCTGCAGAAGAGAAGAATAGGGGGGATTTGATAGCTGCTTTCAACTACCTGAAAGGGGGTTCCAAAGAGGATGGATCTAGACTGTTCTCAGTGGTAGAAGATGACAGAACAAGGAGTAATGGTCTCAAGTTACAGAGGGGGAGGTTTAGGTTGGATATTAGGAAAAAACTTTTTCACTAGTAGGGTGGTGAAGCACTGGAAATGGTTACCTAGGGAGGCTGTGGAATCTCCTTCCTTAGAGGTTTTTAAGATCAGGCTTGACAAAGCCCTGGCTGGGATGATTTAGTTGGGTTTGGTCCTGCTTTGAGCAGGGGGCTGGACTAGATGACCTCCTGAGGTCCCTTCCAACCCTGAGATTCTATGATTCTATGAACTGGCCTGACTTTTCCTTGCTAGCCCCTGTAAATGGAGCATCCCGCCGGTACATTACTTACTTTTTAAAATGTAATTTTTGTTACTCTTGGCACATCCTCATTCACCTTCCTTAACACTGTGCAGGTGGATGGCACTGTGCTATTTAATTGATGTTTTAATAGCAATAATAATTTAATATATAATTAATAGGTGCTGCCTGGTAGCTTCAGCAATCACATCTCAGTGTTTCGAATATTGCACATCCTGTTTGTATTGTGACAGTTTTTAATTCTAAATTTTTGTTCTTTTTTCATACACAAATTTATTCTTTGGGATCATATGATATCAAGACTGACTGATTTCCCCGATTGATGTCAAATCTTCAGTTTCCTTTAATCTATCTGGGTTCATCCATAGATGAACCTATCCTTCATGAACGTATCTAGACCCAGGCATCTACAAAGTTTGGATCAGAACATCTGTGAGGAAGTATGCTGGCATCTGCCATGGGGCTCTGGGAGCAGAAGGAAGTATTGGAAGGCAGGGCACAGGAATGTTATCGCACCGCTACTTTCTGCCCCAAACTCTTCGTTTCTTATCCGTGCTGATGCTGCCTGTGACTGCTTGCAGCTGAAAAGCAGCAGCTTCTTTGTAAGCCTAGTGCGGCCTGCAGACTGCCAGCATGCAGTAGAGTGAGTAACTGCACTTTTCCTTTCAGTTCTCTTGGTCAGAAGAGGATCTAGCCTAACCTAATGAGTGGTAACTCCCTGAAGTTACAGTTAAGGAGCATCTGTTTGTGAACTAAGTGGCCTGATGAAGAGCTCACCTGATACTTTGCAGAACAGAGCAACTGTATACAAGAGGAACTTGTTGAACTTACTCACGTTCCCATCACGTTAACCATCCCACACCTCTCAGAATTTGGCCCCACCACAAACGATTAAAAGGGAGAAGATCTGATGAATATTGAAGCCAGCATCCGCAGAATAGATCTGTAGGTCTTATGGCTCATAGAAACCAGTATGTCCACTGCTAAAGGAAAACCAAGGTTTCCTTTGAAGAAATTAACCTGTCAACCTCCCTGAAAAATGCAACAATCCACCTGATCCTCAAAAAGCCAACACTTGATGCAGAATACATGTTCTCCATCTCTAACCATTCATTCCTAGGCTAAATAATTGCAAAATAGTGACCAAAAAATGTAACATGGGACATCTGCCAGCATCCTTGATGCCTTGCCAGTGGACTTCATTCTGGGACACACGAGACAAACCTTAGGGGCTAAGTGATCACCTCCCCGTGGCAATGGATGGAAGCTACATCTCTGTTAATATTTGTTGATTTCTGTGCAACTTTCAACACAGCCAACTACGCTATACTTAGGGCCTGTTTATGTGACACAGCTGGAGTAGACGGTGCAGCACTATAATGTTGCCAGTCATTTCTTTCCAATATAACGAGGATACTGATCAAAGCTCAGTACCTGGTGAAGAACTTAAAATCAACCTGGGCAATATTAAAGTGATACTTCAGGGAGGCAGAAATGCTTTGAAAAATGGCTACATCACTTCCCTTCCCTTCTATCACAGAGATTTCCTACTGTTCATCAAAGTAGTATGAAACCTCAAGGCTGTCATCAGCTCAATATTTAGCCTACCAGATCAGGTTCTCCCATCTCCTGGGTCATTACCCAAACTGAAAACTATTTCCCCATGCTACGTTTTCCTCTACTGTTACTCACACCTTGTCAACTGTTTGAAATGGGCCATCCTGATTATCACTACAAAAGTTTTTTTTCTCCTGCTAATAGCCCACCTTAATTGATTAGTCTCTTAAGAGTTGGTATGGCAACCCCCATTTTTTCATGTTCTCTGTGTATATATATATATATATATATATATATTTATTATGTTCCACTCTATGCATCTGACGAAGTGGGTTTTAGCCCATGAAAGCTTATGCCCAAATAAATTTGTTAGTCTCTAAGATGCCACAAGTACTGCTCGTTCTTTTTGCGGATACAGACTAACACAGCTACCACTCTGTAAACTTTTAACTGAGTTTGAGAAAGAATATCTAACTGAATAAATGAAAATTAGGACATTTTCCAGCCAAACTGAGTGCAAAAAGGTTTATGGATGGTTATAGTGCCATTGATACCTTTTTCAGTTCCAGGCTGCTCTACTCTAACTAAACCAAAGGATAATACAAATCAGGGATTGAAAGAACATAGCATTAGCTAAATTATTTTCAATTCTTGACAGGGCTAGCCCTAGCTCCACTGGCATCAGAAGTATGCTAGCAACAATTGTGTTTAAAAGATGGTTGCTGGTAGTAGGGTTACAGCATAGTTTCCTTGACTAGTACAGATGGGATTTTATTTTATTTTTTGCCTCTATGCTCCTATTGACTAGCAGAGAGAGCCATACTATAACAGACCTTCAGCAGATTGGTTTGGTACTCTGCAAAGCTGAAGTAAGTGGCATATGTACAGCCAATTAGACAGCATAGCTTTGTTTTTATTCCATTTTTTTATTCCATTAACCAGAAAAAGCTACCACGTCCTGGTCAGATTTTATTAATTTTTGTAAAGTGAAATACAAGGCAAGATGTCTAGTTTCAGCAGTTTCCTCATACTATTTTATATAAAACTAAATCTACTGATAAGTTATAAACCATGCTCATGACTCCTGCTGCTAATATAGTTATTTCATAAATGTATATACATTGACTGTTTGGCCAGACCACTTTATTGAAGCTCTCAAGTTTTAAGTGACAATACCCTGGAAGCCATACCCTTCTTAGTTAACTTTTAACCATCACAAAGGAAGATTGAGATATCACACATTTGTGCAACACCACCACAACTTGATTCAACAGTAAAAGTGGTGATTTTGCCAAACTGACATTAAGAACTAAAAAAGCTTTGCAAAAGTGACAACATTTGCTTTTCAGATATTTAAGGTTATCTACTTAGTTCACAGCAACTTTAATGATTAAACTATTAATTTTATTATATGCGGAGCAATTGCATGTGGACAAGACAAACGACGAAAGGTTTAGGGAAAATGGCCTTGAGTCAGCTAGGAGATGTCTACACAGCACAGGGCTGGCCTTACCATGAGGCAAACTGAGGCGGCCGCCTCAGATGCCAGACTGGGGGGAGGGGAGGGGCGCCCCTAGGACCCAGAGTGTAGAAAATTGTGTCTGCTGCTGGTGCATATGTATTCTCTCTGCTCTAGATGCACAGAGATGGTGGAGTGCTGTGCTGGAGAAAGGATGGCACAAGAGACATAACAGGCAGGCAGGAGAAAAGGTGAGAGGGAATTACAGAAAGCAGCAGAAGCTGCAGGGAGAGAGAGAAGGAGGAACCTCTTATGTACCTTTCTAGCACCCCCAGGAGCCTGGAGTGATTAACACCAGCTTCTCAGAGAGCTTCCTGTTTCCTGCTGCTTCCCTGAACCCACTTGAGGAGAACAGGCAGTCAACTGAAGTAGTAGGAGCCAGTTAGGCCCTTAAGACATTGATATCTTCCCTCACCCAGGCCCTGCTACCAGCCTGCTTATTTGTCCCCTTCAACTGAGTGTTGAGAGCCATTATAGCTGGCACAGAACAGCAGTCATGAGTGAAAGAAGAAAACGCCCCCTCTGGGGCAGCATTCAGAAAAATAAAGAAAGCAAGCTTTTCTCTCTAAGCACAAAGGAGCTCTCCTGAGATACATAGACACAAATGTTCATGGTGAGCCTTCTGGCTCCAGTGAGGATGTGAGTGGTGAGGAGATGCCTGATCTTCCAGTTAGTCAGAGTGCACGTGACCTGGTAGCTACTTCAGCATCCATATCACCATCTTAAATGGATGTAACCATGCACATTCCTGAAGAAAAGTGTAGATCAGAGAAGAGTGTGGTGGAGGCACAAGAAACAGCTGCTGCTGAGTTTAGTTCCTTAAGTCTAGATGATCCAGGACTGTGGACCCACTTGAGCAGTAGCCTGAGGGACTTCCTTGTACTACATGGGCCACAGCAAGTGAAAAACTTCATGTTCCCCAAAGACAATGAAAATAGACGTTTCCATCCAACACATTATTGGTGTGAAATCCCCAATGGGGACAAAGTGGAGAGGCCATAGCTTATGTACTCAAAACCCCAGAATGCTGCATACTGTTTTTGTTGCAAACTCTTCCAGTCTAATGTCCCAGCCACATTGGGTTCTACAGGAACAAAAGACTGAAAAAATCTGGCATGCCATGAGAAGGCGTCAAGAGAAGATTGCATCAGTCTCTTTACCGGCAAAATGTTCTGAAAAGGCTCATTGCCATTGTGAGAATGCTTGCTACCCAAAACCTAGCACTGTGTGGCACTTCAGATCAGCTGTATGTGCCAAACAATGGAAACTTCCTTAAAATTGTGGAGCTGATGGCTGAGTTTGATGCCATACGCCATGAGCATCTAAGAAGAGTCACCACCCAAGAAACGTACACACACCCCACTACCTTGCAAAAACAATTCAAAAGTCAAACAGAAGATTGTGGCAGATCTGAAGTCAGCAAGATAGGACACTGTTTTTCTGGACTGCACACCTGACATCAGCCATATGGAACAAATGACTTTAATGGTGTGATTTGTAAGAATCTAGTGAAAATGTCCCTGCAATGGTGACTGTCAGAGAGCATTTTCTATAATTTATTGACATTGATGATACTACAGGAGCTGGTATGACAAATGTGCTTCTTAAAAAGCTGGAAGATACGGGAATTGCGATAGCTGACATGAGAGGTCAGGGCTACGATAATGGTGCCGACATGAGAGGAAAGAACAGAGGAGTGCAGACACGGATCCGAGAGTTAAACCCTTGAGCTTTTTTTGTCCCATGCAGTTCTCATTCATTGAACTTGGTGGTCAGTGATGCAGCATCAGCTTCCAGTGAGGCTGCTGAATTTTTTAATGTAATTCAAAGCATCTATGTATTTTTCTCTGCATCTACTCATTGATGGCAATTTTTGAAGCAACATCAGGGAACATCCCCTCTGACACTGAAACCACTGAGTGCCACACGATGGGAAAGTTGAGTGGAGGCAATAAAGCCTATCAAACACCAAATTGAGAAGATTGCTGATGCCATAGTTGCCATTATGGAGGATAATGCTATGACAGGAACTGTTCGTAGGAGAACAGTGGCAGAGGGAAATGGAATCACCAGAAATAATACATAACTTCACATTTCTGTGTGGTTTAGTGTTGTGGCATGACATACTGTTTGAAATAAATGTTGTAAGCAAGAGACGCCAAGGTGTTGTCCTTGATATATCTGGAGTAATGGAACAACTGGACAAAGCAAAATCATACCTACAGTCTTACCGGTCAGATGAGGGATTTCAAAACGTTCTGAAGAGTGCACAGAAGTTGGCAGAGGAACTTCATACTGAAGCTATTTTCCCACCCATTCAAGAATGCAAGAGTCACGGAAGACGACGACATTTTGATTACAAGGCATGGGATAATCCCACAAGAGACCCAAACAACAATTCAAAGTTGAATTCTTTAGCCAGATGCTAGATTATGCAATACAATCAGTTGACGAACGTTTCATGCAGCTCAAGGAACACAGCAGTATATTTGGGATGTTGTATGATATTCCAAAACTCCTCACTATACCAGAAGACGACCTAAACTAGCAATACAGGGCACTAGAGACAGTGTTGACACATGATGACATGTGTGATATTGATGCGAGTGATTTAGGTGATGAACTGAAACCCCTTTCAAGATGCATTTCAGCAGGATCAACTCCAAAGGCTGTTCTGGAATATATGTGCACAAATAAGATGACCACCCTCTTTCCAAATGCTTTTGTTGCTCTGCACATACTTCTAGCACTTCTTGTAACAGTTGCAAATGGCGAACGCAGCTTCTCCAAGCTGAAGTTAATAAAAACACATTTACACTCCACAATGACACAGGAGAGGCTGGTCGGCCTTGCAACCATCTCAATAGAGCATGAGCTGTCCCAGACTGTGGACCTTCAGGAAGCAGTTTAAATCTTTGTAACCAAGAAGGCACAGAAAGCACCACTTTGATTATTCAAACAGATAAAAATGCCAGTGTTTACTATGCAGACAAGAAAAGTTAACTTTCAAACGCCTGAGCAGCAAATGTAAGTAAGTGTTACTTAACATTTTTGAATAAGGCATTTTAAGTTGTTAATTCTCCTTTACTGGGGGTAGATAGAGCAGTACCATGAGGCAAGTAGAAGAGGAAGAAGGCAGAATAGAGACCTTTCAAAGGGTAGGTCTATACTTACGCGTCCGGTTGGAGGCGCGCGATCGATGTTCTGGGTTCGATTTATCGCGTCTTGTCAAGACGCGATAAATCGAACCAGGAAGTGCTCCGTCGTCAACGCTGGTAATCCAGCTCGACGAACGGAGTAGGCGGAGTCGACGGGGGAGCCTGCGCGCCGCGTGTGGACCCCGGGTAAGTGCTTTTTCATTCGAACTAAGGTACCTTAGTTCGACGGGGGGGTAGTGTAGACCTGGCCAAAGTTTTGGCCCAAACAAGGGGGCATCATTTGAGCTCCCTGCCTCAGGTGCCACAGCAATTAAAAACCTGAAGCTGGCCTGTGCCAGCTGACTCTGGGTCATGGGACTGTTTATTGCAGTGTAGACATTTGGGCTCGGGCTGCAGCCACATCTCGGAGACCCTCCTACCTCGCAGGTCCTAGAACCTGGCTCCAGCACTAGTCTGAATGTCTACACTGCAATTAAACAGCCCCACAGCCTGCGCACCATGAGCCTGAGTCAGCGGGCATGGTCCATCTGCCAGATTTTAATTGCAGTTTCTTGGCTGCATTCTGATGCCAGATGGTTAGTTAAGGAAAATTGGCTAGGGCTGATAACCAAACAAGTTTTGTTGGTTGCAGGGTGCTTGTAATAATTCTCTTGGTGTGAGTAAGTACGTCCAGTAATCGAGAGTGGGCAGAGTGTAACCAAACTGCGGCACTGTGTTCCAACTGAGCAGCAGAGAAGGAGCCCTGAACAACGCCGTTTGCATACTAGCTTTTGGTGTGGACCCTATCAGTTTGTTCAGAAGAGTGTTTCTGCTCTTTAGCTTTTGAGCTACTTTAGTGAAAGGGTATTTGTATGCAAGTGTGTGATCTAGATCAGTAGTTCTTAACCTTTATGGGCTCAGGACCCATTTATAAGTGTTTATGACCTCTCATGAACCAGTAAATAGTCTGGAGACTCTGGGATAGTTTTGGTCAGATCTTGCCTGGCACTCACCCCGCAGGGGCAGTTCCTGTGCTGTGGGGCTGGCTGGGCTTAGCTGTCAGCTCTGGGCATTGCAACCTCCCAGGTTACAGCACTGCTCTAATTTAGCCCCCCACCCTACCCCTTCCCCCCCCACCTGGAACAAATTTCTGAGAGTGAAGTTGTGACCTGGCTCATGGGGTTGCAGTGCCATTCACACAAGTTTGGCCTACGTGGACTCTTGTCATCACAATGGCTAGGCCAAAGCTGAGTGGTTCTGGGACCTGGGAGGCGAGCCCAGTCAGCCCTATGGGACAGAAGCAACAGGAGCTGCCATGTGATCCTTTGAAAAATTCTGGCAACCCAATTTTCAGTCCCATTCCACATATTGAGAAACCCTGATCTACATTGACCCTTAGATATCCTGGCTTTGAATCACGTGCCAACCACTGATCACTGAAAACGATACATGCAGTGTTGTAATTATGCTGGTCCCAGGATATTAGAGAGAGAAGGTGGTTGAGTAAATACCTTTTCTTAGACCAACTTCTGTTGGCGTGAGACAAGCTTTCAAGCTTACACAGAGCTCTTCTTCAGCTTGAAAGCTTGTCTCTCTCACCAACAGAAGTTGGTCCAGTGAAAGATTGCCTCTCTCACCTTGCCATGCAGAATACTGTTAAGCTTAAGTTGGATCTAAACAGAATATTGCTATTTATAAGACATGCTATAAATTCACATAATTCTATTTAATATAGTGAAAAATCTTTTCCTTGGTATACATGTAGTTAGTTCTGAGTTCTGAATTTAGCAGACATTTACCACAGCTGAAAAAACAGTTTTTCATTGCTTTTTATGATAATCTAACAGCATTTGGACCAAAAGAGTCACTCAGTAACATTAGATGCAAAAATACAATATAGTTAATTTTTCATTTAAGATCCAGAGGTTTTACCAGTTTTTTTCCCACCCGATAAACGTTACAAATTCTTTATTTATCCAATTGCCCTTGTAAGTATTTTTGCAATCAGTCTCCCATATATACAAAGCAGTGATACAGCAGCGGGTCTCAAAGCATATTAATTTATACCATAGGAAGATCACAAGTTCTCACTCAGATTTTGACAAGAACTTAAGATAGTGTACAGGCAATAGTTCAGTAACTTCAGGGTACAGGTACCCAAAAGCTGTTTCACAAACAAACCATCAGGTAGAAAACACACGTTTTCTTCAACTTAGGAAAGATAACTTCCGTCTAGAGAGAAAGACGGTAACATTTGCAGCTGAATGCTCTTAAGAAAGGGTAAGGAGAATGAATTGCCACTTTGCTTTTTATTTTTCTGTATATCAGTGGGAATAAGAGGAAACCGTTCTCACATAGAGCTACTTTAGTTTGGAAGCATGATGGCTAATTCTGTATTCAAAATACTAATACATCAGAGTAGCAAATCAAAATAACTGAAAATAGATTATGCATGTAATATTCCTTGTACAAACCAAAGTGAAGACAAGACATTGCTTTAACAAGACTAGGATTTAATTTTAAATTTTTCACATTTAAAACAAATGTCAGGATAACATATGCCAGTGTTTGAACTTTTATTTCACAACATGCAAAGTCAATTAACACATAAAAAAGTACTCTTCTATAAGTTGTAATTTTACATTTATACATCAGAAAGGTCATTTTAAAAAAAGCCAAACATAATTAGTCTACAACAGACCAACTTTGATT
The DNA here is from genome assembly GCA_037349315.1 of Chelydra serpentina. Lineage (NCBI taxonomy): Eukaryota > Metazoa > Chordata > Testudines > Chelydridae > Chelydra > Chelydra serpentina. The sequence continues at coordinate 109,614,121 of JBAIAC010000004.1, forward strand.
TATGCTGTTAGTGCACATATCTGTAGAATCACTACTTAGACGTTATATTTGCCCACAGTCTGTGATGACAATTCTTCTGTTCACCAACCCTTTGGGAGAAGCAAAAGATTCAATTTTTTTCACAACATCCATGCCATCCTTCACAAACCCAAATACCACATGTTTAAAGTCCAGGTGTTCTGCTTTTTTAAGTGTGATAAAAAACTGAGAATTATTGGTGTCCCGGCCACGATTTGCCATCGACAGTAATCCAGGACCAGTGTGTTTCACTTCAAAGTTCTCATCCTCAAAGGCATCTCCATAAATGGACCGTCCACCTGTTCCATCCTGCCTAGTGATATCTCCTCCCTGAAAATATTAATCATTTATAGAATTAACTCATTACTAGCCCATACATATCTACCAAGTAGAAAACTTGCTGTATGTTTTCCTCTAAGAATAACAATTTGTGTCTCATTCTTAGTTTTAGCTGTACATGTGATCATCATCATAAGCAAACAAAACTGAAAATATTAAGCGCTCATGGCAAGGATAAAGATTTCATGTGCGCTAATTTATGGCCTAACTGTGAGAGGTACAGAGAGTCCTCTACTCTGAAAATTACTTATGTCCTTTCTGTTTTGCACAGATGAGAAAAGTGAAATTATCCATGGCAAGTGGCAATTGCCTTGATGCATCTGGCCTAGAGAATCTATTACTGGTGATACATTGAGCCAGAAAGCGCACAGCCTGACTTTCAGATGCAGGTTATATTTGAAGACCTAGTATTTAGAAAAAAATTACTTGTAAATGAGCAAATTTGATATAAAAATCATTGAGGTACAAAAAGAGGAATCCTACAACTTTTTAAAATACAAACCACTTTTCTGACAAGTAGTACACTCTTAAACTAGGGAGTAAAAGGCTGTTCACTAAATCAAAATATTTGGTAAACTCCTCACTCCATGTAACAAATAGTCTTAGCTATAAGAAATAAAAATAGGTTTTATTCCAAGAAAAAAAATCTTCAACTTGCACTTACCTGACACACAAAGTCAGGAACTATTCTGTGAAATATAGAGTTCTTGAATCCAAATCCTCTTTCCCCTGTGCATAGGACCCTGAAATTTTCAGCAGTTCGAGGAACAATATTTGAAAATAGTTCCATGGTTATGTGTCCTAAAGGTTCATCATCAGCAGAAACTTCAAAATACACTACAGGGTTGGTTTCCTTTGACAGTTCTGCTGCCAGGGATACATGTGCTCTCTGAAGTTCTGACAAATTTTGTTGGCATTCTTCAAATCTCCTCTTGAAGGAATCGGCCATTTCTTGGCTTTTAAATCGAACTGCAAGTTGTTCTACTTTTGCTTCGCCATCTGAAATTAAATTCCCAAACAGATTATCATAGCCTATTCAGCATCAGTTACAGTTTTATTTGTCATACACAAAGAAAAAGTGTAGGTGTTTTAAAGCAACCTACACAAAACACTAGATCTTCTCAAACTCACCAGCATAATCAGTGGCAGTCCATACTAAAGCATTGTTTGATGTATTCAATGACTTTAAATTCATTGTTTTTGAGATTACATGATTTGCACACACTTTGAGAACTTGGTCCCTTCTCATTAAAATTCTGTAATATTTCTTCTGTGTATGGAAGAGAATTTTTATTTCTCCAACTCCACGCTCTTTCCACTGATTGACTTCTCTGTCCCATCGATAGAGTTTTGCCCTCTCTTTGAAGAGAATTTCTTCATCCTCTTCTCCAGATTTCACCTCCACCTAGAAAGCAGCAAAAACAACATATTCATGCAGTTCCTAGACAGTCATGGTCACCAGGAATCTACTCATGCATCAGAGAGTATGAGTAATAGCTTTTTATTATCCTGATTTCACACCCTTCTCCCCCCTTTTAAAAACTTCCTCCAAAACATACTTTCTATTTGAAATTCTGCATAGGCAGGTCTGTAGCCAGAGGAAATGTATTTCGGACTTTGTGGTGAGATGAACAAGCTGTTTGAGATAGGGTGTTGAAAAGGGAGGTTTATTTCACAGTTTAGAAAGTAAGTCATCTCTCAAATACTGCTTGGCCTAGAAAATTTTAATTTGCGTTAAGAGTCCTTGGCACGTTCTGGGGCATAGTTTCTGGCACAGAAGTTCTTTTCTGCAAGTTTGTACACCTGAATGCTTTGGCAGAGGTCCCAACCAAATGTATAAGCTTTGCTGGGATACAAGTGTGCTGGAGGAGTTTGCATTATTTTTTATATAGCATTACATAGTGCGGAGAGTTATTTTTAGTAGTGTGCTATGCTCTCTGCAGACAAGAGAATGATCTCAAAGAACTTGCTTTCTATAACTAGACCACATAAACAAGTAGAAGGTGCAGGATTAGATATGCGCACGAAGGATATGTATTTGCTTTGTTTGGCTGTGCATATTTCAAGTTTCTGGTCTCTTTACAAATGTTAAAAACGACAATTGTTAGAGTTCTCTTTTGGAGCAATTGAAAGCTTGAGAAGATCAGGCATTACAAACAAGTGAGCCGGTGAATGGAGGAAAGGTTGTTTGTGGAAGGACATATTGAAAAAAAAGGAAGGGGGAATAGAAGGGACAAGGGAGCTTAAAAGGAGACACACATAAGGGGAAAGGTGAGTGAGCTGTGCAGGATTTTAGAGAAATGTTACCATGGACACTGTTACACCACATCTATAATGAAAGCAAAATCAAGTGTGTCTTTAGAAAAGATTTTAAATACAACCTAAAGAGACACCTCATTAACATTTCTTGTATGGTTTAAACATCACCAGTTACCAGACTGCATTCACTGTAGATTAAGAAATTGGTGCTAGGATAATCTGAATAATGGAGTTATAGAACGCTTCCTCCACTGTTCTACCCACCTTTCACTATAGGACTACTACCTCCTGCCAGCTCTTGAACATCCTTCTTTTGCCTACTGTGCTCTTCATCTTCAGATTAATTTAGCTCTGATTGTGCTATTAATTCCTTATTGCTCAGTGGTCCTGGCCAGTTTTCACCCAGGTTTAGAGGGGAGAGAACAGACTATATGGTGTGGTATAAGAGTTTTATTATTAGCAAGAGTTTGGGATGGCTGCATCACTAATAAGTGGTAAAGCCATAACGGAGTTCTACAGGTCAAATCAGCACTCTAACAAGTGTATTCCAATCATTTATTTTGAATACACCACATATTTCACAGAATAATCTTTAACCATCTGAGCTCTTAAAAGAGTTACTGGTAGTATTGTGCATTTTTGCACACAAACTCAAGGTCCCTTGTATAAGTCAAGCAGTACAGGCTTCAAAGTAGTTAAAGTAATTTCAGAAGCTTTAAAAAATATGCGCCTAAAGGCAGCTTTTCCATACAATGTTGCAATTTTAACAGGGTTATTAGAATCATGTGTTCCATCCTATTGGAAACCAGGGAGATTCCCTAAAAATGTTTAGCCCTGATAGTATCTAATACCAGGTAGCCTATTTTTTCCTCTGGTGGAGAATTTATTTTTGTCCATCCGGGGCCTCAGGAAAGCAAAAATTATTATTTGTTAGAAGCAGCAGATGTTGGCATCCAAGTTGAATGAAATGCAAAGCCTGCTAAAGTGGGGATAATTTAGAGTTCTAGAATACTTTGTTTTACTAATCAAATGTGGTGTTAGTTTCATGGACATACTTGTTTTAATAGAGTCTCTAAAGTATGACCAAAACCATCTTACCTCTGGTAAGGACACTATAGGTTCGAAGTGGATATCATCACTATGTACAACTTCTTCATCACTACCATCTTCATCTTCTTTACTGGCTGGATGTACTCCAAATACAACTGCTCCTGTATTTTCCCATTTGAAGTTTTTATCTAGTTATGAAAAGAGTTTAAAGTTCCAGACATCTTTCCAGATGCTCCAATATACACACACACACGTATTATACACAAAGTTTCTTAATTTTCATAAATAATACCATTTCTAGAAAAAGACATTTAGTTTACGTGTATTGCCACTTACAATTTAGTACCTTATGAACTAGTAGAGATTCAATGCATATGAATACTTGGCATAAAGTTACATCAAAAGTAATTCCAACGTGAGTTTATCATCAAAAGTTTGTATCTGACCTTTAGAACCAAAAGCAAAATCCCCAGAATTTGAAGCCAGATCTGCAAATGACAAGCCAGTAGTAGTGTCAAATCCAAATGCAACTGGTCTGCTTCCTATCACAATGAGAGAAAGGTGTAAGAGAAAGGAGCATGGCATGGATGACTTTCCCCACTGCATACTCATAACTTTATAACTGTACATAATAACACCAAGATCCAGAAAGTGGCTAATAAATCCAGGGATTACAACAAATTTATATCGCCTCCTCTTTTTCACATGAATACCAATGTATAGGGACACTCCAAAGTGACTAGTGGCTCCCTAAACATTTATCCTAATAAAAGAAAAATATATTGGTTCTTTTGGGCCCCTATAGAACAATGTACGTGACAAATTATCACCCTTTCTTTGCAAAACTGCAGAGCCTTGACTACTACTAACTTTGCCACGCCCCCTAATTTGTACACAATGGACAATTGGTTAATATTTAATAGCAGCATGCAGTAGTGTGGTCTCATAATACTAGAGTTACCTTTGATGCACATGTTCATTTTTCATTTATTCCTTTGATCAGTACAATGATTACAAGTAGCTAAGCAGAATAGTCCCATTCTAAATCAATCTTGGTTACACACACTTCTACAGAGAAACGTGAATAAGCCCCAAAAGTATATTACCTTGGTTTGTGGACTCTGTTAAATTTGGATCATTTTCTTTTTTAGTTGACAAATCAACAGGTTTGTCATCGGTTCCTGACAAAGTCTGTGATGTGTGGGGGGATTCTGTGGTTGAGTCTGGTTCTTCACATTTAGTGGTTGATGGAACAGATACTTCAGCCTCACTGGTTGATGGAACAGATACTTCAGCCTCACTGGTACAGACTAAATCAGTTGAACTGGTAACTTCATTTTCCAGAAACTCCTAAAAAGAAAATATCTGTTTCCAATACATGCTTTAAAAGAGCCAAGTATTCAGAACATTTAGAAAACATCTGTTTAAATTCTTTTGAAAGCTGCCAGAACAGCGGCATTAGATAATGGATTCTCCCCTCCCCCACCCCCAAACAGGAACACGGCAGAAAGGTGGGAGTGTTGAAAAACTATATAAAAGCTAGCACACTGATTTTCAAAGCTAAAGCACCTTTAGCTCCTACTGACTTCAATGGGGTTTGTGGGTAATCAACATTTTTTGGGAAAAAATAAGGCCATACATGCTCATGGAATTAGAAGGAAGAGAAGCAAGGAACACAGATTGCAATCCAACATCTCTGTTGCTTACAAAAAAAAAATTTTTTTCCCCAAGTGGAATAGTTTTTGGGATCCAGGGCCCTTCCTTTGGCACTGTAACAAATATACCAAGTAACAATATTAATAAAAATTAATAGCCAAGGTGCTTGAACAAGCAGGCTAACAGGTTACACACTTCTAAAGATTCCAGAAGGAATTTTTGTTAATGTAATGAACTTAACACTTAAATCACTTAACACTACTGATAAACTTGGCAAAGTTCACATTCTTCTTTAAAAAAAATACTGTTAGATTATTTACTTTTTCTGAATCTTTGAAATTAGTACCTTTTCAGTGTGCAAGAACTAAGTGCTTAGGATTTGATCCCATTGGGGACAGAGAATGGGGAAAAGAGTAGTCTGGACAGAAGATTGAACATGAGTCTAGGAGACACAAGGTCCAAGTTCTAGTTCCAGTTTTGCCAGAGATTTACTTCATAGCAATGGACAAATCAAACAGTTCTTCCTGTGAAATCCTCAGTTCTATAAAATAATCAACCACACTAAGTTTACAGGGAGTTTGAGGATTAGTGATTTTAAAGGACTTTGAAAATATGAAGTGCTAGAGTGCTTAGAAATCCCAGATATATATTAAATACATCTCATTGTGCACAAGTAAATTCTGCAATTTAAGCTTTTTTAAAAATGGTCTCCACAAACAGCTTCAAACATTTTGTCTGAGATTAGATTTATTTGCTTTAAAAAAAAAATCAAGGAAAACCTGAGGATACTAACCCACTGGCACTGAAATCAAAAGGAAATGTTTCATAAATGGTCCCAAAGTTTCAGATGTCTCTACGACAGATTCCATTGGCACCCTACTGAGATTATTCCAGTGCAGGGGAAACTATCTTGCTCTTACTTCTTGGCACACACCAGACATTTATTTTAAAAAGCTAAAATTACTTCAATAAATGTACAGGGTATTCATGATGCTATTTCAGTGTTAAGAGTTAGTGCCACCAAAATGAATTAGAAAAGTCATGCTTTGAGTTTTAGTTCCTACTTTGGCTTCTTGAACTTTTTTAAGTTCTGTCTGAAAGTCTTCCAGATTGTCATTGTCTTCATCAGTATCACTGCCAACACCACAGAAAAACGTAGAAGGAAGCTGTAGTGTCTCTGCTTTAGCCTTTTCTTCAGGAGTTGGTTTCTTTTCCCAAACAATAACACACTCTCTCTCATTTTCTGGTTCAGTTTCTCCCATGATACCTAGAGAGACAGCACATCAGAAGTTACTGAAAAGTAGCAAACAGAGCGGAGTTCTGAAGCAAAGTTTCTAGGACACAGAGTATGAGTCAATTCCTACTTTAAGTATCCCAAAAAGGAGGTTGGGATAAATAATTTTTTAACTTCTATGCTAACTTTTACAATTACATGTTAGATTTTCTTGCTTTATTTAACTCTAGTAACTTGATCCAATTGGAAATAATACTCCGATTTTAGAGCCCTCCATTGGTCGTAGAAGCTTTTCATTTAATTGGAAAATAAAAGGTGGCACATTTGCAATTACTTTGCCAGCAGCCAATTTGAGTAGTTTGGTTCGGGAAAAACCTTCACAAAAAGGCTTGTCTGATAAACCTTCTCTTCCTAATGCCCAAACCCCTTCCACTTCCTACCTCAAAAAAACCCCATACACCTACATGTTATAATGGGTTTTAAAAACAAGTTTCTAATTATACTGCCAGAACTAAGTAATAGGCAGGGCAAAATAAATCCAAACAAGACACGTGCCAATTGGATGCTGAAGTTTTCCACAAAAATGACATTTCTTGCCCATACTTTTGGTACCACTAACTTTTAGATCATTAATTTACACACTCATTTGTGCCTACAGATCAAGTCTATTCACGAAAGGTGTCACATAACTTTGGAACCGAAGCTAATAACCTCAAGGCTATGATTTCTCTGTTCTGACTGAATCCCTCAAAGTTTGGTTGTAAAAATTCGGTGGAGAGATGGAAGCCTTGAGATGGGAAGGGACGTGGTATGTCATGTCAGCTTGTTTTGATGTAGCTGAGATGGATGCTGGTCTATCCTCAAGTCCTTTGTGAGTTCCAGTTGTCCATTATTTAGTGCATGGAGGACCTGCAGGGTGTGGAAGGGTGTAAGATGTCCAGGAGTTTGTGGTTTCTCCTTTTACCGCTTTATGTGGTAGGTCCTGGATCTTCTTTGCCATGCACCTAATGATATCTTGGAACACTTTGAAGTCATCCACCAAGGCAGGCAAAGGGGATTCACTGCCTCATCAAGGGAGGATAAGATCATTACACCAGGGACCAGTTCTTCCACAGGTAGCTGATACTCTTCCTCACTTTCCTCCTCTTGCCTCTCCTGTAAATGAGTCTGCACTAGCTGGCTTTGTTAAGATGCCCTACAGCAGTGGTTCTCAAACTTTTGTACTGGTGACCCCTTTCAAATAGCAAGCCTTTTGAGTGCAACCCCCCTTATAAATGAAAAATACTTTAAAATATATTTAACACCATTATAAATGCTGGATGCAAAGCAGAGTTTGGGGTGGAGGCTGACAGCTCGCAACCCCATGTAATAACCTTGCGACCCCCTGCGGGGTCCCAACCCCCAGTTTGAGAACCCCTGCCCTACAGTCTCTCTTTGGGTAAGGGGATTTAGCCCTGGAGACAGTAGAGGATGTAGACTTTCTAGAGTATAGCTGCACACCCCAGGGTATCAGTCGGGTCATGGATGGAAGGGATATGAATGTTGAGATGGGGTACACATGGAGGTGAGGGGGAAAGTTCCAGGAGGGGTATTCCATATGAGTCCCAAGTATTTTCCTGCTACCTCTCATGGTGTTTTGTCTAGAATCCCTATCCAAGGAGAGGAAGGTGGAAGTGCACGTGATGAGTTGCTGCTGTGTCTACATGATGACAAAAAGGAATACACTTCCTCTAATGGAGGGCTCATTCTACCCAGAGTGCCCTACCTTTGAGGGGGGAGAGGTGGGTACTGGGGATACCTCTTTAATCTGATGTACCAATAACTCTGGAGATGTTCTTGGATATCACCATCCTCAAGGAGAGGTGACTTGGTATCAGGCCCACAGATCAGTCACTTGGGTATTAACTTAGCTGGTACTGAGGAAAATTGTTCTGAGGTGCCTAGCAGAAGTAGAAAGAAGTCTTCAGGAACTGAAGCATTGGGTACTGAGATACCTGGTGCTGAGAGAAATGCAGTCCACAGACTTAGTGGATAAAAGTAGCTCTCCTGGAAATTGTTACAGAGGCACCTGAAGAGGGCTTGTCAGGTTTTTGGCCTGTAGGAAGTTGAGTTCAAAATGTCAAAAGTTTGGTGGCTCTTGTGTATTAGCTTACTAGGCATCAGAGAAGGTAACCTGTGCCTTGTTCCTCGCTGGAGCAGCACTCCTTTCTGCCCATCAGTGATGTCAATGCCAGAATGATGTCAGGTGACTGGAGCCTCTTAGATGAGGCCAAAGAGCTACGGGGTGGAATCTTGGCTCACTGGAAATCGAGGGACAGACTAGATCAATAGTTCTCTACCTTTTAGGGCTCAGGACTTATCTGTATACTTTGATGGCCTGTCATGACCCACAGGGGTCAACTGGGGGGGGGGGGGGGGGAGAGGACGTGCAGGATGCCTGGAGCTAAGATTCCAGATGCTCCAGCCAGATATGGACAGGTGGGGAATCCCCTGCACCCCGGCAGCGGGGGGGAGGGGAAGTGAGCTGAGACAGCCTCCAAAAATACACAGCTATGCCATGAGACAGAAAGTAAAGCGTGGAGGGGATTTGGGGCCTGGAGACAAGATGGGGAGATTAGGGAACCAGGGGGTGTAGTGAGGAAAGAGATGGGGATCCAGGGGGGAGGCTGGGGAAAGAATTGGGGGCACAGAAGCCTGGGGGATGGGTAGCAAACCAATAGATCCCAAAATACAACAACCCACCCCCATGCCCCTTGTGGGGCAGAGGGTAAAGGGGATTTGGAATCCTGGGGGCAAAATGAGGAGTCTGGGGGAAATGGCCTAGAGGTACAGTGGGGAAACATCTGGGGACCAGGATGGATGGTATGACGGGGAGTACCTGGCTGGGGGATTGATGTCAGGGAGGGGAGGTACTTGGAGAACTTGACACCAACTACATCCTCCTGGCTCCTGTCCTGCAGGGCAGGCTGGGCTCTCCTCCCAGTGAGGTTGCAATACTCGGTGATGCTTGCAGCTCAGCGGCTCACCAGACCAAATTTGTGAGGGTTGTTGCTGCAACATGATGCATGGGGTTACTGTGTCACTCACTCAAATTTTGCCCAGCCGGCCCCCTGTTGTCATGGTGGAAGGGTGGCTGGGTCAAACTTGAGCAGCACTATGACTCAGTGCATCGTTGCAGCACCTAGAATAGGGAGCTGAGCCCAGCCAGCATCATGGCCCTTTGACGCATTCTGGCAACCCAATTTTGGGTCACGACCCACAGGTTGAGAAACTCTGGACTAGATGATTGTCATCTAGTGCTCTCTATTATATTGTCCTCTCTCAGTGTCCAAGAAAGCTTGCACTGAGCTCTCAAGGAGGAAGAGCTTCAGATGGTCTTCTCTAGCTTTCTGAGTACACCTGGAGAATGAGTGACCACTCAGGAATATGTCCTTCTCCTAGTCTGAGTAGACATCAGGAGTGGACGTCCTCAACAGGTGTCATCTTCACATGAAGAACAGGTCTTGAATTTCAAATTTAGCTTCTGCCATGGTGCTAGGCCCATGTATAGGGGAGGAAGAGGTGTCTATTGTAACAAACTTAAGTGAAAATTATTTTGGGGGGGGCTTTTCTGCCAGTGGGCAGATACTAACGAACCCAAAACCAACTAATTAGGTAACACTAGCACAGCGTGCAGAAAAGAAGGTTGCCACTGCAGGGGTTCCATCCTGCTGAATGGAATCCATGTGGACAGTCACTGGAAGACTAGGGAAAATGTACTTAGCTCACCTTCCTTACTTTATAACCCTAAGGATGAAAATACCAGTGTTGAGATTGCAAAGTTTAAAATTTATTCAGAGAAGTTATTGAGATTTACAGGAAGAAACTTCTGCTGGTATCTGATAGATAGTACGGTTAAGACAACCTGGAGGAGAGAATGCTCCACTCACTTTATAGTGTGTAGTTCTAAAGCCTCTAGGGCTTCATGTTCATTTTTATTACATTCCGGAGAAATCATTATGGAATTGAGTATGTCAGTGTATTCCATCCTGCCATAAAAATTTAGTACGTACAATGCAGGTCCTGACAACGAGTTATTCCTGTGTACAAGTTTGCCTAAATATACATATACATATCAATTACATACCATAATGTGCATAAAAAGTTCAATACCAGGACAATTAAAGAAACTGCTATAACTTGTGCCCAATTTTAGGTTGCTCTCCTAGATTTCGTATCTTAAATTGTTTTTGGAAGTGAAGTGCATGTTGTATATATCTATATCTATCTATCTATCTATCACCCTCCACAAAGGTGCAACACTGATGGAATACAAGGTATGGCAGCTTTTAAGATTTGATTACTCTAAATAGTTAGACATGAAAAAGCAGCGTTAAGAGGTTTTAAGTTAAGCAGCAGTTTAGAGTTACACTTTCAAATCAGAGGATGTAGCTGAAAATTCTGTTTCAAAGTTTTTATTTACCTTGCACAGGATCTTTTGATGTTTTATGCTCTTTGGGATCATCAGGATATAGCTTTCCATTAAGTTTCTTAACAGCCATTTCATAGTCTTCATCTTAAAGATACAGAATTGAAAAGAGCCAGTGATTTCACAACACATACCCGCTGGGAACCATTAATTCTAGTTACACTATCCAGAATTGCAAATCACTCAGGTTAGGGAATCAGGAGATGCGTATTCACATTAGCTTCTAATTTTTACGAAGGGAACAGCCAAACAGGAAAAATTTAATCTAAATATTTCTTGTGGTTGTGTATATTTTTGTTGATGTAGTTAAATGCTGAAACACTCCTTCAATATAGACAGTTCTGATTTTGGAGCAAATTTAGTCTCATGTTTCATGATGCCCAAAATAATTTCATCTCACTTAGTTTCACAGCAGGATTAAGAGACAAACATGGAAAATTTACACATAAGCAGCTGTTAATTACCAAAATTGGATAAGGAATCAGAAAAGAAATGGATATTTAAATGTGTTGATTTATAAATATGGTACAAAGTCTTTATGAAGTATTTATTTCTCAGGGCAAACTTTTGTTAAGTTAGACAATCACAGTCCTCAACAGCAACCAGATTCATAAATGAATTGAAACATTTAGCATCTTAACATTAGGATTTTCAGAAAATTAGTTATTTTTAAAAAGCCATTTACTTTAAGAGGATGTTGGGGGACCCCTTCTGTTACTTTTCCATACCTTTTTAAAAAGTTTTGGGATACAAAAGGCATGTGTTCATAATTTCATGTTTTCCCAGAATTGCCTCCCAAAAAGGGAAGTCAGAAAGAAGAACAGAACACAGTTCATTTGTGATGCCATTAGTCTACCCAGCCAATTGAGATTCAGCATGATAGGGACCATTCTTGGTGCTTCTGGAGTCAGACCCAAGAGGTCCTGAGCATACTCCACTGAATCACCTTTTATCATTCCAAAAGGTAGCTTAATTGTTATAAGCCACATATGGCTGAGTTGAGCTACGCTAAAGTAATGTGAAGATCTCATTACACAATCTCTGGCCACAAGAGACTGGAGCACTGTGTCTTCAGAATAGGGATAATGCTTCCTCAGAGCACAAGAGACCCCCCACACCTCAAAGGTGAATTTCTGTTGGTCAGGGCCCAAGCATACTACTGTTGCTCCACAGTTAACCCAGAGTGGATGAACAAATTTCCAGCCCCTTACCATCATCCTCTTCACTTAAGTAGCCAGGCTTATTCTTGTAGCAGAAGAATGTTGAAGGTAGTTTAAGAGAGTCAGCAAGAGCTCTTTGTCCAGGGGTAGGTGTTAGCTCATAAACAATGAGTACATCAGAGGGAAGTTCTGCATCAGTTTCCTTTTTCCTCTCAACTGTTACAAAACCAAAAAGATTAACAGGATCAAAATGAAGATGCTTGAGAACAAATCTGAAAATAACCTCTACAGCTAAAGTCATTCTGAAGACAAAGTTAGACAAAACATGTAAGCTGCAAATATATATAGCCACAAGAAACTAAGCATCAAAATTATGACAGAACACTAAGAGAAAGGGATTTAGTATGAAGAAAAATGTGTCCTTCCAACATCAACACACACTAGTAAATACTTAGGTGTCACACCATGCTTTTCACTAGGCATAAAGCTAGGGTTGCCAACTTCCTAATAGCAGAAAACCAAACACCTTTGCCCCACTCCGTCCTGAGGGCCCTGTCCCCGCCAATTCTCCAAGGCCCCACGCCCGCTCACTTCATCCTCCCCTCTCTCCTTCCCTCTCCCCCCACCCTCACTCACTAGTTCATTTTCACCAGGCTGGGGCAGGGGGTTGAGGTGCAGAATGGGGTGAGGGGTCTGGCTGGGAGTGCAGGAGGGGGCTCCAGGTTGGACGTGTGGGAGGAGGTGTAGGCTCTGGGCTGGGGGCATGGGCTTTGGGCCTGGGTGAGGAGTTTGGAGTTCAGGCTGGGGCTCCAGGCTGGGCCCAAAGGGTTTGGTGTGTGTAAGGGGCTCAGGGCTGGGGTGCGGGAGGGAGGAAGTAAAGGCTCCAGCTGGGGGTGCAGGCTCTGGGCTGGGAGGTTCGGAGTGTAGGAGGAGGCTCCCGACTGGGGCAGGGGGTTGAGGTGTGGTAGGGGGTGTGAGCTCCAGGAGAGAGTTTGGGTGTGGGAGAGGGCTCAGGCTGAGGCAAAGGGTTGGGGTGCTGGAGGGGATGTGGGCTCCAGGAGGGAGTTTCGATGCAGGAGGGAGCTCAGGGCTGGGATGCAGGAGGGAGCTCAGGGCACTTACCTTGTGCGGCTCCCCAGAAGCTCCCTCGGACTCCTAGGTGGAGGCATGGCCAGGCCAATGGGAGCTGCGGGGACAGGAGCTGAACATGCCGGCAGCTTCCCGGGAGCTGCACAGAGTGGGTAGGGAGCCTGCCTGCACTGCCAACCAGACTTTTAACAGCCCTGTCTGCAGTGCTGACCAGAGCCACCAAGGTCCCTTTTCGCACAAGCGTTCCAGTTGAAAACCGGACACCTGGCAACCTTACATAAAGCATGCTTCAGTCTTCACAGTCCTTACTTCTGTTTATTTTCATCACACAACTTAAGTTAAACCCAGCTGCTGCATGCATTTTAATTTTTAAATTTAGAAAGCTATTTAAATAGTAAAGTGTAGGTACTTTTGCCATGCTGAGTACTATGAATTTGAGCAATGGAGCATAATTTTATTAATATTCACTTTTAAAGATGCAATGTAGAGACTGAGAACTAAATTGCATGCCAAATTTTATCTACATTCAGAGGCCCACTAGATTCTGTCTACACAGATCTAATTGTATGAGTGAGACCTAAATTTATTGACAAAAACTTCCTTGTAGAAAAATTCAAGTGTTTACAGATTAATTAAAACTCTCTCCAAATGGGATTTAATTCCTGAAAAATCTCAAGCAGGAGCTCAATATTTTACATATTAGACATTCTATATTAAAAAACTGGGCTTTTTGTTAGCTACTCCATGATGCAGTAATAAGGCGGGCTATGCAACCAATACGTGCATATTTCAAGTTACAATTATTCTTACTCCCCTCCTCTGTTTGGAAACACAGGATCATGTTAAGCATACAACTTTCATTAGTACTGATTTTCAGCCCATTTTAATTAACTATTTTCTCCAGCTAGAACGACTGCCACATCTACCTTTGCCCACTCCCATCTTTTCTGCACATCCCTTTGATTTTATCTCCATGCCCCCCCCCCACATTTGTACTACCAAAACTGCCCATTCTGCTTTTACTAAGAAAGCACTGGGTAAGAGAATATATATGGCAGCTGACTGTCAGCTATTCATTGTTGCAACTTTTATTGCTTTAGGAATCAGAAAATCTGTGCTACCACACTACAACACAGACAAACTTGAATCAAGATAGTTGGCTGCAAATACTTTCCTTAAAAAAGGGTTTAAACCCAGCTTGTGTGTACTTTTGCCTAGGTAAATCAAAATAGCTAAAATCCGGGCCTGAAGGAATTAAGTGGGAGTTCTGATGTTCACTTGAGAGCCAGGATTTCATCTAACATCTTTAAAGAATTTTAGAAGCTGCTTCTTCTTCCTGGTCCTTTAACTTGTAGAATTACTTTTTTCCACCAATTCTTCTTTTCCTGCTTGTGCAGTTTAAAGTCTACTGTTTGCAAAAGAAATTGGGTCACATTGGGAAATACATATAAGCCTGTATAATGTACTAGCTAGACCCATGGCTTTTGGCCCCTTGATATGTATGTTTAAGCAACACCTAATTAGTAAGTAAAGCTCCACCAGTACATTGAAATAGAACAATGTCAAATTCATAGAAGTAAACAGATTGAGCCAGCCAAGCTTTATTGGACTTCCAAAAATCTATTTAAATCTTAAAACCAAAAAACCCACACAACATCCGGCAGCCAGCAAAAAACTTATTAAAAATCACTCCCTTGTTCTCAAAATCACAATTATATCCTTTCAGGCTTTTAGATGCTACAGAGATGACGACACCTCAGTCCTGTACTGCAACAGTCATTGCTCATCACTGGGACTTGGGCATCCCAGAAATTATCCTGTTTGTCCAGATCTTATTCTACTTTCACTATACTATTAGCACTAGTTTAACACATCTTCCGAAGAACAGTGCAGATGAAATCTAAAGAGTAGCTTCTGCTAGACAGTAAAGTTTCCATGTGCTTTATGTGTTCTAAAAAAGGAGAACAGTCTGCATAGCACATCTTTTGAAGGTTCCTCCCCCCACCCCCTCGCAAAAAAGAGCAATTAGTTCAAGAATTAAACATCAAGGCTGGGTTTAAAACCATAGCAGTTAAGAGATCCAAGTACCAAAAACATCCTACTTTTTAGTTCATGCTCCAGCTACTTGAATAGAGCTACACCAAGTTTCATACTTGATATGAAAGTTTACTCTGAGCCAGCCCACCTCAGGATGTTTCAGCACAAGCGCTCATCAGTCATATCTGGTTAAAAACATGGTTTATTGTAGGGTATAGTGAGATTAACTCTCAAAAAGAGAGAATAGAGAATTTGGTACGTATAGTCTTAAAGGTGTGTCCTCAAGAACAAAGCTGAAGTAGAGTGGGAAAGCTCATGCTGCTACTGGCCATGTCGCACCCATTCTATGGCTAGCTATAGGATTTTAGTTCCAATGTTGCCAATCCAGCATCTTTCACGAGCACCAAGCTTCCAGTAAACCATCATTAAATCCAACATGCAGAAAACATACATTACTTCCATGTAATAAAGCAAGTAATGAAATAAGTTCAAGGTACACAGTAGTGTACGAAACAGAAACGTCTGTTCAGATTAAGCAAGGTTGTGGCCAAAATCATCCAAGAATTAGTCCAATATTTGTTTGGCATCACTGCAACATCCTAGTATTCCAATCCCCACTTCACAAAATGCATGGTTCAGAAGACAAGTTACAAAACAGGTATTGCAGACAACTGACCTAAAATTTAGCCAGATTTGGTTGTTTTAGAAGAGTCAATTTCTCCTTGTTTCATGTTTTGCTATTAACATTCCAAAATCTGATTTTCCATTAATTATATGAATAGACATGGTTGAGCTATTTATAACAGTTATAAAACAGCTATGATAAATTTTATACGTCACTGTTTAATTAACTATCACAAAACCAAAGTTAGATTCTGCAGACTGAGCAGATACAAGGAAAAGAATTATGATCCATCAATAGTGTTCATTCCATAACATTAGAAAAGAGGCATTACTCATCCAAAGCAGCTTTCCACTGCTGTCCTAGCATTTTGCTTTTCTTTTAACTTACTGATGTCAAGACTATATAGAACTAAGTATCTGAGTCTGGACTGCTAGTGTTTGATAGCTGTGAACTGATTTTTTGTTCAATAATATAGAAGCTTTTGTAGATCTAAGGATTAATGGAGTTTTCTTTGTAAATACTTTGATATCATTAGGACACGTTACTGAAAGACTCAGAGGCTGGTTTTCGGATGGCTTATATTAACAAACATCCTTGCTTTGCTCCAAGGGTGATCATTTTGGTAGGGAGGTTAGAACTACTATGTTCTGTTAATAGTTAAATTTTTCTAGAGGGTTGCCTTTTTCCAAGGCTGGAAGGAAAGAGCTTGAGTTTCTAACTTGTTTCTAAAAAGGAATATCAACATCAGTAATCCTTAACTACATTTTTAATGGGTTGGATTTGAAAGGCAGATTTCGGGAGTGTCCGCTATTAATTCTCCCCACCCCCCAAAAAAATCAGATCAGTACATCCGAAGGCTCAGCTGTAGTCAAATGTGGATTTTGATATTTTTTCATATCAATTTTTTAAAAATAATAAAATCCACACCATATTTCCAAGGTCTGTAATGCAGAAGAACCTATTGAACTAGATCTTGTAGAGTATTATAGTCTCCACCTGTGGAAGCTAAGAACAGTTTGAAATTTACAAAAAATATATGGATTCTTTGTGTTTTCCATGTAACAACGCACCTTAATGGAGCATCACAAAAGTAAATTTTGAGGTAGAAGCTTCATTTTAAGATCAGGGAATATTTTGTGCAACTTAATCCTGTGAATGTGAGATCAGAAAGTGTTTACTATTTTAGTTTTCCCTCTTTTACAAACTAATCATATCAAGTTATGGGTACTCACCATTTTAAAGTATCAACTGCACTATATATTCATCACTTTTTCCTCTGTAAAGGAAGAAGACTAAGATAACAAAGAACAAATTTAGCCGGGGAAAGAATCAAGGATATTTACTTTATTTCACAAACAACAAATGAGACTAACTGAAGGTTTTAAATTTAGAATCTGATTAAATTTGGAAGTAGCGATATTGTTCTTTTAAGAAATAAAGAGTTCGTATGGGTAGAAGGATATAATATACTTTTTCAGATTATAATGATGGAAAACACTTTTTGGATGCTATAGGAACTAATATTGTTAGAACAATGAGAAGTATGTGTTATGGTGACAACATTTGACCAAGTTTTACTTAAGCTAGGCAGAACTGCCAGTATTTAGGTTATACCATGCATTTGTTGTAA
The DNA here is from genome assembly GCA_037349315.1 of Chelydra serpentina. Lineage (NCBI taxonomy): Eukaryota > Metazoa > Chordata > Testudines > Chelydridae > Chelydra > Chelydra serpentina. The sequence goes on from JBAIAC010000004.1 coordinate 109,631,686, forward strand.
GATCAGGTTATATATGTTTAGTACTGAGGACTGTTGCAGCACTCAAGTATAAGACATTCTCTGTGTATCTTTGTATTTCTTTTTTTTTTTAATTGGACAATGTATACAGATTATCTATAGTTATATTATTATTTTAAAGGAAAAAAATAAAAATAAAGGTTCCAAAAGTTCTCACCAACCTGGTTTATTCAGCAAGTAGTCAGCCACCCAACAAAAGTCTATTTTTTAAAAGAAGTTGGGTGCAGAGCAACTCCTTACGCAGCCACACACTGGGTGAGTAGAGCGCACTGGCCTCCCAATCTCAGAATGTGACTTAATTATGAAAAGGGCCAGAAGTAAACAATTAGGGGACCAGTGAGTGAACTTTGAACACTTCCAGTAGCAGACAGGTGGATTCAATTCAGACACTAGCTGGAAAAACTCAAGAGTTCAGAAGATCTGATTCTGCCTCCCATTTCGCAGATGCTTATTTTTAAGGATATACAGTTCTTACTGGTTAGACACTGGGAATGGAACTGAGACAGTTTGAAACCCTCTTCATAAGGAATTCCAACAACATCCTGAGCAGACTCAGTGATATTTCTCATACCTCTCCTCATCTTCCTAGGGAAGATTTTAGCAAGCAGTTCTGGAATCCCTATGGTAACTCTGAAGCAATACAAAAGCCAAAAGTCTACAAAAGTTGAGCACTCCAAGACCACCAGTTGTGTGAATTAAAAAAAAAACAACCCTAAACTATCAGAGGGTAGGGAGACATTCTTTTGCTATGACAGGTACAAAGTCAAAGACACACTAATTCTAACTACTTCTCTTCAGCATGCATATTAAATTTGTTTAAATTTTCATACCATTATATAGCCAATTGCTTTGCCACAACTGGGCAACTGTCAGTACCAGCTAAAGAGTGATTTCATCACACATTCAGTGCAGTGTGTAAATACCTTTACTATCGAGTTGGAAGGAAGGTGTGCTGGTCCAAAAGGCCATTGGATTAGATTTAAAAAGACTAAAATTAAATCCTAGAAAATAAATTATGTGGGTTTAAGTGTTTATTTGGACTTTTAGAGGGGCACAAACATATCTATGTTTTTAAGTGTATGTCTCCAATATCTAGAGATCACAATCAGCTAATGAGTATTTGCATTGCCTGCTGTACCTGTTTATTAATCTACCCAGTACATGTAAACAAGTAGCAGCTATCGAGTTTTTTCTACCAGGATACTTTACTACATAGATCTGCATATTTTTCATAATTCTGAAATCCACTTTTAGTCCAAAATTCTGCATTGTCCATTTTTGACTACAATTTAGTCAAAATATTTCTATTTAACAACAGTGATTTGACTGCTTCCCCTCCCCGCCACACTTTTAAATGCCAATAAAATCATACGCTTCATATAATATGTAGGGTGCTACCGAATTCATGGCCATGAAAAACGTGTCACAGACCATGAAATCTGGTCTCCCCCCACATGATATCTGGTCTTTTGTGTACTTTTACCCTACGCTATACAGATTTCACAGGGGAGACCAGCATTTCACAAATTGGGGGTCCTGACCCAAAAGAGTTGCAGGGGGAATCACAAGGTTATTTTAGAGGGGGTCACGCTATTGCCACCCTTACTTCTGCGCTGCCTTTAGAGCTGGGCAGCCAGAGAGCGGTGGCTGTTGGCTAGATGCCCAGCTCTGAAGACAGCACCCCGCCAGCAGCAGCACAGAAGTAAGGGTGGCAATACCATACCATGCCACCCTTACTTCTGTTCTGCTGCTGGCAGTGGATCTGCCTTCAGAGCTGGGCTCCCGACCAGCAGCCACTGCTCTCCAGTTGCCCATCTCTGAAGGCAGCACCGCCACCAAAAGTAGTGCAGAAGGGTAGCAGTACCGCAACCCCCCTGACAATAACTTTGCAACCGCCCCACAACTCCTGTTTGAGTCAGGATCCCTACAATTAGAACACTGAAATTTCAGATTTAAATGGCTGAAATCATGAAATTTATTATTTTTAAAATCCGATGACTGTGAAATTGACCAAAATGGACCGTGAATTTGGTAGGGCCCTAATATGTTAAACATTACTAGCTATATAATGCAATGAAATATTCAGTTTCTACTGTAAAGTTGTAGGTGGCTATTTAAAGGTGAAGCCCAAGAGTTTGCCCAGCAGAAGATATAAATAAATCACAAAGTTACATCATTCATTCTCTGTCTGCTAAGACAACAGACCAATACCAGGATTTGTGAAACCTCTTCAAGCCAGACCTCTGAAGTGACTGGCTGTGGGCTGCACTTTGATCACAAGAGGCTGGAGTCAAATTTCATATACCATACAATTATCTTCAAGCAGGAAATTTCCCTGACTTATACATTTCACTCTGCTGCTGAAAAAATTTAGGAATCAGATAAGAAAAAACAGTAAGACAAAAATCTAGTTTACACCATTCTACTAATGCCACCTCATCAAAATACATCAGCAGCACTCAAGTTTGTATGTTATGGCAAGTTTCAGCTAAACCACTGTGACTCTCCATAAAGAAATGGAAGCCAAAGTTTTCAAACATCATTGTCTAAAGACAGGTCCCTGCATCTGTACTTAAGTACCAACATAAAAGCGATAATTTCAGAAGTGCTGACAAGACTACCTATTTAGGTACAAGTCCAATTTATGGATTCCGGTGCCAAACTTTAGGCAACCACATTCGAAAATTTTGGCCCGAGTGCATAGGTAATTCCTAGCTCATCTGAATTCCTAGATATGGTCAGAGTTATGCTGACATATCACAATAGTTCAGACTTCCCCAGCCCCCTCACCATGCACAAAGAGAACAATTGTAGTGAAGGACAAAACCATAAGATTTTAAGCTAAAGAGGTATTTGCAAGAAACATGAAGTTTGCATTCAACTACTGAAGAGAACAGTTTACTCTTATTACTGGGACACAATTTACAGTATTTTCATTGCAACAAAAAGCCACTGCTTTCCATGACAAATTTTTCAATAATCTTCTCAAAGAAAGAAAAATTTCTACTTAGTTGCCAATTCAGGCAATGCTTACCTTTTTCTAGTGTTTTAAATGTGTAATTAGAGGATCCTGCTGCTGATGTAACCAAGTAATTTTCTCCCTTGCTGTCTGTAGACTTCTGATTGGCAGTGTAGCTTTCCTGAGGCTCAGTTACTGTGAGCTCTAGTTCTCTCTGCATTATGTTTTGAGACACTGAACTATCCTCTTCACTTTTGCTTTTTGAAGGAGAGTTAAAGCTGAAACCGAATAGAGATCCTGTAGCTGAAGTATTTCCAAATGTGAATGGCTTTGATTTTTCACTACTGAAAATACTCTTGACTGATTCTGAACCAAATACAAACTTTGGAGGAGAAACCACCGTTTTTGTTGGTGTTTCAGAAGTGCTTGACACTTCTGAAACCTCTACAGTCACATCAGAGGTATCGCCATCCTGGCTCAGATCAGTTCTCTCCCTGGTGGTTTCCTCCAGTACAGCTACAGCAATTCTGCCACATGGAGACTCTCTTGGTGTGCTGGCACGTGAAGAAAGAGGTGTAATCAAGGTATCTTTTTCTTGGGCATGTTTTGCTTCATCAAAAATTTGCTTAAATGACTCTGCAACATCTTGTAGTTTAAATCGCACAGCTAGGAGCTCTACCTTTCTTTCCCCATCAGCAAAATCACATGCAGTCCATACCCAGGCTCTTTCAGTTCCTTTCATCTGTTGCATGTTCATGTCTGGTGTGATTCTATGATTGGCACAGAGTTTTAATACCTGGTCTCGTCTCATTATAATACGAACTTGTTTGTTGTCAAAATTCTGCAAGATCTTTATATCCCCAATACCTCTTTCTTTCCATTGATTGGCATCTTTATCATATCTGTAGAGTTTAGCTCTATGACTGAAGACAACTTGCTCATTTTCTTCACCACTTGCCACTTCTATAAGGTCAGGTAAAGGTACCACAGGTTCAAAGTACTGTCCATCTCTTTCTTCTTCTTGAGTAAGATCAGACTCTTCATCTGTTCCCACAGACAACCTGCTCTGATTCTGTTTGGCAGGAGACTTTGATGGGCTCAAGGCAGATTTGAAACTAAAATTAAATCCTGTTGTAGACTCCCCAAATCTAAATAGGTTTTTTCTCACAGGGCTACTTGCCAGAGGTGAGGCATACACAGAGCTACTTACACTATCATCCAATGCTTCTTCACGTAAATCATAGTTATCCCACTCCAGAGTAGGCCCAGTGCTTTCAGCATGTGGCTTTATAATTAAATCAGAAGTACTACTGGCTGAAGCTGAGTTTTTATTCTCTTCTTCTGTCAATTTAGTTTTATCATCTGTCAAGAAGGTTTTGAGATCTTTCAACCCACTTTTCATTTCTTCTGCTTTCTGTATGAGCTGAGCTGTTCTACCAGTATCCACAAGTTTATGTGGGGTCTGCAGTGGTATATCCAACAGCAGCCTCTGACACTCTTCAAACTTCTGTTTGAATTCCTCAGCTTGCTCTGTCGTCTTGAATTTAGCTGCCAACTGCTCCAACTTTGCATCTCCATCAGAAAAGTCACTGGCTAACCACATCCATGCTTTGTCTGAACCAGAGAGAGATTTCAAGTTCATGGTAGTTGTTATCCAATGGTTTGCACATACTTTTAGTACCTGTTCACGTCGCATTAGCATTCTTAGTTTGCCATTAACCTCATTTTTAAGGATTTTCAAGTTGCCAACACCACGTTCTTTCCACTGGCTTGTTTCTGGATCAAACCTAAATAGTTTTATTCTTTGAGAATAGAGCACTGTCTCATCCTCTTCCCCTGTCACCAGTTCCACTTTTTCAGGCATCTGGACTACAGGTTCAAAATGGATATCATCATTGTCCTCTGTCTTATATGCATCATCCTCCTTCTCAAGATCAGCAGAAGTATTAGCCTTGTGAGCCACTTTAGAACTCTGTGAGGAAAATAACTTTTCACCTGCACCTGAAAAACCCTTGAAGTTTGGATCTTTTACACCAAACTGAAATTCTTCTCCAGAAGTAGTTTTTGCAAGGTCAGCAAAAGTGAAAGTGCTACTATTCTGGCCAAAAACTAAATCACTGTTCTGTTTGTTAGAGACGTTATGAGACTGGATACCAGTTACACCCTTTGAGGGAGTCTCCTTTTTCTCTTTTTCATCACCACAGTTTAAGCCGCCAGTGGTACTTTCTTTGGGTAGCTCATCCTTTGTGATATTTTTACTAGGCTCCTGTATGCCAAATTTAAATCCACCTGCGGGCACAGGCATTGAAAAGCTAAATCCTTCTTTTGCAGATTTAACTTCAGTATCTGAAGGAATCTGAAAGGTGAAGGAAGAAGGTGCTTTTCCTTGTTCTGCATGGCCAAATTTAAAACCTTTTTCAGAAAAGTCACACTTAAAACCTGTTCCCAGTTGTCCTCCAGCAGGTTCAGATAATTTGCTTTTAAGGCCAAATGTAAGAGTTGATGGGGCATCAGCAAGAGGCTTATTACATGGATTTGATGCTTGACAAGCTGCGCAGGTTACCGAAGAGCCTTCATTTCGTACTAAGCAAACACTGCAATCCCACTGCCCTTCCTTTCTAGTGAAGAGTCCCTCAAATCCACTTTGCTGGCGTTTACTTGCATCAGTGGTAGAACCAAATCTGGGTGCAGGAGATGCTTGAATAGTAGATGTAGACATATTAGGCTGACTTGGTGAATTGGGATTCTGACAAGCAACACAATTTACAGCTCTTGCTTCATTTCTCACTAGGCACACACTGCAATCCCACTGACCTTCTTTTTTAGAGAATGCAGCTCCAAAATCATTTTGTGTAGTCTTCAGAATGTCTCCTTGGCCAATTTTAAATGAATCTTGCTGACCAAATACTGGCATGTTGGTTCTGTTTGGATTCTGGCAGGCAACACATTTAGACACAGTGGGCTCATTTCGTACTAAGCAAACATTGCAATCCCACTGCCCTTCCTTTCTAGTGAAGAGTCCCTCAAATCCACTTTTCTGGGGTTTACTTGCATCAGTGGTAGAACCAACTCCAAGAGTAGGAGATGCTTGAATAGTAGATGTAGATACATTAGGCTGACTTGGTGACTTGGGATTCTGACAAGCAACACAATTCATAGCTCTTGCTTCATTTCTGACTAGGCACACACTGCAATCCCACTGACCTTCTTTTTTAGAGAATGCAGCTCCAAAATCATTTTGTGTAGTCTTCAGAACATCATCTTGGCCAATTTTAAATGAAGCTTGCTGACCAAATACTGGCATGTTAGTTCTATTTGGACTCTGGCAGGCAACACAGTTAGATGCAGTGGGCTCGTTTCTTACTAAGCAAACATTGCAATCCCAGTGACCTTCTTTTTTAGCAAAAACAGATCCAAATGTATCGTGTATGGTATCAGTGTTGGGTTTGAAAGCTGCAGAAGTTTCAGCTAATGGTACAGCATGGATTTCCTTGTTTCTTGGATTCGGACTTTGGCATGCTGTGCAGTTCTTATCAGTAGCTTCATTTCGAACCAGACACACATTACAAGCCCACTGATCTTTCTTCAACATAAACTGTTCCCCAAATCCGCTAGTAGTACATGTGGATGGGGTTTCCCTACCAAAGGAAAAGGATATCGGTGTAGATGCAGCTGATGTAACTGTAAAACTGCTTTTGCCAACAGGTCCCTTTACAGAACTGCTTGTATTTTGGATTGGAGCCTGGCAAGCGCTACACTGGGAAGCAGTTAAACTGTTTTTCACTAAGCAGATGTTACACTGCCACGTCTCCTCTTTCTTAAACTGAAATCCAAAATTCAGGGTTCCAGGAGTAGTTTTGCAAGGCTCCTTGCTATCCTGATTTGCTATTTCTCTTGTAGTCCCAACACCCTGAATAGCCGCTGGTGTACCAACATTTGATTCCGAGTTTCTCAAAATATTCTGCACCTCTTCAAACTTGTGCTTGAAAAGCATTGCTTCCTCTAGTGTTTTGAATCTAATGGCAAGCTGCTCAGGTTTTGGAAACTCATCTGCATAATCTAAAGCATGCCATACAAATGATTTGTCTGAACCTGCGTTCAGTTGCAGTTTCATATCGGTATTTATATAGTGATTCGCACAGATTTTCAATATTTGCTCCCGCCTCATAAGGAGCCGAATCTTCCCAGATATTTTATGCCTTAGTATTTTCACATTTCCAATGCCCCTTTCTTTCCATTCTTTAGATTCTGTGTCAAAACGGAACAGCTTTGCTCTGTTGCAAAAGAATTCCTCTTCATCTTCCTCACCTGTCTTTACTTCAACCTTGTCAGGGAGTGGCACTACAGGCTCAAAGTGTGGACCATCATCATCATCATCGGCACCATGGATGCTTCCTCCATCAGTTTCATGACTTCTGTTGGCCAGATCTGAACTTGGGGTTCCAAACACTGGTTTTCCAGGATCTTGGAAACTGAACATGTCACCCTTGCCAAAACTTGAGGTTTTAGGTTGGTTTTGTCCCACATTTTCTGTAAATGAAATGCCTGAAATATTTTTGTTACCAAAACTGAAGGCATTTCTTTGGCCAGCTGTATGATCATGAACTGTTTTTTGCCCCATGTATCGATCATCTTGTAAAGGTTTATCCGATGTAAGAAGACCCAAGAGGCTTTCACTGCTATTAAAAGCTGCACTGGGGGGCTGGGTTACAATCTGAGGTGATGAAAATGTAAAGTCTCCATCATTAGATTTGAAATTAGAGTTAAATTTAAAAGTGGTTAGTTGTGTTGATTGTGCAGGTGTTGTGAAAGAGGATTTTGTTCCTTCTGCTGGTACAGGCTGCCCAAAGGTAGATTTCCCAAATTCTATCACCTTTGATTCTACAGACTTTGGAATCAGAGGAGCAATTGAAGGTTTTGTGAAATAGCCTGGCTCAGGCAATGGTGGATTTGTGCTTGTTTGTGGAACACTGTAATTATAATACTCATCACCACCACGTGGAGACAGAAGTCCAGTAGCAGGAGAATCAAAACGCAAAGGAGCACCATACATTTCTTGGGAAAATATGCAGGCAGAGGTGTTCTGCAGTGGTGGTGTATGCATTGGCTGTTGATAAGCATATATATGTTGTTGAGGTGTAAGCCTGTTCATGCCATAGACTGGAGCCTAAAAAAAGAAAAATTATTATTTTCTATTTGTACTGTGGTAGTGCCTGTACAAACATAAGACAATCCCTGCCCTGAAAAGTTTGTTGATGTTTTCGTTTTTATCCTTAAAAAAGATGTATAGACCTTAATATTAAGTGAAGCAGAACAGCTACAAAGATTTCCTTTTTATAGAAACACCTAGCTGCTTGAGAAGATACTGCTTGTTTCTTCTCTATTCCTTCCTATTACTCCCAAAACTTCTTCCCATCCTACAGAGAAACGGATCTTACGTATTGTCAAAGATTTTCTCAATAGACGATAACTTATAGTGAGCATGTATACTTCAAATATGAATGTAAGAGATTGCTCTTGATGGTTCTCTCCCCTCCCGCATCACCAGAATCTGAGAGGACTCACTCAGTATGTCATCCACATTTGGGCATTGAGCATAATCCACGTAAGTGTGACTATCACACAAAGTTATCCCTAAAAGTCGTCATTGGAAGAATCAGTTTCACATATAGAAGCTGAAAATTGATAAAGACTATAGTTCAAAGTAGTAAATTAACAGATCTTTCCTCACCTTTGTTGGGGTTACATTGGTAGCAGCTGTTCTGAGAAGATACTGAGAGTTGTATGCAGGCGACTGACTGTAGTAGACTGATGGGCCAGTGGTAGCAACTAAAAGAGAACACACAAGAGTGTAATTCTATTTTGCCATTACCCAAAAGAGAACCATCTTCAAAAGGTAATGTTTTTCAACAGAAAGGTATTTTTAAGCTCATTTGCAGTGTTTAAACCTTAAATGCTCAACTTATAGCAATTTTAGAGGCTAAAGTCTTCTGAAAACAAGATACAGTAACTGATTAAACTCAAACACAAGTTTACCTGTTAGTGGAGCTCCATGAAAGTTTTGTGTTCCCTGATAGCCATCTGCCATTGTATCTGTGCCATAGCCTTCAGCAGGCCACCGATGAGATGACACGGAGTTGGAATTATTGAGTTTCATTTCATGCATCTCATTCTATCAGGAGAGAGTATTTATATAGTGTTTAATTTTAAAGTAAGACAGGTGTAGTTGAATATTAAAACAGATGTTTACTTGGAGGTAAATACGATCTATGCAAAGCCTTAAATTCTCAGTTTTTCTTTGGTGTTTAACAAACACTGATTTTTATCCAGATACTCTTGCCACCCAAGGCTCAGTTTTGAAGGAAGAGATTACTATAGCTGTTTTTGTTTATCATAAACAGCAATTAACACTGAAGAGGTCTCTTTGTATGAATTAATATAGTCTACTACTGAGCCAGTACACAAAACCAATTATATAGGTTAAAAAAATGAGTCAAGTACTAGCAAAAAATGAATTGAATATATCCGAAGTGCCATATTCAACATTATATAAATATCTTAATCTTCCAGTCATGGGAAAAAACACACATTAGTCGACTAAAAAGAACAGTTCTGAAACAAGAACAGGTAGAGACAATTTTTTTGTCTAAAGTCATCCTTAGAGAGGAGCCAAAGGATGAGCTTTTACTTGGATAGCTGCCCTTGCCCTTGATTTTTTAGCAAATATTAGTAGAGGATGCTCAGGTACACCCAAATATTTATAGTTATATACTAGTTGAGTTAATTATTTTTAATCTTGAAGTGATGCAAAGACAGGGAGCCAATAATATGCTCTCTAACAGAGAAAATTAACTAATGTTGCAGAATAACTTTTATTTGCCTTATAGTAACGATGTTGTTATCCATGTGGATCCCACTTTAGCCAAACAATGACTAACACTGCCCTACCAAATCTGGCATCTGTTCTTACAGCTAGGTCAAGGACAATGGTCAATGACAGGTAAAGGACAATGTTTAATGAAAGTAAAGAAAGTACTCTATGTAGCTTCAGATTTGGGAATGTTCCAGAAGTGTGCAAAGGACTAGACCAGGGGTCTCAAACACACGGCCCATGGGGTTATTTTCTGCAGGCTGCCAGCTCCCCGCGCCCCCCCTGTATAGATCCTGTATAGATCCTGATGAGCATTCCCGGACTTCCTTGTTCTTGTTGAGAATTACTGACACAGAGCAGCAATCTGGCAGAAGGCTCTTACAAAGGCAAAAACAGACTGGTTGTGGCCATCAGTGAGTGGAATTAAACTGTCACAGGATGACAGTTTAAAGCTCGAGGGCTTTCAATCCATCATTTTTCTGTGGATAGAGGTGCTGTGCACCAAGGGAGAAATTAAATGGGCAGGAGAGAGGGGGGGTAGAGGAGGGGAAAAAAGTCAGGGAGGAAGTTGTTTTGATACAACCAGAATAAAAATAAATTACTAATATTTTGAGGGGGATTAATCCTAATGTAGTACAAGCAAATTCCACTAAGCGGTAGCGGGTGAACACTGCTAGTTTTGTCTCATTGCCATGGGCAGCAAGAGGTAACAGGATGGTTGCAGCCACTCTGCCTGCCTTCAGGTGATGGCCATGAGGACATCCATGGGGCAGCCCAATGGACACCACTATTCAAGAGACTACGGTATTGTGCGCATGTGTACCTAGACTCATGTGAGATCCACATGGATATACAGTCAAAGATGGTAGTTTAACTTATTAAAAGATTCTAGCTCTTTCCAAATCATTACCAATAGCTTCTATTCTAAGATGCAGACCGTAAAATTTTAAAAAAAATTAAATACAAAGGTTGTGCTTTCAAATTTAAACATATCAGCCTTGGCAAAGGGATAATGAACGTTTAGCAACCTAGACCCAAAAGCTTCCTTACGATAATAATGAAAACTAAATATTTTACACAAACAATTGCTTGCCTGGCAAGTATAATTTTACAAGGCTAACATAGGAAATAGGGAATGAAGAAGAATAATTTTCCATCAGGCCAGCAGCAGTGCAGTTGTTAGGAAAATTATTAAAATATGGAGAAAGATCAGTGATAATTTAATCACCATTAACTATATTTCAGACAACAAAAATGAATTTCTTGTTTTACTTTTGGACTTTCATAACTTTACTGCTTAAGTGCAAGATAAAATAAACTGGTAAAAGAACCAATCTGAATAGGTTGAACAAATTAAACCCATTTTTAGATGTCAGTACTAGCTACCCCATTCAATATTAAGTACATTTGAAACTACCTTACATAGTGCTTCTGTCCTGCCCCTATAACCACACAACAAAAGCCATCCTTTTCTTATAATTTTTGGCTTGAGAGGTGCAAGAAGAAAAGTCTTATTATAGAAACTACAAGAGTCTTCTCCTAAGTCAACAGAATTCATATGCTCAGTGTATGGTCCCACAGAAGGATGCCTTTATCTGCTTATGCACTATTTCATAGATTCTGAAATTAAATTTCTATACAGTGACACTTGCAACCATACTCTTCAAATTACCACTTTAATTCCATTGATATAACTGGAAATCTCACCACACACTGGAAGTTTAACTTAAATTTTTAACAGTCTGAGCTTTGTAATCTAATGTTAACTTTAGTACCAATCCAGTGTTAGAAGTACTCTTCATTACATATTTGTTGATATATTAACCCAGTTAGGATTTATTTACCTTAATGGCTTCTACTTGCTGACAGATCATCTGAAGTAAAGATTTCTGATCCTCTGCCCAACGAGGGGGAGTTTTGGGAGAGAACTGAAAGAAGAATGATTGAATCTTATCACATTAATTAAAAACAATACATTTCAGAATGTATTATTTGTTATGTGTTATTTGATATACCTTGTAGCTTTTACTTGGTGATAAAGAAAATTTTGTTGGTGACGGAGTGGAGTGTTTAAATTCTGAATCTACAGTTCGGGATAGGCCATTCTTGAAGACAGGACTTTCTTCTTCACCATAGTCCCCAAGTTCTTGAATTACTGTATCCAGCATCTCCTTAACAGTTTCTATTGACACTGGTAACTGAGAGAGAATTGCAGTGCACAAAGAGGTTTAGGGATATAGTCTCATTTTGAGTTCAAGTGTAATTGAAGTAATAGTCATAAAGCACTATTAGCAAACAGAATTTCATGTAAAAATACCACATATCAAGAGGACTATTCCTCTATCTGAGCAAATAGTAAAAATATTGTTTGGAATCTAACGCAAAACCTAAACTTTCTAGCTTTTAATATACTAATCTTTCTTGGAAGTTTCCCACAACTTTTGCCATTGTCAACTACTATTGTTTACATGACATATGACTTATTGTCTCTTCCAAAACTCAATGCCCACTCTACATGTACATCACTATACATAGGACAAAAATATTAAATGATATAATTCTGCATGAACTTCAGTAGAAAGACTGGTTATATACTAACCAGAAGTAGTATATAAATGCGTCTTTTCCTGATTCATCAGCCCCACTTCAGTATTTGTAAGCAATGACTGATTAGGATTAAGTCAAAGATATAGAGTTAAATGCAGTCAAATATTTAATCTCCACTCTAACCTTGGCCTAATGTTTGTCCAAAAATAAAAGTTCCTTTTATTTTAGTTCAATTTCAGAATCTTGACTACAGTATTAATTCACATTTTTTTAAATAAAGCTTTTTAAAAAATGTACATAAAATATTTCCAAAATAGAAAAGAATTGTTGCCTCCTGCATTTTAAGAACAAACCAAGCAGAGTCCTTTTGAATGTATAGTTTATTCTTAAATACTGAATTTGGTTTGTAAAGCAAAACACTTCACTGAAGAAAGTGTTAATATTCTATCAAATTTTGAAAGGATAACTTAAAACATGAGATTTCCTGCTGACGCAAAGGATTCCATCAATAATAAACTATAAAGCAAACCAAATTACATACCTTCTCAATTACTGAAGTGTCTGTAAAACTTTCATCAATGATCTTTAATAGATAGTCTCTGCTCTTTTGCAGGTGATTTTTGCATTCTTCTTGTTCTTGTGGTGAGAGTGCATCATTCTCAATCTCTTCAGCCTTTCTCTGGAAAATCTATCCAACAAAGTAGTGATTTTTATCATGCAGTATTAAGAACATAAAAATTATAATAAAAGAGTTACACCTACTAGTGCAAGATTCCAATATGAAACAACGTTTTTAATAGCTTCAAGTGCTAGCAAAGCATCCTCAGTTTTCCCATCAACTGCGTCCAACATAGCAAATGCTATATATGCCTCCTCTTCATATTCTGCAACCTGAGAAACCTACAAAGAGACGTTTTGTCAAAAACTAAAAGTAAAGCTTATATCCTCTAGGCAACTGCTTGATACAAAGTACACTTAACCTCACACTCTTGGAAGTGCTTTAAAAAAAGCATTCCTACTGGAAGTTTATTTCCCCCTACTTTAGAAAAAAATAAAAAAGCTCAGATGCCAATGTGTCCTTTTTGTATTTTTGAGAGCAATTTGATAGTCAATAATATTTCTAAACACATTTATTGCTGCACAGGGAATACAAGAACAAAAAAAAACATTTGAGTCACATGAAATTAGCCTGAAAAAGTTAAGAATAAAATCCAATGGAATTTTCAAAATGTTACAGTGGGGACAAGATGTTATCAACTTTAAAAATACCTGAACTTTTAAGCTTTCTATTGGACTGTTAACATTTAAGATTACTGAAACTGAAAGAAAAATTGTTTGGCTTGTTTACTTTGTGCAGCTGACAGCAATTTGAGTACTCAATTTCAGTTTCTGTATGAATTTGGGGATAAAAGTTACAGGGGGAACTGGTAGCACCACCTATAACTATGGGGAATGTCAGGCAACTATAAGACCCTGTTTTCAGTTGCTTATAAATTTTGCCAAACTAATTGTTGAGGCTGAAATTGTACATGCTGGTGTCTGCCTCAGATGGAATTTTTTGGAAAATTTCAACAAAAATGGTCCAGCCACTTCCAAGAACAACATTGTTTTGCCCATGATAAAGAATTCCGTACAACTTTTTCATCCATCAGTTCTAGTGCCTCCATACTTTTGAGCAGGAACTTGAAATTTGGCAGAGGGTTGGCCTGTGTGTCAGATGTGCTTTTTTAAGATACCGGTAAAACACTGCCCAAATTTGGCCAAATTACAAGCCATTAAAAACAGTAGTTTGCATGTGCTCAATGGAAACTTGCTGCAACTTTGCTGCTGCATTTCTTGACAATTCCACCTGTTCTGAACAAGCTGAGGTCCAGTGCCACAGGAGCTAAGCAGAATTTACCTTGCACTTTGCCTTTTTAAAAGCTAGGAAATTACATACACAACACTACATTAAAATAACGTTAAGGTTGCAAATTCAGGCACTCAATTCAGGAAATGCCTTTGCAACCTTAGTTCAGCCCCCCCTCGAGCATATGTATTACAACACAGTCTATATTTACATGACCACATAATATTTTTTCCACACAACCCCTGCCTTGTTCTGTGCTCAGGACGAACACTTCACAATGAATGAGTAGCTATTCCATATTGTTTTTTCTTTATACTTCTTTACTAGACACTACTCAAACTCTGCACTTAATATGGGATTATTTCTTCATGGGCTTTTCCATACCCACCATAGTATGAGTGTGCTTCACAAACACTAAAAAATTTATTTTCACAACAACCCAGTGATGAGGGGGCTGTCTCCCTATTCTACAGATGGGGAAGTAAGAGCAATTGAAGTCAAGAGTCCATTAACTTTAGGTGTCTAACCTGAGATGCCTAGAGTATCTCTGGCATTTCTTAACTTCTGAATTTTCAACTTTGCAATCTTAATAATGTTCCTTAAACGTAGTTTGTATGTAATTTTTTATATAAATAGAAAATTCACTAATGACAAGGGGACTAAGGGATGAGTAGTACCTGAAACTATCTTTAACTTTGAAAGAGACTAGATTTCAAGCTGATGTCCCTTTAAAATGAAGCCTAAAGTTCAGGCTTAACCAGCTTGACAGCACTCTCTTTCCATCAGATTTCACATACCTTCATGTTTTCAGAGGTGGATATTGTATGTTGGTCAGCCACCACTTAATATTTCTCAATTTTTGACTTTCACTATTATGTGGCTAATATGGCCCACAGCAGAGTAAACTTAAGCTTGGGGCAGTATTGTTTGTTCAAATGATGGAACTCAGTCATTACAGCATTTCAGATTCTGCATGCCTCTGCTTAACTATTTATGAAGCGTACAGAAATGAGAAGCATTGTGATCCAGAAGAGGTACAGAGTTAAAAAGCAACTAGAGTAGTAGCCAAGAGATCTGTACTCTATTTCCAGCTTGATTATTAGCTCCCTAAGTGACTAGACTGCGTGCTTCAGTCTCCTTATCTGTAAAATAGGGCAAATGGTGTTTATCTACCTGTAGTGAGGTGGTGTGGCCTCCCTCAGAGAATGACAGGGAGGGACCACAACATGCCCCCTGGTGGGCTGAACCAGGAGAGCCAT
The DNA here is from genome assembly GCA_037349315.1 of Chelydra serpentina. Taxonomy (NCBI): domain Eukaryota; kingdom Metazoa; phylum Chordata; order Testudines; family Chelydridae; genus Chelydra; species Chelydra serpentina. Next base: position 109,647,189 of record JBAIAC010000004.1, read on the forward strand.
GCCCGCCTTGCGGGAAGCGGAAGGGTGGGATAGGAAGGGAAAGTACAAAAGGCAGACCCTGCAGCTTAGCTGTGGTGAAGCCATCACAAGAGACAGGCGCATCCTGGCTGCTGCTGGAGCCTGCAGAGGAGCTGCCTCCTGAGGACTGGCTGGATCTCCCCGGGCTGCCGGAAGATCGAGACACTGAGGCGCTGCTGGGGCTACGCCTGCAGACTAGCCAGAGCTCCCCAAGATGACAGACACAAGTACACCTGAGGGGGAGAGTAGGAAGCAGCCCCGGGAAACCACGCAACAGTCTGGTTGGGAGCTGGCCTGATACAGAGTCACGTGTTGCGGGTGGATCTTCGCTGACCCAGCGGCAGGCCACTCCGCCACTGTTAGGATCCTGGGCTGGGACGTGGTGAAGTTGGACAGGCCTGTGTCCCCGCTGCCACCCCATTCCTGGGGTGGCAGTACTCTCCCTCCTCAGGCCAGGAGGCCTGAGCCCCTAGACTTTATGGTGCTCACCCCCACCGGGACTTAGACTGCTTAGCTGCTCTGCCCTGATTGCAGACCAGAGCTTATGCATTGCTTTGCTCCCCAGCCCTGACTGGGTCTGGGGCTCAAAGACTGTTCTGCCCAGCTGGAGGATCGGAGCACTAGGTGAAGCTAATTCCCCCCTTTGAGCACCCTTACAGGTACACGACAGTGAGGAGGCATGGCCTCCCTCAGAGACTGACAGAGAGGGATGGCCACGCAGCCTACACTACCTTTGTAAAACACTGAATTCTATGGATGAAGAGCATTAAGTTATATTACTACACATGCTACACGTTTTGAAAAAATTTCAAATAAAATGGCAAATATATTGTTCTAACACCAAGGGAAAAGCAACTTTTGCTATACCACACACCTTAGAGTGCCATTATACTGAGATCAAGTACAGAGTCATTTGGCCAGCTTGCAGGACGTATCCTTCTGCTCATGTGTTGAAATGTCACCTAACTTAATTATGAATATGAAGTTCTATAAGAAGTAAGTCATGAAAAACAACCAGTTTGTACAGACTAAATTGGATTTTGTATGTTTGTGTTAGTCCTCTATTCTCATCTTCTTTTTGTAGGGGGTCTATGAAAATGTGCATTCACACAAAGCAGTTTAAATCTTACTCAGTCAAAACCCTTCCTCCAAAAGTGTACTCTCAATTCCAGCGGTTTCCATACATGATGTTATCACATTCTATATCATTTGTTACTTCAATATCTAAATACTTACCCAGGGGCCTGAACAGTACTGCATAAGACCCTAAGCAACTAAATCATCACACAAAAAAGTCTTCAATTTAATATGCAAATACAAACATCTTCACTGTGTTAGTCCCTTCAACTTTACCAGTTTCTCCAGAAAAATCTTAGCAAAAACCAGAACAGTGTCTACAAAAGTCTGAACAGTTTCATTTTCTACTCAACCATATCTCAAACTCAAACTATCCTGGTATTCAGAACACAATTTTCTGTTTAATATCAGCATTGTCAAGTAAGTCATAGAATAATAGGACTGGAAGGGACCCTGAGAGGTCTTGCTGAGGCAGGACCAAATAAACTTAAGCCATTCTTGACAGGTGTTTGTCTAACCTGTTCTTAAAAACCTCCAATGATGGGGATTCCACAATCTCCCTTGGAAGCCTACTGTAGAGTTTATCCTTATAATTAGAACGTTTTCCCTAATATCTAACCTTAATCTTTCTTGCTGTAGATTAAACTCATTACTACTTGTCCTACCTTCAATGGACATGGAGAACAATTGACCAGTCCTCTTTAACAACCCTTAATATATGTGAAGACTTAGGTTCCCATTTGCTCCCTGGTCTTTTTTTCTTTAGACTACACATACACAGCTTTTTTGTTTGTTTGAAACCTATCCTCACAGCTCAGATTTTCTAAATCTTTGTAATTTTCGTTGCTGTCCTCTGGACTCTCTAATTTGTCCATGACCTTTCCTAAAGCATGGCGCACAGAACTGGACACAGTATTCCAGCTGAGGCCTCACCAGAGCCATACCAAGTGGGACAATTACCTCCCATATCTTATGTACAACACTACTGTTAATACATCCCAGAACAGTATTAGCTTTTTATGCAATTATATCACATTGCTGGCCCATATTCAATTTGTGACCCACTATAATCTCCACCTTCTTTCCAGCAGTAATACTGCCTAGCCAGTTATTCCCAATTTTGTATTTGGGCATTTTATTTTTAAGTGAAGTACTTTGTACTTATCTTTATTGAATTTCATCTTGTTGAATTCAGACCAATTCTCCAATTTGTCCAAGACCTTTTGAATTCTAATCCTGTCCTCCAATGTGCTAGCAACCCCTCCCAGCTTGGTGTCATTTGCAAGTTTTATAAGAGTACTCTTCCACTCCATTAGCCAAATCATTAATGAAACTAGTGACTAGTGCCAGAACCAGGACAGACCCCTGAGACCCCACTAGACACACCCTCTTAGTTTGCCAGTGAACCATTGATACTATTCTGAGTAGCCTTTCAACCAGTTGTGCACTCACCTTATACTAATTTCATCTAAACCACATTTCCCTAGTTTGCTTATGAAAAATGTCATGTGGGATGGTGTCACAAGCCTTACTAAAAAAAAATCAAGATGTATCATATCTACTGCTTCCCTGCTATCCACTAGACCAGTAATCCTATCAAAGTAGTTATGTTGTTTTGGGATGATTTGTTCTTGCCAAACCCATTGTTGGGTATTCCTTATTATCTAGGGGGTTGCAAACTGATTGTTTAATAATTTGTTCCAGAATCTTTCCAGGTACTGAAGTTCGGTTGATTGGTGTAATTCCCTGGATCCTCTTTATTCTCCCTTTTAAAGATAGGTACTAGGTTTGCCCTTCTCCAGTCCTTTGGGACCTCACCCATCCTCCATGAGTTCTCAAAAACAACTACTCTCTGTTCCAAGATTGCTTCAGCTAGTTCCTTAAGTACCTAGGATGAATTACATCAGGCTTTTATGACTTGAATACACCTAACTTACCTAAATATTCTTTAACCTGTTTTTTTCCTACTTTGGAATATGTTCCTTCCCCCTTGTTAATATTGTGTCAATTAACTGGTTACAATTAACTTTTTTAGTGACGATTGAAGCAAAGAACACATTAAACATTTCAGCCCTCTTGATGTCATCCCTTATTAGCCCCGCATCACAGCTAAGTGGCAGACCTACACTTTCCTTCATCTTTCTTTCGCTCCTAATTCATTTATAGAATCTCTTATTGCCTTATGTGTCTTGCTAAGTGTAACTCACTTGTGCCTTGGCCTGATTTTTTCCCCCTACATGCTTATGCTATTCTTTTGCGCTCATCCTTCAATTTGTACACGTTCCTACATTTTTGTAGGGTTCGTTTTTGATTTCCAGGTCATTACAAAGCTCCTGATGAGATCATGTTGGCCTATTACTATTCTCCCTATCTTTCTTTCCCAGATTTCAGTTATTTAAATCTTGACATTTTACAGTGTTGTAATTGTAGGGGTCCTGACCCAAAGAGAAGTTGGGAGGGGATCGCCAGATTATTGTAGGGAGGGTTGCGGTACTACTACCCTTATTTCTGTGCTGCTGCTGGCAGTGATGCTGCCTTCAGAGCTGTGCAGCTGGAGAGCGGCAGCTGCTGGCCAGGAGCCCTGTGCTGAAGGCAGAGCTGCCGCCAGCAGCAGCGCAGAAGTACGGGTAGCATACTATGGTATTGCCACCCTTACTTTTGCGCGGCTGCTGGCGGAGGCACCACCTTCATAGCTGGGCACCCGACCAACAGCTTCCGCTCTCTGGCCACCGAGCTCTGAAGGCAGGGCAGAAGTAAGGTTGGCAACAGTGCAAACCCCCCTAAAATAACCTTGTGACCCCCCCCACGACTCCCTTTTGGGTCAGGACCCCAATTTGAGAAATCTCCCCTGTGAAATCTGTATAGTATAGGGTAAAAGCACACAAAGATCAGATTTTACGGTCCATGACATGTTTTTCATGGCAGTGAATTTGGTAGGGCCCTACTCATGCAACATGTAGGATCAAATTATTTTACTTCTCACAAGAGAGGACAGAGTATAAAAGCATAAAAATCTGTAATTTTTCAAAAATAAAGAAAGGAAGGTACTACTCTAACAACGCAGTTTATGTACGCAAGACAATGAGCAACAGCTTGACGTTAGAAGTCCAAGCTTAAACCAGATGTTAGGAAAAATTTCTGGCAAGGATATTAAAGCCGCTAAGATATCAGGGCAGTAACCAACTCATTGAAATGTACAAAACCATACCAGAAATCAGAACTCTGCACTTATTTGAAGCACTAGAGTAAAGCGGGGTCAAGTTTTTCAATCAACACTTTTTTAGCTGAAAAATGCAGATTCAAGTTGAGTGAAACATTGTGAATTCGTGTCTATTTCAGACAATAGTTTCAGTCAAAAAACAGTTTTGGAAGTGAGGAAGGCAATATCTTTTATTGGATCAAGTTCTGTTGGTGAGAGAGACAAGCTTTTGAGTTTACATAGGTCTTGAAGAACTCTGGGTGAACTCGAAAGCCTGTCTCTCTCACCAATAGAACTTGGTCCAATAAAAGATATGACCTCACCCACCCTTTCTAATATCCTGGGACCAATCTGGCTACAGCTACACTGCACCGTTTTTGAAGTGTCAAGCTAGAGTGACAAAACCTATTTTACTCAACAGCCTAGGGGTTAGGGCTCTCACCCAGGACATGAGAAACCCAGATCCCTGTTGGAGCTGTTCTACTTAGTATAAATCAATATTCACTAAGTCAGAAACACACTGAGAATAACTCTATGGCCTGATGGTTAGGGCACTCACCAAGGAGGGAGAACACCCGGGTTCCAATCCCTACTTTGGGAAGATGATTCAAATCTGGGTCTCCCACATCCCCGGTGAGTACCCTAACCATTAGGCTATTGGGTAAATGCGGCCACCAGTACTACTTCCTCTGGAGTTTTGTGAATCTAGCCCAAAATTTCATTTGCTTTTATTTAAAAAGTTAATAGTGCCCAAAATCAAAACAAAAACTTTTGGTTGACCTAAAATGAAGTCTCTTCCAACTTTAGTTCACAAAAAATTGTTTCTCGGATTGACACAACAAAATTTCAGAACTGCTAGTGAATCAACTCTCCTCCTCCCAAAACAACAGTTATTTACACAGCTCTATAACAGAGTAGGTTTCAGGTTGCTTCCAGCCCCTCAATCTAATCCAGCTAGTTATGTTAGTACCTGAATATCTGCACTATGGAAGTGTTTGAACAAAGGATCAATAGGTTCAGGAACACTTTTCTTCCTTTTGATGATTTCCAGCATAGGCAAAACTTTTTTCCAATAATAAACACTTCGTCCAATGTATTCCCTTTGGTCATAGAAAGAGTTTAGTCTACTGCCCTGTGAAGGAAGCAGAATAGAAGTGTGTTTATTTTAAGGAATTTCAGCTAAACTGTTAACTTGCTTTAACTACAGACAGTCTTCAAAAGCTCTGGTATTGTTTTATGCACCTCTGACTCCTCAGGTGAGCCTCATCCAGTCTCTGTACAAGCCTACATAATGCATGCAACACCTGTCACTAGAAAAAAGTGTGATTTTAAAAGAAGGGTACCATGGGAAAAGAAATGCAAAAAGTTATTTCATTTGGCATAACATGATCAAGTAAACATTTACTACATTTTCAGTTTATTTCTACTAATTGCTAAATTGTGCTAAGATTGATACAATATTTTACAACACTGCAAACAGATATGTAAGTTATAGAAAGATTAATTAAATTACAGAATTAATTATTTAAGTTATAAATAAACAAATATTTTTTGCCAACTTACTGTTTTATGAAGACATTTTGCCCAGTGAACAATTAGGGCAGGTTGAAGTCCATGTTTTCCCAGTGCTCTCAGAGTGTTTATTTCATGCTGGACTAGAAGCCTTAATTTTGCTGCTGTTCCTGGTCTGAAAAGTAATGAAGACACATTGCCTAATTAGTCTGCTCTGTTTTATGGGAAATTTTTGCTTGTCAATCCATTACAATAATTCAGAGAAATTATTAGTATCATGCAGATTATTGGTTTTAGTCCCTTTTTTGCCTCCCATTTGCCATATATCTACAGAACTACACTGATCGGAGTGTGCACCCCATACAGGCCCTGAAGGATTTAGGTAGGCATGCGAGGCCAATTAACATACTGGCAGCACCTGAGAGAGAGAGCAAGCCAGGTATAATTGATAATGAAGCCCTACAGGAGAGGGACTGGGTGGTAATTATAAAGCCAGTAAGTTTGCAGCAGAAAAGGGCTGCAGGGAAAGAGTCTTCAAGCACTGTCTGGGGAATAGAAGATGTAGGAAGCAGTCCAGGGAGGTAGGAAGTAGTCTGAGGGAGCAGACCTTGGCTGCCAGCTACAGGGTCTGTAGGCTAGAACCCAGAGTAGAGGATGGGCCTGGGTTCCCCTACCAGCCACTGAGGAAGGTGAAATGAAACCTCGAGATAACAGGTGTAAGAACAACAGAGCCCAGCGACAGATGGAAGATCTGCTAGAAGGTCATTGGACTCTTACACAGGAAGGGGGGGACTAAAACGTAACTGGTTGAAGGGCCAAGTTGCGGGAAGAGAGACCACTGAAGCGATAATGGGCAAGGGTCACCACACAGGGAGTTAGCTGCTATGCCATGCCCAGCCACAAGGAGATGCTCCTGCATTGAGTGAATACCTTTACATACACCAATCCATTTCTAAAGGTATGTTACCAGTGCAACTACAGCTGTGATGGTAGCACAGGTAGGTATACTGTACTAGTTTTAATCACGGGTAACAACAATAGTGAAGAGGTGGTGGCATGGACTTGCTTTTGGGCTAGCTGCCCAAGTGTACTTGTGTTGCTATCCTGTACTGGAGCCCGTGATACCACATTTTCACTACTATTGTTACCCTTACTGGTTAGTTTAAAGATAGCCTACCCATGGTACAATGACATCTTCACTTGCAGTATAGAAATACCATAGAAGTCTCTTTCAAAACTCTCAGAAATGTTTACAATCAAAATTTGAGTGTCTAAGATTGAAGGTGTTGAAATAACAAAGTACATGCTACAAGAGTCTACAATCACCTGATTAATAGTGCTAAGATTCTCATGCTGGAAGTGACTTAGATTTAGTAAAATGTAAAAAAAAAAAAAAAAAAAGTAATAAACCACTTACATTGTTTTTTTGTGAATAAGGTTATAAACAGCATCCCACCAGGATCTCTGCCTTTCACTACAGAGCTGTTTGCTCACTGGTAGTGGTAAAAATTGAGGCTGATGTGAACTGTAGTGAGTATTAAATGTGTCTTGTAATTGTAAGTGGCTAGTAAATATCACTCCAAGTAGAAATACCTGTTTTCATAAAAATAAATACATGTTATACTGCGCAATTCTCCATAACATAGTAAATTTCAGTGCTTAAACTGTTTCCTTACTTCGAGGTCCAATATACAGATTGTTTCAGGAGCATTGGTCTCAAGTCTTGATGTTTCCTGGGGCAAGTGGAAAAGTTGTTTTAACCACTTGCGTATTTCAGGTAAGCCTGTCATGGAGTTCCACTGTAAACCAAGCCACGTAAGGTGCTGGAGACAACCATTGTGCACTCGAATTGCACCTAAACAGAAACAAATGATTGTTTATTTCTAAAGTCTGTATCAGCAGTATCCGCGCAAACAGTAAACTGATCAAAGCTGCATTTTATTCCATTAAAAAAATTCTTAAGTTATGAAATCTTTAAAAAATGATAATCCAGCCAAACATTTTGGTTTCCTGCCTTTGAATCTGCTTCTCTTTCTATGACTAAAAAAAAATCAATTGTTTAGGCCCCCACAAGTCCATTCCTCAGAAGCAAATAGATCCCATTTGTTACCCTTGGAGAATAATTTTATTTTAAATATAAAAATGCCATCACCATCTTATGTATGGAGTATTGTTGTAGCCATGTTAGTCCCAGGTTATTAGAGAGACAAAGTAAGTGAAGTAATATCTTTTATTGGACCAACTTCTGTTAGTGAGACACAAGCTTTCGAGCTCACACGGAGTTCTTCTTCAGGTCTGGGAAATATACTCAGAGCATCACAGCTAAACACAAGGTGGAACAGATTGCTTAGCATAAGTAGTTACAGGATGGGTGAATGCTTTTCATAAAGCATTCACTCTATATCTGACCTATCAATCCTCATCTGCAAAGGAAACGTGCACACCACTTTCAAAAGACGAGACTAGGAGTGTAAATTTGTAATTCTGCTAGACACTAAAAATCACAGACTGAACAGAGAGACTCATTTTATGGTTTATTACAGAAATCTATAACCCACTAACAACCCCCAAGCTGCTCCCCCTGCCCTGTGACTGGAGGGGTGTCAACAGGCCACTTCACCTTGAAAGGGGTTAACTACTTATGCTAAACAATCTGTTCCATCTTGTATTTACCTGTGACACTCTGGGTAAGTCTACACTGCAATTAAACACAAGTGGCTGGCCCGTGCCACCTCACTCGGGCTTGCAGGGCTCAGGCTGCCGGGGTGTTTCATTGCAGTGTAGATTCCAGGCATGGGCTCAAAGATCCTGGGCTCTAGGATCCTGCAAGCCCCAGAAGCCCGAGTCATGTCACGTGTTTTTAACAGCAGCAGACTCAGAGTACATTTCCCAGACCTGAAGCAGAGCTCTAAGTAAGCTTGAAAGCTTGCCTCTCTCACCAACAGAAGTTGGTCCAATAAAAGATATTATCCTACCCACCTTGTCTCTCTAATCAGCATCTTAAACGTTTTTGTTTATGTTTGCATTTCCAAGCACTTAAACAATTACCTATGCTTTGAGGAAGGTAAGTTTGGCAGAAGGGGGCCATGAGCAGGTGACAGAGCATGAAAACTCCAAACTTCACTGCAAATAGTCTTATTACCTCCATGATTTTGCTCTAAAAGTTCTGATATTGTAGAATTAGATAAAGTGTTTCAGACATCACCTCCGGCATGGCATCATAAGTGTACATGCTGCATCAGCCTTAGAGGTTAACAGTCACTTGGCAGCAAAGGGGTTGCTAATAGATTATCCTCTTCAAAGAGCTATGGCGCTTGAATTAACTTCCTCTCTTTTTTGTCTCACAGGCAGGTTTAATGATCTTCTACAGATACTCCTAGGCTAATATATTTCCCCTCAGGCATTTCTGAGAGAAATGGGTTGCTTGCCTGAGGCATCTGTTTTAATATTTGATAAAGTCAATGTTATAGCCATGTTGTAGATTGTCAAAGTTGCTATTTGTATAAAGGCCATTTATCCTTGGTTGCAGTTTGTATTATTTGCAGGATTTTTCTTCAAATCAGAAGAAACATCACACTAAGATATAGAACGTAAGTGTAAAGTGTTCTTAAGTGATGCTTCTTACCAATATCATATCTGGCTAGCTCCACACGGTCTGGTCCCTGTATACAGACATTTCTGATATTATCAGTGCCAAGGAAAGTTCTCTCTCTAGGAGCTCCACTCTCAAAGAGTGCATCAAATAAAGTAGATTGCCCACTTTCGTTTGCAAAAGACTCCACAATCTCTTTATAGAAGTCTTGCTTGCCATGGCTTAAGTTTAGCAGCATGTGACCTGTAAAGCAAAACATATTCACACAGAATTATTTTAAATATGAGTAGTGCAGTGAATTAAGATTGTTTAGTAGCAAGCATGTCTCATCAGATCATTAATCCAACATGTCAAGGATTAAAGATTAGGGATGAAATACAGGCCCCAATGAAGTCCATGGAAAAACTCCAGACATCAACTGGGCCAGGATTTTACCCCACGTTTTCAAGTCTTTTTCATGCCACCCTTTGTGAGGCAGTCCGACCAAAGAATTCTTAAATTCAATCATCTAAACACAAAGATATGGATGTCTTTGTAGTACTAGTATAACAAATAGAAAAGCCAGAATTCTTGGTATTCCGGGCGCCCTGGAATTACCTTCTATATGAATAGCAATGGCTTAAGTAGAATGGTCCCTTGCAGAGAAAGGACATTTCTGAAAAGCACCTCATCCTAAAGTCCTTTACCCACAATGCATTCCCACAGCACAGTCCCTAGCCTAGAATTTACAATTTAGGTTAATGACAAAGAAAAAGGTGGCTCAGAAACAATGGATGGTGTGATGGGGAAGGAAGACATGGTAGTAATAATAATAGGTGCAGGGCATAACTGGTAGTGTCTGTGGGGCTACAGCAGAAAGGATTTTAAGGAGACTGAGGTAGCAACTTTAAAAGTTTTATATCTATTCAAAAATGTAAACAAGAATTTTTGTAGTTTAAGAATGTTGAAAGTTAAAAAAAATGAGTGCAGTGCACTGCTAAGTTAAGACGAAGATATGGGAACTTAAGTGTGTCATGATCAGACTTACTTTTTATACAAACCTACTTGAAGCTTTGAACATTTTTCATTAATTTAAACAGCAAAATGTTTAATTATGTATACATTTCAAATCACTAAAAAACCCATCTCTTGTCTATACCATTTGGGAAAGAACATGTTACTAGTTTTGTTTTAAACAGTTGCAATTAATATTCTTGTTACCAGACTGGCTCTGTCGATCACAGGCTAACATTTCCAGCATATCTTGTCCAGCTTGATCTGCCTTTATTAGTTTTGTCTTTGGTCTAGGGACCTGGTGGGAATTACACAAGAGTCAAGAACCAAGAAGTTACTGTTTTGAAATTTAAACTCTCCTCTAGCTTTTTGTTAGTAAAATAGAAAATCCAAAATGTATGTTTATTGAACATGAAGGAAGTTTAATACCATCATGGCAAGCTACTATTTTTCAGTTACCAGACACCTCCGTCCGGCCCCCCAAAGTTGTTCTTAATTAGCATTTATGTATGTATTTTTGCTAGACATCTCTGGGAAGTGTAAATTAATAGCAAGATTAAGCTGGCATGAATACAGACTATTCCCAGATTACAGGTGCCAAGGTGGAAGGAAATATTTTGATTGAATAAGGTGAAGGATTGAGGCCCAAATACTCTGCTGTGTCCACAACATGCTGGGTGTGGGACAAACACATAAAAGGATCTGTGCCTCCTCAATGCTGGGGCCAATTTTACACTGGCAGGTATATGGTGTAGTTGTGTGGTCTCAGAGCAAAACGTGATACATCCGAGGTGATAAAAATGCTAACCCGTTAGAGCCTGATTACTTCTGATGAGAGCAAGAGGTAAAACATGCACTCACCTACCCCAGATTTTCTACAACAAACTGAAAGGTGATAAAATATTCTTTAACAGCTGTAAGACATGTACATAGAAGTGCTACTCATCTGAGAACTACAGTTCAAAATAAAATAAAAATGAGTTCTATATCAACTAATACATAATACAAAAACTGAAAACAGCTTACTTGAAAAGCTATAAGGTAACACAAAGCTGCCAGTTCAGATACAGCTCTCCATTGCTTCTCACTGTGCTGGGCCATTTTCAACAAGAGAGTTCCAGCATACATGTAAAAGTGACCTCTCATTTCCAGGAATGTAATAGACAGCTCATCATTCCCACTCACATATGGTTTCACAGATTGAAGAGCGTGATCAAAACTACAGTACAAACAAAAAGTTATTAAAACTAGGGACAGCTGTATACTAGTGGTTTCAGACTTGTCGTTTTGTCAGTAAGATTATTTAACTAGTATGTTTGCATGATAGTGAATCAAATGGCTTGATGCATCCGAATCTCAAGTTTTCAAAGCTCTGAAGTTGTTTTTTTAAGTACATTCTACTCCCATGAGTGAATCTTATGCTTTGATATCTTGTCCTCCAACTCTTAGAACCACTCCTTTAGCAAGGACATCCCCCCTTGAGTCAGTTCTCCCACTGGCATAGCCTCAAAAATAAAAAGGAATTCTTCAAGAGACATGGCTGCACCTTGTAAGCTGATACTGAGAGAGGGAGAGAAGAGTGAATAATTTGGGGCAAGGTAAGAACAAAACAAACAGGGTAAAAGGGACTTGCAGAAGGTGACTGGAATTAAGTGAGCATACGATCCAAATTAACCAAAGCCAGGAAAAATCTGAGCATTAAGAGTTTTAAATGTAGGAAGAAGTTCTGAAGGAACTTGAGTAGCAGCTACAGTCTGGTACCTGAAGCACATGTTGCACAAACTCCATTCCTGGGAGGTTTCCCAAATGCTAATTAGGGCAATACATTCTTTAAGTGATCCGATCATAGCCCATTTCCAAAATGGGCTGGTGTATTCATTCAAGCCCCAGGGGATAAGATGGCAGAAAAACCCCCCAAAAACCAAACGGGTCTACAGATAATACCACCAAGAAATACTATTAGATGAGAGGCTATGTAGTAGCAGAAGATAGTATCACAGCAGCAAAAAGCACAGAACACTATGTATTTCTCAGCTGGCCACCCACTCGACTGCTAACCAATCCAAACCTGTTTTGCTTCAGAAAGTTAGAGGAGATAAAGCAGTCCAAATTATATGGCCTACCCCTTGTCAAGCAATATTTTCCAATCCTACAGTTTGTGTGTCCTAGCAGGCACTAAGTAATCAACTACACCCTTTTCTTAAAAGTCACTTCCTTTCAATTTTTTAACTACTGCACAGGTAATAAAGGAGCTAAGGAAAAGGATGACTGAGTATGGGCAAGCACAGTTCTCACCCAAGCAGAAATACTTGATTATTCACAAGTTACTTAAGCCTAATGCTTTTCCCAAAAAAGTCTCCAGCTACAGTGTCCTTACCCATCTACTGAACAATTACAGATAAAGATCTACTTGGTTGCTCTTGGAGTTAAATTTTTCAGATGCCTGAGACAAAAGAATGAGACATTTCAGACCAGAGGGAAAATCTGTTTGAGAAGTCTAGTTAACAGATCACAGGAGTTTAGAAGGAAAGTGTCATCTCAACACTGGTTGCAATTTTGCTACTGGGATACTGTATGAATTTAGAGGTTCAAATACAAATATTCACACACTGAAGTAAGTGTAATTTAGTTCTAAAGAACTTTTACACCAGACAATGAGACAAGACTGTATGCAAGCTGGTAAGTGCTTCCTTTCTTGTCTTTTTTGATGATGAAATGTCCTCCTATGCTTAGGGCCCTAACAAATTCACTTTGGTTAATTTCACAGCCGCAGGGTCTTAGAATTGGTCAATTTCATGGTTTCAGACATTTACATCTGAAATTTCATGGCGTTGTAACTGTGGGGGTCCTGGTCCAAGAGGGGACATGGGGAGGGTGGGGCCCCAGCTGTTGTAGGGGGGGTTGCAGGATTGCCATATTCACTTCTGTGCTGCCTTCAGAGCCCAGCTCTGAAAGTAGCAGCTGTGGAGTTTCCTGAAGCTGGAGGAGGCTCCTGGAGGTGGAGGTAGGTCCAATCTTCCCAGTGCTGCTGGGAGTGTCCCAACTGGGGGCTCCTAGCCAGGGCCAGGTGGATTAACGCATGGGCCCATGGGGCCCATGTCCAGTGGCCCCAGACAATTTGAAAAATGGGAGCCTCCGCCCTGGCAGGAGCTGCGGAGGGGGTAGCAGTCCCGAGCCCCGGCTGGAGCCTGTGCAAGCCCCAGCAGGACTGGGGAGGGACGGGGGGGTGGGGGGGAAGAACAACAGCCCAGAGCCGCGGCAGAAGCCCAGCAAGAGCCGTGGGGGCAACAGCCCAGAGCCCAAATCTGGGGCTGCTGCAGCACAGAAGTGAGGGTGGTACAGCCTCTTCTGCTCTGCCTGTGGCGGTGGGTCTGATCTCCCTCCGATAATAGCCGTGCAGGGGAAGGACAAGTCCTGGTTGATTTCGGGGAGATCAGATTTCATGGGGAAGGGCCTATTTCACGGTCCGTGACAAGTTTTTCACGGCTGTGAAATTGGTAGGGCCCTACCTATGCTGCTTGAGCAATATTAAGACACACATTGGTTACTGTACAGTTATGACGTGTTCGTTCTTACTAGATAAGAGACAATCAAGGGACCATGTATAAGTTTATGGGAAAAATATTGCTCTGGGTCTTCAAGCCAGACTAAAGTGAAGAGATACGCATCAGTTCCAGCCCAGCAGTCTGAAGGCAGATGCACAGCACCAGTCAGGATAGCATAGGACAGAAGTACAAGCCTCAGTGATTACTACAGAGTTGTTTTTAAAGTCAGTCATTTCCCTCAACCACCTGTACACTGAAAGAAAATTCTGTTTGATGCTCCATGGCACAGAATGACACCTCTTGACAAGAGATTACTCAGAAGTCTTTTACAGTAGGAATGTGATGAAGATAGTACCTTGCAAGTGATTCTCTGCTTTCTTGAACATCTCTAGTAGTAAGTGTCATCATCACAAGGTTGGAGTAGGCCAGCAGCAGATCTCTGTTGGTGTTTCTCCAATTACTTTTTTCAGACTCTGAGTCCTGTGCAGATTCCAAATATTCCTAGAAAAGATTTACCAGAAGACATCATTTAGTCACCTTTCTTGGGGTGGTAATAGTACCCACCCCTAGAGCACATTAGTTACATTTACAAAATATTCCTGTTTGCAAGGTGGGATCTTAACATTCAGTTCTCCCCCATATTTTCCAGCAACAAAGCCTCTCCACCAAAGATTGAGGTGCTAAGCCAACGCTGTTCAAGAGACAAACCCAACAGTCTTATGTATAAACATTAAGATCAAATGTAATAAAGTATGGAGAGTAAACTGAAGTGTGTTGTACCTCCTTCTGTTTTGGTGGACTTTAGTTTAAAAAAAAGAGAACTCTTCCACAGTCCCTGTGCTGTCCCCTAGTCCCCCACTACTTGGAGGACAGACACTAGTTCAGGGTCTCAAACACGCGGCCCACATGCGACCCGCGGAGTTATTTCCTGCGGCCCGCCATAGGTGCTGACTCCACTGGCAGCCAAGCTACAAACATTACTGAGTGTTTCTATTTTATTAAAACCCCTCTTTGCATTACAGTTTTTAAAAAGTTAATACATTGACTTTTAATAGAATACTATATTACTCTTCATTATTGACTCTACTTTTGTATCATTGTATGAAAAGGTTTCAGTGATGCGGTCCGCAGGCCAATTTACTAGTTCTCATGTGGCCCTCCTGGTGATTTGAGTTTGAGATCCCTGCACTAGTTCCACTAAAGAACCAGCCTAGTATAGAAAACACAAGAGATTTCCCCAAAACCACAGTATGGATTTAACAAACCTTAAGTGTCTGTACAACACACAAACACCATTGCAAGCTTGATCGCATAGTAATCTTCTTTTCTGCCTCTCGACAGTGAGCCACAGCATCCTTCAATCTTTTATTTGAACAGTAGAGCTCTACTAGCCTGATGTTTACATAAACATCATCTGGTCTTGCATAGAGTTCTGACTGTATCAGATCAAAAAGCTGATTCCATCCATCTTCACCTTTACAATCCAATAACTGTTCCTATTAAAAAACAGACAGTGTGTTTTTAGCATCCATTTTCCATCTACATTTTTTTTTTTTTTTTAACACACACCACTGACCACATGACAGGACAGTTTCCTTTGTTATCCCTACTCTTAGCAACCTGATTATGCATAGACTTAGCAGTTGAAAGTATGTCAGGTTTTAAGACATTTACATATGAAATGAGAGTTTGTATAATTTGCTAAGACTTAATAGCATTATTTGAGATTTTTTTAAATATATTTTTTAAATGTTCCTTTATTGAAGTAAGTGCACGAGGAGTCTCAGAGAACCCTGTCAGATCTAGTAGGATTTTGGTTTTACAGAATATTCCTTTCATATTACTATTCTATACCGTATCTAGTCAAGGATTCATTTTTGTTAAAAAAGCAGAGTTAACTTTTAAAAATGACAGACAATTTGAACTACATTATTGCTGGCTACATTAGAAAACTAATGCATTCATACACAAGTCAGGCCACAGATGCTTAGTTACCTGAATAGAGCAAACTTCATTACTCCCATTCATAAGAAACGGAGTGAAAATACAGACCCCATGTTGGGAAGCAAAAGCAGCAACAACAAAAAGTTATTTAAAAAGCAAATATTTATCCAAGTATTTATTCAAGAGTACAGAAAGTAGGCAACTAGCTCAATGCCATAAAAAAAGCTGCTACATTTCTGCACACTAATCCCTCAGATAGGAAAAGCTACACAAGAAAGTCAGTGTCTGTGATGGACATCAGACATTTAAGTGAAAACAATATTTTTATAGATCTATCATCAATACAGAGTTAGGGATTCTAACAAATTGATACGTCCACAATTGTTCCCAGAAAACTCAAAAACAAATAAGCAAAGTGTGAGAGTTACTGAGGTTGGGCCTGGTACTTGCTACGCAGTTAGCCATAAACCCATATCAAAAAATATATCACTAGACAAAGAAACCAGCAACAGTTTAAAGGTCTGCAACTTTGCTACTTGTTAGAACTAGAAGTGCGGTCATGGACCAGGAAGTTCTCCCTACATCATGTTCTGAAGGAACTCAAACATGAAATTGCTGAACTACTAACTATGGTATAAGCGGCAAAGAGTCCTGTGGCACCTTATAGACTAACAGACTTATTGGAGCATAAGCTTTCGTGGGTGAATACCCACTTAGAATCATAGAATCTCAGGGTTGGAAGGGACCTCAGGAGGTCATCTAGTCCAAGCCCCTGCTCAAAGCAGGACCAACCCCAACTAAATCATCCCAGCCAGGGCTTTGTCAAGCCTGACCTTAAAAACGTTCTTCAGATGCATGTCAGATTA
Organism: Chelydra serpentina; assembly: GCA_037349315.1. Classification (NCBI taxonomy): domain Eukaryota; kingdom Metazoa; phylum Chordata; order Testudines; family Chelydridae; genus Chelydra; species Chelydra serpentina. The sequence continues at coordinate 109,663,935 of JBAIAC010000004.1, forward strand.
ATCAATGGCTGTTAGCCAGGATGGTCAGGGATGCAATCCCATGCTCTAGGTGTCCCTAACCTCTGTGCCAGAAGCTGGGAGTGGGTGCTGTGACATGCTGCACTGAGTCAAAGTTCTGCTCAGGTTTGACCCAGCCGCCCCTCCACCATGACGACAGGGTGCCAGCTGGGCAAAATCTGAGTGGCACAGTGACCCCATGCACCAGGCTGCAGCAACAACTCACACAAATTTGGCCCCACTGAAGTTGCAGTACCTAGTGATGGGAGGCGAGCCCAGCCAGCCCTGCAGGATAGGAGCTGGGAAGATGTGGTTGATGTCACGTTCTCCCCCACCCCCAATACCCTGGTCCACAGCCAACTGATCCCCCCCGTCATACCATCCATTCTGGTCCCCAGATCTTTCCCCACTGCACCCCAAGGCCCTTGTCCCCCAAACTCACCACTTTGCCCCAGGACTCCAAATCCTCTCACCACTTTACCTCTGCCCACCAAGGGGCATGTATGGGGGCTATGGTATTTTGGGAACTATCAGCTTGCTTCCCATCCCCTAGGCTCCTATGCCCCCATATCCTTCCCCTAACCCTCCCACTGCACCCGCACCCTCCTGCCCCCCAACTCTTTCCCCTTGAACCCCCAACTCTTTCCTCACTACACTCCCAGCCCTCCTAATCTCCCCACCTCAACTCCAGGCCCCCTGATCCCCTCCACACTTTACCTTCCGTGTCCCTCTGCCCCCAAGGCCACGTGAGAGGGCTGTGTGGTTCAGGAGGATGGCTCAACTCACTTCCCCTCCCCCAAGTGCCAGTGGGGTGTTCCCCACCTGTTCGCATCTGGCTGAAGTATCTGGAATCTTAGCTCCAAGCATCCTGCCCCCATCCCCCAATGGACCCCTGTGGGAAAGAGAAGCATTGGTCTGTCATGACCCACAGACCCATCAAGGAATACAAATGGGTCCTGAGCCATAAAGATTAAGAACCATCAATTTAGACTAACCAAAAAATCTAGAGGTGAGATGAAATGGACAGGCCAACCTGTCTTGGCCCTAGCTTAAAATAACTGCATGCATGTTAGAACTTAGTGATTATAGCACACCTCAAAATTTCAGTTTACCTTCAGTCTGTAAACAGCAGGGCTTCCAGGGAAGAGTTTAGAAGCTCTCTCAACCCAGTATTTTGTTCTTCCATCTGTAACATCATTGTCACACAATAATTCCGCAATCTTCAGTACAAGATCTTTTTGTGTTGGGTTCAACTCCACTGAACGCTAATATTTCATCACCACCACCACAAAAGCAAAAAAACAGCTGTTATTTTTTGTAGTCAGTATGAATTATGAAGTATTTCAGCATATAACTAGATAAACAGAACAAAAAACTACTCAGATTACTCAGCAATACTCATCAGTACGTACTTTTACAGTTTTAAGTGTGCAATGAAAGCAGCTTCAAAAATCTCTTATAGTACTACACTACGCAAGATGTTTTGGACATGTCTGTAATAAGCTTATTTTTCAAAAAGTTATTAGGAGAAGAAACGTATGCTGGTAGTTTTACACCTTTATATGCTTATGGAACAAGTCAGACCAATGAGTTTTGGTCCTGATTCTGTAATGCAGTTTACTAGCAACTGAAATACACACCATAAAGTTATAGGGATCCCTGTTAGGGAATCTCAGGGGAATCCTGCTGCCTTATTTTGAAAAGTATTCTACCAGCCTAAACTCCCTATTAATCAATTTTCAGTGTGGGAAGAAGTTAATGGTGGGGTTTCTTAAAGATCAGCTCTAGGACTGATACAGTATACAGTTACTTCTGTTTGAATTTTCTTTACACTTATCTTACATATCGCATCAATAGTAAGATCAGGTGAAGAATTTCCTCTATTTCTTTCAATGTTTTTAATTTGTGCATTTGACAGCACTGACCATAGTCAATTTTATTTTCCCACAGACAGCAAGTTAGTTTTCTTCTTTGGTTTTGCTGGTCTTTAACACAGCACCAGGGAAGAAAATACACATTTTGAGAGAGAGAAGAGAGGAAAATATAACAAGAATCACAGAAAGCTGTCACACAAACTCAGTGCTGCAAGAAAATGAGCTAAAAATCTTAATTCATTAAAGGGTTAGATATTTATATGAATATCCAGTTACATTAGATAGGATAAAGTTCAGAAGGACTAAATCCTCATGCTTTAGAACATAAGCCAGTCAATCACCCAAGATTAGAAATAAAAATTCCCCCTTAGGCACGTTACTTCCTCACTGTTCATTTGAGGGAGGGTAAGGGGAGAGTTATACCTGTCCCTCAAGTAATAGCCATTGTCCAGAACCAGATCAATCACAGGTATGATTCGCGACTATTTTTACAATGCACGTTAGGTGAACTAATGTCAGACCCAAACCTGCTTTTCTACAGATATGCCAGAATGTTTCCAATTAGTAGAAGATTTTTTCCCCAGAGTTAACTTAACATGTGCGGAGGTTCATGGGTTATAAAATTCAGGCGTTCTAGTAACTTAAGCTGGGAAACAGAAAAAACAAGTGACACTAAACCCTTCTGGGATTCATCCATAATTCAAGAATCACTTGATTTCATCACTTTTACTTCTTACCTTATAGCAACCCACAGCCTTTTCTATGTTATCTTCAGCTTCATAGAGCTGGCCCAGAAATTTGTGTGCCTTGGGATCTCTCTCTTGTACATTAAGATAAGTAGATATGTACCTGTAAGAAAGCAGTTACCATATCAGTACGTAATGAATAATTCTGAAACAAAACCCGAAACAGACAGTTAAACAACGTTATATAGTTCACTGGTGCTCTGGACTATGAGGGTGAAGAGCAAGCAGAGTGTTTGGTTCCAGGTTTCTGTTCTGGGGCCTCAAAAAAAAAAATTACCCAACATTATTCTGATATGGGCCATCATTACCTATTTGCCAGCAAATGTGTGTGTCTAATAAGGGAGACTTGTGACAGCAAATCACTTAGAAACAGTACCTTACTGAAACTAGAAGATAAAGTTCCGCTATGCTATTTGAATGACAGCTGTCTGAATAAAGAACACTTTTCAGTTCCTCATTTCCAATTTTCCTTCAGGTTTCCCCATTAATGATTCAATGGATTTGTATCAATAAGTGCTATCAGCACTGTCTGGAAATAACAGTTTTGATCATTCAGTATAAGCCATCAAAAATTGCTTTGTAACAATACCAGTATCCATTTAATTTCTATAGCAGTAAAGCTCTTTAGAGGACAGAACAACACATACTTTACCTTTTAGCAAGTTCATACTCTTTCGCTTCATAATAGAGTTTAGCAAAAAAGAATCCTTTCATTGATTTCTGGAGAGGAAAAACATTAATGTTATGATAAATATGCTTACAATATACAATACATCTATATTTTTGACCCAAAATGTATGTCTTAGACAAAGTTCCCAGTTAACATATACTATACTAAGTGACTAAACTTCAGACATATTAGTTATCAACCCTAGTTCATTTTTTCATTATGGTCTGTAATATTCTCCCCCACCATACTGATGGTGTACATTTGGGAAATTAAGGCTGCCCAGTGAACCAGAGAAATTCATTGCTTGGTTGTAACAGGAGCACTTATGACAGGCAGCTAACAAAAATAGTGAATGGGAGACCAGATGGGGTAATTTTGGCCACAATATACTACGTTTACTGCTGGAAAAACTTGTTACGCATCCATCCACCAGTAGGGAGATGATTAATTTCTTAAGTTATACACTGCAACAAGTCTGTCATCAAACACTAATGTTTAAATATGGCACAGGAATCCCACAGTATTCCCAAACTACACTACTCTTGATTATTCCGTGATAGTTCTCCCCAAAGGGAAAATTTCTGCTTGTGCTGCAAAGATATAGTTGTGACCTGATATTAATACAGATGTTCTGCAAGAAAGGGAGAAGCAGCCAAAAATACATTCTCTCCATTCTACCACCCACTGTATCTCTAACTGTAGACGATCATCCTTGTGCCTCAGTTGCTCCTGTACAGAATTGCTGGAGCAGGAACACGAGTGAAACTGACTAGCTCCTGTCATGGCTGCTGTGGAGCAGAGAAACAGGCACTTTTTGAGAAAAGTAAAAAGAAAATGGAGACGAAGAGTAACAAAAAGGAGGAGAGATGAGAAAAAGCAGTGAGGCTACATCTTTTTATTTAATGGCAGAGCATCAGCTTGTGACTATTGAGATCCTTTCTCCCTGGACCAATAGAGGTGACATGCACCTGCAGATACTACAAACTCAGGCATTAAGGCGAAGGAGGGAACACCTTATCGTTTCGCTAGCAACTCATTTTGGTTAAGTGGAGGACCAACACTGACAGGATAATGAAATAATCCATCTCCAGACATTCTAGGTGAGACCAAGTATCACTTCATTCACCAACAACCCTGTTTTGAACAAGATAAAAAGGTAAAATGGAAGTCCCTGAAAAGTCTCTAAGAAAAAAAGTAAAACCAGAAGAGGTGAAAGATGCAGAGAACCGAGGAAATAAATAAAGGACACTGGTGAAATCATTCCAAAAAGAAGTGGGCAAAGAATGACAAATACATGAATTGCTAATTAACACTCAGTTTTGATTTTTGTGTTTTTTGCTACAAACTTAATTTTACTTGGAACTGTAGCAAAAAACCAAAGCAAACATGCAACCCTTTTCATCTGTAAGACGCTGTAGGAGAATGATTCAGAACATACAGCCAGAAGCAGCTGACGGGCCCAAAGTCACAGTGAAAATCCACGATAGATACCAGTCTCTGTTTTAAAGGATATTTAGTGCAAAAGCTTATCCCCTCTTTGCAATCTGGGACTTAAGTTTGTCCTGGGATTTATTTTGTCTTTGTTTAACTGTAAGATCCTTGGAGCACAGACCAAAAAATCTCTATGTGCCTACAGGGTATGGAAACAACTGATAATTGCTCGTTTTTTCCTCACCAATTAATTCAGTCAACAGTAATTTCTACTCCTCTATCAAGGAAGACAGAAGTAGAAATAAATGTTTTAGATATAATGAAGTTTTGGACTTTTACATGCAAATTGGGTCCAGCCAATTGGCAAGCCTCTAACATGGCACCAACTGGAACAGGTCAAGTACTTCTCCTTCCTACTCCTTCCAAGAGCATATCCATCAATGCTAACAAAACCAAGCTAAGATCCTATCATATTTCTACTGGAAGTCTAAGTAACTTATTTCTGAAATACTGGCATCAGCTCTGGAACCTTTACATTTTCTCAAATGTTTTAATAGCACCTGTTCATAACAGGATGATATTGTGGATCACTTCCCATATTCACAATTGGGAAACATCCCTGTGTCAGCTACAGCAATTGCTTATGAGAGAGTAGACACTAGAAAGATTCAATGTATTTTTAGTATTCTTTAATGCAATTTAGGACCTGGAAACAAGGAGAGTCAAAAATCACATGATCAGCCAGATCTCTGCAAGCCAGAGCTCTGAAGAACACTGGTGGTCCACAGACCACAGCTCGAGAACCACTGCATTAACAGCAAATGGAGACAACCCAAGTAATTATCTATAAAGCATGTAGGGACAAGGTTTTATTGGACACCGATTGCTTCTCTGGAAAGTAGATGAACTATCGAGGCAGAATTAAGAATGGTAAGAATTTCTTGGTTTGTTTGTATCATTAAATTCTCAACCACAAATTTTTTTTTAAAAGAAAAAAATACAACTTTAATCACATTTAAGATCCGGGGCAAACATAAAATGACCCATCACATTCTAAGCAATCCCGATCCCTCAACTTTCTCAAATCACTCACTAGATATTAAGTTTCTCTCTGTGTTTCAGCACAAAGATTTATTTATTTTTCAGCAAAAGCATTTGTTTTAATTTTTTTATCCTTTAATAAGACATGTTTAGTTTTTAATCTTCTCCATAAATACTATGTTATTGGACAAATGTGTTTGATACATTTGAAAAGGTCTGATGAGCCACATTTCTTTAGTTTCAAGGGATAGTTAATTTCAGTCCCTTCTTAGTTTTACAATACAGAAGATCAGGACAAAGGAAGAATGAGAAGTATCTATTTTCCATTGTTTACTTTGTGTACTTACTGTACAATCAGCTACAATGTTACCCATGTAAAGTCAGCATTCCCTGTTTGTGTGGGTCTTTCGCACAGCGAACAGGAGCAAACATTAAAAAAAGTGTGATGTAACAACAAATATCTGTTAAGTGTAACTTTTAAATCGAGTAATTTGTTGACATTGTTTGTCTCTGTTGTAAAAGGCATCTGAATCCTATGACTTCCACTATCAACAAAATCTCTGCATGCGTTTTTCAATGAGATAGTACCAATATTGTGTGCACAAATCCTGCCTAAAAAGATTATATATTAAACGCACAGATGTGCCTATGAAGCAGTACATAACACAGTTAAATTTCCTGCCACTGCAATATAGAGCAATTACTGATGGGAATAAAACTACAGAACAAGTGTTAACAGTCAGGTTTTAAGCATTGATCTCTGGGTTTTCAGAATTAAATGCCTATGTTAAACTATATCAGTTTAGACGACTGGTGTTCTGGAGAACATCTTCTGGGGTCTGCAGAGAAATAACTGGTGACATAGAACTAGCTATAATTTTCACTGCTAAAGTGCATCATGATAAGAACGTACTGCATTCTTGGCTAATTCCATGTAAACAATTGTGGCAGTTGCAATGGGGTTGTTACAAGTCCATGAACAAGCAGGGAGATGAATCACATTTTAATAAAAAGTGGCTGACCTAAGTTTTGTGAAAAAAGTTTGAGCTCGTAAATTACTGCCCTACAAATGAATAAAGCTAAATTGCGTGCGGGTTTTTTTAAGAGCAATACCAGTGTTTACCAGACAAATCAAATCTGCAGCATTGCATTAGCGACTTAAATCCTTTGCTTAGCAGAAGCAGCAGGGCGAGCTTCCCTGCACGATCCCATCGCCCTCCCTCAACCCAACCGCCGAGGGAAGGTCTAAGGGCTAAAGGAAATGAGCCCACAGCCAAGAAGATGGCTCAGACCCGTCTCCGTTAGAGCCGGGGACCCGGCTGCTACACTCGCCTCCCAGCCTGGGCTACAGCCCCGCCCCCACAGCCAGGGCAGCGGCCCGGCGTTGCAACCGGCCCACCTAGGAAGGGAGGCCGGCGGGCCCCGCCCACACCGACTGAGGCCACAGGCCGGGGCAGCGGCGCTGAACGCCGGGCTCCTGTCAGACGCGGGCCCGTGGCGCGCTGCCCCGCCAGCGTCCCTGGCGCGGGCGGGGGCCTGCTCCGGGCAGCCCCCAAGTCCCTTCACCGCCGCCACCCCTGGCAGCCCCCCAAGTCCCTTCACCGCCAAGCGGGCACCGGCAGCGACCCGGGCCCCTCCCCGCCGATGGACTCGCCCCGCTCCCCGGCCCTCGCTGTTGGGGAACAAGCCGGGCGGGGAATCCCCTCGCTGGCCCGGCTCCGCTAGCTCGGGGAAGGGAGGCGGGGACACCGGCGGGCCGCTCACCTCTTTGGGGGAGGGGGCCGCGGCCTGCACCGAGGCGATGTACCGCTCCACCTCGGCCTTGCTGCGCCTCATGGTCGTGGCGCGCGCGCCGCTCACTCACTGAGCGAAACCAAAACGCCGCCTCGAGCCCCCTGCTCGCCAGCCGCGCTCGCGCTGCGCCCGCAGACGTGAGATTGGGGAGGGGGACGCTCGCGCGCCGCCCGTCGCAGGATGCGTAACGCGGCGCGCTACATGTGTGCGCGCGGTCACCGCTTGCGGAAGTGGAAATTACGTAAGTCAGCTTGGCCGCCCCTCTCCTGGCCTGAATCTGGGCCTTCCCCTTCTCCTCTCTCGGCGCCCGCGGCGGCGCGCTCACGGCGCGTTCTTTGCCCCGTCACAGTCCCAGGGAGCCAATCGCAGCGAGCGTGGGGGGGGTCGCGCGGGAGAGACGGTGCGCGTGCCCAGAACCGATGTGTACAACTGCCAACCGCCGTTGCTACTGGACATCCTCAGGGCTAAGGGGAAGGCCAAGGCCTGTCGTCTCTGGCTGGCCTGGTAACAGTGTACGTCAGGGGGGTCAGGGGCTGGTACAAAGAGGCGGGTGATCGGTTGTTGTCCGTGGCCTCTGGCGGCAGGACGAGCAGTAACGGGGGGCTTAGGTCAGAGCTGCGATACAAAGTTTAACTTTAGGGGAAGTTGAACTGTGCTGCAGGTGTCCAAGGGTGGCCCTGGAGTCCCTGCCCTGGGAGGTTTTTAAGACCAGGTTGGACAAGCACCTGTGGGGTGGCCTAAGCTAATTTTGATTCTTGTCTTCATTTGTTAGTTATAACATTTAGCCTATTTTAGAAATGTCTCTTTTAAAGGGTATTTCATAACTAGGGTAACTTAGTCCTGCCTCAGCGTTAAGGGGCTGGACTGGAGGACGTCTGGCGGTCCCCTAACGCGCTGCATTGCTGTGATACAAACGGGATGACGAGAGGCTGGGTAGGGCTCATGTGAACGTTTTCCACTATGGCCATCTTCATCTTCAGTTAATAGTCTTCTGAGATTCGAATGTATACGTAATAGGATTACTCATCCGACCAAGCCTGTGATGGACTACCTGGAGCCATTATGATGTGTTTATCGAGAGTCCAAGCTACTTCAGCAACTGTATAAGTCTTTCCTTCAGCTCTCTCCCTGTACAGCACCTTGACCAGCAAAATTATACAGGAAGAAATAGGAGTCAGTTTCCTTCTTCCTTAAAGCCTGTATTAATATATGATCCCGTAAGAGAATGGTTCTCTATCAGGGGTACACGTCTCCCTGGGGTACTCAGAGGTCTTCCGGGGGTACATCAACTCATCTAGATATTTGCCTAGTTTTACAAGAGGCTACATAAAAAGCACTAGCAAAGTCAGTACAAACTTTTATTCAACGACTTGTTTATACTGCTGTATATATGGTACACTGAAATATAAGTACAGTATTTACATTTCATGGTAAAATTAGAAAGTAAGCAATTTTTCAGTAATATTGTGCTGTGAGACATTTGTATTTTTATGTCTGATTTTGTAAGAAAGTACTTTTCAAGTGAGGTGAAACTTGTGGGTACACAAGACAAATCTGACTCCTGAAAGGGGTACAGTAGTCTGGAAAGGTTGAGAGCCAGTGCTGTGAGACCCTGGGAGCATGTCAGATCAAATAATAATCAGAATTTGGGGTGGGAAGGATACAACCTCCCATCTATATGTAAAGCAGGTGAATTGTCTGGTGGATGGTAACTGGGAATATGAAAGCAAGCCAACTTGTTTAGATGTTTCAGATGGAGCCCTGTTTGTTCCTGGTCCTCAAAATAGGATGAGGAATGACCATTGATGTGGAACTGGTTGTAGTGTTCTGAAGAACATGATTAGAGCTCTACCAAATTCATGGCCATGAAAAATGTGTCACGGACCATGCAATCTGTATAGTACAGGGTAAGACCACACACAAGACCAGATTTCACGGGGAAGACCAGCATTTCTCAAATTGGGGGTCCTTACCCAAAAGGCAGTTGCATGGGGGTTGCAAGATTATTTTAGGGGTGGTGGTCACAGTATTGCCACCCTTACTTCTGTGCTGCCTTCAGAGCTGGGTGGCCAGAGAGTGGCGGCTGTTGGCTGGGTGCCCAGCTCTGAAGGCAGCACCCGACCAGCAACAGCACAGAAGGAAGGATGGCATGGTATTGCCACCCTTACTTCAGTGCTGCTGCCTTCAGAACTGGGCAGCTGGAGAGTGGTGTCCGCTGACTGAGGGCCCAGCTCTGCAGACAGCAGCCTAGAAGGGTGGCAATACTATACCATGTCATCCTTTACTTCTGTGCTGCTGCTGGTGGGGCACTGCCTTCAGAACTGGGCTCCCAGCCAGCCGCCGCCGCTCTCCAGCTCTGAAGGCAGCACCGCGGCCAGCAGCAGCACAGAAGTAAGGGTAGCAGTATTGCAACCCCCCTACAACCGCTTTGTGACCCTTCCACAACTCCTTTTTGGGTCAGGACCTCTACAGTTACAACACTGTGAAATTTCAGATTTAAATAGGTGAAATCATGACATTTATGAATTTTTAAATCCTATGACCGTGAAATTGGTAGGGCCCTATAGATGATGGTTTCATTCATGTCCACACATTTCTATGGCCTTCTTGAGATAAGGAAGAAGCAAAACTGTGCCTTTGATTCTTGCACCACTACAGAGTATGTTCAGTGTCCTCATTTTGACCAAAGCCATAAGAAGCCATTTGCTTCCAACTGAAAGAGTGTGGCACAAATTTGGAGGGCAGGTCTAACATGAGAAGGGCTTGCTGGGAGTCATGCAGATTGGTCTGAGACAACTAAGGACATCTGCTGACTTTGCCTCAGCACCTTGGATTTGTTCCAGCTATGACTTACAAAGTGGTATTCTCTCTCATATACTTCAGGGGCTGCTTCAACTTGCCATATGACCTGTATTCCTTTCTGTAGCATCTGGCAGGAGCCAGGATCGTACATCTATTTTTGTGATGATTCTGAATAGCTTCCACTTTCCACAAAGTTTCCCACTGTAGCACTAAGACAGTTTAGGAACTGATTTGCCTGAGTTGTCTGATCTCAGTGACTAGACTCTATATCTGCATTAAAGAGAGAGGACCCCATGTGTTTTTCAGGGAGCAGCTATTTGGATATGGGATTTTTTTAAAGCCTTGTGATACTGTCCACCCATGTTAGCAATTCTTGTGACTGCTCATTAAGTGTGTTAAATAACATTTACTATTTTTATTAATTGTTATTGATCATTATTGCAGGGCTCATGCTGACAGATTTCATACATAGGGAGGGAGATGAGGTGACACCTGCTTGGAGGTGGCTGCTTGTAAAAGGCCTGTTTACTGAGGAGTAAAATATTCTCTTTCCGGTAAAAAAGAAAATCCTCTTTGAAACACTGAGTCCCTGACAGCCAGGGAAGATAGCCATGTTTATCTTTAGTCCTGACACCCCTGAGGCAGCAGATAAAACCAGAAGGAACTTCAAGGAGAGCCAGTGACAGACAGGTCTGGTTCTGCTGCCAAGCTGCCACCATGCTAAAATACCTGTTGTAATTGATCTGTCGATCTTAGCATGATAAAGAGGAGTGACTAGGACTAAATAGCAGGTCAGGGTATGCCACTGATTATGTACATATATTATAACATTTACACAGTACAGCTGCCACACAATGATGTTCTCAGTGATGCCCAGGTCTTTTTCCTGAGTTATTACAGTTAACTTAGAACTCAATAAGTGTATGGATTTAACTTACTTCGGTGTGCTAATGTGAAAATGTGTGGTGACTGACTGACTGTTGGATGGGGGATATTCAGGGGTAAATTTCAAAACTAGCATATTTTAAATTTGTTTGTCTAGGAAAAGTTAGCAAGTATTTTATTCGGAACATTTCCTAGACAATTCAACTATTCACTGAACGGTATCTGAAATTTAAAAGCTAAATTAATTTATTAAAGTGGGAAATAGAAGGCCTGTAGTTCTGCTTTAAGGGAAAAGTACAGTAAGGGAAATACAGCCTTAACTATGGAGTCACTTCTGACAGTTCCATAATACAACAGAAACTGTGGGCTGTATTCTGTGTAGCACTAGTAAAGCAAAGAGAACATATACAGGGTCTCTCACCTCCACAACCAACCATCCCTTTAAGAAAAAGTCTGACAAGTTATATTCTATAGCCTTTATTAATCACACTGGGAAGCTTAGCATTTAAACCAACTAAGGGATATTTTTTCTTAAAGATATGAAATGAGACTTTAGTTGGTAGAGTATAATCCTATACAATCTGTTTAGATTGCTATAGTAAAGGAAAAAAAGGTTTATTAATTTTGTTAAACAAGTTTGCCATACTACTGAACCTTTATAAAGGAAGGGAAAAACCCCTAGATTCTTTATGAATACAAATGAATAGCATAAGACTTAGAAGTATGTTATAGGGAATTCTGATCAGTTTGGACCCAGTTCTTCAAAGCTGACGTGGAAATGAAGGTGCTCAGAACCTTCCAGGATAGACCATTTATACATACACTCACTGGTGTAAAAGTAACATTCAGAGATGAGAGAGAATTATTTCATGTACTATAAAAAAAATGAATTCAGCCTAGAAGCAACATAATGTATTTTTTAAAATTCAGGTGTTCTCAATATTTGAAAAAACAAAACAAACAAACAAACGTCATACATCCTATAGAGTTGAAATAGTTAAAGCATATTACCTCTTATAATACCTGGTATACATTTTCTGCATAAAAATATAAAATAAAAATAAAACTGTATATATATATTTAATGCATCAATTTTTTTGAATACTATTGTGAAAGATACAGAAGAATAAGGCACAAAATGTAAGTAAAATACAAAAACACTCATGAATGTTATTGGATTATTTTAAACGGAACGTAGCAAAATTCAGGTAGCTCTGAATATGCATATTTCTTGCAACAGGAATAGGTTTTCTATATTTCCATTACAACTTTTAAGTCTGATATACAAAGATTAATTATGTAAGATTTATCTATTAAAGGCACTACACTTTTGCAGTGGTTGCACTTAGAAGTTTGACTTTCTTCAGATATACACAAATGTGCTTAATTTTATGCACAAGTATTACCATTAACTTCAATGGCACTATTTGTGTACAGAAAGCTAGGCTCATCTGTTAAGTCATTGCAGGATATGCACAAGCAGATCTAATGTCTGCACAGAATCCCACTGAAATCTGTGGGCACAAGGCAGATCCAACTGCAGTACCAGAGCCATAAGAGTTTAACATGAATTTGTATCTGCAATTTACTATGCAAGTACAATCTGCATATCAACAAATATGTATAAATGTAAATGTCACATACAGAATTGAAGATATATTTTGTTTTTGCTAGTTATGAGGTTTATATAAAATGTAGAGGGTTTTTAGATGCATTTTTGTGGGAGATAAGAGGAAAGTACTTTAGTATGAAGCTAGTCATGCATCAAGGAAACTCATTTTCCTTGCTTATGTATTGCTGATTGCAGCCTCAAAGAAAAATAAAATAAAAGTCAAGTAATATCTGTAATATTTTTGCACAGGAAGATTAGAAGGAGGCTTTACTTCCTCCCTAAAGTTTCAGCTAGTTTCTTCAGTCTTTTCTTCAACTCCAGAGGAAACTTCTCATAGCATTTCTTGCAGACAGGTTTCATATCAAATTCAACAAATTTGTTCCTACAAATGATAAAAAAGGAAAAATATCTTTAGTGAAAGAGATTTCAAAGAGTATTTGTAGCATGCCATATTGACATAGTACAGGCAGCAAAATAATGCTTTTTCAGTATTTTTGCTCAGTATATACATGGAGCTAAGATTATAAATGATATAGCAAGACAATGTAGATGTATACTTGAATTTATTTTTTATGTTACATATAATTATACTTGTTGTTAGCAATGCCCAGCTTTGTCATTGGGTGCCAACATTCAGGAAGGGAAACCCAAATTCAGGAGAGACTTTAGATTTTTATTGATTTATTTTTTAACCCTGGCAGGTTAAGTACAGGTGAATTTGCTAAACTTAACAGATCTGAGTTTTGAAAAATTGAGATGGCCAATCATTGCACATATTATAGTCAATATTTATGTGAAAGATGTGAAAGTAAAAAGCTGAAGTTAAAGAAACAACTGTACAGGAAAACAAATAGAGAACTTTTGGCTACTGAGGAAAATTGTTTTATGCAATACTGCGTGTTGTGCAACCACTCAATTGTAAACCTAACAATAAAGATACATGCTATATTTTCAGAAGTCTGTGAACACCCAGCGTTATGGACCTACAGATATCTGATGTGGGTATAGGCAAGGACTGTTATGCAGAAGATGTTATGAATTTCCATACTGAATCAGAGCAGTGGCCATATAGAAGTATCCTGTCTCTGACAGTTGTGAGTACTAGCTGCTTCAGAGGAAAACGGAAGAATCCCTGCAGAAGGCAGTTATGAGCCAGTTTGCCCACGAGACAGGAAGTGCCACTGTATCAACAAAACAATCAAACAAACGCTATCAAATGCACAATAAACAAACTGGAAAAACAGAAAAATAAAATGCTATTTAATTTCTTTCAACTGTAGTAATCTCTCGATGGAAATGTAATTTTCAAGTTGACTGTGTCTAATATTTTAACAAGTCTTTTCAATATTTAAACAGTAAAACTCTTCTGTTTATCAATCCATATTGGACATGATTTTCTGATCTCCCATGGGACTCCATGAGCTGTTAATTTAAATGTCACTTTGCAGCAATATGATGGGCTGTATCAGGAGACTCAGTCCAATATGAATTACAAACTTTATTTTAAAAAATCAAAAACCTTCTCATTATAAATAACTTTTGGAGAACTCCAAAAAACAAAATGTAAACTCTGTATGAACTGTAAGAAACAAGTCAATTACTATTCAGAGGGCATTTTGGCAGAGTTTGCAAAAACCAGTTACCCACCTTTTGGTAACAGTTGTTTTTCGAGGTGTGTTGCTCATGTCCATTCCATTGTAGGTGTGCATGTGCACACGTGCGCGGCCGCCGGAGACTTTTGCCTTAGCGGTACCCAGAGGGCCGGCTGTGGCACCCTCTGGAATGCCATGCTCACGGTGCAGTATATCAGATGCCGCTGGCCCTGCGCCCTCTCGGTTCCTTCTTGCAGACAACTCCGACAGAGGGGCAGGAGGGCGGGTAATGGAATGGACATGAGCAACACATCTCGAAGAACAACAGTTACAAAAAGATGGGTAACCGTTTTTTCTTTGTCGAGTGCTTGCTCATGTCGATTCCATCGTAGGTGACTTACAAACAGAATTCACAGTCTTGCAGATTGTGGTACTGCTGAAACGAGCATCAGCCTGAGCCTGCTGGATCAGTGCATAGTGCAAGACAAGAGTGTGGATGGATGACCAGGTCGCGGCACGGCAAATTTCCTGGATCGGCACCTGAGCGAGGAAGGCCGCCACCAAGGCCTGCGCCCTAGTGAAGTGGGCCGTCACAATCGGTGGCAGGGGCACCTTCACCAGCTCATAGCAGTAGCGGATACAAGCCGTGATCCAGGACGAGATCCTCTGGGTGGACACTGGACAACCCTTCACTTGGTCCACGACAGCAACAAACAGCTGCGGAGACTTACAGAATGGCTTCATTCTCTCTATGTAGAAGGCCAGAGCTCCCCTAATGTCCAAGCTGTGCAGCCTGCGTTCTTCATCCCTTGCATGAGGCTTCAGGCAAAGGACCGGAAGATATACGTCCTCGCGTGGAACTGGGAGATGACCTTGGGCAGAAAGGCTAGCTGCGGATGCAGCTGGACCTTGTCCTTATAGAAGATCGTATATGGTTCTCAAACGTTTGTATTGGTGACCCCTTTCACATAGCAAGCCTCTGAGAGCGACCCCCCCTTATACATTAAAAACACATTTTTATATATTTAACACCATTATAAATGCTGGAGGAAAAGTGGGATTTGGGGTGGAGGCTGACAGCTCGCGACCCCCCAGGTAATAACCTTGTGACCCCCTGAGGGGTCCTGACCCCCAGTTTGAAAACCCTTGGTATATGGGGATTCGGACTTAAGCGCTCTATCTCAGACACTCTATGGGCTGAAGTTATAATGACCAAAAAAGGAGACATTCCAAGATAACAGCAGAAGGAAGCAGGAAGCCAGGGGCTCAAAGGCAGGCCCCGTGAGCCTGGGGAGCACAAGGTTTGGGTCCCAAGGAGGGACCGGGTCTTGGACATGTGGGTAAAGGCACCAGACCTTTCAGAAACCGTGCTGTCATGGGATGGGCGAAGACCGACCTGCCTTGAAACGGAGGGTGGAAAGTCGAAAGGGCCGCCAGGTGCACCTTGATCGAGGGCAGCGACAGATCCTGGAGCTTCAGGTGTAGTAAATAGTCCAGGACATATCTGCAGGATATGGCAATCCGTGGCCCAACACGTGAACCGCTTCCATTTCGATACATAGGTAGCCCTAGTGGGGGGCTTTCTGCTGCCCAGCAAGACTTGCTGGACACCGTCAGAACACGGCTGCTCCTCCCCGCAGAAACCAGGCCGTTGGGTGCAGCAGACTGCCATGGTTCTGGGACAGTAGGTTCAGCCGAAGAGGCAACTGTAACAGGGTGGCTACTGAAAGTCTCAGGAACATGGCAAATCAGTGCTGATCAGGCGAAGCCGGGGTTATGAAGATGACCAACGCTTTGTCTCGCTTCACCTGGAGCAGGACCTTGTGGATCAGCAGCACCGGCAGGAAGGCATACATGAGTGCTCCTGACCATGGGAACACGTGGTGCTTCCTGTTCTGTCTGGACACGAACAGGTCCACCTGGTGCGTCCCCCACCTTCAGAAGACTCGGCTATTCACCTCCAAGTGGAGTGACCATTTGTGGTGAGAAGAGAAGGTCCTGCTGAGGCAATCCGCCAGGATTTTCTTGGTACCGGGCAGGTGGGCAGCCACCAAATGAACATTCTGCCACACACAAAAGTCCCAAAGCCTTAGCGCTTCCTAACAGACGGCCGAAGACCTGGCAGGAAAGCCTGGCATGTCAGGTGAACCGCTCTGAGGTCCCTGGCGTTGATATGAAAGGCTAGGTTGTGTTTCAGCCAACGGCCCCCCCAGCCAAGGTCCGACGCATCTGAGACCAAGGTGAGCAAGGGTGACAGGGTTGCAAAAGGGTTTCCCCGCAGCACCAACCTGGGATCCCGTCACCAGTTGAGCAGTGAGAGGACACGACTCAGCACTCAGTCCAGGGGGTGCCTGCTGGGAATGCAGATTGAGGCCAGCCACATTTGTAGGGGCCTTGGATGAAGCCAGGCATGGCTTACAACATAGGTGCATGTGGCCCATCAGTTGCAGGCACATGTGGGTCGTGGTGAGCGGTTGGCTCTGTATGTGGGCGATCAGGTCCAACATGGCTTGAAAACGTGCTTCCGGCAGCAATGCCCTGGCCCCCCTGGAGTCGAGAACCACACTGATGCTAACTGGTGCTAACATGGATTATTCTGTGTTTATTAGGAGACCCAAGTCGCTGCAGGTGGAGCACACCAAATCGAGCCTCCTCTGGACCTCCTCCGAAGACCTGCCCTTGATGAGCCATCGTCGAGATATGGGAAGATCTGGACCCCTGGACACCTCAGGTAAGCCGCCACTGACACCATGCATTTTGTGAACACCCTGGGGGCTGAGGACAGGCAAAAGGGCAGTGCCATAAATGGAAGTGGCACCCTGCCACTATAAAGCGCAGGAAACGTCTGTGCCCCGGGAAAATAGAGATATGAAAATAAGCGTCTTAAGTCAAGAGCGGCACACTAGACCCCCGGATCCAGAGCCCCCAGGCGCAGGAGGTTCTCGACCTCCTAAACAAGGAGCTGATCGTGAAAAGGGTCCCTGAAGTGGGACGGGGAAGTGAGGGAGAGGGGGCGGAATGAGGGGCAGCCAAAAATTGTAGGGTGTAGCCCCGAGCCACTATGTCCAGGACCCAACGGTCCAAGGTAACCCGTGACCAGGCCAAGTGGTCAGAGAAAAGTCGGTCAAGGAAGGGGCAGGAAGGATCCAGGCAGTTGGCTGGTGTGTCGCTCCTGAGCACACCCTCAAAATGAGCTCCTCTGGCCCCCCTGGTGTTTTGCCAGGCCAGGCTGCGCAGGAGATCGGAATGACGAAGGGTGGTGGCTGTTCCACTCGGGCAGCTGAATCAGCGGCATCCCAGGCCATCTAGAGAGCCACAGTACCTTCCTCGATCAAGGTGGTGAATTCCTGGGCTGGGAGTCCTTGAACTTGAGGAGAGCGCCCCACAAGTTAAAATTGTAGCGGCCCAAGAGGGCCTGGTGATTTGCCACCAGAAACTGGCCATAGAAAAAATCTTTTGGCCAAATAAGTCCAGTCTTTTCGCCTCTTTATTCTTAGGGGTAGAACTGGTGGGCCCCTCTTTGTCCCGCCCACTGGCCACCGACATGGCCAACGAACGTGGTGGCAGATGAGTACATAAGTATTCAAACCCCTTTGCGGGAACGAAGTACTTCTTTTCCACCATTTTCAAAGTGGGCGGGATAGAGGGCGGGATGGAGGACGGGGTCTGCAAGATGGTCTTGGTGATATTCAGAACCCCTTAGTGAATTGGGAGTGCGACTCGGAGTGGGGCGGCTGCAGAGAGCACGTTAAAAAGCATGTCCGTCTGCTCCTCAATCTCCTCCACTTTGAGACCCAAGTTAGCCGCCACCCTGCGGAGCACAGCCTGATGCTTGCAGAAATTGTTCAGGGGGCTAGCTCTGGATAGTGCCGCTACCGCTTCATCCGGGAAGGAGAAAGATGACTGGATGGCCAGGGGGGCCTCAGTGGTGTCTCCGCCCACCGGGGAGGGGGGCCTTGGGGTGGGTACTGGCTCCTCACACGAGGTGGTCGCTGGGATGTCCTGCACCAAGCCTGGTGCCGCAAGTGCTGGGAGTGCTGCCTGTGGTCTGTCTGATGTAGCAACTGAGGGCGGTGGGAGTGGGGCACCAGCATGACAGGAATGCCCCATGTGTTCCAATTTGGCCACTGGGTCGGCCACTGGTTTTCGTGCCAGGTCAGCACCGATGTTGCTGATGCGCCCTCCGGAGCCCACTCACGTTTTCTGGGTGAGGGACTGAATTGTACATCTGAGCCCGAGAACTCGTCTCCCTCCGGCGACCAGGGTGGGGCTGTGGAGGCTTGAGTCTGACGTCCCATGGTTGCTGCTGGAGACTGGTGCCGAGACCGATCCGACTGATGCCAGGGGTAGGGAGAGCGGCATCGCGTTGGGGAGTGCCCTCAAGGTCTTGGCGATGGTGACCGACAGCAGGATGAGGACTGGTACCGGGGTGATTGACGACGCCTGGGTGAACCTCGGCACAACGGAGATCGAGAGCACGGTGCTGGCAACTTGTAGTGCCTAGCCGGAGACCTGGCCCGACGCGGAGACCAAAAATGTGGCGACTTCTGACTCTGTCTTGGCTCTGGAGACCGGCAGCGCTCGCCTGATTTATATGAGGCTTTTCCGGTGGTCTTGCCCTCACAGGGACCCTTAGACGGGCCCTTTGCCACACACGGAGGACGCACTGTAGACTCTCCTGGTGCTGGGCCCTTGGAGGGGGCCGGTTGTGCCATTTGCTTAGGCCCTTTACCACTCCCAGGAGTCAGTGGCGGGTCCTTTCTGTGGGAGGAACCCCCCGTGGCTGAAGCCTTCAACGGGTCGGGAGTGGGCATAAGGCACAAACAGAGTCCCTTGCCCCTTGGTCAGTCTTGGCCGGTGCCGTCTTCTTAGGCTTCTTTGGCACTGGTGACGGGGATTGGTGCTGGGAGGACCCCGGTGCCGGAGGTGTGCTTTGCACCGAAGTTGAAGCACTGGGTGCCAGTTCAGGTTGCGCTGGCTCTGAAGCTGGACACAGGGCAGCCTGCATCAGAAGGGCCCTGAGGCGGATGTCATGCTCCTTCTGAGTCCGTAGATGAAAGTTCTGGCAGATACGACAGTGCTCCTTTATATGGGTTTCCCCAAAACACTGTAAACAGCTCTTGTGCAGGTCACTAACAGGCATAGGCCTGTTACAGGATGAGCAGGGCTTGAAACCTGGAGATCGGGGCATGCCCTCGGGGGGGCGAAGTTCCCGCTGGGACACTATCTAACTAAACACTTAACGGGTAACTTAACTACTAACTAACAATGCTTACAACTATTTACAGAGAAGCACAAGGCTAAACAGATGAAGAAAAACCGCTGACAACTTGCGAAGCAAGGGACAGAGGTGCTCCGATTAACCACCACGGCCAGTAAGAAGGAACTGAGAAGGCGTAAAGCCGGCAGTGCCTGATCTACCGCACCATGAAGCGCGGCACTCCAGAGGGCGCCACAGCCAGCCCTACGGGTACTGCTAAGGCAAAAGTCTCCAACGGCCCCGTACGTGGGCATGCGCACAGCTACAATGGCATGGACATTAGCGAGCACTCAAAGAATAATATGTGGATTCGCATAGTCCCGTCCCTGCTACTGAATTATGGTTATATGTCTAATTGAGTGCTGTTGTGATGTAGTAATTTAAAAATTGAGCAAAATGTTAATGTTTGCGAAAAAGTCTTAAAACAAGAAAATGTACTCAGCATGCAATATTGTTTTCAGGGAATGACATTTTATATTGGCTTAAAACTATTTTGTGGGATGTTAAAATGGAAGCACAAAGCATTTACTAAAAGTGGAATTTCAAAACTATCAGGTTTTCACAACTAGCTTCTAAATCTGCATCCTCAAGTTTTCTAAGCATAATCATGCATTGGAGCATGCAGATAGGCAGGTGGACAGCTAACTATTTATCTTGCATGCACACTAATGCCTACTGGCATATGTAATTAACTATATGCACAAAATTTATGCAATTTGGGAAGCTGGAATGAAATCCTAGCTACACGGTGGTCTAAAACAGTCTGTTCAGCAAGGTAAGAATTTTTCTCCAAGAAGTCCAAAATTTATGAATTTTGCTGTTTTAAGAAACCTTTTAAGCTCAATTTCTGAGCACAATGGCCTAAACTTAACATATTAAAATGTAGTGTTCAAAATTTCAAATCATAGATATGTGTAAATTAATAGATGTTCTGTCTTTGATTATCACAAACACATGCAGAAAACTAAAATAAAAAGACATGTCCTAAACACTGACCAAAGAAGAAAGGAGCAGAGATTGTGATAGGAGGAAAAGAAAAGTTTACAAACAGACTGGCTTTTTCTTTTTCAGCTTGTCTTTATCCTTTGCTTCTCGCTCCCGTTTGGCAAGTCGACGTTTAAATTCTTCTGGCATTTTCTCATAACAGTGTTTGCAGACAGGTTTTAGATCAATTTCAACAAACTTATCCCTTTAGATAAGACACAGAGGAAACAGTGGAAAGAACAGGAAAAGATTTAAGAATAAGTCATAGCTGAAAGAAGAATTGAATACAAAGCAAAAATAGATTTTAAAGTAGTAAATGGAGCAACAGGCACAAACACATATATCATTTACAAGAAGTTGTCTATAAATGTTCTATACCAGGGGTCTCAAACTCAATTTACCTTAGGGCCAGTGCCAGTCCTCAAATCCTCCCAGCAGGCCAATAATGTCACTCATGACGCCCAGAACCCAACCCACAAAACTCCTCCCGGCAAAAACTCCACCTCCTCGCCTGCCTAAGGCTCTGTGAGGGAGTTTGGGTGGGGGAGGAGGTCAGGGGTAGGGGAGGGAGTTTGGGTGGGGGAAAGGGTCGGGGGTGCAGGCTGTGGGATGGAGTTTGGGTGCAGGCTCTGGGATGGGGCAGGGGGTGCAGGAGAAAGGGTGGGGTTGCAGGCTTTGGGATGGAGTTTGGGTGCAGAGGGGATGTTTGGGAAGGGGGAGGGGGTGCAGGCTCTGGGAGGGAGTTTGGGAGCGGGAGGGGGTGTGTGGGAAGAGGGAGGGGTGCAGGCTCTGGCAGGACGTTTGGGGCGGGAGGGAGTGTGTGGGGAGGGGGTCGGGGGTGCTTACCTGGGGCTCCAAAGGCGGGGCAGGCCAGGAGGCCTCTGCGCACTGCTGCCCCCAGGCACTGCCCCTGCAGCTTCTCATTGGCCGCAGGGCACTCAGAGCAGGGGCAGTGCTTCGAGGCACAGCCCCACCCCGGGGCCGCAGGGAGGGGTCGGCAGACTTGTGGAGTGAGCAGGCAAATGCTGCTCAGCTCCGCTGTGCTGCCAGGGCCCTGGGCCATTGTAAATTGCCTGGGGTGGACGGAACGCCCGGGGCGGCAGGTGGGGCCAAGGGAGAGACCCGGCCCCAAAACTGCTGGAGCCCCGCGGGCCACATTGGGGAGGTTTGCGGGCCGCAGATGGCCCACGGGCCGTGAGTTTGAGACTCCTGTTCTATACCATTACAGTTAAACTATGACTATAACAGCTGTGATTGAAAGGTGACTATTGATCTGTTCTGAAGAGATCACAACTGTTTTCCATCTTCTTAAACTATCTGATAAACTTACTTGAGTGTTAATTTAGTGTTGCAAGTGGAACAAGCGAAACAGTTCACACACCATGCCTTATTCAGAGCAGAGACAACTAGGGGGAAAAGACAATATTAGCAGTTCAATTACCAAAGGCATTTGTTAAAAACTTCTGAAATTCACACATTCATAAGACATACAGCAAAAGGTGATTACTTTTAAATGTGTTACTCAATTAGGGATAAAATTAGGGACCGTAATAATGAAAATGAAATGAGGGTAAGGAGAGAGACATACGCATATACTGTAGGTAAGTGCTGTGTAGGAGGCATAAATGCCTCTAAATTACTTCAAGTGTTTAAGCTGAGCTTAACTTTTAGCTATGCTCTTAGTTTTGTGATAGCTCTGCTCTGGAAGAGCTCCATTTTGATCTTGAATCAAAGTTGCCTTTCTTTCCCCCTTTGTTTATGTCAATCTCTACTTCCTCTTCCTTTGTATCTCTTTCCATCCTGCTTTCTTTACATAGGGTTGCTGAGAATTAAGAAATGAAACCTAAAGCATGCTTTATTAGGAAAAAGAACAAAACAAAACTTAGAGAAATGAAACTTAGAGCCTTTGTTTGCAAAGAATTATTCATGGGAGAAGTTGCTCCTGGGACATTTGTGGATGTGATAGAGATGAGTGAAGTATTGGGAGGGAAGTCCTTTAAGTCTCTGGGCATTTGCCAGCAAACTGGTCAAGCATTGTTCTAACCCACGGGTGGGCAAACTTTTTGGCCCGAGGACCACATCTGGATATGGAAATTGTATGGTGGGCCATGAATGCTTATGAAATTGTGAGTTGGGGTACAGGAGGGGGTGAGGGCCACTGTTCCCTCTAAGCTGTGCGCGTGCACAAAAATTTGCACAGAAGCACAACAATTTGCATAGAAGACATTTTTTGCGCTCACAGCCTGTCAAAAATTAGAGGGAACATTGGTGAGGGCTCTGGGGTTCAGGAGGGCGGGAGCGAGGGGTTTTGGGGGCAGGAGGGGGATCAGGGGTGAGGCAGGGGATTGGGGTGCTGGAGGGGGTCAGGGGTGCAGGCTCCGGGCGGCACTTACCTCAAGCAGCTCCCGGAAACAGTGGCATGTCCCCCCTCCGGCTCTACATGGACGCACAGCCAGGTGGCTCTGCGCGCTGCCCCATCCGCAGGTGCTGCCCCTGCAGCTCCCATTGGCTGCGGTGGTGATGCTTGAGGCAGGGGCAGCGTGCAGAGCTGCCTGGCCGTGCCTCCATGTAGGAGGCGGAGCCAGAGAGGGGACATGTTGCTGCTTCCGGGAGCCGTGGGAAGCCATGAAACGTGGAGCGGAGCAAGCCCCGGAGCCTGCTCCCCGGCACGAACTCGAGGGCCAGATTAAAATGTCTGAAGGGCCAGATGCGGCCCCTAGGCCGTAGTTTGCCCACCCCTGTTCTAACCAGTTTTGACAAAGGTGGCTGTGTAAAACTCACTAAGGGATTGGGGCCTTGCTGTTTTACACTCTTATTTCACTCACAGAAACTCTGAAGAATTTAGAAAAAGGCATTATGAGAATCAGCATTTCTAAAGGGATCCAACACTAGTCTTCCCTTTCCCTGATGCCTCTTTTAGTAAGTGCTTCCTACTGAAGTGACATTAAAAAATGCAATTTAAGAAATGCTTACCATCTCCTTCAATCACACGATTACAGTGGAAACAAACATCACCAAACAGCTGTGGATAGGTGAAAAATATGAATTTTTAACTTTAAAAACTTATCGTGGGTAGAATTTTAGAAACAAAACAATTACAACTCCGCATATAGACATAGCAACTTTTCTAACAAACTCAGTAAGATTAGAGGAATGCATGCTGTCAAATTACTTAATTCTTTTTTTCTAAAGTCATCTTTCCATTCCCATTACAAATAAGACCCTTCATTATTAAAGATGAAAAATAATGTTTAATTTATGTTTTCTTCTCTACTAATTATGTTTTGTTTCCTTTTTGCATTTCTTTCATCTTGGAAAATTAAGCTAGACAGTTTCACTTTTGTATATCACTTGTTTCTAGTCAATTTGAACTTTCAGGTTCTCCTGCATGTCTAGAACAATGCCTTGCTGTTTCTGTTGCTTAGTTTCAATTTTTATGTACACACCCATCCATCCTCCCACTCTACTTTTGGCCCAAATTTTACGTAACATCTGTAGTGTTACGGCATTTATTATTTACAGCTATACTATCAGGAATCTATAATTAATACATGCCATAGAACTATGGAGCTTATTAAGTGCCACTTTTTAAGTGCCAAAAGGTGTGTGCATGTGATACTTTGCAGTTTGCTCATGTTTAAAATAGTTGCAACGAGTTTATTTTAACAGTTAACAGAATACACACACGAAACATCTTCTGTATGTTTAAACTACGCTCCTCACTGTGGTATTTAAGTGACTATAAAAAAGGGGTCTGTAGGGAAAAGGAACATTGACTATAATCCATGTATGAAAATGAAAGTAGTCACTAGGTGGTGTTCTCTGACAAATGCATTTGGTGTTTGCAGTCTTAGATGGAGAAAAAGTGAGTCAAGCTGGGTTACACAGCATATCTTCATGTAAAGTCATACAGAGCCGTAACTAGCTATTTTTGCGCCCGAGGCAGGAATATAAAATTGCACCCTCCCCCCTCCATATAATTTCATAGTAGTTACGGTACTCTGCCCCACTCGGACATTTAGAATTCTTCATATTATTCATAGTGCAGGGTCTTGTTCAATGGACTGGAATAAAAATTAAAAATACATAAATAAGTGTACCACCAACACCTCCCAGGAGGATGGGCTAGGGCGCGGGGGGGGAGACCACCAACTAACGCCTCCGGGGGGGATGGGCCAGGCCAGGGGGTATCAACAACTAACACCCCCCAGGGGGATGGGCCGGAGGGTACCACCAACACGACAGGGCTGGATTAACTTTTTGTGGGCCCAGCACGAAACATATTTGTAGGCCCCCACTGGGGAAATAGGGCATGTGATAGGGGGCAGTCCACAGAGCAAGGGGCCGGTTGGGGGCAATGAGGCGCGGTGCAATGGGAGTGATCTCACTTAGTCCAGCACAAGGGCACTGTTTACAAACCCCAAACTGCTAGACACACACTGGCCCGCCCAGCCCTGCGCTGCCAGTGTGCCCTGCCCTTATGCCCAGCACCCCCCCAGAGACTTCCCCCACAGATCCCTATGCCCAGCACCCCCTCGCCCAGAGACCTCCCCCACCGATCCCAATGCCCCCGGACCCGCTATGCCCAGCACCCCCTGCCCAGAGACCCCTCCTGCTGACCTCCCACCACAACTGAACGGCACTCTGCACACCATACCCCCTGCCCAGCTCCCCCACCCACAGATCCCCTACTGTCCAGCACCCCCTTCACAGTCCCACCGTCACAGCTGTAGAGCGCCCCATATTCCTGAGAGAATGCTGCATCAAATTCTGTGTATCATATTTTAAAATTCTGAGGGTTTTTTTTTTTTTTTTTTTTACAGTAAGTAAATGTGGAGGCTCCACCATGGCAGTGGGGAGCACAGGCCACTGGCTGCATGGAGGTGGGAGAATACCCTGCAGCCTCCCCCAGCCCCCTGGGACAGGGACTTGGCAATGAGGCTGAACCTGAACCTGGCACAGCAAAAGGGCCAGGCCTGCCACAGAAACACCCCTGGGGCCTGACCCTTTTCCGCCAGGTGCACCAGATGTGGGCAGGGAGGCTCAGCCTGGCAGCAGGATCCAAGTGCAGAGGGACTTAGTGTGGGAATATCCAGATGGGGGTAAGAGGGTTCTGTGTGGGGCAGGCAGCTCAGTGGGGGATCTGGATGCACAGGGAGGTTCCAGGGGCTGGGGCAATGGGAGTCTGCAGGGGAGACCAAGTGAAAGTGGTTGGAGCTCAGCGGGGGGGAGGGGGAGTCTGGGTGCAGGGGAGGTGGGGTTCATTTGGGTGGGGGTCTAGGTGTAGGTGGTTGGGGCTCAGTGGGGAGGGTGTCTCATCAGGGTGGTACAGATGCAGGGGAAGTGGGGCTTGTCAGGGTGAGGGTTTGATGGGCCTGTTTAACAGGGGAGCCCCAGCTGCTGCCAAGGGGATCCGCATGCTGGACCCCCCACTTCCCCTATCCCCTTCTCTTCCCCATCCCATATCCCTTCCCCACCACTCCATCTCCTCCCCATCCCACCCCCTTCCTTCCCAAACTGCCTCTTTCCCCACCCCCTCTTCCCCTATCACTTTTTCTTCCCCATACCAGCACACAGAAGGGAGCTCAACCAGCACTAGGACCCAGAAGGTGGTGTCCAGCTGTAAAGTCCAGGAAGCTGAGCAGCATCTTCTTTTCTCAGCAGGGCTGTAACTCTGCATTCACATACACACAGACTGGTATGCTCGTTCTACCCCCTTCTCCCCACAGCCTGGGGTGTGTGTGTGCACCAACTAACACCTCTGGGCGGCTCCAGGGGCTTTGCCAGCGGAGCGGGGGGGCCTTGGCCGGGGCGCACAGCAGCTGGACACGGCGTGGAGCAGGGAGCTGTGGAGGAACCCCCGCTGCCGTGAACAAAGCCTGGCCCGTAACCCCTGGCGCCCCCCCCCCCCACCTTGACGCGCACCAGCCGGGGGCCCACGGCCTCCGGCTTGTTTCAGCATCGCCCCAGTGTGAGCTGCTGCAGCGGCCGCGCAGAGCGCAGCATGGCCCCCTGCCGCTCCCGAAGTGCCTGGGGACAGATCGGGTAGGGAGGAGGCAGGGCCGTAACAAGTGCCCCTGAGGTATGCGCGCCTGAGGCGAGTGCCTCGCGCGCCTGAGGCGAGTGCCTCGCGCGCCTGAGGCGAGTGCCTCACTCGCCTCGCCCTGAGTCATATCATCGTGCAGTAGCAGCTGTAAGGAAGGCCACTCTATTAACTAAAGCCTAGTGTTAAACCCTAGACACTGAGTGACAAATTTTCCTTAGATTCCTGGAAAAGTTGGGTGTCATAAGCAGCACTGAACAGGTGCACTGACTTTGCAGATATTACAAAGTTCACAGCCAATAGTCCTACAGTCATTAGTAATTATGGATTTGAAGGCCGAGTATATACTGAATGTTTTGTTAAATCCTTAACAGTTTTGTTTTTAAATACTTGAACCATTTGCAGAAAAATGTTAAAATGTTTAAGGAATTACAATACTACAGACACTACTTTTCAAGACACAGATGGTTGTCAGAAGGCAAAACTGGTCCCTTAGTGTTAATATTTTTCTCTCCTACAGATATAAATGAGTTGATGAATCATGAATTTATTAATGGCTAAGATACAAAATTCAACCCTACCTGATTGTAATGGGTTTCACAATACGCCAAGCCCTTCCTCTCATAGTGACGATGACCAAGAAATGGCTTTTCACACTTTGCACAAACAAAATGCTGCAAAGAAAATGATATGAATTGTCTCTGGATTGGTTGAGCTAATGACATTTCTTTGGAAACAGATACACAAACCTCAGGACTAAGCATTATTGAAGGACAGTTTGCTGGTAATGCCTTCTTTAAAATTAGAAACAACACTTTTATTATTTGTATATTTAAAACATTAAAAAAAACAAAATATTGACCATTTTAAAGTCTTATATTTTAAAGAAAATAGACTAAAGAAAAAAATAAACTGAAGAAAAGGTTTTAGATTCATTATTAGTTGAAAAACTGCATTGATATCGTGGAAAATTCTTAAATTAACCTAAAGAAACTTTATTGCTATGCTTCTTGTTTGGCAATAACAATAACCTGGTCAAAGGTGGTGTGTTATTTATTTATTTATGTTAAGATAACTGAGGAGGAAGGCTGACCTTGTGATTAAGGGAGCGGGAGTAAGCAGATTTGGGTTCCATTTGTGACCCTGCCCCTTTGGGAGTCACTTAATTTCTTTTTGCCTCAATTCTCCCATCCATAAGATGGACATAATAATACTTGCCTACCTCACCAGAATGTGGTATAAGGATACATTTATTGATTGAGATTTTCAAAGCAGTTTAAAGGATTTAGCTACATATATTCCATTCAATTTGATGAAAGATGTACGGCTAAATCTCCTGCACTTCTTTGAAACACTAAACAATGGTTTGTGAATGCTTTAAGATTTTCAAATAGAAGGTGTCATAGATGGCAAAGTATTATTATGGAACTCTGTAACAGAATCATAGAAATGTAGAACTCGAAAGGGCCTCAATAGGTCATCTGGTCTAGCCCCTTGCACTGAGACAGGACTAATTATCTTCAGACCATCCCTAACAGGTGTTTGTCTAATCTGTTCTTAAAAACCTTCAATGATAGAGATTTCACAGCCTTCCCAGGTAATCTGTTCCAGTGCTTAACTACTCTTACAGTTAGGAAGATTTTCCTAATGTCTAAACCAATGGTCTTCAACCTTTTTTCATTTGCGGACCCCTAAAAAAATTCAAATGAAGGTGCAAACCCGTTTGGAAATACAACCTATGGTCTGCGGACTGCTACCAAAGAAGTCTTAGACTGAAAACTGACTGAACAGAATTCAAATATAAATGTTGCACATGCTCGGCACGGCATTTGACACAGCGTGAGAAAGGGTTTGCTAAACTGTGGGCTTCTATGGTAACGACAATACTTCTGGGTTTTGACCTCTAGGTGGGGGTATTCACATATTTTTGATTGATCAGAAAAATTGAATGCTTTTTCTGGGATCTAAAACTTTATAGTCATCTTTCACGAACCCTTTAGACCATGGGTTCTCAAACTGCGGGTCATGATCCCTCAGGGGGTCACGAGGTTATTACACGGGGGTCGCGAGCTGTCAGCTTCCACCCCCAAATCCCACTTCTCCTCCAACATTTATAAGTGTTAAATATAAAAAAGGTTTTTAATTTATAAGGGGGGGGGTTGCACACAGATGTTTGCTGACTGAAAATTTTATCTCCCCCCCCCACTTTATAGCAACCTTTATGTACTTGAAGATTTATCACGTCGCCTCTCAGTCTTCTCTTCTCCAGACTAAACCAACCCAATTTTTTCGATCTTTGCTCATAAGTCATAGTTTCTAGATCTTTAATTGTTTTTGTTGCTCTCCTCTGGACTTTCCCCAATTTGCCCACATCTTTCCTGAAGTGTGGTTTCCAGAAGTTTCCAGAAGTTTCTCAGTACTTCTACTGAGGCTTATCAGTAGAGTGAAAGAATTATTTCTCATGTCTTGCTTACAACATTCTTGCTAATACATCCCAGAATG
Source organism: Chelydra serpentina (assembly GCA_037349315.1). Lineage (NCBI taxonomy): Eukaryota > Metazoa > Chordata > Testudines > Chelydridae > Chelydra > Chelydra serpentina. The sequence continues at coordinate 109,693,168 of JBAIAC010000004.1, forward strand.
CTGTTTGCTTTTTTGCAGCAATATTACATTGTTGACTCATATTTAGTTTGTGATTTACTATAAACCCCAGATACTTTTCTGCAGTACTCCTTTGTAGGCAGTCATTTCCCATTTTGTAGTTCTACAATTAATTATTCCTTTGCATTTCTCATTATTGAATGTAATCCTATTTGTTTCAAACCAATTCTCCAGTTTATAATTAATTAGTATTTATGCAAAATATTACTACATTACTGTATAATACTTTGCACTTCTATCGCGCGTTCCAAGGATCTCAAAGCACCTTTTTGAACAGTGAACTTAACTTCATACACAGCCTGTAAAGTAGGCAATGTCATTATTTAATCTCTATGTGTCTGCATCTCCATCTGTAAAATGGGGATAATAATTTGCCCAAGACCACACAGGAAATTTGTGGCAGCTAAACCATACCTTCATGCCAGTGTCCTCGTGTATATAGACAGTTAAAAAGTTTCTGTTGATTTAAGAGATATTTTGAGTTCTACAACTATTTCTCATCTGAAATATAGGGAATCACTCTCAAAATGCAGAATTTTTCAAAATGGAATAAACTGTGTGCGTGATTACAACTGAATACATGCTCTACAACTTACTTTACCAACCATTTCTGTAGAATTTTCTAATTCTTTCTACGGAAACTGACCCATAAAATTCCAGACCTAGTATATTCATGCCAATATTTATAAAATGCAATACACTCTTTGACATTTACCTCCACATGCCACTGTTTCCCCATAGCATTCACCACTCGTCCTTCAATTGGTCTCCTACATGCTCCACAGATGGGGACACCCATTTTATCATGGCATGGTAAACAATATAATTCTCCCTTTAACTCACGAGCATCAGCAGTAAGTTCCTTCCTGTTCAAAAATTAATGAATCAAACATGAACACAAATAATCTGAGAATACAGAGAATGATTTTCGTTAATGGATGGTTTTGAAGGCATGACTTTATTTTTATGAATTTATTTCCAAAGTTTCATTTACACTCCATTATGGGATTTCGACACTAGTGTTCAAAATAGCCTGGTTCAGTGGATTTTATCTTGAAGATTGAATGTTTGCATGGAATACAAAAATGTGTGATAAGTATAATGCATTAAGTATTTTACTTTCTCTAAGTATCTGATTAATAATAGTTTCATCACTTTCTTACATGCCATCTACACTGAATACTGATCATTTGTAAGATCTAGGGCTTGTCTTCACTACAGTCTAAATTGGTGTTGCTGCTGCAATCGATGCAGCGGCATTGATTTAGCAGGTCTGGTGAAGACACGGATAAACTGATGGGAGAGCGCCTCCCGCCAACATAGTGTGGTGTAGACACCGCTGTAAGTCGATCTAAGCTACCTCAATTTCAGCTACATAACTTATGTAACTTAACTAGCGTAACTTAGATTGACTTCCCTCGTAGACAAGGTCCTAGATACACTGGGCTAACTTCTGTTCTCAGTGACACTAATGTACTCCACTACAGTCATCTGATTTCCTCTGGATTAACATCAGTGTAACTGAGACTGGAATTTAGCGCTCTAGGCCAAGTCAATCATGCATGCCTTTACAGAGTTCAGGGATAAAGAAAAATATGCACCTATATGTGACAGTCATGTATATTCTTAGGCCTTGGCTACACTTACGAGTTACAGCGCAATAAAACTGCCTGCAGCGCTGTAACTCACTAACTGGCTACACTTGCAAGGCACGTGCAGCGCTGTATCTCCTCAGATACAGCGCTGCATGTACTCCACCTCCCCGAGAGGAATAACAGCTGTTGCGAAGTGGGTGGAACGTTGGTCTTTCAGTGTAGCCGAGGAACAATGCAGTTACTGATCTCCGGAAGCTGCCTTTGTTTTGAAACGGCACTTCCGGGTTGGAGTTCAGAGCTCCGTTGTTGAGGTGCTTTACAAAAAACCAAACACAGCTACTGTTTGCAGGCGGGGGGGGCCCTCCGTTAGGAATGCCGGCAGCAAAGTTGCCTTGGACAGAGACGGCGTGGGAGGGGGGGAGGGGGGGGACGGGGAAGGCTCCGTTTCCTCTCTTTTATCTGCTCTTTAAAAACAAACAAAGCCCCTGCTGTTTGCTTTCAGTGATTGAGAGAGAGGCAGGGGATGTGGAGGTGTGGAAATAATGAGCTGACACTCTGTGGATATTCCAAAAACCCACTCTGTCTCCAAAAACGCTCCCTGTCAAAGTCCCCCTCACCCCCCCCCCCCATTTGAAAAGCACGTTGCAGCCACTTGAATGCCCATAATGCACCGTTCCCAATACAGCTGCAAATGCCTCAAATGTAGCCACCTTACTGCGCTGGCAGCTGCCAGTGTGGACAGGCTGCAGCGCTTTCCCTACTCAGCTGTACGAACACGGGTTTAACTCACAGCGCTGTACATCTGCAAGTGTAGCCAAGGCCTTAGTATCTCAGAATCTCTGTACGCTACTTTGTTTTAACCACTAAATTGGATGATAAATCTGAATAATGATGTTATTAAGAACAGTTAAAATTACATTGTCAGAATTAAGCTTTAAAACGGACTACAGGTTGAACCTCTTTAGCCGACTCAGGACCTAACCGGTGCCGAACCAGAGAATTCACCAAATCACGGGAGGTCAATATTGTAGCGAGCGGGTCTTTTTTAATTTTTCTCTTGCCAAGGTGAATAAACGGAACAATGCTTGGCAACACTGCCTAGCCAAGGCTTACCAGCTCTCTTCATAACAAAGCGTTAGTGTTGTTACACAACTTACAAAAAACGTTACAAAATCATGCCGGACCATGGATGTTGCCGGACCAGAGAGTGACAGACTAGAGAGGTTCAACCTGTATAATCAATGATGGTCTCATTTGGTTGCTCTTGATTTAGGAATACAGATTCTTTTAAAACTGATCTTTGCTGTGGCACTAAATATCTAAAGTGAAAACTTCCCTACCACCAAATTACTGGATGGTCGGCTACAAACTAGTGCACCTGTGTTATCTTCCATAATACCTCCAATGCAGCATCTCTGTGCAGGACATGGAAAACTGGGGGGAAATCTGTGTTTACCCACTGCTAATATCCATGCAAGCTTCAGTCCCTCCGGGGGATGGGAAATTGCCTTTTCCAGCTGCTGCAGAGGCCACTTTGAAAATCCACAGATTCTCTGCGGAGCTGTTTGAAGCAGAAACACTCTCTCCTCAGAATTGCCCCAAGAGCTATAGGGTTTCTGCTGTATAGTGTCAACACAGCTGCCATCGCAGCCTGTAAAAATTGGGGAAGTGGCTCAGCCCTGAAGACAAGGACCAGCTGCCACAGCTGAAGACACATTGTTTCAAAGAAAGAGGAGGGAAGAATTTACAATTTGCTTTTAAAAACTAGAGGAGAAAGGGGAATAAGGTAAGCAGCAAAAGAGGGAAGCAAGTGGGGGAGGTGAAGGGGCTGCACTTTTTATTTTTTTTAAACAAGTGAAGAAAAATAGAAAATTCACTGGGATTTCTTAGTTTATAATTAAGATTATAATTAAGACTAAGTAGCAGTTCATTCAGCCTACGGTTTTGGGCATTTTGACTTTTTATTCCTTCAGGCCACAGTGCTTATAATCTTAAATCCTAGTCAATACTATGTGCCACACAAACATGAGTGTCTGTAAATCAGATCACTGATAAGTCTGATAACATTTCAAGTGAAGCAGAACACTGTTCCAGTGGTTTATTACCCTCACTGTTACAAATGGTTCGATTATTTTAAAGGATTGCATGGGGTGAGGTTCTGTCCAGTCTCACATCTTCTATCACCATTTCAAACTCAATCTCTTTCCAAAATGAAATTCTCATCTTTCCTTTTAATTCCTCTTCACTTCATCCGCTCTCTCTTTTGTCACTTGTAACTGGACTATCCTCCAAGGAATGCAACCTTAGTTTCATCTTCAACTCCTCTCTCCTGTTCTCCCCTGCATCCAGTCTCTCAGTAAATCTGGTCACTTCTGTTTCTTATAGTATTACCAAAAGCTGTCCTTTCCTCACTACTACTGAAACCCTCATCTGTGCCCAGAGCTAGAATTGGGAGCACACACAATGATACTACAACCTCTCCCAAGATACCATCTTGTTCTCCAGAACCTCAGCTTTCATTTAAACTTGTCTTAGAGAGGACTGAACCCCAGATTTCTATGAGCCTCTACTGTTTGAGCTAAAGGATCAAGTCCATGAGCCCAGAGGTAATGGCAGACTCAAACTTCCATACATGGTCTAGCTACTAGAGGGGACAAAGAATCACACTCTGATAACGTGGATTACGTCAATACAGCTGACTTTAAATTTAAACAGACAAAACAAATGAAAATCAGCATTTTCTTAAGGTTTTTTTCTTCTATAAAATACAATTACCCGCAATTGGCACAGTTGAAATGATCAGGATGGTATGGATCATTCTTGAATATGAGCGGTTGTTCATCAATAATGGCATGGCACTTCTGGCAGATGTATTTTCCCAGACCCCTGGCTTTCTCCCGGTTGTGACAAGGACGGCAAAGATGCCTAAAAATAGAGAAAAAAGAAAAACGGTAACAGTAATAAATATTTTTGGGAATCTCACCACACAGTAAAAACACAAACAAAAATCTATTAAGATCTCAATTCAATCTGTTATTTGAATAAATCATATAAGCAGTACTCTTAAGGGAAACCCAAGCTCAAGAGAGGGGAAAAAATAGTCCGTTTACTTCCATCCAGCCCAGGGCTTCATTCTTCTGTTCTTTTGCATTTAATGTACGTGTGAAAGTAAAAAAGGAATTAGAATAAAGATATTTGTTCCCAAGTGTTTTACTCTGTGAATCTCGGAAGTTTACATGGATAAGCTAAATGCTCACTTCGGCCCTGATTCTGCAAATACTTATGTATGAACGTCATTTTTACCATGTGAAGTCACATGATTAAAGTTAAGCATGTATCTGTTTGCAAGATAGTGGCCATAGGGCTGTAGTACATTTACGCACATTGAAAAATATCTTACTCTAGGAATAGTCCCACTGAAGTTAAGGGGACTACTCCAGGAGTAAAGTCCTGCTAATAAGCCAGAATAAGGATATCACAATGTGACCCACAATGGCCTTGAAAGAGCTTGCAAATAAGAGCAACATTTTTACGTATGAACCAAACTACTGATTTTTCCAGGCTCCCTTATATCAAATCATCTCAGTTAGGTAAAATTCACACACACAAAAAGCATTAAAACAGAAAATAAAAAACACTGACTGTAGTAATGCACTTTATCCTTGAGAGGTGCCATCAGAATTCCAAAGTGGGGCAAGGTAGGTGTGTACACGTTTATCTACATTTTTAGTACCTCGGCACCACTGGTTGTGACGCGACGCATGAGTTGCTGGAATCACACCAGAAAAAATCTGACATTTCATGTAAAAGAATTAATGGGGTACATTTATCTACGTCTGGTATACTACTTTCAAAATGTTCTCCCCCTATTATATCTCAAAGTACTACTGGCACTGAGTGATGTAAGGTAACAGATATACCCAGAAGGTGACCCTGATGGAAGTGTAGTGGAACATTCGTTAAATGTTTTTGTAAGTATTAAAAAAAAAAAATCAATATTTAATGTTTACATTTCATTTTTGAGCTGTGTTCTCTGCAGATGAGATTTGCTTGAACCCCTGCCCCATAAAGGTACAGGAGACCCTCGCTAGAACACGTGTCTACATAGCACAAATTCGGTAATAGCGCGGTACCGTGCATGGATCCCAAATTAAATCACTTTAATTGGAATCCATCGTAACACGCCCCCCCACTATAACACGGTCCATGTGGTACCGCGCATGGATCCCAAACCCCGTGTTCTAGCAAGGGCCCAGTGTACCTTACATGTAAACAGAGATACTTCAGTTACTCCTTTAACTGTGTTTTATTAAAGAGGTTACATCATGTCAGCTAAAGATTTTTAGAAGCCTTAATAAACTGTAAACGCTATCATGACTTCACTTTGCTTATGATCAATACAGAAGGGGATGAAGATCTACCTGCCAGCGTTCTTGACAAATCCAATATCTGCCAGTACTTGTTGGCAGATGTCACAGCAGAAGCATTCTGGATGCCAGCTATTATTCATTGCTTTAATAACACGACCAATAATGAACTCACCTGTAGGTAAATAAAATATCTGGATGTTAAAAAATAAAACAAAACAAAAAAACAGGTTTTTTTAAATACCAAAGTGCTTTAAGTAACACTGTATCAGACAAAGTAAAATAAACCAAAAACTCCCAGCTTTTGGATTCAGGTATATGGCTCCAGGGGCTCTGGTTCTCAGCCTTATTCTTGGGTACAAATCCAAAGCGAATTCCCTTACTAACAAAGCATTTCCCCTTCTAGCTAGCACTTTATTTACCCGCCCTCCTTCATACACCTTCATTTTCTGTATATCTATGTTTTTCTTTTACCATTTCCAGTCATCTGATCTCTTATGCTGTTTTGGTATTCATGCAGTTCTTTATTCTGCATGACTTTTTCCTAATTACTTTCTCCTTTCTTCTCTGAATAAACCAGCAGATTAGCAGGATTTTTGTTTTTATTTATACTCTAGTAGTTCCCCAAAGGCTCTAGGCACTTTACAAATGGAGAGAAAGACTCAGTCCCGGCTCTGAAGAGCATACCATCTACTGAAGGATGGGGTAATGGGATATAACACAAATCAGGTGATGACAGATGCACTTCTTGCTGGCCAAGCAAAATGAGGCCTAACACTCAACTTGATGTCATTTCTCTATTGGTCTGTCTAACATGGTAACTTTTGAAGACCACGTCCAATTTTGTTGACACTCAGAAAAACCGGAAAAAATAAAGTTACTTATATTTAGTAACTGGAGGCTCTTCAAGATGTGCCGTCCCTATCTGTGGTCCACGGTGGGGTATGCATGTGCTCCATGTGCCCAGAGCTGGAAAATTTTGAAAGCAGTGTCTGTAGGTCTGGACGTGCACCCAGGCTCACCTTATGCCTCCAACCGAGGAGCTCAAGGGCAGGACAACTCTCCAGTTCCTTCTCCACTGCGAATCAGAGAAGATCTAAAGCAGAGGGGAAGGAGGGCAGGTAGTGGAATATAGATAGGGACCACACATCTCAAAGAACCTCCAGTTACTATACGGTAAGTAACTTTCTGTTCTCTGAGTGCTGGTTCCTATGTGTATTCCACTGTGGGTGATTGACAAGAAGTACTCAAATATGAGGGTGAGATGTTGTAGATGGCAGAGCCGAACAAAGGACTGGGGTTCCAAAAGATGCATCAGCAGGAGTCCTGTACTAACGCATAGTGTCTAATAAATGTGTGGACTGACCGCCAGGTAGCTGACTTACAATTATCCAGTAGAGGCACCTATTGAAAAAAAGTCATAGATGTTGCTTGCGTTCTTGCGGAATGAGTTCTTATCCCATGAGGAGGGGGAAGATTTGCTCTGATATAAATTGTCTAAGTACAGGCCAACATCCATTTTGAGATTCTTTGAGAGAATATAACCTGACCTTTGGCCCTGTCCATTATGGTGACTGTGACGGTGTTCCCCATAAAACTTTATGGGGAGATGCTTATAAATGTATATATGTAACTAGAATATGTTTTATGCTACATGTGCCATGTAACATATCTCTGTGAAAGTTATGACCTACTGAATTTATTCCTCCTGTTTGTATGCATGTATCATTGTTGTAGTTGAAGTTATGAATATCGGTTGTATTTCTTGAGAAAGGAATGTGCAGGTTAAGTGCCCAATCAAGAAGCACTTAACAGACAATAGAACTTGCAGTCACCAATCCACATCTGAACTTTGCCAGGAATGTGGCTGGTCTGGAACTGAGTTGTGCAGGTGACTGGTCTATGTGACCCCAACTCCATTTGGTAACTGGATGCTACACAGGGAGAGGGAGGGGTGTCCACCCAGAGGAGAAAATCTATTTAAACCCCGAGGAAACCCCTCCATTTTGTCTTCAGCTGGCTAAAGGAAGAAGCTCTCCACCCCCAAAGGAGACCTGAAAGAGACTGAACAGAGGACAAAGACATTAGGGGGGGTGAGTGATTGCTGGACCCAGTGAGGGGTTTATCTTTACACAGGGTGATTAGACATAGAACTGCGTGTTCTCTTTTATTTTATTCGGTAATTCACTTTGTTCTGTCTGTCACTAATTGAACTCACTTAAATCCTATTTTCTGTACTTATTAAAATCACCTTTTACTTATTAAGTTTCCTTGAGTACGAGTTAGTGCCTTGGGAAAGCGAACAGCTGTGCATATCTTTCTATCTTTGAAATAGAAGGCGAACTATTTATGAGTTTACCCTGTATAAGCTTTATACAGGGTAAAACGGATTTATTAAGGGTTTGAACCTCCTTGGAGTTGAGCAGCTGGGTGTCAAAGGCAAGAGCGCTTCCAGGGGCCTTACAGTGGTGAGTGGACTTGGTTCGGACCTGGGTCTGTGTTTGCAGCAGATCAGTGGAATCTGACTCAAAACAGACAGGATTCGGGAGTCCCAAGCTGGAAAAGGCCTGGAAGCAGGGACAGAAGTAGCCTTGGCACACCAGGTGGCAGCACCAAGCAGGTCTCTGTGGCCCCAACCCGTCACAGTGACAAATAGTCCAGGGGATTTCCTGATTGTCTTCATTCTCTGCAGGTTATGAAAGGCTAAGGCTCGCCAAACATTGAGGGAATGGAGCCTCCTTCCTTCTGAGGATGTGTGAAGTTTTGGGAAGAACGCAGGTAAGCGGATAGGCTGGTTCAGGTAAAACTTAGACTGGGGGTGAATTTAGGGTATAAACGTAATGGAAGCTTGTACTTATGCAATAGTGTAAGGAGAATCTGCCATCAATGCCCCCAAGCTCACCAACCCACCTGGCTGAGGTGATGGCTACCAGGAATGTGACCTTCATGGATAGGAGAAACATGAAGCAAGAAGCTAATGTTTCAAATGGAGGCTTAGTGAGAACTGAAAGAACAAAGTTCGAGTTCCATTGAGGAATAGGCTTTTTGATAGGCCAAAAGGTTCTGATTAGACCTTTCCAGAATCTGCTAGCCGGAGAGTGCGCAAAGATCGAGTAGTCCCGTGAAGACAGATGGTTGCCAAGTGGACCTGTAAGGAACTGACCATCTTGCTGTCTGCAAGGAAAGAATACAGTCCAGAATGAGAGGAATATCTGTGGGTTCTAGAGAAATACATCTTTGATGTGCCCAGATAGCGAAATGCTTCCACTTGGTTAGATAATATTTTCTAGTGGAATCCTTCCTACTATTAGAGAGGACATTCTGTACAGCTTCAGAACACAATTGCTCTAAGGACGATGCCCATCCACAAACCAAGCTCTGGGAGGAAGCAGATGTGGGTTGTGATATCTGATTTTGCCATTCTTCTCAGTCAGAAGATTGGGAAACGTAGGAATAATGATCAGTACCCAAAAACGACATGCGTAGGAGGTTCGGGAGTCAAAACTTCTGGGTTAGTTGGGGGCAATGAGAATAACTCATGCGCTGTCCTGTCAAATCGTGCGCAAAACTTGAGGCAGGAGTGGTAATGGAGTGAAGGCAGAGATGGTACCATGGGTAACTGTTGCTCTTGGCAACTGTTCTTTCTCAGTGCTGGCAGATCTCAGTATTTGTGCTTGGGAGGTACTGGAGGGCCCAGTATGTCATGCCTCAGACTTAGGACATACTAAGTTCTCTTGGGCTGAGCTAGTGGTCAGTTTAGGCAGGACTGGATCCAACTTTTTCAAAGTGGATTTGGAGGTAGACTCAGACTCATGCTTATGAGAATGCTCCCTGCTTTCCTGAAAAGATCCTGACAAGGGATTTGTGGGGGTAAACTCCTTTGCTCCTGAGTTGGACCTCGTGGCAGGAGATTCACTCCTTGCTTTATCAATTCAATGTACAGAGAGGGGTCCCTGGCCTGGGTCCGACTGCAGCTTTGTGGCCTCTTCTATTAGATGTTTCGTGGGTACGGCTGGGAACAAACAGCAGATACTGCACCTTGCTGTGATGGGGGCTTGCTTCCCTGAAGCAGTATAAGCACTGTTGGTGGTCATCGCTGACTGAGAAGGATTGCAGGCAGGAAGCACAAATTTTGAAGCCCAGAGTCCTGGGCATAGTCCAGTACCCAAATGGGGTATTGGCATGGGGTCATGCTCTCCAGGTCAGGGGAGACCAATTATAAAACGCTAAAACTGTCAGATAAAAACTAGAATATAAAAAAGCTATAAAATAAACTTACCACACTGATGACAGCAAGGGGCAAAAAGCATCTGAAAATCATGTTCACAATACTTCCTTCCTTCAAACTGCAAATGGGAAACAAACTGGAAGTTAGAGGAATAAAACGTGTACTTCACATTTCACATCAATAATATACATACTGTCACAATACTGTATCATTCCCAGATGCAATTAAACTGTAAAAGATGACTTGGCTATAACAAAGATGAGACATACAGAAACAGGTTTTTGTGGTAGACAAACTGATCAACCCCTTGCATACTAAATCTAGCTGCCTTATGTTAACATTAAGCATGCAATACATTATTTGTTACAGTATTAACTCTGCCTTTAAAAAGCTGAGTGTCTAAAGCTTTTGCTCTGTGTTATCATTTACATTATGTCAGACAATATTTAAGTTCAGACAGGATACAGAAAATCTGATTCAACATACAGTGCTACAGGCAGGAATTAACCTTACTGGATCAAGTTATAAACACCTTTCCTACTAGGAAGCATTTTCCCTGAACCCCTTTGATCTCCTCTGCACTCAGCACTTCCTGAAAAAATGGTGCCACATATTGGAGGAAATAAGTGTCAAAAATCGCTGCAATTTACTGTGCAGAACAAATTTCCAGTTCAGTAGTAGAACATACAGAAAAATGTAGGAAGAGAAACTTCCATTCAATTAATCTGACAAACTGATGAGGCTAAGGAAGTTCATATCTGATCTCTTTCTCAACAAAGTTCTAGATTTGGAGCTTCAAACTGGCCTATTACAGAGTTTGAGGCTAGACACACGGCTTGAATTTAGATCTGAACTTTCTCAAAGTCCAGGGTGGTTCAGACGTGATTTTCTGGTTCAGGCTCGTCTTCACAGAAACAGACGGGAAATGATTTCAAGGAAGCGAAGGTAGTGCTGTAGAACAACTACTATAATAATATACAGGCAAACATGGCTTGGAATGAAGGGGAGGCACTGCTCATGTGTGGCTGCCTTCAGGCATCTCATAACCCAGGGGTCAGCAACCTGCGGCTCCAGAGCCTCATGCAGCTCTTTGGCTGCCCCCTTGCAGGCAGCCATTTTTTGAGGGGGTGTGAGGTGCAGGCTCTAGCTGGGAGGTGCTTACCACAGGCAGCTCCCGGCTGGCGGTACAGCAGGGCTTTGGCCCCACGCCGCTCCCAGAAGCAGCTGGCTGCTGGCACGTCTCTGCGCGCCCCTTGGGGGGAGGGGGGCACTGAGTCTGTGTGCTGCCCATGCCCGCAAGCACCGCCCCCACCAGTAGGAGCTGTGAGGACGGTGCTGGGGGCAGGGGCAGTGTGCACAGCCGCCTCCCCGCAACCCACCAAGGGTGCGCAGACACGTGCCAGCAGCCAGCCGCTCCCAGGAGCGGTGTGGGGCCAGAGCCCTGCTGCACCGTCGGACAAGAGACACCTGTGGTAAGTGCCTCCTGGCCACAGCCTGCACCTCACACCCCCTCCCACACCCCAACTCTGTCCCAGGTCAGAACCCCAAACTCCCTCCCAAACCCCGCAACCCCCTTCTGCACCTTAATCTCTTGCCCCAGCCCAGAGCCCCCTCCTGTTTATATTCAAATTCAAACAGCAGACGTTGCATTAAAAGTATTGGTGAGTAGTAATAACTTTAATATGTTCAATTATTATTAGCTGAAATTCTGAGTCTACAAGTAGCTTTGCGTGTGATGCGGGTCTCGAAATATTTTGGTCAAAGACAAAAACAAAAAAATGGCTCTTCTTCTTTGAAAGGTTGCCGACCCCTGTCATAACCAGATGCAAATGCTAACTATGTTAAAGCCAGACACATCATTATGTTTACCATAAAATGTTTGGTATTTTACAAATTGAGACAACCATTAAAATGGAGGCAATGGGAAGCATTTTCAACTGGAAACAAAACAAATTCAGTGAATATTAAGCATAGTAAAACATTTACACATTAGCTCCTGTATACTGCTCTATTATGATTCTCTAAGGATCAGAGAATTTTTATCTTTATGAATCATTAGACAGCAGGGTGAGTCACACTGAACTGTCTAGCCGGGTGGCGATTTTATGATGCAGACTGCTCTCCACTATCAACTTGAGATCCCAAGCTTAGTTCTCATGCTGAACTTCACTGGGGGCACTAGGAATGAAAAGCCAGTGTTCTACAGTGAGTCATTCAACCTGTCTGATGTTAGCGCAAATCAAATGTACCAAACACTCTGTAATGTCATACAGCATAATGCGATAAAACAGATTACGTATAAGAGTTGGAAAGGATTTGGACATGAACATATAAGAGTATGAAATTTGAATGCTTCCTGTTTTGTGTTATTGAGTGATACAATGGAGCTTTATCTATACATGTTAACTCTGTTTGGGGATCATAGCCACTGCACGCAAAGCTACGGAGGCTGAACAGGTTTCCCTTCTCTTCTGTTTGTGTCAAGCAGGCATATTGTTTGTTTTAATCTATTTTTAGCTCATTTCTGCAGTACCCTGTGGCTGATTCTACTGTTTACCTAGCAGCGAAAACTCTCAACCCCTAGTAACTAATCCCACAATACACATTTTTCAGACATATACAGGAGTTCCAAGAATCAAAAGTTTCCAGGTAGAAAAATCTTATCTCAAAATAATCACTAACTAGTTGCAAATCTCCTTCTCTTTAAGATGGTTTCTGCTAAACACCACGCATACCGAGAGAGGCCTCCAGGTGCTACTCTAATATAAATAATAATTAAGTCTGCAATGTTAATTGCAGCAGCATCCTCTGGCCCTGCCATAGGCTGCTAAATATTTTTTTTAAAAAACCCACCCCCACACCACACAAGCAAAACTCTCCAATATTTGTGCCTGATTTAGCAAAATCATTTGTTTTCCAAGCAAAACTCATAATCTTCTTAAAATGCAGGTCCTCCTCCTTAAACACTTAGGAGGGATTTTTCTCTACTTCTTCTGGAAGGGGATAGAGCTTCCCTATGTCCCTTCCCCACAATGCCGCATCATCTGTACTAGCCCCATGTCCTAAGGGAGCAGACACATGAAAAGGAGCCATGTGACAAAATAGTTTTTCTGATTATAGAGTTACCACACTAAAGGTAAGAGTAATGACTTGACGTGACAATCATCACTAAGCATGTGTGTTCATGTTTGCTTGAACTTACTGATTTACATTCTGCAGATTGATATCAGTGTTTTAGGGTTATGTTTCATTGTCCCTTGGTTATATTGGCACCAAAACTCTCAGTATAGGTTGATTGTTATGATGTTAGTAGTACATGGCTATGCATTGATACATGCTATAAAACTCCTTGCAGTGTCTGTTGTCAGATTATGGAATAAAACTAGAGGTGCACTGGAACTGCAAAGTGTAGATCTGAATCCAACGCAACAAATGTTTGGATCTGGGGCTTCCATTCAGACTCATTTTTATTCAGATTAGTCAGATCAGGAAACATGCTAAGCTGATGAGGCCAAACATAATGGAAAACAAGCGTATCAAGTACTCCTGGGGGAATTCTGTGCCAAAAAATTAAAAATTCTACAATCTGTATTTGTCAAAACAACACTATATAATCATGCCAGTTTCAATTATTTTGGTAATTTATTTCAAAATACCTGTCAGCAAGTATGTCTGTAACAATACAGACACACAAAAACTCCCCCAGGAGTAGAGAGCTAAAGAAACCCCTATGACAACCCAGTTCTTGTTTCTCTGGCTTGTTTCTCAGGCACAGCTGGCTTGCCCTGTCGGGGAGCCTTAGCCTCATCCTGCAGCACCGGAGACGTTATAGGAGCAGGTGGAGACCTGTGCTCTCTCTTTGCGCCTGGGCTTGGGATGATGACGGTGCAGGGTGATGGGTCCCATACCGCTCACCAGAGTCAGTGATGGACCTTTAAGAGGGCTAAGATCCCCAGCCACGGAGGCACGTTCATGCTGTTCCGGAGAAGACAGGCAGGCAGGCACGGTCCCTTTACCGGATGACCATTGGGCCTTCTTGCTCGGCGCCAGCGAGCGCTTCTTTGCCTCCTTCTTCGACACCAGTGACTGCGAACGGTGCCGAGAGGAGCTGGGCGCTGGTGGCGCACTGCGCACAGAGGCCGAAGTACTCAGTGTGGCCTGCGTAGAGGGCTCAGAAGCTGGGCGGCGAGTAGACTCCATCAGGAGGGCCCTGAGGCGAATGTCCCTCTCCTTCTAGGTGCAAGGCCGAAAGTTCTTACAGATCCGGCAGTGCTCCTTGATGTGTGATTCCCCCAAGCACTTAAGGCAGCTGTCGTGGGGGCATAGGCGAGTAGTAACTGCTGATAGTAAAGGGGCACAATTTAAAGGTTATGGTGATACTGCATTGCCCCATACATGGTGATTGCAGCACGGCCCAAATTTAGCCCTAACAGATCTTACAGGGACACTGTGAAACTGACTATACGCAAAGTGCCATCAGTACATAAAATAAACAAACTGAAAAAAAGTAGAGGAGACTCTTTCCCCCCTCCCCCCACACACACCCCCTAATCTCTTTTGGTTTTCATAATCGTACTTGTTAGCTTGTCACTATAGTAGGTACAAAGTTTTCAGACAGAAATGTGATTTTCAAGTTGACATTGTGCCTTTAGCTGTGATCCGACATTTCTGCCCACCTGGAGACGAATGCAGGACTCCCTAGACCCGTAGGGAATTCCAGACTGACTGTCACAGGCCTTGTGTAAAGTAGGACTTGGATGGTGGCCATCTTAATAAAAAATGTAAGCACTTTTGCAACCCTGCTTTCAGGAAATATTATTCTACAGCCAACCTTAGATCTTTCAAATATACTGGAAACTTGACAAATCATTATTGATCAAGCAGTTTGTGCTCCAGAAAGACCTCAAGAGAAAGTATGTTTCCAGAATCACTGCAAGTGGTCTGGTCCATACACAAGTAGGGGGACACAAAAGTAATTTATTCCGCTCTCTCCCTATTTGGGAAATTGTGTTCTCCCTCAGATATAGAAACACCTAAAAAGAGCATCTGGTGGAAAACAGCTCCCTGCTGTTAGTGGTAGTAGGAATTTGTATGGTTTATTTTTAAATTGGACCAATTAGCACATATTTGTACCCCTATAACATGCTTTGACAAGAGAAAAATAAAGCTGACAGGTATTCATGGAACACCACCCAGGACTGGAAAATTATTCTTTAGCGCTCCTGAGATCAAACAAGACACAGGGAGGTTCTATTGAGCTCAGGCCTGAAGGAATTATGTTCAGTCTATCCTTCTGTTAATTGGAAGGGATAGCTAGATGCACAAGGGAACTCGAGTGCACAGAACTGTTCTGTGTAGCATAAGGAAGCTCAATGGCTCTGTCATACACAGAACACAAGAGTTCATCAAACCATAGTTATACATTATAGGGCCTCTATTTCTTCACACTAGTGGAGTAGAGTCTATAATGAGGTTGAGGACCAGTACCTTAAAAGGCTCAAAGAGAGCAACACACTTGAACTATACAGAAAGATGTAGCCTGCTGTTAACCAGGAATATCCCGTTAACTCCTATGTTTTTGACTTGTAATAAAAGGAATATTTCATTTGCAGAAAAAGTAAAAATAAACTGAATAATGAGGCAGGTGGTAACATACAATTAAATGCAGCACTGTAGTGCACTATTAGAAATCCACAAAATAAATGCATATTTACCCACCTTTTCTGACCCTGCATCCAGCATTCAGTAATATAAACTGTGCAACTCAGGATTTATTGTGAAGATGGCAGTTTAACAAGATGAACAACAGATGCTGCTCAGTTTACTAAGATTTTAATTTTTTTATTTTGTTTTGCTTTATTTTTAATATGTAAGTTGGTTAGAGAATTCATATTGCATAGGGTTAATCTAATGGCTATTTTAAATATACATATTTAAATATATATATTTAAAATTGAGGGTGTTCAGTTATATATAACTGAACACCCTCAATTTTAAATCTAGATGGACTCCAAAAATCTGTCCTACTTGTTTCTAATAACAGGAACACAGAAATATAGGAATTGCCAAATTACAAGACTGGATCAGACTAGCGGTCAACCTAGTCCAGTGTTCTGTCATCAACAGGGACCAGTACCAGATGCTTTAGAACAAGGTTCAAGAAACCCTGCAGTAGTTAGTTATGGTGTAAGGTGCCCCAGGGAAAGTTTACTCCTAATTTCCCAATAGCAGAGGTTAGCTTATGCCCTACATTATGTTAAGGGTTTATATCCCTTCCAAAATTCCTCAGGGTATTTCTTTTACCGTATAATTACTATTATAACTTGGATATTCTTACTATCCACAAATGACTAATCCTTTTTGGACTCCTTCTCAGCTTCTGGCCTCAATGAAATTGCAGTGAGTTCCACAAGCTAGTTTTGCATTGTGTGAAAATATAATTTCCTTTACAAGATTTGAATTTGCCTTTCGATTTCATTTAATATCCCCTTGTTCCCACAGTATGAGACAGGGTAAACAGAAGTTCCCAAACCAGTCTCTGTACCAGTCATTGTTTTCTACACATTTATCAGGTCCTCTCTCATTCATTTCACCTAGGATTTTCAAAGGAGCCTAGGAAAGTTAGACACTGAAATCCCATTGAAGTTCAATGGGAGTTGCGCACCTACCTCCTGAGGCTCTTCTGAAAATCCTAGCACATCTCTCTGGTATAAATATGCCAGTTTTTTCAATATCTTTACATGTGAGAGCTTATCCATGCCTCGGATCAATCTCAGCACCCATGCCTGAACTCCCTCTATTTCTGCTTTATCCTTATCCGATCCAATCTGCGCAGAGTATCCCAGATGAGGGCATACCATTGGTTTATACATTGGCATTATTTTACTCTCCAGTTAGTCTCCATTTCATATGTATCCTAACATTTTGTTTGCTTTTTTAACCCATATGGCTGCAAAGTGCGTGGAGGTCTTCCTTGAGCTGGCTGCAGTTATGTTCTGCTCTTTTTCCTATTAATACAGAATGCACTTCGGTATATGACTAGATTAAATTACTTCATGAATTATGAAAAAAATCTTTGGTCTAAAGCTTGGTTAAAATATGGGTGTTTAAATACATATTAGATCAAAATGTTATAGTTAGTGTACCTACTTTATACAATGTAATTGAGTTGTGGTAAGGGCACTTATGAACTAGCAGGCAAAGCAACTACAGGAACTCCTCACTTAAAGTTGTAGTTATGTTCCTGAAAAATGTGACTTTAAGCGAAACGATGTTAAGCGAATTCAATTTCCCCATAAGAATTAATGTAAATGAGGGGGTTAGGTTCCAGGGAAATTTTTTTCACCAGACAAAAGACTGACTCACTCTCTCAATATATATATATAAACACACACAGAATAAGTTTTAAACAAACAATTTAATACTGGTACACAGTGATGATGATTGTGAAGCTTGGTTGAGATGAAAGAGTCAGAGGGTGGGATATTTCCCAGGGAATGCCTTACTGCTAAATGATGAACTAGCAAATTGGCTGAGCCCTTGAGGGTTAACTCTCACACTCTACAAGGCAGCAGGAAAGGAGGGAGGGCAGACAGAGACACACCCTGTGTGTGTTTGAGAGACAGAGATGCGCATTTCCCCTTTAAGTATGAAGAGTGGGGTCAGAAGTACACTGCCTTGTTAGTTGAATCAGCAAGCTGAGACTGGACCGCAGCTGCAGCTGCTGCCTAAGGCAGCAGCTCCCTCTGTCCATCCGTGTGTCCCCCCTGCTCTATGGAAGACGGGGTAAGTGGGGAGCAGGGGGAGGGGGACACCCTGACATTAGCCCCTCTTTTCTTCTCCCCACTCCCCATAGCAAGCTCCAAGACAGAGGGCAGGAGCAGCACATGGCAGTAGGGGGAGGGACAGCTGAACTGCTGGCAACTGATAGCCTGCTGGGCAGCTGCTGCACAGGGAACTTAGGGGAGCAGGGAGCTGATAGGGAGGCAAGAAGGAGGCAATAACCTCCAGAGACACAGACCAAGACTTTTTTTCCCCTTTAAATATGTGCCCCAGTTAGGCTCTGAAATATGTGATCCAGTTTTTCAAAAATGAAACTGATGGGTGCTTTGAAAAACTGGGCCACTTAGGAACCTCAGTAAAGATTTAGGGCTCTGATCCTGTTCCCACTGAGATCAACTGCAATGGTATCCTTGAGTTCAGTGATGCAAGATAATGCCCTATGTGCCTAACTTAAGCACCCATTCTTTAAAGTCTCATCCCTAATATTTTAATAAATATGTTGTCCTTCTATAGCACATTCTCCAAAGTTTCACAGACAAGTTCATCATCACATGCCCTTCCTAGCTAAGAATTATGCCCATTTTACAGATAGGGAAACTAAGGCAGAGAGAAATTAAGCGACTTGCATAAAGGAAGTCTGTGGCAAAATAATAATATTTAGGTCTTATAAGGAGAAGCCAGAACAAACATTTGGAGGATGCACTGGAGTTTAAAGTGCTCACCAGCTACTAGTAGACTGGCCCAGATCATATGAGAAGTTTGGTTTTCTTTCATGAAATATAAGTCTGATTCTGCACTCATGTAATATTTTGAACTCAGGCAGGGCCTTATTTAAAGTAAAATACCTGTTTCCTACCCTTATGGCTTTAAAGGAATCCTGTGCATTGCTAAAAGAACTTCAGGGATTTCTGTCTAGCTTTTTGTGTGGTGTGATAAAGTTCCTCCTCTACCTCGGTGGGTCCTGCGCTTATTGGCGGATTTTTGTTTGCCTCAGAGATCTTCCCCTCTGGTAGAACCCACAGTCCAGATCAAGTCCTCCTGTGACAGGAGTTGGGAGGTTTGGGGGGAACCCGGGCCCACCCTCTACTCCGGTCCAGCCCAGGGCCCTGTGGACTGCAGCTGTTTAGAGAATCTCCTGGAACAACTGCACGACAGCTACAACTCCCTGGGCTACTTCCCCATGGACTCCTCCCAACACCTTCTTTATCCTCACCACAGGATCTTCCAGCAGTACGCCTTCTCACTCTCAGCTCCTAGTACCTCTTGCTCCCAGCTCCTCGCACGCAACCTCCTTCCACAGCTCCTGACATGCGCCCCTCACTGATTCACTGGGAGGCTTTTAATTAGTTTCAGCCAGCCCCTGATTGGCTGCAGGTGTCTCAATCAACCTCCCTGCCTTCTGGAAAGTTCTTGATTGGCCCCAGGTGTCTTAATTGACCTGGAGCAGCTTTCATTTACTTATCCTGGTACCATGGATTTGTTTAGCCTGGGGCTAATATATCTATCTCCCACTACTTTCCTATAGCCATCTGTCCTTGCCCCATCACAGTGGTCAGAGGAACCCAGGTCAAGAAACCTCTCTCTCCCACAGAAATCCCCCAAACACCTTTCCCTCCCCTCCCCCTGCATGGCTAGCCCCCTGGCCCTGTTGCTCCCTCCCGCAGACACCCATCCAGACTGGCCACATGGCTCCTTCCTTGCCTCTCCCTGCCACCAGACTCCCAGCCCTGGCCTATGCTGCCTCCCCATCCCCCACATGCTCATCCCCAGTGTCCCCGGCAGCTCCCCCCTTCCTCCCTGCTTCCCTTCCTCCCTCCCCTGAGCCCTTCTATTTTGCTCCGTCACTGCAAGAAAGAAGCTCCCCTGCTTCTCTCCTCACCAGGTAGGCAGCAGCAGGCACAGTGACTTCAGCAAGCTCAGGCAGGCAGGCTATTCTGGTCCAGGCACGAAGGGGAGCACAGCTGGTGAGCGGGACAGGACAGGGACAGCTTCCCCCCCCTGGAATGTGCCCCCCCAGGCATTTGGAGAGTGGCATATGACCATTCATGCCCCTCCCTAGCATTGCCCTTGCGTGGGGGGGGGGCGGGGGGTCATTCACAGGCTTAGGCAAGCAGGGCTTAACCCCGGGAACTGGGGGCATCCCCGGCTTGGAGGGAAGTCCCCTGCTGGGACCTTAACTATCAGCTAACTATGCACTTAACAACTACTTGACACTAACTACAGTCTAACAAAGGCCTGAAAGCACGAAGTCCAATGGAAGAAACAGCTCGCTCTTGACAAGAAAGAGAGGCACTCTGACTGACCACCAGGGGCGGTAAGAAGGAACTGAGAGGGTGTGGGCCAGCAGCGCCTGATATACCGCGGCATGAGCGCAGAACTCTAGAGGGCGCTACTGCCAGCCCTACAGGTACCGCTAAGGCAAAAATCTCCAACGGCTGGGTGCGTGCACACCTAGAGTGGAATCAACAGGAGCAAGCACTTGAAGAAGAAACATGCCTTATAGCGACAGACTCAAAGAACTCAATCTGCTTAGCTTAACAAAGATATCTACAAGAGGAACAAATATTCAGTAATGGGCTCTTCAAACTAGCAGAGAAAGTTATAACACGATCTAATGGCTGGAAGTTGAAGCTAGATAAATTGAGACTGAAAATAAAAGGTATACAATTTTGACAGTGAGGGAAATTAACCATCGGAACAATTTACCAAGGGGTGTGATGGGTTCTCCATCACTAACAAGTTTTAAATCAAGATTGGATGTTTTTCTAAAAGTTCTGCTCTAGGAATTATTGTCGGGAAGTTCTATAGTCTGGGTTATACAGGTCAGAAGATGATCACAGTCTTGGCCTTGGAATCCATGAATAAACCACATTCATTGGCTCCTGTCTTTCCTCCAGCTTGGCCAGACAATAGGTGCTTTCACACCATAGACAAGAATGTTAAGGAAGACATTAAATAGATAATGGGGGAGGAGAGAGGCATTTGCTTCATTGTTGATGCAAAGAGCCTAGATACATCCAAACAACACAGGGGCACTTGCTTATGCTCTTTGAGACTATTCACATATAGTTGTGTGTGAGCACTAAAGGGATTTTAATATTTTTGGGTTAGATGTGAACATAGGCTGAGCTGTGATTTAAGCCCTTCCTTCTACTGTGCCACTAAAATAGTACCTAAGAACTGCTCCAGCATCTGAGGATTTGAAGAATTCTTGCAAGACTGGATCCTCAAGTCAGCCAAAGAATAGCAAATTCTCACAGCAATCAGCTTGCCCCAGTCTCTCTCCTACCAGCAAGGATGCTACACACTCTCCTTCCAGATACCTTCTGGTAGCCTCTACAGCATGTCCCAGATATAGATCTCCTCCTGATCAAGTCCCAGTTAATGGCTTCTACCCACTGCCTCTTCAAACCTATTCTCCTTCCCATCTCCCAGTAGCCTTGCCTCACCCTGTTATTTATTTCTCTGTGCTTGACTGTCTCTTCTCCACTACTCCTCTCCCACACCCACTTCTCAACCTCTACCCAGGCTTGCTCCTCCCAACCTCTGCTTTTGCAGCCCTACAGTTCTCAGTACTCTTTTCCCCCTGACAACTAGGCATCCTCCTGTTTCTGGATGCTCTTCCCCTCCTTACCCAGCTGTTTGCGCTGCTCTGAAATCAAGCTCCTGCTTCCACTCCCCCACCCACCTCCAGTTGTATCTTAGCCCACCTCCAGTTGTATCTCCTTCACTCTTGAATTAGAAACAGAACCAGTGAAAATAAAGACACAAGAGATGCGTTTGGTGGAGAGAAAGTCCCAAGATTCTGACTGTACAGGAAAATCGGAAGGGCCTGGGGACGTGACAAGAGTGTTAACTGAAATAATATTGCTTCTTTTCACACTGCATGGTGTCTGAAGCACCTTAGAAGCCTAGACAATGTGAATAGGTTCGTAAGAGCTGGTTTACTCCATTCTGAGATTGTAATGTGACATAAATCTTTCCATGCTGCTGCTCTATGTATTTTACGAGACTAAACTGGATTGTAAGCATTGGGGCAGCAACCCTACCCCTTATCCATTTTGTAAAATGCCCCATACATTTAAAGTGGTGAATAAAGGGTTATTATATATAAACTAAGACATAAAATAACAATTAAATACAAATATCTATATTGAACCAGTATTAAAGGCTGTAATTGGGCTAGGATTGCCTTGTGGATTCCTTGAAGGAAATTTGAGTTCTAATCCCCCCGCGGCCACAGACTTCCTGTGTGGCCATGGAAAGTCGCTTAGGATAGGATTTTCCGAAATGCACAAGAGAGTTAGGCACTTTGAAAAATCCTACTCAAACTTTCTAAGCCTCCAGTCCTCATCTGTAAAATACTGTATGGACAATACTTGCCTATCTCACAAGTGTTAGCCTGTCCTATACAAATCACTCAATATTTATTGACTGGTCAAAAGCTCTCTCTAAGGTCACTTTGTACTAGGTGAAAATAACCCACCCACAGCCTGAATCCCCATGACAGAGAAAAGAGAAAACTGGATTAAAATTAAAATACATATTTGACCCGAGAACACACAAATTTTAGAAAAATATGCTAAAGGGCCCTTAAATTCAATGTTTAACAATTGATTTAGAATATCCCCAGATTGCTTTGCCAAGGAACTGCGTAACAAAAATGATACAAGTTCTGACAGTATAATATAATGGAATGAGCAAAGCATTACCTCAGCATTGTTTTAGTTTTGTTAGTTTAAAATGTTAAACCTTATTAGAGATGGTCCTGAAGTAGAATACCTGATCCAAATCCCATAATACTCTGGGTACATTCAAATCTGAATCTGAACATCATGTCATGGGCTCATCTCTAATAGAAACAGTCTGGGTGAAATCCTGGCCACCGTGAAGTCAACGGAGTCAGGATTTCTACATTACATTACATTACTCTACATTACATTTCATTTTAGTAGCTATGTTTTCTGTGTGCTTCCAGTACAACGTACATAATGTGTCTTTATAGGCAAAACTCCTGCACTACCACATTATGTACATGTGTCATAGAAATGTTTCATAATGTGTCTTTAAAGGCAAAACTAGAAATGTCTCTACTTCCTTCTGTCTCTGCTGGGTATTTCTTTTCAAAGAATGCTCCTACCATTCTGTGATACTATTTTATAAACAAATGCACTGTCAGTATTTATCATTTTGTACATTATAGAAAATAAAAGCCAAGGAACTCAGGGGAGAAAAACATTTAAACCAACTTACCTCATAAAAGAGCCCTTCAGGGAACTGCTGAAAGCACTGGGCACACACAAAACACTGTTCATGGTATAGTTCACCATTGCTGTTAACAATCTTCTCAGCAGGTGCAAAGCCCCCTTTGCAGCGCTCACATATGGCATTTGCAAGAGCATTTGCCATATTACTGTAACAAAAAACAAACCAAAAAGAGATTGTTGATCTTCTATAAAATGAGGGGAGAAAGAAAAAGGAAACACTTAGTTCCACTGATTTTATTTAATTTCTCTTCTGAAAAGCCAACTGTCCTGATCAAACTCCCACTGAAATCATGGAAATCTTGCCACTGACTATAATGGGAGTTGCAGCAGTCCCTTAATGAGGAAAAAGTTGTGAGATGTTTCCATTTTTATTTTTTTCCAAAGCAGCACCCTATTCTAAGACCTTTTGGTCAAAAATGTATGTTCAGGCTTGTATGAGAGGAAAAAACAGGTTATACTGTCATTCAATCAAGCACTACAAGAGGGAAAATGGAAATAAACAATTACAATGATTATGGAAGACGAGCCAATTTCATCAGTAATTAAAGATGTTTCTCCATCTGAGATCAAAGCAAGAATATTGTTCTGAAAGTGAATATCAATTCAAAACCAATTCAAAAGATCTGAGTCATCAATAAAAATGATAGAACATATTTTAACATAACTGCTACGGCAGAAATAATCAAGAATGGTAAATGGTAAGAAGTGTTCTTTAGATTTACCAATTTTGCAAAATGACTTGACGCTACCAAGAATATGAATCAAAGATTGCAGTCAAATGAGGAACTGCTCTAAAATTTCAAAGTCCACGCTTGATTTTTCACACTGCAAGACGCTTTCTTGCTTAAATCTAAATTCACAAAACTTAAGTCTTTGAGACTAAGTTTTCTATTGAATACTTATCTGTAACATGGAGAATGCACAGGACAACTCTTAATTTTCACAACATCCGACAAATGTTAGCAGAACATGTTCTACAGTGTATACAAGAACAATTTCAGGTATTTAAATTTGTTGGTAATCTGATTTGATCCAAACATTTCATCAGAAGTTTATAAAACAATCTCTATTTTATTCTTAAAAAATAAACAGATTTTATTGTTCAGGACAAAAATCATGCTGTAATCACAGATATAAAAGGCTCAATCAAACACAAGGTGCTGAGTGCCCATGACTCCCATTGATGTTAATAGGAGTTGGAGGATGCTCAGCAGTTTGTGCAGGAACTATCCCATGCAAAGTACTAGCAAGCATACATTTTATTAAATAGTTGAAAGCTGGTCTATTCCTTATCCTGTTGTACCACAAAAGAGGCTAACCCCTGGTTAAAGAAACACTTGACTGGTTATTATTAATTAATGCTTTTTTCTATTCTACAGCACTTTACAGAAAAAGGTGTCTTCCAGAGAGATACCTGCATGAGCAAAATCCCTGACAAAGAGCATCAGACCAAGAACATTTTATTCCACAAGGGTTTGAGTCAAACACATACAAAAAGAAATGCTAAGCCCAAACAATTGTGTTTAAGCTGTATCGCTAACTGCCTTTCTCCACAATCTATTTCCATCAAAACCATTGTGCTTTACGGAAGAGAACTGAATTGCTTCATTTGTCATACCCAACAACAGAATAAACTGGATTTGACGTGAATATTGACCACAATATAAATTGTGACCTTTCTTTAGTGCTCAACTGCTGTTGAATACTAAGAATGATAAACGAAGACTATAGCTTAGAATTCAACTTTCAGCATTTGTCAGATATGAAATAATCTAGGCAACAGCATAAAATGAAGAAACTTGGAAAATTACAGCTTCTAGCAAATCAAAGCCTTATAACGCTCCTTTCTCCCAAAAATGCACAAATATTTCTTCACTTTCCTTTGAGAAATATGTATTACTATAGCATTATTGATGAATGTAGAATGGTTTTCTATCGTTACCAATGGGACAGTTTACACATTTCACCCATAATTTACAGAACCTAAAATCAGACGTCTCACAGAGCAGATAGTCTATTCTACAAATCCAATCTAATACATGTCATTGAAATAAAACCTACTGAAATTAAAGTATGGTTTTGTTTACAGCAACTATTGCAAGTTTTAGTAGAGATCAAAACTAGAAATTTATCATAGGAATAGTAAGGTTTACATTAGAGAGTGGTTCAAACACATTTTACACAAAATTTAATTGGAAAAAAAAACCCTGCACATTTTAAAATGCACATTTTACCACAGTAACATCCCAACCTGAAAAAGTGAACTTACAATCTTGCATAAAAGTCACAAAATTCTTTGTATACTTTTATGTCACTGTGCCTACGTTGTAATTTTGACACTGCTTTCTCGCCTTCATTTCCATTGGTATTATAGACATCATGAATACCCCTATGTGGAACTTCTTCATTCTCTGGAATCATATAGGAGTGAGCTCTGCTTTGGAATTCCATATTTTCCATAAATGGAAATCCAATTAATTTAATCCTTATTAAAAAAAAATCAACTGCTACAGTGCAAAGAAGCTGCAGACAAAGTTGGGAGAAACAATATGCAGGACTTCCTCTTGTTCCCAGCAAAATGATTTACTTCCACAGTTTCACATCAGTTAGCCAGGCTTGCCGAGCCCTCTGCTAGAGTTTCAAGTTAAAAGTTCACCAGCAGAGGAGTTAGAATGACATGCTGTGATTTGCTAAGATCCATTGGAACACATTCCATTACACGGTTGTAATGCAAACTTGGGCAGTATGTACAGTCTTCACTATCTACTGCTGATAAGAAGAATTCCATTCAGACACAGAAGAGCTATTTTATGATAAGCCTATATGACTCAACATGTTCACTGTCAAACTCATCAATAGTTACCATTTACTGGGAAAAAATGATTCCAGTAATATTGTACCATGAACACACCAAGAAAAGTATTCTATATCATTAGATACAGATTGCTTTAAAGTTCTGTTAGCCTAGATTGTAAAAATAGTATTTTACAATGTGTGCTCCTTATGTATCTTCTCAGTTAAATGTGCCGAGTTTATTGATAAACATTTTTCTTTCTGCCAGCATTGCATACAAGATATAGCTACAAGTGGATCGGTTATTTTCCATTTTGTCTCACACATCATTAGCTGAACTGCCAAATAAGTTCTAGTTGCTGATGTAAGAAGCAGAAACAAATAATCTTGATTTTCCGTTACCAGGTTGTGTTTACAGCACTGCACTGACAGATAAGTCCCATATAGATCTGAAAGCTGAATTAATTTAATATGGCTATTGGGGAAGGGGGGGGGAGCAGATTATAAGGATGTCAATCGTCCTATCATCACAATGATGATGACTTCTGATGCTGACTATATACCATCTGTTCATATGGGTTTTATTATACAGTAATTATTTTAATGCAACATTCAACTTGATACGAGTCCCTGCACTCCAACTGCAGATTTCTTAGGTCTCATCTACACGGGAGGGGAGAGGGGGGGTCAACCTAAGATACGCAACTTCAGCTACGCAAATAGCGTAGCTGAAGTCGAAGTATCTTAGGTCGACTTACCTGGCCGTCCTCACGGCGGCGAGTCGACCATTGCCGCTCCCCCGTCAACTCCGCTTCCGCCTCTCGCGGGAGGTGGAGTTCCGGAGTTGACAGGGAGCGCGCTTGGGGATCGATTTATCGCGTCTACCCTAGATAGACTGATAGATTGATGTAGACGTACCCTAAGTAGTAGAATTTGTCCTATCCCAGGAGATTAAGTACCTTTATTCTTTCTGGAAGGAAAGAAAGTCTGGATTTGCAGGCAATAGTTATACTCCTTTGTCACATTTGAGTCAGCTATGATAGGCCCAGCCTCTGACAGCTTAGGACTTCAAACCAAAATGGATTTTTGAAAGTTCTTTCAAGTAACTGACACCTCATGTTCAACTCAGTCTTAGTAGCAACTGATTAAAAAATGGAACAATAAACCATATGTATTTTGTCTTTTCTGCAAGAGGGTTTCGGTATCCAAAGAATCTGCTTGTTAGAGGGAAGTCTGAGAAAGTGAGGAAGGAGAATAGGGAGAAGGAAGTGCAAACAAATATACAGTTTAGAAACAGCAAGCAACACAGCGGTCTTACAAAAACCCCTGACAAAAATCAAGGGAATTACATTCAAATCTTTCACTTTTAATAAACGCCAGTATCTTTGAAAAGAAAAAGAAGAATCCATTCCAAAGGGCCTGTTTGCACTACAATTTTTGAACAAATCTGAAAGTGTTTTCTGGCATGGTTGGCTCTAAACATGATTTGAATCCACACACAATATGATTAAAAAGTCTGTCACCCTTGGCAGAGGCCTAGGCTAGCACATGGTACCCAGTTCAGCAGGTCACACTGTTTTGTGCTGGGAGGCAGGACACAGTGGCCAGGTATGTGTAACTGGTTTTGCCAGTTCTCCCTCCTCCAATCTCTCTGCACTGTTGAGCACACTGCCCCATGTGCTGTTTTGTATCACTTTATGTGCATGTCCTTTGGGCACTCTATCCACATGTGGAGGCATTATAGAGTAGGTGCCCAGATTTGCACAGAACACTCTTAGCCCATGATTAGGTAGCATGGAAGGTTCCGATGCCCAAACATAGCTGTGATGTCAGAGAAGATGCTGTGTGGACACAAACTGAATCATGTCACTTGTACCCAGTTAAGCTGACTGCGCCTCTAACCAATGTGGAAACAAGGGTTAAAGGATTTGAATATAGGCCCCTCAGTTATGTCAAGACAGAGCATACTCAAACTAACTCTGAAGTCTCATAATGCGAGACTTGGGAAATCAGACTCTGAAGCAGGTGGGGAAACAACACAGTCAATGTGACCTAACCTTGAAGATAATGATGTTGTGAGAACAGAAATGAAACAGAAGTGAGAAAATAATGGAATGGGCAGGACATGACATATAAATAAATTGCAGATGTTTTTTATTAACGCATTCCATGAAAGAGTATGAATATTTGTGGCTTATTGTTTGTACTTTGAAGTAACTGAGGCAGAGATGCTCTCTGTCAGCTGTATTTCTTCCCTGGCAATTGCTTGAAATAAAGCTGTCTCTGATTTTGTTGCATTCCAACCTGAGAGTGAGGATTTATTTTTCTCCGACAACCAATCACAAAAATCACACTTAAAAATGTAGTGTGGACTGTGCTGTTGTCACACCACCTTAAAATTTGCTATCACAGTAATATCCATGTGTTCAGTATCCTGCCTGCCCTGATACTGGTGCTCAGCGCTAGTATTGCAGGCTGCATCCATACTAGAATACGATGTACCTGTTGACTAACAGTGCTGTGTCTGCCACAGTGGAAGTTCTAGCATAGACAAGCCTGAAGCTATAGCACTATGTCCTGATGCCCTTGGTCAGAGGATAGATTCAGAACATGGTGCTGGAAAAATTGGGAGCCCTGACTACCTAGCACTTGCACTGCTCCTGCGGAATCTCCATCATTGGAGATTTTTAACAGCAGGTTAGACAAACACCTGTCTGGGATGGTCTAGAATACCACCTGTCCTGCCATGAGTGAAGGGGACTGGACAAGATGACCTCTCGGGGTCCCTTCCAGTCCTACGATTCTCTGATTCTACTGCTGCACCAGTAATGAACAACAGGCACTGTAGGTATAGCAGTGGAGATGTACCCACTGTGATGTTCCTTCTCCTCTTCCATATTAGCGCTATTGGAAATGCGGGATCAAAATGAATACAGTACTATAGTAATATTGCGAGAGCAGTTTACATAGACAGGTGGTCTGGTTCTCACTTGGGGCTCTTTTCTTAGTTTGAGGTTTATATATTAGATTGGTGGAGTTAAAGAGCATAAATGCAACCTCCTTTAAAAAAATGTTTCCCTAAAACCTTAAAAAAAAATCCTGTTTGAATTTGAAACCTTCTCTCTACATGTAAAGTGCTACTGCACTCTACCCTAGTATCACTATTCTTTTATTAATCTTGCCCCTCCCATATAACTAGGAGCGCTCTTCTCAAGGTGGAATTGTCATGTGACTTCCCAATGACACCTTAGTTGACCCCAAAAAGGTCAATGTAAACTCAGAAACAGATACAGATGTCTAATGTTTGTGCTGGTAGTCAGCTAGTGCAGCACCTTCTGTTTAAATGATTTAAATGTTGCTCCAATTCAGAGAAATGTATTTAGGAGTTTTGATAGATGCATTAATTACTATTTTGTAAAAACACAAGATACTTTTTTGTATTTTAGATGCTTTTACAGTTCCTGTCCTCTTCATTCAATGACAGAGTGCTGTTTTGGTATTTAAAAACCGAGCGCTGATGGTTGTCAAAGCTCTAGCCCCATAGCTGCAGTCTAATCATGTCAACTGAGGAGTTCAAGGGGAGCACTAAGTCAACATGCCAAAAATCCTAATGAAACGACAAAGTTACCACACGTTTGATGGCCAATTTTTGAGTCTTAATATCTCAGTAAGTCATTATTTTGAAAGCAGTAAAAAAAGAAAAATGACAAGCTGTTGTGGATGAATCACTTGCCAGAACAGTTTATAAACTAGTTTTTGTGTTTTAAAAGCCCCCAAATCATCTTAAATGGGCAAAACCTCTTTGGCCAGATTCTGTTCTTACATATACCAGTGTCACTCCATTTCAGTGCAACTCCCCTGTACATCTATGCTCTCATTTCCCTGCTCCTCCTCCAGATGCCTAAACTTTTCCCAATCTTTTTACTTTACTGTTTCCTTCATCCCTTTCCCCAATCTTAGCTTTGTGACTTCTAATTTGTTCCCCACGGCACTCAAAACAATCTCCCTCTCCTCTTCCACCCAAGCTTCTTGCAAATCCTTCTTTAAAAATACCACTTCCTAAGGGGGGAGGAGGGGAATTATCTCCTCCTGTCTTCTCATCATTAATCATCTCTTTACCCATTCTCTTCAGTTGTCCTACGTATTCTTATTTGTCTGTTCTTGTTTAGATAGCTAGCAGTGCCAAGCATCCCCTAGGTTGCTCTCGGGAGGCTGTCATAAATTGAGGACCCCAGGGGTGCCTCTAATTTACGCTGTGGCCCTTTTCAGCTCCTGCAGCAGTCTAGAATCCCAAGAGAGCAAAGGTGACTTCCTCGCCTTTTGTGCTGTGCCAAGAGGCGCTGTACAGAATCTCAACCTGCCTCTTCTTATCTGTGGCATAAAACACTGTGCAAACTTCTGATGCCACAGAAACGTTTTGTAATAATAATGAAAGTTCACCCTGAGTTGCATATCAAAAGTTTTCATGGCACATTAGCCATGTGGTTTCTGTTGTCTCATTAGCAGTGGTACAGCAAGTGCTACAAAAAGTTGTGTTTACCTCAAGATCTGAGTCCACAAAGGCTGTTTTAATCTTGTTGGCTGATTTTAGGGCCAGATTCCTTAAAGTGACATGACTATAAATGTTAAATAAATACAAGGAGCCTGATTCTGAACTTCTACCAGTTTACACTGCTACGAGTCAGAAGTGACACTGGTTACAATGGAGAGAGACTGATATAAGTAAGAATCTTACTTGGGAATTTGTACCATTTACAAGGATTGTTGTACTTTTAAAACAGAAACGCGAGGCAAGGGATTAATCCACAACAGATGAGGCACCTGCATTTGATATGGCACAAGACAGGACCCCAATCAACGGATTCTAAGATGAACCTTCTGAAAAATTGGATTCATAATGAGGATGCAGATACAACCCCAACTGTAATGTCACATAAGGTGGATGATACCATACAAGTTGCTTTAATTAACAGAAGCTATAACATGTTTGCTACTAAGTCAACTCTATGGTACATGAAGAATTATTTAAAACTGTCTTTTGGTGCTTAGATCCCAAAACTCTCTCGAGTGTTTTGTCTAGTGAGTATTAAAACCAGGCTGAATATTTTGGGTATCTGTTTTAGATCAAAGGGGGGGACTTTTATAGAGAAAGTTCAGCAGGACTTGCTGCCCGTAGAACATTTTACTTCATTCCACAAATAGATGTGCAGAACAGTCACAGCTCCAAACTAGGTGCTTGGCAATAACAGCTGCATTGGTGACTTAATTGCACTACAGTGAAATAATGTTGTCTGCTTCATCTGAAAGGCTGCTGTGTCACTGCTGACGTCCTGAAAGCAAAGCTGCTACATTCTCTGTAGAAGGTCAAGTTATTGCAGAGCAGGATAAAAACTCACAGCACAATCCTCCCCCTCCATAACCGTGACACACAAAAGGATGATTTAATTTTAAATAAATTATCCAGCAGCCTTTGTGCAATGGAAAACACACAAATATACAGTCACTAGTTAGAAAAAAGTCATTCAATTTCCTCTTGCTATAAAATATACATGGCTTTCCAAGACCCTGCATAAAATTCTACACTGCCATTTTTTAAAGTGCTGAATTGGCTCCTCCTCGTCAGCATTAAACTTAAAATTTAATATGTTCTTAAGTGACCGAAAGATTAGTTTTTGTAATTGTTGGGCAAGTGTTCCCTAAATCAAATGGTTCTTACAAATTAATTTGAAGAACGGAGTAATTATTCTTTTTCTGTTTTTTTAATTGTAAATTATGGATGGGATTTTCAAAAGTCCTCAACACTGGCCTAACTCTGCTCCCATTTAAGATAATGAGAAAATTCCCATTGACTTCAACATGATCAGAATTAGGACAAATGTGAGTGTTTCTGAAAAGTGCAGTGATGTTTTCACACAGAATTATCTACAGGGCAGAAGACAGACAGCCTTTATCACATAATTTGGTATAAACGTATGTCAGTGTAAACAAATGTGCTTGGTATCTGCTACTACAGATAATTCATTTTCCATTTCCTTATTGGAAAGTGAATAATACAGGAATCAGATAAGAGGCTTCTTCCCACAAGGATCTGTATAGATCATAATAATCATTGAAAGTAATCTTAAAGTAGAATTTGTGGGCGAGAAAAGAGATTTCAACAACACTTTTTTTTAGAAGATGTTTCAGACAGTGTTATATTTTCTTTTGCAGATGAAAAAAGTTTTCTGGCTAATCCCTGTTTGTATGAAATATATAGAACATGGGTAATTTTTCTCCTTACGCCCTTCTTTAAGTTACCTTTGATTACACTCCTTTTCCTCCCACCACTGCCCCCCATCCAGCTATCCCTGAATACCTTTAGGCCAGCACTCCAAAAATATATCTCAACGTATCAGAAGTGCTTTAACACCTTTGCAGCGAGACATTGCATGTGCTGCAAGAACTCATGTTATATTCAACTCTTGCATGTTAGTACATTTTTAAGCGGTTATATATACACACTAGTGCTTTTTATTAAAAACAAATTCGAATACATTTAGAATTTAATTTTAGAGTGTGAACTATAAAAAGTGTCAGGTACTGGCCCCCAATGTGAGACACATACGTATTACTTGACTCAGAGAAGCAAGGTCCTACAGTTGACTGGATAGCATTTTCTCTTTGTGTGTGTGTCTGTCTGTTTGTAACAACGTTAGAACACCGCATCTGATCAAAACCAAAATTTCAGGAAATGCTCAAGGCAATAATAGGCAGATCCCTATTGATTTTGGATAAAAGTGGAAAACTGGAAGCAGGAAATGGGGAACACATTGGGTAAGTCTACACTACAATTAAAAACCCGGGGCTAGCCAGTGTCAGCTGCTTTGGGCTCGCAGGGCTCGGGCTAAGGGGCTATTTAACTGAAGTGTAGATATTCTGGCTCAGGCTAACGTAGAGGTGGGCAAACCTTTTGGCTCAAGGACCACATCTGAGTATGGAAATTGTATGGTGGGCCATGAATGCTCACGAAATTGGGGGTTGGAGTGCGGGAGGGGGTAAGGGCTCTGGCTGGGGGTGAGGGCTCGGGGGTGGGGCCAGAAAAGAGGAGTTCAGGGTGCAGGACTCTGGGCTGGGGCAGGGGGGTGGGAGAGAGGGACTTGGGGAGCAGGAGGTGGATCAGGGCTGGGGCAGAGGGCTGGGGCACTGGAGGGGGTCAGGGGCATAGGCGCCGACTCCATGGGTGCTTCGGGGTTGGAGCAACCACGGGGGAAAATTGGTGGGTGCAGAGCACCCACTGGCAGCTCCCTGGCAGCTCCCCGCTGGCCCCCCTGCCCAGCTCACCTCCGCTCCGCCTCCTCCTCCCCTGAGCGCGCCGCCACCGCTTCGCTTCTCCTCTCTCCCTCCCAGGCTTGCCACCAAACAGCTGTTTCCCGCAGCAAGCCTGTGAGGGAGGGGGAAAAGCGGAGCGGCAGCGGCGCGCTCAGGGGAGGAGGCGGAGGAGAGCTGAGGCGGGAAGCGATTCCTCTGCCCCCCCCCACCACCGAGGCTTACTTCCTGCGGCCCTCCCCGCGTCCCCCCCCCACGCACCCCAGCTCACCTCCGCTCCGCCTCCTCCCGAGCACGCCGCCGATTCACTTCTCCCCCCGCCCTCCCAGGCTTGAGCACAGCAAGCCTGGGAGCGACGGGGGGGAGGAGGAGAAATGCGGCGCGTCTGGGGGAGGAGGCGAGGCTAGAGATTTGGGGAAGGGGTTGGAATGGGGGAGGGGAAGGGGCGGAATGGGGCCGGGGGCGCGCAAGCACCCACCAGCGCCGGATAAAGTCGGCACCTATGGCGAGGGGTACAGGCTCCGGGCGGCACTTACCTCAAGCAGCTCCTGGAAGCAGCGTCATGTCCTCCCTCCGGCTACTACATGGGGATGCGGCCAGGCGACTCTGCGTGCTGCCCCGTCCCTGCAGCTCCCGTTGGCTGCGGTTGCTGGCCAATGGGAGTTGCGGGGGCAGCATGTGGAGCCCCCTGGTTGCCCCTACACATAGGAACTGGAGAGGGGGAATGCTGCTGCTCTTGGGAACCGTGAAAAGCCACGGCACACGTGGAGCAGGACAAACCCTGGAGCCCGCTCACCAGCAGGAGCTCAAGGGCCAGATTAAAATGTCCGAAGGGCCGGATGCGGCCCCCTGGCTGTAGTTTGCCCAACCCTGGGCTAGAGCCTGGGCTCTAAGAGCCTGCAAAGTGAATCCCAGAGCTGAGGCTGCAGCCCGAGTCTGAGCATCTACACCGCAATTAAAAAGCCCCATAGCCTGAATCAGCTGACACAGGTCAGCTGTGAGTGTCTAACTGCAGTGTAGACATATCCATAGAGCTCCCTGCATCTAACTGGCAGACCCCGAAGCTTCAACCAGGCCTGTAAAGGTATGTTTACACAGCAAATAAAAACCCACAGCTGGCTGCCACCCATGCCAGCCAACTCAGGCTCCTGGAGCTCAGATTGTGGGGCTGTTTTACAGCTCCCCGAGCTCCCACCTCGTTGGGTCCTAGAGGCTGGACTCCAGCCCGAGACCCACAAACCCAAGTTAGCTGACATGGATCAGCCGTGGGTGTCTAGTTGGGTGTAGACATACCCTAATTGTCTATAGATTAAAGAACCGGTTGATGGCAGCCATTAACACTTTCCAACCCAATTCCTCAAATCTCAGTTCACTTCTGCCCATCCTCCCAAGAAGAGCTCTGTGTAGCTCAAAAGCCTGTTCTCTCCCTCACCAACAGAGATATTACCTCACCCACCTTGTCTCTCTAATATCCTGGAATTGACATGGCTACAACTACATCGCACACATCCTCCCAAGAGTTTAACATGTTGACACCATGAATGACTTATCTCCCAGACGGAAAGAAAAGCAGTAAGAATTGGAGGGAATAGGGGAAGACGGACACGCACAGAGCCCCTGGCATGGGGGGGGGGGGGGGAATAAGAGCCTCGAATGAGAAGAGTGGACAAGTCGGGGGGCATGCAGGCCCTGGCATGATGGAAGGGGTGGGTCCCTGAAATAGAGGGGGATGGGAGTGTACCACACAGGGAGCTTGTGCGGGGAATGGAGGGATGCAAGGAGCCCCTCATGTGTTCAATGAGCTCAGCCTACAGAAGCTACAAAGCATTTGACCCCACCAGTAAATAATATTTTGATAATATCCCATTACTATAAATACTAATCTGCAATATTGCTCTTTATATTTTCTATGAAACTTCATGTCCTAGTGAAATTTGGTAATGCTAGGTTACAGAACTTCCCTTTGAAACAGGTGTTTCCTTTCCCAATACCAGGTATTTAATTCCTATAATCTATCATTACATATTGTCACAGATGCTGTTCCAAACAATAAGCTTGTAAATTTAAAGGAGAAATTATATTAAATGTTAGACCTGCATTAGCCATCTTCTTACAGTAGCTACAACTGATGTTTTTATAAACTGAATGCCATGACCTGAACAGTACATCCAGTAGCTATAATTAATATCTTGACTAAACCGAACACCCAGACTTCCATGAAAGCCTTCTTGTATGTCCATGTAGTTCCTTATATGGTTGGGATAACTGTCAACACCAGACTTTCTGGCTCTAAACTACATTCTTATTATAGCAACGACTCCATTGGAAACTCCACACTGGAGGATTGACCTTCAGCTAAGGTGGTGGAGGAGAGTGTTTATTTCTTTACTATATAGCTCTCTTCTTAATTAAACAAAGGTATTAGCATTGATAGGAGAATCTACCTTATTTCACCTTTCACCTTACTGTAAGTTTTTCTTTTCTAAAATATTCTAGAACTTCTGTTAGTGACTTTAGAAGTCTGTTAAGTTTTTAGCTGTTTGAACTAAACAAGCTGTGTCAGGGAGAGGAGGAAGATGAGCTTGATGAAGAAAGCAGATCTATTGACACAACACTATTTTTCCTCCCGGAAAGATTAAGTCACATCCGTTAATCACTTTGGTTTTAAGTATTGCATTTTATTTCTCAAATGTTCATCACTGCATTATCAAGTTCCAACATCAGAAAGGAGAGAATGGAAAATAGTGGAACAACCTGTATCTAGCTTCCCCTTAAATATTCTGGTTATCACATTCTAACAGCCAGCAACAGAGTAAGTATTAATTGGAACTGTAATTGGACCATGAGACAAATGTGAATAATACACTAGCAAAAAAAGCTAGCACAAAATGTCTGCTTTCATAGATTTTAAGATCCAAACAGATCATTATTATCATCTAGTCTGATCTCTTCCATAACGAAGGCCAAAACCCCTCACTTTATACTGTGTATTTAGGACTTACTACCTCAGAAACAAGTATGGTGAATTTCAGTACCACCAACTGTAAAATAAGAGATGCCAAACACTTTCTAAACCCAGGGCTATGGATTTGTGGTTGGGTTTTTTTTGACTTTTCTAAAGTGACAGGCACCAGGATAAGTCCCAATTGTCTAATGTTAAATGAGTAGAGAATGAACAATTGAAATACATACTCGAGAACAATAGGGACAGCTTGGGTGAGGAAAGATGAGGAAGGAAAGATGAAGAAAGTGGTTACAATTTGAGAGTTAGTTTAAATAAAGAATTCAGTTTAATCCTAATGACCGCTTTGCATACTTCAGTCAAAATTCATCACAACCAACATGGCTATTTACTTAGCAGTCCCATGGCAACAATGCTAGCATTTGCTATTTAAAAAAGCAAACTTAGTCCAGCATAACGTGCACACATTTCCTTGTGAACTGAATGTATGCTGTTCGAGGTTAGTACAGAGCCCACTAAAACATTGATTTTGCTACTGGTTTAATAATCAAAGTCTTCAAAAGGAGAAATGTACATAAACATTTCTCATTGAAAACGCCTAAATAAAGTAAAGTAAACAGCAGGAAAATACAAACACTGTTTACTAGAACAAAAGCAAACAGACCAGCTCAGGTAATTTGATTCTTATCCACAGCATGGATGATAACAGTTTTTAATAGCTGCTTAGGCCAGGGAACATGGAGTAACCAGATTTACTAAACAAACTTTCGGCCAAGGACATTATCAATCATTATGAGTGTGACATGCACAGGTTTAATATACAGAAATACAAAATTAAATTTCACACTTTCTTCACCTTCATTCATTTTTTGGTACAAAAGCCTTTTAAATCTTTTATAAAAGCCTCATTGGAAAAAAACAGGGGGAGGGACAATTGTAGCAGGGTTAGATATAGATGGAAAAAGCAGAACAGTTTAACAACCTGGAGATTTAAGGTATAGCAAGGGGCATGCAACAAAGCTCTAAGGAATGCACACTTAAGAAAAAAAAGTTACAAGCGGTTTATTTTAGAAACAAATTGCCAATACAGACCTTTTTGTTACAGTGTGCAAAACTTTTCAGTTTTGGTTCAGAGGTTTATGATAATTTTTATTTTATGTATTCATTTATTTTACAATTTTCACAGCCTGTGATTTTTGCTTTGTATGTCAGGTTCCTCCCGAAACAAAAACCTCAGCCAAAATTACCAAGCTTTGCCTAGCTGATACCTAAAAGCAGAAACAGGCTTACAGAAAGAATTGCAAACCTTTTGGCAAACGTGGGGAGTTTCCCCTCATTAATACACCCCAAAACATTATGAAAAGCTCACTGAGTTTTTCTAACGAAATTATTGGTTCACCCTGCAACCAGTGAGTACTTTAAAGAAAAATCTAACTGCTACTAAGTTGACAGCGCTGAATATGAAAAACAAGGAACTCATGAAATTTTATGGAAGAGACCAAGTGAAATGAAGGGGGGCTCATAAAACCACGTGCACTAAGACATAAGATGGCATGCATGACCATTCAGAGTTTTATTTATGTTTGGGACGTACACTAAAATAATCACAATCTGGCATCTCCTCACTCAGTTCATGGTACTCAAGAGAATACCGCATGGGCTAGATTCAGATTTTAAAACACGACTTATTAATTACAGGGACAGAAAAAACATGAACCCAGACCTCCTCTACTATCTAAAAGACTGGGATTCATGGTTCTTTCCTGCTGTCTGTGAATCAGTGGGTTTTAACCAAGACTAAGTTTTGTCTCTGCTACAGAGTATTCTGTGTGGAAATTAATCATTTCATGGCACATATTGTATTCAAAATCTAGTTTAAAATACTCAAACATAACATTACAATTAAAAGGTATTACATTAAATGTTATTTATAGAATGCTTTTGATCCAGGTGTTATTTAATTGTTACACACTATGTCCACATATCAAAAACAGGTTTTAAAATAAGATCTATTTATGAAATGTAATCAACTAGCATTGAAAGAAAGAATTCTAACATCTACTATAACTATTGTATTTACCACGATTTTATAAAACCACCAGACACAAAATTTTATGCTTGGATCATTACAGTAATTTTAGAGGAATGATTGCTCAATTTTCACTTACACAAGTACCGTTTATCACCACCTAGTCATTTGGACTCAAAGGATGTTGTCTAATGGTGATTAAATCCAAAGAAATTGTTTAGGAATGATTATGCAACATAAAAAAGCAGGATGGTGAGGACAAGAGAGGGTGTGCTCATCATGAGTTACTTTAACCCTAAGCAATGAAAAGTAAGTGTGAATAAATGCTGTGCGCCTCTAATCCTTTGGAAGTGTCAAACTCTCTGGAAGTTGCCATACGAAGTGTCAATATTTCCTCTAATGGTGAGCATACATTGATGAACCATCTCTTCACTTAAAACCTCAAACAAACAGTCCAAGGATCAAAAATGTTTTTGATTCGGGGCAAAAGTTTTCTGGTCCAAAATACAGATTGCTCTGGCAGTATTTCTAGCCATAGCAGTGTAGAAAATGTTGGACTTTAAACTTATTTCAATATTTTTATTATTGAATATTTACTGTGTAAAAGCCCAATATCTGTACTGCTGCTTTGGTACTGATTACTGTTGACACTGCTGTTGAGCCTCTGCTGATATTTGCACCTTAAAGAAGCTGACTGGAGACCCTGTGGAGCTGAAGAAACAATGTATAAATATTAACTTTCTTTTAAGTTTTGTGAGACTATTGTGAAATGTTACACATTAAAATTCAACAGCCAAAGTTTAGGAATTCTGCAAATTAACCTTGCTTCCTCTGCCTTCCCTCTGCTCTCAGTATCCTGCGGAGTTCAGAAGCTCAGTAGGGTCCCTAGTTCCTCATCTCACTCCTCCCAGTCAGCTCCTCACTGTTTGTCCTATGAGCACTAGTTGGCGTTCACCAGGCGAATACAAAACTGATCTAGTAGTTTTCAACTGTCAATGTCTCTCAATACCGAGAAAACTTTATAAGATATCTTCTGTGACAAGAGAATAGAGTGGCAAACTACTTGAATAACTGATCAAAACTAAATGAAGAAAGCTAGTACCTATTTGTTGTGATT
The DNA here is from genome assembly GCA_037349315.1 of Chelydra serpentina. Classification (NCBI taxonomy): domain Eukaryota; kingdom Metazoa; phylum Chordata; order Testudines; family Chelydridae; genus Chelydra; species Chelydra serpentina. Next base: position 109,732,631 of record JBAIAC010000004.1, read on the forward strand.
ATTGAAATTTACAAACTATCAGCCACTCCACAAGTTCTTAAAATTGTAACTGCATTTACTTAGTAGGGACCTAAAAGAGTTAGGAAGACAGTTAGCACAATTATTTTTTTAAGTATAATCATTAAACACTAACGGAACAATTGTTTTAATCAATTTTCTTCCAGTTTTTCCAAAATATTCTACTGAATTGTGAAAGTAAATCGTAAGAATTTTTCAGGCCAAACATTGCTGAACAAAGTTAGGAAGGTCATGGTGGAGGAGGGGGATGTGAAAATAGGACTTATAAAGCTGCTGTTGAATGGATCCCAATGATTAGTCACAGATGTATGCTTACTATTTCCTTAGCATCCTGTTTTCTGGAGAAAGCGGGGGAGAAAAAGTTCACCAGATAGCTAGAATTTTTGTAACATCACTTTAAAAATTATTTCACAACACAGTACAAAAAAATCTCTAAGGAGGTGGTTTATGAAAAATGTTTCACCCTATCATTTTCTAATTATATGCAAATTTTAAATTATTCATATAGATGAGGTGCTAAGAGCAGCAGGAAGAAAAAATAACAATTCTCTGCATGCATCCGACGAAGTGGGTATTCACCCACGAAAGCTTATGCTCCAATACGTCTGTTAGTCTATAAGGTGCCACAAGACTCTTTGTCGCTTCTACAGATCCAGACTAACATGGCTACCCCTCTAATTCTTTGTTTTAACATTGTTACAGGTAACAAAGAGCCTCAAAATACAAACATTAGCAGGTGTACACTGAACTTTTACTTAAGATATCACAACGCCTGTGGTATAGTGATGACTGTACCCTCCTCCTCCCCCCCCACCCCCACCCCCCGCCCCATGTACAGTATTCTGGTGTTATCTTGTTTCAAATCCAGATGAATTATAAAAGTAAAATGGAGATGTGATCAATTTATGAGACTACAAAGAAATTCAAATAGGATCCAAGAACACAGCTTAAACATGATGAATGTAATGTCAGTCATCACAATGCAGTGCTCAAAACACACTGTTGCAGGCGGGAGTACTTTAAGTTTTCAACTAAAAACATTTGTGATAGAATGAATATAAACTGTCTTACATTAATTTGTGTGGAAAGGGCTAGTAAATCCACTCATCCAGGGTAAGTGGGACGCTTGACCTGAGAAGTGAAGGGACCCATACACCATCAACAGAATCCAAAAATTCAGAATCCAAGCAGAATCCAAGCTTTCATTTTCAAAAAAAGAAGTTTTTAGCCCTGTCATGAAAGTGTTCCAAAGATGATCTGTGTGTATATTGATGGTCACTGTCATCTCCCCAGATCTGGAGACAAACATATCTCATAATTTGGCTAAGCAGCAGCACAGTGAAATTAACAAGACTCCTGTCAGTTTGCTTATGTTATTCAGAACTTTGCAGAGAGCAGGGAGACTACCAGGAATCATGTCATTTTCACACTGCTGCTGATGCTGATGCCTTGGAAAGGTAGAAGCAGAAACAGAAAACATGGGACTTATTCACCTATGGCTTGATTCAGTGCACAATGGCCAAACTCCCACTGACTCCAATTGTGCAGGATCGTGCCTTTGACCAAAAAAACCAAGTGCTGTGGAGAGGTAGTGAATGAGAGAGAGAGAAAAACTTTCTGGCTTGCACTTACAGAACTCTGCACCAACAAAGCATTTTAAAACATTTAACTACCACGAATCTGTAACCCCTGGAGCAGGGGAAACTGAGGCACTGAGCACTTAAGTGACTCATCCAACATCATACAGACTGTGGCAGATACAGAAACTGAATGCAAATTTTCCAATTCACAGTTCTGCATGTTAGACAAGAAGAAAAGGGGTCTAGCAGGTAAAGTCTGAAATATTTTCAGATAGTAACTTAACGAAGACACAGCACCATTCACTTAAATGCTATTAAGAGGTTTCTACTGCAGACTGAGAATGACAAATTTTAAAATGTAATTGTCAAATCTATATCATTTCCCTACAACACTCCCTGCGATAGGTGGGAAAAAATGCTTCTGGGCTGATTCATTGGAAATTGCACAGCAGAATTATAAACCTCTGAAAGACAATGATGGAAATGGACTATACCAGCATTAATGGGTACAGCTTCAAAAGTTAAAGATCTGTTTCCTGTTATGGACCCTCAAAGCCCGCAGTGGATGATCTCTCTCAAAGTCATGTTAACACAGGAAATTACTCTATTTTCCTACTGTACTTCACATATCTTTAAGGGATTTAGTTTTAGGGAAAGGCAATGGTATTTCCTTACTTTGCAACCATTTAGGAATTTAACCTACATACATATTCAGAATATATTGTTCAATGGTGTAATGCAGCATTGCAATGTCCTAATTATTAATTATTTGTATTTCAATGCTTCAGATCAAGTCACATTACACTTCATTTCAAATTAAAAGTGGGGGGAAAAAACCGAAAAAATTCAGCAGCAAATAGCCATTTAAAGCTCTTTCACACCAGCTATATTGATGCTTTTGCAGCAGTCTGTGAAGACTGTGCCAGGAAAATGTGATTTCCAGAAGATGAGGATTAAAACAGGTATCTGGTTTTGCAGAATATATGGAATTATACGTACATCTGAGTTCAAGACAGAAGTTATTATCGTACTGGGGTTCTCATACTTTGTGTTCCCGTGGTGCTACTCAGTTTTAACACTGATCCATAAAGTAAATTAAATCCGAACTGGGCTCAAGTCCAAGCTCCCACTGTGAGCACTAAAGCATTCTAGAACAGTCCCTCTCTCAGGAAAATCCCTACAGGTAAGACTAGAAAGAGCCTTTCCTGCACCCACTCACCCAACACACCAGCTACATGCAGAAACTGAGGGAAGAATATATGCTGAGTAGATACATTCTATCAAGATGATGTTCATCACTCCACCTAACAGCAAATAATTGGGCTGTAAGAGAGCAAATTTGGAGGGATGGGGGGGTGTCAGGGATATTAAATCCATTCCCCTACCAAGGACAGTGAGTGGGGTAGCTGTGCTATTCCCTATACAAACGCATATGATTACCCTGTCCTTGCGCCGCAAAAAACAACAATCTAGGAAGACAAGTAACAAAAGAAGGGTAAGGGAGAGGGACACTATAAGGGAGAGAGGCAACAAAGTGCTGGTAAAAGGAGAACTGGTAGAGGACATTTACCTGGGCTTCATCTAAGGATTCTTCAGAATGCCCCATAAGAGGCCACTAAGGGTACATCTCCACTGCAAAAAAACCCAAACAAAAAACCAAACCCGCTCCCCGCTGCAGTGAGTCTCAGAGCCTGGGTCAACTGATTCAAGCTCATGCTATGGGGATAAAAATAGCAGGATACATGTTCCTGCTCAGGTGGGAGCCTGGGCTCTCAGACCCACCCCCCTTGCTGGGATTTAGATCCCAGGCTACAGCTCAAGCGGGAACATCTCTACTGCTATCTTTAGTCTCATAGTACAAGCCCTGCGAGCCCAAGTCGGTTGACCCAGCTCTGAGACTCGCTGCCGCGGTGGTTTTTTGGGGTGTGTGGGCGAGTCCTAAGAAAACTAAACAGTCATACACAAATTTCGGTGCTGGATTAGAAAACAGAGAGCAGGGATGAAGGGACAGTTTCTAACATGGTGAAAGCTTTACAGTGAATTGCCCCAAGTACTGGTACTATTGAACATGTAATTCAATGACTATGTAAAAGAGGGTTAGCCACGACTATGAAAAATTAAGTGGAGAACTTCGGGGGGATGTTACAAAGCTATATACTAGGGCAACATGATGATGGCATATTAAATTTACTGTACACAAGTACTGCAAACTGCAAGGAACATTTTGTCCAATTCATTAGAGTCTAAAGTAAATGTAACCACTAAGGACAGACACCGAGGTGTAACGTGGAGAGCTCAATGAAAACAGAGAATGTTTTGCAGTGTTCCATTTAATATTCATGAAAATTAAGGGCTTCCTCCTCCGGAGTCCTCATTCTTCTTATCTCATAGTTAAGTCAAAATCCTACATTTATAACATTGCAATCTTTTGCCACAGAAATTATTGCAAGATCACAAATAAGGCAGCATGGCAACTACAGGATGAAATAAGAAAATGGGTTAGGAAGAAACAAAATCTAGTTTAAGCAGAAATAACGTCCACAATTAGCAAATATGATAAGAATAATTATGAAAAGAGTAAAAGGACTGAATTTATGTTATAATTTTCCATCTATTTTTAAAAAAATTTTAAACATCATCAAGTCCCCTCTTAGACATTAACCTTCAAGGCACTTTACAACTCTGGCCCCTCCCTAGTGATCCACTTTTGACTTAGGTTGCCTACTGTTTACCTACTTGCCCTTTTGTCCCATGAACATCTTTGGACTTTCTTCCATTCCACCTCTTACACTTGGAACGCCTTCCATTAAATTAACCGTAAGGCTACTTACTGATCTATCCCCCTTCAAATTATTTCTCAGGACCCACTTCTGCCACATATGTTGCTTATCTTCATAAATTGTAAGCTACTGAGGGCAGGAATCACATGCACCTTTATGCTTGTGTAGCATCCCACACAATCCAAATCAGGGCTGCTAGGAGCTACCAAGATATCCGTGTTAAACAAGAATAATGATAATATTACAGCTATAAAGTATGGATCTTGTTTATTTGCTTCCAACAGATCTATTTGCAAGTTCTGTTTATGAAAGCAGATTCTGATCCCATAATAGGACTTAGACACATTATTTAAAACTAGTAAAAAGAGACAAAAAGTAGATAAAGAGCACTGAATATATTAAAAACAATATATACAAAGGAAAGGAAATGCTGAGTGGAGAATGAACCTCTGAACATACCCCATTTGACTGAGCTTAATTACTAAGTGATTTTTCAGTCTATACATGTGTTATTAACTGAGGGCTGGTCTACTCTAGGAAGTTAAAACGGCATAGCGACATCTCTCAGGGGTGTGAAAAAGTCACACCCAGGAGAGATGTAGCTATACCAACCTATACCACTAGGCTGATGAAAGAATTATTGCGTTGACCTAGCCATCGCTTCTTGGGGAAGTGGATTACCTATGCCAGTGGGAAACCCCTCCTGTTGGCGTAGGTAGTGTCTACACTGAAGTGCAACTGTGGTGCAAATACAGCGCAGCAACTGTGTCGCTGTAGTGCTTCAAGTGCAGACAAGCGCTTAGTGTTTCAGTTTGTTTTTGTGTACATAAAACACTACAGTAAAGAACATTCAACTGGTAAAGAGGAAAACAAGGACATTTGCCGTTAAGAATGACGTGATATAAGACATGCTCTCCAACATTAATGCACAATGGAGTGCTTAAAGGATCAGATAAAGAGGTATCCCCTATGGGTATAGGTTTTTAAAGAAAAATGTCATCTTTTCATTCTACTTAAATTCTTTGCTGCTAATGGTTTGTTAAAACATTAACATTCTGTTAATGACTTTGGATTGGAAAATGTGATATTATATATTATATAGATACATACATACCCTCAAAAATCTCCATAGGCAGCGATTTTAGAATAGAATCTAAGTATACATAGCAGGTCCATAAGTTAACAGGTTCATTATATGACTTAGGTAAATCTGATTGTTCTTCATTATCATGACAATTAAAAATAATCTCAGTAAAATTTATTTAGTAAAATAATATTTAGTAAAAAAATTTAAGATTAAATTATGTTCTTAATCTCAACACAAAGGGGCATCTTAAAATGTAAACTGCCATTCTTCTGAAATCAAGTAACACAAACAACAAAACCGCAATTAAAGAAGTAAACTTCTATGAAAAGTTGCAGCACAAAGTGAATTCTGAAGGCCTGAAAAAGCAGAGTTTATAAGAAAAAAAGGATGGCATTATAACCCTCATATAAAACTGAAGCACAAAATTGTATGAAGCATTCCAATTATGGAGTTGAAACACTCAAATCAAAACACAGTTTAAAAATAAAAGCAAAGTAAAAGTAATTAGGGGATAGGAAGTACTTCCTCTCCACTGATGCTTTTGTCAGCATTTATACAAGAATCCATTACTGAATAACATGAAATGTGAACAGACTGTTTCCCTATCTAGGAGATACAAAGTTAGCATTTTCACTGGTCTGAATCTGCATTTACTGAGGATACAAACTATTATTCTTTCATGTTCCAAATGTAGGCCACTGAAAATCTCATGTAATATTTTAAAAGGAACTTCATATCGGGAAAATAACCTTAGTTATTAAATGGCTTTCAGATTTTTGGTCACCCTTCCTTCATAAGGTCATGTCAAGTGGTTCTACTGCATTCTTTTGTCTAAAGCTATTTCACAAAGAACCCCTATGAAAAGAAGCATGATCCAACAAGCTGCACTAGACCATCTTAAACAAAGAAAAGCCCTACAGAATGACACCAGGAAGATCCCAGAGAAACAGGGCAACTTTCCTTGGTTTCAATTAGAGTGCTTTGGTGATTAACACTGAATTTTAACCTACAATGCAATAATATATATGGGGAAGTTATTTACTAGTAAATTACCAGCTGTCAAAAATATACTAGAAAGTTATGGACAGATTGCATTTGCCAAAATGTAGGAAACGATTCATGCCATTGCCAAAAACTACACTATGACTGGTGCAAACACAGGACATCTGCTTCTGATTAGTCCCTCCTAGATTTATTCTAGTATTTTGGGGCTGCTTTTAAACTACAGGTCTTACAATGACATTATTAGAACCTCGGTTTGTATTTAGTTTGCTGTAATCATTTAAACAAACGCCTGTTAACTAAAAAGGCACCCTGAGCCTTTGTTAACCATTAATTTGCACTCACCTTAGCTTCTCTTCATGTAACCCATGAAGTCCCAAACTATCAGGGCGATCCCGTCTCCTCCTGTACAGACCAGAATATGATAACTCTTTCAGCTGTAATGCAGTCATATTTCTCTACCCACAGGGTTTTTTCAAGTTTCTGTTGAGTAGTGCGGCTGCCAAGATGCCTGGAGAGAATATGCTCAGCAGCGGGTCTGCACACCTGCACTCTTCAGAGTTACAAATCTCTCAGCACAGGCAGTTGCTGTACTGCTTCCTGTTTCTCATAGGTACACACCCTTCAGAAGGGCACTCCATTTCCTTGATCACACCGAAGGGATGCCTATGGCAAGCCTACCAGGTTCCATGAAAGTTTGTTGGAAATAAAGCTTAAGTGCCCCATGAATAAATTTACAATTTATTATGCACACTATTCAATTGTCCTTATGCCTCCTGGAGTTAGCTAAAAAATCTCATGAGCAATTATCTCTTCTGTATTATTTATAACAAAAGGATAATTAGCACTATAAAATCCAGTTACTCAAGCATGTAAGCAAACCAAAAAAATTGGAGATTAATCCAATAAACTGAGCAGCAAGAGGACCTACAAGAACTTCCACATCCAGCAGTCAAACAATCTCTTACAAACCTAAGTGACTAATGCTACCAATACAAAAACACTTTTCCTCCAAAATCCTAAAAATTAAAACAAATATTCATCAATACTTTTCTGCTCTTAACTATCAAAAGGACTGCCACTCTGGCATTTGTCTATTTTTCAATGGTGCAAGGTCCTGTGGAGGCTATAAAACATGAATGATAACGTTAAAAGTTTCCTGTAACACAGGAAGGTGACAATCATGGTTTTCCAAGCTGCATGTCTCATTCGAACTGGTAATGAAACTTGAATTTTAAAATAGGTTTAAAAAGACCTAAATGTTTTTCAAAAATTGATTTTAATTTTGGCACATGTAAACAGACTGTAATCCAGGTTTTTTTCTAGGGAGAAATTATACATGAACCTAATTCAGTTTTTATTTTGTTAAATGTAACTTTGATAAAATGAAGTGAAGAAGCTAAAACATTCAAACCTCATTGACTACTTGTAAGAAACTTGTAAAACACTCTTTGACCTAGACAGGAAACACATGTCTATGTGGTATGAATTATACATTCAACTATCAGAGTGTTTGATTTGTAGTGGAAGACACACAAAGGTTAATTTCAAATTCCTACAATATTGAAATGTGCAAAGAATGTAAATTTTGGTTTTAAATATGTAGTATTGGATCTTTAGCTTCAAACTAGTGAATTCTGTCAAGTTTATTAAACAAGCATGGGAGTTTTATACAAGAATATTCTAGGAACAATTCAGTATAGAATGCCATATGGACGATTTTTAAGAAAGGCATTATATGATAGACTAAAAAACCTTAACGTTTTCTTAGCAACCATACCATATAAACTTTAGTGTATCCTGTAAGATTGAAAAAATCATGTATAAAACAAAAATATACATATTTGATTTTAAAGGGCTGTTCTGATTTACAGGTAGAAAAATGCTGTACATCCCCACTCACCTGGAAATCACACCTGGAAAAATAAGAAAAGGAAAACAGTTTGCGGTATTTGCCTAAACATGCTGCATTCCAGTTTCAAGTGGAATATTCAAGTAAACCCCCACTGCACAGCAGGATAAACTTAAACAGAACTAAGCAACACTTCCCTACAGTCAGACATTAGTAGTTTCTAATGACTAGTTAATGCTCTTACAAATACCTGTTAAATATGGTGATGACTGATACACATAGAAGAGTAGTTTTTATAAACCATCACCAGCTTCTTATAGCCCTTTAATTATTAAAGATCATCAGTACATGTCCAAACAACTAATTTCTACCAACTACAATGTACAAAGTGAATCTACGGATAGATATTATGTTATATAAAAACCTGTTTGAATTAATAGCAATAAACTGAGCTATGGTAGTGACTGGAGTAGTAATTAACAGGTTTTTTTCTCTCAAAATACAGTAGTATCTGTTCAATTTAACCTTGCATTTTTCTTTTAAATGAGTGGCTCAAAATCTCATGGAGAAAATGCCATGCCCCTTTTTGTTGCAAATGGATTCTGTTTAATTATGAAAAAGACTGCTCCAAAGTGCATAATGTCAACTCATAGTTGTTTGCATAACGACTGCCAAGCAGTGTGAGCTGGCCAGGCAACAACTCAAGCCACAATGTTACATGCCCACATCTGCCCGAAAGTGAAGTGGTTCCAAGATCAAATGTGTCACAGGACAGCACGCATAAAAATGTACAGCTTAATATAACAGATCCACACATGAACTTTGAAGAGATCATTCCTTTAATAAAGAGCTGCTTGGCACCGATTCATCCTCAAAGATATTTGTCTACACTTAAAGATACTTGTCTACTACAGCTGAGCCGCTGTAGCACTTTGCTGATGGGAGGGATTCTCCCATCGCTGTAGGTAATCCACCGTTGGAATTATTAATAATATTTGAAATTATTAAGAGCATAAGAGCAGCCAGACTGGGTCAGAGCAAAGGTCCATCTAACCCAGTGGTTCACAAACTTTAACAACTTGTGAAGAACCCCTTTCACTAAAATATCAAGTCTTGCGAACCGCCTCCTAAAAATGAATATTTCCAGGGATTTTCTCCTTTACCTGAGTATAAATTATAAAAGCAGTGATCTTGGACATATAAAATTTGTTTTTATGACATGCTTATTACACACTATGTATTATTTATTATTATTTATCATTACAGTATTTTTATTACATTGTGAAAACGGCAACACGCTTCTAAGATCTCACTTTCGTAGCTTGTATCACTTTGATTAAGCCTGTTATAAGACAAGGCTCCTATGTTTCATCAAGGAGTATCAGATGTGAAACAGCATGAATGTATTTAAGAAGCCAACTCAAAAAGTTCCTCCTACACAAGCATTCAGGTCTTGAGCAGTCCAGGGAAACAATGTACGTTACAAGAAAGCTTAAACTTATTCTTCATAATAATTTAAAAAACAATATTAGCTGCCTATTTAATTTTAAAAACAGCAAAAAATATCCACCTCCCTTTCCATTTCTTATAAGGAGTCTTGAAGTTTAAATCTCCTCGGTGTGATAGATATGCTTGTTTTGATCTGCTTAGCTCTTGGAAGTCCAGGAGCTCCGGGCTGCTGGCCCCATGCTGCCTGGGGTCCCTAGGGACAGCTCTCTCCGCCATTAGGGAATTTGTCCCCGAGAACCCCCTGTAACATTTCATGAACCCCAGTTTGGGAACCACTGATCTAGCCCAGTATCCTGTCTACCGACAGTGGCCAATGCCAGGTGCCCCAGAGGGAATGAACAGAACGGGTAATCATCAAGTGATCCATCCCCCGTCACCCATTCCCAGCTTCTGGCAAACAAAAGCTAGGGACATCATCCCTGCCCATCCTGACTAATAGCCAATTAAAAATTTTATTAAGTTCTTAATATGGGAAATCACCAAACACCAATTTAACCACACAATCCTTTATTAAATCCAAAGGCCATAATATTTATACAATTGCTCTAAACATGCCTAAAAAGCCTAACTAATAAGTGATTTACTGCACCCAAACCGTAACAAAACATTTAAAAAGCATTTGATCAAGATACTTACGAACAGGCTAAACCCAAGCATGCTTAGACCCAGGTTGGTTGGCTTCAGTGGGGCCAGGCAGGTATTAGCAATGAACCCTTAAAGAGTTTACTTTTTATACCCTTTACCAAACAAGTGATGTCACTGCCATTTATTGACGTCAGCTAAAATAATTGGCGACAGTTCACCCTTATTTCCAGTCTTAATCCAGATAAGATTTACCACCTCCTTTCTCCCCAAGGCCTTTCCTCCTCTCCTTGCTGTCCAACAGTTTTCCTGTTGCACCTGAGTTCACACCGGCTTTTACACTGGTGTGTGGGCTGGGAAAGGGCTATGGTGGCTCATTTTAAGACAGATTCTTCGTGTGATTTCAAACCATCTGCAGTCAGAACTATCGGTCAGAAGCCTTCTTTTTAGAAACTTCCCTTTATTTCATTAGTTATTCTTTGCACCAGACATCCTCCCAACTTCATTTCTTTTGGCATTATAACATTATTCTAAGGCCTTCCTTCTACTTGCTAGTCAGGGCCTTTCTTCACAACACACACATATTTCCTTAACCAAACAAACTCACTTTAGTTCTTTAATTTTATACTAATCCTACATGCACCTTCCCGGGAGGAAGTAGATAGGTTGATGGAAGAATTCTTTCATCGACCTAGCGCTGTCTACACCTGGGAAACGGCACAGGCCGCAGGGACGTGGCCGCTGCTTTCCGCAGCTCCCATTGGCCAGGAACGGCGAACCGTGGCCACTGGGAGCTGCGGCGGGCCATGCCTGCGGACAGTCAACGTAAACAAAATGTCTCACGGCCCACCAGCGGATTACCCTGATGGGCAACGTGTCGAAGGTTGCCAACCCCTGATCTAAACTGATCTGATTTGAATGGGAAAAGACCTTTCGTTAACAGAGTAAATCTGGGGATGTGCCAGAAACTTTCTAAACAGAAATCTGAAACAAATTACTTCCTTTTCTCATAACACCTGGTTTAAGATCATATAAAAGTTGGGTGGTTCAATTTGAAATTTGCTCATCATACCACTGGACCTGTGCTATGTACAGCTCAAAAACTAGAGTGACCAGACAGCAAGTGTGAAAAATCGGGACGGTGTGGGGGGTTATAGGAGCCTATATAAGAAAAAAAAAACCAAAATCGGGACTGTCCCTATAAAATCAGGACATCTGGTCACCCTATCAAAAACTGAAACACTACAGATAACATGTGGAACAGTACCTTGTAGGGGGCACTACAGGAACTACAGACACTCCTCTCCTCAGTTGCACAGATGTTTCTAGACATTCCTCTAGTTCTGTAGGAGACTCAATATCACTTGGTACCACCCAACCTCATTTTAATTTCTAGTCTCCATAGCTATTGTTTGTTTTATTCTTTTCTAAATAGGTTACCATTCTCTTTGCACTGGATTGGGCTACTTAGATTTTTCACATTCCATGAGAATTTTTCAGGATCAGCCAACAACCACTGTTGTTTGTCTTGTTACCGTTAGTATTTAACCTACCTTTAATCCCTTAGAATTTAGACTCCTCCTTCAGCCTTCAATGCATTTCTCCCTAACCACAAAAAATAATAAGCACTGGTACTACAGCTGGACTGACAATCATAACAGTTTTAATATAGTCAACATATATCAGATCAAAATATTCAACTGAGCCCTTACTAACAGAAAATCTAACCCTAATGATTCAGAAAGGAGAACCTAGGCAGTCCTTTATTTAGTCCCAATTTAAAATCCATTGCAAATATACTACAAGATACGAAGACCATATTAGACAACTCAGGAGCTAAAAGTTCAGTACACAATTAAGTATTTGCAGGACCGGTGTCCTGTCTCAACTAATGCTGTGAAGGTGCCTGTAATAGTTCTATATATTTTGCAAGATATAGGTTGTTTCTTAAAAAGGGATAAGGAACACTTTCAGTATGCTTACAGGATCTTGAGTTGCAGTAAGTGAAGCTAAAAGAGCTGAAATTTAACTCAGGTTGAGTGTTAGAGATACTACAAATCCTAAATATTTGTAGATTTCAAGTTTTCCATGGGTTCTAATTTATGGTGCTAAAGCTTTGGTGCTATCACATTATTTTTCCTTCTACTCATGTAGCACATTTAAATACAATTATAAATGTAGAGCAGCCTATTCTAGATTGAAACATGTTATATTTATGTTTGAGGATTACTTTTTACTGCAGAGAAAACCGTCCCCAATGAGACAGTAAGAGTGGAATGTGTTGAAGAATCAGAATCACATTACTGCCTTTATCATTCAACTGCTTCTAAAGGAGGTAAAGCTAAAGATGATCAAAGGAGAACAAAGGAGAAATAATATTGCAGTCCTGATCAGTGAATAGAGAGAAATGCATCCAAACTTTACCCTCTCTTCCCTTTCAGACCCTTCTTTAAAGTGGAGAGGGGGGCAGGGAGACAGTTTTCCTTAAAGCCAAGAAAATTAGGAGATTAAAGCCAATTAATCTCTCTCAAAAAAAGAGAAGCACTTATCTAGAAAATGGTAATCATGGCACCAGGTTCTAAAAGAACAACAAGAGAAATCTCTACAACTGAACAATCAAGAAGAGGGAAAGATACAACTCCCCTCCTGAATATATATATATAGTCCTCTTAACATCAGGTGGTAAGGAGCTAATTAAAAGCACTCTCAGCTAGTTCCCTGCTACAGCAGTGGCTGGAGACTGGAGTTCCCTCAAGGTCCCCCACATATTAAGGGATCAGGACCTGATGGAAATGGCCCCCAACTGGTTCCCTGACGTGTCCACCTGTAAAAGAGTTTTCATGGGGGCTAAACTCCTAGGGTGAAATCCCGGCCCTACTGAAACTCAATAGCAAAACTCATATTGACTTCAATAGGGTCAAGGTTACGCACGAACGCGCGCGCGCGCACACACACACACGTACGGACAGTTACTTATTTTGCAAAGTAAAGTATTCAAGCTAGAAAATGCCATATTTACGGTTGCCTGTGCAACCTACACTCTGCTCCCTTCAGTTGGTTCATTGAATGAAGCAGGGTTTTGTGGAAAACACTGTGTGATCATGTAATTAAACACTGCATCATAAATCAGATGCACAAATGATGGAATTAAGGTTGCACAGGCCAGTGTAAATTTAGTGTTGCCTAACTATCAAGTGCTTGATCTTGCAATCTAAATAACTTTTAACACTTTTTAAAATTTAGTTTCCTAGTGTATTTTTAAAAAGGAAAAAAGTAAAGGCCAAGATTTAAAAAAGGTATTTAGAGGTTGCTGTGCTCAGTGTTGCAATGCCTAACTGATTTAGTAGCCATTTTCAAAACGGATTTAGGCACTTAGGAGCCAGTCCTCATGGCTAAATCTCTTTTGAAAAAGAAACAGGCTCTGAAATCAGTTAAGTATTGCAACACTGAGTGCAGCAATGCCTAAATACCTCTATCAATATTTGGATTTGGCCTAGAGTATGTACAAGTCTAACAGTTCCCCAGTTATGCATCATGAACACTGTTTGATCACTGAACCTTCAACACTGCAGCACAGATTTCTATCACTTGAGCGACAAGGACTTAAAATTTTTATTAAAGCTAACATTAAAAGAATTATAACATAGGTTGGGAAAAGCATGTCTGTACATCTGGGTATAGTGCTTAGATTATCCACAAATATAAAGTTGGTTTTTAAAAGTCATATGATACACAGAATACATAATCAGCAATAACCCAAATTTAGGTGAATAGATTTACAATACAGTTTAGATATTAGAATCTGAATACTCGGGTACATCTCTCATGAAAAGTTGTACAGAGATTTGGTTGTGGAAAGCAAAATATATCAATGAGTGGAGATTGTCCCAACTACAAACATTTTTTTTTCTTCATGTAAAAACTGCTTTATGGGTTGCAGTTAACATGTACAATAAATATTGATCCCAAACATGAAATCAACCATTTATGACAAGCAGGCAGCAGGAGAATGCTGTTATCTCTGAAGGGGAAAGTGGCCCTGCTAGATCCGGGAGTGACAATATAGGCACTGAGTTTGGTTATGTCGCTGTAAATGGCCTCCAGGAGTTATACCACAATTCCCATCCTGACCACTCTAGTCAGCAGTTCAAACTCTGTTGCCCTTCACCAAGGTAAGCAAGCATCTGCCCTTCCTTCTTTAAAGGCCAAGGAATTTTTGACATTCCACTTCCTGTTTTGCTCAGTGTGGACACCTCACATTGCAACTTCCCAGCTCACCATGGCTCCATGTGGCAAACGCTCTCCTGCTTGGACCATTGCAGTCAGTAGCGGCGCCAGGGTTCTTGCCGCCCTAGGCGGCAGCGCTCCTCCGCCGTAATCGGTGGCAGCTCCTCTGAAGCTGCGTTCTCGGCGGAGTTTCGGCGGCCGCTTTTCTTCCCGCCGAATCGCCGCCGGGAAATGAGCTGCCACCGAAATGCCGCCCCCCCAAATCCTGCTGCCCTAGGCGACCGCCTAGGGTCGCCTAGTGGAAGCGCCGGCCCTGACTGCGGTGCTGTTCGATCTGCTGAGTATATGGGGAGAGGAGACTGTCCAGTTCCAGCTTTGCTCCAGCCGTAGGAACTTCAATACCTATGGCAGATTTCTCTTGCTTTGTGTAATAAGGGCTATGAACGAGACACGGTGCAGGTGCAAAGCGAAGATAAAGGAGCTGAAGCAGGCATACCCAGGGGCGGCTCGAGCAATTTTGCCGCCTCAAGCAGGGGCGGCGGCCCCACCCCCGACGCAGGCAGTCCCAGTCCGCGGCGGCAAGGGGAGAGCGGCGGATCTGCCGCCCCATTGCCACCGCGGCAGGCGAGAACGGGGCGGCAGTCCGAGTCCTGCGGCAGCAATTCAGCGGTGGGAAGAGCGGACCTGCCGCCGAATTGCCGCCGCAGGACTCGGACTGCCGCCCCAGTCTCGCCTGCCGCCCCAAGCACCAGCTTGGAAAGCTGGTGCCTGGAGCCGGCCCTGGGCATACTAGAAGGACAGGGAAGCAAACCCGTCACTCCAGTGCTGCACCCAAAAGCTGCTGCTTCTATAAGGAGCTGGCCGCCATCCTTGGTGGCGACCTCACCTCCACTGGCAAGAGCCCCGCGGTTACTTTGGCAGGGCTGGAGGCAACGGATAGTGAACTTAACCCCAAGGACAAAGTCATGGACAAGGACATCCCCTGGTGCACAATGCATCCTTATGGCTTAACCCCTTCCTGTCTGCGCTGTAGCTGAGGGGCAGGAGACAGCTCGGTTATGTCAGTGGCCAGCAGCAGCCTGGAGGTGTTAGCTGTGTTTTGACACTGTGCGGGCAGGAAGGGACAAGCTGCTTCCAGTCACCGGGAAGTGCGCAGGCGGGAGGGGGAAGGAAGATATGAGCTCTGCAAACACACCAGGTCATCCATCCCCACCCACTCCTCTGCGCCTGGAAGCAGCTCCTATCCCTTCCCTCCCGCACAGTGCCGAAAGGCTGCTGCTGGCCACATTCTGGTGTGAACCCTGGCAGAAATCAGCGGGGGGGGCATGTCCCCCGTGTGTTGCCTCGGGAAGATGTGGCACCAAGTACCAGGAGAGGTGTGTCCGTCCCAGGCACCCAGCCAGGCAGGGAGGGTGGAGAGCGTCGGGCAGGAGGGTCGGGTTGGTCAGTCCCTCCCACCCCTGTGTGACAGCTGTTTACGGGGGAGAGAGAGAGAGAGAGAGTGAGTGTGTGTGTGCGCACGTGTGTGTGTGTGTAGGCGGGTGGGGGCTGTCACCCCTCCCCGTGTGAACCCTAAAGCCTTAAAAATAAGAAGGTAAATAAAAAGAATCCAATTACACAGTATTTCTTTTTAATGGGGGTTCAATCAACTCGATGTTAATTTGAACATTTGTACTTCATAGTTCTGATTGATTGCCTTTGAACTCACTTGAATATAAGTAATTTTACCAGATGTCTTGTATTCAGCATAGGAAAATATAGTCTCCCTACATATTAGTATACTTACAATGGGCTTTGCAGCATCTCCCCCTACTGGCCAACTATCACCTTGGTTCGCCTTCACAATTTCTTACTACACACACGAGTTGAATGAAGTTCAACTTATACTTTTACAATTCAGAAGATGCTGATATTCACCCTCTTCCCCCATGTAAAGGCAGAGTCTCTGAGAATATCATTTGCTTTCAGGGTGTAGATGGGGACAAAAGTCAGAGAAGCAAGGAAGGATAAACCAGTGGTTAAACATGCAGGGTGGGGCTATGACTAAAGGATAACAACGGTAGTCAGTCAATGAAAAATGTCTAGTAGATGGACAAAATCTGTGTGATAAGTGGAAAAACGCCACACGCCATGGAATTAGTCACTTTTATAATGAGATTTCTTATGAGGGTAATTTGCCCAGCAAACCAAGATTAGAAAGTCATTGTAGGTGCCAGTTATGCAGAGTGGCCTCTCTTACCCTTACCAGGAATTTAATTACAAGTATAGGAGCCTTTGCTGTACATATTCTGTCAAACTCCATCCTCACGTCCCTGAGCAGGGGAAGTACTAGCAATACTGGCAAGGACTCATCAAGCAAGTATTCTTTGAATAATACACTATTTCCCTTGGGGAGTTTTAGAACGTGCCTATTCTCTCCTAGTGATCAGTGGCTTTATGTTGTTGTCTTTATGGTTATATCCCATTGTTTCTGGTTTGTCTGTGTAAGGTCAGCCCTCCCCCTTTTCTTTGTTATGTCTTTCTTTTTGAGCAGCCAATTCAAGACCTGGTCGCTATATTTTTGCATTTTTTGGTTGCACTTGTTTTGGTAACCTTTGGATATTTTAGCACACACTGTTTATTCTCAATAAAAAGACCCTTGCATTTGGAAGGTACTGTACCATCTTTTACTTTTTTGGCTCCTCGGAAACACATTTTGTCACCCTAGTTCACATTAGGGTCTCTTTCAGTTCCTCAATTTTTACACTGTTGATGCTTCTGATTTTATTTCACTAATCCCCCAGCCTCTTGGGGTACTGTTACTATAGTAAAAACAAGTAGAAAAAGAAGAGACCTGAAGAAGAACTCTGTGTAAGCTCAAAAGCTTGTCTCTTTCCCCAGTAGAAGTTGGTCCAATAAAACATATTACTTCAGCCGCCTGGTATCTAGAAAAAGAAAAACCTTTTAGGCCTTCTTTAATCCATAAATAGTAAAAGACGAAGACGAAGAGGAAATAAGCCTAATTACTTTTTTCCTTTCCAGACCACCTTTAAAAAGTATCAGAGTGGTAGCTGTGTTAGTCTGTAGTCCTTGTGGCACCTTAGAGAGTAACAAATTTATTTGGGCATAAGCTTTCGTGGGCTGATGAAGTGGGTTTTAGCCCACAAAAGATTATGCCCAAATAAATTTGTTAGTCTCTAAGGCAGGGGTCTCAAACACACGGCCCGCGGGCTGCGAGCGCTTCCCTGCAGCCCGCCGGGCTCCCCGCACCCCTCCCCCCAAGTTACTTTCTGAAGTTCCGCCGCCAGAACAGCTGTCTGGCGGCTTCATGGTTTCTGGGAGGGAGTGGGGAGGAGCAGGAAGCGCGCACGCAGGGGAGGAGGGGGGGAGAAGAGGCGGAGCTGGAACTGCCTGGGGGGTAAAAATAGAACCTTGGAGCAGCGCGGAGGGAACGGGGATCTTAGCAGCCACAGAACATAACTGGGGGCGGGGGTGAGGGGAGTTGGCAGCCATAGGACGTAACTGGGAGGGGAGGTGGGGGGAGCCTGGCGGCCTGCCTCTTCTCCCGCCCTCCTCCCCTGTGTGCGCGCTTCCCGCTCCTCCCCACTCCCTCCCAGAAATCACGAAGCCGCCAGACAGCTGTTCTGGCGGCAGAACTTCAGAAAGTAACTCGGGGGGGGGGGGGGGGAGGAGGAGCCCGGCAGAGCGCTTCCCTGCGGCCCGCCGGGCTCCTCGGGCCCCCCTCCCCCCCGAATTACGTTCTGAAGTTCCACCACCAGAGGGAGGGAGGGGGGAGGAGCTGGGAGCCACGCGCTCATGGGAGGAGGCGGAGAAGGGGCGGAGAAGGGCCGGGGCCTAATGGAAGGGGTGGAGTGGGGGGCGGGGGCAGGGCAGCGAGGGGGCGGGGTCAGTGATGTGGCCCTCGGGCCAATGCACTAGTCCTCATGCGGCCCTCGTGGTAATTTCAGTTTGAGACCCCTGCTCTAAGGTGTCACAAGTACTCCTCGTTGTTGGGTTTTTTTAAAGTATGAAATTTATAGTTTAAAGACTTCTAGAATTTGGAAAAGTCAGTGTACTGTCTATTGAAGATTATGCTCAGCGTACATGCTTATGTAGTTTATATATGCACACAGTACATTCTTTTTATTTTGCTATGTGTTAATTTTCAGTCACTCAACATTTCTTAATTTATTTTTTAAATTCAAACTTAACAAAAGCGGTAATACTAATTGAAAACAATACACATGCCAAACTTGAAGTTTTAGAAATGAGCTATCACAGTGCAAAAGAAACAAAACTTAACTTTTGTCTTGGAGTATGATCATGCTCTTTTTCTGCAATCATGATAATTAACAAACAACCCCCCACCCCCAGGTTTTTACGCAACTATGTAAAATAAGTCACCTTAGGGCTAAGAACAAACATAAAAATTATCAAAATTCTTCATGAAGTGACATTTAAGTATCTGAAAAATAGATTACTAAAAACAACGGAACAGAATGGTCATCTCAATGGTAAAAAACAACAACACCCTTTTCTGAAGATTCATCTGCACTAGGAAAATGACCCATTTTGAACAATGACTGTCAGCAACTGGCTCTCAAATCATGTTGAAATGCTTCTACAACAGGTGGGACAAAACCCTTGTCAGCCCCACAGAAATTATGGTGCAAGTCTCAGTTATGCTTTCTGTAATGGTTCTAAAAACGTCCTTCTTCCCCCTATCCCCAACCTACACTAGCAGTTACACCATTCTTAATACCAGTTAAGATCATTGTCAGTAACAGGTCATTTCCTTGGTGTATGTGAATCCTTAGTTCCACAAGATAGAAAAAAGACAAAATATTTCTCCTAAAAACACGTACACTTACAGAATAGCAGCAACAAGAACACAGGGACCATAACATCAATTTTAAGATGACTGAAAATGGAATGAATGACTAAATTCAAAGCTATATAATCTGTGCCATTAGGTTTTAACCACAGTAAAAGCCAGCAAGCTGACATTAATTTTTCAATTCCAAAATCCCCATAGCAATGTTTATGTTAGTTCCCATATATGGTTGCTGTTTATAAGAAACACTTAAACTGACCATAAGACAGTATATCTGTATAAGGCATCAAGCTTGTAGCCCTGAAGAGAATTTAACGCATATGGATACAGAAGCCAAAGCCAGCCCCTGAAGGATCAAAGCATGAAGAAGCTGGTACTTACAGTGTGTAGATTTGCCAACAGAAGAACTGCACAAGTAATCTTTCCCATATATAGTTTTACTCTGAACATTCAGCATTTGCATATTTCTCTCGTGGTTATTACTGGTGGTAGTGATAAAAAACAGTGTGACTTAGCAAACCACTTCCTACTTTTGGCGATTAAGGCATCTCACACAGCAAACCAATAGAGGGAATTCACTAAACTCCACACTCCAGCTCCTGCCATGGCAAACCACAACCCTGAGGCCATCAAGGCAGAGCAGAAAGAAAAAACTTGCCCCCTCAGAAAAGGGGACTAAATTCAAGTGCTCTCCCAATATTTTAAAACAACGTAAGCAAAAAGGCCTGCTCTTGGAAGGGGAATTACACAATAGAGGGAGGGATGAAGAACGGAAAAATAGATGGTAAGTGTGTTGTGTATGCCATCCAAACGCTATACACTTAAATATATACATTTATTTTAACCACAATTACATGAAATGAAAGACCAACAGCTTTAGTCACCATATGTAGTAAACAACAATAAGCAGGCACTCAACCTTTGGCAGCTAACAGGCCCAGTGAATACAGAGCTTCCCCTCCTTACCCATGTTCTGGAGCTAGGAAGCCCCTTTACACTGTTCTCCTGGCTGTTGACAAAGGAAGCAGGGGATCCTTTACCTTACCTCAGTGGTTCCCAAACTGGGGTTCGCAGAACGTTACAGGGGGCTCGCCAGAAAAATTTCACTACCTGTGGCCAGAGGACCCTGGGCATTGTAAGCAGCAGGTGGGACCCGGTTGCAGGGCAGACAGCCTGAGCCCCACGGAGAGCGGGGCTGGGCAATTTGGGCTTCACGTACTTTGTGAAGAAATGGGTAGTATACACAATTGTCTGTTGACCCATACTGAAGTTAGATGGCTCTCACGGGGCAAAATCCTTGTGCGCTTGTTTGAGCTTAGAACGGAAATCCTAGTTTTTTTCAACAGCCACCCTTTCTACCTTGCCAGCTGTATGGAAAATACTGTCTGGCTCCAGAGCCTAGCTTATTTAGCAGATATTTTCTCAAGAATTAATTACCTAAATTTATCTTTTCAAGGCCTCAGTATAACAGTTTTCAATGTGCAAGAGCGAGTTGAATCCATGATAAAGAAGTTGCAGTTCTGGGAAAGTTGTTTGGAAAACTATCAAACTGAGTGTTTCAGTAATCTTCATGACTTTCTGGCAGAACATAAACTTCAGTTGGATCGATGCACTAAAACCAATATATTGCACACTTAAAAGGACTCTGCACAACTTTCAGGGAATACTTTCCAGCTATGTCAGGCGATAATGACTGGATTTCCAACCCTTTTGATGATACCACTTTCTCAACACGGATATTGAACACTGAGGAAAAAGAGAAATTGATTGAGATCTCCTGTGATTACAAACTGAAATGGAGTTTCAGAAATCTGTTACTGATCAACTTTTGGCTGAGTTTAAAAAACGAGTACCCCCTTCTGGCAGAAAAAGCTGCTGCAGTTTTGTTACCATTATCAACAACATACTTACACGAGAAAGCGTTTTCCTCGAATGCACATCTGAAAACCAAATACAGAAACAGACTTGATGCCGAACCAGACCTGAGACTTTATCTTTCTCCAGTGGTTCCGGACTTCCAAGAGCTATGAAGAGCAAAGCAAGCACATCCATCACACTGAGGAAATTTAAACTTAAATCCCTGGAAATATTCATTTTTAGGAGGGGGTTCACGAGATTTTACAATTCAGTGAAAGGGGTTCGCAGGCTGTTAAAGTTTGGGAACCACTGCCTTACCTTAATGGAGGGAGTCAGCTTCACTTTTCTGCCCCATCTCCTAGAAAACTGCCCCGCTTGCTGGCAGCCTCATCAGAGGCAAAGGATACAGTGGGTACAGAGACTAAACTACCTTCTAATTCCTGGGCAGGAAGGAAGGGCATTGGCAGGACAGCGTGGGGGATCTGGCACGAAAAGGGGTTGTGCTGCCCCTGTTCTATGGACAAACAGGGCACTAAATTTGCCTTTTTAAAAGATGTCTGGAAATATGGCATGTGACTTCAAAGGGATTGAGTGGTTCTCTAACAAGCAAAAGAACTAATACTCTTTCTCAGGATTCAGAACATTTGCTTGCCTTTAGTATGCAATAAAAGTAGCGCAGCTCTCCTTAGCAGTGTTGGAGCAGTGTACTCAGACTACGTCTACTTTGCACACCTCTTGTGGCAGCGTGTAGGGTACGTGTAGCTACATGCTGCACTGCAAAGCAGGCTGCATCCACATTGCAGTGTGGAGCTACCCAGGTCAGTGAAAGGCTCTGGCATGGGGGAGAAGCAGTGGGGAAAAGCTTGGAACTTGCCAGAGCCTTTCCCCACAGTAGGGAAAGACTCCAGCAGCAGGGAGGCAGAATACGCTACATTCTAAAAACAGCAGTGTAGATGGGAAGGCATGGCACGGGCAGGTAGAGAGCTGTGTAGAGTACATACACACAGGGTTCAGGAGTGTCTTTAACTCTACTCATGTGACCCTAAGGGGCTCAGGGGTGCAGGCTCTGGGCGGTGCTTACCTCAAGCAGCTCCTGGAAGCAGCTGCATGTGCCCCCTCCAACTCCTATGCGGAGGCACGGTCAGGTGGTTCCGCGTGCTGTCCCATCTGCAGGCACCGTCCCCGCAGCTCCCACTGGCCGCGGTTCCCAGCCAATGGGAGCTGCGGGGGCAGCGCTTAGGGTGGGAGCACTGTGCAGAGCCCCCGGCTGCCCTTACGTCAGTGGTTCCCAAACTTGAACAACCCGCGAACCCCTTTCACTAAAATGTCAAATCTCACAAACCCCCTCCTAAAAATGAATATTTCCAGGGATTTTCTCCCTTACCTGAGCATAAAATTATAAAAACAGTGATCTTGGAAATACGGTTCTTAACCCACGAAAGCTTATGTTGAAATAAATGTGTTAGTCTCTAAGGTGCCACAGGTATTTTTCTTGTTTTCTTTTTGCTGACACAGACTAACACGGCTACTACACTGAAACACTATTTATTATTATTCATAATTACAGCATTAATTTTATTACATTATGAAAATGGCAACACTCTTCCAAATTCTCACTTTTGTAGTTTGCATCACTTTGATTAAGCCTGTTATAAGACAAGGCTCCCACGTTTCATCAAGGAGTATCAGATATAAAACAGCATGAAGGATGTAACCAACTCAAATAAAGAGTTCCTCCTACACAAGCATTCAGATCTTGAGCAGTCCAGGCAAACACCGCACGTTACAACAAAGCTTAAACTTGTTCTTCATAATAATTTTAAAACAACACTAGCAGTCTATTTAAGTTTAAAAACAGAAAGAAATATCCACCTCCCTTTCCATTTCTTATAAGGAGTCTTGACATTTAAATCTCCTCAGTGTGATGGATGCGCTTGCTTTGATCTGCATAGCTCTTGGAAGCCCCCGGGACTCAGGGCAGCCCTAGGAACTGCTCCGTTCGCCATTAGGGAATTTTTTCCCCGAGAACCTCCTGTAACATTTCGTGAATCCCCAGGGGTTCACGAACCCCAGTTTGGGACTCACTGCCCTATGTGTAGGAGCCGGAGGGGGGACATGCCGGGTGCTTCCCAGGAGCCAAGTGGCGCGGAGGCTAGCAAGGAGCCTTGTCTTAGCCCCGCTGCGCAGCGCTGCCAACCAGTCAGTCAACGGCCCGGTCAGCAGTGCTGACCAGAGCCACCAGGATCCCTTTTCGACCAGATGTTCCAGTTGTAAGCCGGTCTATCTGTCTGTCTCTCTCTCTCTCGCGCGCGCGCACACACACACACACACGCATGCACACAGTATATGTTTTAAAGTCTGTCATCAGCCAAAGAGAAAAACAGGTTTCTTCCAGGCAAGAAATAAGATGTGTATCTCTCTTGAAATATAAAGAAAGCATTGTAAGCCCAATCAATAGAAGCCCATTAGCATACGCGGTCAACAAAGAAGGAACACATAGGAAAATGAACCACAGGGGGTGTCCCTGTCTCTAGGGAGAGACAATGAACTTTGGGGAATATTAGGAAAGGCAAGAAGATACTAGGGATGTAAATAGCATTTGAAAAAAGTAAACATTTAAACTATTAAAACTGTACTGGTTAAACGTTTAACCATTAGGCTCTGCTGCTGTCCCACTCCCCCAGGGTCCCAGCTGCCGCCGCACACCCAGGACTCTGCCCTCACCCGACGCAGAGCCATGGGCGCGGGGCCGGCAGCCGGAACCTGTGCCGCGGGGCCGGCAGCGGAGTTTAAACGTTAACCTGAATACCTTACCGATCAGACTGATGCTTATTGGTTAACCCGTTAACATTTTACATTTCTAGAAGATACCTTTTTATCCTGCACCTGTGGAAGTAAAAGGGCTGTGCAATTACATTCATGAATACAGGATCCCAACCTGGTTGGAAGCACTATAAAGGACATTTGGGTGAGAGAGACTTCCTTAGACAGGTTAGTCTGTTAAATTTAATCTCTAGAAAGCCTGTTATGATTTTGTTTCATATGTAACCCTTCTGTTTCCATTATCCTTTCTCACTATCTCTTAAATCTTAATCTTTGATAATAAACTTATGATTGTTTTCATTATAAATATAACTCGGTGCTGTGGTGTTCTACAAGAACAAGTCCTGGATTGAATCATTCAAGTTGGTGTGTACCCTGTTCCCTTGGGGACAGCAAAGCTGGTATAACTGTGAGCATTCAGTGAAGAAGGGGTTGGACACTAGAGGGAAATGCTTCAAAGGGGCTTTGGGTACACCTATTGTTAAGCTGCAAGACAAAGTAAGGGCTGGCATAGCCCAGAGGAGAATGCTTGGGTGGTTAACAGGCTGGTGGTGTCAGGGTGCTGACACCCAATTAAGCACAAGCAATTCTCACTCTAGCTGGAGACAGAGGGATAACAAGATAACTCTCAGGCTTGAGCACCCCAATAACTGTCGCAACTCGCCTAAGCAGTGCTTCTCCGTTTACACTGCTATTCATACCTATGCTCATAGGCGCCGACTTTAGTTGGCGCCGGTGGGTGCTCGTGCCCCCGGCCCTGCCCCCATTCCACCCCTTCCCCAAATCCCCACCCCCACCTCCTCCCCCGGGCGCGCTGCATTTCCCCTTCACCCGTCCACCAGGCTTGCAAGCCTGGGAGGGAGGGGGGGAAAGCGGAGCAGCGGTGCCTTGTGGGAGGGGGCAGAGGTGAGCTGGGCGGGGGGGTGCAGAGAAACCGCTCCCTGCCCCAGCTCACCTCCGTTTCGCCTCCTCCCCTGCCCCAGAGGCGCTGCCGCTCCGCTTCCTCCCCCTCCCTCCCAGGCCTGCTGCGCGCCAAACAGCTGGCACACGGCAAGCCTGGGAGGGAAGAAAAGCAGAGCCGCGGTGCCTCAGGAGGTGGAGGTGAGCTGGGTGTGGGGGCCGGCAGGGAGCAGCCGGTGGGTGTTCTGCACCCACCAATTTTTCCCTGTGGGTGCTCCAGCCCCGGAGCACCCATGGAGTCGGCGCCTATGCCTGTGCTAAGGGGGCTCCACACGCAGCCAAAGGGAGTGTGCAGACACACTCTTAAGCTACATCTACACTTACAGCAGCGTGTAGAGTACAGACGCGCAAGCCCAGCTAGCACAGGTATAAACAGCAGTGTAGACCTTGAGGCACTTCTTAGGCAAATGAAGACATGCCAGGACCTTAGGGTATGTACCCTACATGGCTCTTTACACACCAAAGCAGTGCACATTTTTAGCAGTGTAGTATCCCACTGTCTTCCTGCTGCTGGAGCCTGTTACTGCCACATGTATAGGGCCTACCAAATTCACAGTGCATTTTGGTCAATTTCACGGTCATAGGATTTAAAAAACCATAAATTTCATAGTTTCAGATATTTAAATCTGAAATTTCACAGTGTTGTAATTGTACGGTCCTGATGCAAAAGGGCATAGCAGCGGGGAGGGGAGGTTGCAAGGTTATTGGGGGGGGGGGGGGGTGGGTTGTGGTATTGCCACCCTTACTTCTGCATTGCTGCTGCTGGTGGCGCTGCCTTCAGAGCTGGGCCTCAGCCAGCAGCTGCCACTCTCTGACCACCCAGCTCTGAAGGCAGTGCAGACGTAAGGGTGGCAATATCACAATCCCCCTATGTGATGGGATGGCTGCCCCTCACTAGTATGTAAAGGGTTAAAACCACCCTGGTGAGGTTGCGCGGGAGGCCGCTAATAAGGAAAAGGGATGTAGTGCCAGCCAATTAGGGGAAGGTTCACTGGAAGAGCCAGTCAGGGCCAGGCTGGCCCATATCAGAAGGGGCTGCTGAGCAATGCGGGGGGACAGAGGAGTCATTCCCTGGAGCTCGAGGGAGGAGGACTGGTGGCTTAGAGGGCTGGAACACCATGCACAGAGCAGTGCTGGGCAGGGTCAGCAGAGTATGAGAACGCCCCAGGCTGACGGCTGCCAAACTTAGGCCCTGATACAAGGGCAGAGGAGGTGCTGGGGCTGGGGGAAGGGGCCCAGGGAAGGAGACGGTGGAGTTGGAGGAGGGACAGTACGTGGCTGCAAGCCTGGGTGGGGGCCCGGAATACCGGGCGGGCCTGGGCTGCCCCCACTGGTCACCGAGGGAAGTGGCCATCAGTACATGGACGGCGGTCTGCCACTGAGACGAGTGGCTAGAACTGTTCCGATATAGATATTCAGGCCTGTCTGCAAAGGCCTATACTTTAAGAATGTAGGTGTATTCTTATCACTTAGCTAGTTATAGAGGTATAAAAGAGAGAATCAAAACCACTCTCTGCCTGTGTAAGGGCCTTCTCTTACTGTGACCGTCTGGGGCCCTGTTCTTAGGCTAAGGCCTTTGGCTAAGCAGCACAGGCAGCCATAAGCTGGGAAGCGTAAGGTCACATCCTCACCAGTCACAATGAAATAAGGTGCTATTGGGCTATTAGAAATACAATCCAGTCCTGATAATGCCTATCACCACCAGATAAAGATGGTTAAAGAAAACTTAGTATGATAGCTTCCTGTCTGGAAAGAACTCACTTATCAAGATCAATGAGGTGTGAAATCCTCATTTCTGTGTTGTTCTATCACTGTAGTCTCCACTTCCCTATTGTTTGTCTGTATAATCTCTGTCTGGCTCTCTAATGGTTTCTGTCTGCTGTATAATTAATTTTGTTGGTGTAAACCAATTAAGGTGGTGGGATATAATTGGTTAGATAATTGTGTTACAATATGTTAGGATTGGTTAGTTAAATTTCAGTAAAATGATTGGTTACGGTATAGCTAAGCAGAACTCAAGTTTTACTATATAGTCTGCAGTCAATCAGAAAATAAGTGGGGGGCGAATGGGAACAGGGAATGGGGGTGGGGGAACTGGAATCATGTTTTGCTAAGGAGGGGGAATGGGAACAGGGACACAGGCAAGGCTCTGTGGCATCAGAGCTGGGAAGGGGGACACTAAGGAAGGAAATTGGAATCATTGCTTGCTGGAAGTTCACCCCAATAAACATCTAATTGTTTGCGACTTTGGGTATTGTTGCTCTCTGCTCATGCGAGAAGGACCAGGGAAGTGAGTGGGTGAAGGAATGCCATTGAGGCAAGTGGTTGGACTGAGGACTGTCAATCCCCCCACAACGGGAGAAAGAACCAAGTGGGGCACAGCTGGAGGACTTCGTCCAGAAGAGGACAACACGATCCGGGGAGCGCCGCAGGTCCTGGACGCGGAGACAGGAGACACCACCTGAGGAGGATGCACTAGCACCCCCAAGCTAATTCCCAGGATGGCCAGAAGGAGGCACCGCAGGGGTGAGTCAAACTCCGTGACACCCTACAATAACATTGCAACTCCCTTTTGGATTGGGACCCCCAGTTTGAGAAATGCCGGTCTCCTCCCTGTGAAATCTGTATAGAATAGGGTAAAAGTACACGAAAGACCAGATTTCACGACAGAGACAAGATTTCACGGTCCATGACGTGTTTTTCACAGCTGTGAATATGGTAGGGCCCTGCACATGTAGCTGTACACTGTAGTGCGGATGCAGCCCGCTTTTCACTGTGGTGTGTAGCTACATGTACTCTATTCACAGCCACAAACGTAGACAAGATCTTACTTTTGGGAATGGCAACAATTAAAGGCTCTTAGGGATACTGGTCCAAATTCTGCCCTGACCTCCATGAGGTTACACAGGGTATAAATTAGGGGAGAATCTGGTTCCCAGCTCAGATTTTAATGCTAACAATATGGCTAAAATCCATGCAACTCTGCAAACATCCCCAACAATACATCTCACTGGAAGCCTTTACAAGCAAGATTTTAACCTGTGGCTTTGCCAAAGAAATGAGGAAGCAGATACAGTTTTCACATTGCACAGCATATGTGCATAAGTAGTTTGCCTCTTTTTAAATAGAGATTTATTCTTTTTCCTTGCAGAAGTATCTGTGCCCCTTGAAATATTTTTAAAGGCATATTCTCTTAGGCTATGTCTACACTACAGACCTTACAGCAGCACAGCTTTACCACATCAGCTATGCTGCTGTAAATTCTCCCGTGTAGCGGCTGTATCCTGGCGGGAGAGAGCTCTGTCGCCAGCATAATTAAACCACCCTCAACAAGTAGCAGTAGTTATGTCGGCAGGAGAACATCTCTTTGCCGACATAGCACTGTCCACACCAGCACTTTTGTCGGTGAAACTTATGCCGGTCAAAGGGGTGTTTCTTTTTCACACCCCAACCAACAAAAGTTTTGCCAGCAAAAGTGCTAGTGTAGACAAAGTCTTAGTTGTGAATATTCAACTCCCATTAATGTTAATTAACTACTCCAAAGAAACGAGGTAGTAAAAAACTCTGTAGAGTTCCTTTTTAAAGAAATCAGGAAGCTTTTTTTTTTTTTTAAATCTGATAGTGCTTTGAAAATACTGAGTAACACACCAGTTTGCAATCATAGAATCATAGAATCTCAGGGTTGGAAGGGACCTCAGGAGGTCATCTAGTCCAACCCCCTGCTCAAAGCAGGACCAACCCCAACTAGATCATCCCAGCCAGGGCTTTGTCAAGCCTGACCTTAAAAACCTCTAAGGAAGGAGATTCCACCACCTCCCTAGGTAACCCATTCCAGTGCTTCACCACCCTACTAGTGAAAAAGTTTTTCCTAATATCCAACCTAAACCTCCCCCTCTGCAACTTGAGACCATTACTCCTTGTTCTGTCATCTTCTACCACTGAGAACAGTCTAGATCCATCCTCTTTGGAACCCCCTTTTAGGTAGTTGAAAGCAGCTATCAAATCCCCCCTCACTCTTCTCTTCTGCAGGCTAAACAATTCCAGTTCCCTCAGCCTCTCCTCATACGTCATGTGCTCCAGCCCCCTAATCATTTTTGTTGCCTTCCGTTGGACTCTTTCCAATTTATCCACATCCTTCTTGTAGTGTGGGGCCCAAAACTGGACACAGTACTCCAAATGAGGCCTCACCAGTGCCGAATAGAGGGGAAGAATCACGTCCCTCGATCTGCTGGAAATGCCCCTACTTATACAGCCCAAAATGCTGTTAGCCTTCTTGGCAACAAGGGCACACTGTTGACTCATATTCAGCTTTTCGTCCACTGTAACCCCTAGGTCCTTTTCTGCAGAACTGCTGCCCAGCCATTCGGTCCCTAGTCTGTAGCAGTGCATGGGATTCTTCCGTCCTAAGTGCAGGACTCTGCACTTGTCCTTGTTGAACCTCATCAGATTTCTTTTGGCCCAATCCTCTAATTTGTCTAGGTCCCTCTGTATCCTGTCCCTACCCTCCAGCGTATCAACCACTCCTCCCAGTTTAGTGTCATCTGCAAACTTGCTACGGGTGCAGTCCACACCATCCTCCAGGTCGTTGATGAAGATATTGAACAAAACCGGCCCCAGCACCGACCCTTGGGGCACTCCACTTGATACCAGCTGGCAACAATCCTTCATTAGATTTTCCTAATTGTTTTAAAGCCTTTTATAAATACCTATTAGAACATAAGCTTGATCAATTTAAAAAAAAGTGTAAAGGTCAGATTTTTTTTCCTGGAACACTTTTAATGACAACTGTGAATTTTCAAAGGTACCTTCTGAGTAATCTATTTATGGAAAAATGACTAACAATCTGCCTCTCTACTTTATTAGAGGTGAAATAGCTTTTATAAAAGGAAGTTTTCTTTCTGCTAGGGAAAGAACATCTACAAAGTTAATGAACATGATATTTATAGGGCCTGTGATAA
Organism: Chelydra serpentina; assembly: GCA_037349315.1. Taxonomy (NCBI): domain Eukaryota; kingdom Metazoa; phylum Chordata; order Testudines; family Chelydridae; genus Chelydra; species Chelydra serpentina. Next base: position 109,762,679 of record JBAIAC010000004.1, read on the forward strand.
ATGAAGGGCAGGGGAAGGAGGGTAGCTCCCTTTTATGGACACCCAGCAAACCAGTTAGCTATAAAATCCCTCTTGGTAGCTGTTCTCTACTTGCTTTACATATAAAGGGTTAAAAAGTCTGCTGCATGCATAGGTAAAAGGAAATGAGTGGGCACCTGGCCAAAAGAGCCAATGGGAAGGCTAGAACTTTTTAAAATTGAAACAAGACTCCCCTTTTGTCTGTCTGTGTTGTTCTCCCAGAGAGAGGGGACAGAGCAGAAACAGGGCTGGAACTATGCTGTACAAAGCTGTGGGCCAGGTATGAAAAATCATACCTATAGACTACTCATTGAAACCCCAGATATGCAAGTAGATCAGGAAATGTCTAGGACAGGAGTGGCCAACCTGAGCCTGAGAAGGAGACAAAATTTATCAATGTACATTGCCAAAGAGCCACAGTAATACTGCTGGTGTATCAGCTCCCCCGCCCGTAGCACCTCCCGCTCACCCAATCAGCCTTCCCCCTCCCTACCACACCTCCAGATCAGCTATGGCTCGGGAGCCACAGGTTGGCCATCCCTGGTCTAGGAAGACTCTATTAGGTTTATCTCTTATTTCTTTATGGCTTGTGGACCTCTGTGCTAACCCCAGGTGCTTTTGTTTTGCTTGTAACCTTTAAGATGGACCTCAAGAGAGCTATCTTGATGCTTAATTCTTGTAATTGTTTTTTTTTTTAATCTAGCAAAAAGCCTACATTCCAAATGTATTTTCTTCCTTTTTGTTTTTAATAAAATTTACCTTTTTTTAAGAACAGGATTGGATTTTTGTGTCCTAAGAGGTTTGAGCATATGTTGTTTAATTAGCTGGTGGCAACAGCTGATTTCCTTTGTTTTCTTTCTCAGCTCTTCCCCAGAGGGGGTGTGTGAAAGGGCTTAAGGCTACCCCAAGTGCACCTTTCTGGGTTCAAAGAGGTTTTTTTCATTTGGGTGGTGGCAGCATCTACCCATCCAAAGTCAGAGAGAAGCTGTAACCTTGGGAGTTTAATACAAGACTAGAGTGAATTCAGAATCCTTATGAGCCCCAACCTTCTGCACTCAAAGTGCCAGAGTGGGGAAATCAGCCTTGACAGGACCAAATTTAGATCAGCCAAAACAGTGAGACTTTACTGAAACAATGAGATACTGCCAAAGAGTGACATTCAGCTCTGTGCAGAGGACTAGTTCAGGGCCTGTAGCAACACTTCATTCCCATTCAGCACTGTTTTGAGGCACAGGCCTTGGGCTTGCCCCCTACACAGAGTTGAATTTCACCCTGAAATATCACAAAAGGCACTGCTGGGCTAACATTTAACAAACAAACCTATTAAGCAATAACAGAAATGTTGTATTTATAGGATCTGTGATACTCACTCTGAGTAAGGGATTCAGTAAAGCCCATTACACAACTCTGTGTTGGGCTTCCTTACAAAAGATTTTCAGTATAAAATGCATGCCCCGCTCTTCATATCTATATCTTGATTACTTTAATCACACATTCCACTGCTTAATATTAACAAACTCTTACTTTAGATACTTGACATATTTTGCTCTCTCCTCCCCAGTCTCACCACATCACATACGGGACTGTTTCCTCAGTATCTCTGTTTCTGTCTTCATGCCACTTTAATTCACATATCAGTGTTATTTTATTATGGACAAGTTAACCATATAGTTATCTTTACAAACTGCTGCTTCCGGTACTGCACAATACTTCCTCATATGAACTTTTTATCTCTTGCCTGCAGCTATGCTTTAATTCTATCTAAGATTGTGTACTAGTCACATGAAGTTTATCCAAATGACAAAGTATGTTTTAGCTTTACTTCTCAGAAGGATCATGACTACACTCAAGTAAGAAGTGCTTTTTCTGATCATGGAGAAAGCAAATTCCCATAAGCAAGATACAGGTTAAAAGACAAAAGAGGCATTTAGAATTTTGATGTGTTTAAATTTCCACACATAAGCAGCACTCCAGTGGTTTCAACATATATAGGAAGTCAAATAGTTTGTTGATTCATGGGGACGGTAAAAGTTTTGTCACTTCAAGGAAAACGCAGATAAATTGCCATTAAAAAGGAACTGACAGACACCAAACATTAGCCTTTAAATTAGCCCCATCTGAAGAAACCTAGACCCACTTCTTAGTTGTATAGAATTTCATACTGGCAAACCAATGTAATTGCATGTGGCAGTTTTGTCTGCATCAACACCTTCTCCGGAGATTAGTGCCAAAACTAAAACCAACCAACCAACCCACCCACACACACAAAATCCCATCAGCCTGAGCTCTCTCCATTTCTCTTTCCCTCATCCCACTCCCAACATCAGGACAGAAGACCGCTAGGCTTCCCACATGAAAATAGAAGCATCTTCCCAAGAAGGTGTCACGTGCTAGGCCTTCCACTGAGTGACTGTGCTCACTGTCAGATACAGGAAGAAATTCTGAAAGTGATTTTTCTTTTTCTACCTCCAACCTGTTACTCTTTATTTTATAGTCTGACTACCTGAATAACATCATCCATTTCCATAACTAATGCAGACTATCAAATTCCCATTGAAAATATTAGCCCGGGTATAGTTCATATATTATACAGTATATTATCATTTAATCATTTTAGCAGCTCTCCTTTTTATTAATATCATTTGGGTCCTCAGAATAGAAGAACATAATTTCCTAGCTGAAGCATTACCAAGACTGAGTAAAGAACTATCATCTATTACAAAGAGAAACCTTGGTAAAAGCACACTAAATTGGCATGCCTCTTTTCTTAACTCATCGGTGTCCATTTATATATTGTCTCTGCCGGTCTACCTACCCCTGCTAGTTCTCAATATGAACTCGGAGAAGTGGGCTAGTCATTCTGTGTAAGAGACCCAATCTCCTAGAATGTTTCTAGGAGCCAGAACTCCTAGCCTCGCTACTTCCTCCACCGCCACTTATTCCCAAGCTAACATTTACTTTGTGAGCTAGCCAATCCTTTAGGTGATGAATGCCTTAGGATTGGTCAAGGTCCTAAAGAGGAAAGCAGAGAAAACTGTTTAATAGTGTTGCTAGCACAGAATGGCTGCCATGTTCCACCCCAGAAGAAAATGCATTTCTGTGACAGGTGAAATTATATACTGTAACTTTCTGTGAAGTATTTTGGTATGCTTTGCTATGAAAAATGTTACGATTATCTATCCACCATCACTCCGATTAATAGTCCATGAGACTTAGGCTCCTAAGTGCAGTCACTTTTGAAAACCAGACTTAGGCGCTTGTGGAATTTTATCCATCATTTCAGAATCTTTTGATCCTAGTCATCTGCAGGCTTGTCATTGTCTTTTCTCATTCATCAGAATCAGAATAGCATCTCCACTAAGCCCTTCAGTTTTTATTAGAAAACCGACTGAACAAATTTCAGGAAGTCACTTGAATTTAGTTTTGTGTTTCTCAGCAAATACAGATTATTTAAAGTCCACAGACTCTGACAGTGGGATTTCTTCATTTTGTTGCCAGGGTCTGTAGTAGATCCCAACCATAATTTGCCTCCCTTGATTTGTATCTTTTAAAAAAATTAAGCAAACTAACTTTCATTCTTTCCTTCAGCATCTGTACACATCAGCTTGGGGAAATCACAGAACATGAGATGTAAGGCGTTTAACGGCACCTTAAACCCTCCATTCGTACTTTCCACAGATCTGTTCGATCTAGTTTTAAAATCTGAAGTGATGGAGCTTCTACCATTTTCCTGGGAAGCCTGTAGCATAGCTTAACTGGTATCTTGTTGTCTCTTTTCTTCCCACTGTTTTCAGATGAAATTCTTCTTTTACCAATTATATTTCTACTAGCCTGTTATATCCCCTTGTGCTACCCTAAATAAGTATTCCTCCTTCTTTGCACCAGCACTCTCAAAATACTTGCAGTTGGCTGAGGTATCCACCACTTCTGCTTAGGCAAGTTATACACACAGTTTTTAAAATTACTCCTGTCAAGTTAATCCGGGCAACACAATTACAACAATTTTCAGTTTTCTGAACTCTCTCCAACAGGTTACCTTATCTCTGGCCTGTAGGTACTCAAAGCTCAATTATCTGACAGTGATCTCACAAAAGAGAAAGAGAGAGAGAGACTATAACCTCCCTAATCCATGCCAAGAATAATGCACACAGAGAAAAACGAAGTATACAAGCCCTTGAGAATTCTCTCTGCTTGCTACTAAGTACTCAGACTTCCCTTTTCTTTACAAAAATTCCTCCTCACACCCAACTTCCTTATGAAAGAAGCTGTACCTCACAGCAGATTGTACCTCCTCCTTTACTTGCTATTGCAAAACCCTCCTCACAAGCCTGGCCTAGCAACATTTTTTGTTTCAGCATGCTAGCAGGAATCTTTTTGTCCCGCAGATGGAGCCAGAGATCTATCAGATTTTAAATAAAAATGCCCTCACCTCCTGCATTCCCTGTGATGATGTAGTTAATAGAAAATACCAATTTAAATAACTATTTGTTCTACTCAATTTTTAGCTACTGTCTCTTCACATGTATAAACGAGCTTGCCCCTAATTATTCCCAAAGGAAGCTCCATTACCACACATACACACCTCCCCAGTCCCTTTGAAAATCCATTTCCATCCTTGTTCTTTAGCTATCAGTCATATTCAAGATTTTGTACAAATTCCTCTCTTCAATCCCAATGCAACACTGTTCTTTCCTTTTACAAAACCAACTCATGTTCACTGCTTGCTTGGCAAGCAGCGGAGAATTCTAAAGAAAGATGTAGGTCCTTTTCTTTCTCTACCAACACAGGAAAATTAAGCTCAAAGTTTGCCTAGGGAGGTGACCTTTCAGTCTTTAATTTAACTCTGCATGGCTGTTAACCATCCTGGAACATCTGTTCAAGCCAACGGCCACCCAGTGTCAAACTTCCCATTCCTGAGTAAGATCACAGAGAAGTTAGCCAAAGGCAAATTTCAAGCTCACGTGATTTAAACTAATATCCTAGACTGAGCACAATTTGGATTCAGGTCAGGACATGGAACACACAGAATCATTTTAGTGGCACTGATGGACAATCTCCTCATATCAATGGATAGAGGACAGACATCCATTCTCATCCTCCTGGACTAGGATTAGGAAGGTTATAGTCTCTTTTATGTGATATTGCAACATTTAACACTGTTGACCATGAGCGAGGCCCTTGCTGGAGGGATGTATCCAATGAGTAATGCTGGGAAACTGCACCTCCACGACCAAATACATTTTAATTGACTCAATCCATGTAGCCAGATGTATGTGAATATAGGGTTGAGGTTTGTTTGGTTTTTTTAGGGGCATCAAAACCCCTTATTAGTCATTTACCTAGTTCTTTATCAGGTAAACTGCTTACCTTTTGATCCATTCTGTTTGTTACTGTCACACCAGTGGCATTGCCAGGACTAACTCAGTAAGGAAAAACACAAGAATGGTGAATATTTGTCTCAACAATAGTACCACTATATTTACTATATTTTCTGCCTGGCAAGTCTTCATTCTTTTTAGGCTTCAGGAACCTCATCTTCCAAATTAGTTAACTCAAGTTTGGGAATAGGCTGGAAAATTCTTTAATTAGCAAGAGCCAATGATGGTTAACTTGAAAAATACAACTACCCACTTATTTCTGTACTCAGGGTTTTTGGAAAAAAAGGGGGGGGGGGGGAGAGAGATGGGGAAAGCACAAAGCTTAAGGCCCAGATTTGTAAATGTATTTAGGCGTTGCTGAGCTCAGTGATGCAATGCCTGACTGATTTAGGAGCCTAAATCTCTTTCCCAAAAATGAGTTAGACACTTGGAGATTTATGCTCCTAAGTGCCTAAATCACTTTGAGCCTAAATCAGTCAGGCATTGCAATGCTGAGCATAGCAATACATAAATTCCTTTAAAAATCTCACTCAAGGTGACAAAGTGACTCAGTGTCAGAGCCAAGAAATACACCCAAACCGCTTGACTTGCAGTACTATGCTATAGTCTCTACTGTGCGCACTCCACATTTGTGGCATGAACATTACCCAGGGTAACTTACAGTACACCATGAATTTATGTAATAGAAGAAGTTATTCTTTTACACACCAGAAGTGGTGGGAATGAGACTCTCATGCTGCATTAGACAATTATGTTGATCTCAAAAGAAGGAAGCCACAATTTCTAAGTCCCCCACTTGCTGGAAGCATCTTGAAACACAAATATCAGTTGTTCATATGTTTTATAGTGTTTCCACTTGGGTAAACTCCAACAGTAAAATAAAAACTGAATTAAGTTCAGAAGTGCACACTAAATGCCTCCACTAACCAGAATGTGGCACACAAAATGAAGGTATAATAATGTCATAGAATAGGAAAATGTAAATGTGCTTCCATGGAAACTTTTCTTCAATTAGTATGTTCCACAAATCTGTTACAATGGGTACTTCAGTCTGCTAGCATCTTGGCCCTGGTCTACACTGGGGTGGGCGGGGGGTGGGGAGGGGGAAGAGGATCGATCTAAGATACGCAACTTCAGCTACAAGAATAGCGTAGCTGAAGTCGACATACTTGGATCGACTTACCGCGGTGTCTTCACGGTGATGAATCGACTGCTGCTGCTCCCCCGTCGACTCCGCCTGCGCCTCTCGCGGCGGTGGAGTACTGGAGTCGACGAGTGCTCGGGGATCAATTTATCGCGTCTAGACTAGACGCAATAAATCGACTCTCGATAGATCGATCACTACCCGCCAATCCAGTGTAGACATACCCTTGGAGGCAGAACCAGCCCCGTCAGTTACTGGCTGCAGGGGAATGCCCTATACTCCCTGAAGTTCCCTCCAATTAATTAAGACAACTTCCCTAGACAAAAATAATTCAATTCTGCTTTCCTAAATTACTGATTGGTTTATACTCTGAGGAAAATGCACTGTAATTTCTCCCAATGCAGAGCATGGGAAACACCCCATACTAAAAAACCCCCAAATCTTTGGGTGTCAATTTTCATCTCTATTCTGAATGATCTGTTTTTATCCAGGGTAGGCCAGGTTTTATTCCTCAAAGAAAGGATATTGTCAGGTAAGCATGGATACATTTTCCTATTTGTCATGGTGCTGAGGTCCACAGATCTATTACAATGGGATTTTCACAGCAGTGTGCCTCCTGGGCTGGAAAAAGGATCATCCTTTAAATATGGACATTCAAAACACGATATATTTTTTATATACTCCATCTTCCCCAGGCAGTAAGGCATACAGAAAGCTTCTGCCAAAAACAAAAACTAAAAAAAAGACACTGGCGAAACACTATGACTAACAAGCGGAATTCCTTGACCATGCTGCCACCTAGCAGATCTCAGTACAGAAGAAATGATTTCTCTGTCTTGATAGTGTCAGTACTCCTAACATCTAGACTTTGATGCTTAACAGAAGGAGGAATGCCACTTGTGAGGACTATTTGTCAAAGAACAATACTGGGTGGTCTCATAAGAGAAAACTCCCAAATTCAAAAACTCTTCGGACTGAAGATGGTAGCTATCGGAAGGTCTACTTTAAAACTATAAGAAGCACAATACCACCTCCTGCAAGGGTTCACTCTAGGCTAGTTTTCTAAGGAGGTTCCCAGGTCTTGCTCTATGACCCTGTGGGGCTGGAAAAAGGGTTGTTTCCCTCAGGAAGGTCAAATCCCAACATGAAATATTAAGTGTGCTTAAAATTATGCATGTGCTTAAGTGTTTTGCTGAATGGGAATGGACTACGGAACTGGTGCATAAGAATGTACACAAAAAGGAATTAACCCCTCTTCCCTCCCCTCTCCATATCTGCCATAAAAAATGTGAGCACTTCAATGGCTGGATTGCTCAAGAGTTTTGTGATCCACTCCAAGGTTATCAAGTCCCAGACAAAAAGCAATATTTACTGGAAAATATTTTTCATTGAAAGTCTTGTTTTCTAGTACAGTTACAAGACAGAATGAATTCTATGTATATGGTAGCAGCACTGAAGGAGGAAAAAACAAGTTGTTACACATCAAGCTGGGATAGACGAGCTCAGTAAAAGAGTGTAATTGTTTGGAGGGGAAAAAATGCAGTGAGTCATACTTGAAGTGTCTTGTTAGAGATTTTATCAAGAATTCCTACTACAGGATCCAGAAGCACTTTAAAGGGTTTGGAAAGAGAAGTATGTAAGCTACTTGTGTAAGTTACCTACAAAAATAAGTATTTGAGAGTTTGGGGGCTCATTCAAACTATACGGTATTAAGTTTCTGAGTTTATATAGTTCTTGCAATTCAGTATGAAAAATGCCTTGAAGTTTTTGCATTCTAAGCAATATACATCAGTGTTTACCATCAAACCTTTACAGGCTGGTAGAACTCAGTCTAATCTTCATCTCTCCCACCGCTCTCTGCTGTTGTCCTCTGAGAAGTGAGCTTGTGACATGAAAGATAAATCCCCTCCCCTTTAACTACAACTCTACTCCCTCTTTTCTCCTAAAGTGAGGTGCTGAGATTAACACCAGAATTCCTCCTCCCCCAAAGCACCGAACACCTACTACTGTATTCCAATCTTACTCCTGTAATATTTTCTTGTAAAGCATGGATACCATAGCAGCACGTAGCTGGTGATACTCTTTCGAACAATTTGGAAAATCATGAAACACTCTATGGACAGGACAAAATGGTCTCTGAATAATACCCTCTCCCCAACCCCTTCCACACACCCACAAAAACCCTTTCTGACCCGCAAATGGTTTTAGGAATACAATATAAATGAGGGATTGTGAGCTGAACATTTCAAATGGCAAAAGCAGAGAGATGGCTAGTCAGCAGGGGAGACTGGCAAAGTACTGGTTTTTATTAACAGTATTAACATTAATTATTGATAAGGTCTACTCTGTCACCTTACATGCACAGCTCTGTGACATACTGCCTATCAAAAAACCCTACTGAAGTGTAGTGCCAATCTACAAGAGGGCAGGTACATGTGTGTTGGTTTTTATAACGTGTAGTGTAGTGTTTTGTTTTGTTTAAAAGATTCTGTTATGCAACAGGGGTGGGGGGAGGGGGAAATCACTTTCCAAAGCCCTCTCACATACTAGGGAAAAAACCCACCTGCCTGATGTTCTTTCCACCCTGATGATCGCTATACTAGCACAGCATGGTGCATGCTGGAAGGATGCTGCAGAGCGGAGCAACCAGAACATTGGAGACCAGTGAGTCTAATGCCAATGCTGCTTGGAAGTGCCCCCCTGAAACCTGCTCACAACCCCCCAGAGGGCCCCAGACCTTTGGTTGAGAACTGCTGTTTTATGCAATTCCACAATATTTTTAAATATATTGTAGCCCTAGACCAAATTGCAATAAGAACTCAATTCTGATTCCACTAATCTTGGGTAGAGAAAGACAGAAAAAAAGCAAAATAAATTCTCCACATGGTTAACCCTCTTTACATTTATCTATCATTTTTAGTACATTAGGGACTCAACAATTTAAGTTTATTTTTCAATTTGTTTGAATAACAGATACTTGTTTTTGGTATCTGTCAGTTACTGAATAAAGATACAAACTCACAGACCTCACCACACTATGTCATTACTGAACTATTTCATCATCATTTGAGAAAGTGAAGAGATTTTCTTCCATTAGAAAAGAAGAAATTCTAGAGCAGTGGTCACCAACCTGTCGATCGTGACCTCTGGCGGTGGGACTCCCTGCCTACCCTGGCCCCATGCCTCTCCCGCAAGCGGCCAGCACAGCCCTGTGGCCTCCGGTGGTGGTGGTGGGGGGGGCGACGACAACAGGGGGTCTCCCTCCATGCACTCCCATCGGTCGGGAGAGCTGCAGGGGCAGTGCTTGCAGAGAGGGGCAGTAATTGCTGGGCAGGAGCTTGGAGGGTTGTTGGGTGTGCCAGCAGTTACTTCCCTTTCCCTCAGCTCCTCTGTTACCCCTGACTCCCCCAAGCCTTTGCACTGCTTCTGAGGGGAGTGAGAAATAAATTTCTATATTGTAGTTTAAATGAATTATTACTCAAAGTTCTGTATTAATAAGCCTAGTAAGGAATCTGTTTGTAAAAAAACATTTCCTGAATCTTTTTTGTCTGTATTGTTTCAGACATACTTGCTGACAGGTATTTTGAAATAAATCACCAAAATAATTGAAACTGATGTGATTTTTGTAGTGTTATTCTGACAAATAAAATTTTGCAGAATTTTATAATATTGTGCACAGAATTTTTATTTTTTTTGGCGCAGAATGCCCCCAGGAGTAATTCCATAATCTTTGCATTCTTATTAGAAACCAACCAACAATTAAACTGGGCTGCTCACCAATGTTCCCTCTAATTTTTTACATCCATGTGCGGAATGAATTTTGTTACGTGCACCAACATGGAGGTGATGTGTGCTGGGGCTCAGGGGTTTGGAGTGTGGGAGGGGGCTCAGGACTGGGGTGCAGGGGGGTGAGGGCTCTGGCTGGAGGTGCGGGCTCTAGGATGGGGCCAAGGATGAGGGGTTTGGGTGCAGGAGGGGGCTCAGGGCTGGGGCAGAGGGCTGGGGTGCAGGGGGTGAGGGCTCTGGTTGGGGGTGCGGGCTCTGAGGTGGGGCCAAGGATGAGGGGTTTGGGGTACATGCTGCCCCGGTGCTGCGGCAGGGAGGGAGGACTCTCCCCGGCCGCAGCAGCTCTGAGGCTGAGGCTGGGGCAGAGGTGCCTCGCCGAGACTGGGGCTGGGAGAGAGGCGCCTCTCCCCGCCTGCGCGGCCCTTGATAGCCTGCTGAGCGGCCACGCAGCTTAGAGGGAACTTAGCTGCTCAGTATTGTCTACTCGGGGCTAATGCTACTAATCTAAAGGAACTATCACCATAGTAGCTGAGTGCCTCAACAACCTGTGTGGTAGGGAAGTACTATTATCCCCATTTTGCAGATGGAGAATGGAGGCATGGAGAGGTTAAATGATGTGTCCAAGATCACACAGGAAATCTGTCGAAGTAGAGAACTGAACCCACATCTCCCAAATTTCGACTATTGCCCTAACCACTGGACCAGGCTTCCACAGAAGCATGTTTTCTGGATTAAAAGTAAGACAGCAAGACAGTCAGGTTTAAAAGCAGCTTTGCTGAAGAGCAAAAGAAGGATTTAAAAAATCAAAACCTCCATGTGATCTCAAAGCCCTCAGAAAAGCACTGATTATTTGTACATATTAACTTCACCTCAACTTGGACCTTATTTTTCTGACCTTCCATCATGCATCCTATGTTTTTATGGCATAAAGATTCTCACCTTGGCTGCAGTACAAAGACAATGTAATGCTTAGCAGTTATATCATGCTTCTTATATAGATCTGTACTAACATTAACTAATTAAGATATCAAGGACACTGCAGTGACCTGCCAGGCTGTCCTACAACAGCAGGGTGCTCAGAATTTTTTTTAAGCAAAAGAACAAAAATGTTTTTCAAAGAGGAAAAAAAGAAGAGTTACAGGAAGTTTCTGACCCCAAGGAAAAGAAATGTAGATTTTGATTGTGTAAAGGTATGTTTGGTGTATGAGTCAATTACCCTCCAAGGCTTGCATTTGTTGTTCTCCTTCTCCTACCCCATCCTTTCTTGCCTTTCAAAATCAAACCTGATGGCCTTTTTTATGGAAGTTAGCACAGTGTTAGTCAATCCACTCCCTTGGGCTACACTATTTCATCCATAAGCACATCCTTTCCCTCTCAAGTTTCTATAAATGAAACCTAGCACCAGAAAATACAGATTTTATTTTATGAAAGATAACAGGTGACAAACTCGTTGTTGTTGCTGCAAAAGAACCAATTTCCTTTAAAGTCAAATGTGTGTGTGAGTGAGAGAGAGAATGCATTTTAACGAATTACAAGGAAGAGACAGGCTACAAAACATTCACGTCTTTTAGTCAGATTAATTTGGTTAGCCAATTCCTTCTCTTGCAGAAGCAATATCCAAAATTACCTGTGGTGTTTTTTTCATTAGATGTTATCTGCAAGCAAGGGCAAGGCTCTATTTGAAAGAGCTGAGATTAGCAGAATCACAATTAGGCAGAGAGTGGAAAGTGAAAATTCATTTTCATATTTACTGTCACTTAGACAACAAATGACAGTGTGACAGAAACAGGATGTTCTTTGGCATTTAGAGGGAGACTAGACAGTCTGCTTTCACTCATAAGGCTAGCTTTATGTTGATTAGAGAGAATTATAGAAAAAATTATGAAGCAGATCAGAATTTAAAATTGAAGCAGGGTCATGGGAACCCACATTATTACACACTCCAATTTTTTCTCTCTATTTTTTTTTTTATTTTTTCTTGTGTAATTCTCCAATAGGGAAAGATCATGCCTATGCTGCTCCTCCACAAGGTGCTTTTTTAGGGGCCTAGTGAAGCTTAGCTTTGGTCTACACTGGGGGGAATCGATCTAAGTTACGCAACTTCAGCTACATGAATAACGTAGCTCAAGTCGACGTACTTAGATCTACTCACCACGGCATCTTCACTACGGTGAGTCGACTGCTGCCGCTACCCCGTTGACTCTGCCTGCACCTCTCGCGGCGGTGGAGTACAGGCGTCGACGGGAGAGCGCTTGGGGGTCAATTTATCACATCTAGACTAGATGCAATAAATCGATCCCCCTCCGCCCACTGGATCGATCACTACCCGCCGACTCGGCGGGTAGTATAGACATACCCAGAGAGTGAAACAGGAGGCTCATGTCAGGTTTTACTTGGCTGCAGCTCCTGATAATGCCACTTGACTAGTGTTATTTGCAGGATTCACAACATAGATGTTACACAAATGGAAAAAGACAAAAAAAAGGTAGGGAGAAGACATAGAGGGCTCATCTAAACAAGAACCTTCCACTGGTTTAACTGAAGGGGTGATTTTAAATCAATTTTGTTAAAACAGTGCAAACTCCTGTTTTGGTTTAAACCAGGCTTATTTCTGTTATTTAAGTCAAATTAGGAACAGACTAAACCTAAATCACAATTAGCCACTCTTGCTGAAACAAGAATGTCCACAGAGGGGCTTACACTAGTTTCATTAAATTGGTTTAAAAGATGTTTTAAGTTAAACGAGTGCAACATTTGCACATAGACAAGGCCAGAGAGCATGAATGGGGTGGGGGACAAATGATTGGGAGGGAGCAGAAAGAGAGTACAGAATGGAAGTGTGGGATGAGACACTCACAGAAGAGGCCAGGCCATTCCAATGATCTACTGGCTTTGTATTTTAGCTCAGGATTTGTGCCAATCAGTGCTGGAAGTGCAGTAGGTGTGAGGCAGCCCACGCAACCTGGGAAGGATGCGTGTTGTGTAGCTCTCTGGCAACCATCATCAGCAAACCTTGGCAACAGCCATAGCCAACCTTCTCAACCAGGAATCTATAACCTTTGACTAAGAGTGGGTGAAGGAAGGCTGAGGGTGAAGGAAAATGACTTCAAAAAGTAAGGAAAAGATAGTGAGGAGAAAAGACAGAGTATGGCAAAACTGGATTTATCTGTTGGGAAAGTTGCACTGGTTTAACTTAAGGTTTGATTTTAAACCAATTTAGTTAATAAAAGTCTTTCCGTTTAAAAGAAGCCTTTTCAGTTTATCTGCACCCAGTTCCTAATCAATTTAAATTAAACTGAAATAAACCTGGTTTAAACAGAACTAAGAGTGGCCACACAGTCTTTTGCATTGGTTTAACATCACACCTTAAGTTAAACTGATGCAACTTTCTCGTGTAGACAAGTCCTCAGAAAGGCCAAGAGTGGGAGGGAAAGAAGTTTTGGAATTAAAGTAAAAAATCTGAGAAATACTACACCTTATTTACATATGGATAGTATTTTACATGTCCACTTTATCACAGCAGGTAAGCATGTATTCACTTTGATGCTGTGCCCTCTGACACAATACTTGACAGCTAAAACACCAAGGGCTAAATTCAGAACTAGTTTGAGAAGGCTTTTGTGGTATGCCATCTCTGCTCTCTCTATGAACAGACATGTTCCACATACTACCTTCCTCTATGTCTAATCACTAGAAAAATAATAAAACCAAGTAGCTATGTAGCATTTCACATATTCAAAGTGGTGTATAAATATTAACTAATTAATCCTAACCACCATGAGACTGGTAAGCAAGCTTTATACACATTTTATTGATGGGAAAACTAAGACAAATACTGAAGAGCCATATTAGACCACTGAATTTCCTGGCTTCCAATTCTATGCTTATATTCTATATCATATAGCCCTTCATTATCTCGTGATTATTAGTATTATTATTCTTTTTAACCATAAAAGGAAGACATATACTAACCATTCCATACATACAAAAGGAAATGTGGTCGAACTTGGACTAACTTCAACTCTTAGAATTCATCCCTTCTGGAATGCTGCACCTATTGTCACCACAGAGTTTGCCAAAAAATAGGTACATCTTCAAAATAATTCACAGTGCATTAATATGAACATAGGAAATATCAGAAAACGCCCAAAATCACATACTTGCCACATGACATAAAAACATAAGAAGTTCTTAATTAAGCATTCAACAAAAACAAGGAAGTTACTGCCAAACTTACTCTGTCATGTCCAAGTACTGCAAATCTCCAAGAATGGAGCAGTATTTTGGACCCAGCACACAATGGAATTAATTTAGAAGAGTCTAAGTCCCAGATCTACATTTCTTTATTTTACTGTCATCTTCTGATCATGACAATATCAACAGCATATATTTATCTAGTGTATGTGCTCACATGTTTCCTTCTGCTAACATTTAACAAGGGAATAAGATTGATTTTTTTTTAAAGTGACTCTGCTTGTCCAGCAGACACTTTTTCAAACAGTAGCTGTGATATAATTTTAAAAAATACTGAAAAAGGCACCAGCCCAAAGTAAAGACTAAGTGCAGGCAAAATGTTTTTTTAAACAAAGTTGGACGTTTTTCCATAACGTTATGACAAAGCCAAAAGCTTTTGCATGTGTAACCACACATGGGAAAGTAGTTTAACTTCTCTCATCTCAATTTTACACAAGAAATGCAGAGGAAATTAACAAAAAACAGAGCAGATCAAGAGACAGAGTTTTGACATGGAAGTAAATGTCTTCACAGGAGTACTCAGAAGCACTAATTTATGTTAGTGCTGCTGATGCAAGTACCACAGTGGTCAGCATTAGAATGGTCAGAAGGCAGCCCACTGAAGTCAGTGAGCGGAGTTTTAGATGCATAAGGAAGGCAGAACTGGGCTCCTAAACCTCAGGTTTAATCCAGATCTGTTTATTCCTGAAATCAATACAAGGGATAAGCTTTTTAAATACAGATTTAATTATCCAATACCCTTTCATACTGATTGGAAAAAAATAATTCCTAAACCAGAGGTTCTCACTTGCTGTACCTCCATTTCAAACGTGACTTTAAGAACTCAAAATTACATCCCACTCTAACATGCTGTAAACAGGTCAACAAAAAGTTTCTTTAACATCTGGGATCTCAATATCCTGACCTTCAACATACAGGCCTAACAAGAATCAGCAAAATGCTTGAAACCTTTGGCTTTTACCACCAGGTGTCACTAACAATGAAAAAGCAATTAGACACTGGGACTGAAAGAGAAAAGGGAAGAAACATTGAGGGGGGGGGGGAAGCAAAATCTCCTGCTTTGACATGGTCAAATCACCTTCCCCTCTCAGCTGTGCAATTTGTACCATCTCAGCTCTTGTGATGTCGTCATATTATTAGTTTACCCGTCAAATTAGATCCTTCCAATCTAGACAGGATCTGAATTTCAAATGCAAAAAATCCACAAAAAACTGCTTCAGAAACAATCATTAAAAACCATAAAGAAGACACAAGGGTTTCCAGCTGAACTATTTATAACTGTGAAGAGCCACACTAATATACATATTTGAACCCCTCTGACAGTTTTGTTAGAGGGAGAGTGATAGCTCAGTGGTTTGAGCATTGGCCTGCTAAACCCACGGTTGTGAGTTTAATCCTTGAGGGGGCCATTTAGGGATCTGGGGCAAAAATTGGGGATTGGTCCTGCTTTGAGCAGGGGGTTGGACTAGATGATGTCCTAAGGTCCCTTCCAACTCTGATATTCTATGATTTATGCATTGTTTGCTCAGATTACGCACAATAGCAATTATTTTTTAAAAATCTTGATTAATGTATATATGGACTGCAGCCTTGACTTTAAACAAAGCCTAATAGTGTGTACCTACCCCAAGAGACATTATACAACATAACTGACTTGGAAGAAAATTGTATGCATATAATTTCATTGCAACATCAGCTATTTCTGAATGAAAGTGACTAAAGAGGTCTTTACAATCAGGTCACGAGTATTATATTGTTTAGATTGCTGTAGCGCTCACCATGTGCTAGGCACTTTCCCAAACACAAAGACCAGTCCATGCTCCAAACAACCTGCAATCAAGCAGACCAAAAAAAAAAAAAGATTGGGGAAACGGATACAACCTACTAACAGACTTTTACCAAGCTAAGGGCTATTGCTTTAAAACTTGATTTGACCACTGTCTCGCCATTCATGACCATGCCAGCAAACAACTCAGAAAACTAAACTTTGGTAACTCTCTCCCCATCAACACATGAAGAAAGGACCTGGAGCCTATTCCTGACTCTGTCATAGACTTGCTGTTTGACCTTGGGCAAGTCACTTAAGGCTACATTCACAAAGAGACTTAAGCAGTGTGACACTGAGTGTCTTGGTGCCAACTTTTTGGTGCCTAGAAAATCACAGGAACAAGACTGAGATCCACAAAGCCAAGTTAGGCTCTAAGTTAGAAGATAGGGTGCCTGAGAATGGGATTCACAAAAGCCAGCATAGTAGGCCAGGAGCCACTTAAGAAAGTTAACTGGAGACACTGAAAGAGAGGGGTGTGCTAAGCCTTGCCCCTTTCACAGAGATGGGTAAAAAAGCCCAGGCTGCATGGAGGTGGCTAGATCTCTGCTAGCAATCCACAGCCAGGAACCCCTCTGTGACGTTGCACTCCATATGCTTTATGAAAATATGCTTATAAATGTGAATGTGATTTAACTGGAATATGCTTTATGCAAAAGGTCTCTTGTAAGGTATCATTACAAAGCTTGTAATCTACTGAGTGTGTTCATCCTATTTGTTTGCATGTATTATTTCTATGTCTGGAGTTAGGAGAATAAGATATAAACTTGTATTACTAATGTAAACATATTAAGTGGAAGCCATTAAGGGTGCTTCAGAATGAATTGGTTGTAAATGGTTTTGTTTACTTGTACGCCTTCCTGTATAGGTGGTGCCAGCCAATGAGTAATGAAGTCTCACAGGACATGTGAACATGTCACCTGGTACTGGAATCCATATTAAACCTGGTGCTTTTCCACTTAGGGTAGGTCCATACTTACCCGTCGCGTCGGAGGCGCGGGATCGATGTTCTGGGTTCGATTTATCGCGTCTTGTCAAGACGCGATAAATCGAACCAGGAAGTGCTCCGCCGTCGACGCTGGTAATCCAGCTCGACGAGCGGAGTAGGCGGAGTCGACGGGGGAGCCTGCGCGCCGCGTCTGGACCACAGGTAAGTTCGAACTAAGGTACTTTGACTTCAGCTACGTTATTAACGTAGCTGAAGTTGCGTATCTTAGTTCGACGGGGGGGGGTTAGTGTAGACCTGGGCTTAGAAGGAAGGGTGGGAACCCAGAGAGAGACAAAGGATTCCCGCCTTGTGCCAAAGATATAAAAGGGGGTGGAACAGAACAAAGGGGGCTGCCAGTCATGAGAAATCCCCTAGTTACCACCTAAGATGGAACTAACAAGGACTGCACCGGGGGAAAGGATTAGGCCCAGACTAGGAAAGAGTCTAGTCTGTGAAAGGAGTTTATTGGAACATCTCTGAGGGTGAGATTTACCTGTATTCCATTTCTTAATGTATTAGGCTTAGACTTGAATGTTGTTTTATTTTGCTTGATAACTTACTTTGTTCTGTCTGTTACTACTTGAAACCACTTAAATCCTACTTTTTATACCTAATAAAATCAGGTGACAGTCCCAAGGGGGTCTCTGTGACCGAACCATCACACCCTCTTCTGGAGTCAGGCAGCTTAGGCACCTGAGGTGTTCCTTGTGAGAATGACTTAGGCAGGCGCCTGCCTCCACACAACTTTTTCACCTGGGATGTGGGAGACCCCGGTTCAATTCCCCCACCCCAACCGCCTGCCTGCGAAGGAGAAAGGAACTGAAGACGGGTCTCCCAACTCTTAGAAGAGTGCTCTAACCTCTGAGGTATTCTGGTGTGGTGCTCCCTCAGTCTCTCCAGTTGAGTCTGTTCCACTGTGTATACATACTTACAGAGAGAGAAAGCGAGAATAACTGTAGCCCAGTGGTTCAGGAACCCACCTGGGAGATCAGGGTCCAGTCCCCCTGCTCCAACTCATAGGCACCAACTCCGTGGGTGCTCCAGGGATGCTTAGCACTCACCGGCAGCCAGCTCCCTCCCTCCCAGCACCTCCCGCCCAGTGGCACCCCTCCGATGAACTCCTCCCCATCCCTCCCATCACCTCTCGCCCGCTGTGATCAGTTGTTCTGCAACATGCAGGAGGCGCTAGGGAGGGGAGAAGAGTGGGGGGGAGGGGAGAAGAGTGGGGGGGAGGGGAGAAGAGCGGCGGGGGAGCGCTCAAGGTGGGTATGGGGGTTTGGGGGAAGGGGTCAGGTGGAGGCGGGGCCTGGGGCAGAGCGGGGGGGTTGAGCACCCCCAGGGCCCGGAGGATGCTGGCACCTGTGCGCCAACCACTCTTTCATTACTATTCTGGAAAGATATTAACTCAACCCTTACTACCAGGGTAGACTTTCAAAATGACCTGCAAAGGAGGAAAAAAAACCTGGGGCTTGTGCCCTTCTTCATGATTTATAATGATTGTATCTGAAGCAGTTTTTTGTGGCTTTTTGTATTAGCAATTCAGATCCTGTCTAGATTGGAAGGCTCTAATTTGACTCGCAAGCTAGTAATATAACAACATCACAGGAGCTGAGACAGTACAAGTTGCACAGCTGAGAGGGGAAGGTATTTTTTCTCTCAACTGTTAAAACTTTCAGGGCTTGTACACACACTGTGTTGCAACAAGTGTTTACATCTGCACAGCTTGTTCCTGTACATTTAAAAATGCAGGCTAAACACACATAAAATTAACATCTTCAGTGGTACCTGTACAACTGTGTGTGTGTGTTGGCCTTAACTTTGTCAAGGATTAATTAACATTCTGGATAAAGGAAACTTTGACATTATACATTTAAGACATTCACGTCTTCAACTAAGCTGTCACGAGTTCACAAGAAACATCCCCCAGGCATTCCAGGGGAGAGCAAATTCCTCACCTTTCTAAAGTTTAAAATAAAAAAATAAAAAAAAATTTAAAAAAACCAAGCAGGGGGAAACATTCATAAAAACCAAATTCACCATGCAGACCTGTATACATCATCATGAAGAATTAAAAACAAAGACATTTGCAAGTTATTTTTTAAAATGACTTTGCCATGCTTCCCTATGCCACTCCATGTCAGCTGGTCTCTGCCACATGGGTATCAGTAAAGTCACTGGGAGAGGTTTATTAGTCATTAAAATTCTGTCCTTAATTATCTGCCTTGGTTATCTGAATCACTATGAACACTGGGATAGAAGTATTTCAATTTTAATTTTGGGGGCAATTTTATCTAAGTTCTCTTGTAGGAAATGTAGTCCTAACCTGCTAGAAAGAACTTGAGCAGCGTTGGTCTATATTTCCATTAAGTTCCCAAACTCACATTCCAGAATACATTTGTTACAGATTTACCCCAGGTGTTGGCTGCCCCTACCCTCCTTCAATCCACACAAAAAAGCCTCTAACTCAGGCTTGAGGGTACATTAAGCCCTGGGTAGCAGGCACAGCCAAAGGTATAGGCTTGAGCTCAGATTTCACTTCAACCTGGACTGGCAACCCACCTACTTTGCAGTCAGGATACAGGCTAATCAAGCCCAGGTGCTATTACTCCTCCTATGCCATCCCACAAGTCTTCCTGAGCTATATTTCCTATCTCCTCCTTTAAATCACCTACACTGACCCAGCATTTTAACCCCGCATTTGGTTGCTCCATTCCTGCTGTGCTTCCACTGCATTCGAACAGACACACCACCCAAGAAATCCTCCTATCATGCTGCCAGTTGGCCAAAAACTAATGCCAGTCTTCTGGTAAAGCTGTGGTGCGAGGTCAGTAAGACCCATCATTTGGGGGAACATGCCCCAAATGACAATTTTATGAGTGGTGGACAGAAAGAAATGCAGAGGCAGAAAAGTCAGCCTCGTGTGCCACGAATCACTTGGTGGTTTGTCATTATGGAATTCAGCCTGCATTCTCGTTAGAAGCCCTTGCTGCCAAGTGCTGTTCGCTTTCTCCTTCAGAGCTGTCTGCATTAATAATGAATAGCTCCACTTGGAAGTTATTTACATAAAGTACTATTCTCGAGTCACTACTGCCAGACAGCAGCTCCATGCTAGGCGAGAGAGAAAGAAGGGGGAGAACATCCTGCGAATGACTTCATAGAGCAGCCCAGTTTAATGCACCACTAAGAACCATGGGATAGCCTGCCAGAAACCCATCCCAGCATACATGAGCTAGTACAGCAGCATTGCAGCCACATGGGTCTGACACAGACAGGGCTGTGCAGTGGGGATGCTCCACCTTGGCGAGACAAGTCCGGGCTAACTCTGCAGTGAAGATTTACCCTCAAAGGTGTGACTGAGAAAGAGGCTCTACAGAATGAACTCAACTAACGAGCAAGCAGTGGCATGCTGGTCAGCTTGCTGGAAATGATCCCGTTAGGTTGTTTAAAAACAATGAGTGAACAAAAGCTGCTTGATTTCAAATACTATTTTATGTTTTTTTCCCTCATATATATTTCTATTTTAGGGCCACTAGTTAACAGTGTGGCCTGTATACTACAGTCTGTATTTTCAAAAGGAAAAATAGCAAATGTTTTTGTTTAGAAAAGTCATTTATTAGAGATGTGCCTGTTAAAACATACTTATTTGTTTGTTAACACAGATAACCCACATCTGTAAAAGTAAAAATGGCTGGACAGACTTGAGCCATTAGAGAATATCTGCTCTTTTAGGGAACAGAATAAACCATATAATACTCCATGATAAACTTCCCTTCAATTTTGTAAGAAAAAGCTATATCTTTATATATAAAAAGTTGATTAAGGGCAGAAAATATACAGCAGATCATGAAATTCCAATCTTAATTCATGCATATGTGGTACTCTTTTTGCTACAAAGCACAGAATATCAGCTTATATTTTGAACTTCCTAGATTTCATTAGTGTGTGTCACAAATGTATTGTTAAACATGGGTGGAAGGACTTTTGCATTTCAATTTGAAGAAGATACCATGAAAGTGCCTAGCAGAGGGAGTTTTGAGTTCAGAAAACACAGCTATAGTTTCTAGATAGTGCTTGACTAGAAGCAATTGTCAACACCTATTTCAGCCCAGAATTATAGTGCTACAAAGCTTCTGCTACAGTGATAGGAAGATCCATTCTGCCAACTGGCAGCCGTAATTTTCAACCATTAAAATAATTATGCTAGCAACAGCAATTTACTTTAAAGCCAGCAGCCACATATAATCTCTGCATGTTTCAAAAAATGTAACATTGCTTTAGAATGTAGAATAATCGGTTTCCTTATTATAGAACAAAAAATTAAGTAAAGATAGTGACACAGAGGCTCTTTGGCAAACGGCCCCCTATTCTTTGCAAGTGACTCATCTCAGACTTGACAAACTCACTACACCAAACATGTCTTGCAGGTTATTTGCCCATAAAGAGTAGCATGTAAGGAATCTACAGAAAGGTCATACTTTGTCACGATTCCTACTCATTGCAAGAGGTATGTATGGGTTATATTTAAGGAATAATGTAATTACATTGAAAATATGCTTGGTGGGTATGGAGTAAAAGTCAGTCAACAGGGGATAACGTCTCAGGGCTTGTCTACACATCCACCGATGCAGCTGCACGGCTGTAGCGCTTAGTGAAGATGAGATCTATGCCAATAGGAGAGCTTCTCCCATCAGCATAGGTACTCCACCTCCTCCAGAGGTGGTAGCTTTATCAATGGGAGAAGTCCTCCCAATCGACATAGTGCTGTTTACATCAGGAGTTCAGTCAGTATAACTGCATCGCTCAGGGGTGTGGAATTTCTACACTTCTGAGCAACGTAGTTATATCAACATAACAAGTCTGTAGTTTGACCAAGCCTTAGGGCTGGTCTACACTAAACCCCCCCGTCGAACTAAGATACGCAACTTCAGCTACGTTAATAACGTAGCTGAAGTCGAAGTCTCTTAGTTCGAACTTACCTGTGGTCCACACGTGGCGCGCAGGCTCCCCCGTCGACTCCGCCTGCTCCATTCGTGGAGCAGGATTACCAGCGTCGACGGGGGAGCACTTCCTGGTTCGATTTATCACATCTAGACAAGTAGGAGGGAGTTTTCAGCACACTCTGGTTAGCCGGTAATGTAATGCAAGGCTCAGTGGTCTAGCCATGCTCCATCCCTAGACTTTAAATTAGAAACTATCAGAAACAACTGCAAACAACAGAAACCATGTGGAGGTAAAAAAGGAACATTACAACAGACTGTCACCCTGCCTATAAATAAAGACAAAGGACTGTTTCAGTATATCACAGGTTGGGGAAAGACACACAATTTCTTTTTAATGAGAAGACATCTTGAGGAGCGAGTGTTCTCATGAAAATTGGATCCTGGTTCCTGTGAAGCCAGCCAGCTCTGCAACAAACTGACCTTTGAAGGGGGTAAGGGGAGAAACATACTTTATTAGACAGGAAAGGTAACTATTGATAAGTGTAGACCCAGGGTCTCATTTTATTATTTTGTTTTACATTGCAACCTTTCGTTTCCATCACTCTCTTTTCTTTCTAGTAGAATCTCTCCCCCCCCCCCCCTTCTTAATTAAACCTTCTTTTGTTTTATTACCAGTGCTGTGTGTTATACAGGAGAGGTGGTTTAATGTAAAGCTGGGGAACACTGCTCCTTTGGGGGCAGAGGATCTGGGATTTCTGTGAGTAGTGAGTATCACGGGTTGGATATCGTAGGGGAACGCTTCAAAGTGACTTGGGACTGGGGTACATCTACCGTTAACTTGCTAGGCAAAGACATGGCTGATGTAGCTCAGAGGAGAGTCGTGGAGTGGCTGAAAGGCTACACAGCACTTGAGACACCCCAAAATGTAGCTGTTTTTATAACACCACAGTTTTGGACTTTTACTTAAAATATTAATGTGATCGGATTCTTGAGTTAGCATCCTGTTTCCATGGCATGCAGAAGCATTCATTTTTAACAGGATGAACGACAAAATGTTTTTGTAACAAGCTCAGGTAAATCATCAATACAGCAAAGTGGGTAACTGTTCCCCACAATGTTTAATGGAAAATCTTTTTAATTACAACTATGGCCCTGATCCTGCAAACATTTACATATGCAAGTAGTCCTCCTGGTACAATGTAGGTGAATAAAAGTGTTTGGTGATGGAGTGAGAGGTCTGGATTCTGCAAGTTTTATAGCTAGACTTTCTCCCAACTCTGAAATTTAAGTAAATAACTATTGCAAGCTGACAAACTTACTATGGAAAAGTAAATGTCTTTATTCCTCAGCCCTATAGTGTTTAGATGAAAAAATCCTTGTCCCACACAGACCTGAAGCCATTTCCCCTCTTGATATCATTACACCAAATGGATTCTGTGCCAGCTGTATCAGACTGCTAGACAGCTGATACCTGAACTTAATAAAAAGTTAAATAAATAAAATACCAACCAGTCAGGAAGTAGGCAGTTTATTAGAGTAGAGTAGCCTTGCAAATACTCAGAGTCCCTGTTTTGTGTTTCAGGCGAGAAGACCCGAAGAGGCAGCAGAGTGCAGCAAGGATAACACTGCTACTTACATTAGGTAGTCTGATTGCAAGTGCTGCCAACTCCTGGACACTGGAGACATGAGAGAAGACCAGCTCACTACTCTGGGCCTGACAAAGGGAGGATTCCCCCGCTATTGGGACTGTGGAACACACTATAAAGCTGCAAGGACCCCTTCCCAAGCTCTGTGTTGGGGGCAGGGTTGGGGTCGCAGCACATAGTGCTACATAGATTTCAGCCAGCACTATAGCCTATAGGGCAGACCAATGGATCTGCCATAACTTAGGCCCCCAAAGCTGTCTAAGTTATGCTGGGGACCTCCCCAGCTCCCATAACAGCCCAAGAGAAGGAGCAAAAATGGCTTAGAACCTCCTTAGGCCCCCGCTCCTCTGGCTGCGAGTTTGGGTTGCACTTCTTGGAGAGACCACAGTATCTCATCCATAATCTTTTTCCCTCCAGTCTTCGTCATCTTCTTCAATTCTTGAGGCTAATACTTCAATATACTTTGAAAAATTACAATTAAGAATATTCAGCAAATCTGCTATAAAAACTAAACTAGAATGCAGCTACTAAGTAATGATACAATGTATACCAGTACCAAAATCCAATAAAAAAAATGCTCAAATCTAGATAACTTGATATAATACTACAAAGTCATGCTGCAACAGAGTTAATGTTGCATACTTTAAAAATAAATGTCTCAGCTTTGTCTCAGCATTTACAGTGGCTAGCAATAAGAAACCACTATCATGCAATAATGTTCTATTTCCTTGCAAGTATCCCTTAAATAAATGTACAGCAAACTCTGTTTAAAATGAAAGCTGTTTAAAGTTTCCTTGTGAAAATAGGGTACTGCTATTCCTGGATCCTCTCTCATTTTAAGAGTCCACCAGCATTATAAAAATTATCCCACAAGTACCACAAAACATCAAAGATCGTCCAGTTTACCAATCATCTGTCTGGTAATGATAAAAATATTGATTTCTTCAATGCACTTTTGTAACTGAGATTCAATTACACCAGAGTCATAAGGAACTGAAATTATTTCCTTTCATATTGAATTGACTACAGAGTATTTTTAAAATGCAAACATCAAATCCTTCCCCAGCAGTAAGTAACAGGGGTGTAATTAGTAACTTTAATACATAGCAACTTTCTTCTTCAATATGTTTTACAAGCTAAGGCCCTAGTCCAGTGATCAGATCTATGCAAGCCAACCCCCAAATCGGCGCAAAGAGTTTCGTGATTACAATGGGGCTCTGCCCGAGCAAAATGTTTGTCTGTACAGCTCTGAAGGCAAGATTGGGGGTTAGGGTACGTCGCCACTGTGTTTTAAAACCCATGGCAGCAAGTCTCAGAGCTCAGGTCTACAGACTCAGGCACTTCCTAGGGTGCTAAAAGCAGCCGTGTAAATGTTGCAGCTCAGGCTGGAGTTCAGGTTCTGAAGCTCAGGGAGACGGGTGGGCTTCAGAGCCTGAGCTCCAGCCCAGGCTGCAATGCCGACATAGCTATATTTAGCGCCTTAGTGCAAACCCAAGTCTGCAGTGTAGACGATTTAATGGAGATGTACCCGAAGAGGCCTGGCCCTGCCGATACTATAGCGCTCATCGCTGAGAAGAGTGTAAGTGATTTCAACCAGATTATTCACAGCAGTACTCACTGACTATTCTTCACAACTGTCAGCTATGATACAGAAGTTCCTAAACTCCCAGATCATGTGCTCGAGCCGTTTACTTAGGCACAAAAGCCCTATTAATGGAGTTAACGCTTCATTTTCTGACTTGGCGATACTCAAAGTCTGCCTTTTTTCATTTGTTTTACATTAAGATTGTAAAACTCTGAACTTTATGTGTCATGTGTTAGTCATTAGAAGTATTTTACAGTTAATTTTTGTTGTCTAATTGCAAATGCATTCACTATATATTCTCCAGCACTGCGTACTACAACTAAATGCTACCATGCTAACGAGTCAACATTTGTGCTACAATGGGGGAAGATCTAAATTTTATTAGAGAATGTTTGAAAATAGATGATACAAACAGTTTGAAGCATTAGTTATTGGTCATTGGGGGTAGCATGCAGAGTATAGGGGGATGTTAGTATTTTGGGGTTGGGCAGCACACATAGTACATATGGACTGCAATGTCCCCAATGGAGGGGTAAGCGGCGGGCGGGATCAGGATACAGTTGGTAAGCGGTGAGGGTCTATCACTCATATAGGGAGTACAGACAGTCATGGGTATAAGTAAGTGGGGCTGGATAATAAGAATGGGGCGACCCTCATGTGGTGGGATTCGGCTAGGTTGGGGGGTTCGTGGCTCAGGGGATGGGGTTCAGAGTGGGGGGGGGGGGTTAATAGGTCCCTTAAACTTGGCCTCCTGACTCCAAATGTGAAACTTTCTCCTTTGTGCCTGGACCTAGGGAGTAAAATGGTGTAATCTAGTTGGGGATTTCATGGGAGTAGGACTCTAAATAAGAAGAGCAAAGAACAAAACTACAGTGAAACCCCGCTATAACGCGATAATTGGGGTCCAAAAAATTCCATCGCGATAAATGCGGGGTTGCGTTATAGCGGGATTACGAAAATTTACTGTTTCAAGCCGGTCTCTTCTCTTCTCGCAAAAGCAGAGAAGTTTCAAGCCGGTCAGTTTCAAGCCAGTCTCTTCCCACCAAAAGGGGAAGCGGGGGCGGGGGTGGCAAGGAACGGGGGAGATGGGGAGGAGATGGAGCCAGGGTCGGCTCCAGGCAAGGAAGCACGCTCTGGACGCTTTTTTTTTGCTTGGGGCTACGGGAGCCACCTTATGATAGCGTTATAGCCGAATTCGCGTTATCACGGGGCACGCTATAGGGGGGTTTCACTGTAACAACTGTTAAAAATGAAACACTGTGGGCAAGATCCATCCTTGATTTCATTTGGCTGACTTCAGTGAAGTTACCCTGAGGTGAATCTGATCCAGTACATTTCACCTTTTTATTAAATTGAGCAGTTTAGACTAAAGAATATCTTCATACTTTCAACTAACAGGAAATCACTCACAACATTATAATAATGCTCTTCACAGTTCTTTAGGGATATCTTAAAACAGCAAACCATTCTTTGCAGTAATTACAGAAGCTGTTTCTACTTTGGCAAATGGCAAACAAGGATGTGAACAGGCAACAAGACATATTATAGTACTAGAGTTTTCAAAAAGGAAGTGCTTAGTTTTGTAAATTACAGCCAGTACTTCAAGAATTGTAGTACATAACCACATGAATAAGCAACTCTTTTCAAGACCACTATAACCTGCTGACTAGAAAAGATTAAAGAAACTCTTATCAGAAAGCTAGGATACAATCCGAGTCTTTCATGGCTAATAGGTTCCACATCAGAAGCATAATTTACAGTGGTTCTCAAACTGTGGGTCACGACCCCATTTTAATGGGGTCACCAGGACTGGCTTAGATTTCCTGGGGCTCAGGGCCAAAGCCGAGCCCCACCGCTCAAAGCTGAAGCCTGAGGGCTTCAGCCCTGGGTGGCAGGGCTCAGGCTACAGGCCCCCTGCCTAGGGCTGAAGCCATTGGGCTTTGACTTTGCACCCACCCCTACCCAGGGGGGAGAGGCTCAGGCTTTCATCCCACCACCCAGGGCAGCAGCGCTTGGGGCAGCCTCAGGCTTCAGTGCCTAAATCCAGGAGAGGGTTTTGCAGCTGCGAATTCCAAGTGGAGCGAGGTGCCTATCTCTGGCACATCAGCCAGGCACACCAGGTCAACTGCTTAGATACCTAAGCCCCTCTCCTCTCCCCATCCCTCACACTGTCCTCAGCATGTCACTCTCGGCTTGCTTAGGCAGCTCCCATCTCAGCTTCCTGGTAAGGGAGGACCCCTTTCTGAGGCACCTAACTGTCCCCATCCATTGTCTAGGGGGCCTGGGCACCTAGTTCAGGGCTGAGGATTCCTCTACACAGCAGGGCACCTAAGGATTAAGTCTTGCAGTGCTGATCAAAGCGACACCAAAGAATCTACCTTAGTCTCTCCATGCTCCAGTAACCCATCTATAAAATGAGGATAGAAGTACTTCCCTACCTCACAGATTATAAACTGTGAGGTGCTCACATAATGCAGCAGTGAGGACCATATAAATACCACAGACAGCACTACACCTACCAAAAGCAGTCCATATCTCTCCCTCAGAAGCCTTCTCCTCCTCAGCAGCTATAGTTATTCAAGGAAACCCATTGAAGAATTTTCCCATTTTACTCATCAGCCATTTCCAATGATTATTTCCCCCTCTCATCAGTAGTGGTTTCCTCATTTGCTGATCCCACACCATTTTCAATGGATCTATACTGAATAAACACTGTATGCATACGGGTAGGAATTTTTCTGCTTAAAAATAAGAGGAGTTTAGCTCAGAGGAACACAAAGAATTTTTTTTTCTTTTAATCTAGGTCTCACGATCCCAACATGACCCTAGTACAAAGACAGAGGACTGGCTCTGCACAGTTTGAAGTGTTGCTATATCCTTGACACTCACTTTAAAAAAAACACCAACCCACCAACTGAGGGTCAGGCTTATTAGCTGACAAACAAAAGTGCAATTATTTTAATGGTTTTTGTTTCTCTTCTTTTTCTTTTCAAGGTGAGGAACGAATCACCAGAAACTTTCCCTTCCCCCTTTTTTTAAAATTATTCCTACCCTGGACAAACACAGACTTTGACCTTGACTACTGTTTAATTGAAGGCAACTGTCCATAAACAGCTTGGATACACTACAGTTTCAGCAAAATGTGAATCACCAGAAGTCTATTTTTAAAAGATTTTTTACAATGCATGATAAGAATTATACTGTGGCAAAGTACCTCCTCCGCCTCACCGGGTTCAGCATTTCCCCCACTGGTGGCGGGTGGGCCTGGAATAAAGCAGTCCCACGCCAGAGAGTTTTTATTCCTCATTCAGGTTTTACAGAAAAGGACCTAGGGGTTACAGTGGACGAAAAGCTGAATATGAGTCAACAGTGTGCCCTTGTTGCCAAGAAGGCTAACGGCATTTTGGGCTGTATAAGCAGGGGCATTTCCAGCAGATCGAGGGACGTGATTCTTCCCCTCTATTCAGCACTGGTGAGGCCTCATTTGGAGTACTGTGTCCAGTTTTGGGCCCCACACTACAAGAAGGATGTGGATAAATTGGAAAGAGTCCAGCGGAGGGCAACAAAAATGATTAGGGGGCTGGAGCACATGACTTATGAGGAGAGGCTGAGGGAACTGGGATTGTTTAGCCTGCAGAAGAGAAGAATGAGGGTGGATTTAATAGCTGCTTTCAACTACCTGAAAGGGGGTTCCAAAGAGGATGGATCCAGACTGTTCTCAGTGGTAGAAGATGACAGAACAAGGAGTAATGGTCTCAAGTTGCAGAGGGGGAGGTTTAGGTTGAATATTAGGAAAAACTTTTTCACTAGTAGGGTGGTGAAGCACTGGAATGGGTTACCTAGGGAGGTGGTGGAATCTCCTTCCTTAGAGGTTTTTAAGGTCAGGCTTGACAAAGCCCTGGCTGGGATGATCTAGTTGGGGTTGGTCCTGCTTTGAGCAGGGGGTTGGACTAGATGACCTCCTGAGGTCCCTTCCAACCCTGAGATTCTATGATTTTATGATACTTTTCAGTATTTTACAAGGTGGGCCTCTGGGCAGGCCCAAGCAGTATTGAAATAAAATCATTACACAAAAAGGGAATACTTTTCCCTGCCCCCTCTCTGGGGTGCTGCCTTGTTATACGCGCTCTAGGGTGACAGTCCTTCCCCAAACAGGCAGTTAGCTTGTTGCTTCCCCTAAGGAGAGCAGCTTTCCACCCAGGAGAAGGCTTTTCACCCTACTACTACTAGCCCTGCTACAGCTTTGCTCTCCCTCCCTCCATCTCACCAGAAGAGAGGTTTTTAAAGGTCACAGGCAGCCCTTAATTGGACTCAGCTGTCCCTAGTTGACCTGAATTAACCTTTTCTCAAATAATACGGGAAAGAGCCTTCTTAACATTCTAGGGCTGACATACCTGCCTTCCCCTATTCTCTTACATCTGTCCAGTCTGACTTTGTCACAATTCTTACACTTTAGCAGTTCATCATCCTGTTTTCCTACAGTGTTTGAAATGTAATACACATCTGCCCATAGCCACAGAAACATGGGGACATTTGCAAATATCTTACAATATGCAAACACTCAGAGCTCAAACATCCAATTACAATTACAGACCGGTAAGTCTAACGTCAGTACTGGGCAAATTAGTTGAAACAATAGTAAAGAATAAAATTGTCAGACACATAGAACAACATAAATTGTTGGGCAAAAGTCAACATGGTTTCTGTAAAGGGAAATCATGTCTTACTAATCTATTAGAGTTCTTTGAAGGGGTCAGACAAACATGTGGACAAGGGGGATCCAGCGGACATAGGGTACTTAGATTTCCAGAAAGCCTTTGACAAGGTCCCTCACCAAAGGCTCTTACATAAATTAAGTTGTCAGGGGATAAGAGGGGAGATCCTTTCATGGATTGAGAACTGGTTAAAAAGACAAGGAACAAAGGGTAGGAATAAATGGTAAATTTTCAGAATGGAGAAGGGTAACTAGTGGTGTTCCCCAGGGGTCAGTCCTAGGACCAATCCTATTCAACTTATTCATAAATGATCTGGAGAAAGGGGTAAACAGTGAGGTAGCAAAGTTTCAGATGACACGAAACTGCTCAAGATAGTTAAGACCAAAGCAGACTGTGAAAAACTTCAAAAAGATCTCACAAAACTAAGTGATTAGGCAACAAAATGGCAAATGAAATTTAATGTGGATAAATGTAAAGTAATGCACATTGGAAAAAATAACCCCAACTATACATACAGTATGATGGGGGCTAATTTAGCTACAACTAATCAGGAAAGAGATCTTGGAGTCATCGTGGATAGTTCTCTGAAGAGGTCCGTGCACCAGCAGTCAAAAAAGCAAACAGGATGTTAGGAATCATTAAAAAAAGGGATAGAAAATAAGATGGAAAATATGTTATTGCCCTTATATAAATCCCTGGTACACCCACATCATGAATACTGCATACAGATGTGGTCTCCTCATCTCAAAAAAGATATACTGGCATTAGAAAAGGCTTAGAGAAGAGCAACTAAAATGATTAGGGGTTTGGAACGGGTCCCATATGAGGAAAGGTTAAAGAGGCTAGGACTTTTCAGCTTGGAAAAGAGGAAACTAAGGGGGGACATGATAGAGGTATATAAAATCATGAGTGGTGTGGAGAAAGTGAATAAGGAAAAGTTATTTACTTGTTCCCATAATATAAGAACTAGGGGCCACCAAATGAAATTAATAGACAGCAGGTTTAAAACAAATAAAAGGAAGGTCTTCACACAGCACACAGTCAACCTGTGGAACTCCTTGCCTGAGGAGGTTGTGAAGGCCAGGACTATAACAGGGTTTAAAAGAGAACTGGATAAATTCATGGAGCTTAAGTCCATTAATGGCTATTAGCCAAGATGGGTAAGGAATGGTGTCTCTAGCCTCTGTTTGTCAGAGGGCAGAGATGGATGGCAGGAGAGAGATCACTTGATCATTACCTGTTAGGTTCACTCCCTCTGGGGCACCTGGCATTGGCCACTGTTGGCAGACAGGATACTGAGCTGGATGGACCTTTGGTCTGACTCAGTATGGCCATTCTTATGTTCTTACGTTCTTAAAGCAAACAACCCTCTGAAACAAACCTCTCCAGATGTTTCATCATATATAAAAATCTGACTAAAACACACCAAGCCAAAAGAATGCCCCCAGTATCATGAAGTGGGCTAACGAAAAGGAAAAAATCTAAATGCAGTGTAACCCTTCTGCCAGGACGAGTTGACAGCAGCAAGGGCCAGGTTCAGTACATAGGGGTTCCCTTCTCAACAATGCAATGCAAAACCGGCTCGAGCCCCCACCCAGTAACCTGGGAAAATCTTGTACACACCCCCTGGGCGCCTCAAAGAGGCAATACTTCCCCTCTCGTAAGCACAGAGCCTCAGTGTAACAGGAATCTTTAATCAGTAGGTAAACGATACCAGCCTTAAATTGGGAAAACACTGCAACTAGGATCCATAAGCCAAACTGTGAGCAAGACCCACCACAGCAAATTGGGCCATGCCCTGTCCCTTGGGTTCTTGAGTCCAGCAACCCAAAAGTCACCCAAAGTCCCCAAAAGTCCAAGAACCCAAAAGTCCAGTCCCAAAGTTCAAAAGTTCATCTGCAGGGTGCTCCACGCCACCCGCCTGGGCAGCAATGGGAAGGGGGGGGGGAGTAAGGGGCACCTTATGTAGCGTGAAGATGATTGCCTCACCCCTCCGTGGGGCTTCACTCTGCTCCGCCAGCCGTCTCACAGGCCGCTCTGCTCCACCAGCTGTCCCGCAAGCCACTACAGCTGTCCCCACGAACTGCTCTGCCCCGCCAACAGCACCGCTCCACCAGCCGTCCTGCAAGCTGCTCCGATTGCAACCACGAACTGCTCCGCTCTGCCAGCAGCACGACTCCAACTGTCCTCACGAACTGCGCTGCTTTGCCAGCAGCGCCACACCTTCAGCTGTCTTGCCAACTGCTCCACCAGCCACTCAGCAATTTATCTTCAGGCTCCCCCACTACTTAACACAGTGCTCAGTGATTTCAGCTCATAATGCTTTTAGCTCTTTAGTGATTTCAGCTTGTAGTTTAGGGGAGCCCTAGTGCTCATTTGCACTATTAGCCCAGAGTGATTTCAATTCAGCAGCCTGAAACCAGACTCTCAAGAAACTCAACATTAGCTCTGACATTCCACAGTGGAGAGAGGAGGAAATGCTGCAATTGATGTCTCAGACCCTCACAGGGGCCCTACACCACCAGGCATTATGTTTGATCTATAGCCAGAAGGCCAGATCTGTCCCCAGCCTCTCTCAATTCACTGAGCTTTGGAACCCATGTCCCTTGGCTGGTGAGTGCTGTTTAGTTAATGGTAAGTTCCCCTTTAACATGACAAGAGGCCAAGTACAGTTCCACTGTCCATGATTTACATAAGCAGTATAACAACAGTTTATTCTTCCTGCCCCAATACAGAAAACTGGGGATCCTACAGCAGCCCAAAATGCCCATTTGGGTCACTATGGTTCGTACCAGGCAGGGTGGGTGTGCCTATGCAAATTGGATCAGCCCCTGGCGTGCTTTGCCATGACTCCCCACTGGATGTCAGGGTGGAACTCATCCTGACTCTGCTTACAGCAGTAACAAAGATTTTTGAATGGCAACTTTGACATTATCCCATTGAATCCGCTTTTCACATAATTATAATATTGGCTGTATCTTGTGATAGAAATAAACTGCATATACTTATAAATATACAATAATTTTTTTAGAAGTCTGAGTTCAATCACATTTTCAGGAATGTTTTTACAGCTGAAAATGTGTCTCTCTCTACATACTCTCTGGAATATTTAAAAGTAGCACAGGAACTCATTATAAATATACTCACTTGACAGATTGCTTCAGCTCCCATGAAGTCTACTGCAAACCCCCATTACAATATCCTTTGCCACAATACTGTCTACAATGCCTCTGAAGTTCAGCATTTCACAAGAGCAAGAGACACAGCACAAATGTATTTTCATAGAATGTAGTAACCCACCAACCAGTTTTTCCATATGTGGTTTAACTTGGTTTAATATTACCATCACTAATGCACCATACACAATGCCACAAAAATAAACAATATGCTAATACGAACAGCATTTGATTCTTCAATGTAATGTAAAAATCGGAAGCCACTGAATGAAGATACCTACCATCAACATTTTCTACCAGACACATTCAAGAGACTCACTCTCATTAAGTTCCAATAACACCAATAAACTAACATGTATTTAAACATACATTGGCATGTTTCTGTTTTCTGTGCCCCTTCTATAAGCCATTTAGGATTATGATAAATGAGGCTCTCCTTCCCTTGGATCCTGCAGTGAAGTATAAGGCTGAATTTGTTAAAATTAATTCTATGGTAACAGAGTGATGAAATCCATACAGGAGTAACTTCACTGCAAGACCAGGCAGAAGGAGAAGGTGGAATGGGATGGAGAAAGATCTTATTCAAACATATCTTTTACAAAGCAAGCACAATATACAAACAAATCTCTAGGCTTACAAAAATGCTTTGTGTGTAGGTGTTCTTACTTCAAATTCACCGCAGCACAAAAGCACTCTTTTGTGTACAACTCTGCTCTTGTTGTAACCTGGGTCTTTTCAGATATCTTAAGGAAGACCTCTCTCCCACCAGAAACTACACGCTTATTCCACATATTTCCTCTACAAAAAAAGTTAAGAAACTTATAGCTTTAATCTGTCAGGTTTCATACCTTGCATACTCCTAAACATGCAGCTATTTATAAAAGTTCTGCAACAGGATATTTACCAAAATTATAGGATTTTGTAAGCAGTGGCTGCTTTGCTCAATCAGTTCCGAACTTGCAAAAAGGCAAGTCTTTCCTTAGAGTATGCATAATAATTCATCTCACTCAGCTCAGGAGTGCCCAAAGTTTGTCCATTAACTTATCACAGCTATCCCCATACCCATATGGCAGCTGAATTCCACTACAGCCTCAACCACAGCAACAACACCTCCGCTCTCCCATTTGCTATTACTATCTGTCAATTAACAGTACTGTTCCATTTTGCACTAGGGATGTAAAATGTTAACCAGTTAACTGATAAGCATCAGTCTTACTGGTAATATATTCAGTTAACGTTTAAATGACCAACGTTCATTGTATTAAAAATGCAATGGCATCTGTGGTATTGTGGAACTGAATGCAACTCTAGCAGGAGGGTGATGCCAACATGACTTCTCCAGTTACCAGCCCTTTAAAACCACCCCATTGAGTGTTTCACATATACTAGTTCAAACTGGATTTTCCAGAGACCAACAGACCAAAAAAAAAAGAAAAGGATTATTGGATAAACAGCCTGGTTTTAAACTGACTCAGGGCCTAATTCCTGATCCAGCACACTGACAGGACCTCTGGTCCACGAGGCCCCAGTCCTTAAGGAAGGGTTGGAAGGACTGGGCCTATTGAGGGCCCCATAAGACTGGATGCTTGTTCTAAGCTGAAGCTATGAGGAACTTGAAACCACAAAGAAATCCTTTGGGTGGGATGTTGAAGGACTGCTCCTGCCAAAGCCCACATTAGGGATGGAGTGATGACTAATAAGCTTAGTAGCATGTGAGCAGGTTCTTTTATTATTTTTAGTATGTTTTTTCTGTAATGCTTTTATCTTAAGAATAAACTAGGTTTGCATAGGAAGTGCAGTGTGGTACCTTGTGACTGTGGGCAATTATTATTAGTCTGTGAAAAGAATGTAAGCAGGCCTGCTCAGGCAGAGTTTCTTGCTAGGATATCACAGTTTAGTCAGGGGACTGTGCGGCCCGGAAAGTCCCCAGTCAGAAGGGAGTGAGACGTTGGTCTCCACTCAAGAGAGGTGACAGCCCAGGAAGCTGAAGCCTAGAGTGGGTGCCCTGGCTGGACTACTGAGGGGGAATACAGGTGCAGTTGTCTTGAACTGTGACACCTTCATCTCCACCATCTCCTCTACAACAAATTTCTCCTTGCCTCTGGCAAAAAGTATTCCAACTCAGGTCTTCACCTCCGCACACTTTGTTCTGGTCTTCACCCCCAGCTCAAGGGCTCCACTGTCACAGTTACTGGGCGAATTGTACCCTGATCCCTCCTGGTTTCTTCAAGTGTATCCCCCTCAGGTCTCAGACCTCAAGCTGTCACCTGCTTCATGGTAGAATCAGGTGATTCTCCCACTCTCAGACAGGGCCTTGGACTGCAGTCCCCTGTGTATCCACCATCCTACCTCAGCAGGACTGAATTATCTTCAGTGCTTGCAGTTCTGTTCTCTCTAGGGGCAAGCACAGCAGTATCCAGTAGCCACAAGGCCTTCTTAAAGCAAAGTATAATTACATTAGAACAGGATTTCAGAGAAAACAGACCTTAAAAAGACAGCAGTCCATACATATGGCATCCTCCACACAGCCTGTCTCTCTCTGTCAGCCAGTCCTCCTGACAGCCCAGGACAACTGACCTCCCCTTCTCTCCTGAGAACGGTTTTTAACTGTTTAGTGTTCTTTTGATCTCTTCCTTCCCAGCACTGGCTGAACAGCTGTGTCACTATAACCTGGAAGTATGCCAGAGGGGAGGGATAGCTCAGTGGTTTGAGCATTGGCCTGCTAAACCCAGGGTTGTGAGTTCAATCCTTGAGGGGGCCATTTGGGGCAAAAAGTAGGAATTGGTCCTGCTTTGAGCAGGGGGTTGGATTAGATGACTTCCTAAGGTCCCTTCCAACCCTGATATTCTATGATTGTCTTGTAACTGCCCGCCCCCCCAACGTTTGCTGAGGGTTGCTTATCTATAACTATTGTGTTTTTCTCTCCTCCCTCCCGCCGCGAACTCTGATTAAGCTAGAGCAGGGGTCGGCAACCTACGACACGTGTGCCAAAAGTGGCATGCGAGCTGATTTTTGATGGCACGTGGCGGGCTCAGCCCACCACAGCTCTGGGGTTCTGGCTGCTGGCCTCTTGTCAGCTGGGGTCCCGCTGCCGGCCCCACTCAGCGCCCGCTGCTGGCCTGGGTGAAAGAACTCAGGCTGGCAGCGGGCTTAGGGCTTGGCTGGCAGGAGCCCGCGGCGGGAACCCCAGAGCGCCGCCGCTCTGGGATTCCCCCGCAGTCTCCTGCCAGCAGGGATCCCGCTGCTGGCCCCACCCAGCATCCGCTGCTGGCCTGGGTTCTTTCACCCAGGCTGGCAGCAGTCTGAGACCCCGGCTGGCAGGAGCCGGTGGCCGGAACCCCAGAGCGGGGGAGGGCTGAGCGGCTCAGCCCACCGCAGCTCTGGGATTCCAGCTGCTTGCCGGGGTCCCACCGCTGGCCCCACTCAGCACCTGCTGCTGGCCTGGGTGAAGGGAACCCCAGGCTGGCAGTGGGCTGAGACCCCGGCTGGCAGGAGCCGGCAGCGGGAACCCCAGAGATTAAAATGTACTACTGGCACGCGAAGCCTTAAATTATAGTGAATAAATGAAGACTCGGCACACCACTTCTGAAAGGTTGCCGACCCCTGAGCTAGAGCAATCACATTCATACAGGAACGTCTTATAGCCCAACCTACAATAACTTCTCCTCCCTGGCCAGGTCATATGTAGTGTTCATAAAATTATTACATCTCCTCAAAGTTCTCAGATTATTACACAGCAGCTTCCCATTCACTGCACCAACCATGAACACCATCCCCAGTGCCCCAGGGCATTCCCTCACTGCTCTAGGAAGCAGCCTCTGGAACTCCTGGAATTGGGGAGGGGGCGCATGGGGGGAAAAAGGGGGACAACCCACCCATCATTCAGGCTTGCGTGCACACTGCTTAAAAACTTACAGTTCTAACATGAAAAAAATGCTAAAATGACCCTAAATCCAACATTTAAATAAAATAGAAGCTGCCCACTGTGCCAGATCTACTTAGGACCCACCTCCCTACCTAATTTTTTTTTTAAAGACAGTCAATGTTTATTTAAGAGATATCAGTCAACGATGAAAAGTAGGAATTCCATGGACAAATTTCAGCCAGCACCCAAATTCAAAGATTTCCTATTAAAAATTAATAAAGAGAAACCAAACTTTCTACACCGAAAACCCAAAGAACATAAAATCTAACCCTGTGTAACGTTTTACCAGAAACAAAAAGGAACTTACGCCACAATTTAAGCTCATTTTAGAACACAGCCCTAATAGTGGAGCCGTTATCAGGCACTTCTATAATGTTCAAATATACACCATTTAAACATGTGTTAATGACACACCAAATTTCTGTTCTGAGACTACAGAAAGGATGATCACTTTGGGCTAGTCTACACTGGCAATGCTAAAGCGCTGCCGCGTCAGCACTTTAACATGCCTTGTGTGGTCACGGCACAGCGCTGACAGCTCTAAAAAAAACCCACCTCGACGAGGATCGCGGCTCCCAGCACTGGAGGCGCGGCTCCCAGCACTGGTGCACTTTCTACTCTGGCGCTTTACAGAACTGAAACTTGCTGCGCTCAGGGGGGTATTTTTTTACATCCCTGAGAGAGACAGTTGCAGCGCTGTAAATTGCCAGTGTAGACAAGCCCTTTGTTTCAAAACATTTTCTCATTGCACAGGCTATCATCATTTGTCTGGTATCATTTGTCTCCCAATGTTCTCCAGCTGATGAAAAAAATGAATTAACTGTCGTGTGTAACAGGTGTCATAGCGACAAAGAGTCCTGTGGCACCTCATAGACTAACAGATGTATTGGAGCATAAGCTTTCGTGGGTGAATATCCACTTCGTCGTCTGCATGCCAGGTGTCATAGTTAACTAAGACCAGCTGGACAATCTCTTCATGGAGATTCTTTAACAGCCAATTAAAAATTGCACAGTATTTTCAAGATGTTTCAAACCTTCAGCTAGCAGTGGAGCTGAACTAGAGGATTATTTTTCTGATTATATGCAGAAAACACATTAATGGCAATGCGAGTTATGCACATGCAGTGAGGGCAGAATACATCCATGAAGGAACTCCAAATGAGAAACGGTATTGCCAACTCTTGTGTTTTTGCCATGATAAGTGTTACAATATTTGGTGTTTTTCCTGCCCAGCTGCTGGAATAAATGGATTGTATGAGAATCTCATCTTTCAGTTTAAAAAGGGAGTTACTAGCCTACGTGGCTGTGGAAAAAGACATGAAAACTTGACGCAAAGACACTGTAAAGGCTCCAAAACAAGGAGGCATATAAAAAGAATCCAAAGTGTATTTTAAAAAATAATCCTGTTATTTTTAAACCAAATCATAATTGCCTTGGTGTCGGCAATACTGGAAAGCAACTCCCTACGTCTCCCAGGTTTTCAGTGTTCTTGCCAGATAGCAAAAATATATGATTTAAAAACAGCAGAAACTTCTAAAACAAAGTGAAGTTAGTTTACTTTGCTGTACTCTTACGTCTAGGAACATGAGAAATGTTAAAATCAGATCAATGGTACATTGAAAAATCTGGTGTCTGGTCACTGAAAGAGCTTCAGAGAAAAGAACACGAAACTCCATAAACAGACAATGATAAAACTCTCTCCATAGTAAAAGTTGATGCTTAATCTCAGGCTTGTTTTATGCCTTGAATTTTAAAGGTTATATGCCATATATATATGGCATATAACCTTTAAAATTCAAGGCATAAAACAAGCCTGAGATTATATATATATTAGTGTCAGTTGTCTGATTCTTCAATCTCTAGATTTTGTATGTAATATACTACTGCTCTTAACAAAACAGAACAGATCAGAGCCTTCTTTTGATTTGGCCTTTCATCAGAACTTGTCATGGTGGACAGGCCTTAAAGATGAACCACTTCCTCCACTAAGAAAAGCCCTGTATTTAACTTTGACAATATTAACAGTATTTAACGCATCCTGGTATGGACAAAGAATAATGTAAGCTGCATTACAGCGGGTGGGGCGTCTTAAAATTATTATTTGGAATAGAACAAAAATGCAGAGGAATCAGATTTTCCAGTATGACACACACAGCGTGAAACACTAAAAAGCTTGCCTTAAGTGCTTTGACATAAATATTTTACTACAACTTGAAAGAAAAGAATTTGTTAACCATGCAAGCTATGCAGAGTATATTGTGTGCCTTTAAATGATTATCTGCAGTAAGCACATGGAGCCAGTTCTGAGAAAAAAGAATCTGTGGGTTACAATATGATTTCATTTCAGTACTATATACAGCTTCTGATTTACGGAAGCCCCTAACCACTGCATGCACAGCAGTCACTAATGCTTTAAGAGCCCAGAAGTCTGCAGCTTTATCATCCATTCTAACATACAGAATAAAAATGAAAAAGGCAGTGAGTCTAGGCTGATTTTTCAAACTTATTAAAATTCTCTGGATATAGATCTATTTTCTTTGCTCAATATTTTACTTGTATGTTTGCCTGTAAATATCAGTATGAGAAAAACTTTTTTGAACGGGGCACTATAAGCACAAGGTAAATTGACTGAAAAATCATATTTTCAGTAAGCAGTTGTGAAATGCTAGCTTGCAATTTACTGCAATAGTCCCAGCAGAAACTCCTACTCTGCCCAAAACAGTACACCAGGATGACTATTTTTAATTTTACATAAGCATAAGAACACCTTTGTTAAAAATCAGTTACCTAGCTCTTTCTACAGACACACGATTTAGCTCTCCATCTGAAGTGCAGGCATAAAATTCAAGGTTCTTTTGATCCAGATTATAATACAAGTACATTTTTTAAAAAACCAACAAAACCCACTACTTTGATTTGTGACCACCACAAGCAAGAAATGGCCACTATTAGCCTAGAATGAAAATCCCTACACAGTATTGTCACGGTTACCAAGCAAACAGCACCTCTGACCCCTCCTTGAGTAGTCACTGGCCTCTTGGCATAGAATCCTGTGACTCTCCCTCTCTCAAAGTGAGCCCTGGGTTGCAGTCCCCTGTGTATCAACCACAATTTACTTCAGCAAGTCTGACTTATGTCCATACCCTGCAATTCTGCTCCCTCCAGGATAATGTCAGTGGAAATCAGTGATTAAACAGCTTCCTTAAAGCACAGTATCATTTATTTAGAACATTTCCAGAGAAAACAGATCTTAAAAGCAATAAAACACCCGGTAAGTAGGCATGCATGTAGGTTGTCTAACCATCTTCCACACGGAGACCCTGGAAGGACTAATTCCCTATAGACCCTTTGTTAGAGCCTTGCTGTCAGCCTGTCAGAGTTCACTGACACTCTCTAGGCAACTTATGGAAACTCCCTCCCCACACATACACTTTCCCAAGGAATCAATAGTTTAACTGTGTATAGCCCTTTGATCTAGCAACTCCCCACTCTGGCAAAACACAGTTTACAACAGGAGACAGGGTCTTTGAAGCCTGCTCCATTGTTTTTCAAGCGTATACCTAGATTTTTGTTCTGGGAAGTCACGGTGTCGCTTCCCTGTTTGTTCTTCTCACTGCCCCCTATCAAGTTAGATCAAATACTTTCATATAGGAAATTCTGATAACCCTCCACAATTAGACAGCAGCTTTTCCTCACTGACCAGGTCACTTACAATATTCACACCATTATTACATATCATTTTCATAGATTGGTATGTGGCAGCTCCACAACCCTCACAAACTTACTGATGCCAGAAAGGCATCCTCTCAAAATGCTACGGTAGCAGAAAATGGTTTCTTCTTTTCAATATTCTACTTTCAAGGGGAGAAAGCCACACACAAGGGGACTGGCCAATTCAGGTGATCAGTCATTTCTGGGTTACTAGTTCATAGTCAAAACATAGTAGTAGTGACTATGGGTATGTCTTCACTAGCAATGCTAAAGCGCTGCCGCAGAAGCGCTTTAACATGGCTGTGTAGTTGCGGCACCAACACTGGGAGAGAGCTCTCCCAGCACTGTAAAAAACCCACCTCCACAAGGGAGTAGCTCCTAGCACTGGTGCATTTTCTACACTGCCACTTTACAGCGCTGAAACTTGCAGCGCTCGGAGGGGTGTTTTTTCACACCTCTGAGCGAGACAATTGCAGCACTGTAAAGTGGCAGTGCAGACAAGGCCTAAGTGCCAGATTCAGACTCTCTCCTTCAGTCACAGGAGGGATTCACCCCAAGGAAGGGGCAGGCCTGGCAGTTTCTACCATTGTAGAACTTCTAGAGTTGCAGTCAGTGCCCCACAGGAGCCCTGCTAGCAGAAGCTGCCAGGGGGATGTACTAAATCAGCACATCCCCTGGCCACGCCACCTTTTTGCCCCACACCATCCACTTCTTGTGCTGCACCAGCTACCCATATATCCCAGAGGGACACACTTTGTTTGTTTTGCACTGCAGAAACTTCCTCCCAGATGACTTATGAGCTGCCAAGATGTGCACGGACTTCTACAGGAGCGTTTTATCTAGTTCATTTCAGCAAGTTTCTGCAAGTGCGGACTCCAAGCTGAGTTTGCCTCAAAATTCATTACTGCTCTCTGGGTGTTTGGCAACCTAGTTCATTCTCTCAGTTTATCTCCCAATGAACGTGTCAGATCAGCATTTAGTGGCTGTCTCAGCAGAAAAGATGCCAAGGACTTAATTGTTCTATGACCTGAAGAGGCAGGCTCTCCACATCAGAGCCAAGGAACATTAGCAGGACACAGCAGCGTGCACTGCTGCCATCTGTGCTTGTATCTATTTTGCGGACAAAGAGAGAACCTCCATTTCAAGTTCTGAAAGATGCCAGACTGACAGTAACAATCACTGGCTAGAATGCTCGCTCTTGTAGCCCATTAAATTAAAATGTTATTTTTGTTTGTTATAAATAAAAGTTAACACTAGTGAAGTCAAACAACTGAGCCAAATTACCTCTTTGTTTTCTTAGAGACAAGGTTTGGTAATCAATAGCTGAGGACCAAGTAGTGGGATTGGGAGAAGGAAAAAAAAAAAAAGACACGATAGCCTTTAGTTGGTTTACAGTTTGCAAGTTAGATGTTTTAAATATTTCCAACGTCCATTAAATTGCTGGCATTCTACGTCTCCAACAATCTGGGGATTACATACTGTATTCATTATTTTTGTCTGCCACAGAAAGATTGTGACATATTAGCATAAGACTTACAAAATTATTGAATTTGGAACATATGTTTCCAAGAAACATTTACAGTGGGTGAAACTTCAAAATGTTGTGTAATTAGTGAAATAGTTCATTATTCTTTATTAGTTTTTCATACCCCTGCACATTAACTCTTTACCCAATGCATGACTCTACACTAATTGCAAAATCTACACCGAAAATCTTAGCCCCATAACATGAACCTCCACCTGGGGTTGTTTAATTATTGTCCTGTCTTATTAAAACTATAAGCTCCTTGGGACAGAGATAAATGTCTTCTGTTACATACAGCGCTGACACATTCCCATGCTCAACAAATAATGACCATTTTCTTTGACATTTACTGTTTATCAAACAGTCATGCTCCTGTTTCTTGTGTGAATTAAGTCATAAGGTAGGGTTGAGCATTTGACCGGTTCAAAGATAACTGGTCAACTGACCGGTCAATTAATATCAAATAAAATGTCAAAAATGGTCAAATATTTTAAAGCACTAATTTATTAGAACAATAACAACAGTAACAAAAAAGAGTAAGAATCTGTGGGCTCTAAAAGGCTTAGATAGATATTTGTACCTAATTAAAAAGAACAAGTTACATAACTGAGTTATTTTAATTCAGAAAAATGCAAAATACAATGAAAGAAAAAGAAAGAAACAACATAATGTAATCAAAAAAGTTGGCCACCACCTAACAAAGAGCATTCTTGCTGGAATTTGTGACAATGTCTGACTGTGGTCAAATAATAGGTGGTCAATTGACCAGTTTGCCAAGCCTAGTCATAACATTAAATTCCTTATATCAGAGGCAAGGAACATCTATGCCAGGGGTCTCGAACACACGGCCCGCGGGCCACATGCAGCTTGTGAAGTTATTTCCTGCGGCTCGCCATAGGCACCGACTCCACTGGCAGCCAAGCTCCAAACATTACTGAGTGTTTATATTTTATTAAAACCCCTCTTTACATTACAGTTTTTAAAAAGTTAATACATTGACTTTTAAAAGAATACTATATTACTCTTCATTTTTTTCATTTTTGACTATGCTTTTGTATCATTGTATGAAAAGGTTTCAGTGATGTGGCCCACGGGCCAATTTACTAGTTCTCATGTGGCCCTCGTGGTGATTTGAGTTTGAGATCCCTGATCTATGCAGTTACACTAGTTATTTTAGGTCCTCACTACAATTCTAGATAGCACAGTACAAAGAAGCTGCATGGTGAAAGACAAAAGTCTGTTTAAAAATTAAATGCTAAAGCAAAGGGAGAAGGAATTAAAATGACAAAGCACACTTTTTTTTTTTTTTTTTTTGATAGAATGGTCTCTAGGTTCACCTCAGTGTGGACACCCCACTCACCATACAAAGGTATTTAAATAGCTAAAATGTCACATTTTACATCTGCAGGGCTCAAATGATTAACAGTTCTTCTATGCTCTCCTTTCACATTTACTAGTTTTATTTTAGTAAGAATTAACTGTGTTCTCTCAATTTCTGCTCTGAGCACCATTACATGTGTCTGTTGTCACAGGCAGCTTAAGTCACAATTGTGAAGATGTACAGAAAGGATAGAAACACTTTTGAACAGGGTGCATTTGATTTAAATCAAATTGATTTAAATCACTAGTCAGGAAGACTCGATTTAATCATGGATTTCTACATAAAAGTGCATTCTTGTTGGTTGTTATAACCTTAATACAGGGATGGCCAACCTGTGGCTACAGAGCCACATGCGGAGCTTCAGAAGTGAATATGCAGCTCCTTGTATAGGCACTGACTCCGGGGCTGGAGCTACAGGCGCCAACTTTCCACCGTGCTGGGGGGTGCTCACTGCTCAACCCCTGGCTCTGACACAGGCCCTTCCCCCACTCCACCCCTTCCCACCCCCTCCCCTGAGCCTGCAGTGTCCTCACTCCTCCCCCATTCCCCGCAGAGCCTCCTGCAGGCCAGGATCAGCTGATCGGAAGGTGCAGGGAGGAAGGGGGAGGCACTGATCTGGAGCTACCGGTGGCAGGCGCTGGGAGTGGAGTGGGGGAGCTGAT
Source organism: Chelydra serpentina (assembly GCA_037349315.1). Classification (NCBI taxonomy): domain Eukaryota; kingdom Metazoa; phylum Chordata; order Testudines; family Chelydridae; genus Chelydra; species Chelydra serpentina. Next base: position 109,807,338 of record JBAIAC010000004.1, read on the forward strand.
GGGGGGGCTGCTGACGTATTACTGTGGCTCTTTGACAACGTACATTGCCAAATTCTGGCTCCTTCTCAGGATCAGGTTGGCCACGCCTGCCTTAATACATATTCTTCACATCCGATGAAGTGGGTTCTAACCCACGAAAGCTTATGCTGAAATAAATTTGTTAGTCTCTAAGGTGCCACAAGAGTTTCTTTCTTTCTTATTTCCTTCACAGGTAGAGGAACTTCATTAAAATATTCCCAAACTGGGTCTCTTATGGCCTGCTGCCATTATAGGTTTTCCCTTCTAGTGAGAGAATGGTATGGTGTATCTCAAATCAATGCAGGCTACACTCAGAAAAGACCTCAAGACTTATGGAATATGCTGCTCAGGTTCACTTTTGTTTCTACTGACTGTCCCTCCCTTCTCAAATTTATCTCCAGGAGTTCTTCTCCTTGTCCAGATCTATTCCACCCTCAACAATCTTCTATTCATTGAACTTTTTGAAACTTTGCACTTTTAGAGAGATGTAAGGGATTGACTGTGTACACAAATTTGCAGAGGGACAATAGGGTTGAGGTCTATTATTTCTCACCTCTATATATTATTTATTTTAAAACATTTTTGCTGTTAACAAGCATGTTATCTCTGGAGACAAATCCACAATTTGAGAACTTCAAAACTAAGCATCTTTGATCTTCTAAACTGAGCACTGAGTCCCCTTGGGTAGATACAAAGATTAACCTAAATAATCTATACAGAAGCCTGTGGAACCCCATAAGACTGGGTCCCTAATCCATGAACTATTGGAACTCATTTACAAAACTTTTCTTAAACATTACATGAATATATTGTCTCATACTACAGAATTAGAATTTATAATCCCTATTCTACGTTGAGATACCTATAATGTATCTTAATTAAAACCATCTTTAGATAGGTTTTTTCCTCAAAGTATTTTATCAAAAAAAATCTTATTTAAATAAAAAATCTGATTTAAATTTACAAAATCACTTTTTTTTAAATCATTGATTTTTATCCACCCTGCTTCTGCATCACTCAAATGTTTACAATAAATGTTATTCTGTTTACATCAACTGTTTAGAGTGGGTTAGCATTTAAATACATGAAAGAACTTGAGGAAAAATACAACCTTAAAAAATAACCACCAAAACCAAAATCCCTGTTCTAAGAACTTTAATTGTAAATAAAATGAAACATACAGCCTTATTATCCCTTCCTCCAGAGGAGCAGAGTGGACAAGAACCTGGTGAATCTGGGTCAGGGAGTACAAAAGCACCAAATGCTACCTTCTGTCCTTTCAAGTCAGCTGGAGGTGTCATGCTGCATTTGGTCATTAGTGAGTTGGAGGAGACTGGGCTTGGAGAAAAGCCACCTTAGTGTACTTACTCACCTTTTCCCCGCCCGCTCAACCACCCAATATTCCCATGCAGTCTAAATTTCCCCACCACCACTAATTTAAACTAGCCTGATGGTGGTTTCCAGGAGCAGCTGCTCTACGAGAGTCCCGGCAAAATGCATTTTGCAGAAGTCATGCTGTTCAGGAGTGTGAGGCTGGGAGCCAGTACTGATCCACTGGACTGCTGGATCTCAAGGGCCAAACCCTCTGCTTCTTCCACAAGGGAGGGCTTGTTTCACTGCAGTATTAACTCAAGGTACAATTTGAGTCTTACCCCTAACTCAGCTCCTGTCTATGCACAAAAATCTATAGCTTGAGTTCAGTTGTCCTATAAACTTGAGATAACCGGCCTGTCAGGAGCATTGGTGCTGCCAACTCTTGAGCTAGTAATGCAGCGGGGATGCAGCTACAGGCTAGACCAGGAGTAGGCAACCTATGGCACGTGTGCCAAAGGTGGCATGTGAGCTGATTTTCAGTGGCGCACACACTGCCTGGGACCTGGCCACTGGTCTGGGGGGGACTCTGCATTTGAATTTCATTTTAAATGAAGCTTCTTAAACTTTTTAAAAACCGTATTTACTTTACATACAACAATAGTTTAGTTCTATATTAAAGACTTATAGAAAGAGCCCTTCTAAAAACGTTAAAATGTATTACTGGCACGCGAATCCTTAAATTAGAGTGAATAAATGAAGACTCGGCACACCACTTCTGAAAGGTTGCCGACCTCTGGGCTAGAAACTTGATTTAGCATAACTCATCAACTGTTAATCCAGTCCCTTTGTGCAGCTTCAGCGCTGCTTCGCAGGGTAGCTGCTCTCAATTGAGGTAGGCTAACTCAAACAGAGTAAGGCTACGTGCACCCTATGGTCTTCTGCTGGCACAGCTACATCCGTCAGGGGGGTTTAGATCCCTGACCAACATACCTGGGCTGGCCCATGTCCCTAGTGCAGACACAGTGCTTTTGCCACTTGTGGGGGGTGGCTTTAGTTTAGTATATGGGTACAAAACATAGCTGTGCTGATATTGTTGCATCCAGTACAGTACTTTACCAGTACAATATTGCCAGTATTTCTATGGTGGTGAAGCATTCCTGGGGCAGACACAGGAGTTGCAATGGAGACAAGTCCTTGGTGTAGGCTGGGCGGGGGAGGGAGAGAACGGGGGCTGGATACCACACCCACTGCCCCAACACAAGAATTCCTAGAAAACTCTACAAGTACATGCGGGACGGAAATTCCTGCTCGCCCCTGGTGAGCGCAGGGGCACTGTGAAAGCATGAATGAGAATGCAGGTTCTGCTACCTCCGAGCGGGAGCCTGGGCGGGACTACGGACCGAAAAACTAACCCACGCCTGGGTCTGGCTGTAAGAGCCCGCAGGCTTTGCAAGCCGCAGATCACATCCTGCGGCAGGACAGAGGAACCCCCCGAGTGGGTGACACGCTGCATCTGGGAATCTGAGTCACCCCACGCCCCCGCCTAAAATCTTCCAACCCGGGCCCAGCTGAACAGGGGGGGCAGAAGCAGCGCCCAGTGTTCAACCGCCGGCCCTTTGTCACTCCCACTTTACTGAACAAGCCTCCAGGAGCAGCCACCGGCTGGTCTGCCTAATAATCAAAGTCTCTGCAGTCCGCCCAGAACCAGCTACTTCCTTCCCTGCTCAGTTCCGCCCGGGTTGCGTGGCCCCTGCCCGCATGACCCAACTGGGGGATCGCTGCTCTCCTCCAACGACCCCCATAAACGCGCACCCCCACCCCGGCTGCTGCGGAGCGGTGAAGCGCATCCCCAGGACTCGGGGTGCTGCTGCAGCACTTCCCGGGGTCTCTGCCCCCCGCCGCACCCTGGGCGGCTGCGGGGAAGTTTGGGGGCTGGTTCCAGCTCAGAGCCCTGAGCGCACACGGGAGGCCGGGAGCGAGCGCCGCCCTGCGAGGAGGGGGAGCTGCAGAGCGCCCGGCGCGGGAGGGATGAATGGGGCCGGGTGGGCTGGCGCTGCTGGCGGGCTCTTACCTGTTGGTCATTCCCGCCGCGACCCCCAACATCCCTGCAGCCGCCTCCCGCCAGCCAACTTCGCGCCCTGCTCCGGGCAAGTTCCGCGCCGCGGCGAGGAGCAGGAAGGCGGAGCGGGGCTCAGACAGGCAGCAATGGCGCTTCCCGGCCCGCTGCCTGCAGCGCTGCTGCTCCGCCGCCAGGGAGGGGAGCGCAGCCGGCGCCCGCCCCCTCCCACTTTCCCCGCCCGCCGGGCGGCCACGCTGAGCGGCTGCCGGGCTTGCTGCTGGCCGGGGCGCTCTCCCGCCTTAGGCAGCGGGGTGGGTGCTGCAGGCCAGGGCGGCGGCTGCTGTCCCCTGGGAACATTGCCACACGCGCGGCGCCGGCTCGCCTTGCTCCGGCCGGACGCCGCCTCCCTGGCCCGGGCGGGCCCCTGCCACCTCGCACGGCCGCGGGGCTGGCCCCAGCTAGCTGCTTGCGCTGGGGTAGCGGCTGGCGGCAGCTCGCAGCGGCCCGCTGGGCTAGGCGCGGTGCGAAAGGCGAGACAGAGATGGGCCCTCTGCCGCGGCGCTGAGCTGGCCCTCGGGGGCCGGGGCAAAGCAGCATGTGCCCCCCGCCTTCCTCTCTCCCTCCCTGCCATGCTCAGCCCGCCCGCGGGAGCCTTCTGCGTTTGAAGACGTTTGACTGATACGGGCCTGAGCTGGCAGCGCCGAACTCCAGGGGAGTTTTGCCACGGCTGTAACTGGCAGGAGGAGCAGCCACCGTAGCCTGTTGTAGGGCTGGTCTTTGCTTGAACGCTTCTAACTTTTCCAAACTTTTAAATGGTCTGTGTCAGGGGCGGAACAGCAAAGAGAATGAGACGGGAAGAAGATGGGAGAAAGCCATCATGTTCCCTACTTTGGCATATGACATAGTTTCCACTGAAGTCATCGCCTGAGGTCTGTTTTTAAAAGCCACACTAGGCTACTATGCAGTTAATAAATGTTCTCACTGAATTTAACAGCGTAGTTGAGTAAAGGTTCATTGGTTACAGTTTATTTTCCTGACTCATGAATGTTTTTCCAATAGACAGTGATGGCCTACAGCTTCCACAGGATGTTAAGTACAGAGGCTGCCCCTGCCCCATGCCCAGTCAAAAATGACTAGACCCTTTCCCCTCATTTAGAAGGACCACAAGTTTTTTTCTTTTCTACTCAAAGAAACAAATTCCCTGTAAAGTTTTCAAGACCCACATCTGGAATGCCACAATGAACTCTTTCCAAGGAAATTTAGTCAATGCACAATCATGTCATTAGATTATCCACATATTTTATGTGCCTGTAAAGAAACACAACCAGAGGAAATGGTTTCATTAAGAAAGGCAAGAGGAGTCAAATGACGTAGACATTAGACCAGCCGTTCTGAATTCACAGACCAACTACTACACAGCTGCAGCCCAACTGTGTGCTAAAGGCCACAGAGTCCGGGTTCCCGGCTGCCTGGTAGCCCAGCGTGGCGGGGTCACTGGCCAGCCCCATGTGGTGGGGGTCTGGGGCTGCCACCCAGCCCTTCAGAGTCCAGGTTCCCAGCTGCCTGGCCACCCAGCACTGGCTCTGCTCCTGGCCCTACTCTGTGGAGGGGTCTGTGAGCAGGAGGCACTGGGCATAGGGGTCTATGTGGAGGTTCAGGTGGGGGGAGGGAGGCGCTGCACGCAGCCCAGGTAACACATTGGGGGCCACATATGCAGCCCACAATGATAAATAGATCGAGAACCACTATGTTAGACAATGCCCGGGACTGAACAGGACTATTTTCTCAGAATTGTACATTGACATCAAAACATTTCATTTGAATTCTTTTTCCACTATATGTTCTATACTGAATTTATGCAGCTATGAACCTCAGTTACTTACACTGGCAGATCTGTACTCTCTCTTTCCCCCAGGTAAGAGTGACTCAACACATGGTTATTCCTTAGGTGCTTATCTCAAACACTTTCTACTCTACCGTGCCAGATTCTATTTTAACAGCCCTATTTTCAAATCCAGCTCTGCTATTTACCAGTCCTCTTGCAGGGGAAGGTAATACCAGTGCTAAACTAAGATTTCTTTATTTACAGATGAAACTCCTCGGTCATCAAAATAGCCAACAATATGAGCAAAACAAAGAAGAAAAAACATTAGGGCATCAAGATGCAGAGAAAATATGGGCGGAGTATAAGGCCTTATTATTGACACAGTATGGGTCAAGAATTCAACAGAAAAACAAAGCCTTTCTAATATTTCTTTAAAGCAGCATAGCTTTTTAAAGAGAAGGTTGGGCTTTTCTTGCAATACATGTTGGAAAGTATTCAGAATGAATAAAGAACAATCTGTGGCTATAGTTTTTCCAATAGGCTTAATTCTTCAAAAGAGGGAAAGACAGTAACCATGAGATCACAGGTAAAATTCATCATTAATTAAAATCTGGTTCAGTGATAGGAAGCAAAAGTAGGAATGCATAGCCAGTAATCAATACAGACAAAGGCCAGATCAAACTGCTGCATAGGTGAGTTACCAAAGGCCAGCAATCTATTGATTGTATGGCTGAGTTTGGAAAACTGGTCATTTTCCAGTTTGCCAGGAAACAAATACCTGAGAACAATTACTGACAGAGTTAGATAGCAACATATCCCATAAATCTGTGTTAAGAATGATGCTCTATATATTTACACATACAAAAGGCACAATATTAAAAAGAATATCAAGATTGCAAAGTCAAACATAAAAAAAAATGGAAATGGAAACATTAAGGTAGCCTGTGCAACTTCAGTTCAGCCCCCTTGTGTTTGCATTAATTACATGATCCCATACTCTCCCCCCCCCCCCCCCCCCCGGCGCCACACACACACCCTCCCAGATCTTCAAAACCTTTTACACTTCACCTGGAAATCAACTGATATCTGTGATTACTGGTGTGCACTGGTTTATCATGTTCTTTCTTAAGGAAACAACATTTAATAAGATGGCAGATGTATTCTGCACTACATGCAGTTTTTGAATGACTTGAGTACAGCCCCATATAAAGCATAATGCACTAGTAATCTAATGTTAAAGTGAGGAAGGCACTGGTAATCATGGAGATGACTGTGTCAAACAGGTGTACAAATTTAGCTCAAATATAAAAAAGTACTTTTTGCTAATGCTGCTATATGAAAATCTGGAAGTTGATGGGTTCCAATACCTGCCCCTCCCTAGGATGGTGGTTAGACCATCTCAGTCCGGGTACTGATTTAATCTCTGTCGTCTTTTTTCTGCTTGCTGGTAGTACGCAATATCAGAGTCTCAGCCAATATTCCACTACAATATGTGTATTCTAATTAAGCTGTGAAATTCACTGTCTCTGGCTATTTTTGAGGGAAATAGTTTAGTAAGATGCAAAAAATGATTAAATATTTACCCAATTTGGGTGCTATATACATTTAGGCTTTGACTATTGCCTTCTCATGCAGTATTCACTCATTTCAACCACTATTTACACAACATACTTATATGGCCCCCATTAGTATTTGAGGTCTCACAATCTTTAATGTTCCCATCTTCACAACACCACTGTGACGTAGGGAAGAGCTACTAGCCCCATTTTACAAGTGAGGAAACAGAATAAGTGACTTGCTCAAGATCACACAGGATGTCTGTGACAAAGCATGAAACAACACAGGGCTCCCAAGTCCTAGTTAGCACTCTAATCACTTGACAAATCCTTCCTCCTTTCGCTTTTGGCACCTCCATGCTACACGATGACAAATAAGCTTTAGTTAGGCCTATGCTTTTGGCCTTGTATACAAAGATCTTTCTCTCAAAGTCTCCCACTATTGTTGAAGTGCTAGTGCAACATCACTAGGGTTAGCACTGGTGGCAATTATAGTGTAGGCTGGTCACTTGCTCTGAGCAGGCCTAGATGACCAGAAGTGCTACCACCAGTGATAAAACTATGATTGCAGTGCTGACAGGAGAGTTTCAGCAGCAATTAGCTGTAGATACAGCTATAAAACCAAGCTGGTGAAAAATACAATGATCTGCCTTCTGACTGGAGTAAATTGCTGTGAGCTTTCAATACCTGAGTTCATGTCTTTGCTTTGGTTTCTTTGGTATTTTCAGGATTAATTCAATTTGTTGGGGACAATCTTTAAAGATCTCATAGGGCATGTCTACCCTCAAAGCACCACCTGCTGGCTGAGTGTGGCACTGCTGGTGCTCTCTACCTCAATTCCCTCTTTCCCCGTGGGTCCTCTCAGCCTCCCCCACACAATTTGGAGTTGGTGTCATAGCTTAGCTCTATGGCCAAGTCAATAACAAAAACCTGACCCCTTCCATGATAACAGAAGTCCATACAAACCAATAGTACTTTTACTCTACTTGGACTTTCAGCCCTCCTTCTGGGCCTCCTTATAAGTGGCGTTGTGATACAGCCCTGGAGCTGTATCCCAAGCTACTGCCCTGGAATCCCCTCACAGTCCCAGCCCCTCTGTGTTACTTTTCAGTCGCGCTGGCTCTGAGACAGAGCACTGACATCCAGGCTGCTTCCCTGGAGTTAACTGCTTCCTCCACAGCCTACTTCAGTAGCTCAACTTTCTCCCTGTGGTTCCTCTCCAGCTCCATCAGCTTCCAAATCTTTAACTCTCTCTCCCTACTCCTGGGGCCCCTAACTGCTCCCTTGCTATGTCTTTCTACCCAAAGTTCAAGTTTGTCACGGGACAGAACCTTTTAATATGTTCTATCTTCTCACATAAAAAAAATCCTACCCCTGGGGACTTGCCCTCTCTCCTCTTCAAGGGTCAGACCTTGTGGCCCACCTTTCCACACCAGCACACCAGAGCATTTCTTCCTGATCAGTACTGGGGTAGTTCCTGTACTACAGCTTTTGTCACTCCTCCAAAATCTACCAGAGGATTGCCAGCATCTACCTTTGCTGCTCCGCTAGCAGGTGTTGCATGTCTTCCACTCTTTTCCCTTTTGTTCGCAGGGGTACAGCAGCCTGGGAAGGTGGATGTTCCTCAGTCAAAGAAGGCATCTATACTTCTGTCCCCTAATCCCTCCTTGATTAGCGGGGTGGGGGAATCTCATGATCCCACTTCTTCTACCACATTGTCGTTTGCATGTCTGCCCCTTAGCACACCCTGCTGGGTGCGCATGGCACTGCAGGTGCTCTCTACCTCAGTTTCCTCCTCCATAGTGGGTCCCCTCAGCCTTCCCCAAACAGGTAGGAGTTGGTGCCATACCTTAGCCTTCTGGCCTAGTCAATAACTAAAACTTCACCTGTTCTGGGATAACAAGAGTCCTTTTCTGCAACTGCAGAAAACTAAAAGCACTTCCGCCCCACTTTGGGCTCCTCTTTGGCCTTCCTTCCAGCTTCCCTTTACGTCCCTTTAATTTGGGATAGAGGCCTAACCATCCAGGCTGCTCCCCTGGAGTCCTTCCAGACCCTATTTCAGGGCCTTCCACAGGTACCCACCTTGCTGTTCCCTGTGATTCCTTCCCCAAACTGAGCTTCTCTGCCTTTCTGTGGTGCCCTGGTACCTAACAGGCTGCCACTTGACTCTAATTAGTCCTGTCCCTTAGACTGGCAGGCAGCTAATTATGGCACAAGTGGGGGGACTGAACAATGCTGGCTAACCCCATGGCACCTGGCCCTTAAGGGGCAGGCCAAAGCCCTGAATAAGTTGGGATCCAGTTATTTGACAAACACACATCCCCTTATACTCTCCCCTGTCTTAACTGGCATAGTGAAGCTCTTGCTGTCAGTTCCTAGGCTAAAAGTCCCTGGGGGTGCACAGAAGGGTTTTCTTAGTTAAGGGTTCCATCCATTGGAAGTTGCTGCCCTTGAGAGATTGCCAGTGTTTAAACTTGGCAACCTTCAGGGCACATTGTTAGACTGTAGTATTTAACTTTTGCTTCTTCTCAGACCATTATGGAACTGCAGATGCTATTTGTATTCATGCTTTGTTATTGATTTTGAGTGCCTGTTAGCACAGCAGTTACATGCTGACTTGCAGATTATATTGCATGGATTATATTAAGATAAAAAGGGTTTATTTTATACTCTAAGACAAAGTTGAATATGCAGTAGGAAGAAGTACTAGTACTGCAGCATTAGGTACATTTTATTTGTGTGTGTGTCTTACATAGCATTTTAAAGCTCATCAGCAGTTTACACATGGGTTGGGCTGTCCATTGTATTATTTACACTCAGTATCGATAATTTTTCTAATTAATTTGTAGAAACAAATGGATCTATTCAGTCCGACCACGGTTTCTGCTGTACTTAATTTTTACAAAACCATTTGTAGAGAACAAAGGTTTATCTTCCTCTATAGCTTAAAAATAGGGCACGATTACATTCAGTATATTTACAGACTTATGTTACTGATCAGTTTGACTTCCTCCTTGGTTCAATGCCAAGTTTCCATCTGATCCTGAGACATGCTTAATGTATTGGATTTCAGTTTTCTTGGAAAGCAAAAAGGAATAGTGCAGCAAGACCATAAGGGATACAGTTCAGTACATTAGTCTCCAATTCTGAAAAACTGGTATATTAAATCAAAAATCCAGCATTTACCAACAGAAATAGCAGTTCTGTGACTAGGCCAGTAATTGGATGTGTATTTATATTGTTTCCAGCTGTGATAGCAAAAATCTGAAATAACAGTGAAACAAATACTTTTAACATTGGATTAGTGACTTTTAGTCAAAGATTTTAGATTAACATCTTTTTGTTATCTGAGCACATACTCTACATTTACGTACAATACAGTCAACTTCCTGAATTCTAATGTGAACGTTTATTGCACCAGTGATATTGTTTTGAAAATATAGGGCATGTATTTTAAGTGCTTATTCATTAAGACATACAAAATATATATAAAAAAAAAAGAGTACATAAAATTTAGTACATACTTACAAATCTTTCTAAAACTACTCCCATTTCTCCCAGCAGAGCACTCATGTACTCCACCCATCATAAAATAACCACCTCCCTCAACCATCCCAAATTCCTAACCCTCCCAACAGAATAGATGAGCTTCACAGAGTACTGTAAGGTCACCAATCCAGGCTCTGTTGAACCAAACTGGGTAGGGAGTTCCAATGTAGGATCCACCTCAGAAAGTTGCTAGCTCGAGTAGAACTAGTCAGAAATTTTTCAATTGAATGTTCTTCCATTGGAAAATGCTGATTTATCAAAGGAAACATTTTGTGCAAACTTCTTGTTTTTGTCAAATCTTCCAATAGAAACCAGACGTCTGATTTCCTGCCAGTTTGCCAACTACAGAGCCAATGCTCTCAGGGGTTCTAGGTTACCTCCCAGAAGGCAGGAGCTAGGCAAACCTGGCTCAAGCTTTGGCGGCTGGCTCCTGGTTTCTTGGTAGCCTGTTACATGGGCAGCTGGAACACCAGGCAGTTCTGGGAAGCTTGTCAATTTCATTCTGAGAAAAAGTCAAATAGAAAATTTTGAGAAATTCTGAAATTGCCTGGTTTTGGTCTGATGCTGTTTGTTTGTTTGTTCCTGCCCCCGCCCCAATTTCAAAATTTCCCATGGAACAGAAATCCCAGGTTCTTACCAGCTCTAAGCTTGTGCCCCTAGTTATTACAACAGTAGCAGTATCATAATGGCAAAGAAGCAATCTATCAGGTATGCCCACTCCATTCCAAAACATTTAGGGTTAAGGTAAAAAAAAGATCTTACACTCCACCTAGAAGCTAGTATCATTTAAATATACTAGTCTTTGGGAACCTTAATTGCAGGTTTTTCATATGAGTACATTTTCACCTGAGACATTTTACTCATACTTCTTATATGACTTGAAATAAGGAGAGGACAGTTTAACTAATGTCTGGATTTTAAGATTATCTCCAGTACTGAAGGGTTGGAAAGCTGTAGTATCAGAAGATATTGTGTATCTTTTTTTATTGGTCAGAATTAAAAACAAGAATTGAAATTTACCTACTAGAATGAAGATCTTCACTGGAGAAGCACTTGGCCAAGGGGGCATCATAACAGTATGGATGATGGGGTCAAGCTCTGTTTGCAATGAGGTAGATAGGACAGTGTGTAATGGTTTTAATTAAATACTTTACCTTTACTTGGTTTCTAGACTAGTAGAGACAAAGCATAAATCAATGAAAATATGTCAGCTGTGGATATAAGGTCTAACAGGTTCTAAAAACAACAGACCACCACTGCTATCCTGGGAGGCCTTCAAAGTAACTAAACTACTCTATCTGGGATATTAGATGCTAAAAATCAAAATTATACTTTTAGATATGTAAATTGCTGGTGGTTTGGACAATGCAAAGGCTAAAGGAGAATGGCAATGAAACTGCATATTTTTTTATTTGGTCGGGGTGAGAGGACTTTATTTTCTGTGACTTTTGTTTTCTAGTACCGTGTCAATTTAAAAGTGCAAGGTGGGTGTAAACAGCAGCGTATCAGAAACCTCCACTTAGAATGGTTGCATTTTTACACTCATTCTTGTACACAGGTGTGAATGAGTATGCAAGGTACAAGGCAGTGGAGAATCATATTTATTCTAATCCATTATGCTACTAAAGTTAGCTATGATTTTGCATCTTTTCATGCAGGGAAAAGATCTGTTACCATAATGCAAGCATCTTTATATTTAATCTTAAAATACACAAACCTTAAACTTGGTCTACACTTGAAAGTTATATTGGAATAGTTACCACAGTCAGGGTGTGAAAAACCACACCCCTGACCGACACTGCTATGCTGACATAGCCCTCAGTGCTATGTTGCACTGAAGAATGCTTACTTCGGGGATGTGGTATTCCTACACAGATGGAAAAACCCCTGTCAGTGTAGACTGGAGTTATACTATGGGGCTATGCCAGCATAGCCATGTTAGTATAGTCTCTGTCGTGCAGACATACCGTCAGTCTTTCCTAGATTTTCAAGCGCTTGGGCGTGGGCTTCCAGGAGAAATGAGAATTGATGTAGAAGCAAAACCTGACACTCAGATTCAGAATATTCTTGTCAAAATTACTAGGATGAGGTCTGAAATGTCAAGCTGGTGGTTCCTGCGGGCACAATTGCTTTCATCTCTCCTGCATTTTCACAAGCTTCCCAAAAACTTGATTCACAACAAAGAAAATGATCAAGGCCACAGCAGATTTAATTAGCAAAGGAACAACAGAGATGGAGCCTTCAGTTTTATTCCCTCACCCTTCCTCTCTTACCAGGATGAGTTCACAGTGGCTGTATATATTTATCCAAGGAAAACTGACTGGGGCAATTGGACAATTGGAATGTCGAATCATTCTTGGACATAAGAAATTGGATGCTATTTGCAAGAAGAGTCCAACCTTGTGAAAGTGTTAGTTTCAGGTTAGAGTGGCTGGTGTGTAAATTAAACCAAGAGAAACTCTGAAGCAGCTCCCCCACCCCTAATACCACACATTCAGCATTTTTTAATCGGTTTCAGCTACTAGATGTCAGCCATTTGCTGTCTAGTAGCATATGCCAGACAAATAACGAAAGCAGGAATCTTTTTTAAAGTCATTTATATTTTTCCTAATAAGATACACTAAGACAGTCATTTTACATTACATTTCTAAAATGTTTCTCCCCACAGACATTTTCACATTCATTTTCAACATGGTGATGCTATCCCCAAGTCAGGATTGTGCCAGTATTTCTATAGTAAACCCATAACTCATGTTATGCAACTTTTTACTATCATAAACCCTTTTACTTTTGTACTGCAGGACAAATCCATAACAGGAAGTACCTGAATAACATTTACTCAAATTATCAAAGAAAATAGGCATTCGGAACAAAGGCACACACTCAGGTGAATATGCATTTTATCAAAATGTACAACAGAACATTAGGAGATCAATTAAAGTCACATTTCCAACAAACATTTTTATCTACTTTTGTTACGAGTAACCCCTACGATTACTACAACAGAAAGAAAAGTTCTCTTCCATTTGTTCACTTTGTACCTCTGACACCGTGTAAACCCAGTATCACTGGTTTGCGGATGCTGCCCGCCTTTCCCAGGCTCTGTAAAAAGGTGTTCAATGGTCATAGCAGCAGCAGAGCTAGTAGAGAAAGGCTGGGAGGTAGATGTCCGGAGAGAGAGGAAAAGGGAGAGAAAGGATGGACCTGAGCATATTCAGTGGTGTTCCTTCAGGCCCACTCAACATTTCCTTGTGAATAAACAAAGGAGCAGTTATACTTTAAGTGTGTGTTTGTTTCGTTTCTTTACAAAAAAAAATCAGGATGTTTTAAATTGTGCTCCTCTAATAGTGAATTTAAAAAAGTATTCAATGTGACTGCCTCTCTGAAATGGCCAGTTATCCTCTCTGGACAGCTGTGCCTCTGCAGGTGAAAAGAGAAGCACAAGCCAAGTGGTGGCACCTGCAGGAACACCACCTTTGTAAGGCAATAAAAGGGAGTGGGCTGCAGACTTGTGCAAGTGTAGGTAGCAGTTGCCGAACCACAGTCCAACAGATATGCAGGGGGTGGGGCCATGGCCCTAACCAAACACTCTCCCTCTGCAGTTTCTAGCATTAGCTTCAGAACTGGCAGGCTCTTTTGGAGTCACCAGCATCTGGAGTCAAACTGTGGCCAAGGGTGGAAAGTGGGGTCACGTCATCTTACTCCTCACACCCTCTTCCTCCTAATGCTAGGGAGCCCCTAATTTGGCCCTAAGTATGTAAACTCTGTGGGGCAGGGATCATGTCTTCTTACAAGTCTGTAAACAACTCAGGATAATATGGTACTATACAAATAGTAAACAAAACAAAGAATCAAAGTGAGGCCAACATATACTCTTTAAAAATGAGCAGCACAGTGCAAAGGTGAGCAGAGTGCCAGCTTTAATTTTCAATTTAAATTGCCTTTTGGAATTTGAATCACAACTAGGGTGCTTTATTAGTAGACTAAAATGGAAGTTAATGAAATATATATTTACCATTCAAAACAATTCTGCTTCCAGTCCACATGTTCTGTCTATTCTGTTTACTGTAACTATATATTTAAAAACCCAGGCACTTACTTACAGCTGAAGTTTCTTCCACAGCCTGGAAAGGTATTTGTTCTGTTTTGAAAGCACTGACAATTGTATCATACACATTATACAAATATGTTTAGTTGTAATTATTAAAATATTCTTGACAACACTCTTTCAAGGCCTCAGTAATGTTCCTTTGTAGCAGAAGCATATGCAAGGAGTGTATATTACATTCATGAGCACATTATTTGAGTTTCACTAAAATAGTGGATATACAAGTCAAGAGTCTGAAAACAAATCAAAAAGCCATTGCTATTTAATACAGTCAATGTTAAAGTATGCAATCAGTATAAAATGTTATTCACAGTTTGCAAAGTTAAATAAAATTTTAGCATCTGAAATACACATTTTAAAAGATAAAGATTCACTTGTCACAGCCTCTCTATAACAAAGACAGTTGAGTAGATATTGTGCAGAAAAGACTCAGGGACAAAAGAATAATGACAGCAGCAAATGTTCAGTTGAACTAGTTTTGAAGTCAACGTAAGAAACAGTGCAGACATTTTCCTGCTGTGATTTAAAAATGTTAGAGCATATGAGTGAAATATTATGAAGTGAAATTTTACCACCAATTTTGTCCTGGCATTGTTTTAATTAGACTAATCACAGCTGACTATGAAAAAGAAAAATTAGGATTAACATCTAACGATTTAGAACAAATCAATTATGTGGAAGGGGTGCTTGTAGTCTGAAAATGACTGTAAAAACACCACAGTGGCAGCTTCATGTCTTGTCTCAGCTTCCACAGTTGCAACTGTTCAAAAGATGGTTTTCTAATTGTGAGGCCTGCAATCCTAGATCGGAAAGTCAAACTGGGTGCTTTCTGACTCATCTATGACCCAGGACAATTCTGCAACTAGAATTTAAGAAGTGCATTGGTAACTGGTTTGTGCCAAAAAGGATTCACTCTATAGTAACTATGTTGGCTTTGCAGTGCTAACTGCAAATAGCAATTAAAAAACATTTTTTTCCCTTCAATATAGTAAGTCAACAGAACTTGAAATACACACAGGAAGTAGAGATGACTAAGAAGTTATTTACATATAGTCTCTTTCATATCAATAACCACTCACAGAAATTCTGTTCTCATAGCAAGATAATCTCTACTGCTATTCTTGAGGCCAGATTAACCACAGTTCTGATTAATACTACGTTATTAAGCGAGTGGACACCAGAATCTCAGGACTGCTTTTCCCTAACCCTGGTCTTGCTGTTTAGTGTTTGTACAGTGTGGTATGGCAGCAGTATCTGTAGTCGAGAAAGACGTGCTGGTGGGTCTAAGTGTACATCTTCCCTCTCCTCTATGTTCAGAAGTGTAGTTTTAGGAGTGAATAAGAGCATATTGGAGAAGAGGAGACAAATGCCTGAAAAATCTTGGATGGTAGGCGAGAAGAATGCATATGTATATATAATAAATTTACACACAAATAATGGAGTAATTAAGAGAACAGAACTGGAATACGTAGAGGAAAAAGACAGCATGGGTTAGGAGGAAAAAGGTAAAACAAAACAGATGTAGAAGCTGGGTGGGGAAATGAGTGCACTGTTTACAATAGAATTATTCTTATTCTTGCAGATGAAATGCTGTTTCCAGAAAAGCCATGAAGTAGCAGAATCTAAAATGAAGCACAAACCACTTGACCAAAAGGTAGAGAGACAGGGAGGAGTGAAAAGAGAAAGGAAGTAATTTCTTTACATTAGAATGCCTGCAACCCGCATCTGCTATAAAAGCTTTCCAAGCAAACACACTTCCTTATTTCCTGGCAGTTTTATTTAGGATGTGTAAACTTCAGCCAATTCAGATCCTTCCGTCAGGATCTTGTTCCTACCGTCATTCATTATAACGAAGTCCCTTTATTTCAGTATAGCATGATGGTGCCAGTGCCTACTTACAGCTTCTTGCCTGGTCTTCGTTACTCAACCCTCAAGTTGTCTATGCAGATTCCAACCTCAGACAAAGATACCTTAGTTTAAGCCCTCTCCCCTAGAATTTCAGCCCACTTGTGCCACTGATTCTTGAAAATGTCTGTCCTGGGCCTTCCCTAAACACTCTCTAGCATCTGATCCAATGTCAGGCCTTGAATATCCATCCCACATATTAATATCCCAAACACAGGACAAGTTTTAGCGGTCACTTATCTCTTTGGCCCTAGGCTTTATATTCTGAATCTGTTTTTGCTGCAAACTTTACTGAGAATTTAGCCAAAGTCAAAACAGAAAATGCCAAGTGTCTCCAAATTCTCTTACGAGCCATGCAATATTTTATAAAGATCATCATGCAGTGGAAACAGTTTGATTTGACTTTGCTATTATAGTATATGAACAACAGATTTATAATACAAATTATTTGTTTTCTTCAAATTCATTGAGTGAAAATAGCATCCTGAAAATGTATTTTTGAAGTACTTTACTAAGAATTATTTTACCTATTGTTCTAGCTATTAAATTGTGACATTTTTAATAAAAATAAAATATGTGATCAGTTTGCCAAATTATGTTCTCAAGTAATCAGTAACTTTTCACCCCTTTCATTTTACTCCTGAATACCAACTTGTTTAATCTAAAAGTGTTTACAAGACACAATGAAATAGTTTGGTGCAGTCAGAACTTGGGAGTCAGAAAGTAATGGAGCACATTCTTTAGAAACCCTCTGTTCCAATTTTTAGGCTAAGATGCATTGCTTAAGGTAATTTGCAAAATCAGAAAAATAAAACTGTCAATGCTACACATGTAAGGTTCATTCTTCTATAGTAAAATTTCTCTGTTAGTGCAATTGTGGAACGTAAATGTCTAAAAAATTTCCATTGTCTCATCGAAGTCCTGACCAACTGTGAAGGTACGAAGCCCAACCAGAGGGCCGTGATGCACTTTCTTCCTCACCTGAAGGGAGGAAAAATATGTTTATAATCTTCACCAGCACTGAACAACAACTATGCACAAGTGAACTGAATGATGCAGTCTTATGCAGGAAAGACACAACATTTACTTCTGTCAGTTTTCCTACATTCAAATCCCATCTTTATGTTCAACAGTTATCTTTTTGGAAGAGATATCTTTTAAAATACACTCTGGAAAACTGCCACCACATTGATAGATTTTGTCATTGTGAAACCCCACTGTCCAGTGTACACTTTGTTTAGAGCAATGGTCTCCAACCTTTTTACACACAAGATCATTTTTTGAATTTAAGCGCAACCCAGTATCTACCCCGCCCCTTTCCCAAGCCCCCCCCCCCCACTCCACCCCCCCACCCCCACCCCCGGTCATTCGCTCTCCTCCACCCTAACTCACTTTCACTGGGCTGTGGCAGGGGTTTGGGGTTCGGGAGTGGGTACGGGCTCTGGGCTGGGGCCGAGGGGTTTGGAATGTGGGAGAGGGCTCTGGGGAGAGCCTGGGGCAGGGGGTTGGGATGCAGGAGGGAGTGAGAGGGTGCAAGCTCTGGGAGGGAGTTTGGGTGCAGGAGGGGGCTATGGGCTGGGGCAGAGTGTTGGGGTGCAGGAGGGGGCACGGGGTGCAGGAGCGGGACAGGGTGCTAGATCTGGGAGGAGGCTCAGGGCTGGGGCAGGGGTTTGGGGTGCAGGAGGGGGTTTGGGGTGCTGGCTCCACGAGGGGGCTCAGGGCTGGGTTGCATGTTCTCGCCGGGATGCACTTACCTCTGGCTGCTCCTGGTCAGTGGCACAGCGAGGCTAAGGCAGGCTCCCTGCCTGTCCCAGCCCCCCACCCTGCGACCCAAGGCGGGGAGAGGGCGCAGGGGAGGCACGTGACTCTGCGTGCTGCCCCTATCTGCAGGCACCGCCCCCGCAGCTCCCATTGGCCGTGGTTCCTGGAGCAGTGCACGGAGACCCCTGCCCTGCCCTAGGGGTCGTGGGGGCGTGCTGGCCACTTCCGGGAGCGGTGTGGGGCCAGTGCAGGCAGGGAGCCTGCCTAGCCCCGCTGCACCGCTGGACTTTTAGCAGCTGGAGATCGCGATTGACTGGCAGAGGCTCCAGGATCGACCAGTCAATTGTGATCTACGGGTTGGTGACCACTGGTTTAGAGTATTTCAGGAAACATGTCTGCATTTGGCAAAGAGATAAAAGGCCTGTTTCATCTCCTTTATTGATTTCGGCTTGAGGATCCCATGTTAGTGGTAAGTGCTATTCCCTAGGGCAGGGGTCTCAAACTCAAATGACCATGAGGGCCACATGAGGACTAGTACACTGGCCCGATGGCCGCATTACTGACACCTCCTCCATGCTGCCCTCGGCTCCGCCCCCACTCCACCCCTTCCATGAGGCCCCGCCTCTTCCCACCCCTTCCCTGCCCCCATTAGAATCCCATCCCCAAAATCCCCACCCCAACTCTGCCCCCCCTGCCCCCAGGGGGTACAAGGAGGGTGTGGGGTGTGGTGGGGACTCAGGGGCAGGGAGTTGGGGTGTGGGGTACAGGAGGGGTGAGGGGTGCGGCAGGGGGTCAGGGTGTGGTAGGAGGCTCAGGGCAGGGGGTCGGGGTGCAGAGTGCAACAGGGTCACAGGGCAGGGGGTCGGAGTGTGGGGTGTGGCAGGGGGTTCAACTGCAGGAGGGGGCGGGGAGCGGCCCACGGCTCCCCCACACCTGCATTTACCTAGAGCGGCTCCGGCCAGCACGCACCAGGGGCAGGACAGGCTCCCTGCCTGCCCTGCCCCGCCCCGTCCCCATGTCAATTGTTTCTTCCAGGCACCACCCCCAGCAGCTCCCATTGGCCGGGAACGGGGAACCATGGCCAATGGGAGCTTCGGGGGAGGTACCTGGAGGAGCGGCCAGAGAAACACACAGTCATGGGGGCAGGGCGGGCAGGCAGGCAGGGAGCCTGCCCTGCCCCCAGTGCATGCCGGGCCGGAGCTGCTCTAGGTAAACGCAGAGCAGGGGTGGGGGGGCCGCGGGGAGTTCGCGGGCCGCACAAAATAACCTCGCAGGCCGCATGCGGCCCACAGGCTGCGAGTTTGAGACCCCTGCCCTAGGGACTGCCAGAACAGCAGTACTAAATGCTAGGAACCTTTTCTGCCTTGCTATCCAATTATAAATCCTCCCACTTAGTGCATTAGCGTGTCTACACATTTCACTGTCATGCTCACGTCTCCTTATTTTATGTTCATCAGTAACTGACTTATTCCTTATTTTAAAAATGATCTGGAAAATACACACACTGCAGCTGACAATCTAAAATGTTTAGGGAAATTGTAATTAGTTAAATAGGGAAAATGACAATAAATACCCAATAAAAATGTTTTGAATGGGATAATACCAAAAGCCTATTGCAAATTGCAGAGTGAATTGTGTTTGACAAGTACTCTTAACACTTACCATAAGAGGGAACTGTCTACTTACAAAATTCTTGTAGAGGCCTGAATTTTCCTAGATCATTGTACTTATGGGATATTTAGAATCTCAGGGTTGGAAGGGACCTTAGGAGGTCATCTAGTCCAACCCCCTGCTCAAAGCAGCACCAGTCCCCAATTTTTTTTTGCCCCAGATTCCTAAATGGCCCCCTCAAGGATTGAACTCACAGCCCTGGGTTTAGCAGGCCAATGCTCAAACCACTGAGCTATCCCTCCCCCGTTGTTGGGAGAGTATTTTCTAAGTTAGACATTAGCCACTAAAAAGTTAATTTTATATTAAGGCTTTAATTAATTAAAATTAGACTCTAACTTCTAGTTTCTTGGGAGAGCATCTTTTTTCCCTATATCACCTTGAATGAGATTTTCAGAAAAGTGACTATGTCTGCTATGAGGTTTAACAAGAAAGGAAATTATATCTAACTGTTTCTTAAAGGTTGTATTTTTACTTTAGATAATTTTATTTTTAACTTTTGGCTAACAGTCTTGTTTTATTACAGTTATGAATATCTTAACTCCTAAATGACCAGAATAGTTCTATTCCCTGTCTGTTTACACCATGTTCTTGATCTTTATTGTTCTGGAAGATCAGCACAGAAGAAAGTCCCACTACTTTTCATTTTGTCTTTTCTACTTTCATATTCTGTTTCTGCAACTTTTTGATAATACAGAAGTACCTCTCATACCCTGGGCAATTGCAACAAGTTTTCCTTTCTCTTCAGGGCTGAGCTGCAACATGGTATCCATTACTGGAAGAAGCCTCTCTCTTTCACTGCCTGACTTCAGAAATATAAATTGCAGCAGAACATTTTTCAAGTATTCCAGATTAGCAACAGACTTCTCTCGCTCTTGGTTCCTTTCCAGTCGTCTTACTTCACTCTTAAGAAGCTGCAGGCAGAAAGAAACCATTAAATATTACATTTTCTTATTGATTTTTATAAAATGAAAGACGGAATACAAACTACTCTGAGGAACACAAGCATATGTATATTAGACATGCAATAAGGTACTGAAAGTGTTCAGTAGTTGACATAAGATGTGTTCTGGGCAAAGATCCCATGAGGCCTGAATGTATAGCTGGCCTCCAGATAGCACCATTGGTTCAGAATTCATTTAACCTACTTATAATCTTAAACACCTTTTTGGATAAGTTTTGCAATATTAGTTAAAAGTAATTTAGTTGTATACAGAAAGTTTGGGGGAACAAGATACAGACTGTGAAATTCTGGTAATCAGGAATAAAATTCAAAGGGTTGAGTAGATATGTTACTTGGGTTATGTTTTGGCAAACTATTCACTCATCTAATTAGGAAATATTTATATAGCAAAACAAGTAGTATGCACCCAAATTTTGATAGTAATAGACGGTGCACCTCACACGAATGCTGGTTTGAAGACTGGCTTCAAAAAGCTGTTACCTGCAGTTGCAGAAAATGCAAATTGGCTTTGTTAACTAAAGAGGTAAAACACAGTCTTTGAAAACAACAGCTTTGAATCCACCAACACTGATCAAATTGAGTAGCTCCTAAAATAAAATTAGATAAGTAACCATCATCTGATGCTATATCAGCTCAGTATTCAAGAATGCAAGGAATCTTAAGCTCAACCAACATTTACATCCATTGAGTACAGGTGCACTTAAGACCCTTAAGAAGGATGGGGAGGCGGGGGGAGAATAGGGGAACAAGAAAAATTAGTTACATGGGAAGAATAATTTAACTTAAACTGCTGTGCTTTTTCTGAGAAGAAATGATGTCTTTTTTTGCATGTGAGAACTGACTTTTATCTGACCAAGTACTGGGTGTATTTTGTCAATGTTATGTACATATGTGGAATTTGAAAAAATTACAGGTAGTTAAATTTTGCATCTCACCAAATTTCAAACATTCCAGTTTGAATAATAAGTTTTGTGAAACAACTAATTTGGTGTATTTGGTAATATTTGCTTTGGGACACATACATACAGTAAACAAAAACAAAATCCCCTAAAGAGCCATATCTAAAATGTCAGTGAATGCATGGCTACTAACCTTAATTTGTTCCATTAGTATTGCATTGGTTGCTTCCGATTCATGAAGCAATCCATTCAAATGATCAGCACTTTTTGTTGTTGTGTTTAGCTTCTGGACCAGCTCTTCTTTGGTGAGTTCTGTTTGCCATTGAGGTGGGTCTGCAATTTTATATTTCAAAAAAGATTACTTTGTAGTTTACTTTACATGGTACTTTATATCCGGACTGATGGTTTATCAGGGTCATTTTTCAGAATTACACTGGTGTCACGGTAGCAACTTCAAATCATAGCAATGAAAAACTCTGAGAAGTCAGAGTTTACATCACCACCCATTTCTATTCTTGCTGCCAAATTTTTTGTTTGTGATTTTTTTTGTATATACACGAAATTAAAAAAAGTACTAAAAAGAGTTTGTAGCAACCAAACTATTTTTGTAGAATCCGACTTCAGGGTTTCTTTAAAGGTTTGGGGGAGGCACCTTCTGGGTTGTTTTTCCTTTCTGAGTATTTCAATATTTCCTCAAAATTGTTTTTGGACTTGCTTGTCATCTCTGTACAATTAGCTGGTTGTCCTGCATTTCCCTGCTCTACTTTTTTGCGACTTCAAAAGCAAATCCATGCACTTTGGCACAAGTTCCCACTGATCCCATGTTCTCCAGTAGCCCAATCCAGCTCACATTAAAGCCAGTGGAAGTTTTGTGTCTGAATTTAATAGGAGTTGGATGAAAACTTAATAGCCTTCTATGCAGTATTCTGAGCTGTTCTCTTCATACTCACAGCTCCTACCGTTTACCTACTCATTCACCCATCTGTTCTCTTTCCCATGAAAGTCCCTAAATGTAACATTTTTAAAAAAAAATTTAAGTAGTCTTGGAATCCATGAATAAAAACTGTAACAAACATAACCCTTAATCCCTATTCGAGGACAAAACTTATACAAAAATTAATAACGTGAATCTACACTCAGTGCTAACAGTGCATAGGGGTCTAATGTCTGCAATATGAAGGCATCAAAGTTCAGATTTCTACCCTCTAGGAGATGCTAAATTAGTCTCATAAACCTCAGCCAACTCCTCAAGTAGCAATGTTTGTGGTAGCAGCAGTGTCCAATGCTCCATTAGAAGGGGTGGGATTCTTCTAATAAAAAGGCCCAATTTAGGCTGAGCATTACAGCACTTAACTTTTAGATGGCCTGCTGCCAAGTGGAATTCACAACCCCGAGTTAGGAGCCCAGGTTTCCTATACAATGCCTGAGGAGAGTCAGGTACCTAACAAGGGGGATTTACAGAAGCCAACATGTTGAGTGAAGAGCCATCTAAGCTAGCCAGTGGTTAAACACTCCCCCAGGATGCGGGAGAACTGGTGTGAATACCCACTCTGCCTGATGTAAAGCAAGGACTTGAACCCAGCTCTCCCACATCCCACTGAGCTAAGGAGTATTCCTGGGGTGAGACTCAGTCTCTTCTGTTGAAGCTGTTCCACTTGTATAAAATATATTTTAAAATACTCATTACACCAGATAGAGAGTGTTAGGGCACTCCTCTGGGATGTGGGAGACCCATATTCAAGTCCCTGCTCCACATCAGGCTGAGAGGGACTTGAACCTGGGCCTCCCACAACCTACGTGAGTGATCTAACCATGAGGCAACTGGGTAAAAGGTCATTACCACCACATTCTCCTCCATTTTATGCATGGCCCAGTCCAGGGGCTGTGATCTATGCTGGTCTCTGAGCACATCTACTGTGTGGGGCCTTGCAAGTGAGATCTTTGGCAGAAATTTAGGCACTTAGGGGACCTTACCAGTGGGAGTTTAGGTGCCTCTATGGTTAGGCGGCAGCTGAACAGGGGTTTTGAGGATCTAGATTTTGGACTTAGGCATCTGAAGTGGCTGTCAGGTGCTTAAGTCTCCCTTGAAAATCCCACCCAAGGTTGCTGCAACAGCAGGGGAAAAAAATTATGGTAGTAAAGTGGGAGAAAAAATGACAAATATCTCAATGCTCTAAGGACAATTTTCTATGGCGCCCACAAGAGTACCCAGTAATACTGATTCTATAACTCAAATTAGTTAAGTACTTAAACATTTATTATTTTAAAAAGGTTTTACTTGCCAAATTTTGCTTCAGGAGAATTAAGAAGTTGTTCCAATGATGGCATATAGGTACTGGCAGAAGAGACAGACTCTGTGTCAGTTGTTTCCATTCCTTCTCCCTCTTCCCTAGCTACAGTGTGCACATCAAGAAGAGGAAGGTCAGTGTTTCTCCGTTCTCGCAAGTTCTTCACTGGCAGGTTTGAAACAGATGGACCTGAAAAAGAATTTCTTTCGGATGGCATACATTAATAAATAACACTGCTGTATGCTGGGGATGATCACCCAGAAGCCACTCAACCGGATGCGAAGGAGAATGTGAGAACTAAAGACGCTGAATACATCTTTTAGCATCTTAAATTAAGATGTACACAAGCAGTAAAGTGAAACAAAGCATCATGTGAGAAGTTCAGTCAAAAGCATATTTCACAATATAAAACACAGCCTTTCACTCTGAAGACACCCAATAACTAGAACCCAGATTACCAGTGATTTAAAGCGTCTTTTAAATGGCCTATGTGAAACAAGTCACTGGTGTCACCATCTTAAATTTGGGTGGTTGAGGCAGTGGGAAGTAAGACCAGAGATGAGGCTGCATTAATCCTACAGCCACAGTGGAAGGGAAAGGAGGAGTGAAAAGCTGGACAGTTATCCAGATTGCAACAATGAACCAAATGGGGTTGTCTCAGTCCAGTTTCTGGTCCGTGCCCACGCACCCACACAAATCCCAGCAGAAAACATTCTGGATCATCATATCTTTTTTCAGTACATATGCTAAAAATATGAAAGGATGGTGCTGATTTTACCTTTAGAAGGATACAGACCAAGGGTTAGTTTTTCACTCTTTTGGAAGGGTAAGCACTTCACAGCACACCTGTTCATTTAACTATAATTAATATATGGTTCAGTAACAGTGGTGAGGGATTTTAAAAAAAATAATATTGTAGAGTGTTTCAGTTTAGAAACTAAACCTTAAGGGATTGTAGTGCTTTTGAAAGTTGCATGTTGAAGTTTGTGGAGAAAGAGACAGAGACACATCCACAGAAGAAAAAGTACAAGCAGAAGCAGCATAAACACAAGCCCCTTCTTCCCCCGCACGCCTCCCCTCCCCACCCCCCCATGTGCCTAGATCCTGAACTGGGGAGACCCCTTCTAAAAGTGACTTTAGCTCAGCTTCCAGAATCAGTCTTCAACTTATTTTCTGAGACTGCCAACAAGGGTGCCAATTCGGATGGTAATCTTTATAATACAGACTGACCTATTAGGAAATGAGCTGAGACCACCAATTTACTCTATACAGATCACTGTGTGGCCAAATAGCATTTGAGGATTACCAGTTTAGGTTAGGTTTCTAATCTCTAAAATCAATATCAGTGCTTACCATTTTATATGTAAAAAACAGTTGGTAAATGGGCACACCATGTTTTTTTTGGAGATGTTTGTATGATTATCAACTACAGAGAAGTGATGAATCAGTCTGCCAGTTAGCTAAACATGAATAATCAACAAAAAGGGATTTTTTGGGGGGCTCCATAACTGTACAAACTTACCTCTTGTGCTAGGTTCACTCTTAAGTTGGAAGAATTGGGCTTCTACCTTGGATAACTGCTGTTGCAACGTCTCTACAGTCTTCCTATGCTCTTCTTGCAAATGCCTCACTTGATCTCTGAAACTGTTCCGAAGAGCTTCATTCTGGGTTGTCAGCTGACTCAGAGTCTGTGCATGCTCTGACTTCAACACCATGTTCTCAGACTGTATAGTACAGACCCTGAAAGGTGAATGTTTACCTTACTGATGATTCCCAATTATGTTATTTTTTTCCACTAATTATACCAACCTAAGGTAAAAATTTGTGCCACACGCTTCACTGCTAAGCAAAAGACCCAAGTTCAAGTATCAGGTCTGGTCTTTGTTTCTGTGGCCAACAGGAGCTGAAAGTATCTTTTGTTACTCTCCACCCATACCAAATGCCAACAATTCCAAAGACTATTCCATCCCACTCTCTGTGACAAAAAAGAAGTTTGACAGTACTATACAGGGAAGCAGGAAGAGAGGAGGGGAAAGATGGAGTTTGTTGAAGTGCCCTGAAGCAGAAAAATTTAAGATACCCATAACACTGTCTGAAAATTAAAAAAGTCACAGATGCTCACTCTGACCGAAATAGTGAAGTGGGGACTGTGGGAAGGAGATATTTTAAAATGTTACCTTTCCACAAGGGCACTAATTGGACTTTAAATGGCAATGATGGGATTCCCACCATTCTGTCTGTACTGCAATTTAGAGATTTGAACTCTTTTCCTAGTCAGAAGTGGACATTTGCATCAGATTACTTCACTAGATTAAATCTTTCAACACAATGGAAGTTCTGTACATGGTACTTAGAAGTTGCAAGTAGCACTCAATGAGCTGCAAAAATGTAATCTTTGAAAGTATACAGTTAAACAGAAAAAAGTGTAGGGAAATTTGAGTAGGAGGATGGTTAAAATCCCTGATCTTCTACCATTAAGTTCTCATGGCAGAAGCTCCAGAAGGTTGACAGCAAGAAATTAACAGCCCTTGTGGAAATCCCACTAACTTTCGGCACACAATTATACCCTTTCCATGAACGTAGAGCAGTTCAAACAAACAGAGGCTTGGCACCAACTGCACACACAATAATGCAACATATCTCGTCATCAGAGAACCATACTTTTCTCGGAGTTCTGCCTCTTTCGTCACAGTCTCCTGCAGCATCTTATTGTGCCGTTCCAGCAGGGTGTCATGTTCAGACTGCAATGCTTGAAGTTCAGTTACATTGACTTGTAAATTATGCTGGGCATCCTGTAACTTTACTTTTAATTGGTCTATCACCATTTCCATGTGTTCTCTAAGGAAAAAAACAATACATATTTTAAAGAGTTATATCCCATTTCAGAACTGCCAAATGTATCATTAGTATTTTGGGTAATCTATTCTATTAGATCTGAATTACCTTTTCATTACACTAAATGGTTTGAATGATTCAGTGTTATGACGGAAATCTTTCTAGAATCTAACCCTAGCTGAAATGACAACAAAATAGCTGATTTCGGGATTGTCCCAGGAACACATGGCCTGCTCGTGTCCCACTGTTCCTGGAACAGCTCGAAGCAGTGCCTGATTAACGGGGCTGGGGGAAGAGGAGGGAAAGAGTGTTGTTAATAATCCTTTCAGCATTAGACAAGTTATGGGGGACAAAGCTAAAGAAGCTGTGGGTGGGAAGGAAAATAGATAATGGGTGGGGTGCAGGTTTAGGTAAGAACTGTCTCTTGGGCATTTTTTGTATTTGTTTGTTTGTTATGTGCCAGCCTGGCAGGGGTGAACACAAGGTACAGGAAAGAAACAGGAGAGGGTTGTGAAAAACTGGGTTGGGGGGGAAGGTGACAACCCACATAAATTAACACCAGAAAAACCAGTCAGCGTGCTATATTCAGATAAGTTGATTCAGGCATGAGAAACTAGAGGAAAAAGGCCAACTCACCTGTCTCAATTTTGAGAAAAATACAACTTGAAGAACCTGCAAACTTATTCAAACTCTTAGTCCTTACTGATGTGAATAATTCTATTGACTTCTAAAATGAACTGTTTGTATGATTAAGAGTTGTAGAATAACCCTTTAACTCAGGGAGTAATCCGTCCTTTGAAATTTTATCCTGTATTATTTAACTGTTGATCAAACTGTCCCACTTACAAATTTCTGAAATTAACCCTTCCCCAACAGCCTATGTCCAGTAGTGACAGAACACTGCTTCCCATCAGAATTCCTCTACTGGCAAAAGGGGAAGATAAATAAATGAGACTCCCTTGCAACGATCTCGTTTCAAAGAAACTAATGCCCCAACTAGCTAGAATCTGATGAAGAAGTCCTCTGAATTCTCAGTATCTTTTTTTTTTTAAATAGGCAACACCTCAGATGCTATTTTATAGTTTCTATCAGGGATTCCCCCCTAACAATTCATAGGACTCCCTCTGCTGGATCTGCAGCAGTATTTCCAGACCTGTGCCAAAAATCAGTTAACCATGGCGAAGACTAAGATTCTGTCACGCATATTTTTAGTAAAAGTCACGGACAGGTCATGGGCAATAAAGAAAAATTCACGGAAGCCTGTGACCTATCCGTGACCTTTACTAAAAAAATGCATGACAAAATGAGGAGCTGCAGGCTCCTCACATCAACCAGGGGGCCTGGCTCAGAGGTGCAGGCCCCCCCCCCCCCGACCTGTGGTGGCTCCAAGCCTTGGAGCACCCGCGGCGGCTCCGAGCCCCGGGGTGCCTGTGGGAATCAGGAGCTGTGGGGTATCCCTGCCGTCCGTGGTGGCTGGGACTTCCTGGGAGCCCCGCTGCCTGCAGTGGCAGGAAGTTTGGGGTCTCCCCATTGCCTCGGAGCTCCAGGCACCCCTGCCTTCACCCCAGCTGGGAGCTGCCTGCAGGGCACCCCTGCCTCCCTCTGCAGCTGGGAGCTGGGGCACCCGCAGTTCCCAGTCACCAGGGGCGTCGGGGGACCCTATAGCTCCCAAGCGCTGGGGGCTCAAGTCACAGAGGTCTCTTGAAGTCATGGATTCCGTGACAAAATTGTAACCCTAACCATGGCTTATGCACAATGACTCTGTCATTTTAGGACACTGACCATTTTTGACAATGACCATCAGGAATGGTCGCCCTGAAACAGATAACTGCTAGCATAGATCCCATGTGGAATTAAGTCTAAGACTTTCTGAAACTGCATTGAATTTGTCTGGCTATACTTGCACTTAAAATTTTTCAGTGCTGGTTCAGTTCACCTTTTCACCATGTTTATGCCAGGGAAAGTTTACAAAAAAAAAAGGGTAACAACAGGTAAAACTGTTGTGTATGCAAGTTTTCTGGGACCGGAACTGTTGGTTTGTTCGTTTTTTTAACTGCCATGTCAGTTAACCTTGCTGAAAGCAAGGTCTAATTGACATGCCGGCAAGAACTGGACTGGCCCCTGGAGCCTTGCCTTCACTAAGCCTTTTGCTGATGCTAACAATGGTTCAGTTGAGTTGGTGTGAACAGCAGCTTTTTTGTAAGGAAGGTTGTAACTGAAAACCATTTTCATGCCACAAACCAGGCTTGCACTGAAACTGTTGACCAAAAGGCAGACGTTAGTTTCAGCTTCATTCTTAACCTCAACGGTCCATCCCCCTTCCTAGCTGGGATAAGAGAAAACAGATAATCCATGCACGGGGGGAAAAAGTGTTTTAAGTTTTGGTGGTGGAGAAGGTGGAGAAAGGGAGTGTAAACATACCTTCATTCAGGAATAAAGGTTACCTGTTTTCTTTTAAATCAGGAAAATAAAGCCTTACTTTAAGATATCTGTGTTATATAGCTATATAAAAACAAAATGTAAATGTATCAAAGTGTTTTGCCAACAGCCATTATGTTCAAACTAGGAGTGCCAGCACTAGTTGCTGAAAAAGAGGTATGGTCAACTTGGAAATCAAGTGATTTTTAATAATGAGTTAAAATTAGATTCAGGTTTTAAACCTGTGCTTGAGTTTTCCTGCCGTTTTTTTCCGTTGGATAATCACAACACTATTCCCACACCCACCAGTATTTTTTTTTTCATGTGGAAGACCCCACAGAAACAGGAGAAATGGCTGACTATATACAATTTATTTGTATTACTGTAGCACCTAGTAGCCCTCGGGGAAACAGCAAAAAAAAATTTCAGAGTAATATCAAATGCAGAACATAATCTTAGTGAAAAATAGGGATTTTTAAAATCTTTTAGCTATAGTAACATAGATATGTGAAATTTTTTTAGACTGAAAAGTGATTTATAAATTGATGGCATCCTTTTGAAGTGTTCTGTCTGGGTATTTCAGTAATCCTCAATTATAAAATATGAATGCCAAAAATTAGATGTGAACCAAGAATCATCACATAGATGAACATTTCTGTCACATTACTACAGTTTGTTAGCGAAAAAGACTACTGAAGTGGATTTCTCATCCCTCTGCCCCTTTATTTAAATAGATATACAACAGCAAAAAAGTCTTGCTTATTGTTAGTCTTCATTAGTCCTTGACTACCGAGCACTTATAGACATAATTTTTACCTTTCTTGCTTGGCCCCCTCAGTTTCAGTCTGAGAAGCAGATTTATTCTTTTGTTGTTTTAAAACATTATGAACACGGACTTTGTAACTTTCAAATTCAGAGGTAACAGCAACTTGTTCTGCCTAATGTGAAAAAAGAAAACCTCAATTATATAAGCCACTTATTTATTATATAAAACCAAATAGTTTCAATTTTATTTTGATCTATATGCACATTTCATTGTTTAAAGATCAAGAAATATGAACAGTTGCATTTCCCTTTTTTGTGTGTTGAATGGATGATTAAAATGGTTAATATATCACCTAAGAGAGCCAGTTCATTTAAAATGCAATATTCCATGATTGGTAGGTAAACTTTTTTTGGTACAGGAAGAACATTAGTGTTAATCACATCTGTCTTTCAGACAGTTTACAAATACACAATTTTATATAATATATTGTAACACACAAATAGTACTATAAAACATTACAAAGTCTTTAAAAATAAAACCAACTACCCACAAAATATTATAAACAGCAACTCCAACGCAAGATGGCAATAGAAACCACATAGACAATAATTTCCTCTGTCAACACACAGGCTTCAACATAGTCAGTCACTGTTACAGTCATAATCAGACATCTATTTGTACTCAGACTTGATTTCTGAGTCATTCTGGTATTTTTGTTCAAGTAAACAAGATGATGGGAAAATTCCATAGTTTGGTTTTGAAAAAGTATATACAGTTTATTTTCTGTCTTTATACTATGCTTATACTAAAATCATTTAACATGTACATTAAATGTATGTTGATGTAAATTTCCTGCCATTAAAAAAAGAGTCAGGTAGCTTCATCTTTGACCACAGCTCTTACAGCAAGAAGAGTGTATATTAATCACACTGACTTGACAAGCACTGCTCATCCAGTATTCTATGTTTTGTGCTCCCCTTCTCTAAAAATACCATCTGTGCAGGATTTTCTCCTGAATCTCAGCAAGTGGCTGGTGGAATTCCCATAGCTTGTGAATCTGTTTTTTTTAAAACACTGAGGGCAACACAAGTCATGCCCTCTACTAAATGTAATACAGCACCCCCTGTTACAGATAAATATGGCTCTCTGAATGTTCCAGTTGTTTCTTAACTGTGGTTGGTGGAGGAGTTTCCTTGGGGACACTGTACTTCAACAGCCATTGCTACAGCTCTTCTGGCTCCAGTGATGTTCGTCAATATAATGTTTTTTTAAACAAGTCCTTCACTTTTCCTTTCCGTAAGGCACTTGAGTTAAAGTACTCCACCCCCAAAA
This sequence comes from Chelydra serpentina, assembly GCA_037349315.1. Classification (NCBI taxonomy): domain Eukaryota; kingdom Metazoa; phylum Chordata; order Testudines; family Chelydridae; genus Chelydra; species Chelydra serpentina. Next base: position 109,838,603 of record JBAIAC010000004.1, read on the forward strand.
TATTTGATAAGCAGCCTTTGTTGTATTCGATGCATCTTCACTTGCTCTGCTGTTTTTGCACCTAATTTCTTAGTTGTGACTTGGCAACTATCTTGATGCTCACCTTTCCATTGGTCACGTGCTCCTCCGAGGTGTCAGTACTCTTTTTCTTTTGAAGATGTAGCATCCAAGAGAGAGGGCTGGCCACACAACAGCTTCATACCATGTCAGTGTGGCAGAACTACATCCAGGATGGATGCTTTGCATTGCCCACGAAGGAATCAGTCATGATGTGTGGAAATGCCCAATGAGTCTACAAAGGTTGCCCTGGATAGCGAAGAAATTTGGTGAGTTGAGTGCCCCCAAACTTTCCTTGAGGCAAACGAGACACACTCCCATAGGTCTGGCTCCAAGAAACTCTCTCCCTTACAGCTTGGCTTCTGACAGATTAGATGTTTGTAGGTATGGTAGGTTCAAGCAGCTGATTCAGAAGGCATCTACTAAGAAGGACCTAGGGCTTCCAGTGGGAAAGGTTTGTAAGTGTAGTACAATAAGGCCCATATGGACTCCTTTACTTGCTCTACAAAAACTGCTTGACTACATTCTTCGCCGGTCTCAGTCTATTGCACAGACTAACTCCTTCCAGAAATATCTTTTTTGGCTTATCATGAACTAGTCTCAGGTAGAAGTGTGTCTCTGCAACCCTTTGTCAGTTTCATGCAGGACTCAACACTTCTGAAACCTCCAATTAAAAAAACAAACAAAAAAACACGACACCTCTGCAGGGAAATGCAAACATGGTCCTGATGAAAGCTCCTTTAAAACACTAATTCCTATGAACTTAAGTTTCTTACACAGTCAGTCATTTTCCTGGTGCTAGTGAATGGACGGACCTTATACCAGATTCATTTTTACAAGGATAAGGTAGTAACATGGACTCACTTGAGATTCCCATTCGAAGTTATGTTAGTGTTCCTCCATCAGTGTCAGAAATCCTTGGGAGTCTATTTGGAGCAGACTAACTCCACCCAATTTTATTTTATTTTATTTGATAAAGAAACCAAAATTTGCTGAGCAATGCTGTTACAAAGAGAACTATGTTCCAAAGGCATTTCACATTGCTGTTATCTGGAAGCCATGTCAAGGCCTATTTGATTAGATGGATGTATCCACCACAGAGAATTGCAAAGCTGCTACTTGTTCCTCTCTCCAGACATTTACAAAGTATTACTCCTTGTATTCAGTTTCCAGAAGACGCTCTGTGCTCCAGAACTTTTCCAAGATTGGGGATTCCAGACCTTTGCCTCCCCTAAGAAGAATTTTGTGTTAAGATGTCCTTTATTTTCAGCATGGAATTCTCTCAAATTGTGATCTCTTCCCACAGACTTGAATGTTGTTACACCTCTTACTGTTTATGCCATATATTAACAAAAACCTCTGCCTCTTCACACAGTTGGCACTAGCTTTGCTATTGCTGCTCATTGCGCCTCTTCTCAGGTTCATTTGGGATGTGAGAATCCTGCAAAAATAATATCTTCAAAAGAGAAAATTCCTTGTTTTTGAACTCTGCTTTTCAGACGATGTTGTCTTTAGGACACGCCCTCACCCGCCTCCCTCACAAAGTTTGGAGTTTCTGGTTTGTGAGGTTATTTTCTTTTTTCCTTCAAGGCACACATGTGTTGATCATCTTGAGGTGGCTTCTTTTTCTTTAGAATGAAAAATCCCCTTGTTTGACCGTCTCTCAGATGGTAATAACTGTCCTCTTGGGAAAAAGAGAAGACGTTAGCGGAGATGGGCTGGAGTTGTTGTTGCTGCTGTTAAAGTCTGATCCTATTTTATCTCTAGTGGTATTTGGGATTCAGTGGCGCTAGTAGGAGTGGCGATCTCATCTGGATCCCTCTCTCTGGCCAGGACATCACTCAGGATTTGTATGATGAAGGGCTGCCAGGAGATGGTGGCGGGGACAGCTATCAGAGTGAAGGTTGCTTCAGTAGCCTCTGTCTCCTCCTATTTTCCCCTAAAGTTTTTAATTTCTTTAAAGGACGCACAAAAGGAACGATGGGTGGAATACCCCATCCCCTCATTATTTTGCCCATCAATTAGGCCTAATATTTGATAACAATTTTGATTCATTAAATTTCTGGTTCTACATTTTTTATTTTTATCTAGCATGATTTCAATTTAGTCCTTGAATTATATCAATGTGGCCTTTTTTTGTTTGCACTGATTGAGTCTCTCTGCCTGGGTCTCTTGCTGCTGTTTATAACATTCATTACACTGGTCTACAATTTTTGAGAAGTCATCTGCTTGAGAGATAAAATGTGCTATTTAGTATGTATTTTGATGTGCTGAATTCAAATATGACAATTAAAACAACTGATTGGCTACTGTTTCTAAGATATTTAAGTTTTTACATTTTATGGTCTATGTATATTGTGTAGATAGTAGAGTTTTAATCAAATTGTAAACCTAGGTCTTTTCATGTGTTTATGGTTGCTTTACATGATACTATTTCACCTGTCCTGTTTATGTAACACTTTAAAAATCAGCAAAGGGGTTATATAAATAAAATTTATTATGAAACAAAAGGCAAAAAACTATTACGTACATAGTTTAGTCCTATTCAGTGTCTACTCGGCGCTTCTTGGCTTGTCTCTTGTATTCATTCAATGGAGCATCTCTTGTCACTGTCCAGCAATAGTCAGCAAGCATTGATGGGCTCCATTTGCCCTGATAGCGTTTCTCCATTGTTGCAATGTCCTGGTGAAATTGCTCGCCGTGCTCGTTGCTCACTGCTCCACAGTTCGGTGGAAAAAAAAAATCTATATGAGAGTGCAAAAAATGTATCTTTAGTGACATGTTGCAACCAAGGCTTTTGTATGCCTTGAGGAGGTTTTCCACCAACAACCTGTAGTTGTCTGCCTTGTTGCTTCCGAGAAAATTTATTGCCACTAACTGGAAGGCTTTCCATGCCTTTTTTCCCTTGCCACGCAGTGCATGGTCAAATGCATCATCTCGAAGAAGTTCATGAATCTGAGGACCAACAAAGACACCTTCCTTTATCTTAGCTTTACTTAACCTTGGAAATTTTCCACGGAGGTACTTGAAAGTTGCTTGTGTTTTGTCAATGGCCTTGACAAAGTTCTTCATCAGACCCAGCTTGTTGTGTAAGGGTGGTAACAAAATCTTCCTTGATTCAGCAAGTGGTGGATGCTGAACACTGTTCCTCCCAGGTTCCAATGACTGTCGGAGTGGCCAATCTTTCTTGATGTAGTGGGAATCTCTTGCACGACTATCCCATTCGCAGAGAAAAAGCAGTACTTTGTGTATCCAGTCTGCAGACAAAGCAAGAGAGCAACAACCTTCAAATCGCCACAAAGCTGCCACTGATGTTGGTCATAGTTTATGCACCTCAAAAGTTGTTTCATGTTGTCATAGGTTTCCTTCATATGGACTGCATGACCAACTGGAATTGATGGCAAAACATTGCCATTATGCAGTAAAACAGCTTTAAGACTCGTCTTCGACGAATCAATGAACAGTCTCCACTCATCTGGATCGTGAACGATGTTGAGGGCTGCCATCACACCATTGACGTTGTTGCAGGCTACAAGATCACCTTCCATGAAGAAGAATGGGACAAGATCCTTTTGACGGTCACGGAACATGGAAACCTTAACATCACCTGCCAGGAGATTCCACTGCTGTAGTCTGGAGCCCAAAAGCTCTGCCTTACTCTTGGGTAGTTCCAAATCCCTGACCAGGTCATTCAGTTCACCTTGTGTTATGAGGTGTGGTTCAGAGGAGGAGGATGGGAGAAAATGTGGGTCCTGTGACATTGATGGTTCAGGACCAGAAGTTTCATCCTCTTCCTCGTCTGACTCAAGTGAGAATGATTCTGGTGCATCAGGAACCGGCAGTCCTTCTCCGTGGGGTACTGGGCGTATAGCTGATGGAATGTTGGATAATGTACAGTCCACTTTTTCTTCTTTGACACACCTTTCCCAACTGGAGGCACCATGCAGAAGTAACAATTGCTGGTATGATCTGTTGGCTCTCTCCAAATCATTGGCACTGCAAAAGGCATAGATTTCCTTTTCCTGTTCAACCACTGGCGAAGATTTGTTGCACAAGTGTTGCAGCATATGTGTGGGGCCCACCTCTTGTCCTGATCTCCAATTTTGCAGCCAAAAGAAAGGTGATAGGCTTTCTTAACCATAGTGGTTATACTGCGCTTTTGTGATGCAAAAGTCACTTCACCACAAACATAGCAGAAGTTATCTGCACTGTTCACACAAGTACGAGGCATCTCTGCTCACTTTGGCTAAACAGAAATGTGTCCCTTTGCAAAATCAAACACTGACAAATAAGAGAGCAAGACACTGTATGATTTCTAGAGCTGATATAGGGCAATTTGTTCAGCAGAGTGATGTAAGCTTCGTTATGATTGCATCATCCATGACTTCTAGGAATAACATGATGCAATTCATATCTTTTATGATGCAATACCAGCTTCAGATTGCATCATTCATTGTTTTGCCTAAAAAGCAAGTACTGTCCAAACCCAGTCATAGATTTATTCATAGATCCAGTCAAAGATGTAGTTTAGTCATTTCTGGTTTAAATTGAGATCCCTTCCCTTTATAAAACTCACTTATCCTCTGCCATTCCCAAGTCAAGGGTCGTCTATACTGACCCAATAGCATGTCTTGAAAACTAGAGCCAATCAACAATTTTAAGCATCTTTTTCGTTCTCAGTGACCCAGAATTAGTAAAGTTTGACTACATTTATTTCAGAAGCATTTTGGCTGTAGAGCAGTGATCGAAAGCAACTTGATATACTTCCCATCTTAAAGAGCTCTGTGTAGCTCGAAAGCTTGCCTCTTCCACCAAACGTTGGTCCAATAACAGATATTACCTCACCCAGCTGGTCTCTCTACTTTCCATCGACACTTGTTATTATATCATTTTACAAACATTTACATACTTTTTACAATTGAGCTCACTATTACAGTACATTTGTCAGCTCAATCATCACAACAGACTCCCAACTCTGGTGCAGTCAAAGAAACTGACTATAGTGTTTGGATGGCAGCATTTATATTCCACAGAGGATGGTGCACAACAAGTAGTAAAAGGCCTAACTTGTGCTCTATGCTGCTATTGCTGAAAAGGTCAAAAACCATTACAAGTTAGGAGAATTCTTTCCAGTCATCTGCCAAAGAGCTAAGATCCAGGAGTAAGAATCCTGCAAGATGGTATCTTTAGAGAAGCAAAAGTGCAAGTTAAGTAACTTTGTCTTATAACAGTCTAAAGAGTTATTACTTATTTTATGAAAAAGTACCTTTGCTGTGTTGCATTCTTCTTGTAGGGTTGCAATTTTCTGCTGGTAAGCATTCAGAGTGCGCTGGTGTTGCTCCAAAGAGGTCCGCAGATGTTCTTGAATCTTGTGTTTTTCTGACGTTAGTTCAGCCAGCTGAATCTGAAAATGAGCACGCATTTCAACAAAACTAGAATTTAGTCTTTAGAATTGACTCTTCTTTTCATTAGGTGAACAGAGAATGAAACAAAGCATCCAGATATTCTGGTGATGGGAAACCTAGAAATGACTAGATACAATAAAATTAAAATCTGGTTTTAAAAAATATTAATGTGAAGAAGGCACACAGCCATATTTTGGAATGTATCTGAGCAGTATCACATGCATCATTTATCATTTGACTTTTACTTAAAATAATGGGAAGAAATGTGCAGACAAATTTTTCTAGAGAATTATTTCATTTTTTCCCTCAATCGCTTTTTTTTTTTTTTTTTTTTAAAAGCACAATCCCTATTTTCTGTAAATCAACAAATGTGTCATTTGGCAGCAAGGCAGATGCCTGTTACTAGCTTTCAAAATTCATACTGATGAAAATTAACCTTATATTAAGGCTTTTTGCTGGCAATGTGTTTTAAATAAAACACTTTTTTAAAAAAAGCAAAGTTTAATTAATTAGGGCCAAAGGTAGATTAAAAAAATATATCCTTGTCATAGGACTCAGATTCCCTAATTCTCTTTTGAGAGACTAAAAAGAAAAAGGGAGAAAGTAGCAAGCCAACTGAATAGCTGAACTGACGTCTATCAGTTCTGAAACATAGCAGCAGCAGCATTTATACTTTACAGGACTTTATACTAGAAACATCAGGAAAAAGATGTAGAAGGGCAGTCAGATACAGTTTTTATATTTATGGAAAAAGTATATATAGAAATTGTACTATTTACCCCAATTTCACCACTCGTGCTATCACACAAACCCCAAACGATGCTTTCAGCAATATTAAAACAGATTAAATTCTCAAATGAAATGACTGAGTCAAATATGCCTCAAATGATAGTAACAGATCAGCACATCTGACAGTGTGACAGATGAACCGATCTGTAGATATAAGAGAATATGAGGCTTAAAAACAAGGCTAGAAGACAGGTGATTCTGAGTTCTAAATTCAAGGCTGAAAGGCACAGCAGTGATAAGAGCTATAGGAAAGCACATGAGGAAATAAAACTTCGAGTGTAGGGCAGTGTTTAGATGATGTGCAGTAAATAAGTCCTGGGGCCATTCAACTGAATAAGAATAAAATGGAATATTCAATAGTTGCCTCATTCTCAGAGCACTATGTGTCCTGTGAAATGAATGAGGCGGGATTCGGGGGGGGGGGGGGGGGGGGAGGGAGAGAATAGTATATGAGCACACAATTAAATATTACAGTAGAACCTCAGAGTTATTAAACCTCCATTCCCGAGGTGTTTGTAACTCTGAACAAAACATTATGGTTGTTCTTTCAAAAGTTTACAACTGAACATTGACTTAATACAGCTTTGAAACTTTACTATGCAGAAGAAAAATGCTGTTTTCTCTCTCTTTTTTTAGTATTTTATGTTTAACACAGTACTGCATTGTGTTTGCTGTTTTTTTGGTCTCTGCTGCTGCCTGATTGTGTACTTCAGGTTCCAAATGAGGTGTGAGGTCAGTTCATAACTCTGAAGTTCTACTGTATCAGTGCACAGACAAGTGAGCAGAATTAACATAATTCTAACGTTTCCTAACTTTTGAATGTTTGACTTTGCAACATTTAACACCTAAACGTTAGTGTAGTTTTTTAAAAAGTTTGTGTGTGTGTTTTAAAAAGAAAACTGGAAACAGACAAATTCTATCACATGCAACGGTGATGACCCACCCCTCTACATTGGTTATTAACAAGATTTGAATCCATAGCCTTCCTAGCCTCACCTCTACCATTGGACTTGAAGGAGTAAGTGATCTGATAACAGCAATAGGCAGTTATGCGTTACATGTATGCACCATCCAGCAGAGAGTACTGCAGAACCCATTTTGCCAGTTGATAAATGTAATTTGTTACTATGGTTCCAAAACAAATATCCACTGTGGAAACACTATGTACGAGCACAAAATAATTACAAGAAATTGAAAGACTTAGGGTACTATGTTAAATGAAACACTTGAGGACAATTGAGAGAACTGATTAAAAACAAAATTAGTGATACAGCTTTTGTAACAACCTGTTTACATTCTGTAGCACTCAGTCTATATTACCCCATAACATTCTCTCTAGCTTACGTCAGAAAGCTTGTGCTAACAACAAAAAGTGAAGTTCCTTGCCTTATAGACTTCCACTTGCTGCTGACTTGCCTCTAGCTCTCCTTTTAATGATGCTTGAAGTATTAGATGGCCATTTTCCTGCAGAATAAAGATATCTTGGTTAATTTAAAACACTAAATATTTTTTAATTTCAAAATCTAAACTTGCGAATTATAAGCATTTGGTATAAAAAAGCATGTGCAGTAAAATAAGCACTTACAGCTTGCCTTGAATCTGCCAGTTCTTTTTTGGTTTTCACTAGCAGTTGTTTTATCTGGGAGTTCCTTTCCTCATACTGTTGCACAGAAGACTGAAGAGATTCTAATGCAGAGATAATTTTTGATGAGCAAAGGAAAAAAATTGTTTAGGGTGCTTTCATAAAAGTGTTGGAAATGTAACTGAAAACGAATGTTGTAAACAAGCAGTTTACCAAGAGTTCAACTTCAAATTTCCAGGTATCATACTGGTTTTCTAACACACAAAACATCTTCAAGCAAATTGGGGTTATGCTTAAGAGGATGGCAAAAAATACAATATTTAACACATGCTTATGTGGTAATGTTTTTAAGTAGAGTGTTATAACTCTACCAGGGGGTTTCAGTCACTCAGCTTTGTAAAAAGATTCTGAAGTGTCACTAGGTCTCCAGCTCTGGGACTAACACAGACATGTGAGAAATGCAATTTGTCAAGTAAGATATCGGACTATTAGTTTACTGCTTAGTAAACAAGTGACAGATGAACTACAGTAATTCATTTAACATATAAGAAAGGAATTTTGACAAGTCTTCTTTCAACTATTTCTTGGCAGCCCTTCTTGTCTCCTGAGCTGAGAACGTTAAGATATACATACATGATGTTCCCAAGCTGTTTGCCTCCCAACCACGTTGGATATAAGAAGTCCCATTGCAGACAATGAGAAATTTTAAAAGGTAATATTTTACTCACTTATTTCTTCTTGTAGAGTTTCTTGTTTTTGTTTTTGAATTCTGATCTCTTGCTCAAGATCTTCAATTTTGCAGTTTTTATCTGTAATCTTCTGATTAAGTTCTTTCACTAGACGCTCATAATCAGCCATTTCCATATCCATTAGTGTGCTCTTCTGGGCATCCTGTAGAGTACATATTTTGTAGTCCCAGTTTAAAATTGCTTGGGCTGACTTGAAGGATTTTTGTTTTGATTACTCTGTACTGCAAAACTGTTCCTCACAACTCCAATTTTTGTTAAAGTCTATAGTCACATACGCAACAGAGGAAAACTTACCCATCAGCATTCTAAATCTCATTTGTTTGTGTCAGAATCAAAACAAGGAAACAATTTCCAATATTAAAATTCTGTCTAGCATGTTCTGATAGGCATTCTAAAGGAATTTGGCTCTGGAAAAGCAGAGATAGTCTTCTGATTAAGGCACTTGAGTGGGTCTCAGGAGATCTGGATTCAATTTCCACTCCCATTCGGTCTTGTGTGTGACCTGGGCTAGTAATAGTTTCTCTATGCCTCAGTTCCCGATCTATAAAATGGGATAAGACTTCCTGTCTCCCACCCTTTGTCTTACTTACGCTCTAGGGGCAGGGATGTTCTATCATGTGTTATGTACAGCACATAACACAGTGGGGCTACAACCTTATCTGGGTCCTCCAAGCACTACTGTAACAAAAACAATTACCCTACCCGCCTGGCCAGCTCTAGCTCCTGCATAGTTTTCTGAAGATGTTTCTTTTCCTTCTGAAGCTGCAGCTGAAGCTCTTCAAGTTCTCTTACAGCACTGCTGTGGTCCTGAAAATTAGTTTAAATGCTTTTCAGTCACATAAATTGAGTTCAAGAATGTTTGTTCATGATGTGTATGTCACAAAATGTAAGCAGGTAAGAATGACAGGTTTTTGAAAAAAGCTTTCTACCCTGCAAATTAAACCCCAGATGGATTATAAAATTAATACCAATGTTAGTTTAACATACAGTCATAGGGCCCCATTCTATTCTCACTACTGACTATGACAAAACTCTCAATGGGGGCAAGACTGAAAGGGGCAGCCAGGCAACAGAATACGATGCTGTATCTGATCTATAAAGGCAACAAAACTAAACTAGTTAAAATATTTTAAAGATTCTACTCTAACGGTTTACCACACTTTCAGGAAGTCTTCACTTCAATTCATTGAGGGAATAGCCCATGCTTTATTTTTTATGGACCCACAACATTGCTTTTACCTTGATCTTTTGCTCTTTTAGAAATTTTTCAGCTTCCAGTTCTTTGTCGACTTTTGCTTTGGCTTTTTGCGTTTCTAATATCTGGGCTTCTAGCAGTTTAACATTAGACTGTAGAGTTTCAATACGAGCCATAAGGTCTTCATTGGCAGAGTTTAGTTGGTCTTGCTAGAATGATATTAGTAACAAGATGAAAGTTGAAGTTAATATTCTTGCAATTCTTACAGGCAGAGATGTTGATTGTGTTTTTTTGTTGTTGTTTTTTAGAAGATACATGAGGATTTCCACTCAACACCCTTTGTAAACTATTTCTGCAGATGCTTGAACATGACAGGACAAAACCACGTCCATGCTAACAGTTTAAAACCAGAATAGGAAATAGCCTGGTTTAAAAATGGGTGGCATGATTTGGACACTCCTACAACACAATTTTGAAACTATATTACAACCCTGTTGCAGTTTTTTTAAGGGGTTGATGAAGAACAGGGGGTAAGCTTGGAAAACTATTCACTAGCTCTTCATGAACAGCATGCCAACCTCGGCTCAAATACAGTAACTCCTCACTTAACGTTGTAATTATGTTCCTGAAAAATGCGACTTTAAGTGAAACGATGTTAAGCTAATCCAATTTCCCCATAAGAATGGATGTAAATGGGGGGGGTTAGGTTCCAGCGAATTTTTTTTTGCCAGACAAAAGGCATTATATACATTTTAAACAATTTAAACAAGCAATTTAATACAGGTATAAGTTTTAAACAAATTTTAAACACTCCCCCCTTCCCTCAAGCCCCCATTCTTGACCTGCCTCTTCTCCCCCCCCCACCCCCCACCTCCTCCCCCTTTACATTCTATGCTGCATCCTAGCTCCTCCCCTCTCCCTCCCCTCCCTTCTCAACCCCACAAGCCAGCTCGTTGCCTCTGGCAGGAGGCAGGAGAGGGAGGGGAGCCTGCATGCTGAGTCTTTGCTCTTCCTCCTTCCCTCCTGCTTCCAAAAAGCAGCAAGCCAGCTGATTGCCCTGGTCAGGAGGGAGTGGGGGGGGAAAAGCGAAGACTCGCAGGTAGGCTCCCCTCCCTCCTGCCCGAGGCAATCAGCTGGCTTGCTGCGTTGGGAGGCAGGGGAGTCTGCGCACCAAGTCCTCACTCCTTCCCCACTCCCTCCTGCTTCCAAAATGCTGCCAGCCAGCTGATTACCGCGGGGGAGAGGGAGAGGGAAGGCAGTGATCCGCGGAGTCTCCCAGGGGGCTGGAGGTGCTGTGGGGAAGGGGCAGGGTGTAGGGAGGCTGCCTCCTTTGGAGAAAGCAGGCAGCCAAACGACGACGTAAGAGTGGAGCATTGCTCAACGTTAAATGAGCATGTTCCCTAATTGATCAGCAACGTAACAACGAAACAACATTAACCAGGACGACTAAGTGAGGAGTTACTGTACAGCTGCCATAGTTCTGAGCAGATGTTAATGCCATCAACCCCAACCCCAAAGAAGTTACTTCAATACCACCAAATATTGCCAATTTATCTGTTTTAAATGAGATAAAGCTAAGGCACAGGTAAGAGATCTGTCCCTGTCTGGACTAGAGTTGTAGGTGTTTACAGGGTTTGTTTTGAACCACCAGCATTTTCACCATATGGTCTCATTGTCCTTACCTTGTTGTGTGAATCCAAAATTAAGGATGAATACATGAAAAAAAAATTACCAAACAGCACAATTATTGGTCATATTTTGTTCATGAAATATTTTATATCCTCAATTTGAAAAAAATCACCTGCTGGATAAGCAGTAGATTGTATTCAAGAGTGAGATTGGGGGCAAAAAAGGAGATACTAAAGTCTCATGAAAGTATTTCAGCCAATCAATGATTGGATTTAGACCATCATATAACCCACTCATTTTTCAGATGTTTTGGGTGTTGACTGGACACATTTTGCCTCTCTCCTCAGTATTGTCTGAGGGAGACAGGAAGAAAAAAAACCCCTCACTTCTAGTTTGAAACATTTTTAATTTACAGTTAGTATTAATATTTTAAAATTCTCAGTCCTTACTAATGGCTGCTGTATTTTGTAGAGGGAAGGGATAGTAGCAGTAAAGGGTAGATAAAGCTCTGTACTACCCATTAGATATAAAGAACCTAAAATCTGTATGACCACTGTCAGTGTTGTGCAGCTGCTCTTTTCTGAGAGCCAGCTCAAGCTCATGTACTACAGTTGTTGACAAATGGGCTTAATTTCAAATTTCTTCAGATTTGGGCCCTGATCCTAGAACTCCAAACAGGCTCCTATGTTCTTGCAGTTCAGAGAAAAAACTTGATATTTTTATAATGTCCCTATTTTCATTTAATTTTTTTTCCAAATCCAAATATTCCAAACACTGGGATTTCTACCTTGTCAGAACACAAATATTAGTTTATTTGCTCGTATCTATTCAAAAATACAGATGGAATTAAGAAAATATTTATAGGGATAATTTACTTAAGTATATGTCTATTAAAATGAAATGGGACTTAAGATCAATTACTTCATATCTGTCATAAAAATAATTTGCTCAGTCACAAAATAAGCTACCTGCTGAGTTGAAGTCTGTAGTTGTCTTGAAAGGTCATCCATCTGACGTTCAAGATTAGTTGCTCGGTCCTTTTCTAAATCCAGCTGTTCTGCTTGCTTGTCATATTCCAGCAAAAGATTCTTAAAACATGCACAAAGCACTTTAATTTTTGTTAAATACATGGAGGCTGTGATGTACTTATAGCAAATAAAGGGGTGTTTGCACATTCTTATTGTTGTTCAGTACTTGATGTTTCTTATTGTGACATCAGAGGTACCATAGGTGAATTAAAGTTGCAGTTCCATTCTAGGTTCTAGTGAAAACAACTCTTTCAAGTTTTCCTCTTTAGATTTAAGTCATTCATTGAAGAGCTCTAAGTCACCACAGATTTTAAAAAAGGGGATATTAGTAAAGGAATGACTGATTTTTTGGCAATGGAGGCTGTTGGAACCTTATCTTTTATGTTTCTTGATTTGGCAATTTAACTGCATTAACAAGGGTTATTTCCCATTATATTTTTCTTTGTCTAAACTTAACATTAGCATTCAAATGGTCCTAATTAAACTTTGAAATTCACACTTCAATGGAAGTAATGGGATAAGGAGAAGGGAATCCTCAAGTTTGCTGCTGGTATTGATTGGTGGGATACAGTTTTTACACAACTCCGGTTTCACAAGGCAGCAGCATTTTCTATTGATTTATATTCTGATAGCCGCAGTTTTTCCACGGGAAAAAGAATATATTTAAAACTGAAAGAACTGAAGAATGTCAGAAGCTTGCTGAAAAACTTAAATATTGCATCCATGATTTTCTCTTGTCTCTGGTATTAAAGGTAATTTTTGGGAGCAATTTGTTGTGCATGTTTTAAGGAGACAGTTTTCCTCACGAAAGCACTCTCAATATCACAAGTGTCCTTGCTTGACCAGTCTAGTCACTCCAGCCAGATAGAATGGATCAATGGCACTAAGGCAGTGAGCATATTAACAAAAATCTACTTCTGAGCATGCTACCTTACAACCTCACAACTCCACTGAGGCGTAGGCCCATATTTTAAAAGTATGGTTAGATTTATTTATGTATTTTTAAACCAAATATATATGCAAAGGTGAATTGTTTATAACACAAAAAAGGTAAGCAAACTTTAAGGGCAGGTACTGAGCATGGAATATTTCCACATACAAGGATGAATGTTTCTGAAAGCTGAGTCTGTAAAAACAGGCATTATTATGGAAACTCTTGCAATTTTAATGATAAACATAATTGTCATTGTTCTAGCGCCCCACCACACACACATATTTTATTAAATTTGTTATTTACATGAAGTAAGTATAATATATGTTACTAGATGCCAAGTATAAATGCAGGGATCACTTCATCCTCTGAGGTGAGATATGGCAATTGTTGAACAACGCACAGCAACACTGTACAATAGTTTAGGGCAGGAAGCAAAGAACACTGTAGCTACAGAGGGAAATTAGGTAGACTGACTGGAATTATGCAAGTAGTGAGTCATGGACACATCAAACTGGAATTAGGCTAGGAAATGCCATCTCTAAATAAAATTTCTGATCAAAAATGCTTTATTTAAGCTATAGTACCTCTTACCTTATAGCTTTCTGCTCCTTGGATGATGTCCCTCATAGAAGTAGACAGCTGATCTTTCTCCGATCGTACCAACTCTAATTCTTCTCTCAAAGATTGCACCTTATTACAAAGCAATACGTAACAGTGTGATTACAACAGAACCTTACAATGCCAGAAATTTAGACCTCATATTGAAAAGCTAAGTTACCTCTTTTCTACTGGAATCTAGTTCTTTCCTTGCTTTCACAGCAATTACTTTAACTTTATTTAACTTCTCTTCTCTCTCTGCAGATTGCTTTTCCAGACATACTAACACAAAAAACAGAAACGAATTCATCTACGCAACGGAATAAGTAAAATACAGAACAAATATCTATGTGAATTTGAAAACATTAGCAAAATAAAAAAGGATATGCATCCATTGCTACTGAGGAACAGGAAGACATTTAAAACACTTCATTCACTTAAGCTCTTGGAGGCCTGGTTTGAAAGCTAAGATTCCCAGCAACACACACTGCTATAATGGTTAACACTTCCACTGTTCCAGAGAGTTCCATTAGCAAACTTCAGTTTGTTAGGATTTTAAAACTCAAAAAACATGTTTTCAGCTACTCCTGTGACAAATACAGTTGTTTCAGTTTGCCATTACTTCCTCCCTAACATTTTAATGTAACTGCATTGGTCATTTACATGTTGTAGGAATGCAAGGGTGAGGTGTGTTTGTCTGAGAGACAGGAGATTGTATTTCCTCCCTCTTCTCTTGAGGCAGCTGAGGAGTTGTCCCAGCTATACAACCATTTTCCCTAAAAAAAAAGGGGGAGGGGAAGGAGGGGAACCGGAAATAAAAATAAAACAAACCCCAAAACACCTCGTCATTATTTTTCTATACATAGAATTTGGCAAGATTCTCTCTGTAACAAGTCAGTACCACTATTCCTTATTTGACTGAATTAGTTTTGTCGGGATCAAACCTGGGAGAGCAATCAAATCCAGGGCTATGGTGCAGAACAATATCTTTTAGGTCACAAAGCCAGCCACTAACATTTACTTGTTTTTAATGCTTTGGGCTATACTCATATGTGAAAGTGACTAGCTTTCTAATATAATTATGCTGGTCACTAATCTGTACTGTTATCTAGTTGTTTTTTTAAATGAAAAAGACACTGAACTATAAAGAACAGCTGACAGACAAATACATTTCTGAGAAAACACATTAGACTCTAAAATAGTCCATGAGGAGCCTATTGTTTTAATATATTACCAATCCTCTTGGTGAAACTCAATGGTTTTGCTTCCAGCTAGCACTAATTTTCTTTTGAAAGCCAACCAGAATGCTCAGAGGGGTTAGTTTTTTCTCTCAAAGCAAGCTATATTGTTCAGTGGCATCTTAACAGTTTCTAATTTAAAATATTAAAGATTATTAGATCTTCCCCCCACATGGCAGAGTTATTATTAATTGGGGTCAATTGTACAGAGCCAGTGATATACAGATGTCTACCTTAAAATAAAAGTACTAACTGTTTGGGTAACAGACCACTGGCATATCTGGAACCCTTATTGGACATCAGGAAGTCATTTGCTTATTTTAAGTATTTCTCATAAACTAGGGTTAAAAAATGAAAGATGAAGTATGTTAAATAATGGATTAAAAGTCACAACTAATTAAATGTAAAGAAATAAGAAAAGCACCAATTTTTTCTTGTAGTTCTGCTACTGAAGATTGTTGGTCATTTTTTACAGAAGACTTCTCCATGAAATCCTGTGATTTAAACAAAGATAATGAAATATTACAAACATTTTTGGTATCTGCTAATTCCTTGCATGTCACAATCAGAAGCTGATTAATATATATTAAACTTAAGGCCAGAATCTGGGCTACATCTATACGAATGAGACAAATATTACGATTTATGGACAATTTTGTGTTTTCTTGATAATTTACAAAAATACTTAAAATGTAAGGGCAGGGAAATCATCCTCATAGCAAGTGCTTTCCATCCTACCCTGTCAAGAACAAGAAAGGACAGACCATGTAGTTCTGGCCAGCTGCCATTTCTTAGTCATTATCGGGCACTAACAATGCTCTGATGTAAGGAAGTTCCAGCAAACTTACCACAAACAGGGCAGGGCAAAGAACTGATCTAACACCAACTTTAAGTTGTGCTTATTTAAGTTGTAGATTTATAACATTTAAGAGCTAGGAGACATTATTAGGTTATCTAGGCCATCCTTCCTGTAAATGAAGGATCATTCGTGAGGTACTGGTGGGAAAGGGAGAAGATTATATTTTACTCAAGTAAGCTTTTAATGCTAAAGTAACTTTTAGTGTTGCCTTTTTGGTGAGGCACTCTCAATTCAAAATACTTATTGAAAGAAACAAATCAGTTGATTTTGGGGAGGCACTGGGGGAAAGGAGAAAGGACTCTTCTGAACGGGAAAAATTCACTTTTGGGCCACAAAATAATGTGAAAATACTTTTGAACCGTCATTACGTCTTAGAGGTTTAGTTTGTATACTGAAATAACAAAAATCATAACCTTTAGAGAAGTCAGTTCAGCTTTCACATTTCTAAGTTCAGCCTCTCTTTGTTCTAGACTGAGTTTTAGGTTTTCTTGCTCTTCTGTAGAAGATTCCTTCTGTTGCTCTTGTATTTGGCTTTCATAACATTCAAGTTTTTGAGAGATCTCTTCAATACAAGCTAGAAGATCTTGGTTTTCATTCCTTGCTTTCTCATTGGCACTCTTCATCTCTTGGATGTCTAGCTGCAATGCTGCTTTTTCTGACAAAGCTCCTTCTAATTTTTCTGTTAAGAGACACTTTTCTTTTTCAAAGTTTTCCAGCAAAGATCTGAGCTCTGCACACTGAACTACATTTTCTTCCTGAAGTCTCTCAACCTTCTGCTGTAAATTAAGAACCTTTTCATCATTCTGCAAAGTAAGGCTCTGTTTTTCTTCTTTCATTTTTGCCAAGGATTCATTTGCAACCTGCAGTAAATTAATAGCATCATGTTCCTCATCATCATCTGAAAGTCTGGACCCTATTTGCTCAAGCAAACTGTACAGCTGAGTTTTGACAAGTAACGCATGCGCTTGTTTGTTTTCAAGAAGCATAGTTAAATGGTCTTTTTCTTCAACAGCAATTTGTAATTTTTTTCCTAAACTTTCAGCTTGTTCTTTAAACACTAGCCAATCCTCCTTTTCAGAGGCAACCTTTTCCAGATTACTACTTATTTTCTCATTTTCCTTATGAAGAGTATGTGCTTGAGCTAACAGACTCTTTCTATCAAGCGAGAGAGCTTCCATTTGTTCCTCGAATTGCACTAGCTTTTGGTTATTCTCATCCTTCTCTTTTAAAGCTTCTTTTAGTGTCTCTGTTAAATCCTCTACATTTTTTTTCAGTTCACTGTTGCACTGGTTAACAAATTGTGCTTGTTGCTGAAGTTCCAGAAACATTTCTTGTTCTTTTTTACACATTTCTTGGAGATTTTCTACTTCTTCACCAGAACATTTCAGTTCATTTAAAATACCATCTTTTTGAGAGGCAAGACTAGTCACCTTTTCCTCCAGTTCTTTTACTGTGGTCTCTTTTTGATCAAGAGAGATCACCATTGCCTCATTTGCCTCTTGAAAGCTGACTATTTTATGCTTAAGTTCTTCCACCTCAGCTTGTTTAGATGATAATTTTTCTGCTTCTTCCTGAAGACGATTCACTGTTTCAAGAAGAACATCCTTTTCATTGAAAGCAGCTCTGAGTTTCTGCTGTAGCTCACTGACATCAGAAGCTTGCTGCTGCTTCATTGATTCAAACTCCTGACTGATCTTTCCAGCTGATTCCCCCAATTCAGTTTGTAGAGTTTCCAGCGTTTCTCTCAAACTCTCATAATTGAATACTGCTTCTTCCTTCTCCTGTATGAGCTTTTGATACTCTTCCTTAAGATCCTGTATTTCAAAAATCAATGCCATATTTTCTTTTTCTGAACTTGACAATAAAGTCTGATGTAGTTCCGAAATCTCTCTCTCTTGTTGTTCTCTCAGACTTTGAACTTCTAGGTTATGCTCTTTTTCAGTGATTTCATATTGGTGTCTTGTTACTTGGAGCTCTGATTTTAGTTTTTCAATTATACAACAATGATCTTCTTTAGCAAGTTGCAGTTCATTAATTTTAAACTCCAAGTCTTCCCGCTCATGAAAATACTCATCCTTTGTGCGCTGGATTTCCTCCTGCAGTTTTAACTTAACATTATTCGTATAGGTTAGTTCGTCTTTTAATATACTGTGTTGAGATTCCAGTTCTTTTAAAATATGTTCTAAGTGTTTGACCTTTTCTTCCATTTTTGTGTCCACATAAGTTTCTCCTTGTACATCTGTAACATCTGCCTCATTTTCTTTATTTTTATTTACAGCTTCTCTTAGTTGTTCCAATTCATGTTCATATTTTTCATTACTAGCATATAATTCACCCTTCGTGCTTTCTTCTTTTACCACGTGCTGCTCTGTTAAATCCGGCTTTCGTCGATTTATCTGGTTTCGCTCCTCTTCATATTCTTTAGAAGTGGCTTCAAGCTGACACATCAATTTTGACACCTCTTCCTGGTGTGCACCCTTTAGTTGTATAAGCTCTTCATGCAGATTATTGATTTCACTACAGTAATGTTCAGAATTATTTTTGATAACTTCTTGCAGATTTTCAATTTCTTTGTTTTTATCCTCACTGATAGCTTCCAACTGTTTGTTCAGACATAAAATCTGTTCCTCATATGAATGCTTAATTTGATGGACCTCTTCTTGTAGTCTTTTAGTTTCCTCTTGTTGATTACTATGAAGTTCAAGCTGTTCTGCAAACCCCATTTGTTTTTTCACTTCTTCCTGCAGTTCCTTCTGCAGTTTGGCTAAGTCTTCATTGTATTTGGACTGTGTGCTTACTACTTCATTCTTAAGGCCTTCAATATCTTTCAAGTGGTCAATGCTTGATTGTTCCAACTGCTTCTGCAGTTCTTCTGTCTTAGTTACAGCAACCTAAAACAAACATATATGTCAATAATTACACAGAAAGAAACAGACAAACTAAAACCAAAAATAGATGAAAACCCAGTATAGGACTTCTCCAAATGAAAAATCAGTGACAACATCATTCACCTACATAATAAATGCCATTTGAACTCATGCTAATGTGGAAGTTAGATATTAGTAAAAAAACAGGTTAAATGTTATAACCTAATAATTTATCAAGTAATTCAGATACCTGCAAACTTGGATATTGTGATCTCTGAATTGAAAAGGTTTGTGTCCCATGTATGACCAAGGAAATTGGGAAAGAGTTTGGAATAAACAAGTTCTTGATGTTGATTAGTGTACCAGAGATGGATGTCATATTAAGTTTTGTGGCCTAAGAACAAATACCTTAAAATCCTAAATTATTTGGAACAAGGAAATGACATTTGAGGACTTAATTTAGAATGGGAAAAAAAATGAACAAGCAAATTAGGGGACATAAAGGGAACACTAGGAACAGCAAACTCACTGCAGGATGCGTGGTCAAAAGACAGAACGTAACAGTGTTGGCAAGTTCAGAGGAGAAGCTGAGAGGAACATTTTAAGGTTATGATAGTTATTGGATTCTTTCTGCACTTTGGTAAGGTCTGACTATGATGCTGGTGGACCAGATGCCAGCTCATGCCAAGGTCTCTCAGATTCATAGACTTTAAGGTCAGGAGGGACCATCATGGTTATCTAGTCTGACCTCCCGCACATTTTAGGCCACAGAACCTCACCCACCAACTCCTGTAACAGACCCCTAGCCCCTGGCTGAGTTACTGAAGTCCTCAAATCATGGTTTAAAGACTTCCAGAGAATCGACCATTTACAATAGTTTAAACCCGCAAGTGATCCAGGCCCCATACTCAGAGGAAGACGGGAAACCTCCCCCAGGATCTCTGCTAATCTGACCCAGGGGAAAATTATTTCCTGCCCCCAAATATGGTGGTCAGTTGGACCCTGAGCATTTCAGCAAGTCCCACCAGCCAGACACCTGGGAAAGAATTTGCTGTAGTAGCTCAGAGCCCTCCCAACCTAGTGCCCCATCACTGGCTGCTGGATATATTTTCTGCTAGCAGTCAGAGATTGGCTACATGCCATTGTAAGCAGTCACATCAGATGATCCCCTCCATAAACTTATCAAGCTCAGTCTTGAAGCCAGTTGGGTTTTTTGCCCCCACTACTCCCTTTGGAAAGCTATTCTAGAACTTCACTCATCTGATGATTAGCAACGTTTGCCTAATTTCAAGCCTAAACTTGTTGATGGTCCCCAGGCCTCGGCTGAATACTGACAAATAAATAGCTGAAATCAGTCTGGCTCACCTGTATGTTAGTATTATTACAATAGGTATTGGGATTCCAACAACGTGTTTAGTGTGGAAACTTTATTGAATGCTTGTGAGTTGCTGCAAGCATTAATCTCACTTATAACATCTGTATCCTATATGGTAAGGTAATATTTGAAGATTTGCACTGTAAGCCTTTTTAACTGTGTAAATCACCAGACAGGAGAAAGACCTTAACTAGAGTGAAATGCTGGTCTCCAACAGAAGGTGTTATGTCCTGCCCAACAAAGAAGGCCCATCAACACCACACAGACTGGAGTGGAATATTAAAGAGAACAAAATATTTTGCTGTTTACTCTCTCCCACTCCCCATGAAGATGAGTTTTGGAAATGAATTCCTCCCATCTGTGAGTTTGCAGCTCAAAGCAGAAGGGGGAAGGGAATTAAAAACCCCTAACAAGGAGGAACTGTATCTCATTGCTGCTTGGATTCTGGAGGCAGGGTTTCTAGACATAAGCAAGGAATCCCAAGCTGCTTAGCCCGGGTTAGCTCTAAAGGTCATAGAAGCTTCTATAATAAGCAAGCTCTATATTACCTTTTGAAACTTAAGATTGTAACTCATTTGTGTACGTATGTTTAACTGTTTTAACCTTGTAAATAACTCTTTTTTCCCTTTTCCTATTAATAAATCTGTATGTAGTTTGTTATAGGATTGGCGACAAATGTGGTCTTTGGTATGAGATCAAAGGTGCAATCGACCTGGGGTAAGTGACTGGTCCTTTGAGACTGGAAGTAACGAGACTGCTGTTGTGATTCGTGGTACAAAGGACCATCTATCACAAGGGTAGGCTTGCCTAGGTGATGAGACAGATTGGAGTACCCAAGGAGTCTGTCTGTGACTCCATATTTAAGCTGTTATAGTGCCTGAGGAGTTTACACTTGAAAATTGATTGGTGAAATCTAACTACAGAACCCACAGCCAATTTGGGGTTTGTGCCCTGGTTCTTAATAGTCTGCCTAGAGGTTGGTACTCACCAATGCTACCTCTAATATTTTACATCCATGCATGGAATGAATTTTGTTATGTACACCAATATGGAGGTGATGTGTGGGGGGCTGGGGCCGAGGCGTTCGGCGTGTGGGTGGGGCTCAGAGCTGGGGCAGGGAATTGGGGCATGGTGTGTGTGTGTGTGTGTGTGTGTGAGGGCTCTGGCTGGGAGTGCGGCTCTGGGGTGGGGCCGGAGATGAGGGGTTTGGGGTGCAGGAGGGGGCTCAGGGCTGGGCCAGAGGGTTAGGTTGTGGGGAATGAGGGCTTTGGGGAGGGGCTAGGGATGAGGGGTTCAGGGTGCAGGTGGGGGCTCAGGGCTGGGGCAGAGGGTTGGGGTGCGTGGGGGGAGTGAGATCTCTGACTGGGGGTCCGGGCTCTGCGGTGGGGCCAGGGCTGAGGGGTTTGGGGTGCAGGCTGCCCTGGGGCTGTGGTGGGGAGAGAGGACTCCCCACCAGCCCTCTCCCGCCACAGCAGCCTAGGGCTGGGGGAGAAGCGCCTCTCTCCTCCCCAGTCCAGGCCCCTGTGACTGTGCGCCTGCGTTGCCCTTGATAGCTTGCTGTGCGGCCAGGTAGCTTAGAGGCAACTTAGGTACCCATGCTCCTGAGTCACGGCAGGACAACTCAACACTGACCATTTAGTCTGTGCATAACCCATTTGTTTTAAGACTTGCAAACAGGTATTTTAATAATTTTGGGAAAGTATTTACATTGGTGATTATAATTTAAAATATACAAACTATGAGTATTATTAACTAACAATGAACAGAAGAGAATGAGGAAAAAAAAGACATTAAAAGGTGAATACAATCAATTATTAAACTAGGAAACAAAAATGCTATGGACTAGAAATGTTTTTAGCAGAAACATGTTATTGCTCATTTCACTACCTCTGCTTCTTGTTTTCTTTTAGCATTTTCTTTTTTGAGGGCTATGCACTGCTGCTGGATCTCTGCTTTTTCCAGAAGAACAACATCCAGCCTCTCTGTGAGAGCCTAATTTGGAGAGAAAGTGAGAAAGAAGACTGTTGGGGAAAAAAGTGAAAATGCAGAGTCTCAGCAACCTTTGCGAGGCAATGCTACAGATATTGGCCTTGAGATTTTTCTGTGCATTGTGCAACAGAAAACCAAGCCCATCACAATAATTACCTTCAGTCCACAGAGAAAAGACAGAGTATAGTGACAGCTATACTGCTAACAAAACACCCCTCACAGTTAATACACTGAGCAGAATGTACTTGCTGCATTGGAAAACTGGTTTCCTATTTTATTATTTATACCTCCAGAAAAAAAAGCTAAGTGTAAATAATTGTTTTAACCATTAAACAACTATTTAAACAATCTGAATCTATAGTTGACAGGTTCTTACACTAACTTTATATTTTTATATATTTTAGCTACATAAGTTACTATACTTTCAGCAAGATAGATGCTTTCACTACTAAAACTCAGAGTGCCAGTTCAAATCTAAAAATATTTGAATAGTGTAAATGTTCATCATCATGAGCTGGACTACTCTCCTATCGAAGGAGAAACTTAAGAAGAGAGGATTAACATTTTACTAGTAATTTTTCATAAAACAGACACAAAAATTAAATATTTCCATATATGAAGTAAGACTCACAAGATACTTGGCAGAGGATGGTAAAGAAAGTGTCTTATGTGCATGAGAAGGACTGGTCCCAGATAGTCTGAGTAAAATAGTTTTCTATTCAGTAAACACCACCAGTGGAAAGATTTCCATGGGTCATTTATTATGTATAGTACATCAAAAACAATTATATATTCCCACCTGAATAATATCATCAGCTCCTCCAGCAGCTGGTTTTGATTTGAGTTCAATCTCTTTTTCCAATTCTAAAACAAAAAAAGTATTTATATAAAAATTCACCATAATCATTGTTTCACATTTCAAAGAGCAGCTTCCAACTCAGAAGAGAATCTGTCACTTTATGAGATTATAAATATAATCAGTGTATTACAATAGTATAGTAATGACATCAGATTTTAAAAATTTCAAAACACAAACTCAGTATAAGTTAAGAATTTCCTGGCATATTAGTATTCAAAAGTCATATAGTCATCAAAATGTACATTAGGCTGAAACTTGGTATATAAAAATGTAGTATTTGCCTCAAATAGATGGGTTAAAAGTTGTGAAGCACTACATCAGGGAAAGGAAAAAGCAAAACATTTAGTTCTATCTCCACCTGTGATGGGGTGTACAAGACCCTCTGAGGCCCCCTGCTGGAGGCCTTGTGGCCCTGCCACACCCCACCCAGGGGCGGCTCTTACAATTCTGCCGCCCCAAGCAGGGGCAGCGGCCCCGCCCCCGACGCAGGCAGATGTAGCGGGGCCCCGCCCCCGACGCAGGCAGTCCCAGTCCGGGGCTGCAAGGGGAGAGCGGCGGACCTGCCGCCCCATTGCTGCCACGGCAGGCGAGAGTGGGGCGGCAGTCCGAGTCCCGCGGCGGCAATTCGGCGGCAGGAAGAGCGGACCTGCCGCTGAATTGCCGCCACGGGACTCGGACTGCCACCCCAGTCTCGCCTGCCGCCCCAAGCACCAGCTTGGAAAGCTGGTGCCTGGAGCCGGCCCTGACCCCACCCCAGAAAAGGCTAGTGGAAAAGGTCATCCAAGCTGTCTAGAGTTGCTGTGGGGGGCACAGCCAATCAGATTGGCTGCTCCCTGCAGCCCCTATCAGGACCCAGCAGACTAGTATCAGAAGAGCTGCAGGCCAGCATGAGGTCAATTCCTTGTTGGAACTGGTGGAGTGTGGCTGGCTGGCTGGGGGAGTGACAGGACCTGGGCCAGAGCAGAGCTGGCAGAAATGGGGGGTGGGGAAGAGCAAGAAGGAGCTCTGGGCTGGTTGTTGGGACTTCATCAGGACAAGGCCCTGAGGTAAGGGTGAAGAAGGTGCAGGGCTGTGAGGAAGTGGCCTAGGGAATCAGAGCAGTGGCATAGCTTAGATAAAGGGACATGGCAGATGGCTGCTATCTACAGAGTCCCTGGGCTGGGACCTGGAGTAGTGGGCAGGTCTGGGTGCCCCCCCGCATTTCCTATTAGGCACTGAAGGAAGTGGCCTGGACTTTGAAGTGCCCAAGAAGGGGAACTGAACTCTTTAGTGGCTCAGCAGGAGAGCTGGGGCCTGAAACACCCAGAGAGGGCAAAGACATTGCCTCCAGGGGGAAGCACTGAGTACGGCTCAATGCCAGGGCTGAGACCACTGATAGGTTCTTAATTAGTCCTGTAATCTAAGCCCAATGTGTCCTACAGCACGAGTTCTCAAACGGCGGGGTCATGACCCCTGAGGAGGTTGTGAGGTTATTATGTGGGGGGGGTCATGAGCTGTCAGCCTCCACCCCAAACCCTGCTTTACCTCCAGCATTTATAGTAGTGTTAAATATAAAAAAAGTATTTTAAATTTATAAGGGGGGGATCGCACTCAGAGGCTTGCTGTGTGAAAGGGGTCACCAATACAAAAGTCTGAGAACCACTGAGCTACAGGGAGAGAAAGTGCAGGCCTGCACACTCTCAACCAGGGGGCACTCGCGAAAGGTGAGTGAACCCTTCTACACTACCATCCTCATGCTTTTTTCTAAACCAGATAATCTCTCTCATAATTAACCCAAAATGATGTCTGCAATCTTTTACTATTTCTTTTCAAAAGAAGCAACATTGAGTAATTACACAATAGCTAACTTATTTAAAAATATTATTGTACCCCCAAGACAGGATTGCATGATATGATTTGTGTTTAATATGTAAAATCAATTACTTGTCTTGGAGTTTCCACCCTCCGTCCACCAACATCAAAACTTGCTACTGTATGCCATGACACAAAAAAGCAAACACTCTATCAAGTATGGGCAGCAGACGCTCAATGAAAGGCCCCACTTCAAGATACAGTTCAGTTATTCTCTTAAGCAAGTTGTTTTCTCCCATCACACTCCTCCTTGCTTGGTTAGTAAAATTTACTATAAGATCAATCCAATGCCTCTTCTTCCCTCCACTCTTGGCTTTCTACCTCTATCCTCTCACAGAAGTAGGGAAAATGGAACAAAATGGGTTGCTGGAAAATCGAAGTTTTTCACCTGGGAATCAAATCCAGAGGTCAAACACTAACAGAGAACACGACCATTAAGTCAATACACCAGTTCCCTCTCCCCCACTTTTTTTTAAAGTAATAAAAAATCTTGGAACAGCCAAATAAATCCCTTTTCTATATGGTACCTGTGCATCTTGACTTCACTTTCTGCATAAGCATCATTTGCTTCTTCGCAAATTTGATGAGATCTTCTTTGGACAGCGTATCCAGCTGTAAAATGTGATAGATTACAAAACATGCTTTCCCTATGCCTGATGACTATAACACTGAAAACAAGGAATATTAAATGTCTGACTTTCAAGATGTTAAAATTCAGGGAATGAAACACTTCTTATCATATTGTCTGTAAGTTCGATTTAAATGTATAGTGCCATATAAGTGACCCACTAATTCTACATTAACTCTTACAAGTTTACTCCACAGGGCTTAAGTAGGCAATAGCAGTGTGAAAATAAGACATGGTTGTGAAGGGTTAGCATTCAGAGATGGATTAAAAATCTTCAAACCAGTAAAAAAAAATACAAGGCCTGCCAAACTGAAAAAGCTAAGGAGGCATTTGAGAATAATGTAAATTGCTGAATGTTTTTATCATGGCATGCTGACTTAACATCGTTGTACAAGTGGGTAGTAAATGTAAATGAAGAAATCTATACCCTAAAGAAATGAAAAGTCCATTGTTTGAACTGGATGCTGCAAAGTGTTTTCTAAAGGGTTAGTAAATTTGCTTCCAGTAATAACTGCCAATAGCGTTAACAAGATTTTTCTTCAGCATTCTCCAAAGTTTAACAGGGCTCTCTAGGTTTAACAACCACAATTTAATTTTGGCAAATAGAGGAGTCAATGTTTACCTTTTAAAATTAATCTTTCTTGAATATTCCCCAGTAGCAGCAGGTTGTAAATCTGTCCAAATTAGTTAGATTTGTAAAGAAAGTTTACCTTCGATTTACCGCTTCCTGGTGTGGCATAGGAAGCCACCATATCTTGTCCAGCATCTTGCACCTGAAAAACAAAACAAAGCACAGCATGTCAGAACTGAACTCTTCATTAGACTACTAATGGAACTGGTTAAGAGCCTGTTGTACTCTGACAGTAATTAACAGCTCTAGTAGAACCTGGAACTCAAGCAAATTAAGATTTAAAAAGAAGAATGGAAGAAATGAGCTCAGACATCTATTACAGATAGCTGGATCAGGATAAATGCATCACAGCATGATGTTGTGAGCCAGTATATTCTTAGAAATCTGCCTTTTAGATATGGAATTCCTATCCAAAGAGCTGGTATACATAGGGTGGGCAAAATCTACTTATTTTGTTTACAACTGGTTTGGAAAGTATGGCTCGATAACCTAACAAAAGACCTGCCCTTAAAGATGTGGACAAATGAAAATACTAGTGGAGGAGCAGCATTTAAATGAACAGTGATTTTATGGTAGGATCTCCCAAACTACATTCAAAGAGGTTTACATCATTATCTTGGTCTGGGTTTGGAAGGTGATTTAATGTTCATATATATTTGGGAAGACAGAATAATAGAAATGTAGGGCTGAAAGGAACCTTAAAAAGTTATCTAGTCCAGCCCCCTGCACTAAGTAAACCTAGACCATCCCGACAGGTATTTGTGCAACCTGCTCTTTAAAACCTCCAATGATGGGGATTCCACAACCTCCCTTGGAAGCCTATTCCAGAACGTAACTAACCTTATCGTTAGAAAATTTCCCCCCAATATCTAACCTAAATCTCCCTTGCTGCAGATTAAGCCCATTACCTCTTGTCCTATTGTCAGCAGACACAGATCAATTAGTCACTGTCCTCTTTATAACAGCCCTTAACATATTTGAAGACTTATCATCTGTCTTCTTTTCCCAGTTTTTCAGCCTCTCCTCATAGGTCAGATTTTCTAAACCTTTAATCATTTTTGTTGCTCTCCTCTGGACTCTTTTCAATTTGTCTATCTTTTCTAAAGCGTTTTGACCAGAACTGGACACAGTACTCCAGCTGAGACCTCCAACAGTGCTGAGTAAAGCAGGTCAATTACCTCCCACGTCTTGCATGAAACACTTCTGTTAATGTACACCAGAATAATATTAACCTGTTTTGCAATTGCATCACATTGTTTACTCATGATCAGTTTGTGGTCCACTATAATGCCCAGATCCTTTTCAACAGTACCATCTAGCCAGTTATTCCCCCATTTTGTAGCTGTGCATTTGATTTTTTCCTTCCTAAGTGCATTACTTTGCACTTGTCTTCACTGAATTTCCTCTTGTTCATTTCACACCAATTCTCCAGTTTGTGAAGATCATTTTGAATTCTAAACCTGTCCTCCAAAGTGCTTGCAATCCCTTCCAGCGTGGTGGTATTAACAAATTTTATAAGCATACTCACCACTCCATTAACCAAGTCATTAATGAAAATATTTAACAGTACCAGCCCCAGGACTGACCCCCATTCGATTTGCCCTCACAGTTTGACAGCAAACCTTGAAAAGTAGTTTTCAAGAACAGTCTTTTACTTTTTAGTAATTTAATCTAAATCACATTTCTCTAAGTAGAGGACCTACATTTTCCTTCATCTTTCTCTTGCTCCTAATGTATTTAAAGAACCTCTTCTTATTGCCTTTTATGTCACTTCCTAGGCGTAACTCATTTTGCACCTTAGCCTTTCGTACATGCTTGTGTTCTTCTGTACTCTTCCTTAGCAGTTTGTCTGTTTCCACTTTTTGTAGGATTCCTTTTTGATTTTCAGGTCATTCGAGAGCTCTGAACTTTCTAGTATAAGCTCAAAGTTCAAGCAAGGGCATATGAAAAAGGGACTGGGACTCCATATACAGACCTTACAGCAATTCTGAGCAGACAGGATGAGAGACAGCGTAAGCTGTGTACTAACACAAGACTTCTCTGCCATGCTGTAGGTCAGGGATCGGCAACCTTTCGCACATGTCCCGTCAGGGAAATCCACTGGTAGGCCAGGACAGTTTACCTGCAGCATCCGCAGGTTCAGCCGATCGCAGCTCTCACTGGCCGTGGTTCACCATTCTAGGCCAATGGGGGCTGCGGAAAGTGGCGGCCAGCCCATCCCACGCTGTTTCTCGCAGCCCTCATTGGCCTGGAATGGCAAACCGCAGCCAGCAGGAGCGGCAAGCGGCCGAACCTGCGGATGCTGCAGGTAAACAAACTGTCCGGGCCGCCAGCGGATTTCCCTGACAGGTCCGCATGCCAAAGAGTGCTGATCCCTGCTGTAGGTAGTATTTCCATACTATACAAATTGTATGCCTGATTCATCATTTTTTCACACTATTAGACTAGATGCATTTACTTTCATGTTAATTTTACATGAGTAAAATTTAGATAGTCTATTTTAATAATTTGCAATTAAACCAGCTTCTAGTTAGGTATGTAATGCAAACAGATTACACAGAAGTACCAATCTCAAACTAAAGTTTTGTAGAAAACACACCAATCCTAGACATCTTTTAAACCAATCATACTAAACTATGCCATGTTCTGAGATATGATCACATAATTTAACAGTTATGTATCAGGAAAGTCCAGGATCACACTGGATTTATCAATTTATTCCACATGGCAAATACAAATGACTTGAAACTTCCTTTGGAGGTCTCTTTGTTTCTCTTTGTAACTGCAAAAAAGTAACATGAAATATACATGCCCCAGTACTTGTGTGTGATAGAAATTACTTGACACTTGCCATGATATTTATGTAATCAGTGATTATTTCATTTGACCTGCAGAACTGAGGAAATCTAGTCATTCAGCATACTTCTAAAATATTGTCAAGGTCCCTCAGAGCTCTTGAGTGCTCTTACTAGGCTTTATAAAACTTCTAAGTAAGTACTGATCTAGTCACACACACCCCCAAACTGTGGTCAGGATGGAATTTTGTCTCCCACGGTGAAACTGACTAACCCAGCAGGTGCATCACAGTGTTTCCACTTTCCTCTGAAGCATGAGATTGGCTCTGCTCCCACAAGGAAGATACCAGACGGGAAAGGTGCATGTGGTCTGGTTGTTTTGGGGTTTTTTTTGGGGGGGCGGCAACCCCCACCCTGCTGTTACCATAAAACAGTCACAAGCAGTGTGAAGTGCGGGGATGTACACAGCTCTGCTCCTGCCAACGCAGAAACGCCTCTGCTGGGCAGTGTCCCAGCGGACACTCTGCTGGCTCCCTCTCTGCTAGCGATGGCTTCCCAAGGAGAGTTGCCAGAGGGGCCGGGCTCCAGGCAGAAACGAGTCTGAACTCTCGTTTGTGAGGCAGACTGCATGTAAAGCCGGGGGTGCCGCTACGGCTCCCGGGGTCCGCGTAGCCCCTCACAGCCGCCAGGCGAGGAGCGGGGGTCGCACGGAGCGGGGGGTCCCCCCCCGGGATGAGGCCAGGGGAGGGGGAGCGGCTGCACACAGGGGGGGGGGGGGGGAGCGGCGCATGGGGAGGGAGGGGCCGGGGCAGGGGAGCCGCGCGCCCAAGGTCACACCCGGCGAGATGCTCCCGCGACCCCTGTCCCGCCGCGTGAGGGGCGGGGGGCGCCCGCCAGTGCCGGGTTAATTCCCCCCCTCGGGCCCGCTCAGGGAGGGCAGCGGCCGCCGGCCCCTCCCCCGCACATCAGCCCAGCGGCGGCGGCGCCTCCCCCGGTACCTCCATAGCGGGGCCGCTCCCGGCGCAGCGGTCGGGGGGTTTCAGCGCCGCCGCATCCTGCTCCCCGCTTCCGCCTTCGTCACCCCTCGCGCGCCACCTACGTCACCACCCCCGCCAGGCCAGACGTCGCCGTGTCGGGCCCGCCTCACCCTTCCCGGCGGTTTCTATGGTAACCAGAGAACAAGGGGGTGGTTAGCCCCGAGCCGCCCATCTCCTGAGCCCAGGCCCCGCCCCCGCCCTCTGGTGCCGTCCCCTCCCCCCACCACTTCCGCGGTGCTGCCCGGCCCCACCCACGAGCCCCGGGGCAGCGGCGGCTCCGGGCGGCCGCGTCTGGTCGCTGCCGAGCTCGCTGGGCGGACCCCAGGCGGGTTAGCGGGGCTGGGTCCCGTTCCACGTCGCTTCCCCCCTCGGGGATCGTCGCTCACAGGGGCTCCCCTTGCAGCACCCTAGAGCCTGGGCTGAAGCCGCCCTGAGCGTCTACACAGCCCCTTAGCCCTGCGCCGGCGTCAGCTGGCCGGGGCCAACCAGGGGCTGCTAAGTGCAGTGTAGACAGACCCGCTGTGTGTGTAACTCACGCCTTGTGCATGTCAGTAGTTTCCTGTGTTCATTTGTGGGTCCAGGCTGTGGTATAGTGGGGGTCAGTGAAACTGCGTTAGTCGCTCTGAAAGGCAGGGCCACTGGGCAGCAGATAAGACTTATATTAGTGACCAGGTTCTGGACCTGGAGTGACCTTGCATGAGTTCTGTACTACTTTATTTCAATAACTGGGGGGAGGGGGGCAGGAGTGTTTAGCAATGATTCCCTGTCTTCTAAGTTGGAGTTCATGATTAGTCAATAATAAGTGTACTGAATTGCATGGGAATTTAAATAGCCTGTAGAAAGAGGGGAGATTTGAACTCCTGGACTCCTTTTTCCAAGGAGGAGGAACTTTTCCCCCAGAGATTTATGGCCAAATGACAATTGAGGGGGTTTGCTTTGGCACACATTTTTCACTAGGATTAAAAAGTTAAAAATGGTTTCGAGGAAAGCATTGTAAATGTAGAACTGATATTCTAGGAATCAGCACAGGATGAACAGTAATGTTGCCTAGAGGCAGGTCTCACAGTGTGTTTTAGATTTTTTGCAAATGGAGTAACAGGAAAAGTGAGAGAATCCAGTGAAAAAGTTACCACATGGTGTGATAGTTGAAAACTCTTATTCTTTCTGCATCAATTCATTTTTCATCATTGTTACAAAAAATTCAAAATCTGTTTTGTTATTGCCATTTTAACAAGACTTTTTTTTCAAAAGAAAGGTTTAAAACTGCACTCTGTAACATAACCTGTCCCCCACTCACAGTCTCATTGGCCTCACTGGCACTGCCCCCTGAAATATAGAAGTCAAATTATGCCTATGCCTTTATGTAATAACCAAATATTTAATGCCAGATTTTCTGATATATTAAGGCCATTTTGTGCTGCTCTGGCAATGAAAGCAGCCATAAAAGAGGTTTGAACAAGTGCTTCAGAATTTCCTTATTGTAGGGAAACATAATGGTGACATAGAGCCACTGAAATAACTCCTGAGCTATATGTCCACCGCATAAGGAACATGGCAGAGGAAAAAAGTGTATGGTCCAGTCTCCCTTACACCTCAGTGATTCCCCAGCTACCAGACTGGCTCAGTGGGGACAAGGGCAGCTGGAGTAAAACACAGCACCATGGAGGTTTGGGGCAACATAAGTATAACAGGCTGTGCTAATCATCATATCTGCCCCTAGATCCACCATAGGGTTTGTTTACCCTTAAAACTGCAGCAGCTATAGCACTTCAGTGAAGACGGTACCTACACCGAGGGGAGGGCTTTTCCTGTTGTCATAGATAATCCAGCTACCTGAGAGGTGGTATCTAGGTCCACATCGACCTAGCACCGACTACACTGGGGATTTGATTGGTTTAACTGTTTTTTAGGGTGTGAATTTTTCACATGCCTGAGTGATGAAGGTATAGCAACCAAATTTCCTAGTGTAGATCAGGCTTTACGGAGAGAATGAGGGTAACAGGAATTACATGCTCAGCACTTCTGAAAACCAGGCAGGTACCAAAATATGATTTAGGATCCTATTTTTGAATATCTCAAATGAGGCACAGAGAGAGTAAGTGATTTGTTGGAAGTCATACAGATTTTCAGTATCAGAACCAGTGACAGAGGCTGGACATTGTGACTCTCAATCCTATGCTTCAGTTAAGGGACATCCTTTCACCCCCAGGGAAAATCCACTGCATACTTTTAAAATGTGTGTGTTTTGATTCCAGCTCTGCTTGCACTTTCAACATGATGGTAGTACTTGATATGTTTGACATTTCACTATAAGTAATTGATTTTTATGAGAAATTGTTTGGGAGAAACATTTTAGTCATTCTATTTACAATTCACAGGATTAAAACTGAATATCAGTGAATTAATTAAAGGAGAATGGCTATTATATTAATGAAAAATGTTATTGTGACGGTGTACCCCATAAAACTGTATGGGGAGATGCTTACAAATGTATATATGGAACTAGAATATGTTTTATGCTACATGTGCCATGTAACATATCTGTGTGAAAGTTATGACCTACTGCATTTATTCCTCCTGTTTATATGCATGTATCATTGTTGTGGTTGGAGTTATGAAGATTGGTTTTATATTTGCTGGTTTTGTACATAGCCTTTGTAAGTGCATGGGATCATGTTTGGAGAAAAGAATGTGCAAAGAATGTGCTTGTTAAGTACGAGCACTTAACAGACAAAATAAGTTGCAGACCCCAATCCACATCGGGGCCGGGTCTGGAATGCAACTGGTTAGGCTGGTTGCCGAAGGGTGCATGGACAGGTGAAATAGAAGGCGAACCATTTGTGAGTTTACCCTGTATAAGCTTTATACAGGGTAAAACGGATTTATTAAGGGTTTGAACCTCCTTGGAGTTGGACACCTGGGTGTCAAAGGCAAGAGCGCTTCCAGGAGCCTTACAGTGGTCCAACCCATCAGTTATGTTAGTCAAAACATTCTACTGTCTTCAGGGAGCAATAATTTACATTCTTCCAACTGCCTATTGTCACTGATATTTTAAAATTTAAATAGCAAGCACTGAAAGAAGACAGAATTGTTACTCATGCAAAACACAAAAAGTGATTTTCATAACTTTTTATTTCAGTGCATTTACTATATATAGATTCAAACCCCCTTAATTTCATCTGAGTTGAGTCCTTTATTAATTCATTATTGTAAGCACTAATTTTAGTTTAGTCAAATTTTGCTTCAATGTAATAGTTGAAGTAATTTTTCATTGCATACTGGGAAATTCCTTCTAGTAAATAGGGAGAAAAGATCATGGTGATCCCTATGGAAATATACAAGATTCCTAAAATATAAAGTAAATATACTTTTAAGGTAAATACTGTACTTATCAAAGACAGGAAATGAGTAATAGAATATTCTTTCATCAAAGCCAACTCTAGTGTCATGAATAATATAGAGAGACACATTCTGTGCAATGAAACCCCATTTGTACTCAGAGGGCAGAATTTGACAGATAATGTCATATGCTGGTTTTGACTAAGAATACTTCTGTTAGCTTTTTTTCTTGTCTTGTTCTTGCAATATAATATATTATATCCAATCTTGCAAATATGTATGATGTGCTTCAATTAAGCTACTCGCATGGTTACAGTTATTTGAGTGGGACTCCTTGTGTGCTTAAAGTTAAGCACATCCATAAGTGTTTGAAGATCAGGCCTTAGTATGAGAGGAGACTCAAAGAGCTTGGCTTGTTTAGCCTAACAAAACAAAGGCTAAGAGGAAGATATGATTGCTCTCTATAAATATACCAGAGGGATAAATACCAGGGAGGGAGAGGAATTATTTAAGTTAAGTGCTAATGTTGACACAAGAACAAATGGTTGTAAACTGGCCAACAAGTTTAGGCTTGAAATTAAATGAAGGTTTCTAACCATCAGAGTGATGAAGTTCTAGAAGAACCTTCCAAGAGGAGCAGTGGGGGCAAAAAACTTAACTGGCTTCAAGTGTGAGCTTGATACATTTATGAAGGGGATGGTCTGATGAAATTGCTGATCTGTGATTGCTAACAGGAAATATCCCCAACAGCCCATGATGGGAAACTAGATGGCAAGGACTCTGAGTTACTACAGAGAATTCTTTTGCAGGTGTCTGGCTGGTCGGACTTGCCAAAATGCTCAGGGTTCAACTGATCATCATATTTGGGTGTCAAGAAGGAATTTCTCCCTGGGTTTGATTGGCAAAGACCCTGTTTTTTTGTTGTTGTTTTTTGCCTTCCTCTGCAATGTGAGGTTTAAACTTTCAGGTTTAAACTAGTGTAAATGGCAGATTCTCTGTAACTTGAAGTCTTTAAACCATGATTTGAGGACTTCAGTAACTCACCCAAAAGTTAGGGGTCTATTACAGGAGTTGGTGGGTAAGGTTCTGTGGCCTGCAACGTGCAGGAGGTCAGACTAGATCATCACGATGGTCCCTTCTGGCCTTAAAGTCTATGAGTATGTATTATTCAGCATATGTGGCAGAGACATAGGGTATGTCTACATGGTAGTTAAAAACCCATGGCTGGCCCATGGCAGCTGACTGGGTTTGTGGGACTCATTGGTGAAGGAGCTGTTTAATTGCAATGTAGATGTTTAGACGAGGGCTGGAGCTCGGGCTGTAGCACTCTGAGTTGTGGGGGTCCCAGAGCTTCAGCTGCAGCCTGAGCCCAAATGTCTACACTCCAGTTAAACAGCCTCTTAGCCCAAGCCCCGCCATCCCAAGTCAGCTGGCATGGGACAGCTGCAGGTGTCTAATTGCAGTGTAGACATACCCATAATAGGATCAATTTCAGACTAAGGTGAAATCCTGGCCCTACTGAAGTCAATGACAAAAATAGACTTCAATAGAGCTAGGATTTCACCCCTGGTATTAAGAGGATGCAACTCCACTTATTTAAGAGGACCT
Source organism: Chelydra serpentina (assembly GCA_037349315.1). NCBI lineage: Eukaryota > Metazoa > Chordata > Testudines > Chelydridae > Chelydra > Chelydra serpentina. Next base: position 109,873,644 of record JBAIAC010000004.1, read on the forward strand.
GGAGTAACTTACCCCAAGTTTGAATTTGGGCCATATACTCTATTCTTTGGTGTATATTGTGTTTTCCTGGTATGTATAGCAACATTTTATAAACCAGTGGTTCTCAAACTTTTTTTTTAGCGGACCACTTGAAAATTGCTCAGGGTCTCAGAAGACCACTTACTGGTCTTTCCAAATGTTGTTTGTACTGTTAGCTAACTACTGTAAAGCGCTTTGGATAAAAGCGCTATATAAAAAACACCTTAATAATAATAAACGTTTTTTGTTCTACAAATAAAAGCACCCAACTCATATTTTAATATCAGTAGTCTTACCTTTATAATGCAATGGATGTGCCCTCTCTCCCCTGCCGCGGCAGCCCCCGAGCTGGGGCTGGGAAAGAGTGGGGGTGTCTCTCCCCCGCCACAGCAGCCACAGAGATGAGGCTGGAAAGGAGGCCTGGCTCTCCCTGGCAGCCACAGCCCTGGAGCTGGGGAAAGTCACCTCTTTCTCTTGCCACCGCAGCCCTGGACGTCCCAAATTCCCCCCACCCCATCTTCTCACCCCACTGCCCACTTCTACCAACACCCTATTTCTCCCAAGGCTACCATCTCACCTTACATGTGCATCTTCTCCAGGGACCCGGCATCTAATTAGTGGAGACATGCCTGCACGGTTTCACTAATTAGGTGGGTGGTCCTTCATTCTTTTGTGTGTGGCCACCCAGGCACGCACCTTAGAGGGAACTATCAGCGGACCACCTGAATGGAACTTGCGGACGACTGGTGGTCCGCGGACCACAGTTGAGAACCTGTTATCAACTAATTTTTCATTTCACCATTGTGACCCTACAATGTGAGAACACACATTGCACTAACAATGCAGAAGGTTTTCTCTAATTGAATTCAGTCCTTGCTAAATAATTATAATCAGTGAAAAAAATAATTATCTCATCTATTGTGAATATTAAACCAGAATTTTAGCATTAAACCTATAGCTTTCAGTTTTTCTGAAGCAACATAATATCAAACATGCCAACAGCATAACAATATTCAATTTTTCCAACTCTGGTAATGTGTGCAAAACTAACTTTCTCAGGTTCACAATATGTTTTGAAAATTTACTGAATTTTGAAAATCAAAGACTATTGGACATTAGGCACCTAAATAGTTTTGAGGATCTGGGCCAAAGTTCCTTGTCCTTGAATTCAATTTGTGCTCCTGCTCTGTTTCATTCCGTTTCTACAAAGGCTGATTTTATACAAAAAACAACAACAAAGACATTTTCACAATCCAACAGCCAGATTGTGAAACGCTTATTCACATTGACCATTCATTGTGGCCATTTTTGTATAATATAGCTGCCCACTTCTCTTTTGGTGGCTAACTACGGCCTTGATCCCGCAAAGACTTTTGTTGGCATCCTTTCATCTACGAGATGGTGGGAATTGCAGCCTATGATGTAGATGGTTTGCAATGTCTCATGTGACTAAATAGTCCAATCTGAGATTTGCATGATCTTTGGCAGTTATTTAAAATGTTTGTATCTTGGTTAGGAGCTGCTTGCTTCCTACAGGCTCTTTTCTCTTCAAGCTGTAGGACCCAGCTCCATCAGGGTATCAAAGTCTATGACAGAAGACTGTGATGCTACACTCCACATTCTTCATAGAAATATTGTTATGATATATGATATTGTTATGATAGGATATTAATATGGCATAACTAAGATATATTTTATGCAAGATGGGTTATGTAAGGTATCACTGGAAAGGTTATGATTTGCTGAATGTGATTATCAAATCTGTATACATGTATCCTTTCTGGAACGCCCACCAGACAGTAGGCAATCAGCCTGAATGAGCCATTTAAGAAGGACAATAGAACTTTGAAGATACTAATCTCCCACCTTCCTGAGGAGCTTTCTGGGATGTTGCTTTGACACTTGTCATAAATATAAAGGGAAGGGGTGAGAGGGTCTGATGCAGTACTATAAAATCCTCTTACCAGTAAAGGGTTAAGAAACGCAGGTAGCCTGACCGGGCTGGCATCTGACCAATAAGGGATCAAGATACTTTCAAATCTTGGGAGGGGGGAAAAAGGGCTTGGTCTGTCTGTGTGTGTGATTCTCTCAGTGGGAGAGAGATCAAGCAGTAACCATCCATCTTCTATGGAGTTAGTGAGTAGTTAGATAATGCTTAGGTTTTTCTGTTTGTTTTTAGCTTGGGAAATTCGTTGTGCTGGAGGGAATGTGTATTCCTGGTTTTGTTGCATTTTTCTGTAACTTGAAGGTTTTGCCCAGGGGGGAATCCCTCTGAGTTAGGAAATTGAGTACCCTGTGAAAGATATACCATCCTGATTTTACAGAGATGATTTTTACCTTTCTTGTTTTAATAAAATCCTTCTTTTAAGAATCTGACTGTTGTCCATTGTTCTAAGACCCCGGGGGGTGGGTTTTGGATGACTGTGTAACCAATTGGTTAGCAGATTATTCTCAAGCTCCCCAGGAAAGGGGGTGTATGGGTTTGAGGGGGTATTTTGGGGGGAAGAGGAACTTCAAGTGGTCCTCTTCCCTGGTTCTTGTTTAAATCACTTGATGGTAGCAGTGAGAAGCTTTTCTCAGGGTGCAGGGAGATTTTGTACCTTGGGAAGTTTTAACCTAAGCTGGTAGAAATATGCTTAGCGGGTCTTTCATGTGGGTCCCCATGTCTGTACACTGAAGGGTCATCTGATGATGTCACCTGGTACAGAGTACTACTTTGGACACTGCTGGTATTTTTCCCACGGGAAACAAAGAATTCCTGCTTTATGTAAATCCCACTTAAGGCTGGGAAGTGAGTCAATCAGGGCTCTTCTCCACTGCCTCCCCGCCCAAGAAAGAAGACTGCTGAGAGCACCTGAAGAGACAAAGGAACTAAGCTGGGGAAAGGCAAGGGCTGAGTCCAGGCTGAGACAGGGGTCTACTAGTCTGTAAAGAGAAATAACTGGAACTCTATGCGACAGAAACTCTACAACCTGCCTAAAACATCATTTAGGGTGAGAAATTACATTTTGTAACCTGTTTCTTTAGTGAATTAAGCTTAGGTTGCGTGTTTTGTTTTATTTGCTCAGTAATCTGCTTTGTTCTGTTTGCTATCCCTTATAATCACTTAAAATTTACCTTTTGGAGTTGTTAAAATTTCTTGTTTATTTCAAAACCCAGTTTGTGCAATTCATATCTGGGGCGGGGACAAAAGCTGTGCATATCTCCCTCCACATTGAAGCAGGGGGCAATTTTTATGAGCGTACACTATACACATAGGCACTGACTCCATGGGTGCTCTGGGGCTGGAGCACCCACGGGGAAAAATTGGTGGGTGCTCTGCACCCACCGGCAGCTCCCTGCCCCGCCCCCCCAGCTTACCTCCGCCTCCTCCCCTGAGCGTGACTTCGCCACTTCTCCCCCTAGCTCTCAGCGCTTGCCGCCACAAAACAGCTGTTTTGCGGCAGGAAGTGCTGGGAGGGAGAGGGGAGGAGGGGGAATGCGGTGCGCTCGGGGAAGAAGCGGGGCTGGGGCGGGGATTTGTGGAAGGAGTCCAATAGGGGAAGGGAGGGGGGCGGAGTTGGGGCGGGGACTTTGGGGAAGGGGTTGGAATGGGGGTGGGGCAGCGGTGGGAGGTGGGGGGGCAGAGGTGGAGTCGGGGCCAGGGGAGAAGAGGGGAGTCAAACACCCACCGGCGCCAGGAAAAGTTGGCGCCTATGATGTACGGATCTCTCTATACAGCGCAAGACAATATAATTTTGGGGTTTACACCCCAAAGGAGGTGTGCACGTGCGTGCTGGGTAAAATCCCTAGCTGACTCCTCCCACACACAGCTGATTTCAGTCTGTGTCTGCAGCGGGGTGTGGCCTTACCTGTGTGTGTGCTAGAGGAGGCTTGAGGGCCTGGCACAGCAAGGACAGGGCGAGGAAGCCTGATGGAACAGGCGGGCTCAATGGAACCCCAGCACATCAGGTGGCATCCCAGATGGGAGGTCCAACTTCTCACAGAGACAATGGTGCCACTTGTTACGATCACTTCCCAAGATTTTCTATTGGTCAGGATCAATTCCAAATTCCTTCATATCTCGCTTGCATGTATCCTTATAGCAAAGCTTGGGACGTCCTGTTGTTCTTGTTCCCTCTGATAGCTCCTCGTATAGCATGTCCTTGTGTATGCGTCTGTCAGGGTTCCCTCCCAACTCTGAACTCTGAGGTACAAATGTGGGGACCCACATGAAAGACCCCCTAAGCTTATATTCTACCAGTTTAGGTTAAAAACTTCCCCAAGGCACAGATTCCTTTTCTTGTCCTTGGACGGTATTGCTGCCACCACCAAGTGATTTACACAAAAATGCAGGAAAGGGTCAGTTGGAGTCTCTATTCCCTCAAAATATCCCCCCAAGCCCTTTCACCCCCTTTCTTGGGGAGGCTTGAGAATAATATACCAACCAATTGCCTTTAATGTAAGTACAGACCAGACCCTTTATTTTTAGGACACTAAAATCAATCAGGTTCTTAAAAGAAGAACTTTATTATAAAGAAAAAGTAAAAGAATCACACCTGCAAAATCAGGATGGAAGGTAACTTTACAGGGTAAATAAAAAGATTTAAAACACAGAGGACTCCCCTCTAGACTCAGTTTTACAGTTACAAAAAACAGGAATAAATCTACTTCTTAGCATAGGAAAAATTCACAAGTTAAAATAAAAGATAATCTAACGCATTTCCTTGCCTTACTTACAATTTTTGTAATCTTAGATGAATCATTTTAGTATGTTTTCAGGAGCTGTTTTACCTGCCTGGTCTCTCTCTCCGTCCGGAAGAGGGAACAAAAAAGAGAGCCACAAACAAAGCCTCCAAGATTTGAAAGTATCTTCTTTCCTTATTGGTCGTTTTGGTCAGGTGCCAACCAGATTATTTGAGTTTCTTAACCCCTACAGGTAAAGATTCAGTACAGCTACCCAGGAGGGATTTCATGCTACCCTTATAAGAACATAAGTGATCTCTCTCCTGCCATCCATCACCACCCTCTGAAAAACAGAGGCTAGGGACACCATTCCTTACCCATCCTGGCTAATAACCATTAATGGATTTAACCTCCATGAATTTATCCAATTCTCTTTTAAACCCTGTTATAGTCCTAGCCTTCACAACCTCCTCAGGCAAGGAGTTTCACAGGTTGACTGTGTGCTGTGTGAAGAAGAACTTCCTTTTATTTGTTTTAAACCTGCTGCCCATTAATTTCATTTGGTGGCCCCTAGTTCTTATATTATGGGAACAAGTAAATAAGGAAAAGTTATTTACTTTCTCCACACCACTCATGATTTTATATACCTCTATCATATCCCCACTTAGTTTCCTCTTTTCCAAGCTGAAAAGCTCTAGCTTCTTTAAGCTCTCCTCATATGGGACCCGTTCCAAACCCCTAATCATTTTAGTTGCCTTTCTCTGAACCTTTTCTAATGGCAGTATATCTTTTTTGAGATGAGGAGACCTCATCTGTACACAGTATTCAAGATGTGGGCGTACCATGGATTTATATAAGGGCAATAAGATATTCTCTGTCTTATTCTCTATCCCTTTTTTAATGATTCCTAACATCCTGTTTGCTTTTTAGACTGCCGCTGCACACTGCATGGATGTCTTCAGAGAACTATCCACGATGACTCCAAGCATAGGCGCCGACTCCGTGGGTGCGCCAGCCCCCCCGCCCAGCTCACCTCCACCTCCTGAGGCACCGCCGCTCCGCTTTTCCTCCCTCCCAGGCTTGCCACGCGCCAGCTATTTGGTGCGCGGCAAGTCTGGGCGGGGGGGCGGGAAATTGAAGCAGCAGCGCCTCAGGGGAGGGGAAGGAGGCGGAGGCGAGCTGGGGCAGGGAGCCCCTGATGGTGTGGCTGATGTGATTAGGTCCTATGATGGTGTCAGTTGAATAATATGTGGACCTAATCACATCAGCCACGCCATCAGGGGCTCGTTCACCTGCACATCTACCAATGTGATATATGCCATCATGTGCCAGCAATGCCCCTCTGCCATGTACATTGGCCAAATCGGACAGTCTCTACGCAAAAGAATAAACGGACACAAATCTGACATCAGGAATCATAACATTCAAAAACCAGTGAGAGAACACTTCAGCCTCTCTAATCACAAAGTGACAGACTTAAAGGTGGCAATTTTGCAACAGAAAAGCTTTAAAAACAGTCTCCAACGAGAAGTTGCTGAACTTGAATTAATATGCAAACTAGATACCATTAACTTATGTTTGAACAGAGACTGGGAGTGGCTCGGTCATTACGTTAATTGAATCTATTTCCCCTAGTTAAGTATCCTAGTGAAGTATCCTCACACCTTTGTGTCAACTGTTCGTAATGGGCCATCTTGATTATCGTTTCAAAAGTTTTTTTTCCCCTGCTGATAATAATTCCTCTCAATTAATTAGCCTCTTACAGTTGGTATGGTTACTTCCACCTTTTCATGTTTCTCTGAATGTAGAAATATCTTCTTACTGTATGTTCCATTCTATGCATCCAAAGAAGTGGATTGTAGTCCACGAAAGCTTATGCTGAAATAAATTTGTTAGTCTCTAAGGTGCCACAAGTACTCCTTTTCTTTTTGCTGACACAGACTAATATGGCTGCTATTCTGAAAACTATATTTACAGTTCATTTAAATGTTAAGATCTTCTTTTGATCTCTGCATTAACAGAATACAGCATAGACAGGAACTGTTTGATTACATTGTCAACCTCTAACTATATATATATATATATATATATAAAAACACACAAAAACACAAACATCTACCAATATGTCCCTAAAGATTGAATTTGGGACATTTCTCCTTCAGGATGTTTAACCCTTTCTGGCTATGTGTCACAGGGGCCCAGAGCTTTCTTCAGGCTGTCATACATGACTTTGAAGTTTCCTGTGTCTGAGGCCATCTGTATCTCTTCGCAGAGCTTGGTCCAGTAATGATTTGCACAGTGTTTGCTTGCTCGCCGTACCTCGGTACATTTGCATGTCGTAGTCTCACTTTGGTGCTCTCTGTTGGCTTCTTGTTGTGATCCAGATGGGCTGTGTTCTTAATGTTGATGAGAGGTAATAGTTCCGCTTCATTTTCTTTAAACCACTCCTTTTTTGATTGTCTCTTTCCCCCAAATGTAGCTAAAGCTGTTTCATGGATTGTTGTTCTTAAATCCTGCCAAAATTCATCTGCCTTCTCTGGTAGTGACTTCCCATGCATGCTAAGTTCAAAAGCCTTCACAAACTGCTCTGGTTTTTGGTGTTTAATAGCATTGATTTTGGCCTTCTAGGTTTTTCCCTATGTAGTTTCTTGGCTGTAATCTTCACTTTGCCAATAATCAAGGAGTGGACAGTGTCACAATCAGCGCTGTGGAACGTATGAGTGTTCTGCACTAAGGATAGGCCTTTCTTTCCAATGATAACAAGGTCTAATTGGTGCCAGAGGCCTGATCGTGGATGTTGCCATGACACTTTGTGGCAATCTTTTCCTGTAAAATATAAATTGGTAATACACATTTAATTTTGGGCGCAGAATTCAAGAAGTCGTTGGCCATTCTCATTCATCTTGTTAATGCCAAAATGTCCTAGGCAACCTGGCCATGAGTTGTTGTCTGCACCGACTCTTGCACTGAAGTCACCAAGGAGGAAAAGTTGCTCGGTTGACGGTATTCTTTGGATGACTTGATGTAAAGAGTTGTAAAATGTATCCTTCTCCTCAGGGCTAGATTCATGTGTTGGTGCATAAGCACTAATGATTTTCCCTGAGCCGATGGTGGTCTGAAGTTTAAGTGGGATGATATGCTCTGACTTCCCAATGGGTGTTTCTAGGAGCTTTACCAACTTGTTTCTCACAGCAAAATTGACACGGTGCAGACGATTTTCTTCGCTGCTTTTACCTTGCCAAAAGAAGGTGTAATTGGCCTCTTGGACAGAACCATCATCTGCAAGTCTTGTTTCCGGGAGTGCTGCAATGTCAACACTGAGTTTGTACAGCTCATGGTCTGTCAGAGCTGACTTCCGTATGCTGCTTGTGTATTGTAGGTCATCATCATCATCTGTCAGTCCTGGACACGTGATCCTGACATTCCAGCTTCCAAGCCGGAAAGTTCTTGGTTTCTTGTTTTTGCCAGGTGCAAGGTGTCCAACTCCCTTTCAACTTTTGGTCTAGCCGCATGCACCCCATGAGGCAGACAGACCGTGGTGGGTCAGCATCTAAATGTCTGGGGGCTGCCCAGCTTTGTGACAGACAGCAGCTGACCAATGGAATGCAGTGATTCCTCCCACCATCGAAGGTGACCTGAGGCACCCTCCTCTATGCCAATCAAGTGAGAGCTTATAACCCGTAAATGCCACCTTCCATGTTATCAGGGCCAGTGCTACCATCAGGCGACCCTAGGCGGTCGCCTAGGGCGCCATGATTTGGGTGGTGGCATTTCAGGTCCCTCAGTGGCCGCCGGTTGCTTAGCGGCTGCTTCTTCACCACCTGCGTCCTTGGCGGCACTTCGGCAGCAGCTTATTTGGCTGCTGAGGACCCCGACGGCACTTCAGCGGCAGCTTCTTCGGCCGCCGGAGTTCTCGGCGACACTTTCGCGGCAGCTTCTTTGGCCGCCGGGGTCCTCGGCGACATTTAGGCGGCCGGGGTCCTCGGCGACATTTAGGCGGCCGGGGTCCTCGGCGACATTTCGGCGGCCGGGGTCCTCGGCGACATTTCGGCGGCTGGGGTCCTCGGCGACATTTCGGCGGCCGGGGTCCTCGGCGACATTTCGGCGGCAGCCTCTCCCGGCGCCGCCGCCTAGGGTGGCAAAAAAGCTGGCGCCACTACTGCATGTTGTGTCCATGTTGCCAGCAAGGATGAAGTGTCCACTCCATGTGATGTGGCTGCAATAGCCTGGGCAGTTGATATGGAGGCGCTGCTTTGCCCACGTGTCGGCGTCCCCCTCTCGACTTCACTGGTTTGGATGGGATTCGATACATTTGGATCCAGCTACACTGCAGGAGTTGTCAGTGCAGAGGAGATCTTCCATCTGCCTGCCTTTCGGGGCTCCACTCCTAGATTGGTTATCAGCCACAGCTGAAGGGCCCAATCTGTCCTGCGTGGATGTCATTGGCAAAAACACTGAGTGAATTTGCTCATCCGCCTTTTGATAGCATTTCCTTCATCAAAGGTTCCACTACCCTCCTCGGGTGCTCATCTGCCCGAAGCTGTTGGCATTTCCTGAGGTTTCTGGGTTAATTAACCGCTGCCCAGCACTCAGCCTTGACCAATACAGATTGTACTGCTTATGGTCATAGTGGTAGCAGGTTTTCAATTCTGACCTGAGAGAAAGCTTGTCAGACACTTATGCATGTACTTAACTTCGTTCACGTGACAAGTCCCACTGACACCAGGACCCAGGATCTTTACATGTAGAGTGGAGGGTGGGGGAACCAATATCTGCCTTCTATACCAGACACAACTGCAAACATGTATTTGTTATTAACTCATGACAACTCCCTGGTCCTCTCATTGCATTACTGCTCTGGTAGGTGCGGGGGAGTAGTGGCTGTATGGCTGGTACACCCACTTCCCTAAGCAGGTGGACAGAGACAGGACTGTACCCTCCGCCCTTCACTCCCAATCTGCCAGGCCCTAGAGCTGAGCGAGGAAGAAAACCACAAACTGTATAGGGCTACAGCAAATTACTTCCTCCTCTGAGTCACAATTCCTTTTCAGGGATTCTCCTATGGTGGCACATCTGTGCCTCAACCCTTATACAGGGCTCAATCTAAAGACTGAATCTGGCCTTGAATATGTAGTATTGGGGAATGCATAAGTGTATGACATTTCACTAAGCATGTATACATTATACATATTATTATACTTCCTGAATGCAAAGCTATTAACTATACACACAGAGTATAAATTCTGATTTTGGTTGTAAATGCCACAATGAATACTGCTACCACTACAAATAAATATGCATTATAGTATTTTAGGATATGGGTTTTTCTGGCTCTCACACCACAAAACGTTCTGAGATGAGGCCAAAGCATTCTAGGATGGGGATCATAGGACAAAAACCTGGCTGATTTTACTATAGCAGAAGGCAAGAGGTTGAGAACCCAGTGGTAGATATAGATTTTATCATGTAACATGCATGTTCTATATCAATGGTGGGCAACCTGTGGCCCATCAGGATAATCCGGTGGTGGGCCGCCAGACAGTTTGTTTACATTTGCACAGCTGCCTGCAGCTCCCAATGGCCACGGTTCACCGTTCCTGGCCACTGGGAGCTGTGGGCGGCTGTGCAAATGTAAACAAAGGGTCTGGCGGCCTACCAACGGATTATCCTGATGGGCCACAGGTGTCCCACCACTGTTCTATATTTTGTGACGCAAAGTGATTATTCATATCTGCAATTGTTTTAAGTAAATTATGTAAGCAGATTATGAATAGTACATTTATATCTCTCCAGAAGGAGATAATCAGATGACATATTACGTGCAGCTAATTTGAGACAGGATAGATGAGGGGGAAAAAGGAATTTACAGTTCCATATAGTCTATAATTTTATTATCCTTATAAGAGAGAATTGGTGCATCCTATTAGTAGCATTTGTCGTCAGATGTTGGCTGCATGAGTGTGTTCTCTCTGCATGCTGCACTGGCTCTGGCCAGATAGCCCGTACAGCGGGCTACGATTGAACTGCCCAGTAAGACCACAAGACGTGGTTTAGTAGCGAAGGCCACCCGGCCAGGTTTATTGCCCACAAAGCATGGTGCTAATGCTCGAGCTCAATGGTTACAGGTACATTAACACCTGTATGCCTATGACAATGGACACAGTTCAGTCAGTGGTAGGACTTTCCACTGCCCCCTAGGCTGGACAAAGGGTTAAGGCGAGGTACCCCAACATTTATAGACTGGGACAAACAATCTAGGATAAACAACTTACATATCACCTTCCGCATTTCATGACATGTTTGTTACCTCCCCTTGTACTTTCCTCCTGATGTTTCAGACAAAACATTCCTATTCACCACCTGTCTTTGTACTTTCACTCCTGATGTTTCCGACAAAATATCACTATTCATCACTTTTGTCAAACCATTTTATCGTGTGCTAGGTTGGGGTGTTCTTGTGCTGGCCTGCTGGAATGTGTTTACATATTCAGTGTGTTTTAGCAATGCAAGCAATACTGGTGCGGAGGTCGTGTACTGGCTTACAGGCAAGCATCTGCTTTTGACAGGGCCTGACTGTTGCTCATAGCATAACTTTTGCTGACTTTGGTTCAGGCGTCAGGCCTTGCACCAGGCCCATGCTTTAGGCTCTTTCTTTCTACTACAGCACTGTTTATGGTGTGTTATGACAGTGTCAACAGGCGAAATCCTGCTTCCATTGAAAATTAATGGCAAAGCTCCCACTGACTTTAACAGGACCAGGATTTGACATTTCATGTGTAAGGTGCCTTTTCATCCTAGAGTCCAGTTACTGGGACCTCAGGAATTTACTGTGATGATTGTACAGAGTGAAAAAATTGCCATCCTTTCGTGATTGAGGGAAACTTACCTTTTACAGATAAAGTTGATCTGATACTTTAATATCTTGTGTAGTCACTTACACTTGTGCAAAATGGGCCAGATTCTCACATTTGTTGAAGATGCCCTTTACGCAAGATCTTACAGTGGCATTGAACTCCCATATCTTGAGGGCAAACTATATCAGTTCACACCACTGCTGCAGACTGCACTATGTGTCTCTGGCTGACGATAGCCCAAGGAGCCATTTTGGCAGCTGGGGAATACCAGGGTGTAAAGATGGTTCTACCATGACTGCTTTCCCTGGCCACTCCCACCTTCCTTGGGTTGCTCAAGTGTAGATGAGTCTTTAGTGGTTGCTTGTGTCTTGGCCCTAGGCTTTCCAAGCCTGCTCTGAACAGGATTAGCCAATTCAGTGGTTAAAATGCCACCAGCCAGTCTAGACTATCACTCCCACCCTTGTAACCACCAGTTGGAAGTTTGAAGGGGGAAAAGATATCTACACTTAAGCACCCACTGTTTCTTCCAGTAGTAGAACTGCATGGATTGTAGCAATAGTATCTAGTAAGACAAGGCCTCTGTATGTGTTTGCAAGAACAAATGCCTGAGACATAGGAGTGTGATACTGCCCACTATTGTGTGTTGGTCAAAGCAATTTAGTTGTACTTTGCAGAAGAAAAGTTTAAAATAAATAATACAATCCAATCTGGGTTGAATTGGAACTGGAGATTTTAAGAGAAAAGGTATCATGTCTTATTACTGATCCTTATTTTACAGTCCCTTTCAAAAAATCTACTTTAACTTAAAACAAAGAAACTGACCTTTTGTATGAGCAGGAAGAGTACAGTCTAGGTGACAGTTATTTTCCTACTGTTAATTGTACATAAGAGTACTTATATCATTACATGAAAGTAATAACTTAGAATATAGATTTATGATACACCAAGCACTGGCCTAAGGGCCCGATTTCAAAATATCCTCTAAATTTAAGTGCCTGAGTTTCTCGGTGCCCACATTGAGACTCCTGGATATCCTGAAATTAGTGGACATGTTTAAGAATTTTGGTCTAAATGCATGAAGTTTTCCTTGCACTTACATAATGACTTACGTTACTGACAAAAATAATCCGATTCCTTTACAACTTGATGAAGAGAAAAGAAGGATAAAAAACCCTACTGTGTGTCTCTGACCTAGTTCCTAACTGGCTAAATAATAACTTTCAATCCAAGCATGAGGCAGATCACACACACTGAAATCAGTGGAATGAATCTAATGTTTGCTCTCATATTGAATGCTAGTTAAGGAGATAGGAAAAAGAGAGCCTCTGACAGCCTCTTTGCTCCATTTATGGTTCTCAGAGCTCCATGCAAGTAGTAGAGAGGTCTCAGCCATCATCTTCCTGAAGTCTTTTTCAAATGTCTTGTTCAATGTAAGAGTAGTTCTTCCAATCCCTAAATACAGCAAAGCTAGAGAGATTCAGTCTCCATTAGAGACTTTGACAGTTTGTCAATGGGCCCTGAAAAAAACTTCAGTATCACAGTGAGGCTTTCTCCAGTACAGGGCCTGCTCTAGGTTTTTTGCTGCCCCAAGCAACAAAATTTTTGGCTGCCCCCCGCCAGGTCTGGGCTCTCACCCCCCCCCCCACCCACTACCAGTGCCCTCCCCCACCCACACCCCCTCAGCCCATTGAAGTCCAGGGTCCAGATCTGCAGCTGGGGTAAATTAATCCATGTAGCTCTAGTCTAGGTCACTGGAGCTATGGTGATTTACACCAGCTGAAGCTCTAGCTCTGTGTGAGTGTGGGGCTCGATCATGTAAACCAATGTAAATGGAGGACTCTCCGCCCCTTGCACATTTGGGCCCAGAGAGAGACCTTTGCGTAGCACATTACACAGCCCTTGGGAAAAACATCCCAAGGCTTGACAAAAAGCTAAGGGCTGCCAGGTTTTTCCCATAGGCGTGCGCAGCACATTTCATAGAATCATAGAATCATAGAATCTCAGGGTTGGAAGGGACCTCAGGAGGTCATCTAGTCCAACCCCCTGCTCAAAGCAGGACCAACCCCAACTAGATCATCCCAGCCAGGGCTTTGTCAAGCCTGACCTTAAAAACCTCTAAGGAAGGAGATTCCACAGCCTCCCTAGGTAACCCATTCCAGTGCTTCACCACCCTACTAGTGAAAAAGTTTTTCCTAATATCCAACCTAAACCTCCCCCTCTGCAACTTGAGACCATTACTCCTTGTTCTGTCATCTTCTACCACTGAGAACAGTCTAGATCCATCCTCTTTGGAACCCCCTTTTAGGTAGTTGAAAGCAGCTATCAAATCCCCCCTCACTCTTCTCTTCTGCAGGCTAAACAATCCCAGTTCCCTCAGCCTCTCCTCATAAGTCATGTGCTCCAGCCCCCTAATCATTTTTGTTGCCCTCCGTTGGACTCTTTCCAATTTATCCACATCCTTTTTGTAGTGTGGGGCCCAAAACTGGACACAGTACTCCAAATGAGGCCTCACCAGTGCCGAATAGAGGGGAATAATCACGTCCCTCGATCTGCTGGAAATGCCCCTACTTATACAGCCCAAAATGCCGTTAGCCTTCTTGGCAACAAGGGCACACTGTTGACTCATATTCAGCTTTTCGTCCACTGTAACCCCTAGGTCCTTTTCTGCAGAACTACTGCCCAGCCATTCGGTCCCTAGTCTGTAGCAGTGCATGGGATTCTTCCATCCTAAGTGCAGGGCTCTGCACTTGTCCTTGTTGAACCTCATCAGATTTCTTTTGGCCCAATCCTCTAATTTGTCTAGGTCCCTCTGTATCCTATCCCTACCCTCCAGCGTATCAACCACTCCTCCCAGTTTAGTGTCATCTGCAAACTTGCTAAGGGTGCAGTCCACACCATCCTCCAGGTCGTTGATGAAGATATTGAACAAAACCGGCCCCAGCACCGACCCTTGGGGCACGACACTTGATACTGGCTGCCAACTAGACATGGAGCCATTGATCACTACCCGTTGAGCACGACCATCCAGCCAGTTTTCTATCCACCTTACCGTCCATTCATCCAGCCCATACTTCTTTAACTTGCTGGCAAGAACACTGTGGGAGACTGTATCAAAAGCTTTGCTAAAGTCAAGAAATAGCACATCCACTGCTTTTCATTAGGGTGTGCCTCCCACTTCCTGTCCCCTGACTGCCCCCCTCAGAATCCCTGACCCATCCAACCCTACCCCCGCTCCTTGTCCTGACTACCCCCTCCAGATACCCCCACCCCTGAGATCCCACCCCCTATCTAAGCCCCCTGCTCCCTGTCCCCTGACTGCCCCCTCCAGAGACCTCCCCCCCCACCCCTAGCCACCCCCCCCCGGGACCCTACACCCTATCTAAGCCCCCCTGCTCCTTGTCCCCTGACCACCCCCTCCAGAGACCTCCCCCCTGCCCCTAGCCACCCCTCCAGGACCCCACACCCTATCTAAGCCCCCCTGCTCCCTGTCCCAACTGCCCCCTCCAGAGACCCCTTGCCCCTAACCATCCCCCCCAGGACCCCACACCCTATCTAAGCCCCTGTGTCCACTGACTGACCCTCGGGACTCCATGCCCCATATCCAAACCCGGGGTCTGGTTTATCCCGGTATAGTGGTGGGGGGCGCACGGGGTGGGGGAGGGAAAGATCCCGGGATAGTGGCAGGGGGACGCACGTGGGCGCCGAGGAGATCGCTGGCTGTGGTCTCTGTGGGTATCGGGATAGGCAGTGGGGCTCCCCAGCTCGGAGCGAGGGCCAAGGGGCCACCTCCGCCACGGGACCCACCGCCCACCCCCGGCAGAAACTGCCCCGCTGCCGGGATCCCTGCACGGCGCGGGGGGACGGACCCCGGCGGCCACGGGTGAGCGGGAGGGGAAGGCAGCAGGGAGGGAGGCGATGGGACGCTGCAGCCAGCCCGGAGTGGCAGAGCCCAGCAGACCGCATTGTGCAGCGCAGCCGGAGCTCCAGGGCGCTCCCTGTGGATCCGCAGCGAGGGCTGTGGCTGGGCTTTGTCCAGGCAGCAGGGGGTCAGAGGCTTCCGGAGCCTAAACCCAAACTACCCTCAGCCCAGGCTCAGCGGAACCGGGAGCCGGTGCCAGACTCCCGGGCGCCGCGGAGTGGGAGGCACCGCTGAGATCCGCTTAGCTGAAAAAACCGAAGCCGAGCGACCTCGATTCTGGGCTGGAGGCTGCCCAGCATCGTCCCCGGTGCGGCTCCCTCCCTGGGACGAGGGGGAGGGGCGCGTCTCACCCAGCTGGGCCCTCCGTGGCAAGCTGGCATATGGGCGGGGAGGGCACCCCCCGAGTCTCAGAGCCGGGGTTTGGATATGGGAACATGTCCCGCTCCGGGCGGCTCCTTTCCCCCTGGTGCACACCTAGCCTGGCCGCTCGCTTTGGCCCCGCCGCAGCCCCTCCTGCCCTGCCGCTCTCAGGGTCCCTCCGGCGGGGGAGGCGGCACCGCGCAGGGGCGCGGGTCTCGCTGAGCGCGCTTTGAATTAGGAGCCAGGCCTTCAGCAGACTGCTGCCTGAACTGCCAACGGGAAGAAAATAAAATAAAAAAAAAGCTCGGACTGTGCCGCCCCTTCGCATCTGCAGCCCCAGGCACGGGCTTCCTCCGCTGGTGCCTGGCGCCGGCCCTGCTCCAGTAGATAATCCTTAACTCTCAGCTGTAAGAAGAACTCTGTGTCTCTCACCAACAAAGTTGGTCCAATAAAATATATATTAACTCACCCACCTTGTCTCTCTAATATCCTGGAACCAACATGGCTACAAAACTACTTCATAGCTGTAAAACACATACATGTGAACACTGATTTCCTAGTTATCCACCTCTATCAAGTACAAGGGGTTTTCTCAAATGTATGTTTATATACATAAAAAGGACAGAGAGTAGTCAAATGGAGAAAAGTAGCATGGAGTAGTTTGCCATAGGATTCTTACAAGTGCAAGTTACAGATATCAGCATGGTTTAAATTGATGTACACCCACACACATAATTGCACTGGTTTAACTAAATTAGCAGAGGTGGTGCTAGCCTATTGGGGGCCCTATGCAGAAATATTTTGGCCCACCACCACACAATAAAAAGCAAATAGAGGGCCCCCTTAACTTTCTTGGCATCCTAAGTAATTGCTTAGTCTACTTATGCCTAGCACCGGCTCTGTAAATTAGTTTTAAAAAAATCACATCTTTTAAATCAGAGCAAGACTTTGTGTAGACCAGCTATCAGCTTACCTTCAGTATATATTTCCAGCTAGTACTCTACCATAATGGTAAAATGCTGTGGAGCCTCTAGTGCCTTGCTACAGGCCAAACTTGCACTGATTTAACTAACCCGGTTTAGAAAATGATTTAGTAAAATTGGTGCAACCCCCTTATTGGTGCAACTCCTACATCAATTTAAGAGTGTTTTGCGCCAAGTCAGCTTAAGTCAACTCCTTACCAAATTAAGCTAAATTGATAGTAACACACAAACTCTACATTGCATGGCACTTAAAGTTGTTCTATACACAACATACCTGACACAAAACCATAAGAGTAAGGAAATGTAAAACGTAGGCATCTAACAGAACATGCACTCCTCTATTCAGAGAGGGACACTGAAGCACTCACACAGCCACCAGACAAAGCACAGCAACCTTAACTCAACCCAATGGGGACGACAGAGTTCCAGCTCCTTCTTTGGCAAACGCCCCACCACGACAAACAGACCAGACTTTCTCAGTATTGCCCATTCTGCACAGCTCTGGAAAAATTACACTCGTATTTGGGGAAGGGAGTTCGGGAAGACTTGTCCCTTTCCTGTCCTTTTGCCCACACCTGCTGTGCCATAGGTAGAGATAAGTAAATCCTAAGGCCTGGCTTTGAAGTTTCACATTCAATCCCACATGTCACAAGTGTCCTCCGGCAGAGGAATTCTCTTTGTGTGTACAATTCAGGCCCTCTCACCCTCTCTGGAGTCAAGTCTTTCAGTTTTTCCATGGCACTTGGGTACCTCAGGGTGGACAGTAGACTCAGGAATAGCAAGCACTATTTAAAAGAAATATAAGAATCTTATTTAGTAGCTTAAACAGATTCTTCCTACAGCAGTATTCAGAAATTGAAGCCATGCCACCGTGACCTAGGGGTCTACGGTCTTCAGATTGAATAACCTAAGCACAGTAGTGCGTGGTCAGCACTTGTATGGGAGGCCTCTCAGGAAAACCAGGGTAAGGTAGGAAGTACCTGGTGTTTGACTCAATACAGAATCTAAAGCAGGGATCAGCAACCTTTGGCACGTAGCCCATCAGGAAAATCTGCTGGCAGGCTGGGCCGGTTTGTTTACCTGCAGCATCCGCAGCTTCAGCTGATTGCAGCTCCCACTGGCCGCGGTTCACCATTCCAGGCCAATGGGGGCTGCGGGGCAGTGGCAGCCAGCACATCCCTCAGCCCACG
Source organism: Chelydra serpentina (assembly GCA_037349315.1). Taxonomy (NCBI): domain Eukaryota; kingdom Metazoa; phylum Chordata; order Testudines; family Chelydridae; genus Chelydra; species Chelydra serpentina. Next base: position 109,891,633 of record JBAIAC010000004.1, read on the forward strand.
CCGCTTCCCGCAGCCCCCATTGGCCTGGAATGGCAAACCGCGGCCAGTGGGAGCTGCGATTGGCTGAACCTGCGGACGCTACAGGTAAACAAACCGTCCTGGCCTGCCAGCAGATTTCCCCGACCCAGGTGCCAAAGGTTGACGATCCCTGCTCTAGAGGAAAGGTGTTAGGGTGATCTCGTGGTGCTGAAGTTGTTGACTTCAGGATGAGATGCAAAACTAAGGCTTTAGCCACCTGTCAAAGAGACTTGAAATGTTAATTTAAGCATATGGAAAACAGTATAGATTTTAGAAACTTTAGAAACACTATGTTGGCCCTTTCATTAAAGCAAGCCATAAAGTATGCCCTTTCTGTTTCCCATGCAAAGCTGAGCTTAAAGTATGGCTCTGCTCTGGAGAGTGACTCTGTAATCATGGAGATCAGTGTTTATTGTAGCTCAGTGACCCCAATCAAGTGTGTTCTTCTCACAAGAGGTTTTTTCCCTGACCTACAGCCCCACATACATTGCTTGTGCTTGTAAGAAAAAAAGTTAGTTTCTTTCTATCACATGCATTCTCACCAGTAAAAGATTCTGATGGTCAAATTAGTCTTTCAGTAACACCTACACAGCTCATTGTCACCCATGGGTTCACACAAGTGTAACTGATTGGAATTTAGTAAATGCTATTATTCATATACAAGAAGGAACATAATTCACAGTTTAAACTCATTTAGCTATGTTTGCTCCTCAGTAGTAAAGGGAGTAAATAAGCAGTAAAAAACCAAACCCTTATTTTGTCACTAAGGTCAGCAAACCTAACTTGGAATATACACAGGAAAGGGATCTGTTGAGTAAGATGTTAGCATTTTTACATAGTCCCTTTTCAGAACAGAACTACACTTTACCATTTCTCTGAGATGTGTAGTCATATGATTTTTATGAATATCTCAGGTGCTGGCTCTCTTGTGCCTCTCAGCAGCACTTGTGTCTGTCAGCCAGGTTACCTGAGCATCTTAACCCTTTATAGGTAAGGAGGACTCTTAACCCCTTAGCTGTATGTTTATGACAGGGCCATTAGATCATGTAGTCTCTCCTGGGTAATACAAGCCATAAAATGTCACTCTATTATCCCTGTATTGAGTCCAATATCTTGTGTTTGGCTAACGCACAGCCACTTGCTGCTTGCTCTCAGCCAACAGTACATTTAAGCCATATAGCAGGAGCATTAGGCATTACTCTTTTTTGATTGTGTAAGCTGGTGAAGTGATTCAGTAGCATGACAGTCACAGCCAGCAAGAGCTTTCCCCCAAGGGATAATGCCTGTAACAAGAAAGCAAAATAAAAAAAAAGGTACCAATTAACATAGTCAGAAAAGGAAACAAAACTCCTCAGGCTGCTGCTCTAGTCCTCTGACCCTGGGGCACAGCCTGACCTCCACTGCAGGTAGTCTGTCTCCTAGGACATACCGTACCATATATAGGCAAGGCTCTCCATAGACACCTAGAGCCATTCCGTATGTGAATTTACACATGTGCTGTAGATATATCCCTTCATTTGTCTTTAAATATGTATTTCTCCACATGTGACATAGGTATGTGATGTTGCCTTTTGCATGCATCTCTCTGTACTCTGCATTTGCCATGGACATTTGTCCTGACTGGGCAGCAGGGAACTCTTTATGAAATAAATCTGAAGTATAAACTAGTCCCAAGATAGGACGATTCTTTCCTTTTTAGAGTCAGATTGTCACGGGTTCTTGGGCGGATATACGCAAAGGGGAAACATTCCAGGAATCATCTCACTCATCCTCACATGCCTTATTCTAGGAATCATCACAGTCTGCCAGTGACCAGACCTAGCAGTCAGAGCAGGAATCAGAAGCCAGATGCTAGAACCAAGGATCACAGCTGGAGTCAGAGGCCAGAGCCAAAGTCAGAGTTTAGAAATCAGAGCCAAGGTCAGAACAGGGTTACCCAAAATGAGGCAAGGCAGAGGCAAGACTGGAAATAAACAGGCACTATCACAGCCACATGCAAATACTTGAATACAAAGCAGTGCTGCTGCTGGGCTTAAGAACTGTTTGTAGAGCCTTCCAACCATTCAGGTGGTGTAGCCAATCAGGGAGCCTAATAGAGTCCAGCTGCACTCATTAGGTTGCCTGGAGACTGGCTGTGCTGCATTCCCTGATTCTGGCACAGTCCCTCAGCTTGGGGCAACACAGAGATTCTCTTTGTCCCCCTGCCGGTGCATCATTGAAAAGAACAGGCTCATAGTGGGATGGGACAGGCTGCACCATCGTAAAGAATATTTTCCAATACACTGGTGACCTTAGGTACAATCCCTCACTGAGCTCCCCATGGGGTGGGGTGGCCCCGTATTCTACCCAACTCAGAGATGTGCCTCACAGGCATTATGTAGCCTTTAGTGTTGAAAGGTTTTCCTCAATTATTGTTATATATGTGCCTGTGTGGGTCACTTGTGTCCATGGAGAGTCCTGGCCCTGCCCTGTGACAGTGCTTACAGCTCTGTGAGGGGAAAGCCAAGGGGAAGGCAACTCCAAGTGAGTGTGGCCTGCTTATTGCCCAGGGCAATTGTCATGGAGCAAAACTTGTTAAATTTTTCAGTCACTCTTTGGTTCCTGGAGACACCCAACAGATCATGAGATGGGGATACATTTTTAAAATGTAAATAATTGATAGCTTCTGGTGAACACCCAACACAGGTAGAAGAGGAAAACAATAGACATGGTAGTTGAGCAGTGAGTCTGCTTGCTAGATCTTTGGCAACCTCTACTGGCCCAAAAGAGAAACTGCACCAACAAGCATTTCTTGTACTTTTTCTGTTAACTGTTAGCCAAGACTAAGGGCTTGTCTATAATTAAAATGCTGCAGCGGTGCTGCTGCTCAGCTGTAGTGCTTCAGCAAAGACATTACCTACACTGATGGGAGAAGGGCTTCTCCCTTCGGCATAGGTAATAATCCACCTCCCTGATGACTTGTCTACACGCACAGCGCTGCAGCTGCACTGGCGCAGCTACGCCACTGTAGCCCTTAGTGAAGATGCTACCTATGCCGAAGGGAGCGCTTCTCCCATCAGCACAGGTACTACGTCTACACTACAGAATTAGGTCGAAATTATAGAAGTCGATATATTAAAACCCGAATTTATGGAATTGATTGTGTGTGTCCCCCCACTAAAGAGCATTAAGACCATGAGGTCGATTGACTGTGTCCACAGTAGCGAGACTAGCATCGACTTTCGGAGCGTTGCATTGCGGGTAGCTATCCCACAGTTCCCGCAGTCTCCGCCGCCCATTGGGATTCTGGGTTGTGATCCCAAAGCCTGATGGGGCAGAAAACATTGTCGCTGGTGGTTCTGGGTACATGTCGTCAAGCCATCAAACGTCCCTCCCTCCCTCCGTGAAAGCAATCTTTTTCGCGCCTTTTTTCCGGGGTTTCCGTGTTTGCTACGGAAGCCTGCTCAGCTCACAATTACCGTACATCTCCAGCATATGCCTGGACATTAGGTCTAGTGGGGATTCAGTCACACTATAATACGGGCAGAGGGATAGCTCAGCGTTCTGAGCGTTGGCCCGCTAAACCCGGGGTTGCGAGTTCAATCCTTGAGGGGGCTATTCCGCCTGAGGCTGGTAGTCGTGGGACTACACAGCATAAGCTCCTTGCCTTCTAGCTGCAGATGGTGCAATATGCCATAAATGGTTGTGGTCATGGGACCATGCAGCAGCTCCTTGCCTTCTAGCTGAAGATCGTACAATATGCTTGAAATTCGTGTGCTCCTGGCTGGCGGCCTATGTTGTGGCTGGCCGGGGGTGCTTGGACATAAATGGGAGTGACCAGAGTGACTCTGGTCATTCTCTTTTTTACGTTTTGTTTAAGGGAGATTCAGTACTGCCTGGAACACGGGCAGAGGGATAGCTCAGCGGTATGAGCGTTGGCCCGCCCGGAAAGAAATGGTACCTATGTCGACAGGAGAAGCCCTCACTCCTGGGCGACATAGTTATACCGACATAAGTTTGTAGTGTGGACCATGTCTGAGAGGTGTTAGGTAGGTCGATGGGAGAATTCTCCTGTCGACCTAGAGCTGCCTACACTGGGGGTTATGGAAAGTTTAAATGTGTTGTGCAGGGGTGTGGATTATTCACACACCTGAGCACTGTAGTTATACTGACCTAATTTCCTAGTGAAGACCAGGCCTTAGCTACCATCTTTCTCCAAGCATCCCACTATGTTTTATCTTCCTTCTCTGTCATTTGAAATTTAAGCTCTGTGTGGCAAGGGCTATTTTTGAGGTGAAGTGTCAAGCATAATGTTAGCACTTAAACAACACAATGGGATTGACAACAGTAACAACTTGTTTAGGTTTTTACTTAGAATTAAGTCAGCTATAAATTGTGTTGCTTCATTTTCTACAAACCCCCAAGCCCTCCTCACAAAAGAAAGAAAAAAATGGCTACTGTATTGGTAATAGTACTATACCAGCAACTAGCTTTAAGTGGACAATACTGGTGTGCTCCTATTGCTACTAATAGCCTTATTACATGGTTACCAATGAAAGAGTGAAGAAAAGGAGGAGGGGTAAAGAGACAACAGAGAGGAATGTCAAAAGCCCAGAGGTAGCAACGACACATCTGAAAAACCCTTCAGTTGGGGCAAAGTGCATGGACAAAGTGGGAGGAACAGGACAACAACTCATGGGGCACAGTGGCAGAAAGGTATGAGAGGTGTGAGAGGGAAACATCAGTCCAGACACACAGGCAGAGAGAAAGAGAGTAGTATTTTTATTCTGAGCAGAGTGTAGATTTCTTTGCTTACTTGCTGACTTTCTTTACATGTTGATTGTACTACAGAAAAGTAGCAAAAATAGTAGGTGCGTTCAAGAGTTCTTTTCATTTGCCTTCCTCTATTTCCTAGTTTAAGAAAGCCACATAAAAGAATATAGTGACAATACTATGGAAATAATATAGTTCATTTGAATGCTGGCACAAAGAGAAGGTTCACTTTATCACCTTCAGCTCTTTATTACCAGTAGCAATGCCTGTGCAGCTTCATTTGTTCCTCTCTGTGTTAGTTTATTTTACTCAGTGGGAACTTAACACACCATACTACCTAAAATTAGACAACCAGGCCGATAATGTTGCTCTCTAGAGGCAATGAGCTGGTAAATATGTGCTCCATGTTCTGGAGTCTTTCTATAGTTAAGGGTATAATCAGCTTTCACTTGTAAACTTACTTTGGGCTTCTCTCAACTCTTCAGAAATGGTCTTTTTGTTTAAAATGTTGAATGTGTGGTTTGCAGCCAGAGGAAAAGGCTGTTGGCTAAACTGGAGGTGGTTCAAGCATTCTGTTTCTGATTCCTGCACTTAGGACGGAAGAATCCCATGCACTGCTACAGACTAGGGACCGAATGGCTGGGCAGTAGTTCTGCAGAAAAGGACCTAGGGGTTACAGTGGACGAAAAGCTGAATATGAGTCAACAGTGTGCCCTTGTTGCCAAGAAGGCTAACGGCATTTTGGGCTGTATAAGTAGGGGCATTTCCAGCAGATCGAGGGACGTGATTATTCCCCTCTATTCGGCACTGGTGAGGCCTCATTTGGAGTACTGTGTCCAGTTTTGGGCCCCACACTACAAGAAGGATGTGGATAAATTGGAAAGAGTCCAACGGAGGGCAACAAAAATGATTAGGGGGCTGGAGCACATGACTTATGAGGAGAGGCTGAGGGAACTGAGATTGTTTAGCCTGCAGAAGAGAAGAGTGAGGGGGGATTTGATAGCTGCTTTCAACTACCTAAAAGGGGGTTCCAAAGAGGATGGATCTAGACTGTTCTCAGTGGTAGAAGATGACAGAACAAGGAGTAATGGTCTCAAGTTGCAGAGGGGGAGGTTTAGGTTGGATATTAGGAAAACCTTTTTCACTAGTAGGGTGGTGAAGCACTGGAATGGGTTACCTAGGGAGGTGGTGGAATCTCCTTCCTTAGAGGTTTTTAAGGTCAGGCTTGACAAAGCCCTGGCTGGGATGATCTAGTTGGGGTTGGTCCTGCTTTGAGCAGGGGGTTGGACTAGATGACCTCCTGAGGTCCCTTCCAACCCTGAGATTCTATGATTTGATTCTCTGAAAAAAACGGGTGCAAATTAAGTTTACAGAGACGAAAGATGGTTCAGTGATTTGGGCAGTAGCCTGGGACTTGGGAGACTGGAGTTTAATTCCCTACTCTGCCATGGACAGACTGTGTGACTTAAACAAGTCTCTGGGTCTCAGTTCCCCACCTATAAAACTGAGGTGATAGGGCAGTACTCTCTCACCCTGGTGTTGTGAAGATACATTGAACACTGGGAGGTGCTCATATCTATGACTCCCATTACCATAATAAGTACCTACATGTATGTTTACCATAGGCGTGAGCAGCACATTTCATTAGGGTGTGCCTCCCACTTCCCGTCCCCTAACTGCCCCCCTCAGAATCTCTGTCCCATTCCCCCCCCCACTCCTTGTCCTGACTACCTGCTCCAGAGACCTCCCCACCCCTAACCACCCCCCCCCGAGATCTCACTCCCTATCTATGCTCCCTCTGCTCCTTGTCCCCTGATCGACCCCTCCAGAGATCCCCCCACCTCTTACCACCACCCCCAGGACCCCACACCCTATCTAAGCCCCCTTGCTCCCTGTCCCCTGACTGCCCCATCCAGAGACCCCTTACCCCTAACCCCCAGCCCACCCTGGGACCCCACACACTGTCTAAGCCTCCCTTCCCCCTGACTGCCCCAACCCCTATCCACATCCCCACTCCCTGACAGACCCCCAGGACTCCCATGCCTATCCAACCCCCCTGTTCCCTGACTGCCTCCCCAGGACCTCCGCCTTATCCAACCTCCCCCTGCTCGCTGTCCCCTGACTGCCCCTTGGGATTCCCTACCCCTTATCCAAACACCGGCTCAGGCCCCGGACACGCTGCTGCGTTGCCCCTCCGGAGCACGCAGTCCCGCCCACCAGAGCGCTGCCCACGCGGTGGTGTGTTGTGGAGGGACAGCAAGGGTGGGGCCAGGCGAGCCTCCCCAGTGAGCTCAGGGGCCGGACAGGACAGGCTTTTCCGGCCCCCCCACTTCGGCAGCTCAGGCCGTGGTTTTTTTTTTTAGAGCCGGCCCTGCCCCTGCGTTAGAGTGTGCCTGGGCACACCCAGCACACCCCGTGTGCACGCCTATGATGTCTACACTGCAGCTGGGAACAAGCCTCCCAGCCCAGGTAGCTAGATTTGCACCAGCATGCGGAAAATAGCTGTGTGGATGGTGTGGCACCAGCAAAGGCTTCTTGGGCTAGTGAGCAGAGCTCAAGCTTGGTGGCTAGTCTGAACCTTTTCTGGTGCTGCAATGACCACACAGCTACTTTTAGTGTACTAGGTGTGCTGCAGGCCTCGCTCCCAGCTGCAGTGTAGACATACATTAAGTTCTGAAGATTCTTTTTGCCATCTCTCAAAAATGGCTTGGCCTAGAAACTTCATATTTGTATAATTCTAAAATTCTTTATCAGATCTACTCCACAGGACGCTATAGGGCAGACGTTGACGTGCTAGTTTTGGCATCATTTGCCTCTGAAATAGAAACATTAGAGTGCTTTCATGGCCTGGTAGAATTTAGGAGGTTCCTCACATATGACAAGCCTTTGAAAAGGATGTGAATGACTTCGTGAAACTTATACACATTGTGTCCATGTGCTCTCTCTCATTCACCCATGCACTTCATTTTGCACCCACAAATGTATGCTTTGCATCCCCTACCCCTTAGAAGTACCAGAGGCAATGTAGTGTTGTGAAGTGAGGAGAGAATTAGGAACAAAATTGCTCTTGAGTTCTACTCCCATCTGTTCCCTACAATAGGGTCTTCATATTACTTTGCAATTACATAATACCTTTCATTCGAGGCTCTCAAAGTGCTTTTACAGCACAAATTATGCTTCACAACCACTTTAAGGGGTACATTTATTTCATTATCCCCATTTTGTAAATAGGAAATTTGAGACTCAAAGGTTATGTTTAATGACAAAATTGTCAAACAGGGGTGCCTAAAGTTCAGCATATCAGGCCCAGATCCTCAAAAGTTATTCCGGCCCCTAACTTCTGCTAAAAAAAATTAGTGGAAATTATGAGCCTAAATACCTTCGAAGATCCAGGTCTAACTCCATATTTGGCACCTAGCTAAGCAGTCTGATTTTCAAAGGTGTTGGACATCCCAGTATCTGACTGACGTCGAAGTATGGATGTAGGTGCCTAGCTTTAGTGGCCAACTGGTTTGTTTGAGGCCTGAGAGCAGGTCAGTCCTAGAGGTGGAATGAGTATAGTTTTCTGATTGATCTAACAAATTAGTGTATGGAACTATCAAACTGCCTCCCATGCATGTCATTTAGGGCTAGATCTTACATAGCATGCAGTATGTGTGGGGGGAGAAGAGGGATAAGTAACTTCAAATTGTTGCATGACACCATCTGCAAAGTGTGGCTAATAGTACTTACTTACCACACTAGTGGAGTGTAAGGATGGACTTCAATTTGTCCAGCATATTGAAAACATATAAACAATAACAGCATTTTGCACTTCAATAGTGCCTTCTATCTCAGGGTCTTTACTTGCTGCTGGGAATGGTTTTGAAAATATTGGATATCATCTAAAGTTTTACAAACGCAAAAAAAGCAAATGAACAAGACCCCACAACCCTGTTCATAAAATTCTTCTGAAGAACACCAAGAATAAGAGTTAGGGATGAGGGGATACATTCCACCAGGGAAATCACCCCAGCCACATCTTCAATTTGGGTGTGGGGTTTTGAGGGACTCCTTCAAATTCTCTACAGTACATTGCTGCCTGACTCTAGTTTAACTAAGATGCTTGTCTCAAAATTAGGTTTACACAGAGCAAGGGGATGCTCATCCCTGTGGAATCAGTGGTGTGGGAAACTGGGGCATTGTAACTTTAGATGCACAGGTATTTTGTGAGGCTTTTACAGGGAAAAGTGCCAGTAGATTATAGAGAATAATCCCTGTGGTGCCTTCTCAGAGCTCCATGCGGAAGGCCAGATTGGTTCTAGCCATCTTCTGCCTATAATCTTCATCAAATTTCTCATTCTGTGCCATTGTGAAATGGTTCTTCCAGTCTCCAACAGTTCCTACAATAGAGGAAAGCCAAAGCGATATTCAATCACCCTTAGGAAGAATTCTTCCACTTCATCCCAAGTCCTGAAATCCATTATCACTAACTCAAAAAATATTAACAGTTCAAATGAAGGGCTAATTCAAAACACAACAGGAAGGAAGATGAAGGAATACTAAAAATATAAGACAGCAGCACTGTAACAGGTTGACTCACCCCTTAAGGGCTGGGGCTGGCTCGGATCGTACTAGAGAACAAGCCATAGCTGGGAGAGATCAGGGTGATTGTTCTATAAAGTGCAAAAGGATGCTGCAATCAATGAGGAAGCTTAGAAAAATGAGAGACATTGTAGGGAGCATGAAGGGCTTCTGCAGGGAAGACTTTGAGACAAAGGGAGCTGGAAGCTTCTGTAGAGAAACCCAGACAGAATTTGGGCCTAGAAGTTTGCAGGCCTGTAGGCCAGTGAGTTAAGCGCCAGCTAGAAAGAGCTGGGAGGATGGACTGTGAGAACAGACTAGGACACAAGAGCTCTGACTGAGATAAGACACCAGAGCAAAGTATGGACTGTTGTGTGGTGATGGACTTTATTTTGGAACCCTCAGGATTGTTAAGAACTGTTTTTGTTATTAAACCAGTGCCCGGTGTCTGTGTATGTTTTCTTATCCACATGAAAGCCTGTATGCAGTTCTTAAGGGTCCTGCAAGAGGGGGATTAAAAGGGCAGGGTACCTTCAAAGCATTCCCTTGCCACAAGAAGGCACTCTGTAAATGGCCACACTGCTACAAAGCACCTTTTCTCATGAATGGTGAGATTGAGTGGTCCATTACTGCAGGAGGCTGAAAAGTGTAGTTTGCCATGCGGTTGTCCTTCATTATCTCAAATGTTGTGTGGTGGATGATCTTATCTAGAACCTCATTCTCCAAGTCCTTCTCCAGGAACTGTAACACCTTTTGGATTTCATGCTTTGGATCCTGGGGAAGGAGTGAAATTGGCTAAGAAACCAACCCAGGAAGAGGAAACAAGTCACATAGGGACAAGTTGTGAGGAAGTTTTAAATGTGGGAATTATACCTATGACTAGGGTGGGGGTGGAATTAGATCAGCTGGAGACCCAGCTAGTGTTAACAGAACATTGCTGTGGGAGCTCATACCTGCTGGAACCCTGGATGGCAATAACAGAGCACTATGAACCCTGACTCACTCCCTCACCTCCTTTAGGTCTTCATAGAAGAGGTAGAGAATACAGTGGTTTTCCTTTGCTTCCCACCATCCTTTTACATGATCGTACCAGCAACCCCAAAGCACTGAAAGAAGAGGAGAGTAAGCTGTAGTCAGCAAGTAGAAATGTCTGATCTATTCAGATATCTGAGTTACTTATCTAGCCCCCATAAGTGGAGTATCTGAGCACTTATCCTCACAATGCCCCAGAGAAATAGGGGTATTTTATAAATGGGGAGCTGGGATGGGGTGTGGTCCTTTACACTGCATTAAAAAAAAGAAAAAAAAAAGAAAAAGAAAACCAGCTGCATCTAATCAGAGTCTGGATCTACAGACTCAGGCTTGTGAGGCTCACATTACAGTGCTAAAAATAGCCATGTAGACATTCCTGCTTGGGCTCTGAAACCCAGTGTTTGTGTGGGGTGTGGACAAACCCTGAGGCACAGAGAGACTGAGGACTTCTCTACACAGCACGTTGCAACACAGCGAGGCAGGGTGTCACTCTACAGTGCACCAGCTTGCCACATGGTAATGTCCCTGGTGGGCACTGCTAGTCCCAGATTACATCCTATTTTACTACCGTTGGTATGCTGTAGCAATGTCACATTTATATAGATTGTTACTGTGTGACAAGAAGGTGTGGTGTAGATTCACACTTTGGCTTGCTGTGCAGTGACTTGACCAAGGTTACACGGTAAGTCTGCACAGGAAACATTTTCCAGAGCCCCAGACTATCCTTCCTCTCCAGCTGACTGCTGAGCAGTATGCCTTTAGCCTCAAAATATATGGAAAAAAAATAAACTTTAAAACAAGGAATGTGGGTATTCGAGACCAGGGAGGGGAAGGAGGTGGGGAAGAGAGAGAAGTCGTTCCTGGAGTGAGAAGGTGGTGAAAGGAAGGATTTCTTGAGTACTTGTAAGAGACACCAGGATGGAATGGAGTTCCTGCTGAAATGTTTGGAGTAGATTTCCCTACAGTACATCAGTGTTGGTTCAGAACAATGGATGGGGGCTTAATATAAATAGCATAAATTAAAAATGAACAGGATGTTGCACAATTGGTTCCATTCACCTTGTCCAGCCATGAATTTCTCCAAAAACTCCTCCCAGGTTCCTGGCTCAGGCATATTTTTATTCATTCTGTGAAAATGGTAGTATGACACCAGGCTGTCTTTGGCATTTCTTGCTACATAGATTATCTGGATTGGGTGTAGAAGCAAGTGAGAGAAAGAAAGAAAGAAAATATGTATATTTAACATTATAGATGTAGACATGTATAGAGGGTTCCGCGTGTCCTGGTGTGTTCTCTCTCAAAAGATCACAAAAGTAATAAGAGTTTTCTGCTTGGGAGCTGCCATTTCCTGAAACCAAATCTGTGATTGAATGAAGTTCTTTCACACAGAAGCTATATATTACAGGGAAGATGGGCCTCTAGATTTCAGGAGGAGTCTGGAAACCAGCCTCAATCCTATTTAGTTTTCATTTCCAAATAAAGTAGACTTGAGCCCCACCTTCTCCTCTTACCTTACACTTTTGCTCCCAGAAGGATGGAGGCACCAGTTGTACAGGGAGATGAGTTTTCAGTGTTCGTGGGGAGGGCATTGCTTCAGCTAGTTCCAGGCCTGCAAAACATTTTGTAGTAATTTTCCAGTGTCCTTGTATCTAAACTCCTCTATGTCTTTGTCACCATCATGTGTGGGATTTTGACTCAGACTTTCCAGGGAAATGCCAGTTTGTATCAGTTTATATATATGCAACTCTCTCATTGCAACCCTCCACAGAAAACATTGTATAACAACTTGTATCAACAGTGAATGTCCTTGGGACTTTGCCTGCATTCTTGAGGCGGAATGGTGAATGCTGAGTCATATATAGATTCTTCTTTTCTACCTTTTTGGGATACTGTCTGAATCCCTCTAGGGCAATGCTGAATATTGACTGATCTACTTGGATGGACCTTTTTCCATTACAGCACTCAGTGAATTCTCATTTTATTTTACTTGTAGATTATTTTCTTTTTAGGACAAAAGAGTCATAGATAGTGACCAGATTGTCAAAGTGAAAAAACTAGGACATCTGTCATGGAATGAGTGGTAGTGAGGATTTTTTTTTTATTTAAATGAGGATTCAGGATGTGTGTATGAAAGAGACCAGATGGAACAAGGAGGCAAGGAAAATTTTTTCCTCTCTCCTCATCTAAGCAACCATGTTCTCCTGTCTTGCCGCTCTGTCCCCTTTAAAACTAAAATGAGTACGTTCGAGCAAATAGGGTAGAAGAAAACGGTATTTACTTTTACTATTTTCTTCCATTCCCAACTCAATGACAGTATTTTCAATTCTATACCTCCCGAGTAGCATCTTTAACAAAAATTCTTCCATTTGTCTTGTCACTATACTCTCCTCCTCCTGGGTTTTAGATTAGTTTCTATACTTTTGTCTTTCCCTCACCACTTCCTCTTTTGCGTGGTCCTTCCTCTTTTTCTCGCTCTCTTCTCGCCCCCAGAAACAGGTGCTCCTTTGTCCCTCTATGCTCTGACACAGGCAGGTGTGGGGAAGGTGAGAAGTACAGCTGCTAATCCAGTTACAGAGAATTTCTTTGACTATATGCTAAGGAGGGTTAGCTTGAGGACTCTCACTTGCGACAGGCCTCATTGAAGAGCTCCTGCTCATAGACCTGAATAATCATAATGATCTGTGTAGAGATCTCTCCAGATAGCATGACAAATGGAGTGGAGATTTTCTTGGAAAACTCATCTACAATGGATACTCTTTTAGTGGATAACATTTTCCATTATTTAGAAAACAAAATTTTGATTCCATAATTTTGGACAAAATAGAGTCCTGTTTGTGTTACATTTACCATTTGTATCAGAGCTGAAAGGTCCAGGCAGAACCCACTCAATGAAAGGGTGTCGCAGATAAGTGGTGGCACGTTTACACTTCTCAATGTCTCCATCATGTTGGATCATATCCACAATCTCCTGTATCCATGTTGTACCTGAAAATATTAGATTTTTACATACAATATTTCCCCAATGCAGTGCAGAAACACTTTTCTAAAAGAGAAATGGAAGTTTGTTAAAAGGACTGGCTGGCTGATTATTACATTCAAGGAAGACTGGGGAAGTCACAATCCATTGCTACAAGAGGATGATAGGCATGGGGGTTAGAAAGTGAATGAGGGAGAAAATGCAATGGTAGGAAGAGAAGTTGAAACTTTTAGTACCTCCTGAGGAAAAGCCTCTGGCTTGCATTCAGGACTGCATTCTTGTGTGGTAGAAATTAATGAAAGAAAGCATGGAGTTCAATTGGCTATGAACTGTGGGATGGTTTATTTGTAGAGCTAAGTCACAATTTCCATCTCGTGTGAAATTCTGATATTTTGACAGTTTTTTTCATCATGAACTAGGACAAAAAGTGAAAAAACCCAAAGGTTTCAATAAATGAAAAATTCTGAAAGTTTTCAATTTGGGCATAACAAAAATGTTCAACATTCCTGAACTGAAACATTTTGTTTTGAGTCTGTTTGACCTGAAACTGAATCGGTCTGAGTTGCTGGTGTGCCTCCTCCGAGTTGTAGTTTGGGTGCTTCATACACCGATTCTCCCCCATGAGCTGGGCTCTGTGACTTGACTCCAGATCCCATGATGGTTCATACAGGGGAGACTGCATCCCCTGTGATGCATCATAATCTGGCCAAGGAGTCCAGCCTATAGGAGAGAATGGGGGCCAGGGGAAAGTGAACTACAACTCTCATAATGCACTGCAGCAGTTCAGACAGATGCAGTTTTTTGTTGCACTGATCCCAAACTAAACATTTCAATTCCATGCAACAAACTGAAATGTTTTGATTTAGGATGATCTCACACAAAATATTTTGTTTCAATTTTCCTTAAGGAAAATAAAATTCAGAATAGAAATTTTCCCACAGAAAATTTTGCAGCAACCATATGTTCTGTTAAAAACATTTTGAAGTTCACCTCTAATTATTTGAGTATTTGAATGACCACCAGGCATTCAAGAATGTTCTTTAATCCCAAAGTTTTAGATATTTTTGTTCATTCAAAATTAGCACCTGAAGTCTGTTGTTCATTATTCCTTTATTTGAAAGGTGTAAATAATCTACCACATGATGTAAGTGGCCAACCACACAAAAAATAAATACTAGCTAGTGAAGACAGACTGAACAACCTGTAGGCTGAAGATTAATCCAAACCTCTTGGCAAATACTAATAATTAAGGCTGTTTACACTTAAAATATTAGTGTAGCCCTACATGTGTGCTGCTGTTAGGGTGACCAGATGTCCCGATTTTATAGGGACAGTCCTGATTTTTGGGTCTCTCTTATATAGGCTCCGATTATCCCCCACCCCCGTTCCGATTTTTAACTTTTGCTGTCTGGTCACCCTAGCTGCTGTAGTGCTTCAGTGTAGACACTACAGCAGGGGTGGGTAAACTATGGCCCGGGGGCCATATCCAGCCCTTCAGATGTTTTAATCTGGCTCTCGAACTCCTGCTGGGGAACAGGGCGTTCCCCTCTCCAGCGCTCCGGCCAGGGAGCGAGGTCATGGACTTGCCTGGCTCCGCTGCTGCTTCCAGGAGCTGCGCGTGTTCCCCCTCTGGCTCCTACATGTAGGGGCAGGCAGGGGGGGGTCCGCACACTGCCCCCACCCCAAGCACTGCCTCTGCAGCTCCTATTGGCTGGGAACCACAGCCAATGGGAGCTGCAGGGGTGGCACCTGCAGACAGGGCAGCATGCAGAGATGCCTGGCCACCCCTCTGTGTAGAAGCTGTAGGGGGGACATGCCACTGCTTCTGGGAACTGCTCGAGGTAAGTGCCACCTGGAGCCTGCACCCCTGGCCCCCTCCTGCATCCCAACCCCCTGCCCCAATCCCCCTCCCAACCCCTCAGTCCCAGCCTGGAGCAACCTCCTGCATCCCCAACTCCTCATCTCCAGCCCCACCCAGAGCCCGCACCCCAAGCCAGAGCCCCTCCCCCGTTCAATGGTTCATACCCGAGTCACTAACAAAACAAACCACTCCCCCTCAAACCCACAAGCCCTAAATTCATAATAGTTCAACCAATTCCCTTTGCTTCATTGTAAACTAAATGATTTTAACTAGGGTTTTGTTGACACAATTTGTATTAATTTATCAACAATACATTTACACAAACTGAACTAAAGATTTAATCATATGATATTTGACTAACTCTTTGCATTTTGTAAGTGGTTGATTATTTTTTTCTGACAAGGAAGCTAGAAGTCACTGGTGCTCTGATGAAAGGCCTATGCTAGTGATTACATAAATCTCAAATCACAAGTCTTGATAAAAGTATTGCAAAGCATGAGTTTCAGTGCAGGCAGATAGTTCGGTCTCTACCCATTTCCAGTCCCCTCTGTTCCCACACACCTGCTTTTGCATAGGTTGCGATGAGGAGATCATCAGGTCTGGCTCTGAAGTTCCAAATTTGATCCCACCTGTCACACACTCTTTTTGGAAGGAGAACTCCACCCACTTCATCTGTTTCAGAGCGTATCATGGAGCACTCTAGGCTCAGATCTTTCATTTTATCCAGAGCCATGGTGTACTGCATGGAAGAGAAACAGGTTGCCAAACAGGTCTGCTCTAAAGAAGTATAGGAATTTACTATTCTAATCTCAGCCAGGGATTCAATGCACTTAGTATGGTAAAAGTGTTCACAATTCTCTGACTTAGTTGCTTAAAGTTAGACATGCCCAAATGTGGATTTAGATACTGTAAACTGTAGCCCAGTTTTAAAAAGGTGCTAAGTACCTTGCAGCTCCCACTGGCTTCAATGACAGCATCTTTGAAAATCATGCCATTTATTTAGGTACCCATGTTTGAACATTTTAGCCTTTGCATACATTAATGTAAATTAGTGACAGGCAAATTACAAACTACGTAACAAGTCGGAGCATGATTCTGAGAGGGTTCGAGCACCCACAGTTTCCAATGAAGTCAACTGAAGACACCTCACAGGACCAGGTCCTTCTTTACTAAAGAAAACAAATGGCAAAAGCTTAGTAATAGGTCAGTGCCCCTACTCTTGCTACTGAAAACGAAATCCCATTGGTCCTTTGTAATTCTTCCAGTTTTGGACCTTTATCTCCTGGAATACTGTTGCATTTTACAGATCTCTATCACCTCAGTCACCTTTTTCAAGCAATGGTAACATCTGGAAAATTCTGAGATAACTGAAGTTGAAACTGGCTCATTGTTCCTGCTTGTCACAGTCCTCCCACAGAACAGCATGATTAGAAATAGCATGTCTGCTGCAATCCAATACTCACAAAATAGACCGAAGAGGGGTTTTCTGGATTTTATTTGTTCCTTCCTTCCTCACGGTTCTAGTTTCTTTGCTCTGTCTGGGGAGATGGCATTCGTAAAGGTGCAGGGCTTGGAACCACAAAACTGTGCGAGAAACTTGAAGCTCGAGAATGTCACACACTTGGATGCTTTCTGTCCCTGATGTTGCAGTTCCAGGATGAAGAGCATATACTCTCTGGAGGTTGTTCTATTTCTAATCCTATCCACACCTTATTTCTTTGTTGACAGCACATATATTAAAGAGTGTAGGAAATTGGGCAGAGCTTAAAAAAAAAGTCTCCTGCAAGTGCAAGAGGAGGTGGCATAGCAACAGTCAATAGCTAGAGAGTTTCTCTGCCTTGCAATGTACGACCCTTTTTAATATCTGGAGGGATATGTTTGTAATCATATTGTGAAAAATGTTTACTTACCTATGACACTATTAACACCTGAGATTATTAAAAGAGAAATAGCTCCAGTGAGGGTGATTTGTTTGTAACATTGTTAAAACAGTCTCAGAATAAGAAAAAATTCCCCTGATATTTAACTTAATCTGTACATATAGTATCTTAAAGGGAAAATAAGTCTCTTTATCTGTGTTACCATTAGTATCTGAGCTAATACGGAGTGAATTTTTTTAAAAATCTTGTTTAGTTTTCACCACTTACTGGAAACTGCTTGTTTACTTTTTTCATTTTATTCAGTTTGGACAAGGAGAACTGATTCCGTGGTGACTAATTTTTGTTTAAAGTCTGTTTCTAGTCAATTTCACTTTGATTGTCAGTCATTAGCATGATGTGCAATATTTTAATCCAAAGGTATATTTAAAAGTTTAAACAATTGATTGTTTTCAGTAACATCATGAGAACATTTCCATTAGATTTTGTCAAATGTTCGTTCAACAGGTGAATTGGGGACATAAAATAATTGGAAGCAATCTTTTAAGTTCATTATTGCCCCACACAGCTGAGCTGCTGATTTTTCCACCAAGGAGTTATCTAATAGAGGAAACTTTCAGAGCCACCATTGATCTTATGGAGTAATGATAGCAGAGGTTCCTCCTACCATTGCTCCTGAAACTGGCTTCACATGGATTTTCACCATATGGAGAAGAAATGCCTCATCTAACTTAAGTGGCTTTTCTCCACCATATTAGAGAAGGCATGGTACTGCTGGCAGTGGCCAATTCCACCACTTCCTCAACTTGCAGATGGGCCAGATAAATGGGTAAATAAGTGCCAGACAGATGTCAATGCCCTCAGAAGGAATTTTGGGGGTCGGAAGAAATTCTCTCCCAGGTCAGATTGGAAGAGACCCTGGAGTTTTTCCACTTTGCTTTGCAGTGTGGGTCACTTGCTGGTTTGAAGTAGAATAAATGTTGGATTCTCTGTAACTTGAAGTCTTTAAATCAAAATCTGAGGACTTCAGTAACTCAGCCAGAAGTTATGAGCCTACTACAGGAGTTGGGTGGGTGAGGTTCTGTGGCCTGCAACATGTGGGAAATCAGACTAGGTGAGCATGATGGTCTCTTCTGTTCTTAAATTCTCTGAGCTCCTCCTTCCTACACATACAGCAGGGTCCACTGGCTTTTCATCCCTCCTGCCTGATAAGTCTTGATCAAGGACACCAGTATTGTTTAGATAATTGAAGTTGTAATGAAGAGTACAGAGGAAAACAGTCTTAAGATGAGGATACAAAAACTCTGCCCAAGTGGACACTGTTGCCCTTACAAAAAAAAACAACAAAAAAACCCACCAAAAAACGCATCTTAGTTGGTTACTCACTAGACTGGAGGAAAGGGACAGGGACATGAAGGAAGAGAGACCAGCAGCTGACTCTTCTGAAATACCCTGGACACTTGCACCATTAAGAAATGAAAAACATAGCTAAGATATAATACCTCAAACAGAAGTTATGGATGGGATGCAGAAATTACTGATTCTTTGGTCTGTGTTATGCAAGAGGTCAGACTACAGACTAATAGTCCCCTCTGGTTTTAAAAAAGAAAACGAATCTATGAAAATTGAATGGATAATTTTTACTGTGGCCTGACAAAGTGATAGGGGATTCATTTTTGTTTCTGTTTTACCCCACAGTTCAAATAAATTGTTGAGTTGTCAATTTTCACAAGTCATATATTAGGCATTTTAAGTTATTCATGATTTCAAGAGAAAGATGGGTCTGTCTCATTTTTTGGCCATTAGTAAAATGTCTATAATCTCCCATTGTTTTCAATGTGACTGAAGATAGAGGCTGCCCTCTGCCAAAATGCCTGCCATTTCCTTTATCCTTTGCAGGTGGAAGTAAGGCTTCCCCCAACCTATCCTTAGCTAAGTTATCTGGCCTATTGATCATATGTGGTATAGGCAGGAGACAGTGTGCAGATGGGGGAATGAGATAGGTCATGGAGTGAGACTGGTGGAAGCAGAGGGAAGAGGACAAGTGAATATAAAGGGCTCAAGAGGGAGAATGAGTGGGGAAAGGAAAATGTGGGAGAAACATGGAATGGGGACAGGAGTATCCCATGATCAGGATTCAGTCCAAGGCACAGCACAGAGATGGCTCTTGTGGTACTAAAGGACAATCTTCTTGTGGCCATGGACAGAGGCAAGATTGTCATAATTGTAGTGCTGGACCTTTCTGCAGCCTTTGACACAGTGGACCACAAGGTACTACTAACCTGCCTACATGAGGTATCTGCAGTAGATGGTCCAGCACTACAGTGGTTCTAATTGTTTTTCTCTATCAGAATATGGAGTGGTGATGAGTAACTGGTTCTCCCCTCCAAAGGCCCTAGCCTGTAGGGTCTCACAAGGATTCACGCTATCCCCTTTTCTCTTCAAAATCTACATTGAGACCACTAGGAGAGACAGCGAGATAGCATGGGATTAGCTGCCAGCCGTGTGCCCATGACACTCCCCTTTATATCTCAGTTTCAATTGATGCAACCATTGCTGCATCTATCTAAAATGTCACAATGCCTACAGGAAATTAGTTCTTGGGTTAAGAGTAGCTGGCTCAAGCTGAACCTACAAAAGACTAAAGTGATGCTGTCTGGAAAGAGGAAATGTTTTGAAGAAAAAGCCAAGACATTGTCTTTACTTTCTATTGACGGTATACAGTCCCCATTCATCGAGTGGTGTGAAGACTTGGGGTCCTGCTTGACTCTTTAATAAGTCTGGATGACCAGGTAGCACCAGTTTCTAAAAACCCCTTTCACTTCCAGCTGGATTGGAAACTTCCTCCCTTCCCCTGAATGAGGGCCTGGCCATAGTGATCCCGGCATTAGTCACCTCCAGGCTGGATTACTGTAATTTACTGTATCTGAAGCTGAATATGAAGACAATGCACATGATCCAGCTGGTGCAGAATGTGTCTGCCCATCTTCTCTATTGCTCAGGCTGCCGTGAGCACATCAGACCTTTGATCAAGTCCCTCCACTGGCTCTGTAATGGGGTGGCACCCACCTATCACAAGCACCCCCTTGTTTGGGTGTGTGTGTGATGGCACCTTTTTCAGTCTGTGGTGACCCATTCTGGCAGTTTCTCTGGCGATTTCTAGTGACTCAGCCCTCCAGCCGAGTCACATGCAGTCTGTACAGAACACAACTCCAACAGACGCCTTCAGGGGTATTAATCCAACAAAGTCTTTAAGCGCTCCTGGCCCTGGTAAGGGGCTGTGCTCCCAGGGCTTCCTCTCTGGAAATGCTTTACCCACTCTGGTCTGTTCTGGCCCCAGGTCTCCAGCAGGCCCTCTTAACAGTTCAGATCCCCCTTCAGGAGGTTTATGACTGTCCAGTTGTAGGCAAAGTCTCCAGTAGCTTATTGGGGGGACCCAGGTCCCCCCACTACCCTGTTCCTTTAACCAAACTGCTTTCAGTTCTCCGGCCATTTCCCCACCCCCCAGACTTCACCAATGCTTCAACCTTACCTCAGGGCTCTTCTGTGTTCATGCCCAGCAGCCAGTCTGGAGCTCTTTCTCGCTCCTGCAGTCCCTGCCAGCACTGAACTATCTGTGGTGCTGCTATCCTTCAGTCTGCTAGGAGCACCGACTTCAGTCCTCAGGCTCCAAGCAGCAACTACCTACCTGACTCTAGCGCTGCAGCTCCTTTTATATGGTCCCCCAGGGCCCTGATTGGCTGCTCCCTGCAGCCTCTCTGAGTGGCTGCTTCCCTGCAGCCATTTTAGGCCGCTTGGAGGATTTCTCTACTGCTCTTTTCCTGGGAGGGGTGTGCCAGGACCCTGAGGTCTCCAGCAGGGGACCTCTGGGCCTAGTCCACCCCGTCACAGGCTCATTCCACTTTTGATACCAGTTTAAGGCTTTATTAAGGCTATATACCAGTCCTTATTTTCAAAGCAATGAATGGTTCAAGCCACAGCTACATTAAAGACTGAATTTAGATCTATGAACCACTGCGACAGCTGTGCTCTTCTGAGGCAACACAGATCACAAACCCCAGACAAAGTACATGAGAGCTGTGGACAAAGCATTCTCTGTCAAGGGATCTGTCTGTGAAACAAATTTCTAGAGGAGATCAGGTGAATCCAGAGTCTGCCTGTCCTTAGGAAATGCGGCAAAACTTCCTCTTCCTCTTCCTCTTTCTATCACACAACACTGACAGCGCCTTCTAGCCAATAAATCCCAAGTCTAAGAAATAAAAGACAAAAAACCCTGCCCCAAGCAGAGTTCTTACTCCCAAAAGGGAAGAAGTCCCTAGAATCCATGACATTCACTAGGAACTTCATTATTGCTACTGATTTTATGTGAAAGGCACTCATACTATGGCTATGGGCAGCAGTATAAAACCACTAGACAGACAGATGAGAAACTGGGAAATCAGAGAGTGAAATGGAGGTAGGACAGGACAAGAGAGTGAGAGTGAGGCAAAAGACTGAGGGGACAAGGAAGAGAAGGTGTGGGCAAGAGATTGTGACTGGAGGCTGGGATGATCTGGAGGGAGCAAGATAGTGATAGAAAAAAGGAATAGAGAGGCATAGAATTATAATTTCCCCATCTCAGAAGTTGATAGAGGGCTAGAGGGGATCCCTCTTCAAGCTGCTATGTGGGGAGGGCTGTATGATAGTGCTGTTTCAGATTGAAATGGTCACACAGAGATTCAGGGTAAAAATAAAGTCAAAAAAACCTCAGGAACCAGAAAAAAACCCCAAACAGTTAAAAACATCGCTTGATATTTAAGCCAATGTTTATTTTTGGGGCTCTGACTCAAGTTTTTTACTCCTAGAATTGACAATCTTGGAACAGTTTGTTCACAAGCGAACAAGCAAAGAACACAAGAAATTCAAGCAGCAATAATTTTCTTTTAGGTTCCCTTGTTCCAATTTACAGTGTAAGGTAATCTATGTACAACAATTATGCGATATTACCACAGACCCTGTATAGTCTATTAACAGGGGATCTGATGTTCTCTTGTTTGTGGCAGCCACATGGGATTTTGTTTGTCCTTCACACACCTGCACCTGGTGGTTTGTTTCCTGGCCTACACCCCTTCTAGTTACACAACTTGGATGATAATGCCATTAATCCCTGGGATAAATTAACTAAAAAGTGAGTGAACAAAGAAAAGTTATGAAGTTGTTTACTGTTTGTTTCTCTTTTTTCACTACTGTGAATCTGAGTAGCCTGTGAACAGAACAGTGCACCAGGTGTCCTGGAGAGAGGTTAGAAAACCCTACTCACAGCTTTAATCCTGCTTTCAGTTTGTGCACTGAATGAGGGATTTCTTCCCATTACTTTAAATTAAATATATTGATGATCAGTTTTTAACTTGACAGAATGCAGTAAGGAATATATTGAATATATTGACATATTTCTGAATACTAGATTTAGTTTTTTATTCTTTTAAATCAATACTGGTAGCAATGTTCTAACTAACAATTCTATTAATATATTTTGGACATATTTTCATTTTATTAAGTAACAGGAAACATTGATATTTTACCATTAGACCTCATTACTTTCTTCTTACAATAAGAGGATTGCAGGGATCACCTGGAGAGAGAAAAAGAATATGCAGTGTAAAGGAATGCAGCTATGTTGCTATTAATACAGCGGAAAGCCCTTTCTGACCTACACAGCACCTCCTTTTTGACAAGCGTGTCATAGAAATGTGGATCAAGGTATAGTTCAATTGTGTTAATAAATATGAACAATACTAAATTACCACATTTTTAACGAATAGGAAAACAGTTTGCTTTTGTTTTGTTTTAATTTTGTGTTAGATTTAAACATCTCTACAAATAAAGTCATAATAATTGAGAGTCTTGTTAGGGATGTGAAGTAGGGATTAGAAAAAGTGTACTTCTGTTACTATTTATATAGGACCAAATGATGGGGATTCTAAGTTGTTATTCTCAAGACAATAGCAAGCACTAAAGTTTAGTATTAAGTCAGATTTTTATGAAATTTTGCCTACATCTAGATGTCTGCATGAGCGAGGGAACAACATTTGGCTTAAAATCTGTAGTCAATATGTTGAAGTCTTTAAATCACCTTGCAACAGTTTATATTACATTAATGCAAACCGTAGTCTCCCTCTGGTGGCCAAAACACCATCATTAAGTTCCCATATATGTTAGCGAAAGTATGTTTAACGTACTCAACATTAGAATTCAAAGGTTTTTTAATTCAAATCCTGCGGGGTTTATAATATAAATCCTCTCTCTGGCATATGGATAACTACATTTAAATGCCTATCTTTGGGAAATACACAAACTCTGTTGGAGAAACAAAACATAATTTGTAGGCTTAGGCTAAATTTCCAAACTGGAGTTTCTAAAGCCAGGCTCCTAAATCCATTTTTAGCCACCTAAATAAAAGTGATGTGACTGTCACTGAAGTACTAAGTAAGCCCAGCTCCACTGAGGTCAATGGAAGCTTTAGATGCAACGAGGCAGAAGTAGAGTCAACCCTCCCCCGTTTTTTAAAATGAAACTGTTTACAAAAATATTGTATATTTTTTATTAAAATTGTTTCCACACACATTTTCTAGCCAGCTGTAAGGGCTGCTTTCACACACTCCTCTTCTAAAGCACCTGTAGAGGGAAGGCATGATTTGACCTAATTAAAACCACTGAAAACTTGAAATTCACATTCCATTCTTAAACTCCATTGGGCTGAGGTATTACAGTGTATATATTACCAAAGAACACTCACTGTGTTATCTGCCTAAAAGGGACATTAATTCTGACCTTCATATTAGTGCGGTGAGGCATAATTAATTAATGTTTGGGAGGTGCCTAGAAACTGATGGTAAATACCATGGAAATGCCTATAAATAAGCAAAATAAATAATACTCAGTAAAATGGTAAGTGTTAGGGCTGGAGTGATAGGTCTTAGGCCTCTTCCATTCAACAATGCATTTAAGCACATGCTTGAATCCATTCCTATTCAGTAAATCACTTAAGCACGTACTTTACTTTAAGTCTCATTGACTTCAGCTGCAGAGATGTCCTCATTTTACACCTTCTCTATCCTGTACATTTTCCTGTTGGAGGAGGAGATGGAGCCAGCCTTTCATAATAAATCTGTCCAAGCACGGCATGTGTTGGAGACACAGCTACATTAATATATGAGGTTGTTTCTGTCAGCATGAATAATCAGGTGATAAAGTTTAATTGGACACCTACAAGCTTTTGCAAATACCTTTTGTCAAGAAAATATGCCCATGAAATGCTGCAGTGTCACTCCTTCAGTAGCAGGACATGGTTTTAGCATTGTTTCCAGAAATTACTCAGTACAAATGAAAGGTCAGGTGTACAGCAGGCAGGGTAACACATTCCCATTAGTAAATGAGATTTGGTTTAGACCCACAGGGCACAAAACAAACTTTGTAATAAACATTAACAAAATTTGGTGCCCTTTATAAAGTGAAAATTATGGGATTTTCTTAAAATAGCTAAATTTGCCTTTAGTGGTTCCCTGGGCTAAAAGGTATGTGGTGGGATGTAACAGGGAAAAAATGTCACCAGTACACATAATTATAAAAGTTATTTACTTTGTACAGCTGAGGATATTAAAAATTTAAGAGTCCAGTAGTTAGACATTTAGAGGCCATCTGCAACTAAAAATCTACAGAATATTGAATAGACAGGTAGAATCACAGAGAGGTTCATCAATACAAGAGGGAATCCACATCCTTCAGTGGAAAATAGGATTGAGCCTTAAGTCCATGGCAAAAATTCCATTGACATTAATGGGAACAGGATCAGGCGCTAACTGGATATGTTGGAGGGATGGTATATCTAGAACTGCAGATTTATACTGAAAGGGAGAGACAGTACTTGTGAAATCACAATGAAGGGGTTCTCTGTTACAAACTACACTCTGAAATGCTCAGTAGTGAGCTTTTTAACCACTGGGCCATATCTAAAGGATGATGTGTACATGGTCCCCCTTACCTATGTACTTTTCTATACACAGCTTCATAAAAATAGTGGAATGGCTTTTTTTTAGAAGGCTCTAGAAACAATATTGTTATGGGAGGTCAGCTACAGCACAAATTTAATGAATGGCTTGTAAGAAATAATTTTAAATAGCAACATGAGCTCAGCTTTACAAGAAGGGATGGTTTGCTGTGAATTTGCTTTTCATGATCTGCATTTCAAGCAGTGTCACTTGCTTAACACCAGGCACCGTGTGCTGATACCGAAAATGTTGTTGGCCTTTTGTGTTTCAAAATATTGTTCATGCTGAAGACTGACAAGGTGGGCAAGTAATAACAGGGAATGAAGATAAATTGATCCTGGACTCTGACATGTACTAACTATGGCCCCAGTCCTCCACAGGGCCCCAAAGTCCTCCAAAGCCCCCCTGCAGACCCTTACACCAGTAATCTCTTTGGCACTCTACACAAGGCCTGTGCAGATGGATCTCTTGCAGCCAGCATCTCCTCCTGCTTCTCATTAGCTGAGGTCTCACTGCCACCATTCTTTTTTGTTCACTTGGGCCCTGATTCTACACTGCATCCATGCTGTGCTTGGAGGTAGTGGAGAGTAGCTGCCACAGGGAGTCAGTTGTTTCTTGGCCACCCAGCCTTGATTCTTGGCCACCCAGCCAAGCAGAAGACATACGCTAACTTCCCTCACTGGTGTAAGGTCCTTTAGGGACCTCTCACCAGGCGTGGGTTCTCTCTTGCCTTCTTCCCCACAGAAACTGCATGGACTCCAGTCTGAGGTTGTGCCTTCACCGAACCCTTTTATTTTAAGTTCCCTCCAGCATATCCACAACAATCCCCTTGCAACAGTCTCTTTACAGCACCACCATGCCTTTTAGCCCTCTCCCCAGGACCTGAGGGGAACAGAGGTCCCCCTCCTCAGGCTCAGGCCGCTGTGTAACGAAGCTCAACAAGCCCTAGTCCCCTTTCCCCCTTGGGGCTTCCTTCCTGCCTCTTTATTAGCCTTGGGCTGATGGGCTCATTAACCCCTTATTCCATTCATCCATCCAGCCTGATTGTCTAATTACCCCCATCAGCTTTCTCAAAGGGAACCAATTAGGGTGACCAGATGTCCTGATTTTATAGGGACAGTCCCGATTTTGGGGTCTTTTTCTTATATAGGCTCCTATTACCCCCCACCCCCATCCCGATTTTTCACATTTGCTGTCTGGTCACCCTAGAACCAATTAACATCTGAGTGATCGGAATGCTGGCTCACCTGTTCACCCCTTGCACTCTGTCACAGGACATCACACCAGTGCATAATCAGGCATAGTGGAGTTCTGCTCCACCACGCACCCTCACATGCAGGGTCTACCCCATAAATACACCTGCCACACTGTCCCCTCACTGCCCCACCCCCTATGCTGTGTGGGTGTGGGTACATGTGGCACTCCACCACTGGAGTTTCCCTGTGCAAGGGGGAGTCTCCACTAGCTATCTCCAGCCTTTCCAGGTCACTTTGCACTGTTTTTGAACAGCCTTAGCAGACCAGAGAAATTGGCACATAACCTTTAGAATATATGCTCCCCCCGCATAAAATATTATGTATGTTTAGGTTACCACTAGTAATGGAGGCACCTCTTACAGAGACACAGTAGGTAGATCTGGCTAATGCATGAGGTCATGTGTCATGCCATTAAGAGACCATAGTGTGGGGGCCAGGATGTGTGCGCAAGCCTCCAACCGGATAGTTTATGGTTCCTACCCAGCAAGTTGTAGCTGAGCATGTACCATACTCCCACTCTGAGCAGTGATAAACAACGCTGTCATGGCCACCGTAGCCCTCCATGGCAATGTGTCCTGCAAATGCCAGGCCTGCACCACTTCCTATCCCCCTCCTGGCTATCTCAGGGAAAGGCAGGATTTTGAACTTAAAATGCATTGTGAATAATGTAAAATATTCCCTTCTCCTTATTGAGTTATATCAGTATAAAAGAATAGGCCTCAGATCTGTGTGCATTATTTTAATTCTTTCTAAAAAGACTAAGAATTATTTCTATGGCTTCATCCACTGATTCATAGCTAGGAGCATTCCTGATGAGCTTCATGCCACAATCATGATAGTTTGTTTCAGCAACCATTTTAAGTTCTTACAAAGCACTGTTTCGTTTGGGTCAGGCATCTGTGTTGTGGATGCTTGGCTACTTGTGACTGTCTCTACATATTTTAGATGAAATGACTGGGTTATCCAACAGGCTAATTGCACACTAAAGTCAGGGTATCCCCTCTTAATTGGGTTTGGGTACTGACAGTTTATATCTGTCCTCTTTCCACTGACTTTTATACTGTGGCCCAGATTCTCTAGAGCAGTGACCTGACCCAGATTCTCTAGAGCAGTGGTCCACAACATTTTTATGCCATGACCCCCTTACTTATAATGTAATCTGTCCCTGCTCTCCTGGGGGCCAGGAGTGGGACTGAGGCCAGGGCTGGATCTGCGGCTGAGGCTGCAGCCAGGAGAAGAGCTTTGGCTGGGGCCAGGAGCTGTGGCCGGAAGCAGGGACACGGCTGGGAGTGGGACTCAGAGCTGGGCTGTAGTTGGGGACTGAGGCTTGGTCCAGGCTGTGGATTGGGGCTGGGAGTTAAAGCTGGGGACTGGGCTGGGGACAGGGCTGGAGTGGAGCTGGGGGCAGAGAGAGGCTGGGTGGAGCTCCCTTCCCAGCTCCAGGTAGGGGCTGGCCTGGGCTCCACCGTGCCCTCCCCACCCATACGTTTCTCTCCCACAGTTTGGGGACCACTGCTCTAGAGTGTAAGAACCACATTGAGCTGTGCTGGTGTAAGGGATTCTAGTCAATGTAAGGGATCCTCTGGTGGCATGGAACGGCTTTAACAGCTCCTGTACTACCCCTTCCTGCCGCTGGCATAGAGGCTGTGGTTGAGATCACCCCCTAAGGTATGCTAACTTATCCTGAGAACAGAGCAAGATCAGGGGAGTGGAAAGGTGCCTTAAACCCATTTTGACACCTCCTTCTTGAGTTGCATTGCTCACTCCTCAGCAGCAGCTGAAAACTGGAGTTGGAGAGTTTAATTCTTGACTTTTCTGGTACTCTAGACTAGAGAGATCAAATTCTGTCCTGTGCCACCTTTGCCACTAAAGAAACATCTTGACCTTTCATCTGGAACAGTGAAGTGAAGTTTTGTTAAAGTGACACATCTGTTGTTCAAGCTGGGACACCACTCGGTGAAGGCTCCAGTCCTCAGTAAAAAAGACATTTGCTTAGCCAACCAAAAAATAAAGTCTCGTTTTCCTTTTACAACATCTGTTTGGAGCTGTGAAATCCCTGATGATGTCAAGAATCAAATAGCAAGTTCAGAAATTTCCAGCCAACACAGAATGTGTGATCATAGGTCAAATTCTACTCATCCCTCTGAAATCACATTTTGATTCTGGTCCTGTCAGGAAAATAGATATGAGAAATCTTATGTGAATATTTTTTTAAAAATAACTACCCCAGGTGCTATACATTGGTAGAGATTCAGGAATGTATGGTCTTTGTGGGGGAGGGGTTTGGAGAACAACACATTTGTCACAATCCACGTTAGGTAACAGAAGGACCTATTTGAGCACTAAGGAAACACTCCCTAATGAGGTTAATAAAGGCTGATCTTTTGGCAGCGACTCTTTATGTATGTCATAAAAACCTTGCTCCGTTAAATACATTGCTCTGAGGGAAAGCAGAGCTGTAAAGATTTTAGGAGGTTTTCTTGCAAGTGTAAAAATTCATTTATCACCACCACCTTTTTCAGGAACTTTCATTAGAGCCATGGAGTTCAATTCCCTCCCTGGGGAACATGAGTGGTATTTCCTCAGACCTGGCTATTCTGCCAGGGGAGGGCAGTTTTAACTTACAGCCATGGTTCCATAGTACATCCTCCAAGCACCCTAGCTACACCTGCTCCTGTCTGGCCCTGACCACTTCCTGGGTTGCACTGGTCAACCTGGGGCCTTGGCAGCATTGTGGGGACCTTGCATCAATATGGGGGCCCCATACAGACAGTCTTTCCACCACAAGTGGAAATTTGTGTGTGTGAATAGAGTCTGTAATCTGTGTGTCCATCAAAAATATATTCTAAACCAGTCCCGTACATCCATTTGTCATTTGACATCTCAAGGATAGAATGCAATAATTAGTACAGGTCTGCCTACATCTGTAGCAAAATCAGGGTCCTGCTTCTGATGTATGAAAAATAAAGATTTTTTAAAAATTCAAGAAAATATTCCCCTTTTCTCAGCCAGCTCTAGTCAGACTATGGTGGGCCTGATTCTCATCTCCCCCATCTGAGAATTCAGGAATACTGCTATTCAAGGCAGTAGACCTATATCAGTATAAAACTAGTGTTGGGCCCACAAAGTCTGTTGATGTTGTCTCAATTTTCAGTGCATCTATTAGTTTGTTTCCTTCAGGCAGTGAAATAAAAGCAGTTAGTAGTTTGTGTTTTTATTTTCCAGAGAACTAACATCATTTTTAAATGCCACAATCTGTATTTCAGTATTACTGGCAGACTCAAGATTGTGCTATTGGCTGTGAGAAGTTGCAAATGTTAAGACCTTAGAGATCCCAGGAAGCTGATCTAATGTATTGGAACATGGATGTTGGGTTTAACGTTTCTGTTATCTTTTCCCCTAAGATACAACAACAGGAGAAACTAATGCCAAGGTGTCAAAGGAACAGACTCTCGAGTGCTTAAATCACCCAATACTTACCTGTAGCTCCCTTGTCCCTGTATTGTTGGAAGATAATAGAGAGAACTATTCTGAACAGTCATTTTGGATGGGTCAAGTTTGACAGATCTCTCTCACATTACGGTACTACTACTATATACTGCTTAAATGGTCATTGTTCTCTATACAAGAAAGAAGCCATGCTGCAGCAGTTCCAGTTTTGTGATTAAATACTGTAAAAGATTCGGGAACTGATCCTACAAATACTTATGCATGTGCGGAGTTCCATTGATGTAGTCAGAGACTACTCATATACATGAAGTGACTCCTACAATTTAGTGCTTGCAAGATCAGGAACTTAAAGTGTTTGCCAAAGAAATGTGTCCAGATGAATAAATTTTATCCAGCCCCCAAATTCATGTATCATGAAACCTGGATATGAGCCATATTCAAAACTCAAACCCAGATTCCTTAGCTTTGCCTTTAGTTTCCAACAAAATGTTGAATATGTGTGTTTTGAAAAAAAACAGACTAGCTGTACTAAAGAACCAATGCTACTCCCATTAAAGTGAATAGCAATACTCCTGCTGAGTTCAGTGGCAGTAGAATTAGGCTGTAAAGGTGGAATTTTCAAGAGTGTCTAAGGATGTTAGGCACTTAACTTTTTTACATACATTTGAAAATCTTACCTTAAATTGCTATTGTTCTTATATGTTTAACACTGTCTCCACCAGAATAGAGATCCTTTTGTCTAAAGATGGTGGCAGAGGTATATGAAGTTCTGGTTCTTCGTGTATTTTGTGTCATATTGTCTGCTGTTATAGCCCCACCCTAGCTCCTTTGATCCTGATATACAATATTGTACATGTCATTTGAAAGACAAGAGGATAGGCTCTTGCTGTCAACTTTTATCAACAGGAGAAGTAGATTGCAAGGTTGAGAATGGATGCAATGTTGGGAAAAAACCCCATAGAACCTTTTATTTATTTATTTATTTTTAAAAGCACCCACCAACATAAGGTACTGCAGTCTAAACTGGATGGGTGCTAAAAGTTTGCCAGCTTTGAATTTTCCAATCACTCAAACTTACTTTTTAGGAAAACAAAAAACATTCTTTACTATGCTAAACTTTCTGAAAATAGTCTCTTGGCAAGTTATTAGTAACCATTGCCTCCTGGGAGAAGGGAGACGTGCTTTTCTTTCCCGGGTGCCTTTAACCTTGCAGGATAAGATCTCTAATTCTCCGTATTATATCTTTGTACTTTCATTAGTTCTCTAGTGTCAGGTCCAACTTCTGTTGAAGACGATGGAAAGTCTCCTATTGATTTCAGTGAGAGTTGCATTGGGTACTTAGATTGCAAATTGACCAAAGTTTTCAAAATTGTGAAGACTTCAGCAATATCCTACCAGTCCATTTTTTTATACTTGGTCATGTAAAATGATACGAAAACAAAAGGGATACTTAATTAAAGACTGGAAAATAACTTAAAAGGGAATATTATTTTATGCAGACACTTTATTCATTGCCAAGAGAGATAATCAAGACAAATACTGTAGGAGAATTTAGGACTAGATAATTATGAACATTAATAAACATATTTTATTATGCATGCTAATATAATTTTCCCACAGCACAATATAGGCCAGAAATAGAGCCACCAGAAAATATTTTTGTTGAAACAGATTTTCATTGGAAAAAACTATTTTGTAAAAACTGAATTTTTTGCAAAACCATATTGATTTCAAAGAAAATTCCCACAGAAACACACTTTGAAGCAAAATAATTTCATTTATAAAGAGTTTTATTTTTGAAATTTCAAAATTTGACTCAGAATTTTATTTTAATTTTTTAGTTTTTCATATGACATGCCATGGTCATATCAAGAAATGTAAAAATAACAAAAATATATAAACAAAAAAATTTGAAATGCAAATTTTATGAACTCAACACTTCAGAATTTCCATTTTGTGGGAAGTGTCTAAAATTGTTTTTGTTCCAATTCCAAACAAAAACAAAAGTTTGGAATGCCAGAATTTCCCACAAAATGGAAATTCTGAGTTTCTACTGGCTTAAGCCAGACCTCAAATACAGTTTTAACCTATTGAGTATTGTAAGACTTCAAAAACTTTTCAAGTTAATGCATCTTGTTCATCACTGTCATAAAAACATGAGCATCCCTTCTATACCAAATGGGTGGACAGCTTCAGCTACTGACCATTATAAACAGAGCACTTCATTTCTCTCTTATGACAAGAAGGCAGCTGTTTCTTTTGTAGAATATGAAAGAGAGGTGACTATATATGACAGATGTGTGTTTTATTTAAGAATATGAAATATTCGTATTTTTAAATGTCAAAGAAACACCCTGGATAAATTTGTGTACATCCATCAAAAATACTTTTGTATGCATTGAATATGGGATCTGTCAAAAGCTTTGAAAGTCTGACAGATCTTTTTGAGGAGAGTATTTTTTTTTGACAGAACAGTTTGGTTTCTCAGTCCCGCATCTCTGCTTCACTGAGCAAGGGGTCCTGTTATGTGTGGCTTAGTTCATTTTGAAGTCTCCAGTGGTCATAACCCATAAAACTGAGTGACAAAGAGTCATCAATCAACATAAGATGAGGCTTGGCTCAAGATTTGAATGCTTGAGAGTTTCCGTGGGTATGACATCCACAATGCAATTTATGGAATATCAATCATTTTTATACTGTTGACTATGGATGTCTGAGATCAAGTTCACAAAGAGTTTTTGCTGATGTCCAGCAGGTCCTAAATGTTTAACTAACGAATGCCCTATTTGACCGAAAAGTTTCTTCAAGCATGGCATTTCATATAAGAAGATGACCCTAAACATTTTGGGGTCATACTTTCATGTTATATGTTATTTAATTAATAAGTCATGCCCATTAATGGGGTTTGGTTGCAGAAATTATGCCTTTTAGAACAGTGGCTCTCAACCTTTCCAGACTACTGTACCCCTTTCAGGAGTCTGGTTTGTCTTGCATACCTCATTTAAACACTACTTGCTTACAAAATCAGACATAAAAATACAAAAGCATCACAGCACATTATTAGTGATAAATTGCTTACTTTCTCATTTTTACCATATAATTATAAAATACATCAATTGGAATATAAATATTATACTTACATTTCAGTGTGTAGTATATAGAGCAATATAAACAAGTCATTGTCTGTAAGAAATTTTAGTTTGTACTGACTTCGCCAGTGCATTTTATATAACCGGTTGTAAAACTAGGCAAATATCTAGTTAATGAGTTAATGTACCCCCTGGAAGACTTCTGTGTATTCCCAGGAGTACGTGTACCCCTGGCTGAGAACCACTGTTTTATAAGATTATTTTTTCCCCAGAGTAGCTCATTTTCTGTTTAAAATGAATGTTTGTATTCTTCTTTCTTTTTTACTGCTAATTAACAGTTAATGGGTAAACACTGTCATGGACACCATTCCTAAAATCCAACAAATTAAAACTGTGATATAGTCTGCTGGAAATGTATTAGTTGGTATTTCAAGGTATTTCAAGGTTCTCTGATTGGGAAGCTAAAAAGAAAAGAAAATAAGCACTATTAATGAGAGACCTGTAAGATTCTCATAGGGTGACCAGATGTCCTGATTTTATAGGTACAGTCCCAATATTTGGGGCTTTTTCTTATATAGTCACCTATAACCGTCCTGATTTTTCACACTTTCTATCTGGTCTTTCTAGATTCTCAGTTGCTATAGTCTCAGCAGGGGGCATACAAGTGAACTAATAGAAAACTGCACCCATTCCACTCTGTCCCACAATAGGAAAATGAAAAGGGTAAGAACAAATTCTCAGTCCTAAGTCTAGATCTGGAGTTTGCCATCTTGCTGCCACATATTATTCAAGCAGATTGGAAAGTGATTACAGTGACTTCTATTGGGATCTAAGGTTAGTATAATGACAAATTATATCAATTTTCAACAAGATGTCTGCCTCCAGCACTGTGCTTAGAAATACCAACAGCAACTTAAAAAAAGTAATTTCACATTTTAATTGGGGTGAAATTTCCCTTTGAAATTTCATAGTGCTGGGAAGAAGAAAATGGGTGCAGTTTTCTCCTAACAACTCTAGTTTTCACAATCAAGCTGGTATCACTGATGCGTCTAGACAAAAAAAAAAAAAAAAAAGAGAAGAAAACGAAACATGGCCATGCTAAATTTAATACATTGGATGGGGGAAATCAATGCCTGATAAATGAAAAGGGACCAGAAATTTTTGAGGAACCTTGTTTTCACAATTTTGGCCATTATTCAGTAAAGCAGTTAAGCATATGCTTAAATTTAAGCATGTGTTAAAGTCTTATTTATTTTAAGTCAGATTGATTTCAAAGAGTCATCAGCATTTGATTGAAATTAAACATTTGATTAAATGCTTTGCTGTATTGGGGCTAAAATAGTGTAAATAAAGCTCCCTTTTTCCAAAGGAAAAATCCATTTTCTTCCTTTCACCAGTATCCTTCTGTTTCTGAGTTTTCACTTAGGCAGATTCATCCATGCAACTTTTGTTGCAAGCAGTTTTCCTGGAATGGCCAATAAAAGAAACTTTTACAAGCACAAAGACAGAGTTCTGTATAACCGTAGCTGCTCTGTTAGCTCACCTGTTAGCACTTGGGTAACTTTTTGGAATTGCAGGTTCCCTTAATTTGGAGCAGTATTTTTTGGTCTACACACAGGTAGAAAGTGAAGCTGAATCTGGGCTGTTGTTGTAGTGAAGGAGGCTGTTGTCTGTAGCATCCCTGCTTCATTTGTTGGAAAGGTTAGAAGGCATGTGGTGAATAGGTAGATGACTAGAGGAAGGGAAAAGATGGCCTCTTGGTTAAGGCAGTTTATAGATTTTAAGTCCAAAAGTGGCTATTAGGTCATCAAGTTTGACCTCCTCTTTAACACAGACCAAAGAATTTCACCCACTTATTGAGCTCAATAACTTGCATTAGGTTAAAGCACATCTTCCAGAAAGCCAACCAGCTTGGATTTGAAGACATCAAGAGATGGAGTATCCACCACTTCCCTTGCTAGTTTGTTCCAACTGTTAAGTCACTCTGTTAAAATTTGTGCCTTATTTTTAAGTATGAATTTACCTGGTTTTAACTCCCAGCCACTGGTTCTTGTTATACCTCTTTCCACAATATTAAAGACCACTTAGGACGGAAGAATCCCATGCACTGCTACAGTCTGGGGACCGACTGGCTGAGCGGCAATTCTGCAGAAAAGGACCTGGGAATTACAGTGGATGAGAAGCTGGACATGAGTCAGCAGTGTGCCCTTGTTGCCAAGAAGGCTAACGGCATATTGGGCTGCATTAGTAGGAGCATTGCCAGCAGATTGAGGGAAGTGATTATTCCCCTTTATTCGACATTGGTGAGCAACCAGTTTTGGGCCCCCCACTACAGAAAGGATGTGGACAAATTGGAACTAGGCTTATTTAGTCTGCAGAAGAGAAGAGTGAGGGGGGATTTGATAGCAGCCTTCAACTACCGGAAGGGGGGTTCCAAAGAGGATGGAGCTAGGCTGTTCTCAGTGGTGGCAGATGATAGAACAAGGAGCAATGATCTCAAGTTGCAGCGGGGGGAGGTCTAGGTTGGATATTAGGATAAAACATTTTACTAGGAGGGTGGTGAAGCACTGGAATGGGTTACCTAGGGAGGTGGTGGAATCTCCTTCCTTAGAGGTTTTTAAGGCCTGGCTTGACAAAGCCCTGGCTGGGATGATTTAGTTGGGGTTGGTCCTGCTTTGAGCAGGGGGTTGGACTAGATGACCTCTTGAGGTCTCTTCCAACCCTAATCTTCTATGATTCTATCATTCAATAAAGAGCCCTTTAGTACCTGGTATTTTCTCCTTGCGAAGGTACTTGTACACTGTAATCAAGTCACCTCTCAGTCTTCTTTTTGATAAGCTTGTTAAATTGAATGCTATCCTGGAGGATTGGATTCTATCCTTGCTTCTGCCACAGAGTTCCTATGTGATGCCAGGAAAGTCACTTAGGCCAGGAAGGGGTGGAATGGGGGTGGGGCGAAGGTGATGCAGAGGCAGGAAGAGGCGGGGCAGGGGCATGGGAGGGGGCGGTGTTGAGCACTCAACAGGCAGAGGGGAAGTCGGCGCCTATGTACAGTGGCAAAGCTAAAGATACTGAACATTAAGAAAGAAAAAAAATCAGGCCCTAGGTATCTCAAATTGTACACCCAAAATTAGTGGATACATTTGACAATTCTGGCTTTAATTTTTTTGTGCCTCAGTTCTCCATCTGTAAAATAGGGATAATGCTAGCTATTTGCACATGTGTGTTGCGAAGATAAATCCATTAAGGTTTATAAAGCTCCCAATTTCTATGGCGAGAGCACTACAGGCATACTGAGAAGGATATTAATCATTTTGTATGCTGTGCAGGATTTGGATGGTGTGTATTAAATAGGACTGGGTCCACCCATTGAACAAAGAAATATTGAAGAACTACTCATCCATTCTGTGGAAAGGATCTTATGTGCTCATGTAATTGAAGTCTGTTTAATAATGCATATGCACAAATGGGCTGAATTAAGGTTACACAGGCAACCTCAATTCTAGCATTTTATAACTTTGGAGGGCTTGACTTTGCAACCATAACATTGTTTTAACTTTGTTTTATTGGATGTAATATCTACTTATACTGTGTAGCAGAGAGAAGATTTTTATTATTTTATTTTAAAAGGATCAGGAATGGATCCCTTGTTGAGGTTGCAAGGATTAATTCTGTAACATTTGTAAAGCACTTTAAACCTATTAAGTGCTTTAATGGTGTTGAATATTACTTTGCCAAATAGCCAAAAATTCATAATTTTCATTTTCTAAAATTCACAATTCAGGCAATGAAATGATTTTACTATATAAAGTTCCCCTATATAAGGGCCATAAGCTTGGTTTCGATATAAAGCTCAAAGACTTATATGGGAGCTGCACATACAAATCTGAAGCTAGAATAGGTCCTGAGCATCTTGGATAAATAAGAAACAGACATATTTTAGCCAAATTTCTAAGAATGTAGTTTTCGCTTATCTTTTCCTGCACACCAAGGCATCAGAGAAATATGAGTATTTCCATCTACTTAGAGTGACCAGACAGCAAGTGTGAAAAATCGGGACAGGGGGTGGGGTGTGGGGGGGTAATAGGAGCCTATATAAGAAAAAGACCTAAAAATCGGGACTGTCCCTATAAAATCGGGACATCTGGTCACCCTACTCTACTTCACTGAAACTACTCAGTTCCTTAAAATTAAGTATGTGCTTCAGTGCTTTTCTGGATTGGGGTCGAAGTAGGTGCATTGGAAAATATTAATTAAACTACTTCAATTCCCTTCTCTCAACGCTGTCCCGCACACCACCTCAAAAAAACTAAATACTATGTTGAACAATTTGACTGTAAGCAAACAAATGTACATTTCACATAGCATTTGGATGAAGTGTAAAGATATTAATAAACACTGGTCTCTATCAATTACTTCAGCAATTGTGAAATTGTATCCCAGTGTCCAACTATGCAGTTAAACTAACAACAAACAAGAATCAAACACACTGAACAGACTACTATTGAAATTGTAACTCCTCTATTATGTTATGCGGGCTTTGCAAAGTCAGAACCAGTAGATGGCACTATTTTAAATAATTGCTCCACAGCGTTGGGGGAACTCGATTGGAGAACTTCTTTGGCAGGTTGGTGTAAATTCTCTGGCATTCTTTTACTTTACGTAAACACTTGGAACCAGATGCCTAGCTGGTGTAAATCAGCCCCACTCTGCAGATGCTAATGGAATTGACCTTTAATATCGCAGAAAAATCCAAATTATTACATGCCTTCAACCTTTCTGACCCTCACAATAGAAAGTGATTGCATTCTCCTTTATTAAATATGAATGAGCCTTGGCGTTTTCACCATGTTTTGTTAAAGTAATCAAGAATTTGTTGCTACCAAGAAAAAATAATTGGTACCCTGTTGTGTGATTGTACATGTAATTTTCCATCTGCTGCTTTTACTTCGTTGCTCCACTTCATAGCAGCCCTTCTCTCCCCGTCCCTCCAGCATGATTGTCAGAAGATTGAGGGAACTGTTCATTTAAAATGTCACAGAAAAATCTGCTGCTAGTGATAAGAAGTATCCTTTCCTGGTATCTTGTGAGGTACTTGGGAGAGAGACAGCATAACAATGTGTCCCTGTGAGGCACAGACTACTGGAGCTCTGCTAATAGAGGCATTTACCCCATACGTGCGCTTGTGTGTGTTCACTGATTTTCTTCCACGGTACACTACAGAAACTGGAGTCATCTCCAAGAATGATCCTAACCCACGCTGGGCATGACTGTGAGAGCACAGCACTTGCAATTTCCACTGATTTCAGTGGGAGTTCTAGGCGCTCAGCACCTCTCAAGATTCAGTCCATACTGTCTAATGTATGGGGTTGGGCAAATATGCCTGTTTATTGGGTAGCAACAAAATGGTGTTATGTTGTCTTCCCCCTTTTTAATGAACAAGGATGCAGGATTCTTTGGATCATTTGTTACAACAGGTGCTGGAGCACTGTTGACTCTCTCCCCAAATTTAAGGAAGGTGAAAGTAGTATTCTGAGCCTGTTAGAACATCCTCGGGAGTCAGGTCAGCAAGGGAAAGGAACAAGAAAATAAAGACTTGGCATATAGATGGGTGAGAGAGAGAATGGGGAACTGGGAAATACAATACATGACAAAAGAGTAGCATGTTCTAATGGTTAATTACCGTTGCTGTTTCAAAAGAAAATTGCACCTTATTTCTAGCCCTAATGTGTCTAGCTTCAGCTTCTAGTATTAATATTCACACAATATATTTAACATAACTGTGTCACAGAACATTTATCAGCAATGACATCTCTGAAGGAGATACAGAATTCTGCTATATTACTCCTGTGATAATTTGTGGCAAGAACAGAGCACACACTGCATGCTGTGTAAGACATAAAGTTGGAAGTGTGCGTGTAGCCATTCAGAGCAGCATAGGAGCAGGAAAACAAACAGCATGTGCATGTGAACAGGAAATAGAACCAGTAACAGGCAGGGGAGATGCAAACACTGGAAAATCATGATATTATTATTAATCATGCTGACTACAGTAGTGCCTAAGGGTCATCCAAGAATGGGGCCTTGTTGTGCTAGGCACTGTGCAAACACAGAATAGCAGATGGTCCCTG
The DNA here is from genome assembly GCA_037349315.1 of Chelydra serpentina. Taxonomy (NCBI): domain Eukaryota; kingdom Metazoa; phylum Chordata; order Testudines; family Chelydridae; genus Chelydra; species Chelydra serpentina. The sequence goes on from JBAIAC010000004.1 coordinate 109,930,666, forward strand.
CCCCAAAGAACTTGCAACCTCATTAGACCCAAACAGACACAGGGTGGGGAAATGAGTATAACACACAAGTGCAGTGAACAATGGGATGCCGTCAGGTTAGTTCCATGATTTGTGTGTGTGGTGGGTTTACTTAGAAGGGGGATTGGCTAAATGTGGTTTTACATATGGTGTGTGGTGCAAGGTTGTGGCCTAAATTTGGGTTGGCAAATCTACTTCCATGGGCTTCAGTAGAAAATGTTTAGCAAATGAAGTTCCCAGGTTCCTTCTTTCCCAATTGCTAGCACACATTCTAACTACTTAGTGCCCTAATTCAGCACTCTTCTCAGTCAAAACTCCCACTTACACTACTTAGAATGGGCGTTTTACCTGAATACGGAGTGCTGAATGGGAACCTCATAGAATTACCACACCTTCTGGCTCTCTACATTGTGTGTTGTTAAAATCAAATAGCAAGGAACCAGAAAATACTGCTATGTCTTTCTGTGATAAGTCGTTTAAGGTCAACATTTTTTTTTATGTGTAATGCATTGCTTAAAATACAATCACCCTTTGTTTGTGCTGTTAATGTCTGCACCACTGAATGCTTTCAAGGATCCTGGCTACTGTAAAGGACGACATAGAAATCTAGTGTAAAAAGGCAGCCAATGCCACTGGGGAATAGAGTACTCTACAAATGACTTGTGGCTTCCATTTACTAGGTTCACAATGTAATGCTCTTTCTACAATGTATATAATTCATGGTTGAACTTTATGAAACTTAAAGGGATAAAACATGTTTTCAATCCCTTTTAGTTATAGTTAGAAACTTAGAACTGTAACTTAATTACAGGCGAGTTTCTTTAAGTTGCACAGTTTGAGAATATTTTGCTTGAAAATGAAAAAATAGAGGCATTTCTTGACATCTTGGTTCTCATTCTTCTTCCCACACATGAATGTTATAACATTATAAAGTATGTGAGCATGTTATTTCTTCCATTCCTTGTATGTTATATGTAAAACTGCCCCTACACTGCATCTCCAGAGTCCAAGAGCTGCCGAGCACTCCCCTCCCTTCTTTGCTTTCCCTATTCCTTGTCCTTTGGAGAACTGACCTCAATGACGGGTGAAACCATAAAGATTTGTCTAGACCAGGGGTCTCAAACACGTGGCCCGCGGAGCTCTTCCCTGCAGCCCGCTGGGCTCCCCCTGCCTCCCCGCCCCGCCTTTTAAATTTTTTTTGTTTTTACCCCTAGGCAGTTCCCGCCACCAGACAGTTGTTCTGGTGGTGGGAACTGCCTGGGGGTAAAAAAAAAAAGGAAAAAAAAAGGGTGGGAGCGGGGGTGGGGCGTGGGGAGCCCGGCGGGCTGCAGGGAAGAGCTCCGCGGTTTCTGGGAGGGAGGGGGGAGGAGTGGGAAGCCATGCGCACAGGGCAGGAGGCGGAGAAGGGGCGGGGCCTAATGGAAGGGGTGGAGTGGGGGCAGGGCCGGGGGCAGCGAGAGGGCGGGGTCAGTGATGCGGCCCTCAGGCCCATGCACTAGTCCTCATGCGGCCCTCGTGGTAATTTGAGTTTGAGACTCCTGGTCTAGACTAGATTCTGGGGTCCCGTTTAATTGATTGCCGATTGACTTGAGTTAACTAAAATGATTATAATGCTAGTCTAGACATAGCACAAACCTTTGTTGCTGAGTCCTAGGGTAAACCACAAATGTCTCTGTCCTGAAACAATTATTTGTGGAGTGCCTAGATTGGCATTTACAACTGTTTGTTACTGGGTTGACTAGGAGAATCCTCCATTTTCAGGCCTGCAGGGCTTGAGCTGAGGTGGAGGTCAGTCAAAATAATGTTCAGGGAAGGTATCCATCTACCTCTTGCACATAAAGAGTGATGAATAGGACCCTAGTTAAGGTCAAGGACTAATCTCCTTTGGAGTCAGTAGTGCTATTAGAGAGGCAGGTTGTTGTTTCAGAAGAAGTTGACAGTTCTAAAAGTGTTATTATACATTGAGGGGCAAAAATAAACCTTTGAGAAGCTAATCCAAACACAAGAGCTGTGACATTAGCCTACCATGGGGTTTCTGGGCCACCTAAAGCTAATCAGATGCCCCAGAGAAGTAATAGGACAGGAATCCTATCATCCATCAATAGAAGCCTACATACTTCCATTGAACAAGGTCTCCAATCTGAATTTATTGCAAAGACCTTGCTTGCAGACTCTTTTTTGAAGAAGTGGAACTCATTAGGATCTCATAGTAAATTTTCTATTTGTGGCATCAGGACCCATCCCACAAGGCCATCCTATTATAGTACAATAATATTCTGGTTATCTCCTTTGTATTTTTCCCCAGGCATATTCAGTGGAGTCCAAGATTTGGGTGTGTGTTTGGAGTTTTTTGGGGTGGAGGTGCGAGAATGGACTCATGCCCTAGTTTGGCTGGGGCTCACATACCATCTTTAACTGGAGTTGTTTAAGGTCAACAGTTACAATATTTATCTGTATTTTTTCCTTAATTCAGTTTCACATGCACATAATACATGTAAGAACATAAGAATGGCATGCTGGGTCCATCTAGCCCAGTATCTTATCTTCCAACAGTGGCTAGTGCAAATGCTTCAGAGGGAGTGAACAGAACAGGGCAATTTATTGAGTGATCCATCCCCCATGCTCTGTTTAGCCATGGTGGCACTTTTTAAAAAACTCTCTTACTTTTTTTTATTTGGGCTATACATATAGTTTGAGCCTCGATTATGATGTTTAAAAAAAATTCCATGCAGCTTGCAGGCATTTCGCTCTTGTGACTGTTCCTTTTAATTTCTGTTTCCTCATTTTTGTGTAGTTCCCCGTTTTGAACTTAAATGCTACTGTATAGTGGCTTCTTTGGTATCCCCCCCCCCCCAAGGATGTTTACATTTAATTATATTATGGTGGCTATTACTGAGCGGTTCAGCTATAGTCACCTCTTGGACCAGATCCTGTGCTCCACTGAGGACTAAATCAAGAATTGTCTCTCCTCTTGTGGGATCCATGACTAACTGCTCCAAGAGGCAGACATTAATGGAGTCTAGAAAACGTGTCTCTGCATCCTGTCCTGAGGTGAAATGCTCCCATATAGGGATAGATGAAATTCCCCATTATTATCGGGGATTATTATTATTTCTGTTTTTGTAGCATCTCTAATCTCCTTGAGAATTTCATAGTCACCATCAACATCCTGGTCAGGTGGTTGAGAGTGTATTCCTACTGCTATACTCTTATTATTGAAGCATGGAATTGCTGTCCATTGAGATTCTATGCTAATGTTGATTCATTTAAGACTTTTATTATATTTGACTCTGTGCTTTCTTTCACATATAGTGCTTCCCCCCCCCACCAACATGACCTACTCTGTCATTCCTCTTTATTTTGTACTGTGGTATTATTATGTCTCATTGATTATCATCATTCCCCCAAGTTTCTGTGATGCCTATTATAGCAATACCATTTAACACTATGCACTCAATCTTGCCCCTCTTAGTATTTAGACTTCTAGCATTTGTATACAAGCACTTATAAAATTTGTCAGTATTTAGTTGTCTGCCCTTCATGTGATGCTGAATGGGACTCTTTTGTTGACTGAAATGTTTGTGCAAGCCAATGTTTCCAAGTAAATATTATGGAATATTCACAGAATGCTAATTTTGAGCAGATAAATATATTTGAATCTAACCCCCAACTATAAGAATTACATTCTGTCAGGGAAAAATTCCTCAGTCCAGGGATTGCCAGGGAGCCCAGCCAACAGGGCAATGAGACTGACTGAGCTGAAGTTAGTTACTGAAGAACTAGAATCGAGACTAATCAAACACTGAATTTCAGATTTTGGATTTTGAATGTTTACCAGCAGTTTGTTGAGAGAAGCAGTAGGTCAAGGGTTAATCACTCAAATTATTTTGTGAATAATTTTGAATAACCCAAGAAGGTTCAACTCCCACTGAAATCAAAGAGAGTCTTTTCCACTGACTTTAATGCAACTTGGATCAGACCCTCAAAATCGTAGATTGTTTGATTGTTGAATAGCCTCCCAGCAAACAAACAAAAAAAAAACAAAACAAGGTTAAATGAGTCATATAAGTTATTTGCTCAGCTCTTGAAACAGGCACAGCTCTTTGTTTTCATAGACAAGTATAATAGATGCATATTGCACATTTCATATAGAGATGATTTAATTAAAATGAGGAATTTCAGCAATAAGGACAGAAAAGAGTTGTTTTTTTATTTACATGGGGAAAGTATTTGGAGGTTAGTATTTTATTCTCCTTTTTAAAAATCCACCCATTTATCTGAGTGAGCTACTCCAAAATATGCTGGTGGTAGAACGAGTTTCCCTTTTTACAGTAAATTAAAATGCACTTTTGCACTCTGCTGAATAGTGCCTACTGAAATGGAATATGTATACTGCTAACAGCAGATCACCTCCAGAAAGAAATATTCAATTTTTCTGTTGAAAAGAAACAGAGTTTACAAAATTTGGAATCAACCATTTCATCACAAACATGCAGAAGAGCAAAGGCAGATAACCTAAAGCCCACCCAGAGGTACATTTAAAAGCCAGTTACCAGGGGGTTTGAAAGCTATGCTCACTCAACTTAGTGCCAAAGTCACAAAGGGACTTGGGTGCTGAAGTAGCAGATTTAGACTCCACTGGCATTCATAAAACTCTGCCCAGGTGGTGCCTAACCCTACAGGGGCTTAACTTCTGCAGTGAAAATTTTACAGGTGCCTAAGTTTCTGCCTCTGGACATGCACACTGCCTAGCTTAGCTGCTACAGGGCCTGATCATAGTAGAAACCAGCAATAAGCTACCATCTGTCAGGGAACAACTGTGGGAGCATAGCAAGTAGGGAGTTGTGGTTACCTGAGCCACATTTCCTTCCCAGAGATGCTTCTCCTAGCAACTAAATATCTGCCCTTCGGTGTTCAATATGTTAAGGATGTTCAATATGTTGTGTTCATTTTCCATTGCAGAGCAATACTAATTAGAAAAGTGCACATATTGCAAGGTTTTGATTTTGTCCTATCATATTGTTTAATAAAATAATTGAACTGACAATGCCAAAACCTAGAGTTTTAAAACATTTGGCACAGAAACCTTCAGCACAGATCATACCAAACAGAAAACCAAGTGTCTGCAGCTTCCTTGATGTATAAACATACAAACTGAGTTTACTGGCAACCTAAAGGCTATTGACTGTAAAAACAAACAAACAAAAATATACACACAACACCCCCCAAATCTTGGCGCCCTAGGCGACTGCCTAGGGTCGCCTAGTGGGTGTGCCGGCCCTGATTACGGGAGTGTGTGGGTGATGTTCTGTGGCCCACAATGTGCAGAACATCAGACTACATGATCATGATGGTCCCTTCTGACCTTAAAGTCTATGAGTAAACCAGAATCCTCTATGGCAAGGGTTACTAGACATCAGCCTAATTTGGCTGTTATTCACCGCAGCTTTATACCAGAGTCACTGCATTGACTTCAGTGGAGTTACTCCTGACATATGCCAGGCCAAAGACTCTCCCAGAGCCGCAGGTTATGGAGCAGATGACTGACACGAGATCTTTATGCTGCTTTAGACAGCAGGGAAGAATTAAAAAAAAAAAAAGACTGAGAGAAATAAAACATGGCTCAACATGATTCAGTTCAGCAAGGAAAGAGGTAGAATAATTAAAATCCTCTACACATAAGAGTTTTATACACCAGTAGAACTCTCAATCACATTTTTATATGAGCTGAAATCTATTGTGTTGTGGTGAAAAATAAGGTGCCTAGCAAGTAACTGTGATTAAAATCTAAAATAAATTGTTGTTGGAGGAACAAAGCAAAAAGCAGCCAAGCACACACATTAGGTAGGTTTGGTATCTGTGGGAGATATTCACTAAGAAAACTGCAAATGTTTTTAGGTTGGTTACTGTATTTTTTTCTTCCCTCAAAGCTTATCAGGGAACAAAGATTGCGACAAGGAATATCGTGGCATTGCTCTTTATTGATCACATAGCATGTCTTTGTGCAGTGTTTGTAGAGGTTAAAAGTATGTTAAAATGAACGGTCTTCGTAAAGATTTAACATAACTACAGTAGTAGCATTAGAAGAAAAGATAGAAGGGTATGTTTCAGTTATATATTCAGCAGGTTTCATGCAACTCCCAATATGTCAACAAGAGCTATGTTTAATCTGTTATGCACCCTCTGCAAGTAGTGCAATTGCCTTCATTACAATCAATCATTAAAAAAAAAAATTAAACAAATCATGGAACAGGTCCTCAAGGAATCAATTCTGAACCACTTAAAGGAGGGGAAAGTGATCAGGAACAGTCAGCATGGTTTCACCAAGGGCAAGTCATGCCTGACTAACCTAATTGCCTTCTATGATGAGATAACCAGCTCTGTGGATGAGGGGAAAGCAGTGGATGTGCTATTTCTTGACTTTAGCAAAGCTTTTGATACAGTCTCCCACAGTATTCTTGCCAGCAAGTTAAAGAAGTATGGGCTGGATGAATGGATGGTAAGGTGGATAGAAAACTGGCTAGATGGTCGGGCTCAACGGGTCGTGATCAATGGCTCCATGTCTAGTTGGCAGCCGGTATCAAGTGGAGTGCCCCAAGGGTCGATGCTGGGGCCGGTTTTGTTAAATATCTTCATTAATGATCTGGAGGATGGTGTGGACTGCACCCTTAGCAAGTTTGCAGATGACACTAAACTGGGAGGAGTGGTTGATATGCTGGAGGGTAGAGATAGGATACAGAGGGAGCTAGACAAATTAGAGGATTGGGCCAAAAGAAATCTGATGAGGTTCAACAAGGACAAGTGCAGAGTCCTGCACTTAGGATGGAAGAATCCCATGCACTGCTACAGACTAGGGACCGAATGGCTGGGCAGCAGTTCTGCAGAAAAGGACCTAGGGGTTACAGTGGACGAAAAGCTGAATATGAGTCAACAGTGTGCCCTTGTTGCCAAGAAGGCTAATGGCATTTTGGGTTGTATAAGTAGGGGCATTTCCAGCAGATCGAGGGACGTGATCATTCCCCTCTATTCAGCACTGGTGAGGCCTCATTTGGAGTACTGTGTCCAGTTTTGGGCCCCACACTATAAGAAGGATGTGGATAAATTGGAAAGAGTCCAGCGGAGGGCAACAAAAATGATTAGGGGGCTGGAGCACATGACTTATGAGGAGAGGCTGAGGGAACTGGGATTGTTTAGCCTGCAGAAGAGAAGAATGAGGGGGGATTTGATAGCTGCTTTCAACTACCTGAAAGGGGGTTCCAAAGAGGGTGGGTCTAGACTGTTCTCAGTGGTAAAAGATGACAGAACAAGGAGTAATGGTCTCAAGTTGCAGAGGGGGAGGTTTAGGTTGGATATTAGGAAAACCTTTTTCACTAGTAGGGTGGTGAAGAACTGGAATGAGTTACCTAGAGAGGTGGTGGAATCTCCTTCCTTAGAGGTTTTTAAGGTCAGGCTTGACAAAGCCCTGGCTGGGATGATTTAATTGGGGTTGGTCCTGCTTTGAGCACGGGGTTGGACTAGATGACCTCCTGAGGTCCCTTCCAACCCTGAGATTCTATGATTCTATGATTCTAATGTTTAGGTAGCTATCAGCAATAAGTACTATTTCTTCTAGGTATGCAGGGTCCACACAGCAATGTCTTTTCACTTCTGTTTTTAATGTGACAGGGGACATTAACTGAAGTACTGGCATAAAAAATGCTGTTTTCCAGGACAATGGGATGTTAGTTGTTAATTCATCCAACAGCTGCCAGAATTGCCCTGCAATTTATCTTTTTAAAAATCAACTGTAGCAATATATTGGCACAGTAACCAAGCTAAGTGGAACTGTCAGCCCATATTTAAAACTACAGATGGGCCCAAACTACTGAGTTTGGAGGCACATTTAAGCAAGCCAGAAGTTATGGTGCTTGGACTGGGGCTTTGTGTGTGTGTGTGTGGAGGGAGGGAGGGAGGGAGGGAGGGACGGAGGGGGGGGAAGGAATAGGAGCCCCTTTCTATGTAAAACTTGTTCATTCTTTTTTAAATGTGAAATTTCAAATTTTCTGAACATTACTTGTAACTTGACTATTGGAGACATTCAATATGTATGTTAAATAGTTGAGTGTCATGGGGTCCCACCCCAGAGCAAGCTGCTCAAGCACAGAAGCGACTCATCAATTGACCCCCCTTGTGGCTGTAGGGTGACCAGATGTCCCGATTTTATAGGGACAGTCCCGATTTTTGGGTCTTTTTCTTATATAGGCTCCTATTACCCTCACCCCCGTCTCGATTTTTCACACTTGCTGTCTGGTCATCCTATGCGGCTGGGTATGGACTTACTGGTTCTTCCTCTTGGTTGTCTCCTCCTGTTGGTCACCTCCATCTGGGTCTTCTCTGGCCTTGCCATTCAACCAGGTCACTTAAGAGTTCAGTCCTCTCCTGGGGTATCTAAGTCCAGCTGTAATTACACGGGCCCCAAGCTGGCTTCTCCCAGATGGCCTTTACCTGGCTCCACATTCTTCTTTCATAGAGTAGCTTCTCCCTGGGCTCCTCAAAATTAAACACCACCAAAGCATCTCTCTTGCCTCTCGTCCCTCTTGGGCTCCTCTTCAGCTCCTTGTTCCTCTTGTGGAGGAAAAGCTTTCATCCTACTTGTTTCCTTGGAGCATGGCCCTTTGTTCCAGGGGTCTGCCACTGGAGTTAGCTCCATTCCTGTGGCTTGGATCGCCAGCCCCAGCCAGCTCAATTGCTCTCCTCCATAGCCAGCTCCTGAGCTGCTGGGCTTCCTTCCTTTTAAATCCTATAGCCCGCACAGATGTGGTAGAGCATAGATTATTATTAAACAGGATTGGCTAGCCCTAGGCCTCTTACTCTTAAAGGGCAAAGCACCCTGTTACACTGAGGTAATTTGTAAACATTGCTGGTGGTCACTGTGTATTGGTGTGTATATTTATTAATTTCATTAATCTAAACTACTAACTCTATGGCACAAGAGCATCTATCCAATGCTTTTGGCAGTCTTTTAAGATACACTAATAATTAGACACATCAATGACCTCCCAGCTCAAATAAAATGTCAACAATATAGATATAGCAAAATTCAGTTAATGCCACCATGACCCATCCCTACCCATCGCCACTCATCTCCTTATGGGAGAGAGAGAAAAGATGCCCCCAGACATTGCACAGCCATTGCTTGGTAAGGATTGGATTAAATGAGGACAGCAACATTAAGCTAAGCTAAAGTGATTTACGGTGTCCCAAGAGATTACAAGAGGGGTAAGATCTAAGAACTCTCTTTCACTGGCTGTAAGATAGCCATTCTCTTGGAAAAAAATAAAATTTTGGCTGTGAGAAGTCCTTTTAAATTACTGACAGGGATGATGATTCCAACGAGTCCTTCTGATGACCATTGTCTATACAAAACTTTGTTTATTTCATTCAGAAGCTCTTTTGCTTTATTTTAATATATTATGGCAACAGGAATGTCTATTTTGTTTGCCTATTTGAACTCCAGACCCTGCAATAATCATTCTTCACTTGGTCTCAGATTACCTGTCACACTCAAATTTAACATATACCATCCAATTTCAGTAGACAGAGCATTACGTAGGTTCTTATCACATTTTAGTTCCCATCCAATGAGGCTTAAGGACAAGTTCAGTATTATTTTTGTTCCCTGAGTGCTGTCAGTGTCTTTGGTGCTGTACAACAGTCTAATTCAGTATAAGTTCTATTTTCATTAAGGTTATTAGCAAATCATATCGTAACTGCACTGATTATGGACAAATGCATGGATTATTTCTCCTCAGAGAGTAATAGCACCTAAAATGGCAGATACCATTTATAACAGCTGGGGACAAGAACAACAAATATTAAACATTGTATGTGACAATTTCTGAGCCCTAAAACAACCAACATTTGGCTCCAAAGTTGCTTGTTATATGTAGGACTTATATGGACCCCACTTGCCTCTCTAACTGTTACCACTACTCTGTTCTCCCTTTTATCAGTAAGATCATTGAATGTGCTATTTACATGTGCTGCCTGGAGTTCCTCTCCTTTAATTGCATCCTAGATCCTCTCCAATCTGACTTCCTCCATTTGCACTCCACTGAAACCACTCTCACCAAAGTCTCTAATGACCTCTTCCTTTTTTAGGCAGTATTCCATCCTCATCCTCCTTGACCCTGTCAGCCACCTTTGACACAATCGACCATGCTCCTCTTCTTGAAATCTCATCTTCCCTTGGGTTCCATGACTCTGTACTCTCCTGGGTCTCCTTCTACTGCTCTATTCACTCCTTGAAGATGGTCTTCAGAAGATCCACCTCACGCCTCCCCCACTCCAATTTTTTGTGGGGATTTGTGATGGGGTTTATAGACACCCCGCCCAGAGACTAGGGGAGTGAAGGAGAGGTATTGGGCCAAGAGGGCCCTATCCCTCAGCAGCTGAGGAGCATGCTCCGAATGGAAGATCTGCTCAAAAGGAGACTCTGACAATCAAGCGGGGGTGGGGGTGGGAGGGAGTGAAAGAGAGACTGTCCAAAGGGGGAAGATAGTTTGCAGCTTCTGGGGGACAAAGTAATCCACAGGAGAGGGTCTGGCTATGGCTAAGACCTATCTGGGAGGGTAGGGGCCTGCTCCTTTTCCCTCCCCTACTGCTTGATGAGGGAGAATAACTGCATACTGGGAAGAGAGCTGGGGAATGCTCAGTTGACTGACTGAGCAGCTGGGACTAATTAGGAACTCCAGCTTAGGTGAAAGCAGGCTGTGACCACTCCCTAAACCAACACCTGGGAGATAGGGAGTGGCCCATGGAAAGCTGGTCAGGTGCACCAGGAGGAGGTGACCAAAACACCCCATGCCTCTCTTCCTTGGGCCCTGGGCCAGGACCAAGTGGAGAAGGAAGGCCCAGGTCCCTGTACCTTCCCCTCCCTCCTGCCCCCATCAATCCAGGAGAACTCCAGGCACTGGGGAATTGGTGGGCCATGGCCTGCACTCTGGGCCTACTGGCCTGAGTGAAACCCACTACAGGAAGGACTGTCGAGCCACAGCCTGCCCACTAGGCCTGCTGCGTGAAACCTGCTACAAACTGGTGGAGAACGTGGCCCAACTTAAGGGATACTGAAAACAAAAGAGAGAAGGAAAGAAAAAGGGAGGTAAGGATTTGAAGATGGACATGGAAAAACAACTAAAGTGAATTGTGGAGCACCAGGAACAGCAACAGCAGCAGCAGGCCCAACTGCTTCAACAGCTAGCCATTCAGTAGCAGCACCATCTCATTAGAGAGTTAACTATACAGACGAATCAGCCACAACAGCTGGCATAACAGATGGCCACACTGTTACAGGGAACCTGACACCAGTGGGGGCCAGTCTGTGTCTCACACCAAGTATCCTGCTGAAACTAACAAAAATGGAGCTGGAGGACAACCCAGAGGCATTCCTGCTAACCTTCAAGAGGGTTACCACAGTGGCCAAGTGGCCTGTGGAAAACTGGCCCACTCCTCTAGCCCCGTGCCTCAAGGGAACACCCCAGGCTGTATATCAAAGCCTCAGCGTGGCAGCTGCACACAATTACCCGCAGCTTAAAGTGGCCATCTTGAATGCTTTTGATAGTTTCACCACCATAATTTCCGATGGGAAAGTTTCCCATCTGGGACATGACCACAGGTGGTGGCCCAGCATCTAAGGGTACATCCACACTACCCGCCCGATTCGGCGGGTAGCGATCGATGTTCTGGGATCGATTTATCACGTCTCATGTAGACGCGATAAATCGATCCCAGAAGCGCTCCCCGTCGACTCCGGAACTCCAGCTCGGTGCAAGGAGTAAGTGGAGTCAACGGGGGAGCCTGCCTGCGCCACGTTGACCCGAGGTAAGTACTTTGTAATTCGATCTAAGATACTTCGACTTCAGCTACGATATTCACGTAGCTGAAGTTGCGTATCTTAGATCGATTCCCCCCTCCTAGTGTGGACACTACCTAAGAGAACATTGGTGGCAGTGGCTCCATCCTGATGAGAAAACAGGAGCCCAGGTAGCTGAAAGAGTCACCTTGGAACAGTTTATCCATGTCCTCCTGGCTGAAGGATGGGAATGGGTGGTGTGGCACCTTTCCAAAATCCTCTTGGAGGCCATAACATTATTCAAGAACTATGTACTCAACGCTGGGCCCATAGTGGAGACCCCTGGGGTAGCCCACCCCCACCCCTTCTGATGCAGATCACAGAAGGGATAGCAAGAAAGAGGGGCATGAGAGGGGTATGGCAACCTGACCCGGGAAGGGCTTGGGCTGGGGATTGAGGGTGGCATGTGGGGGCACATCCCCACCAGTACCCAGGCCTAGGAAGTGTGGCTGGCCCTAGGAGAAGTCACTCCATGAAGCTAGAAGTGGGTGTACGAGACCAAGCAGGGACCCCAGCTCCGGCAACAGGGCCTTGCTTCATGTGTGGGCAACCAGGCCGCTTCCATTGAGACTACTCATATGTGGATTGTAACTATCACCAAGTCTGGGTGACTGACTCCAGGGCAAGCAAGAAAGAGCCAAAGAAATTACTGGTTCCTGTACAAGTCAATGGCGTGAAGGTGCAAGGTTTGATAGATTTACGTGGCAGTCAAACTTTGGTGTGGCTTAGTCTGGTGGGACTTGGAATGGACCCCACAAGTACTATATATTTGCAGTGCATCCATGGGGATGTGCACCCTTACCCCACCATCTTTGTAGCCCTGGTATCCCACCACTAGGACCAGTTGCTCCTGCCCCTCCTGTTTGGCCTCTGTGAGGTCCCACAGGTGTAAATGGAGTTCTCCCTCTTTGAGTTATTGTGTTGAACAACCGAGTGGAATACTGGACCACCTTCATGAGATATGGGAGGAGCAAAGTTCCAAGGCAATTAACATGATACGGTAGGTACTAATTTCTCCCTCAGTTATAAAGGTCTAGGCTGAGTTTACAAAGGAGAACACAGCGAAGGTGCAGCAGGGGCAAACACAAGCCTGCAACAAGGAGACCTGTATTGGGGATTTCCAACCAGGGGACCAGGTATTGCTTCTACTACCCACTTCAGAATCCAAATGGTTAGCCAGGCAGCAAAGTCCTTTTGAAATAGTCAGATGGATCAGTCTGATAAATTACAAGATTTTCCAGCCCAAGAGGAGGAAGGACACTAAAATGTATCATGTCAACTTGCTAAAGGCATGGAAGGATCAGGAAGGGCTTTTGATAACACTGTTTCCCTCAGAACTGGAACTTTGGGCCTGAGGCCTCCAGGTCCTCCAGCTTCAACCAAGTGCCATTGGAAGAGGGCCTATAGGCAGAACAAGAATGACAGATCCGAAAGCTTTCCCAGTCCTTCTCTATGGTCTTTTCAGCGGTGTCAGGTCAGACTCACCTAGTGTTTCACCACATAGAGATTGAGGAAGAGAATTTTCAACCATTGCCAAAACACACGTGGGAAAAATGCAAAGAGAGATACGGGCCATGTTGGACCTTGGGGTAGCTGAGGAGTTGCACAGTAAATGGCGGAACCCCATCATGCTTGTGCCTAAACAGGATGGGTTGCCAGATTTTGCATCAACTTCCAAAAAATCAACGTGGTGTCAGATTTTGATACACACTTGATGCCGACATTTAACGTATTGTTGGAGAGGTAGGGGGCCCACCAGTTATATCACCACGCTTGATCTCACTAGGGCATACTGGCAGATCCTCTTAACCCTGGAGTCCTGAGAGAAGATGGCCGTCTTCATGCCATTCAGACTATACCAATTCAGGATTATGTCCTTTGGCCTGCCTGGCTTAGTAGCCCCCTTTCAGAGGCTAATGTGTCCATGTACATTGAGGGTATTGTCATCTATAACAAGACTTGGAATGATCACATGAAACATGTTGCTGTAATCCTGCAGACTCCCAAAAGCATGGGCTTACATCCAACCCATCCAAGTGCCACTTAGCTAGTCAAGAGGTGATGTACCTGGGGTACACAATGGGAAGGAGGTGCCTACTCCTGCTGGTGGGAAACTTGCAAGTCTTGGCAGAATGCCCCATGCCCATTTCAAAAGGGCAGGTCTGACATTTCCTAGGGTTAGTGGCCGTGGTGCTGGAGCTAGGGGTTCTGGGGCTGAGACCACTGCCTGTCATGCTGACCAACAACGTCTCATTTTTGCCTTGTACATCCCTGTCTCCCTGTAGCCATCTGTTGTCTCATATGTTATACTTCGATTGTGAGCTCTCTGGAACAGGAACTGGTTTTGTTCTGTGTTTTTTCAGTGGGGGGGGGGAGGGTGCTGGTCCATGACAAGGGCTCCTAGATACAATGGTAATACAAATAATTATTAATAATAATCTCTCTGCTGGTGTACACAGGTTTTGAAGCTCCTCAGCTGGCTGGGGGAGAATTCCACAGACACAGGCTCTTCACAGGGCTGCAATATGGCCTCAAGCATGGGCTGTACTTGGTTAGGGGTGGGTGAGGAAAAGAGGTTGGTGTGTGTGTGTGTGTGTCTTCATTATGCTGAGCACTATGGCAATGTTGAGCTGCATAGCAGCCTATAGGCAATCCTCAGAAGGATGCTGTAAATTGGAGCAGCCACTGGCTGATTTATTTTACTCTGGGAGCCACACATGTCGCTGCACTAGCACAGAACTGGGAGGATGCAAGGATGGTTTAAAGTCACCTTTGCCCCCCTCTTCTCCTGGTGGCTCAGTACAGATTATAGACAGCCAATATAAACTGGGGATCAAAAGGGTCTGCATTCAGTGCTGTTTGTTTTCATTTCACTCTGATGAGACTTATGGGAGAGAGTTTCTGCCAGAAGCTGAGAAAAATAATTGTTAATCCACAAATATATATCAAAAATACTGGCCTTTATTGGTAGTTTTATGTGTTTGTTTATTGGTATGACTTTAATAGAGTGACATCCTTTTACACCCACTGAGGATCTGGCCACAGAGACTACCTGGAGATTGGCTCAGCTGTGGAAGCTAGGGAGGAAGGAAAAATAAATAGATCGTAAATCAGTGTAACAGGGTGGCTGAAGAAGGATAGTCAGGAGTACAGTCACTCACTTCAGCAGTATGTGTGAGTGCTCTCCTGGAGGGCTATCACAGTCAGAGACAAACAGAAAACTGCCTACCACACTGTGATTTTTATTTAACGCATTTTATTCTGGCAAACAGCAGAGAGAACCTGCCTATGCAAAGAGAGAGTTAACTCTGACTCAGAAGAAAAGCAGAGTGAAAATAGAAAAACACTAAACCAGTGAGAACAAAATTATAAAAATCCAACCTCCCCAGAGATGCCACTAATTCATGGCTGTTGCCTCTTGTGAGAAGCTCTTTTCTGTACAGTTTAATCTTTTTTTCTCTGCAGATGTCCCACAATGTGACCGCCCCATCCCCATAAATAAAAGATGTAGTAATGAATCACACTTTCATTGCAATCATCACACCAACAATAGAACATTAATCCTCCGACTATTCCCAGACAAAAATTATGTTAACACGGCGCTAAGGTTGAAAGTACATATGAGTAATTTAGAATAAAAAACATTACAAGGATGTTGCAATTATTCTAAAACAAGCACTGTAAACCCAGGAAATTCAGAGTTAAGGTTAAATTTAAGAGAAATCTAAATGTTTTAAAGTATGGAAAGTGCCAATTAGGGCACCCAAACAACCTTAACTCTGCCCTGCAATAACACAATGCAATAACCATTAATGTCTTTATACATTGTGATTTTTTTCCTTCCTGGTGTCATGTAAGCTTCAAAAGAAGAATGTAGTGAATGTAAATGTAAATCCCACATATTAGAAAGCCAGGAGCTCAGCATACATCATCCCAAACCATCAGTGAATGCACATCTGGAACTTCAAGTAATGCTACTGATACCAGTTCTGAGCTCCTCCTTTTGAGTACTTGACTTTTCCACATTAACATTTGTGACGGGTTGGTATCACAGAAACCCCCTTGGAGTTGCCACCTGGTGTGCCAAGACCACTTCTGCCCCTGCTTTCCTGCCTTTTCCAGCTTGGGACTCCAGAATCCTGTCTGGTTTGAGCCAGACCTATTAGCCTGCTGCAAACCCAGACCCAGGTCTGAACCACATCCCCTAACAGCTGAAGGCTTGCCTGGAAGCAGCTCAGGAAGTGCTCTTGCCTTTGACACCCAGGTGCCCAACTCCCAATGGGGTTCAAACCCTGAATAAATCCATTTTACCCTGTATAAAGCTTATACAGGGTAAACGCATAAATAGTTCACCCTCTATTTCATAGATAGAAAAATATGTACAGCTGTTTGCCCCCCTCCAGGTACTAACACGTACTCCAGGTAATTTAATAAGTAAAAAGTGATTTTAATAAGTACAGAAAGTAGGATTTAAGTGATTCCAAGTAGTAACAGACAGAACAAAGTGAATTACTAAGCAAAATAAAATAAAACACGCAAGTCTATGTCTAATCACCCTGAATACAGATAAAAACCTCACCAGTTCCAGTAAACTTCCTTTTACAGGCTATGGTCCTCCTAGCCTGGGTCCAACAATCGCTCATACCCCCTATTGTTCTTGTCTCTTTCAGGTGTACAGTGGAGGGGGGGTGGTGGAGAGGTTCTCTCTTTAGCCAGCTGAAGACAACATGGAGGGGTCTCCCAGGGGTTTAAATAGACTTTCTCCCCTTCCCTGTGTAGCATCCAGTTACCAACTGGAGTTTTGGGATCACATGGGGAAGTCACATGTGCATGCACAACTCAGTTCCTTAGGAGCCAAGCCCTGCTACATTCCTGGCGAAGCTCAGATGTGGATTGGTGTCTGCAACTTCTTTTGTCTGTCAAGAGTTTCTTGACTGGGCTCTCAACCTGCACATTACTTTCTCCAGACATGATCCCATACTCTTAGAAAGGCTGTGTATAAAACCAGCAAATATACAACCAATATTCATAACTTCAACTACAAAATTGATACATGCATACTGTGATGGGTTGGGGTCACAGAAACCACCTTGGTGCTGCCACCTGGTGTGTCAAGGCTACTTCTGCCCCTGCTTCCCTGCCCTTTCCAGCTTGGGACTCCCGAATCCTGTCTGTTTTGAGCCAGATTCCGCTGATCTGCTGCAAACATAGACCCAGGTCCCCTAACAGCCGCAGGCCTGCCTGGAAGCAGCTCAGAGAGTGCGCTTGCCTTTGACACCCAGGAGCCCAACTCCAAATGAGGTTGAAACCCTTAATAAATCCGTTTTACCCTGTATAAAGCTTATACAGGGTAAACTCATAAATAGTTCTCCTTCTATTTCAAAGATAGAAAGATATGCACAGCTGTTTGCCCTCCCCAGGTACCAACTCGCACTCCAGGTAACTTAATAAGTAAAAAGTGATTTTAATAAGTACAGAAAGTAGGATTTAAGTGATTCCAAGTAGTTACAGACAGAACAAAGTGAATTACTAAGTAAAATAAAATAAAACACGCACACCTATGTCTAATCAAACTTAACACAGACAAAAGCCTCACCAGATTCAGTTTTCTTCCTTTCACAGGCTGTAAAACTCCTAGCCTGGGTCCAGCGGTCACTCACACCCCCTATTGTCTTAGTCCTTTGTTCAGTCTCTCTCAGGTATGTCCTTGGGGGGTGGAGAGCCTCTCTCTTTAGCCAGCTGAAGACAAAATGGAGGGGTCTTCCAAGGGCTTTTATAGCCTTTCCCCCACTCCCTGTGTAGCATTATCTTACCCTGGAGTTTTGGGATCACATGGGCAAGTCACCTGTCCATGCACCCTAACCAGTCCAGCCAGTTGCATTCCTGACCAGGCCCAGATGTGGATTGGGGTCTGCACCTCCTATTGTCTGTGTAAGGGTTTCTTGATTGGTCTCTTTACATGAACATACCTTTCTCAAGACATGATTCCAGGCTCTTACAAAGGCTATGTACAAAACCAGCAAATATAAAACCAATATTCATAACTTCAACTACAACAATGATACATGCATACAAACAGGAGGAATAGATTCAGTAGGTCATAACTTTCACAGAGATATGTTACATGGCACATGTAGCATAAAACATATTCCAGTTACATCATGTATACATTTATAAGCCTCTCCCCATAAAGCTTTATGGGGTACACCGTCACACATACAACCAGGAGGAATAGATTCAGTAGATCATAACTTTTACAGCTATATGTTACATGGCACATGTAGCATAAAACATATTCCTGTTATATCCTATATACATTTATAAGCATCCCCCCATAAAGCCTTATGGGGGATGCCGTCACAACATTCTTTTCACATTAAAAAATATATAAATAGAAAGCGTGTTGCCTGTTTCCGTGAAGAAGAGTATGATTAAGTACTCTTTGCAGTTTTTCTTTATCGTGGTGGTATTTCTGTATGAATAGCTAATATGGAAGATTCTTAGCCTATTTCTTGTCTCATCGACTTTATGGGAGTAGTATCAGCTCCTCTGACTTTTAATACTTAGAATCATAGCAGTCTAGTAGCATTGTTGTCAAATTTTCCATGAACAAAGGACATATTCTATTTGGATGAATTAGAACTTCAGTAACATTCTAAACTGTGTTCTGTAACGATGTATCAGAATAAAGCCTGGTCTACACTAGAAAATTAGGTCAGCATAAGTACGTCGCTCAGGGGGTGTGAAAAATCCACACCCAAGCAGTGTAGTTAAATTGACCTAAATCCCTATGTAGACAGCGCTAGGTCGATGGAAGAATTCTTCTGTCCACCTAGCTATCAACTCCTGGGATCAGTATGCTGATCAGTGGGATTCTCCCATCTGCATAGGTAGTGTCTACACTGAAGCGCTACATCAGTGCAGCTGTGCCGTGGTAGCATTTTAAGTGTAGACAAGCCCTAAGACATTTCAGTTAGAAATTGAATGTACCCAGTTAGGCCTTCATTTACAAGTTTGGCGAAATCAGATGTCTCATCAAAGCTAAAGTGAACTAATAGATTTTTAAAAAATGCTCCTCCACATGTTCTAATTAGTGTTTTGACATTTGAGTCTTAAATTGCCATTTCTCAGCTGATAGAAAAATACATGAGTGAAAACTTTTACCCCATGGATATATTAAAAATGATTTATGCCATTTTTGCCTGTGAGTCACATAGAGAAGGGCCTACTACTGCTATTTATTTTATTTATACAGTTTTACCTCTGAGAGGAGAAGAATAAAATACATTAGTCAGGATTTCTTATTTAAGCTTTTGACAGATGAAGTGGCATTTTGAAAAAACTAGGCAGAAAGAGACAATTATTTCAGTACTGTAACTTCAAGAATTTTATGTTTTGATTTTTTCACCTGTAGATATTCTATTATAACACTATTGGCCAAACATTATCAACTCTGGGTGCTTAAACTTAGGCACCTAAAAATTTGGCCTGATTATTAGAGGTACAGAGCATTGACAGATTTCTTTGTCTTTGATGAAAGCTGTGGGTGAGTAGCACCTCTGAAAAATTAAATCAGGCTATTTGGCTAACTTTAGGCACCCAGGATGAGAATTTTTGGCCCTAGTTTTCAAGTATGCATTAATTTGATGCTGAAAGAGCTGATATAACTTCTCTCCTAGAGAAGTATCTGGGTAGTATATAAGCAATGTGGTACCTGCAAACATGTCAAATGTGGGTAGTTTGCTTTTCATTCACTATATCTATATCACCTGTATAAATAATATTCAGCAGAGTGTGAGCAAATGTATCTATAGGTTTAGAATGACTTTTTGCAAGTATGTTACAGAGCTGATAGGAGACTATATTCTGCATGTTCACGAGGGCACTAAGGTGCGGATCCTACAAATATGCACACGCACACATTTAAATTGACTTATGTTAAGGTATGGGGATATTCAGGCACATAAACTTGAAAACACTTACATGCATTTTTAGGACCAAGGCTTATGTTTGAAAAGCAAGTTGCAAAGGATTTACAAAAAATTTGCAAAACTCCCTAAGTAAGGAAATGGATTGCACACTGATGGATAGCTGTGGCTGGACCTCCAAGCTATTGCTTTCTTTATATTCTTATCCGCATGAAATTTGGTGTAATACTGCTACAGAGGGAAAATGCTACCTTTTCTCTGCAGGAAGACGTCATAGGCTATTTACTTCCTTACTCCTTCCCCAGAGCAGGTAGGCAGGGAATATGTGAATCTATGGCTTCATTGCCTACTCTCTAAGCCAACATAAGAAGTGGAGTAGTGATTTCCTGTTATGGGCTAGCAGTAAATTACTGCCCCTTGGGATCAAGATGGAAGCAGAGCAGACATTGTGACTCCAGTATGAGTCACAATGCCTTCAGAGGCTACTACTAGTCTGGTATAGCTTGAGCACCATCCCTAGTTTACAGCTGTGCCTAAATCAAAATCTAACCCAGTTTAGATAATTAAACTAAACCGGTCACTTTCATGCTGTTTCTAGTCCCTACCATTGTATAATTCTTGTGCACCTGCACAATGCAGATCTGTCTGGGGTTCCATTTCTGGTGTGGAACATTTATTTAAATTTAAAACTATAGCCCTATTTTCATTGATATAAAAACAAATAATCACAACATTTTTATTTACACTAGACTTTGTAAACCCACCCCTCTGTTTAGTTTTACAACAGTAACATTTTGGGCATCAATTAATTGACATGTTCCTATGACATTTTGTTCCCTTAGATGTGAGTAAAATTCCTGGGATGAAATCCTGGCCCCACGGAAGTCAATGGGAGTTTTGTCATTGACTTTAATGAAGCTACGATTTCACCCTCTAGTTTATGATAACAAAATTTCTCCATATGCTATTACTATGAATAACAAGACTCTTGTGGGAACTGATAATTCAGTGGTAGAAAAATAATGCATTCTGTTGTTGTATTTTACTCCCAGAGACCTATATTTTGCTGAACTGACTATTATTCAATCATTGTAAAAATGCAAAGTTGTTTCACCATCCATGAATGTGTTATGCTAATTATTTGGTTGCAGTTCTTCTGAGTTTACTGTGCAAAGCTCAGATATAGATTTAGAAAGTACTGGAATAACCTGTGGTGAATAATTCATTGATCCAAAACCAGAGAAACATGCTTTTTTTGCTAATTACAATTTCTGAATATTCCGTTCTTTTTGGATGACACTTCCAGATTCCTGAAACTTTCCCATCAAATCACTGTCCACAGGAACATGTCCCTAGCTTTAATTTTGAATTACTTTACAATGCCAAGTTTGAAGTACAATAATTAGAATGTGTCAAATTTACTTCTTAGGTCTGTGCAAATTGTCAAATTCACTGTCACTCAGAATTCTGAGGAATATTTTTACTACTTCTGGGAGAACGTTAGAAAGTCTAGTGGTCCAGTTAGCACAAGCCTTGAAAAGTTCAAATACTTATTCCCATCTTACCTAACTTCTTTGAACAGTACTCTCCCCCACCCCTACTTCTAGTGTTACCAGTCTCAAGCATTCAAAGATCATGAGTCTAGACTGAAAAAAAAACTGGTGGCGGGGAATGAAGAACTCACTTCTGCTGGCTGATACATTTGGAAGTTCTTCTGGCCAGGGGTTGTGCCTTCTGTTTGTAGAGAGGCTAGCACAACGAGGCCCTGATCCTGATTGGGGCTGCTAAGCTCTGCTGTACTAATACAGAAGCCACAAAGAGTCCTGTGGCACCTTATAGACTAAGGTGTCACAGGACTCTTTGTCGCTTCTACAGATCCAGACTAACACGGCTACCCCTCTGATACTTGTACTAATACAAACATTCAATAACAATGGTAACTTCTAGACTGAGAGAGGAGCCCATTGGGTTACTTTTTCTGCTCCCCAAAGAACTGGCAATGAGAATGGGCCACCTGAGAAGGGGGAAGGGGACCTCTCCTTAACTCCTTGTACTCAGGGTCAGGAGACACCAATCTCTAGGAAAAGGGGATGATCCCTACCAACAGGGATGCTGGAATAATTTGTACAGTGGGGATGCAGAGAGCCATTGAATCAAACTGTAAACCCTGTATATAATGGAATCCACTTCAAGCCAAGGGGTGCGGCAGCACCTCCAGCATCCCGAGTTCCAGCACCTATGCCTACCAAAAATGCTTTTTAAGAAGAACCCAGACAACTGTTTTTTATCTTCACCTGCTGTGGTTGAACAAGGCAGGGAATTATCTAGTCTTGCAACCTCTTTGACTGGCTGTGAGAGGCAGAAAATAGAGAGCTGTGGCATGCTGGACTGAGAACTTCATTTTCATCAACTCTTCACAGCTCTCAGGAATGCAGAGGGGTGTTTTAACCTCATGCAGGAGGCCAATCTTTCTCCTGAGGAAGTCATGAAACCTGTATCCACAGCCTTCAGCAACCTGCCTGGCTTAGCAGCTCCTGGATACAATGTATTGCATAAGGCCTTAAGTGCTGTGGATGAACACATCAAAGAGAGGGAAAAATAACTGTAATCAGTAGATTGCTCATTATCTCTCTTGCTTCCTGCAGAACCGAGTGTAACTGTGTTACACTGCACCTCGTGCTTATAAGCAGTACAAAAACAGAATGGAGAATTTAGCCTACACATTTTACTAACTCAATATTCCTTCTCTTCCGGCCAAAATGATGCCAACTTGCAAAGTAAATAGTGCTTTGTGTTTTATTTTTTGCACTGGCAGCATAGCTACATGAAAAATATTATGACTTGCCTCTGACACATGTGACTGAAAGAATTATTCTGAAGTGCTCCTGAGCCTGTCTTTGTCACAGTCTTCTATTTCAGTCCTTGTCATGCACTCTGCCTATCATTCATTATAGCTGATGGGTCTAGGGCAGAAAGGCGTCTCTCTTCTTGTTCCCTAGAGGATTTCATCTTGGCTGGCTCACCTTCAATCACGCTAATAGCTCTCTTGGCACAAATTCAGAAAGGCTCTGATAAGACGTTTCACATATTCAGTTCTATTTTTTAATTTCTAATTTTAAAAATGAACACACTGGAAAAGGCCAAAATGAAGGTTTCCAGAAAAGAATTTTGTTGTAATGAAAGCATTAATTAAACAATTTTTTTTAAGTCTATAAACCCTTCCGGTGTCCTTGCTAACTTTTCTCCTATGTACTGGCATAGGAATTTGGTTGTTCATTGATTAAGCAATGAAAACGTAGCTCCTGAATTTATTATATCTTGGTTTATGGCAAGTTTTACACTGACCTGAGGGTATGTTAGAACAAAGATATGTTGGATCACAATTACAATCTCTAATTCTTAAATTAATGTCAAGCTTCCCCGTAGCTGCTCTGCTTTTACTCCCATGGCAGGGTTCAGCTGCAGGTCTGACATCCTGATGTACCCCACAATCAAGGCAGAAGAAAAGGGGTTAGTACATAGGGGAGAGCATCATTTAGTGACTGTTTAATTTTTTAACCCTTTCAGTGTCACAGTTTATTGCACATTCCACTACTCCCTGTCTTTCCCAGCCCACTTCTATCTGAATGGGACTTGACAACATCTGACATGCAGTTTGAGGAAAGGGAGGAAGGTACGATGTATCCTAAACTGTAGGCAGTGACAGGTTTTAATTAAGAAAATGAATAATTTAAGATTTTAAGTTGCTTGTTCTCTCTCCTAGGGATTTTATGAGTGTATCCAGATAAGTGTCAGACATCAGGCTAGAATGCAAAATACATGTCTGGGAATGACATTTACCTTACAGTAACTCACTAAAAGCAGGAATAACAAAGTCTCATACCTATTTTAATATCTATTAACTGCTAAACTGGCAGATGACACACATCCTTAGCTATACACTAAAAGTAAATGAATCAAGGAACTCAGGTAAACTGAATGAAACTCTGTTATAGTCCCGAATAGGACTGATTACACAATGTTCCAGTGACGAATGCAGAAAACACAATGGCTGGGGATTTTTAATGCAACGTTTATTCTATCAGAATGAGCATATTTTTAAAAGGACACGATTATAGTTTGTTTTAACTTTTAAATGCTGGACTCTATTTTTTTTAGTCTAAATCTATTTTTGAAAAGCTTATTTGTAAAATCCATAGCATTTATTTGTCTTTTCAGTCTGAATTTCTTTTATTTAGGGCTGTTATGCAATTAAAAAAATTAATTGTGATTAATTGCACTGTTAAACAATAATAGAATACAATTTATTTAAATATTTTTGGATATTTTCTACATTTTCAAATATATTGATTTCAGTTACAACACTAAATACATGTACAGTGTTCACCTTATATTATTATTTTTATTACAAATATTTGCAATGTAAAAAACAAAAAAAAATAGTATTTTTCAATTCCCCATTGCAAGTACTGTAATGCAATCTCTTTATCATGAAAGTTGAACTTACAAATGTAGAATTATGTACAAAAAATAATGGCATTCAAAAATAAAACAATGTAAAACTTTAAAGCCTACAAGTCCATTCAATCCTACTTCTTGTTCAACCAATCACTCAGAGAAACAAGATTGTTTACATTTGCAGGAGATAATGCTCCCCACTTCTTGTTTACAATGTCACCTGAAAGTGAGAACAGGCATTCACATGGCTCTGTTGTAGCCTTCGTAACAAGATATTTACATTCCAGATGCACCAAAGATTCATATGTCCCTTCAGCTTCAGCCACCATTCCAGAGCACATGCGTCCATGCTGATGAAGGGTTCTGCTTGATAATGATCCAAGCAGTGTGGACTGATTCATGTTCATTTGCATTATCTGAGTCAGATGCCACCAGCAGAAAGTAGATTTTCTTTTGTGGTGGTTCGGGTCCTATAGTTTCTACATCGATGTGTTGCTCTTTTAACTCTTCTGAAAGCATGCTCCCCACCTCGTCCCTCTCAGATTTTGGACAGCACTTCAGATTCTTAAACCTTGGGTCGAGTGATGTAGCTATTTTTAGAAATCTCACATTGGTATCTTCTTTGCATGTTGTCAAATCTGCAGTGAAAGTGTTCTTAAAATGAACAACATGTGCTGGGTCATCATCCGAGAGACTGCTATAACGTGAAATATATGGCAGAATGCGGGTAAAACAGAGCCGGTGACATACAGTTCTCCCCCAAGGAGTTTAATCACAAATCGAATTAACACTTTTTTTTTTAACGAGCATCATGAGCATAGAGGCATGTCCTCTGGAATGGTGACCGAAGCATGAAGGGGCATTCGAATGTTTAGCATACCTGGCACGTAAATACCTTGCAATGCTGGCCACAAAAGTGACATGTGAACAGCTGTTCTCACTCTCAAGTGACATTGTAAATAAGAAGCAGGCAGCATTATCTCCCATAAATGTAAACAAACTTGTTTGTCTGAGCGATTGGCTGAACAAGAAGTAGGACTAAGTGCACTTGTAGGCTCTAAAGTTTTACATTGTTTTGTTTTTAAGTGCAATTATGTAACAAAAAAAGCTACATTTGTAAGTTGCCCTTTCATGATAAAGAGATTGCACTACAGCACTTGTATGAAGTGAATTGAAAAATACTATTTCTTTTATCATTTTTACAGTGCAAATATTTGTAAGCAAAAATAATAATATAAAGTGAGCACTGTGCACTTTGTATTCTGTATTGTAATTGAAATCAATATATTTGAAAATGTAGAAAAACATCCAAAATATTTAATACATTTTGATTGGCATTCTATTGTTTAACAGTGCGATTAATCACAATTAATTTTTTTAATCGTGATTAATTTTTTGGAGTTAATTGCATGAGTTAACTGCAATTAATTGACAGCCCTACTTTTATTCCTATCCTTTAAAAAAAAAAATCATCCTACCTACCTATCTGTAGAAGGGCGAAAGTGTAGGATGGAATTTTCAAAAGCTCTCAGCACTGGCCTAACTGTACCATTGAAGTCAGTGGCTGAGCACTTTTGAAAATCATTACCTAGAGCTCCTGGTGTCCTAAGTGAGATTAGCCCTCTGTGCCCTATTTCAAGTTGCAGATGGAAGAATTTTTAACAGGGATTTTCCCTTTCATATGGAATCTTTTTTACTGTAACTACACTTCTGAGAAGAGGTACCTGTAAAGAAACTCATTGCATTGATAGTGATTACTAATGTACAACACCTAAGAAGCTGGTAGCCTGGCTCTGTTTCTGTGTTCTTAAAAAGAGGACACATAGAATATTGAGGGCTCAGGATATTAAGGATACATACTCCTGGGGGATTTCTGCATCAAAAATTAAAAATACTGGCACAATATTTTAAAATTCTGCAAATTTTATTTGTTTGCATATTTATTTATGTGTCAAAATAACACTACATAATCACACCAGTTTCAGTTATTTTGGTAATTTATTTCAAAATGCCTGTCAGCAACTATGACTATAACAATACAGACACAAAAAAATTCCTCCAGGAGCAGAGAGTTAAGGAAACCCCTACGACAACCCAGTTCCTGTTTCTCTTCCCCAGAGCCCAGTGGGGGTGGGTGGGTGGGGGGGTGGGAGGGAATGGACGGATGACAGACATCCACACTCTCTCCCCACCAGATCCCATCTGTGGAGTTCCCCAGCCCAGATACTCACATCCCCCTGTAGCCCATAGGATTATTTTGCTAGCTATTATATCCTACTAATCCAGCCAGCAGTATCAATTAATAGGTTTCTTTTTCTGAAATTAATCTCTTTTATTCTTATATTTTATCAGTATCAATTCCTTGGAATTTAAGATGTGTTGAGGTATGTGTTTCCTAATAATAAGTTTTGCTGAAAATTCTGAAACACAAGATGCCTACCAGTTTGAAATCCGGTAAGAAAATTCTATATAGCAAAAAGTATATTCAGTTATGAATATGTCAGCATAAAGGCTGGCAATCTTTGGCTCAAATTAAGAATGGGCCCTGAACTTTGGGGAACCAAAGGGAGGAACTTTCTTGACTTTAGCAAAGCTTTTGATACAGTCTCCCACAGTATTCTTGCCAGCAAGTTAAAGAAGTATGGGCTGGATGAATGGACTATAAGGTGGATAGAAACTGGCTAGATGGTCGGGCTCAATGGGTCGTGATCAATGGCTCCATGTCTAGTTGGCAGCCGGTATCAAGTGGAGTGCCCCAAGGGTTGGTGCTGGGGCTGGTTTTGTTAAATATCTTCATTAACGATCTAGAGGATGGTGTGGACTGCACCCTTAGCACGTTTGCAGATGAGACTAAACTGGGAGGAGTGGTTGATGCACTGGAGGGTAGGGATAGGATACAGAGGGAGCTAGACAAATTAGAGGATTGGGCTAAAAGAACTCTGATGAGGTTCAACAAGGACAAGTGCAGAGTCCTGCACTTAGGATGGAAGAATCCCATGCACTGCTACAGACTAGGGACCGAATGGCTGGGCAGAGTGTGAAAAATAGGAACACTTTTTTTTGGGGGGGGGAGGAGATGTTATAGTTCCATAAAGAAGACAAAGCCCCTTATATCGGGAAGGTCCCCAAAATATCAGGACAGTTGGTCACCCTAACACAAGTCGTAGTGTGCTCCCATATGCAGGGGAGGGGCGGGGGCCAAAGTAGCAGACTTGGCTCTGTCAGGGCCACCTGGCACCCAAGGACCCCCCTCCCCCGAGCTGCAGTTGCAGTTGCAGCACCATGTGGCCCCCGTCCTCCTCCCCGTTGAGTAGTGGGAGAGGTGGGGGCTGTGGCAAAAAACCCGGCTCCAGCAGGGCCATTCTCACCTGCTGTTGCAGCACCATGTGGCCCCCAGGCTCCTCCCCACCCCCCACGAGCAGGGAGGAGTCAGCATGGAATCCCTCCCTTAGGGGACTCCTGCTCCGATAACCAGCAGAGCCCCCGTGCTGGGGGATGGGGCAGAGATACGACCCCTGCATCAGGGAAGACCCTCTGCCCCAGGGGAAAGGGATCCCAAAATCCTTACCCGCCTCCCTCTGCATCCTGAGGACTGCCACTGCTGTTAAGAGGCTCCACATGGCCCCTGCACTGGGCTAAATCCCAGGAGCTGGGCAATGCTGGACAATCAGCACCCCTCTCCCCAGTTGAACAATGGGTACCAGTGACTCTCATGGGGAGGAGCGACCTACTGGCCTTAGCAAGGGTCCCCCTTTCACTGCCAGACCCATCAATTTCACCCACCCCTTCATGTGGGTGGTGGCATTTTTTACACATGGTGCCACCTAGTGGCATAACAGTATAGTACAGTTAGCATTCCTTTACAGAGGGATTTGACCCAGTCTCCTGCTCCCCAGGTGGGTACCCTAATCACTGGGCTACAAAATCATTGTCATTCTCGCTCTCTCTGGCCCAATCACTCTTTATGCACAGTGGAACAGTTTCAACAGGAGAGACCGAGGAAGCCCCACATCAGCCTATTTCATAGATCAGTGTTGAGAGCACTCTGGTGGGAAAATCTAGTTCCAATCCTTTTCTTGAAGCCAGAGTTTGAGTTCCCATTTTACATATGTTATCTAAGTATTCTGAAAAACTTCGTATCTTTGAAATAATAAGATTACAACATGCCACTGAAATTGAGGCCAAACACCCCCTTGATGTCAACCTAGCCCATGATTCGGTCTGCACTTTAAATCTGAATGTTACTATTTTTTCCACAGTAACAAATTGTAGTCATGCAAAAACTGGAGTGAAGGATGGAGGGAAAGCACTGGAGCGGTCTCGGCAGAGCTGAGTGCCCTTCTTGGCTCTGCCACAGCCTTCCTTTGTTATCTTGGGAAAGTTAATCTCTGTGTGTCTCATTGCCCTTGTGTAAAACAGGGGTAATACTACTTCCCTACCTCACAGCGGTTCCGGGAGGATGAATGTTATGTGGGTAATGGTTATTATAGTGAGGGGGCAACAAATAGGTACAACAAATATTCACAGTTTCCAGAGCACAATTTAAAATTAAATCTTGATTGAAGAAGGTACATTTAGGAAAACATTAATATTGAAAGATAATTTTGCAGATGGATGCAATTGTTTCTTTAATGCCAATCACCATTCATTCTTTATTATCTTTTCTTACAGCTATTTCATTCCAAACGGGGTTTACATTCTCTATGCCGAGGCCTTTTGAACGTCTGATTGAAGTGTTACCTTTTCGTGCTTCACATTTTTTCCTGGATATACAAGATTAGGATTCGTTTGGGATCAAAATAGGGTATTTTTATGCTAGACTTGATGAAATCATTGTCAGCAACTGTCAAAACAAAAATGACTTGAAGACCGATCATCTTGTTATAGGAGACTTGCTTCAGTAGTCTGGAACTTACAACCAATTTAGTTATGTCAAGGCACTAAGTCCCATTTACAGTGAAGACATGATGTAATAAATATAAATTAAATTTGTTTTAGTTGATTTAATGATCACACCATTCTAATTAATTCTGGAAACAAATGGTTTAGAGAACATGTTAACTATGATAGGTACATTTTTTTTGCAGATTTATCACTGATGAAAATATGAATTGGAAAATAATGACACGACTAAGGTACAAAGGAGTGAGATAATGGTGCTAGCCTTTCACCACTGGAAATCTAAAGGTTCAAAGGAAGTATGACAGGGTTGGACTCACCCCTGCAGCACCTCCTGCTGGTTTCACCGGGAATTAGCTCACTAGCCTCTGGGGCGCCCTCTGCAGGCCGGTGATCCGCCTGACCACACGGGCCCACGATTCCCTCCCAGGACCCGGTGCCCCTTTAATGGGGGTGCTGCCCCTCAGCAGTACCCCACAGATCTGGGTCTCCCCTCCCCAGGGGACCCCCAACCCACTATCCCCACCTTGCCTCCGTCGTAGGCTACTGCCAGTCACCAGCTAACCCCACGCCCTGGGGCAGACTGCAGTATAAGCCACTCATCACAGGCAAAGGGGGTTTGGACTTGCTGCCTCGGCCTACCCGTGGGCTGCCCCCGCAACCCCAGTACCTAATTGGGCCTAACCCTAGGCCATAGCCTGGGGTTTTCTCAGGCCGGAGCTCCCCAGCTCCTCTGGCCTTCCCCAGCCCTGCTCCACCCTAGGTACCTGCAGCCAAACCCTTCTCCTTCTACAAGCAAAGGGAGACTGTTTGCTCCAGGCCCACTGCCCTTTTATAAGGGCCAGCTGGGCCCTGATTAAACTGGCCACAGCTGCGGCTGCTTCCAATCAGCCCAGCTTTCAGCCTCAGCCCTCTCCCAGGGCTATTTCCAGCCCCTCAAGGCAGGAGCGGGGTGCCACCCCGCTACAGGAAGATTCAAAGTCACAAGAGAAAATGAGTATGATGGGCTCGTACTAGTTCTCAATGGACAAGTGACGACTGACACCTTAGGCAGGTTTAGCTCGGGACTTGTCTAACGCAAAGGTGTTGTAGGTCACAGGGAGCCCATTGACTTCAATGGGCTTTGGATCAGGCCTATGCAGAGCTAGCTAGGGAGGAAGCTTGTAGACTGGCTGGAATCAAGCATCCCGTGAACAGGCAAATATCCGTAACAAGCAC
This sequence comes from Chelydra serpentina, assembly GCA_037349315.1. Taxonomy (NCBI): domain Eukaryota; kingdom Metazoa; phylum Chordata; order Testudines; family Chelydridae; genus Chelydra; species Chelydra serpentina. The sequence goes on from JBAIAC010000004.1 coordinate 109,961,077, forward strand.
TAAACAATGAGAATCCAGTGGCCCATCCCAATGCTCTCCTTCATGCCGGTGGATTTGGAGCTGGTGCGGAGTTCCCTACAAAGTTTGCAGGGGGTTAAGCAGGTTGTGTGGGTGGTTGCTCTGCCTGTACCTTCCCATGCATGGCTACTGGTTAGATTTCACCCACATGTAATATGTATATGTGTGATTCTCTTGCCTAATTTCGGGGGGGGGGGGGAAGAAAGTAGAATGAAATATACCTTTAGGCTCACTAGATTCTCAAAGGCCCAAAATACAGATTTAATGATGCAGACATATACAGACTCTTTACCCTAATTATCTGGACTATAGCATACATACTAACATCGTAAGGGCTCTCTCATCAACCTTTTCCTCTCTGAAACACAGTGCCATTTTTACTGTGCTTCTCAAATGCACAAGTTCTCCAAAACCGCTCCATAAATGCAAGGTTGCTGTTCTAAGTATCTGTGTTCTTAATATGAATAGGACACGTCTGAATTTCTTGCTTATGTTTATATGAGTAAAGCTCCCTCTCCTTTAAGTCAAGCCAGTACAGAAAACAGTCTGGACTTTGATTAATGCAGCAAAACTTGTGCTCCGTCTGTATGAATAATGAAAAGTGTTGGCTGAGTCTGTATTCATCCAGACCTATCAGTCATGATCAGGAAAATTTCTATATCCTGTCATAGGCACTCATCGGGAAGAATTTCATCCAGAGTTGCTCAGGCAGAGGTCACATGCTGCTGATGTCTCTACACCATGACTTTCAATATGTTCCCACTCCCCAAATGCATTAATGGTAGACTGACCATTTTGACTTACATAAACGTTATATTATCTTTACAGTCAGATAACTGTAAAGCATTAAAAGGGTGGCCATAAACTGTGCTGCTGCAAGACAAAAAGTGTACTTTCAAGCAAGGACATAGCTGTCCGCTACTCTGATGCTAAAGACAGGCCAGGGCTTGAAATATGCTATTCTGGGCCTTTTCCATTAAGTCGTCCTCCACTTAGTACCATAATGTAATTAACATTGTGGGTCTCATGGCTCTTTTTAAAGGAATTAGACACCATGACTCACTTGGGCATTATCTGAACAAACTCTCCCACTGCAGAATGACTCAATCACTAAGATTGCTGTCTGGCAACATTCCGAAATATCAAGAACTAAGAGCTAGCTCTTAATCTGATTTAGGGTCGTCTTTAATATTTTTCAAACACCGCAGAATCCTATTCTGAAAAAAAGTTATGAGTTATTTTAAGTACACACTGAATCCTGAGCTGTCTTTCAGCATTACTGACCCTTTTAAAGCAATTGCATTTAATTTTGAAACCTACCGCAAAAGGCCAGAGGAAGAAATAGAGCATTCAAAGCAGGGCAAAGTGCACGCAACAAATGGGACACAGAGTTTGAGAGAGGATTGTGAATTATGTGCAACCCCGATTGATTTCTCCCTTCTTCCTCTCTCTGCCTTCTCTGAGGGGATGGTAACGTTCAATCTAGACCAGTGATATTCAGACCTCAGTGGTTTAGGAGTCAAATTAGCAATCAACATTACTCAAAAGAGCCACAACAGTATGAATTCATTGTTTCATTTACTATAGTACTCTGTATTCATATTTAAACAGTATGAGGGGGAAATATTTAGTATATTATTCTCACAGCAAAATGACTGACCAAATATTATTTTATCAACTACAATTGGTTACTAACATAATAAAGCGACAAAGAGTCCTGTGGCACCTTATAGACTAACAGACGTACTGGAGCATAAGCTTTCGTGGGTGAATACCCACTTCTTCAGATGCAGCATAGTCTATAAGGTGCCACAGGACTCTTTGTCGCTTCTATAGATCCAGACTAACACGGCTACCCCTCTGATACTTAACATAGTAAAAGCATCCTGACTGGTTAATAATTAAATCACACCATGTTTAATATCATGTGCTGCAAAGAGTTGCAGGAGGCACACTAAGGAGCCACTTGCAGCTCACGAGCCTCAGTCTGAGCATCACTGATAGACCCTGGCTGGAGGGCAAGTGATGAAGATGTCTTGCAAGGTGTGGAAATTTGGGAAGGCAGGGGGTGCTTACACATGATTTTCTCTGTTTTGGTAAATTGTCAGGCAAAACGGTGCACACTGGAGTTTGGAACAGTAAGTTTCATGGTGGCATGCCTGTTTCATAGATTCAAAGGCCAGAAGGGACTATCTAGTCTGGCTTACTGTGTAACACATGCCACACATCTTCCCCAAAATAATTCCTAGACCATATCTTTTAGCAAAACATCCAATCTTCATTTAAAAATTGTCCGTGGTGGAGAACGGCAGGAACACTAAAGGATTTTCCATAGGGCTGACTCCCACCGAAAGGAAGAAGTCTCTGTTCCAACCGCATTTGCTCCAATCCCTCAGACAGAGACAAACACCTACAAGATCTCTATCAAGCATTCTTACAACTACAATACCCACCTGCTGAAGTGAAAAAACAGATCGACAGGGCCAAAAGAGTACCCAGGAGTCACCTACTACAAGACAGGCCCAAAAAAGAAAATAACAGAACACCACTAGCCGTCACCTTTAGCCCCCAACTAAAACCTCTCCAGCGTATCATCAAAGATCTACAACCTATCCTAAAAGATGATCCCTCACTCTCACAGATCTTGGGGGACAGACCAATCCTTGCTTACAGACAGCCCCCCAACCTGAAGCAAATACTCACCAGCAACCACACACCATACAACAAAAACACCAACCCAGGAACCTATCCTTGCAACAAAGCCCGATGCCAACTCTGTCAACATATCGATTCAAGTGATACCATCACAGGGCCTAATCACATCCGCCACGCCATCAGGGGCTTATTCACCTGCACATCTACCAATGTGATATAGGCCATCATGTGCCAGCAATGCCCCTCTGCCATGTACATTGGCCAAACCAGACAGTCTCTACGCAAAAGAATAAATGGACATAAATCTGACATCAGGAATCATAACATTCAAAAACCAGTAGGTGAACACTTCAACCTCCCTGATCACTCAGTGACAGATTTGAGGATAGCAGTGTTGCGACAGATTAACTCCAAAAGCAGACTTCAAAGAGAAACTATTGAACTCGAATTGATATGCAAACTAGATTGTGTTGCCTCCGGATTAAATCGAGATTTGGAATGGCTCGGCCATTATGTTAATTGAATCTATTTCCCTTAAGTTAACGATCCTCATTCACACCTGTGTGACCATCTTGTTTATCACTTCAAAAGCTTTTTCTTCCCCTGCTCATGTTTCCTCTCAACTAATTAGCCTCTTAAGATTGGTCTATACACCTGGACCTTATGTTTCTCTGACTGTATAAATGTCTGTCTGCAGTGTGTTTCATTCCATGCATCCGATGAAGTGGGTATTAACCCACGAAAGCTTATGCTGAAATAAATTTGTTAGTCTCTAAGGTGCTACAAGTTTTCCTTTCTTATTTTCGTTCTGTTCCTATAGGCTGTGTACCAAGACAATAATTTACATTCACCATTTGGCCTTTGGAGCTGTGAGTTTAGAAACACTCATCCTTCATCTTGAACCCTTTGGTGCTAGCCCATCCCAGTGACCAGCTAAAGCCTACAAGACTGATAAAGATGAGGCAAGGATGTGGAAGGCAAAAGACTCCTTTCAAAACACCCAGAAAACTCTTTTAAAAGCATGGGACCACAAAGGTGGTGCACACCTTCATCTCCCTCTGTGCTTCACTGGCATTTTTGGGTGTTCTGCACTTCTGAAAAATCAGGTGTCTTGTATTTACATGCCTAAGTATGGATTTAGGAGCCTAACTTTAGGACTTGGGTTTGAAAATTCTGGCTAAAAGTTGTGTGTGTTTTTCCTTTTTTGAATTATTGCTCTGATCGAGTCTATTTCTGCGCTAACTACCAGAGAAAAAGCTGATATTTTCCTTTGGAAAAAGGGGCAGGGAATCATTGATAATTTAATTAGCACAGTGAATCATTATCTAAACGGTTACGATCGGGTCTAAAATGTCTCATTGAGATAATTGCAAAGCAAACTCATCCCTTTATATATCTGTTCCAGCCTGACAGAGACGACCTCACTTTCATTTAAGATAAAGCCCAAAACAGAACCAATTCTTAAGATCAAAGTAATGAAATTTCAATTTGTTTGAAATTTGCATTGTGGGACAAAAGGAAATTAAAAAGAACTGGATTAATTTCTTGTTTTTTAAAAAAATATGATAACCATCGGAATCTTTAATTGCAGAATTAGTTTTCAAAATTTCAATCTCAAAATTGCATCAAGGGAGATGTTATACACATGTGAAGCTTTGTTGAGAAGCTACTTTTTGAGGCTTTGGATGCACAGCGTCTGAATGTGATCACAACCTCGTACGGTCCTGATTCACTGGCATACGCCTCACTGAAGTCATACTGAAAGACATACTTAACTGCTACACTGAAAAGGGAGGGAGGCATTCAAGTAGAGCCGGATTTAGGAGCAGGCGACTCAGGCGACCGCCTGGGATGCCGGGCTCGGAGATTTATAGATCCTAGCATGCAAATTTATCATCTTACTTGAGAGGGATAAATCATGCATGCAAATCATGCATCCAAGTAATGAAATGGGCTAAAAATGCAATAAAAAAAATAAGGTAATTCAAAAGTTTAACAAATGGAGGGGTGGCACCAAAGATGCTCTTTGCCTGGGGTGCCATTTGGTCTAGGGCCAGCCCTGGATTCAAGCACTAGCCTCTAGCTCAACAAGGTACTTTAACATGTGCTTAACTTGCAGCATGTGAATATTCTCATTGATTTAGGGGACAATACTCACATGCTTAAATGTCGGGTGAACCACTTCGCTGAATCAGGGCCAAAACGATACGTGAGGCTAATAGTCCTATGTGGAGTAAGTGGGGAGAAAACAGAAAATAATCATTATAAAACTTTGCTTTTATAGGGCCTGAGCCAAAGCCCGCTAAAGTTCATATGTGAAATCCTGGCCTCAGTGGGAGTTTTGCTATTAACTTCAGTAGGGCCAGGATTTCATCCATTCAAGCCTATAGTGTCAAAAGTGTTTTATAAAAATGGGTGAGTATTATCACCTGGATCACCTGGATCGTTATCACATTGTTTTATAAACAGTGAAACTGAGGCAGAGAGGTTAAAGGCATACATAACTGAATCTCACACTATCCCTTTCCCCATAAAAGTTAATAAACTATGAGAAGTGTTGGGTACAGAGAAGATTACATATGTAAGGCAAGACATATATACAGAATATTTAGAAATGTGGTTTCCTTCCATTGAGTTTACAGAAATAACAAGTTACCTAACAAGTAGCCTCTCTGACTTCTTTTTTCCCTTTAAGAATATGTAAAATATTTGGGATTACCATGGATAATTATAGAAACTATCAAGTCATCATGTGATTTCATTTCTTTCAATGAATTGGTTATTTGAATGTACAGCAAGATTGCATAGAGCAAAGTTTAGTTGCTTAGAAATATATTTGCATCTTTGCAACTTCTTTGTGAATGAGCTATATTTATTTTTGCGTTTGATTGTCATTTTGGCTGTACTGTTAAAAGTAGTAGTTGGAAAGCTTGGAATAATAAAGAGACTATAAAGTAGCGTACAGTAATATTGAATTTTTAAGGGTAAATATTTTCAGACGGGATACATATTTCTGGAGTTAATATAATGAGGGGTAGATAGTGACAGGCTATAATGCAGGTGTGCAGGTGACTCAGACTCCTCCACATCTCTCTGTGGCTCTGTTTGGGCTGCTTGCATCGGGGCTCAGTTGTGGGGGAGGGAGGTACAGGAGAGGCTATGTTGCTAATACTGTCCCTTAGCAAGCGAGAGGGTGGGGTGGCGGTAAGGAGTGAATGGAGCAATGGCTTCATTCCCCCGATATGCTTGTCTGCAGCAATAGCCAGGCAAGAGGGGTGAAGCAAGCTTCACTCTGAAAACCAATGAAATATCTTACTTTCCTCCCAGAGCCGGGTAGCATGAGCAGAGCGGCCACTCTGAGGCCTGGTCTACACCTAAAACTTAGATCGACCTAGCTACGTCATGCAGGGCTTTGAAAAATTTCACACCTTGTGTTATACAGTGAGGTTGACATAACCCACTGTAGATGCTGCTAGGAAGAACCATGGACCTAGCTACCACCTCTCAGAGAGGTGGATTACTTGCACCGGTGGAACTTCAACGTAGGAAGCATCTATACCACAGCAGTGCAGCGCTGTAGCACATACCTGTGCTTTAGGGTGACCAGATGTCCCGATTTTATAGGGACAGTCCCGATTTTGGGGTTTTTTTCTTATATAGGCACCTAGTACCCCCACCCCCCGTCCCGATTTTGCACACTTGCTGTCTGGTCACCCTACTGTGCTTTGACACAGTTTCTTCCCTGGGCTGCTCCAGCTACAGTATAGCTACACACCACTCTCCTGTCAGGGCTGATCCTAGTGGATCAGTCTAGCCTAACATGAGCTCTTTGTTGCCTGGAAAGTAATATAAATCCAAGGAAAATATGATGTATTTTAAAGTAATTAAAAAAACACCTTGATAGAATCAGCAAGCATTAGAAAACATCCACATTAGTTATCAGGGCCAATTCATTAAAAAAAAAAATAAAAAAAAATAAACACCTCCCACCCAACCCTTCTTTCAAGCAGCAGAAACTCTCACATGTATTCTCAAGCTTTGAGACTCCTGAAACATTATAGATCCATAATTTCCGTTCTGTGTTTCTGGTCACTGCTGAAGAAATTATTCCGGTGCCTCTGCAACAGCAAGTGAAAGAAGAATTGAGCCTTTCTTATCTGAACAATGGATGTTCAATCCACCAGAGATACCATTCCTGCTTTATTGAATTACTTAGTGACATTGACAAAAAGCTCTAGATGTGAATCTTGATCTGAAGGAGCCCTGATCCCAATTTGTACAATAGTTTCTACTAGATGGCTAATCTCTTTTCTCTTTGCTAAAGAGTAAAGAAAACAGAAAAGCTGCTTCTGTGTGCAAACTAGAATGTGCACAACAAAACCCAAAATCAATAAAAGCAGCAGAAAATCCACTGCTTTCATCTAGCTATTTATCCCAGTTAGTGAAGGCATTTTTATAACTAGGTTAGCTAGCTTCCAGAACAAGCATTATTTTGTACCAGATTCTTTCTGTGAGGAAGGCTTATTTCATTGTAGAAACCACAGTCTTGTTTTATTTTTGTTCTTATCTTACTAGAACAAAGATTTAACAAATTTACAAAGGAATAACTTGATGTGGCTTATTTTAGTTCCTCCAAAAAGAGCAAGCATGCTTCTATTGAAACATGTATTTTATAGATCTTGGTGAGACAAGAAATAGGTCTGTGTCTATGGGTATGTCCATATACATTTTACAGCAGGACATTCACACATGGGAGTTTGTGCATAGGAGAGGTTTTGCAGTATAATCTAAGGTGTGAATTTAAACCAAAGGTAGTTATATGGGTGTAACGCACCCCTCTTCTCCCCTCATGTGGACACTCTCATTCCAGTATGACTGTCCTTTTTTGGTGTAGCTTACATTGTTTGGAAAGCAGTTTAAGCTATACTGAAAAATGCTGTTGTCGTACTGGAATAAGAGTGTCTACACAGAGAGCTATGCAGGTGCAACCATATCTGGTATTTCTGGTACCATGTAACTGGTAAAATTTTCCCATGTAAACAAGCCCTGGGAAATAACTTGATGACCACTACTGAAATGAGACAACCTTCTGAGTTATATATTTACTGGGAGACAAATCCTGAGGTAGAATCCGGAAAAAACCCTCTCTCAATGCCTATCTAAAAATCAGTCTCTGGATGAAGAACTTCTTGCTGAAACTAACCAAGACTGAGATTATGCTGGTATGAAGAGGGAAGCACTACAGAGAACTTGCCTCCTCTATAACACTCCCTACTATTAAGGTCATTTACTCTGTTAGATTGGTTCAGAGCCTTGGGGTCCTTTTAGACTCTTCACTGCTACTGGATGCACTGCTACTGGACGCACAAATAGCCTCATTGGGTACGTCTACACTGCAATTCAACACCCTGGACTGGCCTTGGCTGACTCGGGCTTGTGGGGTTCGGGCTGCAGGGCTGTAAAATTGTGGTGTAGATGGTCAGGCTCATGCTGGAGCCTAAGGTCTGGATCCCCCAAAGTGGGAGAGTCCCAGAGCCCAAACATCTACATTGCAGTTTTACAGGGCCACAGTCTAAGCCCCGTGAGCCTGAGTCAGCTGACATGGGCCAACTATAGGTACTTACCTGCAGTGTAGATAGACTCATTGTACCTCACCAGACAGACTTATCCAGGTAGATCCACCTATACAAAATATCCAGACTTCATTATTGCAGTTCATTTTATCTAGGAATGAATCCACTCACCTTGAATAAGCTGAACCTGCTTCAAAATGCAGCAGCCTCACTACTTAGCAACATGGGTCAGCATATGCATGTAACCATGATACTCCACTCCCTGCCCTCATTTCTCATTAAACAAAAAGTCCAGTTCAAGATCTGTCATCATATTCAAAGCCCACCATAGAGATAGGCCTGAGTTCTCTTTCTTGACAACCAGAACCTCCCAGAAGATCTGGAACAATTAAACTGATAACCAATGGGGGCCGTTTGATAAGTCATGTTTTACCAAATCTTCTCCAAGTCAAAAACTCATTCACTCTGTTTATTGAGGAGAATTTCACATCAAGAGACCACCAGTGCTTAGGAAGCTGCATTGCTTTGCTGCGTATTTCTGGGTAGACTTCATAATGCTGATGTTGACCTTTAAAACTTGTAATGGTTCGGGACTAAGTTACCTTTACTTGAGAGGCTGACTTGCTCTGGGCCATCCTACTGGAGTTGTGACCAGTAGAGATGAATGAGTTGGAGCTCCCTGCTTATAAACAGCTGACAGGTCATTCTCTGAGAGGGTCCTTAGTCTATGGAATTTGTTTCCCTCCTTGATGTAGATCCTTTAAACTTTCCAGACACACTGCAGAGCTTATCTTTCTTCCCCTCTTCCCCCAGCATACGGGAAGGTGGTAGAGTGAGGATTAGGGTGGGAGATCCAGAGATGCTTGCTGTGGAGAGGATATTCTATGTACTGGCATGTGTTTGAGAGTGAATTGAACAATCCCTAAATGTCATATTCAAATAATTTGAAACCATGGAATTTTAACTCCTATATAAGTGTCCTGAGCTTAAGATACATACAACAGCAGTCTCCTACCTGGGATAATGCCTTGTACAATTGGGTGGATGCCCTGGCGAGTGGTGGGAATTCTCCCAAAGTACCTAGAAATGGCTTTTGGTGGAAGCTGGATACTTCATAAATGGACCAATGGTTGCCTTGTATATGGCAGTTCCTCGGTGCTTTAGGAGGCCAACGCTAATTAGGTAACTTATTATTGAATTGTGCCCCTGTAAAGGACATCAACTGTTTGCTCGGTCTCTGTATACCTGAGTTTGTATTAATGTTGCCACTGTTTGTTACAAAGGATTCTACAGCAATATACTTTTACAGCTTTTAGTAAACACAGTTTTGTCATCATGTGCCATTGCTAATTTAATTTAAAAGTCAGCATGTATTTCCCTTTTTCTTTTTAACCTTGAGATAGTGGCTCAGCATCACAAGTGGGCTAAGAAGGACACAATATGTGCTTGTATCATATATGCAGATATGGATCTTTACTTGACTTTTCATGATACAAATTACATTAGTGAAATAGGCCTCATCATTTATTTTATCACAATTGTCATCCTGGGCTCGCATAAGCAATTTAAAGGATTAAGTTGGAGGGATAGAGAAACTGAGAAAGCCATTTAGTGCTCTCAAAAATTTAGCTTTTTATATATGAGGATAAATTTGTGCCAAATGCAAAATGAAGAAGTCTTCCAATTCCCTCTTTAGTTATTCATTGCATTTTCATTAGTGTGGCCTGTGACATAGTTTTGGGGCAATATTTTTCAGACTGACCCTTCTCCATTAATCTTTCCATATAGGGTCAAATTGTGTATTGCTTACTCAGTCCTCACTAAAACAAAACTCCTGTTGACATCAATCCAAATATAGAGTTGGCCGACAGTGTGCAAGGTGAGAAAGCGCAGAAGGGAAGGTTAGGTAGGTGACAGATGATGTATACAAGAAAGCATTTCCTCCATGTCCACAAATGATGGTATTGTTTGCTATATATTGCAATTTCAGAAAGAAAAATCTCTGTCATTGTAAAACTGAACATGGAATTTGCAAAGAGTATATATTATGCTACTACAGTTTGAACCACAGGTAACTTACTTCTGTTGTTTTTCCATTGTGAGCATGATCAATGGATTAATAACCAGGTCAGTTAATACAAACTTACCCACTAGACATGTCGGGTTTTTTTTGGTGCTGAATTGCAATTTGTAATGTATAAGACAACAACTCTGAAGTCAGTAGAAACAAGATACCATCAAATTACAAGGGAACAAACCTCATGTAAAAGGACTTTATGTTACTATTACATGCATAAAACAACGCAATAGTCACAGTCTTGTAAGCATTTCTTGTCCCCGGGAAGATACTGCTGTCCAACTGAATGCCACCAGTTTTATTTTTATTTTCTGATTGATTAATACAGTAACTGGGGACAGTCACCCTATTTTGCTGTTTGAAAGGTCCTGGCTGTGAATTTAGTTAAGCGTTAAGATTTTCTCCATCTCATTTATCATGTGCTCTGGATAATTGTGTTAGATCATATCACTTAGAGTAGTCACAATACAACCCGACGGCCCAAAGTTCTCATACTTTGTAGTGAGAAGGCGTGGCCTCCCTCAGATGCGGACGCAGAGGGAACATCTCAATCTCCCTGGTGGGTGGAGCCAGGAAGCAGAGGGGTGGGACAGAAAGGGGAAATATAAAAGGCTGGCTCAGCAGCTTAGTTGGGAGGAAACCACCCCTGCTGGAGTGGAGCACCAAGGAGAACCGTTGTTGCCCCAGGGACCAGCATGAGCTTCCAGGGAGCCCTGATGCTCTTGACGTGGAGGAAATGCTACTGCTACTCTTGGCACTGTGCCCTGGTGGGGGGTGGTGGTGGTAGAGGATGACTCCTGGATCCAGGTACGCCTGAGGGGGAGAAAAAGAAGCAACCCAGGGGAACCAGGCAATAGTCTGGTGGAGAATGATCCTGAAATCAGGTCAGCGTGTTGCGGGCGGATCCCCGCTGACCCAGTGGTGGACTGCTCCACCACCGTTAGGGCCCTGGGTTAGGACATGGTGGAGTTGGGCGGGCCTGCATTCCCCCTGCTTCCTGCAGTGGCAGTACTCCCCCTCCATAGGCTAAGAGGCCTGTGATCCTCTGCTCACCCCAAACCTGATCCCCATACACTGCGGGTGCCACTCACCCCAAACCCGAGCCTCACAGACTGGACTGGGGCTACAGCTCTGCCTGATTGCAGGCCAGAGCCCTGACTGCTTGTTGCTTCGGCCTGCTTAAAGGTGGGGTGAATAGACTGCTGCAGCTCTGCCCGGTTACAGACCAGACCCTTGACTGTTGGCTACCCCGCCCTACTTAACAGTTAGGCGGACAGACCGCTACCACTCTCCCTGGTTACAGGCCAGAGCCCAGACTGTGTGTGGCCCGCTCTGCTTGAAGGATGGGTCACTTGAAAACCGCTAATTTCCCCCTTTCCCCTGCTTGGAGAAGGCTTTAGCAGACCCAAATTGCAAGGAGGCGTGGCCTCCCTCAGACACGGATGCAGAGGGACGGCCCCGATAACTTACAACTTTTATTGTGCTGGATTCACCGCTCAGCCTGTGTAACTCCCCTCAAGTAAGACTGGAGTAATACTGTAGTGAATCAGTTCTATTCTCTTTTTCATCTTCTCATTCTTTTTCTACTCACAATCTTTTTCCCACAGTCCCCTAGCAATAGCAGCTCACCTCCCCATCTGCACAGCAGCCAGGGGATTTACATTTGCTCGTAAAAAGCTTCCTTGGTGTCATTTCATTACGATGCACAACTGTGCCGTGAAGGTTATGTGCTTATGTCAGAGTCGCTGCTTTACCTGATGGTCCCTTTGATTTGGGTGATACAAATGACATTAGAGGATGATAATTTACTTTGACTTTTTAAATCATCATCTGGACATAGACATTTCTATATATATTCAAGACCATACCCTTCCTAAGATTGAATTTCTCAGTTATTTTCCCACTCTCAGGGAATAAGCTTCAAGAAGATCCCATTCATCTTTTACTTAAAGCTGACAGAGTGCTGCACGCTGCTGTGCTTGTTTGGATTTACAGGGCCACATCGTGCCATTGATTTTTACGTAGAACTCCCCATTGACTTCAGTGGGTTGCTCTGAGTAATAGTTCCTGGCATCCATAGGGCCCTTACTAATGGACAAGAGCTGGCTCATTCTTTTTCTTATTCAGCATTACCCAGTTAGACTCATTCAGGATTTTACTGTCTGTGATATCAAACAGTCTGATATTATGCGCTCTCTTCCTCCTACTTATTTGGTTAACACTTGAAGGGAAGAACCTGAGAAACCGGACATCACAATGTGCATTAGATTGTATAGCACTGGTTTAATTGATAACCGACTAATGAACTGGCATGTTATTTAATTATCCTTTTCCTGCGCTAGTTCAAGCATTGGCCACTGGAGATCAGCACCAAGTACAGCACCCCGGTGACAGAAACCCACAATAGCCTATGGACAGCCTCACTCTAAGAGAAGATCATAAACGGATATGCCCTAAATCTGAGCAAGCAGGCTGACAATTCAGGCAGGATGAGATTCACCCATCGTGTGGGAAGCCATTGCACCCATCGTGCAAGGGAAGCCATCATGTGGGAAGCCATTATTTAAGCCTTGCATTGAAGCCCTGCAGGGAAAATGAGTAGGGAGTGCTGTCTCCATGCTGGCCCCACCCACGTAGGTAAAAAGAAAAGAAAAGAAAAGACCTCAATGAAAACCGGCCAAGGGTGGGCCGAGACCAACCATTGAAACCATATTTATGAGGATCTGGTCTCCCACCAACATTGGACCATCACTCCAGCTGTTAGGGCCAAGACCCCAGGTTGGAGGTGGCGGACTCCACCTCCTTCCTTCCTCCCTCACATACACAAAGCCCATGTTTTGGGAATGGATTTCACCTAAACGAACTGAAGACAAGAGTGGTCACACATCAGAAGAAACAAGAACTACAAGACCAAAAAACCTCCCTCTCGCTCACACACAAAACCCCTTCTCATTTACAAAATATAGCTCTGTATATTAAATGGCCAAAAGCATAAGTAAATGCAACCAGGATGGTGTGGAAAATTTGCATTAATACTATCTGTCCTTGAGACAGAAGACTTCAATTACCAGTGCTGTCAGCTGTGCACCGTCAAAAGCACTACATTCTGAAGTCAGAGTAACTCCCTGTCTGTTCTTGGTAGTTTAAACTTGCAATATGTTTTCCAGTTTCCTGACAGCCTGTTGCAAGAGGTGCCTGATAATTTTACAGGTCGGTTAATTCACAAGATGGCAATTAGTGTGGCAAGCTGCCACCTAGACTAACAGATCAGAACAAAACATAAGAGGAAGGGGGTGCTATGTCATTGTGTGGACAACGAAGAGAACAAAAGGATAATCTTTTAAATACACACTGGCTATAGAAAATTAAGTTAATGATGTCACGTCTATCGTAAGGCCTAATGAAGGAACAATCACTAGAGAAAAATGCATCATTCCAGCCACCTGTTTTTGTTTGACGTGAACATCTATGTAAAAGCAATGGCAAAAAAACCCCACAAAAGCCTCAGATGGAGAAAAAATGCCCATAGTACCAAATTATTTTGTGTCTCATACTTTTGGGAGATATACTTCAATTTGTATTTTAGTACTACTTTTGGCTGGCGTGGTTTGAACGCACACAATCTACTATTTCTGAAAATTCCAAAAAGTTACTCACTGCTCCAATGAACATATATCACTAAAACAACAAGGAGTCCGGTGGCACCTTAAAGACTAACAGATTTATTTGGGCATAAGCTTTTGTGGGTAAAAACCCACTTCTTCAGATGCATATCACTGGGTATCTAAACGGATACTAATGCTTTTGGGGAGACTGGAATATAAACTGAAATTCCAAATAAAGGCCATTCTGACCTAAATTATATTACATTAAAAATACTGGGCCAAACAATCTCAGTTGCCCCAAGGTAAGTGAGAGTAGAATTTGGCCCACTAACACTGCGTTGGGGTTCTGGGGACTTAATTTCTGTTCCTATGATTTGTGAGGTCACCAGAATTCCTTGGTGAAATTTTGTCTTGGCAGAGATTAGATATTATCTACAGTAAGTCTATCTATAGCTATATCTATTGAAAAATCAGCCATGTAATAAACCATCTTGGGCCTAATTCTCTTCTCATTAACTTTGGAATAAGTCAGGAATAATTCCATTGGATGTACATCAGTTTCAAACTGGTGTGAGGTCAAAATCAAGCCCCTTATTTTTACAAATGAGCTGAGAAAGTTTAACGAGCAATAGTATAGCAGCAAATGAGTTATCCCATCTCTTCTTATGAGTCAGTGTCATGACAGGTCATCACTCATGTCTGTTGGGCACGTCGTTTCTCCCATGCTTCTTCTGGAATGAAACTGATTTAGATGCTGGCCACAGAATGTTAAGAGTGTGTAGAATGTTTCTTGATACAGAGATAATGAATCCTGTTAAATTTTAATAACTTACAAGATATGTTATTCATGAAACTTTATAGGGCCTTACTCTGCAAGCCTAACTGACACAGATTAACTCCATTGAAATCAATGGGATTAAGTGCTACTCAGGATTAATAAAGGTTGCTGGATTGGATTAATGTTACATATGGCTCGATAATAAAAATACAAGGAAATATTTCCAAAATATTACTTCTGGTGTGTATTACATGGTACATGTGTCTGCATATACATACAAACATCATATAGACTAATAAAAATCTTAATGCCACATCATCGCATATTATAATAATAGAGGTATGATTATTTTTATCAGCATGAGTTTGGGATGGGTGGAATGGTTGAGGAATGGTGAAACCATGAACAATTTCACAAGTTGTCCCCAGAGTTTGATTTCAACCTTAATACCAAACCATACCATTATGTATTCTGTATGTTAAAGAAATACTTTACAATTATGACATTTCTGTGGGTAGAAAAACTGTCTGTGCTGCAGAAATCCATCTGCAAGAGTTTCCTCTGTTCCCAGATGCAGAATGTGCACCTCTAAAATTAAACTTGCCCAAGACCCAACACAAACAAGATTCTAGAACAGGGACAGCTTTTCTGCACATTCTATAAATGGTTTTTAGCAGCATATTTTACAGTGGATTCAATCCACTATGGAAAGTTTAATGGTTTAATGTGTCAGTTAATCCTTCAGCATGCTTTATTCCCTTCAATACAATCCTGATTTTGTCCCTACCCTTTTGGAAGTTTTCATTCACTATTCATTTTCTGGAACATTACAGGATTATTTTTGTTTACACTTTTCTCAGTCCAAATGTGAATATTTGTGCAAAATTTGGGGAAAAATTGTTTGGATGTTTTTAAGTTAGAAGAGTAAGAATAAAATACACATCATCTGGCATTCCGATGGCTTGACTGAATTCAGTGGTAATGCTATTCTAGCTGTACAGTGGAACGTATATCCTTCCTGGCAGATAGATTTATCCCTTGGCTGTATGGACCATTTGCTGCCCTCTTTCTCGCTCTCCTCATTTTAGTGAATTGTGATGTATGGTTGTGCAGTTCCAGGAAAGAAGAGCAGCTTGTTTGGTTTATACGTTTTGTGTCTGTTTTCATCCAGTGAAAAAGGACAGAGTTTCTACACGACTATGCCTGTGTCATTGTCATGTTTGCAATGGGCATTCCTGGATAAGATTGCTACATCCATGACAAAACAGTCCTTTCAATGGAGGGCATCTGAACTGCTCAAATGTGTTTCCTAGCCCTTACATGCGGACTGAATAAAATGAAAGAGACAGATAAACTGACCTTAAAAGTTATCCATATGTTCCCCACCTCAGCTGCCTTAAGGTATCCACAACATGCGCTAGCACAAAAAACATTAAAGTTAACTCATCCGCACCAGTGAGGTGAAAATTCAGCAGCAATGTAACTAGAAAAGTAGAGCAAGGTATGGTAGACCTAATCCTACATTCATTGGAGCCAATGATAAAACTCCCATGGAGTTCAAAGGAGGCCATATTGAGTGCTATAGCATTTTACTGGGAACTGATGGCAAAAATTCAGCAGTCCAATTTCTCTCCTCTTTCCTCTAATGCTGTAGCCATCACATAACAAATTATATAAAATTGGGACAACTAGAAGATTTCACCTCTTTCTGTTGAATTCAGACCTGGCCACACTGATGATCTCTGGGCTTGATTATTGCTGGTCTTATCCAGGAGTGAAACCACATGCCTTGAAAAAGCCCCCATTGGTACAAAACTCAGCAGTCCATCTGCTTAGCAACACACGTCACCATGAACACATCCTACTGCTGCTTCACACTCTGCACAGGCTCCCCATTAAATATATAGGCCAATTCAAGATCTCAGTCCCAATATTCATAGCTCTCCATTGACTGGCCCCAGCTACCTCAGAGATCAGCTCACCTGCTGCAACCATGACTAAGGCTAAGATTTTGTCATGGATATTTTTAGTAAAAGTCATGGACAGGTCATGGGCAGTAAAGAAAAATACCGTGGAGGACCATAACCTGTCCCTGACTTACTAAAATATCCATGATAAAATGGGAAGGGATGGGAGCTCTAGGGTGCCCCCACCAGTGGGGGCTCAGAGCTTCAGGGTCCCACTTCCCCCTCCCTAGTGGTGGGGAGCTGCAGGGGTCCCCCTGGCCACCATGGGAAGATACCTCTGCAGGAGGTGGCAGGACCCTGCAGGTCCGAGCCACTGGGTCTGAAGTCATGGAGGTCTTTCGAAGTCACAGATTCCGTGTCTTCTACAACCTCCTTGACAAAACCATAGCCTTAACCAT
Organism: Chelydra serpentina; assembly: GCA_037349315.1. Taxonomy (NCBI): domain Eukaryota; kingdom Metazoa; phylum Chordata; order Testudines; family Chelydridae; genus Chelydra; species Chelydra serpentina. The sequence continues at coordinate 109,978,148 of JBAIAC010000004.1, forward strand.
GACCTTTCATGACAGCGACATGCTCCTGGAACAATGAAATTGTTAAATAGGGGGAGCCTTGTAAGTGCCAGAGACAGAAATTTCTTGGTGCTGGAGTTACCTTTTGTGAGAGTAACCGCCACACAGTCTAAGGACAACCACCAGGCTCAGTGTTCAGCTCTACAAAACGCAGCTCTTTGACTGGACTTTCCCTCAGTAAAGCCTTCATAACTTACAAAACATGTACGTTATTTCTCCTACAGGTTGGAAGGAAAGGGAGAGATGTACTGTTAGGGCCCTACCAAATTCATGGCTGTGAAAAATGCATCGCAGACTGTGAAATCTGGTCTCCCCTGTAAATCTAGCTATTGTAGTGGGGCAGAGGTATTGCCACTCTTACTTCTGTTTTGCCTTCAGAGCTGGGCAGCCAGAGAGTGGTGGCTTTTGGCCAGGCACCCAGTTCAGAAAGCAGAGCCGCCGCCAGCAGCAGTGCAGAAGCCAGGGTGTCATGGTATGGTATTGCCACCCTTACTTCTGCGCTGCTGCTGGTGTCGGCACTGCCTTCAGAGCTGAGTTCCTGGCCAGCAGCTGCTGCTCTCTGGCCGCTCAGCTCTGAAGTAAGAGTGGCAATACCACGACCCCCTCCGCACTTCCCATGACCCTCTTTTGGGTCAACCACCACGGTTACAACACCATGAAATTTAAGATTTAAATATCTGAAACCGTGAAATTAAAGATTTAAAAAATGCTACGACTGTGAAATTTACAAAAATGAACCGGGAATTTGGTAGGGCCCTAGTTATATCTATTTTAATTATTCTGTAAGTGCTCAGATGCCTAGATGGCAGTTCCTTCCTGACAGACTTACATCTGCAATACCTCTGCTTGAGCTGATCTCTCAGAGAGTAACTTCCAACTATATTCCTCATTAACAGACCTAAGACCACTTATGTGTTTCAGTCATTGGACTCTGTATCAAAAGCAAGTTTTCATTATTGAAAATGGGGAGGGATTTTAGATTCTGGGGCACGCCCTGCAAATTCCTGAGCAGGCTCTCTGAAATGAGCAAGGAATTTACTGGCACTAATAGTATCTTTCCCAAGTTTGACTGAGTCTAGTGCATATTGGGACAGGTCTTCTGGAACTTAGTCAATGATGTGTGACTATGCAGACATGATAAAAAAGCTCCAGGTTATGTAGATCTTGAGTCTCAGTGTCTAGATTCAAGGAACTCTCCAGTTACCCAGGAGATAGCAATTACACTTTTATCCAGAAACTTATCTGCACAAGGTAACTTGATTTTAATACTGTGCTTTGCAGTGGTCTCCTTTGGCAATGAGTCATTATTTGCAATGGAAATACGGACATACATTGTGACTCATAACAGCATATGGAAAACTGCACAAAATCTCAGTGGGATCATAAATACTCCATGTCACCAGGGCTCAATATTTTTAGCAGCAAAAAGGTTTTGTATATCGTCATACACTTGGAAAATGCTGGAAGAGCTTCTTTTCATGTGAGTGTTGACATTTGTTAGCCAGGTTCTTCTTTAAACATGTGGTGCATCTGGATGGAGACAACCTTCTGAGGAAAGCTGTAGCTGACACAGAGCATCCTTATGCATGTAATACAAAGCTTTTAAAAACCTCATTCATCTCTCTGGGGTTTCCCTCTTGTAGTTAATGCAGTTTTGTGGCTGAGTTGACTCCAGTACTCCAGTTGACTCAGAGGAGCTGTGTGCACACTTTATTCTGCAAATTGAAACCTTGGAGGAATGGATAACTCTGCCTTAGGGTACATCTATACTTACGCGTCCGGTCGGAGGCGCAGGATCGATGTTCTGGGTTCGATTTATCGCGTCTTGTCTAGACGCGATAAACCGAACCAGGAAGTGCTCCGCCGTCGACGCTGGTAATCCAGCTCGACGAACGGAGTAGGCGGAGTCGACGGGGGAGCCTGCGCGCCGCGTGTGGACCCCGGGTAAGTGCTTTTTCATTCGAACTAAGATAGTTCGACTTCAGCTACGCTATTCACGTAGCTGAAGTCGCGTATCTTAGTTCGAATTTCGGGGCTAGTGTAGACCAGCCCAAGTCTCTCACGTGTTGGATGAGAAGAAAAATAAAATCCCACAGAAAAATGTTATCACCAAAGCTTATTGCAACAAATAAAGCCTTTCAGAGATCACAGCATTGCTCAAGAACACAAGATCAACTGTAAAAATAAATTACATAGCAGTGAATGAAGAATCAACATTACTTGGTTCCAAATGTAAAGGAACTATATTAATCTACATGAAGATTGGCTAGACATGAATTAAACCAAGTGCTTTTTTGTTTTATTTTCAGCTGCCAAGATTTAGTGTGCAACTGCACAGTTATCCATCGATATCTAACGTAAATCAGTGCACCATCAGTAATATACTAAAATTCCATTGCTGAACGATATTGATTTTGAATTTCATTATTATTGTATCCTTGAAGCAGAAGATGCTAGCTTTCAAGAAGAGTTAATACTAGCCTATCGACTATACCTAGGCAGAAAATTCTAGGACATTAGCATTAGGGTTGAAAATGCTGATCACTGATATCAGAACACCCTTCCAAGAATATCATAGTTATCAAAAAGCAATGGAGTCACTTGTGATTTTTACTGATGTAACTGAGCTCAGAATATGGTCTGCAATGTTTACTAGTTCTGTATCTGGCTTTACCCAGCTGAACTTCAGGGGGAAAATACAAATCGACTCTCCGAAACTCAAAATAAATGCAACAAATGTTTAAAAAAAGTGTATTAAACTTGTTAGCTAGTAAAGTTTCTTGGTGACCTTCTATAGTCTTGTTTAATGGCGATTATTAGACCTAAATGGTTAGGGCCAAACAGTCTGTGAGTAAACTGGTGCAACTCCAATGAATCATGCTCATTTATATCTGGACTGAAGTGAACTCCTTCATTTAGGTACCTAAATGGGAGGGGTACCCTTTGGAAAAATCTGGCCCTTTGTAGGTTTGAGCACTTCTGAAGTCTGGTCTTACTGTGCACATTAATATTCCAATTTGATCTTATTACTCTTTTGGGAAGTGCCAAAGAATTGTAGTCTTCAGTGCATACAAGACTTTTGTGCATAAGATCTTATTAAATTACCTCTGCTTCTCTCTTTCTTCTTGTGTTCTGCACTGATTCCATCAAGAATACAACTGCTAGTGAAGGTGACAGGACTGGAGGTTGCCCTTCAGTGAATACTTCTGTTTCAGCACCAGCAATTATATCTGCCCTTCCGTTTTCCTGTTGCCCCAAGCTACTAGTTTTAATAAAAAGTGTAATGTGCAGTACATGGCATCGAAAGCTGTTAAATGAGGAACAGCTCCTGCCCTTAACAGGTAGCACAAAGACTAAAATTACCTAGGATTTGGCAAGCATGCATCATCCTTGCAAGACAGTGCAAAAAGTAGTACAGAAAATTGTAGGGATTTGGCTCCATGCATTAGCAATAACTATTGGCCCCATCATTTCAACACTTAGGACTGACATGTGACTAGTCCTTTGACTTCTGTGGGAGTATTCATAAGTAAAACATCATGCATGTGCTTAAGTGTTTGCATGATTGATGTCTTAATCACTAACTCTAGTTACAACCAACACACTAAGTAAAAAGCCAGGGAGAAACACTGAATGAGAGAAAATCCTGGAAAGCATATGGGTCATTCTTTCAGAGTCTCCATAGCTAAGGTTGAGACTTGCCTTCCATTATAAACATTTGGCTCTCCCTTTAAGTTCTCAAAACTGTAATATCTTATTTCAATTTTGCATGTGCGTTCTGTGGTCAGCCAATTTTCTGCTGAGGTGATACAGACAAGTGGTTTTCAAGCTATGGGAACCAAGCAAAAATGGAGGCTAATCATGATTGTAACTTTTAGTACTATTTTTTCATGAATCATCTACAGAATGGTTGTCCTAGAAACTTCAAATGAAACGTGACTGATCTTGGGGAGTTTCTAATATACAGGATCAATTATGGTATTAGAAAGGCCTAATGATTGTTTGTTGCCAAATTAGGAACCTCAGCACGGCCGATTGGCCTCTAATGTTGAAAAGTGCTGAAGGTGGAGACCTAAACTTTAATTTAAAATAATTTCTCTAGGTCTCTTCCATGGGGAAACTAGTTTCAAAATGCAAGGAAATTGCTAGGGAGGTTTGATTCTATGAAGTACTTTTTATTTATTTATGTATTTATTTTTTTAAAAGCTGTAGATTTTTGGAAGCTTCTAAGAAAAGCTCCTCAATCCAAAAATACAGCCACATACCAGTGACTAACTTTACTCATGCTCAGTAAAGCATCTGCAGAACTGTTTGCAGGACTATGCTGTAGGTATATAAGGAACAAGGCACGGATGATGGCTGAATTATGTCATTCTTTGGATTGGATGCAGGTTATTTGGGTACCTTAATTATACAATTTTATGCTTTTGGGTGTTTAGGTTTCTTCAAATTAAACCTTAATGAGCCAGAATTTTTGATAGCTTCAAAGTTTTTAAAACTTTGACACTCTCTTGTAAAGTATTTTTTTTTTTAATTCTGTAGTTTCAGAAATGCACTCTCAACTTTTACTCTAACATGATTTTCTTTGGTCTGGGAATGTATTTCAGATTAATTTATTTCCCCATTTTCACCATCTCCATAATCCATTTACACTGATGTAAGTAGATGTTAATGTCCAAGTTGGACAACCATCATCCTATTTTAAATCCCAAGTCAGAGTCTGAATGACATGTAGAATGTCATTTACCTATGTTGTTGCCATTGATGTTGTGAAAGCATGACTAGTGTTAGTGTGTATGCATTTTGCATGAAGTAAAATGTCACATGAACAGTTGAGAAAACTTTTAGGTACAAATGAAAATTGTATAAGATACTTGGGAATTCAAATCTGAAATAATCCAGAAGATATTTACAGTTTACATAGCAAACCGTTACTTTCATAAATGGAAAAAGATGTAGAGTGCTTGGGGGAAGTATGTAATTTTCTGATCAGCCCTTGAATAGTCATAGTAAAATTAATATTTGCCTACAATATATTTCTGACTTTAGAATCTTTCTATAATCATCCCATATAAATAGTGTGTGTGTGTGTGTGTGTACACACACAGAGAGAGAGAGAGAGAGAGAGAGAGAATGAATGAGTATACTGTTAGGATTAATATGGAATAAGACAAGACAGAGCAAGTTTAGCTAATTTAGACAGATCTATTAAAGCAGTTTGGACTAGCTGTTCCAGATATTATATAGCCCTATCAAGCCAGCCAGCTCAAAGCAATAGTGGACTGGGTACACTGAATCCCGCAAAACAAATGGTCACACTTGAAGAAATTAAGAATCACTCTGTCATTTGCTAGGAGCGCCTACTGAGTACTGGTAGCTTCTAATTGGAAAAAAGAAAAACTGCCCAAAATTAGAGTAACAGCATAAAAAAAAAGTTGTGTGAGGGGGTGGGGTGGGTGTGGGGGGGAGAGATTAGAGTTATGGAAAAGTTAATGCATCTATTAAGTACCTGGAAAATAGATACAGCACAGTTAGATATATGGATATTTGGGTCCCATTTATGCAATACCTAGAGCACACTCACAAAACATATCACATTTGAATGTTTTAAAAATTAGTCATGGCTAGATTCGTAAACACAAATGAAAATGGAATTTTCTTTTACTTTAGAAAATCCACAGAAACAACATAAGGAGCTTCATGGTAGAACATGGCAATACCCTGCCAGATAGAAAAGTGGGATGACTATGTCATTGCATGTTTCTCTAAACAAAAAAAAAAGTGTACGATAATGATTTTAAACTTGTTAAAACTTCCTACATGAACACTTATTAAATCAATACATCCCACTCACTATTCTGACCAAGTTAAAAAAAAGTGACGTTACTTATCTTTTCCCTTCTCCAGAAATCACACAGAATGGGCACTGTGCTGAACTTCTCTTGTGCTTGCTTCCTCTTGGAAAGATTTGCTTGTTTGTTTAGGGTCTGAAAATGATACCAAGTTGTTTTTTCCTCCAGAAACTTTAAATGTAGAAGTCTTATATAACACCTTAATTAGATCAGGTTGTGCTCAGTTAGCTTTATAAGCCTCAGGAGGATCATGAGCATCCCCTCCATACAATTCTGCATTTTTCTTGTTAATTTAATGCTTATGAAGAGCCCATAAATTTGTATTGATTTTTTTCCCCTTACAGGTTTCAGCCCCATTAGTATATAGCACAGATGGGAGTCTTCAACTCATTACAGGGAGCTACTTTAATACTGACCCCATCAATCTGTTCTGTTTTCATTTCAGAGACAGAAGAGTTGCTACAGAGAGTTTATCTATATGCATCTGCTGTTGTGCATGTACCTAGATGACAAGTTCTGAAGTTAGTGAGGCAGAACAAAGGGAAATGGAAACATTATAATATGGATGAATAGGGAACCTTTTGGCATGCTACCAAGCAGCCAGTATAGCTAGATTGAATTTATAACCCTGTTGCGGTTACTTAAGAAAACACAACACCGTACATACACAGATCAATATTCTTGAGGGTTCGACCTGTTTATGTTAAAAAAAAAAATTAACTAGGCTGATGCATTGACCACCTCTTCTAAATTTAATCACACTGGGACAATTAGAGTAATTTCATGTTTTCTACTTTAGCACTCCTCTGAAATGACCGCATCTGGATAACTTTAATTACTGATTTGACTCAGTAAAACAGAAAAGAAAAATGGCTACTTACATGATTAACAACTTCTGCTCTTCACTGGAAGTTTTTTTTCTTTTTTAAAAGGTTTTTTCCCTAATAAAATAACCCTTTAGCCAACATAAAACTCAAGCCGAGGAAGCCTAAATGGGAAAAAGACCACTATTACAACTTCATATTAAAATGTTTGCAAATCCAAAGCCAATACTTTCTAGACTGTTTTAAAACATTCTGCTTAGAAAATATTTGCATCTGTTTCTCTGTACACCTCCTCTATTTTATTGCATGAAAACAGGATCTTTGCTTAATAAGAATGACTGATCCTGCTGTTGAGGTGCAAGTGAAACATAAAAGAGTAGGAATTTCAAACAATGTGGTGTTCATTCATTAAACAGAACCATTTTCTGTAACTCCAATTTCATGATTCAGTAGCTCTGTTGATAGTAATTAGCAACAATGTGTAAGATAAAATTTACCCTGTGTAAATCCTGATGTCAGAAAAGGAGAGACATTTCTTGGAGACATGGATAGAGGGATGGTGATTGCATAAACTGATAGAACTACTGTATTTTGTAGCAAATTTGAGATCATAGGCTCTGAACCTGCAAACAGTCAAAAGCACATTCTTAACTTTATTCAGATGACTAGACCCATTAGTGCTAATGGGAGCTACTCACAAGTAAAATTAAACTTGTGCTTAACTATTTGAGAATCGTGTCCAGAAATTCTTATGCTATATGCTATGATATAAAAGCACTTTTAAAGTGTAATTTAAAAATCATATGTATAAACAGCTAACGTCTCAACCCCCTCCCCCCAAAACTCCAACAACTTAGAAACTCATTCAGCTGAGCAGCAATAATTATTTCAGCCTGGACAATAACATTTGATATATTTTCTTCACTTGTTCTTTATTGCTAATGAAGACAGGATCTTTGCTTCCTAAGAGTTCATCTCCTCCAGCCCATTGTTCTATAATGTGACATCACAATCATTTATGTAGCAACCAATTGTCACCTCACAGTTGGAGGATTATTTTTCAAAGAAAAGCAATTAATTCACCTCAAGTAACTAATTATCGCCTCTCACCCTACCCCTCCAAACATTCATTCTTTTTTACTTTCACCCACCCAAAAAACTCCCTATGAACGATCTTTCAAAGAAGAAAAACAAACCCACATCAAAACACAGAGGATTATGTCTTGAGGTGGAGAAAAAAACACAGCAGGATCAGACAAGTTCTTATTAAGAAAAGATCCTGTTTTCATGTAATAAAGGACTAAAGAGCAATAGAGAAAAATAATATTGAGATAGATGCAAACATTTTCTAAGCAGAATGTTTATTTAAAAATATTTATAAGGCATTAGCTTCAGGTTTGCAAGCTTTTTGATATGAAGTTGTAAAAGAGCACAAGTGGGCATCCTAAATGCCTTAGCTCTAGTTTATGATTTTATTAGTGGCGCATTTGTTTTAGTTATTAGTTTTAATTACATATGACAAGTAGAGGAAAACCATTTAAGTATTAATATTTAAGCATTCAGGGACAGTTTTTTTCCCCAAATTCTACATTTATGTCCTTGTAGAAAGAAAACAATGAATTCAAGAAATAAGGTGACTTCACATGGCCTGGTCATTCTAGTCCAGATTCTTTTTGTAGTGACGACTGAATTGAACAAGATATTGTCAAAATGTATTGATTACAATATTAAGGATTTCTGGTCTTATGTTTGCAGAGAGAGAGAGAGAGAGAGAATGCAACTAACAGTGACATAAGAAAATTACAGATTAAAAACAGTCAATCCAGACATTTTGTCACACACACTTAAAAAAAAAAAAAAGTAAAGCGAAATTACAATAAAATGTTAACATGCTACATCAAACATTTCTTGTACAGGATCAGGTTAATATTAAAAGAACCTGGCTAAAGTCTTGCTTGCCAGCTGGGAAGCACTCCTCCTCTGAGCATGCTGGAAAGAGTGACCACATTTCTAAATGCCTCTCCTCTTTTTGGGAAGTGCTGGGCCCTATTTTAACTGAACTGGTTAAGGGCATATTGCAGGGAAATGAGATTTCAGATTTGTGGTGACACTTAAAAAAAAAAGAAAACCCGATAGAAGCAACTGAATAAACCCCTACAACGTGGGCCCCAAATTATCCTGCAGACAGCTGTACTAGTAGAGATCATGTACCTATGCAGAGTCCAACTGGAATCAGTGGGCATAGAGTCCATGTTTGTGGACAAGCCCAGACACGGGATACTACAATAGGTCAAAAGAATCAAAGGATATAAAACTAGCTTGTCTCTTCATTGCTAAATATTTTCTTTGTTGATTTAAAAGTCCCCAGTTTGTCGTGGACCCTGGCAAATGAGCTAAGGTCTGTTAATAATAACCAGATATAGGTCAGAGCCAAAGCCCCAACTTTCAAATACCCCTAAGCTTTGGGGTGATCAAAATTAGATTTTCACATGCCATTTGTAGGTTGAGCCAATCACTGTTAACTTAATATCTAAGGTACTTATGTTGCTTCCCCATCACTATAGTGTCTGAGCCCCCCAGATTCTTTAATGTTTTTATTCTCACAATACCCCTATTAGCCCCATTTTACAGATGGGGAAATGGAGGCACAATGGTACTTAGGTGCCTAAGTCCCAGTTTTAGGCTCCATTGTGATGCACAAAACCCCACTCTGCTGCCACTGCCTAAACACACTCCGCGCCTATGTTTTCATGGTAGAAGCTCCCTAGGACCTATATTTCTGCCTCTGAGCATGCACACTGCTGCTTCACTCAGGGAGTCTAGTCTTCTACCTAAGCCCCAGAGCGAGCCACAAAGTGGGTAAGACAGGAGGAGATGGTGGTGCCGCCATCACCAGCCACTTTATCTCTTTTAGCCCAGCAGTTAAAGACTCACCTGGGATGTGGGAGACTCAGGTTCAATTCCGCCGTCCTCCTGAGGGGGAGAAAGGATTTGAATAGGGGGCTTCGACTTCTCAGGACCGTGCTCTAACCACTGAGCCATGGGATAGCCTGATGGGGTGGGGGTGCTCCCACAATCTCTCCTGTTGAAGCTGTTCCACTTTGGATAAACATTTAGAGTCAGTGGGCTTGAGACCCTCTATAGCCTGGTGGTTATGGCATCCACCCGGGAGACCAAGGATCCAGTCCCCCTGCTCTAGTTATACACAGTGGAACAACTGCAGCAGGAGAGATGGAGGAAGTCCCACAACAAGATATCCCATAGCTCAGTGATAAGAAGTGGGAGACCCAAATCCCTTTTCCCTATCAGCTAGAGAGGTGGAGTTGATCCCAAGTCTCCCATATCTTGACTACCCTCTCCACTGGGCTAAAAGTTATAAGGGACAGGACACCCCCTTCTCCTTTATTTTATGTGGGCATAGATGTGCTCAGAGCACACCTATTGCCTCAGGCTCCAAAGGGAAGGTAGGCAAGGGATTGCCTACCTGGTGAATCCCACTGAGGCTTAGGCAGAAGTTAGGTGCTGAGGGGTGTCAGGACTGAGGCGGCTGTGTGCATGTTCAGCCACTGAAATTTAGATGCCTTAGGGACGTTACTAGTAGAAACATAGGCACCCGCTGGCAGTGGTTTTGTCAATGCCATTAGGTGCCCATATCCAATATTTAGGCACCTAAAGTGGCAGCTAGGCACCAGAGTCCCTTTGTGAAACTAGGCCTAAGAGACTTGCCCAAGGACATTCAGAGAGTCTGTGGCAGAACAAGGAAATTGAACTAGGCTCTCCTAAAGCTTAAGTTAGCATCTTCCCCACTAGGCCATCCTTCATACAATCCCTCACCCCATCTCTGGAATATCAAAGAGAACTCACCAGAAAACAAAAAAGTCACCAGACGAGTTTCATTTCTATTTTAGGTGGTGATTCATTAGTATATCGACACCAGTGACAACTGTGGGATCTGTTCCTTCTTCAACAGCTTCAGAGGAGGCATTACCACCAATTAAAGCATCAGCAATCTGACCCTCTGTCCTAGTGACCATCTTCCCCTCCACTTCCAAGCAGAGCCCATCGGCGACCTCCCGGATGTGGTAGATATCGGAGAACATCTCATCCGAGCGGATGCAGTCCTGGTAGATGATCATGGCGGCGGCGGCGCTGCTGGGCGGCGGAGGGGGTAGGAGGGGGGGGGAGGCGGTGGCGTGGCTCGGTCTGTGCGCAGCAAGCTGTAGCTGTGATCATATTGGACCATAGAATCATAGAAGATTAGGATTGGCAGAGACTTCAGGAGGTCATCTAATCTAACCCCCTGCTCAAAGCAGGACCAACCCCAACTAAATCATCCCAGCCAGGGCTTTGTGAAGCTGGGCCTTAAAAACCTCTAAGGATGGAGATTCCACCACCTCCCTAGGTAACCCGTTCCAGTGCTTCACCACCCTCCTAGTGAAATAGTGTTTCCTAATATCCAACGTAGACCTCCCGCACTGTAACTTGAGACCATTGCTCCTTGTTCTGTCATCTGCCACCACTGAGAACAGCCGAGCTCCATCTTCTTTGGAACCCCCCTTCAGGTAGTTGAAGGCTGCTATCTAAATCCCCCCTCACTATTCTTTTCTGCAGACTAAACAAGCCCAGTTCCCTCAACCTCTCCTAGTAAGTCATGTGCCCCAGCCCCCTGATAATTTTTGTTGCCCTCCTCTGGACTCTCTCCAATTTGTCCACATTCTTTCTGTAGTGGGGGGCCCAAAACTAGATTCAATACTCCAGATGTGGCCTCATCAGTACCGAATAGAGGGGAATAATCACTTCCCTCTGTCTGCTGGCAATGCTCCTACTAATGCAGCCCAATATGCTGTTAGCCTTTTTGGCAACAAGGGCACACTGCTGACTCATATCCAGCTTCTCATCCACTGTAATCCCCAGGTCCTTTTCTGTAGAACTGCTGCTTAGCCAGTTGGTCCCCAGCCTGTAGCAGTGCATGGGATTCTTCCATCCTAAGTACAGGACTTTGCACGTGTCCTTGTTGAACCTCATCAGATTTCTTTTGGCCCAATCCTCCAATTTGTCTAGGTCATTCTGGACCCTATCCCTACCCTCCAGCACATCTACCTCTCCCCGCTAGCTTAGTGTCATCCACGAACTTGCTGAGGGTGCAATCCATCCCATCATCCAAATCATTAAGATAGATATTGAACAAAACCGGCCCCAGGACTGACCTCTGGGGCACTCCGCTTGATACTGGCTGCCAACTAGTCATTGAGCCGTTGATCACTACCCATTGAGCCTGACAATCTAGCCAGCTTTCTATCCACTTTATAGTCCTTCATCCAGCCCATACTTCTTTAACTTCCTAGCAAGAATACTGTGGGAGACCGTATCAAAAGCTTTGCTAAAGTCCAGTTATATCATGTCCACTGCTTTCCCCATATCCACAGAGCCAGTTATCTCATTATAGAAGGCAATCAGATTGGTCAGGCATGACTTGCCCTTGGTGAATCCATGTTGACTGTTCCCGATCACTTTCCTCTCCTCCAAGTGTTTCAAAATGATTTACTTGAGGACCTTCTCCATGATTTTTCCAGGGACTGAGGTGAGGCTGACTGGTCTGTAGTTCCCCGGGTTCTCCTTCTTCCCTTTTTAAAAGATAGGCACTATATTTGCCTTTTTCCAATTGTCCGGGATCTCACCCAAATATAACCTTTCCTCAGACAAAAATTACTTCAAAGAAATGGGATTTTCGCCTATGGAAGGATTGCAGGATTTGACCCATAAGGAGAAATCTTGGCCCCACTGAAGTCAATGGCAAAACTCCCATAGACTGCAATGGGGCCAAGATTCCACCCGCAGTCTTTTCTATGCTTAAGATTCTAAATTAGAGTTATCATTACTTTGAGTGAATATAGACTAGTACGTGTCTACACACTTCCTGTTTGTTGAGTCACCTGTCATTCTCATTATTATATTAGTCCCCAATGGGGTCCTGATCCTAACAGCAGCCTTTGTGCTGGGCAAACCTACAATAAGCCACAGTCCCTGCCTTGAACAGTTTATAATCTAAAGAGAAGACAAATTACATTCCTATAACAATAGGAATGTAAAGTGGGGGAATGGAGATAAGGGTAATATAAGCTTATCTTGGGGCAACTTGAAGGTTCCCAATTTAAAAACCCTTTTTCCATTATCATTTTAAAACATGCCTTCAGATGATAATTCCAAATCCTCCCTTAATGTGATGTACAAGTCCTGGCATCAAGGGATCTGGTGTGCGTATACATGTGCATCAGGGTATTTGCTGTCCTGTATTAGATTACATTAGTGATGGTGCTTGGATACCCTCCTCCCCCCATTTTATACACATTTGCGTAGTACCTGCTTAAAGTCTATATAGTCCAGTGATACCATGCTAATTATAATGTCTTCATTAAGAATTCTCTCAAGGCTGTTAGCTGATTGTAACTCTGTAGATTATGTTGATTGAAACTCCAGGCCAAGATTTTACAGTTTAGGAGCCAAGAATCCCATTTGACTTGCTTGCGTCAGCTACATGCAAATTACATCTTAGAGAAGACCTTGTACTTGCGTTGCCCAGACAGCGTATGTTTAATGAGGCTCAAAAGCTACTAAGTTCTCTTGCAAAACTAAAATAGAAAGGAAAATAAAATATGGCAAAATTAGATTGGCAGTGTTTCAAAGCGCCTCTGAAATTGCTTATAAATACAAAAGTGACCCAATGACGCAGGAAAGTCAGAGACTACTCACAAGGGAGACTTTAGGGGAGTAGATAGCTCAGGATATTGGAAATGGGAAACAGTTTTCTACCTCCAGGTTTCTGTTTCAAAACTAGTCCATGTTGGTAAAAAGTGAAACACTGCTGTCTGGTCCCGATGGGAAACCAGCTGTGATCACAGTTTAATTCCCCGTCTACAATTCCATATAACAAGAGCTACCACTTACTCCAAGTCTGAAGTAGTATAACTTGTAAATGAAACTCAAATTTAATGTGAACTCCCACAATGTCCTCCCCAGAGCTTTCTCACTCCATACAGGAGCCCTCCCCACATTAAGCTCAGAGTCCCACATTAACTTGTATTGTTTTGTGAGGTGAGGCCCACTGTATTTCTTTTTAATGCATTTGGGATCTCCAGGGGAGAGTTGTCTGGCTTTCTTCTCTCACCCAGATATTCTGTTTTCCCCAGGGGTCATTCCTTCAGGGACTGGCCTGTTTCCCTCCTAATCGATTCCCAGGCTCAACCTGCTCCCATTTCTTCTGACACAATTTTCCTTCTGAGCCTAAGCCCTTCAAAATGTTCATGAAATAAAGGGTGTTTGGGCACAACACCTACTAATTAGGAGATGTCTGAGAGAGGACTGTGTGTGGATGTGATCCAGCAAGTCAGGCACCCTAATAAATGGGGGGAGGGATAGCTCAGTGGTTTGAGCATTGGCCTGCTAAACCCAGGGTTGTGAGTTCAATCCTTGAGGGGGCCATTTGGGGATATGGGGCAAAAATTGGGGATTGGTCCTGCTTTGAGCAGGGGGTTGGACTAGATGACCTCCTAAGGTCCCTTCCAACCCTGATATGCTATGCTATGATAAATAGAGTAGAGGACAGGACCTCAAGACTGCCGCACCTCGAAGAATGAGGGAGCCTGGATATAGGAAGAGCAGAAGTTTGCCAGGCCTATCTTCTAAGGGTATGCCTATGCAACAAAAGCTGTGCACAGGCTAGCAAAGCAGAGCTAGCTTGAACGAAGCTAGTATGGGTAACAATAGCAATGAAGACAGCACTAGTAGAACAATCCTGGCACTCTGGGCCTGTACTCAGCTTGCTAGCCTGCTCTGAAGCCCATGCAATGCTCTCTTCACTGCTACTGCTACATGTGCTAGCTGGATTCAAGCTAGCTTCGGTTGGCTATGCACAGCTTTTGCTGTGTAGACATACCCAAAACAATTCCAAAGGAGGTGGTGGGGGGCCTGTGACAAGATGATCATGAGCAAAAAAAAAAGACTGTCTGGATTTCTCCTATTTCTCACTGTACAGGATATAGAAAGTATTTTGGTATTTGACACTTCTAGTTTCTGGGTATCCAGAAAGTGGAGGTGCCATAGCCTTTTGGAGAAGGCTTAAGGAAGATTTAATGCGGGTTTGTGGTTTGGGAAGATGCTTGAAGGGTGACTGAGATAAACTGTCTGCCCATCTCTTAATTAAGGGATCCACAGACGTGATCCTTTCAGATCAGGGTTTCAGCTGGCTGTGTGCAATCAGGGCCAGCTCCAGGCACCAGCCGACCAAGCACGTGCTTGGGGCGGCACCTTCTAAGGGGGGGGCAATCTTGGGGTGGCAGGGCAGCACTCAGTTTTTGTTTTGTTTTTTACTTTGGTGGGGCGGTGTTCGGTGTGGGGGTTGTTTTTTTGTTTTTGTTTCGGCGGGGTGGCGCTCGGGGGCATGTTTTGTTTTGGCGGGGCGGCCCTCGGGGTTTTTTTTTGTTTTGTTTTTTGCTTGGGGTGGCAAAAAAGTTAGAGCCGGCCTTGTGTGCAATGTGGGAAAATGTTTATTGCTGGTGTGGGGGATGTCCTTGCCCTATGGATAAATACTTCAGTTGCACTGGCTGTCAGTCCAGCACCTTTTACAAGCAATTGCTAATTTTTATTTTTTGATTGATTTTAAAATCTAGCTTTTAGATATAGGCTAGAACCAAGTTCCCTTAAGGCCAAAACGTCCTTATACATGATACAACTAAATCCCTAATTATTTTTTAATCCCTCTGCTGTAACGTTTACACAACTTGCCTTACTGCATTTGCTGACTTTGGTAGTTCTATTTATTGAACTAAACCTCTGTGCAATACCACCACCATGCCAAAGGAAACAAAACAAAAAACCAACAACCTCCCAAATGGCTGTTAGGATGAGCTTACACTGAGCCCTGGTCTACACTACGAGTTTAGGTCGAATTTATTAGCGTTATTTCGATTGATCCGTGCACCCGTCCTCACGACGAAGCCCTTACCATCGACTTCTAGGGCTCTTAAAATCGATCTCGCCACTCCACCCCCAACGAGAGAATTACCGCTTAAAGCGATATTGCCGAATCGATGTAGGCTAGTGAGGACGCAATTCGACAGTATCGGCCTCCTAAATCTATCCCACGGTGCAACAGCTGACCGCTCTAGACAGCGATCTGAGCTCGAATGCTCCTCCCAGGTAGACAGGAAAAGCCCCGCGAACTTTTGAATTTCATTTCCTGTTTGGCCAGCGTGGTGAGCTGCAGGTGAGTGCAGATCTCATCAGCAGAGGTGACCATGATGGAGTCCCAGAACCGAAGACGAGCTCCAGCATGGACCGAGCGTGAGGTACTCGATCTGATCGCTGTTTGGGGAGACGAAACCGTGCTAGCAGAGCTAGGGTCCAAAAGAAGAAACGCCAAGACATACGCCAAAGTCTCCAAGGGCATGCAGGACAGAGGCTACAACAGGGACGCGCAACAGTGCCGCGTGAAAATTAAGGAGCTCAGGCAAGCCTACCAAAAAACCAGAGATGCAAACAACCGCTCTGGGTCAGAGCCCCAGACATGCCGCTTCTATGATGAGCTGCATGCCATTCTAGGAGGTGCAGCCAGCACAGACCCTCCCATGTGGTTTGACTCCGTATGTGGATCATCAGAACCCACAGAGGACCCTGATGATGATAATGATGCTGAAAACAGCACACAGACCCAGCAAGGAAGCGGAGAAGCCCTTTTCCCCGACAGCCAGGAACTCTTTCTCACCCTGGAGCCAGTACAGTTCGAACCCTCCCAAGGCGTGCTCGATGCAGGAGAAGGGACCTCTGGTGAGTGTACCTCTGTTTAATTAATAAATGTTTTATAAGCAAGCGTGTTTAATGATTAATTCATGGTCAGTACAGCCACAGCTACTGGAAAAGTCTGTTAACATGTTCGGGGATGGAGCAGAAATCCTCCGGGGACATCTCCAGAAAGATCTCCTGGATGTGCTCCCAAAGCCTGTGCATGAGGTTTCTGGGGAGGGCAGCCTTATCCTGTGCTCCGTGGTAACACACTCTACCACGCCAGGCAAGCAGCACGTAGTCTGGAATCAGTGCTTTGCAAAGCATGGCGGCGTACGGTCCCGGTTTTTGCTGGCATTCAAGCAACATCCTTTCTTTATCTGTGTGTGTTATCCTCAGAAGAGTGATATCATTCATGGGAACCTGGTTGAAATAGGGGAATTTTAGTACGGTGGGAATCCAGAAGGGCTCCGTCCCTGCTGGGCTGTTTACCTGTGGCTGAACGGAAATCTTCCCCGCTGGGACCCACGCGGTGGGGGGAGGGGGCATAGCAAACATTTTGCTTTGTTGTGTGTGTGTGTGTGTGTGTGTGTGTGGGGGGGGTTGATTAGGTTCTCCCTGCATGTTAACCCGAAAACCGCCGCCCCACCTAACTTTTCAATTGCTAACCTATTTGTTTTAAATTGCCAGCCCACGGGATGTTTGTTATGGGAAATGAGGGGGTTGCTGTTTGAAAACATTCCCGCCTGTTGTGAAGCTTAAAGAAGCCTATAGAGTGTCTTACCATGGCTGTCTGCAAGCCAAATTCTGTTGCCCGCCAGACCTGCTTGTGTGATCTCTCACAGCAAACCGGCAGACCCTCAATATAAGAGGCCCAGTGCAACCTTGGACAAAATGCACATGTGATATGTAATGTTTTGTTCAAACAAAATGTGTCTTTTACATTTGTCTCCCGTTTGCTTCCTCCCACAGCTACAAATGTTTCAACGCCACCCCTTTCATCACCATCCCAGAGGCTAGCGAAGATAAGAAGTAAAAAGAAAAGGAGTCGAGACGATATGTTCTCAGAACTCATGGAATCCTCCCACTCTGAGGCTGCCCAGCAGAATGCGTGGAGGCAGACACTGTCTGAGTCCAGGAAGGCAGAATTTGATCGCGCGGACAAGTGGCGTGCTGAGGACAATGACTGGCAGGCTGAAGAGAGACAGCGGCGGGATGAAGAGAGTAGGTGGCGTCAGCGTGCAGAGAGAAGGCAGGATGCAATTCTGAGGCTACTGGAGGATCAAACGGAAATCCTCCGGCTTCTGGCTGAGGACAGGCGTAGGGTTCAGGAAAGGCCGCCTGAGCCCAGACCGCTGCTACAGCCCCTGTGTAACCAACAGCCCTCCTTCCCGAGTCCCATAACCTCATCCCCGAGACGCCCAAGAACGCGTTTGGGTGGCCTCCGTGCTCCCAGCCACTCAAGCCAAGAGAACAGTCCAAGCAAGAAAGGGCTGGCATTCAATAAGTTTTAAAGTGCTGTGTGTCCTTGTCCTTCTCTCATCCCCTCCTCCACCACCCATCCTGGTGCTTCCCTTCCTCCACCACCTATCCCGGGAGACTGTGTCAGTTACCACCATAGTCCCCCCTCTGTGTTTTACAAATTAATAAAGAATGCATGATTTTTAAACAAGAATTACTTTATTTCCTCTGCAAGCGGTGATCGAGGGGGGGAGGGCAGGGCGGTTTGGGTAAAGGGAAGTAGAGCGAATGAAGGGGCGGGGCTTTTCATTACTGGGGAAAAACAGAACTTTCACACAGCATCCTGGCCATTCATGAAACTTGTTTTCAAAGCTTCCCTGATGCGCAACGCACCCTGCTGTACTCTTGTAATAGCCCTGGTGTCTGGCTGCGCATAACCAGCGGCCAGGCGATTTGCCTCCACCTCCCACCCTGCCATAAACGTCTCCCCCTTACTCTCACAGATATTGTGGAGCGCACAGCAAGCAGTAATAATAATGGGAATATTGTTTTCGCTGAGATCTAACCTAGTTAATAAACTTCTCCAGCGAGCTTTTAAACGGCCAAATGCACACTCCACCACCATTCTGCACTTGCTCAGCCTATAGTTGAAATGGTCCTGACTACTGTCCAGGCTACCTGTGTATGGCTTCATGAGCCATGGCATTAAGGGGTAGGCTGGGTCCCCAAGGATAACTATGGGCATCTCAACATCCCCAACGGTTATTTTCTGGTCTGGGAAGAAAGTCCCTTTTTGCAGCAGCTGAAACAGACCAGAGTTCCTGAAGATGCGAGCGTCATGTACCTTTCCCGGCCATCCCACGTTGATGTTGGTGAAACGCCCCTTGTGATCCACCAGTGCTTGCAGCACTATTGAAAAGTAACCCTTTCGGTTTATGTACTCGCTGGCTTGGTGGTCCGGTGCCAAGATAGGGATATGGGTTCCGTCTATCGCCCCTCCACAGTTCGGGAAGCCCATTGCTGCAAAGCCATCCAGTATGAGCTGCACATTTCCCAGACGCACAACCCTTGGTACAAGCAGCTTGGTGATCGCCCTGGCTACTTGCATGACAACAGCCGCCACTGTAGATTTTCCCACTCCGAATTGATTCGCGACTGACCGGTAGCTGTCTGGCGTTGCAAGCTTCCATAGGGCTATCGCCAGTCGCTTCTCTACTGTGAGGGCGGCTCTCATCTTGGTGTTCTGGCGCTTCAGGGCAGGGGAAAGCAACTCACAAAGTTCCATGAAAGTGCCCTTACGCATGCGAAAGTTTCGCAGCCACTGGGAATCATCCCAGACCTGCAGCACTATGTGGTCCCACCAGTCTGTGCTTGTTTCCCGGGCCCAGAATCGGCGTTCCACTGTATCAACGAGCCCCATTACCACCATGATGTCCACCTTGCGGGGGGGCCTTTTGAGGTCTGTCTCCATGTCCTCATCACTCTCCTCAGGCTGATGCTGTCTCGTCCTCGCCTCCTGTTGCTCTAGCAGTTCCCGGTTCTCGGTCTCCATATACTCCTGGACAATGCGCGTGGTGTTCATAACGGCCATAACAGTTGCGGTGATCTGATCGTGCTCCATGCTTCCCCCGGTACGCTGTTTGCAGGACAGCAGAGTGGGAGCAGAAGCGGCGGGTGGATAACAATGGTGGCAGCAATATGGCGCCCGCACGAAAAAAGGCGCGAAAGGATTTTTCGCTCCCCCCTCAGGTGCTTTCACGGAGGGAGGGGGGAGCAAGGGTTAGGCTCATTTCCTTCTAGCTGCAGATAGTACAATATGCCGTGAGCAGGGGTTAGGCGCCTTTCCTTCCAGCTGCAGATGGTACAATAAGCTCTACTGACCCCCTCAAGGATTGAACTCACAACCCCGGGTTTAGCGGGTCAACGCTCATACCGCTGAGCTATCCCTCTGCCCGTGTTCCAGGCAGTGCTGAATCTCCCTTAAAGAAAACGTAAAAAAGCGCCCCCGGCCAGCCACACCAAAGGCCGCCGGCCAGGAGCACTGTAATGTCAAGCATATTGTACGATCTGCAGCTAGAAGGCAAGGAGCTTCTCCTGTATGGTCCCGCGACCACAACCATTTATGGCATAGTGCACGATCTGCAGCTAGAAGGCAAGGAGCTTATGCTGTGCAGTCCCGCGACTACCAGCCTCAGGCGGAATGGCCCCCTCAAGGATTGAACTCGCAACCCCAGGTTTAGCGGGCCAACGCTCAGAACGCTGAGCTATCCCTCTGCCCGTATTATACCGTGACTGAATCTCCAGTAGACCTAATGTGAAGGCGTACGCTGGAGATGTACGGTAATTGTGAGCTGAGCAGCCTTCTGTAGCCTACATGGAAAGCACGCAGACAAGGCGCGAAAAAGATTGCTTTCAAGGAGGGAGGGAGGGACGTTTGATGGCCTGATGACATGTACCCAGAACCACCAGCGACATTTTTTTCTGCCCCATCAGGCTTTGGGATCGCAACCCAGAATTCCAATGGGCGGCGGAGACTGCGGGAACTGTGGGATAGCTACCCGCAATGCAATGCTTCGAAGGTCGATTCTAATCTCGCAACTGTGGACACAGACAATCGACCTCATGGTCTTAACGCTCTTTAGTGGGGACAAACACAATCGATTCCATTAATTCGGGTTTTAATATATCGACTTCTATAATTTCGACCTAGTTCTGTAGTGTAGACGTACCCTGAAATAAATCTACAGCCTTTCTATTGCTGCATTAGTCATCAGCTCAGGAAGCATGACTTCATCAATCCTTTTCTCTCCTTTACGAGATTAAAAGTCTTTGAGAGTATCTTAAATCTTTGTTGTAGACTACAATGCTTGGCAAGTATGACTAACTTTTCTTATAACTAATCATAGAATCATAGAATCTCAGAGTTGGAAGGGACCTTAGGAGGTCATCTAGTCCAACCCCCTGCTCAAAGCAGGACCAATCCCCAATTTTTGCCCCTGATCCCTAAACGGCCCCCTCAAGGATTGAACTCACAACCCTGGGTTTAGCAGGCCAATGCTCAAACCACTGAGCTATCCCTCCCCCCATTTATTAGGGTGCCTGACTTGCTGGATCACATCCACACACAGTCCTCTCTCAGACATCTCCTAATTAGTAGGTGTTGTGCCCAAACACCCTTTATTTCATGAAAATTTTAAAATAACTGGCTGTCCGTTCCAAATTCTACATTGTTCTTTAATATAGAGACCAGAATTTAGAGGCAGTAAATCCATTACTCAGTAGTACCTGCACCTACTCCCTAGACACTCTGGCCCAGATTCTTAAAGGTACAAAGGTCCCTAACAACCCATTGACTTTTTGCATGGATAGCAACAGCGAAACTGACAATGTCAGTTTCACATTTTGTTTCAGAAACACTACATTTCAGTGTTTCCAAAAAGAATTTTTCCAGTTTGCAAAGAAATTTCAGCAAATTTGCTTTTGCTTCAATGTAGAACAAATCCATAACAAAAACCCAACCGAAAAATTTCTCATGAACTGAAAAACACCCGTGTCAGTTAGCTCTAGTTTTAGCCCATGTTATCTAGTAGAGTTAAAACCTAGGTACCCCTCTGCACGGAGGGTTTACCTTGTATACCTTTAATTTTCCTAATGATACATGGCTTAAGTCTTCCAGGTGAGGGTTGAGAATATCTCTATGAGAGGTGAGGAAAGAGATTAATGGCTCTGAGGGTGAGTAAACAAAAATAAAATACAATGTGTATATTGAGGTACAAGTATTACTAACAAATGTATTACTTGTTGACAGTCATGACCCAGAGAACTCAGCAGGCAAATTTTGGGTAAATTTTTTTCACTTTTCTAAGCATTCTGGACAAACTAAATTGATGGAATATATTTGAGCAACATCTGTCAATTAAAGCCCCCTCTATGTCCATAACCAATTGCAATTCTTAATTGATAAGTGGCAGAAATCACAAGCCATGCTATCAATTTGCATTAGAGGGGCCACTAATGACAGAGGTCTCATTCGAGCAGCTAAGAAACTGCAGCCATCATAAAACATTTGCAGGTAATTAAAATGAACTACTTCTCAGAGGTAATAATTGATTTGTGCTGTTTGCTAGCTACCAGAAATTCAGATGGAATCCTTGCTCAGACACCAGATAAAGTTATTAGAGTTTTGGCTTAAATAAAGTTAGATGTATCCGGAATACAGAGGACTGACAAAATAAAAATACCTGGCAGAGAAATTCTTATTGAAAATGTTTTCTGAAATTAAACCGCAAAGCTTCAAATATTTTCAGGTAAAGACTGTGAACCACATTCTTAGCGAGTTTAAATCAGCAAAGCAATGTTGTCATTCATGAGCTATGCTGATTTATACCAGGTGAGAATCAGGCCTGTTATTTTAAGGGTTAACTCCCTGAGAAACCAGTTTAAAGGCTATTTTCCTCACACAGCTGACATTTTCACTGGGCTGTTGAATGCTGTTGTTTCATCACCAGCTAATCAGAATCTCACTTAAGTGTTTACAGAGTGCCAGTCATTGTAGTATCTAGCCAGGAGAGTGGCTGGAATTTTCTATGTTGGCTGTCAACCAGCATATTAATAAAGGTCAAGCCACTGAGGATCCGTTACCACCACCACAACAGAGCAGCTGTAGCCAGGAACTCCTGGGGGCCCTCTGTGTTATAGATAAATACACACCAGTTTTCCAAAAGATACTTCAGCTGAAGCACTCAGAAATACAAAGTGAAGATTATGCCTCACTTGGCCTCTGTAACCCTCTTCCATGTCTCCGGGTCTTCTCCTAGCTCTCTGTGCACCACCCCTCACCCATGACTGTCCCAGTCCCCACATCCTTCCTCCATACCCCTCTTCTATGGCTCCAATTCTATATCCTTCTTATACCCTGTTCTCCTTTCAGTGCCCCTTCTCTTTGCTCCCTCATCCCTGCCCTCCTCTCCATTTCTCCTTCCATGCCCTGCCAATCTTCTGCATCCTTTCTTTGTGCTCACTCCTCCCGCCTCCCTCAGAACTACACCATCCATGCACCCTCCCATCGCTCTAGAGTCATGTCACAGGGTCTGTTCTACACACTGCTTGCCAGCACCTCCACATGGCTCATCTGGGGAATTAGCTTGCTACTGTCCATGCCCTGTCTGCCAGTCACTCCAGCTCACTGCCCCAGTCACTCACTCTGAGGCTACTCTTAGCCCACCAAGTTACCATTATCCTCCCCTTTCCGGGATATTATCAAGGTCACCGTCCTTGGAGCCACAGGCAGTCTCCATCTAACCAATGTGCTAACAGTACCACTCCCCCGGTGGCAGGTAGGGGAACCCAGGTCCACCCTCTACACCAGGTACTAATCCAAGGACCCTCAAACCAGCAGTTCAGGTCTCTCTCTCTCAGAACTTACTGTTCCTTCCCAGGACAACTTCCTACCCTTCCTTTCTCAGGCTCCTACTCTCCTCCTTGTATCAGTGTGACTGTAGGTTCACCTTGCTACAACCTAGGGTGACCATATTTCCCTATGCTGAATACAGGACACCTGGTAAAATTACTCATATTCAAGCAAGTTCAATGGCAATCAATCAGAAATATGCAGTACAAACATTAAAATTAATGTCAAGTTGATCGAGCCCCTGTTAAAAGAAATACTGTGTAGTTGGATTCTTTTTTTAACCTTATCTTTAAAGCTTTAGGGTTCACATGGGGAGAGGTGACACCCCTTCTTACCCCCCTCATGGGGAGAGGTCACACACACACACACACATACCATACTCCCTCTCACACGGGGGCGGGGGGGGGAAGGACCAACCAACCCGACCCTCCCTGACTGGTGCTCTCTGCCCTCCATGTGGCTAGCAGCAGCCTTTCGGCACTGTGCGGGGGGGGGGAAGGGACGGGAGCTGCTTCCAGCTGTAGGTGGGGGTGGGAGAGATGACCTGGCCTGTGTCTTTGCAGAGCTCATCTCTTCTCCCCCCGGCTCCCCTGTGGCTGGAAGCAGCTTGTCCCTTCCTGCCCGCACAATGTCAAAAGGCAGCTAACACCTCCAGGCTGCTGCTGCCCACTGACATAACCCAGCTGCCTCCTGTCCACCCAGCTACAATGCAGGCAGGAAGAGGTTAAGCCCTAAGGATGCATTGCTCAGCAGGGGAGGGTGCCCAGGGGACAGAGCAGCCTCGCGGTCCCTGGGGGCAGGACCCAGGACGGTGGGGGTGGGGTGAGTGAAAAGGGGACTAAGCTGCCCCCCCCAAGCCTGTGGAGCCTACAGGGTCAGGACTCAAACAGGCTGGAAATACTTCCCCCCACCACTCCAGTGCTTAGCAGAGGAGCAGGGAGGCTTCCCAGCGCCAGTGCTGCGTGGGGCTTTGGCACATGCAGGGCTCGGCTCCTCCTGGCCAGCGCTATGGGCCAGAGGGTCTTGGGCTTTCCCAGGGAGTTGGCCCAGCCTAGGGTGACCAGACGTCCCTATAAAATCGGGACTGTCCCGATTTTTCTTCATTTGTCCCGCGTCCTGACTGATATCTGGGCTTCTTCCAGTTCCGGCGGGAGAGGGTTTTTTTTTTGCTCTGCTTAACAAGTCCGGCGGGAGGGGATAAGTCCCGATTTTCGGGTCCTCGCATCTGGTCACCCTAGCCCAGCCAGAGGCAGTGTGGGAGGAAGGAGTCCACAGAGCTGGGAGCAGGACGCGCCCCGCTGGGGAAGATATAGCGGAGTAGTGGGGTTAGGGGGTGTGTGAAGAGGCTAAGCAGGGAGAGGACAGTGAGAGGGAGCACGAAAAGGGCCAATGAGCGAGCAGCAGAGGAGACACGTAACCGGCCACCGCCTGGCACCTGCCCACACTCATCAGCCACCACCACTCGCAGTGCGCAGCCAGTTCCAGCCGGAAACGGGGCAGGGGGCATGGTCCTGCTGGCCGAGAGCCAACATGCAGTGGGGGCTGCGCTAACCTGCAGGGGTAGTGGCTGGCCCTGCACACTGCGTCTTCACTCCACCACCAGCCTTGCACACCCACCCCCATCGTTGGCTACTGGACCCCCCCACTCACCGCTGGCGGCTGATGAGCAGGGATCTGGCCAGCAGCAGGCCCCGCCAGTACTGATGGAGGGAGGAGACAGAAAATATGGGACAATTTGCCCATTTTAAAGAAAAAGTTAGGACACCTGCAGGCAGGCTTAAAAACGGGATATCTGCTCATCCTACTTCAATCCCCCTACTCTAGCTTCAGCGTCTAGGCTTTGTAGAAGCCCCATCTGCTTCATTCTCAATCAGGCTCATTGCCCCTTAGCTCCCCAGCAGGTGCAGCCTATGGCTAATTGGCCTTTTACCACTTTAACCCCATCTG
Organism: Chelydra serpentina; assembly: GCA_037349315.1. Taxonomy (NCBI): domain Eukaryota; kingdom Metazoa; phylum Chordata; order Testudines; family Chelydridae; genus Chelydra; species Chelydra serpentina. The sequence goes on from JBAIAC010000004.1 coordinate 110,003,437, forward strand.
TGCTGGTGTGGGATGAAAGCCCCATCATAAATCAGCAGCAAGTCATTATACTAGAGGCAGAACTAGTAGTGACACCTATAGTTAAATGGCTAACACTTTCCATTATAAACCTGTCTCCAGTTGCCTCTAATTGAAAGCTTTAACCAGTTGGATTGCAATTTTCCATGTTTGCTCTATGCCTCAGGCAAATTTCCCCCCCCAGAAAGTTTCAAGAAAGAGAACTCAGCAGTTTCCAAGACTGATATTAGGGGGAAAACAGTTTTGCTAACATTTTCCAAATACTTCTTTGACAAGATGTACCACCTCCATAGTTTGGAGCAGACATCGGACAGTGAGTAAGGGGTAGTGTTGGGGTCTAAGGCGGAATTTTATTGTTCCCCTGAAAATCCATCAAGAATTGGCTGAATTACAAGTCTCTGAAAAATTCCCATTTGCACATGCTCAGTGGACCAATGTGGTTCCATCTAATTTCTGGGTTTTTTCACCCACTTTTTAAAAAACCTCAGGAATTGTACCAACAAGTATGTTTAAAGAACATTAAGGTTGGAAAGTCAAGCGCTCAAAAGTTAAGAATGCTAGAATGGAGGTGGCTTGTGAAACTTCTCAAGTTGATTGATTTCTTTTGGGGGAAGTGGGGATGGGTGGGTTTGAAATAAAAATCAGACTTTTTAGGTTGCTAGCTTCAGCCTTAACTATGGAGCACCTGGCATTGTGCCGTAATACCCAGGCATTACGGTCCCACTGAATTTTCTTGTTCCACCATCTTTCAGAAATGACCATTAAGTCAAAAGTTCCTTTTGATTGCAAAGGATTCTAGTTCGTCTATTTTTGTTTGTAACATGTTTGCATTGGTGTGTGTGTCTATCTATGTACAGTGTAACTCCTTTCTTTGATGTCCTGTTGCTTTTCTGTTTGAATTTATTGACTTAATGGAATAAGCTATTTAAAGTATGTATTCCAGAAAGGCATGCAGTTTCATGTTAACTAAAAAGAAATATTTAAAAAAGTTGAAAATATTATAATTTAATTAACATTTATCCAGGATTTGGGATTTTTGTTCATCATACCAGCAAATGAGGCTCTGACCCCGTAAGGAGCTCCTTATGGATCCTGCCTGAGATTGTTAATAATGCAGTTGATGGCGCTACTAGGACCATACAAAGAGCAGAGTTCCATTGTAGGAATGTCTCGAACAGTATAATTGACACATATGGATCATTTAAGTTGGTTTACTATTTGGTAACATGCTGTGGACACACAGATATATGAAAACAGAGGAGGAAGCTTAGGTATAAACTACGTTACTGGGATTTCTCCAGAGAAAATTGGTTTATTTTTCACTTGCCTATAAATTCAATTTGCTTCTTTGACTTCCTGTATTGATACAAATGGAGTAAATCAGAGGATGGCTTAAGTAGACATGTCTAGGTAAGCATTTTTCATTCCCTTTTCACAATTAAATGAGCTGCAATTGCATTACAGACGACTCTGCTCCTAAAGCTCATAAATATTCCTAATGCAGTCTGTCTAGCTAAACCTATAGTGACGCAGTCAGCTGCCCTCCTGAACCTTTCTTTCCATTTCTTGACATGTGCTTGGAGAGCTACATTTTTACTTGGAGTTATTGCTAGTTGAGATGTAGAACTATTGAGAGTTCTTTGTATGCCTTCATTTTTTCCCCCTCATACGGATACAGATTGTCCGATTGTCATATACCCATTAGACATCAGATTGTAGCTGGAAGCACAATTTTATAGCAGAGGCTAGCTTTTAAAAGCCATTCAGGAGAAGCTTCAAAACTAACTTTCAAAACATTTTATAGGCCTTTTTTTTGTCCTAGAGAAGAATACAATTGGAGAGAAGTGCAAATGCATTTTTTTGGTGGTTTGGAAAAAATAGCTATTGAATAGCTATTTTTCAGACACCAAACACACTCATCAAAAATTAATGATGACTGAATAGGAAAGACCAAAAATTAGTACCAATAATTTCTATTCTTTTGAATTAATTGGAAAGCCCAATCATTCCAAAAAAAGCTGCTTAAGACCTTTTGGGGTTATTCAAAACACATGAACTCATTGTTCACTGGATTTATAAGCAAAGCAAAACATTGATTCAGTTGCACTGTTTTTCCAGTGCAGTGGTTGAGAGTTTGTAGAATGTGTTGAGTCTTTCTTTAAAAAAGCAAAAAGGACATAAAAACCACAGATCCTGGACTGGTGGTTTGCTCCATGATGCTGATAGAATAGACATTACGATAAACATATTGAAATAAGGAGGGGCTGTACTGGGATATAAAAAGTGGCAGAAAGCATGTCAGTGAACAGAGCTAGAAGGGGAAACTGGGGTAACTGTAGGAAGTGATAGAGGCTCTTGCAGGAAAAGAAAACCCCTGATGGTAGGGGGATTTGGGGGCCCAAGTCCAGTGAGCAGGAGGCTCCTGGGGGAAACCCTGACTGGGTTTGGTCCTGGAGGCCAGTGCCAGAAGGCTGACCTCTAGCTAGGCAGAGCTGGGAGGATGGGCTGTGAGAACAGAGCGGGAAAGAAGAAGAGCTCTGATTGTGAGAGAAGACACCAGAGCTAAGTGTGGACTCGTGTGTGGTGATGGACTTTATTTTGGGACCCTGGCGACCGTTAAAATCTATTTCTGTTATCAAACCATCCCAGGCAGGGGCAGTGGTGCCTGTGTACACTTAGTAAGGGGCCCTAGAGACGGGGAGAAACAGAGGCAGACCTCCACCCATGAGAGGGTGCTCAAGAGGTAGCCAACCCTGTGGCAGGACATTAATCCCTGCTGAGGGCCTGTATATGCTACTGTAATCCTAATAATATTCATCCTTGTCCCAAAACCAGATTCTATGCACAGGCCCAGTTAGTACACCAGGAATTATTGGAAGCTAAGCAAGTATGTTAAAATGGCACCAGTTTATTCACCACCAGTTTAGAATGAACCTTGGTCTTGCTCATGCCCTGGCTATCAAATCCAAGAAGTCAGGTTTTAATTGCCAGGTAAATCACTTGATTGTACCAGATAATCTCATAGAATAGGGTGAATTAAATAGAAATATTCATGTTTCCTGGTAGCGATTGTCTACTGGTAACAAACAAGTCCCCAGCTTTTACTGTGCATGTTTTCAAAATGGCACTAATTAAATCATGACTGGACCTTGCTGTAAAAGAATTCAGACCCAGATCTCCATAATCTAGAAAAACGGCATCTCTTAGCTAAATGAAGATATAGAGCTCCGCTATTATGGGGGATTTACAAGCGTGTGATAGTTGCCAGGAAGAAGCATACATCAAAGAGGCAAGGGAAATGCCTTCTATCTAAATTTACAGAGAAGCAAATCCAACCGCTGGTGGAGTAAGACTGAGGAAAATCTGGATCGGTAATGAACCCATACCACCATCATAATAAAAAGGCATTGTGTAGTTGGAATGGTGTCAACTTTTGGATGACATGTGAAGCTGGATCACTCAAGGTCATTTCAAGACCCCCGGATAATATCCCTACTCTTCAAAAGACGACAACAAACAACCACCTAACTCCCTTGTCCTACGAAGGTTTCAGCTCTGGTAATCACACTCTGCATGCTTAAGTTTCTCTTGCTGTTTCAATTAAGTCTGTTCTGCCCCATCCTCCACAAAAGTATCACACTGCATTGCCTGTACAAAGCATCTGCCACCTTCTATACCAGATTTGGTAGCATTTTTGTAGTGGGCAACATGATTCTTCCACATACAGCTTGCACATCATTTTGGGATCCACCAAGATGAAAGATGTTGTGTAAATTTCAGATGGACTGGAACCCCAAATCCAAACATGCTCAAACTCTGAAGAGGGCATGTCAAAACCTGGACACAAGCACAGATCATAATTCCAGGCATAGGTCCTTTTCTAATATGAATGCAAGCTGTTAAAGGCCAAGTTCTGGCCAGCCGATGTGCGGACACACAAGGGAGGAGCTAGAGGGGAGCAAAGAATTTCATTCACCTACTGCTGGAGTCCCTGTGCAGGAACTATCTAGAACCCAAACAGGACAGAGCGCTAGGTACTTGCTCCCTTTCACTCCCTGCACCCAGCCCTCCCACATGTCTCTATGGTGCTAGATGTCCAAGAGTAGGCAGAGAGTGTGGGTGATCCCCTCTGCAGCCAGCTGAGTAGCCAGGCACATAGAGAAGATGCACTCTATTTAAGTGTTGTATGTGCTGCCTGCCAGAATGCAATCTGGCCATTTCAACTGACTCCACTGTTGCATGGGAGATAGTATTAGACTTTTGCACTACATACTATAATTTATATGAAGCCATATTTTAAGTTTTTAAATGAAAAATGTAAATAATAAAGTTGCAGATACTTATTTAAATAAGTGCAGATCAAGCATGGGAGATGAGAGAGAAATTAAACATGGTATTTATAAAATGCCAATCGGTTATTATTTAGTCTTAAGGCTAAATCTTAGACCCGTAAAAATTCTTTGACATCAGTGATGTTTCACTGGTGAAAACAAAAGCAAGATATAATCCTTAATCTGCAAATACTATGGTTTAGTGTAAATAATGCATAAGTATCTTACCTTTACCTGAGTATGAATCTCCTCTTTCTTAAGCCTCTTATGAAATTCTTTAGAAGATGAAATAGACATTTACATTTTGACATAAAAATAGAACACCTACAATCTCAGGTAATAGTTCATACAGCATTTTCTTACACAACCTGTTACAATAGTGCTTCAGTGTTATCAATATCAGCAGAAGACTTATGCTATGAGAAATATCAATACTTGGACACATTTTTTGAGACTAGTTCACATCACTGCTGGTATTGAAATGTAAAAGTAAGAAATTAGAAGCTTCTCTTGAAGGGGGTAATACCAGATTAATTTTCCTACTTTAAAGAATATTCTTGTTGTACTTTTCAGACAGTAGTCCTGTAACATGATCAAGCTGCCTTTTGAGCACTGCCTCATGGTGAAAGGTCACTGCAACACCTTCCTCCTGTTCAAGTTCTCCCTTAAGAACTCTACACAGTCTCTCAATCAATCACAGCCTTGCTTGGGGCCTGTGGTTTTTTAAAATTATTATTAACCCAGAGTTCTAAACAACAAACACAAAAGAAAAATAAAGCCTGGAGACCGACTGTGATTCGGCTGCCAATAATGAAGGCACCCTTGGAAACGTAATGTGTGCTGCTACTGGGAAAAGGTCTTAGCTGACTCTGTGCCTCCAGTAACTTCAAACGCTGCTGAGAAGAGCGGGCACACTACATCTTACTGAGCTTACTCTGTGCCAGGAGACCCCACTGAGTGGTGGCAGTTAATCCTGTTAGATAGCCTGGTCTTTGTGATGGGACAATGTCATTTCTTGGAGTCTCGCCCAGCAGGGTTCTAGGAGAGACACTGTTTTTATCTGTGCTGAAGAAATGTCTGACTAGTGATGTCGTTTACTCCCTGAAAATGCAGAAAGGTGACTCTTCACGAGATGTCTACCTGACACCATTTGCAAATGCAATGCTCCTGGCAAGTACTTGTATCTGCTATTGACCAGTGGTTTTCTGTAGAGTGCTTGCTGGAGTCAATGAAGACATGATGGGACTCTTGATGCCATCTCTTTGTTTGCAGCTGCTAAATCATATGTTAAAAAAAAAATCTCAAAATACATAATGCACTTCTCTAATGTTCATGTCTGCATTTGCTTTAGGGACCACAGATGTTCTGCAGTGGTGCATGGGAGAAGTGGTGGCCTAAAGGATTGCCTGGGAATGGGCTGTGCGATCGAGAGAAGGAATGGAGGAGGGCTCTGAGCTAATCTCAATCGTTAAAAGGTGGTCTGTGAAAGAATCTGAGGATGGTCTAGATCACCGGTGTCCAATACGTTCGTCACTAGCCACATGTGGCTAATAGGCTATTGAATTGTGGCTAATGCATGTGGCTTTTTTATAATGTGGCTAATAAGAAAAATTCAAAACCACAAGTGTGGCTAGCATCGTATTTCTATTGGACACCGCTGGTCTAGATAATATTTAGTCCTGCCATGAGTGCAGGGGTCTGGACTATATGACCTCTTGAGGTCCCTTCCAGGCCTACACTTCTATGACCTCCTGTCCTAAAAGTATTTAGTTCCTAAAGTTCCTTACAGATTAAATGTACTGACTGAACTGGTACCGTCTCCTCATTTAAATCTCTCCTGCAGGCCCACTCTTTTTTGTGATGCCAACAAGAAACTAAGCTATCTATTTATCTGTTTCATTCGTATACCTAAAGAGAGGGAACTGCTCATTTATATGGAGGGAGGGAGCTGAATGTTGGGAAGTAGGGCATAAGGATGCTGGGACTAAAGTTGGGGAAATGAGAGGGTTAAAACGATAGAGTAAGGATATGGGGCGGGGAGGTTAAGGGGGAGGAGAGAGTGTTTAATTTAAAAAGAAAAGAGAAATTTGCAACGAGCAACCATGTAACTAAGAAGTTGTGTCTATCATCACCCTAAGCATTTGACTCTGTGTTATAACTCTTTTGTGTTGTAAGTTTAGGGTGGGAAATCTTTGGGCAAGACCTGTGGCTTGTGTTTAGAAAACACCTAACACATTATGGGTGCAACCACAATCTAACTAATAAACAATTACTTTTACTGTAATGCATACTTATTCATAAAAAGATTAGAGCCATTCTTTATTATTGATACATCTCTGTAAAATAAAAATGTAGATTGAATAATATTTATCAAGTATTTCCCAAAACTTGCTTTATTTTAGTGTTAACTCACTGCTTTCTAGTACTAACTAATCTATTGTTTAGATAACTGTTTTATTATATATTTTTGTATTAATGTATTGCATTTAAAAACTCGGTATATTTAAGAAATGTATGAACTACAGAAGGTCTCATGGATAAGCAATGACGTAAAGTGGTATTTTCTGTAAGTCACATTTTTAAAACAAAACACTTAAGTGTCTGATTGTTCACAGCCCTAGTTAATATCAGCTCTGACGTTAGCACCATTTGCAAACACTGGGCCTGATTCTGAATGAGTGAGAGAGACAAACTTTCAGCACCAAAGGGAATTGCGGCTGCTCGGTCCCTCCCAGAACTGCTGCATTTGCCCTGAAGATTTTTTCATTCTCCTATGTACAAGAAAAATAATAAAAAAAAAACCCAAACCAAAACAAAACACTTACAGTGATGAGACAAACTGCTTAAGAGCAGAGCATGAGTTATGCTGCTGTGACAAGCAGCATAAAACTGCATGAAGTCTCTTCAGAAATTCTTCCCCCACTGGGCACAAGAAAAGCTTACTTTGACCATTTTCAACGAGTAAACAACCATCTTTATAAATCTGATGTGGCTTCTGTAATCTTCTCATGACATCAAGAAGTGACACTGACAATTCCCTCTCTGGAGTTTTCATGTTCTTGTCAGTTTCCAACAGACAGTAAATACTCCTAACTGGACTGTCTGGCTTAAAGCAAAACTCATGGTAATTCTGAGAGACAGTGAGAACTCAGGGCATTTTTAAGCCCTTTGTGTAAATCATCACACTATTTATTACACTGTGGAGCGTTATAAAATATTCTTAGTAGCAATAATGTATCTATCACATACTGACACTTACTTGTTTTATTCTTTACAGTGCAGACTAGTACACAACAGCTGACTGGATTTTCTAAAAGAGGAAAAATACCCAAAACCAAGTGGCTTAGGGCTGGGAAGTGCTACATATCAAATACTGGTTGTTGGCATGTGGTTGTATGACTTCTTTGGTTGTAGTCAAGGGCTTTCTTTCACTTTTACTCTCTTCTTATCCTGTGGCTGCTGTCCAGTGGGTTGGTCCCCAGTGTAAGCCAGAGTTGCTCTAATTGCCGCCTATTATGAGCAAGCCCCCTTTCTCTACCCACACTCCTTATGATGGCAGCTGGGATAGGGATTGGCTGAGGAGCTTCTATGTCACTCTGATACCTAAGGATCTGCCTACAGTGGGGTGATCCTTTTACAGCCAACTACATCATCTTTAAGGCTGCTTTGTGCTTGTGAAACAATGTAAAGTGGCCCTGATGCAGTTAAGGATTGGAGTCATGGTGTTTAAATGATATGTTTGTGTTGTCTCTATAATGTCGTCATATGGTACAAGTTTCCAAAGTATTGGCAGAGAAGGACTCTGTAGGAGTTCAGATTTGTCTGCCAGTAATTTGTGTCAACCAGAGGTCCCCAAACTGTATTAATATACATGAATGAGAACCCAAATTTCTATAAATGATACCCTAATGCCTATACTCTGGATACTCAAATCGCCTGCTCATAATGATGGTGCTTAACACTCTCACTCACAAAACAGCGGCTATGAATGATAAGGGAGGCGCGACTGGAAAAGTTTGTGCACCAGTGGTGTAAAATATTGTCATCCTGAGGGCCTGTTTATAAAGCTTAATGTCAAACAACATCTGACCTCTATTTCATTTAATATGCTTATGCATGGATTAATTACATTTGTCATACAATATTTAAGCATGGCTGCAAACATTTAAAAAAAGCATTAACAAGCACCAAACAGTATGGCCACAAAATTAAACAGCTTTTAACCAAGGACAACAAGAGATTAATTTTAGGCGTACATGACATTCAGCAGTTGTCTTGATTAACATCTTATTTGCAAAATGTGTTCATACCAGATGCAGATGATTACTCCACCAATAATATCTCTGCATATATGACTGCAAAAGGCCTTAATAAAAAAAAAGTACTCAATGAATTTGATTAATTTAGGAACCATACATGTTGTCAGAGGTTCTGTAGATTTTATTAATTAGAAGTGTTGAATGCTTCAAAAATGAGCTTGACTAGTATTATAGCTTCTGTGTTCAAGAGATTTAATCAGCCAAGCCATAAAAATCTAGAAATGTATTGGCAACGTTGCATAAGTTGAATCCATCTAAGCAAACTGTAACTTGGATACCCTATTTCCACAATTTTTACTCATGTTTTTACTGTAGTATTTATTCAAGATGGCAAGTTACTGTAAATAGCCATGTATCACCCATTTATAGCTTGCTATGAAATAAAAGACTACGGGTCCAATCTTGCTTCATTGAAAGAACAGAGTTTTGACATTGACTTCAGCAGAATCAGGCCCTACAGTATGTCTCAAAGAAAAATCACTCCATTGTTTTTCTATCCTAAAATAAGCAAACTTTTCCTTGGTTTGACATATTCATCAAAGGTAGGGACAATGGATTTGTAAGAACCTCTAGGTTCCATATGGTTTTTCTTTCTGCTGTGTTTTTCCTGAAAATGAAAAAAGAAGGATTACACAGAGTGCAGTCATGTGTATGAGCAGAGACCTGTGATAGCAGTGGTTTCTGACAGCACAGTAACAAATGATGGCTTGCTGTTAACTCTTCAGTGGTGACTTAATGGCTAATCCATGCAGGGGAAATAAATAGCTGCTTTGGGTCAGGATCTACCTTTCCCTTCTACCCTGTATACTTGTGTCCAAATCACCACCTGTGCATGCATCTGAAGTGTGATTATTGACACCACACTTGGCTTGCTATCTGTGGCTCTGGAAATTCCATTTGAAACTGCTCCATCTGTAGGACTTCCAGAAGTCCTTTCCCTCTGCCCTGATACTTGGGTTTATTTTCTTCTGACAATCCATCGCCATCCGCTTTTTACTGCTCCTTTCCTAGAACGTTCAGCTTTCAGGACCTGAGCAGCAGCTAGCTACTGTCTACTAGCCTCTGATTTATCTAAACAGATCTACCCGTTTTGTGTGAATAATCATTACAAGGGGGGGAAGATACAAATACTGTTTCTTTATACTTCTAATAAGAAGCCCTGCAAAAGGATTAGAGTTAAGACACAAGCTCTTCAGTGAGCCAGAGAAAGAGGCAGGAACAATGTTAGGGACAATAGAGTGTTCCTTATTCAGCATTGGGAGAAAGCATCTCTTTCTGTGAATCTTTACCATCATCACATGACAGAAGGTCTGTTTTACAATTCAGTCAAACAGCAATATAACTGATTATTTGCCCTTTGCAAAAAGAAATACATAAATGACTATGACTAACAGACTGTTTTATAAAGCAAGATTAAATACACAGTAGTATTAGTAAGAGCGGCTTTATCTTCTTCCTCTAATGCTTATGACAAACTCTCTGAAAGTTAATTGCAAATAGTTTATGACTAATACGCTAAATTAATGGCAGTAATTTAAGATGGGTGACATCAACATCCATCGAGAAGTAATTATCCTTGTAAACAAAGCTAGTCACAATGGGATCTAGCTATATTTAAAAAAAAGTTTTCTCACAGAATATCTTCTGTAACATATCTAGGCTTTCCCTTAATAGCCACATATCTAAAAGCTTATATATTAACAAGTGCTACTGTGAAGAAGGCAGGGCGTCTATATGCTGTCTGGTGTAATGCAACTTTCCCTTCTAAGTTAAATTGAGTTCATTTCAGAAAGCCAGACCAGCTATTAGCCATTTAGAAGATTAGACTCTACATCAATCATTTGTTTGGGAAGGCATGAAACCAGCTGTCAGTTGCTGGAAATGCAATGGGTTAAATTTTAATACCACTTTTCTCTTTTTTTCCCTAGGAAACTGTAGTTTGTCATGCTTACAAGCTAAGGAAGTGTCTACATTCTCAGTGAATTTAGCGGAGTCATTTCTCATGTCAGTATTCTGAGATGCAGCTGTCAATAAATTTCATGTGCTGTCAGGGTGGAGGATAAACAGCTGCTTCTTCAGAAGTGTAAGAAATATGTACTGTTCAAGATAATGTAGCGTTCTGCAGTATTTTCAAATATGCCAGTTCTCTTGAGGGAGCTTTTAATGTGAAGGAAGAAGAAAAACAAAAGGAGGGATCACAGAGACTTGTCTAAGGAAAAGTGTTTAGGCCCTGCATTTAAGTTATGGCTTATTGAAATTTAGGATTTCTTGCTCATCCAACCTTCACCTTGATGCCTTTGTTAAAACATCAGCCTTAGAACTACATTAAGGAGACATGCCACGGAAAATATATTTCTCTTCTTCTATTGTCCCTCCCTCTGTACAACAAAGATGAATGATTATTCTCCACCTTCATTTTCAAACATTTTAATGGGAGTGGCAAAAAGATTCTAATGATGAAGAACTCATATTTAGGGTGCAACATTGTGAAGAATCTCCAGAAAACTTTCTGTAGCTACTGGCCTCAAGCATAGATAATAGGCTCAAAGGAAATTATGCAGAATGCAAAAATTCACGTCAGTCATGTTACTTAAAGGAAGTGAGACAAAACCCCAAACAAACCTTTCACTACTAACCATCCCCAACCTTGCAACTTGTGCTGTCTCAGATTTAGACTGTCAACTCTTTGAGGGCAGGGACTACTTCCTTACTTGTTTCTGTGAAGAGCATAGAAGACTTTTTTTGGTGATCAAAAATAATAAATAATTTCTCTCAATATAAAATTGATAGTAGCAATTACCATGGCTACACGTGCACTGGTGGGTGTATTCACACGACAACTTAATCTTACTAGTCATTTGCGCGTAATTACTGTGAAAGGATGTACAATCACAGTAGTTGCAGGTGGAAACTGAATGTAATGAAGGCCCACGGTGTGGAGTTTGTGACCTCTGGATGTCTTCAGGTTTGGAGAAGTCTTGCTCTGTGGCAAGGTCACTGTTTGGAAATTTCATTAAACTGTGAAATAAAGTAGCAGCCTTCTGTACTATGATTATAGGCTGTATTGACAGCTGTGGGCACCTCATGGTTTCCTGTAGCAGTGGTTTGGCAAACTTGTTTTGGTTTTGCTGCAGGTGAATTTACATGCCCTAAGACTCACTTTCAGTTTGGGATTTAGTTTTTTGGATTCACTTAGGGTGTGTTTACGCTGCAGTGGGGCAGGTGCGTCCCAGCATGGGAAGATGGACACGCATTACCTAGTGTACTAAATGGAACAGTGTAGATGGGAGGAGGCACGGACAGTGGCTCAGGCCCAAGTGTGTACCCATGGGGTTCTGCCAGGTTGTACTTAGGCGGCTAGCTCCAGCAGCGGCCCATGCTACCCCCTGGCTACACTGCTATTTTTAGCATGCTAGCTCAAGCAGAGCTAGCATGTGTTCCTCTAGCTGCACTGAGAAGCCTGAAGCTCAGCTGAAACTGTTGTGTATTTGCCTGGTTTGAAGCTGAAACCATAGGTGTGACCCAAGAACCTATTAATGCCCCTGGCAAAGGGCTAGCATAGCCCAGAGGAGATAGTTTGCATTGCTAACAGACTGGTTGTGTCAGGCAGCTGACACCCAGTTAAGCACAAGCAATTTTCTCTCTCACTAGAGATTGGAGGGTGGGAGGTGGGCAGGTAAACAAGGTGACTCACAATCCTGGGGACCCCAAAAACCATCACAGTGGCACAGTCCTGGCAGGGTTTACACACAGTCTGTTGGTTAGCTAACCACATTCCAAGCACTGGTAACAGAGATTCTGAGAGTGTCACAAGGGAGAAGGTTGAGAACAGACAACAAGTAGCAATTTATTATTTTCTGTTTGTTTATTTTGGGTAAGGGAAATAGATCAATGGAAAGCAGAAGATGACTAGAGCAGCAGAAAAGGCAGGATGAGCAAAGAAACATGCTAATTTTGCTATGCTCCCCAAGAAGCAGGTAGAAGAGCTGTGTACACAGCAAGGTCTATCAACTGCTGATCAGAAGAAATCAGAGCTGGTGGCTAGGCTGCACTCATATGCCTTGAGGCAGGATGGGGTACCTGCTCCAAAATGGGGCTCACTAGGGGTCCCTTTTTCGCCACCAGCGCATGTTGGAGACCAAACATACGGTTTCCCAGGTGATCCAGCAAAGATAGCAATGGTGAGAGTCCCAGAGCTGTGGAGGCTGGCGTGGAGAAGGCTGCCCATGGAGGAGAGATGGTTAGAGCTGGAGGCCAGGAGTCAGAGTGATGGGGCAGAACTGAAGCAACAGACGCTTGCTGACCAGAACAAACAGAGGCAGCTTGAACAGAAGAAGAGGGATCCATGGGACCCAGGAGGAAGGACATAAGGATGTGTCGGATCAGGGACTAGCAGGCAAACAGGTGTGGGTCTAATCGCCACTAAAGGCTGTTCTGGGATTCGGACTGTGGGAAGTTAGTTTTCCTGATGTGTTATTTTATGTAATAATGTTACAGGGTTAAACCCCAAAGGGCTGAAGTACAAGCCAGCCATGTCCAGGCTCAGTGGTCAAGGGGGCAAACTCGCTGTCTACTCTCGCTGGGGAAACCGAGTCAGTTCTAAGTGTGTCTGTGGTACGGCTAAAAGACACTGTGACCCAGAGCTGTGCTGGGAGTGGGGAGACACTGGGAACACTAGGAAATGCTGTGGCCAGAACACCACTGGGAGCAGGGAAAGTAGGCAAGGCCATACAGTGACAGGTGTTAGAGCCGCCCGAAACGAGACGCTGGGTGGCAAAAGTGCTGACAAATTCATGCTACCCTCCAAAGGATGGTAAAAGCCTTGGGGTGTGTGTGTGTGTATATAGCAACTGCTGAAGGAGGTATAGATGTTAAGGAGGGGCAGAGCCATCCCTTGTGTAGGGCAAATTGGGGCAACCGCTCCGGGCCCCGCGCTTTGGAGGGCCCCGTGGGCCAGTGCGATTGGCTAGTGTGGTCGGTCCTGGAAGAGACTAATCCATCACTTCCGCTCTGGGCCCCGCACCGCCCTAGGGACGGCCCTAATGAGGGGGAAAGGTGCCCCTTAATCTATGGGTTTGGTGTGGTTATTTGAGATGTAATTAAACCTGAGAGGGATGGAGGAAGGACACATGTCTCACCTTTTCCCAAGGGGGAGAATGAACATGGCAACTAATGTCTGATGTTGTCATCAAGCTGGATTTCGGTATGATCACTGGAGTTGCTTACTGACTGACTGACTGCATGTACAAAGTTCAAATTAATGAGTAGTACAGCTAGTGTCCTGTCCAGGCAAGAGGGTCCTGAGATGATGGCTATGGAGCAGCCAGTGGCTGACCCTGCTGCCTCAATGTAAGAAGTGGTGCGTGACTCAAGAACCTCTTAATGCCAACTGGCAAAGGGTTGGCTTAGCCCAGAGGAGATTGTTTGGGTGGCTAATAGACTAGTAGTGGCAGGGAGCTGACACCCATTTAAGCCCCAGCAGGGGTAACAAGGTGATTTACAATCCTGGGCACACTGAGAACCATCACAATAGGAGTTTGTCTCAAAATCAGGAGGCCCTCCCCTGCACTTGTGGGAAGGAAGGGATATGACACAAAAAGTCACCTATGATAGATTTGTCCTAGAGCAGAGGTGGGCAAACTACAGCCCCCGGCCAGATTTGGCTCACCAGCCGTTTTGAGCTGGCCCTCGAGCTCCTGCTGGGGAATGGGGTCTGGGGCTTGCCTCGCTCCAGCACTCTGGTGCTCCAGCCACGGCGCAGGGTCGGGGGCTGCTCCACGCGGCTTCCGGAAGCAGCAGCATGGCCTCCTTCTGGTGCTCCAATGGGAGCTGCAAGGGTGGTGCCTGCGGACAGGGTGGCGCGCAGCAGAGCCGCCTGGCATAGAAGCCGGAGAAGAGACATGCCACTGCTTCCGGGAGCCTCCTGAGCCTGCACCCCTGAGCTTCTCCCCATGCCCCAGCCCCAATCCCCCTCCCGCCCTCCGAACCCCTCGATCCCAGCCCGAAGCACCCTCCTACACCCCAAACTCCTCATCCCCAGCCCAATCCCAGAGCCTGCACCCCCAGCCAGAGCCCTCACACCCCCCCGGACCCCACTTCCCTGCCACAGCCCGGAGCCCCCTCATGCACCCTGAACTCCTCATTTCTGGCCCCACCCCAGAGCCGGCACCCCCAGCCAGAGCCCTCAACCCCTCCCGCACCCAATCCCAATTTTGTGAGCATTCATGGCCTGCCATACAATTTCTATTCCCAGATGTGGCCCTCGGGCCAAAAAGTTTGCCCACCCCTGTTCTAGAGGTTTGTAAACTTCAGTGAACCTGGGCTGCATTTCAGGGTTATAACACTCAAAGCTAGATGAGTTAAGTCAGTCTAGTTAAGTCAACTTGCAGAGGGCGGAAGGGGCTCCGGCAACTAGAGCTGAACAAAAAACTTTTCAGCCAAAACTTTTTTCAGTGACACTGAAACATTTTTGAATTTGTGTGAGTGCTGTTGAATTGCTTGTGTCAGGGAAAACAAAACAAATTCTGAAAAAGTCAGAATGCTTCATTTCAACATTTCTGATTTTTGCTTCAAAACAAATTTATTTAGAAATTTGCTTAACATTTATTTAAAAAATTTAAACATTAAGTACTTGAAACAGAAATTATTCGGATTGAACAAAGCACTTTGTTCCACCCAAAATGATATTTTTCAAACCTTTTCAATTTGTTGAAAATGTTAATAAAATTTGTTTTCAGTTTGACCCTGAATGAAATTTAAATTTTGTGGAAGAGTCAGAGAATAGAAAAATCCTTTCTTCACACAGCTTTTTAGTGACAGCCTTCCCTGATTGATATTTCTTATTTTAAGTGTTGAAACGTTTTATTTCACTGAGATCAGGTACAGTGGGGTTTGGTTCCTAGCAATAAACACAAACATTAAGAAGTGTGTCACATACGGTACTCAGCCACAAAATCTTGTAGATGTTTCCTTAAGAAAATTTAATTATCAGAGGATAACATTGCAGGTACAAAGCACTTGTTTACATTATCAGCCACCTACTTCCAAGATTGAAATCTTAAATGAAGTGGGTCTAAATCATGGAGAGCAGCAGTTACTTGATGAACAATCAATATATCATTTTTGCAGAAAGCAAGAGTACAAAAATCACAGCATTTGATTTTTCTGTAGTTGTCATTATCATCATGGGCGTTGATTCAGTTGGAATGAAAACACAAAACAGAAATATTTATAGACCATGAAAAGAGTTTCCCCCAGAAAAATGTATGAAGAGATGGAAGGGGGGGGTAGAGGAAAAGAGACATTTGGACAGTTTCATGTTATGATCCGTAATCATCTGTTTGGGGGAAGTGCACCGTGTGTACGAACCAGCCAGGGGCAGGTCTGGAAAGAGCATCAGTTTCTAACAACACAAGAAAAGAGGAACAGAAATCAGGCTGAAAGTCAGGCATGTGCACTTTTGGGTATCTAATTTATGTGCACAGATACTAGGTATATGCTTGCAAATTGGGTATTGTGCACAGGTGGCCCATCAGATAACTGGCCACATACATATAGAAATACTTGAGTTACATGCTTACATTAGGGATATGCATGCACAAATGAGATATGTATAAAAGTATGAAAGAAAAAAAATCAACTGAAACTGAGAATCTTATCCAATGTGTATTAGATAAAGATATAGACAAAAATTATCACAAACTAAGGGTCCCATTTGGTGGGACACTAGGAATCAGCTACATCCTGTTATTTGGGCTAATGTGAACTGCTGTTTAAATAGTTCTGGGAATTCTTAACTTTAAATATCTATTACATTACTTTCAAAATATGTTCCTGCCAGCCCCTTCTGCCCAGGGCCAGCTTTAGCAAGTGTGGGGCCCGATTCGAACACCCGCTTATACTCACCCGGCGGCACTCCGGGTGTTCGGCGGCGGGTCCTTCACTCGCTCCAGGTCTTTGGTGACACTGAAGGACCCGCCGCCGAAATGCCGCCGAAGACCCGGAGTGAGTGAAGTACCCGCTGCCGAAGTGCCGCCGAATACCTGGAGCGCCATTGGGTGAGTAAAAAATTAAAAAGGCGCCGGCGTGGGGCCCTCTTAGGCATGAGGCCTGATTCCCCTGAATCGGGGGAATCGGCCTAAAGCCGGCCCTGCTCCTGCCTCTCCCCACTAAAAATCATTAAGAAATTAAGAGCTGGCCTTGTGATTAAGGCACTGGGGCTAAGACTGAAGGGACCTAGGCAGTGGCGTAGCCAGGTTTAGAGCACAGGGGGAGCGGAGCTGAAAAAAGGGGCCGGGAGCAAAAAAAAAAAGCTCCGCTCTGGCTGCAGCATAGGAGCAAAAGAGCACAAAAAAGGCACCGCTTCTGCTCAGTGGGAGAGCAGCCACTCCCCCCCGGCTATGCTACTGGACCTAGGTTCAAACTTCAGGTGTCAAAGACTTCCTGTTTGACAGCAGCTTTCAACTACCTGAAGGGGGGTTCCAAAGAGAATGGAGCTCGGCTGTTCTCAGTGGTGGCAGATGACAGAACAAGGAGTAATGGTCTTAAGTTGCAGTGGGGGAGGTCTAGGTTGGATATTAGGAAATACTATTTCACTAGGAGGGTGGTGAAGAACTGGAATGGGTTACCTAGGGAGGTGGTGGAATCTCCTTCCTTAGAGATTTTTAAGGCCTGGCTTGTCAAAGCCCTGGCTGGGATGATTTACTTTTGGTTACTTTGAACAGGGGGTTTGACTAGATGACCTCCTGAGGTCTCTTCCAACCCTAATCTTCGATGAGTCTAACCGGGCCTCAGTCTGGGTTGGGCTCTTTTTATCATAACCCTAATACAAACAGTGTTAATAATAGTATATGTGAGTCAGTATAATGTAATTTAATGTTGTCTGCCACTTATTCCAGTAGCAAAAAAGATTCCTAAAACCCAGTGCAGTTTGCTCCAGGTATACTGCGCCTTCACACCCAAAACATTAGAAGCAAGGAAATGCTAAAATCAGAGAGAGGGCTTCCATGTACCTCACCAGCCAGGCATCATACTAAACATTGTCAAAGAGACACCTGAGCCTCTCACAGAAATGTGTCTTTCACTTCCAAGAGATACAGACTGCAGTCTTCACATTCACTTAACTCATCCTGTAACTTGAACCTACACTAGTAGCCACAGAGTGTGTGTATATTACATCTCTAAAAGGGCAACATATATCACAGGAGTGAATCTGGAACATAACCACTGAATGAGGCCAGCTAGAAGTATAGGGCTGATGTTCAAGACCATTAACACTAATGAAAATGCACATTTTTCATTAGAGTCTAATAGCCTGCCACCAAATAGGGCAACTGCTGTGCAATGTTTATATAAATAAATTGCTAATCACAATCTTTATTGTGCACTATGCTACAGCCAGCTTTTAAGCATTTGCAGCTATGCTGGATTATTTTAAAGCACTGAATTGTTATTAGTGAAAAAGAAAATATTATTCATGGCAAGACACTATATGGCATTACATCCTGATTCCGTTTCTTCAGTGTTTATGAAGGAGATTTATTACCATTTTGCACTTCCCTGATTACTTTTATTCTCCCTTTTCCGGGGAGGTTCTCATTCTATTTATAAAGTTGTTGAGGAATGAAATAGCTAGGATTATAAAAATCTATTTCTAAAAAGTACAATCAGATATGATCCTGCAAAGCCTTACTAACAGGAGTTGCCCTTATTCATGCAAGAAATCCTATTGACTGATGTTAATTTGACTACTCACACGAGGAAGGATTTGCAGGATTGGGAACATTATTTGTATTTAAAATTAGCTGGTAAGGAAGTGAATACTGAGAGGCCAATCCTGCAAAAGATCTTTCTCATTCAGGCAGTTCCATTGAAATCAATGGAGCTACTCATCTGTGTGGGAGCTGCAGGAGTAGAGTCTAATTTTCCATTTCAGAATGTTTCATACTTTCTAAGGGGATTTCTACACAGCAGCCAGACACCCCTGTCTGGCCCATGGCAGCTGACATGGGCTTGTGGGGCTCAGGCTGTGGGACAGTTTAATTGCTGTGTATACATCTGGGCTTGGGATGGAGCCCAGGCCCTGGATCCCAGGCTCTGGGACCTTGCGAGGGTCTCAGAGCCCTAGCTTCAGCCCACGCCCAGAAGTCTACACTGCAATGAAACAGCCCTGCAGCCTAAGCCCCGCAAGCCTCAGTCGACTGGCACAGGCAAGCTGCAGGTTTTTCTTTGCTGTGTAGAGAGACCCTAAATTTCCACCAGTAGAAAAAGCAGAGTTACTGGCCTGATTCTAAGCGGCTGTAAACCAGTGTAACTACACTGATTTATTCCAACTGAGTCTACTATATATAATACGATGTAGGTCTGTATTTCACTGTGAATGGGATTATGTGGTAATCTCTTTCTCTATGACTGTTTCCCTCAGTTCTGCACACTTCAATACAAGAAAGACACTAACCATAATTCAAGAGAAAAGCCCTTTCTGATTGGGGAGCCGGAGGGATAGCTCTCATGAGGAAAGAGTAAAAGAAGAAAATATGTCTAGCGTGGCAAAATAAAGAAGGTGGGGGAAACACAACAACTGTCTACAAATATATGAACTGTATCAGCAACAGGGATGAAGAGGGATTGGTTAAGGTGCTAACAGAAGACGTAACTAGAAATAATGGCACTGAATATAAAAAAGAAAATTAAACTGAATGTCAGGACAATACACAACCCATCTACATGCCTTGCAATGCAGGGCTGTGCCTTTAAAGCACAATTCAGTCCTAAAGCAGAGATAAAGAATAGCAGAAAGAAAGAAAAAGTAATGTTTATTAGTTCCGAGACATTCAAGGCAGCTCTTCAGGTTAGTATTATTATTTGCATTATCTTAGCATCCAGGAGCCCCAGTCATAGACCAGAACCCCTATGCACTGTACAAACACAGAACAAAAAACAGTCCCTGCCCCCGAAGAGCGTACAATCTACAGCCTGGTCTGCACTACAAAGTTAAGTTGAAATAAGTTGCCTTGTGCCGACCGATCTGTGCATGTGTCTACACTCAAATTTGTCTCTGGTCGATGTAAGCACCTTGCTATAGTAAAACCACCTCCCTGATTGGCGTGGAGCCAAGATCTGCTTACTGACGTTGAGGCAGTGCGAGTATAGACATCGCATGACCTGTGTTGACCCTAACAATGCTCCAGCAGTTGTCCTGCAATGCTCCATTTCCTGCAACAGTGACTGCTCTGATCACAATTGTAAACTCCATTGCCCACATTCAGCCAGTTGACCTGGTGCATGTAGGATATCAGGAAGCTGATACTGAACAACAAGATATGGGTCTACCAAATGTGCATTTTGAACATGTTGCTCTATGGTGGCGAGACCTGTACCACCTACAGCAGACATGACACAGGGTTAAACATCTTCCACACTTGCTGTCTTTGCTGTGTTCTAAATATCAAGTGTGAAAGCAACAAAGAACTTGATAAAGCAAAATTACCAAGTGTAATCACTATTCTCAAACATAGTGATTTGTTGGCTTGGTCATCTTCACCAGTCGGATGATGGATGCATTCCAAAGGATCTTCTGTATGGAGAACTTGTGAATGCTCCAAGGCCCCTGTGACATTATTGACAATAACTGGGACCATATAGAGCATGGTTGCGACAAAGGTCCTGTAGTGGCACCAAATCTTGTATAAAGGGGGTCAAATGAGGTGTCTAAGACCGGGTTATGCTTGGCTGGTGATGATTATGCCATTTATATGTATGTATCAGTTTTGTAGTGGAAGTTATGAATATTGGCTTTATACTGTCTGTCTGTATTGCAAACTGGGGCTGTGTCTCTGGGACCACAGACAAGCTGCCAGCTCTGCCAGGCCTGCTGGATGGCCCATTAAGAGCCATCAGCGATACAATGGACCCATTGAGAGAAGGCAGACACGCCTGTGACTCAGCAAATTATGCAGAGACTTGCCCATGGGACTCCAGACTCCATTTTTCTGTGATTTTCCACAGTAAGGACAAAGGTGTCATTACACCTGGAAGAAACTATAAAAGGCAGCTGCCTCATCTCCATTTTGTCTTCATTCCCTGCTTCTTACCTCTGGAGGAACCTTGCTACACATGGAAGCTTTGAACAAAGGACTGAAGGACCCATCCCAGCTGGGGATGTAATCCAGAGATTTGATCTGAACCTGCAGTATTCCATCTCTGCAAGCTGGAACCAAGAACTTTGCCATTACTGTATGTAATTGATTCCTTTTAACCAATTCTAACCCTCATCTATACCTTTCTCCTTTTGTGAATAAACCTTTAGATTTTAGATTCTAAAGGATTGGCAACAGCGTGATTTATGGGTAAGATCTAAGTTGTATACTGACCTGGCTCTGAGGTTCGGTCCGTTGGGATCGGGAGAACCTATTTTCTTTTACTGGGGCATTGGTTTTCATGACCATTTGTCCCCATAACGAGTGGCACTGGTGGTGAGACTGGGAAACTGGAGTGTCTTAGGGGATTGCTTGGAATGACTTGTGGTTAGCCAGTGGGGTAAAACCAAAGTCTCCTCTGTCTGGCTGGTTTGGTTTACCTTAGAGGTGGAAGAACCCCAGCCTTGGGCTGTAACTGCCCTGCTTGAAGCAATTCGTCCTGACTGGCACTCTCAGTGGTGTCTCGCCAGAACCAGCATCGTTACAGCCCCTGAGCTGACCTAGGTTCACATTCAAGGGCATTTGTAAGAGGGACTTGAAAGCTTCAAATTCTAAACTTCAAGCTGGGAAGATGCAGCTAGCAACATGTTATACTGGACGGCTGTGCTGCACCAGGAAATCAGTAGGCTGAAGAGAGGTGGTTGAAAGAAAAAGGAAAGCGCAGCAGGCCTCAGTTGCTCGTAGTGAGCTGGCTTCATCTTCTAGCCCTGGGCCTTATGCCTGCACGATCTGTGGCAAGGGCTGCTGCTTGAGATTTGAACTTTTTATCCACTCACGATGCTGCAGCATGACACACAGTATCTGAACTGCTTTGGCACTTTTGAGATGGATGGTTGACATTCCATTCCAGTCTGGACTCAGTCATGGCAAGTTTGTGAAAATCTTTGATCTGCAGTGCAGTATTGTGCAGTGTTGTGAATGTGGTGGGTTTGGGAATTTATTTCAAGATTACCTAAATTTAAGTACTAAATGGGATCCAGAGTACAGTGAAAAAGGCTAAAACTAAAACCATTTCCTGATAGTGGCTGTGTTATTTTGAGAGTATCTAGCTAACAAGATGGCCATATTTCATTTGAATCTTGGTAGTACAAATTTTTAATGGATATTCTGCTCATTTGGAACACTGTCTATAGGGTGTTTATTTGTAAATACTTGTCAAATATTTGGAAGGATAGAGCCATCCATTCATGATGAAGTTTTAGTTTCCTCATGCCGAAAGCAGAAAAAGAACCTATGCTAGAAGTATCATTCTATTAGTGGCAGCATATCTTTTTAATGAAATCAACTTGATCTCTTTCTTTACAAATCCTATTAGATTATCCTCTGGTCTAATTGCTAAAATTTTGGCCAGCATCTTCCAAACTTGCTTGCCATGTGCATTCTTTGTCCAACTGGTAGGTCAGCCAAAAAGATGTAGTTGCTGAACAAACCCAGAGCAAATGAATAGACAGGAGTCAGTTCTGCAGTCATTGGGGTGCTTCACACTGCCGCATGATAAAGGACAAAACTGTAGTGGCTGGTTGAATCTCTCTGAATGGGGAGGTCTGATGTCCTCCACTGATAACCCATTGGAGGCAGTGCTTGTCTCTTTGTAGTATTTTAATGTGAGGTTTGGCAAAGGCACTGTTGGTTCAGGTTATAACTTTGGCTTTTGTTACTGGACTGCTGACCACTGGAAAACGTACAGTCATTTCTGGGGTGCTGGGGAAGCACATATGCCCAAAGAACACTTGGGTCCCCCTGTTCATGCCTTTCCTTCATGTGGATTGCTTACACTAACCTCAACATACTCATAACACTAGCAGATTTGCATTTAAAAATTACTATAATGATGTCTCATGCTTCAGGAGTTCAGCCGGTTGCCTGCAGGGATTAGGAAGAAATCCCACACTTTCCCCCAATGCACAATTGGTGTATTAGGTGTGGGGTGTGGTTCATCTTCCTCTGACTCATTGGAGATTGGCCACAGTTGGAAATGGGACACCAGATGGGGTGGACCAGTGCTCTGAGGTAGGGCAGAGAAACCTTTTTCTTAGATGCCTGGCTGGTGTGTCTTGGTCACATGCTCAGGGACCAACTGATTGCCAGATTTGGGGTTGGGAAGGAATTTTCCTTCAGCTCAGATTGGGTAAATCCTTTTGCTGAAGCATGGTGCCTGGATCACCTGGGCATAGCCCACTAATCAATTTCCCACCATTGCAGGGACATCATGTATTGGTGACCCTTTGGTCTTTCCTGTTCTCTGCCTGTGGCATGCTACAGTTTAGTCTCCTGAGGACTGAAATGCTTCAGTCTAATTAAAGTCATTGGGCTCAATTTAGGGGTATCTGGGTGAAATTTAATGGCCTTTGATATACAGGAGGTCAGAGTACATCAGAGGTTCTCAAGGAGAAGTACATACCCCCAGCTTTCTCAGGTGTGTAGTGAGCCTTCTAATACAGTATTTATAGTCAGGGGGGAGGGATAGCTACCCTCTCCCAGGTCCAATAAGCAATCCCTAGCTGTCACATAACTCACTATTCAAATCACACCGCTATTGTTTTGGAGCAGGAGGGGTGGAACAAAATCAGAACACCCCAACCACCAAACAAAAAGTCCCCCGGAACAAAAATATCAGGGACTCCCTTATTTACTTTAGATCAATTACACAAAAAAGAATTAAAGTGACTTATGGCAACCTTATTATACTTGCAAGCTTGCAAGCAAATGAACAACCTCCAGTCTCCTCAGCAGTGCAGAATAGTTCCACTACTAGAGTAAGTTGGTTTCTTGTAGATTCAGTTTATCTCAATTTACCTCCCTTTGATACTCCTGTATTATCCAAAGCTGAAAGCACATTGGACCATCACCTAATTCTCTTTCCTCAGGCAATACTGCCCTGAAACCAAGACCATAGGTCCTTACTAGTTGCTTGATCTGCAGCCCTGACTTAAGAGAGTAGTCTCAATAATGTCAGTGTCCCAGTGGCTTCTTTACTCAAAGCCAGAGTCTGACCATCCCATAACAGGTGTGCATTAAAGGTGATGCCAGGAGTTCCTCCTCCTTGTGCCCCTGCTCAGGGGCTGGTCAGAATCTCATTGAGCAGCATAAGCCTAAGCCTTACTCCCCGTTGGCATCACCATTATTTTCAGCTTTCTAAATACGTACCAGGAGGGAAGAATGTGGGGCTATAGTTGTGCCCCTCCCTTTCCAATAGCCAGTTCTGTTGGCTGGCAGGAGTGCAACACACACTCTAGGGGGATTATGAATGACTCAACCAGAACTCTTCCTGGAGACCCCATTCACAATGTCGCTTCTGGACATCCTCTCCAGGACATCTGAGGGCAACTAGAGCAGAATGTCTCCATCATAGCTTAGTCCTTCCTCAGATAAAAGTCATATACAGTCGGATCAGGCCAGGGAAGCTGAGGCATGTAGCGCTAAGAAGATGAACTGTGCTTTTGATTGGGGTCCATCTTAAATCTATATATTCTAACATAAATCATGAGTAGTGGGGGTGACTGGATGAGGTAGACTCAGTAGATGGGAGGGGGACACAGGCCTAGATTTTCAAAGATGCACTCCTATTTGTAGTTGCGCTTCAGGAATTGTGATTGTACAAAGTGCAACCTCAAGTATTTAGGCTACAATAGATTAGATGAGAAGAATGCATGTAGGTAGGGCAGATGACTGAGTCCAACTGGAGTGAGGTTGGGGAACACAGCTGGGTCAAGCCTGAGGCCAAGATATTAAGAGAGAACTGGCTGGTCAAGCGCATGGATGGTTGAGTCCTTTCCTTATTGTCTTGTTTTACAGATCTGGAAGAGCCAAGAATAAATTAAAAATTAAACTATTAGTTAAACCTAGGAAATATTGTAGTAAATGAGTGTTATTGAAATTTTAGGCAAACACTTAAAAACAAGAGCATCAAGAGGTCTGAGGCACCAGGCCTCCGTCTAACCTCTGTGCCTTGAATGGAAGTTTCCTGTGTGCTATTTCTGCACCTCATTTTATTGCTCAGAGAGGCAATAAGAGCTGGCAGGAAAGAACAGTTACGCTTATATGTGAATGTCTTATTGTTTTACAGTTATCATTGAAGGTCTCACTCTCCTGGGTGGTTTAACAAATTGCAGGATAGCAAGGTGATGGAAGGATGGGAGGCAATTCGTATTTCAGTTTAATTAAACTTTGAAGAAGATGCACCTGGAAATAGCCAGTGCACACTGGCTGAAGTGTGGCCTGGAGAAAAAGAGCAGAAAAAACATAGTAAATGCTATATTGGAAGAGGCTCTGGGTCTGTCTAGGTTATCCAGTGTCTTGCAATGTGAGGGCGGATATTCCCTGAGGTTTTTTATAGGCTTCTTAAGAGTAATTTTCCAGAGCCTGGGTTGGAATCCACATCTCATGACTGACTCTCCATGCTTTGTTTCTTTTAAGAAGACAGAATCTGAAATAAATCCTGAAGCACAATCACCCTAGATTTTTTATTTGAGTATGAAAGCTAGATGAAAAATTCTGTTCTAATGTCACACTGCACTTTGATCCCTTCACTTCCTAGTCAAGATTAAAAGTTATCGTACTAATCATATTCATGTGTTTCAGGATTCTTACATATGGCCCCATTAACCCTTTCTCTTCATGCCTCTATTAGGTTTAGTGTGTTTTTTCTAGCTTACCAAGAGACCATAAATACTCTACAGAAGCTGTTCTTGATGACAGCTTGCTGTATTAGGCAGACTTGTCATTCATCTTATTCACTGTTTGCCCTGGATCCATTTTAGAAGCTAATTCTGAGTCCCGCTTGCTTTTTTAGTTAATTAAAATCCAGGAGACCTTGTAATTTTTTCCACCAATACTTTTGGAAGGTCTATTAATACCAGTTGTGGGTAATGGATGTTGTGAGTAGACACATTTATACAGCAGTAAAGCAGGGGTGACTTTAGAGCTATACCATGAGCCATGTTTTAGTATATGTGTATATTTCAATACAGCAAAAATATACCAACTATTCATCATTCAAAGACACATGAGTGTAGAGATGTAATGGACTGACTTTTAAAAAGTCTAGGAATAGCTCACCCTCTGTAATAAAGATGTGATACAAAGGGGTGCTAGGAAGACACTAGACTTTATTTTCTGGTCTCAATCACTCAGCCTGGGTCAGGATTACAAAGGTTAATGCACACAGTAGTCTACCTCTCCTTTGGCAGCTGTGAGTGAATATCTCCACTACTCTACCCATCCCTAGTCTTTCACTCGAGTCTCCAGAACCGCTGTTCAGAACTGTCCCCAGACAGCAGAGTGAAATTAACTTGGCTCTTATTAGTTTCACTGCTGTTCACAGGATTCTGAATAGCACCAGCAAACAGTAAAAAGACTGGTTGGTTTTCACTCTTTTGCAACTTGGGAAAGCTCTGAGCACAAGCAGCAACCCTGGAACTGTCCATCAGACACCACTATATAGGTTACTCTAGGCTCATATTTGGAAGGTTGTAGTCACAACACATTTTTTAAAAGAACATAAAAGCTTACATTTTGCAGCAGCTAATGCCACTCACATGGGAAAATTATTCAACTCACCATAGGTGAGTGGCTTTTTCAAGACCTGTTTATCCACCACAATGCATACCAGCTATTGCACAGGTTACTATAGCAAGCTTAGATATAGGAAGTACATAACTAAAAAGTGTGCACTTGCAATACTAAGAGAACTGGATATTAATAAAATACTATCTGATAAACTAACACTAAAGTCAAGTGATGGAAACATTTCATTTTTATATGGGATATTGGAGATCGGCACTAATAAGTATTGCATCAAGATCAAAACAGAATAATTAAAGAAACATCTGTATAAGGCACTATAAATAATAGCAAGTGTGATGTTGTCTAATTAAAATATGACCATGCAAATCATTATTGCTACCACGGTTATATAATTGCAACACATCTTATACAAAGTGTAACACATGGCCAGAAAGGGTTAAGCATCCTGCAGGCTAATTAACCCAGAGGCAACCTGTGGAAACATGTTAGAAATGGTCATTAGGGCCATTCCCTGGTAAATAGGCTAAAACTTTGAAATGCAAACCTATGTTGTTAAAAGTTAGAAGTAATACTAATTGTGTGTATTCATAAATATTAGCCATGTAAACAGACAGCTGTTGATTCAAAGATCAAAAGGGAATATTACCATTTAGATGAATCTTGGGTGCAGTAATGTCATTGTCTATATGTCTCTTTAAAGTTTGTGATAAACTGCTTAATGGATAAATTATCTTATGTTAATCCATGTAGTTAATTACCAGTGAGGGTTAGGAAACAGAAGGTTACATCAAAATCCTATTGTTCACCCAGGACTGTATGGTCATGTGACTGCTAGGAAACTGTATAAAAGACCATTGGGTCCTGATCCTGTCATCTCAGATCTGCTTAAGCTTCAGGGGAAGTTTGAGTTACAAGATTGAGATCCTAGTTCTAAACTGGAACACCCTGAATATGATATTAAACACTGGACTATAACCTGTGGACTAAATTCTAAAAGAACTCTTTGCAACTACAAAGCTCACCATCTCTGCTATGAATCTGAACCTCAAGAATTTAACTCATGTCTGTATGTATACTGATCTTTTAACCATACTCTCTCTCTCTTTTCTTTTTAAATAAATTTTAGTTTAGTTAATAAGAATTAGCTGTAAGCATGTATTTGGGTAAGATATAGAATATTCATTAACCTGGGAGGCAATGTGTTTAATCCTTTGGGCTTGGTAGAACTTTTTTATATGATGAATACAACTTTCAGTAATCTTCATCATTTTTGACTTGGGTATCTAGCTGGAGGCATGAGACTAGGTTACTTTAAGGGAACTATGTTGGTTTCTGGGCAACCAGTGAGGTAATTTAGAAGCTGTTTTGTGCTGGCTTGGTAAATCTAAGTAGTGGCATATCCACTAGCTTTGGGGATTGTCTGCCCCATTCTTTGCAGTTCACCCTGAATGACCTCAGTTGGCTCCCCTTTGGAATCCGGTCACAGCAAGCAGTACTTGAAATCATTCATAGGTAGGCTATTTATAAAATACTAGCCTCTCCACATTTTTGGGGAGCTCATAGATTCATAGACTTTAAGGTCAGAAGGGACCATTATGATCATCTAGTCTGACCTCCTGCACAATGCAGGCTGCAGAATCTCACCCACCCATTCCTGTAATAAACCTCTCACCTATGTCTGAGCTATTGAAGTCCTCAAATCATGGTTTAAAGACTTCAAGGTGCAGAGAATTCTCCAGCAAGTGACCCGTGCTCCACGCTGCAGAGGAAGGTGAAACCCCCCAGGGCCTCTGCCAATCTGCCCTGGAGGAAAATTCCTTCCCAACCCCAAATATTTCTATCAGCTAAACCCTGAGCATGTGGGCAAGACTCACCAGCCAGACACCCAGGAAAGAATTCTTTGTAGTAACTCAGATACTACCCCATCTAACATCCCATCACAGGCCATTGGGCATATTTACCGCTAGTAGTCAAAGATCAATTAATAGCCTATCATACCATCTCCTCCATAAACTTATCAAGTTTAGTCTTGAAGCTAGATATGTCTTTTGCCCCCACTGCTTCCCTTGGAAGGCTATTCCAGAGCTTCACTCCTCTGATGGTTAGAAATCTTCATCTATTTTCAAGTCTAAACTTCCTGATGGCCAGTTTATATCCATTTGTTCTTGTGTCCACATTGGTACTGAGCTTAAGTAATTCCTCTCCCTCCCTGGTATTCATCCCGCTGATATATTTATAGAGAGAGCAATCATATCTCCCCATAGCCTTCTTTTGGTTAAGGTAAACAAACCAAGCTCCTTGAGGCTCCTTTCATAAGACAGGTTTTCAATTCCTTGGATCATCCTAGTAGCCCTTCTCTGTGCCTGTTCCAGTTTGAATTCATCCTTCTTGAACATGGAGAGAACTGCACACAGTATTCCAAATGTGGTCTCACCAGTGCCTTGTATAACGGGAGCTATTGGCATTTGTTTTCAAATGTCATGTGCAGAGCACGGCTGAAGGGTCTTACAGAGAAATTGTATTGCTGGATGGAAATAGGAGAGACATTGTAGCTAGGTTTTCAGGATGGAGAAAATCTGATAATGTTGTACTTCTTCCACTTATCAGAGTCTCATGTGTGCAGAATAATGGCTCAGTGAGGCATATTGCCAGCTCTGTCTCAGAAGTGCTAGATACCAGAGGCCAAGAATTAGTTAATCTCCTTTCCCAGAAGCTCCACACACTTGAAGATTCCAAGGACTCTCTCTCTATTGCAGGCTAAATCATAGTCTTTCTTCAGTCTTTTTTACTTTCTCCAATATAGGAATTTCTTTTCCTGTATTCTGCAGGCAGGGCATTATTTTATACGATTCTGGGCAGAAGCCGGTATCCTTTGAAGAGGGGAGAAATTACATGAGCAACAGTGTAGTTTTTATCAGATTTGACGTTACAGAAATGCTAAGATATGGGCATTACATTTTCTTTTTCGTGGCCCAGCTAGACTGGACTGCCATTCAGGAGTTGGAGCCCTGACAACACAACAGTAATACTGATGCCTTTTTAGATTACAGATTTGGATGCCTAAAGTTACAAACCTGGATGCCTATCTCTATAAATGTTGACTAAAATGCCCAAACACCCAACTCTGCTTCCATATGTTAGATGTAACATGTGATATCACTGCTGAAACTTATGCACATGACAGAGTTAAGGACTGATGCCAAATGCTCATCTCGTACACTAATTCTTCTCTACAAAATTGTAATTACACTCACTTTTAAGCCCTGTCACTTACTACTGGGTGGTGCCACCTTCTGGCTATTCTGGGGATTAGCTCCACCCAGTTCAGCACCCTCTTTCTTCTCTTTAACCAGTTCTGCCTCCCTCCTGCTCACAGGATAGCAGTATGGCTGCTTTGTGACTCAGCCCTCCAGCCAGATCACACTGTGATTTCCCCTTTCGGGGGAGTTTTTCAAAGTTTCTCTGCACAAGCAGCCCTCATGCTGGTTGCCCTGACTGTGTCATTTCCATGGTGATGCAGGCAGTCTTCCTGTTCACTGCCTCCAGCAATACCACTCTGCAGTGGACAATAGAGGAACCCAGGCCTTCCCTCTATTCTGGGTTCCAGTCCAGGGCCCTACAGCAAGAATTTAAGGTCTGCAGCTACATCTACTTTACTGCTCTCATCCCTCATATGTCCTACCATGCTTCTCTTAGCTTTTCATTCTCCAGCCCTCCTAATCAGACCCCTCTCTCTCTTAGGCCTGCTAGGTAAATCCTTCCTCAAAGATGCCTCTCTCTCTCTGCCCCCCTTCCTTTTCCCTTGCCTCAGGAAAGGAAATGGAAATCTTCCCCTCCCACTGGTGCCAGCCTCCTGGCTTTATAGAAGCCATGCCTGTTCCCTCACAGGTGAGCTTCCTTCTAATTAGTGCCTTCCACAAAGCCTAAATCTCCCCCATTTACTGGTTTATTGGGCCCACTTGGCTTAATTCAACTCCTCCAAGGCTGGTGTGGGGAGTACACCCCATAACACTCCCTTTTATACTGCCAGAGTAGTGTAGAGGGGCTGGTAGTGTAAATGAGAATCTGGCCCTGCATATCAACTTGGAGAAACTAAATATCAGTAGCTTTGTATATTTCCTCAGAAGTCCATTTTCTCTCCCCTGCTTTTTCCTGGAAATGGGACAAGGTGCTATGCTGGTGTTAAAACGGTTGTTTTTTGGGGTAGGGGAACTCCAGAACTATGAATTAGAACAATTTCATATCTCAGGCCATGGTAGCTTGAATTTAAATCCAAGGGAAAGCACGTTAGACCAATATCCACTTTTCTTAATTGTGATAACGCAGTCTTATGTTAAGATATATTATCTCTGTCAAATTCTATTACAAAACCTGGTGAAGCTGACAGAAATGATCTTGTCTCTTGAACTAGTGCATGGCTGTTAAATCAAAGGGGTGGAGGTTAAGATCAATTTTGCCATGGTTCATTTACTCCTGCTGTGCTGGTTTAGTCCACTTAGTGCTAACTGAGATGAAGGGAGATAAGCTGCAGCTGATCAGCCATTTTACTAGGTACAGATTTCAGTCATGTAATGGCCGAAGAGCTACTTCTATGAGTAGCAGAACAACAATGAGCCCTCCAAGAACATGAGTTCTAGCAAAACAAACCTTGTTGGACCCTAGTCAGGATCCTAGTTCGATCTAGTCAGGAGATCGCAATTACTGCAAATGTTTATCACTTAGAACTGAGGAGCCAAGATGAATCAGCCAATTGAAATGGTCATAAAGGAGGTTTGAAAAACATTGACCAGAAGAGATTGGCATTTTTAAATAGGTCTTCATGAAATATTGTTGTAAGCCTGAGAAAATACAAATACTCTGTTGGGAAGGGGAAGGGCAAAGAGAGAAGAGCAATATTTTGTTCTGTCTTCCTTGAAATACAGGAATGTTTATAACTCTGTAAAGTGGGTGGTCTCTTTATCTGTTCTCTTTTGTAATCTGACTCAGCTCTGTTGGACACGCATGTAATAACCCTAACAGAGAACCCTTAAAAGTTATATGCTGGCTAATTTTTTGTGGGGCAGTATTATACCTAAATGCAATATATGTATAAAATAAATAACGATTATTATAATGTCTACACATAATCCTTTAGAAACACATTAATATGCATGTATCTGGGTAGACGTCTGGACAAAGCCAGAGTCCTAAAAGTTAACTGACTGCCATGGGAATGTTGGATAGCATGCAAGGCATTTTTAGCCCAGACCCCACAGGAAGACAAGGCAGCAGGAATGTGCTGTATCTAGACTGCAACTTTATTAACTTACTACATGTGGGAAACACTCTGGCAATACCTCACCCAGTGCATGTCACCCTTCTGTCTGTCACCCTTATCACCTTGAGGGAGAACTGCCTTTGGCACCCCCTCCACGCCTTTAGCCTAATCCCAGCACCATTGCTGGGAGCCCATCACCCTCCCCTCATGCAAAGGGTAAGGGGGTGGGGAAAAGGGATGGTTTCCTTACCATACCTGATGTTAGGAGCTCATACTCTATTCCCCACCTTCTTTAAAGGGATGTTCTCCCCAATCCTGCTTCCAATTCACAAGGGAACCAGATGTCCTATTGAATGATTATTTGCACTGGGAGTCACAGTTTCAGGTAAACGGCACCTGTATTCCCCCTCTGTGGTCCACCAACAGCACCAACTTTTAAGCTTCCAGCTCCCTGCTGTCATCTCTCTTGGGCAGTGCCCCACATCTCTCTGCCTCCTGACAAAGATTTTCAAGGTGGCATAACTCCCTGCCTATGCTCTGAGTTCCCCAGCAAGCCAGACTGCCTCAGCGGGCCAGCATCTGTCTTTTGCTTTCTCTCTGAAAGTCATAGGCGCCGACTCAGTGGGTGCTCCGGGGCTGGAGCACCCACGGAGAAAAATTGGTGGGTGCTCTGCACCCACCGGCAACTCCCCGCCATCCCCGGAGCTCGCGCCCAACTTACCAGAGCACCGGGTGATGTTCCGGGGCCCTGCCCCCGACGCCGGCGATGTTGCGGTGGCGTCGGGGGCGGGGCCCCGTGACGTCACCCGTCGTTGGGGGCGGGGCCCGGTGTCGGGGGCGGGGCCCCGCAACGTCACCCGGCGTTGGGGGCGGGGCCCGGCGTCAGCACCCACCGACGCTGACGGAAGTCAGCGTCGCTGCTGAAAGTTATGAGCACCTTAATTGCTCATGGCATAACTTACCACACAGCTCTTTCTAAGCAAGCACTTTTATTCTTAAGGTAAAATCATTACTGAGGAAACATATACAAACAATAGCAAATTCTTATACACATGCTATAAGCTTGCCAGAAGCCACCCATCTGTCTTATGGGTCCTAGTAAGTCAAGTCCATTCAACCCTTCCCAGGAACGATTGGGGCATCCCCAGGACAAAAGATCCTGTTGGTTTGCTGGATCAGAAAGAAGGCCCTGAGTCAGTTTAAACTCAGACTATTTATTTAAAAGTCCTTTCTTTGTCCGTTGGTCTCTGGAGAACCCAGTTTGAATCAGTATATTTGAGCCTTCCTACCTCTTTTTGGGGCCATTTACAACCTGGATAATTTGCCTTAATCACCACCCACTGTTTTAGTTCCCAGAGGACCTGTGGCAGCCCTCCACCATAGCATATGAAACACAATCATACATAAACCATCATTTAAAACTGTGGACTACAAAGATACAGCATGATGTTGCAATATCTCTCACCTCCCCCTAGAGAGGCTACATACATCCTGGCCCCCACAAACTTATAATATACAATATACAAACTTATAATAAACAATAAAATATTTCAATGATATTGCAGGAAACTGCCATATCTGTCACACTGTGCACCTGCCAGGGTGTGACAACATGAACACATTATGACCTAACCTACTCATGGGATCTCTGTGCTTCTGAGAGGAAGATGTAAACCTCCCATACTACCCAGGATTATTGACAGTGAGGGAAAATTCCTTCCCAGCCCCCAAAAGGCAACTAGTATGATGCCCTCAGCAAGGTCCCAAAACCCAGTCCTATTCTCATCCCATGTTGGAGATGGCAGGTGCTTTGCTTCACATGACAGAATGATGCCCTTGGATAGGACAAAGGGCTTATAAACCTTCCTCTACCCCCCAGGGTACACAGGCTTCCACTGCATCATTCTATCCAGCCAATCATTTCATCTCCCAAAGCTGACAAGGAGATTGAAAACCCAAAAGGAGGAGAGAAAATCCTTAAATAGGCCCAATGAGGTTCTTTCTTTTGCTGGTCCAAAGAGTCTCCCCCATCTCTGAGGCTGCTCTGAGACAGAGGGCAGCATTAAAAATATGAATGGAAGTTTAACGATTTATTCCATTTGATTGATATACACAGTAGTTATCTTTTCTCCCTCTTGATGGCTGTTGTTGACCATACAGATGTTTGCTAATATCTGACATTTATTAGTTATTTAATGATTATGCACATAACCAAATTTTGCCTGTAGGAGGAATGCTTTTCTGTTTATCTGAGATGAAGCCTGGATTTACTCTCCTACTGTAGTCTTTGATTGGTTTACTGTGTTAAGTGAGGCAATCACAAATAAAGGCAAGTTTCTTTTATCAAATAAAAGCTATTTCCTAAATTCTTTAACTATGTTTCCTTGAGGCTTGAAAGTCTGTCAGATTCTTTTTTAATGTTAATGTTAACATGCTACTTTACCACGAATGGTCCCTTGAAATATGAGCTAATTACTTATGCTAAACAATCTGTTCCACCTTGTATTTAGCAGTGACACTCTGGAGTTCATTTCCCAGCCCTGAAAAAGAACTCTGTGTAAGCTCAAAAGCTTGTCTCTCTCACCAACAGAAACTGGTCCAATAAAAGATATTACTTCACCTACATTGTCTCTCTAATATTCTGAGACCGACCTGGCTACAATAACATTATAAATGCTTTCATGACCTATGCTTTTACGAGCTTTTTTTTAAAAAAAGTTCCAGCCCTGCAAATCACTAAGGGCAAAAATAAGTATTCAAATACTTTGCCTAACCAGCTCTTTTTCTTTCCTGTCAAAAACACAATGATCTGAAGAGTTGTATTGGAAAGAAGTCGGAAGTTTAGGTAAAGTGAATAAGAATACTTATCAAAAGGTGAAATCTAACGCCAAATTCTGCGGTGCAAGGTCTTTGATACATGAGAAAAGGGAACATAGCATCAGAGTGATAGTGCCACGGTTATCAGATCCCCAAAGCCACTAGTTGTAAACATTTGTAAAGATTTGGGGACCACCAAATTATGGGTGAGGCTTTCTCAAGCAACCAAGTGATTTAGGAACGCAATTCCCATTAAAAGTAATGATAAATTAGTCCTAAATCACTTGGATTCTTTTGAAAATCTCACCCTATTTATTTAATCTGTGGAGTGATGACTGACATTTTATTATTTTATTTCATTTTTACTTCTGTTGTAGAAGAAAGATATATTTTGCTAGGTATGTGGATTCCAGCTTTATAACTAGGTGGGTTCTTTCTTAAGAGACAAAGAAAAATAAAAAGCTAGTTGTTGGTTTTGCAGCAAAATTTACATTCAGTTTTCTCCTGTCATATTCACACATATAACTGCATAGTTGTGGTCTTATTTGTGAAAGTCCAATCATTTTGTGGTTCATTTAATTTTCTTGGTGTCAGAGCTCTGGCCAGGGGAGTTCATGGAGCTGCTATGTATTCTCTATAAATTCTTATGGATATTTGTATTACAATAGCTCCCACAAGCCCCAGTTTGTACAGTCTATGGGCTCTGATCCTAACAAATGAAGACAATCCCTGCCTCAAAGAAATTAAGTTAAATTTATTGCCCATGAAAAGTGCCAGATTAACAATACAGGATATGTCAGCCGTGTACTCGTCCCTGGAGCCATCCCTGGGCCTGGACAGTGGAATATTTCTCACATTGTCCCAGCAGCTTGCCGGCATTATGAACTGCAGGGACCATTCCTAAGGGCATGGTTTATCCTCTAGTCCATGGGTCCTCGGCCTTTCTGCTGAGAATGCCAACAGGGTGATGTTTTCTCATTCAAATCTTTTCCCTTTTAAGTCTTATTTAGCAGCAAATTTTGGCAAGGATTGCACAGTGTTTGGAGAATATCTGATGGAATGTTCAAAGGAATGGACTTTGGTTGTGTTTAGATACTTTTGTGCCAGCTGTCACAGTTTCAGGGCACCTGCACCAGTTTCCCCCCTCTGTGATTCACCAAGGGCACCCACTGAAAGGTTTCCAGCTCCCTCCTGTCACCTTTCCTTGGGGGAGTTCTGTGCCTCACTTCCTCCTGGCTGGTAATTTTTAGGATGCACAATTCCCCGGCTTTGCGAACAGGGCTGCTAACAAGGAGTTTTGAGAGGGAGTTCTCCAGGTAAAGGAGGAGCAAATACGGGACCCTTGGGGTAAGTGGCTGTCTGTGTTTGTAGTGTGTGTTTGGGGGGTACTTGCTGTGTGCTGTGTTTGTGTTTGTCTGTTTGTTTATTTGTTTGAAGGACCGTGTGCTGTGGCTGGCAGTTGGAAGCTGTGAGCTTCTAAACAAGGTTTGAAACCTAGAAGCCTCTGTTCAGTGGGTGAGCCTTAATCAGGGGGCGGGGCTAATCAAGGAGGCCAGGGCTTTATAAAGCAGTGAGCAAGCGACCAGGGCTGCTAACAGGGAGTTTTGAGAGGGAGTGGGAAGGGGGCAAGGTATACTTGCCATTCTTAAAACCTTTAACCCAAACTATAACCAGAACTTCTTGATTTAAACAAAAACCTTACTGTTAGCCTCGGTAGCTGTAAAAGAGAATGCAGGCAGAAGCCCAGCAGCAGAGCGGGGGCTATCCAGTTTATTGCAGTCAATGTAGCATGTATGATTACCTGCCCTGTGGGCAGGTGGCGTATGTGTGCATTCGGTGCAAGGAGCTCCTGACCCTCAGAGACCACGTACGGGCTTTGGAGGCCAGGGTGGCAGAACTGGAGAAGCTAAGGGAGGCAGAGAGGAATGTTGATGAGGCTTTCAGGGACACCGTAGACCTGTCCCACCCCCAGTCAGACAGCCCCTGCGCTGTTGAGGAGGATGAAAGCCCCAGGGAAGGAGAGCAGTCAATGGGAGCAGAGGGAAACCTTCCCATAGTTATAGGTTACAGGGTAGTAGCCGTGTTAGTCTGTGTCAGCAAAAAGAAAAGAAGAAAGAAAGAAAGAAATACTTGTGGCACCTTAGAGACTAACAAATTTATTTCAGCATAAGCTTTCGTGGGTTAGAACCCACTTCATCGGATGCATGGAATCCCATAGTTGGGACCCTCCTTCCAGGTAGTGTTGGGGTATCCTCTTGCACTGAGGTCACCTCTCTGGGGGAGGGAACTCCAATCAGTAGGAAAAGGCAGGTGTTAGTAATGGGAGATTCACTCATTAGTAACAGAGATAGCTGGGTTTGTGATGACCGGGAGAACCGTATGGTGACTTGCCTGCCTGGTGCAAAGGTTGCGGATCTCTCAAGGCATCTAGATAGACTTATGAGTAGTGCTGGGGAGGAGCCAGTGGTCGTGGTACAAGTAGGTACCAATGACGTAGGGAAGGGTAGGAGAGATGTCCTGGAGGCCAAATTTCATAGAATCATAGAATCATAGAATCTCAGGGTTGGAAGGGACCTCAGGAGGTCATCTAGTCCAACCCCCTGCTCAAAGCAGGACCAACCCCAACTAGATCATCCCAGCCAGGGCTTTGTCAAGCCTGACCTTAAAAACCTCTAAGGAAGGAGATTCCACCACCTCCCTAGGTAACCCATTCCAGTGCTTCACCACCCTACTAGTGAAAAAGTTTTTCCTAATATCCAACCTAGGATAAGCTGCTAGGAAAGAGACTGAAGTCCAGGACCTCTTTGGTGGCATTCTCAGAAATGCTTCCAGTTCCACGCACAGGGCCAGGTAAGCAGGCAGAGCTTCAGAGTCTTAATGCGTGGATGAGACTATGGTGTAGAGAGGAGAGGTTTAGATTTATTAGGAACTGGGGAAACTTTTGGGATGGGGGGAGCCTATACAGGAAGGATGGGCTCCACCTAAGCCAAAGTGGATCCAGACTGCTGGCACTTAACAAAAAAAAGTTGTAGAGCAGTTTTTAAACTAAGAGATGGGGGAAAGCCAATTGCTGCAGAGAAACACGTGGATCGGACAGAGACTTCTCTTACAGGAGGGTCTACTGATAGAGATTCTCTAGGTTTTAGTCAGGAGGAGAGGGTGGAAAAGGATAAAGGAGGGGCCAGATAAGACGAGAAACTTTCACATAAAAAAGAATCTGACACATCTGAAAAGGGCAGACAAATAAACAGTGACCAGTTTTTAAAGTGCTTGTTCACAAATGCCAGAAGTCTAAATAATAAAATGGGTGAACTAGAGTGCCTGGTGTTAAAGAAGGATATTGACATAATAGGCATCACAGAAACCTGGTGAGTGAGGACAATCAATGGGACACAATCATTCCGGGGTATAAAATATAAAATAGGGATCTATTACCAACCACCTGATCAGGACAGTGATAGTGATGATGAAATGCTAAGGGAGATTAGAGAGGCTATCAAAATAAAGAACTCAATAATAGTGGGAGATTTCAATTATCCCCATATTGACTGGGTACATGTCACCTCAGGACGAAATGCGGAGACAAAATTCCTCGATACTTTAAATGACTGCTTCTTGGAGCAGCTGGTACAGGAACCCACAAGTGGAGAGTCAACTCTTGATTTAGTACTGTGTGAAGCGCAGGATCTGGTCCAAGAGGTAACTATAACAGGACCGCTTGGAAATAGTGACCATAATATAATAACATTTAACATTCCTGTGGTGCTTAGAACACATCAACAGCCCAACACAATGGCATTTAATTTCAAAAAGGGCAACTATGCAAAAATGAGGGGGTTAGTTAAGCAGAAATTAAAAGGTAAAGTGACTAAAGTGAAATCCCTGCAAGCTGCATGGACACTCTTCAAAGACACCATAATAGAGGACCAACTTAAATGTATACCCCAAATTAAAAAACAAAGTCAAAGAACTAAAAAAGCCACTGTGGCTTAACAACCATGTAAAAGAAGCAGTGAAAGATAAAAATGCATCTTTTAAAAAGTGGAAGTCAAATCCTAGTGAGGTAACTAGAGAGGAGCATAAACACTGCCAAATTAAGTGTAAAAATGTAATAAGAAAAGCCAAAATGGAGTTTGAAGAACAGCTAGCCAAAAACTCAAACGCTAATAACAAAATGTTTTTTAAATACGTCAGAAGCAGGAAGCCTGCTAAACAACCAGTGGGGCCCCTGGATGACAGAGATACAAAAGGAGCACTTAAAGATGATAAAGTCATTGCGGAGAAACTAAACTAATTCTTTGCTTTGGTCTTCACAGCTGAGGACGTTAGGGAGATTCCCCAACCTGAGTCGTCTTTTGTAGGTGACAAATCTGAGGAATTTTCACAGATTGAAGTGTCACTAGAGGAGGTCTTGGAACTAATTGATAAACTTAACTGTAACAAGTCACCGGGACCAGATGGCATTTACCCAAGAGTTCTGAAAGAACTCAAATGTGAAATTGCGGAACTATTAACTAGGGTTTGTAACCTGTCCTTTAAATCGGCTTCTGTACCCAATGACTGGAAGATAGCTAATGTAACGCCAATATTTAAAAAGGGCTCTAGAGGTGTTCCCAGCAATTACAAACCAGTAAGTCTAACATCCGTACCCAGCAAATTAGTTGAAACAATAGTAAAGAATAAAATTGTCAGGCACATAGAAGAACATAAATTGTTGGGCAAAAGTCAACATGGTTTCTGTAAAGGGAAATCATGCCTTACAAATCTATTAGAGTTCTTTGAAGGGGTCAACAAATATGTGGACAAGGGTGATCCAGTAGACATAGTATACTTAGATTTCCAGAAAGCCTTTGACAAAGTCCCTCACCAAAGGCTCTTGTGTAAGTTAAGTTGCCATGGGATAAGAGGGAAGATCCTTGCAGGGATTGAGAACTGGTTAAAAAACAGGGAACAAAGGGTAGGAATAAATGGTAAATTTTCACAATGGAGAGGGGTAACTAGTGGTGTTCCCCAAGGGTCAGTCCTAGGACCAATCCTATTCAACTTATTCATAAATGATTTGGAAGAAGGGGTAAACAGTGAGGTGGCAAAGTTTGCAGATGATACTAAGCTGCTCAAGATAGTTAAGACCAAAGCAGACTGTGAAGAACTACAAAAAGATCTCACAAAACTGAATGATTGGGCAACAAAATGGCAAATGAAATTTAATGTGGATAAATGTAAAGTAATGCACATTGGGAAAAATAACCCCAACTATACATACAATATGATGGGGGCTAATTTAGCTACAACTAATCAGGACAAAGATCTTGGAGTCATCGTGGATAGTTCTCTAAAGATGTCCATGCGGTGTGCAGCGGCAGTCAAAAAAGCAAACGGGATGTTAGGAATCATTAAAAAAGGGATAGAGAATAAGACGGAGAATATCTTACTGCCCTTATACAAATCCATAGTGCGCCCACATCTTGAATACTGCATACAATTGTGGTCTCCTCATCTCAAAAAGGATATACTGGCCTTAGAAAAGGTTCAGAAAAGGGCAACTAAAATGATTAGGGGTCTGGAATGGGTCCCATATGAGGAGAGATTAAAGAGGCTAGGACTTTTTAGCTTGGAAAAGAGGAGAGTAAGGGGGGATATGATAGAGGTATATACAATTATGAGTGGTGGGGAGGAAGTGAATAAGGAAAAGTTATTTACTTGTTCTCATAATAAAAGAACTAGGGGCCACCCAATGAAATTAATGGGAAGCAGGTTTAAAACAAATAAAAGGAAGTTCTTCTTCACACAGCGCACAGTCAACCTGTGGAACTCCTTGCCTGAGGAGGCTGTGAAGGCTAGGACTATAACAGGGTTTAAAAGAGAACTGGATAAAGTCATGGAGATGAAGTCCATTAATGGCTATTAACCAGGATGGGTAAGGAATGGTGTCCTTAGCCTCTGTTTGTCAGAGGGGGGTGATGGATGACAGGAGAGAGATCACTTGATCATTACCTGTTAGGTCCACTCACTCCGGGTCACCTGGCATTGGCCACTGTCGGTGGACAGGATACTGGGCTGGATGGACCTTTGGTCTGACCCAGTACAGCCTCTCTTATGTTCTTATGTCCTACACTGGCTCCAACAAGCCAGTCTGCCTAAAAGACCTATGCCTGCTCTATGCTTTCTTTCCAAAGTCTATGACCAGCATATTGCCAGCAGTTACAGGTTACCACACACCTCTTTCTAAGCAAGCACATGTATTCTTAAGGTGAAAGCACTGCAGGGAAAACATATAAAACCAATAAGAGAACCTACACACATGTTAAAAAGCTTTCCAGAGATCACCCCACTCCAACCTCGGTCTCTGGAAGGTGTTAGTATTTCAAAACCCCAAACTGGGTTTTCCCAGTGTTACAAGTTCATAATTGTCTCAGATTCAGAATCAGAACAATGGCTGGGCAGAGCAGCCATTTCCTTATATAGCTGGGGCCTTTGATCTTGGCTTTTGGTAACAGCTTATAATCAGACAAAGACCCTCTCCTGGGGGGGAGGTAGGGGAGGGTGTAGCTTCAAAAGGCTAGGTTTTTGCATAACCGGAGTTGGATAATTTGCAGTAACCTCTCCCTAGGGAATCCCCAGGAAATCCACTTAACATTTATTGTCCAAAAAGTCCATACTTGTCTGGCACATTTTTGGTATAGTCTTTTGAACTCACAGTTCTCATATCTGTCATCTCTCCCACCCTTTCCCCCCCCGAGAGGTTACATGCAATCTTGGCCCACATTAATAAATATAATGAGATCTTTCAAGGATGTTACAGGAAATTGCCCTGTCTGTCACACTGGCTTTCCATAAATACTGAAGCGGTCAAGTTTTACTGGCACAGATACTCATAAGTAATGATTTTTTAATTCTTGGTTTGCAAGCATTCAAACCAGAGATCTGATAATATGAAATATGCTTGCCTGGTCAGGGAACAGAAGCACTACCATGTGACTGACAGTATGTGACCCATCAATTCATAGCTTGGATTCAGGGTTTGAATAACAAAGCAGAGGAGAAATGTTTGTGGAAAATAATATAGAATATGCTGAGAAAATTGCATTCTGTTCATGGTGACTAATTCTGGTGGCTTTAGGTGCTTCTCTTTAGCCACTGACTCTGCTTCCTTTTCCTGGTCCATAAAATAGGATCTCTGGGAGAGCATGAACCAGAATTACCCCTGGCTACACCTTTTCACAGGATATGCCACATTTTCCTCCCAACTTAGTCATGGCCATGGCCCCCTTTGGGAAAGCTAGTACTTCAACTAGTGCTAGTTACAAGCCAT
Organism: Chelydra serpentina; assembly: GCA_037349315.1. Taxonomy (NCBI): domain Eukaryota; kingdom Metazoa; phylum Chordata; order Testudines; family Chelydridae; genus Chelydra; species Chelydra serpentina. The sequence continues at coordinate 110,045,214 of JBAIAC010000004.1, forward strand.
CCTTAAGTACGGGGACTGGGATTAAATCTGGCTTTTCTAGAGGCCACAAGGTGGAGAGGGTCTTGTGCACCTGCAAGGGGCTATATATTATTTAGCTATATATCTTGATGTATTAATGGATGGTACTACAAGAGCCAGTTAATTACCCCAATGATCAGCCTCTCTTTCCGTTATTTCCCTCAAAATCATGTTCCGATTGCAAGAAGCTAAAAGTGTGCCAGAGCTAATTGAATGGAATTGTCCATTTTCCGAAGCGTTCATTTCAAAAACTAAATTGGAAAACATAGGCATCCTGGGCAGACTTTCAAAACATTCCTTTTTGCAGTTAGCCACAAAGAGTTCCTTTCCACTGGGACCGGCACCATTGCTTAGTGCCAGTATCCTTCACAATTCATCCATCATAGTAATGACTCCACCTGGGAAAATAATATAAAAGAAACCTATTTCTCCCCTTTGAGACTCTCTCTTTCCACAATGGAGTATCAAGTTTAATTCAACAGAACCCAGAAGAATAACACTGCGTATATACGAAATTTGAGAGAGAGAGGCAGGAAACGAATCTTTTTAGAAACATTGTTCCTTTGGCCAACTGTATCTACAGACATTAGTAGGTAAATAAGTAAGCAGTGATTGCCTTGGAAAGTTTAACCACTGGCAGAAACCTAATAGGATATGCTGGCAGACATTGTTAATGCTTGAAACTAGCAGGATAAGAGGAAAAGTACCCCCAAAAGAAGCAGAAAATCTCCTTTGGAAGAGTTTTGCGTTCTTGTCCATTTCAAAAGTAACTACAGATGAAGATGTCACTTTGGGCTAATGTAATCTTTGTCTTACTCAGTCTTGCTTTAGTGCACATTCCATTGTGTGGTAGCAATCACAAAATGAGCTTAGCCAGAGTCTTAGAAGGTTATACTTGCAGAGAAACTAACCACATGATGCCTTTCCCATTCACTTGTCTGTCCCCAGGCAAGCATTCAGCTTTTATAAGTGATGAGCTTATTAAGGTTTTGCTTCTTAAAAGCCCCCCAGGGAGACATTTGTATCTTCGTGATTCTGTATTTACAATTTGTAACTGCAAAAAGTGTAGTAATGTCCTCTTTCAGCTATAAGCATACTATCAATACCTTGGATACATACTAATATTCACAGCTTTCTGTGGACAGTTGGACCTTGGTTAATGCATCACTATTGGAAATCATACAGAAATAATTACATTTATTCTTTTATAGTATAAATGCTTTTCATTGCATAACATTTGATTTGCTTTTAAAAATACATACATCTTTCAGCTCTCCAAACGTAAGCTTTCAGAGTGCATTGAGGTAGAGAAGGAATATACATGGCCTGGTTTTCAGAGGGGCTGAGCACCCACATCTCTCTCTGGAGTCAATGGGAGTTGGGAGCATTCTGCACCTCTGAGAATTAAGGCCTAGTTGCCTTGGGCCAGGCACACAGAAATTGGAGCACCCAAAATCAGCGACCACTTTTGAAAATTCCATCTCCAGTTTGCTGGGCAAGAAGCTACCTAAAAGCGAGAAACAAAGTGACTTTCAGCACCAGTGCCAGGTTTTGCTAGAATTGATTTTAGAATAATTCTGTTCCCTGTTCTAATTTTAGTACATTGTACTCAGCAAACCAATCCTGTGTGTACATATTACACCTGTATCAGTCCATTGCATTTGGATGTCAGACTTCTTGGGCGGGGGGGAGGGGGAAGGGATCTTTTTTACCCTATGAGATTTCCACGAAACATCTAGTTTCCTAAGCAACTTAGGCAAAAAACCCAGCCAAAAGCATTTCACATCGAGCTCCTCCTGTCTTCCTGTTATGTTTAAGAATACTGTTTTATTTTTACAGGAATCCCAAAGTGCTTTAAAACTGACACACTTCACCACAACTGAGGCACTGCAGTGGCTTATGGAGCGCAATATGCTTCAGCCTTATAGCCATTCTAGAATATACAGATACTATATAACTATCAATACAGTGACTTATAGTAAACTAGACTGTGAAAACATACCTTCTCCTCAGGAACATTAAGGGGAAAACTTAACAGGAGTTAGACTACTTACCTCGAGGAAGAGGAAGAGGCAGGAAGCAGTAGCAGCTGCAAGCTGTAAAATGGCCATTTCAGGGCTGCAGCTGTGTCTCTGGCAAATTTAAAGGGCTAGCCTCCAGGGAGGTATCCTGGGATAAATGTTCCCATAAGTGGGCAACAATGCACTGGGAAGGGTCAGGACAGATAATGGGGTTGTGGGGAAAAGTGTGCCTGCTTTTGTAGATCACAAATGTATTTGTAATTCCCAGATGCAGAGCATTCCACACTGTGGAATATTCCTGGTACTGTATCTTGGTACATTCCTTTTACCACATGAAGGTAAATTCCTTTCAACTGAGAGATCACAAAATTTCAAACCTCAGCATCAAATGAAGTTTAAAGTGTCTAACCTGTTCTCCCCTCTGTCTCCAATAGCAGCTGTCTGGCAGGTGTGAATTTCGGCACTGCTTCTCTTCTCTAGTCCTGTTTCTCCTAATTGTTAGGTCTGCTCTGTCTCTTCTCTGGACAGGCTTAGTCCAGTTCCTCCCCCTTGGGTACATCTGGTTGGATTTTCCCCTCTGGCTCTGTCTAGTCCACATCCTCTTTTCCTTCCAGCACAGAACATTAGTATTTACTATTCATATTACAGTAGTGCCTAGCAGCTCCAACTAAAATTGGAACTTGACTGTACTAGGTGCTGTACAAACATATCAAGACATGGGCCATAGCCTGACGAGTTTACAATCTAAGAAATTTACAAGAAAATTCACAGTTAGGGAAGATTGTATTAAAACATTCTGATAGAGGAAGTATTTCAAAATTTGGATTAAGAATCCAATTCTCCAAGCTGTTCTCTATAGGCAGATCTTACCTCAGCACAGAGCCCCAGCATGGTATGAGTTTGTCTGGATGGAGCAGCTTGCAGGGTTGTGACCTATATAGTCATTATGACTGTTTCAGAGTTTGAGGGTGCAGTCCAGATCAATGAAAGGTTGTGTCACCACTTGCCCTGCAACCCTGTGGGTGCCTCACAATGCCTTGTTGCTGTAACTGAGAACCTGCGGTGCTCACAATGATCCTGGTCACATGCAGGTCAGACCCTGAGTGTCTTTGTCCTAGGCAGCCCTGGTTCACCAGCTTTGACCCCAGCAACCTGTCTTCAGCCCCAGTCTGGCTTCCACCAGCCTTTGTTATAACCAGCAAGGTGACCCCAACATACTGCCACTCCTGAATTTTCCCAGCCCACGTGCCCTGCAATGTTCAGCCCTCTCCTGGGCAGTTCAGAGAAATAATAAGGTTTGTTTTTTCCTCTAAAGACACAAAAGTACATCACGGCTTATTAGCTTACTTCAGGCAAATGCACCTTTCCATTAAACACAACACTGAGTTGGTTTATAGTAAAAATACAACAATTAATTAACAACAGAACATAGCATAAATGATGCCAAGTAAAAGGAATAAAGTTAGAAAGGGTTACAAGCAAACAAAAGTGAACACTCACATCAAAAAGTGTAAAACTTAATCTAGCAAGATTCAGGCTTTGCTCATGATGGCTTCTCACCAATAGTCAGTTTCCAGAGACTTCAGCACCCTCTCCCCTTGGTTGAAGGACCCATCTTCCGTCTTTGCTTATATCTTCCAAAGTTCAAATATCTTGTTTCAAGAGGCGGGATGACTTCATGCTGTTCTTCCTTTCCTGTGGGCCTCCCATCTCCCTTCCATTGTCCCTCATTCAGACCCTTTTCCTTCAGCATTTCCTCTTAGAAGATGCTGACCTGACCAATGAGATATTTTGTTCATACAGTGCACATGCCATTGACAAAACTTCCAGTGTGGTATAGGAAGAAATATTAAGCTTCTAAACCCTCCATGTTTTCCTATTCCTAGGAAAGAAAAGAAGGAATGTGTAGTATAGACTGGGAAAATCTAAGGTGGCTTTATAGTTTAGTTCCTCATATGAATTGTTCCATTACATGTCTTATGTGCTCCTATAATTATTTCAGTGCCATATGTAAATATTCATATTCATAACCATTATTTATATAGCACTGTAAGAGTTTTTGTGATATACGATACCTGTGCTGTGTCCACTGATAAATAGAGCCTACCCAAGGAGTCTACAGTATATGAGAAGACTGGCTGAAGACACAGAGTGGTATATAGCCATAGCTGGGATGCTTTACTAAAATAGAAAATACACTGCAGAAAAGATATTCTACACTTCTTCATTTATATAAGGTTGTTGCACGTTGTTCATTTTCATTTTATGAATTATACCCCAAATGGTAAATTACTATGATTTGTTTTAGAAAGTGTAATGGATTATTTTGTGACTACTTTGTTGGAAAAAGCTTGACTTATATGTTAGATCTATACAAAACATGAACATCTGGCACAATTGACTTACATTAATGCTGGTAAGACACTGGGGAAAGAAACTGATAACCAAAGAAAAATCTCCTGAAGTGTTGGTCGTAGCAATTTAAAATGTTTTGCCATTCAAGGTACACTGAGAAGGCACCAATATACAGCTGGGAATTTTATTTATTGAAAACCAGACCTTCAGTATATTAAATATCTCATTTTCCTCTCAGCATTGACCTTGCATTCGAGATTCTGACTGCAACAAGATCAGAATTGATGGAGATGACTTATATTTCCCTCTACCTTCCAGTTTCACTTGATGGCTACTGGAAATGATTGACTTGCAAAATATTTCATCTACTGACGGACATTTGGAGAGCAACAACCAACCAGCAACATGCTCATGCTCGAAGAATATGAGCTGTGTGCCATTCACATCACTGTGGATTGCAGCAACAGTATTAGACATTTTAACTGTGTAAAATACTATATTGGTGTTTGTATCTCTTGAGTTACTATGAAGGTCCCTTTGGCAATTATGAAAGGCCATAACAGTCTTTAAGTAAAAGGCACACTCATTGTCCTGTGGGATGAAGGAGATTGTTTTAATTTATATTGGAAAGAACCCCAATCTTTTGTTAAAATAACGGTCAAAAATATAGACCAGTGTTTAAAAGTACATAAGAAAATTAAGGAAAATGGGCAAGAACAATGTCAAATATTGTAATAATATCCTTATGTATGGCCAAATACAACATCTGTTCACTGCAAACACTTTTGTATCACATTATGCAGCATATGAAATATATTCCTGCCTACATTTTATTATCTTTTCAGTATTATAGAAGGCTTTTTGATACAGGAGCTCTATAAGGCTGATCGTGCTCACAGTTCAGCATAATACTAATAATGTATCTGTCCAAGCCACATAATAAGTGCTAAAGTTGGACTGCTACAGGTGTAATTATCATGCCTACGTGCCTAAAGTTATTCTGATAGGACTGGCTTGATATGATTAATTGGACATGGATGAGCCCTCATTTCTTGGAAGACAGGATTAAAGAGGTAAATGGATCAGCAGGCTGGACACAGAATGTCTGTGCTAAAATAAGGGGGAACACCCACGGAACCACTTACAATGGATAAGATAAGCCTGGAATGTAAAAGGAGGTAAGGAGTGAATCGGGCATGAACAGTGCATGGACAGAGCATGCTGCAAAGGGATTGGGTCCTACAAAGTAACCAAGCCAATCCCAAAACGTGTAATGCAATGTATAGTAAATTTATTGTGATGTATAACTGTATATAAAGGAAGAGGTTTGCTGAGTAACTTTGGACGAGTAGTACGCTCTATATCCATCCCCTGCGCTTGAGGTTGATCAACTCAGTGTAGCTTTGCTGTTTGTCAAATAAAGGAACCTGAGTGACAAGACTGGGGTCGAACTGAGTTCTTGGAGAACTGAGTGGAAGAATCATGGGGGAACCCCCAAAATGCTTAGCATCTTGCAAGATTGGGCCCCAATTTAGCAACTGGCATGTCTTCATTAGTCATGGGACTGGATGAAACACTGGTATTATTTCTTCCTCTCCCCTGCTGGAGTTTGCAAAATAGGTTCGGTCTGTGAACTGCCAACCTCTTATAATCACAAAGGTCTGATCAGTCAGAATTTTAAGGAGCACAAAGTGTCTGGGCTTTAAGTCTGGGGATACTGCACTCAAAGAGACCTTGTAATCCACTGGGCCTCTAGTTTACAGACTGAAGAATACATTGCTGCCACGCTGGGTCTGACTTAGTCCTTGCCCTGATTAAGCAATTCTGGAATATGTGGCTGACTATACTGCAGCCAGAAGGAGCCAAATTAAGAGAAAAAGAGAGAGAGGAATAAAAATAAGAAAGGAGCATGATACACACACAAACAAATGTTCTCTAACCTTTTCCAGGAACCAGGGACACATTGTTTGCAATAACAAAATGCAAAGGGATGATCTAGATTTCACCAGCCTGATCCTTCTCTCCTCAATCTGATTTAGTCAGAGTGAGTGTTAGCCATGCACTAGGTCAGGAAGAAGCATCAGTAGAATGACCTCTCCTCCCTAGTGCTTCCGCAAATGGAAGGGAGCCGGGGCATCAACAACAGTGTCCCATCAGGAAAGTCCACTCCAGACAGCCTTCTGTTGCCACCAAATCATAGAATCATAGAATATAAGGGTTGGAAGGGACCTCAGGAGGTCATCTAGTCCAACCCCCTGCTCAAAGCAGGACCAACCCCAACTAAATCATCCCAGCCAGGGCTTTGTCAAGCCTGACCTTAAAAACCTCTAAGGAAGGAGATTCCACCACCTCCCTAGGTAACCCATTCCAGTGCTTCACCGCCCTCCTAGTGAAAAAGTTTTTCCTAATATCCAACCTAAACCTCACCCATTGCAACTTGAGACCATTTCTCCTTGTTCTGCCATCTGCCACCACTGAGAATAGTCTAGATCCATCCTCTTTGGAACCCCCTTTCAGGTAGTTGAAAGCAGCTATCAAATCCCCCCTCATTCTTCTCCTCTGCAGATGAAATAACCCCAGTCCCCTCAGCCTCTCCTCATAAGTCATGTGCACCAGCCCCCAATCATTTTTGTTGCCCTCCACTAGACTCTTTCCAATTTTTCTACATCCTTCTTGTAGTGTGGTGTCCCAAACTGGACACAATACTCCAGATGAGGCCTCACCAATGCCAAATAGAGGGGAATGATCACGTCCCTCCATCTCCTGGCAATGCTCCTACTTATAGAGCCCAAAATGCCATTAGCCTTCTTGGCGACAAGGGCACACTTGTCATATCCAGCTTCTCATCCACTGTGACCCCAGGTCCTTTTCTGCAGAACTGCTGCCTAGTCACTTGATCCCTAGTCTGTAGCAGTGCATGGGATTCTTCCATCCTAAGTGCAGGACTCTGCACTTGTCCTTGTTGAACCTCATCAGATTTCTTTCGGCCCAATCCTCGAATTTGTCTAGGTCCTTCCTTCTGTATCCTATCCCTACCCTCCAGTGTATCAATCACTCCTCCCAGATTAGTGTCATCTGCAAACTTGCTGAGAGTGCAATCCACGCCATTCTCCATAACATTAATGAAGATATTGAACAAAACCAGCCCCGGGACCGACCCTTGGAGCACTCTGCTTGATACCGGCTGCCAACTAGACATGGAGCCATTGATCACTACCCGTTGAGTAGTGACATCTCCTTCATTTACAAACCTTTCTCATCCATTAACTATATATTCATGACTTCATCAAAGTCCTTGAACGTAATTATTACAGTAGGTCAAAATCTTTCATGTTCAAAATTTCTATGATTTTTTTTTGCAAAAAAACTTGACAATTTTTTACTATGTTGTGTGTGGGTGTGCGCACTCAATAACTACAGATACATTTATATATACAGGTATTACATTTACAGCTCTAAATTTAAGCAGAGATTTTGTTCCCTTGGTTTAATTTCCCATTGCCCTGTCCCCATGTTAGAACAGTTTGTACTGTTTGAGGATTTTATTGCCATATATATCCAAAACTCAAGCCAAGATTTACAAAGTTGACGAGTTTGCAATAAACTTTAGCCGGCTGGGCTGTTATCATGAGAACCATGTGTAAAATATTATATGTATTTGTTCCTTGTAAACAAAATGACAAGTTGGCCCAGTATGGGAGACCAATATAAAGGCAATTCCTGTTCTGAAAAGTTTGTAAACTGATTCAGAAAGGGACTTAAGCGGGTGTGTCTTCGAAGGAGTACTCATTTGCTTTGAGTTACACAAATGCATAAGTGCCTTCCTAGATGTGGGCCTAAAAGACCAACATAGTGAGGAAAAGATGCACTGTGTGATCCAGAGAAAGGGCGGGTTTCTAACACAGGATTATTTTTAGTGGTTTGATACAGAAAGGGCCATTCAAACTGGCAAAAAAAACCTGTTTCTTTAGCAACATGCTTCAGAAAGAAAGGTCAATAGTATTTTAAAAAGAATATTTCTTCATTCCCAAAGCAAAGGCAATGGAGCTCAAATATTTGCAAGATTAGAAGTGCAGGGTAAAAGCCGTGGAGCTCAGCTAATGAAAATGCAGGTAAATTATAGAAACCAATAGTAAAATGCATAAAGAATTGACAGGCTAGAGAAGTGAGCACCTATACAGTGTATTACCTGCTAACCCTACAGGCTTCAAAGACCATTATTGAAATCGGGATAGTGTGAGACATAGAGGCATAGCACTGAAATTATGATGCTTATCATTTGCTTATCAAATACTAGAGAGGGTTTGCAGTGTCCTTGCAGGGGAAATGTTCTTAAACAAAAATCCTATTTTATCAAATTAACAATGCTATAAAGTTGATGGTGAATCTCCTGCTAAATCCAATGTCTGACTACGAGGGGTTGTCTTTGCATAGCAGTCTGACAAATCTTATTATTTGAATAAAGAGCTGTGCTGTAGGAAATTCCCATGCATGCTTAATTACTAACATGTCATTGCATTAAAAAAACCCATTTAAAACCTCAGGCATTACAAATAGCACAAGAGAGACAAAGAACAGCAGTAATTGGAATTAATGTTATTTGTGGCATTGTACTGGAGAAGCAATTGCCAGTGATTGCAGAAGTCCCTTGATGTAATGACTGACCTTTCTGGTATTATTTATTATTTATGTTACAGTAGCACCTACATGCCCCAAGCAAGTTTAAGTCTCCTTGTACCAGACACTGTACAGACACATAGTACGAGACAGCCACTGCCCGGAAGAGCTTATAATCTAATTAGACATGACAAACAAGGTGAGAGGGGAAACCGAGGCATGGAAAGGTGAAGTGATTTGGCCAAGGTCAAACAGCAGGTCTGAAGTAGGGACATAAATAGAATCCAGTTCTCTGACACCCATCCAGCCCCTTCCAGTCCAGTGCCCTGTCCACTGGCTAACAAGACCTAGCCTTATAGTGCTTTGGACTTGACTCTCCAGGGCCGTGCACACTGTACAGTCATTTACACCTGTGCAAAATTTGCATTCACTGTTACTAGAAGATGCTACGAAATCAGAATGGTAGTGCCGAACAACCATTTAGCAGTACAGAGGTGTAAATTACATCACAAGGTGCAGGGCAGTGGTCAATTTAGGGGCAACTGATGATAGCTGAGATTTATTACTTGATTTTAAAAACCAAGATGTAAGTGATTCAGAACCCAAAAGTAATGTGCATGCAAGTGTAGTGAATGCATGGTTCTGCCACCGCTACCTCTCCTCTTGCTGCTTCATCCATCTCTCTGCATGGTAAACTCACTCATGCCTTGTGTTGTTAGACTGCAAACTCTTGGGAGCAGGTGTTTGCACAACACATAATACAATGGGGCTCGAATCATTTGTCCTTTGGGCATTTTAGTAATAAACTACTACTAAATAATAATAATAATAATAATTAATTATCTATATTCAATATGCATAAGGAGCAAAATATGCAAGTTATAGAAAAACTCCAAGGACACTAGAAACAATAGTCCTATGCATTGTTCACTGCTGTTCAGAAATATAAAGAATATAGATGTAATCGGAGTCTTCATATTAATTCCTGTCTTTAGCTACAGATTTGGAGGACAAAAATGAGACAGGAAGCAGTACTCCTGGAATGAGGTTGGAAGATGTCTGTGGCCCTCCCATTCTCCTTCATTAGCCCTCTTTGTTCAGGTGTGAGAGAAAGATCATTGCATCCGAACCTGAGCCACTCAATAGTCTAATAAGAGAACAGGAGGATTCATAGGAAGACACTTTCAAAGAAAATCTGCAGCAGACATTGGACAAGGAGGATTAATGAGAGATTCTTCATATGGACCATCAGGCAGTGTTGTGAAAGCTGGAACTGGAGACTCAGATTTGCCTTTTTGTGGAAAAGATGGAGACAGTCACTTGAAGCTTCAGTGTCAGAACTTGGCTGATCCAACAGGTCTCCTTTCCTGCTGCAGTCCTCTCCACCTCATCCACTGCAATCCAGGCTGCATCACTGAGTGACTCTGATCTTTTTTTGCTCCAAACTGCAAACTCTCATTACCAACTACCTGCTTATGTCACATAGGGGCAAGGTTTAGAGAAGCAATTTCTTGACACCTTAAATGATTGACCATGACAAGGATTCTAACCCCTTCCTCTAAAGCCTCTAGTTATAGACCCTGGTACTGACCACTGATGGATACTGCATAGACTAAATGGGCTACTCATATGCCTTAATACAGTAATACCATTGTTCCTAAATACAAAACTTCTGTCAGGGCCTTCATTTAGTTCTAAAACAGGTTATTATTGCTGCCTATCATTATTTCCTGCCCTGCTCCAATTCTCTAAGGGTATGTCTACACTACGGTACTAGTTCGATTTCTGTGAAACCGAACTTGTGAACCCAATATTTCCAGGTCGATTGTTCGAATCCACACCAGGGATGTTTATTCGAATGTCCGAGTCCACAGTAGGGGGGCAAGCATCGACATTGCAAGCGGTGCACTGTGGGTAGCTATCCCACAGTTCCCGCAGTCCCGCCTGCCCACTGGAATTCTGGGTGTAGCCCCCAGTGCCTTGTGGGAACGAAATTGTGTCAAGGGTCGGTATACGTACATTTCGTCACTCGACCCACACTTCCGCCTTCCCTACGTGAAAGCGCCGGCAGGGAATGAATTCGCGCCCTTTTCCTGTGGCTGATAGCTCGGACGCCACTGGACAGTGAGCATGGAGCCCTCCGCGATTATCGCAGATGTTCTGTCCGTAGCCAACAACTCGCGCCTTATAGCGCACCTTTTCCAGACTCTGATGCAGAGAAATCGGGAGAGGAGACAACGTAATCTCCGGGAGTACTTAAACTGTGAAAGGGGCATTGATCTCTTGCAAAGCGCTGGACCCCGGACCCTAGACATCATGGTGGCAATGGGTCACGTTGATCCCGTGGAACGGCGATGCTGGGCAAGGGAAACAAGCACTGACTGGTGGGACCGCATAGTGCTGTAGGTATGGGATGAGTCCCAGTGGCTGCGAAACTTTCGGATGCGTAAGTGCACTTTTATGGAACTTTGTGAGTTGCTGTCCCCTGCCCTGAAGCGCCAGGACACCCGGATGCGAGCTGCCCTCATTATCCAGAAGCGAGTGGCCATAGCCCTCTGGAAGCTTGCAACCCCTGACAGCTACCGATCAGTAGCGAACCAATTTGGAGTGGGCAAGTCTACCGTGGGGGTTGCTGTGATGCAGGTAGCCCGTGCAATCGTTGACCTTCTGCTCCACAAAGTAGTGACCCTGGGAGACATGCAGGCGATCATAGATGGCTTCGCTGCAATGGGATTCCCAAACTGCGGTGGGGCCATAGATGGGACACACATCCCTATCCTGGGACCGGAGCACCAGGGCGGCCAGTATATTAACCGAAAGGGCTATTTTTCTATGGTTCTGCAAGCACTAGTGGACCACAAAGGACGTTTTACAAACATCAATGTTGGGTGGCCAGGAAAGGTTCATGATGCTCGTGTTTTCAAGAACTCTGGTCTGTTTAGACGCCTGCAACAGGGGGTTTATTTCCCCGACCACAAAATCACTGTTGGGGAGGTGGAGATGCCAACAGTGATCCTGGGGGACCCTGCCTACCCGCTAATGCCATGGCTCATGAAGCCATACACGGGAGCCCTGGACACTGAAAAGGAGCTCTTTAATTACCGCCTCAGCAAGTGCAGAATGGTGGTGGAGTGTGCCTTTGGCCGTCTCAAGGCAAGATGGCGAAGCTTACTTACTCGCTCCGACCTCAGCCCTAAAAATATCCCCATTGTGATTGCGGCGTGCTGTGTGCTCCACAATCTCTGTGAGATCAAGGGGGAGACATTTATGCAGGGCTGGGAGGTTGAGGCAAATCGACTATCAGCAGATTACGCTCAGCCAGACACCAGAGCCATTCGAAGATCACAGCGGGAGGCGGTCCGCATCCGGGAAGCTTTGAAAGCTCGCTTCCAGACAGAGCGGGTTAACCAGTGACTGCTACACTTCCGTAAACAGATACTGGACCTTCCCCTGTCCCTTTACACATGTCCCGTTGCCCATCCTCCCATTACCAACCGCCTTCCCCCTACTTGGATCAACGCTGCAAAGTCACAATAAAGGAAAGATTTTTTTGTTTGAACCTGTTCCTGTACTTCTTCTTGGGTAATGATTATCACTGTGTAGGCATACGGCGGTTGGGGGGCGGTTTGGTTGGGGGACACTTCCCTTCAAAGGGGAAGCTGTTGATCCTGCCCAAAGCGCAGTGCCAAGAGGTGTTCCGCTTGCTTAAAGGGACCATCAACCTCTCCTAATCCCATGTGTGTGTGGTGGTGTTTATGTGCCTTGTACGTATTGAGTATCGCCAACGGATCACACAGTGCATTGATCTATCCAGCAGGCTACTGTCAGCCGCAAAAGATCAGCGACCACCCTCCCCAAACATACAGTGCACCACCCAACCCCCAACCCTACGTTTAGAACGTAGAAACCAGCACAACGAAGGAAAGGTGTGCTTAATGCATGCAATGTGTACTGTGCTTGTCACTTCAGCAGTTAACCTGTCTGCACCCTCGTTTGTGCTCCCATTCTCTGCACTTAAAAACCATGTTAACCACTACCCAGAGATACAAACGGTCCCATTTAAAACACTCAGGGAAACATTAGTGAACCAAAAAACAAGATTTATTCAACAAAACAGAAACTTAACATGGAACCTGGGAAGGGAGGTGCTCAGGGGTGCTGCTAGATGGAGAGGAGGGAAAAGTCTATGGTTTGGGGAATGACAGCCTTCTGCTACTGCAGCGGTCTGCAGGGGTGGATTGAGTATTTCCACGCACCCTGGCTCCCCTTGTCCTAGTGACTTTTGGGGAGGAAGCCACTGGACTTGGTGGCGGGGGAGGGCGGCTTGAAAGAACGTACAGAGGCGCTCTTTCCTCATGTCTCCTGTCCTGGAGAATATCCACTAGGCGCCGGAGCGTGTCTGTTTGCTCCCTCATTATTCCCAGCATTGTTTGGGTCGCCTGCTGATCCTCCTGCCGCCACCTGTCCTCGCGCGCTTCAGCCCTCTGCTCCCGTTCCCTGGCTGCTCGCTCGTACCGTGCAAACTCCTCTCTGCGCTGTGCCGCCTCCCTCTGTGACAGCATCACTAATTCCGAGAACATGTCGTCCCTGGTTCTCTTTTTGCGCCGCCTTATCTGGACTAGGCCATGGGTGGGAGAAGCACTGGTAGGGCGGGAGACAGTCACAGCTGTGGGATAAATGAAAGGGAGTGAATTCCTCAGAATGATACTTTTTCAAGAACAATGACCATACTCTTTCACCGTGAATAGGACCAAAGACAGTGCCTATCACATGTACACGTACTACAAGGTCAAATACTATGCCTTAAGGCTGAGTGAGTGTCTGGGGTCCCGGTATACGGATCCCAGAAGCCTTGCCGTACACAGAAAATCACCTCTCTGACAACCATGGTAAGGTGCTTACTTTGGACTGCTGCGAGATTGCTTCACAGCACTGCTCTACTCCCATGTCTCCCTCAGTGTTCCTGGCGGCGGTCAGTAACTGATGCTGGCCAAACCGATAATCTACGGCGGCTGTCCTAAACTCCCCCCCCCCCTCCCCCCCGTCTGCGTTGCCGCTCCGGGGAACCAAAAATGCCCGCGAACCGCTCAGCGTGAACGGCTCGCCTACCCTTCCCCCCCTCAGCGTGGCCGCTCCAGGGAACCAAAAATGCCCGCGAACCGCTCAGCGTGAACGGCTCGCCTACCCTTCCCCCCCCTCAGCGTGGCCGCTCCAGGGAACCAAAAATGCCCGCGAACCGCTCAGCGTGAACGGCTCGCCTACCCTTCCCCCCCCTCAGCGTGGCCGCTCCAGGGAACCTAAAATGCCCGCGAACCGCTCAGCGTGAACGGCTCGCCTACCCTCCCCCCCCTCAGCGTGGCCGCTCCAGGGAACCAAAAATGCCCGCGAACCGCTCAGCGTGAACGGCTCGCCTACCCTTCCCCCCCCTCAGCGTGGCCGCTCCAGGGAACCAAAAATGCCCGCGAACCGCTCAGCGTGAACGGCTCGCCTACCCTTCCCCCCCCTCAGCGTGGCCGCTCCAGGGAACCAAAAATGCCCGCGAACTGCTCAGCGTGAACGGCTCGCCTACCCTCCCCCCCCTCCGCGTGGCTGCTCTAGGGAATCAAAAATGCCCGCGAACCGCTCAGCGTGAACGGCTCGCCTACCCTCCCCCCCCTCAGCGTGGCCGCTCCAGGGAACCAAATATGCCCGCGAACCGCTCAGCGTGAACGGCTCGCCTATCCTATCCCCGGTTTAGCGTTGCCGGTCCCCGGGACTGTCCCTACCCGCGCACCGATATGTACTACTGGTTTTGCTCCCGACCCCCTACCACCACGCGTTAACGTAAACAGCCGGGTGTCTGTCTGTAAGGGGAAAAGGAAGCATGCAGTATACTAATTATACCACTCATTCGAACCAGGACCCCATGACTGATATCACTCTGATGAGGATTACGGAGACAGAGAAAATCTGCATGCTGAGTCAATGCAAGCAAACCCCGGGGCCGTATGCTGCCATGCTATGCAAGGCAATGATACCAGAGTACCTGCTGCTCGCATGGCGCGGGAAAGTATCCTACCATGGAGGAGACAATAAGGCAGCTCTCCCAGTGAACGTGCTAAACAAGCTATCGCTGTACCTTCAAGACAGCTTCTCTGAGATCTCTGCTGGTGATTACACCTCTATCCCCATACATATTGACAGACTTTTCGAATAGTTGCACGGGAAAGCGACTCCAAGGTGAAGCGCATAAGGCCAATGAAGCCACAGTTACAGAGCGCTAACACACCATAACTATTGTATTGAAAATAAATGTCTAAAACACTGACCTGATGATCCCTCTCCTGATTCCTGGTCAGGAATGCTGCCTTGGGAGTGTTCGAAGGGCAGCGCAGTCAGGGTGAGGAATAGTTCCTGGCTGTCGGGGAAATCTCCAGGGTGACCGCTTTCGATTGCCTCGTCCCCCTGCCCTCCTTCCTCTTCTTCGCCGTCAGCGAAAACCTCCTCCGATGTGTCCGTAGAATGGACCCCATCATCGGTGTCCACGGACACTGGTGGGGTAGTTGTTGCCGCACCACCGAGCATGGCGTGCAGTGCCTCGTAAAATCGGCAAGTCTGAGGCGCTGAGCCGGAGCGTCCGTTGGACTCTTTGGTCTTTTGGTACGCCTGACGTAGCTCCTTGATTTTGACGCGGCACTGCGTAGCATCCCGGCTGTACCCTCTCTCCGTCATAGCCTGTGAAATCTTCTCGTAAATTTTGGCATTCCGTCTTTTTGAACGGAGCTCGGCTAGGATCGATTCATCGCCCCACACAGCGATCAGATCCAAAACCTCACGATCACTCCATGTTGGAGCCCTCTTTCTATTCAGTGATGGCATCGAAACCACCGCTGTAGAGCTCTGCATCATTGCCAGTGCTGCTGAGCTCGCCACTATGTCCAAAGAGGCAATGGGATTCAAAATGGCCACAGAGGAAAAAGCATTCAAATTTTCGCGGGGATTTCTCTGAGTGGCAGGTCAGAGCATCCGAGTACACAACACTGCCCTGAGCGTCCACCGAGTGGTGCACTGTGGGATAGCTCCCGGAGCTATTAGCGTCGAATTCCGTCCACAGTACCTCGCATTCGACATGCCCATTTCGAATTTGGCGCTACTCCCCTCGTCAGGGTGGAGTACCGAAATCGATTCAAGGAGCCCTTAATGTCGAAATAAACTGCTTCCTAATGTGGACGGGTGAGGGATTAAATCGAGTTAACGCTGATAAATTCGACATAAAGTCCTAGTGTAGACCTGGCCTCAGTATCTGTTACATGCTTCTTTAAACAATGGGATTTTTTTTTAAATTAAAATTTCTTTTTAATTCTTGTTACCTCAAAGACCAAAACACAGTGCAGTACCTTGAGATACATGAAAACGGTTCCAGACGATGCACTTACAATGCTATGGTAAATGACATACCCTGCACTGATAAAATCTGTTACCATGGTTCAGTGCATGCTTAAGGGTAACATATTACCAACGTGACTTTTATTTTGAATATTGCATTGCAGTTTGTACCTTAGTTAATTACATACCTGCTATTTGTCATCAGGATTGCTCAGGCATCTATCAATTAGGAAGACCAAATCATTAACTTGCATTTCTGAACTGAGTAATTAAAACACTCAAATAGTCCTGAGATTGCAATCTAGCCATTCAACAGTCACATTGCCAAGTCTTCTAAGCTAAGTTGAGCATTTTCTTGATACTATTTGTTATGACACCTTTTTCAGATTTCTTTATACGTATATATTACTCATGAAGGTTAAGGGACTGGCAGCACTGGAAAGTGAGCTGTTTATTGACAGTTTCGCCAGTCTCAGTAAAAACCTTTTCACTGTCCATCAAGTCATAGGACAGTAATGTGAATTTAGCAGGAAATAGCATGACTGAGTGGTAAACCAGTCAGCAGTGCAAGCTGAAACACCCTAGCCCCTTTTTTGACAATGAAATCACATCAGCAAATGCATAAAAGATCATTTCCTATAGAATGTAACAGGTCCAGGCATGTTCATTTTGTTTCTGTTTGGCCGTCACTAATGGTCCATGTATGACAAGTTAGGCCATAGCTGTTAGTACAATCATTTTAGGATATACCTTGAACACAGACTGGTTTACTCTCTTCAGCAAAATACAACTGCAAGTCACTTTCCATGGGCCCCTCTGTGGTGCATCCCATGGCCAGTTTTGCTTGCTCAAATTGCAATTTCTCCATCAACACTGTTAGTTGCTGAAATGTCCAAAGTTGCTAAAGTTCACATCATTTATACAAAGTCTCTCCAAATTCTCTGATGCTCTTTAAACTTGTTTGAACAGTCCATTATGCAATGCAAAGTCACCTCAAGAACGGTTGTTCTCCAGCAGGCCAGAACAGCTGTATAAATTTTCCATTTCTGTTCTTGTTTTAACAACAATGGTGGGATCTTGGTATGTATGGCTAAGCTTCATCTGTACATTATTAATCAGTTACCTTTCTGATTATTCCACTCTGTGGTCAAGGGTCCTTATAAACCAGGGATTGGCAACCTTTGGCACGCGGTCCATTAGGAAAATCCGCTGGCGGGCCGGGACGGTTTGTTTACCTGCAGGGTCCACAGGTTTTACACTGCTCTACAGCCAAAATGCAGGTAGCTCCCACTGGCCATGGTTCACCGTTCCAGGCCAATGGGGGCTGCGGGAAGCGGCGACCAACACATCCCTCAGTCCGCACCACTTCCCACAGCCCCCATTAGCCTGGGATGGCAAACCGCAGCCAGTGGGAGCCGCGATTGGCCGAACCTGCGGATGCTGCAGGTAAACAGAAAATACACCTGTGCTAGGCAGGGCAGAAAAGGTGGGGGAGTTGCGTTGTATGTAAGAGAGCAGTATGACTGCTCAGAGCTCCAGTATGAAACTGCAGAAAAACCTGAGAGTCTCTGGATTAAATTTAGAAGTGTGAGCAACAAGGGTAATGTCATGGTGGGAGTCTGCTACAGACCACCAGACCAGGGCGATGAGGTGGACGAGGTTTTCTTCCAGCAACTAACAGAAGTTACTAGATCACAGGCCCTGGTCTCATGGGTGACTTTAATCACCCCGATATCTGCTGGGAGAGCAATACAGTGGTCCACAGACAATCCAGGAAGTTTTTGGAAAGTGTAGGGGACAATTTCCTGGTGCAAGTGCTGGAGGAACCAACTAGGGGAAAAGCTCTTCTTGACCTGCTGCTCTCAAACAGGGAAGAAATAGTAGAGGAAGCAATAGTGGATGGGAACCTGGGAGGCATGACCATGAGATGGTAGAGTTCAGGATCCTGACACAAGGAAGAAAGGAGAGCAGTAGAACAGAGACCCTGGACTTCAGAAAAGCAGACTTTGACTCCCTCAGGGAACTGATGGGCAAGGTCCCCTGGGAGAATAACATGAGGGGGAAAGGAGTTGAGGAAAGCTGGCTGTATTTTAAAGAATCCTTATTGAGGTTGCAGGAACAAACCATCCAGATGTGTAGAAAGAAAAGTAAATATGGCAGGTGACCAGCTTGGTTTAACAGTGAAATCCTTGCTCGTCTTAAAAACAAAAAAGCAGCTTACAAGAAGTGGAAGATTGGACAAATGACTAGGGAGGAGTATAAAAATATTGTTCAGGCATGCAGGAGTGAAATTAGGAAGGCCAAATCACACTTGGAGTTGCAGCTAGCCGGAGATGTTAGGAGTAACAAGAAGGGTTTCTTCAGGTATGTGAGCAACAAGAAGAAAGTCAAGGAAAGTGTGGGCCCCTTGCTGAATGAGGGAGGGAACCTTGTGACAGAGGATGTGGAGAAAGCTAGTGTACTCAATGCTTTTTTTGCCTCTGTCTTCACAGACAAGGGCAGCTCCCAGGCGGCTGCACTCCGCAGCATGGTATGGGGAGGAGGTGACCAGCCCTGTGTGGAGAAAGAAGTAGTTCGGGACTATTTAGAAAAGCTGGACAAGCACAAGTCCATGGGGCCGGATGCACTGCATCCGAGGGTGCTAAAGGAGTTGGCCGATGTGATTGCAGAGCCATTGGCCATTATCTTTGACAAATCATGGCAATCGGGGGAGGTCCCGGATGACTGGAAAAAAGCTAATGTAGTGCCCATCTTTAAAAAAGGGAAGAAGGAAGATCCGGGGAACTACAGGCCAGTCAGTCTCACCTCAGTCCCTGGAAAAATCATGGAACAGGTCCTCAAGGAATCAATTCTGAACCACTTAAAGGAGAGGAAAGTGATCAGGAACAGTCAGCATGGATTCACCGAGGGCAAGTCATGCCTGACTAACCTAATTGCCTTCTATGATGAGATAACTGGCTCTGTGGATGAGGGGAAAGCAGTGGATATGCTATTTCTTGACTTTAGCAAAGCTTTTGATACAGTCTCCCACAGTGTTCTTGCCAGCAAGTTAAAGAAGTATGGGCTGGATGAATGGACGGTAAGGTGGATAGAAAACTGGCTGGATGGTCACGCTCAACGGGTAGTGATCAATGGCTCCATGTCTAGTTGGCAGCCGGTATCAAGTGGAGTGCCCCAGGGGTTGGTGCTGGGGCCGGTTTTGTTCAATATTTTCATTAACAATCTGGAGGATGGTGTGGACTGCACCCTTAGCAAGTTTGCAGATGACACTAAACTGGGAGGAGTGGTTGATACGCTGGAGGGTAGGGATAGGATGCAGAGGGACCTAGACAAATTAGAGGATTGGGCCAAAAGAAATCTGATGAGGTTCAACAAGGACAAGTGCAGAATCCTGCACTTAGGACGGAAGAATCCCATGCACTGCTATAGACTAGGGACCGAATGGCTGGGCAGCGGTTCTGCAGAAAAGGATCTAGGGGTTACAGTGGACGAAAAGCTGAATATGAGTCAACAGTGTGCCCTTGTTGCTAAGAAAGCTAACGGGATTTTGGGCTGTATAAGTAGGGGCATTTCTAGCAGATCGAGGGACGTGATTATTCCCCTCTATTTGGCACTGGTGAGGCCTCATTTGGAGTACTGTGTCCAGTTTTGGGCCCCACACTACAAGAAGGATGTGGATAAATTGGAAAGAGTCCAGCGGAGGGCAACAAAAATGATTAGGGGGCTGGAGCACATGACTTATGAGGGGAGGCTGAGGGAACTGGGATTGTTTAGCCTGCAGAAGAGAAGAATGAGGGGGGATTTGATAGCTGCTTTCAACTACCTGAAAGGGGGTTCCAAAGAGGATGGATCTAGACTGTTCTCAGTGGTAGAAGATGACAGAACAAGGAATAATGGTCTCAAGTTGCAGAGGGGGAGGTTTAGGTTGGATATCAGGAAAAACTTTTTCACTAGGAGGGTGGTGAAGCACTGGAATGAGTTACCTAGGGAGGTGGTGGAATCTCCTTCCTTAGAGGTTTTTAAGGTCAGGCTTGACAAAGCCCTGGCTGGGATGATTTAGTTGGGGTTGGTCCTGCTTTGAGCAGGTGGTTGGACTAGATGACCTCCTGAGGTCCCTTCCAACCTCTTTCAGCACAGGTGTATTTCACTAACTCAAAAGCATAAGCCTGGATTGTAAACATCAGCCTCATTTCTTCACGCTATCACTTAAATGAAAAGAAATCAATATGATATTAATTTAATTTTTAAATCATTCACAGACAGGGAAAAAGAAGGGGGTCTGTTTAGCTACACCAGCAATACCCTCCTGCGAAAGGCTATAGCAACTCTGAGTTTTCTCAGATTATTGAAGAAATCTAGCTGTTAGACCTTGGGGTTTTATCCTCTTAGCCCTCTCTTCTAGCTTTTCTAAAAGGCCTTGATGCCTGGGCATTTCTTAAATAGTAATAACTCATAACTTTGGGACCTTAGTGACTACAGTGACATCATCAGCAGTTAATCAGTGCTGGAATGGGAACCTGCTTGTTGGGAAAGGGTAAATTAGGATGCTGAGGGGATTTTCAAGGTGTTGATTTACTGAGTAGAAAACCTAAAAATAATAAAATGAGTGCCTAATGGATCTGTTCAGTATTAAATAAAACCCAACCCACAGGCAATAGCACTGCTTCTGTGGTGAGTCTGTAAGATAACACATTTTTTAAACAGCTTTTTGCCTAGATTAGACAACGCTCTTAAGAATCCAAAAGCAGCTGGGGACATAACTCTTCCGAGATTATGAACCGCTTTGGCAAGGGTGTACACACTCTACCAATAGATGGAGCAATAACTACCATCTCCAACTGATGGTGTTGCTTCTTTCTGACAACACATCCCTCATATCCTGATTGAGATTCAAACAGTTCAAATCCAAGTCTTTTTCTTGGCTAGGCATTGAGAAAGAATGAATCTGCTGTATACCATCTATCTCTGAAAAGGAGGCAAAAAGTTACGTGTTATCAGCATATTCCAAGCAATGCAGTACAAAACACCTTATAACCTTTCCATTCTGTCATCCCCTCCAGTTCAACAAGAGGCAAATAAGTTGAACAGGAGGGGATGGAAACTCAGGGACCCATGCCTGAGGAGATCCTTAGAGTGAATGAACAGCCACTCAGCACCATCCTATACAATTTTCCAGAAAAGGAGGAATGGGACACTAATGTACACACCCTCATTTTCCCCTGCCCAATGTCACAGGAGAGTCAACACCACTTTGTAGCCACAATTATCAAAGGCTGCCTACAGTTCTAATACAACTGGGACACTAGACCAATATCCAGTATCAGAACAAGATCATCAGCCAAAGATATTAATACAGGCTCTGTATTGTTCCCAGATCACATTGATGGGGATTGTGATAACAGAATACCGGTGGGTAACAAAGTTGCCCCACTCTTTAGAATGACCTGTGCTTGATCTAGCGTTTGAGTTGAAGTTAAATCACCATGCTAATAGCATCGTAGCCCATTGATGAATGCAAACTGCTAAGTAATACAAAATATGGTGCTAAGTTCAGAGCACTGCTACAATTATTGATTCCATTTCATTAGCAAATTGTCTGAGAATATCAAATTCCTTTTACTTAAAGGAAACTTTATTAATAGTTGGGTGAAAAGTGCCAATCCATTTCCAAAGAAGTATATGTACTTTAATGCATCAACATTATTGATATCTGCACTGTATTTTGATTTATACTTTGAAAGAGTAATAAAAATAATAAACCAGGAACTGATCCTCAGTTGGTGTTAGTTTCATTTATACACATTTTAAGTCCCCTTTTCACAGCCAGAATGTTGTAAATACACCTTTGTGTAAGTTAGAATCAAGCCCTCACTATACAGAAAGATGTTAATATGATTCAAACTTTGTGCTGCACCTGTGTTTACTCCTTTTCTTAGTGGAAGTACTAGTCAGTATTTGTAGGGTTATCATCCCTATACTTTGATTAGTATTGGATTTGAAATTGTGCCTAGCTTTAATCAGTTTTCTAAGCAAGAGCTTATTCATTGTTTATTTAAAAAGTCCACTTGCTGCATAGAAAAGATGGAAAACAATTTAAAAAAATGTTCAATGATTAAAAAATGTTTAAATAAAAAGTGATACCGCTTTTTTAATCATTTGCATCTCCACTGTCAGTTTTTATATCCACTATCAAAGTGTTTGCACACACTACATTCAAAAAATGAAAGGATATTTAAATACTGTTTGTCAATCTATATTACAGCAGGTGACAGTGCTAACCTTTTCACTATGCACTAGCTTAGAACAAGAAAGTACCATTTCCTTTGTACTTTAAGTGCACGGGCACACACACACACAAACACACCACTTTACTCACTCTCACGCACACATCAAGCCCGCCAAACAATCAATTAAACTACTTCTTTACAGGTGGAGAAGCAAGATAGAGTGATATATTGTTATGGTCATTTCCATTTTAAGTATTTGGGAGGCCCCAGATATTACAGTAGATTGGACCATGTAATTTCATAAATACATAAAGTGGAGTGAGAATGCTGGTATTTGGATTGTGAGGTTTCAGCAAAATGTGTGCATTTTTTGGTATTAATATTTGTTTGTGTTTGTGCGTATGCCAAATTATTGGGGAATGTGGTACATCTTCCCATGCTTGTCATGTGTGTTCTGTTTTTAGTAGTTGTTAGGATCACCAGTAGTGCAATAAGACCTACTACACAATCTAATAAATTCACCAAAAACTTTTACATCAGTACAAATTAGCCAATAAAAAATAATTTTCAAAGTTTTTCTTATAGAGAGTCTCTGGGAGTTTTCCCATGGCTGCTGCCTATCTGACTGGCATGTATATCACATTTTACCTACTACATATATATCTCATGAAAAGAAATCTTTCTTTAAAAAAAAAGCACATCACAGTCTCTTGTTTGTTTTCTCCTATTTCTGTCTCTGTTAATTGCTTGTATTATTGAGACATATATACAGGGTACCAACATTCTTGTAATCTTAGCCAGTTGTTTCAGCCCCTGATCCAGGTGCATCCTGTACTTTTTCCAAAAGCTGGATGAACATATTAGTGGCTTAATCTTAGTCTCGGTGTCTCTGCGCCACATTTTCAAAGGTGCCTAGAGATGCAGATAGGTGCGTACTGGGATTTTCAGAAATATCTAAGAAGATTAGGTCCCTAATTCCCCTTGAAATCAATAGGAGTTAGTGGGATTTTTAGAAGTGCCTAAGCAGTTTAGTTGCCTAACTCCCATTGATTTCCAAGGCGCCTAATGCTATTGAAAATCCGACCCTCTGTCCCTTAGTTTCTTCATGTGTAAAATGGAGATACTATTGCTACCTACCTTTGTAAAGCTGAAAAAAAAGATGAAACAGTTTTTTCCCCCACCCCCCTTTTAAAAAACAAAAACAAAAGAACTCCACCAGAATACTTTGTATTTCCACTTCATTCAGACTGTCGAGCTTTTTGCTCACCTTTCCACAAATGGGGCCCAATCCTGCAATCCTTGCTCAGGCAAATTTCTCACTGATTCCAGCGTAAGGACAGCAGAGTCAGACTCCAGATCACCAGGACTGGATGTAGGTAATCCAGGAGTCTAGGCACACAACGTGACCCAGTGCACCCCAGTGGCTCCACCCCCAAGCTGTGGCTCCACCTGCCACATGGCGTGATGGTGGCTGGCCCCTCCCTCTCTCAGTGAGGCAGAACAGTGGCACGAGATACCCCCTTTCCCCTCCGCCAACAGCAGGGACTGTCGCAGTGACTCTCATCCTCTAGAGCAAGGGAGACAGCGGCGGGAGGATCACCCAATACTTTCTCTAGCAGTTGCGGAGTGAGGTTCTGCTTGGATGAGAAGCCCAGGCCCACTGCACTCTTCTTTTCCTGCTACACACACAGAGTCATTTGAGGAAGTGGTGCTAGCAGGGCTCCACAGAGCAATGGCTCTGCGAATTAACACTGCGTTAAGATGAATGGGGCAGGTCACATGTTCAGAGCTATGGTTGCAGGCTGTCTGCAGAATCAGGCAGATAACACTGCATTAGTTACACTCATCGGGTTCATGTTTTCAAGCTTTCCTTCACAATCACAAGGAATCGAAAGCTACTTAAAAAAGGAAAGTTTAGATTCTGGTGTAACCCCATGACTGCAGGAACCAGAGCCCTAGGCCTGGGTTTATAGTGCATATGCCTTAATCTAGCCCTGCCAAAGTAAAGTAAAATAAAGTGAGGATCAACAGCTTCCCTGGGTATTCATGCATGTTCCAGTTGTAGGGCGATTTATTTCTTTGGTACTATATATTGTATATAAACCAAACACAATTTACTCTGCTTGATAATAAAATAAATTTATATTTGTTTTTAATAGATGGACAAAAACAGAGCCAAAACTAGACAATATTTTCCTGAATTACCTGGGCACTATTTAATACAGTACTGATGCAGTTAAAACATAGACATCTATAGTATGGTTCCTGTTTGATGTGTTAGGTATAGAGTTTCAATATAATATTTCTGACACAGACAAAAATATACATTTTATAACAATAGCCACAAATACTACCCTGTTAAATAGCAGACTTACAATAACTTACTGCCTAATTGCACATTGTACTTGTTCAAATGAGCTTAACGGGTAGAAGGCAAAATAAATGACCATTTTATTTCTGTGATATTTATATTTTAAAACCTAAATTATTGTACTATATGAAAATAAAAGGCTAAATCTGACTGTTGCCATACTTGAGTCACTTAAAGTTTACATTCAGTTCAGGTTGACATAAGTTTAGTTTATTTATAATACACATATCATCCTATGTGGACGGCTATAGACATAATAATAGTTCATAGATTACTTGCATTCATTTTTGACATCATGGCTATGTAATAAGCTTGATGTTATGAAGAAATCTCATGCAGAAAGTTCTACAAACCTAACAAATAAGTATGTTTTCCACAGTAATTTTAAGAGTATGAAAATAAAGCATACAATCATGATAAGAATACTTTATCCACAATGGTAGGCCTAGAAATAATGACCTCACTGTCTGAAAATGAACTTATTCCATAATTTTGCCTTATTGATTGTATAGAAGATTTAGCACTACGGTCTACAAAATGCAAAACTGGGAAAGAAACATCAGAAGATCTGTATCAAAACAAAGTTGGCAGATGAACCATTTAGCAGTCGTAGTTTGAAGAACCGTATCCTATTGTCATTTTGCATGTGAAAGTCAATGGGTTTTTCTTCACAAAAGTCAAAGTTAGGGTATGGCCCTTACTTTTATTCACATCTTTGTTCTCTAATGTTAGATAAACTGAACTAAGGCAAGAAGTCGTGGGGCTTGTCTACAGTTACTGCGCTGCAGTGGCGCAGCTGCACTGGAGAGCTTCTCCCATCAACACGGGTACTCCACCTCCCTGAGAGGTGGCAGCTATGTTGACAGGAGAAGCCCTCCTGTCAACATCGCAATGTCTACACTGGGGGTTAGGTTGGTATACTACGTCGCTCAGAGGTGTGGATTTTCAACACCCCTAAGAGATGTAGTTATACCTGCCTAAGTTTGTAGTGTAGACAAAGCCTTGTAGACAGGCATTATGCTAGAGTTCTCTGTGGGGACCTTGGAATCTTCCCACACTTGAAGGAGAGCATCAGTACAGACCCTCTGCAGTTTCTAGAACTCCCCTCTATGTAAGCATATAGGTTTGTTCTGTGGATTGGCAGAGTTGTGGAATCAATGCCCACACCCCAGACTCTCCTTCCCTCTCTGCTATAGGTGCTGGAACTGGGGGTACTCAGGGTGCTGCCGCACCCCCTGGCTTGAAGTGGTTTCCATTATATACAGGGTTTACAGTTTGGTTCAATGGCTCTCAGCACCCCCACTATAAAAATTGTTCCAGAACCTCTGCCCTCTACTGAAATAGTGATGCTATGGAATAATGCTACTCAGAGAGCAACAGATGTGGAATTCCCCATTTAGAACTGGTTGGGAAAACTTTGATGGAACCATTTTCCATCAGCGAATGCAGTCCTGTTGAAACTGAAACACATTTGTGTTGGTTTCAGTGAAATTTCACTTAGGAGATAAACCAGAAATAAAAAGTTTTGATAATGTTGAAGCATCCTGTTTTAACATTTTTGGAATGAAACACTATGATTTTTATTATGAAACAACGCTTCATTTTGAATTTTTTAAATTCTGTATTATAATATATAATTTAAAAAGTCAAAAAATTGAAATAATGATTGTGACTAAGCAAAATGTTTCAATCAATCCAAACTTTTTTTTTGTAGCTTCCTTTAGCTGAGAATTTAGAAGTTGCTGGGTTTCATTCCAATTTGGAACAAAACCAGTTTTCAAAATCCTGAAATCCTTTGTGAAATGGAATCTCCATCCTCTGCTCAGCCCTGCCCTCAGTACAGCTTCACTGCAGGTTGTCCCCATGAACCAGCAGATCTTCAGTAGAATCTGCACCAAGTCCATGGAAGGTGTCAGTATTTAGCCCGAAGGGTGAGATCCTGGCTTCCAAAGTATCAAGGCTTTGCATGGTTCATTTACAAATGGTTGCCAGATGGAGTCCTCATACTCATTCTGGAACTAGGGCACGGGCCACCTGCCTTATGGCTGTAAGTACAGGCATGGTTCACTGTGTCATCTAATGGGGGGCTTTGGACTAGCAGATCTAAGCTGTGCATAGACCGACTGGCCAAACTCCAGCAACGTCTCCTTCCCTTTCTATATGGTCCAGTGGAGAATGCCGCTGTGTATGCAGGAGGTTTTGGAGCCCCCTAAGTGGTCTGAATCTGCTCTTCCACTCACTCACACAGTAGAAACTTGGCATTTCTACTGTGTATTGGGCCATGTGTGCATTTGAAGGAGATCTAGTTTTGATCTACAGACCTTAGAGCTTGACTTTTTTTGTTTTAAATCTAGTACTGTAGTTCATAAGGTGCACATTCAGAGCTGAGATGCAGTGTTATTTTTGAAATATGACTTTGGAAAAACATTAACATTTCTAAAATGAATTTTATGTACATACATAATATACATATAGAATTAAAACTCCACAAAAGGAGCAAAAAAATGTAAGGATCAACCTTGTGAAAGTTACGTTGACACTGAATGCAAAAGTTGATGGCTTCTTCCTTTAGCAGCAAAACTTATTCTTATATTTTCTGTTCTCTGATATAATTCATAGTTTCATGAATGTTAATAAGAAACTGTCACCAGTAATCAAAACATAAGGAAATATGAATTTCAGTTTTACGCTTTTCTGTCATCTGTTAATTTTACAAGGATTATTGGAGAATTACTGGAGTATAACTCTTCACTGTAGAGCAATTTAGTTGTTAGACCTCCCATTGAGAAGGACCAGTACCAATGAGAACAGACACAGACATCTAAGATTCAGTTAAGTGGCTGCAATTTTATTGTTCTTAGTTAGCAGTGCTGGGGGCTGAGCAGTAAGAGGCCAACTGCAGTTTGGTGCTGCCTTTTATGGGTGGTGATCCACCTGCTGACCAATCCTAGTGTTCCAAAGAGGCATTGGGATTGACCAATAGCAGCCCTCCTAACAAAGGAGGACTCCCTTTGGCTGACAAGCATCACTGTGCCACCTGCTGGGTGTGTGAATTAACCTTTCCTATTAGTTACTCTGACCTTGAAGGCTGACACCTCTGGCTGCCCAAACATTTTCTGTCAAAACTGTTTTTCAATTAAAAAAATTGGGTTTTCAACAAAGCGAATTTTTCCACATGTCCACTTTCCATAGAACATTTAGACTTTTCACAGCAAACCCCAAAACAAAATAGATTGCATTTTTTGTTAGAAAACATTTCGGTTTTTTGATGAAAAGTCAAAATTTCTACAGAATTCCCACCCCCATCTTCCATTCAGCCCTCTTGACTCCCCCTACTATTAATGGACTCTGCACTGTTACGTTTCCACACCAGCAGACTGTTTATGTCCAATATTCATTTTGACACTGAGCAAAGAAATTGTTTCCTTTCTCACAACTGCAAAACTGTGTTTACTTCTACAAAGCATAAATTCCCATTACTTCACCCAGAGCTTAATTTTCAACTCAATTTATTGCTTTAATTTTGTTTATAAACAAGTTTTTTTATCCGCTATTGGTGACAGCCACTCAGAGCTAGAAAGGAAAGGCATCTGTAGTAATATACTTTGTTTAAGGTTATCTTGGATATTGTATAACATCACTTTAAAATAGTGATATCTTTTTGAACCTTTTGTAAGTATAATACATTTAACCCTCCTATAAGGAACTTATTGTTAATCACACACTTAATTCCTTTAGTAGAAATAATAAAATACTGGATGTATTTTTATGAAATTTGTTATAAGAAAAACCAAGAAAGGTTAATTATTACTTCTTCTTCAAGCAACCTGATAATTAGCAATGAATCACTTACAGTAGTGACCATATATTTTTCAATTAGTGCCAATAATTGTTGACTGCTCATTATTTTAGAGTGACCATATCATAATCTCACAGATGACTGAATACAAATGTCAAGTGTCTTTATATACTGGCTGACCTAAATAATTTTCACTGTTTTCTGTTACTTATGTTTTGTGTTTTATATATTTATTACATTTTGTAGTATCAAGATCTGTTTGCATGGGTGCGGGGGGGTGGGGGGGGGAGATGCGGAATTTATCCTTTGTTTGATATTCTATAACCCAACGCAACAAGTTTGATAATAAAATACAACAGTTTATTTCACAGGCTCCCACTCTCATAGAAGTGATTTAAAGAATTGTGCAGTGGCATTTTATTCCTGGTCCCTGATTTTCTTCTGCTAAAATGCCTCTTACCATTCTTCATGGGATACCCTGTTGCACTGCATTTTATGTGAAAGCAGAATTTCATTTTGTTTTGGTCACTAAGTTATCTTCAGCACTGGATAGCTCTGGACTTGAATCAATGTCACTGAAAGCCTCCTTATTTGTGAAAGTTGAGTTCAGAGTGAGACTGTGCCGAGGGTTTACAGGTGCAAGCTCATTTAATATAATATTGTCACTTTTTACAAGAGTTGCTTTGTCCATGTTTTCTTGACTGTACCTTGCAACAACAGCATCAAGGAAGTCTAATTTTGGGGGCAAAGAACCGCTTTCAAATAAATATTTTGCTAGGTAGGAGACTGCAATATTAGTGAAGAAGGAGGTGAGCATAGCAAGTGTTTTAAATGGGAAGCGTTGGATGTATATATGATTTTTATCTGCGTAGTAACCAGGATAGAAGATCAAGGGCTGAAGGTAGAGGTATGGTTCTCCTCCAGTAATTCTGAGAAGGAGGCCAAACAAATATCCTGCAATGGCACCATAAGTGTTGGTTCCCTTGATAAATAACACACATAAGAGTTGAGGGAAGATGATGATGTAAACAAGATCAGAACTGAGATACCAGAGTCCATAAACTGACTTAGTTAGCAGTGCCATTGCTGTTGCTGATGCTCCAAAGACAAAAATAGTGATTCGCATGACCCAAATTATTTCCCTGTCTGTAGCCTAAGAAAAAAGAAAAGAAGTGTTAGTTTCCCATAGTAATGCATGTATAATTTTTATTATGAATAGATCATACATAGGACTCTGAAAAATCAGAGGATTTTGCATGATTCATAATCAGATATTGTGAAAGATTTAGCAAGATATATAGCATGTAAGAAGAAAAAAATGCAAGGGGTATGGCTGTCATCCCCCAATTTTTGCAGCTTTAGGGAAAAATAGTTTAATATAGTTTACAAGCAAAAGAATAAGTAGACTGACAACTGAATTTTAAAAATAAGCACATCATGAAACAATTTGTTGATGTGAGAATACATCACTTCATTTACACTGACAGGCTTTTAAGCTATAGTTCATTCTGCTCAATTTCAATTTGTCAAATGAATTTTTGATGTTAATCGGTGTTCTGAAAATGTCTCATAGTTAATGATTTAATAAAACTTGTACTGACAATAATAATTAGGAATTGTTCAAGTATATTGTAACATCATGAATAGAGCTAAATACAGTTTCAGCAAATGTTATTTCTTCACCTATGTAATTAATCATAATCACCAGGATTTCCATGATTTTTCATTTTCTTCATTTAATATACTGTAATAAGAGAAATGTTACATTTTATCTTACTAGAGATAGAAACAAATGGAGAAAATTTTCAGTGTCACTTTGAAAGTCTCTCCAAGACCTTTTCATTAAAAAAATAAATTGAAAGTTAATCTCACATTTTGTCGAAATGAAAGTTGGTAAATGTTTCGAGCAAACATAGAACTCGCTGATAAGATTGAAGAGTCAGCTGATGACATTACAGCAGCAGATACTGCACCAAGGCCAAATAAAGAAATATAGACAGGACAAAGATATTGAAGCACAATTGGTAAAATCATATCTGCTTCTTGCCTCTCTGTGGGGTCGGGTAAACCATACATAGTCTTGTTCCAATCTGCAATACAAATATATATACATATCTATGTACAGTAATTGATTGTATAGGATACATATTGACTTCTTTGCCTTTGTGAATAATCAGTGATCCCGTGCATATTGTCATGTTCATTCATGCTCATTGAGCCTATGCAAACCTTGCCAATTTGAGTTCAGACGGTTGCAGCAAAAACCAGCTGTTCTGCTTTGCAGGGGGTTTGTACCACCTGAGGTTCATTTGGAGGGGCGGGCTCATTTCAGCCTGAACACTCCAAATATACCTGGCTACATTTGCTGATTTCGCAATGAAACTAATGGGTTGTGCTAGTGCCTTCCCCACTAACCTCTGCACCCAAAAGGCTCCTTCCTTTTTGTTGCTATGTTCTGATGCAGTGGCCCTCAAACCTTCCTGCCTTCCTGGGATCTTTTGGGTGGCCACGTAGCCTGCTGCCCTCATCTGACTCTGAAATCAGTGCACTAGACTATCCCTGTCAACCATGAGGACCAGTCTGCCCCCAACTCCTCCTAATCATTAGCAGCATCACAGAAAACAGACTCTTGGCGCTGTAGATCACTGTTCTGCATTGACCACTTCCCTGGGGCAGCACTATGTGTCTCGTGACCAAAACTAAAACTAAGGAAATTCTGTGTTTCTCTAGCTCCTGTGCAGGACAGCATGGTGTATTAAGACCTCAGACTTCCCTCGAGAGCAGTGCAACAATAGGAGCAACCACCTTTCCTGCCGTTCTGTTGCTGAATTGGAGAAGAAGGAAGGAATGCCCCAGGATGTGTGTCAGCGATTGCTGAACACTGGGTGGCTTTACCTACATAGCCACTGCCCAGGTGTTCGGAGTAGGAAATATCTTTTTGTTATGCTTGAACAATGCCTAACAAAATAGGTCCATGATTCATGACTGGGGCTCCTGGGCAATATAAATGCAAATTATATTATTAATAATAAATAGCTAATATCAGGATGTAACTCAAACTAAAATATTGTATCAAGTCTGTGAACACCTAGGAGAGGCAAAATAATGGTAGCAACAGGGACAAAATCCCAGCTATAATAGCACAGAGTTCTACCACTTGAACAATAGTAGAATCTCTGTTAGATGGTATTTGCTTAAGGTCTATGACATACACAATTAACTTGCTCGGATTCCATTCAATAGAAGGTAGTTTTAGACATTTACAATAGGTAGTTCATGAGTGTATTCAAAATATATTAAATATTTACATCATTAGACTGAGCTGTGGGATACTTTGAGTCAGAAGAATGTTCTATACAATTAAATTCAGGTCTATTCTTGTGTAAAGGAAATCGGGAGAAGTTTAATGGTATTACATGGCTGGATTATATTGAACACACACTCGATAAAGGTTTTCACACACTGATAGCCATAGTTGTATTCACTCTGGTCAGTCATTTACCTGTTGATGCTCCTATTGCACCAATGAGTATCGCAGGAAGGGCCATCACGAGACAGCCAAACGCAGCCAGAAAGGATAATACTTGAGCATATGTGGCAGATGAAGAAGAAAGAACTCGCTGAAAATATGCTTGCCATGGGATTCCTCCCAACGTCTGCAAGTACAATACACAACATTCTATCATTTCTGGTTTACTGAGGGTTTCTTTAATATATTTATATACACTGGAACAAGCAACACCAATAATCTGCTCCTATCCAGTGTTGTTTCTACCTCAATTATATATACTATCAAAAATTTCAACCAGGCACAGCCCATAACAATTGAATATTTTCACCCTCTCAAATAATACTGACATCTTTTGATGTGTAATCACATCTCTCCTTTTCTGTGTAGGCCATTCCCTTGAACAATTATCATTAATACTTTGCACTTCACCAGTCATCGAAAGATCTCAATGAGCATCACAAATACTAATTAAGCCTTACAACAAAGATTAGGAAATATTATCAACTAATTTCATAGATGGAGAATACACATACAGAGCACCCTCTTGAAGCCAACGAGATCAATCTTAGGCACCAGTGGGATTTGAAATGAACATTTCTGTGTACTTGACACATGTTTTAGACCTCCAAACCATGCAACTATGTACTTTCAACCCAATCCTCAAACAATTCTTCTAAGCCATGCAGCCAAAGTAATATCAATGGAAAGTCTAAGAAAGCAGTGGCACAGAACTTTCAAACCATCATAATAGTAGAGAAACAATATTTTTTCTTTTTAAAATGGTGCGTCTCTTCTTCTGTCTTGTTGAATAACAGAAATCATGTTTGAGTAAATTTAAAACAACACACAAAAATCTACATTAAAAGTACATTACTAAGGTTGCAATGTCAAGTCTGTCTTGACAGCAGGGTTTGAATAGTGTCCAAAATATAAGGAATGGGGCCACACATTGAACAAAGAGAAAACAAAATATTAAACAGCTGCTCATTAACTGAGCACCATCCATCCTGTGCACTGAGTGTGGCAGGGGTCCTGTGGAAAAAGTAGTATGTGATCATATAATTAATGACTGTTATCATAATGCATACACACAAAGGGGCTCAATTAAGGTTGCACAGGCAACCTTAATTCTGACATTCTACATTTTTGAATGTTTGGCTTTACAGTCTTCATAGTGTTTTTTTAACACAGGTTTTTTTTGCTTTTATGCACATAACTTCCTAAGTTTTTATAAAAAGCAAATGGAGAAACAGACATTCCATCATGTGGCATCATATTGACACCCTCATGGGCCATCAACAGGGATGGAACCTTCAGAACCACCAAACAGACCTCTTCCCCTTGAGCTAACAGAGTAATAGAGACCAGTAATATGTTCTATTCCTCTACTCCTTCCCCAACTTGGCCAAATTTGCCTGATTTTCAGAGGGATAGTAAAAGTTACATCCCTGGCACACAGGGCATCAAATTCCAAGTTCCTGCTCTAAAGCATGGGAGCGCTTGGCTTCTCAAAGGAAAGGTTGACAGAATCTTTTAACATAGGCAAAAAAACCCATATATTTTCTAGCTCCATTCTCAGAAACAGTTGAACCATTTTGGTTGAAATTTTATAAATAAATAAATTCGTTCAGCCTGAGGCATTCACCTGGAATGGAAAGTTATATGTCCAAAGCGATAAGCAACTGAAAAGAAGGATGTTATAATGCAAAGTGTTGGGCAACCTTATGAATACATGGAGTTACCAGCCGGTCTTATACTAAATGGCTTTTGCAAACATTAAACTCAGTTTCACTCTGGCATGCATCTGTCCATCCATCCATCCATCCATCCATCCATCCATCCATCCAAGGTTTTCTAACTCACCTACAACTGTGGAATCTTTAATCAGCTGTATATAGTATTTATTGCCTCCTACAATATAGTCCTCTGGCAAGAATTCCATCTGTTAAATCATATCCCTAATTCTATTCCTTAACTTTAAATAGGTCAACTCTTTTAGCTAAACAATATTTAACTGCTTTACTGATGGCCCTCCACTTTGGCTGCTGTGCTGCTATATTCTACTGAAATTTCATTAAAATCAATTGACTATCAGGATATATCTGGTATATTCATCAGCAGTGAAGAAGTTAAAAATCTCCATGAACAGTTTACTGGCAACTTTTAATTAGCCACTTTACATTTACACATGTCACATGGCAATACACTATGAATGATTAAATGCTTTATTCTCTCATACAAGCCATTACTTACCAGTAAAAAGAAATTGTCAAGCCATGAGTAGACATCAAGTGATTCAATGGATCCAAGCCAAGACTCTTTCTGCGCAGCTGTGAATCCAATGTTTTTAACTGCGGGATGTGACATTGCAAAAGGAACACTGATCCACTATAACCAAAGAGTGATATTTTATTGAGTGTAACAATGTGTGCAAAAATTATGAAATTATTGTATGAAAAATTTTACTCAGTATTTTTCTTCTTACTGTGTGCTTTAGCTCAAATGTCAAGTTTAATCACAAGAGAACCAAATTCTCTGTTGGTGTAACTTCACTGAAGCAGAGGTGGATAAGGAGTTTGTGGGCCAGAGCAAGTGGGGGCCCCTCCACACCCCTTCCACCTGCAGCCCCCTCTGCTCCCCTCCCCCCCACTTGGCCCGCCTGGTGGTCCTGCAAAGGAAATGGGGTTAGGGTGCAGGGGCTCACCCTGCTCTGCCCGCTTGGCATTCCTGTGCAGGGGTGCCCATTTTTCTGGGGGCTCCCCAATTGGCTGGGGCCCTTGGGCATAGGCCCCGTTGGCCCAGTGGCTAAATTGTCACTGAACTGAAGTCCACAGAATTATGCCAGTGGAAAGTTTGGCACAAAATGTAGGCACACATAAAAACCAAATGTATATAGATACGAGGGAATTACGCTAAAATCAATGTTTCCCAAACTTTTGAAAGCTGAGTCCCCGTCAGGAAAATGAAACCATCTGCATGTCCCTGTTATTGGAGCAGTCACTTGAAATTTGGTAAGAAGGGCTGGTGTTTGCCCCAGGGGTTTGCCTTGTCCATCCCCATGACGTTCTGCTCAAATTTGACATTCTGCTCAAATTAAGTTCTAAGCTTTAGAAAAAATCACATTTTGCATATGCTCAGTAGGATCTTCTTAGATTGTAGGAGCTAAAATCTCTGAAGATTTTATCCACACTGGGCATGCTCCAGCCCAGACCTGAACAGGACTTTCCCTTCAACTGACCCTCTGGGTGCTGAGAGTTGGGCTGAGTCCAGGTCTGGGCACCTGAACTGAGAACAGGGAGCCTTTCTCTCTTGTGCTCTCATTGGCCTCCGCTGAGACCAGGCATCTTAAAAGAGGAAGCTGCCTGATTTGACTGCAGGAGGAACAAGAGCTGGACCTACTAGGGGGTGGAAGCTGGGGTGAAGGCCATCAGGACGGGAGAGGGAAACTGGGACTGGGAGGTGGGGTTGTGGGGAGACTATGATTGGCTGGGCAAGGAAACTGGGACTGAGAGTCAGGAACAGAAACAGGGAGAGCTGAATGAAGCAGGATTAGTGTGGGGTAAAGTAGTATGCGATCAGGTAATTAAAGACTGTACTGCAATACATACACATAAGGGGGCCAAATTAAAGTTGCATAGGCATCTTTAATTCTGGCATTTCCTAAGAATTGAATGTTTGACTTTGCAATCTTAATAATGTTCGTTTAACGTAGCTGTTGTATGTACCATTCGCACATACAATGATTAAAGGACAGATTCTTTGCTGCGTCTAGTTTATGTTGAACTGAACAGAAGGGGAGGGGTTTCTCAGTAAATTCAGTAATGGATCCATGATTCTCTGCCCTAATCCCAAATGCTGGCATAGTTTAGGACAGTCTAGAGACGGCTCTGAACTGTGCCTGAAGGCTATGGTGCCCTAAGGACCATATACCAGCTGGGGATTTCTGGAGCAGTTCCCCCTCTGGCTGCTCACCCTCTTGCACTTCTTCACCCTCTGTGCCACGGGCTGCTGGGAGGGAGGTGAAGGGGTTCCAAAAGTTCTGTGTCAGCTGGGTCTCCCCCATACCAGGTGTATCCCCAGCTGAGGAGTTACAAGAGGGTTGGCATTGCCTGAGTGGTTCACAGGGATGGAATGAGCCAGAGAATAGAGTCCTATGTCCCTCCTTCAAACTCCTATATGTCATCAGGGTATGGGCTCACTGGCACAAATGCAGCTCTGTGCTCACAGGGGTCCCTCTGGAATCAAACTGGAGCAGTTCTGCTGTGCAGGCTGGATGTGGAGGCTTTGCATGCGGAAGAGGGGGCAGGACTGGTTGGTTATGGGACAGGTGTATAGATCCACTGCTGTGAGAATCTTCCAGTCCTCCTTCGAGCAGAAGCTCTTTGGGTCTGTGGAAGGCTACTTCATACTGCCACTAGGCTGAAGTAATGTCTCTGCAGAACCACATTGCTCGGCAGCATGGTGAGGGGAAGGATTTCTTCTCCCCACCCCCAGTGACCATACTCAGTTCCCAATTGGCAATTTAGGCTGGGCTGTGGGCCTCTGGATTTGGCCCATTTTCCAGAGCAAGACCACTATGCTTAGAAAAAACAACAACAACAAAATATAAATGAGCAAGCTCACCAGCCCCAGGAAGATGCAGAAGAGCTGAACCACATCGGTATAGGCCACTGAGTATAGTCCACCCACCAGAGTGTACATAATTGCAATCAGGGCAGAAACAATCACTGAAATATTGACATCAATGTCAATGATCACACTTATGGTGGCACCTGGAGGGGAAAACAAAAGACGTTAGCTATTCTGCTCTCTTCAGTCTCCTTTTAGAAGCCAGTTTCAAGATATGTCACACTCTGCAAAATAAAATGGTACTTTGCTTTCTTTGGCCTGTTTTTTGCTTTTAAGATCCAGTTGATAGGAAGGAGCGGTGCGGAGCTGCATTCTGCCTCATCCCAGGGAGACACAAAGCCTCCCGGAGCTCCTGAGCATGCTGGGAATATGCTTGCAGATACACCCCTTTCCAAGTGACAGCTCTATGGGCCAGTGCCTGATAACAGGGCAGGGATATGACCCTGTCTCCTCCACACCTCATTTGCAGCACCATATGCCCTTGAAGGAGTAGGGACAGAGCAGTCCCGGACGCTGTGCTCTGTTAATTGCAGCGACTGCAATTCTGCCTCTTTCTAACTCAGGCTGGGCAGAGGGAAGGAAGGCAGTCTCCGCCGTACACCGTCTCCTCACACTGTGTACCCTCACAAGGGCCAGGAGACTATGGCCTTGATTTCTCACTCTGTCCAAGCTGCGTTGGCTTCCCTAATTCACAGCTGTCCAACCCTGGCACCAATTGGGGCTGCACAGGGATGGACCGTACTTACATCACTGGATGACGGGTATAGCTGTGCTTCTCCATGAGCCTCCCTCCCATCCCTGTCCTGCCTACACCCCTCCCCTTATGGTGGAGGAATGGTTGGGATAAAGAGGAGCAGAAGAGACACTTCCACTGGATTTACACCAGAGGTTAATTTCCCTGCCCAGGTGGAATTCTCCATCCACCTTCTTCAATTGCTTTAAGGCCACTTTGAGTTGCTGACGTGGGGGCAAAGTGGCCAGCCCCCTGTGTTTCCAGATGTTGTGTGTATGGACATTACTCTAGAAATTAATTTCTTTTGTAGTACTGATTAAATACACCTTATTTCTACAGCACAAAACTTTAACATTCATTCAAACAGTGAATTTCAATAAAGCAATTAGTATATTTACCTTAGATGAAAAAAAAACCAAAACCCTGTCACACAAGTGCATCTTTTATCATTCATTTTAAAAATCCTTCCCCCACTAATTGCAGAATGTTTAATTTAAACCATCACAATGACTTGCAGGTGTGGTATCTCCCCTGTATGTAATCACTAAGGTCCGTGTGAACCCATAGTTGGGAAAGACCTAGCAGTACAGCTCCTGCAGAAGCTGTGATGTCTTAGGGCTTCAGGGGGCTACTGGGAGGCATGCTATTGCTTCACAGATGCCTTCAGAGAGCCTCCAAGATTCATGGGTTCAGGGATGGACCCACATACCTTTCTTAGACTGCTGCAAACTTGTCCCTTTCTCCCAAGTGAAGAACTATGAAATTCAGAGTCAAAACCTATTCCCCACAGTGGATATAACCTTCATAGGGGAGAATGGTCCAGTACATTTGGGAGCACAAAACGGTTGACTTTGTTCAAATAGTAGCTAAAATGGAGAAACCTCTCCATTTTATAGTCTTTAATTACCACTTGTTAATAAAACATGTTAGAAAGGCATTCACAATACTTACTTTCTTGCTTTGAAATACAACAAAAAGCCTTCTCAAAAATCAATTGAGCTTCATTCAAAAAGAAAGAACATTTTAAATTCTCAGAAAGTTCTTCGAGTCATTCACTTCCCATCACCTCAGCAGGCAGTTTGCTCTCAGAATCTTAAGGGTCTTGTGATGAAATTATGGAGAACAAGTTCCCCAGTGCTTTGCAGTTAATCAGAGCACAGTTGGAAAGAAGCTTTAAATTGTATTTTTTGTTTAAAAAAAGATTGCCCTGTAAAGCAGTACTATACATGTGCACTCTGTGTGTTACTTGGTTTGAGTCACGACCATTAATGGTGATTTAACTCAAGAGTTTTCTCCATTTTTGAAGGGATAGCAAAATTCAAGCCTCTAATAGAGATAGGAGAAGGGAGGTGTGATTTTCTATATACAAATATTAGTCTTCCTTTCTGAGCCATGTTTCCATTAGTTCTCTGAATCATTTTTGAAACCTAAGAATGTTCTTTATTTTTCCAAATACAGATGCATTCTGAGTTTAACAAGATTTAGGTTCATCGATCAGTCACAGCGTTGCTTCTGTTCTATGATCCATTGAAATTGTTTTAGAGCTAGGTCTCCTACAATTGTCAAATGCTAGGGATTATACCATTTATATGCACTATCAAAAATTTTGCATGACTATCCTCTTTCTTTGACAGCTATTACTCCTGTTTGCTGTGATCTTGAGGCTGTTAACAAAAATCGTGTGACTGAAAATAACAAAATGCTTTAAAGTATACTGAGATAATCAAGGTTCTGATAATCAAGTATTTCTATACCAAGACAACTATCCTTTTAAAAACTGTTTGGCCAGGGTAGTTAGCATTTTAAAGTAGTTTCTGGGTTCAGGGGCTGGTTTTGGACTGGTGCTTCTTTTATGCATTTCTGATTTTTTAAAACTCCCTCTGGACAGTGAACTAATGTTTTTACTGCTGATCGCTTACCTAACGCAGAGAAGATGGCTGCGGCCCAAAACATCTCTCCCATTAGAGCGGGTATAAACAGCAGCCCTCCCATTCTTTTTCCATAAAGCTGTTGAAATGGGTCTAACATTGTCACATAGCCTTTGGAACGCATGGGTTTTGCAAAAAATAGACCACCTAAAAATTAAACAACAGAAAACGCCAACTTTAGTGGAGAAATGCATTTACAGTCAGTAAAACACTGCTGGTTTTCACAGGTGTAAACGTGTCTGTTGGACTGTATTTTTAAAGAAATGTAAAATGTAATTAAAATATCCTCTAAACATGAAAGGAAGTTTTATTTTTCCATGTAAAGAAAGCAGCGATTCAAAGAGCAGGATAAAAATGAATGAAAATCATTTAACACCCACTCCCCTATGCACACACACAACACATTTGTAAGGCTCTGTGTTTTAGTGCATTCAGCCTGCTGTGAGTGGTGCTCGGTTCATTTTCGTTTCATGTAAAGGTGCTTAGCTTGCTTGGGATCAACATATTGGAACAGGACTTCCGTTGTTTTTTTTTTGCTCTAATTTTATTTGGTGATGTATCCACAAGCCAGACATGAATGTCTAGCATGAGAAAGGAAGGAATTTACCAAGCATTATGTCTAAGAGGAGAACAGGATTAGATGACTGGAAAGTATATCTGGGGGAGCAAGGAGCCCCCTGGCAGGGGAAGGATGTATAGGTAGAGATGAGGAAAAGAGACAAAGGAACAGAATAGATGGGAGGGAAAATGAAGTGAAGAGCCAAACTAGACAGTGGGATCCATTTTTATCAGAAAGGACACTTAGCACATTACCAAGAGATAAAAATAAATACATACATTCCTGATAGTACGTTTCCATTCAAACAATTGCTGTAGTCGATACAGGGATCTCATGTTAAATAATAAGATGATGACAAATCAGTCAGGAGTTAGTCTATGCTATTGTGCATGGGAAGGAAAGTGGTTCACACGACAATAGCTTTATTAAGTGGTGCTCCACCCTATGAAGAAGTCTGAGAGTCCCTGTTCTACAATGAATTTTACTTTCTGATTTTTTTTAAATTAAAAAAAAAGGAATTGTTATGTCAGACCAACTCCCTTTTGTGCAAATAAAATATACTATGTCCATTTAAAACAACTGTAAGACTATATTTATGAAGTCAGAAGTACTTTATTTAAAAAACCAAACAAACTACACTGTCAATACTTTTAACCTTACATACTAGCAGCCATTCAGTGTAAGCCTCCTAATTTTGGTATATCACTTTGGCTTTCATTTTGCATTTGAAGGGAAGGAAGGTCCCACTGTTTAGGGCACTAGCATAGGGGTTAAAAACCCTCAGTTCAATTCCTTGCTCTGCCACAGCTTTCTAGTGTGACCTTGAGCATATCACTTAGCCTCGCTGCCTCAGCTCCCTGCCTGTAAAATGTTGACAATAGCACTTCCCTGCCTCAAAGGGGTATTGTGAGGATAAACACATTCAAGATTGTGAGGTTCTCAGATATTAGGGTGATGAGGGCCATATATAATACCTTTCATAGACAGATTTGAAAGAAACAACATCTACTCAAAATAAAAGCTTTATATTACTGTAGTAGTCCTCTAATGCATTCAGAAGGGTTAACTCCTGGGTGTCAAAGGAAGTCTTGGTGAGTTAAGATATCAAATTATTTCCAGTAATTAGTAATGCATTAGTTTCCTTTCTAAGGGCCTGACTGAAAGCCCATTAAAGTCACTGGAAGGACCACCATTAATGTTAATGCCCTTTGCATCAGGCCCTAATTGTGAGGTTCCAATAACAATTTTAACGTCTGTATATGTTAAGAAATGGAGAGACTAATTTATTTTTGCTTACCTAAAACCAGACTAAGGGAATAGCCAATGGGTGCCTGAGCCCAAGCCAGCCCGTAGCCTGGGACATACACAGCTTCTGCTGTCCCGTTGATATAGCCTCCTCCAACCCAGGTGGCTGAAAAAGAAGAGGAGGAAGAACTGAAAACATAAACCCTATTTTGAGGGTCAACATTTATCATACAACTATAAGCTGAACTCAACTCAACAAATTCTTAACATTTAAATATATCAAGAGTTTAACCAATGAGGGTCCTTAAAATGTGTCTCGAGTTTCACTCTCCAGCTAAATTAAAAAATCTCTTGATTTAGCCAACTTTCCGTTCTACAAATGCCATTTAAAAATATTAGAGCTACGGTGGGCATGTCCTTCTACTGAAATTTTTAGACTTTGCCTCATCTGTATTTAAGCTTGCTAAAGATATATTCCTGAACTGAGCTGTGCTATATGTAGAGGTCTTGCTTTCATTCACATGAAGAACGGCAACATTTGTGATATTCCCAACCGCTGGAAGCTAGTGCACTCATTCTGTCTCTGGTGGCAGATTGCCAGACCTGGGAGGCTGAGGATCAAGACTAAGTCTCAAATGCAGATCTCTCACACAGAAGTGTATTGTAATTAGATCTGGGCAAATAATTCATAGCCAATAATTGCAGTGAATATGATTTATTTTCCTGTTTGCAGATTGTCTGCAAATAGATCTTGATTTTCTCTAATGTATTTGTACAGATATTCGCTGAATAATATTTATGAATTAATGTTTGGGTCTGTAGTTTGTTCATGGGCAGTTCAATACAAATGTTAGATTTTTGAAATGCAAAACCCGAGCAGTTTTGATTGGACACGGAGGTCATAAGATTTTGTTCTTATTCCCTGATTAGATGAGAAGGAATGTAACTCTTAGAATCATACTTCCAGTGTAAAAACTTGTGATTTGAAATTCACTTTCTATGAGTATTCTGCAATATGCTGTCAGCAGTCACTGTTTCTACAAACATTCATGCCAATGAACTAATTTGTTAGAATATTGTAAGAAAGCAAAGACAAGTGGGGGGTGAACACAGATGAAACAAATTTATTTAAAAATTTTAATAAAAACTTTTATGGGAGATTGTTTACAGTATTCTCCCCACACTTTCTGTAATAATATCACTCAACCACTGAGCAGGTACAAAGTGTGGGTTTGTGGTTTTTTTAATTTTGAAGCTAAATCTTGTACTTTTCCAGAGGCTAAGGAACAAAGCTAACAGTGGGGTTCCGACTACAAAGAGAAATAAGGAATATCTTCTACTCTGCATTCTGAATCATAGCCCTGGTCCAGCGTGCAGCTGCAAATCTTTGTAGGAGATGTATTTGGGACAGCAGCGGAAGATCTGCTCCTGGTAAGAGTGACCAAATCCTTCTGCCTGTGATCCTGCTGTTGTCAGTGGACATCTTGGTAGCTTGGCAAGATTTATTGGACAATACACAGTCACTGGCAATGATAATAATGCATGCCCAGATATCAAGAGATAGAAAGAGCACTCATGCCATTACTGATCCCTGGCACCAGGACCAAATATTACAGAATCACTGACATACTGATCATGCTATAGGCTTTTGTATCCACTGACAGGGATGGGTGGAAAAGCTGGAGAAACCATGGTCCAGTCTAGTTTGGTTCTCCAGTGTCCTGACATGCCTGTGGTATGTATTGCTAGCTGTATGTTAAAGAGTATATAGTAGTGGGATTGAAGTGCCTAGATACTATGATTTTAATGTCTACATTGAAAATGCTTAGATGGATGGATGGATGTTTTACCTTCTTCACTAGAGAAGGTGGACATAGAATCTGTAGAGTGGTGCCCAATACTCAAAGTCCAAGGCTGGAATAACTTGTTGGCTGAGTCAGATCAACTGCACCAAGCATTGTTTGCATTTGGGATGGGGAGTAACAGGTCAGGACCCT
This sequence comes from Chelydra serpentina, assembly GCA_037349315.1. NCBI lineage: Eukaryota > Metazoa > Chordata > Testudines > Chelydridae > Chelydra > Chelydra serpentina. The sequence continues at coordinate 110,088,589 of JBAIAC010000004.1, forward strand.
TGACTTTCTCATTCCAGTCCACCCACTTTTCTTCCTATGCTGCTTAGGCATTTTATACCTGCTATAAATCATATAGGAGTATGTATATCAGGGTTCTGAATGCACAGAAGGGATTATTTTGTCCAGCAAAGCCTTTTTCACCCAGAAATACCGACCAGCTTCCTTAGTACCAGACCGAACTCTTTTTTTTTAAATTTTATCATATACTATATGAATAAGACAAAAATTCTGAGGTCCTGTTTCTAATATATTAGCACATTTCTAATGGGATAATCTCATTTTAGGAAAATACTGCTGGGCTTCACTTCATGGTCATTTCGGTTTCCTTCCCTCACAAAACTGCTATGCAGTAATACCCATGTACATACATGGTTGCATATATAAGATAACAGCTCATTGTATTGTTCTTTCTGATATTTAGAATGTTCTGACAATGGCCCAGAGCATCTCCTGGCCTGTTTATACCCAAGGATCTCTTAATAGACCTTTTCCTGAACTATTCCGTGCGGGTGGTGTTAGCTCTCACCACCTCCCCGCATGAATAGGGAGTTCTACCCTCAGAATCAGATCTCTGAGATCTGTGCAGACCTCAGGAAATCTATTTCATACCCACTTAGGTTATTGCCTCTCTCATTGCCATAGCTATGATCAAGGGAGGTGCTTGGGCAGGAGCCAGATCAGTCTGTAAGGGCACGTCTAAGAGAGAGAGGCTGCTGATAGGACATTCTCCATGGAAGCACCATGACTTTCCACTCTTATCACAAATAGCCCAAATTGTTTAATCTTCATTGGACATTGCAGAGCTCATCTAGTTCCCCAGGCTTTCTGGAGAAAGGGCTGATATTTGAGAATAGGGTGGAATATTGTTCAGTATTAATTTTTTGGTTGGTCAGTTTCTGGATTTGGGGGTGAGGAGTGACTTCTAATTATATTTTAATTTGCAAGACTGTCTTTTAAACATCTGGTGAAAGAACCTAGAACATTGGGAAGGTGCTGTTTTGGGAATGCATACATCATAATACATAAGTAAATAAGCCGTAATGGCTGGGATGACATAAGAATGAAGTTTCATTCTTAGATGTATATTTTCTGATACTTAGCTTTGTTAAGCCTGACTTTTTAAGTTATTTTAATGTAGTTATTGTGTGATCTCCCTTTTTTAAACAAGCCAGCCACACGGAATAAAAAACTAGTAATCTACAGAGTCAGTCACATATGGGAGACTATTTTAATCTTTTATCTGCCTACACTTTGGATGAAATACAGACAACACCAACTTTCCATTTTAAATGTACACTGTGAGAAATGTTATAGATTTTGATGTTATAGATTATGATGTGGAGTCAAATTCTGCTTTTAGTTCAGATGAGAAACCCGGAAATTCATATTAAATGATCCTTCCACGTCAACACATATCACAATATTGAATTTTTCTAGTAGTTACGCAGATAGAAAACCAGCTCACATTTCTTTATAAAACAATCTGCTGACTGATCACTCAAATTGTTATCAAGCTAATGAGATTTTGTAAAACAAAGTTACTGATCACACAAGCATCATATTGATAATTTTTCATTGTGTAAGAAAATGTGGTGCTCTCTCTGACTAAAATGAAGAACAGTGTCCGAGGATCATTACTATCATGGCTCCGTTTGGAGCATTATTGTGAGGCTGTGGCAGCATTTTGATTAAACAACTCCCAGTGTTTCCCCCAGGGTTAAATTACAACCATAAACATTTATGGTGGGCTGAAATTGGCCACAGATCTAATCTCCGAGGTAATTTTTTTAACTAAATAAAATGCTAATAATTTGTTCATATTCAAATGTATACATGTAAAATGCAATAGGAATTAAAGGCATAATTTGTTCTTCAATACTTATTAAACAATTTCATGTTTAAAATGAAATGTTGTGATTTGTCCATAATTCAGTCTTCTAACTCTTTGTATTTTGAGAACAGCAGATATGTTCAGCTTTGAACCATTTTGTGTTAAAACATATTTACTTTTTAATATAGATGTTTCTTAAGAAACATAAACCTCCATTTAGATTTTCCCCATTGACATTATTCGTTGGGAGTATACATTTTATGAACTGTCTTTTATAAACTGTCATTTATAAAATGCTTATTTACAAAATAAACTTTAATGAATCTAAGGGCCTGATCCTACTCCCATTGATCTCAATCCAAAAATTCCCATGCATTACAGGACTGGGCCATAAATTTGATATTAAAATCTATGTACGCAGTTCTGCCACCCTTGTGTTGAGTAACACCTTACCCTAGGAGTCACTCCTTTGATTTCAGTGGTATTACTTGTGGAGTAAGGCACTGCTCAGCAGGAGTCAAGGTAGCAGAATTGGGCCCCATTTTAATAAATACAATTTTAAAAAGGAAGTTTCAAAATTTTAAGTTTTTTTGTTCCCACATGCTTGTACTATGGGTGTGCTGTGATGCTCAATAAGCAGTTTTTCATTTACATTCTCATTTACATGACAGGCTTTGTTTTTGAATTAGCATTTAAACAATTAAGGGAATTAATGGTATGTATTTATGTTGGCATAATATTCCTAAAACTCAGGAATTTCAAAACTCAAACTAAAATACTTCCCTTTAACTCATTCTGCCTGGATATCACAAGATACTATCCAAAAATCAAAATAACCCATTTTTCGGAGACATCAAAATACCAAGGCGTAACATGGCAGTTTTGTGTATATTATGGTTCATTATCATCATCTTACATTTAAAAATTGCCTTTCATTCCTGCTTTATAAACTGTGTGGCCCAATCATCCCTACTGAAACAAGACTAAGGCCCTGATTCTGCCTAAATGTACGAATACGCATACATTTGAGCACTGTGCAAAGTGCCATTGAATTTAGCACGGGACTAACTTTATGTACGGTTGGTAGTCCCACATTAACTTCAGTGGGGCTACTCACAGCACGTAAAATTAAGCATGTGCATCAGTCTTTGGATGATCGAGCCTTACACCTTAAAGTACATGGGATTTTTACCTGAGCAAAGACATCAGGACTGGACCCTGTGTGAATACAGGAAACATCACCAGCACAGATGATCAGAGGATGACAATTCTGTTTTGCGGCAACTTTTGAGGTTACAAAAACATTTGCTTTTGTTCTTCCTTTGTTTTGGGAGAAAAACCTTTGGAATGTTTTCATGATAATGGCATTGTATCAGGAGGATGTGTGTGTCCTGGTGGTTAGGACTGGGATGTGACAGACCTAGGGTCAAGTCCTTGCTCTGCCTGATTCAGTGCAGAGTTTTTCATCCCAAATCAGGCAGAACAGGGATTTGTACCTGGGTCTCCCACAGCCGAGGCCTAACTCTAACCACCAGCCTCCCCAAACCTCCTTTCATGAAAATGTTTGAGAGGTTTTGTTTTCATTCCAAGGTGGAAGTAAAATAAATTTTGAAACTTCAGAAGTTGCCACAAAATGGAATCGTCATCTTCCAGTCACTTCTACTGGTGACGTGCCTCATTTTGGTGAATAAGTTCCAATCAGAGTTAGTCACCAGTGATATCTAGCCCCCTTTGAATGGAGAGGTGACAGTTCAGCAGGCAACAGGAATACACCACACTACACAACAGTGAAGGGAGGGAAGTAGAGTTTTAGCCTTGATTCAGAATCTATTGGCTTTAAACAACATACTGAACAATTTTCCTGCCCTACAACCAAATCTGCAGTCCTTAAGTGAGCAAAATTCTTATTGCAGTCAGTGGTAATTCTGCTTGATTAAGGACCACAGAATTTTGCTCTTAGTTTTTATGAGTCTCTTCCTTAAATCTGAAGCAGGAAATACAGCTCAAGAAAGAAATTTCAGTAGAATCTGACCAGTCTAAATTAGAGGTGTAAGGGCTTCATGTTGGAATTGCATTAAGAATACCACAAATGTGAACGCTTCTAAACCAAAATGACATAAATTTGTTAGTCTCTAAGGTGCCACAAGTATTTCTTTCTTTCTTATTTTCTTTTTGCTGACACAGACTAACACGACTACTACCCTGTAACCTTTGTATACAATGTAATTTTGTACAAATTAGATAGAATATCTGAAAACACTCGTAATTTAGGGCCAGATTGTGATGCTTTTACTCATACTACGGAAGAGTTACTCACACAAGTAGCCCATTGTCTTCCGTTAGTTCAGTGGTTCTCTCAGACACTCCAGTGCACCCCTTTGAGTCTCAGAGGTTACGCTGGTATGATTGAAAGTAGAATTCAAATCTTCTCCTAATCTCTGTTCGCTAATATGAATATGCACAATACAATATTAAATCATTTTGCCAAACTATGGCAAAATAGGCCAAAATAATCCCTTGTGTAATTCTGTTGAAATCAGTGGAGTTAAATTTGGCCCAGTGCATCAAAAATGGTCTTTGCTGCAGCATATGTTCCCATTCCTTTCTGCATTTCAATTTTTTTCTCTGCTAAAACACATCACTAACCCACAGGTTTGGAATGTTATAATAAAAGTGAACTGAAAAATTCTGATGACTCAATCTTCTATCTAAAATCATTACTGCCCCAAACGTCTCTATTTTACTGATTAATATGGCATGAGTGTAAAATAAATAGAGTTAATTCTTCCTTTAGAATATAGTAATGATTATTTAAATGACTGGCATATTTACTTATTCATTAAACAAACACAGTATCAAACAAACAAAAATCATCCATTTTAAATCATGACTGTGCATTGAAATTAAGATTTCTTTTCTCCACTTTGCATTATTCAAAACACAATATTGCCGATATCTTTTATTCACATGAGAGAAAGAATGAGATGCTATGTTTCAGGTATAAAAAGGAGGTTTATCATACCGGTCATCGTAAATCCACCAACTAGCAAGCCTATATCTCTTCCACCGACTATGATAGCTTCTCTGCGATCTCCATCGCTGCCACTATTTTTGGTTCTCCAAGCAGCCCATATTCCAACAAACAGGATTGCCAAATAGAATACAATTATAGCTACCAGCCCCTCCACATGGAAAGGCATGTCGAAATCACGACTGTTCCCTGGATTGCTATTTCATTAAGACCTCTGGAGAGAACGCAATAATACATTATACATTATACATTTGATAAAAGCAAACCAAATAAATCATACATGGCATGAGACCAGTTAGAACCAGAATATAAAGAAAACTCAGCGGTTCATCAAAGAGAGTATATGGATTATTTTATTAAATTATTATTTCAGATGTAACCAGCAGTAATATGAGTTGTGTTTAAAACAATCCAGGTTACACCAATATTTCACAAAGTTCTGAAAAACCCTTGAAACTAAAAGCAAATTGTTACTTTATTTTTTTTAAATTTGTTTCAGGAAGAGAAAACTAGCATTACATGAGTTAACCAAAACAATATTTTTAAAAACTAGGGCCTTGCAAGAAACCACTTCTAATTCTAATTGTTTAATATACTCCTTGATATAGTAGAACTCTCTACTCAAGAAATACTTTTGCTTACAGCCTCCAGAATAGAAGATATTAGTAATATGAGCTGTTCAGTTTTACAAAGGGGCTTTAATGAGTTTAAATCCATGCTACAAAATTATATTAAGGAATATCAAAAGCTGTGGACAAATAATAACCACACTAGACAACTTAAGTCTTGGATTCTATACTCTTTCCCTCCCCACAGTAACTCTCCGTTCATCTCCTGTACTTATACATCTGTATTTTCCTGCTTTTGCATATCTGTATTTCCTTTTTGATAAGAAAAATTCCTCACACACCACAAGAATTTCTTCAATTTTGTCATTCATTTTATAAATAAAAAACTCCATACATTTTTAAAAGTCAGAACAATGCAACATGCCAAATAGAAGACAAGTGTAATTGAAATAATCTTAGATAAATAAACTCTAGAGGATTGATACTATTAAGAAATTCAGTGCACCTTTGCCATCCTTTCTCACAGTTTCTTTGAATTCACTCTCAGTTATACAAATAAATGAACCTTGTATTTTTATGTACTAATTATTGACACAAAATATAGAATCTTTAGTGTATACTGTGGATCTCTACATAAAAAAAGTATTTGTTTGCATACAAGTCTATAAGTGAAGTTTAACTCCCCCCATTTGTCCCTCAGGAATTGCCAGTACTACTGTCATCTAGATAGAGTGTAGCAAATTCTTCCAATCCCCCACATATCACTATCCAATACCTTTGACATACATAATCAGCCTTTACATTCAAGCAAAGCAGGTAGCTTGTAGTTTCTTAGTTCGCACAGGCAAACCCTGAGCTTGCCTACTAGCTACAGTAGCAAGTTAGAGTTATTACTCCCATTCAGCAAAAATAAGATCCAGACACACACAGTTCCCTGCATCTTCAGCATCACTCAGCCAAAGCTTTCCCCCTCCAAAGCTTTTCCCTCCCCAGTGTCACTAATTCCAATCCCTGCCCCCATTCACCTCTTTTGTGGCAGGGTCTCCTCTTTCCCTTTCGTTCTGTGCTCTCTGTCTCCCCTGTCTCTTGAACTGGAGTCAAGCAGTCAGATCCCAGCGCCTTTTGTCCAGAGGTAGATTGTGAGAAGCTTTCTCCTTTTTTAAAGGGACAGTTACATTGCAAAGAGCTCCAGCCCCACAGGAGCATCACATCTACTAGAGCAAATGCACATAGTGTCCTGTACAACACGGCACACTACTGACGCAAGGGCAGTCACACACCGCGCCAGCTACGAGGCTCACTGTGTTCCCCTTTTACGTGTGGGGAGTGTGTCTTTCAGAGCTGGGGCGGGGGGTAGATATCAGAGTGCAAGGGGGGACAGGGGAGAGAGATGACTCAAAGAGAAAATGACGGTAAGAGCCATGCATGGGGAACGAAGGGAGGGAATGATGAGAGGGGAAAAGAGAGAGGGAGAAAAAAAATAGAAAGGGTCAGTGAGGAGCAGGGAATGAGGAAGAGAAGGAACTAAAAAGATTGGGGATGAGAAAAGGTGAGGGGGAATGAAAGGAGGAAGGGAACAAGAGAAAGAAGGGGCTGATTAAACTATGCATGCACTGGGCAAAGGGAGTGAGGGAGAATAGGTATTAGGTGGGAAGGCGGGGTAGGGATGAATGAGAGACAAAGGGAGAGAGAGAGAGAAGGTTTGATGTAGATAGTATTAGCGAGTGCACAAGTGGTACAATAAAAATGGAAAAGCGTTCAAAATCCGAAATATAAAGTAGGGAGATGAAAGAGAGATGCATACATTAAAAAAAGTCAAAAGGGCTTAAGAAGGCATCACACATTTTAGTCATTCAGTAGCCCCAGGATCAGGAGTCTGGAAAGTCCTCCTGACAGAACAGCACAAAACGATCAGCCATTCAGTAGGTGTGCAGCATCCTCAACTGCACCATAGCTACACCAAGACCCCAGCTGTGGCCATTTGCCACACACCTCCCCACCCCACGTCTGATATGCTTGAGCTTGCACTAGAGATAGCATGGCTGCTTGAAGCCTGGCAGTCTCTCCTCAAGCTGAGTGATGAGGAAGGAGTTTCTTACAGAGGAAGCAGCTCATTGCCATTCTGCTCGCCACAATATGATAGCATCTACCATAGACGCGGTTGGTCACATTGGTCTTCTACTGATGAGTCGGCGGCAAGGCACTTCCCACATATCTTTTGGAAAGTGGCAGTTGTGGCGTCTCCTGGAATTTGTCAAGGAGGTTCTTTGCTGCAATATACTGCCTGATGTTAGGAGGAGGCATATTAGAGAGGATTGGTAGCCATCAGTGTTTGTTGGTCTCATAGCCGCTGTTATTCTCATCGTTTGATTCAGTTGTACATCAACTAGCTTTGTATGGGAAGAGGTTAATCACAGAGGAGCACAGTATTTTCCATCTGAGTATCAGAGAGCTAGTGCTGTGTTTGCATATTAGAGCCCATGGGCTTATTTAGGAGGCCATTTCTGTTCTTTGTCTTTTGAGCCACCTTGGTGAGGTGGTCCTTGTAGGTAAGTGTGTGAGTTAGAGTTACTCCTGGTTACTCCTAGTGGCTTTGGGCCGTGTGCTAGTTGTTCTCCATTCAAGAAGATGTTGAGCTCTTGTGAAGTGTTGGTGTGGTTGAGATGGAAACATGACAACACTGTCTTTCATACACTGGGCTTAAGTCTCCACTTCTTGCAAAAGCTACTGGTGGCTGACATGACTGGTGCAGGTCATTTTTTTTTAAGTCTCTGTCTCCTGAAGCTAGGCAGATGTCATCTGCATACTTGAATGGCCTTGAAATTGTTGGAGGTAGATAATCTGTAAATATGTTTAAAAATGCTTGAGCAAGAACACATCCCTAAGGGAATCCATTCTGCTGGGTCACCCAATTGTTCAATTAATCATCTAGTATTTCTTGGAATTGTCTGTTTCAAAGTATAATTTCTGTAGCCAAAACAACACATGGAGGTAACATCACTGACCTCTTGACCAGCACAGCTGTGTGCCAGGTGGTATCATATGCACCCATGAAGTCTATAAACACAGCCCCTGTCTTCTCTTTCTGTTGGAAACTATTTTCTTTATGGGTGCTAAGAGCAAGCACTTGGTCACAAGAGCTCTTATAAGATCTGAAGCCTGCCTGGTCATCAGTCAGAGCCTGCTCTTCTGTGGGCATGATTCTTTGCAGAATTAGTCATTCTAGAATCTGTAAACACAGCTCAGAAGTGATATTGGGTAGGAGCTATATGGAAGGGAATGGCCTTTTCTTGGTGTTGGTATTGCTACCATCTTAACTTGCTGCCATATCTTAGCCCTCTTGTTCTCTTGGATATGAAAATTGACAGCAATTTTATGTTCTTCTTACCCCTGACAAGACCATCTGCTTGTAGACAGTACCTGCTGGAGAAGGTGGGAGCCATTCACTACCCTCCATGGCATCCTCACTATCACTTAAACTGGGCTCCAATGTGGGGCAGAAGTCAAAGTGAAGAAATGGTTCCCGGCTGCTGTTCAGGACTATTGTTCCCACAATTATAATCCCATCCCCGGCAGACCTGCTCAGAGCCTCATCTGCTACTCACAGTGCTACCAACTCTTATGATTTTTTTTCATAAGTTTAGTTATAGTTGTATTTGTCTTAAAGCCTCAGCTCGTGGGGTCCTGTGAATTCATTAGAAACTCAGATTTCATTAGAAAAAGTTTCTAGCCCTCATGCTTGTAGAGAAAAGTTTAAAAACATGACACTTAAATGCTCAAACCCCAAATCTGTGTACACGGAGGTGGGATGGGGTGTCTCAACACCATTCAGATTTGGCCCAGCTGCCCCTCCATCATGAGCTAGAGCTAGAGTGGTATCTGCTCAGATTAAAGTCATAGCATCCCATGAAAATTCACAAACCCAGTCATAGGGCTCCACTATAGTCAATGACAAAACTCCTGTTGAATTCAGTGGAACCAGAATGTCACCCCTAAAGTTTAAAATTAAACAAGCCAGCTTTTCTCAGGTTTATAGGCCTTTGGGGGAAATGTACCTCTTCTAATTCCTGAAAATTGTCCTAACTAATTTTGTCCATTTGAAACTCAGAAATGGATTAACACCTTCAAAATTATTTATCTCCAGTGAAAACTAGGGCATAGGTCTACTTTGCCTGTGTACATGTGCCTAATCCTTTATTTAGCTATTCCCCGCCCCCAAACATGTTAAATTATGCATTTTCCTCTAAGGAGTTAATCAGATCTGTAGGTTCATTGAGTTCTGATATGGGATTGGATCCCCAGACTCCCTTTGCTGCTGCTAAGTGGTCTCACTCCACTGCCCGAGAAGAGACTGTGGTAGCAGTTTTGTCCTGGATTGGAGCCATATAAACCAGCAGCATTAACTACTTAGCACCCCTCCCCCAGAAGTACACATTCAGCAGCATACCAGTTCAGATGTTGGATTTACCGTGGGAATCCCAACACATTCCTCTTGTACCCTCCAAAGCCCTTCATTCTATTGGCTGGAGAGGGGCTCTGCTAGCACTTCCAGACAGGATCAGTGCAATATAGCAGCACCCAATAGCATTCATTACCCATAACTGCACCTCGAGCAATGATGTCTATATTAATACATGCAAAAACTATGTTAAAAGAACACTATTAAGGTTTCAAAATTAAGCTCTTAAAAGTTAGGAAGTGCCAGAATCAAGGTTGCCTGTGCAACCTTAATTCAGTCCCCTTGTGCATATGTATTATCATTCACTCTTTCATTACATGACCACATACTATTTTTCCATGCTGCCCCGGGGATGAATCAGGGTTGTGCCCTGAAGGAGGCTATATAGAACCTTATTTGATGCAGAAATTGGATGGTGTGTAGTACTGGGACAAGTGGGTCTAGGCCTGCCTATAACTTATGACAGGCCTCAATAAAGGGGGAAGAACCACCAAGTCTAGGCTACAATTGATTGCTGGGGACAAAAGGAGAAAACAGGAATAGGAGTGATGTTAAAGGTTGAAAATCAGGGAACTGGGAGGGGACACTTAAGCAGAGAACCCCTGACATTGCCCACCAGTCCACAAAAGCATCTATGGAGTCAGTGGACACAGCCTAGGGGAACTCTGCCCAGAGTTGTGATCAGATAAGGGACTGGAATTAGGCCCCACAATCACAGAGTACCCCCCACCCATTCAGCTTCTTTCTCCTGGTACGATGGCTGGTTGTCCTGGCCAGGGCTAGGAGAAGGTTGACGAGGAGATATTGCAACTTTGTGGGGGTCACAGACTGGGCGTGCATAGATCAGGAGGTGCAGGGAGAAGTGCAGCCAGAACCTCAGTAGGAGGCTCTGGAGGAACCGGAAGATGGGCTGCAACCTGATACATCTTACATCGATGTGCACCAGGGTCTCTCTCTTGCTGCCAAAAGGACAGGTGTCAAGAACACGTCCATGTTCGTGGCTCCATGGAGGAGCTGCCACCTGATGTCCTTAGCAGTCTCTGGAACCAGAGTGGAGTACAGGCTGGCCCACTGCAGTTCCTGGCCCTCCTCAGGTGGCAGCAGGTCCTGCCACTTGGAGTCAGGGTGGGACATGAAGGCAAAGAAGTGGATGGTATGAAGCACAAGGGTGTACGGGTATTTTTTGGGTATGGTTCACAGAAGGAATGACTGGATGGCATTCAGCTGACTCATGTGGTGTGTCAGGGGTGGTTAGGGAGGCTCACCGGGCAGTAGGGTGACCAGATGTCCTGATTTTATAGGGACAGTCCTGATTTTTGGGGCTTTTTCTTATATAGGTACCTATTACCCCCCACCTCCTGTCCTGATTTTTCACACTTGCTATCTGGTCATCCTACTGGGCAGGGGCCTGATGACGAGTTCCGGAGAGATGAGGTGGGGCGGGGAGCACCCTCCTACCTTGAGAAAAGGAAGTGAAGCTGGAGGCCAGGTGGCCGTAACTTCCTGGAGCACACAACAGGGACACGGAGGGTGGGCAGCCCCATGCACTGGCCATGTGCTGTAGGGTCCACCCAGTCCCTGCGATCATGGTCCAGAAGGTCTCCAATTCTGATGACACCAACCAAGTCGATTGTGCACCAAGTGGGGCTCCTCCACTTGCACATGGAGATGGGAGTTGTGTAGCAGGGGTTCTGTGAGGAGGTCCTCCCGCTTGGTGGCTACTACAGACTTGGTCGCTGATACTCGCTTCCAGGTCCTGAGGAGGTCCTGTTAAAAGACTGGCATCTCAGAGGTCTCGGGGAAGACCTCTCAGGTGGAGATAAAAAAGCTGCCAGTTGTATCAGAGCCCTCAGAGGCAGCTCCATGCCTGACTACCTGCACTGTAAAGGAATCTCTGCAGGGCCTGAAGGTGGGAGACCAGGCCCTGTCTTCCCTCCCCAATGAGGAGGCTCAGGACAGAGAGCCAGTGCATCCTCGCCCAGAAGAACTCCAGAATCTTTTTCTGGAGGCTGGCCAGGGTCCCCAAGGGCTGGCTCAGGGTGTTGAACCGGTGTCAGAGCAGGGACAGAACTAGTTGGTTGAGTGCCAGCACCTTCCCCCGAAGGGAAAGACACCAAAGTAGCCACTTCCACCTCCACAGCTGGTCAGACACCCTGGCCTCTACATCATTCCAATTCTCCATTGGAGAGGGATTGGTGGCAGAAAGGTAAACACCCAAATAGAGCAGCAGACACCCAAATAGAGCAGTAGACCAGATGGCACAGAGTGTTGGTGGGAACCCACCTCCCACTTGTCCCAGATCATCAGGCCAAAGCTCTTCTTCCAGTTGACCTGGGCAGAGGAGGCTGCTGAATAAATGGCTTGGCAAGCCTCTGCCCATACCTTAGCTCTCCCATGTCCTGGGCACAAGGAGCATGCTGTTTGCATATGCCGACAGGAATAACCTAAAGGATGGCTCTTGAAGCACCAACCCCATCATCCTCTTGTGGAGAAGATGGCGGAAGGTCTTGATAACAGGGGTATACACAGGGCCGGTGCAAGGAAGTTTTGCGCCCTAGGCAAAACTTCCTTGCACCGGCCCTGCGCCCCCCTCCGCCCAAGCTAACGCCTCTCCCCCCCAGCGGCAAACCACCCACCCCTGCCCGCGGCAGCCACCCCACCCACCCGCGAGCCACAGCAAGGGGAGGGGCTGGGCTGGACTCCCCGCCTCCCCGCCCCGGCCCACGGTGGGGGTGCTGGGCTCAGATTCCCCGTGGTGGGGGGGCTGGGCTCCCCGACGGGCCATGGTGGGCTCGGCTCCCTGCGTTGCCCAACAGGCCGAGGCGGGGTGGGTTCGGCTTCCCATGGCCCACGGTGGGGGCACTGGGCTCGGCTCCACACCAGCCCAGCTCCCCTCGCCCCCCCTGCGGGCCAAGGTGGGGCGGGGCGGGGTGGGACTGGGCTCCCCCCAACCCACGGCCCGCAGCAGGGGCTGGGCTCGGCTACCCACCCCCCTCCGTGGCCAGCGGCAGGCTCAGCTGGGCTCGGCTCCCCGCCACCCTCCACGGCAGGCTCGGCTGGGCTCCCCACGGTGGGGGCACTGGGCTCAGCTCCCCGGCTCACCACGCCCCCTGCGGCCCACGGCGGGGGCTGTCTGGTCTCGGCTGATCTCCCGGCGGCGGGGGCTGGGCTCGGCTCCCCGCTGGGCTGCAGCGGGCTCGGCTCCCCGCCCACCGGCGGCTCCCCACCAGTGCCCCCCGCACCACCTGCGCCCCCTGCGGGAGCCAGCCTCCCACCCGTGGCAACGCACCTCAGCCTGGGGCAGGGGCAGCAGGCTCAGGGTAAACGCCGCCGGGAGTCTCCGCCCCCCCAAATGCTGGTGCCCTGGGCGGCCGCCTATGGTCGCCTAATGGGCGCGCCAGCCCTGGGTATACAACTGGCCTGGTTCCAATCCTATTCTTGACCCCTGGCTCCAATCCCCAGCCTGACCAATAGGCTTGACCGCCGCTGCTTCAGCCACTAGGCCTGACCAACCATTTCTCAGTTTCTGACAGCCAGCCCCAGCCTCTCAGGTGTGAGCAAGCCTGTCCTGGCCACCATGTGGTGGTCCAAGAATAGGGACAGCCTGATGCTGGAGGAGTGAAATGTGAAATTGAGACATGTTAATTCAGTCCAACCAGGAGTGGCTCGACTGAGTGTCCTCCACCTGGACAAAAGTGAAGGCAGTGGAGTCATCTGGGTGGTGATAGTGCCAGACTTCCACCAGGGAATGATGGTTAATACCTTGAGGACATCTATGGTGGCCTGGCACGTCTCTATCCCAAGGTGGTCCCTTGTGTCCAGGGTGATGTTAAAATCCCTGTCCAGGACCAGGCATTTGTGATGATGCAGGATGACTGCTGATAGAAATACACCAGCTCCAGGCCCATTATTGGGGCATAGAGGTTAACCAGATTGAATGTCCGCCCCTCCACACAGACCTGGAGGTGCAGCAGGCATCCCGGGATGACCTCGGCAATCCCCAGCACCTTGGTCTGTAGGTCTGGGGAGAACATGGTGGCCACCTCACCGGAAAGCATGGTGAGGTGGCTGAAGTACATCTCATCCCATCACTCCAGCTGCCAGACAGCTTCAGTAGCTAGATTGGTGTAAGTCTCCTGCAGGAAGATCACAGAGTATACCCCCGCCTGAAGGAAGGCGAGTACCTGGCACCTGAAGAGACTCACCCTACAACCTATGGTGTTGAGTGAGGAGAAGGTGGCTGGTCTCATCATGAGGAGTGAGGGGAAGGGTTGAGGATTGCAACAGCTGGGAAACACCACTGCCCTGCAGAGCCACACAGCAACCCATGGTCGATCCCAAAGGTGACCAGGGAATCTAGTTGGGGCCCACTTGTAGGCTGCAGCATCCTATTTCTTGGTCCCCTTGCTTTTCCCCATCAAGGCCCTTAAGGTCTGGAGAAAGAGATTAAAATCCCCCCATTGCTGGAGAGCAAACTGCACCTTTCCCCTGGAGCCACATGTGTCTGCCAGGAACTGACACAGCTTATCCTGCAGCGGAGCATTGCCTCAATGGGCAGATAGAAAGGGCAGGGTGCCCCACAAACTAGAGCAGGGGCAGTGTCTGGGCAGTAGACCAGGAAATGGGGGAAGGAGGATGTGGCGCCGTGATAGACTCGGTGCCCACATCAAGGCCTGCTGGCTGAGGGTTGTCCTCCCCCTGAACTCTAGGGGCCAGACCCAGGGTGTAGCAAGGCGGTCTGGTTGAACTGTTTGCTCAGGCCCGGCCTGAAGGCCTGGGCCATTGATTGTTGTTGCCCCACCCTGACCCAGGGTCCGGGCTTGCTAACAGCGAACTGTTTGCTCGGCCCCTCTCTAGGAGGGCCTGAGCTGCTGACTGATTACTGCACAGCCAAGCTAATTCCCCGACACCCCTGACTGAAATAGCAAGGCGGTCTGGTTCCCAGCCACCCTGGAGTGGGGGGGGGGGGCTGAAATCCTACACAGGGCCTCACTCTCCCAGAGGATTGCCTGAAGGACCCAGCCTGCCATAAGAGGGTCCTCCCCATTAGCGACTGAGGCGAGTTCCATATTGGCACCAATGGGGAGGAACAGATGGCAGAAAGGCCTCCTCCATAAGGGACTCTGTCTCCCCGGCTGGCTCCACAGGCTGGACTTTCTCAGGGGCCGTGGAAGCAGGCCCAGTGGCAGCCCAACTAGATGCCTTACAGGAGGCCTCCTCCCCTACCTCAAGGGGGAGATACTGGGCCTGAGACTTATACCTGCTGTGCTTTCCCCCCCTGTAACTAGTATCCAGCTCTCTGTGGTGTCACTGGATGGCTGGCCAGAAGGGCAATGGGATTGGAACTTAGGGAGGCAGGGATGGGGCAGTAGAGGGAGCAGTGGACTCCTCCTGAGATGGGCCTTCTCCCAGGCTCCCTGATGGCACAACCACCCCCTCCTCCATGGACCCTGCCCGATGGATTTTATCAGCAATGGGTTCAAGTCTGCTCAGCTGGGTGCCACAGGGGAGAGGAGTGGCTCTCCCTGGTGCTCCCCCCAGGATTGTCAGCTGGTGGAGGAGGAGGAGAACTGGGCACATAGGGTCACCAGCAAAGAGAGGGCCAGTGCCCCCCTGAGCTTCAGGGGCACCTGGTAACTCTCCTTGCTGGGCCAAGGGACAGTGCCTGTGGACGTGCACCAAAGCCCGGCAGAAGAAGCACCTAGCCTCTCCCAACAAATAATGGACGCAGCCCAGGGTGCACTGGTAAGGTACCAGGATGGACAAGCTCCCCCCGCCATGCACTGCTGCTGGCAGCTGGATGGTAACTTGCTGGTGGAACAAGAGGATGTGATGGAGGGTGGGGTCCTTTTAGCCCAATGGGAGAGGACTGATGGTGGATCCCAGCTTTCCTAAGGTGGAGAGAGGAAGAAGAAGGGCAGAGATGGGGAGGATGAATGGGACAGAGGTCAAACCACCCATATGCCCAGGGGCTCAAAAGGAACAAAGAGGTCCCCCCACCGAGGTACCTTTCTCCTCTGCCTCTTGGGTGGCAGCCTCAGATACCTCTTGGAGGCCACTAAGATGGCTGAGGACCCCACTATCTGTGCCAGCACCCATATATAGATTTTGACAATGAATGAGGCAGCCATCAGGAGGCAACGGACTGATCAGGGTGGGTATGGGCCCACTTTCACTCCTGCCTCCAGCCCAGTGCAAACTGGGGGAAGGGGAGAGAACATCCAAGGAGGCCACATGCACCCACATGTGTTTGCAAAAGTTATGAGGGAAGTCCTCCTCTTGCTCCCTTGGGATTTTGTGTAAGCTCATGTATCGGGTTCAGCGATGTCTGTAAGGCTGGAAAGTGAGGCATTGATCCACCCAATTTAGGCTTAATCAATTTTTGCCTTTATTGATAAATTTTCAGATGGAATCATTGGCACTTATCATTTTCTGATCAGATATGATAGATAATAAATAGATAAGGCAGCACAGGCAGGGGCCCATGTTATTGAGTTCCAGGGTACTGGGATGCTCTTCTGGTCATGATGGTCATCTCAGTCTCTGGTCTAGTATTCTCCAGCTTGTGCCCCTTGTTCACTTGGTTTCTTATACCTTCCCACATTGCATATTCATTAGCTTTCCTCCAATCAACATTATTTAACATAACACATATCCAGTTATACATTTATCCAAACTCTCATAAATTTGTTTTTCGTTTCCCATTCTATGCTATTATAAATCATTAACATTACATCAACATTAAACAAGTAAAATGTAACCCTTATTTTCTACCATTCAGCAATTTTCTTCATATATTAATATCATAGTTCAGCATCTGTGCATCACCCTAAAACATTCATTAATATAGCCTTTATTTTTTATTTGAATGGGAAAGTGATGGGGAACAACATGATTTATGTCAGCATATTCTTATCTTTTCCAAACATGGGTTTTCAGGAGGCTTTTTCCTCAAAATGTAGCATCATGCTTGTCACTCATTAAAAAGTTTTGTCAGTAATTTTGCCTATTGCATTTTGAGGTGCTTTATTCAGTTTAGGGCCTAGCTATTTTATTGTTCCCCAACATACCTACTGGATCAGACCTTGCAGGTGAGTTAGGCAGAGGAACAACAATTGTCCCCTGGTTCATGTATTGCTCTGAAGCTTAGGTTTCCAGGTGCCTGACATGCAGAAACATAGGCACCTAGGGAACTTTTATTGCAAAAATGTAGGTACTGCATGATTTTAGACACCTGCGGGACTCAGTAGCAGCTGAGCAGGGATTTTGTGAATCTCAATGGGGCCTGATTCTGGGATTTAGGCACCTAAAGTGGCAGTTAAGTGCCTAAGTCCTTTTGTGAATCCAGACCCAATAGTCTAGACGGTGGCAAGCCAGGAAGGGTAATGGGAGAAGACACAGTAAAATGATCTGAGCCGAGATTGCCTGGCATAGTACTGTCTTGTGTACATCTTCCTTGCTAGTGTAGCCAGATTGGAGTTTAAAATCTCCAGTACTAGTGGATACTGTGCTCCTGCCTAGGAACCTATGCTCCTCTTGCCCATTAGACCTCACTACTGGTTATGTGCTATATGCAGAAAACATCCACAGTTGCCTGCTGTGCAGATGAACTTTTCTGGGGATTGCTTCCAACCTGATGGTACTTAGTTTCTATCACCAGTGTCTCACCTCTGAATGACAGGCATCTGGATGACTTTGGATATACTTTAAAAGTTCCTTCAGGATTTAGATACAGTAAATTTTCCAGAGATATTTGCTCTGCTTAACATGGGGAATAACTGGTAACATCTCAAAAATACTTCTGATTATATTCTGTGTGACCTCAGTACCTGAACTTTTATATGGGCTTTCTTTTGTTCCATCTGAGCAGATGCTACACAGCTGTCTTGGCAGGGGATTCAGTCCGTGGAAGTGATGTTTGTCAAGACACCAGCATCCATTGGATTACTCTTCATTGGTAGCCCCTGGCCAATGTCCAGGAAGAGCAGGCCACTCCTACCAGCTGCAAGCTTCTTCCATGACCTTCCGGCAAGAATTCCCAAGCCCTATTCTACACTAGGCTATGCAGCTGTCAATTGTACCTTGGAACATTTTCTGAAAGCAGGGTGAGAGCCAAATTCTGTTCTCATTTACAACAGTGCAACTCTGGAGTAATTCAGCTGAAGTTAATGGAGTCACTTTCAATTTACATTAGTTTAGGTGAGAGTATAATCTGGCCTTAAATCTCACTTTTACTACCCTTTGAACCTATCATTACTCCTTTCTCTAGGCAAAGGTGCCAAGCTGTGTTTTGCTGAATTCATTTGTAATAATTTACAGCCTTAACTTGATCTTAATAAAGATTTTTGTCTTTGAATTAATTTTTCAGTCACCAAAGCTTTGTGTTTAGAATGGTCACAGTGGATATCCCTCATGGAAATGATCAAAGTATTTGATGGTAGGGAACAAATAATAATTCATCTCAATGTGTTTTAAAAATATAGGACTTTTAACAAGGTTTTCTCTTGTTAAAATGCTTTTATTGCCGCTTAGTTTAAAGCCTGAAGTAAAAACTTTCCTGAGGCAGATGCTAAAGAAAAGTTTAATGGCAGAATTATTTAAAAACAAGGTCTTTAGACTAGTTTGTGGCTTTCAGGATATCATTCATCTTAGATTCCCACTGCAATTTCTTTATTAGCCATGGAGTCCCTAAAGAAAATTATCCATCCATTTGCTCCACAGCTCAGCAAAACCATCTGGATGCAGTAAGAAAATATTGGAAGATATAGCTGAAAGAAATTAACACTTGCTGATTACCTTGTGGAAAGATAAAATTACAGTTACAGTTCTATGCTCTCAAGTCCCCCAGACAGCGTGCATCACAAACATGAACTTCTTGATCATAAACTGTGTAAAACGCTGAAGTAGCTGCTGTCTTTGTCTCTCTGGCAAATACAGTATATGGCACATTATTTAATATTGTCCCTATAGTATATTACATCCAAAAAAAAAAACATGTTAAAAGAATGTTAAGGTTGTAAAATCAAACACTCAAAAGTTAGGAAAAGCCACAAATAAGGTAGCTTATGCAACCTTAGTTAAGCCCCTTTGTGCATATTCATTACATAATGGTCTTTAATAACATGATCACATTATTTTTTCCCCATAAGACCCCAGTGTCATTCAGTGAATGAAGAATTCGTTAATATTTCTTCTTACCTTCGTCATTCAGTGTATGTCCCTGGCCCTTATTTTATTACACAGCATTCAAATCCTGCATTGAATACAAGGTTACTCATTTCTCTTTGGGTGTTTCTACGGTGCTGTCACCTTAGTATCCAAACACACAAACATTTACCTTCACAACACCCGGTGATAATAGGTGGCCTTATCATCTCCATCTTGTAAATGGGGAACTGGGTCATGGAGAGATTAAGATTAAAATTGTCAAGAGGCCATTAATTTTGGGTGCCCAGCTCGAAACACCTAAGTGTTGATTTTTCCAGACTATTTAACATTTTTATACCACATTATATCCTCAAAACACAGCTCTAGTTGACGTCGTGACTACTCAGTCATAAGTGCTCAGCACTTCTGCGAAGAAGCAAAACCTTAAAACCTGAAACTTAAAAAATAATAATTCAGCCTTAGTCAGACACTTGCTATGGAAAATGTCAGCCTGAACAGTTAAAATATGGCAAAGCTATAAGCAACTGAATACAATCTGATAATGGGAATTTTCAGTTAACATTAAGTATAGGTATTGTTACCCTCAAATCATTAGCAAGCAGTAAGCGCACTTTTATCTGTCACACCTCTTACCATTGTTAGTCCACCAAGAGATTCATTTTGTCCTTCCTCAATTTCATCGTCTGTATTTAAAAAGTTGTGAAAATAAAAAGTTAAAACAAAAATCAAAAGACCAAAAAGAAATGGCTCTGCTTTTCCAATCTTACTCTAGTTTGACACCATTCTAACCCTAGCAATTTAGTAGAATTACTCCTAGTTTACTTCAGTGTAAACGAGAGAAGAATCAAATCCATAATATTTGCACCCTGTTATAATGTGGGTGCTCACCCCCCAGAGTGACCCCTTGTGTCAATGCTGGCATCAGTTTTTGGTGGTTGATGCAGAACGGCAGGCCTCTGCCTCATTTTCTCCTTTTGGGCTTGCAATAAGTTAAATGAGGCTTGTATATTACCAGAGTCAAACAGACATTCAAGTAAGTCTTCACTCCCCGGTGTCCTCAGAGGGGTGTGGGTGAGGAGTTAATAGTCTGTCTTTTCCACTTGGGTCCATCTGTCTCCTCTTTCCAGGCTCTGTGCCAGTAAGGCCCTCTTGACCTAGAACCCGCTTCTGGAGTCAGGCCTCCTGCTGTTACCTGATTCCTTCTCTGGGGCCAGTGTCCCTGCAAAGGTCAAATCACTGCAACTCTTCTCCAGAGTGGTGTGTAATTCCTCAGTAATCTGGACCTCTTGCCACTGTCTGATAAGGTCCTTCACTGGGACCAGGCCTTTGCCACTCATAGCCTTTTCAGAATCTGCTCCCTCCAGAAGCACCTTTCCTAGGTCTCCTTTCCTGCTGAACTCTAATCAGCTCCCCTGAGAAGTCCTTTTCCTCAGGAACTTCCTCTCTATGTTCTGGGGCCCTCTGACTGAGCCCTCATAAGCATTCATTGGGTCCAGGTGTTCCCAACTAATTAACTGCCATCCAGCCAAATAGGTAATTAACTACTTATAGGTGGATCTGGGTTGGCTCATTCTCCCTAGCAGAGCCTGTCACAGGTAGAATGTCCCTGACGCTTACGAAAGGAACAGCTCCTGTGACACACCACTTGAGAGGACAATCATCCAGTGAAAACAAACTCATGTTGTTTTAGTCATTGCTCTAGCATGACTTCAGTCATTAGCCTGGAAACATTTTGGCAGAAGTTTTAGGCAGGCCTCTGTGTGACATAAAATGGTACAATTAGACCAATGCCCTGTAACCTGGGGTGCCCTTTACAATGCCTTGCTGCTGTAGCCTCCAACCTGGACTGCTCCAACAGGTTCAAGCATGTGAGTCACTCACAGCTACATCTGTGTGTGCTTCAGCCAGCCTTAAAGATTACCCGAGGGTGACCCCAACACTCTCCTAGTCCCACATTTCCCCCCAGAAATGTATGTCCTGTACTGCCCAGCCCTCTCCTGGACAGCACAACTATATTAAGTCCATTATCCCTTTAAGGGAATAATATTCACACAAGTTGTTACCCAGACACTTCAACTTGAACACATTGCTTACTAGTGGCTAACTTTACAAACTATATTAGATTCAAAGCAAAGTTTTCTCACCATATGCTTTCAGCAGTCTTATTGACAAACTCTTTAGGTCAAGACTCCTCCCCCAGAGTCCATAAACTTCCTTTGTCTTTTCAGGTGCAGATAATGCAATGGGCAGGTATAGAGAGAGGAGTGCCTTGGGGTGTCTGTCCCTTCTTTTTATAGTTCTGTCCCCCTTTAAGACACATTTCCAGCTGGGAGCAAGGCAACAGGCAATCTGTGTGGAAGGGAGTCCATGCTTTTTCTTCACTAAGATGTAGATTCCCCCCCACTCCCCATTACCTGCCAAAGAATGGCCACTTAGCAAGCAATGGTTCTTCACCATTATTTATACCAGGCTGAGGCAACAACTTGACCTTTGTCTCTGAGGAACAGGTTTGGCTACTCCTTACACTTATCTGGAAAACATATTTTAGTCATGATTTCAGCTTATGTTTATAATTACACATATAATGCTGCTACATGATTTTGCCATGATATTATTGCTCAGCAAATTATGAGTTTTTAAATGATACTTCACAAGGCATACTTTGTGCAAGCAGTATTACAAAAGTGTGTACAGTGTGAACATAGAGGTATATTCTGTCACACTCTGACAGGCACTTTGAGAAATGTTCAGAGACCGATGTGAAATTCACAGTGAGAACAAACAATCCATGAAAACAGCCTTCTTTCAGAACATCCAGAGCAAAGCAGAAAAACAAAACTAACCCCGAAACTGTAGCTCATAGACTAGAATCAGGAGAATTATGTGATTTATTACAAATTCTGTTTGGTTTAAACTTTGCAATTATCAATAGGTGCAGTACTAAAGACCATACTTAGTACTTATTCAAGCAAAGTTCCCAATGTCTTGAGCCAGAATTTTGCATGAGTGGTGGATTAGGTGGAGAAAATTCATGCATGAATTTGAAAATCCTGTGATACTGAACCTGTGGAGTTGTCTTGGAACCATCTCACTAGGGGTGGAGTAAGATTAATTTATCTCTCAAATGGACAAGTGTCCACAAGGGGCAGAGTACACCAGGAGATTTGGGTCAGGGTCCCCACCTCTTTCTCAGGTATAAAAAGACCATATCCTGACTTTGCTTTGATTATAGGGGGACTCTCATTGCAAAAGACCCCTAATCAGTCTCCTATCAGTGGCCCTTGTAATCTGCTGAGATCAAAAGATCCACAAGAAAATGCCACTGATTTTGGGGCATTCACCAAGGTGTGGGGGCAGGCACATAGGCTATAGAGACCCAGTGCCTCAACATTGCTTCTTCAAATCTCTCTTGCCCCCGTGGCAATATGAGTTTAATAGCTGCTGAGCCACCACAACCTTCTTACCAGCAACTGACACCAAACAGAATGGAAGAATTTTCTTCAAACCATGGAGCCCCAATTGAACAGAAATCCTGGACAGTAGCTTCTATGGAGTTAGATGATGAATTACAAGATGATGCCATTAATGCTCATTTTCCTGTCACCCCCATCTAAATAAGTCATAAGAAATAATATTGAACCATTTTTGAGAGTTTTCATCCCCCTCAGAGAAAATAATGAAGGAATTGATCTGATCCTTTGTCAGGAGTTCAGGATTAGCTATACTTAAGATTTTTGACAGCGCTGAACTTTTCTTGGGAACTATAAGTGACAAGCCCATATACTATACATCAGATGTCCATGACATTTCATTGGTTTCTATGATCATGGGCTGTAATGATGAAAAAGTTGGATATCAGAGTTCAGTTCAGGTAATGTTAAGTTATTGATGGAGAACAAAAAACACGCACCAGAATTTCTTAAAGGAAATTTTGCCAGAATTCTTCACAATGTTCCTGTATCTACACAAATCACATCACATTTCTTTGTACTCAGAGCATCTACTCAAATTGAATTACTTTCATTGAATCATAGAAATGTATGCCTGGAAGGGACCTTGAGAAGTCATCACATCCAGCTAACTGTACTGAGGCAGGACCAAGTAAACCTAGACTATCCCTGACAGGTGTTTGGCCAACCTGTTCCTAAATGATGGGGATTCCACAACTTCCTTTGCAAGTATATTCCGGAGCTTAACTACACTTATAGTTAAAAAGTTTTCCCTAATATCTAACCTAAATCTTTCTTGCTGCAGATTAAGCTCATTACTTCTTGTCCTGCCTTCACTTGACATTGTGAAAAATTGATTACAGGGCTTTTTATAATTGCCCTTAACATATTTGAAGACTTATTAGATCCCCGTCCCCCAGTATTCTTTTCTCAAGACTAAACATGCCCAGTTTTTTAACCTTTCCTTGTAGGTCAGATTTTCTAAACCTTCTATCTCCAATTTGTTCACATCCTTCCTAAAGCATGGCACCGAGGACTGGACACAGTAATCCAGCTGAGGCCTTACCAGTGCTGAGTAGAGCAGGAAAATTACCTACCATGTCTTACATATGACACTTCAATTAATACAGCTCAGAATGATATTAGCCTTTTTCACAGCTGCAATCACATTGTTGCCTCATATTTAATTTGTGATCCACTATAACACAATTGTGTAGATTTGGGCATTGGAGCCCATGATTCAGGCCTTGCTATAGAAAGGTACTTGAACACATGCCTAACTTCTTGTATGCAATTATTCCCAAAGACTTCAGCAGAACTACTAGTGTGCATGTGCTGAAGTACCTTTCTGCATCAGCCTCAGTAAATCTAGCATTACATGATGTGAACAGCAGCTGACCACAGCAAGAATCCTTCTGGGGGACATGGGGAATCAATCTGTCATGGCGAACCATCCACACAGGTCCTCTACGCCGATGTCATTCCTCAAAAGTCAGCATTGGAGCAACGCTGTAATTGCAATGAAAGGTAGCACACAGGCAGGCCTGCTGGGCAACAGGCTTACACCAGGCCAGTTGGTACACTGGAACTCCGCTGAATGCTGAAAGTATGAACATGGCCACACCTGCAGTACAGCAGACAATTAATGTTCCATGCTGAGAAAAGTTCTCTCTCTTCATTGGCAGTGAGGAGGACCATGGCCCTCAGAGTGCTCCACAGCTGTGTTTTATGCTATACAGTCCCATTAGCAGGGGCACCAGTTTGTGCAGGCATAGCTTGGCTTGCTACCAGCATCGCTCATTATTTTGGGCATTTGTTGCCATTTGCCAGCAGTTGTGCGGTTTAGCTGAAATAAATTAGTGGTCTTCAGTTCCTAATAGACAGGTGTCATACAACACACCCCACAGTCACCATCCGCACCAATAAGTACACTTTTTAGCATGCTCAGCCAAAAGGTCAATGCCTGAAGGAGCATGGAGATCTTCTCAACTCTAGTCCAGTCCCCTGCACAACAAAGGTTGAAGTAAGTTGGCAGAGGAGGGTGGGAAACTTGCAAAATCCGCATTAAATTTGTTTTTGTGGAGCAATAGGGTGGAAAATGTAACTCCTACTAAAGTAAATGTGGAATTAGTACTCTGACAAATCCATGAAATCTGCCAAAGAAAGTTAATTTTTAATTAGAGGAATTAATTCTACTGTTTTATTTATGCA
The DNA here is from genome assembly GCA_037349315.1 of Chelydra serpentina. Lineage (NCBI taxonomy): Eukaryota > Metazoa > Chordata > Testudines > Chelydridae > Chelydra > Chelydra serpentina. Next base: position 110,113,307 of record JBAIAC010000004.1, read on the forward strand.
AAAGTACAAATCAGTCAATATAGATTCATAAATTTTCCTTGTGGTATTAGGATCTGATACAGATGGGAGGTAAATGCAAATAGCACGAAAACAATGTTTTCTAGGATTTGTTTTTCATTTAACTTGAAGCTAGGAAAAGATTGAATTCAGGCCCATGGGGCTTCCACCGGTGCATTTCATTTTGGCATTTTGCTAAAAGGTGCTTTAAACTACAGTGTTCATAAAAAAGGGATAATTTATTAGCATAGTTTCATAAAGCTGCAATACCCAAGAGCGCTAGCAGAGTTATTATGAAGTCATCCTCTCAGTCTGTGCTTTTATAACTTAAACAAATGACAGGGAAACATAATATTTGTATATAATTTTTACAACATTTTAAAAAAAATGATTAATAATTTTTATGTGCACTGTAGCTGTGCAGGTGATCCATCTTGCAGTTGTTAGACAGAATGAGAAAAAGAGAAAGACCTTGTGTGATTCAAGCAGAAGGCAGTAAATCACAAGATCCTGAAGTCACAAAAGCAAAGACATGCAGAGAGTCCATTTATTACAACCCATTGTGTGTTTGTTTTTAGTATGTAGCCATATTCTGGCTTCGGTCATTCTGGCTACAGAGCTGTGCACACATATGGTCCTCATTTTCTGCTTAGAGTAACCTAAAATATCAATGCACAGCAGGGAAGGCAAAGGAATGTGTTCGGCTTCAGCTGTACATTTTCTTGATTTTGTCAACTGCTTAATGTAATTTGTATTCATCTTTGTGGCTTAGTTCCAACATGTGTCACTGAGATGATACCGTGTCTGCAGCTGTGCCAGACTCACTAATATGTCCATGAACCCATTGTGATTTTAGTGAATTGTGTAAACTCACTGCATACATGGTAGTTGCCATTGTGATGATAGTGAAGGGGAATGCACATTTTGTAACATGAATTTAAAACTTTTCTCACGTGAGAGGAACAAATGTAATCAACATTGTAAGAGGGAAGATTGGCACTTGTAGGTAAAGCTTTAATTTTGTATGTGTACATTTGTTTGATGTCGGGTCAGTTCGTTTTTTAAAACGTTTATATTTATTAGGAAATAGGTAAGTGTTTAAATCAGTTAAAATGTATGAAATATTCTACATTTTAATCAACCACATCATAATGAATTAAATTATCTTAAATAGTATTTCAATCATGCAGGGCAATATGTTGTTGCCATTTGCTGCCTAGAAATCATCTGATCAGCACCCTGGACAGAAACTCAGGTTCACATTGGTTTTTTAAATTTTGTAGCATTTAATTTAAATCCGTGAAGCCTAAATGTGCAAATGTTAAAAGTCCCCAAAAGGACAGATTACAAAGCCAAATCTACCCTAACAACAGGACGGAACATCAGGCTTTTATGTCAGTATCATTAACATAAAATGAACCAGCTGATGAGAGCAGGAAGGGGAGGTTTGTTTGCTGGGCCCGAAGGTCTCTTAAATTCTAAGGTGTAGGAATAGACACTGAATTAGTTGTATTTTTCTGAGTAAAAATATTCCTGTGACCTCTCTGCGGTAGGGACTGTATCTTTCTGTGTGTGTAGACAGTGCCTAGCCCATTGCAAGCCCTACTGGAATATAATACAGGAGAGATTTTTCAAAAGGCACAAATGGCTGGGAGGTACTTAGGCACCTAAGTCTTGAGTTTAAGTGCCCAAGTACCAGTTTTGGGTTTGCTGGGATCCAAAAAACTTTCACCAAGCCGTGTAGGCACCTAAACTCATTTGGCACCCAAGCCTTCAAAGTAACAATTCCCTAGGCACCTATGTTCCTGCCTCTGGGCATGTGTACTTTTGCCTCCCTCTAGCTGACCAGACATGTATCTCCTGCCTAAGCCCCTGAGTAATTCACAAACCAGGGAATACAGGCATTCAGCTGCCTAATGTGGGGCCTGCACTAATGGGCAAAATTAAAAGCTGCTTACCAGCTCTGATGCCATTCAAAATCTGACTGGAGGAGGAGGAGCTGCCACCCACCTTATCAGGTTCAGCCCACTGGATAGAGTACTTGTCTGGGATGTAGGAGACCCAAGTTAAATTTTCCCCTCTCTATCAGAAAAGGAGAAGGGAGGCCCTGTTCAAATCCCACTTCTCAGAAGAGTGCTCTAACTGGTGAACAATGGGATACACTGGTATGGAGATCCCACAATGTCCCCATTGAATCTGTTCCACTGTGGATAACTAATGAAAAGTGGTTGGAGCAGCTTTCTAGGTGGGTGCCCTCGGCACTGGGCTACAGAGTCATTACTATTCTCTGTGGCCCAATGACTATTTAAATATTTATCCACAGTGGAACAATCATTGGGATACAGAGAGCATGATTCTGTAGTCTGGTGATTGGGAGACCCTAGGGCAGTGGTTCTTAACCTTGTTGGAGGTACTGACCCCCACCAGTTTCATATGTGCATTCACCGAACCCTTCTTAATTTGAAAAATAAAATATGATTTATTCAACTTCAAAACATAGGTATATATTTATACTTAGGTATATTTTTATACATAGGTGCACAAAATGAATAAGACCATTAAGAACAAAGAACAAAACCATCAAAATATTGAAACATGATTTTCACACAAAAACAAAACCATAATAATGAATATTTACTGCAAATCAGTGCGACTTCTGCTGTTGCCTTTCAGAGACCAGTTCAGAAATGCGCGGCTTTACCTTGGCAAGTGCCACTCTCATGTCATTTTCGCAACAAAGTCTGTTCCTTTTCTTCGTTTTTATGTCCAGCATCCTCGAAAAGGATTGCTCGCAAAGATATGTTGTAACAAACGGTATGAAAATCTCCAGAGCTTTCTTAGCAATAACAGGGTACTTTACCATTTGTTGACACCAAAACGTTGAGAGCGTTGTTGTCCTGAAGAGTTGCTGTTGAACCTGGCTTTGCTGAATTTCAATGATTTCATCAAGGTATTCATCATTGACATCTGTTGTCTCAACACTAAACGTGAACGGCTGTCTCACCCATGCTGGATATGACTCTCTTGTAGGAAAGTATCCGTCGAGAGACTTTGCAAGCGAATCTAAGTGCGTGGCAATTGCTTGCTTCAGTTCCGCGGGTACAGAAATGTCTCCGATTCCAGATACATCTTCGATCTTACTTACACAGTCGTCTAGCAGGGGAAAGTTTGCAAAGTTATCGTTCTCTATTCGTCGTTTCCATAACGGTAGCTTTTTTTGAAAAGCCTTCAGGTTTTCTTCCGCTTCGATGATGTTGACTCCACCGCCCTGCATCTGTTGATTGAGATTATTGAGAGCTGCGAAGATATCAGCCATGTACGCTAAAATGAGAATGAACTCAGAATTTTTGAAGCAATCTGCATGACAATGTTGGTGCTCTTGCAAAAACAGGGCTAATTCCACACGCACGGCAAAAACACGATTCAGCACCTGTCCCCGGGATAACCACCGAACGTTAGAATGGTACAGAAGTACCTCGAATTCAGATCCCATTTCTTTACACAGCTCCCTGAAGATGCGGTGCCTCAGAGCACTATTTCACACATAGTTCACGCATTCCACTACAATTTTTAATACTTCTGCCAGTTTTAAAGGCAAGGTTTTTGTTGCCAACGCATGCCTGTGCAGAATACAATGCGTAACAATGATGTGTGGTGCATCGGCTTTCACTAGCGCACCAAAACCAGACTTTCTTCCCAGCATGGCTGGAGCTCCGTCCGAACAAACTGCAGAAACCATATCCCACGAAAGATTGTTGTCTTTGAAGAAGTCATCCACAAGTTTCTTCACAGCGGCTGCCTTAGTTGTTGTTGTAAGAGGCTTACAAAATAAAAAATCTTCCTTTATCACGTCGTCTTTCACATAGCGCACGAATACTGCAAGCTGGCTTAGATTGGAAACGTCTGTGCTCTCGTCGAGTTGAAGGCTGAATTTTGCCGGGCTTGAAATCAGATCTGCAACTACTTGAGCCAAGATGTCTTTGCCCATGTCCTCTATTCTGTCGCTGATGGTGTCATTTGAAAGAGGAATTTGGGATAACTTAACTTCAGCCGCTTTTCCCAGCATGATATTCGCCATCGTTAGCACAGCTGGTTTTATGAGTGTTTCAGCAATTGTGTGTGGTTTGCCCTGCTTTGCGATCAGGTAAGCAACTTCGTACGATGCTGTGAGGATCGGTTTGTTGATGGGTACAAAGCCGAGAACAGGCAGAGTAGCCTTTTTATCGAATCTAGCTCTCTTCACCTTGAATTCAGCGAGCGTTGTATTCTTGTGATTTCCATGCAGCTTAAGGAAGTGTTCTCTTAGTTTTGCTGGTGCTAGACTAGAATTGCTCAACTTGGCATTGCAAATCATGCAGTTAGGACGCTGACTCCCATCACGTTCCGTTATACATGTGAATCCATATTGTACATATTCGTCCAACCACTTTCTTTTTTTGCTTGACATAGTTAGTATGAAGGGATTAAAATATTAAGAAAGAAATCACACGACGTACCATCACGACAGTTACAATTCGACTACTGGGCGCACCAAATTCCCTGCAGCACAGATAGGCCGCCTAGCGATGTGGCGTTATCACCTGCAGCCAATGATGGACGAGCGGGGCGTGTCATCACGAATCATATGAATCGGATGTGTGTCTTGACTTCCGCCGAACCCACGAGACTGACTCACCGAACCCCTGGTGTTCGATCGAACCCAGGTTAAGAACCACTGCCCTAGGGTCTAGCCCCTCTGTTCCCATCACTCTTTCATTAGTTATCCACAGTAGAACTGGGTCTCTCACATCCCAGGCAAGTGTTCTAATCACTGAGCTAAAAGATGTTAGAAGGCACCTCTGCCTCCTCCTCCAGAACCAATAAATACGGTCAGAGTTAAGGGTAGCCATTTGTTGTTCAGGATTAAATGTGAAGCTATGTGGGCTATTCAAGAAGCAGAAGAGGAATTAATGAGTAGCTTATAGATTGCTTGCTAAATGACATAACCCCATAAAAAGAGGAAATATGTTTTGCATTGATGGGATATGCAGTCTAGTCACCTTAATGTAAAGTTAATGGGTTTTATTTCTGTGGGAATAGAAATATATTCTGAACATTTCCAAATTTAATTATAGCTCGGTTTCAATCATGAATGACTGAATCAGATTTTATTGTGAAAATGAAATGCATTTAGTCATGATCACAAAAAGTCTCCAGGAAGGTTGAGCAAAATCAGCTTTTGTTCCAAAGAGAATTTACAATAATGTGGCATTGACTTTTCCGTTTTCTGCCTCCCCCCAATCCCTCCATTTCAAACTTCATATATAGAAGTACATGGAAAATGTAGCTTAGTGTTAAATGACCTGAGCAAACAGGGACAGAAGAGGAAAGGACAAGATAATTTCACTTGTATAGATGAGCAGACAAAAAACCTAATACCCTGGAGATTAATTGAGCAATCAGAGACAGGAACAAGAACAAAAATGAACAAGGGTAGAAAGCTCTGCCCAAGAATCAGGGAGCCAGTTTGAAATATTTGTATAGAAGATATTCCTCAAGATAATTATTTTTTCAAACATTTACTTAAGGTGTGAGATTTTTATCCATGACTGTAAATCATTGAAATACTAAACAAAAAAAAATTGTTTCTTTATCCTTAAAAGGAAATGTATCCTTTGATATAAATTTTGATCAAATCCAAATCTCTCTCTCTCTCTCTCGCCATCCTTCTCTCTTTTAAATATATTTTTAGGCCTGATTTTCCACTGGTGTAAGTAAGTATAGCTCCATGACTTCAGTGGTGCTTCCCTGGTTTATACTAACTGAAGATCTGTCCGTCTGTAAGTATTTAGTCATGGTGAAAGGTGTCATATTGAAAGCCCTGGAGGCTAACGTTCTCTATTTACCCACAGAACAGGTACACAGCATGGGCAGTTCAGACTTTCCCACAATGAACCCCCCCCCCATCAAAAGCAAACAGGGAGCAGAAAAAGCAGATACCCTGAGATACAGAGGATCGTTCTTTTTGATTTATAAAACACAACTATATTTCTTCATTTCCGTTCAGTTTTTGACTTCTTCTGAGTTTGCCAAATACTGCCAGTTATGGTGGCTTTTAAGATGTTCACTCTTGTGCTTTGGGAATTGATCTGAGACACAGCTACAAATGAACTCCTGTTTAATATCAGATGAAGAATTAATTTATTAATTGAATGCCAACGTTGTGCAAGAAGTCACTCAAAAGTCAGGAAAAGAAATGTAAAGTGTCATGCACACACTTTGTGCAAATGGGTTATGATGCAGTCTTTAATTTTCATTTTGGAAATAAGGTGCAATTTTCTTTTAACAGTGAGGGTAATTCACCATTGGAACAAGCTACTTAGGGATGTAATGGATTCTATATTACTTTACATCGCTACATCAAGACTGGATGCTTTTCTAAAAGATCTGGTTAAGCTCAAACAGAAGTTATGGGCTTGATGCAGGAATGGCTTGGTGAAATGTTGTGCCCAGAGTTATGCAGGAGGTCAGACTAGATAATCATTAATAGTCCCGTCTTGTGCTGTAGTTAGTTTATAGTTTAAGAAATCAAATAATATATCTCATACAGATTTTTTCTATAGTTTGACGAGCACATTAATAGCATGCTGTATTTCCTCCCACCCCTTTGTTTTTATATTTGAATCTGTAGTGGCTCAGTGTGGGGGCTCTCCCACTCCGGGTCCTTGGAAGGCCACCCTTCCTCACTAAGTCACTGATACGTCGGCCGCCATGGGGAATGAAGAGGTCTCTGCTTGCAGCTGGGGCCCAGGCCTGTGCTCAGTCTGGGCGGGAAACAAATAGTCAATTGGCCCCAGCCCTGGATCAAGGTGGGGCAACACAGAGTCTGAGTCTCAGGCGTCCGGCCTAAGGGAAGACTGCCACACCCAGGTTGAGGTGGCAGGGGGGACGCAGGCCCACCCGCTCCACTGCGTCTCGGCCCAGGGCCCTAGCAGTGGCAAAGCGCTTTGTCACTGGGTCAGCGGGAATCCACCCTGCAACATGCTGACTCACCTTCTGTCAGCGTTGCAGCCAGACAGGGGTCTGCTGCCCCTGGGCCACTTCCACACTCCCCTTCTTGGTGTACCTGTTGCCATGAAGAGGGGTCAAGGTTGACGGCGGCTCCCGGGACCGCGAGCAAGTCTTTGGGGATCTAGTCCGTTGGTGGTCCGGGCCAGTTATCTTCTCCCTCCGGGGTCAGGTCCGACAACGGTCTGGGTGGTCCGGGCCAGTTGTCTTCTTCCTCCCAGTCTGAATCAGCTAGAGTCCCCGGTGGCCCAGGCCAGTCCTCTGCTCCCTCGGCATCCTCCGCCGCTTCCCAGCTTGGGAGGTCACAGGAGGCGCCTGGTCTCTCCGGTGGTTGCCTCCCTACTGAGCTTTCTGGGCCACCTTTTATACTTCCTGCCCCTCCCACCCACTTCCTGGGGGAGGGGTAACTAGGCCCTGGTTCCGCCCACCACGGCTCAGTGCAGGGGCCCTCCCACTCCGGGTCCTCGGGAGGCCACCCCGCCTCACTACAGAATCATTATAGTATTTAGTGCAAGTACATCTTTAGGCTGTAATGTTCACACCTGCTTGAGGAAGTTCAATACCCAAATCCTACTGAAATTCAATGTGTGCTGGATACCTAATTTCGTTAGTCTCTATTGAAAATCCCATTTATTTAGGCCAATGTTTTCAAAAGTGGCCTTTGATTTTGAGTGCTTCACTTTTTTTGGATGCCCAGGTTCATACACGCTTCTATGGCCCACTCCAGAAAAGCATCCCTTTTGAGGAAAGCATTTAAGCACATGCTTAAAACTCACTGAAGCCAATGGGACTTAAGTACTTGCTTACTGTTTAGAAAATTCTTAAGTGCTTTACCGAAGAAGTGCCTATATTGCTGGGATTTGGATCAAAATTTGAATCTGTTTCCCGCCCACCCTGTCTCCTCCTCCCTTAATTTGCATTTTGTATGCCCAAATTGGAAAGCCAAAAGTTAAGGGGTGAAATTCTGGCTCCATTCAATGGGAGTTTGGCCATTGACTTTGATGGGGCCAGGCAGGGCTGGATTAACGCAGGGGCTTTAGGAGCTGCAGCCTAGGGCCTTGGGCTAAGGGGGGACCCACAGGCCAGATGTTTGCATTAGACGTTATAGATGACAAGGTTTCTTTTCTCTAAGATACTTATTTTAATAATTTTGTTGGCAACCATGGAAAATACATTATTTTGAACCAGAAGCAACACAGCCTCATATGCAATTCTGAGAAAAACAACAAATAATAATTTTGTTTATGAAGCACCCCCATGCCACAAAAGTTCTTGGGGTGTTGAAGAATCGTACAAAAAATTCTCATTTGTTAATAAAAGAACACCCTGACCTCAACAACATTGCAGACAAGGTGGGTAAACAAACAAAACAATAAAACAGCAGTGGAGGAATGAGGCTGATAATGGCCCACACATGTCTTTGAAAGGAGAGTTACCCTTCTATATCATGTTGTACTTTCAATGCACTGATTTATATGTAGTTCTCAAAATGCTATATATCTCAAAGATGGATAAGTACAAGTGCTTACCCATGAGTAGCCCATTTCCCTAGGAAAAGTTTCCCTAAAGGGGAATGTTGGTTGGATGAAAGCAGGAAAAGGAGGAGTATGCCTTTTTCTAGATTCCATATATTTGAGGGACAAGTGGAATTGGGTCAGTTTTGGGGGAACTGAGGATGCCCAGAAGAAGCACTCTAGGTGATCACAACAGACATGATGGAACACGAAGAAGTTATTGTTCTAAGTTGTCAGTTAAGATGTACAAATGATATGTAATTGTCTAATATGGAAACAGTGTGGTACCTGTCCCTTCAACACTTATTCCTATGAATATTCCTCACTCATGCAATTAGTCCTGCAGATTACAGTGGGAATCTGCAAGTAAACAAGGATTGCGGGCTCAGATCCATTTTTTCCTCTTTTAACAAAAAAATAACACATAATTGCTCAATCACATGAACACACTAAAGTAGGCAATTTATAAATATGAAGGTGGTGCACTCTTTAAAAAGAATGTATTTTGCTGTAAACCAGTTAAGATGCACTTAATGAGTCACCAAATCTTTGGGATCCCTCTGTTCTTACTTGTTTCAATTAGTCATATTGAGAATCAATAGGAACATATATCATGTTATGCACCCATTGATTGTAGTGATCTGTTTTATTCCAGATGAAGAGGCCTTGTTGAAGAGAGATGCATTTTACAATAAGTGGTTCTGACTTCCAGGCAGCTGCTGCTAATGCCTCTCAGTGAGTAATGCTATCTAAATGGAAATGGCCTTTTTTCATGCAATTAAAGAAGGTGCTTATATAAACTTTACTGAAAGTAAATACAGTGAAACTTTCTTATAATGCTTCTGAATTATAACATCAAAACATCAGGCAACTTTAGACCTGATTTAGAATGGAGTTTGTATTCATGCATTAGCGTTTAACACTCATACGCATAAGGTCACCGTTTGTCTTTCTCCTACTGCTCTGCAAGTGTCCAACCTAATGTGGCATGTGTCATATACAGCATTCAATATGAAGGCAGTAATGAGTAACATTCTAATGCAGATATTAGAGCAGGTGCCAGTAGGAAGCACTACAGCAATGGTTGCAAAACTGCTGCCATTCAAGCTTTCAAAATATTGACCTTCGGCTCTGAATTTTGCCACGTCTGGCTTCTTGTCTGAAGGTAATTTTTCCTGGAAAGCTGAGCACATTGCCTTCAGAATTTTTGAATTAGGAGAGTCAGGAAGATATATTTTTCACATTTAAAAAAAAAATCCCATATTTGCTTTGTGATGGGATAACACAGAGCAGCTAAACTGTAAAACCTTACGTTTTGCAGGGCATAGTCCCTCAGGAATATCATGCGTTTTGGATAGTTTGAAAATATGTGACTGTAAATCCCCAGGAGATAATTGGAATTGTCTGGGCAAGCTCAACTCTGCAGCGGGAGGTTGGAGGAACAGAAGAGAGCTCAGTGGGAGGGCTGGCTTCACTGCTTGACTGTCATCCTGGACTGTGCTCCTAGCATCTTCATGCCTTGTGTACCCTTTTCCTGCTGTGCCTGTCAAGAGAAGCTTCCTGCCCCACCCCCTGCGGAGATTCTTCTGCCAGCCAACACAGCTCCTCCTCTACCTGAACAGCACAGGGTTGTGTCCTCCTCACTACAGCTCCCCTACTACAGTTCCCGCAAGCAGAGCTTTCTTTGTCTCATCATCTATTTTGGGATGGTAGTGCTTGTGCCTTGACTAGCGGTGAGGTGCTTCTCCACCCAAACTGTGGTACTGAATCAGCCAAAGTCTTTGTTTACAGGCAACTGGTGCTGCTACTAACTTGGCCCCTTGCTGCTGACGAAGGGACAAATTCTGCAACTTTTCCTCATGTAACCAGGGTCTGAAAGAGCTCTCCTTGGACATCTAGTGATGTGCTGGGGGAAAAGACATCAGGAACTGACCTTATTTGCATAGACACACCCACTCTGCCTAGGTGAGCAGCGTGATGGAGCCACTTTGCCCAAATGATCACTTTTGGTGGGTGTTAGATTGCAAGTTATTGGGTGCAGGGGTGATAAAGGGTTTTTATTCTTGTTCTGTGAACCAAGGGCAGCAGAACTGTGCTTGGCATGCCCTGATTGAAGAGGTCACCCTCAACTGAACTGCGCTTGCTAAGCAGGGGGAAGGGATGCCAAAGCCCAATGGAGAGGAGAGATGTAGAAGGGAGGATATGGGATGGGAGGGGAGGGGAGGGGAGGGGAGGGGAGGGGAGTTTGTACCTGGTGGTGTGGCATGTGACTAACCCTTCCCTTTGCCACTGTTTAATAACAGATCTGATTAAGACTCAATTGAGAGGCTTTCCTTGTGGATTGCTAGAGCTGACATCATTGCTAGCCAGGTCTAAGCATTAGAATTGCTATGGGACTGCTGAAAAAGTCTACCCAGCCTGTACTAACAGTGAGGCTCCATCACTAACTGCTGAAATCACTGAGAGCTGTGTTCAGTGGTGGGGCTTCAAGACATTCCAGAGGTTGCAGTAGAGAAGGCAGTGGTGGAGTAAGCAATGGTAGAGCAGCTGACGGTGCCTTTCTCCACCCACCTGGGATGGGAAGTGAACTCGTGCAAATGCACCTGTGAACTCTGGGGATATGTCTATGTTCCCCCACCGATCGATGCACCGGGGGGCAATTTAGCAGGTCTAGTGAAGACTCGCTAAATTGACAGCAGAGCGCTCTCCGGTCAACCCTGGTACTCCACTGGGAATGAGAGGAATAAGCATCTCCCATTGACCTAGCATGGTGTAGACACCAGTGTGTTGACATAAGCTACGTCGACTCCAGCTACATTATTCACGCAGCTGGAGTTGCATTATGTAGGTTGACTTACTGCGGTAGCCTTAATCTTTGCTGACCAGAGATTGACTTTTCCCCTTTTATTAAACGTTTTCTTTTCCATACACAGACTCAGTGTTTGCGAGAGGGGAAGTATTGCTCTTACTAGGCGCCCAGAGGTGGTGTGTAATTGTCCCAGGTTACTGGGTGGGGGCTTGAGCCAGTTCTGTGGAGGAAGAACTAGAAGGAAGACCAGAAGGAACCACTAGATATTGAACATGACCCTTGCTGTTGCCAACTCCACCTGGCAGAAGAGTTACACTCAGGTTGATGATTAGTACACTGAGGCAAGTAGTCCCTTCAAAGTCAATGGGACTGCACATGTACTATTCAGTGTGAGTAAGAGTTACAGAGCCAGGAAAGCAGCAGGAAAGAGGGAGGGTCAGAAGCCCCCAAACAGACTAAACTAATATTGAACACTTTTAAGGTACAGTAAGGTTGACTTATTATTCTCCATGCGTCACCACTTTTCTAAAGTATGGGCCAGCCAAAATATCATTTCAGATGCTCTTTAAGCAGGCAGTTCATTTTTGGGGTATTAGCTAATGCTTTCACCAGGGTTACATAATACAATGTTAAAATGAATGTACTGTAACCATCTGAAAAACAAAATATTTTTCCTGAAATGCCTGGACCAAATGCTCCTGTCGCTGGGACAAGGGTAACATTTCTGCATTAGTTTGTGATTGGAGAAATAGGATATTACTGACCCCCCCAGTCAGAAAGTTCCATTCATGATCATGGATATAATCTTCATTGGAGGGGTGTTTAAGGTATGAGGTGGCTGCAGCACTAGGATCCAGAATTATAAAGTTATTTCATAATTGAGGTGCAGATCATGGCAGTGGTAACAAAACAAAAATGTGCAGATTTGCATAGTGAATGAGGTAGGATTGCATATCTGCTTTATATTAATGGAGCTGTGCAGCTGTTAAGAACATTGTGATTAGGCTGACAGCAATGCAAATGCAGATGCTCTCCTAAGCTTAGTAGGAATAATTCAATTATGTAGCCCATTTGAGCCTGTCTTCTGTCATAATATCTGGTGAGTTACATTTCTCAGTATCCAACTGGTGTATCTGCTTTATTTTGGCTATGAGAAGCATACCTTTTTTAGAATCTGCTTTCTCTTTGCAGTTATAAAACCACTTGGTCATTCAGTGGCATTTCACCTTGCAAAACATTCCGACGACGATGCTTCTTACATAGATCAAAATCTGAACAAATGCCTGATTATCCAGTCTACTTTTTTCTCTCTTCCCAACAGAGAACTCATACTTTTTTTCCTCCCACGTATAGTATTATGGTGCTCTCCAATTTGTAATCTTGGTGTTAGATGTTATTAAAACTCAGTCCCTTGCAGTAAAATACTAGTCCTTTGATGTCTGCTTTGATGTGCTGGACCCTGCAATTTATCTGAAGGGTGTAAATACCAAGAAGAGAAAGTATAGAGGTTTTAGCTAAAAGGAATGAGATTCAATTTAAATAAGGGAAATTTTAAAATCAATATTAGAACAAACTTCCTGACAACATGATGAATTAAAGTGTTGGATAATCAAAAGACATGGAGGGAGAAGTGGTGAATCTGTGTATGCCAGACAAAGACCAAGAAAGTTGCTTACATACAAGGGCTAAGATTTTCAAAAATGGGCACCTAAAGTTAAGCTTCCTAATCCATATTTGGGCACCTATATAAGAACCCTGATTTTCAAAGGTGCCGAGCAGTCAAGAGAGCTGCTGGTAAGTGCTAGGTTCTCAGGATTTTGAAAAAAATGAGGCTCCTTATTGAGGTGCATAAAAATGGATTTATGAGCTTAATTTTTGGCACCCATTTTTAAAAACCTTGGCCAAAATATGAAGTGAGGGCTTGATTAAAAGCCCAGTGAAGTCACCAGAATGGCTCCTATTGTCTTCAATGGGCTTGAATGAGGCCAGCAGTGAGAACCATAAAGCACCTGCAGACACTTAACAGGCTGTAGAAAAAGTTGTATGTTAATACAGATGAAAGACTGGGGTGGAGGACATTTTCAAAAGCACAAAGGGCACTTGGGTACCCAACTGCCATTCTAAATTAATGAGAGTTGATGGCCTAACCTCCACAGGCACCTTTGAAAATTTCCTCCTAAATCAAAAGCATGCACACAAGGGGGATAGAGCTACTGTGCATAACCTTAACGCTGGCAATTCTTGGCTTTTGTGCAAGAAATCTTCAGTCATAATGCTCCCACACTAGCACCAACTTCCTGGACACCATGATCAACTTCAACTACGGAACCCTGCAGACAGCTATATACAAGAAACCCACTGATCACCACACCTACCTTCACAGATCTAGTAACCACCCCAAACACACCAAGACATCTGTTATCGTCAGCCAGGCCTTCATATACCACAGAATATGCTCTGAGGAGAAAATCTGGGATATATATCTTAAACTCAAAACCGCCTTCAAACAAGGACATTCCATAGAGAAGTAGATTGCTTCATGGAATGGACCATCCAAATACCCCAAGAGAACCTGTTCAATACAGGAAAAAAAACCAAAACCCAAACACCCCAACAAAACCTCACTACTCTCTGACTGCACACCTGGTTGTCACCTGCCACCCCACACTGCACAGGAACCGGCTTTCTCCGGGCCGCAGGGGTGCTCAACCCCCTGCTCTGCCCCAGGCCCTACCCCACTCTACCTCTTCCCACCCAGTTCCGCTCCTCCCCTGAGCGCACACCTTCCCCACTCCTCCCCCTCCTCCCTAGTGCCTCCTGCATGCCGCAGAACAACTGATCATGGTGGGTGGGAGGCACTGGAAGAGAGGGAAAGGAGGTAAGCGGTGGAGCTGCCAGCAGATGGGAGGCAATGGGGAGGGGGGGGAAGAGAGCTGGCTACTGGTGGGTGCCAACCACCCACTAATTTTTTTCCATGGGTGCTCCTAGGAGTCGGCACGTATGCCACACTAGAACCCCTACAAGGTCTCATTAAACAATTACAACCCATACTTGATGGGCACCACATCCTGAAAGAAATCTTTCCTAACCCCCTCTTCTGGCTTCAGACACCTCCCTAACCTTGCTAAGCTCATCGTTAGAAGCAAGCTTTCCTGAGAACAGGGCCCACCAACTAAAAGCAGTACCACACCCTCCCAGAATGTACTGACATAAATCCACTGCTATGATGATCAAACACCCCCCACAAAAGCCATGGGTCCTCCACGTGCCTATCACAACATAATGTGTACCACAATTATGTGGGTGAAACCAGACAATCACTGTGCTCTTGAATGAACTCACACAGAAAATGATAAAAGACAAAACCACGTCACCGTTGGGTGAACACTTTTCACAACGCGATCATTCTTTACCTGATATATCCGTCCTCATCCTCAAAGGAAGCCTATATGCCATCTTCAAAAGATGAGCCTTGGAGCTTAAATTCATAACTTTGCTTTCATAAAATCATGGGCTTAATAAAGACACTGGATTTATGACTTATTACAACAGGCTGTAACCCACCAACCCCCTTTTGTTGTCCTATGACTGCAGGGATGTTAACGGGCCACTTCACTTTGAATGGTCCCTTAGAACATATGTAAACTACTTATGCTAAACAATCTGTTCCCCTTTGTTCCCAGGCTGTGACACGCTGTTTCCCAGAACTGTATAGTTTGAAAGCTTGTCCCTTTCACCAACAGAAGTTGGTCCAATACAAAGATATTACCTCACCACCTTGTCTCACCGAAGCCAACACTTAATTGGATCAGATCCTGCTTTCATTTATACTGATTTAAATCTGGAGAGCCACCACTGACTTCAGAGGACTCACTCAGCACTATGCAAAGCAGCATAAATAAGAGCAGCCTTTAATCCATTGTGCTTAATTTATATCCTACTCATCTACTAAGTTATGAGTTCTTCGATGACCTGGTTCTCCAGTAGACATAAGCAAAAAACAAACACACCAAGCTACAGGTTTGTCAAGAGGGCTGAATGGCTCATTAGATTTATGGAATTTCAGAAATACGTTTTGTTAGCTTAGAGCAAGTGTGACACATTTGAGACAATTGTCTGTCACTTTATAAAAGCCTAGGTGGGCTGCCTTCCAAGGCTGACGAGCCCCGGGTAGGTGCGGCTCGTCAGCCTTGGAAGGCAGCCCACCTAGGAGAAGGAAAACTCTGATTTAAAACCTCCGCTGCCTTGTGGAAATACCCACTCATGGGAAACGCTAAGGGAGTCAACCCTGAAACCAAATCCAGTGTCGGAGTCCCGATGGTGGTCTGACATTGTCCTCAATGTCATTCCGGCAACTCCTGCGACGCCACTGGTGCCAAGTTGTATCGACATTGTCTTTCCCTTGGATCCATCAGTTGTGTGGAGAGGGGGGTTCCGCTGCATGGGCAACAGCTGTTCCTCCATATCACCTTGCCCTGGCTTGCGCCCTGGAGAGGACACTCCAGCTTCGCCTCACAGCGTCGACACAACACGGGAAGCAACAGTTTACCGGTTATAAGCCCCCTGCTCAATTGGCGTAGAGCTGGCACCAGGGGTTGCTTCCGACAGTGGGAGGGATCACCACGTCTCACTGGACAACTATCGCCTGCCTCAAGCTGGGCAGCCCCCAGCCAATAAGGTGTTGTCCCGCCACAGTTCACCTGCTTCACTGGGTGCGTGGGGCTTAGTGTACGTGAGTACCCGACAAGTGGACTGCGAACCATGCACCAGGCAACAACAAAAGAAAACCAACATTTAAGAAACCAGCCCTCAAGTTAGGATGCTGGAACGTAAGGACTATGACAACTGGCCTATCACAAGACCTTCAGGCGATCAGCGATGTTCGGAAGACTGCAGTCATCAACGATGAGCTAGCACGACTCCAAATTGACATAGTCGCTTTGCAGAAGACACGGCTGCCAGATGCTGGGACTCTCAGGGAAAAGAACTATACGTTCTTCTGGCAAGGGAAGCGTGCCGAAGAAATCAGAGAGCGTGGTGTTGGATTTGCCGTGAGAAATTCTTTACTGGGGATGGTGGAACCTGGTCAACAAGGAATTGAAAGACTGTTATCACTCCGACGCCACACATCCACTGGACCCGTCAACCTGATCAGCGTGTATGCACCAACACTCGGCGCCAACAGGGATACCAAGGATGAGTTCTATGATCAGTTAGACACGATCATCAGGAGTATCCCTAAAGAAGAGCACTCGATACTACTGGGTGACTTCAACGCCAGAGTGGGTGCTGACCACGACTTTTGGCCAACCTGTCTTGGAAAGTTTGGCATTGGAGAAATGAATGAGAATGGACAATGACTTCTGGAACTGTGCTCGTACCATGACCTCAGCATCACCAACTCATTCTACCAGACAAAACCTCAACACAAAGTGTCCTGGAGACACCCTCGCTCCATGCACTGGCACCTACTCGACCTGATCATCATCAGGCGGTCTGCCTTGAAGTGCGTCCTGCTTACTCGCACCTTCCACAGTGCTGACTGCGACAGTGATCCCTCGCTGGTGTGCAGCAAGATGAGGCTACCGCCAAAGAAGATCCACCGCTCTAGGCCAGAGGGCAAACCCCACATCGATGTGAGCAAGACCGCACACCCAATCAAGGCAGAGAAATTCACCCATGAGCTCTCAAAGGTGCTGAACTGTATGCCTCCCGGTGGCTGCGCCAAAGAGAGATGGGACTACATCAGAGACGCAGTACACAGCACAGCCATGAAAGTTTTTGGAAAGAAACAAAACATGAATAATGACTGGTTTGAGGCCAACTCCGTCATACTCACTCCAGCCATTGACGAACGCCGCGCTGTTCACCTGGAGTATAAGCGTTCCCCCAGTCAGAGGACTCTACAAGAGTATCGATTTGCCAGGAGCAAAGTACAGAGACTAGCTTGACAGTGTGCAAATGATTACTGGCTCCAGCTCTGCCGGAGCATTCAACTATCTGCTGACACTGGAAAAATCAGGGGAATGTATGATGGCATCAAGAAGGCCATGGGACCCACAAAGAAGTGGAGAGTGTCACTAAAGTCTGCAACAGGCAAAAACATCCAGGACAAGGGCAAGCAGATGGATAGATGGGTGGAGCACTACTCTGAAGTGTACTCCAGGCAAAACACCGTCATCGAAGCTGCCCTCAATACTGTGGATGGTTTTCCCGTTGAAACTGAGCTGGACGAGAAGCCCACCATGGAAGAACTGAAGAAAGTCATTGAGAGCTTGTCACAGGAAAGGTTCCAGGAAAGGATGGCATCCCATCAGAAGTTATCAAGTGTGGCATCAACGTCCTCCTAGAACACCTCCACGACCTCCTCTATCAGTGCTGGGACGAAGGTGCAGTACCTCAGGATATGAGAGACGCCAACATCGTGACCCTCTACAAGAACAAGGGTGATAGAAGCGACTGCAACAACTACAGAGGCATATCGCTCCTGAGTGTTGTGGGGAAAGTCTTCGCACGCGTGATCCTGAATAGACTGCAGAAGCTTGCTGACAGAGTTTACCCAGAGTCACAGTGCGGGTTCCGAGCAGGGAGATCCACAACCGACATGGTTTTCTCCTTAAGGCAGCTGCAAGAGAAATGCAGAGAACAGCACAAGCCGCTATTCCTTGCCTTCATAGACCTGACCAAAGCTTTCGACCTTGTGAACAGAGATGGGCTGTTCAAGATCCTGGTAAAGGTTGGCTGCCCACCGAAGTTGCTGAGCATGATCCAGTCTTTTCACGACAACATGAAAGGCACAGTGCTGTATGATGGCTCGTCCTCCGATGCCTTCGACATCCACAGTGGAGTAAAACAAGGCTGCGTTCTCGCTCCCACACTCTTCGGCATCTTCTTTGCAGCATTGCTGAAATGTGCCTTTGGAAATTCCACAGAGGGAGTCTATCTCCACACCCGGTCTGATGGGAGACTTTTCAATCTGGCTCGACTAAAGGCCAAAAGCAAGGTACGGGAGGCAACAATCAGAGACATGCTGTTTGCAGACGATGCTGCCCTGGCCACCCACACAGAAACCGATCTCCAGCATCTGATTGACCGTTTTTCCAGAGCTTGCGAAGAGTTCGGGTTGACAGTCAGTCTTCAGAAGACCAAAGTTATGGCCCAGGATGCAGAACATCCAAGCATTGCCATCAATGACTATGTGCTAGAGGTGGTCAGTCAGTTCACCTACCTTGGATCTACCATCACGGACAACCTCTCACTGGACCCTGAGATCAATCGTAGAATCGGCAAGGCCTTCACAATTTTGGCCAGATTGTCACAGAGAGTATGGAACAACAACATGCTGACCATCAACACAAAGGTCGTTGTGTACCGTGCGTGTGTGTTAAACACTCTTCTCTACGCCAGCGAAACTTGGACCCTCTACGCTTCGCAAGAAAAGAGACTGAACACCTTCCACATGCGCTGCCCCCGTTGCATTCTCGGGATCACTTGGAGTGATCGAATAACGAACAACGAGGTGCTGGAACGTGCCAAGATCTCCAGCATGTTCACTCTCCTCCATCAACGCCGCCTCAGATGGCTTGGCCATCTAAGTCGCATGGAAGATGGACGGATTCCCAAAGACCTGTTGTATGCCGAACTTGCCTCCGGAAACAGAACTACAGGACGGCCCCACCTTCGCTTCAAGGATGTTTGTAAGAGGAACCTGAAGACTGTTCAAATCGACATCAAGAGATGGGAAGAGCTCGCCCAGGACAGATGCAGATGGAGACGCTCTGACCACTGGATTGAAAACTGGCGAAGACAAGCTGCGGCAGCTTGCCGAGGAAAAGCGGGTTCAACGAAAAAGGAAGCAGCGGCTCCAACCCACAGCTGACACCGCCTTCAAATGCAGCAAATGCAATCGAGACTGCCACTCTCGTGTGGGGCTCCACAGCCACAACAGACGCTGCACAACCATCAACTAAACATTCCCCATGGGTGCATATCCATCATCTCTCGAGACTAACGGACGCCAACAACAACAACGTAGCTGAAAAGCTGGGTTTATATAATGGGAACAGTGATGAAAATAAGGGGACCCGCACTAATACTGCTTGTCCCAAAGGTAAAAGTTGACATTCTTACTTTCCTTTATTTTATAGGATAAAAGGAAAGTGAGTGGTAGGAAAAGTAGCAGCAGGATGCCCCCTGCTGGACAAATTGAGCCAGCTGCTTTTGAACAAGTGACAACGGAAGGTGTGTAGGCATGTGTGTCAGAAAGCAAAATCCCAACATCCATCTTATCAATACCCACCCAATAGTGGTTGTTGCATGTTACTAAGAGGGTTTGGATGATTTTTTTAATTCACTTTTGTAATTATTTTCCCTTATACTATTTGTAAGCCAATGTTGTAGGTTTCCATATTTGATAACAAGCTCTGAACCTAAAACCACCCAGCTCAGATTGTCTACTTCAAGGAACCACGATATTATTTCTACTCTACACCTGGTTACTGTAATAAGTAATATAGCCTTGTGGAGGATTCCTTCTCCTCCCCTGTGTTACAGGTGCTGAGAATTGCATTAGGTGCGGTTAATGATTGAGCAACAGATATTCTTCATTCTGAGCCAGAATTGACACAATGTTCCCCGCACGGCATTAGGGGACACTGCTGTGGGTATTGTGATTATTCATATGAGAGAAAATAGGGCAATATCACTTGTGGTCATTTAAACTTGGAACACAGAGATGGAGCTCTTCTTTTCTGCAGTCTTCCTACTACCCCATCTGGAGAGCTGAAGAAGAGCTCTGTGTAAGCTCAAAAGCTCTCTCACCAACAGAAGTTGGCCCAATACAAGATATTACCTCACCACCTTGTCTTTCTGGTAACAGCAGTTCAAAATAAGATCACAGAAATGGCACCTGATGAGCATCATGTACTGTGGCGTGACAAGTTCCTTCTGCTGTATGACCTGTGAACACAGTAGAACCTCAAAATTACGCACATCTCAGGAATGGAGGTTGGTCCTAACTCTGAAATGTTCGTAACTCTGAACAAAATGTTATAGTTCTTTCAACAGTTTACAACTGAACATTGACTTAATACAGCTTTGAAACTTTGCTATGCGGAAGAAAAATGCTGCTTTCCCTTTATTTTTTTAGTATTTTACGTTTAACAAAGTGCTGTCCTGTATTTGCTTTTTTGGGGGTCTCTGCTGCTGCCTGATTGTGTACTTCCAGTTCCAAACGAGGTGTGTGGTTAACTGGCCAGTTCGTAACTCTGAGGTTCTACTGTAGTATTTCGATAAAATGCAGTCAAGATATCAACCTGTAGAGCTTGTGGGTGGTTGCAACTACAGTTTGTAAACAGTGTGTGGTTTGTGGTGCACCTGATTTGAAGCACCACTTGTCCTTAAACTGGCCAGCTAGCATCTTTTCAAAAAATAACCTCTTTATTCACCTAGAAATTGATTTTTAAAAGACTCATTAAATCTATACACTTAAATGCATTCTACCCACAACATAACCAGGGTGTAGAAATAGTGTTTGTCTTCCCTCACTGCCCTCTTCGGACCCACATTCTGGCCTAGTGTAGGTCAGACACTTTAGAGGAAATAGAGGCATTGGCTTCCAGAGCTAGTTAAGTTCTCTGTTGATTTCCGGTTTATTGTACCCTGAAGTATGTAGCAGTAGAAGTGAAAATGAAAATAGACCTTCTTGCTGAGCAAATGGGCACTACCACCAGGAGGAAGGATTTAGCTCTCACTCATGCTCATTAGAGCAAACAAGTTGCAAGCCACTAGGTAAGAAGTAGAGATGGACCCAGATGGTAATACCAGATCTGAGCCTCTCTGGACTTTGGAGAATTTCAGTGGTGGATATGTACTTTTCTATTCTAGTGAGAATATTTATTAAGTACCAGGACCCGAATTCTGCCTTCAGATTTGGGCATGCAGCTCCCGTGGCAGTCACCAGGAGTTGCACATGCATATTCAAAAATAGAATGTGGCCGCTAGAAATTTCACAGTGTCTTTAGTATACTGAGAAATGCAATGTGTTATCATAGCCCTTATCGAGCTTCTCCTACTGGATGCTCATCAGACTGCTCTTTTTGAACCCACATGCTGGCCCCATGTGCTTTTAAGCTTCCTTGTGTCACTGCAGGCTCCAGTCACCGCATCTGGCTCTAGCCTCTCTGGCACACTTCCTAGGCACAGACCCTGATATCCCTTTTGAGAAGTAAAACTTCACAGCCCAGCTGGTCTAGGACCCAAGATCAGTGATGACTCCTCAAGAATCCCAGTAGTTTAAGCATATCCTTTCCTAGAGCTCCACCCTTGGGAGCACTCTGGTTTACTGTTTACCCCTTGAAGGACATGTGGTAGTCAAAGAAAATAGACACAGATGTTGCAGAAGGATTTCTAAAGACAATGACTACTTTAGTCAGCACAGGAAAAATACATATCTAGGCAAAACACTTACATACCATTCCCTGCCTCAGTTTCCTTACCACTCAAGTGTCCTCTGGAATTTGGTCAGAATCTTTTAGGGGGTCCAGGATCCTTCCTCTTCCTTTTTCTTCTTTCATATGACTTTTCCTTTGTAATGTGGAATCTTCTTTTCTGATCTCTGCAACCAGTGTCCTTCAGCTCAACCAATCTGATAGTCAAAAACATTTCCTTCTCCCTCAAGAAACTTGTCCCTTTGTTCCTCTCCGCTCCCTCCCCCAATCTTCTCAGCCTCTGTGATGTCAAAGGGCTATGCCAACACCTCAGTCTCTTCATTCTCCCCTATGTCCACTCCTTCCTCTAAAGATCTGGAGAGAGCTGGTTGCAGCTCCCCTATTGTTCTGCCACAGCTTGGCCTATTCCCTTGTTGATAGTCCTTAACAACTGTCTCATTCAAAGGCAGTGTTGTTGCAGCTGTGTCGGTCCCAGGATATTAGGGCTTGTCTACACTTACAGTGCTGCAGTGGTGGAGGGGTAGCCGTGCCGCTGGAGCGCTTAGTGTAGACGCTATCTATGCCAATGGGAGAGCTTCTCCCGTCGGCGTAGATACTCCACTTCCCCGAGAGGCAGTAGCTATGTTGACGTGAAAGCCCTCAGGTGCTGAGTGACGTACATATACTGATCTAACAGCGCTATATTGATGGGAGGGTCTCCCGTTGGCATAGGCAGCATGTTCACTAAAACCCACACCCCTGAGCAATGTAGTTATACCAACATAAGTTGGTAGCATAGAGAGAGAAGGTGGATGAGGTAATATATTTTATTGGACCAACTTCTGCTGTTGAGAGAGACAAGCTTTTGAGCTACACAGAGCTCTTCTTCAGATCTGGGAAACGTAGGCCATGTCTACGCTATCACTTACGTTGGCAAAGCTTATGTCGCTCAGGAGTGTGAAAAAACACCCCCCCCCCCGAGTGACATAAGTTACGCGGGCATAAATGGTAGTGTGCACAGCACTATGTTGGCAGGAGAGCTTCTCCCACTAACATAGCTAATGCTGCTTGTTGGTAGTGGTTTAATTATGTTGATGGAGAGCTATCTCCCAGGGGCACAGAGCAGCTACAGGAGAGATCTTACAGCTGTGCCACTGTAAACTCTCTAGTGTAAACATAGCCTTACTCAGAGTGTCACATGCTAAACAATCGGTTCCATCTTGTATTAAGCTAAGTAGTTAACACATTTCAAGCGATCATTCAGGGTGAAGCGGCCTGTTAACACCAATCCAGTCATAGGGAGGAAAGGAAAGGAGAGGAGGGGAAGCAGCTGAGCCGGGGGACGGAGAGGGGTGGGCGGGTTGTTCGTGGGTTAGATTGTTGTAATAAACCATAAAGCCAGTGTCTCTGTTCCGTCCATGAATGTTAGTGTTTAGCAAAGTTATAAATTTAAACTCCTAGGCTTGTCTTTAGAAAGTGTTGTGCGGGTTTCCTTTGAAGATGGGAACTGAGAGGTGAGCTATAAAGAGACAGCTTTGTGAAAAGTGTCACCCAATGGTGATATGGTGTTTTTGTCTTTTATCATTTTCCTGTGTGAGTTCATTTGAGAGCACAGTGATCGTCTGGCTTCACCCACATAATTGCTGTTGGGGCATGAGGCACACCACGTGTTCTGATAGGCATGCGTAGGACCAATGGATCTTGAAAGGTGTGTTGTAGGGGGTGTCAATCATTGTAGCAATGGAGATATGTCTGCAGGTTTTACATCTGTTCTGGCAGGGTTTGGTGCTGCTTAGAGTTGGTGTGTCCTGGAGGAAGCTGGCCCTTTGTGTGGTGAGTGGTTTGAGGATGGTTTCTATGACTCCCTATATTCTTTCAGTAAGGGCTGGTCTACACTAGCCCACAAGTTCGAAGTAAGATACGCAACTTCAGCTACGTGAATAATGTAGCTGAAGTCGAAGTATCTTATTTTGAACTTTAAAGTACTTACCCCTGGTCCACACGGCGGTGCGCAGCTCCCCCGTTGACTCCGCCTGCTCCGTTCGCAGAGCAGGATTACCGGCGTCGACGGGGGAGCACTTCCTGGTTTGATTTATCACGTCTAGACAAGACGCGATAAATCGAACCCAGAAGATCGATCCGACGCCTCCGACGCTGCGGGTAAGTGTAGACTAGCCCTAAGAGTGCCATGGCCGGATATGATGATTCTGCCTGGGTTCCCTTGTCTGTGTATGTCGGGAAGCATGTAGAAGGTCTTTGGGTTAGATGCATGGGGGATGAGTTTGTAGAGTTTCTCTTGGAGTAGTTTGGAGAAGGACTTGATGATATACCTTAAGTTCTTGGGTAAATTGAGGTGTGGAGTTTTGAGTTCTTTATAGTAGTTGGTGGAGAGTTGCTGGTTGGCCTCATTAACATAGTCATCTGTCTGCTGTATCAGAGGGGTAGCCGTGTTAGTCTGGATCTGCAGAAGCGACAAAGGGTCCTGTGGCACCTTATAGACTAACAGAGGTATTGAAGCATAAGCTTTCGTGGGTCAATACCCACTTCTTCGGATGCAAGCAGTGGAAATGTCCAGAGGCAGATATAAATGTGCAGGGAAGAATCAGGCTAGAGATAACGAGGTAAACTAATCAGGGAGGGTGAGGCCCTCTTCTAGCAGTTGAGGTGTGAACACCAAGGGAGGAGAAACTGCTTTTGTAGTTGGCTAGCCATTCATAGTCTTTGTTTAGTCCTGAGCTGATGGTGTCAAATTTGCAAATGAACTGAAGCTCTGCAGTTTCTCTTTGGAGTCTGGTCCTGAAGTTTTTTTGCTGCAGGATGGCTACCTTTAAATCTTCTATTGTGTGTCCAGGGAGGTTGAAGTGTTCTCCTACAGGCTTTTGTATATTGCCATTCCTTATATCTGATTTGTGTCCATTTATCCTTTCGCGTAAGGACTGTCCAGTTTGACCGATGTACGTAGCAGAGGGGCATTGCTGGCATATTATGGCATATATAACATTGGTGGATGTGCAGGTGATGTTTCCCACAGTCTTCTCAAGTGTTATTAACGAACGTGTGTATTTTGTTGGCTGGTATGGGAAATCTTATGTATAGCAGCTGCTGGTCAGCTATTCAGTTTTAAGTTAAGTCACAATATGTATCCTTGGCTTCAGATCAGCAGACTATAGCAGTCTGTTTTGTGGCACTTGCCTAGACCTGCACAGTATACCTTCTGCATTTTAAGTGAAAGACATATGACTCTCATACTGTGAATTACTCTTTTCGCTACATGCTGTTGCACCAGAAGAGCTTGTCACCAGGATGTAAATAATTGCATTGATTTCTGGCTTGTATAGTTACCTTCTATAAGACAAATTAATTGAGACACAAATGACATTGAAGCCTGAAACAAGAGATACCCCAATGTACTCTTTAAAACTGAATAGCCTCACACCATTTGCAAGTCAATTCCAATTTACTATGAGCCTGAAAACTACCTTGATGCTCTTTCATCAG
Source organism: Chelydra serpentina (assembly GCA_037349315.1). NCBI lineage: Eukaryota > Metazoa > Chordata > Testudines > Chelydridae > Chelydra > Chelydra serpentina. Next base: position 110,138,599 of record JBAIAC010000004.1, read on the forward strand.
GATTTGTTCATTCATGCATTTCTTTCTTAAAGCATAGTTTTATTAACTAACTCCGCTTAAATGGCAGATTTTAATAAATATACAGTAAAACCAATGGGTTAGAATCAGTCACCCTTACTTGTATTGAGGAGTACCACATTTTGCAAGCAGTCCCACTGATGTCAATGAGATTGTTTATGGAGCCAGGTGCTTCTCATTATAAGTAAGGTACAATGAGATTTGGGTGAACTGGCTGTAGCATGTGGATTAATTATTAGCTGATGAGGCCTTAGCTGGAGTACTGTGTCAATTCAAGGTGCCACACTTTAGAAAAGATGTAAAACAGTTTAGAAAGAGTCCAGAGGAGAACAAAAATGATAAAAGTTTAGCAAACCTGACCTACGAGGGAAGGTTAAAAGCCTGGGCATGATTAGTCTTGTGAAAAGAAGACTGAGGAAGACCTGATAACAATGACATGTATTTAAAGACAGGCTGCATCCATTATCTCCATCCATACAGTCATGACAAACTATAATAAAAAGGCGAGTCTAGTGGTGCTTCAAGCTTATCACAGATTGCAAATGTCACCATTGCCTCTATCAGGTATATGAGGATAGTTTGCCAAATAAAGGCATTTTATATCAAAAGGAAGGTATAATTTCCCTAAATTCAGATAGTGGCTCTGTTTAAAAAGGAAGAAATGTACTCCTAAATAATTTTTCTTAATTCAGTGCCCAGACTATAGAGCATTCCTTGTGCTGTTACATTGCTTCCAGTTCACTAGAGGGAGGTATAGGAAAAGAATTCAGAGAAGCCAAAGCAGAAACAGAATTGGAAATTAGATATATATCTATTTAAGCTGGTGCTTTGTGTGTTTTGGAAGACAACTGTCAGAGCAAAAATGGCAAATCAACTGGCAAGGCAAATTAGACACTTCTTTTCCAATCCCCATCCTGACAATAAATGTATTGCGGTTGTCTCACTCAGTAGGGGGAAGCACGTTAGATGAATTCAAATGCTATAAGTAGTTTTAGACAATTAAAAAGTGTGCACAATTTTCTTCTCATGGAAGCCCTCTCATTAGCTGAGACAGTGTAAATTCTTTCTTTCTTTGAACAGTGTGTATTGCCCTTTAAAGAGACCTGAAGTTGGCTTTTATAAAATAGCTGGGAATCAAATATAAATACAGCATCACTACATAGATTATATTAATCCTTTTCAGAATATGGCAGCATGCCAGTTTCTGGGATAATTTCCCCCTTATTCCTTCTAGGGAATGGATAACTGAGCATTTGTACAGCACTTGTGAAAGGAGAAAGTTCTCTCTTCAGGTCAGGCATGGTGCTGGCATCTGCAGTTCAAGTATTCTTGTGTTGCCCTGCCAATGCAATCAATCTACACTGCAGTTTTTTAAAAGTAATGGGCAATTTGAGAACAGTAGGTAGCTACTTAAATAAATAAAGAGGGGAGAAAAAACAATGCTGGATTTAACTTGCAGCACAAACCCTATTTGTTCCAGTCCCGACAGCAACAATAATCTTTTTAGAGTTAACTTTAAAAAGGGGCCTTAAAAAACCCACCACCTCCCCTCCACAGTGGGGAGGGTTCCCCCTTTCTGAATAAGATGTCTGTTCTATGAGGGAAAGAGGAATGGTGTCTATCACTTACTGCCAAGATGAGTACTGATACACAAAGCCTACTCCACCGTACCTGGGCATGAGGTAACACTTTTGCCAAGAAACACTTTAAACACCTACAGGCAGATAAAGCAGAGGAAGCAATAGTTGCAGAACTGTGCCAAAAGGGATACTGTGTCTGGTCCATTAATATACATTTGGAAGAAAAGGGGTGTGTGTGTGTGTGTGAGTGTGAGAGAGAGAGAGAGAGAGAGAGAGAGAGATGGGGGGAGAAAGGGAAGGGGAACTGACCTGTAAAAGGGAAAGAGGCAATCAAGTGTGTAATTGCAATTGAGAGCTGTGGTAGAGTTGGGTTTTTCTTTCTTTTTTTTAAGTTACGGAACAGCCAGCATTTCATTCCATTCTGAAATGGAATTCGGTTCCTTATTTCATTAAAAATGTAAGTTCCATAAAATATGGATCAGCAGTAGGCCCCACTGGTGAACAGCAAGTTACAATTTTACCAATCTGAACTGAATTATTTGTGTAGGTTTTACAGTCTGGAATGCAAAGTTGCACACTCCAATGTGTCTTTCCAAAGGTTTGAAACAGTTATAGTACTTCTAGAATTTTGGTGTCTGAACAACATAGTACATTCAGGGTGTGTGGGAGGAGGGGACGGAACTGTACAACCTTAGTATTAATAGTCTCTAAAAACCCAATATTGCAGAGTGGAAAGTTGTTGTATGGGGTGCTGCTTTATTGAAATATCCTGACTGAGAATAGCTTAGAACATAAGATTCTAAATATGAAACTGCCTTATTTTTAAAAATAAAAGGATTATTGAAATTGATATTTTAAAATCAGGAAAATCACCATTTATGATGAAGTGGGGGGAAAACCACTTTAAAGTAGGTGGGGAGGAGAGCCCAATATTGGAACCTCAAATTCAGACTTGTTTGAATTGCAAGTTGGTTCAGAATTGAATCCTTGGATCAGAACCAGTAGCGTAGCCAGAGCGGGAGCAGGGGTAGTGGCCGCTCCCCCTGTGAGCAAAAATGGCGCCTTAAAAAGGTGAGCTAAAAAAGGCGCCATTTCTTTTTAAGTGCCGCTTCTTGCACTCACCCGGCGGCGCTCCGGGTCTTTGGCGGCATTTCGGCGGCGGGTACCACCGAAGACCCACCAACGAAGTGAGGACCCACCACCGAAGACCCGGAGCACCGCCAGAGGCGCCGCCGGGTGAGTACAAGGGGAGGTGCCTTTTTATAGTGCCGCTCCCCCTGTGCTCCGGACCTAGCTATGCTACTGATCAGAACCTATCCCTACAGTTTTGGTTCTGATCCAGAACTTAAGGGGCTCTATTTTCTGGATCTGGTTCATTTGCAACTGAAAGCTCAAAAGAACATCTGTTTTCATGAAATTCCAGCTCAAGATGGCATAGTACTTAAATCAAAGCTCATCTGGTGAGACATCCATCATTAGGCAAAGTCATGAAAGAACACCTCATGACATTTCAGCATTGTACTATGGAATCCAAAACCAACCCCTAAACTGACTTAACCTCAAGTTTGAACGCCAAACCTGCCCAAAACCTGCTCGGGGTCAGCATCAGACACAAACACTTTGGGCGGTCTTTAATTTAAACTAATCATAAAATGTGAATGTCAGGCTTATTATTTTTTTTTAAATGTGTTTTTCTTTTTTAAAGTCGTATTTAAAACTGTCTCAAATGAGCTGTATTTCTCTGAGTAGGGTTTGACTTTTATTCTCCACCTAAAATATTTTCACCTCCTTTGCCAGTTTTTTGATAAATATAAAACATGTAGGAAAGAGCTCCTTTCTCTTTTGATTAATGAAGGCTAGATCTTGAAATCCAGCTGAAGATTAAGGGCACTGTCTCCTCTATGGAGTCATAGTAAATTGAATGTTATTTATAATTTATAGGAATGCTGAGTAGGAGGAGCACTGCTGCGATATATTAGCTTTCTTCCATTAATCTAATGAATATAATTATTTCCTAAATCTTATATGTAATTCTTTCCACTAAGGAGAAATACTCTGTATAGCTTTTTAAGAGTATTATCACTAAACCTCATTAAACTTAACTTGTTTCTTTTTTAAATGTAATGAAAATCAGTAACATAATATAATGCTCCCAGGTCTGCATTGCTACATACCCTGTAAAAGCACTTCTCACACAAACAGAATGTATTAATATGTGTGGTATGTGCATTATTTAGATTTTACTCACGAAATACACATAAATACATTTACTTCTAGGGTCTGATCCTATGTCATGCTGATCATCCCCAGCTTCCATTTAAATTAATGAAGTGCCTTAGACCCTTTTGGGATGTAACCAACTAATGGTCAAATTCCCATTGAAGTCAACGGGAGAATTTCCATTGATTTAAATTGGAGCTGAATCAGGCCCTAATCTGGCAATTAGGGAAAACACCCAGTGGACACAAGTGGGAGTTATGACTGAGTAAGGACTGCAATATCAATCTCATCATCATCACACTAGCTTAATTTGACTTTGATGTGGTTTCATATCAATATATGAAAATACCATACATGTAAAGAGCCAGATCCACAACTGGTGAAAAACTGGCATAATCCCATTTATTGCAGTGGAACTATGCCAATGTACTCCTGCTGAGGAGCTGATGCAAAGAACTGGGGCCAAAAACTGCCTATTTGTATAAACAGAGCATTACTCAAAAAACATTGGCGGATCCCTGTGTGCAAGAAAAAGAACAAAACTTCTACCAAATCCTTCTCTTTGAAGGTCACAGATCTCTTTGTGTGGATCTGTTTCACATTTACAGTGTAATTTGTAACTCCTATGATTACCATGTGTGTCACAGAATAGTAATAACTTTGTCATCTTTATGTTTCAACTATCTATGATCTGTGATCATTAGAGATTCATTTGCTTAGTGTAAAATAATTACTAGGCACACCGTCTTCTCAATAAACAAAATTGTGTTAACACCTAATTAACCCGTATCATCATTTTAACTTTATATCCTTTGCGGAAGTTTATAAAACTACATTTTAAATACTCGTTATTTTTACTGCCACACATGCTAGTGTTGCTGTATCTCTCAAGTGTCTATCTTTTACATTGTAAATCCTCTTTTCCAGGGTTTAATCACTTGGCCATATACATTCAATGCCGAGAACAGGTTTTACCTCCAAGTCTGGGAGCTGATTTTTTCACCAGTATTTCACTGAAGTCCATACAGCCATTTTTCATTTAAAGGTGTACAGAAGAGGGTTACCAATTCTAGTTATTTTTTTGCACTCCTGTAATTCACAACAGAATTAGGCCAGAATGTTCAGACCTGGGTTGCTTAAAGTTATGGACTTAGGATGGAGCCTGTTCATGCACCTAAATAAAAATGTGCCGATTTCAGGCTTGCTGAACACCCACCGAAGTGAATAGGAGCTAGAATTGCTCAGTACCAATGAAAATAGGTGGTGGAATATCCTGCCTCTTTGCAACTTCTCCCACTGAGACTTCAGGGAGGTTCTCCACATAGTTAGTGCATCCCTTTTTCAGTGGCTAGAGTTGCCAACTTTCTACTTGCAAAAAAACCGAACACCCTTGCCCCACCCCTTTTCCGAGGCCCCGCCCATCTCCAAGGCCACGGCCCCTGCTCCCTCCATCCTCCTTCCCTCTGTCGCTCGCTCGCCCCACCCTCACTCACTCGCTCATTTTCACTGGGCTAGCTCCGGGAGTTGGAGTGTGGGAGGGGGAGAGGGCTCTGGAGTGGGACCAGAAATTAGGAGTTCAGGGTACAGGAGGGGGCTCCAGGCTGAGGCAGTGGGTTGGGATGCAGGAGGGGGTGAGGGCTTCAGCTGGGGGTGCAGGCTCTGGGGTGGGGCCAGGGATAAGGGGTTTAGGGTGCAGGAGGGGGCTCCAGGATGGGGCTGAGGGGTTTGGAGTGTTAGAACTGGGCTGATGCAGGGGGTTGGGGTACAGTGGTGTGTGTGAGGGCTCCGTCTGGGGGGCGCGAGGGGGATCTGGGCTGGTGTACTGCAGAAGGGAGGAAGAGGTGTTTGTTGACTAATAGATATTCTGTAAACTGTGGAAGATTTCTAATGGGATTGTATGGCCCAAAGACGTTTCTTCTTTTCTTTCTGCCCTCTGCTTGCCAGATAGGAAGAAACAAGTAGCCCAGTGGTAAGTACAGTACCTTCTTTCTCTCATCCTATGTAAAGTGAGATTGGGGGACGAGGAGCCGGAAAAACAACAACCTACCTTAAGAGGACTAGTAGATAACTATTTATTAAGTGGCCTAAAAAGTCAGCTGGGACCGGTACCTCTCCCATCTGGGGTCTTCGCAAGAAAGTTACAATAAAGCTAGGGCCAGGCAACATTTGTATAGTTTATATGGCTTGGGTACATTGGGCTAAGACCCACAGTGGGGAGTAATAATTTGTTAGTCATTTTACAAATAGCATGAAGTTTAGTTATCTGTTGTGAACAATAAGTTATCCTTGTCCTTATAATATTTGCCAGATTTGAATTCTAATGTTTCAAATTGTGGGTCAAGCTACCAAGATTTAGAACAGTACAAAAGTAAGCCTATCAAAAGATAGTGCATTTAAATAGGCACGTACAGAGACTATTTAAAACTATCAGATAATAACATCTTTAGATCAATACTATCAACCTGTTCTGAGTCCAAAGCAGTGGTCTAAGATGAAAGGACGGGCATCTCATTGCCAATCTTTTGAGTCCATCCAGTTGCACTAGTCTTTTAAAAACTTAGATCCATTCAGAGAATTCAGAAATGATGCTTAGGTACCCAAGTCTACTACTACTACTAATGCACATAGCTTTTCATTCATAGCTCTCTAAGTGCAAGGTGTCTGTTTAGCCATTGCCCTCCATCTTGTAAATGAGGAGACTGAGACACAAAGTCATGGAGTTACTTGCCCAGGGCTAACATAAATCAGTTACAGAGCCAGGAATAGGATGCAGGACTCAACTTCCAATCTGATGCCCTGTCTATTAGACCACTATTTAGACACTGGCTTGGTCTACACTACCAACTTATGTCAGTGTAACTACGTTGCTCAAGGGTGTGGAAAATCCACACTCCTGAGCGACACAGTTATACCAACCTAACCTCCAGTGTAGACAGTGCTATGTCAATGGGAGACGCTCAGGGGAGGTGGAGTACCTATGCCGGTGGAAGAAGCTCTCCCATCAGCATAGGCAGTGTCTTCACTAAGCACTACAGAAGTGCAGCTGCACCGGTGCAGCACTGTCAGTGTAGACAAACCCTGTGATGGGGTAACTCCCCACCAGAGCACCCCCTCAAGTCAAGATGCAGACCACATGGGTTCTTCCACTCTAGTGCCCCCTGTTGTTGGCTGATCTGGTTCTGCAGCAGTCTGCATCTTTCATGCCCCAGTCCTCCACCCAAGTCACCCTTCAAGTTTAGTCCCCTTCCAAGATAACAGAAAAATCCAAACAGAAAAAATAATAATCCAAATTTGTAATAGCTTTTATGCCAAGCTTTCAGGCCCCATCTAAGACTTGTCAGTTTTTGCCTCTTAATTCTGAGGCTTGTGTTTCCCCTCTTACTGGGATACGTGGAAGGGTACCCCACACCCACCCTCTCCTCAGGGTTCCAACCCAGCCATTCTGTGCTGTGCAGATAGGGCCCTGTTCCATCAATCCCTCAGCACCTCTATGGGCTGCAACCTACTTTTTCCCCATTCATCAGTGTCGCCTGCCTGCCTGACTCCCACTATAGAGACGTGTCTCCTCATTCAAATCCCTCAGGCTCTCTGGCTGACTCCAGAATCCTCCTCTGCTTTGCTTTGCTTCAGGCCTGTCTTTATGGAGTGCCCTTCTCCTCAGCTGGGCCAAATATTAAATTGGTCCTAATGACCCCAACTCCCCCCCTTCCTAGGTGGAAACTGGTGGGGGGAACTAGGCCCTGAGACTCTTGTTAATCCTTTATTTGAAAGTGTGGGGCATATGCCACATCCCAGACAGAAGTAATATGTATTTAGGTGCAATCAATCAATAGAAGTATATATTCAAGTAGGATTTCCCTCTTCTTAACATCCACCCAGGTGTCCTTTCATTATTTTAAAAGTAGGTATTAGAGAATAATGCTGCAATACTGAGGTGGACGAGATGACAAAATGGAAGTAAGTTTAAGTTTATAATCAAGCAGTGATTGGAAAGGAACAGAGGAAGGAACAGCGGTGATGGAAAGATCTAAAGAGACAACTAAATTCAGCATGTATGACTTTTAGTGTAAACTGAGCTAAGTTTTAAAACCCCTTAGCTGTTACAAATAATTGCTAACATGTATGTGAATACTCTACTGAACAGTTAATAATAGGATTGGGCGCTGCTCTCATTTACAATGGTTCCAGGCTCACAAAACCCGAGGCCACTTATTTCAGGTGCAAGCCCTAATGGCTCAGATCTGAGAATATTCTTCCAGTAGATTTGGCACACCACTTCACAGCTCTCATTGTGCTCTTGTTTCCCAGAAGCTCTGTGCTCTTGACTGCACTCCCATCACAGTCTCAGAGTATTACAGCCAAGCATAGCAGTTGTACCTCATACTAATTACACCAGCTCTGTCTCATCCATCAAGTTGGTGAAATAAAGATTTGTGAAGCTATATAAAAGAAAGTATTAGTAAGCTGTCACTTGCTTTGAAACCAGGAATGTGCTTGTGCAATGAAAGAGATCTCTACAACCTGGCTTGCCTACCTAAGAAACCAGGGAATGCACCTGGAAAAACAAAACAACACTATCAAAAATGTTTCACAGTTCTTTAGACCATCATACATACATTACTGAAGTCATTGGGAGCAGTGGGTGCTAAGCACCTCTTAAATAAAACAAGCCATGTGTTTTTGACTAGAGGCCAGTGTACTTCACAGAGAAACTAATGTATAAAAGATACAGAAATAGTGGTGTGCTTGCTAATTATCTTTGAAATTGGCTAATATGTCACCTGATGTGTGCGTGTGTGTGTGCGCGCGCGCGCTGGGCCACCTGGGAGTTTAGTGACAGCTTGAGACATTGGGTAATATTGTAACCCTTCTGCCAGGACAAGTTGACAGCAGCAAGGGCCAGGTTCAGTACATAGGGGTTCCCTTCTCAACAATGCAATGCAAAACCAGCTCGAGCCCCCACCCAGTAACCTGGGAAAATCTTATACACACCCCCTGGGCGCCTCAAAGAGGCAATACTTCCCCTCTCGTAAGCACAGAGCCTCAGGGTAACAGGAATCTTTAATCAGTAGGTAAACGATACCAGCCTTAAATTGGGAAAACATTGCAACTAGGATCCATAAGCCAAACTGTGAGCAAGACCCACCACAACCCATTGGGCCATGCCCTGTCCCTTGGGTTCTTGAGTCCAGCAGCCCAAAAGTCACCCAAAGTCCCCAAAAGTCCAAGAACCCAAAAGTCCAGTCCCAGAGTTCAAAAGTTCATCCGCAGGGTGCTACACGCCACCCGCCTGGGCAGCAATGGGAAGGGGGGGGGTAAGGGGCACCTTACGTAGCGTGAAGATGATTGCCTCACCCTCCGTGGGGCTTCACTCTGCTCCGCCAGCCGTCTCACAGGCCGCTCTGCTCCGCCAGCTGTCCCGCAAGCCGCTACAGCTGTCCCCACGAACTGCTCTGCCCCGCCAACAGCGCCGCTCCACCAGCTGTTCTGCAAGCTGCTCCGACTGCAACCACGAACTGCTCCGCTCTGCCAGCAGCACCGCTCCGACTGGCCTCACGAACCGCGCCGCTCTGCCAGCAGCACCGCTCTGACTGGCCTCACGAACTGCGCCGCTTTGCCAGCAGCACCACACCATCAGCTGTCTTGCCAACTGCTCCACCAGCCACTCAGCAATTTATCTTCAGGCTCCCCCACTACTTAACACAGTGCTCAGTGATTTCAGCTCAGTGATTTCAGCTCATAATGCTTTTAGCTCTTTAGTGATTTCAGCTTGTAGTTTAGGGGAGCCCTAGTGCTCATTTGCACTATTAGCCCAGAGTGATTTCAATTCAGCAGCCTGAAACCAGACTCTCTAGAACTCAACATTAGCTCTGATATTCCACAGTGGAGAGAGGAGGAGATGCTGCAATTGGTGTCTCAGACCCTCACAGGGTCCCTACACCACCAGGCATTAATACCTGTCCCCAGCCTCTCTCAATTCACTGGGCTTTGGAACCCATGTCCCTTGGCTGGTGAGTGCTGTTTAGTTAATGGCAAGTTCCCTTTTAACATGACAAAAGGCCAAGTACAGTTCCACTGTCCATGATTTACATAAGCAGTATAACAACAGTTTATTCTTCCTGCCCCAATAACAGAAATTCCTGCCCCAATACAGAAAACTGGGGATCCTACAGCAGCCCAAAATGCCCATTTGGGTCACTATGGTTCATACCAGGCAGGGTGGGTGTGCCTATGCAAATTGGATCAGCCCCTGGCGTGCTTTGCCATGACTCCCCACCAGATGTCAGGGTGGAGCTCATCCTGACTCTGCTTACATCCTCCCCCCAGCCGAGAATTTGTCGTCCCGACAAATCACACTCCCCTTATACCAACTCATTGGTTTCCTCCAAAGGGCCTCAGAAAGCCCACTTTAGCTTCCACCAGCCTGTGTGCTAAATGTATGGGCTCCTCACTAATCACCCCAGGTGCGTCATAAGTTAACCGTTTTACTGGTCTTATTACCCTGTCCCTTCTATTGAGAATCTCTGTGGCAGGGGTAGGAGGGACATCTTCTTGAGTGACGGATGGAGAGGTTTCCTTTGAGGGTCCCTCGGCTATTGGCATAGGCCCCTGCATCTCTGGTTCCGACAGTGGAGGGTCCACCGTGTCTAGGGCCCCCTCCACCTGGAATTCTCCACTGTCCAATAACCTGTGGGCGTCATCAACGGGGGGTTCCATCGGCGGCACAGGAGTGCCCGGAACAGGCCTAAATACCTCTGCCATGGGGTTGAGGGCTGGCGAGGGGGAGCTCTCTATTGGCTCAGCTGATCGAGACTGAAATCTTGTCTTCATTCCAGGATACACCAAGGTCATGTCTTCCTCCTCAGTCTCACTCTCTGACGTGCTGAATAGGGGTAGGTTAGCTTCGGAGGACCTGTTGTCCGTGTTGGATGGCGGCTGTGGCCTGGCACTTCTGTTCTGCCCGGCTGCCCTGTCATGGCCCATCTCATAAGGGGTGCCAACCAACTCCCCCACAGGGAGCAAAAGATTTCTATGCACCGTCTTTATTTGCCCTGGACCCTCTTCAGGTTTGATCTTGTAGACCGGCAGATCTCCCAGCTTTTCCATCACTAGGTAGGGTATTGCCTTCCATCTGTCAGCTATCTTATGTTTGCCAGCAATACCCAAATTCCGCAGCAGGACTCTGTCCCCTGGCTGGAGCTCCTGCAAACGTACCCTAGCATCATATCGATGTTTGTTGCGATCTGCGTTCTTCCGAGCTGCAGATGTAGCCAAATGATAAGCATCTCGCAGCTTTTCTCGTAGTTGGGATACATATTGCTGATGAGTTTCATAGCTATCACCATCCTCTGATACACCAAAGCACAAGTCTATGGGTAATCTTGGTTCTCGCCCAAACATCAAGAGATATGGGGTGACTCCTGTAGCATCGTTCTTTGTGGCGTTGTAGGCATGCACCAGAAATGCGACATGCTGGCTCCAGGTTGCCTTCTGTTCTGGTCGCAGAGTCCCCAACATATCTAATAGTGTTCGGTTGAACCTCTCTGGCTGAGGATCACCTTGGGGGTGATAAGGCGTTGTCCTAGACTTCTTAATTCCCGCCATCCTCAGCACCTCCTTCAGAAGGTGACTCTCAAAGTCCCGCCCCTGATCCGAGTGTATCCGGGCTGGGAATCCATAAACTGAGAAATATTTCTCCCACAGTACTCGAGCGACAGTGGTGGCCCTCTGATCACGTGTGGGATATGCCTGTGCATACCGCGTGAAATGGTCGGTCACTACTAGAATGTTCCCAACATTCCTCTTGTCTACTTCTAAGGACAAGAAATCAATGCATACCAACTCCAAAGGTTTGGTGCTGGTGATGTTCTTGAGATATGCAGCCCTCGTGGGCAGAGTTTTCCTTTGAACACATCGAGCGCAAGTCTCACATTTCCTGCGAACATCTTCAGCCATCCGGGGCCAATAGAACCTACTACGAATAAGTTCTAGGGTCCTTTCCATCCCTAAATGTCCAAAGTCATCATGCAGGGCCCTCATGGCCAGGGCTCTGTACTCTTTTGGCAGCACTAGTTGTGCTCGTTGCTTTTGTAAAGGGTCAGTGGTCATTCGGTGTAGCACTCCCTGAATCAGTTTTAGTTTGGTCCATTCTCTTAATAGTAGTTTAGCCTCGGGGCTAGGTGGGATAACCACAGCTGGGCTTCGCCCCTCCCTTTTGGCCAGTAGGGTATCACAAATGTCAACATCTTGCAGCTGGGCCTCTTGCCAGTCAGCCGCATTGAGCATGGGCAAAGGAGATTGGTCCAATGCAATATAGTTCACTGAAGCAGAAGGCACGCATTCAGGGGGCAGGCCCAGAGCTTCTGCAACACATCCATGAAGGCTCTCCCGGGCCTGTGGCTCTCGACGACTCACACTGCAAATAGCTCTCACTCCATCCGTGGGTATCACAGCAACTTCTGGAGCCTGCGGACGCCTGGACAATGCATCAGCATCTACATTGCTTCTCCCTGATCGGTATTGGATGCTGAACTCATAGCCAGCCAAGGCGGCCACCCATCTTTGTCCTGTAGCATCCAGCTTAGCACTTGTTAACACATATGTCAGTGGGTTGTTGTCTGTCCACACCTGGAACTGAGCACCATACAAGTAGTCTCGAAATTTCTCAGTGATGGCCCATTTCAAGGCCAAAAACTCCAGCTTGTGGATGGGATAGCGAGTTTCACTGTCAGACAGTCCTCGGCTGGCAAAGGCAACAGGTTTACGGTTGCCTTCCACTTCTTGGTACAGTACTGCCCCCAGCCCCTCCAAACTGGCATCAGTATGTAGGATAAAGGGTTTGCTGGGATCAGCAAAGACTAGGACTGGAGCCTGAGTTAGACGAGTAATGATTTCCTGAAAAGCCCTTTCACATCTCTCACTCCACCGTGGCCCAAACGGTTCGAAGGGGCCATAGTGTCTCTGCATAGGAGGCTTTCGGGGGCCCCTCTTATTCTTGGTCTTAGATTTGTTCTTGTTGGACTGATATCCCCTGGTAAGATCATTCAGAGGTTTTACAATCGTAGCATAGTTCTTCACAAATCTACGATAGTAGCCACTAAATCCAAGGAAGGTCTTGAGTTCTCTGTAGTTACTTGGGCATGGCCAGGTAGTGAGTGCTTCTATTTTATCGGGATCAGTACTCACACCCTCTTGGGACACAATGTGACCCACATACTTCACAGAGGTTCGGCAGAACTGGCATTTGTCAATTGAAAGCTTCAAACCATATGCCTCCAACCTATCAAGCACTTTAAGAAGTCTTTCTTCATGCTCCTCCAAGGTTCTCCCAAACACAATCAGGTCATCCAAATAAACTAGGACTTGCAGTAAATTCATGTCTCCCACAACTTTCTCCATAAGACGTTGAAATGTAGCAGGTGCCCCAGAAATCCCTTGGGGCATGCGTTCAAACTGGTAGAACCCTAATGGGCAGATGAAGGCTGTCTTCTCCTTATCTTCTTCTCCCAGAGGGATCTGGTAGTATCCACTCCGAAGATCCAACACAGAGAACCACTGGCTACCCAGCAAACAGTCCAAGGCATCTTGTACTCGAGGCATGGTGTACTGATCCACTATAGTGCGCCTGTTTAGGGTGCGGTAGTCAATACACATCCGGATCTTCCCACTCTTCTTACGAACCACCACAATGGGAGAGGCATAGGGGCTACAGGACTCTGTAATGATACCGTTCGCGATCAGTTCTTGCAGGTGATGACGTACGTCTTCCATCTCAGAGAGAGCAATCCTCCTAGATCTCTCTCTGAAGGGTCGGGGATCTTGTAGCCTGATGTGGTGTTCCACTCCTTTGGCACATCCCACATCCCACTCATGCAGTGAGAATACCTTGGATCTCTCACAAAGCTTCTTCCTCAGGCGATCCTTCCACTCCTCAGTCAACGGTGAGTCACCGAAGTCTAACTTGGCAGGATCCATCGCCGGAACTTCAGCTTCACACTGTGGTCTCACAATGGTTTCAGGCTCAAAGATGTCTGCAATCTTCTGCCCTGGTTTTACGAGCACGTTCTGGCTTGTTTCATTAGCAATAAGTATAGTCACCTCTTCCTGGGCTTCCGCAGGTAGGGTTATGACTCCACTGAGAACCAGCACTCCTTCAGGGAGCCCTCCCTGGGTCGGCTGCTCTACCACGGCTAATGTTCCCTTACTGCCTTTCAGGCAGGTACTCATGACAATCACCTCCTTTTCTGTCATTGCAGGCACCACTAAGGGGACCAGGCCCGCATACTTCAATGCTCCCACCGGCAAATCAGGCATCACTTTTCTTGTGTCCTCAATTTTCCTGTAGGCTGCGGCACAATGTGTGTGTATCACCAAGGTGTTCAGGTATTGTTCCCCTGCTCGCTGTCTGCAGTAATCTGCCAGTACCTTAAAGAGGCTGGAGTTAGTCCCTATGAGCACGGACACGTCAGAGACTCCTTTAGGGTCGGGGCAAATTAAAGCAGCAGTGTCCACCTCCTGTCTTACTCCAGCGATCTCTTCTGGGAATTCCAGGTGTATTATGACATACCCCCGATAGGGGTATTCATCCATGCTGAGGCCACACAGGCCAAGCCCTGTCAGAGGCTGTATAGGCAGATGCCCAAGCATCTGCTGATAGAAAGACTGGAATATGATAGTCACTTGGGATCCCGTGTCAAGCACTGCTCTACATTCTGTCCCTTCGACCCTTACAGTGACCTCCGCTCGAGGTCCTATCAATCCTGGTGGGATTCGGGCGGCAGGGTTCTCTCTGGGGGAGCCTCCAAATCCTGAAGGCCTAGGCGGCTCCCTTCCCAGGCCCTGGGGCCGTTTCCCGACTTCCCCCAGGTGGTCCTCAGCTTTTGATATACTAGCGTGGGATTCTCTGTATTCTGACACCTTGCAGCAATGTGCCCACCCTGGCCACACCGGTAGCAGAAGAAGGATTGTCCTTTCCCTTGTCGCCTGGGTGGGGCAGAGGTTCCAAATGTGGTCTTCAGGACTGAAGTAGTGGGGGGTTCCTTGTACCCTGAAGTCTTTGCTGAATCGAGGGTATTCGCTAGTTCAGCCACTTTCTGTGTCAGGACCTGCACTTGTTGAGTAAGTTCCTCTTGAGGAGTCACCATCAGTGCCTTGGGCATTCGTATGGATGTTGATCCAGTCGCCTGGTGCGGCTGAGCCTCCCAAACCTCGCCAGCTGCTTGCCTCTCCTCCTCCTCTCGGACCTCTTTTATCAGCTGAGAGTAACTCGGTGGATTGTCTTGCCTTTCCCTTAACCGAAGGTGGAGAAGAATTGGGTTCTGATATTGAATTCCTCTCACAATCTGGGCCAATCTAGTCCGGTCCATTTGCTCAACCGCTACCGCTCCCCTCATGATGGCTCTCTGTAGTAATTTCTCCAACCTCTGGATATAGGCAGAAACCTTCTCTCCCTTTTGTTGCCTGGCATTGAGGAACTTGCAGTAAACATCCTCTAAGCCCTCGGTTCTCCCAAAGGCGTGATCAAGGGCCTCTAGGCAATCCTTCACCTTGACCCCAGGGTTACTGAGCTTCAGGGTGCGAATCACATCTAGGGCTGGCCCCCTGAGGCACTCTACTAGTCGCCGTCTCTTTTCAGCATCAGGCACTGCCCACTCCTGCAGCATTTCAGTGGTGTGTTCCAGCCAGGGTTCAAATGCTTCCTCCCCCGGTATTGGGGTGGGACCCCCAGAAAACAACCTCAGTTTACGATACGGGCTTGACTCAGGGTGGGGTGGCACCACCTTCTCTAATGCTTTCCCCAAAGCCTTCACCCACTCATCAGGTGAAGGAGCAGGCTCCAGGTGTGGGACTCCTGGGTCAAGGCCCAACAGACCCGGCATATCAGCCAAAGTCTTTCCCTCTTTCCCCAAAAAGGCTGACATTTTCTTTAAAAACTCTACATTGGAGGCAGGGGCTGGTGAGGGCTGACTCCCAGTGGCTATTACCCTCCACACACCATCTTCCACTGTTATCGTGCTTGGAACCTGTAGAGGGTCCACAGCCGATGGCAGCTCACACAGTACAGCAAAAGCCCCCTCCTCCCTCACAAACACGCGCCCATGCATTTTGCACTCACTCAGGTACTTAGTGGATGTCCTTAATATAGGTTCTATTGATCCCTCATCGAACTCCTCTGACACCCCCGTCACCAGAAGACAGTTCTTAGGGTCAATAGTCATCCCCTTGCACCAATCCTCTAGCAAGTGTAGGGCCATTATACAAACTAATTTTTTCCAAATATAACAGATCAAGACAACAACAAAATTTTGGGTTTTCCCAATTTAATGGCTCACCCAAGATGTGCTTACGAGGGGTACTGACCCAGATCCCGGACGAGCCCCCAAAAATGTAACCCTTCTGCCAGGACAAGTTGACAGCAGCAAGGGCCAGGTTCAGTACATAGGGGTTCCCTTCTCAACAATGCAATGCAAAACCCGCTCGAGCCCCCACCCAGTAACCTGGGAAAATCTTATACACACCCCCTGGGCGCCTCAAAGAGGCAATACTTCCCCTCTCGTAAGCACAGAGCCTCAGGGTAACAGGAATCTTTAATCAGTAGGTAAACGATACCAGCCTCCCAAACCTCGCCAGCTGCTTGCCTCTCCTCCTCCTCTCGGACCTCTTTTATCAGCTGAGAGTAACTCGGTGGATTGGGAAAACATTGCAACTAGGATCCATAAGCCAAACTGTGAGCAAGACCCACCACAACCAATTGGGCCATGCCCTGTCCCTTGGGTTCTTGAGTCCAGCAGCCCAAAAGTCACCCAAAGTCCCCAAAAGTCCAAGAACCCAAAAGTCCAGTCCCAGAGTTCAAAAGTTCATCCGCAGGGTGCTACACGCCACCCGCCTGGGCAGCAATGGGAAGGGGGGGGGGTAAGGGGCACCTTACGTAGCGTGAAGATGATTGCCTCACCCTCCGTGGGGCTTCACTCTGCTCCGCCAGCCGTCTCACAGGCCGCTCTGCTCCGCCAGCTGTCCCACAAGCCGCTACAGCTGTCCCCACGAACTGCTCTGCCCCACCAACTGCTCCACCAGCCACTCAGCAATTTATCTTCAGGCTCCCCCACTACTTAACACAGTGCTCAGTGATTTCAGCTCAGTGATTTCAGCTCATAATGCTTTTAGCTCTTTAGTGATTTCAGCTTGTAGTTTAGGGGAGCCCTAGTGCTCATTTAGCCCAGAGTGATTTCAATTCAGCAGCCTGAAACCAGACTCTCTAGAACTCAACATTAGCTCTGATATTCCACAGTGGAGAGAGGAGGAGATGCTGCAATTGGTGTCTCAGACCCTCACAGGGTCCCTACACCACCAGGCATTAATACCTGTCCCCAGCCTCTCTCAATTCACTGGTCTTTGGAACCCATGTCCCTTGGCTGGTGAGTGCTGTTTAGTTAATGGCAAGTTCCCTTTTAACATGACAAAAGGCCAAGTACAGTTCCACTGTCCATGATTTACATAAGCAGTATAACAACAGTTTATTCTTCCTGCCCCAATAACAGAAATTCCTGCCCCAATACAGAAAACTGGGGATCCTACAGCAGCCCAAAATGCCCATTTGGGTCACTATGGTTCATACCAGGCAGGGTGGGTGTGCCTATGCAAATTGGATCAGCCCCTGGCGTGCTTTGCCATGACTCCCCACCAGATGTCAGGGTGGAGCTCATCCTGACTCTGCTTACATATTATAAAACAAGTAGGAATTAATTATCAGGAGCAATTCTGTACCAGTGAGCTGGCTATTCCCACTACACATAGCAAATGAGTTTACTTTCCCATGAAACCTGCTCTATATTCACTACCCAAAACAAAGTAGCAATTAGCTAAACTTGATAGTAAAATAAACCACTTTAATTGGGCAACAGATATTGGCAGTTAAACATAAAAGTACATATGTAAGTATGTCATTTATTCTCAGTGCTTGACAAATCATCTATTTTCTCTGATGAATGCAGGTATCTCTTCCTATTGAAGGCTTGGAACTTCTACCATCTCAAATGACTTTATCAGCTAAACGCAAAATTAGTCCTGAACAATTAAATGACCACTTTCCCCCCGCAATATATCTGAGAGATGCCAGTTCATTTCTTTTTTTACCTTGGTAAGCTACTCTCAAGTTGAGCTGGTTGAAACTCGGAATTTCCATTCCATGGAAAATGCTGACATTTTAAAATGTCCTTTCATCCCATTTGGAACAAAATGTCAGAATCTCCCGTAAAATGAAATTTCTGAAAAATGTAGTTTCAGCTTTATCATTTTGACATTTATATATTCAAAATATTTTATTATAATATGTCAAAACAAAATACTATGACTTCTTGAGATGAAACATTGTGATAAAATTGAATTAAAACGTTTAGACAATTTTTCATCAAAAATTGACAAAATAAATGTTCCTGACAAACATTTTGATTTCATTGCATCAGCATTTTCCAAAGGAAAAACACTCCACTAGAACATTTTCAATCAGCTCTACTATCAAGTCTTATAAAGTTCTTCACCAACAGGCAGTAGAGTCACAGTTGAATTATCTTCTCTAGATCCCTTAGTCTTTTTAGAGTGAACAGGCTTATTAATAAGATATCTTTCTCCCTTCTGTTAGAGCATTATCTTTCTCCTATAAGTGAGACATAGGTTAACACCCACATGGTCTGATTCTGGTCTAATACATGCATAGAGGCCTGATTTTGCAAGTATTTATGTATGTGTTTAACTTCAGACACTTGAGTAACCATTAGCACAAAATTAAATAATTGTGCATAAGTGTTTGCAGGATCAGGACCAAGGATGGGATCCACAAAGGCACTTAGATATTGCAAAGCTGAGCATTGCAGACCTAACTTTTAGGTGCCTAGAAAATCACGGGAATACCACTGAAGCGACAAAGAGTCCTGTGACACCTTATAGACTAACAGACGTATTGGAGCATAAGCTTTCGTGGGTGAATACCCACTTCTTCAGATGCATCTAAAGATTCACCCACGAAAGCTTATGCTCCAATACGTCTTATAGACTAACAGACGTATTGGAGCATAAGCTTTCGTGAGTGAATACCCACTTCTTCAGCTGAATACCCACTTCTTCACCACCACGGGGTATTCCCGTGATTTTCTAGGCACCTAAAAGTTAGGTCTGCAATGCTCAGCTTTGCAATATCTAAGTGGGTATTCACCCACGAAAGCTTATGCTCCAATACGTCTGTTAGTCTATAAGACGTATTGGAGTATAAGCTTTCGTGGGTGAATCTTCAGATGCATCTGAAGAAGTGGGTATTCAACCCACGAAAGCTTATGCTCCAATACGTCTGTTAGTCTATAAGGTGCCACAGGACTCTGTCGCTTCTACAGATCCAGACTAACACAGCTACTCCTCTGATACAGGAATACCACTGTGAGCCACAAAGCCAAGTTAGGTGCCCAAGCTCCCTATACAATGAATAGGGAGAGATAGGTGCCTTAGAATGTGATCCACAAATGCCAGCAGCTTAAGGGAAGGGCTGTTTCTTGCAGGAATGAGTCAGGCACCTGTCTTACTCCACACAAAACAGTAGGGGGAAGCAGATGAGGGGGGTGGGGAGGTCCTTCTCTCTCTCTCTCTATGGCCCAATGACTATTCACTGTGGCTAACTACTTAAATAGTCATTGGGCCAAAGAGAATGACGCTGTAGCCTAGTGGTTAGGGCATCTATCTAAGAGGAGCGAGAACCCACTGGCCCCGGTTCACTGTGCCCAGGGGCGGCTCTTACAATTCTGCCGCCCCAAGCAGGGGTGGCGGCGCCCCGCCCCCGACGCAGGCAGACGTAGGGGGGCCCCGCCACGTCTGCCTGCGTCAGGGGCGGGGCCCCGCCCCCTACGCAGGCAGTCCCATTCCGGAGCGGCAAGGGGACAGCGGCGGACCTGCCGCCCCTTTGCCACCGCGGCAGGCGAGACTGGAGCGGCAGTCCGAGTCCCGCGGTGGCAATTCAGCGGCGGGAAGAACGGACCTGCCGCCGAATTGCCGCCGCGGGACTCGGACTGCCGCCCCCTTCTCACCTGCCGCCCCAAGCACCAGCTTGGCAAGCTGGTGCCTGGAGCCGGCCCTGACTGTGCCCGGCCAATGGGGGCTGCGGGAAGCGGTGGCCAGTACGTCCCTCGGTTCAATCTTGGGTCCACTAATAACACCCCATACATGGATTATACCAATAATCACCACAGCAATTTTCATGATGCTTGAAGTTGAGAAGCAGTTCCCTTGAACACTGTGCTGGTTAGCTTGATAAATTTTATCCACAGTTGTTTTTTCTATTCAGTCAAATTTTATACACAGATGAATTTAATTTACCCACAATATAAAAGGGGCCTAGCCATTTAGAACACAAGTTATGCTCTGATATACCACATGACAGAAACATGACCTGGTCTCCAATTTCCCACACATTTTCTTTTATGCCTTTGTAAGATACATTTTTGTTTTGTATTTTGACTTCCCCAATTCTTTAGCCATGTACAAATGTACCTGCTTAAAGGAGTCTTGCACTAAAACATCATTTTAACCCCTTCAACATGTGCATCACTGACTTCCCACAACAAAATGTTTTGGTAACCTCATTTCTCTACCCGTCTTTACCTCAAAAGGAGAACAACTGTTGCACTAGCAGGAGCAGCCCTGATTGTCACGAGGACTATGGAATTAGAGTATCCTAATCTTTCCCATTGATAGAGACAAAGTTTCTCAACATCAATTACATAGTTCTATTCATCCTTTCCACCTATCCTGAAAACTGAGGGCAGTGAGGAATGTGGAACTTTTGTTGTATCCCCAATACCAACAAGCAGTTTTGTAAAATTTCCCTGTAAAATGAGTTCCCTGATCAGATTCCATTTTTGCTGGTAGACCTCAACAGGAGAATATCTGTTCCACCAGCACATGGGCTATTGCTGGAGTAGTATTGGTTCACATTGGGAAAGACTCTGTCCATTTAGAGAATGGGTCTATCACTACCAACAAATATTTATTTCTCTTTTTACTTGTGGGTAATAATCCCACAAAGTCAACCTGCAAAATGGACCCTACTCTTGAATTTCGCTGAGGTCTAAGGAGAGCATTGTTCTTGTTACTAGTGGGATTATTTTGTGCACAGATTAAGCAATTGTCAGAGAATTCTTTCATATCATTTTTTACATCTGGTCATCAACACACAATTTATAAACTTTATAAAGTTTTGTCAGTCCCTTGCTGACCTGAAGGAACGTCATGTACTGAATAAATCAAATCTTTCTGAATTTGCCCTGGCACCATTCATACCAGTGTTTACTCATTCAAACATGAGTAAACAATTCTCCTTTAAGGTTAAATTTGGTTCATATGGTTTTAAAGGAGATTGCTGTGGCAATTTCTTTCCTGCCTGCATCTGTTTTATTCCTTCCAATAACATTGCATCCTTTTTCTGTAGTTTCTGCAAATCAGGTACAGGGTCTGTAGTGCTAACTGCTGAGACAGGAGAGTTCATGGTTTTACATGGGAAGGTCCAAAGTTCCCCCTCTTGAGCTCCCTTTCTGGCAACAGAATCAGCTACAGAATTTTCATTATGAAGCAGAGCCATTTTACAATGGCCTCTAACCTTCAGAACAAAGGGAGAGAAGAGGGAAGAAAAACAATGTAAAAGAGAAGAGCTGCATAAAACAGCGGAGAACCATCAGAAGTGAAGCCATGAGAAGCCAGGAAGGAAGGAACTCAGTGAGGGCATTACACACCCAAGCAGAGTCAGAGAAAAAAAAAGCCAGGGTAGTGTTGAGGCAGCAAAGCATTCCAAAGCAGAAGTTGTAGCAGCCAGTTCTGCATATTGGGCTGAATAGGGAGTGCAGGAAAAATGAGGGAAAGAGGTGGTTTAGACAGGAAAAAGGACAAAGGTGGAAACCATTAAGTTTTTTTCCATCCTTGTAAAAACTGGAGCTGTCTGTGAAAGGAAGGAGGATACATCAGTGCAGGAAGGTAGAGGTTGGAAATACTGAGGTGGTTGGAAGAAGAGAAATGCAAGGGACACTCATGAAGAGTGCCATCGTAGATGAAAGGCGAAGGCATAGGGGAAGAGCAAACAGTGATGTCTCTCTCCTGCAGGAGCAAAGACCAATGGGAAAAAGTCAAGATACCTGTCCATCTTTAACTTGATCAGCAAGCTAAAAATTGATAGGTGTGTATGTGGTATTATGAGATGATAGGAGAAAGGCCACTTAAAAAGGTGAAATGTTGGATTGCCCAGAATCTGGCAAATAAATTACATTCACACAGGAAGAACTTAAGCTCAACAGGCAAGAGTAGTTTGGAGGTGTATGCAATAGGCCTTCATTTACTGTGCACTCCCCACACTGGCCCTCAGAGGGTAAATTAGGTCTAATTAACTCCTGGGCTGCAGCTGGTGGAGGAGCCAGGGATCAGGGGTTGATTAAATGAGGTTCAGCTGGGTAGGAACAGGAGGGGCCTGTATAAAGTCCAGAAGCTGAGTAAAAAGGGGCTGTAGGCTTGGGGGAGGAGGAGAGTTGGGAGGCTGGCAAATCCAAAGGGGAGGAAGAGCCAGTAAGGTAGGAAAAGGCTCATGGGAAAATAGCAAGGTAATAGGAGTGCAGATCTTGGTTGCTTACCAGAGGGATCCTGAGCTGGAACCTGTAGTAGAGGGTTCTCCTACCAGCTACTGGGGATGTGACACCGACCAGGCAGAGGACAGTGGACTGCCTGATTTGTTCTGGAAAGGCTTTGTTACATACCCCCCCAGAAGGGGGAACCACAAAGTGACCTGGCCAGAGAGCCAAGTCATGAAGAGGCGACTGCTGTTCCTGGAATGAGAAGGCTCCTCAGGGAGAGAGGATCATGGGAGGGACACACAGCACATGGCAGAGCTAATCTCCCAGACTGCCAGGAGAAGGTGCAGTGAGTGCACCCTGTGACACACCCCCTGAGCTAAAACTACTGACCCAGTGACTTCACTGGCCGTAACCTCCAAGGGAAAGTACTGTAAGGGGGCCAGGTGTGGCCAGGGTAGGTGGTAATGCCACAGCCTGACTAAGAGTTGTGACTGCCTGTGTATGCTGCTCTGTCCAATGCCAAGGAGCGGCTTTCTTTAGAAGATGGTTTGGGGAGCAGTTATAAGGGCACAGTCAGGGATGAAATCACTGCGATAGCCAATAAAGTCCAAAAATGACTGCCGTGTGGACACACTGATGGGTGATAGTGAATTGGCAAACAAATCTTCTTTCTGCTGAAATGGTGTCTGTCCATCTTCAGACAGAGTCATCCCACGAAAGGAAACCGTCTGGTAACAAACACACTTTGGTTGCGTTGCACTTCAGATGGGCATGAGGTAGTAGCATGAGCAACTTGTTTAGGAGCCTGAGGTGCATGTCCTGGGTGAAAGTAGCAGGGCAGAGGCAGGGGCAGCTCTAACAATTTTGCCACCCCAAGCAGGGGCGGCGGCCCCGCCCCTGACACAGGCAGACGTAGCGGGGGGCGCGGGGCCCCGCTACGTCCGCTTGCGGGGCCCCGCTACGTCTGCTTGCGTCGGGGGCGGGGCGGGCAGTCCCAGTCCACGGCGGCAAGGGGAGAGCGGCGGACGTGCCGCCTTATTGCCGCTGTGGCAGGCGAGAATGGGGCAGCAGTCCGAGCCCCGCGGCGACAATTTGGCGGCGGGAAGAGCGGACCTGCCGCCGAATTGCTGCCGTGGGACTTGGACTGCCGCCCCAAGCACCAGCTTGGAAAGCTGGTGCCTGGAGCCGGCCCTGGGCAGAGGTCATCAGCATACTGAAATAAAGCAGCAGCTTTAGTGAATGGTAACAATGCCCATCCCCATGGATACGGCTGCCTCTGAAAAGCAAAGCCGAATTGTACTGACAGACCGACCAAAAATCCATAAGAAAAATCTAAAGTAGAAAACGACTAAGTCGGGAGTAAATGTTTTAATTATATTGGGAGTGGTGGACACTGTGGCTGAACATGTAGGGGGTCACTTGGCTCAATTTGTGATAATCAGTGCTTAATTTGTGCTAGGGCTTGCCAGTGCTTAACCCCGGTACCTCCAGACTTGGCAGTTCAGAATCCAGGAACCTCTGTGCTTCCTGTGTCAGTTATGAAAGTAAAAAATTTGCTTGAGTCCGGGCAGCTAATTGCTTGAGCCCTGGGACCTCTTTCATTACAAATTAAACATTGGTGATAATCAATTGTGAGCCTCCAAAATCCATCAGGTTTGATTACTAGCCAGATAGGGGAATTGTTGGAAGAGGGGACAGGGACAAAAAACACCTTTCTGTAATAAAGAATCAATAGCCTCTGCAATGTATGGCTTTGCTGTACTGGGATATGGACACTGGTGTTGAAGAGGTGGGTCAGGTCCTGTGATCTTAACAGAAACTGCTAACTTGCCACGTCAAGCACTGGGAAAAAGCCAAAGCCTTATCCTCAACTAAAAGTTGCAGAAGACCCCGTAAGGTGTAATTTTTATAAAGGGTAGATAAATCATATGGCACTTTTTTTTTAATTGCCACAATAGAACAAGAATAAGGAATTACAGTGGGGGTATCTACTAAAAGTGGTACATCCAGGATACACGACAAACTATTAGCCAGATCTACTACACAACCATGTTTGATCATGAAAACTGAGCCAAGAAAGTTCTAAGGGTCTGGTAAACAGGTAAGTGAAAAAACATGTATATTTATGCATTGTCCCTATATGTACTAGAAGTGGTTTAGAGACAGCAGAAGGGACAGGACTTATCAGAGGAGAAAAAGGAAGTGAAAGGGTTAATTTCATGTAGCAGAGAGATCTGCACTGATGAATATCAGCATATTTAGCTGATGACTTCCTACCAACACTGATAGAGACAGGTGACCACAATCATTTAAATGCATAAGACCATAAGAATGGCCATAGTGGGTCAGATCAATAATCCACCTAGCCCAGCATCCTGTTTCTGACAATGGCTGGTGCCGGATGCCTCAGAGGGAATGAACAGAACAGGGCAATCATCTAGTTATCCGTCCCCTGCCATCCAGTCCCAGCTTCTGGTAGTCACGGGTTTAGGGACACCCAGAGCATGGGGTCGCATCCCTGACCATTTTGGCTAATAGCCATTGATGGACCTATCCTCTGTGAACTTATCTAGTTCTTTTCTGAATTGAATTGCAAATGGCAAAAGATTGTCCAGGAGGCCCGACCCCCTCGTTGTGAAGGTGAAGGGCCCTGTGACACAGAAGATGCCCTTTGTGACACAAAGGATGCCACAGGGGTTGTATTGGTTTGGTCCTGGGCAGTGATGAGCATGTTGAGCTGATTAGACAGGCTCCACCTGCTGCCTAAGATAGATTTACAGACCAAGTACTCCCTCCCATTCAGTTTGATGGGGTGCAGGAGGCACGTGGTTGAAAACAGTTGAGTGATTAGCGTTGCCTTCATTATCCATACCTCTATAAGATAGAGGAGCCTGTGACTGAAAGGGTGGGAATTCAGATCACTGCCCCAAAAATTATCCACTGCCCCGGGTACAACTAAAGCCTCCCCTGCTGTGGTTGTGTCTGGGTGAATTAAAGCCAGGAGTTATCAGAGAAATGTGAAACTTGGGCTTTTCCTCTGCCTAGACATCTTCCTACTATGACAGGAGTTATCAAAATCACCACCAAGATGCTGATAACAGCTATCCAAACAGTCCTCATGGAACAAACTCTGAGGAGGAGGTGCAGAGGGGCTTACTTCTGGTGTGATCACTGCAATTTGCCCTCTGAGGTCCTGTACTTGTTCCCTGAAGTCTTCCTCCCTCTGTTTACAACCCTTGTGATATATGAAGGATCCCTATTGCTTTAAATACAATTGCTCCTGAGGCATTCTGAAAGTACTTTTTAAATCATCGGCTTTGTTTGTACTGCAACATCTCACATTCTTCCCTGCCAGATCTGTCCTGGCATTCTCCCAGCTTACATTAGTTTCTTCCAAGTTGCAAGTGATACAAGAATTAACCTTACTCAAACTGTCAAGTTGCTGTCTTAACCCGTTAGTTTCCTCTCAGGTTTTGTATTGGTGCCTGTTGATCCTCTAAAGCCCTGTCTAGTTCTCTGACTTTGGTGTTAAGGCTTAACATGCCAGAAAAAAGGCACTCCATATCTTTACCCCTTAATTCCTTCTCCTTTCCTTTCCTTTCTTAGGGCTTTCAGTCCAAAATATTCCTGACACAGATTCCCAGGGGCTATAGTCATAAACAGCATCTAGCACGGATGAACTGCCCCTATTATCTGAAATAAATATTTTTACAAAGGATTCTAATAGCCTCTGATTGTCAGCTGACACGATTTATATTTCCTAGGGCTCTGGCATTTAGCCTGCGTTAGCTCTTTCTGTTATATAATATCAATCTATTGTCTTTTTAAAGATGCTCCCTAAGGCATCTAGCTGCAAAAATTGGGCGGGGGCGGGGGCGGGGGGGGGGGCTGAAACCCACTATCAACCGAAGTAAAAACCTCAGTGTTGTAACTGTTCTTTTACTGAGAATCAGCTAGTGACCCTATATTCAAAACAGCTTTGATTGAACTCTGATTACTGATGCTCATCTGGGG
Source organism: Chelydra serpentina (assembly GCA_037349315.1). Classification (NCBI taxonomy): domain Eukaryota; kingdom Metazoa; phylum Chordata; order Testudines; family Chelydridae; genus Chelydra; species Chelydra serpentina. The sequence continues at coordinate 110,165,024 of JBAIAC010000004.1, forward strand.
TGCCAATTGCTACTTAAATGTTTGGTTCTTTATCAATAATCACTTAACCAGATTTATTAACCCACTAGCATTAGTCAAAGATCAGCCAGCACAAATGCAGAAAGATAAGGGTTAAATACTTCCCCACTCCATTGATCTGGGGTTAGAACCAGCAACATGGACTATTCTGGATAAATAACTTGCTGCTGAGGAGTATATATTCCTTAGGCTGTTACCATAGGCACAAACTCTCCCAAATTAGTTTGTGTCATTCTTTCCCTATTTCCATTCCCATGCAGTCTGCACTTGCTATCCACCCTTGTTGGAAATTTGTATCTAGTTTCTTGCAACAATTATACCAGCTGTTTATTATTTTCAGAAACCTCAGCAAAATACTATTTTATCTGTGAGTGTGCGAACAACAAAAGCTTACCCACACTTTTTAATATATTTCAGTATAGAGAAAAATGGAAAAGATAGTCACTTTAGCATAAGTATGAACATAAGAACGGCCATAGTGGGTCAGACCAAAGGTCCATCTAGCCTAGTATCCTGTCTTCTGACAGTGGCCAATGCCAGGTGCCCCAGAGAACAGAACAGGCCATCAGCAAGTGACCCACCCCCTGTCGCCCATTCCCAGCTTCTGGAAAACAAACAGGATTCTCTTAAAAATGCATAATATTGGCAAAATAATGTTGGTAACAGGCTGAATGCCAGCCTTTACCTGGTTTGTGAATCGCTCCGGGCTTAGGTAGGAGACAGGTTCCCAGACGCCTAGACAGAGGCAGCAGTGTGCATGCTCGGAGGCAGAAACATAGGCACCTAGAGAACTTTTACCCTGAAATCATAGGCATCATATGAGTTTAGATGCCTGCGGGATTCAGCTGGAGTTTTGTTGATCTCAGTGGAGCTAAAACTGTGATTTAGGTGCCCAAACTTGAGATTTAGGTGGCTAAATCTGGAGTTATGTGCTTAAGTACCTTATGGATCTGGGCCTAACTCTATGGAAGTCAGTGGTGTTACACGTGTGTGAGATCAGAATCCAGCCCCCAGTGTCCTGGGGGAAAATGTTACTTCATTCTCTACTTTTTATATTTAAAAAGATGTATCTCTTTTAATACATTTATAATTAGTTCATTTAAAAGAGGAAAACAAATCTGGAAGCCTTTGGCATGTGTACCAAGCTACAGGTGAGAAATGCTCAGCACAGAGGGGGTTGCAATGATGGTCTTAAGGGATCTTTGTGATGAGATAGATGTAAAGGAAACCTGGCCACTCACTCCCCTTACACTAGCGGCTGGCAGAAAGATGCAAAAACTGCTATGGTGGTTCTTTGCCACCTGAGGAATCTGCCTGTGGCCAAGTCAACTGCTTTCAGAATTCTTTGGCACTGGTGGAGGGGCCCAAAGCAGCCTGAGCACACTGGATAAGCAGGCCAGCTGTAGGCATAGTTAAAAGAGTGAATGGAAGCCATGTCAGCATTGGGAAATAAAAACATCAAATCAACAAATACATAATACTAGGCCAGAGCACAAATATACAAACCAAGTTTTGAATCTGGACATCTCCCACACCACGAAAAAGGGCATCAACCTAAATTCTGCATGCTCACAGGGGGCCTTAAATGCAGCACAAACAGTATAGTCCTGCTGGGCAGACACAGTATAGTCCTGCTGGGCAAGGCTGTAGAGAGGGCGTGCTGGGAGCCTGTTTCTCCTGTACCCTTGGGGCAGTGCTCCCTAGCATCTCTCTCAACAGCCACAGGGAGGAAAGTTGGATTGGGGCTGGGAAGAGGCATGGCTGTGGATCAGTCATTATACAGATACCCAGGTCAAAATCCTCCATGGGAGGAATGGCATGTGAAAGAACCATTAAGCCGAAGTAGCAATCAAGAAGAAGGGTTTGCTGGTGCAGATGGCCTGGGTGAGTGGAATGGAAATGTTGTCCTTTCCCAGCCTCTGTACAGAATCTGAGAGCAAAGACTTGGGCTTCACACATGGGTTGAGGATTTGGCCCATTTCCAGCAAGTCAAAGGTGGTGTATCATATCAAAAGGGGAAATCTGACTGTGAGGGGGTAGTAACTCTGTATCACAGGCTGTGATGATTCTGTGATCATTTCTCCCAAATTTGGCTTGCGCATCTGTTTTATATTTAGGCAATTTTATATTAGTAATGCAAGAGAGATGTAAGCAGGTGATAAGACTTAATCTTCTTAGTATATGCGCAATGTGCCTCAGGTGGCATGTGACCAGGATTCATCACCGAATTTGGCCGGCTGGTTCATTAGTTTCCCCAGCTTTGGCTTGGTACTGACGGTAAGGGTAATAAACACTAACAGTTTTGTAACTGAGGATTTTATGGCCATGAAAACCTTTGCAGGTTAGCCTAGACTCAGACACTCATATTTATTTATAACTTCCACCAAGCAGTAGGAAATCTTATTCTTCCTTCAATTACTGTCACATTGGTTTTACACCTGTAATGCTCTTTCTGAATTCCTATATAAGCTTTTCTTTCAAATACCATCATCACTCCCACCTTTATTTGTCTGCTTCCGGACAACAGCACAAACCCGCTGGTGTAAATACTGGCTGATCATTAAGGCAGGAAGACAGAACACAAACAACAGCTGGAACACAATAACAGGGCCGGCCTTAGGGAAAATGGTGCCCTGGGCGAATTTGCATCCCCCCACCCCCGGCTCCTATGGGCACGGCCCCTGTCATTGCCCTTGGTCCTTGTGGGTATCCCCGCATTGTCCCTGGCCCCTGTGGCTCTCCACTCCTTCACCCCCATCCCCCTGTTGAACCCCTAGCCTCTGCACTGTGCTCCTTTTACCCCTAGCCCCTACACCCCGCTCCTGCGCCCAAGTAGGGAAACTGACCTGGATGCATGAAGCAGCTGGCACTGCTGCTCGCTCCCCCCCTTGAATGCTGCTCCTCTGCACTCTCCTACAGGGCTGTGAGGGAATGAGCAAGGAGCAACGTCAGGGCTCCCTGCATCCTGATTACTTTCCCCACCTGAGCTGCGTAAGGGCAGGGCAGCAGCTCCTGATGCTCGCCTCATACCACAGCTCAGGTGGGGAAAGTGACCTGGATGCACAGAGCGCTTGGTGTTGCTCCTCATTTCCCCCCACAGCTCCCTCGGGGGAGCGTGAAGGAAGGTGCGGGGGCGGGGTGGGCCGGGGAGCAGTATGTGTATGTCACTGCTCACTCCCGCCATGTTCCTCTGCTGGATGGAAGCAGGGAAAAAGCCGGGCACCCCTCCACGCAGCGCTTGCTTGCAGGCCAGGAGCAGATTCTGACTCTACACCAGCAGTGCGCACCTCTGTGCTGCCACACAGCACCCCCTTGACCATGGCACCCCGGGCAGTCAGCCGGTGGCCCACCCATAAGGTTGGCCCTGCACAATAACACAATCTTGTTGAAAATAACAGGACATTTTGCCTGTGACAGCATTAGCTCCATAGAAGTTCTATTCCCTCGGCTACCTACTAATCATCACCCTTCCAAAACTATCCAATAGGAATTGCAAATCACCTAATATAAAATGTGTCTAAACATTTTAGTTGGGATAGAAGTAGCCTAAGGGGTTAGGAACACTTTGAATGTTGCATACTCTCCACTACTGCAAAGCTGGATTCAAGGAACAAAGTTGTGTTGAGTCCTCCTCAGCTGGTGTAAATTGACTTCCACAGAGCTGTGTCTGTTTATACCAACTGAGGATTTGGTCCATGCTCATCAGTTAAATCATTTTTTTCCATGAGGCACTGGTACATTATTTACTGAGGGAAATATATTCCAAACAACAATAGTGTCAGGACTAGAGGTGGCTGAAAAATTTCAAACTTTTTCAATGAAATGAGGATCACATTTTTAAAAAATATTTTTGCAAAAATATTCTTCCAATTTTTCAACCAACTATAGAACTGGTAAAAAGAAGAAAATTTTCAACAAAAAAAGGGATGAAATGTTCTCATTTTTCAAACAACTCTGATTGGGACACTGATGGCCTAGTAAGACACTACAGTGACCGATTGTCCATAGTCATGAAAGCATTAACAAAATGTTCCCTTTTCATCTATCACCTCCCACAGAACACTATGGTTCATGGGTAAACTGGGCCAGGAGAAACAAGAGGTTTCAGCAAAAATATTTTCTGCAGTCTTACGCCCCATCTATTAATGAGACCCTGAGATCCTTATAGATCCTTATTGCCACTGCCAGAGTGACTGCTGAATTGCTATGAATCTGGAATATTAACAAATTTATCAACCCACAGTCCCTGCCTGCACTCTCAGATCCTAACAGTGGCTGTACAAAGAATTCTTAACCTCCCCTCTGCAGACAAAATCACTGACACAGAACAATCTCCCAGAATCTCTGAAATCATAGTGGATTGAATTAGGCTGCAAATTCATTAGCGTCTTATAAAAATGTGGCGAATTTACACAACTGGAAATCCCCTAAGCAACAAATGTTGAGCTACCGCCTCAAACTCCAAACCCTACTCTTCATTGCTGGCAAAAGCCAATTAGGAGACTTTGCTGACAGTGATCACTAGGTAAGGGCATACTCCTGGCTACCCTGAAACATACAACAGTGCACGCGGCACTCAGAAATCTGTCAATCATTTTGAATAACTATTACAGTTACGGCTTGGTGTCTACTCTTCTTTTTTGGATACTATGACTGAAAATCAAGTGAACTGCTCTCTCCAATAGCTCTTTACTTTTACCAGTAACTTTGACCCCTTAGAGTCAGGCTTCACACCTGAGCATAGCACTGAGACAGCATTAGTGGAGCTGGTCAGTGATCTCCTAACGGTAATGAACAAAGAGGAAATGTTTGTGCTCATATTTTGAGAGCTGTGAACCACAGTTGATCATTAGGTGCTGGGAGACCAGGCAGGAGTGGACCAAATTGCACTGAAGTTATTTCTTCTTGGAAAGATCCAGAGGGTGTTGATAAAGTACTTTATATACTTTTCTTTCCTTTTCTGGGGCAGGGAAGGGGAGAGCATTTGCAGTCCATAAATTGTTTTAGCAAAAGATCATTTCCCTGTTTACCCTAGTAGTTTTTTATTAAATAAAGGTGTAGGCTTACATTAAGAAGAAAAGAGAGGTAATGGCTGCAGGGCTGTGGTGTAGTTCACATTGTATGGCGATTCATTTATTTGCTTCGTTGTTGTTTTGTTGTAGGAGTACAGCCTAACTGAAGATAGTCAGTCTTTAATGAATAAAGCCATGTGAAATTTCCAGCTGTGGTCATGTCATTGACTTTACGTGCATGAAAAGGGGTTTTTTTTGGGGGGGGGGGGGGGGAAGTTGTGCCCATATTTCATTTTGACGGGCATCTGTGCCTATGTTCTGCCCTTCTTTTAAACCAGCTGCCAATTTTTGTATTTATTATTTCTGCCTTACTCTCCATCTCCATACAGGCTAAGATTTTCATAATCAAAAACCAAATTACACTATGTAATCATTTTTGGAAATGCTCCCCTGATCTCGATCACTTAAATTAATTAAATTCTGTTTGTTTTTGCTTTCTATGTTTAAAATCACAGCACTATAGTATGTCAGACCTTCTTTTGCTCTCATGTTACCTTTTGGTCATTCTCTCTATGAAGCACCACTGTGCCACCTCTGCACATTTTAAAATTAATTTTACTACATTCATCATCTTTGTGATTATCTCCGCATCTTGAACACCTGGTCTGACTTTAGAAATTACTTGCCATCTGGTCAAATACTGGGTAATTATAGCAACTTAATGGCAGGATAAAATACTGTTTGTTAAGAGACTTGATGGTCCCTGTCCTCCCTCCCCCCCATATAGTTTGGTTCCGTTAAATTAAACAACACCAAGTTAACTCATTTTTTCCTTTCATTGACTTTTAAAATGTAACATCCAAAACCATCTCTTGGGGTTAGTGCAGTTTTAATCTCTGCAGACATTATGTCTCTAAGAACTCCATGAATTTCTTCTTTAGATTCTCTGATATGATACTTATTCAATAACTTCCATTGCCTATGAATAAATGAAGCAGTAAATGGCTCTTGTCTGGCAAGTAAATGCTGAGACAACTGCAGGGGAGCCATTTGTTAGGCGTACACACAAATGGAACATCACTAATGTGCCACAAATGTGTTTTCCATAAAATTTAATATTACTAGAGGCGTGGACCTGGCAGATGATATGCTGCACAATGCTATAAATAAGCTGATACTTGTGAAAAGTCAGTGGATCGGATAATGAACTTCATGCAGTATGGTTCATTTTATGACACCTGAGTGAATAACATTTTTTCCATTTAGGTACTGGCTGTGGAAACTATTTGAGATAGAATTTGCACTAAGCACCCATCACAAGCATGATCAGTACTTTGCTAACATTCCTTTTTTTATAACAACTTGTTACATTTTTGAAAATGACAAGAGACAAATATTGGCATCTCTTATCATTAATTTTTATCATCCTTTGTAATTTCACCAATCATATAGTGAGAAGAAAAAAGAAAAGAATTCGAGGTTTTTGCATTAAATAATATATCTACTAAAAAGGGTATATATTTTTACTTCAGCGTAACTAATGCACATGAATTACCTGAAGTATGAGCAAAAAGAACAGGAGTACTTGTGGCACCTTAGAGACTAACAAATTTATTTGAGCATAAGCTTTCGTGGGCTACAGCCCACTTCATCGGATGCATAGACTGGAACATATAGTAAGAAGATATTTATACATACAGAGAAACATGAAAAGGTGGAATTTCTCTGTATGTATAAATATCTTCTTACTATATGTTCCAGTCTATGCATCCGATGAAGTGGGCTGTAGCCCACGAAAGCTTATGCTCAAATAAATTTGTTAGTTTCTAAGGTGCCACAAGTACTTCTGTTCTTTTTGCTGACACAGACTAACACGGCTGCTACTCTGAAACCTGAAGTATGAGGTAAGTTTGGTGAGGTCAACTGCTGGAGGGGGCACTGGGCTATTTACCTTGTGGTAAAACTAAAGTGCCTGGTCTTCACTGTGTGCTTACCTCAGGATAGCTTGTGTGTTAGTTACCTCAAGGTTAAAATAAAGTACCTTTTTTAGTAGTGAAGTCAAGGCCTTAAAAATGTAACTAAAGTGAAATCTTTTTTTTTTTTATCATCATCATCATCGATGAGGAATAAATACATAAGGGTTCTGCTATTTTGCAGGAAATCCAAGAAACAAAAGCAGAAGGTTAAAATGAAATAATCTTCTCTCTCGTGGGTGTGGATCTAGATTTACAGTATTAGGGAAAATGTAATTTTTCAAATTCAAGAACTATACATTTCTTTTATTTTCCAGAACACCTTAATAAAAGATTCCATATGAAATAATGATGCCAAATTTTCTAGTACAATTCTGGTAAATATACAGAGTGAAATCCTGGTCCTATTGAAATTCATGGCAAAAGTGCCCTTGATTTCAATAGGGTCAGAATTTCACCCATATATGAGAATGAAGATAATTTGTCAGTGGTGGATTTATCAGGATATGAAATGTATTCAGGATACAAAACAGATGATCAAATGTAGACACAGAACTAAAAAACAACACAAAAAAACCACAACCAAGTATTTTGAGATGGCTTCATTTCATCACAAAACCCAAGAACAGAAATGATCTTTTATTCATAACACTGTTAAACTTTTAGTGCTATCAATTTGTGTTTTGTGTATGAGTAATATTATCTCCTGGATCTTTCATTTTATTTTCAGTGCCTCAGATGTGTTGTTCCAAGCCCAAAAATATAAATGACACTAGATGTAATTTAAAATCAAAAGAATAAGATTTTGATTGCAAATTTTGTGTGGCTGAGAAAACTACTTCCCGTGAAACATTAGACATTACTGCTGGAGTGCCAGGTTTAGGGACAAGTTGCTAATCTGCAAATGTAACAACGTAAAGAGCAGAGAGAGCTAGCAGAGACCAGAGAGACCCCTCTGGTCTCTGCTAACTAGATGAGGAAAATAGGCCATGTTGGAAAATGTGTTGCCTAACATGCATCTAAACACAATTTTTCACCTAATGCAGGCACAGTTTAACACCTTTCACTATAGTGCTAGCTAGTCTTGATTGAAGCCAACCGGCATAGTCTAGTATAGAGGGGCCTCAGATGAGATAAACTAGCCACACTCCACAGTTTCAATTCCTTTGTGTTTTGGTTATTGAAGGAGGGATAAATCTCTGTGTAGTGTCACCCAGTCTCTCTTTTTTGATTGATTTTATATAATAAGGGAAACAAAGAAACAGGAATGCTGGGGAAGAATTTAAATCCCTCTCATAGGGCCACAGTGTGGGCTACAGGGGTGTGAATTACAGAGAGTACCAAAATATGCTCTAACTGCCTTATGTGCATGCTGCTAGCATGAACTAACCGGTAGCTAGTTTGCATTAATATAAATCCGATTACGTTAACCTAAACAATTTGTGCCATCAGCGTCTGTGTGGGACATTTAGAGGGCGCCATTTTGGTATGGTCTGCAATTCACACTCTGCAGCCTGCACTGCAGCACAGGAGAGTCAAAGCCTTATTTTTACCTCTGGATCCGACCTTGGGGACTTCTCTGGTGTCAGCAGCAGTAAGAGAGAGAGACTAATTCTTCCCTTGAATATGCCAAGCGACTCCATTAAAGGGAGTTGCACACATGGTTCTGAGGAAAGATTCATGAGCCCAAACTATTTTATATAAGCTGAAATCTTAATGCCAAATTCTGCCCTTGACTCAGCATGAAGCCTTCCGCTGTTGCTCAAGGGCAGTATATGACCCTGTATCACCAGATATATTCCTCTTTACCATTTACGGCCTCCAGGTGGTGGGATCAGACTATTCTTTTTTCCATGCTTCCATTTTCTCATGTTGCCAATGTAACAATGGCCCTGGTCAAGTTGTAAACAGGGGGAGAATCTAGTACCTCAAAGCATGAGCTTTTATTGGTTGAGCTAAATGACTAAATTTATTGTAACAACTAAAATGGGGAATAACGGGCTCAGTGGTAGTACTGCTGAAAAGGATCTGGGTGTCATAGGGGATCACAAGCTGAATATGAGTCAACAATGTGATGCACTTGTGAAAAAGGCTAATATCATTCTGGGGTGTATTAACAGGAGTGTCATCTGTAAGACATGGGAGGTAATTGTCCCACTCTATTCAGCACTGGTGAGGCCTCAGCAGGAGTACTCTGTTCAGTTCTGGGCACCACACTTCAGAAAAGATGTGGACAAATTGAAGAGAGTCCAGAGGAGACAAACAAAAGATTTAGAAAACCTGATCGAAGAGAAAAGGTTAAAAAGAATTGAGCATGTTTAGTCTTGAGAAAAGTAGACTGAGGGAAGACCTAATAACAGTCTTCAAATATTTAAAGGCTGTCATAAAGAGGACAGTGATCAATTGTTCTCCATGTCCATGGAAGGTACAACAAGTAGTAATGGGCTTAATCTGCAGCAAGGGAGATTTAGGATAGATATGAGGAAAAACTTTCTAACTATAAGGGTAGGTAAACTCTGGATTAGGCTTCAAAGGGAGGCTGTGGAATCCCCATCATTGGAGGTTTTAAAGAACATGTTGGACAAACACCTGTCAGGGATGGTTTACCTCCGGGTTCAGCGGTAAGCAATCGATCTTCTGGGATCGATTTATCGTGTCTTGTCTAGACGTGATAAATCGATCCCAGAAGTGCTCGCCGTCAACACCGGTACTCGTGCTCCGCGAGAGGAGTACGCGGAGTCGACGGGGAAGCCTGCCTGCCACATGTGGACCCGCGGCAAGTACCTTGTAGTTCAAACTAAGATACTTAGACTTCAGCTACGTTATTCACGTAGCTGAAGTTGCGTATCTTAGTTCGAACTGGGGGGTTAGTGTGGACCAGCCCTTAGAGGTTTACTTGGCCCTGTCTCAGCACAGGGGGGAGACTAAATGATTTCTTGAGGTCCCTTCTAGCCCTGCATTTCTATGATTGTAAGGTTCTATGAGTATCCAAGTCATTAATGAAAATATGAACTAGTATCAGACACTGGACAGACCCCTGCAGTACCCTCTAGATATGTCCCACAAGTTTGATTGTGAACCATTGATAACTACTCTTTCAATACAGTATTTTAATCAGTTTTCCACCCTCCTTATAGTAATATAATCTAGACCACATTTTCCTAATTATAAAACGGAACATAAAGAAAGGTTTGTCTGCAGACAGATGCTACCTCCAAACTAAGCTTTCCTGGGCGCACACATAAGAATTGCCATAAAGAGATCAGACCATTGCTCCATCTAGTCCAGTATTCCTTCTCTGATAATAACCGTACCAGGTATTTCTGAGGAAGATGAAAGAAACCCCAGTAAGAACTATGGAATAACCTACTCATAGGGCTGTTTTCTTCCTAACCCCTAATCTAGTCCCCTTGGAAATGGGACTAGATGAAAGCATATGAACAAACTGTTAATGTGTGGCAGCAGGGCTCAAAGGGACAGTTAGTGTGGGGTAGATTCACACCTCATCTTCCTGCGAGCTAAATGTTCATTTAGACAAGACCTTAGACCAGTGGTGGGTAACCTGCGGCCCATGGGCCACTCGCGGCCTATCAGGGTAATCCACTGGTGGGCTGTGAGACAGTTTGTTTACATTTGCAGGGCCGCCCACAGCTCTCATTGGCCGGGAATGGCAAACCCCGGCCACTGGGAGCTGCGGGCAGCCATCCAAATGTAAACAAACTGGCGGCAGATTTCCCACCACTGCCTTAGACTGTATTCAAATCTTCAAGTCAGACTTCTCACTGGAAAACCAGTAAACAAGGTCCCAGATTTCTGCTATCATGTGGAAGATGGGCGAGATTGGTGTCAATGGTTGGACATTGGTGTTGAAAGAAGATGTTCTAACTATCCATATTCATGGTAGTCTTTTGGGGAATTCTACCTCTTAGTTCCAATGAGAAATTTAAACAACGTTAAAGCTGAAGAGACAAGATTGAGCCAATTTCTCTTGGTGAAGACCAGTATCTTGTCTGCAAAAAGAAAAGGAATACTTGTGGCACCTTAGAGACTAACAAATTTATTTCAGCATAAGCTTTCGTGGGCAACAGCTCACTTCATCAGATGCATGGAATGGAACACACAGTAAGCACATATTTATACATACAGAGAAACACGAAATGGTGGAAGTAACCATACTAACTGTAAAAGGCTAATTTATTGAAAGGAACTATTATCAGCAGGGGAAAGAAACTTTTGAAGTGATAATCAAGATGGCTCATTACGGACAGTTGACACACAGGTGTAAGGGTACTTAACTACCACCTTGTCTCTAATATCCTGGAACCAACATGGCTGCAACCATGCTGCAAACAACACTAATGATAAAGTATTTCTGATTTCATTCAAAGGGTTAGTTTGTACTTCTATGGTTAAGGAAAATCATATGCTAATGTTCCTCTGGCTGAGTGTGAAGGTAAGCAGTGCAGTGGCTGTCCACAGTTTGCACTGCACTGAGTATGCTCTTTGTTCCTCATTGTTCTTTCTCCTGTCCAGGTGCAGCCTGTCATCACTCTAATAGACTTCACTCAGTGGATTACTCTGCAACTGGCTCTTACTGAAGCAGTCATCCTACCTACAGCTGGTCAGCAGAACAATGGTCTTTTTGTCAGGTGGTAAGAGCATTGGAGCAGCTGCAATTCCATAGGAATATTCCTCTAAAATAGAGCTTCACTATATTTGGGCCCAAACAAAATCCTTCCTCACACCCAATTTTAAGGACTAAATACAGGGTTACATGTATTTACAGAGCTCATATATACGCTGGATGGCTGGAATCCTTACCAAAACATCATTATATTTATATCCTGTAGATAGAACCATAGACTCACTATTATCAAGGAGTTGCCAAATCTGTGATCAACAGCTATACCTGATTATACAGCAATAAGCTCTCTAGCTAAAAAAAAAGTATATTGCATAGAGTATTTCCAGAAAGAATATAATGACACCAGAGATCAATTCTATAGCTTATAAGACCTACCTGTCTCACTCATTAAGTGGATTTCTGTGGAAATGCTTTCTCTAAAGACTGTCAAATAATATAATTGAGTTCACATTAAATGGAAAATTGATCTAGTGACTAAAGAGGCTAACCTTGTGACATGTTTTCTATACTAGGAATCTTAGAATTTTCAGCTTGCTACAATTTAAAATGTAATCTAGTGCTGCCTCATAATAGTACTGCAATATTTTGGAAAGATTATTGCTGTGAGAAATTAACTATTAGCATTTATTATTAGCTTTTTGCACAATTAATTTGAGTTTACCAATAGACTTTAGGTACTGATAATGAATCATTCCTTAATAATACATATCCATCTGTCTTCAACTTGAAGCATTAGAAATTTTCCTTACAGTTTTTTCTTGTTTCTATGATCTGCTTCCATATTTAACATTTTGTCTCTCTATACTGATTACCACTTTCTGACACACAATTGTCACAAAAAAGCTGTCAGCACATCTCCACATTATATCTACAGCTCTATGACTTTGAGAGGTTACTGTCACTGATGCCTCCTCAGCTATCCGTGTGATCGCCGAAACACTCCTAGACATGTGGCCTCTATTCAGAACTTCAGCGCCAGATAATCCCTTAGTTGTAGATATTTGTTTTGCCCCCTTTCAAAGACTGATATGTAAATCTGGTTTAGTAGAGGCACAGAACAAACAGAAACAAAGCTTTGTAAGTTAAGGGGGACAGAGTATTGGTAATTGTAGTGGTCATCTAATGATCATCAGAATACAAAGAGGATATCTGAGCATCTGGCTTTCTGGCAGTGACAAGGACTGAAGCTTTCTGTTGTGGCAGTCTGTGAATGCAGCTGGTAGGAATGAAGATTTTGTTAATGTGCTCGGTGACTATGCTATCCTCTAATCACGGCATCCTTGATATCCCACAGTAAACATCTCGTTTACAAAACAAAGGTTATAAAAACAACACATTATACAAGTGTCCTACCCAGAAATCATGCGGTATTGTATTTTAGTGAAAGAATAGTCATTACTATTAAATCTGGGTATGAAACATTTACAATGCCAGTTATACACACATACACAGAGAGTGGAAAGAATACAACACAGTGAAAATGAAATAAGGGTTATTCTAACAAGTTTGAGATGATCATATATTTCTCTAGCATTGGAGCTCTCTCAGGACCCAATTATAGGCCTAAAGTTTGACCTTTCTGAAGATCTGCATACTTGGTTTAATAATATCCTCTCCCATCTCTACTGCTGATCTGTGAAGTCAATGGCAGTTTTGCTTGAGGAAAGAAAGCAAGCCGATACCCTTAGTTCATTGCAGTTCAGACCCTGTCTACATTATTAATATAACTTAGTCTAGTGGATTGCACCCTCTACTGGTTGTCAGGAGTCCAGGGTTTTATTTCCAGCTCTGCCACTGACCTATTGTGCAAACTTGGGCAAGTCACTTCTCTCTGTGCCTCTGTTTCCCCTCCTATCCTTTGTCTGCTGTAGCTATTTACATGGTTAGCTCTTTAGTGCAGGGACTCCCTCTCTTACTATGTGTTGTATAGTGCTAACTATGAGGGGGACCCCATCTCTTTTGGGGCCTCTCGACTGTAGTGTGATACAACAACAACAACAACAAAAAGCTAGTAAACTCGGTTGTGACTCAACACATTGCAAAACAGTTCGAGCTGCCCTTTGTTAATGCGACCAAATCAATGTATAATCAGCTTTAGAGAGCGCTTTAGTCAATGGTTTCATCTGGGCTATCCTATGCTTTTAAAATCTGGTTACAGCACAGCTGGGCCTCAAACAAGTTTAACAGCCAATGTTTTACTCAGTAGTCTTTCATTGTTTAGACATGGAGTACTGAAAGTATAGTGGGTGGTGGTGGTCTGTCAGTGTAATCTCAATTTTTGTCCATCACCATGATATCTCTGTACCTGGGGAAAAAAAAACCCACCCAAGTATTTGATCGCTTACATTTTACTCAGAGCTATATTACATGCCAGACACAGCTGCAACTATTTCTTCCATTTTGTCTGATCCCTTTCTATTTTGTTATTTTTCCTCTCATTTATTGAGACACTGATACATTAAAAGAAAGAATATTATATGCCAGAGACAACAAAACACAGGATAATACAATCACCCTTCAGCCTGTCCTCCAGGGAGCATCACAAATCCACTTGATATGCTCAATGCTAGATTTGACATTTAGATGCTGTGTTTATCTGAAAGACAGAGCCCTCTTTCTTACACATGTAGGAGCTAGTGCCTGGATCTCCACTATCTTTTCCCTGCGCAGTCATGTACAGTTGTATAAAGAGAGTATAAAAAGCTACTGGTGTAAGTGAATGGGAAATTCTGATTTGGTAATGTTTCACACCCACTTAGTACACATAAATTACTATACAAGGCAACTAGGCAGTGAAGAATCAGACCACTAAGGTGGCTCCGAATTTAGTCTTTCAATGTCAAATGCAATTACTCGGTTATTTATATTAAGAAGAGTCTGTTTCACGTGGTATCATGTGACTACTTTAAGATTTTTGATTTCCAAAAGAAGCAAGTCAATGTAGTTTAAACTTAACTCTTCCTTTTCCTCAACACAAATTTTTTGTTTTTTGGCAGGAGTACCAAGTCCCATAGCTGGATCAGATATTAATGGATTGACATATTCTCTTGCAAAAGAAAATAATAAAAACATCCATACACAGCACTGGGAAACTAGTGGCTATCCATAAACAGTTAAAATGGTCTGTAGCTCCTTTGCTTGTTAAGAACTCCATGTTAGATTATGTGATAAGAACAATTTTAATATGCTAAATGTTTCTTGTCTGAAAAGGTGATGCTGCTTCAAAGTGTGCACAGACACGTTTACTTTGTCAACTAATTGCTGTCTTTGTAAGAGGTCATTCTGTACAATTTTTAATAGATTTAGTTAAAACTGAAACAGGTAACTGAATTCATTTTAAATAAGGCCAGTGCTGTGTTTTATGAAGTTTTATAGGTTTCTTTGAAATGCAGATTTGTATTAGCAGAGCACGAAATAAAAAGAGCATTATGGCTGCACATGCAAGATAAGTAGAAGGAGTATTCACATATTCATGCTTCACCTCTCTTTTGGGGGCCTGTTTTTGTATTTGTATTATTAAAAGCTACTTCTGGGGGCCTTCATTGTCAGCTGCATTTTTAGACACAGCCTGGCTTATTTTAATGCTGCTAATTTTTCCTTAACCTTACCTTTTTAGGAGATTTGCATACTAGCTTTAAAAAGAGACACTGTCAAGATAAAAATTGTGAGTGCTACTTGTGTGGATGCACTTGTGAAATACTTTGGGCCCCTGAACTGGAAAAAAATAAAATAAAATAGGGGCCTAAGCTATTTGACAGTGGTTCTTTAGTAACAAGAATTTTACTTGCACCACAGAACACACAAAAAAGCAACACAAAAAAATTGCCAGGTTGTTTTTTTTTTTAAAAACCAAGAAAGCTGTTTTAAAAGGAGGAAAGCTTTAATTCATAGATTCATAGATTCTAGGGCTGGAAGGGTCATCGAGTCCAGCCCCCTGCTCTGCCCCTGCCTATCTGAGGATACAACAAGAAGCAATGGGCTTAAACTGCAGCAAGGGAGGTTTATGTTGGACATTAGGAAAAAGTTCCTAACTGTCAGGGTGGTTAAACACTGGAATAAACTGCCCAGGGAGGTTGTGGAATCTCCATCTCTGGAGATATTTAAGAGTAGGTTAGATAAATGTCTATCAGGGATGGTCTAGACAGTAATTGGTCCTGCCATGAGGGCAGGGGGCTGGACTCGATGACCTCTCGAGGTCCCTTCCAGCCCTAGAATCTATGAATCTATGAATTAAAGCTTTCCCCCTTTTAAAACAGCTTTCTTGGTCAAAAAAAAACCTGTCAATTTTTTTAAATGGAGAAATGTAAAATTGCATTGACCTATTTAGCAGTCAGCTTTAATAGCCTCATTAACATGCTTCTAATGGAAGTCCATCAGCAGTTGAAAGTTGCAGCAGTATACGTATACTTTATACCTCCATTCAGCTGCATCCCCCCTTCCTTCCATTAAAATTGCATTACGGTTTCTTGTGACAGAGACAGTACTAAAGTCCCAGGTATACATCTAACTGGCATCAGTACCCACTCCGAGTGTTCAATAACATATAAGTATTATGATTCGATAGTACGCTTGTATGTTCAAGTGCTTTGGAGGGGGCGGGCCTCATCCACTGTAGTTAAGGTTGCAAAACATTTTCCAGTGTAAACCCTTGTTTTTAGATATTCATTGCTCTGTGAAACAGTTTGGGCTGGTGTTTTTAATGCTCTGTTTCAGTCCTGTTAATCAGTCTTTCATTAAAATCTCATCAGTCATTTTTCTACAGTTGTGAAAAAATGAACTTTCTTCCCATCATGAAAAAATTGTGCACCTTTTTCATGTTTAATAGGCCTATAGCCAAAGTGGTTTAAATTAGTGGGTTGCAATTTAGGTTGGAAATATTTCTCATTGTCTAGCTGTGCACAGCCTTGATCCAGGGGAAATTCAATTTGACTTGGCTGAGTTATGAGCGTGTGAAATTCACATGCTTAGGATGTGAAGTACTGATTTTTTTTTCCCACAAGATTGTTCAATATGCATCTAAGGAATGAGGCACAGACAATGTCAGTGGTTAAGTGCACAATAAATTCTGAATTGCTCTGAATCAGTCCTGACACACTTTTCAAATATGTCATGGAACTAAGGAACTCCTGGGAACCAGGCATTTCTGAGCAATGTGCACAAGTGAGAATACATGAGTAGGCCCATTTTATTGCACTGAGGGGTGAGGGAGAGATGTGGGCCTCTGGAGGCTAGATCTGATGTGGGGCTGATTGTAGGGTAGGAGGGGCTGAGCTGATGTGATTGGGTATGTGTATTTAATAGCTGAGCTGGGCAGGTGTGGCACTGCAGGGGGCAAAGAACTGGAATATTTCTTTTTTATTCGGAGAGCACCTGGAAGCTCCACTCCATCAGGCAGCCAGCAACAGCTCCTGCAGTGGGGGCCAAAATTACAGCCGCACAAATGATCACGTACACTTTGGGGATGGATGGGTGGTGTTCCAAAATCAAAAGAGACAAATTAAGTTTGCAAATTAATTCCAATTTGGTAGCTTCTCGTTGGAAATGATACCAGACAGAGAGAGTCTTTGCTCTAGAAGTGGAACCAGAGATGGTCACTGGGTAGGTTTCAGACACCAAGGGCAGCTTAAAAACACATGGGCCCAGATGTGGGTCAAAACACAGTGTAACCCCCCACCCTCCCAGGTGTGGTGTTCTGTCCCATCTGGCAGCCTTAGCTTACAAGCCAGGTGGCTTTTAGCTAATGCACTAAACTCCAGAGGCCCCAGGTTCAATCCCACCTGCCAACGACAAGAGTCTGTCAGTGTTACAACAGCAGCCCTCTAGCGAGTATCCAGCAGAGAGAGCTCAGGCAGGGCAGGGCTGTGACAGCTTCCTGAAAAAAAGGAACGTCATTTAAATACACTTCTTTCCTTTGCATCAATCCATTAATAATTTTTAGACTCTACTAACATTACAAAAACCCATTAACTCCGCCTCCCACTATTTTGGTCTTTTTGTAGTACAACTCTAAATAGAACAGGTCCATTTTATCAGCATCCTTATTTCAAATAGCTGACACAGGAAAATTATTTCATAAAACTATGTTATTGAAGATGTATCAAACAGAGAACAATGAAATTCGAATGTTCTGTATTTATATCTCTTATAACACATTTAGATTAAGCTATCGAACATTAATTTCCAATGAAACATGTTAATTTAGGAGTCTAAAGTCATGCAAGCCATTACAAGTTCATGAAATGGTTCTCTCCTAGTGAAAAAATAGCATGTGAGGAAACGAACAAATAGCTACTAGTCTTATGTTGGAATAAAATGTCCTCTGATATTATTAAAATGTATGTCTAATATGTTGAAAGAATCATGTTGTTGCTGTTCTTTTTAAAATATTCCCCTTTCTCGTATTAGAACACTTACACCATAAATGGAGTCCATAGCAATTCTTGCAGATCACTTGAGTAGAACAAAGCCACCTAAAACTTCCCACTGCTATTATTCTGAAACTATACATGGCAGCTCAGTTTAATTCAGGCTCTGAATGTTTGGAAAGACCCAACAGTACCTGAAGCAATCTGATCTAACGGATGAGAGGTGCTTTTTGACTGAAGCAGAGTTAGGGGGAATTGGACCTTAATCATTGCCATTTGAAAGTTCTGTGTTCTAGAACCCTAACATTATAAACTTCCTACAGAGCCAACTGTGGTGTGCATTAACACAGTAGTTGAAAACTATGATTTATTGTACATTTATTTTATTGTACAACTGACAATGAGAAATGCAGAACCAGAATATTTTGTCTGATGGATGGCTGCATTAGACTGTTGTGTGTGAACGAAAAAATGAGTGTTTAATAGAATCAGCTAAAGAATCAGATGATACTTATATATGACTCTGAAGAATAAGTGGTTCAGCCGGCTAATTTACCAGCCTTTCATCTCACCTTGATTTGAATCTAAATTTGATCACAAGTTAAAACAGATTCAGTACTTCTCTCCTGGTTCCTCATATTGGCTGCATATTGTCCCTTTACTCACTATTTTCATAATTATTCCTTAGGCAAAAAGGTCTCATTGAGTGACTAAGGACTTCAGTTTTTCGTCTGTACATTGATAACATCAAAAACACTATCAAATGGCACAGTTTTATATTATTTGGCAAGCTGTGTGCAGGAGAGGCCAATGACAAGCAAAACAGGGAAGCAGCAGGCAAAAATGGAAGTTCATTGGCAGAACTGTGGTGTCGTGAATACTAAAATTCATCAGATTCACTCCACATTTTTTACAGACAGACAGGCATATACACACACACACACACAGAGGAGATGCAGATTATTTACTGTATTACTACAGGATAATGTGGTAGAATTACCTGAAGTTAATAATTGATGTTTTCAATTAAGTTACCATATAGTAGGTGTCAGTCTTTCACAATAATTTATGTAACCACTGTTTTGTAAATATAATCAAAGCAGCACCATTCTATATCAAATCTCACAACCACACATTATGTGATGGTGACCTTCCCTGATTGTGAGCATACTTGTGTACCAAAACAAAGCATCATTCATATAGCAGCACAAAAGTATGCTCTGGCACCATCTACCCCACTCTGAAGGGAATGCATATCACAACAAACAATGTAGGTTGGCTTGCTTGCTTTCAAATACAAATATATTGCATGTGTCATTGTAACCCTCATTTTGGTGCCGACTTAGTACCTGTATGATTTGTTAACAGGAGAGGGGTACCTTATAGTATTTGAGCAGCTCCAAAGTTTCTGTCACTTGGCCTCATTTCTCAGTGCTGCTGGTAGCTGTCCGACTCCTGGTGTGCTAAAGAATAAAGCTATTTGGCGATGCCTCCAGTGAGACAATGTTTTAACCACTAAGGCTCCCGCAGTTGAACTCACAAATAATTCAAATTCGCACAAGCAAACAAATTAAAAACAATAACTATAAATTTCATGTAAGGATTTGATTAAAGAGAAATAGACAATCAGTAAAAACATAACATGGTTAAAATGACTAGAGATATTAATAATGCTTTTCAGTTACTAAAAGCTATGCTGGCAAGCATACTAGGTCACATGATCACACATTCCTCTAATGTTCCTAAACAAAAGTTTCTCCCCCACCCTTGGGTCTCTCTGTCCCCCATGTCTCAGGTACCAAGTGGTGCATATGAAGACACGTTGCGGACCTGTACGGAGATGCTGTTAGAAACAGATGTAAGCAGGGTCTATATGAACTCTCCCCTGACAGCTAGTTGGGAAGGGAGAGAGACTTCAGGAGCAAACTGTATTTACATGAACACACCTACTCTGTGTAGGTATCCAGCAGACAGGAGCTGTGTAACTCCAAGTGATCAACTTTGGCTGGTGTTGGGTTACAAATCACTGTAGTACTGAATGCAGGGGTAATGAAATGTTATCAATGTTATCTTTATTGTATGAGTAAAGGGGAGCAGAACTATGCTTAACTTGTCCCTAATGAGGAGGTCACCCTCAGCTGAAAGGACCTTGTTAAGCCCAAATGCCAGACCCCTGTGAAAGCAGAGAGGGATGTGGACTCTACTTAAGGGTCCCTGACTGGGTTTAACCTGCTCTTCTCCACTGTTCAAAGATAGAGCTAAATAGGCTCCATTAGGAGCCTTTTGTTATTTTAAGTGCTCAATAGGAGCTGAAATCACTTGTGGTGGGACAGCATTTCTGCCCAGCCTGCTAAGAGCTGACAATCACTAAGATAGGTTTCAGTGTAGTAGCCGTGTTAGTCTGTGTCAGCAAAACGAAAATAAGAAAGAAAAACTTGTAGCACCTTAGAGACTAACAAATTTATTTCAGCATAAGCTTTTGTGGGTTAGAACCCACTTCTTCGGATGCATGGAATGAAACATGCAGTAGACAGATATTTATACAGTCAGAGAAACATGATAAGGTGGAGGTGCATAGACCAATCTTAAGAGGCTAATTAATTGAGAGGAACCATAACAGCAGGGGAAGAAAAAACCTTTGAAGTGATAAACAAGATGGCCACACAGGTGTGAATGAGGATCGTTAACTTAAGGGAAATAGATTCAATTAACGTAATGGCCAAGCCATTCCAAGTCCCTATTTAATCCGGAGGTGATGCAATCTAGTTTGCATATCAATTTGAGTTCAACAGCTTCTCTTTGTAGCCTGTTTTTAGAGTGAATCTGTCGCAACACTGCGACCCTCAAGTCTGTCGCTGAGTGACTGGCCTCAGCCTGCAGAAAAGCTCAGGAAGGGACAATCCATTCCTCCTGCCAGCAACAGGAGGAGACCGTCTCTCCTGCCACTGCCTTCAGCTAGCCCACACCAGGTCTGGGATTCACTAAGAGACTGCCTTGCAGAGGTCACAACAGAGAGGCAGGTAGCAGCAGAAGGTAACTGATGGGCGGCTGGCGGGAACAGCCGGTGGGAGCAGCAAGCGGTGAGCAGGCAGCTGGTGGAAGCGGCAAGCAGGTGGCTGGTAGACCTCGATGGATGCACCTCTGAACTCTGGGTTTTTACTGACCAGGGGCAACAACTGTGAGTGGGGTGTTAAGGCGAGGGGGCACACTACAGGAACTTTGGTGTTGGATTCAAGAACCTGAAGCAGAAGACACTTCCCAGCGTACTCTGTTGTGGTGTTTTGCTCCTTGCTTTTATGTTTATGAATCCTGCTTGTGCTGTTTTCCCTGATTAATACTAGGTTACTTTTATTAAAGAAAACTCTCCACCTCGGACTCTGTGCTTGCGAGTGGGGAAGTATTGCCTCTTAGAGGTGCCCAGAGGGTAGCGTGTAATTTCCCCAGGTTACTGGGTGGGGGCTCAAGCTGGTTCTGTGTTGTATTATTGAAAAGGAGCCCCTAGATATTGAACCCGGCCCTTCTTGCTGCCCACTCCAACTGGCAGACTTACTTGTTATACAGGAATTGGCAGGTCAGGTCTTGATGATCCAGGTAGATGAAAGCCCTTTTGAAGATGCAATGTGCCTTAATGTGCAAAATTAAATCCCAATTACCTGTCTAACTATAATAGGGTACTCACTCAGGATCCTTTTCTGGCTGAGTAGTCAGGAAACAGAAGCAGGCAAGCGGGTCCTCCCTCCGAATCACTGGAGAGGGACTAATCACCCACCCCATTTCTGGAATGGTGCTGACGGTCTTTAAAGTTTGGAACCCAAAGGTTCAGTTGTAAGCAGGTCGGTCTCTGGATCCAGAATCCCAGACCTGGTGTGGGCTAGCTGCAGGCAGTGGCAGGAGAGACTGTCTCCTCCTGTTGCTGGCAGGAGGAATGGATTGTCCCTTCCTGAGCTTTTCTGCAGGCTGAGGCCAGTAGCTGGGCCTGCCAGTGCTGCACTGCCAGGCCACAAAGAGACTCTCTCCCTCCTCCACTCCCCAGCTGGCCTCTGCTACGTGGAGGGAAAGCTGGGCTATTCACAGCCTCCCTCCTACTTTCCTGGGCATCCAGGACTCTGCCCAGGGTCAAAGACTGCTTGCAGTGTGCCTGGCTGTCCCGTGATCTCTGATTATCTACTGGGGACTGGTGTTGTCTTCCCTCGGCCCAATGGTTGAAGGAGGAGAGTTGCCAGGGTGACTGGGGTGGAAGAGGTCACGTCTCCCTCCCCTTCCTTCCTGGTGCCTGGGAAGTCAGTGCATGAGTCTGCCATAGACCCCATGGGGGTCCAAAATGTCTCTCTCTCTTCTGGGAGTTACATTCCCCTGGCTAAGGGAGGGTAGGGCTACATCATTCTGATTAAAAAGTAATGGCTAGTTAAAAATATCCATTCCATTGCAAGACACGAGTGCACCGCTGACGTCACTCTGCAATGTCCTCAGGCTTTCGTTAGAAAGGGCCACAAAGTTCGCAACTTTCAGTCAGTGATTGTTTCTTGTATTAGAGACTGTGTAGCCCCTCTGATGCTGTTCTGTGAATTATTGCCCCTGACATTTATTACAAGCATTAACAGCAATTTACCCATCATTAATCAGAGCAGTCAGTTACAGTACCTCAGTCATTCTGCACCCTTACTTTACTAGCTGGCTAAAATATTTTATGCTACCATTAGCCTCAAAACTTCAATAAACAGCTTGTAAATTTAGACTCGGGATCCTGAAAAGTGTAGTGCCCTATTTGTGGCTAATTTATAGTCTGTATTTATGTTTGTGCCAGGACCTGGGCTTTCCCACTGATCCAGATTTGAAATATGTAGTCATAAAGTGTACTCTTGTGTTGGACCATCAGATTAGGAGTTGAAAATCATGTTCTTCTTAGTGGAGCCATTAGTTATAGTTATGCATCATAGCAGAATATACATCTTCATATTTACAAACTTATATTTATCAGTTGAGTCACTTAACACATTACCTGTAGGCTAACTGAAATTTTCAGTTTTATTTATAGAACTACTAGAAGGTATGGCAGATACTGTAAGGTAGATGGCACCTACAAAATGAGAGACCACTGTTCGCTACACAAGTGTAAATATTTTTTTTGAAAACATTTTAGTATGAAAAGCAAATTTCAGTTTTACAGTACAAATCTTAATCAAAAGGGAGCATCTTTTCACGAGTGAGGCCTCATTTTCAAAATCAATGATAATGGAGTAGTGGCTGCAATCTTTATTGGTAAAAGGAAACCACTGATTATAGCATCTAAAGGTAAAGCAACTGCATATGTATGCTTTTTTATAATGTCAGAAAAGCCAATCTAGCTATACATTTATACCAAAGACACCAAAGTGAGGGAAGAAAAGTACTAGAGTGCCTTTGCTAACATACCTACTAATTTATCCGTGAATTCACACTAGAAATTCAATCTGTGTGCCAGCTCAGAAAGCTTTGTAACAAAAGCATTTTACAAGTTAAATGATTTTCTGGAAATCATTTTAAGATGGTCATTCTGCTTAATCAGCATGAAGTTCAGTACTGCATCAGATTACTAAAGCATACCATTACCCCCAAGGGCTTCAAATTCCATCAGTTTCATCTCAGTCATTTTGCCAAGAGCTATGCAATTCCCATAACATGATCCAAGCCTTGGAAATAAGGGTAGGAGTACTTAAAATATCAATGTTCACTTGTCTGACATACTCTATGCTGATAAAATATTTATTTCCAGATGTTTGGTTTCATAGTTGATTAAAACAGACATACTGAGCAGATTTAGTTTTATCCAGCTCATGCTATATAATAATGAGCTGGTGTGATGCTCTCTGTCTCGGGGGAACACCCAGCACCCCATGTTCATCTTTATAAAATGATGGTGTGGTATCCAATGCAAAGTTTGTCATGTTGGGTGTCTTCAGAAGGCTCATAATGCACTGAGCATGGTTGATATAGTAATTGTTACAGTAATGTTATAGTAAGGTTATAGGTTATAATTTCATGTATATACAGTACAGACCTGTTTACACGCGGATGTCGGGAGTCAAGCTGTCACGACCGTGTGTTAACGGACCGCGGATTAAGAGGGCCATGCTGAAATATTTAATATCTTATCTTGGCGGGAGTAACTATGACTCTCTTAAGAGTCTTGTTACTGGGCGGCAATATTTAGACCTCAACCTCCCCGTGGTCCCGCTGGATGGCTCAATGGGTGATGAGTTGACCAACTGAGGCTCAGCTGCTATCGATAACCCTGCCCTATTGTCCTGGTGCACCGGCCAGGCAATAGTATCAAATGGTGGAAAACAACAAAGTGATGATGGCACTAGAAAGTGCCCAGATATGCCCAAGTTGAAGGCCTAACTCGATGGAACTATACATGAAGACTGTACCTTGGGGCAGGTACAGCTTCCGGCCCTTTGAACCCCTGGCCCGATACCGAGCTAATGTCAAAACAGTGGCCACACAAACAGAGCCCTGTGAATACCGAAAGTGAGGCATTAAATGTCCAGCATGTCTCACAGACAAACATGACCATAAAAGAGGTACACCTAACATAATGTACTTCACGAGACGATATCAACAATAATACTTCTGAATGGCGAACAATCACATGAAAGAAGCAGAGGATCCACCCACTCCTCACAACAGAAATCATAAGCAGTGCTTTCCAAGAGATTGTAAAACCTACCTGCCCACCAAACCCGGACCTCTCCATAATCGCCTCTGACGATGAAGAGGACATAGACAGCCCAAATGCAGAAACAAGCGAGGTCCTCAAAATTCCTGTTATTGAGGAGACTATTGTTGAAGAGGCAGTGGAAACAACTACAAATGAAATACAAGAAAAGACTCTAATGTAACTGCCCAACAATAACCCAGCATGTCCCTTCTGTGGTGACCACGTCGGCAAGCCGAATGCTCTAAGTGCCCACATAAAAAGAAATCACAGTGAAAGAGATGTGGAGTTCCAATGCTCACTGTGTAACAAAACTGATTCCAAGGTGCACAGCATTTTATGCCATATTCCTAAATGCAAAGGGAAAATAATTGAAGAGCCAGCGGGTGACTGGGCTTGTGAAGCATGCAACAAGCAATTTAACACCAAGAGTGGGCTTTCCCAACATAAAAGAATAGCCCATCCAGCAATACGAAATCAAGAGCGTATTAAAGACAGTCAACCCAAATAAAACTCTCAATGTGGGAAACACAACAGCTGCTGGACTGTTGAAGAAGTGCAGCTCCTTGCTGACTTCAATAACTTGTTCTGGGGCAAAAGGAACATAAATGTTCTGAACTCAGAACACATGAAAACAAAAACTGCCAAACAAATAAGCGAGAAATGTCATCTATTGGGCCTTTATAAGAAAACCACAGTGATAATGGCGGACCCAGTACCTGTATCAAACACATGCCATTTGGACGTAAAAACTGCCACCATGAATACCACCACTGGACTGAAAGAAGCGTACATATGTAAAGTAAATGAAAACAATCAACCAGGGCCAAATAAAATTAGATTCTGAAGTCATAAATGCATGGGTTGCTGGAGACTTGAACATAAGATCCCTTGTCGAGTCCGCCTCTCTCGACATTCTCTCCACCTTCCTGACAGAAGCACCGAAGCCAAGAAAGAGGTTCAACAAGAGGGCCACAAAGAAAAACAAAAAGAGCAAAGAGAAAAAGAAGTGGATGGAAAAAAGAGTGGCCCGAAAAGGTATCTACCAAAGATACCAGCATCTATTTGACAATGACCGATGCAAACTTGCCTCCATTATTCTCAATGACACTGAATGCCTGCAGTGCCAAATCCCTCTTGTAGAAGTTTTTGAAACATACAAGAACAAATGGGAAAACCAGACCCCTTCTGAAGGATTGGGCCAATTTAAATCTCATGCGACGGCTGATAACACCGCCTCTGAAATCCTACTCTCGGCTAAAGGAAATAATTAAAAACATAAAGGAGATGAATAAAAATTCTGCTCTAGGACCTGACAAGGTCAGCCTGAGAGATCTACTCCTAGATCTCTAGAAAAACTCTTCAACACGTGGCTGATCACAGGTATAATACCTGACAGCATTAAAGAATGCAGCTCACTACTAATCCCAAAAACTGCGGATCCTGAGGCTCTGAAAGATCTGGGGAACTGGAGACCTCTAACCATCGGATCCATTGTACTAAGGCTTTTCTCAAGAATAATAACTAACCGACTGGCTAAAGCATGCCCAATAAATGCTCGACAAAGAGGGCTGCTCCGAGAACCTCAAAAAACTCTCAACACAATATTGAAGCAAGCAAAAAATTGTTGGGAGTCGTATTCATGGACATTGCCAAAGCATTCGATTCAGTATCCCATGACCACATCATGTGGGTACTCCGAGAAAGGGGAGTGGATCAACATATTATGGACATAATCGAAGATTCTTATAAGAACATTCACACCCAAATGGAGGTTAATAAAGAACTAACCTCACCCATCAAAATCCAAGTTGGTGTCAAACAAGGAGACCCCATGTCTCCACTACTGTTCAATCTGGCACTTGATCCTCTAATTACAGCATTAGAGGAGGCTGGTATGGGATTTTCCTACGGGACAAATAAGATAACATCACTTGCCTTTCCTGATGATCTGGTCATGCTTAGTGACAGCTGGGAGGGCATGAACAAAAACATCGACATACTGGAAACCTTCTGCAGGCTATCTGGCCTAAAAGCACAGGCCAAAAAGTGCTATGGATTTTTCCTAAGCCCCACTCATGATTCATATACCATCAACAACTATGATGCCTGGAAGATAAATGAGGATAGTTTGAATATGATCTTACCAGGCGAATCTGAAAAATATCTTGGTCTTAAGGTCGACCCATGGATTGGATTTTCCAAACCCTCACTTACAGAGAAGCTTAACATGTGGCTTGAAAAACTAACCAAAGTGCCATTAAAACCATCACAAAAGCTAACGATGTTAAACGTCTATACAATACCAAGAATCATTTACCTGGCTGATCATACAGATACCAAGAAGACCTTGCTATCCTCACTGGATAATAACATCAGAAACGCTGTGAAAGAGTGGCTCCATTTACCTTCAGACACTTGCAATGGCTTCATCTACACCAGAGCTAGGGATGGTGGACTGGGAGTGATGAAACTTGCTAGCCTCATCCCTTCAATTCAAGCACAGCAGTTGCATAGAATCGCTAATTCAGAAGATGAAACAATTTGATATATCGCATTGGCAAACAACATTGAAGAAGAATTCAAAAACCTATGGGTGATGGCTGGTGGAAAAGAGGATGAAATTCCCAGAACAACAGACCCAGTGTCTATTGACTATAGACTACCCCAGCGGATCCTAGAACTTCTCAATGAATGGGAGAAACTGGCTCCCAAGAAAATATACAAGATCCCATGTAATTGGAAGGAAACAGAACTGCCCCATTGGAAAAATCTGCCGTGTCAGGGCAGTGGCATTGAACACTTCGAAAATGATCCAATAAGTAATGATTGGCTGAAATTCCATCGTGGGTTCTCAGAGCGTCTATTCCTTATGGCCCTCAAGGTCAGAACAAATGTATACCCCACTAGAGAATACCTAGGACGTGGCAGGACAACCAAGAATGTGAATTGCAGACACTGCTCTGCTTCCTACGAATCTCTATCCCACATTCTAGGACAATGCACAGCAGTCCAGAAAGCCCGTATAAGAAGGCATAACAAACTATGAGGCATGTTGAAGCAGGAAGCAAAGAAACTGAAATGGGTTGTCTATGAAGCACCTCACCTGCATACCGCTGAAAAAGAACTGAGAAAACCTGACCTCATTTTCGTTAAGGAAGAGATGGCCCTGGTGATAGACGTCACGGTCTGATTTGAATACAAAGAGAAAGTCTTTGAAGACGCAGCAGCAGAGAAAGTGGGACACTACAAAGAACTGACAAATCATATTAAAGAACTTACTGGAGCAAAAGAAGTAGAGTACTTTGGGTTCCCCCTAGGTACAAGAGGAAAGTGGCCAAAGATAAATGAGAAAGTTCTGACAGCCCTTGGTATGCCAGACTACCAGCAAAAAAGAACGGCAAAATATTTTAGTAGGAAAACATTGTTATATTCCTTAGATGTTGTTAACACCTTTGAAAATGTTGGAAAAAACAAGAAAACTACTGTTCCATGAGGCCCTGTCCCTCATGTGCTGAACTTCCTTTCTAATCTTTTCTCTTACCCAAACTATATACCCTTCCCTCTCTTCATGGGAAACTCGTAATGATTATAATAATTCATGACCGCTCACTGGACACGGCAAACCTGGTTGGACAAGCCACCAGGGGTGTACATACACTCCGAATAACTCGAAAAGGAAACCCTCAAGGGTTTTAAAAATAGCTATATACACATGTATAATTATCTAGGATTACATACATATTCACAGTGTCCCAAATACTGGAGGCCTATCTGTTAACGGCGCTTTGCAAGAATATAAATTCAATGACTAAGTGTGCGTGATATGTCTTTACCAATATCGGCGATCAAAAGGATGAGGAAACGCCAGTAGGCCTACAACACGTTTCCGCTCCACACGGCCTGTCGATTTCTATGTCAGTGAGTTAGTGAGCAAATCTGTAGCGCTATAGAGCAAGTTCCTGTACCACGTGTTAATGAGTCTCGCATGTTAAATAGGTAGCACTGGGAGGCATGGCGCTACTGCGGGTTAAGCGGATTTGTGCGTGTAAACAGGTCTGAACTGTAGTTATGAGGCTGAAAATGTATCCTCATGTCTTAACGCAAGCCTATGCAAAAACTTTCCAAGAACAGAGGTAGTTCACACCTCATCAGGGCATGGATGGGACAAACCCAGCCCATCCTCACAGGAACAATGGACACTATCTTAGGTAGCAACCAAAGAATCTGTTAGAACCTCGAGGGAGTCACCCCCTTCCTTTGGGCAGTTTGGGACTGCGATGAGGTAATGCTCACCTGACTCTGAAGGGGGAGGGGAGACAAGGTCAAGAGGAAAGAAAGGACGTGATAAAAGAGAGAGACATTTTGCCATGCTCTCTCTCTTCCGTCTACATCTATAGATACCACCACCACCACCAAGCAACTGAGCCACTGATCAAAGGGGAGAGCCTGGCTGAAGAGCCAGCCTGTGGTGAGAAGCATCTAAGTTTGTAAGGACATTGAAAGGGTTAAGATTAGCTTAGAATGCGTTTTGCTTTTATTTCGTTTGACCAAATCTGACTTGTTATTCTTTGATTTATAATCACTTAAATATATCTTTATAGTTAATAAATCTGTTTATTGTACCGGAAGCAGTGCATTTGGTTTGCAATGTGTCAGAGAGTCCCCTTGGGAGAACAAGCCTGGTACATATCAGTTTCTTTGTTAAATTGACGAACTTATATAAGCTTGCAGCATCCAGTGGGCATAACTGATTGAAATAGGTTTACACAGTGGTTGTTGAAGGGATTAACTTTGAAAGACATGAACCACTTGACTATGCAAGATTAGGACAAGATGTTGCAAAGATTTTTGGGGATTGTGTGCTTGCAGGTTATAGGGCATACCATTGATGATTCAGCTCTAGGGGCACAGTTGGCCAAAGTGCTATATAATTTAAGATCAGCCCAAGTGGAAATGTTTAACATGAAGCTCCTCCCTAAGGAGGGGCTGATTGAACCAGCAGATGGCCTTCAGTGGTGGAACATGCAAGCGCATAATGTACTTAATACAGTAACGAGAGGGGACAAGGCACATATTGAAACACTGTTAGTTGTGCTGACCCTTGAATGCAAACAGTATCTGTTGCTGTTTGATCCCGATCCTGGCAATTTGGACAATTTGTTAGCTAGAACCAAGCACTGGAGGGGATAGAATAGGACAATGGTGTCAGTGGCAGAAGCCAAGATTTTTTAAGTGGAATCTAGCCCAGAGGCAAGGGATTCTGGTGGAAGGGATGAGGAGACTAGAAAAATGGGCAACCATAGATATTGTTATGGCAGCTTAAGAAAGGAAAAAAAGAATTGGAGGAAGAAATAAAGAGATTGAGGGCTCCGAAAGAGAGCCAGCCTAGCCCTGATGAACTCCTAATAGGGTTGCCAGGCCCCTGCACCACAGCTGTCCTTTGTAACACCCCTTTTACCGGGTGGCTGGGGATGCCCCACAGTAAAATACAGTACAGCGAGAGTGGGAAAGGACATGGTATTAGATAGTGGGCAGCAATAACTGTGACAGGACACTTGTCAGAAGGGGCAAAGCAACAGAGGATTTGGGAAGTTACTGGAGTAACTTGCTCAGTTCATGTCAGGGAAAAGCAATCAGTTGTAGCTGGATAGTGAAGAAGAGAATACGATAATGGTAGTGAATTCACAAGAAGAGATTCTGGATATTTGTGTGCTAGTGGAAATTAGATTAATAGTGGATTTGGCCCATATGATGCTTTGGAGGACCAAAGAAGGAGGCATCATACCCATGATCGCAACTACCGGATCAATTAAGGGTGTACGGGAAGTAGCTATATAGTATGAAAAAGACACCCCTGTTGGGTGCCCCAACATACTTATGGTTACCCCAACTAGTAAAAACTTTTGGGGATGTCTATATCAAGTCCAAACTGGAATGTGATTGGATGGACATCCAGATTTCACTTGAAAGACAGGACCCACCACCCCAGAGGCAGTATCCCATACCTAAGGAATCCATAGATCGAATTCAGGAGGTAGTGGAGGCATTGTTAGAACAAGGTGCAATAAAACCAATGTCTTTGGTGTGTAATTCCACATCCTGACCAATGCAGAAGCTGAGAGGTGAGTGGATATTGACTATAGGAGTGTAAATGATAGAGCAAAATCTATGGCTCCTATTATGGTAGCTTATCCAGAGACAATTGCAAAAATCTCTCCTAGAATGAAGTAGATTTCCTGGCTAGATGTTAGTAACGGGTTCCGGTCCCTTGCCCTAGCTCAAAAGTGTCAGTATTAGAAGGCTTTCACATTGGAGGTCTGTAAAATATGCATGGACCATATGACCCCAGGGATAAAAAGATTCTCTGGCTATTTCCTATGCCCCCATTAAGCAGTGTCTCAAGGACTTTCCTTGTCTGGATAGGCTCGTCCAGTACATGGATGACATATTGATACACTCCCCTATACAGGAGGAGCACAAACAAGATTTGTTGGAGGCTTTGCAATGTCTGCTGTGGGCAGGATTAAAATTAAATAGCGGGAAAAAACACAACTGGTTACAAGAGAGATCACCCTTCTTTTCCTATGGGAACCCCTAGGAAGGTTGAGTATCGATCACCAGAGAGCAGGGTTAATTTCTAAACTGCCCTTCCCCACAGACAAACAGGCACTACAATCTTTTCTGGGAATAATAGGGGTTTCCAGGAAGCATTCTGCCCCATAGGCTGAAACAGCAAGCCCCTTTATGAGTTGGAAAGGACACCTCACTTGGACTGGCAGGAAGGACACATTGAAGCAGTGGTTAAATTGAAGAAGAGAAAAAAACTTTTGAGGAGCGCTCCAGTGCTGGCAAGGCTGGATGCAAGTAAACCATTTTGTATGTATCCTGTGGTAATTCCAATCTGGCGGTGGTGTTTATGCAACAATATGCAGTTCAGGATCGGTCCATGTCATTTGCCTCCCGACTGCTGCAAAGTGTGGAACTGAAGTACAACTGCTGTGAGAAGATTGTGTTGACAGTGTACTGGACTATTATCAAGCACAAATACTTGGCGGGAAGCCAGAAAGTGTTCATTGTCAGTCACCATACTCCCCTTAAGGTACTGCTAGAGGGAAAGCTATCTGCTGGGCAAGTAAGCAGTGAAAGGATTTAGAGATGGACTCTGGCTTTGCAAGGAGACGACGTGGAGGTGGTTCAGCTTAAAGAACCAAAGGAATGGATTGCAGGAATTAGCATAGAAGGAAAGCCACATGAATGTGAGGTTAGCTCCGGTAGCACCTGGAATCCAATCTTTAAGGAACTGCATGACAACAAGGTTAGAGAAAAAGAGTAAGTTTCGTATATGGACAGCAGTGTAAAAGAGTAAAGGAAAGTATATCTGGTAGCAATATAGCTAAAGGTTGGAATGGTCATAAATTGTGGGAGTACATCAGCTCAGTATGCAGAATTAGCATCAGTTATTAATATGCTGATGGAAGCAAAGAGGTCTCACTCTAAGCTTACCATAGTTCTGTACCCAGATTCAGTGCTCAGGGGAGCTGCATTATTGCTAGCGTAACCCTTCTGCCAATTGGAGACAGCAGCAACCATGGCCGGGTTCAATATCGAGGGGTTCCTTTCCATCGATACAACACAGAACCAGCTTGATCCCCCACCCAGTAATCTGGGAAAGTTTACACACCACCCCTAGGTGCCGCTGAGAAGCAATACACCCCCCCTCACAAGCCCAGAGTCCATGTGTAGAAAATAAACCTTTAATAAAAGGAGGGAAGTAACTCGCAATTAATTTGGGAAAACACCACAAACAGGGTTCATAAACATAAACCACGAGTAAAAGACCCACCCCCAAGTAGGTTGGGCAGTGTCCTTTTCCCCTCAGGTTCTTAAGTGCAGTAACTCAAAAGTCCCTTTCACATGCCTGACCCTTCTCTGCACCCCACTCACAGTTGTTGTCCTTAGTCAGTGCAGGCCCAGAGTTCAGAGGTGCATTTGCAGATTTCACCTCCCACCATGGGTGGGGGGGTAAAGAGGCATCTTACTTGCTCCGCTGGCTGCTCACTGGCCACCTGCTCACCATGCCCCTTCACCAGCCACCCTGCTGGCTGCTCATTGCACCTCTCCGATGCCACCCTGCTGGTCACTCATTCACCAGCTGACTGTCAGTCACCTTCTGCCCCTCTGCTGTGACCTCAGCACATCAGTTTCTCAGGCCTTGGCTACACTTGCAGATGTACAGCGCTGTGAGTTAAACCCATCTTCGTACAGCTGAGTAGGGAAAGCGCTGCAGCCTGTCCACACTGGCAGCTGCCAGCGCAGTAAGGTGGCTATATTCGAGGCATTTGCAGCTGTATTGGGAGTGGTGCATTATGGGCATTCAAGTGGCTGCAACGTGCTTTTCAAATGGGGGGGGTGAGGGGGACTTTGACAGGGAGCGTTTTGGGAGAGAGTGGGTTTTTGAAATATCCACAGAGTGTCAGCTCATTATTTCCACACCTCCACATCCCCTGCCTCTCTCTCAATCACTGAAAGCAAACAGCAGGGGCTTTGTTTGTTTTTAAAGAGCAAATAAAAGAGAACTTGGGGAAACGGAGCCCTCCCCCACCCCTCCCCCGCGCCGTTCTTCTCCCCCCCCCATCCCGGCCATCTCTGTCCAAGGCAACTTTGCAGGCGGGGGGAGGGGGCTCCGTTATGAATGCCGGCAGCAAACAGTAGCTGTGTTTGTAAAGCACCTCAACAACGGACCTCTGAACTCCAACCCGGAAGTGCCGTTTCAAAACAAAGGGAGCTTCCGGAGATCAGTAACTGCGTTGTTCCTGGGCTACACTGAAAGACCAACGTTCCACCCACTTCGCAACAGTAGCTATTTCTCTCGGGGAGGTGGAGTACATGCAGCGCTGTATCTGAGGAGATACACCGTTGCACGTGCCTTGCAAGTGTAGCCAGTTAGTGAGTTACAGCGCTGCATGCAGTTTTATTGCGCTGTAACTCGTAAGTGTAGCCAAGGCCTCATTGATTTTAGCTCTTTGCAGGCAGGGCAGAAACACAGTGCTCTGATTGAGCAATTAAAATAACAAAAGAGGCTTCTAATAAAGCCCATTTAGTTCTATTCTTTGAACAGTGGGGAAAAACAGGTTAAACCAGTCTAGAGAGGACCGTTGGTTGGTTGGTTGGTTCAGTCTCCTGACCAGGACTTCTATCCTCACCTCCCTTACTTTCACAGGGCTTTAGCAGTCGAGTCTTGGCTCAACGATGTCCTCTCTGCTAAGGGTGACCCCATCTCCCCCATTTGGAACAGGTTAAGCACAATCCTGCTTCCTTGCATTTCCACAATAATTACAACATTGGTAACCATATTTCACTACCCCTGCATTCAGTACTAAGGTGATTTGTGACCCAACACCAGCCAAGTTGATTACAATGAGCAAAACACCACTCCATCTGCTGAATATCTAAGCAAATCTAAGCAAAGCAGGAGTAAACTATATTTACATAACCACACCCAGAGTCTCACCCCCTCCCAGCTAGCTTTCAGGGAAGCATTCATTCAGACCCTGCTTACATTAGCTTGAGGGGCTCAGAACAAGTATTGGGCTACTGATGGAGGAGAGATTAAATTCAGTA
Organism: Chelydra serpentina; assembly: GCA_037349315.1. NCBI lineage: Eukaryota > Metazoa > Chordata > Testudines > Chelydridae > Chelydra > Chelydra serpentina. The sequence goes on from JBAIAC010000004.1 coordinate 110,199,358, forward strand.
CTATGGGGCAACCACAGCCACAACAGACGCTGCACAACCATCAACTAAACATTCCCCATGGGCGCATATCCATCGTCTCTCGAGACTAACGGACGCCAACAACAACAACATGGGGCAAATGCTGGATGATATTGCCAAGTGGTTTGATGGAGTGGATGTACACACAGGAAACTTGGGCGCATAGGAGAAAGGTGTCCCTGGCAAAAGGGAATCAGGCAGCTGGACCACCTTGGCTGTGGGGCAATACTTTTGAAGCTATCCTGGTAGCAGTTCTCACAGGGGGTCAGCAACAATAGCAACAAGATAAAGTGGAGCAGTTGCAAAGCTTTCAAAAACAGGATTTGGAGTTAGAACCATTGTGGAAGCAAGCTCAGAGCCAGGGAGTAAAGGTAGAAGGTCAAGACTTAGTAACAGAGCAAGGACTCCTATGGGTAAATTAAGAAAATGGGTTGGTATGGGTTGTACCACAGGATATGTGAAAAGATCTATTATTATGTGTGCACGGATCAACTGTAGATGGTCACCCCACACAAGCAGAGGCCAAAGATAGGCTGGCAAAAAATGGGATAGTGGCCCAAATGGGAAAAGGACTTAAAGGAACTTCCTGATACTTGCCTGGTTTGTGCTAGACATGATCCAACTAACAGAAAATATGGAGTGAGTCTTATGAGACAGGCACCCAGGGGTCCATGGGAACGGATTCAAATAGATTACACTAGGGAATTGCCCTTAACACCAAGGTCTAACATATGTGTTGGTAGTGGCGGATGCTTTTTCACATTGGATGAAGACCTTCCCCACTAGAAATATGACTTCCCTAACTAAATTAATACTACTGGTGTACAATCTGTTCTGCAAATGGGGGGTTCCTAAGGTAACTGATTCAGACAATGGAAGTGGATTTGGGGGGTCAGTCATCAAAGAAGTGTGCACACTGCTGAACATTGATCAGAAGTTTCGTGTTCCCTATCATCCAGCAGCAGCTGAACAGATTGAGCGAATGAACAGGACCATTAAAACTAAACTCAAGAAGGGAGTAAAACAACACAGATAGCAATTGGGGTGAAGTACTAGGGCTAGTTTTAATGTGTATCTAAGCTATGGAATGCAGATCTTCAGGTTTTTCCCCTTATGAGGCATTAATGGGGAGACCAGTGAGATTGTGGGAGGATATGATTAACCCTGTTCTGGCCCATCTGGTTACTGTAGCCTTGTCAGAGGCCTGGGTTCAGGACTTGCAAACGTAGATTTTACAAGTACAAAAGAGTGTAATGGCAGCAGATGAGGTGGAAATACAACAGACCAAGGCATGGTTCAATGCCAAAGGAGACCTAACCAAACAAAGTAGGATCCAAAGTCATGATTCAGATTAAGTTCCCTACCCCTTTTTCCCAAAGGTAGAGTGGTATGGTCCATACTTGGTGTTGAATCTACTTGGCCCTTCCATATACTTGTTAGACCTGGGAGATAAAGGACAGAACTGGATCCACATGAGTCAGCTCAAAACACATACAGGTAGGTAAAGAAAGAAGGAAAAGATGGTTTCTTTTCCCTTTGTCTTGCAGATTTGTATGCATACAGAGATGGTGGTTTCTAACATAGGGGGTACTTTTGTGGTTTGGTGCAGTACTAGATCTGTGGTGAATCTTTACAGCTATTTGGGCCACTCCAATCCATTCAGAGGCCAAAAGGTGTCAGCATGCTGCTAAGACAGAGAATGGGTTTTTACCTGGTTTTGAGGCAAACTCCTACGGCACCATGTTTGCAATGATAAAAGAGAGAGGTGCTCTACCATCCCAGGCTTCTACAAGGAGTATGAATACAGTCCAGAACGTTCTGTGACAAGCAACAAGCTGCAGCCTCAAGAGCTGCACAATTCCAGTCATTGTGAGTCTGGAACATCCAGATAGCTACTGAAGTCCAGGTGGTCAACATGGATTTAGGGGAGTATGGCGTTGTAATAGAATACACCCCTTTATTCACAACCTACACACTATTATAATAATCTTTGTACAAAATATGGTTTGTGAGGTATCATTTGAAAACTAATAACTCACTGGTCATTAATATAATGATGAAACGCATGTAGCAACATTATAGGTAACCTCGTGAACAGAAGCTGAAGTAATGATTGAAATGTGTTTATCAGACAGATTTGGGGAGTGGATAAACTAGTTTCTCGAAGACAAAGGACAAGCTTATGCCTCTAGCCCGGTGTCATTAAAGTTGATTGGCAATCACCAGTCAAGTGGCTATTCTTTGGCAGCAAAGTGTGTGTGTGTGGGGGGGGAACAGGAAAAGATTGATGTGCATTTTAACAAAGAAAAACGTGCAACCTCTTTCACAACAAGACCCCATGTCTCATTCCTCACAGCTGGAAGGAACTTTATCTAAGGGTAACCCTCAGGAAAATGCATTTCAAAAGGTGACTGGACTATAAAAGTGAGGGGCAAAACACCCCTGGTATTCATTCTACCTCCCTCACTCATTCTTTCACTTGAAAAGACAAAGGAACCAGCCCCTTGGACTTTAGGGGCAGATCTTCACTTGAGAATTTGGTCAGCAATATTTCTGAGAACCTGTGGTAATAATTTTACCTTGAACAAGTCTAATATTAAGTTTTAGTTACTCAAAAACATTTAATCTTAATTTATCTTGTAATTATTTCTGACTTTAATATCTTGTACTTATACTCATTTAAAATTTCTTTGTAATTAAATGTGTTTTATTCTTTAATCAAAACTAACCCAGTGTTGTGTTTAAACTGAATTGTTTGGTAACCGGTTAAAGTAGCAAACTGTTGTACATTGACCCCTTACATGGACAATGGGCTTATACTATCTGGTCTGTCCAGAAGAGGGCTGGACAGTGCAGAACACATGACTAGGTGTGTATTCGGGTCAGCTTGCAAGTAATAACACAGGCTGGAGGAAGTCAGAGTGTGACTGGTGAGTGGCTGGCAGGCTTCAGCTATACCCAGATACTCAGGGTATACCTGTATGCAGTTTGGCTGTCTGTGGGTGGCCTAGGTGGGAGCTACAGCCCCACAGCATTGTGAGGCACCCAAGATTTCAGGGCAGGTGGTGACACCTCTCCCTGGTCTAGATTTCACCCTGGAATGTCATAGGCATGCACTGGAATTTCAGTGCTACTGCTGTGCTCGTATACAAATGATTGCACTGACATGGGACCTGGATGGACAGTTGGTATTATAATCAATTCCCCTTCCCTGTTTTGGTGGAGGAAGATTCAGTGCTGTGAACCCACAGCCCCTCAGACCCTATACAATTCCACACTGTCCTCCCTCCAGAGGGGTCAACTCCCTTCCCTTTATTTTGTCCAATAACCACTCCATGGCCAGAAAATGGTATTTTATACACCCCACTCATGAAACAGTGGTCGATTTTTACAAGATACAGATTGCCTGGGGCCTGCCTGGCCATGTTTAAGAAGTAGTTCAGTAACAATATCAAGAAACATATTCTATTGTGGCAGGTTCTGGTGGGAGGCATATTTCAAGGACACAGAAATCCTAGAACAAAGAGGGATAGCAAAGCATATTAAGTGGCACTGAAGTTGGGGTCTCCCTCTGGAATTCTGCAGACATTTTGGGACTGAACCTTAAAATTATCTCCTTAACTGATGGATTTGGACAAGCCATTAAAGAGGCGGGATTAGTACTTAAACCTTATGGCAAGAGGCATTAACTATTAGCAATATGCACTCCATTGCACAAACTTTACAATATATTAATCCATTAAAATACTATTATTGATTGATTGAATGATAATAATGTTTCTCAAGCAATTGCTTGTAGTATATATGGTACTGAACTTGTTATGCAGTTAGGTCAGGTGATCGAAGAAATAAAGCTGGGGGAGTGGTCAGGATCGTTAAACAGCACACTGATCTGGACTATGCTAATGGAAAAGGGAATTTATAATACTGGGGAAGAAAATTTGCAGTTTGCAAGGTTAGAAGGCCCTGAACCTTGGGCAACACATGAAATTAATAATTTGACTCTGCCAATAGATTGCTACTCCTAGATGGACAGAGGGTCCTAAAGAATATTAACAGTATGGGTACCATAGAGAATGGAACTTATAAACCACATTATCTCAGTGTGAAGATGGCCACACAAGGAGGAGATGAAAGAAACCCAGCTGGCGGTGAACAAAAAGCACAGATGGCTGTGTGAGTGCTCAACGCAAATAATCCTGACCACCAGCGAAGAAGGTTGGGCCTGACTAGTCATCAAGGAGAGAGTGAAAGAGGTGGTAAAAGCTTGGAGACATAATATGTGCTTTGGATCACCATAACTTTTTATTTGGGACAACACCATGCCAGGGGAGCCTGGACGGATTTTGTCTGAACCTCACCTCCCTGACTCAGATTGGGGCCGATGTCCTATGGCCAAGTGTGCTGATTAAGGAAAATATGACAGAAGACAGGACAGACAACACAGAATAGGGATCACTGGCGACAAATCTCTTTGTACCCATAACTGCTGTCTATTACCACCACTGATTTTAATACAGAGAAAAATGGAGCATTTGTTGCCGATTGCCCAACTAACAGCTGAGCAACAAGAGGTTGAGGGCAATACTGTACAGGGAGTGAAAACGCCCTGGTGGGCTGCACAAGAGGAGGTGAGCTTGCACTCCCTGGTTTGTACTTTGAGCCTAATATTAATGGTGGTTTAGATCTCTTCCTCCTTCCCACTCCCTGTTTCCTTCATTTTGAGTCCTCTATTTCTGTGTGTCTTCTTGCTACCTTTTCCTATTTCCTTCTATTTCTCTCTTTTATCCTCATACCTGCACTACCCCCGTGTCTTGTTTGTCTTCCATTTACTGCTATCTAGGAGCATTCAGGCCCCCAATGGTGCTTTGTTTCTCATACTTTACATGTAATGCAATTCTTTTTCTTTCATCTTATGTGTTTAGCGCATGCAAGGATCACCCAGCTCCATGCCCAGGAAGACACGTTGCTTACAGATTCCAAGCACAACTTGCAGCAATGAATTTCCAGACTTGCTTAAGACATGTCTTCTATTATTCTTCACAGAAATATAACATGCTAACCCTCTCTCTTCTCAGCTTTATATGGATTCCAAGACCCCATACCTAATTCATTTAGTTTGACACTTGTTTCCCCATCTCCTGGAATGTAACGACAATCTCATACTAATTAACTCTTTTGTCTTCAGTCTCTACATAGCTGTCAAATAGTGTTTCAGACATATGTAGACTAGTTCTTTTTGAAATTGTTGTTTCCATTGCCATTACTCTCCTACTATTCCTTTTAAAAATGTGACGCTTGAATTGTCTTTTTTCCCCCCAGAAGTACAAAGGTTACAATGACTGTCAATCAATTGAAAGAGATGCTAATACAGAGAACCTCTTGTTCACAAATGTCTGTTCAACAATAGAGTATGAATTCAAATAATGGCAATGCTATAGAAGAGATGGATAGAGGAACAGAGATGAAAAGCTCTTATTGACGGATTATTGAATCTCTCCCTCTTCTGTGAGAGTAGGATCTAGTCCCCTGGTAGCTTGTGAAAATTCAGTGGCCATGGCTCCATGTGAAGGGCAAGTGCACCAGCCACTCTGACTACTGAATCCCTCATCCATCCCCACAGTGTCTAAAGCCTGTGGAGAAGCATAGCAGACAGCCCAGCCCTTTGGGCTGCATATAGGTTTGCGCATTTAGTTCAAAGGTTAAAATATTTTACTGGGGCTATGGCAAGGATAGGGTGCTTGGATTGGGGTTGGAGTATTAACATTAATGTGAGTGTGAGACACTCCATAGTATTGATCTTTAGCATAGGTGTTTTATCAGTCTGTGACTATACCTATAATGGTTTCTAAATGGAGTAGGAGGAGTCTAAAATGGTTTGTATGGAGAAAGCTATTCTCTCCATCACCAGCATTTTGGAGAGCTTGACCCTAGCTGAGTAGTGCTCAGCCCCGGACATGAATTTTGGGTTCCCAACAAAGGATCCACCTCGATGGTAAGTGGAGCCAGTTGGGAATTTTCTGACAAAACGTTTTCCATCGGAAAATGCCAATTCATCAAAACTGAAACTGCAGGAATTGTTGAAGCCAACCCTATCTCCAGCTGTGGGGAAAAAAAATCAATCAGAATGGTCCCATTTCAACATTTTCTAAACAAAAATTTTTTTTAGTCTGAAATAACTTTTCATTTTGAAATTTTAGTCAATTTATTATAAAAAAAGTTTTAAAAAAGGCTGAAGTTCAAATGAAGTTTTAGAGTGATATCCAAACAGGTTTCTCACCACCCCCTCCAGATTATGGAACTTTTTGCCAGAGGATATTGTGAAGGCCAAGACTATAACAGGGTTCAAAAAAAGAACTAGATACGTTCATGGAGGATAGGTCCATCAATGGCTATTAACCAAGATGGGCAGGGATGGTGTCCCTATCTTCTGTTTGCCGGAAGCTGGGAATGGGTGACAGAGGCTGGATCACTTGATGTTTTCCAGTTCGGTTCATCCCCTCTGAAGCACCTGGCATTGACCACTGTCAGAAGACAGGATACTGGGCTAGATGGACTTTTGGTCTGACCCAGTATGGCTGTTCTTATGTTATTATCAGTTCATTAAAATTTTCAAGGTTGACTTTTTGCCCCAATTTGGGACAGGAAAACACTGAAATCTCAAAAATTCTTGAGGGACACAAAAACCCTTTTCTGTCCATCTCTAACTGTAAGGCCATTCTTTTGCATAGTAAAACATAATGGTGCATAGGGAGTCACTGTTCAGATACTGTCCACCAGCAATTTGGTTTGTATGCTGGTTCCAGCACATCTTTGCATTTGGCTGGCAAAAGTACAAATAAACAATGAGAGAGTACCAGAAGACCAGCAGAAACAGAGTAAATTATTTAAGGACATTTAGAGCTCTAATTGCAGAAATTAGACAGTAATCACCCTTTTGAAGTCACCTGGGCGTGGGCTTGCCCACAGGCCTTCCGTTGCGTTGGAGTGAATGAAAGGAAATTAAAATGGAGCCAAAATAGATTTCCTCTGCTTTCAAAACTGAAGCTCTGTTTTGGAAATCCATACAATTACCTTATAATGTTTAATATTAGGGTATATATTATATATAAACACATAGACAGCATTGTACAGACTATGTTATAGTATTGTCAGAGCTACACAGAGGTTTATGGGAGCCCAGGGCAAAATCTGAAACTGAGGCTTCTGCCACTCTTCTAAAAAAAAATTACCACTGAAGGGAAGACCCAAGGCGGGGTTGGTTGGAGAGCAAGCCCCTCACATTCACACCTCAGTGGTGGCTTCTGGACCACAAGGCTGGGCCCCGCTCCCACCTGCGGGTGTTGCAACCTGGAGTAGGGCGCAACGGCCCCTCTGTCATGACAGAGTGGTGCTGTGACTCCGTATGCCAGATTGCAATGTCACTCACTGTGGGGGCCCACTCAAATGGGAGGCCCGGTGCAAACTGCCCCTTTTGCCCTCCCTATCCCTTTGGGTGGCCCTCAGGTGCTGTCAAATAAGCAGTCTAACGTGATGAATGTCACTAAAATTTACAATTCTGTTTCTACAGGCCAGTTTACGAGATGCTGGTTTCTCAAGCCAGAAGGTCTTAGTCCCAAAATGTTCACCATGAATTCCATTTGCCCAGGCTTGAGTGGTTTTAATGGTTTAAGTTAAACTGAAGTGCTTTCCAGAAATACAAGTATACAGTCAAAGGACAGGCAGACAGACAGAGGACAACAACAAAAGTGATTTTTCTATACAAATCTACAGGACAATTTAAATAATTGTTTTACCACAGCTGAACCCCATTCATGTAACAGTCATTTTTTGCCATTTTTGTGTAGTGCCATTGTACACTACTTCCTTTTCCTTTGTGTATTTGTTGGTGTCTGCTTTCTTTTTTCTGTTTGATGTATAGTTTACACCTCATGTGTCAGAAAGGATTGTGGTTAAGGCAGTGGCTAAAAGTTTCAAAGGAATTCCTGCCTGCGGGCAGTGATTGAGGGGCTTTATTCCACCCAGTAATTGTTGTTACCCTCTCACCTCCTTTCAGTGAACTTATGACTGGCTCGTTATTGCTTTCTTAGAAGTGCATGGAAACTTGTTTCATTAGGTTGACAAGTATAAGCTAGTCTCCGGCATCCATGTCCATGGAGTTCAAAGGAATGCTGAAATTCCTTATATAGAGATCAGAAGAGGGGTAGACTCAGACTTTCCCCCCAGACTATATAGAAATTAGCATGAGGGTGCTTATGAAGTATGAGTGTTCACTGAAAGCAAAAGGTATTTATGCCTAAAGCAATATCTTCAGGCTAGCACTAATTAGTTTCTCAAAAGCATATACCTGGGTCTGAATAACATTCTTAATGCAAAGATAGCATATGACTGAAATTAACCTGGGTACAGGAATGTAGGGCCTAGATGTCATTTACACTGCAGCCCCTTTTCTCTGCTCTGTCAGTGTAAGTGTTATACCAATAAAATAAAAACCAGCAGGATCTTTTTAAAGGGGATAAGACAGAATGTCACGTTTATTGTGAATACAAAAAGAATCATAGTAAGCAGTCAGTTATAGCTATAACATTTCATTCAGTTTCACATTCATTCACACACACAGGTTCTGCATAGATGTCATAGTTACCAGCCTAAAAGTTGCTCATGCCAAGTTACTGGCCAGGTAACCTGGGCATGAGGGTGGAGCCGAGTCCTTGTCAGATTCATCTGATGCTCCTGGAGGTTGGCAGCAGAACCAGAGACTCAAAGTCCTCAATATTTAGAGGCCATTCTTATAGGGATTTATTCCTATGTCAGTCTATGGGAATTGCTTCATCATGCTGTTGCTGAATCAATCAGCAGAGGGCACATTCCTGATGGCTCCGTGCTGTCAGAGGTTATCTTGTTTTTCCCATTCTTTGAGATGGTCGGGTGGATCCCAGTTTATCCTCCGGGGGTGTGTGTGTGGGGGGTTGTCCCCACTTGATGCCGCCTTCAGCCGATGGTCACTGAATTTCTAGGCTGGCACCTCCCTGCTCATTCATTCATGTACACCAAGCATTCATCAGCAGACATACTGTCTTCAAACACTTTTGGGGTGTGTACTAATTTATTTGAGACTCCCTGCTCTTTATTTAAAGAGGGTAGGGGTCTTTCTATGCTGTTTCTAGGTACAAAGCATGCATAAAGAACAAAGTCAAATAACTTGTTTGCAAGTTTCTCATAGCAATACAGTATCTTTCTGAGAACAGATACAATCAATGGTTTACACAGACAGTAGCTTGTAAGTTTAACAAGGGATCCAAGAGATCTTGTACTTGGTAATGCTATGAGGTTTAAATTGTGGGAATCACTTTCGGTACCTTCTTTAATATCCCTACATAAGAAGGTCTTAAAAGTGAGTGCAAAATATATTCTGCACAGTGGTGTAAAGGGATATTAAGGAAAATGAAAGTCAGTCCCTTAGGGCCAGATTTTTAAAGATATTTAGGTGCCTAATGATGAAGATAGGCACCAGTGGGATTTTCAAGAGCACCTAGGCACCTAAATCATCTGCATCTTTAGGTACTTAAATACCTTTAAAAACTGACCCTTAGTATCTAGTATGCTGGATCACTTGAAGGAGAACATTAGTACAATCTACAATACTCTGGTGAGACTCTCTAATTGCTTCCGGATGCAATTCAAGCTGTTAATCTAAAGACCTATATGGATCTACTTAAGTTTATTCTGTTTTGAAAAAAAATCCACTGATTTGCAAGATATTGCCTCTACTGAAAATGGGGTATCCCAGTAGAACAATTAATTTCATAAGCCAGTAGAAACTTTTGAAGTGCAACTACTGTACGTGGGACACTGTCTTCATCCCATCCACTGCCTTGAGAGCTGAGATCATTTGACACACTCTTCCCAACAGCCTCTGCATTTATGTCTAGGGGACTGACTCTAAAATGTACACCCACTTGCTGGCACAGTACAGCCTGAATTTGTTAACCTCCAGGACAGAGTGCAAACCACTCTGCCTGCACTATATCTTTCCGTTTCAGCTTTTTGCCCCAAATTGGTTGGTGGATACAGGTGTTATAACATGAAGAATAGCTCTGGTGATCATGTTAGGATTGTAGCTTTTGGTCCCAGGACAAGGCTAGCTTTAATGAAGTTTACGTTTTTAATAAATACCTAGCTCTTATGTAGTGCTTGTCATCAGTAGATCTCAAAGCTCTTCACAAAGGAGGTCAACATCTTTATCCCCATTTTACAGATGGGGAAACTGAGACACAGAGGCAAAGTGACTTGCCCAGCAGGCCAGTGGTAGGGAAGGAATATAACTCAGGTCTCCTGAGTCCCCGTCCACTGCCCTATTCACTAGGATCTCCCCATGGCACCGAACTAGCCAGGGACCAGAAACACCCTGCTGGCCTTCCTCAGCCTCACCAAAACAGCAGCAAGCACCATCCAGCTACAATTCCAGTACAGAGAACAAGGAAATCACCCGAAGGAGGCAACAAAAAACCAGTACCACCAGCCCCATCAAGCAGCTCTAATTTGTCAAAGCTTTTGATGTAGAAAGTAGAGAAGGTCAAATAATTTATTGCAGTGGAATCACTGGAGAAAATGTTTTATATGTATTTAAATACCTTTTCCATTATTGAGACAACTAATGGAACCGGGCAAAGTAATTGATTAATATTTTTGCCATTCTTCAGCTTTTTGCTGTTTGTCAGCTCTAGTAACAGGGATTCTACTTTTGATTGTGTTAATCCTAAATATAGAGTCAGAGCCTCAGTCGGTGTAAGTGGGGCTAGCTGTATTGAACTCAACGGAGTTAAACCAATGTATCTATGCTTCAGTAAGCACGCCATTGTGACATACACCAATAAGTGTATGTAGGAACAGGGGGGGGGATGCAGCTCCAAGAAAGAAAAGGCAGCTTCAGATATGATAAAAGCCTTAAATCCTTTTATTGAGTAGCCTGGCAGCTGGATGCTGGCAGAGCAGAGAGGCAAGCCTCTATTAAAGGTTTCTATGGCCATTCTACAAAGAGAGCAGTAGGAAGTGAGACAGCTACATAACTGACACTTCTAGACTGTTCTTTGTCCTTTCTGTCTGGGGTGATTTTTAGGTTCATGCTAAAGCTCTGTGTCCCATTGCAACTTTGATTCACATTATCCAGCACCGCTTGTAGGGATGTATGTTCAGCAGTGAGAATGAGAAGTTCTATGCACAGGGCTGTCTAATAAAAGCCAGAATTGTGAATCTAGCTCTGTGCATGGTGCCCCCAATATTCCTAAATAGGGCCCAGATTTGCATTCCTAATTCAGGCCCAAATCCTTGAAGTCTAATGACTATGTGCACAGTACTTCCAATAAGGGTACAAATACAGGAGACCCCCGCTAGAACGCGTGTCAGCATAACATGAATTTGGAATTAGCACGGGGGGCAACCATGGGTCCCAAAATAAATTATTTACATTGGGATCCTGGTAACACCTCCCCCCCAGCTATAACGCAGGCCCCATGTTAACACGGTACCACGCATGGCTCCCAAACCCTGCGTTCTAGCGAGGGTGCAGTGTACTTTCCTCTCTAAGACAGAAGAGGCTAATTTAGATTCTAAGCCACTATACTATAGTCTTGAAATGTCATTATGGTACAAAACTGGAGTGAGACCAGAATCTGGCCTCAAGTCTGGAATATAGGATTAGGTATGAGGTCTGACTTTCAGAGGTGCTGAACATCCATACCTCCCACTGATTTCAGTTGGAGTTGAAAGTGCTCAGCAGCTCTGACAATTAAGTCTACAGAGCCCAGATACTATAGTAATGGCTGCATTAGGGTTATCTAGATAGCGCAGCCTGCACAAGTGAAGTCGGTGTAGCTCACGTCTGGAATATGCTCTCTTCAAGTTAGCAAGTTCATGATTGTATTTTCAAAATAGGGCACTAAAATGTGCTATCTATATATTTGATAACTATGAATAATTTCATTATTGAAGGTACAGGAAAAGAATTGCAGAAAGAAAAACTAAACACAAGTTGTAAAAGAGGTTTCAAAAATGCTCATCTGAAATAAAAACCAGAATAAGCCAAATTCTATCCTCAGATAGACACAGTTTCCATTGACTTCACTGGGAATTGAGTGTAAGAATCGGAGGCCAGAATTTGCTCCAGTGGTGAAAGTCCTAATTATAAAATGAAAAGTAAACTAGTTGAAGATACATTTTTCTCATCTGCCTGTCAAGTTCTGAGTTCAGTATTCCATAGTTCCCTTCCAAATCAGTTTAACCAAAATTGATGAGAGTGCATGGATGGTCTGAAGGTACAGAAAATGCAGATTGGAAATATTGGGAAGGAGTAGCATCTTCAAATAGAAATAGCTGTAAAGAATGAGCATTCCCTGCCTTTTGCTTTTATCTCTTCTGAAATATATTACAATGAAAGCACAGTTCAGTTTCTAACATCACACTGATTAGAAAATTCTCCTCTCTCTCTCTCAACAAATCCTTCTTTAGGAAATTGAGATTTTCATCTTCATTCCTGCATGATCAGGCACTGTTTTCTTGTGTATGATGCCAGCTACTCCAAGGGAAACAAAGAACCCTCACATAACAGGGCACGCCCTGTTCTTGCCTTCTAGCACTACAGAAACTGCTCTTGACTCCACTGGCTGTGTACACATTGTGCCATTTTTTTATGGTCCCTCTATCAATGCTTTTACAGACTCATACAGCAACACTGTTTACAGTGCTCCTCCCTGTGCTTTTAGCTCTCACTCCACCCCCTGAGGCTTAAAAGGAGCAAAGGTCTCTCTTCTCTGAGATCTCCCTGGAACAGGGCTCAGCTAGCCCTATTCCTATCTTCCCTCATTGCCTTCCTGTGCCTTCTTATCAGCCTTGAGCTGATGGGTTAATTGGCTCTTTAGCTCACCCAGCCCTCACACCTGATTAGATCATTTCAATTATCCCAATCATCCTTTTCCAGGGGAACTAATTGGAGTCAGAGGGAGGAGAATGCAGGCTCACCTGTTAACTCTCTGCACTCTGTCACACCTCAACTCAAGCCCTTGCTTCCCCACATAACTGTAATTTGCCTTCAAAAATTGATTTGAAATGTAATTTATTTGCAATTTTTAAAACTGGGCCAATTTTTAAGACTGACATCACTGGAGCCACACTGATTTCTGCCAGCTGAGGAACCTTCTCTTTTTTGCCTTTCCCTCTTTTTTGGCTTGGGATATTCAACAGTTTTATTTCCAAATCTGTCATTCATGTCTGAAGTCCTTTGTATGACTTTAATGTTAATGTGCAAGAACAAATCCATGGTGGATTGAACAAACCCAGAATAATACTTATACATTTTCTAATATTTATAGATCAATCTTTGGTATTTATGAAAGAGTTGCTGACTAGTAATGAAACAGAAGAGGATGGCAAAGTTCTGTGCTTTATAACAACTGTACTGAAAGACTCTGGGTAGTTAAGGTCATTCAGAACTTGGAGAAAGAGCATCTTAAAGAGGAGGCAACTGCCAAGATTTCAACATAAAATTGTTTTTAAACAAAATAATTCCTTACAATAATAGCTTCTTTACAACAATATACATTTCAAATAGATGTTTCTGTGCCTCTAGTTGTCTTCTTTCCTATACTTTTGGAGAGCCGGTGAGAATTTTTCAGATTTTTTCTTCTTTTTTCTAAATGGCAGGTGTCAATATGTCAATGGAAACTTTCAAAGAAATATTCTACAACCTTTGTAATGTTTTTGGCTTTTGGAACAGCTATAAAACTGATTGGAGTTTTTTTGGTGGAAAAAATGCCCCTAGACATTTCCACTGCTTGCATCCGAAGAAGTGGGTATTCATCCACGAAAGCTTATGCTTCAATACCTCTGTTAGTCTATAAGGTGCCACAGGACCCTTTGTTGCTTCTAAAGATCCAGACTAACACGACTACCCCTCTGATACTAAAGAAATTTCAGAGACCGTAAAAAAAATTCTGAACAATTTCAAGAATTGTGTTACTGCTTTTTTTGACTGGCTGTAAATAGGTAGATTGTCTTTTTTCATTTCCCAAGTCTCTAGTTCCCACGGAAGCTTTCTCCAGTACTGGGGTATCCAGCACCCAGTGCATGAGAAGCCTGCTATATGCAGAATTCTGTAAAGATAAAGCAGTATATCACTTGACACAGTCATTTAACAAGTCTGCTGTAGTTAGGGCCGGCGCGCCCACTAGGTGACCCTAGGCAGTCGCCTAGGGCGCCAGGATTTGGGGGGCAGTGGGCGGCTGCCTCCCGCCTCCAGGCTCAGTGGCTGAGCATGGAGCTGGGAGCTGAGGGGGGCGGCGGCTGGCCACGGCTGCCCCCCGCCTTCTGGGTCCGCGGCTGAGCCGGGAGCTGGGTGTGGGGGTGCCACGGGCCGTGGGCGGGGGGGCTGAGCTACCACGGCCCGCAGGGGGGCGCAGAGCTGGTGCAAGGAAGTTTCGCCTAGGGCGTGAAACTTCCTTGCACCGGCCCTGGCTGTAGTTCCTACAATTGACTGAAGAAGCTAGCAGTGATTTCCCTTCTGACCAGTATTTGCGGGCCCCATCGTAGTTGCGCATCAATGGCAACAGACTGCAGCAATTTGCTCAGCTGGTTGGGTCTTTCAGGTTCATTGGGCACAGGGACAATGTTAGCCTACTGCAGGCCACCTGCAATCTAAATACAAAACAGTCACTCAAAATCTAAGGGCATGGCTGAGCCACCCAAGCTGAGTCAACAAGGCACCATGTGCTCACCAACTGCTACTAACTTCTTGTATGTCGTAGCCCAAGTTTCTGGTCCAGCCTCCCGGCCTATAATCTCTTCAGAGCCATTGCCAATACTCCACCTTTGCTGTAAAGCTATGAAATACAGCTTTTATAGGAAACAAGGTGAAAGAATTGAGACAGTAATACAGTGAACATGTCACATTTAGAAAGGGAACCACTACTAGTGGTGACTTAGGGAAAAGTACAGTATGTTATACTGATCATTGAACGACATAACTAAATCATACAATATACACATTAACTTCAAGCATGATCAGGTTCACTGGAAGACCTTTTGACATGAAGCCAATCAAAATTGACTACTCTTGCCCAACTGCTAAGCAGATACTTGGACCCTTAGAACATCTGCATTAACGAATGGGTATGATTATGTAATTCTCATCCAGATCCACTTAATAGAAAGTATAACAAACTGGCATGATCTTAGGAAATAAAGATGTATCTTTTAAAATATATCATATTGCAAATTTACACCATCAATCAAGCAATAATGTGAAGAGATGGCCAACCATGGCTGGGTCCTCTGACAGCCAACTGGTTGGTTGCCATAGTAGCTAAGACAAAAATGCACATGATTGCCACCCAAAGATCATCAAAAATAGCAGCAAATAACAATACATTGCTTAGACGATGCTGAACAGAAAGTGGGATAAGTACAACTTCCATGAGAACTGATGTGCCAAGGAACAATTTTAAAAAGAAGCTAAAGTCGGTTCCCTGTATTTGCTTGTATGTAATATATATAGAACAGACAGACTTGTATAAATATTTAGTGTTGAGTTACCAGGAAAATTTGAAATCTGAGTTTTGATGTTAGCTTCATTCCATAAGCCTTCCTACTAAGTAAAAGTTATAGTATCTGTACAGCGATTTCTTGACATCATTTGCCCTTCCAGTCATGCTTGATCGAGTCCTGCACAAATTTATGTAATCTGTGGTTTCCATGTGTGCTGTTACCAGACTGTTTCTTGAATCAGCATTGTGGTAAATGCAACAAATATAGTACTACAAATAAAGGGAAAAACATCTGAGGCAATAAATAATTCAATGATGCTCTTCACTGTAACTGACTCTCTTTTGTGTTTCTTTAGGAGCAAGAGGCACCTAAATTATTCCAACCTGAAACAGTGAGCTAGAATCTTTGTTTCTTTTAACTATGCATGGGGATACAAAAGTGTTTCCACTGGTTGACTGGTAGAGAGTGCTATGTGGAGTGCATTGTCACTTGTAAATAAACATTGGTTTAAAAATTATAAGAGGGGGGAAAGCCATAGGCTAACACATTGACTGCATTCAAGCTTCTTTCCTAGCAGATGTGATCAAATTCATGGTGCTCTGGACTCCAGGTTATGTGATGATTTTCTAACGAATCTAGGTTTACAGCACAGTTTCCCTCCCCCCACCCCAAGAGACAACTGAACTGTCAGTTATCAGAGGCTATGACTTCTGCCAGAGGAGTTTAGAGCAGATTAAATAAAACAAACATTTTATATATAAAAACCCACCCATGTAATGTCTATGGCCTTTCATTTGAGGAAAATATATTTCTGCTAGTATTTTTAGAACAAACTAGGGTAAAATCTGAAAACCTTTCTGCTATGCAATGGGATCTCACTGAGACGATAGGCCTTGAGACTAACCTGGAAAAGTGAATGCTATTGTTTCATGTGGCAGATGAGCAGCAATCCCACAAAACTAATGCACTATGGTATGAAGAGAAATGCATCATAGTTCGATCAGTGCAGTAATCTGCATCACTCCGCCACCTGACTCAAGTTGTTCACTCTTTGCCTCCTTTCATGAAAAGCACAGAACTGAACTCTCCCATAAATGCAGCAAGTTATCTCTGAGGACTTCCAAGGCCAAAGCCTCTATAAACTGTTGAGAATCAACTGCAAGAAATAGAAGAAGTGACACGTGCACCCATCTTTTTGTTGCTCAGGTTGATGCTGCACTTGAATGATCAGGTAGATCTGTGGCTAAGATGGTGTCTTTTTATTGACACTTTACAAGAAGTGTGCAATTGTTTGGTTAGGATGCAGACCTTGCTACATTCATTCATGTGTGTCACTTTTAGATTAGACTACTCTCATGCATTCTTCCTAAAATAAGGCTAATACTAAAAACCATCCAAAAACTGAACTAGTGGAGAATTTGATTTCCCACTTACTCAGCAGTGTTTTATGCCATGAGCCTATCACATGAGTGCTTCACAGTCTGGGCGGTTGCCTACTCATTTCTGGCTGAAGTGTAATGTGTTGGTTTTGACTTACAGTATTACTTCAATTAGGCTATTCACATGCTTAAAGTTAGGCACATGTTTAAGCCCCTTGCTGAATCTGGGTCTCAAGCCCAAGATGATTTGACACTTGCCTGTATGACAGACTCCCCCAGTTTCATGCAGTGGAGATATTTAGGCTGTTGGTCTTTTGGTTTAAAATAAAAGATGGAGCTTGTGGCAGGACATTTTCAATGGGAATCCTTGATTGGGCTCATTTCCCCATCTCAGTCAAAACCCTCAAATTTGCCAATCCTCAGGGAGTGTGAAAATTGGATCTTTATTTCTGATTTGTGGAACGTGGTATGGTCAGGGTCCAGAAAGTGATAGTGGTGGATAATCCCATCTGGTTAATTCATAGATTATAAAGCGAGAAGGGACCATTGTGATAATCTAATCTGCCCTCCTATACAACACAGGGCACAGAGCTTCCCTGAATTAATTCCTGTTTGAACTAGAGC
Source organism: Chelydra serpentina (assembly GCA_037349315.1). Classification (NCBI taxonomy): domain Eukaryota; kingdom Metazoa; phylum Chordata; order Testudines; family Chelydridae; genus Chelydra; species Chelydra serpentina. Next base: position 110,216,916 of record JBAIAC010000004.1, read on the forward strand.
ATATCTTTTAGGACAACATTCAATCTTGATTTAAACTGCCAGTAATCATGTCTAAGGCTATGATTTAGTCATAGGTATTTTTAGTAAAAGTCATGGACAGGTCACCGGCAATAAACAAAAATTCACAGCCATTACCTGTCCATGGCTTATACTAAAAATAATTGTGATTAAATCTTGGGGGTGGGCATCGGGGTTGCATCCGATGAAGTGGGTATTCACCCACAAAAGCATATGCTCCTATAGATCTCTTAGTCTATAAGGTGCCACAGGACTCTTTGTCGCTTCTACAGATTCAGACTAACACGGCTACCCCTCTGATACTTATCAAAGTTGTGTTCTCCATGTAGGTATTGCGAGATTGATTTAAATCGTAGCAGACCACTTGTCCAGCTAGATTACTCATTGTAGTTTTTTTTAATAATTGTGCACGGATAGATACATACAGCACCTAAAGATCATGGCAGGCTTTTTAATTATTTTAAATAAACCTAACAAAATAATTATGAATTATTTATATTTCCATTTCCTGACTGATTGGCTGAAATAGTCAAGTGATGAAGCTTGTTTTCCTCCTCTTTAATCAATAAATATTGAGGGTAATCTGGAATAATGTTAACCAGCCAGTCTGCATATATAAATACTACATCCTGATTCACTGATCTCACTGAAAACATTTGTCTCTGATGAACCAAATAGATAAACATATGTACATTTTCTTCCTGATTAGTTATAATGCTGAAGAATAGCACTCTCCCCCACCCCCCGGATCACGGACTCCATTTCTCGGTCAGTTTGAAAGGATTATATAGCACATTCATTGCCATAATAGAGAGTGCACCAGGTAGGTATGATGAAAACATTCAGGGCCCAATTCCCTAGTTCCTCTGGACAGGAAACTCCAGCTGACTTAAACTTGAGTTCTGTGCTGAGAGCAACCACAAGACATGGCCCTCACAAATGTACAAAATACATGTTTGCCCAGAGCCCCCACCCCCCAGTATGCTAGAGCTGTGCTTGGTGCAAGGCCAGAGAGGAATGGGGAACAAATGTGTCTTTGCAACAGCTTTTACCCCTTTCTTGGGACTGTTCAAAACCTGGGCTGGCATTGGCATGGGTTACAACAGCCAGGGATGCATGGTACATTAGTATGTTCAAGCCATGCCCCCTTTCACTGCCCTGGGGTGTCACAGCAGATTCTCTGATAGTTTCACACCAGCTGAGCATGTGTCTAGGCCGGGGTAATCCTCCTAGAGCTGGTTAAGCAAGCTTTAGGGTGCTTTGCGTTACTGGAGAGGGCCCCAGGATCTGGACCACTGACATCCTGTTTTAATGACCATCAAGTTTCGTGTCAAGATACATTGCTTCACCTTTGGCAATATTTACCTCTTGGGTAAATAAATCTTGATGCTGACCTCCCAAAGCAAATGTTTGTAGGTTTGACTTCCTTTATGCAGTTCAATAAATACATACAGCCAGAAGAATTCCAGGTGACACTTTCCCCTCACATTTGGGTCACAAAGAAGTCTATATGAGAACTGGAGCTTTAATGTAAGCATATAAAGTTCTTTCATGTATTATTTATATATTTATTTGCAGAGCTCTTGTCACCATGGCAACTTCTACACTGTGAGACAAATGGTTACATGTACAGGAATCATGACTCCAAGCACAGTCACACACCGATAAGTCTGCATGGACACAGCAGGCTTTGTCCAGATTTTCTACTGTAGTTGTTGACATTAAAATCCCTTCCTTTTGCTAAATTAGAGAGAAGATCATGTTTTATTAAACAGCTTCAGCTAAAGGGTGCATATAGACAGGGCCGGCTTTAGGCCGATTCCCCCGAATCGGGCCCCGCACCTAAGGGGGCCCCACAACGTCCATCTCTTCGGCGGCTGCTCAATCGCTACCACTGTCTTCGGCGGCACTTCGGCGGCAGCTCGATCACTGCCGCTGTCTTCAGTGGCGTTTCAGCAGAGGGGCCCCATCGACACTGTTCGTATGGGGCCCTGCACTTCCTAAAGCCGGCCCTGCATATAGACACGCAGGTCAACTTTGAATAGACTGTCCCATTATACCTTGGTATTACAAAGGAAATGGAAAATAGGGCCAACATTTTCCAATCTGGTCCCTATAGATATGCTGCTTATTCCACTTTAAGCACTTAAATAGAAGTAGCTCTGATTTTCTGAGTTGCTAAACAACCCTTCTTGCCACCCATGCAGGGGTTCAGTATCTTTTAAAGATAGGCCAGGTCTATTTAGGGGCCTAAATATGAATTTTAGGTGCCTGGGTTCAAAAATTGTGTGCTTGGTTTATTATTAAAAGACTGTCAGAGCAGAATAGGTCAGCAGATTGCCGGTAGATTAAGCATGAAAATACATTAGAGAATAATATTTGTTAACATTAGACATAACCTTCAATGAGCTTCTCTGAATTAACTCAGGAACTTTCAGGGTTGCTTTTTAAAAAAAAATTCTTCCCAGAATATAAATACAAGTGCCAGTTAATATTGCTCTAGGATTACAATTCGGCTTCAAGAGTAATAAAAATAATACAATTTTATTATTTGTCTGACAACAATGCCTAGAGGTACCAGCTGAAATCAGGGTCCTATGTGCTATACATAGTAAAATACATTCTTTACCCTGAAGAGGAGAGGAACAGGCAAAGTGATTTGCTCAAGTTCACGTAGCAGAACAGTGGTCAAGCTAGGAACAGAACCCAACACTCCTACCTTCTTGACCTGTACCCTAACCACTAGGCCACTCTGCTAGACTACTCTGCTGTACAACACTCAATACTGAGGCTTGAAACTTCCCTCTCCATTGTGTAAGCAGCTTTGTAGTCAATTTTAATGAAGGACTGGAGCACCACATTGGTTTTGAACAGAATTAAATTGCAGAAATGATCAAAATTAAAGCTGATTTAAATAAAATGTTTCCCAAGAGTACAAGATTGTCCTTTGGCTGTCTGGACTATGTGAGATTTGCAGGCAACTTGAAGGTTGCCAACAAAACCAGCCAGTTGAGTCTGCCAAGAGGCCAGATGCCGCTTTCATAGTTTCCAATCAGTGTCATGTGATTGCCAACTAAGGAGAGGAATAGGACAGCACCATAATATTTCTTTGTGGAGGTAGATGATGCCTCAGCATCTAATCTCATCTTTTTTTTTTCCTTCAAAGATTTTAAAGCAGTGGTGTTGTGTATTTAAGAATATGATTTAAAACACTATTAGAGTATGATGTTGGTGGTCTCATCCTAGTCCTCTGTGATTCATGTTACTAAAACACCATACAAGTTGGCATAATTCATGCTTGGCAGTCTCTAATCAACAGGCCCAGGACTGAAATAGCACAGGGGCTGCAGATCAGGTTACAGGCACATTAGCAGAGCTGTATAGGGAAAGTTTGTGCAACACCTGCCAAAACTATGCCTGGCTTGAGCTAGTATTGATAATCCGTCATTTTCATAAGCGCTACATTCACTCACAATTTTGCATAAAATGAAACAGTGCATGCAATCAGCAAGAGGAAAATAGCCTATTTGTACGTATTTTAATTCTCTCCTTAAAATAAATTCAAGGACTTTCAGAAGTGGACAAATAAGATTAATGTTTTGGCATTAGATCTGTGCAAAATATTCTCAAAACATGAATCCTGATGATTTTTGCCTTTTAAAAAAACAATTATAATCATGCAAATATTTGGCATCTATAGTCTCTCTGATGCATTGGAGGATCTCATAGGACTTGAAGAAAACAAATATATAATCAAAATACGTTTAGAAAGAAAAAACCCATACTCCCCCAAACTGGAACTATCTGCCTATTATCACAGACCTATGAAACCTTATTAAATTCAGCTACCATGTGGAGAGTAGCAGATTATGTGCCTTTCTTTAGGTATAGTTCTTGGGGAGATCCTGGGAACTACAGGCCAGTTAACTTTATTTTGACACCAAGTAAGTTAGCTGATAAACTAGCACATCTTCTGAGAGGAAAAATCATACCTCTAAAATCCACTGCTCTTTTGAATGTGTTGCAAATCTGGGGACAAGGGAAAAGTGGTTGACATACTTTACTGGACTTTCAAAAGGCTTTGACTAAGGAAGCAACCCCTCTCTTCCTCTGAATGCAGCCTCTTATGTAGACCTTGGAAGGCTTCCAAGAGTCGTTGCATTTAGACATGTTCTCCTCTCCTATAAATAAATTCCCCCACCTGAAATACTCATTTTGGTATAATGAACCCACTTACATCTCCATTAGGGTATTGGGAGCTATTACCTGAGCAAGCCACCCACAACCCTCAATTAGGCCTACAACCTCTCTAGTTAGAGAAATCTCATCCTGGCAAGACAATCAGTAGCGCAGCCAGGTCCGAAGCGGAGCTATAAAAAGGCGCCTCCCCCTGTACTCACCCGGTGGCGCTCCAGGTCTTTGGCGGTAGGTCCTCACTCACTCTGGGTCTTCGGTGGTACCCACCGCTGAAATGCCGCCGAAGACCCAGAGCACCGCCGGGTGAGTGCAAGAAGCGGCACTTAAAAAGAAGCGGTGCCGCTTCTGCTCACAGGGTGAGCAGCCGCTCCCCAGTGGCATAGCCAGGTTTAGAGCACAGGGGGAGCGGAGCTAAAAAAGGCACCGGGAGCAAAAAGCGTCGGGAGCAAAAAAAAGGCGCTGGGAGCAAAAAATAAAAAGGCTCCGCTCAGGAGCAAAAGGCGTTGGAGCACAAAAAAGACGCCGCTTCTGCTCAGTGGGGGAGTGACCGCTCCCCCTGCTCCCCCCTTGGCTATGCTACTGCTGCTCCCCCTGCGCCCCTCCTGGCTATGCTACTGAAGACAATACAGAAAGAAGGAAGGAGAGCCAGAGACATTAAAGCAGAGTAGAAAGGAAAGAAATTCCCTCAGAACCCAGAGGGAATCTCCTACCACAACCAGACACACAAAATTACAGGTAAGTAAAGGAGAAGCGGGGGGAGGAGGGAAAAGGAAATGTGTGAGGCAGGAGTCCTACATAAACAACTGACCTGGTCTAAGAAAGGAAGGGGCGCTCCTACCAAACAACTCCAGGGAGCTCTGTTCTCAGGGATCATTAAGCAGAACCTCAGATAGTAGCGCTCTGCCATTGAACCTGCTTACCTCAAATTGAACCCCATGGAGGATGGGGCAGGGCAAGGAAAGGACAAAGACATATGAAATCCAACACTGCTTAAGGGTTGTCCCTCAGTGCCCACATGGATGGGGTATCCCCCTCTGTTACAGTTATTAATGGGAATAATTCAAGCAAAGAGATGGAATAATCTATATTAGCAAACAAAAATTGTGTTTAGTGAGGACTAAAGTGTTGGGCACATCCCATCCATCCCAAACCTTAAAAGCATGGAAATAAGAAGTGGAAAGACTTGTGCATTCTTTTCCACATTCATATTCCCCATAGAACCCTCAGTAACACTCCAGGGCTCCATAAAGCTTTCAGGTTACTCTCCAACAAATACCCCAAAACAATACGAACCCCAGCTTCATAAAACTGGCACTCTTAACTCAAAACCTTAACAGTGAGTTTGTATGCTTTAATATCAGTTATAGCCACAGACTGAGACAGTCAGATATGCCGCCTTCCATGCATGTGGAGAGTTATTCTGCCTTAGCACTGGTGACATCCCTGTAAGGTAATGCTTTCTCCCATCTCTGGCTGGCTAGAAGACCCCCATCCCAATATGATGGACCCGGCCTTGGCAGTACACAACCTTGTCACCTCCCATATGAACTACAGCGATGCAATGTACCTGAGTGTGACGCCGTCTACCCATAGGAAACTCCCGCTAATATAAAACATTGCAGCACATCACCTCAGCAACACAGCCTACCGCAAACACCTCCAACCTCTCCTCTGCTCTACACTGGCTTCCCATAGAATATCAAGTCAAGTTCAAGGTCTCAGTCCTCATCTTCAAGACACTCGATGCCTTGGACCCCCTGTATCTAAGAGATTGCCTACAACTCTGGGATGAAGAGCATGGTTGGCAACTCTGCTCCTCATGCACAATGAAACTCTCTAGAATAAGGACAAAGCTTGTCTGTGCAGAAGACAGTGCTTTCTTGGGGGTTAGTCTGAGGCTGTGGAATGAACTTCTCCAGGAACTAACGGCAAGCACATACCTCACCATCTTCCACTACAAGTGCAAGAGGTACTTGTTCATCCCTGCCTTCTCTAACAAACATATAACTTCATGTACATTTATGCAAACCTTACCAAAATAAAATGACTGCACTGTTTTGATTTTTGCCATTTCAATGAGATTTTTGCAAAATAAAGATTTAAGTTCCTGTTAACTGAAAGCTTTTGACACAGCCTTAACTACAAAGTCATAACCAGCACTTCCATAATGTACTCATATGGCCTCCACTGCTGTAATGTCTCAGCACTTGTGACTCAAGAACCTCTTAGTGCCAGCTGGCAAGGGGATCTAATGAGTCTGGTATTTACATTTTAGCTCACCAAATGAGGGCCATGTGAGGTCTCTAATAAAAGCTTGTGTCACTCTGGTCATCCATATCCTTGTGAAATGTATGTATTGATACTAGGTAAAGAGTTCTGTATATATACCGAAAATGTGTGCTTAAAGTCTGTGTCTAAGGACTGGTCACCAGCAAAGGTGAAAAATGGTTTTTTTGTCAGACAAAAATTGTTTACCTACGTGGCTTTTTAAAATGTAAAACAAGTATTGTATAGTTCACAGTGGGTCACTACTCACCAGTCTGAACTGAATGCAATTAAAGGATTACAACTTCAAAGAAAGAAAGGAAAAGGGAAGAAATAAATGGGGGGAGGGGAAGGGAAGCCTCTCTTGAGGTGCACATCAAAGATTTGCTCTATTATATTTGGGGGACAAAGACGATACTCAGACACCCTTCACTGAGGAAGTAAGCAGACAGTGAATTAGCTTCCTGGAAAAGAGGTGACAGACAGGCTTGGTTGAAAATGCTGAAGAGAAATTTGGGTGAGAAAATTCTTTGGAGGGGAGATCACCGATTAGTTTAGTGTCTAGAAAGCATGTTATGATTTTATTTTCTATGTAACCATTTGTTTCCAGTAATCATACTCACTATCACTTGCATCGTTGTTCTTTGATAATAAACTTATTCTTGTTTTCACTATAACTATATCTAAGTGCTGTGGTGTTAGGCAAACTGGTGGTCCCCAGCTGAATCTTACTAGCTGGTGTGTACTGTTCCTTTGGGAATGTCTGGCCTGGTAATTCTGTGAGTGTTCAGTGGATAAGGGGCTGGACACTGCAGGGAATGCTCGGAGAACGCTCGGGTTGGTGTGTGCCTATCACTAACCTGCAGAGGGAGCGAGGCCTGCAGGGACTGGAAGGTAGGGAGTGCTTGTGTTGCCAGAAGCTGGTGGTTTCAGGGAGCTGATCCTCAGCAATCACAGACAAGACTTCCTCACGCTAAAGACAGGTGGTGGTGAGGTGCCGCACAACCCTGGGCGTGCCTGGGGAACATCACAGCACGATCTGTAATGCATTTATCCTTACAACACCCTGTGAGGGAGGAAAGTGCTATTATCCCTATTTCCTACGTGAGGAACAGAGAGACTAAGAGCTTGCCTACATGTGTAAATTTACTATTATTCTGCTATGGCTATACCATGTGAACTCTGTGACAGAAGTTAAACAACAACAGAAAGGCCACCATTATTACAAATAAGAGTATCCACATGGGGAGTTATTCTAGTATAACTACAACTGTATAATTATGCTGGTATAGTAATATCAGTAAATTTCCCCATATAGACAAGCCCTAAGTGATTAGCCCTTGATCACACAGGAAGTCTGTGACAGAGCAGGGAATTAAAACCAGATCTCCCAATTCACAGGCTTAGTGTTCTCACCCCCAGACCATCTTTCCTCTATGATTAGTTTGTGTAGTAATGTGAGAAGGGACTTATGTGATTTGACTCAGTGTTTCAAGTGGTATTACATTTAAATTATATCATAATGGTTGTGGATTGATCATGAGAAAGCAATTGGTAGTTATAAGTCATTTAATGTTTGACAACTATATGATAGATGTCCCTTTTGAAAGTTTGGTCCAATACACATTAATCTGGCTTCCAATTTTATTCCCACATTTGCATGTGCAAATAGCATTCTCCATATAAACAGGGTTTTGGATAGATAACTAAACAAGCTGAGATGCAAACTTAGCAGTTTGACAATGCCTTCTTTTGCAAATGCAGTTTTCTGTGAATAAATGTAGAAGTTGCATTTGAAAATATAGTCTCATATGATTTAACAGATATTCAGTCTCTGGCATAAGATAGGTTCACATTAGCAATGATTAAAAACCTAGCATCAAACAGTTTGTTATTGTAGAAAGGTGGTGTGACGAAGTGGGAAGGTTCTTAATGTTTCCTCTGAATACTGTAGGGGTGTCTCAGTTTCCTCTCTGCATTTCTTAAGTCTCTAGGGTGGGATAAAGGTGTGTAATTACAGAGCCCTAGAGGGCCAGGGTGATGACAGGTGGATCCACCACTTGAGTGCCCTCTCATGAATCAGCATGGCATAGCAGGGTTTTTCTTCACCTGGCACCTCTTGCAAACAGTCACTCTGGTGGTCTGCCTCTGCCTGTGACACAGCCCTCTGGCCAGGCCACAATCTGTTTCCACCTTTTCTGGAGTCAGAGTCCTTTAACCAGTCCAACAACAATATCAGGCTCAGCTACCTCTCCACAAGCACACCTCAGTTTGAATGTAATATTCTCACCCCTGTCCAGTCCCCAACTCCAGTCAGGCTCAGCTGGCCACATCTCTCACTCAAACAAGCTTCAGCTGTAATACGACCTCTTCACAGCTGTCCAAATTCTGCTGTGTCTCACTTTACCCTCCAGCTTAGAGCTATCACCATTCTCTACCTTCCCAGGGTTTCAGGTAGGCCATTGTCCCGCAGCAGTGCCTGATCTTCCCAGAGGTTTCATGCTCACTTCAGGACTAGACAATCTACTTCTCTGCCCTTCCAGCAGGCCCCTTCACAGACAGCACACTCACTGCGTCATCTCCCCTGGGTCTTCTCTCAAATGACCCTTTTCTCTTCTAAATTCACCCCTTCACCTGGCCAGACCCTCCTTAGGTGTAATCAGTGACATTATCAGCACTCTCTGGTTCTTTTAGCCTTTTAGGTGCCAGTGCAGGACTTACAGCCCATCACTGTTACATAGTTTTTCTAGATGTATGTTCTGTATGAAATATATCTTCAGTAATTGGTTACTTATTTTATATGAATTAAATGTTTTATTTAATCTAAAGTAAGTGTACTTGACACTCTTAGTGCCGCTAAAACAAACAGGCAAATGAAAACCACCGAGGAACATATAATCCTAAATCAAATTTATTTTGGGCACAGTATTGTTTAGATTTTTGTTGTCATTTTTGCATACTAATGTTTTTAATGGGACCCAAGGAGCATGCAGAATGCTTTTATTTCAGAAGATGAATATCTTGTACAAAGAATCTGTTACATTTGCTCGCTCTGTGATTCTACCACTTGCTAGTGAATAATGTATTAAGCTTGTCCAGGCTCCTTCTGTTTGCCAGATGAGAGCTGCAATGGTTTCTTCTTATTCATTTATACTCAACATTCAAATAATGTCATATTCTAGCCCTGATGCAGTCATTGTTGAAAAAAATAATCACAGAACTGTCTGAGCTTTACATTTCTACACAAAGAATGGGAAAGGCATCCACTCCTTGTCTATCAACTGCCTGTAGCTAAAGGTATTTCCATGTTTATACTAACAGAAATATCTGCCATGTGTGGACAGGTATTTCCCTCTATCTCTCTATGAAATGCCAATTCCATCAGCAAAGGTTTCACATTTTTATATTGAAGACATCTGTTGTGGTACTATTCCCTATACTGCTGTTCTACCTTTGTTGTGTTTTTCAGATCTGACTGGGACTTTATTACATACATTGAGTGGATAATTTAGGACTAAGTATTGCAATGATGCCAAAGAGCACCCTACTAGACATACTTTTTTCTCTCATTATTTATTTATTATTACTATTATATTTTACAGCATCCAAAGATGTGCAATTTAAGAAGACAAAGAAAATGTACCTAGCCCAGAACTTGCAATCTAAGATGTGGTTGTTACGTGATGAGTCAGAGTGACAAGTGTCGGAGAGGGCATTGCATGAGGAAGAGAGTAGGCTACAGCAGTACAATCATGCAGTTACTCAGCGGAGCTATGCACATAACATGGTGATTCATTTAAAGGGAACTTTTTCTGAAACAGAGGGATGTGGAGTTCATGCTAGTTCATGAGCAGGGAGGTATGAGACAGAAAGGAAGGGTCAGATCTAATAGGAGAGGGAAAGGAGAAAATCTTGAATTGCCTATACACCAATGCTAGGAGCCTGGCTAACAAACAAGAGAAACAGAAACTGCTCATTTATGAGCTAAAATTTGATCTAATTGGTATTACTGGTGGGATGATTCACATGGTCAGAATGTTAAAATCAATGGTTATAACCTGTGTAGGAAGGATCAAGTGGGCAAAAGGGGAGGGGGAGTAACACTATGTAAAAAATGGCATTACCTGTTTCTGATTCACTGATAACTGTAAGGAAAATGATCTTGAATGCTCATGGACCAATGTCCTAACCGATAAAGCACAAGATGGGGTATTAGTTGGTGTCTGCTACAGACCATCAAATTCACACTAGGGAACAGGATAACTGCCTCATTATGCACCGATCTATAATGTATAGGGGGGAAAAAGCAGCATGTTCATGGGGGACTTCAGTTTGAGTGACATATGCTGGAGGTCTCATGCTGCCAGTAGTAAAACATCCCTGGAATTTCTAAACATTATAGATGACAATTTCCCAACTGAAAAATGCTGCAGCCAACACAGGGGAATTCTTTATTAGACTTTATCCTAGCAGATAAAGAGGAACTGATCACAGAACTAAAAATTAATGGTAGCTAAGGTACAACTGATCATGACTTGATTACATTTATAATGTGCAAGCAGAATAAAGTCCAGACCAGTAATATATATACTTGGTGCTTTAAATGAACCAATTTAAAAAAGCTGAAAATAATTATGATGCAAATCAGCTTTGAGGAAGAATTTATTACGAAAAATGTGAATGATAATTGGGAATCATTTAAAAATATCTTACTAGATACCCAAAAAGCCACAATCCCATGATTAAGGAAGAAGGCCATAATGGTTAAAAATCTGATCTGGTTTAAAGGGAAATTGAAGGTAGCTATAAAAATAAGTAACTATATATAACAAATGGAAGAAAGGAGAAGCTGATAGTAATGAATATAAATCAGAAGTTAGAAATTGTAGAAAACTGATAAGAGAAGCAAAAGAACACAAGGCGACCCCTATGGCTAGCAGAGTTAATAACAATAAGAAGCTTTTAAAATATATTAGGAACAAAAAGAATCCTAACAATGGTATTGGGCCATTACTAGATGGAAATGGTAGAATTAGCAATACTAATACAGAAAATGCAAAAGACTTTGATACATATTTTTGGGGTATATTTGTGGAAAAAACAGATGATATAGTCTCATCATGGTGATGGTAGCCCTCTTTCCATTCCAGTGGTATCTCTAGAGGATGTTAAACAGGAGCTACTAAAATTAGACATTTTAAAATCAGAAGGTCCAAAAATTTGCATACAAGAGTTTAAAAAGATCTGTCAGAGGAGCTCGCTGGAATGTTAATGTTGATTTTCAATAAGTTTTGAAGCACAGGGGATGTCCCAGAAGACTGGAAGAAAGCTAATGTTGTGCCAATTTTTTAAAAGAGTAAACAGGATGACCTGGGTAGATATAGGCATTTCAGCTTGACATTGATCCCGAGCAAGATAATGAAGTATCTAATATGGAACTTGATTAATAAAGAATTAATGGAGGGTAATGTAATTAATGCAATTTAACATGGCTTTATGGAAAATATATCCTATCAAACGAACAATTTTTTTTAATGAGATTATATGTTTGGTTGATAAAGGTAATAGTGTTGATGTAATAGACTTCTTTAGGGCCTTTGACTTGGTAGTGCATGACAATGTGAATAAACAACTAGAATGATATAAAATTAACATGGTACACATTAAACAGATTAAAAAACAGCTGATAGGTCTCAAAATGGAATCGTAAACAGAGAATTGTTATAAAGTGGGTGTGATTCCAGGATGTCCTGCAGGGAACAGTTCTTGGCCCTATGTTATTTAACATTTTTATCGATTTTGTTTCTGGAAGAAACTGATAAAGTTTGCAGATGAAACAAAAATTGGAGGAGTGGTAAATGAAGAGGACAGGTCACTGATTCAGAACGATCTGGATCACTTGGTAAACTGGGCGCATGCAAACAATATGCATTTTAATATAGCTAAAAGTAAATGTATACATCTAGAAATAAAAAATGTAGGCCATATTTACAGGATGGGGGACTCTATACTGGGAAGCAGTGACTCTGAAAAAGATTTGCGGGATCATGGTGGATAATTAACTGAACATGAACTCCCAATGTAACTCTGTGACCAAAAGGGCTAATGTGATCCTGGAATGCACAAATAAGGGAATTGCAAGTAGGAGTAGAGAGGTTATTTTACCTCTGTGTTTGGCACTGATGTTACCACTGCTGGAATACTGTATCGAGTTCTGGTCCCCACTGTTTAAGAAGGATGCTTATACATTGGAGCGGGCTCAGGTGAGAGCCATGAGAATGATTAAAGGATTCGAAAACATGCCTTATAGTGATAGCGTCAAAGACCTCAATCTATTTAGCTTAACAAAGAGAAGGATAAAGGGTGACTTAATTGCAGTCTGTAAGTATTTACATGGGGAACAAATATTTAATAATTGGCTCTTCGGTTTAGCAGAGAAAGGTATAACACGATCCAATGGCTTCAAATTGAAACTAGACAAGTTCAGACTGGCAATAAGGTGTACATTTTGACAGTGAGGGTAACTAACCATTGGAACAATTTACCAAAGGAGGTCGTGGTGAATTCTCTACCCCTACTAATTTTTAAAATCAGGATTGGATGTTTTTCTAAAAGATCTGCTTTAGGATTATTTGGGGAGAAGTTCTATAGCCTGTGAGATACATGTGCTCAGACTAGATGATGGTCTTTTCTGGCGTTGGAATCCATGAATCTATGAAATGTTGTAGAGCAGTGGGTCTCAGACTTTTGTACTGGTGACCCCTTCACATAACAAGCCTCTGAGTGTGACCCCGACTTATAAATTAAAAACACTTTTTTTATATATTTAACACCATTATAAATGCTGGAGGCAAATGGGGGTTTAGGGTGGAGGCTGACAGCTCATGACCCCCCCTGTAATAACCTCGTGACCCCCGAGGGGTCCCAACCCCCAGTTTGAGAACCCCTGGGTAGAGGAAGAAATGGCAAGATTTGAACATGGTATGAATATGTGGGGAGAACGAGAAGACGGCATCAAAGGTGACCCCCACATTAAGTCTCCAGCTGCCAAGGAAAATGCTGATGTTATAAAGGTCATGGAGAAAGAATGGAGAAAATATAGGTTAGGTGGAATTTTTTTTAAAGAAAGTTGACCTTAATTTACCATGAAGGCAAGAGACATGTTAAGATGTGGGATTGGACAGGGGGAGACAGGTCAGGCATGGTAAAACAGAGTTGTGAATCATCAGAACAGAAATGTTCTAATGAGAACATTAGGAAAAATAAAATAAACCTCCACCAAAATAGAACACATTTATAAGAAAAATTAAGGAGTTTTGTCTGGCCATAACAATATATGTGTATGGACAATCCGCAAAGATATTAATTTGCTGCATGAAACAACAAAGAAGGCAAATTAGTTTCACACAAATAAATATAACTCAATGATTAGATAAAGAGCAGTGGAAGTTCTATGGAAAATTCATGCACTTCCAATATGGATTCACTTCTGGAATAACTAATTCCTAGTGTTTGACAGTGTAGAACATCTTAGCTAATGTTAGAAGCACACGAGGACAGTTTCTCTTTGGCTTTAAAAGCCTCTTCATTTAAGTATGGCATAATCTTACAAGCCTTATTTCTATTCAGGGTCCAGCAGTACGGAGGGATTTCATTTCCTGCTTTTCAAACTGAGAAAAGGGGCACCGTAGACTGTTTAGCTATTCTATTGCACTGCATTAACACAGCTGACAGATCACTAATGATGATCCCTGTTCAAGGAGACAGAAAGGCCACAGTAAACTAGGCTAAAATATGCTCTTGGGTTTGAAAATTTTTTACAGTTCTAAAAATATTCATCAGGTAACTTAGGGCTGATATTTGTGAAATTTCTAAAGGGAGTATTTTGCTTCAACATTCAAATGACCTGAGGTGTGACATGGTTTCAGTGAGGCTGAATTAAATGTGTTGCTATCTAGAGAAATTATGTAAACCCTTCCCCCAACTCACACATACATCCTCTCGGTAGAGATGTCATAATTTTGTTAGTTTAATGAGAGATGTTGCAGGGTTTGTAGTTTTCCTAAATAAAAAGAATCAAATGCTTCCATAGCCTAAGACTTTTATAGGCTTTAAAAAAAATATCTCCAAGGAAACTGCCAGATGTAGGTCACCAGAATAGTCCTGGGAACATGTTTTCCAATTCTACCGAGTTAAGAAATAAGCATGTTATATGAAGCCATTCAGCTAATGTGTACATTTTGGGGATAAGAATATCTTTGGAGTGATTCTTCAGTGAGCTAAACTCAAAGGGAATGTTGCCAGGAAGATGAAATGAAGCTAAATGATTGCTCTTTGCCACAATAGCTCATCAGACTCAAGAGCACTGTTACCAGAGGAATGGCTAGGGGCTATTATTAATGATGAACATTTGGGGGGAATTTACACATCCAAGATCCACTTGACATAGATTTATATTTGTCACTGCCTGTCTTTTATATGCTTCATTTAAATTAGCATAAGCCCCTTGCAGATGGCTTAAATATGATACTGGCAGGGAAATGGGCCCGAGATAGCATCCTAAATGCTCTGAGTGATGCCTCTCATTGCAAAGCACAGGAGGCAAAATGAAAATCAGACACAGTGGTTCATACAGTTGCCGCCAGCAGATACTTGTTTTTATTTCAACCTTTGTGAGAAGGACCAGATTCAGCTCCACTTACACTGAGTAGTACCTTATTCGTTGGTAGGTCTGGGGAAAGCCATGAGACTATTAATAGTGCGAGATACCACTCTGCCTCAGTACGGATGGCAAAATCTGGCACTAAAAAAATTGGAAAGGTGCTCCCCCTTCCCTATAAAACAAAGCAACCAAAACAACAACAACCAACCAACCAAACAAACAAACCAGAAGTCTTTTCACAGCTGATTTGGTTCTAAAAAAAATGATTCACTGCAAGGATTAAAATCTGGAATGCTCAGAATAAAAAGCTTTTTCTTCATGTGTTACTTTCTATACTGACTGAATTCGCTTTTTCATTGCCCATAACTTTACCATATCAAATAGCGCATTTCATGTTTCTCAATGAGGGGTTTGCATTAAGGCTGAAGTGCTTTGAACTCTGTACGCCTCCTTTCAGTTTAGAATGGAGCATTGGTTGGCAGTCTGCTGATCACTAGAAAGACTAAAAAGAAAGAACATTAGGGCACTCTCTCTGGTGGAAGCTAAGTTTGTCTTCTACCACCAGGGAAGAATATATTTTATTTGCTGAATACATCAAGCTGTGCTGCTAAAGCAGTGTAATTGTGGATCTGCATGCAGTTCCTTTTTTTACAAGCTCTATCCCATTTTATAGAAGTTGTAAGTGGTAACATAATCTAGCAAACCCAAAGCTCTCTAATCAGTATGCATGAAAGAGGGGGGAAAAGGAGAAAAAGAAGCAGTAAATTAATTTGCCCAAGCCTAGAGCAAAATAACTCCAACTTTGGGTAGATTCTGTCTTCAGACTTTTGTTTGCACAGCAGCTCCAGGTCTTTTATTTATTTAATGCTGTGGTAACTTCAGCCCTTCATGCAGCTCAGGTTTCTTGAAAGTGCAATCATCATACAATAAAGGATGTAAAGGAAATCAAAGTAAAGCAATAAAAAAGGCAATAATGTGAAATCATAGCAAGAAGAAAGTCTAAGTACAAAAGAACCCTGCCTGCACATGATGGGGGAGTTGTTCTTGAAGTAATTGCAAGTCTATTTCATGTGATATCCTACACAGAAAGTTTTTTTCCAGTGCTATGAATTTTTTTTGCAAAATTATGCTGTGCAGCAGTCACTTAGCCCACTTCAGTTATCTTGCAATTTCCCAGGGAACTGAACTGAGGGCATTTTCTTAGCCTGGGGATTTAATGATTTTAATTAGCTTAATTATGTCGTTCTTATGCATGTAAAACATAAGAAACAGGGTGGCATGTTTGTAACTATTTTTAACTGGAAAATGTCGTGCACTCAAATGCTTTACACTAATACAGTGCAGTCATACATATCCTTTGTCTCTAATGAACTGTGCAGAAAGAATTACTAATGGTCATTTCAGAAACCATGACTAGGAAGTCCAAACAGATTAATTATTTAGACTATCAGTAAAACTACAACTTTTAAAATAAACCAATAGGCAAACAGTCTCTCTTCCTCTAATCCAGAGGTCTCCAAACTTTAGGAGACGAAGGCCACATTAGATGTTAGAATGGGCTTTGTGGGCTGGCTTTAGGGAGTGCAGGGCCCGATTTCGACTGGGCCCCGCTGCCGAAATGCTGCCGAGGCAGCGGCAGCGTTTGAGCTGCCGCCAATGTGGCAGCAGCAATTGGTTGGGGGGCCGGACAAATTGAGGCCGCGGGCCATAGTTTGGAGACCCTTGTAATCTAATCTACAAAAGGGATGCATTTTCTACAGGGAAATTAGTAGACAAATGGCAGCTTTCTAGGGATAATGTCCCAGATCCTCAAAGGTATTTAGGCACCTAATTCCCAATGAAGTTAGTTTTCAGTTTTATATTATATACTTTATATTATTATATATT
The DNA here is from genome assembly GCA_037349315.1 of Chelydra serpentina. Taxonomy (NCBI): domain Eukaryota; kingdom Metazoa; phylum Chordata; order Testudines; family Chelydridae; genus Chelydra; species Chelydra serpentina. The sequence continues at coordinate 110,233,945 of JBAIAC010000004.1, forward strand.
TTATATTATATTATACTGTTCCTTCAGTTAAACATTTTGATGATCAAGTTTCCTTATGAGTTCAAAGACGTTTGAATAAGTACTTGCCTCCCTCCAGCTCTTCCCTTACTCCCCGCGGGCCTCCTAATTTTGCTGTAGCCTGTCTCAGGGTCTCAGCAGCTCTAGCTATCCTTTTTAGGCTACTGATTGTTTTTAAATCCCAGAGGTTCCTGGGGTCAAAACAAAAATGGGTCATCCTTGGCTTGGAAAAGGTTTGAATCGGCCAGAGTCCAGCAGTACCAGATCTGAAACTCCTTGATTGAATATTACCAAAAGTAAGGGGCCTATTGAGGGCTTGCAGCAGTAATGGAGAAGACACTGCTTGGGAGGGGAACAGAAATGTGTAAGTCACATTGGCACACCATTGGAATTGATTCTCATTTTCATTAAGGCCTCTTTATACCACTCTGGCAGCATAAAGGAGGTTGAAAATGGGTGTCATAATGCAGAGTCAGAAGCTATGAGGTTGTATTACCTAGGAAAGGGAGGAAGACACACTTCATTAAACTCTAAGATGATGCTGAATTTGAAGATGTTGAAAACACTAATTTCAGACAGACCCATGAGAGATGTTAGAAATGTGGGCAGGAAATAAAATGAAATTTAACCTGGAAAATTGCAAACTAATACATCTGGGGAGGGGAGAGAAGGAACCCTGAAACACAGATATGTCATTAGAAGGAAAAACCTGTAAAGAATAATGATAAACTGAGCAGTGACAGAGGACAGCAAATTAGATATCAGTATTCAAACAGTAAGATAGCAAAAAAAAAAAATGCATGTTGGGATTGTAAATTGAGAAATCTAGGAGCATTTAAGAGCAGGGAGATGAAAGTCTGGTAGAACAGTACCCAAAATTCTGTTCACAATTCTGAGTACCTGACAATAGTAGGGAAGAGAGAAGTGGTTCATTCAAAGTGAGAAACCCATGGACCTTTAACTAACCCTATAATTGAACACAAACTATTTGTGTTGAAGTGCTCGGAAACTTAAGGGGGTCCCCCCGACCTCCTGCCATTCCTACCATTCCTTGCCTGCAGTGGCAGGGGGTCTTAAGTGAACCAATCCCTACTGTAGCTTAAGCATCTTACTTTCAAGAGGAAGCCTCTGGATTTTTTAAAACTTAAGCCCAAACTGGCTGCGTTGAAGAACTTTAAGGCTTGGTTCTCAACTACCCTGAACTTTCTGTTGTCAACTACAAGTGAATGTCAAGTGGGCATAAAACACTCACTCTCATTTGGTATCTATCACAGGATAGCTCATTCCTGTGGCTAGATTAAGCCCAGCCCCACTGCAGAGCATAGCATAGAATCATAGAGTCCTAGAAGATTAGAGTTGGAATAGACCAGGAGGTCAGCTAGTGCAACCCCCTGCTCAAAGCAGGACCAACCCCAACTAAATCATCCCAGCCAGTGTTTTGTCAAGCCGGGCTTTAAAAACCTCTAAGGATGGAGATTCCACCACCTCCCTAGGTAACCCATTGCAATGCTTCACCTCCCTCCTAATGAAACAGTTTTTCCTAATATCCAACCTAGACCTCCCCCACTGCAACTTGAGACCATTGCTCCTTGTTTTGTCATCTGCCACCACTGAGAACAGCCAAGCTCCATCCTCTTTGGAATCCCCCTCCACGTAGTTGAAAGCTGCTATCAAATCCCCCCTCACTCTTCTTTTCTGCAGACTAAATAAGCCCAGTTCCCTCAGCCTCTCCTCATAAATCATATGCCCCAGCCCCCTAATCATTTTCGTTGCTCTCCGCTGGACTTTCTCTAATTTGTCCACATCCCTTCTGTAGTAGGGGGACCAAAACTGGACACAGTACTCCAGATGTGGCCTCAGCAGTGCCAAATAGAGGGGAATAATCACTTCCCTCAATCTGCTGGCAATGCTCCTACTAATGCAGCCCAATATGCCATTAGCCTTGTTGGCAACAAGGGCACACTGATGAGTCATATCCAGCTTCTTGTCCACTGTAATCCCCAGGTCCTTTTCTGCAGAACTGCCGCTTAGCCAGTCGGTCCCCAGTCTGTAGCAGTGCATGGGATTCTTCTGTCCTAAGTGCAGGACTCTGCACTTGTCCTTGTTGAACCTCATCAAATGTATTTTGGCCCAAACCTTCAATTTGTCGAGGTCACTCTGGACCCTATCCTTATCCTCCAGTGTATCTACCTCTCCCCGCAGCTTAGTGTCATCTGTGAACTTGCTGATGGTGCAATCCATCCCAACCTCCAGATCATTGATGAAGATATTGAACAAAACCAGCCCCAGGACCGACCCCTGGGGCACTCCGCTTGATACCAGCTGCCAACTAGACATTGAGCCATTGATCAGTACTCGTTGAGCCGGAAGATCTAGCCAGCTTTCTATCCACCTTATAGGGGAGTCCAATCCAGCCCATTAAGGATGTCTGGGATGCACCTGGCCTAAAATGGCTGCTGGTGGAGTTAGGAGATGGTTGCATCCTGGGGAAGAAACGTCACGCTGGAGTGGCGTTAGCCCCTGTGGTGGGTCTCTGGAGGAAGGGGGTTGGGGCTCAGGGAAGCAGCCCTATGGCTGCTGACCTGGAAGGGAGCAGAACTGACTGTAGCTGGGAAGTTGCCAGTAGCAGGAGTGCCAGAGACCCGTGCAAGGGGTGGCCCTGAAGCCTGAGGCCGAGGAAGGAGTTGAAAGACTGTTTTTCTGTTTGTTTGCTAACTTCTGTGAAGGAAAATAAACCTCCTTGCAAAAGATTGGGGGCAGGTCTGCACTTAAAACGATGGCACTGATGCAGCTGCACAGCCGCAGCACAGTAATGAAGACGTTCTAAGCCGACGGACAAGAGCTCTCTCATCTGCTTAATTAATCCACTTCCTCGAGAAGTGGTAGCTATGTCGGTGGGAGAAGCTCCCCTACTGACATAGTGCTGTCTGCATGGGGGGTTAGGTTGTTATAACTGCGTCACTCAGAGGTGTGAATTTTTCACACCCCTGAGCAACGTAGTTATACCAATAGAGGCCTGTAATGGAGACCAGACCTGGGTGTGGCAGTGCATGCTTTGGAACTGGGGGAGAAGCCTGACGTGGCGAGAGCATCATTTTACACAAGTATAGATGTTTATCCAAGGTGTGAGGCTGTGGAGAATCAAGTCCTTGGTGGCTATGTTTCCCTTTCATATATTAGTATCACCTTTAAATCTCTTCCTGTGTTTTTTTCCTTTCCCCTTACTAGCCAGGTGCCAGTAGGGAAAAAAATCAGACACAACATTTTGGGAACTGTGCATCCATAGCTTATTACGTGCAATTTATTCCTTGGAGCAGTTGTTAATGTGTCAAGGCAGAACGTGCATAGGCAGCATTTACCCACTATAGAGGTGCATAGTGCCTAATGGAGAAAGAATCAGCAATGGTAAAAACCATGCATTTACATTAGCTTTTATGTGTGATGGGCCACATTCATTCCTGGTGTAACTCTGATTGAGGTCAGGTGGTTATACTAGGCATTAGTTTGACTTAACATCTAAGAAAGTAATTGTTTTTCCAGGAGAGAATGAATAATGTACTTTCTGGCACCATGTTTATGTGGGCTTCATGTGCTCTTTCATTCAACTGATCAATAAAAATAACTACTGACAAAACTCTTATGTCACATGGTGCTTGGGTAGCCCTTTTCAGATCTTGTACATCTGGTGCTGGGGAGGCAGGAGAAGCTTCTAACTGTAGATACTGGCACATGACAAATGGAGATGCCCAGCTGCTGCTAAATTTACAAGGAAAAAGGAGGACGTGAAAAGAATAAATCAAAACTGACTCTCAGCCACGTTAACTGACAGCTATTGCTCATCCTAAAACAAACAGGATTTGTGCTCACCACCCACCAGTCCAAAGCCCACTATAGTCTGACAAATATTGTTTGAATCCCAAGAAGCAGGTCCCCTCATACGCTGCCATTCACAATTTGGTGAATTAGTGAAAATAAAAAATCAATTTCTTGGGCTGGCCAGAAATGTAATGAACCGGACTAGGGCATCTTTTCTGCAGGTTTCACAAGTGGCAGTGTGTGGAGAAGGCAGAAGACGATGGTACCTTATGGAAGGGATTCTCAACCTTTTTCTGTCTGAGGCTCCCCAACATGCTATAAAAACTCCATGGTCCACCTGTGCTACAATAACTGGTTTTCTGCATAGAAAAGCCAGGGCTAGGTTTAGGGGGGAGAGGGATAGCTCAGTGGTTTGAGCATTGGCCTGCTAAACCTGGGGTTGTGAGTTCAATCCTTGAGGGGACCACTTAGGGATCTGGGGCAAAAAAATCTGTCAGGGGACAGTACTTGTTCCTGCTAGTGAAGGCAGGGGACTGGACTCGATGACCTTTCAAGGTCTTTCCAGTTCTAGGAGATTGGTATATCTCCTATTATTATTATAGGGGGTAGCAAGCAGGGCAGTTGCTTGGGGCCCGATGCCACAGGGGCCACTGCAGAACTACATTGCCTTATGGGTCTGAAGTATCAGAGGGGTAGCCGTGTTAGTCTGGATCTGTAGAAGCGACAAAGGGTCCTGTGGCACCTTATAGACTAACAGAGGTACTGGAGCATAAGCTTTCGTGGGTGAATCCACTTCGTTGGATGCAAGCAGTGGAAGTAGAGCACTTTTATACAGGAAGCTGCTTGCATCCGACAAAGCGGGTATTCACCCACAAAAGCTTATGCTCCAATACCTCTGTTAGTCTATAAGGTGCCACAGGACCCTTTGTCACTTATGGGTCTGGTAACTCAACAGGGGATGAGAGCTTGCTCTGGGGCAGAAGGGGGGGAAGGTGGCATTCAGAATGCTTTGGCACTGGGGGCTTGAGTTGGGAAATCATGTTTCTGAGTGTGTGTGTCAGATGGGTAAGGGGCAAGGGATACCCTTTCAGTGGATTGAAGGATCAAACAGGAAAGAATGGAACAAGGGGCTACACGTCACAGGTGATGGGGGGAAATGATAGGAGGGAAATGGAGCGAGGCTCGGGAGAGAAGCGATGGTTTGGGGGGCATGGCAGTGAGAAGGTGAGAAGGAGAGGGGAGTGGGAATGGGTGGGATAAGGACAGTTTGAGTGGGATGAACAGGTCACTAGGGAAGTTGGGGATAGGTTTAAGGAAAGGAACATGAAGCTGGAGGGGTGGCCATTTCAGCCCTCTCCTTCCATCTACCTCCAGCTTTGCAGATTTGACTGTCTGACTTCCACTTACTTAGATCCTGTCTACACTGGAAAATTACATCATGTCTGAACACGTTAACTAGCACGATATTAAGCACTCACTGAAGTAATGGCCTGATTCTCAGTATATTATGGCTATTGTACACTTCTCTAGCAGTGTAAAGTGGCATAGGCAACTAACGAAGGTGCCAAATCTAAATGGGTACCTGGCAATTTTTTCCCTCTAGAGCACTTTTATACAGGAAGCTGGTTGCAGAAAGATGACTACACTCAGATGAGCCAGGTCTAACATTTCACTTTGAAGTCAATCCTTTATATAAGAGTTTGATGCAAAAAAGAAACAGGATTCTACTAGTCCATTTTTTTCCATCTGGTGGGCTGCCCCGAAGCCATGAACCTTGGAAGCCCTGGGGTCCTCGACCCCAACACAGTCTGCATAGCAGGCTGCCCTGGAGCCATGGACCTGGGAAGTCCTGGTATCCCAGACTCTGAGGCATTCCACCAGGCAGGCTGTCTAGGAGCTGGGCAGGCGAGCTGGCAGGAAACTAGTTGGGTTTCCTTCAGAACTCCCTGTGTTCCATCGGAACATTGTCAGAAATCCAACCGTCTCTGCTGAACAGTCTGAATTTGATAAATCAGAAAATGTTGATTGAAAAAATGTTTTGTTGCAATTTTTCCGACCGGCTCTAATCATTACCCTGATTTTATAGCCTGGGAACAGACACAGGGGACCAGATTCAGTTCTTGCATATGCAAGGCACTGTCTGTTAGCCTCAACATTATTTTCTGCCACTTATACTGGGGTGGCCAAATTTCCTGACTCTCTGAGCCGCATATGACAATCTTCAGAAGTTTGAGAACTGGGTCATGCCTGTCGTGGCTGGGGACTCCAACCCTACGAGGAAGGGGATCTCAGGGCTCCAGCCCCATGGGGCACACCTGCTGGGGCTTGAAGATTCAGCCCTAGGGTGGGGTGGTGATGCTAGGGGTTTCTGCTCTGTGGGGAGTGGGAGCTCAGGACTTCAGCCCCATGGGAGGAGCCTGCCGGGGCTTGGAGCTTCTGGCCCATGGGAGGCACCTGCTCAGACTCCAGCCCTGCTCCTGCTGAAGTCCCAAGCCCTGGCAGGCACACGCCGCTTGGCAGAAGCCTCTAGCCCCATCACCCCACTGCAGGGAAGAAGCCCCTATCTCCCCTTCCCAGTCTGGTAGGCGGAAAATGGTGGGGGAGTGTAGGGGACTCTGCGAGCTGCACTTTAACTGTAAAAGAGCCATATTTGGCTCATGAGCCATGGTTTGGCCACCTCGCACTTATACCATGGCTGAATTTGCCTTTGAAAAGCTGCAACTGGTGCAAAGCCAGAAAGTAAATCAGTTTGAGAGCCAGATTAGAACTCTGGGATTCCTGGCTCCCATACCCCATGTTTGATCACTAGAACAGAGAGAACAAAAGAGAAAAGGACAGAAAAAAAGAAGCGACAGAGAGAAGGCCCCCCATAAAGGAGAAAAGGACAGGAGCTAGAGCCAGGAGGAGATGGCATAGGAGCCTAATTTTCTGTGTGGAAATATTTCAACTCCTTGAAACAAGCGTGAATCCTGGAAGGGCTGACTCAGCCCTTCATCCTGGAAACTGAATGTCATGAAGCAGGGGTCCTTCTGGGGAAGCCTCCATCTGCTCTGTAAGGTTCTATGGAACCTTTCATGAAAGTAGGCTGTCCTTAGCTAAAACTCTCCCACACTGTCGTGTAATGTGCTGTGTATCAATTACCTGCTGCTGACCGCCACTGCAAAGCAGCTGCAGTCTGTATAGACCATATGCACTTGGCAAATCACTTGAGGATGAAAGACGCTATGTCAATGTTGTCAGACATATTTATTGTAAAAGAAAGATGGGAGTGGGAGAAACCAATGGACAAAGACACACCCAGAATCTTTTAAGGTAAATTCCATCATCCTTATGAATGTCTGGCTGATACAGAATTGCTCCCTCTGAAGTTATCATGTTCAGCTCCAAGTGGAACACTCTGAAGTAATCCTCTTTCTGGCTGAGGTTTGGAGAGACACTCATGAGCTCCGAAGAGAGCCATGTCCATCCTTTTATTGACCTAAATGTTATGCCTTGGATTAGGACATAAAGGGGGAAATGTTGCTATCCAAGGAGGATCCCAAAACAAAAAGTCCTGGAAACGGAGCCCTCTCTTTATTGTCTAGACAGATAGAAGTCTTCAATAATAATGTAAATATTGAAGTGCTCTACCTTTTTCCTATTAGTGTAGTTATTTTAAGTGAAACGACTAATAGCTGGCATGGATTTTAGTTTGTATGGCAGTAAAGGAAAGAAATCTAACCGCACAACCATCTGTTGAAATTCCAAAAGGTAACCATTTTTAAAATTACATTCTAGACTCTCTTATTATGGTTTTCCAGCTAAAACAACCTCCACAGCAGACCAGTGCAAGCACTTGGGCCCTCTGTGAATTCATAACGGTTTCATTTGAAGCCCCCTTACACTACACATTGAAGCTTCCTAGAACAGACTTTTTGAACTTTTCTTTCTCATTTCCTTTGATATTCAGCCTTGATCAATTTTCATTTGAAAAGGTAATTGTAAAATCTCTTGACACTCAGAAACAACAGTAATTATATACAGTAATCTGTGATACATGGTTACAACCAGAACAGAGACTCATTCACCAAAGAATGATAATGCTGTTATCTCCTTGCTTTTTGCCTGAGTACATTGATTGGCCTAATTACAAACTAGGGAGAAAGCAAACAGAAATAAAGACACACAGAAATTGAAGATCCTTCAACACACACTCACACCTCCTAATGCATAAAATACTCTTACTACAAAAAGCCCAATTCTCCACTCTTATATACAAGTCAATGGAGTTATTCTGGCACAGAACTGGTGTAACAGGTGGAAAATCAGGGCCAATCATCCCCCAGCAGTGGAATGTATAAACAATCAAGGCTAAATTATGACTAGCCCTGCTGGATTCACTAGTGGGGAAAATTGGGCAAAAGCCAGACATAATGTGGCTCTCAGCACTCCAGTGTGCAAACGTCTGAGTCAGGAGAGAATAGCTAATAGTGCCCGCAGCAGTGGCTGGTCCCGAAGGGACATTTTTTGATGAAAACACACCTCCTTCATACATTTATATCTGCCTCTGGACATTTCCACTGCTTGCATCCGAAGAAGTGGGTATTCACCCACGAAAGCTTATGCTTCAATACCTCTGTTAGTCTATAAGGTGCCACAGGACCCTTTGTTGCTTCTACAGATCCAGACTAACACAGCTACCCCTCTGATACTCCTTCATACTGGCAGGATTAGGAGAGGGCTAGCTATACTAACGGCCAGATTTTCACAATAGCTCAACTCCCCTTTAGGAATCTAAATGCAACGGTCAGATTGTCCATAGTACTCAGCAGCCAGCAATTCCCACTGTTCTTTTGGTGTGAAGGCAGAGATCCCCAATTGTTCTCAGTGGGAGCTACTGGGTGCTGAGCACTTTTCAAAATCTCACCACTTCATTTAGATGCCTATAGGGGAGAGGGGATCTTTTGAAAATCTGGCCCCAGAGAGGCATTGTAGCTTCTGCAGGCATAATGCCTCCAGCTGTTGATTGGGTGGTGCGTCTCTTCTTTTTCCCAGAGCACCTCTGCCTTTTAGGTGGCATAATTTGGCCCTATCAATATCAAGGTTTTACACAAAGACCAGTTCTCAAATATCTGTGAGAGCTCATAGATCTTTCAGTAACTAGTAAAGCTTGGTGGAATTACAATTAGTAGGGGTTCATGCTTCCTCAGTTCTGATCTGCATGGGTTTTTTCCCTTTTGAGCTTTGCGTTAAGTTTTGGGTTTGAACAACTCTAAAATTCAAAACAAAGCTCAGTCAAAAATCACACCTAGTTGTGCATAAAAACAGGCTTTGTCAGAAGACACTGGACCAAATTCATAGTTCCATTGACCTCAGGGAGAAATTTGGCTTATTGCTACCACCACAAGTTTTGTTTGCTTTTGACAGAAATCCCATCAATGGGAGAAAATTCACTTGAAACTGGATCCTGCCTTATTTGAAAGGTTTATGAACCTTTCAGTGAACCTCTGCTACGTTTCAGGTTTGCAGCGAAACCCGATACGAGTTGACAAAGAAGCAAAATGAGTTAATGCTTGCCAGAGTTATTGAGGGGAATATGAAGGACTTTAGAAATGTATCAGAGGAATTAGGGAACAGGGAGAAAGCAGGTCCATTAATAAATGAAGATGAATAATAAATAATGTGCTGCAAAAGAGACTGAGATAATTTCCACTGTTATCAAATCTGTCATCAAGAAGAATAATATATATTGTGACAAAGTCATGCTGGACAGCTATAAGAGAGTGGCAAGTATGTCAGCCCTAGAATGGTGAAGGCTGTTTGCCTATGAGCTGAAAAGAAGTTACCTCAGGTCAACTAGCATAACAGGGCAGCACCCCGGAGAGGCGGTAGGGAAAAATATTCCCTTTTTGTGTTATAATCTAGTTTATTTTGTTTAGCTGAAGAATACCGCTAGGGCCTGCCCTGAAGCTGACCTTGTAAATACTGGAAAATAAATCCAAGTGAGGAATAAAAACTCTTCAGAGTGGGACTGGTTTACTCTAGGCCCGCCCATGGCCAGAGGGAGAAACGCTAAGTCCGGCTAGGCGAAGGAGGTCCCTTTCCACAATATTCAAAAGTTTGAAATAATTAGAAGGAAGGAAAACTGCTTAAAATAGCTTGGAAAATGTGACCATATAGAATTCAGCTAATCTTAAGGATCTCTTAGGGCGGTAACTGCTGACAACTATATTTTATAAGTCACATGCCTGGTCTACAGTAGAAAGTTGCACCAGTTTAACTGATGGTGTTATTGTAAACTGATTTAGTTAAACTAATGCAAACCTCTGTGTGGCTGCTCTTATTCTGGTTAATTTCACTTTAATTTACATTGATTAGGAACTGGTTGAAATTAAACCAAACTATCAATTTAAGTTAAACTGGTGCCATTTTTGGTGGGAAGGGTGGTGGTGGTAGAGAAGATTATAGATAACAGGGGAGATACTAGAGATAAGCAAATATAATACCGATCTTTAAAAAAGAGGAAAGAAAAGCAATCGTAGCAAATATCATACCTGTGGCAAAGTACCTCCTTCTCCTCAGCGGTCTCGGTCCTTTAAGCCCCGGAGACTCAGGCTTGGGCAAGGTAAACCCCTTGGGTTTTTCCCTTTTCCTTTTGGGAAGGCAATATAGCCCTTCTTTTGGGAAGGGCTCCGTGTCTTGGGGCACCCAGCCCCACTGGTGCCTTTCCTGCTTCTGCTTCTGTTTCAGCTTCTGCTTCTCTCACACTCTCTCTCACCTCTCTCCTCCCCGCCATGCACAGCAGGGGGAGTTTAAAAAGGTCTTCAGCAATCGCCGCCAGCTGGACCTAATTAGTTCCCTGGTAACCCCTTTCCCAGCTGAACCTTATTTCCCCACAGTCCTCTCTCCTTAGTGGACAGGGAGAGGGGTTTTAACCCCCTGGGACCACTTACTGCCTCTACCTTTTGTAGATATCTGTCCTGGGTTTACCACATATCCCCCCCCCCCCCCCCCCCCGCTCAACACTACAGGGTTGGGCTACTTGGGACGGACAGCAGTGCACTCGCGATAGGCCATCTGCATTGCCATGCTGGATTCCAGATCTATGTCGTACTATGAAGTGGAAGGGTTGGAGCGAGAGGAAACATCTTGTCACCCTCGCGTTCTTGTCTTTGTTTTGGTGCATCCATTGCAGAGGGGCATGGTCCGTGACCAGGGTAAATCTCCGCCCCAGTAGATAGTAGCGGAGACTTTCAATGGCCCATTTCACCGCCAGGCATTCTTTTTCCACCACGGCGTACTTCCGTTCTCGAGGCAGGAGCTTCCTACTGAGGAAGAGGACGGGGTGTTCATCGTCCCCAACCATTTGTGAAAGTACCGCCCCCAACCCTACTTCAGAGGTGTCGGTTTGTAGGATAAACTCCCTCCTCCAGTCCGGGGCTACTAGCACAGGGTCTGTGCAGAGGGCCGTCCTCAAATCTGCAAAAGCGCCTTCAGCCGCGGTAGACCATTTTACTATGTCTGGGCCCCTTGCTTTTGTTAAGTCCGTCAATGGGCATGCTCTGGTGGCGAAGTGTGGAATAAACCTTCTATAGTACCCCACTAGTCCGAGGAAGGCTCTGACCTGTTTTTTTACAGAGCGGTCGTGGCCACTTCTGTATAGCCTCCAACTTGTTGAGTTGGGGCTTCACCAGGCCCCTCCCCACTATATAGCCGAGGTACTTAGCCTCCGCTAACCCAATTGAACACTTGGAGGGATTTGCAGTTAGCCCTGCCTTCCTCAGGGTGTCTAGGACTGCTTCCACCTTCTCCAAGTGTGTCTCCCAGTCGGGGCTATATATAATGACGTCATCGAGATAGGCTGCCGCGTACTTGCCATGTAGTCGCAGCAGTTTGTCCATCAGTCTTTGGAAAGTAGCGGGAGCGCCATGCAATCCAAAGGGGAGGACGGTGTATTGGTATAGACCTTCTGGAGTTGCAAAGGCCGTCTTTTCTTTGTCGGCCCTGGCCAGGGGGATCTGCCAATAGCCCTTGGTCAGGTCCAGGGTAGACATAAACCGTGCTTTTCCTAATCAGTCGATTAGCTCATCTATCCGGAGGATGGGGTACGCATCAAATTGTGACACCTCGTTCAGCTTCCGGAAGTCGTTGCAGAACCTCATACTGCCGTCCGGTTTAGGCACTAAGACCACGGGACTTGACCATTGGCTATGCGACTCCTCAATGACTCCTAGGGTCAGCATTTTCCTGACTTCAGTCCTGATCTCTTCTCTTTTGGCCTCCGGGATCCGGTATGGTTTGACGTTCACCTTCACTCCAGGCTCTGTGTGGATGTGATGGTGAACCTCAGTAGTCCGGCCTGGCTTTTCCGAGAACACATCCTGGTTGCGTTTGATCAGGCTTATCACTTCTGATCGTTGTTCCGGGGTCAACTCGGGAGAGATCCCCACCTGGTCGGGCTGGTCGCGTCTAGGGGGCGTTGTGCCTAGCGCGACCACCGGAGCTTCTCTATCCTGCCAAGGTTTCAGCAGATTTATATGATATATCTGCTCCAGCTTCCGGCGGCCCGGCTGTCGGACCTTCTAGTCGACCTCTCCTATGGCTTCTATTATTTCGTATGGCCCCTGCCACCTGGCTACCAGCTTGCTCTCCGCTGTGGGTATGAGCACCATTACCCGGTCTCCCACATGGAACTTCCGGGTCGCTGCTTGATGGTTGTAGTATGTTTGTTGTGCCCCCTGAGCCTTCTCCATGTGTTCGCGCACCAGGGGGGCAACTTGGGCGATCCTGTCTTTCATCTGTAACACGTGTTCGATGACATTTCTCCCCGGGTTTGGCTGTTCTTCCCAGCCTTCTTTAGCCAGGTCCAGTATGCCCCTGGGGTGGCGACCATATAACAGCTCGAAGGGGGAGAATCCAGTAGAAGCCTGCGGCACCTCCCGTACGGCAAACAGCAAGTAGGGAAGCAGGGTGTCCCAGTCTTTCCCATCATGACTAACCACTTTCCTTAGCATGCTCTTCAGTGTTCTATTAAAACGTTCGACGAGACCATCGGTCTGGGGATGATAGACCGACGTCCTGAGGGACCGTATGTGGAGCAATGCACATAGCTCCTTCATTATTTTAGCCACAAAGGGGGTCCCTTGGTCCGTCAGGATCTCCTTCGGTATCCCCACTCTGGAAAAAATCCGGACTAACTCTTTGGCTATGGTTTTGGACATGGTGTTCCGTAGGGGTACGGCCTCGGGGTATCGGGTGGCATAATCCAGTACTACCAGAATGTACTGATGGCCCCGGGCTGACTTCTCCAATGGCCCTACTAGGTCCATAGCTATTCGTTCAAATGGGGTCTCTATAATGGGCAGAGGTATCAGAGGGGCCCTCAAGTGTGGTCGGGGCCCATGTATCTGGCATTCCGGACAGGACGTACAATATCGCCGGACCACCGCATAGATGCCGGGCCAAAAAAACCTCTGCAGGATCCGATCAAGGGTCTTGTCTATCCCTAGATGGCCCCCGAACAGGTGGCTGTGGGCCAGATCCATCACGCCCCTCTGATGTTTCTGTGGGACCAAGAGTTGTTCTACGACCTGCTCCTGGACCCGGACTATTCTGTATAGCAGATCATTCTTAATTACATAATATGGCCCCGGGCCCTTAACTCTACCTTCCACTGGGACCCCATTCACCTCGACTACTTCCTTACGAATATGGTTGTATATGGGATCATTGGCTTGATCCTGACCAAAATTCCTGAGCGTAGTCCCCATTGGACCAAACTCAAGGGGGTCTACCTCCATCTCCTCCTTGGGAAGAACCCCTGGGGTATCTGGCCCGGCGACGGGGTCATTAATCATCGGCTCCGATCCACTGTTAGTTTCCCCTACAAGCGTAGCCTTCTGGTACTGGGTCAGGATCTTCGTCCCCCTTCTTTTATCCTCCCTCCGTTCCCTCCGAGTCTTCGGGGCTTCCCCGGCGGGGTGAACAGATCCTGAGCAAACTCATGGAAGGCTGGGGGCAGGCTACCTGTTGGGGCCACCCCCAGGGTCCCGGGGTCATTATTTCCTACTATCTCCTCCCCAGGGAGTAGGCTATCAAATCCTGGGAAATCCCATCCGATAAGGACTGGGTAGGGGAGCTTCGGAACTACTCCCACTGTCACCTTAGTGGGGTGTCCGAGAACTTCTATTTTTACGGGGATGGTCGGGTAATAGTTGATATCCCCGTGCACACAGGAGATTCCTGAGCGCTTGGCCCGGGTTAGTTGGTCCTGCCCGACCAGCTTCCCCGAGACCAACGTGACCGCACTTCCTGAGTCTACTAGTGCGGTAGTCGCTATACCGTTCATCTTCACGGGTCGAGTGTATCTATGGGGGACCATCGCAACCCCGACGAGACTTATTAGATCACACGGTCCCCCTATATCTCCCAAGTCGCACTGCATGGGCTCTTCTAGGTTTGGGCATTGGGCGGCAATATGCCCCAATTCGCCACAGGCATAACACCGATACCCCACCCGGGGCAGCCCCCTCTCTTTCGGACTGCCGGGTTTTATACCCCCCGACTTCCTTCCCCAGTCCTCAAACCTCTCCGACCCCGCCGGCTGATCTTCCGCCTCCTTCCTCCCCTCTCTTGTCCGGCCTGGCACTAGGGGAAACCGGGGCCTCGGTGCGGGGGCTTGCCTCTGAATCTGGCGCTTTCCCTCCCCAGTGGTCCGGGAAAGTTCCTGGGCCGCTAAGTGTCTCTCGACCAGGGCAACCAGTTCGTCATAGGAGGCGGGATCATTTTGGCGGACCCACCCCCGTATGTCCGGAGGCAACCCCCCCATGTACCTGTCCAGCACGAGGATTTCCACTATCTTCTCTGGTCCATGGGTCTCAGGATGAAGCCACTTCTGGGCGAGGTGGATTAGGTCGAATAGTTGGGACCTGGGCGCTTTATTACCCCAGTATCTCCATTCGTGGAAACGCTGGGCCCTGATGGCCGGCGTCACACCTGATCTTGCCAGGATTTCCGCCTTCAGTTGTGGGTAATCCATAGCTGCTTCCGTGGTCATGTCGAAATAGGCATTCTGGGCCTCCCCGCACAAAAATGGTGCCAGGATACCAGCCCACTGGTCTCGGGGCCATGCCTCCCGTAGTGCCGTCCTCTCGAATGCGAGGAGGTATGCCTCGATATCATCGTCCGCCGTCATCTTTTGTAGATAGTGGCTTGCCCGCAGCGGCCGGATCCCCTGGGGCCCGTGCGTCGAAGCTTTTAACTGGTTCACTATTTCTGTCAGGGTGGCTCGATCTTGGGCCGCCTGCTTCATCAGTAGCTGGTTCGTCTCCTGCTGGACTCGTACTGCTTCTTGCTGGGCTGCCATCTGCACCCTGGTGGCCTCCTGTTGAGCCGCAGTGGCCTGTATCAATGCCTTCACTACATCCTCCATTTTTTTTCTTTTTTTGGGGGAGGGTGATTTCCGCTGCCCAGCGGTGGCTTGCCACGGAGCCGCACTCACTTCAATCCCACCCCTGACACCACGTGTGGCAAAGTACCTCCTTCTCCTCAGGAGTCTCGGTCCTTTAAGCCCCGGAGACTCAGGCTTGGGCAAGGTAAACACCTTGGGTTTTTCCCTTTTCCTTTTGGGAAGGCAATATAGCCCTTCTTTTGTGAAGGGCTCAGTGTCTTGGGGCACCCAGCCCCACTGGTGCCTTTCCTGCTTCTGCTTCTGTTTCAGCTTCTGCTTCTCTCACACTCTCTCTCAGTCTCTCTCGCCTCTCTCCTCCCCGCCATGCACAGCAGGGAGAGTTTTAAAAGGTCTCCAGCAATCGCCGCCAGCTGGACCTAATTAGTTCCCTGGTAACCCCTTTCCCAGCTGAACCTTATTTCCCCACAGTCCTCTCTCCTTAGTGGACAGGGAGAGGGGTTTTAACCCCCTGGGACCACTTACTGCCTCCACCTTTTGTAGCTATCTGTCCTGGGTTTACCACATACCCTAGATGTAACTTTATCCATAGTAAAATAATTAAGCCAAATACACAGAAAATACCCACTAAACATATAGGGCCAGATTCTTCCACCCTTAATCATGAGTAGTTCTTTACATCAGAAGTAGTGTCATTGATTTTGATGGGACTGCTTGTGGAATAAGGTTGTTTTTAACATGAATAAAGGCGACAAAATCCAAGTGAACCACCAGCAGTAAGTGGCAACGACTGAGAACAAATCTTGCCCAACAAACTTGACTGTTTTATTTTAAATCACCAAACCAGTGGAACACAGGATCGCAGCAGATGTTGTATATTTGGATTTTAATTAAGTATTTAATACTGTGTTTCGCAAGATATTAATTCAACAATTAGTTTCCATCCAAGCCACTCTTAAGTTATCATATGGATTGAAAATTGCTGACAAGACTGTAAACAAAGGATATTGATATGTAGCAAATTATTGAGTTGTAGAGAGGTGATCTAGTAGGATACTACTGGCATAGGCATTAAGATTAATCTCATTTAACAGCTTCATTAATGAGCTAGAAGAGCAAGTAAATAGTACTTTAGTGAAATTTGCATATGATACTAAATTGGGAGGAGTTGCAAACACCATTAAGTAGAGAGACATAATATAAGGAACCTAGAGAGATTAGATGCATGGACAGAAAATATCAAAGCTAATAAAACTAGGTAATAATCCAGAACACATATTGAATGGAGAGAAAAGAGAAACCTGGGAGTCAGTAATGTTGACTGAGACCTGAGGATGCTAGTGAAATGTGTTTGTAATGTGATACGGCAGCTAAAAAGACCAGTGCAAATTTGGACTGTATGTGCAAAGCCATTTCACGCAACAGGGAGATGACAGTCCTCTTCTTTAGGATTGTCATGCAATTGCCCCAGAAGTATTGTATTTAGTTTGTACAGCTTGTAAACAGAAAGACAGCAACAAATTTCAGAAAGCAAAGTCACAAATTCTGAGGCTGGGTGATTACGAAAGTTAGAGATGTATCATTTAATTAAGCAATGACAAATGGGGGAATTGTATCAGGATGCAGCTATCTGAAAGGATGTAGAAACCAAAGAGAGAAGGATAAGATTATGAAAGGGAAAAATAACACTGGATAAAAAAAAAGATATTTTTGAGTGAGATCTATTACATTCTGGAATAACCTGCATAGGGATGTGGTACAAGCTATATTGCTTGGGACTTTTAAAACAAGACAGAGCAAAAGTGCTAGAAAATGTCCTGTGTGAAATAATCATACATTGGCAGGGTGATGAACTGTATGAGCAAATAGATCTTTTTTATTTTGTCTATGAATTTTGCATAGTTTCATAAGCTTTTTTAACAAAAGTTCCTCATAGTTCTGGTAACTAGATACAATGGAAAATTCAGATACTTTTTTTGGCTAGCCCAAGGTCTGCAGAAATACATTATACAACTTATAGAATCCTTCCCTTGTGGTAAGATTATCTGAAATATAACTTTTATTTTGTAATAAAAATATGTCATTCCTACTCTTGATTGCCAGCTGTTTCAGAACTATTGTAAGTGCTCCAACAACCACATTTCATTAGCTTTCCTTTCAGATCCCTTGTTCAATGACACTTAAGCCATGATCTTTTGTGCCTTATTATGCAGAGAAGGTCGTTTCTCCATCGTAAAACTTGTGCAATTTAGCTCCATTTTCTACTCCTCCCCAACTTTGCCAAAACTCAACTGATCTATCGGAAATTTCTCATATGCACACTTCTGGCAGAAGACTTTTTTTTTTAAAGCTGTGATGCTGAGGGGATAAGGAGGAAAATAGCCAAGGTGTTTATTAGGTATAAGAGCTTGAAAAATCAGAGCTATTGCACTGTTTGAAAATTGTTCTTTTTTTTTTTTTGAGGGGAACATTGTATCTCAGACTACTTGGCATAGCAGCTCAAAGTTTGTTTAATTTAACAAGTCCCATACCAGGTTTGACTATCTTGGAGTAGTTGGCTGGTAATTTTTTTTTTTTGAGTTATTCTGTTCAGAATTTAGGAGAATGTTTGCTTGAGAGCATGTTAGGAATGAGGACATTGTAAGCTATGGAGTACGGTCATTCCCCAAAAAAGAGTGAGCAAGCATGCACACGCGCATACACACACATACTCATTCAGTTCTTAGCTCTGCTACACTGCGTCGCCTTACACTTTTACTTCCCTCACAGAAGCTTCCCAGTCATCCCACAAATCCAATCAGAGTGGAAACAATGCCTCACACTGACCCTGGGCCATTCCACAAGTGGCAAGCCCAAAGCCAACTGAGCCAAACAGCTATCATGTTCAGGTAGCTAACAGAGCCGAGCACTGGATCGTGGCAGGGTGTGGGAGAACAAAAGAAAACCTGTTCATGAAGCAGCAGGGAAAACAAAGTCCTGAACGAATAAGTATGAATGAGAGTTACAAAGAAAGTGATGGGGAAATTGGAGCCTGAAGACTAGGGAACAAACAGGAAAATACCAATCAGATTTTACAAAGTGCTTAGTATTGGCCTCAGCTCCCACTGAAGTCAGTTGTAAATCTCTGGTTGACTTCAGTGGGAGCGGAACTAGGCCAATGATGCACCCTTTTGAAAATCCCACCCTATAGATATATTGGAGAGGGGGAAAGAGAGAGAAAGAACAAGCAGAGAGAAAAATGAGAAAAAGGACAAAAATATAAAAACAAAAAACCCAGAAGAGCAGGAGAGAGTTGACAGGTAGGACAGGAATAGGTCAGGGGTTCTCAAACTGGGGGTCATGACCCCTCAGGCGGTCGTGAGGTTATTACATGGGGGGTCGCGAGCTGTCAGCCTCCACCCCAAACCCCGCTTTGCCTCCAGCATTTATAATAGTGTTAAATATTAAAAAAGGTTTTTAATTTATAAGGCGGGGGGGGGGGGGGCTGCACTCAGAGGCTTGCTGTGTGAAAGGGGTCACCAGTACAAAAGTTTGAGAATCACTGGAATAGGTCTTACAGCAGGAGCAATTATGCATTTATTTCTTTAAAAGGACCTCAGCCTGCAGAGCCAGAGTAAGAAACACAAGTGAAGGGACTGGAAGAAGCCAGACTTGGTGCAGGACTCCTGGTGACTAGGAACATCTTAAAGCTCACATAGTTTGGAGTTTTGCTTGTGGCTTCAGATGTCTTAAACCACATCTACAAAAGGCTACGCTGGTCTTGCCACAAAGGTACACCACCAATGTTTGAGAGGCCTACAGCTGAAGGAAGCTGACATCCGTGTGTAGTGAAGGGTTTTAAATGATTGTAAAACTCTCTTGGCTTGATATGAAGAAAGGTAGGGGCCCGATTTTGCTACCATTTTAAGTCAACAGGCAAAACACCTACTGACTTCAATACTTGCGGGATTGGAACCTATATTAGGAAGTTGTGATAGGAGCTGAATAAATGTTTGATGTTGATATGGAGGGTAAGAGGAAAGATGTTGGTGTTCTTTCCTCCCAAGTATAGAATTCCTGCCCTCCTCCCCCCGCCATTACACCGGTTGGCAGTTCAGGATCATTCAGTGCTGACTCAATAACAATTTTTCGTCCAAAATTTCTCACCCTCCATTGTTGAGATGCGAGTTGCGGCCTCCCTCATATCTCAGCCATGAGTATCTCTCAAGAATTCATTCAGTACAAGAACACTTCTCTCCCCTAACTCAGGAGCAGAACACAGCCCAAGGAAGTGGTTGCGTAAAAAGCATTTAGAATTTTTATTTTGAGATGCTTGCTGTAATAAATGCAGAGCTGATAACCCAGCTTGGGGGAGGTAGGGTTAGAAGGAAACTTGTACTAAGGATCATTCTGGAGGATATGGTCTTTGCTCAGTCACCTTTGCTACCCTATGTCAATGTTAATAGGAAATACAGATTACATTTTCTCAGACACTTCTCCTCCCGTTATAATTGTGTGAATCTTTTCCCCTCTCACTTACAATCGCATGACATTCCTGTGGTAACCTGACATTTCTGTGGTAACCACAGCAATTGCAGGTATGGAAGAGCCATCTTAATAAAGTATCTAATATATTTTACCTGTATATTAGTGCAATAGAACAAGGAGAAACAAGGAGGAGAGCCAGTGTCATGTGACTAACCTATTTTCGGCAGTTTGTTAGAGAGTGCCCCATGAACCGCAACTTGAGAACCTCTTCTGTAGTAGAATTATCTCTTCTGACTCTTTCTTAAGATTTTAGAGAGTGCCTATCATTGTGGTATCTAAGTGCTGTCCAGAATTAAAACTCAGATCCCAAAGGTTCCTTTTTTTCTCAACTCTTCTGAGCAGATCATTCAGACTATATGCATGATTTGTTTTTTTAACATGGGATGGGTGCTGGAGAGCAGACTCTGAGGTAAAGGAGTGTTTGAACACCTCTATCTGAATATAGTAGGATGGGATTCAGTCAGAACTTTTGTAAAGAGATCCACAGCCAGCAGGAAAGAAGAACAATCATAATGGCTGAGATTTTCAAAGGGCCTAGCATGTTACGGTAGGAGCTGGGTACCTCCCTCCCGTGAGCTGCTTTGAAAATTCTAGCTACTAATGAAAACAGGAGGGGGTGCTTCAGGCAGTTTATTTGGCCCTAGCTGGAGCCCTGAACATTATATCTCAATGGAACCCAGCTAATTTTACCTTGCAGCATACTGTGTCTGCAATTATCCCTGGTGTACCTGGTGGACCGTACGGTACATACAGCCCTACTGGTACATACCTTTAGGTTGTTCAGCTGCTAGACTAGACATGAAAATGCAGTGAAGGGAACACTGCAGAGGTTTCCAACTTATGAAAAATTGCTTTTTTCCCCCCAATGATGCATCTCGGCAAGGGGCTGGTGTTTTACTTAGATTGATTTTCTTCCAGGGGATAGGAGCTGAGCTAGATAAGAATCAGTGCAAAAGAGTTTTATTTTAAATGGTCCAAAGGCAGCTGCTGAACACAGTAAGCTTTAATTTCTTTTTCCGGAAAGAAAGCCAGTGCACCCTTCCCTCCTGCTGAGATACATGTTTGCATTCTCAGATTGCCTAGGTTGAAGCTTTTCACGCTTCAGCAATGACAGCCGTCTTCTCACTCCTCACCGCTTTGCAGAGAGGCTATAAATAGCACAGTCCATATTTATCAATTATTTGGCTGGATTTTCCCATTTATTTTACTACATAGAACAGAGGTGGAGCAATTACTTGTGCTGGAACAAATAATGAGTTAGGAAAGTTCATTAACAAAGCAGACAATGGTACTTAGGCTGAGGATATAAGTGGAAATTGAAATTAAGGGCTGGATCCTTATCCACTTGAAGTCAATGGCAAAACTATTGGCTTCAAGGGAAGCAGGATTGGATGCTAAAACCCTAAGGCACTAGGATAAGAAAGAATTGAAGAAAGAAGATGTCCAGTGTTTCCCCTCCCCCCACCATCATCATCTACCCTGGTGACATTTACAGCCTGCCCCAGATATCTCATAAATGTCTGGAATTCGGGTTTTTTTTTGTTCATTTTACATCAACCCTGTTCTAGGGAGGAGCAGAAGCCGAGGCTGATAATTCAGTTAATGCTCTGCATAAATTAGAATCTTCTCTCTGCATCAAGATGAAGACAGACAATATCCTCAGGACTCCAACTCCCACTTCCAAGAGGAGTGACTTCTGAGATGTTTGTTCAACCAGCCCTGACCTTGGGCACCAAAAAATGCATCTCTGACCAGATGTTGTGTGTGACTCTTTCACCTCAGTGGGTGGTTCTGGGAGGATCTTGTGGTGTGTGTGTTTTGTGTGTTAGGTGGGGAGGGAACGAGGGATGGTGGAAAGATGCTCTGTTAACGAGCATATCGGCTCAAACCCTGTGTAACCATCCTCCTGAAAATACTGCTTAGCTTTATTCCAATCGGAGGCAGCTGAAGCCAGGGGTGAGAAAGTATCAATCAGCCACTAACCAGGAAGGAAAAATAAGATTTGAAACTGAATTCTCAAATGTTTGGTCACAAACATTCCTCATATAAAATCCACACGACATTAGAGTAGGCAGATTTCAGAATTTCACCTAAATATAATTTAACTCTCAGTATGAATACACACCATCCTCACTGCCTTCTATCTTAGTACCTCAGAGGTATTAATGGATTTTATCCTCACAACACAGCTTCCTGCGAGATAGGATGTATTATCCCCACTTCACAGATGGGGAACTGAGATAAAGTACAGAATTAGTGACTTGCTCAAGATAACACAAATTCTATGGCTGAGAGGGGAGCTGAACCCAGATTGCCTTACACTCATAACAGCATCCAATCCTCTGAACCATCCCTATCTCTAGCCAGCAAAAGCAGTTTAAGCAGATATGGTCAGATACCAATGATATAATCACAGTCTTCTACAAACTTTTCTCTCTGGACATTCTCTCACTTGAGCTGATGGTGGCAGGTGGTAGGGGCAGGAGCAAACATCACCCTCACTCTAGCTACCCTCTTTGTTCCCCTCCTTCCTTCCTGCCCTTTTGTCCCTATCCTTCCTCTCTTATTTCCCACCCATCAGTGTCCCTATTTAGAATGTGGCTCTTTAGAATATGATTTTCTGGGGCAGGGATCATTTGCTACTCTGTGTTTGTACATTTACTGGTACAAGGGAGCCTAGTTTTCAGTTGGTCCCTCGGCATTGCTGTAATACAAATAATATCAACGTTGATTAAGTCATTCTACTACCATCCAACAGAGTCACTATTAAGTGCATCGCACCATGCTGTTCCTTGGTTCAAAGGGCAGCAGTAACTAGGGAACTCCATGGCCAAGTGGGGGGGTTGAATTGACATCTTGGTTGATGTTCAAAGCAGATGGCATGGCTAGAACGAGTGTTGTCACAAAAAGGAGCTGCAGAGAGAGTGGCATGTGGAAGTAAATAGGGAGAGAAATTATCTCAATACAGAATTGCTGCCATTTGCAATATTCTGTGCTGTGCCCAGTTGCTGCTGGGCTGTCTGGAGGGTGGTGGTCAGTGGGTGGATGGGGGTGTGTGTGGAGCTGGTTTGTACTCTTTTTCCCCCCTTGAGCTGGTTCTGTACTGAACTCAGGGCTGTTCTTCATGACATCAGCGTGCTATGCTCCCCAGAGGACCATTTTTCTTCTTGTCGGATGTGGGGTTTGCCAATTTGCAGCAGCCTCATCAGTGAAAGTGCAGAGCACTCAGACCATCATCAAATCTGGTCAGGGGACAGTCATAGTGATATGTGATATTGTCAGTCTTTGGCCACAGCCGCATGTGGGAGCTTGTCATTGGCCCCAGGCAGGGCCGTCCTTAGCCATAGGCAGAATAGGCAGCCGCCTAGGGCACCACTAGGTCTGGGGCACCACACTCCGGTGGATTGCACTCCAGACATATGTCATCAAGAACAGATGTCGTTAGTAGTGAGATTTGTCAACATTAGTGATTCAGCACAGATTACAGTTAAGGAATCGTTTATCACATTTTTAGAAGTAGAAGACACTTTTTTAGAAGAAGAAGAAGTTTTTCAATACTGTAAACTTATGTTTGTGTTGCTAAGAGCAAGTCAGGCATAGGGGCACCAGTTTAATAATCCCGCCTAGGGCACCATAAATCCTAAGGACGGCCCTGGCCCCAGGTGTGAAAGCTGGCTGCACATTCACCCTGGCCCATTCAAAAATGGTTCAGACAGGCCCATGAATGGTGTGGCAAAGCTGGGTACACACATGCTTGAGTCAGTTATAACAGACTGGTTTCTGATGTCCAGTGGTGCAAGTAGAATTCATTTCTTATTGGTATGTTGCACCAGCTAAAGGGGAGGGGCACATGACCCCCCATATGACTCCTCCCGTGACTCCTCCCCACCCCACCCCACCCCCAGCTCTGGGCCCTGCGCTCTCTCTCTCCTCATAATCCATCCCACATTACCTGGGGTGTGTGTGTGTGGAGCTCTGTCCTCCTCCCGCTGCACCGAACCACCGGGCTCTCCGGAACCATAGCAGTGAAAGGAGCAGAACGTGGGGCTGCTGGGCAGCCTGACACCAGAACCTCCTCTGGCTCAGCTGTACCGCTCCCAGCCCCACCCCCAGCCCTGTCCTCCTGCCGGGCTGCTGCACAGTCCCCAGACAGGACTCATGAGACACCGCTGCGTGGAAGGGCTGGGGGTGGGGTTAGGGGTGGTACTGCCGTGCTGGAGGAGCTGCTGGTGTGGGGTCACTCAGCGGCCCCATGTTCTGCTCCTCCTGTGTCTTTCCGGTACGCTGTACTGGCTATAAATATCTTACTGGTACAGTGTACTGTACCATACCGCCCTACTTGCACCACTGTTGATGTCAGCTGTGGATCATTCTTCATGCCGCATCGATATCGCAGAGAAATCTAGGCACGACAAATGGGCCCACAGCGGGTGCCTTGATGACAAGTGTGCTCTTGGGTGGTTGAAGAGGTCTGTGGATAGTGGTAAGCTTGGGTTTGCCTTGATCTTCTCAACCATTCTGGCTGTAGCGTCCTCCTGAAGGCTGTGGTGAGAAGTGATGTTGCTTAACTTGGGGGGCCTTGATACTGGTGTGGGTTGAATTGTCCCAGTTATGATGTGCATGGTTGTGTGTTAACCAACTTGACATGAGATGAATGGAGCCAGACCAGAGCATTGTATTCTGCTGCCGAGTAATAGAGGGCAAAGCCAGATGATTGGAGAGTTTGAGTGTTTGCTTCCCATGACGTGCTGGCCAATTTGCTTGGAAGTTTGTTACGTGTCTTCACCTTAGCCATAGTTTTCCTCAGGTGGGTAAGATATATGAGAGCTATATCTAGGGTTACTCACAGGTAGACTGGGTGGGATAATGTTTCAAGCAATGTCCATTGAGAAAGACATTCAGGTCTTGATCTGCTCTGGTGTTGTAAAGATGGAAAATACTTGAAACTGTCTTGGTCACACTTGGTTGTAAATGACACCAACTACATTATTCAGCCATCTTAATCAAATCAGCATTTAGGGTGTCTTCAGGTTCTGGGAATGACCATGCTTGGATGCCTAAGCAAATATCATCTGCATATGTGAGCTTGCAGGACTGAATGAGCGCAAGGTCATTTGTGTACAGGTTGAAAAGCATTGGTGCCAGCAGGAGAGCCGTGCAGTGTCATTGGTTTGGTCTTTTCCACACGCTAATTCTGTCTCCCATGTGCACTTGGAAATATCTGTTGTGGAGGAGAAGGTCATTGACATTGACTATTCATGCTGGAAGTGCACTTGACAATTTGACTAAGAGCCCCATGTGCCTGACCATGTCGTATGCTACTGTCAGGTCGAGAAATATGGCTCCTGTCTTCAGGTTTTTCTGAAAACTGTTTTCGATGAATATTGTTAAAACTTGGACTTGATCGCCTGTGCTCCAATCTCTCCAAAAGCCTGCTTGCTCAATGCTGAGTATTGGCCCCACTTCTGGTGAGATGCACTGAAGAATGAGATGCTCCATCACCTTGAATGACACAGACAAGAGAGATATTAGCTGATAGGACCATTCACCAGCTGAGAATAGACAGGGCAGTGGAAGAATGGGGGTTAGAGTAGCAGCCAGGTAGGTACTCCCCACACTGGTGGAATTCCCAGATGGGGAGGTCTCCCTTGCTTTCCATCCCTTTTGCACTACTCAGGACCAAATGGGCCATATTCTGGGCCATATTGTCTTTATCTAACTCACAAGAGTGGTGTGAGCATAAGTTAAAGTTGGAAAAGTACTTTGAAAAAGTAAATCCCTATGTAAATGTTAAACTTATTGCATATCAGTTTTTGGAAAAAATCATAATGGCCCCCAAATCCCTTTTCCATGTAGGGTGACCAGACAACAAATGTGAAAAATTGGGACAGGAGGTGGAGGGTAATAGGAACCTATATAAGAAAAAGACCCAAAAATCGGGACTGTCCCTATAAAATCGGGACATCTGGTCACCCTATTTCCATGTGATTGTCTGATGTTGTTCTCATAATCTCCACAATTCTTTAGAATTTGCTTCCAATATACACATCTTTTCACACAATCCCCCACTCCAAACAAACATCATAAACCAAAACAAACCAAAAAAATCACACCATGCACATTCCTGGTCAGAAACTCTTTCTGGACAACCATTTTAACTGCACTTTTGCAGGTAGGACTAATGGTTTAGCTTAGAAATGGAGAAAAGGCATTGAACAACTATGCCATAAAAGGCACTTGTTCTTGTTGTAGCCCTGAATTTTTATGAAATGACATCTCCGTTCACCATGTTCCGTGTGATGTTAGTCCCCTGCCACCATCTCAGACTTGGGTAGATGTACAAAGCTGTAACCAAAGAGTCCCTTGCTAATAAATGGGAGAAATTCACCTTTACAGTAGAGCCCTGTAAGGAACACCCTGCTCACATCAGAGCAAACACATTAATATTGGAAATTTACCTTCCATTTTACAGGAGGAACTCTCACCCATATGTTAAGTGTTATGAGTCTATTTGTTTTATTCAGCTCCCACGTCGACTAAATTGAATCAATTTGGAGCTGAAGTGGAATAGAGCTGAAGTGGAATAGTATCCTGTGAACACCTCCCTTCACACTCAGAGGCAGCCTTCCTTTATAGGTGAACAGTAAAACATGATTGGTTTCTGCAATAAGGATTAGTGTCTTACCCATCTTATTTCATGGAGTAACACCAAATGGATACAGCATGTTTTACACATTAACCGATTCAATGGGTTAGTTAATGTTTTAAAAGAGAGGTCTAAGGCTCATTACCACATCCAGACTCTTATGCTGTATCCTAGTGAGACAGTAATGGCTCACTCTTAAGATCACCCAACAGTGCTTTGTTTATGTCGCATTCAATGCCATATTATTATATGCAATATATATACCATCCAGTCCTTGGCTGTCTGTAGAGGGTCGTGTAAATATTACATACCTTGCTAATTAACACCTTTTGGAGATCACTCATCACATCTCTGGGCATCTCTTTGTTTACCTGTTGGTGCCTAGTGCACAGGTGATGTCTGTTCTCAGGCAGTGGTCTATGGAACAGTGGTGCTCCCTGGGGTACTTCCAAATGGTCAGCAAAACTGTTTTTATAACAACAATAAAATCTGTGCCAATCTTCAATCAGCGATGTTTCCTGTTAGTTGAAACCCATTCCACATATAAGGTAAAAATTTACGGACCTTAATAGAAAAATTATATTCTTTCTATAATTTTTAACCATTGTGCAGAATTTAATACAAATGTATATCCCTGCTGTAGATTTCTATAGAAAACTCCGAAAAGCCTATAGAAATTATAACATTTTTAAAATTAAGTTTTTGACATCTTTCTATATATTTCTATATGGCCCTATTACATCTTTGTATAATAATGAATAAAACTCAGTTCTATTGGCTGCATTCTTATTAAATATGGTAGATCTTTTCCTTAATGACAGGACTTTATTGGGTTTTCAGAAGTTTTTTTGTGACCAAAACCAAACAGCTTTCTAGCGGGCTACCTCATATTTTGCTTTGTCTGTTAACACTGATGTAAATTTACTTGTGATTCAATCTATCAGCCCTGGTTTCTGACAAAAGAACCACACCTAAAAGGCCTAAGCAGACCTACATAACTTGCTGCTCCAATCTGCATCCAGAACAAGTTTACATATGTACCCTTTTCATAGCTAGACACCCTTGGCTACCAAACCCTATTTGTCCAAAAACAATATCTATGATCATTAGACCATATTTGACTTTCATTATCAAAGCCACCCTCTATATGCTCAACCTATTTTACTGTATATGTGTCACAACCTAACAGTATAATGCAAAATCCCATGCTCTGTTGTGAAGCGCAGATAATTGGAGTGTTTACAGATTTACACCATACCGCTTTGGGCTTAAGTCCCCTCATATCTCATTAGCTAAACTGCATCAGGATAGGTTAGTACTTGGATGAGAATCCAGTCTAGGGAAAACATGAGGTGACCAGTGATTCAACACTTTGAGTCAGAAGTGAAACAATACCCTGGGATAGTTCAGGGAAGCATTCAGTTGCTGGAGAAGCTGTCTTTTCAGGTGAAATTTGATACCAAGGCCCAGACCATTTTGAGCTGTTTAAAAGCCAAACAAAATGTGGTACTTTCTGCAAGAGCAGGGGTTTTACCCATGATGTCCTGGCTCAATTCCAACTTGAGTACATTCCAAATATCTAAATTCCCCTGCCTCTTCAGGTGGTTAATGTATCGTCTCTTCATATCGTAAACTGCGGTGTGGTATTGCTGTGGCAGCCACATCTACCCCAGAGGGACTGTACCTCAGGGCGGGTGAAGTGAAAAGGTCATATATGTATCATAGACCTTATCATTTTGTAAGCACCTTGTTAAGAATTTATTCTGCTGGAGGAGAAAGAAAGGGTGAGGTCGGGAGCTCAAAGTATTTTGTTCAAAGAGAGACACTCACTGGGAATAATGCTAAATATTAATTAAATATAAATGCAATACAAAATAAAACTAAAAGTAAATTGGGCTTGCCTACACTACCACTATTAGGTTTTAAACAGACTTGAACATTCCCCTAAAATCCTTCAAATGCCATGAAATCCAGATATTGACTACACATGTAAGCAGAGTCAGGATGAGCTCTACCCTGACATCTGGTGGTGAGTTGTGGAAAGGGATGTCAGGGGCTAATCTTGTTTGCATGGACACACCCACCCTGCAAAGCATGATGGACCGCTTGCCCAAATGGTCACCTTGACTGCTGTGGGAGCCCCAGTTTCTCTGTTATTGGGGCAGGAAGACTAAAGTGTTGTTACCCTGATTATGTGAATCAAGGACAGTGGGCTTTTGTTATGATGAAGGGACTCGCCCTTAGCTAAGCAGCACTTGCTAGGCGAGGGACATGGATTCCAAAACCCAGTGAATTGAGAGAGGCTGGGGACAGGTATTTGTATCTGGTGGCATGGGCCTCTTCTGAGGGTCCTAAATGTCAATTGCACCTCCTTCTCTCTCTCCACTGTGGAATATCAGAGCTAATTTTGAGTTCCTTAGGAGTCTATTCACAGGCTGCTGAGTTGGAATTACTCTGGACTAAGTGTGCAACTGAGCACAAAGGCTCCCCTAACTACAAAGCTGAAATCACTAAAAAGCTGAAATTGTTATGAGCTGAAATCACTGAGCACTGTGTTAAGTAGTGGGGGAGCCAGAAGATATATTGCTGAGCGACTGGTGGAGCGGAGCTGCTGATGGAGCAGAGCACTTGGCGGGACAGCCGGAGCGGCTTGCAGGCCGGCTGATGGAGCGGAGCTGCTGGCGGAGCGGGACCGTTGGTGGGACAGCCAGAGCGGCTTGCAGGACAGCTGACGGAGCGGAGCTGCTGGCGGAGCGGAGCAGTTGGCAGGACAGCCAGAGCGGCTTGCAGGCCGGCTGACGGAGCGGAGCTGCTGGCAGAGCGGCTTGCGGGATGGCTGAGCGGAGTGACTCGTGGGATGGCTGGCTGGCAGAGCAGAGTAGAGCAGAGCCGAGCGAAGCCCCATGAAGGGACGGGGCAGTCAGCTTCGAGCCACGTAAGGTGCCCCTTACCTCTCCCCTCCCCATTTCTACCCAGACTGGAGGGGGTGTAACACTCTGCAGATGAACTTTTGAACTCTGGGTCTGGACTTTTGGGTTGTTGGACTTTTGGGACTTTGGGTGATTTTTGGGGTTGATGGACTCAAGAACCAAAGGGAAAGGACATGGCCAATTTGCTGGGGTGGGTCATTGCTCACAGTTTGGTTTACAAATCCTAGATATGGTGTTTCCCCAGCAAAAGGCCGCATTGTTTCTCTGTCATTAAAAGGTTTTCTACACTCAGACTCTGTGCTTGCGAGAGGGGAAGTACTGCCTCTTAGAGGCGCCCAGGGGGGGTGATATATATTTGTCCCAGGTCACTGGGTGGGGGCTCGAGCCGGTTTTTGCATTGTGTTATTGGAATGGAACCCCTAGATACGGAACCCGGCCCTTGTTGCTGCCGACCCTGACTGGCAGAAGGGTTACACACATAATGTCAAAATATGCTTTTTATTCCCATTGGTGTCAGGAGCATAGCAGGAGAAACATTAACAATGATTTGCTGAGATAGAAAACTAACCTAGATTGATTAAAAATAGATGTTAGGATTTCCAGTGTTAGACACACATTAGTAGGGCTCTCTTTGGTGAGAATCCTGAAGTTAGCCTAAGTGAGGGGGTCTTTTGGGGAGCAGGAAGTGGCCTGACCACACATAGGACAGTAGAAGAGAGGAAACACGCCCCTCTCCTCACTTTAGGCAGCTGTGAAACTGAGGAAGGGGCAGCTAGTGCTTCATAATGCTGAATACAGTAGCTAGGAAACTAGTACCAATTGTGCTATGGACTATGGAGCACTGTCTGTCCTTGCCTCAGCCCAGCACTCATCTTCTGTGGGGGAAGAAATGTCTTCACACATCCCAGGCCCATTGTTTTAAGGTGAGAGGGCTCAGACCAGCTCCTGTCACCTGAAAATCCGTTCCAATTTCATTGTGGTTCCTTGTTTTCTGCTTGTGGCACACAACAGTTTAGTCGCCTGAGAATGATTTAGTCTCATCCAAGTTATTGGGCTTAACACAGGGGAAGCTGGATAACTCAAGTCCAATGGCCTGTGTTATACAAGAGATCTGACTAGGTGATCTAATGGTCCCCTCTGGCCTAGATACGGAACCCGGCCCTTGTTGCTGCCGACCCTGACTGGCAGAAGGGTTACATTTTTGGGGGCTCGTCCGGGATCCCTGGGTCAGTACCCCTCGCAAGCACCTGTTGAGTGATCCGCTACATTGGGAAATAATTGTGTTTATATTTTGAGGAAATTACTGTTTGTGTAATGGCTACTATGTCGGGTTTGTTGGGCCCCGGCTCAGCAGCCTCTAGGTCAGGGGCTGCAGCCTCGGCCGATGATTGGGCAAAAGCACTGGGGCAAACATTGGAAAAGGTTGTGCTGTCCTATGCTATGTCAAACTCTTGTCGTAAGTTAAGGTCATTTGCTGGGGGGGAGGAGTTTGAACCCTGGTTAGAGCATACCACTGAAATGCTGCAGGAGTGGGCTGTACCCGATGCAGAAAAGCGAAGATGTCTAATAGAGAGCCTTGCCGGCCCAGCATTAGATGTGATTCGCACTCTGAAGCTCATTGACCCTGGGGTCAGTGTGAGGGACTGTCTAGAGGCTCTTGATCACACATTTGGGAGCGTAGAGGGCCCTGAAGATAGCTACTGCAAGTTCCTTAATTCCCGACAGCAAAAGGGCGAGAAGGCTTCAGCCTATATACAGAGGCTGGAGAGACTGCTTCAGAAAGCTGTCATGAGGGGAGCAGTGACTGCTGAGCAGATGGATCAGACCAGACTGGCTCAAATTGTAAGAGGAACTCAGTATCTGAACCCGATTCTACTTCATCTGCGGCTAAGAGAACGACGGGAACATCCCCCAAGTTACTCCCAGCTGATAAAAGAGGTCAGAGAGGAGGAAGAAAGGCAGGCTGCCAGTGAGCTTTGGGAAGCCCAAACATTGGAGCCGGCCAGCACAACACCACTGCAAACTGCCAGTGTATTGATGGTGAGCACCAGAGAAGAACTTGCTCAACAAATGCAGGTCCTGACGGAACGGATAGCTGAGCTGCAAAGCACCATTGCCCGAGCTAAGGCTTCCAGGGGTAAGGAGCCTCACACTGGGGCAATGGAGAGGCCAGCATTTAAAGCCCCCGTCCCATCCAGGCGAAGGGGGAAAGGGCAAATTTTCTGCTACCGATGCGGTCAGGAGGGGCACAGTGCTGCTAGGTGCCGGAATGAAGAAAATCCCTCCTTAGTGTATGGAAAACTGAGGATCAGTTGGGAGAGATCCGGTAGCTGCCAGAGGGTCCAGGGACGTGGACCACCCAGGCCTGCAGGATTTGAAGATTCCCACAGAAAAGACTGTCCATCTGGGATCCCCACAGGACTCATAGGGCCTCGAGCAGAGGTCATGGTGAGGATTGAAGGGGCGGAGTGTAAAGCAGTGCTTGACACTGGATCTCAGGTGACTATTATATTTCAGTCATTCTACCAACACATGCTTAGGCACCTTCCTATACAGCCACTGACTGGCCTTGGCCTATGTGGCCTCAGCATGGATGAATACCCCTACCAAGGATATGTCATAGTGCACCTGGAATTCCCAGAGGAGGTTGCGGGGGTAAGAGAAGCGGTAGACACAGCTGCATTAATATGCCCTGACCCTAAAGGGACCTCTGATGTGTCTGCACTGATAGGGACCAACTCCAGCCTCTTCAAGGTACTCGCGGATTACTGCAGACGACGGGCTGGGGACCAATACCTGAACACCCTGATGATCCATACGCTTTGTGCTGAAGCCTATAGGAAAATTGAGAGCGCTAAAGAGACATCTGAGCTACCGATTGGATCACTGAAGTACGCGGGCACAACCCCCTTAGTAGTGCCTGCCAGGACAGAGCAAGAAGTGCTTGTCATGAGCACCTGGCTGAAAGGCAGTAATGGGGCCTTAGCAATGGTAGAGCAGTCGGTGAAAGGAGAGCTCCCTGAAGGAGTGCTGGTCCCCAGTGGAATCATAACCTTACCTGCTAAAGCTCAGGAAAAGGTGACTATACTGATTGCTAATGAAACAAGTCGTGATGTTGTTGTGAAGCAAGGACAGAAGATAGCAGACCTCTTTGAGCCTGAGTCAATTGTAAAACCCCGGGGTGAAACTCAAGTTCCGGCTATAGACCCAGCAAAGTTTGACTTTGGAGACTCACCATTGTCCGAGGAGTGGAAAGATCGCCTGAGGAAAAAACTTTGTGAAAGATCCAAAGTGTTCTCATTGCATGAGTGGGATGTGGGATGTGCAAAAGGAGTGGAGCACAACATCAGACTACATGACTCTCGACCTTTTAGGGAGAGATCTAGGAGGATTGCCCTCTCTGAGATGGAAGATGTGCGACGTCATCTACAAGAGCTGGCTGCAAATGGCATCATTACAGAGTCCCGCAGCCCATATGCCTCACCCATTGTGGTGGTCCGTAAAAAGAATGGGAAAATCCGGATGTGTATTGACTACCGCACCCTAAACAACCGTTCTGTGGTTGACCAGTACACTATGCCTCGAGTCCAAGATGCCTTAGACTGCTTGCTGGGAAGCCAGTGGTTCTCTGTGTTGGATCTCCGGAGTGGATACTACCAAATCCCCCTGGGAGAAGAAGATAAGGAGAAGACAGCCTTCATCTGCCCATTAGGGTTTTATCAGTTCGAACGCATGCCCCAGGGGATTTCAGGAGCACCCGCCACATTTCAACGTCTTATGGAGAAAGTAGTGGGAGACATGAATTTACTGCAAGTGTTAGTTTATTTGGATGACCTGATTGTGTTTGGAAGAACCTTGGAGGAGCATGAAGAAAGACTACTTAAAGTGCTCAATAGGTTGGAGGACTATGGTTTGAAGCTCTCAATAGATAAATGCCAGTTCTGCCAAACCTCAGTGAAGTATGTAGGTCACATCGTGTCCCAAGAGGGTGTGAGTACCGATCCCAGCAAAATAGAAGCACTCACTACCTGGCCACGTCCCAGTAACTACAGAGAACTCAAGACCTTTCTTGGATTTAGTGGCTATTACCGCAGATTTGTGAAGAACTATGCTACGATTGTAAAGCCTCTGAATGATCTTACCAGGGGATACCAGTCTGGAAAACCCAAATCTAAGACCAAGAACAAGGGAGGATCCCGAAAGCCTCCTGTGCAGAGACACTATGGCCCCTTCGAACCGTTTGGGCCGCGGTGGGATGAGAGGTGTGAGAGGGCATTTCAAGAAATCATTGCTTGCCTAACTCATGCTCCGGTCCTAGTCTTTGCTGACCCCAGCAAACCGTTTATCCTGCATACTGATGCCAGTTTGGAGGGTCTGGGAGCAGTACTGTACCAGGAAGTGGAAGGCAAACGTAAACCTGTAGCCTTTGCCAGCCGAGGACTGTCTGACAGTGAAACTCGCTATCCCATCCACAAGCTGGAGTTCTTGGCCTTGAAATGGGCCATCACTGAGAAATTCCGAGACTACTTGTATGGTGCTCAGTTCCAGGTGTGGACAGACAACAACCCACTGACTTACGTGTTAACAAGTGCCAAGCTGGATGCTACAGGACAGAGATGGGTGGCCGCTTTGGCTAGCTATGACTTCAGCATTCAATACCGATCAGGGAGAAGCAACGTGGATGCAGATGCATTGTCCAGACGTCCAAAGGCCCCAGAAGTCTCTATGATACCCATGGATGGAGTGAGAGCTATTTGCAGTGTGAGTCGTCGAGAGCCAGAGGCCCATTGGAGCCTTCAGGGATGTGTTGCAGAAGCTCTGGGCCTGCCCCCTGAAAGCGTGCCTTCTGCTTCGGTGAACTACATAGCATTGGACCAATCTCCATTGCCCATGCTCAGTGCGGCTGACTGGCAAGAAGCCCAGCTGCAAGATGTTGACATTCGTGATACACTACTTGCCAAAAGGGAGGGGCGAGGCCCAGCTGCGGTTGTTCCACCTAGCCCAGAGGGTAAACTACTATTGAGAGAATGGACCAAACTAAAACTGATTCAGGGAGTGCTACACCGAGTGACCATGGACCCTTTACAAAAGCAGCGAACACAGCTAGTGCTGCCAAAAGAGTACAGAGCCCTGGCCATGAGAGCCCTGCATGATGATTTCGGACATCTAGGGATGGAGAGAACCCTGGAACTTATTCGTAGTAGGTTCTATTGGCCCCGGATGGCTGAAGATGTTCGCAGGAAATGTGAGACATGCGCTCGATGTGTCCAAAGGAAAACTCTGCCCACAAGGGCTGCATATCTCAAGAATATCACCAGCACCAAACCTTTGGAGCTAGTATGCATTGATTTCTTGTCTCTAGAAGTAGACAAGAGGAATGTCGGAAACATTCTAGTAGTGACTGACCATTTTACGCGGTATGCGCAGGCATATCCCACACGTGATCAGAGGGCTATCACTGTCGCTCGAGTACTGTGGGAGAAATATTTCTCAGTTTATGGATTCCCAGCCCGGATACACTCGGATCAGGGGCGGGACTTTGAGAGTCACCTTCTGAAGGAGGTGCTGAGGATAGCGGGAATTAAAAAGTCTAGGACAACGCCTTATCACCCGCAAGGTGATCCTCAGCCAGAGAGGTTCAACCGAACACTATTAGATATGTTGGGGACTTTGCGACCAGAGCAGAAGGCAACCTGGAGCCAGCATGTCGCATTTCTGGTGCATGCCTACAACGCCACAAAGAACGATGCTACGGGAGTCACCCCATATCTCTTGATGTTTGGGAGAGAACCAAGATTACCCATAGACTTGTGCTTTGGTGTATCAGAGGATGGAGATAGCTACGAAACTCATCAGCAATATGTAGCCCGACTACGAGAAAAGCTGCGGGATGCTTATCACTTGGCTACATCTGCGGCTCGGAAGAACGCAGATCGCAACAAACATCGATATGATGCTAGGGTACGTTTGCAGGAGCTCCAGCCAGGGGACAGAGTCCTGCTGCGAAATTTGGGTATTGCTGGCAAACACAAGATAGCTGACAGATGGAAAGCAATACCTTACCTGGTGATGGAGAAGCTGGGAGACCTGCCGGTCTACAAGATCAAACCTGAAGAGGGTCCAGGGCAAATAAAGACGGTGCACAGAAATCTCTTGCTCCCTGTGGGGGAGTTGGTTGGCACCCCTTATGAGATGGGACATGACAGGGCAGCCGGGCAGAACAGAAGTGCCAGGCCACAGCCGCCATCCAACACGGACAACGGGCCCTCTGAAGCTAACCTACCCCTATTCAGCATGTCAGAGAGTGAGGCCGAGGAGGAAGACACAACGCGGGTGTATCCTGGAATGAAGACAAGATTTCAGTCTCGATCAGCTGAGCCAATAGAGAGCTCCCCCTCTTCAGCCCTAAGCCCCATGGCGGAGGTATTTAGGCCCGTTACTGGTGCCCCTGTGCCGCCGATGGGACCCCCCTTTGATGATGCACACAGGTTATTGGACAGTGAGGACATCCACGTGGAGGGGGCCCTAGACCCGTTGGACCTTCCGCTGTCGGAACCAGAGATGCAGGGGCCTATGCCAGTAGCCGAGGGATCCTCAAAGGAAACCTCTCCATCCGTCACTCAAGAAGATGTCCCTCCTACCCCTGCAACAGAGACTCTCAATAGAAGGGACAGGGTAATAAGACCAGTAAAACGGTTAACCTATGATGCACCTGGGGTGATTAGCGAGGAGCAAATACATTTAGCGCACAGATTTGTGACAGCTGAAGTGGGTTTTCTGAGGCCCTTTGGAGGAAACCAATGAGTTGGTATAAAGGGAGTGCGATTTGTCGGGACGACAAATTCTCGGCTGGGGGGAGGATGTAAGCAGAGTCAGGATGAGCTCTACCCTGACATCTGGTGGTGAGTTGTGGAAAGGGATGTCAGGGGCTAATCTTGTTTGCATGGACACACCCACCCTGCAAAGCATGATGGACCGCTTGCCCAAATGGTCACCTTGACTGCTGTGGGAGCCCCAGTTTCTCTGTTATTGGGGCAGGAAGACTAAAGTGTTGTTACCCTGATTATGTGAATCAAGGACAGTGGGCTTTTGTTATGATGAAGGGACTCGCCCTTAGCTAAGCAGCACTTGCTAGGCGAGGGACATGGATTCCAAAACCCAGTGAATTGAGAGAGGCTGGGGACAGGTATTTGTATCTGGTGGCATGGGCCTCTTCTGAGGGTCCTAAATGTCAATTGCACCTCCTTCTCTCTCTCCACTGTGGAATATCAGAGCTAATTTTGAGTTCCTTAGGAGTCTATTCACAGGCTGCTGAGTTGGAATTACTCTGGACTAAGTGTGCAACTGAGCACAAAGGCTCCCCTAACTACAAAGCTGAAATCACTAAAAAGCTGAAATTGTTATGAGCTGAAATCACTGAGCACTGTGTTAAGTAGTGGGGGAAGCCAGAAGATATATTGCTGAGCGACTGGTGGAGCGGAGCTGCTGATGGAGCAGAGCACTTGGCGGGACAGCCGGAGCGGCTTGCAGGCCGGCTGATGGAGCGGAGCTGCTGGCGGAGCGGGACCGTTGGTGGGACAGCCAGAGCGGCTTGCAGGACAGCTGACGGAGCGGAGCTGCTGGCGGAGCGGAGCAGTTGGCAGGACAGCCAGAGCGGCTTGCAGGCCGGCTGACGGAGCGGAGCTGCTGGCAGAGCGGCTTGCGGGATGGCTGAGCGGAGTGACTCGTGGGATGGCTGGCTGGCAGAGCAGAGTAGAGCAGAGCCGAGCGAAGCCCCATGAAGGGACGGGGCAGTCAGCTTCGAGCCACGTAAGGTGCCCCTTACCTCTCCCCTCCCCATTTCTACCCAGACTGGAGGGGGTGTAACACTCTGCAGATGAACTTTTGAACTCTGGGTCTGGACTTTTGGGTTGTTGGACTTTTGGGACTTTGGGTGATTTTTGGGGTTGATGGACTCAAGAACCAAAGGGAAAGGACATGGCCAATTTGCTGGGGTGGGTCATTGCTCACAGTTTGGTTTACAAATCCTAGATATGGTGTTTCCCCAGCAAAAGGCCGCATTGTTTCTCTGTCATTAAAAGGTTTTCTACACTCAGACTCTGTGCTTGCGAGAGGGGAAGTACTGCCTCTTAGAGGCGCCCAGGGGGGGTGATATATATTTGTCCCAGGTCACTGGGTGGGGGCTCGAGCCGGTTTTTGCATTGTGTTATTGGAATGGAACCCCTAGATACGGAACCCGGCCCTTGTTGCTGCCGACCCTGACTGGCAGAAGGGTTACACACATAATGTCAAAATATGCTTTTTATTCCCATTGGTGTCAGGAGCATAGCAGGAGAAACATTAACAATGATTTGCTGAGATAGAAAACTAACCTAGATTGATTAAAAATAGATGTTAGGATTTCCAGTGTTAGACACACATTAGTAGGGCTCTCTTTGGTGAGAATCCTGAAGTTAGCCTAAGTGAGGGGGTCTTTTGGGGAGCAGGAAGTGGCCTGACCACACATAGGACAGTAGAAGAGAGGAAACACGCCCCTCTCCTCACTTTAGGCAGCTGTGAAACTGAGGAAGGGGCAGCTAGTGCTTCATAATGCTGAATACAGTAGCTAGGAAACTAGTACCAATTGTGCTATGGACTATGGAGCACTGTCTGTCCTTGCCTCAGCCCAGCACTCATCTTCTGTGGGGGAAGAAATGTCTTCACACATCCCAGGCCCATTGTTTTAAGGTGAGAGGGCTCAGACCAGCTCCTGTCACCTGAAAATCCGTTCCAATTTCATTGTGGTTCCTTGTTTTCTGCTTGTGGCACACAACAGTTTAGTCGCCTGAGAATGATTTAGTCTCATCCAAGTTATTGGGCTTAACACAGGGGAAGCTGGATAACTCAAGTCCAATGGCCTGTGTTATACAAGAGATCTGACTAGGTGATCTAATGGTCCCCTCTGGCCTTAAACTCTATGAAATAGGTGTGGAGGAGGGGGAAGAGGCCCTTAATGAGCAGTTCCCCAGATGATGAAAGATGGTGAGTTGGCCCTGAAGCCCTGGGAAGGGTCACCCATCCCCAGTACAGGACACAGAAGCCCATTAGTGGCAACGGGCAAAGGGTTTGTGGTTCTTTACAAGCAACACCTGTCTCAACCCTGGCCATAGGAGCCGACTTCTGTCGGCTCCACTGGGTGCGTCGGGGGTGGGGCCCCGCAACGTCACCCGGCGTCCAGGGCAAAGGTAAGTTCTCCGGTAACGGGCGTGGGGCCGGTGGGGAGCTGCCGGTGGGTGCTGAGCACCCACCAATTTTTCCCCGTGGATGCTCCAGCCCCGGAGCACCCACGGAGTCGGCGCCTATGACCCTGGCAAACTCACTACACCCAATACACCGCACTCATGGTATTTATCCCTGAAGGGTAGCATGTGAGGTCTCTACTGGACACTTTAAAGTTATTGATACTCATTGCAATTATTTAAGGAATAATGTAACTGTATTGAGAATTATGCCCTTATGATCTTGGAATGAAAGTGAGCCACCAGGGAATCATGTGTCTCGGTGCTGGCCCATTCAAGTGGGAGGGAGTTTTCACCCCTCCCTGGCTAACCGGTTATGTAATGTATTGCTCAATTGTCCACTGTTGCATCAGCTCAGAAAAGTCAATGGAAAACTATCACGTGGAGGTAAAAAAGGGTTAACGCTGTCTGTGAATAAAGACAAAAGACGGATTCAGTATATCACAGCATGGAGAAAGGCACTCTGCATCCATCCACTAAGGAGACATTTTGCTGAGCGTGGGTGTCTCATGAAAGATTGTATCTTGGTTTCTGTGAATCCAGCCAGCCCTTCAACAGACTGAATGTTGGGGCGGGTGGTGGTGGGGTACCTACTTTGTTAGATAGGAAAGGGAGCTATTAATAAGGGTTAGGCCCTTGTAGTTCACATTTTCTGATTTTGTTTTGTATTGTAACCATCTGCTTCCATCACTCTCTCTTGTTTCTAGTGGAATCTCTATTCTTTCTTAAATAACCCTTCTTTTGTTTTATTATAAGTGCTCACAAGTGCTGTGTGTTATACAGGAGCAGTGAGTTAAGGTAAAGGAGCAGAGGATCGGGGATTTCTGTAAGTAGCACTGTCAGGGGCTGGTTATCACAGGGGAACACTTCAAGGGGACTCGGGGACTGGGGTGCATTTATTCTTAACCTGCAAGACAAAGACAGGGCTGGCATAGCCCAGAGGACAGTGCTTGAGTAGCCGAAGGGGTAGTGATGAGCTAACACCCAGCCACCACAGTCAAGACTGCCTCACGCTGGAGGCTGGTGGTAACAAGGTGACACACAGTCCTGGGTACCCTGAGAACAGTCCCAAGCACAACCCCAGAATTCAAGTGAGGGGTGCTCCAAACCAGCAGGGGTGAGGGTGGTTCCACATGGCGGTTCAATTTGCCACCCCCTTCAAGCTGAAGCCCCAGTAATTAGTACAAAAGCCTCTTCCAAACCAAACCATGCAGGGGCTCTTTACCTCTCACTAGAAGTATTTATTTGCTACAGTTACAAGTTGGGATGAAACACACAGTATAAAATATGTTAAAAATCACATTATAAGAAGAAATGTTTTACAGTCAGAATTATAAAACCCGAAGGATTTAATATTCCACTAATTTATTTCTTTTGTGGTGACCTGCTAGTGAAATTTAGCCTAAACACATTGGTAACTTTCCCCCCACTTACTATGCATTGAGAAATTACATGACAGCCTCCTTGAAGGAGACTTACTAGTTAAAAGATGACTGACATTGATGACAAATGTAAACTGATTTGCCAGATATGCTCTCTTTCCCCCTCTTTCACATACAAGCTTTTAGAAAAATCTGTTGCAGGCAGATTTCAGAGACTCCCAGCCTTGCAAATGCATCTCCAAGGCAACCTTGATACTAATGTCTAGAACTCAGAACGGAGTAAAACAATAAGCACCTTACATCCGTATCCTTGGCCTGAACCTCATTCAGTATTCCATATTGCACAGAGCAATATTGGCATCCAAGCGCCTTGTTGCCAGCATTCTTTGTGTATCCCCTGATGGTTAACTTCTGCACCTAAGTTTGAAATTTTATCCATTGTTTAGTTACCACATATCAGAGCTTTCTTTTTTATAAATATAATAATCAGTTTTGTTACTCTGGAAGACAGATGATAATAAATAATTCCGCCCGCCCCCCCAAATCATAGCGGCTAGCTTGCCCGCACTAGTACCACAAATAATTATATCGCTCTGGAACAATGTCTTTCAAATGAGCAAAAATGGATGGTTGAATTTAGTGCACTCAACACATCTGTGTAAGGGAACAGTAGTCAGCCGACAATTTGCCTAGTAGTTTGGTCTTTCATTTCTCATACATTCATCTTACTATTACCGATCCACAATTCTTGTCTTATAGTAAATAGATTTGCATGAGTATTTGTTATACTATCCAACTTATTGTCTGTTTAACCTTATGTTTTAAAAAAAGTTCTGCATGATTGTTTCAGTTTTATGTAATCATTTGTATTTTATTTAGGATTCTATTCTATTCAGGTTCTTATATCGCACCTGTCACAGTTTCAGGGTAACTGCACCTGTATACCCCCACTGTGGTCCCTTGGGGGCACCCACTTAAGGTTTCTGGTGCCCAGCCATCACCTCTCTTGGGCAGAGATCCACATCTCACTCACTCCTGACCAGGAGTTTTAAGGTCTCAGAGCTCCCTGCCTTACACTGCGATATCCCCAGCTAGCCAATCTGCATCCAGGCCAGCACTGGTGCTTTGCTTTCTCTCCAATGGCTATGAACAGTGTATTGCCAGCAGTTACAAGTTACCACACAGCTTCTGCTAAGTAATGTTAATTTTTACGGTAAAAGCATTACTGAGAAAACATAAAAACCATAGAAGTTCCTATATGCGTGCTAAAAGTTTACCAGAGCTCACCCATCAGTTTTATGGGGCCCTTGTAGTTCAATGTCCTTCCAACATAAAGCGGGTTTGGGCCCCTCCGTTGAACAGAAGTTTCTGCCCATTTTCTGGATCAGAAGAAGGCCCTGACTCAGTTCAAATGCAGCCTTTTTATACTCAAAGCCTTTCTTTGTCTGTTGGTCTCTGAAAACTCAGTTTGAATCAATATATGCAAGCCTTCCCATGGACTGTTACTTCGCTAGAGGTGTTTTCAACCTCAGTGCTTCACCTTAGTTATCCCCAGCTGTTTTAGTTTCTGTAGGAGCTGTGATAATCCTCTCCCATGGAGTAAAACACAATAATGCAGAAACCATTCAGAACCGTAATACAATATGATCCCCAAAGATATTGCATAGGGTTGCAATATT
Organism: Chelydra serpentina; assembly: GCA_037349315.1. NCBI lineage: Eukaryota > Metazoa > Chordata > Testudines > Chelydridae > Chelydra > Chelydra serpentina. Next base: position 110,275,607 of record JBAIAC010000004.1, read on the forward strand.
TGTCACAGCACTCATCCATGTGGTATCTGAGCACTTCCAGTTGATGCATTTAGCAGCATGACTAGTATCTGTCACATCTAATTCCTTCTCCAATCGTTTCCTTTAAATATGGAACATGAGGATTTGAAATAGAATTGAAGCAAAAATTCCCTATTTTCAGACAAACTAGGCCTCACTTTCCCCAAATTTTAATTTAAAGCAGATGTGTGGCCTTGCCAGTACAAATTCCTATTTGGAAGACCAATGAACCATCTAAACAAGGATAAATGGCCATTTTGATCCCAATGATAAATCTATCCTAGATCTAATAATGATTCTGCCATGAACATGCATGATGTTGTTACATGCTAATGCATTTTAAGAAACAGCCTGTATAAAATCTATTGGTAAAATAGTTGACTTCAAGGCAATTGTATAATAAAAAGCAATCCACATCATGTTAGCCCAAACACAGAAGCTGTGCTTTCCTAGGGTACCAATCCGGCTCCACAAGTGATAGAATCATCATGTGTAAACAGTGAGGTAGTTTTTTCCCCATTATTTCTTTTTTAATACATCAGTTTAAACCTTACAGCTAAAATGCAGTTCTTCCTGCATCCATCTGCTGTTGATGGAGTACACATACTTATTTTCTTTCCTGCCCTGAAACTGTAAAAGCAGAAATCAAGAAGTCTTTTTTTTAATGTTTGTATTGTACCCTGTCATAAAATTCCCTCAGTATAGTAGGTCATTTAAGAAATCAGCAGGCTTCCACTTAAAATCAGTTGATAATTGCTTTCTACTAAGTGACTCACCCTGCCAGGAAGTGTGCTTTATTGTTGATACTTTGGGGTTTGATTTTTTAAACTACCCTCAGAGCTTAGAGAGCATAGGCAATCTGGCTGTATACATTGTATATGGCCTTTGATGCCATCTGTTTTTAATGGGATAATGGATGAGTCTTCAGCTGTCCCGTTCATCATTGATATGGGCAGGCTAACAGTTATTCTCCACCAGTCCCCTCCTCTTGTTACATTTTCCATTAGTTCCCCCATTCAGTGGATGATCCAAATAATGTCAGGAACAGAGGATTTGACAGTGTGCCAACGCAGGTGTGTTGTAACAGTGGGGAAATGGAGGAAGGGGGGTTGTTTCTTTCTGAGGAGGATTTAAGTATATATATTTTAAACACAGTGCAGAGGGTCCTGCCACACTACTCCCACGTTACCTAGCAGGACACACACTAGAATGACTTAACAGGAGTTACTTTAAGTGGAACAGTGAATCATTCATTTAATTTGAAAATGAAAAGGGCGATTCTCAAACACTCTCTGGGAGGGTCAGAAGCGCTCATTACTGTGGGCTTCCCCATTGCAACAGGCAGTACAAGTTTATACAAATGGGAACTAAACATATTTTAACAAATTCTTGTAAATAGAAATGGGTCCAAACTGCAGACAGGTATCTGACACCCACCTCATTTTCTCCCCACACCTTGGTATCTGCTTGGGAACCATTTTCATTTTGCAAAACCATTAACTGACCCAATGAGGTTCTGAAAGACAAAAATAACGGTGACAGGTTGCCCCTTCTTAAGATGCCACCTGATGTGCTGAGATACCACAGAGCCTGCCTGTTCTGCCAGCATGGGCCCCCTTTTACCCTGTCTTGCTGAGCCAGGCTCTTAAGCCTCCTCCAGCACACACGCAGGCAGGGCCACACCCAACTTCAGAATGACACAGACACTGAGATCAGCTCTGGGAAGACTCAGCCTAAGGGACTTGCCCCAGCACTCAGGTGCCCACCTCCCTTGGAGTGCAGACCGAAAGGTATATCATGAAATCCGCCTCCTCCCTCAATGTGGAGGAAGGTATACACAGTCTCTTATCCCCACCCCCGACCCTGCAATTATGAATCACACAAACTGGGTTATATTATAAACAAGAAATAAGTTTATTAGCTATGAAAGGTAGATTTTAAGTGGCTAAACAGATAGCAAACAGAACAAAGCAGACTAATATGCAAATAAAACAAAACACGCAAACTAAGATTGTTTCACTAAAGAAATTGGTTACAAAATGTAGTTTCTCACCCTAAATAGGATGCAGAGGTTCTGTAGCTCAGAGTTCCAGTTATTTCTTCTTACAGACTCGACCCCTGTCTCAGTCTGACTCTCCCCTGCCTTTTCCCTCAGGTTAGTTTCTTTGTCCCTTTAGGTTCTTTCAGCAGTCCCTCTTCTTAGGTAGGCCGTGGAGGAGAGGATCCTGTTTGCCTTTCTCCCCATCCTTAAATAAGATTGACCCGCCCGCTTTTTCTTTTAGTGGAAAGTTACAAGAAGTCCAAGATAATGTTTTGTATCAGGTGACAAGACCACCTAACCTAGTAGTGTCACAGTTACATCCCAGGACACCTCCCAGGAGGGAGAGAGATTAGTATCTTCACAGTCTTGTTGTTTCTTCCTAATGGCCCATCAAATTTGATGGCCTGTTGTCTGGTGGGTGTCTTCGAAATACACACCCAGTTGTAATTGTTACATAGCCCATATTCCTAACTTTAGATACAGAAATGATACATGCATACAAGCTGGATAATCACATTCAGTAAATCATAACCTTTCCAATGATATCTTACATGAGCCAGCTTGCATAAAGTATATCTCTGTTACGTCATATCCATATCATAAGCATATTTTCATAAAGAATATGGAGTGCAATGTCACAATAATCACCAGAGATTCACCCATCTGTATTTGAAACAGCAAAGGGACTTAACCAGAGCTTGTTGTTGGACTCACCCCAGATGTAGAGGGTTCAGGGAAAGGTTTGAATCTGGACTGCTCCTGGTTTCCGGTACCTAACTGATGAGGTGTCCCAAATGAATCCTTCTTTTGGTCATTTCTTTTTGTTAAAGAATAATCAATGATGACATGAAAATGGCTGACTGCTTCAAGGACAACACTGGATGATTGGCACGATGCTCCTGTGTGGGTATCAGTGTGGAGCAGCACTACCTTTGAGGAGAACCAGGAAAGCAGCACAGTCACTCTCAGGACTATTCAGTGCAATGTTTGTGTCTCCAGTTGTGTTGGCCCTGCTTTTTGAGCAGGGCGTCGTGTCATGATTCTGTCTCCTTTTCTGGGTGCTTTGCTCCCTGGAGGAACCCCAAGGCAAGTGGCAAGCAGGTCCTAGTTACAGAGACTGCTATTGTGATTGGCTCATACATGGGCCATACAGGAGGCTTCTTTTGCAACTCCTGTTCCTCTTCCCTTCCTCCCCCTGCAAAAAGACTCAGTGCAACCTGGCCTCAGAAGATAGAAGAAAGAAAACTGGTAAGTGGAGGACAAGGCTAAAAGAAAAACCCTAAGTGTGACCCTAAGAACACCCCACTGCTTTCTTAAGCAAGAAACTGACACCCACTGAATAGAATTACTCTGTCACTGAGTAAGAATGTTATGCCATAGTGCAGACAATCAGGCTGCTCAGGCCCTATCTCTAACAAGAAATTCAGCGTCCGGAGTGACCACTCTCCATTGATTTGGTTGCACATAGCCAAGGGCTCCAACTCCAAACTGCTATGATGGAGCACAACACTCCAAGAATATGAGGTGGAGATTGTACGTATAAAGGGAAAGCAAATATGGTGGCAGATGCCCTGTCCAGGAAAGAGTGTTCTGACCTGCTGCTTATGAGTTAGCCACTGGCTAACCTTCTTTTGGTTTTATAAGTGGGGGAGGTGTGACCCTAAAAGCACTCCAATGCCAGCTGGCATACTGTTGTCATGATATATACCCCAAAGGTGGCATATAATAGATAATTGGAAAACTAATAATTCACTGATCATTAATCTTTTTGCATGATGTATGTATGGTAAACCCACAAAGGACTTTATTGACATGTGATAGAAATAAGTTATTTAAAAGTATTTGGCAAGCTGTGCCTACGCCATGTCTGTTTCTACCTGCCTGAATGAATCTCCAATGTAAATTAAGCAAGGTGTCACCTAAGACAAAAAAAAAAAGCAACACATTTACATGCAAGGTAAACAAACCCAGGGAGAGCTAGTGGGGAAAGCTGAGCACTTAACAATCTCAGAGGGGGTTGGAAACTGCACCCCCAGGAAGCCTTCTTTCCTCTTGAAGCAGGGTCAATGAACTTTAAGAAGATATCAGCAGAGAGAAAAAGCCATTTTGGCATCCATCACTTCAGGAGACACAGGAACTGAGCACATTGAGCTCTGTGAAAGGTCCTGGCCAGAGAATCTGATCAGCCAGTCTGGAAAAGAGACTTGGTGAGAAACGCTTCTTTGAACAAGAGATTCTAGTTTGTTAAATCATTTCTTAGTCTTAGAAGTGTATTTTTACTTTTGTTTGCTTGTAACCCTTTCTAGCCTTATTCCTTAAACTTAGTATCACTTAATTTATAATATTTAATAACCTTGTTTTACTTTTACATGGAATCAGTTCCGTGCTTGATTAAAATTCAGTGTTTGTTAACCCCAGTTAAGTAATAAGGTAATGTCTCTTTAAGGGAGCAGCAAACTTCTTAAGTACTGTGAGTGCTACAGGCAGAAGGAATGGACACCACAAGGGAGATGGTTTGGGGAAAACGTGGCACTGGGACGCTGCTGGGTTTAGGTCTCTGAACCAAAGTTGCACAGCAGAAAGGTACCCAGGGTTACAAAGCAGGCAATGAGAAAACCCCCAACGGGTCTGTGTTGAACCCTAAAAAGTCACAGTAAGAAAATCAGCCAGGAAATGGCTCACAACTTTTGGAACCAAACTGATGATCTCAACTTTTCTAAGTATTTGAATGCATGTAAGGAAGAAAGCAATAAATGTCACCTTGGTGTATATGTGAACAAGGCTAGGGGAGAGTAATGAGTCATTACTAGAGCTATAGGAGAAGCAGAATCATATTTATGCATTTTAAAGTTGTCTGGGTTCAGTTTTATGTTGGTCAGTGTTTTATGTTAGATCCTCATTTTATATACAAGTGATAGCTATTACCCTAAGAGGACTGGAATGAAATATTAGCCAATTTAAAGCTGTGTTCCACACAGGGATGGAGAGTTTATGGATGGTTGCTGTGCCAAGAAAATTGTAATATCTGGAAACAGTTTGACAGATTGTGATTGGACCACAGATATGCTAGCTGCTGCTTTAGAGAGGATCAATAGCACTGCTCAGCTTTAATTTGGCCTATGGTGATGTTCTGGCCAAAACTCCCACAATCTTTTATATCTTTTCTTAATGGCCCAGATCTGGAAATAAAGGTTTTTGTAGCATGAAGGGATATCCTCAGTAATTGCTTCTGCGATGAAGATTTAATTAACATTAAAACAGCAAAATCATTATTATTCAAATGTGTTTTACAGTTACGATCCCCAAATGCTGTTACATTCGTAGATTCTAACTTTTAAGACCGCAAACAGACATACTGAAGACCTGCACTGTCATGGACAGGAGACAATTCTGTTAAGATGCAGAGGCATGCAGTTTTGAAAGAGTGTTTGAAATTAGATCCAAAGCCCATAGGATTTGATCTGAGAGTTGGGCTACATTTAGGGTGACCAGATGTCCCGATTTTATAGGGACAGTCCCGATTTTTGGGTGTTTTTCTTATATGGGCTTCTATTACATCCCACCCCCGGTCCCGATTTTTCACATTTGCTGTCTGGTCACCTAGCTACATTAGAGAAATTTGCACCAGTATAGCTGGACATAAAATAGGTATGCTGCACTGGGGGAAATCAGGATTTTTATTGGTGCAACACACTCTCATAAGTTGTCAGAGTAAGTTGCCCTGTTTTACACCGGCGTTGGGCATTTACTTTCAGGATTTGTGCTGAGTGGTTCAAATTTCCCTACTGTAGACTGACCCTTAATCCTGATGCTTAATTAACCAGAAACAAAAATAAGATGTGTTGCGCGTGGCCTGTACTTTAAGTTGTCCAAGATAATAAAAGTCCAACTCAGCCTGTTACATACAATTGTATATAAAAAGTCAGCAAAAGTTGAGACAGATGGACTGATACAAATTGGACAGTTTACATTAAAAGAAGTGATACAAGGGTGTGATGTTATATGATTAAAATATGACCATGTATATCATTGTTGCTACCTCTGTTAAACAATTGCAACAAATCTTGTACAATGTATGTCATGTAAAGTTTCAATGGAAAAGCTATGATTTTCTGAATATAATTATCCTGGTTGTATGCACATACCATTTTTTTTATCTGAAGACATGAATATTGATTTTATATGTGTTTGCTCCTGGGGTAACACCCACAAGGTAGTTTACATCCAGTCTGGCCAGCACATTGTGAATGGACCCAGTGTCAGCGTCGCTGGGTGCTGACACCCAGCGTCGGGGGCGGGGCCCCGCCCCCCAAGCCGGGCCCTGCCCCCGACGCCGGGCGACATTGCGGGGCCCCGCCCCTGATGCCGGGCCCCGCCCCCAACCCCAGGTGACATCGCGGGCCCCGCCCCCGACGCCGGGCACCGCCCCCAACGCCGGGGGACGTCGCGGGGCCCCGCCCCCGCCCCCGCCGCTGACGCAATGTCGCCCGGCGTCGGGGGCGGGGCCCCGCAACATCCCCTGGTCCTCCGGTAAGCTAGGCACGGGCCCGGGGATGGCGGGGAGCTGCCGGTGGGTGCAGAGCACCCACCAATTTTTCCCCATGGGTGCTCCAGCCCCGGAGCACCCACGAAGTTGGCGCCTATGAATGGACCATTCAAGCTGACAGCCCATTAACAAACACAATGGGCCATAGAAGAAGCTTATTCCTGCTTGATGGGCCTTCCTGTGGAAATGACTGCTCCTATGACCATCAAAGCATGCAAGGGCATGTGACTAGCTCATGTGACCCTGGACTCCATCTTGTGCCTGTGATTTTCCACAAACTAAGACTGAGAGCTTTCCCTCCACTTGGGAGAAAGTATAAATGGCCCTGGAAGCATCTCAATTTTTCCTCTTTCCTGCTCTGATCTCTGGACTTACACTAAAAGGAGTGTTCCAATCAATGGACTGAGAACCTTCCAATCTTTTGGAAATGACCAGAAACATTACAAGGCAGCAGATTATTCCATCACTGCTACAAACCTGATCCAAGAACTTTGCAATGAGTTTGTGTATTTGATTTCCCTAACCAGTTTAACTCTCTCCTCTTTCTTTTTTCTTATAAATAAACCTTTAGGTACTAGATACTAAATGATTGGCAACAGCATGATTATTGGGTAAGATCTGAGTTACATATTGACCTGGCTGTGCGGCTGATCTCTTGGGATTAGAAGAACCCTTTGTTTTGATTAAATTGGTTTTAAATAGCCACTCATCATTAAGTATAGTGTCTGGGTGGTGAAATAAGGGCTGGGATACCTAAGAAGACTGCATCTCTGACTTCTTGTTAGCCAGTGTGGTGAGACAGAAGTTTACTTTTGTTACTGGCTTGGTATCTCTTATGGAAGAGTAACCACCAGTTTGGGGTGGGTCTGCCCCATTTTTCAGCAATTGGTCCTGAATCTGGTATTCTCAGCTGTGACTCACTGAGGCACGGTGACTGTCGACAGACCCTTAATCTTGATGCTTACTTAACACTTCTTATTTTTGTCTCTAGTTATGTGGGGCCTGTACTTTAACTTGTCCAAGATAACAAAAGTTAAACTCAGCCTGTTACATAGAATTGTTTATAAAAAATCAGCAAAAGTTGAGACAGATGGACTGATACAAACTGGATAGTTTACACTAAAAGAAGTGGTAGAAGGGGTCCTCAAAACTCCTGGTAAAACCAGGGGTTGGCAGGACAACGAGCTGAACAATTTCTAGAAATGTGAGGAAGTGTTTATAGTTGAAACCACTGAGGTGTGTTTTAATTGGTTATTGTTAACAGATGAGGTTGTGACCCCGATGGGGGAATTGTTTATCTGGAGATCACTAAATGGGTGTTGGGAGAGGGGGGGGACACCATGTGTACTGGAAGGAGCCAGTTTTACCATCATGACTGTCACCCCATTGTTTCCTTGGATCCAAAAATCCACCCTGACACCCAGTGGACCTTCATTGTCCTGATCCTGAAAGGTATCTTGATCAGACTGGGCCAGAGAGAGGGACCCAGATAACAGTCACAGACTCACACCTCTACTGGTTCCAGCTAAATGCTGAACCATCCCTGGAATGTGAGACTTGGATTCCTGCTATTATAACCTCCCTTCTGTCATTCTCCTTCCTCACCTTATTTCTCCTTTTTTTAAAAAATACAGAAGACAAAAAGAAAGAAGTCCGGCGTAGCTAGCACCCACCTTGCAACACTGCTGTGAACCTGTGATCAGAAAGGCAGCTAAAAGCAATGCCTTAAATAACCCAATGCAGGTATAAGTTTGCCAGGTCTAAGAGTGATTGATAAGACCATGTGCTGTGCCCATGTTTCTCCAGCAGCAAGACTGGAAGTGAGAGTCCGCACAGAGGCAGAAGCTACATTTTCTAGCTTTGCTGTTCTTTTCTCTCTTTTGTGTTTGTATTTTGTCTTAAAGGAACCAGGACTGGACTTCAATGACAGTAGCAGCTCTAGACCACCTCAACTAACTTTTTGTCTTTTCCTAAAAAAGGATAGTTAATATAATTTTTCCTGCTATCTAAGAGATTGTCAAACAGAGATTTCTCCCTATAAAAAAAAATCTCTCTCCAGCTAAAGGGAAAGGGAACAAGGGATATTGTTAAAATGAAAGACTTAATACCTCACATTGCAAAGGTGTACATTTTTAGCAATGAGAATAATTAACCATTGGCACAATTTCACAAGGGTCATGGTGGATTTCTCCATCACTGACAATCTTTCAGTCAAGATTGAATGTTTTTCTAAAAGACATTCTCTAGGAATTATTGTGTAGAAGTTCTATGGCCCGTGTTATGTAGGAGGTCAGACTAGATGATCACAATGGTCCCTTCTGGCCTGGGAATCTATTAAATGCTTTAACTGTTTCCCCTTTTTCTGCCTCTTGGATAAAAGGTTGAAAAAAATTAATGGTGGTTGCTGTAGTGAGATCGAATCAGCGATAACTTGAGATGAAACCCTGGACCATGCTTAACTGTTTAACATTGTCAGTGGAACTCTTGTTCACTGCTACACCTTATCTCCTGTTGGGCCTGAAACACCCTTGTTCAATGCAACAGACACCACTATCTTGGGAGCTATATTTTCTTTTAAAATGTGACCTCCTCCTCAAATTTGCACATTTCTCTCTAGATGTCTGAACCCATCTGATACAAGCTATATGGCTTTTTAAAAGAGATATTAATACTCACAGCTGGCCTCTGCTCTACTACTAATACCAGCTCAGTTGTCCCATTTGCTAGCCCCTCAACCTTTTCCAGGCTTTTTTTCTCAGTGCCACCTCCTGTGTGCAGAATGCACTCCCTGAGCTGGTCTGTAACCCACTACCCTCTCCCCATTTCAGTCCCTCCTGAAGCCACCCCACTTCTGTGATCTCTATTAGAAGCCAGCTTACTAAGCAACGTACATATTTCATTCATCTCATGAACAAACTTCTCATTGAAGGCGTGGGAGTGAAATGAATGTTGGGAGGAAGGGGTATAAAGACAGTGGTGCTGGGGATGACTGAGGGATGTGTGTGGGCAGAGGAAGATGTGAGGATTGACTGGTAGAGGGAGAATTGGGGAGGGGAGCTGAGTGTGTTTAATGCTAAACAAAAACAATCAAGACAGTTGAGTGAGCAAATGTATAGCTAATAAGAGCCATGATTAGTGTTACCCTTTTTGCTTTTCTTACATTTTGTATGTCATGTCCCCACCCTTCATCTGTCTTCTTTTTAGATTGATTGATGGGGGGAGGGAGGCACTCTGTCTTCCTCTGTGTTTTCAAAGTGCCCATCCACATTCAAATTCAGCAGTAGTGTCAATAGTAGCATTCGATTATAGGCGGCAGGCCAGCATCTAAATCTAATTATATCAGCGTAACTCCCGACTAACTCCACCACTTTTTGGTGGAGTAACTGAAGGACAGGGGATGCTGGAACAATTTGTATAGTGGGTCTGCTGAGAGCCATTGAACCAAACTGTAAACCCTGAATATAATGGAAACCACTTCAAGCCAGGGGGTGCAGCAGCACCCCTAATTCCAGCACCTATGCTCAAGGAACTCTGGATTGACACCAGCATAATTGAAATCAGAATCTGATCCAGGTTGCTAAGAATTATAAAATCAGCAAACAGGTTTAAGGGGGTGTAATTCACACACCAAGGAGCAGGAGCAAGCAGCATCTAACTGGAGAACAGAAAAGGACATGAAATAAAGTAGGGACGAGGGGTACGCTTTATTTTACCTCCTTCTACAGCCTCGTATTAGATGCTTTTCCTGTTTTACCCACACAAACTCTTCTTTCCCCTTGGCATGTAAGTTACACCAACTTACATCTACTTTCTAATCAATTTATGGTGGAGACTAGAGCTTTCCCACAGCTGTGCAGAACCGAAGGAAATGTACATGAATGTAAGACTACAACCCGGTGCCCTTCTCCCAGGACAGAAGATTGCATTTTATAGCATCTGTGTTATGAGGTGGGGCAAGAGAGCAAATACCAGTGTTGTGGGGGGAGGTTTAATTTGCAACGCACCCTCCCTTTCATTATGTCTGTACTGCCGTGTGTTATACAGGTGCACTTTGAGCTTGCTTATAAAGCAGGTTTAATTTGCCCTCCCTGTCTCTCCTCTCCATTGGATCCTCTGCTGTTGCTGACACTGTGATCTGCCAAAAGGGCCTTGACTCAAAATCAGCAGGGGCAAGATGATGCCCATTACAAACAAAGCCCCCTCAGAGTAACAATAACCTTGTTCCTTTAGTAGATTATGGGAATGGGAGGGTATGCAACTGAGAACTCTCTGCTTTATTTCACAGCACCCAGCTCAATGGGGCCCAGATGCTCACTGTAGCCTACCTACCTGTGCTATCTCAATGTAAATATTTGTTTACAGTAACGGTAACAACCAGAGATGCAAATTCTTAAGACTTTTCCACTGCCTGTGAAACAGTCTGCTGCTAAAGTAGTTAAACCTTGACTGAAGGGTGTCACCATGGAATCAGATACATCACACAAAATCTAAAAGAAATATAGTTTGATTGTTAACATCAACTTTTAGCTCTGTGTGGGTAAGCTTAGTGTGGGTTTGTATAGCTCGCTGCATAATGCTTTAGGGTAACAAGATTTCTGCTAAATTAATTACTGTTGCCTTCACCTGTAACCTATCAGGACTTCTGTGCCTGCTGCTGGAGGCACTGGAACCCAGACACCCCGACTCCTGCCTTGCTCAGGCCAAGCTACCATCAAGAGCCAGTCCTCCAGAGACCTAGAAGGAGGAGATGCTGACCAATCGAGAACCAGCAGGCCAGTTAAAAAGGCTTGCGTGCTACTCGTAGGGGCAGAGCTGGGTGAGACGGGGATAGCAAAGGAGCTCCTAAGCCCTAGCCCCAGCCTGGCTTTCATGCACTGCAACTAAGTGCTTGCCTTCAAGGTTTTGTCTGTTTCTTTAAAGGTGCAGACAGCCAAATTTTGAGTTTGTTATTTTTATTTAACAGTTGAGAGACTGGAGCTGAGCGTATGGTACAGGCTACCCGACTCCAAGCAGATGGCCACAATTTACAGTTTATGGGAGCACCCGCAGTACCACGCTTGGCCGTGCAGAGGGTGCTACAGAGCAGCCCCACCTATGACACTGCTTTAAAACACAGAAACCCTGAAAAGAGACTTTGTGATATCATCATTTTCTCCCAGCTCTGAGGCTTTTCTACACCCATATCTCTGTTTCTGACTCAGCTTATTTGTGCTGTTGTATTTATGTCTCCTGTACAACATACTGCATAAAATATGCAGCAGAAATACCCTCTAAGCAAAAGTGGAGAGAAGTAGCTCCCATTTTCTTTTAATTCAATATTATAAATCCAGGGGGAGAAATCCATCTTAGCAGTTAATTCCCTGGGCTAATTCAGCTGTCTAGAAGTGCATAAATTTGCTTTCCTGGGCTACCTGAGTGTTGCAACAATGACCCATAACCTCACCTTGAATCTTCATGCAGTATAATCAAGGACCATTAGCAAGTGTTAAAGAGCAATAGTGATCGATGGAAAGTGTTTTATCAAGCTGTATTGCATCCAGCTTCACATTCTCCAGCTACCCATTTTTCATAGTGAGGTACCATGTACATCCCACACACAGGTATATACAAATATATTGTTCGAAACAACCAGCGAAAAGGGTTGTGCCAAAAAAAATAATAAAAATAAAAAATAGACTGAACAAATTCAGTTCATACAGGCAGCTCTGGGTACGAGGAAATATTTCCCACTGATAGTGAGGATGTGGGCCTGTCAAAAGATTTGGAGATTTGTATAAGCAGTGGAGAAAAAACTGTTTGAATGCTTATTTGAACTGATGCGGTCCAAATAACTGGACTGAAAAGACTCACTTGAAGCTCTCAGCTAGGAATTCCAGTAGCTTTGGCTCCCAGTCAGGTCTGAAAGACCGCAAGAATAGCTTTCCCCAGAGTATTCTGGCACCTCTGGTTCAGGGCCCAGACAGAACCAGGAAGTGCAGAAGCATACAGATGCCTTACCTCCTTCTGTTTTCCAACCAAGATTCTGCAAAACAGGCACCATGTGCCTCCTGTCCCAAGCATATATGTAGGCTAGGCCTGAAACAGGAAGGAATGTTACCCTTAGCTAGCAGCTGCAAATAGGGTAACCAGACAGCAAGTATGAAAAATCGAGACAGGGTGGCAGGTAATAGGAGCCTATATAAGAAAAAGACCCAGAAATTGGGACTGTCCCTATAAAATCGGGACATCTGGTCACCCTATCTGCAAAGTGTTTGATGTGTTAAGCATTACACAAAACTACTCCTTCTCAAAGGCAAGAACAAAGACACTGTATATGACTAAGCAGCTCATAGGGAGAATGTTGCGGGGGACTAGGGTTGGGCATTTGACTAGTCAAAAACTAATTGGTCAATTAACCGGTTAAATATTGTCAAATAATGTCAAAAATGGTCAAGTATTTTAGCTAATTTACTAGAACAATAATAAAAAAGAGTAAGACTTTATGGTTTCCAATAGGATTAGCCAAGCTATATACTTATGCCTAATTATGAAAAATAGGATACTTAACTGAGTTATTTTAACTCAGAAAAATGTGAAACACAACAAAATGATGTTCTGTATCAGGGATTGACAACCTTTGGCACACGGCCCATCAGGAAAATCCGCTGGCGGGCCGGGACGGTTTGTTTACCTGCAGCGTTCGCAGGTTCAGCCGATCACAGCTCCCAGTGGCCGTTCCAGGCCAAAGGGGGCTGTGGGAAGCGGCGCGGGCTGAGGGATGTGCGGGCTACCACTTCCCGCAGCCCCCATTGGCCTGGAATGGTGAACCACGGCCAGTGGGAGCTGCGATCGGCCGAACCTGCGGACGCTACAGGTAAACAAACTGTCCCGGCCTGCCAGCGGATTTCCCTGATGGGCCGCGTGCCAAATGTTGCCGATCCCTGTTCTAAATAATGAAAGAATGGTGCTATAAAAAAGGTAGGCCACTGCTTACATCTGGGCATTGTTACTGTAATATTTGACCATTGACAATTGATATTATTTGACCAGTCAATTGATTGGCTTGCCAAGCCTATGGGGGACACTGTCTCATTGGAGGAAGCCTGTGCCAACCACATCTCCCCAATGATAATGAGTGGGAGCGGTGTCCCACCACCAAGTCTATTTATTTAAAGTATCTCAAGGCTTAAACAGGGTTGGAGCTGGTCCCTTCTGTCATATTGCAGCACAGGGCAGATGAGGAGCTGATAAAAAGCTGGAAGCAGTAGAGTGTGGGAGGGTGGAGCTCAACTTGTATGAATTCTCTTGCCCTAAGGCAATTCCACTACTCCCTATTCTTCAGTGGTTTGGTTTTGTGGGATGGGTTGTTTGGTTTTACCCTCCATTTTGGATTATTCCACTTGCTAAAGACCCAATAGTAGCCAGAGCCTTCCTGCCATGGATGGACTGGACTGACTGAAAAACTGTGTCAGCTATGTTTGAATCTCTCAACTTTCCAGCTCAAAATGCCTTTACGAATGGCCCTATTTACTCACAGATACAGCTGTCAGGCATGTCAAGGTTTAGATCAGGTTGATAAATGCACTAAAACCACTAAATATTTATGCCACAGACAGATCTGTCTTGCAAGATCAGATTCTCAGTACACTGGAAGATGTGTCTGCCTAAATGGCTCAGTGAGCACAATGCACCAATAACACACATTTGGTCTTTATTCCCAATCCTGTGAGGTGCTGAGTGTCACCTGCAAAGTGCCAAGAACCCACTCTGGGAATAAAGGGGAAAAGAATCTTGAAAGAGATGTCAGCTCCATGGAGGACAGAGGCCTTAGGGCATGGCCGTTCTTTCCGAAGGCAGTTTAATCATTTAACCGTCTGAGCTGTCATTACATATTGCATTGTGAAACAATAGTTTCCTGCCTTTAACTGCCTTTAATTAGCCTTTCACTTTCTGTATTAGGGCTCTGAAGAAAAATTGTTAGCTCTGGCATGTGAGAGCCTGCTAAGGTGTTTGTACACCCTGTCATCTGCAGTGATTTCCAAAATAAACATTTCTGTAAAAATCTTAAGACTCTCTCCTGTGATGCCCACAAGAAGTGAGTCAGTAGCAACAGCTGAGCCACCAAGATGTGCGTATGCCTAGGCTGCATACATGTCTGATTGCATTGCTGTAACCTCATGCTTCCTCACCCTCGAGCCCCACAGATTGTGTCACAGCTAGAATTGGGCTCCTATCCTGCAACCAAGTCTGTAAGGGCAGATGTGTGGCAGCACAGAGCTCCCTTGACTTTATTGGGGTTCCATGTGGGCTGAGTGGTCTGCCAGTATAGATCTATTAGATTGTAAGCTCTTGGGGCTACAGCATATGTTCTGTTTGCAAACTGCCTGCCATGATTTGCATGCTGTAAAAACAATAGACCAAAAGGAATGATTTAAAAAAAAAACTGAACAAGCCTTATTTGGGGGAGGGTATCTGAGGAGTTGAAGTCAGCATATTTTATTGACCATAATACACATACATGATCATTTTAACTTTGTCTCTCCTTAACACAGGTGTCAAATTTTCTGAGACGGGCCCCAGTCCTGCAAAGATTTACCCAGGCACTTCACTTTAAGCATGCAAACAGTCCCACTGAAGTCAATAGGTTTGTTTTTTCTTATTTTCAACTCCTCATAAATTCATAATTGGATTACTCAGGTGCTTAACTTTAACCATGTCTGTAAATCTTTGCAAGATCGAGCCTTAGCTATTAAGAGCGTCTGCTAAGAATCTTCCTTGCCTAGTTCTTCTAACAAAAAAAAAAAAAAATGAGGGGGAAGCAAATACACAAGAGTTTTCAAAAGCCGACTCCTTTCAAAAGAATTTTGACTTGCTCAGGAAAAAAAAGATAAAGCTTATTTGTTATGTTACCATGGGGTAATTTTTTTTGAGAAGTTACAGAACAAGCAGTGAAATACAACCAGTCTGCAGTAAAATGAAGTGCTGAGGCAATGTAGCATAGTTAAACAGCTTTGACAGCACAAAGCTTGAGTCAGCATGAAAGTACAGAGAGCTTATGCATTATGAATTTATAATGAGTAAAAAAAAATAATCCTATTGTGGAAATCTATTTAATGGATATTCTCAATACACAGAAGTTCAGCTTGCCTTTGAGAAGCTGATCTGTTTAGCTTCTCATTTATTGCAGTGCACAAGTGCTCCACAGCTCCACACATGTAAAGCAGTGAATATCCGTCAGTACTGGGAACATGGAGGAGCTGAACTTCTATTAAAAAAATAAGTGGAGCTGTGGATTTTGAAAAACATAACCAATCTGAATGGCTTATGTGCGCCATTACTTCTCTAACCTTCTCCTGATCTGTTCAGCTTTCCCCGCAAACTATTCTTCACCGTCATCAACAATGTTCTAGCACTTTGAGAAGAAAAGTTCCTCTGTTATGAAGTTAATAGTGATGATGCCTATTGTAACTAATTATCATCACTTGGTAATTTCAGTGGCCAGTTGGAGCTTCCAATATTTATCCCATTGGTTTGCTTTAGAGCTTATAATTTAGAAGCCAGATGAGCTAGTGGCTTATGCTAAACTGTATTCTTATGGCTGTTTTCTTTGTCTGCCTTTTCCTATCATTTGCTACACACAGACAGTTGCCTCATCTTAATTCAGTGGACAGTCCTCATGAGCAAAGAGACCCACTCATGTCAGGACTGGGGACTTAGATTGTCAGCAATTCAAGGCAGGGACAGTCTTTTAGGCTATGTCTACACTGCAATTAACAATCCGCAGCTAGCTCATGCCAGCTGACTTGATTATTTGCTGCACAGATCAGTAGCATAGCTAGGGGGGCAGCCGGGGGAGCGGCTGCTCCTACTGAGCACATTCCCCAAAAGTGGCCCCTTTTTAATTTTTTATACTCACTCGGGGGCGCTTCCGTCACTGAGGGTCTTCGATGGCAATTCGGCGGAGGGTCCTTCTTTATTCAGTGGCAAGACAAGGTTTTTCTTTTTTTTCTCTTAGCGGCAAAAAGGCTGGAGCTGGCCCTGGGAACTCTTGCTCCCCCTGCTGGTAGAACCCGGCTACGCCACTGGCACAGACATTCAGGCTTGGGCTGGAGCCTGGGCTCTAGGACCTGCGAGGTGGGAGAGTCACAGAACTCAGGCTGCAGCCCGCGCCCCAACATCTACATTGCAATTAAACAGCCCATTAGCCTGAGCCCTGCGAACTTGAGTCAGCTGGCATGGGCCAGCAGTGGGTGTCTAATTGCAGTGTAGACATACCCTTAGTTTGTTTGTGCAGGGACTTGCACACTGTATCTCCAACTCAGACTGGGCCCTCTAAATACAAAGGTAATTAAAAAAATCAATTTTTCCGTTATATCACATGACCCAAGAGCCATATGATATCTCTAACAACAACTTCCCAGATAATTTTTTTTTTAGCTAAGCTATTAGGCGTTGTCACATCCCTATAAAAGTCCTGATTTTGCAGGCCACCCCTTCAGTGGGTGTGCCCCTTTCAGAGGGTTGTCAAGATTTGACTCTACAGCTTTGTGAAAGTAGGGTTTCATACATTCACTGATTTCAAGGCCAAAAAGGACCATAATCTTAATCTAGTCTCATTTCCTGTGTAATACAAGCCCACAGAACTTCCCCAGAATAATTCCTAGAACATATATTTTAGAAAAACAGCTAATTTGATTTAATAATTGCCAACGACGGAATGATGGAGCAGAGTGGGGGCTATCCAGTTTATTCCACTGAATGCAGCATGTGTGATTACCTGCCTTGTGGGCAGGTGGCAGATGTGTGCATTCGGTGCTAGGAGCTCATGACCCTCAGAGACAAGTACAGGTTCTTGAGGCCAGAGTGGCTGAACTGGAGTTGCTAAGGGAGACACGGAGGTACATAGAGCAGTACCACCTCCGGTCTGACAACCTCTGTGCTGTTGAGGAGAATGAAAGTCTTGGGGAAGGAGAACATCAAACTGGAGTGGAGGGAAACAATCCCATAGTTGGGCCCTTCCTTCCAGATGATGTCACAGTATCCTCTCACACTGAGGATACCCCTCCAGGATAGGGGACCTCAGTTATAAGGAAAAGCAGGTAATAGTAGTGAAGAATTTGTGAATTAATTGGATTTGTGATGACCAGGTAGGAGCTGAAGACAAACAGGCAAATGAAAAAGAGTCCCATTCAATTACATTGCATGAATACAGACAACTAAATACTGACAAATTTTATAAGTGTTTGTAGACGAATGCAAGAAGTCTAGATACTAAAATGAGTGGACTAGAGTGCCTGGTATTAAATGAGGATATTGATATAATAGGCATCACAGAAACTTGGTGGAACAATGAAAATCAATGGGACATGGCAGTACCAGGGTTCAAAAGATATCGGAGTGATAGAGTGGATCATGCTGGTGGGATATTGACACTATATATAAAAGAAAGCACAGATACCAATAAGGTGAAAACCTTAAATGAATCAAACTGTACCACAGAATCACTATGGACAGAAATTCCATGCTTGAATAATAAGAGGATAGCAGTAAGAGTATACTACCAATCACCTGACCAGGAAGGTAATGGTGATTATGAAATGCTCAGATTAGAGAGATTAGAGAGGCTACAAAAATAGAAAACTCAGTAACAATGGGGGATTTCAAATATCCCCATAGTAACTAGGTATATATCTCTTCAGGACAAGATGCAGAAACAAATTTTTTAGCCACCATTAATGACTGCTTCTTGGAGCAGCTAGTCCTGGAACCCACAAGGGGAGGGGCAATTCTTGATTTAGTCCTAAGTGGTGCACAGGATCTGGTTCAAGAGGTGAATATAGCTGAACCGCTCAGTAATAGCAATAATAATGTATCCTTGTGTAGGAGGAAATAGCAAAGAAGCCCATCACAGTAGCATTTAATGTCAAAAAGGGGAACTATACCAAAATGAGGAAGTTAGTTAAATGGAAATTAAAAGGAATAATCACACGAGTAAAATGCTGGTAAGCTTCATGGAAACTTTTAAAAAACACCACAATAGAGACCCAAATTAAATGTATACCCCAAGTAAAAAAAAAATAGTAAGAGGACCAAAAAATGCACACTGGATAAACAGAGTAAAAGAGGCAGTTAGGGGCAAAAAAGACATCCTTTAAAAATTGGAATTCAAATCCCAGTGAGGAAAATAGAAAGTAACTCCGTAACCCAGATAACATAATTCTTTTCAGCGGAGGTTAGCTGAATAGAAGGTACAGAGGTGGAGTTGTTACAAAAGCCTGCGTATTGTGACAAAGCAGCTCTGACAGCAAAGCTCAAAGCAACTGCCTCTGTGGTGAAGGGCTTGGCAGGATCCAAGAGTACAAGAATGGGAGCTGAGATAAAAGATTTCTTTAGCTGATCAAATATAAACTGTGCCTCTGGTAACCAGACAGAGTGGACTCCCTTTCTGAGATATAGTTATTGGGGCTACTAGGTGAGAGAATCCCACCATACAACAAAAACACTATCCCAGGAACCTATCCTTGCAACAAAGCCCGATGCCAACTCTGTCCACATATCTATTCAAGTGACACCATCATAGGACCTAATCACATCAGCCACGCCATCAGGGGCTCGTTCACCTGCACATCTACCAATGTGATATATGCCATCATGTGCCAGAAATGCCCCTCTGCCATGTACATTGGCCAAACCGGACAGTCTCTACGCAAAAGAATAAATGGACATAAATCTGACATCAGGAATCATAACATTCAAAAACCAGTAGGAGAACACTTCAACCTCCCTAATCACTCAGTGACAGACTTAAAGGTTGCAATTTTGCAACAGAAAAGCTTCAAAAACAGACTCCAACGAGAAGCTGCTGAACTTGAATTAATATGCAAACTAGATACCAATAACTTATGTTTGAACAGAGACTGGGAGTGGCTCGGTCATTACGTTAATTGAATCTATTTCCCCTAGTTAAGTATCCTAGTGAAGTATCCTCACACCTTTGTGTCAACTGTCCGTAATGGGCCATCTTGATTATCACTTCAAAAGTTTTTTTCCCCTGCTGATAATAGTTCCTCTTAATTAATTAGCCTCTTACAGTTGGTATGGGTACTTCTACCTTTTCATGTTTCTCTGAATGTATAAATATCTTCTTACTGTATGTTCCATTCTATGCATCCAATGAAGTAGACTGTAGTCCACGAAAGCTTATGCTGAAATAAATTTGTTAGTCTCTAAGATGCCACAAGTACTCCTGTTCTTTTTGCTGACCCAGACTAACACAGCTGCTACTCTGAAACCTTTGATAATTTGAAACTGGCAGAAACCACTGAATACTTCTTACATCCTTTTTGGGGTATTAGACCCAGAAATGGCAGATACATTTTGTGGCTCTACTGTTAGCCCTTCAGGGAAAATAATGTATCTTTGTCAAACTCATATTTCTTCAGTTTGGTGTAAAGATAGTTTTGGCAGAGTCTGTTGAGAATGTGGTGTAAATGTTGCTCATGCAGCATCTGGTTTTCAGAAAAAAAATTGCCTCCAGGAATATTATCTAAATAACTAACCACTAACTGATCCAATATGTCCTGGAAGATATAGTTGACAAAATGCTGAAACATCACCAGAGCATTACAATCCAAAAGGCATAACTAGATACTCAAAATGTCCATATCGGGTGCAGAATGCTGCTTCCACTTGTTAGTCTCTCGGATTCAAACCAGGTTGTAGGCCCTACAAAGGTCCATCTTAGTAAAAGCCAGGAGTCAGAAGCCAAAGCCTAAGCCAAAGGGTAAGCCAGAGTGACGATCAGAAGGTGTAGCAAAGAGTTGGACCCCAGAGTCATTAGACAAAGATAAAGCTGAAGCCAAAGGGTTAACCAGAGTCACCACCAGGAGGTTTAGCTGAGGGTCAGAGCTGGGAGTCAGAAGCCAGGGTGGGGTCCTGGAGAGAAGCCAAAGATCAGAGCCAGAAGCTTGAGATTCCCCTGTTTATGCATCCCAGGATCACATTAGTCCTTTTGGTCACAGCATTGCACTGGAAGCTCATGTTCAGCTGCTTATCCACCACAACCCCCAGACATTTTACAGAGTCACTGCTTCCCAAGACAGAGTCCTCCACTGGGCTGAAAAAAGATCCCTTCCATCTCAGATTTGGTTTAAATGTTGTATACTACATGAGAACATGCCAAGAAACATACATGATTCTATGATCTCTTCTGAAACAGAAGTGAAAACCGGGGGGAAAATAAGACAAAAAGGCCTTAGCAACCGAAAGAGGAAGATTCAGCAAGCCTCTTGGCAAAATGGCCACTACAATTCCTTGACTCTGCTCAATTTAAAGAGACACACACACAAAAAAGATATGGTGACAAAAAATCCCACAGGAGGATAATCCTGCCGTAGAAATGTTATCTGGGATCAGGAAATCATCAAGGAAGTAGCTGCTTCTGTTTTGTATGTTATCACTATATCACAAGTATATAATCCTGGGGTTATCATGTGATGAATATCTATTGATTAGCCACATACATAGCCAGAACACCTCACTACCTCAGGCAAGTTTAAGTGTTAATGTATTAGAATAATAATTTACCATTTTTAAAATAAATGTAATTTGAATATTTTAGTACCCCATTTCCTTGGTAAACTCTGCCTCCCCTTTGTGTGTTTACTACTCAATAAACACACAGTTAATTGGTTTAACTGTTTCTTCCTAGAGGTCTATGGGGGTGCCCACATACAGCCCGACTCATTTTTGGTGCATCCTATATATTCTGCAAATAACTATGGGAGAAATCTGTGTGAATTTAAGAAAGAAAGCCTTGCTTACAATCAATGAATACATTCAAGCTTGGTTTCCAACCATCCAGAGCCTGTTTTCTTCTTTTTCCCTTCCCTCCCACTTTCTATTTTAGGTACAATCTTTTGCATAAACTGTAAACCCAACAATATAAAGCTCTATGGTCAAATCCTGCAGTCTGTACTCGGGCAAAACTCCCATTAGTTCCAGCGGCAGTTTTGCCTGAGTAAGGAGTGCAGGATTTTGCTGTAATGTCTCTTCCTGCCTCCCACGTATTGCTCTCTCTCTCTCTCTCTCATAGGATGTTGGCTACAATGACACACTGCAGGCCTTTCTGTTAAAGCTCAAGGCACTAAACCATTCTGACAATAGGGCTCTGCTAAATAGCAGTGTTGCTGTTCTAGTTATTATTAATAATCCAAACAAAGAAAAGAATCACTTTTTATTCAGTTTTTTTTTCAACTGCATGTAACATGTGGTAGATTTACAGAACTGGAAACAAAATTCTGTTTATCTGCAGAACAAATATAACATTTGCAGTGATGCTGCCCCCACCCCTGGTGTGCCTCCAAATGCTAATCTGGTGAGACCACTCATGGGAATGAGAGAGATGCAAGTGCTCATGTAGTTTTTGATTCTTATGTTGAGAATGCACAAAATAGCTGGTATATGTAAAGTCTACCAGGCTCTGAATAGATGTAATCCTCACATCTCACTCCCATCCTATGAACACCACTTCCTGTGCTGTTAATCTTTTGGACAGTGCTAGCCAACAAAGGGTTTGACTGCCAAGGGAAGTTTGTAGCTGCTTTGTGCTGCTGAACCACATGGCTGACTTTCTGCCTCAGAGGCCCTCTATGCCAGCAGATGCCAATATAGGTTGAGGACTGAGTCTGGACCATTGAAGCTAGAGAGACAATTTAGATCAGAGAAGTCCATCTCACCTGGAGCGCAACAAAAGGGAATTGCTCTGTGGGATCCATTACTGCAGGATATTGAAGTTAAATGAAGTTCCAGCTGTAAATTGCAGTTTGGAACCTTGAGTTGCCTGGATATCTTGCTGCAAAGCATCTTCTTGTCATGCATTATAATAGTAATCACAGTTACTAGTGTGCAATACACTGCCCAGTGTCAGATCATGCTGACAAATGTCCCTTCTGAAGGGGTAAAAAGTCAAAGCGGATCTTAACATTTCTAGGGGTTATTTAATTGAGAATTTAGAGTTTATGTCCACAAAAGCTTGAATTTCTCTTTCCAAAGTCATATATTGGGGATGCAAAGAAGAAGATGAGTGACTCATTTGAAGGTTAGTGTTGTGGCCTATAGTGCCTGTTCATACATGTTTCTTGTATACTGGGACATTTTTTATGACTATTAAGCATATTGATAAGGATACTAACTGGATGGGATGGAAAATACCTTCTCCATAGAATGGAGAAAGGGTCATGAATGGAAGATACCAACCTTTCTATATAATGGAATTTATTTTATTTTATTTGTTCAGAAAAACCTAGGAAATTCTTTTTGAAAAACTGAAGCTAAGAATATTAAGATTGTTGGATTATAATGCAGATCAGGAAACAGAAGAGTTGAGTGTGCAATCTTTACTCTAAGTCTTGTGTTTAAGTATTACTATATAATCTTCCATTGTATCCTTATACACTATTTCTCAATTAATTCAATATGGGTGGGATTTTCAAAAGTGCTCAGTGTTGGACTAAATTCTCCTAGTGAAGTTGATGATTAAGCAGTCATCGATTTCTCTGGAAGTTGAGTAGGTCCAATGCCTATCTCAGTGAAAATCCCAGAGTGCATAACATATCTGTGAAAACATATATACCTACACAAAACAAATACAGTATACACTTAAAATTTGAATATATTCACAAGAGGACACAGCTTTAACTGTATCATTACCTGTCTTTTGAGGGCTCTCCTTAACATTCTCTTAACATCATTTTCTTGATGGACTATAACTTGAGCTAAGACTTCACTCATTAATAGACACTTCCAATCCTTTCAAATTATATTTTGGCCAAATGAAAATATCTTAGATCTTGTAAGTGGAACCTACTGCTGACTTTTCATGGTACAGTATCAGATGAAGATAATTCTGGTATTCCATGATATAAATATCTTGTAGTTCACTGTAGCTATTCAGTAAATAAAATCTCACTGTTGCTCCATTGCTTTGAAAGACTTCAGGATAATGAAGGATGGTTGGAGTGAGCCTTAGGAGAATTTGCCCTGTAAAATCTTGTATTAGACTCTACCTATAAATATATTGGCGATATCTCCAAGATATCATCTTACATTAATATTTGTTATGCAACTTTATCTCATCAGTATATTTCCATTAAGATAGAAATTCCTTTTTGAAGGACACACGATGGTTAAGCATGTCCACATATAGTTTGCTTCACCTGTCCTTGCATTCACACAAAATGCAAGAATATATTAAAAATTACATAGTGACTATTCTTTTTAGACATCAAATCATTTAAGAGCCATAAACTATAGATAGTGTGTTTTTAAAGAAACAATGGTGCTATCTTAGTTATTTCAAAGACACGTGTGGGTTTTTAAGCACTGAATTCCTATAAGAATTCCTTCCACCTTGTGCTGTCACCTTGTACAAAGTGAGTGCAATATGATTTTAATTGGCTTCTATTAAGATTTCGGAGGGTGTTACACCCTTTTGCACAGACAGAAATGGCTACACAAAGAGTAAGGAGATGGAGAAACAGGTCTGTTATGCCACTTGGGAGGGCACTCCAAATAGAGGAATGTTTATAGGAAAATATTTGTCCCTTATTCCCTGATCACTCTTGATATGTCATACAATTAAGTCTAAGGTTACACAAGCCAATAGACTTCAAGATATTTCAGTGAAATCATAGAAGTATTTCTAAAAACAGGTGATGCACCCAAGCCAGCTTTCCTGCAGTCTGTAATTACTGCCTCCCTGTCTATTAAATGTCATAATCATGAGTCATTGTATTATCATTAGTTACAGAATGACTAAGTTTGTTAAATATGTCAGCTAATCTACTAAAGTTTGATTTAATGGCATTTAGTATATTATGCATCATATTAATCCATTAATGAAAGCAACACCTGCATGACTACTAGACCCTCTTTTCTATCTATATTCAAACAATACATAGATTTAAAATGAATGCCCAGTGTAATGGGAACATTTGTCAAAGCATTCATGCTCTATTCATAATGTAAGGAAGCACCCATTAATATTCCCCCATTGTGTATCTTAACTGAGCATTGAGTGTGGGAGTGGTATACCTATATAAAGCAATTAAACAATGCCTTTTCAACCACATCACTGCAGTGATTGATAACATTCCTTTCATAATGGATATGGGCACAGTTTAAAATTTCTTGTTGTGGCTTCTTGCTGCAGTTGGAGGGATTTTAGTTAGGTAAATAAGACTGAAATTTTTTTTTAATCTTATGTGGTTTTAGTCTAAACAAAATGAATGGAACTACTCACTTGAGTAAGGTAAGCAGGAGCCAACTATGACCTGAACTGGATAGCAACATTTGTAGAGTATACTACTGCAAATACACTCTGTTCATGTATGGCACATTTTAAAAAAAAAGGAGGATTGGAAGAAAATATAGATCATTTCAACAAAGTCTCATTAGTGTAAAGTGTTAGGGATGTTTTTAGAGTGTTGCATAGAATAACTGCCAGGCGTCATTGGACAACACCATGATTTGAGGTCAGAGGACACTTGATGTCAACGTGGTATCTGGCTCTTCCATCTACATATGATTGCATTTTGAAAATCTGGATCTTCTTGCTCTCAGACTGTGGATGTTGGCCATAACAAATGTTACATTTTTGAAGCTGGTTGGGTCTTTGGGCTGCAATCTGTTTCTCTTCCTCATCCTAACTCAGTCAGAACTTCTATTCTCATGAACTCAACTCATTCTCCACAACCCCCTCAATCTTCTAAGTTTCCTTTCCTTAGCCCTCAGGAGGCTTGCTGTTCACTGCCTTCCCCATGCCTCCTCCTTGATCCCCCCAAAGTACCCTTACCAAGGGGTTTCCAATAGTGCTGAGAGCCTTAGCTCTGTTAAATAAATCATGATAACAGCCCAACAATAACTCTCAGTTACCAGCAGGTATAGTTTCCATGGCCAAGGGGTACAGTCAATGTCATCTTTGTCTCCAGGGTCTACATCTAGTTCCATAGTAGACAGAGACTTTAACTTTTTATTTCAGGCATGTTTCACAGTTGTTTGCTAGCCAGCGGCTAAATTATCATCCTTCTTTCCTATCTTCTCCATCTTCCCACTTGTATCTTCCCTCTTCACTCTCTTCCATACTTCA
This sequence comes from Chelydra serpentina, assembly GCA_037349315.1. Lineage (NCBI taxonomy): Eukaryota > Metazoa > Chordata > Testudines > Chelydridae > Chelydra > Chelydra serpentina. The sequence goes on from JBAIAC010000004.1 coordinate 110,301,338, forward strand.
TAAATGTGCCTGCCAGGATTCTCTGCTGAGCTTTCTTGTAAGGTTACCACAAATTCCAAAAAATATATTTAACTAGTAATTAAGAAAACACACACAGAGAGAGACTGTACTTATTACTAACCCTCCAAACAGAAGAAAATATTGTGGTGATTCCACCAGTGATTTCTGCTTTCCATCAGTAATTTTCCCCTCTTCTCTTTCCTTCTTTCCCCTACTCTTTCATGATCTGTTAATTAATTCTTGCATTGAACAGTTTAATTTAGGGCCTGCTCCTGCATTTCTTAAGTGTCTAAAATTTCCACTGAGATCAGTAGGAATTTGGGGGGTACAAGGAATGCAGGCTAAGCCCCTTAGACTGTAAGCTACTTGGGGGGAAATATTTTGGGCCTCGTCTTCAGCTGATGGAAATCAGCATAGTCAAATGTTGAAATAAATGGAGTTATGCCAATTCACACCATGTGAGGATCTGACTTTTGGATTTTCTGCTTGAAAATCACTATGTACACTTACAGTTATTGAATAAACAGAAAGGGACCAATTGTGCAACCTTTCACATTGGCTCTCATGTGGGTAAGTGGCCACCAATGGGAGTGCTTGTCTGATCTAAGAACTCATGATTGAGTACAGGTCATACAATTGGCTCCTAATACAGAAAGACTCAAGCTTGTTTATGATATTACATCAAACCATGATCAATGTTTCCCCTTCTTATTCTTGGTGGTTGGTAAAAGGGCTAAAGAAAAGTTTAAATAAACTATTAGGCAGGGCCATCCCGGAGGGGTGTGGGGTGGGTGGGACATAGGTGCTGAGTTTCTAATCTGCTGGCAGGTGCTCCCCTTGGCTCCGCCCAGGCCCCGCCTCACTTCTTCCCACCCTGCCCACCTCTTCCCACCCCACCTCTTCCCCGCCCAGTTCTCTCCCATCCCAGTTCTCTCCCCCGAGTGCGCTGCGCCCTCGTTCCTCTCCCATCCCCCCAGCACCTCCTGACACCACAAAGCATCTGATTCACGGCAGGCGGTAGGCACTAAGAGGGAGGGGGAGGCGCTGATCAGCGGAGCCTACCAGCGGGCAGGAGGCACTGGGGGGAGGGAGAAGTTCTGGTAGGGGTGCTCTTTCTCACCCCACCACCCACCTGCCAGCCTGCCGCTCGTCTCCCCACCCACCTCCTCACGATTTTAGAAGCGTGGGGCCCCTCAAAGTGCAGGGCCCAGGGCGGTCACCCCAATTCACCGTACCCAAGGGATGGCTTTGCCTATAGGGACCGATTCTCCTCTCACAGTAGCGTACATCACAAATCACTCAAATGGAGTCAAGGGAGCTACATCAGTATAAAACTGGTATTAGTGAAAGAAGCATCAGGCCCATATATATTAAAATGACCTAATTGCTTCATGGAGATTTATAGGTCAGAGAGAGAGGGATAAGGAGACCACAAGTAAGTTTGTCAGAAATTTTATGAAGGAACATTTTTCTGTTGGAAGATGCTGATTCATCAAAATCAAAACATGACCCGAGACCATACCAATTTTGCCAAATCTGCCATTGGGACGCAGACAGGGGTCTGATGGAACTCAGGCTAGCCACCTGAGCTCAGACCTAGGGGATCAGACAGGCTTGAGAGCCCAGCTGCCGCCTGACCTGTGACGTCCACACTGCTATCGTTAGCAACCTAGCTTGAGCCCAGCTAGTGTATGTCTGTCTACCCGGGTTGGGAGACTCTCTCCTAGCCGGAGTGTAGACACACATTGTGTCTAACTCCTGACAGGAATCAGGGAACCTGGAAATTTTCAGGCTCCCAGCAGCGGTGTGGGGAATCTGAAAACCCTGGGAGCCCTGGTTGAGCTCGGAGCTTTGGAATTAGAACCCCCCACGTGGAATTTTGTTTTGAAAAATTCAAAACAAAATGTTTCAATTATTTCAAAATTGTATTTATTTTCAGAATTTGCATTTGCAGGAGTTCCAAAATTTTGATTTTTCTTTCCAAATCAGAACAAAGTGTTTTTCAAAATTTTGGAGTTTTTCACGGAAGGGAGTTTCTGATTTTGATCACGTCTAACTACAAGAGTTCCCATTTATAGTGCAACTCAAATTTCCTTTAGTGGAAGGTACTGAAGTTCAGTTATTTTATTTAGGAGTGGACTAGCAGAAAAAGATTTGTACTCTGCTCACATAGCATATTAGTTAAGATACTGTATTTCAGTAAACTGGACAAGACTCATTTTCTTTCAGCTGAAGAAGAGAAGCCTAGAGAGTGATGCACAACAATATGAGATGGAATATTTAATAGGAAACAAAAGATTACTAAAAAAAAAATCTTCTGTCATTAAAAAAGCAATATAGAAGACTGCATTATATAAGTCATTAAAATCAGATAGAGACATCTATGATGATCAGATAAATAAATCAGGGCTCAGAAATGTTAAGAGAGGATTGTTTTCTTTTTCAAAATATAATAAATTGGTAACAGAAGAGATAAAATATATCGTATACTTGAGATACATTTTAATTGCATGGAAGGGGGACGTGTTGGAGCGGGGTTTTTTTTTTCATTGAGGAAATTGCCTGAATTAAAAACTAGAGATAGCATCTCTTTGACCACATTAGTGGAATGCTAAAGTTGAGAGTGAAAATATACAAAAGTCTGGAAATTCAGCGAAAAGAAAAATCTATCAAGATCTGTATGTATAAATGTAGTAATTTCCACAGCAAATCATCTAAATGTTCTACCTAGTCCAGAATCCTGTACTGCACAGTGACTAGTATCATACGCTTCAGAGGAAGGTGCAAAACATTCTGAAATGGACAATTATGGAATAAGCTAGTCATAAAAATGTTTCCTTATGGTTGGATAATGCCCTGAAACATGATATCTTATATACATATTACATAAACATATGTTGAAAACATTTAGACTGCAAAGTCAAAAATTTGAAAATGTCAGGATTTAGGCTGCCTCAATTTGCTTCCCTTGTGCCTATGCATTAGGACACAATTATATGTTCAGGTCACATACTATTTTTTCCATAGGATCTCTGCCTCGTTCAGTGGACAGGATGGAAATGATCAGGAAATGGTGCAGTACGTCAAGATTTCTTTTCATCCGCATCATACAGTATGTGGCCCCTGGTTTGTTTATTATACAGTACGCAAACTCTACACTGAATTGATCCATTTTTCTAGGACACACAGCACTGGAGTAGCTAAGTGCTTCACAAATATTAATGAATTTATCTCCATATTTCCACTGTGAGAGAAGAGACTGAGAAACGGAGACAAAGTCTTACATGAAGATACTCAGTGAATTTGTGGCAGAGTCAGGATTACAAGTCAGAGCTGTTTGAGTTCCAACCTTATGTTTATTCCTCCAGACCACACTGCTGGAGGAGTGTAGCATCCACTGCTCTCATTGACTTCATTTGTGAGTGCTCAGCACCTCTGCAGATAAGATCTCAGGTGTCTAAAGCTGGGCCCAGAGAATGAAGAACACAAAATTAGTAGCACTAACCACAATGTTGGTGTGATTTGCTCTGAATCATACAGGAAGTCTGTGGTAAAGGCAGGAATAGAACTGAGACCTTTTGTGTGGGATTCATTTGCCTTAACACAAGCGCATCTTTTTTACCCCATCTTCTTCTTGAGTGACACACTCCTTCCAATTTCTAGAGCAAATGAAGCAGGGGCCCTCGCTAGAACTCTTTTCACTGCACAACCTTGATTCCCTCTCTAAGCACCATTCAGTCTATGCACTGAATAAGGCAAGGATCCTTTGGAAAAAAATAGTATATGTCCGTGTAATTAAAGACTGCATCATAATTCATGCATATAAGGGGGCAGAATAGACTGTCCAGGCAACCTAAATTTGACATTTCCTAACTTTCAAGTGCTTGATTTTGCAACCTAAGCAATGGTCTTTTAACTTGGAGAGAGAGGAGTTGATGCAATTTCCTAGGGTATTTTAATAGAAAAAAGGTAAAAAATATATTAAGTACAACTGTGACACACACCCAGTGCATCAGTAGCAACAGGGTCAGAGAACTCTGAACTGACTGTTATCATTTCAGCAACAGAACTAACTGCAGGAAGGAGAGAAAGCTGTTATCCCAAGGGGGAATGGATCACTGGTGCCTTCTGCTGGGCATGAGATGTGGTAGCAGGGAGCACAACTTCCCACTCTTTCTATCCCCCAAGAGATGGGGCATCCTCTAGCCTTGTGGGGAAAGGGAGAGTGTAAAACTTTCATGTATATGCATATGTTTCAAAAATGGCCAGGGAGAATTCTAACAAACTTTCATATCTGACCTGAAAGTAACCATGGGAAATCTCATGTGCAGAGGGTATTTTTTTCCCTCTTGAAAGTTAGAAGAGCCTGAAATTAGGGACTTATAACGAAGGTGCCTCCTCAGCCACAATCACCACATCACTACTGTGAAGCCATAATCAAAATAAGAACTATAACTGTATACATTCTATAACAGAGGAGCTTATTGAAGCCAATTAACTGGAGACAACTGCTGTATTGTGGGAGCAGAGCTTCTATTATGAAGAGGAAACTAATCAAATGTTCAGTATTTTTCTGTTCATTTGCAGCTTGTATACTGGTTTGGGCTCTATATACATCTAATAAATCACATAAGCCATCAAACATCATAGAGATGGCAATGGCTCTTTGTCACTACCAATGTGGGTCAGATTTCAACCAGTAAGATAGGGATGAAAGACTTGGCAGTCAAGGACCAGTCCTTCCAGGCATCCATTCCCTATGGGCCCAGTAAGTTCTGATCTTCCCAGACGGTTCCGATTGGAAACATGAGTCTGAGCACCACAGATTCTCACACCCCAAAGAGCAGTGTCGATCGGTCATGGATCATGTAGCACCAATACAGTCACCACTGCTGTCATGTATGAGAGATGTGATAGTACTAAGTTATATTGCATGGTGGGAGTTATAGAAGGGGAATAACTGCCCATTCTTCATTGTTTCTATGCTTTACACAGACAAATTAAGCCTTTTAGAAGCTTGATATTCAGCTTTAATGGCATTTTGCAACTAAATTGTTAAGTGTGGAGAGGTGATGCTTTATCAGTTTTTTCCCCTCTCTCTGCTCTAGCTCTTGGCAAGATCATTATCTTCCTACAGTGATGAAAGAGAATATTAAGTACAGACATCAAAATGAAAAACATGATAAGTCTTTTTTATCGTACTGTTTATTAAGACTCTTCATTCCTGATTCATTAAGCGTTGTATTTTTAATTGAGGGTAGTGAAAATTAGAGATGTGGTCATAGATTATATCACTATATCACTATCCTTGTACGCAGGACCACAAGCTAAAAATAATGATGTACTTCTTGAAGGTAACCTCACCTATATATTTACATATTAAGAGTCAATTTCTTCTCTTAGCTTGTATAAATTCAGAGTTACTCCTTTGAAATCTAGGGAGTTACTTCTGATTTACACAGGGGAAGCAGAGAGCAGAATTTAGAGATAATAATTGGGTGAGTTGTGTTGGTATTTAGTGAAGGAGGTAAGATTGACCTGAAGGTCAACAAACCTAGGCTCATTCAGACGAACAAGGAAGCAAATCCCAGCATCAAAACCTCCCCTCTGAGAACACTGTCTGCAGCCCACGCAAAGTCTGAACACAGGTTCTGTCAGCAAGACCATCCCTTGCACCTGAAACAAACTTGAAACCAGTGCAGTAATAATTACTATTATTACTGGGGTAATAATATGCTGTTCAAGAGAAGCAGAAAATTCTGCCACCATACACATGTTGAGGAGACCTCTAGAATGACCCACAGCTCTATATTTTCTTTTCACGAGACTTATAGAATGTATTCTCCTTGCCAGTGCCTAGCTGTAGTTTGGATGATAGCTGGTTGACTAAGGCCTAGGCTACACTTGCAGATGTACAGCGCTGTTAGTTAAACCCGTGTTCGTACAGCTGAGTAGGGAAAGCGCTGCAGCCTGTCCACATTGGCAGCGGCCAGCGCAGTAACTACCACTGACGTGGCTACATTTGCGGCACTTGCAGCTGTATTGGGAGCGGTGCATTATGGGCATTCAGGTAGCTGCAACGTGCTTTTCAAATCGGGGGGGTGAGGGGGACTTTGACAGGGAGCGTTTTGGGAGAGAGAGGGGGTTTTTGGAATCTCCACAGCGTGTCAGCTCATTATTTCCACACCTCCACATCCCCTGCCTCTCTCTCAATCACTGAAAGCAAACAGCAGGGGCTTTGTTTGTTTTTAAAGAGCAGATAAAAGAGAGGAAACGGAGCCTGTGTTTAGCAGCTGTGTTTAGCAGCTCAACAACGGAGCTCTGAACTCCAACCCGGAAGGGCCGTTTCAAAACAAAGCAGCTTCCGGAGATCAGTAACTCCGTTGTTCCTGGGCTACACTGAAAGACCAACGTTCCACCCACTTCGCAACAGTAGCTATTTCTCTCGGGGAGGTGGAGTACATGCAGCGCTGTATCTGAGGAGATACAGCGTTGCACGTGCCTTGCAAGTGTAGCCAGTTAATGAGTTACAGCGCTGCCGGCAGTTTTATTACGCTGTAACTTGTAAGTGTAGCCAAGGCCTAAGGTTCAGTCTGGATAAGAGCAACATGATTCTAGATTAAAGAAATGCCTGGAGGACATGATGGAAGTGATATCTGTTCCCTTGGTAGATCCTTTATTTATTAACAAACTTGCAATCTGAGATCTTTGTTGTGTCCTCAGCTGCTTCAGAATTTTTAAATAGCAGCATTAGCCAAGTGTGTTTTATTTTTCATCCTTCCTTGGCAAGAAGACTGTGACCTTTCATGTTGTCTGCAGATATCACTACAGCTATCTTACCTTTTTGTAACATCTGCATTAGCTCACTGCTATGCACTTCGTATGGGGCTACTCTTACAGGCCAGGCAGTCTTCAGCTAGTTCAGAATGCAGCTGCCTGCTTACTTGGGGTCCAATACTGCCACCCTTACTTGTGCTGAAAAAGGCCTTACTCCACTAGCATTCCTTTGGACCCTCCCCCCATGTTGTGAACTACACATAAAGGCCAGGGACAATTGGCAGTCCCTGCATTCAGCTTAAAGTGGTGACTACTCCTCCATGTCCTCCATAAAGTGTGTAGCAGATTACATTATCCCACAGGATCTTGCAGCCTGCACAGCTCCTATGTATACAGGTGAGCTCAGGAATGCTTCCACATTGCCCTCAATGTAGGGCTGTGGCTTACAGGTAGAGTCAAATTCTTTATGAGTAGCAACATCCCCTGGGAATAATGAGGTACAATGGCCACCATTGAAAGCATTTTCCCAACAAAATAGTGGTATCTGATCTTACTATATATTTTCCATATACAATATTTTAAACCGATATATTGGGGTTACTGCATGGTAACGGTCCACATAATTGACTTTTTTGTGGATTTGTAGGAGGGCTCTAGTGGAGAGTACTGCATTGGTTAAACAGGTATCGAGACCATGTCTTGAGGAGTGAGTGACAGCTAAGAAGAGTGGGTTGTTTTTGGAACTCTTGCAGCTTTTGTTTGAAACAAACTGATTGACATATTATTCATAATCAACCTTTTCAAAATCTGACAAAAAGAAAACACATTCTTATGAAAACTGTGCCTCACAGGTGCTTGAAAAGAAATTCCCCTCCCCTCTCGGTAATTTCTTATGTTTTCTGTATTTAGAATTTAGATATTTTAAAGACTCTGTTACTCGTAACTACCTAAACACAATGACATCAAGACACAACTTGTTTGTCCCCATCTGTCTCTTGTTTGCTCTTGTGTTTGAGTTTGCCACTGTATATGAAATGGAATAATATTCCCTGGCATAAATTGTATTTTCTGTTACTTGTGATTACTCACCAAATCATTCTGGAGTGTTCACTGGTTCCTCCCTCCCTCCCCCCAATTATTGGGTTTGATCTTCTATTGGGGAATTGGGCATTCTATGCTGTGCCTTCCTGAAAATAATTGCATTTGCAGTGATTCTTTTATAATAATGCCATATAAATGCATGTGGGGCAAATCCCTGTCTTTACTCAGATAAATCTCTCAGTGAAATCAATGGAAGCTTTTCCTGTGAAATGATTGAGTAAGGACTTTGTGACTAAGCTTATTATCTGTAAAATATTTATATAATATATGTTAACTATTATTTCTTTGTATCTCAAAAAGCAACCATCAAATCCAAGCATTACCTGTTACAGCATTATTGTACAATTTGCGCTGTATTGTGTTCTCAGTTTGGACATGCATCTTACACTGATGTTAGTGAGAGTTGTGTGCACAGATGACGGAAGTATGTTGGTTTTTATAGTAATATCTCTGGTGGATTATTAAGGGACAGGTTCTGATACCCATACTGACACCGAGTAGTACCTTACTCTAGAGGCAATCCTATTCATTTCAAAGGGGCTGTTCATGATGGAAGCTGCTGTTCAATGTGAATAAGGGTAGCAGAATCTACCACTAAATAATTATTTGCCATTTGATTATAAATGGTGATTACCTGGAAGGTTTGGAGAATTTTTCAGTGTGATGCATAGATTTAGCTTTGCAACAGCTATTAATTTCCAGTGCAGTTCATAGCCATTTAACCAAACAATTTCATTGGACATCAGTGATGATTTTCAATAGGTAAATTCCTGTATAGTACAAGGAAAATATCCCCTTCATTCACTTGCACTACCATTAAGGGTCAGATTAATCTTTCATATAATGTACTCTTCATTTTTATTCACACATTGTGGACATCTTGAATAATTTGGGACAAATACTCACCTCCAGCTAGAAGTCCCATTTATTTGCATAAGCACAACAAGTAAGCTTCACCCCTTTGTAATTTATGCAAGCACCAGTATGTCTTTCTAATTGTTCTGCTATGATCTGTGGGTTGTTGTTGGCGTCCGTTAGTCTCGAGAGACGATGGATATGCGCCCATGGGGAATGTTTAGTTGATGGTTGTGCAGCGTCTGTTGTGGCTATAGAGCCCCACGAGAGTGGCAGTCTCGATTGCATTTGCTGCATTTGAAGGCGGTGTCAACTGTGGGTTGGAGCTGCTGCTTCCTTTTTCATTGAACCCGCTTTTCCTCGGCAAGCTGCCGCAGCTTGTCTTCACCAGTTTTCAATCCAGTGGTCAGAGCGTGTCTCCATCTGCATCTGTCGTGGGCGAGCTCTTCCCAGCTGTTGATGTCAATTTGAACAGTCTTCAGGTCCCTCTTACAGACATCCTTGAAGCGAAGGTGGGGCCGTCCTGTAGCTCTGTTTCCGGAGGCAAGTTCAGCATACAACAGGTCTTTGGGGATCCGTCCATCTTCCATGCGACTTAGATGGCCAAGCCATCTGAGGCGGCATTGACGGAGGAGAGTGAACATGCTGGAGATCTTGACACGTTCCAGCACCTCGTTGTTTGTCATTCGATCACTCCAAGTGATCCCGAGTATGCAACGGAGGCAGCGCATGTGGAAGGTGTTCAGTCTCTTTTCTTGCGAAGCGTAGAGAGTCCAAGTTTTGCTGGCGTAGAGAAGAGTGTTTAGCACACATACGCAGTACACAGCGACCTTTGTGTTGATGGTCAGCATGTTGTTGTTCCATACTCTCTGTGAGAAACTGGCCAAAATTGTGAAGACCTTGCCGATTCTACGGTTGATCTCAGGGTCCAGTGAGAGGTTGTCCATGATGGTAGATCCGAGGTAGGTGAACTGACTAACCACCTCTAGCACATAGTCATTGATGGCAATGCTTGGATGTTCTGCATCCTGGGCCATAACTTTGGTCTTCTGAAGACTGACTGTCAACCCGAACTCTTCGCAAGCTCTGGAAAAATGGTCAATCAGACGCTGGAGATCGGTTTCTGTGTGGGTGGCCAGGACAGCATCGTCTGCAAACAGCATGTCTCTGATTGTTACCTCCCGTACATTGCTTTTGGCCTTTAGTCGAGCCAGATTGAAAAGTCTCCCGTCAGACCGGGTGTGGAGATAGACTCCCTCTGTGGAATTTCCAAAGGCATGTTTCAGCAATGCTGCAAAGAAGATGCCGAAGAGTGTGGGAGCAAGAACGCAGCCTTGTTTTACTCCACTGTGGATGTCGAAGGCATCGGAGGACAAGCCATCATACAGTACTGTGCCTTTCATGTTGTCGTGAAAAGACTGGATCATCTCAGCAACTTCAGTGGGCAGCCAATCTTTGCCAGGATCTTGAACAGCCCATCTCTGTTCGCAAGGTCGAAAGCTTTGGTCAGGTCTACGAAGGCAAGGAGTAGCGGCTTGTGCTGTTCTCTGCATTTCTCTTGCAGCTGCCTTAAGGAGAAAACCATGTCAGTTGTAGATCTCCCTGCTCGGAACCCACACTGTGACTCTGGGTAAACTCTGTCAGCAAGCTTCTGCAGTCTGTTCAGGATCACGCGTGCGAAGACTTTACTCACAACACTCAGAAGCGATATGCCTCTGTAGTTGTTGCAGTCGCTTCTATCACCCTTGTTCTTGTAGAGGGTCACGATGTTGGCGTCTCTCATATCCTGAGGTACTGTACCTTCATCCCAGCACTGACAGAGGAGGTCGTGGAGGTGTTCTAGGAGGACGTCGATGCCACACTTGATAACTTCTGGTGGGATGCCATCCTTTCCTGGAACCTTTCCTGTGGACAAGCTCTCAATGACTTTCTTCAATTCTTCCATGGTGGGCTTCTCGTCCAGCTCAGTTTCAACGGGAAAACCATCCACGGTATTGAGGGCAGCTTCGGTGACAGTGTTTTGCCTGGAGTACACTTCAGAGTAGTGCTCCACCCATCTATCCATCTGCTTGCCCTTGTCCTGGATGTTTTCACCTATTGCAGACTTTAGTGACACTCTCCACTTCTTTGTGGGTCCCATGGCCTTCTTGATGCCATCATACATTCCCCTGATGTTTCCAATGTCAGCAGATAGTTGAATGCTCCGGCAGAGCTGGAGCCAGTAATCATTTGCACACTGTCGAGCTAGTCTCTGTACTTTGCTCCTGGCAAATCAATACTCTTGTAGAGTCCTCTGACTGGGGGAACGCTTGTACTCCAGGTAAACAGCGCGGCGTTCTTCAATGGCTGGAGTAAGTGTGGCGGAATTAGCCTCAAACCAGCCATTGTTCATGTTTCGTTTCTTTCCAAAAACTTTCATGGCTGTGCTGTGTACTGCATCTCTGATGTGGCCCCATCTCTCTTTGGCGCAGCCACCGGGAGGCATACAATTCAGCACCTCAGAGAGCTCATGGGTGAATTTCTCTGCCTTATCTGGGTGTGCGGTCTTGCTCACATTGATGCGGTGTTTGCCCTCTGGCCTAGAGCAGTGGATCTTCTTTGGCTATAACCTCATCTTGCTGCACACCAGCGAGTGATCACTGTCGCAGTCAGCACTGTGGAAGGTGTGAGTAAGCAGGACGCACTTCAAGGCAGTCCGCCTGATGATAATCAGGTCGAGTTGGTGCCAGTGCATGGTGCGAGGGTGTCTCCAGGACATTTTGTGTTGAGGCTTTGTCTGGAAGAATGAGTTGGTAATGCTGAGGTCATGGTACGAGCACAGTTCCAGAAGTCGTTGTCCATTCTCATTCATTTCTCCAACGCCAAACTTTCCAAGACAGGGTGGCCAAAAGTCGTGGTCAGTGCCCACTCTGGCGTTGAAGTCACCCAGTAGTATCAAGTGCTCTTCTTTAGGGATACTCCTGATGATCGTGTCTAACTGGTCATAGAACTCGTCCTTGGTATCCCTGGTGGCGCCGAGTGTTGGTGCATACACGCTGATCAAGTTGATGGGTCCAGTGGATGTGTGGAGTCGGAGTGATAACAGTCTTTCAGTTCCTTGTTGACCAGGTTCCACCATCCCCGGTAAAGAATTTCTCATGGCAAATCAAACACCGCACTCTCTGATTTCTTCGGCACTCTTCCCTTGCCAGAAGAACGTATAGTTCTTTTCCCTGAGAGTCCCAGCGTCTGGCAGCTGTGTCTCCTGCAAAGCGACTATGTCGATTTGGAGTCGTGCTAGCTCATCGTTGATGACTGCAGTCTTCCGAACATCGTTAATTGCCTGAAGATCTTGTGATAGGCCAGTTGTCATGGTCCGTACGTTCCAGCATCCTAACTTAAGGGCTGGTTTCTTAAATGTTTTTGTTGTTGCCTGGTGCATAGTTCGCAGTCCACTTGTCGGGTATTCACGTACACTAAGCCCCACGCACCCAGTGAAGCAGGTGAACTGTGGTGGGACAACACCTTATTGGCTGGAGGCTGCCCAGCTTGAGGCGGGCGATAGTTGTCCAGTGAGACGTGGTGATCCCTCCCACTGTCGGAAGCAACCCCTGGTGCCAGCTCTACGCCAATCGAGCTGGAGGCTTATAACCGGTAAACTGTTGCTTCCCGTGTTGTGTCGACGCTGTGAGGCGAAGCTGGAGTGTCCTCTCCAGGGCGCAAGCCAGGGCAAGGTGATATGGAGGAACAGCTGTTGCCCATGCAGCAGAACCCCCCTCTCCACGCAACTGATGGATCCAAGGGAAAGACAATGTCGATACAACTTGGCACCAGCGGCGTCACAGGAGTTGCCGGAATGACGTTGAGGACAATGTCAGACCGCCATCGGGACTCCGACACCGGATTTGGTTCAGGGTTGACTCCCTTAGCCTTTCCCATGAGTGGGTATTGCCACAAGGCAGCGGAGGTTTTAAATCAGAGTTTTCCTTCTCCTAGGTGGGCTGCCTTCCAAGGCTGACGAGCCCCACCTGCCCGAGATCTGTGGGTACATTACTTAATTTCTATATTTCAGTCACTGCAGTTGTAGCTTATTTAAGGATTTGATGCTGTACAAGTTTAAAGCTCAATCCTGAAAGATTGATTCACTGGAATAATCTTTGCTCACATAATAGGCTCATTGACTTCTGTGGGTATAGTTGTGGAAGCAAAGGTTTGCAGACACAGGCCCATAATTGTCCAGCAGTCTAAGATACTTTGTATCTACACAGGAAAAATGCTGTAGAAATGAAGGGCCTGCTCTGGCTCTTATTGAAGTAAATGACAAAACAGCCCTTAACGTCAGTGGGACGTGAAATAGGCCTAGTATTATTGTCTGACTCACTGACTGAGGGGCATGGATTTCTAGAGAATTATTGTGCCGTGCTACTGCATGTTAGGTGCCTTTAGCTATATAAAAAGTCCCTCAGATGTGCTGTCTGTGGATGTGGGAAATAGAAATTTTATAGACACATTCTATAAGCCAGATCCTCAGCTGGTGTAAATTGGCATAGTTCCATTGGCTTAATTCTAGGTCATGTGATTATGGAGGATTGTCATTTTCCATCTTTCTTAAAATTCATATTGATCACAATGAGATATATATGTGCCTGAGTATATATAATTAACCAACATCCTTGCCTTTACTGTGAATTACCATTGCAGGTGCAATATAGGATTATGGGTTCCTAGCTTGTTAGAATGCCAATGGCATTCTCACCTTGTGGCCAACAGTGAACCAGTGATCACAAACAGAGATCATGATAGGAAGGTATTGTCAGGTCTCAGAAAGATTCAGTCAGTCCCTTCAGACGACTCCAGCTTATCCCAGCCATTCACTAGGGAGGAAATGGAATCAGCTATTCCTATCTTAAAACCTTACAAGGCTCCTGGGCTTGACAACATCCATGGGGAGTTCCTGCATCACATGAGCTCATCCTGTTGCAACTTTCTGGTACGACTCTACAATACTTGTCTGGAATGGTGCACAGTTCCAAAGCTCTGGTGAAGCTCACCCGTAGTCACACTTCTTAAGCCTGGAAAGAAGGTGGATAACCTGAAGGACTATTGCTCAATCTCTTTGATCAGTGTCACTTCTGAGCTGCTGGGTCTTAATCGACTGTTGCCTTTAATTGACCACAGTTACCTCATTACCATGTGGGGTTCCAGCCGGGCTGTAGTGCTGAGGATTAAGTGGTTAGACTGATCTCTTTGATTAAGGATGCCTTTGAGGCAGGACAGAAGATTAGCACTGCTTTTGTTGACCTTTCATTGGAATACAACACAGTTTGGCACCATGGATTAGTCCTAAAATGATACTCCATGGTCCCACACAAGAGTTTAGTATGCAGATGATTTCTAATAGAACAGTGGTCATCAAGTGTGGAGATGGTTAAAGCTGCCCACATTGTATGAACAACAGCCTTCTCCAGGGATCACTACTTGTTCCAATGCTCTTTAATATAGATATAACTGACCTGCTGCCCACCTTGGCAACTAAATTTATGTGCACTGATGACATCTGCCTAGCAATAGTCAGAAGGGGCTTTGAGGTGCTGGAGTTCTGCTTGTCATTTGACCTTGACACCTCAGTGAAGTACTTTTTTGTAATGGCAACTTTAGATGACATTGTCTTCAGTGTGTTTAATTTGTTTCCATCTCACCCACTGGTTAGCTCATTGATAACTGCTGGTTCTTCTGAACAATCAGCCAATCATTTTTGAACCATACCCTACTTCTTGGAGACTAAAACTTGTCCACTCTCAGTCCTTTCGGCAACACATTACAACAACATGTACTGAAATCCAGATGAGAGTTGCACTCCTCCAAAGGCTTGCTGGCAATTCATAGGGTTCTAGCACTGTGGCCTTACAGACATCTAACAATGCCCTAATTATTGCACCTGCTGAATACTCAGTGGCAGCATGGTGCTCCAGTTGTCCTTGTGGTAAGTTGGACTAAATGATCAACTCTTTGTATCATCACTGGTGCAACCTGGACAACTCAAATCTCCAACCTTCTGGTCCTGGCTGGCACTGTTCTCATGGTGAGCAGGGCCTGGCTGCTTTACTGTGCACAGCCAACTATTAAAACAGCTAACTTCACAATTTCATCTCAAAGCCACATCAAAAACACTGGTTAAAGTCAAGATGCCCTTTTCTGAAATAGTTGAGTCTCTCTGTCAGTACACTAGACACAACCTGTCCAAGATGGTGCAAGACCATCTTTTGGATTGATGGTGCATTTCTTGGCAGATAGACTGCTCAGATGTGCGTCCCTTTGTCTCTCCAGATCAGCTCTCGCATGCCCCTCAGAACAACCATAAGAACCTAAAGATCGTGTTTTGCTATAATAGGATACACTGGGGTCACATGTGGTTTACCTTACATCTTTGCCACTGGGCAGGGGGCAGCTTCTTGAACTCCCCATCCTGCCCCCATAGATCTCAAGAACAAAGATCATGCCATCTGATTAACAACTACCCTCTATGTCATCTTGCTGGTGGACTGATGCCCTCGTCATCTCTAGATGTTGCTGCCTTAAGAGTGGCTACATTACTTACCCAACATCTAATTCATTGTTTGTGCCACCAGAAGAATGACTGCTAGACATTATGGTGAGAACACACACAGACTGCTATAGATAGATCTCTGCTCTGACATTTATTCAGAGAGCTGTCTCTTTGCCCAGAATTCACAGATCTCATATCAATGGAATAATGTGTCTCCAACCATATCTAATAAGGCTGTAATCATTGGTTCAGAACACCAGAAATTCAAATTTTGTTCACTTAAGTTGCTAGGGTATAATATTTAACATTGTACATGGCTTATGTCTCTTCTTCTCCCCCTTCAATATATCAGACTTCTCTTCATTTTACCATAGCTCTTCCCTTCACCTAGCATGTGAGTTAAAGTACATAATAAGGGGTATAGGCCCAGAACTTCAAAGGTATTTGGAAAAAGAAAATAAGAAAGAAAGAAATACTTGTGGCACCTTAGAGACTAACAAATTTATTTCAGCATAAGCTTTCGTGGGTTATAACCCACTTCATCAGACGATGAAGTGGGTTCTAACCCACGAAAGCTTATGCTGAAATAAATTTGTTAGTCTCTAAGGTGCCACAAGTATTTCTTTCTTTCTTATTTTCTTTTTGCTGACACAGACTAACACGGCTACTACACTGTAACCTAAAGGTATTTGGGTGTCTAACTTCCATAAAAATTAATGGGAGTTAGGTGCTTGAATACCTTTGAGGATCTTATAGACCTTTTGATCCATGCATACAATTTCCCTAAATGTCAGTGGTAGTTCTGTAGAAAGATAAAGAGCCATAGGCTAAACATCTTTACTTAGTCCTTCCTGAGGCAAAGATTCCATTGGTGTCAATGAGAGTTTTACCTCAGAAAGGACTGAGTGAAAACTGAGGAAGAACTTTAGGACTTGACCCCTTACTTATTTATTTCCCTGGTATCACTTTCTTATTATAGCTGCACGTACTGAACAATATCAAGAAAACAAACATGCATTTTTAAATACCCACTAGTATTTACTCAGTACTCAAATACATGATTCACCAAGTGTTGCTGATTTCTGCTGAATACAGTAATTGACTCTACAAATATTTCTGGTAGTTTTTGACCAGCTCTGTAGCTGGTCAATTAATATTCATTGAATAATTTATTAAACGGTTAATGGCAAAATTAATCAAATAAATTGTGTGATGAATATTTTTTCAAAGCCTGTTACAGTCTTACCTTTATAATACATGCAGTCCTCTATATAATAAATTAACAAGCACTGTGAATTACAGAGCTACAATTTTACTGAAGGCTTTTGGGTATATCAGAAACCTCCAGAGTGAGGCTCAAGTGGTTTGGGCAGTCACTAGAATCCAAAAATGTAATTATAGCCCCATAATTCAAAATGTGCTTGCATTTTAATTAACACAGGGATTCAAATGTAATGGCACATCTTTCCTCACCTCCTCTACCTTTCCTCATTTCTTCTCTTCCTAGCCCACTCCTGCTTGTGTCTCACTTCTTCTCCTCCATAAACTTCCAGTCCTGACATTGCTCCCTCCGAAACACAGCATAAGAGGCTCTCTCTGAAGATCAACCCTAGCAGCACGTAGCAGGAATGAATTAGGCTCCAGTATAACAAAGCACCTACTTAATTTTAAGCAAATGAATAGTCTATCTGAAGTCAATGGGTCAATGAGACTGTTTACATGTTTAAGATCAACTGCATGCCTAAATGGTTTGCTGGCTGGGGGCCTTGAACATTAATGGAGAGATTTTAGTAATTCATGGGGCATCACATCACATTTGAATTTGTATATTTTATTTCACTGTTTGGTTTACATTTTACACTGCAGCACACATATTAGATACCACACAGTGTCATGTACTCATGCATTAGCTTTACGAAAAACATTGGGATAAATGTACTCCCTCACCACATAGAAATTGTTTTCACTAAAGGAGGATAATTTAACATTTAGATAATAAGCATGTGATTTTAAAAATTGTAGGTAGTGTTTGTTCCAAAAAGATGGCTTTCTCCCCTCTATGTAATTACATGTTTCAGAAAGTCTATTATTGTATCTCTAAGTAGCTAAAACCATTGGCAAACTCTGATTTTGAGGATTTACAGTATTAGGATGCTCACAGAAATGTAAACAGAGATCAGATAGGAAAGAAAAAGTCTTCTATATTACTAAAATATACCAACTCAAAAAGATATCACTTCAAAGACAGAAAGTACACCTCTCTCATAGACAACAATAATAATACTTAATTCTTATGTAGCCTTTTTCAGCCAGTCATCCCAAGGTGCTTTACAAAAGAGGGTAAATATCACTATCCTCATTTTATAGATGGGAGACAGAGGCGCAGGAACTTGCCCAAACTTTCGAAAGTGGGACTGAAACCTAAAGTCTCCTGATGCCCCCCCCCCCATGCCCTATTCACTAGACCATGCTGATTTCCTTCAGCCTCAACTTTCTGTCTGGCCAAAGGCAGTGCCATAGTTGGCTATAGAACCCAGTTTTCTTGGCTCTCACTAGTCATATTGCATCCCCTGAAAAAGTCAGTTTAGTTTCCCGACCATAATACCATAATATCTAATACTCAGTGGTCTTGATGATTCAGTTCTGTTCATTCCCTCTGAAGCACCTGGCATTCTCCACTGTTGGAAAACAGGACACTGGGCTAGATGGACCTTTGGTCTGACCCAGTCTGGCCGTTCTTATGTTCTTAGTTCTGTTTAGAAGATGCTTTCTCCATACATTAAGCTTTGGCAGTCAGCTGGAATTCTGTCGATATGATAATGTGGTTGTCGCTTTGTTTTTTGCACGATTTCATTTTGTGAAAAGGCTGTATGCAGTTGCTGATGCTTGAGAGGTTACTTTGAGACTGCACTTCAAACCGACAAGAATGTGGTCTCAATATTTTCCCTTTGTAACTTTCTAGTTAAAGGATGCTTCTTCTAATCAGCAGGCTTTAGTGGTGCTCAAACTCCTATCAGACTGCAACAGACTCTTAATCCGGCTCTGATGTCACAGATTAATAAAATTACTAAAGTCTATAATGAAGTTCATCTTCCCTTTCATTTTCCAATATTTCAAATTTGCTTGCAATGTAGAATGCTTGTGTGAATGGCATGTGTTTCCAGTCTTGTGGCTGTATATTTTTGCAAAAAAATAAGCAGCAGCAAATTGTCATCTGCTGTAGCTATGTGAAGTACAAAACAAGAAAACTTCTGGAAGTATCTGAATCTGTCTGTATTTGTCTGGGAGTGACCTTCCCTTCCCTAGTGAGAAACTCTTCCAACTGCTGAAGGCTCTCATCTTGACGCTGGTTTGTAGAATTATATGAACCCAAATCCACGGGTTCATCATTTATGAAGCTTGCAGGTATGTCACCTCTCTGTGTTTGATTAAAAACAAAACAAAAAAGAGAATATGAATAAAGTTCTTTGTACCATTGAGATAAGAGAATATGAATAAGGTTCCTTGTACTTGTGATATAAGAATAAATGAATAGTGCTTCATGCTCTGAAGTAGGAGATTCAGTGAGCTGAATAGCAATACTGATTGAAAGAACAGAAGATATATGTGTCTGCCATAGGACCCTGGCAGCATTTTATCAGTCTCTTTATTCAGTCTTTTTTCCATCATGACAGAAAAGGCTTTAGAGAGAAAAACTATAGCAAACTGATTTACAAGCTCTAAATGACAGCAGTAGGTCTTATTACTGCAATGCACTTAAGAATCCTTCTTTCACCTTCCTTAGTCCTAATAATTTGTCGTAGTTAAATTTTTAAAAATAGTGGGATGGAATGGTCACCAGCCATTGCAACAGTAGATGCCAGCTGCAAATGTGTGAACTTTAATTCTTCTAAAGCCACTTCATCTTCTAACAGAGGTTAGTACCTTTCATCTCTCTTTGCTTGGCTTTTTTAAAGTTCCCTGCCTTCCATGTGAAATTCCATTTCACAAAGTGATTGACAGCAGACACAGAATCCTAAGGCTCTTCTGCCCTGAATAACAAAAATCAAGCAGAACACAACCCCTTCACCCCCCCAAACCCTAACATACCATAAAATGATTGCCACTGCAGCTGCTGTTGCTGAGTCCCACTGCTGGCCTTTTGAAAGAGTGGCTAAGCAGTTGCTTCTTATGTACTGTGTTTTAAAACAGTCAGCTAAGTTATTTTCTTAAAAGGAAAAAAATACTTTAAAACAATTTAACCTTATTCCCAAAGTCATGTGTCTTGCAATTAGAGTGCTTTTAGAGAGGCAGCATGCTCCAATGGATAGGACTCTGGAGTTGGAGTCAGGAAACTCCAGTTCTGCCACTGACCTACTGTGTGACCTTGGGCAAGTCACCTCACCACTGTTTCCCTGTCTGTGTTGTCTAGTTAAACAGTAAGCTCTCCAGGGCAGGGACTGTTTCTTGCTATACATTTATCAATTGCATGGAACAATGGGGCTTTAGTCCTGACTGGGATCTCTAGGCACTACTGTAATAAATAATAAATATAATATAATATAATATAATATAATATAATATATAATATAATATATAAAACCTGCTAATGGAGGTCATCAGTGTAAAAGGAAAATAATTTTTACACATTAATTTTTAAAGAGTTGAACAGCTGCTGTGCAATGGTGGCCAGAAGCCGATGTTTTCAAAGCTCTATAGTGATGCAAGTACATTATGAAAGACTCACTGTAAATAAAATGTAGGAAATACTTGTCACACAAAGTGGCAAAATAGCACACTATACCTTTAATGAAAGGGAGAGCAGACTGGAATCTGAGAGAAGCAGGAACTGGAGAGAAAGAGCAGGGGTGACTGGACCAGGAACTGCAGATGTTAGAGGGAAGATTGTGTCACTGAGAAGTCTTTGTTTGGATGTCACAAAGTATAACATGGGCCAACAGAATTCAACTCTTGCTACAACTAATTCTTCGAATCAGTTTACGTTGATCAGACAGCAAAGTTATATAGCACCAGTGACACCCTATGAACCCAGGAACAAAGGAGGACCTTTGCACAGACACTAAATTGGAAGAAATGGTAAATATTTGCTTTGTACCAATCGAGCTTAATAAAATAGTCATTTCAGAGATTTGTGGTTCAGTTAGGAAGTCAGCAAATTAGACTATTAATGTTAAATTGGAGTGAAAACAGACCTCATACATAGTAATGAAGTTGAAGTTCAGCCAGCAGAGCTAAACAGGCAGGCCCGTCATTTTGTGTTAGTGCAGGCGGAAATCAGGAGGGACATTGGAAAGAAACACAAGATGATAGCACACGCAGACAAAGGCTTGATGATAGCACAAGCAGACAAAGCAAGCTGTTCACCAGAAATCTAATCTCTAGTGAACAAACCCTTCGTAGGCTGGCTTTGAAAAGCTCGCAAATTCACAGTCTTTCACCTTTGGGCTTGGAATGAAAGACAAGTTGGCCAGCTGCCAATATTTAATTCAACTGTTTTATCTAAGAGTGAGATAGTGAGTCAGTCAGGGAGAGACAAGGACTTTCTGGATTCAGAAGAGGAGTTTTTTCTTGGAGATTTCTCAATTGACCTTAACTAATCTCTTCTTACTAGACTTGCAGCCTTGGAAATCTTTCTTTTTTTAAGAAAGATTCCTCACTGGAATTTGTTCAGACCTTCACAGCTCCAATTTAGATTTGAGAAACACACTCAATAAAATAAAGTACTTACTGACTGCCTGAGGATCAGAGAAGCTTCTCTAAAGCCTCCCAATAACAAGCTGGCATTGTTTAGTGAACCACAAGAAACCCAGGGACAAAGCTAAAAACCTTTACTCAGGATTCCTTAAGGAACGTGCGGAGTTTGGTATACATTTCCGTGGGCGTCCTTCTTCCTTCACTGCCTGCCCCTCCCCCGCACCCAGATCTAGTACCCTGCTGGTGTCCCAGAAAGGGAATGGTGGTGCCATAGAAGCAGTTGCTTTACTCCTTCCATTCAGAATGGGCCAGATCTTGTGAAGAATCTACTCCACATGTTGACCACAAGGGAATGATTAGGCCTTGAGTAAAGCCTTCAGGATTTGGCCCATGGTTATTCTTTTATTACTATATGAAGTTAGGAAAAACTCGTTACATTTTATCCTATTTTTTTTATTCCTGTGGGGTCATGTTCCTTGAGTTTTTCTTTTGCTTTTAGCCTCGAACCTTAGGCTGCATTGTAAGTGCTGAAGTTCAGCTGATTTTGCTTGAAAACTAAGCAAAACCCTGAGTGTCACATACTCTCAACACAAAGCCATAAACCGGATTGGAGCTGCATGAAGTTGGGGCTCGGATCTCTCTCACAATATTTACAAACCAACGCAAATCATTCCCTAAGCCCGGACTGAACTTTTGAGTTTCGAACAAACCCCCAAATCTGTTGAGTATTGCGTTTCAAAGTGAGCATTTCCCCACAGCTCCAGTGTTTATCTAAACATCATTTGAATTGACTGAGTCTGTGGAATTTTGCTGGCACTCTTATAAGAACAGGGTTACTCACAACATTTCTTGTAATTCTTGTTTCTTAAATGTCCAGAAATGCCTTGGACTCAGTTCATTACTGCTTTGCACCTTGTGCAGATAGACATGTCGACCTGTGCAAAGAAGGTGTAAATCACCACCATGCTGAGCTGGTAGCACTATACACCCAGTGTGTATGGTTGTACATCAGTACACAAGTGCAAGGCGGTAGAGAATCAGGCCTCATAAAAGCTACCTTCTCCCTTCATACCTGACGCACATGAAATGGAAGAAAAATAATAATTAAAAAAGAAGTTATCCAAATACTGTTAAACTGCCAAAAAAGTCAGATTTAAGTTTTGAAGACTCATTTGTCAGGTCTTATTTTATCTAACTTATAGAATAATATCAGGGTTGGAAGGGACCTTAGGAGGTCATCTAGCCCAACCCCCTGCTCAAAGCAGGACCAATCCCCAATTTTTGCCCCAGATCCCTAAATGGCCCCCTCAAGGATTGAACTCCCAACCCTGGGTTTAGCAGGCCTAGGCTCAAACCACTGAGCTATCCCTCCCCCTTAGTTTGCCTATCCTTATTATGCTGTCAACATGAGCTGGCTATCTAATTGGTTAGGTGGGGTATTAAACATTTCTTCCTTCCTAACATTATACTTTATTGTGACACTGGTATTGTCATACTGTATTCTCTCCCGACCGTGTATTTAGAAGAGAGAGAATATGAATACCAAATTTGCATGACCGTTACTATTCCAAAATACAAATTAAGCTTGTGTTCTTTGCAACAGCATTTGAAAAGAGTTATTTGGTCTGTAGTGCCAGCTGTGTAGAGGACAGATAAGCAACAGCCCAGATTTATGTAAAAATAAGCATAATAATCTTCCTAAATACCTCTTCAGAGAGAAGTTGATAGTGACTCAGTCTACTTTAAATGATGATATAAAACCCTAGTTGTCCCTGAAGTGGTGACAGAGGCGGTCAGACCTAGTCGTCGGAGCAGGAGTCAAGCCTAATGGTCAGAGTTTGAATGCCAGAGTTTGAAGGTCAAAGCAGAGTTGTGGTGTTTAGATGTTGCTTACAATTATTAGAACTGGGAGCACTGGCTGCTGGGAGTCTGTAAGGACAGGAAACAGGAAGGAGGGAGGAGGGAGTTGAGAGGCTGAGAGAGCTACAGAGGGTGCAGCAGCAACTTAGTAAAGAGGTTTCCCTTTTGGAATAAAGACCTGTTGAAGTTTGTGAGTACCTTGCATGACTGATACAACAAGAGTCCAAGCTGGAGATGAAGGTCAGAACGAAGTCAGTGCCCAAATGCCAGAGTGTGACGGGGCAGAGCGGCCCCGCACTGGCACCGCAGGGGTTACCCCTTCCTTCTTGGCAGAGGAAGCCCTGCCCCGGAAGCCCTGCTGGGCATGCTCCAACTGGAGCCTAGGTATAAAAGCCTGCAAAGCGGCTCAGTCTGGGCTGACCACCGGAGGAGAAGGAAGCACACCGCCAGCTCCCGAGGCGGGACAGCCAACACCCCAGGATCCAGGGGCCAACCAAGCTGGGATGCCCTCTGCACCCCAGATGGAGGCTGCGACAGGAGGGGATGGACCGGAGAGCCCGACGTTGAGGGTAGGAAGTGACCCAGGGGAACTTTAGAGGCCGGCAGCGTTAAAGCCACCCTGATGCTCAGCGTGTTGCGAGCGGATCCCCGCCGAGCTAAGGGCAAGGGGGAACCCCACTAATAGGAGAGCCCTGGGTCGGGACCCGGTGGAGAGGGCGGGCCTGGGTCCCCCTACTACTCCGGCCATTAGGCTGCACTCCTCCACCGGGGAGAAGGAAGGCTATGGACTCTGGCCATTGGGCCACATAGCCCTGATATGTGGGGCAAGTTGTAAGGACTCTGGCCGTCAGGCCACGTTGCCCAGATCCTCGGGGTGAGTTGTATGGACTCGGGCTGTGAGGTCACGCTGCCCCGATCCGCGGGGCGACGAGTATGGACTCGGGCTGTCGGGCCACGCTGCCCCGATCCGCGGGGCGACGAGTATGGACTCGGGCTGTTGGGCCACGCTGCCCCGATCCGTGGGGTGACGAGTATGGACTCGGGCTGTCGGGCCACGCTGCCCTGATCCGTGGGGTGGATCGTATGGACTCGGGCCATCGGGCCACGCTGCCCCGATCTGCGGGGCAGGTCATATGGATTCGGGCCATTGGGGCCCGCTACCCTGACCAAGGGGCGAGTGAAGGGAAACCGGCCATTAGGCCACAACAGGACACCCTTAAAGGGATGGGCGTGGGGACTTAAGAGTGGCGAGGCCCCGACACCTCAGCCATCCCTGCCACAAAGGGGCACTGCGGTGCCGGACCCGTCACACAGAGCAAAGGGTCAGGACAGAGTCAGAGCCTGGAATCAGAATTGAGGGTCAGAACCAGATTCCCTGGAGTCAGGGAAAGCAGGAGCAGAGCTGGTTCCAAGGCAGGAGCAAGGCTGGGATAGGACTGGAACAAAGCTGGGTGAAGGGCAGGGTCTAGGCTGGAGCAGTGCAGGAGCAAGGCTCGGAGTGAAGCAAGCACAGGTAGGCAGAGAATCCACAGGCATGTGCATTGAGCTGCTGCTGATCCTCTGCAGCTGCTGGGCTCCAGAGTAAGCCTCCTGAGTGTCTTAGCCTATCAGGTGGTTCTGCTGTGACCCAGCTGACAACTGGGTAGTCGCAGCTGCAGACCCTCATTCCTGACAAGTGATCTCTGTGAGGACCAGTGGAAGTTATCTTTTTCCATTCCAAGTGGAACAATGAGATAAAGAGAGCGGTCAGCAAAAAACGAATTATCAGCTTGTCAGACAGAAGTCTTTAAACACATGTGTGCATATACATGCACACACACCCCTAAAGGTATGCAGGAATACAAACAGAGCAAGTCACATATGTTTCCTAGCCTTCAATGTGGGATTTTTTAACTATTCTGTTCAGTAAACCAGGTTAAATTTACTATAATTATATGACAAATGCACTTCACATCTTTTCATAGGTCACGCTAGGTGATCACAATGGATCCTTCTGGTCTTGGAATCTATGAAACTATGACTTGCCTCTTTCAACTTTCCTTCTGTTATCTGTTAGGTAGATATGGTGGATGCTCACTCACTTCAATATCTCTTCAGCTACTAGTTTGAAAATGCGTCAGTGTTTATACCTGGTGAATCTTGGATTAAATCCGATACAAAACCATCATCCCAATCATATCTTCTTCACATATAATTTGATCATGTAGTAATTGTATCAGAGCCGGTCACTAGGAAAATATTTGCTGTAGTATGGATGAGTCTTAAGTTCAAGCTACATTCTCGAATCTTGTTCCTTTTTTATTTCCACTCAACCACTATTTGCTTGGTGATAAATGCGATGAAGGATGGGCTATCCTACATTTTGGGCACTTAATTTAGTAGTTAATATCTCTGAATTATCTTTTTCCAATTCCTACAGGCAGGAAGGAACCCAGCTATTTTTTAAAATCTGAGGCACAGTGGTTGCAGCATATTAGTGAGGAACACACACTATGCTCTCCATTGGAATCTTTACCTCTGGTCTTCCTTGATTTGTTTCCCGTGGTTTAAAATAAATCATTCAACATGCTCTTTGTGACTTGGAAAACATCATAGGAATTACTTGAAATGTCCTAAAATTTCCTACAACTTTTTTATCTCCTATGTCTTTCTCCAGAAGTGCTTCCTGAAAGAATCAACATCCCAGTTATTTCTTTGGCTAGGCCTCTTCTTTATAAAGGTAAAGCCATCTAATTAAGGAATGGAAACACGAGGTGACTGAGCTGACCAATCACATGGTTCAAGCAGGGAATTCTGAATAGGGAATATTTGAAGGAATACTTGCTATAATAGGCTTATAAAGAGCTATTCATCAACAGAACAGTAAAAGTCATGAACAGTTCATGGGTAATTCACTGACAGAAAGGTCAAATCTGACAAATAAATTGTTCACTAAGAATATTCTGATGAGCAATAATTATATGAATGAAATCCTCTCTCTTTGTCTCCTGATTGCTTGAGAGTCACATAAAAAGAAGTGAATAGAATGGAGATAAAGTTCTGGCAGTAAGTAGTAGATGACATATTGATTCTAAGTTGTTGCTAGGTAAATAATTAAACCATGATTTTACCGCTGATTTTATCTGTTTGCTGTATGTGTAGGCAATTTAGATGCCTCAATGGAAAATTAATTAATATACCTCTATCACGGCTCAAATATTGGAAACTTCTAATCATTAAATGATGAAATTACTGTAGTGGCTGGGAAGCACTCATTAACCATCTATTCCAGCTACTGAAAATCTCACTCTTATGCCTAGTGCCTTGACAGATCAAGTGTCATTGTGAAAAGGGGTCAATTTGATCAATTAGCTGAGATGCCAGTTAGATTTTAAAGCTGAAATCTAACAAACTAGATCTGCCAATCGGATGAGGGTTATAGCCCATATTAGAATCGAATCAAATTGAACAACAACTTGTTATTGAGTCCAGGGAGTGTTAGCTCCTTAATTTAATGCTATGTTCTTTTCAGGTCAACTTAACCTGAACAGTATTTCTCTGATCGGGACATTTGGTTACTCTTAACCAATCAACAGTTTATTAATTCACCCAGTACCACATCAATATACAATCAATAGTCCATCAATCAAGTGTAGACACAACTCATGTTCTAGGTATATACTCAGTACACCAATACAGTCCTACAAGCAATTGTCAGAGTACGGTTCAGGCTCTGCAGTTATGCCAAGGAAGAATACAAACAACTGTGATTTCTTACGACATTTATTTATGATCATCATCAGTTCTTTAGTACATTTATCACACATCCTCCAAGGATGCATTTGCCTTTAAGGACCCTTTAAGAGGTGGTGGGCCCTGCTGTTTGAATGGTTTGTCCTGAAAGGGGACAAGTTTAGAATATCCGAAGCAATTGCTTAAAGTTATGGTTCAAATCTCTGTCCATTTTGTTTGGACTTATGAAGGAGGGCATGCATATAGCATTAGTTAAAATCTAAAATATGATTACTTACGGTCTCACTAAAGAAGCAGACTCCACCAGATAGCCCACAGTTATTCATGTTAAAGAACAAAAGGAGAAATACAGTCTTTGAAATGAAATCTCACCTCTTCGTCTTACCTTGTTAACTCTGGAATATGGGAGAGTCTTTTCCACACAGCCGGTCCAGGTGTTTGTCACACAGGAGATTCTGCAGCTTCTTCGTGGATTCAGTCTACTCTCATTAGTTCTGTGACCCTGGATTAAGGGGAGAATCTTTTCCACACAGAGGTTCAGCGAGCTCTACTTAGTCCTGTGACTCATGACATCTTTCCTTCATGGGGGTTCAGCAAAACTTTGGACTCCCACATGGTTACTTCAGTTTTAGATATCCTGATTCCAGGGCATATTAGAGGGGGCCACGCTCTGATTTCTACTGACCATTTGCCAAATGGCTCTGAGCTTTCAGCTTCTCTCCTGCTTACGTTGATATCCAGTGGATAGTGTCAGTGGATGACAAATTTATTCAATGCTTCCTTTAGTTGAGGGGTTTAATTTATTTCATGGATTGTATTTCATAATTTACCCTAGGTACTCATTGGGATCCTACTTTCAAGCAGTTTCTCTTCATGTTCCAAAATTCTACTTGCTTGCATGATATCTTTCAACATTTTGTTTATGCTAGGCAATTGTATAAGTGCCAGTTCATTCAAGAGATGAGTGATTGTCTGGTTACACCCACATAGTTGTTATTAGGGCAATTAGTGCACTGGATGAGGTAGACCACATGTTATGATAGGCATGTGTAGGACCCATGGATCTTGAAAGGTGTGTTGTGCGGGTTCAGTAGATATGTCTGCAGTTTTTGCATCTGTGTTCTGGAAAGGTCTGGTGCCCCTTAGAGTTAGTGTGCCTGGTTGTGGGGGAGCTTACTTCTAATGATGAGCTTGGAGAGAGTTTGAAGGCCAGATACTACACTGCATACAAAAATGTACTGAGTTTCACAGGGGTCATATACTCCCTTGATCCACTCACTGCACCCCCATTGACATGACTGTTGCATGTATAGATCAAAGGCAGTACATAATTTTAGATATACAAGTCACTGGAAAAGTAGTGTTTCTACCTTTATCCAGGACAAGCCAGATATTTCATACAATGGTTCTCAGCGAGATTCACTCTAGTCCTTGCTTTTGCACAATAAAAACTAGATGCAATATGGCATACAACTCATAAACTGGAAGACAAATTCAAATGGCAGGAAATATCTGAATAACAAAGCCTCTGAGCAATTAGTGCTGTAATACCTGAGGCATATTTGTATGCACTGCATTCATGCTAATTGCCCATCACTGGGCTAATTTAACATAAGTTATTTCTGAGTTGATTCCATCATCACTATGTTTTGCCTGTTACTAAGCTACTGTAATTTCAGTGTCAGGTGGCTCTGTTTTGACTTGCATATGCCTGCAATCCTTCAGTATCCACAGGGGGACCACAGTTTACTATAATGTTTCCAGTTCAAATATGTCATACACTTAAAACCTGTGAATTTGCACTGCAGACACTTACATACACTTGACAGACAGAGTCTGATATGGGGCATCTGACATGCAAACCTCAGGATTACTGTCAGCTGGTCCTTTGCTGTTTTGGAGATAGGAAATTTTGCAATGAGAAATACTATATATATGTACTTTATATTATTTAATTGCTCTCAAAGTCTATTCATTCATAAAAGGTCAGCTAGTCAGTAGTATAAATTAGTTTCTACTGTATATCCAAATGGTTGTGGCAAATAAAAAGCACAGAAATAGAAAGTATAAAATATATTGTACTAGAGGGAATAACTGAATTTTCAGTTATATTAACTAATCTAATGTTTTTCCAGTTTTAACTTGTATTATTCTACCATATTTATATATCTTAGTATTGTCCTTCACTGTCTACCAATGGTCTATAAAACCTTATAATGAATTTTAAAAAAGCTATTTTTTCTCTCTCAGATTTTATTTATGGTTTTAGCTTTACTTTTGTTTAAGAACATGTATAATACTCAGAAGCATTTATAGGCACTTAACACAGATTTGTCAGTACTGTGATGCCAAAGTATTAAGCTCTAATTTCAGTTTGTGAATGAAAACTGACTATGCTAAAGATAAAGGGGCAGAGAAGAGAATATTAAAGCGAGGCCTCTTAGGAATCAATAAGGAAGTTATAGAATGGTATACAAGTCTAGAAAGGATGGAGAATGGGTGGAGTCACTAGTCATCATAGCGTGTAATGACGAGTGGGCAAAAATCAACTGCCATTAGATATTAAATAATGGAGAGTGCATGGATTTTAAATTATTGGGGTGGAGGTTAGTTTACTAAAATCTAGAAATTTCAGGAATATGGGTAATGCTGGGGCACTAGAACCAAGAGGTCAGGGGGGCCATGACCCCCCACTTTTAAAAGTGGGCGGGCTATGCCTGCCTGTTTTTAAATATTGGCATAGTTTGTGGGGCAGGGGGTAGCATTGCCCCACCAAACTGCAAGCCTCAGGCAGGCACAGAGTGGCATAGGCAGGGGCACAATATAAGGTGATCAGCTCCCCCACCTTAAAGCAAAGCTCCTGGCTGTGGCACCAGCATCTTCCCAGTCAGGGGAGTTGAGGTGGCCCTTAGCCCTTAGTCGCCACGGGGCCCTGCCCCTGCTCCTCCTCTTCCCCTGAGGCCCTGCTCCCTGACCAGGCCAGAAGCCAGAGCCTGGCCATGGTAAGAGCCTCCCAGGGAGCCTGGGCTGCTGTGAGGAGCCCCAGATCCTCCACATTACTGGTTGCAGGGCCGGTGCGCCCACTAGGCGACCTTAGGCAGTCACCTAGGGCACCGGGAGCTGGGGGGCGGCTGGCCGTGGCTGCCTCCCACCCTCCCGGCTTAGCCCCTGAGCCAGGAGCCGGGGGGCAGCTGGCTGTGGCTTCCGCCCAGCTCCACAGCTGAGCCGGGAGCCGGGGATGCAGCTGGCCTGCTGCTGCTGCTCCCGCCTGAGCCGCGGAGCTGGGAGGGCAGGCGGCTGGCCGCGGCTGCCTCCCGCCCTCCCAGCTTAGCCCCTGAGCCGGGAGCCGGGGGGCGGCTGGCTGTGGCTTCCACCCAGCTCCGCAGCTGAGCCGGGGGGGCAGCTGGCCTGCTGCTGCTGCTCCCGCCTGAGCCGCGGAGCCGGGAGGGCGGGCGGCTGGCCGCGGCTGCCTCCCGCCCTCCCAGCTCCGGGCTGAGCTGGGAGCCGGGGGTGCGGCTGGCCGCGGGCAGGGGGCTGAGCTGCGGCCCGCAGGGGGTGGGGAGGCTGGCTGCCGGGGGGGGGGGGGGGGGGCGGTGTTAGCTGGGGGGGAGGGTGCGGGGGGGTCGGTGTTAGCTGGGGGGAGGGTGCGGGGGGGCGGTGTTAGCTGGGGGGAGGGTGCGGGGGGGGGGCGGTGTTAGCTGGAGGGGAAAGCGCAGGGGGGCAGTGTTATCTGGGGGGAGGCAGCAGGGGGGCAGTGTTAACTGGGGGGAGGGTGCAGGGTGGGCGGTGTTAGCTGGGGGGGAGGGCACAGGGGGGGCACAGGGCTGGTGCAAGGAAATTTTGCCTAGGGCGCGAAACTTCCTTGCACCGGCCCTGCCTGGTTGGGGAGCCAGGGGGCCCAAGATCCATGTCCCTGCCCCCTGGCCTGAACCCTCATTCCCAAATTTGCACCCCAGAAATGTGCATCTTGCACTGCTCAGCACCACCACCCCAGACAGTGTAAGCTCATTAAAAATCTGTCATTCCATCAAAGGGAATGATTATGTGCCAGCCTTTGTTAACCTGAGTAGAGATTCCCCAAACACTTCAATCAAAACTCACTGGTTTAGAAAAAGAATAAATCAAGTTTATTAAGTAAAGAAAGATTGTAAGTGTTTTACAAGTGGTAAGGCATAATGGTCAGAACTGGTTACATAAGAAATAAAAGGATAAATCTGCAAACTGATTCCTAAATTTTACCAAGCTAAGTAAGGTTTGCAGCAAACAGCTTTCTCTCCAGATGCTGTGGGCAGTTCACAGTTCTTAGTTCACAGGCTGGATTTCATTTCAGCCTGGGACCACTCCCCTTCAGTGTCCTTCATGTTGTTCACTGATGTTATGAGCAGAGAGATGTAAGGTGAAGAGGAGAGGTAATTTGTGTTGTGTGTTCTCCCTTCTTATACTCCAAACCCCTGTGCTGGAACAGTCCTTGCTGGGTCATGGGGTTAGGCAGTTCCATTGTGTATGTGCTTTGCAATCAGTCCTTCATATGAATTGTAAAGTCCTTTGTTTATACCTCCCCCCTTCTGTTGAATGTCTGATTAAACAGATAATGGCTCCAACACTTTGCTGGTGAGCCAGTGTGCCTTTGTCGCTGAGAAATTTGCTTATGGGTGTTACCCAGAACTACAACACATTTCAAGTAACAATCATATAGTAAAATCTTAAAACTCCATATACCATGTTGGTACACACATTATAACCGTACAATGATGTTCAGCAGATTGTGAGTTTTCAAATGAGACAGCATACTTTGTATAAAATATAACATAACCATATAAATGTGGTGAATATAGGTACAGGGTGTTACATGGGGTACAGTGTGTCACATTATGTCATGAGACTTTGCCTACTGAATTAGAAAACAGAATATTGATGTGTTTGTGTCATGACCAGGAAGTGAGCAGTCTTACCTACTGGTTGGAGTGGGAGTCAGGAGCCAGGCCAGGTCAGGAATCAGGAGGGCAGGGTCTGAGATATGCCAGAGGGCAGACCAAGAGTCAGGTGTCATGAGACAGGCAGGATCAGGTTACCATGAGGTCATAGTCAGTCAGTAGACACATGTAGCACAAGGGAAGCAGCCCTAAGCAGGGGAAATCTAAGTGCATGAACAACTTCCTAGTCCTGTGTTCAATTTAAATAAAAGCATGGAACCAGTCAGGACCCCCCAAGTTCTGCCAATCAGATCCCAGGACTGAAGCCCTCTGTCTGAGTTCAGCTTCAAATTCCGGTGACTGCTAGTAGGTTACTGGGTGGCAGGTTAGAACTTACTGGCTCCAAAGAGGCGAGATCCATGATCCCAGTTTGATGATCCTATGAGTGAGGCACTTGTGGTGCCATTGTCGTCACTGAAACATAGTCGTGATTATCATTTAAATCCCCATTCAAATCCTTCCATCAGGTCTTCAATATCACCTGCATTTAGGAGAAATCTATGTTCATCTTCAACACCTGAACACAGAAATATCAATCAGTGACCATGCCATGAAAATAACTGAAAGGCAAGACTTGAATTTGATAGGAATAAAGCTTCAACCTTCTTTTGTGTTAAGGTTACTGATATTATAGCACAAAATGAGTAATTTATACAAATTATTGTAACTGCAGAGAGGCACAAAAGAGACATATTTAGAGATTCAAGAGTCTGTCTCTCTAAATTTGTGTTCGGGTACCTTAAGTATCTTGAAATTTGCACCGAGCATACGGAGGACTTTGATCAACAATAGAGCATGCATTTTACACAACAAGGGGCTCCATGGAGAGTCATTAAATTTACAAGGGCAACTGAAGGATGTTTCAAACACATGACCGATTACAGGCTGCTGATACTACTGTTTCAGTCTCAATGTAAAGCTGCTTTAGTGGTGAATTGTCTCCACAGGAAGATAAAAATGAAAAACAATAAAGAAAAGCTACAGAACTTTTCCATTACTTACCTAAATACAGAGGTCCCAAATAAAAAGTCATAGGTTGAAGCCAGGGCAGAAAACAGAAGGTGAAACGTGGCTGATGGAAAGCAAGACAGGGTTACACTCTTTACATTTAGCATTTAAATTAAAGGTCAAGATTTCTAACCCAAATCTGTGTTTGCAAAGTTGTTTGGGTCACACTTTGGCGGATCAGAATAGTAGAATCATGGAAAATGAGGCAGTTGAATTCAAATTTCCTTCAATTTTTAGAAGACCTGTCTTCCTGCCCTGCTAGCTGAGAACCACCCGAATACTTTCAGTTGGTTCTGTTGAAATTTCAAAATAGGCTAGATCAGTGGTTCTCAACCAGGGGTATGCCACTGCATTATCCCTTTGTCTCAACAAAAGAGTTTTGCTGGGGCTTAGGCTGTGTGTCTGCTCCTTGCCCCTCCAGTCTGTCTGCCACACTAGCTAACTCCTCAAGACTCTGCCAGTCCAAACCTTGCCTTGCAGGTAACAATGAACCCCAGTTCCCAACTTCTTGCCCAGATGTCTTCAGCAGTGTCCAGTCCCTCTCACTGGACACTCAAAAATGATTAAGTTCATTGCCTCCAAAGAGCAGCGAGAGTCAGCAGAGGAGGAAGTGAAGAACTCTCCCCAGGAAGTCAGGATCTCTTTGGGATTCAGAAACCTGAGGGCAACAATACAGGAAGCCAACCCTATTCCCAGGCAAAACCCAGCCTGGGGCTCAGAAGGGAGATCCTGTCAAGGGAACCTCAGCAGGTAAGTATCTATCTTTACAATTAATTATCATACTATACTGCTGTTCCAGGTGCCTCACGACTGCAACCATAGGCACTGACTCTGTGGGTGCTCCAGAGCTGGAGCACTCACGGGGAAAAAGCTGTGGGTGCTCAGCACTCACTGGCAGTCCCACTGATCAGCTCCTTCTCCCTCTTTCCCCCCTTCCTCGCCGGCAGCCCAACGGCTCAGCGCCTCCCCCTCCCTCCCAGCGCCTATCGCCCGCTGCAGATCAGCTGTTTAGCGGATTCAGGAGGTGCTGGGAGGGATGGGGAGGAGTGCGAGCAGGGCACACTCGGGGGGTGGGGGCAGAAAAGAGGCAAGAGGTGGGGCAGAGGTGGAGTGGGGTGGGAAGAGGCGGGGTGCAGATAGGGTGGAAGAGGCGGTTGGAGGTGGGGCCATGGGGAAGGAGTGGAGTTGGGGAAGGGGCTGAGGTGGAGCAGGGGTTGAGCATCCCCAGGGAAAGTGGAATGTTGGCATGTATGACTGCAACCACTTCTGGGAGATGTGAACTAGGAGCCTTTCTGAGTCTCCAGCCCACGCCTCCCTACCTCCCTCGGCCCACACTCTTCCCCTTCATTCCTTTGGCCCCTCATTCACATTCGGCCTGGCAATCTGTCTCATGCTAAAGCTCCAATAATCGACTGATTACAAGCCCGTGGCATGGAGGACACATACCCATCTACCTCTTTTCCTTTTCCCTCCCCACCTCTGTCCTGCACAGTGAACTCTCCTCCTGTCTCCCCTCACTCCAATTCCATTTGCCCACTCAAAATGGAGGCTGGCAGGAGGGCACAACTGTAACCTCTACCTCACCTCCCTTCATCTATCATTCGAATGATGAAAACATTCAGTGGTGTGAAATTCAATAGTTTATTCAGATAGCAGTTCCAGGAAAAAAGTTTGGTTAGTATTGTCAGTTTACTTGAGGTAGATGTGGACACTACCTACCCACAGAGGTACTAACACTAACAGCTCTCTGCTGAGGTATATATGCCCTGTAACTGGCATTCATACAGGAAAATAAGTTTACCTTAGGGATAGCAAAGCCATACTGCTCTGAGACTTTTCACAGGCTTATCTCAAAAAACATTGGGCGCAGTGAAAGCTTCAAACAATCAGTGCAGATCCCACTCTATTTTGCTCTGCACTTTCAGCATGTCTGCAGGGGAGATAAAGCAGAAGCTAAGACTGAGAAATTGTTCACTTTTGGTCCAAACATTATGTGGAATAGCTGTACAGTTTTTGCCCCTAGGATAACTCAGAATTCCCTTCCATTCTTGCAGCACTTCTAGGGCGATCATTTTGGTGAATAACTTAATCAACAACTGTGAGTGCTTACCTCAGGGCAGACTGTTAAAAACAGGGCAGATACCCACAGTTGGTGGTGTGTTCTATAATTAGATTTCGCCAAGCCAGTAACAAAAGTGAACTCCTGGATCACTATACCTGTCTTACCATGGAGTCACAGACAGTCCTCTTAGAGTCTCCAGTCTATCTTGCCACTCAGACAAACTGAACTTTGTGATAATAGTCACTTAAACTAAAAATCACAACACATTTGGTTTCTCCCAGTCCCGAAGGACCAGTCACTTACCCCAGGTCAATTGGTACTCTGGATCTTACACCAAAGATAGCATTGCCATGGCAAAAGACACTGTAGAGAAAGACAGGGACATGCAGAAGCAATTCCTGGAGGCAATACAAAAGCAGAAAGTTCTGCTGCAGCACATGCTTCTGGTGGTCACACGGACAATCCATGCCCCCACCAGGATCCAAGCATGTTCTGCAGCCCCTGGAAAATACAGGTTACTGGGAACACCAACATACATTCCTCGCTGTACCACCTGCAGCTGTAGTCCCAAGAGGTCATGCCTGTCCCCAGCCCAGCACAGGGCAGAGAGATCAATTGCATTGGGAGCCCAGCTCTTTTGAGCCATCTAATGCCCCTGATAACTTTGAGCTCTGATGCTCCACACTGGAAGGCCCAAGAAGAAGAGGCAGAGACCAGATGTGTACTCATCTGTGAACTGGAGTTCCGTGCTCATTGTTGTGTGCTGCCCTCCATTGCACTGTGTTGCTTAAAGCTTTGTTTCATTGTTATTTTAATTAAGGTTTATTTGATTGTTATTTAGTAATAAAGCCCAGTGAAATTAATTCATAGAGTCCGCAATGCATTGTACACAGAAAATCCATACATTTTGCTTGGTCATAGGTTTATACACAAGCACGAAGGCACAGACACAATATAACATATGGAATTCCACAACGGGCCAGTTCTACCACCCATAAAAGACACTGCAATGCTCATAATACATTCCCTCTCCCCACCTCTGTCCCTCCCTCCACCCCCAGAATAACAGCTGGATGTACAGCTGCACATTTTCAGGCCTGACACTCGCAATAAGAGTGTTAGGAATCCCTGGCAGTATTTCCCTGGCTGCTTCTGTTTTCTAGTGGATATCTTGCAAGCTGCTCCAACTGCTGAGCAAGTCACTGCACTTCAGTGTCCTATTCACTGTTAAGGCTTCCTCCCTTCCTCTCACAAATATTGTGCAAATTACAACATGCAGATATAATCTCCAGCAAGTTTTTTTTCTGCAGTTTCCAATCTAGCCGATAAACAGTTTCATCTTCCTGTCAGGTTTCAGAGTGGTAGCCGTGTTAGTCTGTATCCACAAAAAGAACGAGGAATACTCGTGGCACCTTAGAGACTAACACATTTATT
Organism: Chelydra serpentina; assembly: GCA_037349315.1. Classification (NCBI taxonomy): domain Eukaryota; kingdom Metazoa; phylum Chordata; order Testudines; family Chelydridae; genus Chelydra; species Chelydra serpentina. Next base: position 110,337,360 of record JBAIAC010000004.1, read on the forward strand.
TGGGCATAAGCTTTCGTGGGCTAGAACCCACTTCATCAGATGCATAGAGTGCAACATATAGGAGGAAGATAGATAGATAGATATACAGAGATGGTGCAAGCCTGCCCAGAGAGAGAGGGGAGGCATGGGACAGAGTTAGCAGAATTCATGAATTGTTTGCCTCTATAACACTGATAGAGAGATGTGCACAGCTGTTTGCTCCTCCTCCCCAGGTATGAATACATACTCTGGGTTAATTAATAAGTACAAAGTGATTTTATTAAATACAAACAATGGATTTAAGTGGTTCCAAGTGATAACAGACAGAACAAAGTGAATTACCAAGCAAAATAAAATAAAACACGCAAGCCTTTGCCTAATACAGTAAGAAAACTGAATACAGATAAAACCTCACCTTCAGAGGTGTTCCAGGAAGCTTCCTTTTACAAACTAGTGTCCTTCTAGTCTGGGTCCAGCAATCACTCACACCCCTTGTGGTTACTGTCCATTGTTTCAGTTTCTTTCAGGTATCCTTTGGGGGTGGAGAGCCAGATGAAGACAAAATGGAGGGGTCTCCGAGGGGTTTAAATAGACTTTCACTGGTGGGTGGACACCCCACCCTCCCCCTGTGTAGAATCCAGCTACAAAATGGAGTTTTTGAGTCACATGGGCAAGTCACGTGTTAATGCATGACTGAGTTCCTTACCAGCCAAGCCACATTCCCGGGAAAGCTCAGATATGGATTGGCATCTCCAAGTTCATTGTTGGCTTAAGTGTTTCTTGATTGGGCTCTTACTGAGAATAGTCTTTTCTCAGGAAGCTAACTCCTTCATTGAGGCTATTTAAAATTAAACAAGTACATAGCCAATATTCATAACTTTGAATACAAAAATGATACATGTATACAAATAGGATGAATGTATTCAGTAGATCATAACCTTTGCAGAGATATGTTTCATGGCATATGTAGCATAAAACATATTCCAGTCATGTCATATTTACATTCATAAGCATATTTCCATAAAGCATTACGAGGTGCATCGTCACAATGGGATTTTTTTAAATTTAACCCCAAGTCTCAGAATTCCACTGGCTTCCACATGCATCCCACAATGCTCCGTGAGAAAAATCCCAGAATGCACACAGCTCAGCAGCAAAGCAAAGGACCATGGGATATCCTCCCTGGAATGCCACATGTTTAGTATGCACCAGGCTCCTGATGTTACACACTGAGGCAAATTGAAAGAAGGCACAGCTGTCCTGTGTGCACACTATTAGTACAGTTTACGTATTGCATACCAACTAATGCGTGTCAACTCAATGCAACCTAAATGCTCCATATAGACAAGGCCTCACTCTCTGTGTTTCAGTATATGTGGACATGTTTGAAGAACTCATATTTTCTAATATATTTATACACAGTCAATGCTCATCTGCAATATTAGAGTAAATATAGATTTATTCCTGGCTAATGCTGGCTTCTTTTGGATCCCTATAGCACAACAAAGACTGCCTGGAGGGGAGGTATTAGTGCTAAAAAGAATTAACAACCTTCCATCCAGAGATGACACATGCCTGCCGATAGTGGGAGGGCAGAGTGAGGGCAGCCAGCCTCAGCGGTGTTACTGAGCATGCTCAGTCCATGTGAGCATGCTCAGTACAAGCCAAGCAGCAAATCGGGGGAGGGGGCACGTGACCTCGCATACCCTCCACACGTGTTGCCTCTGCTCCTGATCCACTGTGAAGCTTTTAAATGCCCAGCACAGCCCAAAAGTTACCCTCAGCCAGGGTGGCATTGATTCAGTGAATCCATCCTTGCTGCAGCCTCCAGCAAAGGGGTCAGCAAAGGAACCCCAAATCCAAATTAAAACTACCATTCCCCCAGTGGAAGCGACAAAGGGTCCTGTGGCACCTTATAGACTAACAGGGGTATTGGAGCATGCTCCAATACCTCTGTTAGTCTATAAGGTGCCACAGGACCCTTAGTCTGGATCTGTAGAAGCGACAAACACGGCTACCCCTCTGATACTTCCCCCAGTGGAAGCCCCTGGGAGAATTGTAATGCTACTTTTCTCCCTAGCTTTTATCTTCCATGAACCACAGTGGGACTCTCTGTCCATCGGGTTATTTGCACTTTCTGTACCAACAGGGGTGAACTGAACATAACACCTGCTGGCCAGATGCTCAGCTGGTGTCAATCAGTGTAGCTCCATTGACTTCAGGAGCCACAGTCATGTCAATGGAGCTACCCAAGTTTACACCATCTGACCAGTAATATAAAACCATTTCATATTTCTGGTATAAGGAAAGTTATGGATATGATTTTTTTCTAGCTTCTTCAGTGTACTTTAGAGTGCTTTAGGCACCCAGAGATATTGTGAAGAGCTCATTACTTTTTTAAAAAAGGAGAGAGATTTCCCCTTTTTATTTTAATTCATTTTGTTTTATTTCTTTTTACTTTCATTATTGGAAAACTGCTTTGGAGCTAATCTATAAACCTTCTAATGGGAATGATATCCTTTATAGGTCATTTGCACAACAAAAAGTCCTGTTCCTAACAGTCTCAATCCACTGCCCAGGGCATTTCTTTGATTTCTGGCATTTTACACATTGGACATGGGTAACATAGTTAAGATTAAGCTGACATTATTAGAAAGTATTAGTCCATTTTCAGACACAGTAGCAATAAAAATGTGTGTAAAAAAATCATTTGTAGATGCCATTGTGCGTTTCTTCAGTGAGGCAAAACGCTTAGCACAGAGCTCAAAGCCCTATTTTTTTTAACCAGCATTTCCTTAGAGTATCTTTGTGTCATGCTATCATTACCAAGGGACTCACTTCTAGTACATTGTGCAACAGACCAGACCCTTAAGACTATGTAGGCTTTTTGTACAGAGGTTCGCCCCGCGCCCTCAATCTAAGCTCTTTGTACAGTTGTTGCCCTGCTCCTCCCACTTTTCCAGAGCTAACCCCTGAATGATGGAGCATTAAAGAGATGCTATGAAAGCATTAAGGAGAGGCTGGGAATCTCTCTTGCCAAACACTTAACACAATTATGCAGATTTCAGCCTCCCACAGATTTTCAGGGCAATGATGTTGACATCGTTTAGCCTCACATGCATCATTCTTCCTGTACATTTATTATGAAATGTTGCTCCAAATTGGTTCCTGCCATAAGCAGTCTCAACACCTGGGTCAATTCTATAGAGACATAAACAATGGGTTAAGTTACACATACCATAGTGCCCTAAGTCTGACCTCGCTTAGACCAGTGTAAACCAGGAAATTCCACTGCGGTCACCCAGACTTGCCGGTAAGATTCAGGATAACCATGGTGATGGGCTGTGGCTGGTACTGAACTAATGGGAAAAGGAACAAAGGAATGTGCTCTCATTTATACTGGTATAAGTCAGGAGAATTTCTACTGAAGTCCATGGACTTACACCAGTGAAAAACCAGTGTGAGGTCAGAAACAGGCCAACAGCCTTCTTTTCCTCCCCCCCAACACACACATATTTGTATCTGAGTGGATCCTTGTTGTGCACAGACCCACTGGCCAAATAACCATCACTACATCTTGACATGACCACGTTGCCTCTCCAAAATCCAGCACAAAATGTTGTGTTCCATTTCACTTCACAGGCGAATGCAGAGGCCCCTGGCACCTGCTCTCTGCAGCTTGCCTGCTCAGCCACTCCCTACCCCATACAATAGACCAGGGGTCTCAAACACGCGGCCCTCAGGCCGCAGAGCTCTTCCCCGCGGCCTGCCAGGCTCCACGCGGCCCCCCCATCGCAATTTCCCGCCCCCCCAGGCAGTTCCCGCTGCCAGAACAGCTGTCTGGCGGTTTCTGGGAGGGAGGGGGGAGGAGCGGGAAGCCATGCGCACAGGGGAGGAGGCGGAGAAGGGGCAGGGCCTAATGGAAGGGGTGGAGTGGGGGCGGGGCCGGGGGCAGTGAGTGGGTGGGGTCAGTGATGCGGCCCTCGGGCCAATGCACTAGTCCTCATGCGGCCCCCGTGGTAATTTGAGTTTGAGACCCCTGCAATAGACACACAGCAGGCCAGATTCTGAACCACCATCCTCCCACTTTGTTCTCATCTGTAGGAGAAAGTGGGATGGTCGGAAAAAGTCAACTCTCCCCAGCTATGGACTTCTGCCCATTCAGAGGCAGTGGGCCAGACTAATGCTATGCATCAGTCACCTCTAGCCAAAATCAGAGGTGACCAAAATGAAGGTGACCAGATGTCCCAATATTATTGGGACTGTAGCGGGGTGATTACCCCGCTCAGGCTGGAAGGAGTTAAAAGCAACCCTGGAGAGGGCTGTGGCTGGGGGCAAGCGGCTCCCAGGTTGATTGGGGGAAGTAGGCACAGCTGGGGCCACGCCCCAAACAGACCACAGCTGGCCCTTATAAAAGGGCCGTGAGCCAGGAGCTCAGGTAGTCTCCCTTTAGCTGAGGAGGGAGATGGCCCTAGCTGCCTGGGGAGGCTAAGGGTACTGGAATGAAGTAGGACTGGGGAAAGGCCAGAGGAGCTGGGGAGCTCCAGGCCTGCAACTCCCCAGGCTACAGGACCTTGTCCAAGGCCCACAGAGGTAGTAGGTTGCAGGTAAAGGCAGCAGGTTCAAACCTCCCTTGCCTATGATGGCTGGCTATTACAGATTGCAGTCTGCCCCAGTGAATGGGGGTTTGATGATGACTGGCAGTAGCCCACAGGCTGAGACAAGGTGGGGATAGAGGGTGAGGGTTTCCCTGGGAGGGGAGACCCAGACTGAGGGGGTACTGCCAGGGGGAAGCACCCCTGACAAAAGGGCACTGGGGTCCAGGAGAGAGACGGGGGCCAAGGGCGAGCAGGACAGTGACCTGCAGAGGGTGCTCCGGGCTGGAAAAAGAGCCAATTCCCAGACAACCAGCAGGAGGGGCCTCTGGGTGAGTCCCACACTGCTACAAAAACCATCCCATTATTAGGGGATTTGACTTATATAGGCAACTATAGTGCTCCCCCCCCCAAAAAGGTGTCCCAGTTTTTCATACTTGCTATCTGGTCACCCTATCAGAAATATACAGGTGGCATTTGGCACACCTCAGCCAGCCATTCACAGCAGATACAGAATCAGCAAAGCAGAATCAGGCCCAGCATTTCCACTGCATTTGACATCTTGCATGTCCTGGGAGAGGACACAAGATTAGCCTCCAAGCACATATATATTTGCAAAACAAGATAGCTGCAAAATGTCTCAATGTTTATGTTCATCAGATGAAGGTTTTCCTCATTAGTGCCTTTTTTCCGTCTGGGAGTCATACTCTGGATTCTGTTGGAAAGTTCTATACATTTGATCTGCTTTACTGCTCAGAAACTGGTAAAAATGAACGATATCCATAAAGAGAATTTTTTAAAAAGCACGTCCGAGCCGTGCTCAGAGTTCTAACAAATCTCTAGTTCAGCTGTAGTGAATGTGACCTGCAGGCTCATTAGCTGTGTGGATTCAGGAGGAATGCCCCAAGGAGTTCTTTCATCTCCTCCTTTTTGTTGTGAATGCAATTCTCATGAGAGTCTCATAGTGCTGCGCTTACAGTAAGTAGGTGTGCTACAAATTTCCACACACAGCTATGCTAATGCACCTATATTCCTCTACTACTCCAGTTCTGACACTCGAGAGTCAGGATTGTCAATTCTGCCAAACTGTATGATGATTTTGTTATACAGACAAATGTCCACCCGAAATTAAGAGGAGACGACCTAACCTATTTATAGCTGTCACTTAAGTGAGATTTAAACCATGTGACCTCCAGAGGTTAAGGGCTAGTGCATTAACCTATTGATCAGTCTAGACCCCAAGCTCTATGATATTTCTATAGCATGCTGATTGTTCAGATCCAATAGGCCTGGGTTCATTGTTTCCAATGAAACGTTTCTATCAATCGGGATTCAATAGAAGTCCTCCATTGAAAAGAGGAGATTGTTTATTTCTATTGCATTGGAGTAGCCAGGGCCAAACTGGCAAGTATCTACAAAGTACCTGAGCAACCGTTTGACCACATCACATAATAGTGAGTAATTTGCAGATATAAGAGGGGAAGAAGGAAAATCAAATTGAGGTAGCAGAGGGGAAGGGATAAAGTCCTGGCAGGGTAAATGCTTCCCATTTAGTGCAATCTGGTGCATTCCAAAGACAAACAAATCAATCAACAAAAAACTCCTGCTTTCTCTCCAGAGGTGTCTTAGGGCTTGTCTACAGTACCGCGCAGGGTCGATCTAAGATACACAACTTCAGCTACTTGAATAGCGTAGCTGATGTCGACATACTTAGATCTACTTACCGCGGTGTCTTCACTGCGGTAAGTCAACAGCTGACACTCTCCTGTCGACTCCACTTGTGCTTCTCGTTCTGGTGGAGTACTGGAGTTGACGGGAGAGCGCTCAGTAGTTGATTTATCGCGTCTATACAAGACGTGATAAATCAACCCCCACTGGATCGATCACTGCCCGCCGATCTGGTGGGTAGTGTAGACAAGCCTTTAGTGAGCCAGGATCTCACTCTCATTCCTCCCCGAAATGTTTTCATCACCCACTTCTCCAATAACCTTCTATTTCTTCCCTTTACCTCCCCAAATTCAATCTTACTTTATCCATCAAAGAATTCCACAATCTCACACTTTACCTCAGCCTCATCAATTCAATCTTTCCCAGTCCCTAAAAGCATCCATCCTACCACTGGCTTTCAGATGGGGGAGATAGGCTGAACTCCCGATGAAGGCTGACTTGGATGGAATTGCACAGCCACTCAGAGCTCTCACCTGAGTCCTCATTCTATCTCCCTCTACCAATTGCAGTTCAAGTTTCATGGTTCATCCTAAGGCGGCCGGAGGAGATCTAACACCCCTTTTTGTGTGTTCCCCTTCCAACTCTCATGCTTAGTGGCTGGCAGCCAAGCAAAAGGCTGAAAGAACCATGGTGACTACATATGCCTTCAGTTGTTCCTCCGAACATTCATACAATCCTTTTTTTATTATAGGCAGGCCTAATTAGTGCTGCCTGTTATTAAGGTTGCCCAACACATCCTGTTATAAAACTGGAAATTCCTAATCACTCCATTGATGTAATCCTAGGCAATATCTACTATTTCCACAGCTTCTGCCCCCTCCCCCTCGCCGACTGTGACTCGGGCATACCTTTGGTACTTACGAGGTAACGATGAATAAGACTGACCCTCCTATTAATGATTTACGTTGTGGTTCAGCCTGCGTGCCATTTATCAAGCTGTGAAGTGGGGCTAAAACCTCAGCCTCCTTTATGTATAACATAAGTTTTCCTTAACATGCGTTGCTTTTGTTTACCTGAAATTTCCCCCTAAACTTCTAATTTTGCTTTAAGTACACACTGGGTCACATTCTGCTGTGGGACACCAATGTGCATCTGGAGTGACTGTACTGAAATCTATATTGGTGCCACCCCCTAGTTATGTGGTTGTATCTGAAAACATAATCTGGCTTTTTGTGTTGGCTTTCAGGTCACTTGAGAGAACCCTTTATTGGTAATAACACTTTGTTTTTCCATAGTCTATAGATCTCAAAATGCTTTACAAAAAAAGTTCAACTAGCCCCATTTTACAGATGGAGGAACTAAGGCAAAGAGCGGTGAGATGTCTTGCCCAAGGTAGAATGGAGCTGGGCTCAGAACCCAGGTGTCCTGACTCCCAATCCCTTGGCCTATTCACTAGAGCATGCTGCCTCCTTTCAGCCTCAGTGCTCTGTCTGACAATAGTGCAAGTGCAGCTACAAGTGTCAATGTTGGTTTTAATTACACAGTCATTTATCGGTGCTTGTACATAACAAGCAGATAAAGCACTTTATCTGTTCTTAACATTGTGTAATTCACTCATGGCCTGTAACTCTGATGTCTTTTTCAGGGCTAAGTCTGGAAATCCTTATCCACTTTTCACACAGTCCTTTCACTGGCAAACTCCCACTGAAAGCTGAGGAAGGACAGAGTGAAAACCAACTAAGGGCCGCAGAATTTGACCCCTGGTCATTAGCTTCAAATGCACATTTGATCTTAGATGCACTTTGTTCTGCTTCACATTTCCTTTGTCAGCCTGGTGTTGGGGTCTGGTATGAAGGTCATGTTCCTTAGCAAGCTCTCACAGCCTGTCTTACACATTCACAGTTTTGGTCAGCCTTGTCTTATAGAGTCGCATGTATTGCTCTGCTGCTCGCAAGACAGGCATGTTTTCCCTTTCATCAAATGACTTGTGCTGGATTTTTACTGATTAGGTTTTAAATTGCTTTTATTCAAATTGTTCAGCACGCAGCTCTGTCCCATCTCTAGGTTGGCAGGCTAGCCATTTGTATGTATGCGCTGTTTGCAAGAGGCAGTCGTTTAGATCGGGATTTCATGTGCCATACGCAAATATTTAGGTAGTGCGTCAAACAACAGGCCTGATTCTCCACTGTCTTGCACCTTGTGTAGGTATTTACACCTCTGACAACAGAGTGTGAAATGCTAGCAATTTAGGGTGGCAGCATTTTACACTCAATTGGTACTCACATTACACAAGTGGAAATGGCTACACAAAGTGTAAGGCAGGGGAGAATCAGATCCATTGGCTTCAGGGAATTTTGCCTTAATAATGACTGGGTAAGGATGGTAGGGGCCAGATTTTTAAAGGTATTTATGTGCCTAAAGTTGCAAAGAGGTGCGTAGTAGGATTCTAAAAAGCACCTAGGTGCTCACCTTCCACAGGCATCTGGATGCAGCTTTAGTCACCTAAATATCTTTAAAAATGTGGCGCTGGGTACTTAGTATTTAATATTTAACATCAAGTAACTATTTAAGCCCCAATCCCACTGCCATTGAAGTCAAAGGCCGTGGACTTACAGGGAGCAGGATCTTGTTATGCTCATAGCATACACCCAGGGAAATTTAGTCAAAAACATAAATACTCTTCCTAGAAGACTGCAATGTAACACCACTTTATTTCTTAAAATTCAGAATGATAACACACAAGAAGCCAAACACAGTGAGAGAGGAAACAGGCTGCTGCTTAAGCAGAGAGACACAACTCATTTTACTTTGCTTTAAGCTGGCTCTTTCCAGACTGGTTGTTTGCTGACTGACTCTGATGACCCAGATCACATGGCTTCCCCCAAAGCCCCCTAGCCTGCAAACAGGACCAGGAAATCTCTTGCACTTAGCAGTAGCGCAGCTAGGGGGGGGAGCAGGGGGAGCGTCCACTCCCCCTGAGCACATTTTCCAAAAGTGGCGCCTTTTTAATTTTTGAAAGGGTGGAGGTGGAGCGACATCCTCCACTGGCCCCACCAAGAGCCCGCTGCTGGCCTGGGTGAAAGAACCCAGGCCAGCAGCGGGCTGAGAGACCCCGGCTGGCAGGAGCCTGCGGGTGGGATCCCAGAGCGGGGCGGGCTGAGCGGCTCAGCCAGCCGCCGCTCTGGGATTCCCCCCCGTGGGCTCCTGCCAGCAGGGGTCCCACTGCTGGCCCCACCAAGAGCCCGCTGCTGGCCTGGGTGAAAGAACCCAGGCTGGCAGCAGGCTGAGAGACTCCAGCTGGCAGGAGCCTGCGGGGGAATCCCAGAGCGGGGCGGGCTGAGCGGCTCAGCCAGCCGCCGCTCTAGGATTCCCCCCGCGGGCTGCTGCCAGCAGGGGTCCCGCTGCTGGCCTGGGTTCTTTCACCCAGATCAGGTCGGGTGGCGCCTTTTTTTATGTGTTCGCTCTCCCTGGTGTTAGAACCTGGCTACTCCACTGCCACTTAGAGTTATAGCTTGTAGTTTTTAGCCAGTTTCCAATACATCACATTTCTCCCCTCTAAATCCCTTAAATAAAAAAATAAAAAACAACATTAACCACCACCACCCCACCCCCCAAGTTTAGCCTTATGGGAAGTCTGCAGTTTCGCTGTAGGCTGGTGATATTTGTCAGAGAGAGAAAGTGATTCCTGGTTCTCTTTTTTTGTTCTTTATGGATACTGTTTAGATCACTCCCAGTAGGAGAAGTGCACTCTCCCTTTCCCTCTCTTGGCTACTATTTTCTGGTACCACCTCCTCCAGTCAACAAAATCTGCATCAAGTTGTACTAATTTCAGGGGCCACATCTGGTAACTGTCCTGATCTGTCACTTCATCTGAAATTGCCCAATCCTGCAAGGTGCTAAGTACCTTTTCAGAGATGCTGAGCTCTCTGAGAACCCCGTGGAGTCAGTGGGAGTGGAGAGTGTTGAGCACCGCACAGAAGGCCCTAAATAATTTGCAACATCAACCCCTCCATGTTACTTAAGTATTTTAGGCCCGGGTCTTGAAACTTCTTGTACTTGGGTAGACAGCTGTGCCTACACAGAGCCCCATTGACTCCCTATGTGCAAGAAATTGCAGAGTCAGAGCTTTAATGCAGAATCCCCCAAATCCTGTTATTGTACGCTGTGTCCTTAGCTGTGTTACTAACAGTATCTTACACTACTGTAGCTGCAAGTTACAAGTAAAAAAAAAAAGGCTCATCTACTTTTCGAATTCTGGTCAGTTTGGAAAATGATACTAGATTGGTGATTTCCACTTTTGTTTATAGTCAGTTTTGCTTTCTGACTGCTGTTCTAGCATAATGCTCTTTTGTTTGAATGCTGTAAAAAAATGTTGATTGTTTTTAAATGCTGTTTTTCATTAATTGCTTTTGGTTCTAAATGTAATGAAAAAATTCCAGGGCATATTGGGTTTCCTAAAACTTTTCTTTTAAAAAAGCCATTCTTAATTTTAGCCTTAAACCTACTCAGCAGTACCTCTGTCAAAATCTGGTATGAGATTCCTATCCACTGTGCAAAAAAGTGAATAATAAATTGTGGTCCTACAAATCCAACAATGTTTTCTGGATCCCCAAATTCAGTGAAAAGTTCAAGGCTCCTAATATCCTTAATGAAGAATAGATCTTTCTATTTTATGCTACGACCATCTTATGAAAATGGCAAGAAGACAAATATTTAACATTGTATTATCATTGTCAATTATATTATTGCTGTGCTATTTGACTGTGATTCTCAATTAATTTTCTTAAGCAATTATCAAATAGTGCAGTGTGTTTGACAGTACTGAGAACTGAGACAATCCTTCCCCCTCTTTTTCTACAATCTGTTTAAAGTCTGAAAGGTATTAAGAGCATAAAGAAAGTTATACAGATGGATTTTCAAAGACTTTAACAAAAGGGCTAAATTATCCATGATTGATCAAAGGGATACATAGATTTTCCCCATTCAATCTTGAAAGACAAAAGCTTCAAATCCAATATTTTACTGAAGCATCAACACTAAAGGAATAATTTTCCTGCTCTTACCCTGATGAGATACTGCTATACTCTAAATCAATATTTATGTCTTTAATTCTTACCATAACCTATAGCAGCTACTACAGTGAATTAAAGATGACTGATATGCAGTGTCTGTGTACTACAAGAATACAGTGGTCAGATTATCACAAGACCCATTATTGATTATCTGCTATCATATTCCCCACTTAGTCATAATTTAGTATAGCAGTACATATTTAACTCCTTTAATCTCTCCTCATAAAATAGTCCCTCAAGCCTTCAGTTATTTTCCCCTTGCCCTTTCTGAAATCCTCCCATTTATTACTATGACTCTAGTAATAAGGTACTCAGAACTGAACAAAATATTCCAGCTGAAGTCACACCAGAACCACAAAGAGAGGGAAAATTATGTCTTTGTTCTATAAATCAATGCCTTTCAGTATGCAGTCCAAAATTGCATTTGCTCTTTTTCTTTTTTGTTACCATGCCACATTGCAAATACAGCTAATTTGCTGTCCACTTTTTCTTTTAATCCTTTTTTGGTATCGCATTATAGTTACGCTGAAGCACATAAGAATTTAGCTAGTACTCAGAAAATTAAGGCTAGATGCCAAGAACCTTGTGAACTACTGCTGGGCCTCTAATCACCTTTTCTTGGGCAAAGTCATCAAGATGATAATGGCCAACCAATCCCAGCGGTAGCTAACGTCGGCCTCTATTGGATTCTTCGACCATGGGATGTTGTCCAGGAAGAAGGATTGCTAGAAAGAGATGGGATCCACCTAACGAAGAGAGGGAAGAGCATCTTCACAGGCAGGCTTGCTAACCTGGTGCAAGGGGACTCTTGTCCCCTTACTAAAATTCAGTGGGGGTGTTTTGGTTGGCTAGCTCCCACTAAAAGAAAGGGGAAGGGTTGATGGGAAATCAGGACCCTGAGACTGACATTCCCCAGGAACAATGGGGAGAGGCCAATGCTCCAGGTCAGCCTGATTGACAGGGCGGGCAGGCTAATCAGGGAGTCAGGAGGCTGAGGGATCCCATCCTCCTGGGTCACACAGAGTGAGGCCGAGCTAAGGAGAGAGCAGGGGCCCAAGCTGAGCTGGGGAGCAGAGCCAAGCCAGATCCAGAGGGGCCAGAAAAGCAGCTCAGGAAGCAGGTCAGTGCTGTGAGCAGAGTCACAGAAACAGCCCACAGAGCAGACGTGTGCTGGGAGCAGAGCTGTAGCAACCAGAGCCAAAGGGGCCAGAAAAGCAGCCCAGGGAGCTGCAGGCAGAGCAGCAACAGTAGCAGTGGAGCTGAGGCAGAGTGGGGCTGGGCTGGGGCTGGGGCTGGGGCTGGAGCAGTCTGGAGCCGGGTGCGGTGAGCAGCTGGGGAGAGCGAGGGCGACCCTGGACAGTGGGCCCAGTGCAGGGAGATGCCCACAGCCTAGAGGCCTTACAGGCCAGACTTGGAGGGGGATCGTAACCCCGATGGGGCTGGGGCGACGCTGGGAAAAAGGGTCCTGCCACCTAGAGCCTGAGACCTTGTGGCCACCGCCAGAGCAAGTGTCTGACCCGCAGCATCCCTGCAGCACAGCTAGGGCCTGAGAAGGAGGCCTGGGACATGTGAGGAACAGACTGAACTGCCCTGACATTCCAGAGATGCTGGTTGTGATGTCCCCGTGCCACAGAGCGGGGTGACGTGTTTTCCTTTAACCTTTCCTATTTTTTCCTTATTTTTTAAATTCATTGCTGTTTAATACATTGTATTTGCTTTGAACTGTATGTAGTGATCAGTGGGTCAGGGAAGCATTCAGTGCAGAGAGAGTACCCCGGAGTGGGACACCCTGCCCCCTGCCTTAAGTGACTACGACAAGGTTGGGGGTCGAGCCCCCCAGGAAACCTGGGCCCAGCCTTGTTGGGGTTATGAGGACTCTGCTACACAGGAGAGTGGAAGGGGAGCCCTTGAGGTCAGGCAGACCTCTGGGTAAAAGGAGTGGGAGTGAGGACTCAGATCCTTTCGCTAGCCCATTTCACAAGGGTAGTGTATAAGCCAGGAAAGTTCCCCACAATAGCAGGACCATTTCTCCACTTATACTAATGAGGAGGGCTTTAAACGAGGTTCGCCGAGGGACGGTGACCTAAGCCCAGAGGTAAGTGGAGAAGTGGGATACCAGGAGGAAACACAAGGAGGAGGGTGCAAGAGTGGAGGCCTCCTGATTCACACTGAGAAAGTAGGGCAATCGGCTAGTTATCTTAGGTGCCTGTACATGAACGCAAGAAGCCTGGGAAATAAGCAGGAAGAATTGGAAGTCCTGGCACTCAAGGAACTACTATGTAATTGGAATAACAGAGACTTGGTGGGTAACTCACATGACTGGAGCACTGTCATGGATGGGTATAAAGTGTTCAGGAAAGACAGGAGTGGGAGAAAAGGTGGAGGAGTTGCACTGCATGTAAGAGAGCAGTATGATTGCTCAGAACTCCAGTGTGAAACTGGAGAAAAGCCTGTTGAGAGTCTTTGGGTTAAGTTTAGAGGTGAGAGCAACAAGGGTGATGTCGTGGTGGGCGTCTGCTATAGACCACCAGACCAGGAGGATGAGGCAGATGAGACTTTCTTCGGACAACTAACAGAAGTTTCCAGATCACAGGCCCTGGTTCTCATGGGAGACTTCAATCACGCTGACATCTGTGGGGAGAGCAATTCAACAGTGCACAGACAATCCAGGAAAGCTTTTGGAGAGCTTTTGGGGACAACTTCCTGGTGCAAGTGCTGGAGGAACCAACTAGGGGCCGTGTTCCTCTTGACCTGCTGTTCACAAACAGGGAAGAATTGGTAGGGGAAGTAGAAGTGCGTGGCAACCTGGGCAGCAGTGACCATGAGATGGTTGAGTTCAGGATCCTGACAAAAGGAAGAAAGGAGAGCAGTAGAATACAGAGCCTGGACTTCAGAAAAGCAGACTTTGACTCCCTCAGGGAACTAATGGGCAGGATCCCCTGGGAGGCTAATATGAGGGGGAAAGGAGTCCAGGAGAGCTGTCTGTATTTTAAAGAAGCCTTATTGAGGGTGCAGAACAAACCATCCCCATGTGCAGAAAGAATCGCAAATATGGTAGGCGACCAGCTTGGCTTTACAGAGAAATCTTCAGTGAGCTTAAACACAAAAAGGAAGCTTACACGAAGTGGAAACTTGGATAGATGACTAGGGAGGAGCAAAATATTGCTCAAGCATGCAGGAGTGTAATCAGGAAGGCCAAAGCACAATTGGAGTTGCAGCTAGCAAGAGATGTGAAGGGTAGCAAGAAGGGTTTCTACAGGTATGTTAGCAACAAAAAAATGATCAGGAAAGTGTGGGACCCTTACTGAATGGGGGAAGCAACCTAGTGACAGATGATGTGGAAAAAGCTGAAGTACTCAATGCTTTTTTTGCCTTGGTCTTCACAGACAAGCTCAGCTCCCAGACTGCTGCACTGGGCAGCACAGTATGGGGAGGAGGTGAGCAGCCCTCAATGGTAAAAGAACAGGTTAACGACTATTTAGAAAAGCTGGACATGCACAAGTACATGGGGCTGGATATAATGCATTCAAGGGTGTCGAGGGAGTTAGCTGATGTGATTGTAGAGCCACTGGCCATTATCTTTGAAAACTCGTGGTGATCGGGGGAGGTCCCGGACGATTGGAAAAAGGCAAATATAGTGCCCATCTTTTAAAAAGGAAAGAAGAAGAATCCAGGGAACTATAGACTGGTCAGCCTCATCTCAGTCCCTGGAAAATCATGGAATAGGTCCTCAAGGAATCCATTTTGAAACACTTGGAGGAGAGGAAGGTGATCAGGAACAGTCAAATGGATTCACCAAGGGCAAGTCATGCCTGATCAACCTGATTGCTTTCTATGATGAGATAACTGGATCTGTGGATATGGGGAAAGCAGTGGATGTGATATATCTTGACTTTAGCAAAGCTTTTGATATGGTTTACTGCAGTAATCTTGCCAGCAAGTTAAAAAAGTATGGGTTAGATGAATGGACTATAAAGTGGATAGAAACCTGGCTAGATCGTCGGGCTCAACGGGTAGTGATCAATGGCTCGATGTCTAGTTGGCAGTCGGTATCAAACAGAGTGCCCCAGGGGTCGGTCTTGGGGCTGGTTTTGTTCAACATCTTAATTAATGATCTGGATGATGGGATGGATTGCACTCTCAGCAAGTCCACAGATGACACTAAGCTGGGGAGAGAGGTAGGTACGCTGGAGGGTAGGGATAGGGTCCAGAGTGACCTAGACAAATTGGAGGATTGGGCCAAAAGAAATCTGATGAGGTTCAACAAGAACAAGTTCAGAGTCCTGCACTTAGGATGGAAGAATCCCATGCACTGCTACAGGCTGGGGACCGACTGGCTAAGCGGCAGTTCTGCAGAAAAGGACTTGGGGATTACAGTGGACGAGAAGCTGGATATGAGTCAACAGAGTGCCCTTGTTGCCCAGAAGGCTAACGGCACATTGGACTGCATTAGTAGGGGCATTGCCAGAAAATCGAGGGAAGTGATTATTCCCCTCTATTTGGCATTGGTGAGGCCCCATATGGAGTATTATGTCCAGTTTTGGCCCCTCCGCTACAGAAAGGATGTGGACAAATTGGAGAGAGTCCAGCAGAGGGCAACGAAAATGATTAGGGGGCTGGGGCACATGACTTATGAGAGACTGAGGGAACTGGGCTTGTTTAGTCTGCAGAAGAGAAGAGTGAGGTGGGATTTGAAAGCAGCCTTCAACTACCTGAAGGGGGGTTGCAAAAAGGATGGAGCTAGGCTGTTCTCAGTGGTGGCAGATGACAGAACAAGAAGTGATGGCCTCAAGTTGCAGTGGGGGAGGTATAGGTTGGTTATTAGTAAAAACTCTTTCACTAGGAGGGTGGTGAAGCACTGGAATGGATTATCTAGGGAGGTGGTGGAATCTCCATCCTTAGAGGTTTTTAAGGCCCAGCTTGACAAAGCCCTTGGCTGGGATGATTTTAGTTGGTTTAGCCCTGGTTTTAGTTGGTGTAGCCCTGGTTGGTCCTGCTTTGAGCTGGGGTTGGACTAGATGACCTCCTGAGGTCTCTTCCAACCCTAATCTTCTATGATTCTATGTATCCTAGGCCTTTTCCAATCAGTTTTCAGACCCAGATATAACATTGAGTTAGAACGATGAGGCTGGTAGATGGTACATGGTGCTATTGGGCAATCTTAATGTAGCTAAGGACAAAATACAAATGCAGCCTTCAGCAGAGTTGACTTTAAAGTACTTATGTCCCATATACGGAACATGGTAAGGATCAATGGAGCTGCATAAAGTTGGCTTCATTCCTTCCTTTCAGATAGCTCCCACAGGCTCATGATGGTCAAGAACTCCTCTTTCCCAAGAGCTCCTATGTGCAGAGCTCCACAAAGCTCAGCCCTATGCCCTCTCCTATTCAGCAACTACATTAGATCACTAGATGAAATTGTGAGACCGTATAGGCTTAAATGCCAGGAACACAACTCCCACGTGTCTGTCAGAAGTAGGATAACACTATCACCCATCTGCTCCAAGTGCTAAAAGTAATAAGTGCTTGCAAGAAATGCAACTGGCTCAAGCCTACCCCTGTAAGATGTGACTTAATTATTACTGATAGGAAAGAAGAAATACTTTGAATAAGTAACAAAAACAATGTCCACTCCCTCTGAACACTGAAGTCAGGCATAATCGTGACTTGTCTCACATGTAGACTTTCAAATAGTAACAGGGGCCAGAAACATCCTTTTTTCACCTGCAGTTAACAAGAAGACTGTGCCCCTTCATCTTGAATATAGACATTGTCTGTCTTTGTCATCTTCAGGCTAGACAGCTGCTACCTGGGGCTCACTGTGAAGACCTAGGCAGACATCTGATCTTGTTCCAAAAGATATCAGCTAGTTGGGTCAATCAGTGAGAAGATATAACACTGGTTCTCTGGAATTTACACTGTCTTCTCATGCCTCTCCCCCATTTTTTAACAAAAGAAGCATATGCTCTGTTGAAAAAAAACACAATTGTACTGCTAAAGGCCGAGATGCATTATGAGATTGGATCAGATGTATTCCTAGATATCCACTGCAATCTTAGATAATCACGTAATCAACATTGCATCAAGTTTACATTTTTTGCTTAATGAAAATTGTATTGCTTCTATCTGCTACAGCCTGTTGATGGTGTTTGTTAGGTTTTCTAAAAATATATTTTTATTTTATTTTTAAAAAACATTAGAAAAAATCATTTTATATGGTAGCTCTTATATGGGGACACATTTACCTCCCTTCAAAGTTGTTTGTTATTATTATTAATATTGCTGACACCTTTTTCCAAGGAGATTTACAATTTAGGGTTACAATTGTTAATGTATGCATTATATATAAACAAGGATGATTTGATTGTAATGTTACAGAATTGCAAGTTACAGTTCAATAATAATAATAATAGTGCCGTAGTAATAGTGAAGTATACACAGTAAAATTATAAATGCAAGTGAAGTACAGTACAGGAAGTGCAAAAATAAAATGCAGTCCCAAAGTTTAGAACTAAAGTTGTCGTTTGTTCGTTTGTTTGTACTAAAATTATAGTGTGATGGGGTGGGGGTATCCCATCCAGTGCAGGGTGAGCGCATCTCATTAATAAGTGCCAGGCAGCCCATGACCTCAGGACAGTAATGTCTAATGGTCAGAGCCAAAGGAGTTGTCCCTGCTCTTGGGGTTGTACGGCCTAACGGTTAGAGTCAATAGAGTCGTCCTCAGGGCTGTCGGGCCTAGTGGCTGGAGTCCATAGAATCACTCTGGTTCTCAGGGCTGTAAGCAGTCAGTCGGGGAAGTGAGCCGTGGGTGACAGCCAGAGTAGGGGGACCTGGGCCCTCCCTGCTCCACCGGGTCCCGACCCAGGGCCCTACCAGTGGCAGAGTGTTCTGCTATTGAGCCAGTGGGGCTCCAAATGAAACACGCTGGCTTCTTACAGGACCATAGCTAGCCCCCCCACCCCCGGCCACTTCCTGCCATGTCTCTTTGAGCTGCCCTCGAGACGTCGTCAAAGTCCCCGCGCTTCTCTGCACATGGGGTTCCTAGTGACTCTGATCCCTCTCAAGCATCCGCATGCACTTGGGCACCTGTCTGGGTCTTGGCGCCTCTGACTTCTGCAGTCAGGGGTTCCAGCTGCTCCCAGACTGGAGCCAGCAAGGAGCATCCTTCCTCCTCAGTGGGCAGCCCAGACAGAGCTGGGCTGCTCCCTTTTATACCAGTGCTGCACCTGGAGCATGCCCAGTAGGGACATGGAGGCATAGTTTGCTCAACCCACAGAGGGAGTTAACCCTTCCCCGTCCAGTGTGAGGTGAGTGCACCCCGTCACATATACCTTAAATATTATAATGTGGCTGCATTTTGTATTCTGGTTATTTATGTTATAGTTGCACTCTGTGGGATATTTAAGTAGTATTTAGTTCCCCCACCGCTTTGGCCTTTGCCCTCTCCCCCCACTTATACAAAGGTTCCAGCGCCTTTACTCCTCATTCACTTCTGGATCCACCATAGGATCCTGATCTTCATCCCTGAGCCCTCAATGGATTACAGTGTGAGGATTTTCAGGGACCAATTTGCTTGCTACGTCCCACCCACAATATTTTGGTCGGTAAGATCATTGTATCTGTTGGACTCCACAATGAAACTCTTGCAAGCTGGGGCCAGGTTGTTTTCAATGCAGTCACAGCAATTCTAGGAACCTATAATGTAAACAGCTTCAGGAGGATCAATTCTGGAGAGGACAGAACCAGTTTTAAAAGAAGCTCGTCATTTTCCTTAGAAAAGAAAAGAAAAGAAAAGAAAAACTTCTTTATAAAAAGAAACAGAATATATTTTTCTAGGCACAAAATGTTATGGTTGCACTTGCAAATTTGTTCCTGCAATTATTGCACCCATAAAAATGAAGGATGGATTGGGTTTAAAAATGTAGTCCAAAATGACAAGCTTATTTTGATACTGAAAAGTTGTTGCATGGTCTGGCCAGACACAGCCTTTAGAACTGAAACTACAATTGGAACTGTAATGCAGCCAGACAGCTGAGATAATAAAATATCATCTTCATTACAGGCTGTAACCTTGATTAGTCTCTCCAGTAAAGGAAAGAGTCGTGACTGACATTTACAAGTGAATAAAAAAGTTAGCTGAGCATTAGAGCAGATAAAAACTGAAACATTTCTCCTCTTCTTGAGCTTAAACACGCAACAAATACATTTGGGATACAAATTTCACCATAATTTTAAAAAGTTGTTTAGTTTTCATTAGAGAATACATTTAACAAGAATTAGTGCAAGATGTGTGGAATAAATGGCCCATTCAAAACTTGAGTTGTCAGTTGCAAGAACACAACTTTATTTACTGCCAGATTCTGCCACCCTTACTCATATTTGAAGTTAATGAGACTACTCATAGAGTAAGGTATTACTCAGTGTGAGGAATAATGATAGAATATGGCCCTTGGTCACTATGTTTACCACATACTATGCAAATTGAATGACTTTAGGAAAGCTCTTATACTGCAGAATTTTGACAATGATTTTATGATGATTTTGTCAACTTATTAATGATCTTTGATAGCTTTCATTAATGATCTGACTCAGAGTCACTGAATAATGATGTACTATTATTGTATAAGTCATATTTTGTTGAGGACTTTTGATGTTCCTGATGCTGCACAAGATTAACAGTGTTATCAAACCATCCAAACCTCTCACATCAAATTTTGTTCTAAAGTCTGCTAGTGTAAATCTAGAACAACTGTGTTCATCAGAGTTACTCAGATTTTACATAGGTGAAACTAAAAGTAAAATCTTGCCCTTAAGCCTGCAAATTTAACTTGGAATTCGACAGTTTAACTTGGAATTCCCATAGGGACAGGGTTTCTTACAGGATTTCTGGGTGCTTCCATTTCTAGTCCTGTCTGAAAGTATTCCAGATAGAACTGGTTGAAAAATGGAAAGAAAACCTTGCTGATTTTTTCCTTCTATTTTTGTCAAAATTTGAATTTTCTTTGAAATTTCCAAATTCAAAATATTTTTGACAAGATCTAATTCTAAGAATATCCTCTTGCAATATTTCAGTGCTTTTGATAGTTGAGATTTAGAGCAAAGACATGCAAAACTTACATTTATAAAATTTCACATACATCTTCCTCATAGAGATTCAGGTATTTCAGAACTTCAAAAAGAGATTTAATTTAATTCAGTTCTACCAGTGGCCAGAGGTCTGACGGTGTGCTCTTTCCTCCATCCCCCCATCATTCAATAGGAGTCATTGAAACAAAGACGCCTCTCTGAATTTCATACATTATATTCTGAAGCAGGCATATTTCAATTGTTTGCCATAAAATTGATTGTGAAATAAGTTCCTTATTATATTTGCCCATGATTCAGCATAGAAGGGCTTTCTATTAGCTATTGTATACTAAAGTTAAATTTTCTGAATGCGTCTGTCTCTGAAAGTCTCTTACTGCTTGTGCTAATTCTCGCTGAAAAACAGCTGAATTAATTTCAGGCACACCAGAATTTTTTGTAATGAAGAATTTGTCACCATGATGTTCTTGAATCTTTCAGACAGCTGAATGACACATAGCATTGCTAATTTACAGAGTAATGCTGAGCACTTTTATGGAATGTTACTTTTCATCTTCCCCACAATCGCTTGCTCACTTATTTTGCTCCATATTAAATTACTCATATGCATATCTGATATAATCTCCCCGCTGCATTCACATTCGTCTCCAAGATTTAGTTATTATCCCGTCTGGAATGAAGTCTGAGCTGTCTACTAACAATTAAACAATTATTTTTGGATTTTATGTCTTTCTACATGAGCTGCATTTTAGTAAAAATTGCTCTAACCTATATTAAGCAGGTTTTCTTAATTTCTGTTCCATTACTCTTCTGTCCTGGATGGAAGCTAGTTGTCTCAGGTTCCATCTAAATAAGACAGGGGATGCAGTCAGAGAATTGATGGAGCTAATGGTCTGATCCACGCTATTAGTGTGATCTGCCAAAGTCTGGCCACTTTTATCAAATGATGTAAGAAATATCTTTGTATTCTCTACTAACTGTAGGAGTTGGGAATCTCCTTGACAATTAGGCCTGGTCTATATGTAAAACTTAGGTTGACTTTGTGACATCACTCAGGCCTGTGAAAAATGTCATGCACCGTACAATGTAATTAAGCGACAAAGCGTCCTGTGGCATCTTATAGACTAACAGACGTATAAGTCTGTTAGTCTATAAGGTGCCACAAGACTCTTTGTTGCTTCTACAGATCCAGACTAACACGGCTACCCCTCTGATACAATGTAATTAAGTTGACCTAACCCCCAGTGTAGATACCGCTAGGCCAATGGAACAATTCTTTCACTGACTAAGATACCATCTCTTTGGGGTGGCGGTATAGATTTACAGCAGTGATGGAAAAACCCCTTCCGTCAATATAGAAAGTGTCTATGGTACAGTGGTGGAGCTGCAGCTGTGCCACTGTAGTGTAGACATATCTCTAACCTGCTAATCCCGCAGTTGTGGCCCTTTTGGGGTGGCTGATTTGATTTGCTGCGCGGATATGTGGAGGATGCATATCCCAGTTTGGGGAACATGTTGCACAGAAGAATGCTGGTTCTTGGAGATCATACTTGAAGCAAGAGTTGGGTGAATACTACAAATGAATTTCTATGACTATTTGTTCATATTTCTAGATGAATTCACCTCTGTTGTATTTGCATCCCTTTTGTGTTCTCTTGCCTCAAAGACTCTAATGAACTAATTGACTGACAGGAATGTTCCCCAAATAGTGAATTCTAAATGAATATTGTAGTATACTAGTGGAAAAGAGGTTTTAATTTTTGTCTCAGAAGCATTGTCACAACCAGTTTACAAGAGTTGTGCTTGTCCAACCAGGAAACAAAAAAATACCACGTGATACATACATGAGAGCAAAACACAATTCACAAACTATTCAGAAATGTTCTACAGAAACGAAAATGATTTCTCAAAATTACTCAACTAACTTTGGATAACTAATACATTCAAGAAAATCACAATGAGGGTTCAAGGCAAAGTTGCTAACATATAGAGGTAAAATCTTCTGAATAAACTATTTGTTATAACTTATTTGCTCAGCTCTAACTGAATTATTTTGTAAAAATCAGGGGTTTGGGTAATCATGGCTTACCTAATTACAGTGTAGAGAGCTGACTTGTTTCCCCAAGGACAGCCAGCTCAGCACAGAAAGAAGGAGGGGGGCAGCAGGGAGTTTTAGGCTGGAACTTACCTCCTACAGAGCTCCTAGACTTCGCAAGAGGTAAGCTGAGTAGGAATTCAGCTCATGTAGACCTTGGGGTCTCAGCAGCACTAGAGAACGTACTGCTGAGACTATAGCTAACTTTTGGTTAACTGGGAGTTTTGGTTAATAGGGGCTTCATTGTAATGATCAAAATTATGGAAAGGGATCCCAGATACAACAGTGAGGTGTCTATGTGAAAAAGTAATGTAGTAATAATAATCAAGGGTCTGCATTAATAACTGAGTAAAACGTCTCAGTTGTATGGAGAAAATGAGGAAAAACAAAATCTACATTTGGTTCTAAAGAAAAAGGTTGAATTTTCCTTAGTGAAATTTGTTGTGTTTGTGTATTAGGAATCTATGACATTCTGGGGTACAATCCAAACCAGTGAGGGATTGTGACACCCCTGCTCTGCAACCTTGGGTGCCTCGCAATACTTTGTTGTTGTAGCTTCCAGCATGGGTCACTCGCAATTAGCCTGCCAGCATGCAGGACACACCCTGAGTGTTTGGATATAGCCACAACCCTGGTCCAGCAACTCTGACCCCAGAAGCCTGTCAGCACAATCCAGTCACACTCTGGCTTCTGCCAGCTTCGGTTACCACTTGCAGGGTGACCCAAACACACTCCCAGTTCCGGATTTCCCCCCCCAAAAAATGTGTTCTGCACTGTTCAGATCCCTCCTGGGGACAGTCCAGATATATTAGGTTAATTTCTCCTCTAAGGGATCCAACACTTTGCTACTTTAAATGGAGCTACCCACACAGTTCAGTTTAAACAACTCTGAATTAGTTTTAATTAAAGAATAAACCAAGTTTATTTAACTACAAAGAGATTTTAAGTGAGTACAAGTATAAGGCATTAAGGTCAGACATGGTTACAAGAAAAATAAAGATAAAGTGCTAAGACTAAACCTTAACAAACTAGACTTGTTTCAAGGTGAAATCCCGACCACATTCTCAGGCCAGGATCTGCTCCCAAAGTCCAAAGGCAGTTTCTCTGGTCTTCTTAGGTGAAAATGAGAGAGATGGATAGGGAGAGATACTTGGGGTGTTTTTGCCCCTCTCTTTTATAGTCCAGTCACCCTTTTGTAGGCCTGGGATTTAACTCACCCCCATAGTAAACCAGCTTTCAGTGAAACTCAGAGATTTCACCACTAAAATTAAGGGGGAAAATTCTCTGCTGCTGATAAGGCACCCCACCTCAGGAATGCCCCTAACAAGAGTTATAACACCAAGGATTGTAAAGTAGAGGCACCAGGCATTGGTAACTTTAGGGTTTAGACACCTTGGAAATGCTACGTGCAAGGAAGCTCGTCCTGTGCACTTGGAAGCTGAATGAAGGAAATAAAAAAGTCACAGGAAAATTGTCCATCTCTCTTTGCTGTTTGAACCCTCACAGGGCCAGAGCCTCTAAACTGAGGCAGAGATCCCCAGATATTACCCTGGGGTGTGCCCTGAAAGACACTTTGAATTGACAAATCACTACAACACTGTCACTTTTAGGATTTAGATGCTAACTCATTTGTGTGTATATGTTTGCATGCTTTAACATGTAAATAACTCTCATTTCTTTTTTTCCTAGTTAATAACCCTTTAGATCAGACATGCCAAACCTGCGAAAAAAACACAGAAATTAGGCTTGTTTTTGGCTTAATTGGCATGTGAATTGCTTGTTGGCTAGTTTTTGGCTTATAGCTTGTTGCTTGTTTGGCTTGTTGCTTCTTTTTTTTTTATTGGCTCCCGACAAGCAGGGGCAAGGTGGGGAGAGAGTCAGGGGTGCACAGTGGGCCCACCATAGTCCCAGACTGCATGCTGGGGGGATCTAGACTCACAGAGTGTTGGGATTCGTAGGCATTGGCTTCTTTTGGTCTTGTTTTGAAATGGAATTAGCTTGATATTTGGCTTATTGTGAAAGTCAGAGTGCTTATTTACTGTGTGAAAGTTGGCAACTATGCTTTAGATTGTTTATTACTCTATTGGCTATAGGTGTTGTCATTGGCGTGATATCTTGGGTACCAATTGATCTGGGTAAATAACTGGTCTCTTGGGACTGGAAGCAACCTGAATATTGTGTGATTTTTGGTGTAAGTGACCATTTGTGCCCATTTATGCCCAGTTTGTCTGGGTGGCAAGATGGACTGAAGAGTCTAAGGGGATTGTCTGTGATCCAGGAGTTCCAATTTGTTACTGGCTTGCTGAAATCTAATTATAGAACACACCACCAGTTTGGGTCTCTGCCCTGTTTTTGACAGTCTGCCCTGAAGCAGGCACTTAAAGTCATGAGCCACTCCAGACAACATGACACACATGCTACTCAGCTCTCTGCTCGCCCAAGCAATGCCTCCCTGTCTACATGTCCTATTGCCTCTCAGTTGCTGGAGAGTCCAGCAGCAGGGAAAGACTCTGGCGGGGCGTGGGGAGAAATTGGGGAAAGGCTATGGCAGTGGGGAAAAGCTCCAGAAGCTCCCCACTTCTAGCACCTTTCCCTTCCACAGGGAAAGACTGGCAATAGAGAAAGGCTCTGGCAGCTCCCCACTGCTGGAGACCTTCCTCCCCACAGGTAAAGACTCCAGCAGTGGAGAAAGGTTCAAGCAGGCGGGTGACAGTGAAAGGCTCTGGCAGTGGGTAGCTGCTGAAGCCTTTCCCCACTGCCAGAGCCTTTCACTGATGTGTAGCTACACACCACAGCAGCGACGCTGACTTCCGTCAGCGTCGGTGGGTGCTGACGCCGGGCCCCGGCCGCGATGCCGGTGACGTCGCGGGGCCCCGCCCCCCAACGCCGGTGACGTCGCGGGGCCCCGCCCCCCAACGCCGGTGACGTCGCGGGGCCCCGCCCCCCAACGCCGGTGACGTCGCGGGGCCCCGCCCCCCAACGCCGGTGACGTCGCGGGGCCCCGCCCCCCAACGCCGGTGACGTCGCGGGGCCCCGCCACCGACGCCACCGCAACGTCGCCGGCGTCGGGGGCGGGGCCCCGGAACATCGCCCGGTGCTCCGGTAAGTTGGGCGCGAGCTCCGGGGATGGCGGGGAGTTGCCGGTGGGTGCAGAGCACCCACCAATTTTTTTCCGTGGGTGCTCCAGCCCCGGAGCACCCACGAAGTCGGCGCCCCTGCACCACAGTGTGGACGCAGCTTGCTTTCTGCTGTGGCATGTAGATACACATACACTGCATGCTGCCGAAAGTGGTGTGCAGTGCCAACATAGCTGTAGTGTGCTTGAATGTGGGAATCCCTTGTCCCCAACTCTGAGAATATCTTAGCCTTGGTCTACACTACGACTTTAGGTCAAATTTAGCAGCGTTAGATCGATTTAACCCTGCACCCGTCCAAAAGCCATTTTTTTTTACTTAGAGGGCTCTTAAAATCGATTTCTGTACTTCTCCCCGATGAGGGGATTAGCGCTGAAATCGACATCGCCGGGTCGAATTTGGGGTAATGTGGACGCAATTCGATGGTATTGGCCTCCGGGAGCCATCCCAGAGTGCACCATTGTGATCGCTCAGGACAGCACTTTCAACTCAGATGCACTAGTCAGGTACACAGGAAAAGCCCCGGGAACTTTGAATTTCATTTCCTGTTTGGCCAGCGTGGCGAGCTCATCAGCACAGGTGACCACACAGTCCCAGAATCGCAAAAGAGCTCCAGCATGGTCCGAACATGAGGTACTGGATCTGATCGCTGTATAGGGAGATGAATCATTGCTATCAAAACTCCGTTCCAAAAGATGCAATGCCAATATATATGCTAAAATCTAAAAGGGCAAATGCGAGGTGTTTATTTACAATGCTCACAACTGCAGCAGTGATCTGAGCAGACTCCTGCTTGCAAAGCTATGGCGCATGCGCGGGCAATCCAGGAAAAAGGGTGTGAAAGGATTGTCTGCCTTTGCTTTCATGGCGGGGGGTGGGAAATGGGGGAGTGACTGATGACATGTACCCCAAACCACCTGCGGCTACCTTTTCTGTTATCTCATTTATTTTTAATTAATAAAGAAAGAATGCATGGTTTCAAAACAATAGTTGCTTTATTTCAAAGGGGGGGGGGTGGCTGGCTTACAGGGAATTAAAATCAATAAAGGGGGTGGGTTTGCATCAAGGAGAAACTGGTTTTCAAAGTCTCTGTGATGTGCAGCGTGCCTTGCTGTGCTCTTATAATTGCCCTAGTGTCAGTCCACTCAAAATCGCACGCCAGGCAATTTGCCTCAACCTCCCACCCTGCCATAAACGTCTCCCCCTTACTCTCACAGATATGATGTAGCACACAGCAAGCAGCAATAACAATGCGAATCCTAGTTGCACTGAGGTCTGATTAACAGTGGGAGCAAGCTTGTAAACATCCAAAGGCACATTGGACCACCATTCCGCACTTGCTAAGCCTATAGTTCAACTGTTCCTTACTACTGTCCAGGGTTCATGAACTATGGGAGCAAGGGGTAGGCTGGGGTAGGTGCGACCACGCGGTGCTGCCGGCTGGGAGAGCAGCCAGGCCGCTGGAGATCAGGATGGCAGAGTTGCAGCGGAAGCGGCCGAGCCAGCAAAACAACATTGCTGCTCCGAGGATGGCTAAAATTCATACATATGACGATGGCTTGGAGGCATGTTGCATGATCTGCTGATGGAGTGGAGGAGCTCGGGATGGCAGAGTTGCAGCAGAAGCGGCGGAGCGAGCAAAACAACATTGCTGCTCCGAGGACGGCTACAAGTCCTACTGATGAGGACGGCTGCAAAACTTTTTCTCTGGTGACAAAGGAGAGGAATATGATGTGCCTAAAATCTAAACAGGCCTGCACATGTCCCAGAGTCACTACCCTTTAGACTTGCCTGCAGCAGCCGTGGTGATGGAGAGCTGAGCGGGCTCCTGCTTGCTGTGCTATGGCACCTGCGTGGTTAACTCAGGAAAAAAGCCGCGAAAGGATTGGCTGCCGTTGCTTTCACAGAAGGAGGGAGGGAGGGAGGGTTGACTGACGACATTTACCCAAAAAACCCACGACAAATTTTTTGCCCCATCAGGCACTGGGAGCTCAACCCAGAATTCCAAAGGGCAGCGGGGGACTGTGGAAACTGTGGGATAGCTACCCACAATGCACCGTTCCGAAAGTCAACGCTAGCCACGGTACTGTGGACGCACTCCGCCGACTTAATGCGCTTAGTGTGGACGAACGCAATCGACTGTATAAAATCTGTTCCGAAAGATCGACTTCTATAAATTTGGCCTAATTTCGTAGTGTAGACATACCCTTAGTATTCACTGATCATTTTATTACTAATACACTATGAAGTAATATTCTGTTTGGGTATCTTTTAAATTTCTCATGTTTTGAATATGAAGGATCTGTCACATACTTGCGGTAACATTAATTGCAATATATTTATATGGATCCCTTTTGTTTTTCAGATACTAATAAACACATGCCAAACTAATCTGGGTGTGCTTTTTTCATCTTAAGAAATTGGAGTATGTGTTTGTTTTCTTTTGACATATTGATTTAAACGTAGCAGAGAATTCATAGTAACTCTCCACTATAGTATATCATTATGCTTAAATGCAGTTTAGTCATTGTAGAGAATTATCTTGCCATTTATGT
The DNA here is from genome assembly GCA_037349315.1 of Chelydra serpentina. Lineage (NCBI taxonomy): Eukaryota > Metazoa > Chordata > Testudines > Chelydridae > Chelydra > Chelydra serpentina. Next base: position 110,365,542 of record JBAIAC010000004.1, read on the forward strand.
CTGACTGTAATGCATATGCATCTGGCTTGTACAACTTCCACACATCACCTTCTTTCAGTAATGATTTCATTCTATCTTTTTTCACAGTATATTATTCATCAGCAAAAATTTCCCAATACTAGTCCAGCATTTACTGTAGTCTATCGTCACAGCATATGCAGACCATTGTGTTCTAACATGCTTATAGACATAATTGGTCTAATTCTATGCTATCCAAATAGTCCCTAAACAATAATGAACCTCTGTTTTCTAAAAGACTCACAGTTGCAGTAAATGACTAAGACTGTAGAATTCTATGATCACTGTAATTACATCTATTGATTTAATCACTTTGCCTGTGTATGTCTTGAAAAACCCTGATGATTTCTCTACTTTCATTTAATATGTTTGTTGTTTATACTCAGACATTTCTGTCTTGGTTAAACCTGGATCTAATATTATTTTAAAAGCTTGATTTTATCAGTGGCTTGAGAATTAAGACACCCATAGACCATACAGCATAGCTGTAAGTAGCTGTAGGTAGCTAAGGTAGATTTTTCCTACTATCTTTACTCAACACAACATTCAGTAATACACAAATGTAATCTGCATTTTGTCATTTAGAGTTTTATTTTTTGGCACTTCCCCCTACCCCCATTCCTTGATCTTAGGGGCCTGCTATTTTTAATTACCCAACTATTTTTTCAAGCCCTAAGATTGCCCACAACTTTCCCCACAAAGCACTCTAATTAAAGAAAATATTTCTGTATTTCATACAAACACACACTGTATGAAACTTTCCCTGGAACATGTCTACTGTTAGAATGGTGCATTACATCAGCTGAGATGGAGCCTGGCATAATAAATTGAGGCTGAGATTTTCAAAGGAGCTGAAGAGAGTAGGCATTCAAATAATAAGAATATAAGAACATAAGAATGGCCATACTGGGTCAGACCAAAGGTCCATTTAGCTGAGTATCCTGTCTTCTGATAGTGGCCAATGCCAGGTGTCCCAGAGGGAATGAACAGAACAGGTAATCATCAAGTGATCCATCCCGTATCGCCCATTGCCAGCCTCTGGCAAACAGAGGCTAGGGACACCATCCCTGCCTATGCTGGCTAATAGCTATTGATGGACCTATCCTCCATTAATTTACCTAGTTCTTTTTTGAACACTGTTATAGTCTTGGCCTTCACAATATCCTCTGGCCTTCACAACGTCCTCTGACATAGAGTTCCACAGGTTGACTGTGTGTTGTGTAAAGAAAGACTTCCTTTTGTTTGTTTTAAACCTGCTACCTATTAATTTCATTTGGTGACCCCTACTTTGTGTGTTATGAGAAGCAATAAATAACACTTTCTTATTTACTTTCTCCATATCAGTCATGAATTTATAGACCTCTATCATATCCCCCCTTAGTCATCTCTTTTCCAAGCTGAAAAGTTCCAGTCTTATTAATATAGGACACAGAAGCCGTTCCATACCCCTAATCATTTTTGTTACCTTTTTCTGAACCTTTTCCAATTTCAATATATCCTTTTTGAGATGGGGCGACCACATCTGCACACAGTATTCGAGATGTGGGCGTACCATGGATTTATATAGAGGCAATATGATATTTTTTGTTTTGTTATATATCCCTTTCTTAATGATTCCCAACTTAATGACTCCAATAGGAGTAGGTCACATAACTGCCTTCGACAATCCCAACCTAACTGTCCTTATTTTCCATTAAACCAATGTCACTCCAAAGGCCCTGCCTACATATAAAAGTTGTACTGATTTAACTAAAATGGTATAGAAACTAACTTTGCTAAATTAATGCAACTCTCTTGTATGAGCATATAGCGAGGGGGCGTGTCCTCCCTCTGAGATTGACAGGGAAAAACCACTGCCTGGACACCCGTGCCTGCCCTGCCAGAAGCAGAGGGGCAGGACAGGAAGTATAAAAGGCAGTCCCTGCAGCTCAGTTGGGCTAGAGCTGCTGGAGACAGATGCCTCTTGCCCGCTGCTGGGGCTTGAGCTGCATGGAGACCACTGCAATGCTGAGGACCCGGAGGAGCTGCCAGAGCTTCCTGCCGCCAGGGACGCCGAGGAGCTGCTGGGACTGCCATTAGCAGCATACCCCGGGGAGATGGAGGACGACCCCAAGCCACAGGTACACCCTAAGGGGAACGTAGAAAGTAGCCCGGGACACTAGACTATTGCCTGGTTGTGTCATTGCCTGAATCCAGGTCAGCGTGTTTTGGCTTGAGCCCTTAGACTGTTTGGTGCTCTGCTGAGCCTGATGGCCTGGGCCCACAGACTCTTTATTGCCGTGCCCTGGCTGCAGCCAGTGCCCTGAACTACCTGCCATCAGGCCCTGCCTAGAGGGTCAGGGCCATGGAGACTGCAAATCCCCTAATTACCCTTACCTTATTAGGGACCCAAGAGTGAGGAGGTGTGGCCTCCCTCTGAGATTGACAGGGAGGGGTGGCCATGCACTCCTACATTGCACTCTTAAATCAGTTTAAGAGTGTCTTATAATGATGTAGCTGAAGACTCCCTTGCCTTTCACAATTCTATGCTTGACTGATTTCTCTGCTACTTTACCATCTCCCTTGGCAGCTCTACCAACATTCTCCACTGGTGTCCACAGGGCCCCCAGAGCTTAGTCTCTTCCCCCTCACCATCATTGTTTTTCCTGATCTTCCCCTTACCGATGCATGACAGTCTCCTCTCTCATGATTTCTGTAAGCGTACAATCTGAATGCTGAGGAGTGCCAAACGTTTACATAAGAACATAAAAACATAAGAACGGCCATACTGGGTCAGACCAAAGGTCTATCAAGCCCAGTGTCCTGTCTTCTGAAAGCGGCCAATGGCAGGTGCCCCAAAGGGAATGAACGGACAGGTTATCATCAAGTGATTCATGCCCTGTTGCCCATTCCCAGCTTCTGGCAAACAGAGGCTAAGGACACCATTCCTGCCCATCCTGGCTAATAGCCATTGATGGACCTATCTTCCGTGAATCTATCTAGCTCCCTTTTGAACCCCATTATAGTATTGGCCTTCACAACACCCTCTGGCAAGGAGTTCCAGAGGTTGACAGTGCATTGCGTGAAAAAATACTTTCTTGTGTTTGTTTTAAACCTGCTACCTATTAATTTCATTTGGTGGCCCCTTGTTCTTATATTATGAGAAGGAGTAAATAACACTTCCTTATTTACTTTCTCTATACCACTCATGATTTTATAGATCTCTATCATATCTCCCCTTACTTGCCTCTTTTCCAAGCTGAAAAGTCCCAGTTTTATTAACCTCTCCTCATATGGAGGCCGTTCTATACCCCTAATCATTTTTGTTGCCCTTTTCTGGCGTACCATGGATTTATATAGAGGCAATATGATATTTTCTGTCTTATTATCTATCCCTTTCTTGATGATTCCCAACATTCTGTTCACTTTTTAGACTGCCGCTACACGTTGAGTGGATGATTTCAGAGAACTATCCACAATGACTCCAAAATCTCTTTCTTGTGTGGTAACAGCTAATTTAGACCCCATCATTGTATATGTATAGTTAGGATTATGTTTTCCAATGTGAAAAACCTCCTCTAATGACACCTAATTTGGGACGGTTCTTCAGATCTGTCACCCAAAAATAATGGCTCAGGTTTGGGAATCTCCCTCAGATTCTCAACAGTGAACCTCTTGTGAACAGTGAACTTACCCCAACCTGAACCTCTTCCCCTTTTTGAGACATGCATCTAAAACTGTCTCTTCAAAATCTTCCTGAATTCCTCCTCACAGTCAAATTAAATTCCCATTCATGCACAGTCTACGAGAGTGCAGGGAATGGGTCCCATTTTTCATTCAGGTTTCATTTAGTTTAGAGGCATTTTTTTAAAAGCACTCCATGACACCTTAGGAAGTGAAGGGGAGGGAAAACTTATCTGGTCTCATCAGCTAAAATTCTCACTCTCGTTCCATTCACCATGTCTGAGTCCTACAGAGTCAGTGTGAAATGTAATGCATCATTGGAGGACCATGGTAAAGGCATTAATAAGGAGGAATCAATAACGGCCATCGACCGTACTGGTGCAATGCATTGAGCCTTGGCACATGCAACGAATACTAACCAATCAAGGATCACAATTGGAAAAAATATGCAGTGATACTCTTCCAAGCTCTACCCACAAATAAGTTCCACTCACAACATAAGCGCCACCCACTTGAAATACCAAAGTGATACACCACGCATAGCTGCTTGTGCCCGTGTTCAGAACATAACCATGCATGTTCTGATGAGCTCCTGTGAGGTTGGCTACCTGGCAATGGGACTGGGCTGCACTCATTGGCAATGCTGGGCTCCTTGGACCTGGACCTCCTTTCTCTTATTGAAGCTTGGATGACCTGCACTCTGCTAGGCTCCTGGGTCTTTGTTTCTATTTGACTGGGAACAAAAAATAAATAAATAAGCATAGATACTCATGGCACCAAGATGAGCTATTATTGACAACAGATTTTGCAGATCTTAACATGATCCTCCCTCTTCTTTCTTACATGCTTTGGTCAGCAGTGAAATAGTTAAAAATGTTGACATTTAAATTATTAAATCAATTCCGGCAAAAACTTATGTAGTCTACTCAAAGAGTTGAGTAGTGGGGGTTGGGCTTTTTGGGGAGTTTAGAGAGCCTCCATTTTCCAGGAACCACAGAATGGAGCACAGCCTGTAGGACGGCACACATCTTCACCACAGATTGCAGTTAAAACTCATGTGAAGCTGGGACAATCCAAAAGGTTTCTAGAAAGAACAGAGCTGCTTGCTTGGTTTTTCTAGCAACCTGCCCCCTCCCACTGCTTGGCTTTGCTTCTGCCCTCTCTGCTTGGCTCTGGCTTGGGAAAATCTGACATGTTTCCAAACAGACCCAAGAAATTCTGAAATTCAATTCAGCATTTTCTGGTCACCTCTCCATAGCTTTGCTATTCTTGGCTGTTAGCCAGGAAAATCCAAACTATACCATACATTAAGCCAAACACTCAAAGAGAATAAACTAGCTATTTTCATGGAACAGTTTAGTTACAGGAACAGGCAAATTACTGCACTAATATATTCAGTGTCTCAGAAGGGAGAGAAGAAAAGTACTCACTTAGGCTTTGATCTTCTTCCTATCCTCTAGAGCGACAAAGAGTCTTGTAGCACCATATAGACTAACAGATATACTGGAGCATAAGCTTTTGTGAGCAAAGACCCACTTCGTCAGACGCATGTGGTGGAAATGTTCAGAGGCAGGTATAAATATGCAGGCAAGAATCAGGTTTTAGATAACAAGGTTAATGCAATCAGAGAGGATGAGGTTCACTGCTAGCAGCTGATCTGGAGGTGTGAACACCAAGGGAGGAGAAACTGCTTTTGTAGTTGGCTAGCCATTCACAGCCTTTGTTTAATCCTGAGCTGATGGTGTCTAATTTGCAGATAAACTGTAGCTCAGCAATTTCTCTTTGAAGTCTGGTCTTGAAGTTTTTTTGCTGCAGGATGGCTACCTTTAAATCTGCTATTGTGTGTCCAGGGAGATTGAAGTGTTCTCCAACAGGTTTTTGTATATTGCCATTCCTAATATCTGATTTGTGTCCATTTATTCTTTTATGTAGGGATTGTCCAGTTTGGCCGATGTATATAGCAGAGGGGCATTGTTGGCACATGATGGCGTATATTACATTGGTAGACATGCAGGTGAATGAACCAGTGATGATGTGGCTGATCTGGTTAGGTCCTGTGATGGTGTTGCTGGTGTAGATATGTGGGCAGAGTTGGCATCGAGGTTTGTTGCATGAATTGGTTCCTGAGTTGGAGTTACTATGGTGTGGTGTATAGTTGCTGGTGAGAATATGCTTCAGGTTGGTGGGTTGTCTGTGGGTGAGGACTGGCCTGCCTCCCAAGGTCTGTGAAAGTGAGGGATCGTTGTCCAGGATGGGTTGAAGATCACTGATGATGCGTTGGAGGGGTTTTAGCTGAGGACGGTGATGGCCAGTGGTGTTCTGTTGGTTTCTTTCTTGGGCTTGTCCCGCAGCAGGAGGCTTCTGGGTACATGTCTGGCTCTGTTAATCTGTTTCCTTACTTCCTTGTGCGGGTACTGTAGTTTTAAGAATGCTTGGTGAAGATCTTGTAGGTGTTGGTCTCTGTCTGAGGGGTTGGAGCAAATGCGGTTGTACCTCAGTGCTTGGCTGTAGACAACGGACTGTGTGGTGTGCCTGGGATGGAGGCTGGAGGCATGAAGGTAGGCATAGCAGTTGGTAGGTTTTCGGTATAAGGTGGTGTTTATGTGACCGTCACTTATTTGCACCGTGGTGTCCAGGAAGTGGACCTCCCATGTGGACTGGTCCAGGCTGTGGTTGATGGTTGGGTGGAAGCTATTGAAATAGTGGTGGAATTCTTCCTATCCTCTGTCATCATCAAAAGCTTCAAAGTCAAAAGAGTCAAGAAACTCTTCTACGTTGATCCTGGTATTCTGAGTGGTTGCATTCATTCATTGGTTCTTTGTCTGGCCTGATGTCTCTCTTACATCAGATATCACAGGAGTCTTTCTCTCTTGTTACCCCTGCTGTTCTACTTATACATAAGGGCGCTGGGAAGTGTGGGCTACAGTGCATTCAGCACCCAGATTTGTCTCCATGTCATCTTCCATGAATGGTGAAGTTTCATAGATTCCCACACCAGAAGGGCCCATTATGATAATCTAGTCTGACCTCCTGTATAGCATAAGCCATAGAATTTCCCCCAAGTAATTCCTGGGGAAAATATCTTCTAGAAAAACATCCAATCTCGATTTTAAAATTGTCAGTGGTGGAGAATACACCGTGACACTTGATAAATTATTCCAATGGTTAATTACTCTCATAGTTAAAAATGTACACCTTATTTCCAGTCTAAAATTGTCTAGCGTCAATTTCTAGCCATTAGATAATGTTTCTCTGCTTGAGTGAAGAGCTCTTTTTCAATATTTATTCCCCATGTAGGTACTTATAGACTGTAATCAAGTCACCTCTTAAACTTCTCTTTGTTAAGCTAAATAGACTTAGCTTCTTGAGTCTATCACTATAAATCATGTTTTCTAATCCTTTACTCATTCTCATGGCTGTTCTCTGAACACACTCCTATTCATCAACATCTGCTCCTACTTGAGATTCCCCTGTTTATTCATCCAAAGATTGCATTAGCCCTTTTGGCCACAGCATTGTTCTGGGAGCTCATGTTTAGCTAATTATCCACAGCAACTTTCAAATCTTTTTCACAGTCACTGCTTCCCAGTATAGAGTGCCCCAACATGCAAGTATGCTCTACATTCTTTGTTCCTAGATCAAATGTAGCCATATTAAAATGCACATTGTTTGCTTGCATCCAACTTATCAAGTGATCCAGATCTTTCTGTATCAGTGACCAGTTCTCTTCATTATTTACCATGCCCCCAATTTTTATTTCACCTGCAAACTTCATCAGTGATGATTTTGTTTTCTTTTTGGTAATTGATAAAAACATGGGTTAGCATGGGTCCTAGAACTGTCCCTGTAGAACTCCACTAGAAAGACACACAATCAATGATGATTCTCTGTTACAATTACATTTTGAAACCTATCAGTTAGCCAGTTATTAATGCATTTAATGTGTACCATGTTAATTTTATATTCTTCTAGTTTTTTTAATCAAAATGTTGTGTGATATCAAGACAAATACTTTAGGGAAATCTAAGTATATTATATTAACACTATTACCTTTCAATTAATTCACCTTTTACAGTTGGTATTGTTACTTCCACCTTTTCATGTTTCTCTGAATGTATAAATATCATCCCACTGTATGTTCCATTCTATACATCCGACGAAGCGGACTGTAGTCCACGAAAGCTTATGCTGAAATGCATTTGTTAGTCTCTAAGGTGCCACAAATATTCCTTTCTTATTTTCTTATTTTCTTTTTGCTGACACAGACTAACATGGCTACTACACTGAAAACTATTACCTTTATCAACTGAACTTGTAATCACATCAAAAAAGATTTCAAATTAGTTTGACATGATCGATTTTCCACAAACCCATGTTGATTCACATTAATTATATTATCCTCCTTTAATTCCTTATTATTTGAATCTTGCATCAGGTGCACCATAATTTTGCTCGATATACATGTCAGACTGACAGATCGATAATTACCCATTTACCCTTTTAAAATATTAGCACAACATTAGTCTTCTGGAACTTACCCACTGTTCCAAGACTTATTGAAAATCAACATTAACGGTCCAGTGAGCTCCTCAGCCAGCTCTTTAAAAACTTTTGGATGCAAGTTATCCAGAACCGGTTAATTTAAAAACGTTCAGCTTTAGTACCTGCTGTTTAACATCCTTCTGAGATACTAGTGGAATGGAAAGAGTGTTATCATATGATATGACTACATCTTCTGTTTTTTTCCTCCAAAATACAGAAAAGAAATCTTTATTGAACATCTTTGCCTTTTCTACATTCTTATTGATAATGCTACCATTTTCATCTAGTAATGGACCAATAATATGGTCTTTTATTTTTGTTCATAATATACTTTAAAAACTCCTTCTTATTGTCCTTAACTCTGCTGGGCGTAGATTTTGCCTTGTGTCCCTTTGCTTTTCTTATCAATTTTTCTACAGTTCCTAGTTTCTGATTTATATTCATTACTATCAAATTCCCCTTTCTTCTATTTGTTATATATATATGATAAATGACACTGCATGTATATATATATATAACACGGGGAGAGAGAGAGAGCAAGAGAGCGAGAGAGAGTTTATTCCCTCTAAACCAGGTTGCTTTACAGCTTTCTCCCTAAAGTGTGGGATTATGGAGTTTTGGGCATGTAGTAAAGAGGTCTTAAACTTTTCCCAATTATCATTTATATTTTTCTTATTAAACTCTTCTTTCCAGCTAATCTGGCACTTAATTTTGTTTAGCTTTGTGAAATTGGCCCAAATATGTATATTACTGGTCTAGACTTTATTCTGTTTGCACATTATAAAGGTGATCAAGTAATATTATTTGTACCTAAACTAACATTAATTTTTAGTTCTGTGATCAATTCCTCTTTATCTGTTAAGACAAGGTCTAATATATAATTTCCCCAAGTTGGATGCAAATTGTCATCCAAGTATGTTTTAGTACTGACAGCATAAGACCTCCAGCATATGTCACTCAGATTGAAGTGCCCCATGATCACACAGCTTTTTTCCCTACACATTATAGATAGGTGCATAAGGAGCTGGTCATCCTGTTCTGTAGTGTAATTTGGTGGTCTGTAGAAAACACCAACTAATACCCCATCTTGTGCTTTATCTATTAGGACATTGATCCATAAGCATTCAAGATCATTTTTTCCAAGTTATTAGTGACTCAGAAACAGGTAATGCCATTTTTTACATAGAGTGCTACTTAGGGTGACCAGATGTCCCGATTTTATAGGGACAGTCCCGATTTTGGGGGCTTTTTCTTATATAGGCACCTATTACCCCCACCCCCATCCCGATTTTTCACACTTGTTATCTGGTCACCCTAGTGCTACTCTCCCTCCCCTTGCTCATTCCTTCCTTCCTATGTTATAACCATTGTGACAAAGTTCCTCCTCTACCTCGGTGGGTCCTGCGCTTATTGGCGGATTTTTTTGTTTGCCTCCGAGATCGTCCCCTCTGGTAGAACCCAGTCTAGATCAACTCCTCCTGTGCTTGATCAGGAGTTGGGAGGTTTGGGGGGAACCCGGGCCCACCCTCTACTCCGGGTTCCAGCCCAGGGCCCTGTGGACTGCAGCTGTTTAGAGTGCCTCCTGGAACAACTGCACAACAGCTACAACTCCCTCGGCTACTTCCCCATGGACTCCTCCCAACACCTTCTTTATCCTCACCACAGGATCTTCCAGCAGTACGACCTCTTACTCTCAGCTCCTAGTGCCTCTTGCTCCCAGCTCCTCATACGCAACCTCCTTCCACAGCTCCTGACATGCGTGCCTCGCTGACTCACTGGGAGGCTTTTGACTAGTTTCAGCCAACCCCTGATTGGCTGCAGGTGTTTCAATTAACCTCCCTGCCCTCTGGAAAGTTCTTAATTGGCCCCAGGTGTCTTGATTAACCTGGAGCAACTGCCATAAGGTAACAGGGATTTGTTTAGCCTGGGGCTAACATACTGGTTCCTTACCACTTTCCTATAGCCCTCTGGCCTTGCCCCGTCACACCATTGATTTTAACATTTCAGTTGTGCAAATCATCCCACCAGGTTTCAGAAATACCAACTGGATCAAACTGATGCTCATAAATGAGCAATTAAAATTCCTTTTGTTTGTTAGTCAGGCGCCTAGCAATAGTGTATGGGCAATTAAACAATTTCTTCTCTTCACGTCCTTTGGTTCCTTAATTAATTTTGTTCTCAATATCCTGATTTTGTTCTGAGTACTCATATCTTCTCTCTTTCCCCCCCTCCTATTTTGCTATTAGTTTAACAACCTCTTGACTACTCTAGCTAGGCTGTCTCCATGAAGATTGGTGCCCCTTCTACTGAAGAGGAGGCCATCCAAACTTTACAGTCTCTTCTCCCCATAGAATCTGGACCAATGTTCCACAAATTCAAAACCTTCTACCTACACCACTTTATCTAGCCAGCAGTTCACTTCCAGAATCTTCTGCCTTGTGTCTTCCTTTGCTTGTGGGATAGGAAGGATCTCAGAGAAGATCACTTGGACATTCTTTTTCTTCAGCATGTTTCTGAGTTCCCTGAAGTCATCTATTATCTGCCAAATATCCCATAATGCAGTGTCATTAATGCCAATATGAACCATCGCCAACGGATCCTTTCCCGGTGACTTCAAAAGCCTATCCAATCTTAGACTGATGTATTGTATCCTGGTTCTGGGAAGGCAGGACACCATCCTGTGTCTGCCTGTCCCATGCAGAATGTTCTTTCGAATCTTCTGAGTATTGACTCTCCAACAAGGATTGTCTCTCTTCCTTGGACAATTGGAGAACTCTTTGTGGGCAGGACTGATTTTCTTTCAGTTTGGGTCAAGCTGCCATCCACAGGTGTGTCCCATACATCTCTCTGGTCTCTGGGATCAGCTGGATTTTGAGAGGTATCTTCCACAGTTTCCACATTCAAGACCTGGTTATCAATTGGAGACTTCTAGCTGTGGAATTCCTGCTGGTAATCTTCTGTCTGAGGCCACAGCATGCCCATCCTCATCTTTCTCCAGCCACGAAGAAAGCCACCAGAGGCAAGAGGTCACAGAAGCAACGAACAGCCAGCCCTCCTCTGTGACTTCTTCTTTCTCTGACTTCTTGGGTGCCACTACTTTCTTCCTTGAATCTGTGGTTACTGATGTTGAGTGATTTACTCACTGTCTGACTGATGGTGGGTCTTGGATGAGCACTAGGTTCCTGAGGCACAAAGCAGGTGAGACTGATGTAATGCTGACAACTTTGTGGAAGGATCCAGAGGAAATGGTGGAGACTGATGGAGTGTGCCCACTGCTTACTACTCAGATTTGCAATTTGAGATGATATAGAGCCTCAGCTGCGATCAGATACTTAGGGAGCCATGAGAGCTTTCTTCAATCTGTTTTTTGCAAAAAAAATAAATAGGGTATAATCTTTCTCTCTATGGAGGACCTCATTACAGATCTATGCCCATGTCAAGTTAAGGTTAGACTGCTGCAATGCTTCTGACATTGGTGATGAACCCTGACTACTGGGTATATTTCATCAAATCCCACTAGTGCACCTCTGTCCCTCCTATTCTCTGCCTGTGACACACAATAATTTAGTCTCCTGAGGGTTATAGTATGTTAGTCTAGGCTATTGGGCTCAATACAGGGACAAATGGGTGGGGTGTAGTGTCCTGTGGTGGGCAGGTGGGCAGACTAGATGACCTGGTGATCCCTTCTGGCCTTTAAACTCTATAACGCTACCGTGAAACAAGCAAGTTATTTTTTTTACTATTATCGCCTCTGGTTGTGTTTTGATTACAAACTCTTTTGGGTTGAGACTCTCTTGATGGCATGACTACCCCAAAAGAAAGTTTGAGTGTGAAAAAGTAACAAGAAGTAAATAGTATTTCCAGGGTCAACAATACATAAAGCAGAAAATCCCATCAATAATGAGCCTGCATTTGAATGTGTGAGATCTCCTCCCCACTAGGAACATACACATTGAGGTATAATAAAAAACTAATATTTGCCTTTATTTTTAACTTATACAATAAAACTCTGAGGCAGCACTGTACATATAAACACAAATCTTAACCTAAACTGGGTCCTCATGATGGTTTCTCCCAGTGGAGTTTTCTAACCTTCCCTTGATTCTCAGAGAGAAATTTGAAATGGAAATAAAATTTGAAATGGAAATTTTGCAGGTCTCATTTTAAAAGTGTACAAAGCTCAACTCTTTCCTTTGGTTGTTTCACCAGAATTATAATTGTAGCAGTTCTGACAGCTTTTAGAAACAAAAGAAGCTTCCAAGAGTATTTAAAAGTCTTTTAAAACACTTTTTTTCTGCCTTTGTGTCTGTGAGAGACTCTGGCAACACTGTAAAACAGAAGTTGTTCTTTGCTCCCTCTACTCTCTGTCAATCATCTGAATCTACATTGTGTTTAGAATTTGTCACATTGTGTGAAGGAGATTTTAAAAATAATCCCTTCCAAGTTGTTAATGGTTGAATACAAAACCCCATTGCAAGACCTTGCAAAGCTGAATTAAACTGATGACTAACTCTGAAAACTATGACAGGTTACAGTGTAGTAGCCGTGTTAGTCTGTGTCAGCAAAAAGAAAAGAAACTGATGACTAACTTTGAAAACTATGAAGTTGTTAATGTAAATGTATTAAATATCAGGTATTTTATCCTGCTCTTCTATCTTCAATACAGATTTATTGTTCTTTTACTAAAAATAATTTGACTGGTCTGGTATGCTGGAGGAAACTGCTGGCAATTTAACTGTGTGTATATTTTCTGAAATGGAGTTTTGCCATAGAATGCTTGACTTGAATCTCCCATTTGAATTGGGAAACAAAGCACCTGATTCCCCGTACACTTATGCCAGTGGAAATCAAAAGTAATTCCACTGAACTCAGTGGAATTACATCAGTGTCACTGTGACACTTGTAAGAGGAGAATCGGGCCCAAAGAGTCAGTACACTGAACTGCATAGAGTAATAAAACCTATGTAAGATAATACTAGTTCTCAACATTGGGGCCCTAGCTTAAAGCCATATGAAGAAGTTATGACCCACTTATCTCTTTATAAAGCTAAGGTTTCACTTTAAAAAAATTATTCTTGCAACCCCAAAATAATGTTCTCCAATCAGGAATAAGAATGTGACGCAGAAAGATTTTTTCACTATTCAACCAAATAGCTGATATGGGTTAACAGCCCTCCTAAAGCAAATGCAAATAATGAAGACAGAGAAATGGTATACAATCTTATAAAATATATTTTGCAGAATTTAAAAGCAATTGTATGATCAAATATTTTGTAGCATTCTTGTGACTTCAGCTACCATAACATGAGGGTGAATTTGGCCTAACATTATTATTATTAGGTCAGAATTTCAAATGAAATAAGGTAAACTGTGGTAAATATGAATGTACACATTAACACAAGTAATATATTAATGGTCAGGTCTATTTTAATTTTCACATGTATTAATTTTTCTAAAAATAAATTCAAATCTATATAACAAGCATTATTTTGTATACCAATTTATAGTTTATGGAGTAAATAGGTTCTAGGCATAATATAAAACAAACTAACTGAAATATTATTAAAATAATTATATCTAGTTGGCTAAACATACAAAATAACAGTGTTAGACCAAAAGCCTCATGTATAGCCAATCTAATCAGTTAACTTAATTACAATGTTCCTTTTTCTATAAATTCAAGGAAGGGCATCCAGAATTACACCCAACCCAGATGCGCTCTCTCTCTCTCTCTCTCTCTCTCTCTCCCTTTCTCTGATGAATAAAAGATTAAATCAATGGCAAAACTTCCATTGACTTAACTGGGGCTGGGATTTCACCCAAAATATTTAACAGCAATATGCTAACTTCTTCATGACTATTGCATATCCCAGCTGCTTAAACTGGTACATTTCATTAGAAAACAAACATTCTCTCTACTTTCTCCAGAACTCAGCAGTTATGGTCAACATAGATATCAGTAGAACTGAGTCATCTCTTGGAGGATCTAATGCTTGAGGGAACTTCAAAAAATAGCATTGTGATTCCAGTGTGAGTTTGAAGCCTAACAATACTGTGCTACTTAGGCTAAAGAGTCACCAAAACAGGGAATGCAGAATTAAACTGACAGCTCTGTCTTCACAGCAGCTGAAAATAATTGGTGTACAAATCATAAAATGTGATTCTAACTACAGCTGTGTGAATAGCTAATTTTTTTGTTTCAGTGGCAAAGCCTCCATTGCTTCCACCTCTTCTCCAACCCCCAAAATTGTTTCATTTCAAACTGAAATGCAATTTTTTCAGTTTTTGCTCCATGAAACAAAAAGCCAGCAAACAAACAAACAAAAAAACCTGAAACAAATTTGTTCAGGTCAAACAAAACATTTCAAATGTGGAAATGAAATGTGAGCAGTTTTGAAACAAAATGGCATTTCAAGTTGACATTTTGTTTTTTCGGAAATATAGTTTCAAAACAAACCATTTCTGAAGTCTTTTTTAATCTTCATTTTTTTCCAGCCAAAAGTATTGGCCAAATTTGTGAATAATTTTGGAGCCCTGAAAAATATGTTTTTTGGAAAAATTTCTATTAGCTGAAAAATATATCACCAACTTTAGTGCTAACATCGCCAATGACTTACAGAGCCAGATCTTGGGGTGCAGTGCAGCACTGGCATTCTGCTCACTGCATCACAGGAGGCTCACCCCAGCATACTGGGAACCTCTGGTATTAGGAAAAACTTACTTAACTATCCTTATAGTTAGGACTGGGATAGGCTTCCCAGGGGAGGTTGTGGAATCCCCAACATTGAAGGTTTTTAAGAACAGGTTAGACAAACACCTATAAGGGATGGTCTAGGTTTACTTGGTCATGTCTCAGTGCAAAGGGCTGGACTTGACGATCTCGTGAGGTCCCTTCCAACCCTAAAGTTCTATGATTCTAGTGATTTAGAGTGAGGATAGCAGCTCCTGTGCCATTAACTCCTCTCTCCTGCCAATGCTGGGGGTTGGCCAGGTCAAAGTGACTACAGTCGGGGCTTCTGGACACCTCACCAAACCTCAGCTGCGGTTTCACTCTCTTGTGGCCATCAGCAGCCAAAGCAACTTACAGCAACCTAAAAACAGATCAAAATCACACTTGGGCACTGTCCAGGTACAGTGAAACCCCGCTATAACGCGATAATTGGGGTCCAAAAAATCCCATCGCGATAAATGCGGGGTCGCGTTATAGGGGGGTTACAAAAAAATTACCTTTTCAAGCCGGTCTCTTCTCCTCTCGCCAAAGCGGAGAAGTTTCAAGCTGGTCAGTTTCAAGCTGGTCAGTTTCAAGCCGGTCTCTTCTCTTCTGGCCATAGTGGAGAAGTTTGACCAGCTTGAAACTTCTCCGCTTTGGGGAGAAGAGAAGAGAGGGCTTGAAACTGACGGGCTTGAAACTTCTCCGCTTAGGGGAGAAGAGAGAAGAGACTGGCTTGAAACTCAAGCCAGTCACTTTCAAGCTGGTCAGTTTCAAGCCATCTCTTCTCTTCTCCTCAAAGCAGAAGTTTCAAGCTGGTCAGTTTCAAGCTGATCAAACTTCTCCGCTTTGGGGAGAAGAGAAGAGAGGGCTTGAAACTGACCGGCTTGAAACTGACTAGCTTGAATTTCAAGCCGGTCTCTTCCCTTCTTGCCAAAAGGGGAAGCGGAGGCAGGGGGGAAGGGGTGGGGGGAAGGAACAGGGGAGATGGGGAGGAGATGGAGCCAGGGTTGGCTCCAGGCGAGGAAGCACGCTCCGGATGCTTTTTTTTTTTTTTTGCTTGGGGCAGCAGGAGCCACCTTATGATCGCGTTATAGCCGAATTCGCGTTATGGCGGGGCGCGCTATAGGGGGGTTTCACTGTACATAGCTGGTCCAGGGTCGGGGGCGTCACAAAGACCCTTGAGCTGCACTGTGCATCACTTGGCTGTAGCTAAAGATCTGGGCCACACCCTTTGTGCCTTCTCCATTTCTTGGTAGGTGTCTTGGTATCACTGTCTTCAGTTGCAGCCAATGTTACTGGCCTCCTTTAGCTGGATTTGTTCAGCAAGGCTTTGAGGGGCTGCCATGGCATAACAATGGATGGCATGTGAGCTGAAAGGATGTACAGTGACTTGAGTGTGGATCCAGAACACAAGCAACTGGATAGCCATGTTTTATTCAATATAATTCAACTACCATGGACAATATTTCCTCTTTTATAGCATTTGTCAGGAGGACTTTCATTCTTAAGTGCATTTTCATGTTATTCACAGTGATGAAACAACGGTGATGCTCTGTAAGCTTAGTCAGTGTTAATTTCCCTAGTTAATTCTTCATATATTTCCAAGAGGTAAATTAGATTCAGCAATATTCCACTGGGAAGGAGTCAGTAACATAGGAGTCGGTTTCTCTAAGCAGTGCACACTCAAAGGTTGTGTATTTTCAATGAGATCTTTCAACATACTGTATAGAAGTCCACCTTGCAATAACATATTGGATTAACTGGTTGAGCAACAGACACAGTTCTTATTGTGTACTGTGAAATTTTGAAACCATACAATAAGTATTTAATATGGGTGATGAGAATCTGCTGATAACTATCATATTTAACAACATGATAACAAAACAAAGCATCATTAATGCAAAGATATTTTCCTAACAGCCTGTGCTGTAAACTCTGAAGCCTCTAGCCCAGGTTCCCCGTTGGAAATCAATTTTCTAATCAATTTACTAAGTTTTACCATGACTGAGCTTCCACACATGTATTCCTTCATTCATTCAAAGGCCACAATGTTGATTACATCCAAAATACAACTACAAGCCTATACACGCTTATACTCAGAATGGGATCAGGCTCAGGAGATGCCTTCCCATCACAGCATGCCTCCTGAGGGGTAAGTAACAGCTCTGACAAAGAAACCCCTAAATACTTTACCTTTTACGCACTATAATAAACAAGTGATGTCATTGTTGGTCATCAGATCTTAGCTAAAACCAGATGAAGCCACTAAGGGATGAATCCTGTTCTCTGGCCTGTTATAGGGTACGTCTATACTTACGCGTCCTGTCGGAGGCGCGGGATCAATGTTCTGGGTTCGATTTATCGCGTCTTGTCTAGACGCGATAAATCAAACCAGGAAGTGCTCCGCCGTCGACGCTGGTAATCCAGCTCGACGAACGGAGTAGGCGGAGTCGACGGGGGAGCCTGCGCGCCGCGTGTGGACCCCGGGTAAGTGCTTTTTCATTCGAACTAAGATAGTTCGACTTCAGCTACGTTATTCACGTAGCTGAAGTTGCGTATCTTAGTTCGAATTATGGGGTTAGTGTAGACCAGTCCTAAAACAAGATTAAGGCTGGGCCCCTTTCTTCAAAGTTTTCCTCTTATCTTATATGCTATATTTCTCCATAACTACTGCATTAAACATTTCTTTATAATAAATTAAACAAACCTATATAAACAAGTATTTACTGCACATGGTACCCAGTTAACCATGTTTTCTTATTTTTATTACCTTAACCCAAACCTTAAATAAGATGATGCTGTTATTTCAAAGGTTACTACAGATTTAACACAAACAACCCTCCTTTTTCATGATCTCATTCTTTTTGGTCACATGATTTGCGTCTATCACTCATGCTAACCTCCAAACTCAAGTTAAAAACCATAGTTCCTCCAGGCCCATAGTAGGTCTACATTCCTACATCCCCTAATGAGGTGTGGAAGACAACTTGTAAAATAAGCAAAGGAATAACAGCTTTATTCTAGCTATACATTTGTACAGGAATTGAAGCACCTGTGTGTTTTCCTGGAAAGGCCTCTCAGTGTGGAACTGCACTTCTATTATACTCCTTATGGATTCACTAAGGAGTCACACTGAGGAAAGACTCTGTTAATTCTATTTGGCATGTTTACAGTGCTTTGTATGTTCACAGGTCTATATGGACATTTGCTAATTAAGTCTCACAACAGATCTGTAAGGTAGCTGAGTAATGTTTATTATTTTGCAGATGGGGAAACTGAGATAGAAAGTGACGTGCCCAGGGTCATATAGTGAGTCAAGAGCAGAGTTGGAATTAGAACTCAGAGTGTCCTGACTTTCAGTCTTGTGCTTTTTCTTATAGATCACATTATCTTCTACCCATATCTGCTGCAAAGTAGAGAGATAAGGTAGTTTATTTTGATTTATAAAATACCAAAGTCTGCCCATCTGACACGCTGGGCACCGCTGACCAATATTTAGTAATAAAGTGAATCAGTATGGCTTTTAACAGCATTAATAACTGTAGACTCATTTTTTCCCCACGGATGTCAGCAGTGCTTGATTAAGGAAGAAACTTTTGTGATGGAGTTTTATAAAATGGTTCAAGAATATTTGGCATTGTAAGAAAAATCCTTGTGCTCAAAGTAGAATAGTGTGGTGCAAGCATCTCATCTAGGGCTCTGGTTAGATTTTTGCACATGATAAAAATTTCCAGACAATACTCTTTTTTTCATGCTCATTTCCTTTCAAATTCAAAGTGAAGAACTGTAGCCAAATGCTGTGTCATCAGCTGCATTTGAACACCGACTCTCCAGTGCAGCCTCCAGTGTGTCAGACTGGCAAATGCTACCGTGATCATTAATGATCAGATGTAATGTCACATAACGAAGGAAGGCTCAGACTAGCAATCAGATGACTGTTCATTGTTTGTTCTTTTCCCACAGATCACTACTAAATACAAATACAGTAGCTTATACTTAAGTGATATCCCCCTATGGGCAGCCTTGAGGCAAGTCTACACTGATGCAGCTGCACTGCTGTCACAGTTTAATGAAGACACACTAAACTGATGGGCGAGAGCTCTCCCATCGGCGTAGTAAATCCACCTCCCTGAGAGGCGGTAGCTATGTCGGCAGGAGAAGCTCTCCCACTGACATAGTGCTGTCTACACATGGGGATTAAGTCAGTATAACTACGTTGCTCCGGGGTGTGGATTTTTCACACCACTGAGTGATGTAGTTATACCAATATAGGTCTGTAGTGTAGACCAGACTTTGGAATACCATTATGAGGAACCCCCAGCTAAAAGAAAATAGCATTTGAATAGTGCAAATGCTTTCCAGACTGCTACAGCAAACACATTATGTAATTTGGTGACTGCATGGAGTTAAGAGAGATTATCAGCGCTAGAAGAGAAGCTAGCCTTCGTATTTGCCCAGTGCCAGTGGTAAGGAGAAATGTAAAACACTCGGCATTACAGCCCAGACATTGTAGTCAATGTAGAAGGAGCAAACCACTAGACAGGAGCAGGCAGTAGTGAACCAATTAATAGTTTTTCTGCATGTACCATAGTTAAAGAGAAAAGGAAAACTGTTTTTGAGAACCAAACAGAAAAAATCATTGTTAGACAAGGACACAAAAGACATCAGTACAACTAGATCATTTGAGAGCATCCCAATAAGCCGAATTACCGTCACCATCCATCAGCACATGTTACTATTAATTGTCACTGGGCCTAAAATAGATCCCTGAGCAATGTTGCAATTAAACTTTTTTTTCTGATTAAACACATTCCAGTTAATTGGAGTGTACTGTGCAGTACTTGAAAAATCGCACAAGTCCTGGAATGATCGAAAACAAATAGAATATTTATCATGTCTCTATTTAGGAGCCATTTGCTGAGACCAAAATATACTCTTTATTGGCACTTTCTTCTGAATGGGGAACAGAAATGAATTACCTGGTTGGTGTAATAAAGACGTGACGCACGGAAGTGCTAGCAAGAGACTATTTTTTACACCCTGGTCCCAGTCACCTGACAGAAGTCAGGGTTTCTTGGCAGGACTAAGTAGCCAATGACTCCAAGGCAGCTGTTTTAGTTGATATAATAATAATAATGAAATCAATGGGGAGAGGGATAAGTTTGGAATTCAAGACACTGAGTTTTACTTTCAGTTACTTGATTTTACCCACACACACAGTTTGTGACACTTTATCAGAACCTTGCAATTGAGTTGAAAGTGTTTCCTGAAATCTTAGTTGTTGCTATACTGTACTTTTCTGGCAGGCACATTTTAAATAGCTGTAACTGCCCGCTGTTATTTCTACAGCATATTAATAATGGATGCAATATGGGGCAATGGACTTCTTTTGCTAGAGAGCAGGAATTGATACATAGTATGCTATTCAAGTTATAAAAAACTATGAATGCTTTGTATCTGAAAAAAGATGTCTTATGATACCATCCAGATGTTACAATAGACTCAGATTGGGTACATGATGCTTAAGCTTCTTAAGCTCCAGCAATGATTATGGAATTTATCTACCCTTTTAAACACAGGTCACAGTTGGGTAGTTTAGCACTTCCTGTGTTTTATAAAAATATTAACTAGCAGCTAATTCTTGCAATAAAAAAATGATTAAAGTGGGACCTGAAACCGTTGCTTAACTAATTAGACCCTGGATGTGTCTGGGCACAGGTCACTTTTTACAGTACCATTTCATTCTTTAAGCCTTTGTATTCCTGGGTGGCCTCTAATGTTCCACACATGTCCTGTGGTGTTTTTTTCTTTTCCTGAGGGAAATGACATCACAGACATGTCTTTACATTATTTTGGCTGTGGTCCAGTTTTCCAAAAGAAAACACTGCACTGCTCTGTGCAGTTGGAGTGCATTGAGACTTTAATTCACTCATCGAAAAGATTTCAATCAGAAGGCATTAAAAAGCAGAACACAATTCCTGAACATCCTATGAAGATTAAAAAATGGATTATCTTTTGGAAGGAATTATTGGAGAGATATTTTGGTGAAATATAACACGGCATTATCTTGACAATAGAGACCTGAAGGTCTGATGGATGAGAAACATATTGACAGTATTTGATTGGCTGCTGCCATTATCAGAAAGGGATGATGCCTGCCAATACATGAAACCTAGAGCTCCAGGAAGTCATTTGGGAGAGGTGCGAATGCTGGAGAATATTCCTTTCAACGAACACATGAGGCAGGATTGGGAGTGTGCGCTGACTCCTAGAGTTACTCATTTCTAAGTAGGGTGAACCAATTCAGAAAAACAAGAACCTCCTCACTTTAAGCTGGATTCTACACTCTTGTGCAAAACAGGAATAATGTCACTGACATATTTCTATGTAGCCATTTATCTGGCTAGGTTTTACCATCACACTCACCACTGTGGTATGTGAACACCAATAGAAATACACTGTGAGAAGAGAATCGAGCCATCCTTGCCAATTTCTAGTACTAAACCCAAACCAAACCTTTTACAAGGTTATGACATTTTAAAATAAAATTTGGCTTAACTTCCAGTTTCACGTCAGGACCTATGCGTCAATTCACCCACCCCTCAGGTATGCCTCGGCAACCTGTTGGCTTCAGTAGGATTACCTGGCTGTAAGTAAATCAGAGCAGGATTTGTAAGCAGAAGTAAAAATGGTGGAAATCTCATGAACAAAACTGTCGTTAGGAGACTTTTCCAGCCCACTTTTGCAAACCTGAGAGGTTAGGATGGTTTGGTTAGAAATCCAGACATTTGGATTTTTGTCTGAACCCAGCTGGGACTTCAAGCCTTTTGAGGTTTGCCCATCACTACTTGTAAGTATTTCCTCCCCATACACATTATCAGACTGTAAATAGATAATGCCTGATTCTGCTCCCAAAGCAGTGTAAAAATAAGTCAATGGAGTTACCATGTCATAAAACCATGTGAGATCATAATCAGGTCTAAAGAGGAGAAGGAAATATAATGCTCAGCAAAAAAAACAAAACCCAAAACCATAAATAAAGTATTTCCTCCTTTGCCTTACAGTTACCATGGTGATGTGCATTATACGCTTGTCTGGAGTAAAGCAGCTTGAGATACCGAAAACTATCATACAACATGTTGTACCAGCGGGTAGAAATGCTAAGGTGTTTTTTTTTTAAACTGGAAACAATTACAGAAAATGGCAATTAATGGTAATATCAATTGAAAGAATGTATTTACAGTATTTTTGCCTCATCATGTCTCAATGCTCATTAGTATTGCTCTAATCTAGGAGGGTATACTGAAGACCTTTACCGCAGAGGACTTGTATAGCAAAATAACTGAAAAACTAGTAATTATATGATCCAAACCTTAGCCTATTCCTTGAATTTTACCAAACAACTGAGTTTTGGGATATTAGTCAAATCGATCCTACAAAACTTTTGAAATTCACTCAAGACAAGTAACTATGAAACTTGGCCAGTGTGAAATAGAACAAATAGCCAAGATCTGAGTTTGACCTCAAGGAAGTAATCGGCTTAATGTGCAGCAAACTTTCTAACTAAAAGGATAGTTAAATGCTGGAGTAGACTTCCAAGCGTTTAACTGGAATCCCCATCATTGGAGGTTTTTAAGAACAGGTTGGACAAACATTGATGAGGGATAGCCTAGGTTTACTTGGTCCTGCTTCAGCATAGACAGCTGGATTAGATGTCCTCTCAAGTTCCCTTCCAGCCCTACATTTCTATAGTCTGTTTGAAATTTGCTACAGACTCTAAAAAGAGCAATTTAACAACAGCTAAAATACACCAGGAGAGTTCCATAATGGATGGAAATTAGTTTGACAGAACAATGATCTCAGCCTTAAACTAACACACTATATACCATTTATAAAACCCTCCATGCGCTGAATCAGATTTTTTTCCCCAGCAGCTGTCACTATTTATCAAATATCTTTGTGCACCAGATTTTTGGATTCCTTTTCCTTCTGTATAGAATTAGACTTATAAACAGGAGAAAGATTTTCATTGTTTTAGGCATCATGCTATCAAAAGTACAGCTACAGATGATCCACATTCCAGAGCTTCAGCTCTAAACTGCTAGTTTTTTATCAGACACTCGAGTTATTTAATCAATTTCTTTTCTTTGTTAGCTCCAGAGTAAAATCCATAGAGAGTTCAGAAAAATGTAAAGTACAAGACTCTCATACATTACCACAAATATATGTTCTAAATCCCAAACTAATTATATTGCAGAATCAATATAAAGCATAGAAGCTCTCTCTCACTCCTTCCCACCCTCCTTGCTTTTAGGTAGTACCATTGGTTCTACAGTGAGTAATTGTTCTGTATATTGTGCCTAAAAGGACAATATATCTTGGTAACTACTGATGGAGATGGAGAATTATAGCAATTTGAAAAACTGGAGCGATCCAAATAAACAGAAATAACCTCTGAGGTTATTCACAAATAAAAGAGTCTGGCAAAAGGGATGCTCAGATTTACAGTACATCTACGTGGCAGCTAGAAGCGTAATTTCCAGCTCGGGTAAATGTACACCCACTAGCTTTGATGGAGCCAGCATGCTACAACTAGTAGTGTGGCCACCACGACAGTATGGACTAGCCTCCTGACTCTAATCCTGGCTGAGAAGCTAGGTACATACTTCACTGGCTAGGTTGAACCACCACCCAACCCAGCAGGGCTACTCCTCTGTTTCTAACACATGAGCTTGATCAATGCTAGTGTGCGTATGTCTGCCTGAGCTGGAAATTACACCACCCAGCTGCAATGTAGACGTACCTTTAGACATGCTGGCCAATCTAGATTTTTATAAGATCACCTATGACCTCAGGCTTGATCCAATGTCCACTGAATTCAGTGGAAAGACCACATTGGGCATTGGCTGGAACCTGATAATATGGCTCTCAGAGAGTAGTGATGAAAGCCATGTAAGTCCTTAGACAGCTAGCTGAATAATGAATTAAGAAAAAGAAGAATTCCTTCTTTCATTCTTATTTACTGTGCATGGAGAATTAAAAACACTAATACCAGCCTGGAAGTAACCATTTGCCCTTTTTGGGGATGACACTAGAACTCATAAGAGGATGTAAAACCTGCTGAGAAGCATCACTTAATAATAGACATTTCAGGAGCCACCCCATCCTAGGACAGAAGCCTGAGTAATGAGGTCCCTTTCTCTGAATTGAGTCCAAGTAGAGTGAGTTCCTCCTTACTCAGCCCTGTTCTCAGAGAGGATGGCTCTCCAAGTATCTGTAGTAGGTGTTGGGCTCAGACAACACAAACTGAAAGGCATCAAATAAACCATTCAACCAGCAGCAATCCATACGAATAGGGTTATCAAGGCAAGGCAGGGGAGAGTGTCAAAAGAAACTCAGAAATTCCACCTCCTCACCACAGCTTGCAGTGTAAGAGCAAGAGATGGGGCCAAAAAATATTTGTAAAAAATTGATTCTAGAGTGTGTCCCAAGGCCTCTGAGGGGTAAAAGTAGCCTGAGCTGTAAGTCCTGGCAGAGAGGAAAGTTTGGGAAGGCTAAATAGGGAGGTGGGGCAGCTGGAGAAGAAAAGAAGGGACCCTGAGCCTCCTCCCAAAAATTTCAGGAAGGCTCTAAGGAGGCGTTAATTGCCTTGGCCTGATTTTCTACTCACACCCACTGGAAGCAGAAGTAAGTCTACCAAAGTTAATGGAGTTTCACTGGTATAAAACTAACATAAGAGACTCAGGCCTCTCTGACGCTAACCTTACTCTTTAGATTATTCTGGATGTACCACAATAGTATATTGTTATCTCTGACTCTAGAACAGAAGTCAAGTGTTGAGTAATATAAAGAAAGAATGGATAACTGGTTTATCCTCCTGGATATTATTATAAGTATAAAACCTGTTGTCTTAGGGAACTCTTTTTCTTGCCTTCTTTTTCTGATATCACCATTAGTTACCAGAACTATTTAACACAAAAACAGGGATGCTGAGGGAGCAGTATTTGATGGTTTTATTAAAGACAAGAGTAGGCACTGTCAGGCTCAATGGAGGAATTACTGCATGAGGGGTCACACTAGATGATCTCAATGGTTCCCTCAGGCATTAATGTATGAATCTATGGATAGAGCTGAGCAATATTTTTTTCAAAATTCCAAGAAGTTTTTCATTAAAAATTGCTACTATTTTCCAGCCAACTCAGTTAAATCCAGGGTACGAGCTTGTGGCATCTTCTCAGGGATAAGGAAAAGAAAATTTGATATGAAAAAAAGGATACTTCTCAGCGGGCAGAGAGGTAGATGGAAGCAGCAGCCAAATGCAGAATAGCCTTCTTAGGAATATGGCTGCATGTCTCTGTCAAATTTAAAGGGCCAGCTCCAGAAAGGAATGCCAGGGAAAAATCCTATCAGAGAACAACCTTGCACTGGGGAATCTTAGTAGGGTTAACTTAATTCTAAAGGAAGGGAAGGGTTTGTAGCACGTCATCCTCATCACTCTCACAGTGCAAAGCAGCACAGAGGCACATCACAATGAACAGTAAAGACAACACACAGGTGTCATTGGCCAGCAATCTTCCTTCATATTTTGCATTTTTCACACACTTGAGAAGTGCATCCTACCTCATCCTGTCCAGTCAGTCACATTGTCGAATCACACTCACCACAGGTGCCCCTTGCTCCTGGCACCAGTCCTTGCAAAACTTGCTTCAGCAATTTTCCTCTGCTCATCCAACCCATGTGTCCTGCAAGTTCACGTTTTCTTTATCTGATCATTTTGATGATATCAGATATCACTCAGGTTATGCTATAAATTTGGGAGATTACCTCATTAGTTATGTGTGAGCTATAGCTAACCTGCAGCCATCGCCTGTAGCATTTCAATTCAAAGGTGGAAAGCCTCTTCATGTCCTGTTTCCTTAGCATCTATGCACTTCTGGCAGGACTAAGTATTATATAGACCATTCCTAACAGGTGTTTGTCTAACCCTGTTTTTAAAAATCTCCAATGATGGAGATTCCACAACCTCCCTAGGGGATAGTTAAATACGCACAACTAATTTCAAATTCATGGCTGCAACTTTTTGCAGTGGAAATACTCCTCAATGGGTTGTATAACTTTTCAGTCTGCTGGCGGCAAGTGCCCAAAGAGAGGGCCTGAACCGGGGAGGCGCTGAGCACCTCCAACTCCAAATGACTTCAGTGGGAGCTGTGTGAGTACTAAGGATTTAACTCGGAAACATCACTTCACCCTTTTCTGTAACTTTACTTCCTGGACTTCTTGGGTTTGGGGTTTTTAATTAATAAATGCTGGGATCTAGTGTAGTGTCACTAGTATAACGTCAGACAAACAAGTGGAAAGATCATGTGAAATCTGATCAACAACAAGAAAAGGACAATTTAGCTTTGGGACACTGCTCTTCATGGGATGTTTTACCTGTTGTATCAGGCAGGCGCTTAGTTTACACTGGGATTTCCTGCCTGATTTACAAAGCAGAAGCGCAACCACTCACATCCATTCTGATAGATCTTCCCCATCATCCATCAAGTGCTGACAGCACTAATCTGTGAATAGTTAGTGACACAGAAACTCAAGTCAGCTATTCCCTTTCTCTGGACATAGGGCTATTCATGGAAACTGCATATTTATTGATACTGCAAAGTATCAATAAACGTCAGTCTGAAAAAAGAAGAAAAATGACTGATTGACTATTTTAACATGAGAAAGTTGCTTAGCTAAAAAGGCCTGATTATCAAATCAGTGACATAAAAACATGAATGCAGATGATGAAGTCTCCTGCTATGAATTTGCCTTCAGGTAACTAAATTGTTACTTCTCTCCTTTCAAACAGCACAGTTTGATCCAAGTTAGTTGACAGCACTGACATTGCACTTGAGACTCTGTGTCCATTTACAAATTGGCCGTATAGTTAGATGTGAGTTTCCTGATTGTTGGACTGAAGAAAGGCAGACGGCCTTGGAAGTAGAGAGGATCACCTATCTCCAATTGAAAAACGAATTTCCTCAACAGCTCAGCATAAAGCAGGGAAGCCATACTGACTTTGGAGTGCTTCTGATTGGCTCCTTTTTGATTGAATTCAGGAATCATCTGTTGCCGCCAGCTGACCATTTCAAAGGGTTCTTACTCATGTAGCTTATTGAAGCCAGGAGCTGGAATTAACGTGCACAGCACAAAGACAAGACATATAAATCGTCATTCCTTTCATGAAGAACAGCAGCATATTTTCTCTGCAGGCAAATATCTGCGCGGTACTGTTACTGTACTGCTCCAGTGAGATCAGAAATATAGCTTTTACTTTTCTTTCCCTGCCCCCCATGGCTGCACAACATTCACAATGAAGAAAAGAAATAGCTCAAGCAACAAGAAGGCTAATAGTTCTTTACATTATTTTGTCCTTTCATAGTCTTCAGTTAGAACAAAACAATGAGATTCTTTGCTGACTAGCCTGCAAAGTCATTCAGCTTTATTCCAAGACATTGGTCAGCTAATAAAATGGAGGTAGACTAGAGTTAAAATACTGGAAGTTAGCAATAGCAAGGGAATCTAGCACACCAGTTCCCCTTTTCTTCTCCCCTGGAGTGTCCTTTCAGACATCTGATGACATTCATCGCTATATGCTTGAGTGGGTCTTTGGGGCTTGCGAAAAGGGTGTCACGCCAGGGCTGGATTTTCAAAGGGGCTCAGTACAGACCTGCCCAACAGACATAGGGGTTAGATCCACAAAAGGGTTTGGGCACCTAAACTCCCACTTGAGGTGCTCAAGTGCAACATGTTGGCACCACTGACATCCCCCAAACCATGCTCATCTACTGCCTCACCCCACAAGTGACTACATTTCCCCCATTAAAATCACATAGGTGTCCATGTTTCTGACAGTCAGCATGCACAATACCTCAGTCTTGGTGCCTGGGAACCCATCTCACACTTAAGCCCCAGCGGGATCCTCAAACTAGGCTTTCTACCGCCTATGCTGCCTACGGGGCCCAATAAAGTAGGCATTCACAGAGCATGCCTAAGCCCACACAAAACTGCCATAAGAAGCAGTGGTGCCCCCACACAACTTGTAGCTCAGTGGTGAGAGCACTCAGCAGGGACATGGAAGACCCAGGTTCAATTTCCCCCTCTGTCTGATGTGGAGAAGAGACTTGAAATTGGGTGGCTCTCTCAAGAACGTGCCTGAACCACTGAATTATGGGATAGTCTGTGGCAGGATGCACTCAATCTCTCCTGTTGAAGCTGTTCCACTTTGTGTTAAATATGAACTGGGCCAGAGGGAAAGAAAGTGAGAGAGAGACCTACTCTATAGCCCAGTGATTAGGACACTTAGCTGGGTGAGAGGAGATGCAGGTTTTAGTCTCCCTGCTCCAATAACTACAGGTTGCAGAGCTGAACTAGACCTAAGAATTGTTTGGGTCCATCAGGTATTTGTTGAAAGCAGGCTAGTCATGCTGCTGTGGATTTGTTCATCGAGAGTGGGGACCAGATGATACCCGTTAAGGGGAGCTGTTGCCGTCTACTTTCTCACTGCTGTCTGGGATGGGTTGTCTTTGGGACTACCTTTCTTTGATCTGTTATATTATCATCAATTTGTGACTACTTGGCACAATCTAATTCTGTGTCCATCTTCACTGGCCCCTGCTAACTGTAAAAAGTTATTTCATGGTGGAGTTGGAAGGCAAACAAAGGGTGTATGTGTGAGGGTGAGGGTAAGATATTAGAGTAGAACTAAGGATGAGTTTGAGAGTAACAGATAAATTCAATGTGGAGAGGAGTTTTGGGTTGGAGGGTTCTTGAGAACCAGGAGGCAAATGTTGTACAGTATTTCTATACCCTTGGCATCAATCCCTTCTGGTAAGAAATACATCACAAGTCCCAGAAAACCGCTTAAGAGGCAGCTGAGCAGCCTTTCCATTCCTGATGAATCCCAACTCAAGGCAAGATAGAAGATGGGAAATCGTTAATTTCGGAAGCTAAGAGGAAAATGTTTTGACCAGCGTACCCCAAGGCTGTGCTTGTGTATCGAAAAAAAGAGAGAAGTCTTCAATACGTTCATACTCTGACAGCTGCAGTAATGAGAGGCTCAGAGTAGATGGTGTCAGAGACAGGAATTTTTCTACATTACCTCTCAAGCCTGCAATTTGTTGGTTTAGGTTGAGGAGGGCGATGACAAAGAAATGCAGGAGAGGCCTCTGACTTTATCACGTGTGGCTTCATTTATTCAGTAACCTACTCTAGCAACCACTTGGAAAACTATTTTTAAATATATAGCTGGAATTTGCATAATATAGCCCCAGGAGAATGTAACAAAATACACGGTATCTTTTAATCTTTAACTGTTAGGCCAATAAGATTGACTGGGGCTGGCTTTCTCTGAGCTACCTAGGAAAATTATTTATGAACCTGTTGATTCCAAATTGAATAATAAATACAACTGTGTGTGCATGCACAAGTACAATGCTATCCATAACACACTTCCTGTTCTTACAGCCAGCTTGCATTTGCTGCGCTAGTTTTATTTACCACTGCTCTAAAACTAGGGTTTGAATAAGAATGAAATTTACATTTTCTTAATTAGGTCCCATAAGAACAGTAGCTAGTCAGGCATTCTTTCAAGTATGAGTCTTTTTAGCGCTAATCAGTAGGCAGTGGGTTATTTTATTTGGTTTTAAGGCAACTTCAAACATTTTCTGCAGAAAAGGTGGTAAATCTAAAGCATGGATCGGCAACCTTTGGCATGCGGCCCGTCAGGGAAAGACGCTGGCAGACTGGGACAGTTTGTTTACCTGCAGCATCCGCAGGCTCAGCCGATCGCAGCTCCCACTGGCTGTGGTTCACCGTTCCAGGCCAATGGGGGCTGCGGGAAGCAGCGCGGGCAGAGGGATGTGCTGGCCACTGCTTCCCACAGCCCCCATTAGCCTGGAACGGCGAACCACGGCCAGTGGGAGCTGCGATCGGCTGAACCTGCGGATGCTGCAGGTAAACAAACCGTCCTGGCCTGCCAGCGGATTTCACTGATGGGCCGCGTGCCAAAGGTTGCCGATCCCTGATCTAAAGCATCAAGACAAATCCAGACAGGAAGCATGTCATGTCATACCTTCTGAAGAGATGTACTACTAGGGCAGCAGAGGTAGGAGAAAATGGACTGCAGATACACTCTCTCCCAAATTAAAATATTCGGGGTGGGGAGAATGGGATTATTGAAAAAAATTTGCCCTGGAAAATTAAACGAAATAAAGTGATGAATTGTGGAAATAAATTATATAACTTCCCCCACTCCCTGTGAGTCAAATCCTGACCCTTGAAGACAGCCAGAATCAAAGGGCTATGGGCATGCAGGACGGCAATACTCTTCCAGCCTACTGATACTCTGTGGAGCACCCATGCAACTTTTCTGTAACTGCTGCTGCAACTCCTGTGTCCCAATAGCTGCGACCTCAACAAGCTATCAAGTGCCTACGCCTGGGGTTAGGCCAGTGGACCTGAAAAACTGTGGATTTGCTGGCAATTTCTATGACCCTTTGTGTCATAGAATCTCAGGGTTGGAAGGGACCTTAGGAGGTCATCTAGTCCAACCCCCTGCTCAAAGCAGGACCAATTCCCAATTTTTGCCCCAGATCCCTAAATGGCCTCCTCAAGGATTGAACTCACAACCCTGAGTTTAGCAGGCCAATGCTCAAACCACTGAGCTATCCCTCCCTCCCGAAATATGTATGAATAATGAGTATGTTCAAGGCAGCTATTACGAACAGAAAAAGAGGCAAAATTCAAAGAAATTATTAACTGCAAATTAGTCTGTCAGCTCTAATAAAGCCATAATCAATTATAATGTTTGTGAATGCTAACTGAAGACATGTACTGATATTTAACTAATTACAAAAATGTGGCTATC
The DNA here is from genome assembly GCA_037349315.1 of Chelydra serpentina. Classification (NCBI taxonomy): domain Eukaryota; kingdom Metazoa; phylum Chordata; order Testudines; family Chelydridae; genus Chelydra; species Chelydra serpentina. Next base: position 110,396,384 of record JBAIAC010000004.1, read on the forward strand.
GTTTAACCCTCTGTGGGATGGCAATTTTGAGGGAGAAACTGGCTACTTTAAACAAAGTAACAAATGAGTGTTATATTGACAAAGGGAAACACTTTCATTGGGTCACTAACCTTAACTAGTGAAAAGGAGGGAGTCTTGAAACAATCTGTCAAGAGAACTGTAAAAATTGGAGCCAATTTAAGTAGGCCCAGCTATTGGAATGTGTAGATAATTTTCTGGTCTTTTAATGTGTCAGTGAGGAAGCTTTGCTTTCTTGAAGTTCTCCAGTATTTCCACATGGAGAAAGCCTCCCAAGACCAAACCGGTGATACTTAAAGGTGGGGAAGAAAAATTCCCCTGAGAATCATAAAAAATGTACAGTTGTGCCATAAGCCTATTTAATATATACGCTGCTGTATCATATAATAATACTAAAAAGTTAGAGAGATGCTCTAATTTGGTAAATGTAGAGGCTATCATGACCTATTGACTAGCGATGTTCCTTTAGATAGTGAAGCGACAGAAGAATTTTTCTCCTCAAACAGCTGAATCCTGAAGCACTTCCTGAAGAGCTACATAGCGGAGAGGTCAAATTCCTTTGAATCCTCTGAAAAACAATGTACTGTCCACAAACTGTCCTAGAATAACATTCCCAAGAATCAGGATTGGGCTATTTGAAAGGCAGTAGGAACCACAGCACTAGTTTAATTTTTCATTGTACCCACCCAAGAGTAATCGGGAGCTGAACAAGGGACTGGGCTGGAACTGGAGTGCACTAAAGGTTTCCTGAGAGGATACTGACTTGATCTGGTCAAAGAATTATCTTGTAAAAAGAATCTGATGCCCTCATTGTCAATTGACCAGTTCAATTATAATTTGGGATCTGACCCTGCACCTCTGGAAATCTGTGAGGGTTTTCTCATTGACATCAGGCAGAGCAGGATAAGAACTTTCTAGTTCATTACCTTAAAGGACAAAAAGCCTATTTGGAGGGCTTGGAGAGTAGGATCTTTCCTGATTGTGGAACACTTTCCATCGCCATCGCTCAAAATTAGTGCTATCAACACGTTAAAAGCACTCATGCAGTCGTGTAGCTATGGGTGGAAATCCGGGTGGGCCCCAAGATATGGTGGACACAGGGCAATCACATTAGCTGGAGTCATTGTCTGAGATACCACAGGCGCACAGGGAGCACCTGCAGACACCTGCTGGCTCTCTTGTCCACAGAGGTAGGATCACACTAGCTCTGCCCCTCATGGAAGATTTATGTGATGATCAATGCACCTATCCGGGCAAGCTGCATGCTCTTTGCGGGCACTGAGGCTCTGCAGGGGAAGGTACAGAAATCCAAGACCTCTCATGGCAAGGACTGTGAGATGCAGGTCGCTCACATGGTGCCTGCTCTAGGGTGCTCCTGGTTTTTCAGCCCAAGCCAAAACAGCTTCATGGGTATCCCCACTGTGCCCCCAGCATGGATCCCTCCTGCACCCTGATTACCTGCACCCCAGGGCTGCCTGGCAACAGCCTCGCCCCAGGCAGTGGACGCCACTCTGCTGCTGGCACTGCAGAGGCTTGGAGGTGGTAGCGTTGCTCATATTCTGGCTCAGGTTCCCTCAACAGCAGCTGGGCTCGAGTGGCAGCACGTGGCTTGGCTTCACAGGCCACAGACTGACCAGACTCAGCATAGCTGGTGCAGGAACTTCCCAGGAAGGCGGCTGCAGTGCTCAACACATAGCAGCCCAACATATAGCAGAGGCGAGGCTGCTCCAGGGCACGTGCCCTGTGCCAGCCCCTGTCCTTGAGCCCCCTCCTGTCTTAAATGCTGTGGGCCAGCAGGAATGAGTGGGGGCAGGTTTTATTCCACAGCCGCAGTGGCTTCTCCTGGGAGGAATCAGCCGCTGTGACAGCAGCCCTGGGGCAGGTTCACACAGGCTCTGATCTGAGTAGGCCTCAGTGCTAGATGGGTGGTCCGTGGCCCACATAGGCCCACCCGTGGCTACACCCCTGCCACTCAGTCCTCTTATTTCCCGGCTAAAAATGCTTGAAGAGAGGAACTTACAATATCTGGAGAACCCCGTTCTTTGCGCTGCAGGAAATCGATTGTTCAGTCAGTGAAGCATGGGTCTTCCTATGTGGTAGGTCTGCTAAGCTGTTCAACAAGTCATGATTTAGCCTTTTTTTTTTTTTTTTTTTTTTAATATCCACTAGGTACAACATATTTCTCATGCAGATTAAAAGGAAGTTGGAGAAAGACTAAACATCAGGTTTTCTTGACAGCTGAAACATTGTGCCATTAGCAGCATCTAAATAAATAATAGAAATTGGAGATGCAATATTGCTAGTGACTCCTGGAAACATCCCAAATTGGGGCACGTGGGAAAAAGCAACATGAAAACACAGCAACAGTAAAGATGAGGAAAGAACTCAAGGTAGATGTGAAATTCACTAAAAATAAACATCCAGTTGCTGTGGAGCCAAAGGCACATCTTTATTTGCTGACAGCATCTGTCCTTTAGGGACAGTGTTCTGCTGCATATTTATTTTCACTAGGCCTGTGTTGTACTACTGAGACACGGAAGCTTCTGTTTTCGGAGCTCTCCCCTAACAGAGATGTGTCACTATAAAGGACCAAAATAACCCTAATGTAAAACACTTTTTTTACTGAAATCCATTTTCTAAGAAGTGTATTATGAATAATAAATTGTGCTTGCGGGTCTCTCTCTCTCTCTCTCTCTTGCTTTCACATGCTCCTGATAAGCTTATGTCAGAGCACTGACTGCCCATACGGCAACCACCCTGTTCATTGCAACAGGGGTAGGAGTTGACTGTTAAAACTGGAATCTGATTTAGGGAGGGACAAGTCAGAGGACTTTCAAATCTAGGCTCACACTGAGTTTGATCTGAGAGGAACATTACAGACATTTGCTGTTTCAGTCCAGGCTGCAGTAGAAAATAATACAGCAGTCGCCCTACAGACGCTACCTACAGTAGCCTGATGAAAAGCCTGAAGCTCTCAGCTGGCAGAGAAACTAAATTACATCTCAGACCTAGAATTCAGGGTTGAGGTCATCAGAGGAGCTGTGTAAGGAAACTTAGATTACAGTGGCACAACTACAATACCTCAGAATAAATCAATATGTTTTGTGGCAAGCTCTTAATCTTTATATGTACAAACAAACTGATACACAATTAAGAAGGGGGGCAGGGAGAAGGAATATTGCTAGCAGGCAATTGTATTCATAAATGTTTCACAGATAACGTCTAATTAAGTGATTCAGTGCAATTGTAATCAAACTAAATTCAACCAGGAAATGTCCTACTTAGTTATGAATCTGTAGTCAACAGTCACACTGGGTTTCTCCTGTCATGCATTGCATTAAAATGCACACTTCTGTTTAAGTGGGACAAGACACATGACATCTCAGGGCATCATCCCTAAGGTAGGGTTTAGTTATCAATTAAAACAAAAGTATTGTAAGTGTTATCTGTCACTGAGATATCTTAAGTCAGCAAGGAAAACGGGAGGGGGGGAGAGTATGCTAATTATGCCTGGGCTAATGTATTAAAAGCATCTGTTTGCTTGTTAAAGTCAATGGTATCTTCAAACCCAAAAATGGAAATTAACAGATTGTAGAAAGAAATCAATTGGAAAAGAACTTAACACTTATGATGATGGCAGATTGATGGTCACAGTTTAAATAGCTCAATTGTTGACCTATTTTCTCTATACAAGAACATGATTCTGTGAAGAAGACACCACTGGAAGCAAGATGGTAAATGAAAATGGATCTATCAAAACTTTTTGTTTGAGAAATAACATTAATTGTCCATTATTAGCAGTAAAGCACCAACACAGGACTTCTCAAGGTGTTCTTCCCCAGAGTGCCTGCTTGCTGTGTGGCTAGGACATGTGTCACATCATGGCTTGCACTGATGAAGGGGGCCTGCAGATCCTGGAATAGGTCAGGTCTTGGAGTGTGGATACAGCAGACAACAAATGCCTGTCTGCATTTTAGTATACTGCTGACAAGACAAGACCTGAGGAAAGAGAAGTTGAGAGGCTAACAAAAGAAAGGAATTTAGGAAAGTGGGTGGGGAAGAGAGATTGGGAACAAAGAGACAGAAAGACTCTGGGGGGAAAAAGAGAAGGGGATTTGGGAAGCGCAATGGGACAGAAAAGGGGACAGAGGGAAGGAAACTACAAACAAGAAAGCTGAAAGAAATCCTGAAGGAGGAAGGGAGAGAGAAAAAAATGGTATAGAGATGGAAGGGAAGAAAGAGTAATGAAACCACTGAATGAGAGTGCAAGAAAGCCAATGAATGATATGGAAGGAGTGATAGAAAAAGAAAGCAAATATATCTGTAAGGGGGAAAAAAACTGTAGGGACCAAGGTGTGGGCAGTCATGCATAATGGTTAGAGTCAGGGACCTGGAACCAGAGCCAGGGTCAGAGTCAGGTGCCAAGCCGAAGGTCACAGCCAGAAACAGGAGTCAAGCCAGAAGCAGGGACTTGGAGCAAGACAGGGAAGCAGGAACCAGGAACAAATGGGTGTCTGGGAGAAAGAGGGCAGGAATAGGCTGAAGGTAGACAGGGTCCATAGCAGCAGCCAGCCAGAGATTCACCTACCTGATCGGACAGCTTCCTGTGCCTCTTTCTGGTGTAAGTAGTGCATCTCAGTCAATTCGTGGGTCTGGTCATCTCCCTCAATCAGGAGTTCCTGGGTGGGGCCCTTTTTGAGCTAGAACTTTGCTAGCCCCATTCTCTGGGAGGGGGGAGGGGTCAAGCAAGCTTCTTCGGGGGTGGCCATGGTCTGAGGACGGGGGGGATTGGTTTTGAGGCTTGTGATCCCTTTCAGAGCCTGTTAGGGTTTTAAATTCATCTGGCCTTTTTCCGGATTCATCAGGCATCACATTTTGTATCAGATAGTAAATATAAATCTGGATAATGTGGCATGAAAATAGGTGGCCCACAATGAGAAGAAGGAATAATTACCTCCCAGTGCTATGTTACAGTCAGTGTCCTGGGGAGGAGAAAAGAGAAAGAAATGGGAAAGTCTCCTGGACAGGACCTTTTTATGTAAACAAGCAAGAGACATTCCCACTGGAGGAAAGGGCCACTTGAACTTGGAACAGTAGCTATCCTAGCTAGGTACAATATTTCATTACCCTGTCGGAGAAAAACAGAGTTCTCGCTCTTTCTTTGGGTGCAGCAAGGCAGATACATTTATTAACTCAAGCAATTGAAATTGAGGGAGAGAGTGCACTAGGACACAGGGTTTCCCCCTCCTAGGCAGGTCTCTCAAAAGATAAACAATTAAGGCAAGCATTTATACTTTTTGTTACATACAGTAATGATCAACAGTTTGTTTATATTATGTCTTGCCCATTCCTGTATTTTCTCACTTCTGTTCTCAAAACATAGCTATCTCAAGGTTGGGTCACGCTGACTCTACTCTGCTGTCTTTTCACCCGCTTCTGACGTGAGCCCTGCTTCTACAAATCTCGCGTTATTACAGCTAGAGTTAGCCTGACTCTTGCTCATATAGAGGCCTGCATCCAAATTCCCTCTACCGACTTCCACAACCCCACAGAACTACAGGCCAAGAACAAATTCTTCATTTCCACCTGAAGTGCAGTGTTCTTCAAATTAATGTGGCTCCTTTGTAAGCCAACTTTTTACCTTTGCAATTAATTTCCCAGATTTTATCCATTACGTCTTAAATAGCAAAGTAAGCCAACACACCCATTTTGACACTGGCGAGGTGGGTGAGAGATGAGGCCTGTAGGCTTCTCAAGACTAGCCAATGTTATGCAGTCTATCGCCTGATAAGAATTACTTCAGGGATGTTGACATCCCACGGACATATCGCCTAACCTTAATATTGCTTTAATTTGAACCCTCTGAGTATTTTTGCATGGCTGAGTCTTAAAACCCCATCCCCAGTATTTAGAGATATTCACATCACATCAACAACTTGGGAAAGGAATCCAAAAGCCATTTGCATGTTGTGTTTGATGCTCTTACCATTCCAGGAAATGCCATTTTGTTATAACTAATACCAGTCCGGGTTCCGTTTGCACTTGTGTCATCACTCACGTACCCTGCTGGATGTCTGACATCTGCTGATGAGTTTGGAAAAATAATACACTGGTCCAGCAGTTTTAAATTGAGGACAGATGTTATGCAGAAGAAAGCAGTTTACCTTTACCTGGCATAACCAATTACGCTGCAGCTATCTTATTATTACATTAGCGTTATTCTTTACTTCCCTCCCCCACCCAATTGCATTATAACCTGTCCAAGGAAATAATGAGCCTCAAGCTATTTTTACTTTGTTCACAATACAATGTCATTGCTTTATGTATTTTTGCTTTGTGAACTTTAATGAAAATGAGTCGACATGCACTTCATTAGTCAAGACTGGAGATGGGGGCTAAACCATATCCACAGATCTGAACACCACTGAAAATACTCTGAACACACACTTCAGTGTAGGGAATCTCTGAATCTGGTTCTGAGCTTTATTGCACAAAACCTTCTATGCTCAAGACCCGAGTTCAGGTTTCTGTGTTCCCCTTGCAATAGTTGCTGACATAACTAATACCTTAAAAACAGACATGGGAGCTGCTGTCCTTACATTCTGCTAGCTTTCCGAGTAGCAGCCATGTTAGTCTGTATCCGTAAAAAGAACAGGAGTACTTGTGGCACCTTAGAGACTAACAAATTTATTTCAGCATAAGCTTTCGTAGGCTATAGCTCACTTCATCGGATGCATAGAATGGAACACACAGAAGTAAGATGTATATATACACACAGAAAACTTGGCAGCTGCCATACCAATTCTAAGAGGCTATTTAATTTAGATGAGCTATCAGCAGGAGAAAAAAAAACCTTTTGTAGTGATAATCAAGAAGGCCTATATCAGACAAAAAGAAAAGGAATACTCGTGGCACCTTAGAGACTAACACATTTATTTCAGAATACGGTTTCGTGGACTACAGTCCACTTCATCGGATGCATAGAATGGAACATACAGTAGGAGGATATTTATACATTCAGAGAAACAGGAAAAGGTGGAAGTAACCATAGCAACTGTAAAAGGCTAATTAACTGTAAGGAACTGTTATCAGCAGGGGAAAGAAACTTTTGAAGTGATAATCAAGATGGCCTATTACGGACAGTTGACAAGAAGGTGTGAGGATACTTAACTTTGGGGAAATAGATTCAATGAATGTAATAACCCAGCCATTCCCAGTCTCTGTTTAACCCTAGGTTGATGGTATCCAATTTGCAAATTAATTCAAGTTCAGCAGCTTCTCGATGGAGTCTGGTTTTGAAGTTTTTCTGTTTTAAAATTGTCACCTTCAAGTCTGTTATTGAGTGACCAGGGAGGTTGACGTGTTCTCCTACTGGTTTTTGAATGTTATGAAATCTGATGTCAGATTTATGTCCATTTATTCTTTTGTGTAGAGACTGTCCAGTTTGGCCAGTGTACATGGCAGAGGGGCATTGCTGGCACATGATGGCATATATCACATTGGTAGATGTGCAGGTGAATGAGCCCCTGATGGCCTGGCTGATGTGATTAGGTCCTATGATGCTAGCTGTTCATGATATTATGTTGTGGTGGAAAGAGTAGCTGAAGTCTGGAGTAATTGTGTGTTTGTAATACTTGTCTATGCACTGAAGACTGGCTCCTACTCCCATTTACATCTGTAAGGGGTGCCTACCCCACACAGTCATAGAAGGGGTTAACCATTCCCTGCCCCTGAAGGAGCAATGGAGGTGAGTTCTCTGAGAGACCCAGAGCAGCTGTGGGACGCACAGCCAATCAGGGAGGAATTGCAGGGAGCAACCAGTCCTGGCCGGGCAAGCTCAGCTAAAAGGATGCTGCAGGGCAGAGTAGGAGCAGTTGCTGCTGAGAGCTCAGGGAGGGCTGGAGGGCTGAGAGAACTGCAAGCACCTTAAATAGAGCAGCTAGTGTCAGCAGGGCCGGCTTCAGGCACCAGCCTACCAAGCACGTGCTTGGGGCGGCACCTGGAGGGGGGCGGCACTCAAGGTTTTTTTTAATTTTATTTGATTTTATTTACAAAAAAACCTAATCTTCCTCTGGCACCCCAGCCAGGGGAGCGGGGCAGCAGGCATGCTCCGCTCCCCACCGGCGCCCCGGCCGGGGCAGCGGGGCGGCAGGTGTGCTCTGCTCCCCACCGGCGCCCCGGCCGGGGGAGCAGGGCGGCAGGCGTGCTCCGCTGCCCGCCGGCGCCCCGGCCGGGGCAGCCGGGCGGCAGGCGTTCCGCGCTCCCCGCCGGCAGGGGGAGCGGGGCGGCGGGCATGCCCCCCTCACCCTGGCGTTTTGGCGGGGCAGCGTTGTTGGGGGGGTGGTGTTTTGGCTGGCGTTGGGGGCGGGGGGCGGCGCTTATGGGTTTTTTGTTTTTTTTTGCTTGGGGCGGCCAAAAAGGTAGGGCCGGCCCTGGGTGTCAGGGACTGGGAGAGCAAGAGGGAGCTCCTGATTGGCTGTGGGGCTGAGTGCCCTGAGGTAAGGGCAAAGAAGGTGCTGGAGCCGCAGAGAAGGGGCTCAGGGAAATATAGCAGAATTGACAGAAGTTAAAGAGATGCAGCAGGAGGCTGCTATTTACAGGGTCCCTGGGCTGGGACTCGGAGTAGTGGGCAGGCCTGGATCCCCCCACTCACCACTGGGGAAGTGGCTGGACAATAGGACCATGATACACACCGCCGGATGGGAGAAATATGGATGGTGACCTAGCCAGAGAGCTGAGTCACGAAGAAGATGCTGCAGTTCTTGAATCTGAGAGAGGGACTAGGCGGAAGTGGGGATGGAGTGACAGCGTGCAAACAGGGGCGTCGGCGTCAAGCAAACCATGGATGGGAGGCATCGGCATTGAGCTAATCCCCAGAGTGGCCAGGAGGCGGCGCCAGTCTGGTGGTGAGGGCAGTACCCTGTGACAAAGAGTTTTGCCATTAGTATGGATCAGAACAGGAGTGGATCCTTTTCTGTTTCAGCCCAGTCCTATGAGGCACTGAATACCCTGAACTCCATCTGACTTCAGTGTGTGTTGAGAACACTCAATATCTCTACTTCCATTTCTGTCCTGCCTCTCTTGAGTCAAACCCATAGACCCCGTACCCCAAGCCCCCGCCCAAATAGTTCAAATCCTTGTGCGGCCAGGGGTGTGCCTGAGTTCTGGGCAGGAACATGTGCAGTGCCTGGGCTTTGATTAGGAGACTGCAATTTTTTCTTACATTTTACCTGAATGAAGGGTGGCTACTATACTTACTGGTTTCAATGAGGTTTAACCAAACCTTTAACAGTACAATAGATTCTTCATTCACTGCAGTCTGGGTTCCTTTCTCTTTCCCCAAAGAAGCCCCCAAGATAGAGGTATAGTAGTGGCAGAGCAATTTATCTTTAAAGGGCAAAGTATAAGGACATTTTTCCAAAATGGGCAATGCTGAAGTTAGCCAACTACTATATTTGATTTGTTTATGTATAATTCAACCTTCCTACTCACCAAAATAAGCACATTCCAAAGCATATGCTGTATTATAAGTTTGCAGTGTTGTTTTAGCCATGCTGGTCCCAGGGTATTAAAGAGACAAGGTCATTGAGGTCATATCTTTTACTGGACCAACTTTTGTTGCTGAGAGAGACTAGCTTTCAAGCTACACAGAGCCCAGACCTGAAAACTAGCTCTGTGTAGCTTGAAAGCTAGTCTCTTTCACCACCAGAAGTTGGACCAATAAAACATATTACTTTATCCACCTTGCTGGCATTTTAAATATGTCACATGGCCACTGAAAAATAACCAAGGCCCTGATCCTTAACACTGCTCCACTTGGTTGGACCCATATGCAAACCAGTGAAGACAAGGGGGGTTCCATACAAGCACAGACATCTGGGGTTTCAATTCCTGACCCTGCAAGTCATATTCAAACTAAGTAGTCCATACTCATGTTTCTCTGACCGCCACGGACCACTAACATGAGTAAGAATTCCCCAAGTGAGTCAGGGCTGGCAGGACCAGGCCCTTATGGAAAACTCAACCATCATGAACTTTGGATACTTTTAAACAATATTTCACTGTGGGGTAATAAAAAGTTTCACAATCACCAGAAATATTCCCACACTTGGCCCGGTCTTTGGTCTCTCATTTTTCTTTATAAGGCACAGCGTTCACTTTTCCCAAGACTGCTCTCTTTTGAAATGTAACACATTGTTGGAAAAGGAAAAAGGAAATAAGGTAGCTAAAGGAATGGTAATTTGTCTGTGGTGTTACAGTAAATGTCGCAGTTCTCTCCTGTTGGCACCATTTTATTTGAGCTGTGGGAATACAACCAACCAATAGCTTCTGAAACATCAACCAATATGAGCCCATAAAAAAATCCATCTGTGAACATGGACTTAATCAGTGCTACTGCAGTCAAAAAAATGGATTTTCTCATGCTTAGAGTGTCAGATTGACATAAACCCAAAAATTAGGTTTGCCAAAAAGAAAACCTACAATCAATTAAAATGTTTCTTTTGGAATTTCAAACAAATCTCAAGAAAACATCTTCTTGCTTAGATGGAAACACTCCTAGGCAGTGTTTGTGGTGAAAACATGGCACCATCATGGTACTGAGGAAGAAGGAAATTTTGTTTGCATCAGGTATTTTGTATAAGAAAGACCAGTTGCTAAATCCCCCCCAAAATGCCTTTATTTTGTAAAATGAGACTTGGATGCAGGGCCGGCTCTGGCTTTTTTTTGCCTCCGGGGCGCCCCGGCCAGGGAAGCGGGGCCGCGGGCAGGCCACGCTCCCTGCCAGCGCCCCGGCCGGGGCAGCGGGCATGCCGCCCTCCCCCCTGGCACCCCGGCTGGGGCAGCGGGGCCGCGGGCATGCCACCCTTACCGCTGGTGCCCCGGCCAGGGAAGCGGGGCTGTGGGAGGCCCTCCCCGCCGGCACCCCGTTTTTGTTTTTTTGCCTGTAGTCAACTATTACTTTATTGAAGTAAGTCAAGCAAAATACAAACTTACTCACAGAGTCCAAAAGGAATTCAATTCAATCTATTTTCTGCTCACCTTGCTGTGGGTTTTGTTTGTTTGTTCATTTTAGCATAGCACAATCAATGAACAACCAGTGTAAAAGTTAAAATCATCTTGCAGCTACTGGCTTTTGGTTGCATCCTTTCCCCCATCTATATATTGTCTATTTAGACTGTAAGCTAAGTGTCTACCGCATTGTGGGCACAATATAAACAATAATTGTTAGTAACAATTGCATGCAGACTTCTCTGTAATGCAGCAGCCTACCAGACATGTAGTCACAGTGCCCGGGCTTTGCAACAGCTTCCCCAGGAGTACTTTTTTCCCACCAGTATCAGGCAAGTTTCCCAGACCTAAGACTTCACACGCATTATGTATATTTAGCCACATCCTGGCTCCCCTAGGAAGGGGTTACATCTGGACCCCCTGGCTCCTGCAGTGAGTCTTAGGAACCAAGCACTGATCCTGTAATGTGTTGTGCCTGAATAGACGCTTGTGTTTGCCCCGGGCCCCATTGAAATCAATTGGGGTCTGCAATCAGAGCATCTTCCTGCTTGCATCTCATTGCAGGATTGGGACTGAAATATTAAATAATGACTGTCACACGATAATCACTTGCTTTTTAAAGAACTAGTTCTTAACAATGTGGTGAAATTACTCTTACGCTATTTTACTCAATGGTGCTCAATTATATTTCAAGTTCAACCCATCACAGATTGAAAAGCAAAAACATAATTCAGTCAAAATGTGTTGCATATTGGCAGTAATGTTGTATTGTGGGTCAGATTCCCTGTTGCCTTGCATGTTGTATAGTCACTGATGCCAGTGCAAGATGGGTAAAAATGGTTAAACTCAACAAAGGCACTGGTGTCAATGGCTACCCAAGGCACCAGGCAACAGAGAACCTGGCTTTATCCATTTTATGCATTGATTAATATAACAATAAAACTGAAATTGATGTTTTTTATGTCTTAAGAAAACATTTTGGTTTTTATATAATCAACACTATACCAAAGCCACCTTTATAACCAGTCACAAGGGCTGACGCTGTACAACCTCACTCATATGAGTAATTCTTATGCAAATCCATGGTCCATTGAAATCAGTACGACAACACATTTGAGTAAGAGTTTGCAGGATCAGGCCTTCAGTGGTCATTGTCAGTTTCCTGTGGAAGTAAAATAAGTATTAATTCATTCAGTGTTACTCTCTGTACTGCTAATGAGATTGATATCGGTTTGATGTGCTGCTTGATGCTTGAATAACAACTGTATAACAGTTAAGTGCATCTACAACTATTTTGGTATATACCTAAAGAAGCAATAATTAGTAGTATTTACATTTTACCTTCTGTGCTCCCTTTCTTAAGCACTTTCTCTCTACTTTCTTATGAGTCATGTCTGACTATTCTACCGGGCAATAAATAATGAGGGGAAATACAGTGAATATCAAGCAATCTTTATTGTGAAAATTCCTCTTGTAATTGCAGTCAGATTTACTCGATGCAAGATGAGGCCATCCTGTCGCTCTGGGTTTTGATCTCTTTGAACATTGACGATTAGAAGCAGACATGTCAGATCATCTGATAAATCCCGCTTGACCTCTTCTGAGTTAGTGTTTTGACTCACTGTGATCTGCGTCACAAACTAGAAACTATTCCTCTCTGTGACATCCCCTCCCCCACCCCCCTCATTCTCCACTCCAGGGATAAAGATGATGAATTATAAGAGGATTTTAGAATCACTGTTGATACCCGACCACGTGCTACATAGGGCTTGTCCCCATTCACTATGAGCCAAACGCAGGCTGCATGTGAAAACTCAGTTCAGTAAGGAGAGTGGCCCATCTCTTGTGGAAACTCACAGCCAGCTAGGAGATATCCTGCCATGGCAAGGCAAGTTCTCTCTGTGTCCCAGGGACTAACTGGCAGAGGACACAGGAGATGCACAGGGTTGTACAGGAATCCCCTGGGTCGGATATCTGCATCATAGTTCATTGAAGGGAGGCATGTGAAGTCTCTACTGAGAGCCAGTAGCCCACGGGCCATAGGTGCTGGAACTATGAGTGCTGAGGGTGCTGCCGCACCCTCTGGCTTGAAGTGGTTTCCATTATATCCAGGGTTTACAGCTTTGTTCAATGGCTCTCAGCACCCCCGCTATACAAATTGTTCCAGCACCCCTGCCACTGGCCATCATAATCATTTTGAAATGTATGTGCAGGTGATATGTAAGGAGTTATGTATCTGTACTGACAGTTATGCTCTTAAGGTCTTGGAGTTAAGGCAGTGGCATACCTTGGAAATGTCACTGTCACACGGGAGGTAACTGACAGCTATGTCCCTATCTGGCCATTTGTGTACTGTATGCTTCATACTGTACGCCTATTTGACAAAGAGCCAGCTGTGAATTAAGAGACCATGAAATCTACAAGAGAGGAAATCCACAGGATGAAACAAACAGCAGGGGGTGTCCTGTTTTTGAATAAAGACAAAGGATTGTTCTAGTTTACCTTGGAGTGCAAAGAGATACACTGAATCCTTCACTGTGGAGGCAAACTGACAGCGTCCGTGTCTCATGAGAGACAGATCACAGCCTGACTGACTGTACAGCGCTGCAGGGATTTGGGTGGTGAGCAATAGTTTATTAGACATGAGAGCATCTTGTTAATTAAGTCTAGGCTATAGAATGCATGTTATAATTTTATATGTATCCATTTGTTTCCAATACTTCTACTTGCTACTGTTTGGAACCTCTATGCTTTGTTAAATAAACTCATATTTGATTTCACTATAAACAAATATAAGCACTGTGTGTTAAGTGGAGCAGTGAGCTGAGGTGAAACAGATAAGTGGGGTTGTCTGTTTCTTTGGAAGCAGCAGGACAGTGAATACTGAGAGGGTCCAGGGGAACGGGGGCTGGACACTCCAGGGACAAGTTTGGAGGGGTTGGGGGGTTGGAGTGTGCCTATCACTAACCTGCAGAGTGACAGCGGGGCTTGCAAGATGTAGAGGTGAGTGTCACATTCCAGGATGTGTTCTAGAGCAGTGAGGGGTTATGCCACTGCCTGCCCTGCAACCATGGGTGCCTCACAATGATTTGCTGCTGCAGCTCCCAACCTGGGCTGCTCCCAGACAACACACAGGTCACACACTGAGTGTCAGTGTATAGCTGCAGCCCTGGCCCAGCAGTTCTGACCCCAGCAGCCTGTCAGCAACACACTAGTCACACTCTGGCTTGGTGACTACATGCAGGGTGTTCCCAACCCTCTCCCCATCCCTAATTTTCCCCAAAACATGTGTTCTGCACTGTCCATCACTCTCCGGGACAGTACAAATATTAAGATCCGCTGCCCCTGTAAGGGGTCAATATTCAACAGTTTGCTACTTTAACTGGAGCTACCAAACAGTTCCAATTAAACACACACTGGATTGGTTTAGATTAAAATATAAAACCAGTTTATTAACACAAGAAGACAGGATTTTAAGTGAATTCAAGTATAAGAGATAAAGTTAGAAATGGTGACAAGCAAATAAAAGTGAAAACACATTTAAGAGTCTAAAACTTAATCTAGCAATGTCTGGTTCAAGGCTTTGTTTAAGATGGCTTTTCTCACCCATAGTCTTCCAGCAAGATGGTGACTGATCTTTCCCTCAGGCAGGATCTCTCCCAGAGACCCAAAGATTCTGGTGCCTTTGTCGTCTTAGGTGAAAGAGAGACACTTGGCGTTGTCTCTCTCTTTCTTTTATAGTCCAGTGAACCTTTGAAGTGGATTCTTCTGAGGGTTACCCTTCAAGGTAAATCTTATTCAAGCAGTGAAGAAGGCGACATGGAGTCTGGTGGTGAAGGAGGCACCTGTGCTCCTTCTCCTCCCCTGTATTTTCTGAGATGCAAATTTGCTTTGTCTCCTGTCATCTCCTCCCCCTGCTGTCTAGAGAACCCTGTTTACTACTTACATGTGAATTGAGGTAAATATACATTGCTTTGCTTAGGATACACCCATTTCACACCTTCTGCCTGGGCAAGGCTGCATGATTTTGAACATGTTCTAGTAACATGTACTTTACCCATAATGTTGCTACATACATTTCATCATGATATCATTAACCCGGGAGTTATTCGTTTTCAAATGATACCTCATATGGCATGTTTCCTACAAAGTCTATTAAAGTGCGTAGGGTGTGAATAAAGGGCTTTTGGTCACATAAAGGGCTTGTGTTGCCCATGGCTGGTGGAATTGGGGAGCTGACCTCCAGCAAGCAGAGACCAGGCTTCCTCATACTAAGGGCAGTTGGCAGCGATGTGCCTCACAACCCTGGGTTACTCCAGGAAGCATCAGAGTCCCACACTGAGCCAGCACCACAAATGGTAGGGAGCTCTTCACTGCTCCTCTCAACAGGAGCTCGATGAATGTTGGCCAGAGTTTGCTGCTAGCTGGATTGTGTGCCACCCAAATGTTAGCTAACATATGCACGCCCACAGTCCATGTCCCTTTTGGCTGCTGTCCATGTGGGAGATCCCTGTGGATGCCAGCCCTTTTGTTCATGCCCCCTTTGACAGGCTGTGGCACTTCCACTCCGTGATACAATAGTAGCTGCCAGCGCACTTTTGTGTGTCATCATGGGATGGCAGATGCATATGCACACTGCAATGACTGATGCTCACAAACTCTTTTTCCCTTCAGGTGCCGGACCGGCTCGCCCAAGGGCAAAACCTGGTTCTGTCTTTCCTCAATGGGCTGACTGTTTGTGAAAAATGTTCAGGAAAGGGTTTAGTCCTGACACTTAAACCTGGCTCGGTTGCATGCTAGTTTATGGTTTGCATTAGTTTTATTACAGTACTGAAAGTGTTGGAAATCCAAGAGATTTAATCATATTCATGTTATAAACACCATTTTAACAGCACATGGCATTACAAATTCTTCACTGCTGTGTGCTTTTATGGGGAGGGAAGGAGAAAAGAATCAGCTGTAAATTATTTATATATCTATCAAGTTTACCATATTTTCAGTTATGTTGCCAGCATTTACCATTGTTTTCTAAATGTTCTTATTACCTGACCTTTCTATGCCTTTTATTCCTCAGTGGACTCAGCGCCTGATAAAAACAACAACAATTCTTTGAATGGATATAAGTACCCATAGTTAAGTGCATAGCAACACAGTAAATTTAAACCTAATCTCTTACAAAAATGCCTCGAGCATGCACAGGCAGTGTTGGGGGAATTAATTGAAAACAAAAGGAACAAACTGATTTACCAATGTTCTTTTTCTATGTTATATTTTGTTCATCTATACAGATCCTCTGCTGGTATAAACTGGATTAGCTCATGCAGTTAGGCTCATTTTCACCAGCTGAGAATGTGGCCCAAATATTTTGACTGATCTTTTTCTGTTTACTCTCTGTCACTGTGTGATGGGGTGTTCACGCCACACCTCACCTGAAAGGGTTAATCTGCCCATGGTTGCTGCACAGAGGGTCCCTGTGCTGGAACCCCTAGTAGTGGGGGAGAGAGGGCTGGGTTCCCCTACCCACCATTGAAGAAAGTGGCATAAACTTGAATTAGAGGACAGCCTGGGAAGGCAACTGGACAGTTGATCATTCTAAAGAGCCTTTGATACCCTCAGAAGGGGAAACACATAAAGTGACCTGGCTAGGGCATCAAACTACACAGAGGAAACACCAAGCCCTGCAGAGTGAGCGTTCTGAGTCCCAGAAAGTGAGAGAGGCCATAGTAATAACAAATGATGGAAGGGGGTGTCAGATCTGGACAGAGCTAATCTTCTAAACCAGGGCTGGCCTTAGACTAAATGGCTCCCCAGGCAAGGAGCATCTTCAGCAACCCCCACCCTCCGTTTGTTAAACTTTTGAATACCTTATTTTTTATGACATTTGTAGCCCATTTCATAACTTTGATGCATGATTTGCATGCATGATTTATCCCTGTCAGATAAGACAGTAAATGTGCACGCTAGGATCAGTAAATCTGTATTTATTCATGCCATATTTAAGCAAATAAAAATAATTTTTCCTTGAAGCACATCGAAACGTTCTAATTTTAAGAATAACTGAAACATACTAACATCAAGAAATTGAGCTGTGCACCAACACTGGATGGACCAGTATTAAATAGTGTTACAGTAGGTGACAGCTCATGTTACATTTTACTTCAAAGAGTCTATTTTCCCTTTTTGTCGCTAACAACAAAAACAGCACCCCGAGCCAGGCACCCCAGGCTGTCGCCTGGGACACCTGCCCCTAAAGCTGGCCCCGCTCTGAGCAGCCAGGGGGAAGTGCCCTAGTGGTAAGAGAACCATGTGAGAAGGTGTTTGAAATGTTACTAAATAATAAATAAAATATTACATTTCCTAGGATGTCGGAGGAAGAGTGAGGAGAGGCTCGAGATTTTAGAGTTTTATGATGGCTTTAGAACTTTAGTGAAAATGTTTTACCTATTAAGTAAAAGCCTGGTGTGGTGGCGTGCGCCTGTCATCCTAGCTGCTTAGGAGGTTATGGTTGGCGGATCGCTCAGGAGTTCTAGGCTGCTGTGCGCTATGTCAATCGGGTGTCCGGTGCTACTGACAGCTTGGCCAGTGGGTAGTTGGAGGCCTGGCTATAACAGCATGTCTGACGTGTTGTGATCGGCGCTCTCTCCGTGGGGGCTGATGGACCGATCAGTGATTAAGTAAAATATCTTCAGAGCTTTATTTAATCAGAAAACAATTAAAAAACCTTTAAATGAGTAGCTTAGTTTACATTTGGTAGCATAAAAAAATTACAGGGTGGGATTTTCAAAACTTTGAAAGTTAGTGAGATTTGTGTGTGACAGACTGTACCCCTTGCACACTATTGTAATAATCTTTGTACAATGTATGCCTTGTGAGGTATCATTTGAAAACTCATAATTAGCTGGTCAATATTGTCCTGATAAAATTTGAGTGGCAACACTGTATGTAAAGTTATAAGACTCCACTGCGTGGTGTTATTAATACACGTTCCAAACCACAGCCCTGCCCAAACAGAAGTTGGCAAACAGCTCTGTCTCAAAGAAAAGAATGTGTGCTCTGCTTAATTTGCATTTAAGCAGTAAATAAAATCATTGGGCAGGAAGGGTAGACAAAGAAACCACAAACAGGTGAGGAAAAACAGCAGACATCATCTTCTCCTGTGGACTCTCTGTCTCCTGAATCTCAGCTAGAAATGTTTTCCAAGGGAGGGACTGACACTATAAAGATGAGAGACAAACACCCCATGGGACCCCTCCTTTTCCTCCTCTCTCTCTCTTTGCCCATCGATTGACTGCACCAGAAGGAACAAAGGAAGCAGACATTACACAGAAGAAGGGATCCTGGCCTAGAAGTTTGGCCAGTAAGACGATTGAGAGCATGTGATTAGAGAAACTTTGCTTTGAATTTAACAGTTTGTTGTTAGACATTAGCTGCATTTTATCTTTATTTCTCTTGTAACCATTTCTGATTTTTATGCCTCATTACTTGTATTCACTTAACACCTCTTTGTAGTTAATAAACTCGTTTTATTTAAACCAATGTGTTTGGAGTGAAGTGTTTGGGAAACTCTATTTGGGATCAAAGGATTTGTGCTTATCATTTTCTATTAATATAATGATGGACTTTATATGAGAGGGCTGGACAGTACAAGATGTATTTCTGGGGGAAAATCTGGGATTGGGAGTGTGCTGGGAACACCTTTCAGTATAGTTCAGGCTGATAAAAGCCTAGGTGTGACTGGCAGGTTGCAAGTTCACACATACATAGCTGGGAGTGACTTCCATGCCAGAAGCTGATTGTGAGCAGTCCAGGAGTGGATGCAACAACAGCAAAGGAGTGTAAAGGGTCCTTCGGGTAAGAGGGGAGTGGTGACACAATTAGTCACCAGTCACTCACTAGTCTAAACTAGATTGGGGATATCAATTGTGCTATGAAGTTATGTTCATGCTCTGGAAAATACCATCCAATGTAAATATACTTTCGTTTAGAGTTCCTGAATACATTTATTATGATACATCATTTGCAAATACGGAAATAGGCAGAGGCTAAGATATTTTGTTTTTTGAAAGAACCAGGAAGGACTAGAGAAAAATGTAGCAAGAGGCAGATGTTTAGGTAAAAACATGCAAAAATTACAAACAGGCAGAGATTAAAATCAAGTTGTGCACTAGCTAGTTTATGCTACTGCCTCATTTTATCACTTTACCTTCATCTTTCCACTCCCTCTCCCCTGACCCAATTTTTTGCTACACCCAAATGTTGCATCTTGTCTTAAATTATATCCTGATCCTACAGTTGGCTCCATGCACGTGGACCCTTGTGTCTTGGAAGAATCAGTTGCTGTTTTGAGGTTGTAGACCCCGATCCTGCAAACATTTACATATCTGTTAAACTTTAAGCATGAGTTGGAGCCCCAAACTGTAAGCTCTTCAGGCAAAGATCATATTTTACTGTGCATTTGCACACTACCTAGCACAATGGGACCTCAGTCCCGATTGGGGCCTTTGGATGCTATTTAATAAATAATAATAATAAATAGATTTCTGAGAGTTGGTCCCTTAGCTCTATTTCTTATCCTTAGCTTGTTTCTTCAAGGCTTCATCTGCTTTCTACATGGTACTCTTTTTCTGCCCACCAGGACTTCCTCTCTTTCTGTTTCCAAGGAATTGTCTCTTCTCTTTTTCTGCACAATCCTGCCCTCCACACTTGGAAAGGTCCAGGAAGCGGAATAGCCAAAAAGGTGGTGCTGACTGCTGAGATAGATGTTTGTAAATAACGTAGCTGAAGTCGACGTACCTTGATCGACTTACCGTGCCGTGAGGACGCTGCAGGGTTGACTGCCACCACTCCCCCATCGACTCCGCTTCTGCCTCTCACCGGGGTGGATTGCCGGAGTCGACGGCAGAGCGATTGGGGATTGATTTATTCGCGTCTACACTAGACGCGAAAAATTGATCCCTGAAAGATCGATCACTACCGTAGACAAGCCCTAAGACAGATGTCTATGAAGGCCAGACCTTTTGTGTAGCATGCTTCTTGTGGCCCTGATTCTAGCTATATTGAATTGCTGTGTGTCACACTCATCCCAACCCCATATATACAGGCCCACTCTGCAGTGGTAACTGCCTGCAGAAGGGAGTTACTGCTACTCGTGAGAGCAGTAACATTGGTTGCTTTATTGTCAGAAAAGTGGCTATATACAAATAGGATTTTCTTACTGAAGAGATGGTCTCCCTGTGTCTATTTGGGGGTCACATCTGATGATTTTAGCAAATAATGTAAGATTTCTAATATTTCTACTCAAGATAGCACTGCTGAGCCCACACAGCTAAAGGAGAAGGGATGGGATGCTATTTCCTACTGTGCATCAACAGAATTGTTTAACAAAGCTTCTCTTGCACAATTTGTACCCCCAGGTGGTGATGTGTGAGTCAGAACGCACGCCGCTTGGCTTTCATGTCCTAAAATGAGTTGTATTAGCACCTAGGAGCTCCAGTCATGGACCATGACCCTGTTGTTTGTACAGCACTTAGCACAGATGCTTGTAAGAACAAGAGAAAACAAAGAGACATAGGGACATAGGACTGGAAGGGCCCTCCTGAGACATTGGGTCTAATCCCCTGCTACCACAGGCAACCCTATCATATAATCCCATAAACTTGTCAAGCTACATCTTAAAACTAGTTAGGTGTTTGACCCCACTCCTCCTAATGGGAGGCTATTCCAACAACTTTCTTCTAATCCCCAGAATAAGTTTATTCATGGCCAGTTTATACCCACTTGTTCTTGAACAAACATTGTTTTTAGCTTAAATAGCTCTTCTGCCCCTCTGATGTATTTGTAGACAGCAATCATATGCCCTCTGCGTCTTTGTCTTGGCCTGTCTTTATCCATCTAACAACAAAAGGGATTACAAGGAAACAATAAGAAAATGTTGGTCAGCTTGATAGGCAGTGGTCTCAGCACACTAGCCGCCTAACCGTTGTCAAGATGTTTTGTAACTTTCCTGGCAGAGGAGAGTTTTAAGGAGGGGTTTGAAGGAGGCTAATGAGGTAGCTTTGCATATATTTACAGGGAGCTCCTCCCAAACATGAGGGGCAGCCCGGGGGCAGCATGAAGGTGCTTGTTTGAATATTTAACAAGTGGGCAATGAAAGATGACATCATGGGCCAATAGGAGGGAGGAGCTGACATCTTGAGAGTGAGTGAGAGATAATAGGTGGGCTGAGGATAGACATTGAATGGCCTTGAAAGTGAAGCTAAGTGGCTTATGTTTGGTGTGATAGAGATGGGAAGCAAGTGAAGGCATACAAAGAGAGGGATGATATAGTCAAAACAATGGGCTAAGAGATGGAATGGAATGGGGTCACTGGGGCAAGTGGTGGGATCAGAGGAGGAGATCAAACAAGACACTTCTGCATCTGTGGCAGGGGAGAAGGAGGAGACTGTTGTGGTAGGGAAAGGGAAGCTGAGCTGAAGGGAGGGGGAAAGTCACATCATTTTATCTTTTTTTTTTCTTGGAAGAAATTGGTAAGATCCTGTTCAGAGAGACAAGGGAAGCAGGAGAATGGAAGGGTTTGAAGAGTGAGACAAAGGTGGGGAAAGGCAGCTAGGATAAAGGACATGGGATTCCATTAATTTGAGAAGTAGAGCTGCTTAGCTAGGAAGATGGCAGAACTGAAGGAGGAGAGAACAAATTTGTAGTGAAGGAAGTTGGCCTGTTCATGGGAGACAGTCCACAGCACAAGAGCAGGAATGGAGGAAGCAGGTGTTCGGGATGAGCCACAGCTGGGGGCTAGCAGGAGAGAGAAGGAAAAGAGTCATGGATGGAGGAGTAAGGAATAGAAAGAATAAACAACCATATCAATGGAAGAGAGGCAAGAGGTCAAGGAGGAGAGAGCTGAGAGCAGATAAGAAGTCATCAGTGTGCAATGGGCAATGTCAAAAGAGACCAGGTGATGGTTAGAGGGGGAACTCAGTGAGAGAGAGCAGTGCTTGGTGAAGACCAAGTCAAGTAAATGGCCCTTTTCTTGAATGGGAGAATTGTACCCAACCTGCAGGTCAACTGAAGAGAAAGGAAGGCAAGGAAATGTGTAGCTAAGAGGTTGGATAAGCCTTCAAAGCTGACGTCACTGAAGATATGTAAGGGAGACTGCAAGAAAAGGGAGACAGAGAGAGAGAAAGAGAGAGAGAGACTGTGCATCAGGGTCAAAAATCAGAGAGGAATGCTGTTGGGGATGGATTAGGTGGATGGTAGAAGACAGCACCATGGAAAGGAAAAAGAGAGACGAGTCAGGTGCTGTGCTGTTCAATAGAAGATTGAGTGGGATGGAGAAGAGTTGGAAGTGGCAGAAACGGAAAAATCAACAGGAGATAAACATGGAATCTCATGAAACTGCTTTTACAGAGTCACTTTTCAGTGTCATGTAGAAGCAACAAAGAGTCCTGTGGCACCTTATAGACTAACAGACGCATTGGAGCATAAGCTTTCGTGGGTGAATACCCACTTCATCAGATGCATGCAGTGTCATGACACTTTGAAGTGTAGTTTCTGATGGACAGGAAGAGGAACATGCATCATACAGCCTCTAACTTCTTCCCCTTTTCTTTGACCTCATCTCTCACTTATAGATAAACCATAGATGCTGAGGAGGGAAGAAAGGCAGCTATTAAGGTTATGGAAGAGGGAGAATATGCAACATAGCTGCTTTGCCCCCTCCAAGACCTAGCCCATGAAAATAGTGCTGGAAAAATAGTTTCCAATAGTCTAAAATAACAGCCCCTTGGATCTACTGTGGCTTGTCTATTCCATAGGTGTCCAATCTCCTGGTGGGCTAGCACATTGTTCACTGTTTGTTAAACTTTATATAGACAGATGTTTTAAGTAAAACACTTCCTAAAGGCTAAAGCACCAGTGAATGCTGACATCCACAATGCACTGTACTAGACAGCTTTGTCTTAGGCCCATGCAAGCCTTCTAGGCAAGGGGCACACAAGTATGCAGCTCACATCTGGAAGGAACCAGAATGACCATGAACTTCAATACCGTCAGAACAAACTGTAAAACTCACATCTTCAACCTTCCCTTCCATGTTTACATAGCCTCGTCCAACAACAGCAACAAAATCATGTATTTATAAACAAACGGCAAAGTCCATGCATGATGAGGCAAGAGAAAGACCTTCTCTTACTCTTCTACTTAGTCTCTCAGTCTCCTCCGGCTCTTTCCCCTCACAATGCAAGCATGTGTTAACCTCTCCCATCTTAAAAAAACTCCACCCTACACCACACTTGCCTCTCCAACTTCCGCACCACCTCCCTTCTCACTTTCATCTCTAAGATCATTGAACACACTGTTTACACTCAGTGTCTGGAGTTCTTCTCCTCAAATTCCATCCTAGCCCCTCTCCAATCTGGCTTCTGCCCCTTGTAATCTATTGAAACTATTCTCACCAAAGTCTCTAATGACCTCTTTCTAGACCGATCACAGAAACAGAGCGCCATCCTTGTGATGGGGGTGTTCATCCCACACCAACCCCTTAAGGGGTTAAGGTGCTAGGTGAGTCAATTAACCTGCCTAGGCTGCACCTGAAGGAGGAGCCAGGGAGCAATGAGGACTGATTAAAGGATGAAGCTCACCTGGATCGGAAAAGGCAGAGCTTGTATAAAGCCAGATAGCTGAAGGCAGAAGGAGGCTGCCGAGAGGAGGCCTGCAGTCATACTCTCTAAGGCTAGGGAGAGAAGGAAGCATGGAGCCACAGGGCAGGGCTATGCCTGGAGTAGGGTGGAAAAGGAGCCTGATACATACAACATAGGAAAGAACAGAAGGGTGTGAGACAGTGTAAACCTTAGCTGCTGGTTGTAGGGTCCCTTACTTGGAACCCAGAGAAGAGGGCAGGCCCAGGTTCCCCTAGCAGCCACTGGGGAAATGGCAGCATTGAGGGTCAGTGTGTGTGTATGTCTGGGGGAGGAGGGAGTTTAAAAAGTTGTTGCCCAGTTTCGGGGGCAGGAAGGGCTGGCACTGGGTGAGGGAGTTAGGTGCCTCTTATGGAGCATACCATTGGGAGCTGATCGTTGTATCACCTGAAGGAAACATGGTTGATCCATCGTATCCAACCAGCATTTGGGCAAAGACAGTGGCAGGCGGATCCCAGATTTGATTTTTTTTTTACGGAAGTGACCAATTATTGTATCAGAATAGGGCATTTGTTAACTGTTTCTCCGGAAGGGGACAGGCATGGGAGAGAGGTGTGGCTGCAAGGAAAGATTGACGGTGTTGTCGGTGGTTGTTGTAGTATGAACAGCATTGAAGTACATGAATCTGAGGATGCTGAGAGAGTTGCCTGGTGTGATTGCAGAGCCATTGGCGATTATCCTTGAAAACTTGTGGTGATCAGAGGAAGTCGTGGACGATTGGAAAAAGGCAAATATAATGCCCATCGTTACGAAAAGGAAGAAGGAGAATCCAGGGAACTACAGACCAATCAGCCTCACCTCAGTCCCTGGAAAAATCATGAAGCAGGTCATCAAGGAATCTATTTTGAAGCACTTGAAGGAGAGGAAGGTGATCAGGAACAATCAACATGAATTCACCAAGGGCAAGTCATGCCTCACCAACCTGATTGCCTTCTATGATGAGATAACTGGCTCTGTGGATATGGGGAAAGCAGTGGACATGATATATCTTGACTTTAGCAAAGCTTTTGATACGGTCTCCCACAGTATTCTTGCCAGCAAGTTAAAAAAGTATGGATTGGATGAATGGACTATAAAATGGATAGAAAGCTGGCTAGATCGTTGGGCTCAACAGATAGTGATCAATGGCGCAGTGTCTAGTTGGCAGCCGGTATCAAGCGGAGTGCCCCAGGGGTCTGTCCTGGTTTTGTTCAACATCTTTATTAATGATTTGGATGATGGGATGGATTGTACCCTCAGCAAGTTTGCAGATGACACTAAGCTGAGGGGGGAGAGGTAGATATGCTGGAGGGTAGGGATAGGGTCCAGAGTGACCTAGACAAATTGGAGGATTGGGCCAAAAGAAATCTGATGAGGTTCAACAAGAACAAGTGCAGAGTCCTGCACTTAGGACGGAAGAATCCCATGCACTGCTGCAGGCTGGGGACCAACTGGCTAAGCGGCAGTTCTGCAGAAAAGGACTTGGGGATTAAAGTGGACGAGAAGCTGGATATGAGTCAACAGAGCGCCCTTGTTGCCCAGAAGGCTAACAGAATGTTGGGCTGCATTAGTAGGAGCATTGCCAGCAGATCGAGGGAAGTGATTATTCCCCTCTATTTGGCATTGGTGAGGCCACATCTGGAGTATTGTGTCCATTTTTGGGCCACCTACTACAGAAAGGATGTGGACAAATTAGAGAGAGTCCAGCGGAGGGCAATGAAAATGATTAGGGGGCTGGGGCAGATGATTTATGAGGAGAGGCTGAGGGAACTGGGCTTATTTAGTCTGCAGAAGGGAAGAGTGAGGCGGGATTTGATAGCAGCCTTCAATTATCTGAAGGGGGATTCCAAAGAGGCTGGAGCTCGGCTTCTTCTCAGTGGTGCCAGATGACAGAACAAGAAGCAATGGTCTCAAGTTGCAGTGGGGGAGGTCTAGGTTGGATATTACTAAAAACTCTTTCACTAGGAGGGTGTTGAAGCATTGGAATGGGTTACCTAGGGAGGTGGTGGAATCTCCATCCTCAAAGGTTTTTAAGGCCCGGCTTGACAAAGCCCTGGTTGGGATGATTTAGCTGGGGTTGGTCCTGCTTTGAACAGGGGATTGGACTAGATGACCTCCTGAGGTCTCTTCCAACCCTAATCTTCTATGATTCTAAGACAGTCAATTGGAATACTGCCTGGGACAGTTGGTACGGAGACTTTGGTATGCGAAGGGGGAAACTACAGTGACCTAGTAGGAGGGCCAAGCCATGAAGAGGGAGCAGTTGAGCACCTGCAGGAAGGGGTGTCAGAGCTAATCCCCAGATGCAGGCACAAGGAAGTGCTCTAGTGGTGAGTAGAGTACCCCATGACAATCCTCCTCCTCCTTCACCTGTCAGTTGACTTTGACAGTCATGCATGTTCTTTTCTTGAAGTCTTCCCTTGGCTCACATGACTCTGTTCTCTTCTGGTTCACTTCCTGCCTCTCTAATTGTTCCTTCAGTGCACCCATCCTCATCCCTCCTCATCCCTTCTCCAATTTTCTGTGGAAGCTCTACAGGCTCTGTTCTTGCTCTGTATGTTACGGCTAATCTCCAAAGGATTAAATAGAACTGGCACTAGGAAAGGGAAAACCCACAATGTCACATAGTCCTCAAATGCATTCTTACCCTCTCCACATTGTTATTAGAAGGGTCCTTCGCTCTGTGGAGAAATAGTCTTCGTAGACATTTGAAAAGAGAAACTAACTAACTTTATTTAGCTTAATAACCTTTGCTGGGAATGCGGTTTTGCCATTAGCAGTGCATTAGTGCTGACTTATGATTCAAAAACTGTCGTTTACCAGAGGCTCCTCTCGTGCTTTGAGGGGGAAAAGCCTGTTTGGGCACCAGTTGCAAAATGCCAATGCACCAAAATATGACCCTGAAAACCTTGAGTTCATCATGATGGGATACTCAGTCTTGAAGTTACAAAAGCCACAAGTCAATATTTATAGATAGAGGGCTCTGTGTGTCAGAGATCTATCCTTTAATACACTACTCTATATTTGACAGAACTAGCTTGATTAGTTTTGCACTGTGAGCCAGATTCTGTTCTTATTTGCATAGGTGTAAAACTGGAGTAACTCCACTGTCAGGTTTATATATGTGTAAATGAGAACACAATCTGCCCGTGGTCTTTTTAAATGTAGTACAAAGAAAAGCACCCTGCCATAAATCAGTTATATAAAATCTTCTGTATTGTACGTTGAAAGCCACATGCTTTGTAAAAATATATAGTCTGACATGTGCAGCAATGAAAAATTATTAAAGGCCAGACTGTATTCGGCCTCCTGCATAGCTGTGCAAGACTGCAGAGAGTCTTGTGATGATGGGGGAAATGTGTCAGGATCACAACAAGGGATGTTGGGACCAGGGGTCAGAGCTGTGGCAAACCTGAGACTAGTGGAGGAGTTCATAGTGAGATTCCAGACCTGGGTCGATGCCAAAGGTTGAGTCCCAGTCAGGTTTCAGGGTCTGGATCAGGAGGCAAAACCAGGAGTTTCTAAGCAGAAATTATCATGGCAGGTACAGAAGATCCACACTGTTGCTTGGATGCTTCCTGGAATGCCTCTTGGGTTTATATAGGGTGGAGAGCCAATCAGGAACCATGAAGCTGCTACCTGTCAGACTCCTTGAGATGGGACTTCCCATGGTGTGTGTCCACAACAGGTTGTGGGGCCATAGACTGCAAGCTGGTTACAGCTGCTGCTTAGTGGCAGTATGGAGCTGCTGGCAGCTCTACAAGCCTGGGTTCTAGGCCTGTAGGGTCTAACATTATGTCTTTAAAAATCAACTTAGTCTAATGTGGGACCACATGCTGTAATTGTATGGCTATTGCATAGTATCACCACAGGGTAGAATTAAGGTTCTTTGGGAACCTTAGTTGTGCCTTTCCATACTTTAACATATTTTGATATTTTTAATTGTAACCTCAACTTTGAATTTTTGGTGGTGAGATAATTACAACATCCCTCTAAGGTGTTACATTCTCAGAATGTACTCTCAACATTAACTCTGTGTTAACAGAATGGTTTTTGTTTGTTTTTGTCCAGGAATAATATCAGGAGTAACAATTAAACTGCTTCTCAGGATAACCTCTCCTGCTAATGAATCACCTGCATAGTGGTTCGGTTTGAGGGAAAAGGTATAAAGGGACAGAAGTAAAGAGAACTGGTGAGTGCTAGTACTAATCGGTATGATAATTACAAGACACAAGTTCCAGTTGGGCTGATAGCCAGTCATCTGCTCTCTTCACAGGTAACCAGGTGCTTTCTTGATTGGAGGTACCACAATACTGTAGATATCTCCACATGCCCTTCATACCAATTCTAGAAGCTTTAAGATTTGCTACATTTTTGCATTTTCAGGTAGTGAGCTTTCATTTGGCAACATCATATGATATGAAATTCACAGTTCATAATTGTGAGGCATTTTTATTTACTTACCTTCTCAAGGTAACTGAATAATGCACTCATGCAACCTCTCTACATCTTCACTCGGAACACAAAAAGGATGATATACCAGTGACATCCTCTAACATATTAATTATGATTCTCATTTTAGAGGTTTTTGTAAACACTTTTTTGCACATCTCTGACAAAGTGGGAATCATTGTTCAAGAGCCTGCATATACAGGAGATCAATAGCTTTAATAATGTATATTAAATTTTTAAACTTAGGCATTAACAGGCAAGCCAAATAAATTTGTTTATATCAATGAAATATGACCAACTGAATACACATATCAGGAAAATGGCCCTACGGGCAGAGATTTTTGCATAGTAAAATTAGATTCACAGCTCACAGTTGACTTGTTAGTTCTTTCAAAGTTGTGCAGTAATTTATGGGAGAGCTCTCCACAGCCACTTCGCTTATATCTCACACGGTCATTTTAGAGTAAGCTGCATTTTTTCACATGCTATCCCACTGAAGAGTAAGTTCATATATTCCCAAAAGAACTAAGCCCCTGTGCTCTTTCTAAAGACAATGAAAGTTTCTTCTTCCTGTTTGTTTTCTTTTCCTTCCACGAGGCACTGCATGTATACCTCAGGATGGAGAAATAGCTGAAGGGACAGAACGTTGATTTTCAAACAGGAAAAGATGGCAAGTATCAGCCATTCAAGCTGGTCAGATTTAATTTGAAAAACAAGTGATCTGAGAGTGTCTGGCATTGGCTTTTTTTTTTTTTCCTTCATGATATTGCTTGACAAATTCCATGAGGGGTGGATCTTACTGAGACAGCCATTTGCTGCTCTTCACCTAGCTGTGGCCCACCAGGTCCCTCCAGTGTGGTAATGTGTTCAGAGTCCAGCCCATTGTGAGGGGCATCCCCCACTGCCATACAGCCTGGGTGGGGCCACAGAAGCCTAGGAGGAGCTGGGAACTTTCCCTGAGGGCCTTTGACACGGTGTGGTGTGGCAGAACTACTTCCTTCTGATCTTAGGGGCAGTCCTGCTGACCCTTCAAGCCATCAGCCTTCGGTTGGCCTATGAGACTGAGTACTGAGCCTGAAGAAATGTAGTGTATGATTCACAAGGGCAGGTTTCCATGCAGCAAATAGTGTATAAAGAACTCCATCAGATGTAAGTATTCTAGGTATTATCTCCATTTTGTAGTTGGGAGGAAAACTGAGGCACAGAAGCTAAGGCTACATTTTCAACACTGTCAACTAATGTTGGGTGTCTACCCTACTCAACCCCCAATTGGAGGCCCCTTTTGAAAATATGGCCCTAAATTCAAGGTCATTCAGGGAGTGCTGTCACCTACTTTAAAAAACAAGGCCATTCCTCCTCTTGAGTACAACATAGGAATACTGAATGTGGGGAACTCATATTTATTCGAGGCCCAGCCAACCCTAGGTGTGGGTCAAAACACTGATATAGCCTTTTGCTGCCCAGTTTACCTTTAATGACCTCCCAATAAAGCCAGTGAAGCTGATGAAGTATTTGTCTTTTGTGGAAAGTAATTAAATACCAAATTAATGCTTTAGAGATTAACATGAGCTGTACAGCTGTGTGGGGAAAAAATTCCATTCTGAAACGATTAGCTAGTTGAATAAAAGTGTCAGGGAGATTCTCAGAAATAGGGCTTTAAACTGTTTTAGATAGAACTATCAATAAAGGAGTCTCTCTGTAGTGACTTATATCAATAGGCTTTTGTTAATTATTTTCTCTCTCCTTTTCTTCTCATTTCCATCTTTATTACAAAGTTACTTCTAACAATAGCATCATCCACTTGTACCAAACAGCAGTCCTTGAAAGCACCCTCACATGAGGGTCCTGCGATGTAATGCTGACTGTTTTGAGAGCTCGATGGGGAAAAGTTACATTAATATGTCTCACTCGATTTTTTTTCATCCCCAGGTGGCATCTGTCCCAGCAATGACCCTATATTATAGTGTGCCAAGGTTCCAAAAGCTATTATTCGCTAAAGAACAGATATTACTAAATTAAAGGAAATCAATGACTTTTCATGTATGTCTGTGTGTATGTGTGTGACACAGACACATGCTTTCTTATTATACTTATGGTCAGGACAGTTTTATCTGCTTTCTATCTAAGGTGACACCACAAATAACAAAGCCAATTTTTTTAAGCTACAGAGAAAATGAATTCTTTAATAAAGAAAGGATCTGTGAAGGAGATTTAACTTTCTTTAATCCCTCAAATCTCCTTGCCAAATACGATAACATTCTGAAATTTCTTGACACTTTTTACTCAATATGTATTAGGGACAAGTAGCCAACACCTATATCAGACCCATTAGGCATGTATTACATAGCTAACCTACCTATCTGAGCATTATTTATTTTCCTTCTTCAAAATTCTTTCAAGTGCAGCAGGTCTATTAGAAATCTTCATGTTAATTTACACGTCGTATTGTTTTTTTCCCCATGGTGCATATGTTGAAAAAGGCATTGATATATATTTACTAAACCATTACCTCCCTAATTGGTGAATTTATTAGAGCAGATGCTTTCTTTCATAAATACTGTCATTAAATGCATGAGACTGTTGATCTAAGCTCCTTTGCTGAGAGGCTGCTTCAAATATAAAGAGCAGAGATGGTTCTCATTCGACTGCAAACTAGACTGAATTTCACAATGAAACTTTCATCATAAAAAAAGAAAAATAACCTCACTGTAACACATCAATGACTTTGTTTCCAAGAAAGGTTTTTTTTCCAATTAAAAAAAAAAAGTTAAAAAAGTGCAGGGTTTCTGGGAAGAGACTGCTTTTTAAAGAAATCACCCTGCTACGGGGAACGCTTGCTTCTGTAATTTGTAGAAAGGAGCTCTCTTAATTATGCTCAGTTTATTGCATCTCTCTCTCTCTCTCTTTCTCTCTCTCTCTCACTCTCTGCGCCTGTCTGTGTATATGCAGGGGGCTAGAGAAAGCTGGCTGCACTACCTGAATAGCTATTGAAAGAGTGAGACTTCTCTGCTTCTGCTTCATTACTGGGTAGCAGCTATTCCAGTGTGTAAGGGAGCCTAACTGCATTCTCCCCTCGAAAACCCTTTGGTAAGTCTCCTATGCTGACAGAGCTGCAGATTAACTCAGCAAAGGAAGAGGGTGGGGGAAGAGCTTGTGTGCTGCATGAGATCAATGAGAGTTGAAAGATTTGTTTTTTAATGTGTTAAATCTTTTCTGTATCATTGCAATGCAAAAAATGTGTGGAGTTTATTCTATGTGCTCAAGAGCAATGTTAAGTAAATTAAGGAGTGCTTAAAACAGAGCTGAAAAAATTACTAGAGATGAGATTGGTAATACTTCATAGAACTGCAAGATGATTCTTTTATCCTTCACTTTTTGTCTGTTTATTGTATTGGATGTGTTAAAAGGCTCAGAGTAACAAAACTAGTTTTCTTGCTGGTGGATGGCTTTGGAAATGTAGAACTTTTAACAGAACAGGGATGACAGCTAATGATATAGAGGAGAAAAGTGGGGGGGAGAAGGGGGGGTTATTTTGATGCACATTATTTTACCTGCTTCTGTTGCTTACCATGCAGATGTATTATGCTCAAGACAAGTCTAAAGAACTAAGGAATGCACATCTACTGCTCAAATCACTGATGTGTATGCTTGTTAAGTATGCTTGTCACATGTTTTATTAGTCATCTGGCTGATAAGTGGGGCTGTCCAAGTCGTTCATTTCAATATATACATACACACACTCTCAGACATGCATTTTTATTTACCTAGACAGCATGGACCAAGTGCATTAGACTCAAGAGGAGATGATAGCACCTAGATGAGAGGTCAGGGCATGGCTCTCCTGCCCTAGCAGAACAAGGATAATGTGAATGATAGATTTGGATTGTGCAGTTATTAGGCTCAAAGCTTGAACATTTTGATTCAAAAGGTGTTAACAAGCTGCACTGGTGATGGACTAGAGGCTGTTGGTTAAATACAGGAAATAACAGAACGATTGGCTCCTAACTGAATCCAAGTCTACTTCCCTTACAAATAAATCCAATCTAGCTGCATCAGTAACAGGACATGGTACTGTGGACTCATCAGTTACTGTCAGTCCAGTCCAGATCTCTGTTGGATACAGCTGTGCACTGGATCATATAGATGACACAGCTGTATTTATAACTGTCAGGAGGGCTGTTCCTTATAGCTCAAAAATATACAGTGATAATTTTAGATTCCTGCTTCGTGTGCTAGTCATCACTTTCTCTGTCCCTGAACAAACACGATAGATCTAAGGATTAGATTTTAGGTCTGCAATGGTTACTTTCAAGTCACTGTGGGTATATTTACTTTCCCTGTCCAGGGCAAAAGGGACCATATTGATTTTTTTTCCAGTTGACTTTATCTGTAGTGTTTAAGGAGCAACTTTTATAAGCTAGTATAAGAACACAGCTCAGCTCACTGGCAAAGTACAAAATAAGTGCTGCTTCCTCAAGCTCAGTAATTTCACATTAGATTGATAGAGGAATCATTCTGAAGGGTACAGGCTGACAGACTGAGCTAGGGAATTGATAAGTGAGCTTGTATAACTAGTCGCTATAGAATGTATAAATAGGACTACTTATGTGCCATGTGTTCCAGGTTTTGAGATCCAGCATTAGTCTGTCAATAGCAAACTAAATTGTTGCTAAAATTGCATCATTGCCTAGGACATTTAGTGCATTAAACGTATTACAGGGGAGCAATAGATAGGGTACAAAAAAATTGGAAGCAGAGTACCTTTTTTCTTTCATTTATGTATAACTTCCATCACTGCTGAATACAATTATGCAGTGCGTTTTCTAAGGGTTTTTCGCTTTTGTGGGCCAGCTTTATCTACATGTATGAGAGTAAAATTCCAGTACTGACAAAGAATTTCAGCACAAAGGGAATTAGGGACAGTAGAGGACCAGGGAGCCCTAGCTATTGGTACATCTGGTCCTGAGTATTGAATTCATACTTGAGCTTGTTCCTGTTAACTAAGTGATTTTGCTGTTGTCCCTTTTGCCATGTAACAATGAGCACGAATCTCAAACCAACCTAATAGAAAACAGGCTTGTGGAAAAACCTCTCATTTGCTGGGGCCAGATTTGAATACCTTTATGCCTGTTGAGCAGCCTCAGACTCTGTGAGCAGTTCCCAATGATTTCAATATTATGCTTTGTAGAGTAAGGTGCTACTCAGCACTCGTAAGGGTAGCCGAACTGGGCCTTGGGTGATGCAGAAGTTCTGTATTAACCATGGGATGTGTCTTTACAGGCCAGATTGTGGCTCTTCTTTTCATGAGTGCTCAAGGAGTCTTGCCCCACCTCCATCCCTGCACAAGTGACGCTCCCTCCATGTGATTTGGTATTTCTCATTGCCCCGAAGCGAGTGGGAAGAGGCAGGCAAAAAGTGGTGTTGTGGTGTCATGCCTTCTCACACAGTGGGCTAGGTATGCCTGAGAAACCGGTGTAGCCATCCTAAAGGCTGGTACATGCTCTGCTCCCTCACACCTGTGTATTAGGTAGCCTAGGGAAGGGATGGATAGCGCACATTGCCTCCAATGCAGAGCTGTGCCTAATTCTCACATTTTGCCCCTATGTTATAAGAGATGGTCAAAAAACCTGTAAAGCGTGTGGGGGTTCAGTCAAAAATCATTTTTTTTGGTGGGTGGGGGGCAATTATCAATAAATGTAAACTTGGAAAATTTTGGCCTGCTCTCAGTGTAACACAAAGTAAACGTGAATTCCATCCTAGGTAAAGGTTTAACCCATCCACCAACCATAGAACAGAGATATTCGCTAGCAACGTTCAAGACTGGACATTTTTCTAAAAGATACACTCTAGGAATTATTGTGGAGAAGTTCTTTGGCCTGTGCTATGCAGGAGGTCAGACTAGATGATCACAATGGTCCCTTCTGGCCTTGGGATCTCTGAATGCCAAGCACCTCCCTTAATATGAGCCTTTGTCCTATAAAGTGTAATGCTATACGAAATCTTCAGACACAGCCAGTATAAGACATAGCCACAGAGATCTCAACACACCTTCAAGCCAACCCGGGTTTTCATCAAACATTTCCTCTGTTGCTCCTTCAGCTTGAAATGCCCCTCCTCCCTCTCATCCTCATCAAAGATTACAATTCATGAAGCAGAAAATGCCAGATGTTCAAGCACTGGCAAAGAGCTCTTCTAAATTGTTTCTAGTTTTTCACACATCTATATGACAGATTTTCATTACTCCCCTCTGTTTTTATATATTGAATCTATCAAAGCATTTCGGTACCCACCACTTAGCTATCATAAGGGTGCTCATCACAACTCCTAGTGGACAACTTAATTAGTTTTAAGATAGGGCTTGACAAATTTATGAGTGGGATTGTATGATGGGGTTGCTTGTGGGGAGGGGGCATCATCCAGCAGCCATGGATAGTCCCTTCCAGTTCATGGCTAAAATCTTATGCTGTAGGGCTTCAGCCAGTCATCTGCAGGGATCAGGAAGGGAATGTTTTCCCCATTGTCTTCTGGGTTTGTGGGGGCTGTTTGGTTGTTGGTTTTCATTTTACGTCTTCCTTTTTCTGAAGCGTCAGAGACAGCCATAGTTGAGGATGGGCAACTGGACGGGGTGGGCCAGTGCTTTGAGGTGGCACTGAGCATTCTCTCATAGATTTCAAAGTCAAAAGGACCATCATGATCATCTAGTCTGATTGCCTGCACATCACAGCCCACAGAATCTCACCTACTCACTCCTGTAATAGGCCCATAACCTCTGGTTGAGTTACTGAAGGCCTCAAATCTTGATTTAAAGACTTCAAGTTAGATACTCCACCCTTTACTCTAGTTCACACTAGAAAGTGACCCATGCCTTTAGCACTCTGTACCTCAAAGCAGCACCCTGGAAAACCAGCACACCGTCATATAATTATGATATATTTCATACATAGAACACCATGTAAGATATCCTATGATATCATATGAAAGGTCATGATCTGCTGAAACCCATTGTTCTGTCCAAATATGTATATCATTACTGTGTATAAAGTTATGAGATTTTGCTGTATGGGTGTTACTGAAATATGTTGTAAGTTAGAGAGTCTCCACTGCTAGGTGGTGATCTACTCCTAGGAGGGTGTTAAGTGACCATTAATCAACAGGGGAGTCGTAAACAAGGGATTTACAATGCTGTAAGAGGGCTGCACAAGAATCATACAATAGGGGATTGCTCAACTCTGTAACTTAGCAAAGCCCACCAGGATATGTCTGGGTCAGTGTTTTCCAGGCACATGGACTGAGGATATAAAATAGGGGACAGTGGCATTATGCTTTTACCTTTCTCCTCCCCCACCTATGCTGGAAGAAACAAGAACGCTGGGAAGACAAAGACTTGAACTGAGGAGACTGGTCCCAGGGTTAAAGAGAAAGCCCATGTATTAAGAACTATAACCTACCTGCAACATCCAGTGGGGTGAGAATTTGCTTGACCCACATATTGCCTTGTCTAATAAAGTTTAAGATTTAGACTGTGCACTTATCTTTTATATTCTTTGGTAACTATCTCTGACCTTTTGTGCCTACAACTTATAATCACTTAAAATCTATCTTTCTATAGGTAATAAATCTGTTTTATATTTTACCTAAAACAGTGTGTTTTGCTTGAAGTGCTTGGGAAATCTCAGCTCAGTTTACAAAGGCTTGTGTGTGTCCTCTCTACATTGAGGGAGGGGCAGACGGGGTAATGAACTTACACTGGCCAGGCTGCTGACCAATGCAGACGGTATATTCTGGGGGTGCAAGACTGGAGGCTGGGGAGATTTGCTGGTGCCTTACTCTGTTTGATTCATGAGTGGCTCAAGGAGCATTTACGTAATTTAGCTGGGGCTCCACATGCTGTTGTACTAAGTGAGCTTAGAGGGGTTTGCTGCTTCTCACTAGCAAAGCATTGTGAGAGACAACCCAGGCTGGAGAGTTAAGGGGGTACAGCAGTACCCCAGTTCCAGGTTGTAGCCCAGAGATCCCGTCACAATGCCCCATGCTGGAGAGGAAGGCAGGAGTCTCTGCCAATCTGACTTGGGAAAAAATTCCTTCCCAACCCCAAATATAAGGATAAGTTAGACCTGAGCATGTGGGTGAGACCCACCAGCCAGACAGCTGGGTAAGAGTTCTCTGGCTGTAGTAACTCAGATCCCTTCCCCCACTAGTGTCCCATCTTCAGCTGTTGGAGATATTTGCTATTAGCAGTTTCAGGAGGGCCATATGCCATTGTGGAAAACCTCATTGTACCATAAACTTATGAAGCTCAGTTGCTCCCTCAGTTACTTGGCTGGCTTGATCTTGCTTGCATGCTCAGGGTCTAACTGACTGCCATATGTGGGATAAGGAAGGAATTCCCAGACCTTGAGGTTTTTGCCTTCCTCTGCAGCATGAGGTGTGGACCACTTGCCAGGATTATCTGGGCACTTAATCAACTCCCTCCCATTGCAGGAGCCTTGGGCATTGGTGCATCACAGTCCCTCCAGTTCTCTGCCTGTGACACATAAGAGTTTAGTCCCCAGAGGGCTGCAATACTATGATCTAATTCCAGTTGTTGGGTTTAGTTGGTGGTGGCTGGGGGTGTTAGTGGCCTGAGATTTACAGGAACCCAGACTAGATGATCTGGTGGTCCCTTCTGGTCTTAAACTCTATGAGTCTATGACTATGACAAGCACCTCTTTTCAAAAAGGTATTCATAGTGTGGGGTGACTTTTGTGTGTTGCGACTATACTCACAAAAATCCTGATGGATGCATCATAAATGGGAGAGGGGGCAATAGCTCAGTGGTTTGAGCATTGGCATGCTAAACCCGGAATCGTGAGTTCAATCCTTGAGGGGGCCATTTAGGGATCTAAGGCAAAAATCTGTCAGGGGACAGTACTTGGTCCTCCTAGTGAAGGCAGGGAACTGGACTCAATGATCTTGAAAGGTCCTTCCAGTTCTATGAGATAGGCATATCTTATATTAAATGCATAGGGTATGCTGGATTAGAAACAGTTTTCTAGGTTTTACTTCCAACATATTTTCACTTTACATATTCTGCAAAGAGAGAAGCTCAGTGCGTTATTTGTGCCAGGGTTTGCCAGGGCTGAGCCCAGGCACCTCTGAGCTTGGCAGTTCATAGACCTGTCACCTCAGGGCTTGCTGCATCAGTTATGAATGTAAAAAAAAAATTGCTTTGAGCCCTGGCTCTTCTTTCATTATAAATTAAGCAGTGGAGAAGCTGTATGGGGAACATTTTAGAACACAGCTACAGCACAGGGCGTATATTCACTCATTATCCCAGAGAACAAGACACCCCTGCTCCAAAATACAGGAACAAAAAATGAGACCTGCACCAGGAAACAACGTTCCCGTAATCCCAGCTTTAAGCAGGTGAAGCTCATTTACTTCAAAATCAATTAAAATAGGAATAAGATGCATTATTAGGTTTCAAAGAGCACAACCAGCTCTAAAAGGCTAGAAGCCAGAGCTTGACATCCTTTATTTATCCAGAAAAATCT
This sequence comes from Chelydra serpentina, assembly GCA_037349315.1. Classification (NCBI taxonomy): domain Eukaryota; kingdom Metazoa; phylum Chordata; order Testudines; family Chelydridae; genus Chelydra; species Chelydra serpentina. The sequence continues at coordinate 110,434,068 of JBAIAC010000004.1, forward strand.
CCGTGACTTCAGTTGGAGTTTTCAGTGGGAAACTATGGCAAGATACATCCCCAGGACTAGAACAGATGCTTGTAAAGCAGCTTCTTTCAATTATGAAAACAAAGTTAAAGCATTGTAGCATATGCTGTGTTGATTCATGTCTTACAAAATATCATTCCATGTAGATATATTTGGTAAATGCAATAAGAAAGCTGGTGTTACCTTGGAAAAATGCATTTGACTGCAGCATTAGCCACTTTCATATCATACTTGACAAACACTCAGATGCAATGTGGTTTAATACAATGCCATAGAACTTAGGGAGTGGATACAGAGGAATGCCATTCCCATCTTTTTTCTGAATGTCTTCAAATGCTACTTGCAAATGTAAAACACTGGTAAAGAATTCCATTTATGGGAGTCTGACCCTGCAGGTGCAGTTCCTAGTGTTCACAACATAAAAAAGCAGTGCTATCCCCCATCTGCAGAACAGAGATAATACTTCTTTTGTCCCACTCTTTATCTGTGTTTTTTACTTATACTGTAAACTCTTTGAGACAGAGACTGTCTCCTATATGAATGCACAGTGCCTAACGTAGTCAGTCCCTGATCTTGGTTGAGGCCTGCAGGTGCTATGGTATAGAAATAATAAGTTCCACATGTGGCAGTAGTGGACATCCTTGGCAGTCTCAGCCACTGACTGAATGGTGCCAATGACCTTTAGAAGTGGTCTTTCCAGAACACTGAGCAGAGGAATAAATCTGTGACAGGTGTTATTGCCCATGCTGTACCTGTTCAGTGGTCACAGAGGGCTTCAGTCTCCACACCTATTCATTTCACACCTTTTACAAGTAAAAAAATACACACACATACTCACACGCACACGCACACACACGTAAAAATAATAGCAATTCTGGAATCCAAGAGGTTGGAAATGTATGCGACAATGATATTGACGATGCCTGAGGAATACAGATTTCTTTGACAGCTGGCTCTGCAGAAGTGACAATATTAAAAACTTGTTTTTGACAGTTAACTAATCAGATGTGCGTCAGAAATCACAGGTCGAGCAGAGATGTCTAACCACCCCATCCTGGAGCTCAAATGCTTTTCTTGCTCCTCTTCAATCTTTCTACAGATTATACACTTGCAGACAGTGCCTTGCGTCTATGGTTATCCGCAAACCCTCTGATAGATCTCCAGGGAAATAGTTATACTGGTTGCTTCTCTATTGCTCATGGCTTTCAGATTCAAATGCTCCCCCTCCCCAAAACGACACAACACAGTTAGCCACCTTTAGAGAATTAAACAGTCATTTGGTGGTGACATCGCTCAGCAATGAAGAGAGAATTTATTTATTGATTGAATTCCTTATAGCCATTACCTGCAGTTTCTGAAGTAAAGTTTACAGAATCAGTTGTTCATGTCAGCAAATAGCAGTGCTTACCTTAGAATTTGCAAAGAGGTCCAATGTTATATTTAAAAATAAAAAATGGAAAACTGATTTCTGTATGAGAACAGCATGCAATGCAGACAAGCATTCATGCTCTGCTTTGTTTATTGGAAAGCACCATTGTATTACACTTCTGAAGCAACTCCAGACAGTGACACAGATGTGAATTACTGCCTCACTCTCATTACAGAGCTCCCTGGAATCCTTTTGGGCACATTTTTCAAGTTGAATATCCTGCTGTTGTACATTTCTAATGCAGTAGCACAGTGCTCCTCTCCTTCGGCTGATTGCCACCTTTTTAGTTTGACATCCCTTAAGGTGATTTGTAATAAAAGCAAATTAAAAGACAAAAATAAGGACAATCATATGTTTCCCTGAGATTTGATTCCATTGTGTATGGTTTGGGACTCTATCAGAACAAAACTGAGATCTGCTCCAGGGAACAGCAAGGGGACTTATCCCATTCATTTAATTGTTGCCAGTAGCACCTCAGTTCTGTAATGTGTTCAATTTTTGGAACACTGCTGCTTGCAGATAAGGACAATGGCTATAACGATTGTCTATTTAAGTTAGAATATCTGTGTACCACAAGCATAAATCAGATAAACTACACTTGTGATTTCCTCATGCCCCCAACAGTTCAGTTTATGGCATTTGCTGCAGAAAACTGAGCTACTGGGGGCACGAGGCTTACTTTTTCCTAACAAGTGACTATCCTACCCAGATACATATATTCTTCTGAGTAAAGGCCCTTACATCTCAACCACAAATAATATATAATATGTGTGTTGTATGTTAGCTATTAGAGATGAGGCAGAATTGCCAAATTCTAATCTGGATCTGATTTTACCCAAAGTTTTGGGATGTTCAGTGCTAGTATGTTGGGGTTAAGAGTTTCTCGTATAAACGCATATAGAGCTATAGCTGTACATATCCATTGGCAGCTGTGCCCCACAGCAATTCTCACACAAACTCAGGACATCTGCATCTGACTCCAACACTGTCATTTTTTATGTTTTTAAAGTTTGAATTGAAAGTATATCAGAATAAATGGCTCCAGATCATAGAACTACGAGAACCACCATCTTGTGAAGTCTATTCAAATCAGTGACACTCAAAGGACAATCACATCTTCAGTTATTTCGTCCTAAGTTTTGATTCCACTAAGTAAGGGTCAGATTAAATCAAAACACTATTTACAACAGGAGCCTTTCTTTTCAGCTCTACTGTTATTAAAGGCATTTGGCCTGTCTTTAGTAAGAGAGAAACTGCTCACCCGACTTACATAAGGAGATACATGTGGCACATAATTTGGACTTTTGAGTACAGTAATTTAAACAAGTAAGCTGCATTCCTTGTCTCTCTCATTTAAGATCTGTGAAATCAGTAATCGTCCCATCTGGATTATGAACCCAAACTGGGTCACTTTACAGTTATGTGGTGGGGAGGGAGATTCATCATAGACTGAGCGTAGCAGGGGGGAAATTGTTATTTGCTCATTTTTTCCAGTTGAACAAAAAAATGACACTGGGCAACAGCAACTTATGGGGTCCTCGGTTTCTCTCTGGTGACAGTGAGTTTTTTGTTTTCTCACTAAGAGCTAGCAATCCCTTTGATTTTAACATAGCAGTCTCCTAGAAAGAAGATCACACATTCGCATACACAATGCACAGTCATCCCCACTCCTCTGTGTAAAATATTAGCATACAAATATTGTAAGTATAGTAATAGCATAAGAGGTGCCATATGAGCTCAATCAATGGTCCATCAAATCCAGCATCTTGCACAGTTAGAAGCAGCTGTGATTTTTAATGATGATTTCACAATAAAAAATATTACTGTGATATAAACTCCCGTCATTCAGATTTACAGCACAATGACTTGATATTCATATAACAACTAATACTTTATGCTTATCTTTTTCAATTCAGTAAATAGTACTATAGAAATTCAGCACACTCTGAGACCTGAAAAGGGTGGGGGTGGGGAGACCAAACCTAGCTGAAATTTGGGATTTCTGGTTTTGCAGGAATTTTTGACACTTTGAAATTTTTCACAAACCAGAAAGCCCCCCAAAACCTCATTTTGGAAACACCAGCACATGGTCTTTGATTTAAGGAGTGAGAGAGCTGTTCACTAGGAGTCTGATCCTGTCTCACTGAAACCAAAGGAAGTTTTGCGATTGACGTCAAAGGAGGAAGGATCAGGGCCTAGTTTTTCAACTTTTTTCTTAAAACAAAAACACTTCCTAGACCAGCAGGTGTTGCCTGAAATTGACATTCTTGTCAGTTTCACAGCTGCTATTACCTTTTAGTATAATGACACTGACAAGAATGTCAATTTCAGTCTGTGCTGCCCAGGGCTGCCTGCTGGGAGCCAGCTGGCCTGAGAGCTTGAAAGCTCTGGGTCTCTAGCCCGGTGGCAGTCTGCATGGTGGGGCTGCCCCAGAGCCACATGTCCCTGCAAGCCCAAGTCCCTGGCACAGGGGCGATACTCTTGGCAATACTCCCCAGCAGCCCATCAGGCGAACGGGCAGGGAACCAGGCAGGCTTCCACTGGAACTCTGGCAGGGTTGCAGCAGGGTCCCTTCCTGTGATGCGGTGGGAGTTTATCAGACTCAGCTCACTTCTGCAAGAATTTTCAGGTTTGACGAACTGGCATTTTCTGACTAAACTGTTTCATTGGAAAATTTCCTAGTCAGGCCCATTTGCACAAGCAGGTTCTTTGGACCAAGCAGGCCCCAAGACAACCCATCAAAATGACAGGAGGAGGTTCCTTTTCTGCTGGAACTTGGCAGAGAAGCCACAGCTGCCTGACTCTGCCCGACAGAGCACAGATTTGCTGCCCGTGTTTTAACAAGGAGCTGCTACAAACATTCTCTTCCCTCATCTGTGAGAAACCCCTTGGGCCGGGGATCATGTGATGCAAAGAAGAGTGAGAGACATAGAAAGCTGTTCACTAGGGGCCTGATCCTGTCCCACTGAAATCAGTGGAAGTTTTGCTGTTGATTTCAATGGAAGAAGGATCAGGGCCTAATTTTTCAACGTTTTTTCTTAAACAAAAACACTTTCTTATTATCATAGCCAAGGTAGGAGGCAGAACTGCTTGGCAAATAAACCGCCTTTTAAATACCTTTCTGGTGCCTTACAGACAAGGATAAAGACAAAGCCCCTGGCCTGAACTGCTCACACGCTGGATGATATTAATCCGTGGGGCTGGGTATATTGTCTATTACTAGGTTGCCCAACACTTCCCTTTGTAAGACCCTGAATTCAGGAGGTGGTGGGGGGTGGGTGAGTGGGACAGATCTGATGAGGAGTGCTTTGCAAGGGATAAATCTGGAACTGGCTGGGTAAAGAGACTAGGACAAGAAACTGGGATTAGGTTGTGGGGAGACACTGAGATTGGATGAGGAGTCCAGGCAGGGAGACTGTGACTGGTAGCCAGTGGGGAAAGGGAACACGGGCAGAAGGAGGGACAACTAGCGACTAGGATTTTGGGGTGGCGGAGAGAAATGGATCAGATGAGGAGCTGAGAGGGAGGCAAATGGGACTGGCTGGGCAAGGAAACTGGGAAGAACTGGGAAGAACTGGGAATGGCTGAATAAGGAGAGTGGGAGAGGGAATGACTAGGACTGGCTGGGCAAGGGGAAGAGTTGCACAGGCAACCTTAATTCTGTCATTTCCTAACTTTTGAGAGCTTGACTCTGCAACCTTAATAATGTTCTCTTACTCTCTCTCTCTGTGTGTGTGTGTATGTGAGAGAGAGAGAGAAAGAGAGAGAGAGAGAGATTCTTAAATATATTGGTATTAAAAACAGTTTTCTTTTTGTGTAACTGAAACAAGGGGAAGTAGAAGTATCTTCCCTTGGAAATAGTACTGAAAATGCCTGATGCTAGGTGTAATCTGGTCCATTATAAAAGTAAAGGGAGGGGGAATGCTCTTTAGAAGGTATTTTTATGAGTCCCAAAGTTATGTCATCTCTAGAAGGGATGCTTAACAGTACCAAGAGACGGGTGCAGAGGCGGAGGAAGAAAAACATATATTGTTTCTCAGGCACTTGAAGATACTCAGCTCAAAACCAGGTAAGAGAATCTGTTGAAACAAGTGTTTCATAGTGATAAGGAGGGATACAGAATCATGCACAGATTTTTTTCCCTCATCTTACAGGAAATGATAAGTGGGGGCAGCTGTTTCTTCCAGCCCTGTGCTCCACTAAATTCCTCTCTGCTCTCCCTTGTTATAGAAGCCTAATTGTGCCAAGTGAAACAGCTTAGTAGATCTTATAGCAGGCTTTGAGTAAACCTGCGTCCCACCCGTACGCACCCTCTTGTCACTTGAGAGCTGGTTCTCCTGCTGGCAGCTGTCATGTGCGCTCCCCACATAGCCTACATGTGAGGGTGCACCATTGACTGAACATTCACGAGTTCTTGAGGGGCCTTCTTAGTAACACTGACAGAGTAGTGCTGGGTGCCTTTACTGTTTGTTTTAAATTCAGTTAGGATGAGGGTAAATGTTGGGATGAGGGTAAATTTAAGGAGTCAGAGACATAGAAAGCTGTTCACTAGGAGTCTGATCCTGTCTCACTGAAACCAATGGAAGTTTTGCGATTGACTTCAAAGGAGGAAGGATCAGTGCCCAGTTTTTCAACTTTTTTCTTAAAGTGTAAAGTGACCAGTGCTTCCGCAAAGCTATGTGAGATGGTGATGGAATTAGTTGGTCCTTGAGCATATTTGCACATGGCAAGGTCAGATCTGATTTATACAGCTTCAGCTGAACTCTACAGGATGCCAAGTACACGGGGCCTCTACCATAGTATTTTAAACATACTGAGCTGAATTGTAGCATTTAAAGCCAGAACTGGTTATGGAAAGGTGTGGGAAGGCACCACGCCACCAGCAGCTCCAGGAGGCATCCTGCTTGCAGATGAGAAGCGTCTTTTGAGCACTTGTGGCCTGATCCAAATACAGGCAAAATTAACATGAGTCTTTCCATTGACCATAATGGGCATTGACTCAGGCCCTTGGTGAGCACAGCAAGGAGCTGCTCTTACACCTTCCTTTTGGAGATACAGAATATGCTAACTCCAGTGCTAAGCCAACACCACCATATAGAAGGCAGGGGGTGGCATACACCTCTTTCTCCACCACCCCTTTTGAGCTGTCTAGTTGCATTGGTGATGCCATGCTCCAGCATAAGCGTTTACACAAAATGTAAGGTGATCGATATTCAAGCCCACAACGGCTGAAGTTCGATGCAACACAAATGCTACAGGAACATTCTTTATGCCAGGAAAACAGTAAGTCCCTAATGAATGACTTGTGCAAAAAAGATTTTTCTTCTGTTCACCGTGAGCAAATTATCAGTTTTCTGTACCAACTATAAAAGAAAGCAGATGTACAGGGATGGATTTAATTAATTAGAGCCTATTACAGTTAATTAAGAAAGAGCAACCAAAATTTAAACTGCTATTTTCATTATGTCGCTAAGTAGGGGACACTTGGTACCGTCCAGTGTTTGAAAGATAAGACAGTAATGAGACAGCATCCGAATCAAAAGCAGGGTTTTTTTAAACAACGTTATATATAGAAAAGCCAAATGGATTTGAACTCTACAACCCCAATGTACTCCAAGTGCTAAAGTATCAGGATGAATCTGAAGATGTTATCCCATTGGGATCAGGAGCCAAAAAAGCCCATAAGGTGGTATCAGTTTGAGCCTGGGGAATTTGTAGCCCTATAGTAGATGAAAAATCAATCAATTTAGCTTTGCAAGGAAAAGCACATTGTGAGATTTTCACCTGACAATATGATTTGTGATCTTTTATTTAGAAGATTCATGCAGCCTTGAAAGTGAGGGTTTAGCAGATAGCGACAGCAAGTTTATCAAAGGCTCTGTCTTTCTTTTTTATACTTTGTGGGAAATTGTGTGGCTGTCCCATTTGTCGCAAAGTAGGTTCAGAAAATGTTAGCATTAGTGCTGCTTTTGCAGAACTTGCAGTTTCAGGATAAATGTTTTTATTGCTGGGAAGATGTATGCTCCAGTTCACCATATAAGAATAACAGAGACCTATATGTAAACTTGTGGAGTTAATACAGATAAAGGAATTTAGATTCAAATATTTTAACTCTCTAATTTATTACAATGCTCTCATGTTTCTAACCCGGGATTGCCCCTTTTGCACAGGATATGAATTGTTTGAAGGAGTTATGCAGTATGATTTACTGTATATTTATAGTAGTACCATTTTTGGTTTTACACTATGAAAAGAGGACAGTAAGACTGTTTTAGCTGTACAGTGCAAAATAACAAGTGTAGCCAAGATTTTCAAAAATAGGCTACTAACTGCATATTTCGGCACCTAAATAAGCAATCTGATTTTCAAAAGTGCTGAGCTCTAAATGTGGATTTAGGAGCCTAACATTAGACTCCTATTTTTGAAAAACGTGGCCTCTGGGTCTATACCAAATTTTCACATTTACAATATACATTTTAGGGCTCTAATGTTACAACCCACCTGTACAAAAGGAAATGTCTGAGGAGTGAGGCTCTAGCCCTTACACCCTTGAATATTTGTTACTCATGTGAGTAGTTTTATTCAAGTCAATGAAACTGCCGGCATGAGCAAGGACTAGCATGAATAATGTTTAACTGCATCAGGCCCTGGTTTTGGTTTTGGTTTTGTTTTCCTAGTCTGTGCTATTTTCAACTAACTGCTAATGTTTATTGTCATTATTAGGTAAGAAAAAGATGCCAGGGTTCTTTCTTTGTTTTCTTTTGGAGGGAAGGTGTAAATCAATTCTGACATTTATAACTGTGCTTCAAGCAGAGGCCAATATCTGGCTTTGGAGGAAGCCAAAACACAAACCAACCAACCAAAGGCCTATAATACATTTCACATGGGGGAAGTGGCAAGGGGAATGTCTTCCTGATAATAAATTACTTTTTCAGTGAAAAAGTATGAAATTTAATATTACAACATTTTGCTCTGCTTTCACATCTAAAAAAAAGTAATTAGATGTGGTTATGTTAGTGGCTGAATGCATTACACACACTTTGTGGGATTGTCCCTGTCTGCCTTGTCTCACCCTATGAAGAAATGAAGCACCAACTGTTACTGTTGCATTAGTAGATAGGTTTCTGCCAGTGGTCACATTTCACAAATCAATTGGTACAATGTGTAAGGTTGTGTAATTTATGAGGAATTAATTGGAAAGAGACTTCCTAACAGAAATCAGCATGAGCAAAAGCAAAATATCCAGCCTGAAATCTCTCCCATACGATGTGTGAGAGAGAACAATGCATAAACATTATCATTTTCTACATATTCTTACCCTCATGAATTGTAATATTCCTAGGAAGACATTACAGGTTGTTTATACTGGCAGACTCCTCCAGGGAGGAGTGGGGGCTGAAAAGAAAGAAGATCGGGAATATATAAATAAATATATATTGAAAGTAACAAACCAATCCAGTAGAATTTTTGGGGTAAGAACCATTAGAGTTTCAGGAGTAAAAGGTGAGAGATTTTTGTGATAAGGCTGTTCCGTACTGCAAACGAACACACAGATTTTTAAAAATAACAGGGAGGTTGTCTCCGTTCTGGGCAGTCTCTCATGAAAAAGGGAGGAGAGAGAGAGAAAAAAAAGAGACAGCAAAAATCTGCAGCTATGGCATATGTGAGGTTCTCACTCTCAACATTTCACTTTTGTAATAAAGAGATGTACATACCTGGCAACATCCACAGAACAGAAGCCAGTGAAGTGCAGATGTGCACACATCTGCATACCTTGACATAGATTGAAATGAATTTGCAGAGAAGTAGCTGGACTTACAGGAAGAGAAAGGGGGACAGAGCGAGACTGTGGTACTTCAATTCTCTTCCCCTGGCCAAAGTGTTTCATTTTTCTTCTCCCTGCCCAGAATCAGCACCTCTTTCCAAAACCAGTGGGAATTTCCGTGAAGCTTTTCCTTGCAGAGGAGTAGAAAAAAACCTGCAGTCTATGGGAAGCCCACTGCATTGGCAGGTTTTCTAGCCTGTTCTAGTGGGCTGTGTACAGTCCTTGCCTAGAAGAGAAGAGACTCGATGCTTTCCGTGATTTCTTAGTTGCATCTGATGCCAGTCTCTTTCTTAAATAAAGAGCATTTGATTTAATTATAGCTAAGCAGCAACTCTCCCAACATGGGTACATGGGACTGTCCTGTTTTGACCCCTGAAACACCTTGTCCCAGGTGAAATAGAAGATTTCCCACATGCCGTGGTGCCTGCAGCCATACGTGTGTTATGCAAGGTGAAGAGCTAGGGAGGGGACCAGCTTCAGCTGCTTGAGGACATGCTCAGCCCTCTTGGGCATGTTCAGTGGCTGTGGGGAACTTTGAGGTGAAGCGTGATACTTCCCCAGACTGGAAGGTGGGGGATGAGTATTTCACAGACGTGGCAGGCAAAACACTGGGGCCAGCATGGTTTCATAGGGGTTAGCAGTGACACCTGGCATCTCCCCTGTTCCCTCGGTGCTGGGCTTGGCAGCTACCACACTTGGGAAGTGCTCTGCTCTCACTGGGTGACTCCGCTGCGTCCTGCTTTGGCCATGTGAAATGTTGGGAGGTACGGTGCAGTGTTGTCAAGATCACCAAAAGGGCCTTGGGCGGGACTGTGGTCCCTGGCCTTTCAGGTGTCCACATGCTTGTTGACCCCTCTCAAAGAATTCTAATAGATGGGTGAGGCATGATTTTCCTTTACGGAAGCTATGTTCACTCTTTCCCAACCTATTGTATACATCTATTTGTCTGACAATTCTGCCCTTTACTATAGTTTCAATCACTTTGTCTGTTACTGAAGTTAGGCTTACCAGCCTGTAATTGAAGGATTGCCTTTGGAGTCTTTTAAAAAATGGTTACATCTGGTACAGAGGCTGATTTAAGTGATAGGTTACATACCATAGTTAGTAGAGCTGCAATTTCATATTTTAGTTCATTCACAACTCTTGGGTTGTGGTCCTACTGACATATCACTCTTTAATTTATCTATGTGTTCCAAAACTACCTCCATTGACCTCACAATCTGGGACAGTTCCTCAGATTTGTCACCTAAAAAGAATGGGTCAGGTGTGGGAATCTCCCTCACATTCTGTGCAGTGAAGACTGATGCAAAGAATTCATTTAGCTTCTCTGCAATGGCCTTGTCATCCGTGAGTGCACCTTTAGCACCTCGATCACCTAGAGGCCCCACTGATTGCTTGGCAGGCTTCCTGCTTCTGATGTACTTTAAAACAATTTTGCTGTTAGCTCTTATGTCTTTTGTTAGTTGCTCTTCAAATTCTTTTTTGGTCTGCCTCATTATACTTTTCCACTTGACTTACCAGAGTTTTTGCTCCTTTCTATTTTCCTCATTAAGATTTGACTTCCAATTTTTAAAGAATGTCTTTTTGTCTCAAACCACCTTTAATGCTGTTGTTTAGTTATGGTGGCATTTTTTTGGTCCTCTTCTTGTTTTGTTTTTTTAAATTTTATTTGGGTTATACCCTTAGTTTGAGCCTCTGTTGTGGTGTTTTTAAACAGTTTCCATGCAGCTTGCCAGCATTTCTCTCTTCTAACTGTTCCTTTTAATTTCTTTTAAATTAGCCTCTTCATTTTGTGTAGTTTCCCTTTTAGAAATTAAATGCTACTATGGTGGGTTTCTTTGCTATTTCCCCTGACTAGGATGTTAAATTTAAGTATATGGGGGTTGCTATTACTGAGCATTCAGTTTGGACCAGATGCTGTGCAGCACTTAGGACTAAATCAAGAATTACCGCTCCCCTTGTGGGTTCCAGGACTAGATGCTCAAAGAAGCAGTCTTTAATGGTGTCTAGAAATTTCAACTCTGCATCCCGTCCTGAGGTGACATGTATCCAGTCAATATGGGGATAGTTGAAATCCCTCATTATTGAGTTTTCTATTTTTGTAGCCTCTCTAATCAACTGAGCATTTCAAAGTCACTGTCACCATCCTGGTCTGGTGGTTGGTAATATATCCCTCCTGCTATACTCTTGTCACTGAAGTATGGAAGTTCTATTCACAGAGATTCTATGGTACAGTTATATTCATTTAAGATTTTTACTTTATTTCACTCTATGCTTTCTTTTACGTATAGTGTACTACCCCACCAGCACAACCTACTCTGTCATTCCTATATTTTTTGTATCCTGGTATTACCATGGCCCATTGATTATCATCATTACACCAAGTTGCAGTGCTGCCTATTATACCAATATGCTCATTTTATACAAAGTATTCAAGTTCACCGATCTTAGTATTTAAACTTCTTGCATTTGTATACAAGCACTTATACGTTTTGTCAATATTTAGTTATCTGCCCTCAAGTGGTGTAACTGAATGAGACTCTTTTTTTCATTTGACTGTTTCTCTTCAGTTCCTTCTTGTACTTCTGTCCTCTCCTCTTTACTAGGATATAGAATATCCCTTTAATAATTCCTCCCCTAAGGGATGTCTCCTCCATACCTGTCGGTTTTCCCCCAGCCCTGAATTCAAAAACAGGACCTTTTTAATTGTACATGCCAGCAATCTGGTTCCATTTTGGTTTAGATGGAGCTCATCCTTCCTGTATAGGCTCCTCCTTTCCCCAAAGTTCCCAAATTCCTACAAACCTAAATCTCTCCTCTGAACACCATTGTCTCATTCTATGATTCACACATTGAGACCCTGCAGTTCTGCCTAACTGGTCCGATGCATGGAATTGGATGCATTTCAGAGAATGCTGCCATGGAGGTCCTGGACTTTGATCTCTTACATAGCAGCCTAAATTTGGCCTCCAGAACCTCTCTCCTACCTTTCCCTGTGTCATCGGTACCTACATGTACCATGACCACCAGCTCTTCCTCAGCACTGCACATAAGCCTGTCTAGATGCCTTGAGAGGTCCATAATCTTCGCAGCCAGTAGGCAATTCACCATGAGGTTCTCCCAGTCCACACAAACCCAACTATCTATTTCTAATAATTGAATCCCTAATTACTATTATCTATCTCCTCCTAATAACGGAGGTCCTCTCGCCCAGAGAGGTCTCCTCAGTGCGAGAGGATGCCATGACATCATCTGGAAGGAGGGTCCCAACTAAGGGATCGTTTCCTTCTGCTCTAGCTTCATGTTCTCCTTTCCCTAGACTTTCATCCTCCTCAACTCACAGAGGCTGTCAGACTGGGGGTGGTACTGCTCTGTTGTGTCCTAGAAGGTCTCATCTATGTACTTCTCTGTCTCCCTTAGCTTCTCCAATTCAGCCACTCTGGTCTCCAGACCCCATACTTGGTCTCTGAGGGCTATGAGTTGCTTGCATTGAATGCACACATACACCATCTTCCCACAAGGCATACATGCTGCATTCAGTGCAATAAACTGGATAGCCCCCACTCCGCTGCTGAACTTTCTGCCTACATTCTCATTACTCCTGCGGGGGGTTTTGTTTGTTTGTTCTTTGTGGGGGTTTTTTGGAGTGGGGTGGAGGGGAAAGAGAAGTTGTTATTGGCCTAAGTTTAACAGATGTTTGTTAGGCGTATCTCGCACTCCCTCTCTAAGCTCCCCTGTTTGCTGCTCCTGTTTGTTAGCTCCTTTGGTTGCTTAGGAGCTGGATTTTTAAACCTCTGTTCTCCCTGAGTTAGCCCCGCCCCCTTATCAAAGGATTCTAAACTCTTATCAAAGGATTAAGGATCATATGATGGCAGGCTAGAGCCTCATTAGGAAGTTCACAGCCTTGCCTAGCAGGCCTCTAGGCTGAGCACTCAGCCCCCCCAAACACACCACACTATAAACATCAAGCAGGCACATGGCTGCACACAACAACAAACACGCAAACAAACAGACAACAAACTTCATCCCCAGGGTCAGGTAGTCCCTCCTCCTTCACCCGGAGAACTCCTTGCCTTTGCATCAAACCAAAGGCTTGGAAAGGGCTGTGAGGGAAAGCTGGAGACGGGGGAGTGGGAGGGCCCACCGGAGTAGTGCTTATATGGAAATAGTGGCCCCAAGGTTGCATTATCGCAAAACTCCCTTACAGAGTGAGGAGGCGATTTGACGTTATTTCTATTAACCCCTGTGGAGTTCCTCATGCAAAATCCATTTAACTTTGGTTTAATGTAGATTTTGTGTATATGTGAACTTCAACCTCAGATTAAACAAAAGTACAGGATTCACCCCCATTTAACTATATAAATATGCCGAGGGTTTAGAATTATACAGTTGTAAATACCAGCTACAAGAAAAGAGTTTCAAATAATATTTTTTTAGAATATCTTTCCTGCTGGAACTCTCCTCTAATGGAGGAGGCAGACTCAGATTTCCAGACTGTAGCTCACAAATTATACCAGTGTATTTTACAAGTGTCAGGGAAGGTGATAACATATAGAATTATTGATCAGAATGAATATAATTAAGTCTTGAAGAGAAAAATTAAAAAAATAACTGGTAGAGCAATGTGGATTAGGACAGGTTTTACAGGATATCTCTTTGTTTATCTTCTGAGAAGATATGCGAAAATACAAGAGGAAAAGCATGAAAGAAAAATGATCACCTTATTCTCACTATAAATAAGTTTTAGCAGATCTCCTGTCAGGAAACATTTCCCAAACTAGTTTTATTTAAAGATTCCTCCCAAAGTGCAAATAGTCTCGTAATCAAGTCATTTCATGACTTAATTTATCCTGATTAGCATAGCAATTTGCAATACCTTTTCAAAAAGCGCTCATCAATTTTAGCTCCTACTAGACTGAAAACACCACACAAATTGCTGCCATAGTCTTAAACTGCTAATCAATTTTGAAAATCTAAATCAATCTGCATTTTTACACTATCATTTTTCGGTCACTGGTTGTAATGCCCTTCATGACCTTGAAGTGTGAGAAATGAGTTTTCATGAGGAATAATTAGCTAAAATTATGCCTCATTTAGGCATTGTAATTTTTACCCCCTATCTGGTTAAAATACTAAATGCATACTAAATATTGAGATAGAAAAAAAGAATTATTTTTAGTAACCAAGGACACTGCAAGGTAGCTCCACTTCAGTTATTTTTTAAGTCTGTTGGGGAAAATTGCCACACTTTAAGAGTTTACAATTTAAAAAATGATAGATGTATGTTGTGTAAACTCGGATGAGTTGACAGGCCTTTTGAAAAACTACGTACTCAAAAATACTTGTGTTAGTTTATCCTTGAATTTAAAAAACATAAAATCATCCCCACTAGTGCTGTGAAACAGTTGAATATGTAGCCATATAACAGCTTTCTGTATCAGCGGCACCCCAGACATTTTTCACATGCTACACTCAACTGAACTCCCTTGTGTCCACTCCCCACCTCCCCTCTACTGGCTGGCTCCCCATGTGGGCACTCCCCTCAGCTCCCTGTACTTGTTCCAGGTCTGGAGTCACTGAGCAAGTCCTGCGGGCAGAGCAGAAGGGCCATGGGCTGCTGGAAGCAGGGCAAGGATGGGCAGCCTCTGAAGGGAGCTGTGGTACCCCACAGCAGCAGAAATGGGGAACAGTAATGGCCATCCCATTGCCCACTCAGGTTTGGCTTTCAGCCCCCTCCATCATGCTGGGGTATAGTAGGGCCAAAATTCAGTGAGTGGCATTGCAACCTGGCAAACAGGAGGAGTAGCAGGATGAAAATTGAGTGAGTGGTCTTGCAATTGGGTGCATTGGGGACGCAGCGTTGCTCAGGGAGAGACCATGGGGCCAAACATGAGTAGAGCTGCAATTTATGTGTGCCAGGTCACAATGCCCCTCGGCTCACATTTGCCCCCACCCTCTGCCTCCATAATGACAGAGGGGTCCTGGTACCAAACCAATGAGAGCTGATGGGCAGCCAGTACTGTTTCTCCTCACCGCTGCCATTGGGTCAGCTCCTGCACCAGGGCTTGCCATGCTTCCAGCAGCTCGAGCCTTGGGCGTCCTTGCCAATGTTACGCACTGTGGGTAACATGTGTACAGCTGTGGGGTCCACTGTTCTGTATTATTATGGTTTCACTTCCACGTAGCCACAGATAAAAGCTATCACAAGTCTTTATGCAGGATGACTGCACCTCAGAATAATGAATGGGGAGCGGGGGAGGAATAGCTCAGTGGTTTGAGCATTGACCTGCTAAACCCAGGGTTGTGAGTTCAATCCTTGAGGGGGCCATTTAGGGATCTGGGGCAAAAATTGGGGATTGGTCCTGCTTTGAGCAGGGGGTTGGACTAGATGACCTCCTAAGGTCCCTTCCAACCCTGACATTCTATGAATGTTCAGAAGTCTAGACTTTTTTTTAGCAACCAAATCTAATCATCTACCATCTGAAGCTTCTTTCACTCACATATTTATTAGAAGGACATAGGGACAGCTCTTCTCTTGCAATGAAGGAAGTTCCGATCCAGATTCTATGTTTAGAGCCCACTGGACTAAAAACAATCTTTGTGGGCGTTCTCAGTTAAGCCCATAAAACCTCTATGCTGAAGTCAGGCTGCTATATGTATTCCCCTTCCAAAACCTGTTGCCCCAGAACACGCTGGTGTTTCTGCAGCACAGTGTGGCAGCAGCAGTCCAGGGCATGCAGCATCAATAAAAGTAGCATGGCCAGAGGCCAAGCAAAAGTGCCATATGTTCCCCAAAAGGTATACAGCAAAAGGAACATAAGTAAAGGCTGTTTGTCATGCAGATGGCAATGATGTGTATACAGCACAGAAGGCAAGTTGCTAAATAGATTTGTTGAGTGTCATTTGGTTGTGATGCATGTTTGTGTTTCTGCAGCTCTGTTGACTGCTCATGCTCCCATGTGCCATGTTGCATGTGTGGGACTGTGTGTGGCTCACATCTGACATTCCCATTGCTGCTGTGCTGTGGCCTAACAATAGATTCTTCACCAGTTCTACCTCCTCACATGAATTGTCTTCTCACTTGATGACGTTGTGTGTTGTGCCATGAACAACCAGACATAACCACCATATTCTCCAGCATGCCATGAGTGCATGTTTTCCTGCTGAGCCTGTGACGTGGCTACTCCTTGTCTCTTCAGTCACAATGAATGGTTTCAGTGACATTGTCACTTGCACCTCAACACCTTTGCCCCTTGAGCAAACTCCTGTGGAGGCTATCTCTATGCCAACGATTATGCTTGTCTGGAGTGTCACTTGTGGTTGGTCACAGCTGAGCAGGACTACTCAGATGGACCCTTGCCATCTGCCACTGCACACTAGCCATAGACTATGGACCCCTGGGGCACAACAGTGTGAAGGCAGCATAACTTCCTTTTGGCATAATTTTTGTGCACTTTTGGCACTTCTTTTGCATAAGGGTACAAACAGGGCCCTATGTCTTCCTGTGCTGTGAGTCTGCATCAGCTTTTGGCTGAAAGAGAGGAGTATTTTTGCCTTTGCAAATACAAATTTTACATGGACGCAAATTTCTACCTTATTTATTAAAAGCAAAGCAGTTGCTAACTAACGTAGTCAAAGTCCAAGAAATTGTCGTTCACAATGAGTTTATGCCTCAGAATGAATATCATTAGCTAAACTCATTTCTTTGTCTCTAATTTATCCTGTTAGGAAATAGTCCTATTAATTTCAAGTGGTTATCTATAAGATTTTCCACCTGAAGACATAACAAATACCCAAATGTTTAATAGACTAGTGACAGTATTAGGAGATAATCATGAGAGATGTAGGTGACTCAGAATATAGGAATGCCATTGGCAGTTACCTAATGGTAACTAAATAAAAGTAAATACACTAAAGATAAGCTGTTAGTGCTTTAAACAAAAATATGCACCATCCTCACTATGTCAGTTAAATGTAAGGCTGGCTATGCACCAGGCCTTGAAAGTTAACAAACATGGGCTCTCTCAAACCAATGAGGAAGTGATCTCTTGGGCCAAGGGCCCTCTGCTGACAGTGTCCTGCTACGGACATTCCAATACAGGGATCATGAGCTCCAGACTTTAAAATACAGGGATCGTTAGTGTGACTGTATCCATTCTTCTCAACTAGTGTTGATATTAGTACATAAAGAAGGAGGTGTGAAAAATACAGGAGTGCAAGTTCCCCAAATCTTGCTTACTGCTTCATGCTCCAGTTTTATCCAACAAATGAAGTGAAATCTTTGATATCTTGCTACCTTCATTTTCTCTTTTAACACCATAAACCAGCGCAAGTTCAGTACTGTACCATATTTTAGAAAAAAATCATCTTCTTGCATTCACCACTCTTAACACTAGTCCATTGGTCACCATTGGACAGAGGGAGCTGCATCCAGACAGGCTGATTGAGCCAAATGAATGACCAGTAGGTTCATGGCAACAGTATGAACAAACAGATAAGCACTGTGCTTACATTAAAGATGGGGCAGATGAGAAGGAAAATGAGAGAGCAACAAAATTGAGAAGAGTGACAAAAGAGCGTAAGAATTGGAGGGGAATGGAGGAGAATAGATGAGATAGGGCCAGAGTATAATAGAGGAGAGAAGAACATAGTAACAGGAATTGCCATACCAGATCAGATCTTTGATCCATTTTTTCCAGTATCCTGTTTCTAACAGCAACCAGAACTAAATGTTTTAGAGGAAGGTGCAAGAAAACCCTGTAGTGGACAGCTGTGGGGTAACCTCCCTATAGTGTGTATAACCACTGTCAGTTAGAGGATGGTTTATGCCCTGAAGTGTGAGGGGAAGATGACAATTGAGATGAAAAGAGAAGAGCCAAAAGGATTAGGATTAGTTTTCCTTCTGTGTCCTTTTGGGTTGTGGATATAATTCAAAGCCTTCAGGGTGTACCTCTGTAAATCATACGGGCAAACAAGTCATCCATGAACATCATGCGTTCTCTGTTTTTATGTGACACTTACTCCAGCTTCGGGAATTCTGAGTTCCTGATATTGTTACCCAATGTTGCCCTTAATAACAATTTCTATATGTACACACACACCAAAAGAACTTTTCTAAAAACGGTCGACCTGACAACTTTCCACACATCCCATGCTTGCTATAGAACCTCAGCCAAATTATATTGTTGTAAGGGGTAAGAACATTGTCTTACAGTGGGTGCAATTCAATTTAATTTTACTAACAATGGCAAGTGAAGGTTTCCACACAGCAGCTGCCCAGAATATATCTTTTCTCAGCAAAACCATTAGCCTGCAAAGATCTCAGATTAAGTCTATATACTTTTATGATTAAAATTAAAAATATTCTCTAGTATGTGCTCTCATGCCAGGGAGCATTTCTAATGTTGTGGCTTAAATATAAATAGCTATCAAGGAATGTTGTCATTCCTCTTTTAGGGCTGTCTTGTGCCATTTAGACACAGCCTCGCATTAGAAGCAATGCAGAGCTACAACTGCCTCGGAGGGAGCTCCTGGAAGAATTCTGACCCAGACAAGCAGAATCCTCTTCCTAGCGCTCTCTGGTATGCAAAAAAAAAAAAAGTCCCCCCAAAAACCTCAGTGCTGCACCTCTTCAGCGGGTGCAGGACACTCCCCATCTAGCTCTGCTGCTGGCACATGGAGGCAGGTGCAAAGAGCATGGTCTTGCTTCATCTCTGACCCCTTTGGACATGTTCCTCACCCATCTCTAGATCCCTTCCATTTCTCTGGTTCTTTTGTGATAAGGGGTGACCAGGACTGACGGTAGAGTTCCAGGGAAAGCCATTCATTATACAGATATTTATAATATTTTTGTTATTTTCTATCCCATTCGCTATACAACTTAATAGTTTGTTTGCTTTTCTGTCTGCCACTGTCCATGGAGCACAGGGTTTTCACTGAGGTGTCTATGATAATAGCCAGGTCTTTAACCTCAGTAATTCCAATGGATACCGAACCCAGAAATGTGGATGAGTAGGTCCAATGATTCCTTCAAATGAGTTACTTTCACGATTTCCCTTAATGGTTGCCCAAGGATGTTAAATAAGAGCGATGGCAGGACAGGGCCTTGAGTAACTGCTTGTCAGCGTTCTTGGAAAAGAGGAGCTGCTGCCTATCATGACTAATTGGAATAGATAGGAAGGAATGAACTTAGCTGTTTTAGCACAATTATGTCAACTCCCACCAGACATGTAGACAGAGCAGTAGCACCTTGTGATCAGCATATCAGCGCTGACTGATATATCAAGCAGTGTCAGCATGCTGTTGAGAATACTTTTCATCATCTATGGGTGTCTTTTCATTCACAGTTTAAGTGTCAGAACTACTTAGCCTAATTCTGCAGATGTCTTACCCCTGACAAAATGTATAAACTTATAAGAAAATAATTTCTATACAAGGTGCCCAACTACATCTGCAGATCTTGAACTTGCTTATGCTGTTGTCGAAACATTTCTCGAACAGGTGTTTCAGGAGAATAACTGAAATTATATTTATCCTTCTCTTTCCCCTAACCAAACAGGTATGTCATTTCCTAATCTTGTGAGAAATAAAACCCTATAAAACATGGGTTTAATGTGAGTAGCTGGCATAAATTCCCATGCCCCAATCGCAGATGAAACCCTTTACAATGTGAACTTAAATAGCAATCATCTCTCCAAATTTGCATTAGCAGTGAATCTTCTTCCTCCAGTTAAGTTTTGCTCCTGGTATTTTGGAATTTTTATTCCAGTGTTTGCTTTTCATTTGTTGGTCTTATGTTGACTACACTGTCCTAACCTGTAAAACTAGATGACCGTCTTGCTCTGACAAATTTGCTCAGGGTCAGTAGGGCAAAAAAGGCTGACAGAGGAATGATAACAAACTTAATGCACAGAGACTTGCCCTAAAGGACAGATAAGTCAGCTCCAGCCTTTTTTTTTTTTTTTTTTTTTTTTTGTGGGGTGGGGTCTATGGCATAGCCACCACATTTAGTGTTCAGGGTAAGGAAGGTGAATAAAAGATGTACTGGAGGAATGTGAATATAAAATAGAGAAAGCACACTTGTTTATCATGGGACCTGTTAGTTCCTCTCATCACGCAGAAGTCTGAGTGTAACAGATTGCTTTTTCTGTGAGTTTCAGATTGGAAATGCTTGGCAGACAAAATAAAAGAATGAATGCAATCTAAAAATAGTTGATCTGTTTTCTGTGATAAACCAAGGTTAATATGGACACAAATTAATAAGAGTACGCATTTCCCATTCCAAGTTCTGACTGTCATATGTAGCTCCTCACACTGTATCTGTTTTTTTCTCAAGAAAAAATTAAGTGCAAGAGTAGCATTTTTCACACTTTCAAAGGTGACTGTTTTTCATTTAGAAAACAATGCTGTTCTTTGTGCAGATGGAAATGGTAGAGAGATACTGGGAACCAACTCTCCACCCCGTGAAAGGACACAGCAAAATTAATGTTTGATTTAAAGCAAAAAATGGCACCATATTCATTAACTTCTGTCGTTGAACTGGAGAGGAAGGCTGCTTTGGTGGGTTAGGCAGCCTGGGAGGGCTGAGTTCAGTTCTCAGCTCTGCCACAGACTTCCTGGGTGGTGGTGAGTAAGTCACTTCATCTTTCTGTGCCTCAGTTCTCCATCTATAAAATGGGGATATTATACTCCTTCCACCCTTTGCCTGACTTGTCTATTTAGATTTTAAACCCTTCACAACAAGCTCTTTGGTTTATGTGTTTATTCAATGCCTTGTCCAATGGGGCCCTGACATCCTGTATGGCCTCTGGGTGATACTGAACCACAACTAAATAACAATGACTAGTTGCTTCAAGCTTGGCAAATTTCAAGTTTCACAACTGATTCAGCTGAGTGACCTGGCTTGAAAAAATCTTAAACAGGGAATCATCTAATGCTTTGTGTTTGACGTGTATAATACAGAAATCCAACAACAATCAACTGGGAAAACCTGCCTCCTAGGAAATAGACTTTGCCCCCTGTTTTTGTTTATTGTTAGCTGCGGGAAGAACTATGTCATGATCAGGCACCATAATGTTTTCATAAGTTCTGTTGTACTCATTCCACTGTTGATCCTGATGGTGTCTTAGAAACTACACCAGGAGGGCAGTCCTTCTGGACACATCAAAGGGGTTACTGTGAGCTGGTTTAATTAAAAAAAACCTCCTGTGGGAATAGTTTAATTCAGCAGAAATTGATATTTGTGTTGGGAAATTGCTTCTGCTCCAAATTCTTGTACAAGTGAGCTTAACCTAAGGGAAGAAGGATGGCCTTAAGGTGAAGGCTGGAACTCGCGGTTCAACTCCTGACTTTTCCACAAACTTCCTGTGTGTCCTTAGACAAGTTCCTCAATATCTCTGTGCCTGATTTCACCATTTGTAAAACAGGAATAAAAACACTGTTTCTTTCCTCCACTCTTGGTCTGTTTTGCCTATTCAAATCATAGGCTCTTTGGGGCATGGACGGTGTATCCGAGATCTAGCAGATCAGGGCTCATATCTAGGCATTACGATAATAGATATAATAAAATAATGCCCTTCATTCTTTTTTAATTCAACTGTTTACCAGTTCGTAGTATTAAAATCACAACAATCCCATACCAGAATGTTGCCACATATCATTTAGACTGATTTGGAAAACTGGACTATCAAGTAAAATATGACTGGTGATGGAGGGTGGTCAACATTTGGAGGTCGCTTTTCAAATTTGATAGAGGTGACAAGTGAAGCTATTTTGGTAATCCCCATTTAATCCCTCCTAGACATGTTTCCCCTACTCAGGAAGGCCATGGCAGAACACAATTTGGCATTACAGTAGAACCTCAGAGTTACGAACACCAGAGTTACCAACTGACCAGTCAACCACACATCTCATTTAGAACTGGAAGTACACAATCAGGCAGCATTCATTTCATTCCATGCATCCGATGAAGTGGGTATTAACCCACGAAAGCTTATGCTGAAATAAATTTGTTAGTCTTTAAGGTGCTACAAGTTTTTCTTTCTTATTTTCGTTAATCAGGCAGCAGTGGAGACAAAAAAAAAACCCCAAACAAACAAAAACTATTATACAGTGCAGTACTGTGTTAAACGTAAATTACTAACAAAATAAAGGGAAAGCAGCATTTTTCTTCTACATAGTAAAGTTTCAAAGCTATATTAAGTCAATGTTCAGTTGTAAACTTTTGAAGAATCACCATGATGTTTTGTTCAGACTTATGAATGTTTCAGAGTTACGAACAATCTCCATTCCCAAGGTGTTTGTAATTCTGAGGTTCTATTGTAATTGTATTAATGACACTCTGTGCTTAGAAAATTTATAGCATAACAATAGATTTTCAATCAGGCTACCCTTGTAGAACTGTGAGGGGAAATATGCTGTCCTTACTGGCCCTGCATTGTGTTTCATTCTAGTTAGTACTCTGAGCCCTTCAGAAACACAACTGAGAAATAAATAGGGCAGAACAAAAGATGTGTTTGCATCCCTTAGTTAAAGATTCAGCCCCTATTCTTATTACACCACTTGCTCTTGAATTCCAATTCCTTCTCAGTCAAATTGACATTTACCCCATTTTTTTCTGCATCCCTTATTTGAGAAATTAAATTTTACAGAAATAAAAGCAGCACATTGAGAATGGATGCACGTTTCATTTACTCTAATTATGCACAGTGAAAAGTTTCCATTTCAACAAGCCTCATTGATATTCTGCTGCAAACTTGACTAGAAAAAAAAAAACACAAGAGGAGATTTTACCAGTCAATTGACTTTAACTAAAAAAAGCTTTTGTGTGTTTAAGAATATTACATTTTTAATTTTCTTTTGTTGTATCTCCCATAATGACTACTGTAACAACAAAACATCTGGAAAGGTTGAAGTGCCCTAATATTCTGGTTCTGCTATTTTAGAGATTAATTCCAAACAGCAGGAAATAGTGTGTCAACACAAACCAGGAGTTTGAGCTGTATATGAACATGCCAGCTTTGGGGCCTTTGGGAGAAATACTTATTTATCTCACAGATGTGGTTAAACCTTTCAATATTTCATGACCCCTGTCACTGAAGCAGTTAGATTCAACATGATCTTTATAGTGTTCATAAAACATATATATACAGGGATTTAATAGATCTAGGAGCAAACTAGAGAGTCACAATGTGAAACATGGAATAATTTAGTTGAAAATATAGAAAACCCGAGAGAGATTAGTCTTCTTTACAGGTGAACACTGAATATTATCAACTGTTAGGTGGAGTGAGCTAAATTCTGCATATCCTGAAAGATTCTCTGTATAACAAATAATAATAAATGCATTCAAAATAATGTAAGAATATAGTTAAGTATCCGTATCCTCTCTTCCTCCTGAAGCAAAGAAATTCTGAGTTAAAGCTGCTCCCGAAACGTGCTTAATTGTGGCAAACATGGTCCTCTCATGAAAAATATCGTAATAAATAACCTTATCTATGTTCTCAAACAAAATAGATTATGAAGCCAAAGTTAAAGTTGTAACTAGATATCAGCAACATGGGGGTGGGGGTGGGGGGGAGTTATTAAAACCTTACAGTTAAAAAGTCTAAAATCCAGGAAACACAAAATTAAGGTTACACTTTAATATATCACAAACAGTGGAAAGTGTGGAAATGCAGAGTTAATGTATCACAAATAACCTTAACTTCCCACTGGTTCTATCCCTCCCCCCCACCTTCATGCACACTAACATTTTCTACCTGTCCATACAATTTTCTGCACCCAAAAGTTTGTTTGAGCAGTTTTCACAGCAAAAACTTGTGCCTTGGAGCTTTGTAGGTACAAATATTTTAGGCCATCTTTGAAAAGTTATCCTATTATGTCAAAAGATTTTGGAGGTGTGGTTTGAGAGATTATAACATTTGATTGTTCTGGGCTATGATAAGCAGAAAGCCTTCTCTTACTGTACAATTAAGACATTGGACTCAGCTAACATAGGATAATATTCCGACCTCAGATAAGATGACACAACTCCCATTGACTTCTGTGCTGAGGTTCACATTGCAGAATTTACTTGATACACTTCTCTTCGGCAGGGGAGGGTGCAGGCCTGTCCTCTTCTTAGGATACATTCCATTTCCTTTTGTACCTTCCACATCGGCTACACTTCTATTTTTAGCATGCTAGCTTGACCAGAAAAGTGTGAGTA
Organism: Chelydra serpentina; assembly: GCA_037349315.1. Classification (NCBI taxonomy): domain Eukaryota; kingdom Metazoa; phylum Chordata; order Testudines; family Chelydridae; genus Chelydra; species Chelydra serpentina. The sequence goes on from JBAIAC010000004.1 coordinate 110,458,548, forward strand.
TGCTTACCTGAGCGGGAAATTACAGCTCCAGCGTAGGCATACCCTTAGAAAGGTTTGGGACTCTATCGCTGTTCTCACCACTTCTTGTTACAGTGAACTTTTTTTTTGCTAGAAGGTAGTGCATGTGGCCTGCAAACCCCATTGATAGAAGAGATCTGGGGGTAAAGAAACAACACACCCACTGACAGCCAGCTTTGATGCAAAGATGGCTGGTTCCCCACCCTTTAATATCTCAGCACGGCTCCATAAGAATTGAATACAGTCTTGGCTGCTCCCCATATGATCCTGTTCCCACAAGGAGGTTCAGGGGAGAATATCCACTGGGCTCTCAAGGGAGCAAGCTGCACAGCATACCTGCTTCTGAGGACTCCTCCTCATCACCCTCAAAGCCCCACCTTCTCAAACTTGCTGAAGTGCTTCTGCAGACTTCAGGGCACCATCCACTTCTACTCCCTTCTATGTCCCCCACCTGGTGTCACGGGCTTCTGTTTCCGGCTGAGTGCATTAGTAGAGTGGTGGAGACAATAGTCTTGAATGCACATTTGAAGCTTTGGCTGAGATTCAGAAATGGATTTGAATTTTTTTTTAATTGGCTTTTCTGTTTCCTGTGCTAGAATGTAACTGTACATGGCACCAATATAAAATGGCCAAGTTGTGAGCACAACCGCAGACATCTCAAAGACTGTAACATAGCTCTTGAATCAAGCCCAGTAGGAGTCCCCTAAAAGTGCGGCAAAAGGCTGTGGAAACTGTGTCTGCATTTGACGTACCTGAGGGCTAGAAAGTGCTTTTACTCTAATATTTCAAAATGCCTCCATCCAGCAAGTTGATCATAGCGAATATTTTTATGAGACCAAACAGGTGGGGATTTTTAATGTCCACTGTCTAAAAAGAAATAATGTTTTGATGTTTCAAACATGAAACAGTCTTTAGGAAAAGATCTGTAAAGGTAAAATCAAGGAGAGTTAGGGCCTGATCCAAAGTCCATTGAAATCAATCAGAGTCCTTCCATGCACTTAGAATCATAGAACCATAGGGTTAGAAGGCACCGCAAGAGTCATCTAGTCTAAATCCCTGCCAAGGTGCAGGATTTGTTGTGTCTAAACCAGGGGTGGCCAACTATTTTTTTGTCAAGGTCCAAATTTTTTGGTCAAGGTCCAGACTCCAGAGAAAATTAAAAAATAACAAAAATGACCATAAGTAATATATTTCGGGGCCCATTCAGAAGTGTCTGGCGGGCCGGATATGGCCTGTGATCCATCTATGGACTACCCCTGGTCTAAAGCATTCAAGACAGATGGCTACCCAGCCTCTTTTTGAAAACCCCCTGTGAAGGCGCTTCCAAGATTTCCCTAGGAAGCCCCTTACTTCAATGGGCTTTGGGTCAGGCCCTAACTGTCCCTGATGTTACAGGTCCTCGGAGAGGGGGAGAGGCTGGACAAGAGAGTGAGGCAGGGATATTGAAACGGGCCTGGTGTATCAGAGATAGGGTGAACAGATGTCCCGATTTTATAGGGACAGTCCCGATATTTGGGGCTTTGTTTTATATAGGCTCCTATTACCTCCCACCCACTGTCCCGATTTTTCACCCTTGATGTCTGGTCACCCTAATCAGAGACAATGTTAGGAACAGGCAGGGGAGGAAAATTAAAGAGGTTGAAGACAGGCTGTAGAGAGCCATTGATGAAAAGTTTAAGGTAGAACAGGTGATAGTTCCTACAGCATAGTATGAGCAAGAGGCTAGATGGCAGGACTAAAGATAGCAAGAGGGACAGGGTAGTTTAAAGTCAATGGACCCTCTCCTCTCAGCTAGCAAATAATGATTTACAAAGTGGGGGGGGGGGAGTGCTCAAACTGCATAGGAACAGAAGTATATAAGGCAGCATGGAGAGCGATCATCTGGTGTACAGCACAAGCATGCTGCTGTTTACCAATGTGCTGCAAAATGGTGTTGGGAGGGCCATGTCATGAGAGCGGTATATGAGTACTAGACAGGTCTGAGCAGAAGCCTTTTCAATGACAAATAGCTGTGGCTCCCCAAGGCAGGTATGTATTGAATTGTTTGGATCACAGGCAGCCCAAAGACTGGCAGGCAACATGGGTCTGAGCATGACAATGCCCATGCTGGCTTGTTCACATGAACAGCAACACAAACCATTTCTAGGTCCAGCCCCTGTGTTAAGCCTGTGTTTGCATATCTTCGAAAGGGCAAAAACAAGCCCTTGCACTGCGTTTATTTTCCTTTCCCAACTGAGAAGTATAGTTTTACCACTGTGGCCAGGAAGACAACTCTACCTCACTGTGATCAGAGGAGAAAGCTTGCCAGGTTTGATACATGAGATCAGTTATCCAACTGATACTTTAAGTGCTGAATATGAGAAAAGAATAATTACAGCAGCACAATGTGCATTGCTCTAGTTAAGGGCACATCAGCAATTCCATTGAAAAGCTTTGGAACAAATCTTGATGTCCTTACTCAATAACTCAGTCCTTCCTTTCTCAGACAAAACTACCACTAGAGTTTGACTTGAAGGATTGAGCAGAAATGGAGAAAGGATTTGGCATTTTATATTTAGTAGTTCAGGACCTAGCTTTACAAACGTTGCTCTGGAATGTTATTAAGCAAGAGTAATTAGTTTTTGCGCATCTTTAAATAGGAAGATTCCTATTTTAAACTCCCGAAATGCAAGAAATCAAGAACTTGCAGTAAAAAATGCTGGGGTTGGGGTGTGGCTTAAAGAAAGATATTTATTTTGGTTTTGGTACAAATTGTTAGTAAGCATACAGTCATAATATTCATAACACATTGAATAAAGCATATATCACAAATATTTTCCTCACTGCACCATCACCACAACTGGCCTCTGCACTGGGAATTTCCTTGTGAGTTGGGGGAAGGAATCTTTCAAAATCCCACCCAGCCACATAGTGCTACCAGAATGACTCCTCCTGGCTGCAGGGGACTATGTCCCCCCTGTATTTCCCTCTATTGGGGTGGGGCGTGAATGGCTGGAGGATCCACACTGGCAAATGCACCATGCCTGCCCCTAACACCTTTAGCAGTGGAACAAAGAGGGTGTCTGTGACGTTCAGGGGTTGCTCCATACCCATATCCTGTCCCTCTCCCCCCACAACGTGACAGTCCCGATTTCGATGCAGACACGACTTCTCACACATGTAGGGCGGGTGGGCTCAGGAAAGAAATGACGACAGGATTTGTCCCATAATTCTTCCTAAATAGAAAAATGGTGGCTCAAAAGTGAATGTGAAAAACTGTAATTTATCTGCAAAGTACACCTGTAGCTCTAGGGTGCTTTTGGAGAAAAAAGTAGCCGAGATACTGAGATTTATAATGTAATTTCTTTTCATATGCAGTAGTTATTTTTCAAAATGATTTTTAATAAACATTTGCTTGTGTAATACTGTGAGGTTTACAGCATCTTTCATATAAAGTATCACGCCATGCTTTACAGAGGCAGTATAATAGATAGCACTGCACAGATTTGAGTGCAGTGACTCTCGGGCAAACAGAGGGATAACTATACAGTGGAGTAAAGTAACAGAAAAGAAATATGGGGAAGGGGGTGTCAGATCTTTAGCTAGTGGAAATCAGCCCAGCTTCATTGCAGTAAAAAAAACCGATGCCAGTTTCTACGAGCTGAGGATCTGCCCCTTGAAGTGGAAATGCTGCAAATTTTATAGATATAATTTTTTTCATATTTTTTTTTCTAACTAGGCACAGTAGGTAGAAGGCAGGAGAGTCCATGTGGCTAATTCAACAGTTGCTGAGCACCCGCAGCACCGGTTGACTTCATTTGCAGTTGAGTGCTCAGCACCTCTGAAATGTTAGGCTCAGGGTAACTTCTAAACATTCCCGTTGCTTGATCTGGACTTTGGTGACTATTGTAGGAATTCACGGCAGACACATACGTTCTGAATAAATTATGAGCAACGATACAAAAAAATCCAGCCAAATCTTAATAGGACCATTGACGTTTAGATCGAAGAAACAATAGATCCCTCCCTTCCCCTCTCCCCCCCCCCCCACCAATGGTATCAATGGTCCCATATCAAGATGACTTATTTTTGTCCTATTTTTAATACTATCAAAAAAAGAAGAAACAAAAGGAAACTAGCAAAAAATCTGTTCAAACAATGAAGGGTTTACTTAAAGCCACAAATGGCAGAAAGTTCTGTTAAGCCTAGATGTCCTTTCTTAATTCATCCCATTTTGCCTTGGAATTTCAGTGGGCCACTGAAAAATTATGACTGATCTTGCATTTGCTGCCTGTTCTTCAGTCAACACAGCACATTAGGGATGGAGGTTTAGTCCAGCTGTGGATTTCATGGCTCTTCCGAATTGAAGTCAAGCCCTTAGCACTACTTTAACATAGTTTTCCAGAGGTTTTCTGACATACAAGTAATCACCTTCGTTAGACATACTATGTTCAGTAGTATTAGTTGCATCCCTTCCAGGCTCACAGGGTCAACATGAAAAGGGTTATTTTTTTCCTCAGTGTAATTGCACCATATGCTTTGTAAGCGGTGTTGCCGTCCACATTTAAAACTAGAAAAACCTGGAGCCCTGTGAATCTGAAAATCTGGGGGTTTCAATTTTGAGTCTGCTCTCTACCCCTTTCGTTTCAACTGATCTTACCTGAATCAAGACTTGAACAAATCCCCAGCTACTAGTTAAGCATTAGAGCAGAAATCATAGATAAAGGAATCCTACTGTATGCTAATGTTTCATTTGCCCCCAAACTACTTTCCATCGCGCTCTACAGGGATCTGACCTGCTTTTCAAAACAGTAAGTTGTTCATAAAATAGGAGCGTGTATAATTACCAGGGCAATGACTTGCTAGGAAACTCTTCTGACTACATGGGTACCAAAATGACAGCTAGGTTAATTCTCACCAGGCCAACATTTCAATATTTTCCAGAGGATTTTTTAAAATGTCAATGTTTTATATGTGTGCAGTATGTATTATTTGCTCTTTACAGCAGAGAGCAGAGGCAGGTAATAACACTGTAAACTGAAGTCCTTCATTTAAAAGCTATAGGCCATCATTAGCATATGCTTTCTACCAGTCATCTGCATCCTGGTTTGCACAACAAGCTGAATTGAGATGATTTAGTCTCCATGCTAGCTTTGATTTATACTTCCGTTGAATAGAAGTGGAAGAGTTCTCTACCAAGTGGTAGTTATATTTTGAAAGTTTTCATTTAAGCTAAACACATCCTGGAACAATCTCCTGCTGGCAACAAACTAAACTAAAGAACTATGATATGGTTTAAAGACTAAGGGATTGTCTACACTTGCCTGCACATTACACATTCATTATAGTGCACTAACTCCATAGTTATCAGGCACGCTGGACTCCTTTTTCAACAGGAACTGAGTTCGCTGTGAATTGAGTCAGTTTTGTCATTGGTGTGCAGATAATGCTTCTGTGCACTACTTTGGTAGTTCTCCAACTGCTATCCCACACTGGTTTGCAGGCAACCATTAGTGACTTTTCTGTTTACCTGTGTGCCCATCACTGCTCTAGTGTCAAGCTGGCTGGATGTCCCTTTTCCTATTCAAAAATTGGTGTGGGCCCAGCATTTGTCCGTTTGCTCCTGGATTTGAGGATATCAGCACTGTGGCTATATTACTCCAGCAGCCTCACAACATGCCCTGAGCAGCTACTTGGAGCCAGGCTGTGCCCCTCGATCTCACCACCTTCTCCTGGGGAGAAGCATTGGTGCAAAAAGCCCTTGTGGCCAGCTACCAGAACAAAGATCCCTTGGTAGACATTGCTAAACAGATGGCCACAACGGGCCACAACCGGGATGCCAACCAGTGCCGGATAAAGCGCAAACAGCGCAGGAGGACTTACATTCAATCCAGGAATGCCAGGAAAAAGCGCAGCAATGGAAACGTGACCTGCCCATTTTTTGAGGAGCTGGAAAGGATTCTGTACAATTACATTATGACCCAACCCAGTGTCTGGAAGGAGGGCCTGCAGCAAAGCCAGTCTCCAGGCAACCTAACGAGTACATCTGGCCTATATTAGACTGCCGGATTGTGTACACTGCCTAACTGGGGACGTGGGCTGTGGGGGTGGGAAGGGTCAGCAGACCAGCTCTTAAACCCAGCAGCAGCAATTCAGCGGTTACTTAAAGTATGCACCCAGAGCTGTGATAGCTCCTGCACCTGCTTGTTCCTGGCCCAGCCCAGCCATGCTCTGCTCTTGCCTTCTTTCACTCCAGGTAACCTGGCTCTGATCCCCAGCTCTGATTCCTGACTCCTATACTTGGCTTCCAACTCCTGCTCCAGCCACTAGTCCTGATTGCCCATGTCCTGGTCTCTGACACCCAGGAAGGTTGTGTTCCTACTGCCTGCTCTCTTCCCCACAACACACATCCCAGCAAGGATAACTAGCAAGACTCCTTGGAAGATGAGCACAAGGAGGACAGTGAAGGACTGTCACACCAAAAGCCAAGATCTCTTCAGGACTATGAGGCTGGCCAGGTAGGAGGCAAGCCTGGTCCCTGCCATAAAAGTAAATTTTTTAAAAGTGCTTAAGTGATTTAGAAGCCTACATCCCATTTTCACAGGGAACTTAATAACATGCTAATCATCCCATTAAGATTTTGCTGCAAGGGTTAAAGCAGGTTATTAGTATACATTCAGGATATATACAAAGGGTATGTGCTATGAAGGGACTAAAGGTTGTCAAGTCATAGAGCAGGGGTCTTAAACTCGCGGCCCGCGGGCCTCATGCGGCCCGCAAGGTTCTTCCCTGCGGCCCGCCAAGCTCCCACGGCCACCCTCTCCCCTCCCTCTCTCTCCCCAGCGCCGCCGCGCCACATCCCCAGCCTACCTCCAGGCCAGGGGTGGGCAAACTACGGCCCCGGGACGGATCCAGCCCCTCAGGGGCTTTGGATCCGGTCTGCGGATTTTCCCACCCCATGGTGCTGAGGGCCCCCCACTGCTCCGGGAAGCCCCGGACACACACTGCGTCCCTGCAGCCCCGGGGGGGAGGGGGAGCAGAGAGCTCCGTGAGCTCCTGTTGCCTGTGGTTACCTCCCCTGAAGCTCCCATTGGCCGGGAACGGGGAACCGCGGCCAATGGGAGCTTCAGGGGAGGTAACCACAGGCAACAGGAGCTCATGGAGCTCTCTGCTCCCCCCCCACCCCCGCCGAGCGTAGGGACGCAGTGTCCGGGGCTTTCGGAGCGGAGGGGCCGGGGGCAGGCAGCAGGCAGGCAGGGAGGAAGCCAGCCTGCCTGCCTGCCTGCCCTAGCCCTGGCCCCGGCCCCAGCCCCTCTGCCACCCCGGAGCTGCTCCAGGTAAGCAGCACCAGGCTGGAACCCGAACCCCTCCTGCACCCTGCATCCAAACTCCCTGCCCTGAGCCTCCTGCCTGCACCCCAACCCCTTGCCCTGAGCCCCCTGCCACACCCCGCACCCCTCCTGCACCCCAACTCCCTGCCCTTAGCCCCCTCCTGCACCCCAACCACCTGCCCTGAGCCCCCTGCCGCACCCCACACGCCTCCTGCACCCCAACCCCCTGTCCCGAGCCCCCTGTTGCACCCTGCCGGCGGGGGTGGAGTGGGGGCGGGGCCGGGTGATGCGGCCCTCGGGCCAAAGTGCGAGTCCTTATGTGGCCCTCCTGGTGATTTGAGTTTGAGCCCCCTGTCATAGAGGATGGGTGGAAAGATAGCTAGTTGGAGTTGGGGAAGAAGAACACAAAGAGCCAACAATACAATTATGGGGGCCTGAGGAAGGATGGGGGGATGGGACGTCAGAGAAATGGAGGCTGGAGATGAAGTGAGAAGAAGAAAAGCTCTGAGAGCCAGGATGACAGTGAAGATGTCTAGATAAAACCATAAGTTTGTGGGCAAGTGGGGCAATGGGAAGAATGGTAGGCAAAAGAAGATCCATAATGATACGATGGGTGACTGAAGATGCTAGGTGGAGTTGATCTGTTAGGTAACTGTGGATGAGTAGAGCAGATGGACAGCAGAAAGCACACAAGCTTGACGTGGTCCACTTACCAAAGCACACCAGGAAGGCAAAGCATTTGTACCTTTTTTCTAAATAAACCATTGTTTGGAAATAATGTCTAGTTATTTCATTCCCAAATGGAAATATTGGAATATTATCCTACAAGCAACCAACTTCCCTACATACAGAACTATATATAAGCACAGAGCTGTGAGCGCCGCTATAGCTAATAAGCTACAGCTGATGAGGAAATTCCCCTTAACTATATATTTATATAACCAATCATCTTAAGCCCCTGGCATTCGCTGACAAATGTTGCTTCTCCCATTGTGATAGGTGCTCATCTGTTCTTTCAGCCTTCACTGTGGCAAAGTAATGTAATCTTTAGACATCTGGAAGTTTAACTACAATGGCTGGTGAAACAACAAACTCCCTTTCATTAACTACAGCTTTATCCAGGCCTTTTAGCTAATGAACCAGCCAAGCCAGTGAAAAAGCAAGTACCAGTATGTTAGTGACTATTGACCAATTAAAGGAAGATAAAATATGCTCCCTAATAGCTCACCCATGTGCTTAATGCTGAATCAATGGAGATGAGGGCAGTCAGCAGGAACAAGCCTGAATGAACATAGCTCTGTTCTCTGGTTACGATACATTCAATTCCATTCTGCTTTAAAAGTTATATTTTAGGACCTGCTGTCATCAGCCCAGCTTCCCACCTCCCCTCTCCACCCGTGCTCAGTCTCTGTGTCGGGTTTAATGACTATAAGATCTAGAAAGGGCTGGTACAGTAGTCTGTTCCTGCCTCACGTACCGGGTATTAGAATGAACTAATAGTGTTTTCTTCTTTACCCACAGGACTATGGATTACTTTTGCACTTGATTTTATAATTTGATAATTAGAAACCATTAACCACCTCTCTCCCTTTTTTCTCTTCCCAAAGGGAACTGTGGTAAGACTGCATAGCTTTTAACATGCAATAGCAAACAGTTGTTCAGAGGCTGAAGCAGTTTTTATTAGTGCTGGAATATAAATAGTAATCCCTTCCTAATTAGGAGTGATTTATGGAATACAAAGTACAAACTCTGACATTGGTGCAAAGGAGCCTTTGCAAGGCACACTTAAAAGAGTGGGAAGGTAGAAAATGAAATGTGGAAAAGCATTTCCTGAAAACCCTGCCTGTAGGATGCTGTGAGCAGAAATGGGCAGGATAGTTGTTCCTTTACATCTACTACATGATCTGATACTACTCAGACTTATTAATCAACTCACATTCATACAGGGCAAGGGTGTCAAATTCATTTTCTAGCTGAGTCCAGTTTTAACTATAGCCTGAGTACCAGAGTATACATTTAGGACTCCGTGCTACCCTCAAACCATTGCGGATATCCCGCTGATGTCAATAGGATGTTTGCACAAAGAGCAAGGGGAGAATCAGGCCTTTAAGCAGTATCTAAACCCTTAGCTATTAGTGTTTTTTATTATTAGTTCAACTTCTCACCATTGCTGTTGGAAAATATTCTCCCCGTTCGGACCTCTGCTATTTCTGTCTCCCATTCACCCCATTCTCCTTTCTTTGTTTCCCACCTTCTTCTCTGACTTTGCGAGGAGTCTCTTGTCCTTTCTTCCCTGCATTACCTTCCCTGCAGCAGCTCCCCATTTGCAATCCCTTGAGCTTCTTCACTCCTGTCCCATTCCACCTGCTAAAATGATCAATAACGAAAAAAGGCAGTGCTGACATCTGAAGTGTCTTCATCAGGCTTTAGACTCAACACTTCACTGAGATGAACGGGGAGAGGGAGATTCACGCTTCTCGGAGCCATTGTTTCGGACCAACAATACTGTTTTCTGTTTTAATTTGAAAAGTTGTGTTTGCAACCAGGAGGACTAAAGTTTCTTTAACAGATACCTGGGAGCCTGAGAATCTGCATATGTCATATAGGCCACATATATCCATCAAGTGAGTTGGATGCAGGGCCAGATTAATGCACTGGGAAACTAGGGCCCAAATTCATGGGCGGAGCCATAACCTGAGTGGTGCTGTGACCCCATAGGCCCGGTTGCAAAGCCATTCACTCCAGTTTGGGATAGCTGCCTCTCCATCATGCCTAGGGCCCAATGATGGGTTAATCTGGAGCTGGCTGGGTATTTACCAGGGTGACACCCCCAATACACAGCCATTAGTCTAATGGAACCCTAAACAGAAGGTTTTTACTATCTGATTGTCCACACTTACAGATATAGGAATCGCTTTGCCCACAACTATTAACACAGCCACTTACAGAATGTAAATCAGCAACTATTAAACAGTGCACCAGATTAGAACAGGAAGTGAAAAATACCATGTCCAACTAAAAGGGGGGAATTGAGATAGGGGAAGTGCAGTTATCCTGACAGTGCATTGTCAAAATCTGGTAGTGGACTTATTTCTGCAGATGTTAAGCTTGTATACTCACATTTGTGCATGCAAAATGGGTAGTATTACTTGTAAATAGGTCCCCCTTGGGTGCCAATTCTAATTTGCACATGCATCTACCAAATCAGCCGGTGGGATTTTGCATGCACAAATGCAACACACATTGTTTAATGGTGCAAATCAGATGCCAGGGTTTGAAAATTTGACTCCAAATGTTCCATAGCACTATGACAAGTAATGATCCTTATCAGACAGCTGGATGCACAATGCAATTTAGTGGATCTTGGCAATAGAAGGTAAAAATAAATTAAGCTCTGTTGGTATTAAATTAAACACATTAACCCTTATTTAGGTGTTCATTATGCCAGTATTAAGGACCATTTCCCTGGATCCATTTTCTGAGATACAGTAGAGTGCTTTGGAGGTGGTCACTGTAGACTCAGTTCCCCAATTTAACATGTAACTTCTGTTTGTTTGTTTTTTAAATCAGCCTCCGTATAGTAGGAGAAACTATTGGGAATATAATGTTTATTTACAGATTTAAAAATAGTGGGTCTTGTTCTTCTCCCATTTTAACCTGTGTAATCAAGAGTAACTCCATTGAACTCAACAGTTTCATCAGGGTAAAAACAGCATCCAGGAAAGGATCAGGCCCTTGAAGATTAATAATGGATGATATATAAATGTACAATAATAGAAAAGGGAAATTAAACCAGGGTTGAAAGGCTAACAATAATAAAATGATTAAAGAGACAACACTTTAAGTATACACAAAAACAAAAAACTAAACATAACGATAACTTGTGAATGGTGATTACCACGGGAGAGATTCTGTGCTGTGCCCTCAAGAGTTGCAGCACATAGCTCAGTACCAATGTGGACACAAGAACAAATGGATATAAACTGGCCATCAGGAAATTTAGACTTGAAATTAGATGAAGGTTTCTAACCATCAGAGAAGTGAAGTTCTGGAACAGCCTTCCAAGGGAAGCAGTGGGGGCAAAAGACCTATCTGGCTTCAAGATTAAGCTAGATACATTTATGGAGGGGATGGTTTGATGGGATAACATGATCTTAGTCAAAGGTCAATTAATTGCCATCAGTGGTAAATAGGACCAATGGTCAATGATGGGATGTTAGAAGTTACTACAGAGAACTTTTTCCTGGGTGTCTGGCTGATGAGTCTTGCCCACATGCTCGGGGTTCAGCTGATCGCCATATTTGGGGTCGGGAAGGAATTTTCCTCCAGGGTAGATTGGCAGAGGCCCTGGAGGTTTTTCGCCTTCCTCTGCAGCATGGGGCACGGGTCACTTACTGGAGGATTCTCTGCATCTTGAAGTCTTTAAACCATGATTTGAAGACTTCAATAGCTGAGACATAGGTGAGAGGATTATTTCAGCAGTGGGTGGGTGAGATTCTGTGGCCTGCATTGTGCAGGAGGTCAGACTAGATGATCATAATGGTCCCTTCTGACCTTAGAGTCTATGAGTCTATGAGTGTAACTTATAGCCCAGGAGGATAGGGGCTAAAGAGGCTTTTAAACTACTTATGCACTTGCCAATCCTGGGCTGCCCTGAGGACCAAAGTGGCCTCCAGCATAACACTGACAGCCCCGGGGGCCAGTTAAAATTATGGCAGCTTCCTCAGATTGTCTGACAGGTTGTGACACTTCCCAGAGTCTCTGTAGTTTTGCAGCCATACCTTTCGCCCACCAAGCTCCAGTCCCAATATAAAACCTTTTGCCAGGGTTTGAGGGAGTCCCCAGAAAGACAGCCTATGACAGTCATCTCCAGTGCCTGCGCCTGGGGAGTTCTGCCTAAGCCAGATCCAGGACTTAGAGCCCTTTTACACCATTCCAATCCTTTTACCCAGAATAAGGGACAAGAGTAGACAAGACTGGAAGAGTGTGTCACCCCCCGACTCTGTCTATAAACAGAAAATAGGTTCCTTTAGTCTACACTTACCCGCAGCGTCGGAGGCGTCGGATCGATCTTCTGGGTTCGATTTATTGCGTCTTGTCTAGACGCGATAAATCGAACCAGGAAGTGCTCCCCCATCGACGCCGGTAATCCTGCTCTGCGAACGGAGCAGGCGGAGTCGACGGGGGAGCCTGCGTGCCGCCGTGTGGACCAGGGGTAAGTACTTTAAAGTTCGAATTAAGATACTTCGACTTCAGCTACGTTATTCACGTAGCTGAAGTTGCGTATCTTACTTCGAACTTGTGGGCTTGTGTAGACTGGGGTGGTCTACACTATTCTGTCTGGGGAATTGATGATTTCTCCTCTCTGTAGTTTCAGCAAACTCACACCCGGATCTGCTAAGCACCCCCTGTGTGGGACAACTGAGTCTGTTAGCAAAGTGTTCAGTTTTCCAGTTCATTCACCAAACATGCATGGGACTTCATTCCCACGCCAAGTAAAGGATGCCCCTGGAGTGCCCATCTGATTTTTTTCTTCCTTTTAGCAAAACCTCTAGAAGATGTACCCTGTGAGTTTCCTTGGCAACTGGCAACAATATTCTCTGGAGCATGCCTGTTAAACTAAATAACTACTTTAAAATAAATAACTTTTTTATATATTTCAGATGTTTGTATGAATAGTGTTTATTATATCTGTTTAAAACCTAAAACTAGTTTACACCTAGCCAATAAATCTTACAGCAGCCTAGTTTTTCCTAGGTACTTTGTGCAACTTTTTGTGCCCCCCAGGTGAAAAAGATTTAAAATGTTCTAAAATTCTCGAATCCTGCTTAATAGCTACCAATACCTGAGACATGTAAAGCCCTAATGCAGCGGTTCTCGAACTTTAGCATCCCCAGGATCCCCATTTTGATATAAAAAATTTCGCCGATCCCCCCAAGCCTCCCGATGTTCATGAAAAGCTCTATTATTAATAAAATCTCTGGGACCACTATTGTTTATTTCGTCGTTATTTATGATTAGACGGAGATACATAAATATGTCTGGGGAAGAGATTATTCTTTATTTAACACAAGGTTAAGAACACGCGCTTCAAGGCACAGGTGCTGGCTTTTAATGCTGAGCACCTGGCCGACCCCTCCCTGCTGTGTGCCCGGCCCCCAGTGCTGGCTGCCCCTGGCGCACAGATTCGCACGTGACCTGGCACCTCTCTTGGCGCGAGGGTGTGCACTGCCCGTGCCCGGGCCGTGTTTACAGACGCGCCGGCAGGGGCTGCTTTGCTCTGGCTCCTCCTCCGTTGCTTTCCTCCGCTGCTGATGTTCACAGCGACGCCGCCCCTGCTGATCGACTGCACGCCGCGGAATAGCTGTGCAGTGGGGGCGGGTCCTGGGGGCTGAGCGTGGAGTTTGTCAGCGGCCTCGGCCATGACTCAGCCGCGTCTGGAAGCAGGGGGTGAATTCTGTAGGCGGCCCCGCTGGCTCGGGCGGGCCGCTCCTGCCTCTCTCGCAGCAGGGCAGACGCTAGCTCCAAGAGAGGCGCTCGGGCGGGGCGGGACCCGCGGGACCCGCCCCCGCTCCACAGCTGTCCCTGCCCCCGCTCCACAGCTGTCCCCTGGCGGGCAATTGACTCGCGGACCCCCCCCCCCCCCCGTTTGAGAATCGCTGCCCTAATGTATTCTGCTTTTGTGAAAGTTCCAATACGGAACAGAACCCGGGATAGATAATGGGGGGGAGTAGGCTTCTCCTACGCTGCCAGAGGTCAGGTATATTCCTCAACCTGGAGGAAAAGGGACTGATTAGAGCACAGGAGTACAGAAGCTAAGCCCAGTGAAAAGGCTAGAGACGGGAACAGGACAGACCCTGAGAAGCAGGCTGTGCTTGGCAAGAATTTTTTTGTATTTCCTTTTGGAGTTTGATTTAAACTCTGGAGGGGTGAATTTTTGTGACTTGGCCAGTGACCTTACAGCACTGGAAACTGGTAAATTACAATATCTGAGAAAGGAAATTGAGGCAGGAGAGGTCCTGAATCCAGACTGGGCAAGTCCCTGCTACACTCTCCTATGAAAAGCCTTTATGTTTGATACTTTACTTAAAATGTATTTAATTCTTAATTAAGACATAGTGCATGAGTTAGTTATACTTTCTACATGTAATCTGGAATAGGGATTAAGATGGGATCTGTACTCAGAGCTACCATAAAGGATCTTCTTCTCAATCACCCTCAGGGCAAACAGTAGTGTAAAAGGGCCTTAAATTTGGGTATAAGATTATAGGTGCTCACCTGCCTTTCTCCGTGGGGTGGAGAACCCTTCTTTTGGCCTTTGGGGAAACAGGCATTCACTTGGGCAATCACTCAAACACCTTTGTGCAAACAAACAGCCCAATTACCCTTCCAACATCAGTCCCTTACTCTTAGATCGAGGCACATTTTTTCCTTTAGGCTTTGACTGATTCTTGAGGGCAGGGCAAGTGTCTATTGTCTATACAGGTAGCCCCCTCTCTGGGCCTGTCCTCCAGCCCTGAGCTCATATTCTCAGCTTGCTGTGTCCTGACAGCAATATGTGCCATGGCCTGGAGCCTCCTTCTGGAATGGCATCCTCTACCTCCAATTGGAGGAGAGTTGACAGCAGAAAGTAGGGGTGGGATTTTCTGCCAGCCAATCAGAGCTCTGAGGATCACCCTTGTATGCTGCTGATATATGGCATGCAGCCTCCATAATAAATTATATATATATAGCCACTTTAAAGTCCCTTTCCACTGCCAGATGCATAGGAGGAAGGGGGACCCTAGTGTGAATGAGAATCAGGCCCCAGGAAATCAAGCAGCTATTTTAAAATGTATGCAACTTGTCTTCAGAATTATGAGCCATGTATAGGTGATACTATAAGTTTTCACTTCAAATTCCTGTCCTGCTTCTCCTCCCCCTCCTCTTGGGTACCTAACAATGTGGTAACTGCTAGTGACAACCAGCAATTTCTTGTCTGAGCTAGTAATGGCACCAAATGTTGATGTCATATAATATTGAACCAGGGAGAACTGTGATGAGGAAGTAGCTGTTGATTCTATGCAAACAATGCACAGCTGGGTTCCTTTAAGGCGCGGATGGTCAACCTGAGCCTGAGAAGGAGCCAGAATTTACCAATGTACATTGCCAAAGAGCCACAGGAATACATCAGCAGCCCCACATCAGCTCTCCCTCCCCCACTCTTCCCACCCACTGGCAGCCCTGCCAATCAGCGCCTCCCGATCAGCTGTTTCGTGGCATACAGGATGCTCCAGCGGGGAGGAGTGGGGACACTGCGGGCTCAGGGGAGGGGGTGGGAAGGGCTGGAGTGGTGGCAGGGCCTGTGGCAGAGCCAAGGGTTGAGCAGTGAGCACCCCCAGGCACATTGGAAAGTTGGCGCCTGTAGCTCCAGCCCTGGAGTCGGTTCCTATACAAGGAGTCGCATATTAACTTATGAAGAGGGCATGTGGCTCCATAGCCACAGGTTGGCCACCCCTGCTTTAAGGCTTCAGGCAAATCTGGAGGCCTAAACTGATCAACACATCAAGTGGAAGCATACTTTTGTGCTCTGAAATCTTTTTTATTCTTCATTTGGCTAGTGATTAATGGTATAGCTGAACCAGGCAGTGTAAGGAAGGAATATCAGGTGAATATTTTCTGTAAAGTTACAATATGAACATGACACCGTGTAATGGAACAATATGTACACACAGACATACCAGGCATAACAAGATCCAGTGGGTAGAAGTCAAAGTCTGCAAACTTCAAGATGGAAATTAGGTAAGTAATAGAGTAATTATTATTATTATTATTAAATTAACCATTCCAAAAGATTATCAAGGGAGTAAATTCTGCATCGCAAGGAGTGTTTGAATCAAGACTGAATGCCATTCTAAAAGATATGCTCTAGTTAAGCTACTCATTAATGGGCTACACAAATGAATCGATGGGTGGAATTCTATGGCCTGTATTAGAATCAGACTAAGGAGTCAAAATGGTCTTTCCTAATCTGAAAAATCTATGAATTTGTGTATGTGTTCTACATTTCTCTCAAATTCAAAAAAAAATTGAAATATTACTAATGTCAGCCTAATTTGAGTTCTTTCCTTTTATCCTCCTTCACTTCACCTTTCTTTCTGCATATTCTCTTTTCTCTATCATACAGTGCATTGCCTCGGATTAATGTTTCAGTTAGCATTTAAAAAATGTAGTTTATATTTCTTCAAGACAATCAGTTGTACATTTCTATGCTTAATGTTTGCCTGGCCTGGAGGAGGGCAACATGGGTGCCGGGGGAGGTAGGGAGGAGGGGTGATTATTTGGTCATGGAGAAGAGTTTAGCTGTAAGGATAGAAATGAGAGGCTGAATTGTGGAAATGTTTTGGAGGTAGAAAGAACAATCTGTAAATATGGCCTGGTTTTGTGGGGCCAGGGTGGGGAGAGCATGAAAAAGGACCCCTCCCAGTTCTGAGCCTGAGTGATAAGGAGAATGGCGATGGTGACAGTAGTGACACAATGGCAGCATGGAGAACAAAGATAAGGAGTTCTGTTTTGCTATGGAAAGCTGGAGCTGACAGGGAGACACACAAGAAGAGATGTGTGTGAGAGAGGCGGGGATTGAATGGACAGAGACAGCTGAGGAAGGGACAGGTAGAATTTGTGAATCCTCAACAGTAACTGAAGCCATGAAAGTAGATGAGGAAAGGGTGTAAAGTAAGAAGAGGAGGGAGCCACATCAGAGCCCTGTGGGATGCCCAGGACAGTGAGAAAGGAGAGGAGGAATTAAAGGGGTGGCCAGAAAATTGGAGGAAAACTAGATGAATTTATATTTTAAGACCAGAAGGGACCATTATGATCATCTAGTCTGACCTGAGAAGACATGACTGTAAAAGCTCATCAGAACAAGGCTCTTAGTCCTCAGCTCAAAGAGGAAGAATGTAATTAAATTGATGTATTCCAGTGCTTGTGCAATATATTGCACTGCATGTTCTATGACCTCATCTGCTACTATGAGTGTTCGTATATTAGCGGAGCATGGTAACATTTCATTGAGAGCTGCATTAAAGCATTCTGCAGAATCAATTTTCTGATTGATAGAAGGTTTATCAATGTAATTATAAACTAGGGCCTAAAACTGATGTGAGCACTATAGTTCAGGAGCAAACACATTTGCAGATGAGCTTTTGGTGAAGTAGCAAGATGACATCTATTATGAAATAATGTGGAATATTGCCAAGCTATACTGACTCACCATTGTTCTAAGGGGGAGGGGGAAAGCTTTGCTATGCAGCTTAGATATTTGCAGGACCAGAGAATGAAAATACATAACGGTTGTATAAAAGGGTATTATTATAATTCTATAGGCACGTACTAAAATTTCTTCTAAGCAGCTAAATATGTTGCCAGGATTAATTTATAGCCATAAATTCTCTCCGTGACAAATCTGGTTTTGGGTTGTTGTTTTTTTTAAACAGCAGTGTGATTGGTCTGGACTCTGCGTGGTTAATTGCAGTCTTCAGGTTGAATACTTTGTCAAGGTTCTTTAATCCTAACCTTCATGGAACGGCTTGTAAAATATAATTGGATCTAATCCTCAGAGTTATAACGAGCATGATACAAGCCTGGATGGATGCAACACATCGCATTACAGAATTAGGTTCTGTTCATTTTTAACATGTCATTCACGTCAAGGAGGAGGTAAGTTATTATAGACCAAGGAAGCTCAACAAACTCACTGGCCCATTTTGAGGCATATTCTCTGTGGAAAAGTAAATAATTGCAAAATATTTGTTTTATGATTTTAAAGTTATAATTGCGAGAAAGGGTCCTATGGCACCTTATAGACTAACAGAGGTATTGGAGCATAAGCTTTTGTGGGTGAATACCCACTTCATTGGATGCAAGCAGTGGAAAGCTTATGCTCCAATACCTCTGTTAGTCTATAAGGTGCCACAGGACCCTTTGTCGCTTCTACAGATCCAGACTAACACGGCTACCCCTCTGATACTTAAGTTATAGTTGTATCGTGAAGCCCCTATCAATAAAACCTGCATCGAATGTGTCCCACTAGTCACCCCAAAGGTGACCTCATTTTCCCTGACTTAGACATTCTCATAGAACAGGCAATGCATGTGCTGTTCTGCTGGATGCTACAATATTCTGATCATTTAATTGTACCGTTATGACAAGCGCATATCTGCAGGCTTTGAATAACCTTACCCCAAATGAGGGTTATGAGCTTGCTCTGGGAAGAAAAATACCAACCTCCCAATAACTACACTTCTAAATCTTTGCTGTGTGCAAGCTTTTATATGGATGACAGTCATAAACCTACAAAACTGGAATAAATTACTCATTTACTAGAGAAAATGGTACCCTTCTGTATTACATCAGCTCAGGTGAAAATAGCATTGCACTCTAAAATCATCAGCTCAGTCCCATTACCTATAAAGAGGGAATTGACTTAACTTTGTTCACTTTTTAGCAGCATGACACAGAAGTCATGGGTCTCCATTTTGTTTGTATTAATTGTATAGATGTACTGGGAGCTGATAGTATAAGATTGATTGTAATTGAGCCATACATTTAGCACATAAAAACACCATCCATTTAGCTGGACAGCTCTGTGATGAAATACATTTCTAGAGCCTGGATAGCAGGCACAGTGTCTAAGATAACAAATGACAAATGGCTCATACCAGAGCTGCAGGGAGACAATCCTCAATAAAAAAAAATAAAATGGTGAATTCTGAAAGAGCTACCATACGTTATTTTCCAGTGATTATGCTTTGCAGTGAATTTGTAATGTTAAAATACTATTTATCACCCCAGTTCCTTTTAGGTGATGAAAATATGCAGAAGATATTCATATTTCTGAAATCTAAAATGTTGTGTAAGCTCCCATTGTGTTGTGTCACTAATCTGCTGCCCCACAACAAAGTGCTTTCAACAATAAATCAGACTGCTGCTATTTGAATAAATATAACTAGGGGAGCTTAGTTTGGCTCAAAGGGGCTGAAAATCAGCTGGTATACATTGTCTTAGCACCGTTGAACTCAATGGAGCTATGACAATTTTCATCAGCTGAGGCTCTGCTCCTAAATCTATGCACTGCCATTTGAAAACAATTCCCACTGCTGGTGATGCATCATATTTTTAGCAATGATAACAGAGAGCATCATTTTCCCCTCAAACTTTTAAGTCTTTTCCACATAATGAGGAAGGTGAATTTCACAGGCACGGCTGCTGTTTTCATACTCATATCTGTCTGCATTGCCATGAGAATGATTCTGCTGCTAAAAAAAACGCAAAAAGTTGTCCAGCAGAAAAGGTGTGAATTTTTACTCTCACCTCAGACTTCATTGTCATTCTTGTGAAATTTTATAAAAGCTTTCTATCAAGGTAGTTGTAATGGCCCTCATCACCATAGCATTTGAGCACCTTCCATTACTTAAACGACAACAATGCTCTTTTTATTCCTTCCACAACACCAAGAAGCTGGCCTCAGGTTTAGGTTTTAAATTAACAGATCTGTGAGAATGAGGGTGCTATTGTGTGAAAGCCTGGGTGGAAGGGTCAGGATTACCTATGGCTCTGAATGTGGAAAAGTTATAGCTGTTTTGACTTCTTCAAACAGTGAGTTCCATACTTTTGATCAGGCTCCTGTGAAGATTTTCTCTCAAATGGTCATAAGCTGCCTCTTCGTTGGTTGACAGCATCATTGTTCCAGCAGAATTAAGCTGTCATGGGTGCAGAATTAAGCTGTCATAATGAGGGAAGAAGAGAGTCTCTCAGGTAGTCATAACCTCTTCCATGTAGGGCTTTGACCCCTCAATTTTGCCATGCAAAATTATTCAGGGAACAAAAATAGTTTAACATATCTCCAGAAATATAAAGAGGTATTTCAGAAGGTGCTGTGCCTACTTATTTTGCAGACCCTAAAGACTTCCAGCTCACCATGTGTATCAATGCATAGAAATTTGGGGGGGATGGCTCAGTGGTTTGAGCATTGGCCCGCTAAACCCAGGGTTGTGAGTTTAATCCTTGAGGGAGCCATTTAGGGATCTGGGGCAAAAATTGGGGATTGGTCCTGCTTTGAGCAGGGGGTTGGACTAGATGACCTCCTAAGGTCCCTTCCAACCCTAATATTCTATTAGGGTTGGAAATGTTCATCACAAGCTAAGCACCTGGTGATCTACATAGGCAGCTAGCTCAAATTGTTCTTGATCTCCCTACCAGCAAAATGGTAAACATTTTTGACACGAAGGATGTTTAGAAGGAATATAAACAACAGTCTATCTTAGATATGGCAACACAGTATCTAACATGTTTGAAAGGGAAAAAATGTAGTTTGAAGAGCCAAGATTATGATTCAATGGATGCTTTGGGCTAACTCCCTTCAGTAATACAACATTTGCCTTTATTTCACGTCTATGGTGTTAATTCCCTTTATTTTCGTGTGTAATGCATTGAGCTCTCATCTGACAGCTGTCTACATAATAATTAATTGACTGGAAAGGAAACATGCTTCTTCCTATGTAAAAGATGCAAAAGATAAAGTATCCTTTGTGGAGTTTTAGTAAAAAGCCATAATTTCACTGAAGAGTTCCGTTGCTGAAATGCTATCAGTTCTTTTAACTGAGTCACATGTGTTGTCTGTCCTATTCTGTTCGGATTCTTATACTGTGCTCATCACCATTGTATCTGAGAGTGGTATCTATGTCATGTGATTGATGCTCTACTCCCAGCTGAGCTGGTCAAAAACGTTGTCAGTTATTTTATTTTTTTTTCAAAAAATTGTTCTTCATTGATCAGAATTTTTCATGAAAGACTAGCCAGCTTTGTCAAAAACATTTCAGGTTTACATAAAAAAACAAAGCCCAAAATTGGGGGAAAACATCCGTTTTTCAACAAACAAAACAAAAATCAAAGGAATGTTGACAAATGAAAAATTTTAGTTTTCTTCAAACTTTTTCACATGAAAAAAGGATGATTTCCTGACTAGCTCTAAAAGTGCTCTCTGCCAAGTTAGGGTATGACAAGTTCTCTGTGCCTGGACCTTGACATTGTAGGGATTGATACAGAGTGGGTTTCATTTTGTAGTGAGCCAAGCTCTAATGGTCTATAATTCTAGATTTGCAAACAAAATACTTGCTTAAAAGAGTTCAGGTTAAGTGTGTCCATCTAACTCCCGTTACATTTCCTTTTACAAATGTCTGGAAATGAACCAGTAGGAGACTCAACCTGCTTCCCATTGCCATTAAACTCTACACCACTCCCAGTCACCCCATCCAACTTACCGTTGCCTGCCTGTTTTGTTCAGTAATGCTAACGAGAATAATCTATTGAGTGAATACTGTTGAATTTATGTATTGTTTAAATGTGGGATTTCAAAATTGGCAGAGTCCCCAGGAATTTACCAAATACTACACATTCATTCATAGTATAATATGTTGGTGGAGTGACCAATACTCTATCCTTTTTTCTTTGCAAAGGAAAATAAAACACATAACCCCAGAACAACCACACATGAATACAACTAATTAATAGAATGTATAGAGAGAGCTAGGGATGGAGATCGGGAGCGATGACGTGAAACATTCTGATTCTTGTTTGATACTGATCAATAACCGTCTGAACTTCAATGGTTTTCTGAGCATCTGATCGCTTTTGTTCTCAAAACAGTCCTTTCAGCAGTGGCCTGCTGAGATGGATTCACCACCTGGAGCTTGTTTGCTGCCTATGGTGATTTTAATTGGCAATCATTGGGTTGGCATGTGTTACTTCTCTCAACACAGGAGCACTGTCTGCACATCAGGAAGCAGAGAGCTAGTGTCCTAGGTTTTGTTTAATGTTTTCTGTTTCTCCTGTGGGACTGACGCTCAGAGGTAGTTATGACACATGACCTTGGTGCAGATGAAATAGCTCTTACCATGGCAGGTTCCAACCACTTTCAGTTTAAAATCTAACACTCTCTCTCACATGCAATTGGATAACTGTTTGACATTCTTGTCCTAGTATTTCTTCTGTTCCAAGTCTCAGAGCTGGTGACCCTATAAATAGGATTGGCAGAATGTGATGGTTGTTTTTTTTTGTAATTTCAACAGATAATATTGACATTTATTTTTAAGCATATTTAGATTTTTATTGATTTAAATTTTCAGTTGTGCAAAATGAGAGGTTTTAAGCTTTTTAAATTTTTATCAATTTAATTTTTCACAGCTGTGGGAAATGATGAGGGGCTCAGAAAACAGAGTGGGTCAGACAATTATTTAATCACAGATGTTGATTTCAAAAGCTTCAAACTTTATGACTGTTGGAACACAAATTGCCAACATTATATGTCAAAATATACAAAATAAATTTCCTTAAACTCCAAGTTCTCAAGCAGCATTTTTCTTACTTTGCCTATCTGTAAATTTCAATGATTATAGATGGAAATATTTTTTCCTCAGTTTGTATGTATGGTGAAATTAATGTTTACCGACATTTTACTGATAAAAATCTAGCCCTTCCAAGCATACCTCTAAAGCATTGCAAGCATGCAATATTCTAATAATGATAAGCGTGTGTCAACCCTGATCTTCCATATTTATCTGGTTTTCTGGCTTAAAAATGAAGGAAGAAAGAGTTCTGCTTCATGCAACAACACCCACTCTTTCACATGCTGTAAGTGGTCACTGCTTTTGCTAAAGGGAAATGCAAAGGCAGCTTCACAGGCATGCCTCAGTGGCAATCCTATGGATCCAGGCTTCAGACACCTTTAACCCTAGGGCAGCTCACCTGAAGTAGAGGACCCCAGAGACACAGACATGACCAAGAAGACAAAGCCGGCCATACATTGACTTGATTTAAGGGAGTTCAGAAGAGTCTAGCCCCTCTTTCCATTTAGCCTGGCCTAGAATGAGAAATCCTACCTGGCTTCTTTGAGGAAATATGACCCCCAGAGATCCCAGGAAATCTGTTCTTCAGTCCAACATTCAAAGTGCCCCTGCCTTTCAGCATGCTCATCTTTTCCTGGTGTCAGGGTCCCAGGACTCCCAACTAAAGCTCAGGCCTTTTCAGCCCTTCCCTCCTCTCTTAGCTTAAGCCCCAAGAGAGATGTGTGTCAAATCTGACCCTGCTATGTGTTAGGGTGACCAGATAGCAAGTGTGAAAAATCGGGACAGGGGGTGGGGGGTAATAGGTACCTATATAAGAGAGAGCCCCCAAAATCGGGGCTGTCCCTATAAAATCGGGACATCTGGTCACCCTACTATGTGCATACATACCTAGGGCATGTCTATGCTCTGAATGGGGGGGTTTGATGCCCAGCTCGAGGAGATATAACCACACTAGCTCTCAGCATACTAGCGCAGTAAACAAAGTATCACCACAGTGGTGCACGTGGTGGGAAGAGCTAGCTGTCCCGAGTGAGTACCTGTCCAAGACACTGGGTACACATTAGGGGTGACTACCCCTTCCCACTACTCGCATCTCCACATCCATGCTCTATTTTTAGCACGCTAGCTCAATCAGAGCTAGCAAGGGTATGTCTCCTCAAGCCGGGAATCACACCCCCATCCATACACGCATGGCATGACCCAAAGCTCATGGAAGGCCACAGAAAGATACCCAGTGACTTTCACGGGCTTTGGATCAGGCTCATACAGTGCTATGCACATTTGAAAATTTCAGGGCCAGATTCTCATTTACACCCCTCCTTTACATCACTCCTTTCCAGAGTGGTATAAAGGGACGGGCCTTAAAGTGAATGAGAATCAGGCCTCATTCTCTCTCTTGCAAGTTGGTATATGGATGGATCTGCTAGCAGAAGCCTATTTGGCATCACAAAGCTGACAGCTGCATGGTAATGAGCCCATTGCAATAGAATAAAGCTCATTACTATTAATATTAACCAGACTTGGAGTGATTCATTAAGTGCTTTTCAAAATTTGGAAAGTACTTAATCAAAAGGTGGGGGCAGAGGAGGGAAAGAGTGTGGGAGAACAAATAAATAAAACTAGTGTCAGAAATTGTTTATTTCTGGCTTTCTGTCTGAATCCGGCCCATTGTTTTGACAGGAAATAGAATGAAAAAGGTAGAAGTTCATTGAGTTACTCAGTTAAAAGATTAGATTCTGACTATTCTATATAAACGCGAAAAAGATGCTAAGGGTGAAATCCAAACACCCTTGCTATCAATGACACAACTCCCATTGATTTCAATAGGGCCAGGATTTTATCTTCGAGGTCTAAGGAATTCAATGCATTTCCGTAACAGAGGATTTTCTCTTGGTCTCATAAATTGTGGCTTCAGAGTTTTTTAAGCATGCTGTTTGTAGTTAATCCTGTGTGTATTTCTACGTACACACACAAGGTACTTGCTTTGTCTCCCAAACTTTCAAAAACAAAATGACTTTGGGCTCATTTTATTCTTTTGCAACTTTACCAAGCAGCACTGATAAATTAAGGGGATCTTGGGCAGGAGTCAGGAGGCAGATGAGTTTTGGTGACTGGTGAGGGAAAGGTCAAGATATATGTGGCTAGCTGTATGGGAAGATTTTGTCAGCTGAGGGGATTGGGTGTGAGCGTTTGTCAGTGTGAGTGGACAGGGGCGGCGCCAGCTTTTTTGCCGCCCTAGGCGGCGGTGGGAGAGGCTGCCGCCGAAATGCCGCCAGGATTCTCGGTGGCATTTCGGCGGCAGTCTCTCCTGCCGGCGGCCACTACCTGAAATGCCGCCCCCCAAATCCTGGCTCCCTAGGCGACTGCATAGGGTCGCCTAATGGTAGCGCTGGCCCTGTGAGTGGGGCTTGCCTGTTTTATAGATCTTCCCCTACCTCTTCTGATCACCGTTTTGTCTCCTCCAGCTCCTGAACCCTCTTGTCCCCTTCTCTGATAACAACTGCTTTTCCTTTTGCAGCACTGCATCCCTGAGAAAAAGGGATGCCGCAGGTGTCCTGCTGTGTCTGTTCTGTGCCTCAGTATGACATTTCCCAGCTGAATGTTATATATTGTGGTATGCAAAGAAACTTGGGTCAATTAATCCCAGTCTTGGGCACCTCAGGATTTGGAGCACATCAGGGTAGATGTTGCTTAGGGACCCAGATCTAAGACAGCTGTTCCCCATGCTAATCTTTATGGTAAGGAAAGGAATATTACAGGAAGGGGGCAATAAGATACTCAACCGGTACTTGCCCAGTGTCTGCCAGTTTGTCATCACTATTTGGTAGGAAAGAAAAGATAGGGAAAGTCCTCTAGGTTTTCTGACCTTCATGGATAGTTCTCTTCAATTTTATCTGTAGCCCTCCAAACTTCTACCCCATCCCGAGGTGCACTTTAAGGACTGCGCTATCAGGACCGCTGATGCAGGGGGGCAAAAGGGGCAGCTGCCCCAGGGCCCGGTGATTTAAAAGGGCCCGGGGCTTCCGGCAGCAGCTGGAGCCCCGGGCCCTTTAAATTGCCGCCGGAGCCCTGGGCAGGGCAGGCCAAGCAGTGCTGAGGGGCTGGCTGGGGGAGTCTGGCCCCAGCCTCGCTCCTTCCATCCGAGGCCCCGTCCCTTCTAGGGGCACAGAGCCGCCACCCCTCCCCCCCACCTTGCCCAGAAGCCCGGCCGCCCTGCGTACCGGTAAGTCCTTTAATTTACTTTCACCTCTGATGATTTGTTCTGTTTTTTCCTGCCCCAACCCCATGAGCAACCTGATTTTGAATTATTTTTTCCCCTCCAAAGTTTGGTCTTCTCTTTGGCACGGTCAGGGACTTGTAGAGCTGAAAATGATCTCATTTGAAATGAGCACTTGACTTTGTTGTTGAATAGCCTATGTTATACATTGAGATAGCATTTTAAATGGGTGACCTTTAGTTTGTTCTGACCTGTGGGAGGATTGTCTCTGATTATGACATGTTGACATGTAGCATTGAAACATATGCCTGTAGTTTTGCTTGTGAATGTTAATTCTGCAGTGAATATTATTCAGTACATGCTGCTTACAGAGTCCTGTTTCTGTTTATTGTCCTCGCGCAATTTTTTCCCCTTCAGCTAGAAACAGGAGCTGAGATTGGATAATTAGTCTACAGCGTGTTTTTTGTTTTGTTTTTACACCAGAAAACTGAAGTCTCATCTATACATCTTGACTACGCCGTAGCTTTGCACATCCTTTCAATCAGTAGAGTCTGGCCTGGGGGCAGGGAGGTAGTAACAGGGGAATGGTTTAACAGCAATTTCCAGATGGAATCTGTGTAAGCAAAGGCAGCACCTATGATCCTTTATTCCAGCTGTTATCCCAAACACCATAAGGAGTAGCAAGTCTTTGTAGCAACAGGTATTTATCAAAGACCTTCTTTCAGCAGGATCTTCTCGGCAGAATAAAGGTTATATTTTTTTACAAAGAATTCTTGAGACATTTTATTTTCTTCCACAAGTCTGGATTTTTCTTTCACCTTTTGTCGTTGTCCAAATGTAATACATACTACTACTGCTCAGAAGAAATTACTGACTAAAATGTGTGTTTCTGCTGCCCCATCAAATAAGGAATATTATTCAAGCAGAACACCCACCAGTCACTCGAGTCCAGTTCATGATGCAGCAAATTCAGCTGTGTTTTAGATCTGGTCAGGAACCAGAATTGCATTCCATGGAAAATGTTGACATTAAAAAATAATTCTTCTGAATTGGAATGAAAAAACAAAAACAAAAAACTTCTATCGGAGAACATCAAAACATTTTGTTTTGATACTACAAAAAGGTTTCATTTCAGACTTTATTTTTAATATTTATACATACTACATAAGTATTGTATATAAATAAGATTTATATTAAAATTAATTTAATGTCAAAATGAAGTTTAACATTTCAATATTATTGAAATGAAAGTTTTCCCAACAAAAATTGTTGAAACCAACATGTTCCCATGAAACACTGGATTTCATCTTAATTGCAATTTTCTATGGAAAACCTTTTCATCTAAAAATTTCCCCACCAGCTCAATCTGTATTATCCTCAGCCCATTATTTTCTAGAGTTGGAGAAGCTATCCTTGTGCTTACCTCATTTTCTGAGGCAATTCCTATAAAGGCTCCAGTTCTGTCAGCCCGTGTAATGTTGGGACTAGTCCCATAAGCAATACTCCACACAAATAAGAGTGGCAGAATTAGAACCAAAATCAGGAGACTATCATAAAGAGCAAAAAAAAAAAAAAAAAATAGCATTAGAATGAAGAGACATCTTCTGAAATAGCAAAACTGGAAAAGCTATTTATAACTGATGAGTGAGATTATTTCTTTCTTGGGTCCTGATTCTAATCTCACCAATGTAAATCAGGATTAACTCTTGTGAAGTCAATGGCATTATTGTAGTGTTTTAAAAAAGGGGGATATCAGAATCAGACCATTTGTGTCTAGAAATACATCATTAGATTTCACTACAAACTGTAAAGAAACTTCCAAGCTACTTGCATATTGTTGCTTCTTCCAGACTTGGAGTCAAGTCTTGCAAACCTGACTCACACAAATAATCCTTCCTCACAGGAGTGGTCCTGTTCACTTCCTTAGATAAGGGAAAGAATAAAAGTTATGGAATCAGCCCCTTTGCAATAATACGTTCAGCAACATTGTGACACATCCATTATCACATATGCACAAAATTCCACTAATGATGATTTACACTTAAGCTGCTGTCAAACCAGTAGTGACAAATGTCCTTGCGTAAGTCTTCAGGGATCTAGCATCGTGGCTTTGTTAAATGTCCTCCTGCTTGATTTGCAGCAGTATGGACAAGATGACAAGAACTGCCCATCTGATGGAATCCTTTATAGCCGTACTGACACACCACTATGTAAGTCCCAGTAATTTTTGAAAGGTATATTAAAGTCAATAGTCTTTTTAACCAGAACTGGATTCGTTCAAGTCTGAAGACTGTCCTGCTGTCAAATATATGCAAAGATGCCATTAGTGTACGCTTTGTGCAAATGTTGTAAGAGCCCAAAGACCCCAAATCATTTTTTCAGGCCTGGCTTGTCTATCATGGAGCATAGGGAATTACACTGTGGGTTTCGATGGCATTAATGGACCAGCTTCATCTCTGTTGTAATTGTACTGACGTTCGGCCTTATGATTAATGAGTATTAAATGCAAAAATCTGTTAATGCAACATTATGGCTGAAATGGTATTTGTGGAAATGTCATTCATGGCGTCTGCGTTGCCCTTTACTTGTCCCTTGCTCCACACTTAGGGCTGGATTCTCCTCTCATTTACATCAGTAAAACTTCAGAGCAACGCCACTGATGTTAAAGAAGTTACACTGGATTGCACCAGTGTCAATTATTGTTATAAATTATCATTTATATTAGGGTAGTGCCCAGTGCCACAATTGAGGTGGGAGGGGGGTGGGGGAGCTGACTGGGACTTGAAAATATGTATATAGTACTACAGGGAATTTCTTGACTTGTTGTGATATCATAGGTATAATGTTGCATTAACAAAATTTCCTTCCATTAATTTTCCTGACAAAAGAAAAAAAGGTGTCGCCTTGATTTGAGTTTGTACAGACCAACATTGCACCGTGACCCAGCAGAAACGTTGCTTCGCTTGAGGCAGAGAATTCAAGGTGACTTACAGGGATGGGATGACATGCTAGGGTTTGGAGAGGATCAAGGGTCCTGCCTGACTGTGCATAGATATAAGCACTCAAGTACATATACTGAGTAAATGGGCTTTGCCGTTGGGAGGGGAGGGGTATGGGGTTGAGAAGGAAAAATCTCTCCCAGCTAGCAACATATCAGAACAGTTCTGTAGACTCTACTGCAGGTTCATGGCTGCTTTAGTTTTAGTTCATGAAATATTGCCAATCCCTAGCACTGAAGAAGCATGAGTTTTAAACCAAAACATCATGAGTTTGGTTTAAAAATTATAAGGTTGTGTTTTTTTTAAAATAGACTTTTGGTTATTTTTATTTATTTATTTGCCTTTGGGTTTTTGAGCCTTTAGGTTCACATTTTTAGTCTTTTCTCTGGCAGCATGAGGGACACAGACCTAATTAAAAAAAAAAAAAGGCTGAGATTCTTATGTGAAACTTGCCTCCAGGAGCTGGGGCTTTAAGAAAAACAGCAAATATCATGAGAGTTAGCAACATGCTTTTGAGTTCATACAGTCACCCAGCCCCCATTTCTCACATAATCTGTGAACACTGTTCCAAAATTCCCCTTTTACTGCTGGATGTCAGAGTAACTGCACATCTCTTCTCAGAAGCACCTAGGCACTGGAGACCCTGTGGAATTAAGTTAAACTCAGTTCATCACCCTCCAGTTCTTAGGAAGAAAAAAACCACACTACAAAATAGGACATTTTTCAACAGCATTGGAAACAATCGAAGAGTGAGTCGTATCATCAGAGGAAGATTTCATACTAGGGGTATATTCTGAAGAGAACAGACCGGCATCCTATTCTTCAATGGAGTACTGGAGAATGACCTTGGGTTATTAAGTCCTCCCTACAATACATTCTGGTCCTCTCGAGGAACTGAAAGACCCAGAACTCCACAGACCATGTTTGTTCCCTAAAGACAGGCTCTATAAATCCTACCACTCCCATGGTACCAAATCAAGGTTCCTCTCTGTCATTTTATTTGGGGGGGGGGGAGGGCAGGATTTTAGGGGGCACATTTAAATCACTATGGAAAAATAATATTCTGAACACATGATGTAACATGCTATTTGCACTCCTTTATAAGTTATTTTTTCCCTAACATAGTAAACCACCCGTTCTTCATTGAGGCAAACACAGGGCTAGTTCCTCCCCAGAGTAAATCAGCATAGCTCCACTGATGGCAGGCAATCCAGCTATAATCATTGACCCCGAACTGAAGATCTGGCCCATAATGTAGTATGTAAATATTTAGTTCTAATCCATTTTCACTGAATGAGGAACAGGGAGAAACATCTGCAAACTTTTTGAACTAGTGAAAAAATCTGTTCTTTCATGCTTAGATAACTGATATGGCTGAATGGATTTTCTTCAAACTTATCCCTCAAAATTACTTATGGGAGAAAAACAATAATTAGAAACATCAATACAAAGGTAATTGGAAGAGCACTAATGAGAAACATCAATACAAAGGTAATTGCAAATAAGGGCTTAAAATGAAAGTGTGTTTTCAATCATATGAGGGAAGCCCAGGGCACTTGGCTTAAGTGTTTGGCACTGCCTTTCCCAGGGAGACATGGCCTTCAGAAATGACTTGGAATTTTTTTTAACATGTTACATTTTCATAATTATGAAAGTGCAGATAATAAATAAATAACAGGAAGAATAAAAATCCAGAAGAATGTCAATCATTTGGATTTTAATCATTTTTTAAATAGAAAAAAAGCAGCAGCTGAAAAGAATGTGAACTAGAGAACGTGTCTGGGAAGATGGTCTTGCCTCATGGGTCATATTGAATCAATTAGAATTACGCTTACGTAGATATTTGTCAGTCCAGAGACAAATCTAGTTCATGGCTGGTTGGGGGCCAGGCTGTGAATAACTTGACTATGTTTTTATTGTGTGTCACATATTGTACATTATCACAAGCCTCATGATAGTTGGGGGTTTTCTTATAGCCCCAGCTCCTGTATGTATTTACTGTAATTGTATTATATGTTCAGTCTATTGAAATACTTTAATACCTACATGAATGCTTTTAAGCTATTCTGCTATTTGTTTTTTTCTATATTAAAAAATTCAAAAATAATCTGTGAACAGAAACTATTAATTGGCTTGGATGAGAGTATTTTTATTTTATTTTTGTTTATGGCACTCCTGCTGTTGTTAAAAAGCACCTTTTAATTATTTTTGTGAGCTATTAAACTATTATGGGAATGAAGCACACTTTGTATTTTGGTTTTGAATTATTTAGCAACAATTTTAAGTGGTTAACTTTTCTCTCTCTAAACTGCTCAGTGCTCAGATATTGTAAAAGAGCCCAGAGCATTTAGAACATCTAGTTGTATTTGCCTACTGTCTTTTAAAGTACAGGATACATATAAGTCTTACTCTAAAGCCCATTAAAATCAATGTGAGCCTTTCCACTGACTTCAATGGGCTTTAGATCAGGGCCCCAATCCTGTGCTCAGTTCAATGCCCAAGGACATGGACTTTGTAGAAGGTATCTGAGAAGGTTTATGGGGTGGGACGTATTCTTCTGTGAGTTGGCACAGAGTGTCTCTGTGCTGTTACTTTAGTCCATGACAACTTAGGCCTGGTCTACACTAGGACTTTATGTCGAATTTAGCAGCGTTAACTCGATTTTACCCTGCACCCGTCCACATTAGGAAGCTATTTATTTCGACATAAATGGCTCTTTAATTCAATTTCTGTACTCCTCCCCGACGAGGGGAGTAGCGCTAAATTCGACATGGCCATGTCGAATTCGTGGTACTGTGGACGGAATTCGACGCTAATAGCTCCGGGAGCTATCCCACAGTGCACCACTCAGTGGACGCTCAGGACAGCAATCCGTACTCGGATGCTCTGACCTGCCACTCAGGAAAAGCCCCGGGAAAATTTGAATTCCTTTTCCTGTCTGGCCAGTTTGAATCTAATTTCCTGTTTGGACATCGTGGCGAGCTCAGTAGCACTGGCAACGATGCAGAGCTCTCCAGCAGAGGTTACCATGCAATCCTAGAATAGAAAGAGGGCTCCAGCATGGACTGATCGGGAAGTTTTGGATCTGATCGCTGTGTGGGGAGATGAATCCGTCCTATCCGAGCTCCGATCCAAAAGACGGAATGCAAAAATTTATGAGAAAATATCCCAGGCTATGACGGAGAGAGGATATAGCCGGGATGCAACGCAGTGCCGCGTGAAAATCAAGGAGCTGCGACAGGCGTACCAGAAGACCAAGGAGTCCAACGGACGCTCCGGATCGCAGCCACACACTTGCCGTTTTTACGAGGCACTGCATGCTATGCTCGGTGGTGCTGCCACCACTACCCCACCAGTGTCCGTGGACTCCGACGACGGGGTCTTATCTACGGCCACATCGTCGGAGGTTTTCACGGACGGTGAAGATGAGGAAGGAGAGGAGGAGGACGAGGCAGTCGACAGCGCTTTCAATGCTGATTTCCCCGACAGCCAGGATCTATTCATCACCCTGACTGAGATCCCCTACGAACCCTCCCGAGGCAGCATCCCTGACCAGGAATCAGGCGAAGGATCAGCAGGTCAGTGTTTTAAACATTAATTTGGAATACAATAGGCATGGTGTATAAGCACTGTGTTTGTATTGCTTAATTGGCCTTAGGCGCTTCAGCTTTGAGTCGTTTTCCAGTGCAACTACTTGAAAAGTCTGTCAATATGTATGGGGATAGAGAAGAAATCCCCATCGGAGATCTCCGCGAAGCTCTCCTGGAGGTACAGTGAAAGCTTTTGTATCAGGTTCCCAGGGAGAGTGGCCTTATTGTCTCCTCCATGGTAGGATACTTTCCCGCGCCATGCAAGCTGCAGGTACTCTGGTATCATTGCCTTGCATAGCATGGCTGCATACAGCCCCGGGGTTTGCTGGCATTGACGCAGCATGCGGTCTTTCTCTGTCTCCGTAATCCTCATCAGAGTGATATCAGTCATGGTGCCCTGGTTTGAATGAGTGGTTTCTTTAGTATAGTGAATTCTTCATTTTCCCTTTAAAGAAAGACACCCGGCAGTTTCCATCCACGCGGGGGGGGAGGGAGTTGGGAGGCTAACCATTCGAACTTTGTGGTGCGCAGGCAGGGAGAGTTGCCGGGACTGGCCACGCGGGGGGGGCGAAAGGGTATGCGAGCCGTTCAGACAGAGCAGTTCGCGGGCACTTTCAGTTCCCGGGAGCGGCCACGCGGAGGGGGGGAAAGGGTAGGCGAGCCGTTCAAACAGAGCGGTTCGCGGGCACTTTCAGTTCCCGGGAGCGGCCACGCGGAGGGGGGAAAGGATTGGCGAGCCGTTGTAGATGAGCGGTTTGGGCAGCAGCAGGAACTGGCCGCCACCAGGAACAGTGATTGAAACATGGGAGTAGAGCACTGCTGTGAAGTAAGCTCTCAGCAGTCCAAACTCAACAGCTTACCATGGTCTCCGGAGAGCAGATTTCCAGTGTTCAGCAAGGCTTCTGGGATCTGTACACCGGGACCCCAGACACTCAGGATAAAGACATAATATTCGACCTTGTAGTAAGTGGACATGTGATAGGTACTGTGCTTGGTCTTATTCACAGGGAAAGAGTATAGGCATTGTTCTGTAAAAAGTATCTTTCTGAGGAATTCACTCCCTTTCTCTCATCCCACAGCTGCGAGTGTCTCCCGCCCTACCCGTGGATCACCCTCCCAGAGGCTTGCGCTGATCAGGCGGCGCAAAAAGAGAACCCGGGACGACATGTTCTCAGAATTGATGGTCTGTTCCCAAAAGAAGGCGGCACAGCGGAGAGAGGACGTCTCAAGGTCCGAGCGAGCAGTCAGCGAACGGGAGCAGAGGGCTGAAGCTCGCGAGGACAGGTGGCGGCAGGAAGACCAGCAGGCGACTCAAACGCTGCTGGGACTAATGAGGGAGCAAACTGACACGCTCCGGCGCCTGGTAGACGTTCTCCAGGACAGGAGACAGGAGGAAAGAGCACCTCTATATGTTATTTCCAACCGCCCTCCCCTGCCACAAAGTCCAATCCTCCACTCACCCAAAGTCACTAGAACGAGGGGAGGCAGGGGCCGTGGAAATAATCACTCCACCCCTGCAGACTGCTCCAGTAGCAAAAGGCTCTCATTTCCAAAACTTTAGATGGGTCCTTTCCCTCCCTCCAACCGCACCCCACAACAGTTCCCTGCCCAGGTATCATCTAAAAAATATGCTCCCCTTAATAAAAATGTTTGTTTTGCACAGTGCTTTTTCCCTGACTTTCTTTCACAGGACGGTTTGCTTTTGGGGGAGTGGGTAAGGGGGTTTGTTATTAGCGACATCAGGCGCCAGAACCAGGGTACAGACAGGGGGAAAGGATCAACATACAGTCACTATCACATTGCATGCACTGGGCACACTTGTCATTCTGGGAGGGGGTTGTCTTGTTCTCTGGGGGCGGGGGCGGGCTGTGACTTTCTGGTGGGGGAGGGTGGCAGCAGATCTTTAGCGGCCGGCGATACCCTGCATGACAGATCCATGCAGCAGGGGATCTGTGGCCGCAATCCATGGCCAAAAAGTCACAAGGGCCCCACCACACACACTTGCGAATAGGAGGGGTTGATGGCTCCCTTGAAACAATCAGTCCAGCACTTCGGACTGCTCTGGGAGCAGGAGCATGTCATTCCCCGAGTTTGGAAGCGTACTTTCCAACACTCCACCCGCTCCCCAACCGCGGTATGCGTCCCGGGTTAAACCCTTAACCGAGAAATCAGTAATAGAGACGGTTTTAACAAACAATGTTTCCTTTATTATACTTTTAAAGCGTTGAGTGAAGTGGGGGAAGGGGGTTGGTAATTGGAGAGGATAGGCCACAGAAACTGGGTAAAGAAACGGGGGCAGGTTCAGCTTCTGTTTAAACAAGCGTAACAGTCACTGGTTACCCCGCTCGCTCTGGAAGCTAGCTTTCAAAGCTTCCCGGATGCGCAGCGCGTCCCGCTGTGATCTTCTAATCGCCCTGGTGTCCGGCTGTGCGTAATCAGCAGCCAGGCGATTTGCCTCAACCTCCCACCCTGCCATAAACGTCTCCCCCTTGCTCTCACAGAGATTGTGGAGCACACAGCACGCTGCAATCACAATGGGGATATTTGTTTGGCTGAGATCGGAGCGAGTAAGTAAGCTTCTCCAGCGACCTTTCAGATGGCCAAAGGCACACTCCACCACCATTCTGCACTTGCTCAGCCGGTAGTTGAAGAGCTCCTTTTCAGTGTCCAGGGCTCTCGTGTATGGCTTCATGAGCCAGGGCATTAGCGGGTAGGCTGGGTCCCCGAGGATCACTATAGGCATCTCCACATCCCCAACAGTTATTTTGCGGTCCGGGAAATATACACCCTCTTGCAGCCTTCTAAACAGACCAGAGTTTTTGAAAACACGAGCATCATGAACCTTGCCCGGCCATCCGACATTGATGTTGGTAAAACGTCCTTTGTGGTCCACTAGTGCTTGCAGCACCATAGAAAAATAGCCCTTTCGGTTAATGTACTGGCTGCCCTGGTGGTCCGGTCCCAGGATAGGGATGTGTGTCCCATCAATAGCCCCGCTGCAGTTTTGGAAACCCATAGCGGAAAAGCCATCTTTGATCACCTGCACGTCTCCAAGGGTCACTACCTTTGAGAGCAGCAGGTCGACGATTGCATGGGCTACCTGCATCACAGCAACCCCCACGGTAGACTTGCCCACTCCAAATTGATTCGCGACTGACCGGTAGCTGTCAGGAGTTGCAAGCTTCCACAGGGCTATGGCCACTCGCTTCTGGATAGTCAGGGCTGCTCGCATCCAGGTGTCCTGGCGCTTCAGGGCAGGGGACAGCAACTCACAAAGTTCCAGGAAAGTGCCCTTATGCATCCGAAAGTTTCGCAGCCACTGGGATTCATCCCAGACCTGCAGCACTATGCGGTCCCACCAGTCAGTGCTTGTTTCCCTTGCCCAGAATCGCCGTTCCACGGGATCAACGTGCCCCATTACCACCATGATTTCTACGGGCCGGGGTCCTGTGCTTTGCGAGAGGTCTGTGCCCCTCTCAGAGTTCATGTCCTCCCGGAGCTTTCGTTGCCTTCTCGCCCGATTTCTCTGCATCTGCCTCTGGAAAAGGTGGACGATAAGGCGCGAGGTGTTGACAACGGACAGAACAGCAGCGATAATCGCGGAGGGCTCCATGCTCGCTGTCCTGTGGCGTCTGAGCTGTCAATCACCGGAAAAGGGCGCAAATTAATTGCCTGCCGGCGCTTTCACGTAGGGAGGGCGGGAGTGTGGGTCGAGTGACGACATTTACCTATAACCACCCTCGACACATTTTTGGCCCCAGAAGGCACTGGGGGCTACACCCAGAATTCCAGTGGGCGGCGGGGACTGCGGGAACTGTGGGATAGCTACCCACAGTGCACCGCTTGCAATGTCGACGCTTGCCCCGTTACTGTGGACTCACAAATTCGAATTAATGTCCTTGCTGTGGATTCGCGCGATCGACTTTGCAATATCGGTTTCACAAGTTCGGTTTAAGAAAAATCGAACTAGTCTCGTAGTGTAGACATACCCTTAGTGTGTCTCTGTCACATCCTCATACCTCCCTTCTTCTCCCCAAAACTGATTATGAGAGAGAGACTGGTGTAGAGGTCCTTGGTGTCTATAGGATGCACACACAGTCTTTTTGCATGGTCTGCCCAAGGCCTGCTCCCTTGCACAATGGAATGCTTTTTTTTTTTAAATGCCATATTTACTCCTGTCTACTGGCTGCATAACTTTCATATAATGCAGTCCCCTTGGAAAATAGAACAAAAGACCTTGTGTCAAACATTAAATGGAGAACCTAGACTTTTTCTAAGCCACTCTCTATCCAGTCTTCCATGATGAGCTGTCTGTATGGCGCTAATAGTATTCACATGCACATCATTGATCTTCATCAGCAGAGTGCATTATCCTCAGTGAAGTATCTTTTGTGTTTACTGGCAATGCACGTGCTACCATTCAGCCCCAAAGCTTCTCCTTTCCCTTTGCAGATAACTTCCATTTTAACCTTTTAATTAATCATCAAGATAGTGACCTTGACTTTGAAATATCCAGACGTCTTGGGTAAACAAAATGGAAATCTGAAGATGAGCAGCAACAATAGGCCAGCATCCTTGAATTGTGATTATATTCTAGAGGTGCATTTGTGAATTTTTATAATTAATTAATTTTACAGCAGTCTCTGGAAGTCCCAGTGGGATCTGGGTTATGCTGTGCTCGGTACTGTACACATGTAGAGACAGCAGTGTCTCTGTTCAGGTGAGCTGAGGCCGAGTGTAAAGCCACTGGTTGCCTCACTTGATAGGAGCTGGGTAAATTACTCAAATGAATAAATGTAACAAATTATTCTGATTTGTGAAATAAATACATACCAAATGCTTCTCTCCTGTAAACTAAGCTCTTGGGATGCCAAGTTTCACCCAAGAAAGATTTTTTTTATTTCCATCTGTGCACTGGCCTTTTCCACCATAGAGATTCTGTAACCTGCTACCCACATTGGCTTCCTGAGTTGAGGGTCTATTAGACTCATTTCACTTGGAATGCCCTTCTCAGGGTGGTTCCATGGCAAGGCAGGGGACCACAAAAGGTAACAAGGTTCCTCACGGTAGCTAGGAGAAGATGAGTGTGCAACACCCATTCCCTTGGTGCCAGCCCTGGCATGCCGCCTTCCCATATGTGGATCGCACATGACTGTGAGGGCCCTTAGCAAGGTCTGGGGACAGTGGGAATGTTGCTGCAAAATCGACGGACTCTCGGGTTGCCAACTTCCTAATCGCACAAAACCAAACACCCCTGCCCCGCCTCCAGCCCCGCCCCTTCTTTGAGGCCCCACCCCCTCTTGCTCCATCCCTCCTCCCGCCGTCGCTCACTCTCCCCCACACTCACTCACTTTAACTGGGTTGGGGCAAGGGGTTGGGGTGCTGGCTCTGGCTGGGGGTGCTGGCTCTGGGGTGGGGCCGGGGATGAGGGGTTTGGGGTGCAGGAGAGGGCTCTAGGCTGGGGCAGGGGGTTGGTGTGTATGGGCTCTGGGTGTGGGCTCCAGGGGGGCCAGAAATGAAGGGTTCAGGGTGCGGGAGAGGGCTCCAGGCAGGGGGTTGGGATGTGGGGGGGGGGGTGATGGCTCTGGCTGGGGTGTGGGCTCTGGGGTGGGGCCAGGAATGAGGGGTTTGGGATGGAGGAAGGGGCTCAGGACTGGGGCAGAGGGTTGGAGTGTATGGGGGGGGGGTGCGGACTCCTGGAGGGAGTTTGGGTGTGGGAGGGGACTCTGGGCTGAGGCAGGGGGTTGGGATGCAGGAGAGGGTTCAATGTAGGGTTCCAGCAGTGCTTACCACAGCTCCCAGGAAGCAGCCACCAGGTCCCTGCGGCCCCTAGGCCACTTGTGCCTGCAGGTGCTGCCCCCACAGCTCCCATTGGTTGTGGTTCCCGGCCAATGGGAGCTGCAGAGCTGGCCCTCAGGGCAGGGGCAGCGCGTGGAGCCTCTCTGGCTGCCCACGCATCTAGGGGCTTCAGGGACCTGACAGCTGCTTCCGGGAGCTGCGTGGAGCTAGGACAGGCAGGGAGCGTGTCATAAATATAAAGGAAAGGGTAACAGCCGTTATGTATGCAGTAACATAAAATCCTTCCTGGCCAGAGGTACAGAATCACTTTACCTTTAGGGGGTTAAGAAGCTCAAATAACCTGGTTGGCACCTGACCAAAAGGACCAATAAGGAAAGAAGATACTTTCAAATCTGGGCCAGGGGGGTTGTTTGTGCGCTCTTTGTTTATTCCCTCTCTGGACAGAGAGAGAGAGACCAAGCAGGTAAACCATCTCTTGAAAAGATACCTGAAATGATACATCTAAAATTACAGAAATTGTAAGTAAAGGCAAGGAAATGTGCTGATTATCTTTTGTTTTAGCTTGTGAATTTTCCCTATGCTAAGAGGGAGTTTTATTCCTGTTTTTTGTAACTTTGAAGCTGAGCCTAGAGGGAATCCTCTGTGTTTTCAATGTTTTTATTTACCCTGTAAAGTTGCCTTCCATCCTGATTTTGCAGGTGTGATTCTTTTACTTTTTTAAAAATAAAATTCTTCTTTTAAGAACCTGATTGATCTTCAGTGTCCTAAAAACCCAGGGGTTTGGTCTGTGCTCACTTTGTAACCAATTGGTTAGTATATTATTCTCAAGCCTTCCCAGGAAAGGGGGTGAAGGGGCTTGGGGGAATATTTTGGGGAAACAGGGACTCCAAGTAGCCCTTTTTCTTGGATTTTTGTCTAAATCACTTGGTGGTGGCAGCAATACCATCCAAGGACAAGGAAAGGATTTGTGCCTTGGGGAAGTTTTAACCTAAGCTAGTAGAAATAAGCTTAGGGGGTCTTTCATGCAGGTCCCCACATCTGTACCCCAGAGTTCAGAGTGGGGAGGGAACCCAGACAGAGCGCTTCTTAGCCCCATGCCCCCACTGCGCCTCTGACCTCACTTTTAACTGCCTGGTTGGCGGTGCCGACCAGAGCTGCCAGGATCCCTTTTTTGACCAGGCATTCCGGTCAAAAACTGGATGCCTGGCAACCCTAACGGACTCCCCTTTGTGTATGTAAGATCCACCTTGCACCCAGGTTGTGGGGGAACAGGTTCTTTCTCTCCTTCTGCCCCCAAAGTTATGAACTCTTTTTGATTATCTCAGTACACACTGCTGTTCATGCTCTGCAGGCTTTTCAAAATATGGCCCTTTGTCAAGGTGAAGCAGCAGCCAAATAAAGATTAAAGGACCCCTGCCTGTCACAGAGCTGGGTGGGATATACAAAGAGAAAACTGGGCCTAGTGGGGAAAGAGAATGTCTTTTTTCCCCTCTGGCTTGTGATGTCAAGGGAAACACTTGAGGGACTGTAACTAGCATTTGCTAGTTGAGTTGCTTTCTTTTGTGTTCAAACAATAAATTATGCCCTGAGGCAAGGACCTTTGAAGGACTAGGGTTGGCATTGAAACAGCCCAGTGGCTTACAGGCCCATTGAATGTAGATACTATCCATATTTCTGTCTGTAACACAGGCCTCTGTTAGCCATATAAATCAGTGACGACTCAGACTTTACCTTCATTTATCTCTTGTTTGGGGGGGATTTTATTTTCATTATTAATCAATAAACTAACCTAAAGCAATAGCCCCAGGCTTCAGTTACCTCCTCACAGGAATCTTCTTCTTCTTCTCGTCTCCTCTTGTCAGTAGATCTCCAGCAGTCCCTCTCAGACTTGGCTGCTTTGCCCCTATCCACACTGGGGTTCACTCGCTTGTTCTGCTACACCTCCTTGGAGAGCTCACCTCTTAATTACCTGGTCTCTCCATGCTCTCTCTCTCTTTGTCAGCACACTCTTCCTACCTGGAATTTACTGACAGGATCGCCCCGCTGTCTCCCTTTCCCAGGAACTCTGATAGTTTTCTTGGGATTCTGACTGTCAACTCTACATCCTCATTTGGAGATTGTCCCCACAGAGACCTATTTCACCTCCTGTGGGTTCCTCCAAACTGCAACAGCTACCGGGCTTTTCTAACGAGAACTTCCCCCTTTCCCTGGGCAAGTTCTTCTTTATCCTGCTCTAGCAGTCTCCTGCCTCAGCTGCTCCATTTCTGATTAGCTAAAGGGGTGCCCCCTGCAGCACCTGTTTGCTCCCAGGTATTCCCCACATGGTTGTCTTGAGCCAGTTAGGCCCTGATCCTTCTTGAAAGGCCACTGGCTCCATGACACTATTATAATTTGAAGGGTATTAGGAGCATGCCACACATGTGTTGGACCAACCGTGAGCTTAGGCCTTGGCTACACTTGCAGATGTACAGCGCTGTGAGTTAAACCCGTCTTCGTACAGCTGAGTAGGGAAAGCGCTGCAGCCTGTCCACACTGGCAGCTGCCAGCGCAGTTAGGTGGCTACATTTGAGGCATTTGCAGCTGTATTGGGAGCGGTGCATTATGGGCATTCAAGTGGCTGCAATGTGCTTTTCAAATGGGAGGGGTGAGGTGGACTTTGACAGGGAGCGTGTTGGGAGAGAGAGTGGGTTTTTGGAATCTCCACAGAGTGTCAGCTCATTATCTCCTAAGTTTACACACCTCCACATCCCCTGCCTCTCTCTCAATCACTGAAAGCAAACAGCAGGGGCTTTGTTTGTTTTTAAAGAGCAGATAAAAGAGAACTTGGGGAAATGGAGCCCTCCCCCTCCCCCTCCCCCCCGCCGTTCTCCCCCCCCCCCCCCCCCCCGGCTGTCTCTGTCCAAGGCAACTTTGCTGCCGGCATTCCTAACGGAGCCCCCCCCCCCCCTCCTCCCCCCCCCCCTGCAAACAGTAGCTGTGTTTGTTTTTTTGTAAAGCAGCTCAAGAACGGAGCTCTGAACTCCAACCCGGAAGTGCCGTTTCAAAACAAAGGGAGCTTCCGGAGGTCAGTAACTGCGGAATTCCTCGGCTACATTGAAGCCCCAGTGTTCCAGCCACTTTACAACAGTAGCTATTCCTCTCGGGGGAGGTGGAGTACATGCAGCGCTGTATCTGAGGAGATACACCGTTGCACGTGCCTTGCAAGTGTAGCCAGTTAGTGAGTTACAGCGCTGCAGGCAGTTTTATTGCGCTGTAACTCGTAAGTGTAGCCAAGGCCTTAGTTACTCTGACTTAAATCTGGAGTTACACCATTGAATTCAGTGGAATACTTTACCTTCAAATCAGTTTAACATAGAGCAGAATATAGCTGATGCCTTGCCAGGATGTCTGCCGGTGTATACTCCTAGAAACACCTTTTCATGGGAAAGTAGGAGGAAAAAACTTTTAAAAGGTGGAATCTCTAGACTGTCAACAGACAATCCTGAAAAAATAAAATAGCTCTTTTTAGTGCTTCGGGTTTACTGGCAGAGAGACGACATTCTCTTTTCATAGGAGCCTGTGCTCTAGAAGGCTAATTGCACCATTTAGACTCATTTGTTAATGTGAGTCAATTTCTCCATAAGATGAGAAGCCCCCTTTTCCTGCGCTAGAACTTGTTAGCATTTTATGGGAAAGGGAAAAGTGCCAACAAGGCACTAATAGCCTTCGTTAGCAGTTAATTATAACTAACAGTTATGAATCTGAATCAGCATCAGAAACTAATGAATTCATCCTTATCATGAATGAAACTGACTAATGAATATGGTCTGCACATAAATAATAGTGACCCTGCCTTGTTAAGTTATCAAATGAAAGAGCTGATAATGCAAGATGTAGGGTCCAACCCTGCTCCCACTGAAATCAATTGAAAGGCTGCTGTGTCCTTCAATAGGAACAGGTGCAACAGTGTCTAAAGCCTTGTGAAATTCTTTTTATTTTTTATAATTTTTTGTTTTATTTTGGGGGAATTGTGTTTTATTTCATTTTATCCATGTGGGGTGTTCGGGCCCTGCCCCCGGGAGGATGGGGCCTGAGGTGGGGGGGCGGGGGCAGATTGCAGAATAAGCCTGCTCTGCATTCACCCCACAGCAGTAGCTCCTGTCCTGTGTGGGCATTAGGACGTGGCCTGGGAGGTCTTAGCACCACTCACTCAAATTTGGCCCAGCTGGCCCCCTGTTCAGACTGCAGGGGTGACCAGGCCAAATCTGAGTGGCATTGTGACCCCAGCACCAGGTCACACCACCTGGGGAGGGGAGCCAGGCTGAGGTTTGAGTGTTTCATTTTATTTCTTTTCGTACACTGGTTTTATTTCGTGTTATTTCACATTTGTGAAAAACATTTGTTTCTAACAATAGCTACTTGAATCAGTGGCAATTGATTCCTGTCGTGACAGGGCTATTAACTTGGCATAACCTTGACCCATGTCACGTGACCGGTGCCAGGAAATAGGGATGAGGGTTGAGGTTTTCAGAGCTATCCCAGCAGATGTGTAGACTTATTTTCATTTTGACCTACACTACAGTTTACTTCTGACATCATATAATAAAATGTATGACATACAGGAATGCTGGTAAAGAACTATATTGAGATTTTTCAAAAGTGCCACGGGATGTAAGCACCGGGCTTCTTCTGGCAGACACATTTCTGTGGCTGAACAGACCTCAACAGAAGGAATTGTTTTCACAGCAAGAACTCGGTCATATGATCAAAAATCTTTCAAGGTGCAGCAGTAATGATTAGTCTATAAGGTGCCACAGGACCCTTTGTCGCTTCTACAGTAATGATTAGTGACAGATGTCCAATAAGAGTCATTCTCATTTGTCAGGTTTACCCCGGCCTGCAACCTCTCAATTTGTGTGCTTTAGTGATTGGTCGTATTTTTGGTATTTATTTCTAACTTACGTTGTATGTGATTTATTTTTTTTAATGGGGAACAAGTAACAATATCCACTGGAATCAGGGATATTAACCTTTTCCAAACATAACCCATGGAAGATGACTAGAGTCCAGAACTAAAGACCCTCTTACCAGCATTTCAACAGAGTTAGCAAAATAGGCTTCTTGGTAGCTCCCTCTTTTGTAACGCAGCTGGAAGGCTGCAGAGAAAGCTCTTTGTTGCCTAGAAGGGCGGTGGGGGGAGGGGTCTTCTGAAGATAAAAGTAACTCCCTTCTTTGAAGGACTTAAGGATTTCTTTTCTTTTCTCTGTTGCTCTTTCATTTGCAAATTTCCATTGTGTGCTCTGCAGTTTCTAGGGATTTGAGACCAGGGGCAAGTCTCAGCCGTGAGTTTACATCTCTGGCTAGGCTATTGTGAAGATACTGTACGGAGATTATGGCCTTTCTAGTGAATCAATATGTAGCTACCCTCTGTGCTCCTTATTATCTGTTTAACTGCTGTGTTACATTTCTACTGAATTAATCTCAGACTCCATCTTAAAGTTTTATTGGGTAATTGAAAGATAACAAAGGCAGAAGTAAAGTTAATAGGATTTTAAAGTTAGAATATTTGAATCACAACCTATTTCCGCTAGTTGTGGAATTGAACATATGGGCACATACATATAGGGCCAGATCTCATC
This sequence comes from Chelydra serpentina, assembly GCA_037349315.1. Taxonomy (NCBI): domain Eukaryota; kingdom Metazoa; phylum Chordata; order Testudines; family Chelydridae; genus Chelydra; species Chelydra serpentina. The sequence continues at coordinate 110,502,482 of JBAIAC010000004.1, forward strand.
TTGGGTAAATCAGCACAGCTCCACTGAAGCCAACAGAGCTATGCCAGTTTGCACCAAACGAGGATCAGGCCCAAATTGTAACTTTTGTTAATTAAAAGCAAATATCTACACAAGGAATTCAGCACAATACATTTGGACTGTGTTGTAAAATACTTGGAAGTAAGAACAGTTAAGCAGTTGCTGCTGCGGTTTGACTTTAGAATATTTGTAATCCTTTTGCGTTTGAATACCCCAGCTTTTGTTCCCGTATAATCATCTTCCTGGGTTGACACGTATACATTCTCAACTTCCATTTGAGTTTTACAAAAGGACCAATTCTTAATTCCATGAATCCAAATCAGGATTCAATACAGCCCCCTTTGAGTCAGTTCTCAGCTTCCTAAGAGTATCCTCAGTCCCCTTTACAGCAGTCTCTCTGTTTAGACTCCTCCTGCTAGACACAAACAGAGGGTTAGCCGTGTTAGTCTGGATCTGTAGAAGCAACAAAGGGTCCTGTGATACCTTATAGACTAACAGAGGTATTGGAGCATAAGCTTTCGTGGGTGAATACCCACTTCTTCGCACTTTGGATGCTTTATTTCCTCTGAAAGCAAATTATGGGATGCTCTGCTAGCGATTCTGACTTGATATTTATCAGTCCTCTCAAGTTCTTTTCCCAGTCCTCTTACTGCATTTTCAATGTTTGTTGTATCCTCAAATGGCACAGAAAATGCCCTGATATTATTGCTGTTTATTATAGCACCCCCCCAGAATGCTCGATGCTTCCCAGCCCCCCAAGAATGGATGGACTCTGTCCTGAGGAGATCACATTCCAAGAGCACACAGACAAACGAACAGAGGTTAAGGGAAGGGGAACAAGAAATAGGGATTTTTATTTTAATAAAAGTCAATTTAGATTCACAGTAGGCAGCATGGCAGAACTATGTCTATGGGTGTGTCTACACGGCAGCTGGAGGTGTAAGTTCTAGCTCGGGTAGACATACCCACATTAGCTCGATGTGAGCTAGCCTGCTAAACATAGCAGTGTAGCCACGGTGACAGGACTAGCTTGGCATCAAAGTACGTATCTAGGATTTCAGACAAGATCATACGCAAGATGTCTAGCCCCCCAGCCATTTGCACCACTGCAGCTACACTGCTATTTTTAGTGCAAGAGCTCCATGAGAACTAGCATGGGTATGTCTACTGAAGTTGGAAATTACACTTCCAGTGTAGACGAAACCTGTAATGCAAATTTAAATGTGGACTGCGTAGAAGCTTTGCAGGTTAGCTCAGAGAGGTTATAATAAATACAAGGACCGTGTGAAAGAAAGCATAGATGTGATTATGTACCCTCTAATTCAGTTATACAAACATTTTATGTACTCAGACCCAAAACCATATACAACTGTTCTATGACACATGTAACAACTCATGAGTTTCCAGATCATCTGTCCGTCCCTGAGGTGGGATTTTAGCCCCCTGATTTAGCAGATGTCCTGATATCCATAGTGTAGTTAAGTGGCCCTGATTAGGTTAGCTGGATTACCCAGAGTATTATGAGATGGAGCAATGCATCACTCCTCCCTCACTTCCTGTTTAGTTAATGGCAGTTCTCCCTCCCCTCCACCCTGCACAGTAATGTGTTGTGATGCAGCAAAACAAAGCAGAAAGTTCCCAGCCTGCAGTCCTCTGAATAGGCTTATTCTTTTGTTGTACTGAGTGGTCCCTTTCCAAAACATAGAATCTTAGTACCTGTGTATGGCTGTCATGTTGTTCTCCCCACCAGTTGCCTTCTTTCTCTGGCAGCATGATACTTCAAGACCCATGTCACTATTGGCTGATGATACCTCAAATTTACCAGTAAAGTTGCAAAAGAAGGTTTATGGCTCTTAATGTTACATATCCCTCCTCTAGCCTCTCCTCCTGCCCTTCAGATCTGTGGAGACCCACCCCACACAGCTCTGGAGGAGTTCCTGTAGGGCAGCAGGGCAGAAGCATGAAATGCAGCTGGTACATCTCCCTTTTCAGTGCCCCAATTTCTGTTGGCTGTGGCTATTCTCTCCTTGTGGAAGGGCAGGGGAGACTATTGCCCACGGACCTTTTACAATGCCTGTATTTCATTCCAATGATTGGTTCAGATGACATTTTAATACTCTCTGATTTGTCCTCAGTCAGTTCCAGTGCTGGATTTACTGTGAAATGTGATGGTGAGAACAATTAAACATTTTAAAATTGAGAACGTACATCGTTTTCTACATATTTTAAGTCAGGTAATGCCTGCTATTTCCCCTGCAAAATGCATTTTCTGCATCAAAGATGCTAATCCAGCACCTTGAAAGGCTAGAAAATGTATCAAGGACCTGAGAATCTGAAATAATCAACTGCTTTTGGAGGAAAATCAGCCAAGTGCAGCCTAATGCGTATTTTATATCTCAGGTTAATCCATCTACCATTGTGAACCTTTAATCCTCAATCCCACTCTACATTAGGGACTGTTTGTAAAAATCCTTCAAAATAAGGATTATAAGGCCCAGCGTCAAATGCAGTCTCTGCTCTCAAATCCTTATGTTATTTGCAACATGAATGGATTAGAGTAGGTTAAATGTACCATAAATGAGGTTCTTGATGGACTAGGTCATATTTTATTGGCCATTTAAATAGCAGTGGTTGGACTGCATTTCCCTGGGGTCATCAATATTTTAAACATGTTGTTGTACTTGATAGCATTCTGAAGAAATGTTTGTAACCTATAATAACATCATAGTCCAGCATGCTGCACATTGTGCCCTTTCCTGAAGAGACAAGGTTATTTCCATCCAGGATGGGTGTATTGGGGACCGAAGGTTTGTTTTTTACCATCACGTCCTTTACGCCTTGTTGTTTTGTACAAAATAGGAAAACTAATTTCACCGAATTAACCTGAAAATCCTTTTTTGAATAATTCATTCCGGAACATCTGGCTGACTCACAGAGGCTTTGTTGCTGTAACTTTCAAGCCTAAATTGCTCTGAACATATCTGCATTTCCTTTGATTATTAATATGATGGACAGGTTTCACACTGGTCTGTGCCAACATGAAGTAGCTGTGTCAAATGAAATTTACTCTGAATATGCCTAATGTTGCGTGAGCTGCAAGTTGTCTTCTACTGAAAGCTTTATTTCCCCTTTCATTGAACTTGGGAATATAAACAATTTGGTACTCATGACTAGCAGCTGGGCTGATTTACCAAAATCTGCATTAAGCCATTTCCTGGTTTCTTGTTAAGGTTCCTTGGATTTAGATATTTGTTTCTAGTATAGAGTATATATTTTTTATTATTATTGTGCAGCACCAGAATAAATCTGGAGTTTGAGTCAATTAGGCAGAGAAAAGTAATAGATGTTAAATGTACCAGTCTGGATATAATTTCATAAGCAAATCAATTTACCATACAAAGAATCATTTTCCCAAATCTGGAATAGAAGTCTGCCTTCTAAAACTGTGGTATGGATTGCTTTAAAACATCCTGCTGCAAAATGGTCATACTAGTTTGATACCTGCTTTTTAAAATCTTGTAATCATCATAGTACCTGTCTTTCCAGTACCGGTCTATTGCATCTATCCAAGTACATTTTACAACTAGAACTTCCTACCCATTTGTTGTTGTGTATTGAATGCACTCTTTAAAAATATACAACATTCAAGCGGTACACCGCACTGCGGGAATTACAGCTAAAGTTAATTAAAGCCCTGTCAAGTTAATGCGAGGTATGAGTATGAAAGTTAATATATATTAACAGGCGCTTCTGAAGATTTCTTATGAATGAAGTTGCAATATCAGCTTCTTATTATGGCATATGTATTATATAGTCAGTACGAGCTACACTGTGGCATAATCTGAAGGGTGCTTTAGAAACCGATTTAAACTGGGGCAATAGTTGTGTGTAGACCAGGCCTAAAGAATCCATGTAGTGCAGTGGTTCTCAACTGAGGTCCACCGCTTGTTCAGGGAAAGCCACTGGTGTGTCGGGCTGGTTTGTTTACTTGCCGCGGCCGCAGGTTCGAGGGATGTGCTGTCCGCCGTGTCCCGCAGCCCCCATTGGCCTGGAGCAGCGAACCGTGGCCAGTAGGAGCCACGACTGGCCGAACCTGCAGACGCGACAGGTAAACAAACCGGCCAAGAGCACCAGGGGCTTTTCCTGCACAAGCGGTGGACCACAGTTGAGAACCACTGATGTGGGTAAGGGTTGGGGAAGGCGGAGAAATTTAAAGAGCCCTCTGCACCTTTGCCAGAGGCTGCCTGGACTATCACAGAAGCGTCGGGACTGCTACTGAGTAACTCCCCTGCAGGAACAGCTTGTCAGAAAGGCAGTGCTCTAGGTCATACATCATTATTACTCTTGAGAAGTCTTCCACATTCCCCTCATCCCATCCCTCCACCCCCAACCCATATGGCCCTGGAGAGCTGGCTCTGAGGCAGATGCCTTCCATGTTCCCCTCAGGCTGGGGGTCCGCACATCATCCCTTACAATGGCACAGTCTAGCTCTCTGTACTTATGACTTTTGTGACAATCATTGCCACAATAAAAGGTTATAAATGTCATTTATTTAGGCTCTGACCCCACAAAGATTGATGCACATATTTAATTTAAAGATAATGGGGCTACTCACATGCTTGAAATTAGGTAAATGCATAAATCTTTCCTGGAGTAGGGCTTATATGCTGCCCTGAGGGTACCCTGTACTTGTATTAGAGGGACCTGCACGAACAGACCAGACTATAGGACTAAAGGGAGGCTGAGTGGCTTTATGGAAAGGACAGTGAATGAGACGGCCTCTAAATACAGTTACCGAGGGCAGCGAATAAACAAAATTATGTTACTAAAGTTAAGAAAGTTTCCCCTTCAGACACACCAGGGTACAATCCAGACTAATGAGCAGCTGTGTCACCTCCGCCTTGTAACCTGGGGTGCCCTGCTGCTGTAGCCTCCAGTCTGGACTGCTCACAAATAGCAGCATTGTCATTCCCAGCTATGTCTGTGTGTGCTCCAGCCAGCCAGCCACACCTTGGCTCTTGCCAGTCTCGGTTATGCTTCAGGGTGACTCCAACACACTCCCCGTCCCAGATTTTTCCCCAGAATGTATGTCCTCTACTGCCCAACTCTCTCCTGGGTTTATATAGGTCCGTTATTCCTTTAAGGGAAAAATATACACACAACTTGTTACCCCAAATGGAGTCACCCAGACACTTCAACTTGAACACACTGGATTAGATAAAAACAGTAAACCATGTTCATTAAGAGAGATTTTAAGTGAGTACAAGTAATGAGGCATAGAACTCAGAAACGGATATACGAAAAATAAAGATAAAATGCTTACTGGTGCCTAACTTAACAAACTATATTCGATTCAAAGCCAAGTTTTCTCAGCACATGCTTCCAGCAGTCTTACTGACCAAACTTTTTAGGTCAGAACCCCGCTCACAGAGTTCAATAGCTTCTTCGTTTGTCCCCTCAGATGCAGTGAATGTGATGGGCAGGCAGAGAGGGGTCTGTTGGGGTGTTTGTCGCTCCTTCTTTATAGTTTCATTCCTCCTCTTGAAAAACCTCTCCAGCTGAGACCTAGGAAACAGAGTCTATGTCAGGGGTGGACAAATCATGGCTCATGAGCCACATGTGGCTCTTTTACAGTTAAAGTGCAGCTCGCAAAGCTCCCCATGCCCTCCCTCCCCCATTCTCTACCTACCAGACTGGGGAGGGGGAGCTCGGGGCTTCTGCCCAGCAGACAGGGAAGGCTCAGGGCTTCAGCCCGCGGGAGGCACCTGCCAGGGCTCGGGGCTTCAGCAGGAGTGGGGCTGAAGGCCTGAGCTCCAACAGGCTGAATCCCTGGAAACCTCGCTCCCTGCAGGGCTGAAGCCCCTAGCCCCACCTCCCCACCACAGGGCTGAAGCCCCGAGTCCCAGAAGCTGCGCCCTGGCTCTTGAACTTCTGAAGACTGTGCTATGTGGCTTAGAGGGTGAGTAACTTTGGCTACTTGTGGTCTATGTGGAAGGAGATTCCCTGCTGTTTTTTTCACCTGTTTGAACTTCCTTTGTCTTCCCTTCCTGCTCGATGACTCTGTTTACTGCTTAAATGCAAATTAAGGCAAGTACACGTTCCTTTGTTTAGGACAGACCTGATTACCAAATTGTGTGGGCAGGGCTGTGGGGTTTGGGACATGTGTTGCTAACACCATTCAGGGGCATGGGCGCCAGGTTTGTATAATTTTTGGTGGTGCCCAGAATGGGTCCAAGCAGAGCCATCCTGTCCATAGGTCAGACCAGGGCAACTGCCCCAGGCCCTGCACTTTGGGGGCCCCACACTTCAGGGGGACGCAGGGTCCAGGGTGTCCTGGGGGTTAATGGGGGGCCTGGCACCAGCAACAGCAAGCGACCCGGCCTCAGTCCACCCTGCTCCGCTCCGCCCTGCCAGCTCTCCGTGTCGCTCGGGGGAGGAGGGCGGAAGCCGGAAAGAGGTGGGGTGGGGGCAGAGGCTTGGGGGAAGCGGTGGAATGGGGGCAGAGAGGGGGCGGAACAGGGGCAGGGTTTGGGGAAGGGGTGGAGCGGGGGTGGGAGCAGAAAAGAGGCAGAGATTTTTATGACTTTATGATTAAAATAGGTTCCTTTTGCACTGAATTGCTCCAGCTGAGGGAGGATGGAGCAATGCAATGTGGCAGCTGCGAAAAGCTGGATAAACCTATTGTTGTAAGTAGTTACCTATAAGCAAAACACAGAAAGGAAAATAAAACTGGTATCTCACCAAGATACTGTAGAAGAGTATAAGCTTTGTGAATCCCAACAATTCTAATCTAACTATGGCCTGGTCTGCAAACAGCTTTTATACGTATAACTATGGTAGTTAGGGGAGTGATTTTTTTTTTAACTGATATATTTATACTGGTAGAAAGCCTAGTGTGGATGCAGTTATACCTGTATAAAGGTGCATTATACCAGCAAAGCTTATTCCCCTTCCCATTTGAGGATACCTACAGTGGTATAAAGCACTTTTACGCTGGTATAACTGTGTCCACACTAGGAGGATTGTACCACTTCACCATGCTGATATAGTTAAAGTGGTACAATGTTTTAGTCTAGACAAGGACTGAGTCACCATTGCAAATGTTTCAAATTGGAGAAATTCTTAATTCATTGCTGGCAGTTTGATTTTAAAATATATTGTGGCCTCCAATTCACTTTGCACCTAAGAGTTGGATACATTCAAAAAGAATGTTTTATTAACGGATTTTCAAGTCACTATAGTGGTTGTGAATCTGGTTAAAGAGGAGTACCAGTGCTGTGACAGTCCCAACATCAGTTTAATGAGGTTCCAAATTAAAAAACAGTAGTGGTAACGATGTACCTGCAGCTGTATTAAACAGTTGTTTGAAGTGTTGTACTAGTGTTGGTCCTAGGATATGAGAGAGAGACAAAGTAGGTGAGGTAATAGCTCTGTGTAGCTCAAAAGCTTGTACCTTCCACCAACAGAAGTTGGTCCAATAAAAATATATTATCTCACCTACCTTGTCTCTAGCACTATTAAATGGTTAGCCACAATGACAGACAACACCTAGCTCCAGTCACCGTGTGTTGAATCATAAAAGGCAGCTGTGTCTGGACTGGCTTTTGACTCTGAGGATACAGTTGCAGAACAAAAACAATCCCACCAAACCAAATCTTGAGCTGTCGCAAAGAAACACCACGAACGATTGGAAACCCTTCCTTATAATAATAAATAAACAAACAAACCTGAACCTGCTAAAAGAAAAGAGTTTTCAAGGTTCGCAGGCAAGATCCTCAGGTAGTAAAATTAACATAGGTCCATTGAAATCAATGGATATACTCTGATTTACACCAGCTGAGGACCAATCTCCACAAGATTAACCAGAACTTAATCATAGTTACCTGATACTTAAAATATATGCATCCTCCTACTCTTCTCTCCAGTCTATGCAAAATAGTCAGATCTTCATCTACCACCAGGCTTCCCTCCTTGAATCTCTGCGCTGGCTTTTCCTCTCCTCACACATTAAATTCTACTTTCTCATTCTCACCTTTAAGGCCCTAACATTTGAGTGTTAGACCTTGCAACCTTAATAATCATAACATAGTTTCTCGAGTGTAGTATAGATATATTTTGTCTCCTGTTTTTGGTATTGTAGTTGGATAATACTAAAAAAATAACTACTTTTTTACTTTGGGTAGAAGAGACAGACAACCAAATTGCCAGTAAGTAATCTATTTTTTCCCTGTACAAATGTGTGTGGGATTTAGGAAATCACAAATTATTGCTGAAAGTAACTTTCTTCAACAGCACCAAAAGTGCTCTTGAACTGACTAATACTATCCATAATATGAATTGGCTTTAGAGTAATTCTTGGAGTAATGAGGCTGACAGGCCATATCCATCTTTTTCATCATGTAAAATGATTTTAAAGTTTTATTTGGCAATACTTTTACAACTCGATTATTTTTGGCAAGCCTTTCAGCAAAGTTTTCCATTCTCACCCAATGTTAATGTAATCAAGTCGTCTCTTTCATCCCTTCTGAAAATACATGGAATTAGAAAAAAATTGGAGGGCTTTGGAGCATCATAATGGTTTTTCTGACTCATTTTCCTCATATTCAAAATTGACTCTCTTACTTTATTCTGTCGTGAGAGTCTACCTGAGTCTATTGGCATCACTTTAAGTTGTGTCGATTTCCCCACAGGACAAATCAAAGGTTTGCATTAGCACTGTTGTGACGGGATCCCCCAGGGGTGCAGCCTGCGACCGGGATGCAGCCTGGGACTGTGCCCCTGAACTCTCCCCAGCCTGGGCTGTCTCTCACAATGCATTGCTAGCCCACCAGGAGTTGTGATCACTCAGCACAACTGCATGTGGAGCCCCACAACCAACTAGATTGTATGAATGCTCCCAGAGACACTCATGTATCACACAGAGAAAGGCACCAGCCAAATCCCCCCAGTTCCCAGCACTGTACCCCAGGAATATACCATCTTGCACTGCTCAAAATGGGCAGTGCAAATTTATTAATTGGTTCATCACTTCAACAATGGAAAGTGGACATTCACCAGCCTTTGCCAACCTGAGCAGATTTGCCCAAGACTTCATACAAACTCACTGGCAAAGATAAACAATTGAACAAATGTATTGACCTATAAAAGGTAGATTTTAAGTGCTATTAAGTGATAGGCAAAAAGTCAGAGTGGTTACCAAAATAAAATAAAATATAAGCACGCAATCTAAACTCTCAAACCTATTAGACTGGGCAACATCTATATTAAGCAGTTTTTCTCACCCCACTGGATATTGCAGTCCTTAATATACAAGTTTGTTCCTTAAACCTGGGCCAATCTCCTCTGTTGGAGTCTTGTCTTCTTCTCAGTGTCTTAGTTGCTCACAGCGAAGGTGGGGGCAGGAGAAGGACCCAGTATGTGTCCACTGTGTCTGTTTTATACCTTCAGTCCATGTGCTTGGGGAGCACAAGTCCAGGCATGTCTGGGGGGCATTTCTGAGTCTCTCCAAGCAAGGTTGAGCAATTCCCCTGGTGTGGCCTCACGCAGGTGAGTCATTGCAATGTAGCTCCCTTCCTGGACAATGGCTGTTGATGGGTTGTTTGACACCCTGCCCGGGCGTAGTTACTTCCCTTGCTGTTGCCTATGGGGAGCTAATATCTGACTGATTCCCCAACTTACAGCATGTTTTAGTGACCACCATACAACACAACTTCATCTACATTAATGATTCACATATATGGATAGAGAAATAACTTTCAGCAGATGATAACCTTTCCCCTGATACCTTACAAGGCATGCTTTATATGTAAGATCACAATTATATGAAAGTGAGGAATATGGGGGTTACAGTATGCTTCTCCCAAGGTATAGAATGTCATAGCTGTGAAACATGTTTAAATTAAATGAAAGCATGAAAAACCTGCTTGTTTTCAGAATTTGTAACAAACTCACACCAGGCTCATCAAAATTCACTAAGACTCATTTGCTTTTTCAAAAAGCTGGGCCCATTTTTCAGTGAACTAGGGCAGATTTACATGTTTTCATTGAAATTATGTAAACTTTACATAGAAATTGCTACACCTGATCATTAGTCTATATAGTCCAGAATCTTGTCTCTGACAATGGCCAGTATCAGATACTTCAGAGGACGTTCCAAGAAACCCCGACATTTATGGAAGAGGGGTGGTTTCTTACTAGCCCCCTTCAGTTAACAGTTGGCCTGTGACCTGAAGCAGGAATGTTTATATTATTATTTATTATATGAGTTGCAGTGGTGCCTAAAGCCTCGGTCAAGTAAGGTCAAAGTAAGGTCACACCAGCAACTTTTCCATTCTTTATACGTCCTGCCACTTTGTTTGCTTCGATGACTGGACATTGAACACAGGTTTTCATGGAGTTTTCCATAATAACGCCCAGATCTGCTTCCCAGGCAGTTACAGTTAATTTGTAACCCTGCAATATGTCTGAGTCTGTTGCGGGGTTCTCTACTCTCCGCTGAGGCAGCTCCTTGTTTTTGAATCTGAGGGAAAGCTCTTCCCAGCCTGATTTCCCCTTCCATTCCCCATTTGTGCTGCATCCCCTCTCATGCTCCAGGAGTTGTAGTGTTCTCTCTTTTTGGCCTGGCTGTCCAGCCAGGTCACTATGTGGTTTCTTCCTTCCAGGGTATCCAAGTCTCACTGGACAGCCTGTTTGAGTATCGTTCCTGGCAGTCCTTTAATTCAAAACGATGCCACCCCCTCCACCCCCCAGTGGTTGGTAGGGGCACGCAGACCGTCCTGCTAATTTGGGTTCTTGCCAGGAACCCTTCAATCAGCGGCCGAGGTTTGCACTGTCCTAAACCTTGCTGCCATTTCCCTGGGCTGCTTCCTAGTCTACCTCTATTGGCTTCTTTCTCCACCACCCCTCTGGGAAAACTCCTCCATGGCCTGGACGTCAGGGCTTCTATTCTCCTCCTGGGTTTCCTATTTTCCCCCTCTAAGCCCAGAGAGTGACTGCAGCCTTCCATACTGCAGCCCTCTTCTGCCCTCACTTCCTGACCTTATACCAGCCCTGCCTGCTCCTGACTAGCTGGGCTTCATCCTCTATAAGTGCTTGCCTATCCAGCCAAACTCTCCTATCAGGTTACTTAACCCCTTCTAAGCCACATTATCTCTTTCTGGGTAATGTGGGTTGAACACCCCATCACAAAATCGTTCAAATTTCACATGATCCCCATATGTACTCATTACCCTGTATTTGTCAACATTGAATTTCATCTGTCATCACACTGCCCATCCACATCCCCTTGTGAGGTCCCTCTGAAATTCTTCAGATTCTTCTCTAGTCTTGTCTAAGTTGAATGGTTTTGTGTCGTCTGCAAATTTTGCCACCTCAAAAGTCTGTATGTGGGTAGGTAAAGGCACCCATTATTACTGTTTTCTTAAGCTGTTTTTCAATTTCTCCATGTAAGCCAGATGGAATTAAGTTTTACTTGGAGATTATGAGTTCATTTGAGCCTGCATTGCAAAGCAAAACCCATAAGGTGCAAACTCATGTGAATAAAAACAGAAAATAACCACATGTACCTGTGCAGAGCAAAATGGCTGACTTTCACACAGAAACTTGTGGATAGATACTTAGCAATCTGCTGGGAAGTATATTCTGTCTGTATTTATGTAGTATGTGCTGGGGAAAGTTTTAAGGACAACAAATGGAGATATATAATGTCCCCAATGTCCATATAACAACTTGATTTTGGGTGGAGGGGTTGTCCTTGGATGCAGTTCCCATCTTGCCCTACATGCACACACATTCTATCCCCTCTTTTCTTAGGCTTGAGGATACAGCGAGCTGATTACTACATATTTCTAGTTAAGAAAAGCATTAAATCCTGTGTTCTAAGCTTACTGAAACTAACTATTCTTCAGCCATCCAACAGCATAGGTGTCTTCTCTCCGAAAGAGGGAATTAGTTTCTTGTGAAGCCATTACAACTAATCTGACCATGCTATTAGAGACTATAAAAATGATTAAAACTGTACAAAGAACTCTTGTCCAGCTGTTAGCTGATTTATCCACTAAACCATGAGCAATTCTTAGCACAAAAGTGTAATTGGTCTGTTGAGGTTTCAGACTTGAATTACCCACAGGTTTACCGTAAGATGATTGGAATGCAGTATTCCATATGGTGAAGCACTTGGCTGCCAGGATAGTCTGGGAATATATAACAATAATAATAACCTTGGCTCATAAGAATCAGGTTGGAGATTAGGCCGAAAACTTCGGTAAAGATAAAGAACTTAAATAGCCGTTTGTTATTTTTTTCGTCTGAAATACTATGAAAGTGACAATCTTGGTGGTTCATAAACACATGTCCTGCTATGTGTCATTAGGCAACTGAACATTTTGATTGCTTTGTTATCAGTCCTGATAATATGATTAAGTCAAAGTTTCTGCGTCTGCTTTTGTGCATTTTCACATACATGATACATTGTTCTAGTTTAACTGTAATAAATGCATAGAACATTCAGTAACGTAAAGGTCACCTCTATCTTGCAAGGGAAAGCTAGTATCTGTGAATCAAATCTTAGTAAACCTCATATTTTTAATTTTTGAAACCTCATGTACATATTTACTATAAAGTCATCATTCAAATCATGCTAGCATTTCCTTCTGAATCCTGTGAAGTGTTTGATTTGTCCTAGAGTTCTCAGCTAGAGTACTGTTTCTGTACATACAATATTATATTTGTGTAGAAGCTCTCCATAGCAACTAATGAGCTCCTGAGGGTAAGAAAAGAAATAAAGCTCAAGTTTGATTTACAAAAATGCAGCAGTCATTTTCCATTTTCAGTGCTGAGTTTGAAATGGTTCACAATTCAGCTGTATTGTCATTAGCTTCCTGTGCAACGGACATGGAAAACTTAAGCTAACCCTTAACAACCCTACTGTGCTCTTATAGAGAACTACATTTGCAGCCTCCGTACATGCTATATATGGAGCAGTATTTGTGCTGTCTGTGCCTTCATTTTTCTATGAATAAGGGATACCTCTTGCAAGCTACATGAGCACTACTGAGGAGTGGAGTGTCCAAGCTGAGCTGTAGTAAGGAGTTCACTGGCAGCGATGTTAGGGCTATTTCATTACTACTCTACCTCTAGGATATAATAGCAGCCATTTAATTTTATTTTTGCTCTGCATCTGCCTTGTCCTTATTCCATCACACATTTTTTTCCATCTGTTTGTTATCTGAATTCTGAAACTACAAAATGGAATCAGTGTCAAAGCAGAACAGGGAAGAAGACAGGAGGTATTCCAGAGAATGTCCTGTTTGTGATACCGAATGGCGCATCCTATCTGATAGCTGCAAAGGATGTCTTTCTGTAAAGCACTGTGTTTTTGCAGAACGGGGCAGGAGCTAAGGTAGTTGTTTTCACTCTTTCTAGGAAAGGAAAAAAATAAAAATGTATTAAATTGATTGTAATCCCTGAGTTTTACTAGTGATCATCTTATTATCTTGATTGTTGTAATCTCCTCAGGACTCTCTCCCCCTCTCCATGCAATGAGCTCGTATCACCCTCTTTTGCCTTTTCCAGAGACTTATCTTTCTCTATGTCCCTTCTCCATCAGCATCTAAAACTATCCACTCTTTGTTGCTCTCCATGACTTTGGTGTATCCAAAAGATTTCCCATGTAAGGTAAAATGTAGGATTCCTTCTGAGAGACAAACTTAGAAATTGTAAATGGAAAAAAACAATGTTCTAGGCAGTCCTCCTTCTCTTTTTGGCAAGTGTGTCTTGCTACTCAACAAACATACATACACTTAGGATTCCAAGCATATATCCATCCTTGCTGTAAATGCATCAAAAACTGGACTACTTTCCAGGCACCATTCTATGAGAAAAAAACTCTTAGCTTTAATTTTCTCTTCTGCTGCTCTCATTTGTGACTCTCTATTATCCCCTGGCACTGCAAATAGAACTCTTAATTTCCTACTATAGATTTCTCTTCAAGAGTCTGAAAACTACAGTCAAATCTCTCCTTTTTCAGCCTCCTTTTATATGTGATAAACTTGTTGAAATACTACAGGGAAGGGTGCTAGTAATACCTAAGCTACATAGATAGGTTCTTTATTTCTTGAGCCTTTCCTCCTATGGCAAAACAGCCCTTTCATATCACAAACCAATCTCCTTTCCTTCTGAGACTTCTTTAAACCCTGGATAACCTTTTCTATAGTGTGTGATCTAAACTGTATGCAATATTCCATTTGTGACCCTACACATTCTCTCTTTGAATTTGAAACATGGTCTGTTATTTATCCAATTTATGATCCTGTTGGATTCCTTTACCAACATTATGCATCATGTTTCTGCCTTCATTGTATTACTCAGAACCAAAATCCATTTATTTTCTCTCATCCAGTTCATGAATATTTAACTCCCCCGTCACACCTGTACCAGCCTATATGTAACACATCAACCGTTTCCAAACAGTGAAAATCATGTCCAGTGACCCATTCTACGAAAATTTCACCTTTTACTTCACCAGGAACGTTGCGCTGTTCTCCTTTTTGGTTTTGAATGAATTTATACATTCATCCAATGATAATTTTCATCATTTTAGACTACAAATACAGTTTTGTTGGGATTTCCCCCTGAAAAACTGCATGAGGTCTTGACCAAGTAAGCCTTGGGAGCCAAAAGAAAGTTTAAAAACAGACAAAAAACAAAATAAACTAAGACACTGGGGTGGTACATAGGAGGTCTGGCCTCAGTTCCTGACTCTGGCTCAGCCTTCATGTGTGATGTAGGGCAAGTCACATGGTCTCTCTGGGCCTCAGCTCCCAATTTGTAAAATGGAGATAATACTTCCTTTCTCCCACCATTTGGTGTTGTTTATTTAGGTTGTAAGCTCTTCAGGGCAGGGACTCTTACTGGTTTATATAGCCCCTTGCACAGTGGGGCTCTGATCTCTGTTGGCGGTCTCCGGGCACTAATATAATACAACAAGAGTTCCAAAGGAACTCAAATGTGAAATTGCAGAACTACTAACTGTAGTCTGTAACCTATCATTTATATCAGCTTCTGTACCAGATGACTGGAGGATAGCTAATGTGATGCCAATTTTTAAAAAGGGCTCCAGAGGTGATCCCGGCAATTACAGGCCTGTACGCCTGATTTCAGTATGGGACAAACTGGTTGAAACTATACTAAAGAACAAAATTGTCAGACACACAGATTTGTTGGAAGAGTCAACATGTTTTTTGTAAAGGGAAATTATGTCTCACCAATCTACTATAATTCTTTAAGGCGGTCAACAAGCATGTGGACTAGGGGGATCCAGTGTATTTAGATTTTCAGAAAGCCTTTGACAAGGTCCCTCACCAAAGGTTCTTAAACAAAGTAAACTGTCATGGGATAAGAGAGAAGGTCCTCTCATGGACTGGTTAAAAGATAGGAAACAAAGGGTAGATATAAATGGTCAGTTTTTCAGAATGGAGAGAGGTAAATAGTGGTGTCCCCCAGAGGTCTGTTCTGGGACCAGTCCTATTCAACATATTCATAAATGATCTGGAAAAAGGGGTAAACAGTGAGGTGGCAAAATTTGCAGATAATAGAAAACTACTCAAGATAGTTAAGTCCCAGGCAGACTGCGAAGAGCTACAAAAAGGATCTCTCAAAACTGGGTTACTGGGCAACAAAATGGCAGATGAAATTCAATGTTGATAAATGCAAAGTAATGCACATTGGAAAGCATAATCCCAACTATACATATAAAATAATGGGGTCTAAATTAGCTGTTACCACCCAAGAAAGAGATCTTGGAGTCACTGTGGGTAGTTCTCTGAAAACATCCACTCGGTGTGCAGCGGCAGTCAGGAAAGTGAACAGAATGCTGGGAATAATTAAGAAGGGGATAGAAAATAGGACAGAAAATATTTTGTTGCCTCTATATAAATCCATGGCATGCCCACATTTTGAAAACTGTGTGCAGATGTGGTCGCCCCATCTCAAAAAAGATATATTGGAACTGGAAAAGGTTCAGAAAAGGGCAAAAATAAAATAATTAGGGGTTTGGAACAGCTTCCGTATGAGGAGAAATTAATAAGACTGGGACTTTTCAGCGTGGAAAAGAGATGGCTAAGGGGAGATATGATTGAGGTCTATAAAATAATGACTGGTGTGAAGAAAGTAGATAAGGAAGTATTGTTTACTACTTCTCATAAACACAAGAACTAGGGGTCACCAAAGGAAATTAATAGGCATCAGGTTTAAAACAAACAAAAGGAAGTATTTCTTCACACAACGCACAGTCAACCGGTGGAACTCCTTGTTAGAGAATGTTGTGAAGGCCAAAACCGTAACAGGGTTAAAAAAAGAGCTAGATTAATTCATAGAAGATAAATCCATCAATGGCTATTAGCCAGGGTGGGCAGGAATGGTGTCCCTAGCCTGTGTTTGCCAGAAGCTGGGAATGAGCGACAGGGGATGGATCACTTGATGATTCCCTGTTCTGTTCATTCCCTCTGGGGCACCTGGCATTGGCCACTGTCAGAAGACAGAATCCTGGGCTAGATGGACCTTTGGTCTGACCCAGTAAGGCCATTCTTATGTTCTTAACAAAATAATAATACATACACCTCTGGTGGCCCTCATCACCTCCAATATCCTATCTTTCTGTCGAGAAAGGCTAGCACCCTGAGAAAGAAGAACGTCACCCCACAGGGTTCAGGGCTGAGTCCACTTTTGCCACCAGTGACAGCTTTGTTTTTATTGGACAGATTTTCTTCAGGCCCAGGCCTGCAGGAATGCCATCAGAATGAACAAAGTCTTTCAGCCATGCAGAAAGCCAGTTTTAATACAGGTAATTAAAAATAGGTTCTGTTAAAATTCCATTTGAATTTAGAAACTCCATTGTGGGTTTTATGAAAACACTACAATGCAGGTTTCTAATTTTGCTTGTTTTGTTGGCACTGGCAATTGTTTTTCTATTGTGCCCATCAAAGCATTCAAAAGACAGAACACTTGGATAAATAAAGTTTGTGTAATTTCCTGAAATTCAAATTAAAAATATCTTTTTATCCCTACAGTTTTAGCGACACGGTAATACCCTTTGATTAATGATTTTTTTCCTGTTTCTTCAAGAAACTTTTTCCAATTTCCTTGTCAAATGCTGCTGATCATCTCAGAATATCAGAAAAGGCAAAGTTAATAAACTGCACATAGTAAATTCAACTGTGCTGAAACCATTATCACCAGAAATTCCTTACAACACACACACACACTTTTGCTATTAGTCACTTCAGCCTGTCCTTGCCGCAAGCTAAGTAAGAAAATGTCAAAGATTTTTCATCTCTTAGATCTGATGAAGTTATATCCAGTATCTTACTTCTGAAGCCTAGGCCTTGTGTGTGTGTTTGTGTTTAGTGTTCCTGTGAATTGATGAGGAAGGCTTTCTAGTTTAGCTGCTTCACTTTTAAGTAGAACTAAGAATTAAGACATGCTGTGTTTGCCAATATATCCTGGTATTCTTCCAGAAGCATATGAAACCAAGAATTTCCTGAACTGAATCTGTAGCGTGTTAATATCTAGTTATTTGTGTAATTAATTATAGAACTGATAACTGAACCTCAAAGAGTTTGGAGGTTTGGTTTGGTCCTGAGGAGAATAAAGAAGATAAAGAATTATCTGAAATTTTGTCATAATTAGAGCAGTGGCATCGATTTAGCGGGTCTGGTGAAGACATGCTAAATCGATGGCAGAGCACTCTCCCGGCGACTTCGGTACTCCACCTCAACCAGAGGTGGAAGCTATGTTGTAACTTACGTAACTCAACTAGTGTAACTTAGATTGACTTACAGAGTTAGTGTAGACAAGGCCTAAGTTTAAAAAACACTCTGGCAGGCACAAATAAGATAATTGTGCATACAACTCCACCCTTTGTTTTCCTTGGCTATTCAGACTGTAAGCTCTTCAGGGCAGGGGACTGTATGTGTATGTATAGCAGTTAGCACAATGGGAACCTGATCTTTGTTGGATGCTACTGTAATGCAAATTATTAACTATTATACTGCTGCCAGATGTAGACTTTTAAATGGAGACAACAACTGTGAGCTATAGACAGCCGCAACTGAGGGGGACTGGAAAAATTGAAGCATGAAGTCAAGACACTCTTTAAAAAGAACAGGAGAAAATAGATGGAAAATGAAAAGGACGTTACTCTAGAGGGAAAGATCACTAATACATGTTTCAAGCACACAAGGATCAAGAGGTCAGTGCAGGATATGGTAGGGCCTCTTCTAGGAAAGAAGGGTAATTTACTGATGTAAGAGATACACTAGACAGTGCAAAAACACCAAAATGAATTCTTTTTTTCTGCGACTGTTTTTTGGGAAGGATGGGGAAAGATGCCAGGAACAGACATAAATTTCCCATGGGAGGAAAGGGGGCAGGGAAGAGAGAGAGAATAAAAATTCAGGATCCCATAAAGGGAAATCAATATAGATTCTAAAATTCGAGTGTGAACATGTCACATGATTTTTTTTAGCTATGATGGAAAAATTAGGCAATGTAATAGTAATTATATATAATATGAAGATATATTATTTTGAGTATGAGATAGCAAAGAATTTTTAAAATGCAGTTCTAGTGTGAAGAGCAACTGTGTGATAACAGCACGTTCTTACTCCAGAGATCTGTGCACAAAAACAAGATTGTAGTGTTTATTATTTCAGTTCCCCCTCTGAACTCCATCCCATGAATGCATAAAAAGTGGCACGTGGACCCCCTGCAATTTCTCCAAAATGATTTTTGACTGATCTATTTCTCTTTAATTCTTTTGCATTGCTCTTTATTCTCACTTTAAAAGTCTCCCCCTCTTTCAGTAGTCCAAGGTGCGAGCTGCTTTTAATCTGTTTATTTCTTGAAAGAGAAAATCAGGTTTGATCATGAGGCACGTTTTCTCTCACACACTAAATAACAAAATCTCGGCAGTAGGCCCAAGGGGGGAAGGTTTTAAAAAAGATCACTTTCAAAAGAATGCAATGCGGCCTTTTCAAGGCTTTGGTTCAAGTTCTTATAAGTAAAGAGCACTCCAGAAACCTTTTATCCCATCAAAGCACATGTCCATCTCCTTCACTGATGGAGCTATAGAGAAAGGGCCATGCTATAAGTTGTGTTGCTGTGGCATAAATAATAAAGATGAAGACAACTGATTATTTTAAAAATCTGCCACAAACCCAATTAGCTGAGTCCACTGTTGGCTTTCTACTTATGTTTTGACTAGAGAAATGTTTCACTGCAGTGTCTACTAGTGAAATGCTTATAAGTTTCAGAAAGGACAGCAGGCTGCCGTTGCCAGCACAAAAAATAAAGATGCCAGGCTTTTCTATATCAAGACACTTTCCTGCCATGTTTTTATAATCAGTGTTTGACTTAAAAAAGAAAAACCTTTTCCCACTTAGTATGGCTGAGGGAGCAGGTGTTCTTATGAAAAAAAATCACTTTTTTGTGCCTAATGTCAACCATATGTTGGCCCCTGAAATGGGAAAACTAGAGAGTGCAGTAAATTAAATATCACATTTGTTATTAAAATATGCTTATCCCACTCAGGCTCATGGACCTTTGGAGTCAAGCGATGAGCCGGTTGTAGCAATGGAGTCTTACAAATACCAGAGTGAAAAACTGTGGTGGAGCGATGGTGTGGTTTGAATGGGGAAACAGTTAAGCAACAAAGCAGCAGTGCCTGATGGTATGCTGGGAAGCAGCTCTTGATGCTCCCTGCAGTGCTGTTCTGCTGACAGATGTATAGAAGGGAGGGGCCATGGTACAGCCATGGCCCCACACAGATCTGACCTTCCCACACACCCTGAGCTCCTCAATATAGTCAACAAAAGGAGAATAGGGCAGTTTGCATCTTCTGTACTTTGTAATGGACTACGGTGCTATCCAAAGCCCAGTGAAGTCAATGGAAAGATCCCCACTGATTTCAACGGGCTTTGGATCAGGCACCACACAGGCGGAGGCATAATTACGTAAGAATGACCATATTAGGTCAGACCAATGATCCATCTAGCCCACTATCCTGTCTTCCCACAGTGGCCAAAGCCAGGAGCTTTAGAGGGAATGAACAGAACAGGCAATCATCGAGTGATCCATCCCCTCTCATCCACTCCCAGCTTCTGGCAAATAGGCTAGGGACACCCAGGGCATGGGGTTGCATCCTTAACCACGTTGGCTAATAGCCATTGATAGACCCATACTTCATGAACTTTTCTAGTTCTTTTTTTAACCCTCTTATAGTTTTGGCCTTCACAACATCCTCTGGTAACAAGTTCCAGAGGTTGACAGGGCATTGTTTGAAGAAATACTTCCTTTTGTTTGTTTTAAACCTGCGGCCTATTAATTTCATTTGGTGACCTCTAATTCTTGTGTTATGAGAAGGAGTAAATAACACTTCCATATTCACTTTCTCCACACGAGTCACAATTTTATAGACCTCTATCACATGCCCCCTTAGTCATCTAATTTCCAAGCTGAAAAGTGCCAGTTTTTTTAATATCTCCTCATATGGAAGCTGTTCCATACCCAAAATCATTTCTGTTGCCCTTCTCTGCATCTTTTCCAATTCTAAGATATCTTTTTTGAGCTGGTGTGACCAGAACTTGAAGTATTTGAAGTGTGGAGATACTATGGATTTATATAGTGGCATTATGATATTTTCTGTCGTCTTATCTATCCCTTTCCTATTGAAACCTAACATTCTTTTTTTTTTTTACTACTTTTATTGAATATTAGGCCCACAGTATTTTGAAAGAAACATTATTACTGTTAGGAAGCTATGTTTATGTAGTTTGGTGTTTCCAAAATGGCAGGTCCTGATCCACCAGTGGGGCACAGGAAGGTTCTGGATGTGTTGCGGGACCCCAAACAAATATACACTTCTCCTGGCCCAGTACAGAGGGGAGGCCCTGGGATGAAACGTGTTGGAAAGCAAATCCACCCTGTACTCACCCTGCAGTAGCAGCTCCTGTCCCGTGGGTCTGCTCCCAGTTCCCTCCTCCAAACATTGCATCCTGGCACACAGTCACGGCACACAGTCACAGCCCCACTCACTGAAGGGGGAAACTGAGGCAAGGAGCTGCTTGCAGGGTCTCCCTGAGATCACTGGGAGGTATTTGGGAAGAGCCACTTATTGACAGGTAGAACATGGCCCTGATTCTCTACTACAGTCAAGCTGCATTCAGACATAATGGACAGCGGAGGCCCCAAGAGGCCTGCTGTGGCTACCTGATCCTTTGCTGCTCGGCCCTGGTGGAAGTTAGACCAGCAAAGGGCCAACTCCAACCTCTGCCACTGCTGTACAGGAGCTTTCACCCACAGAAGATCAGGTATAGTGGACCTTGCTTTGACCATGTCCCTAGTCTGTCCTTCCCTTGCAGAATCAAAACGTAAAGCTCAGTGTTTAATTTGTAATGAAAGAGGTGCTGGGGCTCAAGCAATTTTTTTACAGTCATAACTGATGCAGCAACCCCAGAGGTACCAGGTCTATGAACTGCCAAGCCCAGAAGTGCCGGGGCTATGAACTGCCAACCCTAGAGGTGCTCAGCCATGGCACAAATTAAGCACTGCTGGCAGTAGGGGAGCCCTATCCATGTAGGAAGGCAGCAGAGAGAAAGGCAATATTTACTTTGTTAGGGACAGATTATACACCGTGACTCAACTACAGGTACCTGCTGAGTAGTACATTGCTGTATGAGTAGCCCAGTTTTTAATCACCTTACTAGTACTGCGTAACACCTTACCTTCTGAATAGCCTCCTGAGTGGACTTTTAAAATTATAAACCTTATTTGGCTTAGCGTTGTGATTTTTGATAGTTTCACGTGGTCAAAACCTGCTGCAGAATCTAGTTTTGACTCTGATACTTACATTTCCTTCAGTGGTTTGATTTCTTGTTGCCTCTACAAGGGTCCTCTGTGCTTGGCTATTATTGTTCACTCTCATAGTGTTGCTTTGGGTGACATGCCTAGTGTTGGTCTCTTCCATGCTTTATACATGCCTCTTCCCTATTTCACCGCTGGACATAAGTGAAAAAGAAATCGCAATGTTGCCATCAATGGTTGGTCTCTCTGTCCCTGTTTGCTTCTGCTCCTCTAGCTTCCATAGTCTAAGTCATGTGACAATAATAAAGTGAAGTGTCTAGACATTTGTTTAGATCTTTCCCAATGGATACTATGATCCTTTCTTATAAGCTATATTTAGGGATCCATTTTGCTAAGAGCCATTACAGTTCATATTAAATATCCTTACACTTTATACATATTCATAGATTAACTTAAAAATCAATATAGTGCTGCAGAAAATTACAGATTAACATTCCTGAATTTCTCTATTTATCCACAGATCAGGGACAACGTAAACAGTGGCAGTTCAAGCTCCCCTCACATCCTTCCACCTGCTTGCCTCAAGACTACTTCTAGGGTGAACAGGTAGGTCACTCTCCATGCATGTCTGTTCAGTCCTTAGCACCTGTGCTTAGGCCTTCAAAAAGAATTCCAGTGAATGCTAATCCTGGGGATGGAGAAGTACTTCTCATCATGCATCTACTTATCGGAAACAATTATCATTTCAGAGCCTTGTTGGCCTTTTGGATGAAAAATTATACCTGTTGTGACACTGGCATTATCAAAGTCCAATAAAAGGCTTCTTTAAGTTATTGTGTTTTAAAAGGTAACATATAGAGGAAAATATTAAAATACACAATTAAGCACAAAAAATAGTTAATTTAATGAAACGTGTGAAGCCAAGCAAATGGCGTAACAAAAACAGCTCATTCAGCGGCAGAAAAACAAACAAGAAATTATAACAAAACTCTCAGTAAGGCTTGGTCTACATGAGCAACTAATGTTGGTATAACTACATTGCTCAGAGATGTGGATTTTCCATCCCCCTGAGTGATGTAGGTATACCGACCTGACATTCCCCCCCTCCCCAAGTGTTGACAGTGCTATGTCTACAGGAGGACTTCTCCCATTGACATAGCTACCATCTTTTGGGGCAGTGGATTAACTGTGCCAATGGGAGAAGCTCTCCCATCAGCATCTGTAGCGTCTTCACTAAGCTCTGCATGGGTACAGGCAGCTGTGCTGCTGCAGCGCTGTAAAGTGTAGATGAGCCCTAAATGTTAAAGGACAGTCGTTTGTCACCACTTTCCCTCCGAAGCTGATACTGACTAACCATCAAAGACCTTTATTTAGCATTTAATAGTTGAATGGCACTGTTCACATTCTAAAAGGTTCTCAGCTAGGTGGCTTGAGTGGTCAAAAATCCCATTAGGTTATAGTGAGAGAATAAGGTTAAAATCAGCAATGGACAAACTGCAAAAGATTTAGAATTTGGGTTCTGTCCAGATAAACACCTAATAGTCTGGAGGATTATCCAAAGCTTATCAAAACCCCCTTGAGTCTGCAAAATTTAGCTGGAAATCTCACAGGCACACGTTTTCTCATGATATTTCCAGCTATATATTACAGACCTGGTTTGGATAAACTTCAGATGATCCAAATTTATGGGTGCTAATCCGAATTGAACTGAACCTCTAACCTTTGGAGGGTCTCCTGACACTATTAACATTTCCGAATGGCAAAATAAAGAGAGAACCAAAAATGAAACAGTCAAGGAATTAATAGATAAAGAAAGCAAGCCACATAGTAAATAGAAAAGTGCCATAAAAGCAAAAAGGAAAACACATTGCCTCCTTGAGCAGAATGTACCAGTAGCATAGTGTAAAGAAACAATTTAATCAGTTTTTGATTTATAGAGCTGTAGCAAGAGGGGAAAAATTCTCAAGGCTTTGCAATACTTTTATTTTACCTTGCTCGACTAAAAACAGATTAGTTTTCGCACATAAAATGTTTAAGGTGAGTTAGTCTATAATGTGGACAGGACAAAATCTCGGACTCTGAAATGAGGAAGGCTACAGTGTGTGAGTTACAAATAAATTGTATTAAAGCCTCTAAGGA
The DNA here is from genome assembly GCA_037349315.1 of Chelydra serpentina. NCBI lineage: Eukaryota > Metazoa > Chordata > Testudines > Chelydridae > Chelydra > Chelydra serpentina. Next base: position 110,526,497 of record JBAIAC010000004.1, read on the forward strand.
CGAGTATAAAAAAGTGTAAAAATAATTTGAAAGCACATGTATAAAAATTACCATGACTGCAGCCATTACATTGGATGCTGCAAAAAGAGATAGTTACTAATGATCGTTCTGATGCTGCTACCCTCAGAGTCTTGACATTTTTGGTTTTGACTTCAAAGGGAAGAAGGATCAGACCCAATATTTGCAATATAAAGCTTTCTTCATGATCAGTCTGCAAAGCAACAGGTATTGAGCTCTTTCATGTGGACTGAAAAATATGCAAAGAGAAGTCTCCAGCTGAGACGAGTTTAGCACCGATTCTCTGACTGGGCCAGCAGGAGGTTCTCTTTTGGATCACGGTAAAGCTGCTGCCTACAGACCACAGAGGTACTGGTCCAATTTTCAGCTGCCATAACATTGATACATACTCAACAGGCTAAATATTCTGCTACTGTAAATGAACTTATCTCCAATGACACCACTGGATTTTCACTCATTTGTGCCAGCAGACTATTTGGCCTAACAAGTTCAATCCCGAGAAGGGAATTTGCTGTAGTGTCTTGCCACCAGTTAGACAGCACAATAGAACTAGCTTGTAATGTTTTGAAAACTGATAGATCAGGATGTTGTGGTTACTGCATAATAAATAGCTGAGTGGAATATCTGCAAAACATTTGTCACTGAATTTTGCCTGTTTTCACAATAGCAAAACTTCTGTAAAATTGTGGTATTTTTGCTAAATGTTTCACATTTTTTAAAAGTGAAGTTTTGTGACATATTTTCACTGAAAATTTTGCAGCTAATATTTGCTTAACTTCTTTTTTTAATTTTCAGTTGGGTTGATTTGGTGAGCGGTCACATGGTATAAAGTTTGGTTCCTTGATTGGTTGAGCCAATCTCTTGTATTCAGAAGGGAGGCAGAAACCATTCTGATTGCGCTTTTTGGAAGGATAGGCTATAATTAGGAGTCTTCCGTCCAAATAATAAAGCAAAAATTAGTTCATCTTTTTTTTACATCAAAGCAAAACTGATCGGTTTGATTCACAATTTACCATGTATTTCCCTTTCATTACCAATGCATACTATGCCAGATGAGAGTTTGATGTGTCACATTTGCATAGTGTATACCTATTCATAGTTTATAACTGTCTGTATTTTCCTGTCTTTGAAAGGTTTGCTATATAATTTGATATTTTCCTCATCCCTCATCAACTTTGATCTGACAAGAGTGTATTGCATCAACAGTGGCTTTGTTATAGTCTATCTGCTTGCATCACATTTGTTATATTGTGTTCTAATGGCAACTGCTCACTGAGTTGAGGTCTCTGCAGTGTAGGTGTAGCCACTTCAGTCCCAGGATATTAGAGAGATGGGGTGGGTGAGGTAATATCTTTTATTGGACCAACTCCTGTTGGTGAGAGAGACGAGCTTTCAGGTCTGAAGAAGAGCTTGGTGCAGCTCGAAAGCTTGTCCCTCTCATCAGCAGATGTTGGTTCAATAAAAGATATTACCTCACCCACACTGAGGCCTACTCAGGTGAGTAAGGCCACCTTTCCACACAACAAAGAGGCACTTTTGCAGCAGCAACGGCACTGGCGGGGGAAAAAAAAAAGAGATAAAGCACATCTTCAGAACAGACACAGGTACCCAAGGGGTCACAGCAGGGTACAGAGCGGGAGGCATAACATCAGCAGCATGGCTTCCTGATCACATGTCACATTCCATCCTAGCCGATGTAGAGAGCTGCTGCAGGCAAATGTCTAGCTAATTTTGACTAGAATTAACAAATAATCAGGGACTGGGGATATGTTTTGAGGCCAGAAGCTAGGGGCACAGTTTGTTCATACAGAGGCTGATGTTGATTTGTTGTTGTTGCTGTTAATTCATATTGTGGTAATGGCCCCCAATCAGCTCCTTGTGCTAGGATCTGTACAACACATAAGAAAACAAGATCCATGCCCTGAAGATCTTATTGCCTAAAAAGACATAAAACAGATGGAATGTAGGGGAAAGAGGCACACCAATCGGCAATCAGCAAGTGTCTCTAGTTTAATGTAAAGCCCCATCTGCGCACACACACACACACACATATATATATGTGTGTGTGTGTGTGTGCGCACATATATATGTGTGTGTGTGCGTACATATATATATACCCCTGTCTGGCTGTCGGTACTCCCATTGCTACTCCTTGATGAAGAAGGAGCTACTCCTAGCAGCTGGTTCTGCTTTCCAGCCCTGCTGCAGAATCTGGAGAGGAGGCTTCATTTTGGCAGGATTCATCATATCCGATATAGCCAAGAAAATATTTCCCCCTATTTTGCCCAGCTCATTGTGGATCTGTAGTTATTGTTGCAGCCTGCATTATTAGATAGCTAAAACACGTAAGATGCAGGCATGATTACAGAGCTGTAATTGCTGTACTTAATTAGATCTTGTGCAGGTCTAGTGAGGGGTCTAGAGTCAGCGCATGTCACTGCTCTGTTGAAATCTTCCTAATGCATAGCAAACACAAAAAACCAGACGGTACAATGCAAAGTGCAAACAATTCACTGCCAGGAACATTTCTGCATTGGCAGGGGAGTGTAGTAAATGACCGTCGTCGGTCTTTTCCATCTCTGATATCTATATTTCTGTACTCAAACTGCTCTGCTGCTGTTCCACTACCCCTCTTGCTGTGCTAATTCTAGTGGAATATATGAAACTGGAACACTCTGGGAGCTCATTCTGCTAGAGGGGCCTGTTACTGTACTTTGGCAGCAGTTGGCAATCAAACTTAGCTGCTTTGTATTGCTTATTGCAGCTTACCACTGCCGCTTTGAACAGCTCCTGTGGTATTCCACTCTCGAAACGGTGGGTCTGTCACTAAAAATAGAAGGTAAATGCTAAAGTAATGACAAAGCAACCATTAAAAATGATCAGCCGTAATGCCAGGAAAGCAAGGAAATGCCCAACAAAGGCTATCGTGGGATTCCTAATTCACACAACTGTGCCAGGGTTTCATGAAAAGGGCTTCAAAATGTATTATTATTAATATATTTGTAATACAGTAGCACCTAGGAACCTTATCCAAGGATTAGGGCCTTATTGTGCTGTGTGGATAAATGTCAGAGACAGCCCCCATCTCAGAGAGCTCACGCGCTACCTGTCAGGTGGACACAACCGGTGAACAAAACAGACCCATTCGGTGGGTGTGGGTTGTCAGGATGGGGAAACAGTGAAACAAGAGAGGTTAGCAGAGAAGCAGAAGTCATGGCTCGTCATTTGCCTAACCAGTGCCAGATTGGAGTGACATGTAGGCATCCCAGCGGAAGTAGGTTTTGAGGAGGGATTTTAAACAAGAGAATGGGGGAGGGGTATAAGGAGTGGGATTTATAAACCTTCCCCTGCATGGTGAGAGGTAGGGAACTAAATGAACAGAGGTGCTTGAGAGAGAATCAGACAAGTGGGTGATTGAGGCTGCCATCATTGGAAGGGCAGAGATGGAGGTTGACCTCTGGACAAGTTAGTAGATCTGATAGATAGGATGAGGCTAAATGGGGAAGGGCCTTAATGGCAAAGGCAGATGCCTGTGTTTGAGGTAATAGTGCGGGCAGTCAGGGGAGGGACACAAAGATGGGGGTGATGTGGTCAGAGCAGTGAGCAAAGAAGATGATCCTGCCCAGAAGCATTTTGAGTAGACTTAGCAAAGGGCAATGTGGCTGGCATCAAGGCCAGAGAGGACGAGATTACGGTATTTGAAATGTGAGATAATGAGGACCTGAACAAGAGTCTTGGCAGACAGATCAGAGAGAAAAGGTTGAGAGAGAGAGATGTTAGGTAATGTAATACCTAATACAACAAAGTTAGGGCCTGTCTACACACGGACTCATTCCTGATTAACTCAACACGTGGAGCCTCTTATTCCAGAATAAGAGTGCCATATTCCTGTTAAGATTAGCACACATTCGAAGTGCATCAAGCTAAACAGGAACAAGGCACTCTTATCAGTAATAAACAGGAAAAACTCCATTTGTAGACAAGCCCTTAGTTTGCTCTGTCAGCCTAGAAGGAAAATTCCATTGATTTGCTACTAAATACCATAATACATGGTTACTTTATATATAAACGTATCTATATCTAGCAGCAAAATTATTATTATTAAAGTAATACCTGTGGACATGTCAATATTTCTGTGGAAGTATATATGGTGCAGAGTTTATTCCCTGGACACTGGCATCTTAGTCCTAAACGTGGTAGAGGGAATCCCATTGATTTCAGCCGGAAAATGCTCAAATTTAAATACTGTAGATAGGGTATTGCTGCGATAAGTGAGAACAGATAATGTGCTCCCTTCCCTGCCCCAAAGAATGGGGGTTCCTATGAAGTGTTTTCCTGTACCTGAATATTTTCTTTATCTCTCCTCAATAACTAGTCACCTTCTTTTCCATTAACCTTAGTCAAAAATCCTGTGATTTCCTTAATACTTGCATAATACCAAGTAGATTTTGGGTCCTACTGAAATATAAATAGTTTAATATCTGAAAATAAGGAAAGATATAACAAAACCACTGTATGGCAAAATCTCATAGCTGGCTACCATTGAAAGTATTGTATAGTCTTGAAGTTGTTTTTCAGTTATGGTGACTAGTCTGGGTAACAACAACTAGTCTAGGTAACAACAGGGCTCTTTGTACCAATGGAGCAGTACAAAGAGTCCAAATATACATTCCAGGGCACATTTCACACAAAAAAACACAACAACATTTTGTTTACAAAGATTTCCATTTGAATAGTATTCTGTACATTTAAATAACCATCCGCATGCAAATTAATATACATATTGTTTGGTTCCTCTTTTTCCCCTCTTGGTGGCACCAACAATGTTTCCTCTATTTTATTATTATTATTTTATTAATTATTGTGGTAGTACCTAGAGAGCCCAATGAAGGATTTGGCCCCTTTTCTAGGCTCTGTACAAACATAACAGCATGGCCCCACTGAAGTCAATAATATTTTGCCACTGACTTCAGTGGGGCCAGGATTTCACGCACAGGGCCTTCAGCAAGGGATTCTATACTTCTTCCACTGATTATTTCCTTACTTTTGCAGCTTTATGTCTGACCTCAGTTTCATTTCAGTATGTGTTTCAAATTTTCAAATGGACGCACAATTTCTCAACCGCAAAGTCAGTTTTTATTTCAGGCCAGGCTTCTCATGAGCAAACGTAAATTTCCTACAAAATACAGTGATAGCCTGGGAAACTTACATTTTAACAAGAAATGATCATTAACAAAGGAAAGTGCGTAGGCTTGTCTGCATGGGGAAATTGACCAGCATAGCTATAGAGGAATACTTATTACAGAATATCTATGCTGGACAGTTTCCTCCATGTAGATAAGGCCTATGATTCACCATTACATTTCTATACACACTAAACTGGACCTAGGTAGCTGGGTAAGTGTTACTCTGAGCACATTTAAACCCCTTTGGCCTCTTGCATCACAACCATCAATAAAGTGACACGGTCACCATATTTCAATTTGCTCACAGTGAATGGACCATACAGCAAAGCTCACTTCTTTCATCTCTTTTAGATGACCTGGTTTAATGCATCACAAATGAAGACCTTGGAGGATAACAAGAGCTTGATACATAAGACACGGGGGTGGAGGGAGTGCTGCTGGAAGATTGTTTTAGTTGCCTTTAATGCCACTTGCTGGAGGATTCTCTGCACCTTGAAGTCTTTAAACCATGGTTTGAGGACTTCAATAGCTCAGACAAAGGTTAAGCGTTTATTACAGGAATGGGTGGGTGAGATTCTGTGGCCTGCGTTGTGCAGGAGGTCAGACTAGATGATCATAATGGTCCCTTCTGACCTTAAAGTCTATGAGTTGAGACTCCTCACTGCAAACCAATGATCTTCCAGTAGTATTTGTTAATTATCCAAACAGTACCATAGCCAATTTTTGCTCCCCAGTCCACAATGTAACCAAGATAAAGGAGGCCATGTCCCTGTATGTGCTGTCTCTCCCCCAATTAGTGGGCAAGGGCTTCCAAAATGCACACTAGAGCACAGAATATTTAATAGAGACAAAGAGTCTAAATGCATTGCCTTATGTAGATACTCTATGTAGGGTTAAAAACCAAAAACACACAGATTTCATTTGGTAAGGCTGTTTCACAAAATAAATGAGTATGCTAAATTAGGCAAAACCATCATTGTCTGAACTGGCAGTGGTCTGGAAGCAGGACCCTTTGCAGTGTGTTATCTTATGGCTGAACAGATTTACTCACGTTTTAGGAGAAAAATTAGGAGGGAAAGAAGAAGGTTTCATCCAACTCAATCAATATTAGTCTGCACTGACAGAGCTAAAAGACAATTAGAGTGCACTCACCTCTCACTCTAATTCTGTAGTGGCAAAGATCAAATCAAATTGCAACTAATGAGCAGCTTTCTACCACTGGAATAATGGATGCCTACACTGGGCAACAATTAGCAACTTCAGCCAACTGAATTGCAATCAAGGAACTAAAACCAACTACTGTATTATCTCAGCAGCTGCTGACAGTATCGAGTTGCTTGCAGGATGATGTGCTGGCTTCTGCTAAATGCCCTGAGATACAGGGCGGCTACATATTATATGGGGAATTGCATTCCAATTTTATGGCAACAAATCTCTTTTTGTTTCTGCAGATTCAGCAGAGCTCTCCACTAGTTTAATCTCCTATTCATCCAATTTGTGTAAGGTGCTGAAAAGGATATGAACACAAGAATGTCAGATGACACTGTCATTCAGATTATTTGGTTATGCGGCATACACTGTAGAACAGAAATGTGTTGTTTTTTTATTTCACTGGAATGGATAGATAGAACCTGCCTGAACACCCTGCATTATAGTTGCATACCGCATTGTGTCTGTTTAGTTACTGGCATTTCTGTGGAGCTGTTGCCATTGGCATAGTATTTGGAGACCCAAACATTCAACCTTCCAAAAAGCAGATTCTTTGGGGATTTTTTAGGAAAGGGTTTGCTTTGAAGATGTAAGAAAGCAACATCACAGAGCATAAAAGTCCATCTATTTTAATTTTATGTTTGTGTTTCCATGAATTTCTGCTACTTTGCTCTGTCCATAAGAATATATCATACCATTCATTCTCCCTGCTCAATGTTCACATAGCTATAAAAATTACATTTTTTATTATATTTATCTGATATTGAACACAGGCTTAACCTGTTTTAAACTGAACCCAAGTTCATTCAAGACCACACTGACTTCTGTACTTCAGTTTTACCTCAATCTTCCTCACTCTCCCACATTTCTCTTTTCTTCCCTTGCTAGTCCTTGCCCTGCCCCGCTGCTGCCAACACCACAATTAAAATTAATAGATGCAAATCCCTCTTTACATTTACAAAGTAAAACATTTAGGGTTATGTAGTGCTCTCTTGGATTGTATTGTGCCACCCTTGTGGGCCCTACCTGTGTATTCTTCAGATTATTGTTTAACACAGTGGGTCACGTCAACATCTGGTCAACTCCTCATGTTCATGTCACCCTACCAATACTACCATCCTCTGGTATAACTGTCAAATGATCTCATTAAGTTTTGGCCTTCATGGAGAAATCTATGAGGAACACTGATATGTTTGAGGTCTTCCTTTGAAGACACATTGCCTCTGATCTCAAAAAAAGACTGTGAAGCTTCTGATGATTCTTCTTTCCAATCATATCAATATCCAGCTGTGCTTGCACAATCGTCACTATTGCAGAGTGAGAGCTCTGCTATAATTAGTCTTTATTCTGCACTCTTTCCTGAGTGATTTCCTTCCTAGCTATATATTCAATGGGGAGGAAGAAAAACGAGCACTGGGGCGCAGCTCGGTTTCTGGGTTTATGAAGATGCATAGTGCATGCTGGCCAAACAGATTCTCAAAAATTTAACCGCCTTTCTAGAAACCGCTCTTTCACATCTATCAAGCAGATACTGTTAAAAATAAAATTATAGGGGATTTGTTCCTCTTTAGTCCATAGGAATTAATTATTTGATTTAAAAATATATTAGCCAACATGCTTCCCACTTGCTACAAAGGATTTAGGGGAACAAAATCAAGGAAAAAGCCAGAGTAATACCAAGCAGAGTGTATGCTGGATTCTTCCCCTTCAGTCTAACCTCCTGTTATTACCACTTGTTATTGTACAGTATATACTGCAGTATCTCGCAGTGTCCCCAGTCCCTAGCAGGGTCCCATTGGGTTAGGCGCTATATAAAAACACAGGAAGATGCAGTCCCTGCCCCCAAAGAGCTCACAATCTAAGAGGAGCTTAAGATCTAAGCAGCATCTGTTTGGTCCCCGAATTATGTTTAAGAAGTAAGCAGGCCAAAATTGAGGGGAAGAGCCAGATGGCCAACAACCCACAGGAAAAAATGTGAAAAGTTAATGGAACCAGTGGCAGTAAGTGGCTTTGACAGAGTTACAGATCCAGAGACAAGACTGGCCTGGCCGTGATACCTTGGCTGATACGGGTTTGCAGGGGAACATAAAGGAGAATACCGCCACCCAAATGCACAGGAACTCCAGGGTTGTGAACCTTGATCCTACGGATCCAAAGTTACTGGTCTTCCACTGCCAGTAGTGGGGCTAATTCCATGTACCATGGCCTGGTCTATACTACAAAAGTTAGGTTGATATAAGTTGCCTTGTGTCAACCTAGTTGTGCATGTGCCTACACTTATTTGTCTCCCACTGATGTGAGCTCTCCATTACACCAGCATAGTAACACCACCTCCCTGACTGGCATTGAGCCAGGGTCAATGTGCTGATGCTGACACAGCATAAATATAGACCCTGTGTTGACTTAACAGACCTCCAGCAGCTGTCCCACAATGCCTAACACTGACCACTCTGGTCACAGTTGTGAACTCCACTGCCCAAGGGTCACAAAGCCTGGAAGCCCACCTTGCAGCTCTCCATTGTTGTGTGCAACTGCCCAGCTGATAATGCTGGCTATACACTCCAGACGAGCTCTGGTCTAGATATTGGATCTCCTGGGCCTGTGGGGAGAATAGGCAGTGCAAACACAGCTATGGACCAGCCATAGAAGCATGGACACTGACGAGCAGACTGCATGAGGGATGCAGGAGAAGGAGTACGACAAGGACCAGCAGCAGTGTTGCGTGAGAGTGAAGGAACTGTGACAAGCACATCAGAGGGCCAGAGAGGCCAGCAGTCGATCCCATGTCAAGCTGCAGACCTGCTGATTTTACAACAAGCTGCATGCCGTACTTGATGGAGACCTAACCACTACTCTGCACACCACCATGGATGCCTTCCAAGACCCCGAGCCACAGACCCCTGGCATAGACTGGAAACAGGAGGTGGAAGAGGAAAAGGAGCAGGATTGGGGACATGCGATTGGGGAGTCCAGCTATGCCATGAGCCAGGACCTGTTTGAAATTCCACTTCAGTTCAGTCAGTCCCAGCAGTCAAGCACAGGAGAGCCCTAGGCAGGGGAAGAAACCTCGGGTAAGTGTGCAAATTTATTTCCCATTACAGTGATGGCACCCCCAACTTAGCAGGACACAGTTATAAATTTCATTAATTTACTCATACAACAAGAGGTGGTGGCACAATGAGAGAGAGCCTTGTTATCTACTTTTCATTCCTGTCAAGGCTAATTCCCCACTCTGGCACTTCAAGTGCAGAGGGTGGGGGCCTGCAAGGATTCTAAAAACTAATACTGAGTGACATAAGTTTTGCCGACATAAGTGGTAGCGTAGACATCGCCTGAACTACCCTATAATAACATGGGGAGTTAATCCTTCTAAAGGAGAGTTGAAGCATAATAATGTTAGCATTTAGATGACCCACTGACATTGAATTTCATTCCTCTATTGCTGTGAATAGGTTCAGGGAAAGATGAGTTTAAACTTTTGCTGTTGTTATAGGGTCCAATCCCGTGAGGTACAGAACAGCTTGAATCCTTCTATGGCAAATTCCAGGTGAAATCAACAGGAGTTGGAGCACAGCATGGACTTTGCCAGCCCCAAAGGCCAGCTCTGACTACCAGGACCAGCCCACAACGTTTTGGCACCTGAGGCGGGGAGCTCAAATGACGCCCCCATGCCCCCTCGCTTGGGCCAAAACTTTGAAAGGTCTCAATTCTGCCTTCTTCCTGTTCTACTCCTCTCATGGTACTGCTCTGCTACCTACCCCAATAAAGGAGAACTAACAACTTAAAATGCCTTGTTCAAAAATTTTAAGTAACACTTAACTTTCAAACGCCTGAACAGCAAATGTAACTTTTCCTGTCTGCATAGTAAACACTGGCATTTTTATCTGTTTGAATAATCAAAGTGGTGTTTTCTGGTTGCAAAGATATTAATTGCTTCCATTTCCTGAAGGTCCACAGTCTGGGCCAGCTCATGTGCTATTGAGATGTTTGCAAGGCCGACCAGCCTCTCCTATTAACTTCAGCTTGGAGAAGCTGCGTTCTCCACTGGCAACTGTTACAGGAAGTGTTAGAAGTATGAGCAGAGCAACAAAAGCATTTAGAAAGAGGGTGGTCATCTTATTGTGCACATATATTCCAGAACAGCCTTTGGAGTTGATCCTGCTGAAATGTATCTTGAAAGGGATTTCAGTTCATCACCTAAATCACTCGCATCAATATTGTGCATGTCATCATGTGTCAACACTGTCTCTAGTGCCCTGCATTGCTAGTGTAGGTCTTCTTCACGTATAGTGAGGAGTTTTGGAATATCATACAACATCCCAACAGGAAGATCAGGCATCTCCTCACCACTCACCTCCTCACTGGGGCCAGAAGGCTCACCATGAACATTTGTGTCTATGATAGGTTTCAGTGTAGTAGCCGTGTTAGTCTGTGTCAGCAAAACGAAAATAAGAAAGAAAACTTGTAGCACCTTAGAGACTAACAAATTTATTTCAGCATAAGCTTTCGTGGGTTAGTACCCACTTCATCGGATGCATCCGATGAAGTGGGTACTAACCCACGAAAGCTCATGCTGAAATAAATTTGTTAGTCTCTAAGGTGCTACAAGTTTTTCTTTCTTATTTTCGATTTGTGTCTATGTATCTTCCTGCTTATATAGAAAAGCTTTCTTTGCTTTCTTTCTTTTTCTGAATGCTACCCCAGAGGGGCGTTTTCTTCTTTCACTTATGACCATAGGCGCCGACTCCGTGGGTGCTCCGGTGCTGGAGCACCCATGGAGAAAAATTGGTGGGTGCTCTGCACCCACCGGCAACTCCCCGCCCGCCCCGGACCCACGGCAAACTTACCGGGCACCAGGAGACGTTGCGGGGCCCCGCCCCCGACGCTGGGCAACGTTGCGTCGGGGGCGGGGCCCCGCAACGTCACCCGGCATCGGGGGCGGGGCCCCGCAACGTCACCCGGCATCGGGGGCGGGGCCCCGCAACGTCACCCGGCGTCGGGGGCGGGGCCCCGCAACGTCACCCGGCGTCGGGGGCGGGGCCCCGCAACGTCACCCGGCATCGGGGGCGGGGCCCGGCGTTGGGCGGGGCCCCGCCCCCAACGCCGGTTGACAGCACCCACGGGCGGGGCCGGAAGTCAGCCCCTGTGCTTATGACTGCTGTTCTGTGCCCGCTATAGTGGCTCTCAACACTCAGTTGAAGGGGATAAATAAGCAGGCTGGTTGCAGAGCCTGAGTGAGGGAAGATATCAGCGTCTCAAGGGCCTAACTGGCTCCTACTACTTAAGTTGATTGCCTGTTCTCCTCAGGTAGGTTCAGGGAAGCATCAGGAAACAGGAAGCTCCCTGAGAAGCTGGTGTTAATCAGTCCAGGCTCCTGGGGGTGCTAGAGAGGTACATAAGAGGCTCCTCTTCCTTTCTCTCATGGCAGCTCCTGCTGCTTTCTGTTATTCCCTCTCACCTTTTCTCCTGTCTGCCTGTTATGTCTCTTGTGCCCTCCTTCCTCCAGCACAGCACTCCACCATCTCTGTGCATCTAGAGCAGAGAGAATACATATGCACCAGCAGCAGACACAATTTTCTACACTCTGGGTCCTAGTAGTACCCCCCACAGTCTGGCACCTGAGGCGGCCGCCTCAGTTCGCCTCATAGTAAGGCCAGCCCTACTGACTTCAATATGGTGGTGTCTGCAATGCAGGGTTTCTTAGCCCTGGTCTGTACTTAACATTTAGAACAACCTGGCTACATCACTCAGGAGTGTCAAAAATTCAACCCCCTGAGTGCCATAGCTTACCTCAGCCGACCTCACCCGAAGTATAATTCTTCCATCGATGTAGCTACCACCACTCGGGGAGGTGGATTACTTCCATCAGTGGAAACACCCCTCTGTCAGCGCAGGAAGCATTTACCCTACATCGCTGCTGCAGCTGTGTTGCTGTGGCACCCGTAGTGTAGACATGCCCTTCGGTTAAAAGGTGCAAAGACAATAAAAATCAGAGACCCTCAGGGTTCCGACAAGATTAGCAGGAGCCCCACATTAACTACCCACATACAAAGGAAACGGAACTCACGATTAATTTTTACATTATCTGGCTGATGCTCGTTGGCCAAATCCTGCATTTAAACAGTTGCCTTTTCAACCACACCCATATGGGATGGAACCAAAGGAGTTACTTTAAACTTCAGCTGCTCTATGGTGATGAAAGAGCCCACTGAACTTCCTTTGTAACATGAGTCTCAATTTACTGAGGTTGGAGCTGAGCCCTTGGCCTTTGTTTCTGATTAGATCTACCCATTCATCAACATCAGTACCCTGGGAGATCAGGGCTACCTTTTGTGTTTGAACTCCAAGGGGTTGCATATTTCACTCTAAACAAAAACAACAGCGACAGCACCCCATTACACGCTGAGATTTGATGCTATCTCTGCAACCACTTTTGTGCCAGCAGCAACGGATGAGAGACTGTCAGGTTAAAAGGCTGCAAAACCAATACAGCAGAGAGGGCAAATGCTGACCTAGTTTTTTCCATGAGGATTCTTCAGGCAGGAAACCTTCTCTCCCCATCCCATCGGCTACATTATAGTAAGTTACAGGGCCTGAGCCTGGTCCCCCGTACACAGTGGGAGGGGGTTTTGCCTAGAAATATGTGTAGCCTCTTTTTGCCTCAGGAAGGGAACGTTCCTTCATGTTGTTTTCACAACATTTAAGTCCACACACTTGGTGACATTGCCACCTGGTTGTGCAGTATGCAGATTTTAGTATTGCAGGACTTGATTCCTCATCAAGGTACTCCAGTTTTATGCTGGTTCAACTCCATTGAAACCAGTGGAGTTATGCCGGTGTAGAACTGGTGTAATGCAATGATGAATCAGCCCTCAGAGTCTGAGTAACTGCATGGTTTAATTTTCCAAGGGCCAGGTTTCGATTTCTTGTTTACTTATGTTGCTTATTTTCTGCACAACTTGGAAAAAATAGCAAGGGCCAGATCCACACCTGGTGTAAATCAGCATAACTTCATTGACGTATGTGGAGCTACACCAGCTGACACCAAATGAGGATCCGTACCAGCGAGTGGAAAGGGTTCTTCACATTTCATGCTAGTTCTGTTGTTTTTCTTTATTTTTCCAGCAATACTGCTACCCTTAATCCCTTGCATTTATTTATTATTTGTTTCTGGTAACACCCATAATGCATTTGTGTGCTTTCGAAACACAAAACAAGGAAAGAGTCCCTGTCACAAAAAACTGTTAAGCTGGAGCACATATATATAATTTTGAAAGTCCACAATTATTTGTAAATAGCTAGTTAACAGTATCATGGCATATCCAAAACTATCATTTCAATATAATTGCATTTTTATGTTGCCAAGGTTATTGGAAATTAAAATTCTAAGGATCTGGATATTTAACTAGATACAGTATTCTAGAACTCTGCAAACAGATGGCTTTAAATCACATAAAGCTGACAAGACTGTAGTATTCCATTCACTGTAGGTCAAATTTGTGGTACAAATTCTTGACAATAGGTTTATCGTTGACTGGAGTATACAATGTTATTTGTTTCAGTTATTGATTACTACTACAGTAACATCTCTTGGCACTTAAATCCATCCATGAAAAAACATGGCACAGGCACTCTGTCAGGAGGAAGATGTGCTGCCCAAATACAAAATAACTGCTCCTCACTGTTAACCTCAGCCCAAATTCTTCCCTCAGATATGATATGCAAGTACTATTGGCTTAGGCCTTATCTGGAAGTGAGCTCTGTTCAGGAAGACCCATGTGTCTGTAAGATCTTATTGCGTGACTGAGCTGTTAAATGGGGTGGGGATGAGGGGTGCTGTGCATGTAACCATAGGCAAAGCAGAACCCTGATCAGTTAACTCCATTTTGTTTTAAAGTTGCACAGAGACTTTTTTAATTTAATAAAGAGCAGTAAGGTGTTAAAAATGTGCATATTTAAAAGATGGTTTTTTACAATTTTGGATGAGGCTTTTTCTCCTGGATGCTATCACATTAGATTACATTAGAAATGTCACATTACTTCACTTCGTGCTTGATGTGACATGATTGACTAAACGTGATGAGATGCAGTTTGAAGCAATGTGACACACAAAGTCACAGTTGTTAATAAGAAAAAATAGAAAAATTATTGCAGTGCTACGGTTGTGTATTGATAATTTTGCATGTATCTTTGCAAGGACACTGCCAAAGCTAGCCTCCATTAAAAATAAATGCTTAACACTTTGTGATGGGACATACTTGCCCTTTGGGGTTCGGGACGGGATTCCTTCTAGGCTCACACCACCTCACTCTAAGCTGTCCCCAGAGAAGAAATTCCAGTACTGATTACCATGGCTCTTTCAGGACCAGCAGGAGTTAAAGAAGTGACAGAGGTTAAAGGAATGGCATTTATTTCACGGATGGACATTTTGAACTTGCCAGTTGTGGCTATGTAACTTGCAGACCTTACCAGGTGAGGCTGAAGAGGAAAGGAAGCAAATCAGTGATGTGATACTAGAGGAAAGCTCTCCAGGGGAATATTTTGAGCTATTTGTTCAATAATTGCTGATGTTAAGACTATAATGAAACAGTGAGCCTGTGACTTGATGCATAGGAGCCCATTGTGGTCCCATGGTTTTTATTATTAATGTTGTGGTCTGCAAAGGTCACATAAGCTCCAGGAATGATTGTTGTGTTTTTTTAATTTTGGGGTGAGGCTTTGTTGGATGGTGATTCTCTAAAACAGAGACAAAGGAAGGGAAAGGGACATGTAAGAGTAACTGGGGATGGGGGGGCGGGGAGGACAGGTGCAAAGGAAGCATGGTGGACAGGTGGAGTGAAGTTGATGTGAAGAGACCCTGAGGGAGGAGGTGGGAAGGAGTTGAGAAGAAAAAGCCTATTGGCACAGGGCAAAGAATATCCAGAGTAAAACCTGTAAAAACTAGCCAGACCTGATGACATCAGCATCCAAAGATCCCTGTTGCAGATGCTTGTCTCTGATCCTGCTGGCTCTCTTTCTGGGTGACCTTTCACAGCAGTTTCTTTTTTTTCCCTGACCTCACATGGCTGAGAGCGGAAAGGTGGGGTTGCTTTGGCGCTGCTGCCTCATGCCTTATAACACTGGTTTTCAACCTTTTTTTCATTTGCGGACCCCTACAAAATTGGAAACCTTAGATATAGTTGGAGGACCCCCAGGAGTCCAGGGACCACAGGTTGAGAACTTCTGCCTTACCAGATTAGTTTGTAAAAACACAGTGCTGTAAGAAGAGGAGGCCTTTTTCTCTATCAAACAAAGGGTCTGGTTCACCTGTGTGCCAGGAAAGCCTGGGCATGCTTACATGTATGTAGTTATGTTAGACCCGCAATAGAGGTCTCCCTATGGGATGGGGAGCAGGCAGATACTGGACACAGTGTTGGTATATAATACTCTAAATGCTCTTTATTGATTACAAAACAAACCTTACTCATTCCACATTCACACCCCAAACATACTATACCAGAGTCCAAAGGTTAGAATGGTCCCGATGGCCAGCTGAAATTCCTTCCAATCATAAGATGCGGGGAGCCAGCAAAAACCACATCTATATCCACATGGGGCTCTGGATCAATAAACGACTCCAATTTGCAGAAATCATAGGCAACCATTTATAGTCCATTCTGTCGCATCATCGGTTCTTTGCCTTTGTTTACTAGGCCTTCTACCCACACAATTCCGAAGAGACAATCCTAGGCAGGCCACCATGATCCAAGGCATTCCTCCAATTCTTATATAATTTTATGTCAGTCCAGCTGGTGGTGTTTCCTTTTCTGCTGATTCTCCATATTTTTCTTGGAACCTAACAAGATTGGTTTTGCACAAATAGTTCTAATAGTTCTTGACCTTAACTTCTTGCTTTGGTTGCCAACTTGCAATGCATGTATTCATGACAAGCACGTGTCATTCATACCTGGCCTCAATTACCTATAACATATTACATAGATATATGAATCAACAATCAACAGTTAGAGCTTGTGAAAAGTTCAGAATTTCTGTCCTGAGGAAGATTTTGATGATTTAACACTTCATTTTGTTACAAAATCAGGACGGAATGTCAATATATCTACATTTTGATTTGAAAAATGTCAGATGAAACACTTCAACCTTTTTGATCAAAATGTTTCATTGTGGTCTGGTTCAACACTGAACTGTGTCTGCCTGAGCTGCCAGTGTCTGTCAGGAATTACAGTTGAGGTGCCTCATGACCCCATTCTCCTCTAAGGTCCAGAGAACAAACTAAAAAACTATTTCTTACATCGTGCCCCACATCCTGGACTTCCAAGAGGCCCAGAAGCAGTTCAGCCAGAAGGGAGACCACAGTGCACTGTGGGAGATGTTGTCCAGGGACAGAGTCCAGCCCAGAGAGGAGGATTGGTATGAGGCACCTGAACTATGACTCAGATGAGGCATTATAGCAGCTCAGGCTGACACAGATTAATGTCAGACATGAAATGACATGCTCAGGTTTGATTTGGCACAGTTTTCCATCAGAAAGTGCTTATTTGACAGAATCGACACATTCCAGGGGAATATGTCAATTCTAAGTAAACGCTTCACACAAACCAGGCAGCGAGGCTTTTTCTGACAATTCCTGTTTGGAACATTAAAATATTGCAATGCAAATTTTTCTGTGAAACAGAAATTCTGTTTCCTGCACAGTTCTAGTAGGTAAGGTAGGAAAATCTACAGGAATCTTGGAATGCTTCAAAGAGTGCCTATCTTGTGATGAAATGGAACAGCCCATTCTTTTCAAGATCCAGTTCAAAGTTTCATTCCTTAGTTCCCCTCCCCACTCCCCATCCCTGCCACTCAAAGTAGAGGTATCAGTTTAAAGAGTATTTTGGTAGGTTATATTTTTGGCCTGTCACATGGACTCTGTCAGGTTTAACAATGTTCTTGAATAAAGAATCACAGAGGCCAAAAGTCTTGAGTCAGTTATTTGCCATTTAAAATTTTCTTCTGTTTTTTGATAGATACATCCAAATACTAGTCCCGATGGGATGCTGAATAGGCTTTGATTACTACTGTTGGAGTACCAGGCAACTTGACAAGCCCAATTTAGTCATGCATGCATCACCGTTTAGTCATTCATGGGTCATAAAATGTCAATAGCCTTAGTTAAACTAATAGTAAAAGTGGCCGGGTGTCTGTGTGGGAGGATCAGAACATATTCATAATGAAACACTCTGGCCATGTCTCCATGTACAGCACTGCAGTTGGGCAGCTGCAGCACATCTGATGAACACGCGCTATGCCAATGGGAGAGAGCATTCCCGTAGGCATAATAAAACCACCTCCGCAAACAGCAGAAGCTATGTCATCAGGAGAAGCTCTTCCACGGAGATAGCGCTGTGCACATGAGCACTTCCGTTGGTGTGACTTATGTTGCTCAATGGGGTGGTTTGTTCACACCCCCCTCCAAGCAACATAAATTATGCTGATGTAGGCTGTAGTGTAGACATAGCCTCTGGTACACCCGTTGTGGGAGTGAAGAGGGCTGGGGAGGGAGATTAGAGGTGGGCGAAGGGGCAAATAGCAATTGCTTATAGCTCTGGATTCCTTGGCTGAAAGGTGCTAAATATGTGTCAAGTATTATAAGGGGTTTGTTTAACTCACACATGAAACAATATGGATCCAAGATTTCATAGAATCATAGAATATCAGGGTTGGAAGGGACCTTAGGAAGTCATCTAGTCCAACCCCCTGCTCAAAGCAGGACCAATCCCCAATTTTTGCCCCAGATCCCTAAATGGCCCCCTCAAGGATTGAACTCACAACCCTGGGTTTAGCAGGCCAATGCTCAAACCACTGAGCTATCCCTCCCCCCAACTCAACTCCAATATAAATAGTATTTGCTGTGCACTTCTTCTAGGAGCCACCGTGAAAAAAGAGCATAGACAGAGCAGCAAATAAATACAATAAAACCATTGAGTTAAGAAATGGAGCAGAATAAAATGCAAATACAGAGAGACTCAGATTGGTCTACGCTCAAAAGTTATAGCAGCATAGCAACACACTCTAACCGACATAGCTATGCCAAAAAAACAAAACAAAACAGGTAGCTGTCACAAGAGTGTTTTCATCAGCATAGCTAACATCATTCAGGGAGGGCATGTTCCTTCACCAGCAGAAAAACTCTTTCTGTGGGTGCATGTTGCACCTACATTGAGGACTACACCAGCCTAGCTAGTATAGGCTCTGCAGTGTGGACATTGCCTGAGACAAGGAGGAGAGATGAGAAGAGAAATATTTTCTTCATTAGAACAAATGTAGTGTGTTAGCAGCACTTGCAGACTAACCACTTTTGCCAGTCTGGCTTTGGGAGGATGCTTCTTTCTGTAATATATAGATAAGGCTTCCCTGTTGAGAGTAAAACAGCCTGGGGTTTTTTTTCTTAATAATTAAAAAGAAATCTAAACGTGCCTCACCTTCAAGGACAGGCTGCATGTACACCCTGGCCAATGTTATCCATACCAGTTTCTGGCATACCATTTTTATGCTGCTACTCTTGTTGGCAGCTGCCTCTCTTTGGACCTCCCTGGTCCTGCCTTTCACATTTTCCTGCCTCCCAGCACCCCACGATCCAACCTTATCTTCCCCTGCTTCTCACTCTGCCTCACTCCCTCAGCTTTCTGGAGCACTGGAGGCGCCTCACCTTTTCCCAGCCCTCCCCTCCACCAGTCTTCCCACTCCTTGTATACTTCACCCTTCTTCAAATCTCCATCGTTGCGCGACAGCTGATCCCTCCCCATGTCTCCACACTGTTGCTCCTCCCAATAAGCCGCTGGCATTCTACTCAGCGACTTACCCTGCATCTGCAGCTACCATGCCCCAGCTGTACTTCTACGTTCAGCAAACTAGTATGAGTTTCAGTGC
Organism: Chelydra serpentina; assembly: GCA_037349315.1. NCBI lineage: Eukaryota > Metazoa > Chordata > Testudines > Chelydridae > Chelydra > Chelydra serpentina. Next base: position 110,545,822 of record JBAIAC010000004.1, read on the forward strand.
GCTGCCTCTTAAGCAAAACCAAACACCCGAATAAGCTCTTGTGGACAATTCTGCTTGCATGGTTAACACCCCTCCGCTCCCCATTAGGCAGGTTCAGGGTTTGGGTGCAGTTCACATGTTTCTGGTTGACATCTCTGTTCAAGACTCCTGTGTAATGAAGCCATGGATAGTGTTTGACTGGAGTTCAAGGACTTTCCTATTCTGTCTCTTTGCGGTTGAAATTGTCCTCATCCTAGTATAAGAAATCTTGGACTATAGTTTAACTCACTGCCTATGATACAGAGACAGCAGTGTTCAGGACTGCAGTGATGGCACATCTCAATGAGCAATGTAAGGTGCTGCAGATTTTGCTAGTATCTACTGTGACATGACAGTCTGCAGCTATAATCGGGGAACTGGGTATTCTGCGATTTTTGTGGCTGAGGAATTGGCCAACAAAATTCCCCTATTAGTACAGAATTGTGCTCCAGAATCTAAGCATTCATTGATAAAAATGTAAAAAACTAAACAAGCAAAAACTTGGCCGCATTCGAAGCTTCTTTTGCAGTATCTTAGTTGTGGAAATCGGCTATAATGCTGCCCTAAAAGGGGCAGCTGAGGAACCCTCAGGTAATATAGAGCCTTTAGAAGGCTTCACAACACCTACTCTGCTTGGTTTCTCGTAGGGGATGTGTTGGGGGTGGGTTGGAGCATGCCAGGGTGGGTCCAATGCAGTCACAGATTAGAGCAGTCTTCAGGCACAGGACTGGAAGAGTGGAAATGGGGCTTAGTCACCTTCTTCACCCCATACCCTCTACCCGCCCTGCCTCAGCTGCGCCAAGTGTGAGCACGACACATATGAGAATCTGGCTCTGTGTTTCTAGCATAGGTTGCAAAGAAAAGCTTGAATACATGAACAAAGTGTCACCAATGCAGCAATATGGGCCTGATTTTTCAGACAGCATGGAAACAATCGTTCTAAGAGTCATGGACTGTATCGTTTTGATAGTGTCAAAAACAAAAATCAGGACACTTTTTTAGGGCTTTATTTTTTTAAAGGAATGTGAAACGCTCACATGTGCAGCACTCTCTCTCTTTCCTTTCATCTGCTCAGCCTAGTCAAAAAAGCTCCCCCGGGAGCAACAGAGCAGAACAAAGACAGGCTAAGCCCCTCTGTCCCTCGCTTCCAGGGCTGGCTCCAGGCACCAGATGGCAAAGCGCGTGCCTGGGGCGGCGCCCTGTAAGGGGCGGCAGTCCGGGGATTCTGGGGTGGCCGGTTTTGGGGGGGGTTTTGCTTCGACACTTCGGCGACGGCCATATTTTTTTTTTGCTTGGGGCGGCCAAAAAGCTGGAGCCGGCCCTGCTCGCTTCCCTCTCTCTATATCGCTGATTGTAGAGAGAAGGGGAGCAAAGGTCACAGAGGCACCATCAGGTCCCCATCCTGCCCCTCCTTAACAAGAGACTAGAGCAGGGTTTTGCACTGACTAGATGGGGTCATTTACTCACAGGTCTGCTGCTGCAAAGCTGTTTCCTGACAAGCTCTGATTTTGAATAGTGCTGGCATAAAACACATTCCCTGTGTGCTGAGAGTGAAAGAGGGGCACAAAATACTTTATATCAGGGTAGCCACACAACAGAGACAAACATTTCACAGTTAGAAAATTATCAAAAGTTTTGTGTGATTACATGAAAAATCAGGTCACTTCAGCCCCCACTCCCTGAGATGTTCTTGAGAAACTGGGACAACCGATGAAAATGGGACATCTGGGACATTACCTCTGTAACCTAGGGATGACAAATTAAATGTGAACACTAAATGTTTCACTGCTAGTCACTTTGGCAGAAACATCTAGCTAATTTGCATATCTGAACAAATATAGAACCCTACTTTACTAAGTAGCTAAAACTGAATAATACAACCTTTTTTCCTCCCTTCAATTTATCAGAGGCTGCCACAGAATTTGCAACAGTGTGCTGCAGAATCCAGAAGTTTTGCCACAGAGTTTAGGTCCATCTTGTAATGAAGTACACAGAATGGACTTTGGCTGTACCATATGAAACATAGTAATCAGAACAAGTTAGAGCTCCTGCAGTCAACAAATGGTCTTATGACTGAAGCACGTGCTGAAATAAGCAATGCACTCATCAAATGAACTTGGAACATGACTGGATTTTTCTTTTGGTGATTACTGTGCAGATAATACACCTGTCTACCCATGTGTCAGAAACCTATAAACATGAAAACATGTGCATTAATAAAATGCTGGTGATTAGTCTTGTTGACCTCATGACTTCTGTAATCCCATACTGAAACTCCTACTGTTTACACAACACTAAATCCCATGCAATGAAACTCAGTCAGAGAATTACTCCCTAACCCCAGGCAGATGTTCTTGTTTTTAGGAAACTGGATCTTCATTCCTGCAGGAACAAGAACTGTAACAAAAAAAGAGGGAAACTCAAATGACTGATCCTAAAGTTGGGGAGAATATTATTTGTTATTTGTATTGCACTAGTGCCTGGGACCCCAATCATGAACCAGACCCCATCGTTCTAGTCCCTGTACAAACAAAACAAACAGATGGTTCCTCTGCCGAAGCACTTACAATCTAAGTATAAGGTGAGAAAAAACAGCTGAATGCAGCAAATTGACAGGGGAGCACAAGGTAACAATGGAATCATGAACAGCATGATAAGCAGTGCATGCCAGCAGACTGTTTGTAAGTATTGCAGTAAAGGCGTTTTAAGGAAGAATTTGAAATAGGAGAATATGGTGGCTTTGTGGATACTTAATAAGGAGCTCCTCCCATGTATAAGGGGGGAGTGGCATAGGCGAAAGCACAAAGGTACTTGTTGAAAAGTTTGACAAATGGGCAATCCAGGACTGGCTTTAGAGGTGGAGCAGAGGTGGGAGTTGATATCTTGCTAGTGTATAAGAGATGATGGGTAGGCTGGAAATAGGCCATGAAGGACTTAAAAGTGAAGAGACGCAGCCTGTGTTCAATGTGGGGTAGAAGCAGGGGCTGTTGTTGGGGGAGATGTGGTAGAAGCAGGAAAGCAATCTTCGCAGTAGTGTTTGAAATGGATATAAGTGGGGCAGCATGGCTCCATGAAGTGGAATCTCTCTACCAAATTATTCATTTCACTTTTTCATAGAGTCAAGTTTCTTTTTAATTGGAATGAGGAACACATTGCTCTTTGGCGAGGCTGGGGAAAAATTAATTCTCTAATCAAAAGATAAATCCAAGGAAGTAATTTGGAAGATTCAGGCATCAGATCCAACTACAATTGAAGTAATTTCTCTATTTTACTTACCATGGTTTTATTGTACTGAAACTACCATTAACTGAAGTAATTGGAAAGGAGGGAGGAAGGGATTGCCTATTGCAATTTAATTTCCACACAGGTGCTGAACACTCAGTGTCCATATTTCAATGTACTGCCATTGGCAGACTACAGTCAGAGAGAAGCCTCTGGCTTCTCCAAGAGCAAAATGGCTTTCTGGTGGGCCCTAGTATAGACACAGATGCTGTGTCTACACTAATGATAGCCTGTAGAGCACATACACGGCACACACCCCTACCACATGTATAAATAGCAGTGTAGATGGTGAGGCACTGCTTAAATTAGTAAAGGCACACCAGAACTTCAGGGTATATACCCTACAAGGCTCTCTACATATCCAAGCACTACCTCCTACCCCTACTCTGCTATTTTTCACAGTGTAGTATCCCACGGCCTCTCTTTTGCCAGAGCCTTTCCCCGCTGCAGGGAAAGGCTCTGGAAGTGGGAAAAGGCTCTGGCATTGGGAAGACAGTGGAGAAAGGCTCTCACACCTCCTCATCCCTGGAGCCTTTTCCACTGCCTCCCCATTGCCAGAACCTTTCCTTATAGCATGTAGCTGCACAGTACAGTGTGGACACAGCTTGCTTTTCACTGCAGAGCATAGCTACACATACCATACATGCCACTGCCAGTATAGACGAGGCCTATGGGTATGTCTACATGGCTATGTAAGCCCAGACTCAGGTTTGAGCCCAAACCCCCCACTCATCTGTCTACACACAATTCTGTCTGACTTGGGCCTGAGCCCCAGGAGTCCACAGCGAGGGTGGGTTCATGACTGGGTGCTGCTGGGACTCAAGACCAAACTTCCTGGTTTTGAAGCATGGATGTAGTTCTGGCCCCAGGCCGCCCAGACTCGGTCCCTGAGAGTCCACCAATGGTATCTCACAATCCCCTAGGCTCTGTTCTTTGTCCTTTCTGTCCCGAGTGTAGCCAATCAGTTTCCAAGAAATAGAAGCATTCCCCCACCCCCTTGTTCACGTACAGAAGCTTGGCATTTAACCCTTCCATTTTGTTCTGACTGCTGAGGTACAAACCCAGTGAACCTTCTCCTGCCTCTGACCGGAAGTCTTTTGTCAAGCGTACCACTTCCTGGTCGTGGGAGTACAGCCAGATTTGGGTGAATCTGTTTTAGTAAGATTACCAGGAATGACCACACATACCAGGAATTAGTGGAGAAGCTGGAAAAAAGGGGGATTCACTAGATCAGTGCAGGGAGTGGATTAAACAGCTCAAGACTGACTACTGGAAAGCCGGGGATAAGAACTTAGAACTTATCAAGACTGAGTTTGATAAGTTTATGGAGGGGATGGTATGACGAGCTTGCCCACAATGGCAAGTGGGCCATCTGTGACTGCAAATAGCTCCAGTGGCCATAGATGGGACACTAGATGGGGAGGGCTCTGAACTACTACAGTGAATTCTTTCACAGCTGTGTGACCGGTGGGTCTGGCTGACCTGTTCAGGATCAAACTGATCACCATAGATTCTCTGCAACTTGAAGTTTAAGCCATGATTTGAGGACTTCAGTAACTCAGCCAGATGTTATGGATCTATTCCAGGAGTGGGTGGGTGAGGTTCTGGAGCCTGTGATGTGCAGTCAGACTAAATGATCATGATGGTCCCTTCTGGCCTAAAAGTCTATGAGAACAGCTCTTCGGGCACCTCACTTCTCATCCTGCTCCATTTTGAGGTGTTTGACCAAGTGGTGGGTACTGTGCTGAGCACAGAGCAAACTGCTTCATGAGGGCCTAGTCAGCGAAGAAGGCAACCTTCTGATGCTCTGACTAGAACAAGACTGGAGGGGAGCCAGCAGGCTACCGAAGTGACACTGGTCCTGGAACTGGTACCTGAGGAGGCTTTGCTACCAGAGCATCTGCAGCACTTCCTGAGTCCATGCTCAGAGGCACTTTTTGATCTCCACCACCCCCGAGGAGGAACCTGCTCCAGAAGGAACAGAAGAGACAGAATGCGCCCTGCAGTCTGGTAAGTTTTTGGCTCCATGTTTGTTTATATTAGTACAGAATGGGAGTGATTGATTGTCAGGCTATGCACCAATGCAAAAGTTATTACAAGCCATGGGCAGCTGTGGCTATCCACGAATGGCAGATTACATGCCAGCACCTCAGTATCTTCCTCCAATATGCCCCCACCCCTGGAATTCAAAATGGAGACTGGGAACCACACTGTGAAACAAGCATGTAAAAATGAAGTTCTATTAGAAACTTGCACATTCTTGCTAAGATGGTCCAGGATGTTAAAAGTAAGAACCCAATATTGCCTTCCCTGGTAGTGCACTATGCCGTACTAATATGATGGTGTAATGAGCTGCCTATAAACAATGAACTGTCTGGGGGAGGTCAAAATGTAGTCCATACAAGCTAAATGGATTCCATGGATGTCTGAAGTACAGCTAGAGGTTTGCATGCAGTCCAGAAGTGTGCTGGAGGTTGGGGGCTGGTGATTTCTTTGCAAGCCTGTATTAGTGTGTGTTTGTGTAACCCACACACCTTCTGGATGTGGTGTTCTGTCGCATCTAGTGGTACCAAGACCATTTAAAGAGAGAGATAAAGTGAGTCTGCTCTACAGCTTTAGCTAAGAGCTAGTTGGCTTTTAGCTCATGTGGTAGAGGCTCAAGCACTGAGGTCCCCGGTTCAATCCTGCCCACCAGCGACTAGGGTCTATCAGCGTTACATTTGTATAGGGTCATAAAAGGCTGTACTAAAGCTATAGGGAGGCAGTAATCCATGCAGATGCTACTGCAGCATCCTGTGGATTTCCTCCACACATTTTTCCCTAATTCGAGATGCTCAGAGCTGCAAACTTTTCCTGTAGTGGAAACTTCTGGTGGGTAGTCACCTTTTGGGAAAGGGTGTTTTTTCCAGGACCGCCTCAGTAGCTGACCAGCCCACTGCAGAGGTGTGCTGTTCAGTCACCATAAGTTTGACTACTCCAGTGGCATATGTGGCTGGCTGGCCACTGGAAGTTTGGAATAAAAACCTCTTTGATTCAGGAACCACACAAATTGTTACATCCTCCAAAATGTGGAATGCCTGAGATGACAGAGAAGGTTTATGTAATATGCCATGACCACTCTCTTTTCCCCAAAGCCCAAGGTGGTCTGCAATTTTTAAACAATTGTGATTTTTAACTTACCCTTTTTTGTGTACTCTTCTCACTACAATTAACCTGGTTGTGTCCACGGAGCTTCTAGGAGCTGAGGCATTCCTCTCACAGTAGATTGGAGTTCAGTTTTATAGAGTATAATTTTTTGCCCTCGAGATTCCACCAGGATTTTTTGTGAATCACTGAGGCAATAACAGTCTGTTTTATGTCTGCTTGCAGGCACCTCGAGTGGCCGTTGTATCTCAGCAGCTCACACATACTCCAGCAGAAGACTCAGTCTCCATACCATCACAGAGTGGTCCAAGAGGAAGCAGTTCTGTGATTGAATTTATGGCTGATGTTCTGGAGAGGGCCAACAAGCAGGTTCAATACCCAAGAGAAGGATTCAGGCAAGTGGAGAGGCAAAGAGACAGTCACGAGCAAGCTGCATAGCGTGAAGGCAGAGCTGCAGCGCAGGAGCAGATGCTTGCGTCGCAGTTCCTGGATGAGGAATGGCTGTTCAGGGAGGAAGACAGATCACAGCAGAAAGACCTAGTTGAGCGGCTGCTTTTGCTGATGGCTGCAAGAATGGGGGCTCCTGCTGTGCCCCCACCACAGCCTAAGTCCCTGCCACACTACCATGCGCTGCATACCAGGAACACTTTGGACAGCCCCGTGGTTGGGTGGCCCATGCAACCAGGACTTAGCAGCTGGACAGGGCAGATCTACTCCTGGCATACTTCTGCCCCTCTGATGACCTCCTCCTCATTGCACATATCCACCCCCCTCCCACACATAGACCTTTCCCCCCTGCGGGTCTCCACACCTCTGCAATGGCAACAAGCATGTTGCCATTTCACAAACAAGGGAAAGGAGAATATGGTAGGGGACATGGAAAATGGGGGCGGGGGGTGTGATGGCATTGCTCAATGTTGGATTTATGCACTTTGTTTTATTACTGGCTGTGGTGTTGGTTTACTACTAGGGTCTTGGTGGTCTAGTGGCAGTCGGCCTACCTGGCCATGCGCTAATATTTTTGTAATACAAATAAAGGCTTTTATTTTATTAAGAAAGTTTATTACCATCTCGGCAGCACAGCTGATAATGTGTAGTTTGAATTATAAAGACAAACACAGTGGAAGGCACAATGGGCAAGTTGTATCCAAAACAATTTCTTGATACACATCAATGTAAATGCACAGTCCTCCCCTGCCCCAATCCTCACTACATTGAGTCATGTAATCCAAAACAAATATTTATATTAATACCTCCCCATTCACTGTGTTCAGTGACAGTTACCCCGCCCTACCCCCATTTCATTGTGTGATGTGCCATTACCTCCTTTCCTGTACAAAAACATTCATAAATGTACCATTATCCTTCTTCCTTGGGCCCATGCACGTCCTTCATAAGGGGGCACAGAGCAGCCAGATTTCTGTTGCCAAGGTGCGTCCTGCTCCCCGTGGGATTGGTGCATTTTCTGATTGAGTGTACTGGTTCGGCAATCCACAACTGTCATAGGGCCATTCAGGGGCAAGAGGCTCATCTTTGGCTTCACAAAGATTGTGGCTTGCTGTGCTCCTCATAATAATGCAGATGCTGGAATCCAAATGAGTCTGTAAACAGCACCAGTGGGATTTCAGTCTGCCAAATGCACATTCAGCCACCATTCTACCCCTGCTGAGAATGTAATTAAGCTTTCTTTTGCTAGGCCCTCTGAGATCAGAATGTGGTTTCAGAAGCAAAGGCAAAAGGGGGTCGGCAGGGTCCCCCAGAACAACAGTGGGGACAGTAACTCCATTTATGACAATGTCATTTGGTGGGAATAGTATCCCGGCCTGTCCATGAAGGTAGACTCCTGCCTAGCAGAAAGCCCTGCCATCATAAACCTTTCCATGTTGGCATCCATAAATTGGCTTCTGTGATCCACAAGGGCTGGCATAACAATGGCGTAGTACCCTTTGCGGTGTATGTACTAATTTGCTCCTTGAGGAGGGAAGCTATGGGCACCTGAGTCTTATCAATGGCCCCAGCGCAATTTGGCAACCCCATTCTCTCGAAGCCAGCAATTACTTCAGGAATATTGGTTGTGCCCACCACCATTGGGTAAATTACATATCTGAGTGCCTCAGAAACCTCCACCACCATTTTACCCACAGCTGACTTTCCAACACCAGTCAGTTTTGGTTCAAAACCAACCAAATTATTTGGTGGGAGCAGGATTTTTAGGTTTAGACCAAAAAAAAAAAATCAATTTGCTCAGCTCTACCACAATTTTTCAAGTAACTTCACGTGAGCAAATCATTACACATCTCCATTGACTTCAATGGGGCTCTAGTCTGTATGGGAACAAGGATTGGTCTTTGCAGCTCTTCTTACAGGATCGAGGCCTACATTTTTGGCAAATCAGGAAAGCATCCATGGGCTCAAGAAGTTTGAGAGTCACTGTGTGATATATTATGGCACTCCAGTGATCACACTAAAAGTTTTCACATTTTAGTAAGGCATGGAAGGGGTTAAGTAGTCTGCAGTAACTTGTAAATGGTCTAAATGCCTTAATGGCTATGTTATTACTTGCTTCTCATGGGTTCCAGCTGCCTTGTACAAGGTTTACTAGCTGACTCTAAGTACTGCAGGAAAAGTAATATGTCTGCAACAATAAAATGTCAGTTGTCTCCACAAGTCTATTGTCGTAGAGACGGTCAATTGAAAATACACTGAGTGCAGCCCAATTCTGATCTCAGTGATGCTCCTCTTACGTCACTGCACCTTTTACTTCAGTAGAATTACTTCTGAGCGCAACCAGTGTAAGTGAAATTGGACTCAGCCCTGGGTCACATCTCCTTTTCCCCAGCTCTGAGGCAGTTTCTGGATTTCAGGATTTACCTCCAACTAAAAGGCAAAGGATTTCACAGTTTCTCTCTTCAACTCTTTAATATTACACAAATCTGTTTTGGTGGGGACAGATTTCCCCTTTCAATAAAGGAAGGGATTAAGAAACTCAGCTTTGGAGGAGTAATGGAAACTGATTCAAAATTCAAATCACTAGTATGGGTCAAGGGTGAGCTCTTGTAGCACATGAAAGCATTTTAGGAAGGAATCAAGGGAGGTCAAAACGTTACTTTCCACCATTTCCATACTTCCTTTGCTGTTGCAGAAGAGCACACTAGAGAACCATTCTTCCATCCCCACCTTCAAACAATATTGTTCCTCATTACAAAACCACTATATAGAATTTCATGGTACATTGGACCTGATTCTGATCTCTTACATCGATGTAAGATAAGTCACTGACTTCAATGGTGTTACACCAGCAAACTGCTATACGTTAGATGAGAATCAGGGCCTATGGGTCCGAAAGCTAGTTGATGGTGTACAAGTTGTCAAGGTTTTGTAAAGACCAAAGATGAATTGTTGCACTGCATTCAGTTAAATTCAACAGTATTTCAGATATACTAAATGCTAAATATGATTCCAGAAAACTAGTGTTATGTAAAAGTGTTTGCAATGCAAGTCAGTCTTGACAACTCTGAATGGCTTGGCATAATTTCCTTGTCCATCTACACACAGCATTGGGCCTGATACTCCTTTCATACCAGTACAACTCAATTGAGTTCTATGGAGTTATTCCTGATACATGCCACTGTAAGTGAGCAAAGAATCAGGCCCCAGATTGTAAGCAGCTGCAGAGAGGAAGCCATTTGCAGCGCAGAAACACAAGTTTTTAATGATCCTATAAAAAACTGGAGCACTCAAAAGTATTTAGTGTACCTATCTACTGGCACCTTATCCAGTAACTACTTACATGTAGAGAGATCTCATTTATAGAGCAGTCCTGTAACACAGATGAAGGGCTCCAGAGTTAGGATAGCGATCAGCTGTATGGCCAACAGTTGAGGAGACATCAAAACTAGAAACTATAACATTTTGTACACCACCTTATATACCGTCTTTCATTTGATTAACTTCAAGTGCTGCAAATATGAAATAAACCTTTGAAAACCAAGGGGAGCCAAATGCAGTACGTGAAGTATTATCCTTATATTAGAAATAGTAGTAATAGGAAACCTTAGGCACACAGAGGCACTATTGTCAACTTTCAACTTTACTGAAAATCTCAGGATATTTGGCAGGTGTTTTTTCTTAAAGCTCCAGCTCCTGGAGTCAAGTGACTACATGAAAATCTCAACTGTTTGTTCAAAAAGTCCATGTTGTTACATGGCTGTAGTGCATAAAGGGAGATTCATACCCATTTTCCCTTTATGAATTTAAAAACTGGATCGTAACCAGACCATGAATCCCAGTGAGGATTCAACCTGGTGATGTTCTGAGAAAGAAGAGCTCTCAACCATACTTGCCACTGTTTCATCACTTCACACTGCCTCAGACATTCTAGGATTCAGTGAGACATAGAGATGGACAACCCTGTAATTGTATTCTATTGACAAGGTATACGTTTCTAGGTCTCAGGGTAGTTGAGAAAAAGAGCTTGAAAATGACCCAAATGAACCCTAAAGGCTCAAAAGCCAGAGACAAATAAGACATGTCACAGGGTAGCTGGTCCCTGTGAGTAGAACGGGGCCCAGTGCCCCTGTGTCAGAGCAGGTGAGTCAAATCCAGCCAATTAAAGGGGGCGGATCACACCTGGGCCAAAGGGCAGGAAATGGAAGGGGGTGAGTGGGACAGGCTGTGCCAGAAGGAGGGAAACCATGGTGGAGTAGAGCTAACTCCTGTGGTGTCTCCCTGAAGCAAGGCACCCTGGGGCTACTGCTCCAGGAAGGAAGCAGAGCTGACTAGAACTAGGAAGCTGCCAGGAGTCGGGGACATCTGGGATAGGTGGCCCTGAAGACAGAAAGGAGTGAGTTAGAAGATTGTTTTGTTGATTTACTTGCTTGTATTAAAAGAATAAACCTTTGAAGAGATTGGGTCTGGCAGCAAGTGTTGGAAGCTGGGGAGAAGCCAGGCCCTGTGACAACTAAAAAACCACACACACAGTTTTGGTTGGGCCTGACTACGGAGTTTTGAATACTCAGGTTTGGCAATACTGCAAATCTTAAGTGACTGGGCCAAAGTGTCAAAGTCCATGAGCATGCTCAGGTAGAGCTGGGCATAAAACCTGGGCATCCTGATTCCCAATCCCAGTCAGCTTCTGTACTTACTATTAGACTAGATTTCCCCCCTAATTATTCATGGGGGGGAGGGATAGCTCAGTGGTTTGAGCATTGGCCTGCTAAACCCAGGGTTGTGAGTTCAATCCTTGAGGGGGCCATTTAGGAATCTGGGGCAAAAATTGGGGATTGGTCCTGCTTTGAGCAGGGGGTTGGACTAGATGACTTCCTAAGGTCCCTTCCAACCCTGATATTCTATGTTTCACTTTCATAGCTTTACCCCAAAGCGAGAGCACGTCCACTATGTTTTTCTCCCTCCTCTTCGCGCTCCCACCACCAACCCCACCACTTTGGTCATTATTACCAGCAGAAGTGTAACTTAGAGAAATCACTCTTTACAATTACTATAGTGACTATTTCTCTCCATACAGCTACAAATGCCTAGAGCTTTGAAAGTGTGCATTTTATAGACATCTAGATAAACAAAAATAATTTGACATCAAATATTAGTGTAACAGTCATTCGTATTTAGAGATAAATTCTTAGCCTGCTGCAGAAACTCCACCCAAGATTTATGCTGCCTGAAAAACTAACCAACCATATTGAACATAGGGTTTTATGCAAACAATTTAACAAATTGTAAATCTAGTGCTAAATAAGCACATGACTATGAGCACGGCCATTTACTCAAGACTAAACTGAGATTTACTAAGAGTTATGAAACAGTGGAACCCATTATGTAGTACAGAACCCTGTTTATGACCACAGTTAAATCTGAGTTACTGTGCTTATTCTAAACACCACTTTTCAAGGATTTATAACTCAGCTATTTTATTACACCCACCATTGAAATTTGCCATTCATGGCCACAGCTCAGGAGCAATTTTCCTTCTAAAACTTTGTTCAACTAATTTCAATCATGTTTTAGAACTAGGGGCGTTAAAACTTTGATGATCTCTATCTTTAAAAATATGAGAATTTTATATGCTAAGATTTTGCATGCACTTAAGGTGATCTGGTGCTTTACCTACAGTATTGTTGTTTAAATGTCAATGGCTGGGAAATGTACCTCTGAAAAGCAGTTACTGTACATTCATAACACAAGTAGTAACATTCCTAACATGATGGTTTTTCCAGTGATCTTATTTGGCTCAAGATCTGTTCCAAAGTTGTGGTGTTTTGCGTCCACTTCCCTTGTTGGACTCTAGCAGTTTATCGAGTCCTATATTGTAGAACTGAGGCTAACACTCTCTGCCATATAGTTTTCTTTATAGCCATGGCATGCTCTTCATTTTATCATAGTGGAAGCAGCCTTTGTTAGAATGGAAATCTGGGGTCAGATCCTCAGCTAGTGTAAGTCCGTACAGATGCACTGAAGTCAATGGAACTACAGATGGGTGCAATTTTTCAGCCAAAACTTAACTGACAAGTGCCGATACGGAATGACCAAAACACTGAGAATGTGTCCGTTTCAGCAAATTGTTCCAGTTGAAGGGGAGGAAAACAGAAAGGTCAAAATGTATCATTTCAATATATCCAGCTTCCGGAGAAGAAAGCGGAGGGGTGAGGAGAGGTTCTACAGTCACGAGGCAACTTAGGTGTCATTAAAAAAAAATTCTGGTGGTACTGCTGTTCTTACACTGAATAGACTAGTGGTTAAGACACTCAGTTTGGATGTGGGAGACCCATATTCAAAGCTCCACCCTAGAACAAGGACTGGAACATCAGTATCCCCCACTCATAGGTGTGTGCCCTACCACCATGCCACAGAGTCACTCACTCTCACCCCCCTGAATATTTAATACAACATGGAATGGCTCCCGCAGGCGACAGAGAAATCAGCTATAAAACAGCCACTAGCCTGGTGGTTGGGGCATTCATGTGGGATATGGGAGACCAGGCTTTGAGTTCCTGCAACACAATTCCTATCTTGTAAATGGCTGCTAAAATCAAAATGATGGGATTCATTTTGGGTTGAAGAAAACAAACACATTGTGTGACCTGAAACAAGTATTTCTGGATTTTTGATTTGCCAGACATTCAGTATTTTGATTTTGGGTTGATCTGAAATGTGTGTAGGGTTTTTCCCAGAACTGCCAGCAAACCAAAAAATTGATTAGCTCACTTCTAAGAGGAGCTGCACTGATTTACACACATGGAAGATCTCACCTTAGGGTATTTTTATGACTGTGGCGGGCTTTGCACTTCGTCACCCCTTTGTTTCCGGGGGGGGGGGGGGGAGAGATTAACCCCGCCTCCCTGCTCTTATGGCAGTTCGACTACCTCCCCGGTAGGTCAGGGCCATATGGCCCAATGGTCAAAGTCCTTCTAAATCCCCTCCCCGGGGGATAGCACGGCCTAGCGGCCGGAGTCCATCTATCTCCTTCGAGGTACGGGGAGGGTTGGTGAACTACGTCTCCACACTGATGGAGACTGGGGCTCAGAGACCCCCGGTAGGGGAGCCCGGGGCCCACCCGCCTCCACCGGGCTCCAACCCAGGGCCCTGTCTTTAACAGCGTGATCCTCCCCGGGTCAGCGGGGAATCCTACAGCAACACGCTGCCCTTAGAGTGGCGGGAGATACCACTCCCTTCCCTTCCCTGGGTCACTTCCTACCCCTTCTCCAGAGGTAGCAGTCCCTGGGGCCTCAGGGTCTTCAGATTCTTCAGCCCCCAATGCTCCCTGGGGTTCTGACAGCTGCCAGTCTCTGGTCCCACTTCCCGGTCTTTCAGTTCCCTCCTGAATGAGGTACTGCTGCTCCTGGGCTGGAGCTTCCGCTGGGCTTCCTCCTCCCTCAGCCGCCAGCCCTGACTGAGCAGCTCTGCAGGCTTTTATACTTGGCTCCCTGTTGGAGCATGCCCAGCAGAGCCTCAGGGGCGTGACTTCCTCTGCCAGCAGGGAAGGGTTAACCCTCTCAATACCAGTGTGGGGCCAGCCTGCCCCGTCACAATAGGGTGATCAGATGTCCCGATTTTATAGGGACAGTCCCGATTGTTGGGTCTTTTTCTTATATAGGCTCCTATTACTCCCCACCCCCTGTCCCAATTTTTCACACTTCCTTTCTGGTCACCCTACGTCACAATGACATTTTTATTTCCTGCCAGGACTCTAGGCTGTAATACTAGCAAAATGTGGCTCTAACAATAGCTTAACTAGACCAGAGAGGATCACCTGAATAATAAGGATGATCTTTTAATGGCTTAAAGGCTGAGTCCCCCTTGTCTCTCCTCAACTCTGTTTCCCAAGCAGGGAAAAGAAAATATAGTTGAAGGAAAGGGGGCATGGCTAGAAAACAGATAACTCATGCCTGCCAATAGTAGGGGGTGGGAGCAGAGTGAGGACATGCTCAGTACAAGCCAAGCAGCAAATCTGGGGTGGCACATGACCCTGCATATCTCCCCCTCCCGCCCTCCCACTCGCATCACCTCTACTAGGATGGCATATGTCTTGACCAGTCTTCCTGGGTATCTTTGGCCCTGTGGTGCTGTTGTATCCCTTTGTAAGTTAGAACAGCTCTTAGCCTGCCTTAACATGGCATGAGCTGCAGCAGTATCAGGTGACTGAAGTGTGAGCTTTAACCTGCAATGCATATGTTCAGTAGGAATGTGAGGAACTGAAGTGAGTGACTTGAATTCCTCCCTCCTACTTTTTCAAGTACAACACCACATGCCTGTAGGGCTTACAGCAATCTGCCTGAGGTTGGAGCGGAGGTTGTGAGACTTGTAAGGAATGGGGATGTGTGGTGTGGGCGGCTGGAACTGGAAGGGAGTTTGTAGAGCTGAGGATACTGTGTCTGAGTGTTATGGATGGATGGAGTGCCAAGGCATGCAAAGTGAGGTTGGTGTGGATGTTAATGTTCCCTCACTGGTAATTGTGTTTAGCAATTGCAGCCTTCTAATTTTAAGGAAGTAACTTGTCTGGGTATAATCTGATTTTCTGAAACATGGTCAAACTGACTGGAGTTTCCATATAATGAGATTTTGAATGGCTGGCACCTCCTATATTAATTGTTTGAACAACTCAACCAATATTCATTTTTTTAAAAAAAAACACATCACTAACAAAACACCTAGCAACTATGAGCCAGACTTCAGGTACAATAAGTTGGCACAGCATCCCCTCAATTCTCCCAACAGAAGGAAAACAGACCATCATGGTCAATGGTATCATACTTAGGCATGAACCAGAAAGACATGGGTCAAGGAAATCTGGTTCCAGTCATATTAGTTGTAGAGGTGAGGTCAACTCTGGCATTACTGGTGCCGTATGTGGCTACATGCCGAGTTAATGACACTTCTCACAGGAACATTACACCTGTGCTCTATAGGCTGAATGGGAAGCTAGTGCCAAATATTTATTTTGATCTGTAAAACCCTTCCTGGCTTGGGCCCTGTCTAACTTAAAGCATGAAGAAGTGTAATGTTTAAGTAGGCAGTTGAGATCAGCAGGGATGTTAAGCTGATGCGCCTTAAATATGGCATAACATTCTTCTTGGAGAGGCCTGGACTCTGGAACTTACTCTGGGAGCATAGGGAGTTGAGTGGGCAGGGTCTCGGTCTTGTTACCTGGAAAGAGTTTTTTGGGTCAACCTGAACTTGTAGCATGGGTTCTTTAAGAGTGATTGTTGAGACACTTACTACTTGAGGACAAGCATATTATACAAATTTAAAAAAAAAACAGATTTTTTACAGGAGGGGAAAGACTGCAGGCTCCATCCTGCCACACTTCTGTCCCCAGATCTGATTTAGAGATGGCACACCCCTGGCAGGGAGAACTTGTAGATCAGTTTCCCTCCTCTCCCCATCAAAAGAGTGTCAGTAAGGAAGTCAATCTAACAGGAGCTCGCCTATTGTGAAGACATAGGAAGGCCCTCGCCCAGCTCTTCTGTCAAAGCCTGCATGACAAACAGAATTTTTTTTTGGAGGGCCTTGGTTGCATCAGTTATGTTGCAGAAAATGGGTGATGACCTTTGCCTTGTCACAGTTATTCAAAGGAAAGGTAAAGCTTCTATAGGGGGAATCCTTTTTTCATGCTGGGTGGCATCAGAGACTCTACTTGGGAATGGGAAACACATGGACTTCCTGTAAGAGGAGTCTGGATGTGTATATATGAAGGTTTCAGAGGACTGTCTGACTCAAGCTTCATGCTTGATCCACCACCAGGGAGAATTAGAAGCTTCTTGAGTACATTTGGCAGTTCCAGCTGACAATGAAAACTGACCTACATTGACAAGGCTGTGAGAATACTGGTTTTTGGCAGACCTGATTATTCTATGGTGATGCTGATTCTTTTCAAAAACCCTTCCAGCTTCACATAGTGTCTTGGTCCCTTGGCATGAGGGAAGTTCAGTGTGGGAAGAACTGGAACCTGAACTTGGAGGAAAAGAAGTCACTTGTTGAGGGGTGATGTCTCCATTTTCCTGCAGATAAGAGATTGTTGGCCCAGGGGAGCAGTACTGAATGAGAGACTGTCATCCAGGGGCAGAGACCTTGGGCCTAGGTGGAACTACCCTTTGGTGTGATGGGGTGTACCAACCCCACACTAGGCCTGAAGGAGTTAAGGAGAACTTGTGGGTGCAATCAGCCTCATCCCAGTACACTTGCATTAGGTGTCAAGCCTGGAGGGAGGAGATAAAAGAAGAAAAGGCCAGGCCAGTGGTGGCTGACAGGAAGAGGAAGTAGACCTCTTGAGCTAGCCCTGTGAATGAGGGCCTGGCTGGAGCCAGAGGCTAATTAAAGACTGCCTTGAAGGAATGGTCAGCTCGGTCTAGATCCTAACTAGAGCCTCCTAAGGGCCAGAGCCTCCTTGGGACAGGTAGGTGTAGTGCAGAACCTTTTGTTTGTTTTGGTTCCTCAGTTAGTTTGATTTACCTTAGTTTGAGGTCCTGCAAAAGAGTCAGCTGGGGGAAAAGATTGAGAAAGGCCTAGTTACAGGACATAGCAGGAAGTAGCCCAGAGATACAGCAGAGGAGATAAATAAACAGATCATGTCTGCGTCATACAGGGTCCCTGGGTCAGAACCCAGGCTAGAGGTTGTGCCTGGGTTCCCCTATCATTCCACAGACAGTGAGGGTGTGAAGATACTGGAGTCAAGAGCTGGCTGGCCCAAAAGCCTGTAGTTGGGCCAAACCTCCAGCCATATGAGAGGCATGTTGGATTCAGGTTTCCTCAGAAGGGGAAAGACTAAAGGACCAGAGGTCTAAGCTTCAGGAGAGGTAGACCAGTGACAGGGCAAAGCATCTGTTGGTAGGGGGCACCAAAGGGGAAGGAGAGCCACTATGCTATGCCCAGCTAGCAGGGGATGCACTGCCTGGCGAGTGACCTGCCTATACTGAGTTTGAGAGTGTGGGGAAAACCTATATGTTTACAGACTGAAGTGGAGGCGTAACTGAGGGACTCTAAAAAAGAAAGAAAATGTGGGAGGAGACAGTCACTTCCTTTGTAGAGTGGAAAAAGACTACTGAAGGCCTTCAAACCCCTGGTCTAGGGGGTTGATTCTGTCTACCCTCCTGTTGTCCAGAATAGGAAGACCTCCTCCTATTCTACATTACTGTTTCTGCAGGGGACAAAATCACTAGAGAGGAAAGCTGAATGTGATAGATCCGCAGTTTCCAGGTTTAAAAATATATTAAGAAGTTACGGGGCCAGATTCTCAGCTGATGTAAATTGACATCTCTCCAGCAACCCACTATTGTTTTTCTGAACCTCAGTTACAGTTAACTTTTGAGTCACTAAATTATTAGCACTGTAACTGTGTAGACAAAATCATGTAGCTTTGCACCACAATTAAACATGTATCACTGTGGAAAGTCTAGGTCTGAGCACTTTTATTGCAGTCACTTGCAAGAGCATAACTGACTTTCCCCTAGAAAGAAATTATGTCTAAATGAAAGTGAAGTTAGTTGCAAATTGCACTAATTGCTGTACTTTCTACATGAAAGCAGCACTCGCTTAGCTGCTTTCACAAGGCATAACATGGCGTTTGGCACTTTTTAGGAAACTCATTAACTTAACAATACATTACTGTATTTGATTAAGTTAGCAGGGACCTTCTTGGCAAAGTTGCAGGAAAAATCAGTGTTGTCAGACCAAATGTTTATGTAATGGGGGTCCCCACCCACCACTAGCATGCCCCATTGCCTCTGTCAGGGAATGATCATGCTGTATCAGGTTCCCCCTTGCTGCTCATTGCTCACTTTACAATAGCCTTTCTTCTGGTAACTCGGCCCTCTCTGGTAACTCGGCCAAGTCATCATTTTGTCCACCGCTTCCGGGCTTGTAAAGGACAAGAGGACCAGTGGTCCAAATGCCATTGCCAGATGACATTCAGTCCCTTCTCTGGCTGGTATAGGAAATCCAGGTACACACGCTGCACCAGGTTCCAGCCTAGGGACTCCATTACCCTCAATCCAGGTCCTCACATACCACAAACATTCCTAAGGTACTATTGGAAGAGCAACTGAAGAAGGCCTTCCAAACTATAAATCTAAAATGTCTTTTTATCCGTTTACCAGATAATGACCACACAAGTTTAATATCTTTAGTTTTTGGCTTTAAATTATTCATACTTATTTTCAGAACTATATGATACATAGTGCCAGTTTCAGGTAACTGCCCCTGTCATCCACCCACCCCCTTCAATGGTCTGCTCCAGGAATGCCCCTCAGGGCTGTTTACCTCTCTCTGGGCAGAGACCCATATCCCACTCCCTTTTGATTGGAGCCCCCTTGCACTTTACTGTGACTATCCCAAGCCAGTCTGATAAACATCCAGTCCCTGCTCCTTAGTTTCCGTCCAAGGACAATGATAGTGATTTACCAGTGACCCAAACAGCCCTTCCAAAGCAGAACACATTTATTTAAGTTACGTCCTCCCTTGGAAATAAAGGTCAGGTCCATTTGTTGAATCCAAATGGAAGGCCCTCACTCAGTTCAAGCTGACCCTTTTATACCAACAGCCCTTTGTCTGTCTCCTTGGCCTTTAGTACCTGTTTGAGCTAGTATATGCAAATCACCCCAGGGGATGGTACTTCTCTGGAGCTGTTTACAATCCCAGGGTCTGGACTAATTACTCCCTACTGTTTACACTTCCTGGGTGAGCTGTGCTAACTGTCTCCCATCAAGCTGAATACGATCCCTAACCTACTGCGAGACACAGAACAGTCATAAATGTAATAGAATACGGTCCCCCAAGATACTGCATGTGGTTGCATAGCTGTCACATGTAGTATTACCATCTCCAGCTTGTATGAAAGAGGGCAGTGGTGGAGCAGGGCCTGCTTATTAGGGTTTTTTTTGTCTGACCTAACATTCCCCACTCCCTTTATATGTCAGCAGCTAATTGCAGGTTTTCTGATGTCCTCAAAGGGAATGTAATTCTGAGCAGGTTGAGAAGAGAACACAGATGAGCAGAACGCTGTTATGTCTCTCCACCCGGAATGAGATTTTTAGAATGGGTTTAACTAATTCGCATCCGCTCTTAGTGCTGCATGACTAAGTGTTATGGGAATGGGATAATGACTAGAAAATTGGGACTGCCTCAGGAGACATCCCAGTAAAGGATCTTAACACTGTATTTTGTACGAGTTTATGTTGGTTAGGTATGTGGCTTTTTTCTTACCACAGTATTAACTATCAGTACAACCCCCTAATGCGGACACAGTTATACTAGTATAAAGGTGTCTTTTTAAGTATGCAGCGCTTAATAAGTGCTAAACACTTAAATAATAAGCAACACCAATATAAGGCCCCTTTATACTGCTATAACTCCATCCACGCTAGGGGTTTGTGCTGCTTTAACTAGACCAGTACTGTTACAGTCACACGACTCTGAAATATAGACAAGCCCTTGGAGCCCTTATGATTTTTCCAGGCTTTCGCTGTCTGGTGCTCTAATACAGCTTGTGCTGCATCATTGAAGTCGGAGCCCATCCCTCTCACTGGAACGGGATTTTAAAAAGTCATCCTTGGTTGGATTAAACAAGCTCACTATTGGCTTTTGCCTGACTAGGGATGAATTTTTTTTCTTCCTTTAATGCCCCAGTCTCTGATATCTCTTCCCCATTCATTTTAAGACCTTCCTGCTCCCATCCTATCTTTATAGCTAATCTCCTCCTGATGCCTTTCCTGCCCCTGTTTTCTGGTATTGGCTTCCCACTCTAGCTCCCTACATTACTGCCCTAGTTAATAACTCCTTTTTCCTCTAGTAGTAGTTTCCACAAATCTGGATTTGCTAATCACCTTCTTAAGTATCTTCCCTTGCCAAGGCACATTTTCCCTACTGCCCCATTTCTAGCTTTCTCTTTCTCAGCAAAGTGTCTTTCTGCTGAGTCTGGAAGATAATACAGTAACAGTTCCTACCTGCAAGGCTTTCTTCACAAGCACAAAGACTAGAAATGTAACTTTAAAAAAAAAGAGATTAAATCCTGCAGAAAATGACTGATAAGGAAATAGCTGGGTGCAATAATGAGGAGCTTCTCTTATTGGAACAAATCTTTCTGCTGCAAGTTTGGTACAGTGCTGACTCAATAAAGCACTCAATGAAAAAGTTTAAAACTCCTAATATTCCAATTGAGGTCCACAGTTGATTATTAGCTATTCTAGCAGGCCACAATGGCCGAACAGCTTCTGAATAGTGTATTCTCTAGATGGACAGATTGCTGCGCTGATCTTTAGCCATTATAAGTAAGCATCAGTGAACACAGAGGATGCATCTTCAGATGTTCACTTGTAACTTATTTTTTTCCCCCAGTTATTTAAATCTTATGTGGGTGCCACTGTATTTTTGCCAAACCATTTGAAATATTGTTCATAGCCTGCTGGAACAAGGCTAGTGACAGTATTTAATCCAAAAGGAAAATGGTGATATATTGGTGTCACTCCTTGTGCATTTCTATAATGTAGTCATTCCTGTTTTTCCTCTACTTACATTTGCAAGCATACTCTCATAGTTCAGTTTTGCCAAACTTTTGACTCCCAGCTAAGGAAACAATGTTCAGTGTGATGAAGTGAATATTCTGCGTCTAATTCTGGATTTAGTAGATCTGGACAGAAAATTATAACAGTGTTTGGGGTTGGATGGGGGGGAGCTGGGAAAATTGTGAAAATATATGGAAAATGATAACTTTCCCAAACTCTAAATCATATTTATTTGGGAATCTTCACACCTCCTCGTGGTGCCACCTATCTTCAGCACTGGCACAATAGCCAGCATGGGGCACAAGAGATAGCAAAACTCCTGCCTTGACTAAATGTAGTAGATCCACTTTGGTTATGGTCTGATGGCGCATGGCACAACCTTTATCTTGCAACTTTTGGGTTGGTTGACCAGCCTAATGGTCTCTTCTATGCTGTCTTGAAAACAAAATCACAACAAAGTTTCTGAAACTCTGCAAGTAGGCCTGTGTCACCATCATGTGAATAACAGGTTAGTTCAGCTGTAATTTTTCAAGCTACAATTGGACCTGCAAGGACAACTATCTTCCTTCTTTTCCCACTAATAGTGGCAATCTGTTTGAGCACGGAGACAACGGTCCCTACAAGTGACATTGCAGCTCCTGGAACAACCTCCATCAGCTGGTTAGATTTTATGTAGTCCTGCACAGATACAGGAGAGAGGATGCAAGGAGCCTTCCCAGCCTTCTGCCCCCTTGCAACTTTAGGCACAGGCATTGTTCCCTCTAAGCTGTGTGAGTGTGCGCGCACACACAGATCCTAAACCCCGTGCACACGGCGAAACACTGCACACACAAAAATTTGCACAGAAGCACAACAATTTGCACAGAAGAAATTTTTTGCGCACACAGCCTGTCAAAAATTAGAGGGAACATTGGGCACAGGGTGGTCTGGGCACTCACAATGCACAAGGAGTAACACTGGCACTCCATTCCCCACTGGCTGCAGAGCTGGGTCACCAAAAGTCTGGGTGTTGAGTGTATGATTGATGCTATAACAGGGTGTAGCAGCAGCAGCAGCTGCTGCTGCTTTTTGTTCTCCCACAGGCATTCTGCCTGGTGCAGTCAGTATGTCTTCAGAAGCTACCGCCTCTGCCCTGTCCCCTCGCTGGTGGAGGTGGCTTCCAGCCATGATCTAGCCCTTAGTTTGTAAATTGCTTGGAGCAGGGATTATGATTCCTTTCATGTTAGACAGTGCAACCCACACTGAGGGTGCTCATTAAAAAATCATGTTCAGAAGTGATCCCTGAGGCTCTAGTTAGTGCTCTCTGCTATAGCATGAAAGAGTAGAGTTGGATCCTCAGGCCCAACCTCACTCCCTGAGTTGGCAGGGACTGGGCATGCTGCAAAGGAACGTGCCCCTCTCCTAGCAGTAAGACCACTCTGGGTGATCTGTTATGAGAGTGGTATCAACGGACACTGCTTGGGGGGGAAGGTTAAAATAATTAAGACCCGTGGAAGAACTTCCTTAAGAACTGTGACCATTTAAGCCAATTTAGGAGGGTTTCTAATTAACTTCACAGTGAGACCAGTGCTCCTCAGTTAGACGGATGGTGAGTAGGTCATGCAACCCTGAGGGAGGTTGAATAGGTGACCATTCACACAACCCCAGAATACTGGACTTTGCGGTACTTCCAGGAACAGCATGGGCCCACCCCCCACTGGCGTGACCTTGCACTCACGATGCGTGCAAGATCATGCTGCTCGGGCGAGGTCACGCCAGCAGGGGTGGGGCATTGTGATTTTCAAAATGCCATTGCCCCGTCTGACACCAGACAAAACCACATCCAGTTCTCTCTCGGTACCAGCTGGGGGACAAACCTCAGAAAAGGAGCACTGTCTGGCTTAAAACCTTATGAATGGCCTGCCTGTTGAAGAACCTTGAATTGAAGAGATCCTCAGGCCTCTAACAGCTTATTGACCTATTTCCATATCAAATAGCAGGGTGACTGGTGTAGTACAAGAACCTGAATAGAATAGTTCATAGCATTATTCGTGTGTGACATTTTGCAGGTACCTAAGAATATAGCTCCATGCCCAGAAGCTCTAGCAATCTAAAAAGACACAAAGGAAGCAGGTAAAGGACTTGACTTAGAAGCAACTAATTAAGCAGTTAAGTCTAGCATGCATCACATTAGCTTCAATAAACTTTTTCCTAATGATTATACTCTGAGTTAATTACATGAGGCAAGGAAGCGGAGATAGATGATGGAGAGCTTAGTGATGCAAACAATCCCTAGAACAGAATACAATCCATGTTCTGTTTTGTCAATTAAAGTAAATACCGGACACACCAGCTTGGCCTCTATTTCATAGTTACATTGTTGCCATACTACTCAGAACCCCAAACAGGACTGGGACCCCATTGTGAAGCATGTTGTACAGAGACAGTTGCTACCCCAGAGCTTGCAGTCTAAAGCGTCTGTCTTGCAAACTGCTCCCGTTGACTTGACTAGGCCTCCACACGGGCAGTGGGGTCCTCTCAGGCACAGCAGCTTGCAGGATCAGAGCCTACAAATGAAAATGACGTAGGGAGGGTGGAAAGTTGAAAAACTACTTCCATTATAAGCTCTGTGTTGACAGGCTCATGACTTTCAGAAACATTCACCTTTCGGGATGAGATTTTTCAATGCATGCTCTCTGCCTAAAGATTTTTGTTAAAGTTTAAGCCAGAGCGCTCTAGCCAGTGCTGAGTTTTGGGGAAATGGAAGAAATACACTTTTCTTATTGTTAGAAAATTGTAAGCACACTTTTTGAACAAAGCTACGGGCATAGCTGAAGTTTGAAACATGCGTGTTGGCAGAAACAGTCACCAGTGAGCAATAACATCTTCTGCTTAGTTTGGGGAACAAAATTAAGACGAGAGAAGTACAGAAAATGCTCTAAGTTCCCAATCCTGCAAACACTCAAGGATCTGATTAGCTTTCCTCATGTGTCCCCACTTTCCTCAATAAGACTATTAGCAATGGCTATTATTTAATGGCTATTAACCAGGATGGGTAAGGAATGGTGTCCTTAGCCTCTGTTTGTCAGAGAGGGGTGATGGATGGCAGGAGAGAGATCACTTAATCATTACCTGTTAGGTCCACTCACTCCGGGGCACCGGGCATTGGCCATTGTCAGTGGACAGGATACTGGGCTGGATGGACCTTTGGTCTGACCCAGTATGGCCATTCTTATGTTCTTAGCATGAAGTTAATCACATGCTAAGCATTTTCATGATTAGGTCTGCATCTGTACTTTTAGCACCCCACTGTCTTTATGATGTATAGTTTTTTCCCTATACAGCAAAACAGGAACAAATTACTGCTGCTTCCTGCCAGCACTATCTGCATGAAAGCACTAGCAACTGTCTTACTGGGAGGTGTGACAAGGAGCTCGGAGTGCAACCTGGACTGTGAGACCGCTGAGCCCACCAACCTGGGGTATCCCTATTATACTGTGATGCTGGGTAAAGCCACAAATCCCTGGCAGGTACTGCACTTACACAGACATCCACAGGCAGGGACACACCCAACTGAGATACATGAATGCTTTTGCAGTCACTCATGAGCCAACAATGGAGAAGCTCCAGCCAATTCCTCCCAGCTCCTGAGACTTGCACCCCAGAATTGTACCATCTTGCCCTCATCAGAAGCCTGGCCAGTGTAAGTTCATTACCCAGTTCGCCCCTCCCTCAATGTGGAGAGGACACACACAAGGCTTTGTAAACTGAGCTGAGATTTCCCAAACACTTCAACTAAAACACTCTGTTTTAGGTAAAATATAAAACAGATGTATTAACTACAGAAAGATAGATTTTAAGTGATTATAAGTAGCAGGCGTAGAGATCAAAATTAGTTATTTAAGAAATAAAAATAAATTCGTAATCTGAGTTCTACAAACTAAACAGGATTTGAATCAAGTAGTGTCTCACCCTGACAAATGGTACAAACAGGTCACAGATCTTCAATACACAGGCTGGGACTCTTTCCCAGCCTGGGACCACCCTCCCCAGTTCAAAGTCTTTGTCCTTCAGTTATGTTTCCGGGTGCTAAATTATAGGAGGGGTGTGTGTGCGTGAGGCCCGGTGATGATATCACTTCCCCTCTTTATAGTTTCTTCCAGCTTGCTGGAAAGATCTTTTGACATGGGGATCAGGCAGTCCCCACTGGTCAAGCAATCTCAATTGTCTACATATTCTCTCTGAGAAGTCTTCTGGGATGGCCATTGGGAAAGTGGATCGCCCTTAATAAGCCATCAGCGCATCTGGCTACTCCATTGCTGAACAGCTGGTTGTGGGTGTTCCCAACCTCCCAACATATTTCAGTAACACACACACAGCAAAACATTGTAACTGCCCATACAAAGGTAGCACATACAATCCAACAGTATATTAATGTTCAACCAATCAAGACTTTTAAAATGATACCTCATAAGACATACTTTGTACAAAACATCATAATTATATGACAGTGGTGAATACGGGGGCTCCAGGGTGCTGTTTTGAAGTATAGAATGTCACAGGAGAGGAACAGGAAAACCCTCAAAATACTCAAAATTAACACTGTGGGCAAATGGAAAATTTTGAGGAAGGAAAGGAAGGGGGCATACTTAGAACTTGCTGTTTTAGTCTGCCTAGAATTTTTGCTGTATCCTATCTCATTCTGAAAATGGTAGAAGCATTTCTATTAAATTAAAGCTTCCCTTTTTCTGCTGTAAAGATACTCCACTTGCAACATAAACAGATGTGCTGCTGACCTGCTAAACCAGCCTTGAAGGAAACTATCTCCAATGAAACATAAGCGTTGGCCTTTTCCATCCTATTAACATAAACAAAGTGTAGCTTTGTCAAACAAATTGGGATTTAATTGCTAACATTATTTAGAAGCATTCTTTCTTTGGAAAAAAAATTGCAAAATGGGCTGAATTGTTCCTCTGTGGTATCTACTATTCCTGTTTTTATTTGTTGTAAAATGTATGCTGAAAAACATATGCAGTGCAGCAGAGTCAATGTTTTTCATGGAACCTTAAAGTGTTTCTGCTCTGAAAAGTGAATGAGTAAAAAATCGAAAATAAGAAAGAAAAACTTGTAGCACCTTAGAGACTAACAAATTTATTTCAGCATAAGCTTTCGTGGGTTAATACCCACTTCATCGGATGCATGGAATGAAATACACTGTAGACAGATATTTATACAGTCAGAGAAACATGATAAGGTCGAGGTGTATAGACCAATCTTAAGAGGCTAATTAATTGAGAGGAACCATGACAGCAGGGGAAGAAAAAACTTTTGAAGTGATAAACAAGATGGTCACACAGGTGTGAATGAGGATCGTTAACTGCTGTCATGGTTCCTCTCAACTAATTAGCCTCTTAAGATTGGTCTATACACCTCGACCTTATCATGGGGGGAGGGGTAGCTCAGTGGTTTGAGCATTGGCCTGCTAAACCCAGGGTTGTGAGTTCAATCCTTGAGGGGGCCATTTAGGGATCTGGGGCAAAAATTGGGGATTAGTCCTGCTTTGAGCAGGGGGTTGGACTAGATGACCTCCTAAGGTCCCTTCCAACCCTGATATTCTATGATTCTATGTTTCTCTGACTGTATAAATATCTGTCTACAGTGTATTTCATTCCATGCATCCGATGAAGTGGGTATTAACCCACGAAAGCTTATGCTGAAATAAATTTGTTAGTTTCTAAGGTGCTACAAGTTTTTCTTTCTTATTTTCATTTTGCTGACACAGACTAACACGGCTACTACACTTAAACCTATCATTGAGTAAAAAATGGCATCATCTTACTCAGCAAATCCGCCCTTCTCCCACTCTGTCATATATCCTTAATTATTGACCCCCAAAAAAGTCTGCTTGTTGGCTGTGTGAGCTCTGCAGTGCTAGGAGAGAGTAAACTGGATTATATTCTTTGCTGGGCATCAGCAAAAGAATTATTTCTACACTGCAATATGTTGCAACTGAACAACTCCATTAAAGGCAATGGGGATTGCCCTGGAGTCTTTGATAGAACCTGAAAATGCTGTCATTGCAGAAGTGACACTGAACATAATTTGTCCTGCAGAAACTTTACTGAACATAGATGATGGGCACACCATTTCAATCCCTATCTTTCTCTTGGCACTGGAAACTTGGCACTCGACCAGTGTATTGTCACGATGCCTGGAGAGTTTTGACAGCAGGGGTATGTAGACCATCTTGTTCTAAGGAAATAAACAGACTGTACAGCCTGAGTGCTCTCATTCTGTGTCACTGACCCTGTCAGTGATCTGACTTTAGACCGAGGGTGCTAGAGAACCTTCCTCTGACCGAGAGTGCAAATGGAGCAAGAGGAAAGGCAACCCCCATGGGAGACCTCAGACATCTTAGAAAGACTTGCTCATTTGTGACTGAGAAGATAAGCATTTGGCTCTAAAAAATATCATCAATTTGGCCTGTCATGGTACCATCTGGAGATCATTTGTAATTACTATAGTTCCATGGGGCTGCACACTCCTTCCAACAAGCTTGGGGAGAACTGATAAGTACCATGAAGTGGCATCTTTATTTATAGCAATCCTAAAAAAGTGCTTAATTGGTTCAAATGCTGTAAAATTGCTTTTCTTAATATAGACTCTAGTTCAGCAACAAAAGCATTGGAAATGATTAGGAGTAATCCATTTAAAGAGATACTATTTTATGTAGCTGGAAATAAGCCAATGAGATGCTTTGAAATGAAAGTGGGTGTTTTGGTATCCTTTTAACAGCTTTCCACTTTTCAGGTGTTATTTTGCACCTCAATTTATAAATGACAGTTTACTGCTGTACAATGGGAGAAAGCAAGCTCATAGTTCAGGGTGCGCAGGCACAAGTAAACCAGTTCCTTCCAGCTGGAACTAGGCTATTGCTATAGCAACATCCAAATGATAGACAGATTTTTGAATGTGCAGTGGTCTACTGTGATATAACAGAGCTTCTGGGATTTCTACCAAATGGCTTCAACCCTGAGTGCAATGATACCAAATTGCCAGATTTAAACAAAAATTGTTTCCAAATACACTTTAAAATAAACCCCACTTAAAACATGGCATTTGTATTCAAATACAATATTCTTATGCCGACAACTGTGTAGTGCACTAACATTCCAACTAAGAGGCCATACCCAGCGTTTTCAGACCCCCCCCAACAGGGGTAACTTAACTATTTCACTCCAGGCGGTGTAAGGAATAAATCAACTTGTATGAATCTTATCAGATGGAAGTGCTGTGTTCCTGCTGATTTATTCCTTACACTGCCTGGAGTGAAATAGTTAAGTTGCCCCTGTTTATTAGATTTAAGCACACACAAACATAAGCAATAGGTTTAGAACATCCGAGATATTTACCTAACATCTGGAACGGTATTGAGTAATTAACAGCAGGTTTGCAGTGGCTCACCCACCGGGAGAAAGGGTGTCAGGAAAAATGTCTCTCAAGATGGCTTTAGAGGACTGCTCCAAAGTTCGCTCTATTAGCTAATCTATTATAAATAACTTCTACAAAACACATAGGTCATAATGACCCCTACTGGATCACCACTTTTCTAACTTTCAATAAACTTTTAATATCAGAGGCGTCTAAATTCAAGGTTTTCCAACCACCAAGGTTTTCAGACTTAGTTGTTTATTTGTCTGTCCCCTCCTCCCATTCCGATGAGCAGAAACTGCCAGCTAGATTTGACCTTGTCTCTAAAAGCCTGTCTCCAAATTAACCCTTAACTACGTGGTGTTCTATTTCATGAATTCATAGTGGCTGAATGCACATAATATGGTTGCAATTAGCTTGATCACATTCCGGGGTATACCTACCCTTCAAATCCAGGGCAACACTCTAAGCTTAACCATGTCTACATACAGGCCCAGCCTTGTCATATGCAAAGTCTCCTATAAGATGCTTTGCCCTCAACTCTTGGTCTTGAATCAATGGTGCTCCACATGGGCACAGAAAGTCTGCTTGTGTGCTATCAATTGCAGCATTGGGGCCTTAGTAACCACGTGACTTAAGGCTCTGCAGACTGTGTCCATGAAACATCCCAGGAGACTTGCTGGAGAGGCCAATACAACGCAACTGGCATAGGGAACTATAAAATACATCTGTATCAGCCAAGCCCGTTGCACACGGGGATGGGGGAGTCTTCCCTCAGCTCAGCAGGCAATATTTCTGCCTCTGTTCCCCAGAGAGGTTCCGCTGAGAGTGGTGGGCAGCTTTAATTTGCCCGGCACCCCACAGAAATGCTGTAGATGGGAGCTCTTTCAGACAACAGCTGCTACTTTAGCAAATTTGAGGGATGCTCTGCCCAGACCCCTTTTTCAGCCAGCACTGCTGAGTTTGGGTGTAACAATGACCCCTGTGGTTTCATTCTAAAGGGAGTTTCAGTGGCTTTTGGCCACTGCAATCCCGTCCCTCAGGTAGAGCTCCTGTTCTGTCTGCTACAAATGACACTGGTAAAATCAACCAGTGAACTTAGCCTTATGTGGGTGGAAACGTCTGGAAATCCTCCCTCTTTTTCTGTTTTAAACATCTTAAATGTAGTGTGTACTGATGGGCCACCTCACCCTAGGATTTAAGCACTTCACTCTCCAACTGGTCGGAGAAGAAGCAGGGACTGCTGTGCTGGGGTGGGGTGGGGGGGGGGACTAAAATGAGGCCTGGATGCAGTCACCTCTCTCCTCAGCACTCCCCTGGACCTAGAACTGTGCAGGGGAGACACCCCCTTCACTCAGGGGGCATGAGGACTCAGGTGATACCTCCCTTCCCACTGCCATGTGGGCTTGAGAGAAAGCTGCAAAGAGGAGCCAGCCAGAGACTCCAGCTGGTGGGAGCAGAAACAGCCAAAGCAGGGACCTCTTTGGGGGAACTTCCTATAGTTTTGACTGGACTCTGTTCCCCTCCCCCCTTCCCTTCAATATCCCCTCTCCCTTCTCTTTAGCTGATCCCCCTTCTAACTAACCCCCTCCTGCACCCACCCACGCACACCCTACAATTATGGAACTAAGAAGCCTGCTGCCATTGTTCACTCTGCCTGTGTGTTGCAGCCTTTCCCTCACCCTGTGTCTGTCCAGTCTCTTTTGATTGTAAGCTCTTTGGGGCAGAGACTGTCTTTATGTTCTGTTGTACAGCACTTAGCCCAGTGAGGTTCTGGTTCACAACTAAGGCTCCTAAGCGCTATGGGAATCCAAATTAATAATGCATCTATCTTTGCAACACTACTGAGAGGTGAGCAATCTGGTGACCTTGTACAAGGACATGCAGGAAGTCTGTGGCAGAGCTCAGATGTAAGCAGATCTTATGTGTCCTGTTATGGCGTTTTGACCATAGCACTGTCCTTCCTCCAAACACTTTCCAGATAATAAAGAAGATAAAGCAACTTGTCCTGTTGCTACATGCTAAATTCTTCTTCCTTGCAAGAGGAATTACGTGTGCAAAGAGGTGCAGAACCTTAAACTTAAACCGATACTGGGATGTGAGACTAGAGCTGAAGTTTGTGAATGAACGTAAAATGCAATTCTTGATTAGTCGCTGTGGTAGTTTCATTCATGGTAGCTTTTTTATTGTATTCTTGAAGCACCCTAAAACTCAAAATTACCTTTTGACCTATTTTTGCTTCTTGCTTCATAGGTTTGTGCAAGTTTGACAACATCCTGTAGTTGGACTAAAGTGAACTAAAAGATAGAGAGCCTTTATAATTCATAGACAATATGGATAATGTATTTCTCAGCATTCATGGTTTGGCATGGGATCATCAATTTTTCAAAATATTCATGTTTTGCAAACGTACCTTCTGCAGCCACTCGTCTTATGTCAGGAAGCAAAATGGATAGTGGAGATATGAGAGAGCTATAAACATTTTTTCCTTGAAATTTTAGTGGTTGCATGATGGTTTATTTCTCATGTTGAAAATTCTGTAACAGATGTGACAGAACAAGTGCTAAGAAGGAAAAGGAACTGTCAAAGTATCTTTGATATATTTGAAATTGATTTTTTTCTCTATTGTTAATATACTTTGGAATCTTTAAGCTTGTTGTTTTAACTGGGACTGAGAGCCGGTGGGGAGATGGTGAGACGGAGGGGAAACAGGTTAAGAGCTGGGGTGCAGGGTGGGGGTGAAACTGGGACGAGCTGGGCAAGGAGACTGCAACAAGGAGCCAGAGTGGGGGAACACTGAGATAGGATAAGGAGATTGGGGTTGGGCAGTGTGGTTGGGAAAGGTGAGGGGGCAACTGAAGGTCAGGCTGAGGGAGAGAGACATTGGCTGAGGAGCTGGCATTGACTGGGCAAGGAGACTCTAAGAAGCCTGAGGAGTGTAGACTGGGATTGGGTAAGCAAGGAAAATGAGACTGGGACAAGGAGCCGAGGTGGGCAAAAGACAGGACTGGCACAGGGACAGGCTGGAGGGCAGGGAGGCAGAAGTGGTCACATGGGGTGGGAGAAGTTATTGCAGAAGAGTGTGTTCCTACTAGAGCACACTCCTTTCCAGAGCAAGGAATGGAGTCCAAGATCCCTTTGTCTGACAACTCCTATCTGCTAGTAGGTTTCACAAATACTGTATTTACTAAGAATGTGTGTCATCTTCTCTGTGGACCAACACTAGAGGAGGAGGACAACCTACTAATGCTATCAGTGACTCCGTTTGCTCAAGTGGCAGAGGTCTGTGGTGGTTCTCAATGTTCCAACCCTGCTGATGACCCATGCGGTATATTTACACCCATATGATGGAATTTATTTTTTCAGTTTTTTTTTAAAACAGGAAATTACACACACACACACATCTGTTTAAAGTACACTACTAAGGCTGCAAAGTCAAAAGTTGGGAAATGCCAGAATTAAGGTTGCCTGAGCAACTCTAATTCAGACCTCTTGTTCATATGCATTCTGATACCATTTTAATTATGTGATTACACACTATTTTTTTCCACAAGATCCCTGCCTCATTCAGTACTAGTCAGTTGCCCTGAAAGTCAAGCAGCCCATGGCAGCCCATCAGGACATGATGCCCCAGAGCCACAGATTGTGGAAGCCCTGGCTGCCACTGAGTGAAATTCACATGATCTTGTCAGTTTCGTGGCTGCTATGTGGTACACAATAGTAAAATGGACCAAAATCATGTCAGTTTCACTCAGCAGCTGCCAGGTTCCAGGAACACTTTTCCTTTGGGGAACACCAAAAGCTGATGTTCCAGGGGAAAAAAATCAGAATCTGTCATTCACAGGAAATTTCAAAACGTTGAAAGCTCTTATAAACTAGAAATTCTGAGTTTTGGCCAACTCTAGTCAAAAGCTCTATTGAGCATTATTGAGAGGTTGTGGCTCCCAGGCACCATGTGATGGAGGACACAAGTATCCAGTTTGCATTGAGCAGAAGGTACCTGTTTGTGAGCTTGTGGGGCAAGATTTGGGTATGCAGGAGGCAGAATCAGGGGGAAATCAATTATGCAGGATTATGTGGCAAGTAAAGCACTCCAAAAGGTTCAACAAAGTCACCTGGATTAATGCAGAAAATTTTCAGCAATAAATTAGGCCAAAACTAACTTTGCACTGGATTGCACAAAAGAGGGGAAGATCACAGTCCTTTGTGTTTCTTTTCCTTTGTTTAATTAACAACAACAGCAAAACAAGAAGCTCTTCATAGGCTGAAACAATGTGCACTCCAGTGGCTCAATCCATTGTGGACTATCTCATGAACAGATACATAATTCCTATGTTAAGATATATTTGTAAATACACATTTGGGGCTCAATCCTGCTCCCTGGGAATCTTTCATGTGTCAAAGTACTATACTATGAAAACATGAAATGGCTGGAGACAATGGATTACATCTCCTCTGAAATCCACCCCAGTGTGGAGAACTCCCACCAGATACTCTGCATTCCATTCCAGCTACAACCACTCTGCAATGTCCCTCTGATTGATCAGCCTGATGAGTCACTGAATTCGTTGCAGATACCTATTAAGTCCCTATGAAATGCTTATGAGTTGCTGTTGAATCCTAGCTATTGCACACATTCAGTAGCCTGACTTCTAATTGGAAACAACTTCTCTCCCTATTCTCCCCTTCTCCCCCCCCCCCCATTTCCCCACAACTATATGTAGCTCACATTAGGAATTAATGCCCCCATGACTTCACTTCAGCCCATCCCCAGTCATCAATCCCTATGTGGAACGCGCCATCGATTTTTATACAATAGAAGAAACCGCTAAAAGCAATTACTTAATTACAGTGAATCAAAAGTGCCTGAAGCCAAGCACTTTTTCTGTGCTCCTATAAATTAAAAAATGGCAAATTTGATTCCCTCTCTCCATGCTCTGGTCCAAACATTTTTAATAATAGCTAAGACCTAGTGTGTCAAAATTGAGTCTGGAGGAAATGTTAAGATCAATTGTAACCCCTGACCTAATTTAAATAAAAGTCGTCCAATAGTATTGCTGCAGCGTTTAGGGTTACTATGTTTCAGGTTCCCAAAAAGATGACACTGCCGGAGGGGGAGGGAGCTGGAGGGAGGATACAGTTCTGGTGGTGATGGAGGGTGTGTGTCTACTGGGAGGGGTATTTGTGGGGGTTGCAAGAGGGGTATGTGTGTACTGGGAAGGGTACCTGAGGTGCTAGAGGGGGGACCTGTGGCCTCATTCTCAAAGTGGGGGGCAGTGTTGCTCCCTGTCACAGTGGCAGAGTGACTGGTGCAGACCCAGGCCACAATGACAGCCATAAGTCAGCACCTCCCTCGGGGCTCTCCCTCTCCCTAAGGCTGGAAGCTGAGGCCTGGGTGGGTGGCATCCGGCAGCTGCAAGGGACCAATCAGCTGCAAGGGACCAGGATGCAGGGGCGGGACCAATCAGGAAGCAGACCAATCGGGGCTGTTTCTGAGCTGCAACATCTGCTCTGCAAAACCCCTAGACATTTCCTCTTATTTGAAAAATCCACCTGGATGGAGGGTAAAGGATCAAAAAGAGGCAATGTCTGGGAAAACCCGGACTTATGGTTACCCTAGAAATGTTGCTTTATTCTTTCCACCTCTGGCTGATGCTGCAATAAGCAGCATGTGATAATTTTAAAAGGTGGCAAATATGTACATCAGATTCTGCAGAAAAAGGAGTCCATCTGCTTGTTTGAGGGACGTATGCAAATAAAGAGTCCAAAAGAACACACGTAGAACAAAGCGAGAGCAGAAGTATAACTTGGTAGCTCTTTGTGTGATATCCTGTGACAATGCACTGAATAGACTGGTCTTTACATTCAAAGAATAGTATCTCTTTTGAAAATAAAATGATGTATTTTAATTTGGGTGTGTGGGTTTTATAGAATCTCATTTTAATTGTGTGTTGGTGGGGTGATTACACTAGAACTTGGATTCTTTCCTACAAAACAGCTTCTCTGTGCTGTTACTGGAGTATCCAATTACCTCCCCACACCCGGGTAGAAAAATCTTAATATCTCTGTGTCACCGTAGCGAAGTGATGACTCACCAGTGCGGCCCCTCCTGCTGGTCGTCTTGGGAATTAGCTCATCTCCAGCTCCGGAGCACCTCCTTCCGCCGGGGCTTGCCTGCCTCAGGCCCCTGTGTCCCTCCCGGACCCCGGGGTCCCTTTACCTTGGGATTTCTGCCCCCAGTAGTAAACCACAGTCTGGGTCTCCCCTCCCAGGGGAACCCCCAACCCTCTATCCCCACCTTGCCTCAGTGGCTACTGCCAGTCAGCATCAAGCCCCCACTCACTGGGGTAGACTGCAGTCTGTAAACCACTCATCACTGGCAAGGAGGTTTGGACCAGCTGCCTCTGCCTAACCCCAGACTGCACCTCTGCAGTCCCAGTACCTTCTTTAGGCCTTGCACAAGGCCTGCAGCCTGGGGAGTTGCCAGGCTGGAGCTCCCCTGCTCCTCTTGCCTTTCCCCAGCACTACTCTACCTCTGGTACCCTGCACCCAGGCAGCTAGCCCTTCCCACTCCAGGGCTAGAGTGAGACTCCTTCAGCTGCTGGCCCCCAGCTCTCTTATAAGGGACAGCTGGGCCCTAAATGAGCTGGCCACAGCTGTGGGTGCTTCCCCAAGCAGCCTAGCTTGGCTGCTTTTAACCCCTGCCTATCAGAGTGGGGCAGTTGCCCCACTACAGTCACCACTAGGGGGTGTGGCCAGGCACACCTGCTCTCCATCAATCTCTGGCTACTGAAATGGCCCCCTAAGGCCAAAGGAAACTGTATGTAAGTCTGCCCTACATTGTGCCATGCCCAGAATTTGTACCTAGATCAGCCTCAGGATCAGAGAGCTTCCAAGTGGCCTAAAGCAATCTGCCTCTCCTACCCTGCAAAGTACAATCTCATCAGAGAATCTGGACCAAGATGCAGTACCCTACACCACAAGATTTGATTCTTTCCGCACAATGCCATCTCTGGGTGTGTCATAAGCATCTTCTGTTGGCCTCTTCCCAATGCACGTTGCTTTCATTAGTGAGTATCATCACTGCAATCTCTGATTTCCATATAAAAGTCTCTCATGAACATGCTTTCTGTGATTTCCCTACAATTAGGATGGCGTTTCCAGCCATGGTACAGCCTCTTTTGGTTGAAGGTACACGTCCACAATTGGTGAATGCGAGCCATAGTCTGAGTACTCTTGGATTCCTTGCTGATGCTAAACTCTTGCATAGTAGCATTCAGGAGTAATGCTTTGTACCATTTCCACTTGGCTAGGAGATTCCATCCTATCCTAGCAGACGATGACCTGGCCTCATGTAGTCACCCCTTAGCTGGACTACAGCAATGAGAAATAACTAGGTGTGAAGCCTTCAGCACTTCCAGCTAGTACAGAACATTGCAGCACATCTCCTCAGCAACCAGCGGTGATCAGTGGTGAGGATGATCTCTTTCACAGGTTTTATTTTTCATGGGTCCTTTGGTGACTGAGGAATCTGATCCTTGAGCCACAGGCTCGTTGGCAGATGTTGCAGGTGGTGTTGGAAGACAGGGTGGGCCACGATTGCTGTGTGACCGTTGCCTTTCCTTTATTTTCCGGCGTTTTCTGCATCCAGGGCAAGGTGATTTCCCTCAAAAGTGGGCGTTCCCTCTCTGATAAGTCTTCGCCAGTTATCACTGTCCTGGGATACTGTCTCCCACTGTGTGGTGTTGATGCCACATCTTTTAATGTTTATCTTGAGGGTGTGTTTAAGGCGTTTCTTTTGGCCTCCCCGTTTCGTTTCTCCTTTGGCGAGTTGGGCATACAGTAGTTGTTTTGGTAAGTATATTTCAGGCATGCACACACAGTGCCTGCCAGAGCCGTAACTAGGGCAAGGCGAGTGAGGCACTCGCCTCGGGGCGCATGGCAGTCAGGGGCACAGAAGGCAGCAGTCAGGGGCACTCCCTCCTCCCCCGCCACCAAAGCCGCCGCGGCTTACCTGCGGGAAGTCTGCCAGTCCCGTGGCTTCAACGGCAATTCGGCGGAGGGTACACTCTAGAACGGGACCGGTGGACCTCCCGCAGGCAAGCCGCGGTGGCATCGACGGCAGGGGAGGAAGGACCTCCCGCAGGCATGCCGCCGGTCCTTTCTGCGCCCCTGACTGCCTCGGGCCAGAAATTCCTCGTACGGCTCCTGTCCCCGCACCACCTCAGCTGGTACTGGATAATCAGGGCCTCAACACTGAAGATGTTGGCCTCTGTGAGGACACAGACATTAGTGCGACGATCCTCCCACTTTATGTTGAGGATCTTCTGAAGACAGTGCTACTGCTGGCGTTCCCGGTTTTTCCGGTGTTTTCTATAGGTCACCCAAGTCTCACAGCCGTAGAGGAGAGTTGGGATTACCACTGCTTTATAAACTAAAAGTCTAGTATGTGTTCTGACGTGATTGTTGAACACCTGGCAAGACAGTCTGCCAAAGGTAAGGCTGGTGCAGCAGATTCTGCGCTGAATCTCGACATCTATGTCTGCCCTCTGTGAGAGATGGCTGCCAAGATAGGCAAAGTATTCTACATTTTCCAGTTCTTCTTTGTCGATGTAGATCTTCCTTGCTGGGTCTGAAGATTGATCGGCGACTGGCTGGTGGAGAACTTTTGTTTTGCTGATGTTTCAGAGTTACCCCATGGCTTTTGTAAGCTTCAGAGAAGCAAGTAAGGGCTGTTTGAAAATCCTCCTTTGAGTGTGCAACTACAGCACAATCATCTGCATGCTGGAGTTCAGTTATTGTTGCCAATATTACTTTAGTTCAGGCACAGAGACGAGAAAGTTTGAAGAGGTTGTCATCAGTCTGATATTGGATGCCAATGCCTTGTGGTAGATGGTCTTGGGTTAATGTTTTCATAGCTGCTAAGAAAATGGAGAAAAGGGAGGGTGCCAGTACACAGCCTTGTTTTACAGCACATCAGATGACAAAGGGTTCAGAGGTAGAGCCACTGCATAGAATGGAGGCAGTCATCTGGTCATGGAGGAGTCTTGCAATGGTGATACATTTGCTTGGACGGCCAAACTTTGACATGATTTTTCAGAGAGCCTCACGGTTGATGGAGTCAAAGGCTTTGGTCAGCTCAATGAAGGCCATATACAGCTCCTGATGATCTTCTTAACATTCTTCCTGGATCTGTCTGGCTGTGAAAATCATGTCAGTGGTGCCTCATGATGGTCTGAAGCCGGACTGGGACTCTGGAAGTACTTCCTCTATAAGAGGGAGCAGGCGATACAGTAAGATTCTAGCAAGAATCTTCCCAGCGATGGAGAGGAGGGCAATGCCTCGATGGTTGCCACAGTCAGCCCTGTCTCCCTTTGTAAAAATGGTGACAATGTTAGCATTATATAAGTCAGCAGGGATTTCTTTGGTGCGCCAGATTTTGAGGAGCAGCAAATGAAGCTTGTTAATCAGTGTTTCTCCCCCCACTTTCAGTACTTCAGCTGGTATGCCATCAGGGCCTGGTGATTTATTGTTCTTCATTTGTTTAATTGCTTTTCAGACCTCCTCAGGTGTTGGTGAATTGGCAAGAGTTTCCCAGATTGGGTGATGAGGGATGGAATCGATGGTGTCATTAGTTACAGTCGATTCTCGATTTAGAAGCTTTTGGGAGTGGTCCTTCCAGCGCTCTTTGATGGATTTGTTAACTTTACGAGGGGTACTACCATCTACTCAGAGGCGTGAGACCACATGAGCTTGGTCCGTACAGTGTCTTTGTCTTACGAAAAGAGCTCTGCAAATCATGTCTGTCAGAGAATGTTTGGATTTCTTTTGCTTTGTCCTCCCACCATTTGTTTTTGATTTCTCAGA
Organism: Chelydra serpentina; assembly: GCA_037349315.1. Classification (NCBI taxonomy): domain Eukaryota; kingdom Metazoa; phylum Chordata; order Testudines; family Chelydridae; genus Chelydra; species Chelydra serpentina. The sequence goes on from JBAIAC010000004.1 coordinate 110,584,551, forward strand.
TCCTCCTTTGAACTTCAGTTTTGAGTTGATGAAAAGAGCTCTGCTTCTGACTGGATAGTGTTTGGTTTTGCCAGTCGTAGAAAGCTTTTCTCTTCTGATCCAAAAGGGCTGTAATCTCAATGTTGTTGTCAAACCAGTCCTGATGGCAGCCAGTAGCAAGGCCAATGGATTCCTGCAAACCTCATTGATGGTTTGACTTACGGCTATCCAGTCTTCTTTGACACTTGTGTTGTCATTTCCAGGTGTGCGTATGGCCAGTTTTTCACTGAGGAGTGTTTGGAAGTTCTCTTGGTGCACTGAGGATGAAGTCTTTGGCTGTTGTATTGCCATCTGTGTGATTTGCATTGCTTTCTATGTTTCAATGCAATCCTGATGGACATGACTGCCCTCACCAGGCCAGTAGCGCAGCCAGGTCCGGAGCGCAGGGGGAGCGGCACTATAAAAAGGCACCTCCCCCTGTACTCACCCAGCGGCGCTAGAGATCTTGGGCGGCTCACTCCAGGTCTTTGGTGGTACCCCCGCCAGGGCCGGCGCGCCCACTAAGCGACCCTAGGCGGTCGCCTAGGGCGCCAAGATTTGGGGGGCGGCGGGCGGGTACCCACTGCCTCTCCGCTCAGTGGCTGAGCTGCTTAGTGGGGAGACAAGGGTCGGCTTGTTGCAGCTGCCCCTTGTCTCCCAGCTGAGCTGCTGAGCGGGGAGATAAGGGGCGGCTTGCTGTGGCTGCCCCTTGTCTCCCAGCTGAGCTCTTGAGCGGGGAGACAAGGGGCGGCTTGATGCGGCTGCCCCTTGTCTCGCAGCTGAGCTGCTGAGCGGGGAGCCGGGGGCAGCCGTGCCGCTGCCCCCAGGGCAGCCACGGCGAGCCCCCCGCCTTGCTGCACCCCCCTCAGTGCCTGAGCGGCGAGCCAGGGGCAGCCCCGGGAAGCCACCCCCTGGCTCCCCGCTCAGCTTCCTCAGCCCAGGGGGCTGAGCTCCCGCGGGCGGAGGAGCTGGCTGGGGGGGGCGGCGCAGGATTGGTGCAAGGAAGTTTTGCCTAGGGTGGGAAACTTCATTGCACCGGCTCTGCCCCTCCCCCTGCCAAAATGCCGCCGAAGTCCCGGAGGCCCCCGGATGAGTGCAAAAAGCGGCGCTTCGCCTTTTTTTAGTGCTGCTAAAAAAAGGCACCGCTTCGGCACTTCTGCTCAAGGGGGAGCGGCTGCTCCCCCCCCCCCCCCCCCCCCCCGGCTATGCTACTGCACCAGGCGGTGGTCAGTCCAGCAATCATACAGGGTACTGTGAGCACATCAGACCTGTCCTCTGCTTTCTACACTGGTTTCCCATAGAATGTCAATGTCTCAGTCCTCATTTTCAGGGTGCTGTGTGGTCTAGGGCAACAGAGTTGGAATCTTGGTAGAAATGGGGGGTGGCATGAGGCCCTGCCCCTCTCCATGGCTCCACCCTCTGCTCCTTCCCTTCCCCCTGAGGGTCCTCCCTCCCCCAACCAGGATGGAAGTCGGAGCTGGGATGTGGTCAGAGCCGCCCAGGTATCCCTGGCTGCTGTAGGGAGCCCCAGACCCTCCACCTGTCCTGGGCAGGGGGCCAGGGTGCCCGAGAGCAACCCCAGGCCCATGTCCCCACCCCCCACCCAGAGCAGGTGGAGGATCCAGGGCTCCCCAGATACTACAGTGATGAGCACAGTATAAGAAGCTATATACAACCGAACACTGTTGGGTTTGGCAATAGCTATTTTGTTTTTCCTTATTTAAGTCAAACAAAATGCTTAAGACTCAATTCTAACAGCATGATTACACTGATTGCAGGCTCCGCCCCAAACAGCACTCCGTGTTCCAAAGACTGCAGATTTTCACTTCTGCCAGTTACCTGTATTGGTGATGTGAGATCCCAAAGATGGGCATGGTTTACTGAATAGTGAAACTACTCCAAACTGGGAGCAGTAGTCTAAGCACAACTGCACCAGAAAGAGTCCAACAAACTGTAGGAAATTCAAAAAAAGGGGCAACAAATGATTAAAGGACTTGAGGGATTAATTTATAAAGAATATTAAAAGAACTAAATATGCTTAGCTCAGTTTCTCTAGAGGGGATAGGATAACTCTGTAGAAGCATGTGAAAGGTGTAAATTCTAGGAAATGAGAGGAATTGTTTAGGGTGATGTGAGGAGATAAGTGGTAGTAAAGGAATTAAACTGATCAAAGGAAAATTTAGACTGAACCAGAGGAAAATGTTCCTAACGTTGATTCATAATAGGGCATTTAATTCTCTACTAAAGGACTTGGTGGAAGTCCCATTTCTTGAGTCATTTTCATCTAGAGTAGTCAAATCCTCTATCCATAAAAGGAGATGGACAAGATGTCTAAGTGGCTGAATCACAGGTTAAAACTGTGCCTCTTAAGAGACACTATCACACTGCTAGGAGAGGATGGAGATGCACAGCTCAGGTCTCAGGCGGCATTATTATTTTGAGTCCTAATGCCTCTGCAGTGATGTGCTGCCAAAACTTGACAAGGGGCTCTCTCAAAAATGTACAATCTCAGTCACTGATACATGTGACATTCCTTGGGGAAAATGCAACTTCCTTCTTCACTCCCTCAACCTGTAGTCTGGTACCTCTTGGTCCACCATGCTTCCCTTTCTCTGTACCACACAGAGGCTCTTCTTGGTGGCTTCCCTACATGGGATCTGTTCCTCACAGTAGCAGTGGTGGCAGGTAATTCATTCCATGGCCTCTAGCTAGGAAGTGGCTTGTCCAGGTGGGAACTGGAACACTTGCGATGGTGGGATGGGTTGTCTTCTTTGGTTCCTGTGGTGGGAAGATCTCCCCTAGTTGTAGGAGGTCTGGGAGCAGGTCTCCCTACAGTGGGGCTCCCTGTCAGTACCAACTCTCCCTGTCCATCTGTGATGGGTGTATAAACCCTTCACTGGACAGGAGAGGGTCAAGGAACAGCTTTGGGTAAGGAGGCCCTGCCCCTACTCATTGGCCGAGCATGCTTGGGTTGGAGGCGGGGTTTAAAAGCCAGCCAGGCAGCTCAGTCTGGGGCTGGCAAGCCAGGGAAGAAGACGTGCCCTGGGAGATCTAGGGGAGAACTTGGCTGAGACCACTGTGATGGGTTGGATCCCCTGTCTGGGATGCCACCTGATGTGCTGGAGTTCCACTGAGCCTGCCCATTCTACCAGCCTGGGTTTCCTCACCATGTCCTTTCTGTGCCAGGCCCTCAAGCCTCCTCTAGCACACACACAGGTAAGGCCACACCTAGCTGCAGACACAGACTGAAATCAGCTGTGTGTGGGAGAATTCAGCTTGGGATTTTACCCACCACTCACGTGCACACCTCCTTTGGGGTGTAAACCCCAAATTATATTGTCTTGCACTGTACAGAGAGATCTATACAGCATAAGCTCATAAAAATTGCCCCTTCCCTCAATGTGGAGGGAGATATGCACAGCTTCCCTCCCCCTACCCCCAGATATGAATTGCACAAACTGGGTTTTGAAATAAACAAGAAATAAGTTTATTAACTCCAAAAAGTAAATTTTAAGTGATTATAAGTGATAGAAAACAGAACAAAGCAGATTACTGACCGAATAAAACAAAACACGCAACCTAAACTTAATTCACTAAATAAACAGGTTACAAAATGTAAGTTCTCACCCTAAATGTTGTGTGAGGCAGGTTGCAGAGTTTCTGAAACTTAGAGTTCCAGTTATTTCTTTTTACAGGCTAGACCCCTGTCTCAGCCTGGACTCAGCCCTTGCCTTTCCCCAGCTTAGTTCCTTTGTCTATTCAGGTGCTCTCAGCAGTCTTCCTTCTTGGGCGGGGAGGCAGTGGAGAAGAGCCCTGCTTGACTTACTTCCCAGCCTTAAGTAGGATTTACATAAGGCAGAAATCTTTTGTTTCCAGTGGAAAAACACCAGCAGTGTCCAAGGTGGTACTCCGTACCAGGTGACATCATCAGATGACCCTGCAGTGTCAAAGCAACATCCCAGAAAGCTCTTCAGGAAGGTTAGTATCTTCAAAGATCTATTGTCCTTATTAAATGGCTCATTCAGGCTGATTGCCTACTGTCTGGTGGGCATTCCCCCAAGTATACACACAGTTGTAACTGTTACATAGTCAATATTCCTAACTTCAGATACAGAAATGATACATATATACAGATTCGATAATCACATTCAGCAAATCATAACCTTTCCAATGGTACCTTACATGACCCATCTTGCATAAAATATATCTTAGTTATGCCATATTCATCTTATAACAATATTTCTATGAAGAATGTGGGGTGTAGTGTCACACCCACATTGAGCCGGCGAGCAGGGGAGTTACAACACTCAGCAGCTGGGATGAGGGCTGGAAGCTCAGAAGGTCACATCCCCCAAAGACAGGCAGCAGCCGGATGAGTACGGACAGAGATAGGGAGAGACCCAGGGAACCTGACTGAGGGCTGATGCCACATGAACCAGTCCCACAGGGCCTTGGGTCAGAACCCGGTGGAGTGGCAGGGCCTGTGTTCCCCTACCCCGCCTGAATAGTAGTCACTAGGTGAGAGCCCTTTACCCCATGCCCCAATGACACCGTCCCAGCCTAAAGTGTGAAACCACTCATAGAGAGAGGTGGGCTGCAGCGTCTTTCAGACTCCCACGCAGTTCAGCAATAACTTGGCCCCGTCTCCCCTTGTCACTTTCTGCATGTGGTGCTGGAGTGGCTGGCACTGTTAGGATTACATAGTGCAGGCTGCAGCCCACTGAGATGCAAGAATGGAGTTCCCCTCACAGCAGTTGTCATTGTCCTGGCAACAGTGGGTGAAATCAGAGGGCTCAAAAGTGTAACAGGCAGAGCTGGCCTTTCCATTTTCAGGTGTGTTGTAAAACAACTTTTTTGGTGATCTTTCCTCTCCAGCCTTCCCCGTGATCTTGCCAACTTTTGTCCATGATCATCGCACCATTCTGCACAGTGCTGGCATCAGCATTGTAGGGAGGGTTAGTGGGACAGCTCCTTAGACACATGCCACGTGGAACTGATTCCTTTTTATAAACACATGGCTCCCACCTGCTGCAGAAGTCAAGCCTGCCTACATACTGCTCTCTGTCTTAGTAACTAGCTAATATGGCTCTGTGTTCAAAGCTGCCTCTTTGAGGGACAGTGTTTGAGACTTTCCTTTATGTAAGTATTTTTGAATGGCAGCCGAGGTTCTCTATCTTGGTCCCAAAGGCCAGGTCTTTAACATGAGACTTATGCAAATACCTTGAAGTCCCCTCTGGCTCACCTGTTTGCCTCCTGGATGCTGGCAAGGGCTTTTAAAAGGAGGAAAAACATAGAGCCATTGCTCCTCTAAATGTTCTTCTGTCAAATGCCTCCTCTCTCCCTGCCCCCTATGGCTGTCAGCACTGCACCCCCATGCTGTGCTTGCCACTGTGCCAACACCTGCCATTTCCCCTAGATGAATATGTACTTTCATGGCAAAGAATAAACAGTGTAGGCTGAGAGATGCTGCAGTCTGAACACTATGGGTTAAACACATAACTAATAATAAAAAAGCTTACTTAATCAGCGCAAGAGGAGCAGAGTGGAGATTTCATCTTACTCTGCCAAGCTGGAGTTTCTATGGGCTTTGAAACTCCACCTTCAATGCTGATATGCACACTTGTAAAAGTGCTCTTTTCCCTTCGAAGTCAAGCACATTTATCAACCCTGTGACTTGCATGTTAAGTTAGAGACTTGAATATATTAAGAGAACGAATGGATTTTAGAGAATTTCTGGATAGACCAGGGGGCAGATCCTGCCCTATTAGCTTGAGTGGGATTACATATTTATAAGGGCAGAATTTAGTCTATACTGCATAATAATTTGATATTTAGATATGCTGTACCTAAAATTCTATCCAGACAGAGCACGTGAATGCTAGTACAAAAGATTTACATTCCCAAATTATGCATGACTGAAGATTTTCAGAGTCCTAGCCATAGTCACCTAAGTTGCTGTTCACCTTCTATGTAAAACTGACTCCAAACACAGCATTTAAAAAAAGAAACTCCTAATGAAAATCCAAAGGAATGAACTCTTTCAGTTAGAAAAAATGAAAGTAATTAATTGAACCCAAATTCCATAGGTTTACAAGCACGTGTGTACCTTGGGGATTAGTGAGAAATTTAATTGTCAAAAACGTATTACCTTAGAGTGTACTGCCACGTCCCATATCTTTGATTGTTCTGATTTTGTTCTGCCTCTTCAAGCTGATGTCTCTGCCTGCGTTTCTTATGCAACTAATTCATAGGTTAAGTCAAAAGAAGAGAGCTTAAGCATGTAGGGCATTAATATTAAAAGTGACTTTCACACTGGAACAAACTCAAAATTATTCTAATACAAAAAGCAATGTACTTTGTCAGTAATTTTTCATGTGGTTTTGGTATTATTTCAGCTTTGATTTTAAATGAGTTCTCTGCACTCAGCTTCACTTTCCTCTCGGTTCTTCAATGAAATCTGAACTCTACATTAGTAACATCACATTTTGCCTGGCTGAGGATATAATTTGGGGTCAGATTCTGCTCTCAGTTTAACCGCTATAAGGCCCTGATTATACAGGGAGTTTATTTCAGATCAGTGCCCTTGGGGCTGCCCACCATAAAACCCGGGTTCAGTGGTAGCGACCTGGGAAAGAATCCTGTCCCACTTCTCCTAGTAGAGACAGGGAGCAGGAGCACTGCCGGAGGTCCAGTTTTCACCTTGGATCTCCTGCAAGTGCTTTGAGCTCCTTGCTTTTGTTGCAGCACTAAATAGGGTCCTGGCAGTGACCCCCGGGGTTGGGGCCATTGCCTTAGCAATGGCTTTGTACACCTCTGTAATGTGGTGATTGTTGGAAAGGATTGCCCACCCCTTAATCTTTCTGCAGAGGGCCAGAATATCTGGGACCTCAGCATGGCTCCATGTGGCCGCAGTGCTGATGTATGTGACTATAGGAGCATGCATCCACAAATAGACTGATCTTGTCTTTGTATCAGCATTTAAACGGGGAAGTGACATCTGGTCAAGATGACCACAGACGTCTGGAGAGCACACAGTTAGTCCAGTCCTAGTATCATGCAAAGCAATGTGGAATGGCAGTTGGAGGACTGGTAAGCCATTGCAAAGTAGAGACGCATCCCAAGAATGTTAGTTCTCAGTAACTCAATTTGCAATGAATTTAATCCAATTTCAAAGTGGATTATGGAATTCGTATTAACTGGCCACTTAATATGCACTAAGAATTGTATTGTGTGGATGTGGGCCATTTTAATAGGAATAAATGAAAGTTAGTGCAAAATAACTACCCTGGCCCCATGTAGCCAAGGCCTAAGTTTGGAAGAAGGATGGGATATAATGAAGAAGCTTTTGTTCAACCACTCTGCTTCTGAAAAACATACCAGTATGCTCAGTAAACTAGAATCTCCTGTATGGCTACAAATAACTGGAATCTCCTGAAATATCTATTGATTTTAATGTAACATCTATTTAGTGCAGGACAAAAATGTGCATCTGGGCCTAGCAGCAAAGGAGTTTATTGTGCTTTTAATCAAATGGGTTTATTCTAGTAATAAACATAGACCCAGTTTTATTATTTCTATGGCAGTAAGGATCCCAAACAGGGATTAGCACTCATCCTCTCTCTGACAAGGTGTACCAGGCATTCACTGCCCCCTCTTGGAGACCCCACCAACCTTGGCACACTCCACCCTACGAAGGTCTCCTGCTGGAAGGAAAGAGCAGTGAATTCAGACCCCCAGGGGTTGCCTAGAGAAGCCTCTCATGATCAGCTGCATGCAGAATGAGTGAGAGCTGGTCCTCTGGAACACAGAAGAGCCAGGAGCCGGCAGAGGCCAATCAGAATCCAGCAGGCCAGATAAAAAGGGTTGGCTTCTATTTCTTCTGGGTAAAGCCAGGACAGGGAGAGAAGACTGTCCCTGTCCTAACCCAAGTAACCTGGCCCAGTCAAAGGCCTAACCTTGATAACACTGGTCTGGGATCTCTAGGAAGGAGACGTGTTTATATTATAGACTTAAATTCACCTCAAAATAGCCAGCTGGGCATTAGTTTTCTGTTAACTCCAGAAGGGGACTAGACTGAGAGCAGACCTGGCTGGAGGGCTGGGCCATTGAGGCAGCGGACCATTGTGGAAGAGGACGTGGATGGGCCCTAAAGAGGAAGAGTCCTTGCAATGCTGCATCCTGACACAAGGGGGTGATAGCACACTGTAACGCTCCTCCACTACATGGCGTCAGTGTTGTACTATACAAGACCCTTCCAGATATTTGCTAGGGTTGTTCTTTGTACCATGAGCTCCAAGGTGCTCCAAGCACTAGGCTCCACTGATTCTAGTCTTTGGTGAGTTCTTGATAAATGTGCTCTGACACTCCCTTCTGGCAAAGAACGGGATTCTTTAGGAGGGCTTTCACGGAGGAAAGGGTGCAAATACTCCAGCACTTATACAGACTTATACAGTTGCTGTAAAAGATAACCAGTGCTTCCTACTCAGGCCCTTGGCATAGTCCAATAGAAGGGTATATGCAGTATCACCAACGTCAAGAATTAAAAGTCATGAGTCATGTCTCCACAAATCACAATTGGCTTGAAAAGCATGAGAATTTTTTTTTTCAAATAACGTTAGGGTTCTTTTTATTGGCCTTCTGGTTTCTGAGCCTTTAGGGCTCCATGCCTACAAGCTTTTCTCCAGAAGCAGGAGAACTAGAAAGACTACTTTAAAAAATTAAAAGAGAGAAAGAATTAGAGATGAAATTCCCTTGATTCTAGCCAATGTGGCTTGAAGAAAAACCCCAAAATATCATGAAACTCACAATCATGGGAGTTGGCCACACTGTCTGTGGGTAAATATGCCCCATAGGTACATACTGTGCCAAGTATCTGGACTGCCCCTTTACTCCAACCTCTGCAACCAATTAGGTATTGGTCTGTAGGTCTCACTGGCCAGGGCTGAGTCCTGTTGCTCTCTGTGGCTGCTTTGGGGGTCCTTTGCATTGTCATCTTCCATCCAGCCACTGCGCTTGAGTCTGTCCTGCGTGCAGGCTGCCGGCTCCCTGTTTGCAATGACTGGCTTCCCTGCCCTGCTCTCAGTTTCTCACCCAGTCTATTTTTCCCAGCTCTCAGGCTACTGCCTCCACCCTGCCACTCACCACCCACTGTTCCCTGGCTCTCTCCCTGAGCCTGCTCCCCTCTGCCTTCTAATTATTACTACTGCTCCCAGTTTATTAAGCCTCTCAAATCTCTCTACTGACTAGAGGCTGAATGGGGTCCCTACCTTTCCTAGAATGACCAGTCCCTTTCCTACAGCTCATCTTGGGGGAGGGGCACTCCCAGTAACACATCAGCAGGCTCATTACAGTAATTGTGTAGGCAGCACAATGGGGATATCTTCTTCCTTTACTGGCGGAGCAGCTTTTCAAAAAGAGGCTGCATAAGCAATATTGCCATCTAATGGTGCTATTGTAACCTAATATTTTAACAGGCTTAACACTGGTTAACTCCCTGGTGCATTATGAAAGGTTACATATACATATTTGATAACACTTGCACATGCCTGTTAAGAATTGTTGAAGGGCATGCATAGATATTTGTGCCCATGTGTATGCACACCCAGCATCAGAGGCTGAGGAGAGGCCTACCAGATGCTGATTTTGGCCAAAAATATAGGACCTGTTAAATAAATATTGTAGTGCTAGGAGCTTCTGTTTGGGGGCAGTTAGTGGTAACAATGTGAAATTATAAGGACCATGGGGTTACATTTTCAAAAGCTCGTAAGTGACTTTCAGAGAGACCTAGGCATCTAAGTAGGCAAGTCACTTTTGAAAATGGGACTTAGGCTCCTAAAGCATGCCCTTCTGAAAATTGTATCCAGAGGTAATTATTGAAGTTTTAAAAAACAACCACCAAAAAAACCTGTTTTTTCTGTTTGTGTTTTTAATTGCAATTTCAATACTTACAATTAGAGGCGGGCAATTACTAAAATATACCATATGTTCTATTTGTAACATAATTGGGAGCCACCAGATAGACTACTTACAATAGTACCAACAAGTTCTATTTAGCTCTAGGTGAAAAGCTTATTGCTAGCTGTTGTGGTTGGCTGCTGAGCACATATTGACTGCCATTGTTTCTTTCACTGACTCCTTTCTTGAGGGAACAACTGCTGTCTACAGGATATACTCAAACACAATTTATTAGTGGTATAAAAACATTACATTATTGGATGACTTGTAAATTTAGAATAAGTCTGTGGAAAGAACATTGTACAGGAATAAGGAGTCTAGCTGCTGAGAGAGACTGAGAAGGCATGAATCTTCCTGAGGAGTGGAAGAACTTCAGACAACATACAGAGTTCACTTTGAGCGTCCCCTGAAATCCACAGACGAGGAAGAAAAATGATATCTGCTAATCTGATCAGGAGAAAGAGGTAGAGACATATATACTGCTTGCTAGATGTCAGCTGAAAATCTGAGTGTATTACAGTAGGTTTTGATAAATCTATCACCCCAAAAGCTAATCCAGTGTTGGCATGCTATAAATTTCATGAGTCAGTACAAGGTCCAAGTGAGCACATAGAATGGTTTATGACAGATTTGTTGGCTCAGGACACTGCATTTGCTGACGTGGAAGAAATGATTCAAGACAAGCTACTGTTTTTGACAAATGTAACAAAATCTAATATAGTGGGGAGCAAAGACTGATTTAAATAAAGCAGGAGACAGTGCTAGAGCACATGAAATGACACAAGTCCAGCTAAAATCCATTTCTAACAAGGAGGCACTGTATAGAGTAGCAAAACTCTGTATGCAGGTGGGCTATAAATCTATAAGCAAAGGGACAGCCGGTGGCAAATGTGAGAGAACACAGTGCCAGCTGGATGTCCATCAAAAGGACACATACGTTACAATGGTAAGAGGAAATCACTTTGCAAAACTCTGTAAATCCTAATTAATGCATAGAATGAACGAGAAGCCACAGTGCAACACCAATGATGTTTTAGTGAAACACCCTCCATAAGGACAGAAGTAGCACCAGTTTCAACTATAGTGTCCCAACTGAACTAAATATTGTCAGAAGTTACTCCTAGGGAGAAAAGTTGCCACTAACTTAGTTCAAGTTGAATACTGGTGCACAAATCACTGTAATGCTTACGTATGTATATGAGCAGTTCTCAAAACTCTTCCCTCCTCCCCGCAACAGAGACTGGCTATGCAGGTGACTGCTGCTTGTACAAGGTGTGTCTGTAAACAAAATGCATATGTAAAAAATCTATGGGCTATATCCTCAACTAGTGTAAACCAGAATAGCTCTGCTAGAGATATGAATAGTGCTTAGCGCTACCATAGAAGAACATGACGCAGATCTATGTTATGCTCCAGACAGCTTGGGAAAAAGACAAGTGCAGCACCCAGAATAAAGCATTTTGGTTACATTCTCTCATCTTAGGATATTCAACCCTACCCTAAAAAACTGGCAGAAAATTGCATGATTACTATTGGATTTTAAACTAGAAAAGATGAATAGATTCTAAGGCCAGAAGGGACCACTGTGATCATATAGTCTGACCTCCTGTATAACACAGGCCATAGAACTTCCCCAAGATAATGACTAGAGTGTATCCTTCAGAAAAACATCCAATCTGGATTTTAAAATTGTCAGTGATGGAGAATCTACCATGACCCTGGGTAAATTGTTCCAATGGTTAATTATTCTTACTATTTAAACAAATACACCTTATTTCCAGTCTGATATTGGAGACGGTGATTTCTTACCAGGTTTATACCATACCTTGCAGAAGCATTGATAACAATAAGATCTTTTGAAGAGTGAGCTTCAGTGGGATACTGGCAAGAATCCACCTTCATTAAAATGAAGCAACTAATTGTTAGCACAGTGGCATGGCATGATATAAATAAATATAAAATTCAGATGGATGCATCCAAGCAGTAACTTGTGACTCTATTAGTGCACATAGAGCAGTGAGTGGTTTATGTATTCAGGTCTCCCACCACTACAGTAATAACTTACTAACAGATGGAAAAAAAGTGATGTATGTAATTAGGTTCAGCTAGGAAGGCTTCCATCAATATGTGCGTGGGCGAAAAGAGACTCTGGAATCTGATCATATGTTACCCATCCTAGTTGTGTTTTTAGCACCATCTGAGAGTGAATCCATAAATATTTGTTATGAAGTTCATATTTGAATAGTGTGGCTTGAAGTTAAATACCAGTGCTCTGAAATATCTTCAGCAAATCTGAAGCCCATATTAAAGTAAAACCTCGATTTTTTCTTATAAACTCCAGCCTTGTGAACAACCCATTATATGAACTATTTTTCCCAACAGGGAAAAAAATTGTATAATGAAGGTGATATTGATGAAGAACAACTCAATGTCCTTTCATATTCTGATGCCTTCAGTGCATTGGAAAGTGCTTCGCAGTAGTTTGCACAAAGGATAAAGTGATGCAGTGCACCAGACTGCAACTTATGCACGATAGCTCCTGTAATGTTGAGAGGTTCAATTTTATGAACTTTTTGATTTTATTAACACCTCCAAATTGTTAATAAAATAGGGGTTCTACTGTAATTGATTTGATACTTTTTTTCAATTTTTTCCTTTTATAAAAGGGGCAGCTGTAACAGGCCATCTCTTGGCTCCTAATAATGTTACAGATTTCTGAGGCCTGATTCACCTATGCCTGGTATACAGTTGAAATTACTGGTGTCAAAACGCCCAATACTCCTGTGTATAAGGCAACTTTGTAACTTCTAAAGACGGATAGATGTTCAATAGCAAATACATTACCAAAATGACCTAGCATTTGACTGTATTTTTGTCTTATCGGCCTTCTGTTGCGAAAGGATGAAGGGCAAACCACAAGAGTACATGTACAGGAGAGGAGATGGTGCCTAGCATTAATTAATGATAATGTTAATCCTTCATAAAAAGCTCAGTGAATGGGACTATATCACTCTTCTCGCTACAACTCAGTTCTCTGGGATGCTATTAGACGGGTATACATTATGCAATCTTTCACAAGTTTCTTTGTGACAATTATATGGCTTAATAGACATTCTTTTATGCTGTGAATAGATCATCCAACTGCGTATCTAGCACATGGACAACCCTAAAACCAGACTCTCTGGAACAGAGGTAGCAGCCATAAAGCTGGCATTATTTTCCACTGTCAGGGCCAAATTGTCCCCTCAGTTACTCCAGGGTAAATTTGCAGATAACTCTATTGAGGCCAAATGAGCTAGTCTGAATGTGTCCTGAAATGTAACTGAATGCAGAATCCAGCCCTCAATGTTCAAACTGAGCACTGCAAATACTAGATGCTCAGGTATACCATAGCTCTGTTTGATGTATTTGAAGAAAGTGGACCACGGTGACTGTGACATTCCCCGGGGTACAATCTGGACTGTTGAACAGCTGTGTCCCCTCAATTCTCCAATCTGGGGTGCCTTTTACATGGCTTTGCTGTGAGAACAACCACTCCTGGCCTGTTCACACACCGCTTCTAGCATGCAAAATCACTCCCAGCTGAATGATATGAGTGCTCTAGCCAGCCACTCCTAAATTATATTGCAAAGTGACACCAGTAAATTCTCAATCCCAGACTTGTCCCCAGAAATTCGTGTCTTGCACTGCCCAGCTCTTTCCTTCTGTGCAGTACAAGCTCATAGAAAGTCCATCATTTCATTAATAGAAAATAATATTGACAAACTTGTTATCTCAGATTGAGTTTCCCAAACACTTCAATCCAAACACACACTGGTTTAGATAAAACAAAAAAACAAGTTTATTAACTACAGAAAGATAGATTTTCAGTTATTACAAGTAAGAAGGTATAAAGTCAGAATTGGTTACAAAGAAATAAAAGGTAAAACACAAAGTAATACCTAACTTAACAAGCTACGTGAACTTGAAACAAAATGGTTTTTCTCACCACATGCTCAGAGTGGTCTGGCTGGATATTTTAGCCAGGTCCTCTCCACCAATTTAATGATGCTCCTTTTCTCTTTCAAACGCTGATGCTGTGAGTAGAGATGAGGAGAGAGAGGTGATTTTTGTCCTCTGTTCTCCCTTCTTATAGCATTTCTCTTCTTTGAGAATCATCTCCAGCTGGGGTTCAGGTGGAAGCAAATATTTCTGCCAAGATGTAAATTTCTCTCACACCTTTCTTCCTGCCAAAGAATGGTCACTTAACCCAGTAATAGTCCACTTGATTATGTTGGCACCTGACTGAGGTGCTGGCTAGCCTTTTGTCCCTGAGAAACTGGTTTGGGCTGCTTTTCTAAACTTGAAGCATGTCTCAGCAATGTCATAGAGTAGACTCTTATAACTTTACATACAATGTTGCTACACACATTTTATCAGGATAATAATGTTCAGTGGATTATGAGTTTTCAAATGATACCACACAAGGCATACTTTGTACAAAATTTATCATAGTTTTGTAAAAGTGATGAACATAAGGGTACAGTCTGTCACAGTGACTTAAACCTCCTTTGTACTCTCCCAATTCTGGGGGTAGCTATGGGGGTTGGTTTAGCCCCTGGCCCAAGTCACTAATGTTTTGACTTGCGGCTATTCTAACTTACACCCTCTTATTCCTTATTCCTTATTCCATGTACTGCCTCTGAAAGGGCAATACATCAGCAGGACTCACCAAGGGAGCAGCACCCTCCAACCCTGCCCCCTCCTGCAACAAACCCATATATGGGTAAAATGTAGCTATGCCATCCTGTGCCTGCCAGGGATTTCCTCTGTGGAAGAGGAATCCTTAGCTCTAAAGGAAACTTTGGCTCCCGTGGCACAAAGAGGCCAATGATCTGGCCCCTCTGCTGATCCTTAAATTAAAAAGTCATCTGCTGAGGCAGAGTGGAGCATGTGCAAGAAACCAAGTCCCAATAAAACTAATATATGTCAACTTACAGGTAAAGGGGCTTCACCCCCAAACTCGGTGCAGCTATGCATACTTTATTTGCAAAATACCCTCACTATCTAATGTTAAAAAGGGGTGCCTCCATTTCTTTAATACATCAGGTCTGATTCCCCACTCCTGCCTAGTCGTTGATCTGACTGGGAGCCTTTTGCACCCCACTTGCAGAGGGGGAAGTGCCTATGCAAGGTAGCAGAAAATCTGGCCCATTTTTGTTGTGCCGCCTTCATATCTCAGTTGTCTCATTTTCCCCTTTCCCAAGCTCACTACCATAGGCCAATAGTCTAAAAAATTTCAAACATAAGATAAAATTACACAGGAGAAATCTAGCTACAGCCATTCAGAAAGTCCCCTCTCAAAGCTAGCTATGGTTCATCTACAGTACTAAATCAGAGTTAGATGAACTCATTAGCACCTCTGTTGCTGCGACACTACAACCTTTGCATGTGAAAAATGCCTTTGTTTTCATAGGTGTGTACTATGAAAACTACATGCTTTGCAAAACATGCTGTATAACAGGAAATATTACCTGCCCCTGCTTTTAAAAAATGTTGCCTTAAATTTGACACTTGCCAGCTAAATTATATTCCAACAGTATGGAGGAGAGTTCGGGACCATTCACTGCAAAACACAGTCCTCTGCCACTTTGTGTTGCTCCACGAATGAAGTATGAATGGGGTATGATGTGATCAGAACCTTGTGATGGGTGCTTAGTCTTATTGACATTTCTCATACGGTGTGTTTTTTAAATATTTAAGGGCTATCAGACCATAAATGTAGTGGTGTTAAAGTCAAGTACAATCTGTTCCTCCTTCCTTTTACATGTTTATTTGTATAAGATTGTTTGTCAGAGAAACATGAGACAAGCAGGAGAAACACATTTTCTACTGGCAGGGCTAAATTCAGGCCTGATGCAGAGGGCGGTGAAATTGCACCGACCTATGCTGGTCAGAATTTGGCCTAGAGTCTGCTCCTGCTTCCACAGAAATCAATAGCAAAACTCCCATTGACTTTGATAGGAACAGGATTAGAGTCCATTGTTTGATTTTAAGACAATGGCTCATTGCTGGGTGGTAGAATTGTGACATCTGTGAATCTCCTCACAGTCATCAAAATGATATGCTGCAATAGGGTCGAATGCTGTAAAAACTTGCTTGTGTACACTTAAGTTTATTGCACAACTGTGATGCCACAGCTGAGGAATTTAGCCCACAGATGATAGTCATAAGAAATGACTTTTTGTTATGTCTACATAATATGTAATCAGTGGAGAAATATGCTTCTTGATACATGCTATCACATAAAATATGTATTAGGCCTCAAATTCCCAAAGGGCCCTCTCTTTCCCCAACCTTATGAGAGAAGGGATACCCCAATCTAATGCTGTACATTGAGAATGTCTCGCGAAATTCTCAGTTATTGTGATAAAAATATTTTCATGTTACTTGTATGTTCCACAAATAGCAAGAAACTATATTTTCCCCAGCAGTCAGTGAGAACCCATGGATTTCCGCTTTGTGGTCACACATTTCATCTTATTAGCACAACATTTAATTTGTGCTAATCAGACTGAGGTGGGTAGAGCGCGAAATTAACTTGACTTTCATTTTGTGTTGTACGGTAAACTGACTTTGTAGAATCACGGTAGAAATCTGAGTTGTGGATGATGGATGAGAAAAACCAGAGGGTAAACAGAGTACTGTGCCATTGCAACTGTGCTAAAAGGGACACAATATTCAACTCAGACTTTGCCAGAAAAGCCCAAGTTCTCTGACAAATCAAAGGGTGAACTCTGCTCTCAGTGGCCTGGGTGTCACTGTGTTATAACAGAGAGCAGTTTGGACCCAAACATTTTTCTTCAGCATCTCCTTTGTTTTTCGAGTTATAGATTCATCCCTTTTTCCATTTCTCTGGCACCTTACCCTGCTTCACTGAATGAAGCTTTTCAGAGATTGGAGACTCCAACATAGACAGAAACCACAACTGCCTTCACCTGAAATAACAAAATTTCCTTTTAAGCAGAGGAAAAATAAAAGTAATACTTCTCAAATAATGGTCTCTAATGTCTTATTAAGATTTGAGCATATTTTTTCCATTGGTGAATACAAAGATTTGTCTCCTCATCAGGAGCAAACTAATGCGGGCTGGCAGTGCCAGGAAGCCTCAGAAAGCTCTTGGCACAGAAAGGGCAGCTTCTGGAAGAAGAGAGAGTAACTACAACCATTTCCCTCAAGACAGCAATATAAAATGGACAGAGGGTGGAATTCACCCAGGTGCAGAAGGCCTGTGCACCTCTCAAGCTGAGTGGCAAAAGCAGCCATCAGACTGTCTGGGGAGGAGTTCTCTCTACTACTTGCATGCCTCAGAGAGATCTGTGTGCAAGCTCTCAGTAAACTGAGGGCTACTTTGGGGTTGGGAGGGCTAGGGGCCATGGCAACTGTACTTCTGTTAATCCAGTGGTTTAAAATCCCTACTAGTGGGCAACACCCTTTGATGGTGCTGCAATATTATAGGGCATTCTGACCCTTCCACAATCTTTCTGTGACTGTACCCTTCTTAGTGAAAGGTCCTGGGTTACCACTTTGATGAAGGGCAAACCCTGCAACGCCACTGCTCTGAGCCAGGGTCCTTGGCATCAGCACCTCTGGTCTCACCATAGCTTCTTCAGCAGGTCCAAATGACTTTGGACCCCTCTTTGGGACCTATGCACCCAGCTGATGTTTTTCAGTAACACAGAACAGCCTTTTCAGAACAAGACATTATTTATTAGCCAGCAGCAGTACAGTGTTCAGGGACATTGGGTTTAAATGGTAAAGAAAAGCCTAAATGTGTACTCTCCCTTACTGGCCAGCTTCCTCTTGCTTGGTTAGGAGGATCCCACTGTGTACTGCCTAGAAGACAGACTACATGCAACTTATCGCCTGTGTCTTTTGTTTCAAATCCCATTCATGCTGTTTTAATGTGGACTGCCTTCCTCTCCCCTCACCTAAGTTCAAGTCGGGGTGGGCTTCAGTGATATAATGCTTAATTTTGCAGTAACCCTACAGAAATTATCTCAAATTGGTAATTCTGTCACACCTGAATCTCCAAAATCCATCTTGTGTGTGCTGTCATCATAAGGTAAAGCACCAGTATTCCAAAACCTAACTAACGTTTTACCAGTAAATGTTATCTAATTGAAAATCTGTGCAACAATTATGAGGCTTCACACATTAGTAATAAATATATATTGTATCAATGGCACTATGATAAAATTTTCCCATTGTGTATATGTCAATGTAAAGATCTGTTCTCATCAAGTTCTCAATTTTATTTCATCTCAGTGGGGTGATTTAGTTATTAAAACCAAACCTCTTTTAAACTCAATCCATATTGGAAAGAAGTTGGCCTCCCTATTCTTAGAGTGAGAAATGATAACATAACTGTTTAACGATAGGTTGTCATCCATGATTTACAATGCTATAGTGGTCTCCTTAAAGAGTAAATATTTGCCAACAGAAATCAGACATATAGTATCTGAAATAGATACCATGTAAAATTATAAAAGCACCTTCGAAATACCACACATAGCTTAGTCCGCTTAACAGCTACTTCCACAGGAAATGTGTGATGCACCTAAGATATCCTTCTGTGGTAAATATTAGCAAATATTGATTTTTTTAATGGCAACCACTGTACATGTGTTTTATATCCTGATGTCAATAATATCAATGAAAATATGAGTTACAGTAGATACAATTCAACATAGCTGAAGAAAATATGACTTTCACTTTCAGAACATAGCTTTATAAGTTGCTTTATTGTTGAGAATTAGTTTAATAGCCCAGACAGTGAGGTTTCCTTTTGATTAAATGGAAACTTCCAGAAACTTCTGATACAATTTAAAAAACGTTGTCTTGTTAAGAAATATTAAGACATATATCTGAAACAATTTTAAAAAATGCTTTGGTAGAGTGTATATGCAACAAATGTGATCGGTCCAAGGAAGCTGATGGCCATATAACAGAATGAATTCCTGTGAGCTTAACTGGGGGCAGCTGTTGCTTACCTGAGACTTAAGGGAAACAATATCATTGAAAACTAACAGAAGGTATTTTATTTCACTACTAATATAGACAAGTCTCATGTAACACAAGGGGGCTGTGCTCATTTGACCTCTCTCATCCAAGTCTGAACACTATCTGCTTAGTCCCATTTCCTCTTCCTTCATAGGTGGGTTTAAATAGAACTCTTGGCTGCTGAAAGTCTCAGGCCCATTCACTGAGGAATGGATTCATTGTATATGCAGCAAATTTGCCAAGCGGACAGTGACCCTACATCTCACAACTCTTAAGCCCACTATGCTATTTAAAGGGTACTGGGCTGTATTTTAGAAATGGATATACAACACTATCTTATCATTGCTCATCTCTTTTTATCTGGTATTTGTTTCTTTTGCTTGGGGCTATTTGACATTTTTGTTTTCAGTGATAAAAATAAAAACCACTTGCAAAATATAGTACATGCAGATGCACACCAACTTCAGTCAACTGGATAACTGCTGTTCCAGATATTTTTGTAAGTGTAATTAACCAAACTACACACACACATATGGGTGTCACAGTGTTTTTTTCTGCATCTCTGCTGTTTTTCCAAATATAGCCGTTATCCCTTTATCCAAAACATGATGGGCTGACTCCAACCTTTGGGGTGCACCACAGCGAGCCTCCAGACAAATTCAGACTGCAACTACGGCCTCAATTTACAGTGGTGAGAGTACTTAACCATTGGAACAACTCACCCTGGGTCACTGACCATTTTTAAATCAAGATTGGATGTTTTTCTAAAAACTCTAGGGATTATTGTGGGGAAGTTCTATAGCCTGTGTTATACAGGAGGTCAGACTAGATGATCACAATCACCACTTCTGTCCTTGGAACATATGAATAATCCAGTCCATGGACTCCCAAGGGCAGGAGAAAAAGGCAGAGTGGCACAAATTGCCCAGCAACCTTACTCTGCAGAGGAGCCTGAAACCAGCTAATCAGTTCACAAGTGAGCAAGGCCATATGGAAAATGAAAAGGGCAAGCTGGCTGGGAGATTATTTGATTCACAGCATTTCCTGGAATCAAATAATTCCTGGGTAGGTTCCTATGGACCCCTGCTGCAATGTACAGCTTCCCTCCCAGAAGTACTGCCACCTGTCCTCCCTCACGAGAGAAGACACCTGACAACATAACTGACCCAACGTCGGTGTGTGTGTGGGGGTGCAATTTGCAGCCTCCTGTGCCTGAAGAAGAATTTGGCCTAATGAGTCTAATCTTGAAAACTTTCTTTCAGGTTAGAGCTAAGTCATCCTTGCACTACCTACAGTATCCTGAATAAGCAAAATGAGTTCAGCTTCTTTATATAGTTTAATAGGAATCAGTGCATCCAAGACTCGGACAGACCAAGGAGAAAGGTTTTGGAGATTCCATGATGAAGAAATACAGTATTAATGCAATTCCATAAGGAATGGATCCTTGTGACACTATATTTCTGTAGAAAATGGAGATGTTCTATGGAGACAAGTGTGCATACCTTCTTTGGTTTCGCATGCACTTCTGAGTGTTGCTGCTTATATGGAAGACAATTACTTTAGCAACATAAGATGAAGAGATGGGAAAGAAAAGGACATGAGCTTCTTTTTGGGTAAGAAACAACTTTCTCCAACAAATGACCTTCGGCCACAGATGCTATAGCCGATGTATTTGATGTATTTAAATGAAGAAACCTATAAAACCAAATCTTGCTGCTTCTTCCTCCATAACGTCTCTAAAATCCACCCTTTTCATTCTGTCCCTGCTACTAATACTCTTGTGCAGACCCTCTTCTCCCTCGTGCAACCTTAGGGTGACCAGATATCCTGATTTTATAGGGACAGTCCCTATTTTGGGGGCTTTTTCTTATATAGGCACCTATTACCCCCCACCCCCTGTCCCAATTTTTCACATTTGCTATCTGGTCACCCTATGCAACCTTCTCTTCTCTAGACTTCCTGACACCCACCTCGTTCCCCTCGGATCCCTTCAAAACTTTGCTACTGAATATTGTTTTGAATAGACCAGTTTCTGCCCTGTCATTCTAACCGCCCCTTCTTTGAATCCCTCTGGTGGCATCCATTGCTCCATATCAAATACAAGCTTGTGGTCTACACCTTTAAGGCTCTTTATAACTTATCCTGTCCTCCTCTTCCACTTTCAGTGTGAACTGCCAAGGATGCTATCCTCCGATGCTTACTTGTCTGCTTTTTCCAAGGATCTTTATGCTTTTTTATACATGGAAACCCTCTCTGAGCTAATCAGTTCAGCCGAGACCCTATCCTTCTAATCCTTCCACAAGACCCACTTCTATTGTGATACCTATGGGAAACTGCCGAGTGCTAATGGCTAGGTTGATAAAGGCGGTTACAACTGAGGTTTACATTATATTTTGTGTGTTTTTATCTTATAACTTCTAAAAAGAAAAAGTAAATTGACCAACTTGCTCTTATAGCTGGCCTATATAAACATACCTCCTTATTACTGTCTTCCTCCCTCCACAGTTCCTTCCAATTGTTTGTTACATCCACTTGTTGTGCCTAGTCTTAGTCTGTAAATGTTTCAAGGCTGTCTTCTACTCTTTATCTGTACAGCAACTAGCGCAGTAGGGGCTCAGTCCTGAATGGTGCCTCTACATATTACTGTAATACTTATACTAATATTAAGAGACAGGTTTATTACAGGTAATAACAAGATTTTGTCTACTACTTTACAAAAAGATGGTGTGATTGACAGTCATTCTTACAACACTCTCCGTACTCACCACTTGACCTTCTAATCTCTGGATCCAGCTCTACCATGGAGGTTTACAGCTCAGGAATTCTGTAAAAGGGGAGTAATGCAATGGGGAATCAACCCAATTTTTTACAGCTGAACAACTCCTTACCTCTCCTTACTGGCTTGAGCCTGTCACCCCACCTGGGGTCCGCAGAACGGAGTTGTCTCCTCAACCCACTCCTTTCCTTTCTCTGCTGGCTCTCAGCTTCAGGCCAGTCCCCAGTGCCGAGAGGAGCTGCCCATGGATTCTGGCAAGAGGACCCAGCAGGCAGAGCAGGATCCAAGTGCCAAATGCATGTGGCTTAAATGGAACATTGATGGCTGGGCCAAATTTGATTGGTGTTAGGATGGTCCTATACAACAAGTGCCAGGGGGCTGCTCCAGGCTAGATTCCAAGTGCCAGAGCAATGCTCGGGTTTGCTCAAGCAACACTACACCCCTGGAAGTCTTGTCATCAGACAGGTAGTCACCCATCCATACTCCCCTTGGCCAGCAGTCATTGGTCTCCATTGTATCTCATAGGTAGCTCTAGACACGCAGATGGTTCTTGATAGTTCGTTCAAACCAGCACATCTGTGTGACCCACAGATTCATTGTTTATTCTCCTGTTCTCAACAAATGTCTCTGGAAAGTTACCCTTGAGACCAGTCGGTATGAATAAAAAAGTGAGTGGGTAAACTGAGTCACACCTAATTTTCATTAAAATAATATACATTTCCTGCATTCTCCACAGATGCTCTGTGTGTGTGAATTCCATCTCTCCCCTGATAAAAGGCAAAATTTTGCCCTCGCTTGTACTGCAAGGGGATGCCAGGGTATAACTGAGAGCAGAATTTGCTTCTTTGTTCCCTGAACAAAACCAACTAATTTAAGCTTCGTTCAGGAGAGAGGTGAATTTTGCCACCCAGTGAGAAATGCTGTTTACTATGTACTATCTTTGCATTGTGAAATGTAGTGGAAAATAAAGACTTGGATTAAAATTGTCTCTTCTGTTCCTATGCCTGGTAGCAGCCCTCTTACAGCATTTCAAAACATATCTTTCCTCTCTAGTCTATACTTATTTTCCCCCTTCTGATTATAATGTACTATTTAACCAGAGACACCGACTTCCGGTGGTGCCGGTGGGGGCTGACGCCGGGCCCCGCCCCCGCCTCCGAGTGACGTTGCGGCGCCCCGCCCCCGACGCTGGGTGACGCTGCGGGGCCCCGCCCCCGACGCCGGGTGATGTTGCGGGGCCCCGCCCCCGACGCCAACGCAACGTCGCCCAGCGTCGGGTGCGGGTCCCGCAACGTCTCCCGGTGCTGAGGTGAGTTTGCGGTGGGTCCCGGGGCTGGCGGGGAGCTGGGCACGGGCCCCAGGGTTGGCAGGGAGCTGCCGGTGGGTGCTCTGCACCCACCAATTTTTCCCCGTGGGTGCTCCAGCCCCAGAGCACCCACAGAGTCGGCGCCTATGTATTTAACTAACAATTACTTATATATGTAACTTATTTAACTCTAAGTGTTACAGAATACAGTTTTGTGGTAGCTTTTGTTGTGAAGTTGTGAAGGCTAGGACTATAACAGGGTTTAAAAGAGAACTGGATAAATTCATGGAGGTTAAGTCCATTAATGGCTATTAGTCAGGATGGGTAAGGAATGGTGTCCCTAGCCTCTGTTTGTCAGAGGGTGGAGATGGATGGCAGGAGAGAGATCACTTGATCCTTACCTGTTAGGTTCACTCCCTCTGGGGCATCTGGCATTGGCCACTGTCGGAAGACAGGATACTGGGCTGGATGGACCTTTGGTCTGACCCAGTATGGCCGTTCTTATGTTCTTATGTTTTGTGACTCCAGCAATATGAGGACCCAATATAAAAGAGACCGTAGAAAAATGTCTTTCCTGGTTTAACTCAGAAGAACTTTCACCCTTTATTATGTAAGCAAATTGTAAATGGTTATACTGTAAAGTTCTGATAAACTAATATCAAAGAAGGTAGGGACTGATTTTACAGGCTTTCTCTAGACTCTTCTATTGCTGGAGGTACAAAGGCTGTCACTGACTGCTACCAGCAGTTGGCTCAAAAATGCACATTTTAATCGGAGTTTTTTATTATTTTAAGTTTCTTTTTTATTATCTGAAAGCATATAGGTGTATATGCAAAGTATGTTTTATGGTATATATCATGTGCTACTTATACATTAAATTATAGGTGTATGGATAATGGTGGGAAATGGTCAAATCACAGCAAAAATGCTAAAAGCTCTTGATACCATCATTCTAAGAAAACTGACAGAACTGTTCAATGAAGTTTGGGGAAAAAGAGACTCCTCCTGACCAGTGGAAATATGGAATCATTGTCAGACTACCATGCTCTTACTGTTGGTAACAACTGGAGAGAAGTTAAATTATCCTCTGTTGCAGGGAAATCCTTCTGCAGTGTTATACTACATAGGATGAACGAGGCAGTGGATGCAAACTTAGAGAAAAACAAGATGGATTCAGACCCAAAAGATCATGTGGAGATCAGCTATTCACACTAAGGACCATTATAAAAGATTGTACAGAACGGAAAGGTTCCCTCATCAGTTTCATTTTTTTTCAAAAGGCATTAACAACTTGTACAGAACAGACATTGTGGAATATTCTTCAATCCTATGGAATCCCAGCTAAAGTCATCAACATCATCAAGGCCATGTGCAGAGATGCAAAATGCTCTGTAAGGCTGAATAACAGTGGTTCAACATGGACACTGGCATGAAACAGGGCTGTCTTTTCTCTCAGTTGTTGTTTGGCACTGCCTTACACTGGATAATGAAGAAGTGTATTAGCATCACAAACACTGGTCTATCATAGATAGATAGCAAATACCTAGAAGACCTAGACTTTGCTGATGATATTGCACTACTGAGCAACACCTTAAAAAGTTATGGAGACAGACAACCTGGCAAAAACAGCAGGTCAAAAAGGAGTGAAAATTAGTTATGTTAAAACAAACATCCTTGAAACCCAGGTATCAAGCAGTGACATCACATTAGATGGCAAAAATGTCAAGAAAGCAGGACAGTTCACCTATGTGGGCAGCACCATATTGGCCAATGGAGACCTCAAGAAGGAACTGATATCAAGGATAGGAAAGGCATCCACAGCATTTACTAAACTCAACAATGTAGGGACATCAGAGATATATAGCACCAGAACAAAATGGAGAATTTTCCGGTCAAACATAACCTTCGTGCTAACATATGGTTGTGAGGGCTGAAGATCTACCAAAATGTTAGATAGAAAACTAGATCCCTTTGAAAATAAGTGCCTGCAAAAAATTCTGGGCATTGGTTGGAAAGACTTCATCACCAACAAAAAGATCTGAGAAATCCCCAGCCAGCAGCTCATTCACACCAGAATCAGAAGGAAGCGCTGGACATATTTGGAGCAAGTACTCCAGGTGCCAACACACAGACACCCACATGAAGCTGTCAAGTGGAAACCAACTGGTGTGAGGAAACGAGGGCACCCAAGAGAAACCTTACGAACCCTTAGCAGAGATGGCAGAACAGTCAATCTCAACACCATAGAGCAGATGGAAGTAGCAGCAAATGCCAGAGAAGAATGGAAGGGACTAATTTATGCCCTGTGCACCAAAACTGGCATAGGGCAGAGGATTGATGTAATGTATGTACAACAATATTCCTATTTCATTATTTGTCTTAACATTTTGCAGTGCATGCATGTTGAGAAATGTTTTGTTACAATGTGACTGTCCAGACTGCTGTGCTAACGAAAACTAATAGTTTTCTTTTAGGCTAAATTCTGATTTTGGACAGTAAATCTAACCTTCCCAAGTGTATGTGAGTAACTAAATGACAGTTCCACTCATGGGAAAAGCTCTTGTGGGGGTCTGAACTTCAAATAATAAGTAATTGAATCACCTGACTGTATACAATATTACTGTATTATAAAAGTGTATCAAGTAAGGTCTTTTATAAAAGCTAATGACAGACTGGTAATTAATATTGTCATAAATATGTGTATTAACACTATATGAGGAATTATGGATATTCACTGATAGAGTTTTAAAGTCTGTTACCAAACACAGGGAGAAAAAGGGTTTATCTCAGACAGGAGGGAAGGCAGCTATCTAACTGTCTCCAGTGAAATTAAGCAAGGTGTGACCAAAAACAATGGAAGCCCCAATTACATATGAATCAGCAGGGGAATGGGAGGTCCACAGGAAGTGAAGAACAGCAGGAGTGTGGGGACAAAACAGTGAGTTTGGGAAGATATAAGAGACAGAAGCAGTCATTTTGGCATCCATTGTTGGACAGACACACAGGGCCAGAGCTCTTGCAAGCTGAGAAAGATGGGTCCTTCAATTTAAGGGGGCTGAAGTCTCTGGGAACTGAGTATAATTGAGAAACCTGCTTAGGCAAATATCTTTCACCTAGGAAGGCAAGGGAAACCAATACCTTTACTTCTGTGGAAAGTTTTGACTGAGAGAACCTCAGCCATGGCTGCAAAGAAGAAAGTTTAGTAAGAAATCTACCTTAAACCAAGACTGCAGCTTGTTAAGTCTTAGCTGCAAGAAAGTGCTTATTTGCTTGTAACCATTTTGTCACTATCTTTTGTACTTGAACTCACTTAAAACCTCTCTTTTTGTTAAACTTGTTTTACTTTTAATCTAAAGCAACACAGTGCTGTGTTTGCATCAAAGTGGTTGTTAACTCAAAGCTATAAACTGTGCTTTTCTCTATTTAGAGGCACAACAAGCCTTATTATTTCTCTGAGTTGTCCAGGAGATGCCTAGACACGTCAAGGAAGACGGTTATGGGGAAATTTGGGACTGGTTTGTGTGTTAGGGTCACCCTACAAATAGTAACCAAGGCTGGTGGAGATCAGAGTGGGGCTTTTGTATTGCAGGCTGGTTGCTGGGGTCAGATCACGGAACCAGGGTTGTACAGCACAAACACACTCAGGGAACTGCATGCTTGTCTGCTGGCTGTTGGTGTCCAGGTTGTGAGCCACAGAAGCAGTGCATTTAAGGCAGCCAGGGTAACAGGGAAAGCAGTGATACAACCGCTCACTGGTCTGGATTAAACCCCAAAACGTGAGAGGCTCTAAAAGATTAGTCACTTTCCAGGCTTCACTTGTCCTAAAAGTGAATGTATGAAAATGCATACATTTCTGTGTTAGTGTGCCCTGTCGGCACATATGCATTTCCCATTCTGAATTATGCACGCTGCTTTATTTTGTGAAAACTGTCATTCCAAATCCAATCATATTTTCATTCGCATTTCTTGATGACTCAGCAGACATGGCTTTTTTTTCTCTTCAGAAACCTGTTACATGAAACATGATTTTCAGTTAACCTTTTCAACAGAAGAAATGACCCATTGCAGCTCATCAATAATGCCTCCATAAGTCACAAGGAAGCATATAAATGCTGCATTATGTGTAGCACCCTCAACTTCTATTGAAGTCAATGGGAACTGCAGATGCAGAGTGCCTATCAAGTGGTACAGCTACTAATACATTTTTAAAATGTAGCAGCTTCTAGAATCAGGCCTCTACAACATCAGTGGAAAATGCTAAGAGACCTTTTAAAAAGTTTTTACTGCACATTTCTTTCGGATGCTAATTGTCTCTTTCTTGAAAAGAAATTGCAATTTTATTAGCATGAAGTCTATATCCTTATCCACTTGATGACTATCTGTGTGATTGTGCCTAAATTCTAGAACTATCTCCCAGTGCTATTGTGAAAAACTGATCAGTGATCAGCTGAGGTTGGAGACTGAGGCTTGGAGCAGACTAGATGGTGTCTCCTACTGCGCTCATGCTGAAATTGTCTCCACTTTGTTGATTCCTTCTTTTACCTTGTATAAAGTTTGTTTGTTGCAGGTGCATGATGGCTTACTGGCCATCTGAAGATATGGCAATTAGTACAAAGTTTTAAATGATGATAAAATGTTAGGGTGCTTTTCAATTTTTTAAAATTTCTTCTTAGTCCGGGTTCTCCTACTGGAAGAAGTCACAGGACAGGATTGTGACTTGTGCTACATGCCAGTGCAAGGGAGCAAGAAACGCCTTACACCCTTATGCAGGCAACTTGGTTCTGCACACACAGCAGTAGGTGAAGCTAAATAGCTACTTCCTCCTTGGAACAGGTATTGGAAGGGGTGGGGAGTAGGGTCTTGACTCTACTTGCTGGCAGATACAGCTAAGCCAGAGGGCTAGGAATTTACTACTGGGATAGGCCAGCAGTAAAATATGGCCCTTCGAGAACAAGGAAGAAACAGGAAAGGAATTATGACTCAGAAGTGTGTCTCTGAGTCACAGTGTAGCCTGGGCCCACATCTAGAGTGGTGAAGCTAACATTTTATGCCAGATTTATTATAAGACTTACTCATAGTGAATAGCACTTCATGGCTACACTTGCAGATGTACAGCGCTGTGAGTTAAACCCGTCTTCGTACAGCTGAGTAGGGAAAGCGCTGCAGCCTGTCCACACTGGCAGCTGCCAGCGCAGTAACGAGCACTAAAGTGGCTACATTTGCGGCACTTGCAGTGGTTTTGGGAGAGGTGCATTATGGGCAGGTATCCCACAGAACACCTCTTCCAATTCTGGCACCGTGGGTTGTGGGAAGGGGGCGTGGGGTATGGTGCATTCTGGGTCCTGTCCCAACGCCCCGTGATGCATCGCTTCGCATCCCAGCAATCCCTGTGTTTCCGGCCACAATTTGCGCCATCTTTCAACGGTTTCTTTGTAGCGCGATCTGTGCTCCGTTTCGGTCAGCGGGAAAATGGATCCCGACCTGGTGAGCAAAATACTGACGAATCTCGCCAGCACATCACGTTTGGCAGTCGAGCTCTTCCTTAAGATCCACAGTGACAGCGAGGAGTCCGACGATGACGATGAAATTGTCACGCAAAACGCGTATGACACGAACTTGCTTGTGGCATTCATGGACATGCTATGCACCGTGGAACGCTGCTTTGGGGCTCGGGAAACCAGCACAGAGTGGTGGGATCACACTGTCATGCAAGTCTGGGATGACGAGCAGTGGGTGCAGAACTTTCGGATGAGACAAGCTACTTTCATGGGACTGTGTGAGGAGCTCGCCCCCACCCTGCGGCGCAAGGACACGAGATTGAGAGCTGCCCTGACGGTGGAGAAGCGGGTGGCTATTGCAATCTGGAAGCTCGCAACTCCGGACTGCTATCGATCAGTAGCGAACCAGTTTGGAGTGGGAAAATCAACCGTTGGAGTCGTGCTGATGCAAGTTTGCAAGGCCATTAATCGCATCCTGCTCAGAAGAACCGTGACTCCGGGTAACGTGCAGGACATTGTGGCTGGCTTTGAACAAATGGGTTTCCCTAACTGCGGAGGGGCGATAGATGGGACGCATATTCCTATTCTGGCACCACCCCACCTAGCATCCGAGTACATTAATCGGAAGGGGTATTTCTCCATGGTTCTCCAGGCGCTTGTGGATCACCATGGGCGTTTCATTGACATCAACGCAGGCTGGCCCGGAAAGGTGCACGACGCACGCATCTTTCGGAACACTGCCCTGTTCCGGAAGATGCAGTCCGGGACTTTTTTCCCAGACCGGAAGATCACGGTAGGGGAAATTGAAATGCCCACTGTGATCCTTGGAGACCCCGCGTACCCTTTAATGCCATGGCTCATGAAACCCTACACAGGGAGCCTTGACACCAGCAAGGAACGGTTCAACTACAGGCTGATCCAGTGCAGAATGACTGTGGAGTGTGCTTTTGGCCGTTTGAAGGGCCGCTGGCGATCTCTATATGGGAAGCTGGACTTGGCCGAACACAGCATCCCCGCGGTTATATCCGCGGGCTGTACCCTCCATAATATTTGTGAAGGGAAGGGTGAAATGTTCACTCAGGCGTGGACCTCAGAGGTTCAACACCTGGAGGCTGAATTTGCACAGCCAGAGAGCAGGGCTATTACAGGGGCCCAGCGTGGGGCTGCAAGGGTCAGGGATGCCTTGAGGGAGAAATTTGAGGCTGAAAACCACCAGTAATGTGTGCTGCCCTGCACGACCTTGAAGTGAAGTGGTTCCAATGTTATCAGTTATCTGTCTTTGCTAAGCTGATTTGTGTTTGCTCAGCTCACTTGGGTTGCCTGTTTCTTTCCTGGGCTAAGGTATCTGTTTTCCTTATGCAATAATAAAGACTGTTTGCACATCCAAAGAATCCGTTTATTACAGAGAAAATACATGTATTAAAAAGAAACACAACTGCTTGTGAGACAGAAAGGGCAAGGGGGTGGTGGGTGGTGTGGGGAGGGGTTCAATCACAGGGTATGGTATGTCCTGCTTTCATACTCGGGCTTCCTGTCTGGAGTGCTGTGCAGTGAGTGCTGCATTCAGAATGTCTATAATTCGGGATGTGAGTTGAGTGCAGTGGGTAAGGGTCATAGTTTCCAGGGCTGTCTGGTGAAGCTACAGGTGTTGGGGGCATCTGGTGTGGGCGATAAGAACCTGGATGTTGGGTGAAGTGGGCAGGTGGTGACATGGGGGCACAAGTGTTTTGGGACACTGGCTGCAGCGGGGGGCGGGTGCGGTACTGCTCCGCCTGCATGGCGACGAGCGCCTGGATAGAGTCCGCTTGGCGTGCCAAGATGCTAATCAGTTCCTTTGTGCTTTCGTGCCGGAGCTGCATGCTTTGCTGCCGCTGCGCTGCGTTTTCCTGGTGGAGCCTGCTTTCACTCTCCGTCCACTCCCGAGCCTTTTCATTCTCTTTAAGAGACTGTTTCATAACTTCCTGCAGCATGTCTTCTTTCGTTCTTCTGGGCCTCTTCCTGAGCCTTTGGAGTCTCTCAGCCAGTGATAAGAAGGATGGCGAAGATCTCAAGGTTGCATCTTGAAGGCACAATGCAACATTTAACAGAGGCATCATTGTTTTATGCCAGACAGAGCAATGATTCCCCCACACTTAAGGAGGGCGCACACAGTCTCCAAAACAGTACAATTTTCCCGTCCCAAACAGAGCGCACAGAACCCACGGGAGCCCCAAAATGGTGAGTAAGCACAGGGTAAAGGGGGGACTGATTGTTTAACGGATGTACTGTCTGACGGGTTTCTGTGCCTTGGGGAGAGCCAACAGCTGCAGGGGGAACCTACACTGAACACTATCCCCACATTTTCCACAGGAGTTCGTCCTGGAAGATATCTCGCTGCTGAGGGTGTCCGGGGAAACAAGGGAGGGTCTTCTACTGCAATGTGGCTTCCGCCCCACCCATATGCAGCTTGCCTGTGTGCAGCAATGGTCCCCCCGCCCCTCGCGGCACAGTGGCGCGGACACGTTGCCCTGAATGGGACAAGGACCACGGCGGCTCTCCCAATAAACCTGCGCAAGCGCATTGCCCACGTTCTGGCTGAGACTTTTGAAGAGATTACAGTGGCCGATTTCTCCGATGTGATAGACCACATCAATGCGCTCTTCCGCATCTAGGCATGCATGCAGCCCAAACCCTCCTCGCCCAAGGACCCCACACCGAAAAAACTCCTTCCCAAAAATAAAAGCTGCTTACCGCGAACCTGTTCTTCTCTTTCTCTCCCAGCGCATACCGGCGGCTGCGACTGGCTCCCTTCCTCCTGGCTCGAGAAGAGCTCCTGGCTGCATGCACCCAGGGAGTCAGGGGTGTCTCCCCCAGCCACAGCACCCTCGCTTCTGTTTTCTTCAACCCCCTCCTCCTCCTCCTCTCCCTCCTCCTCCTTCTCCTCATCCCGCTCTCCCGTGTCCACGGTGGTGCTCGGAACAGTAGTGGGGTCACCCCCAAGTATTGCATCCAGCTCTTTGTAGAATCGGCAGGTTTTGGGGGGAGCACCCGAGCGGCTGTTTGCCTCGCGGGCTTTGTGGTACACACTCCGCAGCTCCTTTACTTTTATCCTGCACTGCATTGCGTCCCGGTCATGGCCCCTTTCAATCATGGCCCTTGATATCTGGCCGAAAGTATCGAAATTCCTCCGGCTGGATCGCAGCTGGGACTAGACAGCTTCCTGCCCCCAAACAGCGATGAGGTCCAGCAGCTCGCCATTGCTCCATACTGGGGCTCGTCTGGCACGTGGAGGCATGGTTACCTGGAAAGATGCGTTGAGAGCACTCCACGCCTGGCTGAGCAAACAGGAAGGGGATATTTAAAATTCCAAGGGAATTTAAAGGGTCGGAGTGGCGGTTGGTCACCTGAGGCCAGGGCAGTAGAGTGCTAATTGATGACCAGAGTGGCTAGAACAGGCATTGTGGGATACTTCCGAATACTTCTGGAGGCCAACAACAGCTCATTGGGTGGCCACACTGGAGCCGCAGCGCACCAGCAGCAGCGCAACAAACATTATTCCTCTCAGGGAGGTGGAGTACATGCAGCGCTGTACCTGAGGAGATGCAGCGTTGCACGTGCCTTGCGAGTGTAGACAGTGAGTTACAGCGCTGCAGGCAGTTTTATTGCGCTGTAACTCGTGAGCGTAGCCAAGGCCTTACTCTGCATCTAACTCTTGTTCATGCTGAATGAGTTTCAGTGTGTATCTGAATCTGGCCCATGATTGTTTTTCAGATACATATATTTGAAAGGGATTTTTAACAAAATACCAGGTTTATTTTAGCAACAACCTGCTAATTTGGTAAACACTGCATCCTTCCTGCCTCAAGCCCTCACCCAAATTCCTTTGAGCCAGGATGCTGTAGTCACTTAGTCCCAACTTGAGTTACCTATATTCTTGAATTCTACCCTATCATTCTGCTACTGAGTATTTCATCATGGTGCGTTTGAAGGGCAGAGAAATAGCTTCCCTTAGAGATAAAGCTATTCTACTGATCATCTTCTAGAAGATATGAAAAAAGAAAATTCGGCCACAACCTCTCCAGAAGCCAGGATATTAATTCCTTGTTGGCTCAGTTCCTAAATCCACATACAAATGCAAACAACTGCAAACCTAATACATTTTTGAAGCACCAGGAAGTCAACTACAGTAACTTTGTTATTAAAAATCCACTTCACAATTAAAAACAAAACCTGGTTCAGCATTTGTCAGGTACACAATATATAAAGTCTTCAGATTTTCTTTTGGTTGCATTAGAGGTAGAACAGGGAAGAAGCACCCTGAAGGAGACAAAGTAGCCAGAAACAGTGCTTTTGAAGAGAAGCAGCAGATATGTCTCACTACATTGATCTGTTATAATTTTAAGGGCTTGTGTCTCAAGATCAGGCTAAATTAGGTTATTTATTCCCTTTATATATGTGCCACCAATTCAGCAACAAAATAATAGATGCACTTACACCAGTATTTAAACTCAGTAACAGAAAAGCAGAAACCATATCTCTGTGTATATAGTATCTGAAACTGTATCTTCATGCTAACTATATATAAAAGAAACGCTTACCCAGACTCGAGCACTTTCATGTAGATTCTTGCACCTTTAGAAAAGCTGGACTTTCCAGCAATTACTGTCCTCTGAACTTCAGACCTTTTCTCCAGGTGTTTTGAAATCACTGTGGGCTGATAATAATAATAATCTCACACAGTCTTTACTCCAATGTAACTCCATTGAATGGTTCTTTATTTACAGTAATGTAAGTGAAATCAGAATCAGGCCAGTGGTTGGAGCTGTGGGATATACGACTCTTTGTTCTTCAGAGTTCACTGGCTGAGCCACAAGCAAAATGCACCCGAAGCTAGAGGCAAAAGCAAACCTTACCTGACTGCAGACAACCTTCAACTGCCTTCCCAGAGATAAATTTTACATTTAGATAGACTTTAATATCAGTAGCATCTACCTATCAGAGTTGTGCTCAAACAGTTTAACTCCCTATTGTTGAATTCTCCCGATAGGGAGAAAAATTTCCAGGTGAGGTGCTGTCTTTATATCACATGTAGAATATCTTTGTGCTACCAGCTTTCTCATAATATTACTGAACTTATACTATTCATTTGTTCTTCTAAATTGAAATTAATTTTCACTTGGAATAGTAAAAGTGGGATGACTATAAAGAATAGCACATTTTAGAACTGCAATATACATAGCAGGAGCTGTATTTCTATATAGTCAAATTCCTACTTTAAAAAAAGAAAATTGGGTTAGGAATATATATCTTGTACTGTATTTTTGTATGACACATGCTTATGATTAATTGTACCAGCCAGCAGGTATCTTTGTAGCGTGATGCAAAAATTTGAAAAAAAGAAAGAAAGTTACTTGGTAGGCAAAGCATATATAAATAAAATTGACATGAAGTTAAAAGTTTAGATTTTTGAATGATTATGGGAATAACTTTCAGGCAGCAACAAATCCTTAGAATGATTACCCAGCAGTTGCCAAACTCTTAAGTACATCTCTGGTGAGAACACTTTTATTAAGGCTGCTTTTGCTGTTAGTCTTCTGTGATGCATAAGAAGTGTCAAACTATTTACTTCACGTTTCATGTCTATATCTACAACTTACGACTTTAGTTCAGATAAAGTAACTTCTTTTCCAAAGCCTGACTTCATAGTGTGCTAACTTGAAGAAAAAAGTTATTTTGTTTTCTTAATCAGATTTATTCTTACAAACTTCCTCTTTCTTCAATCAAATACAGTAAATAGGATAAGTGGATAAAGTGCTTAAGGATTTATGATCATTAGTATTTGCTTTGTGTATGGAGGGTTGTTTCAACAGTTGGACTGTTTTATTTTTAACCCACGGCTTCTTGATCATGTTTTGTCTTTAACACCTTTGTGTTATTTGTATGGTTTTAACATGCTATATTTTAATTTGTCTTAGCATGTTGTGTCCTATTTAACTGTAATGCTCATTGTTTTGATTACCTTTTCTTGAACAGTTTAAGAAAAAAATTATTTCATAAACTTTGTTTTGAATATTTTAGATACAACAGATATTGAAACAATAAAACCCTAGTTTTGCAAAAGCTTATGTAGATGCTTAACTTTAAGCAGGTGAGTAGTTCAAGTAAAAAGTGTGATCAAAGCACCCACCTGTCTGTGGTAAACTACTATTACATCTGAAGTCCTTGTGGCACCTTAGAGACTAATAAATTTATTTGGGCATAAGCTTTGTGGGCTAAAACCCACTCATTAGATGCATGGAATTGAAAATACAGAGGCAAGTATAAATACACAGCACATGAAAAGATGTGAAAAGATTTATACTTGCCTCTGTATTTTCCACTCTATGCATCTGATGAAGTGGGTTTTAGCCCACAAAAGCTTATGCCCAAATAAATGTGTTAGTCTCTAAGGTGCCACAAGACTCCTTGTTGTTTTTGCTGATACAGACTAAAACGGCTACCACTCTGAAACCTATTAAATCTGAGTAAGGATAGCAGAATCTAGCCCTAAAATAAGAAAATCAATGGCTTTCCAAATACTTGCCTAGTGTGGATTAGGTTGCAAATAACTTTCCAATATATCTGTTTGTGGGAGCTAACTGAGAATCCAGCAGGAAGCAACCAGTCTGGGTTGGTTACTTAAAAATGCAGAGGTACAAAGGCGTATTTACAGTAGTTTCTTTTAATATTTATTTTATTTTTCATTTTCTTTGCTGGGGCTGATCGTACAGGTTGCATTGTATTGTTTTTGAGTCCTTTATACACAATTTGTAGACATGTAGATAATAACGTCAACTAAGCCTTTACAAGCTTAAAATGTTTCCCTAATGAATGGAGTGCTATCTAAAAAGCCCAACCTTTTTCAATACACCCTGCCTGCCGTGCTTTCTACGTGGGTGGTGGAATTATCACATCAGCCCCCTTTCTGGTGTTTGCTCTCACCACATCAAACTAAATTGTACCTAAAACTTTCTTGGATGGGCAAAATACGTCCCCTCTTCCCCTCACCCGCTGCTTCTACTGTGCAAGATGCTTTATCATCCTCATGTAGCGTACCAAACTGCCAGTGAAGCAGCTGCAGGTCATGTACTGCAGGACGAGCCACCGGGCAGTAACTAAAAAGCAGCGTAGCGCGCTGGACCTGCTGCGGATGCCCGAAGGTCACCTGCAAGGCAACCTGCGCTGTCTGCAGTCAGCGGTCTTGCAAACATAGGTTGGCATTGGCGGTGACTCTCCAGCAAGCTCACGGGTGTTAGAAACTGCCGGCTCGAGCAGGGGTTTCAATGCACCCGGTCCCGGCTGCACCCCGCAAACTCTCTCCGCGCGCACGTGTTTTGGTGGATTCACCCAGCGATGATCTACGGCCGGGCCCGAGCGCCCGCAGGCCCCTCCCGTCAGTGTGTCGGCGGCCCCCCGAGCCGGGGGGTGCGGGGGCCGGGAGAGGGCTGAGGCTCTGGGCTCCCAGCCGGGCAGCGCCCCGAGCCGCACCCACCCCCGGACATGCGGGGCCCCAGCCGGCCACGGCCAATGCAGCGGGCGGGCGCGCGTCCCCCGGGTACCCAGCGGCTGGGCTCTGCAGCGGCACATGCGCCCCCCCGCGGCTCCGCCTGAGCCCGAGGCGGGGCACCGCGCCCCCAGGCAGGCGGCAGTGACCCCGCCCCTGCCCTTCCCCGAACAATGAGCCGGGCAGCGCCGAGCCGGCTGCTGCCCGCCCCTCCTGCCTCAGTCCTGGACGCGGAGCCGGCGGCTGCGGCAGCTCCCAACCCGGCGGCGGCGGCGGCAGCAGCGGCAGCCTCAGCATGTCCGCCCGGCAGCAGCGAGCTGCGCTTCCAGCCGCCCTGCAGCCCCCGCCGCGCCCCAGCGCCCCGCGGCTCTCGTAGCCCTGCTCCTGCTAGGTAAGGGGGGTGGAGGGACACGGCTCCCGCTGCAGACCCGGGAGGAGGCGAAGCAGCCCCGCTGCCAGGGGCAGCGATGGGCGAGGCGGGGAGGGACAATAGCAGCATCCCCCACGGGGGGGGGGGGGAAGCAGACGCGTGACTGGCCCCCGGGGGAGGAGGCTGGCAGTGGGTGAGCACGGGGGGGCTGCGCAAGGTGGCAAGGGGGGGAGGCGCGGGCAGCGCCCAGCGGAGCGATGCTGAGGTGTTCCTAGGACGGACTGCGCCGCCTGGGCGAGGCGCGAAGGTCGGAGGGAGGGACGGACGCCGCCTTCCCGCAGCGCCCCGCTGGCTCGCTTTAGCCGCGGCGGCGCTCAGGCCGGCAGCGGGATGCCCCCGGTGCGCACGCGGACTGGTGTGGCCAGGCGCTGAAGGGGATCGAAGTATGTTACCCGCCTTCAGAGAAGCGCCGCGGTTTCTGTAACCACCCCCCGTTGCCGTTCTTGTTTGGCAAGAGAGCAATCCGAATTAAAGCCAAGAGCTCCGGTTTTGGAGGCTACGAGATTGATCCTCCCCCCGGTAGCGATCGCGAATATAAAGATCTGAGAAAAAGCCCATGATTGGGCTGCAAACACACACACTCGCAAAATGTACTTTTTGTGGGGCGGTTTTCTGCTTTCCACCCTTTACTGGGTGGGAAATATGTGCGTGAAGCCGTATGGATTCTCCGTGGCATAGCTCAGTCCCAGGGTTACAGTAGGCAGTGTGTGTGTTTCAGAGAGCTGAATAGATATATTTAGAGAAGCGGCGCTTTCCAGGAATTTAAATGAGACCTTTTTGTGATATTGCTTTCCAAGGCTTTTTTGCTAGCTCCCTCTTTGTTTTCTCAGGTTGAACTTGGAATAGTTATGCGACTGTTTAATATTGTAAGAACCAATATTTTCAGGGGGAAAAGGTACTTACCAACGTGCTTTAATATGCACCTTTGGTCCTTTCTGTCGAATGATTATATTTTTATCAGGAATTTTAGCCTCAGTAATAGTCTACTATTTTTATAGTTATTTTAATTATAATTGGTGTCAATGGATATTAGAAAAATACTTTGAATTGTTTACTGATATGAATGATTTATTTAATCATTTATGGATAGGGCCCTACCAAATTCACGGCAGTGAAAAATGTGTCTGGTCTTTTGTGTGCTTTTACCCTGTGCTATACAGATTTCACGGAGGAGACCAGCATTTCACAAACTGGGGGTCCTGACCCAAAATTGGGTTGCAGAGGTACAGGGGGGGTTGCAAGGTTATTGTAGGGGAGTCATGGTATTGCCACCCTTACTTCTGCGCT
Source organism: Chelydra serpentina (assembly GCA_037349315.1). NCBI lineage: Eukaryota > Metazoa > Chordata > Testudines > Chelydridae > Chelydra > Chelydra serpentina. Next base: position 110,622,384 of record JBAIAC010000004.1, read on the forward strand.
GCTTCAGAGCTGGATGGATGGAAAGTGGCGGCTGCTGGCCAGGCACCCAGCCCTGAAGGCAGTGTCCTGATAGCAGCAGTGAAGTAAGGGAGGCAATACGATATCACACCATGCCACTCTTGCTTCTCTGCTGCTGCCTTCAGAGCTGGGTGGCCAGAGAGAGGCAGCTGCTGGCCAAGAGCTCAGCTCTGCGGGCAGCAGCGCAGAAGTAAGAGTAGCTATACCATACTGTGCCATCCTTACTTCTGCGCTGCTTCTGGCAGTGACGCTGTGCTCCTGGCCAGCAACTGCTGCTCTCCAGCCGCCCAGCTCCGAAGGCAGCATCACTGCCAGCAGGAGTGCACAAGTAAGGGTGGCAGTACCGCAACCCCCCCTACAATAACCTTGCAACCCCCTCACAATCCCCTTTTTGGTCAGGACCCCTACAGTTACAACATCATGAAATATCAGATTTAAATATCTGAAATCATTAAATTTATGGTTTTTAAAATCCTATGATTGTGAAATTGACCAAAATGGACTTCGAATTTGGTAGGGCCCTACTTATGGAATATTAAGATTAATTTGTTTTAGCATGTACAAATGTTAAATAAGCGGTGATGTTATAGTAGAGCCAGCAGCAATCATTATAGTCAAGGTTGCATCGTTTGGGATGAAACTTTCCAGGCTTGGTCTTTGCCTGAAGATTATTTATTTTTGAAAACTTGAGCGAAAATAATTCAGTTGGTGGTTTTGATAATGTGGGGAGGGGGCATTTTCCCACTTTATTTTTAAGTTTGTGCAATTTTTGTTTAAAATAACCCTTTACTCTGAATGGCTGTGATTTGGAATTTGACTTGGAAATAGACCTTATTCAGGAGAAGTGTTTTTGAGTTTTCTGGTGAATTTTATTTGATTTGACTGAAAATCATAGGCTGGGCATGTGCAGTACGTTTTGTATTTTTTTTTTTTTAAACCAAGATCGTAAATTGATCCAGTTAAGGAAGTCTGTGTTGTGCATGTACGACTGGCTAACTTGACTATGTACTGAGAACCGTACTAAAGTTGTGCATGGGGTAAGTCCTGTGCACCGTTTAATGAGCAAGGCCCTGATTCTGTAATTTGAGTGGGTCGATTACAGTATCCATGCAGAAGCCGTTCAAGTCAGAGAGGCTCTACGTAGGCACGGTATTTGCCTGTGGCTTGCCTTGTACGGTATAAGATAGGGACTTCAGTGAGGACTCTCTGCACGGTTTGTAGGAGGAAGCCTACTGTGATTTACCTTAGGATCTGTGCAGCTCCTGATGTTGGTAATAGAAGATGTTTTGTCAAGTGGCCCCACCTGTGCAGAGGCAAGGGTTATCCAGGTATGCCTGGGCAGATAATTTCAGATTTGGAATTTACACAAACTACTGGAAGACAGCAGGACAGCTGACTTGTGAAGTGCCGCCATCTTATGTTTTTGCTTTTCCCCGTGTTAAAGAAAAACTACAAAACCACACAATTAGGATCTTCCAGGGATCGGCAACCTTTGGCACGCAGCACGCCAGGGAAGCGGCACAGGCCGAGGGATGTGCTGGCCGCCGCTTCCCGCAGCCCCCATTGGCCTGGAGCGGTGAACCGTGGCCAGTGGGAGCTGCGATCGGCCGAACCTGCAGACGCGGCAGGTAAACAAACCAGCCCAGCCCGCCAGGGGGCTTACCCTGGCGTGCCGCATGCCAAAGGTTGCCAATCCCTGGGATATTCCATTATAAAATGATCTTAAGAGAATGTTAGGGTTGTCCATTTAAGTGCTCAAGGAAGGAAATGCCAAAGTTAAAGTTACACACCAACCATAAATCTGTCCCTTAGGCATGTGTGTCACAGTAGGGTTTACATGATTTCTCATATTATACAATACAATATCACAGTGCATTTGGTGGCAGAGTTAAGGTTGTGCATTAACAAAATCTGCATATCCATTTTCTGGTTTTGAGTGCTCTCTCATACAATACTTACATTGTCTTAATTTTTTTTTTCATGGAATCTGATACTTTAATTCAATTTGGTAAGAGCTGTAGTAAATAAAACAAAGGACCAGACTGACCATGCTAAATTAGGTCATGGTGGAGTTATTGAAGATTTACAGTACTGGAATACTCTGGATTTGCACCAGGGTATATTAGCACAAGCTGGAATATCTGCTTGTCCAGTCCAGAATTGTATGTAAAACTCTCAGTAGGAACATACTCCTCTGCTAAAGCAGCAATTTTCAAACTGTGGTTTGGGGACCACTGAGGGTTTACAGAGCACGTGCTGGTGGTTTATGTAGAGCTAGTTGGCATGTGGTGTTGGCTCCTTTTCCTTGGGTTAGTTGTTAATGGCATTAAGAGAATCTAAACATGAAACATGTACTACTTTTTAAAATATTACTTGTCCGTGTAAGCAATTGATGTAGTTTCTGTTGGGTTTTTACAAATGATTGGGGAGAGTGTTCACCAGAATACAAATGGACTGGAGATGATCAGTGAGACAATTTCTGGGATACAGTTCACCTTATGAAAAAGTTTGATTTCTCCCGTGCTGCAGTAACTTTGGAACTAAGGCATTGGGACCTTGATACAGAAAACACAATACTTGGGTTTGCTCCCACTTTTTAAGTGCAGAACCAAATACTGTTTTGCTTAATCAGACTGTTGGGGATTTCATTGGGCTTCTCTTCAGTAAGGGTTTGCAGGATTAAGCCATTAATAGTATTTTCTAATCATAGAGTCATAGAATATCAGGGTTAGAAGGGACCTTAGGAGGTCATCTAGTCCAACCCCCTGCTCAAAGCAGGGCCAATCCCCAATTTTTGCCCCAGATCCCTAAATGGCCCCCTCAAGGATTGAACTCTCAACCCTGGGTTTAGCAGGCCAATGCTCAAACCACTGAGCTATCCCTGCCCGCCTCCCCAGTAATACTACAGTCCCTTTTTATGCACCTAAAGTGTATTAGAAAAGATGGGTTGGTAATGCTGGTGGTATTGATTTACAATGAAAGAAACTTAAAACAGGAGATTTCCCTCTAATTATTACACAGTTGTTCGTTATTATAAAGTACTAGACTGCCACAGCTCAGTTATAATTACTGTTATAAATGGTTTATTAGGTACCATCTGACCTTTTGTCTTGTTTAATTATGTAAGCTTAGTGCAGTGATCTATGTACACTGTATCCAGCAAAAATAATTACTTTCAGATTTTTTTTATCTGAGCATGCTTACTTTTAAGGCAGCTGCACGCATTGTTCTACGCTGAACTTTGTACCCTTAGGGCTCTGTTCTGTAAATATGCTGCTTGTTTTTCACACTTTACACTTTACATACCTAAAAAAAGAGCCATGTAATATGATTCTCTTGGTTGTACTGACTCAGATCAATATTCTGTATTTCATCATATATTGTATATCTTGGGGTACATTAAAATTGGGTGCACATATCTATTAAAATGTGGGCACACCTTTACACAAATTAGCAAGTTACATGTATTTACCCCTGAAAGTTTAGAAACTTAAAATAGTTCAGGTGCATAAATCAGTTTCCCTCAGTGATTATTTCATTCACAGATGTTGACTATTTTGGAAATAGCTTTCAAAGATTCAAGAAGTTATGTTAGCTGCTGTGTACAGACACATAGTAAGATGCATCTGAGCCCTGAAGAGCTTATAGTCAAAGGCTTATGCATGTGCTTAAAGTTAAACACATGCATTTGTTCCATAATGGATTTTGTTTCCCCACGATTGAACTATTTGTGTGCTTCAAGGTAAACAGATGAGTGGTTGCAGGATTGGGGTATAATAGTGTTATGGACAATTATTATGACATCACATTAAAAACATATGCAACAAGCTTTTTGTAAATCTTGTGGGCAATCTTAGATCACGTTCTTGATCCGGTCCTGAAACTTTTACTCCTGCTATCCACATTCGTGACAATGTTTTGAACAAATTGCTTTTTTTAATTCAGAAAAATCAGGTTTTTAGCTTAATTGGATTTTTTAAAAATGAACTTGTTTAAAATACATGAATGTACAACCATCAGCCTTGATGATTAAGATTACCATAACTATGATGATCATTTGTATACATTTAAATTGAGATTTAATGTATCCACACAGATATACATTGTGAATTGCTTGAGCTAACAGTCCTTGGATGTAAATGCCGGGAAGCTGATAACATGGTGATCTTGTTGAGGAGCTCTTTAGTCCAGAAGCCACTCTGGTCAACTGGCTTTTGGGTTCTCACAGTTTGTTTTTTTTTGTGGATTCTGTATCTCAAGACCATACCTTTTAAGAATCTGCCCGATGACACTTTATAATTGTTGACTATTTTGAAATATCAACATAAGAACTGGCCACTGTCGATAAACAGGATACTGTGCTAGATGGACCTTTGGTCTGACCCAGTATGGCCGTTCTTATGAATAATGGGCATGAGGAGGGGGGGTTGATGTATAGCACAGTTCTCAATTTTCATTTGATACAGTGACCACTCTTTCTAATATGAAAAATAATCAACAAATGAATAATAAATAATACTTTTAACCAAATACTTCATTTTAGAACCATTACAAATGATTGCTAGTGTTTTTGCTTATTCACACTACAGCTGTGCGCCCTAATATGAGTAATGCAGGTCACTACTTGTCATTACTGTTTGCATCTGCAAGTTCTAAAGGTGATTTTGTCAGATCATAGCAATGCATCACATCTCCCTGGCATGCAAAGGATATGATACGTGGCAGTTTGGCACTCTAACATCCAGATCTCATAGACTTACAAGGTGCATCACTCCAACGAGCACTTGATTCACTTCAGAATATTTGGAGGAGAAAGCACAACGCTGTCTGGTACAGTTTTGGGGAGCAGAAACTTGGAACTGTCATTGCATACTGGTCTAGTAGATCAAGTTGTGGTGTATCTGGATCCAAAGCACTTTTTTTGTACACATGCCTGATAATGTGCTTGTTTTACTTTTTTATAAATGCTTCAGTTGTTGGTGATTAGGAGCTGAAAATTGGTGTTGATGTGGTACCTTTGCCAATTTTTGCTGCCTACGATGTCTGTTGTGCTTCCAACATGATGGCACAATTTCACAGCCTGAGAGTGCATGGGCAGCTGACAGTTTTGGTACAATGTTCTTGGGTGGTTCTGCAACAATTCGGATGTCAATTTTAGCTCTCTCTTGGAATGGGGGTTCCATAATCACTAAAGATCTTTGGCCCTATTTAAGGTAATTGTACATCACTTAAATTGTGATTGTACATCATTTAAGGTAATTGTACATTGTAAGACAAATACATCAGCATCTTGTGATAATACTGATATCCCCACTGGTTTCTCTTTTGCAACCATCACCATTTATTATACAGCAGGGATTCCCAAACTTGGTTTGTGGCTTGTTTACTTCAGGGTAAGCCTCTGGCGGGCCACGAGATGCTTTGTTTACCTGAGCGTCCGCAGGTACGACCTCTCGCAGCTCTGAGTGGCCGCGGTTCACCGTTCCCGGCCAATGGGAGCCGCGGGAAGCAGTGACCCGACCTGCGACGCTTCCCGCAGCTCCCATTGGCCGGGAACGGCGAACTGTGGCCAGTCGGAGTTGCGAGTGGACGTACCTGTGGACCCTCAGGTAAACAAAGCGTCTCGTGGCCCACCAGGGGCTTACCCTGAACAAGCTGCAAACCAAGTTTGGGAACCCCTGTTATACAGGGACATTGCCAGTTTCCTCAGGCAAGGTAGCCATGTATTTTCTATTGATTATTGCACCTCCCTGGTTTATTTCCACTGGTGTGTTTTCTCTACCTGTGAGGGGTAGCTGGTGCTTTAGTGTGTGTCATTTGGTGAAACTTCTTGTCTTGAATGAGTTCTAAACAAATGATGTTAAATGAAGTGTTTATTTTCAGTAACCATCAAGACAACTTTCTGTGGAGTTAACTGTGTGTTTTGCATTCAACTGATGCACTTTACTTGTGACATTTTTTGAGGTAGAATCTTTGTACCTGTCAAAGAGAAGGTATGCATCCTTTGCTGCTAGCTCGTGGTTAGTGTAGACTCTGACATTGGTCACAAAGTCCTTGATGATACCAGTGTACTACCCAAGGAACTGTGGCACCATCAATGACTGTGTAGGTGACTTCTTGTGAAGTTTTGAACACATCTTTGTTTTTTTATGTTAGACTTGGCAATCTTCATGTCACCAGTGAACATTGATTATGGTACTGGAGCTAACTAATGTGACAAAATATTCTTGATGTCAACCCTTGTGAACTTGCCTATAGGCCCATCACTCTTGAATAGATATGGTTGATGTCAAATACTTTTGTTGGGTCAACCTGTACGTGCTTCGTCTGTCAATGCCAGTGTCTCTACTCAATATTCTAGCATAGTATGCTGTGGGCCAGCTACGTTCAAATTTTTGCATTTGACGAATTCCAGTTGTAAGTGTATAATCTACATTGGCTGGTGGTGTCACTCTACCACTGACAATGTTTACTATTGCTCTGGTGTTTAGTGGGATCTAAGGGATTGGTGAATGAAGAAAATAGCTGTCTGGTTTATAATGTCTATAACTGTCCAGTATTTGAAAATTAATTCTTATGAGTCCATGTAAGAATTTACGTGAGTATGCTCTGATGGAGCAAGAAGAATATGCCTCGTGTCTCGGTTCAGGCATGGAGGGATGATAAGAAGGCGTACTAACAAGGCCTGCTAACACGGATACTAACACAGACATAACATACGTACCTCCTGGTGAATTATGTTTCATAACAAAATATTCGTGTGAAGTCATCATTTAAAAAATGATTGAAATTCAGAGAAAGTGGTTTCTCTGCCACTTGGCTTGTGAATCAGGAGGGGGATAGTAATAAGTTAAGTGTTCATATTTCAAAATGTTCAACAGTGACAAGGTGTCATCAGATAATTTCTTTGAATTTAGGGTCTGGAAATTCAGAATCCACATCCAGACATTGTACTGACACTGAAACAAGGTACTGCATTTGACCAAAAACTTGCATTTGCCTACCAGACTACTTTACCTTGGGACTTGCTCCTAGTAGCTGCTCTGACAGAGCCTTTGTTTACTGTCCTTCAAAGCACATTGACTTTCCAGAGGCCCAGTCTTGCATGGTGCTTCAGACTTCTTAGGAGTTGAGGGTGTAGGAGATGATCTTGTACGGTACATGATTACTTTCCAACTTCCTGAAAGAGATGTGCTCATATTTACTAGGGTGACTAGACAGTAAATGTGAAAAATTGGGACGGGGTGGGGGGGTAATAGGAACCTATATAAGAAAAAGACCCCAAAATCGGGACTGTCCCTATAAGATTGGGACATCTAGTGACCCTAATATTTAGTTACATGTGTTTTATTACATTGGATATATTTGCCCTGTGCTTTATGGAAGAATGTGTTTTATAAATCTAAATGTAAATGAGAAATAAATGATATTCATTGCAAATCTATGTAATTGTCATCCCAGTAGGATTTACAACACATCCTGTATAGTCTGCACCTTGTTATAGTAAGCACTATAAATGCAACCAGATAAAGATGTTTTATAGCTAGGGTTACAAAATGATTGCTGGTAATTCAAAGCCCATTGAAACAAACAGAAAGACTTTAGAGGACTTTGGATCAGGCCTTAAAATCCTAGGGGTCAAACACTGTCGGTCCCCTCTGACATTGTGAAGGGTTCACGGAGACCCTGCAGGGTGTTCATATCTCCCTTTTGTGAATCCAACAGCCAACTAGCCCCAAGGAGCTCGGAGTTCAGACCGTAGAGGGTGTGGGGTTCCTGAAGTTGAAGTAGCTGCTGCAGTGCTGAATGTTGAAAGATGATTTTGATTCCCTTGCTTCCCTGTGCTAAGTCTGTGTATCTGAGCTTAGCAGAGGATTTATCCCTTAGTACATCTTTTGAAGAACAACTTTTGGCTTGTTTACAGTAATATCTGGCTGTAAATAAAGGCTCTGATCTTGTATGGAGGATCATGTGCACAAAAACTCCTCTGCCCGTAAAATTCTCCTTGCAGGATCAGGGCCAAAGTATGTAAATGGGAAAGCTAGGCTTATAATATGTAATGTTATATTCTACAGAAATGGTCCAAAGTGCTAAAGCCTATGATAGTATATTTACAGGGTTTGGTCCATCACATATATCATTCCACAGTATATATTTTTATAAGGTGGATCCCATTTTACTTCAGAAAAATAATAAAAACACTTTAAATCCACAGTTTAATCAAGCTGCTTACAGTTTATATTAATTATCATTTAAATCCGATGGTTTTAAACAGGGCTTTGGAGCAGAGCCCACGGAGCAGCTCCGGAGCAGTGGAACTGCAGGTTTTTGCCTGGACCTGGAGCAGAGCCGGAACACAGCTCCAAATCCCTGGTTTTAAAAAAACAACCTGACTTTAAATCAGTCCACGCCTGTTTCTCTTGGAAGCTTTGCCTGAGCATGGATTGCAGGATTTGAATCTCTCCATGTTTTTAAAACATGCACACAAAAAACTGGACATAAATGTAATAAGGACTCACTTTATAAAGGTTCTGAAAGAGATCAGTTCTTTTTTAAGGGTGTGCTAGTTTAAAAACTGTCTGAATTCAGTGGATGAGTGTGATAGGATCCCCAGGATACAACCTGGAACAGTGGGACTGCTGTGCCCCCTTAATTCTCCAGCCTGGGTGCTGTCTCACAATGCCTTGCCAATGGCAAGCAGCAGACCCCTCCAGGTACTGCTATCACTCAGCTACCAGCATACAGAGACACACCCAGCTAAATTGCACGAATGCTCTCAGCCACTCATGAACTATATAGAGGGAGACACCAGCAAATCCTTCCAGCCCCCAGCCTTGTACCCAGAAATGTAACATCTTACACTGCTCAGGACATTCTCGTGAACAACGCAAGCTCATTAATTAGTTTGCCACTTCGTCAAAGGATAGTGAACATGCACCAGCAGATTCCCAAAGCACTTTAGACAAACTCACTGGTAAAGATGAAATATTAAAAAGAGTTTAAGTACAGAAAGATTTTAAGTGGTAGGCATGAAGGTCAGAGATGGTTACCTAAAAAAACTAAAAAGTAAATATGCATTTTAAATCCTAAACTTTCAGTATTTATATGTTTTAGGCAGCTCACAGTTCTTAATCCACCATGCTGAATTTCCTCGTCAGCCTGGGACCAGTTTCCTCGGTTCAAAGTCTCCCCAGCGTTCTTGTTGTCTTCAGCGTAGGTGAGGGAGGAGAGAGGTGGTCTCATGATGGTGCCACTGTCCCTTATTTTATACTCTCAATTCATGTGCCCGGGAAGATAATGGCCCAGGCATGTCCTGGTGGGCCTGGCTGAGTCACAGAGTTGAGCAGTCCCCATTGCGTGGTGCTTGCACAACTGCCTCTGCCAGATTTGTAAATCTCTTGTTTACAGTTCCCTGCTGGTCAATAGCGCATGATGGTCACTTAACGCCCATTTGCTGACAAAAAGGACAAATGTCCCCATCTGTGAGATGACAGTGATTCCGCCGACAGCCCAGGTGTGGGTCACCATCTTTGCTGTCACTGGACAGCTAGCTGTGGGCATCTCCCAAACTCGCAACATATTTCAATAACAACCCTATAGCAAAATCTCATAACTTCATACGTGGTAACGATACACATATTTTGTCAGAACAGTGAGTTTCAGCAGATCATGACCTTTCATATAGTTGCTTACATGGCGTGCTCTGTGTAAAATATCACAACCATATACAAATGATAAGTATGGGGGTTACAGGGTGCTACTGTGAGGTACAGTGCATCACAATGGGTTCATAGATATCACAGATATTTTAGATTTCATGACACAAAGTGGGGCTCAGGTGACTGATAATGGGATATATGGAGCCTTTCATCTTTACACTGCCACTTTGAATCCAGTCAATAGCAAATAAAAGCCTGTTACTATGTGATGGCGACTAGTCACTTATGTGAAATGTGGACTCAGGTTCCTAATAGAAAAGTTTCCAGATCACAGAAACTGCTACCACAATGAGACTAAGCAGTACGCTTGTGGTAAGTAGAATGGCCAACAACTGAATGGCCAGTTCAGCACTTCCTATACTTTATGACACAGGAAATCTATCACATCCCCGAGGCCCCACCTCTGCCCCGCCGCTTCTCCAAGGCCCTGCCCCCCCCACTCACTCCATCCCCTCTCCCTCTGTTGCTCGCTCTTCCCCACCCTCACTCACTCGCTCATTTTCACTCGGTCGAGGAAGGAGGTTGGAGTGCAAGAGGGGGTATGGGTTCTGGGCTGGGGGTGCAGGCTCTGGAGTGGGGTTGGGGATGAGGGGTTTGGGGTGCAGGATGAGGCTCCAGGCTGGGGCCGAGGGGTTTGGAGTGCAGGAGGGGGTTCTGGGCTGGGGCACGGTGAGGGGTGTGGGTTCCAGGCGGTGCTCACCTCGAGCAGCTCCCTGCAAGCGGTGACATGTCCCTGCAGGTGCCGTGGTTCCCAGCCAATGGGAGCTGCGGAGCCGGCGCATGGGATGGGGGCAGCACATGGAGCCCCTGTGGCCATCCCTTTACCTGGGAGCCAAGGGACATTTTGCCGCTTCCTGGGAGCCACGCGGAGCCTGGTAGGGAGCCTGCCAGCCCCACACCAACCAAATATTTAATGGCTCGGTCAGCGGTGCTGTCTGGAGCCGCCAGGGTCCCTTTTCGACCTGGTGTTCCAGCTGAAAACCAGACACCTGGCAACCCTACATATAGAATAAGTATTTGGAATAAGAAAAACGGGGTTATAATAAGAGTTTTGGAAAAGTCTTGAAATATACAACTATATAACTTTCTAAAAATCATGTTGTCAGCAATCATTCTTTCTGTTTTACAAGTTACGTTCACATAACTGAAATAGTTTACAATAATATAAATACAAATGTGGTTTGTACTAAAAATAGGTAGTGACAAATGTTAAGATTTAGCTCTTATATCATGCAGCTACTAGGCCAACCTAACCTAGTTCCATGCACAGACTTGCTGCAAACATTAATGAGAGTTTAGTACAAAAATAAAGAACATGCCCAAAGACTGTCCTTATGATGATGGGTTTGCATGACCATAACCGAGGTTGTATCAGCACGTCCTTAATAATCTACTTTCAGAGGTTTATAATTCAAGATACACATTCGCAAAAGACAGACAACCTCCTTTGTTAAAGCTGCATTACATAAACATTGTCAAGCAATTAACTTTTATGTTTATTAAAACCTTTCCTTCTCAGAGGGAGACCTTTAAAAAACAAGCTTCAGCCCAGAATGGATTTTATGTGTTTTGGATGCCTTAGACTTAAAACGGACAGATTGTTCTAGTGGACTTGCAGCTTTCAGTCAGTTTCATTATTTTGACAAACCTTTGAAAAGTGCCTTCTGTGCAAGAACAGTGCTTACATTTGAGAAACCGTTCTTAAGAATTTTATTACGTGCTGAAACATGTATTTACACCAAACACCATAATCTGTTTTAAAAAAAGAAAAAGTGTTCTAAGAGCCATATGCTGCCATCCATCCACTGGGAGAAATACATCCTTATTCAAATGTTAACCAGGGGTCAGACTGTGTCAGGGCTTATGTTGGTCTGTAGGGGGTGAAGAATGCATAAGGAGCCTCCCCAGTCCTTGCATGCCCTACTCATTGGCTTGTCACAGTGCTGTCCCTGAGTGCACCCTGGTGGTTCACATCACTCCAAAGAGGGTGCTTCTTTCACACCGGTCAATTGAATGGGCCCAACACCGCAAGGGAAGTATGTTGTGCCTTCTTAAGAGATCTAGTAGCAGGAGTGTTTCCCTTGTGTACTGGTGAGGCTCTGGAGTTAGGGGGAGAGAAGCCTATCTACCGTAGCTTCCCCTGGGGGCAGTATGGATTTGCCCTGCTCCAACATGAGACAATGCCTGTGCTGCTTGACTGAGCCCTGGGTATTCTCCTGAGACAAGTGTGTCTCTCTCAGGAAAATTATCTGTGTTGTGTTCTAAATGCACAGTTTACCTGACAAAAGTGTGTGTCTAAAGAACAACAACTATACAATACAGTGTTCTCCACTGCATAACAAATAAAACAGTCCTGACCAAGAGATGTGGAAAGTCTTTGTGCTACTCTTATCTCCTAGACAAATAACTTGAATTTTGTGGCTTTAGAGGTTTTGTGCCGTAGCTTTAATGGTATTTAAATTTGAGTCTAGTCAGCTACTGCAGTCTGTTGTTTCTGAAGAGCTGAGAGGAAAATGCAGTAGGGGAAAGAATGTGTCATTCTTAAAAAGTGCTTCTAGGATGGATCAATGTTTGGTAAATGTAGACACTTTGAGGCCTATTCTCCTATTGATGCACTGTCAGGGTTCCCTCCCCACTCTAAACTCTAGGGTAAAGACGTGGGGACCCGCATGTAGAGCCCCTAAGCTTAGTTTTACCAGCTTAGGTTAAAACCCCCAAGGTACAAAATTCCCTGCACCCTGAGTAATGCTTTTTTCGCTGCCACCATCAAGTGGGTCTAAGCAGGAATCCAGGAAAGGAATCATTTGAACTTCCTTTCCCCCCAAATACCCCCTCAAGCTCGGAGCCCCCTTTCCTGGGAAGCTTGAGAATAATCCCTTAACCAATTGGTTACACAGTGATCTAAAAAACCCCACCCCTGGGGTTTTAACACCATAGAAAACAGTCAGCTTCTTAAAAGAAGGATTTTATTAAAAATAAAGAAGGTAAAATCATCTCTGTTAAAATCAGGATGGTAACTATTTTACAGGGCACTCAATTTCCAAACTCAGAGAGATTCCCCCCTCTGGACAAAACCTTAAAGTTACAGAAAAACAGGAATAACCCTTCCCTCTCACACAGGGAATGTACCACCAAGCAAAATAAACAGAAATCTACTCGCAGTGCTGACTACACTTACTTTAGAAAAGTGAGGTTTGGTGAGGAGACTGGTTTTATGTAGGTTCTTTCTGTCTTCCAAGATCACTCTGACTCAGACAAAGCCACACACCAAGCTTTTTTCCCCCTCCCAAGATTTGAAAGTATCTTGTCCCCTTATTGGTCAGATGCCTGCCAGGTCAGGTGTCAGTCTGGCTACCTGTATTTCTTAACCCTTTACTGGTAAGAGGATTTTATAGCACTGCATCAGACCCTCTCCCCCTTCCCTTCATTTATGACATGCACTCTCATAACTCCTGGCAATGGGAGTCCTGCATCTGTGCATCTCAAAAAGAATAGGTCCCTTTGTAGCTGAGGCATGTTATGTGCAGAAATGTACTTCATGGAAAAGCATTTTTAAAGCATGAATACATTCCTAAGATTTTCCACCACTGATCACCTGTACACTTTTAAATTTTCCAGACAACTTAGCTGGTGATTGTTGTTGTCAAAGAGAGTGACAAACAGAGGGGAATTGCTGAAGAAGATAGTTGCCTATATTGATGGCCGTGTCAATAAATGCATGAGGCTGTCCAACTATCCTTTATCAAAAACAAAATCTTTGGGAAGCTTTACTTGCAGGGCAGTCCCCACTCTGGACTCCCAGGCTCCAGGTTTGTGGAGAGGAAATTGAATCTTGAGGACTGAAACTCCCTCAAATGGTTTCACTCTATTTGAAGTTTAATGAAGTTTTTTGTCTAGGAATTTTAGAATGTTTAATGAGTTTAAGGACTGATCAATGACAGGAGTAATTGTGGAGTTTTTAATAGCTGAGCAGAGACTCATAAGGTATGCTTATGCAGCCTTCAGAAGCGAGCCTCCCAGCCTGGGTTGACAGGCTTGGGCTAGCGGGCTTCACGCTAGTGCTCTAAAAATAGCCTTGTGGACAGTGCTTTGAAGTTGTGTCTTGGGCTGGAGCTCAGGCTCTGAAGCCCACCCCTATTCCCAAGGCTTCAGAACCCAAGCTGCAACTTCAAAACACCATCCACACAGCTATACTTCAAGCATTCGCCCAATCCCAGATAGCCTGTGTCTGTTGACACTGGTAGGCTTACTCCTGTGGGCTGTATAAACGTACCCATATGAACGTTATGAGGCATAGTTTAGCAGCCAGTGGGTATGTGGAGGAGGCATCCGGAACTGGAAGAGGGGAGTGGAGGCTGAAGGAGCAGAGAAAAAGAAAGTGCCAGGGAAGGGGACTGCAACAATGAAGCGGCATCCATCCAGGAAGCAAGGAGCCCTTTGCCCTGGTGATGCTCATAAACCGAAGTGGAGCATCAGGCCAATAAGATACTTGTGAACTTCATAGGGTGTGAAGTTCCTTTCTTGTGGAGCTTACAGGTGCTTCAGAAGCTAAGACCGTGGATTGATGGAGCAAAGTGGACAGTGAGGTGGGGACAGATTTGCCATCCCTGAAATGCTGGTATTATTTGCAGGAAAGGAAATTCAGTCGTTGCAAAGCTTGTAGGCACCACAGAAACATTTCTGTCTGGCTTGGGAAGAAGCAGGTTGACTGTGGGCCTTGTAAATTCCAGAGGCGTTCCTAAGCACCACTGAGCTTGAGAGCACCCAGCGTTTTGCTCTTATGTTTTCTAAACAGCACGTGGAAGTGGTGAGTTGAATTAGGTAGCTTGTAGTGAGCCAGTATAACTTTCCTATAGTGCATGAGCCAGCATGTGGTGTTAACAACACTGTGGTGCTTGTAGCGTGCATGGAATCCACGTTTAATAACAAAATAGCCTGAAACTAGTCAAAGGCATCAGTCCCTCACCAAGATATATTAAAGCAAATTTGGATATCTAAGCCAAATCGTTTTTAAGTTATGATGAGCGGGGAAAATAGGAAACTGTCCAAGAAATGAAAACTGCTCGCTTCTTTGGAACATTCATATCCTCAGTGCCTTATTTGATTTGCCTCAGACTTTCCAGAAAATCTGTACCCTGTCATAAGATCATACCTGTGAAACTTCATGTGAATGTGTTTCACTTTGACGAAGCTCAAAATTGGAGGTTGTAATGGGAAAGCTTCAGTATAGAAGGGACTAATATATTTCTATGTTAAATAGTTCTACCTGCTTGTATTCAGTCGCTTTCTCACTTTAACAGATAACTTTTATATTTTTACAATGATTAATTGCTCACTGCTGTTTCTTGTTTAGATTGACTGTGTTTTCTCTAATAATCTTAATCTAGTTTAGAGAGAGAATAGAGTAGCATAGGCTTGGAGTCTCTTCTCTTCAGGTTCACTTTTGGGTTGTTCTTTATAAGGTCCCCACAACATTAGCCTGAGAGGTTTACCTGCCCAAACCACACATTTAAGAGAAAACTAAATATAGACAGAGACACCACTCATGGGACAGGTACTGTAGATAAATTCACTATTTTAAAATAATGTTAAAAAATTTAAAAAATGGAGAGGGGAGGGACTGGTGTGGATGTCATAGCAGAATGATTGCCATACCCTAGGGGACAACAACTAGGATGTGATGATACATCACATCCTAGTTGGTGTCCCTTAGGGTGTGGCACTCATCTGAAAGACTGGTTTTTACATGAAATACCTATCCCTGAAAGACTGGTGTTTGCATGAAATACCTATCAGCAACTTTCATACATAGCCAGATCTATATAATTAGGGGCTTTAAAAAGATCAACAGGGCCATTTAAAAATCAAACTGCCACTTTATAGGCAGCCAATGTAAAGAATGCAGGATGGGCGTAATGTGATCACAGTTACTTAAACCAGTGAGCAGACATCCTGCTGCATCTGCAAAAGCTGCAAGAGGCAAAGAGAGACCCTGCTGGAAGCTCCGGTACCAAAAAATTACAATAATTAAGCCTTGCTGTCGCTTGGATATATGTTGCTCTTGCAAGGTTTTCATGAGCTAAATAAAGGCACAGCCAGAGCAAATTGGGTAATTGGGGGAAAAAACAGCACCACTTTTGTACCATGTCTGACACATGGACTTTATAAAAGTTGTGGTCAAAAGTGAAAGCAGGATTTTTCACTTGGTTCAGTACCTCTCCCTCAGTAAGCAAGGCCACAATGGAAGAGGGAATCCCCTCATAGTAATGAATTGTCTTCTCAGAATTGAGGCCAAGAGATTCACATTCAGGTAGCATTCATGCATTCCTTCAGGGCTGAAACTGGTCTAGGAGGTTCCATGGTGCAAAAAACTAGGTAGCTGTAAATTATTGACTAGTACTATGCAAGTGACACTCCATCCTGTGTTTAGAGAAGAAGTTAGCAAAAAGTCCCATAGATGCTTTGAACAACATGGGAGAGAGAATAGATTATTGAGGGACACCGCAAATCCGATAGTACCGACAAAGTTAATAATGACGTTCATGTCCAGTGCCAGCAATTGACTGCTATCTGCTACGTATGCTTGGGACTGAAGGGAAGCCCCAGACATACCAGTAACTTTTTTTAATAATAGGTGAAAAAGCCAATAGTAAATCATATCCAGAGCTGCTGAGAGAGTGAGTGAGCAAGACTATCTGGCCCAGATTTAAAACCAGCAAGAGAGAACTCAGGAAAGATAAGTATTATTTTTGTGATATTTTGTATTTATCCATTGACAGTGCTGTTGTTTCCCCTACTACATTTCTAGAACTGCTTGCTTATTTATTGCAGAATCATTAACTGGTCTGAACCTAAAAAACCCAACAAAAATAAACCCTGTTAACTTTGTGATATTTTTGTAACCTTTATTTAATATCTCTCAAGTAAATGATTAACAGCCAGGATATGATTCAGCTACACAAAAAACCCCCACTAGTAATGGTGAGAATTCTTTATACCACGGGGCGAGATTGTGCCTGTCCCTGGTAGAGCTGCCTAATGTGCGCGCGCGCGCGTGTGTGTGTGTGTGTGTGTGTGTGTGTGTGTGGGAGGGAGGGAGGGAGGGAGGGAGTCTGATGTGTGAGAAAGTCTGATGTTTGTGTGTGTGTGTGTGAGAGAAAGTGTGAGGTGCTTTCCTAGCATACTCCATGCTAAGGTCAGGCACAGTAGTTCAGTAATCCCTTGCAGTGAGTCTTCTACCTAGATTGCCATGACCCGCCATAAAGTGGGGGCACTGTGAGTTTTCTCCCCTCTGAACTGAGCAGCAGAACTTGCCCTGCACAGAGGGAACCCTGCACCACTCCAACATCCCAGCTTCCCTTTGTGTGATTCCTCATCATCCCCAATGTGAGCTGGTGCCTTCAAGGCATAATCTGACACTGAATTTCTAATTCATATCTGCCAAACAGAATTGAGGTCTGTTTCCTCTTTGAAATGTAATACTTTCTCTAATCAAAACACTCAGTCGCTTTTCATTTATCTGTGGCTGAGACAGCAGAGGAAGAAGATCACAGTAGTCATGGACACTTCAAATGGTTTGGAAACAAACATGGACACTTCAAATGGTTTGGAAACAAACAAACTGAATGAAAATTTCATAACAGCAAAGACAGGTTGGGTCAAGGCTTGCCATTGTAGTAACTGGTTCACAGGTCTTCTTCCTGTGACAGATATAGTTAGAAATACTGCTATTTAGAGGGGTTTTGAAATTTAGAGTAGCCACATTGGAAAGAAGGCATTTGAGATAAGATGCAGTTTTAAGCTTTCAGCCCCTGTGTTTTTTTTATGATCAAAACACTAAAGTGGGAGTAGAAATGGAGCACAAAGGAAGAAAACAAAATTAAGTATGAATGGTATTGGCAATGTTACAGCCACCCAAAACAACACGTGATAAAGTAAGTATGCTAAAAGAGTCTTCTCAAAAGGCTCTGATCCCCTACCAAGCCAAGCAAAATTAACTTTAAACTAAAGACACCAACATGCTCATTTCTTACAACAATGTGCTTGGCAGCAAACTGATATATTAGAATTCACATAAACTTGGATTCTGTGATTCCTGGAAAGGAAACTGCATCTGTTACCTGCTGCTGAAAATGCTGGCTCCTCTACAGCATGCCCTTGGGCATGTTCTATTTAAGTGGTTTGAAAATATGTGATTATGCTTCATGTGCTTGTCCAGATTCTATATCCTTATGGAGACAGTGACATTTATAGTATCTGCAGGCTGGCGTATTTCTTTTGCTCTAGCTTTTAATGGTTATCCCTGTTTTGTTGCTGAAAACTTTAAGGAGAAATCCAGGACTGACAGGAAAGGTTTGACACACACAAGCTGTTACCTGTGTGGTGTGGTAATGTTAGAAATTCTACCCCCTGCCCACAAATAGTCAGCATTTGCATTTGCTTGGCCTAGTCCAAAGAAACTCTTCTTTAGTTTCTCTCTATATGTCTGTCAGGGTTCCCTCCCCACTCTAAATTCTAGGGTAAAGACTTGGAGACCCGCATTAAGAGCCCCTAAGCTTATTTTTACCAGCTTAGGTTAAAACCCCCAAGGTACAAAATTCCCTGCACCCTGAGAAATGCTTCTTTTGCTGCCACCATCAAATGTCTAACAGGAATCCAGGAAAGGAATCACTTGAACTTCCCTCCCCCCCAAACTACCCCCTCAAGCCGTACACCCCCTTTCCTGGGAAGCTTGAGAACAATCTCCCAACCAATTGGTTACACAGTGATCTAAAAACCCACCCCCTGGGTTTTAACACCATAGAAAACAGTCAGCTTCTTAAAAGAAGGATTTTATTAAAAATAAAGAAGGTAAAATCATCTCTGTAAAATCAGGATGGTAACTATTTTACAGGGCACTTAATTTCCAAACTCAGAGAGATTCCCCCCTCTGGACAAAACTTTAAAGTTACAGAAAAATAGGAATAACCCCTCCCCCCCCCCCAACACAGGGAATACACCAAGCAAAATTAAACAAAAATCTCTTCACTATACTATCTAAATGTACTTCAGAAAAGGGAGGTTTGGTTTTCTGTAGGTTCCTTCTGTCTTCCAAGATCACTCTGACTCAGACGAAGCCACACACACACAGCCTTCCCCCCTCCCAAGATTTGAAAGTATCTTGTCCCCTTATTGGTCAGATGCCAGCCAGGTCAGGTGTCAGTCTGGCTACCTGTATTTCTTAACCCTTTACTGGTAAGAGGATTTTATAGCACTGAATCAGACCCTCTCCCCCTTCCCTTCATTTATGACAATGTCTTATGAACGTGTCTAAGTCTGCTCATTCCTTCATCACCAAAAATGATTCAGACCTGAGGGACACTTGTAATTGGTAAGTAATTAGTAAATAAGTTAGATAAACACTCTTCATTGAGAAATGTAGAAGCACATTGGACAGGATTCATAAAAAAGCTTTATTGAATCCTAATAATTAAAGCTTCAAACATTATCAGCAGTTGGTGTGATAAGTCCTTTTCAGTGTAAATTTGTTCACTCTTACTAATATCTGCCTCTTTCTGAGCAATCTTTGAATTGATTTTCAAATCTGGAAAAGCAGTACATGTGTTGGGGAGGAGGGGCAAGTCTTTAAAATTAGATCTTAAATAGTGACCACTTTGATCTTACAAATCTAGTTGCTGGGCCTGGAGAGTTTAACTCCACACCAGTCATTTTTTGCATGCAACTCTGGTTGAAGCTAATGGGAGTTGTGTGAAGAAAAAACTGCAGGAGCAGGCTCCAGATGGAAGAGTGTGATAAAATTAATTCTCTTCCTTTAAATCATGTTCCTTTAGGTTCTGATACAATACAGGACTTAAGCATGCCCTTATTAAATAGCTAGCATGTTTTAATAGAAGCAGAGCTGTTTTGTCACTTCCTTACTCTGAAGTTAATGGAACAACTTATACACATGAGTGAAGTGTAGATTAATGTAAAGTTTGCGGAATTGGACCCTTTATGATTTGTCTGAGTTAAATATGTTAAGCTGAAACAAAATATGAGCTGTCTGAATATATACAGTACAAGACAACCAGTCTGATGTACAGTTCTTGTCTTTATTTCTGCTCAAATCTTTCTTTTCCCCACATACTAGTCATGGTAAGACTATATAGTGGGATTCCACCCATTCAATAAAAATACTGATAAATAATTAGTGAAGTCTTACTGTATTTCTATATATTATATTGCTTACTGTATTGCTATATTACTGTATCGACCTGAAGAAGAGCTTTGTGTAAGCTCAAATGCTTGTGTCTCTCACGTCACCAACAGAAGATGGTCCAATAAAAGATATTATCTCCCCCACCTTGTCTCTGTACTACTATATGGCAGTAATACCCCAAATGTGCTGAGAGACATATAAACACATAGGAAAAAGCAATCCCTCCCCTGGAAAACTCCACATGTTGATATCTGAAGTCTCTCTCTATCCTTCAGCAAAGATTTATTAGCTTTAATAACAGCTGCTGGATTGAGGTTTCCTATTGCGAAGACTTCATTATTTTTAGTAAATATATTTCATTACATTGACTAGGATACTATGAAGTATTATCATGAATAATTAAAATTAAGCATCAGTTGAAAAATAAATGAACTAAGTACACGTTTGTGATGCATAAATTCTGCTATTTTACTTTGTTTCATTTATTCGCTAGTTCACAAGTTCAGTGATTCTCAACAGATTTGCCAGTCACTAGTGCAAACTAGCAAGGTTCTGCTGTCCTCATGTGCAGACTGCGCCTTTATCTGCACTGCTTCCACACTACATACTGTACTGTTACACGGCAGAGCTGTATATTGAAAAAGCTGAATACGGAATGTATTACTGAAAGCTGAGTGCTGAATGTCAAACTGAGGATTAGAACGATACTCTAAGGCAGTGGTCGCCAACTGATGGATCGCAATCGACTGGTTGATCCTGGAGACTCTCCCAGTTGATCGTGATCTCCGGCCGCTAAAAGTCCGGCCGTGCAGTGCAGCGGGACTGCCGCTAAGGCAGGCTCTCTGCCTGCCCTGGCCCCACACTGCTCCCAGAAGCGGCCAGTGCAGCCCACCCCTGCAGGGGTGGGGGGGGGGGGTAGGTGGGGGTCTCTGTGCGCTGCTCCTGCCTGCAAGCACTGCCCCTGCAGCTCCCATTGGGTGGGAACGGGGAACTGCGGCCAATGGGAGCTACGGGGGTGGTGCATGCAGAGAGGGACAGCGCATGGAGCCACGTTTCTTTCCCCCCCCCCCTGGGGTCAGGGTCACATTGGCCCCTTCCGGGAGTGGCGTAGGGCTGGGGCAGGCAGAAAGCCTGCTTTGCTTGGCCCCGCTGCACTGCTACCCAGGAGCTGCCCGAGGTAAGTGCTGCCTAGTGGGAGCCCGCACCAACCCCCAGCCCTGAGCCCCCTCCCAGAGCCAGCACCCTATAGCCCCTCCTGCACCCCAACCCCCTGCCCTAGCCCTGACCCCCCTCTCGGAGCCAGCACCCTGTACCCCCTCCTACACCCCAACACTCTGCCCCAGCCTGGAGCCCCCTCCTGCACCCAAACTATCTCCTAGAGCTTGTACCCTTCACCCCCTCCTGAACTCCAACCCCCTGCCCCCAGGCTCAGCCTGGAGCCCTCTCCCACACTCCGAACCCCTCAGCCCCAGCCCAGAGCCCACACCCCCTCCTAACCCCCAACCCCCTTCCCCAGCCTGGTGAAAGTGAGTGGGGGCGGTGGGGAGCGAGCAACGGAGTGGAGGAGTGGATGGAGTGAACAGGGAAGGGAAGGGGCCTCAAGGAAGGGACAGGATAGATCCTGGGTTGTACTTAAATTCAAAAAGTGATCTTGTGCATAAAAAGGTTGGAGACCACAGGTTTACACTGCCTTACACCCGCCACCCCACTCTGTTTAGGGGATGTGCCAGGGTCAGGTTAGAATGCCTTTTTATTCTAGATTGGCAGAACACCTCTTGGGGCCACTTCCAGATGACACAATTTGAGCTTCTCTGAGGAAGCTTGCACCAGGGGCTTAATTGGACCCTGACTAACCTCAGGTCCAAGAGAGATGGGAAGGTGGCATAATGATTTTTCTGTCTCCTCTCCCCACTTGGATCATCTGCCAAGTGCAGTTTAGGTAAACATGAGAATCTGGCCCAGAATTTGACTACAATGCTCGTATATATAAAATATTTTGTGTACATAATTACTTGAAGAATTCCAGGAGAAACTAAGAGCAGGATGCCATGAGGGATAAATAAAACCAGAGATTCTTTGTGAAAGACCTGCATTAGCCAATGCAAATTATTGGGCTCAATAAATAGGAAACTAGGTGAAATTTAATGTCCTGTGATATAAAGGAAGTCAGGCTTGGTGATCTAATGACTCCTTATGGTCTTAAACTCTATGAATCTATTCATTCCTTATATTCATAAAAATAAGTGTACGTTATTTTCTGTAAACTTGGTCTAATAAATTGCACTGCTCAGAACATTCTTGAGCTCCTGCTGCTGTATGAATAAATTTCACAGTGCTTCATCAGTGAGCTTTACATTAAATGTTAATGGCCAAATTTTACCCATGCACAGCTCGCATTGAATTGAGTGGGAGCCAGATTTCCCCCACGTGAGGGGGAAAGTTTAGTTCATAGGCACAGCTTGAGTCCTTTGCTGAAGTCACAAGGACTTTGCGCCTTGCAATATAAGGGCCTAAACTAGGTGAAAATCTGAGAGAACAAGGCGGATGAGGAAATATCTTTTATTGGACCAACTTCTGTTGGTGAGAGAGACGAGCTCTGTGCAAGCTTGAACGCTTGTCTCTCTCACCAACAGAAGTTGATCCAATAAAAGACATTTCCTCACTCATCTTGTGTCTCTAATATCCTGGGATCAGCACAGCTACAACAACACTGCATACAACAGTGAAAATCTAAAACAGATGGGAGTTAGTACTGGTTATATGTATACTAGGTCAACACTATGACATTCTCTCAAGCTTTCCACAGCAGTTTGGAAAAGAAGAGTAAAATCCTCTAATCAGAAAGATGAGCCAAATAGTGAATTTGGCTCATCTTTCTGATGATCTTTTTTCAAAAACTGACAACATGTTTAGATATTAGATGATTCTTCACTTCATAAGAGGAAAAGAAGTAAACAAAAAAATACCCTTGGTAAATGTATTTGCCTGCTTGCCCCTTGGAAGTATTCTTGGTGGTAGGGGATAGCCAAGGAATCAATTTCCGTAAAATCAGTTTTCTTTTAAAGCATTCTTGTCTAGTCTTAATGGTTGCAAAGAGAACCTTCCAAATGTGACTGACCATAAAGCAGCAAATTGCTGTCTTTTTATTATTTATGTGTATTACTCTAGCATCTTGGAGCCCCACTAATGGACCAGGACTCTATTGTGCTAGTTGCTATACAAGCATAACAAAAAGATGGCCCCTGCCCCAAAGAGCCTTCTTCCTGACTCAGCAGACAGTTAGCTCCAAAACCTCTGCTGCTGCTCATAGTTTCACTTGCAGAAGATATAATGGACAGGACTGTTCAGTTTCACTCTCCTGTTCTTTACGAAAGCTATGAGTATTACAGATGTATGAGTTAAGAAAGCTATGAGCATTAACTGTCTTTGAAGATAGTAGTATAAAGTGGAATGATTTAAAAACAAATGACACTAGGAGGGTAGGATGGGATTGGCTGCAATCGAAAAGATTATGGTGGTGGACAAGCTGTAGAAGACATAGATGTTAGGATGCCAAAGAAAATAATGCAAACATAATCAAGGTCAATCCAAACTAGAGGCCAACCACCGACTAGATGGCGGGATGTCATAGGCTGGGACATGATCACGCTGAACTTAATGGAGGAAGACATCATGGACAAGAATGAATGGTGATGCTGTACTTGTTCCTGTTTCTGTAAAGATGCTTTGTGAGAAGGAGAAGAAGAATTAACAAAGGTAGGCACTGGGGGGTAGATTCACAAATGGACTTAGGTGTTGGTAAATGCTGTTGGCCAATGGGGGCTGCGGGAAGCAGCGGCCAGCACATCCCTCGGCTCCCGCCGCTCCCGCAGCCCCCATTGGCCTGGAACAGCGAGCCACAGCCAGTGGGAGCTGCAATCGGCCAAACCTGCGGATGCTGCAGGTAAACAAACCATCCCGGCCCGCCAGCGGATTTCCCTAACAGGCCACGGGCCAAAGGTTGCCGATCCCTGCTCTAGAGGTAAAGGCACACAAACCGCCTCTATCAAAAGTTGTTGTTGTTTGTATTAATGTAGCTCCTGAGCGCCCTAAATCACAGACCTAGACCCCACTGTGTTAGGTGCTGTACAAACACAGAACAAAAAGATGATCAAAGAGCTTACAATTTAAGCTTCAGAAGAAATATATTTACTGTTTAACAGATCTTCTTATGGATCTAAAAATACATCCGGGACCTGATTCTGGTCTCAGTTACACTGGTGTAAATCAGGAGTAAATTATAGAATTATTGAGGTGCAAAACTAGCGTGAGAACAGTCAGGACCCTTCTTTTAAATTTCATAGCAAAAATGACCAACCAGGCTAATTTTGCAGCCCAGACAGACTTGCTTACACCATTTTTTCACCGATATAATGCCATTGTTTTCAAAGGGCTTGATTCTCTACTGCCTTGCATACTGCATATTCACATGTATGCAAAGTGAATATAAAGTGCTAAAAGTTCAGAATGACAATGTTTTATATCCACGGCATGCACATGTAAATGACTAGACAATGTGCAAGGCAGTAGAGAATCAGACTCATAATCTTCATTTAATTTACAAGGTTCCTCACACTGTTTGATTGATGGTGATTCTTAGACCTCCTGCATAGCTGCAAATTTTCCAAACAGGTAGAATTCATGGCCAAGTCCAGTGGTTAGCATCAGATTACATACAGCAGAAAAGATCTGTTGATCTAAAGTAGTAAATCACTGAGCCATGCACACAACAGTGCCAGAATGGAAAAAATGCATTAATACCACATTATTTTGTTTTATAAAGCCAAACAAAACATGTAGCTAGTGTTGGTTGGCTTGTCATCAGCAATGTTGGCATGTTAAAGTCTGTAGTGTTCTTTAAATATGCAAAAGGAAAATGAATATATGTCAGTCTAGAAAACTTCAATTTTTTATTATACTTGTCTAAAGTGGGCCAAACTGATTTTATTCTTTAGTTTGGCAGTCCTTCCCCAGGATGAAATCTTTCATTCCAACTTTCAGCCCAGACAAAGTAAGTTTGTAGGGAAGACTGTATATGCATATGTGCATATATACATATGTGCATGTGTGTATATAAATAAAACATTAATTATAATGGTGAAGACTCAAATGCTCTATTATAATTCAATAAATTACATTATACAGTTAAAAAGGATCAATTGAATTTACTTCTTGTGTGAGTAGTCCCTTATACTGCTAAAGATATGCTTGTGTAAGGCAAGTATTATTTAGCCTAAAGATAGAACTAAGAAATGAGAATTATTTTTACCACACTTCATATTTTTAAAGTTCATTTTAAAACAAGGTCTTGTTTCCTTTCTCGTACCAATGGAAAATGGCAAGTTTAAATGTGAATATAATTGAAATCCAAGATTTAAAAAAAACAAAGTACTACAGTTCATACATTACCAGAGTATACAATAGGGATTTATTCTGTAGGTGTAGAATTTACCATTATATTCTGACAGTGTAAAGGAAGGAAAAATATCAAGAGCATTATAGACTTCAAATGGAAAATCAAACTCTTCAAATCATTCCTGCTTAGATATCAGATGTGAGTTTGGGCTAAGTTTTTGTAATAATGTTTAAATAACTTTTGGAACCATGATTACTGTGTTCATATGATTGTAAGCATAAACATTTCCCTCTTCCAGGAAGCAATTTAGAGTTCTATTTTATGCTGTGATAACTGCTGTGTTAAGTTAGAGTAATACAGCGACTACAAACCTTTATAGAGCAAAGAAAAGAAGCCTTTTATTTTAACCTTGCTGAAAGCAGAAATAAAATGAGCTGTTGCATACCGTGTAGAACTGCGCAAAGACTTAAAACATTTTTTCTTGTGAGTAGTCACTGTGGTTTGTATGATTTGGTGAGACTGCAAATTGTTCATCCTGTCAAGCTTAAAACAAACAAACTCAAAACACTTCCTTTCTTTTGTTAAATTAGGTGTTTCTGCAGAAACACATATCTAAAGCTATCCCTAAAAAAATATGCTGGTTGAGTATTTTCCTTCTGTTGAATGGGCCATTTATTTCCCTCCCTCTGTATTTCTAGCTGCAGTGCTATAGAAGATTCCTGCAGTCATGCTTGGTTAAACCTGAGGTCAGAATACAGGAGCATGCTGCTTTGAACTGCGATTTTGCAGGAGAAAAGGAATTCATTCACTTCTCTAAATTGAAAGGAGTGGGCAGGGGGAATCTGTTCCACAGAAAATCAGAGAGGATTGAAAATGGGTACAGTTTCCTGCTTGTGCTCTAAATGATTGGTCACACTGTGCCAATGCACTTGTGTTTTAGAATTTCCTCTCTCATCAACAGTTACTACTGTGTGTCAAATAACACTCCTATGGAGGCTTATGATAAAAATATGCATTCTGTTTCAAATACAGACCAACAAGTCCATCACAGAACTCAGAGCAAGGAGGAAATCTGATGTAATAGAATAGTAGAAATAAAAGGGGCATACTTTACCCATCAGCCCAATGATTTCTCCCTTCCTCATACACATGGGCTGTGGGGACCAGTGAAGCACCTCCTTGGGATTGAGCCAGCCCTTTGGGAGTGGCAATAAAACACAGCTAGGGTCCTGCAAATCACCCAGATTGTAATGTGGGGATTTCTTTTCCATGGGCCCAAGCCATCAGTGGCCTCCTTCTCCCAAATGACATAAGCTAAAGGAAAGCAGAGCAGGACACGCACAGGTGAAGCCAGCCCTGCTCCAGAGCAGCAGGAACTCCCCCAGTGCAACTGGTGGCAGCACCAATAGGACAGGAAGAAACCCAGCAGAGACACATCATGTCCCCCTCCCATCCCCAGGTGTCACAGTTCCTGGATGTTGGCCTCCCCCTTCCCCCCCACCCCCAGCTGAAACTGTGGATGTTTTCTGTCTCACTGGCTGCCTGTTTGCCCTGCACTGTCACAGTCTCTCTGCCATCAGCTTCTCTTCCTCTGCGCTGTTCTCTAGCCCAGGGGTTCTCAAACTTGATTGCACCGCGACCCACTTCCGACAACAACAATTACTACACGATCCCAGGAGGAGGGACCGAGATCTGAGCCTGCCCAAGTCCGCCACCCTGGGCGGGGGGCCCAAAGCCAAAGCCTAAGGGCTTCAGCCCCAGGCAGGGGGCCTGTAACCTGAGCCCTGCCACTCAGGGCTGAAGCCAGAGGGCTTCAGCCCCGGCCCTGAGCGATGGGGCTCGGGCTTCGGCCCCGGGCGGTGGAGCTTGAGCTTCGATCCTGGGCCCCAGCAAGTCTAATGCCAGCCTTGGTGACCCCATTAAAATGGGGTCCCGACCTACTATGGGGTCCCAACCCAAAGTTTGAGAACCGCTGCTCTTGCTCTCCCTTCCTTCTGTCCTCTCTCTGACCCTCAATATCCTCTTTCCTTCCTCTTTTCCTATTCCTGTCATCTGTGTTCCCGCCTTCCTGCCCTTCCCTCTCACTTTACCTTAGGGTGACCAGATGTCCTGATTTTATAGGGACAGTCCTGATTTTGGGGTCTTTTTCTCACATAGGAACCTATTATCCCCCACCTCCTGTCCCGATTTTTGACACTTGCTATCTGGTCAGCCTACTTTACCTTGGCCCCTCTCAATAAAAAGAATAATATAACTGAATAAACAGAAAAAGAGCTAACAAAGCACACGCCCTTCAACACAATTGCTTTACTTGTATGTTTCATCCTTATCCCCACCCTCTGTTTAGTTTGCCTTTTAGGTTTATGATCTTTGGGGCAGGACTGGGCATGATAATTAGGTCTGTACAGCTCCTGGCTCAATGGGACCCTGATGCTAATCAGAGCTGTTGGGCACTATTACACTATAAATAATAAACGTTAACAATAATCTCTATTTCAATTCATGATAGGCGAAGGGAAATAACTAGTGTCGGGCTAGAGCAAATTGAAACAAAATAACATGCTACTTTAGGGCCTGAGATCAGTGAGATTGGACTGTTTATGTGTAAAGACTGCTCACATGAGTGAGAGTTGCAGGTTTGGGCCCTTACCAGGTACTGTTGTGACAAGCTGAGAAATGGATCTCTTTCAGGACTATGTAACACAGTGTGGTAAGGCTGAAGTTCATTTTGTAGATTTCTTGAGATAACTGACACTTTCAGCAGCTGTAGCTTGCTAACACGTACTGATGGTTTCTGTTGCTTAGATAGACAAATAACATGATGTTTTCTAGAAACATCAGTAGGTACTATTCTATACTGTGTAATGTTTTCCAGGAAACCTGTTTGAAATGAGGATCCTCTATATAATATCTCGGCTGATTTTCGGCCCTTCTCTGTATTCTTTGTACTGCTGTGGCATCGGAACGGGGATGGAAAGCTGGTTTAAACAGCCAGTTGGGGACTCTCCTTGTGGAACCCACCTGTGGCATAAAGCTGCCATTGCAGGCTCCATGTCGCCTGTCCCTGGCCTTCCCAGTGTAGAAGGCATATTGGGGCTGTGTCCAGGACATATTATGCCGTGGCCACTCCCTCTAGGGAATCACTACCAGCTGGTGGAACTTAAAGCCCTGTCAAGCCTGCGCTAAGTTCTACCAACTTGCACCAAGGGCTGATTGGCTTTCTGCTGCCCTTGCATGGGTGGCATGTAATTGTATGTAAAGGTTGCATGCCATCGTCTTTGTTGTTTTATCTGGAGGTGAACTATCTAGAGCTCTCGCATACTTGACATAACCCTTCATTATGTCACCAAACCTGGAATGGGACTGTAAATAGTTTATAAAAGATGGAGAGGTTGTCTGTCCCTGGTTGAGCCCACAGTTAGGAAAGGAAACTTAGGATGAAATCCTGGCCCCATGGACTTCAGTGGGAGTTTTCTCATTTATTTCAACAGGGGCCAGGATTTCACCCTTGATGTTTAATATTAGTGAGAATCAGATGTGGCTGTTGTGGAGATTATGAAAGTGAGTGCTGGTGGTTGTGATAGATGGGGCTGCTTGACATTTTAGCTGGCAGATGGGGTCACTCTGCAGAACTGTTCCCTCTGTTTCTAGATCTACTGAAGAGCATTCCATACGGCTGGGGATTCACACATGGGGCGAAGGATGGGAGCGTCACATGTATTTTCCCCCTGCCAGCCCAAGCTGTGTTAGCTTCTAAATTGAGTCGTCTCTGCGCTATGGAGTTCATTTGATGAAGCTCCAGGAACAGTGATGGTAGAGAAGTTCCTGGCAGCTTGGCTCCAATGCCAACTACCTGAAGGGAGGTGATAAAGGGTGAGTGGGTATCAAAAGCATAAAGATCTCCATGTGGATGGTTCTGGTCTCCACTGAAACCCCAGGGTTTATGCAGCCAAGTCCCCCTGTCTTGCAGAATAATCTAGGAAAAGATTCTCAACAGAAACCAAGTCAGTCTAATAATTTTGGGGAGCCTGATTCATGATTATTGAAAGCTTGGGGTTGGTAATACTGCCCATCTCTGTGCCCCCTTGGGTGTTCCCTGGAGGGAGCAATCTGGTCCAAAACACACAAAGTAATGTTATAGATATATCAGCACTGCATTATTTAGATGACTCTCCAGAAACAAAAAAGAACTGCTTTTCATTGCCACAGGAAATACTGAATACAGTTGATTTATCTGGCAAATAATGATTAAAGATACTAAGAAGAAAGCTGTCCAAGAGCGATTCATTAATTAGAAGACCTAATTATAGCCAGTAGATAAGTTCCTATGCCATAAACAAACCAATATATATTTTTGGCAGACACCATCCCCAGGGGTCTGTCAGTTTTGCTGCCTACTGTACAGGCCTGTGCAGCAACAGTGAGATAATGCAAAAAATAATTTGGCACCTCCTTCACGAAAGGATGTGTGTGTGTTTCTCTACCTTAGAAATGCAGCCTCCAGCTGTCTTGACTCATGTCAGAGGTTTCTTAATACTATGGAATTAGCTGACTAAAGAAGCACGTCCTATCTACTCAGGCTACGTAAGGTTTCCATGAAATAAACTCTAGTCTGATTTCCAGCACCCTGGGA
This sequence comes from Chelydra serpentina, assembly GCA_037349315.1. Taxonomy (NCBI): domain Eukaryota; kingdom Metazoa; phylum Chordata; order Testudines; family Chelydridae; genus Chelydra; species Chelydra serpentina. The sequence goes on from JBAIAC010000004.1 coordinate 110,652,347, forward strand.
ATGTCTGCCTGCAACTAACATTCAGTATCCCAAATAACCCCAAGGTGACCTGCTCTTTGTAAAACTGCAGCCAAGAAAAACCCTGTTTAACATAACAGTGCAAAACTTAGAACATCAACTTGAACCATGCCGACCTCTTAGCCGCTAGGGTCTATGCAGATTAATTTAACAATAGGCAGCCTTGAAAGGGAGGAATGTTCCAAAGGGATCTCCTTCACCCATCTCTTCTCATTTAATAAATAGTCAGGAGGCCTGGTTTAGAAAAACTGAAAGTGCCCCTTGTTGTGAAACAATGGGAGTTACAGCAGAGAGGCAGCACACCAATAATTTGAATCTTAGCAGAACAAAGTTATACCTCCCATAGATTGATGCTTTCATTGGAAAAATTGTGCTTGATTTAATTTTGATATAGAATTAGGGTCATTTTCTGGACATTTAAAAATATACGTGGTTTTGCCTTTTGCTGTCCATACACTGTTAGTATTTTATTAAATAAATAAATGACCCCCTGACCTGAGATATAGTTTCAACTGGCTTTCATGCAAGCAAACTGGCTGAAGACAAAAACTTTCCAGATGGAAGTTGGAGCTTAGGGCATGGCTACAGTTGCGAGTTAGAGCGCATTAAAGCAGCCCCATGTGATCTAACTCACGACGCATCCACACTGGCAAGGCATGTAGAGTGCTCTGACTCCGCGGCTAGAGCGCTCCTGGTAATCCACCTCGGCGAGTGGAATAATGTTTGATGCGCCCCTGCTGGGGCGCCGCGGCACCAGTGTGTATGCCCTGGTCTGTTAATGCGCTCTGATCGGCCTCCAGAAGTGTCCCACAATGCCTGTTCTAGCCACTCTGGTCATCACTTTGAACTCTACTGCCCTGCCCTCAGGTGACCAACCGTCAGACCTGCCCTTTAAATTCTCTGGGAATTTTGAAAATCCCCTTCCTGTTTGCTCAGCAAGGCATGGAGTGCTCTCAGTGAATCTTTCCAGGTGACCATGCCTCCATGCGCCAGGCGATCCCCAGTATGGAGCAATGGCGAGGTGCTGGACCTCATCAGTGTTTGGGGGGAGGAAGCTGTCCAGTCCCAGCTCCGCTCCAGCCGTAGGAATTACGATACTTTCGGGCAGATATCAAGGGACATGACGGAAAGGGGCCATGAGCGGGACGCAGTGCAGTGCAGGGTTAAAGTGAAGGAGCTGCAGCGTGCCTACCACAAAGCCCGCGAGGCAAATGGCTGCTCCGGTGCTGTCCCCATGACCTGCCATTTCTACAAAGAGCTGGACGCGATACTTGGGGGCGATGCCACCTTCACCTCCGAGAACCACCATGGACACTTCAGAGCCCAGTTCAACAAGGCAGGAGGAGGAGGAAGAGCAAAGCAGGAGCAAGAGTGCTGAGGTGGAGGAAGACACCCTGTAAACCCTAGATGCATGCAGCCAGGAGCTGTTCTCAAGACAGGAGGAAGGTAGCCAGTCGCGGTGGCCGGTGCTTGGGGATGGATAAACAGAGGAGGTTCCCGGTAAGCAGCTTTTATTTTGGGAAGGAAGTTATTTGGTGTGGGCTCTTGGGGCGAGAAGGGTTAGGGCTGCATGCATGCCTAGATGCGGAATAGGGCGTTGATGTGCTCTCTCACATCGCGGTAATCAGCCTCAGTGATCTCCTCAAAGGTCTCATCCAGAGCGTGGGCAATGCACAGGTTTATTGGGAGAGCTACTGTGGTCCTTGTCCCAGTCAGACTAACATGTCCGCGCCACTGTACCGTGAGGGGCGGCGGGGACCATTGCTGCACACAGGTAAGCTGCATATGGGTCAAGGCAGAAGCCGCATTGTAGTAGAAGACCCTCCCTTGCTTCCCAAGTCACCCTCAGCAGCGAGATATCTTCCAGGACGAACTCCTGTGGAAAATGTGGGAACAGTGTTCAGTATCGGTGTCCTCTGCAGCTGTTGGCTCTCCCCAAGGCACAGAAACCCAGAGGACATTACAGCCATGAAACAATCAGTCCCCCTTGACCCTGTGCTTACTCACCATTTTTGGGCTCCTGTGGGTTATGTGCGCTCGCTTTGGGACGGGCAAATTATGCTATTGTGTAGACTGTGCTTGCCCTCCTTAACTATGGGGGAATCATTGCTCTGTCTGGTGTGAACAATGCTGCCTCTGTTAAGTGTTACATTTTGCCTTTACAGATGCAACCTTGAGATCTCAGCTGTCTGTGTTATCACCGTCCGAGAGACTCCAAAGAATCAGGAAGAGGCCATGTAACTTAACGAGAATTTAAAAGTGCAGGAGTGGAGGGAGAGTGAAAGGAGGATCCGCCATCAGAATGAGGAGCGCTGGCACAAAAGCGCGGTGCTCCAGCAGCAAAGCATGGATCGGCTGATAAGCATCATGGAGTGCCAAACGGACTCGATCCAGGCGCTAGTAGCCATGCAGACAGAGCACTACTGCGCCCGCCATCCCCTGCAGCCCTTGTTCCAAAACTCTTTCCCTTGTGCCCCCATGTCACCTTCAACCCAGTTTCCCCAACGTTCAGGTTCTTACTGCCACCAGCTGCCTCCAACACCTGTAGCTTCACCACCCAGCCCTGAAAACTACGACCCTTACACACTGTACTCAACCCCCATCCTGAATTATAGCCAGCCTGAAGTGCAGCACTCATTGCACAGCACTCCAGACAGGAAGGCTGAGTATGCTAACAGGACATACAGAAATCTGTGATGATACTGTTCCCCACCCCACCCCCTTGCCCGTTCTGTTTCCCAAGCAGTTGAGTTTCTTTTCAATAAATGGATTTTTTGGCTTTGAAAACATTCTTTATTATTGCATAAAGTAAAAGATACCTTAGCCCAGGAAAGCAACAGGCACTGCAAGTCAGCGTAGCAAACACAGATTCCTACTAACATTGGAACCACTGCACTTCAGTCCCGTGCAGGGCACCAGACATTACTGGCGGCTTTCAGCCTCAAATTGCTCCCTCAAGGCATCCCTAATCCTTGCAGCCCCATGCTAGGCTCCTCTAATAGTCCTGCTCTCTGGCTGTTCAAATTCAGCCTCCAGGTGTTGAACCTCCAAGTTCCATGCCTGAGTGAATCTTTCACCTTTCCCTTCACAAGTGTTATGGAGGGTACAGTACGTGGATATAACCTCGGGGATGCTGTCATCGGCCAAGTCCAGCTTCCCATATAGAGATCGCCAGCGGCCCTTCAAACGGCCAAAAGCACACTCCACAGTCATTCTGCACTGGTTCAGCCTGTTGTTGAACTGCTCCTTGCTGCTGTCAAGGCTCCCTGTGTAGGGTTTCATGAGCCATGGCATTAAAGGATAAGTGGGGTCTCCAAGGATCACAATGGGCATTTCGACTTCCCCTATGGTGATCTTCCGGTCTGGGAAAAAAGTCCCGGCTTGCAGCTTCCTGAACAGGCCAGTGTTCCGAAAGATGCATGCATCATGCACCTTTCCGGGCCAGCCTGCGTTAATGTCAATGAAACGCCCACAGTGATCCACAAGTGCCTGGAGAATCATAGAGAAATACTCCTTCCGATTAACGTACTCGGATGCTAGGTGGGCTGGTGTCAGAATTGGAATATGCGTCCCATCTATCGCCCCTCCGCAGTTAGGGAAACCCATTTGTGCAAAGCCAGCCACAATGTCATGCACGTTACCTAGAGTCACGGTTCTTCTGAGCAGGATTCGATTAATGGCCCTGCAAACTTGCATCAACACGATTCCAATGGTAGACTTTCCCACTCCAAACTGGTTAGCGACTGATCGGTAGCTGTCTGGAGTTGCCAGCTTCCAGATTGCAATAGCCACCCAGGGCAGCTCTCAATCTCGTGGCCTTGCACCGCAGGGTGGGGGCGAGCTCATCATACAGTCCCATGAAAGTGGCTTTTCTCATCCGAAAGTTATGCAGTTACTGCTCGTCATCCCAGACTTGCATGACGATGTGATCCCACCACTCGGTGCTTGTTTCCCGAGCCCAAAAGCGGCATTCCACGGTGATTAGCATGTCCGTGAATGCCACAGAAATCTCGTGTTGTATGCGTTACTTGAGTCGATATCGTCGGAGTCCTCACTGTCAGTTTGGATCTTAAGGAGTAACTCAACTGCCAGTCGTGACGTGCTGGCGAGACTCGTCAGCATATTCCTCAGCACTTCGGGCTCCATTCCCACAGACTGAAAGGGAAGACAGAGTGCGCAGCACAAAAAACATTGAAAGATGGCGCCAAATGTGGATGGAAGCACAGGGATTGCTGGGATGCGAAGCGATGCATTACGAGGCATTGGGACAGGACCCAGAATGCCCCGCCCTCCACCCCCTTCCCACAAGCCACAGCACCAGAATGGGAAGAGGTGCTCTGTGGGATAGCTGCCCATAATGCACACTCCCAATGCCGTTGCAAGTGCTGCGAATGTGGCCACGCCAGGGCACTTGCAGCTGTCAGTGTGGACAGACTGCAGCGCTTTCCCTACTGCGCTCTCCGAAGGCTGGTTTAACTCAAAGCGCTCTACATCTGCAAGTGTAGCCATGCCCTTAGACATCAGCTAATGCCTAGAAGTGCCCACCGCTCAGGAGAGATGCAGCAAGATAAGATCTTGAGCTACAGGGGTGCAGAAGGATACTCTTACCTTTGCTGAAGAAGAAAGTATCTTATCTTCTAGCTACATTCTCCATTGTGCCAGCCTTGGTAGACTCTTAATACCCAAGTAGTCTCATTGTGTGTAAGGGGGTAGGTGAGTCTGGGGTGGCACATTTAGAACTTATTGGAGCAAGGAGAAGACATGGAGACTGGTTTAGACTTGCATTATGAGCTAGCTGCCCAGACAGAAGTACTAGAAATCCATTGGATTTCTTAGTCCGATTAATTTGTATACTATGAGCTTGGTGTTATTTTTCTGTCTTTACTCAACATCTGTTTCCTATGCAGCATTTTTGTATTCTCAACAATTGTCATGTTCATTTTCAAGAAACAAAAATAAAACAAGAGATGTCATTCGGGCCCAGTTATGTGCATCAGAGATGCTCACAGAGACACCCCCCTCCGTGTGTGACTGTTCCACCCCTTCTACTGTTGAAAATGTATGTGTGTGGGGGAGGGGTCCTGGACAAATCTGCACTGACCTTACTTCTCTACCTTCTTAAGACCTCACAAAGCCTGGATCTGTGAGATGGGAGGGGATTTGCCAGGAGTGGAGAGTTGGTAACTAACTGCATGCTTGGTGGAGGGGGCCAGGTCAGACTGATGGTTCTCTGGACTTGCAGATACCCCCTGGGGCTATATTACCTGTGTCGTGTGGCTCCCCTTTTAACTGGGGTAGTGGTGGCCAAGAGTCACTGCTAACTGGGGGAAAATGGGGTGTATATGTGGTGTTATTGGAAGCTCAGAACTGGTGAAGAAGGATGGCCCAGGTGTCCAGGAGATCCCTGGGTATCCTTCATGTTTGGGACCTGTCCCCACTTCCTATTCCATGGGATAAAAACTTTGCAAAGGATCTTATGCATGTAAAGGTTGTTATGTAGATCTTTAATGTTTTACTAAGTTTTCTGATTTAATCTTGATGTGTCACTACTTCTGTTTGCATTGTTAAAAACTATACAGCAGTATAAATATACTTTGCCTTTTGGAAAAAAAAAATCGTTGCGTGACAAAAAACAAACAGGCCAACACCTACCAAAACTGTTCTGCCTCTTACAGTCTTCTGGTAATAAAACGTAGTGAAAATGAGAAATATGTAAGATTTCATGCTGGGTTATTTTTAAATAGACGTGTTTCACAAATCAGTGGAAAATGTTAGTACCCTCTTCCTCAATGACTTAAGCGTCTGTAAACTGGATTGTTAAAAAGGTGAAAGATGCTTCCTTTGTGAAACTTACATGAAATGCATAGAGACAAAAAGTGTGTGAGGAAGTATCTTTTATTGGACCAATTTCCGCTGGTGAGACAAATGTCTGACCTTAAACAGAGCTCCCAGACCAGACGAAAAGCTCTGTGTAAGCCTTAAAGCTTGTCTCTTTCACCAAAGTTGGACCAATAAAAGATATTATCTCACCCACCATTTATCTCTCTAATATTCTGGGACCAACACTGCAAATATGAAATATACACTCAGCTAGAGGAACACCTAAGTGAGCAAAGGGTAACTCCTCATGTGTGCAGTCCGGAAGGCAATCGTTGAAAAGTGGAGGGTGGCTGGAAACCAGCAGGGAAAATGATAAAAAGGGATGACAGTGGTTCAGACAGGCAAAGAACGCTGATTAACAAAAGCAAATCATTTGAGCACTGAGTGGGCCGGTTAGAATAACTTCAGTGCAGATCTAAGTTACACAACAATCATACTGCAAGCAGTCTCCCGACAGAAGTAGCCTTGAGTCTTTTAACACTGGAAACGGCACTCATGAACATACTGAAGAGACTAATCTTGCACCAACAGAGTGAGGGGGAAGGAGATTGGTCAGGTTGCATAATAGGTATTTTTCCAGGTGTTTTGTATAACCCAACCTGAATATGTGTGGAGCATGGGAATTATCTGTTCACTGTTACACTGATGAATTTCTTCTGTGTATTAGAAGTAAGTTTGTTTGCAGTGAAACTTGGCCCTCAGCTGTGACACTGTGATATTGTGCCTCTACTTGTACATTTGTAAGGCCCCAAGTCATCTGCTCTTCTGCTGCTCGAGGCTTTTCCTAGACTAGGAAAATAGGAAATAGCTTGGGTGATTGACACTCCTGGGATTAGCATCTGCAAAGCCCCAGTTGCATAACTGCATCCTTCTCATGTGTGTCTGGATGTATGGGCTGATCCTCTGCCCTACCCTGCCATAATATGCTCTTCTGTTGCTGGTCAGCTGAGTGGTAAAGAACCTCCCAATGTCTGTGATGAGCCATCAGCCCTGCAGTGTATCTTCCTTGGAGTAAAGTCCTGTCACTCAGATTTTATTTCATTTTTCCAGGGTTTTGTCCCTAAAAGTCCTCCACAATCCCAGCGTTGTGGGTAAAGTGCACATTTCCAAGCTTATACCTGATTTTTTTAAAAAATGTCTGTTACTATTCTAGAGCTGTATATTTAGTGGCTTGTCCAATCAGGTCTAGCTTTTAGAAATAGGCTAACTCTTGGCATCCCATCTTGGCATACAAAAGTCCACTGTGTTCTTTCCACTAATACCACAGAATGTGTCGTACAGGGGATGTGAAAAAGACAGTTGTTTTGCATATAAAGGGCCTGATATTCTGCTGGACTACACTGGTTTTAAAGCCATTGGGAGAGATCAGCTGGTGCAATGAAGCAACACCAATTTACACCAGCTGAGGAAAATTTCAGTGGAGATGCATCAATGTAAAACCAGTGCAACATTGGATAATCAGGCCATAGAAGTAGTAGTATAAGCATGAGGTAACACAGCTGAAATAGGCATACTACGCTGTGCTCGATGTTATTCTTTGACAAATAAAATTTGTCCTTCAAAATACAAATGTGCAGCCAGCATATTGCTACATAGAATATCAGGGTTGGAAGGGACCTTAGGAGGTTATCTAGTCCAACATCCTGCTCAAAGCAGGTCCAATCTCCAATTTTTGCCCCAAATCCCTAAGTGGTCCCCTCAAGGATTGAACTCACAACCCTGGGTTTAGCAGGCCAATGCTCAAACCACTGAGCGAGCCCTCCCTCCCATGCAGCATATTTCTGTTTCTGTAGGAGTAGTGGGCCTAATTCTCCTCTCACTTGAGTTGGCTTTCCTCCAGTGTAACGCCATTGACTTCAAATGAGTTATTTCTGATTTATACCAGTGTGAGAGAAGAATTGGGCTCAAAGTCTGCAGTAAGACCCATCCATATTTGAAATTCATGCTGAGGTTACAGTTATCCACAGCACAGCCTGAGGCTAGTATGTTGCTGAATAGTTTGTAGAACAACTTGCAGCCGGTGTGTACATCCGCTTGCATAATTTAACCATATAAAATGGAGGTATCCCATGTAAATGAATAAGACCCCTGTCCCAGCCTGCCCATGGGCCTCCTCTCACTAGTCTCTATGCACAGCAAGGCTCTGTACCATGCAGAGGCTGTGTGCACTGCCTACGTAACTCCTTGACCTTTATACAGAAGAATCATAGTGGTTCGACTGCACAGAGCCTTCCATGGCCACAGAGGAGGGAGCTGGACTTTCTCCATATTGCACATGATCAAGTTTGTGTTTTAATCAAGTTTGGTGTTATGGGTACAGCAGAAGCCGACAGGTAAATGACCTCCTCCAAGGCAGGTTCCAATGTTGCTCTATAAACTGGCCACCAGAGACTGCTTCTGTAGCCAGCAGCTGTCACCATGCAGATGGAGCCAAAGTGTGTCACCTATATGGTGTCCCTGAGCGCCTATGTTTGTTTTTTCCCCGAGACTCCCACGCTGCAGTGTATGCACTGAGCCTACTCCTCCCAGAACTTGTTAATATACTTCTACTTTTTCTCTGTTTTCAGAACAGCTCTTGATTAATATTTGATATTCTTTTCAGGTTTCATTCCCCTTCACCAATACAGTACTTCAAGGCACAGAGGAGTTGGGACAGGCATTGCCATGAAACCTAACTTGAAGCAATGGAAACAACTAATGCTGTTTGGGCTATTTGCATGGGGTCTCCTTTTCTTGGTGATCTTCGTCTATTTTACAGATAGCAACACTGCTGAACCAGTTCCAAGTTCCTTCTCTTACATTGAGACGAAGAGGCTCCTGCCCATTCAGGGCAAGCAGAGAGTTATTATGGGAGCAATACATGACCCATCATCCTCTGAAACCATAGACAGGAATGAGGTGCTTCTTAACGAAGATCTCTTAGATTCATTTAAATTGGGGACCGGAAGCATTATAAAGTGGATTGATCTAGAAGATGGCTTTGAAAATGAAGAAGAGTTTTTTCCTCCCCAGCTAGGGAGAAAATCAAAAAATGCTTTCTATCCAGGGGATGACAACTATTTATTTGCTGCTGGCCAGCCTCAGCAACACAGCAACATTCAAGAGCTAGTGAAATTCATCTCCCCCAATGAGAATGATCAGAAGGAAAATGTTTTACAGGAAAAATGGACCCATGAGAAAAGAACAAAGAAAAGAAACCCGACACGCAGGAGAAGCCAGCTATTTGATGAGTCTGATGATTGGGATGGGTTTTATTCCACAATGTCAAAATCCTTCCTTTATAGGCTTTGGAAAGGGGATGTCTCCTCCAAGATGCTGAACCCGCGCCTGCAGAAAGCTATGAAAGACTATCTGAACACCAACAAGCATGGGGTGCGGTTCAAAGGGAAACGAAACTCCAGACTGACAGGAGACCAGCTCATCTGCGAGCTCAAGGACAGGGTGCATGTGAAAACAATAGATGGCAAGGAGGCCCCCTTTTCAGCTCTTGGATGGGAAAAGCACGTTCCTCAAATTCCACTGGGCAAACTGTATCCACATGGCTTCGGAAGCTGTGCCGTAGTTATGTCTGCTGGTGCAATACTGAACTCTTCTCTAGGGGATGAAATAGGTGGGTGAAAATGCTTCTCACTCATAAGTGTGTGTGTATGTGTGTTCATCTATCAAAGGGTCCGTCCTTTTTCAGGGATAGGCCTGATGATCCTTATTCTTCTCTCTCCCCAGCTTTACATCTGTATAACTCCATAGACTTCAGTGGAGTACTCCTGTATGACACCAGTATAACTGAGAGAAAATCAGGCCCATGGTAGTCATTCATTTTAAGAGGGTGACATCATTTTATTATGGTTTGGGGCACAAAGAATGCACTGAGTTTAATAGAACAGTGACAGTTTTACATATTGGTGTGATGCATGTTTACTTCCTTAGCAGGTTAGATTTATTCTCAGGCTTTCATTTTTAAAAGCGTCATTATATTTCTGTCTATACATTAGTACAGTGTAAGGAAAAGCTTTTGTTTTGTTTGTTGTCTTAGGAGTTCTTTACTGATGTGACACAATCATAGTATGTTAAAAGGATCAAGAGAAGGAAGAGGGATAGCTCAGTGGTTTGAGCATTGGCCTGCTAAACCCAGGGTTGTGAGTTCAATCCTTGAGGGGGCCATTTAGGGATCTGGGGCAAAAAAAAAAAAAACTGTCAGGGGACAGTACTTGGTCCTGTTAGTGAAGGCAGGGAACTGGACTCAATGATCTTTCAAGGTCATTCTAGGAGATTGGCATTATCTCCATTTTATAAATAAATACATGCATCACATTTCCTCCATTTGCTTCTGGAGCACCAAGAATTATCTGTCCCAACTTTCCATAGAAATCTTTGGATGTACACTAGTAATTCCTCGCATCATCCAGGATTTCTCATCTTCGTACCTGCTTCATCTTACTGCTTTGTCTCTTTGCCACGGGTTTCCCGTAAATCTCTGTGATCTGTTAGAACCGGTCATTATCAAACTACTCTAATGGGCTTCCAGCACAGCACGAGTGCCCTGCCAGCCTGCAGCTAAAATCAAAACTGAGTAACCCCCAATTTCATGAGAAGTCCCACTGATTTAGAAATCTCTGAGGTGAACATAGCTCAACAATTCTTTCCTCCCACTGTGTGCTGTCACTGAAATGAAGCAAAATCCTTTAGTGTCAGAGTCTCAAACCAACACAGGTATTTTCGGTGTGGTATTGGGTGGTCACTCTGACATCGTGGTGTCTTCAGTGCCCATTTCACTCCGTGGCACTAAGCACTCCCTCATAACTATTTTGGTCATGGCAGTCTCATGCCATTCACTCCATATTCTTGTGGAGCCTTCAGCTTAATTGAGAATGTTCACCTGACGTGTCTCTCCTGAATGGAAGAGTCCTAGTAAAAGTTACAGGTTTGAAATGCCACCGTTAATAAGGCCTTCGTCAAACATTTCAAACCCCTCCATCAGAAAAGACTGTGGGAAAGGAGCGGGGGAACGAAAATTAAGGTTTCCCTCAGAAGCCCCCTCCAGAACTTTCTGTCAGGCAGTCAGTGCTTAGCGGAGTGCTTGATCACAGACCCTGTACATCTTTGGGGATCTGCTGAATGCTAGAGCCACCCATGCAAGGCCCCTGTTCTGCTGCACTGGCTCTAATGCCATTGCCCACTCCAGCTATTTAGAAATGCTCCATTGGAGTCAGGGTGTAGGATATAGCATGCTGCACACATAGCGTGTGTTGGAACAGTGATGCTGGCCCTGCCATCATCCCTTCTGCCCCCAAGCTTCTCCTTCCTCAGGCACAGATTTTCAATCCTGAAGAGAGGCCATCTAGAAAGAGAGAGATCTGCTGATTGAAGGACATGGGGTTCAGCCCCAGGTTGCACACGCCTTCTTGTAGTTTGTGATACGCATATCAGGGTTGTAACTAGATATCTTTCCAGAAGCAAAAAATTGATAAAAGAGGATCACAGGGACTTTTTATTAGTAGCCCTTTAGCTCCCTCTTCTGTGTTCCTATTAGAAATGCTGTCACAGACTTTAATTTGCTTTTTGGACTCTCATCATAGTGGTTTTTGAAAGAAGATAGATGTTGCAACTGTAAACACTTTCACTGTAGATCATGTTATTTAATGGCAAACACAACTGTTTTGGCAGCATCACATTCTGTTGTGAAGTCATGGGGAGGTTTTATTTTCCCCTTAACATGTGAACAGTAATCAGTCATTTTATAGCTTTATCCTGGATACCTCAAAATACTTCAGAAGGTTTAAAAACACTCCTCCTAAAAGCAGCTAATGTAAGCGCTAAACGGCACCCCAGTTTACTTTTCTTTTAAAAGAAAAGGTTTTTACACATGATATAAAAGCCAGCACTAATGCATGTTGGAAGTTTTAACACGCTGTGCTAAAATGTGTTAACAAACACACAGTGAACTGTATAACTCCCCTTGGTCACAAGATTGTGGTCAAAACTTTCAAACCTGGACACCTAAAGTTAGGGTGCTAAAATCCATATTTAGGCACCTAAATATAAGGGGCTTAATTTTCAGAGGTGCTGAGCCTGCAGCTCCCATTGACGCTTCTGAGAAAAGAAATCAGGCCACTTATGTTTAGGTGGAAGGGGACAAAATCTTTAGAACCAGATTATGTGAGGCCATTGCACGGTGCACAGAGATGTACAAGAAGCCTCCCCTCCCTGCTTGGTACCAGAAGGAGCTGAGGTGCTCAGCACCTTGCAGATTCGGGCCCTTAGGGCTCAGTCCCGAATCTCACATTCACACAAGTAGTTCCGTTGACCTCAGAGTTGGGATGTGTTGATCTTCAGGCCGTACTGCATTGCAGTAGATCTCCACTATTTTTCCAGGCAGATGGCCTGGGTGAAGAGGGGAGAGTCAGTTTGGGTGGGACCAGCATAGCATGTAAAGTGAATGCTGGGCTTCATTTTGAATGATTTTGTAGCTGTGCCCAGAGCTATGGATGGGTACATTTTAAATATAGTTAAATTAATAACTGTTATAGTAACTCATTGTACTCATCAGTTAAACGGTTACATGAGATGAGGTGGGTAGCATGCTTTGGCCTAGATCATCCCTTCTCTCTCCATAGGCAGAAGGGACAAAACTTGTGTAGATCCCAGGGCCAGGTGTGACAGCAGGAGAGTACTGTCTGTAGCGGGGGTGCCATTCTCACTGACCCCCTTTCTCATAGTTCCTTTGCACCCCCTTCCAACCTCTTCTGAAATCTCCATAAGCAGTAGGGAATGCTCACAAAGACGATACTGATGGAAGCTTCAACCTAGCAAAGTGCTTAAGCTGAAGTCAATAGGATTTAACGATGTGGTTGACGATAAGCATATGGTTGACCACTTTGCTGAATTGGGGCCAAAGTCAGTTGTCTCTTATACAGAGCTCCTCTTCCTAATTGCACGACTCCAGTTTGTGCGAAAGCCCTAGCAGTGCAGCTCTATTGGAACCCAGCTGCCGGGAAGCCAGAGAGGGCCCTAAAGTTGCTGTGGAGGAATAGGGCCTGTGTGCTGACAGCTCTGCACACCCACACATTCCACAAGAGCTGCACTGATTTTGGGGAGGAGGTTGGATTTTCAGGTTTGGGGGACTGAATTCTGCTTTATAAAATATAAGCCTATTATAGACCTCTGTATCTAAGCAGTGATGATCATTACGCAGCTGCTTACTGACCTAGTTTAATGCATCTTTGCATGAAGTATTTGTTTTAATATATTGCAGTAGAAATAATATGCAAAATTGTGTGGACTAATAACCTTTCCATCTTAATTTTATCCAATGAGGATAAATCTGTATACATTGCAAGAGACAAGGTGGGTGAGGTATGACATGGCTTCAACTACACTGCATATGCATTGCAAGTTGAATTAGTATTGGATTGTTCTGAATTTTTCCAGTGGATTTAAACAATTGTAGTAACATATGGCAGATAAAGAGGATTTTGGCTTTGCCTCATGGTAGAATATTTATCCTCTGAATACCAGGATTAGGAAAATTTACAAATCAATTTTCTTTGAAATTAGATTGTTTTATCTTACTAAGAAATATATAAATGTAGCCCTTTTGTGCCCTTAGATTCTCATGATGCAGTTCTGAGATTTAATTCTGCTCCTACACGTGGCTATGAAAAAGATGTTGGAAATAAAACGACCATGCGCATCGTTAACTCCCAGGTCAGAATCTTTTGTGAACTCATGTGTTTATTATTTCTATACAGTATAACATTGCTTAATTAACATCTTAGAAATCAAATATTTTAAGGACAAAGATGGTTGGATAATCTGGTGAGCAACTAGTGATTCACACCAATGACATAACCATGATGTAGAACTGATGAAACATTCAGGATCAGTTCTCCCCTACAGGATATTCTTGCATAGTGGCAGGAAATTTGATGAGTCTGGAATCACAGAGTTCCCCTGAGACAAAGATATCAAGGATGGGTTTGCAAAGTTTTGGATGAAGCCTGCAGATCTCAGGGTATTTGCTTAAGGCCAGAGTCATCACTGCAGAGGATTTGTGCCTCTATACTGCTTCTGGGTCCCCATGATCCCGTAGGAGCATGGCTACTGGAACTCCCCTATCTTCCATTACAAACCCCCTCCCCACCTTTTCCTGGGAGTGAGCTGTCTTGGAGCATGACCTAGGCCAAGTCACTGCACCTCTCTGTCAGTCCAGTTGGAAATGAATACAAAATGCAGAAACCTCAGTGAAAACTAGATGATGCATCTGAGCTGAACTTCCTCAGCTAACCAGAAAAAAGTTTTCTTTGACAGATGTTAACATTTGTTGAGCTGTAGTGACATCTTGTGGTGGAAGTATTTTTTTCAATTTTCAAAAACTGCTAAAACTGATTTCCTAAACTGTGGCCTTGGACAAACCACTTCATTTTTTCCTTTCAGTTTCCCCATCTGGAGATTATGAGGACTTAATTAGTTAATGCCCTTACAGTGTTTTGAACATAAAATATGCTATATAAATTCTAATTATTATTATTGCGTTTTCAAAATTGTGTCTTAGCAAACCTTGCATAACTCAATTTAGTAGTAGTATTGTTAAATTATTCCTTTTCTTAACTATTTGTTTTTGGCAGTGCCCCCAATGTGATAGGTGCTGAGCAAACTTAAAAGAAGACATGCCTTAACAAGCTTGTACTCTGAAGACAAGAGCTCCCATTCTTTAAAAAAAAACCCACTACCCATAGAAATGGGAGATTAGGGATACTGTGGTGGTTTGGACTGGTTCTTCTGGTGTTGTAGAAAGCTGATGAAAAGTCACCTAAGCTCAAAGTTTGTGACAGGGAAAATACTGCTATGGCAACAAAATTATTTTTCTCAAGGAAATATGGCTCATTGAAATCTAAAGGGAAATGACAATTAGTTTTGAATTCATTTGTCTGGAATGCAGATTAACAAAACAGCTGGAGCCAAATTAATGCTGTTTTAATCACTGTTGAAGTCATTCTTCCCAATCCTCTCTGGGTTTGGATGACCCAGGGATCAGCGAGATCTGGTTAGGAGCCAAACGAATAGCATCTCAGGGAATGGATGGGCCAGGAGGAATGAAAGGAAAGCCACAATGGGCTAGAAGGATTAGGGAGAAGATGTATTGGAGAGAAACAGAAGGGCAATTGACAGCAGTGGATCTGAGTTGTATTTCTGATATTGCAAAAATGGAATTATTTTGCTCCTCTCGAAGCAGATGGGTCTTTTACTTTGAAGGGTTGAATTTGCCTTTTTGGAACTACTTTCATTGAGGGAGCTTTTTTATTTAAGCTAAAAACAACAGAACACTAAAGTAGGATCCTGGGGTCACAGCCCTCCTGTGAAAGTTGCTGGCTCCCCAAGAAAAGGTTTCGATATGCAGTTTGGGCTAGTAATACTTTAATTTTAAAATTCCAAAATACATAGCTGTGTCCACACACAACTGGTGGGCTTCTGGGTGGACCCATAACATGTTCCCTACTGGTGATCTACTGTGGACACAGTTGTAATTCAGTGAACTGAATCTTCACACAAGCATGAATGCCGCTTATGGTGAAACTCTTAACATAAAACTGATAAAAGTTCACTGAAGGTTCAAGTAACACAAGTGGCTGAGGGAAGCTTTTATTTCAGAGAGGAACTCCTGACTATTTTCTGGACACACAACAGCTGTACAGATGGTATGTGTATCCAGAGGGTCACCAGATAACTAGGAGCATCTGAAGCTGTGAAGGGGGATGAGAAGCCCTTGGGGAAGTTGATTATTCTTTTTCTACTTCCTATGGGCTCAGGTCTTTTTACGTGTATAAAAAAACCCAACCCCCTTGCATTTAGCCTTAGCAAGAAAAGGTTGATGATAACCCTCTTTTCTCCCCTCCCCCACTATTTTTGTTGGCTTGTTGAGCATCCAACAAAAGCATGGATGTGTATCTGTGTTGTCACTGGTGTGCCATGTTTCAAAAAGCTTGATGCTCATAGAGTTCCTGGACTTTACTCTGGTACACATTTGCATTTACTAGTGCTATTCTTTTGCATGTTCTTTGTAGAGAGAGGATTCACGTTGCTCAGGTTTCATTGAAAACATTTGTGTGTGTGTGTGTGTGTGTGTTTGTTTGCAGATTCTCACCAATCCAAACCATCACTTCATTGACAGCTCATTATATAAAGATGTTGTTTTAGTGGCCTGGGATCCTGCTCCTTACTCTGCAAATCTGAATGTGGTAAGTCCTCAGTTTGCTCATTTCCTCCCAACCAGCTGAAAACGGTGGACAAAGTTACCTGCAATGAATAGTTTGATTCTACAGCCCATAGCTACCAGTCAGTTCAATGATCTCAAGATTTTAATGTGGTACTTATAAGTACAGCACACCATTTCTATACGGAGATATTTATTTACTGGGCAAAGTCTTTTGAATGGCCCTCACTTCTACCTGAGCAGACTACTTATTTTAAGAGATACTGAGGGCAGATAGATTGGTAGGGAGTTGGGGTGGGGTCTTGCTGTTTTGTGTATTTAAAAATGAGAGTTAAATAATAAATATGGGAGAAATTGCTGTGTGTGGCAGGTAGGGAAAGTGCTGGATTTTTGTGGAGGGGCATGCGCGAAGGTAGATAATCACATCCGTATTTTCCATCTTCCCCTATGTCCCTCCACAAAAATCCTACACTTAGATAAAAATACATAATACTCTTCCCTAGTCTCTTCCAAATCCATTGACCCTCAAGCACACCACCATATGTATTTATTCACAAGTCCCCAGGCTTCCAAATTAATTTGCTGGTGCCCTCCTCCCCCAAATCCCTTTGTTTCCAGTCACCATCACTCCCCCAAAATCCATCTTGCAGTCATTGGAGGGGCTCTGTAGAAAAGGAGGCTATTAGCAGTGGAAGCCCAGGGAAGCAATAAAGTTGAGCACTTTGCAGCTAGAGATAAGTGTGCCTGTTTCATCAGGTGAGCCCCCTTTAGTGCAGCTGACAGAGTGCTTTCTGCCTCCTCCAGGAGCTGCTGCAGCTGGTGGGGACAGAGGTGCTGTCGCACTGTGATGTTTTGGAATGAAATTCACCCCAGTGCCAGTGTCCTGTACTAAGCCTGTTTAACCCCTAATTCATTACTTAACGTGGGTCCATGAATGGTGCATAGGCCTTGTGTTGGTTCTATGCACTGGAGTGAATTGTATATTGGGAGCACACGAATGGTAGAAGGGAACAGAGCAACCCAAGTTTGAGACTGGCTCACTAAGAAAATGTCCAGCAACACAGGCCGGCTTGCTGCCTATGCTTTCGTACTTCAGTGTCAACACAGAGCTGCTGGTGGTGTATTTTATATACTGTTTAGTGTGTATTGAGCAGCGCCCTAGGACTGATCAGTTTCTCACTTTTGGTTGTTTTCCCTCCACCCCCCAGTGGTATAAGAAGCCAGACTATAACCTGTTCACGCCTTACGTGCAGCATCGCAGGAGGAATCCAAACCAGCCATTTTACATTCTCCATCCCAAGTTTATATGGCAGCTCTGGGACATCATTCAGGAGAACACTAAAGAGAAGATACAGCCCAATCCACCTTCATCAGGTTTCATTGGTAGGTGTATTTAGCAATGCCCCAAAAGACATGTTATCTAAATAATGGTTAAATAGATACACTCTTCATAATCAGGCCTGTTTTCATGCATTATTTATTGTGCTAGTGTAATGACAATAACCAATTAAAATACACATCATGGGAAACATAGTATAAAATAACAGGGTGACTTACCGTGAATGTTATGGGTTCTTGACCCTTAAATCAATAGTTTACAAAAATGCTCAAGTATATGGAGTTTTGCAGTAAGATATAAGGGAGTTTATATGAAACAAAACTATTACTTTTACTTACAGCTAAAATCCACCGCAAGTTATAGATACAATTAAATTGCTGTTATGCTATTACTGTCCATTGTAAAGTTTTAAAATCTTAAACCAACCAGTCAAGCTGCATGCTTCTTCCACAAACGACAGGGGAGGAGTCGTCGTCCTGCCCAGGCAGGGCTCCATGGTACTACTCCAGCCTCAGAGCAGCTAGTGCATGCCACCCTCCCCTTACACTAGGAGGGACAGAATTCCAACTCAGTTTCTTGGCCCTTCCATAATATTTCCCTGAAGAAGGGATGACTTGGCCTGGAGGTCACATTTCCTGTTGTGTGACTGTCAGTGCCTGGTTTGATGCTTATCACTAGCACATAGGGACACATGTAAGCAACGCATTATGAAGTCTCAAGATCTGACTGGATTCATCACTACTAGTGGATACACAGATAGCAACAGTGCAACAAGGGCCGCCTTTCACCTCTGGTTTGAGACTTTACCCTTCCACCCTCGGATGAGGATCTAACCATAGTGGTCCATGTGTTTATCACAGTCAGAAAATACTGGGGCTGAAGATGAAGATTACCTGGATACTTGAGCTAGTACAACAAGCAGGAAAAGCCGTGTCTCCCCAGTGCTCTGCAGCCTTTGGTGGCTTCCCATTGGATTCGAGCCAATTCAAGGTCTTAGTGAAAGTTTTTAGGCTTTCAGTGGAATAGGATCCGGCTGCATCAGATCACCTGTCCAGTCATGATCCACCAGAAGAACTGTATTCATTAGGAATGTTGAAGCTGCCAGTTCCCAGCATGAGATTTTTGGAAACTGGAGCCAAAGAATTCTGGGAATGATATCAGGGCATTGCTCAAAGCTCACCGTTCAGCAAAATCTTTCCTAGAATAATGAAAACTTTTAAATAAAATAAAATAGCAGTTGTTGAACCTGGGAATGGTGAAGAGGAAGAGTCCAGTTGTCAATCCAGAATCTGTCTTTAGGAATGCTGCAAAAACTTCCTCTCTGAAAAGACTTTTGCACTGTAAGAAAGACAACACTGAGACAGTGTCCATGACAGGCTAAACTGTTGTGGAAAACTTCAGCCAAAACTCTTCAGCTGTTTCTGAGAACAAGGCTAGCAGAAAATACTTTTTTTTTTAACATTAAAAAAGTTCCACCTTGTAAACTCCTACCAACCCCACCCCCAAAAACAACAACAACAAAAAAGTCCCAAAAAACCCAAGCCAGAAATGCACTCGGAAACAAATTAGCCTTACAAAAACCCCCACCTTTACTTCATGCAGTTTTTTAACCCCAAAAAAGGAGATGTGCCAGACTCCACGAAATTAACTAGGGATATTGCTTTTGCTGTTGATATTACACAGAGGGCACTCTGGACAGCACAGTATGTAACTGGACAAACCGACTATGAGCCTTAATTGCCTTATTTGGCATCTAGCTACTATTGTGTTAGGTGCATTTGAAAGCTCTTCAGAATAGATATTTCCCATTTAAGAACATATTGACTATATGTCTATACAGTGCACATGTAATGTAATTTAAACTGAAAGAGAGCATACTACAGCAACTGCGTATTGTCAGAGGTAGACGTAAATGGTAGGATAATGCATAAATAATGTAATTCGATTTGGCAGACATTTGATGGGACGTGCTAGAGTTCAGATTGGATATCTATCAGCAACTCAAGTGGCAAATATCTGTTTGGGAACTGAAGCTGACAGACACAAATGAGAGGGATTGTATGATAGCCATGTAATCTAAATTGCCCGGTACAGCTTGTTTGCAAATCTAAAAAATTAGCATAGTTAGGGATGAATATCCCTAGCAAATATAATTCAGATTGAATAGAGGGACTAGATAAATGAAAATTGTCATAAAATATAACAGTAACTTACTTTAAAGATGACATCTAGGAAATGATTTATTAAATGCCCATACTCTCTTAGCACCATCTCATTATTAGCACGAAAACATCAAATTAAGAAAGATCCTGCTATTTTTAGTAGCCTAAATTGCACGTATGAATTTCCATACGTAGAGGACCTATTTCCTTTTAATCTAAGCCTGCACTTATAATTTGAAGCAAAATAAGCATGCATAAAATCAGTTTATTAGAACGCCTTTTTTCTAAATCAAGATTTGCAGCCCTACCATTAAAACAGATGCATAGCCCTTGTCACTTATATATTCTCCTAAAGGAACAGATTCTGTCATCCATATTCACTTTGTGGAGTATGTTACTCATCGTAGTCCTATTGAAGTCCTTGGGATTACTTCTGGAGTGAAGTACTGCTTAACATGGTTATAAGAATCTGTACCTAACTAAACAAAGGAATGGGGGAATGTCACTCTCCTGTGTAATACATATGTTCTGGATATTCTCCCACTGGGGGTGATTCACTAAGATTCCAGCTATTTATTGTATACTGAGAAAGGGGCGTACAACTGAAAATAGTCTGGGAATGCAGAGAGAGAGAGAGAGAGAGAGAGATTCCAGCTGACCACGCTGTACAGATGGATAGACCCACCCACATATTGTTAAGGTCACTAAGTGACTTTTTTGCTAGCTGAGCTTGAAAACCTTCCTAGCACAATAGTCAGGACAGCAAATCTTTAGTGACGTTACTAGTGAGATAACAACTCGCTCTGTATTGTCCATATTGCATACGTTGCAAAGGGAACGTACTCGGAGCCCAGACCTGGGTAAAAGTACATCCATGGTATGGAGCCCTCAGGAGCTCTGCAGCCTTCCTGCTACCACCACCTATTATTAAGGTTGCCCAACACTTCCCACAATAAAGCCCTGTTTTCAGAACGTTGATAACGTTGCTAAATTTAAATGATCTGGGCTGAAAATTTCCATGACAGGCTAAATTGTTTTGGAAAACTCCAGCCAAAACTGTTCAGCTATTTCTGAGGACAAGGCTAGGAGAAAATACTTTACTTTTTTTACATTAAACAAAAATTATGGTGACTTTTCCTTTGGAAATGCTCTAGCACTCCCATGTTGTGGAGCAGGGACTTGAAATTTGGCAGAGGAGTAGCCTTTGTGTCAGGGCTTTACTGTCCTCATGAAAATCTGCCCAAACTTGGCCAGGTTATAAGCCTTTGAAAAAAATCAGTTTGCACATGCTCAGCAGAGACTTTCTAGAACTTAACAGTTAATATCACCAAAGATGCTGTCGTCACCGAGCATGTTCAAGCCTCTCTCAGCTCCCAGTGCTGACCAGACTGTGCATGCCACATCCCAGGGGTACAGGGCTGAAGTCAGATTTTACCTGTAAATGACTACTTTTAGCTGCCCTGGGGAGGGTGCAGCTGGGCACTGGAATGGAGAGCAGGCAGCCTGCATCTCTTGGGCTCTCAATGACTCCCCTGCTGGCACCCAGGCAGTGTAGAGGAGGAAGCCATCTGATTCGAATGCAGATGGGACAAAAAGCAGACCTAGAGCATTGTGGGGGAGGACTTGGCGAGTAGGGGGAAAAAAGCCTGGGGGCAGAGATTGGGCCTGGCTGGGAAAGGAGGCTAGGTCTGGGAGCCAGGGAAGGAAACAAGGAGTGTTGGAGAAACTGAAATCGAATTGGGGCTAAGGGGAGACTACGGCAGTGGCTAGGAGGAGAGGAGACAGATTTTAAACAGAGCCGGGGTATAGGGGGAGAACTGGAATGGTTGTACAAAAACTGAGTCAAGCTCAGCGAGTTGAAGGCATTGAGATTGGACAAGAAGCCTGGGGGACAGGGAATGTGGGGGCAGCGGGAAGGTAGCTGGAGGCTGAAAGAGAGATTGGAGAGTGGGGGAGAAAACAGGGACTAGCTGGGCAAGAATACTGGGACAGGCAAGGGGTGAAACTGGGTCTGGGATCAGAAGCTAGAATAGCTGAGACTGGAACTGGCTAAGTGAGGAGAATGGGTTTGGGAAGAGGAGTCAGTATTGGGATAGATGCAGGACTGGGACAGGCACAGTTTGGAGGGGATGAGTCAGAAGGAGAATGGACAAAAGAGTCAGTGCCTACTAGTGAACACTCCCCTCCAGAGGCTGTAATGGAACTCAAGATTCCTGTATTGTCAGCAAATATTTGTGAAACGCACTGTCAAGTAGCCCATCCTGGTCCATGTAGATGATAATAACCTACTATTGTTATCAGTTACTCTGTGAACTCAAATGGCAGAGGTCTGTGTGGTGGATCCAAAGGATCCAACTCTGCTGATGATCATGTGGGTGTGGATATGATGCTACATGATGGAATTTCTGATTTTTTCCATTGGGTATTTTTTATAAAAATTAGGAAATTACACACCTCTTTGCCTCATTGAGATAGATGGTACTCACTAAATGAACAGCTATCCAATATTTTGTTTTATCCTTTTTATTCTGTGTGCCCCTGGGCCTTATTTACTGCACACTGTTCAGATCCTGCTGTGAAGACAGAACTAATAACTTCCATGTAGGCTTTCCTGTGGCATCATCACTACAGTATCTGAGTGCGCTTCTGTAAATATTAAGGTAAAAGCTTTGCAGAGAAAACACAGAAAAGCAATAAAAGTTACTATACACATGATAACATCTCACCAAGGGTCACCCGTCAGTCTTATGCTAGGGAACTGCCAGCTGATGTGCTGAGACTACCCCGAGCCTGTTTCCCCTGGCAGCTTGGGACTTCAGTGCCTTGCCTGGTTTGAGCCAGACATGCTAGCCTTCTGCAAACCCAGACCCCTGTCTGAACCACAGTGGGGAGGGATAGCTCAGTGGTTTGAGCATTGGCCTGCTAAACCCAGGGTTGTGAGTTCAATCCTTGAGGGGGCCATTTAGGGATCTGGGGCAAAAATCTGTCAGGGGACAGTACTTGGTCCTGCCAGTGAAGGCAGGGGACTGGACTCAATGACCTTGCAAGGTCCTTCCAGTTCTATGAGATAGGCATATCTCCATATTACAACCACGTCCCCTAAAAGCTTCAGGCTTAACTGAAAACAGCGTAAGAAGTGTTCCTGTCTCCAACACTTGGATGCCCAACTCCCAATGGGGTCCAAACCCCAAATAAATCCATTTTACCCTGTATAAAGCTTTGCCCCCTTCCCTCCCCGGTATGAATACATACTCTCGGTTAATTAATAAGTAAAAATTGATTTTATTAAATACAAAAGGTAGGATTTAAGTGGTTCCTAGTAGTAACAGACAGAACAAAGTGAATTACCAAGCAAAATAAAACAAAACATGCAAGTCTATGCTTAATACAGTAAGAAAACAGAATATAGATAAAACCTCACCCTCAGATATTATCTCAGATAGCTAAGCTTCTGTCACAGACTAGGCACCTTCCTAGTCTGGGCACAATCCTTTCCCCTGGTACAGCCCTTGTTCCAGCTCAGGTGGTAACTAGAGGATTTCTCATGATTGCAGCCCCTTTTGTTCTGTTCCTCCCCTTATATATCTTTTGCACAAGGCGGGAATCCTTTGTCCCTCTCTGGGTTCTCACCCCTCCTTCTAAATGGAAAAGCACCAGGTTAAAGATGGATTCCAGTTCAGGTGACATGATCACATGTCACTGTAAGACTCCAAGCCCTCATTCCTTCCAGCCTGATTCACAGGAAGGTCTGCAAGCAAACAGAGCCATCCACAGTCAATTGTCCTGGTTGATGGGAGCCATCAAGATTCCAGACCACCATTAATGGCCCACATTTTGCATAACTACAATAGGACTTCAGAGTTATATTTCATATTTCTAGTTTCAGATACAAGAGTGATACATTTATACAAATAGGATGACCACACTTAGTAGATTATAAGCTTTGTAATGATACCTTACAAGAGACCTTTTGCATGAAGCATATTCCAGTTACATTATATTCACACTCCTTAGCACATTTTCATAAAATCATATAGAGTGCAACGTCACACTCTGTTCATAGCCCTCAGAGAGAAAGTAAATCACGGGTGCTGACCTTTGCGCAGACTGGCTTGCTGTGGATATCACAGTGAATGGCAGGGGCTTGTGCAGCCTTTAAACTCCCAATCAGAAGAGAGTGGGACAAGGGTGACAGATGATGGCAGGCAACATGAGACCTGACTGAGCACTCCAGGAGTGGACCATGGAAGGGGAGGAGGAAGATATAGGTGCAGTTACCATGGAACTGTGATACACACCTTCCATCTTCTGCAACCAATGAGGCCAAGGGGCCCTACAGACAACAGTTTCCTTCACTACACAACCCTGATTCATCCCCAGATCAGCTCTATCCTATACACTGAATGAGGCAGGGGTTCTGTGGGAAAAATAGTAAGTGACCATGTAATTAAAGACTGTATTCTAATGTATATGCACAAGGGTTTGGGTGTGTTGGGGGTGGGAGGGAGGGGAGTTTGCACAGGCAACCTTAATTCTGGCATTTCCTACCTTTGGAGTGGCTGACTTTGCATCCTTAGTTCAGTGTCCCACCCCAATGTGGGTGTTTGCATGTGGAATTATTTATATTTTGGCAGTTTCCAGAGGCCCCAACCAAAATCAGAGCCTGATTGAGCTTGGTGCTATTCAGACATATCGGAAGACACAATTCCTGCCCTGAATAGATGACAAACTAAGTGTAAGCACATACAGAGGCTGAGGGGATGCATACATATTTACAACTTTAACCTTCACGTTTTGTACCTTATATTAAAATAGAAAGAATGTTGATAAAAGTATAGCTGTAACTGCCTTGCAACCTCTCTTTGATTAGCTAGTGAGTTGTATGTTAGCATTTTAGAAGCACTGGTTCTCAAGGAGAGCTTGGAAGAAGGAAAGTGGCATTATGGGCCAGTTCAGGGAAGGCATCCATTTGTGGGAGGTGGCCAGGAAGAAAGTATAAAGATGGCTTTGACGAAGAGCCCAGATCCACAAAGGTACTTAGGTGCTAAAGTCCTGTTTTGTGAGCCACAGAATTCCTGCTTGCCTTCTGCTGAACCCGTTAGGCACCTAAACTCAATCGGCACCTAAGTGTTTGCAGTAAAAATTCCCTTGATACCTGTGTTTCTAACTCTGAGCGTATGCTGCCTCCCTCCAGGTGTCGGGGCATCTATCTCCCACATAAGCCTCAGAGCAATCCATGAACCAGGGGGAGGGCGGTGGCACTCCTGCAAGGCCTGATTCAGTAGATTTACACAGAATTGGGGAGGAGGATGAGCTCTATTATATTTTTAGCCCAATGGCTAGAGCACTCACCTGGGATGTGGGACCACCAGTTCAAGTCCCTCCTCTGCCTGACGAGGAGAAAGGATTTGAAGAGAGATCAGCACCTCTTAGGTGAGTGCTCTAACCACTAGTCATTGTAAAGTCATTCTCTTTCTATGGCTTAATTAATATTAATTATTCATGTATTTAATTAAAAGTGCAGCAGCTTCCAAAGGAGACACTGAGGGAGCCCTTCGTCAGTTTATTCCATAGCTCAGTAGTTCGGGCACTCCCCTGTGGTGGCAGTTCCAATCTCTTCTCCTCATGCCTGGGGGGGGGGATTGAACCTGGGTCTCCCCCATCCTGTGTGAATGCTCTAACCACTCAGATTAAAGTTTTAAGGGAGCTCCTCCTCCTCCTGCCCAAAACAGAGGCGGGGAGAGGCGGAAGGAAGGCCATCTAGTAGGTGTCTGAGCACACCTACTGGATTGGACCCTGCATGCGAGTTAGGCAGAGGAGCACCTATCTCCCCCCCAGTTCATGGATCGATAGCAAAGATAGGTGCCTACACCTTGGCACCTATCTCTGAGAGCAACAGGACTTAGCACACACACCCTCATCTACCATTGGATGGCTTAAGAAGCTGCCAACCTCGGGTGCTGGGTTTGTAGATCACATTCATCGGTGCCTCTCTCTCCCCATTCATTGTACAGGGACCATAGGTGCCTAACAATGGCTTTGTGAATCACCATGTTGTTCCTGGGAGGTTTTTTTTTTTGACACACCTAAAAGTTAGGTGTTGAGGTTCTGAACATTGCAACACCTAGGTCCTTTTGTAGATCTGGGCCAAAATAACTATACATCCTGATGTGGGAAACTCCCACATGCATTCCCTGAGCCTGAAACAGCTCCACTTCTGCAGCCTTGAGAGTAGGTATGATTCCCCATTGGACTGACTGCTCCAAGATTAGTCACCCAATGTACAGAAAGTTTATGCTGCCTTTTGGGGCTTACCAACAAACCCTATGGATTTATGCAATGGCACATGCTTCATCCATCAATGATCGGTAACACATCGTTATGGATTGTCATCATCAGACTGGGTGATGATGAATTTCATGCAGTGCACACATTTAAAATCCATACAAAGATTAACATGTCTGTAATCATGATATAACAAAACATGATTTTTAGCACCACTCCAGTAGTGTTTTTTTTATTTTCAGCCATGCAATGAGATATATTACTGGGATGAAAGTTGCATTCATTGGATACTGCACATTATAAGAACCCCAAAAGATGAAGCTATTCTGAGTGAAAAGTGAGACACTAAAGAGGGAGAGAACATAGACCGTGAGACCTACAACAACATGCAAGCAGACAGAGGTGTTAGTTTTGGCTTGAGATGGCACAACACCATGACAGAGCTGCATCACTAGAGAGAGGAAAAACAGCAGGAATGAAAGAGTGAGAGAGGGAAGAAGAGGAATGAATAAACGGAAAGATAAAAAAGGAATAAGCAAATGGAAGTACAGACAAAGTAAGAACACATGCCACCTTGTTTAGAAAAATGGCGTGTTTCATTTACAGCACACAACTGTATCCGCGCCAGTAGCAAAAAGGGCACTGAACAGAGGAGGGGTGGGGAGCTTCATTATGGTGTTTGTGAGGGAGGCAGGCAGATCTTTCAAATGGATACCACTACTTTTTTCACTAATTGAAGCACTGCTATGAGCCAGAGGTATAAACAGGAAGCTTTTAATTAGAGGACCACTGCATGTTTTTCATGACTCGTAACCCCCTCAGCACAGTTCATCAGCACAGGAAGGTTGAACATGAATGGAACGTTTTGGTTTTGTTTAGTCTTCTACTTTGAGCTGAAGGAATTTTATCTACTGTTGAAAGGGATGTTGAATTGGAGACTGGGTAAGTTGGGAGAAAGCTGGGTATTTACTTCTGTTATGCCATACTATAAAGCAACGAGTTAGAGCAAATAGGTGTTTGGAAGCCTGTGCGGCGCTTCCCCCTCTGTGTGACTGGTGGCACTTGTTATTGCATCACACTGGCCTAGTTCAATACTGAAACATGCAGTGGCAGTGGTGGAGATGTTGCTCCAAAATATTAATGTACATATGTTTTATACAACAGGGGTGGCCAGGGACCACAATCAGGCCTTACAGTGCTAATAAATACACAGTCCTTGTCACAGAGAGCTTATGATCTAAACTGGGTCACTGCACAGTACTTCAGGGTCACAATTCCAGTTCTGCACAGAGTAAATACTGTTCTGCCGTTAACGCTCAGCTGCTCAGACTCCTTCACTTCCCATACACCAGAGTTAGAAGGGTTGGGCTGAGGAAGAAGGGGGATGGTTTTCTGGCTTCTAGAGCATTACATCCTTACTGTATCTTATAAGGGAGCATGGGCCCCTGGTACAAGTAACTGCTGAGGTGGCAGAAGAAATGGGCCCTTGCTTTGTGGTGGGTGCAGCCAACATTCCAAGCCACAAGTTACTTCTAGGACCGTCCTGGAGTAACAGGCCATAAGCCCTGGCTCGCTGTGACATCAGCCCCCTTCATGTCCCAATTAATTTTTTTGTATTGTCATTACTGTTCCTGTTAAGCCACTTTACAAGAGGGAGTTGCCTTTCTGTGGTCCCACCCTGGTGTGCTAAACATTGTTGTTGGGACAGCTTCCAGTTTAGAACATGGAAAGGATGTGCCTTTGGCTGGTGGCGTATCATTGTATGGAGACAACCATTCTCTTCAGCCGCTGCCTAGGGTAAGGGTATTCTTGTGTCAGTTGGTGTGCTCCAGTCATCATGTGCCTGAGGGATCTGCACCAGCAGCCTTGGCCAATAGAGCTATGACATTTAATTGGCTAATGCTGTAATGGCCTCTTCTTTTTAATACCCTAGTGGCTCCCTGTCACTCATCTTCTGTGCACACGCTGCGTTTTGTTGCTGTGAATAGGGATTCTACCTTTCACGGTTAATGTTTGGCAAGATGCCATCGGATGTTGGATCACTCTGGGCTACATCTGGAGTACGTAGAAGGGGAGTACACCTCTCTTGCTTCTAGAGCCTTACATGACCCTTCATGCATGTATAGTCACACCTACATGTGACATGGTACATGGGAATTATACTAAATCCACAGAATGGGTTCTTATGGCTGTGAGTACAGAGCCATACACAGTTGCATATCTGCCTGATTTGCAGTGTGGTGGTGGTAGTAGTAAAATAAGTCAGTGCTTATAGTAACCTATGTGCTAAAGAACACCTGCTTCACCTATGAAACAGTATCACTGCTACTAGTTAGTAGGACTTTACCCTGAGTAGGTGTAAGAAGGGAAATGAGGTAGGATAGGGCAAAATGCAAAGAGAGCTGGGGGAGGGATAGCTCAGTGGTTTGAGCATTGGCCTGCTAAACCCAGGGTTGTGAGTTCAATTCTTGAGGGGGCCATTTAGGGATCTGGGGCAAAAATCTGTCAGGGGACAGTACTTGGTCCTGCTTGTGAAGGCAGGGGACAGGACTCAATGACCTTGCAAGATCCTTCCAGCTCTATGAAATAGGCATATCTCCATATTATATTAAGAAAATATAAACAGTAACTAAATACATATTTTATTATTGAAAAAGAAATTCTTGTTTCAGGATTTACAGTTCACGGTACAGTTCAAAACCACAGGTAGGCATTAAGGATTCTTGATAACACTATATTCAACTTCCTTGTCATCTTGATTTACACATGCAAACACAAGCAAGCTACTTATAACACTGGTACATTATAAGATTGTTTTCATTCAGGACATGGATATAAAACCATTTCAAATGGCATGTTGACAAGAAGAATGCTGCTGATCTCTATCTAGGCTTAAAAAGAATGTTTGCATAACTTGAAAAGAAACAGTGACAATGTTAAACATATTATTTGTTTTAAAACCGTTTGCCTGTGTTATTATTACCTTGACTTAGCTACTAATCTGGTAACTAACTAAACAAAATTGGAATGGTGTAGTGGTTACTCTTTTCAGATATATTATCATGCAGGTAGAAAACACTCAAATATTTAAGAAGCTTCAGCTTCCTGGTATATACAGAGAAGAGAGTAAACTCATTTCAAATAGCATTCCGGCATTATTCGTCACTTTTCATTCTGTATGGTGGATTTCTTTAATATTCCAGCATGTCATTTGACCTTGAATAAAACACTTAACAGCACGTGGTAATATTGGTTAACATTTTCATATCTATGAATTTACAGAATACATTATAGTTATGGATAAATGGTGCAACTTTTTGTGTTTACAGTAACATATATTGATTTCTAATCAAACTACATGATGCAAAAATCTACATCAAACACAGGTATATTGCTGCTTATGTCTAGGCACAAACACCGTTTGGTGACATTTAAATTCTTTAATTAGTGTTGATTTTCTGTAAATTCAAGTAGTGTTCTCTTGTGTTTAATATTTGTCATCTTTGATTGACCAAACAGACATGAAATAACCTTCTCTTAAAAATGAAAACAGCACTTTTCTTTATTTAAAAACGTCTATTAAACCCACAGAACTGTGGTAACATACTGCCTTCAATCCACGTGCATATCTGTGGCATCATATGGCCCCCTATTACAAACATGAACAAATATTCCTGCATCTAGCATTCCTGAACACCAACCAAAAGGAAATTTCATATATACATGTGTTTTGTAATATTTCTAGGGATACACCTCAATGATAGCTTAGCTATGGGCATGTCTACACTTATCTCCGGAGCAATCGATCCAGCGGGGGTTGATTTATCGCGTCTAGTGAAGACGTGATAAATCGACCGCTGAGTGCTCTCCTGTCAACTCCAGTACTCCACCGGAGTGAGAAGCGCAGGCGGAGTCGACAGGGGAGTGTCAGCAGTCGACCTACAGCAGTAAGTAGATCTAAGTACGTCGACTTCAGCTACGTTATTATGCAGACTAATGTGCAGAAAACTATATTTTCTTTATGCCCTATGTTCATTAAACCTTAAATTAATGTACTTTATTAAACAAAATAGTTTTACTCAAAATAGTTACATTGTTAAACTTAGTTCTGTGGCTGCTCCTGTGATGTGTGGGAAAACATTGGCATATACTGAGTGTGTGATTATCAGATATATGTGATTTTGTTCATCTCTCTCACATAAGCTTGTTAAGATCTCTTTAATGCTGACTTCTTAAAAAAGTGAACACTTGTGGGCCTTATTTTTCAGAGTTACTGAACATCCACAACTCTTAACAGAAGTTGTGTGTGCCCAGCACTGAAAATGAAGTCCTAGATCTGTATTTCTGCATTGTAAATAATTAAACAAACAGTTTTGCTAAATCAGAAGCTGACCTGTCTTGGTTAATGTCTGAATTAGATTCCTTACTTCAGGTGCTTTTATACAGCACCTGTTATACTCAGGTATATTAAATTATATTTTATATATTTACAAACTAGGAAAAATGTTTTTAAAATTAACTTGCTAGCCACAAAGCACAATTGTACTGTGCAAAAGATGCATGTTGGAAATTGAAAACCTCTTGAGTTATTAAAATTACCAAAACAAATTAATACATTTTCTCCTTTTGATTAGAATCTGTGTTCATTTGCATAAGCCATTCATGCAAATAACTTAACATTTTTCATTGAATTCTGTTTAAATATTTTCAGCAGCACAGATTGCAAAATCCCAAGAGTTTAGTTGTGCCATTTAGACTCAATTTAAGCTATATCTAAACATTCTAAAGTTATATTTCTATTAAAAGGAAGGTAAACTAATATATCCTATTGAGCATTTTGAAATATTTAAATTTTTATTAATGACCAAAACTGTAATATTATAATAAAGAAACACCTGGTCAGCAAGCTTGATAACCTGATAATTTCATTTGAATAATATATATTTTAAAAACTCTTTTCAAATGAATATTTTTAGTGCTAATCATATTTTTCCCCGCAGTAACTTACCTACAGAATAGTCATAAGTCACACTCCTGAACTGTAGTCTATACAGCAACTTTTCTAGATTTTTCTGTATGTGGGCAAAACTATTTTAAAAATTTCCTATTTTACAGGTGTTGTAATCCAAATATGGCTTTTGGACCATAAAAAAAGAGCTAGGGCATTAGCATAGACTAGGTTTGACTTATAGGGAAATCTTTTCAGTTCCCTTTTTGCACGTATGTTAATACTATAGCCTCACCAGTTATTCTTGCCACATTTAAGGTCATGTTAAATTTTTCTTTTTAATCTCCACACACTCTTTTTTTTTTCCTTATTAAAAATAGATGTGATGTTTAAGCTCTGAGAGCTCAAAAATAGTTTATTATAGACATCAGCACTGGAAAAGGCCTATAAATCGTTTTTTCTGCCCACTTGTTGATTCTGGATGGATCCCCATGGTATATTCTTGAGTAATCTGTCTAACCTAATTTTTAAACCAATCAACTGATAGGGCTTCCCCAATTTCCTTAGAACTAGTCCGTAGAGGAGTAGGTCTCATTGTTAAGTTATTGCTCATCTGAAATACAGGGTTCATTTCTGGGTACTTCAATGCCAAGCTACTGACAATTTCAAGGGGGCTTGAGAAGACCACCCAACATGCTCGGGGGATGAAGAAATTGAATTGTGAGGAAAGATTAAAATAAATGTAGCTTGGCACAGCAACAACTAAATAGCTGGGGCCAGATGACAAAAACTTCCCATTTGAAGGTCATAAACGCTAAGGAAAATGGAAATGAGTAGAATGGTGCAAAAGGATACAAGAGAAATAAGGAAATTAAGAAAGGGAGGCTTGACGGTGAGATTCACTAGGCTGTGGAATGCTCTCCCCAGATAAATGTTGGTGAGCCTATTGCTTGGAACTTTTAAAGTGCCGAAAGTACAGAGCATTAGAAAATGAACTGTAGGGAAAAATATATTGATATTGGCAGGGGGCTGGATTAAATTTCCTAGTTCTTTGCATTTCTAATTTCTACTATTTGTTTTAGATTCCTACTATTTTCCTTCTATTTAATGCTTTTCTAAATTTAGTCCTAGGTTATCCATCAGACAGTAGGTTTGTTCTTCGAATGGTGAACCGTTATAAATATAATTTTTTTTAAAAAAAAGACTCTAAAAGCTGTTAAATAAACCTAGGATGTCTGCTCATGCAGAATTAATTTTCCTGTTTGGGCCCTTTTTTTTACAGCTGTGTGAGGATTTTGTATTTGTTTTTTAGTTTTTATCGCTAGCTTTAAAAGATGTTTTACTGGATTATTAGGATTTCTTGGCAGGTTTTATGCTGTCAGTTTTGTTAATGGAATCAGAAGTTACAGATGGAAAAAAGCTATTCGGTCATATAGTATATTTCCCTTGCCAGTATGTATTCTCCAGTGACTTAATCTTCTCCCTAAATAAGGTTGGTTAGATGCATTGAACTGTGAAGTACTCTGTACCAGTGACACTACCCAATTAAAAAAACATCACTGATTATTGTAGTTTTTATTGTTCTTTGTTTGCAACACGTTTTTAGAGGCTTGAAAATAGAACTTTACCAATTGACTCTGTTTACATTTTAAAAACAACTAATATTTGTCCCTTCTGTTAAGCTTTGTCTTTACTTGCATGTATGTTCACCAGAATGAATCACAGTATTGTTCTCTTCTAGCCTTTAAATCAACTGCTATTGGAGCCAGAAGGACACTGGAAAAGTGGTGGAATTCTTTCTAAAATGTCTTAATAATGGAATAAGCATTGAGGAAATGCTTTAAATATCTATTCACGCTTCCAAAAGGTATCTTGACCCACCCCGTATTTGAGTGCATGCAACTTTGCAAGCAGTCATTTACACAACTGATTTTTCATGCCCTACCATTTGTGTGCACAAATTAGATATTTATCACATGCAGAACAGACATATGCTTGATTTATGCAAGAAATTGTGTTTGCGTGTGTAAATTTGATTATTTGCTTGCACAAGTGATAGTGTTCATCTATAGATCACATTTTGCAAATTTGGCCGATAAAGGATAATGGAAATAACTATGTGAGCAGTCAGTAGCATAGGTTTACACAAATAAATATATAAATGCAAACCTGATGCACTGATTCTAGTTTGGGACAGAATTAAATTTAGTAGATGTGAATTCAGTAAAATATTTCATCACTGATCATGTAAATCTTACAAAATTCAGGCTCTGGTAGATGAGGGGAAAGGTACCTGGAACATAAACAGTAGGGAAAGCGGAAGAAAGGCAAAGTGTACCTCCCCCTCCTTTATCCAAGCCATGGGTGTGGGAGGAGGAGGCTTTTAACAATCAGCACTTCCCACACCTCTCTTATTCCTTGGCTGGTGCAGGGAGCACTTCCCCTCCTTTTCCCCCCCAATCTACTTTAGGCCCTGCAGTAAATGTCTGGCTGCTTGTCCTGGAGAGTTCAACCCCAGGAACAGACAGACAGCATGCCCTACCAGACTGTAATAGTTGCAACAAGCATTGAAAAAAAGACATTGTCTGATACCTGGGTCATCAACCACTTTAAAAGATTGAACTGCACCTGGAACTAAATAGGTATTAGCCAGGCAAGGTGCAGAATACAATAAATAGTCACATGCAAATGTGGGATTGTTGTAAGTGCTAAGGATGGAGATTAATGTTATAGGCCAGTGTATCCCAAACTTGGGACGCCACTTGTTCAGGGAAAGCCCCTGGCGCGCCCAGCCGGTTTGTTTACCTGCCACGTCCGCAGATTCGGACGATCGCGGCTCCCACTGGCCGTGGTTCGCTGTGCCCGGCCAACGGGGGCTGCGGGAAGTGGTGGCCAGTACATCCCTCGGCCTGCACCGCTTCCTGCAGCCCCCATTGGCCGGGGACAGTGAACCGCGGCCAGTAGGAGCCGCAATTGGCCAAACCTGCGGACGTGGCAGGTAAACAAACTGTCTGGGCGCGCCAGGGGCTTTCCCTGAACAAGCGGCGTCCCAAGTTTGGGAAACACTGTTATAGACTAAAGGGGTTTAACTAGGAGTAGTTGAGTGAAATTAAGAAAGGGAAATTAGGGTGAATATCAGGAAAATCTTGGAGTTTATTAGGCTTTGTCCTAAGGGAAGGGGTGGAATCTCCATCACTCACTTTTATAAGTATAGGAGACCAAAATACTAGTAGGGAAAAATCTACTGGCAAAGGGATAAACTAGATGACACATATGTCCTTAATATAGATTGACTCTTGGAGACATTGCTCATCAGATTATAAAGATTTAAACCTTCACCGCTTTTCAGTTCGCCATTAAATAATTAACTTTTATCTGGAAGGTCACCTATATTGTTTTAAAACTGCCATATCAAACCGTTTCTTCAGTGACTTTCAATCTTAGTTGCTATTAAGAAATAGTAACAGAAGCCTATTTTTGTTCTTGTCATGTTTTTTTTTCCTATTCCACAAATAGCAATTTCCTTTAGGAATGTTAAAGTAAACTGGGGAACGTGGCACTAAAACAACGTTTACTGGTTAAGGTGTGTGCCTATTCATCAGAGAGAATTCTCCTTTAACATCGGTGGTGTGTCTTCTGAAGCTGGCTCCAAGCTTGACTCTGGGCTCCGCAGACAGGCCACTTTTTCATCCGTTTCAGGAAGTACTTGATTATTACATGTGACTCCACTGTCCACTTTCTGATTCAGCTGGATTACGGTTACCTTAGACTGACATATGGATTCTCCATCAGCAGCCGAAGGAGGACAGCAGTGGAAAAGTAGAAGAAAGCATTTGTAAAACTGAAAAATAAAATAAAATCAGGGATTCTTTTTTAAACATAGCTGTTAGACAAATTTAAAATTCAGTGCATCTCTAGTTACAGGTTGGAGTCATGGATTCACTCTGAACGATTAAGCTCATAATTTTTGTCAATTTGTAATTCATCATTTCTCACTTCAAATTTCTCACTCACATTCTTTGTTGCTTGTAAGTGAAACAGTAAATTACACATATGTTTGGACATCTTTCCTTTTGGATTAGTATTGTTACTCTTTAGGATCATAAATTCCATCTAATGTAAAAGGAAAACTTCAGTAGAAGCGAAAACGTTCTAATCACCGCATCAAATGATAAAAGAAGAGTTAATTACAAATACATTGTTTTAAAGTGACTTAGAAAAGAAAAGAACAGAAGCCACCACCTTGATTATCTGATGATGCAGGGCAGGATGTAAAAAATCAGCCTTTGCATTAATAAGCATTGGAAATCTGAGTTTTAATGCTGCAAACGACATTTTAGACAATTGTTTTGCTTAATTTTAGTGGTAAATTAACTTTTTTAATGTTGATTGATTTTTAAATCATGGGCTTTAGTTCTCAATCCCTTTGTGGCTCTCTAATTCCAAAACTTTCTAATTGGAAAGCCAATTATCTAACTTCTAATTTGCAACACCAAAAGTTGAACAGTATTATTTCTAATATAGCCCCGCTATGAGAGACAACATTCCCATTTAATGAACTGGGATAGTTCCATGCATGGACATGGGATAGAGACGACAATGCCTGACACAGTGGAGGTGACCTTTTCCTAGCTTTAAACAGGAAGTGAATCTCTGTGCTGATTCTGGTAGATGTCTTAGAAATCTTGGACAGAGTTGATGATCTGGTGCTGATGATACGGTGCTAATGATACATACGAGAGTGAGCCAGAGTAAATGGGTCTGCATTATGCTGGATCCACTCATTCCTCAGACAAATCCCAGAGTGTCACAGTGGGTACCTCTTTGTCCTCATCTACAGTGTCCCTATCACATAGAATCCCATCCTCCTAAGCATTTATATAAAACTCTTTGGAGAGATCTGCGAGGCCACAGACTCTAGTGCTACCAATACACGGATGCTACTCAGCTATATCGCTTTGTCCACCTATGCAATTTCTGTGTCTTCAAAATGTCTCAATGCCTTGAAAGAAGCCAGCGGATGGATGAAGAGCAAGTGGCTCAAACCCACTCTAAGAAAGACACCAATTATTATGATAACTGGAAGTAAGAAATGCTTTGAGGAACATGTTAGTACTCTAACCTCACCACTGAATAATAGCATCAAGACCAGAGGTGGTCAAAATGGTGGGAAATGCTGGACAATGTAGCTTTTCCCATACCAATGACTTCCTAAAACTAAATAGACGTCAAAGGGACTATTCACGTCTTTAAAATTAAGCATGTGTGTAAATGGTTACAGGATCAGGGCACAGATAAACATCTGAAACCAGGAAGAAGGGAAGGGAGAAGACTCTAAGTTTCTATGCCTTTACATAATTTTGTTCATAGTTTAGATATGAAGATGATTTGTATCCAAGCAATACCTTCGGTGGAGATGGTTATATATAATTTACACACCATCTAGTGTGCTAGGTGCATCAGACAGATATAAAGATAAGGTCTGTATTGCTAAAGAACTATATAAATAGACAACATACAAATAAGGGAATGCATTAAAGGGGTAATGATGAAAAGTGATGTGATTTGAATAGTAAGGTTTAGCATATGCCTAGGTTAGTTCCATGATTTTGTCGTGGAATTTTTGGAGGGGCAATCTCTTCGGTGAATTGAGCAGGATGGAGATGGTAGTCCAGGGTTTTAAAGGGCTTTTATGGGTTTCATAAGCCTGCTGTCCTATCATGTCAGCACTGCAAGAGATCATGGTCTTGATATAACGGTGTAAAGGGGCAACTGTTCTATTACATTTGAATATTTTTAAACTAAGTACAATAAAGCATTTTGAAGTGCAGTGGTGAAAGACAGCTGATCAGAGGATTGCAGAAAAATTCTAAAAAGGTGAAATGCTATATTTTTGTTTTTAAATTTCATTTCAGGGATCCTCATCATGATGTCCATGTGTAATGAAGTGCACGTGTATGAATACATCCCTTCAGTCCGACAAACTGAGCTTTGTCACTACCATGAACTATACTATGATGCAGCTTGTACCTTAGGGGCATATCATCCACTACTGTATGAGAAACTGCTGGTGCAGAGGATGAACAAAGGTTTGCAGGATGATCTGTATCGGAAGGGGAAAGTAATCTTGCCAGGGTTCAGGTCTGCAAAGTGCCCGGGACGGAATCACTTCCCACACTTATAAAAGTGAATCGTTCAGAAACAATGTGCAATAAGGTACTACTGTCGTGCTATAAACAACAAATGAATACTTGAAAATGTATCTTAGACCAACCTAGTCTTGAGTCTATAAACTGTAATTAAGTAGCAGGCATGAGAGTTCCTTCCTTCCTAAGCCTGAGTATATATAACTGCTTTGCAAATAGTTAAAGAAAAAAAGCTTCGCTCGTGAAAGGTGCAAAGGCACAGTTAGGTAGAAATACAATGTATTGTTGTGGGCATGACCTGTCAGAAAACATCAGAGGTTTCTTATGCCACATGTACTAGATGCCAAACTTAAAAAAAAAAAAAAACTTAACAGTTAAATCTGACACTATGAAGCAGCCTGTATCATTCATACACAGAGCTGTCTGCTGAGAGATGGATGATTTCTCCTCATACCACAGGATTTTCACATTCCCCCCACCCCCAAAATAAAATAATCATGGTTTTGAACTGGGCACGCTATGAGTATAATGAGCCTGATTCTCATTTACACAAAGGTCCCTTTACTCCATTCTGGCAAGGTAAACGGGGTTTAAAGTGAATGTAAATTACCAATGTAAAGGACCTTCATAAATGAGAATCAGGCCCAATAGCTAGTCATTGTATTCAGGTAGTTTCTGCAGCCAGAAATTAACAAGTGATATTTACTCACTTTTAAATGGGTATTACTGTACATGCAGCCAGGTTTATTTAAATAAATACAGTACTACTGCACATATCTGTCATGGTCCATGCAGACGCTGCATTCAGGCAAAGGGTGAAGAGAAGAGAATCTTCTCCTTTCTTCAGAAAGCACTCATTCTGCCCTCATTCAGCTTGAGCAGAAGACCAGCAAGAGGGCATAAGTGAGACCGAAATGGTGCATGGGCTTTCTGCCTGGGGGCAGTTTCCCCCTCTGTGCCGATATGTAGATAAACACTCCAGGGGAATGGAGACAATGTGCTCTGTTTGCACACATACATCTGAAAGCAAGTTGTAAATAACAGATTTCTTACAAAGACGTTATTCAAAAATGTAGGCCTGCCTTTTCCAAGGAAATAAGCATTTTGGATGGGGAGATTTCAGAAATTAGGTGTTTGCCTATTTTGTTGTAAGCCAAGGTAAATTAATTTATTATTGCTTTTAAAAAAGCATGGTGTTTTGTTTCTTATTTTTGTGAGGAAAGAACAGGATATCAGTATTTTTTAATTCAAAATTATGAAGTCTATATCCTGGGGACACTGTAAAGCCTTCAAAAATCTTACTATGGCTTACACACTGAGACAATGTCATAATTTCATTGTAAAAACACAGCATGGATATCCTCTAAACCACTTCTAAAATGTTAATGCATTGAAAATATGTTTTCTCTGACTAGAGTTCAATTTCAGGCTGGAGATAGGTTAATGTTCTTGTTTGCTTTTTAAAATTTGGTTTTGCAGTAAGCAAAATTCAGCAGGAGTGATTACATACAAGAAATCGTACATATCCTATCCATATCCATTCAGTAAAAAAGGTG
Source organism: Chelydra serpentina (assembly GCA_037349315.1). Classification (NCBI taxonomy): domain Eukaryota; kingdom Metazoa; phylum Chordata; order Testudines; family Chelydridae; genus Chelydra; species Chelydra serpentina. Next base: position 110,690,891 of record JBAIAC010000004.1, read on the forward strand.
ATTGGCTGGTAGAAACACTGTATTATTAAAAACAGTGGAGGGGAAAAGCATATTTCACATATTTAGCTATTGGCTACTGAGAGATAGCTGGCGATGGAGAAAACCATGTTAATATATTTTCTGTCATCTTTGTTTATAAAAATCAGTGGTTTTCAATCTTTTTTGGACCCCTAAAATATTTCAAATGGAGGTGTGGACCCCTTTGGAAATCTTAGACATAGTCTGTGGACCCCCAGGGGTTTGTTGACCACAGATTGAAAACCACTGATACAAAATTCTTCTGATTTATATTTATAATTCCCCTATCCAACCTTTCCTGCTGTTTCCCCCTCCCCCGCATAAGAGCAGAATTAGTTTACTGCACACACGTAGCCTTCCTTTTTCAAGTTGTCATTATCTTGGGCTTTGCAGTCCTTCTAAAATTCTTCCTAGCTGATAGAAAGTGTGTCCATGTGATCCGGAGAGGTATGTTCATAAAGCATTTTTTCATACTGCCAAATGGACAGCTTTCATTAATTTCAGCCTTAGTATCTGGATGCATTACGTACTGATTTTGGAAAACACATTATAATAATATTTTATGTCCCTTTTTGTTTCTAACAGTATCCAATCTTAGTAGTGCTATATAACCTACAAAGGAAAAAAATACTTTTCCCATATATTTGTTTCACTTAATTCGCCTTCTGTGAAACACGTTAAATAGGATTTTTTCTGCATGGGCAGAGTGGCACTTTGTCATACAGTGATCTTAGTATCAGATCAGGGTTTCCCATGTGCCAAATTCAAATTGGATTAGCTCCCACATCTTTCAGTAAATGGAGCTGATCATATTTCCAGTACAAATGAGTAAGTCACTGTGCCATATGCAGAAGTCTCTCAGACTCCACAAAATAGCATGCCAGTTTCCCACTTATTTGCCCATGCTAAACTTAAACTCTTGTTTCCATCAGGAATAAAAAAAGCTAACCAGCAATACTCACAATTGTCCACAACAATAGGATTGCATTATATTACACTCTAGATAGTCTGTCATCATGGTTATGCAGCCCTATGGACTCTAAAGGTCCCCGTAAAGAATAATGTGAGGCAGCATACTTAGCACTCGTTTTTAAATGAAGTGCTACCTTTTAAAATTCTCACACAAAACTGGGTACACATTCATAAAATGTATTTTATACTTTTATCTTACATGCACATCCTTTTTTGTGTAGTAATAGTGCTCACGTGAGGCACCTGAGCAGAAAATCTTTCTTGGCCAAGTGCAAATGCCAAGAAACCTTCACCTTTCCCTAGATTATATAATTATTTAAATTGGTGTGGATCTTTCATACACCATGTCATCTGTCCTAATTCTATCCCTGTGTATATTATAATTCACCAACCATACGGATGTTATATCTTCACACCCTAGCTTAGCTTTGCTTTAGAGCTGTGCTAAGTGCACCAGCCTCTTCCCAAAAAGGAGGCCAGCATCAACTCTGTGAAGCACAGGGTCTTTCAATCATCCCAAGGAGGGAGGGGCTTAATATGGCTTCCAAACGCTGATATCCCCTCTGATATTTCATTGCTCTACGAACACAGGCATCTTGACAATTTAAGATTTTCTCCTCCCACTCCTTCTGTCTATCTTTAAAAAAAAAAAAGTTTTCAGTACAAGCTCAGCTGAGCCTGATTTGCTGAGAATTCAATTGCAATTTTACTTCTGAACGACAGGAGGCCAGCAGGGGGAAGCAAAGGGCAACATGAAGAGATCTATAGAACGGCTTTCACCAGCCTTCCCTCCCTTCCTGGTGCCTCCCTCCTGAGCTTTGGAATTCTTTGCTTTTATGGGAGGTCATTGAGGTTATTTGTGGGTTTGTTGTTTTTTTTTAACTTTGAGAGCAGAAATTATGTATCAAAAATCCATGCAAATCAGTTGCATTTAAAAGAGTGAATGAATGTGTATTAGGTGTTCAATAGACATCTGGATAGCTTTTTAATAATGTTAACTGGTGACTGATGTTTTATATGTACATAAGTGATGTGTAATACATTTCCCCATCCAAATCGTTCATCGATATTTTAGGGTGTGATCTTGTCACCCTTGTATGTATGTAACTCCCACTTGAAGTGAGTGGGAGATTTGCCTGGGCAAGGCCTGCACGTTTCTGAAACATAACAAACATGACGCAAATGCTCAAGTAAGACTCATCCCCCTTGTATGCCTCTAGAGTTACAAAAGCCTAATTGCTGTGCACTGATGGTGTATGATTAAGAGGTGAGATGGTTGCACTTAAAAGAAAAAAAAAACACACCTACAAAGCTTGGGTAAACGTGCTGAATTTATGTTAATTTTTGGTTTGCTGTGTTTTCCATTGTGAATTATGCAGCTTTTTCAACATGTGGTGGTTATATTGCTTTATGCATGAAGCCTTTAGATGGTTAAATCAAGGTATTCTTCTGTTAATTCCAGAGAAATTATGAAAGTTTGGACTCATTTTGAGCCGCTCGGTTTTAAGGGGGAAAATACTTCCGATATTCCATTCCTTCTGTGGTTCCAAGGCTTACTGGCCCTCATTCGCCACACTGTTACACTGTTTAATGCCAGTGTAACAGTTAGTCAGTGAAGTTACACCAATCTAACCGGTTTGTATGTGGTAAAGAGAGAGAGATCAATGTATAATTATATTGATCTACACACACGTCTACACGCTGAGCACAAATATTTAACTAAATCAATGCACCATACTGGTGTTGACATTCTTTTGTTTCAGATTTAGAATTCCTTCTTGATTCTGTTTGCATCAATTTCTTGCCAAATTAAGCAAAATTGAAATAGCTCATTTTTAACCGGAAGTGAGTGCCACATTAAGAGGTTGTACAGATTTAACTCAATCCGTTTAGAAACAATTTGAATTAAATGGGTGCTCAAATTGTGTGTAGACAATACATGGTTACTTTTGTGTTGGTCTTCCTCTTCAGTAATGAAAGTAATGCATGGTCTGTGAAAGCGTCACTTTGAGTTCTTTCCCTTCTTCTACAATCCATAGATATGCTAGATTGTTTTTTGAAGCAGACTGTGAAATGTCATTAGAGAGCATATACAGATTTCCTCTCCAGTGCAAAGAGGATACCTGATTTAACTGTTTGAACTTTAAAGTAGCCCATGTCTGGGCATGCCTCTCACAGGCTTATTTAATTAAATGAATTTTGACACTCTGAATTTCTTCTCTTCAACTTGGCAATCAAATCCAGAGTTTTGTTCTTGAAATATCAGCTATGTAGAAGTCTTACATGTGTCCATATCATCTCATCTTCTGTGAAATTTAGTCATTGAACTATTCAAATATGGAAGACTGTGTACTTTTTTAATAGCTTTGAGAATTATTTTGTATGATGATTTTTTTAAATGAATGTGTACTCTTAAACAAATTAAATCTTGAGATTTTACAGGAGTCACATTTTTAAACAGTGTTTGTATACATTTTAACACTTTTCTATTTTCTATTTTGATTTTGTATATTTTTATGTATGCACAGTGTACAGATTTTTGCTGTAAATAAAACATTTGTTTTCATTTATTTAGCAGTGCTGGTCCTTAACTTGAATGGATGAAACTGCACGTGACATGAAATGAGGATGTCACGGGGGGAGGGATAGCTCAGTGGTTTGAGCATTGGCCTGCTAAACCCAGGGTTGTGAGCTCAATCCTTAAGAGGGCCATTTAGGGATCTGGGGCAAAAATTGGGGGGATTGGTCCTGCTTTGAGCAGGGGGTTGGACTAGATGACCTCCTAAGGTCCCTTCCAACCCTGATATTCTATGATTCTATGATGTTACTGGTCAGTTCTACATAGTGAGGAGACTAAGATCTTGAACTGAAACAGAGGTAGAGGCTGACAAGTAGCTTGTTTAATTAAAAAGGGAAAACATACAATATAAGTGGGTTGGGATCTCGAGCAGTAAAAGGGATTATGGACTAAATGGTTGTTATAAACCACTGATCAATAAAAGGATGTGGGATGACTGTGGACAGACTTCGTTCAGTGACAAGAATAGGGAGAGAATACACAGATGCTGAGGGCTTGTGTACACAGGGTAGTTGGCCAGCATATCTATAGTGGAATAATTATTTCAGAATCAAGTCACTGTTGTTCTAGACCAGAGCGTCCTCATGAGCCCTTATGCTAGCATAGCTATAGAAGAATAGTTTATTTCACTATAGCTATGCTGGTCAATTTCTCTGCTTAGACAAGTCCTAAGAAAAGGCTGCACTCTAGTGACTAGATGCTCTATTCAGAATGTAGGCAAGCTTCTGCTGAAGTGAATGTTTTGCCTTCTCAAGAAACCATGTCCTAAAATTAGTAAAGCAAAAATTTCTTTACACAGACCATAATTTAAAGTGAAGAATGAACTACAAACGGGAAAACATAACTGCACAGACACTTAGGGGATAAAATATAACATTGTGCAGTCAGGAGGGGCCTGAGCCAAAGCCCATTGAAGTCTATGGGAGTCTTTCAGCTCATTGTAAAGAGCTTTGGATCAGACCCCTAATTTGGAGAGGCGGACTAATCTAGCTAGGAACTTTCTGAGATGAAAAACTGCAGGCTATTTACTAGACATGGTCAAGTTGTGAGGAAGTCAATTAAACAGAATTGAGGCGTTAGATGTTGGATTGTTGTTTAGATAACAAAGCCATTACAAAGTCAGAATCCCACCTTTTATTATACTATTTACTTGCGAGGAGTGTGCACGTGTGGAAACTAGCCAATTTCACTTTTTCAGAAAGGAAACTTAGTCATTTACACTTACCACACAACATGAAAGTAAGATAAGAGGCCTTTTTTGTTTAATAATGCTCTGATCAGCTAGGGGCTGAACAGAAAAAATTATTCTTTTGAAAAACTTGATTTGAAGAAGGCTTCATCTTTCAGGCCCTTCAGGTTAACTTAATTTGTGGTTTTGACCTGGATTTTTTCACAAGATCACTGCATTCTTCATGGTAAAATGGACCTAGCAAATACAGGATGTTGAAGGGGGAGATTCCGTGCTGAAGAAGGAGCGAGCACTAAGTCTTGGGGTGAGTGGGCAAGCTTGTTTGCCTGTTTGGTTTTTCTTTGGCTTGCTTAAAACGTAGTGTGGCCTGTTGGGCATTGTGTGTAAGGGGACTGTCAGAGTGGGGGCCAGGGGTTTACTAGCTGCTGCCTGAGTAGACACTGTTGAGGCTCGAGCCTCCTATCCTCTGATCCTTGATCACCCTTGATCATCCTTGTGGCTACCCTGCCAGTGTGTGTTAATGGGGGGGCAGGTCTGACCTAAGAGAGAATGGCTTAAAAGCTAGATGCTAAGTGAACAGGGGATAGCACACAGGGGAGTTTGAGAAGAAGTTTGTAGAAGGGGAAAGAATAAAATCAGCAGGGTTTGGAACAGCTGTGATGCCAGTGCCAACACTGCTCCTGGCTCCTCCACCTGTGTCCAGACAGAGAACCTGACCATGGTTGCCTCTACCCAAGTCCGGTGTGGATTTGCAGAGACTGTGGCCTGTATTTCCCCATGAAAGAAAGCCAGGCTGGGGAGACCATCCAGTGTGAGAGGTGCCTGCTGGTGGAATCTCTCAAGAAGCAGGTGGAAGAGCTACAGGAGGAGGTGGCTAGGCTGAGGAGCATCCGTGCACACGAGGAATTCACTGAAAACATGAAGATTGAGGAAGCAATCCAGCTAGAATGGACTGTAGTAGTACCACCAGGGGAGGAGGAAATGGCTCCTTCACAGGGAGAAAACTGGCTGGTGGCAACTTCTGGCAGCAGGCAGTGCTCCACCCCTGCTCCCAACCCACTGTGCACAGAGATAAAAAATGGTATGCTACCCTGGCCATGTGGGATGAGGAATCTCTCCCAAAGGTGGAGGAGCAGAAATCATGTACCCCCATGGCTGGGAGGATCCTGGACACTACTCCCAAGAGGAAATGAAGGGTAGTGATGGACAGTGACTCCCTTCTAAGGGAGGCAGAAGCATCGAGCTGCTGATCTGACCTGGCATCCCAAAAGGTGTGCTGCCTGCCAGGGGCCCATATTCGAGATCTTATGGAAGGATTGCTGAGGATCATCTCTGGCCCTCTAACTACTCTCCGATGCTGCTCATCCATGTGAGCACTAATGACACTGCGAGGGCTCTGGGAATAAGGGTGAGGGAGTTGGGAGCGCAGGTGGTGGTCTCTTCAGTCCTTCCGATCAAGGGTAGGGGCCCAGGCAGAGGCAGATACATCCTGGAGGTGAATGCCTGGCTGCGAGGATGGTGTCGCCAGGATGGCTTCAGCTTCCTTGACCATGGGATCCTGTTCTGAGAAGACAGGCTGCTGAGCAAAGATGGGGTCCATCTATCAAGGTCACTATGTCTTCCTTTGTAGCTTGAGGGGCTCCTTGAGCTATTAATGAATTGTGGATGAGCAAGTCTTGTGCCACAGACATTCCAACCACCTTATGCAAGTTTTCTGAGACTTGTGGTCCCAGAGGCAGTGGTGTGAGGGAAGGGGTCACTTGGGGGCTATTTTGTCAATGGCTTTGTTAAGAGGTTAGTTGGAGTGTTCTTCTTCAACCCATTAAGCTTTTGATTTGCTGGGTTTTTATTCCAAGATCTTCTGGGACCAAAATCTATTGAGGACTAGCTGATTTGCTTGGTTCACTGGAGTGGCAATGATGGATCTCTTTAATACATATCACACATCATTAATGTCTATTACAGACCTGGGTATATTTCCTTATTTAAATTCTATTTCACAATAACAATAAGTCACTCCATGCAATGCACTTCAAAGCAATGATTGCACGTCTTTGAAAGTTAAATTCAGTCAGTCTCTGGCTTTGTGCCTTGTTGCCCAAGGCAAGCTACAAATGCACTTCCTGTCATTTCTTGTTACGAAAAACTGTATTAGTGCTCAATTAAATGCTTATCAAGACTGATGGAAATGTTAATTAGATTCATTAAAACATTTGACTCCAATGTTAATGTTTTAATGTAGATTTTATAGATTTTTCTGATGGCAGGGGGGGGAAATCAAAGATATCTCCACCAAAAAAATTGCAGATGCGACAGCAAGTACAAATAAGATATAATGGAAGATATCTAAGAAGCTATGAATGATATAACCAGATGTACATTAACAAAAAAAATTCTCATTCAGTCATGGCTGCTGCTAAGAAAACAAAGTAATTACAGAAACTACAAGTCAGTGAAATGAAAGATTTTTGTTTTACGGGCAAAACATTAGAGATGGTTGACGTAAATTCATGAAAGCAAAATTTCACAATGATGGGAAAGTAGTACCCGTAGCACTGGCTGACTAAAAGAAGAGTGGCTGGGACAGAATCTGAATTAGTTTGTAAAGATCAGGAGTGTCCCTGGTGTATCCCCCTGTGCCTCCAAATGAACGATGTATTGCTATGTCAGGATAAGCACGGAGTATAGGCAATTAATAGCTATAGAACTGTAAATGTAATGACACTTTACAAACCACAATAGGGGAAGACATTTTCCTACCCCTAAGAACTTACTCCCTAAGATGCAGGACATGACTTCCATTAAGGGGGGAGGGAGTGGAGAGACGAAGTGGGGAGAAGGTAAGAATGATTTACATACGTGGTTCACGGTTATCAGATTTCCTGATTCACTCCTCTAGTCCACCCAACCCAGCTCTTAGAGCCAACCTTTAAAGCGAAGTTACAGATCCAGCTTGCTGCTTTCTATTGAGATTTTCCTAAGACCTCTTCAACTCAGTTCCCAATGAACTCAGTTCGACTCCAGTCTCATCAGTTAGGTTCTTTTATTTGGCATACAGCGAAGCTATGCTGAGTTGATCAGACTCAAGCGTAGGTTGTGACGGTTGGACATACCACACATCCAAAGTTACATAGCAAACCTCTTCCTTTATATCCATTGACACATTACATTGCATTTATTATACATTGCTTTACACGTTTTGGGACTGGCTTGGTTACTTTGTAGGAACAATTCCTGCATGGCATGCTCTGTTTATGCACTGTCCACGCTTGACCTACTTTTAACCTCATTTTGTTGATTGTTATTTTGCTCATAGTAAATGGTTGCCTGGGTGTTTTCCCTCTTATCCTGGCTAGCTCAGACATTGTCTCTGAGTTTACTGACCCATTCACTTATCTTAGTTGGCACATGGAAAACTGTTCTACTTGTAGGGAGCTACATCTGTGAAGGTGAGAACTGACTAATCCTGCTGCAGCCATTGAGAGTGAGATCATCTCCTTCCCACCATCTAAGGAGAGGGCAGAGGCAGATGCTGAGGTGTAGAGTGGGAGTGATGACTTAATGAATGGAGGGAAGTGGAGGGAGCAGAGGATAAAAAGGTGCTGGATCAATATGGATTTCTTAAATATAGATTCTGAGAGAGCAGGAAAAAGGAAATGGGGAAGGACAGAAATAAGGTTAGCAGGAGCTGAACATAAAACACTGGAGAGAGTGGGAGAGGATGGATGGGCATGAAAGGGTGGACCTGGATTGGAAGAGACATCACCTGAGGGAAGAAAGAGGCAAAGAATAAGTCTGAAATGACATGAAGATTTGTGAGAGTCAGAAAGAGAAGGTCACACTTAGAGTGATGAAAAGGTGGAAGAGGAGAGAAGCAAGTGAAGGAGAGGCTAGAAGTAATCATAGAATATCAAGGTTGGAAGGAACCTTAGGAGATCATCTAGTCCAACCCCCTGCTCAAAGCAGGACCTATCCCCAACTGTTGCCCCAGATCCCTAAATGGCCCCCTCAAGGATTGAACTCACAACCCTGGGTTTAGCAGGGCAATGCTCAAACCACTGAGCTATCCCTCTCCCCCAAGGAATTTCTTGAGCATGGGAATGAAACAGATAAAACTGCTGTTCCCTACTGGCTACTGCTTTTTTATTCTTTTTATAATATCTACAGAGAAACTTGACCAATCCACTGCTGTATTTGATGCCAGGCTCAGTGCTATCTATTTTATATAAATATAGAGAGTATTAAAGACTAGGCCTGGTATTAAAAGGTTTAAAAGTCCATTTCTATTTGCCTGACTGCTCTCAGAATTTAGATGATCAAAACCCAGATTCACCAGAGTCTTTACACAAGGCATAAATCTAAGCACAAATTTTCTCATTGGGATTTTTTTTTTGGTCTTTCATGTTCACATTGCTCAGGCTTCCTGATTCAATGCACTCAAGTTTTCCGTTTGCTCCGAGGAGTTCTTGAGACGACCTTAGAATTGGTTAGCTTGTTCCATGCAAATATAACTTATGGATTGGTGACTTTCCAGAGTGTAACTAACATTTTATACAAGTTCTAAGCACGCTCCACTGAACAGAGTTGGTCAAATGGCTCAGCTTGACACTTCTCCATTTTTTTATGACTTTGTAGGAGTAAGTGATAATTAAGAGCCAGATTTTGCCTGGTCCCTACAAGGTGCATGCAGGACGAGAGGAAAGACCAGGCAGAATTGCAGTCCCTGCACTCTGGGAAGTTTAGGGATTGCTCCCTACCTACTACTCAAGTCTCCCAAAGGGGGCAGGGAAGGGTGGGCAGAAGGCAGAACGTTTGGCTTCCTCCTCATCTGACCCTACATGTATCAGCCACCAAAGCTGTCCAGCTGCACAGGAGGGAATGAACTGTACCCCACGAGAGGCTGTAGTAACAGGTATGTGTATGTGTTTGGAAGATGTCCCTTAAGGTGATGTAGCACCATGCTAAGCTGGGCCTAAATGGCCCAATCTGGCCCTAAATTACTAGCTATGATAGAGTGAGATATTTTGTGTCAAATCGCAGCCTCTGTTTTACAATGAAGGCAGGTTATTGTGATGCATTTCAGACAGGTGCCCTGCCCAAGGAAGATGTTCAACACCTTGTTGAAGGGCCATCAAGGAGAAGCCATCAGACCGCAATCTAAAGCTATTAACTGTGACTGTCCCTCAACTGCTGGCCCATCCTCCTGGAACAATAGTTTTTTTCTGCACAGGGATCCACGTGGGGGTAGAGACAAGTGTTCCAACCAAGCAGGTGGCAAAGAATGCTTAAAGGTGGGGTGATGCTCAAAAAAAGAGGTCATCCATCGCCACAGAACCGAAGGGCTTGCAGGGGTGAGAGGCCAGGAGGGACTCTGCTGGGCCTGAAATGCTAACAGAACTCGGACTCGCAGTAGAGGTAAGATCAGACTAGGGAGGGCTACATCTCAGGACTTCATTATTTTGTAAAGAGCTGTAGCCCTTTAGTGCCTTTTAAGTCACTGTGGTTAAGAAATTCCTTTGCCGAGCCTTTGTCCCTTGCTTTCCTGCCACATTGTCTCCGAAGGGCTTAAACTAGAAGTCCAAGGTGCCCAGGCTAGGTGGAGTATGTGTAAGTGACTGGGGGCCCAGAAGGTATGAGACACTGGTTTCAAGGTCTAGGCCATCTAGGAGGCAGTGCCCCACATCTTAAGAAGGGGTCAGACAGGTCTGAGCATGGGAATGTGACTAGACTCTACCTAGACTGAGTTGGTTTGGAAGCACATGGGACTCAGCGATTGGGCCCACTCACTGGTGTCCACACAGTGGGGTGTGGGGCCAGATTATAATTCTTATCAAAGACTTCCTCCTCCTCCTTCTCAGCACTTTATTCCAATATAACTCTAAAAGGAGAAAGTCCGGGCTTCTGGGATTTTGTGCCTGAGTTTATGAAAATGTATGCAAGTACACAGTGTACTGCCCTTTCTATTAAAGAATGTTGGCAGGTATTGGTTAATCATGGCGGAGGGAAGAAATCCCTTGTGCTGTAGAAAGGAGACTCCAGAATCCCAGCATGATGGAAAGTCAGAGAATAGCTGCAGCTGTCCTGATTTTATAGTAGTTGGAGGGGGAAATTGCCAACAATGCTGCCTGCAGAAATATGACTTGAGACTGTTTCTGCTACCATTGATTCCTATTGGTCCTGGACTTTGGTCTTTCTAAGTGTGTTGTACCAATCGGTTGCAGTGTTTACTCACAGAGGGATTCCTGATTACTGTGTAATAGCTGGCAACTTATTAAAATCACACTTTTTCTCATATAATCTGCAGCTGCTGATACAAACATAACACAACACACAGTCAAGCTGTCAAACTTGTTGCCAGGGGATGTTGTGAAGGTCAAAAGTATAACTGGGTTCAAAAAAGAATTTGGTAAATTCATGGATGATAGGTATTATAAGAATGGCCATGGTGCTCTGGGTGTCATAAGAATGGCCATACCAGGTCAGACCAATGGTTCTGTTTCCTGACAGTGGTCAATGCCAGCTGCTTCAGAGGGAATGAACACACCAGAGAAATTATCAAGTGATCCATCCCCTGTTGTCCATGCCAGCATCTGGCAGTCAGAGGCTTAGGGACACCCAGAGCATGGGCTGCATCCCTAACCATCTTGGCAAATAGCTATTGATGGGCCTGTCTTCCATGAACTTATCTAGTTCTTTTTTGAACCCAGTTATACTTTTGGCCTTCCCAACACCCCCTGGCAATGAGTTCCATAAGTTCACTGTGCTTTGTGTGAAGAAGTACTTCCTTATGTTAGCTTTAAACCTGCTGCCTATTAATTTAATTGGGTAACCCCTGGTTCTTGTGTTATGTGAAGGGGTAAATAACACTTCCCTGTTTACTTTCTCTACGTCATTCTTGATTTTATAGACTTCTATCATATCCTCCCTTAGTCATCTCTTTTCCAAGCTAAAAAGTCCCAGTCTTATTAATCTCTTCTCATATGGCAATCATTCTATACCCCTTAATCATTTTTGTTGCCCTTTTCTGAACCTTTTCCAATTCCAATATATCTTTTTTGAGATGGGGTGACCAGATCTGCATGCAGTATTCAAGATGTGGGCATACCATGGATTTATATAGAGGCAATATGATATTTTCTGTCTTATTAGCTATCCCTTTCTTAATGATTCCCAATATTCTGTTAGCTTTTTTGACTGCCGCTGCACAGAGTGGATGTTTTCAGAGAACTATCCACAATGACTCCAAGATCTCTTTCTTGAGTTGTAACAGCTAATTTAGACTCCACCATTTTGTATGTATAGTTTGGATTATGTTTTCCAATGTGCATTACTTTGTCTCTAAACCTCTCACTGCCAGAAGCTAGGCCCAGGTCTACACTAACCCCCCCTGTCGAACTAAGATACGCAACTTCAGCTACGTTAATAACGTAGCTGAAGTCGAAGTACCTTAGTTCGAACTTACCTGTGGTCCAGACGCGGCGCGCAGGCTCCCCCGTCGACTCCGCCTACTCCACTCGTCGAGCTGGATTACCAGCGTCGACGAGGGAGCACTTCCTGGTTCGCTTTATCGCGTCTTGACAAGACGCGATAAATCGAACCCAGAACATCGATCCCGCGCCTCCGACGCGACGGGTAAGTATAGACCTACCCTAGGACTGGACAATAGAAGAGAGAACAATCAATAAATTGCCCTGTTCTGTTTATTCCCTCTGAAGTATCTGGCAACAGCCACTGTCAGAATACAGGATACTGTGCTAGATGGACCAATCCGTCTGATCCAGTATGGCCATTCTTGTGTACACTTATTAAATCCTAAACTGCTGCTGAGAGGGATAGGAATTTGGATAAAGAAGAGATTTTTGATCGCTGTAGCATTTTCACTTGGTGATCGGTATAAAAAGAATCCAACAAGTCTCCTTTTAATATTTTATGCATTATCCTCCATTTTTATTGGCTAAAACAAACTTGGTATATCTAAAACTCACGGGGAAAAAATATCATATATTACTTTTATGTGGCCTGGTGCTTTATAGATAAATACAAGATGATGGCCCTACCCTGAGGTACTTACAATCTACAAGTTAAGACAAGGGATGTTGGCAAACACCAGGGGCAGATAAGGCAAAACATGACACATGAGGGTTTGCTGAAACCAAATACGGTCTTTCAAGCTTCCCTGTGATTTTAAACTGTCTTTTTCCTCCCCTCCCTCCGCCCCCCCAAGATGAGATGGCCTTTTGGTGGCAGAAAGTGGCCCTCAAGCCACCTTCAGCTCTCACTTTCTATTATAAAACCTCAATTACAAGCTCTTCAATAGTCCTAAGTTAGATTTTACAAATAAATTGGGCTGAAAATAGATATTAGGCCATTAGGCTAGGTAATGGGAAACCGGGGCACATGGAAAAGAGAAAAGATGATACAAAAAGGAAAAACAGCAATGAAGTATGGCAAGAATTATATTAAGAACAACAGAGGTGTATTAGCAGGAAGAGTCATTGAGTGCACAAGAGAGACAGGTGCCCTGCTCTCAGTTCCAATGCCTAGCCCCACCCTGGCCCAGAGCAGCCATTATAGGGAAAGTTCAGCTTTGCCCCAGTAACCCTGGGATGGAGGGAGCATGTCCAGTTGCTCTGGGCGGATGGCACATGTGCGAGCCTCTCACCGAGCTTAGTGCTAACCAGACTGCACATGCTCAGTGAGGGTGGAATCTTCAGAGGTTTTAGCAGCTAAAATCCAAGAATTCTCTATTGAGCATGTGCGAACTAAGATTATTCAAACATTTATAACTTGGACAAATTTGGAGGATTTCCATGAGGATAGCAAAAGGCACAGCCCTGACACAAAGGCCACCCCCTTACCAAAAGTCAAGTCCCTGTTCTAAAGCATGAGGGCCCGAGAGCATTTCAAAGAAAAGGTCTTAAGAGTTTTTTTACCATGGGCAAAACAATGTATTTTTCCTAGCCTTATTCTTGGAAACAGATAAACAGTTTTAAGTTAAATTTAAAAAAAAAATCAGCCTGAGGCAGACAGACAATCAGCATGGAAATTTCAGCACAAGCAGTTAAAGCTTGGCAAAGTTAAAAGCAACTGAAAAAATAGTCGTATAATCAGAAGTGACAGGCAATCTCAATAATAGGCAGTACTATCAGTCCCACCTATAGTCCAGGAGCCATATCTAACAGCAATAGGACAACACAGAGTTTATATTAGCTGCCTACATGCACAACTCTGAGGTGGTATAAAATATTTGGCTTGTCTTTCATGATCACTAACAAACATCTTGTTGTGACTTATTAATGTAGCATCTTATTTTGCATAACAGACCTGTCTTCTTTCCTAGTGTAGGGATATTAAAGAAGGTACTGAAAGTGATTCCCCAAGTGAAAGTAACTCCCCATAATTTGTCGCCCACAATTTAAACCTCATAGCATTACCAAGTAAAAGATCTCTTGGATCCCTTGTTAAACTTACAAGCTACTGTCTGTGTAAACCATTGATTGTATCTGTTCTCAGAAAGATACTGTATTGCTATGAGAAACTTGCAAACAAGTTATTTGACTTTGTTCTTTATGCATGCTTTGTACCTAGAAACAGCATAGAAAGACCCCCACCCTCTTTGATTAAAGGGCAAGGAGTCTCAAATAAATTAGTACACACCCCGAAAGTGTTGAAGACAGTATGTCTGCTGATGAATGCTTGGTGTACATGAATGAATGAGCAGGGAGGTGCCAGCCTAGGAATTCAGTGACCATCGGCTGAAGGCGGCGTCAAAGTGGGAACGACCAGAGAACCCCTGGAGGGTAAACTGGGACCCACCCGATCATCTCAAAGGATGGGAAAAACAAGATAACATCTGACAGTGTGGAGCCACCAGGAATGCCATCAGAAATGTGCCATCTGCTGACTGATTCAGCAACAGCATGATGAAGCAATTCCCATAGACTGACAGAGGAAATAATTCCTATAAGAATGGCCTCTAAATACTGAGGACTTTGAGTCTGGTTCTGCAACCAACCTCCAGGAGCATCAGATGAATCTGACAAGGACTCGGCTCCACCCTCATGCCCAGGTTACCTGGCCAGTAACTTGGCATGAGCAACTTCTAGGCTGGTAACTATGACATCTATGCAGAACGTGTGTGTGTGTGTGTGTGTGTGTGTGTGTGTGTGTGTGTGTGTGTGTGAATGAATGTGAAACTGAATGAAATGTTATAGCTATAACTGACTGCTTACTATGATTCTTTTTGTATTCACAATAAATGTGACATTTTGTCTTATCCCCTTTAAAAAGCTCCTGCTGGTTTTTATTTTATTGGTATAACACTAGCATGTACACCATCAAGTTCCTACCTTAGCTGCTACTGGTGTGCATATCACAGAAACACTTCAGTGGAATTGCCAGTGGAATTTGCTTTTGATTTTACATAACTGATATAAAAGTAGCAAGTATTAATATGGCATTTAAAAATAATTCTATATAACCAATGATAGTTACAGGACTCTGTTTATAACTACAAAGTCAATTAAATGTTGTATGTATCTATCTAATACAAGCTACCCATCAGATTTTAATAGAGAAATTAAACCCAGTACATTATTTCAAAGTCCAGCACATGCAGCCTTAGAGAAAGTAATTTGTAGAACAAAAACCT
Source organism: Chelydra serpentina (assembly GCA_037349315.1). Taxonomy (NCBI): domain Eukaryota; kingdom Metazoa; phylum Chordata; order Testudines; family Chelydridae; genus Chelydra; species Chelydra serpentina. The sequence continues at coordinate 110,706,299 of JBAIAC010000004.1, forward strand.
CCCAAACACTGAACTGAACAGTACTAAAGAGGCCATTGCATCTAGTTCCTATTCCTACCTTTAAGTCAGAATAATTTAGAACAGTGAAATCTGATTGATGGATACAGACTGACAGTGCCAGAGGCAAATCTACCAGCCACTACTGCAACATTTGACTTAAAGATAAAAAATAAAGGGTCTATTACTGCCATAACACCCAATGAGCATTTTCAGTTTTTATTAGTTCCCATTTCTTGGAGAGTTCAAAGCACAAAAGTGGTGATATTTTGATGGTTTTTAAATATATCTTGGATATTTTTTTTGAAGTCAGTATTACATCCTACCTACATTTCCCTGGTAGTTTCAATTCTTCTGATTCAAAGTCAACTGAAGTGAATCGAAAGATTCCTACTGAATTCAATGGGCTTTGACTGAGCCCAAGCAGTCCTGGGCCCAGTGCAGTTACTACAGCAATGGAAGGACGCTGGAGGCTATGATATCTGCAGTGTAGACAATCTCTTAAAAGAATGAAACCTATCAAGAACTTATTTTAAATAAGCAATTATGACTCTGGATACACACAAAGGAAGTCTTTCTCTTTCTGGTTCAGGGGATCAGAATTTAATTTAGAGTAACCTGCCTTACTTTATTCTACTACATTGGCCTATCATTTTTTTGCATTACTTGATCCATAGTGTATGTGAACTCAGCACTTCTTGACTGGCTTTCGTCTGAAAATTTTAGTCCCATTAGCTTTCTGAACTGGTATCATAGAATCATAGAATCTCAGGGTTGGAAGGGACCTCAGGAGGTCATCTAGTCCAACCCCCTGCTCAAAGCAGGACCAACCCCAACTAGATCATCCCAGCCAGGGCTTTGTCAAGCCTGACCTTAAAAACCTCTAAGGAAGGAGATTCCACCACCTCCCTAGGTAACCCATTCCAGTGCTTCACCACCCTACTAGTGAAAAAGTTTTTCCTAATATCCAACCTAAACCTCCCCCTCTGCAACTTGAGACCATTACTCCTTGTTCTGTCATCTTCTACCACTGAGAACAGTCTAGATCCATCCTCTTTGGAACCCCCTTTTAGGTAGTTGAAAGCAGCTATCAAATCCCCCCTCACTCTTCTCTTCTGCAGGCTAAACAATCCCAGTTCCCTCAGCCTCTCCTCATAAGTCATGTGCTCCAGCCCCCTAATCATTTTTGTTGCCCTCCGTTGGACTCTTTCCAATTTATCCACATCCTTCTTGTAGTGTGGGGCCCAAAACTGGACACAGTACTCCAAATGAGGCCTCACCAGTGCCGAATAGAGGGGAATAATCACGTCCCTCGATCTGCTGGCAATGCCCCTACTTATACAGCCCAAAATGCCGTTAGCCTTCTTGGCAACAAGGGCACACTGTATGTATATGTTTGACAGTATATCTGAATCAGTACACATTTCTATATTTCAGCTCATTCCCAAATGTAGTACAAGTCAGAACAGATGGGTGCACAAACACCCATTTATGCCTGGCTGAGCTTTTGAAAATGTTGGCTTCTCCCAAGGATGCAGAGGTTGTGGAAGAACTAGGAACAGAACACACATCTCATATCCTGGAGTACCTTAAATCACAAGACCATCCTAGATGGTGCCCCTAGAGCTGGTGCAGGAATGGACGGCAACCTCAAGCTATATGGACTTGAGAGCTGCAGCACTGTGCAATCTTTGTGCCACGATAGTGCACTATCTGTGGTTTAAGTTCTCTTTGTTAACAGATCAGCATAAAGTGCACCGCAAAATAAACAGAATTCTGCTGTAACCCAAAGAGGAGGGAGTGAATGCTTAAAAGGCCTTAAAATCTCTCTGCTTTTGAAGTGTCTGTATAGCTTAAGTTGGGCAATTTATCTCATGACAAATCAAGTTTGCTCAAAGTGAGGGCATTAATGAAACTGTAAGACAAAAAAGAAATGTTGCTAGTGATGTCTCTTTCTTGTATCTTCTGCTACACTAAACATGCCTTCTGTTCAATCCATCTCATTTTTAACCCATGCTGTACTGCCTAAAAGATATTGCCTGAAATCCAATGTGACTTCTGTCCTGGGCGTGGTACTTCAGGCATGATCTTTGCACTCTGGCAAATTCAAGAGAAATGTTGTGAACAGAATCAAGTCCTATATATAGTTCATGTCCATCTTACTAAGGCCTTGGGCTATGTAAATCAGGAAGGCCTGTGGACAGTCCTCCACAAGTTCAGTTGCCCCGATAAATTTGTCAACATTATTAAATCTCTTAATGCAGAAATGCAGGTTCATGCCTTTAACCAAGGGTGCTTCTCCGCTACCTTTGTTGTTACCAATGAAGTCAAACAAGGCTTTGTTCTGGCTCTGAGATTATTTAGCATCATGTCTGCAGCTGTTCTAATAGATGCATTCAGAGACATTGATTGTGGTATTTATATGCAGTACCGTATGACTGGAGGTGTCTTGAATCTGCATCACCTGTGTACAAAGACAAATTAAGACAATCGTTTGCGAATTACTGTTCGCTGATGATTGTGTTTTATTGGCCTATAACCTCAGGGACATTCATTTGCTCTGATTGCTTTCCGCATGGAGCAAAATGTTTTGGCTTAACAATCAGCCTGAAGAAGACAGAAGTCATGGGTCCAGCCTTGACCGGGAAGTACTGCAACTACTTCAGTTGTGGTCCATTGACGACGTACCACTCAGGGTCATTGACAAATTTTGCTACCTAGGCAGTGTCATTTCATGAGATACAACAATTTGATTGTATTACAAAGCTCATTGGTGCAGCCAGCAATGCCTTCTCTGGCATGAACACAGTGTCAGAGTGCAAACAAAAACTGGCGTTTTCCGCAATGTCATCATCACCACACTCCTTTACAGCTGCGATACATGGAATACTTATCGATGCCACTCAAAATGCTTGGACCAATTCCACTTATGACGTTTATGGCAGATAATGGGAATTAAATGGCAAGATTTGGTTCCAAACTTCAAGCTCCTTGACTATACAACGTAACAGGCATTGAAGCTTTTATAGTGAGCACACAGCTGAATTGGTGCGGTTGTGTGGTCTATATGTCTGACAGTAGAATACTGAAGACCATCTTCTATGGACAAGTGCAGATGGGAGCTTGTTTCAGGTGCAGACCAAAAAAATGTTATAGGGACACACTCACGGCCAACCTCCAATCTTGTAATGTTGACCTCAATGTCTGTGAGCTCTTAGCCCATGACATGATCCAATGGCAGCAGCTCTGCCACCTTGGACTGAAAGACTCCAAGAGCTCACAGATTGCGGCAATCCAGGAGAGACCTGTGAGGCATAAAGCTAAAAGCAGCTCGTATTCATCTACAATTGCCTTCACCAGTGGCACTTGTGGATGGGACTGCAGGTGTGAAGTTGGTCTTTGGTCTCATCTCAGGATCCACAATAAGTAACTGTAGCTCATCCGTCACACTCAACAGGAGCCTCCATCACTGCTGTCTTGAATGGTAGGTGACAGTCAACCAGAAAGGAGAGGGAGCAATAAGCACCATGGTAGAGAGGGGTGAGGGAGAGATCTGGCAAGTTTTAACTAGGAGTTGTGTATGTGCATATTTTTGAGAAATAAATGGGATGGAATTTTTAAACTCCATGGCACAGTCAACATCTTGAGCAATGAGGGCTGTGGGGATTAAAAGACACAGAGGCAGAGAAAGGGTAGACCAACACGGCAGTGCTCTGACAGTACTCAGAACAAAGTTGTTTAAATCCTCCAGAACAGTTGTATTGTAATAAGGCACAAAATACTTATTGGAAGAGGTGCCTTCCCCATGTTGAGTCTCCATCCATGATTTGGGGGATTCCTGGGCTTCTAGCATTGGGTCTACCTTGTGGATTCAGCAGAGTGACAAAATCCTGGATTTCAGGATCATTCTCCTATGTCTCAGTGTCCTACTCGACAACCACAGGGGTGTCCTGGATGGTGTCCACAACATGCCATGGTTCAGTGACAGCATCTCTGCTAAAAATATGGTCCAGCTCCTCTTGGTAGCTGCAGACTTGCAAGCTCTCCCAAAATCTTATTGTTGTCTCTAACATTCTTAGGGACCTCTTGTTGTGGCATTGGCTTGGGTCCTAGGATTGCCTCCTCTCCTCATTTACTCTGATAGCCTCTTGTAGACCAGTGCACTACAGTGACTGCTTTTCACCGGGACTCGGACACACTCCTCTCCCCAGAGGGCAATATAGATCAGGACTTCAGCAATGGCTGGCTGCTGAATAATTGCTTTTTAAAAAATTCTAGATATGTGAACTCATCATGAGTTGGACTTTCAAAGGGCCACACCTGGCTGCATGCCAGCATTTAAATGGGGGAGGTGACATCCACTTAGATGACTCTGGAGCAGTAGAAGGCACACAGGTGAACAGAGAGGCCAACACAGGTAGCCAACAATACAGTGTAGGATACCAATGGGAGGCCTGCCATATAGACATAGAACAGTTGTTTGAGGATAGGAGTGCATCTGCACCTACTTGGTTTCAGGTAAACTCCTTCCACATCTCAGTAAATCCACTTCCAAAGCGGGTTTATCAATGCAGGTTAAAATGCCAGGTGATTCACAACAACAAATGTTCCAAAGCACATTATCATGAAATAATTCAAATGCATCTGCAACCACTTTCAAGTGTACACAAGCCCACAGACACCCTGCAGCTTGTCCCTAAACACACTCCACTGGGCAACCTCTATTCACACCACTGAACTAATTATTTATGTGAACAGCCCTATTGCAGGCAATGGGAGTCTTTGCATGAATAGGTGCTCACCTAAGGCTTGCCCTAATTTAGACCCATGTCTTGTCTAGAGGCAATTTCTAATGCATTATGGGCCTGCGCCAATGTCCACTGAAGTCAATGGGAATCTTTGCAGTTTGATGAGTTCACTTATATTTTCCCAAGATACTGTCCCTCCTCTGTTGCGTGAGAAGTTTTGAATGGTCACAGTATTAAACTTTTTCAAGTGATGTGCCTAGTTTTTTAAGAATCACTTCTTTCTCCAAATCTTTTGAGAAAATTACAGTCAGCTTCTATTTTTATAAGTGTAATTATTTTAATACAAAAGGACAGACTGAGTGGAAATCAAACCACTAACCAGGGACTTCACATTCACATCTAATATAGCCCTTCTCATGCATGCTCTCCTCAGTTATGCTCAGAAGCACTTTTTCAACATCAAGAAGAATCATAGAATCATAGAATCTCAGGGTTGGAAGGGACCTCAGGAGGTCATCTAGTCCAACCCCCTGCTCAAAGCAGGACCAACCCCAACTAGATCATCCCAGCCAGGGCTTTGTCAAGCCTGACCTTAAAAACCTCTAAGGAAGGAGATTCCACCACCTCCCTAGGTAACCCATTCCAGTGCTTCACCACCCTACTAGTGAAAAAGTTTTTCCTAATATCCAACCTAGACCTCCCCCTCTGCAACTTGAGACCATTACTCCTTGTTCTGTCATCTTCTACCACTGAGAACAGTCTAGATCCATCCTCTTTGGAACCCCCTTTTAGGTAGTTGAAAGCAGCTATCAAATCCCCCGTCACTCTTCTCTTCTGCAAGCTAAACAATCCCAGTTCCCTCAGCCTCTCCTCATAAGTCATGTGCTCCAGCCCCCTAATCATTTTTGTTGCCCTCCGCTGGACTCTTTCCAATTTATCCACATCCTTCTTGTAGTGTGGGGCCCAAAACTGGACACAGTACTCCAAATGAGGCCTCACCAGTGCCGAATAGAGGGGAATAATCACATCCCTCGATCTGCTGGAAATGCCCCTACTTATACAGCCCAAAATGCCATTAGCCTTCTTGGCAACAAGGGCACACTGTTGACTCATATTCAGCTTTTCGTTCACTGTAACCCCTAGGTCCTTTTCTGCAGAACTGCTGCCCAGCCATTCGGTCCCTAGTCTGTAGCAGTGCATGGGATTCTTCCATCCTAAGTGCAGGACTCTGCACTTGTCCTTGTTGAACCTCATCAGATTTCTTTTGGCCCAATCCTCTAATTTGTCTAGGTCCCTCTGTATCCTGTCCCTACCCTCCAGCGTATCAACCACTCCTCCCAGTTTAGTGTCATCTGCAAACTTGCTAAGGATGCAGTCCACACCATCCTCCAGGTCGTTGATGAAGATATTGAACAAAACCGGCCCCAGCACCGACCCTTGGGGCACTCCACTTGATACCAGCTGCCAACTAGACATGGAGCCATTGATCACTACCCGTTGAGCACGACCATCCAGCCAGTTTTCTATCCACCTTACCGTCCATTCATCCAGCCCATACTTCTTTAACTTGCTGGCAAGAACACTGTTCAGAGTTCATTGGTAATCACAGTATGATTTTTCACAATGAAGTATGAGCCATGCAAGCCTTAGTGGATGTAGTTTCAGGAGCAGAACTTGAAACAGTAAATATTTAGGAACAGCTCTTGTTCTGTGTAATTAGGCATAGCTTCATTGACTTCAACGGAGTTTATGGTACTTAATATATCAGTAGAGGATGTGGCTTGTAATCTTTACACTGGCATCGAAGCAAGAGGTTCTACAGAGCTTTAAACAATTTACTGATGGGAGTTTAATTTGGTTTAAATTAGACTAACATGAAGTATATGGCACTTCCAGACCTCTTCAGATATTAATATTGAAAGGAAAACCCCAGATTGGAGCCCTGATAGCATGAGAAATGCACTGACAACATCTCTTCCTTAGCTGCCAAAACTGCAGGCAGAATTAGAACAAATGCAGAGTAATTGAGTTGTTATGACGATCCATGACCCAGCTGATCAGAGTGTTCCTGTTCTGAAAAAAGGTGAAAATATGGATTTGTATTGATCTTCTACTTTTGTGTTTAACTTACACAATTAAGTTCCACAGTTCTGAGAGAAAAAATAACTATTTTACTTCTGACTCAACTTTCTAAATGGTATGAGAGCTCAACATAATGCTGCTGGTCATAAATATTAATAGAAGATTCCAGCGGATATATAATAAAGAATCCAGAGCTGCTATTTGTTTTGTTATAGTATAACTAAACATGTTGATAATATATTGAACTGCGGGTGACATTAAGTTTTAACAGTTAAAGTATCAAAAAAGACATTTTTATAAACCACATGGAACTTTCAGAATTCATAATTTCAATGTATGTTTAGAACTTACAACAATGGATTCACAATTTTCAACATCAAGAACGTTCACAGATTTTCTCTATTGCAAATTTAGCATCTAATGATGTTGCTAGATAGCACCTGCTGGAGGATCTAATTCATTCCTTGGGGTTCTACAGTCCTGGTCTCTACATTAAAAATATGTGGGTCTTTTATCCAGGCTATTTTTGAACATCTCTGCAGCTGGTGCCTCAACCAGCTCCCTCAGCAAAATATTCCACAGTTGCATTGAAATTGATGCTAGATGTTATTTTTAATGTCTTTCTTTTAATTAACAGTTTTGTTTTTCCAAAATAACTAGCACCAACTATTTAAGTTCTACACCAACTCATTCATTTCAAACATTTTGGCCAAGATCTTCAGCTGGTGTAAATCTGTGAATGCACTTTAATGGAACTGTGCCGATTTATACCAGCGAAGCACTTGGCCCGTTAAGAGCCAAACGCTATCCTAATACATTAGCATTCAGCTATCTCTGCATTTGAAGGGGAAGAATGTAGCATTTGGCTCTCAAACTTGCAATTATAATGGCAATTTTTTTCAAGGGTCATTGTCAAGGCTGATAAATAATAAATATTTCTCCAGCCTTCTTTTCTTGTATATCTTTATCCAGGTCATGCATTTTTAAAAACCCTTCCCCCCACAAAAAAACCCCCCAAATGGTTCAAGTGCTCTTTTTGGTAAATATATGCCAACATACCCCACTTACACAGGGAACTCTGCAACTTACAAATTAACATCCAGTGTATGTGAAAAAGAGAGAAAGCAATTTCAGTAAGCAAATACATTTCCCGGTATTACATTGGTCTCAAACTTTCCTATATTGGGATCCTGCTGATGTTGCTTCTCATCTAGCTAGAACATCCCTTTTACTTAGCAATATGGGAAAGATAGAGTAGTGATGACCCCAGACTGAGAATCCCAGGTGTATTGTGAACAGAGTACGGTTAAAAACAATCTGAAAACTCTCGGAAAGGCGATGTTTTAAATATCAACATCTCTATGTTTTAATCAGGAGCTTGTGTGAAGATATCACAACAAACTGTGTTCCCCACAGATTTGTGTGTTGTCTGCGTCTTGTGCCTGAAGGTTTAATAAAACAGCTGCACTAAGAACTAGTTTCTTGTATCCCTAAGGATAAGGTATTCTCAACAGAGTGTCTACCCCACGTCTTCCAACTGAAGAACCGATCTCTCAGACCATGACGCAATTCCTCTTACATTCTTACTCAGTCTTGTCTAGCTTCTGTAGGGATTTCAACCAATCATACCCAATTAAAAAAGACACTTTAGACATCATGTGTATCATTTTCCCACAAGGCAGTAAATTGGCACCACCACAATGATGCAGTTCTTTGAGTAAAAAGGCTAGTGGAGTACTTCATTTACTAAAGCACCCAAAACCTCTTGCCCATTTTATTCTGTTTGTTACTCTGGCTGTGAGGTGCCGAAATAATAATACTTTGCACCCTTAATATAAGGACTACTTTACAGAGCTGGATATGGGTTATCCTCATTTGAAGATGGGGAATAAGAGGGTAGCTGTGATGTGGGACTCTGTCAGATATGCAGAGGATGTTGGGATAGGGAGAGAACAATGATAATCATATAAGATCAATTTGAAGACAATCAGTACAAATATTGGGCATTAATCCCTTTAAATGAGACCAAACTATTTTAAGCCCTTAGGTCAACAGGGCATGAGGTTTCCTTTCCTTTGGGGGGAGGGATAGCTCAGTGGTTTGAGCATTGGCCTGCTAAACCCAGGGTTGTGAGTTCAATCCTTGAGGGGGCCATTTAGGGATCTGGGGCAAAAATCTGTCAGGGGACAGTATTTGGTCCTGCTAGTGAAGGCAGGGGACTGGACTCAATGACCTTGAAAGGTCCTTCCAGTTCTAGGAGATTGCATATCTCCATTTATTTATTTATTTATTTTTGTTGATCATGTCGTAAAAGATGAGCCATTTTAAAAGACTGCTAATCAGAAGTGAATAGGTAATGACTGCCATGTTCCTTACCTGCTTGTTCATAAGTATGTAGATAATTGGATTGCATACGGTACTGCTCTTTGCCAGGATGGAAGGTATGACATATGCTACTGGAGAAACTGCACCTGGACTACCAAACGTTGCGAGTAGTGCTATAACTCCATAAGGCATCCAGCATATTAGATAACAGATTATTGTAGTAATCACCATGAAGAGGACATGGTATTCCCTTTTACGGGCAGCATTCTTCCGGATTTTTCCAACCTAGTGAAAGGTAAACAATACTATTGAATTATGAAGAAGATAGGTCATTTTATTGCTCAAACAGCTTATAAATCTTGGACTATAATTCAAAGTATCACATTCTGACTGACAAAAATAACCAGAGAAGCAAACTTAGGGACTGATCCAAAACTGATTGAAGTCAATGGGAGTCTGGGCTTTGGACGACGCGCTGAATGCATAATTCTTTCTGTCAACACAAACCAGAATTCCACGAGAGTTTTAAGAAAAGGTAGGAAGATGACAAAGTCATCACTTAGCTTTTCTTGTCTCCCAAAACATCCCCAGGTGTTTTATAAAAGATGTACAATAATTTAACTCAGTTTTTTCCAGTATACAGGACTTGTTTGAAATGGAATAACTTCATGATATTTACATAGGCCCATTAAAATTTATCTGGTTGAGATATCAAAATGAACAAACCATTATTAGCACATCTCCTGAGAGTTACAACAAACCTTCTCTTACTGGACTGTTTCGACTATATCCATACCTGATGGCCTTGGTAATATTAGTGAGTGCACAGAAAACACATATCCCCCGTAGGCAGAAACTTCACTTGATACTGAAGAATAGACTGTGTTTTGTGAATATGTTCCCTTTGTTTGTTTCTCCAAGTGCCCCCTACACATGGAATATTCTTCCTGATCATCTATGCCACTGAACCTCCTGGCTCCTCCATACCCCCTACTTACAGATCAACTTTTCCCACAATATTTTAAACAATGATCCTCTCATTAATAAAATAGAAAGTGTAATTCTAAAAGACATTCTCTGTAAGGCCTCTTAACCATGGCAGAGGGGGATCGAGGGCCTTGGTGAAAATGAATCAGACCCAAAGGATCTAGAACTTTGTGAATTTGTAAACAAAAGGGCAGCTCACATTAATATACATTGTCAAACACTTTAAACAAAAAACAGATAAGAGTTTGAAGTGAACTGATTTTGGACAGATTCTGTTGTAGACTGCAGAAATGCACATAATGAAGGCTCTGTTTCAGGGAAAAAACATGTACATTAAATCATTAGAGCCGACGGTGGAAACTGTTGACAATGTGAGAGGTATAGTACTTCCATTGCAATCTGCAGCATATAAGCCATGCAAATTCTAATGACATTTGTATGCTCAACCCTCCTTATACTAAGTTGAGAGAGAGAGAGTGTGTGTGTACACACCCCTGACTGTGAGTTAGCAACAAATATTATTATACACTGTGACTAATATGAAGGCAGAGTAATATGATGTGATGTCAGTCTTTTTGGTGTGGCATTTGTCTGGTACCACAGTAGCAAAACAAATACATTTTACTCTAGAGTGTGTACATAAAGCAAACACAATACTGCACTACACAGAAGGATTTTGCCAAATTTCCCAGGGCCCTCTAATACCAATGCACTGTGTAAGTAGCAATAAGGAAATCTGGCTTTTCTGAAAATGTAGGGGGAAAAACATCTAGTAGGAACAAAGCTGCTTATATATAAATTGTATCCTATGAGACGCATTAATAGATAAAAGGTCCAATCATGCATTGCTTGTTCATATACAACTCCCACTGGCTGTAATAGAAATTTTGTCTGATTACAGAGTGCAGGTCCAGCTCCTATTGGAGCTGGAATAATATTAGGGACTTAATATTAATAGAGGCAGGCAAAGTCCCCAGCTCAGCCATGTTAATCAGAGTTAAAGATTGCCAGTGAAGGCAGAGGCCTCAGTCAGCACATTTGTGCTCCCTATTTTAGATAATGGCCCTGCCCTGAAGAGTTTACAATCCAAGTAGATGAAATAGATGCGTGATAAGGGAAGGGATGCCATGTAAAAGCATTGTGCTCGTGCTGTGATGTTTGGCACACATCTAGCTAGTTCCATGGTTTTTATGGGTTTATTTTTACTGGTGTTGCCAACTCTTGTGATTTTATTGTGAGTCTCACAGTATTTGATATTTTAGTTAAAGCCCCAGCTCCTGGAAACAAGGGATTATGTGAGTATCTCAACAGTCATTTAAAAAAGGAAATGTCTAGCCCTCATGGTTGCAGAGAAAAGCTTGAAAATGTGACCCAAGTGCACCCTAAAGGCTCAAAAACCAGAAGGCAAATAAAAAAACAGCCAAATGTATATTTTTTAAATCTTAAAAACCATGATTTTTAAGGGACCTGACCCATGATTTTTTAATGTTTGGAGTTGATAATACTGTTATGTGTTTATGTGATCATGCAAGTTAGGTAAGCTCTCTTCCGCTTCCTGATTTTTTTTTATATCATGCTCTTCCCTACCCTCCTTCTTAATAATAATCCCTAGCTCTTATATAGCACTTTTCATCTGTAGATCTCAAAGCAGTTTACAAAGGAGATCAGCAGCATTAGCCCCATTTTACAGATGGAGAAACTGAGGCACAGAGGGAGGATACGACTTGCCCAAGGTCATCCAGCAGGTCAGTGGCAGAGCTGGGAATTGAACCTAGGTCTACTGAGTCCCACTCCTGTGCTCTATTGCCTAGTCCTGTCCATATGCCCCATCCCTTGCTATCAGTCTCCTTTCTCGTTCTGCTTCAGTCCCCTGTCCCCATCACAAACCTTGATGACACATTTACTTTCTAGAGTCAGTACTATTTTATTAAATTCAACCAACCAATCATACACAACCAGTTAGTCCTCACATTAGAATTTGAAATCCCTCAGACCTAGGGTGGGGGCTTAGGGTACTGGCCTCACCTACTGTATCTCCTTGCCATTTCTCAAAGCAGCTCAAGCCTAGCTACTGCTGCTTTTAGTAGTGGTGTATGGAGGGGGCAGGGATTTTGAGTCGGTCTGATGCATTCTGGGATGTCTTTAGCAAACCAAGACGTGCCAGAGGATATCAGGAAGTGCTGGAAGGTTTAAAAGGGTAGCTAAAATGTAATTGTGTTTTGCAGGGGTGTTCAGCCTACTGCCAGCAGGCTATGCATGGCCCTCCAGAGCATTTCATAAAGCCCACAGCCTGCTTCAACCCAATATACTAGCGGTTCATTCATTAGCATTTTGTCATCATGTTTACATCATTTTAGTTTTCACAAATACACTTTAATAGCTTAATAGCTTTCTTTGACAGGATAACGAGCCTTGTGGATGGGGAGAAGCGGTAGACGTAGTATATCTTGACTTTAATAAGACTTTTGATACTGTCTTGCATGACCATCTCATAAACAAAGTAGGGAAATACAATCTAGATGGAGCTACTATAAGGCAGGTGCGTAACTCGTTGGAAAACCGTTACCAGAGCGTAATTATCAGTGGTTCACAGTCAAGCTGGAAGGGCATAACAAGTGGGGTCCTGCAGGGATCAGTTTTGGGTCTGGTTCTGTTCAATATCTTCATCAATGATTTAGATAACGTCATAGAGAGTACACTTATAAAGTTTGCAGATGATAAGATGGGAGGGATTGCAAGTGCTTTGGAGGACAGGATTAAAATTCAAAATGGTTTGTACAAACTGGAGAAATGGTCTGAAGTAACAGGATGAAATTCAATAAGGATAAATACAAAATACTCCATTTAGGAAGAAATAATCAGTTGCACACTTCAGAAATAGGAAATGACTGCCTAGGAAGGAGTACTGTGGAAAGGGATCTGGGGGTCATAGTGGACCACAAGCTAAATATGAGTCAACAGTGTAAAGTTGTTGCAAAAAAAGCAAACACCATATTGGGATGTATTTGCAGGAGTGTTGTAAGCAACACACGAGAAGTAATTCTTCCGCTCTTCCCAATGCTGATTAGGTCTCAGCTGGAGTATTGTGTCCAGTTCTGAGTGCCACATTTCAGGAAAAATGTGGACAAATTGGAGAAAGTCCAGAGAAGAACAACAAAAATGATTAAAGGTCTAGAAAACATGACCTATGAGGGAAGACTGAAAAAATGAGTATGTTTAATCTGAAGAGAAGACTGAGGGGGGCATGATCACAGTTTTTAAGATAAAAGGTTGTTACAAGGAGGAGGGAGAAAATTGTTCTTTTAAACCTCTGAGGATAGGACAAGAACCAATGGGCTTAAACTACAACAAGGGCAGATTAGGTTGGACATTAAGAAAAACTTCCTGTCAGAGTGGTTAGGCACTGGAATAAATTACCTAGGGAGGTTGTGGAATCTCCTGAACTTCCCTCTTGCCTCCGCTGGGACTTGTGGGAAACATCCCTAGGAAATAATTCAATCTATGGGTCCATTCAGTCCTGAGTGTGAGGTGTGACAGCAACCAATTACAAGCAAGTGGCAAGAGCTTTTGATTGTTACCAGTCTGGGTCAGACTAGAATTGATGATCTCAAAGTGGAAGACCTAGTATCTTATTAAGAATTTCCAAACCATCCAGTCCACAGAAAATAGGGAGTCCTAAGAAGAAGGGACTGGGTGTGTTCCCACCCAAAATTTTGTAGCAAATTGTTTCTACTGATCACTGCTGGTAGAAAAATAATTTGAATATAAATAACCTTGGATGTAACTGTGACGGGTTGGGACCACAGAGACCTGCTTGGTGCTGCCACCTGGTGTGCCAAGGCTACGTCTGCCCCTGCTTCCAGGCCTTTTCCAGCTTGGGACTCCTGAATCCTGTCTGTTTTGAGCCAGATTCCACTGATCTGCTGCAAACACAGACCCAGGTCCGAACCAAGTCCACTCACCACTGTAAGGCCCCTGGAAGCGCTCTTGCCTTTGACACCCAGCTGCTCAACTCCAAGGAGGTTCAAACCCTTAATAAATCCGTTTTACCCTGTATAAAGCTTATGCAGGGTAAACTCATCAATAGTTCGCCTTCTGTTTCAAAGATAGAAAGATATGCACAGCTGTTTGCCTTCCCACAGGTAACAACTCGTACTCCAGGAAACGTAATAAGTAAAAAGTGATTTTAATAAGTACAGCAAGTAGGATTTAAGTGATGTCAAGTAATGACAGACAGAACAAAGTGAATTACTGAATAAAATAAAATAGAACACGCAGTTCTATGTCTAATCACCCTGTGTACAGATAAACCCCTCACTAGGTCCAGTAAACAGGCTATCTTCCTTCTAGCCTGGGTCCAGCAATCACTCACTCCCCTAATGTCTTTGTCCTTTGTTCAGTCTCTTTCAGGTCTCCTTGGGGGGTGGAGAGCTGCTTTCTTTAGCCAGCTGAAGACAAAATGGAAGGGTCTCCCCCGGGCTTTTATAGTCTTTTTCCCCTCCCTGTGTAACATCCTGTTACCATGGAGTTTTGGGATCACCTGGGCCAGTCACCTGTCCATGCACCCTTCCACAACCAGCCTAACCAGTTGCATTCCAGACCCGGCCCCAATGTGGACTGGGGTCTGCAACGTCTTTTGTCTGTTAAGTGCTCGCATTTAACAGGCACATTCTTTGCTCCAAAGATGATCCCATGCACTTACAAAGGCTATGTACAAAACCAGCAAATATAAAACCAATCTTCATAACTCCAACTACAACGATACATGCATACAAACAGGAGGAGTAAATTCAGTAGGTCATAACTTTCACAGAGATATGTTACATGGCACATGTAGCATAAAACATATTTTAGTTACATATATACATTTATAAGCATCTCCCCATAAAGTTTTATGAGGAACACCGTCACAGTAACATTTGAGAATTAATACGCCTGCAGGTTTTTCTGGCAAACTTGTATTCTGAATATCAAACACATCTCACAGCACTTTCAGTCTCCATTTTCCACATCTTATTTTCTTCACATATATGATTTTTTCAGACAGATGAATGATGTGGAAGTGCTGCTGTAAATGTCAGCTAATGATCTCTATTGCCCTGGTTTGCACCAAATTAGTTTGTCCACTACCATTAAATGATATAAAAATAACATTTCAGAGAAGTGAATATTGCCATAAACAATACATCTGGTTATGAAATTAGACAAAAATGCTGCAGGGACTTCATCTTTAGCATAATCCTTCTTGACCTTAGAAAGAGGTTTCTTCCCTTATTACCCCCCCAGACTTTCACACTTCATTGTCTGACTTTTTTTCCCCATCTACTTGACACTGTTTCTTTTAGCCTCTTCAGTTCATCAGTCCCCTGGAGAGAGAATATTTTCAGTGGGCCAGATTATGCTTGGCCTGGCCCACACATGGAGGACAGGAGCTTCTCCCAGCCTTGTCACCCCATAAAAGGACCAAGTGTTCCAGGAGCCCGTGTTGGGTGGAGCAGTGGTCCTTGGTATGTAACTGTGCATCTGAAGGGTTGTTCTCCAGAAGGCAGTACTCTAGACTGCCGGAACACACCAGGGAGCTGCAGACAACAGGTTTTGGTTACTGTGTTTTGCTATAATTAAGTAACAATAATTAAATTGTAGTATTGCCAACTCCAAGTGTTCAAACTCTCTGAGCCAAGTCTCCCCAACATCATGACATTTGAACAATTATATTACAATTTGCCTCCTGGTGTTGGAGCCTTTAGGTTTCATCTTTTTGACTTTTCTCTGCAACAATGAAAGGTAGAAATGTATGGGTTGGTTGGTTTATTTTTTAAATGAAAGCTGAGATGCTCAGGTTATAGTATGATTCCAGATATATAAAACACCAAATATTAGACATGTGATAAAACAGAGAGTTGGCATGAGTGTAATTAAATATAATCTCTCTGCCTTAATGCTCAGTAAACTACACCTGTGAGCAGGGATTGCTTGACATCTCTTACCTCTCTAGAGAAAATTACCTGAAAGAGGACAGGCATAAGTGGGATGGAGGTGGGACTAGTTCCTCCCCCATAATACCAGCCTACAGAGCAGAGCCAACATCCCAAGGCCATCAAGTTGCACCATTCCAATGGATGGTGCTGAATGCACACTCCTGGGGCACACCAGGAACTCTGGGAGAGATTGTGTCTCCTGAAGCAGTTTCTCCTGGTGCTCTCTCAGCTCTGCACCATTCCTTGCAAGCAGCAGTGTGTATTGTGCACAAACTATATCTCATGGTTGAATTTTTGTTGTAAATAAAAAATGAAAAGCAGAGTAATTTGTAAAAAGAAAAATAGATATCTGCTATCCTTCCTGCAGGTGGAATTGGCAGCAAGAAGGCCCGGGTTCAAAATCTAGGGGTTCATCTTAACAATACAACCCAGAACCGGCTCAAGCACTCACCCAGTAATCTAGGAAAACTTAACACCATCCCTGAGTGCCTCAAAGAGGCAATACAAGCTCTGAGTCTGTGTACAATAAAAGAGAACTTTTATTAAAAGGGAAAGGGAACCAAATATTAATTTGGGAAAACACCACAATCACATCCAAAAGCATGTGTCCATGAGTAAACCAGATCTCACAGTACATTGGACAGCGTCCCTTGCCTCAGTTTCCAGTCCAATTAATGAATGTGCCTTTAGCACATCACTCCCCTCTCCCTCCACTGCACCCCATTCTCAGTTGGTTGTCCACCGAGAATTCAGAGGTTTACCTCCTATCCCTTGGCAGGGTAGCACTGAGCACTGCCTCAGCTGATGCCTCAGCAACTGGCTCACAGAGAGACCAGAAAGGGGACGTAGGTGCAGCTAGCTCTGTAACTGTGACTTATTGGTGGCTGCGTGTGGGGGCTCATGACAGTGGCAAATTTCCAGTAAGTGACAACAGCAATAAAAACAAGTATTGCAGAAGGAACAAGCAAGAGAAAATTGTGTGATCTTTTTGGTAAGAGAGTGGGAAAAGGCAGACAGGGAACATGATCTATGAACAGCTCAGGAATGAGGAGCTAGTGGAGTTGTTCTGGGGAACCAGACTGAGACACAGGGCCCTGCTAGGGGTGACTGAAGAAGTTAGGCTTGCCTATTCTACCATTAGAGAATGGTTAGACTTTAGGTAAGACATGAGTATAGACTGTGACGCTGGTAAACCGAGTGCCAGCTCTGGCCAAGGCCGTAGGCACTAACTAAGAACTGACAAACTCAGAGCTGGAAACCAAACCAGCTCACCTATATGTTAGTTTTGTGCAAAATAGATATTAATCTTGTAAGAATGTATGTAGTGTTTAGACTCTGTGAAATGCTTGTAAGTTGCTGCATGCATGAATCTCACTTTTAATGTTGGCATTCCATGTTATAAGGAAATATGTAAGTTTTGCTTTTTAATTTTGAAAATGTTTGCTCTGAACTTGTGAACCCAGGCATGGGAACCAGCTCCCCTCTGCCCCAGCCCATTCAGGAGGCCTATCAGGATTAAACAAGCCTTAAGGAACATCAAAACACAAAGGATTGGTGAATGGCCCTATCACACCTTGGAAATGCTATGTGCAAGGGAGCTCATTTCATGGAATGGAAGGCCAAATGTAAAAGACAAAAAACAGTCACAAGAAATTTTTTTCATCTCTTTGATGTTTGAACTCTCACAGGACCAGACTCTAAACTGAAGCGAGAGATTCCCCCAAGGTTATCCCTGGGTTTGCCCTGAAAGACATTTTGAATTGACATATCACTACCACTCTGTCACTTTTAGGATTTAGATTGCAACTCATCTGTGTATATATGTTTGCATGCTTTAACCTATAAATAACACTCATTTCTTTTTTCCTAGTTAATAAACTAGGACTGGCAACAGACATGGTCTTTGGTGTAAGATCTAGGGTACCAATTGATCTGGAGTAAGTGACTGGTCTCTTGGGACTGGAAGCAACCTGAATTGACAATTGACATTGACAACCTGTGTGATTTTTGGTGTGACCATTTATCACTGAGTCCAGCTTACCTGGGTGGCAAGATAGACTGGAGAGGCTGTCTGTGGCTCCATGGTAAGACTGTTATAGTGATCCAGGAGTTCACATTTGTTACTGGTTTGGTTACATGTAATTATAGTACACATCACCAGTTTGGGGTGTCTGCCCTGTTTTTGACAATCTGCACTGAGGCAGGCACTTACAGTCATGAGTCACTCCAAACAGCGTGACATTGTTATTCTATGAATGATTTGTTCCTTCTGTCAAAACAAACAGTGCTTTGGTTTTGGTTTTAGTAAGGCTGTTTTGTCACTGAATACCACTGGTCACAGACTCCTGAAGGGAAGAACCACAGATGCTCAACTCAGTTGGATCTTCAGGGTGAGAACATTGGATACGCAGGGTACTATAGCACAGAGCCCAGTCTAAGCCTGGGAGAACTGCAGAATTCAACCCCAGGATTAGTAAAAGCACAAGGCCTGACACCAGAGGGGCTGCACTCAGAGAGAGGGGATGGAGGTGCAGCTAGTAACAGGAAAAAGAATATAAATTATTACGTGCTACTCAGCAATGAGGCATGCTGTTATTGAAGTCAATGAGAGATCCTGGGAGCACTTTCAGAAACCAGGGAATTAATTTAAAGGGTAGCTAATGCTTTGAGCTGATCTAACTGTTCAGTCAGAGCTAAGAAAAATGGAAAATAAAGCAAGCCAATATTTAAAAGCTGGCTTCAGTGCATTTTGCATTGACTGAATTGCTAAAGCAGAGTGAGACAGGACCTATACTCAGTGTCAATCATTCATTCCCTGACCATTTATATGCACCTTCTTTCAGAGATAGTATCTACTCAACTGGATATCTGCAATATTGCAACTGTGCTTGTACTCTTCAAAGACTGAAGTCAAATTACAGATGAGAAACTTCAGTTACACAAGTTGCTATTTGCTGCCAAGCAATAAAATGTTAATATAATTTGTGTGTAGGAAATAGAATTTCCACCTACGCCTGGAAGTGTAGCATTGGATGTCAAGAGTAAAACAGTGTCAAGACAGAGTGAAGCAATGATAACTGAAGTAGGAAATAAGAACAGTTACATGTCTTCATTAGACAGCCGGTTAGGAGAAGAGCCATAGTTCATTTCAATTGAGATGGGCAAATTGATTTGGCCAAAATAAGAACAGATCAAAAATCTTGTCCCAAAACTCAAACTGGATAAAACTATTTTTATAGTTTGGATTGTTTGGGTCACTTCCTCTTCCTTTCTATTTCTGGTTTGCCTGCTGACTTTTGTATTCCAACCAGAACACAATAAGTACCGGAAATTCCCCCCCGAAGCCTGTTCTCACAAGCTTTCGTGCCCCATTTTGCAGACTGACAGTATGCCTGCACTGCCGTGTAAGCCCAGGGTTGGAACTCAGGTTCAAGCCTAACCCCATTCCATCTACACCCAGAATCACGCTAACTCAGGCCAAGGGTCCGAGGCCTCCACAGGAGTGGAGGGTCTGAGCCTGAGTCAAGCCGGGACCTGTGGTTCAAGTCCTATAGCTTTGCAGTGTAGACACAGCCCCACTGGACTTGTGCTCTGGGAATCCACCAAAAGAATCCCTCGGGCCAAATTTCTTTTTCCTTAAGACAGTCAAGTTTAGTGGACAGTCAAGTTTTTCCACACTGCAGCATGACAAAGGGTCAGAGTGGCCACATTTTGGAAGGGTGCTAGGAAGTCTGGGATATGGCAGGTTGGACTTGGGCCCACATAATGCAGTGTAGACACTGGAGCCTCAGGTTGGAACCCAGGTTTCAACAATTCATAACCTAGAGCCCTAGGTAACAAACTCAGAGTCTGCTAACTCAAGTTCTACTAACCCCTGGGCAGTGCAGATCTTCCTAAGGGCATGGAAAGTTTGAAGAACTTTTGGTTGTTTATTCTGACAGAAAGGAGAATTTCAAAAGGTTCATCCAGTCATCACTTTTCAGTTCACTGCAGTCTAGTTGTAACAACAAAAAACCCTACAGAAATATGTCCTCAAGGGTCCTAGAGTGAATGTCCTTAGTAAGAGATTAAAGTCGAGGACCAGTGCGGTAGCACTCTCTGAAACGCTTCCAGTTCCACATGCAGGGCCAGTAACACGCGCATAACTGCAAGGTCTAAATGAGTGGAGCAGATGATGGTGCAGGGAAGACAGATTTAGGTTTATTAGGAACTGGGGAAACTTTTGTGGAAGAAGGAGCCTATACAGAGGGATGGGCTCCACCCAAACCAAAATGGAAGTGGACTGCTGGCACATAAAATTAAAAAGGTGGTAGAGGATTTTTTAAACTAAAGTGTGGGGGAAAGCCAACAGGTATGGAGGAGCCACACTCTGGATGGAGACATGCCTTAAGGTAAGGATGAATTTTTAAGTGGGTACTGTGATGGGATGCCTAGGCCCTGAGAACCCCGGCTGGAGGCCTTGTGGCCCTGTCACAGTGCCCCAGAAAAGGGCAACAGAGAGGTCTTCCAAGCTGCCTAGAGCGGCTGTGTGGGAAGCAACTAATCAGGGCCCAGTGGTGGATACCAGTGATGTGCCAGGCATCCAGAAAGCCCCGCCACCCCAAAAGGAACAGGTAGCAGTTTAACAAAGAAGTGGGTGTCCTGTGGCATGAATACTAAGATCTCATGCACAACGGAGGCTGCAATAATGGCAGTAGCCCCCTCAGCTACCCAGCAGACTACAGTGAATAGCTCTCCAGACAGAGGTCTGAGAGGGACCCAGACTAACTGGGTCAAAATATTGTTAAAAACTCTCTGGTAGAGAGACCTGGGAGTGAAACCCTGATAAACAAGGGCAGAGATTACCATGACTAGCTCTCCAGGTAGAAAGGCCCGAGAGAGAACCCTGATAAAAGGGGGCAAAGATTATAAAAGCTCTCCAGGTAGAAAGGCCTGGGAGAGAAGTATCCTGAGGAAACAGGGCAAAATTAGTAGAAGGCGTGTCACAGAGCTGCTTAAGGAAGGAGCCTGAACTAGAAAATCTCTCCAGTTAAGAGAGGCCTGGGAGGGAACCCTGACCAAAAGGGGCAGAGATTACAAAAGCTCTCTGGATAGAAAGGCCTGAGGGAGAAGATCTTGATCCACTGGGGTGAGATACTGCCAAATCTCTCCAGTCAGAGAGGCCTGGCAGGGAAATCCTGAGAAACCAGGGCAAGGACTACTAAAGCTACCTAGGTAAGAGAGACCAGGGAGGGAGAGCTCGGACAAATGGGGGCACAGACAAAGGAACTCTCCAGACAGAAAGGTTGGAGAGAGTAAATACCCTGCCAAAGTAGGGGGAAATATTGGGTAAGCAGAAACATTACCTGTAAGAGCACCACCCCAATCTTGTCTGAGGGAGGAGGTGTGTGACAGGTGGACTAGGCCCTGAGGCCCCTTGCTGGAGGCCTGGTAGCCCTGCCACACCCCGCCCTAG
This sequence comes from Chelydra serpentina, assembly GCA_037349315.1. Taxonomy (NCBI): domain Eukaryota; kingdom Metazoa; phylum Chordata; order Testudines; family Chelydridae; genus Chelydra; species Chelydra serpentina. The sequence continues at coordinate 110,727,871 of JBAIAC010000004.1, forward strand.
AAAAGCTGCCTAGAGTGGCATGTGGGAAGCAGCCAATCAGGGCCACGCAGGCTAATATAAGAGCTGCAGGGCCAGAGTGAGTTCAGTTCCTTGTTAAAGCTGGGGGAGAGTGGATGGTGCTCCAAGCTGGCTGCTAGGATTGAGTCAAAGACAGTTTGCTAGCAGGGACCGGGGGAGCAATGAAGGAGCTCCTGGCTGGCTGTGGGGACTGAGTAGGGCCTGAGCCTGGGGAGGACTTCAGGAAGGTAGTGTTTTCAGGAAGGAAGCCCTGGGTATATGGCCTCATACCAAGGCTGGACTACTTTAAAGACTGCAGACACACCCAACCAGAGGGGGCACTTGCGAGAGGTGGGTGCCAACCCCTTCAACTCCTAGAAGATAGGAAAGGAGTTGGCAAAGTATAGATAGGAGCTAATGAGGAAAAGTCAAATGTGAAAGAGTCCCAGTTAAACATAACACATGAAGGCAAGCGACTAAATATTGACAAACTGCACAAGTACTTATATAGAAATGCTAGAAGTCTAGCTAGTAAGATGAGAGGACTAGAATGCATGCTATTATATGAGGATATTGGTATAATAGGCACTGTGGAAATTTGGTGGAATGAGGATAATCAGTGGGACATGGTAATACCAGGATCCAAAATATAGAGGAATGACAGAATAGGACGTGCTGGTGGGAAGTGTCACTGTATGTAAAAAATAAAATAAAAGTCAAATAAATGAATCAAACAGTACCATAGAATCTCGATGGATGGAAATTCTATGCTTGAATAACAAGAGTATAGCCAGAAGAATATACAACTGACCACCTGACTAGGATGGTGACGGACCGGTGATTGTGAAATGCTAAGGGAGGTTAGAGTGGCTACAAAAGCAGAAATAATAATGAGTGATCTCAACTATCCTCATATTGACTATGTAAATGACACCTCAGGGCATGATGCAAAGATAAACAAATGCTTCTTGGAGCAGCTAGTCCTAGAACCTGCAAAGGGAGAGGCAATTTGTGATTTAGTCCTAAGTGGAGCACAGGATCTGGTCCAAGAGGTACCTATTTTACCAAGCAGTTCAGTTAGTGACCATAATGCAATTAAATTTAGCATCCTGGGAGGGGAGAGAATACAAAAAAACAATCAAACAAGAAAACCACATAGTAACGTTTAACTTTAAAAAGGGGAAGCGTTGTATTAATTTAAATGGACTATATGGGTGAAACGCTATACCCCAGTCTCTGTCTAACATTAAACACTTTTGGGTTTGGCATACAGAGACCTCAGTCTGTTTAGTACCATGGCAAACACGGCGTTAAAAACCCTTTTTATCTTAAAGATACAGACAAGAAGGAAAACCATTTAAATCATTTGAAATGTAAAGTATTAAGTAAGGCTTTCCTTTTAATAACATTTCTGGTTCCCTTTCCCTTTAGCTTAAGAAGGAAAAACCTTGTTTGACAAGTAATAACTGTCCTTTTGGACAGTCTCTTAGATGGTATCAAAGATGGTTCAATGGGAGCTGCGGGCGATTCATTAGTCACGTTAGTCACATTTACTGCAGCACAAAACAATGTCCCCAGAAGTCCAGGTAATACACACAGGGGAGTACAGCACCAGTGAGGACACAGTGACTTGGGTGGGGCTTTGCAGTGGGGTTGCTCCCACCTAGCCCAGGCTATCCTGGGGGACACAGACACGGGAGCTAATTGCCCTAGAAGTTGCACTGAAATTGGTTACAGGGCCTCTAATCCATACTGCTATTAGTTCATTTCTCTCAAATGTTGGAGTGTTCACCGAAATGGAAACATACTCTATAACAGCAAAGTTACATACTCTGACTCTGCAAAGTGCTGCGTGTCCTCAACTCCCATTCCACTGAGGCCAGTGGAAGCTAAGAGGGCTCAGTACCCAGGCAGGTTTCATTCATTCACTTCCTCACTGTTTGTTGAGGAAAGAATGTTTCACTGTAAACCTAAAGGAAATAAAAATATCTCTACCTCAAATTTACATGTCAAATTTATTTGTTATTTTAATAGGGAGGTCATGTACCCAGGACTATTAAATGCTTGAAAAAAATAATTATATCCTAACTGGGAAGAGTTAGGTCTCTCTAACCTTGAGAATATCAGAGATGGTGAACATAATGAAATTACTTCAATGAATTATATTCAACCTGAATATTTATAAAATGAATGCACAATAACATCATGATTTTCTCCGAGACAGAATTAAGTACTTCCTAGGGTTTGAGTAATAAAGACACTCTTCTAGAAATGAAATATAATTTACAAGCTTCCAGTTAGGAAATATATTTACTTTGTAATAAAGGTTTATATTGTTTTAGATTATTTTATCTCTATTGTCTCTGCTTTTCCTGGACTTCTGACAAAACTATTACTTTTATCAGTCTGATAAATTATCCTGTAAGTCAAACATTGACTGTGCAGATTTATTTCTGCTTGCAAAAAGCTATGGTTGAACATACAAATAATAAACAAAACCAAAGCCTAAGCTAAATACTGTGTAATCCTCCCACCAAATCCCTCACAGTTAGGGGTCAGGAAGTCTCTGGAATGTGATGTTCGTGCAAAACTGTCCAGTAAGGATTTATGGGCTAAATTTTCAGAAGCTTGGGCATGTCTAAATCCCCACGTGAGCATTTAATTCTAGGTGCAAGTGGGATATGAGCATGTATTGGATTTTTTAAAGTTGGTGGCTGGGTATGTGCAGGACCTGGGTGCCCTAGAGGACATACACACACTAATGAACCAAGTTCTGGGCATGTTCACGGATACAGATGGGCCTTTATTCTACATAGTTCTGTTTTGTGTCTGGGTGCTGGTGGCCTGTGATATACAGAAATTCAGACTGGATGATTGGGTGGTTCCTGCTGGCCTTAAATTCTATGACTCTGATTCTGTAGAGGCCCACAATCTATTTTCAGAATTGCTTGGGAAAGTGCCCATGCTAATTTGGTTGAGTGCCAGCTAGCCTATGAGCATATGGGCTGTCTGCATCACCAGGAAGGCTTTAATTGTTCTGGTGGCCCAATACTTGGAAGCTGCAGATGCTCATTCCAAGGAGGCTGGTTGCTGGGTGGGGCTGCCCTGAGTCACTTCACATAAAAACACATGTACAGGCGAGTCTCATCTTACGCACATTTAACATGTGCGAATTCAGCTTTGCGCAGTCGGCAAAAACAAAAAAACAAAAACAAAAAAGAGAAAAGTAACAATTTAAATACTTTACCTGTAGTGCGGGCGATTCCGCCCGCCATTACACTCAATATAATTTTGACTTTACGCGATTTTCGCTTTACGCGCTGACTGCGGAACATAACCCCAGCGTAAGATGAGACTCGCCTGTACTTACATAGTGTGTCAATGACTAATCAAGCTAAACTCATTGATAGGATACAGAGACTTTCCCCTATATGCCTGGCTCCATGGTCCATCCCTAGATCTATACAGAGGAGATCTACAGTAGGTCTATAAGGAACACCAGAGAACTTTTACATATGAAATATTCCAGGCACCACTATCAGTAGCAACAGAAGAGTCCATCCTGTCCGGTTTGTCAGTCTTAGTGTGGCATTGCAGCCTGTCTCAATATACAGTAGATATTTTTGTGTATCAGGCCAATTTGCGTACGCTGATGACGGATTTGTATATGCTAACAAGACAGATATGACTGTGGTCACAAATCCATGGGCAGTCAGGCTCATTGACCGCAATGTTTTGGAAATTTGTCTGCCATGTGGCCGTGCTGCTGTGTGATCATACCACAGACATTTGTGCACCTGAGGTCCGGCATAGAGAAACAAACCAGCATGAAAATAAAGGCCTGGTTGCCTAGCAACTGCAACACAGGCTTCCCAAGGGGGAAAAGCACTGTTGTGTCTGTAAATGCAAAATGACCATTTTAAATTGTCATATTACACTCTTGGGGAAATGGGAGGGTTCATCTGCTTTTGAGTGAATAATAGCATAAGCCTTGCAAACTTTATAGCTGTAATTCACCACCAGCGCAGCTCGACTGCTAATAGAAATGGCGGAAGCTATAATGTTGACAGAGCTCAGGTGTTTTTAATAGGGCATCTAACTCTAGTCTGAGGAGGATTAGACAAGTGATGAAAATGACTGAGCCCTGTCTGCACTGCAGCTTACACTGGTGGTGAATTACAGCTACAAAGTTTGCTAGCATAGGCAAGGCATAGCTGTGTTCTCTTGACCTTGGTTGGGCACTCCATCCTGTGGCAATCTCTTCCTTCTCCCTGTACCCTACACTAGTCATCCTCCAAAGAAATTCAGGCTAGTTAGTAAGAGTAAGTAGAAATAGGCAGAGGTAAGCCTGTACATAGAATCATAATAATGTAGGACTGCAAGGGAACTCGAGAGGTAATCTAGTCCAGTCTCCTGCACTCAGGCAGGAGTAAATATTATCTAGACCATCCCTGACAGGTGTTTGTCTAACCTGTTCTTAAAAACCTCCAATGACAGAGATTCTACAACCTCCCTAGGTAATTTTCCCCAGTGTCTAGTTATCTTTACAGTTAGGAAGTTTTAAATCTCCCTTGCTGCAATCTAAGCCCATGGTATGACATGGCATGGCAGAATGGATTGCCAGTGCTCCTAGCCTGTTTCATTGGAGCTGGGCAAGCACAGACACACACAGGCAGCCGTTCAGGAGAGAAATTGCTCTGGTATTTCATGGTGTGTGAAACGTTCATGCTGCCAACTCTGATGTGCAGGGAAGAGCGGGACTAGCCCACTACACCTCTCGTCCATTCGTTGTCATGGGCCACTGAACGTGACTCGCAAAATGGCACTTACACAGCTTACAAAATTAGGAAAAGTTTAAAAGACAACACTAAGCGGTTTTAGGTCAATGCTATTCCTTGCTAATAAAGATGCCTCAGACACCAAAGGCCTGGAGAAATATTTTTGAAAACAAAATTTGAATTCATTATTAATGACAAAGGTTTTATAATGTAAAACAAATTTGCTTTGTGAAACATTGCTTAATAAATTCTCAACAACTCTTCACCTTGTAAGCAAAGATGCTGCACCAATGGGTCTCTAATAACGCCACTAAATAACCACGGAGTAGCAGCGTGGAGTTGTGTATGTTTTCAATCTACGTAGAGTAAACACATTTATTTTAAAGAAGCCCTTTCTAGTTTCTAGACTGTGACTGCCCTCTCTGCTCTACAGACTGTGATGCTGGCAGACCAGGTGCCAGCTCATGCCAAGGCCCCTAGGTCTCAACCGAACACTGAGAAATGCATAGCTGGAGACAGTGACTAGACTTCACGCAGATCCAGGTGGCTTGGAAGCATGTAGGACCCAGCAATTGGGACCCACTTGTAACAGACTGGTGACCATACAAAGGAGTTCTGTGCTAGTTTGTAACAGAGTCCATGCCACAGTCCTCATGAAGCACTAAGTGAAAGGGAAATTTGCTCTGTTGAGCATTTTTGAAAGGGGAAAAAAAACACTCTTTGGACAAGTCCAGACGTGCTAGTTGTTACGTCCTTATGACTAAAAAAATGGGTTGGCTGATCTGCTTTAAGACTTCCACCCATGTTTATCATATACATAGATAAACATGAGATGTTATGGAAGATATTAAGACAGAAATCATCATAATTCCTCTATATAAATCCATGGTACGCCTACACCTTGAATACTGCATGCACTTCTAGTTGTCCCATCTCATAAAAGATATATTAGATTTGGAAAAGGTACAGAGAAGGGCAACAAAGATGATTAGGCTTATGGAACAGCTTCCATATGAGGAGAGATTAAAATGAGATGACTAAGAGGGGGATATAATAGAGGTCTATAAAATCATGAATGGTGTGCAGAAAATGAATAGCGAAATGTTATTTACTCCTTCACATAACACAAGAACCAGGAGTCACCCAATGAAATTAATAGGGAGCAGGTTTAAAGCTAACATAAGGAAGTCCTTCTTCACACAGTGCACTGTCAACCCGTGGAACTCGTTGCCAGAGGATGTTGTGAAGGCCAAAAGTATAACTGGGTTCAAAAAAGAATTAGATAAATTCATGCACAATAGGTCCATTACCCAAGATGGTCAGGGACACAATCCCACGCTCTGGGTGTCCCTAAAACTTTGACTGTGAGAAGCTGGGACTAGATGACAAGGGATGAATCACTTGGTGTTTACCCGTTTGGTTCATTCCCTCTGAAGCACCTGGCACTGGCCACTGTTGGAAGACAGGGTACTGGGCTAGATGGACCATTGGTCTGAACAGTATTGGTCTGAACCAGTATGGCTGTTCTTAATTTGCTCCCATGTTTAATTATCTTTACAGTTAGGACGTTTTGGAAACCTACTGGTATCACTAGAATGGGCCAAGCATGGAGAAAGTGGTTTTCCAATACTGACTCCATCACCATCAGACAAGTCCCTGTCCCCTCTCTGTGGAACATCCAATACAAATATGGTGTTGGAGCACATTTACAAAATATGCTGTTAGTATATAATGATGTCTATAGGCAAGATGGGCAGGTTATGTACTGAAGTAAAGTGCTCGGTTTTGCAAAGATTGTTTTATATGAAAAATGGTTTTTGTTTGTTTGTTTACAGGAGGTGCAGGGGAAAGTGCAGGAGACTACTGATTTATACAATAGGCCCACTTGCTTTGAAAGAAAGGAGTGAAAGACATTAGCACTTCTGTCACTTTGCATTGACTTTGTTGTTTGCTGCTGCTATGAGCTGAGTGTTATGGATTGAGTTAAAACCTCACTGAGAGGTGTGAACTCATCCTTCAATAAATATAACTGTATAAGATAAATTCCCACCGAACACAAGGAGTAGGTGAACTGACCTGGGAGCTTTTCCTGAGTATTGTTTTGGGTGTGTATGGGAGGGAAGGCAGAACAGACAAGAACTGAGAGAGAGTCAAAGAAAGACAGAAGGAGCAACTGTATCAAGGTGTCTGACCCTAGAAGAAACCTGGGGGAGAGGTTTTTGGGTCAGGGATGCAGGTTGAAAATTGGTTTTGGTGCTGTGAGCAAAAGAAGCTGTTTCCTGCTGTTTGATTCCTTCTGTGTCCAGGTACACTGGATTTTGTATATTCTTTGTAAATAAACAAAACTGCACCAAAGAAATACCTATTGTCAATTTCTACTCCCAACTGAAACATCTCTAGGGCCCCAAACACTGATTAACCACTCAGTTCCGACACAATATTGGAACAACCACTAGTGGTCTGAGTCTTCCTATCTCTGAGGGCTAGTCTACACTTACCGGATAGATCGGAGGTGTCGGATCGATCTTCTGGGTTCGATTTATCGCGTCTTGTCTAGACGCGATAATTCGAACCAGGAAGTGCTCCCCCGTCGACGCTGGTAATCCAGCTCGACGCGAGCAGTAAGCGCCGTCGACGGGGGAGCCTGCGCGCCGCGTGTGGACCGCAGGTAAGTTCGAACTAAGATACTTCGACTTCAGCTACGTTATTAACGTAGCTGAAGTTGCGTATCTTAGTTCGACATGGGGGGTTAGTGTAGACCAGCCCTGAGAAAGGGCTTTAGAGAGACTGACAATAACTACCTGCAAGAGCAGCTGGATATGAAACATCGGGCATTGTAGCCTAAATTTCTAAGAATGTTGTTTTCTCCTTTAAAAAAAAATCCCCATAAAGGAGAAAACTAAACATTTCACTAGTGCATTTTTGTGCTGCTGCTCTGTTGCCCTATTCTGGATAGCACTTTTTACCAATGATGTATGAAAGAAGCATGGATTTGTGTTATACAGATTCTGCGTAGAGAGAAGAATAACAGTCAAAAGATTGGGGTGGCAGCTCAAATATCAGTACAGATTGAAAATCTCTTTTGTATGCTTTACCAGAAATTCAGTACTGTACTGTACCAATTCATCTAGGCTATTGGTAGGTATGCAAGCCCCTCACACACTGAGATGAGATAAAGGCACATTAGCAGGCAGTCTTATCTTTAGATTTTTGTACACTTAGGAGTTAAAATTGGACCACAATGTTACCTTACAGATTTTTTTTTGTATTTAATAGGTTATAACTGCGGAGAAGTGTGGTGGCAGTTTAGCGGATAACAGGCTAATTTTTCACCAGTAAGACCATCTATGATATGCATAATAGTACCTGCTCATACTCTGGCAGCTTTTGGTCAGGAGAAATATAGGAGTAATCTAAGATAGGAGTCAGAAATATGCTTCCATTCAAGCTTTCCAACAGCAAAAAGGCAACGCAGTCATGTCTGCACCTTAATACACTTGTGAATTAATATAAAAACATGTACATTGGACAAACCGGACAGTCTCTACACCAAAGAATAGATGGACACAAATCAGACATCAAGAATTGTAACATTCAAAAACCAGTAGGAGAGCACTTCAATCTCCCTGGACACTCAATAAACAGACTTAAAAGTGGCAATTCTTCAATAAAAAAACTTCAAAACCAGACTCCAATGAGAAACTGCAGAACTGGAATTAATTTGCAAACTTGACACCATCAAATTAGGCCTAAATAAAGACCAGGAGTGGCTGAGTCACTACAAAAAATAATTTTCTCTGTTGATACTTACCCCTTCTTGTCAACTGTTGGAAATGGGCCACATCCACCCTAATTGAATTGGCCTCGTTAGCACTGACCCCTCCCTCCCCCAACTTGGTAAGGCAACTCCCATCTTTTCATGTGCTGTGTATTTATACCTGCCTACTGTATTTTCCACTGATGAAGTGGGTTTTAACCCACGAAAGCTTATGTCCAAATAAATGTGTTAGTCTCTAAGGTGCCACAAGGACTCCTCGTTGTTTTTACTAATATAAAAACAGTTGTTTTCAGCAAACTCTCTTTTGACTAAAGCTAGAATGCATCTATCTGAAAACAAAATAAAGAAAAGAGATTAAAGGAAAAATGGTCCACAATTCTCACTTGTGAAGCACTATAAAAGAACTCCCTACACAGAGGCAGGCCCAAACCTTTCTGTATCCTTCCTGCATTCAGTCTCTAAAGCAGTTCTATGAAATGCCCATGAACTGCAAAAGAATCATGAAAAAGGAAAAGCTCATTTGTTATTAGGATTAGCAGAATGTTATAGATTCTCCATCTCTTGGTGCCTTTTCTAAATTTTCTAAATTAAGCTACTGTAGGGTCTGGGAGAGCTAGCACTAGCCTCAGCGCTTAGGCAGTTGGACTGTGATATCTCAGCTTGCAGAAAGGGGTACCAGAGAGAGGATCTACGCTCCAAGAGTGTGCCTAGAGACTCTAAGACAGAGGAAGTACCTGGACTCTTTAAGTCTTGAGAAACTTAAAAGCACATGGGTCCAATGTGGTGGGACCCAAACACAGCTGCATGGTGAGTGTCCAGCAGTGTCCAGCAGGAGAGAGCTTTATAAAGACTGTGACAGTCCAGCATCCTGATCTCCATCTCCAACAATTGGTTGTATTTGTTTTCTTGTGGATAATTTTGGCTGCTATTATGGTATATTTGTATTTTTTTTCCTCTTTTTTTTTTTAAAGAGAGATGTAACAGCAACCACTGGAGTTGTCTTATGAGGGGGATATAGTCTTCTGTAATCCTGAACCATGTCATGTGGTTGGGGCTAGTGACAAGTCTTCCCCATCACTTCTATGTGTCACATCTTCTATTATATGTGGTGAGGGTCTTGGGTTTTCAGAACTGGGTCACCCATTCCTAATTATTGGGGACAGTAGTACAGTAGAAAGAGAGAGCCTGAGACATGAGGCCCAGTATGAAAGGCCTAGTGTAAGGCCTATGGCCTAAACAGAGTCAAGCCCTGCTGATATAAAGCAAAGTTAGCAAAAGTCAGGCTATGAGCAGAAGTCAGGCCCCTGTTACAATACATGCCTAGTTGCCAGTTCACAGAACCTGGCAAGAACAGGGCTGGTATTGCAAAAGCACAAGCACTCCTAGGCACTAAGTATTCACGTAAACACATTCCAGAAGGGTAGTACCAGAACACCCCAATACAAGGTTATGGTATAAACACACTCCCTGAAGATAACACAAGGACACACTGACCCCTCTTAAAGATAAGGTCAGGATGACAGGGCGATGAATAGAGATGTTTTGGTCAAATGAATATGTACAAGGGAAAGGGTGGTAATTAACGTCAATGGGGCAATACGTAACTTGTTTGTATCAGTGTATAAAAGAGGTTGCAGAAGGTGTGTCTTTGTCTGGCCTAGGGGGAACAGAAAGTCCCGCCGTTCACTGAGTGGGTCCATTGCAATGGGCATAGATGTCTTAGTATCCCTGTAGAGCCTATGGGTGCTATTACCATGCTTCGTTGACAATAAACCTGGCCGAGTGCCTTCACTACTGAACCGAGTCTGTGGTCATTTTGGGCAGTTTGATCGAGGCGTGCTGTACTGGCTACCTGACTAGAGCCAGCGCAGCACACAGAGAAAACCCACACACAGCTGACAACTGATGACAAGTAGAAATGGAGGTGTTGCTCATTTTGTCGTACCATTTTCAGCTCTCCATGTTAAAGCACTCTACCCTCATGTAAAACACAACTGCACTGACGGCAGCTTGAAAAGTTCCGCCAAATGACTGGGGCAATAGGTTCCATGATACAAGCTATTTCAGGACAGACTAATTAAGGGGATTACATTCAGTGATACATGTGCCACTAACTTTAAAATCAGCTGTGTGACATTACCGATGCAGTTCAATTTTAGGCAATGCTCCAGCGGCGGAGTTCTATGCCAAAAGACTCCGTCATTGTGCAGTGAATGATCTGTAATGGCTGAAATGCAAACACCGTATGAAGCCAGAATCTCAACAGCCCACAGCGAAAAGGATGGCGTAATCTTACAAAATTCTGTAATCTGGATATATAGACCTAATCAAGCAAATCATGAGCCTCCCTAGGAAAGGTCAGAGTCAAAAATAATGCTGAGATAACCAGATGATTGAGCAGGTTGGAAGCATATTTCTTGTAACTTGGCATTTAGACTGAATTAACGTTCTAAACATACTTGTCAAGGGGCTGGAGCTCAAACTAAATCCATTCAGTTTTATATTAAAATGTGTCAGGCATCCATGACTAACTGCTTAATGAACCTGTGGCCTGAAGGGGGTTAAAAGGCCATGCTGGGCCCATGTAGCCCCACCCCTACAGGCCTGCTGAGCTCCACCCCTACAGGCCTGCTCCAGAGAGAGGACCAGGTTAAAAGGAGCTCAGAAGCCCCCAGTCAAGGTTACAGGAGAGGAGAAGTCAGACAGAAGGTGGCAGCTGAGGGGGGGAGCACAGAGCAGGTAAGGACCCTCCTCTCCCTCTCCCCCTCCCCCAACCCTCAGGAAGAGCCTTCTCCAACCACCACCCACTCTGAGAATCGGGAGGTCTTGCAGGGCTTTGCATTTTGTGTGAAGCTATTGACTGTTATAACTATAGGGGCCGTGCTTCAAACTGAAGGAGCACATAGGTAGGAAATAGCCCAAGGGCGTGGGCTTAGACTCTGTGCTGGGAGGATCCTGCTGCTGTTACTTTCTATAGGTCCCTGGGGTGGGCCCTGGTGGAAAGGGAGGACATGGAGGCCCCCTGCCATGTCCCATTTAAGGGCAAAGGCCCAGATGCAGCGGGAGACCCAAACACTCCTAGCCTGGTGTTAAAATGCTACTTTCCCCCCCCCCCCTGCCCCCGATAGACAAGGGGTTGGTCAATTGTGCTATCTACTAGGCCACCTGGCTCTCTGAGCCCCCTATCACAGACCCCTTGACCATTCCAGAAAGAGAATAGTGAGCAGGGGCAGATAGGTAAATCATATGCTGGGAATAACTGTTGGAAGTAGAAAACGAACTAGAAGGAAGCCCAAAGTAGCATGCAATTATTAAAGAGCTGAGGTCCAGATTGGCAGCAGCAGCAGGAATGCAGGGTTCCCCACAATAGGCCTAAAGCTTGATTTGGAGAGATCAGGTTGAGAAGGTAGTTCATGAATATTCAATTCTTGGCTTCTCGGCTGAGATGACTTAAAAGTGTGTCTGTAAGTGCCAGTTGTTTTGAGTTTTGTTTTATGCAGACACCTCTCCCAGGGAAACTAAAAGGAGGCCCCCAGATTCACAGACCATCAGATGTTAACTTTATATCTCTTCAGATTGTCATGCCTGCTTGCACTAAGACAACATTCACAATACCCAAGAAAGGATCTAGCATGCATGCAAGCCCAGCACATGGTGAAACTTAAAGCAAAATTCAGTTGTGCTAGCCTATTATGCAGCTGCTAGCGCTGAAGGTGGATGTCTCTTAGGGCTCAGCTCCTATTTAGGCACCAAAATAAGTGGAGCTGCTGGAAGCTGAGCCGTTTTGAAAACCTGGCCTTTACCTAACAGGCCTTACCCTAGTGAAGGGTGTGGCCGAAAGCTAGTGGTGTTATCAAACCCCTTGTTCTGATTCCTATTACAATGGAGCACTGATTTCTTGTGTAATGCCTGACAGAGTACAGCCCCAATCCTGTACACTCTCAGTGGCGAAACTTATGTGAATAGAGTTTGCAAGGTTGGGGAAATCTCCATTTTTTTCAAAGTAATATTTATCTTCTTATCTTTTAGGCTCAGAGTATTGATAAGCTGCTTTTATTTCTGCTTCCAAATAAATCTCTCTCCCTCTCATTTAGCCAATTGAAGATTTTTAACCTCAGAATAAATAACGGTGCTCACTGAGTGTAACTTCCTCTCCGTGCATAATGGTCAATAGTAGGTGAATGGGTTACATACTTAGTTAAAACGGATGTTACAGCCTTCTGAAACATTTTGGTATTATGTGTCATTTCTCTTTAATGTGCCTAAAAATAAAACTGTGTGCAGTCTTACTAAGAGTCTCTTGGTAAAAATCTCACATGCGTTTTTCAGGTAGAATCTATTTGCATAGCTGAGAGAGATCAAATTTGAATTTACATTACCACTGTTAACTAGAACATAAGGCCTGGGATATACCCTAAGGGCAGCTGTAACAAATACACAGCTGGTTAGCAGATGTCAGTTCTACTAGTTAAAACAAACAAAAAAGCATTTCATCAGCTAAAAACAAACACAACAACTCCAAAAAATCCTAACTCTAGAGACACATTTGTTTAGCCCCATGGTTTTAAGGTCTTAATCAGATGTACACTGTCTTCTGTAAGAATAATCAAGGGAAAACGTTCAACCAAATGTAAAGTTCAGACTTAAAACTGGAAAAAGTCAAGGTTAAACCTCTTTATTTTCATACTATATAGCACAAAGAGAAGAGTGAATTGAGGCTGTGAGGAGACTGTATGTAGACAGCCCAATAAATTGTAGTAAAATGGGTATATTATCACCCAGGATCCTGTTTTATATTTACTATATAAAACCCCAAAGCATTAGGAGGTATAACTTTGCATACAGAGCAAAAGACAGTATGTACACACACACACACACACACACACACACACAATATGAAGGAACCACACAGGCATGGTGTGGTCCAAATATCTGCATTCACTAAATATAGAATGTAAGGCTTAGTTAACTGTACACATGGCTGCTCTGGCAGGGTTCTGGTGACTTGAGACATAGAAGATAGTGAGGACTACTAGAGGGCTCACAAACTATTTAAAGGGATAGTAACCCACTTTTGATACACACATTTTGGTTTTTTTCATTTGGTTAGTTGTGGGCATTTTATTGAGTTTTATTTCCTAATTTTAAACAGGTAGGGAGAATTTACACAATCCGCTGGTGTAAATACGCACAGCTACATTGACTTCACAGAATACCAGAACATCATGTTTGTAGCATGCTCTCCCCACAAATGTGGGATGCACCATCATTCGAGAGATGGCCAAATGATTCAGGTTTTGCAAATGTCATTATTTGCCCAGCTTATAGACTAATAGTCAAATATATAAAAATTTCATTAAATTTTTCACACATTTTTTTTCCTCATTATTTGCCTAACTCAGTACGTGATGCCCCTACTTACATATTCCCACCAATTACTACCCACATGGGGTGAGAGCATGATCTGATTAGAGCACAGGGCCAGTAGTCAGGACATCTGGTTTGATACCCTGCATTGCTACTAATTCACTGTCTGACACAGAACAAGCCACAACCTCTCTGACTCAGTCATAGAATCATAGAATCATAAAATATCAGGGTTGGAAGGGACCTCAGGAGGTCATCTAGTCCAACCCCCGGCTCAAAGCAGGACCAATCCTCAACTAAATCATCCCAGCCAGGGCTTTGTCAAGCCTGACCTTAAAAACCTCTAAGGAAGAAGATTCCACCACCTCTCTAGGTAACCCATTCCAGTGCTTCACCACCCTCCTAGTGAAAAAGTTGTTCCTAATATCCAACCTAAACCTCCCCCACTGCAACTTGAGACCATTACTTCTTGTTCTGTCATCTGCTGCCACTGAGAACAGTCTAGATCCATCCTCTTTGGAACCCCCTTTCAGGTAGTTGAAAGCAGCTATCAAATCCCCTCTCATTCTTCCTTTCTACAGACTAAATAATCCCAATTCCCTCAGCCTCTCCTCATAAATAATGTGCTCCAGCCCCCTAATCATGTTTGTTGCCCTCCGCTGGACTCGTTCCAATTTTTCCACATCCTTCTTGTAGTGTGGGACCCAAAACTGGACATAGTATTCCAGATGAAGCCTCACCAATGCCGAATGGAGGGGAATGATCATATCCCTCGATCTGCTGGCAATGCTCCTACTTATACAGCCCAAAATGCCATTAACCTTCTTGGCAACAAGGGCACACTGTTGACTCATCCAGCTTCTTGTCCACTGTAACCCCTAGGTCCTTTTCTGCAGAACTGCTGCCTAGCCACTCAGTCCCTAGTCTATAGCAGTGCATGGGATTCTTCCGTCCTAAGTGCAGGACTCTGCACTTGTCCTTGTTGAACCTCATCATATTTCTTTTGGCCCAATCCTCTAATTTGTCTAGGTCCCTCTGTATCCTATCCCTACCATCCAGCATATCTACCACTCCTCCCAGTTTAGTGTCATCTGAAAACTTGCTGAGGGTGCAATCCACGCCATCCGCCAGATCATTAATGAAGATATTGAACAAAACCGGCCCCAGGACTGACCCTTGGGGCACTCTGCTTGATACCGGCTGACAACTAGACATGGAGCCATTCACCACTACCCGTTGAGCCTGATGATCTAGCCAGCTTTCTATCCACCTTATAGTCCATTCATCCAGCCCATACTACTTTAACTTGCTGACAAGAATATTGTGGGAGACCATATCAAAAGCTTTGCTAAAGTCAAGGAATAGCACGTCCACTGCTTTCCCCTCAGCCACAGAGCATAGAGTTCTCTCATCATAGAAGGCAATTAGGTTAGTCAGGCATGGCTTGCCCTTGGTGAATCCATTCCTGATCACTTTCTTCTCCCTGAAGTGCTTCAAAATTGATTCCTTGGGGATCTGTTCAGGACCTTATAGTGTTCCCATCTGTAAAATTAGGATAATTATATTTTCCCTCCTCACAAGGCGGTTATGAAAATCGTTACAGAATGAGTCCTTTAACTGACCCCTTATGCATTCTAAGTATCAGCTTACTGAAAATTGATTTTATTTGATTTATACTTGTAAATGGTGAGGCTCCCAGCTGGAGTACTGTGTCCAATTCTGGACTGTACAATTTAAGAAAGGTGTGAATGAACTGGAAAGAGTCCAGAGAAGAGCAACAAAAATGATAAATGGTTTAGAAAACCTGCTGTATGAGGAAAGTTTAAAACTGGGCATGTTTAATCATGAGAAAAGAAGACTCAGGGAGGAGAGCCTGATAACAGACTTCAAATATGTTAAGGGCTGTTTTAAAGAGAACAGTGATCAATTGTTCTCCATGTCCACTGAAGGTAGACAAGAAGTAATGGGCTTAATCTATAGCAAGGGAGATTTAGGTTAGATATTAGGAAAAACTTTCTAACTATAATAGTGAAGCTCTGGAATAGGCTTCCAAGGAAGCTTGTGGAATCCCCATCTTTGGAAGCTTGTAAAAACAAGTTGGACAAATATCTGTCAGGGATGGTCTAGGTTTACTTGGTCCTGCCACAGAACCGGGGTCTGGACTTGATGACTTCTTGAGGTTCCTTCCAGCCCCACATTTCTATGATCTGTCAGACTATCCCTTATGGAGGTGATGCTGTCATTAATGTATCTGTTTCAAAGTTTGTTAGTTTGTATGTGACAAGTTTCCCCCCAACCTCCAATTTCTTTAAAATTTCCTTACAGGTAAAAAAAGGAAATCCTGTTCCCAACGACCATTTTATAGATTGACTTACAGTGGCTTGATAGAGCACCTGATCCTGATCATACTCAATTTAGTTTTGTGTAGTTGTAGTTAACTGAATTCAATTAAAGGAGACTCAGGATCATCACTTTTTTTTCATTGCTGTCTCCATCCCAACAGATGAATGGGAAGGAGCTATGTTTTGCTCCTAAATAACGGAAGGTACTGAGAGTGATCCTATCGTATGTGCTTAAACATTAGCATTGTACTTGTTAGTTAAAAATACATTAAATGATACCAACTGAATGTTTCCAAAGATCCCTAAACTGGAGGCAACAAGTGACTATCCTGACAATAGCTGATATGTCTAAACACTTTGGAAGGCTTTCTGCATTGATTGGATTCACCTTGTATTAACATATTGACAGCTAGGCTGATGAACTTTTGACTCTTGCAGCTATATGGAGAAAAATCAGATGTTACCCAGCTATCTTTATTTCTTGACTTTTCATCTTTTACAGAAATATTGGATTCTGCAGCTGCAGGCACACTGCCTTAACAATGCCTTGGTATTAACACTGGACATATGCTTAGACCCTTTTAACAGTCAAAAGTAGTCAGCCCTGAAATCAGTGCTCACACTAGCCTCACTGTAGCAGATTCTTCTGTTCACTTACTGGGGAACCACTGACAACCCAGACAATGGCAGGACAATTTATACCTTTAAAAACTAAACTGCACTAATGATTTCTCCTTATAAGTCAGCGAAAGTAACCTTTTAATTCCATCAACCTTAAAAGCAAGGAACATAAGAACTAACTCAAAGACTAATCAAAGCTTGCTTTATATTCATCTTATTGAAGAGAAGGTTGAGGGTATGAGTAGCAGGAAAGTGTATGCAAAATACTGTTATTCATGTAGCAGATAAAGAAAACTTCATACAATACCAAGAGTTCTGTAGTTAACTCCCTTGTTCCTCATGCCCCTTTCTCCCATAAAACAGGGATAATAATACCCACTTCACAGACAGTGGGAATATGAAGCCCAACGGGGAAGAAATGAAGTCAAGCCCAAATGGAAGCTGCCATATCACTGGAGCTGAGCACCCTCCCATGGAAATAAGAGAGTAATCAGTGCCAGCACAGTTGAAAATTAGGCCACACACCCTAACTTTAAAGGACCATATCCAGGAGAGCTGGAACAATTTGTATAGTGAAGGTGCTGACAGCCCTTGAACCAAACTGTAAACCCTGGATATAATGGAAACCACTTTAAGCCAGGGGTTGCGGTAGCACCCCTAGTTCCAGCATCTATGATCACATTTGAAAATATTTGGCCTTGAGCCTATTGGAGTCAGTGGCAAAATGGCACATTGACTTCAGCTAGCTTCGGAACAGACCCAAAATATTCCTGAAAATCTCCAAGTTGCACAAAGGCCTGGTCTAACCTACAAATGTTAGGCTGACGTAAGCCACTTTGCATTGACCTCGTTTTACACGGGTTTACACTTAAAGTTGTCTCCCACCGATGTAAGGTATGACGCCTACCTATATAGTAACACCACCTCCCCGAGCAGCACTGAATCATGGTCTATGCACGTAGGTCGACACAGTGTGAGTGTAGATACGGGGTCCACAGGGGTCACGTAGACTGGAAGCCCCCCCCCCTTTAAAATCCCTGCAAACTTTTTTAATGCCTTCTCCCAACTGTCCAGCTGAGCAAGCACACCTACCATCTCTCCATTGTTGTGTGCAACTGCCCAGCTAACCATGCTGGCTCCATGTTCCAAACACACTCCTGCCTGGAGTAGAATGGAGACATTGTACTCCTGGGCCTGTGGCAGCTTTTACGAAGACCTGCATGCCATATTTGGTGGAGACCCCACTATGACACTGCACTCCATCATTGATACGTCCAAATACCTGAGTCACAGGCCCCTGCCATGACCAGTGAGGGGGACACGTTAGGGACAGGCAACTGGGAGGGTTGAGCTGTGCTGCAAGCCAGGATCTGTTTTTGACTCCACTGCAGACCCTGCAGTTGAGCACGGGCAAGCCTGAAGCAGGGGAAGGAACAGCGGGTAAGAGTGTAAATAAATTTCCCATTACACTCATCAGTCCCCCAAAATTATCAGAACAGTTAAAATTCAATAATTAATTTACTTCTACTAGAAGAGCTACTGATACAACAAAGAAAGATCGAGTAATCTTTCCACTACCCTCTAGTGGAGAGGGGGCATACAGAGCAGTTGGTTTATGTACACAGGGATGTCCCTTGCATCCTCCTGAGACTCAATGAAACTTTCACAGAGGTACCCTCCAATCCCCTCCTGAAGGTTTCTAGGGATTGCAGCCTTATTTCTTCCTCTGCAGGAGGCCACTTTCCAATGCCAGTTGGCGATAACTTCAGCAGGCACCATTGCCTTAAACAGGCTAGCAGCATAGGGCCTCCGGTGACTTTGGGATGCCATCAGCAGCTGTGTTCTCTCTCTGCCTTCATTACCCTCACAAGTGAGATAGCTAAAACCACCACCACCACCTGTGGAAAATCATGCCAGTATTCAGTGCCATTACCCAATACTCCATTTCATGCACCAAGCAAGTCCCTCCTTGTTTCCCTCACCCTGGTGGCTCATACTCACCATGGCTGGTGTGGTTAGTGGTGCTGTGAGCAAGCACTCTGAAGCAGAATTGCCTATCAGCATGTCTTGTTTAACACTTTGGGGGAGCAAAAGAAGGGGGGATTTCTGGATATTAAGTTTTGCTTTCAGAACATACTATGTGGACAATGGTTCCCCCTCCACACCAGCGCAACGACTGACCCAAATAAGGAGGAGAAAAAAAGCTGTGGATTCTGTGAGATCCTTCAAGCCAGTTCTACCGCACACTTTGAACAGAGGGCTAGGAGGGTGAGAATTGCAGACTGGATGGAGAAGGAAAGAGCGGAGAGGAGAAAAGCACAGAAAAAGGAGAGATTCGTAGATTCATAGATTCTAGGGCTGGAAGGGACCTCAAGAGGTCATCGAGTCCAGCCCCCTGCCCTCATGGCAGGACCAAATACTGTCTAGACCATCCCTGATAGACATTTATCTAACCTACTCTTAAATATCTCCAGAGATGGAGATTCCACAACCAGTGTTTAACCACCCTGACAGTTAGGAACTTTTTCCTAATGTCCAACCTAAACCTCCCTTGCTGCAGTTTAAGCCCATTGCTTCTTGTTCTATCCTCAGAGGCTAAGATGAACAGGTTCTCTCCCTCCTCCTTATGACACCCTTTTAGATACCTGAAGACCGCTATCATGTCCCCTCTCAGTCTTCTCTTTTCCAAACTAAACAAACCCAATTTCTTCAGCCTTCCCTCATAGGTCATGTTCCCTAGACCCTTAATCATTCTTGTTGCTCTTCTCTGGACCCTCTCCAATTTCTTCCCATCTTTCTTGAAATGCGGTGCCCAGAACTGGACACAATACTCCAGTTGAGGCCTAACCAGCGCAGAGTAGAGCAGAATGACTTCTCGTGTCTTGCTCACAACACACCTGTTAATGCAGCCCAGAATCAAGTTTGCTTTTTTTGCAACAGCATCACACTGTTGACTCATATTTAGCTTGTGGTCCACTATAACCCCTAGATCCCTTTCTGCCGTACTCCTTCCTAGACAGTCTCCTCCCATTCTGTATGTGTGAAACTGATTGTTCCTACCTAAGTGGAGCACTTTGCATTTCTCCTTATTAAACTTCATCCTGTTTACCTCTGACCATTTCTCCAATTTGTCCAGATCATTCTGAATTATGACCCTATCCTCCAAAGCAGTTGCAATCCCTCCCAGTTTGGTATCATCTGCAAACTTAATAAGCGTACTTTCTATGCCAATATCCAAGTCGTTGATGAAGATATTGAACAGAGCCGGTCCCAAAACAGACCCTTGCGGAACCCCACTCGTTATACCTTTCCAGCAGGATTGGGAACCATTGATAACTACTCTCTCTGAGTACGGTTATCCAGTCAGTTGTGCACCCACCTTATAGTAGCCCCATCTAAGTTGTATTTCCCTAGTTTTTTTATAAGAATATCATGCGAGACCGTATCAAATGCCTTACTAAAGTCTAGGTATACCACATCCACCGCTTCTCCCTTATCCACAAGACTCGTTATCCTATCAAAGAAAGCTATCAGATTGGTTTGACATGATTTGTTCTTTACAAATCCATGCTGGCTATTCCCTATCACCTTACCACCTTCCAAGTGTTTGCAGATGATTTCCTTAATTACTTGCTCCATTATTTTCCCTGGCACAGAAGTTAAACTAACTGGTCTGTAGTTTCCCAGGTTGTTTTTATTTCCCAGGATGCACCAGGACATAATGCGGCTTCTCTGGCAGCAAACACAGATACTGCAGACTCTTGTGGAACTCCAAGTTCAACAATCCTGGGGTCGCCTACCATTGCAGTTGGTGGAGAACTGAAGCATAGCGCCTACCTACCCTGCCCTCCCTCAGCATTTCACCTGGCCACAGGCCGCATACCTACCCCGATCACTCCACACTGAGGGGAAGCATGCACAACCACACTTTCACGTATAGTGACCTCTGAGAGCCACTCTTGATATGTCTTGCTACCATGAATATACGTTTTCCTTTCCGTTGCTTTTAAATTTAAAAAAATTGGGAACCCTTAAATTCAAAAGTAATTACTATTATGTTCAGATTTTGTTAGGTACTCTTTTTGTTATTGAATAACTTACTTTGCAAACTATTAATCTTTATTAGCTTACAACAGATGGTGTACAATGCCTGCTGGCAGTGAACGTAGTGGTCTTGTACACTCACAATCCATAGAATCAGTGACAACCACAGTAATAATCATAAATGTATGGCCAGCATCACAATATTAAGAGGTGTATTGACAGTGTTCTATTCAGACATGTACACCAAGCACCAGACAATTCCTATCAGGCCCCAAAACAGCAAATCCCGGTTGAGCACAGTTCACCACAATGCACTACTGTGGCTCATGGTTAAAATACTCTTTCAAAGCCTCCCTGAGCGGTATAGCACTGTGTTGACCTCTTCTAATAGCCCTTGTATCTGGCTGGTCAAACTGAGAAGAGACCTGCTCAGCTTCCACCCTTGCAGCAAGTTTCCCCTTCTGCTTCACAAATATTAAGCAGCACACTGTAGGCAGCTGTAACCACTGGGATATTTTTTGTACTGAGATCCAGGCTGGTGCGTAAACAATGCAGTGCCCTTTCAATCTACCAAAAGCACATTCAACTGTCATTCTGCACCCGTTGAGCCTGTAGATGAAATCTTTCCTCGGAGCTGTAGATGTGGCCAGTGTACAGCTTCATGAGCCAGTGGAGTAAGAGGTAGCCTGGATCCCCCAGGATCACTATTGGCATTTCAACATTACCAATGGTAATCCACCAGTGTGGGAAAAAGGTCCCTGCTTGTAGCTTTCGGAACAGTCTTATGTTCTTAAAGACGCAAGCGTCATGCATCTTCCCTGACCAGCCAAAGCTGATGTCCGCGAAGTGTCCCCGCTGATCCACCAGCACTTGCATAGCCATAGAAAAGCAGCCCTTTCTGTTAATGTACTCTGTGGCAAGGTGCTCTGGTGCCAAAATAGGGATATGAGTGCTGTTTATTGTTCCACCGCAGTGTGGGAACCCCATCGCTGCAGTGTCATCCACAATGGCCTGCACATGGCCAAGAGTCACAGTCCTGAGTAGCAGGAAACAATGGCTTGCACTCTTGCACAATAATGGTCCCCACGGTGGATTTTCCCACTCCAACATGACTTCCCACTGACTGGTAGAAAAATGGCACTACAAGTTTCTACAGTGTGGTCACCACCCACTTCTCAAGTGTCAGGGCAGTTCTCAGTTTGGTGTCCCTGTGTTGAATGGCTGAGGCGAGGTTGGTGCACAGATCAAGGAATGTGGCCTTGCACATCCGAAAGTTCTGCAGCCACTCCTCATAATCCCAAACCTACATTACAATGCAATCCCATCAGTCTGTGCTGATTTCTTGGGCCCAGAAGTGGCACTCCACCTCTGCCGCTGCTCCGTGAATGCTACCAACAACCGTGAATTGGTTCATGCTATCACCCACAGCAATCTGTGCTCCAAGAAATCATCATGTTCCCCAAGGTTCTTCTGGCAGCTCTGCAAATACCAGAGGATTGTGCATCTTGTGCTTGCAGCGCTCATGACAGTAGTGCAAAGGTGTGCAAGTTCCATGCTTCTGTCAGAGATGGCAAAGAGCGACAAGTCCAGTGTGGGTTTGTGGGAAATTGACAACAGGCATTAAAATGATGGGCTCGAGATAATATTGTGGGATGGAGAACATTATATTATGGGAAGTTGATCCCTTGCTCCCAGTCACCCCCCACACAACTTGCTTCTTCCCCACTGTGCATTGCCAAAACTACCCAAAAGACTGTGCTGAACAGTGGCAGGTTGCTCACTGGGATACCTACCCATGGTGCAACACGCTGTGCATTGACACGAGAACTCCTGGTGTGTACGTGCAGCACGACACAAGGAGCTAAGTCTACACATGCAAAGACGATATACTAACTGTGTTGGCAAAACTTTGTAGTATAGACATGCCATAAGCAACAGATCACATTTTGGCTTCCTCTTCTAAAACAATTTGCTCATGCAAAGTAGTCTTCGTTTAGAACTCTTGGACAAAACACTTGTTGCAGATTAACTGCTTTATTAGAGTTCTAAAGATGAGTCATCAGCTCAGGTCGATTAATTGTATGAGAAAGTTTTAGAAAACTAAGTTTATCCACAAATATAGGCATACTATAGGCATATTACTGTGTGATGGAATAATCTATACTTTACCTGTCCTCCCTCATTTGATTATTCTTGTGAAGATAATGTATTTTATTACTGAATCACTGGACAATTTTTACTAACGCAGCTTCCTTCTAAAGCCTATCATAACCAAACGGGCCTGACAGTTGGATAAACTCTCAAAACATCTTTTTTAATGCATTTCTGATTGTTTTAAAAGGTAGCTCATGTAACCTGATTTTTAACTGTTCCAAATAACAGGGCCATAAAGCAAAGGAAGCAGTCAGAAATCACTAATTCACAACCTCTTCTGTTCTTCAGATCTCTGACATTGTTTACCTGCACAGAAAGTTTCAAACTCACCTAGTGGTTCTCCATTTCCCATTCTATTTCTTTGGTTCTGATATGGAATTTCTACACTACTTTCCTTTTAATTGTGTAATAAAATATTATGAAAGACATAATAAAACAACAATAATGCTACTCAGTTTTTTGTCTGAAGATCATTCAAAAGAGCATCATATCATACCTTCTGACCTGCAGCATTTACCAACATCCCTCACCCTAAAATGGACAGTGTGACATTTGAAGAATGTTTTCTAGATGCAGTGTGTCAGTCAGTGTTCCAAAATGCAGGCATACAGAAGTTCATATACACAAAGATGTAAATATATGTAGAGCCCCCTCATTGTGAGACATTCCTAATCTGCTTCTCAGAATGTGATCACTTTCAAACAACTGTCAGGAGCCTTTGTGGCATCATGTGCCCTCTCAACATTTTTCTGCGTAAGCTATGAATGCAAATTCCAGAACACGTCAGCATAGTTTATCAAAGGTGAGTGTGACGGTGTTCCCCATAAAACTTTATGGGGAGATGCTTATAAATGTATATATGTAACTAGAATATGTTTTATGCTACATGTGCCATGTAACATATCTCGGTGAAAGTTATGACCTACTGAATTTATTCCTCCTGTTTGTATGCATGTATCGTTGTAGCTGGAGTTATGAAGATTGGTTTTATATTTGCTGGTTTTGTACATAACCTTTGTAAGTGCATGGGATCATCTTTGGAGCAGAATGTGCCTGTTAAGTACGAGCAATTAACAGACAAAAGACGTTGCAGACCCCAATCCACATTGGGGCTGGGGCTGGAATGCAACTGGTTAGGCTGGTTGCCGAAGGGTGCATGGACAGGTGACTTGCCCAGGTGATCCCCAAACTCCATGGTAACAGGGAGGGGGAAAAGACTATAAAAGCCCGGGGGAGACCCTTCCATTTTGTCTTCAGCTGGCTAAAGGGAGAGGCTCTCCACCCCCCCCAAGGACATTCCTGAGGGGAACTGAACAAAGGACAAAGACACTAGGGGGTGTGAGCGACTGCTGGACCCAGGCTAATTCTACAGCCTGTAAAAAGGAAAATATCTGAATCTGGTGAGGCTTTTATCTGTGTTAACTTTGAATAGACATAGACGTGCGTGTTTTATTTTATTTTACTAAGTAATTCGCTTTGTTCTGTCCGTCATTACTTGACATCATTTAAATCCTACTTGCTGTACTTATTAAAATCACTTTTTACTCATTAAGTTTCCTGGAGTATGAGTTATTACCTGGGAAGGCAAACAGCTGTGCATATCTTTCTATCTTTGAAATAGAAGGCGAACTATTTGTGAGTTTACCCTGTATAAGCTTTATACAAGGTAAAACGGATTTATTAAGGGTTTGAACCTCCTTGGAGTTGAGCAGCTGGGTGTTAAAGGCAAGAGCGCTTCCAGGGGCCTTACAGTGGTGAGTGGACTTGGTTCGGACCTGGGTCTGTGTTTGCAGCAGATCAGTGGAATCTGGCTCAAAACAGACAGGATTCGGGAGTCCCAAGCTGGAAAAGGCCTGGAAGCAGGGGCAGACGTAGCCTTGGCACACCAGGTGGCAGCACCAAGCAGGTCTCTGTGGCCCCAACCCGTCACAGTGAGCTGTGCGCCATGGTTAAGGAGCTAACTGGATCTCTGCCCCCCTTCTGGTCTCTCTGAGAGCACCTAGCTCAGGTCTTGAGCCTCTTACCTTTACCTGTCTCGGGGTATAATCACACACTTTGTCCACTCTTAGGGTATGTCTACACAGCAAAGAAAAACCCGCAGCTGGCCCACGCCAGCCGACTCAGGCTTGCAGGGCTCGGTAGACTTTATAACACGGTAGACTTTATAACCGTGTATAGACTTCCCGGCTCAGGCTGGAGTCTAAGCTCTGGAACTCTCTCGCCTCGCAGGGCCCTAGAGGCCGGCTGCAGCCCGAGCCCAGAAGTCTATGAAACTGCCCCACAGCCTGAGCCTGAGTTGGCTAGCACAGGCAAGCTGTGGGCTTTTCTTTGCTGTGTAGACATACCCTTAGACTGGGATCTGGGGACACTAACCTGTATGCACCAACTACTTATTGCTGAGCAGATCTGAGTGGGTTTGGGCACCAGCTTTTCTCCCCTTTGCTCAGTGATATAGTGACTAATAACCTTCTTAAAACAAAATATTTTTTATCTAGCAGTAGAAGCAAAGCATTAGAGAGAGAGAGCTTTAAAACAAGCAGTCCACATGCATGTCTCTTACCTAAAGTCCTACCCTTCACTCTGGCAATCTAGGCAGGCCTAGCTTCCCCAGGCACTCCCAGTGGGTTCCGGAGTCTGCTTTTAATCTGGTTTCTCCCTGCACTCCCAAGAGCATGTCTTTTTAAATCCTGCCAGGATTCTTTTGTCAGTCAGTCTTGGCCTTTTGTTTGGGGGGTTTTTCCTCCTAGTTGAACCAGTCCAGCAGGGGACTAAGCCAGAGTTGTCAGAGCTGGCTAGTTCTGGCCTTCCACTTTAATGACTCTGAAGGCATCATATTGTCTACTTCAAAATTAAAATGTAGTTTTTGTCTTTGTATATATTCAATACATTTACTCTCTTTCTGCTTGCAGTATGTATGATTGGTCTGGTAAATCACATGGTATTGTTTCTGACTGGATGAGTGTGCAAGCACTTCCAAAGCAAATACTGAAATTTATTTTCTGTGAACATTTGGGTTAGTAAACCTAGAAGGCTTGAATGCTCATGGAAAGCATATATGAAAGGAGAGTAACTACGATCATAGAGAATTTTCATATTTTCAAATGAATAGTCATGAATTTTTTTATTACCCTCCCAACTCCAGTTAACCGTGTCTTGATCTTCTGTACATTTACCTTTAAGTCAAAAAAGCAACTCAGTATCTGTGTTTCTATATTTTCTAAATGACTCCCAGTAATCAATACTAATGACCAATACGGATCCATAAATAAGGAAATAGGCAGCTCCTGGATGATGTCACTGATTTAAAAACAGCAGCCAAAGGATTCAAATTTGAGGGCACATAGTGAGGATCCATATGTGTGAAGAAAGTGGCCAGGGTATACATTTTTATGTGTGTTTTAATTCAGTTATTCACTACTATGAACACAAACTTGTGGAAACATTATCTAATTCTTATGAGCATGACTTTATCACTAGATTGTCATCTAGGTTTTTAGTATCACACTCTCATTTGTGGTCAAATGGATTGGATGTGCTTTAATTACAATCTTTTGAAGATAAGGCAGAAAAATGTAATAGTCAACACTGTATTTCTCCCTACTTAAGCTAACCCCCAAAAATACACATGCTGTTGGTGTAAACCCCTCTTAAGCTGAATATTGTAATGTGAGACTAAGTATCTTTAAAAGTTTTACTAGTAGAAATACACGACAGGTGAAATTCTGGCCTGATTCAAGTCAATGTAAGTTTTGCCAAGGTTTCAAGGGAACCAAGATTTCACACTAGGAATTTATTCTTCAACAAAATAGTGAAGATCTGCAATTTTCTTCTGAAACCTTTAGAAGTTTTACATCTTGAAGGGGAGTGGGAGAAGCACAGCTGGGCAGCCTATGATGTGGCACTTTTCTTTGGTATATCAATTTTGCTAATGACTTAATATTTTATTACAAAAAGAAAAAAATGAATTGTCAGTGAACAGGGTTACAAAAAACCTAAAGGGCTAGTTTCCCTAACCAATCTGGGGGGGTCCAATTGGAAGCGGAGTCCATGGCACTTTTTTAATAGAACAACAGCAGTATTGTACTAGGGAACAAATATTAATTCATTTCCCAGCTGGCTTAATGAGAGGCTTTGAGGGGCAAAGTAGTAGAGGTAGAAGGAGCAGAGTATTGGAGGGCCACTGGAGACAGCATTACCAGACTGCCCATTTCTCACTCAAGTGGACTAGTTTATTTTCTCCTCACATATTCAAAATTGTTGTGGGCTGGCACACATTTAGGAGTTAAATCTGAACCTTTGGACTATACTTCTCTGGAGATATGTTAAACAAATTTCTACAATGGGCAAACCTGTTGTTTTGTATAGACCTTACAATGGCACAGCTGTACCCACAATGAACGGTGGTAGCTATGTCGGCAGAACATCTCCCGCCAACATAGTGCTGTCCACATCGGCACTTATGTCAGTCAGGGAGTGTTTTTTTACACAACTGACAGAAAAAAGTTCTCGTGTAGACATAACCTTAAGCGCTCTCTCCTTGCCCTTCCTCTCCTCTCTTCCCCCCAGCATTTCCAGATGACCTCTCTAAAAAACTAGAGCTGGTTGAAATTTTTCAACGAAATGTCTTTTTCCTTAGAAAAATACAGTTTTGTCAAAATTAAACTGTTCGTGAAAACAGTTAAATTTTGACATTTCTATGAAAAATCAAAATGAACATCTTTCATGTTATTGTTTCAGAGTTTCATTTTGTTTCAGTTTTCAAAAGAAATTCAATTTTTAGTCTTTGTATTTGGGGATCTCGTCTCTTCTTCCACCCCCCACCCCCAACCCCCACACCTTCTAGCACTGGAAGGGGGGGGAGTAAAAGGGAGAAAAGATGAGAAAAACAGATTTTTCCCTATTTTGTTTTTCTCTCACACTTCCTTTTCCAGTGGAAAAAGGCAGAAAAAATAAAAATGGAGAGAAGTGGGGAGCAGAATCCAAAAATCTCAAAATCAAAAATGGGAGAAAAAAATTTGTTTTTGAAAACCAAACAAAAATGAAAACTAAATAAAAAATTTTCATTTTTGTTGAAAAATGATTTTTTTTATTGGCGGGGGGGAGGGGGACTAATTTTTTCCCCCAACCAGGTCTAAAAGGAATCAGTCTGTCCATTATGCTTTTGTCCATGTTCCTCAATGGGACTGTTCACTTAAGGTCTCTTGCATGAATAAGAACTGCAGGCTCAGACTTGTGTTAAATTGCACATTTGATTGAACTACTACTCACACTCCTCTTAAATATTTGAAGTATTCTAGTTACATTGTGTAAGGCATTTTTGAGCCTTGATGAGAGAGACTGATTCTAGACTGGCTTTGTGTGGAATCTTTGTTAATGGATCACTTTTCTGGCTTGTCATTTGTCCTTTTGGCAGGTCTCTTGCTATGCCAGGAAGAGTTAATATAGGCTGAAGAGATTTCTATACGTTACTAATTATCATTATCGAACACATCACATTTCATTTGTGTGATTTCTCTGGGTCTTTCTATTGGGGATCTAATCATGCTGCACCTTCTGTGCTGTAGAGCGCTGAATACTAATCTGTATAATTCAACATCTGGGAGTCGTGTTTCCAAAGTATAAAACAACTAATGTCAATTTTATAGGTATTTTTCCCCAGAGGTACACAGTGATAGAATTATTTAGAAGTATCATAATCCAAGGACCAAAAGAAAAAGAAAAACCCAAATTGCACTTTAATAAATAAACTGGTCCCAATTCCCTCTCCCTCTCCTGTATAAGGTGCAAAATGTGACCAGAATATATGTGAATAGTGTACTGTGATAATGGTGATCGTTTTTCTGCCCCCTCTCCCTTCCAACAGCTCCTCAGTCCAAGTTCCACTAGTGAATCTTACTCATCAACAGAAATCTTAAAGTATAAATGAAACATTCAACATCTGCAACAGGGAAAAAGCGATTCCATAAAAACGATATAAACTTTACACAAGCTTAACAAGAATGTACATAGGAACTTTGAAGGAAAGTCAGATAAAGTGTTTGTATCTTTGTGTGTCTATCTAAAAACTTTGATATACCCATGAGAGGCCTAGCAGCTTCTCAAGCCATGGTTTATTTTATATCTCTCCATGCAGAACATTCTCTGCCTAAGTTATGCTCTCACAATACAGACCTGGTTGGTTTTTTTTTTACTGTTTCCTAATCACTGTCCTGTTACTCTTTTGGAGTCCAACCCTGACTGGGGTGGACACCTCTGTTTCCCAGGTGCAGCCCATAAGATTGGCAGCACACAGTCTAACCAATCCCAGCCATCCAGGATAAATCTTCTTCAGGAAAACCTGTGCTAAGGTAACATACTTGAAAAAAACATCAAAAAGTCTTCTGAGGCTAGGTCCACACTACCCGCCCGATTCGGCGGGTAGAGATCGATCTTCTGGGATCGATTTATCGCGTCTCATCTGGACGCGATAAATCGATCCCAGAAGCGGTCCCCGTCGACTGCGGAACTCCTGCTCGCTGAGAGGAGGAAGCGCTGTCGACGGGGGAGCCTGCCTGTGCCGCGTGGACCCGCAGTAAGTAACCTTAGTTCGATCTAGGAAACATTGACTTCAGCTACGCTATTCTCGTAGCTGACGTTGCATTTCCTAGATTGATCCCCCACCCCAGTGTAGACCAGCCCTGAGACCCTTAAATCACAGGGACTCTGATAACAGATCATTCAGGGGTTTTTTAGTTTAATTTAATAGTATTTGCGTCTAAAAGCTGTTGTTCAATATTCATACACAGATTCTACTGATATGTAACTTTCTATAACTTTATTACATTCTTTGGGGAAAGGGATCCTTTACAACACCTGTGTGTTAATGGTTTCAGAGTAGTTAATGAAATTCTTGCAAAATTCTACCAATGAATTACCTACAAATGACTACACAGAGTACTAATGCCTAGTATCCCAGAAAACTATAATATCCTGTTAAATTTTGAAAAGGAAAAGAGAAAAGTAGACTCACAATTACAGTCCCTGAAAATAAAACATAGGCACCATGCCAGTCCTTGCATTACCTATTCCCTGTCTATTAAGATATGTCTTCTACTTCAATGAATTTACATGACAGGATTAATAGTGACATAACTCCTGTGTTCTTAATCTCAGGGTATAATATAATTTATGCATGTAATTTTCTAATGTACAAACTTCTTTCATAGCTTATAAAAATGTAATAATGCATATCTTAGAAAACTTGCCAGCAGCTACAGCATAGTTATTATGCTTATTATGGTGTGCTGCAGACTTACATTACTTCTAACGTATTACGGTAATGTTATAAAAAGACTCACATTTTCATCTATAAAACAAGAATATGGTTCTGCTTTCTGGTAATGGACTCTTTTTTGCTCACTCAAAAAAATAACATTAACATGCATATAGTAACCTCTCAAATATTTTTCTATTACCAAAAATACTCCCTCTATTTCTGTATAGAAAGGAGCTAATTTGTTATCACCAACAGCTCATCTGTACAGTACAGTACATCAAGCCATAATGTTCCCTAGCATTTTACAGAAGATAGTTGCCTATAGTGAGATTATAAATAGTTAGCTTTTTCTCCAGTTTCATGTCATCTATCTTCTAAGTAAGCTTGCTATGGAAAATTTTTGAAAGTTAGATAGAAGTCATGGTAGAAACTTCTGGAAAACATAGAAATCATCTCAAAAGTCATGTTACATGAATGTGTTACAGCAAATTCATACCACTGAATATTAAGTACACATTATGAATGTGGTCAGAATTTTGCTATATTATTTTTCAGCAACAGGAGTCTTATTAAGAAGATTTTTAAAATATTGACAGGATGTGAATTAGATGCTATGTCTAATAGTTCAATTTTTATCTGATACAGACTTTGTAGTAATCAAACCACTTCTGTAGACCTGGATCTATACATTTTCTATGTATTGATATGGTCTAATCCAATATGGAAATTCCTTTGTTCTGAATTAATCTGCGCTCCCCATGTCTCCTGAGCCCACCCCTCTGAAAAAATATGCATGACACCAATTTGACTCCTTTCCTCTTCCATCATTTAATAAAATCCATGTGTTTCTAACCTAAATGTCACAATGTTTTCCAATGATCTTCTGACTTGACCAGAAACCAGTCTTTTTAAAAGACTCAGGAGAGGATTCACACCTTTCCTACTGCTTATTTCTCTGTTATGGTCAATTACCAATAAAATCAAGTAGTTTTTCTATACCGCAGACTGCAGAAATCCCTTTGGGTCTAAATTCAGTGTGGCTATGGATTGCACTCAAATCTTGTCTCCAACATTCTGCTCTTACAACATGCTCACTATTCCAGGTTGAGACCAACAAAGCATACATAAGAAAAGAATATTATTTTTAAAATAAAACTGAATAAAGTGACATTGATGTTTACAGTGATACCTAGCAAATGAGGCATATGCCAGTGGTTCTCAACCAGCGGTCCGGGGCCCCCTGGGGGGGCCGCAAGCAGGTTTCAGGGGGTCCACCAAGCATGGCTGGCATTAGACTCACTAGGGCCCAGGGCAAAAAAGCTGAAGTCCTGCCATGTGGGCCAAGCCCCACCACCCTGGGCTAAAGCCAAAGTCTGAGCAACTTACCTTCGTGGTTCCCCCTATGGTGTGTAGTCCCAGGCAACTTCCCTCCTTGCTACCCCCTAACACCAGCCCTGGCTTTTATACGCAGTAAAACAGTTGTTGTGGCACAGCTGGACCATGGAATTATAGTATGTTGTGGGGGGGGGTCTTGTAAAGAAAAAGGTTGAGAACCCCTGGCATATGCTATTGGCACTTTATCTATATAGATATCCATATGCTAAGATGGTGGGTGACAGTGCAAAATATTTAGGGAAGCAAGAGATGAATAAGAAAATGATACTTTTGTGATCCCTGCTAGGAGTATGGACTCTATTCTAAGCTGCCTCTAAGAGCTTGTATACACAGGGACACTCAGGAGAGTTAAGACTAATTAACTAAAGGTGTAAAATGAATCCCCAAGACTTAAGCCAAAGCAGGAACTAAGGCTAATTGACTTCTGAATGACAGCATCCACTCAGGGAATTAATCCTCTTTAACTTCATGCCTTTAGTTAATCCATTTTAATTTTCCAGTGTTCCCATATAGACAAGACCTAAGCATACACTCCTTCCTTCCTTCCCCATTCGTCACTAAGCTGCACCACTGTTCCAACAGTATCAAACCTTCACAGTGTCCTGTCTTCCACCAGCTATGTCTGAAGATAAAATTCGGCGTGCCTGATGCTCCATGCTGCTCTAAGTAAGAGTGGGCTGTGCACTGAGTCTTTTTTTTTAAATCATTTTTTTTAAAGTGTATCATAGAGTTGATAGGTCAAACTCATCTTTAGTGTAACTTCATTGCCTGCAGTGGAGTTACGTGAGTATTGATTTAGGACCTAGTGTTTTAAAAGACAATGATATAAGAATGTCATCTATGTAGGACTGAAATGGGGAACGATGATGAAAGTCCTCGTTGATATGACTGCAGGGCTCATCCAAATGCATTGGCTTGTTTAACATATAATATCTTGCTGTTCCGTTTTGTTAATTTGAGAGCCAGCATGCTCTATAGGATCTACCTGGCTACCCAGACATCTGTTTCAAGTGAAGAAAAATAAGAAAACTTGGTGCGGTCCATCCTCCTTATCCACAACTTTTTCTGCCTTTTTTCCCCTCCTTATCAGTACTGCATCGTACAACCAGATACTTACACGAAAATGATATTTCCTAGAGGCAACATCTCTCAGATCATTTATACTGGCTATATTTAGTATATCGTAGCTTACCTGTTTAACAGCATAAAGGAGACGCCCATAGCAGTATATCATGACCATTACAGGGATGACCAAGCAGAATATGAAGAGGCAGATGATATAGGACACAGACTCAGCTGATTCGGAGGTCCAACGTACTGAACAGCTTGTGCCGGCCCCCTCAATCCCATAACTGCTCCAGCCAATGAGCGGTGGTACTGTCCAGATCAGAGAATAAAGCCAGGAACCACCAACCGCTAGCAGAGCCTTCTGATAGTCAGAGCCCCGTTTGTTACATAGGGTGATGGTGCTATAGCGTTCGTAAGAGAGGATAGCCAAGGAGATCAGGGACACAATACCTGCAAAAAAAACAAACAATTTAGGGATTTAGTACCCCTATTTTGTATGGCACCAATGTGACAGATATGACAATATCCTGGACACACATTACTGAATTATAAGTTTAAACCTTATTGAATTACATATAAGTATTTTAGGAGTACATTGTATTGAAAGTACAAATGTTTATGTACTATTGAGAGATTGTATGAATTACCATGGGGGAGGGGGGACCACAGTCCTCCAGGAACTAAGAACAGTGGGAGGGTGATTAGGCAAATTCACTCAAGTTTAAACACCTCCAGAAAGGTGCCACCAACTGGTGAGATAATCACTAATATTGGTTCAAACTGGATTCTCCTGAGACCAAAAGTCAAAGAAAAGATTTTTGGTTAAACAGCCTGAGTTAAAACTGACCCAGGGCCTTCTCTCTGATCCAGTAAACAGACAGGACCTTCTGTCCCAAGGGGAGCCCAATCCTTAGGGAAGGGTTGGAAGGTCTTTGGCTCGCTGAAGCCCCATAAGAGTTGGGAGCTAGTTCTGAGCTGAAGCTCTGATGAAGTTGTGACCACAGGAAAAGCCACTGTGTGAAGTTTGAAGGACTAATCACCAACCAGAGCCCTTGTTAGGGGTCATGGGGAGATGCCTGATAAACTGATTAGCACGTTTGTAAGTTCTTTCATTGTTTTTAATATGTTTTCTCTGCAACGCTTTCACCTTAAGAATAAATGTGCTTGTGTAGAAAGGGCCGTGTGCTCACTGTGGCAATTACACTGTGTGCCGTCTCTGCTTAGAGAAGCGAAGAAGGCCTGCTTAGGCAGTCTGTCTTTTGCTGGGAAGCTCACAGTATAATCAGGGAAATATGCAGCCTGGAAACACCTCACTCAGAAGAGGGAGAGACGCAAATCTCTGCCCAAGGAAGGTAACAGCTGAGGATCTGGAAGCCTAGAGTGGATACCTTTTCTGGACTATAGATAGGGGAATACAGCTGCAGTTGCACTAGACTATGACTGGCAGCAAAAAACTAAATACCCTTTTCTACATTATTAGAGCATTTGATGTATCAGTGAAAATGCCTTTTTGCATTGAAATCCACACTGGAGCCAGTAGCTCTATACAGTATATCAAATTCTTCTTGACTACATTGTTCTTTAAAGGCACTCATTCTTTAGAAATACTAACATTCGAGATATCTCTCTGAAGCCCTAACATTTTTAGTGTTTCCCAGTGGAAATACATTTTCTACATGAAGTAATAAATGTATTGAAAATATTACCTTTCTAAGGTGTATTACTTCTTTACAATCAGGAGAATTTTCAAATGGTGTATTGCCAGTCAGTTATACAAAGAGCATAAATTCTGGATTGAAGGGTGTAGAAATTTCTGCTGTCACTACACCCAAAATTATACAGTCTTCCTCTCATCAGAACCTGATTCTTCTGTCTTGTATCTTGTGTAGTTATTTTACCTTTGTGCAAAGTGAGAGGAACGTGGGTAACCACTTTATCCCTGCTACCATTCTGATCTGATAACATTTTGCACTCATGCTGCACAGGGGTATATGACTATGTAAGATGGAAGACAATGGAAAGTCAGGCTAGCAGTATACCTACACCTGCAGGTGTGAATTGTCATAGCTCCACTGACTTCATTTGAGCTACAACAATTTACATAATTTGAGGATCTGAGCCACAGATTTTTAAGCCTGAAGAGACTACTATAGTCTAGTATGACTTCCTGCAAAACATAAACCATAGAATTTCACACAGTAATTCCTGTACCAAGCCCATATCTTGTCAAAGAAAGACATCAAATCTCGATTTAAAGACTTCAGGTAATTGAGAATCCACCATATCCCTTGGTATGTTGCCAATTATACTCACTGTTAAAATCTGAATCTTATTTCTAGCTGTATTTATTTCACTTCAGCTTCTAATAATAATCTACTTTCAGAAATCTTTTTTCTGTGCCAATACTTATACATTGTGGTAAAGTCAACTTTTATCCTGAACTAAATAGACTGAGCTTCTTAAGTCTTTCCCAGTAAAGCAATTTTCCAGATCTCAAGTCATTCTTGTAGATATCTTCTGAATTCCAAAATTTTATCAGCCCTCTACGTTTCTCTCTGAGTTAAAATATCTTAATGTGACTGATCAGTGCTATAGCTTAGTTATTATAACATAATTGATTCTGTAGCTGAAACTATTTTGTTATAGATTCTCACATATGCTAGCCTGTCACAACTGTAATTGTTTGTAGTATTGTTTAGCCATGTTGATCACATGATATGAAAGAGACAAGATAGGTGAGGTAAAATCTTTAACTGGAGCTCTTCTTCAAGTCTATGTGGCTCAAAAGTTTGTACCTTCCCCCAGTAGAAGTTGGCTTAATAAAAAATATTACCTCACCTACCTTGTGTCACTTGATGATTCCCTGTTCTGTTCATTCCCTCTGGGGCACCTGGCATTGGCCACTGTCAGAAGACAAGATCCTGGGCTAAACGGACTTTTGGTCTGACCCATTATGGCCGTTCTTATGTTCTTATAACTTTAATTGCTCTTTCACTTCCTTGCACTTTTACCTACCAAATAATTAATATGAAAAAGAACGCTTAGTTTTTCTCGTTCCCATATTGATGATGGATGTGATCTGAAAAGAATTACAGGAACATAAGTAAATGGTGGCTTTTGTAGGGAACATAGGCAGTGTTTGAATTTAGGCCTGGGTGACTTTATTTGGCAAAATGTTTACGTTACCATTATTAAGAAATGCCTGAAGCAGCTTTCTGGCTTGTAGGCAAAAGGGTAAGGTCACTCTTTCACCCTAGGCTCTGACTCTGCCTTTCAGAGTCCCTTTTTCCCTTGTCATGCTTTCCATCATGAGGATATGTGGAAATAGACAGGCATGGGAACTATGGGTGTGGGGGTGCTACAGCACCCCCAAGTTTTACATGGGGTCCCGGCCCCCAGCCCCGCACCCAGGGGCTCCTCTGCTGGCCGAGGTCTCAGCCACCGGCCCCGCACCACGGGCTCCACTCCTGGCCTCAGCCCGGGGCTTCACCCCCACCTCCAGCTGTGGTCCCAGCCTCGGCCGTCTTACCCCAGTCCGCGCCCCCCGCTCCCAGAGCAATATCGCTGCTCCCAGCCCCAGCTCTAGCACCCCCACTCTAAAAACTGTTCCAGTGCCACTGTGGAAGTGAGTGAATGTTCAGTGCTAACTAGCCATTAATTCGATTTAAACAACTAAGCCACTTATGTAGGGGCCTAAACATAAATCTGTTACCAGTTCCTTCTCAGATGGGCCTCTTACATGTCCTGCTTACCAGGAGCACATCTGTTTGTGATCATCAACAGACTTTTGCAAGAAAATGTCCATCTTAGACTGGAATCTTTTACTGTGACCTCAGATCAAGATACCAAATCATTGGTCCCTGATGAGCTACAGCCAACATTCTCAACGCTTTTATTGGAGAAGGGTGGTCCCCAAGATGCAGCAAGAGGACACTGAACGCTACAAGAGACTCTAGCCACATGGAAGGAAAGGGAGAGGACTCTCTCACACTAAAAATTATACCTGAAGTTATATCCTGCTCTCATCCCTGGATGGGTCATCCAGAGAAATGAAAGACCCTGTCCATCAGCTAAACCAAGCCTGAAGCTACAAACAAGGGGGGGGGGGGGGGGGACACACCTACCTGCATGCTAAATGAGCTCAAGTTATTTGCAACATCAGAACTATTTCTTAACTAAGGGCTTGTCTACACTACCAAGTTTTGTTGACAAAATGTATGTCGACACCCAAAAGACGACAAAACAAAAATCGCCAATGGGTGTTCACACTTGCTCCCTCTGTCGACAGATCATGTCCACATTGGGGACACCGTTATTGACAGGGTGAGCAATGCACCATGGGTATGCATCCCACAGTGCAGTGTTGTGGGAAGGAAGAGCTGATCGCTGTGCATCTTAGGATTCTCTCCCAGTTCTCCCAGAGCCCCCTCAGCTTCCGAGAGCAGCATCATGAGTAGCTCTGAGCTCTCCGTGCTGAGGAATGGCAAAGCAGCACAGCAGTCTGTCCTCCCCCTCCCCCTGCAGCAGCAGTCTGCCTGCTGCTGTGTCCCTAGTGCAGGGCAGAACAGGAGCAATCCAATGATGTGCTCTTGCAGCACAGATACTTCCCGGGAGCTTTGAAAGGGGAGGGGCGCATGCCTGCAGGGCAGCAGAGATCAAAACATTGAGCAGAGCGATCAGGGCAGGCATTGTGGGATACTGGCGGGAACCAGTTCTGTCGACAAAACAATCAGCGGTGTCTAAACTGGCTCTGTCGACAATAAAGGGAGGGGAAAAGACAAAAGTCTCTCGTAGGGGTGGAAGTGTTTTGTCGCCAAAACTGGGCGTTTTTCATGACAAAAGTCCCATTGTAGTGTGTACGCTCTTGCTGCTTTGTCGCCAAAAGGCAGTTTTTGGCGACAAAACTTGCCAGTGTAGACAAGCTCTAAGACTAACCACATGAGTTTGAGACTGTAATATGTCTACACTACAGCTTATGTCAGCAGAATTTATGTCGTTCAGGGGTGTGAATAAAACACCCCCCTGAGCGACATAAGTTACACCAACATAAGAGCTGGTGTGGATAGCACTATGTCGGCGGCTGCTCACAGAGGTGGTTTTATTATGCCGATGGGAGAGCTCTCTTCTGCCAGCCTAGAGCCTCTTCACCAGATGCGCTGCAGCACTCCACGTGTACACCTGGTGACGTGAGAGTGCTTTTGTATAGAATTCTCCAACATTGCCATGGAGTGAGTGTGTGGTTTTGTACATCCCTAACCATTTCACCATGAAGACAGTAATCCCCACACGCACACACACACATCTGGCAGGTTTATCTGTAAGAGACTAGTTTGGGTTAAAAGTGTTATTCCAAAGCTGCTAAGTGCCTGATTTAACACTTCTGCCTCTTTGTAAAAGTGTCAGAAAGATGCAGATGCTGTATAATGTGCAAAAGAGAATAAGTTAAATAGACTCTAACATCGGTTGTATGTTCAGAGAGACTTAGTGGAACACCAAAGTGGGAAGCTATAAAGAAATCATTCTGAGAGTTATAATTCCTTAGAACAAATGCAAGAGTCAGCTTCTGTCTTTAGCAGACTTAGCCCAATTGGTTAGATGAAAAGAAAGGCATTTTTCCTTAACTTTCCTGTGAAATATTGAATTAATTCTTGTCAACCTTATACATTGACTTAATAATAATTGCCAAATCAGATAAATTGAACCTTGATTTGATCATTTCATTGTGTTGTATTTGATTAGTTTAGGGAAATTGGAAGTAAATTAGTGACATATTTTGCTTAAATTTATATTTTTTTGCTTATTAAATAAATCCATAAAACATACAAGACTGGTTCCTCTCTCAAAACTTCAGTATGGGAACACAACCTATTTACAGGTAAAAGTAAATACATTGAGTAGCTCCCGGACCTGCATTTTAATTATTTGATAAAAATCGTATTACCACTGCACATTCTTTGAACTAAAGAAAGTTCTCTTTTGAAGTAACACAGAATTGGAGTTCAGCTACTAAATTAGGACCAGGGCATCGTCAACCATGAACTAACAAATATTAGCAATCAGTTTAAAACATAAACTATCCCTCAAAACATATTTTCCTTTAGAATATTGCATAGGAAATCACACATACAGTCCTTGCCAAAAGCCATTTCAGTTTTACTTCTCTTTTATTGAGTTTCACTGACATGACCCATATTCTACTTCTCTTTGCAGGACCAGGGTGATGATATATGTGATCCCAAACTACAGGAGTTCTAAAAATTCATATTCCTCTTTTTGTCACCGTAAAACTTTAAACTATGTATTGTATTTGAGCATATAACGGTGTTGAAACTAATGTCAGGCCACACAGAGTCCGGGTGCTTCTAAAACAGTAGATTGATGATTGTAATGTGAGTAGGTGGGAATTCAGAGAAGAGTGGGGGAAAATATGGAGGTGCTAAGAGGGGACTGACTTATGATGGCATGGAATAATAAATATTAAATATTCTTTAATATTCCATGCCATCCAGGTGGCACATCCAGGTGTGTAACTTGGCTAAACAATGACTAAGCAGTTATAAGACAACTACCTTTTGAAGACTACAAATACTGATGAAGAGAAAAATAGTAGTACAAGGGATTGTATAAAAAGGGGCAATGAGATAAAATTAAGAGCCAACCCCCCCCCCAAAACAAACAAACAAACAAACAAAACCCCAGGGTTATCATGAGGGAACACTTCCTAAGAATGAGATGTATTAGAATGGAATAGGTTTGCAAGAGAAATAATGGAAGCCCTTTCTCTTCAACATTTAAAACAAGACCAGACAAAGTACGTAGTAGAAGATACACAATAAGGACCAATCTTATACCAACACTAAGGCAGAAAGGGGGACCAGTGACCAAACAGTTCTCTTCAATCTCTACTTTCAAAGATTATCTTTTATTTATTTCCCCCTAACTTTTTGTAAAAAGTTATGTTCTTCACCATCACCACTGACAGTTGAATCACCATGAAAACATGAGAAATAACAGGTTTAACTGGCTAATTTGGAATTGAAAGATTCTAAAAACAGGTGCTGATTTTCTAGTTTGAAACCAAAACTACATAAATACCAAGGGGAATATAACAAATAGCGAACGAACTCTCAGGATAGAATGAAAATTTATCACTGGATCCAAAGAGTTTTTTGGGTAACTCTCCTAAAGATGATTCTTCACAAAAATTTCTGCATATTTTTATACTTTATGTATTAGTTGGCAATAAAAATAAGATGGTCCCAACTGTCCCTAAATGGATTTCACAAGCTTCAGAGGGTGCCACCGATGAAGAACTGGTGTATAGATTGAGAAATAGAATTGTCAACAACTTTGGAATCCTTGCTTAGCTAAAGTGGTATAAATCATATTACTCCTTCGTTTAAACATAGGTGCCGACTCCCTGGGTGCTCCGGGGCTGGAGCACCCACGGGGAAAAATTGGTGGGTGCTAAGCACCCACCGGCAGCTTCCCACCAGCCCCCCCAGACCCCCACTGGTGCCGAACTCACCTTTCGGTTGGTTCCCAGCGCAAGTGCGGTCGTGGCTTTTTTTAGACCAGCCGCCGCTGCTCAGCTGTTGAGCGGGGCGGCTGGGGAACGCACAGCAGGGAAGACGCCGCCGAGGAGCTGCTGGCAAGGTAAGCTGCCCCGGGCAGGGTTGGTTGCGGGGCCGCAGCAGCCGGGAGCGAGCCTCCTGCCACGGGGGGGCGGGGGGTCGAGCCTGCCCCCTCGACCCGCAGAGGGGTGGCCGAGCCTCCTGCCACAGGTGGGGGGCCGAGCATGCCCCCGCAACCCACGGGCAGGCGGAGGACCAAGCCGCCTCCCCCCGTGGCCGGCGGGCGGGGGGCCGAGCCACCTGCCCCCGCGGGCCAGCGAGCCGCCTCCGCAGGAGGTGGGGAGCTTCCGTGGGGAGCTGGCTGCTGTGGGGAGAGGGGGGTGTTGTGGGGGGGGTGCAGGTAGGGTGACCAGAAAGCAAGTGTGAAAAATCGGGAGAGGGGGCGCGAAACTTCCTTGCATCAGCCCTGGGCAGCGGGGAGGGGATTTGGCAGAGGTGGGGGCAGGGATTTGGGGAAGGGGCGGGGCCAGGGTGGAGTTAGGGTGGGGCCAGGGGCGGAGTTAGGGCAGGGCCGGGGGCGCGAGCACCCACTGGCGCCGACAAAAGTCGGGACCTATGCTTCGTCCTATTTCCTATGTTTATAAAATCAGAGTCTACTTGATGCAATATAAATCTCAACTCCTATGATATTCTTATTGTGACTTTCACAGCAATGGATGCTGTCCTAAAATCCCCAGCTGCTGCAGTCATGTGAATGTGAGAATCAGCTTTTTAAAAAGAAAAGCAATGTTTTAGCCTGCATGGTTGCAGAGAAAAGCATGAAAAATGTGACACCCTCCTCAAGTGTACCCAAACAGTTCAATCACCATAAT
Organism: Chelydra serpentina; assembly: GCA_037349315.1. Classification (NCBI taxonomy): domain Eukaryota; kingdom Metazoa; phylum Chordata; order Testudines; family Chelydridae; genus Chelydra; species Chelydra serpentina. Next base: position 110,769,116 of record JBAIAC010000004.1, read on the forward strand.
GCAGATGAAAGAACCCAAACTTCGGTGTGGGGCTTTTTCTTAATCTCATGATTTTTAAACCAGTCATGGTATTTCAGGGCCTGTTTGATGATGGTTTGCCTTTTGGCATTGGCAACACTATGTATATCCATGTCCGTAAAGAAATGCCTTCTATAAATAGGGACCAAACTAAACTCACTAATTCTACACCTGAATCTGCTTTCAATTTAAAGGCAACAGCAAAAAGGCTCAGGGCCAAATTCTCAGCTGGTATAAATCTGTCTAATTCCATCAAAGCCACTGGAGCTACACTAGTTTATACCTGCAAAGAATACGGTCACCACTCACTTCAGTGGGAGCAGGACTGAGCCATCCATTTGTACTCTTGGAACCCTCAGCTCACCCATGTCTGGCGTTTGGTTTTATTCATATTTTGAAAACAAGCAATAGCATAACAAACCGCAGTATAAGTTTCTCTCTGAGTGTGGCTGTCGTTAGGACTTTCCTTCTGAACTTTGGCCCAGATCTACAAAAGGACTTCAACACCTAAATCCAACACTTAGCAACACCTAAGTCCAACTGTCATCAATCACTGAGAGTTTGTTAGTTTTCTTTTATACAACTGTAATATGCAGACAAGGTTTGCTCAGCTGTATAAGCAGCCATACAGAGATATAACTTAAATTCCTATCAGCAACACATAAGATTACCTGGAGAGGTTCTTTCCCCTTTTTGTAAGATTTCCTTAATGCTTCTAACTCTGCTGGTGACCCACCCTGTTAGGTTTTAATGTCTTGTCAGGAGACACTGGCTGCTTCCCACTGAAGATTCATTGCAGCAGATGTGGCTCGCTAACTCCAACCTGAATAAAAGGCAGGTGGAAGAATCCTTCCTTTGAGTGAACCTTGTCTGCATATTACAGTTGTATAAAAGAAAACTAACAACTCAAAGTGATTGGTGACAGTACTATTGGATACTTGCTGAAACACACTTAAAGATCTTTCTATATTTTCCTTATACACATCAGGGAGAGTGGAGTGACTTATGCATTTGACGCCTTTTACTGGTCTCAACGTTTTGGTATGCAACAAGGGAGCTAGGACGACGTCAGGCTCAATTCCTGATTGTCTGGGTAGGTTTGAAAGCCACATGAAAGAGCTGAAGATTAGAAAGAACCATAGTGAATTCTTTGATAAAGATATTGCACCTTCATGCAATTTCCTCCTGAAATGATGTTTCGTTATAATTTAAAAAATAACGTATTTGAACATTTCCAGTCAAGCTATAAATGTGTGTTTATTACAAATAATTCAATTACCTAGCTTTTTTAATACTTACATGAAATATTTTCAGTTTAATTATCACTTGCTAATCTACAAGATGATATAAAAGAAAGGACTAATTAATTTGGATTAACGAAGAACTGACCCGTCCAAAGCATTAATAAAACTTCAATAAAAGTAGGGTTTTTTAACATATTTGTTCTCCCCTAAGTTGTTTTCACTGTAGTATGTCTCTTCACGTCTCAGTCTCCTGAAATGGAAGTGCTGAAATTTTCAGATGCATGAAGTGGAAAATACAGTAGGCAGGTAGGTATAAATACACAGCACATGAAAAGATTGGGGGAAGAAAGGGGAAGCTGATAGTAATAAATATAAATCAAAAGTTAGTAGTATTAGAAAATAAGGGAAGCCAAAGGACACAAGGAGAAATCTATGGCCAGCAGAGTTAAAGAAAATAAAAATGAGCTTAAGGAACGAAAGGAATCCTAACAATGGTATTGGTCCATTACTGGATGGAAATGGCAGAACTAAGACAGAAGTGCTCAATAAATATTTCTATTCTGTACTTGGGTAAAAAGCAGACGATGTAGTGAGATCATACAACGATAGAATACTTTCCATTCCAACAGTAACTCAGGAGGTTGGTAAACAGCAGCTACTAAAGCTAGACATTTTTATATCAGCAGATCCGGATAACTTACATGCAAGTGTTTAAAAGGGTTGTCTGAAGAGCTTTCTGGAGCACTTGATGATTTTCAGTAAAGCCTGTAATGCTGGGGAAGGTCCAGAGGACTTAAAGAAAGCTACTGTGACAATATTCTGAAAAGGTAAATGGCACGACCTAGGTAACTATAGGCCTGTCAGCTTGACATCAATCTGTGGGCAAAATAATGGAGCAGCTGATATGGGACTCAATCAATAAAGAATTCATTAATGTCAGTCAACATGGGGTTATGGAAAATAAATCTTGGCAAACTCACCTGATATCTTTTCGGATTAGATTACAAGTCTGGTATTGGCATAACTCAGGGAAGTCCTAATGGCCGGTGCTATTATAGAGTGGTCTGACTAGATGAATGCAATGGTGCTTTCTGAGTTTATATTATATGAATGAATCATAGGCGGGGTTAGGTCTATTTGATGACAGATCTAGGGCCTGATGCAAAGCCCATTGAAGTCAGAAAAAAGACTTTCACCGACATCAGTAGGCTTTAGATCACAAAGTGTCATTAGAGGCTGGACAAAGACGACTTATGCCTCTGTGCATATTGCTTTGCCTGATGTAAAGTGGGGGTGTTTGTCAATCATATATGTTGTAACCTCCGACCTCCAGCATTGTTGTAAGTCAGTCTGATAAAAGGGCTGTAAGAGTTAAAGGCTGTTACATGCCAAACCCATATTATGCCTGTGTCTGTATCTTTGCCTGTTATACTTGACCGTACATCAATGTAGTTCAGTGCTTCATTTTAATGAAAGAGGTGCTGGGACTCAAGCAATTTTTTTACATTCATAACTGATGCAGCAAGCCCCGAGGTGCCAAAGCTATGAACTGCTAGCCCTAGAAGTGCCAGGGTTCAGCCGTGGCACAAATTAAGCACTGATGTAGTTAGACTTAAGCTCATCAGGGAAAAGACCATGTCTCATTTGTATCTTGTATAGCACTAAACACCTCTAGTGTTTGACCCTTCAACCACTACTCCCACTGAGCAGCACTTACTTACTCATGTCAATGTCCCATTGAATTCACTTGGCGAGAGAAGAGGTGGGAGAATTGGGCCCTATGCTGTTAGTAAATGGTTTCTACTTGAAGCACATACATTTTTATATACTGGTCTTAAAGTGGATGAGACCTTTGTAGTGTAGACAGTTTTCTGATGCTCTGCTATAAAATGGAACATATGGCCGATATCCTGCAGTATATAAAAATACTGTATTTGTGCTCACTGCTCAACCCCTGGCTCTGCCACAGGCCCTTCCCCCACTCCACCCTTTCCTACCGCCTCCCCTGAGCCTGCCATGCCCTCGCTCCTCCCCTCCTCCCCCCAAAAGCCTCCTGCACGCCACAAAACAGCTGATCAGGAGGTGCAGGGAGGGAGAAGAAGGTGGAGGTGCTGATGGGTGGGGCTGCCGGTGGGTGGGAGGTGCTGGGAGCGAGGGGTGGGAACTGACAGGGGGCTGCTGACGTATTACTGTGGTTCTTTGGCAATGTACATTGGTAAATTCTGGGATAAATAGCCATTGAAAGACCTATCCTCCATGAATTGATCTAGTTCTTTTTTGAACCCTATTATAGTCTTGGCCTTCACAACATCCTCTGGCAAAGAGTTCCACAGGTTGACTGTGCATTGTGTGAAGAAATACTTCCTTTTATTTGTTTTACAACTGCTTCCTATTCATTTCATTTGGTCATTCCTAGTTCTTGTGTTATGAGAAGGAGTAAATAACACCTCCTTACTTACTTTCTCACACTAGACATGATTTTATAGACCTCTATCATATCCTACCTTAGTCGTCTCTTTTCCAAGCTGAAGAGTCCCAATCTTATTAATCTCTCTTCATATGGAAGTCATTCCATACCCCTAATCATTTTCCAGTTCCAATATATCTTTTTTGAGATAGGGCGACCACATCTGCATGCAGTATTCAAGTGTGAGTGCACCATGGATTTATACAGAGGCAATATGATATTTTCTGTCTTATTATCTATACCTTTCCTAATGATTCCCAACATTCTGTTAGCCATTTTGACTGCTGCTTCACATTGAGTGGATGTTTTTAGAGAACTATCCACAGTGACTCAAAGATCTCTTTCTTGAGTGGTAACAGCTAATTTAGACCCCATCGTTTTATATGTATAGTTGGGATTATGTTTTCCAATGTGCATTACTTTGTATTTATCAACATTGCACACAAATCTATTATTAAAAGAGCATCATTATGTTTGCAAAGTCTAAAAGCTAAGAAATGCCAGGATTAAGGTTGCCTGTGATCACATAATTAAAGACTATTACAGTGCATACAAACAAATTAGCATTGTATGGGCAACCTCAATTCTGGCATTTCCTAACCTTTGTGATTGACTTTGCAAGCTTAATAAAGCTGTTTTAATGTAGATTTACATATATAGTTATTTATTCCTGGTATTGTGGTTGTTTCCAGAGACTAAAATCAGTATCAGGACCCCACTGTACTAACACCTAATGAGTGACAGATCCTGCCCCAAAGTTGCTTAGGCTCTGTCTATACTAATTACACTGGTCTACAATTTTTGAGACGTCGTCTGCTTCAGAGATAAAATGTGCTATTTAGTATGTATTTTGATGTGCTGAATTCAAATATGACAATTAAAACAACTGATTGGCTACTGTTTCTAAGATATTTAAGTTTTTACATTTTATGTCTATGTATATTGTGTAGATAGAGTTTTAATCATAAATTGTAAACCTAGGTCTTTTCATGTGTTTATGGTTGCTTTACATGATACTATTTCACCTGTCCTGTTTATGTAACACTTTAAAAATCAGCAAAGGGGTTATATAAATAAAATGTATTATGAAACAAAAGGCAAAAAACTATTATGTACATAGTTTAGTCCTATTCAGTGTCTACTCGGCGCTTCTTGGCTTGTCTCTTGTATTCATTAAATGGAGCATCTCTTGTCACTGTCCAGCAATAGTCTGCAAGCATTGATGGGCTCCATTTGCCCTGATAGCGTTTCTCCATTGTTGCAATGTCCTGGTGAAATCGTTCGCCGTGCTTGTCGCTCACTGCTTCGCAGTTCGGTGGAAAAAAATCTAGATAAGAGTGCAAAAAATGTATCTTTAGTGACCATGTTGCAACCAAGGCTTTTGTATGCCTTGAGGAGGTTTTCCACCACCAACAACCTGTAGTTGTCTGCCTTGTTGTTTCCAAGAAAATTTTTTGCCACTAACTGGAAGGCTTTCCAGGCCTTTTTTTCCTTGCCACGCAGTGCATGGTCAAATGCATCATCTCGAAGAAGTTCATGAATCTGAGGACCAACAAAGACACCTTCCTTTATCTTAGCTTCACTTAACCTTGGAAATTTTCCACTGAGGTACTTGAAAGCTGCTTGTGTTTTGTCAATGGCCTTGACAAAGTTCTTCATCAGACCCAGCTTGATGTGTAAGGGTGGTAACAAAATCTTCCTTGATTCAACAAGTGGTGGATGCTGAACACTTTTCCTCCCAGGCTCCAATGACTGTCGGAGTGGCCAATCTTTCTTGATGTAGTGGGAATCTCTTGCACGACTATCCCATTCGCAGAGAAAACAGCAGTACTTTGTGTATCCAGTCTGCAGACCAAGCAAGAGAGCAACAACCTTCAAATCGCCACAAAGCTGCCACTGATGTTGGTCATAGTTTATGCACCTCAAAAGTTGTTTCATGTTGTCATAGGTTTCCTTCATATGGACTGCATGACCAACTGGAATTGATGGCAAAACATTGCCATGATGCAGTAAAACAGCTTTAAGACTCATCTTCGATGAATCAATGAACAGTCTCCACTCATCTGGATCGTGAACGATGTTGAGGGCTGCCATCACACCATCGATGTTGTTGCAGGCTACAAGATCACCTTCCATGAAGAAGAATGGGACAAGATCCTTTTGACGGTCACGGAACATGGAAACCCTAACATCACCTGCCAGGAGATTCCACTGCTGTAGTCTGGAGCCCAAAAGCTCTGCCTTACTCTCGGGTAGTTCAAAATCCCTGACAAGGTCATTCAGTTCACCTTGTGTTATGAGGTGTGGTTCACAGGAGGAGGATGGGAGAAAATGTGGGTCCTGTGACATTGATGGTTCAGGACCAGAAGTTTCATCCTCTTCCTCATCTGACTCAAGTGAGAATGATTCTGGTGCATCAGGAACCGGCAGTCCTTCTCCGTGGGGTACTGGGCGTATAGCTGATGGAATGTTTGGATAATGCACAGTCCGCTTTTTCTTCTTTGACACACCTTTCCCAACTGGAGGCACCATGCAGAAGTAACAATTGCTGGTATGATCTGTTGGCTCTCTCCAAATCATTGGCACTGCAAAAGGCATAGATTTCCTTTTCCTGTTCAACCACTGGCGAAGATTTGTTGCACAAGTGTTGCAGCATATGTGTGGGGCCCACCTCTTGTCCTGATCTCCAATTTTGCAGCCAAAAGAAAGGTGATAGGGTTTCTTAACCATAGTGGTTATACTGCGCTTTTGTGATGCAAAAGTCACTTCACCACAAACATAGCAGAAGATATCTGCACTGTTGACACAAGTACGAGGCATCTCTGCTCACTTTGGCTAAACAGAAATGTGTCCCTTTGCAAAATCAAACACTGACAAATAAGAGAGCACGACCCTGTATGATTTCTAGAGCTGATATAGGGCAATTTGTTCAGCAGAGTGATGTAAGCTTCGTTATGATTGCATCATCCATGACTTCTAGGAATAACATGATGCAATTCATATCCTGTATGATGCAATACCAGCTTCAGATTGCATCATTCATTGTTTTGCCTGAAAAGCAATTACTGTCCAAACCCAGCCATAGATTTATTCATAGATTCAGTCAAAGATGTATTTTAGTCATTTCTGCTTTAAATTGAGATCCCTTCCCTTTATAACTCACTTATCCTCCGCCATTCCCAAGTCAAGGGTCGTACATACTGACCCAATAGCATGTCTTGAAAACTAGAGCCAATCAACAATTTTAAGTATCATTTTCGTTCTCAGTGACCCAGAATTAGTAAAGTTTGAGTACATTTATTTCAGAAGCATTTTGGCTGTAGAGCAGTGTTACCTTTAAAAAAAAATGCAATACGTTTCAGATAGGTCAATATTGTACTAGTCAGAATAGGGCTTAATATAGTTAAAATGACATTTGAAAGCAATATTGGGACTATGCAGTGCCAATGTGTACATACAGTGTTATTCATGGAGTTCTACTCAATGCATTTTATTTTTCTCACATACATACATTACCTTGTCTTGACAGTTGTTTTTCAGAGAGGTAGCTTACTTATATGTCAAAACTGAGCTGGCTGTAATCATGGTCTTGTTAGCTAAAGCAGATGTTTGATCAGCATGGCTTTACGTTCTAATTGGATAGCTAGCTTTCATAATGCTGTCCTATAGACCCTGAAATGGGCCTGAAAATAGAACAAGCAGATCTCAAACGTAACTCCCTAACCCTCATTCCTCAATATCATAAACAAGCACTGGATAGAATTCTCTCTAAATGAAGTGTCAAGCACTAAAATAAAAGCCCAATAGCTAGCTAAATTGGGTCTCAGGCATAGGGAATTTCCTGTGTGGCAATTAGTTGCAGGGAACAGGTTGTAAGAAATTCAAGTTAATATCACAAACTAGGACATTCAGACAAATCCAGATCTATTCTCTGAAACTTAATTATACATTATATGTAAGGTGAGTATACAAGTATTTGAATGACCATATTCAAAGGTAATTATCAACGGTTCACTATCATACCAGGAGGATGTATCTAGTGGAGTCCTGCAAAGATCAGTCCTTGGACCTGGTGGCCAAATGTTTGGAGGTACCGCTGAACTCAGGGCTGTGGAATAGGAATGGCCCGGGGAACAGCAGGGTTGGCTGTGCCGATAAGGGGATAAGATCCCACCTCCAAGTCCGACGAGCTGCTCTGTGGAGATCAAGGCAGTGTTGTGCCTCCCGGTACAGAGAAAGTCGCTGGGGTGGAGATCTTGTGGCTCTCAATGGAGGTTTTCCCCTAAACAGTGGCCTGGTCACCAGGCAAGGACCTGGTGATAACTCCCTGCTGCTCGGCTGCACGAGCAGTGCAAAATCTTGACCCTCCGTGGACACTGGTACTGGTAGGGTAAGAAGGTCCTCAGCCACTGCAAAAACCTCCGGGTTCGACAGCACCGCAAACAGGCTGGTACGCGGTCTTCCCTGAGGAGGTGGCTCCTGTGCAGGTGACAGAGGAGCTTGCGGTGGCACCGGAGTTGCAGGCACCTGACAATGCAGACGAAGAGCACCCCAACACGGGCATCACTCTATTTTTGTTTCCTTTCACCTTCGGCACTGGGGACCGGCTCTTCTCTTGGTGCTTCTTCTTCGGCACCAGGGAAGAGGATCGGTGCAGAGATTCACAAATCATTGGAGGAGAGCTCTGCACCGAGGCTGAGGTGCTTGGTGCTGAGTCCGAACACGACTCCGAGGCAAGTCTTAAGGCTGCCTCCATGTGGAGGACCCACAGTTGTGCAGCTTGGTCCTATTTGGTTCGGGGTCTGAAGTGCCTGCAGATTTGGCAGTGGTCTTTCCTATGAGCTTTCCCCAAGTACTTGAGACAGCTCGAGTGCAGGTCGCTCAAAGGCATAGACTTACCACAGGGTGCGCAGGGCTTGAAACTTGGCAACCGAGGCATGCCCTGGCACCGGGGAAGCGGACGATCCCACTGACTACGCATGGAGGTGTCCACAACTAACTCCTAACTACTAAAGTACAATAACGATTTACACTAAAAAGTGGAGAAACCCATAGGAGATGAATTGCCTGAACAGTAAGGGGTTCCAGCAACTGTCACGGGTGGTGAGAAGGAACTGAAAGAGAATGGGGGCGTCAGAGCCCTTTATATCGGTGCTCTGAGCACGCGGCACCAGAGGGCACTGGAGCTGACCCAACGGATATCACTAGGGAAAAAATTTCAGCAATTGTGTTCAGTGCATACACACACCTACAAAGGACATATGCAAGCACTCAAAGAAGAACTTAAATATCTGCCCCTGGGAGAACAAGTTGTATAGCAGTTCCAGTACTGATAATACCTTGTACATTGAGGCTACTTGGGTGGCTCCATTTTAAGATTTCAGGCTTAATTCAACACTGTTAGGAAGTGGTAGTTTTTGAATATCTGCTTCAATTATATAACTAATTTTCTCTGACCCAGTGTGAGAGGGCCTGGGGCTGGCTTTCAGGGGAAATAGTTTTGTTACTGTATTTAAACTAGAGTGTGGTTTATTATAGTCTCCTATGGGAATAATGCACAAAATACATAGTTTAAGCAATTCAAAAGCAAAAAGGTGACCTTTCCAGCACACTCATCCTTCCATTTCTTTTTTGAAAACCTTTTTAATCATGCATTCCCTTAGTCAATAGCGTATGAAATACGAGCACAGGAAGCTTTATGTGAAGTGTAGAAAAGTGGGTTGGAGGAAAAGATAATCGGTATGAAGATGTCATTTTCAAATGGACATCAGGCCCAGTTGCATCTTGCCTACCACCTGTTGCAGGTCCATGGAGACCTAGGAGAATGTGTAAGGTGTAAGCCAGGCACCATTTGGGCCTCTGGGTTCGTTTCTCATGCAATTGATTAGCTCTTGTACTGAGCAAAACTCCTTCATCGGGTTTACTATAACAGATCAAAGCACTTAGAACACAACCCCCTGGAGGTTTCCAAATCTACAACAGCTGTTGCTGCTGCCAGCATTTTTCTTGTGGGTGTTGATGTAGAAATAATATAACAGCAATAGCAGAAATTTTCAAACGCTAACTCACTGTGCAGAATGGGGGGCAGAGGGAGCTTGATGACCTAGCAGTTGAAGTCCCCATAGCAAATATGAGCATGTTTACAGAAACAAGAAATTATTATTGCAAAACATAACACTAAACATGAAGGAACAACAAAACTTGCTCACTGTACAAGTAAAATGTTTTATTCCAACTCTGAAATCTGCAAACTCTCTGAATTTTGAAAATCTGGGTTTTCCCCATCATGTACACAATCACCAGTAATATGTTCTGCGGATTAAATCATATCCTCAGATACTACTATGCAACCCCATCAGCATTTAGGCAGTTTACAGATTATGCCCTCAGCAACATCTGTGAAGACAACAGACTTGCACAGGTGGAACCAAGCATACTTTGCTCTGCAAAATCTCTCTTACTGGAGATGGTGCAGAGGATGAAAAGAGGTTTATCTTGATTGTTAGAGCCCAGTTTGAGTTTGTGGGGCTGACAGAGAAGAAAAAAACATATACACTGAGCAAATTTGATATGGAAATGAGTGAGACACAGTGAATATAGAAGCCCACGATATCATTTTTTACAAAGTCACTTTTTTTAGGATAGAACCACAAACGTAGGGGGCATGCGCTGGAGCAGGAATAGAGTTACGTTAAGTCGAAAGCCAGTGCAGAGTACAAGAACTCCAGCATATGGCCTTCTGTCCTTACACACCCCCAGAAAATACATGAAATCAATGTGGTTTGTTGGCACGACCCCTCCACCTGACAGAATTCCGCAAGGCAATCTTTATGAAGTATTCTGGCCCCTATGTAGGACTTTCCACCCAGAGGTAAAAGAGTGCCACTTGCTTATTGCAACATTTCAGGGCCTACCTCTTCAAAATCTTAAAAAACTTTCCAGAACTGAGGTGTGTGTGTAGACTCTCAAACAGGCATTGTTCTTAATGAATAACAAAACATTACTGAACCAACTTCTCTAAGGACTGGTCTACACTAACCCCACAATTCGAACTAAGATACACAACTTCAGCTACGTGAATAACGTAGCTGAAGTCGAAGTATCTTAGTTCGAATGAAAAGGTACTTACCGGGGATCCACACGAGGCGCGCAGGCTCCCCCGTCGACTCCGCCTACTCTGTTCACGGAGTAGGATTACCGGCGTCGACGGCGAGCACTTCCTGGTTCGATTTATCGCGTCTAGACAAGATACGATAAATCGATCCCAGAAGATCGATTGCTCGCCGCCGAAGCAGCAGGTAAGTATAGACGTACCCTTAGTTGTATGGCTACTAAGTACCTAACCTTCAATAAAGAAACAAATTACAAAATATATCTTGTTATACAATGAACTGCAATCAAAGTCAGTCTATCCACTCCTGAAAATATATCTATATACCACCAAGGAAATTCTCTGTAAGGTCAAGCCTGCAACATGCTGAATGCCCTACTAATCTATTGGGCTCCATTAGAGCTGAACATGTTCCCCAAATTGCAATATTGTACTGTGTATCTCTATTGAACATTTTTGATAAACTTAACTATCAGCCAAAACCACAACACACTTTTATATTTAGATCGTGTTATTCCAATGTGATACTCACAGACTTTAATGATCAGATTTCCATTTCCTTTCCTTTATGTCTTACATTCTTCGAGTGACATAAAATTGGAAAAGCATTTAATAGAGAATCACTTATGATCCATTAGTTCTAAAACCCAGCTTTTTAATGTCTCCGAATTAGTCTTTCAGAATAGAGCTAACTTCAGACATGAAGATTTTTTTTTTATTTTAATCACATAAAGTAGAGGCTATATCTTGAGAGACCAAAACTTGTTATATGCTTGGGTTTTTTTTTTCTTCTTCTACCTGTATAACTTTTAGTAAAGGTCTATTAAACCAGCACAAATTTGCAATCATTTTTTTAAAGCATAGCTCTTTTCTACTTCAGTCTAACAGGCATAAGATCAGTTGAATTCTGACTATATTTGAAAGGAACTAATATGGAACCCATCCCACAGCCAGACCTTCTAAGACAAGCCTGGAAGCACAAAGTACCAGTCTCATTCAATAATTTATCCTACCCTTTTCTCCTTACCTATCATTTCTCTTCATCTTCCCTAACCTGAAATTCTGTCCTATCTTTGCTTCTCTTCTCTTTATCTGGTAAGATCTTTGGGACAGGGAATATGTCTTACTCTAACTGTAAAGCACTACGTAAATAATACCTTTAAAAAAATCAGATCACTATTTCCTTATCTTTTTTCTGTAGATCAATTTAATATAAAGTTTTTCTGCTTTGTATTAAGGATGATTCTAATTATTATTCCTACTTGGTGATTTGACATTTACTAATACATAGCACCATTTTTAATAATGTTTTTAACATACACATATACACCCACTTTCCTTAAAAATGTCTTAATGTAGAAAAGAGTTCCCTCTTGTGTCTGAATGATATCAATACAGGTAAATATCATTACCTGTAGATTTCTGTGTACTCTGTATTTTCAATAGAGTTTACAGGGCACAACTAAGATTAGTTTTATATTCACTCTCCAGTATCCAGCTCCATCATGAAATACAAAAGCCAGTGTGTGAACATGAAGCCTTCTGGACTCTCATCAGGCCACCATCTTGGGCCTTCTACTATCCAACTGCCTTTGGGTTCCAGAATATGTAGTGTAACATTGCTAATACTAGATGATGCTCTCATATGACATGATAGAAGTAGTTTCTAAGTATTTAGGCTTGGCAGAATTTGATTTTTATTTTTATAATTTAATTGGATAATCTGTTTATTTTAAAGCATTGTTTCTATTTTATCTATTTAAATTTTCAGTTGTGCAAAATTATGAGATTGAAGCATTTTTTTATTTGACTTACATTTTCACAGTTGCAGGAATTTATGTGCAGGGTTCTGACAATTATTTAATGACAGTAGATGTTGAGATTCAAAAAGTTAAAGCTTTATAACCTTAAAACACAAATTGTCAACACCACATGTCAAAATACTCAAGTAAATATCCTTCAATTAAACCCTAATAAATTCTAAAGCAGCATTTTTCTTTCTTTGCCTAGGTATAAATTTCGATTATTGATGGAAATATTTTTGTTGCCTTGTGTATGTATGGTAAAAGACATTTACTACCATGTACTGGTTAAAATTCTAATCCTTCCAAGCCTGTATGTATTACATCTCTCAATTGCCAGGGGAAGGAATTAACAGACTATAATTACTTCTGCCATGGTAGTACCACTTCACTGTTCCAGCCCAGGGCCATGCTTCTAACATGGTGTTAACATTACTGAAGTCCATTGCCTAACAAAGTGAACACTAACAATATAGACTATGCTGAGTTAAGGTTCTTTCACCACATTTTAGAAAGTGCTTTATTTGTAATACATAATGTTGCAGTCAATACTCAATACTCACATAAAAGGATAAATAAGAAATCAAAATATACATAGCAGCCTTAACTCTGATCATTGTACGTAGGGCTGTTTCTCATACTACTGTATGTCAGCATCCAGCATCTCAAATTGTACATAGGGAAGTGAAGCCGCAGTGCTGAGAAGACTGGTCCTGCCCCCAGAGCCCTGATTGACTGGAGATGTGCACTGAAAAGCAGCTCACTTTTCCACCCTCACAGAGCCCTGGGTGGCTAGAGAGCCAGAAGGAAATCCTGTCCTTATTTCTTGCTCTCTGTTTGGAGTAGGTGATGCCATTTGAGAGGGGAGGGCATGGGCTTTAAGAGAATATATGTGCTGCTGCTTCAGAAACACAGCAGGCTCCAATGGAGCCAGAGCGGGGAACAGGCAGTCTCCTCTCAGAGCTTTCTGCACACAAGATTCTGCCACTGTTCAAAGGGAAAGATATGCCTTCATGCAGGACTATGAAACTGAGACTGGAGGGGCATTAGAAACTGTTTGTAACTGATGGATGTAGAGTCCCTTTTAGGCACCGTAGATTTATGCCTTACGCACATTGACTCTTCTTTGTAATGATGCTGGGGTTCTGCCTGCACTAATGATGGCACTGGGCTACAACTAGGCATTGGCAGTGCTTAATTTGTGCCAGGTCTTGCCAGGGCTGAGCCCTGGCACCTCTAGGTTTGGCAGTTCATAGCCCCAGCACCTCTGGGCTTGCTGCATCAGTTATGAATGTGAAAGAATTGCTTGAGCCCCAGCAGCTCTTTCATTACAAATTAAGCACGTGGTGTTGGTGGGATTCCTGTGTGAGTTTGGAACTCACAGCAAAGAGGGGAGTCCTCACCCCAGGAGGAAATGTGTCTTTAGCGGGTTGTTTTATTTGTTTAAATAAAGCAGGTGTCTCTTGAAAGCTGCTCAGAGGTATGGAATGTGAATAGTCCCAAGGGAGATGGATTAATGGGAGGAGTATGGGTGCAGTGGTCTGCTGTATATGACAACTGCAGATTACCAGAACCTTAATTTTAGCATTTTCTGAGCTGTGTGCAACTTTAGGTGGTTTATTTTGGGGGGATGGATAATGTGTAGTATTGACACACACACACACACACACACACACATTCCATGCTCCTTCACAATGAACAATATATTGTACCTTTAAAATGATAACAGATAACAGTAGGAAATCTAGGGACAATGATCCGCTTCCACCAACTACCGTTAATCTTTATATCTCAGTGGTCTTGTAATGAGCTGTCCCAGTCCTAACGAACACAATTATGTTCTTATGCTCATCCTCAAATTCAGTTTTAAGCTATCAGTTGTGCTCTGTCCAATACAGGCAACGTTTCATAAAGCACTTCCACTGTCAGCTCTCACCATGAAGAATGTTTAATCCTTAGCTTCATTTCTTGTTGTGTCATCAAGTGTTTACATACAACAGGGTGTTACAAAAAGACTATTTAAATCTGGACTGACAGATTTTTTCCTGGCATGCCATCATCCTATTCCTCTAATGCAGTCTTCCCATCTCACAAGGTCATGTAAAAGCAATACACCTACATGTACAGGAATATTCGCAGAACAGTAGAACCCCGGAGTTACAAACACCAGAGTTACGAACTGACCAGTCAACTACACACCTCATTTGGAACTGGAAGTACACAATCAGGCAGCAGCAGAGACAAAATAAATAAATCAATAAAAAAGTAAACAGTACTGTACTGTGTTAAATACAAACTACTAAAAAAATTAAGGGAAATGAGCACTTTGCTTCTGCATAGTAAAGTTTCAAATGTGTATTAAGTCAATGTTCAGTTGTAAACTTTTACAGCTTTTACAGAAAGAAAAACCATAACGTTTTGTTCAGGGTTACAAACATTTCAGATTTATGAACAACCTCCATTCCTGAAGTGTTTGTAACTCTGACCTTCTACTGTACAATGCTGTACCTGCTCCTGCTCAGGGCCGGCTCTAGGATTTTTGCTGCCCCAAGGAAAACAAAAAACCTCTGCAACCCCCCCACCATAGCTCACCTCCGCTCCACCTGCTCCCATGAACATGCTGCCACTCCACTTCTCCCCACTCCCTCGCCTGAGAGGGAGGGGGGAGAAGCGAAGCGGCGGCACCTTCAGGGGAGCAGGCGGAGCGGAGGTGAGCTAGGGCGAGGGGGGCGCAGGAAGTAACGGGGGTAGAGGAACAGGAACCGCTCCCCACCCCAGCTCACCTCCGCTCTGCCGTCACTGCTCGGCTTCTCCCCCTCCCTCCCAGGCTTGCCGCGCGCGAAACAGCTGTTTCGTGCGCCGCCGCTGCTCGGCTTCTCCCCCTCCCTCCCAGGCTTGAAAGCCTGGGAGGGAGGGGGAGAAGCCGAGCAGTGGCCGTGCAGAGCGGAGGTGAGCTGGGGCAGCAGGGGCACATTTCTAGGGGTGGCATAGCCGGCGCCAGAATGCCGCCCCTAGAAATGTGCCGCCCCAAGCACCTGCTTGTTTTGCTGGTGCCTAGAGCTGGCCCTGCTCCTGCTGCAGCTGATGCTTTGATTGTTTCACCTCAGTCTGAGATCTGAGATGCTCCACACTGCTCCACACTCTTCCTTTGGAAAATTCTGACAGGATTTACCAAGTGGTTTGTGAAACTCAGCAAATCTTTTGGTGAATTAAGGCTAAGTCCTGCGGAGTTGTTACCAAAGGCCTGTACAGACCAACAGAAAATTTTAATTGTAGCTGACTTGGAGAAAAGCAGCTGCTTCTACAATCATCAGAGTCCAAGACATATTCACTACAATTGACCTTTTTATTATACGGACATTAAAGCCACAGAGAGGAGAATAAAACCACTTGTGTCTCCTCACTTAAATGCTGGGCTCTGAGAGGGTTTATATGTAACTTGTCAGCTTTGCTATGCTAGTTTCTAGTCTGTATTACATTTGCTGCTGTGTGGAACTCTAATGAATTATTTAACTTCATTAGGATTATTAGTTAGGTGGATTTAACGAGGTCCCGTTAACATGGTAGGCAGAACTCAGAAGGCCACTGATGTCCACATTATCAGTTCTGTATATAAAAGTGAGGCGTGAAACTCACGAGCTTCAGTTTGAGTAACAGTTTAGATGCATATCCAAAGTTAATGCCAATCCACGGCTGCTTGTTCTAGAAATCTCATAAAAGTACACTATTTTCTAGTTCCAAATACACTAAAAGTATAGTAGGATTTGCTCCCTCAGTGGCATTTCAGTATTTCTGCTTCAGGCCCAGACAAAACCCAGAAGTGTAGAAATAACTGATGGTTTTGAACCTTATAAATAATTACATACATATTTTAAGCAGAGCCATGAGCTAGTACTGATTTTAAAAGACGGTTTCATTATTAATTCTGAAAAAGTTATGCTATCTACTTCGCTTTCTTTTTTCTGTTCATGAATTGTTCATAAATAGGTTTTGATTTTTACAAATATATTTAATTATCCAACCAGCTTATGCAAACAAATTTCAGCATATTGGTTGATTAAAGACTTGCCACTTTGACTAACTGCTCTCTGTGTGGCGTGACTGATCCCTTAATTACATGTTGTCTCTGCTCCTGACTGTATAGCTGAAATGTTTGAACAAGAACATGGTAAACAGTAAAAAAAAATGGCAGCCTCTAACAAACCTCTGAGCATGTGCAATTTGATTTCTTTTCAGAGGTTTACAACCAGGAAGATGTTCCTGCTTCAAAGAACTTAGGTGTTAGAGCTTCTCAATGAAATGGCTGAAAGAATTTATGAAGTTGGCAAACAATGTGTTTTTTGCCTAACCTCATTCGAGGAAAGAGCTAAACTGTTTGTTTTTGCTGAAACTTTCACAAATTATATATTCAGCCTGAGGCAGGCACAAAAAACTTCAGCCCAACCAGTGAAAGTTTGGCAAAGTTATAAGCAACTGAAACCAGAGTTCTATACAGGAAGGGTTGGACAACCTTAACTATTAGCAGTACTACCTGTGCAATCTATAATAACAGGAATGCTCATCCAATTCGACACCAATAGTAAATATAAGGCTTGATCTTGCAAGATGCTCTGCATCCCACACTCCCATTGAAGTCAGTTGAAGTTGAGAGATCTCAGCACCTTCCAAGATTGAACCCAAGAGGATAATACAATAAACCTAGTGACCCAGACCTCACCAAAAGCCTGGAGGAGGGAGGTCTGAGTAAGGATGGGCTTTGGGATGGTTGCAGAAAACCAACAAATGTGGGCTCTAACAGATCAGATGGGCCAGCATATTGCAAAGTTAAGGACCGGTCATGGCAAATACCCTACTGCAGATTCCTCTCATTTATATCAAAGGCTCTCTAGATCAGGTACCTCCATTGATCTTATCTGTGGTTGTATGGCACTGGGAAAGAGGCGATCTCTTGAGTAACCAGATCCCCAAACACTTAGGGTCCATAAAATTGAAATGGAATATGAACATTTAAAAGAAAAAATAGGACAAGGACATCACTGTATTGCAGCTGCCCCCAGAGTGACTCTCCCTAGCATTTCCAGTCAATCAATAGCATCCCATCTGTGTCAATTATGGAAAAGATTAAAGCAACAAGAGGTCACATTAGTTCAGTAATCCAGAAAATTTCTGATTACCATGCGGGGGTATAGATTATTTAAGTAGTACTTCTATTGGCTGTGAAATATACAAACATGATAAATGGCTTGTGAATCAATAGAGGCTGTGGTTTATTGATTCACAAGCCATTTACTGAATAACTGTGTTTGGAAGATACTTCCCCTGTAATGTTGATCCCTTTTCGATGTTTAGAAAAATACAAATCTGAACAATTTAGATATATCATTCAGAAGCCCCCACTTTTCTCCAACAATACGCTTATTTGACAAAAATTTGCAAAGTATTTTTTCATTTCAGGAAGTATTCTTACTGAGAACACTGGCAGACACATTAACAGGCAGAACTGGAATAGCTCTATGTGAGAAATATCTTATGGCTGAGAAGTTGAACAATCTTAAATATTTAAATTATCGCCTATGGTCATATAATTATTTGGAATCACTGAATCAATGATTGTCTATGACAGAGGTGGGCAAACTATGGCCTGCGGGCCACATCCGACCTGCGGGACCGTCCTGTCCTGCCCCTGAGCTCCCAGCCAAGGACGCTAGACCCTGGCTCCTTCCCCGCTGTTCCCCTCCCCCACAGCCTTGCAACCGTGCGGGCAGCGCTCTGGGCATCAGGGCTGCGCGCTCCTGCGGGGCAGCAAGCCAGCGTGTCTGGCTCCAGCCGGGCACGCAGCTGCCAGACATGCTGCTCTGAGCAGCATGGTAAGGGGGCCAGATATGGGGCAGAGGATCCTGGGGGCAGTCAGGGGACAGGGAGCAGGGAGCGGTTGGATGGGGCGGAGGTTCGGGGCGCAGGAGCGGTCAGGGAATGGGGAACAGGGGGGGTTGGATAAGCGTGGGAGTCCCGGGGGTCCTGTCCCGGGGTGTGGATGGGGTCGGGGCAGTCAGGGGACAGGGAGCAGAGGGTTTGGATAGGGGGTGGGGTTCTGGGGGGGCGGTTAGGGGAGGGGGGGTCCAGGGAGGGGGCGGTCAGGGGACAAGGAGCGAAGGGGGTGGATGGGTGGGGGATTCTGAGGGGGGCAGTCAGGGGGCGGGAAGTGGGAGGAGGCAGATGGGGGCGGGGGCCAGACTGTTTGGGGAGGTACAACCTTCCCTATCTGGCCCTCCATACAGTTTTGCAACCCCGATGTGGCCCTCGGGCCAGAATGTTTGCCCACCCCTGGTCTATGAACATTCTCTAAGCATTCATTTGGCTAGCGGTCTGGAAAATGTCTGTGTCCTAATTAAACATTTCCTAAAAGAAACTGTAATGGAAAATAAATATCAGTTGTTATGAAGGAGCCATTTGCCTAATTAATTGTAATTTAAATAGGCAGAGAAAAGGCAATGTCTCTCCCCATTCGCAAATTTCAGAGATTGCTGCATGAAATGTTTTTAACTTTTACAAAATGTAGGAAAGTGATTATAATGACCTTCAATTAGGAGGTGCTAGAGCGGATGGAAGAAGATCAGAGGCTACTAAAATCAAAGAAAATTAATAGCTTTTCATGATAAGCAGTTGAGAGATCTCCCATGTTGGTTTGGTTTTGTTTGGTTTTTTTGCCTGAGTATATAGAATACATTTTACCATACAGTTCCTGGCTTCACTTATATCCATCCACTCCCATGGATGTCAATGAGGATGCAGTTATAACTGAAGACAGGATTTGGCTGAATATATTTCAATAATATATTACTTCATAGATAAGTTATATGATTTAAGACATGGTTGGCCTCAGCATTTTATTGCATCAACATGAGGCCACTAATACAGCATGTTTGACATAAAGCACAACATTTCCTGCATTAACACTGTGCACTAAGATTAAGGAACAGCGCTATCAAATGCAACTGATTAATCCTAACTTCACCAGAAAAACCGTTCCATCTTTTTAAAGAGAGCTGACAACCTCAACCTTTTATAGTTGGCTCGTATTCAGCATAACTTTGCAGGAAATCCTAGATTGTCATTGTCTCGGCCTGAGCCCCTTTCAGCTAGCTGTGATCTGATATGTTGTTTACATATTTTCTCTACACAATATAGATGTGTGTTCTGGTTGCTGCAAGCAAGCAATCAAAAATGGCCATCACATGTGACCAGATAATGGAACCTAAAACATACAACAATACCATGAGTTTCTCCATTTCAGTGAGTATCAAGTACAGAACAGGGCTTCGTGTTCTGTTGCTTGTGTGGGGGAACACAGACCTGGTCTACACTTAAAAGTTAAGTTGACACAGCTAAATCAGTCAGGGATGTGTAAAATCCACATCCCAGACCAAAGTAACCATGCTGAAATAACCCCCAGTGTAGACACAGTTATGTCAACAGAAGAATGAGAGGAGGTGGTGAAAAAAAACCCTGCTATAGTAGGCTGCATCTACACTATGGGGTTATGTGGTTACGTTTAGACTCTGTAGTGTAGACATACCCTAAGTCAGACTGGACATGGACTGAACACTTTTTACAAAACGTGACAGTCAGCAACACAGAGACAACCGCTAGCAATGAGTCAGGAAGCCTAACCTACATTACAGACTGAGTACAATTGCCCAGTTTACTTGTTCTGTGCTTCTGTGTTTCGATCACTTCCAATGCACAGAAAAAAAGACTACATGCCATCAGAAATGGATTAGGGTATTGTGGGGCCCTGGGACAGAGCAAGTGGGGGCCCCTCCCTACCCCTTCTGCCTGCAGTCCTGTTCTCCCTCCCCTCTCCCCCCCCCCCCCCACCCCGCTGCCCTGGCGCTCCTGCTGGGGAAATGGGTCAGGGTACAGGGGCTTGCCCCACTCCGCTCGCCCAGCATTTCTGCCAGGAAGTGGGATTGGGATGCGAGGGCTTCCCCTGACCGCCCAGCACTCCTGCCGCGGAGAGAGGGGTCAGGGCGCGGGGGCTTCGTCTGCTCAATGGCAGGAGTGCCGGGCAGGTGGAGTGGGGTCAGGGTGCAGGAGCGCCTATTTTTTCAAGGGCTCCCAATTGGCCCTTGGGCCCGGGCCCCATTGGCCAATCCATCACTGCATGCCACCCTTAATTGTTGGTATGTCTACATGCTGTTGGGCAGTGGATCAGTAACACGCTCCAGACCTTCCTCTATCAAAATGAGGACAATTGTTTTCATAATCCCCAAAGGCTGTGAACCGGGTAGAGCAGACAGTGCTAACAACAGCTACCTGACAATGAACAGAGACCTGGCCAATGTTCCCTCTAATTTTTGACAGGCCGTGTGCGCAAAAAAATTTCTTTTGCGCAAATTTTTGACAGGCCATGTGCGCAAAAAATGTCTTCTATACAAATTGTTGTGCTTCTGTGCAAATTTTTGTGCGCACAGTATTTCGCCGTGTGCGCAGGGTTTAGAATCTGTGTGCGCGCGCACGTGCACACAGCTTAGAGGGAACAGTGGACCTGGCCATTGTGCTTAAGGCACATTGAGCATAATGATGTTAGCAGGAATAGCTGCACCTCACGGCATCAGCAAGGATTTCATTTAAAAAAAAATAAGGCTGATAAATGTCATCTGAAAGGTAGCAATAGGGCAGAGAATGATCGTATATCCTAACATGGACACACTTCATCTCACCCTCAACTCCCAGTCCCTACCCTATTCATGAATTCAATATTAATGTTTCAAACAGTGCAGTACAACTATTGTAGGCTATAATGCTTTGCACCATTCCTACAGCATATGATTTACAAACTTATACGAGGTGCTACCAGGAGACTGATCCCAGCTTCGGACTCCGGCCATAAGTATATGTCCCATGGGTACAAATTAAAGTCCCAGCTTTTATGCATTCCGAACTCTCTGAATAAAGCCAAGGGGAGGTTTTGGTGCACAATGGATGTGGGATCAGGCCCTAAAGTAGGTTTCTGAGTTATCTTCTCATGGAAATAAATGGTAAGTTTCCTGAACATTCATATTTAGTCAAATATTCCATATTTTTAAGCTGTCAATAGGAGCTAGAGATGATAAAGTAACAGCAACCAATGTCCTGGAACAGGGCCTTCTGAACAGGAAAGTATGTGATGAAAAGGAAAAGTGGGGAGAGAACAGTAACATTTTAAGAGGAAGAAGGTTCAACAGACACCAGGTCTCAATCGGGGATCAGAGCTTCACAGTTAGATGTAAAAATGGTTTTAATAAGTACAGTGGTCAGGATATACTAATATAGGCCCAAATCCTGCCAGTTCTGCACAGGCAGAGCCCTGCACCTATATGGTGCTGCACTGACTTCAATAGGACTCCATGTTGGGTACAGGGATCCAGGCATGTGGAGAAATTTACAGGATCAGGGCCGTTACGTTAGTCACTGCATTAGTATTATTAAATGGATATTTTCATTCTGTCAGCCTTACTCTAGAATTAGTCATTCTTTTTAAATAAAAATGAAAAATGTCCTACAAAATTACCAAACCTGTTTCAACATACGCACAGCCCAAGTCTCCAAACCCATCCTCCAGGAGTTGCTAGCATGAGTAAATACTAATGTAAATAAGGGTTTTCTGGATCAGGTGCTTAAAGTGGTAAGAGACTATTTTGTGTGGTGTCAGTGTTACATGTTACATAGAGAGAAAAAGTATTTGGCTTAGAGGCACACAGGTAACTATACTGAGAAGGCTTACATGAGTTGTACGTAGTGTTTGCTTGTGTTACAACAAAATCAAGTGGAAATTGTTTTGTCACCCTCACCAGGAGCTGAATTCACAAAGGGGCTGAGGAGGTGTGACCCTGAGTGTTGCAACACCAAGCTTCCAAGCGTCTAGAAAAATCACAGGAACAACTGTGATCCACAAAGCCTGAGGTAGGCACCTAGGGTCTCTCTACAATGAATGGGAAGAGAGAGTCACTTTAGATTGCAATCCACAAAAGCCAAAGCCAACGTGCTAGGTGCGGAACTACCTAAGTTAGCCTGTGGGAGATGCCGATGAGAGGGCTGTGTCTTAAACCCCAGCCCTCTCACTGAGTTCAATATCTACACTGCAAAAGCAGATCTGCAGCAGCGAATCTCAGAGCTCAGATCAACTGACTCAGGCTTGCGCTGCAGGGCTAAAAATAGCAGTGTAGATATTGAACCTCAGGCTGGAGCCAGGCTCTTAAACTCCGTGAGGGGAGAGGGTCTCAGCTCCAGCCTGATCCCAAATGTCTACTCTGCTATTTTTTAGCCCCATAGAATGAGCTGATGTTTGCTGCCACAGGTCTTTTTTGCAGTGTGGACTGCAGGGAGGTGCCTATCTCTGCCAGTGATCTATAACCAGGAGCCCCTCTCCTGGTGTCAGGCAACTTAGCCACCTAAGGCATTTCTTGTGAGAATGAATTTGGTGGGCAGAATGAGTTAGTTATCACCACCCCCACCACATCTCCTTCTCCAACCAGATTTTGAATGGGAATTTATCAGTTAGGCAGCCTCTAAGCAAGCCTACTGGATCTGGCCCCACATGCAAAATAGGCAGGAGGAATGCCTATCTTCCCCCGCTTTGTGGGTTGCCCTGGGGTTTGGGCAGGAGATAGATGTCTGGACACTTAGAGAGAGGCAGCCGTGCGCATGCTCAGAGGCAAAAACATAGCCACCAAGGGAACTGTTCCCCTGAACCTTAGGTGCTGAATGAGATTAGGTGCCTACAGTGTTTGGCTGGAGTTTTGTGAATTGCAGTGGACCAAAACAGGTGCTTAGGTGCCTAAGTCTTGGGGTTAAGCAACTAAATACCTTTTGTGAATCCCACGCTAGAGATGCAATCTTCTGACCAGTGAAGTCAATGGCTAAACTTGCAGGAGGAGGATTTGATTTTAAAATTGCCAGTGATGAAGAATTCACCACGACTCTTGGTAAATAGTCTAGCTTCTACTAGACAGCTTCCACTTTAATCCCTCGAAGCTTTGCGTGGGGTGAGCACCCCATCACAAAAGAGTTCAATTCTGCAAGGGTCTAAGCATCCTCAATTCCCACTGGAATCAGTTAAGATTGCTTAGCATCTTGATGGCTGGCACTCAGACTGTGGTTTAAGGGATGCTTGTTATAAACAAGTCTGAAATGAAGCATAACCAGTCTTACGTTTCAGAAGCTTTAG
The DNA here is from genome assembly GCA_037349315.1 of Chelydra serpentina. Taxonomy (NCBI): domain Eukaryota; kingdom Metazoa; phylum Chordata; order Testudines; family Chelydridae; genus Chelydra; species Chelydra serpentina. Next base: position 110,792,967 of record JBAIAC010000004.1, read on the forward strand.
TTCCCTGTCTAGCCTAAAAGCTCTCCTTTCTGAGTGAGTAAACTTGACTCTCTCTTGCACTCATAGACTCATAGACTTTAAGGTCAGAAGGGACCATTATGATCATCTAGTCTGACCTCCTGCACAATGCAGGCTACAGAATCTCACCCACCCACTCCTGCAATAATCCTCTCAGCTATGTCGGAGCTATTGAAGTCCTCAAATCATGGTTTAAAGACTTCAAGATGCAGAGAATCCTCCAGCCAGTGACCAGTGCCCCATGCTGCAGAGGAGGGCCTGTAGTCATCAATGTGACCTAAACGAGTTCTCCTGGGTGGCAGTTTCTCATTAAAAATATATTGCTATTTTAAACAAATGAAGAAAAATGATGACAACCAATGGGAGTACACGTCAGATGCTTACAATGCCCATTATTTTTACAATGCCATTTCCCTTGTGCCCCCAGAAATAATATTAAAACCTTCAGAGGAGAATGTACTTTTAAAATTTCAAGAGAACAATGTTAAAATTGGTGCTTGCACTCAAAATACTTAGCTAAACACATCTTATAAATAATGACAGGGCCTCTGCTTGGCATTTTGGCTTTCTAAACTTAGTCCCATATTACTTTAGGACCACAAATGTATGGGGAATCTTGAACAGAGAGGTTATTTTACCTCTGTACTTGGCACTGGTGTGCCTGCTGCTAAAATATTGTGTCTAGTTCTGGTGTCCACAACTCAAGAAGAATGTTGATAAATTGGAGAGGGCTCAGAGAAGAGCCATGAGAATGCTCAAGGGATTAGAACACATGCCTTATAGCAGGGGTGACCAACCTGAGCCCGAGAAGGAGCCAGAATTTACCAATGTACATTGCCAAAGAGCCACAGTAATACGTCAGCTGCCCCCCTCCCAGTGCATCCCGCCCACTGGCAGCCACACCGATGAGCGCCTCCTTCTCCCTCCCTGCACCTCCTGATCAGCTGTTTCGTGGCATGCAGGAGGCGGGGGGGGGGAGGGAGTGAGGACACAGCAGGCTCAGGGGAGGAGGAGGCGGGAAGGGGTGGAGTGGGGGAAGGGCCTGTGGCAGAGCCAGGGGTTGAGCAGTGAGCACCCCCTGGCACATTGGAAAGTTGGCGCCTGTAGTCCAGCCTCGGAGTCGGTGCCTATACAAGTGTTGCACTGTTATTCTGTATTTTTAGTAATTCCATGTTCTTGTTCGCTTCTAGTGAGAGTATCTTCCAATAGTTAGCATATGGTAATTGACAATGTATTGCAGTGACAGTGGTTGCTGCATACAATCACCCTAATATAGAAGATACTCCAGGGGGGTTGGCCCCTTCAAACCTGGGCACATTAGGTATCCTCAGCACAGAGTGGACTGATGCTGATTTTCTTCACTTAACATTCTTGCAGGGATTTTCTGCCTAGGTATTGTGCTTCAAACACTACAGACTCAGGACATTCTCGAGGGTATTTTCTGTGATGTGCATTTCAAGATGGCGAACAAACAGGCACGATATTCTGCTTCTGAGTTTTTATCAAAGGGATTTGCAACTCTGTGACTTTGTGCCAGATTGTGTCAAGAGTTGCTCTGAGAAGGAAGACAATGAGGAGCTCACATTCAGCCCTGGTATAAGGCTGGAAGAGATGTAGTTGGTGATAACTTCTTCACTAGTATTCAGCTTGTTGAGGGTCAAATTTTCATTGAATAGATCTATATTGGAACAATCGAATGCAAAAAAGCCAGATATATCTAGTGAGATGCATCCACATTGCAGCAGAGAAAAATTGTCATCCGTGTTCAGCTTTGCTGGGCCATGCAACCTGGTTTCCAGAGTTCTAAAGAGGGGTGTTGTGGAAATGTAACCACACATTGTGTTTGGATCAGAATCGCCTGAGGCTCCTTTACTTTAGCTACAAGCACGCAAGGGGGTGGCAGGACTGCGCTCCCCTCCACCCCCCCCCCCCCCCCCCCCGGATGCAAGGAACACACAGCTTTTTAAAGCTTAAAACCGCAGACAAATTACACATACTTCCGTATCAATTACCTTATTTGGAATACATTGCAAAATTAATACAGGTCAAAAGCAACGCCAGAAAAATGAGCATTTTCCATATGTAGGCTTTTCCTGTTATTCACTGTCAATCCTTTTGCCTAACTGCGGTTATTATTTCTTAAGCTTCTGCTATTGCAAATTGTTCTGTTTGGGGACTTTTCCACTTCTGCCTCCCTCTCTTTCCTCCTATACACAGAAACAAACTGAACCAAAGTTCAACCCAGCCTAGCAACAAGCTTATCCAAAGTTTCAAGGCCTACACAGCTTGGCCAAAGTCTTGGGCCCATTAGATTTTCCTCCACAGGGGTAAGTAGGTGATGATGCGATTGATGATGCATCATGACAAGGTTGTAAAATAAGACAAAAAGAAACCCCACATAATTCTCCACTACAATGACACTAAAAGTCGTGTCGATAACATGGACCATCTTGTAAGAATACTCTCCTGAGGGGTACAAGATAAACAGGTGGCCAGTGGTTCTTTTCTTCAACGTGCTTGATGTTGCTGGCATAGGAAGTTTCATCTTTTGGGTTGGCAACAATCATGCTTGGCAACACACTCAGCCAAGTCAAAGAAGGTGCGTGTTCATTTTAAATCCAGGAGCACAACTAATAGATATACTTATCAAGGATTCCTCTCTTTATACACATCTCACCATGTCCATCAAAGCAGCACCCTCAACCCTTGGCTACCATCGAAAAAGAGGCACCATGGGAGCACCTAGCAAACTTGGTCAAATATGATAGTGTCCACTGCCAAGATCAGCTGACTGGAAGAGCCACAAGCAATGTGAAGAATGCAATGAATTTGTATGCACTGACCACTCCACAGTGATGCTGATGTGTGAAAATTGCATATAGACTCTCACTGAAAGAGACTCCTGCTAGTTTTCAATGTTCTAGTTAAATAAATGGGGGGGGGGGGATTGTCCCTAAAACATTAAAGAATTGTTCTTAGTTTCTAAATGCATTTGGGGTACAAATTTTTACCCCACAACACAGTTCATACAACTTTTTTCTTAACCTCCATCCAGTGTCATGTACTTTGCTAGATCAGGGACACCACCAACCACCAACTAGATGTGATTAAAAAGAAATGTCTCCTACAGGCAGATTATTCCATAAATGGTGTTTCTGATTGAGCCCTGGTTCAGGGATGGATCCCCATTTGGGAAAGCACTTAAGCACATGCTTACCTTGGACTCAAATAGGGATGGACTTAAGCACGTGCTTAAGTGCTTCCTTGAATATGGGCCAAAGATAGGATAATGGACTAGAGGGTATGATCTGATATAGCGGAAGTCTGATAGGAATTGCCATACTGTATGTCCCTCTCTGTGTGCTGATACAAACTGTAACCCACACTATTCTGTATTTGGTATACATACCAAATTCACATACAATTCACAGGAGAAAAACAAAACTATTTCAGAAACATTTGAGGGTCTTTCTTAACGATTGGAACTCTATTCTTTTTATCCCTTCAGAGCTCAGAAACAAAAATTAAAAAGTAGTAATTTGTAAACATCTCTAAAAGTGAGCAAAAAGCTTTTCTATGAACAACACTGTCTTCATTTCAGAGTCCAATATCTCAGCACTTTCCAGGTCTAGAATCCAATGCTGGGTTCTACTAGGCAGGGAAGAATCTCATCTTTTCAATGGCATAAGGCTCCTATTTAATTTACAGTCCTGATGGGTCACTGGATATCAGACATTAAAATGGTCCCTGGTTGAATACTGCCTATCCTACTCCTTGGGAAGGTTTAAATTTGGGCAATAAAACATACGTTTGGGGAAAGAAGGAAATATGCCTTTTCCTGAATGATGTGGGTGTGAGGTGTTTTTGTTTAAATGACAGTTGCTTGAACCTGCCCGGCAGATTGAAATGTCAGAAATTGCCCCAGAAGCTGGGGGTCAGTGGGTAGAATGCAAGTGAGGTAGGCAGAGTTGCAGGGCAAATTGAGTCTGAGTGGATATCACCCCCTACATACACTGTCTGCTTTTTCCCAAAAATTCTAAATCTCAATGGAAAAACTGTCAAATTGTGAATTTTGAACATTCATGACCAGCTCTACTCAACATCTGATGGGATCAGACCTGTTGTAGGTAACCATAGTTCATGCATCAAGCTCTGAGACATTCTCCTGCAGAACTGTCCTTTTGACATTGAGAGTGCATCAGAAACTCTCGTGAGCACTGGAGTAAACTTGGAGTTACACATAAACAGTAACTTTAAATATGAGCTGAGTGACTCCCCCCAACCCTACCATTAGTAGTTTGCCTATTTAGGTAAATTTTGATGTGATCAGTTACTTTTATCTAGAAAAACTGTTCAATAAGTAGTTTTATCTCTGTTTTCCTTTTGAGTGAAAAGAGCAACAGCAGCAGATTATAACTAAGACATCCTTTTATTTCTGTTTATTTCCAGTGCCACAACAGAAGAGCTGGTAACAGATAGGAGACCTGACATGCCAAATGCGCAACAAATGTCACTTGGGTGTACATTTGCTAATCCCTAAAATATATATGTTAATCCATTCTTTCAGCTTCCCACACCCCCATGAATGATAGCAATAAACTAACTTATAAGGAAGGGAATACATCTTGAAGTTATTCCTCTCTATTTCCCAAAAAAGCACTGGAGGGAGACTGAATTTTTCAAATTTCCTGTTAAGACCCTCCAGTAGTAATGAAGATCAGGGCAGTGGAGGATTTGGTATGCGCATGTGTAGGCTGAACTGAGGTGGCACAAAGCTCATATATCTAATATATTCATGTGAGCAGATTGGGTACTAAAGTATACAGCAAACCTGATCTCCAAGTAATCCAGAGAACAGAATTCTTGTATATTTCAATACATTGGTGGCTCACAAAAACAGAACTGACTGGCAGAGCAAGATGACAAGTTGATCTGGAAAAATGTTTTTGAAAAACAAGATAGTTTTAGTGCTGAGAATCTATTTTCAGATAATCTGAAAATACACTTTAATTATACACTGCCACTTTTCTATTGGCAGCTCACTGTCGTAAAGTGGCAATTGCCCAGTGGAAGATGGCTGCCTTGGATGTTTACCATCAGTAGAGCATCAATTTGGGGCTAAGGGAGGCACATTTGGTGAAATTATGCTGCATGGGAGCATGACTATACATCAACTACTGCAGGGGTGTGTAATCTAAAGTGGTACATGTGCTCTTAGAAACCCCGAAGTCTTAGAACTGTGCTAGTCACACTGATGGTACACATACATGTTCCACATCCACCGTGTTACAAATAATAGTGTAAGACAAAATCTTTAAACTCTTACCAAAGCAGGAATTGACAAAGCCATACCACATGCAACCATACTCTCCTCCAATCCATCTCCCGTGGATGTTGGATGCAAAACTGAGTGTGGTGCCAGAGATGCACACTAACATGTCACTGGCACTGATGTTCAGCAGTAGCATGTTCACAGGGTTGCGCAGGGTTTTAAACTTGCAGAAGAGTATGAGAACAATCAAGTTATTCAAGAAGCCAAATACCAAGATAAATCCTAGGAAAACAGCCACTATGGTGTGCCCTGTTCTAGAGAGTCCAGTTCGTGGCTCATGAGGATCTGTAGATGCTCCAAAGCTCAGGTTGGCTGTCCAGTTGGTACTCATTTCTGACATTATAATAGGCTGGAGAGTGCCGAAATATTAAATGTTCTACTCCCAGATCTTCTAGCTACTTTATAGAAGTATCCCTCCATTACAATACAAATCAGCACTAGATGCTTGTGGTCTTCAGTCGGTTGGCTAACTGCTTCTTGGATGTTAACTATAATAGAAAACAGTGTCTCAATGTAGAAAAGCTTTTTGCACTGCTTATTCTGTAATCATTTGTCTATGGAATTCACAGGCTGCATAACAGAAGAGACTGATAGCTTCAAGGGCACCATCATTATTTAAAAATTGGACTATTTCAGATGATTACTTTTAGACCAAAGGTAGAAGGCATCTTAAAAAAAAGCTGCCAGGTCTTCAGAGCAAAGCAAGTTCTAGTAATTGTGATCAGTCCCATTGTCACAAAGGGGTTCTTCGTGGCAAAAACATCCTGCACACGTGGAAAGAAAACAACAAGCATTACATCCAAGACAATTATTTTCATATTAACACCAAGAGGCTACATTGTCTGTTAACAGTTCTTCCCCTTCGGCAAGAAGAACTTTTGTTAAAACTCAGTCTTTTGTTTTCTCTCTGCATAAATAAAATCAGTTCTTTGAAGTCTTAGAGTGCTTTTTGTATTTATGAAAGCTATTCTAGAAGGCTTCCCTCTAGCCAGCAGTCTGTTATGCAAAAGACCACTTAGGCACTTTATAAGCCAGACACTAGTGTGAGAAAATATTTAGTAAGGAATATGGTTTTATTTAAGCTCTCCAGTGTCTCTCCTGCTGTGTTTGTACAGCTCCCAATGCAGTGAAGTCTCAATCCTGACTGGGGCCTTGGGGAGGGGAGTGGGAGAGGGCCTACTATACTATATGTGATTACTGATTACTAACAATCTGAAGGGAAAGAGGACGAGTTTTCATATCCAAGCAGCAGCATTTTTAGTGCATCCCTTAAAGATAAAACATTTGCAAGACTGAAAGACCTATGAGATCTAGTTCATATCTACCGCATTCACTGGCTACCAGACATTAGTCTCCACTATTCAGACTCCAACCAGATTCTCAATGCTTTTTTTCCTCTCACAGACTTAAAAATGTACATCATATATATATTGTATTTGATTAATTAAATTGTAATTGATTAATACTAGAGATTATAACACAAAGAAAAAGGAAACTGTTAAAGTACAATATCATGAAAGAGGTATTAACTCTTTAGCCACAGCTTTCAGAACAGGTTGCTGAGAACATAATTAGTCTATATTCTTATTTTACATAGATCTTTTTGTTAAAAGGGAACTAAAAGGACAGTTATGATGTTGTAGAGATTTCTATTCCCAATTAAAAAACTGCATGATATCTTTAGCTTCCTGAACTAAAAGATAAATTAAAAAAGGGGAGTTAAAATTTCTGTTTCAGAATCCAAGTGTTCCCAAAAAGATTATTCATTATCTGTATTCTTTCTTCATAAACGAAATGTGTTATCCCTTGCATTTCTCCTAACCAGTAGTTTCTCTGAGAAGTACTTGCTAGAAAGAGGCATCACGACACCAGAAAGGTATGGCACGGGGGGGAGGGATAGCTCAGTGGTTTGAGCATTGGCCTGCTAAACGCAGGATTGTGAGTTCAATCCTTGAGGGGGCCATTTAGGGATCTGGGGCAAAAATTGGGGATTGGTCCTGCTTTGAGCAGGGGGTTGGACTAGATGACCTCCTAAGGTCCCTTCCCACCCTGATATTCTATGAAAACAGCTAAACAGAGTTTACTAAAAATTCTGTTTAGCGGTTTCATGCAATGTCTCTCTGGTGTCATGATGCGTTTTTCTAGCAAGTATTTTTTCTTCATACTGTACCATATTTGTAAGTCATTGTGCACTTCTAAATAGTCATATTACAACATCCATCTCATTACTGTAATGATTTTATTTAAAGTACACAATGTATCATGACTTTACCTTTGTGAATTATAAAATATAGATGCTTTTCAGGAGCCATTTTCATTATTAACTTACAATCCAAAAGGTTAACTTTTCCTGCATCTCTCCCTTGAATCAGAGGTAGAATAATTTGGTTAAGTGGTAAAGCCAAGGAAAAGTATATGTTTGGAGCCCTGACAGAACCTTTTAAGTTCTCCTGGACAGGTCTGGTTCTGGGCTTTCCCAATGAAGGGAAAGTGAATGGTTCTGTTCTGTGAATGAGATGTGCTTTAAACACAGCTAGAAGTAACTTTAGAGCTACAGCAGGGAAGTACGCAGGAACAAAATGCAGAGGTGAACAAAAAATAGGTTTATTACATTAAGCGTTTTTGGACACTAAAATTTCATAGCAGGAGAGTCCAACAGTTTTAACATCAGAACGGCCATACTCGACCAATCAATGGTCCAGGCCAAACTCTGAGGCTCACCTCGCAGGGTCCTAGACCTAGAGCCTAAATCTGGAAGTCTACATTGCAATTAAACAGCCTCACAGCCCAAGGCCTGCGAGCCCAAGTCAGCTGTGTAGACATACCCACACTGTCTGATTCTGTTCTTTACTATAGTTTCAACCATTTTGCCTAGTACCGAAGTTCGGTTTACCAGCCTGTAATTGCCAAGATCACCTCTGGAGCCTTTTTTCAAAATCAGCATTACATTAACTATCTGTATGTCATTTGTATGAGAGGCTGATTTACGCGACAGGTTGCATACCATAGTTATTAGTTCTGCAATTTCATATTTGAGTTCCTTCAGAACTCTTGGGTGAACACCATCTGGTCCTGGTGACTTATTACTGTTTAATTTATCATCAATTTGTTCCAAAACCTCCTCTACTGACATCTCAATCTGAGACAGTTCCTCAGATTTGTCACCTAAAAAGAATTTCTCACATCTTCTGCAGTGAAAACTGAGGCAAAGAATTCATTTCAACCTAGTTTGGACCATTAGATGCAGTTCAGTGTTGAGAAAAAGCAGTCACACTGCCCTGAGAAAGAGCTCATGTAGGATTTACAAGTGAAGGGGAACTGTTAGCCAGCACTGAAATCTGAAGAACTGACTATTCATGAGTGTTTTTTATAATTTTATTTATATCAATCTAAAAATGTAGTCTACTTTTTTTCCATTTCCCATACAGCTTTACCCATTTCTTTTGCATCTGACCATTTGTTTTAGACTCATCCTGCTCTCAGCCCCCCCAACTCTGTCCTTGTTTATACCCAACCAACTGTATTGAAGAATTTGTCTTCAAAGTTCATCCACACACAGATTTTGTACTGGTATAACTATTTCAATTAGGGGTGTGGGATAGTTTTAAACCAAAATAATTACACTGGTACAACCCATAGTGTGGATGCTGCTATACCAGTGTAAGGGTGCCTTTATACCAGTATAGCTTATTTCCTTTCATGTGGTATGGAAATAAACTATACCCGTATAAGCACTTTCATACCAATATAATTCCATCTAAACAAGGAGAACTGTATCACTTTAATCGTACCAGCACACAATATAACTTTTGTGCATAGACAAGACCTTAGGTTACAAACTTATAAACTAGCATGTGAGTAACTTTACATGGGGGTGGGAATCTCTACTGAGTTCATGAATAAATCCTTGGTGCACAAAACAATATATCTGGATATTTGCAGAATTGGGACTTCAAACTATCAACTCCTTAAGGCAGGGTATGTGTTTGTCATCGCTATAAAGTGCCATAGACTCCTTATGTATATGGCAATAATATCTAGCTCCTATGCAGAAACATAGAGCACTTGTGTATGGGCTAGAAAAATAAAATATTTAAAACCACACACATTGGGGATGTCTGCTGATACAGCCAAATAAAATAAAAAGCAGACTGAGTAAGGTTTGCTTAAGTCCCCAAGAGGACATAAGGGTATCTAATGGGGAAAGTCTGAAGTTCTGTGCTAGAGAAGAATAGGTCCGATATTAAAAACACAAATACAGTATCATATCCTAAATTTCTTTATAGATTTAGACAAACCACATGCCAAATGATGGTGTTAAGAAATCTGCTGGGCTTCATTTATTTATTTATTTGAGACCCTGAGTTGGATTTATCCTGTCTTAATATTAGTGTATAATCCTCCCAAGTGCTCAATTCTGCTGCGAGATGCTCAAGTACTCTCAATGCCAACTTACTTCACCACTGTGCAGGATTGAGCCCTAGATCAGTATGATTTTTTCAGCTCTTCTGATTAGCAAATTCTTAATTGAACAGTCAATCCCGTTGTTTTTTTTTAATATTAAATCTCTAAGTGGCTTTCCAACATTTAAAAAATACCACTAGTAAATGAATTGCACAGCGTTCATCAAATGGCATTGCCAGGTCTCTCTCTATTAGCTTGCTTTTGGGTGGGAAGGAAAACACTGAAAATGATCTGAAGCATTTGGCCAAGTGAAATGGCTTGGACATCAGTACAAGTCACCAACGAGCCACCATAGCACATTTTTTTATTTTTTGTGTTACAAATTTTAAAAATAGTTCTGACAAATACTAGTTAACAAGATGCTGAATGCAGGGACTCCCATTACTGTTGGCAGTTTCTTCTGAAGCAATCTTGTAGGAAAAGAGGGAAATAAGTATCACCAATGCTTTGCGTTGATTAAACAGTTCCTTCCAACTTTGCCCAGAAAGAAGGACATAGCTTGTGACTTGAAAGTTATTGAGCTTACTAGCATTAAGGGGTTTCTGTTTATATTTTTGAAACTATATTTTTTATTTCCAATTGAGGGATTCTTAATCTACATTATCTTGCAAAGTTGTAAACTATGCCAGAGAATGGTCCTCGATTCACTCCCAAACTTAATTGTCGATAACATTGTAAAAAACCACTTGTTGTCCAAAACCTCTTGCAAAAAAAAAAAAGAAAGATTCATTCTATTGGGACCCATCAGAGCGGTATAAAAAACTTGTAGCTTGTTGTGGATATAGCCCTGAACAGTTACCTGATTTAAGATTTCACAGTAAATGCAATGGTTCATCTTAAAAAAAAATTAACTTACATACATTTATCCAGCATAAAAGTGTACTGAAAAATTTAACATTTAAAACTGTTTTGATATTTCAAAGTAGACCTTGGCTGAAAGTCTTTTAAAGATGCAAACAACTAATTCTTGGATTTTATACTGGATTAATAAACATCCACCACTTATCTTAATCTGTTGAATAAAAGGCTAAATTTTATTTTGAATTTTTAAATAGTAAATACAAGCATGATCAAATCTTACCTTTTTAGTTTATATATGGCAAACCAAATTAATATAAGTATTTGAGTTCTACACGTACAAAAGGGGCAGTCCAAAAGAATCCCTCTTGAACACTACTCAGAGAGAGAGAGAAGTTATGGGACTCTCAAAGAACGACCCAGGATACACGGGGAAGGCAGGGATGGTAGAGCCTTGTACATGCCCAAAGCAACATTTGATGACACAGGAAAGATTTAGATTCAGGTGCTTAGAAGCAACTCAGGCCAAAATTTTTGAAGCACTCACAGATCCCATTGATTGCTGGGTCCCCAAACCTCTGAAAATCAGACTACTTATTTAGATAACTAACTTTGGAAACTCACATTTTAAAACTTTGTCCTCTCTTTACACTTGTGCAGTAAAACAAACTATAAAACCTAGACTATTTAGCCTACCACACTTACGGGAAAAGTACTAGGTGTGAAGATGGGCAAGGAATTTTTGAATATTAAAGCAAGGTGGGGGGGTGTGAATGGTTTGCAGGAAAACTCTGAGCCACCTTCGTAGCTGGAACATTTCTTTAGCACCTTCAAAATTAAACTCACACCCTAGAGATGTCAGTATAGTTCAATTCTAACTGCCAACTAGACAACACAGTTAAGATGAACATTGAGCAAAAGTGATGAAGAGATGCCATTTTGGGGATTTGGGGAGTAACTTTGGGATAGTATTTTAGGCTTTACCAGCGGCAACAGGGCAAATCTTCAACAGATTAATAGACAGCATCTTCACTGAATACCTAAAAACTGCCGAAGCATTTAAACTCCCTCACATCTGTCAGCAGAGTAAATATGTATGGCCAAATGCCAGGGGAAAGAAATACAACACGGGCTAGATCTTTCTTTGTGACTTAATCTGAATTATTAAAACTTTTTTATAGATTTTTCAGATAACAATTTTAATCTGGCATGGAGAAAAATACATCTACATCTGTTTAGAAGTCAGGATTGAAAGAAAATCATGTCTTCAGCACGGTGATTCTTAGCTATGATGTACATGAGAGGTAATCTCCTGCAATTCAGTGCAGGCTGCTTCCCCGCAGCCCGAGGAATTAGAAAACATAATCATGTCTGAAAGTTACATGCAGGTTTCTCAGTTATGGGTCGGAACAAGGCTGAAGAAATGATAAGTGAAAAATTAATTCTGATCGGAAAATGCCCATCGCCTAATGGGCTCATCCGCACCAGCAGGGAACCCTGCATCATTTAATTTCTTGCTAACAGTATGTTGCAGAGGGACAGAGTCGGAGGGTGCCTGACCTGACGCCCCCCAAGCAAGCCGCAGTTAGCCTCCCTAATCCTCAAACCAGAAAGGCTGCTCCACTCCTGGCCGGGTTAATCCCCCCGTCCGCACCCACCCCAGCACCCCCGAACAGGGGCTTCGGCTCAGCCCAGCCGGGCGGGCGGGCGGAAGGTCTATGGACAGACACGCTACTTACTTTCCGAGGTGCGGGGGGCTGTCCGGCTCCCGGGGCAAGTGGAAGCCGGCCGCGGCCATCCCTCAGCGGGCGCCCCAAGCCCGCCCCGCGTGGCGGGGTCCCCGCCAACTTTGCCGGCCGGTGAGTCTCAGTCTCCCGCTCCTCGCGGGCAGGGGGCTCGGCGCTGCCGGCTCGGGAAGCGCCGCTCCGCAGCCACCCCGCGCTCAGACGGGGCGAGCGGCTCAACCCCCCGCGCTGCCTGGCCCCGGCGCCTCGCCCAGGCTCCGCCCCGCTCCCTGCCCATTGGCGGGCGGGGTCCCAGCGCTAGCGGCTCGGCCGCCCCCTGCTCCTGCTCCGCCCGCAGCCTCCCGCACGCACCTGCCCTGGCGCTCCTCTACCCGCCGCTCGCCCCGGCCCCTGCCCCGGCCGGGCTGTTCCTCCGGCGGCGGGAGCTTTGCAGGGGGAGCGGTGGCCGGATCCAGCGCAGCGGGCGCTTCACGCGCCTGGCCAGCGGCCCTAGGAGCCTTGCAGAGAAAGCTGCAAACGCAGCCCCCCCCCCCCCCCAAAAGCAACCGGGGTAGCAGCTGCTGCTGCTGGAAGAGACGCCGCTGCCAGGGCTCAAGCTGTGGCCGCGGCCTCTGGCACTGACATCCAGCCCGACTGCACGTGCCCAAGGAGAGATGACAGACGCGCGCATTTGTGTGCCTGGAGCGGGGCTGCTTATCCTGTTTAGCGTTTGGCTTCTGTGTGCACATCCTGGGGGGCTGATCCTCTAGGAGACACTCTCCTCCCCCCCCGCCGCCCTTTTCTGTATGCAACAGCTTGGGGAGCTCCGCATCTCAGTGCCCTGGCTCCTTCCCTTTCCTAAGAGCTAGAGGAGGCGGCAGGTTTATCACTTGCTAGGGTTGCCAACCCTCCAGAATTGTCCTGGAGTCCGGAATTAAAGAATAATCTTTAATTAAAGATTGTCTTGAGATAAAACGTCCAGGAATACATCCAACCAAAGGCGGCAAACCTACTTCGTGTTGCCTCTGCACATAAAAACCAGCGGGGCAGGAGGAGGACTGGAGACTGTTCCTAAAACACTGTCTGAAATCACTGGCACTTTCTGTCCCCTGTTGCTCCCTGAATGAGAAGCGTTCCCGCGATTCCTGTCCTCCCAATTCAACCCCCAGGATGGGCTCTGTGTGCCTCTTAAGAAACCATCGAATTGGGAAAGAGGCAGTTTTGTTTCTCAAATTCCAGGGGTTTGGTCTCACACCGTTTAAATAATAACAAACCCCGCAAGCAGCCTTCCAGTTTAGGAGAAGACGCTTTGCCAGAGCAGAATAAAAGGAAGGAGGGGAAATTCGCCTCTGAAGGGGAAAGCAATCATTTGTTAGTTGAAAGGCCATTTTCACGAGATTATCCAGCAATCTGAATGACCTGGGTTGTGGATAATCCACAATTCAGGCTTTCAGCACAGATCCTCCCAGTATGTGCTGTCCGGCATGCCGATGTTCCCACCCGCTCCCCGTGTTTACATTTGAGTTGTATTGCTGTGTAGTGTTGTGTCACATGACTTACTAAGTTACACACTGGAGTGAGACAGTGGAGTACAGTGATAATGTGAAGCTGGTTATACATAGATTGTTCCTTCAAGAAAGAAAACACACCTGCAGCGACTGAGGGACCCAGCTCCTGAATATTTAACGTGGCAGAGTTGCAGCGAAGGCAGCATCCTTTAAAAAGTAATACAATTTGGTCAAAGTGTGTGTGATAACAAATGTAGGTCTTTGCGTTTTTATAGCAAGACGATAACCTGTATTTCCAATATTTCTTTCTAGTCCCTTATATCTCTCTACTAGGATTGCAAAAGTTAACTCTGGGGTCTTGGACGTCATCAGTTTAGGGCAGCAGGTGAAGGGGCTTTCCCTCAGGGCTAATAAACCCCTTCTCCGTCCCTTCTTGTTGCTGTGTGAAAGACCCACAGACAAGGGGGGAACCGATTCATTGTCTAGACTGGGGAAACAGTAATATTGACTAGAGGCAAATTAAACTGTAACTGGAGCAGGGGGACTGGACCCTAGGACTTCCTTCCTAACCACCAGGTGACAGAGTCATTCTCTCACTCTGGCCCAATGACTATCTACGTTTTTATCCACAGTGGAAGACATTTCACCAGATGAGACTGAGGGAGCCCCACATCAGACGATCCCATACCTCAGTGCTTAGGGCAGAGTCCTGATGATTTGCGAGATGGTCTCCCACTTCTTTCTTCCCCTGTGGTGGGGGAAATAAATACGACTATCCCATGGGAGCGTTCTAACCACTGGGCCACAGGTTATAAAGTGGGCACCACCCCCACCTCCTCCTCCTGCTGTTTTGTGCGGATTAGAAGTTTACCTAAGTCATTCTCACAAGAAACACTTTATGTGCTTCAGCCACCTGACTCCTGTAGAGGGGTTCCTAGTTCATGAATCCCAAGCAGAGGCAGGCAGGTCCCTACAGCCCAGACTTGGGAACCTCTATCTGTTAGGGAGATGGGATTTAGCACAAACCTATCTGGTCCACATTTCTCATTGGCTAGCTTAGGTGGCTCTCTCCCTAGCATGCTGTCTTTTGTGAATTCCATTCTAAAGTAAAGCCCTTATCTCTCCCACATCCTCATACAGGGATCCCAAGCACCTAACTCAGGCTTTGTGAAACCCAGTGTTATTCCTGAGATTTTCTAGGCACTTAAAAATTAAGCATTGTGATGCTCAGCGTCAGTAAACCTAAATCCCTTTGTGAATCCTGCCCTCAGAGACTTATTTTGCATGCAGTTATCTGTTTGCAGATTTAGCCACATTTGCCAGGTGCAGCTTTGTCTATTTTGTAACTTCCATGGCTTGGGGTAAAGCAGGCAATTCCAGGCTTAGGGTTATTCTGTGCTGAACTATATATTGTGCAAAAAAGATCAAAACATAGAAAAATACAATATACATTTAAAATTCAAAAACGTATACCATCAATAATTCCTTCTAATTGGGAGGGGGGGACCCTCTGAGGAGTGCATCTATAGACAAAATCCTTATAGAGAAAATTATTCTGGGGCTATACCTTTCTTAACATGACCCCTGCTAGCTCCGTTTCTTCCTGAGCTTCTAACATGAGGCTTTTTAAAATTGTAAGTGGAGGTAAAAGCCTGCAGTTGAACATCCTCCTCCTACTCCACCTCAGTTAAGCAGAACAAGATCCTTTATAAAACTGGACTCAGGCAGTTCTCCACTTCCTCTGGCTGACAGATGCTAGTTTGATGCACCTAACAGGTCAGGAAGAGAGGTTAGTTCAGAGATTCAAGCAGAAACAATTGAGATAAACTTGGTTTTTGTATTTGTTGGTTTGTTTGTTTATAAACTGTGTCTAACACAATGGGGCTTGATCTATGACTGGCATCCTGATAATACAGACAATAAATAATGTTTTTCTAAATTAGTTTTGAAACAAAGCTACTTGAGGCAATAAGCCGTGGAAAACCTAACACAGGCCTGCCAGTCCTGTGAGCAAAGAGACAATATACCACTACCACTAATTTCTGGTTGGTAGTCCCCTTGCATATAAGTTAAAAATAACTGGATGGCCCCTACAAGTTTTCAGCTGTTCAAGGCCCCCTTTCCATGTGAATCTGAATGGATCCACTATGTGGAGGGCAACCCAAAATGGGGAAAAAATTGAATGGCCATTTTTTTCAATGTAAGTCAGAAGGAATGTGCCTCCACCTCCATCAGCTTGGTGCATCAGTGTGCAAGTAGATATACAGTTACCAAACTGACATATACTAATGCCCTTCCATGTGCATGAAAGTGATCTTTTGCAGGCATTAAAGAAATCTTATTGTCAGATGAAACCAGACCAGGTCAGGTCAGTCTCTTGTGCTAAACTTTGAAAATTAATTCCTAAATATCAAGTCTCCAAACCGCAGGAAAGATAGGAGTAAGTTTTCAAAGCGGGGTACACCTGCAAATAACCTATGTCAACAATAAGCAGGTTGCGAAACAATTTACATGCCTACCTTGCCGCCATGAGATTCCATTGATTTCTCAGATCTGAAGCCCCTGTAGTGGCAGATCTGTGATAGTGGAAAAGAAACAGGCAATAAAAGGCAAGATGATCTCTGTTTGGGTTTTGGTGTGTGTTGCTGAGGTTCTGGGTGGTGTGCCTGGGGAAACTGTTGTGACCTGTGATTTGGACCATATCCTTCTTGGCTTGCAAAATCTTGTGAAAAGATACTGGGTGTATTGTTTCTGGAGATTGTCAAAGTCTGCTAAGGTGCCAACATCACTCAAGTAGGTGGTTGACAAATACCTACTTTGGTGGTTCAAAAATCAGTGTTGTCAACTGGTTGGTCTCTAATGTTGCTTTTGGAGGAAGGACACTGAGAATACTGTAGGGAAGACAGTTCTGGCAAACCTGAATTTTCAGGCCTGAAGGTGCACCTATTGTAGCCTGCTGTGAAAATTTGCCTCTTAACATGCTGTGATCGTAAGAGGTCCATAAGCTACCTTCTGACACACACACAATCATTCTAGCTTTCTTGCTGTATCTTCATTCTAATTACTCCAGTTTACCCATTGTTTATCTAGAGAGTCCAGGTTTGTCCTGAACTTACCTTGCTCTCTACCTTGTTGTTCCTCATTCAACCATTCTTCCAGAGCAGTTCAAAGCTAAGATTGATACCTGTTCTGAAATTTACTAAAACAATCCCACGGTCGTGACTCACTCCTATGTCCATTAGTCTTGCTTGAATGACGATTAAAGAATCTTAGATTTACTTCAGGCCTCAGAATGCAGTGACATTGTCATAACTCAGCATCACAAAGCGGTGATATGTCCATAGATAGTGATTTTATGAGGTGAAAGTCATTCCACGCAAACATTGCAACTTTGCAATGCAGCATCACAGCACCATGACATTACTTTGTCCTGTCTGATAGGTACAAATAGGGAGAAACTCTAGCAAATGAGGGAAACCTTTCCCTTCTGCCTGTGCACAGCTACCAAGAGATCCATAAACAAACACTGGACTCATTTGTAAGTCTTCAGCTTCTTATTCAAAAGGTTCTTTGTATATTTTAATTCAAACAGAAGTATCTTAGGGTATGTCTACACTACGAGACTAGTTCGATTTTTCTTAAACCGAACTTGTGAAACCGATATTGCGAAGTCGATCGTGCAAATCCACATCAAGGACCTTAATTCGAATTTGTGAGTCCACAGTAACGGGGCAAGCATCGACATTGCAAGCGGTGCACTGTGGGTAGCTATCCCACAGTTCCCGCAGTCCCCGCTGCCCACTGGAATTCTGGGTGTAGCCCCCAGTGCCTTCTGGGGCCAAAAATGCGTCGAGGGTGGTTATAGGTAAATGTCATCACTCGACCCACACTCCCGCCCTCCCTACGTGAAAGCGCCGGCGGGCAATTAATTCGCGCCCTTTTCCGGTGATTGACAGCTCGGACGCCACAGGACAGCGAGCATGGAGCCCTCCGCGATTATCGCTGCTGTTCTGTCCGTTGTCAACACCTCGCGCCTTATCGTCCACCTTTTCCAGAGGTAGATGCAGAGAAATCGGGCGAGGAGGCAACGGAAGCTCCGGGAGGACATGAACTCTGAGAGGGGCACAGACCTCTCGCAAAGCACAGGACCCCGGCCCGTAGAAATCATGGTGGCAATGGGGCACGTTGATCCCGTGGAACGGCGATTCTGGGCAAGGGGGAAACGTTTATGGCGGGGTGGGAGGTTGAGGCAAATCGCCTGGCTGCTGATTATGCACAGCCGGATACCAGGGCAATTAGAAGATCACAGCGGGACACACTGCGCATCCGGGAAGCTTTGAAAGCTAGCTTCCAGAGCGAGCGGGGTAACCAGTGACTGTTACGCTTGTTTAAACAGAAGCTGAACCTGCCCCCGTTTCTTTATCCAGTTTCTGTTGCCTATCCTCTTCAATTACCAACCCCCTTCCCTCCCTTCATTCAACGCTTTAAAAGTATAATAAAGGAAACATTGTTTATTTAAACCGTCTCTATTACTGATTTCTCGGTTAAGGGTTTAACCTGGGACGCATACCACGGTTGGGGAGCGGGTGGAGTGTAGGAAAGTACGCTTCCAAACTCGGGGAATGACATGCTCCTGCTCCCAGAGCAGTCCGAAGTGCTGGACTGCTTGTTTCAAGGGAGCCATCAACCCCTCCTATTCGCAACTGTGTGTGGTGGGGCCTTTCTGACTTTTTGGACATGGATTGCGGCCACAGATCCCCTGCTGCATGGATCTGTCATGCAGGCTATCCCCGGCCGCAAAAGATCTGCTGCCACCCTCACCCACCAGAAAGTCACAGGCCCCCCCCCCCCCCCCAAGAGAACAAGACAACCCCCTCCCAGAATGACAAGTGTGCCCAGTGCATGCCATGTGAGAGTGACTTTCTGTTGATCCTTTCCCCCTGTCTGTACCCTGGTTCAGGCGCCTGTCGTCGCTAATAACAAACCCCCTTACCCACTCCCCCAAAACCAAACCGTCCTGTGAAAGAAAGTCAGGGGAACAGCACTGTGCAAAACAATCATTTTTATTAAGGGGAGCATATTTTTTAGATGATACCTGGGCAGGGAACTGTTGTGGGGTGCGGTTGGAGGGAGGGAAAGGATCCATCTAAAGTTTTGGAAATTAGAGCCTTCTGCTACTGGAGCAGTCTGCAGGGGTGGAGTGATTATTTCCACGGCCCCTGCCTCCCCTCGTTCTAGTGACTTTGGGTGAGTAGAGGATTGGACTTTGTGGCGGGGGAGGGCGGTTGGAAATTACATAGAGAGGTGCTCTTTCCTCCTGTCTCCTGTCCTGGAGAACGTCTACCAGGCGCCGGAGCATGTCAGTTTGCTCCCTCATTAGTCCCAGCAGCGTCTGAGTCGCCTGCTGGTCTTCCTGCCGCCACCTGTCCTCGCGAGCTTCAGCCCTCTGCTCCCATTCGCTGACTGCTCGCTCGGACCTTGAGACGTCCTCTCTCCGCTGTGCCGCCTCCTTTCGGGAACAGAACATCAATTCTGAGAACATGTCGTCCCGGGTTCTCTTTTTGCGCCGCCTGATCAGCGCAAGCCTCTGGGAGAGTAATCCACGGGTAGGGCGGGAGACACTCGCAGCTGTGGGATGAGAGAAAGGGAGTGAATTCCTCAGAAAGATACTTTTTACAGAACAATGCCTATACTCTTTCCCTGTGAATAGGACCAAGCACAGTACCTATCACATGTCCACTTACTACAAGGTCAAATATTATGTCTTTATCCTGAGTGTCTGGGGTCCCGGTGTACAGATCCCAGAAGCCTTGCAGAACACTGGAAATCTGCTCTCTGGAGACCATGGTAAGCTGATGAGTTTGGACTGCTGAGAGATTACTTCACAGCAGTGCTCTACTCCCATGTTTCAATCACTGTTCCTGGCGGCGGCCAGTTCCTGCTGCTGCCCAAACCGCTTATCTACAGCGGCTCGCCAATCCTTTATCCCCCCTCCGGGTGGCCGCTCCCGGGAACTGAAAATGCCCACGAACCGCTCTGTTTGAACGGCTCGCCTACCCTTTCCCCCTCTCCGCGTGTCCGCTCCCGGGAACTGAAAGTGCCCGCGAACCGCTCTGTTTGAACGGCTCGCCTACCCTTTCCCCCCCTCTGCATGGCCGCTCCCAGGAACTGAAAGTGCCCGCAAACCGCTCTGTTTGAATTGCTCGCCTACCCTTTCCCCCCCTTCACGTGGCTGCTCCCGGGAACTGAAAATGCCCACGAACCGCTCTGTTTGAACGGCTCGCCTACCCTTTCCCCCTCTCCGCGTGTCCGCTCCCGGGAACTGAAAGTGCCCGCGAACCGCTCTGTTTGAACGGCTCGCCTACCCTTTCCCCCCCTCTGCATGGCCGCTCCCAGGAACTGAAAGTGCCCGCAAACCGCTCTGTTTGAATTGCTCGCCTACCCTTTCCCCCCTCCACGTGGCTGCTCCCGGGAACTGAAAGTGCCCGCAAACCGCTCTGTTTGAATTGCTCGCCTACCCTTTCCCCCTCTCCGCGTGTCCGCTCCCGGGAACTGAAAGTGCCCGCGAACCGCTCTGTTTGAACGGCTCGCCTACCCTTTCCCCCCCCTCTGCATGGCCGCTCCCAGGAACTGAAAGTGCCCGCAAACCGCTCTGTTTGAATTGCTCGCCTACCCTTTCCCCCCCTCCACGTGGCTGCTCCCGGGAACTGAAAGTGCCCGTGAACCGCTCTGTTTGAACGGCTCGCCTACCCTTTCCCCCCCTCCACGTGGCTGCTCCCGGGAACTGAAAGTGCCCACGAACCGCTCTGTTTGAACGGCTCGCCTACCCTTTCCCCCCCTCCGCATGGCCGCTCCCGGGAACTGAAAGTGCCCGTGAACCGCTCTGTTTGAACGGCTCGCCTACCCTTTCCCCCCCTTCGCGTGGCCAGTCCCGGGAACTCTCCCTGCCTGCGCACCACTAAGTTCGAATGTTAGCCTCCCAACTCCCTCCCCCCCCCCACGTGGATGGAAACCGCCGGGTGTCTTTCTTTAAAGGGAAAATGAAGCATTCACTATACTAAAGAAACCACTCATTCAAACCAAGGCACCATGACTGATATCACTCTCATGAGGATTACAGAGACAGAGAAAGACCGCATGCTGCGTCAATGCCAGCAAACCCCGGGGCCGTATGCAGCCATGCTATGCAAGGCAATGATACCAGAGTACCTGCAGCTTGCATGACGCGGGAAAGTATCCTACCATGGAGGAGACAATAAGGCCGCTCTCCCTGCGAACCTGATACAAAAGCTATCACTGTACCTCCAGGAGAGCTTCGCGGAGATCTCCGATGGGGATTTCTCCTCTATCCCCATACATATTGACAGACTTTTCGAGTAGTTGCACTGGAAAACGACTCAAAGCTGAAGCGCCTAAGGCCAATTAAGCAATACAAAGACAGTGCTTATACACCATGCCTATTGTATTCCAAATAAATGTTTAAAACACTGACCTGCTGATCCTTCGCCTGATTCCTGGTCAGGGATGCTGCCTTGGGAGGGTTCGTAGGGGAGCTCAGTCAGGGTGATGAATAGATCCTGGCTGTCGGGGAAATCAGCATTGAAAGCGCTGTCGACTGCCTCGTCCTCCTCCTCTCCTTCCTCATCTTCACCGTCCGCGAAAACCTCCGACGACGTGGCCGTAGATAAGACCCCGTCGTCGGAGTCCACGGACACTGGTGGGGTAGTGGTGGCAGCACCACCGAGCATAGCATGCAGTGCCTCGTAAAAACGGCAAGTGTGTGGCCGCGATCCGGAGCATCTGTTGGACTCCTTGGTCTTCTGGTACGCCTGCCGCAGCTCCTTGATTTTCACGCGGCACTGCGTTGTATCCCGGCTGTATCCTCTCTCCGTCATTGCCTGGGATATTTTCTCATAAATTTTTGCATTCCGTCTTTTGGATCGGAGCTCGGATAGGATGGATTCATCTCCCCACACAGCGATCAGATCCCAAACTTCCCGATCAGTCCATGCTGGAGCCCTCTTTCTATTCTGGGATTGCATGGTAACCTCTGCTGTAGAGCTCTGCATCGTTGCCAGTGCTGCTGAGCTGGCCACGATGTCCAAACAGGAAATGGGATTCAAACTGGCCAGACAGGAGAAGGAATTCAAATTTTCCCGGGGCTTTTCCTGAGTGGCAGGTCAGAGCATCCGAGTACGGATTGCTGTCCTGAGCATCCACTGAGTGGTGCACTGTGGGATAGCTCCCGGAGCTACTAGCATCGAATTCCGTCCACAGTACCTCGAATTCGACATGGCCATGTCGAATTTGGCGCTACTCCCCTCGTCGGGGAGGAGTACAGAAATCGAATTAAAGAGCCATTTATGTCGAAATAAATTGCTTCCTAATGTGGACGGGTGCAGGGTTAAATCGAGTTAACGCTGCTAAATTCGACATAAAGTCCTAGTGTAGACCAGGCCTTAGAAAAGTCACAGCAGTTTATAATATATACCTGCAAATCCAAGTAGTTGATTTAAAGAATACTTACTTACAGCACATAACAGGTACATTGGCTTGGAATATACATTTAAACACGATTTGGATGGCACAAAGAGCCTATTTTGTGACTTCTGGAGAGAGAATAGTTGACTTGAGCCCAAGAGGGAAACTGCTCATAATCCTTTTGTTGTGAAAAGCATATGATTATAACGCTCAAAAGGCAGCTATAACAGCTAGGATTAAACACTGATACAATTAACAGAAGTTTTGGAATATAAAATAATAATAATTTGAGATCTTCCGATGGTGAGTGCTATAGAAATGCCAAGAGCTTTGAAAACAATGGATTAAGTATCACAGTAGTGCTGTATAAAGCCGAGTGAATAATTGGATTTTTTAGTTCAGTTCTGAAAAACTGAAAAAACTATTTATTTTAAGGAAAACCTACAGTGAATTTTTTTTAATTGGCAAATCAAAAAGTGTGTGTGGGTGGGGGAGGGAACAACCTTTTTTTTAGGTCAAGCAAATCATTTCTTTCCAAATTCACAGTGCATTTTGGGTTGATTTTGAGCAATTAGTGCCTCTGAATTTTTTTAAATAAAAATTAAAGGAAATTTTGAAATGAAGTTATTTAAATCCAAAATATTAAAATGTTTTAAAAAATTGACTGAAGCAGTTCAGGAAAATTTGTATGAATATGTTAAATGATTTGGGGTGGCCAAATCTGCATTTTTCACCCCAAACAATTGTGTATAAAAGATTTTGCCCAGCTCTAATGTGTATTGGTTTACTCCACAAATTG
The DNA here is from genome assembly GCA_037349315.1 of Chelydra serpentina. NCBI lineage: Eukaryota > Metazoa > Chordata > Testudines > Chelydridae > Chelydra > Chelydra serpentina. The sequence goes on from JBAIAC010000004.1 coordinate 110,816,091, forward strand.
GATAAACTACATCACAAAGCGTTTTGATAATTTGCACAAAGAATTCCACCCAATAGACCTGATCATACATTTTTTCAACAAAAGTTAGGCAGAAAGCCTGGCAGTTCTTAGAGCCAGGAGCCTGAAAATCCTGGGTGTCCTGGCTCTAACAACAGCTTGACTCCCAAATTTGCAGCAAGGAACCTGGAAATCCTGAAGTCCGTAGTGGGGGTTCCCCAAAGCCTCAGACTCTGAAAGCCCAGGCATCTGCAGAATGAAATAAACATTCTTGTTGGGTTCACTGAGGCAGCTGTGAAACTGACAAGGATGTCAATTTTCCTTATTTTGTTTCAGAAACACCATGGTTTGGTATTTCCCAAATTAAATTTTCCTGGATTTGTAAATTCATGAACAAAAATGGTAAATTTGGGTTCAATCCAATTTGGAACAAAAGCAAATTCCAAAAAAATCCCCACATCTTTTTGAGAACTGAAACCTCCAAGTTTCAGCCAGCTCTACCAGCAATAAAACCCAGATTTCCTAACTTTAACCACCAGATTATTCTTTATGTTTGAGCTGTGAGAATTATTGAAAGCTGTTAAATGGTTAGTCTGCTCTTAGAGATTGCTAGGACATAGAGGATGTCAGGAGCATTAGGGTATGTCTACACTACGAGACTAGTTCGATTTTTGTGAAACCGAACTTGTGAACCCGATATTGCCAGGTCGATTGTTCGAATCCACACCAGGGATCTTAATTCGAATTTCCGAGTCCACAGTAAGGGGGCAAGCGTCGACATTGCAAGCGGTGCACTGTGGGTAGCTATCCCACAGTTCCCGCAGTCCCCCCTGCCCACTGGAATTGGGGGAGGGATAGCTCAGTGGTTTGAGCATTGGCCTGCTAAACCCAGGGTTGAGAGTTCAATCCTTGAGGGGGCCATTTGGGGATCTGGGGCAAAAATTGGGGATTGGTCCTGCTTTGAGCAGGGGGTTGGACTAGATGATCTCCTAAGGTCCCTTCCAACCCTGATATTCTATGATTCTATGAATTCTGGGTGTAGCCCCCAGTGCCTTGTGGGACCGAAATTGTGTCAAGGGTCGGTATACGTAAATTTCGTCACTTGACCCACACTTCCGCCTTCCCTACGTGAAAGCGCCGGCGGGTAATGAATTCGTGCCCTTTTCCTGTGGCTGATAGCTCGGACGCCACAGGACAGTGAGCATGGAGCCCTCCGCGATTATCGCTGATGTTCTATAGCGCTGAGGTGCGCTATAAGGCGTAGCCAACACCTCGCGCCTTATAGCGCACCTTTTCCAGACTCAGATGCAGAGAAATCGGGAGAGGAGACAACGGAAGCTCCGGGAGTACTTGAACTCTGAGAGGGGCATGGATCTCTCCCAAAGCGCTGGACCCCGGCCCCTAGACATCATGGTGGCAATGGGTCACGTTGATCCTGTGGAACGGCGATTCTGGGCAAGGGAAACAAGCACTGACTGGTGGGACCGCATAGTGCTGCAGGTCTGGGATGAGCCCCAGTGGCTGCGAAACTTTCGGATGCGTAAGTGCACTTTCATGGAACTTTGTGAGTTGCTGTCCCCTGCCCTGAAGCGCCAGGACACCCGGATGCGAGCAGCCCTGACTATCCAGAAGCGAGTGGCCATAGCCCTGTGAAAGCTTGCAACCCCTGACAGCTACCGGTCAGTAGCGAACCACTTTGGAGTGGGCAAGTCTACCGTGGGGGTTGCTGTGATGCAGGTAGCCCATGCAATCGTTGACCTGCTGCTCCCCAAAGTAGTGACCCTTGGAGACGTGCAGGCGATCATAGATGGCTTCGCTGCAATGGGATTCCCAAACTGCGGTGGGGCCATAGATGGAACACACATCCCTATCCTGGGACCGGAGCACCAGGGCAGCCAGTACATTAACCGAAAGGGCTATTTTTCTATGGTACTGCAAGCATTAGTGGACCACAAAGGACGTTTTACGAACATCAATGTTGGGTGGCCAGGCAAGGTTCATGATGCTCGAGTTTTCAAAAACTCTGGTCTGTATAGACGGATGCAACAGGGGGTTTATTTCCCGGACCGCAAAATCACTGTTGGGGATGTGGAGATGCCAACAGTGATCCTAGGGGACCCTGCCTACCCGCTAATGCCATGGCTCATGAAGCCATACACGGGAGCCCTGGACACTGAAAAGGAGCTCTTCAATTACCGCCTGAGCAAGTGCAGAATGGTGGTGGAGTGTGCCTTTAGCCGTCTCAAAGCCAGATGGCGAAGCTTACTGACTCGCTCCGACCTCAGCCCTAAAAATATCCCCATTGTGATTGCAGCGTGCTGTGTGCTCCACAGTCTCTGTGAGATCAAGGGGGAGACGTTTATGCTGGGCTGGGAGGTTGAGGCAAATCGCCTAGCAGCAGATTACGCTCAGCCAGACACCAGGGCGATTAGAAGATCACAGCGGGAGGCGCTGCGCATCCGGGAAGCTTTGAAAGCTCGCTTCCAGACAGAGCGGGGTAACCAGTGACTGTTACACTTCCGTAAACAGATAGTGAACCTTCCCCTGTTTCTTTACACAGGTTCCGTTGCCCATCCTCTCCCATTACCAACCCCCTTCCCCCTCCTTCGATCAACGCTGTAAAGGCACAATAAAGGAAACTTTTTTTATCTGGACCATTTCCTGTACTGCTTTGTGGGTTATGGTTTTCACCATGGACGCATACGGCGGTTGGGGAGCGGGTGGGGTGTGGGAAAGTACCCTTCAAAGGGGAATGACATGATCCTGCCCACAGAGCAGTCCTAAGTGCTGGACTGCTTGTTTAAAGGGACCATTAACCTCTCCTAATCGCATGTGTGTGTGGTGGGGTCTCTGTGACTTTTCCGTTGTGAATATTGGCTATGGATCCCCCGGTGCATTGATCTATCCAGCAGGCTATTGCCAGCTGGATAAGGATCAGCGGCCACCCTCCCCCAACAGACAGCGAACCACCCGACCACCAACCCCACGTATAGAACCTGGAAACCTACACACAGAAGGGAAGGTGTGCTTACTGGATGCAATTTTTACAGTGCCTGTCACTTCGTCTGTTACCCTGTCTGCACCCTCGTTTGTGCTTCGGTCCTCTGCACTTACAAACCGTGTTAACCAATAACCAGAGAAAGAAACAGTCCCGTTTAAGACACTCAGGGAGACTTCAGTGAACCAATAAACCAGTTTTATTTACCAGAACATTAACTTAACATGGAACCTGGGAAGGGAGGTGTTCAGGGGTGCGGCTGGAGGGAGGGGAGGGAAAAATCTAAGGTTTTGGGAATGACAGCCCTCTGCTACTGGAGCAGTCTGCAGGGGTGGAGTGAGTATTTCCACGCACCCTGCCTCCCCTTGTCCTAGTGACTTTTGGAGAGGAAACCACTGGACTTGGTGGCGGGGGAGGGCGGTTGGAAAGAACATATAGAGGTGCTCTTTCCTCCTGTCTCCTGTCCTGGAGAACATCCACCAGGCGCCGGAGCGTGTCTGTTTGCTCCCTCATTAGTCCCAGCATTGTTTGGGTCGCCTGCTGATCCTCCTGCCGCCACCTGTCCTCGCGCGCTTCAGCCCTCTGCTCCCGTTCCCTGGCTGCTCGCTCGTACCGTGCGATGTCCTCTCTCCGCTGTGCCGCCTCCCTCTGTGACAACATCATTAATTCAGAGAACATGTCGTCCCGGGTTCTCTTTTTGCGCCGCCTTATCTGGACTAGGCCAGATGATGACAGAAGGAGGAGAGCTGGAAATGATTTTTGCTCTGGGAAAAACAAAGACTGCTTGTGAGTGTGCTGTGCTTGCATTCAAATGTTTATGTTGAACAAATGAGAACTAGCACTATAAGTTCCCTTGCATGCTACATGCATAACAGGATTGCAGACATTTAAATAAGACCTGGCTTTAGTGCAGCAAAGCTTGGTCACTAACCACTTTTATGCTTGTGTTTTGAATATGATGTTTGTGAAACATTGTGGCATGACCAAATATCTGATAGAGGCATCAGCTATGTTGAACTTGCATCAAACAGAAAAACCTTTATTATATGTAGCAAGGCACTTCCCCCATCTTGCCGGACTTAGCACGTCCCCCTCTGGCAATGGCGGGTTTGGCTTCCCCACTTCTGGGTTCACGTTATCAGTATTTTTGAGGTAGGCCTTGGGGCAGCCCAGGAGTGCTCCTCCACCAAACAAAGAGAAACAAATTTACAAACACAAAAACAAAGGGGAGGTGCCTTTCCCTGCCCCCTTGCTGAGGGTGTTGGCCTGGTGTTGGCCTGGGGTGTCAGTCCTTCCACTAAACAGGAACTCCATTTTGGTTGTTTCCCCTATGGGGGGAGAACAACCTCTCACCCTGGAGAAACCTATCTCCCTGCCTCCATTAGCCCTGCAGCAGCTTGTGTCTCCTCCCTCTCTCACCAGAGGAGGGGTTTTGAAAGGTCTCAGGCAGCCCTTAATTGGACTCAGGTGGCAATGCCTTTGGGGGGGGGGCAAAGCATGCAGGGTAAAGTGCCCCCACCCCCCAGATTGGCCTGTCCAGGGTGGGCAGGGAGAGGGGCTCTGTCCTTCTCTCCCTGCGCCTCCCCCTTGGCACAGTAGTTCACCCTGGCAGCTGGGTGGGAAATGGGATGGAACTGCTTCTGGCTGGGAGGCAGCACTGGCCCGCTCCCTGCCCAGGCTCAGCTGACGGGCACAGGGGCCAAGCGAGCCAAAACCTCCCTTTCCCTCCCCAGCATGCTCAGCCCTTGTCCCTGGCAGCCAAGCCCAGGCAGGGAGTGGGCCACTGCTGCCTCCCAGCCAGGTTCTTTCAGGCAGAAGCGGCTCTGTCATCCTCCCCACTTGGTTGATAGGGAGAGTGACCAAACAATCCCGGAGAAGAGGCATAGGGAGAGAAGGACAGAGCCTCCCCCCCACACAGGTAACATGGGGTGGGGAGAGCTGGTGGCCCCAGGCTTGAGGCGCGGGGGTGTCACCGGGGAGAAAAGACACGTGGGGTGGTCACGTGTTCTCCCCTTTGATTGTGCCCCCCCCCCAATATGGGGAGGCACGAGTCGCTTGTAGAAAAGGGCCTTTATCATTCTGGAGCTAACATACCTGCCTTCAGGCGAAACTTCCTTACACTGGCCCTGCGCCCCCTCCCCTCCGCCCCAGCAGCAAACCACCACCCCCCGCCCACGGCAGCCTCCCCACCCACCCGGGGCAGCAGCAGGGCAGGGGGCTGGGCTCCCTGCCCCTCCCACCTGGGCCGCTTGGCCTGGGCTCGTCTCCCCCCCACCCCCACGGCCCCCACGGCTCGCGGTGGGGGCACTGTGCTGGGCTCCCCACTCCCCACGCTGGGCTGGGCTCCGCGCGGCAGGGGCACTAGGCTCAGCTGGGCCGCGGCGGGGCGCTGGGCTCCCCACTGTGCCCGGCTCCCCGCACCACCCGCCGGGCCGAGGCGGGGCTGTGCTCCCCGCCTGCCCCCCACCAGCACCCCCTGTGGCGGCCAGTCCCCCACCTGCGGCAGTTCACCTGGGGCAGGGGCAGCAGCTCAGGGGAAGCTGCACTCTCGGCAGCGAAAACACCGCTGGGAGTCTCCGCCCCACAAATGCTGGCGCCCTAGGCCTTCCACCACCCTCTTTCAGCTGTCCAGCCTGACTTTTTCACTTACAGAAGGGACTCGTCCTTTGAACTCCAAAATGTAGGAATGGAAAATCACCCTAAAGATTTTCCCCCCATTTATTTATTGCAAAGGTCTTATAGAGCTGGAAGTTTCCCAGTGTAGCACACCCTTCTATTATATTGCAAATTAAAGAACATTCCAGAGAATAATCTCCTAAAAGGAAACACCAGAGGGAATAAACCACAGAAGATTTATCCTGCAAATGTCATTTTACTCATGCAAGTAGTCCCACTGAAGTCCATAAAGGAGAGTGATCTATTTATAGTCCCATTGATCAGCCCCATTGAACTCTACAGGAAGAGAGAGTACAGTTACTTGCGTACATGTTTGTGAGATCAGGCCCCAAGTCAGTACTAGACTAGCTTTACCTGTAGATGAAGCTCAGAGGGGCCAGGGAAAACAATGTTCTGTTGATACCAGCTGTAGTTAAAATTAGGCATTATCTCAGTGCAAAATTATACTGCACATTTGCCCCAAAGTTTATCAACAGGGTTTTCAGTTGCATTTCCTTTCTTGTTGGTTTTTTTTAAACACCTTTTTGAAGGGAGGTGAATAACAGCACTATTAGTTAAATGTTTGCTATCCTTTTATGTTCTACATACATAACAAAACTTATTCAGACAACAGTGGAGCTGAAAGCAGAGAACTAATTACAGTATATAACCCTTCCTTCAACTCTGCCCATTTCTTTGTGGGAGAAAAAAAGGCAACCTTTTTAAAGTACAAACAATAATTAACTGTTAAATAAATCATATAGTTAAAAACAAATGCAACCTTTTAAAAGTACAAACAATAAAAAACTGTTAAATAAATCATATAGTTAAAAACATTCAGTTAGAGGAATAACATTATGCAGTTAAGTTGTCTCATTGGACTCAACTGGGAAAATTCTGCTCACATTTCTTCCAGCATCCATGCAGAGTACAGTGAGTGTGGATATTCTGCTGCATCCAATAGTAGAATTCAATCCAGTAGCACTACTTAGGTGCATAAAAGTAAACAGTTCATTAAAGGTTTGTAAGATCCAGACCGAGTGGAGAGGACAAAACGTCCCCATAGTACACACTTCTAGAGTCATGGAAAATTGCACTGCAACAATCAAGAATTGCAAGTGTGAATTCTGACAGCTGAAAGCTAAAGAATGCACAATGGTAATGTTCTGGTTGTCTATTTCAAACTTTGAAGAATTTATACAATTCTTCAAAGCAGAGCTAGCTAGCCAATGTTGTACCAAAATAATTGTACCTTTGACAGTTTGCTTCATCCGACTAAATTCTTTGTCGCTTCTACAGACCCTTTGTCACTTCTACAGATCCAGACTAACACGGCTACCCCTCTGATACTTTTATTTATATAACTGTCCACGTTTCACTTGTGATATTTCTAGAAGTGACCTCCCAATGCACATTTAAATAGTGATAGATGGCATTTATGAAATGAAATACTGAAGTTCCAAGGCAATGGGTAAAAAGATTCACTTTTACACCGCAGTGAAATTGCTTAGTTCCCTAGAATTTAAGCAAAGTTGTAATGGAAATGCTCTCTCTCAGGATATTGAGTGCTGTGCATGAAACTTCAATTTTGGACAAACATTTAGGTAAAATCTGGTCTTAGACCTTGAAGTGTCAGCCAAATCTCGGCTGGTGCCTTGTAAAATCTTGTGGCAATTGCTAGGTCCATAGTGAAGTTAGCTGGGAAACTGATGTCTGTGTATTGTCGATTTTCTTAAACGCAACCCCTCTTCCCCTTCCCCTCCATTTTGTTGGTCCCTTCAGCAGACAATAAAAAGTAACATTGAAATGTTCCTGTCATTGTGATGTATTTCCCCCCTGCTTTCTTGGAAGCATTTGTTACCTTATTAGATTTCAAAAGTTTAAGGATAGGTAGGCAGATCTGTGCTTGTCATATTTCCGTCTCTCTGCCCCACCAGTTTTGGATCTGACATCCTATGTGAGGCCTTCCTATGTAAAGAGTGGGAAGCTGAGGGCTCAGTTTAAGGGCAACTTCTAAAGAAAACCAATAGCACTTCTCTTTTCACATATTTCTAATATATAAATGTCATTTCTTCTAGCTCTGTTTCTGAAGTGTCTAGGTACTTTTTGAAAGTCCCACTGGATGCCTATCTGCATCTTTAGATGCCTAAATACCTTTAAAAACATGTCCCTAGTTGACTTGCCCAGTGCTGCTTATGCACATGTACTGCCTTTTCAGCAGTAACAAGTGTGAGAGAATTCTCACAGTCTTGCAAGTTTCTTCATGAGAGTGCAACATGGTCAAGCTGACACTACTAAACACATTACATGTTAACGTCATTTTTAAGGACAGCAACTGCGTTCATTTTTAAAAGAGCTGAATGCTAAAGTATTTGCATACCAAAATACAGTCTTGTTCTTAAAGAGCAGTTTATTAAATAAATGACTGGAATGTCAAAATATGAAAGTTATTTAGCATGGTTGGGTGTAAGCTCATTAGGAGGATATTACTGATCCAGTGACCAATGTGAAAACCTTAACAATATTGATACTTAATTTTAAACTCTGTTGTGATTGTCCCTTAACTTATTAAGAGATCATATTAAGGTTATTAAGAGGTTATATTTTGCTCGATGCTATTGTCTGTCAGGCTGAAAAAGTCTACTATGCACTAGCTTACATTCTAAAGCTTATCAGCATAATTAGAAGAGCTGAAAACTCTAACTTTAAATGAAAGTTTAGATTATATACACTGAGTTCCCTTTATATCACATGCTAGATGTCTGTTTTCAGAACTGTAGGATCAATGCACTAACCTGCACTCTCCAGGCACATGTGATCTAGTAATTGTGTGGTCATTGTAGCAATGGACTTGTTGCAGAATGGCATGCAACTGGGTTTTCAGAATATCATGCCTGGTTGCCAAAAGTCATGTACTGGCGCAGTTGGGAGGATTCAGTAGACATTCAAGGAGCTCTGGAATTGCAGGTTATTCAATATACTCGCTATGACCCACTCAGTAGGAGTTCCTAGTTCAAATTTCAACCAGGGTTCCATTATAAGAGGGTTTTTTATGCCCCTTATATTTTTGAAGTGGAAAAATACATTTTCAGCTTTCAAACATTATGATTGTGCTCAGGATAGACTAGAATTAGAGTCTGAACATTTGAAGGCAGCTAGTTAAACCATTTCTTGGTGCTTAAAAATGACTAACTCCCTTTTGGATCTCTCTAGTCAAAAACAGTTCAGTTGTAACAAATCCAACTTTAAATACAGCTAAACATCATTAAAATCTTGATTAGATATACTCTAATCCTTTAATGGATTAATTAAAAAATTTACCTATAAAAATTATCCTATTGTTTGGTCCACTTCATAAAATGGGCATGACCCCATGCTTCCCTTATAAGGTCTATTCAGGGCAAGGAGAGACAAGGAGCAGCCGCCAAGGGAGGGGGAACTGGTTACATCAGAACTTCACTGGGCCGGGCAGATGAAATGAGGCTGAGCTGGAAGTCTTCAAAGCTGTAAAGCTCAACAATGGATATGAAGGTAAGGAGAGCCAATTCCCCGATGGACCTTCATGATAGCCACTTGTGCCAGTTAAGTCCCTAGGTAGAAACCTACTGAGCCAGTTTTGGGGTTAAATGCCAATAGTGTTTCCAGAACCATAGGAACCGCCTAAAAGAAACTAAGGGCAGAAGCCCAAGGCTTCACAGCCAGACACAAGATAATCTGGTGCTCTCAGTCTGTATAGGAGAACCAGGCCCTAGAGCCTTGCACTTATGTCTGAGTTGATAAGGAGCAACCCCACTGAATTCAGTGGTGTCTTACCTGTGTGAAAGAATAGTCTAGTTGATTGCTTTCAGGAAGCTCTAGAAAAGACAGAACCAAGTCCAAGGGTTCTGGAGATATTAATAGTTGTCATGTCTATATTATTTTAGGGCTTGAAATTTTCCAGGCTATCCAGTAATTTGAAAATGTGAATTGTGGGGTGCCCAGCACAAGACTCCTCGGGCTGACTTTCAAAGCTGCTGAGATTATTGCTTGTATTGAAGTCACCATCTCTGAAAATGAGACCCTAGGTCCCAAGTGGGGCACCCAAAATTAGTGAGCAGGTTTAAAAATGATTCTCAGTATGGAGTATGTTTCCTATTGACTTGGGTATGATCAGTCCTGCACAGATGTGCAAGAGGGAGACAGCAACAATTTCCACTGGGAATGGAAGTGCTGTCAGTGATAGTGTCAAGGCTGAATCCCCACTCTGTCACTCCAAGTGCAGAAGGTGGGGGCCCGCAAGGATTCTAAAAATTAATACTTGCCACTCCAGGTTTGTATTAAACTCCCAAGGTTACAACTTTTCTCTGACCTTGGCTTGGTGAACGCTGCCACCACCCAAATGCAAAAAAACCCCTTTTAACCCAGGAAGGAGCACTTGGGAATTCTTCCCTGTGGTACCCTCAGGCCCTTTCACCCCCCTCCAGGGAAGAGCAGAGAAAGAAAACAAAGGAAATTAGCTGTGGCCACCAGCTAATTAAACAACATGCACAAACCTCTTAGGACACCAAAAATCCAATCCTGTTCTTAAAAAAGGTAAATTTTATTAAAAAACAAAAAGAAAGAAAATACATCTGGAACTTAGGCTTTTGCTAGATTTTAAAAGAGCAATTCCAAAACTTAAGCACCCAAAACAGCTTTCTTGGGGGTTCAGGTTAAAGGTTACAAGCAAACAAAAGCATCTGGGGTTAGCACAGAGAAGATCCACAAGCCAAAATAACGAATAAACCTGATCGATTTATTTAAATGCTCCCTATCCAAATGATTCCTTCTAGGAATGGAAGATAATTTTTCATACCTGATTCAAAATGTACACAGTATTCCTACTTATAGCATTGCTGCTCCGCCCCTGCTTCTCTGGAGAACAACAGACAAAGGGAAGGTTTCTTTCCCATTTTAAAAAGTTCTAGCCTTCCCATTGGCTCTTTTGGTCAGGTGCCCACTCCTTTTCTTTTACCTGTGGGCTTGTTAACCCTTTACAGATAAAGCAAGTAGAAAATAGCTACCAAGAGGGATTTCACAGCTACCTGGCTGTCTGTCTGTCTATCAAAGGGAGCTATACCCCCGTTCATTTATCACAGATAGTCTCTTAAAAAAGACATGGTATGGCAGGGTGGGAAATAAGGGTCTGGCACCTTGTCCCTCTCTCTGCAGTGTGTGTGTGTGTGGGGGGGTACATACATTGTTCTCTCAAAGGATTGTAGGACTGTTGATCCCAATATGTTCTCCCCCTTGTTCTGCAACATGGCCCCTCCTCGCCACCCAGAATGTGGGCCAAGTCTTGTGTATTTACACTGAGTATGCGTAATATTTCTGTAAGCTGTCAGTTTCTAGCATCATTGGGCATGTATAGCTGAAGATTAAATAAATAGGCAGTCAAATTGCAAGACATCACTGTTTCTGTGAGAGCCCTGTGCAGGCCTAGTGCAGAGACCTGCAGCAAAACTGGGATCCTGAAGGTCCCGCAAGACCTGCTGCCATAATAGCGGGAGCGGGTGGGAATGGGACTAAAAAATAGTCCTGTGCAGGGCTCTACTTTCTACCAGTCTTTCACTGGAAAGGTCTATTGAATGTTACAACTATTTTTGGAATCAGTAGTTCCCATAAACTCAGATCTAGCTTAGCTGAGTAACTATGTAAACTCTTTGTGCTGGTGGCAGTGCTCCCACTGAGGTGTCTGGACAAGGCATCAATCAGCAAAAAAGAAAAAAAAATGAAATAAATTAACCTCCATCCACACTGACTGTGTCACTCACAGCTGTTAATTTGAGAGCCTAATGTGTCCAACATCCAGGAGAAGGATCTATTCTATGCAAAAGTAGTCGTTCTAGTTCCTGTGACTTTGTAGTACCCTTTTCATTAGGGCAGCCTAAAGCAAGAATTCAGGGAGACACTCATACGTCACTGAATAGCCTGAGAGCTACAGCAGAAAGTTGAATGTGAAATTCAAAAGATCATGTGCAGCTAAATAGGGGAGGTGGTTGTTTTTTTTAATTATTTAGAGCCATGGTTGGTTGGAGCTGAATACACTCCTCATTCCTGATTGATTTCATCCATATAACAGGATTGGTCATCTTGGCCTCTTTCAAAGCAGTGAAAATTGTGTGCCACAGAGTGAAATGAGTTTGATTACTTTGCTGCTTGCACCCATTTCCTGACTGCCTTGCACCTGCTGATTATCTTGGACCATCATGTAAATCTCTGCAAAACTTTGTCAAGACATTTCTTTAGCTTTATTAGCAATCTTGATTATCAGAAGACTTCCATTTATAATGAAGAACAATTGCTTTCTCCTGGCCTTTGCAAGAGGGACATGTCAACAAGTGGTTGTGTGTGTCCAATTAAAAGTGAAAGGGTCCAGTTCTTATTATTCAGCTAGCTAACTGTATCTAGTGTAAATTACTGCAGAAGATATTTCAGTGAAGACCTTTGGGGCTGAACAGACCATCTCATCTCATCTGATTAGCAGGAGATTACATTGCCATCTCTCTGACCATAGGTATTCTCCCAGTAATTTCATTAACATTATAGGATGTGCATGTGCGCTCAACCCAATTAGAGTTATACAGTTAAGTCACATCTCTAATCAGATGAATTTTCTATAAATAATTCAGACTCTGTTCTCTAGTGCTTTTGTGCAAATGGGGTTGTTAATAGGCACATTGCAAGTACATGTTGTACAGCTTCCTTCATAAAACTCTGACAATCCTAATCCTTAGCTGGAAGCACTTTGAAGTTCCAGTCCTGGCCTCTCCTGAAGAGAATTCTGTCAAAGTGTGAAATGGCTTTGTGATATGGGTAAGTATTCCCTGGGGACTATGTTAAAACCATCAGATTGTTTTCACTGGTGACCTAACACTGGCAAGTATAAAAATTATAAGGCATTACACTTATAAAGTGCATTTCAACCTGAATGATTCTTTAGGGTTTCCAAATTATAAAAAACACTTTTGAAAAGGAGTTGCTTATGAGTTGTGGGCAGTGATTTCCCTACATGCCCCCCCCCCCCCTGAATTTCCACAACACCCCCCCCACAGTTTTGTGAACTAGTTACATGCCAATTTAGTGACTGTTTAGAAATTTGAATTAAAATTGAAACATTAATACACACTTTAAAAGCATATATAGTGTATGATAAAATGTGTGTATCTGAAAAAGTATAATAGATTTGAAAAGTATGAACATAGACTAGCTTCCTTATACAGCTGTTGTTTTTAATGCCAATGTCAGTGCATTCATTTTGGCGATGTTGACCAACCTAATAATTTCAAATGATGATTTGTAAGCAAAGTCTAAATGAGCTCTCCCTGACAGCTAATGATGGGCTGGGGGGAAAGGCTTCAGGACCAGATTGTATTTACATTCACATCTAATCTACCTAGGTATCCAGCAAACAGAGCTGTGTTGCCCAAGTGATAGATTTTGGCTGGGGTTGGGTTACAAATGACTTGAATGCAGCTGGGGCGGGGGGGGGGGGGGAATGAAATGTTGTTGTTCTTATTGTATGAATAAAGGACAATAGAACTGTACTTAGCTGGTGCTGGTTGAGGGCATCAAGAGAGAGGGTGGGGACCTGTCCTTCTCCACTGTTTAAAGACAGAGCTGATTAGGCTCCATAGATAGTCTTTTGTTCTGTTAAGTGACCACTGCAGCTGAAATCACTGATAATCAGTTCTCAGTGCTTACCCCTCCTGTGGGGACAGTGTTTTTGTGTAAGAGACAGCCCAGACTGCACTAGCAGCGACCTTCCCCAACTGAGAGCTCAGCAGAAATCACTGAGAGCTGGGTGGAACCTCGAGACCAACTCGCAGAGCTCACAGTGGCAGGTGGCAGCAGGCAGCAGAAGGTGACTGTGCAGGGCCAATGGCAACAGAGTGGTGGAGTGAATGGTGGCACAACAAACAGCAGTGGCCACAGTGAGCAGCTGGAGGAACGAGCAAGGTGCCTTCTTGCCCCCCCCCACCTGGGAGGTGTACTCACGTGACAGCACCTCTGAACTCTGAGTCTCCACTGACCAAGGACTACACTGGTGAGTGGGGTGCAGTGAAGGGAAAAGTGAGGGGCACGTTAAATAAACATTTGTTTGTTGGACTATATTTTAGTGACTTTGCTCCAGAATGCTAGATTTGTGACTGGGAATGGAAACTTATATAAATATGTTTCCTAGTAGGCCAAGATTTTAAAAATGCATTATTTTCCAAGGTTATCTTACATCGTTGCTGTCTTGAAAGGTCATTATGTTGGTGAGTTTCTGTACTAAACATTTTTATTTAATTTTTACATAAGATTGGTCATACTGGGTCAGACCAATGGTTCATCTAGCCCAGTATCCTGTCTTTCCAACAGTGGTCAAGGCCAGGTGCTTCAGAGGGAATTAACAGAACAGGTAATCATCAAGTAATCCATCCCCTGTTGCCCATTCCCAGCTTCTGGCAAACAGGCTAGGGACACTCAGAGCGTGGTGTTGCATCCCTCCCCATCCTGGCTAATAGCCACTGATGGACCTATTCTCCAGGAATTTATCTAGTTCTTTTTTTAATCCTGTTAGTTTTGGTATTCACAGCATCCCCTGGCAAAGAGTTCCACGGGTTGACTTTATGTTGTGTGAAGAAGTACTTCCTTTTGTTTTGTTTAAACCTGCTACCTATTAATTTCATTGGGTGATTGCTAGTTCTTGTGTTATGTGAAGGATTAAATAACATTTCCTTATTCGCTTTCTTCACACCAGTCAAGATTTTATAGACCTCTATCATATCCCCCTTTAGTCATCTCTTTTTCTAAGATGAAAATTCCCAGTCATTTTAATCTCTCCTCCTGTTTCATACTCCTAATCATTTTAGTTGCCCATCTCTGTATCTTTTCCAATTCCAATATATCTTTTTTGGGATGGGGTGACCAGATCTGCACACAGTGTTCAAGGTGTGCACGTACCATGGATTTATATAGAGGCAATATGATCTTTTCTGTCTTATTATCTATACTTTTCTTAATTCCCAACATTGTTTGCTTTTTTGACTGCCACTGCACATTGAGTGGATATTTTCAGAGAACTATCCACAATGACTCCAAGATCTTTCTTGAGTGTTAACAGCTAATTCAGACTCCATCATTTTCTATGTATAGTTGAGATTGTTTTCCAATGTGCATTATTTTGCATTTATCAACATTGAATTTCATCTGCCATTTTGTTGCCCAGTCACCCAGTTTTGTGAGATCCTGTTGTAACTCTTCGCAGTCTGCCTGGGACTTAACTATCTTGAATAGTTTTGTTTCATCTGAAAATTTTGCCACCTCACTGTTTACCCATTTTTCCAGATCATTTTATGAATATGTTGAACAATAATGGTCCCAGTACCGACCCCTCAGGGATACCACTATTTATCTCTCTCCATTCTGAAAACTGATAATTTATTCCTACCCTTTGTTTCCTGTCTCTTACCCAGTTACTGATCCATGAGAGGACTTCCCTTTTATCCCATGATGGCTTACTTTTCAAAAGTCAATTTAAATTAAATACATTAAATTATTTTTTAGAAATCTAGATCTGTTATGTGTTTTGGTGTAACTTGCATTATCCTTATGTTAAATTTGCATTATCCTAACAAAACATTTTACTTTATTCATATCTCTCTTATATGTTGCAGGTCAAAGTAAAAATGAAAAGACAAAAAACAATACAACAATTTTTCCACTCAAAGGCCTCAAAAACTAATCAAGGTGAAGAACACATCAAGAACCAAGAATATATCAACATGTCATCTGAAGGTTCAAGCGGTATATCTACATCTGGCCAGCCCAAAGTACAAATACAGTTACCTACTGAAGAAACTGTGTCTCCAAAACCTAAAGACATTTCCCGATGTTTGTCAGTCCGAGTGTTCCCATTTATTGAAGTTACGAAAGATGGCTACTGGTGCACCTCTTGCAAAAAAGATTACGAAGAAGGAAAGCTTCCCAATGCTATAACTGGTAAAAGTGGAGGAGCTTGGTTTGTCAAATCGATCAGCAAAGCCAATTCTGACAAACTAATTAAAAGGCTGCAAAACACCAGGCCTCTGGAGTGCATCAACATGCAGAAAGCCTTATAAGCCCACTTTCAAAGCCAATTTTAGAAGTACTTAATGAGGCTGTTAAGAATTCTGGAGACACAACACAGTTCATGTGAACAAACATGGCTGTGGCATCCTACTTTCTATTTAAGCAAGCGATACCACACACTACAAACTGGAGGCCCATGTTAAGTGCATTGTCCTTGTTCATCCTGAAGTTGGACACTGGTTCCGAACAAGACCAGCAAATGCTCACTATTTTTCTGCAAGAAACTCAACTCACTGTTGCACCACATGCTTCTAGCCAGTGAAAGACTCAACAGTTGAAAAAGTGAAGAACTCTCTCACCACATTCAAAAAATGTGGATACATGGCTGATGAATGCACCAATGCAAATGGGCATCAAGTATTAAGTCATTGTGTATGTTATCTTGATGTCAGGGATAGGCCAGTAGATGCATTTCTAGATGGTCAAGTTATAGGAGATACATCGGCTGCATCTGTGACAACCCACATCTTAGAAGAGTTAAATGCTTGTCAATTGGACCCCAAAGAGATGGCTGCTTGTACATCTGATGGAGCTGCAAACTTCTCTGGAAGACATGGTGGAGTACAAGCTTTACTCAGAGAAAAGTGTAACCCTAATCTCTCCTATACACACTGCAGAGGCCATCTACTCCAACTAGCACTAGTACGAGCTGCGGAATCTTCAAAAGACATTTAAAAAGCTATATATTTAATGTCTTCGTTATATTCTTTTTTCAGCAAGAGTCCAAAAAGACTGAATATCTTGGAAAATATAGAAGATACACTGGGACTGAAGTTCAAATTAGTCCAACCTGGGAAAATCTTCTGGCTTTCTCAGGAGCGATCCTTGGCTGTTGTCTTAAAATTACTCCAGCCGTTATTACTGGCTTTGGAAAGTATCTACCAAGATGGGATGGATCTAAGTAGTGAGGCTGGTGGATTACTTTTGCTACTATGTTCAGAGAAGACTATTGCCATTCTCTCTCTCTCTCTCTCTCTCTCTCTCTCTCTCTCTCTCTCTCTCTCTCTCATATGTCTACTGTTGAAACCACGTGGGTCATTAAACAATGCCATCCAGGTATCTGCTACAACAGTAGTAGATCTTTGTCCAGCAATAGAAACTACATTTGGATCAATTAGAGCTATCCATAGAAAAAGTACTGGAAGAAGCAAAGACTTCAGTCCAGAAGTTCACTTAAGAATTCAATATAAATGCCTTCATTAGTCAAGAAGACAAGAAGTGTTTGTTAGGACAACTGAAAGTGCAGAGACTTGATTCTTAAAAATCTACAACAGCGACTTCTAAATTCTACTCAATCTCTACGTAGCTTTTACAGATACCTGTCCTATACAACACCAACAGTTGAGTGGAGTGAGGCACTACCAGCAATGGGGCTGCCATGTGATCAGGACAGAATAGAGAATTTGAACACAGAGTGGAATATCCTATGACGAATGAATGAAGATTTGACTTCAACTTCTTTTTTTATCATCACTAGTGGCTCGACCCGATCTTTGTGTTCTGTTTCCTGGGATGAAAGAAGTAGGAATTCATCTCTTGCTACTCCATCACAACAGCTACAGTTGAGCGTTCTTTTTCATCATTGAATAGAATTTTGTGCTCTGAAAAGTCGCCTTCTGCCTGATCATGTGAATGAACTAATGAGCATATCAATTGAAGGAATGGAAGTACTGGACACATGAGAAGCCACCAAAGATGAATGCATTGCATTCAAGAAGTTCATTAACAGAGCTGTGCAAAATTAGAACAAGAAACCAAGAAGAAATGTAGATGTAGTGCTTCATAGAAGGCTTGAGTAGCCAACTTTAATTTTGTGTGATTTTAAAACGTGAGTTAAATCTAATAAAATGGTCATGAAACATTTTCAGTTTTTACTATGGTGCCATACAGCCCACCTTCACCCTCAGTCTCACCCCTCATCAGCCCTGACACCCCCCCTGTAAATTCGAACACCCCTCTCTCCCCCCGCAATTTCATATCCAAATGGCCATGACTCTATAGATCTATATAAAATATGGCAGTCAAAAAAGACACAGTATCAGCTGAATTCGACTGCCTATTGAAATGTTTAGATCAAGCTCTCTGAATGAAGACTACTTTGCTTGTAAACACACTCTTAATCTTTTCTTGCAGATTTAGTTCTAATTTAGTTTTTACCCTTTTGAATAAGGCTGCCACTTGGATTAAAATCTGAGACCTTTTATTCCGACTGAATTCTTCACAAGACACCACAGGCTCTGGGGCATGTATTAATATAAACAAATTTGATTCTGCTTTTATATCATAATAGAAGATAAGGTCACTGCCCATACATCAAATTAACTAATATTAAATACTGGCCTTTGATGTTTAAGGCTCAAATGACAATAGACTGCATATTTTAAAGGCTTTTTATTAATGTTGAGCCTGTTGACGGAGCAAACTCAGAAATATTAACTGTGGATATTACCTTGGGAGCTGAAATTACAAAATACTTAGTGGGAAGTCCTGGCTCCATTTACGTCAATGGGAGTTTTATCATTGACATCCATGGAGCCCTTAGGGAGTACAATCTAGTACAAGGCTTGCTAGATATGCAACCTCTAGTGAACAAACCACTACAAGCTTTCAAACTACAGTTCTTCATAAAGGCTTTATAAAGCTTCATGTTTGGAATTCTTGGCTTTTCTCTTACACAAAGACCAAGTCGTACATTTTTCTGTATAGATGTTATTTATTTCAGCTTAAGAGGGAAACCAAGAGAACAGAGAGAGTCTCCAGGAGACGGAACAAAATGATTTACGCTAACATTCTCTCTCTGAATTGAAACACAGAAACAGCAGCTGTTCCACAGCTACGTCCATCATACTTCTCCCCTGTAATTTTTATAAATGTCTTTATTAGAAATTTATTTTTTATGCTAGGTCTGCATTGGTGATGTGGCTAGAGTATCTGCTAGGTTGGAAGAGCTTCTGATACCTATTCTTTCTTGCCCCCAGCAAGTCGCCTTGTAGAGTAACACTGTATTCAGCTGTTTTTCTCTTGTCTTATACTTGGATTGTAAGATGTTTGGAACAGGGTCCATCTTTTTGTTCTATGTTTGTACGGTGACTAGCACAATGGGGTTCTGGTCCATGACTAGAGCTCCTAGGTGCTATGGTAATGCTTATGCCAATAATAATAATAAATAATTAATACTACTTTAGGACAATAACAAGCATAACCATTTTCCCTTTCAGGAATTGTATTGCCATTAGAGCTGGGTGAAAATAGGTATTTATATCCTCTGGGGAATTAGAATATTTGACACTTGTTTTTGTCCAAAACAGGACAAAGTTGAAATATCAAACTTTTGCCTAGAATTACATGCTCCAAAAAACAGGTTAAAAATATTAAAACATTTAATTTTCACATCTTTGGTCAAAACACTTCAACATTCCCAAATCAAAACTTTCATTTTCATGTTGAACTAAATCAAAGTTTTTAGTTTTAATTCAGTTCAACATTAAACTGCATCTACTTATGGTGCCGCAGTGCCTCAATGGGAGTTGTAGTTTGAATTCCTTGTGACCTTATTCCCCTCTATAGGCCAGGTTAGCTGGCTGGACTGCATCTCCCATGATGCACCAAACACTCAGAGGGGAAACCGCAATGCATCATGTAGTCTAGCCAAGAAGTCTGCCCCATAAGAGTGAATGGGAGCATGAAGCAATCTTACTAGAACTCCCATGAGGCACTGGGACACCATAAGCATATGTTGAACATCTAAAGGAAATATTTTTGTTTTCCCCCTCTTCCCCCCCCCGCCCCCCCAATGGAAATGTTTTGATTTGGATTGAACCTACCCGAAATCAAGTATTTGGTTTAAATTTTCCAGGAAAATTGAAAAATTACAGCAAATTAAACATTTCCTGTGGGAAAAATTTCAATTTTTCAGAACTGTATTTTCTGTATCTATCAATCTTGTAAGAAGTGATCAATACTTGATTCCTCCCCTCCCCATTTTTACCTCAATCAGGTAAGTCACTGGTGCCAGTACTGACCTCACCACAACTTTTCCCTACTTCCTGTAATTGCATGCCAAAACCTTCTAGTTCTAGTAAAATCTGACACATTCTTGAAGGTTTTACTCTTCAGTGATGCAGTTGTTGACCGTGCTAGGTTCTTTTAACAATCTATTTGTAATATTCAATAATATTTACCAGCTATTCTAAAAAGTTCTCTTGGCATTTGTATTTTCTTGCCCTGCATTTGGAAAGGGAGATCAGGTTAGTAAATGAGATAAATGGATAAACAACTTCCTGACTTTTTATTTTTTTATTTTTAAAGGCATCACTCTTTTTTGCAGACTCTCATTTAGGGATAATTGCACCTCACTGAACTTGTCAGGTTGCCTCACCCAAACAACAAAGACACCAAATAGCTCATAGGAGAGCTGTGTGAAACTTTCTTTATGAAACCATGAAAAAAAACACCTGGTATGCGGTTTCCCTGTCAACCAGACTCAGCATAACTAAATTCATGAGCCTGTCAAATAAAACATGGCCATCTTGGTCTCAATCCATTCAGCATCACTTGACACAAAAACAACATGAATAGTGTATTTGCTTTTGTGGTGCTCTCTGAACCTGTGACTTTTTAGGTTATGGGTTGGGAAAAGCAGGCCAGAAAGCAGAATAAAATTGTAAAGTCTATTAAATCCCTTTTTAAAAATGTGTACATTTTTATTTCAATAGAAAAAATGGACCAAATTCTGCTCTCAGTGTCACCACTGGGAATCTGGAATAACTCTACATAGATTTCAGTGGAATTACCCTAGAATCTGACTGGTGTTTCGGAGAGCAGAAACTGGACCATTATCTCTGTCCTCACTTGACTGGAACAAGTATTTCAATACTTGTCTAGATAGTGCTAGGGCCATTTCAGTGGATCCTGTTCTGTAGGCGTAAAAAAACATTTTTTCTGTTTTTTTTCCCCCCTCCCCCCAATGTCTTGTACCTTTTCCAGAAATACTGCCTTGGGGGTATGTGAAAAACAATCATAGAATCTCAGGGTTGGAAGGGACCTCAGGAGGTCATCTAATCCAACCCCCTGCTCAAAGCAGGACCAACCCCAACTAAATCATTCCAGCCAGGGCTTTGTCAAGCCTGACCTTAAAAACCTCTAAGGAAGGAGATTCCACCAACTCCCTAGGTAACCCATTCCAGTGCTTCACCACCCTACTAGTGAAAACGTTTTTCCTAATATCCAGCCTAAACCTCCCCCTCTGCAACTTGAGACCATTATTCCTTGTTCTGTCATCTTCAACCACTGAGAACAGTCTAGATCCATCCTCTTTGGAACCCCCTTTTAGGTAGTTGAAAGCAGCTATCAAATCCCCCCTCATTCTTCTCTTCTGCAGGCTAAACAATTCCAGTTCCCTTAGCCTCTCCTCATAAATGTGCTCCATCCTCCTAATCATTTTTGTTGCCCTCCGCTGGACTCTTTCCAATTTATCCACATCCTTCTTGTAGTGTGGGGCCCAAAACTGGACACAGTACTCCAAATGAGGCCTCACCAGTGCCGAATAGAGGGGAATGATCACGTCCCTCGATCTGCTGGAAATGCCCCTACTTATACAGCCCAAAATGCCGTTAGCCTTCTTGGCAACAAGGGCACACTGTTGACTCATATTCAGCTTTTCGTCCACCATAACCCCTAGGTCCTTTTCTGCAGAACTGCTGCCCAGTCATTCAGTCCCTAGTCTGTAGCAGTGCATGGGATTCTTCCGTCCTAAGTGCAGGACTCTGCACTTGTCCTTGTTGAACCTCATCAGATTTCTTTTGGCCCAATCCTCTAATTTGTCTAGGTCCCTCTGTATCCTATCCCTACCCTCCAGCGTATCAACCACTCCTCCCAGTTTAGTGTCATCTGCAAACTTGCTAAGGGTGCAGTCCACACCATCCTCCAGATCGTTGATGAAGATATTGAACAAAACCGGCCCCAGCACCGACCCTTGGCACTCCACTTGATACCGGCTGCCAACTAGACATGGAGCCATTGATCACTACCCGTTGAGCCCGACCATCCAGCCAGTTTTCTATCCACCTTATCGTCCATTCATCCAGCCCATACTTCTTTAACTTGCTGGCAAGAATACTGTGGGAGACTGTATCAAAGGCTTTGCTAAAGTCAAGAA
The DNA here is from genome assembly GCA_037349315.1 of Chelydra serpentina. Lineage (NCBI taxonomy): Eukaryota > Metazoa > Chordata > Testudines > Chelydridae > Chelydra > Chelydra serpentina. The sequence goes on from JBAIAC010000004.1 coordinate 110,838,032, forward strand.
ATAGCACATCCACTGCTTTCCCCTCATCCACAGAGCCAGTTATCTCATCATAGAAGGCAATTAGGTTACTCAGGCATGACCTGCCCTTGGTGAATCCATGCTGACTGTTCCTGATCACTTTCCTCTCCTTTAAGTGGTTCAGAATTGATTCCTTGAGGACCTGTTCCATGATTTTTCCAGGGACTGAGGTGAGACTGACTGGCCTGTAGTTCCCCGGATCTTCCTTCTTCCCTTTTTTAAAGATGGGCACTACATTAGCTTTTTTCCAGTCATCTGGGACCTCCCCCGATTGCCATGATTTTTCAAAGATAATGGCCAATGGCTCTGCAATCACATCGGCCAACTCCTTTAGCACCCTTGGATGCAGGGCATCCGGCCCCATGGACTTGTGCTCGTCCAGCTTTTCTAAATAGTCCCAAACTACTTCTTTCTCCACAGAGGGCTGGTCACCTCCTCCCCATACCGTGCTGCGGAGTGCAGCCGTCTGGGAGCTGACCTTGTCTGTGAAGACAGAGGCCAAAAAAGCATTTAGTACACTAGCTTTCTCCACATCCTCTGTCACTAGGTTGCCTCTCTCATTCAGCAAGGGGCCCACACTTTCCTTGACTTTCTTCTTGTTGCTAACATACCTGAAGAAACCCTTCTTGTTACTCCTAACATCTCCAGCTAGCTGCAACTCCAAGTGTGATTTGGCCTTCCTAATTTCACTCCTGCATGCCTGAACAATACTTTTATTCTCCTCCCTGGTCATTTGTCCAATCTTCCACTTCTTGTAAGCTGCTTTTTTGTGTTTAAGAGGAGCAAGGATTTCACTGTTAAGCCAAGCTGGTCTCCTGCCATATTTACTTTTCTTTCTACACATCGGGATGGCTTGTTCCTGCAACCTCAATAAGGTTTCTTTAAAATACAGCCAGCTTTCCTCGACTCCTTTCCCCCTCATGTTATTCTTCCAGGGGACCTTGCCCATCAGTTCCCTGAGGGAGTCAAAGTCTGCTTTTCTGAAGTCCAGGGTCTCTGTTCTACTGCTCTCCTTTCTTCCTTGTGTCAGGATCCTGAACTCGACCATCTCATGGTCACTGCCTCCCAGGTTCCCATCTACTATTGCTTCCTCTACTATTTCTTCCCTGTTTGTGAGCAGCAGGTCAAGAAGAGCTTTTCCCCTAGTTGGTTCCTCCAGCACTTGCACCAGGAAATTGTCCCCTACAATTTCCAAAAACTTCCTGGATTGTCTGTGCACTGCTGTATTGCTCTCCCAGCAGATAGTGGGGTGATTAAAGTCACCCATGAGAACCAGGGCCTGTGATCTAGCAACTTCTGTTAGTTGCTGGAAGAAAGCCTTGTCCACCTCATCCCCTGGTCTGGTGGTCTGTAGCAGACTCCCACCACGACATTACCCTTGTTGCTCACACATCTAAATTTAATCCAGAGACTCAGGTTTTTCTGCAGTTTTATACTGGAGCTCTGAGCAGTCATACTGCTCTCTTACATACAACGCAACTCCCCCACCTTTTCTGCCCTGCCTATCCTTCCTGAACAGTTTATATCCATCCATGACAGTACTCCAATCATGTGAGTTATCCCACCAAGTCTCTGTTATTCCAATTACATCATAATTCCTTGACTGTGCCAGGACTTCCAGTTCTCCCTGCTTGTTCCCAGACTTCTTGCATTTGTGTATAGGCATTTAACATAACTCACTGATCGTCCTGCTGTCCCAGTATGGGACAGGGGAGCCCTCCCCTCTTGCACTCACCTACTTGTGCTTCCTCCCGGTATCCCACTTACCTCGGGGCTTTGGTCTCCTTCCCCCCGGTGAACCTAGTTTAAAGCCCTCCTTACTAGGTTAGCCAGCCTGCTTGCAAAGATGCTCTTCTCTGTCTTCGTTAGGTGGAGCCCGTCTCTGCCTAGCACTCCTTCTTGGAACACCATCCCATGGTCAAAGAATCCAAACTGTTCTCTCCGACACCATCTGCGTAGCCATTCGTTGACTTCCACGATTCGACGGTCTCTACCCCGGCCTTTTCCTGCCACAGGGAGGATAGACGAGAACACCACTTGCACCTCAAACTCCTTTATCCTTCTTCCCAGAGCCACATAGTCTGCAGTGATACGCTCAAGGTCATTCTTGGCAGTATCATTGGTGCCCATGTGGAGAAGCAGGAAGGGGTAGCGATCTGAGGGCTTGATGAGTCTCGGCAGTCTCTCCATCACATCATGAATCCTAGCCCCTGGCAAGCAGCACACCTCTTGGTTTTCCCAGTCAGGGAGGCAGATAAATGACTCAGTCCCCCTGAGGAGAGTGTCCCCGCCCACCACCACCCTCCTCCTCCTCCTCCTCTTGGGAGTGGTGGTCATGGAACCCCCATCCCTAGGACGGTGCATCTCATGCCTTGCAATCAGTGGAGTCTCCTTCTGCTCTGTTCCCTCAGAGGTATCATCCACTCCACTCTGCACTAGTACCTATGGAGAGAACATGAAAATGGTTGCTCATCTGAATCTGCGTTTCCAGTACATGGACTTTTCTGGTACTCTTTCCTCTTCTAGAGGTCACATGCCGCCAATTATCCCCGCTGGCCTTCTGTCCCCACTGTGTAGCCTGCTCTGAATCTTCAGAACATTGTGTCTGCTGAAGCCTATCCTGATGTCTATCCAGGAAATCCTCATTTTCTTTTATGGAACGCAGGGTTGATACTCGTTTCTCCAGACCTTGAATCTTCTCTTCCGATATGGAGATCAGCTTGCACTTTGTACAGACAAGTCGCTTCTATCCTGTGGAAGAAAGACAAACATGGCACATCCTGTGCAGGTCACGACAGTGGATCGCTCAGCATCCATAGTTTCTTCCTTCTAAGAGATTCCTTACTTGTGGCAGAAGCTACTCCGAGAAACCTGTGAGAGGGAAGCCTCAGTAGGCTCATTCTAGGCGAACTCCCAGGCAAACTCCTTCTGTTTGCCTCTCTGCTGTTCACTGCTCAGCTGGTTCGCAGCTGACTGCCTTTTTGTAACGGTCAGGCCCAGCTGGAACAAAGCACTCCCAATTCACACTGTTCAAACAAGCAATCAAACAATCAAGCACACAGTCAAACTGCCAAACTGTCCCCTCAACAGACACTCAGATACTCACCAGCACAGTCCCCCTAATGCAGCACTTAGCGTACCTCCGCTCAGACAGATCCCAGGCAAACGCCTTCTGTTTGCCTCTCTGCTGTTCACTGCTCAGCTGGTTCACAGCGGACTGCCCTTTTATAACAGTCAGTCAGGCCCAGCCCAATGTATAACTGAAGACATTTATTGTGTTGCTCATGGATTGAATTACCTTGGAAGCAGCAAAACTGAGCTCTAATCTGAGTGCTCTGCAAAGTGAATAGGTTCATCTAGATATCAGTCTCTGTAGCCTTTTTTTGCATGCCATGTGTCTTGTAAATCTTAATGTTGTGAGAGCCTGGGAGCCCACTTTTAATAAAAAAAAGCATCTTACATGTTTGACTGAACTTAAACGTAATGAATAATTTCAGGGTAAGGTTGGAAACTAAAGAGGGCTCAGACTAAATTGATTACTAAAATCAACTACATCCTGTGGGAGTGGATTGGGCAGAGGACTGAACTGGTATAGCTGAATGTGAAGCCTTCCTCCTCCATTACCAATTCAAATCCAGTCCTGCTTACTAGTAGCCAAAAGTCATTAAAGTCAGATGGCCATGTGGTAGCATTTATGAAATAAGTGGGTGGTCATAATCCATATCCTGCTCTATAAATGTCCACATCACAAATACCACAGCCACAGATGGGACCAAATGGTGTTCATTTTGGTAATCTGAACAAGAGACCAAAGACTGGATAGAAATGGAGACTAAATACCTTCAAACCACTGGGACTGTTCCTACTGATTTCAATGGACATTGTCTCAAACCCTTCTCACAGTCCTCTTACACCATTTAATGGTTTTGCAAGTCTGTGGGCCAGATCTTCAGCTAGTGTAAACCAAAGTAGATGGATCTATAAGGATTTATCCCAGGTGAAGATCTGGCCCTGAGTTTCCCTGACTGCATCCAACATATAAACCTGCCTGGGAAGGAAAAGACTAGTTTTCCAGATAATTTTGCCAATGGGAAAAGAGTTATTGTATCACAGCAACTGAAATGTCAGATTCTTCAGGAACTCAGTTCCTGTGATTATAGTCATGCTTTAGAGACACAAGGTTTGATTTCTCTAGTGCTTTGTCTAGACAGTTCCTCCTGTGCACCGTGAGCGTAATAGTATACCAAAACTGTGTGGCTTGATATTTGATAACCACAGGAGATGGGAAATTGGGAGTTGTTTAGCACTGGCTCATTTTACATAAGCAGTATATTAGGACATGCATGTCACTCTAGGATACTGTAACCCCTGGCAATGAAAATGGTAGAAAACGTATAAAGTGTTGTTATAAATGGAGATTACAACAATTAATTTAACACACACTCCCTCCTTCCTCTCTCCTGTTGCTGCTTTTATATCCCAATCTTAGAGCACGTCTCACCTTCCCCAATACCCCATCACTCTGAATATACAGCACTCAGCCCCAGGGCCAGGGAATTGCTGCTTCAAGAGGCTGGGGAGCCATCACTGTAGTCTCTTGATGGGATGCTACCCAGGGGCGGTGCCAGCTTTTTTGCTGCCCTAGGTGGCGGCGGGAGAGGCTGCTGCCGAAATGCCACCGAGGACCCCGGCGGCCAAAGAAGCTGCCACCGAAGTGCCGCTGAAGTCCTCGGCGGCAGCTTCTTCGGCCGCCGGGGTTCTCGGTGGCACTTCGGAGGCAGCCTCTCCCGCTGGCAGCCACCGAGGGACCTGAGATGGGACCCCCAAATCCTGCACCGGCCCTGATGCTACCCCCAAGCTAAGTGCCATGTGGCTAATAGGGAGCAATCAGAATCAGCTCTAGCAGAACTCAGTAGCACTGTTCCCAACTTGGTTTGCCAGATGCCTGGTTTTCAAACCAAATGCCTGGTTGAAAAGGGACCCTAGCAGCAGTGCTGACCGGCCGTTAAAAGTGCGGTTGGCCTCCCACAGTGGGGCAGTCAGGGTGCCTGCCTGGCTCCGCATATCTCGTGGAAAGCTGCCGGCATCTTCCTCTGGTTCCTAGGTGCCAGTGGCAGCCATGGGGACTCTGTGCGATGCCCCTGCCCCTAGCACTGGCTCTGAAGCTCCCATTGGCTGGGAACCACGGCCAATGGGAGCTGCGGGTGGCACCCCTCAGGCAGAGGCAATGCACGGAGCCACCTGGCTGCCCCTCTGCCTAAGAGTCAGAAGGGGAAAGTGCCGGTAACTGCCAGGAGCCACCTGAGGTAAGCGCTGCCTGAAGCCTGCACCCTGAATCCGCTCCCATGCCTCAGCCCTGAGATCCCTCCTGCACCCCAAACTCCTCATCCCTGGTTCCATCCCAGAGCCCACACCCACATCTGGACCCCTCACCCCCTCCTTCATCCCAACCTCCTGCTCCAGCCCAGAGCCCCCCTCCCACACCCCAAGACCGTGCCCCAGCCTGGAGGCCCCTCCTGCACTGCGAACTCCTCAGCCCTAGCTTGGAGCCCCCTCCTGAACCCCAAACCCCTCTCCCCAGCCCCACCCTGAAGCCCTCACCCCCTCCCACACCTCAACCCCCTGCCCCAGCCTGGAGCCCCCTCCTGCACTCCCAACCCCTTGGCTCCAATACCCAGCCTGGAGCCTCCTCCTCCCAAACCTCTCCTCTTCAGCCCCACCCCAGAGCCTGCACCTCCATCCAGAGTGCTCACCCCTTCTTGCACCCCTACCCCAGCCCGGTGAAAATGAGGAAGTGAGCGAGAGTGGGGGAGAGTGAGCAACGGAGGGAGAGGGGATGGAGTGAGCAGGGGTGGGGCCTTGCAGAAGGGGTGGTGCAGGGTGTGGCCGTGGGAAGTGGCAGGGAAGGGGCCGGGGCAAGGGTGTTCGGTTTTCTGCAAATAGAAAGTTGGCAACCCTATTCCCAACCCAAACCAGCAGCCTGAATGCCAATATCTACCATCCTCCAGTAGATTTTGTTATCAGCCAGCAGCAGCATCCACAAGACCCAGCACCCCTCCCTTCTACCTGGTTTCTTGCCGTGAGCCAGTTCCCATCATCCTTCGTGCTTGCTTGAATTTCTATTGACATTTATAAATATGTAGAGAAATACCATCTTAATCACATCAGTTATTTGTAAACTGAGAATCTGCCTGGGAAGAAATTATCTTTATTGCCTGGAGAGCCAGAAATAAGAGCGGCAGATGCTGTGACCTTCATTTTCCATCTTTTTCCTCCCCTTCACCCCCGGCACATGGAGAGACACTCCATTGTGTCATCTGTTTCTGTATCTCACAGCACTTCGAAACCTATTTCCCAATCAAAGCCGCACTCTCCATGCAGGCATGAAAAACTGCATCAATTTCATTTCAGCAGTCTTATTCTCTGACTGCATGTAAATCATCAGCAGAAAATAAGCAGCTGACGGTGATCTATACCTAACAAACTGCTATTGCTGATATGTGAGACAAATTAAAAAATAAGCAGCAAAAGAAAATAGTGTAGTAAAGCCAAAATTTATTCGCATGGCTACTTACAACAAAAATGATGTATTCCATGAGTCCAATTTGATAACTTAGCATTTCTGATGTACGGTCCAGGTCTAAAGCCTATTCAAGTCAGTGGATAGACTCCAACTGATCTGAGTGGGCTTTGGATCGGGACCTCAGTGCTCTACAACAATAAACATGAATTAACACGAGGTTTGTGTGGAATGGGGGGTCAGTTTAGGCAATATCTTTGACTATAAAAAAATTAGGCAAGATTGAAGGTCATTTAGGGCCAGATTTTGAGACATTCTAACCTGAAACTTCCTTCTTTGAATAATAAAAATCACCACTACTTCCATCAAATGCCAAATATACAAGAAATTCACTCTTTATAGCTGTATGTGGGACCTAGTATCTAATAATCATCAGGTGGTGAAACATGGTACTGTGAATAACACAAGTCATTGTGGAGCTGGTTCTTTTTCCAAATATAGAAAAAAGTATCTCTAATCTGGAGGCCATAGCACTAAATGGAGGGTACTCTCCAGAGTCAAACGGCTAGGAAGTTTTTTTGAAATTATGCAACGTAATAAAGCCAGTAATCTAGCCCTGTAGCTATTATTATGCGAGTTGATTTAAGTTGCACAGCTGCCCTGTTAGACAGTTGTATAATTCATTAATACTTCATGCACAGTCAAGTGGATTAAAATGTAGGCATGGCTGCTTACACTGGAGGAACTGGGAAATGAGTTATGAAAAATGATTTTAGCTGTCTTAGTTGGAATTGCTTTGACCCTGGATTTCGACTGAATGTGTTGTTACTAGACAAGGAGTATGTTCTAGTCTCGGGGGAGAGGGGCTGTGGGAGGGAATGGTGTATACAGAGCAGAATATTCATACATAAAACAAGGGCATCTGATGCTTTCCCACAAAAAACGAAGGAGTCTTGATCCTTCTCTGTCTTGACTAATGTAACGTTTTGTGTCAAAGTGGACAAGACTTAGTTTCAAGGTCACTAAAGATAGAGGGGTTTTAGTAAGAGATAGGAATCAATTCCTCAAAATAAAAGGAGACAAAGAGAAACACAGTGCGATTGCACTGGAGAATAACAGGCAACTGGACTAGCCAGTATATAGCTACAAAGTGTATTCAGGGTGAAAGCCTAGGCTGAGGTTTAAATTCCTCCAAGACTACCTTCAGCAGAAGCTGACAACTGACAATGTCAATACTTTAGTGAGAGGTAGAATTACCTCCTAAGTCAAAGGGAGGCATTTCTGTACTTTAGAGGATTATTTAGGCCATCTGAGGTGTTCACCAGTTCCTGTGGAATTCAGGGACTGAATCCAGAGCTGGGGAAGGCTGTGCACTTAGTACCCATGACCAGTCCATAGGAGAAGAACTGACTCAAGCCATACGTAAGAAATGGAGAATCCCATCCTAGCCAGCTTCCTTCCCTTGTACCTGGAACCACAGCTGTACAGAGGCTGTGTATCAGCCTATACTCTGAGGGTACGTCTACACTACCCGCCGGATCGGTGGGTAGTAATCGATCTATTGGGGATCGATTTATCGCGTCTAGTGTAGAGTTGATGGGGGAGCGGCAGCCATCGACCCCACGCCATGAGGACGCGAGGGAAGTCAACCTAAGATACGTCGACTTCAGCTATGTTATTCTCGTAGCGGAAGTTGCGTATCTTAGGTCGATCCCCCCCTCTAGTGTAGACCAGGGCTGAGTTTTAGAAGCCTAGCTGGAGTGACATCGAAGACATTCTACCTTTAATGGCCTGCTAAGAATCCTTTGTGATGCCTGAGTCTTAGCTTAATGTGAAAGCTCCTGTAGGAGAAATACTAGAAAATTAAGTAATGTTTACGTTTTAATATTTTACTTGAGTAATACAATAAGAAACTGTTACCTAAGTTAAGCCTGCTGTTTCTGTAACTGACAGCTAATGTTGCTAACTGAATAAAACGTAAAATGCTCCCTAATCTGCATTTTGGTTGGTTTTGCAGTGCGATGTATGAACTGCAGATCTGCATTGTGTTAAAATATACCATCTGCTTTTTAAATTCAACTTTTATTATTATCAATGAAGAACAAGAAATCAGTTTACTATATGGGAAAATTCCCAAGTGTTCTGTCTTGGCTATACAGAATGCTAAATATTTTTTTTCTGTAGGAAAAGCAGCCTTCTGATAAAACTTCTAAAAAGTTAAGACTTTGTTTAACTTGGGTTCTAAGTGACTAACAGAGCCTGCAGAAACATTACAATAATGAAGAAGTGCCTTTTCATTTATCCTATAGCCTATTTCAGCAGCCCCGAGAGGTTTGCTTAAATAAATTGTTTATGATCAAATTACCAGTTCTTCTTTAATCCATGAATAAAGAGCAATCAATGATATTCCAAAGTGCAATAAAAATAAAAATGTCTGTTCCACTGTGCAGATATTATAATGCTTTTAGACTTCTTTAGAAGAACATTTTTCTAATATCCTACAGCACACACTTCCAATTGTATTATGATTATCCTGCATATATAATGCATAGGTTAGTTATATTTTCTCCTACATACGAGCTACACATTTCCAGAAATTTTTGCTACACCTCTTCAAAAGAATACTGTTTGGACAAAGGAAATTGTAGCACCATAGTACATTCTTCACTAAATCAATATTTTTTTAAAGTACTTTTTGACCCTTGTTTTAAAAATTAGATTTAAAGATATACACTGTGCAATTATGTAAACTTGATAAATAACAAACACATTTTGCACTCTGCTAATGATATTTAAATGCATACATCAGGTAGGTAGGCTCCAGCTGTTTGATTTGAACATGCAACTGTAGTGCCCCTCTCCACCCAGTTACTTCCTTTAATGCCAATCTGCTTATAGGTTTTGATGGACAGGCCTGGGTTCTTCTGGATCCCGCCATCCACTTAGCAGGGTATACAGTAACTCCTCACTTAAAGTCATCCTGGTTAACGTTGTTTTGTTGTTACATTGCTGATCAATGGGAACATGCTCATTTAAAGTTGTGCAATGCTCCCTTATAATGTTGTTTGGCAGCCGCCTGCTTTGTTCACTGCTTGCAGAAAGAGCAGCCAGTTGGAGCGAGCTGGTGGGGGCTTAGAACCAGGGTGGACCAGCAGCCCCCCATCAACTCCCCACTCCCTTAAGTTCCCTGTGCGGCAGCTGCCTAGCAGGCTATCAACTGCTGGGCAGTTCAGCTGTCCCTCCCCCCACTGCCATGTGCTGCTCCTGCCCTCTGCCTTAGAGCTGCTCCCGGGAGCTCCTGCTTGCTGTGCAGAGGTGGGGGGAAGAGGGGTGCTAATGTCAGGGTGTCTCCCTCCCCCCGCTCTTGCCCCCTGCTCCCATACCTCATCTCCACAGAGCGGGGCGGGGGGACGGGACACACACATGATAGGGCTCAGGACGGAGGGAGCTTCCTGGCAGAAGCTGCTGTCTCAACTTGCTGGTCTACTTAAAAAGGCAATGTACTTAGAGTGGGGTCAGCATACTTAAAGGGGCAATGCGCGTCTCTCTCTCTCTCTCATACACATGGTGTGTGTGTGTCTCTCTCTCTCTCTGACATGTTGTCTCCCTTCCCTCCATTCGTGCTTCCTTGTAGAGTGTGAGGCTACATTAACAACAATGTGTTAACCCTTGGGGGCTCAAACGAGTGCTAGTTCATCATTTCCCAGGGAATGCCTTACTGCTAAATATCCCACCCTCTGACTCCATTACCTCAACCAAGCTTCACAATCATCATTGCTGTGTACAGTATTAAACTGTTTGTTTAAAACGTATACTGTGTGTATATATATATAGTCTTTTGTCTGGCGAAAAATAATTCCCTGGAACCTAACTCCTCCTATTTACATTAATTCTTATGGAGGAATTGGATTCAAGTAACATCATTTCACTTAAAGTAGCATTTTTCAGGAACATAACTACAATGTTTTTCCTAAGTTAAAAAATAAATATTTTGTGTGCTAGATACAAGATAACTGTTGCCTGTGAAATATCACAAGAGAAGAGGCGAATTCCTAAATGAACATGAGCCATTCTCCATGCTGGCTAGAATACAAAAGCAGCATTAGAGTTTATTGATGCGGGTTACGCTGTGTATTCATCTTGAGGGATCTAAGACAGTGTCATTTCATGTGTAATCACATGAATAAGTAATTAAACTTCTTCATCTTGCTTGGCTAGTAACTGATGTGTTGTAATTGGAAACTAATGTCGTAGTTGTTATAAAAAGTTGTTCTGAAAAGCACTTGTGACATTGATTCAGCAGCTGCTAACACATTTGTGTTGTGTGGGTGTTTGTAACAGGGAAAAAGACAATTTCAGGGGCAGATCCTGCACCCTTTACTCAAGAAAACTCCAACTATGTAAGTAGAGATTGCAGGATTAGGCCATCAATATTTATCAGTTCCAAGGGCCTTTGAGACAAACAACTGTAAAAGTGCAAATAATTTAAATGAAAATGAGTAACTACAGCAATATTCTCAGTATATTTGCAGCTAAAAATAACATGCTTTTTTAAATGAATGGGGTAATTGTAGAGCATAAAGGGTTTGATTCTCAAAGAGGCTGATGATGCTAAATTCCTGCTGCGGGTGCTCATCTCCTTCCAGGATAAGTCCCACTGTTCCCAAATGCATACAGCATATAGACAAATTTTCAAAGTAGCCTCAACTCGGTTTCTTAATTTCTATCTGCAGTTTTGCATGTGGAATTTTTTTATTATTTTTTTTGTACACAAAACACCGGCATCATTGAAGTCAGCAGGAGCCTTTCCTTTGATGTCAATGGGCATTGGACCAAATCCAAATTGTGTAAACTTCTGACGACCTAATTTAAAAGTGCCACGGGGATCAAAACTATGTATGCAAATTTCTGAGTTCATTTAGAAATTGAGGCCTCATGGTGAATTGTCTGGTACTGGTGGGCAGAAGAGTTTGGAGTATGAGACACTGGATATAATTCTATAATTTTAAAATTGTGTGACAGAGGGGGTGGGAAGAGAGAGAGGATCCTTCACTAAAATAAAAGCCTTCACTTCAAGAGAGCCAGACGAAGCTCCACAGGCGGCCTAGATTTAATAACCGAAAAGACTATTCACAATTTTAAATCCTGCCTAAGCCCCCCTGTTGCATTTACAGAAAGGTTGCATTACATATTCATTGTGCTCTCCACCTCTGCTATGGTAACCTGCCAATATCATGTTGTCACCATATGGAATGGGGCTCCTTTCTCATTACATGCCAGGCCAATTCCCAATGTAAGCCAGGAAGAGATGCTTCTATTCCCTCATGCATTCTGGAGTGAAGGGGAATATTTCCAGACCATACTACTGACTGTCTCTCCTTTAAACTGAGGTCAGGAATGGCCAGGCCAGTCAGATAGAAAAAACAGGTAATATTAAAATAGCAAGACTGTTGATAAATTGTATACTCAATTGCTTGACCACACTTTGGTTCATTATTTCATTGTGAAATATTCTCAAGAGACCAAATAACCAATTTCAGTCATTAGCAGAAAGAGGAATCATAGAATATCAGGGTTGAAGGGACCTTAGTAGGTCATCTAGTCCAACCCCCTGCTCAAAGCAGGACCAAACCCCAATTTTTGCCCCAGATCCCCAAATGGCCCCCTCAAGGATTGAACTCACAACCCTGGGTTTAGCAGGTCAATGCTCAAACCACTGAGCTATCCCTCCCCTTGGAAGACTAAGGACAAGGTAGACCCATTATTCAATAAGGCGGGAGGGGGAAATAATAACTGGAAATGGCAGACGTGCTAAGTGACTTTTTTGTTTCAGTGTTCATCAAAAAGTTTAGTAGCGATTGGACATCTAACATAATGAATGCCAATGAAAATGAGGTAGGAGCAGAGGCTAAAATAGGGAAAGAACAAGTTAAAAATTACTTAGACAAGTTAGATGTCTTCACGTCACTAGGGCCTGATGAAATGCATCCTAGAATACTCAAGCTGACTGAAGAGATATCACAATCATTAGTGACTATCTTTGAAAAATCGTGGAAGATAGGAGAGATTCCAGAAAACCGGACAAAGGCAAATATAGTGCCAATCTATAAAAAGGGAAATAAGGACAATCCAGGGAATTACAGACCAGTCATCTTAACTTCAGTACCTGGAAAGATAATGGAGTAAATAATTAAGCAATCAATTTGCAAACACCTAGATGATAATAAGATGATAAGTAATAGTCATCATGGATTTGTCAAGAACAAATCACGTCAAATCAACCTAATAGCTTTCTTTGACAGGGTAACAAGTGGTAGAAGTGGTAGATGTAGTATATCTTTACTTTAGTAAGGCTTTTGATAATGTCTTGCATGACTTTCTCATAAACAAACTAGGGAAATACAACCTATTGGAGCTACTATAAGGTGGGTGCATAACTGGTTGGAAAACCTTTCCCAGACAGTAGTTATTAGTGGTTCACAGTCAAGCTGGAAGGGCATATCAAGTGAGGTCCCGCAGGGATCAGTTCTGGGTCTGGTTCTGTTCAATATCTTCATCAGTGATTTAGATAATGGCATAGAGAGTACACTTATAAAGTCTGTGGGTGATAGCAAACAGGGAGGGGTTGCAAGTGCTTTGGAGGATAGGATTAAAATTCAAAATTATCTGGACAAACTCAAGAAACTGGAAAAAGGTCTGAAGTAATTAGGATGAAATTCAATAAGGACAAATGCAAAGTACTCCACTTAGGAAGGAACAATAAGTTGCACACATATGAAATGGAAAACGACTGCCTAGGAAGGAGTATTGCATAAAGGGATCTGGGGGGTCACAGTGAATCAGAAGCTAAATATGAGTCAACAAAGTAATGCCGTTGCAAAAAAATTAGGCCTCAACTAGAGTATTATGCCCTGTTCTGGACACCACATTTTAGGAAAGATGTGGACAAATTGGAGAAAATCCAGAGAAGAGCAACAAAAATGATTGAAGGTCTAGAAAACATGACCTATGAGGGAAGATTAAAGAAATTGGGGTTGTTTAGTCTGTAGAAGAGAAGACTGAGAGGTGACATAACAGTTTTCAAGTACATAAAAGGTTGTTACAAGGAGGAGTGAGAAAAATTGTTCTCTGAGGATAGGACAAGAAGCAATAGTCTTAAATTGCAGCAAGGACAAATTAGGTTGCACGTTAGGAAAAACTTCCTGTCAGGGTAGTTAAGCACTGAAATAAATTCCCTAGGGAGGTTGTAGAATCTCTGTCATTGGAGATTTTTAAGAGTAGGTTAGAAACACACCTGTCAGGAATGGTCTAGCTAATACTTAGTCCTGTCTTGAGTGCAGGAACTGGACTAAGGTCTCTTCAAGTCCTATGATTCTATGCATGAATGTATAATTTCTGCTGAATGAGGCATTGCACACGCTAGTGAAGTGCAGAGCAGCTTCTAACCTCCCTGTGATTGGGCAACATATAACAAAAAATTTAAATAGCTTTCACAAATTGGTTGAATTGTTCTTATTCTGCCAACTTGGTGTATGGCTAGAGCTGGTTGGGAATTATCTGATGAAACTTAGCTTCATGGGAAAATGCTGATTGTCAAACCTGAAATGTTTCATGAAAACATATAAGGTTCAACAAACTTTTGCTGAACTACTTGCATAGTTCCAATGGAGGACCCCAGAAACTGGGCACCTCAGGGCTTCTATTGTCTGCAGCTCTGGGACAGCCCCACCATGCGTACTACCTCAGGTTGGGGACCCCAGAGCTTCCAAACTCCTGGGCCATCTGGCTCCCCAGGCTGCTCAACCTCTGCCACTTGGTAAGCCAACTGCCCTGAGAGTTGGGAAGCCTGCCAGCCAGGAAGACTGGTAGCTCCAGGGTCCCCAGTCTGGGGCAGTCTGCATCATAGAGCTAAGCCGGGGCCACAGATCATGGAATCCTGAGCAGCTGCTGTGTGAAATTGACATGCTTCTTGTCAGTTTTGTGACTATCCACCACACCACTGAATAGCCACAGTGAAACTGACAAGAATCATGTCAGTTTCACACAGCAGATCGTGAGGTCCTGGGAGAAGATTTGTTTTGGAAATAGCATGCATAGGTATTTTTTAAACAAATGTTTTTCAGAGTCCAGTTTGTGGAAATTCCGAGTTTTGGACAGCTTTGTGTAAAGCCCACTTTCATGGCTTCAGCAGATGTGCAGAACTTTCTTCACTGCAGTATCCAGGCTTTCCCTCCCTTCCTACACACACACAAAACTTTAACTATGGCCCTAATTTGGAAAAATGTGCTGACAAGTGAAGGAAAAAATAAATAAAAGTGGATCTGACAAAATGACAAAAAGTCATTTTTTTCTCCTCAGCAAATAAAAATAATCAGCTCTTTAATCTTCCATTTACATTTCAGCTCTATCCATGGACTACTTTTCCCTAAGCTGCGTGAATGTTATCCTGTTGTCCCTGACTACTTATATTATGCAGTCACCACACTTATGAGAGATGTCAGGGCATTTAGAGTTGGTCAGATACAGTACACCTGCAGAAACATACATTTTAAATATCCTTTGCTTTTAAAACCCATTAGAGTCATACTTTTTGAAGGTTGTTTATTTGAAGATAAGTAGGTAAACTGACAGATGAACTCTCTAAGGTTCTGGCAAGCTGCATTTTAATTAATGAAATGTTATGCTCATACAGAGAAATAATTTTATTTTTGAAAAGATCTCTCAAAGCCTGTAGGAGCTAAAGTTATTTCAGTTTCTGCTCAGTTATTTCAAATAAAATCAAACTTGGTCACAGCTCTGTACTATCCCTTCTCTATGGGGACATTTTCTGTTGGGCATAAACAAGCAGAGGACTGCAGCTGTTTGTGCTGTAGAGAAGGACTTATATAAGAGGAGAAATACAGAGTTAACACGGTTGTGAAAAAAAATCAAGATGATTAAGCAGTCAAATTAAATGCACATTTGTTCATAATCCTCAAAACACCACAGTATTATTGGATTTAGTTTTGAATACTGAGAACCTCAGTGTTTGATTGTAATGATTCTGGAATGTACACTAGACATTTTAATGAACAATCAAATTGAAAAAAGTACTGGAGCTTTCCTATTGAATGGATTTAATCACAGTGCCAAGCAGGGCAATTGATCATTTGGAATAGTTTTGCAACCTTCTCTCGCTTACAAAAGTAGATATTCAAAGAATTGTTTAGGTTTTTGCTGTGGGATATGTCATATTTAGAATTCTTAATCCTTCTATTAAGAGTCTTGAAAAAAAGATGCTACATAGAACTCTATATGGTTTGTGCCGTGAGACATGATGGCTCATGCTACAAGTAAAGCAGTAACGCATGACAAGATGTACAGTTTGACCTGGTATCCACACATTACAATTAATACTATTGGGAATGGGTAGTTCAGTAAAGGGACGTAATGAGGGAGCAGTAAATAAGTCATTTAAATAAATAAGCCTTAAAATTTGAGAAACAGATTCAGCTCTCAGCTGCCTGGGCTCCCACTGCCCAGTAATGAGAGCCCCACATTCACCTCTAATACCAGAATAGATTTCAGAATAGACTACATAAAAATCCCTTGAAACCTACAATACTTAGAGGGAAAAATAACCTTATGAAATGCATAATTTTATAGAGGGATTTGGGGGGAACCTCCAGAGATATTTAATCAAAGTTAATGTAAAAGCTAAATAATTCCCTTTAATCAGCTCTTCTTTTCCCGCATTTCTCTGTGGCCAAACTCTAACAAGACAAGTGAAAGTGCAATTAGGATAGATTTAGTCTTTTTATGTCATTAAAATGAGGTTGGATTCGCTCTGTTTTGCCTTTATATGGCCAAGATTTGTATTTTTGTCCAGCAAAGATCTAGTTAATTTCTGCGATTGTTTAGAAACTCACTTGAATGGCTGATCCACCCATCTGATGACAATCTGTCTTAAGTGATTATGCCATGCTCTTTCTGTCATTGTATGATTCCTGCTATAATTTTATTGGACTCTTTCTAAATGTCTTGTGCAAAGATATCTCACCTAAAGCAATTCTCTGAAGGCATGTTCTTAAAAAGCTTCCCTTCCAACTCTCATCATGAACATTTGTGTAAATTCAAGCTTTGAATAGATTTGACATCGCTAGTTCCCAGTGCTATAAAATACACAGGAAAGATGTGCTGAATTCAGAAACCACTGATTTGGCTTTTAAACCAAAATGGCATCAGCTCCTTGTGCTGGAATCAAACCAAGCTTCCCAGTGGCTGCTACATTATTCACAATTAGGACTTCACATTTTTCAGTGACTTTATACTACTGTAATTGCATCAGATAGTACATGGCACGGTGCCATTAAAATATAGGCACATTAAAACACAGACTCCCAATATCTCCCCAAGATTTAATCATGAGTACTTTTAGTATGTCATGGACAGGTCACGGGCCATGAATTTTTGTTTATTGCCCATCACCTGTCTATGACTTTTACTAAAAATACCCATGACTAAATCATAGCCTTAGACATAAACATACAGTAGTACATGTGTCTCAGTAGCTATTCAGCTGCTATGTATTTTAGGGGCTTTGGTTTACAACACATCAGTCTGCATATCATACGCAGGAGGAATCAGACAAGGCAATGTACTCCAATGAAATTCTACACTCTCTTGCTTCAGACAGCAAAAAGTCAAAAGGGTTCTGGGGCAGCAAGATTCAGAACATGTTCCAGAGCCACCAACCCCCCTCTCACCAAGAATGTCCTCCCACCCGCCCTTGCCTACTTATACCAGGTGTTTTTAGCTCACATACTCCAGATGCTTTCCACTTCTGCAGTTTCAAAGGGGGAAGGAAGCAGGACCATCCTAAACCATTTAGGGCTTTATAGATGGAAAAACTATGTTTTGTATTGCAACTACCCATCAATACAGAACTTGAGTATAACATGTTCCTGGAGAGAAATGCTGCTTAATAAATGGGCTGCCACATTTGGCACTAGCCATAGGTGCCGACTCCGTGGGTGCTCCGGGGCTGGAGCACCCACGTGAAAAAATGGTGGGTGCTAGCAGCCCCCCATCAACGCCTCTCCTTCCCCCAGTGCCTTTTGCCTGCCAGCGGGCCCTGCTGATCAGCACCCCCTCTCCCTCCCAGCACTTACCACCTGCCGCGGATCAGCTGTTTAACGGCGTCAGAAGGCGCTGGGGGGGAGGAGCGAGGGAGCAGCGCGCTCAGGGGAGGGGATGGAACTGGGCAGGGAAGAGGCGGAGAGGGGGCGGAGCGAAGGTGGGAAGAAGCAGGGCAGGGGTGGGGCATTGGGGGAAGGGTGGAGTGGGGGTGAGGCCTGGGTAGAGCTGGGGGAAGCACCCCCCCCCCAGCAGATTAGAAACTCGGCGCCTATGACACTAGCTATAGCATCCAATGATTTCAAAGTGTAGCCCCAAAGACAACACATTGTAACAATCTAACCGCAAGGTGAGGTTTGCAGTTGGAAAAAATATACAGCCTTCTTGCCTGAAAAAGTGCAGAAAAAGAGGCCCAGTTGGCAGCTATTCCTATCTGGACCTTCACAAGTTACCTGGGATCCTAAAAGTCTCTCTTAGGCTGTGAATGATAAAAACGATGGACAGCTGTCCCCAGTGCTTAATTTGTGCAGGGGCTTGCCAGGTCTGAGTCGCGGAACCTCGAGGCTTGGCAGTTCATAGCCCCAGCACCTCTGGGCTCCGGGCCAGCAGCTGCCGCTCTCCAGTCGCCCAGCTCTGAAGGCAGCACCGCCACCAGCAGCAGCGCAGAAGTAAGAGTGGCAATACCATACCGTGCCGTCCTTACTCAGGGTGACCAGATGTCCCGGTTTTATAGGGACGGTCCCGATATTCGGGGCTTTGTCTTATGTAGGCTCCTATTACCCCCCATCTCCTGTCCCGATTTTTCACACTTGCTGTCTGGTCATCTTACCCTTACTTCTGTGCTGCTGCTAGCGCCAGCGCTGCCTTCAGAGCTGGGCACCCAGCCAGCAGCTATTTGTCTCCAGTCACCCAGCTTGAGCCCTGGCACCTCTTTCATTACACGTTCAGCACTGGCTATACTCCCAGTCAGCTGTGCTGATCTGATTTCAGCCACTTCCCCCACTTGTTCTCCCCATTCCATGAGCACTATCTTTGTCTTGCCCAGGTTATGTCTCAGCCTTTATTCATGCTGCATTGTCAGTGAGACGCTGTCATTACACCTATTTTAATGCCTGGGTCCTCAGAGATGAAAATGTGAATTGGGCACCATCCTCATAATGAAGAAAGCACAACTCATACGTCATCACTCGCCTTCCACGAAAAGCAAAACAAGCCCCAACACAACCAACCCATGTACGCGTTGAACAAGAAGGGTGATAAGATGTAGCCCTGCCTGAGAAAGGCCTGGAGACAAATAAGCAATGGCTTGATATCATTCTCAAAGAGTTTTCTGCATAGCCATGGCATAAATCTTCAGGTTTTTTCATGAAATCAAGTCCAATATAAAACAATATGAAATGTCTTCTCTGCCTCTAGCTCTCTAACCATATTCCTGCTTCCTCACTAGCGGGTCATCTGACTACTACAGAGAGCTCTGTGGATGAAAAGAAGGAAGAGGGCAGTCAGGAATGACTGTGTTCAGGGTCCAGAGCGAAACATTATTATTGTCCCACCAACTACTGGAAAATTGGTCTGTCAGCAGGACAGCATTCTTCCTCACAGACACTGAGGACCACAAGAAAAAGTCCTTTGTCCTCACACAAAAGGTGCATCCCAGCTTCAAAATGAAGAAAGTAACATCTCAGACAAGAGGTATAATTTCCAACCCCATTACCACCAATCCCATTTCAAAAACAAGATCCAAAGTGTAGAAGACTACCTGGGAGTTTTTTATAACCATTGTATCGGTAGTAATTGGAATCTGAAGACTCACCATTGCCAAAGAGATCAGTATCTGCTCACTCTAGAGGTTACTTTACAACGCATGTGTGATGTTCTGGGGTGCAATCCAGACCAGTGAGGTGCTGTGTCACTGGCTTCCCTGCAACCTGGGGTGTCTTACAATGCCCTGCTGTTGTAGCTCTCCCCAGAGTTGCTTGTAAACAGCCTGCCAGCATGTAATTCACTTCCCGACAGGGATACCAATTAGAAGGGATACGGGGGGAGGGAGCACCTAGAATCATAGAATATCAGGGTTGGAAGAGACCTCAGGAGGTCATCTAGTCCAACCCCCTGCTCAAAGCAGGACCAACCCCAACTAAATCATCCCAGCCAGGGCTTTGTCAAACCAGGCCTTAAAAACCTCTAAGGAAGGAGATTCCACCACCTCCCTAGGTAACCCATTCCAGTGCTTCACCACCCTCCTAGTGAAAAAGATTTCCTAATATCCAACCTAAACCTCCCCCACTGCAACTTAAGACCATTGCTCTTTGTTCTGTCATCTGCCACCCCTGGAACAGCCGAGCTCCATTCTCTTTGGAATTCCCCTTCAGGTAGTTGAAGGCTTCTATCAAATCCCCCCTCACTCTTGTCTTCTGCAGACTAAATAACCCCAGTTCCCTCAGCCTCTTCTCATAAGTCATGTGCCCCAGTCCCCTAATAATTTTTGTTGCTCTCCGCTGGACTCTCTCCAATTTGTCCACATCCTTTCTGTAGTGGGGGGCCCAAAACTGGATGCAGTACTCCAGATGTGGCCTCACCAGTACCGAATAGAGCAGAATAATCACTTCCCTCTATCTGCTGGCAATGCTCTTACTAATGCAGCCCAATATGCTGTTAGCCTTCTTGGCAACAAGGGCACACTGTTGACTCATATCCAGCTTCTCATCCATTGTAATCCCCAGGTCCTTTTCTCCAGAACTGCCGCTTAGCCAGTCAGTCCGCAGCCTGTAGCAGTGCATGGGATTCTTCCATCCTAAGTGCAGGACTCTGCACTTGTCCTTGTTGAACCTCATCAGATTTCTTTTGGCTCAATCCTCCAATTTGTCATTCTGAACCCTATCCCTACCCTCCAGCATAGCTACCTCTCCCCCCTTGCTTAGTGTCATCCTCAGTGCTCTCAGTGCCAGAGATTCCGCCACGTGCAGGAATTTGGTGGGGATGGAGGATGCATTGGAAGTGGGAAAGGGGTAGGCAGGAGAGGAGGGCAGACATAGGTCATGGGGGAGTCTGCCCCACCTCAGCCCCTGCTCTCAGCCCTCTTCCAAATACAGAAGCTGGAGCATGAACTTTTTGGATAGCTGTATCCTGAAGGATATATAACTCATAATTCTTCCTGTCACTGAGAAGAGGTCTACCTTAGGGAGGCTGTTCATAACAGTATCTGTTATTTCTTTTCACTTTCAGTGTGCAAACATTCCGTTGTTATCTCTAAATTCTTAAAGCAGGTCATTCTTTCTTCCTAATTTGTCCAACTTCTTCCAGGCATTTCTTTCTTTTTTATAGAAGCCTCAGGGAAGTCAATCATCTTGCTCTTCTTTCAGTGTACTTCAATGCAATGCATTTTGGTTCTTAATGACACTTTGTAGTCTTCTGCTGTATGTAGTATTTTCAGCTCTACGTTCATTGTGCCCCTCCCCGCTTCTTTATGTTCCCTAAAGCAGAAGCAACTGTTACAAGGTCAAGGAAGAAAGTAAATGCATGTCACCAAGGAACATGCTATACCCATGATGGGTGAAAATAGAATATGCAGAATCTTCTCTTTTAAACGCCCATATCTTTCTCCTCCTATTTACATCAGTAAACTTAGTTTTTTAATTTATGCACCAAATTCAATAACTGAACATGTTTACCCCTGTCCAGTTTAGACTAGGTTTCTGATCCAATGCCCATCAAAGGCAGTGATTTCTTTGTAGTTATCAGAACTGTATATATAGCATGTTATACTCTTTGCTCTACCTTCTTTGTTTGTCTTTTGGTTGAGAATTCTTTAGAGCAGGGATTTTGCATTCTTTTGTGTGGAACACACCTCGCATGTTGTGGGTACTACTAAAAACAGGTAGATAATAATGGTCGCTTGTCCTTCTGTCTTTCTGTCCCAGATTTGTGATTTCTTCTTCTGCTGTACAGTAGCTTTCCACTTACTGAGAGAAATAATTACATTCTGGCTATTATATATTTGCAATTTGTGAAAGGTTATGCTAAGAGGGACTGTGAGGGTGGTGGTATATTATCAAGCATCTGAGGGAATGGGGGAGCCCACAAGAAGCTCCTCAGAATCACACAGACTACAGTCCATAGGTCATCCATAGGTACGTGCTCACTTTGAGACTTTCTGAGTGCTCAAATTTAGAGGCTTCCCATAATTCCTTCTGGATTATACCTAGAACTCAGATTGGATAAAAAAAACATTAGTACTTCCTCAAACTCCACACACAAGCCAAATTTGAGATGCCAAAATGAGACTCCACCAGAGCAGATCTGGCCCCTGCTGTCCAGGAAGGAGCTGATTGGGGAGCTAGAATGTCCTACTTGATTCTGAATGATAAGTTCCCCCTGTGTAGCTCAGTTGCACCCCAGGGCTATTTGTCTTCTGTTTGTCAAATAGTTCTCATCCGTGACCGCGCCATTTGCATGCCTTGTGCGGCACATAGGCTATTCCGATGTGCTTAAATGTAGATCAAATATTACTCTTTTTAAAAATATCCAAATGGATAAAATGTCATTTTATTAAAACAAAATACTCCAAGTCCCTCCAGATTTTTAGATGAACAGATGTTTTAAAATAAATATTCCTTGGAGACCTTAAAAACATAAATTTGCTTTAGAACAATAGCTTGACAAGCTTTATAGCAAACACAAAACCTCTTATATCAAACAACTTACTACTTCCTGAACATTAAAAATTTAACTCTGTTTTTGTGCTTCTTTACTCTTAATGGCCTCTTAATAATTTATCTTCTCCTGGTTGGAACTTTCCCAAAGAAACAGACTAACCTCATTTATGGAGCTGGTTGGAATTTTTTTGTTGAAACAATTTGCCAATGAAATATGCCATAGTCTTTAAAATCAGAATGTTTTGAAAAGCGTGTTTATTTTGATGAAATTTTATTTTGAAGCCTCCCCAGATGAAACATTTCAATTATGTCAAAACATCCCATTTCAACATTCTCTGAATATAATATTTTGCTTTTGGTTTCAAAAAGAAATTAATTGTTGTTAGATACAAAAATTTTAAAAGGTTTTAAAAACGTCAAAATTAGAACAAAATGTTTCAGACAAACAAAATTGCGGGGGGGGGGCGGTTGGAATTTCATTTCACAGGAAACTTCCTTTTTTTTTTATTTGTGTGTTTTTGTTTTACAATGGGAATAAAATTAAAAATCACAGAATTTCCTTTGAAATGGAAAATCTGGTTCCCACCCAGCTCAGATCATTTATATCAATTGAAAAATAAAGACCTATAATATCGTTATCGACTATCATTGAGACATATTTCTGCATCCAGTGTTCATGTTATGAGAAATAATATGCTATGAGAAATAATCCTACTATGGAAGGAGGATAGACCAGATGTTTCAATGGACCACATTTCCAAGGTGAATCAGACCTTCTAATCTGTGCACACAATTGTATATGCACGGACATTTATGGGTGCCAATAGAATATTGAGAGCAGAAATATTGTTTCTATGTAAATCATGTAGTTGAGTAAGCCTATTGTGTTTATCCACACATGATTATGCATGTATCATTAATTGCTTTAATTATTAACTTATTTTGCATTTTATTTTGCACCATACATTTGAAAATATGTGAATTTGGACAGAGGCACCAGGAGGGAAGGCTTTGGGTGGGAGAGGAAAGGAAGGCACATAATCTTGTTTATGCATCATGCTACATGCTGTTCAAGGACTTGCAGGGTCAAGGCCTGGCTGTATGTCTGTGCCTAGACAAAAATCAAAATATTTTATTTTTTTCATAAATTAGGAAGTATTTACCATAGTAACTATTACTATATGCTACAAAAATCACATTTTAAAAATTATAAGCCATACTAAGCCATGAATGTTACCTCTGCCTATGACAAGATGGCATTGTAGTGGTGCCATTTTGCCAACTCGATTAACAATTTTTTCAGTCATAGAAAGTTAATTTTCTTAAAGTATTGCTCATCTGTTAAGCAATGTACATCCAATTCATCTGTAGTATCATTATAAAATAGATTTTAGCCTCTCTTTATTTTGTTTTTTATCATCTGGAGTTACTTTTTATTTTCCCAGAATGCATATTTTTGTAAAAGTAGACACTTCAAAATGTAGGGAAGGTGTCAATTGGAATATCGTGTTTTTTCTAAAATATCATGCATTTGATAGGAAAATGCAAGAGGTGTTTCTTGGTAATTCTGTTGTCTTTTGCTCTTTACAAAACAAAATCAATACGAGGAACCACACTGAATTCTTGGATCCCAAATAACCCTGTTCACTAAAGATACACAAACATGCAAGGCCTAGCTACATACTTATTACTGCTTGGATGGGTTTCTGGTGGCTTCTAAATACAGTGAGAAACACTAGAAGGCTCACAAACTATTTAAAAGGATATTACCCTAAGCACTGTATTTTCATGACCTTATTTCACAGTATAGAACTATAAGAATTATTTAAAAACCATTTTTAATATGCCTACAAAGTTGGACTAAATTTCATGGAATAGCTAACATTATGATAATGGATTTTTAATACCACACTGTTGTGATGCTACATACTTTAAGTGAACCAAGGCACTAGGTTATGGGCCCTGTCATGTGAAACGCTGAATGCTGTAAGATTTCACTGTTAACCTTAAGCGCTGATCCTGCAAATACTATGCATGTGAGCAACTTATGCACACTGTTTCCAGTGGCTGTCCACAACACAAGTCTTCCCAAAAGTACTTGCAGTTGTGAACATCTTGCAAAGTATTCAACTGTCATGTGTCTAGGTGACTGAACTGTAAAGACAACTTCCTTTCCAGCCGGGAAAGAAACAGGCACCAAAGTCTAGGCTCTGTAGTGAACATCAATAAAACCTCTGTATATCCAGGCCAGCATCTGTGACAATTAAGATCCATTCATCAGAGCGGCTTGGATTATTTTCCTTCTCAGGAAAGGACAGAAAAGTAGAGGCTACAGTCCTGGTAATATGCAGTCAGACATGAACATTAAGAGAAGTATTATGCCTAATAGGATTAATGTCATAATGCCTAGACATAGTTCCATGGGCAAGACTTCACTCACACTCTCTATGAACTTGCCTCTAAGTGCAATTAGCTCAGCATCTGGACTGAGTGATGTTTACAGACACATAAAAAATTCCCCCAAGGTGGTGGTAAACATCAACAATCTGTTAAGAAGATGTACTGACAAAGCTGCTATGGGTCATAATCAGTACATACTCATCCTCTGCAAGGCATGTGATTAGTTCTCAAGAGTTACTTTGTGGTTGTGCAGGACAAATGTTCAAAGCAGGACAAGAGGAAACGTTTAAATGAGCTAGAACTTGGGGCAGTGCTTTGAGCAGTGCTGGATCCAAAACTATTCATTATTTAAAAGGTAGCGCTCATGAGATCAGACAACACTCCAAGGTGTCATATCTGTGTTGCCAAACAGAGGGTCATGAGGACCATCCGTAATGTCAAAATAAATGAAATGAGTATGGTGGCAGAGACTCGTCTGGTAGCTCTAAGTCAGCAATGAGTTTAGCGGAACTCTGAAATGAACTGCAGATTGGCTGAAGCTGGGAAACAATGTTTCCAGGACAATGTCTGAAACAATCTTCAAACTGGATTTACTGAAAGATGTCCACATTCATGACAAAGGACAACTCAAAATTACCATTGTTCTGTAACTACATCTAAGAGCTAATAACTTCACTGATGGATGCATTCTCCTTTCTCTTGCCATGGCTGCCGCTTTGTCTTGTCTTTCATTTCCCTAATGCAAGGAATTCAGAAGGTTCACAGGGATGTAAAACAGCATAAAATGCTGATAGCTCCAGAGTGGTCTTGAAGGCTAGGAGGTGCCAGGCTCCTGGTGATGTTTGTCAAATACCCTATTCCCTTTCCACTGCCAATAGAAACCCTACAGGCCAAAAGGGCACAGGAGTGCAGGGGCCTAAGACTCAAGAACATGGAGATGTATGTTTTTTTCAGAGCAGTTTCCAGACCTAAGTCTGATTTGCTCCTGTTTACTCCACTTCAGAGTTTTGGGGCTAGAGCCTCAGCTGGAGACTTCAGTGGAGCAATGCTCCCTTAAACCTGCTGAAGACCAACCCATCTGGTTCTGAACAAACTGTGTTCCCCTGACTTTGAGCTTTTTTCACTGGTGCTGCTGAATTTTGGGGGGCAGATTCACTAGAAGTCATGAAAGGAGTAAACCACACCTCTTTGCATCTCACTTGCTTCATTTTATTCAACTTTTTTTTTTTTACTTAAGCTGTTACTGAGGCTTCCTGCAGTAGGAGCAGCTTTAACTTCCACTGAAACTCATTAGGAGCTCAAATGAGTGCAGTTGTTTATTGGAGACACTGAATCAGCGCACTCCCTGGCTTCCATGGCCAAACCCTCTTCCCAGACAGAGTCACCCACTTTTAGGGATATACTGGCCCCCTACAGTTTTCTAGGCATATCGGAGTCTACAACCAAAATAAACTCGACCAAAAGTCCATCAGGGATCTTCATCAGGTTCCATTCAGGTAGAGGCGGGGGCTCTGTAGTGAATCCATATGTTCACTACAATATTAAACCTCTTCCTGAGTAGTGTGTCTGATATTATGTAGTTCTCTTAGGCCATTCACTGTATCAGGTAGGCATAGTGATAATAATACCTAGCACTTGTCATCAGTAGATATTAAAGTGCTTCACCTAATCTTTGTGAGTGAACAGCTAATTTTCCAAACAACAGTATACCAGAGTTAAGGATTGCATGATCATGCATATGTCATACGTTAATATATTGAACTGTACTATAATTTTGCACCACATAAAGGCTTTAATATAAGTAGCTTAAAGGGATAACACTAACTACAGTCAGTAGCCCTACACGTTTTGTTGTTGGAGGTGACTTGATTATACAATGCCTGATATTGCCTTAGCCAGTTTGACAAAAGGGGCTAAATAATACTGATAAATCCTAAAGAAAGAGATTATCAGCTGTTCAAGGTAATGACTGTTCATCAATCATGCAATGTAGTGTCACGTACAAATCTCACCTGTTCCTCGCAGTTTAAAGATTCAGTGTGTCAAAAAAGATAATGATGCATGGAATGTAAGATCTTATGGTTACAGATGTTGGCGGCTTCTCTACCTTTATTTTAGTATGTCTCAGTCTGTTTGTACAATGACAATAGATGAAGGTTATGAAATCGTTCTAGTAGAAATGCACAAACAGTCACTGCAATGTGTATTTTGATACCGAAAACTCTGGGTTTATTGTTGCAATCATTTACATGCCTACAGTCCCACTGAAGACAGTGGTATTATAAGGGTGTAAATAAGAGCAGAATTTAGCCCTTACTTCCCATGCTGGTGGCTTGGTGTGCATCTACTTAGTATGGTCCTCACTGCTATTATTCAGTGTGCCTGTATTGCTAGTTCATTAATCTTGCTGACCTACTGCCAGCTCCACTACATCAAGCCCTTTGCATTCATCCTTCTGTACCTTGGGTCTGCCCTCTCTCCAACCCCACTTCCTACTGCCAGGCCCTTTTGCCACGTCATGTTGGCGAGGCAAGGATTAATGAGCTGCTTTGAGCCCAATTAAGCTCAATCTGCAAGGAATGTCTGGCCTGGGAGGGTGAACCTAAAAGGGGTAAGCCCATCTCAGTGAGTGGCAGACCTGGGACCAGAGCAGACCTTCAATCCTCAGCTCCTGGAGTTGGACTGAGAGCAGGAACTTCTCAAACAACTGCTGATGTGTCCAGTAGCATAGCCAGGTCTTGAGCACAGGGGGAGCGGCGCTATAAAAAGGCGCCTCCCGCTCCCCCTGTACTCACCCTGCAGCGCTTTAAAGGGCCCGGGGCTCCAGCCGCTGCGGAGCCCCCAGGCCCTTTAAAGCGCTGCCGGAGCTCTGGCAGCGGGGCTCCGTCGGTGCTTTAAAAGGCCCGTGGCTCCCCGCAGCGGCAGGAGCCACTGGCAGGGCCGGCGCGCCCACTAGGCGACCCTAGGCAGTCGCCTAGGGCGCCAAGATTAGGGGGGCGGTGGGCAGCTGCCCGCTGCCTCCCCACTCAGCGGCTGAGCTGCTGAGCAGAGAGACAAGGGGCGGCTCGCCGTGGCTGCTCCTTGTCTCCCCACTGAGCTGCTGACCGGGGAGACAAGGGGTGGCTTGCTGCGGCTGCCCCTCGTCTCCCCACTGAGCTGCTGAGCGGGGAGACAAGGGGCGGCTTGCTGCGGCGAGGCTGGGAGGGGCGCTTTAAAGGGCCCGTGGCTCCCGCAGCGGCAGGAGCCGCCAGCCTTTTAAAGCGCCCCCAAGCCCGCAGTGGGGCTCGGGAGACGCCTTAGCTCCGCTTCTCCTCACAGGGGGAGCAGCCACTCCCCCTGCTCCCACCCTGGCTACACTACTGGATGTGTCCCCTCTTGCACCTCTCTCCCCCTTCAGGGGAAGGTGGGCCTGGTATGGAACAATCACCTTGGGATTGTTACCCGTGATCACCTCTGGGTGCTGAACAGGACTATGGCCTACCATAGGCTCCCTGAAGGAAGGGAGGCCTACTCTGGGCTTGTGTTCCTTCATTTGTGTTTCTTTTCCCTTCGAATCTTGATAGCCCTCAAAGGGGCTGACTCCCATGGGACTCAGTTAGAGGACTGAGTCTCCCACAGCTGGACCTGTGCTGTTGACTGCCCTGACATTGAGAACCAGAGGCTGGTGAGTCCCCAAGGTGAGAGACCAACCTTGCAACACTCAGTCACCTCCCTTCAATAAAAACATGAAATGATGCAGGCTTTAGTAGAGCCATTATGAAACAAAAATTACTTGTTAAATCTAAACTTGGGTAGTAAATTCTTTGAGGCATGGGCTGTAGGACAAAGGCCTTGAACGGGCCTCAGCCACTGACTGGAGGCCAGTGGAGGGACTGGAGCACAAGCGTGGTTTACTCACTGTGGCCTAAATAATAGAGGAAGCGTGGAGCTGCATTTTATACCAGCTGGAGACTTTGCATTGTTTTTGCATTCAGCTCTACATCCAGTGAATTACAGTAGTCCAGCCTGGAGGTGACAAGTCCTGCATCCAAGTTCTTGCTTCACGGGAAGTGGTAGGGTGACCAGATGTCTGGATTTTATAGGAACAGTGCCGATTTTGGGGGCTTTTTCTTATATAAGCACCTATTACCCCCCACCCCCGTCCCGATTTTTCGCACTTGCTATCTGGTCACCCTAGAAAGTGGTGACATTTCCTAGTTAGCTAGAGGAGATATCTTTAGTCACTGATGCTCTCTTGTCATCCACGCTTAGCGGTGAGTCAACCAGGACTCCAAACTATCTAACCACAGTGATGAATTAGGGGGCTTTTCTTCAGTGACAGAGAAGTGATAACGTCCCAACTGGTTCTTTCATGTTTCTCCTCTTCCCACCAGAATCACTTTGGTCATGCCTGGGTTGAATTTGAGCCAGCTGCTCTTAATCTAGGAGATTATATATGTTTTCACTTGAATGAATTTGCTGCTTATAGAAATAATGGACTGACAATACTAGAAAGATCCAGATATAACCTATCTCCCCTCAAAACCTACCATTATTCAGATGCCTACATATTACTGCCATCTGGCATTAGTTAGATTGAAGTCATGTATCTTCTGTGACCAGTCTGTTGGCTAATTTCTGCAAAAATACCTGTCTCCTACATAGTTATGTAGCCCTCCCATATTATCTGTTTATTAATGTTTTGTACAAATGTTAGATTTGAGCTTTCTGGGTCAGGGATTGTCTTTGTGCTATTTGTTTGTAGACTGCCTCGAAGAATAGACTTCTAGTTGGAGTCCTTAGATGTTACTGCAGTAGAAATAATAATAACGTGGACAGGTGATTTAGAAGTGTCACATCACAGCCCCACTGATGCTTTTCAACATTGACCTGCAACATGCTTAATTTCCGCATCTTAAATGCTGATACTTCTATGGTTTCCCCAGACCAAAGTTTATTAAGCAAACGATCAGAACAGGCACTTTTCGAAATCTGATGTAAAAGCATAGTCTTCATAAAATGTGTATGATTTTCATTTAAATTCCTGAAAGCCATTCTGCTTCCCATAGTGTAGCTGAAATAATCAGGTTTTTTCCCCTCCCCAAGCAAGTTTTATACTTTAATGTAATGCCAAGTCAAGCAAAACATATTTTTAAGTAAAAAGACGATGACACAGAACAACTGATCTTTGAATTTGACATGCAAACCTGGTGAAGTGCAGAATGGATTCATTTATTCAAACAGTAAATACAAGAATTAATTTAACTAACAGCTAGGCTTCCAAAAATATAATATAAACATTATTGGTCTTGCTTATCAAATAAATATATCAAATATAGCCTCCCTTTTTTCCATCCTACGAGCAGAAGTATTTGAACTGCATTTCCAAATGGATCTCCTCTAAAAATGTGTTAGCATTGGTAAACACAGAAGTATCAGGGACTTTGGAAAGCAAATCAGTGAAGCCATGGTCATGGCATGACCCCTGCTGGTAAGAAAGAGAGCTTACATGTGATAATTATATCTACTAATGTACCACAGTGAGCTGGGAACACCTTTTGTTTTGAAATAAATTGTGCATTTTATTTGCAATAGTAATTTAGAGAAACCATAAGAGGCAACATAGGGTATATACATAACTTCTGCTAGCTTCTTAAGCAAAAGGTGCAAATGGGCAAAGTATATTGTTAACTAGATTCCATCACAAGAGGAAGAGAACATCTGCCCTCGTGTACTTGCCAATATACAGCTGGTACAATATGTATTGCTTTATGCTGAAGTAGAAGTGCCTCAGATAGGTTCTAATGTGCTTGAACACCTGTTTCAGATGCTGGTTTGACAAACTGTTTTCTTTATACAGCTAGGACAGAGGCCCAGTGCCCAGAAGTCTCTCCTTGCACCTGTAACATATAGTTATTACCAAACGTATCACAGAAATGTCTGTCTCCGTATATTAAGGTAGTGAATAAAGCTTGGTCTCTGTGTAGAGTTTCTCTGTTCTACATTTTGGCATGATTGCTGGTTATAGTGAATCCCTGCCTCAGTGAGTGACGCTCCAAAATTGCACTCTGCCTTCTGAAGCAGACTGACCACATTACAGTGTCTCAACTAACCCTTGACACACCTGGTAGCCTATTTCCTGCCAATAAATGGTTTGAAGCTGAGTAGAACAGAGCAGTTAGAGAACAGATGTTTCCTCAATGTTCAGTCTCACAGAATCTGCAACTTGATCACACATTCATGCTGATATGAACATGAGACACCTCATTTGGATTACACATTATTTCCCCTTTCTGATGCAATTAAATTTACTCGCTCTCTCTCTCTCTCAGAATACTTTCTAGTACATTTTGCTGATGGAAACTGCCTGCAACTGGTTCATACATCACCTTGATGGGGATGGGATTGACCTAAAACCATTGTCCAAGTCATGTCTCTTCCTTGGTCATGTTGGCACCTCCCCAGGTGTTTGCTCACCACAGCCTGATGGCAACACACTTTACTGGGAGAGGACAGCTCTGCCTGTGTCCTTTGATTGAAACTGAGTATGTCATGTAGGTCCCAAAAACTCTTTCTCCATTCTCTCTCCTTCCAGGTTGCAGGGTTTTTTTCCCCTTGAGATTGGTCTGAAACATCCACACAACATTAAAATTATTTTTCAAAGATTGATTAAAAATAGAATTCAGGCACATCATTTATGATACCTAGATTTACACTTCTCATAAGCTAAACTAGGAAGGCATTCTCAGCTACAATAAAGAAATAAGCAAGAATTTTGCATGGTTGAAAAACAATCCTTCCTAGTCACCTTTTTCTCCAAAACCTAACTGGTCTACACCCCTCCCCTAGCTGGGGCACCTTCATCCCAGTGGGAGTTTTTTCTCTGTTTCTAAATCTTAAGTATAGCACTGCACAAGTCATCCTGTACGTATTCACCTGACCCACCAAATTGGCTGGTTTCTGATGAGTCTATCCGTT
This sequence comes from Chelydra serpentina, assembly GCA_037349315.1. Lineage (NCBI taxonomy): Eukaryota > Metazoa > Chordata > Testudines > Chelydridae > Chelydra > Chelydra serpentina. The sequence goes on from JBAIAC010000004.1 coordinate 110,869,697, forward strand.
GTTCTTAGGGATAAGTAGTTCTGGCTGGAGTTTTCTCAATCTGATGCTCACCTGCAAAATTTCCTCTTGCTGAGATGCAAAGTGAGCCCAACTAACCTGAAGCACCCAGCTTTACAGGGAATATCCCTCTCAGCTAGCAGTCCCAAAAATCCTGAGCTACCATAGGCATCTGGAAGCCAGTTCCCCTGCAACAAGCAAGCACTAGCCACCAGCTGGAACTAGCAATACAGAAGACACAAGCCTGCCCAAGCCTGGACAGAAGAGAGGAAAAGAGCTCCTAGATTCTACATTCCAGGGAGAGAGAGACCAGATCACCAGTTTCATCCATTAGGCCTTCTTTGCACCAGAAGTCTAGGGAAAGCCAAAATTCGAGCAACCAAGGGTCTTGCTCCACAACAGCACCCCTTGCAGTGGGACAGCACAACTGTATCGCCTATATTGCACTTAGGGTACGTCTTCACTGCAGAGTTATCCTGGGTGATCAGCACCCAGGTTAGCCGAGCCTGGACGTGAGCGGCCATACTGAAAAGCCAAGTCACTGGGTGCTGTACTCCCTCACGAGAGGTGCTAGGACTTCTGGGGGCACATCCTATGTTTCTCTGCACTTCAGTAAGTGGAGCTGCTGCATGATTCTTTCCCAGTGAATTGTCTGTCCTTCTGGCATGCAGAGAATTGTGGGAAGGCACTGGAAGAAAGACAATCAGCACTTGACTAGTTTAGCCTGTGTCCATCATGAATAGTGGCAGTGGCGTAGCCAGGTTTAGAGCACAGGGGGAGCGGCGCTATAAAAGGCGCCTCCCCCTGTACTCACCCGGCAGTGCTCCGGGTCTTCGGCGGCACTTCGGCGGCTCACTCCGGGTCTTTGGCGGTACCCCGCGCCAAAATGCCGCCGAAGACCTGGAGTGCCGCCGGGTGAGTGCAAGAAGCAGCGCTTAAAAAGCAGAGACGCCTTTTTTTAGTGCTGCTAAAAAAAGGTGCCGCTTCCACAGTTTCTGCTCAAGGGGGAGCGGCCGCTCCCCCTGCTCCCCCCCTGGCTACGCTACTGCTCCCTCTGTACTCACCCCGGTGGCGCTTTAAAGGACCCGGGGCTCCAGCCACTGCGGAGCCCCCAGGCCTTTTAAATCCCCGCCCGAGCCCGGGTCCTGCAGCGGGGCTTGGTGGGGGCACTTTAAAAGGCCCGCAGCTCCCCGCAGCGGCAGGAGCCGTGGGCCTTTTAAAGTGCCCCCCCCCCAGCCCGGGTCCGGCAGCAGGGCAGGGGGGGGGCACTTTAAAGGACCATGGCTCCCCGCAGTGGCAGGAGCTGCCGGCCTTTTAAAGTGCCCCCCTCAGCCCCGCTGCTGGACCCGGGCGCTGGGGGGGGCGCTTTAAAAGGCCGGCAGCTCCTGCCGCTGCGGGGCCTTTAAAGCGTCCGCCCCCAGCCGGGGTCTGGCAGCGGGGCTGGGGGGGGGGGCGTTTTAAAGGGCCCGTGGCTCCCCGCAGGAGCCGCCGGCCTTTTAAAGCGCCCCCGAGCCCGGCTCCCTCAGCGGGGCTCGGGCGGTGCTTTAGCGCCGCTTCTCCTCACAGGGGGAGCGGCCGCTCCCCCTGCTCCCCGCCTGGCTACGCTACTGCATAGTGGGCAGGTTATCAGGGAGAGTGTGAGCAGCTTTAGCCTATACCCTAGACAGCCAGGCATCTCTGTAGAGCTCCAATGAAGGGAATAGTGTACACACACCAACTACCCTAACAATTATGGGAAAGTGGCTTCCTTTTCTCAAGTTATAAATCAACATTTAGCTTTACTATGGTGGTGTGTACAGAAGGCAGAGGTATGTTGGGGGGTTTTTTTCCATTTGTTTTTTATTTGTTGTTGTTGTTTTTGTCACAGGGAAGCACTGTTCTGTTTCCTTCTGATTTCCTTCCCCTGAGAGGGAGGACTCTGAAAAGTCGCTGACGGTACTTACAGCTTGCTCCTGTTCCCATCGAACACAATGGCAAAACTCACCTTTCCTTCAGGGATGAAGGATCAGAAGGCAAATCAAAAGGTCCCAAACTTTATTTTAAATATCTTGTGATTTTTAAGACAGGCATAATTATGTGGGGGCCTGATTCATGATTTTTGAACACTTGGGCGAAGCAATATTGAGACTGTTCCTTTCACTATACTTCCTGTATTGGTAAAAATCAAAGGCAGGTTCATCTGTCATGAATCTCCATGATACTCGGTTACTCATTTCAGTTCAGAAGTGTGTGCTTAAAAACTAAGAAGGGGGCGGGGGGGCGGGTGAGAGAGAGAGAGAGAGACAGAGACAGGCACACACACCAGGCTGACTCTACAAATTCTGGGCCTGAACTTGCTTCCATTGAATATAGCAGCAAAATGCTCGAAGCTGTATCCTTTGCTGGTATAAATCCATGGAACTATGCTGAAGTCAATGGAGCTACAGCAGTTCATATCAGCAGAGAATCTGGTCCTGGCTGACTTCAATGAGAGCACGATTGAGCCTTCTGTTTTTAATTCCATTATCAAAAGGCTAATAGCGATCTAGACCCTTGGCCCTTTGCATGTGAGGGAATCCTTAGGATGGCATCCAGAGGGAATCCAGTGTGAGGGAATCCCTATATGGCAGAGACCAACACATATACCCCTCTGTAGACACGCGCATTAGTAATCCTTTGCCTTCCCACTCCAAAACAGAGGACATGTATGGAGTGTGGATTGGCAAAAGAGAATATGGCCAAAGTGCATCTGCATTCTGGTGATTCCTGAGGGCTGGAACAGATCCCTGAGGCTGCTCTACATTACATTAGGGACCTAACCTGCCCCAGGATCAGGGAGCTGCAAAGGTAGTCTGAAGACACCTTAGATCCTGTGCTGTGCAGGATTAATCCCAGTATGTCTATATGCACTGGTTATTCTATGAACAAATAGAAGCATCTTCAGAGAGATGTCTGTGGAGAATGATTTTTACAAGTGATTTAATATATCTCAGGGACTGTCTGCTCCTTACAGGGAAGTTAAGGGTTTCAGGATTTAAATCTGGTTTGGTACTTATTCAGCTGTCTACATTATTTTGCCAATCCTTGTAAGGGATAATATTTGTTGACTTAAAGGCAGAATAAAAGCTTTCCTGAAATAACGTTCACACGTGTATGCCAGCTATTTTCCTATGATTATCTCCAAAACAACTTTTGGCATTGAAGTCTTTACATATTTTTGCCTGGGATGTGGGAGATCCAGGAGACTTTTCAGTTGGTAGTGGCGGAGGAGGAGAAAGACTTGGGTGTGCTGGTCAGTCACAAGGTGAGACTATGAGCCACCAATGTGATGCAGCCATGAAAAAGGCTAATGCAATCCTAAAATGCATCAGATGAGGTCTTTCCAGTAAAAGCACCAGTACATGGCACTGGAAAGACCTCATCTGGAATACTGTGTGTGATTCTGGTCTGCCATGTTAAACAAAGATGAATTCAAACTGGAACAGGTGCAGAGAAGGGCTATTAGGATGATCAGCGGACTGGAGAACCTGCTTTACAAGAGGGGATTTAAGGAGCTTGGCTTGTTTAGCTTAACAAAATGAAGGCTGGGGGAAGATATGATTGCTTTCTGTAACTATATGACAGGGGCAAACACCAGGGAAGGAGTGGAGTTATTTAAGTTAAGCACCAATGTGGACACAAGAACAAATGGACATAAACAAGTTTTAGGCTTGAAATTAGATGAAGGTTTCTAACCATCAGAGGAGTGAAGTTCTGGAACAGCCTTCCAAGGAGAATAGTGGGGACAGAAAAACCTAACTGGCTTCAAGACTGAGGCTGATAAGTGTATGGTCTGATGAGTCTGCCCACAATGGCATGTGGCCCATCTGCGACTGCTAGTAGCAAATATCTCCAACAGTCAGTGATGGGACACTGTATGGGGAGGGCTCTGAGTTACTACAGAGGATTCTTTCCCAGATGTCTGGTGGGTCTTCCCGACATGCTGAGGGTCCAACTGATCACCATATTTGGGGTGGAAAGGAATTTTCCCCCGTGTCAGAGTGTAGAGATCCTGGGTTGTTGTTTGTTTTGCCTTCCTCTGCAGCCTGGGGCATGGGTCACTTGGAGATGGGTTCTCTGTAACTTAAAGTCTTTAAATCAAGATTTGAAGACTTCAGTAACTCAGCCAGAGGTTTTGGGTCTATTACAGGAGTTGGTGGGTGAGGTTCTGTGGCCTGTGATGTGCAGGAGGTCAGACTAGATGATCCCTTCTTACCTTAAAGTCAATGAGTCTATGAGGTTCAATTTCCCCCTCTCTGCCTGATGGGGAGGAAGGATTTGAACAGGGGTCTCTCACCTTTTAGGATAGTGCTCTAGCCACTGACCTATGGGATATTCTGATGTGGGGCTCCCTTAATCTTTCCCATTGAAACCAGTCCACTGTGGATAAATAATGAAAGAGTGATTGGAGCAGGGGGGACTGGACTTGGGGTCTCCTACCTCCCAGCTTGGTGTACTAACCACTGGGCTACAGAGTCATTTTTGCTCTATCTCTTTGGCCCAGTGACTGTTCCACTGAGAATAAATACTTAAATAGTCACTTGGCCAGAGACAGGGAGACAGCAAGCTAAAAGTTATAGGGTGGGCACCACCAACATCTCCTTCACGCTTCCCCCCACTCCCGTTTTGTGTGAAGCAAGGCAACCACTCACTTATACCTACAGGAAACTGCTTAGGTGCCTAAGCTACCTGACTCAAAGGGTACGTCTACACTACAGAATTAGGTCGAAATTATAGAAGTCGATATTTTAAAACCCGTATTTATGGAATTGATTGTGTGTGTCCCCACTAAAGAGCATTAAGACCATGAGGTCGATGGACTGTGTCCACAGTATCGGGGCTAGCATCGACTTTCGGAGCGTTGCATTGCGGGTAGCTATCCCACAGTTCCCGCAGTCTCCGCCGCCCATTGGAATTCTGGGTTGTGATCCCAAAGCCTGATGGGGCAGAAAACATTGTCGCTGGTGGTTCTGGGTACATGTCGTCAAGCCATCCCCCGTCCCTCCCTCCCTCCGTGAAAGCAATCTTTTTCACGCCTTTTTTCCGGGGTTTACGAGGTTTACGGGTTTGCTACAGCAAGCATGGAGCCTGCTCAGCTCACAATTACCATAAATCTCCAGTGTACACCTGGACATTAGGTCTAGTGTGGATTCAGTGGCGCTGTAATACGGGCAGAGGGATAGCTCAGTGGTCTGAGCGTTGGCCTGCTAAACCTGGGGTTGCGAGTTCAACCCTTGAGGGGGCCAGGAGATGATGATGGATATCAAGCCTATTGAACCATCTGCAGCTAGAAGGGAAGGAGCCTAACCCTTGCTCCCCGCATATTGTACCATCTGCTGTTAGAAGGAAAGGAGCCTAACCCTTGCTCCCCCTTCTCTCCGTGAAAGCAACGGAGGGGGGAGCCAAAAATCCTTTCGTGCCGTTTTTCATGTGGGCGCCATATTGCTGACACCATTGTTATCCACCCGCCGCTTCTGCTCCCACTCTGCTGTCCTGCAGACACCATACCAGGGAAAGCATGGAGCCCGATCAGATCGCCGCGGCTGTTATCGCCATTATGAACACCACGCGCATTGTCCAGGAGTATATGGAGAACGTGAACCAGGAGCTGCTACAGCTACAGCAGGCGAGGAGATGACGGCAGCACCCTGAGGACAGTGATGAGGACATGGACACAGACCTCTCTCAAAAAAGGCCCCCCCACAAGGTGGACATCATGGTGGTAATGGGGCATGTTGATACAGTGGAACGCTGATTCTGGGCCCGGGAAACAAGCACAGACTGGTGGGACCGCATAGCGCTGCAGTTGTGGGACGATCAGCAATGGCTGTGAAACTTTCGCATGCGTAAGGGCACTTTCATGGAACTTTGTGAGTTGCTTTCCCCTGCCCTGAAGCGCCAGAACACCAAGATGAGAGCAGCCCTCACAGTAGAGAAGCGAATGGCAATAGCCCTGTGGAAGCTTGCAACGCCAGACAGCTACCGGTCAATTGTGAATCAATTCGGAGTGGGAAAATCTACAGTGGGGGCTGTTGTGATGCAAGTAGCCAAGGCAATCACAGAGCTGCTGGTACCAAGGGTTGTGACTCTGGGAAATGTGCAGGTCAGAGTGGATGGCTTTGCAGCAATAGAGTTCCCGAACTGTGGTGGGGCGATAGACGGAACCCATATCCCTATCTTGGCATCGGACCACCAAGCCAGCGAGTACATAAACCGAAAGGGTTACTTTTCAATAGTGCTGCAAGCACTGGTGGATCACAAAGGACATTTCACCAACATCAACGTGGGATGGCCGGGAAAGGTACATGACGCTCGCATCTTCAGGAACTCTGGTCTGTTTCAGCTGCTGCAGCAAGGGACTTTCTTCCCAGACCAGAAAATAACCATTGGGGATGTTGAGATGCCTATAGTTATCCTTGGGGACCCAGCCTACCCCATAATGGCTCATGAAGCCATACACAAGAAGCCTGGACAGTAGTCAGGACCTTTTCAACTATAGGCTGAGCAAGTGCAGAATGGTGGTGGAATGTGAATTTGGGCGTTTAAAGGCTCGCTGGTGCAGTTTATTGACTAGGTTAGATCTCAGCGAAACCAATGTTCCCATTATTATTACTGCTTGCTGTGCGCTCCACAATATCTGTGAGAGTAAGGGGGAGACGTTTATGGCGGGGTGGGAGGTTGAGGCAAATCACCTGGGCACTGGTCATGTGCAGCCAGACACCAGGGCTATTACAAGAGTACAGCAGGGTGCGTTGCACATCAGGGAAGCTTTGAAAACCAGTTTCATGAATGGCCAGGATGCTGTGTGAAAGTTCTGTTTTTTCCCATTAATGAAAAGCCCCGCCCCTTGATTCACTCTACTTCCCTTTAACCAAACCGCCCTGCCCTCCCCGCCTCGGTCACCGCTTGCAGAGGCAATAAAGTCATTGTTGCTTAAAAATCATGCATTCTTTATTAATTCATCAAACAAATAGGGGGAAATATGGGGTTAACTGCCACGGTCGCCCGGGATGGGTGGTGGAGGAAGGGAAGCACCAGGATGGGTGGTGGAGGAGGGGATGAGGGAAGGACAAGGACACACAGCACTTTAAAACTTATTGAATGCCAGCCTTTTGTTGCTTGGACAGTTCTCTTGGCTTGAGTGGTTGGGTGCACGGAGGCCGCCCAAATGCGTTCTTGGACGTCTCGGTGATGAAGTTAAGGGGCTCGGGGAGGACGGCTGTTGGTTACACAGGGGCTGTAGCGGTGGTCTGGGCTCAGGCGGCCTTTCCTGAACCATACGCCTTTCCTCAGCCATAAGCCGGAGGATTTCCGTTTGATCCTCCAGTAGCCTCAGAATTGCATCCTGCCTTCTCTCAGCATGCAGACGCCACCTACTCTCTTCAGCCCGCCGCTGTCTCTCTTCATCCCGCCAGTCATTGTCTTCAGTACAACACCTGTCCGCGCGATCAAATTTTGCCATCCTGGACTCCAACAGTGTCTGCCTCCAAACATTCTGCTGGGCAGTTTCAGTGTGGGAGGATTGCATGAGCTCTGAGAACATATCGTCTCGATTCCTTTTTTTTTTTACTTCTAATCTTCGCTAACCTCTGGGACGGTGATGAAAGGGGTGGCATTGAAACATTTTCAGCTGCGGGAGGAAACAAATGGGAGAGGAGTAGTTTAAAAGACACATATTAGAGAACAATGCTCCAAACATTACATATCACATGTGCATTTGGTCCAAGGTTGCACTTTGCCTGTTATATTGAGGGTTTGCCGGTTTGGTGTGAGAGATCACACAAGCAGGTCCGGCGGGCAACAGAATTCGGCTTGCAGGCAGCCATGGTAAGCCACAGTCTATAGGCTTTTTTAACCTTCATAACATGTGGGAATGGTTTCAAACAGCAACCCCCCTCATTTCCCATAACAAACAGCCTTTGGGCTGGCAATTTAAAAAGGGTTGGCAATTGAAAAGGGAGGGGCAGCGGTTTCGGGTTAACGTGCAGCGCGAACCTAATCGACACCCCCACACACACAGACACACATCCAAGATGTTCGCTGTTCCCCCTCCCCCCACCGCGTGGGTCACAGCGGGGAAGATTTCCGTTCAGCCACAGGCAAACAGCCCAGCAGGGACGGACCACTCTGAATACCCCCTTAATAAAATTCCCCTATTTCAACCAGGTGACCATGAATGATATCACTCTTCTGAGGATAACACAGACAGATAAAGAATGGATGTTGCTTGAATGCCAGCAAACACCGGGACCATACGCTGCCATGCTTTGCAAAGCAATGATTCCAGACTACGTGCTACTGGCCTGGCGCGGTAGAGTGTGTTACCAAGGAGCACAGGATAAGGCTGCCCTCCCCAGAAACCTTTTGCACAGGCTTGGGAGTACATCCAGGAGAGCTTTCTGGAGATGTCCCCGGAGGATTTCCGCTCCATCCCCGAACATGTTAACAGACTTTTCCAGTAGCTGTAGCTGTACTGGCCGTGAATTAATCATTAAACACGCTTGCTTATAAAACATGTATTAATTTCACAGAGGTACACTCACCAGAGGTCCCTTCTCCGGCATCAAGCACGCCTTGGGTAGTGTTGTGGAAAAATTAACCACACCTTGTTTTTAGATCAGACAGCGGCCGAGACTCTTTTATTCAAGATACCAACGCGTTGGGGGAAAGGCAGATGACAGAACTGCCCCCCCAAAGCAAGGAACACACAGGTTTTTAAAGCTTAAAACCGCAGACAAATTACACATACTGCTGTATTAATTACCTTATTTGGAATACATTGCAAAATTAATTAAAGGTCAAAGCTAGTAAAACAAGCATTTTCCATCATAGGCTTTTCCTGTTGTTCACCTTTCCTGTTATTCATTTTTTCTTTTGCCCAACTGCGGTTACAAATTTCTTAAGCTTCCCTTATTGCAAATTGTTCCATCTGGGGACCTTCCACCCCCTTCCTATGACTGGTTTTAGACTGTTGTAAGAGATGCACAACATCAGACTTGGTCAAAGGTTGAAGTCAAAGAAAAAGGCTAAGGACAACATGCCAACAGTATGTAGGCCACAAATATTGATCCAAAATTATTCCTCTACAATTCCCATCTTTGATGCCTCTTCGGCATCATAGAAGGGCTCAATTTCCAACTCTATGTGCACGAGCCCATATACCTCATCTTTTGTGTTCACATCCCTGTTCAATGTATAACAAGCTTCTGTGGCCATGTGTGGTTGGCCTAACTCCCAACCGTGAGCAACTGATTCAGCGACAAACATTAACGACACTTGCTCCCGTACAGCACGTTTGGAGGCCTGTTTTCTATAACTAGACAAGCAATTACAAATACAACACTCGATTTTACACATGATAAAGATAAAAATAGTGCCCAGAATTCCAGCAACAATCCTGATCCCCATGATACTAAACTGATGGGGCTGGGATTGCTGCATTTCCTTTCTGATAAAACATAATACATCATAGTGGGTACATACAGTAGATATGCGATGAGCTGTATAAAAAGCATTACTTTCAACATGATATACGTTTTCAAGGATATGGACCTGATCCTGGAAGTCAGAGAGTTTGCGAATCTCAGGGAGGAGGATAAGCAAATCATGGAAACGGTCAGGCACCAGGGCAGTCCAATTAAAAGGAATTTGAAAGGTAAGGGTAGTGGCAAAAGTTTTATCAGCAGGCACATAAATGATGTGACTGCCTGCCGAGGTGGAGAGGTTGTAATGAAGGGGCTGCACCAAAGTGTCTTTAAGAGACACACAACTATCATTAGCTTGGAAAAGCAGATCACCTGCAAGATTAGTCCCCCACCCTAGACCTTCCCAACAAACACTGTCATGGACAGTGATCACCTCTCCGGGCTGCAGCTTGCGAATACATTGAAGCTGCGGGGGCTCTAAGGGCCAAAGAGTCCATAAGTTTCCCAAATCTATCCAAATGTCAGGGTTAATTTTAGGAGCCCTAATTACAAATCGGCTAGGCACAGCAGGCAGTCTAATCTCCCAAAACGTCACGGTGGAGTACCCAGTCCCATAAGCAACCCCCCCATGGGCCTGGAAGAAGTTGATATGTGGGAGCCCAGACTCCAGCAATTGGTCCGATTGCCTGGAAGGAGCATTGAGATCGTCTGCATTGCCACCCAGAGAATTTCCAAGTTTGTCTCCATGGCCACAGTAGGTTCGTAGGGTACTGGCTCCAGGGTGACAAATAGTTTCTGGCTGTCGGGGAAAAGGGCTTCTCCGCTTCCTTGCTGTGTCTGTGCACTATTTTCAGCATCATTATCATCATCTTCCTCTCCCCGAATATGCTCCTCTGTGGTTTCTGATGATCCACATACGGAGTCATACCACATGGGAGGGTCTGTGCTGGCTGCACCTCCTAGAATGGAATGCAGCTCGTCATGGAAGCGGCATGTCTGGGGCTCTGACCCAGAGCGGCCGTTTGCATCTCTGGTTCTTTGGTAGGCTTGCCTGAGCTCCTTAATTTTAACGCGGCACTGTTGCGCGTCCCTGTTGTAGCCTCTGTCCTGCATGCCCTTGGAGACTTTGGCATATGTATTGGCGTTTCTTCTTTTGGACCGTAGCTCTGCTAGCATGGTTTCGTCTCCCCATACAGTGATCAGATCGCGTACCTCACACTCGGTCCATGCTGGAGCTCGTCTTCGGTTCTGGGACTCCATCATGGTCTGCTGATGAGATCTGCACTCACCTGCAGCTCACCATGCTGGCCAAACAGGAAATGAAATGCAAAAGTTTGCGGGGCTTTTCCTGTCTACCTGGGCAGAGCATTCAAGCTCAGACTGCTGTCCAGAACGGTCAAATGTTGCACTGTGGGATAGATCCAGGAGGCCAATACCGTCGAATTGTGTCCACACTAAGCCTAGTTCGATTCGGCAATATCGCTTTAAGCGCTAATCCCCTCGTTGGGGGTGGAGTGGCGAGATCGATTTTAAGAGCCCTAGAAGTCGATGTTAATGGCTTCGTCGTGTGGACAGGTGCACGGATCAATCGATATAATGCTAATAAATTCGACCTAAACTCGTAGTGTAGACCAGGGCAAAGAGGTGTTCCATTTGTCAATCACTAATCAGTGCTAGGCGCCTCCCTGCAGCCTGGACTTAGGCTCCTATCTCTGTGAGAGGGTGGGGCTTAGCACACACCCCTGTCCTCAGCATCTCCGATTGGCCAGCTTAGGCTGCTAGCATGATGGCTTCTATGGATCACATTCTAAGGCACTTCTCCCTCCGCATGCATTGTATAGGGAGCCTAGGTGTCTAACCTAGAGATCTTTGAGTTCTTTGAAGACGTCCACGCAGTGTCAAAAAAGCAAACAGGATGTTAGGAATCATTATAAAAGGGTCATATTAAAAAAAGAACTTTACCCTATCTCCAAAGAAATCTGAAGTGAAACTAAAAGTTTAATCAAAGGAGTTTGTTTGCATTATAGCTTATTTAGAATGAGATTTCTAAACAAGAGGTATTTTGTTAAGAGAATAAGATGGTGAATATCTTATTGCCCTTATATAAATCCATGGTATGCCCACATCTTGAATACTGCGTACAGATGTGGTCTCCTCATCACAAAAAAGGTGTACTGACATCAGAAAAGGTTCAAAGAAGGGCAACTAAAATTATTAAGGGTTTGGAATGGGTCACATATGAGGAGAGACTAAAGAGGCTAGGACTTTTCAGGTTGGAAAAGAGGAGACTAAGGGGAGATATGATAGAGGTATATAAAATCATGAGTGGTGTGGAGAAAGTGAATAAGGAAAAGTTATTTACTTGTTCCCATAATAGAAGAACTAGGGGCCACCAAATGAAATTAATGAGCAGCAGGTTTAAAACAAATAAAAGAAAGTTCTTCGTCACACAGCGCACAGTCAACCCGTGGAACTCCTTGCCTGAGGAGGTTGTAAAGACTAGGACTATAACAGAGTTTAAAAGAGAACTAGATAAATTCATGGAGGTAAAGTCCATTAATGGCTATTAGCCAGGATGGGTAAGGAATGGTGTTCCTAGCCTCTGTTTGTCAGAGGTTGGAGATGGATGGCAGGAGAAAGATCACTTGATCATTACCTATTAGGTTCAATCCCTCTGGGGCACCTGGCATTGGCCACCGTCAGCAGACAGGATACTGGGCTGGATGGACCTTTGGTCTGACCCAGTATGGCCATTCTTATGTTCTTATGGGTTGTAGGGCCAAATTCTACTTTCCTTATTCACCCAAGTAATCCCAAATAAGTCAATGGGACTACTCATAATTAAAAAAACAGGATATGGCCATAAGTTGCTACCAAAATAAGAAAAGAGAGAAACATTCTATACCGCTAAGTACTGCACAAAAGCGGCAAAGAGATGGAGAAAATCGTGATTCATTATCCTTGTTAAGAGGAACATAATTACCAGTAATAGGTTTTTTCTAGGTCACTGACATGATGTACCACAGATAATAAGTACCTAGATGATCTGTTCTTAAGTGCATTAACTAGATGAAATGAAAGCTAATTTAGAATGATCTTCCTGTGAAAGTCATCAATAAGATGACTAAAGCACTCCAGATATTGGTCATCTAGCTGTAAGCATTGAAAGGACTTCGTTAAGATTTAACCTTGTGATACTACTTACAAGCAGATTCAGTCATATTAAAAAAAGAACTTTACCCTATCTCCAAAGAAATCTGAAGTGAAACTAAAAGTTTAATCAAAGGAGTTTGTTTGCATTATAGCTTATTTAGAATGAGATTTCTAAACAAGAGGTATTTTGTTAAGAGTATGTAAAAGGAAAACATTTCACAGGCCAGTTTTAAAAAAAGAGGAGTTCAAAATGTCATAGCTAAGAAACATCCTCATTAGGAAAGGATTAGCCTTTGAGAGGGTGAAGTTAAAATTAAATTGTATTCATCCTCCCTCCTCACTTCAGAGCTCCCATGTGTAGTTTTATTGATCTTAAGGAGTGGAACAAGATGGGAGCAGAAATATAGGGGAAACATCACCTTTGGAGCAGAAGCTCTCCCGAGCCCTGGTCTGCACATCCCCAAACTGGAGAGAGAGTGTAACAGGGTTCACTCACTGCTGTGGCACCTCCTGCTCGCTGTCCTGGGTTTTAGCTCTGTCCACCAATGCACCCTCCTCTGGTGGTGCCTCGCCGCCATCACTTTTGTTCCAGGACCCGTGCCTTTCCAAGGCCCATGGTATCCTCTTCAGTGACACAGCCCTCTGGCTGTGCGGCACACTGTACTCTCCCCTTCAAGGCCTTAGTGGCTACTGCAATGAATTGTCTGGCCATTTCCTCGTAGCCCCAGCATCCTCTTTTCCCTGGCCTCAGCCTGCAAACCCCAGGAGCCAGCCAGGAACTGTTTCTTGCTCCCCTGGTCCCTGCTCACAGCACTGTTCTGTCCAGGGTGCTGGCAGTTCTCTAAGCCCTCCAGAGACACAGTCCTTCCTCCCTGGGCTCCCAGCAGAAAACTGCCCTCCTTAGTCCTGCAGCTCCCTTTTTATATGGGCCTGCTAGGCCCTGATTGGCTGCTCTGTTCAGCCCTTCTCTGATTGGCTGCCTCCTGCACAGCCTCCCTAGGGCTCTAATAACCCCCAGGCGCCACATCACAGATAGAAATAATGATATGTATCCGGACAACAAAACTAGATCAAGACCATGTCAGGACTATAGGAGATTTCCAAGACTTAGGCCCTGATTTAGCAAAGCACCGAAGAGTATGCTTAACTTAAAGCGTGGGAGTGGTTCCTTCCAGTTAAGTCAATGGGACTTAAGCACATAATTAAGGTTGAAAATGTACTTAAAATGCTTGGCTGAACAAGCACATGTGAAGTCTGTGTTAAAGTGCTTTGTTAAATCAGGACCTAAGTTCTGAATTTCATTAGCCATGGTTGGTTTACAAGGTGGGGAAAAGTAGTCTGAGGCAGATTCCACATGGCCTGGTGCCCTCTCTCATAGGAAGATGAAAGCTTATTTACAAATAAATGATGGTTTAAAACCAGCGATCATAGGATACAGATAGCAAAACAAACAATAAAAATTACCAACATTATTGTAGGGGATGGCCTTGCCATTAATCAAAACTGGAACCAGAATGATGACTGCCATTTGGCCTTACAGGTGTTTCCTTCCATCAACAACAACAAATGTATTGAGCATGGAAATGAATTCAAAGATTATTCTTTGAAAATAATCTGATTTTGCATTTCCAGGCTATGGAATAACTGTTTTTACTTGCAAAGGCAGGAGAAAATCACCAGAGGCCACTAGACACACATTTCTCTTAAAACAAAACAACACTTACCTTGTGTGCCAGAAGAGCAAGAACTCTTCCTCAGTGTGGTCTCTCTCAGATGCAACAATTCCATTCTCTTTATTATAGGACATTTTAGTTCATAGTGTTAACTCTATCAGAATGGTATATTGTTACAATCAAAAATAGAGCTCTCTATATAATTGGCAATTCATAATTTTCTTTTTCAGCTTGCAGAATGTCCAATCAGATCACAATTTTCTTGTTTTTAAAAATTATATGACAAATGTGTTCACAATCTTTTTACCATTATTCATTGCTTCTGAACAGATTAGCATGAGTATTTGGTACTCATGACCAGTTTCTGGTCAGGCTGTTCTGCATGCAGGGCAGAGCAATTGTGTGGGTTGTGCAAAAATGGTGTAAAGAGTCATAACTATGCCAACCTACCCCTAGTGTAGACAGCATTCCACCTCCTGGGGAGGTGGATTAACTACAGCAACGGGAAAACCCCTCCCATCACTGTAATGCGTATCTACACTGAAGCGCTGCAGCAACACAGCCGTGCTGTAAGGCACCTTTATACCAGTATAACTGCACCCACACTAGGGGGTGGTACTGATTTACTATTTTGGTAAAATGTCCCACTCCTCACTGAAATAGTTACATTGGTTCCAAAACTGTGTGCACACCAGACGGAAGGACAGCTTGAGCAGAGGTGATAATAGAAAGATTTAAGTGTGCATGCCGGGGAATTAAATAGATAAAACCAGCTGGAAACTGAGAGTTTCCTTCACGGTTCTGATTAATATTACTTATCTGACTGCCATTGTAATTGCTTACTGCATCCTCTGTGTAAAAACCTGGGACAAATGCTGATCTCATTTACACGGATGTGAATCTGGACTAAGTCCTGCAAAGTACATTTCTTCTGCAGCCTTAGAAGGTGCACTGAGCTGTAGAGAGAGGTTGAGCAGGGAGCCCCATGCATCACTCTGCAGGCCTTGAAAGGTGGGAAGCATTTGAAAGAATGTTGTAAGATGTGCACAGGAGCTCTGAGCTCAACCCTTGCACATCTTAGAAGGCACACAGTAGTGGTGCTCCTCTCCCCTGGCCCACAAACATCTCCAGAAGAACAGGAAAGCTCCTCTCCTACAAACCTTAAAGGGTGAGGGGATGTAGAAAAGGAGCTCCTACAATTGGAGGCCTCCTATTTTTATGGCAAAACCCTGGATGTATTATTTGAGAAATAGTATGTGATTACATGATTTAAAGACTATATCACAATCCATATAGACTAGAGAGTAGGGTTACGGCAGCACATGCAATCCTTACTCTGTTAGTCCCTAACCTGGGAGTGGTTAGCCATGTACTTTCCTTGAATGTAGCTTTTTTCATAGAACAGAATATTACATCTCAAAACTGGAGCGGCAACAGCAGAAGAAATGGCATCTTACATGCTAAACCAGAATGCATTCCTCAGAAAGCTACAACATTTAAATAAGTCATAGGTGGACATGGATGTGTAGGGGCATCAGAGTTCCCTTCTAGTCGGTTGCTTCCCATCCAGTCATTTCTACCTTCAAATATCAGAAAGCTGCTGCATTAAAATATAACGAACTTTAAATATAGAATGGGGAACACTCAATGAGAGAAGAAAGCAGGGGTCAGATGCATGTGCATTCTAAGGTTCTTAACACCAAAGGTTTGTGCTTCTATACTTCCATGGCTACTAAAGCAAGGAACTCAAATTAGGCTTGCTTTGTAGACCATATTGAGAAGAAGAGTAGGCTAGCTACTAAGCTGAAAGCTTAATTTCCCTTACATATTTTCCTATTGCATAAAAGTGAATAGTATTTTTCTGATAGAGAGACTCAATGTCACATATCCAGAGGTTCATAACTTTTATTCCACAATCATGGTTTTTGCAATTTTGAAGACTTTTATACTTCAGGTCAAGCTTTATCTTCTAAGTTTAGCTATTTTTTATTTAGCCCCCACAAAAAGACAGTGAGGACAATTGCAATGAGAAGAAATGTACCTTTTTCATCCTTACTTAACTCAAAAAAGAATGAGGGTTTGCTCATATTTTCCAAAACAATCTACCAGGGGACCAAGATCGAGATAGGAACATTTCAGTCCAAAAGGTGAAAGTTTCAAAATGATGGGTCAGATCCTGAACCCACTGGAAAGACTCACACTGACTTCAGTGGACTTTAGATCAAGCCCTATGACCTCAGTTCAGCAAAGCACTTCAGCATTTGCTTAAAGTCAAAGCATGTCCATAAGTGCTTTGCTGAATAGGGATGGTTTGATGGACCTAAATAAGCATCTGAAATTGGGAAGATCTATCTGCTCTATGCCCTCAACAGTGTAATATCTGAGCACCTCCTTATCGGAATGCCTAAAACTATAACCTTAGCTGTAGCAGCTATTGTCTGCACCTCCTATAATAAGTGTAAAACATATTGACTGACATGAAATGGGTTATTTAACAGAATCAAAATTATAATGTACTTCTGCAGTGTTTACAGCATTAATTTACAACTTTTATTAAGCAGTGTTAAAGTTGATGCCCGCTCATCTATAGTTGTTTTTCTGTACAGAAAAGTTACAAATCAGTTTATTTACAACTAAATAAATAACAGGTGTGCTCAAGAATGAACAGTGATAACAACTAACAATCAAGTTACATTTCAATAACATAAGTTCTTAGTGTAAGGGAAGTGAAACAAAGTTCAGAGAGTTTGACTTTCTTTGTCAGTCAGCCTTATGAGAAAGCTCAGATGTGATAATCCCAGCAAGTTACAGTCCCTAAAAAAGATTATAAAACTCCTTCAAGACTAAATCAATCACCAGGCCACAAGACTCTGCTGAATGCCCCAGGTGTATTTTTCCATCGTTTCATTTAGCTAAACCGAAGAGCGTGTAATTGGCCCAAAGGAAAGAGTGCTTTTAAAATATGTTCACGTAAGTCAGACAAATGGATTCTTCATTTGCAAATGTACCGTCTTTGGGACCCTGGAGGATTGCACACTTTCTCATTAAAAAGGAACTCTTTGTTGCATGTTCCTTACTTTATTGGTGACTCAGTGGCATCCTGAGAAACAAGATAAAATTTCATTTGGAAATACACTGGGGGAAACCACGGCAGTAACTTTCAACTCTGAATAATCTCTTCTGCTCTATGAGTGAGTAATCATTAGACCCTGCTATTCCCTATCCTTTGAGGAGATTTTCACGTTTTCCCGTATGTCTACTGAAAGGTGCATCCAGAAATGATCAGACGTGAAAAGAAACTGATTTCTTTCCCAGCTGTTGGCAATGCACACAGAGCCTAATCTTGTGAGGTCCTGAGCACCTTAAAAAAGGGAAGAAGGAAGATCCGGGGAACTACAGGCCAGTCAGTCTCACCTCAGTCCCTGGAAAAATCATGGAACAGGTCCTCAAGGAATCAATTCTGAACCACTTAAAGGAGGGGAAAGTGATCAGGAACAGTCAGCATGGATTCACCAAGGGCAAGTCATGCCTGACTAACCTAATTGCCTTCTATGATGAGATAACTGGCTCTGTGGATGAGGGGAAAGCAGTGGATGTGCTATTTCTTGACTTTAGCAAAGCTTTTGATACAGTTTCCCACAGTGTTCTTGCCAGCAAATTAAAGAAGTATGGGCTGGATGAATGGACGGTAAGGTGGATAGAAAACTGGCTGGATGGTCATGCTCAACGGGTAGTGATCCATGGCTCCATGTCTAGTTGGCAGCCGGTATCAAGTGGAGTGCCCCAAGGGTCGGTGCTGGGGCCGGTTTTGTTCAATATCTTCATCAACGATCTGGAGGATGGTGTGGACTGCACCCTTAGCAAGTTTGCAGATGACACTAAACTGGGAGGAGTGGTTGATACGCTGGAGGGTAGGGACAGGATACAGAGGGACCTAGACAAATTAGAGGATTGGGCCAAAAGAAATCTGATGAGGTTCAACAAGGACAAGTGCAGAGTCCTGCACTTAGGATGGAAGAATCCCATGCACTGCTACAGACTAGGGACCGAATGGCTGGGCAGCAGTTCTGCAGAAAAGGACCTAGGGGTTACAGTGGATGAAAAGCTGAATATGAGTCAACAGTGTGCCCTTGTTGCCAGGAAGGCTAACGGCATTTTGGGCTGTATAAGTAGGGGCATTTCCAGCAGATCGAGGGATGTGATTATTCCCCTCTATTCGGCACTGGTGAGGCCTCATTTGGAGTACTGTGTCCAGTTTTGGGCCCCACACTACAAGAAGGATGTGGATAAATTGGAAAGAGTCCAACGGAGGGCAACAGAAATGATTAGGGGGATGGAGCACATTATTTATGAGGAGAGGCTGAGGGAACTGGGATTGTTTAGCCTGCAGAAGAGAAGAGTGAGGGGGGATTTGATAGCTGCTTTCAACTACCTAAAAGGGGGTTCCAAAGAGGATGGATCTAGACTGTTCTCAGTGGTAGAAGATGACAGAACAAGGAGTAATGGTCTCAAGTTGCAGAGGGGGAGGTTTAGGTTGGATATTAGGAAAAACTTTTTCACTAGTAGGGTGGTGAAGCACTGGAATGTGTTACCTAGGGAGGTGGTGGAATCTCCTTCCTTAGAGGTTTTTAAGGTCAGGCTTGACAAAGCCCTGGCTGGGATGATCTAGTTGGGGTTGGTCCTGCTTTGAGCAGGGGGTTGGACTAGATGACCTCCTGAGGTCCCTTCCAACCCTGAGATTCTATGATTCTATGATCACCTGCTGGTTATGAAGTGCCCTCCATTCCCATTGGTTTCAGTGGGAGGTTAGGCAGGATAATGCCAGAGTTTATTGTTCCCCCGGAAGTAAATCACTGCTATTATCCCATTTAAATTAGACATGGGATTGTCTCTGGGAAGAGAGGCAAACATTTAACCACAGAAAACGTCTGTGCTTTCATGAAAATGCCTGCTTTATTGCATGATAAATGTACACAGAGAGAATGCGAAATTTCACATGGCACTTAACATGACATAAAACAAACATGGATGAAAATCTTTCTCTTATGATTGCGAGATGTAAAGGTTCTTCTCTGCAGAGAATAAGGTTTGATGAAGACAGCAAACTTCCACAATGAAATCCAAACTTACTCAATTACAAATCTGAATGGTTTGCCAAGGCTGGTGAACCTTACAGGAAAACTGAGTTTAGTTTTGAGTGAACTTGGGCTGAATTTCAGGGGACAGGAATCATGCATTGAAATCAAAACCACTCCACGGTTTTTGTGCTGAAATCAGAAAAAATCACTGTAAAACAATTTCCTCTGAGATTTTCCATTAGAACCCAGAGCTTGCAGTGAAATGCAAGGGGCAGCATTTAATCATGTACAAAATGAAACAAAAAAAGTTGTTCACACTGCTGAATTTAACACAGCTCTGTTTATAAGGCACATTAACTTCATTTCCTGAAGGATCACTGAGTTTTCATTAAGGTGTTTTTCTCTAGCTAATGACTGGCCTGCAAAAGAAAACTGCATGCATATAATTTAAGGTGTGATGTAAACAGACATAGTTAAACTGATGCAAAAGGCTGTGTGAACACTCTTATTTTGGTTTAAGAGCATCTTCTTTCGGGTTATCTTAAATCGATTAGGAACTTATATAAGCTAAGCCAAAGTAAACAACTTTTGTATCAGAATAAATGTGGCCACACAGCCCTTTTATACCTGTTTAACGATATATTTTTTAAAAGCCAATTCAATTTGTATTCGTACAACTTTCTTGAACAGACGAGGCCTCAGAAACAGCTGTGGGGGAGTAAGGAATAATGAAGGGAATATACAGGAATGCGGAATTTTGTGTATATCCACATTTCATCTCTTATACCCATGAATGTACACTGGTGTTGGGGTGGGGGGCTTAAGGTATGTATTAACCTCTCTTTAACAGTGTGCATCCCTCTCCCCCCCTTTCATCTGAAGAATGGGTGAAATCATGCCTACTCCTATTGCCAGCTGTACTCACAATCCCAGACAGATACAGGAGCTTATCTATGTTGTTTAGCCTTCTGGCAGATTTATCTTCTGACAACCAATCAGAGACAAATATGTAAAGATGTGCTGTCATTGTCAGGCTTTTGAAGAAGAGGTGCCATGGGGAGAGTCCAAATGTCACAACATCTGTCGTATTCCAGTTTTACTGACATCACATCTGAGTGTAGGGATACTGGAGCCATCCCCTCCCCACAAGATCACTTTCTCTAATTCTGAGAAAGGAAACCTGAATGTTTCCTGGTGAGATTCCCAATGCATTTGGTGGCTGGGGGTATATGTCAGTGTATGTGGTGGGAAGGGTCAATATAACAACTAAAATGAAGAACTGTGCATCAGGAAGTCTGAGAGATCTGCACAGAAACCAAGAGCCTTTTGGTTTCCTGTGTTAGAGATATGGCAGTAGTACTTCATTAGTACTTAATGAATGAGAGGAAGCATATGTCAGTGGAGAACTACATAGTTTTTTTAAAAGTTTGCATAGTCTTTCCTCTTAGTTATTTATTTATGTATGCAGTGTTGTTGTAGTTGTGTTGGTCCCAGGATTCTAGAGAGACAAGATGGGTGAGGTAATATCTTTTATTGGACCAGTTTTATTTGTGAGAGAACGCTGAGGAAGAGCTCTGTGTAAGCTCGAAAGCTCGTCTCTCTCACCAACAGAGGTTGGTCCAATAAAAGATATTGCCTCATCCCACCTTGTCTTTCTATTTATTTATTTGTTGCAAAACAGAAGCCATATATATTGCAAAAGAGCAATTCCAACTGGAGACCAATAAACATTCCAGATAAAAAAGAGAGAAAAACAAAACAAGCAGTGTGTTGCTGTATGCAGATCCCCTGTAGGTCTCATTAACTGTCAGAAATTATGCAAAGACAAAGGCATTCTCTACAGTGACTCTTGCTTCTGTTGCTGAGAGCATTCAGATGGATGTCATTATTTCTGAAGTGGTTTAGAGCAGCTTTCCGCCAACACTCAGCTGAACCTTTCAGTGACAATAAATATTGTATGTTGTCATTTTACATTTTAGTTATGCTGCCTGTGGTGTAGCAGTGGAGCTTGCACTAACCCACATAACCCTGCTTGATACTGCAGCAGCAGACAGAAAAGTCCTGGCTTGTTTTTTTTGTTTAATATTGAAGAGTGTACGCTATCCTACGGAAATAAGCTAAAAGTTGCTAGCAATTTGGGAACCCCAGCGTAGCTCGATCTCTACTTTCAATACCCCTGGTCAGAGCAGATACATGGTACAGGACAACTGGGAAGTTTATGAAAACACTCTTTCTCAATACATTTCTCTACATGAAGCCATACTGGAAATTCACCGTTCTTACCAGTGCGTAAGCGGTCATGTCATTCATAACTACAATGCATGGCAATCCATCCCCCCATACTCATTTCACTGCATGATGTGCCAGTGCCTCATTTACTGTAAGGATTGTACAAGCACATTCATAAACATACTACAGCATCAATAACAGGGCATCTAAATGTGTCTGTAAACAGCACCAGCAGGATTTCAATCTGCCAAACACATATTCAACCACAATTCTGCACCAGATGAGAGAGTAATTGAACCTTCTTTTGCCAGGCCCCCTGAGAACAGGATAGAGCCCTGCGCCGGACTATTTTTTTAATCCTGTTCCCATCCCAACCCACAATACCCTCTCCCACATTGTTTTTTGCATTTTTATCCCAGTCTCACCTGCAAAAACCTTCGATCCCACAAATCCCACAAGAGAGACAGATTCCCTCATGCTACTAAAAAAACAAACCCTACAACAGTCAGTTAATATATTATATATAACGGAATTCAGACACAAGTTTTACCACTAAAAGAATAAAACAAATCTTGCTTAAACCAAGGGAAAAAATACTTTAACTCCTGTTATAATAGACATCAAATCTCCTTCTATCCCTCGCTTACATTTAAGTATTAAAAGTTTAAAGTGTTTTCCCGCAAATTACCACAACCTCTTTTTTATTTTTGTCCACCCAATCCTGCCTGTAACTAAGTACATTTTACCCCCTCCCGCTATTATGGCAGCAGTCCCGTGGGACCCACGGGATCCCAGTCCTATTGCAGGGCTCTGGATCAGGTTTCATAAACCAAGGCAAAAGGGGGCATGTGGGCCCCCACCCAGGATAATCGTGCGGAAAGTAACTCCATTTATGACAAGATCATGTGGCAGAAATAGTATCCCAGCCTGTCTATGAATGTAGACCCCCTGATCATCAGAAAACTCTGGCATGCTCATTTTTTTCCATGCAGCCCACTTTGGCATCTATATATTGACCTCTGTGGTCCACAAGGGCCTGCATAATAACGGAGTCGTACCTTTTGTGGTCTATGTACTCGTGCTTCTTGAGGAGGGCAAATGATGGGAACATGAATTCCATCAATGGCCCTGGGACAGTTTGGAAACTCCATTCTCTCAAAACTAGCAATTACTTCAGGGATATTGTTTGTGCCCACCACCATTGGCTAAATCACAGTCCTGGTTGCCTCAGAAACCTCCACCACCACTTTACCTACAGTCGACTTTCCAACCCCAAACTGGTTAGCAGTGGACCTGTAGCACTCTGGGATAGCCAGCCTCCAGACAGTTATAGCCTGGACAGCAGATGGGCACTTTCCAGGTGGGCAACTGAGTTGCCGGAATAGTCCGCTTTGGGTTTCCCAAAATGGCATTTTTCTTTAAATCCATTCCAATGAAAAACGTCACCATTCTACATTTCATCCTGGTTTGGTAGGGAATATTTTTTTTAAATGAAAAAAATGTTGCAGAAAAAGGTATGCATTTTCTGGCCTGCTTTACTCATAACACTAGTCATGATATTACTGTGTTAGAGACAGAGGCTTTTGTTCCCCTGTTAATCTGTTAATCCTAGTCTGTGAATTGTGTGATCCTGGGGCTTCTGACGTAAGAATTCTAATCACTGAGAAAAATCTTTCAATTTACAATTTAAAACTTCTTAACAGCAGTATAGTTACACTATGAAATGTCCGACTGTCCAGGTTCTGTTTCTTAGAGCCATGTTGTTTAATGTCTTTCACCTTCTCCTCCCTCTGAAGTAACCGACATTCAAGTCATAAATGCTCCAACACAAATAAATCCAAATGAAAGCTTAAATGAGAACAAAGAACTTTTAGTATAGAATTTTTCTTCCTTCATTTAACTGAGACATCTAAAATTAAATCTATTTAAATGCCATATAAATATCTAGCAAATACTACGAAAAGCGTGACATTAACTCTGCTGGAACAGATAACTTTGCTGGGCCAGTATGGAAAAAGTAACAAAAGAAGTTTAGTACAAGAATATGGAAAAATAAAAAAAGTATTGGTCCCAAACAAATCCTGATATTTATTGAGAAATATATAAATAGCTGTCAGTTGTTGAATGGGGCTGGCACCTTTGTTTTAACATAGGGAAATGTTAAACTAAATATGTATTGCATTTTTGCTTTGGAAGGCAAATGTTTGCTCATGTGTCTTTTTGTGTGTATCCCCAAGGCCAATGTTTCAAATGCAACTACAATGCACGTAATTTATTTTGATTATCATACCAAGGGGCTTACATAGAAGAAGTGGTAGGCACTTCAGAAATACCACAGAGAGAAAAGTAATTAGCCTTCACTTCTTTAATGATTTCTTACATTTTGCTCATACCTTATGCCAACCATTATGCCCCCTTTATCCTATTCGCTACTAATAGGTCCCTAAGGTTAAAAATAATCATTGTCCATTGGGAATAGAGAAAATCTTTTTTCTACCGCCACAGTGGACAGATTTGGTTAGTGAGAAAGTCATATTTATTGTTTCCAAAGTGCTATAATCAAAAAAGGACTTTCTGAGGATTTTGCTCTCATCCTTCACGTATATGTTAATTTAGGAGTGGGTTTTGTTGTTGTTGTTTTTTAAAGATAAGCACTTAACCTGCAAAGATGATTACAGACCTCTTTATCCATTACAGTGCAGTAAATCGTATTACACAACAGCTTATTTTAGACAAGATGAAGGATAATTTCCATTAGTAACTAAATATTGGTTCAATCTAGAAACTGGGCTGTGGGGTTTCAAAATATAACTATTATCAGACTCTTATCTGAATAGCCATTACGTGCTGTTCAAAGGGCGTCTTTAAATAAAAAGGAATATGATCTTGAGAGGTACAGAGTACTCGCAATGCCAGACCTGGGCCAGAAGACATGATGTAAACTAACAAATATGATAAAAGCCCAAATTAAAACCCCAGTCCTGCACTTTTAGCATGGTGGGCAAAGCTTGGTACAGGATTGGGGCCTATGGTTGCAGCTTTTTAACATCTGAGTTATATAGCAGAGTAAATCCATGTGGTAAAATCCTCCTGGCCTTTTTATTTTGAACATAACACATTATTTTATAGGCATTTTTTAACTTCAAAATTCCCTTAATGAACCACTTCATGTTGTGAAATAGTGTCCTTCAGCGTGCTAATTTTTATAAAAGCCACTTGACATTGCAGTTAGTGGTAAAATATGTATGTGTTTGTTTCAGCTGTAAAGCTCCAAGCCAATAGTGCTGCACAAAATAATGACATTTACAAAATTAGGGCTCAGTCATGCAAACTCATATTCCTGTGAATAGTCCTAACTCTCATGAGTCATTCCAGTGACTTCAACAAGCACTCCTGTGGTCTCAAGGTTACTCATGAGTAAAGGTCTGATGCGACTGAAGAATAAATAAATTGCTCAGATTCTGCCAACTCTTAATTATTCCATTCTCCCTTTCAGTGCCATTGAGAACAATGGCCAGTGTACTCTGTTCTTCAGCAGATGTTTCTCAAGATTGACTATCATGCATCCTACGAATAGCAGCTCTGGGATATATGTTTTATGATGGTTCACTCCTGAAAAAGTAAGCATATTACTTAGAGTGCAACATGGTAGTTCATCTGTCTTCCGAAGATATTCAATAATAGCACAAAAATGCCAAGTATAAGACCTACTCCCCTCTTTTTAGCCTCCCTTGGCATTGACCAAAATATATTCAACATCCGTTGCAGATCAGGAGCACTGTAGAGATACACATCATGCTTTGTTTCAAGTTAGGTTTCTGTTGACTTACAGAAAAAACACCTGTTTGCAAGTTTGATGGGTCTGTTTCTTTAACAAAAAAATAAAACCATTATCTACTTTAGCTACCATTCCTTATCTTCTCAGTTATGCTATTAAAATACTTTCACTAGCCCAAGGGAAACTCTAAAGATAGTTTCTCCATAATTTATTATAGGTTTCACTTCAGTTCCATAGGAATTATAAAAGAGGAAAATGTCTAAAGCCATTTTCTCCCTAATCTTGTTGAAGTATAATAAAATATATTTTGACACTTGTGAAAAGTAAGTGAGAATTCCTCTTTATTTATTTCATTTTATTTATTTCATTTTCTAAACATGGACCCATACAGTGCTTTTTAAGTCAGTAATTAAGACCTGCAATGTCAAAAAAACTAAGATCCCCAATACGTTCAAAACTAAAACTTTCCCATCACCCAACCTGTCATCTTATCCTTTCCTCAGTACTCAGATAAAGTCTCAGAAAATAGACAGAACTTGCAGCATGACTTTTTAGTAAAAAAATTAAGGTTTAACAAACTAAACAGCAAATTCCAGAGCCGAGATTATTTCAGTGAAAAATATCATGACTAAACCAGGCTGGGTGCTGTTAGCCTGAGTGCTTCAACTGATCTCACTTGTCTTGGCATCACTGTAGGGGAGAAGTGGTTTCTGAGTAAACCAGGACCAGTCCACTTAAGGATTTGTGATGTTCTGTTCAGGACACCCAGAAATACAAGTCACTCTATTACACCTCTGCCTCACCAAGGGAGAGCTTTGCTGGAGATTATACGGTGTGTCAGCTCCCTGCTACACCAGTCTGTCTGCTTCACCAGCAAACTCCTCGAGACACTACTAATCTGAACCTTGCCTTTCAGGTGACATACAGTGAATCCCAGGTCTTGAGTTCCGCCAAGACATCTCTCTGCAGTGCCCAGTCCCTCTCACTGTGACACTCACAGAAATTATTACGTTCACTGCTCCAAAGAGACAGTGCACACAGTTTGTTAGGTTAGCTGAAGACTCACACTTCACTTTAATAGACAGCACTGAGATGGTATTGTAATAAAACAAGAATAAGTTTATTAATAAAGAACAGATTTCAGTAATAATAAGCAAGAGAAAGAGACAAGTGTGGTTACAAACAAAACAAAAATACCATACTTTCTAGTGACTAAAGCTTAATAGATTACATTGTTGGTCTCAAGCACTTTCTCAACTATAGTCAGTTCCCAGAGACTTCAACACATATGGTCGAAGGATCCACCTTTCACCAATTCCAAGAACTCTGTTTTCTTTGGTCCCTTAAGTGATGGATAACTCTTTTTGCCCCCGGTTATATCCCCCCAGAGTCCATTGTCTTTGTCTCAAGATCCAGGAAGACGCTCTGGGGTACAGACTTAGACCCCTGGTGAGCTCACTATGCTCCTTCCTCTGTTACTTGTTTGCTTGCTGGCTTTTTTTTACTTTATATGTACATGTATTTTCATTGTCCTCTGCCTATAATCAAGCCAGTCAGACAGGTATCATAGAATCATAGAATGTCAGGGTTGGAAGGGACCTTAGGAGGTCATCTAGTCCAACCCCCTGCTCAAAGCAGGACCAATCCCCAATTTTTGCCCCAGATCCCTAAATGGCCCCCTCAAGGATTGAACTCACAACCCTGGGTTTAGCAGGCCAATGCTCAAACCACTGAAATCCACATTCCTTTGTCCAGGGCAGGCCTGATGTGTGCTCTGCCTCCCAAACACATTTTAAGAATGTATTTCCAACACACATAAATAACTCTTGTTACACAACCCATACATACATCACACAGTGATTTTCGGGGCCAGCATGTCAGCAGTTTAGATATAATACTGTACCTTACATGACACCTTTAAGATACATATTATGACATCAGTGTGTTGGGGGTAGTGAGTGTGCCAGGTCTAATATGAATTACAGTATATTGGGCCCTCTGCCAGTGTGCACTGAGGGGCTCTTAGTATCGCAGAGCTTAATAGGTTACCACCTTGAATTGCACCAAAACCAAATTGGCAGCCATTTTATCTAATTTCTTCCTAAGAGGGCTGCACAGAAGTTTTCAGGAGTCTGGAGCAAAATCAGAATTTGAGGATCCTCCCCACCCCTTCCCAACAGGAATCCCTGGAGGAGGGTGGGGTTGGAGAGTGAGTCTGCCCTGCCCTCACCCCACAGCAGCAGCAGCAGCTTCTGTCCTGTGGGGATGGGCCTGGCTCTCTCCTTCAGGATCTGTGACCTGGCGCAAGGAGTCACAGGGCCACTCAGGTGACAGCCTGGCCAAATCTAAGTGGTGCTGTGACCCAGTGCACCAATTTGCAACACCACTCACTCATATTTGGCCTGGCCTAGTCATGGTGGAGGGGTGGTCAGGCCAGACCTGACTCGGGCTGTGCCAGGCCACAATGGTACCCGCTCAATGGGTTTGGTGGCCCTTTCAAATGAGGGCCCAAGGCAAACTGCCCCTTTTGCCCTCCCCCCGGCCGACCCTTCTCCCTGAGTTAAATACCTCTGAAGAAGAGGCTGCTGAATTTTGAAGCATCTCAATGCATCATACTGCTCTAGGCATTAAGGGCCAGATTTTTAAAGGTAGTTAGGCACCTGAAGATGCTGCTGGTGTGCTGAGATCACTGCCTATCATGCTGACCAATATTCTCTCATTGTCTCTTGGACGGTAAGCTCTTTGGGGCAGGGACCATCATTTTGTTCTGTGTTTGTGCAGCACCTAGCACAACGGGGTTCTCACCCATGACTATAGCTCCTAGGTGCTAGAGTAATACAAATAGTAAATAATAACAGAAGAGTGGGATTTTCAAGGCACCTCGATGCCTAACTCCTATTTTGGTGAAATCAGTGGGCATTAGGCACCTAAATGCTTCTGAAAATCCCACTGGATACCTATCTGCATCTTCAGGTGCCTAAAGACTTTTTAAAATCTGACCCTAAGGGCCTACTGTTCAGAGGAGCTGAACATTCACAGCTCCACTTGAATGCCATGGCAGGTGCAGGAGCTCATCACCTCACAAATGTCAGCCCCTGTAGGTTCAGAAAATGAATTTTTCAAGACTCTAACCCTTTCCCTTTAGCTTATGAAGGCAATCTCAACAAGCAGCACTGCAAAGAACTCCCTCATGGCATCCATCCCTTCCACTTCTCATGATGCATCACTGCTCATCGGGGACAATAGCCATTATCTTAAAGAGAACAGAAGAATTAAGAACAGGAATAATACAATCTAGGGCACCAAGCATTGTAGGTAAGATGAAACCAAGCAAATTAACTGCTGAACTGAGCTGTTGCCTTCTGAACTGTTTCAACAAAAGGGAGCATTCGTTATGTACACTTTTTTCAACAGGGAATAAAAGGTATATGCTGAAATATGTCAACTTGACAGCAGCCCAGTTAATGTGTCAGCAGTGCTAAATTCAGTGCACATCTACCATATGCAATAGAAAAACCTTATATCTCTGAAAAAATATTATGAAATGTAGCATGCTGAATTTTCATCACAGCTTTCAAATAACTCATTACACAAGATTAAAACTGAATCTACAAGCGTCTGTTCTTCCCTTGATGTAGTCCCTGTACTCCTATCAATGCCAGCGGGAGTTAAGTGTCCTATGATAACTTGACTCCACCTTAGGTTTAACCTCATTATATCAAGTAAACATGCATTATAATTCTTCTAGAAGCATCCGAGTGTTTGGCCCTATGAGGATGATGTTATAAAGTTTGCATAAAGGACTTTAATCTTTATAGAGGGTGTATTTGCATGACTGGAGTAATAAGTTACAAGCAAATGACAAGAGAGAATAGATAGAGACAAGGTGGGTGAGGTAATATCTTTTATTGAACCAACTCCTTCTGGAGCTCAGTGTAAGTTCAAAAGCTTGTCTCTTTCACCAACAGAAGTTGGTCCAATAAAAGATATTACCACACCCACCTTGTCTCTTTCATATGCTGAGACTAACACGGCTACAACAACACTGCAAATGAGAGAACAGGCAAACGAGAGAAAGAGTAACTCCATTAGCTATACAGTTTGGGGAAGGGGGTTATGAGTGTATTACAAATCACATGTTTTAGTAAATGTGTAAGCAGAGTCAGGATGAGCTCTACCCTGACATCTGGTGGTGAGTTGTGGAAAGGGATGTCAGGGGCTAATCTTGTTTGCATGGACACACCCACCCTGCAAAGCATGATGGACCGCTTGCCCAAATGGTCACTTTGACTGCTGTGGGAGCCCCAGTTTCTCTGTTATTGGGGCAGGAAGAATAAAGTGTTGTTACCCTGATTATGTGAATCAAGGACAGTGGGCTTTTGTTATGATGAAGGGACTCGTCCTTAGCTAAGCAGCACTTGCTAGGCGAGGGACATGGATTCCAAAACCCAGTGAATTGTGAGAGGCTGGGGACAGGATTTTGTATCTGGTGGCATGGGCTTCTTCTGAGGGTCCTAAATGTCAATTACACCTTCTTCTCTCTCTCCACTGTGGAATATCAGAGCTAATTTTGAGTTCCTTACGAGTCTAATCACAGGCTGCTGAGTTGGAATTACTCTGGACTAAGTGTGCAAATGAGCATGAAGGCTCCCCTAACTACAAGCTGAAATCACTAAAAAGCTGAAATTGTTATGAGCTGAAATCACTGAGCACTGTGTTAAGTAGTGGGGGAGCCAGAAGATAGATTGCTGAGCGGCTGGTGGAGCGGAGCTGCTGACGGAGCAGAGCACTTGGCGGGACAGCCGGAGCGGCTTGCAGGCCGGCTGACGGAGCGGAGCTGCTGGCGGAGTGGAGCAGTTGGCGGGACAGCCGGAGCGGCTTGCAGGCTGGCTGACGGAGCGGAGCTGCTGGCGGAGTGGGACAGTTGGCGGGACAGCCGGCGCGGCTTGCGGGACGGCTGAGCGGAGTGACTCGTGGGATGGCTGGCGGAGCCGAGCAGAGCAGAGCAGAGCCGAGCGAAGCCCCACGAAGGGACGGGGCAGTCAGCTTCGAGCCACGTAAGGTGCCCCTTACCTCTCCCCTCCCCATTTCTACCCAGACTGGAGGGGGTGTAACACTCTGCAGATGAACTTTTGAACTCTGGGTCTGGACTTTTGGGTTGTTGGACTTTTGGGACTTTGGGTGATTTTGGGGGTTGCTGGACTCAAGAACCAAAGGAAAAGGACATGGCCAATTTGCTGGGGTGGGTCGTTGCTCACAGTTTGGTTTACAAATCCTAGATGTGGTGTTTCCCCAGCAAAAGGCCGCATTGTTTCTCTCTGTCATTAAAAGGTTTTTCTACACTCAGACTCTGTGCTTGCGAGAGGGGAAGTACTGCCTCTTAGAGGCGCCCAGGGGGGGTGATATATTTTTGTCACTGGGTGGGGGCTCGAGCCGGTTTTGCATTGTGTTATTGGAATGGAACCCCTAGATACGGAACCCGGCCCTTGTTGCTGCCGACTTTGACTGGCAGAAGGGTTACAAATGCTATAATATTATTGTACCTAATTCAGAAGATGATTCAGATCTCCCACCCACTGAATTTAAAAGACTTTTGCAATCACCTTTCTTTTCGGGATCCAAGCCAAGTTTCAAGCTTTAATAAAGTCTGCCTATCTTAAACTAGCTTAAACTGATGTTAGAATTATATCTAATTGGATATGGCAGATGTTGTCTAAGAACAATTTAATAGGTAAGTATAAAAGAAAGTACACCAGAAACTAATCTGTAACCAAGAACTCACAGCAAATTGCATAAGATGTATCTGACTGATTAACAATTAAAAGAGAATTTCTTATCTGGTCATTCTTTTTGGAGCACCAGTTTCCCCAGGACAGATGGATGGCTGTTCTCCCTTGTGTATTGGAATCAGGTAGGAAGATACCAGCCAGAGCAGAACATGCCTTTTGCTTTCCAATATGCTTGCTGACTGCTTCCCCACTCTCCCCAACATCTTTGTCACCACTTCAAAGGTGCAACTTCATTGACCTGACTGTGTGGAGTTGTGCTGCTATGTACAATAACAGTGCCACATGAGTTTTGTCTACACTAGAAAATGTACAAAATGTACCTGTTGCTGAAAACAGGGTTAGCAATCTGAGCTAGCCTTTGAAACTTCTAAACTATAAGCATAAATGGTACCAAACCATGATTGGCACCATTTTAGAAACCAGGTTAGAAACAATGGTACTAAATGGGGTCTTAATCCTGGCTTTGCTTGTAGTTGGACTGTTGCCAGCACCAGTTCAATTACACCCATGGATGACAGCTATTATCAGTAATGGGTATGTTTCATAGTATAAACCAAATTTTATAAACCCAAAGTCCACTCTGTCACTGATTGTCACAGGGGGCAGCCAACACCATTCCTCAACATCGTAACCAGGGACCGTGTGACAGAATGTGCCAGAGATGTTTGATTTTGCAATGTGCACAGAATGGCACTTATTTTCGCACTGTATATCTGTGCGTAGGATGGTTGTAATGACCCCTTTATAGGGGTCAGTGCAGCTGCTCAATTGCTTGCAGCTTGATCAGATTGCCATGCATGATTGTTCACTGGAAAAACTCACCCAGCTCTGTATTTTCTGGACTTCATTAAAAGGGTGGTCTGTGGGAGAGTCAAATCTCAGTCCTGCATAGGTTAGTTGTTTAGTTGTTCATAGGCTAGTATATAGCATTTTTGGAGGGAGATAAACTCATGAATAAAGTGAATAGAGCGAGATGAAGGGCAGTGATATATGTTCTCTTTAAGTATCAGAGGGGTAGCCGTGTTAGTCTGGATCTGTAGAAGTGACAAAGAGTTCTGTGGCACCTTATAGACTAACAGACGTATTGGAGCATAAGCTTTCGTGGGTGAATACCCACTTCGTCGGATGCATGCAGTGGAAATCTCCAGAGGCAGATATAAATATGCAGGCAAGAGTCAGTTCACACCTCAACTGCTAGAAGAGGGCCTCATCCTCCCTGATTGAACTAACCTCGTTATCTCTAGCCTGACTCTTGCCTGCATATTTATACCTGCCTCTGGATATTTCCACTGCATGCATCCAACAAAGTGGGTATTCACCCACGAAAGCTTATGCTCCAATACGTCTGTTAGTCTATAAGGTGCCACAGGAATCTTTGTATGTTCTCTTTAAGTGGTATATGTTCTCTTCTCTATGTGTGAGGGCACATAGACAGAATTAAAGTTAGTGTAGAAATAATAAAGCACAGCTGGACTTATTTTTGTACTTGGGGTGCATAAATGGCCAATACTAGTCTGTTTTTTTACCCTGTATTTTGATGTTAATTGCAGATATTTATGTGGAGCCAAACAACTCCCACCTGTTTGACTTTTTGCAGGAAAAAATCCTATCCCCCACTTCTCTGTGGGCTTCCAGCCATATGTAGGACAGCATTAGCATCGCCCAGGGGCAGCTTAATTTACCTGAAGACAACAGACTGCTGCTTCCAGTTTCAGATGATAGGAAGATTGCTTCTTCCATTGTCTGAAACGGCAAAACTCTGTGAAAGACCCTTTGTTCTGAGCTTCTTTTAATCTCACCAGGAGATTGTCTGCTGGGGGATTTTTTTTAAAGCCAGTCCATAATGTCTGTGCCAACGCAATCCTATGGGGGAAGAAAATGGCATAGAAGACTACACAAAGAAACAGGATGATATCTAAGGTGCTGTGTCTGTCATGTAGTGCTTTGTTTGCACACCTGCCCAAATATCTGGGGTTATGCGGATACTCTGTACAGCATTTGACCCTATGGCCCTTGTCAGTTTGCCATACGCCTGTGTGTACAGTTCTGGGACAACTGTATTAGAAAATAATATTTTCATTTGGCAGCTATCAGAGTCTGGCGAAATACATACCTGTGAGGGATGGTCTGACTTCCACAACTGGAAATGGCCAATCGCTTGAGTTAAACCCTTTGTGATTAGATGGATTTGGCCATATTTCTTCTTATGATTTATTTGTATCACCATTCCCTGTTCTATCATTTCTTCAAGACTGAGCCACATCTTTTTGTTGTACCCCATGGTAGGGCATCCCTCAGTTTGGTGATGCTGGCTGAGGTGGCTCAGCAGTAAAAGAGCAGCAATAATCAGCCGCTTTTTCAACAGAAGCAAATCTTTATTGGTGTAAATGAAAGCTAGTTATGATATGCAAAAACAAACAAAAAGTTCCCCCTCCCCAGTTCAACCCTCACTCCTCCCTTCCCACAAATATTCTCTCCTCCCTTCTCTGTCTCCTGCTGCCCTTCTTTAAACCCTTCTCCTGAGCACCTGTGGAAAGAGAAAGGAAAGGGAAGCTACAGTTAACCCCTTCTATAGTGAGAACCAAGTACTGGCCCTGAACCCAATCATAGGTCAGTGAGAGAAGCCTCCTATTAGGAAAACAGCATATGTAGGTTGGAATCAAGGTTAGTGGAACACTTCTATTGCAAGGAGCATGGCATTACATATATGTGAACTAAGGTCAGTGGAAGATTAGTGAACTATGTTTGTATCTATCTAATCTATCTATCTACATACACACACACGCACACGGAAGAAATCTCATGAGAATGTTCTTGCAAGATTTCTGGCAATTAAAAATCAAAACTGGAAATTCTCTCTCTCAAACACACACACTTCTAGATCCCTCAAAAACCAGGCCACCATTTCAATTTATTTATTTGTTTCAATATTGCAAAATCACTGTGAGTGGTGTAAATGGGTTTTAGTATGTATAACTATTACTGGATCTCATTATAAACTTTAAAATAATTGCTTATATGGTAAACATTTAATTTGATTTGTGTGAGCATTGTATCTGGTGGTTCTACTTGAATCTGCAAAATTAGATATAGAGAGCTAAAGCAGGTGTTCATTGCTTTCAAGTTGAGTGAGGCAAAACGACTGAGGAGGAAGTGTGTTCTATAGAACTTTATAATGGCATTGATAGACAGGCACAGTTCACCTCCTTGCTTACTGGTAGATGGAGACATTCTCCTACTTGTTAGGATCTTTCCCTAAGAAGATATGACAACTAAATGATAGTCTCAACTACTTTGTTTTATAATAGTGATAGCTCAGAGTATTCCAGCAACAGAGTGTGTGGGATGTGATGACAACAGAAAGTGAGATTTGAGGACATCCAGAAAGCAGTTTGGGAAGTGCTTTTGTTTTACCCTTATAGTGGTTCCAAGAGAGGAATGATTGCCTGGGGAGGTTGATTGATACTGAAGCCAGTAGCATAGCCAGGGGGCGGAGCAGGGGGAGCGGCTGCTCCCCCTGTGAGCAGAAGTGGCACCTTAAAAAGGAAGCTTCTTTTTAAGCACCGCTTCTTGCACTCACCCAGCGGTGCTCCGGGTCTTCAGCGGCATTTCGGCGGTGGGTACCACCGAAGACCCGGAGCAAGTGAGGATCCACCACCGAAGTGCCGCCGAAGACCCAGAGCACCGCAGGAGGCGCCGCCGGGTGAGTACAGGGGGAGCCGGGGGAGGCGCCTTTTTATAGCGCCGTTCCCCCTGTGCTCCGGACCTGCCTATGCTACTGACTGAAGCTGGAGGAAGATTGGCAGACAGAAGGTTTCTAACCATCAGAGGAGTGAGGCTCTGGAATAGCCTTCCAATTGGAGTAGTGGGGGCAAATGACCCAACTAGTTTTAAAATGGAGCTTAATGAGTTTATGAATAGAAGTATATGATGGGGTAGTCTGCAATAGAAGGGAACTGGATTTAATGACCCAAAACATCTCTTCCAGTCCTGTTTCATGTTCCTAACACTGTATTCCATTCACATATACCCTGCATGAGTGCCTGAAATGTATATTGTAGTGAGTTATATTTATAGGTGTGATGGGGTGAGGTTCCCCACACTAGCCCTGCAAGAGAAAAATTGGGCCGGGCGGGCCCAAACTGCTAATTAGACTGCACACAGTGGAGATTTTGGCTGGAGGCAGCTACTTAGGGAACGGGCTCACCTGTGCAGGGACAAGTAGGGCCTATAAAGCCAGGTAGCCCACAGAGTGAGCTGCTGAGAAAAGACAGTTGCTCCCCAGGAAGCGGGTTCTTGGTGCTGAGGGGAGGGAGAGAGGAGATACAACCAACCAGATGTGCGGGAAGAAAGAAGTAGCTCAGAACTGCTGAGCTGAGGGTCCCTGGGCTGGAACTTAGAGTAGAGGGTGGCCCTGGGTTTCCCTGCCAGTGACTGAGGGAGTGGCACCCAATGGGAAGACTGGCTAGGATTGTTAATGGGCTGAATGTTGGAAGAGGGAGCACTGTGTGACCTAGCTGGAGGGCTAAGTCATGAAGCGGACACTGGGGGTCCTGGAGCAAGAGGAACTGCTGGTCTGAGTAATGGTGTGCAAACTGTGGCTGGGGGTCCTGGCCTTGAGCTGATCTCCAGGAGGAGGTGACCAGGAGGAGGAGGTGCCATACTGGTGGTAAGTGGACCACCCTATGATAACAGGCTTCCTTCTTTTTGTCCTGTTTCTTTACAACCTCTTTACAGTAAAGTAACTAAAAACATTCCTCTTCCCTCTTCTCTTCCCCCGGCCCCAAAATTCTGCATTCTATGTAGATTGTGGCTAGTTTGTAAAAGACTACATAGAAGAAACTCATTCCTGGTTTAATTGTCTTGATTTAGTGGTGTTGAATCCAGGGGTGAATTTGTCACACTATATGTATTAGGTTTATTAATTTTTCTGGGATACTGTGTTCTCTTACATAGATGCTACCAATGGTAAACTTTAGCTCTGAATTAG
Organism: Chelydra serpentina; assembly: GCA_037349315.1. Classification (NCBI taxonomy): domain Eukaryota; kingdom Metazoa; phylum Chordata; order Testudines; family Chelydridae; genus Chelydra; species Chelydra serpentina. The sequence goes on from JBAIAC010000004.1 coordinate 110,905,827, forward strand.
TGCACTAAATTACTCATGCACTGTGGGCCATTCTCTGTTATTAACACAACTGGTAGTTACTCTAACAAAGGTCACATCACTCACATGTTGATGGAAAACAAACTCCCAGGGATTGCAAATATGCTCGCATCAAAATTCACTTTCAAACTCAAATGAATAGTGTGACATTCTCTCCCCCCCCCCCCCCCCCCGCCACCACCATTGCTGAACTCTAAAGATTCTTTAAGGTCCCTTCCCAAACCCCCTGTGGTGAGGAAATGAAGCAGACTTTGGAGGGATCTCCTTATTCTAGCCTGGAAATTGAATTGTGTTGGCTGCTGGGAAAACAAGGGAAAAAATAACCTGGGAAATTTCCAGTGAGATTCCAACCAGTGTGCAAGATAAATGCAAAAATGCTTTAGTGACACCCCAGTCAGATCTGACTCCCAAGAAGCTGATGCGGCAGAGGGAAATATATAGGCACATATTCTGTGTAGTAAAGAAACATAAGAATTATGGTATTGTCTCCAGACTAACCTCTATCCAGTAAAAAGGAATAATGAGTTACTATATTTAAACTCAAATAAGATTTAGCATTTATCAGTTTGAAGGGAAATATAGTACAAGTCAACTAGATTCTCTTAGCAAATAGTAAGAGAATAGTTTATTAGTTAGTTATGGGCTTTCTACATTTAGTATAAAGGGGGGGGCGGCCCAATAAAATAGTGGTACATCACAATGATGTTGTGGCATTCTCCAGCTGTTAAATTACAAAATACAAAGAGCAGGAAAGGCGTCAATGGCTTAAAAGAAAATGGGGGGTGAGCTAATAAACAGGGAATAGAGTGAAGCTTCACATTTTGTGAATTTCATCAGTGTTAAACAGTTGTACATGCTTCCTGACTGATAGTTTCATATTCAAATTCAGGTTTATATGATGTCAGATCTCTGACGCATTGGATGAATTATCGTGTTACTACAAAAAAAATTAAATGCCCTGCAATTAAATATCATATTATATTACATGACTGAATTTCTCTGTGTGTGTGTGTGTAGGGTATATTACCATTTCCCACAGGTGAATTTTCATCTTGAAGTGCATATTTGTGGCAAAGTTAAAACTGGCAGAAATGAGATCTATAACTATAACACGTATCTGTTTCTATGGAGTGATGATATTTCATTAAATAAAAAAACAGACTTGGTAATATTTGTGGGGTAGAAATTTGCAAGTTTGGCAATTCCTTTAGCTCTCAGTTGCTGACAAAATATCTTTAGTCATCCCATCTAAACTTTGGCTTAAAACATTATATCCAAATATTGCATTACATTTTCTTTTTGGAAAAATGAAAATAAGAAAGAAAAACTTGTAGCACCTTAGAGACTAACAAATTTATTTCAGCATAAGCTTTCGTGGGTTAGTACCCACTTCATCGGATGCATGGAATGAAATTATATTTCAGACATATTTATACAGTCAGAGAAACATGATGGTCCAGGTGTATAGACCAATCTTAAGAGGCAAGCATTGCTTCAATACGATGTCTGGTTGCATATACTTAAGCCTCATAAAATATACAGCAGATCATTACATTTAAAACAGTTTTTATTAAATAGTTCTATAGCTAATAGAGCAGACTATCTGCCACCTGCAGTTTGACAAGTAGCCTGTGCTTGTTACTTTCTAATTAAACTGTGGTCAGTGTATTCAAATGTTCTAGTACTTAAATATGAAGTATGTACATGAGTTAGATTTAAACATGAAGGTAGGTTGGTATTGAAAACATAGCTCCTGTCAACCCTACATTTCTATGTCTAAAGGCACAGTACAAAGATGTTTAAATTTTGAGAGTCTAAATATTTTATTTAAATCAACAGCTGTAACCAGGGGTGATGGAACAATTTGTATAGTGGGGATGCTGAGAGCCATTGAAACCAAACTGTAAACCCTGCATATGATGGAAGCCACTTCAAGCTGTGTGGTGTTGACAGAAATCATAATGAGCCTGATTCAAACCAACTTAAATCAATGAGAGTATTTCCACTAGTGGGTTTTAGAGCATGACAGGTCTAGAATCAAAAATACTGACATACTGCAAGAACCTGAGCGAGTGAGGTAGCCCTATTCCAAATACTTAACAGCCACTGTGGCTTAAACAGTAACTTGGCCTTGTTTAATAAACACAAGGAAGGGCTATGGGAGACATGCAAGATCAAGGAAACAGTTATCATCTGAAAAGATTGTAATATCGATAGCGGGGTTTTCTGTAACAAATTCAGGCACTCAAAAGTGACGAAGATTACCAGAGCCATAACTACATATTTTTGTGCCCGAGGCAAGAAGGACCCTCGCCGCCGAAATGCCGCAGAAGATGGCGGCAGCGTTTGGGCTGCCGCCAAAATGCCGCCGGCTCGGGGAGTTTTCTGTGCCCCTCAGCTTGCGCGCCCGAGACAAATGCCTCACTCGCCTCGCCCTTGTTACGGCACTGAAGATAACAATAAAATACCTAGTGAGAACATCAGGAAAATGGGGCACCTTTAAGATAGCCATAGTGCAATTAAAAAAAAACAAAAAACAGGAAAAGAGTGAGACTGTAACTAGATATAATGAAATCCAGCACCTGGCAGTTAGACTGGGAATGTGAATCTGCCATGCCACAAAATACAAGAAGCAGCAGCTGAGAGGACTTGTGCTTGCTCCCTGAAGGAGGGGCTGGCTAGGGCCAGGACCCAACCAGAGACTGCTAGATGCCAGAGCCCCCTTGAGGGAAGGTAGGCCTGCTGTGGAGCTATTGTCTTCCCTTTGTTCCCATGTTTACTCCTCTACTCAGGAACTGCTTATGGTCTGAATGGGACTACTTCAGCTAAGCCCCTTTCCCCGGAGAATTACAAATTTTATTAAGATAATGTTAAAAATAAAAATAACGGTACAGAGTTTAAGCATAGCCGTTCTGGTTATCAGGGGATAAGGTACAGATTATCAAGGAGAGCGAAGTTCGGTTTTAGGATTGGATGACGTAAGGAATACATCATCTGCAACATCCCCAATTGGGGGTAAAGGCTTAACGGGTCAAAGTACAGAAATTGAGATATGAGGGTAAGTTGTTCATATATAATGGCTATGTTCAGGTGTGGAGTAGAATGAGTGGGTACGATGATGACGATGGATTTACCCTCATTTGGTGAGATTTAATGTTCAGTGAGTTTATCGTTCCAGTTCATATGGTCCAGTGGGAAAAAGACTCTCGGTCCCTTTCTCATAGATGCTGTACGATGTCGTTCCGGCTCACGCCTCCTGGTACTGTCGGTGGCCGGTGATGAACCCTCACTGAACCTGTATCACTTTGCCCCTACTGGAGTCCATGCAGTGATTTGTCACAAGCCCAGAAGTGACATGGTCACACATTAACTATGTCCTTGTTAGCCTAGGAAAGCTGACTAGAAATGACTGGATGCAGCTGTTACATAGATCAGTTGAAATCACATCAATACTTGCTTCCTCCGTGTATTTTATTCAATGTTAGCACTGTGGGTCAGACCCTGAGCTAATGTAAATAGCTGCAGCTCCATTGACTTCACTGTGCCCATTTATAGCTGAGGATCTAGTCCACTCTGTGTGGTGTGGTTTGTTTGTTTTGTTTTTTAAATACAAAACATTGGAACTTGCAATACAGTTTTTTTTTTCCTACTGTTAATACCTATGCGAGTCAAGCAACACTGGATAGTGGCCACTGTTCCCTCTTAGCTGTGCGCGTGTGCGCGCGCACGCAGATCCTAAACCCTGCGCACACGGTGAAACACTGCACGCACAAACATTTGCACAGAAGCACAATTTGCATAGAAGAATTTTTTTGCACACACAGCCTGTCAAAAATTTGCACAGAAGAAATTTTTTTGCGCACGTGGACTGTCAAAAATTAGAGGGAACATTGATAGTGGCTACCTTAATTATGCAAAATGTTGTACTGTGTGCTGCTAATTGACAGGGAGAATCATGATTATGTAGGTATTTATATAGGATGATCATGCCATGCAATGTATGGCATGCTTTTTATAAACCCTGTTCTTTGCAAAGTATCCGTATTTATTTAGTAAGTGTGGTTAGGTTTAATTGTGAATGTTGGCCATTTATTTAGGACCACTTAGTTATTTTATACTATTCCTGTATCAGTTGCTGAAGGTCAAAGCAGCACAGATGCTTTATTCTATATTAGAGACTCTTACGGCTCCAAATGTCAAAATCAATCATTCATGTGTACCTTGGCTGATTGCTGCTGCTTGTCTCAGGTAGGGATTTTGCAAATGCTCTGAAGAGCTCAGGCAAAAATAGATTCTTGGCTGTCAGAAACTGACTACACATTATTGATTTATAAAGCACCCTTTACAGCTATCAGGAAGCTGTGCAAATAACTTAAGATCAGATCAAAAGTAAATAAGCAAATAAAATGGTTTGACTTTTAAAAACTAGAGATTGGTGAAAACGCTGCTCAAAGCTTTCAAACTCTTCACCAGACAATGCCAACAGTGCCCTTCATTGTTATCAACTCTCATAGTTAACTAACCTGCTGGTGGTGCACAATTGAATAAATGCTTCACCTTATAGCCTACTCTGAAGGTCCATAACCTTGAGCTCTGGTGAAATGTTCAAAGGAGTAAATCCCAGTATGAGAGGGAATCGGGAGATTCTGCTACTGATTGTTGTGCAACCTTGGGTTTGTCACAACATCTCTGCACCTAATCTCCCGCCTCCATCTGCAAAATGGAATTTTCTCTCTCTCCTAATGCTACCTGCTCCTTCCCTAGGTCCAGCAAGGGCAAAATGGTAGGAGGATAATGTGCCCAATTCAGGGACACAGGACCTTCTTTGACCTTTCCACTGCTCACCTGGAAGCAGACATCACTACATTCTTGGCTGACAGCTCAAGGTATCCACCTCAAGAATTAGTGTCAGTGCTACTGATGTAGCTCAGGAACACCAGCAGCATTGAAGTACCAGCACAGAAAATATCCTATTGCTTCTATATAAATCCATGGTACACCCACATCTTGAATACTGTGTGCAGATGTGGTTGCCTCATCTCAAAAAAGATATATTGGAATTGGAAAAGGTTTACAAAAGGGCAACAAAAATGATTAGGGGTATGGAAGACTGGGACTTTTCAGCCTGGAAAAGAGACTACTAAGGAGGATATGATAGAGGTCTATACAATCATGATTGTTGTGGAGAAAGTAAATCACACTTCCTTATTTACTCCTTCTCAACACAAGAACTAGGGGTCACCAACTGAAATTAATAGGCAGCAGATTTAAAACAAACAAAAGGAAGTACTTCTTCACACAACGCATAGTCAATATGTGGAACTCTTTGCCAGAGGATGTTGTGAAGGCCAGAGGATGTTGTGAAGGCCAAGACTATAACAAGGTTCAAAAAAGAACTAGGTAAATTCATGGAGGATAGGTCCATCAATGGCTATTGGCCAAGATGGGCAGAAATGGTGTACCTAGCCTCTGTTTGCCAGAAGTTGGGAATGGGTGACAGGGAATGGATCACTTGATGATTACCTGTTCTGTTCATTCCCTCTGAAGCTCCTGGCTTTGGCTACTGTCAGAAGACATGACACTGGGCTAGATGGACCTTTGGTCTGACCCAGTATGGCCATCCTTACATTCTGTTGGTAGCCAACAAAGAAGCAAGCTCTTTCTAAGGCAACTTAGAATACCTTACAAAATGTGCAGGTGGAAGGGAATTAACTTCTCTCAAGCCCACTATTAACTCCTCAGCACATGGCAATCTCATCCTTGTCTGATGTGGTATGTACCCCATACAGGCTCTGAGAGGATTAATGTGGGCCTGAGAAGCCAGTCATGCTACTGAGCTGCACCTGGAGCATAGGCCAGGCTTAATTAAAGATGAGTCCCGGCTCAGAGAGGAGCTGGGTGGTTAGTTTAAATTGAAGAAATTTGACACAACGGGTGCTATAGGGACAGGAAAAGGAACTCAAATCACTCTCTGGGATTAGCGAGGAGAGATACTGGAAGGGTCCAGAAGGAAGCCCAGGGGGAGAGTAGGTCCTGGCATCTTCTAAGTAGTAAAGTCTAGCAAGAGAGACTTGGAGTTGCCGGTGAGGTGGAGCACACTGCAGTGATGAGTACTGCTAATGGGATGGGACCTGGACTCGGGGATGTGTTCAACTGAGGAACAGACAGGGATGAAAGGTCAAACCTGAGGAGAATACAAAAGAAAGGGTGGGGGGTTACATTTGGGGTTTTGTTTGGGAGATTCCAGGGGAGGGCCCTGTGAGACCTAAACCTAGAAAGGTTGTGGGGAGGTCTGAAAAAGGGGTTATGGTAGGAAGAAGTCCAGGAAGGAAGCAGCAAGGAGTTTGACGGAACAGATTGACTGCTGGTTATAGGGTCCCTGGTCTGGAACCCAGTCTAGAGGATAGGGCTGGGTTCACCCACAGGCCTATGGTAAGGTAGCATGAGACCCTGAGCAGGGGATAAGGATGATGGAGAGCCCTGAGAGAAGAGTGTCAGGACCACAGGGCACAAAGTCAGGGCCAAAGACCTTTTATAAGGAGATCAGATAGTTATTTGAACTTCCTGTTACCCTGGAAGGTGTGAGATGAAAACATAACCTGGCTGGAGGGTCAAGTTGCGAGAAGAGAGACCATTGCAGGCCTGGCATGACTTTAAGCAGGGAGCACTAGAGAGGCAAGAGCCTGTTATGCCATGCTTAGTCACCACTCTACAGTCTGTGAATGGAAATTTGTTACGGTGGGCCTGTAGAGGGATTAAGGAAACAGCATTCTAGCATCATGTCTACAGCAGCTGTGGCCATGGCCAGGGCCGGCGCACCCACTAGGCGACCCTAGGCGGTAGCCTAGGGCATCAGCATTTGGGGGGCGGAGACTCCCGGCGGACGCCGCTGGGAGCAGCAGCTTCCCCTGAGCTCCCCGCCCCCGGCCGGCCAAGGTAAGCTACTGGCGGGGGGCTGGCCGCCGCGGGGGGTGCTGGTGGGGGGCCACGAGAGGGCGCGGGGAGCTGAGCCCTGCGCCCCCACTGCAGGCCGCAAGGGGGAGAGCCGAGCCCTGCGCCCAAGCCGCGGGAGGGGCGGGGAGATGGAAGCTGAGCTCTGCGCCCCCACCGCAGGCCGCTGGGGGGGAGCCAAGCCCTGCGCCCCCCTCCCCCGCCGCGGGGAGCCGAGCCGAGCCCGCCGCAGGCCGTGCGGGGGGCCGGGAGCCGAGCCCTGCGCCCAGGCCGTGGGGGGGGGAAGCCGAGCCCAAACCCCCACCCCGCCACCACAGGGGTGCTGAGCCCAGCCCCTCCCGCCGGCTGTGGGGGCGGGGCGGGGAGCCGAGCCCAGCCGTGGCCCGCGGGTGGGTGGGAAGCCTACGGCGGGCTGGGGGGTGGTGGTTTGCAGCTGGGGGGGGCAGCATTAGCTGGGGGAGGGCGCAGGGCCGGTGCAAGGAAGTTTCGCCTAGGGCACAAAACTTCCTTGCACTGGCCCTGGCCATGGCTGAGGTGGAACTTTCATTCAGAGACCCTGATTCTGGTTACTCTACGTAACCTTCCATGGAGAATTCTCCTTTGAGCTGAAGTCTCTCATGTTTGAAGCCTGATCATCCTCACTTGTAATTCAGGTGTAACTCCACTGAAGACAAGGGAATTAAACAGCAGAAGAGAGAGGAGAGGCTGGTCCTTGTTTTCTGCCCAGAAATGTAGTTATATGAAAAAACTGAAGAAAATCTGTCTAGAAACTTGTTACATGACTATGAAAATCAACGGTTTACAGCCAATGATAAAAACCTTGTAAGATCGTGTGTGTGTGTGTGTACCAGCCTGCAAACCGACAAGATAGCAGAGAACCAGGGAGTGACTCATACTTTCAGTGCCTAAGGATGTCATGGTGACTACAGGGAGGCAGTGCCTACTCCGAGTAATGTCAGATTCAATATGGGTCAGTTTCACAATGGTATTTGGGCACCTACAGCTGTAACTAGGTGCTTAGTGGGATATTCAAAGTGATCTCAAGTGAGAGGTGCCTCATTCTCATTGGTTTTTTCTGGGGGGGGAGGGGTTAAGTGCCTAACCTCCTGCTCTAAATTGTCAATTGTCCACTGCTGAGGCCAGCCCTGATGTGAGAATTATGCACCCAAATCATAGGTTAGATTGTGTCTTAAAACAATAGGCCATTCTGTAAGGTACTCTGGAGGGGTCAGGCTACAGTAACAGCCCCCAGAAGTATTCTGAATTTCTCCCAGTGTCTGAGGGACACAAGTGCAGCAGCATCCCCGCCACTTTGGATACGGTGTGGATTCCGCTACACATCAGGAAAACTTTGCTGGCTGGTGCGGCAGGCAGAGCCTCACTACTTCCTTTTGGGGGAAGCTAGTGCCATCGGTAGTAGCTGTGTGCAGTACCTACGTTCCCCCGCTGCACTGGCACAGGAGCATAACTGATGGTTCCTCATATCCTGCTCTTCCTCCAGCCCCACACTTCCTCCCTTGTACACCAGCACAGCACCACGCACGTTCTGGTTCTAAACTGGTCCCAAAATGTTGCCTACCTTCCACCATTCTCCCCTGCATTCTTTCACCTTAGAGACACAAGCTTTTGAGCTACACAGAGCCCTTTTTTAGGACCGGGAAACATATTCTGTCACAGCACTACAAGATGGAACAGATTCTTTAGCATAAGTAGCTAACACAGTTCAAGGTGAAACAGCCCATTAATACCTCTCCAGTCATGGGGGGAGAGGAGTAAAAAAGGCTGAAGGCGGGAGGGGGGGCACTAGTGGGTTATAGACAGTTGTAATAAGCCATATATCCAATGTCTCTATTTAGACCATGATTTTTAGTGTAGCAAAGTTTATGAGTTTAAGCTCTCAAGCTCATCTTTTGAAGGTGCTGTACAAGTTTCCTTTGAGGATGAGGACAGAGATCAGGTATAGAGTGATCACTTTGTGAAAAGTGTTCACCCAATGCTGATACGGTGTCTTGTCTTATTTTTCTGTGTAAGATTCAAGAGTGCAGGTGAAATGAGACTGTTACTATAGGGACGTCTATAAGGCACCTGCCCTGTTGTGATAGGTATGTGTAGGATCCATGGATATTAAAGCTATGTTGTGGGAGTATTCATCATTGTAGCAGTGGAGAGATGTCTACAGATTTTTCATCTATTGTTCAAACAGGATCTGATGCCACTTTGAGCTTGCTTCTGATGATTGGAGAGGTTTGTGGGTTTGTTTGAAAGCCAAAAGATGGGCTTTCAGGATGTGGTCCCCATTGAGTAGTGGTTGTAATTCTTGGGAGGAGTGGTGAGCTGGAAATGAGCTGTGCCATGCTATTCTTTAAGCTTTCCTGAAAGATACTTCAACAGCTCATTTTGTGCTTAGACTTTTGAAGGCAATGGGATAGATTTCATACACAGCATTCTCAAAATAACTTTTGACTAAGGTAACAGCATGAAAAGTGAGATTTCAAGAAGTAATAAATGCAAAAGTCTCACAATGAACATGACAATGAACTATAAGTCATTAAAGTATTATAACTTCAGGTGTTAATGAGCTGTTAGCAACAATACTGTGATTAGTCTTGGTTGCATTCTACAGAAGAATAATCTGCTTAATGTCGCATACAAAAGGAGTTCCATGATCTTATTTTCATTCACATCAACTGGAGCTTAGACAAGTACTAGATAAAACAAAGCCTATAATGCATACTATAGTAAAAGACAGCTGTGTGTGGTTTAAAAAAACGCACTTCAATTATAGTGAAGCACAAGTATTTTAAAACTATATGTAAGGGGACTGTTATCCCCTTACTAACATTCAGAGCTCTCAGGGGCAATGGGGAGAGGCCAATGCTCCAGGTCAGCTCTGATTGACAGGGCGGGCAGGCGAATCAGGGAGTCAGGAGGTCAGGGGTGAATCCCATCCTCCATGTGAGCTGAAGTTGCCTGAGTCAGAGAGAGTGGGGCCGAACTGAGGAGAGGCCAGAGCTGAGCTGGGCCAGATCTGGAGGGGCCAGAAAAGCAGCCCAGAGACACAGATCTGCCCTGGGGGAGAAGCTGCAGCAGCCAGAGCCAGAGGGGCCAGGGCAGCAGCCCAGGCAGCTGGAGGCAGAGCAGCAGCCGCCGTGCTGAGGCAGAGGAGCTGGGGCTGGAGCAGTCCGGAGCCGGGTGCGGTGAGCAGCTGGGGAGAGCGAGGGGGACCCTGGGCAGTGGGCCCAGCACAGGGAGATGCCTCAGCCAAGGGGCCCTGCAGGCCAGACTTGCAGGGGGATCTAAACCCCCACAGGGCGGGGGCAACGCTGGGAAGAAGGGTCCTGCCACCCAGAGCCTGCGAGTGTGTGGCCACCGCCGGAGCAAGTATCCAAGCCACAGCGTCCCTGCAGCACAGCCAGGGCCTGAGAATGAGCCTGGGACTTACACAGGAACAGACTGAACTGCCCTCACATTGCAGAGACACTGTTGAGATGTTCCCTGCCACGGAGCGGGGTGATGTGTTTTCATTAGCCTTTCCCATTTCTCCTTATTCCTGTTAAAAAATTAATTGTTAATTTCAAAGCAAATGCAAATTATTTATTGTATGCAGTGATCAGTGGGTCAGGGAAGCATCCTGTTCAGAGAGAGTACCCCGGAGTGGGGACACCCTAGCCCCTGACCTAGGTGACCACAGCAAGGTTGGGGGTCGAGCCCCCCAGGAATCCTGGGCCCAGCCTTGTTGGGGTTACGAGGACTCTGCCAGACAGGAGAGTGCAAGGGGAGTCCTCGAGGGCAGGGAGGCCTCTGGGGTTAAGGAGGTGGGAGCGAGGACTGAGATCCTTCCGCTAGCCCATTTCACCCGGGTAGTGCAGAGACGAGGAAAGTTCCCCACAATAGCGGGACTATTCCCCCGCTTACATATAACTACTTGAAGTGTATCAAATGAATAAAGCTTCTTTAACATACTGGATTTGTAGACCTCATTCCTGATTTATGCTGGAAAAAGTATTGAATCTCAAATTCTACCAAAATATTTTGTCAAGTTTATTTAAAGCCAATGTAGATCACCACAGAAAACTCTAATACCACTCTGGGGCCAAAGAGATGCACCCATTGCATTGTAAAGCCCCACGGCTGGAATCAGATCCACATGAGCAGAACCCTAATGGGACTCCATGTGAGTATAAGGGTAGGTGGATCTGATTACTGGCTTAGAACCTAAGTACCCAGCCTCATCCAAAACATAGAAATAGAACTTATGCCCCGCCACTAATAAACATAAAGCAAAATGAAATCTGTGCAAAATGTACTGTGTACCAAGTCTCACCATCCTTAGGCAACCTCCCTCTGAAACATCACTCCTGAGCAGGTATCGTAACAGAACAACAATTCCACTTGCATTGCTATGTGTCTTGAAAGACTGGTACTTTCACTCTTCTTGATATTCTGCAACTCTATCAGCTGTGCTCACTGGACATTGGCCCTAATTATTTTTCCCTGCAGCGTAGTTACATTTTGACCTGCATGTGCTTTTACTATAATAAGTTTCTGCCCTAAACAACTCTTAGGCCTTGGCTAGACTTACAAGTTACAGCGTAATAAAACTGCCGGCAGCGCTGTAACTCATTAACTGGCTACACTTGCAAGGCACGTGCAACGCTGCAACTCCTCAGTTGCAGCACTGCAGCACCTCCCCGAGAGAAATAGCAACTGTTGCGAAGTGGGTGGAACGTTGGTCTTTCAGTGTAGCCGAGGAACAACGCAGTTACTGATCTCCGGAAGCTGCTTTGTTTTGAAACGGCACTTCCGGGTTGGAGTTCAGAGCTCCCTGGAGCTGCTACAAACACAGCTTTACAACCACAGCTACTTTTTGCAGGCAGAGGGTGGGAAAGAGGGGAGGGGCTCCGTTAGGAATGCCGGCAGCAAATGCCGGCAGCTCCGTTAGGAATGCCTTGGACAGAGACGGCGGGGGGGGGGGGAGGAGGCTCCGTTTCCTCTCTTTTATCTGCTCTTTAAAAACAAACAAAGCCCCTGCTGTTTGCTTTCAGTGATTGAGAGAGAGGCAGGGGATGTGGAGGTGTGGAAATAATGAGCTGACACTCTGTGGAGATTTCAAAAAAACCCCTCTCTCTCTCAAAACGCTCCCTGTCAAAGTCCCCCTCACCCCCCCCCCATTTGAAAAGCACGTTGCAGCTACCTGAATGCCCATAATGCACCGCTCCCAATACAGCTGCAAGTGCCGCAAATGTAGCCACGTCAGTGGTAGTTACTGCGCTGGCGGCTGCCAGTGTGGACAGGCTGCAGCGCTTTCCCTACTCAGCTGTACGAACACGGCTTTAACTAACAGCGCTGTACAGCTGCAAGTGTAGCCAAGGCCTTAGCCAGTACTTGTGCCCTTTAAGAGTTAATAGGAACCTGTTGAAGAATAACTTTGTGCCCTTTTGGCAAGGTATGACTAAGCATGTGATTTGATAGCCTCCATGCAGTTTCTCCCTGCTGGTTTCCCCTATCTCCATACTGTGCTGAAGTTGTTAAGACTTATTGAAATTCCCAGCTGAGATGAAGAATGAAGGCAAAATTGTCTAGGCACTTAATGTCAATTTCTGACTCCACAGGGATACTCATTATAACATGTAATTTTTGGGGAAGAGGTTACCTACCTCTCAAACCATAACCCAAGAATCTATTAGAAATCCATGTCTCGGGTGCTAGGCTAGACTAAAAGTTTTAAAGCTATTAGAAGTGATTCATTAAAAAGTTTTATTACAGAGTTTGTATAAGTTTCATTCACACACACTGAATCTGAATGCGGGTTAATTTGAACGAGTGCAACTTTACTAAACCCTGCAGACAGATCGGTCATGTGGCTGAGTTGCTTCAACCTAACTCCCTGTATTCATGTTCCACTAATGTCCCTCCAGGGAACATGGGCTCTGATTCCAGTTGCACTTTTTCTGTGGCCTCTGATTTTCATCAACTTTGCTCTTGAAACTGGGAGATTAAATCCATCAACAAGCATCACTATGCCCTCATCCCCTTCTAGGGTAACCAGACAGCAAGTGTGAAAAATCAGGACAAGGGGTGGGTGGTAATAGGAGCCTATATAAGAAAAAGACCCCAAAATTGGGACTGTCCCTATAAAATTGGGACATCTGGTCACCCTATGCCCTTCCCCCAATTTACCGATTCTGGGTATACATAACCTGTTCATGGTGTCAGCTAACACCAGTAACACAACACCTTTGTCCTTTTGCCAGGGGCCTGAAGGACATTAAAGAATCCTTATTGAGGTTGCAGGAACAATCCATCCCGATGTGTAGAAAGAAAAGTAAATATGGCAGGCGACCAGCTTGGCTTAACAGTGAAATCCTTGCTTGTCTTAAACACAAAAAAGCAGCTTACAAGAAGTGGAAGATTGGACAAATGACCAGGGAGGAGTTTAAAAATATTGCTCAGGCATGCAGGAGTGAAATTAGGAAGGCCAAATCACACTTGGAGTTGCAGCTAGCCGGAGATGTTAGGAGTAACAAGAAGGGTTTCTTCAGGTATGTGAGCAACAAGAAGAAAGTCAAGGAAAGTGTGGGCCCCTTGCTGAAACAGGGAGGGAACCTAGTGACAGAGGATGTGGAGAAAGCTAGTGTACTCAATGCTTTTTTTGCCTCTGTCTTCACAGACAAGGTCCGCTCCCAGGCGGCTGCACTCCGCAGCACGGTATGGGGAGGAGGTGACCAGCCCTCTGTGGAGAAAAAAGTAGTTCGGGACTATTTAGAAAAGCTGGACGAGCACAGGTCCATGGGGCCGGATGCACTGCATCCGAGGGTGCTAAAGGAGTTGGCCGAGGTGATTGCAGAGCCACTGGCCATTATGTTTGACAAATCATGGCAATCGGGGGAGGTCCCAGATGACTGGAAAAAAGCTAATGTAGTACCCATCTTTAAAAAAGGGAAGAAGGCAGATCCGGGGAACTACAGGCCAGTCAGTCTCACCTCAGTCCCTGGAAAAATCATGGAACAGGTCCTCAAGGAATCAATTCTGAACCACTTAAAGGAGGGGAAAGTGATCAGGAACAGTCAGCATGGATTCACCAAGGGCAAGTCATGCCTGACTAACCTAATTGCCTTCTATGATGAGATAACTGGCTCTGTGGATGAGGGGAAAGCAGTGGATGTGCTATTTCTTGACTTTAGCAAAGCTTTTGATACAGTCTCCCACAGTATTCTTGCCAGCAAGCTAAAGAAGTATGGGCTGGATGAATGGACGATAAGGTGGATAGAAAACTGGCTGGATGGTCGGGCTCAATGGGTAGTGATCAATGGCTCCATGTCTAGTTGGCAGCCGGAATCAAGTGGAGTGCCCCAAGGGTCGGTGCTGGGGCCGGTTTTGTTCAATATCTTCATCAATGATCTGGAGGATGGTGTGGACTGCACCCTTAGCAAGTTTGCAGATGACACTAAACTGGGAGGAGTGGTAGATACGCTGGAGGGTAGGGACAGGATACAGAGGGACCTAGACAAATTAGAGGATTGGGCCAAAAGAAACCTGATGAGGTTCAACAAGGACAAGTGCAGAGTCCTGCACTTAGGACGGAAGAATCCCATGCACTGCTACAGACTAGGGACCGAATGGCTGGGCAGCAGTTCTGCAGAAAAGGACCTAGGGGTTACAGTGGACGAAAAGCTGAATATGAGTCAACAGTGTGCCCTTGTTGCCAAGAAGGCTAACGGCACTTTGGGCTGTATAAGTAGGGGCATTTCCAGCAGATCGAGGGACGTGATCATTCCCCTCTATTCGGCACTGGTGAGGCCTCATTTGGAGTACTGTGTCCAGTTTTGGGCCCCACACTACAAGAAGGATGTGGATAAATTGGAAAGAGTCCAGCGGAGGGCAACAAAAATGATTAGGGGGCTGGAGCACATGACTTATGAGGAGAGGCTGAGGGAACTGGGATTGTTTAGCCTGCAGAAGAGAAGAATGAGGGGGGATTTGATAGCTGCTTTCAACTACCTGAAAGGGGGTTCCAAAGAGGATGGATCTAGACTGTTCTCAGTGGTAGAAGATGACAGAACAAGGAGTAATGGTCTCAAGTTGCAGAGGGGAAGGTTTAGGTTGGACATTAGGAAAAACTTTTTCACTAGTAGGGTGGTGAAGCACTGGAATGGGTTACCTAGGGAGGTGGTGGAATCTCCTTCCTTAGAGGTTTTTAAGGTCAGGTTTGACAAAGCCCTGGCTGGGATGATTTAGTTGGGGTTGGTCCTGCTTTGAGCAGGGGGTTGGACTAGATGACCTCCTGAGGTCCCTTCCAACCCTGAGATTCTATGATTCTATGATTCTCACTGCTGCAGCAATGTGCTGGCTATCAAGCTTAGATATAAATTTGTAGTCATAGCTACCTACCCAACCCATACAAAAGAAGATACTGATCTCTACCTGGTAGCAGTAGAGGTGCATGAACATGCACTGCAATATCTTTGGAGCACTTAGAAGAGCATTGCCATGATTATCTCTAGGGGTTTGTGGTCTGATAGCACTATTGCTGATGGAATTGCTGCACTCCAAATACCATAGACAGAAGCTCTTTCTATTTGGACGTATCCCCTATGTGACTGGGTCAGGCCAGATGGCTCGAGGAGAGTGCTCATATTGGGTGCTGGGAAGTGGGTGGGCTTGTGCCCACCCACTGCTAAAGGCCCCTCCCCTAGACTAGGGAGGAGCCACTGAACCCAGTACTCAACTAAATACAGGGGACAATGAAGAAAAAAAAATAGGAACAGGTGCAGGGGTTAAAGAGCCAAAACTAGGGAACTGGAAGGGGACACTGAGCAGAGAACCCCAGACAGCACCCACTGCTCCTCAAAAACAATGAGGAGTCCTTGTGGCACGTTAGACTAACAAATTTATTTGGACATAAGCTTTCGTGGTCTAAAACCCACTTCATCAGATGCATGGAGTGGAACATACAGTAGGGAGGTATAAATACACAGCATATGAAAAGATACCTCCCCCCAATTACCATCTGGGTCTTCTCTCCGCTCCCCAGCCCAGCAGTTTGCTTTTCCCTTTTTCCACCCCGGGACAGTAGCAGCAGCAGCAAGCAAGACCTTTGTTTCTCAGGTGCTCGTGGGTGCACATTCCCTCTTCCCTCCCTTGGACTACCTCGCTCTAGTTGCCCCCCACTAGTTGGTGGGGGGGGGGCAGGGTCTCGCGAGGTGTCGCTACACCGGGCGGCAGCACCGGTTGCATGAGGTCAGTGCAAGAGACCGGGGCTGCGGCTGGTGTGGGGGCGGCCGGGAGAAGGCGCTCGGGGGTTGTTGGTTTTTTTTGTTTCGGTGGGGTGGTGCTCGGGGGTGGGGGGCATTGTTTTGGTGGGGCGGCTCTCGGTTTTGGGGTTTTTTTTGCTTGGGGCGGCAAAGTTAGAGCCGTCCCTGCTAGTAACAAACCCCCTCCACAAAGCAGTTCCGCCTCTGCTCCCTCCTTGGCTCCAGCAGCAGCAAACCAGCCAGGGGGAGCCCCCAAAGTGGTGGAAAAGGTGGGGCGTCATGCTCCCCTCTGGAGCTCAAGCCAGCAGGGTCCTCCCTGCAGCAATGGCAGCCAGGGGGGCAACCGCCCACCAGGACAGCTACAGGAGAGTGGTCTGGAAGGCTGGGATATTGGCCCCAGGATAAGCAGGTCCCTTTTCCCCTGGTAATTTAACAGGCATTACTGCAGGTTAATTAGGACACCTGGGGCCAATCAAGGGCCTGCCAGAACCTGTGAAAAGCCTCCCCTCCAGTCAATAAGCACACACAATAGGAGCTGGGGGGAGCAGGTGTGCCACTGGGGAGCTGGACAGTGCAGCCATTGACAAAAGCCAGGAGGGAGACCTCACAGGCACAGAGGTGAAGAGCAGGGGAAACCCTGCCCAACAGCGTGTACAGCCCTTCTAGTCACCAGAGGTTTGGGGGAAGAGACCTGCCAGAGGGGAGAGACTGAACTGGGTGTCTGGCCTGCTGCTACTATGCCCAGACACTAAAAGGCTCCCCTCCCCATCCCCTATCAGGCCAGGAGGAACCCCAGTTCAGACAAGGTGGGGACAGTAAACTGGGGAGGGGGGGGAACTCCCAGGGAGAGAGGAATCCCCTAACCCGCTGCTAAGAGGACGTGCAGAACCCACTGAGGTAGAGAAGGCGCTCTGCCACACCACTGAGTCTCTAACAGGGACACCTGTTATCAGTTGTTGGGGATGTGCCCTGTCCCACACAACCTCCTGCCTTGTGAGTGCATGTATGGGTTCTGCTACTGCAGCTGGGTGTGCATAGAACTTGGATAGAAAATTTGTCATTCCCTTCCACATCACTGGAGCTGGCATGTCTCTGAGTGCCTTGATCTTGTGGGGATCTTCTTTAGCAATCTGCTGTCAGCAGAGGGACTAATATGTCACCTTATGTTCTTTGTTACACTTTTTTCTGGATTGAGTTTTATGTTCTTGTCCCTGCACTGCTTTAGGAAAAACTCAGTTTTCTGTCATCCTCACTGTAGTTGAAGGGACTAATGATAAAGAAGCTGAACAAGACTGTATCTGCAATTATTTTCACCTAGGCAGTCCTTCTACCACTTGGGTGAGTCTTCTCTGGATCCCCTCCAGTGCTAGGCTTATGATCATCGCCACGTGCAGCCATCTGTAGCAACCAAATGTTGATTCAGTATGTTGGCCTCTCATCCAGGCTTATGTGCTGAAGCCCATTCCTCACATCACAGTCCATAAAGATTTGGGATTTGGAAAGGCCTGGCAAAACGCCACTATCTGCTGCCCACAATTGATGGCGCCTTTTCAATGCCTGGTTCAGTGTCTTTGGGTCTTTGCAGATATGTAATTTGCCTGACTGCTTCTTTACCACCACCATGCTGCTTATGCAGGTTGTACTGGTCGCTACGGGTGCTATGATACCTTTGTTCTGCAAACTTTTGAGCTGCTTGCATACTGGATTACGTAGTTCCACTGGAATTTGCCTTAGCACATAGGTTCCCCCTGAAGGGGAATCTACTTTGAGATAAAGCTTTCTTTCAAAGTGTAGGCCAAAAGCCTAATGGGAAGAAATTGTCTCAAGTAAATTATACTCCATTTTGCTAGTTTTGAATTAGTAAGAAGAAATTGTTTTAAGTTTATTCTTTGCTGATTGTGTTAAGGATTGTTCTTAAAAGGATAGTGTTATGGCTGTAATTGCCTTATTTACTGTTTGGTATGTGAGTGAACAATGTATGGTAATTAACTGAGAAAAGACAGCTGGGCCAGATGGTCAAGAAGGGAGTGGAGGATTCAAGAGGCACCAACTTTATTATCAATCACCCAGATGGCTGGCTGATGACCCTAAAGCAAAGGCATACACCCCAAAAACAAGACAAGATAAAGAGCGGATCCAGAGGGACGAGATAAGAAACAGCTGTGGATAACTCCCAGTAACAACCCAAATAATGCTGAATGGAGCAACCTTCACTACCTCGTGATTAACAGCTCCAGTGTGACACAGTGAGGTCCAGAGACTTGTATGGGAACTTTTTACTATAAAAGAAGGGTGTATTGCTGGGGACTTTGCATGCGTTCTGCATCGACATCGGAGCTTTGAATGCGTTCGACAGAGGCCCAGCTCCCCTCCCTCGTGTGCAGTTTCAGCTGGCCACTGGAACTGACTGAGCAACACTAAGGACTGGTAACTATAAAATCCAGCTGCAGAACCTTTTGGTGGTGGGTGGGTGGGTGAATGGAAGCATATGCTGATTTTAATGCTTAAATTGTACTCAATAAATGCGGCGTATTGCCTTATCCCCTTTAGAAAAGATTGCGTGCTGCTTATAAGCATAACAAAAGCACCCATCACCTTTGAAAACATCCCCATTTTTTGTAAATTGTCTCCATTGTTCCTGGGATGCACCCTTTTTTGCTTCATGCACTGCAGCTGTAAATTTCTGATGCTGCACCCAGATCAGATTTGTGGCTTTTATGGCTGCATTCCCCAAAAGGGGCCTGTGGTATTTGCCATCCACCACTACAAACTTCATTTGGTACCATCTGTTGTTTTTTGGGTTAGTTACTTAAGAGGTCACATTTTCCCATAGGCTGCATTATTCTCTCATTACACATTATTAGGATATTTGCTTTGGTGTGTCTCAGTCCAATTCAGACTGAGTATCACATTGCAGGAGGCCCTGCTATCCAACTGAAATCATGCAGTGAGTGTCCCCATTGGCACTGTGGCCTGCATGGAGGTTGTATTGTCCCCTTGATGCTTCCGTGTCCCAAGGGCCTGAACCTGATATGCTCTCAGACTCAATGAGAGAGTGATGATGTTATCACTGCTGTCGGACGTGCCATCCCCCTCTTGTACTAGTCTGAGTATTTCCGAGACCTTCTGCTCTTGTCCACACTGGTAAGTTGTACCATTTTAACACATTCCTTGCAACGCTGTTCTAGTGCAGGGCACTTCTCCTTTACCCGCTCATGCTGTCTGCCACAGTAAATTCATCTCACTACGGATGTGGAACCCTGGCCACCTGCTCTACTTTGCTGTTGTCTCACGGCCTGTACTGCTAGGACTTTCATCCGCTCTCCTGAGGCTTCGGCTGCCTGCCCCTTGTCTAGCCATCTGTCTGGTGTGAGATCGGCTTCCTGGAGCAGCTGCTCCCGCAGGTTGTGATCCCAAGTGCCACAGTCTATCCTGTCCAAATCAGGGAGTCTGTCAAGTCTCCAGAATGGCAAGCAGCAGCCAGTGTGCATAAGACCGGAACATGGGGGTTTATCACCTCCCCATACAGATTGGTCTCTAGTTTTAAAAAAACAACCTGGTCACTCCACATTTCATTCTGCTTGGGGAGCAATTGATCCCCAGGGCTACTAGGACTGCTGTGAGACTTGAGACAGTGGTGAGCTTTAGAGAGCTGCAGACTTTTCTGCCTTGTCCCCCAGTAAGGTAAACTCAGTGTTACTTTCCTCCTGTGATTATTCTGCACAGCCAGATCTGTGTACAGCTTGAACTTCTCCTTCCATCAGGTCTTTTACTGCGGTAGGTTTGTGTCTGTAAAATCCAGGGCTCTGGGGCTTCCCACCAAGTTCTGTGGCTTACGCTGCCAGCCGCTGCCCTGCAGAGAACTCTCAGTTCAGATGCTGCCCTCATGTTTAATTCACACAGTGTGCAGGTGAATGCAATTAAGTTGAACAAGTGAAACTTTATTAAACCCCGTGGCTCCCTCTGCCCATGTGGCTGAATTGCTTCCAGTCTAACTCCCCACGTTCCCTGTTTGACTAATGAATAACATTCCGTCCAGGGAACACTGGCTCTCTGACTCCAGTTCTACTGATCATGACCCAATACGTGTCCTTGTACACTGTAAGCATGTATTCCATCAGCCACTGTTGTACAGGTGCAATATTGTGCACACTGGAAAGATTGCCACTGTAGAGAGCTCTAATCCACTCTTTTTGAAATCCCTTGGGGAAAAGGGGCCTTGATTGCAAAAAATTGACTGCTCATTAGGCCCTTCATGTCTGGGTTTTACTTTGTTTAGGATATCCTAGGAATTGATCAGTGTTTGTTATGAAAATTGAAAAAAGGTGGAAAAAATCAGTGAAAAATAACTTCACTTTTCTGGGTTAATATTGTGGGACAGGAGGACAGAAAAAACTGAGTACTGAAAATAAAATCCCATAGCATTTATTATTTATTTATATATATATATATATATATATATATATATATATATATATATAGGTTACTGTTATGCCTGATAAAAGAGGCTTCAGTGTAAATGCCAAAGTTCCTGGGTATCCTAGGCTCACAGCAGTCTTTTTTTTCAAGGCTCAGTGTGAATTGCTGCTTAAATGAGGTTTTCAGTGCACACAATTGAAGCGCTGCGGGGCAGAGAAGTTCCACTCCGTCTCAGAAAAGGCCTCTCCCAGCAATCATCATGGGTTGCTACCACCTCAAGGACACCAGAAAAGAATAGACCAGAAATAAGGCTTAACAGACCCCCCATCTCAGAATCATCTTCCCTGTCACAAAGGAGGAATTCAGGGGCTGGCAGCCAGGGGAAAGCAGGGTAGAGAGAAGAGGAAGAGCAGGGGGGTGGGAGCTGTGAAGGAAAGGGGGCTGAATGAATAGGGAATAATCCTGCCTTTGGTACCCAACACCACTCCTACAGATCCTGGTCATGCGGGAAGGGGTGCTCAGCACTCATGGTGGGCAATGGGTAGAAGTCCGTAGCGTAGCCAGGGGGGGAGCAGGGGCAGCGGCCGCTCCCCCTTGAGCAGAAGCGGCGCCTTTTTTTAGCAGCACTAAAAAAAGGCGCCGCTTCTTTTTAAGAGCTGCTTCTTGCACTCACCCGGCGGCGCTCCGGGTCTTCGGCGGCATTTTGGCGCGGGGTACCGCCAAAGACCCGGAGTGAGCCGCCGAAGTGCCGCCGAAGACCCGGAGCACCGCCGGGTGAGTACAGGGGGAGGCGCCTTTTTATAGCGCCGCTCCCCCTGCGCTCCAGATCTGGCTGCGCCACTGGTAGAAGCAGACTGGCAGGGAAGTGGATGGGGCTCTGTGCCCTGCGACCGAGCTAGAGCAACATTTGGAGACCTTGTGCTCTCTCTGGAGGTTTTGTCCACTTTCCCTCTTCAGGAACAGATGGTGGTAGTGAGCGCCATACCTGAGTCTAGAGCTTCAAGCCACAGGGCTTACAGATGTAAGATACATTTGTACATTTAATAAAATTTACTGCATTGGTACAGACAATCAGCATTCCTAGTGCCTGCTTCAGTAAGCTATCTTGCTGGGAACAGATTCTGAGTAATTCACTTTTACTGACTAGTCTGTTTGTTTATTTATTTATTTATTTATTTAATGTATCTGTTAATGAATGCAAATGCAGAAATTGCTGCCAGCTGAGCACTCAGATGGGAGGAAAAGCTACCTTAGAGACTGAGACTTACAGAAATAAGACAAAGCAAAGTTAGTCTTGTTTGCAACAATGTTTATTTTTTTATGAATTTATAATAAAATGTACATTCAAATGCCTATTTATGGAGAAATGTGTATTCAAATATGCTAACTGGCATTTTTCACTTCTCTTCCTGTAACAAATAGGAAACGTCTATTAATTCTGGGCTGACCTATTGGTAGTGCAGTAATGCCACAAGCCATCCTCCCTGGGACTGGGCTCCCCTTCTGGCAGCCTTCTCCTAGCTTCCCCTTGATACAGGGTATGCCCAGCCTTCTTTGCTGGGTTAGTGCTGTAATTCTCACTGGATTCCCTTGGGACAGGGTTCCACAACCCTCCTTGGGGCTGTATAGTGATCCGTAATGGTTTCTCTTCCTCCTGTGGAACTGTGCCTCAAGGGCCTTGCCTGGAACGAGAGATTGGCTGCCCAGAGCTCCACTGCCCTTAAAGGGGACAGATCACCTCGTTATATCTACCATACATAGATATTATTTGTTCATCATGTGTAACCTGATTTTAATATACAAAATTATGCAGTTGATATAAACTGGCAGATTTATTCAGAGAAGCATCAGGCTTGTTGTTAAATGCTCTTCCAAAAGAATGGATATGTTAGAATAAAGAAGAGTGACAGTTGTAACAATTCAAAATGTGAGCCAACCTGGTCCAGATCTTCATCCCATTAAAGTCCATGAAAATTTTGCTTTTTACTTCAATGGAAGTAAGTTTAAGACATTGGCTGCATGCAAACCAAGTAGATTATCAGTCCTATGTGTAAGAAAATCTGTTGCCAAAATGACTGTATTTTAGATTAGCCCAATGAGTAAAGGAATTTTCTAATATTGCTGGGAAGATACCAAGTAAAAGCCAAATGCTGATTTGAGATGAGCATCAAAACACTCTTAAAACATGGCACCATGCAATTTTTCCCATAACTGAGTACCAAAATGTTAGCCAAATGATCGTGTTTTCTAAAACTTACTCCGGCTAACATTGTCATTCCAAAACTATTTGCTTTAAAAATGTCTCCTTAAATCCATTCAATTATACAGTGCATTTTTAACAAATGTAAATGCATTCTAATGCTCAAGGGCTAATCAAATTCAGAATAAAATATCTGAAATAGAATTATTATTCAATTAACGTTTCCAAAGGATTTGGAATCAAAGGTTAATTGTCACCATAACACCAATATGATTAAAGTGGATAAATAGATGTCATTTTGTGCTTGGGTAAGTATTAAACCACTCTAAAACTGTAAATAATTTATTTAGACCAAACGGAGTCACTCTAAAATATATTCTTTACCATTACTCAAAGCCAGCCTTCACTATTGTAAGTGGGTCCTCAGAATAGTGTCTATAAGCAAATATATCTGCTTCTCTTCCCCTGCTTCTAGTAACGTTTTTCTAGATAATTAGAATAGTAAATGTTTTTATATATTAAAAGGCATCTTTTAAAAAGTGGAAGTCAAGAGATAAATAGAAAGGAGCATAAACACTGCCAAATAAAGTGTAAGCATGTAATAAGAAAAAACAGTTTGAAAAAAAGGAGTTTGAAGAACAGCTAGCCAAAAACTCAAACGTTAATTGTGACGGTGTTCCCCATAAAACTTTATGGGGAGATGCTTATAAATGTATATATGTAACTAGAATATGTTTTATGCTACATGTGCCATGTAGCATATCTCTGTGAAAGTTATGACCTACTGAATTTATTCCTCCTGTTTGTAGGCATGTATCATTGTTGTGGTTGAAGTTATGAACATTGGTTTTATATTTGCTGGTTTTATGCATAACTTTTGTAAGAACAATGGACCAGGTCCAGAGGAAGGAATGTGCAAGTTAAGGACAAGTACTTAACAGACAAAAGAAGGTGCAGACCCTAATCCACATCGGGGCCCCAGTCAAGGATGCAACTGGTTAGACTGGTTAGGGCGCATGGACAGGGCAACTGGATCCTACGCAGGGAGAGGAAGAAAGGCTATAAAAGCCCTTGCAAGACCCTTCCATTTTGGTCTTCAGCTGGCTAAAGGGAGAGGCTCTCCACCCCCCCCCAAGGACATTCCTGAGGGGAACTGAACAAAAGACAAAGACACTAGGGGGTGTGAGCGACTGCTGGACCCAGGCTAATTCTACAGCCTGTAAAAAGGAAAATATCCGAATCTGGTGAGGCTTTTATCTGTGTTAACTTTGAATAGACATAGACGTGCGTATTTTATTTTACTAAGTAACCTGCTTTGTTCTGTCTGTCATTACTTGACATCACTTAAGTCCTATTTTCTGTACTTATTAAAATCACTTTTTACTTATTAAGTTTCCTTGAGTACGAGTTGGTACCTGGGGAAAGCAAACAGTTGTGCATATCTTTCTATCTTTGAAATAGAAGGTGAACTATTTATGAGTTTACCCTGTATAAGCCTTATGCAGGGTAAAACGGATTGATTAAGGGTTTGAACCTCCTTGGAGTTGAGCAGCTGGGTGTCAAAGGCAAGAGCGCTTCTAGGGGCCTTACAGTGGTGAGTGGACTTGGTTTGGACCTGGGTCTGTGTTTGCAGTGGAATCTGGCTCAAAACAGACAGGATTCGGGAGTCCCAAGCTGGAAAAGGCCTGGAAGCAGGGGCAGAAGTAGCCTTGGCACACCAGGTGGCAGCACCAAGCAGGTCTCTGTGGCCCCAACCTGTCACATTAATAACAAAATGTTTTCTAAGTACATCAGAAGCAGGAAGCCTGCTAAACAACCAGTGGAGCCCCTGGAGATCGAGATAAAGTCATTGCAGAGAAACTAAATTAATTCTTTGCTTCAGTCTTCACGGCTGAGGATGTTAGGGAGATTCCCAAACCTGAGATGTCTTTTGTAGGTGACAAATCTGAGGAATTGTCACAGATTGAAGTGTCAGAGGAGGTTTTGGAATTAACTGATAAACTTAACAGTAACAAGTTGCCAGGACCAAATGGCATTCACCCAAGAGTTCTGAAAGAGTTCTGAAAGAACTCAAATGTGAAATTGTGGAACTATTAACTACGGTTTGTAACCTGTCCTTTAAATCAGCTTCTGTACCCAATGACTGGAAGACAGCTAACATAACAACAATATTTTAAAAGGGCTCCAGAGGTGATCCTCGCAATTATAGACCGGTAAGTCTAACGTCAGTACCGGACAGATTAGTTGAAACAATAGTAAAGAATAAAATTGTCAGACACATAGAAGAACATAAATTGTTGGGCAAAAGTGAACATGGTTTCTGTAAAGGGACCCTGTAAAGTGTCTTACTAATCTATTCGAGTTCTTTGACGGGGTCAACAAACATGTGGACAAGGGGGATCCAGTGGACATAATGTACTTAGATTTCCAGAAAGCCTTTGACAAGGTCCCTCACCAAAGGCTCTTACGTAAATTACGTTGCCATGGGATAAGAGGGAAAATCCTTTCATGGATTGAAAACTTGTTAAAAGACAGGGAACAAAGGGTAGGAATAAATGGTAAATTTTCAGAATGGAGAGGGGTAACTAGTGGTGTTCCCCAAGGGTCAGTCCTAGAACCAATCCTGTTCAACTTATTCATAAATGATCTGGAGAAAGGGGTAAACAGTGAGGTGGCAAAGTTTGCAGATGATACTAAACTGCTCAAGATAGTTAAGACCAAAGCAGACTGTGAAGAACTTCAAAAAGATCTCACAAAACTCAGTGATTGGGGAACAAAATGGCAAATGAAATTTAATGTGGATAAATGTAAAGTAATGCACATTGGAAAAAATAACCCCAACTATACATACAATATGATGGGGCTAATTTAGCTACAACTAATCAGGAAAAAGATCTTGGAGTCATCATGGATAGTTCTCTGAAGACATCCACTCAGTGTGCAGCGGCAGTCAAAAAAGCAAACCGGATGTTAGGAATCATTTTAAAAGGGATAGAGAATAAGATGGAGAATATCTTATTGCCCTTATATAAATCCATGGTACACCCACATCTTGAATTCTGCATACAGGTGTGGTCTCCTCATCTCAAAAATGATGTACTGGCATTAGAAAAGGTTCAGGGAAGGGCAACAAAAATGATTAGGGGTTTTGAATGGGCACCATATGAGGAGAGATTAAAGAGGCTAGGACTTTTCAGCTTGGAAAAGAGGAGACTAAGGGGAGATATGATAGAGGTATATAAAATCATGAGTGGTGTGGATAAAGTAAATAAGGAAAAGTTATTTACTTGTTCCCATAATATAAGAACTAGGGGCCACCAAATGAAATTAATAGGCATTAGGTTTAAAACAAATGAAAAGAAGTTCTTCTTCACACAGTGCACAGTCAACCTGTGGAACTCCGTGCCTGAGGAAGTTGTTAAGGCTAGGACTGTAATAGGGTTTAAAAGAGAACTGGATAAATTTATGGAGGTTATGCCTATTAATGCCTATTAGACAGGATGGGTAAGGAATGGTGTCTCTAGCCTCTGTCAGAGGGTGGAGATGGATGGCAAGAGAGAGATCACTTGATCATTACCTGTTAGGTTCACTCCCTCTGGGGCACCTGGCATTGACCACTGTTGGTGGACAGGATACTGGGCTGGATGGACCTTTGGTCTGACCCAGTACGACCATTCTTATGTTCTTAAATGTGAATACAGGCTGTGTCCATGCAGGGCTCTGGCCCTGAATCAGCGAAGCACTTATGCTCATGAGTAGTCCCATTGACATCAACGTAATGACGTGCTCTGCCAGATTGGGGTTAGACTGCTGAGTACCTTGCAGGATTGAGCCCCAAAACACTTAAATGATTAGCTGAATAGGAACCTATATTCTGTAATATTGAACTCAATTATGAAGGCAGAAATCCCAGAATTGTTCCAGATTTATACTGGAGTAACTGAGGATCAGAAATTGCCACTTACTTTTTCCAAACACTCTTGCATAAGTATATAGAATCTCTTGATCGTGTTTAAGACATTGACAGCTCAACATCTTCCTGAATGGATACAGGCTGGGCCATGACCCAATGCCTCCCTATGTAGGTGTACCTTTAAGGAATACCTTACCAAGACCTTGCAGAAAATAAAACAAGAAACAACTTGATCAGCAAATTAGCTAGTTCTACATGGGGAGCCAATGCTCAGACAGTAAGAAACTCTGGGCTTGTCTTGTGCTATTCTGTAGCAGATTATTGTTTCCCAGTTCTTTTCACACAGGACGAAGAGCCACTCAGCTGAATGAAACCATGCATATACTAACAGGTACTAAGAGCCCAACCAACTGGCCTCGGTGGTGTTGCTGTCCAATATTGCTCCTCCTGACATCAGGTGCCAAATCACCTTGCAGAATCTGTTCCTTAAAGGACAAGACATGTCACGTCTACCTGTTTAAAGATGTGTTTAATCCACTGAGCAACCGTCTCAGCTCAAGGCAGCCAGGTTGGGCAGTTCCCCTAAGGAACCTGTCACCTCCAGGGGGCAAGAAAAAGCCTTAGCTGTAGCCCATACCTATCTTGTGACAGATCCAACAGTGCAGCCCCCTGGTTTTGACCTTTCATGCTATCTATGCGGAAAGCTAAATCACTTCAGATGTGGAGTGGCACAATATGCTGCTAATCATGCTAATGACTAAAGTGGGGCCTTGGTGACTCCCCTTTTTGCTACTGTGGACTGTTAGAAGATGTAAGCTACATACTTGCAGGTTGCACCCCTTGCCAAGTGCTGCCTGGTTCCCTCTTGGACTTAACCGTTCAGTAGCTGAGGGAAGAGCATTGTGCAAGACACTTATGATCAAGTCAAGTGTGTTAACTGATGTAGCTGCAATTGCTAGATAAAAGCTCTAAACCAGCTACCCATAGTCCTACTAGGCCACAACAACACTGCATCAGATACCTCTGAAATTAGGTGGAATTAGACTTGTTCCATTGACTTCAGCAGGGTCAGGATACCTCCAGTAGACAAATCAACCTGTGGCCCTGGAGAGGCAGGTTAGCAGGTCCTGAACTGAGCAAAGAGCACTACCACCAGAAAAAGACTTCCCTCTTCTGCATGGAGCAAAAGGCACAAAATTATCATGTCTTCTTATCCCTGCTCCTCACACAGTAGGAGCTGGAAGGAAGATTCCCTACACTGAGTGTTCTGATAGGGGCAGGCCAACACTTTAGATGAGTTCATATCCAGGGGTTACCAAAGTGTGGTACATGTGCCACTGATGGAACAAGCTTGATACTCCATCAGTTTCACCTCAACAATTTTTTAAGAAGGTGTTACCTGAAGAAATAAAGTTTGGGAACCACTGAGCAGACATTCAACCAAACTGAAATGCATTTAAGAAAACAGCTAGTTTACCTTACGGCTGTGGCTTTAACACATACACTGAAGACAGTGTTCACATTATCCCCTAGCAAAGGCCCCAATGACAAAATATTGAGAATGCCTGTTGCTTTTTGTAAAATACTTGCATGTACTCTGTACACAGTTTTGGTTATGTAGAAAGTTGACATGTTTGACCCTACATTAAAAAAATGTTTCGTTCCCAAGTTTCACTTTATTCTAACATAGAAATGAGAAAAAGTTTAATTCTAATTTTTAATTTAGAATTTTTCCATATTCCTGGAGCACAGAGGTCCCTGCATGCCATATCAACTCCTGTTTTCCTCTCAGCTGTCACTGCTAGGTTATATAAAAGTTTCACAACAAAATGTAATGGTATAATGTGGAATCTGTTTGGTTGTGGGCTATCAATGAACCTCGGTGAGTTGTGGCTGGGACCCCCAGTCCCACCACAAGAACACAGAACTTCCTGTTAGTACAGTGAGCTCTGGGGTGTCTCGGATCCAGGATGAGATGAAGGGTAAAAGGAGACAGCATCAGCAGAACCAAGAGGAGTCTTTCTGGGTTCTGAAGAAAGGCCACCACTGCAAGCCCAAGAAATATCTGCTACCAAGGAGGATTTCAGCTGTCTGCCTCTGCAGACATTGGAGCAGGCTCCTCCTAAAGAAGAAGGCCACTGATCTGCTCCATGGGGAATCCTGATCTTACTGGAGCAGATTCTCAGCTGGGGGACATTAGCAAAGCTCCACTGGTGTCAATGGAGTTACTTGTTTACACATCCTGAGAATGTGTCTCGTTGAAAGAGCAGCAGCCTTCAGTGGTCCATGTGCCACTGATGGAACAAGTTCATCCCCACAGGACCCAACCACGCTCCAGGAAATTGAGTTAAACTCCCTGGTTTCCCTTTAAATTTTGAACAGCCAGTAAATTTACCTCGCTGGATTATGATTCAACCTGCCAAAAAGCTTCACTAAGATCCAAGTGAACAGAAAATGGGAGATTTTACAGAACGTTAGCGGCAGCTATGGCCCTCATAGTTGAAGAGAACTGGATGGTATTCCGTGTGCAGTAAAGCATTTCCACTCCTCAGTCAACTAAAAGAATCACTTAAGCAACACAAGATACCCCTCTTCCCCCCACCAGGGACTGAACTTTTCATCTCCACATAGTGTCCCTGCCCTAGAAAATGTGTCCTGGCCTGGGAACTGAACACAGCCTACTGCTGCACAAGGCTGGCTCTGGGTCTATAGTATCAGTTCTTCTGGAATAGATGATAGCAGCTGCTGTGCATTATTAAAATAATTAATGCCATGTTTGGAGTAAACCATCTGTAGCATTCTAGGTTCTTCATCCTTCTTGGAAACAATGTATTAGCTGTTCAAAGTCCAAACTTGTGATTTCTTCAATCTTTCTACATCAGTATGAGATCACAGCACATTATCTAACTTGTGGAATTGCTTTATGCTTCAAGTTCAGTATGTGGTTTTGAAATTCTCCTCTTTGCTAAATCAGGAAAGAAGATTTGATTAAGTAACCAAAAGCACTAGTCAGTTATGAGGATTCAGATTGTACACATGCCAAGTTTCAGTTTTCAAACTTAAGCCATTTTTGCAATAGCCTTTGTGATATAGCAATTTCCTGTAATATCGAGGACAAACCTTACTGAATTGTTAAACCTCATTGAATTAAGTATTTTAGGAGTTTATTGTATTAAATGTAAATATTTATGTATTATTGAGGCATTGTATGTAATGTCTCTAGGGAGGGAGATGTGACTAATGTAACTCCTTGGAAGCATTATGAAATTCAAAGGACTCTTTTAAACAATGTGCTGGACGGGAATGAACTTTTAGTAAAGTGTGTTTGCTAGGGAATAGTTGGGAGGAGGGGAATACAAATTCCCACCCTCAGACCCATTCTTTTGAAGCTATGCCCTGAGAAGACCACTGTCTGCTGATTACCTGTTCCTATCACCCCAAGATCAAAGGCCCAAACTGTATAAGGGAATGACTCAGATTCATGGAGGTTCTTATTCTGAGCAAATGGTGTTACCACAAAAAAAACCAACCAAAAACCATTGTTGGAGTTTGCAGAACTGAATCCTACCAGAATCCTTGTTTGAGTTGGGGAGATCTCTGGTAAGCTTATTAGCAGGTGTGTTGGTTTTTATTGTGTTCTCTGTAATGCTTTCACCTTAAGACTAAATGTCTTTGCTTAGAAAAGGCGGTGTGCTAACTTCTAACTGTGGGTTATTATACTGTTTATAGCCTCTGAGAAAGCAAAGCAGGCCTGCTTATATGGTGTGACTTGTTGGGGAACTCGCAGTGTAGGCAAGGAAAAACCCCTGTGCGTGCTGGAAAAGCCCCAGTCAGGAGGAGGAGAGATGTGGGTCTCCACCCAGGAGAGGTGACAGCTGAGGAGCCAGAACTACAGGCTCTCAAAGAACCACAGAGAGGAAATACAGGTGCAGTTGCCCTGAACTGCAACAGCCTTGCTCAAAAGAGGGTGGTTAGAGTTTGTTTACAATGGGAAGACTGTTTGGTATTTTTTTTACTCTCTCAACTTCAAAACGGTGATGGGATTTTGTCAAACTTCCCAGAAAAAAAAATTAACTGGCAGGAAGTAATTGTGCATGGAAAATACCAGCCCTGAAAGTGAATGTTCAGGACATTATGAACGTGTTAAAACAAAGCTTCATAAAGGAAACTGCTTTGCACCATTAATTATAATGGTTGCTACTGGTGACAGCTGTAATGCTGTTTGCAAATCACTACCTGTTTCGATAGTAAACCCTGCTTTTACTTCTATCTATTTATGGCTCAAATTATTAAGTAAAACATACTTAAAACTGTTTTTCACTGTTGAATGGAAGGATGTTACTACTAAGAGGCTTCAATTACAGCATAGAAAAACAGAAGGGGAGAAACGTTATGTCAGCATGATGAATGAGCTCCTTTTGTTTGCTCCTGTCACTCAGCACAGCTGAGCTTCTGTGGAGAAGCTGGTGCTGAACTGTGCAGGGGAGAGTGTGAGAGGAGGAAATAATCACCATGCAGCAGGTCTTGACTTCACTGTTAAAATTCTCCTATTATTGCATGATAGCCGGGATGTTTTCCGTTCTCCACACTCATTTTTCAAGCAGGTCACAGGGTCACTGTTATCTGTTTCTATCTAAATGTAAAATAACCCTTTTGTTTAATTGAGCCATTCTGTACAAATTCAGCACACGCACTTCCCTTGTGGAATTGCTTTATGCTTAAAGTTCAGTATGGAGTTTTGAAATCCTCCTCTTTGCTAAATCAGGAAAGAAGCTCTAACAAGGAGCTTACTTTTATGATCGTTCATTTATTCTGGAACTTTCTACCCTTTGCTGCTGTTTACTCTGCTGGCTTATTATCATAGGGCAGTCCCACCTGGGGTACCCTCGGCCCTTTTGATATCTAAGAAAGGTATTGAACAATGCTGTTTAAAAACTGCACTAGGACCCATTTAAAGAGTCGACATTGTCAAGTGTTGCTACTTACTACAGGGAGTTCCTATGTTAAGTGTAGGAGAGAACTGTTCTAATGTCAAATATCAATGTGTCGTAATGGTTGGCAAATTCAGACTCTAATGGCAGCCATGTGATCTCCCTGTTCTATAGGGACAACGCAAATTGAAACATTCCAATAGGAAATCTAGGAAATGCAATTTGAGTAAAATATATAGTATATATGATAAATCAGTGACAAATGTATATCCTGCTCCTGGCTGCTCTAATCACAAATTGCATATAGCCCAACAATGATAGGCACCTGACCAAGGTATAGTGCCATACTTAGCAATGAGGGTTGCAGCAGTTTTTGACATGCATCTCAAAGTGAAAGGCATATCACACAATTCATTGCTTAGTCCCTAAGACTGTGTCTACACTAAAGAACAGCACCAGTGTGAGTTACAATGGTGCAGTGCATCCACCCCACGCATCTTTTTTCATGTGAGCATTTTTTCATGTGGAAATATTATAGGGGCTATGAATTGTTGCATCTATCTCTCAATGCCTGGCACAGTTCCAGGAGCAGGTGCACAATGTCTGTTCATATTCTTAATGTAGTGTTTCCCAACGTGTGAGGAGTGTCCCTTTGGGAGGCCATTAAGGAGTATGGGGGGGGAGGAGGGTGCGCACGGACTTTTCAGTTGCGCTCTGGAGTCTGGGTTTTCATTTTTAAAGCAAGTCCTTAGCAGTTTGGGTTGTGGGGAAATGTGAAGTGAGAGTAACCAGTGCAGCCACAACTGCCTGAGTTTGCAGAGAGTCTGAAAAATAGCTCTGAGGTGTGAACTGCCCCTATTCATTTCAAAGGGGGCTAACTCAGATACCACCGGTACTTTAAATGCCAATGTTAACTATTTTACTGCCTCTGGAGATCCTGTTTGACTCCTCACTAAGTTTGGATGACCAGGTAGCCTCAGCTTCCAAAAATGCCTCCTTTCACCTCCAGCTTGCTTGAAAACTTCATCTCTTCCTCCTGGACGAGGTTCTGGCCACAGTGATCCAGGCATTTGTCACCTCCAGGCTGCATCACAGTAGTTCACTGTATCCAAAGTGGAATGGGAAGATGATACACACGCTCCAGCAGATGCAGAATGAGCACATCAGGCCCATGATCAAGCTCCTCCATTGGCTCCCATTTAGCTTCTGATGCCAGCTTAAGTCATTGGTACTAATTTTAAAAACAATTAATGGTTCAAGCCCCAGCTACATTACGGATCAAATTTCGATCTATGACCCGTTGCAGCAGCTGCACTCTCCTGGGACAATGCAGATCACAAAGCCCAGGATGAAGCTGGGCTTGAGAGCTGGGGACAAAACATTTTCTGTTAAGGGGATTTGACCAAGCAACAAACTTCTACAGGAAAGCCGATGAATCCAGTCTGTCTGTCCTTTAGGAAATGCTGCAAAACCTTCCTCTTAAAAAAAAAAAAAAAAGAAGGCATTTTTACCATAAGAATGACGCTGACATCCCCAGTAAACCTCTACCAAGCAAACATTAATAAAAATTCCACTCCAAGCAGTTTTACTCTGAAAAGGGGAAAATGCTAGAAACTCCTTGAAGTCTGCTAGGGTCCTTGCTACTGCAATTGATTTTACAATGAAGGTGCTTAGATACTATGGCAATGAGCAGCAGTATAAAACCCTAGTGTAACCCTTCTGCCAGGACGAGTTGACAGCAGCAAGGGCCAGGTTCAGTACATAGGGGTTCCCTTCTCAACAATGCAATGCAAAACCGGCTCGAGCCCCCACCCAGTAACCTGGGAAAATCTTATACGCACCCCCTGGGCGCCTCAAAGAGGCAATACTTCCCCTCTCGTAAGCACAGAGCCTCAGTGTAACAGGAATCTTTAATCAGTAGGTAAACGATACCAGCCTTAAATTGGGAAAACACTGCAACTAGGATCCATAAGCCAAACTGTGAGCAAGACCCACCACAGCAAATTGGGCCATGCCCTGCCCCTTAGGTTCTTGAGTCCAGCAACCCAAAAGTCACCCAAAGTCCCCAAAAGTCCAAGAACCCAAAAGTCCAGTCCCAGAGTTCAAAAGTTCATCTTCAGGGTGCTCCATGCCACCCGCCTGGGCAGCAATGGGAAGGGGGGGGGGTAAGGGGCACCTTACGTAGCGTGAAGATGATTGCCTCACCCCTCCGTAGGGCTTCACTCTGCTCCGCCAGCCGTCTCACAGGCCACTCTGCTCCGCCAGCTGTCCCGCAAGCCGCTACAGCTGTCCCCACGAACTGCTCTGCCCCGCCAACAGCACCGCTCCACCAGCCGTCCTGCAAGCTGCTCCGACTGCAACCACGAACTGCTCCGCTCTGCCAGCAGCACGACTCCAACTGTCCTCACGAACTGCGCTGCTTTGCCAGCAGCGCCACACCTTCAGCTGTCTTGCCAACTGCTCCACCAGCCACTCAG
This sequence comes from Chelydra serpentina, assembly GCA_037349315.1. Classification (NCBI taxonomy): domain Eukaryota; kingdom Metazoa; phylum Chordata; order Testudines; family Chelydridae; genus Chelydra; species Chelydra serpentina. The sequence continues at coordinate 110,939,990 of JBAIAC010000004.1, forward strand.
CAATTTATCTTCAGGCTCCCCCACTACTTAACACAGTGCTCAGTGATTTCAGCTCAGTGATTTCAGCTCATAATGCTTTTAGCTCTTTAGTGATTTCAGCTTGTAGTTTAGGGGAGCCCTAGTGCTCATTTGCACTATTAGCCCAGAGTGATTTCAATTCAGCAGCCTGAAACCAGACTCTCAAGAAACTCAACATTAGCTCTGATATTCCACAGTGGAGAGAGGAGGAAATGCTGCAGTTGGTGTCTCAGACCCTCACAGGGGCCCTACACCACCAGGCATTATGTTTGATCTATAGCCAAAAGGCCAGATCGAGAGAATGTTTTCACTTCAGGGTCCATGAAACAAAGACAAAGTGTTCACCTCAGGACCAAAAGACCAACACATCAAGACAATTTATCACGGCCTTTGATAGGTCAAGAGACCAGGTTTAAATTTTATTAGAGAATGTTTAGAAATAGATGATACAAACAGTTGGAAGCGTCAGTTATCGGTCATTGGGGGTAGCAGGCAGAGTATGGGGGGATGTTAGTATTTTGGGGTTGGGCAGCACACATAATACATACAGGCTGCAGTGTCCCCAATGGAAGGGTAAGCGGTGGGCGGGATCAGGGTACAGTTGGTAAGCGGTGAGGGTCTATCACTCATATAGGGAGTACAGGCAGTCATAGGTATAGGTAAGTGGGCTGGGGAATGAGAATGGGGCGACCCTCACGTGGTGGGATTCGGTTAGGGTGGGTGGGTTCAGAGCTCAGGGGATGGGGTTCGGGGGGGAGGGGGGTTAGTAGGTCCCTTCCCCCTTGTCGGTTTCCCCGGCTCACTCTTGGTATTGGCGGTGGCCGGTTACGTGCTCCGTGTAAATGTCACGGGACCAGCGGATAGTGTCCGAGACCATTAGGCGTCTCATGAGCCGCGCGTAGCGGCGGCCCACCCCACATGTCCTCAGCACGCGTTCGTTGCACGGGTCCCATGCACCCAGGGCCCCGACGAGTAAGGCGTCGGTGTGCACCTCGTAGCCCTTTGCCCGCAGGGTGTCGGCCAGGGGGGCGTACTTTTCGAGCTTGCGGGCTCGGGCTGCGTGGAGGGCCGGGGTCCTGTTCTCGAACGGGATCGTTACGTCGACCAGGATGATCTTTTTCCCGATCTCGTCCGTGATGACAATGTCCGGGCGCAGCTGGCTGTCGGTGCCGGGGATGGCGCGGTTGACGGCGACCTGCCCCAGGCATGGGTTGATGGCCTTTACTAGGCGGTCTTGGACGGCGTTGTGGCGCAGTTGCCAGGCTCTGGCGTGGGGCTTGCAGCTGCATAGGACGTGGGGCAGGGTTTCGGTGGCGTAACCGCACTTCCTGCAGCGCTTGTCCGGGTTCCCGTGGCGGACGGCTCCGTTGAGGGGGACGCAATTCAGCCGGACGCGGTGTATGAACCGCCAGTCGGCGAATCGGGTGAAGCTGCCCGTGGGGAGGAAGTGGTTGCTGGAGTCCCATTTGCTGGTCACCTCGAAGACCTTACCCTGGTCGGGTTTTTTCTTCAGGGTCGCCACGTAGAGTGCACGGACGGCGGCCTTCAGGGATCTCTCTAGCGCACCTCTGGCTCCGGGGGCGATGACAGCGTTGTCCTCCGAGTCGGCCCGTGGCACCAGGACTCCCAGCTCCTGCCGTTCCTCGTTCCATACCCAGCGGCAGCCCAGCCGGTTCCCCAGGCGGCGTGTGGCGTTACGGGCGCGAGTCCACAGCGAGGCATTGTCGCCCCTGCCCCAGGCGAACTCGCCGTCCAGGGAGCCGCTCAGGAAGGAAGCCACGTCCTGGTCGGAGGGGGGTCTGTCGATTCACTTCTCGGCGGCGGCGCATAGGGCGGTCGTCGCGACGTTCCTCACCTTGGCGTCCGGGCACGTCAGGAGGCGGAAGGCGTGCGTGATGACCGCGATGTCGCACAGGTCCCCCATGCGGGGGACGTTGCGCCGCCGTGCCTGTGCGCAATGTAGATGATCTCGTTGCTGGCTCTCTGGGGCAAGGACAGCCAGCTCTTGACCAGCTTCCGAATGGCGTTGTCCGCTTTGTTGAGGGGCACCTTTGCCACGGCGGAGCCTCTCAGGACGAAGGCGATGCGGGGGATCAGGAAGGTGTTGAGGGTGTTGATTTTCTGCCACGGCGCCATCAGGGATGCGTCGATCTTGGCAGCGTCCTGCAGGATCTCCCGGATGGTGTCCTCGGGGGTCTGCCGGACGCAGAAGCCCGTCAGCGTCCCGAGGTGCTGGTACGCCTGCCCCTCAGCCAGGGGGACGACGGGCTCGCCCTGGATGAGGAACTCCGTCGTCAGTACCGAGTCCCTCTTGCTCCCGTCGACGTGGAGGGACGCGCACTTCTTGGCGTTGAAGCAGAGCCCCGTCCAGTCCGCGGCTCTCCCGATGGTGTCGAGCATGCCCTGGAGCCTTTCGGGATCGACAATTGATCACGGCCTTTGATAGGTCAAGAGACTACTACACTTGATCTGAGCTCTGACAATACCTGTCCCCAGCCTCTCTCAATTCACTGAGCTTTGGAACCCATGTCCCTTGGCTGGTGAGTGCTGTTTAGTTAATGGTAAGTTCCCCTTTAACATGACAAGAGGCCAAGTACAGTTCCACTGTCCATGATTTACATAAGCAGTATAACAACAGTTTATTCTTCCTGCCCCAATAACAGAAATTCCTGCCCCAATACAGAAAACTGGGGATCCTACAGCAGCCCAAAATGCCCATTTGGGTCACTATGGTTCGTACCAGGCAGGGTGGGTGTGCCTATGCAAATTGGATCAGCCCCTGGCGTGCTTTGCCATGACTCCCCACCGGATGTCAGGGTGGAGCTCATCCTGACTCTGCTTACACTAGTATAGGCCATTATTTTGCATTCCTCATTTTGGGTTTTTGGCATACATCACATCCCACATCTGGACCTCGGCAGGTTGAGAGAGATGGTTGTAACAATGCCAAAATTCTCTAGTATGGAGAAGACCTAAAACTTTGACTGTCCTCAGCAGACTAGCATTACCTGCTGGACTGTCACCAGGGCTCTCGGTATTGAAGTGAACCCTCATTTAAAAGCTGCTGTTGTTCCAAAACTCATCTGCTACTCTGCTAGAATTCTGGAATGGTTCAGAAACTGTTGACAGATGCATTGTTATCACAACCAGCGACCATGCTCTCCTAACAGAAATGGGCTTACTCAGTTTGTTTTAATGTATGCTGTTTACTTACTAATTGAATAGTCTTCCAACTTTTGTTGCTGCTGTTAGCTGCAGCAAGGTCAGCAGCACTCTTATTAGTGCTGACTGGCGGAGAGAGATGGCAACGTGCAGAGTCTATTCCAGAAGACCCAATTTCCTGAGTGGTGCTAATACTGGCCATTATTGATAGCGCTGCTTTATTACAAAGTGACTCTGACCTTTTATTAAGAGAGGTTGGAGTTAGGTTAGCAAATGGTGCTTCTTCAGTCTACTGTAGGAACAGAGATGGAAAATTCAGTGGAGGAAGATCCAGAGACAAACAAAACGAAGATTATAATAATCCATAATTATCGCCACTAGAAAAAATGATAACAGTGCATCCACTATATCATATATAAATAACCAAACCCCTGAAAGTGTTGATAGAGGATTCCAAATGTTATCATTAACTGACATTAGTCTAATTTAGTTCTCCACAAGGAATTCTTCAGAGGAACTTCAAAATAAAAAGTTTTAACTCAACGAAATCATCTCTAAAGCTGTAACGGGATTATGTTAGAAGAAAGTTCTCATCCTCTCTGCTTTGCAGCTTTTCCTTCATCTGATAACCCTTGTTTTGAAAGTGCAAGAGGGGAAACTATCAACTGGAAACTGGTGATCTCAAATGAAATTTGCCATAGCTTGTTACTCATTATCTAAATTGTTCAAAAACCTAGCTAAACCTTAACATAAGAATTAAGTTCAACACATGGAGTTGTAGAAGTTCACAATCCTGGTGACTTTGGAATCCACAGCCCATGGGTTTTAAATAAAGTATTTATCTAGTGTAGATAATTTGCTGAAATGTTATATAATACAATGAAAATGGAAAGCAGCTGGAGCTGGTCAAACCTAGAGTTTGGTGTTCGGCTGGCCATAGCTATTTTGAGAAAGTATACAAAGCTCTTAAGGAGGTTGGGCTGAAGACACAAAGGAACTTAGGTTTCAAACCTCATACTTAGGCACCTAAATCTGGAGTTTAGGTATCTAAGTTCCTTTTTTAGGCTCCACTGATCTACGAAACTCCCACTGACCCCTGTAGGTGCCTAAACTCACTCAGTACCTAAATGTTCGGGATAAAACTTCTCCTTGGCACCTTAGTTACCTCTCTGACAGGCAAGAGAGAGAATAACTGTGTAGCTTGGGCATCTAGGTGGGAGAGCCCATGTCCAGTTCCCCTCTTCCACTACTATTTATTTATCCAAAGTGGAACAGCTTCAACAGGAGAGAGCGAGGCAGCCCCACATCAGAAAATCCCATAGCTCAGGGGTTAGTGCACCTCTCCTGACAGGTGGGAGACCCCTATTCAAATTCTTTCTTCCTCTCAGGCAGATGATGGAACTGAACCTGGGTCTCCTATGTCTCACATGAGTGCCCTAGCCACTGGGCTAGAAGTTATGAACTGGGCCTCTGGTCCTGTGTGGGAGACAGGCGCATGCCTAACTAATTTTCACAAGAAATGCCATAGGTACATAAGCTGCCTGACTCCTGGAGAGGGGCTCCTTTTATGGATCGCTGACAAAGATAGGCACCTTATAGGACTGGAAGGGACCTCGAGAGGTCATCTAGTCCAGGCCTCTGTACTCATGGGAGGATTAAGTATTACCTAGACCATCCCTGACAGATGTTAGTCTAACCTGCTCTTAAAAACCTCCAATGATGGAGATTCCACAACCTCCCAAGGCAATTTATTCCTTTGCTTAACTACCTTTACACTTAAAAAGTTTTTCCTAATGTCGAACCTAAACCGCCCTTGCTGAAATTTAAGCCCATTGCCTCTTGTCCTAGCCTCAGAGGTTAAAGAGAACAATTTTTCTCCCTCTTCCTTGTAACAACCTTTTATGTACTTCAAAACTGTTTTCATGTCCCCTCTCAGTCTTCTCTTCTCCAGACTCAACAAACCCAATTTTTTCAATCTTCCCGCATAGGTCATGTTTTCTAGACCTTCAGTCATTTTTGTTGCTCTTCTCTAAACTTTCTCCAATTTGTCCACATCTTTCCTGAAATGTGGTGCATAGAACTGGACACAATACTCCAGTTGCAGCCTAATCAGCGTGGAGTAGAGCAGAAGAATTATTTCCCATGTCTTGCATACAACACTCCTGTTGTTACATCCCAGAATGATGTTGGCTTTTTTTTGGGGGGGGGGGGGCAACAGTGTTACATGGTTGACTCATTTAGCTTGTGGTCCACTATGACCCCCAGATCCCTTTCTGAAGTACTCCTTCCTAGGCAGTCATTTCCCATTTTGTATGTGTGCAACTGCTTGTTCCTTCCAAAGTGGAGTACTTTGCATTTGTCCTTATTGAATTTCATCCTATTTACTTCAGACCATTTCTCCAGTTTGTCCAGATCATTTTAAATTTTAATCCTATCCTCCAAAGCACTTGCAGCTTGGTATCATCCACAAACTTTATAAGTGTACTCTGTATACCATTATCAAATCAGTGATGAAGATATAGAACAGAACCGGACCCAGAACTGATTCCTGTGGGACCCCATTTGATATGCCCTTCCAGCTTGACTGTGAAACACTGATAACTACTTTCTGGGAATGGTTTTACAACCAGTTCTTCCCCCACCTTATAGTAGCCCATCTAGGTTGTATTTTCCTAGTTTGTTTATGATAGGGTGACCAGACAGCAAGTGTGAAAAATCGGGACAAAGGGTGGGAGGTAATAGGAGCCTATATAAGAAAAAGACCCAAAAATCGGGACTGTCCCTATAAAATCAGGACATCTGGTCACCCTAGTTTATGAGTAGGTTATGCAAGTATTCCCTTCAGCCTGGACTTAGGCACCCTGTCAGTGAGAAAGTCAGGGCTCAGGACACACCTCCGTCAGCAGCATCTCCTATTGACTAGCTTAGGCAGCTCCGTGACTAGTGTGGCTTGTGTGGATCAGATTCTTAGACTCCTGTCTCTCCCCATTCATTGCCTAGGGGGCCTAGGTGCTAAACTCGCTTTGTGAATCACAGTGGTGTTCCTGTGATTTTTCAAGGCATCTCAAAGTTAGGTGATGTGACACTCAGCATCACTCCACCTGAGTCCTTTTCTGAATCTAGGCCCTCACCACTTGATTGAGCCTTAGGAGACCTAGGTTAAATTCCTGGCTCTGCCACAGACTACCTATGTAATGTCAGACAAGCCACTTAGGGTCTGTCTATACTGCAATTGGACACCCACGGCTGGCCTGTGCCAGCTGACTCAGGATCGCAGCGCTCGGTGTTTGAGGCGTAGATGTTCCGGCTCAGGCTGCAACCTGAGCTCTGGGACCCTGCCACCTAGCAGGCTCCTATAGTCCAGGCCCAAGCCCAGATGTCTACACTGCAATTAAACAGCCTCTTAGCCTGAGTCCTGTGAGCCTATGTCAGCTGGCATGGGCCAGCGTGGGTTTATAATCACAGTGCAGACATACCCTTAAAGCCATATTCTGTATCCCTTATTCAGGCTGAATAGTACCTTTATTGCAGGAGTAGTCCCAGCTACTTCAATAGGAGTGCTTGTGGAGAAAGGTATTACTCAGCCTGAATAACAGAGGCAGAATATGGCTCTTTATCTTTCTGTGCCCGAGTTCCCCATTTGTCAAGTTGGAATATTAGTAATTCCCTGCTCCTCGGGGGTATTGTGAGGCTTAGCTCCTTAATGTTTGTGAGGCACTCAGGACCGTCCTTGCTGTCGCCTTGTGCCTTGTATAGTGACTTATGCCAGTGCAAAAGGAGTGTAAAGTACAGGGATGAAAGTAACACAGAAGACTTACCGGTGGGCCCCCGGAAGGGGCAGGGCTGGGGGTCAGCCTCCCCCAGCCAGCCCATCTGGGCTTCCTGGTCTATACCGCCCAGGGCTCCAACTGCTGCTGCAGTAGCAGCGGCGGCAGCGGCCAGGAGCCCTGAGCCTTTTTAAATTGACAGCCCCCGGGGCAGCTGCCCCTTTTACACGCCCCCCAAGTCGGACCCAGCAGGGCCGCCAAGGGGTGGCGGGGAGGCAAAAGGGGCAGCGATGTTAAAGCACTGCCACGGCAGCACTTTAACATCGGCTGTGTACGGGCCAGTACCGGCGGCCACTTCTTACCAGTACGCTGTACCAGCCTACTTTCACCCCCGGGAAAGTGTCATTATCAAATCACAAGGAAGGGTTTTACTCCCTGGATCAATGACTGCACAAGGTGCAGGGCAAAGGTGAATTAGACCTGCAGATGCTGTGGCAATGGGGAGCCATGTAAATACCTGGACAGAACTTGGTGGCAATCTACAGTGCTCCTCTCAGTTCTGGAATTGGCTAAGGACCTTCATAGATGGAGCTTGTCTGCAAAAAAAAGTATATTTCTTCCAATTTTATTTATTTTAATGCATTTTTAACAGAGAAAATCATTATCCAAAATGTACATCTGGTATGGTAGGGAAATGCAATAACGGATCCGGCAGCTGCCTTGTCTGCTCAAGGATGCCCACACAGTTCCCTCAGGAGCCAAGCTATTATTGGCTTCTCTGTCTATAACTCTGCAAAACCCCACTCTGAAGTAGTGCAGGAGCTAATGCTACGTGCAGAAGCGGTTACTCATGCACCGAGAGCTGGTAGATTCATAGGGACTCCTCCCCTTCAGAATGCAGTAGCTCCCCTAGCACCACTCACTGTTGTACTAATTGGGCTTAATTTATCACAGCACCATCCAATCCCAACCCCACATACTTGGTGCATACGGACTTCCTTGTATTGGAGGGCAGGGGTAACATGGTAGGGAGCACTTCTCCCCACTTTGTGACCTCAAACTCCATTCCCACTATCTTCTCTCCTCATGAAGCCATGGTAGTATACTACAAAAAAGGACTGCTGAGGATGAGCCTGACTCTTACATCATAGCATTTTATTGTATTAAGAAAATACATGCATTTTAGTAAAATACAACAATGTTACAATTTTGGCCTTTTGCTAATTTGATCAAAATTGTAGCAGAAGAATATAAATAATTAAGGGTGACCTGTGAAGGGAAAGATGGGGAAAAACAGAAACAATCCTCTCTCCACACACCACACCATACACCGCCCTCCTCCCCCACAAAGGTTTTGGTTTTTAAATAAAATTCCAGGTCTTGGTTACTGGAAAAGTCTATGGAAAACTGTCAACCTGGCAAGATTAGATCATTATAGATCATAGAATCTCAGGGTTGGAAGGGACCTTAGGAGGTCATCTAGTCCAACCCCCTACTCAAAGCAGGACCAATCCCCAATTTTTGTCCCAGATCCCTAAATGGCTCCCTCAAGGATTGAACTCACAACCCTGGGTTTAGCAGGCCAATGCTCAAACCACTGAGCTATCCCTCCCCCAATATGAATGATGTTTAAACCTGGTTAAGTAAAAGGAGATGTTTTTAGTTAGACTGTTAACAACAAAATGACAAAACCCCAGAGTTCTAAACAAAACACAACCAAACATTTATTTAGCTAAAATATGTGAAAGAAATTCAATCTCTGTTAATGATTCAACAGTGCCACCCTTTTAATTATAAGTGCTGGCAGCTCCTAATCTTTCTTTCTGAAACCCCAATAAGTCCTTCAGCAAAGCAATGAAAGACAAGACTTGATGTTCCTGATCTTTCTAAGGTTATAAAGAGCATGAAAAAATAGATAAACCCTCCCCAAACACATCAGGGCTTCTTTATACATCGTTGGAAAGAAAACACCATCACAAACAAAATCTGTCTTCCTGTGTAGGTCACCTTAAGTGGAATATTAGGTACGGGCTGGCTTGCTGATTCAATGCCAACCTAAGCTGGATTTAGACCAAAATATTATACTGTTATATTTTAGTCACACTGGATGACATGCAGCATGCTAGGAATGAGTGCCAAATGACTGATGGTATTTTGTTGATTGACCTTTCCAAGGCAACTGATACAGCAATTCATTCAAAACATTTGGTAAAACCATTGTATTTTCTCAATGGACAATTTTCATTGAACTTTCTGTTAAAACTAACAATTTACCTCCATAAAACCCAAACAAATTTAGTTTTTGTAACATGGAGGAGGTGGGGATTGGGGAAAAGTAAGGGGAGCCTCCATTAGAGGTTATTTTGGGGCTCTTTTTTTTGTCAGTTAATATTCTGTACAGTCCTTTATGTACGTAATAGCCTCACTGTTAGCAAGTATGGGATGAAATGTAAGTATTATTTGTGATACTTGTAGTATCATGCTTGATATAATTCACAAGTAGTAATTTCATTTTAACATTCCAAATTGATTCACTGGGAATAGTTGACTTTTTTCCAAAAGGCTTAAATCTCTATGGTAACAAGTTCTAGAAGAAAACTGAATGCAATTCTACAATGTCATAGCTTCATAGGACCTTTTTTGCTTGGAAACTAGTTCACATAATTGAGTCTGTACTCATCTTTAATGTATTATTCTGATACAGAAACGTTATGAATGTAGGCCGTCCAATGATATGTATTACAAGCTAAAGTTGAGTTCAAAATGAACCTCAATGGCCTGTCTGAGGTAACCAGTTTCCTAACGTTTAGCAGAGTCTTTAGTGGGAGCTGTGATGAGAGGAGGACAGACTAAGTGGTGAATCTAAATCCTGCTCCATAATGCTCCATGATGCCTCTAGCTAGCTAATGTAAGCTAGCTATCGTCCCCTTATTAAAACTCAGTGGGGGTGTTTTGATTGGCTAGCTCCCAGTACCAAAAGAAAGGGGAAGGGTTGATGGGAAATCAGGACCCTGAGGAACAATGGGGAGAGGCCAATGCTCCAGGTCAGCCTGATTGACAGGGCGGGCAGGCTAATCAGGGAGTCAGGAGGCCGGGGGGTCTCCTCCTCCGTGTGAGCTGGAAATGAATTGCCTGGGTCAGACAGAGTGGGGCCGAGCTAAGGAGAGAGCAGGGGCCTGAGCTGAGCTGGGGAGCAGAGCTGTGCCAGATCCAGAGGGGCCAGAAAAGCAGCCCAGGAAGCAGGTCAGTGCTCAGTGACGTAGCCAGGTGCAGAGAACAGGGGGAGCGGAGATTAAAAAAGACGCCACCACCTTGTACTCACCCGGCGGCGCTCCAGCTGTTCGGCGGCACTTCGGTGGTAGGTCCCTCACTTGCTCCGGGTCTTCGGTGGCACCCGCCGCTAAAGTGCCATCGAAGACCCGGAGCGAGTGAAGGACCCGCCACCGAAGTGCCGCCGAACAGCTGGAGCGCCGCTGGGTGAGTAAGAATTTTTTGGTGCCAAAAAATTTAAAAGGCGCCACTTGTGCTCAGTGGGGGAGCGGCTGCTGCCCCGCTCCCCCTCTGGCTACGCTACTGTCCGTGCTGGGAGCAGAGTCACAGAAGCAGCCCACAGAGCAGACCAGTGCTGGGAGGAGGAGCTGTAGCAACCAGAGCCAGAGAGGCCAGAGAAGTAGCCCATGGAGCTGGAGGCAGAGCAGCAGCAGCAGCAGAACTGAGGCAGGGTGGGGCTGGGGCTGGAGCAGTCTGGAGCCGGGTGCGGTGAGCATCTGGGAAGAGCGAGGGGGACCCTGGGCAGCAGGCCCAGTGCAGGGAGATGCCCCCAGCCAAGAGGCCTTGCAGACCAGACTTTGGAGGGGGATTGTAACCCCGACGGGGCAGGGGCGACGCTGGGAAGAAAGGTCCTGCCACCTAGAGCGTGAGAGCATGTGGCCACCGGAAGAGCAAGTGTCCAACCCGCAGCATCCCTGCAGCACAGCCAGGGCCTGAGAAGGAGGCCTGGGACATGTGAGGAACAGACTGAACTTCCCTGATATTCCAGAGATGCTGGTTGTGATGTCCCCGTGCCACAGAGGGAGGTTGTTTGTTTTCCTTTAGCCTTTCCCATTTTTTCCTTCTTTTTTTAATTCATTGTTGTTTAATACATTGTATTTGCCTTGAACTGTATGTAATGATCAGTGGGTCAGGGAAGCATCCAGTGCAGAGAGAGCACCCCGGAGTGGGGACACCCTGCCCCCTGCCCTAAGTGACCACGACAAGGTTGGGGATCGAGCCTCCCAGCAATCCTGGGCCCAGCCTTGTTGGGGTTATGAGGACTCTGCCACACAGAAGAGTGGAAGGGGAGTCCTCTAGGTCAGGCAGGGCTCTGGGTAAAGGAAGTGGGAGCAAGGACTCAGATCCTTTCGCTAGCCCATTTCACTGGGGTAGTGTATGAGCCAGGAAAGTTCCCCACAATAGTGCGACCATTTCCCCACTTAGACTAGGAACCCCTACTTGTTCTGCATTCCTAGTTCCTACACTTCTTCATCTTCCCTGTTCCTGGGTCTGACCCCTTGACTCTCACAAAGAAGCATCAGGAGACAGGTAGCCAACACAAGAAGCAGTGGCTGAGCACTGGGTAGAATCAGTAGGGAGCCTATAATGACTCCATGCCAAGGAAGCCAGCAGGAAAGTTGGTAATACAGCAGGTTGGGAGCATAGATTGCTGCCCACTGCAATGAGAAGATACTTCCAATCTCACTGAGTGGGTTTAAGAGGTGGGGAGTTGGTAGGAGATTGCTACAAAGCTTGGGAAGAGAGGAGAGATAGGAAAGCAGTTAACTTGGCTCCCATCTATTGCTTTAGAATACTAAGGACCAGTATAGTTGTTCCTAGAGTAGATGGGTTAATCTATTTTACAAGTATTGCTACTATCCCTACACTCAGCTGGCATTGTCTGGGCAGACAATATACCAGTCAAGTTGTAGAAAGATTAAACCATTTATAACTCCGTGTAGATTACTATGAATGTCCTTCTGACACTATAATTGATACAACACACTTCCGCTATTTCCCCCCCGATAATATATGTGAAATATATATCTAATATTAAAAATGTTACACCACGGGGAGGTGGTATTGGCCCAACCTTATTCAATATTATGATAAACGATCTTCCAAAACAAATCTATGAGGGGGAAGGTGTCACTCTATTTGCAGACAACTGTGCTTTATGGGTTACGAGCAGGAATATTGAAGTGGCAGAACAGAGAATCAGCAGAGCATTATGAGAGACTTCAGACTGGGAAAACGCCTGGGGTTTAAGTTCTCCATTGCTAATTCAAAGGATTCCTCTTTACAAAAAGGAGAGCTGCAAAGGAATGTAAAATGTATCTGCATGGAGAACAAATAGATATAGTTAAAAGGTTTAAATGTTTACCTGCAGAGTCTGCAGGTTGGGCCGATCTCAGCTCCCACTGGCCACGATTCGCCGTTCAAGGCCAATGGGGGCTGCAGGAAGTGGTGCGAGCTGTGGGATGTGCTGGCCGCTGCTTCCCACAGCCTCCATTGGCCTGGAGCAGCAAACTGCAGCCAGTGGGAGCTGCGATCAACCGAACCTGCGGACGCTGCAGGTAAACAAACCGTTCCGGCCCGCCAGCAGATTTCCCTGAAGGGCCGCGTACCAAAGGTTGCGGCCAAAGGATATATGCTATATTAAAGATAAAAGCAAAGGAAGGTCAACCTGCTTAAAAGTATTTCTGAGACTAATTGGGGAGCAGATAAGAAAACACTGCTTATAGTGTACAGAGCTTTAATCAAACCAGTTATCCTCTATGACTGCCAAACTTTTGGTCAGCATCAAAATCAGAAACTTAAATTAGATTTAATACAACCACAGGCACTATGAGTTGCATGTAGTGCATTTATTACAACACCTATGTGTGTGCTACATATAGCTTCTAGTGAAATGCCAGTTACACTAGGAATGAAACCACTGGACCTACTTTGGCCCAGAAAGTTAACAGGAACTGCAAGGATGAAAGTACCAAACAAATACATGAAGATTACCGGGAATTCAATAGGCAAACTATAGCATTGTGCCATTCTAATTATGTCAGAATACCACATGCCATTCGAGTTAAAATGTGGATGCAAGAGTTGAAAAGCTAAATGGGAAAATTAGTTATGGATGGAAAGCCACATACTCAAATGTGGATTTAGCATTATTTTATAAACTTAAGGGCAAAAAGGAGACAATAGGTATAAAAAAGGAAGTGTACCAGTATATAGATGAAAAATGGAGTTTTGTCAAATATATACAGAAGGGTCCAACCAAGAAAAACAAGAAGAGTACGGACAGCATATTGTATATCATCATTTGGAATTAGTACATCTAAAAGAATATCCAATTTTATAGCAGTCATGACAGCTGAACTAGTAGCAATAATGCTAGCATTAAACCGAATCTGGGATGTATGCCCAGCAGCAGAGGTTATTTCTTTGGACTCAATATCAGGCTTCATGGGGATAAAAAATGGTGTATCTGTATCCAGAAGTGATTTAATCAATGAAATTCTATTTCTAATAACAGAGTTAGCATGGATGGGGATACATGTAGCATTAGCCTGGATTCCAGTGCATATTGAGATAATGGGACTAAATGCCAGACAAAGCCACTACAAGTGCTGTAAGAAATGGAAACATTGACATAGAAATGTCCTTGAGTAAACAGGAATTCAAAATCCTAGTACAGAAAAATTTAAAAGAGGAATGGCAAAAAAAAATTGGATCAATGAAAATTACGTTTTTTGAATTGTGCCCTAGGGGTGAGGCTAATGACATACTTTCAAGTTTTGGGGTTCAGCCCAGAACAACGAGAATCAACCAATGTCACTGCTAGTTCTGTAACCATGAGTATCTTAAAATGTTCTGCTGCTGTAGCTCCCTGTCTGGAGCCCTAACATGAATAAGCTATACAAATACAAGCACCTTTATACCAGTATAACTGCACCCCCACTAGAGATTGTTCTGCTTTAACTATATCTGTTTCTAAGTTATAACAGTGCAAAAGGTGTGTAGACCAGCCTTTAAATTTCTACTTTCTGGGAGCTGGAGGCTGTCATTCGTTGTCCTGCTGTGCTTGATCATGTTTCTGTTGAAAACACCATCATCTTAAATCTAAACTTTATTTTTTTTCAAACTGTACATTTTAAATACTAATTTATTGGCATGTACAATGACTCAGGCCCAGTGTGGTGGCGCGCCTGTAATCCCAGCTGCTTGGGAGGCTGTGGTTGCCGGATCGCTCAGAAATTCTAGGCTGCTGTGCGCTATGTCAATCGGGTGTCCGGTGCTACTGATAGCCTGGCCAGCGGGTAGTTGAAGGACTGGCTAGAACAACGCATCTGATGTGTTGTGATCGGCGCTCTCTCTGTGAGGGCTGAGGGACTGATCAGTGACAATGACTCAAGTGGATGCAGTCTGTTTATACTAATACTCCTATGTTACATTTTCTTTAAAGGAAAATTGCAACAATTAGTGTGGATGGGGCCATATTTTCTAAAAACCTATCCTAGAACATGATTTGTGAACACAGGGTTGAGAGTTTATGCTGTGCTTCTAAGGCCTGGTCTACACTACAAAGTTAGGTTGATGTATGCCGCCTTGTGCCGACTTAGTTGTGCATGTGTCTACACTTCCTTTACTCCGACATAATAACACTTGCTCCCCAAGCACTGTTGAGCCAAGGTTGACACATGGAAGTCAACGCAGCACGAGTGTAGACATTGAATTACCCTATGTTTACCCTAACTGTCCTTGAGCAGATGTCCCACAATCCCCGACACCGAATGCTTCGGTCACAGTTGTGAACTCCACTGCGCAAGGGTCACAGAGACCAGAAGCGCCTCCCTCCAATTAAACCCCCCGCAAATTTTTGAAATGCCTTTTCCTAGTTGTGCAGCATGGTGAGCACACCTCTATCTGCTCTCCGTTATTGTGCGCAACTGCCCAGCTGACCATGCTGGCTACACACTCCAGGTGTACTCCAGCCTGGAGTAGACAGGAGATATTGGATCTCCTGGGCCTGTAGGGAGAAGAGGCTGTGTAAACATAGTTACGGACCAACCCTAGAAACATGGACACCTACAAGCAGATTGATCGGGGGATGCATGAGAATGGGTACAACAGGGACTAGCAGTAGAGCTGCATGAAAGCTAAAGAACTGGGGCAGGTATACAAGAAGGCCAGGGAGGTCAACAACCAATCTGGTGCCGAGCCTCAGGTCTGCTGCTTTTACAAAGAGCTGTGTACCATACTTAGCAGAGACCCCACTCATGAGCCACCCTGCACGCCACCATTAATACCTCCCAGGACCCTGAGCCACAGACACCTGGCATGAATAGGGAGGAGGAATATGGAGGACAGGTGAGCAGAGGGTCCAGCTGTGCCACAAGCCAGGATCTATTTTTATCTCTGCTGCAGTCAAGCCAGATCCTGCAGTTGAGCATGGGCGAGACCGATGCAAGGGAAAGAACCTCATGTAAGTGTGTAAATAAATTGCCCATTACAGTGATGGCACCCCCAACTTAACAGGACACAGCTATCGACTTCATTAATTTACTTGTACTAGAAAAGGTAGTGGTACAACAAAGAGGGGTAGAGTTTCTGCTTTTCAGTCCCCTTTAGAGTTAGGCAAGGGGGGCATGTTGAGCAGTTTGTTAACCTACACAGGGATGTCCCTTGAATCCTCCTGAGAGATCTTGATGACACTTCCATGGAGGTGCTCTGCAGTCCTCTTCCAAAGATTTCTAGGGGTGGCAGCCTTATTTCTTCCTCCGCGGAAGGACGCTTTTCCACACCAGGTGGCGATAACTTTGGCAGGCACCATTTCAGTAAACAGGCTAGAGCCATAGGGGCCCGGGTGACTTCAGGACTCCAGCAGCAACTGTGCTCTCTCTGGCTTTGTTACCCTCGGGAGTGAGATATCCACTAAAATCACCACTGCCTATGGAAAATGGTGCCAATATTCAGTACCATTGCCCTATACTCAGTTTCATGCAACTAAGCAACTCACTCCTCATTTCCCTCACCCCTGGTAAGTTATACTCACTATGGCTTGAGATGAAAGTGGCACAAGCCATAAGCAATCCAAAGTAGAAGTGTCAAAATGCTTGTCTTGTTTAACACTTTAGGGGCGCAAAGGGAGGGGGGAGGGAGTTCTGAATCTTAAGTTTAGCTTTCTCTTTCTGCTGTACTTACACTGGTACTTCTGTGTGTTTTTATCTATAGCTGTGGCCATTGTGGCCTTGAGGGGTTCGCCCTCCACACTAGTGGATTGACTGACCCAGATAAGAAGGAGGGAAAAAAAGAGGAAGTGGGAGGATATGTTCTGTGAGATCCTGCAAGCCAGGGCTGCATCAGACTGTGAGCACAGGGCCTGGAGGGTGAACATTGCAAACTGTCTGGAGAAGGAAAGAGCAGACAGGAGACAGGCTCAGGAATGCAAGCAGGAATGGGAGAGGGAGATGCACCAGGACATAATGGGGCTTCTCTGTCAGCAAACGTATATGCTGCAGACTCTTGCGGACCCCCAGGTTCAACAATCCCGGGCTTCAAAGTAGCAGCCGTATTAGTCTGTGTCAGCAAAAAGAACAGGAGTACTTGTGGCACCTTAGAGACTAACACATTTATTTCAACATAAGCTTTCGTGGGCTACAGTCCCACTTCATCAGATGCATAGAATGGAACATACAGTAAGCAGATATTTATACATTCAGAGAAACATGAAAAGGTGGAAGTAACCATACCAACTGTAAGAGGCTAATTAATTAAGAGGAACTATTATCAGCAGGGGGAAAAAACTTTTGAAGTGATAATCAAGATGGCCCATTTTGGACAGTTGACACAAAGGTGTGAGGATAGTTAACTAGGGGAAATAGATTCAATTAACGTAATGACCGAGCCACTCCCAGTCTCTGTTCAAACCTAAGGTAATGGTATCTAGTTTGCATATTAATTCAAGTTCAGCAGCTTCTCGTTGGAGTCTGTTTTTGAAGCTTTTCTGTTGCAAAATTGCCACCTTTAAGTCTGTCACTGAGTGATTAGAGAGGTTGAAGTGTTCTCCTACTGATTTTTGAATGTTATGATTCCTGATGTCTGATTTGTGTCCGTTTATTCTTTTGGGTAGAGACTGTCCAGTTTGGCCAGTGTATATGGCAGAGGGGCATTGCTGGCACATGATGGCATATATCACATTGGTAGATGTGCAGGTGAACGAGCCCCTGATGGCGTGGCTGATGTGAATCCCGGGTTTGATTCCCATTTCAGTCTGTAGGGAACTGCAGCATAGCACCTCCTTATGCCCCCCACCCCAACCAAAAACAACATTCAATATAGCCTTAGGGCCTGCATGCCTACCCCTATCACTCCACATCGTGAGAAAGGGATACGTGCACCAGTTGTGGCTCTCACAGGTCAGTATATGTGTAGCTACAATGGGTATCAATGTTCCTTCCTCAGTTTTATTTATTAGGGTTTCTAAACAATGTATGTTAAAATGTATTTACTTTCATGTTCAGAATTTTTAAGCTGTTTTTATAAGTAAATAAAAATTGTTTTTGTTTTGAAAGTAATCCATCTTTATTAATTTACAACACATGATGTATAATGCCTGCTGGCAGTGAAGGTGGCGGTCTTGTACACTCACAACCCATAGGATCAGTGCCAAACATGGTAGTTGTCATAAATGTACAGCACGTACCCCGAACTAGCAGCCCTTTCTCTTGATGTACTCTGTGGCAAGGTGCTCTAGGGCCAAAACAGGGCTTTGCTTGCTGTTCGTTGCTCCATAGCAGTACGGGAGCCCCATAGCTGCAGAGCCATCCACTATGCACATTGCTGACTCTGAGAGTCACAGTTCTGCACAGCAGGAGACGGATTAGTGGTGGCCCTGCACACTTGCATCACAACAGCCCCCACAGTAGATTTTCCCACTTCAACATGATTTCCCACTGACGGGTAGCAATCCAGCATTGCAAGTTTACACAGTGTGATCGCCACCTGCTTCTCCGCTGTCAGTACAGTTCTCAGTTTGGTCTCCCTGCGCTGGATGGCAGGGGCAAACTTGGCACACAGATTCGGGAATGTGGCCTTGCACGTCTGAAAGTTGTGCAGCCACTGCTCATCATCCCAAATCCTCATTATGATGCAATTCCACCAGTCAGTGGAATTGCATGCACAATGCAGAGAGAGAGAGCTCTCCCGTCAGCATAGAGAGCACATCTTCACCAGATGTGCTACAGAGGCACATCTGCATCAGTGCAGCTGCACCGATGTAGCGTAGACTTGCCCAGTTAGTTTGGCAAAATTATAAGCAACTGAAAACAGAGTCTTTTAATGGAAAGTGTCAGGCAATCTTAATAATAGACAGCATCATCAGTTCCAATTATGATAAGCACTTTTATATTGGTATAACTGTGTCCACACTAGGGCAGTAGTTCTCAGAGCCGGTTTCAGGGGGCCGCAGGGCAGCAAACACCTGGCACCCTGAGTCTATGCACCCCTCACAGGGCTGAAACCAGGAGCAGAACCACAGGGTGCCCCGAGCCCCGGCTCCCCCTGGAAGGCTAATGCTGGAGCTGCAGAGCTGAAGCCCAGTGCCCCAAGCCTCAGCGCCCCCCGGTGGGCTGAAGCCAGGAGCGGAGCCAGGGGGCTGAAGCCCCGAGACCCAGCGCCCCCCATGGGACTGAAACCGGGAGCAGAGTAGCAGGGCTGGAGCCCCGAGCCCCAGTGTCCCCAAGAAGCCCCGAGCCCACCCTGCTCGGAACCCCAGCCCCCCACCCCATGGCTGAAGGCCTAAGCCCTCACCCCTGCCTGGTGACTCAAGTTCAGAGCCTCAAGCTCCCCTTCCCCCACACCCCACAGCTGAAGCTCCAAGCCCCGCAGGGCTAAAGTTTGGAGTCCTCCACACACACACCTGGTGTCTGAACCCAGGAGCCTCATACACCCTGGACCCTGCCCTCCGCTGGGCCCTGGAGTTTTTATAGTATGTTAGAGGGGCCTCAGAAAGAAAAAGGTTGAGAACCCCTGCACTGGGGGATTTTACTGTTTTTACAATATCCGTTTCTAAACCAATATAGCTATAGAAGTATAAAAACTGTGTAGACAAGGTGTTAGCCGCTTTGCTGACAAAAGAACACAATACATTTACAGTAGGAAGGGGCTGCTGGCCAAGCTTCCTCCATTACAATTCCTTATATCTGGAATTTGCTTGCTCCCTTGGCCAGCCAGAACCCAGACTTGTTAGTCTGCTTGGTGTGTTGCACGGGCCATCTTCTTTTCTCAGACATTTAGAGAGCTAGTGGGATGTAGGGCCTGAGGAGTTTTGTGTGGGGAGTGCTGTGATGAGTATTCTGACTGTACTGGCAGTTAAGTTAGCAGGTGTATTGTGGATATTATACTGTAACAAAATATTTTGTTTTAAATATTGCAAAGCACCCAGAGCTCTGTACTGGCTCTGAAAAAATGAAATAAATAATAAAGGTACTCGGATACTACAGTAAAGTAGCGTGTTACTATTTAGATAGAGGGATTCTGTACTGGTGTATTCTTCTGTTATGACTGTTGTCGTGGTTACAGGGCTAGTTACATCTCTGTCCCTTTCCCAGGCTGAGTACATCTCCTCAGGTGTCCAGCCTAGTGCCTTTACCTCGCATGGGGTGGAATTCTGCAATTTTTCCACTCTTAGACTAGGTCCTGGGCCATAGTGCTCTGTGTATCAACCTTTCTAACCCTGAGATTGAACACCTGCCGTTCTTCCCATTGGGGATCCATCCCTGACAAAACCTTAAAACCAAAGCATTGTTTATTTTAACAGTAGGAACAGAGCATGTGGAGAAAAAGGATTTTAAAACAATAAATTAACCACATGCATCCCAATTTTACCATCCCCGATGGTAACTACGGCAGGCAGGGCTGGTGCAACCACTAGGCAAACTAGGCAGAAGAAGTGGAGCAGCGCCGGTGTGCTGAGGAGAGGAGGCGGAGTGGAGGTCAGCTGGGGTGGGGAGCTGCCGCAGGGGGGGCTCCCCAGGTGGAGGGGGGGCCAGGAGCTGCTGCGGGGGGATGCCGCAGGGCGGAGGGGAGCTTCCGCAGGGGGGGGGGGGCGGCAAGGTCGAAGTTTCGCCTAGGGCGTGAAATATCCTTGCACTGGCCCTGACGGGAGGCCTAACTTCGTCAGGCACCCCACTCTGCATCTTAGCGCATAGACCGACGCTTGTGGTGGCGTGTAGAGTACAGACACTGCACGCCCACCTAGCACAGGTATAAATAGCAGCATAAACAGTGAGGCACTGCTTAAGCAAGTAAAGACACTCCTGAACCCTAGGATATATACACTACATGGTTCTCTACTAGGGTGACCAGAAAGCAAGTGTGAAAAATCGGGACACGGGGGCGGTAATAGGAGCCTATATAGGAAAAAATCAGGACTGTCCCTATAAAATCAGGACATCTGGTCACCCTATTCTCTACATGCCCAGGCAGTGCCTCCCATGTCTACACTGCTATTTTTACAAGGGTAGCGTACTGCTTCCTCCTTACTCCTGGAATCTTTCCCCACTGCTGGTTCACTGTCATGTGTAGCTACGCACCTCAGGAAGTGTGGATGAAGCCTGCTTTTCACTGTGGCATTTAGCTACATGTGTAGTGCCTGTACTCTACGTGCCACAACAAGTGTAGGCAAGTGTATACAAGACCTTGGTTCCTCCTCCTCTCTTTTGAGAGAGAGAGACAGATAGATGTGTTCCCTGGCTTTTTCTTGCCCTGGCACTGTCTCTTAACAATTCTCAAGGGTTTGTGGAGAATTGGCTTATCTAGAGCCATTTTTTTCCTTCCTGCTTGTCTTTTTTTACAGCCTCCTGTTAAGATAAATCAATATATTCAAACAGTAAACATCCCAATAACATGTATTCAATAAACAGTATTCATAAATTGTGAGAGCAGCTCCAGTTCAGTCACAATCATTTTGTATTAATGTAACCCTTCTGCCCGTCAGAGTCGGCAGCAACAAGGGCCGGGTTCCGTACCTAGGGGTTCCATTCCAATAACACAATGCAAAACCGGCTCGAGCCCCCACCCAGTGACCTGGGACAAATATATATCACCCACCCTGGGCGCCTCTAAGAGGCAGTACTTCCCCTCTCGCAAGCACAGAGTCTGAGTGTAGAAAAACCTTTTAATGATAGAGAGAAACAATGCGGCCTTTTGTTGGGGAAACACCACATCTAGGATTTGTAAACCAAACTGTGAGCAACGACCCACCCCAGCAAATTGGCCATGTCCTTTCCCTTTGGTTCTTGAGTCCACCAACCCCAAAAATCACCCAAAGTCCCAAAAGCCCAACAACCCAAAAGTCCAGACCCAGAGTTCAAAAGTTCATCTGCAGAGTGTTACACCCCACCAGTCTGGGTAGAAATGGGGAGGGGAGAGGTAAGGGGCACCTTACGTGGCTCAAAGCTGACTGTCCCTTCGTGGGGCTTCACTCGGCTCTGCTCTGCTAGCCATCCCACGAGTCACTCCACTCAGCCGTCCCGCAAGCCGCTCCAGCTGTCCCGCCAACTGCTCCGCCCCGCCAGCAGCTCCGCTCCGTCAGCCAGCCTGCAAGCCGCTCCGGTTGTCCCGCCAACTGCTCCGCTCCGCCAGCAGCTCCGCTCCACCAGCCGCTCAGCAATATATCTTCCAGCTCCCCCACTACTTAACACAGTGCTCAGTGATTTCAGCTCATAATAATTTCAGCTTTTTAGTGATTTCAGCTTGTAGTTAGGGGAGCCTTTGTACTCATTTGCACACTTAGCCCAGAGTGATTCTAACTCAGCAGCCTGTGATTAGACTCCTAAGGAACTCAAAATTAGCTATGATATTCCACAGCAGAGAAAAAGAAGGAGATACAATTGACATTTAGGACCCTCAAAAGAGGCCCATGCCAACCAATACAAATACCTGTCCCCAGCCTCTCTCAATTCACTGGGTTTTGGAATCCATGTCCCTCGCCTAGCAAGTGCTGCTTAGCTAATGGTGAGTCCCTTCATCATAACAAAAGCCCACTGTCCTTGATTCACATAATCAGGGTAACAACACTTTATTCTTCCTGCCCCAATAACAGAGAAACTGGGGCTCCCACAGCAGCCAAAATGACCATTTGGACAAGCGGTCCATCATGCTTTGCAGGGTGGGTGTGTCCATGCAAACAAGATTAGCCCCTGACATTCCTGACATCCCTTTCCAGAACTCACCACCAGATGTCAGGATAGAGCTCATCCTGACTCTGCTTACATCAATAAACAAATAATAAGAGAATCAATGAAAACATGCTATTCAACATTACTCCTGGGGGAATTTTGCGCCATTGTGCATGCGTAGAATTCATGTCCACCACAGATTTCTTTGCTTCCCTGCAGAAAAATGACTTTCTGACAGGAAAGCAAAGGGAAGCTGCAAGAGCTCCCTAGCTGTGCAGGTACACTGTTTCATGCACCCGGCAGAGAGGTAAATCACTGCAGGACTGGGGACACCACAGCCAGTGGCTCCTACCCTGAGTTGGGATCATCTGCTAGTCCTGGCTGGACTGGAGGCAGGAGAGGACGGGACTTCCTCTTCCCCTGCAAGGAGTGGCTGGGGCTGTGTCAGACCCACTCCCAGAAACCTCCCCCAGCTGCAGGAAACTCAGCATCCTCCCCTGCTTCCTGCCCACATTGCTCCTCAGCTGCTCAGGGAGGGGTCACAGTATGGGGAGATGCTCCCCCATCCATCCAACCCCTGTGCATCTGGACCTCCCATACCCAGACACCCCTGCCAAGCCTGACCCCACACACCCAGAACTCCCCTAGCCCTCCATACCCGAACCCCACCTCACTGAATCTCAACCCCTGCACCTGGAGCCCTCTATACCCAGATTCCCCTGCCTCCATACCCCCACCCCTGCATCCAGACCACCCCCCACTGAGCTCCCTGCACTCAAACCCGCACACTGACGAGCCCCACCTCCCCTGCACCACCCTGAGCCTCCACATCCAGACCCCCATGCCACTGACCCCTAACTAGCTGCACCCAGAC
The DNA here is from genome assembly GCA_037349315.1 of Chelydra serpentina. Classification (NCBI taxonomy): domain Eukaryota; kingdom Metazoa; phylum Chordata; order Testudines; family Chelydridae; genus Chelydra; species Chelydra serpentina. Next base: position 110,963,026 of record JBAIAC010000004.1, read on the forward strand.
GCCCCTGCTGAGCCCCAGCCACCTTCACCTGGAAGCCCCCACAGAGTCCCATTGCCCCTACACCTGGAACTCCTCCAATGAGCCTCTGTGCATCCAGGTCCCCCCACATCTAGACCCCCCACTGAGCTGCCTGCACCCAGATTGTCCCACACAGAATCCTCCCACCCCACACCTGGATCCTCCTGCACTGAGCCTCTCCACACTTGGATCCTGCCTGGCTGAGCCTGCCTGCCCCACTCCTGGTGCGCCTGGCGCAGAGGAGCAGGGTCCCAGATATTTCTGGGGCAGGCCCAGGCCTTGTGCTCTGTCAGGATCATGTGCAACCTCACCACTGAGTCTGTGTCCCGGCGGTGAGGGATAGGGGGCTGCAGGGTGAGCTCCCACCTTCGTGCAGTTGCTGGCCTGTGCTCCCCACTGCCATGCTGGAGCCTCTGCATTTATTTATTGACAAATAAAACTTACAGAATTTTAAAATATTGTGCTCAGAATTTTTAATTTTTTGGTGCAAAATGCCCTCAGGAATATCAACATGTAATAAATGATCCATGAGTCAAGTGGCTGGACTAAGAAAGACTGCATACAAAATTGGTTTTACGTACACTTTTATAATGTTATCAGTTCATCCCTCATTGGCTGGGACTGAGAGGCGACGTGTTAAAAATATAACCACACCAAAGCTGCTTGAAGTAACTACTGTACTGCCTGTAGAAAAGTGTTATAAATTAGGACCCAGCTCCCCAAAATAAATAGAATCCCCATGTCCAATTTCACTGCTGTTGAAAGTGGGTGCAACTCCATTGAACTCTGTATATCGTTAATATGAATGTGATTGGCTCTTTTTCTCTGTCTGTACCAATATTCTTTTCTTTTTATAAATGCTGTGTAGCACTGGGTGTGGATTTCAATAAGGCTCTAAATCCTACCTTAGATCTTTATCCTTTATTTCCTGACATTGTTCTCAGGTCTTTTGTTCTGTTTTGGGGTTTGTCTGTTTGCTTATGTTTGTAGTGAGAAACATTAATTATTAAAGCATTTGATTATGATATTCAGTGACTGTTTCCTTGTTTCACAACTTTTTATTCACCCTTTTTTCTGTCACTTTCCATTTTTCTTTTGGATTTCATTCTTCTGGCATCCCAGTAATTTCCCCTGTGATGCTGGCATTCTCTGATCTGCTCTCTTGGACCACGCTTCTGTTGCAATCACCAGCCTAAATATACATTTTAATTTTCCTTTCAGCAAGACTGAGGTCCAAAGTTAAGTCCATCCCTATTCAGAAGAGCACTCTAGCATGTTTCGAGAGTAAATCATGTTTAAGTCCCATTTAGAGATGGGCAGGAAACAGTTTTCTCATCCCAGGAGAATTTTTGAAATTTAAAAAAAATGTTCTCATGCCAAATCAGGACAAAAAGTCAATCTCAAACATTTCTGCAAACTGGAAATATGAAAAAAAAACAGATTAGGTCAATCAACACATTTTGTTCTAATAATTTCAAAATATTTCATTTTCATTTCATTTACTTTTTTTAAAAAATTAATCTTTTAAACTTTTTTACTGTAAATCAACTTAAATTTCAAAACAAAGTCATTTAGAAAGAAAAACAGAGCTTTTTTGTTTTGAAAATGTAAAAATGGAATGTTTCAAAAATGTCAAAACAGGAAATTCTTCAGAACCAACCTTTTCCCATGAACAGTTTCAGTATTGACTAATTGATCATTTTGTCAAAAAATTCCCAACCAGCTCTAGTCCCAGTGGCTTCAAGCTAAGCGCATGCTTAAGTGCTTTTCAAATAAGGATCCATTTGTGCACTTTCTTAGCTTTGCTAAGGGCCTAGAAGAGCAAATAATTTGCCACGTGTGATACTGGGTTTATTCGTAAAAAGCTCCTGTAAAGTTAGCATAAAGATGATTTATTATGTAATTATAATTGTTCATGTACAAACAGCCCCATCTGACACCCAGGTGCTAGATCAGACCCTAACTGTTTTATACAGTTTACTTTTAGTGAGCAGTGAGTGATTATTTAATAATACCTTAGTTCCTGTGAAAAGCATGACATAAAAACCAACATTCAAAGACACACAGAAATATTTACATACATTCTCACAATGATTTGACATATTTTGAAAGTCAATGGAGTTGTTCTTGTTTTCACCAGCAATGCATTACTCCTTTGATGTGTCTGGTTGTCCAAGTTCTATACCAACTTAACAAAAATAAAGACATTTCCCTTTTGGTTTTAACAGTGAGTTAATTGAAACTTGTGAAGTCATTTAACAGGCATTCACCAAGTGAATTTATTGTTTACTTCGCACCATAAACTAACTTTAAAAATGCAGCCATGGAAATTTACTTGGCAAAACCTGATCATCAAACAGACAATTTATCAGAAAATTCCTAGCCACTCCCTACTTTAAAGTTGAAATTTGATGCTGCATAACTGCCTCCTGCCCCCTTCGGCTATAATCAGAAAAGAAAATAAGGTTACACAGAAGGACCCCAATCCTGCAGTCTGGTCCATGTAAGTATCTTTACTCATATGAGTAGCCCTGTTGGAAACTTTAAAACCAAAGGGATTACTCACAAAAGTCAAGTTATGTAATGTCCACAAGTCTTTGCAGGATCAGAGCCCAGAAGAGCAGTAAAAGTATTAACTCTTTAAAAGTTATCTGCAAAGGAAAAAAGAATTGGGTTTGTGCATTTATTTGCTTGGTTTACATTAGAAGTTCAAGTCTTGTTAACCCTGTTTTTACTGGAAGACTCTACAGATGAACAGAAAACAACTAGGATTATGACATCACCCATACCAAGGAAGTGAAACTTGAACTGCTGGAAGGGAAAGACTGTATAAAATTATTAGGGCCAGATCATACCCTCATGTGGTAATATGGGGCAGGAAACTCTGTGAGGTTCCCCTTGAAGAGTGTCCTCTACATTCCTCCATCCTTGGGGGCAGGGTTTGTGCCCCTGTGTGGAAGAAAGTAAAGATCTGCCCCCGTGGCTATCCTGAGATCTTCAGGAGGGCATGATGCTATCTGTGCAGAGAACTGCTGCTTCCACAGCAGTTCTGGCCTCCTGCAGATTTAGCTGTACTCCTTGGCAAGCACAGTTCCACTGGAGCCATGCCACCAGGGATTCCTCTGTTTGCAGCTACCCCAGCGCCTTCTTCATAAAGGCCAGGAGGGGTAGGCCACGGAAATATAATCATGCTCTGTCTGTATTACATTTCCAGGTTCCAGCACAGGGCTCCTGTCAGAAGGATGCTTCAGCCATTCCCCCTTCTGTTTCTGACATGTGTGATCTTGTTCCACCCCCAGAATATGCAGGCTCTTGTTGAAGGCCTCCTGTGATGGGAATATATAGGGGGAAAGGGAGAGTTGTGCTTACTTTATGTCTGCTTTATGCTACCAGAGCTAGCATGGTGCCATAGGATAGAGATTAATTCCCCTCCAGCATGAGTAAGGATGGCAGAATCCAACCCTAATTAAAGCAGCCCAAAGCTTCAGGGCACAACTATGTCAATTGAAAGTCCCTTTAAAACCCAGAGAAGATAAGAAATGAACAACAGTAGTGAATGATAACTTATTTGTTTGCCTACAGCAATAAGCTAGTTACCTCGCTGGATCAGGTGAGGACTTTTTTTGGATCGCAGCTGGAAGGTTTCTGTAATCAGTGGTTCAGGATGGCGTGTTTAAATTCTTTGTCATTTCATTCAAACCTGAATATGGAAGACTCTTGTATTGGTTCCCCCACATTTTCAGAGTGGAAATGGTATTTCTAAATCCCAGACAACTCTTTGAAAATGTATGGGGCTTTCTTCTGTCGCCTTAGGGAAAAGATGCTTTATGAGAAACTGTTGCTTTGTTCATATAAGACTATCAGGCGATTTCTGAAATTGCACTGAGTATTATTTGACAGGACAGTATGTAAGTTTCAAAACACCCGTGGGAGCCTTGAACAATCTTTCTGTTGAGGTTGGTGGGTGTAGATTTCTGTTTTCACTCTATATAAAAGGATTTTAACATCTATAGAAGGAAGTAAACTTAACCTAATACCACATACACAGTGATGCCTAGGGGAAACTGATAGAAACCAGGTAGGTGGGATAGGGACTTCTGAAATGTATTTTAGTTACTTGTTTATACCATATTTATTCTTAAAAAAAAAAACTAATTCCAACCTGTTTATCCGTGCACCTGCCTGGCTTATGCAAATACATGTTCTTATTACTCTTCCCACGTCCTACCCAATCATTCTGATTGATTGATTGTTTACATTCACTTGCTGATTCTTGTAAGATTGTAAGATTTCAGGGCAAGAATGGGTTTTTATTCTGTATTTGTACAGCACCTACCACATTTGTGGTCCTCTCCTGATCGGGGCTATTCCATGCTACTACAATCCAAATAATAAATACAAATTCTTTAATGTACTTAATAGTACTTTTTTCTTTTTAGATTCCAATACTGAAGGATTGAATTAGTTCCCAGAATTGTGTTCTGTTTTCGTTTGTCTTCAGAAAATGAAAATAACTAGACCAATAATTTTCCCTTATGAGACATATTATCACTCACATTTTTGTCAGTTCCTCCCCCCCGCCCCACTGATTTAAGTAGAACTGCTCTAAAACAATCTCAAGCTTAAAAAAAAAATGTTGAAGAAAAAGGCCATTTTAACAAAAAAAGTTCCCATTTTTGACCAGCGCTAGTTGCAGGTAATGCCTTATGCCCTGTACCTAAGAGTTTTTGAAAATAAGTCCCATTCAAGTGGACCTCTGTGCCTTTGCAGAACCCCCGAGGACCTCTGTACTGACCCAGAGCTTTGCCTGTTCAGAGTTCATTGCAAAGACGAAAGGAAAATTGTAATGTCTTTTTTCCTAATTATGTTATTATTAGCACGTGTTGGTGCTTTGTGTATCACTTCCTTGTCTCGTGCACTAGCATGGTGGTTCTTTCTGATTTGGTTCTGGGAGCCCAGTGCCCACTGTTTCCTAGCTCGCATGGGAGAGTGTAGCAGTGCAGTCTCTCATATTCCCAGAATCCTTATGGAGACCCAAGAGAGGGAAGGGAGAGGCCAATGGGGGAAGACAGGTGCCTTCCCATGAGGCATGGAGAGGCCTCATGAATCCAGGACGGGAGGCAGATAGTCATATTCCATGATTCTGGAGAGACAGCTGGCTAATTACACTGCCGTAATCTGATTGGCATCAGTGAACATGAAAACCATTACAGAAATGCTGTTAATTGTAGGTGTCTTGAGGTCCTCAGGTAGGTAAGCCTAAAGATTGCCACTTACTATGATTTTACAGGCAGTTGACTAGTGAAAAATAAAAGGGATCTATTAAAGAGCTTTGAGATCTACAGATGAAAAGCACTATATGAGAGCTAGGTAATATTATTTTATTATTAATTAACTATTTCTCTGAGAAAATCTTTCAGTGAGACCTTCTCATTCTTTCCCCCTTCATTTTTGCAAGTCAAATCCTGCAATTGGTGCTCCCATTGATTTCATTGTCAGTTTTGCCCGAGTAAAGACTGCAGGACCAAAGAAAGAGGAAAAGGTTGAGTCTAATATACTGATTTATCCCATAGGAACAAGTACTTTCTTCTCATGCGAATTTTCCTAGTTTAATCCCTGATGGTCATATTTATCCCTAGTATAAAGCTGTATAGCTCTTTGTGATTACACCAAAGGTAAATTTGGCCCAAGGTTTTGTTTTATATCATTGTATCGCTATTTCCTTTTCCCTACATAGGAAACAATAAGTATATTAAAACACAAAACAAGGGAAATGAAAACTAAGAGAGAAGAATGGTCTTATCATTAAAACGCAGGACTGGGAGTTAGGAAACTTTAGTTCTCCAGCACCACCACTGAGTTCCGGTATGTCCATCCACACTGCAAAAAAAAATCCCATAGCAGCAAGTCTCAGAGCGCAGATCAACTAACTTAAGCTCACGGGACTCACACAGCAGCACAAAAAATAACAGTGTAGACGTTTGGCTTGGAAACTAAACAGTGGCAGAGAGTCTCGGAGCTCAGGCTTCAGCCCAAGCTCAAATGTCTACATTGCTATTTTTAGTTGACCCCCTGAGATTTGCTTCTGTGGTTTTGTTTTGCTTTGTTTTTGTTTTTTTGCTGTGTAGATGTACCCCTAATTTCTCCGGAGCACATTCTGATATGCTCATTCATGCTAAATAGCTAACTTTACACACATTACATTACTCACAAGTAGAGCTGGGTGAAATGTTTTGACCAAAAAACTCAGATTCAGGTCACCTGAAACATTTTGCAAATGTGGGTCCATTGTAGCAAATTGTTGTAGTCAAAACAAAACAAAAGAACTGCAGACACAAATTATTGAAGCGGGGATTGGAAGCTGGGTGTCCCCTCTCCCAGCTCAGGGTTGTAACTACTGGGCTGTAGATTCATGCTTACTTTCTCTCTCTCTGGCCCAATACATTTTCAAGTGTTTTACGCAAAGTGAAACAGCTTCAGCAGGAGAGATTGAGAAAGCCCCACCCCAGACTAGCCAATAGCCTGGCAGTTAGGCCCCGCCCATCCCTTAGGAAAGGGAGATCTGGGTTCAAGTTCCTATTTCAGAGCTAGGACTCAAATCTGCATCTCTCACATTCCTGGTATGTACCCTAAGCACTGGGCTATGGGGGGCACCCTTTCTCTGCCTTGACTTTGTGAATCTAGCCCTTCATTTCTTTTGCTTTTATTTCAAAATGGTTAAAAATGCCCCAAAACATTAGAAACTTTTCATTTGACCCACATTAAATTTTTCAGCTCTTTCAATATGCCGAATTTCTGTTTGATCTGAACTTTTTTTTTTAACTGCCAGTGAACCAAAAAATCAGTTATTCACATAGCTGTACTGACAGAGCATATGAGTAAGTGTTTGCAGGACTGAGGCCTTAGAATCCTCATTAGTAAAATGGGCTATAATCACTCTCTGTCTCAGAGTTAAATAATTAAACCTAAGTACTACTCCATTAATGAAAGACTGTGTATTCCTCTAGGCTGTTCCTGGGGGAGTTGAGTGTGTTGTGCATGTGGGGACGGTTATGCTCCCAGAAATTGTAGTGAAGGTTGTATTGATGGTTAGGAAGGTTCAGTTGTGTGAAGAATGTTTTAAAATATTCTTCTCATCTCAGAGTATTTTTATAGACACAAGGAGCAGTGCAACATCACTATTCATTCCTGTCCTTGACTTGTTCCTCTATTAGGCATTCTCATTCTCACTTTTCCCCCCCATCAACTGTGGGAGCATGAGTATCTGATCAATGCAACTTTGGCCTGGTCCAAAGCCACATTGTTCCTTTGCCTACTACTTCCTTTAAAACTGGCCGTAATCTGTTGACAATAACTTTCATCAAGATTTTTCCTGGTATTGTTCTGGCAGCTTTTCCATTTTTAACTGCTTCACTGCTCTTTCTATTTCTCCTTCTTATGATGGTCCAGTCTGCCTTGAAAGCTGCCCCATTCATCTAGTTGGTGTAGAATGCATGCATATGGAACTATAGCTTTCAGTACTTTGTCAAAAAGCTCTTTCCATACTTCCAGCACTGCTTTGGCATTTGTTATTTATTCACTGGTAGACTTTCTTACTGCTTGCATCATTGGCCTGATTGTATTGCCATACAACTTAACCTTATTTCATTTAGTTTCCATATATTATTTTCTTGACACCTCCTCTAGTTGTTGAGCCTCTTCTTTCCAGAACTTTTACTTTTCCAGTCTTCCTTTGTGATTTGTTCACCACTTTGGGCAATGCTTTTACTTCTTCTGCTTTTCCAGAAGACTTGGCTTGCTTGAACTTTTCTTGTAATGTTCTGCTTATGCCTTCCACTAACTTCCTCTGCCAGGGGCACCGGAGCCGTCCCAAAAGTGCCCCCCCCCCCAAATCCCCGCCCCTGTGTCCGGGCCCCTCGGGTCCCCCGCCCAGGACAGGTGGAGGGACCCAAGCTCCACACAGCTGCCTGTGCAGCTCTCCCCAACCTGGGTCCCCACAGCTGCCCGCACGGCTCTTACCATGGCTGGGCTGCGGCTCAAAGGCCTCCCTTTCCCCCCTCACCCGCCCTGCCTGCCCCGCCAGCTGGAGCCAGCTGTGGTGAGCCGAAACAGAGTCGCGGACCCCTCCACCCCCACCTGACTGGGATGGGCGCGGGACATGGTCCAGGGGCTGCGCTCAGCCCCCCTCACCGTGGGCAGGTAGAGGGTCTGTGTGCACGGCTCCCACAATTGCCTGGGCTCCCCTCCCTGGCTCGGCTCTACACTGGCCTGGCTGGGGGTGGGGCCTCAGGGGAAAGAGGAGGGGAAGGGCGCGGGGTGTCTCCTAGCAAAAAGTGGACAGGCCAGCCCCGTCCACTTTCAAAAAGTGAGAGGGCCATGGCCCCCTGGCCTAAGTTCCCTCTAAGCTGCGCGGCTGCATGGCTGCGCAGCAGCCTATTAAGCGCTGTGCAGGTGCTCAGGGCTGCGGCGGGGAGAGATGCCTCTCCCTCAGCCTTGGACCTGCCACAGGAGAGGCATCTCTCCCCCGTCCCCAACCCAGCCCGGGCCTGGACCTGCCATGCCTGGGAGAGAGGTTCCTGTCCTCTGGTCCCCGCCACATGAATTTTGTTATGTGCACCAATATGGAGGTGTTGTGTCACACACATCACCTCCATATTGGTGCACATAAGAAAATACATTCCGCACATGCATGGGAAATATTAGAGGGAACATTGCCCCAGTCCCCCGGTTCTGGTGCCACTGTCCTCTGCTGTATTCTGTATTACTTCCTTGAATATTTCCTAGCCAGTCTGTAGTGAGATTTCTTCATCATACAAATAGATGGCCTAAAACACTCTCCAAGCATTGTGGGGAGAGATAGGTCAGTGGTTTGAGCATTGGCCTGCTAACCCCAGGGTTGTGAGTTCAATTCTTGAGGGGGCCATTTAGGGATCTGGGGCAAAAATTGGGGATTGGTCCTGCTTTGAGCCGGGGGTTGGACTAGATGACCTTCTAACCCTGATATTTTCTGATTATCTGTATGTCTTTCTCAGAGAGCTATCCTTTAACTTATCAAGTTTGGCTCCACTCTTCTTTTTCTTGGACTCTAAATTAATCTTAATCTTTCCTATTGTAGTTCATGATTACTGCCCCACACTGCACTTCTATAGACTATAGCATCCATTAGTGACCTTCTATGCCTTTTACTACTAATAATGTGGTCAATCTCATTTTTAGTTTGACCATCTGGTGAGTTCCATGTATGCTTTTGCATATCTTGTGAAGAAACCATGTACTACCAATAATCAGATTGTGCATCTCACAGTAAGTTCTTAACCTTTCCCCCATCATCATTTGCCATGCCAATGCCATGTGGTCCAATGCCATTTGGTTGCTTACCATGTTCATTACCAACCTTTGCATTTATATCTCCCATCAGCAAAATCATATCATGATCAGAAATCTCATTTACAATGGTATCCAACTGTTGATAAAAAACCATCCTCCTTTTCCTCTTCTGCTGCTTCTGTTGGTGTGTAAAAGCAGATCTCTGTTTTGCATAGTTTACTGTAGGCAGTTGTAAACCTTACTATGACCATCCTCTCAAACCTTACTATGACCATCCTCTCAAACACTGGTTTCCAGCTGTTAATTGAAGTAACTGTTTTCTTGTTCACTGCTGTAGCAACCCCATTCCTATGCTTTGTTTGTCTACTTGAATTTCCAGAATAACAGAAAGTATAATTTCCAACTTTGAACTCTCTTGTACCCAGACAACGTGTCTCCTGTACGGCAGCAAAGGAAGCTTGTCTCTTCCTTAATTCTGCTGCTACTAGCTCAATCTGGCCTAGAGTAAATTGAGTTCTAACATTCTAGCTTGCAATATGTGTAATAAGTTTAGTTGTTATCTGAAATCCATGGCCATTTCCATTTTTTAGGCTTGATAGGCCTGGGTCAAAATCCCTGTAAGTCAATCTGGCTTGCTATACTGTTTTCAACATACACCTCCATGCCGTTCACACATTTTAAAACATTTTGTTTTTTAAGCAAAATAAATTAGTTTTAAGATCAAGTAATTGTATATTTCTAAAAAACAAAACATTTTAAAATGTGTCTGGCACTTAGCATTCTAGAGAAACTAATATAAATGTATAATGTTTGTAGAGCATGCCAAAGCCCTCAACTGGGAATACAAAGTAGTATTATTGTAAACAAAGATAAATAAATGCTAATTTTAAAGCTGTGGTGCTGTATATTAAAAATACAAAACTATTATGAAAAATAATATCTGTCCAAAAATACCCTTCCTCTTACAATCATACAGGTTGGGAGGGTCCAACTTGGAAAGAAATGATTGAACGTTTGAGATAGAGAAGGAGCATCAAATATGTGCTTGCTGCTGTACAAGACACAGACATGGTATATCCCTAAGGATCCCTGATCCTCTTCACAGATCCACATGCTTCAACTATTTGATGGGACTTCACATGTGCAGTTCTGTGAGCAGGATGGGGCCCCATGCACACTGAAATCTGCCAAAACCCAAGCATGGGATGCGATGCATGACAAAGAACCAAAATGAGAGGCACAAATAATTATTCATGAAGGGAACTGAAAATGTTGTAGCATTCCTTCTCTTTGTGTATATAACTCTTTCTGTAACCTTAGTTAGATGATTGTTTATTTCTGATACAAATAACGTTCGACAGTAAAGTGGGAGGATACTGAATTTGACTGGAATGTAGGTAACTTTGGAACTAAAATGAGGGACATGTGAGAGGTATGTGCCCTGATACTTTTCACAGCTTTTGTGATACTTTCACAGACTGGTGAGACAGCGAGAGAAACAGAGACAGACAGACAGACAGAGACAGATGGGAAGAGATTAGACAAATCCTGAGCCTACTGAATTCAGTGGCCTACTGGCAACTGAATTTGACCTCAAGACTCTACAGCACAACACTCAGCTCCCAGCAGTAAACACTGGATGTACCTTGGTCTTGCTGACTTTTTTTTTCACTCCCAAATTTCACTGTCTAAATTCAGAACATATCTAGTTGCTCCTAATGCACCAAAACAATCCAGATGCTGGTGCAACAGTAACCCTAAAACCAGCACCTGGATCTTGCTGGATCCAGACAACCTGGGTGCCCCACCCTAAAAATTTCTCTGCCTAAATGGAAAACAAGTTTAGCCGCTTCTACTCCAGGGGAAAAAAAATCTGTTTGCCAATATTTCTTGGGGTATCCTCCCAATTTTTGGCCTCAACACCCCAAATTCCACTGCCTAACTAGAGAACACCATGGTTGGTGAGGTAATATCTTTTATTGGACCAACTCCTGTTGGTGAGAGAGACATGGTTTTGAGAAAAGGTATTACCTCACTCACCTTGTCTCTCTAATATCCTGGGACCAAACACAGCTACCACAATACTGCATAGAACATCATGGTTGGCGGCTTCAATTCACTTTGAAAATGCACATTTCTGGAGCACATTCCAGCACAACAGAAGGCCTGATCTGGCAGCTGTATACTGCTCAATCTAGCCAGATTTTGGTCCAATCATGCAAATTCTACTGTCTAAATGTTTAGTTGCTCCTACTGCACCTTAAAAACCAGGGCTTCGATACATCCTAGTGCTACCTTGCTGCAGTGTGTTGTGCCACAATATGTTGAGATCTGGATTATTCTCATGAACTAGAACTACATATTTTGTACTAAATTTGGACCATAAAACTGAGGGGTATACAGTCAGAATTTAGCTGAGTCCAACAGAATACAGGGGTGCTAAAGTAGGGATAGAGGGGCTTTTTGTCCCATGATGTGTTGGGAGGGGGGCAGGTTATTTTGATGAACTAGTTAGGAGTAACACTTGTTCTCTCTTTTTTGATGGTTAGTTTTCAGGGTTTGTGATCAAAATGATTCTAAAACCCAGCAGGCTCTAATAATATTCAGAGGCCAAGTATACACTGCAAACTTTTGCTGACTAGTTGCAGTAGTGCTGGTTTTGGGGTACTTTTGCTCCAGGATCTGGGTTGTTTTTGGTGCAGTAGGAACAGTTAGATATGTTCTCAGACAGTGAAATTTGGGATTAAAAAGTCAACAAGATCAGTGTTTAGTGTTAGTTATGTTGGTTAATAGGTTGATGAGGTGTAATCTCTGATTGATGTAGGTGAGACAACAGAAGCCTATAACGTAGAAAATTATGCCACCAAAATTGCGCTTTTGACGGTAATGCTTATACTGCACCGAGGTGGTGCTGGAATAAGCTATACAGGTAAAAAGCAGTTTTGCTGATATAAACGGCATAGCTATGCCAGCAAAGTGCAAGTAGTATAAACCAGGCCAGATACTGGATCTGTTGGGTCAGATACATGCTGTTAGCCCAGCATGTTTTGGAGTCTGGATTTTTAAGGTGCATTACAAATGGTAAAAGAGATGTCTTAGTTAGGCAATAGCACTCGGGCACTGTCTGGGGACCAAAATCAGGAGGCTGGAGGAGGTTGCAATGCTGTGATCACAGACTGCACCTTTGTTTTGTTTTGGAGTAGGACAGTGGCTAAAAGTGCTTCTCCATTTCAGGCGGGTGGGCTGCCGCAGGGGCCAGACCCAAGTGTCGCTGCAGGGCTAATGCTAGTGTGTTCCATTCTATGCATCCCCGCCACGAAAGCTTATGCTGAAATAAATGTGTTAGTCTCTAAGGTGCCACAAGTACTCCTTTCTTATGTTCTTTTTGCTAGTATTTGTGTGTATTTATTCTGTTCTCGCCTGGGGCAGGAAAATCACTGGGGCTGGGACAAGCCAGGCAGGGGACAGACCCAGGTGCCCATGGCACGGTAGGGCGGGGATGCACGGGGGGCTCGGGAGAAGAGGGAGCGGGGCCGCTGGAATTCGAGCGCCTGGGTCCAAAGCGGGCAGCGCCGGCTCCCAGCGCCAGCGGCGCGCAGGCGCAGCGATCCCCCGGCCCCGCTGCGCCCGCCCCGCGCAGGCGCACTGAGATCACGAGCCTCCTCCCGCAGAACACGCCTCACGCCGAGAGCGGCGCCGGCCTGCGCATGCGCCGAGGCCGAGGCTGGGGCAGGGACTGGCTGGCTGGCGGCGGCGGCGGCTGCTGCTGCTGCTGCTGCGGGCGGAGTTCGCGCCGCGCGCCCCGCCGGGGATGGTGAGCACGGGCCCGCTGCTGCGCCTGCTGACCGCCCTCGACCGCCGGAGGATGAAGCTGCTCATGGCGCTCGCCCTCGCCGCCTACGTGGCCTGTGAGTGGGGCGCGCTCCGCGGCCGCTGCCGCTCCCGTGGGGCCCCGGCCGGGAGGCTCCGCCGCGCATCGCCCCGCTGCCCCCCCCGCGGCGGCGGCCCGGCTGGGTCCCGCCCGGCCGCTTGACTCTCCCCGGGTGGAGCTTTGCGGGGGTAACGGGGCCCTACCCGGCCGGTGTGCTGCCTTAGAGTGGCAGGGGAGGGGGGTGCCGAGGGCAGCCCCGAGCCCCAGAAGCGGGGCGCAGGCCGCTGTGTGCCCTTGGCAGGCGCGTTTGCCGGGTTGCTCAGCATTTGAAACATTCAGCGCCCCTGGCTGGGAACCTCCCCCCCCCCCCTCCCCCGGCCCCTCCTTCCCCACCCGTGTGGTGTTTTCTGAGGTTGCCCTGCCGTGGCGGGGGAAACCTCTCCCAACACACAGCTGGTGGTGCAGAACAGCGAACATATGGCTCAGCCGCTTCCTCGCTGTCCTTGTAACTTACACAGAACAGTGTTTACAAACAAATCAAACCCAAGAAGAGATGGCCTGGGCACTGGGGGGGGCACCTCACCAGGGCTGACGAGAAGGGGGACAGTTGTACCAGGGTCCTGAGCTCCGGGCCACCTTCCTCTCCCCCAAAAGTTAACTTCTGCCTAAATAAAGAAAAGGGAGGGAATGGGGGCCCCAGCGAACCTGCGTGCAACATTTCTTCTGATAGGGCTGACCCTAGTGATAGTGTTCAAAGTGCCTTGTCTGTGACATCTGGGTCCTTACTGATCTTAGGCTTTATAACATAACTGTTGAATGTTTATCTTGTATGTTTTCTTCTCTGTTGTTTTTGTGGTGAGCTGCTTGTATTACTCTGTGATGTACAGAATACAGTGTAAGACCGAATGTGTTCATGGTCTAGAACTGGTGTGGGGCAGGGGTTCTCAACCTTTTTCTTTCCGAGGCCTCCCCAACATGCTGTACAAACTCCACGGCCCACCTGTGCCACAACAACTGTTTTTCTGCATGTAAAGCCAGGGCAAGCGTTAGGGGGTAGCAAGCAGGGCAGTTGCCCAGGGCCCTACGCCACAGGGTGACCTGTGGAGCTAAGTTGCTCAGGCTTCAGCTTCAGCCCCAAGTGGCGGGGCTTGGAGCCCCAGGCTTCAGCCCCACGTGGTGGGGCTTCAGCTTTGAACCCTGGACCCCAGCAAGTCTAATGCTGGCCCTGCTTGGCAGATCCCTGACCCTGGTTGAGAATCTCTGGTGTGGGGTACAGCTAAGGAGAAGTTCTCCAGGAGGACAGGGGTCATGTCTCTTCTAGTTTCTGTATAGCACGTAATATTTTTGAGTGCAAGTAGATAGTGCTCTAATGTTGTGTTTTGTGCAGTACTGAGCATGTTGGATTCTAAGATCCTCGATAGCAGCATAAAAATAGATGGAAGAATATTAAGATAATTATTGAAAAGAACCCAGGTGGCTCACTGAACCTGAATTAAGTTGCAAGGCCCGAAAATACATGGTCCCTCCCAAGTCTTCTCATGGCTGCCCAGTTCAGTCTATTAGTTTTCTGTGGGAAATGTGTATATTTAAATTCAGTTTATTTTATGCTAGCCCACATTTTTTATTTTCAGTGTGCTGCAGATCTTTCTATTGACAACAAGTAGATGCACTATAGAAGTTGACTGGGATGATGCTGGAGACTTTGGCATTTGGGTTGGGGACAATTGGAGCTTTTGATACCCAACAGAGAGACATGTGACCTAGTTTAGTTTTGGGTGTGTAGGAGGTAGTTTTAGGCTTGCTTTTTTTCCCTTTTTTTTGTGGGGGGTATTTGAGATGGGATGTATGCATTTCTTCTTTCCTTCTCAGGCAGACTTGACTCTATATCTTGGGAGCAAATATGTTTGACTTCCATGTTCCCCACTCCATCAACTGTTGGAGCAACTAGCTTCCCCACTGCATCTCAGTAGCTGCAGCTACCCCAGTGACGCACACTGTTTCAACTAAAATGGGACCATTAAAATAATTCAGTTGCCAACAATAACTATCATTAGACTCCATAGGTCAGTTCACATCTCTCAGTTATTTCAGGTTGCCAGCAGACTCGGGCAGGCATCAGTACGTTGCTTTAACAGTTTGAAGGTTTTCTTCATAGTCATAAGAACTAGAGACTTTATTAAAATGAAAATGTTATGTCTAGAGCACCGTTAAATAGGCAGTGTAAAAATAAACCAGAATTGGGTGGCAGTTTGTGGCCACATAATTATATTGTCTAGGGGCTCCTGGCTCTGGGTAAAATATTGGCTGGGTTGGGGTTTTTTTTAGCCAGCAGTTCATGTCTACCTTCTAGTGCATGGATTAAAGGGAGAAGGGGAAACAGTGTGAGGACATTTGCTGCATGGACCTATAGGATCAGAGATTATAATAATCAGACCTATAGGATCAGAGATAGTGTTTCGTATGCGACTAAAAGTACCCTGAAATTAAATAGATAGGTAGCTGTGTAATCCTGCAGGTAGTCGTAAGAGGAGGCTTTTTGCAAATCTGTCCTGTCTGATTATTATACTCCTAAATCTTTTGGCTAGTCCTGCAGTAGTTGTTAGTTATGATTCTTTCATCTTCAGTATATTGTGACAAAGTGCTGTACTGCACTGATCTGATGATTTCCTGAGAAACTAAATGTCTTTTACTGTAAAAACTTATTGTCTTTCCTGTAGAACGTGTCTGTCCCTTCCCCCATTCTTGAAAGTATATTTGTGGGATATTACTGAATCAACACAGTGCACTGGAGTGGTAGATAATGCCAGACTGAAGTAGAGTGGCAGTCGAGAAAACTGAACTACTTGAGCGGGTGCATGTTCTGGCACAATTTTTTCAAGTACTCTTTCCAGTGATTAAGTGTTTGAAGGTGGTGGACCTGTTTTTTTCCCCCTATTCCAATATGTTGAGTTGACTGTTCTTACAAGATGAATCGTATTTGGAATACGGTACAATATTAAGACTGAATATAAGAAATTTTTAATAAGTATTCCAAACATTGTTTATATAGCGTTCGTGCTTCACATGTAGGTGTTGTGAAATTTTGGTGGAATATTGCTTGTGGGCATGTATGTGAAAGCGCCAAAGAATACTGAGAGAATGTGATTCTTCTAGGATGGCTCTACCCTGACTCTTTTTTTTTTTTAATAGAATCTCAGAGTTGGAAGGGACCTTAGTAGGTCATCTAGTCCAACCCCCTGCTCAAAGCAGGACCAATCCCCAATTTTTGCCCCAGATCCCTAAATGGCCCCCTCAAGGATTGAACTCACAACCCTGGGTTTAGCAGGCCAATGCTCAAACCACTGAGCTATCCCTCCCCATACACCCTTAGCCCCCGTCCCCGCTGTGTGAATATACGTAGCAGTGGAGATGGTGAGGTACAGGTTAAGCCAGGGGTGGACAAACTTTTTGGCCTGAGGGCCACATCTGGGTATAGAGATTGTATGGCAGGCCATGAATGCTCACTAAGTTGGGGTATGGGAGGGGGTGAGGGCTCCAGGGTGGGGCCAGAAATGAGGAGTTCAGGGTGTGGGAGGGGGCTCCGGCGAGTGGGATGCAGAGGGGGTGAGGGCTCCGTCTGAGGGTGCGGGCTCTGGGGTGGGGCTGCTGATGAGGGGTGCAGGAGGGTGCTCTGGACTGGGACCAAGGAGTTTGGAGGGCGGGAGGAGTATCAGGGCTGGGGCAGGGAGTTGGGGCTCCGGGGTTGGCTCAGGGGTTCTGGCTCCGGGCGGCACTTACCTCGAGAGGCTGCAGTTCCTGGCCAATGAGAGCTGTGGGGGTGAAGCTTGGGACGGGGCAGCGTGCGGAGCGTAGCCCCCTGGCTGCCCCTATGCGTAGGAGCTGAAGTGGGGACATATCACTGCTTCCGGGAGCCACGCAGAGCAGCCCCTGACTCTGCTCCCCCGCTGGAGCACCAGAGCGGGGCAAGCCCCAGACCCTGCTCCCCATCGGGAGCTCGAGGGCTGGATCTGGCCCACAGGCAGTAGTTTTCCCATCCCTGGGTTAAGCCATAGAGCTATAGCCATGCCTGAAGGGTGTGGTTATGTAGCCTGGAGTACTTACCCTTCATGTTCTCTACTGGCCCATGCTGTATCTCCCCTCTACACTGATATTTTTAGTAGTTGTCCCACTGCTGGAGCCTTTCCCATCCCCAGGAAAAGACTCCAGCAGTGGGGAAAGACTCTGGCAACAGGGAAGGGCTTCGGCAGCAGGAGGTGAGTGGGGAAAGGCTGTTAGCTCCCTGCCACTGGGGCCCTTTGCTGCAGGGAAAGGCTCTGGCTGTGGGGGAGACAGTGGGAAAAGGCTGTCAGCTCCCCTCTGCTGGAGCCTTTGTCTGCTGCCTCCCATCTGCCAGAGCCTGTGGATGCGGTGTCCTTTTCACTGCAGGTATAGCTACACATGTGCTACATGCTGCCGGTGGGTATTGTAGATATAGCCCAGGTGAAGGGGCTGGTGTCTTAGTTGATTATAAAAGATATTGTGCTTTTGCTTATAAAGCTCTTCACAAAAGAATCCACTTCTTAGAGAGTTGGCAAACTGGATGTTGGACCTACTGAAGCCAACTGAAGAAGTTTCCTTGCATCTCCAGTACCAAACTGTGCGACTTTTAGGTGTTCACCTTTTTAAGGACCAGATGCTACAATTGCTCTTCTCTCTGAGTATCAGAGGGGTAGCCGTGTTAGTCTGGATCTGCGACAAAGAGTCCTGTGGCGCCTTATAGACTAACAGAGGTATTGAAGCATAAGCTTTCGTGGGTGAATACCCACTTCTTCGGATGAAAGCATTGGATGTCATTTCCACTGCTTGCATCCGAAGAAGTGGGTATTCACCCACGAAAGCTTATGCTTCAATACCTCTGTTAGTCTATAAGGTGCCACAGGACCCTTTGTCGCTTCTTCTCTCTGAGTAATCACTTGGATTGCAATGAGTATCGTGTAGAGATGCGTGGCAGAATCAAGCCATTAGTCACTCGTTACAGAACTTAGTGATTTCCTAGGAACGAGAGATGTCCTTACCTTCCACTTAAGTTCACCCCAAAGCATTGTAGTCCTCGTTTTTATTAAACTTGTTTCAACTGACTAAAAGGAACACTGTCCACTTGAACTAGCCTGTAATTCATGTTTTGTAAAAACAAAGTTCAAGAGGAATGTTCCACAATATTTAAAAAAAAACACCACCCACTGAAAACAGTTAATTTAAACTTCCCTGCAAGTCTGAAACCCAAACTTTGCAGGGCTAAGAACATGAAAGTGACAATAAACAGAAATGAAATTGACTTAATTTTCATTGTCCAAGACAAGAAAAATCCAAATAGTAAACACACTATAAATAACAAAATAGATTTTAAAAATCTTTCACTTTTAAAAAATATAGTGGCACTAATAACGTACGTCAATATATTTGATTACACTATGGAGGCCAAGATTTTAAAAATGACTACCTAAATGTAGGCTCTTAAGTCCATACTTAGGCAGGTAAATAAAGCTGTGATCCTGCAAAGACTTAGAGCTGCTCAACTTCACTCATGTGCATAATTTTATTGATGTATGTAAATTTCTTCAGGATTGGCATCTTATCTAGGTTTATAAGTGTGGACTTGGAGTTTAATTTTTGAAAATCTTGGCTAGGGCCCTGCATGGATACAAATGTATATATGTGGATATAAATCGGTATCCATGGAACCGCAGGGCTCTCCCAGGAACTGCAGAACGTGGGGCCACGGCTCCCAAAAGCCAGCTTCCTACGCCGGCAGCTCCTCTAGCTTGGCTGTACCACCCGCAGCCCTGTCCCTGCCCCCGTCCCTTCCACGTAGCTGTCTGCCTCTCCTGTCTGGGGGCGTGTACGACGCTTGAACACCAGAGCGCGACCAGAGACAGCTGCTGCAGCTGAGTGCTCACCCTAGTGGGCAGGGCTGGGGGTAGTACAGTCACACCGGAGTTGCTGCCGATGTGGGGTGCTGGCTCCTTTGAGCGGTGGCCCGGCCCTGCTGTTCCGCGGATACTGATTTATATCCACATCCTCACATATAGATTTGTATCCACGCAGGGCTCTATAAATCTGCATAATTTGCTTTAGTCTCAATATTTTCTTAAATCACCTAGAGATGTCTTGATATGATAAGGTGATCAAATGTTCTTTATTTTCTTTAGGATGCAAGAATTCCACTTCCAGTATACTGTACTTCAGTCATTTTTTGATCATTCACAAACCATATAATTCTAAGAATGCATATTAGTGGTCTCATTCCATTTCACCTCAAAAATGTTAGTAATATTCCATAGTGAGGTCTAGTATAACTGACTTCATTACTTTTGCAAAATATATCACAGTACATTTACTACTATAAAAACTAAATATGCTAAAATAATGTGCAAAGTACATTTTTGGAGGGTATTTTGATTTTTTCCCCCTTGTAGTGTTTATTTACTTAATTGTAAAATTGGGTGAGTTGCTGCGATCTCCAAATTTCTGTTAGTGAGACTCTAATGTATATTCCAACACAGCAAGTAATATAACCTATAACTAAACCCCTTTGTTGTCAGTTTAAACCGATTTTTGACCAAACCTCCCCCAGGTTTTACAAAAAGTATTAGATTTTTTTCCGATTTTCACCCTACTTTTTTATCGTTCAAATATATAAAAATAACTTATTCTATTAGGAAAATACAATACATTGCATGAGGTATATGTATTATACACAGACTACTGTATTATGGTATATGCAAAACTGCCTGTTAAAGTAAGTCTAATTATTAATCTAGAAGATGCACACAATAAACAAATAGGCATGCATGCAAGCTCTGAAGTGCGTGAGCATCTTAATGTACTGATGAATCTCATGCCCACCACGTACACATATTAAACTGCTTACTCCTGGGGGAATTTTACACCACTGCGCGTGCGCATAATTTATGTGCATATTTCATTGCTTCCCCTCAGAAAAATCACTTTCGAACGGGGAAGCAAAGGGAAGCCACAAGAGCAGTCATGCGACCCTCCTCAAGCAGTATGTTTCGGGTGCCCAGGGCAGCCGGCGCAGAGGTAAATCACTGTGGGGTAGGGGCCATGACTGGGGAAGACCCGGCTGGTGGCTCTTACCCTCCACCAGGCTCAGCTGCTAGTCCCAGCTGGGCTGGGGAGGAAGCGACTTCCTCTTCCCCTGCACGGCATCCAGGACCATGTCAGACCAAACCCTAGATTTACCCCCTGGGTGTAGGAAGCTCTGCAAACTCCCCCCTGTGCTTCCTGCACCCATCACTCCTCAGCTGCCAGGGGAGGGATCCCTGTATGGGGAGCTGCTCGCCCAACCCTCGTGCCTCCAGACTCCTTCATACCCAAGCCCTCCCACTGAGCGTCACCCCCGCCCCACACCCAGAATCCTCCCCCCGACAAGCCCTGTTCTCCCTGCACCTGGATCACCCCGACAAGCCACCTACACCTGGATCCCCCCACCGAGCCCCAACCAGCTGCACCTGGATCCCCACCCCACAGAACCCCACTCTCCCAGCATTTGCACCCCCTCACTGAGCTCCCCACACCTAGGCTTCCCTGCCGAGCTCTATCCCCTCACACCCAGACCCCCTCCTGCTTTGTCCCAACCATTTCACCTGGACCCATCTGCAGAGTCCCATTACCGTTGCATCTAGAACCTCCTAACAAGCCCCTGTGCATCCAGAACCCCCACCCAGATCCCCCACTGAGCCGCCCACACCCAGATTGCCCCACACAGAGCCCTCAACCCACACCTGGATCCCCCCCCCCCCACACTAAGCCCATCTAAACTTGGATCCTGCCTTGCTGAGCCTGCTTGCCCCCACCTGGTGCACCTGGCATGGAGGGACAGGGTCCTGGGGTGTTTCTGGGGCAGACCCAGTCCTTGCGCTGTCAGGGTTGAGTGCAGCCTCAATGCTGAGTCTGTGCCCCAGGTGGGAGAGCCACACAGTGGTCTCCCACCTCTGTGCAGCCAGTGGCCCATGCTCCCCAATGCCATGCTGGAGCCTCCACATTTATGACAAAATTTGCAGAATTTTAAAATATTGTGCGCAGAATTTTTAAGTTTTTGGCACAGAATGCCTTCAGGAGTACAAGCTATTAGCAGATAACAGTTTAAAGATCTGACACGCTAAAATGAGAAGAAAACAAAAATCTGCATCAGAATGTTTCAGAACACAAGAAAGTATTGGAAAATTAAAAAAACAAAAACAGAAAAGGATGAAATTGAATGTATGCACTGCAAATGGTGTGGCACAATTATTAAATGTAAATATTTATCAACTAATAGTTCTAAATCTACAACAGTAAATTGTTTATTCAAATGAAAAGTTTTATTTGGGGATTAGAGATGTATTGTTTTCTTAAACTCTGAGGTGGCATTGTGTTTTGAGTTCTGTTTTAGTTCTGCAGCAAGCCACATTGAATTCCTTTAATCAAAACGTTAACCTACTGAATCCTTTTCCCCCTGTCCTTCTGTCCACCAAAATAAACCCTGATATTTACCCAGAAAAATTAATAATATTTTTTCCACTGATTTTCATCTGTATTTTGTTGTCGTAGTAATAAACACTGATAAATTCCTGGGATAAATTAAATAAAATAAAAATTGCCCTCCCTATGACTCAGTCATTTAGAACTAGATTTTATTAATAACCTCCAGATAGTCCAACATTTTCTTTTGAGTCTGATTCTCCACTGCCTTGCATCTTGTATAGTCATTTACTTGTTTTCCAAGTGAGTGTAAAATGCCACCATTCTCATTTAGGAGTGTTTCACACTGATTTTGCACAAGTGAAAATTAGTACCCAACTGGAATTAGTGGAAAGTAGTGGAGAATCAGGCCACTAGTCTGTGTTTGAGTATCTGGAGTCTTAACGATTAATACAAGCTAGTTGTAAATGACTTTGAGAGTACCATAGGTCATCCCCCCGTCAACTAACTGACCCAGTACAGGTTGAACAAGCAAAGATTATAGTGGTCCGTGTGACGTTACACTAGGCTACCTTTCGTGTCAGCCTGCTGTATTGTGAACACATCTGCTTGCGGGCTGAGGGTCTGTGGAGATGCCTTTCATTTGTGGGTGGGCAGATAAGCTTCCTGTCTTGCACTGCTCCCAGTTTGTCAGACCATTGGTCTCTCAATTCCTGGCTGTGCAGCCCATGGAAATGTATTACAATTCTAGGGCTGTAGTTATTTCTGTTAGAAATAGGAACAGATGGGCTTGAGGTATGGGCTTCTGGCCAAGATTTTTTTCCCGAAGAACATGTTTACCTGGAAAGATGATGAACTGTATCTCTCCCACCTCAATCCCAATTGTGTTCTGTGCATAAGTTATGTGCAGATTTATGAAGGGCATAATGGTCTTCTCATCCTTTCCACTCTCATCTCACAGGTGTTCACCCTTTGGGTTGCATTTTCTCTCTTTTCACAGAAGCCAAGTTGTTACCCAGAAAGTTAGAGCTCTAACCCCTTCAAAATTTCACCTCAGCTGACTGATCATTCTGCCAGGGAAGTTTATCAATCTCTGTATTAGCCTGTCAGGGTTCTCTGAGCAGTGTGGGTAATACCCACCTAACATCAAGAGTCCCTGCTGAGAGAGGTGCCCCTACCTTTACAGTATTGCCTGGGAAACAAAACTGAAGTTTTGGGGTAAGCTTAAGTTGACAGTGTCATTTTAAGAAAACAGAAGACAAGTTTTAAAACGGAAGACTACAGTGCTGCCTGGGAAAGAAGTAGCTGCATAATATGTAGACATAGCCGAAGTCGTCTTAAGTTACGTTGATGTACAGCCACCACTATGATTAAATCACTGTTGCATGTCCATACTCTGCTCCTTGTGTTGGCAGAGCGGATCTACAGTAGTAGCTCTTGCATTGACAAAGAGCAGTGCACTGTGGGTAGCTATCCCACTGTACAACTGACCCCAGGGTGTTCTGGGAAGGGTTTGCAATGCCTTATGGGGGCAGGTTCAGAGTTGTATGATGCCGGTTTCTCAATCTCATCATTCCATGGGCATCCTACTAGGATTCCAGCTGCTTTTCAGCTGGTAACCTGCAAGCCCACCATCTGTGTCAGACAGCATGGATCCTACACTGCTCTTCAGTAATGTGCTGTTTGTTATGAACACAAGGCTATAAGAGGAGCTCAATGGGAGCACTATTCACCACTACCCTGACCCCGGACCTCTCCTTGTAGAAGTGGCATGTCTGCAGCACTGCACCAGAAGCGACTATTTGCTGCTATGCCTGCTGCAGCTCTTTGAGTTTTACCCAGCACTGCTGCGTGTCCCTATCATAGCCATTCCCCTCCATGCCCTGAGCATGTTCCTGAGGCTGGAGCAGAGCTGTTCCAGCAAAGCCTCCTTTCCCCACAGACCCAGGAGATCCAGTACCTCCCGTGTACTCCAGGCGGGAGTGCGTTTTCTGTGTGGAGCTGGCATACTCATCTGGGAGCTCTCCACACTGAGCAAACAGGAAAAGCAAGTTCGCCCGTGTACCTGGCTACAGGGCAGTGGAGTTCAAAACGGTGACCAGAGCAGTCACGGTGGACATTGTGGGATACCTCCTGGAGGTCACTTAGGTCAATGTAAGCAACACAGTGTTTACGCTGAGGCCTTGTCTACACGACGGGAAATTCGATCTAAGCTACTCAATTTGAGTTACATGAATAGTGTAACTCAAATCGACGTAGCTTAGATCTACTTACTGCAGGGTCCACGCTACACGATGTCAACGGGAGAGTGAGCTGCGGCGCTAAATCGACTGCCGATGCATCAATTGCTGCTTGCCATCCCCTGGTAAGTGTAGATAAGCCCTGACACTGTTTCGCTCTAACTATGTTGCCCTTAGCTCTACGCTTCTCATTAAGGTGGTTTGATTATGTCAGCAAAGCAGAAGAGTTAAAGCAGCGGGAGGAGCATTGCAGTGTGTATGTCAACCTAACTATGGAGGTGTAAGCTGCCGTATGTCAACAAAACTATGTAGAGTAGACGGGGCCTTAGTTTGATGTCTCAGCTGCTAGACATGGAGTGCTGCATCTTCCTCTTCACCCCCCAAAGAATATGGTGTAGCCTTTGTGATCCCAGAGCACAGGCAGCCTACAGAGGTGTGCTGGACTAATAGGTGCAAGAGGCTTATTTTGAATGGATTAGACTCTTTAGTGTTATTCTGTTTGTTTTCTGTGGCTTTTATCCACACCACAGGAATGTTGTGCGGATTAATATCTATACAGCACTTTGTAAATGTAAAAGCTAAGTATTGGTTTTATCCCATGTTAAGGCCAAGAACTTGCACTCTCCTTGTTTCATTTTAAAAACTGTTAACTCTTGAACAAACTTAAAATTTAAGTGGCCTTAACAAATACCTTAATTGTAAAATTATTTTATCTCAATGTAGACACCAAAAAGGAAATGTGATGGCCTTAATTGCCTTCCATACATTTCTTCTCTGACCTGGAAAAAAAATCAAAATACTAGGTTTGAACATGTGAGAGAGAAGGGAGAGGTGGGGGGGAACCATTCTATATAGCTATCTCTTGTCGATGGAAACTACACAATAACACAACACAATAAGGACATGTCTACACTAGCACTTATGTCAACAAAACTTTTGTCGCTGAGGGGTGACATAGCTACCGCCGTTAATTGAACTGGCTTTATGATGTCGACAGGAGAGACATTTATTATTTATATTATTATTTTTACCAGAAACTTGTGTAGAGTCAAATTAATTAAAATATTAGACTTTTATTGAATAATCTGTTTTCCGAGCTGTTGAAAGATACTGTTTAATATATGCATTTTGAATGTAACTGGAACACTTAAAACATATTTAACAATATTACCACATCACTTTCGTATCATGCTTTTCATTCAAACATCTCAAAGTGCTTTACAAAGGAAGTGTCATCATCAAAGTGCTTGTATTTGCCTTATTTTACCAAGTATCGCCACTAATACTCATTTGTGTTGAACAATATTTCAGACAAAGGATGCTGGTGACAATACAATTTTTCAGGTCCACATTTCAGGCATCCTAATTTTGGTTGTCCGTCCTTCACGCTTTTCAGGTTGAAAAACGTTGAAGGAATATAGCCACCCTAAATATCACTTCTTTTTTAACATTTTTTTTAACCTACAGTTGTTGCCGGGCAACCCCTAAAATTACTATTAAGGGAATAGAAGGAGAAAAAACCCTTTTCTACTTTCTTTCAGTTAGTTTACTTTGTGTATTTGAAATGTGTATGGTCAAGTTCAGTGTTTACCTGGATATAGTCAGAATCACACAAATGGCGAGTGACTTTCTCCTGTGCTGTTGTGTGAAGTACATCACTTACAAAATATTAGAAAACTGTGATTGCTAAACCACAAAAATTGAAAGGCTGACTTAGAGGCAAGTGAAGTATCAGAAATTGCTTTAAGTGATTTCTGAAGTTGACTAGATTGCGAGATGTCGGTATCAGTTTACCATGGTTGGGTATGTAATTGTTTACATGGTGTTTCAATTATGCATGCTTAAGAGTACTCACAGGGTATGTCTGTGCTGCAGTTAAAAACCCACGACTGGCCAGTGCCGGCTGACTTAGGTTCGCAGGGCTCTGGCAAAGGGGCTGTTTCATTGCGGTGTAAACATTTGGGCTCAGGCTGGAGCCTGGGTTCTATGACGCTGTGAGGTGGGAGGGTCTCAGAGCTTGGACTCAAACGGCCACACCTCAGCTGGCATTGGTCAGCCACGGGTGTCTGTTTGCAGTGACACTGTAGACATTACCCATACTGTCTACCTGTGGAATTGGGACCAAGAAAGTTAGAGAACTTGTTGCAGGCAGATTAGGCACAGTTGCCAGTTTGCTACCTTATTCCCAGGCAAATAACGTCTAGGTAGTCAAAATGGTGCCAATGTGCGCGCAATGCACACATTGTAATGAAAATAACAAAAAATCCAGATTAAAATATCACAGTTTAGAGAACCTAAATGTCTGAAAGTGTGTATGTTTGAAATGTTCCAGGGGGTGGCTTCATGACTATGAAATGTACCTGTGTATTCTTTGGGATGAAAGTACATGTTTTTTCAACGTGAAAAGCATGAAGGTCTGTAAGCAAGAACATGAGTATTTAAAGCTCAGGGTTGTAATTGTTGGTAGCTGATAAGGCACTATAACCTGCTTTCAGTAGAATCCAATGCATAGCAAAAGGGTTAAATGGAAAGAAATGGTACAAAAAAGGGGGGGAATGAACATGCAAAAAGGGAAACATAAGTGAGGAAAGAATTGATGGGGGAGGAGAAAGATTGTCGGGGAGAGTTGATGAGAGTCCGATCACATTAGTCCTTAAATGATATTGCTGACTATAATATCACAAGACAAAATAATAAGCATGTATACATAATAAGTATCCCTTATTATACCAGTTACAGTACACTTTTCAGTATATCAGCCGTCTCTTTAATTCCAAAATTGATCTCCCAAACACAGTTGCATGGGAGCATGTAGAAGTTTATATGGTTGCTAACTTTTCCATGTGATGTTATTAAAAACAATAATGGCCCTTGCCGAAGACAGAAAAGTATGTAATACAGCAGAGGAAAGACGTGCAAAAGTGTCTTCCTGGTGTAACTTGGAGCATCCTGAAGATTGGGAATTAGTGGTACCTCCTTTTTGCTATGTGATGACTAGCTCTGGGATAATTGTGTTATGTGGCAATATAGGATGGAGAAATGTAAATTCTCTAACCCATCTGGTATAAGTGGTTTGCATATGCTTTGGCACAAACAGTTGGAAACATGTGGCTTCCCATTTTAAAGTTTATACTGTAATTAGGAGGTAAGGATGTATAATCAGCCGAACTTGAGCTCCAAATGCAAAACACTGTGGCCAAAAGGGCTAATGCAGTCCTTGGATTTATAAATAGGGGAATATCTGTTGGGAGTGAGGAGATTATATTACCTCTCTATTTGAGAGAGCCACTGGTGTGACTACCACAGGAATATTGTGTCCAACTATGGTGAATGCAATTCAAGAAGGATGTTGATAAATTGGACAGGGCTCAGAGAAGAGCCACAAGAATGATTGAGGGATTGGACAATATGCCTTATAGTAAAAGTCTCAAGGAGCCCAATCTATTTAGTTTATCAAAGAGATGGTTAAGGGAGTGATTCGATCAGTTTGTACATACCTACACGGGGAGCAGAAATTTGGTAATAGGCTCTTCAATCTAGCAGAGAAAATTTTTCTTGCACATGGAATTTCTATTTCATAGATAATTATCTTTGCCATTGGTAAATCCAGTAGGGTAGTACTGTAATATAACAGTGCTCGTATGGTACAAAGCTGATTTTACTGAGGCTTGCATTAGAAAACAATATTCCTGTTTGAGATTGGGAGTATTCCTTTACATCCATTTGATACTGTCCTTTATAGACATAGATGATTATCTAAACCATTGCTTCATAACTATTCCACATTTAGGGTCTTCAAAAGAACTAAAATAAGTTTCCGCTTTTAATGCGTGATAGTATCTGTAATACTAATTCTCATTTTTGATGAGCTCTCCTTGTGTACTTCTCCAGTCTGTCAAGTTTTCCTCTGTGATAGCCTGATGATACCAGGCGAGTGACCATGCCAACACTTTAAAAAAAAATGTTTTTTTTTTTTTTAGTTACAAATCAAACTGTTGTGAACATTATTACATCTTTTCCTGGATGGAGAACTTAACATGAAATGACATTTATATACTCAGTTGTCAGCGGTCTGCTCCAGAATTTCAGGTTACTCTATAAAGTCAGAGTTTCTTCTCTGCACCATTACTATAGATAGGGAAACATCAGAAAATGATCAAAAAAAAAAGATTTAGTTATTTTGGGGGAAGGAGGAGGAAAGGGGCAACATGATGGGAGAAATTACCAATGTACAATTACATTTCACTTAGATTAGAGATTGTGAATGATTTTTCATAACTCAGCGTTGGTGCAGATGTACAGAATGTAGTCATCATATAAAAAAAGATTTCCTTTCTAAATGTTATCACAGTGATCCCTTTTCATACCTGGAATTACATAACAAAGGACAATCAAATTTTAATCATCCTTGTATTTTAATTGAGGCGATTCCTAAATAAAATATCTGGTTTTGAATTTTTATAATTCTTAAATTAATGTACTGGTTGAAGATTTTAAATTGTGCTTTTAATTGGTCTCTCTGATTTTTTTTAAATTTTTTTTTTAAACACTCGAGAGGTCCTCACAATGGACTAAGACTTACTTTTAACTTTTTTTTGGGGGGGGGGCGGAGGTGACATAGAGAAGAAGGATAAACTTGTGGGGGCTGGCACTGGCACAGGCTTCCTGTGTGACATTCGGCAAGTCACTCTTACCTCCATTTTACAGATGGGGAACAAAGGTAACATTATTTCCTTACTTCACCAGGACAGTGAGGATTAATTAATGTATAGGAGGTGCTCAGATACTGTGGGGAGGAGTGCCTTAGAAAAATCTATAAATAGACACACAGTAAATGCACTGTGTACTAATGACCTGCAGACACTCCTGCCAAGTACAAAAGAATCAAAACATATGCCCATAAATCTTTGCTCTTGATTCCAAGTATTTAAAAGGCTGATGTCTTCCTACTGTACACAGCATCTACTCAGAGCAGTGACTTTGGCAAATGTAAGTAGATATCAATGTAATGGTGGATTATTTTTTGAAGTATGGAATATTTTTTATATTCCAGTTTGAGCGCTAACTTTTTTACTTTTGAGCCTATAGGTCTCATATTTCTTAACTCACGTGCCCCTCCACTAAATAAAGTCTCCAAACAGCCTATAATGTTCCTTTAATAAAAGAACTAAGGGCTGGTCTACACTAACCCCCCATGTCGAACTAAGATACGCAACTTCAGCTACGTTAATAACGTAGCTGAAGTCGAAGTATCTTAGTTCGAACTTACCTGCGGTCCACACGCGGCGCGCAGGCTCCCCCGTCGACGGCGCTTACTCCTCGCGTCAAGCTGGATTACCAGCGTCGACGGGGGAGCACTTCCTGGTTCGATTTATCGCGTCTAGACAAGACGCGATAAATCGAACCCAGAAGATCGATCCGACACCTCCGATCTATCCGGTAAGTGTAGATTAGCCCTTAGTGGCAAGATCTCTGTTAATATGCATCCGTTAGCATAGTTTCAGAAATGGGTCCTCCAGGCAAACTGAACAATTTTTAAAAATTCCCAGAGATATCAGCTGCTCAGTAGAAAGAAAACCATCTTTTGTTGGACTGTGCCTCTTGGACCTCTCTTGTTGATGGCAGCTTATCTGATTCTGTATTTATCCAGAGAAGAGAGCCTTTGGTAACTCACCAGATATTACAGTTAGGTGACTGCACTTGCTGTATGGCCATGACATTAGTCTTGTTTGGGTTTTTTGCACTTGTGGGGCAGGAGGGAAAATGGGAGTTGTGAGCTGGGACTCTTGATAAACAAGAATGTTAACGTTTGGGTGTAAAAATGTAAGCAGCTTGGCTGTGTAGAACTGTGATGTCTTGATTTAGAAACTGCCCTCCTCCCAGTTCAAGGACCTTCGTTCTCACCCCTCATTGCTCCTAAAATAGTTTAGGTGGGTTCATGGAATGTTTGTTTTCTGGAAGCCATAACTTTAAACATGTAGTGTCTGTAGTATTGATTAGCACTTTACAATTAATACTCACAACACCCCTCAGTTTTTTTCCTGAAGGGGAAATAGAGCCAGAGAGATTGAGATTTGTCCTGGATCAGAGGGAGTCAGAACAGGATTTCAGCTCCTCACTCCCTTGCGCAGTCCATTTAAGTAGGCCCTTGTCTCTCTGAAACACTCCTGGACCTTCAAGTTTTCTTTTGGTCTTTAAAATTTTTATTTTCTGCTATTTTCATTGTGGAAAAACCCACCTAGTGTAAATACAAGCCTTCAGTGGGACGCCAGAACCGTTCTCCTTGAAGTTCATGTTTCAGAGGCAAACTGCAAATTTCTGACTCTTTCTGACTGTCTTGAACTCAATTTAGGGCCTGAAAATTCCATTTGTATTCTTTCCTTCTCGGGGTGTGTCTGCACTGCAGCTGGGAGATGTGATTCGCAGCATGGGTAAGCAGACTTAGCCTAGCTCAGCTCAAGCTAGAATGCTAGAAGTGGCAGTGCGGACCTTGCAGCACGTCTTGGGCTAGCCACCTGGCCCCCCTGGGTCTTAGCTCAGGTCATAGGTGCTGACTCTGTGGGTGCTCCAGGGGAAAACCCACAGGAAAAAAAATTTGTGGGTGCTTAGGACCCACTGGCAGCCAGCTCCCCCCATCCCGTCCAGCGCCCCTTGCCCACTGGCAGCCCCGCCGATCATTTCCTCCCTCCCAGCACCTCCTGCCCGCTGCAATCAGCTGTTTCGTGGCATGCAGGAGGCTCTGGGAGGAGCGGGGACGGGGCATGCTCAGGGGAAGGGATGAAACTGGGAGGGAAGAGGTGGGGCGGGGGTGGAGGCTTGGGGGAAGGGGTTAGATGGGGGTGGGGCCAGGGGCGAAGCAGGGGGTTGAACACCCCCCCCCCCCCCGGGCCCTGAGGAAGCCGGTGCCACCAGCTCAGGTGACTAGCTCAAGTCACCGCCAGTGCTGCAGTGTCAGCACTGCTATTTTTAGTGTCCAAGCTTGAACTGAACTAGTGCAAGTCTGTCTACCTCTGCTGGGAATCACAGCGACCTACTGCAGTGTAGATATACCATCATAGGTCACAGAGATACTGCAGGCCAGATTATGGCTTTAGCTTCATCTCTGCAGATCCACTGAATGCTACTGGTTTGATCTTAACGCCTTACCTGTGAAATGAGCCAATTGACCTTGAAACCAATAGGATGAGGTAATCTTGGAACCATAACAGTCCAGTTCTTTCAGAGTTACGTTTCTGCATGTCACTGCCCTTTACATCCCATCAGAATGGTTGCGGAACAAAATCCCACTAGCTCGTTCAGTATGTTTTCTGTACTGATGAATCCAGACACAGTTCTCAGTTTTAGACTTTCTTATTAATTTACATATTTGTTTTATATCAATAGCTTCCTATTTGTGAGCTCTTTAATTAATTGTCTCGGAATAGCTGCTTGTATGTACTTTGCTCAGGTCTCTCATTGGGTAGAGGGTGTGTGTGTGGTGTCTGTCTTCCATCAATGAGAAACCCAGGACTCCTACCAGAGTGCTCTTCCTAGATTACTTACAGGGGCTTGCTTTGTCTGTCTGTCTCCGTTTTAATATCAGTCTCTGGCAAGTAGGTGTCTAATTAGTTTAGAAACCCTTCTCTCCTCCTCCTCCCCATGATTGCTGGGAAGGAGAAGCTGCTTTTCTTATTCCCCCCAACAGGGATGGGGGGATAAATGCAGTTCCTCTTACCCATGTTGCTGTACTCAGCCTCCTACCTGCTGCTGATCTTGGGTCATATATAATATAAGAAATTTTACTAGCTCCAGTTCCTTTCTCAGCTGCCAGTGCCTTTCTCTCCTGCATGTTTCCTTTCATACTGTTCTGCAGCTGAATGGGGAGCAATTCATGTTTTTGGCTGCCAAGATCTGTACAGCTCAGTGTGAGACACTTCTTGATGGTGAGAACAAATCACTGAATAGTGGGACAACTGTGTGGGAGATTAACCTGACCTCACATGCAGGTGGGGATGTTGGAGGACATAGAATCAACTGAGAGGGGCCAGGTTGACTGTAAGGAAGGAGGACCGAGGAGCAGGCTTGACCAGAAACCTGGTTGGAGCATTGGGATTGGTGGAAAGAGACTGGAGAGAAGTTTGAGAGAATCTAGGAGAGCCTAAGAGCCTCTCACTTCAGTCTGCCTCTGACCCTTCTATCACCTGCCTTTCAGCTGCTGTCATCTCCCTGTAGTCTATACTTTCTATCCTGCCACTCTCCTCCCCCCCCCCCCCCCCCACACCTCTGCAGTGTTCTATGCACACCTGGCTTCCACCACCCCCTATAATGTGTCTTCCTGGGGTCCAGCAGGGGAAGCATTGAATATGAAGAGAGAGAGAGCCTGGCTGCCTTTGATTTAATGCACTTCAGCACCCCCCCTCTCACCACTTCTCCCTTTGCCAAAAAAAAAGCATCTGGAAAGAGGAACTGCTAGGGAATTCCTGTTGTCTGTCTGCAGCACTGCTGGGTGAGGGAATCCAATTCGTGAGTGTGTGACTGGTAGAACTGTCTGAAATGTTTCAAGACTGTGAAGTTTTGGCAAGCAGAAAAAAACGCAAACCAAAACCACCACAACAACTTATACAAAAATGTGTTGCTTTTTGACAAGCTCTAGCATGTGTCTCCTGTGAGCTGGCATGACACTTGACAACCTGGATGGGGAGAAGTGATTTTGATGTAATATGTAACATTTACCATTAACCTCAAATGAAGAGATTTTTTTTGACCTGAGACGGCCTTTGATTCTCGAAATGAAAACTGTACCTTTTACTGCATGTTGTATACAGCACCTGAAAAGGTGCATGCACACGACAAAGTCCTTAGTGAGAATATGAATGTACTGTTTCTTTTTCATTTCTAGTAACAAATAAACTTGCCTTTAGGAAAGTGAACTGTCCTCACAATTTATAAAGATAAATAGGATTCAGCCATTTGTATGGATGTAGGATTCAGCCCTTTATTTAGTGTTATGCAGACGCCATACCAAAGGGGTATGTGTGCCTAGTTTTTTTCCTAATGAAAAGCATGTGGGATTGGGAAGGAATGTGCAGAGTGAATTCATCTGGCTCATTGTGTAGTCTGGAGATCTGATTTTTTTTCCAAAATCAATTGGTTAGAATAATGGCATGAATAAGATGCCAAACTGTGAATTAGTTTCAAGCATATGGGATTAAAAGATAATCTGTTTAAAAAAATAATAGCCCAGAGTTCAGACTTTCAGAGAGTAAGGAGACAAGTAGACTTAGTGGAATGGTACATTATGGTAAACTGGCATTAGTACAGTACTTCGCATTGTGAAAAGTGTTTGTGTAAATATTTAATTCATCTTGGGCAACAACAACAAAATAGCTCACTACTGGAAGCTCAAGTCTGGTAAATTAAGATGGGGCATCTATTCTGGGTTTAGCTGTGGACCTTTCCTGGCAGTGATCAAGAAGTCATTTACAACTCTTGTTCTGCTCAGTTGAAACCAGAACGAGCCAATTCATAGAGGAGGTTAACTGCCCTTCAGGGACAGGTGTAAGAGGCTTTGTCAGACTGATTCCTCTAACCCTGAATCCTACATGCTAACCAGCTGTTTTTAACCTCTTGCCTTCTGTCACTCCTCCTCGGGAGGGTGTGTGAGAGGTAATAACTAGATCTCTCATACAGTTCACGTTTTGTGGGCTTTAGTTATGCTAGTTTTAGAAGGCACTATGATCTCTGTATACCTTCTAAGGTATTGGGATGAGTCTGTTAGATCTGTCAAATATTCTGCTGTCCTTCTCTTTGGTCTCACCATGTTTCCAAAACATAAGCCATCTAGTTCAGCTGTTGTGCAGTGTTGTGGTTCTCTTTTCTGGTCCTGCATCAAAGGCCACATTTGAATTAAACAAAAGTTTATTTGTCTGCGTGTACTATCATTAGACACCTCTACCACCACACCTTCCATCTGCCAAAACTTTCCAGTCCCCACCTTCTCCCAGAACTAAATGCCTTAATATAACCCTAATACAATCCCCACCAAAAAACCCTGATGAACAGTTGTTTGCTTAAATGCAAAAACTGCCTTGCAAACCCTTAATAGCAAAACAATGACCAGTTAAGGGAACTGTCACTAACCCATCTTAACTGCTGCACATTACACTAATCCATTTCACAAGTAGTTCTCTGCACCTCCACCAGAAGCTCCTTCGTACATGCAAAGAAATACAATATGGACAAAACCCCCTCTAATCTGTGCCATAATGCAAAACCTCAACTCTCACCTCAGCAGCGTTGAGGCATGTACTATGTGCAGATGTACATTGGCTAAAGAGAATACTTTATAAATGGGAAAACACAAGGTCATAGTTAAGTTTTTTTGTTCGGTCGAGTTCAAGGAATTTTGTGCATTGTTTCTCTGCGTGCAAGGGAGATTGTTGTGGAGTAACTTAGTGCAACCTTAACTATGGAGTTGCTACTGTGTATCCATTATTGTGGCCTTTAATTTTTTTTTCAAATATAAGAGCTTTTGAAAACTTTGCCATACCTGCATAGCTGTGGAGTTGTTGGTAGCTGTGACATCACAGCATGGTGCGTTTTGTGGAGGGAAAAGTGGAGTTATTTGAAGCTATGTGCTGAGTGCCCGCTCTTCCTGTTTGTTCTGGGCATGAAGGGTACGTCTACACTGGAATAAAAGACCTGTGGCATGACCACACCAGGCCCAGGTCAACTGACGGGCTCGCTGGGCTCAGGCTGTGAGGATGTAAAATTGCTGTGTAGATGTTTGGGCTTAGGCCCGAATGTTTACATGGCAATTTTACAGCCCAGGCCCTGTGAGCCTGAGTCAACTGATCTGGGCCAACCATGGTTGTTTAATTGCTGTGTAGATGTAACCTTAGTTCACAGTCCTACTTCTAGGTCAGTTGTCGTGCAATATTTTGACATGGCCTCATTTTAGAAGTTGGTTTCTTACTGTAGCTCCAGTGAATACCTCTCTACAGCGGAAAGTGAAAAGTTTGGCATTTCCCTTGCAACTGACTACCTTCCTCATCCAGCCACCTCAGTTTCTCTCTGCTACTTGAAAACAAATTGATAATTTATATAGGGCATTTTCCTGATCCACGGAATCCTATTATAAGTGAGTTTTACCGCAGTATAGTTAGTCAAAGTCAACCCTAAGCCCCCCTACCTCTCATCTGGGGTCTACCTCAGTATAGCTAGTCAAGGTAAAAAGTAGAGTGCCTTTTCTCAGCTAACTCAATGTGGACTCCTAGTGATTGAAATGTAAAAATGCACCTATTCTTTCAATGAAGACATAGCCTTACTTCCTTCCCTATTCTGTTTACAGTTTTGTGATGCCTTTGGTTGTTGCACCACTGAAAGTCCTGAGATTTTGGAGCTAGTCCAAAACCTCTTTGTTCTCTCCTTCAACATCATTTGTGATGCTTTGCCAGCCTTTCCTCTGACCCTTTCTCTTACTTTTGCTCTCCTCCAATCCCATCACCCTGTAGATAATACTGGCCTTGATGCGCCCTTCATTTCCTTTCTCACACCTGGTCCTGTGCAGTTATCTATGCTGACATCATGCCCAAAAAGCCACCCCAGAGCTTATTTCATAGTCCATCACATTATCCTAATTTAAAATCCCTCCTATAAAAACTCGCTTATGCAGTATTTCCTGCAAAAAGGATTCACTTGCTTTTTCCCTATCAGCGCCTCAATGGTGCACACACAACTGCATTATAGTATGGCACTAACCCTTCTTCCCCTTCTCCACAGCCTTTTTTATTTTGTCTTCACTTGTGGGACACTGTGGAAGGCCTTAAATCAGGGGTTCTCGTAACAAACTTTTTGGTGGCCTCAGAGTTTGGCCTTTCTGCAGACTCAATAAAAATAATGTACAGTTGTCTCTCTTGTTTACTGGACCTAAACAGAATAGAGACGCAAATAAGGTGTTCTGCAGGTTCTTGTCTTTTTTTGTTGTTTGTTTTGCTTTTTTGGTTGCTTTTTTAAAAACACTTGCTAGCTAGTAAGTCTGCTGCTGTGCTGCAGCAGATTTACTCAGTCCTGGCAAGCCCGGGGACAAATTAAGCCTTGGACGGGGAGGTCAGTAGGACAGATGTGGGGGCCAGGGGGAATGCATAACGGGTTGGCAGACGCAGCAGGGGCCAGGGGCGATGTGGGGGCGAACCCCACAGCCGGGGTTTGTAGCCCCGTGGTCAGAGCCTGCTGCCTGCCACCCCAGGGCTGGAGCCTGCCTGCCATCCCCAGGGCTGGAGCCCGACCCTACATCCCCAGGGAGGTGGGGAACTCACTAACTGCCTGCTCCTTCAGCATTTGTCTCTTCAGAGGGGGGCATGGTCCAATCCCTGCTGGTAGCCCTGGGGGACGAACCACTGCTTTGCCACTCCCCACACCACAGCCCAGGAGGCTGTGGCCGCAAGAAAAGCCCCTGGTGGCCGCATGCAGCCACAGTGACCTCGTGAGAAATGCTGCACTTAAAGCCTTGTAAATGTTGTAAGCTTCGTTTTCTGTGTATCTCAGTAAAGCACCCATCACACATTTGGGTGCTGTAAACAAACAAATAAGAGTCCTAAGGAATTACATACAAGCCTGAGGCTATGTTGTTATACTTGTGTCCTTTATTTGGCAGACTAGTTCATTAACCACCACTCCAGGACTCAAGCAGCCTACGGGCAATCGAGGTCACTGCAGAAACTTTTTGTACTCAGGAGTATATGCTAATACCATAACTGAACAAGATTCCCTCCTTCCCCACCTCTCCCTCCCGAATGAAGGAATTTGTGTGCTTACCCCGAGGCTTGTTGTGCAAGGACTTCTGGAGAGACTTAGACTTTATTAGATTCTGTGTCTTGCTTATTAGGCAACTCGCCCTTCATGTTCAGCAGTCCCAAAAAACCTAAAATTTCCTAGTGCAATCTTCTTAATAATTGGGGGATTTCTCTTCTCTCAGTTCATCTCACACTCCCCTTCCTAGTCAAAAGTATTAAGAAAATACAAGGGACCTGACACTCTTAATATAATCACAGAAGCACTGAACAGGTTGAAAAACCAATTTCAATAGTGAATAGTTTCACCAGGCTGATATTCTGTATCTCTGTATCTCACTATAGGAATGGAAAAGCTGACATCTGTTTGTTCACTGTTCTGCATTGTATTGTGGCTTATAACCAAAAAAGGATTACTTTAAAAACTCATATGTGTGTGTATATTTATTTATTGTACATACATATATATACACATAAAGAGGGTTAAGATTGCCAAGGAAAGCATTCATAATTAAGAAATGCCACTTGTGATGAATCAGTCTTCTCCCCACGATACAGTCTTTAAATGATCATATGCTGTTTTTAATGCAGGATCCTTTCCTCATCCAGTGCCCTGATTGGATACTGCTGTAAATAAGGCAGCTAACTTTTTGTCTTTGATGTTCAGCGGTGGCCAACTGTCTCATTCATTGCACACCACCCAGCCCTTCAGGCTGGGGTCCATAGGACCTCTTTCTCGCTCACTGCACGTTGTCCAGTTTCTTTAATGAATAAAGCATTATATCATATCCACGTTGACAAATCATAATTCAGTAACTGCTGATATATTTTACTCTATTCTATGATGTGTGTGGGATTGGTATATAGAAGGGAAGTATATTAGTGGATCATCTTTTCAGATAACCACAGATATATCTATTTGGAGTATCTCACAATCTGATATACTGCATGCTCTTTGTTTATTTGACATGCATGATTCAAAATGTTTCCCTTTTATAGCACAGGAGAGCCTCATCTAACGTCATCAGTTTTGTTTGACTCATACAAAGGGTTCTGATCACTTGGCGTATATAAAGTGACCTGGTTTTAGAATAGATAAGTTTAGTATAGATTTAATGAAGTCTAATTTTGTTAGTTTTAAATTTAAAAATTGATAAGTAATAGTTTGTTGTTAAATGGCACTATAATGTTCTCTCTCTCTTTTTTTTTTTTAGCTGTATGGGGCAACTTTATCAACATGAGGTAATACATTATTTTGTACCAGTATTTTGAAACAAGGTTATTTCCGCTACCATCCCATTATGCAACAACAGGAAGAAATCAGAAAAAGCAGCTCACAAGGTTGTTGAAATGTCAGCTCTTAACATTGATAGATGTAGAATCCATTCCTATGATAAAAATGCCTTCAACATCAGAGAAGTACTATAGGGCTGTGGGATGTCCTCACTGGCAGGAGACAAGAAATGCTAAGTTTCCTCCTCCTCATTCCACTGGAGTGGAAGGACATTCTAGGATAACCAGCAAAGGATTTGTACCCCTTTAACCCTTAGGAGATGTCTTAACTGCAGAGTTAGATGAACTATTGCTTGTAATGCACCTTCTGTTCACACAAGGAAAAATCTCTGTCCAAGGCTTGACGGTGCTTCAAGACTAGGCTAGCAGACACATCTGAGGGTATAGGCTTTAGCTTAGGATTTTTTCAGTCCAGGCTGGCAACCCACCTATTTTGCAATGAGACTGTAGGCTAATCAAGCCCAGTTGCTGTCCTCCAGTGCTTTCCCACAGTTTCACCTGACCTGTACTTCCTTGTCTGCCTCCTCCCTTTTACTGAACTGTAAGTCAACTACATTGGCTCAGCATTTTAACCCTGCATGTGTCTGCTTCATTTCTGCTGCGAATTCCACAGCATTTGAATAGAGGCGCTATCCAAGTAAGTGTGGTACGAATCACTGTGGTTTGCCAGCTGAATTGCTTAATGACCTTCCCATTAAAAGTTCTTGCTCTCAAACACTGTTTGCTTATGCTTTCAGAGCTATTTGCGTTAATAATGAATAGCTTATCTTGAAAGTTATTTACATGAAGTATTATTCTCATGTTACTGCCACAGACAGAAGCTCCATGCTAGGGGTAGTGGGGAGAATGCATCCTGTGAATGAATTCAGAGTGGCCCAGGTTAATGGACCATTAAGAATAATAGAATCGCCCACTAGAAACCCATCCCAGCACACATGCTAGTTCAGCATCATTGTGGACCCAGCCACCCGGGTCTGACATAGGTAGGACTTTATGGTGGTGACACTCTATTTGGGCTAATTCTGCAGTGAAGGCATACCCTGAGATGTGTGGAAGATTCCTGCCACCACTCCCTCAACACCTGCTGCCTTGAATCAGGGAGAGCTCACTGTGTGGTGAGGCAACCCAAAGAAACTAATTTTGATTGAGAAAGCATGATCTTATGTGGGAATATCCCTATGGAGTTGTAAGGGAAGGGAGATGAACCTTTAGGGGAGAGACCATCCCCATAGCCTCACTCCATAGAAGTGGAGTGCTCAGACCAGCCCTCTGTAACTAAATTGGTATGTTAAGTAGGGGAAAACTCACTTAACAAAAAGCTGCAATTTGCCTGTGCTCAAACCTACAGCATGTGAACACACTACAACATATTTGACTTTTGAGATTAGTTTAAGAACCTTTTAATAGGTTGTGTTTTCTTTTAAGTTTTTCCTTAATCACTCACCAAAAAGGAAAAGATTCTCTCTTCCACAGGTGCACGTTCAAAGTTGTGTGCGTTGTCTATTTTCAGGAAAATATCAAATACAGTAATTATTGTGAATTACTCAGTGTTACTCCTGAATAATATTCTAATGCTGCAGTGTTAACCTATAGTCAGTTTTTTCTGCTGCTGGTACAGAAAGTGGCTGTCTTTTGTGAAAAGAGTCTCTAGAACCTGAATGGTTCTACTCAATACTGCACTCCTTCCTGAGGCAAAACAACTGAAGTCAGTGGGAGTTTTGCCAGAGTGAGGCATGGTGGACTGACTGACCTAGTAAGATTTTTTTTTTACAGAATGGTGTGAGGAGAATTGTTCTGATTTCTAACCCTGTGGTGTGTGTGTCTCTGCTTAACAAACAGCCTTCTGTTTCTCTAGGTGTAATGACTGCAAATCCCAAGTAAAGGAGCTCTGTTTTACTTGAAAGAACTCAATTTTGCATTGGCTGCCCATGAAACCTCTAGTATGCAAAAAGTTGCCACTGTAAATCATGTTGAATAGTTCCATAAGCTGTCTGAAACGAAAATTAAGTTGAAACAAGAACTCATGCAAACTTAAGTGAAATCACATAGGCTTGGGCTACACTAGCAAATTATGTTGGTATAACTATGTTGTTCAGGATATGGAAAATCCACACACCTGAGCGATGCAGTTATACCGACCTAACTCCTAGTATATGCAGATTTATGTGGATGGGAGGACTTCTCCCGGCAACATAGCTACTGCCTCTCGTGGAGGTGGAGTTGCTACGCTGACAGGGGAAGCCCTTCCATTGGCTTAGGTACCGTCTTCACTGAAGCGCTGCAGTGGTGCAGCTGCAGCCTTTTAAGAGTAGGCAAGCCCTTGGTCAGAAGAATGTGTGTGCTAAGTAGCTTGCTCAGAGGAAGAGCATCACTAATTACTTGAGATGATGTATACATTTAAACACTAAATTAGATTACAATGAAACCTGTACAAGAGACCGGTTTTATTCTGCACCTCCTTGTCTTAAGAGGCTACCCTGAAGTATCCCCAAATACATTGGCATGGCTCCACCTTTACTAAGCAACCTTTGCTTAACTATGTTTTTGTTCATAGAGTGGTTACTTAAAACAGTCTTCAGTGTGCCGATTTTGCTTTTTAAAAAATTCAAAGCTGCCTTAAACTTTTTTATTAATTTAAAAAGTTCAAAGCCAAAGTTAGAAATACATGTCCCTGTTTAAGTCCCGTTAATATGTTGATTGTACTGCCATCTGTGTGGACTGCTATTTTGAGGAGAGGGGCCTCTGTCTGATGCAAAGTATGACTGACGGAATTAAATTTTCTATTATGGAGCACTGGAAATCTGCTTCAGTTGTGTGTTAAGTTTTGTAAACTTAATTGTTTTTTTTAACAATGATGATTTAACCAAAAATATTTATAATTGTAGAACATGGCGAGTGTATGCTTTGGAAAATGGCTGAGTAAAAATGACACCTTCCTACTCCACTAATGTGGTTTTTGTCTGAATTTAGAGTCAGATCTGATTGCTCCATTGACAAAAATAAGTGTTTTCTCCCGATAGCTGCTTTACAGTCAACCCAGGTGAAAGAGCGAGCTGGATTCTACTGTTCCTTGTTCCACAGAACTGTTTACCATGTTCCAGTCAGTTACACTTTTGTATCACCCCACTAACTGCACTGAAATTTCACAGGTTCAGCTGAAGACATTATTTGGTCCATAGAATCTTTATTACAGGTGGGAAATGAAGAACCTATCTTAACTCTCTGATCCTAGATTGAGTTTGCAAATTCAGCAGTTGGAAAAAATATATTTTATTTGTACACTTGATATGGAGTCATTGAGACAATAAATATAGACCCTCCCAAGCCATTTTAGTCACGTTTCCGAGTAGAATTGCACTAAAAAAATACTTTTGGGGGAGATGACCCTGTGATGAGTGACTAGATTATCTTTTTATATTGCATTGAATTTTTAACATAATGTTGAATCTACCATGTTGATCAAGACTGCTAACTTTGGACCTGATTTAAAGGCCATTAGAGTTAATGGTAAGGTTCCAGTTGACTTCAGTAAGCATTGGATCTGGCCATGGTGGTAATTTGCTCTGTGTTTGTGTATCTCTAGAGAACACTTTCTGAAGTAGTAAACTTTTTAAAGGAAATTTAAAAAAAATAAGAACATATTGGAAATGGCTCTTAGGTGATCTGTTTCATGGCTCTTTTTCCTCAACAGGTCTATCCAAGACAATGGGGATCAGAAAGTTGAAAGTAAGATAGAGGAGGTTAGTTTATGAAGTGGTTAATATCCTCTTTATTTCTGCTTTTTTAAATTAATTTTCTTTCTAACTAGAATATTTTACTTTATTATTCTCCCACTAATGTAATCCTCA
Organism: Chelydra serpentina; assembly: GCA_037349315.1. Taxonomy (NCBI): domain Eukaryota; kingdom Metazoa; phylum Chordata; order Testudines; family Chelydridae; genus Chelydra; species Chelydra serpentina. The sequence continues at coordinate 111,004,856 of JBAIAC010000004.1, forward strand.
GCATTAGGTCTCATGTCTGTACTGTTCTTCATTAGAGTGGACCCAAACAGCTTCCAGCACTAATCACTGGCTTCCCTCTGTTTTCCCTAAACCTCTCTCAGAAGATTATAATTCCAAAGATCCCATCCTGTTTTTGCCACAGTGTCTTCCTAACTATCCCAGTCCTGCTGGGAATTGAGCCTTTGTTACCAAGTTTAGGACTGCGGTACTAACTCCTTTCTCTGTCACCCCTCCAAAAAGTTAAGTGTATTTAACTTTTAACAAGCTTTTAAACTATTTTAAAATTTCCACATATATGCATTGCTTTGTTCTTAACTCTTACACAGATTAACCAGTTATATTTTAGCGATGAAATACTATGCTGATGAGCACAACAGAAAAACCTAATAGATTTGTACTAGGTTTCCAGTTCATAATTCCGAAAAGTGAAAGTTTAGTAGCATATATAGACACTGTTCTATGACTGATTGCCTCATCTAAAAATGAATAGTCAATCAATAGTGTGTTTGATTTACCAGATTTCTCATATCTCATGAGAACTGTATATCCAGTGTTACTTTGGACATAATTTGAAGCCTATTAAATTCACTTGAAGTCTTTTCATTGACTTCAGTAGGCATTGGAACAGGCTCTTAATTAATGTCTTACATGTGTGTTTTCATTCTGGGTACAACTGCAATAGGTTTTTTGGATTTGGAAATGCTGTTTTTAACTTTTTTTAAAAAAAAGTAAGATTTACAAATCTGTGAATACCTAACATGCAAAAGTTACTGTAAAATTCCTCAGAAATAAAAATTCTCTGGAGCTTGCTGAAAGTACCTAGCCCCTAATTATGCTGCCTTTATTCACATTGTGTAATACCTTTCTCCATTGGAATCAATGGGGCTGCTTGTTGAAGTACTACTCAGCATGAGTTACTGAATTAATAAGCCTAATTACAGTACATAGGGGAGAGTAACACAATGCACAGTTCATTTCCATTCCTGGAGGCTTTCAGTTGTCAAAATCGAACCTGTCAGTATTATTTCACTGTCCAAGTTCAGAGAAATGCAGAGTTAAACAAAGAGCACAGATATTAGTAGATAAACTTCATTTTTAAATTTCTTTCCCTTTAATAATCCAGGGTGATTGTAACAACCCAGTTGAAGAAATGTTTAGAACGAAATGTTTTTTGACATGTCATTGTCTCTTTAAAACTTGAGTCCCTGGCAACTTTTAATCTTTAAAGGCAATTTTCACAAGAACTAGTGGTGTTAGTCTTGTTGTGATGGCTATATTCTAGTACAGGGGTGGGCAAACTTTTTGGTCCGAGGGCCACATCTGGGTATGGAAATGGTATGGCGGGTCATGAATACTCACGAAATTGGGGGCTGGAGTGTGGGAGGGGGTGAGGACTCCGGCTGGGGGTGTGGGCTCTGCGGTGAGGCCAGAAATGAGGCGTTCACGGTGCGGGAGGGGGCTCTGTGCTGGGGCAGGGGGTTGGGGTGTGTGTGTGGGGGGGGTGAGGGCTCCGTCTGGGGTTGAGGGGCCTGGGGATGAGGGGCTGGGGGTGCAGGAGGGGGCTCCAGGCTGGGACTGAGGGGTTTGGAGAGTGGGAGGGGGATCAGGGTTGGGTCGGGTTGCAGGAGGGGGGTCAGAAGTACAGGCTCTGGGGGGCACCTACCTCAAGCGGCTCCCAGAAGCAGCAGCATGTCCCCCCTCTGGCTCCTACGTTGAGGCACAGCCAGGCGGCTCTGTGCGCTGCCCTGTCCACAGGCGCCATCCCTTTAGCTCCCATTGGGCGTGGTTCCTGGCCAATGGGAGCTGCGGGGACGGCGCTTGGGGCGGAGGCAGCGTGCGGAACCCCGTGGCTGCCCCTATGCGTAGGCGCCGGAGGGGGGACATGCTACTGCTTCTGGGAGCCACACGGAGCGGGACAAGCCCCCAACCCCGCTCCCCGGTGGGAGCTCAAGGGCCGGATTAAAATGTCTGGAGGGCCAGATGCGGCCTCCGGGCTGTAGTTTGCCCACCCCTGTTCTAGTACTTGTAATTCTATTCTGCCTAAACTTCCCCAACAACTTAAGTTGAATATTTCATGTATTGTCCTAAACTGTTGTTTACTGTTGCTACATACTTTTTAAACAGCTACTCTGCATGTGCTGCATGTCAGTGGTAGGTGAAGTAATTTCCTGTATTTATAGCAGATTCTTCCTTTTTTTGTAATATGCTATGGGATCCATTGGCCCAAAAGACTCTCTATAAATGTAAGTTGTTCTGATCTTGGTGTCTTAAATGAATTTATTTAGATGAGATGTAAGATTGCCACCCCTATTTTTATTCTTATAATAGTCTGCATAGGCATTGTTTTTCTTTTTCTGAGATGTAAATTCTTGAAACTTCCTTTAAAGAATTACTTTTATTCCTACTTTAGGCTGTTGCACCACTAAGAGAAAAAATCAGAGACCTGGAAAAAAGGTATGTCTGTTCTTGTGGAGTTAGGGTTCAGTCAGCAGAGCTATGTTTGTTTTGTCCTGAATGAGTCTCAAGGTCTTCAGTAGACTCACATGAATATTATGTGCTTAGTAATGTTGTACGTCTCCTGTTTGTTGGTAAGCACTGGGGCCTGATCATTACTACACAGGTAGGTTGGCATAAGGCAGGTTATGTCGACCTAAATTATGTTAGTTTACACACTGCAGCCTTTCTCCCGCTGATGTAAGTGCACTACTGCACCAACATCATAATTCCTTTTCCACAAGAGGCGTAGTGCGTATGTAGCTGTAGTTAGGGCGACGCAGTATAACTGTGTGCACTGCGGGTGGTCTCTTTGAAGTTAATGGGACTACTCACTGTTTGTGAAGTTAAGCTCTTGCATAGGGATTTGTAGGACTAAGGCCTATAATAGTACATGTCGGCAGCACTCAGAGCACCTGTTATATGAAAAGCCCTAAGGTGACGGTGTGTTTTTTGCCTTCATTAAAAAACAACACAAAAATAAAACCTGTTGTTCAGATCTCTATTAATTCAAAAAGGGTTCAGTTAAGTAAAAATACAAAGAACTAAAAGATGAATTGCTCACTCTGGATTTGGGAAGGTTTTCAACTTTCATCCGTTTGGATGAACCGCTGTTCTCATTTAAGAGAACTCAGGGCTGTTAGTTCTGTCCCCATGCTATATCCCACAGGCTGTACAGTGTCAGTAAGCATGTGAGTGCAGCTGACATGCTGACTGTCACTGTGCCTCTCCCATGGATGAAGAGTGAAACTGTGTTCTGCTCCTGGAACTGAGCATACATAATGCCTGCACAGTTTCCAGGATGCTGCACACTTTGTCTTCTGTGCAAACCAAACGATACCATACTCAAATACAGATGTCGGGTTTTATTTTACAGCTGACTTCCAGTTTTACTGACCTGCCACTTACAGTTTTTTGAGAATATCTGACCCTCCTTTACTAAATCCTAATATGAGCACTGACTTAACAGATCAAACAGGGTGACCTTGTTGGCAACATGCAGACATTGACTACACATGGCCACCAGTAGCTACTGTGCCTGCTACTGCTATTTTTATTAAACTGTAATCATGAATGAATAGTTTAGAAAAAGTCCTGTATATTCTCTCTCGTCTTCAGCTGATTGTTATGAAACTAAGTACAGTAGAACCCTGTTTATCTGAGCCTCCATTATCCGGCTCTCTGTGTTAACCAAACCACCAGTGCATATAAAAGAATATGGAAAATTGACGCTTCAGCCCCGGATGGCGCGACCCTGGCTGTCAAGCTCTTTGCCCATTCTCCTAATTATCCACATTTCTCATTATCTGATCTGGTCCCGGTCCCAATTAGATTGGATAAACGGGGTTCCACAGTACTTGTTTAATTTTTAACAGTAGCCGACATGTTTCTTAGTGGGGTGGGGGGGGGAGGTTCTACCTGACTTGAGCTGCTGTCTGTTCTGTCCTTTGTGGATGGCCTATGTGATACGATGGCTTGATCGGTATTAATTTTTAGTAGTATTACATTTTGGTGCAATATGTCAAATTGAGATCTATTTCTTTTTGCATCAGAGCCAGTAGGTTATTTAGCCTTTGGTGAGGATGCACATGAATGACTTTGCATTTGGAGTATGTGTGCAGTATATCGTTAATGGGTTATATTTTAGATGTCATTGTGTGCCTGCCATTGAGGGGGAAAATACGTACATGTACCCCTCTCCCCACCCGATTTTGGCATTGTGAAATCACAAGAGATGAGCGTGATTCTCCACTCTTGTGTCTGTGTAGTTATTCCCACTCACGCAAAGTGAGTGTAAAATGCTATCCCCTCTGTGGTGAATTCTGATCAGGTAGTGTTTCACGCTCACTTTGCAAGGACGTAAAGAGCCACACAAGGGCCCTCTGAGTCTGTAATTAGAGCATTGAGGCTGATGAATACTGAGCTTTTAAAGCTAATTCTTTGCTACTGGTTTTATGGGTGTTGTGTTGGGTGAAAAGCACTTAGCTTGTACAATCCAAAGGCAACCCATCCTCATGATTCTTGGGAGGAGGAAATTAAGGCATTCTTTAATACTTAGCCTCTGAGAAACTTTTAATTTATCTGGAGTGAACTTTCACAGTTCATATCAGTAATTTAAAGCATTATCAGAGTGGCATAGTTATTAAAAACAATCACTAGAAATTAGGAACATCAGAGTTAAACCTAAAAAGAGCCAATTAATTCAAAGCATGAAAATATCCGGTTAAAGGATCCAAACAACCAGAACTGTGTTCCCTGTACTGGTGATCTGAGGACAAACCTATGGGGAGAGCCTTGTGGTCATGGAAGGAATGGATTCCATTATTTTCCCCACCTCATTTCCTCCCCCCCCTGCCCCCCCGTTTAGATCAAAGAAGTTTTGTTACCATTGGAGAACACCTTGATGGTGAGGTATTTGTGTGTGGAGTGTCTGCAACCAACCTCCAAGCATGGGAACGTTTAGGGTTCTGCTGCTGCCTGGTTTCCACACACAGGAAGCTGAAGCTAGTATCACAAGCACTCTCAGGGTGAAGGGTTGATGATGCCATTCAAGTACACAGCATCTGTGCTCTGCCTCTTGGAGATCCCCATTGAGACAAGGTTGTGGATGAGAGATAGTTGGGGCATGGTGCTTCAGACCCAGGGCCATGGAGTCAATCCAATGGCATTCTGTTTGTGTACGGATGAAAAAGTAATCTGTCAAGGAGAATTCTTGGCATATATGCAGTTCAGTTCGCTCCACTGACTCATCTCATCCACAAGTTGCAGCATGCAAACTAACTGGAGAGGAAGGGTGATGAATATTTGAGTTACCTTTTATGACATTTATTTAAGAATGACCTGCACTACTGAAGTATTGGCAAGACTAAAATGTTGCTTACCTGAAAGTCAACACAACCGTACTTGTTGTTCCCATAATACAGCACACAAACAGGTGAAAAATACCATTGAGAGGTGATAACTAAGGCCTGGTCTACACTGCGGGGGCGGGGGTCGATCTAAGTTACGCAACTTGACGACGTACTTAGATCTACTTACTGCGGTGTCTTCACTGTGATAGGTCGATTGCTGACGCTCCCCTGTCAACTCCGCCTACACTTCTCGCTCAGGTGGAGTACTGGAGTCAATGGGAGAGCGTTTGGCAGTCGATTTATCGTGTCTTCACTAGACGCAATAAATTGACCCCTGCTGGATCGATCACTCTGGAGGCAAGTGTAGACATGCCCTCAGTGTCTGTAATTCTTTATGCTCTTGAGCAGGGGTCTCCAAACTACGGCCTGCGGGCTGGATTTGGCCTGCGGCTTCAATTTGTCTGGCCCCCCCATGCTGCCGCGTCGTCGGCACTTCGGCGGCAGCTCAGAGGCTGCTGCCCGCATCGGCAGCTTTTTGGCAGCAGCTCAGCCTCGGGAGCTGCCGCCGCATCGGTGGCTTTTTGGTGGCAGCTCAGACACTGCCGCCCACCTCGCAGCATTTTGGAGGCGGGGGGACCTCGTCTCCCTAAAAAAAATCTAATGTGGCCCTCGTCTCCTAAAGTTTGGAGACCCCTGCTCTTGAGCATCAATTTTCAGGCTTAGTAGTTTTGCAGAAAATGAGAATCCCTGGCAAATGTGTTTTATTTTAGTTCTCACACCCCCACCTCAGGAATGTCTACCTTTTGTGTTTATGGATGAAGAGTGCAAAAAATGGTATGTGAAATGGTAACACACACCCCTCCAAAGCAGTGATAGTCTTCTGAGTCATCGCAGGGAAAATATCCTTAACTCTCACATTATGTAGCTCTGTGAAGGCTATCCTAATTTAAAAACAAAATGTCCTTGACTTTCTGGTTTTACATTTTACATAAATGAAGTGTAAAGGAAAAGCGCGTGAGGTTGAGGGTGCTGAGTAGTTAACAAAACTTTTTTTGGTGTCATGTGTTTTTCAGGAGTTTTGAGTTAAAAATGAAATTCAGAACCAACCATCTGAAAATACTTGCTACTCAGCAGTTCTGGTTTCAAACTCCTCTGATGTCATCAATGGCACCAGTTTTCCAGCTGTTCATAGAGACAAACCCTGACGTTTTTAGTGCAAAATCAAGCAAGAAAAGAAACACTTTAAAAAAAAGAATCTGTGCATCATAAAGTAGAAAATAAGGGGCCACAGATTTTTTTTATTTGCAACTCATAATTCAGTCCTCTTTACCTTATTTTTACTAAATGAAGAACAGTTTCTTGTGGCAGCTCAGTTTTTTTTTCTTTAGGAGCAATGTGAAAGCAACTTTGTCACAAAGTTAAAAATCTAAGTGTAAACACTTTTTGAGAATTTTCAGTGTCTAATGTTCTATCCTATAAGCTTTAGTGGGTTAGTTTTTGTGACAAATTTCACAAAGTAGATACACGAAGGAAAAGTTGTCGTCAGTCACCTAACTAAATCTTAATTTAATTTTTCTTCTTCCTGTTTTGAAATGTTCTGTAGTTTCACCCAGAAGTATCCACCAGTGAAATTTCTATCAGAAAAGGACCGTAAAAGAATTTTGGTAAGTCAGTATTTCATCAGGGCTCATGCTCTGGAAATAAGAGGCATTCGTTTAGAGTTGTGTAAAACTTAATTAGGGTCACAGGATTAATTAAAAGAAAGATTTTTATAATTTTGTTGTGCAGCTTGATACGTGCTACATGGGTTCAGGAGCAACTACTCTATTTCCTTTCACCCTGTGGTGGTGAGGTGCTCAGTCACAGCATGTGGATAACAGGCTTGGGCTTTGGATTGGCGGTGTGACTTATTAATTGGGTTTCTGCTGTCAGCCTACAATATCTTGGAACTACATTGGCTCGGCTCTAAGGTGTGTGTTTCAGAAGGGTCCTTGACCATGTTCCCAGCTGGTGGAAATTTTCTGCCATTGGGATTCTTCTGAAGAGGGGCAGTGGTTTAGAAAGTGCAAAGTGTTGGAAAAACCCGTCCGACCGAGGCTTAGCGAGAGAGCCTAATGTGGGGCCAGATTCCTAGAAGCCCTGTGGTCCCTTTTGCACAGCCATAGAGCAGACATGAGACAGACAAACATAAAGACAGAGGAGTACCCCAGGCTCGGGGAACCTGTGTGTGCTAGGAGATCTTGTAGAGAGCATAGAAAACATTCCAGGGTGAACCACAGGAAGAAGAGGACATGTTGTGACAGGGCATTCTGATGCTCCAGGGAATCTGTGCTGCTGCAATGGCCCATAGATGCCACTGAAACAAGGTGGAGGGGAGCGCTGTCATTAGATTCTTCGGTTCCCTAAGCTGGCCCTTGCTGTGGTGCCGGGATGAACTTGCCTGTGGATTCTAAGAAGGTATAGAACAGATTCTGTATCGTGTGCAAATATGTGGTCCAAGTTTTTGCCGCTCTGGCAGGGAGTGAAGAGTAGTACAGATCCCTATTTAGTGCCCTTATGCTTAACTTGTCTAATGTTCGCTTTGATCTCGACTCCTTGCCATTTAGAAAATTCAGTGGAATGAAAACAAAAGGCTTGTTTTCTCTATTAAAAATGAAGTTCCCAGAGCATGGGTAATGGCTTACATATGAACAGAAATTCTTCTGTATTCTCTCTCCAGTTTATGCATAGTTTAATAAAGAAGTGAACAATAGTTGAGAAAAGCCTGTGCAATGATGTGCAAAGGCCAATGATCTGAAACCAATACCTTTTGACAGTTGTCTATCAGTAGTTGAGAGAGATTTGAGGGCTGTATTATCAACGCATGCTCTAAAGCTCAATGACAGTAAATGGAATGGCTGCAGTTGACTTTAATCAGCTTTGGATCAGGCCGATAAAGACTGACTTGACTTTGGACAGAATGGCCAAGGCCTGCAGTACTCTTTAGATCTTTGTAATCAAGTCTGCTAACAAGAGTGCATTGCTGATACTGCAGTCTTATTGCAAACATCGCGGGGAGGGATAGCTCAGTGGTTTGAGCATTGGCCTGCTAAACCCAGGGTTGTGAGTTCAATCCTTGAGGGGGCCATTTAGGGATCTGGGGCAAAAATTGGGGCTGGTCCTGCTTTGAGCAGGGGGTTGGACTAGATGACCTCCTAAGGTCCCTTCCAACCCTGATATTCTATGGTCTCTTCCAATCGTTGTTAGTATTGTATTGCAAGCCCTGAATACTCTGCATGAAACTAGATTTCAGCTTTGCATCAAGATCCTTGGATTCTTGTGCATAATGCAGGAAATTCTGTAGCTGCTTCATTTCAGTTTTTAATAGGAAGTTTTAAAGAATTAGATATAACATTCAAATACAACCAGTAAAGTACCATCTGTTTATTTTGACAATAAATTATCTTTATTCTGCACTGTCCCTGCATTTTCAGTTTTCAAGTATTCGGAGAATGCATAGTTTCACCATGGAAATCGTCAGTGATTAAGATATAGACGTAGAGGTCACTTGAGGCTTTTGGCCCCTGCAGAAGGCACTAGAAGCAGTTTGAAATTGTGGATAGCACCCTAGCAGGATGGTTCTGCTAAATAATCAGTAGTGTAGTAGCTAACAATCATCAAAATTTCATCTTCAAGTTTGAGTCCACGCCCCATAGACATGGAAGGGGGAAAGTTAGCAGCTCTCAGAGCTGTTGTTGCAGGTAACTGCAAACTCAGATATCAGTGCATCAGTTTATGCGTGGTTTGCAGCTTCACAATAGCAAGGGCTAGAAATGTAACTTTCAAGCAAAATTTTAATTTCTAGAGAATAGTTCTTTGGCAAGGGTAAATTCCATAGCACATTCTGAGGCTGCAGAGTATATTATACATTATATGTATTCTAAATCTTCACAGTATATAAGCAGGACTCATTAAAACCAGTAACATTAAAAAAAAAAATGCACAGGGCCTGATACTGTCTGGTCCTCTTGGCAAATTGTCTGGTCATGGCAAAACTCTCATTAGCTTCAGTGGGAGCAGGATTGGGCTCAGGATCTTGGAATGTAAGTAGTCATGTAGTATGTTTGTCACTTATAGGCGGGACTGGTAATGCTATTTATTAAGGTTTCCCAACAGTTCCTGTTGGAAGATCCTGTTTTCAGCTATTTATAACTTTAGCCCAAATGGTTAAAATTTGGCAAACTTTTCCATGCTTTCTGAGTGAAGCTGAATTTTTTTTTCTTTAGAAAGTTTTCACCAAAATGGTTGCCTTTTCTGAGAACAAGGCTAGGAAACAAGTTTTTAAAAATTCTGGTAACCTTTTATTTGAGACGTTATAACGTAGCTTTGTAATAGGGACTGAAATTTGGCCTCTATTCAGGGTTGTGCCTTTGGCCATCCCTGTGAAAATCTACTCAAATTTGGCCAAGTTATAAGCCTTTGAAAAATCAGTTTGCATGTAAATATTTATTAGATTTTAACCGTTACAGAATACTTGAAGATTCTGTCCATGGTGGCCATGCCCCAACCTGTAAATGAGCAGGACTTTTCCTGAAATTGCAGATCTGTGCTGCTGTGAGCTGTGCTGGATCCAGGTCCAGACACTTGAACTGAGAGCAGGGAACCTTTCTCTTCTATGTTCTTATTGCCATCCTGCTGGGCACAGGCAGCATGGAGGAGAAAGTGTCTGATTTGAGTGCAGAGTGGGCAAAAGCCAGACCTGCCAAGGTGCCAGAGGATCGAGTAGTTTGGGAGAAGGAGCCTGGGGAGATAGGTGGTGCTGGCTGGGCAAAAAGACTTGGGTTGAGAACCAGTCGGGGATGGAGAAAGAAAGTGAGGAGGGAAGAGAGACCGATCCGACAAGGAATCAGGGGTGGGGGAGGAAAACTGGGACTGGCTGAACAAAGAAACTGGGGCAAGGCGGTGGGGACACTGAGATTAGATGAGGAGCCCAAGAAGGCAGATTGGGACTGGGAGCATGGATGCGGAGGTGACTAGAGGGCACGGAGGGGAAGAGAATGATCAATTGAGAAGATAGGAAGGGGAGGAAACTGTGACTGGCTGGGCAAGGAGACAGACTGGACAAGGAGGTTCTGAGGGACAGAACATTAAAAACGGCCATACTGGGTCAGATGAAAGGTCCATCTAGCCATCTTCTGACTGTGGCCAATGCCAGGTGGCCCAGAGGAAATGAACAGAACAGGGCAACCATCTAGTCATCCATTCCCCTGTTGCCCCTTCCCAGCTTCTGGCAAACAGAGACTAGGGACACCATCCCTGCCCATCCTGGATAATAGCCATTGATGGACCCTGTCCTCCATGAATTTATCTAGTTCTTTTTTGAAGCCTGTTATAGTCTTGACCTTCACAACATCCAGTTCCACAGGTTGGCTGTGCATTGGGTGAAGAAATACTTCCTTTTGTTTGTTTTAAATCTTCTGCCTATTAATAGAATAGAACTTTGGAATCTGGAAGGTTAGGATAAGGACTTGCTGGGCAAGGAAACTGGGATGAGAAGCCTGAGGAGTGGAGATTGGGAGACTCTAGGTGGAGAGAATAGGACTGGGGCAAGGAGCTTGTAGGGATGGAGGAGGAAAATAGGACAGACAGGTTGGAGGGGATTGCCTATTCTCTCCTAACAGTGACCCTTCTCCCCAGAGACGAGTCTGTCCGCTAGACCCCAATTCCCTCTAGAGCCTGGAATGGCACACGAGGTCCTGAGTGTCACCATTCCTCTGCTGTCAGCAAATATTTGTGGAACCCACTGGCAAAGTGTCTCATCCCCTGATAGTTATGGTTCACATAGAGGATAACAGCCTACTACTATATCAGGTACTCCATAAGCTCAAGTGGCATAGAGCTGTGCAGTGAATCTCCAGGTTTCAACCCTGTTGATGAAGGTTGTCTGTATGATACCATAGGATGGAATTTGTTTTTCCATTTTGCTTTTTGAAAAACTTAGGAAACTGAATGCGGAAATCTACATTAAACAAACATTAAGGTTGCAAAGTCAAGCATTCAATAATTAGAAAATGCCAGAATTAAGGTTGCCTATAAAACAATTTTGCTCCCTGGGGCATATGTATTATGATGCAGGCCTTAATTACATGATCACATACTATTTTTTCCTCAGGGCCTCTTCCTCATTCAGTGCATAGACTGGACACACACAATTAGTGGATACTTTTGACCTTAATCTCTCTGTGCCTTGGTTTCCCATCTGCAAAATGGGGATAATACCAGTGTCTTATCTCACAGATGTCCTGTGAAAATTAATTCACTTCTTTGAAGTGAAAATTGGTGATCAAGAATGTTTGTGCAGCACTCGGATACTATAGTGATGAGAAACATAGAAAAAAGCCTGTGAAGAAAGTAGTAATTCTGTCTTCAGGGCAGAGTTTGAAGAGTCTATAGTAAATTAGGCATGGACCCACACATTGAGGAAAAATAATGTATTGAGTAGCTGATCATTAAGTGAGCGCACTCCATTCTGTGCACTGAATGAGATGGGGTCCTTTGAAAAAAATTAGATTGTCTCATAATCCATTTGCACAGTGGGTCTGACATGAGACTGCACAGGCATTTTCCAATTTGTTGGATTTTGCAACCTTAATTTTAATGTAGTTTTTGTGTGTGCTTCTATGTCAAGGCAGTTGAAGCTGTTGTGCATGGCCTTTTTAGATGCAGTCTTTAAACATTGGATAACAGAATAACTAAGAAAATTGGCTGGATGCTTGGTTCAATTCTGAATTAAAGTAGGCAGAATAGTGCCTTTCTCTCTCACCTGTAGGAGAAATAGCTGAATAGCTTGATTGTGCATGGCAGAAGAAATCACTGAAAGCCAAGTGAAATACCTGAGCTCTGCAGTCAGTTTTGTGTGTTTGTGGAAGTGAACTCCATAATGTAAGTCCAGCTTCTGTGAAAGTCAGGTCTTCTGTGCTCACCAGGCTCTCCGTTGTCTGACTGTTTCATTGTGTTGGTAGAATGTAGCTGTCAAGAAGGGTCATGGTCCCAGAGGAAGAAGTGCTCTTTCAGGCAGCTGAGGTCAATATAGGGATTGCTTTGGGTATCAGAGCGCAAATCTTAACCTAGGCATTGAATTCAGTGGGGAGCAAGTGCAGAAAGAAAAGCAAGGAGGTGAGGGGTTCACAGTGACTGTATATGCCACTCTGGAGTCTGCTCATGTTTCCAGTTTGATTCCAGATGCAATTGAAGGTGTGTTAAACCTAAGAAGTTCTTGGATCCTGGGTGCCTTAGAGACCGCCTTTCTGCTCATACTCTTGCCCATCAGTTGAGCATACTCAAGCTGACAGCTCCTAGATGTGTCCATTTAGGACTAGATTTATTCTCAGTGGAGGGTTCCTCGCTGAGTTCATTTCCACTACCACACTGGTCCAATAGAGCCCAAGTCTGTTAAACTCTATGCCTTGCTGCTAGGCCTGTCTGTTTACCCATGCTTTTTCTGAGAAGATGGGTAGGTAGTAGGCTTCTTTCTTTCTTCGAAAATTTCTTAATATGGTTGATGTCAATTTAGGATCAGTACCGTGTGCTCTCTAAATCTTATGTGATGTACCTATGAAATTATAAAATGAAAATATAATGTAATTTTGACATGGGATGTTAGATGTCCTGAATCTGACTGAAAGCACCAGATATGACTGCAATGAGAAGGAAATGTTTGTGTATTTGCCATGCAGGTTCATCTAAGTGCTCCAGATAGAGATGAATTATGCGCTATTTTAATGCATTTTAGTAAATGTTGAAGTCATCAACCATTTTATAATACTATTAAAGTAAATGTATTCTACCCAGATGGTGCTAGTGTATCCTCCTCAAGCACTAGGTATTGGGTCTGCCGCTTTGAAGTGACAGTTGCTGATCTGCAATATAATGAATTTGTGGTCTGTTGTGATTTGTAAGCAGCTGTGTTTTGAAATGACGTGTCCACCCTGTCTTTCTGAACTACTGTGATTGCTGGAAGATTGTATATAAACAACTTAGGTGCTAAAATCATCCTTTCCTTCCTTTTGATGTAGCCTGAAGTGAATGAAAATGATGTTACATTAATTCAACTGTTTACTTTTCTGGGGAAATATTCAGCTCCTTTTCCAAATAATTTTTCATCTAATCTTTACAGAAGCCATAAATTAATCAAGATAATCTAGATTTATCATAACATCCCTTGGTAACATTTCAAGATGACTGCAAAGTTTAAAACAAAAACAAAAATTGGGTTTGTCCCCTATTTTGCTTGCTTACGATGTTAAAAGAGAGCCTAAACATGTGCCTGTTTTTTTCAAAATTTTGTTTCTCAGTATGCCTAAAAAATATCAGGCATTTTGAATCAAGCCTTCTCTGGATCCTTGCATAGAAGTGGTACCAGGGGTTTCTTGCACCTTAGTCAAAGGAAGTGAGTTGTGGAGTCTTCCACAGAAACAGATTTTTGTCTCTCACAGTGCGGAAAGGCAAGACACCTGGAATGTGGTTTAACTAGACTTCATCCTTCCTTTGTTGTTCATTCTACCTGGTGGAGGGCTGCTGTCAGTCCCAGTACCATTGCTGGGACCCTACCGCCCTCTCCTTGCTGTACTAGACATGAGAAGCCCTAACCCCATTTCTCACCACCTTGCACAGATGCCTTTTCCTAATCTGGTTTCAGTTCCAGCTTATCTGGGAACTGGCTCCCTTATTGAATGATTACCTGCACTGGGCACCTGCCCCCTTGTAAATGCCAGCAACAAAAGAAAAAAGAAATTTAAATAATCTAACTAAAAATTCCTCCTCAATTGTTCAGATTTCACTGTTTTTATTTACTGTGCCATCATATCAGTAATCCTGAATTTCTAATGTGAAGTAAAACAAGTGTGGGAGAATGGGGGGGGGAATTTTTAGGCCTTTTATGGAAGAAAATAGGAGTAGAAACACTTTTTCCTTTGTAGGTCACCTGTCAGGTGACCTACACAGGCAAATAGAAAATTATTTTCCCGATATTTTTTTTAAAATTTGCATGACAGTCTTTTTTTTTTTTTTTAATCAGTGTTTGGGGGAAAATGAATATTTTGGCTTTTAATTCATTTTTATTAAACAGAAGTAAAAGGATTTCAGTAATCTGTATGATCCTTCTGATGACATTTTATCAAATTGTCACATTATCCAGTAGTTGTGATAATAATTTTGACAATTACAGGAAATCCTTTCACTGTGTAGTTTGCAGGACACTGGTGATACAACTGTATAGTTAGATCACCTTGTTAAACCTGATCTTGATCATAAAGTCACATAATAGTACATTTCATATGAGATGTCATACTGGATCAGGTCAATTTATTTTGGTTGGCAGTGGCCAACTTTTGTTTCCTTATACATTCATTAAAACTACTTGTGAAGCCACAGACATGCTTCCACAGACATGTCCCTTTGAACATGTCACGCAGTATGGGACTTGAACCTCTTTGCTGAAGCAGTCATACAATTACTGTGCTCAGTGATTCACTGCTCTTTAAGGATGAGCTGTAAAAGCTAAAAATGGGCTTTTTGTACTTTCAAGCACCTTATGGAAAGGGTGCGAAAGTTAACTTACAAAGAGGTCTTCTTGTTTCTTTACAATAGAGCTTCAGAGTTTGTCTATCCTGTTCTTCTGTTATCCATAGAGTTACTAGCTAGATTGAAATATAAGCTGAAAACTGAGCAATACAGTGGGAAAGAGATATAAGACTTTTTGGAGCTTGTTTTTTTCACTCTCTCGCACTTAACAGCCACATGGAAGAAAAGAGGTCTTTAAAGATTCAACTCCATTGAATAGGGTGAGAGCACTTAGAATATTTCTTTAAGCCCACCCTTCCCCACAACATCCTCCATCAAAACCAGGAGGAGACCGGGCTTAATTGTAGTAATATCAGGAATGTTGTGTGTTTTTTCTAGTGCATGAAGGGCACAAGCCCAATTTAAGGGGGATGAGGGGGTCAGACAGGGAAGAAAAAAATTGAATCCTCTAATATTCTCCAACAGTGATCTTTAACATTTTCAAACCACGTGAACTATTTCTCTTGAAATGTTGTGTTACCTAATATTGAGCCTGAAATTTAAAAAATAAATTATTTTAAAATGGAAATGGAGTTGTCCCCCCAGTGGTAAGCAAAGTTTTGAAAGCCTCTGTTCTTCTGTCTTCATGTTTGTGGACTTTGTCTGGTGTTTCTGTAAAAAGAAAAAAAAAATTCATACCCACTGTCCTAACGCAGATAACTGGAGGAGCAGGGTTTGTGGGTTCTCATCTTACTGACAAACTAATGATGGATGGCCATGAGGTTACAGTTGTGGACAACTTCTTTACGGGCAGGAAAAGAAATGTGGAACACTGGATTGGCCACGAGAACTTTGAACTGATTAATCATGATGTCGTTGAACCCCTGTACATTGAAGGTGAGTAGCCTGCTTAAACATTGATATGCTTCAATCTCTGCATTTCATCACACTTTCCCAGCAGAAATGCATTTAGAAATTGGATTTATATGCAAATTTGTGGCTTGATCTATGTAGGTGTGGTCCACCCTGCTCTGTCAACCTAGTGGTCATGGCCTCTAAGGGGTCGCAGAGAGGTTCAAAGAAGTTGTCACATTGTGAATGCCCTCTTTCTTCCTGACTAGATGGGAGGGGGATCCCAAAATATTTTTTATCACATAACATGAGAATGATCATACTGGCTCAGACCAAGGGTCCATCTAGCCCAGTAACCTGTCTTCCGACAGTGGCTAGTGCCAGGTGCCCCAGAGGGAATGAGCAGAACAGAGCAATTATTAAGTGACCCTGTCATCCAGTCCCAGCTTCTGGCAGTCACAGGTTAGGTTCACCCAGAGCATAGGGTTGCATCCCTGGCCATCTTGGCTAATAGCCATTGATAGATCTACTGTCTATGAACTTGCCTATTTCTTTTTTGAATCCAGTTATATTTTATTCATAGATTCATAGATTATAGGGCTGGAAGGGACCTCGAGAGGTCATCGAGTCCTGCCCTCACAGCAGGACCAAATACTGTTTAGACCATCCCTCATAGACATTTATCTAACCTACTCTTAAATATCTCCAGAGATGGAGATTCCACAACCTCCCTGGGCAGTTTATTCCAGTGCTTAACCACCCTGACAGTTAGGAACTTTTTCCTAATGTCCAACCTAACCTCCCTTGCTGCAGTTTAAGCCCATTGCTTCTTGTTCTATCCTCAGATGCTAAGATGAACAAGTTTTCTCCCTCCTCCTTATGACACACTTTTAGATACCTGAAGACTGCTATCATGTCCCCTCTCAAGTCTTCTCTTTTCCAAACTAAACAAACCCAATTCCTCCAGCCTTCCTTCATAGGTCATGTTCTCTAGACTCTTAATCATTCTTGTTGCTCTTCTCTGGACCATCTCCAATTTCTCCACATCTTTCTTGAAATGCAGTGTCCAGAACTGGACACAGTACTCCAGTTGAGGCCTAACCAGTGTAGAGTAGAGCGGAAGAATGACTTCTCGTGTCTTGCTCACCACACACCTGTTAATGCAGCCCAGAATCAAGTTTGCTTTTTTTTGCAACAGCATCACACTGTTGTCTCAAATTTAGCTTGTGGTCCACTATAACCCCTAGATCCCTTTCTGCCGTACTCCTTCCTAGACAGTCTCCTCGCATTCTGTATGTGTGAAACTGATTGTTCCTCCCTAAGTGGAGCACTTTGCATTTGTCCTTATTAAACTTCATCCTGTTTACCTCTGACCATTTCTCCAATTTGTCCAGATCATTTTGAATTATAACCCTATCCCCCAAAGCAGTTGCAATGCCTCCCAGTTTGGTATCATCTGCAAACTTAATAAGCGTACTTTCTATGCCAATATCCAAGTCATTGATGAAGATATTGAACAGAGCCGGTCCCAAAACAGACCCTTGCAGAACCCCACTCGTTATACCTTTCCAGCAGGATTGGGAACCATTGATAACTACTCTCTTGAGTATGGTTATCCAGCCAGTTGTGCACCCACCTTATAGTAGCCCCATCTAAGTTGTATTTCCCTAGTTTATTGATAAGAATATCATGCGAGACCGTATCAAATGCCTTTCTAAAGTCTAAGTATACCACATCCACCGCTTCTCCCTTATCCACAAGACTCGTTATCCTATCAAAGAAAGCTATCAGATTGGTTTGACATGATTTGTTCTTTACAAATCCATGCTGGTTATTCCCTATCACCTTACCACCTTCCAAGTGTTTGCAGATGATTTCCTTAATTACTTGCTCCATTATTTTCCCTGGCACAGAAGTTAAACTAACTGGTCTGTAGTTTCCTGGGTTGTTTTTATTTCCCTTTTTCCAGTCTTCTGGAATCTCTCCTGTCTCCCATGATTTACCAAAGATAATAGATAATAGCTAGAGGCTCAGATACCTCCTCTATTAGCTCCTTGAGTATTCTAGGATGCATTTCATCAGGTCCTGGTGACTTGCAGGCATCTAACTTATCTAAGTGATTTTTAACTTGTTCTATTTTTATTTTATCTTCTAAACCTTCCCCCTTCCCATTAGCATTCACTATGTTAGGCATTCCTTCAGACTTCTCGATGAAGACCGAAACAAAGAAGTCATTAAACATCTCTGCCATTTCCAAGTTTCCTGTTACTGTTTCTCCCTCCTCACTGAGTAGTGGGCCTACCCTGTCCTTGGTCTTCCTCTTGCTTCTAATGTATTGATAAAAAGTTTTCTTGTTTCCCTTTATTCCTGTAGCTAGTTTGAGCTCATTTTGTGCCTTTGCCTTTCTAATCTTGCCCCTGCATTCCCGTTTTGTTTGCCTATAGTCATCCTTTGTAATTTGTCCTAGTTTCCATTTTTTATATGACTCCTTTTTATTTTTTAGATCTTGCAAGCTCTCGTGGTTAAGCCAAGGGCGTCTTTTGCCACATTTTCTATCTTTCCTACCCAGCGGAATAGTTTGCTTTTGGGCCCTTAATAGTGTCCCTTTGAAATACTGCCAGCTCTCCTCAGTTGTTTTTCCCCTCAGTCTCGATTCCCATGGGACCTTACCTATCAGCTCTCTGAGCTTACCAAAATCCGCTTTCCTGAAATCCATTGTCTCTATTTTGCTGTACTCCCTTCTACCCTTCCTTAGAATTGTGAACTCTATGATTTCATGATCACTTTCATCCAAGCTGTCTTCTACTTTCAAGTTCTCAACGAGTTCCTCCCGATTTGTTAAAATCATATCTAGAACAGCTTCCCCCCTAGTAGCTTTCTCAACCTTCTGAAATAAAAAGTTGTCTGCAATGCAGTCCAAGAACTTATTGGATAGTCTGTGCCCCGCTGTGTTATTTTCCCAGCATATATCTGGATAGTTGAAGTCCCCCATCACCACCAAATCTTGGGCTTTGGATGATTTTGTTAGTTGTTTAGAAAAAGCCTCATCCATCTCTTCCACCTGGTTAGGTGGCCTGTAGTAGACTCCTAGCATGACATCACCCTTGTTTTTTACCCCTTTTAGCCTAACCCAGAGAGACTCAACACTTCCGTCCCCTATGTCCATCTTCACCTCAGTCCAAGTGTGTACATTTTTAATATATAAGGCAACACCTCCTCCCTTTTTCCCATGTCTGTCCTTCCTGAGCAAGCTGTACCCATTCATACCAACATTCCAATCATGTGTATTATCCCACCAAGTTTCAGTGATGCCAACAATGTCATAGTTGAATTTATTTATTAGCACTTCCAGTTCTTCCTGCTTATTACCCATACTTCTCGCATTTGTATACAGGCATCTAAGATACTGATTTGATCTTGCCTCCCAGTTTTGCCCTGACCCTCCTATCTCTTTGTCATTAGAGCCCACGCTCCCTCCTATTTCCGACCCATCTCCCAGGTCCCCATGTTCTCCACTTACCTGTGGGCTTTGCTCACCTGTCCCCATCGAACCTAGTTTAAAGCCCTCCTCACTAGGTTAGCCAGTCTGTATCCAAATAGGGCCTTTCTCCTCCTCGAAAGGTGAACGCCATCTCTGCCTAGCAGTTCTTCCTGGATTAGCATCCCGTGGTCGAGGAAGCCAAAGCCCTCCTGGCGACACCATCTTCACAGCCAAGCATTCACCTCCACGATGCACCTGTCTCTGCCCATGCCCCTACCTTTGACAGGAAGGATCGAAGAGAATTGTACCATGAGGTCACGTTATGGCAAAGGTGGAGATCCCCGGTTCTGGTATATGCACACTTCCTAATCATTTCTTTTGCAAGCCCCCTGTGAGGTAGGGACCTGTCACTGAATCCCCCACCTATCCAAAAAAACCCACTCGTTATAAAAAGTGTAAGCAGTCCTACACCTAAATTACCATAAGTAGCAGAACATTGTTCTGTATTGTAAAGAAACTGATGTTTTAGTTAATTACAGGACATTGCACAAGATGTATGTGTTATTACAGACTTCCTTTGGAATAAAGTAGCATATGGTGAGGTAATGAGAACTTTATTTTGGCTGCAGTGGCGTTTTTTTCATTCCTTTTGTAACTTGAAACGGTGCAGTCATATAATAGTTATAGATTTAAAAGAAGAATGGTAGTGTAGGCCTTGTTTGCTCCACTTTTGCTGTATTTCTAATGGATGGAACTTTGCAGAAAAATTTCTTGTAATCACATCTCCTTAGAAGTCTTGTGATGGGCTTCTGACTATATCAAAGCATGTTATGCTGAAATAGTTCTGCGAATGCGCACTGTTCTGTTCTGACAATGCATCAGTTCAGTTACTGTCTGTTGTTTTACTTCAACCTGTGCTTCCACTGAAGGGTAAATGGGATTAGGATCTGATTAACTGGATGTGTTCACTGCAGGTACTAGTAGCTTATACCTCAGCCAGTTCACTCTTGTCAGCTTTCCTTATCTCTTCCCCCCCAGTATTACCTTCATTTTACCTGATTATACTTGGTATATTTACAGAAGCTTAGCAATTTTGCTAATACCGTGAACAAATGACTAAACCCTAATGAATGGGAATACTGAAAAGTTTCTAACAACTCTTGTATGCTGCGCATAATTAAGACATCAACCAGCAGTTTCATGCATTTTAATGTGGTATTCAGTGAGTTGTTTACCAGGTCTCTTCTCTGTATTCCAATCTATCAATTCAGACAGGCAAAGTAAAGTTTTTAAGAAAAGTTTCCACTTGTTTTGTTTTGATATTATTTATGACACCCCTAAAATGTGTTTAGAGGAGACATTAAAAATAATCCCTGCCCTGAAGATCTTACAGTCAACTTCAGATGTGCCACGGTAAGTGTAAGTAATAAACTAGGTGGTGTGGTGAAGCCCGGAAAGAGAAGTTTCTGTAGTAAGGTCGCCTGGTTTTTTTCTCTTGGGCACATTTCATCTCTGGATGGAACCATAAAAGTTAAGATAATTTTTCATAGCATTGGGTTTTTAAGAGAGAATTTGAGTGCAGGTTTGGTGAAGAGAGGTGTGGGAAGATCCATGCATAGAGAGCAGCCATTTATTTGCTGCCTTCCAGAAACTAGACCATTTTTAGAATGTTTAACACAATAGCTTTTCTGTGATTTTAGCAATTATTTAATCAGGAGACTTAATTCCTTATCTAGAAAGCAGGATATGTTCTTGATTGCATTTGATTTTGAATTTCGTCCCCAGATATATATCCTCCATGTGTGTTTAAATGAGTCTCAATGGAAATTAGCTTTGCAGATGTTTCTAGGGGAAGGCTGTGTTGAAGTCCAGCTCTTTGATTCCCAAGAGGTAACCAGCATTTTCTCATAAGCAACACCCAACTTTTTGGGATGCATCTGTCCTTGACTGATGCAGAGATACTAGCAGATGGCCTAAAAGCACTAGTTTTGTTCTCCGTTCTGTGAACGTCTTGGCTCAGGGTTATCATTTCACACAGGAATTGCCTTCACTTTCAAATTCATTGACTCTAACACCACGGAAGATTTACAGAATTGTAAAGCTTTCATTTAAGGCTTTCTGTCTAAGTGGAAAGCAAGGCCAGTTACTTCTTTAATTAAATTAGAACAGCATATGAGTCTTGCAAATTATTGAAACAGTCCAGAGAATGTTGTCTGGAAATGCACAGCACTCTTAGAAAACAGAGGGCAAACCTGATTTATGGTCATTGAGTTAGTGCTTTAAAACTTTACTCTCTTCAGAATGCTGCTGCAAAGATCCTTATACATCTTGGTATTTAGGAAGAAAAAATGGCAATCCTGCCAGCTCTGCATGGCTAATAAAGACCCTATATATTACTTGTGAGAGGGTGGGTTAGCACCTGTGTCCTTGGGATCTAAACAAAACCATACTAATAGATCTACATTGTATTGGAAGAGATTGAATGGAATTCCAGTATAAACCTGTGTGGGGAGAAAATAACATATTTGACTTTCATAATTGATCTAGTACTGTCTTGGTCAAGACCCCAGACTAATTAGTAGTGATTATATAGCAGATTCCAATGTAACTATAGAAGGCACTTCAACTTATTTTTTTTTAATAAGTTTGACCTACAGAAATTATGCAGCATTATTACAACGGTAGGTTTAATTTGTGGAAGAATCATGCTGAGTCACAGCCAAACTTTGTAAATTGCAGGGTAGTGTCAGGAGATGACCATCATACTCTAGCCTGGATTCTTAAAAGCTGGTTAGGATCTCTCAATGTTCAGGGCGGCTGCTTGCAGACTGCTCCTCCTGTCACATGTGTGCACACAGGGAGGCAAATGTTTTCTCAGGTAGTTGCTGCATTTGGCTTGCCTACCCCATTGGAAGAAATGGATTGCTTTGAGGGCAGCTGTGAGAACAGCCCCATCACTCTTCCATCTTCCCTAAGTAGGACCCTTGGAAGGCTTCAGATGTGCTCCTAAGCAGGACGATGTGCACACGTTACCTCCCCCTCCTTTTTCTCTGTATTCCATGCCCAGCAAGTGCCACCCCTCAAGCGAGATGGCTGTGGGTAAGAATGACAAAAAAGTGACTCTGAAGTATATACAAAAAATGTTTTTGTGGGGTTTTTTGGTGGTGTACATGATGGCCATGAGGAAAACTGCCATAAAGAAATAGAAACTGAAATGAATGGTGCTCTGCAATATTTAGGTACAGTATGGTGTTTAATGCTAGTTAATCTTTGAGCATCCAAGGATTTCAGTGGACTTTGCAATATTTATTAAGCCCCACGGAACTCTTGTGAGGCAGATTCCAGTGTAACCATAGAGGCAGATAAATATTATCCCGATCCTACATCAGAGAGTTCAGCATGAATCGGCAGTCCATTAACACTTGTGAAATGTGACCCTTCTATATATAGTGTGACAAAGTTCCTCCTCTACCTCGGTGGGTCCTGCGCTTATTGGTGGATTTTGCTTGCCTCAGAGATCTTCCCCTCTAGTAGAATCCACAGTCCAGGTTAACTCCTCCTGTGTCTGATCAGGAGTTAGGAGTTTTGGGGGGGAACCCGGACCCGCTCTCTACTCCGGGTTCCAGCCCAGGGCCCTGTGGATTACAGCTGTTTAGAGTGCCTCCTGGAACAACTGCATGACAGCTACAACTCCCTGGGCTACTTCCCCCATGGACTCCTTCCAACACCTTCTTTATCCTCACCACAGGATCTTCCAGCAGTATGCCCTCTTACTCTCAGCTCCTAGTGCCTCTTGCTCCCAGCTCCTCACACACAACCTCCTTTCACAGCTCCTGATGTGCGCCCCTCACTGACTCACTGGGAGGCTTTTAACTAGTTTCAGCCAGCCCCTGATTGGCTGCAGGTGTCTCAATTAACCTCCCTGCCTTCTGGAAAGTTCTCAATTGGCCCCAGATGTCTTGATTAACCTGGAGCAACTGCCATAAGGTATCAGGGATTTGTTTAGCCTGGGGCTAACATACTGGGTTCCTTACCACTTTCCTATAGCCCTCTGGCCTTGCCCCGTCACAATAGTCAAAGGCTACCATACAAAAAGCATCCATTACAATAATCTTCAGCACTTTCCAAACAATGAGTGGATTATACAGTTTTCATGACCATAATCACAAGTGCAGAGTACCCCGTGAACACATTGTCATTACAGCAAGCACATAATACCATGGGAGCATGGTTGCACAGTGGGAATTTTGCCAATGGCCTCCAGCATTTCAGTGTACAGTTAGGCGCTTTCACTAAAACAGTACCAGTGGGACATAGTTAAAGTTGTAATCTATCTTAGCGTGAATATTGTGTCTTGGCTGGATGTGAAATATGGTCTATTTGCAGCGTGTAATGAAAGGCAATTCCAGAATGACGCTCAAAGATAAGGAAACTCTCTTCAAAATCTAATCAAAGTGTCTGCCTGCACTACATAGCATGATGTAGCTAACGGAGGCAGAGTTCCTGCAGGGAGAAAGATCCCATGGAAGTTGGTTTGAAACCTTACAACTGATTCATTAGTCAGGGTCTATTCCCAGAGTTATTGGAAGGTGTGCTCTGAGTTAATTACAGATCTGTACAAGTCTTTGAGTCTAGCCATTTTTCATTATTTCAGCATGGGAACATAACTCATGGCAGGTCAGTTATTAATTTCATATCTATTTTCTGTAGGCGTATATGAAGGGTATTTTTTTTCATTTAAAAGACACTATCAACTTAAATTTGGCTTGAAATTAAAATGAACTTTTAAAAAATATTCAAGAAATATGTATCCCTCTCTGAAGTGTACCATAGAAGGGCTTGAATGATAGCATAAGAATTTAGGTAAATGGGGCCATTGCAGCACTAAGAACCTGAAAGTGGAGAAAGCTAAGGGAAATGCCAAAAATAAACAGCATAAATAGTGTGTAGTAACAAGTACATGGATTTTCAAATTTTTCGCTTTACTATATATATTGTTAGTAGCATAAGTAAATATATTTATTTGCAATGTACTTTTAAAACATTGACTCAAATGAAATTTAAACATGTTCTTAAAGTTAATAATGTTCTTAAGTGCTTTGCAAGATCAAGGCTTAGGTTGACTGACCCTTTTAAATAAGAATTTTAACTCTTTAAGCTGGTGTCTGCAATAGCTGAGAATTGTTATCCTTTTGCAGAAGATTGAGCTTTTAACTTCATGAATGAGAAATACCAAATAAATCAGTAGTGCATGTTTATTCCTTTCCTTAGATATTTTCCTAGAACAGACTGTACCAAAACCAACTGACATGCCATTGAGCTGGTGTAAGATCTGTTAAATGCTCTGGAATTTCTCAGGCCAGTTTGTCAAATACAACAGAGTTATCAATGCTTCAGTAGTTACATCCTTATTAAGTTTTATCCCATTGTTTTTTCCCCATCTGCCAAATAATTATTTTATTCTGCTTAATAGTTTGTAACTCATTAAGTTAGGATAGTGTTAGGGTCATTTTAAAGGAGCAAGTAGTACAATAGGATTAAAGCAGTCTTTGTTTTGTTTGTACATTGCCTAGCGTGATGGGCTCCTAGATACTACTGCAGTACAAATATTTGTTAATATCTCGGTTCTAGGAACAGTCATTCCATCTTGCTTTATAGGTCACAGGTACAGTAAATTGGGTGTTTTGAGAAGTTCTTGCTCCTGTGGCACTGTGGATCAACTCTAAGGATCTTGCTGTGAAAATGTTATGGGGATAGCCTAGTCCCTAGTGAGTTTTGGCCCATGTCAGATTCAGGGCAGGTAGCAGTATTCTGCTTTGGAGAATCTAGTAATAGAATAGTAATTGTTGCAAGTCAGGTATCAAGATGAGACCAGTGTGGATAATGTAGCACTCTGTGTTCAGATGGTGCGTGGCTCTAATCAGTGATGTCAGTCTCATTTTATTAAACACACATGAAAAAGCACTAAAGTAAAAATGTGTGTGTTTTGGATTGGCATTAGTAGGGTTTTACCAACTGTATAAGTGATTCTGCTGAAACTTAAAAGGTTTTGATTTCAGTATAATTAATACTTGAATGAAAAAATAACCTGTAGCTTGCAGTTTTACCACCTCACACAGTACAAACTGCGCCTGCACCCAGTCTAACCTGGGGCTTCCCCGTCTGAGTGATGTCGGTACTAGACCAACAATGGGAGAACTGCTAAAATTCTCAATATAGATGCTGCTTTACAGGGAATCCCATCTACCTAAGATGCAAGGAGTTCCCTGTGTTCCTGACTAAAGTTCATCTTTTTGCTTAATATTTGTTGCCTGAAGTTGGCTGTGATTTATATAAAACGTTTATTGTATTTGTACCTGTATGCTGAGATGTGTTGAAGGCAGGACCAGAAGACCTGAGCCATTGGTTATTGCAGATAAATTGTTAGACTCTCCCAACTCTGCCTCTTTTTGGAAGGCACTCAGATACCATAATGATAAGTGTGGGAAAACTGGATAGCATTTAATTACCAAAGACTTCCATCGTCCAAGGAAAGTTTTTTCTAAGTCACAACATCTAGTTGATCTACGTCCCAAGTAGAGAGGTTGATTACGTTCATTCAGCATTAAAGACATAACTGAAGACTAAATAATATATGGGCATTTGGTTTTAATGTTCCTCACTTGTTCATGTTTTAATTAAAATCTAAAATACTAGGCTTTTCAATACTTAATTTTAAAAAATTGGCCCAACTGAAGTTTCACTCTAGTTGTTGTTCTGTGAAGATCAAAGACAAAAGCTATGGTTGGTGCTGATGCTGGACTCTTGTTTTAAAGGGACATTGTCAACTTAAAAAAAAAAAAAACTTCTTTCTGGAATTTTTTTACTGGCTATTGTTACAAATGACCCTTAAGATCACCATGACTGAAAAAGATTTGTGTGTTCACATTGTGCCTTTGACAGCACTTTGTGTAGTCAGTTTCACTGTTTGCTCTGTTTAATCAGTTCCTCTGTTCTTTGTATAGGTCTTTAACACTGCAGCAGGGGGAGAGGCAAATGAAAGGATTTAATCATTAAAACTTCTAACTTGACACGGGCATATAGGCATGTGTAGGTACCTCAAACTACTTCTGACTTACTTTTTAAATTGACCAGCTTCCAGGTTGAGAGGGTGGCACTTTAAGAATCAGATTTGAAGAACTACTATTTCCTTTTGGTTTTCAAAGTTGTTATAGAACTTTACTCTTTTTGTGGCCAGTTGGCCACAGGTAAAGCTTGTGGGTGCACCAGTTACAGAACCTCATTGATGCATGTGGGCATTGAAACACCTTGTTACAACTCTTTCCTTTTAAGGTGGAATCTTTTGCTTTTCAGCACAATTCTGATTTGAGAAGTTCATTGTTTTGGATATAATCATTTAGCTTTAACAATTAAAAAATCAGGTTTTCCCACATAGGGCCTTGTAGTACGATTCTACTGTAACTCCTAAGGAGAACTTGGGCTTTGGGGGTATTTTGGCTGTTCTTATGCAGTTGTTGTCTAAACACACAAGTTGCACCGTTTCAACTAAAGCCGTTTAAAAAAAAAAAACTTGTTTAAATGAAGCAAATCCCATTGTGTAGAAACTTAAATTGATTACAACTGGCTTTTATTGATTTGAAAAATGATTTTGGTTAATCAGGTGTAACTTTTGTGTGAAGTCTAAGTTTGCTTTTAATTTAGCTGCTATTTTTAAAATCAGCTTGACAGGTTTATAACTTTTAATCATTTACCCTTATTTCATTCTTCAAAAGACTCTCCTGTATGCATGATAAGAAACCTTGGGCATCTGAAATTACACGCCCTTTCAGTTTTCATAATGTCTGTTTAATAATCACCATAAATTACCAAAATTAATTTCTCGAAGTAACCTATAGATAATAAACATGTGAACTCTAGCCTAAGCCCTTTTCCCAGAGTTGACTGCCTAGATTTCCTGCCTTATAACCAATCTGTCCCTAGTTTCTTCTGTCTGGTGATCCACTTCCATCTTTCATGTTCAGGGTACCCAGCCAGGTTCCCACACCTGCTAAGAGTGAGTCAACAGCAAACACCTGCCATTCTTTTGGATAGCTCTTTCACTGTTCTTTTATCACTCTTACTTGGGTACTTCAGTGCTTGCATATACGTGAGCATACACGCTTCAATGTTGCATCTGCTTATGGTAGGTACCACAATTACCATCTTGGCTTTATATATTGCGTAGTTGACCTACGATGTTGAGCTTGTCATATAAGAGCATGACAAATGCAGAGTGTTTATTACATTTGTAATATGTATTCCTGTGACTACAGTCTAGGTCCAGCTTGCAGTCATGGAAAACTAGCATCTTAGGGAAAGGCTAGAAAAATGTTTAAATACTGAAGTGCTTGAAAGAAGGAAAATGGAGCTAGAGAGGCAGCCATACTTGTCTTACGATGTTGAGATTGCAGGCCTGTTGGGTCACTTGCATTACAGTATGTGAGTGGCATCCACAAATTGTTTTTACCCTTTCCCCTCCAAAATGGTTCAGTTGCCTGCGTCTTTAAATGTTTTGGAGAGGGGGAGAGAGCATGGAGCTGGCTGCTTTCCCATTCATCTGACCTGATAAGGCAACCATCTGCCCCATGGCAAATACCCCATCACCCTTCTACCTGCTAGCCCTGGCCTTGCTAAGTCTTTTGCATAATATTGTCGCTGTCCGTCTGCAAAAGAAGCAGCAATGTATGTTGTACCCAGGTGCTGAAACAGTCGCTCTTCTCTGACTAGTGAAGCAGTTGATGGGACAAACTATTCAGGGATGTTTCTTCTTCTGATCCACATTTTCCTGTGGTGCTGCAGCAGCTAACAACTGGAGAAAAAGAATCAGAGAGGAAGGGATTAAAAAATTAAGGAGACGTTTTCACATACCCATCTCTGTGTATGCTTCTGTTGCACTTGTTTTCTGTCTGGAGTGAGACTGAGTAATTGAAAGGAGTTTTTTCGATTCTTGCATATGGTTACTTTTTTGTTATCCATAACTCTTATATAGATGCTAAGTATCCGTTGAAATATATCTTTATTCACTCCTGCCAAGGAAGGAATGTTCACTCTTAGTGGTCCACTGTTCTGAACATCAGTGTGCCATTATAATGTTAAACTTGTACCAGCTGTTACATGTAGGAAATTCCAGTGAGGTCTTTTCAGAAACATGCACATTGGTCGTCCAACAGAATAGCAGTAATAACATTTATCTGGATGACAAAAATGCTTTTAAAAATGTGTCATTTTGGCAGATAATTCACTAAAATATCACAAAATAATCTTAGAATGAAATGGCAAAACCAGCCTCTGGGCTATAATGGTTGAGGGGAGTTTATGTATCTAACGTCCTGATAATAGGGGTCTTGCAAATCCTCTTAAAATGTGTGTCCCATCTGCCACAAAAATAAGAAAATCAGCAAAATCATTGTGATTTAATTAAATTTGGCTTAAAATAATTACGTATATTAAATACCCTGATCATTTTTAACATAGTGTTTTAAAGTAGTAGGTGAAACTTAAACCTTGTACCTGTTTCCCCTCTGAATTTTTTCCTGCAACATGGAAATGCTTATTGCAGGGTTGTTTTTGGCATTGATTGATTTGTATGTTAGAAATAAAAGCATGTATATTTCCCTTAATATTTTGTATTTGTGATTAATAAACAATTTATAGTACAGTATTTCGGAGAGGAACTTATCAGAACAAGGGATCCTTTGTGCTGCTGTCATGGAAAAAATAAGAGTATCCCATTTCTAGAGGGCTTGTGGTCTTAAGAAGAGCTGTAGCTCGAAAGCAGGTCTCTCTCTCAGAAGTTGGCCTAATAAAAGATACTGCCTCACTCACCTTGTCCCCCATTTTGACATTGTCTCTTTCAACCTCAGCTAGCAGATTTTATATTCTGGCCTTTTAGTTTGCAAGCTTGTTTGACATCAGTCATGCAGTGGTAGAACAAAATTAGCTATGCAACTTATACTCTTTAAACAGGTAGCTATATTTAAATGAGACCTTTATCCATTAATGTGGCAGTACAATGGCTAATTCTATACTAGAATTGTTGGGCTTGAGTTGGTTATTTGACATAACTGCCATACCGAGTCATACCAATGGTCCATCTAGTCTGGTAGCCTGTCTTCCAACAGTGGCCAGTGCCTGATGCTTCAGAGAGCATGAACAGAACAAGACAATTATTGACTGATCCATCCCTCATTGTTCAGCACCAGCTTCTGGCAATCAGAGGTTTAGGGACATGCAGAGCATAGGATTGCATCCCTGACCATCTTGGCTAATAACCATTGATGGACCTATCTTTCATGAACGTACATATTTTTTTAACATAGTTCTACTTTTGGCCTTCACAACATCCCCTGGCAATGTGTTCCACAGGTTGACTGTGTTGTGTGAAGAAGTACTTCCTTATGTTTGTTTCAAAACGGCTGCCTATTAATTTCATTGAGTGACCCCGGGTTCTTGTGAAACATTGCCTATGGTTAGACTTCCTGTATGAGGTGCCTGAGGGGCACAGCAGTACTATGGATTGAAAAGGGATTGTGAACTGTCTCTAAGTTTGCATCTTTGCCATTTTTTGAAGGGAGGGGGTAGTGAAATGGGTGTTTGCCGTCTTTTGTTGCTTACGACATATGAAGAATGCCTAGAAAGGTGTGTTCTGCTTTTTTTATTATTTTAATTAAAAATCAGGATTTGTCTGCCCTGTTTTTGCTTGAAGATTCAGTGGAGAACTAAGTCAGTGATGTTGCAGATGTCATGGAAGTTAAACCTGAATGAGTGGGGAGTGAGATTTGGTCACTGTGCAAAGAGTGTGTTTTATTTTGAACTGGTGTCTTTTGCTGTCACCTGTCTAGTATAAACACCTGACATTAACAGTTTAAAGAAGAGCCCTGTAGTTAGAGCTTTAACATCCTTATCCTTCAGGTAAAGATTGAGAGTTTTACATCATAGCATCACACGGTTAGATCATCAGCAAAACAGGGACCAGACTGGATCCTTCTGATATTTTAAGGTTTAAAAACAAACAGGTTTTTTAAAAATTAAGCTTTGCTTTACATATCATGAAGAAGCAAAAAAGGCATGGCACCCTTTGTTTTATCCCTTCTTAAATATCCTGTAAGTGTTTTCTTAGGTGTCCTTATAGGAGAGCTGTTTTTTCATCCAAACTGAACTCTTCCCATTTAATTTTGGCATCCTCTGGTACACAAAGTCTCTCTTTTTAAACAAGAAAAGGATACGGGTTCCTCTGGACATACTGTGGTGAGAGGCACTAGAAAAAATCTTTCTGCACTCTATGTACCATTCATTACTGTGCTAAATTATGAATAGCTTGTGAACCTGATTTTGTTGAATCATTCACGTTGGGTTTCACAGGCATCTTCAGTTAAGGCTCAACATTCTTTGTTTTATTGCTAACAAACCATTTTTTCCATCAGCTCCAGTCTTCAAACTCCTGTTTCATTCAGTGAAATCTGTAACCTTATTAGGCAACATCTTGTCTTAAGAGATCACCCAAAGTCTCCTTGTTCCATTTCTGTAGGAAAATCACTTACCTCTATTAAGAACCAGTCTATGTTGGTCCCTTGAATGGTCATGTATGACCGATTCTGCTGTATTGCACAACTAGTTATAGGTTTCCTTCAGTTCCTTTGACTTGTGCTTCTATTATACTTTCTCTCCTGAGCTGGCTATTCTCTTACAATTTCTGAAATGAATAGGTACCGACTCCTCTGATATAGAAGGATTTCAATACCCATCCCCCAAAAACATGAATATGTACGGGCTGTGTGGAATCCGGCTCTGTGGAATCCAGCTGCATCACTTTCACTCTTTACTATTCAGAACCTTGATCATATAGCCTATCAGGGCACTAACAGGAAACCTAAGACGAGCAGAAGCATGCATGTTTATCTAATCTATATAAGTCTCTTGACCCACCTTACTGGAAACAACTAACACTGAATGTTTTGGAAATTGAGTTTATAAAGGATTGTACTGTCCCATATAAAGTGCACTTCCTAGGTACAATAAGGAAGATTAATGTAATTTTGACCCTAACAAAACAAAGGCAAAAATTGACAGTTTTCTCACAGTGTGGTTATCAGAATATAAACATGATGTTAATGACTATTGATGCACCACTATGAAATGTAAACAGTTTACAAGTAAAAACAAGATTTTTTTTCCTATTCTAACCAGTAAAACCAAAGGGTCCTCCTCCTATCTGAAAGTTGAGCTATTTTTGCTTGTTGTATCATCAAAAACAGTCTGAAACTGGAAGTTATCTTGAAAACTTGATGGCATAAGAGGCAGAATAAAGAACAGCTTGCTCTTCTGCAGCTATTGTGCATTGGCTGTGCAGTGCCGGCAGAAGTAAAATGTTTTACTGGTAGGCTATGCATTCTGCAAACATACTAGAAGCATCTATATATCTGTGTTAACAAGTGCTAACAGTGTTGCTATGATTCAAAATCTTAATCTGTTTAATTCTAAATTTATTTTGCTGTGTTTTTACTATGGGTTGGCATGTATGATCTCTGTAGATAACAATGTGTTAATAACTAGAGTTTGAAGTTAGGAGACATAGATATGGAAGGTAAAGAGTTTGATAAGGCATTCGTTGCAGTGGTAGCTTCCTGCAGCCCTGCTTCTTTTTCATTTAGTTTATTATATTGGGATTTTTTTTCTCCATTATCTCACAGTGGACCAGATCTATCATCTAGCATCTCCTGCTTCCCCTCCAAATTACATGTATAATCCTATCAAGACATTAAAGACCAACACTATTGGAACATTAAACATGTTGGGTGAGTTGAATTTTTTTTCCCCCTTACTGCATTAATTTTGCTTGAAATACTCAGAACTGCTAACTGTTGGGTTCACAGTTGTGTTCCACTTAAACTTTAAGGCCCAGTTCCACCAAGATATGTAAGCATAGGCTTAATGATAGGCACATGAGTAGTTTCATTAAAGTGGATTATGAAAAATCAAAGAGACTATTTGCATTTTTATCGTGATGCACATGTTTAAATACCTGGCTGAATCTGGAGCACAGCCATCTGCACTGAGGTGATTCTGTCTATTGTACCATGTAAGACTGAATTCATTAGCCCAGTTTGTTTACTAGCAAGCTAGCAAGACAGTTCAAACTGCTATAACACTAAAATTTTAAATTCAGTATTTAAATGAGTGTAAAATCTGCAAACAGAACTCTCGTTAGTATTGAAAGAAAGTGTTTTTAGGGTAAAAAAGGTATGCTCTTCCCTCTTTCATTCTCTGTCTCAGAATAACTCCTATATATCTTTGTTCGTGTTGGCTTAAAAACAGAATTGGGAAAGGAAGAGCTAATATTTTCCTAACGTAAACACAAATACTGACAGCTATTCTAGGACCAAGAAAGAGTCTTGCTTATCTGGCACAAGAGAAGGAAGAGTTCGGCGAGGGATGAGAGGAAGGAGGAATGAGTCAAAAATAAAGAAAAAAAATACTTTTCCTTTAAAGCCCCATTTTCTTCTAGGATATTTGCCTCTTCGTGTGAATATTTCAGCTGAGGCCATTTACAAACAGCATGAAAATCTTGAGTATAGGAGCCAGCCCAGAGTACAAGGATTTCCATATTCGTGGCCCAGTTATTGAGTAATATCGATGAAGCAATTATGCAAATCAGGCACACAACCAGAGTGCAATTTGGGGGGAAAGGCTGCTGTTGTGTCTCAGTGACTGTGGCGCATCCCTTTGTTCAGAGTGACAGCTGACTCCATTTCATTATAATGAGTGTTTAAGTGTGTAGATTGCAGTAGCTCCAGAGTATTGGTACCTCCCATTTTGGCGGTCTCTTCCCCCAGCCAATTCTGAGAGTCCTATGCTGCTGCCGAGGTCATATACAGTGTCGGGGACAAATTCTCAGCTATATTCATTTGTATTTAGTGCAGTTGAGAGTCAGGGGGTATGTCTCAATCCAGTTGTCACTGCTTTAGCTTGCACTGGTTGCCAGTGGCCCCTGGATTTTTTGAATTAGTGGGTGATTGCTGAGACATAGGGACCCTCTGGCCCCACTTCTTTTCCCCAACCAGGAAATGCTGCACTGGGCACAGTTCAGGGAAGACGACTTAAAAACTACTGTCACAGTTCTGTGCCATCAAATTGTCCCCCTAGCCAGGGGAGAAATTTCTATCACTAGCTCTGCCAACTTAAGCTAGGCAGAATCAGGCCCACTACGTTCAGTTTCAAGAGGCGCTGCAAGTCTAAGGAACTTACATGGGGAATATAACACACTTTTCTCCTAAACCACATAGCTCCACTTAACTCCCACCCAGCTCCCTATTGATGTTTCTAGCTCTTGTGGTTCACAGGATATCAGACCATAAAACAGTAGCTATTCCTTCAAACTAGCAGTACTTTTTTGGCCCCAATCCCAGATTTAATATAGCAAATTTTTAATAGAAGGGTGATTATCCATTAGAACAATGTACCAAGGGCTGTGGTGGATTCTCCATCACTGGCAATTTCTAAATCAAGACTGGTTGTTGTCCTAAAAGATATTCCTTAGTTCAAACAGGAATTAATTCAGGGAAGTTCTATAGCCTGTGTTATGCAGGAGGTCAGACTAGATGAACACAATTGTCCCTTCTGACCTTGTGATCTATGGGAAAAAGTTCTGCACTTCAGTTCAGTGTAACTTTCAATCCATGAAATAAGTGTACGCAAGATCTGGCAATTAGCCAGCTGTGTGATGTGAGTAGCTACAGAAAAGCTCAGTCGTGTTCCTTCCAGCTTGAAGTTGGGTACTGGAGACTTGGAAGAAGAGAGGCTAGATCTGAAAGAAACTGATTAGGGAAGCCCTGAATTCTCTTCTCCCTTAGACAAAGTGGGGTCTAAACAAAGCAATGAACGTAACTGAAAGTCTTTTGTATTTGCTAAAATTCACTGTTTCGTTTTTCTCAATTTTAGGATTAGCAAAACGTGTTGGAGCACGGCTTCTGCTGGCCTCCACCTCTGAGGTGTATGGAGGTAAGACGTGAGCATAGCTGGATTATCTATGGTTTGACTAATCAAGGAAGATTTACAATAACTTCTGTGGATGGTGCATGGCAGCATCAAGTATTTGCGTAGTTGTCATACTTGCACTTGTTAGAATTCATCTTAATGTTTAAAATGTAGACAGTAATCTTCACTTTAAGGCCCTTTACACTGCCAGAGCGGAATAAAGCAGCCCAAGTATAAATGAAAATCAGGCCCTAAATGCTGTGTGTAAGAGTTGACCTATAAGAGAATGTTGGCATTCTTTGTAATAAAGGGGTCTTAGTTCATAGAATCATAGAATCTCAGGATTGGAAGGGACCTCAGGAGGTCATCTAGTCCAACCCCCTGCTCAAAGCAGGACCAACCCCAACTAGATCATCCCAGCCAGGGCTTTGTCAAGCCTGACCTTAAAAACCTCTAAGGAAGGAGATTCCACCACCTCCCTAGGTAACCCATTCCAGTGCTTCACCACCCTACTAGTGAAAAAGTTTTTCCTAATATCCAACCTAAACCTCCCCCTCTGCAACTTGAGACCATTACTCCTTGTTCTGTCATCTTCTACCACTGAGATCAGTCTAGATCCATCCTCTTTGGAACCCCCTTTTAGGTAGTTGAAAGCAGCTATCAAATCGCCCCTCACTCTTCTCTTCTGCAGGCTAAACAATCCCAGTTCCCTCAGCCTCTCCTCATAAGTCATGTGCTCCAGCCCCCTAGTCATTTTTGTTGCCCTCCATTGGACTCTTTCCAATTTATCCACATCCTTCTTGTAGTGTGGGGCCCAAAACTGGACACAGTACTCCAAATGAGGCCTCACCAGTGCCGAATAGAGGGGAATAATCACGTCCCTCGATCTGCTGGAAATGCCCCTACTTATACAGCCCAAAATGCCGTTAGCCTTCTTGGCAACAAGGGCACACTGTTGACTCATATTCAGCTTTTCGTCCACTGTAACCCCTAGGTCCTTTTCTGCAGAACTGCTGCCCAGCCATTCGGTCCCTAGTCTGTAGCAGTGCATGGGATTCTTCCGTCCTAAGTGCAGGACTCTGCACTTGTCCTTGTTGAACCTCATCAGATTTCTTTTGGCCCAATCCTCTAATTTGTCTAGGTCCCTCTGTATCCTGTCCCTACCCTCCAGCGTATCAACCACTCCTCCCAGTTTAGTGTCATCTGCAAACTTGCTAAGGGTGCAGTCCACACCATCCTCCAGGTCGGTGATGAAGATATTGAACAAAACCGGCCCCAGCACCGACCCTTGGGGCACTCCACTTGATACCGGCTGCCAACTAGACATGGAGCCATTGATCACTACCCGTTGAGCACGACCATCCAGCCAGTTTTCTATCCACCTTACCGTCCATTCATCCAGCCCATACTTCTTTAACTTGCTGGCAAGAACACTGTGGGAGACTGTATCAAAAGCTTTGCTAAAGTCAAGAAATAGCACATCCACTGCTTTCCCCTCATCCACAGAGCCAGTTATCTCATCATAGAAGGCAATTAGCTTAGTCAGGCATGACTTGCCCTTGGTGAATCCATGCTGACTGTTCCTGATCACTTTCCCCTCCTTTAAGTGGTTCAGAATTGAATAGTTCAACATTTAGAAACTTCCACTCTCTTAGACTCCAGAGGCCATAGTGGGAATGCATTGGAGGAAAACAGGCAGCAGGTTTGACTCTTGTTCCCCACTCTGTTTGGAAACTGGATGATTATGATGATTAAGCAGCAACAATGGTGTGTTTGGTGCTGAACAAGCCACAGGCCTGCTCTATAAGAGCACTCAAAGATAGGTCTGTCTCCATTGGAAAATGACCTACTGACAACATCACTATCAGGCCCTGGCTACTTCCTGCCTTCCCCTCTTTAAATCATCTTGAGAATTATTTAACTAGTGCAGATGCAGCAAAATACTCTTTGGTAACATCAGGGATCATGATTGGCCTTGTTGGTGCTAGATAAACTTTCTAAAAATTTCACTGTGTTGTGAACACCAGTTCTACTCGGCTAGTACTAGCATTATTTGGAGCATAGTATATAGATGGGTTACCAGTTTACTAAAGGCATTTTCAACATTGAGCTGATCTAACTAACACAGCAAGCAGCATGATATTGCTAATAGCTGAGCGCTCTAAAGACCTTTTCATTAAAAAGTTCCTAACTTCTCCCCTCTTCCTCTAGATGGAAAAAATGAGAGGTGCACTTTTTACTCCCCTCATGTTTACTTTTTGGATGGAATAACTTTAGGCAGGCAGGTGCACCACAAATATCACAGGCAAGAACTCCACCAATGATGAGGCAGTCTCTGCAAATGGCATGACTGTGTCTCATCTCATGTTCCTGCCTCCCTATTTCTGTCATGCAAGGGTCTGTTCCTCCAGGGGGAAAGCGCTGGTCCAGGAGACACTTCCTATCTGAGCAGGAAACCACATTCTCTCTTCTGGAAGATGGAACATTGCTACAGGCAGACCAAGCATACCAGTTCCGGAGCAGCATCTCTCCCCACCAACCTGATTGCTGCAGGGGAAAATTTAAAGCAACACAGATTGTCAGACTTTGTTATGTATAAAATCCAGTCAGGCAAAGGGATCTACTGCCTTCATATAGAAGGTTTAACTAAATGGAAAAGAGTTACTGTTTTTGAAAAATGTCCTTTAGCTGTTTCCACTTCCTACAGAGGTTTTCAAACTGTGCTCTGCAGGGTGCTTCCAGGTGATTGGCAGAGTTGCTTCTGTCAGAGTATTAAAGCATCTGCATGAATTAAAGCTGCACTGTAACTTGAACACAGTCTGGGACCTCCTTAGGGTTTCCACAGGCTTTTATGATCAACTAAAATATCTGGTGTCTTTTCACTGTCACATGTTTCATTTGGCACGAATTTAACCATGATAGAATCTGAGAACAGCTTAAAGATTAGAGTGGTAGCAAACATACAGGGGAACAGAACTAAAACTCAGTGGCCTAGAAAAAGTAGAGCAGTGGGGCAGCAGGATAATAATAGGAATTTGGTAATATATGCAAACTTTAAACCCAGGGAGGAGAAAAACACAGCACAGATAAAATGGGTGTTGTAATAAAACAATGGTATCATGTCTATTTTATCCTGTCTTAATTATTTTTCTTTATGAAATCAAGCTCTATTGTTGAAGCAGGGATGGTGAGGAACTAAGCTTGGACCTTGAGAAGGGAGGAGAGGAGAAAGTAATTCATGCTGTGGTCTCAATTTTAAAAGCAATTAAATGACTTAGCACTACAAGTTTCTTTGGGGGCATTTTCTCATAAGTCACTTGGATACTTTTGAAAATCCTGTCTTAGTCTATAATGTACAAAGATTCGTGAGCCATTCTCTCTTTATGTGCTCTATGAATTATGGCTGAGTATATTTGACATCAGTATCTTCTTTCAGTGAGGTTACGAAAAAATTTTAATTTTCCATGAGATTTGGCCATAGAGGACAGTTTTAATCCGTTAGAACCTTAGTTTGGAACTATAAATGCAATGCAAATTTCTTTTTATACAGTGTCCTTTATAAAAAGCATCAACAAAGTTATAGCATGACAAAGGCAAAGCTGTAGCTCCTGGCAGAGAAGGCATTCTAATTGTAAGCCATTATTTGGTAGTGTCTTAACCTTTTTTTAAAAAGGAACGTTTGAAATCCAGGCCACAAATAGGAAAAAAAATATATGCTCCTATGAGCAGTATCAGTGCAACTATGTATTTTCAGTAGATGTGATGTCCCAGAACATTGTTTCTTAAATGCTTACAGCAAATCTGGAACTGACCAGATTTCTTCAGTCTCACTGTCTGTCAGCCAGCTCTAGAGAGGAATGATTAATACCATTAGAACACTAACTTTCAAATATTACTAACATTCATTTTTAAATTGAATAAATCTTGGCTGAAAAAGTAACCTCTCTGTGCCACTTGCTGACCTTAGAGTATCAGGCTCAGAGAAGAACAAGGCATGTGCACCATTTTTGTTTGTGGGGCTGTTCCCCACCTTCACCAAACCAGATTCTTTATGGCATATCTAGATCTCCACCTCCTGGTTATTTAAAATGAATGAATTGGATATTGGTCCGTAAAACTCTTAGGACCTTTTATATTATGCTAGTAAAATCCTCAGGGTCTGTGCTGGTCTCTGCTCTAGCAGGGCTCTTTTGATCCAGAACAGTAGCGTCCAGAAAGCACTAAGTCTTGGACAGAACAGTAACTTTCAGTCTCTGCATACATAAACAAGCATATTACCTATCCAAATGAAACTGTTTCCACTTTCAGTCATGCTGCTTTATAGGGGTAATAAGAATCTGGAGAGAACTGGGCACAACTAATGATCATGTTGTGATCTATTTGTACTTGAAGATCAGAATAAGAATTGTGACCTGTAACATTCCTGTTTTTCTTCCTTGGTTATACCTCTTACTGCTGAGCAGTGCTAAGCATTCTGGGTTTTATGGGTATCTTTTCACAGGTCACCAAAAAGTAGGGGAAGACCATCTAAAATATGTTTAATATTCAATATAAATAGTATCAGTAAAAAAAGAAAAAGATGCTTCCAGGGAAAGGCAGGGGGAATACCTTTCATCCAGGCTGGAATGCTAGTCAAAGTGTTGTAAAAAGAGAATTTACTTCTGGGCATGCCAGCAAGAATCTATTTTTACGATTGTTAAGTCAAGAGGTGAATGGTTGCTTACTAGAAAAGGGGGGGAGGCAACAAAATCTTCAAGGAACTGGTAAGTGGTATGGAGGAGATTCTGGTACTATTAAATATTCATTGGTGGTGGTGATGGTATTGACAGCAGTCTATTATACATTACTCAGCTGAATGTTTTTAATGTTGTTTGTCCTGGCCTCCTCATATTTGTATTTCAGCTTGTATTGGATGTGATGGGAAGGCAGGCATGACTCTCCAGTAGCATCAAAGGGTTCTCTTTTCCCTTGTCACATCTGTCACTCAG
Organism: Chelydra serpentina; assembly: GCA_037349315.1. NCBI lineage: Eukaryota > Metazoa > Chordata > Testudines > Chelydridae > Chelydra > Chelydra serpentina. Next base: position 111,044,074 of record JBAIAC010000004.1, read on the forward strand.
CAACTCTTAAGAATGCTGCCACCATCAAGCAATCTATTTGAACCTGGCCTACACCTCCAGGCATATCATACCAGTGGTTCACAGGGACACAGACAAGGTTGAAAGCGAGCCGGACCAGCGTGTTTGTAACTTTTTTTGTAAGAGGGATAGAGGGAAGTTCAACTAACTCCAGATAAAGCACCTAGCCCTTTCTTACACTCAGCTGCCTCTGCTTTGTCTAGATCCACTCAGAATCATCTTGGCTGAAAAAGTAACCTCTCTGTGCCACTTACTGGTCCCAGAGTATCAGGCTGAGAGAAGAACACACCATTTTTGTTTGCGGGGCTGTCCTGCATCTTCACCAAACCAGATTCTTTATGGCATGTCTAGATTTCCACCTTCTGCCTCCTTTTCCCCCCAGCTCTTTTTTGAATGCCAAGGTGTCTTAGCTCCTTTTACAAACTAAATAGAAATTGGCAATGAATTCTAAATAACCTATAATCTCTTTATTAAATTATCTTGGATCAGAATCTTGATTTTGCATCTAGAGGTATTCCGTCTTTAAGATCCATTTCCAGACAAACTTTCAACTCAGTCTGCCATGAGTAATGGCTCTTGTGAGGAGACACATCCATTGAAGAGGCTACTCTGTTTAATATGCTCAGTTTGGAGATTTATAGATTCTCAGATTGTCCTTAATAGTTATCCCTTTGGGATTCAATGAATCTATTGGAGTGAAAGATGTTGGGAGTTTAAATATTTAAAAATTTGATAATTGGAAGAAAAATTGTTTAACACTGTACATACTAAAACAGGGGTCTCAAACACGCGGCCCACGGGCCACATGCGGCCCACGGAGTTATTTCCTGCGGCCCGCCATAGCGCCAACTCCACTGGCAGCCAAACTCCAAACATTACTGAGTGTTTATATTTGTTTAAAACCCCTCTTTGCATTAGTTTTTTAAAAGTTAATACATTGACTTTTAATAGAATACTATATTACTCTTCATTTTTTTCATTTTTTACTATACTTTTGTATCATTGTATGAAAAGGTTTCAGTGATGCGGCCCTCGGGCCAATTTATTAGTTCTCATGTGGCCCTCGTGGTGATTTGAGTTTGAGATCCCTGTACTAAAACAAGTTATATCAAAAGAGCCCTATATAAGGAGTTACATTCCCTCTTCCTGCTACTAGAAAGAGAAAGTCATTCAAGTGGTGTTTCTCTCCCTAGATCCTGAGGTTCACCCTCAAAATGAAGATTACTGGGGCCACGTGAACCCCATAGGACCTAGGGCCTGCTACGATGAAGGAAAGAGAGTTGCGGAAACAATGTGCTATGCCTACATGAAGCAGGTATTTGGTTGTCAAATTCAGTGGGCTTGCTCTACTTGCTGAGTACAAATGCAGAACAAAACTGGAATGAATAAATGCATATGCTAGGGATGGAGGGAGGTAGAGAATGTCTTGAATAAGGGAACTCTTGCAATTGCAAAATCTGTTTTCTCTAACATGGAAGTTTTATTGCTCCCATCTTTTGTGATGTTTCAAGTGAGCAACGCTCTCCAAGAAAGTGCTTTGCGATCAGGACTTTAATGATTATCTTGGAGCAGCTTGATGAACATACTTGAAATCTAAATCAACAAGTTACCCTAGTACTATGATATGGGCAACATTTTAAATTCCTTTTGGTAAAAAGCTTGAAAATATGCTGCTATAATTATAGTCTCTAAGAAAGATTTGCGTGATTTACCATTTAACAATTAGAATAAAGATTAATTTTATGAGGTATTTGTAATATGATTTAGTAGCTTACCTTTTTATAAAGGAAAAAGATGATGGTTACGGGTCTTTCTCCATTAATCAATATTAACTTTTATGTGCATGAATCTTTTCTTATTTAGTTGTTCAAATAGTGTTTAAAGCTGAAAAGCTATATAATGTCCTTTAATTTGTAATGCATGGAGTTCTCTAATGTTTGGCTTTTTGTTGTTTGGCATTTTTATATTAAGGTGGCAAAGGAAACCAATTGTAATGCATTATACAAAATATTTCAAACCCTTGCAATGAGTGAATTCTTAACATTATTTTAAAACATATAGGCTGTGACTTGAACATGGTAAAAACATTCATGCCATTCTAGCTTACCTCCATGATCCAGTATCCTAGCACAGATGGTGTAGCATAACCCAGTCATGTTATGGATCAGAAAGAGAATAAATCTAAAGGATCTTGTCTGCTTTTCTCCATAAGTTTATCTTGTAAGCTATAAAATGAAGATAGCAGTAGCAATTGAGGTGATGGGTGTGTTTTGTAATTATCTTCATCACAGCAGCCCTTTCCATGATGGCTTGCAAAGATGGGCTTTGCTAACTGTTATATCTACCTGTGAACAGGTTTTATCCTGCTATGAGTTCTTGCCCATTTAACATGCTGAATCCTCTGCAATTACGTGGTACATACAGTAATATACTTGTAGCACTGCAGTCCTGTGACTAGGGCCCTACCTAATTCATGGCCATGAAAAACATCACAGACCGTGAAATCTGGTCTTTTGTGCGCTTTTACCTATACTATACAGATTTTATGGGGAGACCAGCGTTTCTCAAATTGGGGGTCCTGACCCAAAAGGGAGTTGCACGGCGGTCACAAGATTATTTTAGGGGGGTCGTGGTATTGCCACTTTTACTTCTGTACTGCCTTCAGAGCTGGGCGGCCAGAGAATGGTAGCTGTTAGCCAGGTGCCCATTTCTGAAGGCAGTGCCCTGCCAGCAGCAGTGCAGAAGTAAGGGTAGCAATACCATACCGTGTCATCCTTAATTCTGCGCTGCTGCTGGCGGCAGCTCTGCCTTCAGTACCACAAACCCCCGCTACAATAACCTTGCGGCACTCCTCTCCCCGCCCCCCCCTTCCTTTTTGGCTCAGGACCCTTACTGTTACAATACAGTGAAATTTCAGATTTAAATAGCTGAAATCATGAAATTTACTATTTTTAAAGTCCTATGATCGTGAAATTGACCAAAGTGGACCGTGAATTTGCTAGGGCTCTACCTATGACCCAATCTGCAAGCTATTACTGTTTGTTAATATAATAGGACTATACCTGTTAGTAAGCACTATGTTTGGTAGCAAAGGTTTGCAGGACTCTGTGCTGTGTACACATGCATTAAATGAAAATTCGTGATCAGCAATCTGTCTTTGGAGTAGCTATCTTAGATCTTTACTGTAGCTTATTCCAGGTAAATTAAGACTCAAGGAATACTGCCTAGCCTTGTCCCATGATTTCATGCATTCTGAGGCCTAATTGGAATGGCTTCCTGCGGAGCAGTGTGGATGTTTTACCAGCACTGTAAAAACAGGTTTACTTTTTACTGGTGTGGACAAGTCTGACTTTTCCCTTGAGTAAAGGATATTGTACCTTTAAGTATGCTAACTAGTAGGAGTGGCTAGCCTTGAGGTGTCATCCTTGTGCAGCAGGTACAAATGTGAGGTTTAATTTGTTACATGTTAAACTATAATTTTTCCAGAGTGGTGTCAGCCTTGCTTTTCAAAAAATTCTCCTTTATTTTTTCTCTGCTTTGATATTTCATTTTCCATCATCTGTGTGTGTTGTTGAGCAAATTCTCATTGTTTGTTGTAGGTATCCTTCTAAAGCTTTTGCATCCTTTTCCTTTGTTCCTTGAGCATTGCAACTCACCCTACGATCATCTGACTATATCATACCTTCCTTTTGAATCTCTCTGCTGGCTCTTCCTCTTCCTCCATTCAAAGCTTAAGCTCCATGTTATGCACAGGACCCTTCACAAGTCTCTCTTCTCCCTTCTTACCAAGGTCTGGTGTGCGCAAAAAAATTAGGTCAGTTTAACGACGTCAGTTGGGATGTGAAAAATCCACACCCCAAGCAGTATAGTTAAACTGAGCTAAATCCCTGTGTAGTCAGCGCTAGATTGTCAGAAGAATACTTCCATCAACCTAGCTACTGCCTCTGGGGGAGAATCTCTCCTGTCAGTATATATCAGTGATGCACAGATTTAGGCTCATGAGTTGCAAGTGGCTCTTTAATGCGTTTCCTGCAGCTCTTTGCAGCACATGATATTAAAACACTGTGTGTTTTAATTCTTAACCAGTCAGGAAGCTTTTATTATGTTGATAATTGTAGTTGATAAAATAATGATACTTGATCATTTTGCTGCGAGAATATGAATATATTTTTAAAAACCAAAACATTTCCCGTCATACCATATAAATATGAATATATAGAGAGTACTATAATAAATGAAACAATGAATTCACATTACTGTGGCTCTTCTGGGTAATGTTGATTGCTAATTTGACTCCTGAACTACTGAGGTCCGAGTATCACTGGTGTAAATAGTGTCTATACTGAAGCACTACCGTTTCACAGCTTCAGTGGTGCAGCTTTGCCACTGTAGTGTTTTAAGTGTAGACAAGTCCTCACTCTTTATCACACCTCCCCCTCCATTCTATCAGTTATGGCAATGGTCTCAGCCTTCTGTTTCTGGTCCTTATGCGAACATCTTGTGCTTTCTACATAGAACCGGTTCCCTGGCCTAATAGTAAGGCTACTAGCTTCTCCACCTAAAAATCACTTTGAGTCATCTCTGACGGGGGCATCTATAAGAAACCAGGCAATGTTTAGTGATTGGGTGGTTGGAGAAAGTCTATAACTATAAAATTACAAGAAAGCTAATACTATGGTGCCAGTGGTAGCTGCTCCCTAGCTAAGGTTGTGTTAGAGTGTAGTTTTAGCAGGAGCTTTAAACCTTTGTTTAAAGTAGTAATTTTATTGAAATAGCAAAAATCAATATGTAGAATATACATTTTGAGCATTATTTGAATTTTTTGTGGTGGGTTAATGAAAAGTGGATTGATACAAAGAGAACAGTAAGTTCAGCAATTGCTTCTTTTGGCCATTTTCCCACTGGATTGTCTCACTTTTCTTTGCATTCCTTTTGCAAGAAATGTAAAACACTGTGGGAACATTGATGCTGGTCATGTGTTGATTGCTCAAGTATTAATTAAGCATCATTGTTTCTTTCTAGATCATTTTATAATTTCTTAGTCACAATGGAAAATATTGAACCCTTAAACCCATCAGATTTCCATTTGATGACAAATCTGGCGCAGTGTGAGAGCTATCACTCACTTCTGGGGCAACAAAAGAGATTACTAAATACCTCTGTAGACCAGGAGAAAGGTGATTAGCTAGGAAAGAGGAGGCACAGTCTTAAGTGACCTTAGCAGTGCAAAGGCAGAATAACTCTTCAAATGCATGGGTCAGTCTGATATTGATATTAAAGCGTATGAAGTCAGTATTAAGATTTTGTCTTAGAGTGCCAGTTTGAAGTTGGGGGTGCATACTGCTTTTGGGTATCTGTTGGAGCTAGAAGTGAAAGCCACAGATGAAAAGCGATATATAACAGCTAGGTATTGTAATTGAGTTTGTTATTGACAGTGTTGTTACAGGCAATGTGAAGGTGGAAAGAATGCACAAGCTTTTTCCCTTTAGCTTCCAGGTTTTGTTTGTTTTCATATTTTTAAGGTTTTGACTGGATGGGGTCTGACCTTTACAGATCAACTGTCACTAAATGTCATCTTTGTTTCTAATACATATTAAAGTGTTAGTTTAATTCTCCGTATCTTTCATATGTTGTTTTAAACTGTAAACTCTTAGAGAGAGACAGTATATGTCCCAGTTTGCACAAGGGGGTCTCGGTTGCTGTCTAGGCCCCTGGGAGTTAACATAACATTAATATTAAATACCAAATCAGTGATTTGTTTCTGGGTAACAGACTGTGGCAGGTAACACTTACCTTCTGGTAACCCAAAGGAATATGTAAAAAGGCACTCTTGTATGCACTGATTTTTCCCTGCCTTATCAGTGCCCCAGCATCCTCACTTTAAGAGCAGAAAACTTTGATGCCATTTGATATTGCACAAAAGCAAGAATTTGGTAATCGAGTATTTGAGCACATGAGATCTCTCATGATGATATGTTCTCAGAGGAAAAACAAATACTTCTCTGATACATGGCTTCTTTTACTGTTTCACCTTACTCACTGGAAGTTTTTTCTGAGCATTTTATATGGCTTAGGATTGTGTGAAGAAGGCTTTTGGTTTTTTGGCGCATGTTAGATAAAGTTCACAATGTAATAAAAATGAGCTCTCAGCCCTGCAATGAATGTGCCTACTGCTGTGAATATTATTCTTGCACAGAGGTGATTCACTTTTGTAGTGATTTTTTAATGTTTTCTGCTCTTTTTTGTAATGGGTCAGGAGAAACACGTATTGGTTAAGAAACTCAAAAATATAAACAGACGCTGCTGGTGTGTTACAAATGTTTGTAACTGCACTGGAGTACCTGCAGATATTCAAACCATGCAGAGTCAAACTCTTAAGCACAGTCACATGCAGATAGATATGTCTTACTATTTATAAGCATATGTTCAAGTGTGCCATTCTAATAAAAACTGCACGTTTGTAATGTGTTCAATCAGTTTTTTACTATGTGTTCACAATTACTTGGTATCCCTACTTACAGCAGTAATCTGAGGCTCTAATTTATGCAGTTCAGTGACATTTGCACTTCCCAGAATCTCAGCAAGCATGTTTTTTATCCGCTACTCAGGGCAGGGGGAAAATATCCTTTCTGGCTTTTTTCCGCTACATGTACACTAAGAATGCATTGTTCACTTCCTGGTTTTGTTTGGAAATTGCCACTTGACCTGTGCTCCGTCTCTTGAATTATGATGGGAACTGTGAGGTAGTGTAGGACTCCCCACTAATCATAGGAAGTGAGGTGTGGGCAGTTGGGCCTAATGGTTAGTCAGGCGCTGGAGCCGAAGTCAGGAATCCAGCCAGGGCTCAGAGATAGGGTCAGGTGTCAAGCCAAAGGTCAGAGCTGGAGGCAGAGTCACACGTCAAGCCAGGGGTCACAGCCGGAATCAGCATCAGGGGTAGGTCATAGGAGCAGGAACTTGGAGCGAAGCAGGAACTGGGAACAGATGAGTATCTGGGATAAGGAAGGCAGGAGTCAGGCCATGTAGTCTGTAGTAGCAGCTAGCTCGGGCTTCACCTAGTTGCTTGGACCAACTTTCTGTGCCTTTTTCTGGTTTAAGTACTGGGTCCCAGCCAATCAGTGGGGCTGGATCTCTCCCCCAATCAGGAGCTTCATGGGTGAGGCCCTTTGTGAGCTAGAGCTTCGCTAGCCCCCTTCTTCTCTGGTTTGGGTGAACTGCTGCGTGGCAGCCACAGCCTGAGCATGACCTGCAGACCTATGGGCCTGGGTTCAAGCCTGCCATCTCTCACCAATATGATTATGCACATCCCAACTACACCAGTTTAAGTTGAAAACTGTTTAGAATTTGTGTTCCATTATCCCACATAACGTGAATCAAATGTTTTCTTCTATACTGTTGTGAAACTATACTAAATTGTTTCATTAATGTAAACTTTGTTTTATTAATGTAAACTAGGTTAAATACTTAGTTTTACACTTTCCTTGTCACTGTTTGAAAGGTGTAGTGTGGTTAGGGTCTGATTTCTTCTTTTTACAATTAAAACATAAACTCTACTGCTTGGTGACCTGAAGTCTTGTTTCAGACCTTGTGAATTTCTAGATCATGAATCTTCCTTTTTAAAACCACATTTTCATACCAATTAAATTGTCCTTTCTACTTGTGGTTCTGTTTAATTGGCGGAGCAGTATTACTTGTGGGTGCCAGATTAAAACTCTATGTAGTTTCACAAGTGCAATGCTAATAAGTAATCCTCCAGTCTTACCTTATTTTATGTGAAGTGATAGCTTCCAAATTGCCTCAGGATACCTCCATGCTCCAATTAAAAATCACAATTTCTGTATTCCTAACTTTCCTACAAATATATTGGATGTAATGATTATCATATCAAGATATTTAGTATTACAGAATTGTTTTCCTTCCTTAAATATATCCAGAAGGTTTGTGTCTCGCCCCAGAGAATAATTACTTATTGCTTAAGTTTTATCAGACTTCAACGTGCAAAAACTAAATAGTGGGTGGAAGGATAGAGACAACTAAATGGACGAGATGAGGTTTACAGTAATAAGATTAAAGAGCATGGGTTTCAAACAGTTAAGCAAACATGTTGAATAAATATATTGTGAACACAGCTTTTTTGTAATGTGCTTCCTGTTCTGTTTTTATGCACTGCACTTGTCTCTCTAATCCTTGTTTGTTAATGCACAAATTGAGTTGGTTTCAGTATTCATAAGCAGCCGAGATATAAAATTTAAGGAGAATGAAAATGGTTGATTAAATTGCTAATAGAACTACATTGTAATTAGTAACACTAAATATAATTACTCAGTAATGATCAAAATTAGGGCTTGTCTATACTGGCACTTTATAGCGCTGCAACTTTCTCGCTCAGGAGAGTGAAAAAACACACCCCTGAGCACTGCAAGTTTCAGCGCTGTAAAATTACACTTTATATTAGGATTCCAGAGAAGAATTATTGTGGATTGTGCATCAGGTCAAAAGTAAGTGTTAACAAACACTGAAAACTGCCAAAGTAATGTGAAGGATCACATTTCATTCATATTAGCCATGAAAATAAATTTAATTTCCGAGGGTGGGTTAGGTGGGTCACAAGGCAAGTGGATGACTGTGCTACAGCAGACAGGCCCTCTTCTTAGAGCAGGCAGCTAGCCATCCTAATTATTGATCCTGATACAGGAGGGAAGGTGGTGATGCATTGACTCAGATCAAAAGCTTTTCTGAAAGGTTTTGTACGGCTCTGCCATACTCAACACTGGACCTGAAGGTGCCCAATTAACTCAAGGGTGCCCAGCTGGCTCAGTTGGTAGTGCATGAGACACTTAATCTTAGGGTACGTCTATACTTACCCATCGCGTCGGAGGAGTCCAATCGATCTTCTGGGTTCGATTTATCGCATCTTGTCAAGACGCGATAAATCGAACCAGGAAGTGCTCCCCCGTTGACGCCGGTAATCCTGCTCTGCGAACGGAGCAGGCGGAGTCGACGGGGGAGCCTGCGCGCCGCGTGTGGACCACAGGTAAGTTCGAACTAAGAGACTTTGACTTCAGCTACGTTATTAACGTAGCTGAAGTTGCGTATCTTAGTTCGACAGGGGGGGTTAGTGTAGACCTAGCCTTAGGGTTGTGAGTAAGAGCCCAATGTTGGGCCCATTACTGTCTATCCACTGGAACCACTTAGCAAGAGTTGTGATGCATTCTTTATCATGGGCAGTTTTTAAATCAAGATTCGATGTTTCTCTAACAAATATGCTGTAAATCAAACAGGAATTAATTCAGGGAAGTCCTACATCTGGCTAGTGATACGGAGGAGATCACTGTTCTGTTTAAATCAAGGACAGCAAGCAACTCCTGTCATTAAGTGTTCAGCACTGCAGATGCTTAAAGGCATCTATCAGTTTCATGGCTCTGGATGCCCCACAGATCAAGATGCCTTCAACTTACGTGTTTGATTTGAACAATGAACTTGTAGCCTCCCTATTGACTCATCCCACCACCTTCTTTGCTCTGGGAAACTTACAACTCACAGCTGGGTCTATCTGGATTGAGTCTTCCCTCTCCCCTTCCCACTTCAGCACATAAATACATGGTTTAGTATTGTGAGTTAGCAGCACACACGGTGAAATAACTGCCCGGGCCCTAGGTGTTGGTATGCCGTCCTGAGACGAGGAGGGGAGGTCACAGCTAATGCAGCGTGGGCTCGGGGGTGTTCAAACTAATGATGGGGCATGGCTAGGAGTGTAACATTCTACAAATATTTGATGCCTCAGAGAAATTATTCCAGAGGTAAATAGGACCAATGGTCAATGATGGGATGTTAGAAGTTACTACAGAGAACTTTTTCCTGGGTGTCTGGCTGGTGAGTCTTGCCCACATGCTCGGGGTTCAGCTGATCGCCATATTTGGGGTCGGGAAGGAATTTTCCTCCAGGGTAGATCGGCAGAGGCCCTGGAGGTTTTTCGCCTTCCTCTGCAGCATGGGGCACGGGTCACTTACTGGAGGATTCTCTGCATCTTGAAGTCTTTAAACCATGATTTGAGGACTTCAATAGCTGAGACATAGGTGAGAGGATTATTGCAGGAGTGGGTGGGTGAGATTCTGTGGCCTGCATTGTGCAGGAGGTCAGGCTAGATGATCATAATGGTTCCTTCTGACCTTAGAGTCTGAGTCTATGAGCGGGGGTTACTAAAAGTAATGGGCTGAAAATGAGGGGGGGAAATTTAGGCTGAATATTTGGGATAAGATTCCCAACACTGATCTATTCTATCTCTAGCTTCTGTGCTATCTACTTGAATCAGTTGTGTAGCTTGCAAAACCTCCCAGCAGAAGGGGATGGTGGTTTTCCCTAATGTGTCTTGAATCTTGACCATTACCCTCTCCCTCTTGTACTGTGAGCTCTTGCTGACAGGCACTATCTCATGTGTGTATTTCTCGGTCACGAACATGCTACCATTTTGCAGCCTATATTGGATAGCAGAAGCCAATTGACCCACCGTATGCAGTACAAAGAGGCTTTGTAGATCAACCAATAGCTGTTTTTTCCTAGGGTGCTAGCTTCTAAATGCCTTACTTTTAAATACATGTTGTTAATAAGTATAACTAGTGTTGAGAAGCCTGCGTGAAATATAATCCACAGTTGGAGGACCTTGTCTATTACGAATAATGGGAGTGGGGAACATGAAGGGACGAGAAACCAGATGGGAACTGTTTGCAGATGCAGTGGAGGCATTCATAAATATGGTGTAATGTACTCTGTAAGCTGCTGTTAGAAGTATAAAGCTTAACACATTGCATTACAAAGTCCTTTCAGACATGCCAAACCCACACAAAAAATGCAGAAATAGGGCTTGTTTTTGGATTAATTGGCTTGTGAGTTGCTTGTAGCTTGTTGCTTGTTTGGCTTGTAGCGTTTTGCTTCTTTTTTTTAATCGGTTCCCGGCAAGCAGGGGCAAGGAGGCGGGGAGAGTCAAATGCACAGCGGGTCCACCACAGTCCCATACTGCACACCGGGGGGGATCTAGTCACATAGTGTTGGGGTTCTTAGGGATTGGCTTGTTTTGGCCTCGTTTTGAAATGAATTAGCTTGATTTTTGGCTTATTGTGAAAGTCGGGGTGCTTATTTACCACGTGAAAGTTGGCAACTGCTTCCGATAAAGCACACTTGGCTGATTGCCACTCCCTTGGTGTGGATAGGGAACATGCTAGCAGATAGCGTCAGTATGGTCTTTGGGGTAAAGCACAGGATTGGAAGTCAGGAGAGCTGTGTTGTGTTTATCGTACTGACACTAACTTGCTGTTACAACCTTGGGCAAGAGACAGCAATCTTTTCTGTGTTACAAAAATTGCCCATTGTTGACAGTGAGTTCCTGCTCAGCACAGGTTAGTTGCAAGTTTAAACAAGGGAAAACTGTACTCAGCACTATTTAAACCTTACCCACGGTTTCTGAAATGGTGCAACACACTGTTCGGTTTTATTTGTTCTTGCAGTTGAACCGTGGGCACCTGCATCCCGTGTAGGTGACCAGATGTTCCGATTTTATAAGGACAGTCCTGATTTTTGGGTCTTTTTCTTATATAGGCTCCTATTACCCCCCACCCCCGTCCCGATTTTTCTCACACACTGTCTGGTCACCCTAATCCCGTGGTGACACGTACTGTCAGCAGTGGATAATTTTTATAATGTTGCCAAGTCTTTAGCCTCTCTCTAATCCTTTTTCACCCATCTGAGAAATAAATACCGCCTTTTTCACAAGGCTGTTGTAAGGATGAATTCGTTTATTTATAAATGATTCTGGGTTCCTGGGGCAAGCAGTTAAATAGTCTTATAACTGAAGCTACTTTTAAGCTAACCTGTTTCCAAGAAAATCATGGTCTTTGGATGTCCCTCAAGTGAGAGATGTGTGAGCACAGGTGCAGTCTTCTGAAGAGAAGTTGAAAATGTGTGCAACACACTGTGTATCCTCTTATACTGAGAAAATCCACAAGCATAGTTTCACCATGTCTTCAAGTCTTATTTTTCCAGGCCGTGGCAACCAGCCACAATCTGTCGGCAAACTGTTTGAAAACATAAAGTTCCTTGTTTTCATTGAAAGCTTCAAGAATATTGTAACAGATTACATGATATGTGTAACCCTAGGAGTTTGTGCTTGTGACTTTTGCTGCCTTTGAATCAGTGGCAAGAAGTTTACTTTCAGAGGTGAAGTTTCTACATGTTGTCACAATGAACTGTTGAGTGCAACAAAAGCCAACCCTGTGCATTAGTTCACCATGGCCGAATGTTCTCCTTGCCATGAAGGCTGAGGATTTGGCTCTCGCAGAATTTAGGTGAAAGTGTGTTCTCAGTGATGGGTTCCAGCCCTGCAATTTCACAAGGTCACGATGCCATCTATAGACCATGTTTGGTTCTGCTTGCCAAAACTCAGTTGAATGCATTGATTATCTGAAGATGGATTTACAAAGCATTACTGGGTAAATGGAAATATTTCTCAGATTCAACTAAAATTTATGTATTATTAAAGTTGTGTAAATAAACAATGGGGATCTGAGAAATAAATTAGCCGATAAACTTCATGTAGGCTAATGCAAAATAGTAACGTTATGGCTATGGTTAGGAGGTCACTTTATTATAAGCATCAGTTCAACACCTCTGAAAATCAGTCTCCTTTAAGATGGCTCACAATGGGAACCCACAAATCTCTAATCACTTTATAAAAATTTCTCACTGTGCTTAGTCACGGATTATTCTGTGGCCTTGGCAAAGTCACTTGATGTTCTCCAATGTGTGAAAATACTTCTCTGGTGTCTCATTGCTAAATCCTTAAAGCCTCTAATGGAAGATTCTATTGAATTGCAAAGTATTATGAATATGTTAAAGTATTCCTTAAAAGAAAAATTAATTAGCGTAAAGAACAGTCTTGAGATGTTCCAACAGTCTTGAGATGGTTCATATTGCAGTATGAATGCAGAAAATTAGGGTAAATTCTCCTGCCATATGCTCTGTGGTTTATGTGAAGTTACAGGAGTCTCAAGGTGAGAAAGCAGCATGTGTTTAAAAAGTGTATATTGGCATTCTTATACTTATGGAAATATCTCCCTTTAAAAAAAAAACACCTACTAAATGTGGAAGTCTGCACTTTGAACGGGTTGGTGTTGGGGGAGGGAGGGTTGTGGAATCTTCATTAAGTACAAGTTTTGTTTGTTTTCTTTTGCTTACAGGAAGGGGTTGAGGTGCGGGTTGCTAGAATATTCAATACTTTTGGTCCTCGGATGCACATGAACGATGGCAGAGTTGTCAGTAACTTTATCTTACAGGCTCTTCAGGGAGAACCTCTAACAGTAAGTAATTGGCACTTGGTCCTGGGCTTAGAACAAAACCACTTAACGAGTGCTATGGCCAAGATTTTCAAAAATGACTGATTTTTTCCAATTCCCTATTTTTTGGGTGCACAACCTGAAACACTTGCAGGAGGCTAGATTTTTAGAAAGTGTTGAGCTTCCACTCTCTGAAAATCAGGCCTCTAAATGTCTGAACCTGGGTGTCCAAAAATAAGCATAGTCATTTTTGAAAATGTTGGTCTGTATTTAAAAAACTTTACAGGTGTGCATGGTACTGTACTATACTGTCAAAAATGTGTTCTCTCCCTAAGAAGGATGGTCATGTGGTTCAGTCATTAGCCTAGGATCCAGGAGACCTGGGTTCAAATCCTCGTTCTACCACAGCTTTTCTTTGTGACCTTGGGCAAGGTGTCTCTGCCTCAGTTCCCCATCTGTAAAATGAGGATAATAGCACTGCCCTGCCTCGCATGGGTGTTGTGAGGAGAAATACATTAAGGATTGTGAGGCACTCAGATAATTCAGTAATAGGGGCCTTGTGAGTGCTAAAGATGTAGATAGAAGCATACATCCTAAATTAATCATACTACAAAATGGGTGATGGGAGGGATATTTGAAGTCAAGGGTGAGATCATGAGCTATATAATTTCATACACATGGCAACTTTTTAAATTTCACATATAAAATTTGGAGACAGTATCTGGAGCAAAGAGTGAGGTGAATAGTACTAGGAAATCACTTCAAGTGCTTTCTAAGATTGTATTGTTTGAATTAGGTACCTTTTTAAAGTGTGCCACAGGGTGTATATGGGACAGTTAGAGAGCAACATGTCTGAGTACTCTACAGAGCACACCCTTGTAGAGGGCTTTGCTACACTGGGTAGACAACCCCAAGATTGCAGTGCATTGTTTATGGACAGTAATAATTTGTTGTCTGCATGATAGCAGAGCTCCTGTTTGTTTGGAAAGAAGTGTTGCTCAGGCAATAAATGTGCCTAATCAGTAAGGAGAGGGGAGCTGAAGTCAATTTTTTCAGGGTATCTAGCAGTCAGGAAAGAGGTTGGGGGGCCAGCATTCTTTCTCATACTTTATCACAATATTACTTGTTCCTCTTTTCCCCCTCTTCCACTAAAACAAACAAAAATACCAATTTATAATGATAGAGGGATTAGTTGGCCTTGTGATTAAAACCTTCAAAAGTGACTATACCTGCCTACCCTTACATAGGGCAGGGTAGCTAAGTGTCCAAGCACTGCTTGTTCTTTCGGTTCTTCACACAGTTGCTCTGGGAAAGTGTTGCAGTGTTTTGGGGCTGGGGATAGAAGAAATCTATGTAAAGGCATGTTCCAAAACCAGTCGTTTCTTGGTACGATCCTTCTGATTTTACATGGCTATGGTGAGTCATTCCCATTGTACTGCCCCATGAGCGTGCCCACATCTATCTCATGGGGTTAAACCAGAGAAAAGTAGCACAAACGACAGCAGCCTCCACCCAAGAATTTATTTTACATGAGTTTTCAAAGGACTTTTGTAAATTGTTTTGAAAGGGCCTTCACCCTCCTATCCACCCCGTCCTCCACTCCTAAAAGCTGCAGCTGGTTAGCTGGGACTGGCTGCATAGAACAGAATATGTGGGCAAAACAGGGTGGGAGGGGTTCTTATTTCAGGCTGAGAGTTTTGCTCCTAGTGGGGTTTTTTGATTGCATCAGAATATACAAACACAATATAGCAATGACTTCCCCGTACTTTGTGATTAGGACCTGTGTACTGTATGCTCCTGGGGTGATATGCAGAGGGCACAAAGTGTAGCTCTCTCTAGGTAGCATTTAGAAGTTTTGCATAGAGCACCCGAGGTCAGATGTTGCTGTGTGTTTTATCTGATCATTCTCCTGTTGCTTATACCGTGCTGGTCAAGTGGTTGATATGCCAGCTTGGCTTCTGAATACATCACGTAGTAGTTCTGAGCTTCTCGGACTTATCCAGCAAAGCCTTGAGTTTTTTTTATAACTATAAACTGTGAGAATGTAATCATGGCAGAGACACGAAATTATCCGCTTTCTGACCGCTTTCCTAAAAGTAAATTCTTCCACCGCTTTCCTAAAAGGTGGAATATTTATCTAGATTTTAAAACGATTCTTTGTTCAGGATATTTCAAAGCATCACCAAGAAAAGCTTGGAGTAGTACAGTCCTGTGGGAGGAGAGTTGAAGTCTTGTCTGTGTTCGATTTTTTTAAATTTTTATTTAACTCCCAACGGCCAATCTATAGTTGAGCTCCTGCTGTTGCAGCTGCACCTGTGGGAGCAACGGAGAAATGTTAAGCAAATAAGTTAGTGTGGGCACAGCCAAAGTCGAATAATGACTCCCTTTAATTCTTTGGAATCTGAAAAGTCACTAGGGAAGAGGATGAGGGTACCAGTGATGCTTTAGCATCCTGACTAGGTGGTGGACACTAGTTAACTGGAACATAAGAAACGCAGCTCTCCATCTGAATGAATGGGAGGTCAGATTTTTAAAGTTGTCACAAGTTATCCTATCTCAAAAGTGTTCACTATCCAAGTATAAAATGAGACAATAGGTGGATGCAGCAGGCAAGGGGAGCACATGGTAACAGCGGAACCGTTCAGTTCAATGTAACCAGTAGCAATCACTGCACCCATGAGTTACCTAACCATTGTCGGATGTTTTGCAGCCATCACAGCAGAGGAGCGTTACAAGGAAAACTTTGAAGGAGGTCTTGTGGTAGACTATAATTTTGTAAAAGTCTAACCATAGATAAAATAATAATAAATAAAAGCTTGACCCAATGTCACTGTACTACTAGTGTATGAGTATCAAAAAGCAAAATCTATTAGGTATAAGAATGAGACTGAAGTTTTGTTGAATTGGGCAAGCTCAGTAAAATAAATCAACTGCCAGCAGAAAAGCAGCAGAGAGTGAATCAGAAATCAAAAACTTTCACCTAATGTTTTACAACTTTTGCTGTTAAAATTAAAATCTATTATCAAATTAACTATTTTAAAACATGTGTATTCATTTTTTATCAAATTTCCCCCGCCCCCCCCCCCCAATAAATGGATAAAGGCACTTGTTTAAAAGAGAAGTTCAAATGTGGGAACTAATTCTACGAAATGGGAACCTCTCTCTCAATGATTCCTCATTAGAGTCAAATGCTTTTTGTCCCATGCAAACAGTCATCTTGTTTTTATTGTTAAAGTATTTATGAGAGAAGTTGAGGGGGAGAAGGGAGAGAGGGAACACAGCGTATTCTCAGACTGCCTTTAAAACTGTGTAGGAAACATGCACAAAGTGAGTTTTTCTCTCCTCCCTCCCCCTTTATTTTTTTATTTATAAAATACATTTTAGAACAGAGGCTGGAAAGCTATGTGGGGAATACTGTCAAGCTACCAGTGCAATCTCCCACATTTTTTTCAGAATAAGATATTAAGTAAACTCTATTAGACCTCTAAATGTTTAGGGCTTCATCCACAGCCCACTGAACTGAAGACTCCCTTTGAGATTAGTGGAGTTTGGGTCAGACCCTTAAAGCAGGCTTAACCTATGACAGATGTTGGCAGCATGTACATCAGTTGTGTCCATATTTTCTGAGCAAAACAAATATTCTATCTACTACTTCCAAAAAGCTTTTCTAATTCAGTGTGTCTCCGTGTCAAGAGGTGTATCCCCATTTTTATCCTTAAACATGCCTATTTATAGCTTTCAAATACTGCTGTCAATTTATACTGGAAATTTCAAAAGTATGCTGATTTATTGCCTTAACTTCACAGCCAACCTGTGTAAAAACTGACTGTAAAAACTGTACTCTGGTGGAGCCATTGCAATGCCTTAGTTATTTTCACTTAATGTGAGAGGGGTTTTTTGGTTGTTTTTTGTTTGTTGCATGAAAAATAGTATATTTGCCTCAGATTGTCACTGCATAGTCAGTGTAGAGATTCAGACAGCTGAGTGTCATAGTCAGGCCTGGAAGGTGATACTAGCATTTTCTATGGAGAAAAGAAGAGGGACACTGGTGGTTCCTGGGAAGACCAGAGAGAAGTAGTCTATAATCCTCAAGACACAAGCTAAGGAGAGTTCTACCTGTAGACAGTGAAAAGGGGTTGAATCTTAGAAAAGTAGTGTGTGAAGAATTGCCAAGATTAGGATTTAGCCAGGCTCTCATGACGCACAATCTGGCAGCCAGCTCAGACTGTAACTTGGTTTTGTGTCCCATATTCATTCCTCAAGTGATCCTGACAGCCTATTTATGGTGGTGGTGAGACATGGCATATGTTTTCATGTTATTGTAACTTTGATTTTCATTTATTTTTAGGTCTATGGGCCTGGTACTCAGACTAGAGCATTCCAGTATGTCAGGTAAGGCTTGCTTGTTCTCTCTAGCACTTTCCTACTGAGTCTGATATCTGTCATCATATTATGGTAGACTCAGATATTCTACAGATTGGATCAAGTCAGTAGAACGTAAAGCAAAATGAGAAATATACAAACAGTTCTGGTTTTTTTTAGATATGAAGTAGTGTTCTAGAACACAAATTGTACTTCCACAGAGACATTGAATATATAAATAGATTCATAGATTCTATGGCTGGAAGGGACCTCGAGAGGTTATCGAGTCCAGCCCCCTGCCCTCATGGCAGGACCAATTACTGTCTAGACCATCCCAGATAGACATTTATCTAACCTACTCTTAAATATCTCCAGAGATGGAGATTCCACAACCTCCCTGGGCAGTTTATTCCAGTGCTTAACCACCCTGACAGGAACTTTTTCCTAATGTCCAACCTAAACCTCCCTTGCTGCAGTTTAAGCCCATTGCTTCTTGTTCTATCCTCAGATGCTAAGATGAACAAGTTTTCTCCCTGCTCCTTATGACACCCTTTTAGATACCTGAAGACTGCTATCATGTCCCTTCTCAGTCTTCTCTTTTCCAAACTAAACAAACCCAATTCCTTCAGCCTTCCTTCATAGGTCATGTTCTCTAGACCCTTAATCATTCTTGTTGCTCTTCTCTGGACCCTCTCCAATTTCTCCACATCTTTCTTGAAATGCGGTGCCCAGAACTGGACACAATACTCCAGTTGAGGCCTAACCAGCACAGAGTAGAGCGGAAGAATGACTTCTCGTGTCTTGCTCACCACACACCTGTTAATGCAGCCCAGAATCAAGTTTGCTTTTTTTGCAACAGCATCACACTGTTGACTCATATTTAGCTTGTGGTCCACTATAACCCCTAGATCCCTTTCTGCCGTACTCCTTCCTAGACAGTCTCCTCCCATTCTGTATGTGTGAAACTGATTGTTCCTCCCTAAGTGGAGCACTTTGCATTTGTCCTTATTAAACTTCATCCTGTTTACCTCTGACCATTTCTCCAATTTGTCCAGATCATTTTGAATTATGACCCTATCCTCCAAAGCAGTTGCAATGCCTCCCAGTTTGGTATCATCTGCAAACTTAATAAGCGTACTTTCTATGCCAATATCCAAGTCTTTGATGAAGATATTGAACAGAGCCGGTCCCAAAACAGACCCACTCGTTATACCTTTCCAGCAGGATTGGGAACCATTAATAACTACTCCCTATATAGTCCCTAGCCAGGTGAGAACTTTAAATTCAGACATAGCTAGTAATTTGTGGTGATCCTCACCAATGGAAGCAAGTGGTTCTGTTATCGTTTTTCTGCTTCATGAAATCTCAACAGTTTCATGTCTTTGTATCTTAATGCACTGCTGCCACCTTGTGTTCATAGGGGGCTATGTAGCTTTCATTTGATTTCTAGAGATAGGTTATATACAATGAGGTTTTAGCCACTGATGAAACTACAACATGGAGCTGCTTTGTGGTAAAGCCCTAGTTTAGATAGATACAGTGCAGATGTAGTTTAAATTCAGTACAGTGTGTCGCGTACTGTGGAAGTGGCACCTTACAAGCCACAGTGTACTGTGGCTACACTGTGTTTTCGTTGGCTAAAATCTCCCTTGTAGACAAGATCTTAAGTTTGTCCTTCACCATCTTTATTAGGAAACATTCATACCAGAGCAGTAAGATTCAAAGGCTTTTAATCTTGATTTCTATGTTTTGTGTCTGACAGAAATAAAATCATAACTTCAGCTCAGGCGCATCATCTGTGATTCCAATTTAATTTTCATTTCAGACATGGATTGTATTTCAGAACTCAGTAAAAGAAAATGTTTTTAATTGCATGTAACCATGAATAGAGTCTAACCATATTTCATCTTCATTTGAAATTTGCAACTCTTTATTAATTGTTCATATACCGCTATGGTAGGATTTTCCTGAAGCACAGATTAGAATTCCCTTGGGAATTTGTGGTGACTTTTCTTTTTCCCCCTTCAGGCATCCCTTGAATATTTTAGTGACTAAGGCCCAAAGCTTAAACATTAAGTAGTTCCACTGAAATCAGTGGGACTACTTGTGTGCTTCAAGTTAAGCATATGCAGACGTCTTACCAGGATTGATGGCTAAAGTAATTTCCAGGAACCTCCAGATTGCTCTTACTTCCTCGTGCCCAGTTTAATTGCACAGACTCCTGAAACATCTTTGTTGCATGCAAACAGGGAAATACAGTTTGGGGGCGGAGGGGTGGTTTTTTGGGGGGAAGAGTGGGGGGGCTTACAAAAATAACACCTCTTTATAAAAAGTATAGAAAGCAACTAAAGTCAAAAACACAATACTATTGTAAAACTATAGACCACAAAAGTCTGGCTATTGTGTAAACCTGATTTACAATGCACTGACTTGATCTCCCATCGGTCCAAACAAACAGATCTATATTAAGATTTCCTTCTTGCAGGATTTAAAGAATCTCTTAAAAATTACTCCTGACCTTTGAAAATAATTTTTAAAATACAATTTTACAGTTAAAATTTTAAAGTTATTGGAAATACTGTACAGTAATATTCCTTCCTTCCTTCCTTGAAATTTTAAAATGCCATATTTCAATAGAAAATACAATTCTCTTGCGTATTTGTTCTAAACAGCATTGAGAAACCAGTAACTGAAACTGTCCAGTCTAGTTTAATTTCACAAATGGAGTGAAGTGCCCAAAATAAAGCATATGGGATGCAAATAGAGTTAACACTTTTGAAAACATTTGGTTTTGATAGCCTGTGTTAACTTGGCAGCTTCTCTCTAAAGCTGCGGCCCAAAATTTGACTTCACACCTTCATGCTTTCCTCTGAACAGTTTAGGGTAATATCAAACGTGGCAAGTAATGATTTAATGTGTATTATATTATGACATTCATGCTATATTCGTGTCCATCAGCGTTTCCCATGCCTTGTACATAATATTAGAGGAGAACTAGTTTTTAGCTCATTTAGTGCTGAGACAAAATCCTCCCTTATTTTAAAGCGACAAAAGTGTAATATTTCATGTACTATAATTGCTCATTCCATGTTAAAATTAGACTTTTTTGGTACCGAAAACCAGTGTGGTCAGAACTGGATCATTTCTAATAAGGCAAAGCTTTAGTTTACTAAAAATACACCTTAAGCTGCCATTTAAAATTACTAATTTTGCTTTATCATATTTTTTTATTATATAAGCCAATTTCCCCTTTATCCCCCCCCCCCCATCCCCTCGCCCACATCTTGAAGTCTGCTTCACTGTATAAATGGCCTCAACTAATCCAAAAATACAGACTCTCCTCTTCTAAAACTGAGGACTCTAATAACAAGATATAAAAACTGAGGGCCTGGTCCTATAGCTCTCATTTAGATGTAAAATCCTATTGTCCTCAATGGGAGCATTCACATGAGTGAAGGCTGTAGGAGTAGCCCCCTTGAATAATCTTTACCGATGACCTTCATTTTTAAATCACTTTAAAAACACTTCATGCATGAGATACAGGATAAATATATTTCACATACAGGTTTAATATAAACAATGCCAGTTTATGGTTTAGAGAACACATTGCACAACACTGTTTGCTGTACATAATTACCTAATGGATAGTGCGGCATGATAACTTGTTGTTTCTACTACGGTCGAGAG
This sequence comes from Chelydra serpentina, assembly GCA_037349315.1. Taxonomy (NCBI): domain Eukaryota; kingdom Metazoa; phylum Chordata; order Testudines; family Chelydridae; genus Chelydra; species Chelydra serpentina. Next base: position 111,065,466 of record JBAIAC010000004.1, read on the forward strand.
GTCAGTCTTGACCGTTAGTTGCAATTACAATGCATTTACAGCAAAGCACATGGTTGTGTTGCCATTGCTGTGATGCAATACAGCCTACTATGGAGTTGAAGGGACTTTGTACCTTTACTCCAGGGTGAGTTAATTATCCAAAATCCTCAAAATTACTGTTAACAATATACTTCAAAACGAGCTTTTATTCAGTTTTACAGTTGATGAAAGCATTACTATCTAAAAATCCACTTTATAATTATTTATATAGTGCCATAAAAATGCATGGCACTTAAGAAATTAGTAGGCTCTTCCTTGGCTTCAACAAGCTTTCATCAGAGGTCCTGCACTCTGGTCCTGATGGCCAGACCCTTACACCCATGCAAAGTTGCTGGGACTTGTACAGACACAGAAGTCTGTCTGTGCAGATCAGAGTTAAGGTTGTGACCTATATTTATTGAACAGCATGTCCATATCTCCAGGCTAAACCAAAGTGCCAGGGTTTCTTTTTGTTGTTGTTTTTGGGGGCGGGGGAGGGGCGGTTGACAAACTCCTTTAAAAATCTCTTCTCCCCCTGCCTTCTGCAGCAATATTAGTAGTAAATGGCATAGAAATTTGTAGCATCTTGGTTTGGCACACCTAGTTTGAACCTGTAGTGCAGAGGAGAGCTGATATTTTTGTTGTTCATATTGATTAGTCTGGACCCAGGAGGAGGATTTAGTGCGTAACACCAAGATATCATTTTTATGAAGTAAACTTGTTTTAACAGTCTTTTTAAAGCTTTTGAAAGTAAGGACAAAACTTGGTAAGCAGCAGTGTGCTTGCTTCTTTTCACCATCACGAGCCAATCTATTACAGTCTATCTGAAAAATTGACAGTTGCCTCATTTTAAATGAGTGGGAGTCTTAGAGGCCAGAGGAAATACTAAAGTATTAATTGTTTTTCGGTAATCCATTAATATTTCTTGGTTGGTTTTTCATATAACTGTGGAGGAACTGCAGTTTGTGCCTCCCCAATGTAAATGCTCTCACTGCAGCAAATTATCCTCTGAAACGAACAGCAAGTCCTCCATTGTTTTTGATTTATTGACATGAATAACTATGGAGCTAACCAGCCAGCAAATTACCGGTTTGTATGAAATGTGGACTTCCACTTGAAATCTACAAAATGCATAAAATCCATTTTAATTGCAGGATTTGATTTCTGTATTCTTCATCTAATTATGTTGCTTCAGTGGGGTTCTAGCGATATGGATCTCTTTGAGTAAAATATGACTGTTTAAAGAGAAATGGAGATCTACTCAATCCCTTTTTTCCCTTTTGCAGTGATCTTGTGAATGGGTTGGTGGCCTTAATGAACAGCAATGTCAGCAGTCCTGTCAACTTGGTGAGCATACAGTTCTGTTGTTCTGCTACATTTACTTCACAGTAGTCTAGTTTTTGCTTTCTTGCTTGTCATTGGTGTTAACTTTTGCAAGAATTAAATGCAGTGAAAATACTTTCCATCATGCACAAATGTTCACTTCACAAATACGAGATTTGTCATAGTACTTGCCGGGCTCCTAGACCTTAGATCTGATCACTGTCTCAAGAATAAGAGAATTTTGCAATACGTTTTGACTTTTAATTGATTTAAGCTATTTGCTCAGTATGCAATACAGCAGAACCTCGTTTATCCGATCTAATTGGGACTGGGGGCAGATTGGATAATCAAAAATCTGGAAAAAACAGAGAATGGGAAAGTACAATGTTGCAGCACCATCTAGCGGCCACAGGAGAGATCACCCCCTTCTGGATCTGTGTGTGCTGGTTGTCTAGTTCACACAGAGAGCCGGATAATGGACAGTCAGGTAAATGTGGTTCTATTGTATTAGAAAGAGGGGGCAGGGAGTAAATTACTTTAAGACACTTCAGAAATGCAGTTGAAGACCATTCTCGTTTGTATACATCAAAAGTGCGATCTGAAACCATTGATGACACACTATTGTAATTTATTAACCTGCTTCTTCTCCAGAAGTTTCATTTTTTGTTGTTGTTGTGATATGTGCCCCTTCCCCCCACTTTTATGGCAATTGTACTAACGTATCATCAGTAATAGAGATTAAATGTGGATGGCTATTTCCAAAGCAATTATAATATATCCGTGGTTTATCTAGTCACAGCTTGAAATTATAATATTTAGAAGTATATGGCATACTGCTGAGGTCAGCTCTTGAAAACTGTGATGGTTTTTCCTTTGGGATTCTCATGGAAAGCAAAATGTGCATCTCGTGAGGCTAAGCATATGGAAAAAAGCACTCTGTTAGCTTGACTCTGCTTCCATTGACTTCACTGGGAGCCAGAGTTAGGCCACCAATGAATGCTTTTCAAAATGTCACCCTAGAAAATGCATTTTGTTATGTGTCTTTGAAGACACATTACAAACGGTGGGTTTTTTAAAAAGATGTGGGAGACCAGCAAATTTTTGTTGATAAATGGTTCTGGTTACTTTTCAAAGTAGAATTGAGATGTAGTGCCCCTTAGAGGATAATTAACCATGGAACAATTTACCAAATTTGGTGGTGCATTTTCCATCACTGGCCATTTTTTAAATCAAGTTTGGATGTCTCTTCAAAGAGATGCTCTCATTCAAACCGGAATTATATTGGGGCAGTTTTCTGGTGAGTTATACAGGAGGTCAGACCCTTCAGGCCTTGTAATCTATGAATTTTAGTTCATTCACGTGTTTGGTTACTAGCCTCATAGTGACTCCTGGCAAATCACAAAATACGCATTTTTAGAGATGCTGCTTTGAGCAGGGGGTTGGACTAGATGACCTGCTGAGGTCCCTTCCAGCCCTGAGATTCTATGATTCTATGATTTTTAGAGATGCTTTGTAATTTCTCTTGTAACCTGTATCCACTTCCTTCTTAGGGAAACCCAGAAGAGCACAGTATCCTTGAATTTGCCCAGTTAATTAAAAAACTTGTTGGTAAGTATGACAAGTAATTCTTGGGTGAAGTTCGTAGAGGGCAATTACTTCATGAATAGGGAGGTGGGGTTTAGATTTATTACGACCTGGGAAACCTTTTGGGAAAGGGGGAGCCTATACAGGAAGGGTGGGCTCCACCTAAACCAAAATGAAACCAGATTGCTGGCACTTAACATTAAAACGGTTGTAGAGCAGTTTTTAAACTAAGGGCTTGGGGGGGGGGGGGGGGGGGGGAGCCGACAGGTGCTGAAGAGCACGTGGTTCAGACAAAGACATCCCTTATAGAAGGATCTACAAATGGAGATTCTCTATCCTAATAAGCAGGAGAGTATGGAAGATGATAAAATACAAGTAGGATCTGATGAGAAACAGTCAAATGAAAAAAGTCTCAGTCAATTACATCATGCAATGGGAGACAGTTAAAAAGTGACAAGTTTTTAAAGTGCTTATATACCAATACTAGAAGTTTAAATAATAAGATGGGTGAACTCGAGTGCCTCGTATTAAATGAGGATATTGATAGAAGAGGCATCACAAAATGTTGGTGGAATGAGGATAATCAATGGGACACAGTAATACCAGGATGCAAAATATATCGGAAGGACAGAACAGGTCATGCTTGTGGGGGAGTGGCACTATATGTGAAAGAAAGCGTCGAATCAAATGAAGTAAAAATCTTAAATGAACCAAACTGTACCATAGAATCTCTGTGGATAGTAATTTGATGCTCGAATAATAAGAATATAGCAGTAGGGATATATTATCGACCGTCTGACCAGGATGGTTATAGTGACTGTGAAATGCTCAGGGAGATTAGAGGGCTTTAATTTTAATTAAAAATCCAATAATAATGGTGGATTTCAACTATCCCCATATTGACTGGTTACATATCACCTCAGGACGCGATGCAGAGATAAAGTTTCTTGACACCTTAAATGACTGCTTCTTGGAGCAGCTAGTCCTGGAACCCACAAGAGGAGAGGGAATTCTTGATTTATTCCTAAATGGAGCACAGGATCAGGTCCAAGAGATGAATATAGCAGGACCTCTTGGCAATAGTGACCATAATATAATTAAATTTAACATCCCGGGGAAAACACCACAGTGGCCCAACACTTTAGCACTTAATTTCAGAAAGGGGAACTACACAAAAATGAGGAAATTAGTTAAACAGAAATTAAAAGGTACAGCACCAAAAGTAAAATCCCTGCAAACTGCATGGAAACTTTTTAAAGACACCATAATAGAGTGTCTTTTAAATGTATACCCCAAATTAAAAAAACATAGTAAGAGAACCAAAAGAGAGCCACCGTGGCTAAACAACAAAGTAAGAGAAGCAGTGAGAGGCAAAAGGTATCCTTTAAAAAGTGGAAGTTAAATCTTAGTGAGGAAAATAGAAAGGAGCATAAACTCTGGCAAATGAAGTGTAAAAATATTATTAGGAAGGCCAAAAAATAACTTGAAGAACAGCTAGCCAAAGACTCAAAGTAATAGCAAAAAATTTTTTTAAGTACATCAGAAGCAGGAAACCTGCTAAACAACCAGTGGGGCCACTAGATGATCAATTGCTAAAGGCGCACTCAAGGACGATAAGGCCATTGCAGAGACCCTACATTAATTCTTTGCATCAGTCTTCCCGGTTGAGGATGTGAGGGAGATTCCCAAACCTGAGCCATTCTTTTTAGGTGACAAATCTGACGAACTGTCGCAGATTGAGACATCATTAGAGGAGGGTTTGGAACAAATTGATAAACTAAACAGTAAGTCACCAGGACCAGATGGAATTCACCCAAGAGTTCTGAAGGAACTCAAATGTGAAATTGCAGGACTACTAACTGTAGTCTGTAACCCATCATTTAAATCCGCTTCTGTACCAAATGACTGGATGATAGCTAATGTGATGCCAATTTTTTAAAAGGGCTCCAGAGGCGACTCTGCCCATTACAGGCTGGTAAGCCTGATTTCAGTACGGGGCAAACTGGTTGAAACTATACTAAAGAACAAAATTGTCAAGACACACAGATTTGTTGGAAGAGTCAACATGATTTTTGTAAAGGGAAATCATGTCTCACCAATCTACTAGAATACTTTAAGGGGGTCAACAAGCATGTGGACAAGGGAAATCCAGTGTATTTATCAGAAAGCCTTTGACAAGCTCCCTCACCAAAGGCTCTTAAACAAAGTAAGCTGTCATGGGATAAGAGGGAAGGTCCTCTCGTGGATTGATAACTGGTTAAAAGATAGGAAACAGGGTAGGAATAAATGGTCAGTTTTCAGAATGGAGAGGTGTAAATAGTGGTGTCCCCCAGGGGTCTGTTCTGGGACCAGTCCTATTCAACATATTCATAAATGATCTGGAAAAAGGGGTAAACAGCAAGGTGGCAAAATTTACAGATAATACGAAACTACTCAAGGTAGTTAAATCCCAGGCAGACTGCAAAGAGCTACAAAAGGATCTCTCAAAACTGGGTGACTGGGCAACAAAATGTCAGATGAAATTCAGTGTTGATAAATGCAAAGTAATGCACATTGGAAAACATAATCCCAACTATACATATAAAATGATGGGGTCTAAATTAGCGCTTACCACTCAAGAAAGAGATCTTGGAGTCGTGGATAGTTCTCTGAAAAGATCCACTCAATGTGCAGTGGCAGTCAAAAGAGCGAACAGAATGTTGGGAATCATTAAGAAAGGGATAGATAAGAAGACAGAAAATATCATATTGCCTCTAAATCCATGGTACACCCACATCTTGAATACTGCGTGCAGATGTGGTTGCCCCATCTCAAAAAAGATATATTGGAATTGGAAAAGGTTCAGAAAACGGCAACAAAAGATGATTAGGTTTATGAAACAGAGATATTAATAAGACTGGGACTTTTCAGCTTGGAAATGAGAGGACTAAGGGGGGATATAATTGAGGTCTATAAAATCATGACTGGTGTGGAGAAAGTAAATAAGGAAGTGTTATTTACTCCTTCTCATAACACAAGAACTAGGGGTCGCCAAATTAAATTAATAGGCAGCAGGTTTAAAACAATCAAAAAAGTACTTTTTCACCCAACGCACCGTCAACCTGTGGAACTCCTTTCCAGCGGATGTTGTGAAGGCCAAGACTATAACAGGGTTCAAAAAAGAACTGATAAATTCATGGAGGATAGGTCCATCAATGGCTATTAGCCAGTGTCCCTAGCCTCTTGTTTGCCAGAAGCTGGGAATGGGCGACGGGATGGATCACTTGATGATTACCTGTTTTGTTCATTCCCTCTGGAGCACCTGGCATTGGCCACTGTTGGAAGACAGGATACTGGGCTAGATGGACCTTTGTTCTGACCCAGTTTGGCCGTTCTTATGTTCTTAATCCTCTGAGATTTTGCTCAGCCCCTTAACGCTCCAGTCTTGGACATAGCTTGCTTGTGTGGTAGAACACTATGTGCCACTAGGCTACCTGGTAGACACAATAAGTTCTCTCTACATTTTCTGCTCACTAACTAACTAGCTCTGTTTTGCTCTGCCTACAGATTTTTAAACTCAAATAACATTTGTATATAATAATACAGAATGTTTTGGGCTTGCGTAGTAAGTTCTCAATGTGCTGCCATGAAGGGATCTGAATACAAGACTCTCACATGGTTCTTCACTCCACAGACAGTAGGAATGGATAGTACTGGGGAGGAGGAACTGTTTGAGTCATTTTGCAGTGCCACTCCTGGATGGTTCATCCCACCTTTGCTGGAAGGACAGTCATGTCATTGTAAGGCGTTTTGTAGGATGGGGAAAATTGGGAATAATCTAAATAGGCTTGAGAGGGACATCAAGCCACCACTGGGGAAATGTGTAAGTTGAAAGCATAGCAAAGAAAGGATAATAAAATGCAATATTTTATTCAACAGGTAGCGGCAGTGAAATCCAGTTTCTCTCAGAAGCTCAAGATGACCCCCAGAAAAGAAGGCCTGACATCAAGAAAGCGAAGTTATTGCTTGGTTGGGAACCTGTGGTATGTAAAGCTAGATTAATAGTGTCATGTGTGTAAACCTGTGGTTTTTCTGATGATTGTCTTGCCTTTATAAAAGAAGATATCCTCAGTTATTAGAGCATCTTAAAGAATTGGGGGAAGTGGAGGAAAGTATTCCAAGGGCAATTATTGTAGTTATAAAGTGCCTGGAGTCTTACATGGACACTCAATAAATGTGTCCTGGGGAAAGTTCTATGACCTGTGTTGTGCAGGAGGTCAACCTAGATGAACCCAGGTCCCTGGTCTTAAAATCTATCAACCTATGAAATATGTGACAAAGCGTAATAAAAATAAACCTAATTCGTATAGCGCTCTTACCAAGGCTCTTAACAAGGCAATAGTCCCTCATATGCCTCTTGTATACCTTGGAATGCATGGTACGTAATGAATTAGCCCTCCACTTATCCTGTTATTAAAAGATAAATTTGCTTTTATGATGTGGATGTTGTTCAATACAAAATGAAATACAAAAAATTTAAGGGTTGAGGTTTTTAAGCTCCTTTTAAAGATATGCAAATGTCGCCGTACTCATCTGGTTTAATCTAGTCCCTAGGGAGGATTGAGAGGAGTAGCAGGAGAACCCAATAAAAAGGTAGTTGGCCAAAGCGGTAGTATACTAACAGTGAGACTTTGAGAACCCGCTCAAGTTGGCCTACCTCTGCTTCCATTGAAGTTAATGGGAGTTTTATCATTCTGTTCAGTGAGAACAGATTTAAAGCTCTTGAAATTCCACCCTGACTTTGCCATAGACAAAACTAAGTTAATACATATTGGAAGAATTAATTAAGCTACTTGTTCACTGTGGTTCAGAATTAGTTGCATATGCTCTTTGGTAAAGGTGGGGAAGATCTGGGATTTATTGTAGGCAGCAGTGAAATTTGCTTAATATACAGTAACTGTCCAAAAAAACTATTATATACCTGTGCTGTATTAAGAGGCTGGGAATAATACAGATACAATGGTATTACAATATTATCACTCAATGATGTGTACTCTTTCCTGAACACCTCCTTCTACACACACCGGCTCATCACCCTTTCTTAAGGCCTTCCAAGCTGACGTTACACCGTCTTTTCTCCCTACATTACCTTCGGGCTAGCTGGCCACACTACACAGAGCCACTCAAATAGCCAGGACAAGTGTTGCAACCTGGCCTTGATTCCTAAGCCTTGATTTCACTAGAGAACTTTCCAGGACAACTGTTTTAAAAATAACAGTGCTGCTGGAAAACAGATACTGGTTCTTGGGTAGGTGCACTAATAATGGCTACAAACCCTTCAACCTTTCACGACCCAGCCCCCCTTCTGCGCCCCCCCCCCCCCCCCAGCTTGGAATTCCAATAAACCCTGGAAATTAGCCAATGCTCAGGTGACACCAGCATAAAGATTTGCTGTTGCCCAGAATTAAGGTCTGCAAAGTGAAGTATGGCTAACATGGCTACTACACTGAAACCTGAAGTATGTCTGTGATGGATAATGATCCTGATGATGAAACACCCAAACCTTCCTGGTTACGTTTCACTCACACACATGCCATTGAGCATAGCTGAAAGCAAGAGCTTAACTATTACAAAGAGAACCCTTCCCTATCTAAAACCCTTCCCCATTTATCACTTTTAGGCCAGCTTCCCCTCCATCACTGTGAAATGGCTCACGTGGGGCATGAGCAGGTCGGAAGCCTGTCTTTAACCGTTTTTTTGTTTTTTTTTTAAATGTAGTGAGATTCCTCTTCCCCTGTGTGCCTGGGGCATTCAGAACCTAATTTGTTTTTAAAAAGGGGCACAGTGACAGTAGATCATGTTCTATCCACTTTAACGAGATGTAGGCATTTGTACTCTTATCCAGTGGTGAATGAGGATTGGTAGTGAATTAGAGAAGTGCATTGGTAGTTAATGTATGCATTTCTAAAGTGCCATCACTCTATCAATTCATGTTGACAACATAAGCAAGAACAGAGATTACTGTACTTGGAAAAGGAGTTAAATATTTCTGTTGTGTGCCCATGAGTATAAAATATACTGTTAAAACTGGAAACAGAATAGGAAAATATTATTCCTCTTAACTACGCACAAATTATTAGAATCTAATTAACTCTTTTAGAGAAAGCAAGGTAATCAGTTCCTAATGGGATACCGTTATAACTGTCAGTTTTTCCTTGTAGTTGATATTCCCATTGCTATTTTAGTGGACCAATTTAAAGAAGTATTGTACTTTAAACCTAGTTAGGCCTCATCATTTACACAGCTTATCTAGAGGATGATCTCTTAATATAATTCAAAACAAGCCAAAAAACATTCTTTTTCCTCGTTCGTTTCTTACAAACATATAAGGAATTCTCCAAGTTTGTATTTGGGCATAAACTAGGTTAAGTGTTACTGCCTGGTACTAAATGAGGTATTTCCTGACTGAATTGACGGTTTCTAATTTAGTGAATGATAGCTGGATATATAACCGTGATGGGTGCATTAGAAATGCATAGATAGACTGTAACCAGTGGGTGGTGCTGTTTTTATTGATAAAGAATTTCAAAGCAATGTTTTCATAGCTTAGAAAATAGCCACAATAATACACTATTATGAGAATCTTAGGCTGATGTGACCATCTCTTCTTTCTTTAAACAGGTCCCCTTGGAAGAAGGTTTAAATAAAGCAATTCACTACTTTCGTAAAGAACTCGAATATCAGGCAAACAATCAATATATCCCCAAACCTAAACCTGCAAGGATAAAAAAAGGAAGAACAAGACATAACTGAAAACTGTTACATTGGACAAAAGATTCCCTACTTTACATTTGACAGGATGTAATTTTTTTCTTTTAAAAAAAAGAAAGACTTAACAGGTATCATGAAGAACAAACTGGAATTTCATTCTGAAGCTTGCTTTAAAGAAGTGGATGTGCCTAAAAATTAAAAAAAAAAAACTGCAAATCTTGCCTTGCACTTTTTAAATCTGTCTTTTTATGTAAAATAGAGTAGAAAAATCTTTTGAGTATCTTCAAGTTTTATATCTTGCTGTGAGATCATTTGTTGTGACTGTCTTTGACAGTTTTATTTACTGGTTTCTTTGTGAAGCTGAAGATGAATATAAACGGGATGAGATATACCAATTTATTTATAAAATGGGTACTATAAATGAGACGTTATACTATGCATAAGAGAAAAAGCTAGCAGTATTGTCAGGTGAGTGAAACACTGGCATTTAGTATATAGGGGTATAAAAGAATTCTGTTTGAGAGCTTTATGTATTCTTTAAATCAGAGTTTTTTCAGAGGTTTAGTTTTAGTTGCACACTTGAATTTGGACTGTTTTCATTAAATATCATGGATAAGAATATTTTAAATCACTACTGTGTTGTGCGTACTCTGGGAAAAAAAGTTAATGTATTATTGGTTACCAGTGGTTGAATATGCTATTTTAATAAAATATGGAAAGTTCTACTTATGGGTTTCAGTTTTTCAATTAAAATAGTTCCCTAGTTTGTGTTTTATCTGAACATATCTCAAATTTAATTTTAAAAAAATCCATAATCAGTTATAAAAACAAGTCATCCTGTTTGAAGGTCAGTAATGATATATTTTTCACTTTTCAAATAATCACATTTCTTAGCTGATTCTTGGGAAAAGGCTCGAAGATGTTCACGTCCAAAAAAAAAAAAAATCCTCAGGTTATTATAATTAAAGCTTATGTCATTGTTTGCATTAGGCCCAGATCGTCACAATGCAAAAGTGTAAGATGCCTTTAAAACATAAAATAGAACTTTAGCGTCCCCAACATGAGCGAAATCATGTATTTCATTTAGAAACAAAACTTACTATTGATTTTATCAGGAAAGACACACCGCTGTTCTGACTAACTGTGATCTTATCACAGGAACCTAAATCCCATCATCTCCCACTTGTTGGATATCTGCACTTGTTGCAACTGTCTGGTGTTGGGAAGCATAAGCCTAGATTTTTTTAAAGATATTGAGGCATTCCTCTGCTCAGAGTTGCAAAGTGTAGGTCTCATTGAAAGTCAGTGGGATTGAAGCGCGTAAGTGCCTAAGTCCATTTTGAAAATGGGATTTAGCCATCTAAATCCCGTGGGCTTTGCAACACTGAGCAAAGGAATGTCCGAAAACCTTTAAAAATCTGAGCTATGGTCCGACCCTCAAGAGCTAGCATTCTATCAGTACTGTGAACCAACAAGCATGCTGCTTGATGGTGTAGAAAAAAAGAAGAAACGATGATAAAAGTCCAATGGATGTCTCAGTGGTTTGCTGTTAAAGATGCTGTTTAGATTTGCTCACTACCTGATCTGCCTTCATAAGGGGATGAGAATTAGAGGAAGTCTGAATTGTGCTTTTGTCACTCAGTGGTTCGTGTGTGTTATGTATTCTCTGCAGATCAAGCACAAAAGACAAGATTAGTGTATTACAGCTCTCCGCTTCAGAGCCAAACTCTCTAGCTCAAGCTGTAAACTCTTGCTTTTAGCCCTGGAGGTCCCTGGTTCAATCCCCTGTCTCTGCCAAAATGACATTCTTCACACTTGCTCGAAAACAAAATCTGAGATTGTAGCAGTAGCAGAGATTTGAAAATAGTTAGTGGCTTTATGGTGGTTTCAAATCAGCATTATAGTGCTTAACATAGCTTATGGTTAATACTGAAATTCGGGTATAATTTCAGGCTGTTTACTTAGGACTTGACAGAGCTGGCACCTGAGATAGAGGACATGGGGCTGCATGTGATCCCCCTATACTTATGTGACGTTACACACATCCTCAGGTGGAATGGGGAGAGTTGTCAGAGAGAAGCCTGAGCTAACTGCTGCTGATGCCCTGAAGAGTCACCAGTGGAAGGAAGATGCCAGACCTAATAAGATTGGAGGTTGGGACATCTGGAGATTATAGGTAAATGAAGGCATGCCCTACTTTGTATATCTCAATATGGATGACCTCATGTTGTGTTGTTTGCTGAAGTTCTTTGTTTTCTACTCTTACTCCCAGCTCTCACCGCAGTGTCAAGTGCACCAAGCAGAGGCATGCCATAAAGGTCAGTGTTGCCAAACTTGAGGTGCCTTTAAGTCCTAAGTGGAACTGAAACTTCCAAACTGAATTAAAAGTGGGTTATTTTCAAGTATCATTCGCTGACAGTCTGATGGAATTTCTGGCGTCGGGCTCCCATAACCACCAAGGAAGGAAGTGAGGAGCCCAGACACCACAGTGGGGGTGAGAAATGAGCATGCCTCAGCCAAACCAAGAAAAATTTCATGTTGCTTTTCCCACAGGTTCCAGACAGAAGGAGCCCTGCTCCTCCTGCTTCCTTCCAGGAGAGAATCTTTGCAGGGTTATTTCAGATCCACCTGCTCGGCTCTCCAATAAGCAGGATCAGAGGGACTGTCCACAAGGCCTTGCTCTGCCATTGCTGTCTGCCCTGCTCCTCTTTTCCTCACAGCTGTGGCTCCCATTTTGAAACTCCCCTGCAGCACACACGGAGTGCGAGCCACGCTGTCCCAACACTCACCAGAGGGGTTATTGAGAACTCTCATGATTGTTATTGTAAATGCGATATTTGGGCTTTTTAAAGGTTCTCACAGCTTTCTTATTTCTGCCTTCAGTCTTGAACCATTTTGCCCTTATCTAAAATGGCCACCATCTCCCAACACCGTTGATGGGACCAAGTCACAGGCTATCTTCAACAAGACGGCACCCATTTCCCTACAGGCTTTGCTAGTGAAAGTGAGGCTGCTCCTGGCAAAGATGGTTATTTTCTCACACTATTTGCAATGGGGCTGAAGCCAGCCTGCTCTCAGGAAAAATGATGGTCCTTTAGTCATCACATGAGGACCTGGCTGGGCACAGGGGAATGTGATGATGCGGGGCATGAATTTGAGAAGGGGCAGCAGAAAAGGATGGGTTTTCGGAAACAGGACAATGAAGTCAGACCTGTCAAGTGTCATTCCCATATATCTGGTAAAATATCCTGCATTTTCAGAAAGAGACTCCTGCACAAAATACACCCTACATTCTAGGAGACAGTGCACTGAGATATAAGCCAACAGCCCATGAGTTCTAAACCCAGCTCTTCCAATGACTGCTATGAATATTTGTGTGCTTCACAACTATTCTTAACCAAAACTTCCATACCCGAGGGAAGGTGTAACGATGTACAGCTAAGATAACAGAGAGGCTGGATATGGTCACTGCAGGCACGGTCAGAAGTAGAATTCTGTAGTGACTAGATCAGAGACGCGAGTCTACTTTCTGCATTTTCTAGCTCACATGGGAGAGGTTCATGCTTTTAGAGCCATAGATCTGATTGCCTTCCCTGTTCATATTTTACATCTATGGACTGACCTTTCCTCCAGGAGGATAACATGCTTTCTCCTCCTGCTACTACTATAGCAAAAAAGGAAGAGCTCTGTGGTGTCTCTCCATATTGTAGATCAAACATAATTCATGCATGATCGATGGGGCGGAGGGAGTAGTGTGAGGAACCTGGGATAATTTAAATATACTTTAATGTGAAATATATTTGTACAATGTACTAATATTTGTAGCATTTTGGTTAGTGGGAACTGTCCCTTTACGAATAAGATGCAGCATTTAGGATGAGGTTTGTTTGAACATGACTGAGTAGGGTGGAAGAGAGGATACTTGTGTGTGCAGAGTAGAAGGTCCTGCCACAATGAGTTCCAAAAAGGTTGGCACTTTATTAAGTAAACACATCTTTGCAGAAAACAAGCTTCACTCGGTAAAGGCGTAAATATGAGCAATTACTAGGGGACTTCATGTCTCCATTTTGGTTTTCACATCTTAAAAACACCACCACACTTTGCTCTAATTGGCAAACTCAGCAAGGAGGCCAAAACTGGCATTGGCCCCAGATACTAAACTACCCCTGTTATCCCTACAGAAAGTGTGTGGGGTCTCTTCTCCCTCCCTCCTTCCCAGGGCTCAGAAGTGCTGGCTGCGTGGGGTGGGGGAGGAGCCTACTGTGTGTGCTGTAGATAAACAGGAATTCATTCACCAAGGCTGCATGAGCATTTCGTTAACACACTGTTGTTTTTTTAAAGCCTAATTTTACAGCTGAATTTTGAATCCAAAATGATTGCACACAAATTGGGAGTGGAACGATTCCTCCCAAAGGTGAACAGATAGAAAAGATGTGATAAATGTGATGGGCTTAAAATCATGGTTTTATGCAGGGTCCCGGTTTATGCTGCTGGCTCCGCCCCCAGCCTCAGCCCCCTTAGCCCTGTCTGCATCCCCTGCCCTCCCAGAGCCACCGCCCTGCTCCGGCGTGGACAGGGATAAGGGGGGGAGGGGCGCAGTGCCTCCACTCTACAATGTGTTCCAGCGCCTCTGCACCTAGGTGGGAAGATTGCAAAGGTATAAATGAGTTAGTGCAGGACAACACATATTTTGCAACCTCAGCGAGACCATAGGGGCTAGGACAGTTGAGGGGAAGGTAGCGTCTAACCCGCCATTTGCTAGGGTCTGTCTTTCCCTGGAAATTCAGGCTGCTACTCAGGAGTCCATGAGAAAGTGTCTGAAACTGGGACTCTCCTGGGGAAAAGGAAAAGGTTTACTGGGTCTGAGAAAGGTGCCTAGCCTGGAGGAAGGGAGCATGAGCCCAGGCAGAATGGTTTGAGCTGCTGCAGTTGCTGCTGTTCAGGAGTCCCCTTGTCCTTGGCCACTGGGATCTGTGGATGCAGGGGGCTCTCTGTAACATCTTCCTGCACCTGGGAGGCCCAGAGAACCACAGAGAGGAAAGGAAGCTGTTCAGCATGAGCCGGCCCAGGTGCGTGTGAAGAGGAGGTTAGGAGTGGAGCTGGGGGAATAGATCCCCCCCCCCTTCAGTTCAGTGGCAAAACAGAAACATCTGAAACACGTTTTGAGCCAGGTCACCCTGAAATCACAATATGGTGTTGGTTCTTGCCAAAGCAACAAAAAATGTCTTTAGTTGGAGTTGGGTTTTTTTTTTAATCTTTTAAAGCAAATTCTAGCTAAATTCAAAACAAAAATGTCAATGTTTCATTGTTTTTTTGTTTTGTTTTTTGTTCTCCTCTACCCTCACCCCTTTTTTCTTTTGGCCAAAATGTCCTGTCCTGAATTTGCAAACAGTTTCAGTTGACCCAAAATTGCATTTACTTTTTGTTTAAATAATGTTGCCCAGCTGTAGTTGGGAGCCTGCCTGTGTTGTGTGAGGGAGAAGTGGACAGGCAGTTGTTGAAAATGTTTCTCTGTAGCTGGGGCGGCGAGATGTATTTAACAGTCACTGTAGGCATGTTCGTTATTAGCGGTGTCCTTCGAAAAAGAAGTGAGATCCCGCAGGCATTTTGTACATTTTCTCAGAAAATTGGTAGGACCACCGCTTGGTCTAAATTACTGATTCAGCATGCAGGAATGTGACCTTGTCAGGTCTTGAAACATTAAAAGCTGGCTCACAGCCAAACTGTTCATATTCGTTAGGAGCTCTCACTGAGCACTGACCGCTTTTCCATTTTATAAGGATAGCTACGTGATTTAACGACCACAATGGCCAGGCATGTTATTCTCTAGAACACGTAAGGAATTGCCTGAAGAGATCTCTGAGCCTTTAGCAATTATCTTTGCGAACTCACGGAGGATGGGAGTGATCCCAGAGGACTGGCAAAGGGAAAGCATAGTACCTCTCTGTCAAAAGGGGAATAAGTACAACTCAGAGAATTATAGACCAGTCAGCTTAACTCTGCTACTTAGAAAGATAATGGAGCAAAGCAACTAGAAGAAAAGAAGTGACAAAGGGTCCTGTGGCACCTTATAGACTAACAGAGGTATTGAAGCATAAGCTTTCGTGGGTGAATACCCACTTCTTCGGATGCAAGCAGTGGAAATGTCCAGAGGCAGATATAAATGTGCAGGGAAGATTCAGGCTAGAGATAACGAGGTAAGCTTAATCAGGGAGGGTGAGGCCCTCTTCTAGCAGTTGTGGTGTGAACACCAAGGGAGGAGAGAGGGCGTTCACACCTCAGCTGCTAGAAGAGGGCCTCACCCTCCCTGATTAAGCTTACCTCATTATCTCTAGCCTGAATCTTCCCTGCACTTTTATATCTGCCTCTGGACAGTTCCACTGCTTGCATCCGAAGAAGTGGGTATTGACCCACGAAAGCTTATGCTTCAATACCTCTGTTAGTCTATAAGGTGCCACAGGACCCTTTATCACTTCTACAGATCCAGACTAACACGGCTACCCCTCTGATACTAGAAGAAAAGAAGGCGATAAAGAGCAGTCAACATGGATTTGTCAAGAACAAATTATGTCAAACCAATCTGATATCCTTTGACAGGGTAACAAGCCTTGTGGGGAAGCAGATGATGTGATATCTCTTAGTAAGGCGATTGATACTGCCTCACTTGACCTTCTGATAAGGAAACTAGTGAAATATAGCCTAGATGAACCTACTAGGAAATGGATGCACAACTGGTTAGAAAAGCATACACAGAGTAATCCTCAATGGTTCACAATCAAGCTGGAAAGGTATATGAAGTATGCTCTGGCAGGAATTTATCCTGGGTCTGGTTCTATTCAATATCTTCATAACGGATTTAGATAATAGCATAGCGAATACACCCACAAAGTTTGCACACTATACCAAGATGGGAGGAGTTGCAAGCACTTTGGAGGACAGGATTACAGAGAAGGACAACAAAAAGGATTGGGGTATAGAACAGCTTCCATATGAGGAGAGATTAAAAAGACTGGGACTTTTCAGCTTGGAAAAGAGACAACTAAGGGGGAATATGATAGAGATCTATAAAAATCGTGACACGTGTGGAGAAAGTGAATAAGGAAATGTTATTTACTCCTTCGCATAATACAAGAACCAGGAGTCACCCAATGAAATTAATAGGAAGCAGGTTTAAAACAAACAAAAGGAAGTACTTCTTCACACAACATCCAGTCAACCTTTGGAACTTGTTGCTGGGGGATGTTGTGAAGGCCAAACCTATAACAGGATTCAAAAAAGAACTAGAAAAGTTCATGGAGGATAGGTTCATCAATGGATACTAGCCAAAAAGGTCAGGGATGGCACACCCTGCTCTGAGCATCACTAGCCTCTGTTGTCAGAAGCTTGAGTGAACAACAGGATCACTCAATGATTGTGTGTTCTGTTCATTCCCTCTGAAGCACCTGGCATTGGCCACTGTTGGAAGACAGGTATACGGGGCTAGATGGCCCATTGGTCGGTCTGGCCCTGTATGGCTGTTGTTTTTTCTTATGTAGGCCGATTGATAAAGTGTTCTCCTTAACTGCTGAGGACAGCACAAGAAGTAATGGGCTTAAATTGCAACAAGGGAGATTTAGGTTAGATATTATGAAAAACTTCCTAACTATTAAGTTAGCTAAGCACTGGAACAAGTTACCTAGGGAGGTTTTGGAAGCTCCATCACAAGAGGTTTTTAAGAACAGGTTAGCCAAACACCTGTCAAGGCTGAGCTAGCTACTTAGTTTGACGTTGCACTCCATATGTTTTATGGAAATATGTTTATAAGTGTGAATATGATGAACTTAAATATGCTTCATGGAAAAGGTCTCATGAAAGGTATCATTACAAAGCTTATGATCTACTGAGTGTGTTCATCCTATTTGTTTGCATGTATTATTTCTATGTCTGGAGTTAGGAGATATAAACTTGTATTACTGATGCAAACATGTTAAGTGGAAGCCATAAAGGGTGCTTCAGAATCAATGAACTGTGAATGGGTTTGTTTACCTGCAAGCCTTCCTATGTATGTGTCTTCCAGCTACTAGGTAATGAAGAAGGAGGTCTTACAGTGACACGTGAACATGTCACCAAACTGGAATCCATCTTAAACCTGGTGCTTTTCCATTTAGAAGGAAGGGTGGGAACCCAGAGAGAGACAAAGGATTCCCACCTTGTGCCAAAGATATAAAAGGGGGTGGAACAGAACAAAGAGGGCTGCCAGTCATGAGAAATCCCCTAGTTACCACCTGAGCTAGAACTAACAAGAACTGTACCAGAGGAAAGGTTTGGGTGCAGACTATGAAAAACTCTAGTCTGTGAAAGAAGCTTATTGGAACATCTCTACGGGTGAAATTTATCTGTATTTCAGTTTCTTAATGTATTAGGCTTAGACTTGCGTGTTTTGTTTTATTTTGCTGGGTAATTTACTTGGTTCTATCTGTTATTACTTGAGACCACTTAAATCCTTTTTATACTTAATAGAATCACTTTTGTTTATTAGTAAACCCAGAGTAAGTGATTAATACCTGGGGAAGCAAACAGCTGTGCATCTCTCTCTATCAGTGTTATAGAGGGCCAACAATTTATGAGTTTACCCAGTATAAGCTTTATACAGAGTAAAACGGATTTATTTGGGATTAGGAGTCCATTGGGAACTGGGTGTCTGAGTGGTGGAGATAGGTGACCTGCTGAGCAGTTTTTGGTTAAAGTCTGCAGCTTTGGGGGCATGGACCAGACCTGGGTCTGTGTTGCAGCAGGCTAGCATGTCTCGCTCAACAAGGCAGGGTTCTGGAGTCCCAAGCTGGCCGTGGAAAACAGGCTCAAAGGTAATTCCAGCACGTCAGGTGACAGCCTCAAGTGGGTCTCTGTGACTGAACCCATCACAGTTAGTTCTGTCTTAGTGCAGGCGGCTGGACTAGTTGACCCATTGGGATCACTTCGAGGCCTACATTTCTCTGATGTGCCAATGGGCTATCTATATTGTCTGCATATGAGAAGAGGGGAACATGTGGCCTCTTGTTAGCTGTTTTCTCTGGCCAGAACCATTTTGGAGACATTTAAATAAATAACTTTGTGGATTTTCATAGACTTATAGTATTAAAATAAGTTATTATATATGTAGTTTAAAACTCTGTCTAAAAAAACCAAACCTTTTATCTCAGGACCAAAAAGGGGGCAGTATAGTTCCTTTTTGGTTTAAATTTTTGTCAAAGGAGGTTCAGAAAGAACATGTAATATTTTTGTAATTGTTGACGATATTTCCTTTCACTAGATGTTGAGGCCTGACATTTTAGGGGGGAAATCACCAACTTCAGTTGAGTGTTCTAAAGCCCTGCTGATTTTTAGCAGGGATACAGACGAGTGAGAGAAGCTTTCAAAACAAGCATTTTTCACTCATGTAAGACAGGCTTCTCTTGACACCATACTTAGTGCAGTGTAAAAAGGTAGCCAAGGCCTTCTCTACATGAGAAAACTAAATTTATGTTAACTAAATTGATGTAACTGACGGGGAGCCTATGTGCAAACGATCCAAAACATAAAAGGAAACATTTTCTGTGTGCAAGTTTAGGCAGTTTTCATCTCTATAAAAGCACTTGACAGGTGGGGCTGGGTGCAAAGGAAAACTAACTAGCATTTTAAAAAATCTCCACTTTCCATCTCCAAGCATCTGCCTCCAGCCCATCCCTGCGCGAGTGTACTGCTTGGCTGGTTCTCCATCACACTGCATCTGCTGGGGTGGGCAACAGACAGGAGATAAGTAATGTGTAAGGCTTAGGAGACATGATGGGTGGCATGGAGACATTATACTTCTGCACGGTGTTGGAAATTCTTATTTACGTCAAGCCCCACTGTGCTGCAAGTTCCTGACTGGATTTACAGAACGTGTCTTCCTGTGAATCAGCATGACCCCCTCCCCCAGTGTCAGTATCCTCAGGCCACCCAATTTCTCCTCCGACTCCTCCATTTACATCAACCTTTATACTCGTTCTGAAACTCCTCATGTCTTTGCGGGTGTCCTCTTAGACTCATTTAAACCCTAATAAAGGCTTCCACTAGGGCCACGCTGAGCAAAAATAATGCAGCCCCAGCCCATTTTCAACGTACAACACAAAAGCTGGGCCTGGGATTGGGTTGCATCATAAGACCCCTCTGTGCTCTGCTGGGTCCTGGATGTTTTTCTTCATTAATTTGCTACCCTCGTCACTCAGACACAATTTTTTGATTATAGCTTTATGTTCCCTTTTAACAGCATAATGTGATCGTATCCAAGCTGCACTTCCCATGACCGCAGCAGAGGCCACTGTCTGGTGCTATTTCATCACTATTAATTTCATGGGACAATATATTTTACACCTGGTTATATAGTGATGGAGAGGCCCTTTAAACATCTATTATTTTTGCACTCACGTAACTTTAAAATAGCTCCTTTGGTAATTTTATGGCAAGTTTCAGCCCAGGTTAAACTTTTACAGCCAAGTTGTAAAGGACACACCATGAACTATAAAAGCACTATAACATTTAACATATATTGTGCATTAGAGGATGCTGAAAATGGAAATGTAGGGCAAGGACCCAGG
The DNA here is from genome assembly GCA_037349315.1 of Chelydra serpentina. Taxonomy (NCBI): domain Eukaryota; kingdom Metazoa; phylum Chordata; order Testudines; family Chelydridae; genus Chelydra; species Chelydra serpentina. Next base: position 111,085,736 of record JBAIAC010000004.1, read on the forward strand.
AAGCTGTTTAAATTTAAGAAAACATTTTTTCCTCAAAGAGTGTGGGATTTATTTACAGTACTGACACAGACCTAAATAACTGAACACATTGTCTTATAAAATACACCAAAACTGGATGAAATCAGGCAATCACTTTTTAAAAATGAGTAAAAAGCCCTTGAAAAAGTAATCCCTAATAATGCAGTGCTTTGAAATGAAGTCAGTTATTGCAAGCTCTGTCTACCCAAGAAATGGAAAAATGCTTATTTTACCAAAAGACTTTAATTCTAACACTTCTACATAGTGTATTATTAAGTAATTATAGAAGCCCATTCCAAATAGGCTTCTGTGCTAGACAGTTCCTTTCTTCTGCTTGTTTATAACAAATGGCTACTATAAAAAAAAAAAAAGAGAGAGAGTGTGGAGGGAGAGAGAGGATGTGAGGCTAGGGCTCAGCTCAATCTGATACAGCCATACAAATTCTTAGTTACAGTAGAATAAATGAGGTTAATAATCGTCGTAGTTGACACTTGCTCCATGCCTGAAGGTGTGTGGGTTTCGGGGCCCAATAGGTGCATCTTCGTCATAATGGTGCTGGTAGTAGCCTCCATAATATTCATTGCCACCACGTCCCAGGTTTGTCCAGTAGGAGACGTCGTCTTCAAATTTCTGCAAACAAAAGATGAGAAAGAATCAACTTGTATTCTAAAGCCACAATCATTTTGTAAAAAAGGAAAACAATGTAACGGGTTCTTCTGGTTTGTTTCAGGAATGTTAAGCCTTTGCTTATTTGAAAAAAGTAGGTGTTTTTAAAAAAACCATTTGGCCTTCCAAAATTAGTGCAGTAAACAGTCCACACAGTCATGGAAGTCTAGCTGCAGTACAGCTTCTCTGTGCCAATTCAACCTCATCAAAAACATTCCAAGAAGCCAAGAATTTAACATCTATAACTTTATTTTGTACCTCTTCTTTATGCTAGAGCTGGGACTGTGTGACTATACAGTAACTATGTCTATTCCCCAGGTTCAGTGATCTCTGTTACAGGTTTGTGCAATATGCATAGGAAACTGGAACTCTCAGTTTCACTTCAACATTCCTACAAATTAACCATTTCTCTGGATACTATTTTTGAAAGGAGGCTTGTCAAATGCTTTCAAATAGTACACACTTTAAACTTTTTAATTCACTTAGATGCCTAAATAGCTAAGTTTTAACTTCCATTGAATTCTACAGAAGTTAGGTGCCTAAGTACCTTTAGTGCTCATGCAAATTAGAATTTTACAGCACTGATCAAAACTGGATGTACTGTGGGTATGTGATCTAAGAGCCTCTCCCCACAACTGCCAATGCTCTAGCTGGTACTCAAATTCCTTGCCTCTTCTGAGAAGAATGCCAGTCACGCCAAACTATGAGTGGATTTGTGACTTGTACAAACACCCAAAAGTAATAGCTTGAGACCACCTTGCTCATTTCAACACTTGTAGCGTTGTTTGGTGTATGTCTCTCTCGCACACACACTCTCTTCCATATAAACCAGATGACAATTTCATTAAGCCCAACGAGATTCAAAATATTGGAACATGTTTTCTTTATATAATTTTTTATGAACAGGGTTTTAAATCAAGCTATCAAAAATAACTACTGGGTTTGCATTTATACGTCACGCTTCTCTATTATTCTCTATTTTCAAAAGGTGCGAGAGTGTCAACCTTGTGAAAAAAAGAAATGAGCCCCTTTTTCATTGATATGTATTCTGAGTATCACTATATTTGCACACACATTGAAGTCCCCATTACTTCTGGCATAGCTGGTACTCACAGCTTCATCAAATCCCAAGTAAAGGAATTGCTGATACCACTGCTGCACATCAGGTTGAGTCCTGTCCCACAGTTGGCGCTTCTGGCGTTTCAGGCTGCTTAAGAACTCCTTGGCCGTGTTTTCTTTTACTGACACCTCTGTCTTAGCTGGCACAGGAGCTGGAATGAAGTCCCCAAATGGCACGCCAGTAACTTTTTAATCAACCCAAAATGTATTAGCCTATTTATGCCTTTAGCAATAAGTCACCACCTTCATGCTTGGCTGTACTATGCACACAATATTAACCACAGAGTAGTAATAATAACAGACATAATCAATGGAATAGAATAGACATGGTCAGTTTACTTCATTCGGGATTTTACCCATGTCTCTCCCTCAGCCCCTTTCCCCTACCTGCTGGATTTTCCATCAGCTCTCCTTGCCCAGAAGGTATACTCTAAACAAAGAATGATGAAACTACTGCAGTACTGGGGCGTGACCTTCCAGGAAGGAGGCACAGTCAGGGCCAAATCAGTGTGTTCACCTTTACCAGGAGAGGAGACAAAGGGGAGAAAAGCATCCCAAGCATCTTTAACGTGTTCCTTTTCTGCTCTGCACTTGCCACCACAGCAGAGATTGGTGCTGATGTGGGGAATCACACTGCTCCTTGGGGAATCTCAGTGTAACGCCAACAGACACCCCCTCACCCCCCGGTCGTTGGCGGGCAGGATCAAACCTGGGACCGCTGAAGCTAAATGCATGAGCCTCTGCTGTATGAGCAAAAAGCCAACTGGCTGTTCGCTAAGGCTGTAGAGCAGACTCATTAATTTCTCTCTCTAGATGGGACAGAACACCACCCCCAGGAGGTGTGTGGGTTACAGCCGTACCTACAGGGTGGAATTAATGAGACCTGTAACTTGTGACTGCTCTGTGATATGGCTGCATTGGGACTATGCACCCACTGGCGCCTGTGTGCCTGCCACTTTGACTTTCAGTGGTGTGGAACAGAAGGTAGCTACACTGGGCCCAAGAGCTTTTATTTGTTATTTATATCTTTTTTGCTGTTCTGTTCTGGAGATGACCCCTTCTCGCTTCGGTGTGGTGACTGTAATCCATATGTTGTATTAACAACAACATGTATATCGGTTCCAGAGCTGACAGACATGCGTAGGCACAACTAGGGTTGCCAAATTTCTAATAGCAGAAAACTGAACACCCTTGCCCTGCCCCCTGCCCCTTCCATGAGGCCCCATCCCTGCCCCACCCCTTCTCCGAGGCCCTGCCCCCCCACTCACTTCATTCCCCCTTCCTCCCTCACCCTCGTTCACTAGCTCATTTTCACCAGGCTGGGGCAGGAGGTTGGAGTGCAGGAGGAGATGAGGGCTCCAGGGTGGGGCCAGAAATGAGGGGCTCAGGGTGTGGGAGGGGGCTCCAGGCAGGGCAAGGGGTTTGGGTGAAGGATGGGGGTGAGGGCTCAGGCTGTGGGCTCTGGGGTGGGGCTGGGGATGAGGGGTTTGGTATGCAGGAGGGGGCTCCAGGATGGGGGTGAGGCCGAAGGGTTCGGAGTGTTGGAGGGGACTCTGGGCTGAGGCAGGGGGTTGAGGGTGTGGGTACGGGCTCTGGGCTGGAAGTGCAGGCTCCAGGGTGGGGCAAGAAATGAGGGGTTCAGGTTGTGAGAGGGGGCTCTGGGTGGGGTTAGGGGTTTGGGTGCAGGAGGGGGTGAGGGCTCCAGCTGGGGGTGCAGGCTCTGAGCGGGGAGCTTGGGGTGAGGGGTTTGGAGTGCAGGAGGACCGGGTGTTCCAGTCAAAAATTGAACACCTGACAACCCTAAAATCAATAATACACGTGTAGCACTTTTTGACATAGTACATAGCAGTGTCTGTCTACAGTCTGAGACAGGTGTTTCCGCCCATACTCCTTAGCTTTCATTGGAAAGGTGAGTGAGTGAGCTAATGTCTTTTATCTGTTAGCATTTTCATCTGTAGCAACTGCATTTAAACCTGCTTAAAAAGCTGAGATAACAATCTGCAGTTTGTTTAGGAGGTTTTACCTTCACGTGCTTGAAGCATCAGCTTAAGTTTATTCCCTCTTGAACCATCTAGATGAATACAAATAAAGATTAAGTACACTCTTTAACTATGCACTTTGGACAACAGGAAGTAAAACAGTAACTTGGAAAAAAATACAAAAGCCATAACTCCTGAATAGTGTGATAACAAAGCAAGGCCTCCATCAGTATCTGTCCTAGCTCCAGGTCTGACACTCAAGTATAACACATGCTCTGAGAAGGCCTTTATGATTCTAACATCTTTTCACAAGAGTCCTCAACACTGAAATCTGATATGTCCTTATCTCATGCAACTGCTCTGTTTTTTAGCAGATCAAGACTTCTTCCTGGTGTCAGTATCAGGATGTAACATCCATGTTGCTGTGATAATCCTGAGAAATTCTGTCACAGAATAAAAAGCATATTAGCAAGCAGACTTGGTACAATTTTCCTCTTAGCAAGTCTTTAAACATTTCAGAACTGTAGTCTTGCTAAAACAATTTCTCTGTAGGAATTGTATACCTCTTAGTCAAAAATATCAGGGGTATTTGCACACCAGTGTATTTTAATATCCTGCCTTTTAATACCCAGGGGCATTTATAGCCTGTCCATAATGGTGTAATTGTTCTGGAAACACCTTCTCTGTTTAAAAGCAAAAAAGAAACAGGCTGCAGTATTTAATTCATTCAAATATGGTTGTAATATTGGAAAATGTTAGTCCAGGCACTTATTGGGTCATTTTTTTCTAAGCATTTTTTAAAATGATATCTTATGGACTCGATCCTGCAGTCCCCGCTTAATCAGAATTCCCATTGACTGCAACAGGCTGGGTAAAAGCTGCCGAACTGGCCCTTACATTTAGGAGAGTTGTCATCACTGAGCTGCCAGGCAGTATGTAAATATGACAACAAAATCCATTGACTAGTCTATTTTTGGCCACGTTTTAACTAAGACTTTTGAACTTTCCATAATCCAGTGGCAATTCAGCACAGAAAAACTCATCAAGCATTTGCATTGTTCATTTTTTATTACCTAGCTTGGCAGTACAAAGAGAACATTTAGCAAGCTTATGGGTCTGGGTAATTTTACATGTTTCCTTTAGCACATCTGATTCTCAGCTTGCATAACTGGAATGCCCAGCTTCCAACGTTGTTAATTTTAAATAAGATGATAGGAAAAATATCTCCAAACAGACCCAGTCTTGCTCCTTGGACCTTTAAACTCCTTTAGCACAGCAAAAACTGTGTTAACAGGCACTTTACCAAAGCTCTAGAAAATGGCCTTTCTGATCGCTCCCAATACAAATTAAAAGTCCAATTGATGCGAGCCGGAAGGCTCCCTACCTGGCTCCCCAGAAGCGGTGACATGTCCCTGTTGCTCCTAGGCGGAGGAAGGGCCACGGGGGCTCCGTTTGCTGCCCCTGCCCCACTCTACCCCAAGCGCTGGCTCCGCAGCTCCCATTGTCCAGGAACACGCAGAACCACCTGGCCACACCTCCACCTAGGAGCAGCAGGGACATATCGCCGCTTGCGAGGAGTCACCCAAGGTGGATCCAGCACCCTGGAATCCCTCCTGTGCCCCAACCCTCTGCCCCTCTCCCTCTCCCACACACAAACTCCCTCCCTCCATTGGTAAGTATAACTCTTAGTTAACCGCAAAAAGAATGAGGATTACTTGTGGCACCTTAGAGGCTAACAAATTTATTTGGGCATAAGCTTTCGTGGGCTAAAGCCCACTTCATCAGATATTAACCGGAATGTTTGACTAACCGGCACCCCCCATTCCCCCAACATGCTGGATAACTAGGCTGACCATATTTCCTTGAGACAAAAACGGGACATTGGGATGGCAAAAACGGTACGGGGAGACAAGGGGCAGCCGCAACAAGCCACCCCTTGTCTCCCCGCTCAGCAGCTCGGCGGGGAGACAAGGGGCAGCCGCAACAAGCCACCCCTCGTCTCCCCGCTCAGCAGCTCGGCGGGGAGACGAGGGGCAGCCGCAACAAGCCGCCCCTCGTCTCCCCGCTCAGCAGCTCGGCGGGGAGACGAGGGGCAGCCGCAACAAGCTGCCCCTCGTCTCCCCGCTCAGCAGCTCGGCGGGGAGACGAGGGGCAGCCGCCCCTTGTCTCCCCGCTCAGCAGCTCGGCGGAGAGACGAGGGGCAGCCGCAACAAGCCGCCCCTCGTCTCCCCACTCAGCAGCTCGGCGGGGAGACGAGGGGCAGCTGCAACAAGCCGCCCTTCATCTCCCCGCTCAGCTGCTCGGCGGGGAGACGAGGGGCAGCCGCAACAAGCCACCCCTCGTCTCCCCGCTCAGCTGCTCGGCGGGGAGACGAGGGGCAGCCGCAACAAGCCGCCCCTCGTCTCCCCGCTCAGCTGCTCGGCGGGGAGACGAGGGGCAGCCGCAACAAGCCGCCCCTCGTCTCCCCGCTCAGCTGCTCGGCGGGGAGACGAGGGGCAGCCGCAACAAGCCGCCCCTCGTCTCCCCGCTCAGCTGCTCGGCGGGGAGACGAGGGGCAGCCGCAACAAGCCAGCGTTCAGTTTTTTACAAAAAAATAAAAACTATATATAGTTTATTAAAAACGGGACAAAATTGACATTTATATTAAAACGACGGGATGGTCGAGAAATATGAAAAAAATGGTACTGTCCAGTTTAAAACGGTACATATGGTCAGCCTATGGATAACAAAGCTTTTACTGTACAACTTTGCTAAAATGAATAATGTCCTTGTCATCTAACATATCTCACTGAACATAAGGACAATTTTTTATAGAAAATTAAAGGCTTAGAGCAAATGGTTATGCCAGTGAATAAGTGTGGGTGGAACCAGAGAAGTGAAAGAGAAAAAAATTACTCTCCCATTTTTACTTCTCCTTTTAGTTTCAATTATAGCAGAGTTCTTCTAGATTTCATCATTTTTAATGCTGAATATTGCAAAATGAGAGGAATTTTCCCCTGGGTCAGATTGTCAGAGACCCTGGGGGGTTTTTTGCCTTCCTCTGCAGCATGGAGCATGGGTCACTTGCAGGTTTAAACTAGTGTAAATGGTGGATTCTCTGTAACTTGAAATCTTTAAACCATGATTTGAGGACTTCAGTAACTCAGCCAGAGGGTAGGGGGTCTTCTACACGAGTGGGTGGGTGAGGTTCTGTGGCCTGTCATGTGCAGGAGGTCAGACATGATGATCATGATGGTCCCTTCTGGTCTTAAAGTCTCTGAGTCTATACAAAGTGTGCGTTATCTATACAACCATTCAGTTCCCAGTGGGCCCTGAGCAACTGGAATGAGAGCTTTCACAAGTATTCTTTCCCACTGAGCTGGTAACTGAGAGGTGGGCTTGGTCCATGCTCACTGGATCATGAACTCCCCCAAAGTTTGAGGTCAGGATCCAGGGCAGGCCCCTGTGTGTGACACTGCAATACACAAGGGGAATCCTTTAGCCCCAGAGAGAGGCTTTAATTACAGGAGAATTCAAAGGAGAGGGGTTACTGGGTCTCCCTCTAGCCCCCTTCCCCACTGAGCAGACTTTGCTGGGTGTCTGGGGAGCTTCCCAACATCCCCACCCACCTCCCTCTCCCCTTGGCTCTCGCCTGCATGGCACTGAGTGTTGCTCACAGCACCAGGTGTGCCGCATACGCACCAGGAGCCAGGCAGACGAGCAGGAGCAGTGCTAGGGCGGCCAGGGGCAGCACCGCCCGGCAGGCTGACAGCACCATCCTGGCAGGTGGCAGCTGGAGAGGGGTGGGCGCAGCGCAGCTCTTCCACCTGCAGAGAACAGACAAGAGGCGGGGGGGGGGGCGCTCAGGAGACAGCATGGCATGGACAGGGCTGGCCTGGACCCCAGGCCGTATCCCCCGGCAGTGGTTCAGTCAGCGCCTCTCCCCGGCACAGCGCCCCCGCTGGGACATGGGCCGAGGGGCACCGCTGGCAGCGGTACCTGCACAGCCCAGGGTCACCGATCAGCTGGGATACGCGCATCACAGCACCCCCGAGGCAATGGCCCTGCTCTAAGCATCTCCTTAGCCTGCCAGGGGCCAAGGCCCTGACCCCTCACACCACACCAGGGGCAACGGCCCCAACCGCTCACCCTACCCCCAGGGGCAATTGTTCCATGCCCCTCACGCTGCCCTGAGGCATAGACCCTGTGCCCGATACCCATCACACTGCACTTACCCCTCCCCACATCATGCTGGGTGGCATTGGCCCTTCACTCCCTCATCCCACACCCAGCGGCAATGGCCCTGTGCCCCACCTGCCCTCACACACCGCAGAGGGGTAATGGCCCTGCACCCTAGACCTCTCACACCATGTAGAGGGCAATGTCCCAGAGCCACCCACCTCCCCTCCCCCCCACCCCACCACACACACTGCCTGGGTCCAATGGCCTTGTGCCCCACCCACCCTCACACAGGGCAGAGGGGCAATAGCCCTGTACCCCATAGAAACGGCCATATCGCTGCACCTCACACATTGCACCCAGGGGCCAACGAAGCTGTGGATTCATACAGAGCCCTGCACAGTACAGTCCCCTACACAGTGTGTATGTGCAGCGGCACTGAGCGCCTCAGAGCCAGCTGTGGCATACCATAAGGATTAATCATTGCTATTGGTAATCCACAAGAAAGAAATCCTTCCACGGCTCAGGTGGCACATTAGCTAGGGAGCTAATCGTCTACCTGAGCAGCTAATACTTGCATACTGGTAGCTGTGCCCATGCTCTCACGAGTTGGAAGAAAAAGCCAAAAATGATTTACGCACTTTAAAATCAGCTCATAACACCCAGTGAAACCCAGTGATGAGTCAACTTGGTGACATTCAGAACAAAACGAGCTCTCAGCCACGCTTGTAGCTGTTTCCATCACTTCACGTGACTCAACAAACAGTCCAGGCTCTACGATTTTTGCCACCCCAAGCAAAACAATTTTTGGCCACCCCCACCCCGTTTTTTTCTTGCTCCCCCCACCCCTGGCCCCACCTCAACTCCGCCCCTTCCCAACCCCTTCCCCAAATCCCCAGCCACTCCTCCTCCTCCGCACGTGCTGCATTTCCCCCACCCCATTGCTTCCTGTGCCCCCCCCGCAAGTCCCCACACTAGCTCACCTCTGCTTCGCCTGCTCCCCTGCACATGCCGCCGCTCCACTTCTCCCCACTCCCTCGCCCAAGGGAGCCGCCACTTGGCTTCTCCCCATCCCTCCCGGGCAAGCCTGGGAGGGACGGGGAGTAGCCGAGCGGCAGCGGCCCGCTCAGGGGAGTAGGCGGAGGCAGAGCGGAGGTGAGCTGGGGTGGCGGGAGCACATTTCTAGGGGCGGCATAGCCGGCGTCAGAATGCCGCCCCTAGAAATGTGCTGCCCCAAGCACCTGCTTGTTTTGCTGGTGCCTAGAGCCAGCCCTGTTCAGAGTGGCACACACAGAACGGTGCTAATCCGGGAATCTAATTATATCACTAGGTTCTCTTGCTGTGGAATCTAAACATTGTGATTTAATTTGTTTCTATAGAGCTTTGAGAATTGCTATAGACATTTCTATTTAAGTGCAAATTAATTCAACACAGCCTCCCACAGAGCAGTGGCAGATTTGTTTAAATAACCAGGCTTATAAAAAGGATGCATACCAGGTGTTAGGATACTTCAAAAAGGCTAAAAGAGATCAGATTTGAGCCTTTAACAATTATCTGTGTGAATAAAGTTACTCATTGAGGAATCCCATTGAAAACTATTTCCTTAGATTACAATCTCCTCAGAATAGAGACTTTGTCACCCTATATATATGCAAAATGTCATGCACTCCATTAGTATTATGTAAGTAATAATGCATTTTAAATTTGAAATCTTAATTCCAAAAGCAGAGGGGTGTAAGCAATTTGAAATGGGTACTACTACTACACCGGATATTTCTTTGCAATCATTATAATGAAAAACAGGCATGTCAGTCTGCACAATAATGCCAGAACACTAACTTTATGGAGAAATGACTAGATAAAGATGTCTGGAAGAAAATACTCAAGTCTGAGTAGGAAATACCAGTGTATAATATACAGAATCTAAAACAAGGTGAAGAAATAGTGTTATAAACAAATGATCCATTCAATTTATATTAGGATCATATGTGAAATCAAACAAAAATGAATTTAGCTATGTTAATATCAAAAGAAATATTTGGTTCATCAGTATGCTGTGCACTACCCTTTTTTAAAGTGAGTTCATAACCAGAGTTATTCTCAGTATAACGGCATTTAATATGCATTTCCTTGTCAAGTTTTCAAGGCTCTGATCAAAACCTACTTAATTATTCAATAAGGGAATTCTTTCTGCATGCAACAGTCTCTCTTCTGTACTGTACTTAACAGCTGTTATGTGTTAGTTTGCTCCTTTGTGATTTTATATCATCTTTTCCATTTACAACCAGTCAACACCGGATGTACAATTGTGCCTTCAGTATTGCGTATTTTCTGGACACATTGTAGCGTGTGTTTTTTTTTATTTTCACAAATACACCTCACTATTGTGTGTCAGCAATTCATACAGAATTAGAAATCTTGTTATATGAGATATCATAATTAAAAAATAGACCCTGGTATAATGTTTCCGTCATTTTTCTACATGTAAAGCCAGATCTTCCTTTGGTGTAAAATCAGATGGAACCAAATAGTTTTACACCAGCTGATCTATGGCTCTTAGATCTTTATTATTTTAAAGGGAAATTGTGGAAAAGACAAAAGTTGCCATACCGTAAAATTATTACAGTTTGGCATGGAATGCCCTCTGGAGCCTAAGTAATTAACTTGACGCCACTAGATTACTGAAGAAAAAAAAATTATATTAGTCAATGGACCAAACTAATTCTTGGGGTAACTCTATTGATTTCAATAGACTACCAGGGATTAATTTCTCCAATTATGGACCAGACCCAAAGCTCACTGAAGTCAGTGGATTTTGGATCAGGGCCTGTGTTTAGCTAAATCCGCCCTCTGTGTAGGTCCTGGGTGACATATCACCTATAGCTGGTGAATGCTTGAGGATGGTATTGGGTCTGATCTAAAGTCCATTGAAGTCAATGCACAGATTTTCCCAATGGAAAGTCTTTCAATTGACTTCACTGGTGTTTGGATGAGGCCCATTGCTCAGAGCGGAGTGTTGGAAGGCAGCTAATAGCTCAGGCTATGAATCTGTCACAGAGTCTGTGATTTTACAAGACCTCCGTGACTTCTTGAAAATTCCAATAAGTCAGTCCTGGGCGGTGGGACTCGGGCTTCAGCCTCTACACTGACACGCTCCTGCAGCACAGCTTCTGGGGCTCTGGCTTCAGCCCCGTACGGTGGGGCTCTGGCTCCAAGAAATCCATGATGTATTGTTGGTTGCCTGCATCCTGTCCATGACTTTTAATAAAAATACCTGTGCCAAAATCGTAGCCTTACTAATAGATAATAATGTTGCCTCTCTATTCCCCCCCACACACTCTGAAATGTCTTGTGTACCACAGTATTCTGTACAAGATAGAGACCAAACTCTGTAGTACTTCAATATGGTGTTTCAAGCTCCATTTTAAATGTTCTTTTTTATATTTTAAGTTTGCAGTCATAGGTGCCGACTTTCGTTGGCGCCAGTGGGGGCTCGCGCCCCGACCCGGTCCCAACTCCACCCCCAGCCCCGCCCCGGCCCCGCCTCAACTCCACCCTCCTGGCCCCGCCCCTTCCCCAAATCCCCGCCCCCGCCTCCTAGGGACAGGGAGTGCAGCTCTGCTACCCAGGCTGTATTAGAAACTTCCCTTAAACAACTGAATTTCATTGGTCTCCATGTTTCACTGTGTTTTGAGGGTTTCTACACACACCCCAGTGTCACAAGCACCAGCACTTGTAATGCGTATCACAGTGTGTATCAGCAAATACCAATACTTAGAATCAATGGGTTCATTCATTAATTTAATATCCACATGTCTTTTCTTAAACCCATTCAATCTGAATTCAAATGAATAGTTGCAGAGTATGGCTAAGAATATACAGACAAATGATGCATATAGATATGCAGAAAGTACACGAAGTTATGAAGACAAATGATGTAAGAATGGAAGTAACTCAAATATTAACGACAAAGGGTCCTGTGGCACCTTATAGACTAACAGAGATATTGGAGCATAAGCTTTTGTGGGTGAATACCCACTTCATCGGATGAAGTGGGTATTCACCCACGAAAGCTTATGCTCCAATACCTCTGTTAGTCTATAAGGTGCCACAGGACCCTTTGTCGCTTCTACAGATCCAGACTAACACGGCTACCCCTCTGATACTCAAATATTAACAGTCATTGTTATATTGGTAAAGGGAAGTCAGGGCATTATTTGGTTCAATAAATAATTTGTAAACAAGCAGCAGGCAGACAGGCACACACAGAGCTTGGTATGATGTTTGGTGTCGCTATGCCATATTTCCCTGGCAAGCCAGGGGAATACAAATACAAAAGGTTCACCTGTGTACTAAATATATTACTGTAGTTCAAGAAGTTGCCTAGATCAAATGCTATCTTGTTTAACTCAGATAATATACTGACTCGAGTTCAAGGTTTTGTGAAAAATCATTGTTCTTCAGGTGGAAAAAATGACTGACACTAGGATAGAATGCTCAAGGTTAGACTGAGTGCAATATTTTGCCACAGGAGGTCACTTTTTCTGGGGACAGGCATTTTTAATCTAAATCTAAAAAAGTAATTGAAAATATATTGCTGCATGCTCTTTCAAAAATGATGGCGAAAGGAGATGAGCAATACCCTTCTCTTCTCTCAGTTGTTTACTCGCTTCTTTCCACTCCAATCTGGTTTTTTAAGGGTCTGACATATTGTCACCCTCCCTGTCATGTGTCAATTGCAGCAGGAGGTAATTTTTCGGCTGAGCTGGTACACACTGCATCATCAGGACTCTACTATGCGCTAGCAGTTGTGTAAATATTCTAAGGCCAGGTCTACACTAGGACTTTATGTCGAATTTAGCAGCGTTAACTCGATTTAACCCTTCACCCGTCCACATTAGGAAGCAGTTTATTTCGACATAAAGGGCTCTTTAAATCGATTTCTGTACTCCACCCCGACGAGGGGAGTAGCGCCAAATTCGACATGGCCATGTCGAATTCGAGGAACTGTGGACGGAATTCGATGCTAATAGCTCCGGGAGCTATCCCACAGTGCACCACTCAGTGGACGCTCAGGACAGTAATCTGTACTCGGATGCTCTGACCTGCCACTCAGAGACAGCCCCGGGAAAATTTGAATCCCTTCTCCTGTCTGGCCATTTTGAATCCCATTTCCTCTTTGGACATCGTGGTGAGCTCAGCAGCACTGGCAACGATGCAGAGCTCTACAGCAGAGGTTTCCATGCAATCTCTGAATAGAAAGAGGGCTCCAGCATGGACTGATCGGGAAGTTTTGGATCTGATCACTGTGTGGGGAGATGAATCTGTCCTAGCCGAGCTCCGATCCAAAAGACGGAATGCCAAGATTTATGAGAAAATATCCCAGGCTATGACGGAGAGAGGATACAGCCGTGATGCAACGCAGTGCCGCGTGAAAATCAAGGAGCTGCGGCAGGCATACCAGAAGACCAAGGAGTCCAACGGACGCTCCGGATCGCAGCCACACACTTGCTGGTTTTACAAGGCACTGCATGCCATGCTCGGTGGTGCTGCCACAACTACCCCACCAGTGTCCGTGGACTCCGACGACGGGGTCTTATCTACGGCCACGTCGTCGGAGGTTTTCGCGGACGGTGAAGATGAGGAAGGAGAGGAGGAGGACGAGGCACTAGACAGCGCTCTTACTGCTGATTTCCCCGACAGCCAGGAACTATTCCTCACCCTGACTGAGCTCCCCTACGAACCCTCCCAAGGCAGCATTCCTGACCAGGAATCAGGCGAAGGATCATCAAGTCAGTGTTTCAGACATTTATTTGCAATACAATAGGCATGGTGTGTTAGCACTGTGTAACTGTTGCTTAATTGGCCTTATGCGCTTCAGCTTGGAGTCGCTTTCCCGTGCAACTATTCGAAAAGTCTGTCAATATGTATGGGGATAGAGGAGTAATCCCCATCTGAGAGCTCCGCGAAGCTCTCCTGGAGGTACAGTGAGAGCTTGTTTATCACGTTCACGGGGAGAGTGGCCTTATTGTCTCCTCCATGGTAGGATACTTTCCCACGCCATGCAAGCTGCAGGTACTCTGGTATCATTGCCTTGCATAGCATGGCAGCATACGGCCCCGGGGTTTGCTGGCATTGACGCAGCATGCAGTATTTCTCTGTCTCGGTAATCCTCATCAGAGTGATATCAGTCATGGGGTCCTGGTTTGAATGAGTGGTATCATTAGTATAGAGAATGCTTCCTTTTCCCTTTAAAGAAAGACACCCGGCTGTTACCGTTAACACGTGGTGGTAGGGAGTTGGGAGCCAAACCATTCGAACTTGAAGGGTATGAAGGGTAGGCGACCCGTTCATGCTGAACGGTTCGCGGGCACTTTTGGTTCCCGGGAGCGACCACGCGAAGGGGGGGGAAGGGTAGGCGAGCCATTCATACTGAGCGGTTCGCGGGCATTTCTGGTTCCCGGGAGCGACCACGCGAAGGGGGAGGAAGGGTAGGCGAGCCGTTCATGCTGAGCGGTTCGCGGGCACTTTTGGTTCCCGGGAGCGGCCACGCGGGGTGTGGGGGGGAAGGGTAGGCGAGCCGCTGTAGATGAGCGGTTTGGCCAGCAGCAGTTCCTGCCCGCCGCCAGGAACACTGATTGAGACATGGGAGTAGAGCGCTGCTGTGAAGCAATCTCTCAGCAGTCCCAACTCATCACCTTACCATGGTCTTCAGAGAGCTGATTTTCAGTGTTCGGCAAGGCTTCTGGGATCTGTATACCGGGACCCCAGACACTCAGCATTAAGGCCTAATGTTTGACCTTGTAGTACGTGAACATGTGATAGGTACTGTGCTTGGTCCTATTCACGGTGAAAGAGTATGGGCATTGTTCTGGAAAAAGTATCTTTCTGAGGAATTCACTCTTTCCCTCATCCCACAGCTGCGAGTGTCTCCCGCCCTACCCGTGTTTCTCCCTCCCATGGGCTACTACAGATAAGGCGGCACAAAAAGAGAACCCGGGACGACATGTTCTCGGAATTGATGATGTGGTCCCGAAGGGAGGCGGCACAGCGGAGAGAGGACGTCTCACGGTCCGAGCGAGCAGCCAGGGAACGGGAGCAGAGGGCTGAAGCGCGCGAGGACAGGTGGTGGCAGGAAGACCAGCAGGCGACCCAAATGATGCTGGGACTAATGAGGGAGCAAACCGACACGCTCCGGCGCCTGGTGGACATTCTCCAGGACAGGAGACAGGAGGAAAGAGCCCCTCTATATGTTCTTTCTAACCGCCCACCCCCGCCACCAAGTCCAGTTGTTTACTCCCCCAAAGTCACTAGGACGAGGGGAGGCAGGGTCCGTGGAAATATTCACTCCACCCCTGCAGACTGCTCCAGTAGCAGAAGGCTCTCATTCCCAAAACCTTAGATTGGTCCTTTCCCTCCCTCCAGCCGCACCCCTCAACACCTCCTTGCCCAGGTTTCATGTTCAAGCAATGCTCACTTTAATAAAAATGGTTTTTTGGTTCATTGTTGTTTCCCTGACTGTCTTAAACAGGACCGTTTGTTTTTCGGGTTAGTGGGTAACGGGGTTTGTAAGTGCAGACGACTGGCGCCTAACCCAGGGTACAGACAGGGGAATGGATCAACTGAAAGGCACAGTAAAAATTGCATGCACTAGGCACACTTGTCATTCTGGGTGTGGGTTTTCATGTTCACTACGGGGGGTTGAGGGTTGGGTGGTTCGCTGTCTGGTGGGGGAGGGTGGCCGCTGATCTTTAGCGGCTGGCAATAGCCTGCATGATAGATCCATGCACCGGGGGATCCGTAGCCGATATTCACTGCCAAAAAGTCACAGAGACGCCACCACACACACATGCGAATAGGAGGGGTTGATGGCTCCCTTTAAACAAGCAGTCCAGCACTTAGGACTGCTCTGGGAGCAGGAGCATGTCATTCCCCAAGCTTGGAAGCGTTCTTTCCAACACTCCACCCGCTCCCCAACCACGGTATGCGTCCACGGTTAAAACCGTAACCGAGAAACCAGTACCGGAGACGGTCCAAATAAACAATGTTTCCTTTATTGTGCTTTTAAAGCGTTGAACTAAGGGGGGGAAGGGGGTTGGTAATGGGAGAGGATAGGCAATGGAAACTGTCTAAAGAAACAGGGGAAGTTTCCGCATCTGTTTAAAGAAGCGTAACAGTCACTGGTTACCCTGGTCAGTCTGGAAGCTAGCTTTCAAAGCTTCCCGGATGCGCAGCGCGTCCCGCTGTGATCTTCTAATCGCCCTGGTGTCCGGCTGAGCGTAATCTGCTGCCAGGCGATTTGCCTCAACCTCCCAGCCCACCATAAACGTCTCCCCCTTGCTCTCACAGAGATTGTGGAGCACACAGCACACTGCAATCACAATGGGGATATTTTTTTGGCCGAGGTCGGAGCGAGTCAGTAAGCTTCGCCATCTGGCTTTGAGACGGCCAAAGGCACACTCCACCACCATTCTGCACTTGCTCAGGTGGTAATTGAAGAGCTCCTTTTCAGTGTCCAGGGCTCCCGTGTATGGCTTCATGAGCCATGGCATTAGCGGATAGGCAGGGTCCCTTAGGATCACTGTTGGCATCTCCACATCCCCAACAGTGATTTTGCGGTCCGGGAAATAAACCCCCTGTTGCAACCGTCTAAACAGACCAGAGTTTTTGAAAACATGAGCATCATGAACCTTGCCTGGCCATCCAACATTGATGTTCGTAAAACGTCCTTTGTGGTCCACTAGTGCTTGCAGCACCATAGAGAAATAGCCCTTTCGGTTAATGTACTGGCTGCCCTGGTGTTCCGGTCCGAGGATAGGGATGTGTGTCCCATCTATGGCCCCACCGCAGTTTGGGAATCCCATCGCAGCGAAGCCATCTATGATCACCTGCACGTCTCCAAGGGTCACTACCTTTGAGAGCAGCAGGTCAACGATTGCATGGGCAACTTGCATCACAGCAACCCCCACGGTAGACTTGCCCACTCCAAATTGGTTCGCTACTGACCGGTAGCTGTCAGGAGTAGCAAGCTTCCACAGGGCTATGGCCACTCGCTTCTGGATAGTCAGGGCTGCTTGCATCCAGGTGTCCTGGCACTTCAGGGCAGGGGACAGCAAGTCACAAAGTTCCAGGAAAGTGCCCTTACGCATCCGAAAGTTTCGCAGCCACTGGGATTCATCCCAGACCTGCAGCACTATGCGGTCCCACCAGTCAGTGCTTGTTTCCCTTGCCCAGAATCGCCGTTCCACAGGATCAACGTGACCCATTGCCACCATGATGTCTAGGGGCCGGGGTCCCGTGCTTTGCGAGAGGTCTATGCCCCTCTCAGAGTTCATGTCCTCCCGGAGCTTCCGTTGCCTCCTCGCCAGATTTCTCTGCATCTGAGTCTGGAAAAGGTGGACGATAAGGCGCGAGGTGGTGACAACGGACAGAACATCAGCGATAATCGCGGAGGGCTCCATGCTCGCTGTCCTGTGGCGTCCGAGCTATCAATCACCGGAAAAGGGCGCGAATTCATTGCCCACCGGCGCTTTCACGTAGGGACGGCGGGAGTGTGGGTCGAGTGACGACATTTACGTATAACCACCCTTGACACATTTTCGGTCCCACAAGGCACTGGGGGCTACACCCAGAATTCCAGTGGGCAGCGGGGACTGCGGGAACTGTGGGATAGCTACCCACAGTGCACCGCTTGCAATGTCGACGCTTGCCCCCTTACTGTGGACTCAGAAATTCGAATTAAGATCCTTGATGTGGATTCGCACGATCGACCTTGCAATATCGGTTTCACAAGTTCGGTTTAACAAAAATCGAACTAGTCCCGTAGTGTAGACATACCCTAAGGAGTACCCCTCTTCATTGACATCTCCATGGCAAAGATATCTCCCAGTGTTTTCTTTTCTAGTTCACACAACATTTGAAAGCAGGCACTGTGAATACTATTTGATACTGCAATGTTTCCCAGCATTCTCTTTGTTAGCAGCAACAGCAATGGCCACTGGCAGAGATGATGTTGGTGTATGTCTTAGCCCTAGAGGTAGTGGCTTTCATGTGCCTACATATAGTACTATGGTAATTGGTACTGGAGGAATACTGGGACATCCAGTCAGAAGCCAGGTTTCTATTGTAGCTCACAGATACAAGATGTTGCTGAGAGAGAGTCTCTTGGATTTCTGGTTTGGTCAATAGCTAGCTGGTTAATGGTTTTTATAACTGATATCTCCTACTGACACGCTAACAGAACAGTAATACTAAACTGTTATGCTGAAAGATGCTGATGACTGCCATGAGGTGAGTCTCTGATTGATCCAAAGACAGTTGCAGACCTAGTTCAAGTCAACTGGTGTGCAAGCTCTCTTTCAGCCACAATGGAAAGTGCTGTTCAGCCCCTTTCTGCAGTAGAGACAGCTTGGAGGGACTTTCCAAGGCAAATGGCAGATCAGAGCTGCAACACTTGGGCTGAGGAGTTTCCCCCTGATTGCAAATACAGAGGCTGCGTGTGGAGGAGCCTATGGGTTAAAGCCAGGAAAAATCCACCAGAAAGCCCCGAGAAGCACTTGTGCCTGTGAGCCTGTGAGGGGGCAGAGACAGAGAGTGCAGATCTGGGGATTCCCGAGCAAGGAAACTGTCTGCTGCTGCTTTGTAAATAAACAAGATTACACCAAGAAGATACCTGACTTGGATCATCAATTTCTCATCCTAGCGGAAACAACGCTGTAAAGCACCAAATATTTGCTATCTCCTTGGGCCATAGGGGCAATGCTATTTTAGCTGCATACCATACATGAGAAACACTCCACCTACCACCTAAAATTATTACCTATGTTGTGACTTCAGTGGACATGCCTGTTTAGGTGAATGTGACTAAATATCTGAGTATCTGTCCCAAAGAGCCTTGTGAAGGTATTTAGGCACCTAAAGATACAAAGAAGCACCTAGTGGGATCTTCCAAAGTACCTAAGTGCCCAAAGAGAGTTAGGACCAAAGGCATTTTTGAAAATCCCACTAGGTGTCTCTATAGCTTTAGGCACCTAAATACCTTTACAGATCTGGCCCTTACTCTAAATGCACTGTTGGGGTGTGTTTGTGCATATATATACTTTTAGCAGTCTGCTTGTAATTTTATATATAAAAGTTACAAAAAGAATGCTGAGTGCCACAGGAATGCAGCTGCTTTTGGGGTGGAACACTACAGCTGTTAAACAGAGAATTATATATGTTACCTTCAGCTAAAATTGCAGAGATAATTTCAGTATTGCCAAACTCAAAAATCATGTCAGAACCTAAAAAAAACATAATATTTGGCATAATAATGAGATTCTTTTTAAAACGGATTATTGTATTTGCCTTCTGGATTTGGAGCCTTTAGAATTTATGATTTCATGCTTTTCTCCACCACTATGAGGGCTAGAAACTTATCTTTTTTTAAAAAAAATGTAAGCTGAGAGTCTTATACAATCACATGACTCCAGAAGCTGAGGATTTAAGAAAAGCACCACATATAATGAGATTTAAGATAAAAATCACAATATTTGGCAACAATAATTTAGTAGACAAATTGGAATTTGGCCAGAATTCCAGGGGATAACACTTCTTGTAAAAAACCACCAGGGGATTTTTAATGACCTCATTTGATCAGGAACTTGGCAGCACAGCCAAGTGCCCCAATACCATGCAATCATTATTTTCTGCTAATAAGGATTTTTACATCATATCTCAACTATATTGCCCCCAGAGCTAGTCTTGGGTTAAATGCCCTTAGCATTCCAAATTGCTTTCTGCAGTTAGTTCCAAGAAAACTGCAGGAGTCATGTTTTTCTTCCAAACAGAAGCAGCAAGAACAGTTCAGTGATCAGTCAATTACTTCCAAAACATCTTGACTTTTACACTATTTGCCTTTCTGCTGCTACAGATATTTTCCTTATAGAAACGGGACCAAAACAAATCCCAGACCCAAACACCTCAGCCTTGGGGAAAGTCTGTTTCTGTATAAACTGTGCATCGCAGCCTTGTCGCTTATCACCAACCATGAGGTTTGTTGACCTTGTTCCACAGTTCAGTTCACAACAGGCAGGATCAACAGCATTTCTTCTGCAATGTCCCATTTGCTAGTGTGTTATTTTTCTGTCCATAGTCATCACTCAGCACTGGGGACTGTCAACTTTCTAAGCAATGTTCTTAGCAATTATACAGTGATTAGGGTGGTTTTTTCTGCTTTGCCACTGCTGATGATTTTTTGAAACTTCTTTTGTCTGAGATTGTCAGCTACAAACTAATGCTTATTCACTTATTTGTCCTCCTACATTTGTTCTGTTAATTCCTGGTACTGTGTTGTCCTACTTATGAAAGGAACTGTCTTGCTGTCATATTAAGCACAGTGGAAAGCATATTAGTGCAGCAACATTATCTGGCCACAACTGCTTCCTTTCATTAGCTAACACACCATAAGAGGATACAAATACATTCAACCTCTGAGCATTGCTCCTCCTCCTCCTCCACTACATCAGGTGTATTTTTGCATAAACCTCCAGCAAATATAGCAGGTTCATGCGCCAGATTTAACAGGAGAGGAGATGGGGTTGGAGAGAATGCAGCAGCTTTTGAATATGTCTTTTCACTGCAGAATTATTGTTTCCAAAGAGTTACTCATTCATTGCTCTCTCTTAGGCATGTTCTATTCAGGCTGCTGCCACACAATTTTCTAAGTCCTCCTTTCTGAGCTATTTTTGTCTCCCACTTCAACACTTCCCACCGTTTATATCTATTTTACACACTACACACACCCTCCCTCACATTAAAAGAACATCATTACGGTTCCAAAGTCTAGCACTCAAAAGTTAGGAAATGCCGGAATTAAGGTTGCCTGTGCAAACCTTAATTTGACCCTCTGTTGTATATGCATTATGATCCAGTCTTTAATTACATGAGCAGATACTATTCTTCCCCCAGGACCTCTGCCTCATTCAGTGCACAGGATGGATGGTGCGCATTAATGAGCAGCTATTTAATGTTTTGTTTTCTCCTGGTTCAGTATGTGGTTCCATGGCTTATTTATAGTTCAGACCTCACTCTGAAGATGTAATTGATTAACTTCTTCCTGGGCTTTTCTACATGGGTTGTTACAATTGTATATGAGTGCTTCACAAACAATTATTTTATCTGTACAACATTCCTGGGGTTTGAGGGAGTGATTAGGGTGAACAGACAGCAAGTCTGAAAAATCGGGACAGGGGGTGGGGGATAATAGGAGCCTATATAAGAAAAAGACCCCAAAATTGGGACTGTCCCTATAAAATTGGGACATCTGGTCACCCCAAGGGTGATACTGGTCCCATTTTACAGATGGGACACTGAGGCACAGTGAGATTAAGGTCAAAAGTATGTGCAAATTTTGGGTGAATAATTTATGACACCTAGACCTGATTTTTCAGAGTCCTTTCATTGTATAGCACTTTATATGTTCACAGCACATTTCTCACTGACCTCAGTTGCCGTTGGGAGTGCTCCGCATATGGACAAATTGGACTCCAAGGTCTCAGGTCACGTACTAAGAAATTGAGGAACACAAAATTAGGATCACCTGTGAAAAGTCTGGCTTGAATGACTTGCCCAGCAATTACATAAAAGTTCTGTGGTAGAGGCAGGGGTAGAATCCAGCTCTCCAGGGCAGCATTCAACTGCCTTAACCACAAGCCTCCTTCTCTTCCTGCAGTCCCCTGCCTCATTCACTATCCACCTTCCAATATCTGCAACAAATGAGGCAGGGGTCATACCATCGCATGGCATCATACTAACCCCCCTACATGGGTCATCAGCAGGGTTGATCCACCTTTTAGATCCACCACACAGACCCCTGCCACTTGAGCTAATGATAGCAGTTGGAGGTTGTCATCCTCTGGAAGGGAACGGGACATTTTGCCAGTGGGTTTCACAGATATTTGCTGATAGCAGGGGAATAGTGAGATACAGGGATCTTGGGTTCCATTCCAGGCTCTGGAGGAGAGTGGTCACAGATTCTTCTATCCATTCCCTCAAAACTTGACCCCTTCTTCTCCATTCCCTCCACCTGTCCCAACTTTGGTTCTTCCTCAGTCCCACCGCTGGCTCCCGTCCCATTCTCCTGACCTAGCCAGTAGCAGTCTCCACCCCTCAAGCTTTTCATTTTAGTCCCAGCTTCCTTGTACAGCCTGTCCTAATCTTCTCACTGGACACAATGTCCCAGTCCGTCCCTGATTTCCAGTCTCCTTGCCTCTGCTTCCAATCCTATTCTCCTTGCCCAGCCAGTCCCAGTTTCCCCTTCCTGGCTCCTCATTCAATGTGTCTCTCTTCCCCGCACCAGCCTCCAGTTGCCCTTCCCCGCCACACACACACACACACACACACACATTTGCTGTCCCTACAGGCTCCCACTCTCCTCCCACCCCTGCTTCCCAATCCCCCATCCCAACTCCCAATCCCAGTCTCCCTCTCCTCCCCGACCCAGCTCCATGTCCCAACTAGGGTAACCAGATGTCCCAATTTTATAGGGACAGTCCTGATTTTGGGGTCTTTTGCTTATATAGGCTCCTATTACTCCCCACCCCCGTCCCGATTTTTCACACTTGCTGTCTGGTCACCCTAGTCCCAACCTACTTTCTGCACCCGCTCTGGTCAGCTTATGTCCTGTTTACATTTGTACCACACAGTTTCCTCCTCCATGCTGCCTGGGGATCAGTAGGGCGGGCATTGAGAGCACAGGACAGACAGGAACCCTGCTCTTAATTCAAGTGCCCAGACCCATATCAGCTTGCAGCAGCCCCGAGCTGCAATTGCAGGGAAAGTCTGCTCAGCCCTGGGTTGAAGCATGCTCAGTGTGGATGGATTCTTTGAAGATTTTACCTACAAAGCTCTAGCAAGTTTCTACTGCATATGTGCAAACTGTGATTTTTCAAAGGAGTATAACTTGGCTACATTTAGGCAAATTTTCACAGGGATGGCTGAAGGCACACCCCTGACATGAAGACCGCCCACCCCACCAGCCATATTTCCAGTCCCTGTTCCAAAGCATGGGGGCACTACAGCTGACCAAGAAAATGTTGCCAGAATTTTTAACGTGGGCCAAACAACATATTTTCCCCGAGGCTCATTCTCAGAAATGGCTGAATTGTTTTGGCTGAAATTTCCCATAAAATTCAGCCTGAGACATACGCTCAGCATGGAAAATTTCAGCCTAAATGGTTAAAGTTTGGCAAAATTGTAAGTAACTGAAAACAGGAGTTTATAGCGGACAGTGTTGGGCAACCTAAATGATACGTGATGCTACCAGCCCCCGCTCCAGTGCTAAGATTCGGACTGTAAAGACATAACACACGTCTTTCTGACATTATCCCATCTGACCTTGTACTTCTCTTGAATTGCTTTGGTGCCATATTTATTGGTCCTGTTTTAAATCTATAAATTCTAGTCTCATAACTGCCCTCCCTAAATCTCTCTGTTAGAAGTATGTGCCTTTTTTGCTTTGATGTTAGACTGTAGTTTATGTTTCTGATTTACAGTATATTTTGTTTCCAGAAAACTGCACTTTTTGTAGTTTTTCCTCCTTACTGCTGCCCCGTAAAAGATCATGACAGCTTTAATCTTGCAGCATAAAATCCCACTGCACCAGGTTATGCTTAGATCCCAGCAAGTTCCATGTAGTGTCAGTGCTAGTTTGAAAGGCTAGAAGGCTAAAGTTCTCTGGTCACATGACAGATGCAGGACGGACAGCAGCAGCACAAGCTGCCTCATCCCATCCTGCCAAGCCTCACCTAGAGGCGCCACCTTCATGGGATGAGAGTATAGGGCAATCTCCATGGTCTTGCATTCTTTGGCCTCTGGGACATGCGGGGTGGCAGGGTCCCAGAGCTTGGGCTCCAACCTGAGCCCAGAAGTCTACATAGCCCCACAGCTCAAGCTCTGCAAGCCCGAGTTGACTGGCACATGGGTTCCTCTTTGCTGTGTAGACATAAACTCAGTTCAGTTCCCAGAGGGTATCAACTAATTTTATATAAGCATTCAAACATCCAGCAGATCATAATAATTTATAGTTACTACCCACTTGGGCTGAATTTGAACTAACAGGTGAAAGGATCCAAAGTCTATTACCGTAACTCCTTGTTTTCTTTTTTTGTTTTGGTTATGCAAACTAATGCTCATTTCATCATCTTCCAGGCCTGGTGATCTTAGTTTGCATAACATTTAGTTTTCCTGCTATATCATATCTTCTGATTGCATCTCACGTTGCGCCACTCCTTCCATTAGAGATCAGTGTCCTCAGTTCTTGTTATAGTCCAACAATACCTATTGCTCCTATAACCGCCCCAAATAAAAATCCTGTCATTCACTAGTCTGTGTAGTCACCTACTGTCCATCATAAAAGACACTGCCACCTAATACATTACTACTAAAGATGCAATAGCTTTAAGTCTAATATGCAATAGCTGAGTCTTACTTAGGGTTGGGGTAATTTTTTGGAAAACGATACTTTGGTTGCATTGATCTCTTTGTTTTCCATTTGTGTCCTGACTATTGTTCAGCTATATGGAAGCCAGTGAACACATAGATAAGCTATGTGGGGAGTTAATGTAACTTATAAAAATAGCATGAGCATGGTAATAATTGCATGATAGAACAGGAGAGGCCCCCAAAGTGACATAAGATTATTTTTGTTCAAGTAATAAGAGGGCTTGGAACCCATTCTCAAAGATGATCACTTTAAAAAAAAAATCTTTTCTTGCTGATTACCACAGATTTTCATGTCAAGGCTGTGACAGCGTGTGACATGTAATATAACTCGCAGTTGGGAATCACTTGTAAATTGGCAGCAATAAGATAGAATGCTTGAAGCCTATTTTCCGTGAAAGGAAAATTGTGGGAGGATACAGCACTCATTCTCTTCGAAGCACACCAAGGTCGAGTGGGATTGCAGTTCCCATAGGGCTACCCTGAGCTCTGTTGGTGGGGTTTACATGGTTGTGTTGAAACACTAGCCCCCTTGAAGTCTATAGGACAGTGGGTCTCAAACGTTTTTACTGGTGACCCTTTCCACACAGCAAGACTCTGAGTGCGACCCCCCAATAAATTAAACACACTTTTTAATATATTTAACAGCATTATAAATGCTGGAGGCAAGCAGGGTTTGGGGTGGAGGTTGACAACTCGTGACCCCCCATGTAATAACCTCATGACCCTCAGTTTGAGAACCCCTGCTATAGGAGTTTTGCCATTGATTTCAATAGAGTCAGGATTTCACGCTGAAATCATGTTATACTGAAAGGCATGAGATCAGTTTGTCCTTTCAAGAGACATAAATAACCCAGCAAATTATATCATCAAACTAGTATCACAACCGTCTAGTGGAGCTTTTCCATAGTAACATTCTTGTCTGAATCTTAATTTATTTTTTGCCTAATGTAAACTTGACTGAAGAGCTTAAAGAATCCTACAGAGAATGAAGAAAGAGAAAAGAAACAGCTAGTTTACCAAAAGAGGGTGTTTGAGTTGTAGGGCAGTGGTTCTCAACCAGGTTCCGGGGCCCCCTGGGGGGGGCGTGAGCAGGTTTCAGTGGGTCCGCCAAGCAGGACCAGTGTTAGACTGGCCGAGGGCAGACAGTCTAAGCCCTGCCATGCAGGGCTGAAGCCCGGGGCCCTGAGCCCTGCCACCCGGGGCTGAAGCAGAAGCCTGAGCAACTCAGCTTTGCGGGGTACCCTGCGGCGTGGGGCCCTGGGCAACTGCCCTGCTAGCTACTCCGCTTGCTATTCCTTAACACCAACTCTGGCTTTTATATGCAGAACAATTGTTGTGGCACAGGTAGGCTGTGGAGTTTTTATAGCATGTTGCGGGGGGCGGGGGGGGCCTCAGAAAGAAAAAGGTTGAGAACCCCTCTTGTAGGGGATATTGTTTAGTAAAGAAATTGCAGAGAGAAATTTCTGAAAAAATCAATATTTTAACAACTCTCAAAAAATATATAATAAACAATGCACAACTACTGCATTTGTGGAAATTGCCATAATAATTTCAGTTCTAATCCAAATGAAAATATATCTGGGCTTTGGAGGTTGATAAACTGTGGAAGGTCATAGATGCTGTATGCATAGCAGGCTGACCACTTCATGTGAAAGGAAAGGTTTGTGTCCTGTAGAAGCCAAAAAAAATTAAACTACTGCGGTTATAGTTGCCGAGCCATCCAGAAGCCTGTTTTCTCAATGTTTGTAATAGCCTCCACTAGCCACTGCAAGTATCAGAAGAGTAGCCATGTTAGTCTGGATCTGTAGAAGCGACAAAGGGTCCTGTGCATCCGATGAAGTGGGTATTCACCCACGAAAGCTTATGCTCCAATACCTCTGTTAGTCTATAAGGTGCCACAGGACCCTTTGTAGCCACTGCAAATTGCTCCAGCCCTAGACTGGGATTAATTAAACTGCAGGATGACTGTCCTACTCTAGGCCGGTCTTCTCGCTGGCTAAACCAGTAAAAAAAGCACACTAATAGCTGACGGGATACTTACTTGGTTATTTGATTAGCTACTGAGAAGTTCTTTTTCAAGTCCTCTTCTCCTTTCATAGTGAGGTTCTTTCATCTCTCAGTTGAAGAGGAAATGTTCACAAATTCACCCATGATAGATAGAACTAAAACTCAAATCTGTTTATTAACACAATCATGTAAAACTGTTCTATTATTCATAGAGCTGAGCAAATTCTTTGTAAACAAAATATTAGACAAATGTAGCTCTTCTTTTCCTTCACAAATGATCTGTGAACAGTTTAAGTAATTTAGAGTAGTGAATTCCAAAATATTAGTATCAGTTTATGCAAGTATATTTCAGAGCTGGATGAATAGATCTGTGTTGTGTTATTGACCACCTAAGTTGCATATTATTGTTTCTGTTGGATAATTCCCAGCCCACTGAGTTTTCATGATGGCCGCTGAGCACTTCTGGCATGAACACTCACATGAATGCAGATATGCCTGAGTTTTCACAACACTATCTCTTTTCGGTGCACACTCTAATGAACAACATTTTGTCCATATGCATGTTTGCAGAAAGTAACTAGAAGAAATGGTAAATACCATTGGAGGGCATCTGCATTTTTATTGAAATGAATATTCAGATATTTTTTGCCATATTAACCCACCTCTGACTGTGAACAATATTGCCATAAACAATTACAATTATATTGTGGCATTTATTATTATACTTAATTATTTGTATTGTAATAGTGTCCAAAGTCCCTAATTCCTAATACAAATTCAGACTGTATTTGCTAGGTGATGTACATACACATAGGAAGACCCCATCTCTGTTCTGAAGAGCTTACTGTCTCAGGATATATGTGTTTGCAGGCTCAGTGCCTAATTTAAAGACAAGAAGCACCGAGTGAATGTGACAAGCATTAGGAGGGAAGGCAAGGGAGAAGAGCAACAGTAAAAACTTTGCGCATTTACACAGACTCACTATGTGCACAATGTGATTGTGCTGAATAACTTCAAATATATTCAATTATTTTTATAAAAATAAACTCCACTAAAACCAACTTCCCCTCAACCTAGACATCACTGATTAACCAGTTTCTTGTAGAGGTCACAGCAGAAGTGGATCTTGAGGAGGGATCTGAAAGAGAAAAGGACACTGGCCTTTCAGATTGTTTCAAAGACGGTCTGTACAGAAGAGATGCTGTAGAAGAAAGCAGGAGCAGAGGACAAACTGGCAGGTAATGCTAGCATCATGCGAGAGCAGAGAGGCCGGGGAGCAATGGGAGGACAAGGGTGGGTGAGTCAGGAGTAGAGTTGTGTAGCTCTTGAAGATGAGGACAAGATACAATCAAGTTACATTTTCCCTAAACCAAGTAGAGCTTTGCTGCAGTGTCACCTTTCACCTATTGATGTTGAGAGGTGCACACAGAGCCTTACAGCAACTGTAACAGTACTAACTATGGAAACAGACATTTTAAAGAATAAAACGCAGTACATTTTAGGTTGCTGCACTCCCAATGAGACCAAGTCTTGGATTCAGATATTGTGAATAAGGAGTGTCATGGAGCGAATCATTAAGAAAGGGATAGCTAATAAGACAGAAACTATCATATTGTCATTATATAAATCCATGGTATGCTCACATCTTGAATACTGCATGTAGATGTGGTTGCCCCATCTCAAAAAAGATATATTGAAATTGGAAAAGGTTCAGAAAAGGGCAACAAAAATCATTAGGAGCATGGAACGGCTGCTGTATGAGGCGAGATTAATAAGACTGGGACTTTTCAGCTTGGAAAACAGACGACTAAGGGGGGATATGATAGAGGCCTATAAAATCATGACTGGTGTGAAGAAAGTAAATAAGGAAGTGTTATTTACTCCTTCTCATAACACAAGAACTAGGGGCCACCAAATGACATTAAGAGGCAGCAGGTTTAAAACAAACAAAAGGAAGTATTTTTTCACATACCACACAGTCAACCTGTGGAACTCCTTGCCTGAGGAGGTTGTGAAGGCAAAGACTATAGCAGGGTTCAAAAAAGAACTAGATAAATTCATGGAGCATAGGTCCATCAATGGCTATTAGCCAGGATAGGCAGGGATGATGTCGCTAGCCTCTGTTTGGCAGAAACTGGGAATGGGCGACAGGGGATGGATCACTTGATGATTACCTGCTCTCTTCATTCCCTCTGAGGCACCTGGCATTGGCCACTGTTGGAAGACAGGATACTGGGCTAGATGGACCTTTGGTCTGACGCAGTTCTTATGTTCTTAATCTGAGGTCCCTTTTTTAGTTGCCAGAGGTTCATCCTTGCCAAAATCCAGATTCCTGTGCTAACACAGTATAGTCTGTCCTTTTACAGTCGACAAGTCTCAGTGTCTCTCCTTAGCCAGTGCTTTCAAAACTGCTGACAGACTTAAAATAATCAGTGTAGACACCTGTCTTTTGCATATCACCACTAGGAGATCAGTCAAGAAGACTAGTATAGCCTTTCTGCTGTCACACCCAGGCTGAAAGTTATGATGAAGGGTATCAAGGAAATCTGAGGATGCCAAATAATAGAACAGTGGGGACAAGAAACTTAACTAGTTTGAAGATGCAGTTTGAAAAATTTATGAATGGCATTATATGACATGGTTGCCTGCAATAGCAGGGAACTGATTTGATGACCTAGGAGGTCCCTTCCAGTCCTATGGTCCTAAATTACACCAAAATTGCTTTGCCACAGAATTTGCAAGATGGTAAGTTCAGGTGGATCTTGACCTCTTAAGAGGGGCCATGAAATAGGTGCACTAAAAGTAATAAATATCAGATCAAAGTGCATTTCCCTTCATATAATTATTCTATATATCATTGGGTTTTGTCAGACATAAGTCATGTCTAGCACAGTGTGAAAGTACCCCTAGCATTCAGCCTCTATGCAAGAAATCTTCTTAGTATTTTTCAAGGGGAAATGTTTCCCCTTATACCTCATGCTGCTAGATTAGTTATTCCCTTGTTTTGGAAGAAAGAAGCAAAGCTCAATCTTTTTGGATGGGTCTTTAAATATGTTGCTAAAAATCTACTTTGCCCAGGAATGATAAGTGGCTTGGGAGAATTCTAATACAAAAGCGTAGCTGAACTGTTAAATGCTTGAATGAAAAGAACACACAGATAAAACTGAATGTTGAGTTGAGTAGAGACTTTTGAAAGATAACTGACCCACATACAAAGCTTTCCTGGCAACATTGTCTGGTGCTGCTTTCTCTGGTTTTGACTTTTGCTTTTAATTTGAATTTCAGACTAGAAGTCAGAAGGGGCTAAAATACCAGACATTAAAGGAGGCTGGATGAAATCAATCCTGTCAGATTAGTGCATATCCAGTTATTATTGAGTGTAGCACAAAGATCTTCCATTTCGCCAAATAAATTAAAAGTTCAAATAGTCGAAAACGTACTTAGATATCAGTTGCTAACACTGGCAAGACTATGTAAAATGAAAACAAAACATCTTTCTGTAGAAAGATAAACATTTGAAATCCATTAGTAAACTTAATACATTTTATGTCAAAAGTTCTCTGAAACATCGGAAGTGTCTGTAGGAGAACCACTTCTTGACCGGTTACTGCAGTATCTCATTAATGCTCAATGCTCCTTCATTTTCTACATGGATCTGCTAATGTCCTTCTCTTGTGCCAAAGGGCAAATAATGTTTCCTCACCACACACCCCAAACTTAAGAAAAGAGCAAAAGGGAGGAGTCAGAGTTGTTTCTGCATGGTAAGGATTTCCCTAGCACAAAAAATCAGATTTTAATAAGAGCTCACCTCATAACAAGGCAACCAAATAGAGGCTCGGTATGAAATTCTGGTCCCATTTAAGTTACTCCGCATTTTGCCATTCACTGCCATGAAGCCAGGATTTCAGCTCGGATTTTCCAAACAGTTTGGTACCTGGCAGCTCCCATTGACACCCTTATGATCACAATGTCTAAAGAGCTCAGTATCCAGTATGCTGAGCGCCTTTGAAAATCTGGCTGTAAGTTCATATATGGCAACCCACTCACTGCAGAAGATGAAGACTGCTTTCTTTGCAATATTTCCAAAAATATTGCTCCTTAATGTACTCTCCAATGCAGTGGATCAATACTCTCTGACAGTCTGCCATTGATATACTGTATAAATATGTGACCTCTTTTAAAGACATTGTAAAGGAAAGCGTAATACCAAGTAGGTGTGTGCTTAAAAAAATTTAAACAGACCAAGTTCTACACAGAGGTGGAATAAGGACAATTCTTTCCTGTGTCAAAACTTTAATGACACTGTATTAGTGCAGCAAATTGTTCACACTATTTAAATGAGGCCCTTTATATGGTTTATGTAGATGTCAGCATGCAATTGATCATTTAATTGATAAAATGAATATTTAACCGAGGCTTCTATTTTATCTTTGCATTTAACTATATGCCTCTAAATTTCAAACACAAACTAGAATGCATCAGTCCAACATTTTAAGGCCAGGTCTATACTACTGACTTCTTCCAGCATAACTATATGTCAACGGAGTCTGAAGTCGGAGTCTGAAGTAATACAATTTGCGACCGATACAGCTGTGCCAACATAAGCTCCTAATGTTAATTCAGTTACATCAGCAAAACTGCACTTTTGTTGGTATAATTTATTTTGCTTGGGGAGGGGGGTGGTTGGAATAATCTATACCAGCAAAAACTCAGTTTTGTCAGTATAAGCCATAAGTACAGACATACTGAGATAGCTGTACCAGCAAAGTACTCCTAGCATAGGCATGGCTTAAGTCTTCAACTTTGTCTATACAGGATCCAGAAACAAACATTTAAGGAGCACAGATACTAGTCTTTCCAGACCTGTTAACTAGCTCAAGCTAACTGGCAATCAATTGAAGTAAATAAACATAGTGCAGATAGAGCCATCAACTTGCCTTTATGAATCATAGTAACAGATTAGCTATCAAGATAAGTTTTCTTTTATTAAAAATAAAACAAGGCTGGTTCGTTTTCAAACACTTTAAATTACATTTTCAATCATTATGTATAGTAGCATATAAGACATCCATGTAGATGTAACATAACAAACCTATACAAGAGCATTACTTCAACCCCAGTGTGTCCATGCTACAATAGGAGACAACACTCAGCTTCCATATAAATAAAGGATTTTATTGTTCCTTTCTTGATGATTATCTAAAAATGAAGAATATATTGAGAAATGAACAATATTACTATCATCCACATAGGGTGACCAGACAGCAAATGTGAAAAATCGGGACTAGGCTCCTATTACCCCCGACCTCCTGAGAAAAAGACCCCAAAATTGGAACTGTCCCTATAAAATAGGGAAATCTGGTCACCCTACGTCCACACCTCTAATATTTTTCAGTGGAATACTTACTGTACTGCAGCAGTAGTAGTTTTAGACATTTAGACACACACACCAACAAACTAGATTTATGTGAGCAAAGAAAAATATTTACACTGCATGAACGTACAGATAATTGAAGCCTAACCTGTTTCCCCTACGATATCTGTAGTTGTTGTCAGCACAATCCTAAGGTATTACAGTAACGTTTCCTCACGGTACTGTCTAAAGAACCCTGATATGTTTTTTGACTTTCCTCCCATTTCTACAGCAAACACATACTTTATCAATTTACCTTTAAAATAATATGCTTCCTGTCTCCTTCCCAAATGCCTGGCCAGAAAAAATTACCTTTTCTGTCACGGAACAAGTTTCTCTTTATTGAAGCATTTCTTGACTTCTGAAAGTAGGGCAAGAAGTGAGCAGGCAGCAGAGGAAAAGGGTTCCAAATGCTGGGACCACCTGACTGGTGGAGAACGAATATATGAAAGGCACGTTTATTCTATTGCTCATGAATTCCAGCCCCTTTGCTGAAAAATTCTACTAAGCATTCTGCGGACCAAGTGTGGAGAATCACATTTCTGCTTAATCAGAAGGAGGCCTGACTGCCTGCAGAAGGATGATTGCAAGCAGATGTACCCCGGTGTTCTCATGTAAAAAGAATTCAGTTCTTTTGTGTAGGCTGTATGATGAGCAACAGATTTTAGGGAGTATTTCAATCTTTCTTAATCTCTTGCAGGTGTTAGAAGCAGGGATATTCTGGCTGGGTAGACGAGATCATTGCATATGCCATATTCCTGTATGTCTGAGTGATCTGGCCTCATTTACCCTAAGGCACATTCCTACCAGGCTTAGCAGAAGGAGCAGGGGAACAGGGCATGACCTCCAGCAGTGCAGACCTTACATTAGTGTATGCAGTAAGGGATCGAGGAGGGTGCTCAGCACCTGCCTTTCACAGCAGTGAAACACTGACATCTAACAAAGCCCTTTGCCGACCAGTAATCAAATCAGGGTATTATCTTAATGCTTGACATTAGTAAGATCACAATATTTTCTCTGAGAATATACAAGAAACACAGCACAAATGCCCCTCAGTGGGTTATCGGCAGGGATTGAACCTAGGCTGTCAGGAGCTAAATGCACAAGCCCTTTACTGCATGAGCTACACACCCCATTCTCTTCTAGCCTGTAGCACACTCATCCATCTCTCTGATTGGTATGTCTATGCTGCCACTGTGAGGGAGCCGCCCAGCCTGGGTCGGCAGACTCAGGTGAGCAGGGCTGGCACAAGCATGCTAAAAGTAGCGTGTGGACATTGCAGCACCAGCGGAGGCTCAGGCTAGCCACCCGAGCTCAGTCATAGGGGGTAGGTTGAGTCTGAGCTTGGCTGCCTAGTGCAATCCTCTGCTGGTGCTGAAACATCCACACAGCTATTGTTAGCAGGCTAGTGCCAGCTGTGCTCAAACAAGTCCGTCTACCCCGGCTGGAAGGTTCACTGCCAGCTACCATGTAGACCAGGGGTCTCAAACACACGGCCTGCGGGCCGCATGTGGCCCGTGGAATTATTTCCTGCGGCCCGCCATAGGTGCCGACTCCACCAGCAGCCAAGATCCCCTCACCCCCCCTCTTCTGCCCCCGAGTGCGCCACGTCCCCGCTCCTCTGCCTACCTCCCAGTGCTTCCCGCCGCCAAACAGCTGTTTGGCAGCGCTTAGGACTTTCCAGGGGGGAGGAGCGGGGACGCGTCGCGCTCAGGGGAGGAGGCAGAACTGGGGTGGGGATTTAGGGAAGGGAGGGGACGGAGTTGGGGTGGGGACTTTGGGAAAGGGGTTGGAATGGGGGCGGGGAAGAGGTTAGGAAGAGGCAGGGCAGGGACAGGGCCTCATCGAAGTGGCAGAGTTGGGGCGGGGCCAGGGGCTATGGGGGGGGGGGCTTTAACCAAAGTAATTCTAAAAGTAAATGCGTGTTTTGTCATTTAAGTGAGGTGCATTACTGAGTGTTTATATTTTATTAAAGCCCCTCTTCGCATTACAGTTTTTAAAAAGTGAATACATTGACTTTTAATTGCATACTATATTACTCTTCATTTTTTTCATTTTTGACTATACTTTTGTATCGTATGAAAAGGTTTCAGTGATGCGGCCCTCGGGCCAATGTACTAGTCCTCATGTGGCCCTCGTGGTGATTTGAGTTTGAGATCCCTGGTGTAGACATACCCTATGTGGCTTAGCCACCACCAGATGGGGACAGAGTGCCACGCTGAGCAGGCATGGCTTACCTACCTTTCCCTGGCAAAGGAAGTGTCTCCTGAGCTTCATAGGCTTCCCAGCTCAATTGCATGTATGGGCTGCCCTGAGAAGGGGATAAAGTGCCACACAAAGTAGGCATGGCTTACAGAAATAATTCAGACAGACAACACATACACCAGCTAGACATAATAAGAGTTCAACTTCCATAAAGGGATGCTGGTAACTTTGTAATTAATTGAAAGAAATCACAAATAGTTTAAAAACTCCTTCTTGGAGTCAGGCTTAATTTTGGAGATTTACAAGTTAGTAACCTGTGAAACCTTTATGCCGGTGAAGTAGTATTATGGTTTGTGGCCTCTGTTTACTGCAGTCACAGCATGATCGCAGGGACTTCAAAATTGCTAGTAATATAGCTTGTTAATATTATTGATTTGCAAACTAGGGAAATGTGGTCTAGATGAAATTACACAACAGGTTGAAAGCCTAGTCTCAAAGAGTAGCTATCAGTGATTCACTGTCAAACTGGGGGTGCTCTTGAGCAGCTGGACAGTTCCTTAGCTGTAGCCTCCCCATGCAGAGCTAGTCACAGCAGCCTGTAAGTTCTTCAGCTGGGTGTGTTCTACCTGTGTGGATGCTGGTGAAAGAACAAGCTTAGAGAGCTTGGCAACTTACCACAGCACCACAGTGTGAGAGGGAGCCCAGGCTGGTGGGTCTGGGGGCTCAGTGGTACCCCAGTTCCAGGTAGCATCCCAGAGGGAACCTGCCATAACTTCCCCCAATTAGTACCTGTCTTCTGGAAACTCTATCCCCTCTGCATACACTATCCCAAAGGCAAGGACCCTCCCTGGCCAGGTCACCAGAGGTTGAAGGCTTTTAAAAAAGTGTTTCTTTATGAAAAATCAGGCAATGGAAAGTACCCAAAGGTAAATGATTTACAGCTTGTACATGTTTCCAAATACCGCATGCCTCACCAGATCATGAATACGTTTGTGCAGTCCCACAACTTGTCAAAGCTGCAAGACCAGACAATACTACATCGACATGACACGATAGGGTGGGGGTGAGAGGAGGCTTATTTAAAATACCCGTAACTTTGTTTTGCTGGACATGGTGCTGACACCATTGGACTAGATAGCTTTGTGAGCTGCACAGCAACTCAGTATTGCCAACCCCAAAACTTCAAAAACCACGATACACCCTCCCCTCCAAAATCATTAGGCTTTTTAAAAAAAAATAAGATTATGTTGTGGGGTTTTGGGTCTCTCTTGATTGTTGAACTCCCCCTGCCCAACCCAGGTGTATGCGTGTGACTGTAACAGTGCTGTCAACTCTCACGCGTGTATACGGGAAGTTGATTTTAGGGTCTCTCTGCAGAAGCTCTCGCTGCAAGACCCAACTGAGATTAAATTAGACAGATTTGTACCAAATGCTGCCTTATATCACAGAGCTTCCAGCTTCATTCCAAACCCCCACATTCTAATTCATTCTGCCCCCCCCCCCCCAGTCCCACATCTGCCCCTTGCCCCTGTATGCACCTCAGCACCTACTGCAGCTCCAGGGGTTTCTCAACCTCTGTCCCCCTTCCCAGGCCTGGTGTTGCAGGGATGGAAAGGAGAGGAGGGAGGAAGAGAGGGGAGCAAAGAGCAGAGTGACTTATTTTCGAGGGAGGAAGGAGAGAGGTTGGCAGTTTGCTCTTTTTGCTGTATCCTGTCATCAGCATCTCCCTCTCACCCTGCTCAGAAATCTTCTCTTAGCTCCTGAGGGAGAGGGCTGCCAGCTTCCTGAAATGCTCTGATTGATTGGCTGTTCTTCTCCAGGACAGTGCCCGTAATTCCGTTTCTTGTGATAAAATTGGGAGAGTTGGCAATGCTGTAACTGTATCTATTACCTACAAAACTAGGCAGACAGGGTGATGAAACCCTCTTAAAGAGTCTCCATAGGCAGGGACCATGTCTTTCTATATAGCTGTATCGTGCCTAGCTCGATGGGGCTCAGATACTGACTGGAGCATTTGGCTGTGACTGTCATACAAACCACAGAAAGTATGGGGTGGAAGTGACCTCGGGATGCCATTTAATCCCTCTCACCCAACCCACGCTGAAGCAGGACCAAGTATACCTAGCCTAAATGATGATTTAAACCAGTTGCAGAGAGTCTAAGGGGCAAGCTGCCCTTGCTTGCAGCTTAAAAACCCCAGGTATTCCTTTCATAGGCTAGAAACCCCTCTATCCTGGGTCCAGCACTTCCCCCCAGTTCAGTCCTTGTTCTCTGGTGTTTCCAAGAGTCTTCTTTGGGCAGAGAGTCATTGAAGAACCACAATGATGTCACTCCCCTGCCTTAAATAGCTTTTGCATATGGCAGGAACACCTTGTCTCCAAGCTTGGCTCCCTAAGATCCATTTTCAAAAGCACCTCAGTCACTTAGGAACCTCATTCTCATTCAATGGAACTCATGTCACACTCCCTGTCAGTACCCGGCCCAAACTGGGGGACCTAATGATCCAACTAGCTGACCAAATGTGGTGATGAATCCTCATCACGTGCCACCTGAGGCACATTGTGCATATGCTAAAAAGAAGCTTCCTAAGTGACTTAGATGCTTTTGAAAATGGCATTTAGGTGCCTTTGAACATTGCACTCAGTGTGCCTACCCAGTTACAGGAACCTGACTGTGTGCCACACAAGATAGTTAGTAGGGGCAGCACCTGGTGAAGATTCAGCAGTTATTAACCATGGGCTGTGTGGACACAAGCCACGTTTTTAGCCAGACATGCCCCTAACCAGTTAGAGGCATAGTAAAAAGTTACTGAAGCTATGTCTACACTTACCACACTACAATGGCACCACTATAGCATGTCAGTGTAGACACTCCCTACAGTGGCGGGAGGAGTTCTCTTGTTGTTGTAGTTAACCTACCTCCCCAAGATGCGGTAGTTAAGTCGATGGAAGATTTTTTCCATTTGGGAGAACAATAACTGGTTGCCTGAATATTCAAGGAGAAGCCAACAAAAGGGGATACAAAAAGCCAAGAAAATGGTCACTGCTTTGGGACAAATCATACATAAATCTTTCTCAAGCAAAGATCAGTGACAGTTTTGTCTGAGGCCTTGTCTACGCTGCTTGTTTCCACCCCAACCAACATAGTTCTGCTGACAAAACTTAGCCTGAGTATGTACTGCAGTGTTTGGTCCGTGGCTATTAAACCAGTAACCGAAGCAGAAAGTTACTACTTCTAGACACAAACAGGAGGAAAAAGAGAGTTCAAAAGTTGTTTGCCTGAATTGCTGGAAAATGGGCAGCTAATTAACAAGCAAAGTTCCATGTGAAAGTCT
Source organism: Chelydra serpentina (assembly GCA_037349315.1). Taxonomy (NCBI): domain Eukaryota; kingdom Metazoa; phylum Chordata; order Testudines; family Chelydridae; genus Chelydra; species Chelydra serpentina. The sequence continues at coordinate 111,123,117 of JBAIAC010000004.1, forward strand.
GGCAGAAGTCCGTGTGATCAAAATTCTGAGGTAGACTTTATTCATGATTACTTAGTCTCTTCACTTAAAATTTAGATCCGCCCAGCTATGTTGGTCAGGGATGTGAACAAGCCACACCCCTGACTGACACAGTTAAGCTGACAAGACCCTGAGCATAGATGCAGCTCTGCCGATGAAACCCATTAGCATAAACCCATCACCTCCCCAAACGTCATTTGAGGAGGTGATGTTCCTACACCAGCAGAAAACTTCCTTTTGCTGGTGGATGCTCCATCTACACTTAGAGGGCTATGCCTAGTTAGGTGAGGTAGTGTAGACAAAGCCTTGGGGAGGACTAGGTATTAGGCCAAGGGAGATCTAAAAATCGGGGGATTTGGCTATTGCTGGAAAATCTGAGCAGAACATTAACTGTTGTTAGCACTATGTGAGCCAAGCGAGAGCTGGAAGAACACGAGACACCCTGTTTGTTCAGTATTTCTTGTAACAATTTATTTGAATAAAACTTAAGCCTAAATCAGGCTTAATTTTTACACTCATGATTTATCATCTGTAAAAAAGAATCCTACATATATTAAGCTATACGGTGACTGAAGTAGCTATTTTGGGGAAACTCTTCCTGTTTTCCTGCAGTCTCTGCCTCTTTTGGCTGCTGCCCTGCCTCCTTGCATACCAGTCACAGAGCTGTATTTCACAGACTGTGTACCTATATATATATATGCCTATCTCATAGAACTGGAAGGACCTTGAAAGGTCATTGAGTCAAGTCCAGTCCCCTGCCTTCACTAGCAGGACCAAGTACTGTCCCCAGACAGATTTTTTTGCCCCAGATCCCTAAATGGCCCCCTCAAGGATTGAACTCACAACCCAGGGTTTAGCCAGCCAATGCTCAAACCACTGAGCTATCCCTCCCCTAATAACTGAAACTGGACTGTATTTATGCAGCTCTCTCACTTATCCGAGCACACCATATTATGAAAACTCACTTGCGTGACACATAAGTGAGGACAATAGATCTCTGAAACGTCAGCAATATTTTGTTCAGAGATCAGCACACAGATACCGTGGTGCCATGGTTATTTAATAAATAATTACGCTACTCTGTAAGAATTTAAAATACCCAAACAAACAAAACCTGAGCTCCATAAAAATTCTTCCTCTTTCAGTATCTCTAATCCCACAATGTTTGCTTAAAAGGGACTGGTACACGACTAATGGATATGTTTAAACATAATGGGCTATTTATAGCAGACACTTGTGCCCTTGTGGAAGATCATTTTTATATTATCTCAGGAAGGATCCTTTTAATTTACCAAACAGCTATGGGCATACAGGCAGGGTGACTTTGAGTGACAAATCAGACACATTCTTAGTTGCAGTGTTTACAGTATGTAGTATGAAGCTGTTATGCCATTGCTTTCTGTGTATAGCACCTTCACATTTCTAAAACCTTGTCCTTTTGCTCTAAAACCTTCCTGTTTTGTGCAAACAATACATATGTTGTGCTCAGAGTTGCTTCATCTTGTTACACACACACACACACACCTACCTTTCTCTTAGGGAACTCCTTTGTGTAAAGGTCACTGAAATGTCACCTTGATGGGGTAATGGACTCTAACTCATGAGGGAGTGAGGGAGACATGGACAGGCCATCTGAACATGGAAACTGACCCAGAGGGAGAGGCTTGATAAGGGGTCCTGGGGGCAAAGGTAGGGAGTCGGGGTCTGAACAGCAAGCAATGCTGACGGGCTGGTCAAACGGTGGTTAAAGGAGACAATTGCCTTAACAAGACGTAAGCTCTTCACTTGTTTTCCTCTGTTACTAGGCTGAAAATGCTGTATCTAGTTTAGTGTATGAGAACTTGACGTGTAAATCTAGATACATTAAGGAACCTTTTCAAAAATGCAGTTCTCTCTTCGTAATAGATTTTGTTTTTTGTTAAATTAATGTTGCATGGGCTGTTTCACAAACATCCCCACAGAGGAGAGAACCCTGTAGCCTCCAAAGAGATGAGTGAAGAGTGTCTGGAACCTACACTCCCCTACTCCATCTTGGTCAAGGGCCATGGCCAGAGAAATCCACGCTCAATGAGTTGTGTTGCCACCAGGCTGCAGTGGGTGAACACAAGGGGAGTGGCCGAAGAACCAAACTCCAAAAATTGACCCTTGTGTGTTTCTTTAAAAACAGGGTTAAAACAGATTGAAAATGTTTATGTACCTATCTGTAAATAACCGAGAGGTAAATATTTTCAAGTAGCACGCTGAAACACAATACGGCTTTTAAATCGTAGCAAATTCTATTTTGCATTTCTGTAATGCCTATACATTAAATGTAATTTAATTAAAGCCAAATTAAAGCCTCACAATACATCTGGTGAAACAGTGTACCATAGGGGAGCATTCTTATCCCTATTTACCCTGGAGAAACTCAGACATGGAGAAACGAGGTGATTTTCCCTGTCACACAGGAAATCTGTGGTAGCATTAGGAATATAACCTGGATCTACTGACTACCAACCTTATGCTTAAGCTGGAAGTTCATCTTCCCTTCTCAAACCCATTTGATGTATTTGTTAGGGTAGCCACTCTACAGCCAGCAATATATTTTTGGTGGGAAGGTTGTGCAGCACAAAGTAACAAAAAAAGAAATTGTAATTGGTCTCCGTTAGGTCATTAATATGCAGCGAATGTATTGCAGTGATGAGACTTCTACCTGTGTAGCTCTTCCTTTCATACCCATCAGGTTCATTCTGCACTAAAAACTGGTATCAAGAGACACATTTACTGTGTGGTGCATCAGAATTTGTTATCACCATACCATTAATTTCCACACACATCTGCTGGAGTATTTGTTACTGCCTGTGTCTCACATTTATCTTCATTTAATCCCCTTTTTACTGCCCTTGTTCTAATGCCAGCAGCTATTATGAAGCCCTATAAACATTCGTTAACTATGTGAGCTGGCCCACTCTCCAATCTCCACATCACACCAGTTGTTTGGGTTAAAGGTTGCAGAGGGTTTCATTTCCATGACATTACAATTATTAAACCACAAGCCATCAAACTGAAAAAAACCCACATGTGATAAACCTTCTGAGAGCACCTAACACAGAGCCTCCCACTTCCCCAGAAAGGCAGTGAGGTTGGCATTTTCAAAGGAGCCGGGGGAGGTAGGCTGCCAACTCTCAGTGAATTCCAATGGGATTTGTGTATCTAACTTCCTTAGCCTTAGTCTACACTTGGGGGGGAGGGGCGGGACGGGGGGGAATCAATCTAAGTTACACAACTTCAGCTACGTGAACAACATAGCTGAAGTAGACGACTGCTGCCGCTCCCCCGTCGACTCCGCCTGCGCCTCTCGGGGCAGTGGAGTACTGGAGTCGACAGAAGAGTGCTCGGGGGGGTCAATTTATCTCAGCTAGACTAGATGCAATAAATCAACCCCCGCTGGCTCGATCGCTACCCGCCGATCTGGCGGGTAGTATAGACATACCCTTATTCTCTTTTGAAAATCTTAGTGTAGCCCTTCTGTTTGATAGGCAAGTGACTCAGACTGCTGATTCATACTCTATCTGTTCCAGCTGTCCTGGGACCCACATTAACCACACTCTTCATTTCATTTCCTTCAGCCACCTTCTAGCGGGATCCACCATGATAAACAGGAAACATTTGTAACCCTTCTTCCTGTCAGAATTAGCAGCAACAAGGGCCGGGGTATCTAGGGGTTCCTTTTCAATAACACAATGCAAAACCAGCTTGAGCCCCCACCCAGTGACCTTGGACAATTACATAACACCCCCCTGGGTGCCTCTAAGAAGCAATACTTCCCCTCTCGCAAGCACAGAGTCTGGGAGCTAGTCTACACTTACCCGCAGCGTCGGAGGCATCGGATCGATCTTCTGGGTTCAATTTATCGCGTCTTGTCTAGACGCGATAAATCAAACCAGGAAGTGCTCCCCCGTCGACACCGGCGAACGGAGCAGGCGGAGTTGACGGGGGAGCTGCGCGCTGCCATGTGGACCAGGGGTAAGTACTTTAAAGTTCGAAATAAGATACTTCGACTTCAGCTACGTTATTCACGTAGCTGAAGTTGCGTATCTTACTTCGAACTTGTGGGCTAGTGTAGACCAGCCCTAAGTGTATCAAAAGCCTTTTACTAAAGGAGGGAAACAATGCGGCATTATGTGGGGAAACACAAACCACGAGCAAAAGATCCACCCCCAGTAAGTCTGGCAGTGTCCTTTTCCCCTCAGAGCCTTAAGTCCAGCAACCCAACAGTCACTCCACCCACAGTTTCTGCCCTTGGCCAACGCAACCCCAGAATAGTTCTTGAGTCCAGAAACCCAAAAGTCACCCCTCCCACAGTTTCTGTCCTTGGTCAGTGCAACGCCAGAGTCCAGAAGTTCATCTGCAGAGTTTAACTCCCAGCCTGAGGGGAAAGGGGGAGATATGGGGGCACCTTACATGCTCCGCTGCTCAGGCCAACAGCAAATTGCCACTCCTCTCCATAGGGATCTGCTGCAGTCTTCACCACCAGCCATGCCTCTCCACCAGCCTTGCTGCTAGCCCCTCACCAACATGTCTTCAGCCCCCACCCTCAGTGATTTCAGCTGTTAATAGGGGAGACTCAGTGCTGTCACACTCAGAACCCATAGCCCAAAGTAGATCTAATGCTTAGACCTAGGAATTAGTGATTTCAGCTCCATAGCACATAACAAGACTCCTAATGGAGTCAAAATTAGCTTTGGTATTATACCATAGAGCAAAACACGGTCAAAGAAATGTTTAAGACCCTCAGAAAGGAGCCCACACTACCAGGTGCACATGCCTGTCCCCAGCCTTTCTCAAGTCACTGGGCTTTGGAACCCATGTCCCTTGTCTAGCGAGTGCTACTTAGTTGAGGGTGAGTCCCTCTGTTATAAAATGCCAAGTACAATTTTACTGTCCTTGATTCACACAACCCAAGATAACAACACTTTATTACTCCTGCCCCAATAACAAAGAGACTGGGGATCCCACAGCAGCAAAAGTGACCATTTGAGCAAGCAGTCCCATCATGCTAGGCAGGGTGGGTGTGCCCATGCAAACAAGATCAGCCCCTGAAGTCCTTTTTCACAGTTCACCACCAGATGTCAGGGTAGAGCTCATTCTGACTCTGCTTATACATTTCTTAAGAGAAAACAGGGCTTTCCCTCCAATGTGTGGGCTTGTTACCCACTCTCCCTTCCCTAACTGACACCTTCCAGTTCAATTATTTTGCCGGGTTAGAAAGCCTGGTTTGACTCTCTTTTCCCCTTTCTCCTGTGACTAGCTTAGTCCAATCAAAGTGCCAAGGCCTGGGTGGAACTTGAAGCCTTAGAAGCTGGTGTGGGCTGCTCAGCCCATTTCCATCGGGAAATGGTTCTATGTGGTAACTCATGGACTTGGTTGGGAATATTTAACGTGTGCGCTCAACTCTGGAATGATGCCCAGAGCCTTTTTCATTTGTTTTTTTAATTATTCAATTTCATTGTGCACAGGCCTGACCTAAAGCCCATTGAAGTCATTGGAAGCCCTTTAGTGGGCTTTAGACTAGGCTCATGATCTATCCATCATAGCAGTTGTGGTGTGCCTGGTAAATATATGAGAGGCTATCATAATGGCGTCCTTTTCTGTGCATTTCTCCTCCCATTTTTATAGGCAATAAAATTTTAATAGGGCTCATGAGAGGGAAACATAATCTTTGTTCTTTCGGACTTTCTCACTGCTCTTGCTGCTTATGCCTCACCTGAAGGGATAATCCTCTGTTGGTGACATCATAATTGCATTTCGTGGAAATTATTTATCAGTTTGCCAACAGAGGATTAAAACTTCAGGAGAGAAGTAAGCAGCAGGAGAAGGTGAACGCATCAGAAACAAGCCTTTTGGTATTATGTAAATGTCCTAGCTGATAAAGACCAAGGGGAAAACAGTATACACAATTTTGCTTACAGAGCAGGTATTTTAGCTAAGGAAAATGAATTTTCAAAGTTTTCTATGAAGTGTCACTTGGGCTTTCATTGTCTCTGTGATAATGCCTGTTATATAAGTTATGTTCATTAGTCATTGCTGCCAGCAGCAGACTATGCATTGATTTACATCTCTTTATTATGAATTGGAAAAGAAGAGGTTGGGAAAGCAGAGTGTGAAAGAGACATAGACCAAGACTCTCTTCGTACAAATACAAACCTCTCATTCCCACTCCAGCTCTCAAACACAACAAATTCTAGTCAAATTAACAAGTTGTTTATTTCCCAGAGGAAAATATAAACTGTTTTGAGGGCCCAGATACAAAGCCCATTGACATCATTAGAAAGACTCCCACTGATTTTAGGGGGCATCAGGGCATTGGTTAAGTTATTTTTCTTCTTTCTTTATGTATTATTAATTCATATTTAGCATTTGCATTACAGAAGGCCCTGTCAGGATTGGGACCCTATTGTGGTAGGCAAAGTACAAACATATTTGAAGGCATAATATTTAGCAAGTTCTTATGCTGAACTGGGGCCTTCATGTGAAGAGCTGGCATGGACCTTTACTTCTACATTTAGTAGTGACATAGATCAACAACGCACGCATTCCAGTGGATTCCGCTCTGAGCACTGAAGAAATCATAGCTCTAATAACATGATGTGCACACACATACCCCTTTCCTCAGCTTCTAAGACCACCACCATCAATATCAGGACTAACACAGGGTAAAACAGGGTTGCAATCACAATAGATGTAATAAAATTTGTGTGCCAAGACACCCTTTCCTAAGAAATTATCCCCCTCTATGCTCTTTGCTGCCATTTTAATGTCTTGGGACTTTCTGTTACCTCTATTAAAATTTGCTAATTTCCTTAGAGTGATGAATTCTAGTAAAGTCTGTATAACATGCACATACAGGTGAGTCTCATCTTACGCACAATTAACATGTGCGGCTTCAGCTTTGCGTGGTCGACAAAAACAAAAACAAAACAAAAAAAGAGAGAAAAATAACAATTTAAATACTTTACCTGTAGTGCGGGCAATTCCGCCCGCCATTACACTCAATGTAATTTTGACTATACGCGATTTTTGCTTTACGCGCTGACTGCGGAACGTAACCCCAGCGTAAGATGAGACTCGCCTGTATTTCAAAATGTATACAATTCATTAGCTATTCCTGCTGGGCTATGAGTTGGCAAGCTTTGTTGAGCAAATCTGTTTAGAATAAGTCTTTGTGATACTTGGGCTTTTAACTGTAGGCAGCTAACAGTTCACCAGCCCTCATACTCTGTTCATCATCTTTAAACTTAATATAAAAGAAGACATGCTCTGCTTTTTTATTAAACAAAAGGTTGAAGTCAAATTTTGCCATGTTAAATCTTATATGGTATCTCCATATACAAATCCAGCAATGGTTCTACTTTACTTTCTACATCTACTATACTCTGTTAACCTTTGGTTTTTGTTTTGTGACTGCTTTCTCTATCAGGATTCCTCTTACGCAGGACTTCCAGTTCTCTTGGAACAACAGTATTGTTGTGTATGAAATAACTGTACCAACATTTTGCTCCATATATTCTTCAATCACTTTTTTTTATTATAATCTCTAATAGGGCAGTCTTTCAATACATATCAGTCAAGCTCCAGCTAGGTGTCTTGCATATGTATGGTATCATTAGAGCCATTGGCAAAAACGATGACTGGTCTGATATGCCTGGTGTTAATATGGTGTTAACCTTTTACAATAAAGACTATGAAATAAGGAAAAAATTGAAGCCTAGAAAATATAGCACAGTAGAGGAAGTGAGAAGAATATGTCCTATTCAACAGATAACAATTCCTCCAGGTATCAATCATTTCTATTGTTTGTGCCAATTCTATAAAAACCTCTGGCCCAAATACACGGTTACCTGTACCTTGTGGAATCTTCTACATGAGCATAAAGTGAGTTGTACCAAACACTGCCAAATCAGAATGGTAACCATTTACACTCATTTTGCTCTGGCGTAAATGAAAAAGTGCATGGCACAATTGAGAGTCGGGGCCTCTTCTCTTTGGATTTTGGAAATTGGGAAAGTCAGATCTGTCTAGGGTGGATCTAATGTAGCATTCTAGCCTTCTGCAATCACAAACAGCTAATAGAAGACATATTCAGTGTAGCATAGACACATTCCCCAGTATTATTTGGAGCAACCTCTAGGATTTCATTTCTCCTTATATTTAGCACTGCTAGTTGGATATTTTCTTGATCACCTCTTTTGCTCTTGGTCTTCTGCACAAGGTCTGTCGAGTTCCTTCTGTTTCAAATGGATCATTCGCTTCAGTATTCAATAATTCACACAGAACACTTATAAGAAAATTAAATCAAGATGCTCCCTTTCTTGGCACCTTTAGGGATCCTTGTGAGACTAAGACTATTTCTCTGGGACCTGGTTTCTAAATAATTTAAATAGTTTAACCTCATGTGAATTATTAGAGGCTTCCATTGACGTAACCAAGTCCTCGTAGTCAGCGAGAATGGGCTCAATGCTCACTGCAGCTGAGTGGGAGAAGGCAAAGCAGTCTTTCCACTTCCCACAATTGTGGGTCAGTGGAGGGCCAAACTGACCTTCAGCCAGGGGTGAAATTAACTTACAGGACTTACTGGTATGCTGGAGTCCTGGGTGGAGGCGTGTTCTCAACCGGAAGAGGTGTGGCCTCGACCGGAAGAGGCGATTTAAAGGCCCCGGAGCTCTGGCTGGGAGCCCCAAGGCCTTTAAATCACCCCAGAGCTACCAGCTGCAGAGGCGGCTCTGAGCCCCGGGGCAAATTAAAGTGCCTGGGGCTTCGGCCGCCGCAGAGCTCTGGGGATTTTAAATCCCTGACAGAGCCCTGGGGCTCTGGTGGGGATTTAAAGGGCCCGGGGCTCCCAGCAGTGGCAGGAGCCGCGGGCCTTTTAAATCCTCGGCTGAGCCAGGTTCCGGCAGCGGGGCTCGGGCAGTGCTTAAAAAGTCCCAGGGCTCCTGCCACCGCGGGGAGCCGCGGGCCTTTTAAAGCGCCGCCCGAGCCCCGCTGCCGGAGCTCCAGCAGCGCTTTAAAGGGCCCAGGGCTCCCCGCAGCAGCTGAAGCCCCGGGCCTTTTAAATCACCGCCAGGGAAGCCGGTACGGTCCGGCATGGCGTACTGGCTCTTGCCGGTATGCTGTACCAGACCGGACCAGCTTACTTTCACCTCTGCCTTCAGCACAAATCAGAGCAGCCATAGGGCTACTCTAATTGATATCAGATGGAATAGTCCTCTAGCCTAGGGGTCTCAAACACGCGTCCCGTGGGAGCTCTTCCCTGCAGCCTGCCGGGCTCCCCGCGCCCCCCCCCCTATATATATATATATATTTACTCCCAGGCAGTTCCCGCCGCCAGACAGTTGTTCTGGCGGCAGGAACTGCCTGGGGGTAAAAAATAAATAAATAAATAATGGGGGGGGGCGGGGAGCCCGGCGGTCTGCAGGGAAGAGCTCCGTGGGCCGCATGGGAAGAGCTTCGCGGTTTCTGGGAGGGAGGGAGGGAGGAGGAGCGGGAAGCCGTGCTCACAGGGGAGGGGCGGGGAAGGGGCGGAGAAGGGGCAGGGCCTAATGGAAGGGGTGGAGTGGGGGCAGGGCCAGGGGCAGCGAGGGGGCGGGGTCAGTGATGTGGCCCTCGGGCCAATGCACTAGTCCTCATGCGGCCCTCGTGGTAATTTGAGTTTGAGACCCCTGCTTTAGGCACTGCTCAGTCAATTGTAGATCACTGGAGAAGAGTGCACCCTGGCTTTACCTGTCACATCCTTGGCACACCTATTCCTCCTATGCAGAGGCAGGGGGCAAAGGGTGTAAAGTTAGCTATGCCAGTTTTATGCCACCAGGTGATTCCCTTTGGTAATATTCTAAGGCTCTTTTGTTTTCTCATGATCTTTTCCTTGAGTTAATCAATTTTAGTGACATCTTGCTCCCCAGTGACTAACCTATAGTAAAGTGTGTGCTCTTCATAGAATAACTGATGGATTCAGTGTGGGGGAAGTGGAGACTCTGTCAACCTATTGGTCAACATATTGTTGCTATCATGGAACATCTGGCCAGGTTATTTCTCTTTTTTCCCCATGACAAGCAATTTTATCTCTTCTTTATTCTATTAGATACTATAACATTTCCTCTTCAAAAACCAGTTGTATAAGGGGACAAATATATTAAAGTTACAAAGAGGTTAATTTTCTAGTGATAGCAGCCTGTCTCAGAGCATGCTCTGCTCCTACCTTCTAGCCCCACAGAAACCACTCAGACTCCACCAACTAGTCAAACTTCATGCTGTACAGTTTATTTCAGACCCCTCCACCAGCACCTCTACAGTTCTGTACGGCTATTTACAGTGTCTCATGTACCATTAGCCCTTTCCCCAGGGCCTGAGAGGAGAAGAGATCTCCCTTCCTTGAGCTCTCTCTAAGTCTGGGCTCAGGCAGCCCTGCGCCTCTCCCATGCACTTCCTTCCTGTGCCTTTTTGTCAGTCCTGAGCAGATGGGCTAATTAATCCTTTAGGTCACCCAGCCAGCCAGCCTGATTAGCTAATTCCATTCCATTCCCCAATCAGACCTCTCTAGTTACTACCAGAGTGATCAGAGTGCTGGCTCACCACAAGCTCCCATCACTCTGTCACGGCCTCCTAGTCTTATGAATGCTCTTGAGCAGTCTTCAAGTGAGGAAGGTGATTAATAGGTTTGCAAATTGCCCTGCAGTATGAGTTATCCATGGAGTAAGGAAGATATTTTATATTTGGACTGGGCCATATGGATTCTAAAATTCCATTAAATAGAGGGTAACTTGTCCTAATTGATGGAGTGGTCATAATGAAGGAGACATTGGAGAATAAAAGAAAGCTAAGTTTGAAAAAGAATTGTACTACCACAATGACATAATCTATAGAAGAAGAAAGAAGCAGCAGCAGCAGCCGCCCATAAGGGAAAACCTTATAAAGAGTTCAGACAAGATAACCAGGACTAGACATGTTGAGTAAGGAGGAGGCTTGTTTAAAATAGTCACCTTCTAAAGTAGAACTGTACTTTAAATAGCTGTAACTAGAAGAAGAACTGTTCCCTAAATTAGTGTTTGCACTGGTGACCAAAAGTCTCAGTCAGGCTCGGGACCCCATTGTGTTAGGTGCTGTACAAATACATGGCAAGAGACAGTCCTTGCTTCAAGGATCAAAGGCAATAGAAATGTATCATATTAGGAAGGATTAAAAAAGTCAAATGCAAAGTTCAAAACAGTCAAATTCTCCCCTCAGATGCCAATCCACAGGCAGCTCTCATTGACTGCAGAGGGTGCTATATGCACCTAATGGAGGACAGAATTTGGCCCAGCACGCAAGCCTTGTTCCTACCAAGATCTAGGTGACTGTGCACCCTGCTTCCTCAGCCAAAAAGGGGAGAGTTTTCCTACATTTTAATCACAATTTGCTCGGTTACAGTTATTTTGGTAGGTGATCATAGAGATACATTGAAGATCACAAAGGAAAAAAGATGTGAAAGAACCCCAAAAGAAAAATGTTTCCAGGTACAAGCCTAGCCCATTGAGGTCAATGGGACTTTTGCCATTGACTCTAGTGGAGTCAGGATGTCATCCCCTATGCTTGGCATAGTCAGAAAAATACCCCAGATTCTCCATCAAGGTCAATCTTGTACAGCTCTAGTATCCGAATAGCGTTTTTTGTAACTAGGGTAGAGTCACTGCCAATAGAGCATTGGGCCAATGATTCTGTTCTTAAGGATCTGTTCACATTTTCATTATTAACCCTAACCTGGAAGTTTAAAATTTCAGCTGTTTCAGATCACATCAGGATGAAACTCGAAAGCTCTGAAAATTGATAAGTAACAGCATAGACAGAGGAGGTAGGAGGCCTATAGCCCACTAAATGTATGCAGAAAAAAAACTTTTATTTGATTTATAAAGCATTTCACAGCACCTTTAAAAGTTCTTCAACTCCTGCTGCTAATTTCCCATGTGCAGTCATGTGCCTCTTTTTGAAGTTATAAACATTTCCATAGCAATCAATTTGGATGTTACAAAGAGGAAATTATGATGGGTGGGGGGGAGCAGGGAAATAAGCAGCAGGAGTAGATAATCTCTTTAAAAAAACCAAAGATTTTACTTTTGCAAACATCCCTAGTTAAAAAAAAGCTGGAAGAAAAAAAATAAAGAGTCTGATATGCAAGTCCTAGAGCTGTCTCTAGCGAGTATGGTTTCTTTCAGTGCCTTCAGTGAGACATAAGTGGGATTTTAGCTCACCCTGTAGCTATTGTTGCAAACCCCGTTTTTGTTTTTCTGCTGCGAAACGCTAAATGGTGTTCAATCTTAAATACCATCCTACTGCAGTTCCCACAGAAAACCGGGTCAGAGTTTGACCCTTTATTTTTAAACATACTTTTTTGCATTTAATAATATAAAAAGAAGTAGTTAAAACCAAAAACAAACAAACAAACAAACCCAACATTTCCAGATGCCTGAGGAAATCACAGAGAAGAATAAACTTATTCTGCCTCAAGCTAATGTATTGAATATCCTTACTATGACTGGTGAATATCATATTTTATCTTCCTAGAGAGATGACCGCACACAGCCAGATATATTATTTCAATAGCATAAAATAAAAGTCACCAAAATGGCATGAAAGAAAAAAGAAGAAAAACACTAGCTATGGGGTAAGGCACATTTTATGATCTGTCTTTAATCAACAGCATATATAAAACAAATCAGGAAGAATAAAAATTACATGCAATACACTGAACATGTGCAAAAGATCATTTTCACTGAAGTGTCTTGACAGAAGAAAAACAGCTTTTCTTCCAAAAGTCATAACAGTCAAAAGATAAAGGTCACTGATCAGACTTTGCTAGCTATCCTTTAAAACACACTATGAACTTGCAGTCAGTAAAACATGTACAGATCTGAAGTGAAGTACAACACAACAATGTTTTCTTATGGTTATAGTTCTGAGTAAAAAAAAATGTATTTCAGAAATAAGATTGTGTAAATAGAGCCACACAATTTCTTTGTTATGGAATATTGTTCTGAAAATAAATTAGTTAACCATATGCAGAAAATTCTGGTGTTGAGTGTAATCTAGAGGACTGTTCTCCAAATTATGTACTAAAGCTTTGAGGAGTAAGATTTCTGAAGTTAGATGAGTCAACTTCATAGAATCATAGGGTTGGAAGGGACCTTAGGAGGTCATCTAGTCCAACCGCCTGCTCAAAGCAGGACCAATCCCCAATTTTTACCCCAGATTGCTAAATGGCCCCCTCAAGGATTGAACTCACAACCCTAGGTTTAGCAGCCTCAAACCACTAATCTATCCCTCCCCCCATCCAGACACATATATTAGAGCACATCTAATTTATGCAAGTAAGCACCCAGTTTGGATATGTAATTCAGGTATATTTGCATGTATATGACAGTATATGGCAGTTTGTGTGCTAAGGACATCTGTCTATTGTACTTTTAAGGCCTCAGTTGTCACTCATGATACCTTAGTATTGAAATGGCAGAGGCATGTTGGCAGAACAGGGTGGGGACCCCTGCAGTGCCGATTGCCTCACTGTAACCGGTTTGTGGGTACCTAGTGATCTTCAGTCTTCACAGCTGTCAGGCTGGCAACTTTCTCAAGCAGAGAATACATGTTAAACAACTGTATAGAAAAAGAAAACATGAAATGGCCAGTAAACTGACATTCATGAGTCAAAAGGAAAAGCAGGAGTCAGATTTTAGTTTTAGTTGCAAGGGGTTATTATACACAACGCTCAGAACAAACTGGATTTTAGAAGTGGATGAAGCATACTTCCAAAAAGTGCCCTGTTACAGCACCTCTGGAGCTAAGTGAAAACAGAAGCACGCTGAACTTCCTGTGAACAGTTTGGATGGAGGATAACTGCAGTTTCAGGAGAACTTACCACTACTGTCCAGGAACAGGCAGGATAAACACCACGTACAGCAAGAACAAGTCAAGGAAACCCGTGGAAAAAAATGAACTGTGGACTAACTAATCTGCTTTACTTTGTCCATGGATTCAGGGGAACATTCTTTGACTTGAACAAGCATGTCCAGAGCAAAAGGAAGCTACAGATTTCCCCATATCTCCCCTGACCCATTTTTACAAGGTTTTGTCTTTTCCTCTAAAGCAAATGTTACACTGTCTCGACAAGCCTCTAAAACAGCTGCTAGGTGAGACCAATATACTGCAGGGAGACGATAGCAATGACAACCCGCTGACTTTTTATGGTAAATATGATGCATTTTACCCATAACAGACACCTATCAGAATTACTGTTAGTTTATGGGACTATTTGGAATTTCTTTACTCAAATGATTTTCCTGAACTGAAAGGAGGGAGCTGGGGGGGGGGGCAGGGGCAGGCAAATGGGGCCAAGAAATGAGCATCTGATTTAGTATTTTGCACAGGATCCCCATGACACAGTCCACATCAGCAAAAAAGCTGGCCTGCAGCTGTGCATTGCATACCAACGTGATGGGGAGCAGGACTTTGCTTGTGAAGCACAATGGAATGAAAGAGAAGGGTAGGTTTTCATTCTAAGAGGACTTCTAAAGAAAAATCAATTAGGGAGTCTAGGAACCAAGAGAGATGTGGCGTCCCCTCCTCCTTTCCTGTCCCTACCTCAATTCCACTAAGGTAGCATGAACATGAGAAGATATTACATTAAAAATAAATGACCAACAGCATATGTTTGGGGGAACTGCCCAGAAAAGTAAAATCCTCCTGTGACTGAATTTCCCTTTGATAGGAGACTTTTTCAGGGATAAACTCATTGGTTCCTTTAAATAATACCTGTTAAAGCAGATGTCTGGCTAATTAACAGAGGGGCACATACATGGCTCGGACTTTCATCATTTACTTGGTTTATTTCAGAACTGTCTGTTTTATATAATTTTTTTAAATAGACTTTTAATATTGAGCCCAATGTGATGCTTTCGTTACGAGCCGCTTGTGTTGCTGTACTCTGAGCTCAGTTTAACAGAAAGTGCAAGGAATACAATGAAAAGAGAAAACATTCAAATGAATAATACCTGGCATTTCCATAGCACCTCTCAACCAAGGATCTCCAAGCACTTTGTAAACCCTAGGAGGGGAGCCATTTAATAGCCCTAAAGCCTGAGTAACCTGACTCTATGCAGATGAAGTTCTGGTGCACTGGGAAAGTAAAATCCATCTCAAACACACACCCACACCCTGGTTGGGGTCAGGGCTACAGCATGGCCATCCCATGGCTGCAATTCAAGCCAAAGGCTTAAGTAGACGCCACAGCCCTTCCACACCATTAGTACAATGTGTCCGGTCCATTGGGCTGTCCTATTGCTGCCCTTTGTGATCCTTTATATGAGGCCTGGGCAGAGAGCCCTTCCTCGGCATGTAGAGAGCACAAAGGTATATGTTCACTGCGTACAAACAGAGACATTAGATAAAAACAAATACTCTTCCTGGAAGGTTGCAATGTAACCCTAATTTATTTCTTATAATTCAGAATGGTAACCCACAGGAACCCAGAAACAGAGACACACAAAACAGGCTGTCTCCTAAAACAGAGAGACATAACTCTCCCCACCATATTCTAGACTGACTGGCTGCTGACTGACAGCTGCTAGGCCCTTATCACATGTTTTCCTACAGAGCCCTCTACCCTGCAAGCAGGCCCAAGAAAAAACACTGCAATTGAAAATGACAGTTTAACATTTGGACAGTTTTCCACAGTCCACGTAGGCATGGTTGGTATACAAGCAGCCTCCTCCCCCTTCAGTCTCTGGGAGTATTTGGGGATGAAATTGTATGAGGGCCCGATGTAAGCCTTACACAGAAAGCACTAGCATCTGTCTGCTGCAGGTAAGTAGTAGCATGGTCAACACCTAGGGTGACCACCAGACAGCAAATGTGAAAAATCGGGACCGGGATAATAGGAGCCTATATAAGAAAAAGACCCCAAAATTGGGACTGTCCCGATAAAATCGGGACATCTGGTCACCCTATCAACATCACAGAAGCGTCAGCCTCCACCTGCGCAAGGCCACCCACTGAGCGAGGCACAAAGCTGGAACTGGAAAACAAGAGCCCTGATCCCAGTACCAGGCTCAAACCACTTGCCAGGCTGTCTCCCCAGATGTGACCGCACAACCGATGCACTAGCTCAGCAGAAAGCAGCTTTATTTTATATAGCGTCTGTCATACCACCAGTATCCCACAATGCAGTATAAATGTAGGTAAAACAATTTCAGAAATATTTTCTCTTTCCCTGTGCTATTATTGGCCCCAGCAGCTACATCCCCTACTCACACAGATGGGCGGGAAGAGGCAGAGCATGGGCAGGGCCTTGACTCCAGCCTTCCAGGACACTGGGGAGCCTACGCTGCAACGGATATAGACCTGTCCTGGTTTGCTCCTTGCCTGGAGCAGCGAGGAGACCCAGGAGGCCAGGGGCAGCACACCGTGCTAGCCTTGCTAGGGCTAGATCAGGACAACCACCCTGATTGACAACTAGCCCAGTGCCAGAGTAGAGGAGCTGCAGAGGAAAGGGCTGTTCTGTGAACCAATTGTTTGCAAGGACAGTGCAAGTGGCCAGAGATAGCTGAGGAAGGGGACGTGGGGGCAGAGGGAGAAAGAGAGAGCGAAGCCATGGGGTGGGCTGATGCATTTTCATGAAGCAAAGCGTGATTTTCACTTGATCTTGAAATTACCAGTCAGTCAAAAGGAGCTGTTGGTAATGGCGGGACATGGCAGCTCTTCATTTTATATGATTACATGCGAGAGAAGGTGGCAGTGCATTCTGCATATGCTGGGACTTAACTGGGGCAGGACCAAGAAGCAGATTAAAGACGACATATTTTAGTGATTCCAGCAATGGCACACCTACTCCAGGAGCTGGTACAGACCAGATGATCAATTCCATTGGTAAGTGTGAATTGTACATGTATTGGTGTAAGTAAGGGAACAAGAACCTCTGCCCTCAAGTAGTTGTCATTTCATCCTGAGCAAGGACAACAAACATGCCTGGTGACCTTTGGAGGTCCTAAAGAGAAGGGGTGCACGAAGGAAGAAGCAGACAGACATATGTATGAGTGGTTGACTTTAACCCACAGTAGTAAGGGGGGAAAAAACAGACTTGGCTATACCAGGGTTAAAAAAAGAACTAGATACATTCATGGAGGATAGGTGCATCAATGGCTATTAGCCAGGATGGGAAGGGATGGTGCGCCTAGCCACTAGCGGCAGGTTTGGATAATTTTTGGTGGTGCCCGGAACGGGTCCAAGTCCCATCCCTCCCACACCTGCCTAAGGATCTGGGAGGGAGTTTGGGTGCGGGGTGCGGGCTCTGGGCTGGGGCAGGGGATTGGGGTGCAGGATGGGGTGAGGGGGGTCAGCGCTTACCTCAGGCGGCACCGGCTCCCAAAAGCAACCCGTACACCAGTCTGGCAGTGGCTCGGCGCTCAGGGCGGGGGCAGTGCGCGAAGACAACCTCTCCCCCGCTCAGGGCTGCAGGGACGTGCTGGCTGCTTCTGGAAGCGGCGCAGAGCGGGCAGGCAGGAAGCTGCCTTAGCCCCGTTGCACTGCCAGTGGTGGCAGCGGCGGCCGGGGGCCCCGGGGCCCTTTTAAATAGCCCGGGTGTGGCAGGCGGGGCCGAGAGATGCTCTGGGGGAGGCACGCAGGGGTGGCAGCCGGGACCGGGGGAGAGACACAGCCCCAAACATTGGTGGAGCCAGGCCCCCAGGCACATACAACTCCGAATATTCCTGGAGCCCGGGCACCACGGGCCTATACATCTCGCCACCCCAACCCTAGTTTGGCAGAAGCTGGGAATGGGTGACAGGGGATGGATCACTTGATGATTCCCTGTTCTGTTCATTCCCTCTGGGGCACCTGGCATTGGCCACTGTCGGAAGACAGTTTACTGGGCTAGATGGACCTTTGGTCTGACCCTGTCCAATGGCCATTCTTATGTTTGTCACTGACACTGCTGTGTTTCTGTCCTCTGTACATGTCGTTATTCTAACATATTTCTTCTTTAAAAAGAACAGACAAGCAGTTGAGCCTGACTGGCTATATGTCTTGTCTAAGGCCTTGGCTACACTTACGAGTTACAGCGCAATAAAACTGCCGGCAGCGCTGTAACTCACTAACTGGCTACACTTGCAAGGCACGTGCAGCGCTGTATCTCCTCAGATACAGCGCTGCATGTACTCCACCTCCCCGAGAGGAACAGCTACTGTTGTGAAGTGGGTGGAACGTTGGTCTTTCAGTGTAGCCGAGGAACAATGCAGTTACTGATCTCCGGAAGCTGCCTTTGTTTTGAAACGGCACTTCCGGGTTGGAGTTCAGAGCTCCGTTGTTGAGGTGCTTTACAAACACAGCTTTTGCAGGCGGGGTTGGGGGGGGGCTCCGTTAGGAATGCTGGCAGCAAAGTTGCCTTGGACAGAGACGGCGGGGGAGGGGGGAGCAGCAGGGGTGGGGGGAGGGCTCCGTTTCCCCAAGTTCTCTTTTATCTGCTCTTTAAAAACAAACAAAGCCCCTGCTGTTTGCTTTCAGTGATTGAGAGAGAGGCAGGGGATGTGGAGGTGTGGAAATAATGAGCTGACACTCTGTGGAGATTCCAAAAACCCACTCTCTCTCCCAAAACGCTCCCTGTCAAAGTCCCCCTCCCCCCCCTATTTGAAAAGCACGTTGCAGCCACTTGAATGCCCATAATGCACCGGTCCCAATACAGCTGCAAATGCCTCAAATGTAGCCACCTTACTGCGCTGGCAGCTGCCAGTGTGGACAGGCTGCAGCGCTTTCCCTACTCAGCTGTACGAACACGGGTTTAACTCACAGCGCTGTACATCTGCAAGTGTAGCCAAGGCCTAAGTCTGTCTTGCCACTAAGCCGATGATCTAACACAATCCTTCTGTCATAATAATCAGTAACCTAGCACAACATGGGAAAAACCAGAGTACGGGAGAGGAAGGTTTGGGTTGAGTCACGTGCATGCTTCTGTTTGATGTCCCTTCTCTCTCTCGCTAGGCCAAATTACAAGCATTGCAGATCGGCTCACAAATACCCAAGTCCTCTGACAAGTTGTATGTTACACTGGGCTATATGTCAGGCTGTGTTAGACTTTGTACACTGGAGCCTGCTTCCCTGCTCTATTACGGCTGCTAAACGAGTCAGCCTAATTTTAACACAGTGTTACATGGTGTAGTGCTTTTTTCCCCCAATGCTGCCTTTTTAAGGCAATTTATGAAAGAAGAGTGACTGTTCCCTAGCAGAGTGCAGTCCCGTGAGCCTCGGGTAATGGACACGCCGGCTTGACTGGCATGTTTCCGTGTCCTTGGGGTGTGTATACAAACATACGTGACAAGGACATTGAAAGTTCTTTGGAAGCAAGGGTTTTATCCTGTTGTTAAGCATTTGTCACCTATCCTCGAGTGCTGAGTATGCTTACAGAGCTAGAGCCCTAACAACAATAGAGTGTATCTAATTATGCAATACAGCCTTCTCCTGTTGGCTAAAAAGCCTGATTTTGCCATTATTTGTAGCAATTGGGTAACAGTGCTTTTGTATTCATTTGCTGTTGGCAGCTGGGTCTGTGAAATATGAATGCTTATATTTCCCCCTTTCTTCTTTTCCCCTCTCCCCAGTAGCCTCACTTAAGGCTTGCATAACAGATTGCTTCTTTGAAACTGGCATTTATGTCTCTTTGTTTGCTTTTCTCCTGACTCAAAACTTCAATCACCCCACTGTACCAACATGTGTGCTCTCTCATTATTCTCTGCACGGCTTCCTCGCAGAGCTGCCGCCAGCATTGGGCTTTCTGCTGCCCCTTGAAGAAAGCAATTGCTGGTTATAAAGCAATGTCTGAATTACATTGTTTTATTCAATGCCTGGTGATCTTGTAACCACTTCTTTCTCTCTTTTGCCTTCCACTGCACATGAAAGAGCTGCTGATAGCCCAGCATCTCCAAATCCTGCCTGTGCCTGCAGCAGTCAGTGAGAATCCCCCAGTTGACATTTTCCACTTCCGGATGCTTCTGTCAGCAAAAATATTTACTGCTTTTGCTGTTCTTTTCTTCCACTTGGCTCTGTCCTTTTGCCAACAGCAGCTTGCAGCACAGAGCTCTTTTTTCCTGTGCCTGAAATTGCAAACTCAATTTCAGCAGGCAGAGAGCTGCAAGCAAACTGAGTGTGTAGTGCTGCAAAAATCTGTCAGATTCACTTTGCCTTTTACTCTAGATAGAACCTTTTCACTCAGGGGACATCAAACAGGAGTCTGAATCAGACATGCCAAACCCGCAAGAAAAAAACCCAGAAATTGGGCTTCTTTTTGGCTTAATTGGCTTGTGAACTGCTTGTTGGCTAATTTTTGGCTTGTAGCTTGTTTGGCTTGTTGCTTCTTTTTTTTTTTATCGGCTCCCAAAAAGCAGGGGCAAGGAGGTGGGGAGAGTCAGGGGTGCACAGCGGGCCCACCACAGTCCCAGACTGCACGCCGGGGGGATCTAGTCACATAGAGTGTTGGGGTTCTTAGGGATTGGCTTGTTTTGAAATGGGACTAGCTTGATTTTTGGCTTATTGTGAAAGTTGGGGTGCTTATTTACCACGTGAAAGATGGCAACTGTGGTCTGAATGTATCGGCTTTGCAGAAATGTTATTTAAGTTTGCATTTTGATACCTAACCTTTCTCTCATTGAAGGCAAAGGTTAAACACTCTTGGACTTCATTGGCCCCTTAAGTTTTCAATACAAAAGTAGTTCCAAGGGAACAAATTGACAGTATATTGAGGGGGATAATGTGGAGACATCTCTGCACTACTACATCTGGTAAACATTATCAGGCAGAGGTCTCAGCAGCTTTGATTTAGGTCAGCCATCATTAAAGGCAAATCGGGAGTGTTTTCTTTCTATTCCAATAGAGAACAAACCAATCTGCCATAAACTTCAGGTCTTCACCTGCCCTGCGCAGAGGTCATTATGCAAAGAAGGCAAAGTATTTCGGGGCAGGGGGAGGGCATGTTGTGCTTAGCACAATTCTCTTGCTTTGTTCTTCTGCTTCATGGATGGCATCTGTAGGGCTCCGAGAGAGAGGGACCCACTTGTTCAAATATTTTGAATAATAAAGATGTTAGTTTAATAAATCTCTGGGAGAACAGAAAGGAAGAAGAATCCCCCTGGTTCAGTGCTTCCCCTTTGAACCTTGTATATGTACAGCTGAAGGTTAATGACCTTTGAGTGAGGGCAAGTGAAGATCTGGCTCGTACGATAGATTTCTTCTATTTTTTTTGACTCAGACGTGAAAGCAAACGCCACTGATTCCTTCCCATCAGCTCCCCAAAGAAAGAATGATATGATGCAAAGTCCTGAAATCTCTCTGATAATGTTTGCCAGGTGTTGCCCATAGTATGCATCAGCTCAGCCTACTCCTCCAGCCTCTTTACCCTCATCCCTAAGAGACTTTTGTATTTGAAAGCTATCGAACCAACTGCCAAACATATGATTAACCTTGACTTTGTTACCTTTTGCTCCTCATTCCCTAGGATCATTCCCTTGGATATCTTAGCTTGTGTTTTTTAGAACTACAGTAGATTCCATTATTAGCAACCAGCCTGAGTTGCCAGCAAAAGTTGCCATTATCCGGCAGTTGCTAGCACGTGAAAGGCAGGTTTGCAAAGCTGCATCCAGAGAAGGCAGCACTGCAGACGTGGCCTTCCCTGGCTGCAACACTGCAAATCTGCTGGTGGGCGGAGCAGCAGTGGGGAGGGGATGCCAGGGCTGTCTACAGGGAGTGCCAGCAGTGGGGCCCATGAATCTGCTCTGTATCTCTCCCTGCACTCTCTGGGGTTTGGGGCTTAGCATGTCCCAGAACTTCCTTCCCTAGGTGCAGCCCCCTCGCAGGGCACAGCCCGGAATGTGCAGGGAGAGGTACTGGGTAGCCCTGGTATGTGGGCTGCAGCCCCCTTCCTGAGATTGCCCTGCCCCCCAGCCCCACAGCCCCGTACCTCCTGTGCAGTCCCTGTCCGCAAGCAGTTTTGCAGGGCTGCATCCCCAGAAGGAAGCACTAGGACGGATTGAGCACCAGCTACTGCCACCAAGGAAGGGCCATCCCAGCACTTCCTTCTCAGACTGTGGCTCCGCAAACCTGCCTGCAGCTGGGACCTTTCTTCCAAAATAATGTTTGCTAATAAGCGGCATCCCAGTGCCAATATCCAAATCAGTCAATGAGACGGGATTGGTTCCCAGCAAAATGTTGCTATTAACCAGAAGTGGTCATTATCTGGGTTGCTATTAAGCGCAATCTACTGGTACCATAAATCCGGGTGTCCATATCTTGCTATATTGGAGATATTTCCAGGTATTATCTTTGTTCTTTTTAATGCAGTCCTGAATAGGGTGTTGGGTTAAATCAGTATTTCTATTTCTGGTGGACACAAAGGAGGGTCTTATTAAAGCACTGGAATGGGACTCGGGAGAACTGAATCCATTCCTGGTTCTGCCACAGGCTTCCTGGATGACCTTCTGTCTCTGGTCCTCTGACTGCAGAGTAGAGACAACATTTCCATATCCTCAGAGACAATAAGAGGAGGAACACCTCAGTGGTTGTGGGATGCTCAGCTACGATGATGATGAGCCCAAATAAGTACCTAGAGAGATTGATGATTATCTCGGTGAAATTGTCCTGATAAATAGCTGCACAGGGAATCTAGCTGTTAGTTGTTATCTGAATCTGAAGAAATCCCCAGAGAATATGGGAGAGAGACTCAACTACCTGATTATTTTTTTTATTTTGGAGCCAGATCCTGAAAACACTTATGCATGTGCTAGCCCCATTGACTTCAATTGGAGTACTGAAGATCATAACGTTTCTTGCATATCTAGGTGTTTGCATGACTGAGCCCTTAATGTGTTATTCTTGCTTTCTCATGAGGATATGGAATCAAATGATTTATATAAGTTAAGCAGTCTGCAGCTAGATCAAGTATTTTCATCAACAAATTAACTTTCTTAACATATCGAAATGCTGTGGAAGTTTAAAATCAGAGAATTTTGTAACAGAATAACATTTTGTGCCAGCCAATTGTGTTATATTAGAACCGCCACTGCACCATGCTTGTTTGATACAAACTGGGGATACAAAACATGGTTTTATACCACGTGTAAACCAAGATTTTATAAAAATTAAAAAGATAATTATCAAGAACAATGCAGAAAAATCTAATATTGAGCCAAATTATTTTTCTAATAATTTACAATACTGTAGATCAGCAGTTTCCAGCATCTCATGTCATATCCTCCATTTCAGATGTATCAGTTATTTGGACACACACAAAAAACCCAGTAAATATTTCCTGACGTCAAGCTGTTGATATAAAGGTGACAGATACCCCAGCATCCAATAGTCTCAGGCTTTCCTATATCTTAAGAATATAAGAACAGCCATTCTGGATCAGATCAAAGGTCTATCTAGCTCAGTATCTTGTCTTCTGACAGTGGCCAATGCCAGGTGCCCCAGAGGGAATGAACAGAACAGGGAATCATCAAGTGATCCATTCCCTGTCACCCATTCTCAGCTTCCGCAAACAGAGGCTAAGGACACCATCCCTGCTCATCCTGGCTCATAGCCATTGATGGACCCATCCTCCATGAATTTATCTAGTTCTTTTTTGAAGCCTGTTATAGTCTTGGTCTTCACAACATTCTCTGGCAAAGAGTTCCACAGGTTGACTGCGTGTTGTGTTAAAAAATACTTCCTCCTGTTTGTTTTAAATCTGTTGCCTATTAATTTCATTTGGTGACCCTCGTTCTTGTGTTGAGAAGGAGTAAATAACACTTCCTTATTTACTTTCTCCACACCAGTCATGATTTTATAGACCTCAGTCATATCCCCCCTTAGTCATCTCTTTTCCAAGCTGAAAAGTCCGAGTCTTATTAATCTTTCTTCATAGAGCAGCCATTCCATAACCCTAATAATTTTTGTTGCCCTTTTCTGAACCTTTTCCAATTCCAATATATCTTTTTTGAGATAGACTCAGACTTTAAGGTCAGAAGGGACCATTATGATCATCTAGTCTGACCTCCTGCACAATACAGACCACAGAATCTCACCCACCCACTCCTGGAATAATCCTCTCATCTATGTCTCAGCTATTGAAGTCCTCAAATCATGGTTTAAAGATTTCAAGACACAGAGAATCCTCCAGCAAGGGACCTGTGCCCCATGCTGCAGAGGAAGGCAAAAAACCTCCAGGGCCTCTGCCAATCTACCCTGGAGGAAAATTCCTTCCCGACCCCAAATATGGAGATTAGCTGAACCCTGAGCATGTGGGCAAGA
Source organism: Chelydra serpentina (assembly GCA_037349315.1). NCBI lineage: Eukaryota > Metazoa > Chordata > Testudines > Chelydridae > Chelydra > Chelydra serpentina. The sequence goes on from JBAIAC010000004.1 coordinate 111,147,465, forward strand.
CTCACCAGCCAGACACCCAGGAAAATATTCTCTGTAGTAACTTCTAACATCCCATCACTGACTATTGGTCTTATTTAGCACTGATGGCAATTAATTGACCTTTGACTAAGATCCTGTTATCCCATCAAACCATCCCCTCCATAAACGTATCTAGCTTAATCTTGAAGCCAGATAGGTCTTTTGCCCCCACTGCTTCCCTTGGAAGGCTGTTCCAGAACTTCACTCCTCTGATGGTTAGAAACCTTCGTCTAATTTCAAGTCTAAACTTCCTGATGGCCAGTTTATATCCATTTGTTCTTGTGTCCACATTGTTACTGAGCTTAAATAATTCCTCTCCCTCCCTGGTATTTATCCCTCTGATTTATTTAAAGAGAGCAATCATATCTCCCCTCAGCCTTCTTTTGGTTAAGGTAAACAAACCAAGCTCCTTGAGTCTCCTTTCATATGACAGGTTTTCCATTCCTCGGATCATCCTAGTGGCCCTTCTTTGTACCTGTTCCAGTTTGAATTCATCCTTCTTAAACATGGGAGACCAGAACTGCATACAGTATTCCAAATGAGGTCTCACCAGTGCCTTGTATAACGGTACTAACACCTCCTTATCTCTACTAGAAATACCTCGCCTAATGCATCCCAAGACTGCATTAGCTTTTTTCACAGCCATATCACATTGGCGACTCAGTCATCCTGTGATCAACCAGGACGCTGAGGTCCCTCTCCTCTTCCGTTACTTCCAACTGATGCGTCCCCAGCTTATAACTAAAATTCTTGTTATTAATCCCTAAATGCATAACCTTACACTTCTCACTATTAAATGTCATCCTATTACTATTACTCCAGTTTACAAGGTCATCCAGATCTTCCTGTATGATATCCCGATCCTTTTCTGAATTGGCAATACCTCCCACCTTTGTGTCATCCGCAAACTTTATTAGCACACTCTCACTTTTGGTGGCCGAGGTCAGTAATAAAAAGATTAAATAAGATTGGTCCTAAAACTGATCCTTGAGGCACTCCACTAGTAACCTCCCTCCAGCCTGACAGTTCACCTTTCAGTATGACTCGCTGTAGTCTCCCCTTTAAGCAGTTCCTTATCCACCTCTCAATTTTCATATTGATCCCCATCTTTTCCAATTTAACCAATAATTCCCCATGTGGTACTTTATCAAATGCCTTACTGAAATCGAGGTAGATTAGATCCACTGCGTTTCCTTTATCTAAGAAATCTATTACTTTCTCAAAGAAGGAGATCAGGTTGGTTTGGCACAATCTACCTTTTGTAAAACCATGTTGTAATTTGTCCCAATTGTCATTGACCTCAATGTCCGTAACTACTTTCTCCTTCAAAAATTTTTCCAAGACCTTGCATACTACAGATGTCAAACTAACAGGCCGGTAGTTACCCGGTTCACCTTTTTCCCCTTTCTTAAAAATAGGAACTATATTAGCAATTCTCCAGTCAAATGATACAACCCATGAGTTTAGAGATTCATTAAAAATTTTTGCTAATGGGCTTGCAATTTCATGTGCCAGTTCCTTTAATATTCTTGGATGAAGATTACTCGGGCCCCCCGATTTACTCCCATTAAGCTGTTCGAGTTTGGCTTCTACCTCGGATATTGTAATATCTACCTCCATATCCTTATTCCCATTTGTCATGCTGCCATTATCCCTAAGATCCTCATTAAAGACTGAGGCAAAGTATTTGTTTAGATATTGGGCCATGCCTAGATTATCCTTAACCTCCACTCCATCCTCAGTGTTTAGTGGTCCCACTTCTTCTTTGTTTTCTTCCTATTTATATGGCTATAGAACCTTTTACTATTGGTTTTAATTCCCTTTGCAATGTCCAATTCTACATGGGTTTTAGCCTGTCTCACTTTATCCCTACATGCTCTGACCTCAATAAGTTAGCTTTCTTTGCTGATCCCTCCCATCTTCCACTCCTTGTATGCTTTCTGCTTTTTCTTAATCACCTCTCTGAGATGTTTGCTCATCCAGCTTGGTCTAAGACTCCTGCCTATGAATTTTTTCCCCTTTCTTGGGATACAGGCTTCTGATAGCTTCTGCAACTTTAACTTGAAATAATCCCAGGCCTCCTTCGCCTTTAGATAAATAAATTATTTGGTCCAATCCACTTCCCTAGATAATTTCCTTAATTTATTAAAGTTAGCCCTTTTGAAATCAAAAACCCTAGTCTCAGATTTATTTTTGTTTATCCTTCCATGCAACCACATCTGCACACAGTAGTCAAGATGTGGGTGTACCATGGATTTATATAGAGGCAATATGATATTTTCTGTCTTATTATCTATCCCTTTCTTAATGATTCCCAACATTCTGTTCGCTTTTTTGACTGCCACTGCACATTGAGTGGATGTTTTCAGAGAAATATCCACAATAACTCCAAGATCTCTTTCTTGAGTGGTAACAGCTAATTTAGACCCCCATCATTTTATATGTATAGTTGAGATTACGTTTTCCAATGTGCATTACTTTGCATTTATCAACATTGAATTTTATCTGCCATTTTGTTGCCCAGTCACCCAGTTTTGACTACATCCTAGTGAATATTATGACGAGTTTATAGTTGCATGTGTTGATGATCAAAAGTGGTATTTGAAACATCAGATTCCTAGGGTTTATAATCCTCATAAGGTTGGCTCGGTTTCTGACTGTGCTGTTCTGAAGAAAATACAGTTCTGCACATCAAGTAATGTTTGCCCGAAATCTCTCAATTGGACTGATCATCTAGAGTCTAGACCCTGATTTTTCAAAGTGACCTGCTTGCCTGGATCCACCTAAAGACCCAGGAAAAGCAGTAGCGTAGCCGGGGGGGGGGGGGGGGAGCAGGGGGAGCGGCCGCTCCCCGTATGAGGAAAAGCAGGGCTAAGGCGCCTCCAGAGTCTCGCTAGGGTGGTGCTTTAAAAGGCCCGTGGCTCCTGCCACTATGGGGAGCCAGGGGCCTTTTAAAGCGCTCCCCCACCCCCAACCCCGCTGCCAGAGCGGGGGGGGGGGGGGGGGGCGCTTTAAAAGGCCCGCGGCTCCAGCCGCAGCAAGCCGCCCCTTGTCTCCCTGCTCAGCGGAGAGACACGGGGCAGCCACGGCGAGCCGTCCCTTGTCTCCCAGCTCAGCGGGGAGGCAGCGGGCAGCCACGGCAAGCCGCCCCTTGTCTCCGCTCAGCACCTCAGCCGCTGAGCGGGGAGGCAGCGGGCAGCTGCCCGCCGCCCCCCAAATCTTGGCGCCCTAGGTGACCGCCTAGAGTCGCCTAGTGGGCGCGCCAGCCCTGCCAGCGGCTCCTGCCGCTGCGGGGAGCCACGGGCCTTTTAAAGCGCCGCCGGAGCCCCAGGCCCTTTAAAGTGCTGCAGGGCGAGTACAGGGGGAGCGGGAGGTGCCTTTTTATAGCGCCGCTCCCCCTGTGCTCAAGACCTGGCTACGCTACTGAGGAAAAGGTTTGGTTTTGCTGAATTGGCAATTTCTGACCAACAAAATTTTTGTTGGAAAATTCTTGACCAGCTGTAAACATATGAGAGACAATGAGTTTTTAAAAACATTTTTATCTATTATACCTAGACTACACCCAGTTATCGTATCAATGTAGCTATTTTGGTTAGAGGTCTGATTTGATAACAATATAGTTAAAGTGGTACAACCCCCTCGTGCGAGCAGAGTTATATCACTATGAAGTGGCTTATACCAGTCTAGTTTATTTTGGTAAATTTCCTGGAATAAGTCGTACCAATGTAAGGCACCTTTCCTCAGGTATAACTGCATCCACTCTAAAAGTTGTATTAATTTATCTATAGTGGTTTCCAAACTGATATAGTTAAAGTGGTACAAAAAGTGTGGGTAGACAAGCTATGTATGTGTGTAAAGGGAGTGCCTCGCACAGTGGGGCTCCAATCTTCAACTGGAGATTATTATTTTAATTGCAGTGTCATCAAGACAATGAACAGCAGCAGCAACAGCCTGGGAATCAGGGTTTTGTATTATTGTATCAATCTGATATGTGGGTTACTTTATTAGAATTCTCAAATATGGCAAAGGTGTCTGTCACTTTAATGAATCTTTACAGTCCTCATCTGCTTGATTTTAATTTAATCCACATCCCATGGGCTAAAATGTTTCAAAATGTATTTTTAACTCCTAATAAAAATCTCTCTATAGTGGGGCCATGTTTAGCACTGCAGTTCAGGGGCTGTCTGCTTTTAATTTATTATCCTTGGGGGTGTAGCTCAGATTGGGGACTCCTGAGTTGAAATCTGACACACTTGCTGTCAAGGGCAGAAGCGGATATTTTTTAAGGATTTGAGGAGGATGAGGATGAGGATCTGATCCTCAGTTTTTGGGCTGAACATTTGAAATAAATGTTCACGATGAGTGCTTAGGGGTCAAAGCTAAAGTGGAACAGTGTGTTAATATTTTCAGTTCAATTCCAACACCATGCACCCCATTCTCCTTCCCTATGCCAAGAACTCCCTACCTCCACAGCCACCAGTCTCCCCTTAAACAAGCATGCTTGGTAGCTGAAAGCTTTATGGCTTGCTCAGAATAGGAATCTTCCCCAAGCTGTCACCAGATTTGGAGCTGAGGACACACATAATTAGTTACATGGGTAGGCCAATAAGGTTCCAAGATACCACTCTGCAAGTCAGGGAACTGTCTAGAAAATGGTTAGGAGAAAAGCCATGCTCTAATTAGCTGAAATGAGTTTCAACCCATCAACATGCACATGGGGACTAGAAAACCTCCTCACCCTCAGGTCACTCTACCACATCAAAGCATTTGTATTGGAGCAACAGGAGCGCTCTATTCCTGTTAAATCTTTGACAGCTTTTTTAAAAGTTACCTTCCCACTGCTGGTCCATAGAGTTGAAGAGGGGAAAGCGAAGTTCTGTACACAGTTCAGCTGGCTGAGCGCCACCGTTTCCTCCAGCTGATGGGTGGGAGGTACAATATGAAAATAAAGGCTGCCTCTTCCTCTCGGCTGACTGGCAAGAACAGCCTGAGCAGGGCATAAAAGAACAAGGAGCTTGGGCTGGCTCTCATCCGCCCTGCTAATTGGCAGGAGCGGATCTTCAAAGGAGAAGCGGGGCTGCCAGTCCTGCATCCATCAGCTGATTGGTGAGAGCAAAACTTCAAAAGTTTTCCCCTGAGCAGCATGGTGGAATGGAGCCAGCAGCTCCGCTGCATTTTTGAAGTCTTGCTCAGGCTGATGCTGAGGAGAGAAAGGAGGCAGCACTTTCAAGAAGTCATAATTTTAAAACTCTCAGAAGTGCTGTGGGCCAAATTCTGATCTCATTTGGGCTGATGAATGCGAGAAGAAACTCTGCTGACTTCACTGGGTTTGCACTGGTGTGAGTGTGTTTAGAATCTGTCGCTGTGTCTGTCCTGTCCAAAGTTCTGCAGCTGTGACGGCCAGCTCAAAAAGCCAAAATACAATTACAATATTTTGTTTTCAAGACACAAGGTGGGTGAGGTAATATCTTTTGTTGGACTAGCTTCTGTTGGAGAGAGACACAAGCTGTTGAGCTTACACAGAGCTCTTCTTCAGGGCTGGGAAACTTACTTTTGTTATATACTTGTATTTTCTTTTGGCATCTAGTCAACGCATTCATCTTGGTGGGGCGGCACAGCTTGTACCATTGGCATAGAACCTGGCCAACTACATATTAATATTTAAAACTTATTTTTCAGGCAGTTATTTTGTACTTAGAACACACCACCTCAACAGACACTCATATCAGTCACTAAGAGAGCACGTGCATTGGCAGACAAAAGCTCGGGCAGGCACATATTTGGGGGCAAATCTGGCCTTTGGTTATGCCTGTGCAGGATCAGATGCCAATGAAATTGCAGGACTGAGGGCAGATTTTGGCCTTCAAATGTAACGTATATGCACTCTTTTCAGGAGACTGCCTCAGCATACTGGAACCAGTGTGGTCAGCCTCTTTCTTTAGTTATTGTACATGTAGCCATGCAAAGGTGGAAGAATCAACAATAACACTGGCTTGGGTATTTAGTAGTCAGTCAATAAATCATTATAAACAAACCGTGGGATTTCCATTAGTGTTCAACATTGGCCCAACGGTGCTCCCATTGAAATTAATAGGAAAACTCCCATTGACTTCAGTGGGAGCAGAGGCAAACCAAAACCGAGTGCTTTTGAAAATCCCGTCCAAAATAGCTAGTGATGCCCCAGTGACATTTCTACCAACACCTGTAATTGCACGGCTGCTGTAATTCTTTAACTCGGGTCTTTTATAGTCAGTCTTAAACTCTGACTGCACTGCTGCTGCATTTTCCCGATTACAAATCTGTTGTTTCAAACATATTGCATGTATGCCATGACTCGTGTCATTTTGTTCCTGTGTAATATTATGGCTCCATCCAGAATAAACCACAAATGACACTAGACTGGTATAGTTCCAACTCATTCTTGTTGGGCTATTTCTTCTTAAATTAAGCAATCCCCATTATCCTCTTTCCTCATATCCTCTAACAGCATCCAGCATTTGCTTCTGTGTACCTGTCAAAGACTTAGCATCAGGACGTAAAGTACTAGCTTTATGTTATAGCAGTGGTTTTCTGGAAGAGCTCAAACACAATTACAGCAACTTTGGGCAAACTATGTTTTTATTTCTAAAGCCTTGACATTTAGCCACTAACAAGTTTAACTCAGACTTCTTAGCTGCTTGATACTTAATATTTCTATCTTGCTATAACACTTTTAGGGCCCGATCCAACTCCCGCTAAAGATCAGTGGAAAGATCCATTTGTAACTTTTCTTCCTCCTAGTATTACTCAAACACTGAGATGAAATTCTGCAGTCCTTAAATGAGCAAAACTCCCAGGGAAGATTGCAGAATTTGGCCTTCACTAAGTAATCCGTCCCAAAGCCCTCTAAAATAAGGATTTACCAATAATCTCATCTGCAGATTGGGAGACTGAGGCAGGGAGGTTAAGAAACTAATCCAAGGTCATAGGTGAAGACATTTTCAGAGCTAGGACTAGACCTCAGAAGGTCCATGCTCCCGAGAACTAAATAACTGGACTATGTACATATTCCAATTACTGTGGCACGTGACGTGGCATGGACCTCCTCAAGGGAGAAGTCAGTTAGCTGAGCCCGGTATTGAGCCAATCAAATAATTAACCTGGCTAGATAAATTGTATTAATTTTTCTTTCATAGGCCCCGATTCAGCAAGGTACTTAAGGCACCTTCATAGTCCCATCATATGCTTAAAATTAGGCACATACTCTCATATCTTGCTGAATGAGGGTGATAAGGAAAAATTTCCTTTAAGGGAAAATAAATAAATATTTTATTTATATTATATATATATATATATACACATACATACATACATACATATACACACACACACACCCCCTTTGGCACTTGTAGCAATTGGATTAAGAATCTGTATTGTTAAGACTTATATCACTTTGCTTTCAGTGTAACAAGATTTCTTGTTTTTAATCGAATATGTACAGTAGCATTACTAAATGTTTCAGATCCATTGTGCATCTGGTACCTAAAGGGCATGGAATCATGATCAGGTGTAAACTATTTGGAGTTCTCTAGCAATCCCAGCCATGTTATAGAAGTAGCAGAGACTATATACTAGACACCAGTTTTAAAAACAAGAACATGTAACTAACGTGAACTAAAATAAATTGTTCATACTCTGGCTCAAAAACATGACATTCAAACCCCATTCAAAATTAGCTCCACAAAAATCAAGCTAAATTAATAGCTCATATCAGAGTTGGCTTCACTTCAGGAAAATTTCTCTTGCCTTTGTAAACACAGCTGAGCCTCCATTTTCCCCCTTCCTATTGGCAATGTACTTCAGTGCTGCTAAATAAGGATGTCTCAACAGTCTCTCCATGTACAGTAATCTCCAAGCTTTCAGCATCAGTGTATGTCTGACAGCTATCCTAGCTTTACTCAGCACACAGGAAATAAGTGTACAGAACATGTGTTTATAAAATGTTAGTTCTTTAGTCAGGATTTTATTAGGATAAACAATTTGCTGGGTTACCTCTGGGGATTAGTCTGACATTACAGAAAGCCCCTTTGTCATCATGGTCCTGTCAATGTTTCCATTACCAAATCCCATATTTCTGGATAGAATTAGATAGGACACACTCACTCCAGGATAAAATCCAGCAGATTTCTATCAAGAAAAATCTCTCCCCACCACAAAAATATTGCATCTGCCTATTTTTATGTCCCAGAAGCCCAGTATGGTACCTATTGCTCAAAAGTAGCTACATGTTTCCAAAATGTAGATTAGTGTCTTTGGATATTTAATTTTTTGTGTTGTTTCTCAGAACCCCTAAATACCGAGGATTTCCTTATTCTATAACCCCTCTCCATTCATTTTACCACAATGTGACAGGGTGGGATTCACTACACTAGCATCTCCTGCTGGTCATCTTGCGAATCAGCTCCCCAGGTCAGCACACCAACTCTTGGTGGTGTCTCACCCACCGTCACTTCAAGGACCACGGTGTCCTCTTCAGGACACAGCCCTCTGGCTGTGCAACACTCCTTCTGGGGGACAGTACAGCAGTCCGACTTCCTTAGTGGCAGGGTGGGGGGGCACCCACTACTCTACATCCCAGCCCAGGACCCTGTAGATAGCAGCCATGTGCTGCATCCCCTCCAACCTCTCAGTCTATTTCCCTGGGCCACTTCCCTGCAGCCCCAGTACCTTCTTCGCTCTAGCAGCACTTCTCTGTCCAGGATGATGGCTTTCTTCCACCTGCAAGGCAGCCAGTCCTCCCTCCTTAAACTTCAAGGAGTAACTGAACCTGCTCTGCCCTGCAGCTCTTCTTATATGGGCCTGCCAGGCCCTGATTGACTGCTTCTCACAGCCCCTTTTCTATTGGCTGCTTTCTGCACAGCCTCCCTAGGGCTCCATTAACCCCTTACAGGCCAGTGTGGGGCACATGCCCCATCACACGCAGTCAGAAACCTTTGTGCCAAGAGGACTGGTGACTAACTCCCTTCTGGGTCAAACCATTTCACTCTTAACATTTGCTAAAAGGGATCATTGTTAAACAACTTTAGAGTCCTTCATATGCCAGTTGGAACTAAGGGTCAGAAATCAGTTAGGGCCTGATCCAAAGCCCATTGAGGTCAGTGGAAATATTCCCATCAACTTCAGTGGGTTTTGGATTACATCCTAATTGAGGTCCAGAAAATTTATATTTGAGGATAGTCCCAGAAGCAGTGGGTCCCTCATATGGAGTGGCATGCCATTTTCTCTTGTCATTGACAATCACTGAGGGAGTGAAGGGTGAAAGACATCAGGTCTTTTTAACACATTATGCTAGTCCTGTAGTTAGCGGCACTCACTGTGTGAGTGGTCACATGGTGTGCAATGGCAGACCTGCTGCAGAAGATGGACATTGTGTGGGTGAGGGGCACAGGACAGCTGTGTGTAAATGTATATTACCCGGTCAGTCTTGAGAAGGTGCTAGGCAAAACACCCATAAACTTCACTGGGGCCAGGATTTCACTCCAGGTCCTTAGTTACCTACCAGAGAGTTTTAAAAAGAATTTAATCCTCACATGCCACAGGTGGGAATTTCAAAAGCATTCGTCCTGGCTCTGCTCCCATTGAAATCGGCAGTAAAATTCCCATTCGCTTCAAGGAGAGCAGTGTAAGACCAACAGTGAATGCTTTTGAAAAATCCCATGCCACATGACTTTCAGTCACTGAAGAACAGAATGACACCATGAATATTATTCATGCAGAGTTTCTATTTGTTAATACACAGATGTCCTGAAAGTTTCCATTCAGAACAGTGCTTTTAGTATTAAACCTTCACATTTTATTTTTTGCATATATTAATATGAGAAAACAAGAGCAGCTTTAGTATCAAACCCAGATTTCAGACCCTCAGCTAGGTCAGATCGACAAAGTGCCATTGAAGCCAATTTATAGCATCTGAGGAACTGAACCCTAATTTTTTTTTCTTCACACATTCCTGCATGAGTGGAACCTGCTGTGAAACAAAGATCTAATTAACATGCCAGTGGTGTAACCTAGTTGGTTTTTAAATGTGGCTTTTAAGGATGAGAAGGAAAATTGTGTTACTGGACCAAGGGAAAAGATAATTGCAGACAGATTAACCATAACTCCGGAAGTGATGTCATCTAAACACCAGTGATCTGATGCATCACATGTATTAAGTACACGTTTAAGTCTTTACATGCCACAGGGAGACAGTAAAGTATCTGAGGCCAGGAAATGGGATCTATTTGCTTTCTTACACATTGGTTTGCAAGTACAGTTCATTAATTTGGCTTTTCATGACTTGGAAAATCAAGCCAATTTGCTCTTTAATCTAATCTAAGAAATGATTTTCTTCAAAAAGCCATTGTCGCTTCCATCCACAGAATAACACTCTTGGCTTCAACAGCATTACATCCAGTCATACAGCCAGGTTTCATAACTCCCCACTGAATTACATCTGGGTAAGGCAGAGGGTCAGATTGTAGTTAGCAATCTGTGGGCGGACAAGAGGGAAGGTTTGAAAAAATTTCCTCCCCTCAGCATGCCTGCACAGTGGCTAGCCGCTGGAGTGGGGAGCACGGGAACGGTGCTGGTCTGTTCCGGCTTTCAGACTTCCCTCAGGCTGAGAGCATGGGTGGCTGGTGACCCGGCCATTGGGGGAGGCTAGCCCACGGCCCGCCCCTGCCCCTCTGCCCCCCACCTCCACAGGAGCCCATAGGTCCCCCCTCCCCCCACACACACATGGGCTCCGGCCCCAGCACTGGGTGACCAGAGGGCGAGGCTCCAGCCCCGGTGTGCCAGGTGGCAGCACTCCTGGCCCTGGTGCACCAGGCAGCACAGTTCCCAGCACCAGCTGCCCTGCCTCCCTGCGGAACAGGGAGCAGCCAGCCCCGGTGCTCTGGGCAGCGCGACCCCAACACCAGCCACTCTGACGCCCTGTGAGAGGCGGGGCGGCCAGCCCTGGTGCTCCCGGTGGTGTGGCCACAGCACCAGCTGCCCTGCCAGGCCTGCCAGCCTGGGCCAGTCAAGGCAGAGTGCTGGAATGCAGGGAGGGCCTGGCCTGGGGGCGGAGCATTGGCAGGGCCATGCTAGGCTGTTTTGGAAGGCACAGTCTACCCCTGCCTATGATATTCATCGCCCATGGGTGAGAGGGAGAAAGTGGAGGTTTTTCCATTGACTTCAATGAGACCAGGTTCTGGACAGGGGTGGGCAAACCTTTTGGCCTGAGGACCACATCTGGGTGGGGAAATTGCATGTAGGGACATGAATGTAGGGCTGGACAGGGGGTTGGGGTGTGGGAGGGGGTGCGGTGTGCAGGAAGGGGCTCAGGGCAAGGGGTTGGGGCAGAGGAGGGGTGTGAGGTATATGAGGTTGCTCAGGGAAGGGGGTTGGGATACAGGAGGGGGCTCAGGGTAGGGGTGCAGGGAGGAGAGCAGGAGGGGGCTCAGGGCAGGGGGTTCAGATGCAGGAGGGGTGCAGGGTGCATCAGGGGGCTCAGGGCAGGGGGTTGGGGTACAGGAGGTTTGTGGGTGTGGCAGGGGGCTCAGGGCAGGGGGTTGCATTGCAGGAGGGATGCGTCAGGGGGTTGGGGTGCAGGCAGGGTGTGGCAGGGGGCTCAGGGCAGGGAGTTGAGGTGCAGGGTGCAGGAGAGGTTCGGGATGCGGGCTCCGGCCTGGTGCTGCTTCCCCAGAGGCCACAGGGACGTGGTACCAGCCGCTTCCAGGAGCAGCACGGGGCCCACGCCGCCACAGGGGTAGTAATCGTGTGGGCCGGATCCAAAGCCCTGACAGGCCGGATCCGGCCCGTGTGCCATAATTTGCCCATCCCTGTTCTGGACCCTTCATTAATATGTTCTGCTGCCATCCGTTACCCAAGTAGCTGATGCACAGGGTGCAAAGTAGACAGTTGAATTACAAGAGGCTGGGAAAATAGCAGCACATAGGGCTTCCCAAATTGCACTGATTTTTAAATGACTCTTGGTGTCCCAATTAGAAGAGATTTAAACATCCACCTTTCTGCTCCCAAAAGAGAACCTACCATAGGATTGTAGTGGCAATAGACCAACACCAAAACTTCAGATCAAAGCACCCCTGGAGTTCGGAAAAGTTCAGATCCAGATCCTAGCTTCATGACTGGATCCTAGTTCTATAATGGTCTCTACCAAAACCTTGGCTCTAATCTTACAGCCCCAGCTCTGGACAAAGATTGAATATGGATCCAGATCTGGAGTAGTGGAATGTAGCTAGCGCTGGTCTCTAAATTAAAAGTTTGGGATAAGAGCTTCACAAACCTGTGGGGCAGAGAGAGATGCAGCTTTACCCTTGGGAGAAAAAAAATCTAGAGACAGAAACAAATCCATTTGCTACAACTGTGTCCTTAATTATGGAAATAATTTCTGAATTACAAACATCTCTACATCCAGGGTTTGTAGAACAGTGAGATCCCTAAAAGGAGACAATTCGGTCTAGTCTAGCAATTATGATTACAACAAACATGGTCTTTGTGTGGGACTGGGACTTTTTTAAATATGGCAATAGAATGAATGAAACTGTAAAGAATTAGAGTTGGGTAGAGGAACCCCCGCCATCCCCATGTTTGTTGTTAAATTAGGCAGCAAAAGGAGTGTAACCTCTCAGACAGGATATTAATGAGGGAGGCTAGAGGGCTCAGGAAATAGTTGATAGGGCATGTAACCTGCCCCATATTAACAAATCCAGTCCGGGTCTGGGATGATCAAAAGGCTAAACCAGCTCATGACTGATAAAATTCAGAGACCACCAAACAATCTCAGTCCAGTTCCACCAGTTTCCACATCACAAAACCCACCATCTACATTGGTATCACCCTTGTCAGGAGCCTCTGCAGAGAGGCCAAGCATGGAATGGGGTTTCTTTGCGTCAGGGTAGAGTCACCTCAGTGGAGCAGAGTAGGCAAGCTTACATTGCTGCAGCCCCAGTACTGGTTCTGGGCACAGATGACAACAGTGTCCAGTTAAATTGCAACTTTTCACGGACAATACATTCACTTTAAAATTTTAAAAATTTAAAAATAAATACATTAAGATAATCTCATTAAAAACATATGCAAAACATTTGCAGGTTTTGAATAAAAATGCAAGTAATGCTGATTTTTATTGTTATAAAGGACACTGTAGGGTGATTCCAGAAGCTCAACTGATGACTGAAAACATCCATTTTTAGATCTCTCTGGCTCTTTGGGTAACATTAGAAATGCAAAATATATTCAGTTGCTTTTCAGATGGAAAAGAATGAAATAATTTAATCCGTATCAGATAAATGTGGCTAGCGCTTCTCAGCCCTCCTCACTTAACCTTCAGAGTCATCCTCACAGGCAAGCCATTAAAGCTCTGAGGAACTTCATGCACTACGTATCTTTCAGGCAAATAAAGTGCTAATTTTTGTAAAATAAAATGTAAAGTAGCTCCAAACAAATATTCCACATGGTCAAATCTTCAGGCATCACTCATTTCACCAACTGGCATAAAAAGCTGCTTTCCAATACAGAAAACTTTGAGATTACAAAAAACTAATTTAATGGTAATAAGTGTCAGAATTTAGCTTTACTGCACCTTGAACAGCTAGGGGTCTGCATGGACTCAAAAATAAACAAGGGTTATTTCCAGTGAACACAAACAGGGCTTCTTAAAATTAAGAACCTAGTTAATTACAGTTACATCTTGCTTAAGCTTGTATAAGAATCACACAGTTCCACCAAGCCTTTATGCATGATTAGTGCTTTATATTTCATAAGAACGGCCATACTGGGTCAGACCAGAGGTTCATCTAGCCAGTTTCCCATCTTCCGACAGCGGCCAATGCCAGGTGCCCCAGAGAGAATGAAAAGAACAGGTTATCATCAAGTGATCCATTCCCTGTCACCCATTCCCAGCTTCTGGAAAACATAAGCTAGGGACACCATCCCTGCCCATCCTGGCTATTAGCCATTGATGGACCTATCTATCTTCATGAACTTATCTAGGTTTTTTTTTTAAAAAAAAACCCTGTAAGTGTCTTGGCCTTTATAACATCCTCTGCAAGGAGTTCCATAAGTTGATTGTGCATTGTATGAACACAGTTTGTGTGAATCTGGGAGCTGCTTACTCTTCAGGTTCAGAAACTTCACAGGTAGGTAGAGCTGCAGCTGGAAAATGAACCCAATCGGGCCGGACTAGTTCATCAGTCTTCTTATAACCTGACAAATGACAGAAATCCTTCACCCATGCATAGAAATCAGAGGCTGACATGCTGCAGCTGGCCATGCTGCATTTCTTACTCATCTCAAGTACAGGACAAGCAGGGGAGGAAGAATTAATGCAATGTGGGTCAGTAACTGAGCAGTTGCATGGCACCTTTGAAAATCCACATGAATATGTTGATAGACACAATTTTCAATATTTGTACTGTTATAGTACCGGACATGACAGACTCTTTTCCCTGACATGATTGTAGCTTTACTAAGTACTCTAAGACAATTCAGAGGATAGTAGATTGGGGAGGTTTTTGTAACAATCACTCTCAGGCAATCTGGGTCTCACCTCTGGAATCTTCAATATCCTTGAATAGAAGGCGTGTCACACCCTTAATTGTATAGGTAAAGGTGGTACATCTGACACTGGACAAAATTCCAGAAATTCTTTGATTGCATTTGTTCACTCATAATTTCCAGGTGATGCTACATAGTACCAGGGAGAGCGATTTCCAAAAGAGTTAATTGCTGAAGTGTACATCTTAAAATATAGATAATACTCTTCTCCGCAAGAATAGTAAAAAGTTTCCTTCCTGGGTCAACACAAATGTCTCCTTTGTCTCTAAACAATAATTACTCTGGACCAGATTGTGCTACTCTAATTCACATTCACCAAAGACTCTTAAGCAAAATAAACAGTGATGGGATAAGAGGGAAGGTTCTCTTATGGATTGGTAACTGGTTAAAAGATAGGAAATAAAGGGTAGGAATAAATGGTCAGTTTTCAGAATGGAGAGAGGTAAATAGTGGTGTCCCCAGGGATCTGTACTGGGCCCAGTCCTATTTAACATATTCAAAAACGATCTGGAAAAAGGGGTAAACAGTGAGGTGGCAAATTTGCAGATGATACAAAACTACTCAAGATAGTTAAGTCCCAGGCAGACTGCAAAGAGCTACAAACGGATCTCTCAAAACTGGGTGACTGAGCAACAAAATGGCAGATGAAATTTAATGTTGATAAATGCAAAGTAATGCACATTGGAAAACATAATCCCAACTATACATGTACAGTGATGGGGTCTAAATTAGCTGTTACCACTCAAGAAAGATCTTGGAGTCATTGTGGATTAGGGTGATCAGATGTCCCGATTTTATAGGGACAGTCCCGATTTTTGAGACTTTTTTCTTGTATTACCCCCACCCCCGTCCCGATTTTTCACATTTGCTGTCTGGTTCTCTGAAATCATCCACTCAATGTGCAGCAGCAGTCAAAAAAGCAAACAATGTTGGGAATCATCAAGAAAGGGATAGATAATAAGACATAAAATATCATATTATCTCTATATAAATCCATAGTGTGACGGGTTGGGGCCACAGAGACCTGCTTGGTGCTGCCACCTGGTGTGCCAAGGTTACTTCTGCCCCTGCTTCCAGGCCTTTTCCAGCTTGGGACTCCCGAATCCTGTCTGTTTTGAGCCAGATTCCACTGATCTGCTGCAAACACAGACCCAGGTCCGAACCAAGCCCACTCACCACTGTAAGGCCCCTGGAAGCGCTCTTGCCTTTGACACCCAGTTGCTCAACTCCAAGGAGGCTCAAACCCTTAATGAATCCGTTTTACCCTGTATAAAGCTTATACAGGGTAAACTCATAAATAGTTCGCTTTCTATTTCAAAGATAGAAAGGTATGCACACCTGTTCACTTTCCCAAGGCACTAACGCGTACACAAGGAAACTTAATAAGTAAAAAGTGATTTTAATAAGTACAAAAATTAGGATGTAAGTGAGTTCAATTAGTGACAAACAGAACAAAGTGAATTACCGAATAAAATAAAAGAGAACACGCAGTTCTATGTCTAATCACCCTGTGTACAGATAAACCCCTCACTGGGTCCAACAATCACTCACCCCCCTAATGTCTTTGTCCTCTGTTCAGTCTCTTTCAGGTCTCCTTGGGGGGTGGAGAGCTTCTTCCTTTAGCCAGCTCAAGACAAAATGGAGGGGTTTCCTCGGGGTTTAAATAGATTTTCTCCTCTGGGTGGACACCCCTCCCTCTCCCTGTGTAGCATCCAGTTACCAAATGGAGTTGGGGTCACATGGACCAGTCACCTGCCCAACTCAGTTCCAGACCAGCCACATTCCTGGCAAAGTTCAAATGTGGATTGGTGACTGCAAGTTCTATTGTCTGTTAAGTGCTTCTTGATTGGGCACTTAACCTGCACATTCCTTTCTCAAGAAATACAACCGATATTCATAACTTCAACTACAACAATGATACATGCATACAAACAGGAGGAATAAATTCAGTAGGTCATAACTTTCACAGAGATATGTTACATGGCACATGTAGCATAAAACATATTCTAGTTACATATATACATTTATAAGCATCTCCCCATAAAGTTTTATGGGGAACAGCGTCACACATAGTATGGCCACACCTTGAATACTGTGTGAAGATGTGGTCGCCCCATCTCAAAAAAGATATATTGGAATTGGAAAAGGTTCAGAAAAGGCAACAAAAATGATTAGGGGTATAGAACGGCTTCCGTATGAGGAGAGATTAATAAAACTGGGATTTTTTAGCTTGGAAAAGAGGCGACTAAGGGGGGATATGATAGAGGTCTATAAAATCATGAGTGGTATAGAGAAAGTAAATAAGGAAGTGTTATTTACTCCTTCTCATAATACAAGAACAAGGGGCCACCAAATGAAATTAATAGGTAGCTGGTTTAAAACAAACACAATAAAGTATTTTTTCACGCAATGCACTGTCAACCTCTGGAACTCCTTGCCAGAGGGTGTTGTGAAGGCCAATACTATAACAGGGTTCAAAAGGGAGCTAGATAGATTAATGGAAGATAGGTCCATCAATGGCTATTAGCCAGGATGGGCAGGAATGGTGTCCCTAGCTTCTGTTTGCCAGACGCTGGGATTGGGTGACTGGGCATGGATCACTTGATGATAATCTGTCTGTTCATTCTCTTTGGGGCATCTGCCATTGACCACTGTTAGAAGACAGGATTCTAGGCTTCATGAACCTTTGGTCTGACCCAGTATGGCCGTTCTTATGTTCTTACATTAGCTAGCCCATTATTATACACCTTTCGCTTTCCCAAAGTCATATTATTGTAAGTGTGTATCATAGTTCGGCTCTAACACATCTCTAAATCATAGGCCAGGATTTTAACGATTTTGGTAATTAATGCATTTTCATTAAAAATAAATACACTTCTTCACTGTTAGCTGCTCCTGTAGATACACAGACAAAGCAATTAGTTACTGCAAATTTTGGAAAAGAAATGGATGTGCATATACAAATCTGGAAAGACACTAAAAATATCAATCAAGAGAGAAGCACGATAAATGTCAATTATATAAGAAAGAATTTTCCAGTTAAAGCAACATTTACTTAAATGTTTGGTAGAAAGATGGTAAAGATGGAATTTAAATCTACACGTAGCATGTCCACAATTATATGCATACGCTCAAAGGGCGAAATTCACCCCTGTGCAGAAAGACAACTCAAGGCAAACTTACATCATCAACGTTATCTGTGTTGGCCCTCTGCATGGGGGTGAATTTCACCCAAAATGCAGTGACTTTTTGGGAATCCAATTCAGCTCACTAGTGCTGAATTTTCTTTTAAAATGCTTTCCCCCTGATTTATCCAGTGCTTATTGTATATTATCAAACCCTATCCTGGAAAAGACATGCTTGCAGTTAGGTGAGAACACAGTATTTTGGCAGGGTTAATACAAATATCCAAGGATTATTCCTGGCATACCAACTGTGATGCTGATGCCAGCTCTGATCAAAACTGTAGGCTCAGCTGAAAATTGACAAACTAACAGCTGAAAGTCAGACCAATTCACTTGTGTACTAGTACAGATTAAAGTCGTTGTTAACTGTATAAGAATGTATTCGGCATTTTAACTGCATGAAAACTTGTGGGATGTTGCATGTATTGTTTTCTTTTATCTGTATCCTGTTATAATGTAATAGCAATCATTTACATTGTATATACCCCTGTAACTAACCAACCCATCAAATTAGCCTTGTGTAATACAAATAAAGAACTTCGCCAATAAAGTGCTAATTCTTGTGAATTTGAAGGCAAGTGATCATTGTGTGTGATGATCAGCTATCAAAGACTCTAAATGCACTCCTCTCTTTCCCCCAGTCAAAGAGCGAGCCCATGTGGACGGTGATCCTGTCAGCTTGTTTTCTGTGAGAAGAAGCTATAAGTGTGGATTTAGGGAAAGATCCTGCATCTCTGGACTGTTTGGACTCTTACAGGGAAGGGTACTGAATGGAAAGTGGAGATCCCCAGAGACAATCTGGGTACCTTGAAAAGATTTTTGGGAAACTGGCAGTTTATTACATCTCTGCCACCATGTGGAATTATAGACTGTGATTCACCTGCATATGTATTTAATCTGCTTTAAACTCTCACTAACTCATTTAGAAGGCAGCTTGACGTGAGTCAGTGACTGGTTTTGGGACTGGTAGTAGCCTGAAATATTTGCGATGTTTGGTGTCAATGACCATTTATGACTATGTACAGTTTGTCTGGGTGGCAAGATAAAGTGGAACCTCAAAGATATGAATACCAGAGTTATGGACTGACCGGCCAACCAGGCACCATGGAGAACTGGAAGTAAGCAATCAGGCAGCAGCAGCAACAAAAAAAAGAATCCCTTCAAAACAACCCCTCCCCCCCCCACACCCTCGCCATACTGTACTGTGTCTGTATTGCATCTTAAAGGTAGGCACATCTGGGTTTCCTGTCCCCACTCCCACCCCTTACTCGTCACCCTAGAGCGGCAGGGAGAGCCACTTCCAGGTAGGCGGTGAAGACACTGAGTTTCACAGGCACAGCTGAGAGTCCCTGAGCAGGCAAAGCAAGAGCAGCCCTGGGGTCTGCGCCGCTTTCCTGAAAGCCATGGGCGCAGTTCCCCCCTCCCCCCGGCTGGGAGGGGGCCAAGCTGACTTGCTCAGTCCCTGGCCCGCAGTGTGAGCTGCTGGAGCCCAAACTCCTGCCTGCACGCTGTACTCTGGAGGAGCAGCTCACTTTTAAAGGGCCACAGCCTGCACCGTGCGTCCACTGACACCGCGGTGCCTTAGGGTGCCTCACTCCTCCCCCCTGCAGCCAGGAGGCTAGAACCAGCTGCCTCTCCCCACCTCCAGTCGCCGGGAAGCCACTTACAGGTAGGAGGTGTAGACGCTGACGTTCGCAGACACAGCTGTGAGCCCCCGCTCCAAGCAGTCCGCCTGGAGGAGCATCCCATAATGTCTTGCTCAGAGTGACGAACAGCTTCCACTCCTGAGGTGTCCGTAACTCTGAGGTTCTACAGTAGACTGAAGAGGCTGAGGGGACTGTCTGTGATTGGATGATAAGGTTGTTAAAGTGAGCCAGGAGTTCACACTTGTTACTGGGATGGTGAACACCACCACTTTGGGATGTCTGCCCCGCTTTTGACAGTCTGACTTGAGGTAGGCACTCATCACCATGAGCCACTTCAGACAGTGTGACACCAACATACATTGAAACATACTGGTGAGTGACTGGTATTGTGCAGACATGCAGGGCTTGATTCTCCACTGCTTTGGTAGAGAGTTACACATGTGAAAAGTGAGTGTAAAATACTGCCAGTGGTAGCATCATGCTGTCACTTTGGGGCAAAGTGTACCTGTAGTGAAGTCTGAAACTTCAAATGTGTGTGCGTTTGTGAGCATGTTATATAATACAGTAAGGCCATATTAGTATTTCAGTAGGGAAGTGTTCAAGTGTGCTTGTTATGTATATGGTGCATATAGTATCAAATGTCCTGATCCAATGGGCCACTCTATGGGATTCTTTCCAATGATTTCAACAGGCATTGGATCAAAACTTAAATGCACGTGGTATTGTTTTTTAGGTGTGTACACTCCAAGGCAGTCTCTCATATTCTCCTGTATTTGATTTATCTTGCAACTGATATATGGACTTTTCCATACATTGTAGATGTCTTGTCAGTGTTTTTTGTTTAGTTATCACCCTATACTCAGTCCAATAGTTAGATGTAACTATAGATCAAAACGAATATTATGGACATTTAAGAATCCAGATACCAAATGTCTGGTACCTCAATGAGCTGCTGCTTTCTTGTTATTTAGATCCCTCTATGCTGTGCTACCTAAATATCAGAACATTACAACCCGAGGGCCTGATCCTGCAAAGTTTTGAGCAACTTGCAGTATCGGATCCTTTATGTTGTCACCACATGGTGATAATAGTTCACAATAAAGTTTACACTGGTTTTGAAGAATCAATTGTTACTATGCTATGAAATATAACAGCAATGCTTATAACATGTGTAGCTGAAGCCTGGCCTGACATAAATAATTAACACCTGGAGGGAGGCCTAATTTATTGGAGGATAGAATTAGGGAGGTAAACAGATCACTAGATTGAAAAAGATAGAATGTGAGAGTCAGCTAAGATAAGAGGGAGAACATTTAGGGAACCATTTACTAACAATGGACAAGATAAGTTAGGAATGTATAAAGGAGGTTGAGCATGGCCAATGTATTGACATAGCATGCTGCTCAGGGATTAGTTCCTGCAAAGTAACCAACCCAATCCAAAAATGTGTGATGTAAAGTATGATATAGTAAATGCAATGAGATCTGTAAATGTATATGAAGGGAGAGGGTTTCTGTGTCATTCTGAATGTGTAGTATGTCCTATACCCACTCCCAAACTTGAGTCTGATCAACTCACCATAGCTTTGCTATATGCCAAATAAAGGAACCCGAGTGATGAAATCTGGAGCCGAATGCAGCATTTTGGATTCCAGAGAACTGGATGAAATGTTCTCCCAGAACTGGACTTCAGAAAAGCAGACTTTGACTCCCTCAGGGAACTGATGGGCAAGGTCCCCTGGGAGAATAACATGAGGGGGAAAGGAGTTGAGGAAAGCTGGCTGTATTTTAAAGAAACCTTATTGAGGTTGCAGGAACAAACCATCCCGATGTGTAGAAAGAAAAGTAAATATGGCAGGCGACCAGCTTGGCTTAACAGTGAAATCCTTGCTCGTCTTAAACACAAAAAAGCAGCTTACAAGAAGTGGAAGATTGGACAAATGACCAGGGAGGAGTATAAAAATATTGCTCAGGCATGCAGGAGTGAAATTAGGAAGGCCAAATCACACTTGGAGTTGCAGCTAGCTGGAGATGTTAGGAGTAACAAGAAGGGTTTCTTCAGGTATGTTAGCAACAAGAAGAAAGTCAAGGAAAGTGTGGGCCCCTTGCTGAATGAGGGAGGGAACCTTGTGACAGAGGATGTGGAGAAAGCTAGTGTACTCAATGCTTTTTTTGCCTCTGTCTTCACAGACAAGGGCAGCTTCCAGACGGCTGCACTCCGCAGCATGGTATGGGGAGGAGGTGACCAGCCCTCTGTGGAGAAAGAAGTAGTTCGGGACTATTTAGAAAAGCTGGACAAACACAAGTCCATGGGGCCGGATGCACTGCATCCGAGGGTGCTAAAGGAGTTGGCCGATGTGATTGCAGAGCCATTGGCCATTATCTTTGACAAATCATGGCAATCGGGGGAGGTCCCGGATGACTGGAAAAAAGCTAATGTAGTGCCCATCTTTAAAAAAGGGAAGAAGGAAGATCCGGGGAACTACAGGCCAGTCAGTCTCACCTCAGTCCCTGGAAAAATCATGGAACAGGTCCTCAAGGAATCAATTCTGAACCACTTAAAGGAGGGGAAAGTGATCAGGAACAGTCAGCATGGATTCACCAAGGGCAGGTCATGCCTGACTAACCTAATTGCCTTCTATGATGAGATAACTGGCTCTGTGGATGAGGGGAAAGCAGTGGATGTGCTATTTCTTGACTTTAGCAAAGCTTTTGATACAGTCTCCCACAGTGTTCTTGCCAGCAAGTTAAAGAAGTATGGGCTGGATGAATGGACGGTAAGGTGGATAGAAAACTGGCTGGATGGTCGTGCTCAACGGGTAGTGATCAATGGCTCCATGTCTAGTTGGCAGCCGGTATCAAGTGGAGTGCCCCAAGGGTCGGTGCTGGGGCCGGTTTTGTTCAGTATCTTCATCAACGACCTGGAGGATGGTGTGGACTGCACCCTTAGCAAGTTTGCAGATGACACTAAACTGGGAGGAGTGGTTGATACGCTGGAGGGTAGGGATAGGATACAGAGGGACCTAGACAAATTAGAGGATTGGGCCAAAAGAAATCTGATGAGGTTCAACAAGGACAAGTGCAGAGTCCTGCACTTAGGACGGAAGAATCCCATGCACTGCTACAGACTAAGGACCGAATGGCTGGGCAGCAGTTCTGCAGAAAAGGACCTAGGGGTTACAGTGGATGAAAAGCTGAATATGAGTCAACAGTGTGCCCTTGTTGCCAAGAAGGCTAACGGCATTTTGGGCTGTATAAGTAGGGGCATTTCCAGCAGATCGAGGGACGTGATTATTCCCCTCTATTCGGCACTGGTGAGGCCTCATTTGGAGTACTGTGTCCAGTTTTGGGCCCCACACTACAAAAAGGATGTGGATAAATTGGAAAGAGTCCAACGGAGGGCAACAAAAATGATTAGGGGGCTGGAGCACATGACTTATGAGGAGAGGCTGAGGGAACTGGGATTGTTTAGCCTGCAGAAGAGAAGAGTGAGGGGGGATTTGATAGCTGCTTTCAACTACCTAAAAGGGGGTTCCAAAGAGGATGGATCTAGACTGTTCTCAGTGGTAGAAGATGACAGAACAAGGAGTAATGGTCTCAAGTTGCAGAGGGGGAGGTTTAGGTTGGATATTAGGAAAAACTTTTTCACTAGTAGGGTGGTGAAGCACTGGAATGGGTTACCTAGGGAGGTGGTGGAATCTCCTTCCTTAGAGGTTTTTAAGGTCAGGCTTGACAAAGCCCTGGCTGGGATGATCTAGTTGGGGTTGGTCCTGCTTTGAGCAGGGGGTTGGACTAGATGACCTCCTGAGGTCCCTTCCAACCCTGAGATTCTATGATTCTATGATTCTATGGACAAGGCATTCTGGATAAGCCAAGTGGAAAAGGTCTTGGAGGGAATCACAACATGAGCTGCAAGACACACACTTGGATTTATATGTGATATTTTTAATTATCAATACATATAACCACACAGTGCCTATTCACAATATTGCTTAAGTGACTGGTATTATATTTTAAGCTATCCTCAGTTTCATATTAGTACTTTAAATCAGAGCATCTTTAAGATAGAGCTCTTGTAGCAGTAAAAAACCTTGTAAAAAGTTTTTTGGTCATTTTCTATGCTGCTCATGCACTTTTATCACAATACTCTGAAATCCCTATATAACTGCTCACATAGGATGCCTATTAAAGTATATTCTCTTCTGATTACATCAGCACATATACTTGATATACAAGAATGACAATGATCTACGGAAAACATGTGTTGAATAAAACGGCAGTTATATTAGTGATAAAAGTTTGTGTTGGCAAAAGAGGGATCGGTTTTCTCTCTTCAGGAAAAACTCTTCTGATTCAATAGTGGACTTTAGTTGAATTATTTTTTTGGACAAAAACAACAAGAAGTCCAAGTAGGGTTTTTTACCCATGAAAGCTTATGCCTAAATAAATCTGTTGGTCTTTAAGGTGCCACCAGACTCCTCGTTGTTTTTGTGGATACAGACTAACACGGCTACCCCTCTGATACTCGACACCAGAGCCGTAACTAGATATTTTGGCGCCCGAGGCAAAGGAAGGACCCTCGCCACCGAAATGCCGCCGAAGATGGTGGCGGCCCAAACGCTGACGGCGGAAGCTGAGGAGCACAGAAAACTCCCTGAGCCGGCGGCATTTTGGCGGCAGCCCAAACGCTGCTGCCGTCTTCGTTGGGCTGCTGCCGAAATGCTGCTGGCTCGGGGAGTTTTCTGCACCCCTCAGCTTCCGCGCTGAGGGAATTGCCTTACTCGCCTTGCCCTTGTTACAGCACTGATTGGCACCTTCTTTGGACAGAAACTATCGTGCTCAGGGTAGAAGGTTACAAAACCACAATTCAAAAACTCCTTTTAATGCAAAATGTAATCTTAAAAAGTTATAAAATACTTTCGAACAACAGATCTTTTATCTGGCCTTTGTGATGCCCTACATGTTCAAGCCAGTTAACCAAATAAGACAATCCCCTATCATTAAAGATGATCTCATAAAAATGTGACTCCTGGGAAACTTTCTTGCACGTAAGACTTTAAATCTAAGCCCTGATACAGTCTGACTAGCACTGGTGTTTGCTTAGCACAATTTAGTGGTTTCTGAGACAAAGCCAGCATTCCCAAGACTCAATTTAATAAAGCAGATGAAGTCATGCATTCTGGATGCTTCAGGAAGAAGGGGGAAATAAAAGAATCTGTATTAACAAAAAGATGTTTTCCTGTTAATTTAATACATTAAAAACACACCTAGAGTTATCAGTCAAATAATAATATTTTGAGGGCTTACGCTGTTGTAAATGAGAGGATCTTAGAGAAGCAAGCTGTATCCACATCCATAGATTCCAGTGAGCCTTCCAGAAGCAGCGTGTCAAATTATAGCAGAATTAATACAAGATCAGAACAATGGGCTTCTGTGACTGGCAATATTATCAGTGATGTGGTGCAGTGTGGTTCAAAGGTAAAGGTGTGTCCCAGTAAATGGTGTGTGTAATACCAAAAGACCTAGTGACTACCACAGCAGTGACATTTTGAAAGAAGAAAGACTATTTCTTCATTACTATTTAGTATCCTGATCCCTGCTGAAGAACATGCTGTCTGTACACGTACACAGTGAGCAGAAACAGACTCAAACCATCTGGGCACTACTTTGTTCTGTCATCTGGTCTAGGAGCATACTGGATGGGGGAGAGGTGCAGAAGATCTCTTAGCAGCAGTACATCACAGAAAGCCAGGCTTGGGGTAGCAGATTAGGAAAATAGACATCCATGGCCAAGTTTTTTTTTTAAAGCAGGTAATGATTATGGATGCCTCGATTTTTGGGTTCCCAGTGCACGACTGCTAAAAGGGACATGATTTTCAGAAAGTTATGTATTAGACTCCCCAGAGACTGCATAATTATACTGTCCTTCCCCTCATCCTTCCTGTTCCCTACCCCCTTCCATTTGTTAGACTAAAAGCTCTTTGTAATACAGATGTAGACAGATTCCTTTCCCCAATCTGTCTACATCTGTATTACATGTTTATGAGTAGGGCCCTACCAAATTCACGTCCATGAAAAATGTATCATGAACCATGAAATCTGGTCTCTCCAGTGAAAACTGGTCTTTTATGTGCTTTTACCCTATACTATTTCACGGGGGTGATCAGCGTTTCTGAAACTGGGTGTCCTGATCCAAAAGAGGGCAGGGGTTGGGGGTCACAAGGTTATTGTAGAGGGGTTGTGGTATTGCCACCTTTACTTCTGCACTGCCTTCAGAGCTAGGTGGATGGAGAGCAGCAGCTGCTGGCCAAGGGCCCAGCCGCCAGCAGCAGCGCAGAAGTAAGGGTGACAAAACCACAACCCCCCTACAGTAGCCTTGTGACCCCCCCAACCCCATTTTGAGTCAGGCCCCCTACAATTACAACACTGTGAAATTTCAGATTTAAATAACTGAAATCAATATTTAATATCCTATGACCATGAAATTGACCAAAATGGACCATACATTTGGTAGGGCCCTATTTATGATGTTATATGAGTAATAATAATATTGGACATACTTCACATTATTGGGAGGGCAGAGACTTCAGCTATCTGCTACACTAGCTGTTGTATTGCACATGCATTTTTCCCTCTGTTTTTCAATTTTATACAGACACACACACACAAAACACACTATTTCTCTTTCAAAAAATATTTAATTTTTCTTCACATTGGATGGAGGGTGGGCATGGCCCCATTAATTTCTTACAAGTTTCTTTTCTTCTAAGTTCCTTATATTTTTCCTTTTGCCTCATATTTTCCTCTGTATGTCACAACGAAATCAGGACTGTGCATCCTGGCCATGTTGAGTTGATGGGTGTGCACGGCCCAGTTGTGCTAAGCATGCCAGCACAAAGCTGAACCCACACTATGCGTGGTAGAGATGGCCATCTATGGATAAGTTTGAAAATTCCAGCATTCCAGCAACCTGTTTGGTCTGAAGTACCATTCCAGCATTTCTCTCTGTGCAACGTGAACATCTACTGTTGTGCTTAGCAGGCTTGCACTTATGCTGCATTTGTGTATCAGTCGGAACTGTAACACGGCATTTTAGCAATCAAAGTAGAGCACGCAGTAGTGTAGGCAGGTCTGGAGCACAGGGGGAGCGGTGCTATAAAAAGGTGCCTCCCGCTCCCCCTGTACTCACCCGGCAGCGCTTTAAAGGGCCCGGGGCTCCAGCCGCTGCAGAGCCCTGGGCCCTTTAAAGCGCCGTCGGAGCTCCAGCAGCGGCGCTCCGGCGGCACTTTAAAAGGCCCACGGCTCCCAGCAGCGGCAGGAGCCGCGGGGCCTTTTAAAGCGTCTCTCTCCCCCCCGCCACAAGCCCGGCTCTGGCAGCGGGGCTCGGGGGAGTTGCGGGCTGTTTAAAGCACTGCCCGAGCACCGCTGCCGGAGCCAGGTGGCTCTTGCAGCCGCGGGGAGCCGCCCGAGCCCGGCTCAGGCAGCAGGGCTCAGGCGGTGCTTTTTAAGGCACCGCTTCTCCTCACAGGGGGAGCGGCCGCTCCCCCGGCTATGCTACTGAGAGCATGCTCAGATACTGGATCCAGAGACAGATCACATCTAGTGTCTCTGTCATCAAATACACCGTTGTCTGTCTCAGAGCTGTTTTCAATGCTCTCTGAGTATTTGGGTGAAATCCTAACTCTACTGAAGTCAATGGGAGTTTTATCATTGACTTCAGTGGGGTCAGGATTTCGTTCTTGGACTCCTCAGTAATGAAACAACCTCTGCTCATCTCTGAGCTGTGTTAATTACAGGCATAACAGAAGATTTGAGGTCCAATCCAATTCCCATTGAAGTTATTGGAAAGGATCCGACTGTCTTCAGTAAGTGTTAGATTAGATGCTTAGTGAATGGAAACTTTACTTTAATGAGGAAAGAAAGCAAGAAGGATCAGTTATTCCATTCGCAGTGTTCTAAAGTAATGCACTTGGTCTCCTTCATTTTGTCTATTCACTTGCATTTTATCACATTCCAGTAAGAGGGAGTTTAAGTATTTAAGGAACAAAAAGAATTTTCACAATGGTATTGTTCCATTGCTAGATAGAAATGGTAGAATTATCAATAATAATGCAGAAAACACAGAAGTGTTCAATGCATGATTCTGTTCTGTATTTGAGAAAAAAAACAGATGTTTCAGTCATATTATGATGATGATAAAACTCTTTCCTTTCCACTAGTATCTCAGGAGGATGATAAACAGCAGCTACTAAGGTTAGACGTTTTTATATCAGCAGGTCCAGAAAACTTGCATGCAAACATTTTTAAAGATCTGGCTGTGGAGCTCACTGGACCATTAATGTTGATTTTCAGTAAGTCTGGAGCACTTGGGAAGTCCAGAAGAGTGGAAGAAAGTTAATGTTGTTCCGATATTTTAAAAGGGAAAACAGGATGACCTGAGTAATGATAAGGCTGTCAGACATCTATCCCAGGCAAGGTAACGGAAGAGCTGATGTGGGACTTGATGACTAAAGAATTAAAGGAAGTTGATACAATGAATGCCAATCAAAATAGGTTTATGAAAAATATATCTGTCAAACTAACGTGATATCTTTTTTTTAACGTGTTTACAAGTTTGGCTGACAAAGGCAATAGTGTTGATGTAATATAAATAGACTTCTGTAAGGTATTTGACCTGATACCACACAACGTTTTGATTAAAAACTAGAATGACAGAAAATTAACATGGCACTCATTAAATGGATTAAAAGCTGGCTAACTGATAGTAATTGTAACATACATTGAGAAGGTGCGTTTCTAGTGGGGTCTGGGACTGGTTCTTGGCCTTTCACTATTTAACATTTTTATTAGTGACCTGGAAGAAAACATAAAATCATCACTGATGAAAAAGTTTGCAGATGACCCAAAAATCAGGGAATGGTAAATAATGAAGACGACAGTTCACTGATACAGAGCTAGCTGGATTGCTTGGTATGCTGGGGCAAGCAAACAGTGTGTGTTTTTAATATGGTTAAATGCACACATTTAGGAACAAAGAATTTAGGCCATACTTACCAGATGGAGAACTCTATTCTAGGAAGCAGTGACTCTGGGGGTCGTGGTGGATAATCAGCTGACTGTGACCTCCTGCAGTGACGCTGTGGCCAAACAGGTTAATGAGATCCTTGGATGCATAAAAAGGGAAATCTTGACTAGGAGTAGAGAGGTTATTTTACCTCTCTTATTTGTCACTGGTGTGACTGCTGCTGAAATACTGTCTCCAGTTCTGGTGACAGTTCAAGAAGGATGTTGATAAACTGGAAGGGGTTCTCTGGAAGGCATAAAAAGGGAAATCTTGACTAGGAGTAGAGAGGTCTTTAGTGTAACAAAGAGAAAGTTAAGGGGTGACTTGATTACAGTCTATAAGTACCTACATGCAAAACAAATATTTAATAATGGGCTCTTCAGTCTAGTAGAGAAAGGTATAACACATTCCAATGACTGGAAGTTGAAGCTAGACAAATTTAGACTGGAAATAAAGCAGACATTTTTAATGGTGAGGGTAATTAACTATTGGAACAAGTTATCATGGTAGATTCTCCATCACTGACAATTTTTAAATTAAGATTGGATGCTTTTCTAAAAGATATGTTCTAAGAATTATTTTGAGGAAGTTCTATGGCCTGTCTTATACAGGAGGTCAGAATGGTCTCTTCTGGCCTTGTAATATCTTAATCTTTCATCTTGATAGTTTTCAAAAATAATTTCATAATGGTGGGTGAGAGTGACCCCTCATTATTTTCAGTAAGCTCTTTATGGTGTCTCTGCTATAATTACTTTGCCTAACATAAAGCGTGAACCACCACCCCCTTTGGGGACGCTAACCCCCAACCCCACCCCTTTTGTGTGAGGCCCTGCCCCTACCCCATCCCTTCCTCCCCTCCCCCCCAAAGCCCTGGATGATCCACCCCGAGCACCAGCCAGCCGGCCCCAGCCATGCTGGTCGGTCCAACACCAGGGCCGCTGGCTGTCGGCCAGCCCAAGCACCAGCCAGCTGAACCCCGAGCTCCAGGTCACCAGCCCGAGCTGAGTCCCAGCTGACTCGGGAGAGGGGAGTGAGGGGGAGGCCTCAGGGCAGGCCTGTTATACCTGCTGCCAATGCCTAACATGCTGAGTGACTAGGAGTGAAGATGATGAATATCAATAGAAGGCCTCAAAAAAGTGTGATATGCAGAAAAAATGAATGTGGCATCCAGGCTGGAGACAGGCTCTGATCTTGCCTCTGTTTCTGGCTGTTTGCAGCCCTCACGGCCGTGAGATAACCTCCTTGTCACAAGCGTCTGGTAGTAACAAAGTCTGTGCACTAGGCTCTCCTCTGAGCAGGTCCAGTACCACCTCTGTGCTTGTGCCAATCCTGGTGTGATCCAATTCTACTCCCACTCTGTTTGAGAGTCAGTTGAGTCTTATTCCTTCCTCTGCTTCCCCGCCCCCCCTTCTCCTCCTTGCTGACTGCACCTAAATCAGACTTCAGAACCTAGGCTTTTCCTTTTACCTCATCTCCATGTCTAGTGCTCCCTAAGTCAAGCACCAGGCTAAGAAAGGGTTGGGATCTTTTATTGCTTCTCGTTGGCTTTGAGGGCAAAACCTAAAACCAGAGGCAGTTTTGTTTTTTCATTCGAAAGGCAGAATTTGACAAGGGAGTTTTTGCCAAAATCAAGACAGCTGCTAGGGTCTGGTCCAGCTCTCACTGAAGTCAATGGGAGTCTCTCCATTGACGCCAATGGGAGTTGGATTGGGCCCTAAAAGCCTCAGAATTCTATACATGCCTCGATCAGGTTTCTTTTCCATCATCTAAATGTAACACTGCTTCTTCTAATGCTTGATCCCTATTATTTTTATTGCCCTCTTTGTGACCTTTTTGCTGTACTATGATCCACCAAAAATTAAGCATAAGGCCCCAGGTGAGGTTCTGCAAGGCCGTAATGATGATCATAATCAGATCTGAAGCTTCAGCCCGGGATTTTATTCCAGGTCATGGAAGCAAAGAAAACAATTCAGCTCTGGCTTTCCTTGCTTCCAATTTTTCTTCTTAGTCACTTTTTTTTTTGCGCATTCAATGTACATTCTCAGAATAATGTATTCAAATGAAAATGAATAATCACCATCTTAACAGAAGTCATTAATCCCCTGTAAGTACATTCCTGCATGAATCTATTAATTCTCATTTCCCAAGTTTTCAGAGTTAAAATAAATGTTTGATGTAATATGTGCTACCTACTCCATTTTAATTAAACAACCTCCAACTGCCTAAGTTGGTGAAATATTTAATTAGTCAATAGCACATTCAGTCCTCAAGGAGAAAGCTTTTAGGCTTGTCTGACACACGCTGAAACAGCGTGAACCATCATCTAAGGTTTGCAGCTGCCACTAAATGTCCCATTTGCAACACAACCAGCTATTCCTTCATCACCGCAGAGTGTAATTCCACCACCCCCAGTGAATGAAAGCACCTCCCTCCTCCTGTTTGAAATATATACACACACAATAAGAGGGAGGCTGGATGATTCGGGGGATTTATAATAAAGATCCTTTTTATACTCCCTCACAAGCACAAATTTGGTCCGGATCTAAAATATAACTGTTTTCTTTCATCTGCATGGCAGGTGATCAGTGGTTTATGTGGAATGAGTCGATGAACTCAGTGTAGTTCCTCAGTGGACACGTCCCCACCACAGAAACCACCGCTACAACCCGTGCCTTTGTTGGCAACTTCAGCAAAGCAACCACACAGTGAAGGGGAATGATTGCCCTTTTATCCCATGATTCCATAACTTCTACAGTGTTTATTATTAAAGACAGCTCATTGGAGGCAGAGTTTACATACAGAGGGATGGGAATACGAGAGCCCAGACACAGTGCTATCATATCAGTCTTGCACAATTGGGACTGTATCCAAAGGCAGCAAGAACCAAAGGAAATTGGAAACCAACAATATCGTGTTTTTGCCTGATCCAAGGCTTGTAGTCCAGAAGAGACTTACTATTTCTTAAAATATCTTTGTTAGAAGAAGGGGTTGGAGTCCTTTGCCCAGCACAAACGCACCTTGTATTATCTGAGACTGAGTCTAGAAAGGCTGCTGGTGAAAATTATAAATCAAAGAGAAACTTAGAAAAAGAGAACTGAATGATTTAATAATTGGATGGTTTTGTAAAGGCCACAGGATTCCTGAATCAGAAAAAACTTGAAAGTCAGTGTCAGTTAAACAGCACTCAAGCAGTGAATGCCAAAGTAACCATGAAATCGGCTTTAAGATTACTTTCTTCGCATGTGACCAAATGGGCATGTGACCAAAGATCTGTGAATTTTATCCTTCCATGAGAGTGTTGAAATACACTTGTGATAGTTTGGGAACTGCATATATGTAACTCAGTCAGCTTTCCCAGCAGTTCAGAGGCTTACATTTCCGATCCTCTCCTTCCTTTGAAGCTAGGTCTCAAACTCCTAGAGGTAAGTGCCTGAACTTTTTCTGATGTCAAACAAAGGTCACGTGAACATTGAACTGTATTAGAGTCTGATCAAAAGCCCATTGAGGTCAGTGGGAATTTTTCCATTAATTTCAGTGTGCTTTGGTTCCGGCCATTAGAAAAAATACAAAATAAATGTTCATGCTTACAGTAATGACTTGAGACTCTTTGTAAATGCTATGATAAATTCAGCTCTCCTTCCACGTCAAAACCTACTGTCCATTAAATACTGCAATATTAACAAAGTCCAAAACAAACGGTCAATTAAGGGATATAAACCTATAGTACTAGATGTGTAATACAGCAGTGAATACAAAGTGGTAGTTACAAGTCTAACAAGCACATCTTCAAAATATTAAGTAAACTCTTATGTGCTAAACTGTATACTGTGACAGGAAAGAGTAGGAAGAGTCCTGCACTTAGGATGGAAGAATCCCATGCACTGCTACAGAGTAGGGACCGAATGGCTGGGCAGCAGTTCTGCAGAAAAGGATCTAGGGGTTACAGTGGACGAAAAGCTGAATATGAGTCAACAGTGTGCCCTTGTTGCCAAGAAGGCTGACGGCATTTTGGGCTGTATAAGTAGGGGCATTTCCAGCAGATCGAGGGACATGATTATTCCCCTCTATTCGGCACTGGTGAGGCCTCATTTGGAGTACTGTGTCCAGTTTTGGGCCCTACACTATAAGAAGGATGTGGATAAATTGGAAAGAGTCCAGCGGAGGGCAACAAAAATGATTAGGGGGCTGGAGCACATGACTTATGAGGAGAGGCTGAGGGAACTGGGATTGTTTAGCCTGCAGAAGAGAAGAATGAGGGGGGATTTGATAGCTGCTTTCAACTACCTGAAAGGGGGTTCCAGAGAGGATGGATCTAGACTGTTCTCCATGGTAGAAGATGACAGAACAAGGAGTAATGGTCTCAAGTTGCAGAGGGGGAGGTTTAGGTTGGATATTAGGAAAAACTTTTTCACTAGTAGGGTGGTGAAGCACTGGAATGGGTTACCTAGGGAGGTGGTGGAATCTCCTTCCTTAGAGGTTTTTAAGGTCAGGCTTGACAAAGCCCTGGCTGGGATGATTTAGTTGGGGTTGGTCCTGCTTTGAGCAGGGGGTTGGACTAGATGACCTCCTGAGGTCCCTTCCAACCCTGAGATTCTATGATTCTATGAAATACAAAGCATAATTACTAATGTAATAAACAGATTTATGGTTTATGGGTTTAGTGTTTACACTTGCACAATAGTACCAAAAACACTTTGTCAGACTTGCACTGCACACATATTTGGTATATGGGTATGAACTAGATACATGCAAACATGTACTGTACATTGTTTACTAGGACAAGGCTTGAGGACTAGTCAGTTTGTTAGTGTGCTGGGGAGGGGAGGAGACATGATGGATTCCTCTGTGGGCCAGACAGGCAAAGTTCTGGGGCAACATTAAACAACAAGGCAACATTCTGAAAGGATACAGTATTTTCATTCATTCAATATTTCCATTTTCATTGAGCTCATCTTACATGGTTTGTTAGCCCAGTGAATGACTCTTCTAATCACGTAAAACAAGATTGGCATTGGGTCAATTTTAAAAACGTGTTTAAGCTTCTTAACTTCAGCTGGAACAAACCTGAAGGGTGGGAGGGCATTTCCACTTTTTTACTTCCACCCAGACCAACAGAGAGTTTGTCCATCACTAGTAAGGTTTCTTAGACATCGGGAAGCAATGCAGGTTGACATTTTTGGAAGCACCAGTCCGGATCCCCATTCTTTCCCCTTCCAAGAGTATGTTCCAAGGCTGGAGAGCAGTCACAAACCCGTTCCCCAGAGACAAAAGACTAGCTAATGCCTCAACCAAGTGTCAATAAAATCAAATGGACCATTACCTGATTAAGCGGCCATTCTTTGACAGGAAAGAGGATGTGGGCAAAAATCTACATCTTGTTAAAGGAACAGCTGGGGGTTCCCATCCACACAGACGTTCCGTCTCCTGAACCTCAGCTGAAGATGATTCTCAAAGAAGAGAAAGAGCTATAGATGCGGGAGCAGATGTCCCAAATGATCTCTCCCTCTTTCTCTACTCATGGCATTGACAATACTTGAAGAACAAAAAGAGCAGCATTGGAATGGGGGAGGGATCCTGACCAAGGAATTCAGCCAGTAAGACTGCTGTAACATGGTGAGAGAGACCTTTGCTTTGAATTCACTTAGCTTGTTAAGTTAGGTACTAGTTGCATTACTTTTATTTTCCTGTAACCAATTCTGACTTTTATGCCTCATTACTTGTAGTCACTTAAAATCTATCTTTTGCAGTTAATAAATGTGCTTTGTTGTTTTACTTAAACCACTGTGTTTGAAGTGTTTGGGCAACTCCATTCAGGATAACAGGATTTGTGCATATCGTCTTCTGTTAATATAATGACAGACTTCATATGAGCTTATACTGTCCAAGAGAGAGCTGGGCAGCTCAAGACACGCATTTCTGGGGGAAAGTCTGAAACTGGGAATTTGCTGGTGTTGCAGAGTAATTCATGAGTGGCTGGATATAGCACTCATACAATATAAATGGGAGTAATTTACATGCTGAAGGCTGTGTGTGAGTGGACCAGGAGTGGTCACTCTCACAGCAAAGCAGTGTAAAGGCACCCCTGGTTGGAGAACTGAGGAGACACAGCTGTTCATCAGTCCAGATTGTTCCCTGGGCGATGTCGCACATACGGATGCTGATAATGTAGTACATTATAAACTGAACTTTTGTAGATGAGCTGGCCAGCAAGGCCACTACACTGTCCTCATTCAAGTCCCTCCTAACACACTTTTCTTCAAAGAAGAGTACAAGAAGTTAGTCAATTAAGCCATTTATATATTTTACTGTAAAACCACCTATCCCCTCAGAGAAATCCATCAAGCCTTCCACCATCACCTTCCAAATCCAACAGTCTATCTCCACCTTTGGCTCTCCTGAACTTCACTGAGATTGCTCCAGGTAGATTCTCCATAGGCTATTCTTTAGACCAGGCCTGCACAACTTGGAAAGCAGCGAGGGCCATATTACTCCAAAGAAAACAGCTGAGGGCTGAAACCCCCCAGCCCCATGGAAACACCGCCCCCCCAGTGCTGCCCGCCCCGCGGAAACAACCCCTCCTTGCAGTTGTAGATAAATCTCTGCAAGGACAATCAACAAACTTGTCAAGCGGACTGACTAGAGAAGAGCAGACATACTGACGGCCTCGGGGGTTAGAAGCAAGAACCTTCCTGCCCGCTTGGCTCGCCTACCTCCCTAACCCCCCGGCTCGCCTACTCACCCCCCGCCACCCACTCGCCTCTTTAGCCGCTGGCTCACCTGCCCCCCACCCCGCCGGCTCGGCTCGCCTTCCCCTCCACCCCCTCGCAGCTCGCCTATTCAGCCCCCGCCACCCACTCGCCGGCTCACCCGCCCCCCCCACCCCGCCGGCTTGCCTCCTCACCCCACGACACCTGCCTCCTCAGCCGCTGGCTCACCTGCCCCTCCACCCCGCCGGCTCACCTACTCACCCCCCGCCCGCCTCCTTAGCCTCTGGCTCATCTGCCCCCCACCACTGCCTGCCTGCTCGGCTCGCCATCCCTCCACCCCTCGTGGCTCGCCTACTCACCGCCCGCCGCTGGCCTCTTACTTTCTGCCGCTGCCCCCACCCCCTGCCGTTGGCTCATCCTCACTCCCCAGCCTGCCACTGGCCTCTTCACCATCCTACCCACCCACCGGCCAGCCAGCCTGCTGGCACCGCTTGCCTACACCACCAGCCCCACGGGCCGCACAGTGAGCCCACCTACTCACCCCTTCTCCCTCCCCCCGTGGGCCACACAGTGAGCCCATACGGCCTGTGGGCCATATGTTGTGCAGGCCTGCTTTAGACCAGCAATGGGGGTGATAAGCAGATTCTCCTCTGGCTGTAGAGTGGCTGTTGGGTAGCTCCTGGGTGGCCACTGGTGGCAGGCTGGATGGTCAGCTGGGGTGTGGATGGAAAAACAGATGCCTTGGCGGGTGTGTGTTGGGGGCTGGCTGGGAAATCCTGTTTTCTGTGGAGATGGGAAGAGCTGATGTGTGGAAGGGAAGGTCCAAGTTCTTTCCAATTGTCAAACCCTTTAAACTTGGGGCTCAGGGTTGGGCAGGGCACGCATCAGTGTTGAGAGATGAGCTGCAAGATTACTGCTCAGTTCAACAGGACCTCTTTCCTGCTCCTCCATGCACTTCTGGAACAGCTAACAGGGAGCACTATGTAGGGGCAATATGGTACCTCTATATGGTATCCGCCAATGTGCTTCTGGTAGCGGAGTAATTTCTCTCTAGAGCAGCTACCATAGCACAGGCACTGCGGCCACAACTGCAACATGGCAGCTACCTGTGCAATCAGCAGCCAGTTCAGAGCTAGCTTCAGAGAGGGCAGAAAATGGCAATAAAGCAAGCAGCCTTTGTGTACATTGGTTCCGTCTACTATGATTACACGGTTATGTGCAGGAGGGGGGGTCTAAGGAGTCTGGGAAGGGTTAGAAAGCTAATTCTGACATATACCAAAAGGTAACTAAACCATTTAAATAAATAAAAAGTATCTGTGTACTGGGGGCAGAAAGATTCCTTAGGCGCCCCCAGGTTCCTGCTGCAGAAGTGGAGCCAATTCTACTGCTCTGTATATATCCAGTTTGTGTCCCCACAGCTATCATTGCAAGGAAAAAGGCTAGACTCGTCAAAATGAAATGCAATATTCCCCACCTTGGGCCTCAGAGGCAAGCCCGGTTAACAAGGGTTTTGTGCAGTCATTTTTTAACTCCCCTCTGGCTCATCAGCGTGACCATAAGTATAGCCACATTCAGCTGGGTTGGTACATTACTAACAGCATATCTGTCACCATCAGCCCTTCACTACACTTCATTTCAATGGCTTCTTGGTGGATTCTCCCATCTGTTCTCCTTCAATACTGTATGGTATATAGTAATTATTTTGTACTCCTCTTTTTGGTTTGCATTGTTCTTTCCTTTTGTATGTGGGTTGATATATTTTTAATTACAGGGTTTTGTTTGCAGTTTCAGCCTTCGGAATGGAGGTTTATTTATTTTTTTCTGCATTAACAGACACTATAATTATAATAATCCCAATGTGCTGTCATTTTACAGTAACACAATGGTTTTCAAGTTATTTATATACCAGTACAATGCCTACACTTCGGTCAGGCTAACTTTGCATCAATTTGCTTCAAGCAAAACCATGCCTCTTCCTGAAAACAGCTACTGCTGAACCCCACTTTCATGGGGGCTGCTCTTCTGCTTTACCTGGCTGTCTCCTCAGCAGAAGTTACCACCTGACAATTACAAAGAAAAACACCCTCTCTCCAAACACATGCAAGTCAATTTTTCAAACATGGCTCAATTTTTGGACCAATCTGAAACAACTTGGGTCTGATTTTCAGAGGTACTAAGCACGTGCAGTTCTCACTTCCAGCTTCAGTTGGAATTGTGGCTGCTCAGCTCTTCTGAAAATCAGGTCCAAGGTATCTGACATTGACACATGAATACTGAGGCATCTAAAATCACTTGCCAAGAGATTACTTGGGTTATGAGAAATAGGGGGTAGGGACAAACCAGATTTGACGTGTTAGGAGTGTGGATCAATACTGCTTTCCTACTGTCACATCTGCTGGCTCACTGCAGCTGCTCAGTTCTCCACTCCTCTCTCTACCTGAAGCAAGGCAGCAGAGTGCCAGGCACAGAAGCCATTCCAGTTCTGCACAATACACATCCGGTGGAGCGGATGTGTATTGTGGAGGCAGTGGAGCAGTAGGGTAGGAATCCAAAGACCATAAGGTTGGTGATGGAAGGGTCAAGATCAAAGGAGAAAGTAAAGGATTGGGTGGGTTTGAGAACCACAGAAGAGAAAAGGAAGAAGTGGGGGCAGGAGAAAAGAAGGTAAGGGATAAAATGTAAATGAGAGAACAGAGCAAAAAGGACAAGCAACCAGTAGGTGGGAGTGGAAAAAGGGCAGAGACACATGGTAAGGAATGGAGTATAGGGTAGGTAAGAATGAAGGGAGCTCAACCACCTAGAATGAAGACCCAGTGCCAGACTCTATGGATTTGCCTCAGAGAAAGAATAGTAGATTTCAGTCTCCAGTGCCATCAAATCTAGCACAAAACATTATGAAAATATGTTGAATGTCTGGGTGAGGTGTGCCCTTGTTTTTCTTCCTATGCTTTAAAGTTTTTAAATATCTATATCTACGTTTATAGATATAATTACACATTTTGGTTTTAGAGGTTTAGAGACTTCAGAGGTTGTGTTTGTTTTTTAATTCTGTTAAGGCTGGGGAGTGGTACATATGGCCACTGTGAAAGCAGTACTTTCACCTCATCAGAAGTTACTCTACTTCCTGTGTGTTATTAAGAGGATGAATACTGGCTTCCCCAATCTTTTGGAGTTACATGGCTAACAGTACTTAAAAAAATATTTGATTTAGAGGCTGGTGCAGTTTGCCTCTCTTTGCTGCTGTTCTAAAGAATGTGCATGGTTCATCCCATTAGTACAAAGTACTTGTTCTTCCAATAGCCTTAACAGAAACTGGAAAAAACATCTTTGATTTGTATTTTTCTAAATATTGCTCATTAAAGTTACAAAGCTGTCTCAAATAAACATATCTCCCATTGGGCCTGTATTCAATGAAACCTTCAGCTTTAAGTATACAAAATATCCCAGGTTTTTCACAAACTATCAATGCAGCTGTGCTAATTTGCAGGAAACTAGTATGCTTGCCAGAGGGAGACATGTGTACGTGCATTTTAGGGGTGGGAGTGAATATACAAATATGCACATTCATTCATGGACACTTAAAACCCAAGGTATAGTTATAATATTGAAACAAATTTGAGAGGTTACCATGGACTAGATGGACCAGGGATTGAAAACGGCATAGAAATCCTTTCAACTTTAGGTTATTTGTCCAAAACAACCTAGAGCAGCAGTGAACAGAAATTATAACCAATAGCTATCCAGTTGCTTTTGCCAAGCAAGTTGCTAGTCTGAATTCCAAGAACCCGATTACTAGGATACCTATTTTTGGCAAACTGACTCATTTTTAGGAGCAGAAACCATTTTTTTGGTATTTCCCCAAAATTGTTTTTCTATAATTATATAAAAAGTTAGCCCTTTTAAAAGCCTTTTTGGTACCAATGGAGACAAGTGGGAAGGCACCACTGGAAATCTGATGCCATTTTAGAGAAGTGTTTGGACCGCCTGGTCTTTCACAATCAGTACTGGGGGTCTAGTGGAGCTGTGTTTTTCTGACGTGCTCTGGGATGTTCTGATGATACCAGAGGAAGAGTCTTTCACCTCCATGGTACTGAGTCAGGTTGAGGCCTCCAACACCATAGACTTAGAAGGAAATCGGTACCTCTTGGAAACCAGTTCCTGTGGTGGGAGACAGAGGTCTTCTTCTGAACCTTCCCTGGGTTCTCCGAGGCCATCCCCCTCTTAAGGGAGACCTTAGCCGAGGTTGAAGGGGCCCCGGATCTGTTCAGAGACAGATTACTGAAGTGTAGGGAGTGCTCCATCACCAGCAGCTTCAATTTGGTCTCCCAATTCTTCCATGCTCTAGATTCGAGAGCCAGCCAAAAATTACACTTCTGGGAGATATGGGACTCTCCCAAGCAATGGATACACTTAGAGTGGCTGTCAGTGATTGAGACAGCCTACCGGCAAGAGATGCACTGTTTGAAACCTGGTGAGCCAGGCATGCCCAGTCAGGCCAAATAAGCTCCCCAGAAAAAAAGGATAGGAAAAAAATCTCAAACCTCTTACTGCTATGTAATTAAGTTTAGACTAACAACACTAAACTAAACTAACTGAAGAAAAACATGATGAGGCACATATGAGGCAGACACGCCAGAGCTCCATCTCAGGCTGGGGTAGTAGAGAAGGAACTGAGGGCGGTTTTTACACACAGCCCTATATACCCTTGGAGTGAATATCTATACAATATTGTATAGAGTGCATGCCTGGGCTGAATGGAGGCTGCTAACAGAAAATCTCCAATCAAGTCTCAAGGTACATGTGCAACTGAAGTGGAGCACCCACAGGGACACTACTCAAAGAATAGGCATTACTGAAACATTGTAGAATGCAAAAAATAAATAGCATATATTGTTATACCAAGTAATAAATTATACAAGATGAACAGCATAAGGCAAAGGGGTGGAGGTGTAGCACTAGATTTAAAAAGTTCCACAGAAACTTGTGAGAGAAAATTTCTGAGTTGAAAAGACCATTCAACAGAATATAAATTCTAAGTCATAAGACTACAAATATGCCATACTAGATCATACTAGACTGCCGACACTCAAATTTAGAAAGGGCAGGATTTGACTATTTTGTATTGTGTTTGTAGAGCACTAGCACAATGGGGTCCTGGTCAATGACCAGGGCTCCTAGGGGCTACCAAAAAACAAACAAACAATAAAAGAAAAGCAGAGCTAGTCAAAAAGACCCTAGTGAGGAGATTAGAATCCTTGAACTATTACTACATTTAGATACAGCAGTGTACTTTAATGGATTCAGAGAAGGCGTACATATGACTAAATAAAGAAAAAGGAAGCGAAAGGCAAGAAAAACATTAAATGGCAGAACCAATAAAATTGGTTGAAACAATTAAAAATAGAATAAAGGGACTTAGAAAAGTCTGATATTATTTGGAAAAGCCAGAATGATTATGTAAAGAAAAATCGTGTCTTTCTAATCTACTAAAATTCTTTAAGCCCTGTTAAATGAAAAAAGGAGCTGAAGAAAAAAGTGGATTAATTTATTTAATCTTAAAAAACAAAACAAAACAAAACCCCAATAACCTCTGACAAGAGGCTGTTAAGGAAACTAAGCAGTCATGGAGTGACAGATAAAGGTTATATCAGGGAGTAGAAACTGGCTGCGAAACAGAAATAGTTTCCAATTATTCCTAAAGTAGATATTCTAACAGTAGAATATCCCAGCAATCTTTATTAGGACCAGTATTGTTTAGTATAATCATTAAACAACTGTAAAAAGGTGGACACAGGTAGAAAAACTTGCAGAAGACACAAAATTATTTAGATCAGTCCAGACTACAAGAGACTGAGGAACTGCAGAGGGACCCAACAAACCAGCATGATTAAATTCAGCAGTGACAAAGGCTAACACTCATTAGAAAGAATAACATGAACTACTCACATAACATTGTTGGGTTATAAATTAACTGTAACCACTCAGGGAAAAGACCTGTCCTCTCACTGTAGACAGCTCAATGAACACCTCTGCTCAATACACAGCAGCAGTCAAAAACAAGCAATGTTAGGATGTATAAAGATTGGGATAGAAAACAACACGAAGATTGTGATGGTGTTATATAAACCTGTGGTATCCCCTCACTTAAAGTATAGTGTTCAGTTAGATCTCCATATAGAAGGAGTCCAGAGAAGGGTAGGGTGACCAGATGTTCCGATTTTATAGGGACAGTCCCGATATTCGGGGCTTTGTCTTAAATAGGTGCCTATTACCCCCCACCCCGGCTCGATTTTTTACACTTGCCATATGGTCACCCTGGAAAAGGATGAAGAAGAAAAAAACCTTAATTTGGTACGGAAATTCCTATGTTCCTAATGTTTGGCCACTGCCTAGAGATGTCAGTCCACAAATGAGGACTCTTTAAGATAGCAATGTGACTCTACAGATCTGGGTCACTCTTAATCAGTGGTGCCACTACAAAGCTGTCGTATAGAAAGTCAAGCAGATGTCTGATTTTTACTAGTACATTCTATTGAAAAAATGAAGCAATCTAAAAGGAGATAGAGAGAGGGTGAGCATGCACACACAGGCGTGATAAGAAAACAATAGGTTTGTAGAACTTCCAAAACAGTGTCTGCCCCTCAACATAAGAAAGGCCATACTAGGTCAGACTAAAGGTCCATCTAGCCCAGAATTCTGTCTTCTGACAGTGGCCAGTGCCAGGTGCTTCAGAGGGAAAGAACAGAACAGGTAATCATCAAGTGATTCATCCTGTCGCTCATTCCCAGCTTCTGGTAAAGGTGCTAGGGACACCATCCCTGCCCATCCTGGCTAATAGCCATTAATACACCTATCCTTCATGAACTTATCTTGTTCTTTTTTTAAACCCCTTTTCAAGCCTTTCTTACACAGGGTTTTCAGCCACCTGTGCAAGTGCACCAGTGCAACCCCATAGCAAAGATGATTTAAATCACAACAAATCATGCTGCACTGGTGTAAATCCTGTTCACATTAGAGTCTCAGCCAATGGCTGAATTCCCAGTGTAAACAAGGAATCACATTTCAATGACAGATAAAACAACAAATAAAACAAAAGGTGAATGCCTTAGGAAATAGCTTCCTTTTGCATTTTCATTAAAGCAGTTTATGGTCTTTCTCGTCATAGTAACCAATACTGAAAACAGAGTATTTCTCATTACCTACAGTATGTTGCTCACATTTTTTTGATCTTAGACCAAATTCAAAATACACAATTTTTTTTACACTATTTCACCTTACTAAACATCATGACTATCACTCAAGGATAAATCCAGTACTCCATCTTGACATAATATCTTTTTTATTACAATATCCAAAAAACTGGGTATGCAAGAATTTGAGATCTCAAGATCCCTTCTTCAATCTCAGGAATGTGCCATCTCAAGACTGTATATTTAAACCATAAAGGAGTTTAAATGTAAAGAAAAGAGAAAATGCATTTTCTTCATAAACATTCTGTGTGTCTCCTACTACCAATCCCACCATCCTCTGTAAACCCTGAAGATTTTCTCTATAAAGCAAATATATATAGATCTATATATATATATATATATAATAGTGTTGGTAGCCCGCCCACCCCACCCCAAGATCAGTTTTTATTAATTTTCTGTATTAGTGTCAACAATCAGCTACAGATACATATTACTTCGAGAATTAAATACATAATTGTTTAATTCAAACAAGCAGAAGGGCAAGAGGAAAAAGCATTATGTGGATGGCACATTTGGTTGTAGATTACCAAAACATTCAGCCTTTACAATTCAATGATTCTTTCTCTAGCAATCAATGGAAAAAAGAAAATTCCTCTCTGTTGCAATTACAGACCAAAATACACTAGATAGTTTTCTTTTACTACAATCTTACCATAGTAGATTAAGAAGTACTATTACAAAATGCTTTAATTAGTGTACTCTTTACAAAGAGTTAAAGAGGCAATGTAATAGCAGAGTACAGTGTAAAGAGTGCTTCTAGGAACTAGGAATTTTTGTAGTATACTACTTGGTAAGCAAAATAGCTACAGAACTCACTGCCACAACTGTTATGTCTACTATATCTCACTTAATTAGCTGCAGCTTCAGTGCATTCAAACTGTGCCCGATGTCTCTCAAATAAACAGTTCTGTCAGCATGAGCAATTTGAACAGATTAACACTGTTTTGAATTGAAAACACCCCTCGTTTATTGGAACTAACTATGTAAACGTACACAGAAGAGGGGAGTTTAGAACTCAGGCATGAAAGTGAGTGCTTACAACGCCCATTTAAGTGAAATTTTCAACCTGAGGGGAGGTCATCTGAGATTAACAGAATCGAAAAGATAAAATAGGCAAACAAAAACAAAACCAAAAAAGGACAGTAACAACCAACAGAGCAAACACTTTGGAAAGAGCCCATTCTTTAAGCCTGCTTCAGGGAGTAGATTGCTCTGCTCTATAAAAGTGAATTAGGACCTAAGGCTTGAAAGTTATAAGAGGCCTAGGCGGCATAGTCTATCTTCAACGTCACTGAAGTGCTTTCACAAGATACAACTTTTCCCCGTGTTCACTGGTGAAGATGGGAGCTTTTTTGTAGTGTTCCACCAATTCATCCATTGAATGAAATCGACGCTGGCCAATACAATAGACATTGTCCACGAGCTGCACCTTGAAATGTTTGTTCTTCCCTGATGCCTTTAGAGATACGGAGAAGTCACTGGGCTATTTAAAGAGAGAGAGAAAAAAGAATTATTACAAAGTGGTCAAAGAGAAAACACAAATTTGTGGTTTAAGGAGCAAACTGTGATATAAAGTAACTACAATATACTCTATTCTTTGTTCCACAGTATGGTGCTTTAGCTATTTAAGAAATCCAAATGTCTATTATTCAATAAATAATTTCCCGCATTATTAATATGTGCAGTAAATGGAAAGCTCCCCAGCTACATAGTCTAAAGTAGCAAGTTACGTGACTAAATTGCAAATAGTGCAAAAATTACTGGCTCAAACTAGCATCATAAGAATGACAAGAACAGAAAAAGACATGTATCATGTATGGTTTCTTCTACTGATAAGAATATTGACCTTAGGGAGAGTTTATTACAATATTGCTTGGCTGAGGTGAGGCACAGAAGGGAAAATTCCCATGACTTTTTAAAATCATGACCACAAGAGGGCCTTTCTCTGTGTTACAAAAGAAAAAACTTTCCACTCTAACTTTGTTAAAAAATATATGAGGAACAGTTTTTGTTTATTTTAATTTTAAGAAAGTAGTATAGGACACAGAATACACATTTACAATACAAATCACCCAAATATAATATTAACCACATATGGTGAAATTCAATTTTTTTTTAACATTTCCCACTGCTCACATGTGGTTTAGCCACTCCTCCATCCTACTGCCACTCTATTTTAAAAAGCAATTGACAACACTATTTTTTTAAAAAAGAGTGAACTTCCAATTTGTAGTTTTTATTTCATTTAATGTTCATTAAATTTAATACTAATTCTCACTTTAAATTCTTCCCAGTAGTTTTGGACCCAACTGTTGAAGTTGGGCTCTACTGTAGTATAAAATGTTTAATAATGGTAGCAACATTTATATAAAACAAAAGTTACATAGTGAATG
This sequence comes from Chelydra serpentina, assembly GCA_037349315.1. NCBI lineage: Eukaryota > Metazoa > Chordata > Testudines > Chelydridae > Chelydra > Chelydra serpentina. Next base: position 111,192,307 of record JBAIAC010000004.1, read on the forward strand.
TCCACCTGACTATACCTCTAAGATCTGGTCTACGCTACAGAGTTAGATCGACACAAGGCAGTTTAATTCGACATAAGAAGAGTCTACACTTCTACACATGGAAGAGTCTACACTTAAATTTTGCTCTCACTGACATAACTGCCCCTCTATGCCGACTTAACTCTATGCCGGTTGTGGAGGTGGAGTTAAGGTTGAAGTAATTAGGTCAAAGCAGTATCAGCGTAGACACTGCATTGCTTATGTCGACTGTTACTGGCTTTCAGGAACTGTCCCACAATACCCGACACTGACAGTACAATCAATAAAAGCGCTCCTAGTGAGGACATACCCTGCCGACACAAGGAGCAAAGAGTGGAAAAGCACAAGCGATGTAATTACTGCGGCAGCTCTATGCCGATGGAAGCTAGGTTGACTTAATTTTGTAGTATAGACGTGGCCTAAGTTTACTTTTCTATCAATGTCTCTGGTACAGAACATAATCACAGCTCTTATGGTAAATCAAACAAACATCAGTGTGAATGCATTCTATATTCTAAGTCCTGTGTACTTAGTGACACAATTAGATCAGGCTCACAACACGTGGCAACTCCTAATTTCTGTGGCAACAACCCCTAAATTCCACAATAACATTAATTTATTCCATTGTCACGAAACACCATTTATTCCCATCCTACACTCCCACACAAAAACAGAACTATGTCTATTTTAACTGAAAATTCTTATTGGCATTACGTTCAGTTATGAGATTATTTTTGACAGTGTGGATGGGTTTTCACTACGCTCTCTAGACAGCCCAACTCCACTCCCTGGGACTTTGTGCCTGTGATGCTGTCCAAGCCGGGTTCAGGCCATCCCTCTGTCTGCATGTGTGAAAGAAATTTGGAGGATAGGAGTGCAGAGCTTGTAGATAGCTTTACATCTCATTTCCCTGGATCCCAGGCCTTTAGCTTCCGCACTATTCCCCAATCAGTCTAACTTGCCAGTTGAGCTGTGCAGAGACTGGTAATTCGGTTTCATTGAGAATTTTGATATTTCACAATTTAGTTTTGTTCCAATTAGGAACGAAAACCAACATTTTCCAAATTCTCTACTAAAGAGTCCTCCAATATGGTCTGCCGAGGAGCTGGGCAGGCAAGCTGGCAGGGTTCTGGCGGATTGCTGCCTGGGTTCAACTGGAATTTTGCTGAAATTGAACCATCTCAGTGAAACGTTTAGCTTTTAATGAATCCACAAATTCTGATGAACAATGTTTCATTTGAATTTTTCCGACTAGCTCTACTTGCCAGCATAAATTCTTAGATTCCATTCCCCATCTCTTCCCTCCTTCCCCCCGCATAGGGTGACCAGACAGCAAAAGTGAAAAACCGGGATGGGGGTGGGGAGTAATAGGAGCCTATATAAGAAAAAGACCCCAAAATCGGGACTGTTCCTATAAAATGGGGACATCTGGTCACCCTACCCCCACACCACCACACCCTGGCTGTAAATTGTATGTTAGCTCTGGCTCTAACCCCCTCCTGCCTGAGCTCAAAGGAACAGCAAAGAGTTTTCACTGTAATCCGATTAACTCCCCCTAGTGAGGAAAACTGGAAAGCAAGAGGCAGCTGCAGGCCAGTCCTGACCAAGAAGGGAAACTGAATACAAAATATCAGGAGCTTGCCTGCAAAAGCCAGATGCTGTGGAACTGCAGAGTCCATGGGCCCTGACTGAGATGAATAGGGCAGTTCACAGTTTTCAGAGCAATTGTTGCAGGCTCTCTGCACTGCATTGGTTTCAAATCTGTTCATGATTTCAAGATCATCTTCTTGAATCATAAGAACTAGAACCATTCATTAAAAAAAATTAAAGCTGAGACTCTGGAGCATGATTTTGCAGCAAGGGATGAATTCTGCAGAAAATTCTGTGACTGCCAAATCACAGAAGTGTCACAGGGCACTGGCAATGGATAGCATGCCTCTAACTTTACTTTAAATATTAAAACTAACAACATAGGCTTGTAGGAAACAATTTAGTAGGGCTAGCATGGAAGGGAGTAATAGAACACCAGCTTGTAAGAGTCTGAGAAAAAAGACCATACCTTAATATGAAAGTCCTTCTAATTCTTTCTTCTGTAGGTAACACCTAGGCAAAACTCATTTAAAAATACTGACCGGAAAAAAAAAATCCCTATTATAATTGAAGACACAGGTATAAACAGAAGGCCAAAATATGGAACTGAAAAAGCTACATCATGTCTGAAGCAAAACCAACAACCAAGCTAATCCTTTTGTGCCTTGTGGAGATTTAGTGCCCTCCTATTTGGTGCCGTGTTGTTATCAGAGCCTCAAAGCTATGATCTCAAGTACACATGTCAAAGCTCTTTACAAAGGTGGGTAAGTATTGTTATCTTTATAAAGATGAACAGAGAGGTTGCGACAGTGAGTCAGTGGCAGAGCTCAGAACAGAATCTATGCCCTGTGGTTTTCAGTCCTGTGCCCGAGCCACTGGTCCACACTTACTACCATGTCATGTAGCCACACAAACTCCAGTATGTTATTACACTATTACCACATTGCTTTGCTTTTTCTGACACTTAAAATACAGTTCTCAATGTTTCATATTTTTTTCCAGTCCAAAAGTTGCTAATTAGATTTTTGTATAATAGAAGAATTTAGCATCACTTATTTTTCACCACAGCATGTTGTAAAGTTGCACCCTTTTGATGAACTCAGTCTTAAAACTGTGGAACAGCCTGTATAACTCTCTCTTGTGAGAGCCATCATCCGGTACAAAGAAATGGAAGAGCTTGAACAGCTGTTGCAAAAATTTGAAACCCCTTTATTGGCCTCAAATTAGCGAGTAACAAGAATACAAGAATCCGTGAAAATAATTGGACCTGTATTTATTTTGGCTCCTTCTCACTGCAAATATACAAGTTAAATATTTACAGAATGTTTTAAAAAATCTCTGTGTAAACGATTGCTCTTTAAACTTAATGTTACCATGCTAGTGTGGTGGTTGAATGCAGCCTGAATTGGTTCCCTGCTGTCCTTGGATTTGTTCCAAGTTTGTTTGTTTATTTATTTTAAAAACTCTTTTTAGGCTATTCTCTCTCAGCTTCTGGCAGATTTTCTCTCTTCTCCCACTTGAATTAACCGCTACATTTAGATGGCTTGCATGCAACCTTCTCTTGCATAAAAGCCTCAAAAGTTACATACATTCCTTAAAAACGCATTACAAGTAAATCTGAGTCTCTAGAACCTATAAGGTTGTCTGGTGATTCTGCAGCAGGACTATACAGCATAGCATCACAGCAGGGAGCCTGTGAATATTTCTCCCCCATCAGGGATTTACCTGAATTTCCCCATCGCACCTCCTCCCCGCCGCCACCAGCATCAGCACAGAAGTAAGGTGGCAAGGTATTGCCACCTTTACTTTTGCGCTGCTGCCTTCAGAGCTGGGCCTTTGGTCAGCAACCGCCACTCTCTGGCCGCCCAGCTCTGAAGGCAGCAGCGCAGAAGTAAGGGTGGCAATACTGTGACCCCTTCTACAATAACCTTGCGATTCCCCCCACCCCCCTTTTTTGGTCAGGACCCCCAGTTTGGGCAACACTGATTTCCCACGTGAACAGAGTGAAAGTACACAAAAGACCAGATTTCACAGTCCATGGCACGTTTTTCACGGCCGTGAATTTGGTAGGGCCCTACCGATTATTGCGAAATTGCAAAAACACCTTCATGAGGAACGCAGGGTGAGGGCAAAGCTGTAACTTGTCCTTAAAGAAGTCTGTGTATGGAGATTCTGACATAAGGGCCCTGATCTGAGACTCTCCTGGCCAAAGTCATAGCTATCAGAAAGGCCATCTTCCAGGAAAGGTACAATAGGGGGCATATTGCCAGCAGCTCAAACGGGGGCCCCATGAGTTTTGACAAGACCAGGTCGCATGGGGGAATGGGCTCCCGAATCTGAGGGCATAGTCTTTCTAGGCCCTTGAGAAAATGAACTGACATCGCATTGAGAAAACCGATCAGCCATTCGTGGAATGCCGAAATCGCTGCCAGGTGTACTTTAACTGATGAAATTGCTAGACCTTGCTGTTTCAGATGCAGCAAATATTCCAGAACAGCCAGCAGAGATGACCGTGCAGGCAAGAGACCTTGCTGGGAAGACCAAATGAAAAAACGCTAACACTTGGCCTGTTTGGAGCAAGTCCACCGGGTTCTGCAAGGTATCAGGAAACCCTCTACCAGAGCTACATAAATTGCCAACTCCTCAGGATTTAGCCATGGAGCTTCCAAGCTGTCAGGCGGAGGGTGTCGAGGTTTGAGGATGGTCCTGTGATATCAGGTTCAGGAGGAGAGGTATCAAAGTCAATACTGAAAGAGTGTCGAACCAGTGTTGGCGAGGCCAATCTAGGGCTATGAGAATGACTTGCGTTCTGTCTCGCTTGATCTTCAGTAGGACCTTATTCACTAGAGGAATGGAGGGGAAGGTGTAGAACAGGTGTCCAGTCCAGCGGAGCAGGAAAGCATCTGTGAGTAAGCCTGGCCTGTGGCCTTGCAGGGGGCAGAACTGGTGATATTTCCTGTTCTGCCTGGTGACAAACAGGTCTACCTGGGGAGTCCCCCACCACTGGAAACTGACTTTTACTACATCAGAGTGAAGGGACCACTTGTGGGGACTGGAAAAGGACCTGCTGAGGTGATCTGCCAGCTCATTCTGGGCTCCCCAGAAGGTGAGAAGCTTCTAAGCGGATCGAAAGCATTATGCAGAACTCTCATAAGTGGATAGCTTCCTGACACAGGGAATAGTGAGCTCTTCCCTGCCTGCTGAGGTAGAACATGGCTTGTGACCACTAGCACATTCTTGTTCATGATGTGGGGCAAGAACACTTGACAGGCCAGGCAGACTGCTCTTAGCTCCCTTTTATATTTAAGGAGAGCTCCTCCTGGGACCACAGGCCCTGAATGCTGAGGTGCTGTAGGTGAGCCCCCCATCCTAGAACCGAAGCATCCAAACCTAGGAATAACGAGGTCTGGTATCTTGTGAAAGGGACGTCTGAGCGGACCAAGAGAAGATCCCTCCACCAGTTGAGGGAAGGGAGGACTGGGGCAGAAACTGTTAGCACCTAGTACAGGTGATGGCGATACGGTGAGTACACTGAGGCCAGACAAGCTTAAAGCGATCTGAGGCATAGCCTCGCATGCTGCACTACTTATGTGGCCGCATCCATGTGGCCTAAAAGTCTAAGGCAGAAATGGGTTGTCGTGATCACGTGGGCCTTGACTTGGGCTATTAATTACACCATTGTCTGGAAGCAGGCTTCTGGGAGGAAAGCCCTGCCTGTGAGGAATCAAGCACTGCTCCGATAAACTCTATCCTTTGTACAGGGATAAGGGTAGACTTCTGCTCATTTATAAGCAGGCCCAGCACCTGAAAGGTCGACTATATGGAGGTGGATAATGTCCTCCACCTGGGCCTGGCCTTTGACCAGCCAGTCATCGAGGTACGGGTAGACTTGTATCCCTCTTCTTCTCAGGAAGGCTGCCACTACTGCTATTAATTTCATGAAAACCCTTGTGGCTGCTGAAAGGCCGAACAGTAAATTGGTAGTGAATCTGATTCACAATGAACCTGAGAAACCTCCTGTGGCCTTGGAAAATTGAGATGTGGAAATAAGCGTCTCTTGAGTCGAGGGTGGCATACCAGTCTCCCGAATCTAGGGAGGGGATGATGGAGGCCACGGAGACCATGCAGAAGTCAGCTTTTTGAGATAGGCGTTGAGATGGCGAAAGTCTAAAATGGGTCAGAGATCCACCTTGGCCTTTGGAATTAGGAAGTATCGGGAGTAAAACCCCTCGCTCTTAAGTCCCAAGGAACTTCCTCCACGGCTCTGACTCGGAGGAGGGCTTTCACCTCCTGCACCAGAAATTGCTCATGAGAAGAGTACCTGAAGAGGGATGGGGAGGGAAGGAATGTGTGGGGAGTGGAAATGAACTAGAATGTAGAACCCCTTTCTACAATGTTCAGCACCCAGCACTCCATGGTGATAACAGACCATGTTATGCCGAAGTGGGACAGGTGGTCCGAAAACAAAAGGGGGACAGGATCCAGTGGCATGGGAACTGACATGACCTTGGGCATTCCATCAAATGTTCTGTTTGGCTGCCTCCATGTATCTGGGCAGGCCAGGTAGAGATGCTGAGATAGACAGGGGCAGCTGCCTGTTTTTAAAACACCTGCTCCCCCTCCTGGCTCACATTCACCATCACCAGGCTCAAAGACCCTTCTTCCACAGCTCAAACCCCCTCATTACAATATTGCTTCTCCAGATGAAGCAGCAACAAGGACGACGGGAACTATTGTGGGAAGAGGCAACTTGTGCAAGGAACCTTATATTCTACCTCATTGGCTCTCAACCTTTCCAGACTACTGTACCCCTTTCAAGAGTCTGATTTGTCTTCTCTACCCCCAAGTTTTACCTCACTTAAAAACTTACAAAATTTGACATAAAAATACAAAAGTGTCACAGCACACTATTACTGAAAAATTGCATACTTTCTCATTTTTACCATATAATTATAAAATGAATCAATTGGAATATAAATATTGTACTTACATTTCAGTGTATAGAATAAAGAACAGTATGAACAAATCATTGTCTATGAAATTTTTGTTTGTATTGACTTCATTAGTGCTTTTTATGTAGCCTGTTGTAAAACTAGGCAAATATCTAGATGAGTTGAGTTACCCCCTGGAAGACCTCCGAGTACCCCCAGGGGTACACATACCCCTGGTTTAGAATCAGTGTTCTACCTCAGCAGGGGTGGAATTAATCTGAGTTAGCTCTACAGAGCCATATGGTTGCATATGATGGAATTTTTTCCCAATCTTCTTTTTAAAACCATTGATTTATGAATTTCACATGGTAGGGAAAGTCTGCTTAAAAAGGGGGTTTCTTAGTTGTTGTTTTTTAAGTTAAAAACCACTGTAATCTGTCAATTATGGGATCATGAAAAATATAAAAAAAGAGTCCAGGTTTTGGTCATTTGTCACATTTTGAGTGCTTCTGTCACACATCTGCAGGTTTGAAACTTGAATGGTAAGGGAAGCCCTATAGTCTGTGGGGTAAACCAGAATTAGCCCAACAGAATCCTTCATTCCCTCCTTCCTCTGCTGACTGTGTTGCAGGGAAAGGAGTAGTTCCAGCCACACTAGAAGGCCCCCAGTGGCAACCAGCTGTACTAAATCCTGCAATTTATCAGCCACTCTGCAGAGTACCTATAATATGGCCGATAGCTAAGGCATTATTTGTAGGGTTTAGCCCCATTAGTTCCTAATGACTAGCTTCCCCTGGAATGGTCCCATAATTACAAGGTTAATGTTCTGCAACAGAAGGAAAGTGTGACCATAGCAGCCTTCATGGTTTTCAATGGGCCAAAAAAATAAGTAAACAATGTTTTTGGTTCTAATAAAACTAGTTCATTATTAAATAGTTCTCCCAGGTCCCAGCTACATTAGAGTCTCCATCTTAATTTATAAATCATCAACACAGTTGCACTCCTCTGGGAACTAAGCATGTGAGAGCTGGGGACAAAGCATTCTCAGTTGAAGGGATCCAGCTGTGGAATGATCTTCCATAAGGTATTAGACAAATCCAGTCTTTAGGAAATGCTTCAAAGCCTACACTTTCTGAAGAAGATTTCCCACCATAAACGTAATAATATTCACATCAGCTGCCACATACACTCCCCTCCAAAAAACCCCTAACCTATTCCAAGCAGAGATTTTCATAACCCATAATGGGGAAGAACCAAAGACCCACGGAAGTCCATGAAAAGCTATTTGGGGTACATAAGGCTCTCAGATACTACGGTAATGAGTAGCAGTAAAAAATCCTACAATGGACAGGTCTGAAAGGTCCAGGAAGAACTGCTAGGCAGAGATGGCGTTCACCTTTCGAGGAGGGGAAAGGCCCTATTTGGATACAGACTGGCTAACCTAGTGAGGAGGGCTTTAAACTAGGTTCGACGGGGACAGGTGAACAAAGCCCACAGGTAAGTGGAGAACATGGGGACCTGGGAGATGGGTCGGAAATAGGAGGGAGCGTGGGCTCAAATGACAAAGAGATAGGAGGGTCAGGGCGAAACTGGGAGGCAAGATCAAATCAGTATCTTAGATGCCTGTATACAAATGCGAGAAGTATGGGTAATAAGCAGGAAGAACTGGAAGTGCTAATAAATAAATTCAACTATGACATTGTTGGCATCACTGAAACTTGGTGGGATAATACACATGATTGGAATGTTGGTATGAATGGGTACATCTTGCTCAGGAAGGACAGCCATGGGAAAAAGGGAGGAGGTGTTGCCTTATATATTAAAAATGTACACACTTGGACTGAGGTGGAGATGGACATAGGGGACAGAAGTGTTGAGAGTCTCTGGGTTAGGCTAAAAGGGGTAAAAAACAAGGGTGATGTCATGCTAGGAGTCTACTACAGGCCACCTAACCAGGTGGAAGAGATGGATGAGGCTTTTTCTAAACAACTAACAAAATCATCCAAAGCCCAAGATTTGGTGGTGATGGGGGACTTCAACTATCCAGATATATGTTGGGAAAATAACACAGCGGGGCACAGACTATCCAATAAGTTCTTGGACTGCATTGCAGACAACTTTTTATTTCAGAAGGTTGAGAAAGCTACTGGGGGGAAGCTGTTCTAGATTTGATTTTAAAAAATAGGGAGGAACTCGTTGAGAACTTGAAAGTAGAAGGCAGCTTGGGTGAAAGTGATCATGAAATCATAGAGTTCACAATTCTGAGGATGGGTAGAAGGGACTATAGCAAAATAGACAATGGATTTCAGGAAAGCGGATTTTGGTAAGCTCAGAGAGCTGATAGGTAAGGTCCCATGGGAATCGAGACTGAGGGGAAAAACAACTGAGGAGAGCTGGCAGTATTTCAAAGGGACGCTATTAAGGGCCCAAAAGCAAACTATTCCGCTGGGTAGGAAAGATAGAAAATGTGGCAAAAGACGCCCTTGGCTTAACCACGAGATCTTGCAAGATCTAAAAAATAAAAAGGAGTCATATAAAAAATGGAAACTAGGACAAATTACAAAGGATGAATATAGGCAAACAAAACGGGAATGCAGGGGCAAGATTAGAAAGGCAAAGGCACAAAATGAGCTCAAACTAGCTACAGGAATAAAGGGAAACAAGAAAACTTTTTATCAATACATTAGAAGCAAGAGGAAGACCAAGGACAGGGTAGGCCCACTACTCAGTGAGGAGGGAGAAACAGTAACAGGAAACTTGGAAATGGCAGAGATGTTTAATGACTTCTTTGTTTCGGTCTTCATTGAGAAGTCTGAAGGAATGCCTAACATAGTGAATGCTAATGGGAAGGGGGAAGGTTTAGAAGATAAAATAAAAAAAGAACAAGTTAAAAATCACTTAGATAAGTTAGATGCCTGCAAGTCACCAGGACCTGATGAAATGCATCCTAGAATACTCAAGGAGCTAATAGAGGAGGTATCTGAGCCTCTAGCTATTATCTTTGGTAAATCATGGGAGACAGGAGAGATTCCAGAAGACTGGAAAAGGGCAAATATAGTGCCCATCTATAAAAAGGGAAATAAAAACAACCCAGGAAACTACAGACCAGTTAGTTTAACTTCTGTGCCAGGGAAAATAATGGAGCAAGTAATTAAGGAAATCATCTGCAAACACTTGAAAGGTGGTAAGGTGATAGGGAATAACCAGCATGGATTTGTAAAGAACAAATCATGTCAAGCCAATCTGATAGCTTTCTTTGATAGGATAACGAGTCTTGTGGATAAGGGAGAAGCGGTGGATGTAGTATATACCTAGACTTTAGTAAGGCATTTGATACAGTCTCGCATGATATTCTTATCAATAAACTAGGGAAATATAACTTAGATGGGGCTACTATAAGGTGGGTGCACAGCTGGCTGGATAACTGTACTCAAGAGAGTAGTTATTAATGGTTCCCAATCCTGCTGGAAAGGTATAACGAGTGGGGTTCTGCAAGGGTCTGTTTTGGGACCGGCTCTGTTCAATATCTTCATCAACGACTTGGATATTGGCATAGAAAGTACGCTTATTAAGTTTGCAGATGATACCAAACTGGGAGGGATTGCAACTGCTTTGGAGGATAGGGTCATAATTCAAAATGATCTAGACAAATTGGAGAAATGGTCAGAGGTAAACAGGATGAAGTTTAATAAGGACAAATGCAAAGTGCTCCACTTAGGTAGGAACAATCAGTTTCACACATACAGAATGGGAGGAGACTGTCTAGGAAGGAGTACGGCAGAAAGGGATCTAGGGGTTATAGTGGACCACAAGCTAAATATGAGTCAACAGTGTGATGCTGTTGCAAAAAAACCAAACTTGATTCTGGGCTACATTAACTGGTGTGTTGTGAGCAAGACACGAGAAGTCATTCTTCCGCTCTACTCTGCGCTGGTTAGGCCTCAACTGGAGTATTGTGTCCAGTTCTGGGCACTGCATTTCAAGAAAGATGTGGAGAAATTGGAGAGGGTCCAGAGAAGAGCAACAAGAATGATTAAGAGTCTAGAGAACATGACCTATGAAGGAAGGCTGAAGGAATTGGGTTTGTTTAGTTTGGAAAAGAGAAGACTGAGAGGGGACATGATAGCGGTCTTCAGGTATCTAAAAGGGTGTCATAAGGAGGAGGGAGAAAACTTGTTCATCTTAGCCTCTGAGGATAGAACAAGAAGCAATGGGCTTAAACTGCAGCAAGGGAGGTTTAGGTTGGACATTAGGAAAAAGTTCCTGTCAGGGTGGTTAAACACTGGAATAAACTTCCCAGGGAGGTTGTGGAATCTCCATCTCTGGAGATATTTAAGAGTAGGTTAGATAAATGTCTATCAGGGATGGTCTAGACAGTATTTGGTCCTGCCGTGAGGGCAGGGGGCTGGACTCGATGACCTCTCGAGGTCCCTTCCAGCCCTAGAATCTATGAAAGTACGGGAGAAACTATAGTAAGAGAATGGTTCACATTGATAGGATCCCTTCAGGGAGGAAACGTAGGTCCACAGCTTGAAGAGGCTCCTCCAACAAGTGGAATCATACACCATGATGTAATGGTAATGTTTGGTACTATGAAGAAGTACTACAAAGTATATCCACTGAAAATTAGACACCACCCAAGAATTTTAAAATTATTTTAAAAATCTTTTTACACTGCTCTATCATAAGCCTTTGGAAGCTTGAAACAGGTGATACTTTACCCATTTCCCTCTCAACAACATGTATGCATCCTGGTTTACTATATGGTTTCTAGAATTTATTAAAAGAAGAGCAGTAGTCAAGAATGTGTTAAAACTTATATAAAATGGTGATACGGGCAATAAGATAAAAAATTAAGGAAGGTCACATTTGGATTGAAATAACTAAGGGCTTGTGTACATTGGCAAGTTTCTGCACAGTAAAGCAGCTTTTTGCGCTCAAACCTCAGACGTGTACACACTGCCTAGCCACTTTGTGCACAGAAATTCCTCAGTTGCAGCCCTGCAAAAAAATCACCTCAATATGAGTCATAAGGCTATTTGCACAGAGGCTCCAGTGCTTTATTGCTAGTGTGAACACTTGATTGCTTTCTGTGCTGTAACTGGCCTCCAGAGCTGTCCCATAATGCCTCAAGTGACTGCTCTGCTCATTGTTTTGAACTCGGCTGCCCTGGACATATACGCTCCTCCCCTTTCAAAGCACCGTTTCTGACAGCAGTTGTGTGCTGTGCTGACCTGCTCTGGGACACAAAGCAAACCATTAATGTGGAATGCTCATGCTGTTGAACACTAAGGATACGTCTATACTTACCCGTCGCGTCGGAGGCGCGGGATCGATGTTCTGGGTTCGATTTATCGCGTCTTGTCAAGACGCGAAAAATCGAACCAGGAAGTGCTCCCTCGTCGACGCTGGTAATCCAGCTCGACGAGTGGAGTAGGCGGAGTCGACGGGGGAGCCTGCGCGCCGCGTCTGGACCACAGGTAAGTTCGAACTAAGGTACTTCGACTTCAGCTACGTTATTAACGTAGCTGAAGTTGCGTATCTTAGTTCGACAGGGGGGGTTAGTGTAGACCTGGGCAAAGGCAGGTGTCTGTGTGAGAGAGAGAGAGATTGCTGTGCAGAGAGCCCAGGGAGGGAGATGGGGGCTGATGTCAGGGTTTCCCCCTCCCCCAGGACCGGTTGTTTCCTGCTGCTGTCTGAACTTACAAGACAGCATGCTGACACACATTGTCCCCCAAAACATACTATCTCCTCCCGTCCATACACACACACACTCCCTGTCACACCCTTCCTGCTCCCCACTTCAGCTGAAAAGCAGCTGGCAATGTAGTAGGATGCCAAATGGGATTGGGAAACCTGCATCATGTGACATTGTGCCTGCCCCATGAGCCATTGCAACCCCTTCCCAAAGCACCTTGCGGCCATTTGCACAGTGGGATAGCTACCACAATGCACTGCTGTCTTTGCCGTTGCAAGAGCTACTAATGTGGATGCGCTCCAGCATCACAAGGAGCACAATGTGGACATGCAACAGCTGTTTAATTCCAGCATTTTAATAAAAGTGGTATAACTTCTGGCACAGAAACTTGCCAATGTAGACATACCCTAAATCTACTGCATAATAAAAATATAATTCCTAAATGATATTAAACCAAAGGCAGACACACAAATCCCAGCTACAAAAGTATAATTCTCTGTTTAGAGAAATGTAGTATCTGTAAGACCAGACTGAAGTGTTTTGATTAAAGAGAGACCAGGATTGAAGAGAGTGTAGTGGGGCAGTTACCCCACTCCTAGAAAAAAGGCTAGGCTGACTGGGGAAGCAGCCACAGCTGGGGCCACGCTCCAATCAGGCCACACCTAGCCCTGTTAAAGGTCCGAGGAAGGAGCTGGGTCAGTCTCTCTCTAGCTGTGGAGAGCGAAGGACCTGGCTGCCTGGGAGAAAAGGGTGTCTGGAGTGGAGCAGGGCTAGGGAAAGGAGAGGAGCTGGGGAGCTCCAGCCTGGCACCTCCCCAGGTTGCAGGCCTTGTTAAAGACCTACAGAAGGTACTGGGGCTACAGAGGTGCAGCCCAGAGATAAGCAGAGGCAGCTGGTCTAACCTCCTTGCCAATGATGAGTGACCATGACAGACTACAGTGAGTGGGGGCTAAATAATGACTAGCAGTAGCCACTGAGGCAAGGTGGGTGAGAGGGTTGGGGGTTCCCCTGGGAGGGGAGACCCAGAGTGTGGGGGTACTGCTGGGGCAGAACCCCAGGGCAAAGGGCACCGGGGTCCAGGAGGGAAACGGGGGCCAGTGGCAGGCGAGACACCGGCCAGAAGGAGGTGCTCCGAAGGCTGGAAAGAGCTAATTCCCAAGACGACCAGCAGGAGGCGCCGCAGCGGTGAGTCTCGATCTTTGCTATAGAGAGAATGGAAACCTTAATTCAGAAGAAGCCTGAACCTAAACTTTCTGTGTAGTGCTGTAGCAATCATGTTTTGTTGAAGAGCTTACTAAATTCCAGGAGGTTGTCCAATGAGACTTGTATGGGGGCACTGACCTACAGCTGACTAACATGACTATACCTGGACTGAGTCTTGGTATGCCCCACAAGCGACAATCCTACTGCAGAGCGTGAGAACCACCATTTGGCAACCAAAATGGACACCAATTAATCAAATATGAGGTCATTAAATAAAAAGACTAATGTATTTTCTATATTCCACATAGAAGTCTAAGAGTCTTTTTAGACCTAGACAACAAAAAAGAGCTGTAACACAGTGGTTATTATGGGGGAGCATGTAGCCACACATTAGAAAACATTGCAAAAGTGTTTCTGTTTAGCAATATTTTCAAACTGCTGTAAAATCCATATGTACAGTCAGATCAGCCTGAAAACTGGTATGCTGGTTCAGGGCCTGGGATAGAATTTGTGGTGCATAGTTGGGGCTAGACATTCCCGATATACAGCCCCCAACCCAATTTACATCTTTTTTAAAAAAAAAGTACTTTTCTATAATACTTTGTTGTGTGGAGATAATTTTTACCTTATGGGCAGAATCCACATAAAAGAGAGAAAGACCTACAAAATATCCATCACCCTAGAATATTGATCACTGAACTGGGAGCCAGAATAACATGAGCCTTAAGTTCTCTTCTTTCAATGACTGCTGTTAATATTTCTGTGCACTTCATAGCTCTTATTAACTAAGGTCTCATATCCCCACGACAGCAACAGATAGCTATTATTTCCCCCATTTTGCAAATAAGATAACGAAGTGGCTGCACAAAGTCATGTCTAGAAAATCTGGGAAAAGAAATAGAAACTAACAGTCTACCAGAGAGGTAGAGTTAAGTTGTGAAGCAGCACGTTTTGATGGGTTTCCCCCAGAGAAGGAACTAAAACCTGGTATTCTACCAGGAAAAACCCTTAGGTTGCAAGGCCTGAAACCTACAGAGATAATCATTCTGCAAGACATCATCTCATCTGTATGTCATCAATACTACTGTGCATGAAATGAGAATTTCAGGGAGTGGAAATACATGTTAGTCCCCACTTCTTCTAACCTCAGTAAGAATAAAGCAGCAAATGTGTTTCAGAAAAAAAAAAAATTGTGAGAGTTTAATTAAAACATGAAAGAAAAATGTTGAAGCAATTTTTAAAAACTATTTTCTTGCCTTTAAATTGTTATTCCCTTGACACCAACAATCTTACTGGCAGAAACAAGGTATGCCAGCAAACCCCAATTTAAAGTACACCACTGAGTTAAAAGAAACAAACTCCAGTAAACTCAAGAATAGATTTATACTTACTATAGGGCAGGGATCAGCAACCTTTGGCATGCGGCCCGTCAGGGTAAGCCCCCTGACGGGCTGGGCCGGTTTGTTTACCTGCTGCGACTGCAGGATTGGCCGATCGCAGCTCCCACTGGCCGTGCTTTGTTGCCAATGGGGGCTGCGGGAAACAGTGCGGGCCGAGGGATGTGCTGGCCGCCACTTCCCGCAGCCCCCCATTGGCCTGGCATGGCAAACCGCAGCCAGTGGGAGCTGCGATTGGCCGAACCTGCAGACGCGACAGGTAAACAAACCGGCCCGGCCCGCCAGGGGACTTACCCTGGCGGGCCATGTGCCAAGGATTTCCGATCCCCGCTATAGGGTATTTCTGCTAATCCTGGAAACGATCCCTCAAAAAAGAACTGAGTAACAAAAACTGTTCAGAAGTGACTATGATTGCAACCTGGCCAATCAGCATCAACGTTATTTATTTTATTTTTTTTGCAGACTTTTGACTCCATTTTAAGAGCTGGATTTAAATTGACCTTTACTTGGCTAGCACTAATTGTAGCACGTGAAATACAAAATGTACTTCAACAGAAGCATAAAAAACTAAAATATTCTCAATTTCTACAAGCTAATTTTAGATTGTTTAATAGTAACTAATGAAAAGCCACAATTTCTCAACTAGTATTTACACTAATATGTACTATTGTTTTGTGAAGTCATTTTACAGAACCTAAACAACACAGAAACAGATATTAACAGATAATATGAAAAATAATCTTAATCAGAAGTTCTAAGTAGAAATGATTAATACAACTGATCTAATGCTCTAATAGCTGGGCCTATTTAAGGTATATATTCTCAGACAAAAAACTATATTAAGGTCTGGCCTCTACATATATACATATACATATACATATACATACACATATATATATATATATACACATATATATATATAAAGCTATATATATATATATAGCTTTAACTTTACTACTTTGAAACCAGTATAGTTAAATCAGTATAACTCACAGTGTGGATGCAATTATACTGGCATAAAGGTGCATAATACAGGTACCCTAAATTTATGGGAATATAAGTACTTTTAAAGTGGTATACTGCATCCACCTTATGGGAATGTACTTATTCTGGTTTCAGATTGATACAGTTACGGTATACATAAATTGTACGTAGATAAACCCTACGACTGAGTTAGTCTAATGCCATGCAATAACCATATGATAATGATTAAGGCTTTTTAGTGGTCCAAGATTAGATAACACTTATTTTTAAAAGACACACTAAGGGATTTTAACTACATTTTTTTTCTTGTCATGATGTCACTATAAGGCAGAGTTCAGGTTGTTTGAGTGATTTAACTATGTATTTCCATATGGTAGCATATTTGGA
This sequence comes from Chelydra serpentina, assembly GCA_037349315.1. Taxonomy (NCBI): domain Eukaryota; kingdom Metazoa; phylum Chordata; order Testudines; family Chelydridae; genus Chelydra; species Chelydra serpentina. The sequence goes on from JBAIAC010000004.1 coordinate 111,208,515, forward strand.
ACACATTTAAGTGTAACCTTTTTCTGAATTTCCTGCATTTGTAATGCTTAGTTTGACATAATTACAACATCCCTCTGATGTCACTGTGGCTCAACTTAAGAGTTACTTGACTGTCTGCAGCTTATTATAAATAAAAAATTAGATAAAATCTTTAATTACAACCTAATTTACTTTATTACAACCTAATTTCTTCAAATATAACCTATGCACAAGATTTTAAGAAATTTTAACTACATGGAAAGTTTGAAGATGTTATTTCATTATTAAGATCACTCAAGACAAAGAAAAGACTGCTACACCTGCTAAATTTCTTAAAGGACCCATTTTAAATTAATTTTTATACTCAGAGTAAGTGTGGTAAATTTGGGGAGGATACGCTGTATTTTTCATACCTAACAAGAGAATCCCTGCTTTAAGTTCAAAATAGAATTCAATCTTTACTAGGGAATTATGACTTGTGACTCCACAATTAGTACACAAACTAGTTCACAATTGTTGTGTTTCATTCCGTAGTGAATGAAGTGACCCCAGTGTATAGCAAAAGTATCAGTTTGTAAAGTCTGTAAATTGCTTACTTCTTTTGGGATAGACACTCACTGTATTAATGTAAGGTAATTATTCACTATCATCATTGCTACTTCAAATACCATACACCATATAGTAGTTTTATTTATATGAAGCACATAATACAAATTCAAGTGTTGAATGTCACTTACCGAAGATTCACTATCTCTAACAAGGAAGTCCCCTTCTACTCCCCTCTCATTTAGGGCACATTCTGCTTGATGCCGGGTAACATTCCCATAATACCACTCTCTTCCAGCAAACCGTCCTGTAGAAGATGGCCCAGTATAGCTTATTGGAGGTGGATGGGAAGTGTTAATGGTAGGACCATCACTTAAGATTACTACATAGTTTTTAGGAACAAGACCAATTTGCCCTCGGGAATTTTTACATTTCCACCATTCTGGGTCATTTTCTGGTTTTTCAATGACTTCCATTGTTTCCCCCTTTTCAAAATTGAGCTCTTCCTCTGTGACGGAGCTGAATGGATAGAGTGTCTGAACAACATGAAGTAGTTTCGAGCTCTGGCCATTACTCATGGATGCACCTTTCCTTAAACTTAGAAAACTTGGGGAATCTGCAGTTGCTTCCTCAACTTCCTCCATCACATAGTTCGAAGGAAACCAGCCAATCTGTCCATTGTAGCTACCTCTCCACCAGCCGTCACTGCACTTTTCCATAACAATGACTCGGGATCCTTTAACAAGGGACAGCTCATCCTCCCTCTCTGCCACATAGGCAAATTTAACGTAGGCTGGGATGTTAAGGTCATAAATCCGATCTGCACTGCTACCGTTGGATGGATATTCTGCATCTGTACTAGGAGTAGGTGAGGCATCTCGTGCACTTGTCTTCCTTTTTGTTTTACCCAAACCTGTTAAATAAAAAGAGAAATTTCTAGTAGGCATGCAGGATATAAATAGAAAAAAAATACATTTAGTCTCTATAATGCATAACTATAAACTTAACCAAGTGCTTTCCCTGTCATTAACAAAAATGTTAGACATACAGGTCATAACTATGACATTGGACACAGACTGTTGGGAAATATCAATGTCTTAATATTTTAAGAAATTGCTGTTTGTCTATTGGTTCAGCTTCTAAATATAAGCTTTAATTTGTCCTTTAATGTATCTCTCTACAAAGTCACTTAATGGTAACTGAGAAAAACATAGTGGTGAAAGACACATCATTTACATAAGCAATTAGTCCTCCAGGGATGTTATGTCTTCTAAAATCCAATCAGTCAATCATATCTTTTAATTATAACTATAAGCATTTAAATTGGTCTGGAAAAAAGTAAAACAAAAACAAAAACAAACAAGTTACCATAGTGAAAAGGGTCCTTCTGAACAAACTACATTCTGCCCCACTTCATTCTTCAGTCTACAACCAACTTCAGCTGAAACTATCTAACTGACAAGTTTCCTGTTGAATTGTGCACCTAGAATGTTCCAGGTATGAGGCTATATAGGTGGAGTGACTTCAAGTAACCTTCAGGTTCTATAATTTTCAAGAAATGTACATTTTGAATTACCTTCAATGATATTAAGAAATGGAAAATATATTTTAAAAGGAATGAAGTTGTGTGTGTGTATATTTAACTGGAGATTTTTGGCATTGGTGGGGCTTCTCAGAATGTCAATCAGAAAATACCAGAGTTCTGCAGACTTTATCATTTTCAAACATCTGTACTAAAGACTGCCTAAGTATATATAAACAGACTGGTACAGAATAGTAGTAGCTTGATCTTCTGAATTTCAAATGATTTCATTAAATCCTGATGTTATTTATTAAGATGGAACCCCAATACAGCACAAGCCAGCCAGCATTCAGAAATCAAACACAATGGACAAAAAACAAAAGTGATGCAAAATCTAACAATTTTATACTTTTCTATATGCTCCAGGATCCTACAATGAGCATTATTCAACTAGCAGGGAACAATTTATCTAAGATGACATAAATATAAACTGTCTCTGAAAAACATGCAATGAAAATCAAAAGTGTGGCAGTATTTAAAAAAAGAAATTGTCTCATTAGAAGTAACCATATATGTAATTTAACTGTGATTACAATACCAATTTTGCTTGACCACATCATTGCTTAATTACAAACGGAGCAATTCAGCAAAAGTGCTTGTCTAGTGCAAATGAACCCACCTGGTATATTCTTACAGGTTATTATTTTGAGGAACATACATAAAAGTCTGCTAGACTAAGTATATTTAGGCAGCCTCAAAAAAGAGAAAGAAATTAACTGGCTAAGCTGATCTAACTAAGATCAAGAACTATAACTTTTGACTGAAGAACGTTCCAAGGATTGCTAAAGGCTTCTCTGACCTGTTCAAAGTAGTTACCCATTCCCTATTAGAGCCTGCTCATCCACCTTTCACATCCTGCTAATCCTTCTGTAACCATATCACTTCAGCTGGAAATGAGTGGCTGTGCTCCTTGGCAAGATGACAGCAGAGAGACCAGTTTATTGTCCTGTGGGATACAACAGGATAACAGCACTTCTATTCTTTGAGCAAACTCCAGTAGGAAGTTGGCTAAGGTCCAATCTCTGATGAAAAATTCCAATCTCAGTTATTTAGCAGTGACTGGCAACCAAAAGAATACAAGAACTAAGTGAAGTTAACTAGGAAGGTTATATACAAACAAAACATGTTACTATATAGAAAAGCTGGACAAAATACAAGTCTGAAGTTAATGACCTCATTACTTCTTCAGGGACAAATGTAATGAATGAGATGTGATTTAAACCCCCCCCCCCCCAAAAAAAAACCACCCACAAAAAACAAAAACAAAACAATCCACACTAGTAGTTGAGATTTCAAAATATGTATCCCTATTAGTTCCAGGAAACCTCCATTTCTGATACTAAAGTATAGGAAAACGGATCTACAATTTTCCTTTCTTGAGTAATAAGGTCCACAGATCCAGGAAAGTGGGAATTCTGCTCTATGCACAGCCTTGGAGGTAGACCAAATCTGTCAATCAGAGCCAGTGTGGCTCCACCTCTGAGAAACCGCTTGTCGAGACACTTCCATAAGCCTAGGAAAAACTAAGCACTCTAAGGAAAATTAAGCACTTAGACTAAATAGAACAGTCCTTCTGTACAGCAAAGAATTCAATGAATAGCAAACTGAGTACCAATTAATAATTCAGTATCTTTTTCCAATTAATAATCCATTCAAAGGATAGACTGGGTCTATGAACATCATTACTCCAAGATGATGAAGTGATATGGTTACAGAAGGATTAGCAGGATGTGAAAGCTGGATGAGCAGGCTCTAATAGGGAATGGGTAACCACTTTGAACAGGTCAGAGAAGCCTTTAAAGACTGGGACAACAATGGGGCTGTTGTCCTGCAGGTTGCCATGTCTTAACATTCCCAGTCATTGCTGTAGGTCACCAAGCCCTAATGTCCTGGATATTGCTCTCAACTTCTATTGCAGGTTGTCAGTCTTCACTATCACCTCCACCTCTTTCTCCAGCACATGGCTATGGAGAGAGAAGAGGGACAGCAATGTAGATGTGGAAGAAGCAGCAGGCAGTGCGGGGCTTGGCTCACCATTTCTTTCTTCTACTACCCCCCCCCCCATCCCCTGACCTCCATTTTATAAGGCTAGAAGGTTTCTTGGTGTGCACAGTCAAAATTTATCCTGGTGTCATTACCAAAGATAGGAGTGCCTTTTTCCCCTGTGGTCAAGGGCTCATCATTTCTAAGTAGGGAAAAAAAAATATCTGAAAGAGTGGCCTCCTAACTATATAGGTCCTTTGCAGGCAGCTAAATCCAGGCAGGCATAATCTCAGCCCTCTGCTTCGGACAGCAGGCCAACAAGGATAAGCAAATAAACCAAAGAGAATTGTCATATGACACCCTAAGTACCCCTGCATGCTTTCAGAAGCAATGCTAATATGGGTGGACAATATAGCAGGTATGGTCTCTCTCAGCCTATTAAATAAATCTCACAGCCTAAGAGCTTTTGCCTGAGAAGGAGTCATGGCACGCAGACAGCTATCCTAGATTTCCTGCAAATGGGGACAATTGAACCTGTCCCTGCTCTTCAGAGGAAAAAAGGCCCTATTTCATATTATTCCTAGTTTTTAAAAAAAGTCAGAAGGATACAAAGCATTTCTCAACATCAAGTGTCTCAACAAATTATTTTTAAAAAATCAAAATTCAATATGAAGACCTTAAAACCCATACTATCTGCCATCGAACAAGGGGACTGTATGACATCTATACATGGGAACAATGCCAGTCTCCATATCTCAATTCAGCAATCTCACAGATGCTTCTTAAACTTTGCTCTTGAAGCACAACATTACCAGTATAGGTCCTTGCTCTTTCATTTAGCAGCGGCAGTGCTGTGTTTACAAAAGTGCTGGTAGTGTTAATACCACATGTCAGAAAGGAACTGGTCTCTATCTACCCCTTCCTGGATGACCTTATCCAAGCCTCATCCAGAGTCAGTCAGAGACTATACTACCGAAACAGGATGCTCCAAAGCCACAATTTTGTGAAAGTCTCAGTTAACAGTCTCATCTTATTCCCAATCTATGAATGGGAACAGTACTGTCCTCTACGAAGTTTCTTGCTGCAGAAAAAGCAGAAGCAGAGAACTCTTATGTAAACAGTCAGCCTGTCAAGGGGAGTGCCCATTCATATGCTTCTGTCTCTTCTGAGATCATTGGTCTCCCATATGGATACTTTTAGTGGGCCAGTGCTCACATGAGGCCACCACAGAGCTTAGTCTTATCCCTCCCTAAACTATTCCTTATCCACCCATCAATCCATCCTAGGAGCACAGGCGCCAACTTCCGGCGGCGCCGGTGGGGGCTGACGCCGGGCGACGTGGCAGGGCCCCGCCCCTGACGCCAGGTGACGTTCCGGGGCCCCGCCCCCCACACCAACACAACGTCGCCCGGTGTCGGGGCCCTGGAACGTCTCCCGGTGGTGAGGTGAGCTGGGCGCGGGCCCCGGGGCTGGCGGGGAGCTGCCGGTGGGTGCTGAGCACCCACCAATTTTTCCCCGTGGGTGCTCCAGCCCCGGAGCACCCACGGAGTCAGCACCTATGCCTAGGAGGATTCTTGGGTCATTCCCAGGGGGTCAAGGACCATTCAAGGAATCTGGCTCAAATGAGAGTAAGCACAGCATAAACTGGCGAGAGCTCAGGACAATCCAATATGGTCTCACGGCTTTGCTCTCATATCCGGGCTTAACTCAAGTGCTGATCATGACAGACAATACCTCAGCCATGTCATATGTCAACAAAGGAAACAAAGCCTACAGTCCTTCAAAGAGAAGCTCACCTCCTGATGGCTTGGGAAAAGGCAAATGTGCAGTCACTTTGCTCCCTTCCCAGCCAAACCAAAATTTAATATTACGGCTGACTGGCTCATCATGCAAAAGTCAGATAATTCAGAATGGGAATTACAGCTAGAGGTGTACATCTCCTGGTAAAGAAATTTCGTCTCACAGCAACAGGTCTGTTTTCCTTCCACCTGAATCATGAAGTTTCAGTGTTTTTTCTCGTACCAGTTGAGATCACAGAGCCAAGGCAACAGATGCTTTGCTGCAAAGATAGCCAAAGGGGACTTATATGCCTTCCTTTCCTTTTTCTCTCCTCAGCAAAATGCTGCAGATGATCAGAAGAGAAGCAGCACTGGTAATTCTGGTATATCTTTTTGGCCAAGGAGGCCTTGATTCTCTGATCTCCTTGACAGGGTACAAAGCCCTCCCATCAGTTTTCCATCAAAGGGTTATGATATTACAAGGCCAGTCATGCAACAAAATCCAAACCGTGAGAGTCTAGCTGCCTAGTTCTTGAACAGAGCCTCTTAAGCCAAAGAGGTGGTTCAGAGGGCTGATATCCACAGCTTTAGCTTCCAGAAATAAATCTACAGACCCAGCATATTTGAGGGCCTGGCTGAGCTTTAACCATCGGTCCCAGGACAAATTACACCACCACCAAATCATCTTCATGGGTACCATGACAACTTGCAATAGAAGTTGAGAGCAATATCCAGGACATTAGGGCTTGGTGACCTACAGCAATGACTGGGAATGAAAGCCCAATAGTTAAGACATGGCAACCTGCAGGACAACAGCCCCACTGTTGTCCCAGTCTTTAAGCATGGCAGGAAACCCCCATCCCACTATTACATGCTGACAGGGTAAATGAGGAGGGATATCTAGCTAAAGTTTATCTAAGGTATCTACAGACCTCAAAACTGTAGTTCACAATACTTAGTACACTTTTCCTGAAAGTCTATTCTATGGCTTGGTCTTTTCTGCATTGATGTGCCATGCTGCACTCTGAGGCCTGATCTACACTGCAGCAGGGCGGGAGAGAGGCTAGGGAGCTGCTCTGCAGTCACCAGATGCAGCTATGAGCATGGGTGCAAAGTGGAAAGGAGGGAGCTGCTGCTTGCTGGTCCTGCTGCTGTTGTCTGCATAGGGGCCGACTTCCGGCCCCGCCCATGGGTGCTGTCACCATGTTGCCCAGCGTCGGGGGCGGGGCCCCCACAACGTCTCCCGGTGCCCGGTAAGTTTCCCCCGGGTCCGGGGAGTTGCCGGTGGGTGCGGAGCACCCACCAATTTTTCTCCGTGGGTGCTCCAGCCCCGGAGCACCCACGGAGTCGGCGCCTATGGTTGTCTGTGCCAGGCCTAGTGCATTTTGCTCCTGACATGTTGCCACTGCTTCCAGAGAAGGAGGCTGCTGGAAATCCTGTCTGAGCACTTGAGAAAGGCTTGGATCTTTACAGAACAGGCACAGATCCCCATGCAGGCATTTAATCAGCGGGGGAGATGGAGGAGAGACATCTGGTTTCCCTCTCAGCATTCTCTGCCATGCTGCCCTCCAAGTGGGTGGGGGCATGGAGAATCCCAGCCATTGAGAAGAAAGGAAATAATCTCTGCCTATAGAGGCAGATTCTGACAGCCTGGAGATTTTAAGCCTTTTTTCCTCTTACTTTTTCTTCTTCTTTAAATTTGCTCTGCAGCAGGAGGAGCTGGTCTGTCTGCCTGCAGCTGGAGAGGCAGACGGAATCTGGCAGTTTCTCAGAGATGGAGCCACACTTTCCCTGCTTCTGAATGAGAAGTTTGGTCTGCCTCCAAAGGTTGCATAGAGCAAGCAGAGTGCCCAATGTCATGCGCCCGTGGACTTCATTATGAATAAGGGCATGTCTACACTACAAAATTAAAGCGACCTAAGTTATGTTGACATACAGCCACCTGTAACTGAATCAGTTTTACACGTCCACTCTAAGATCCTTTCGTTGGAGGTGCGCATCTTAAACAGGAACGCTTGCACCAATTTAATTACCAGTGTGGGGCATTGTGGGATGGTTTCTGGAAGGCAACAACAGTCAATGTAAGGAAAGCAGTGTCTACACTGACACTGTCAACCTAATGACATTGATTTAAGTGCTACGCCTTTCGCAGAGGTGGAGTTATTAAGTCGGTGTAGAAGGCGAGTTACTTCTGTGGGAGCTACATTTTAGTGTAGATGTTTACAGAGTTAGGCTGATGTAAGCTGACTTACATTGACCTAACTCTGTAGTGTAGACCAGGCCTAAAAATTCACTACTGCCACACTGCTGTAGTGGAATCAACACAAAAAGGCAATATGGAAACGGAGCCCACTGGAAGATCAACTACAATTAACCCTTCAGAGTTAAGAGTATGAATTTTAGATACAATTCATAAATAGGAGAAGTAACATGGTATTTTAGAATCTCTGCACTATAGTAACAGAATATGAAAAGCAAACATATCCTCTTTAAGCACTAAACTGCAAGAGCCGATTAAATATCAAAAGTTCACAGAAGTCCATGGCTGTAATGACACCTAGAAGAAAGTGATCAGGCATGGATAAAATGATTCATGAAACAAAAAGATCTAGCAGCTAGAAAGCCAGAAGACAATTGTTTCAAAACCAGAGTGAAGAGCTAATTAAAAAGGGTGGAGCTGAACTGAGAGGAACAGGTCTGCAAACAGAACTGTGGATAGGTATATTTGTTGTGACAATGTGCGTTAAGAAGAAGCTTAGATTCTGAAGTGTAAACTCCCCCCCTCCCCCCCCCAAATCACTTTAAAGGCTTATTAGAAGTTAAGAAGCAGCTTAGATTCTGAAGTGTAACCCCCCCCCCCCCCAAATCACTTTAAAGGCTTATTAGATATTTTAAAAGATGATCTGAACGATTTTTTGCTTGGAAAACAAATTTAGGCTGGAAATCTCAAGTTGTTTTTTTCACAAGATTTCCAGAACTTTCTGGTTTAGGCTGGGCTGGAAATACAACAAAAAACAACCTATTGCATTGTATTTCAGTACTTCTTTTTCTGGCTCATACCACAAACCACAGCAAGGTAGAAAAACTAAAAGAAAACAACAAACAAGTGAAGTCTTTCAAAGCTCAAAGAAAGACTGTTTTGCTTTTTGTTTGAACGTATGCACCTATTGATAATCAAATCTGTGAGCAAGCCAGTCAGTCACTGATTGGTACTTAGATACAGTACCACAGTAGAGAAGTTAGACATCACTGCAAGGCAATTTTTTTTTTAAACTTCGAAGTTACCAGTAGTAGAATTGAACTAACTGTTCAGTCGCCTACTGGCATCAAGCAGAGTGGGAGGGATTAATAACATCTCTAACTTTTATTTGTTTATTATGTGCAAATCGATTGGACAAATAATTCTGTAACTGAAAAAGGGAATTTAGCAGAATGGCCATAATAATGTAAAAATAAAGTTAAGACAGTACCAGAATTTGTGTGTATGTACCTATGGTAACAAAGATGTAATCACAGCTCCCCCCCCCAAATGTATGTATACTCTGTCTGACCAAAACATCCCTGCTACTTCTAGAAGACTGCATTAATAATTTGTGTCAGGATATCCCTACTCCTGAAGCTCCAGTGATGTATCTCCTGGAAAGAAAAGCATTTAATCACTTCATGAGGTTAGAAGATTAAAATACACTGTTTAGCAATAACTGTGCGGATACATTTTTGGCATTTTTCTTTCCCTGGTTTCATTAATAGATGCATTTGTATGAAAAAAAGCAACTTTGTTTTGGAGATCCCCATACTTTTATTTCTTACACCTTACTTGAAGTCATAATCATTGTAACACAACAATTAGTTGCTGTGAAGACAAATATAAAAATCACAACGGATTAGGTTTCAAGTGAAGAAAAAGCTGTGGAAGCAGATGAATTCCAAAATAGCAAAGATCCTGTTTTATGTAAATATGTCTAATAACAAAAGTTGTATATAGATCACTTAATTTGGGAGACAGCATGCAACTAGCTCATTTTCCTCTCTTTAAATTTTTCCCTTAAAGGGTTGGCAGCTCTAATTTACAGGCACAAATACGATTGAAACAAAACATAGGTGGCTGGCACCATTTGAGGAGGAGCTTCAACCGAAGTTGCCAGGAGCAGATTCTTGTCTGCTCCAAGACCTTCACAGCACCAAACCAGGCTCTGGAGTTTCTCAGAACCATGGCTCCCACAGCACTGAGATACTCTCTTGCACCTGAAGAGATAGCTTCTCCAAAAGAAAACTTCAGCAGAATTGAGGGCATCAAGCTCCAAAAGGAATAATTAGTGTCTGGCACTAACAACACTGCTGAATCCTCAGAGCCCCTTTATTAACACCCTTAATGGGAATCTGTTGGTAATCCAGGGAAATGGTGGATCAATCCTACAATCCAATGGGCACCTCAGAGGAGAGGACAAAACCAAATGGCCTGGATCCAAGGAGGCCCTTTCTTTTTCAAAAATTGTATGTTCTGAGGAGGCAAACCACAACAAGCCCCACCCAGTGATTTTTTCCTACCAGCACCTTGTTACTTCTTTAGAGCCTCTGGAAGTCAGAGCAGAATTTTCCAAAGCTCAAAGGGATCTGGATCTTGGGAGTCTGCAGTATCTTATGAAGTGATCTTTATAGGCCACCTTCTTTTTAGATGGACCCCTAGTCTGCCTGCAGAGACTCAGCAGGCTTTGGTACCAACGTGGGTTTCATAGCCACACCACTTTGTGCTCAGACCCCCTTTTTTCATGAGAGCCTCTAAGACTGCACTCTTAATGCACCCCAAAGGAGAAGATTTTGGACTCTTGTTTGGTGGCCTTTTTTATCTTTCAAAAAAGGACCTTGAGAACATGACCATCTGAAGCAGGCTTTCTGACATGGAAAGATATGCATCTTAAACCTTTTTTGGTGGTGTTGTTGTATCTGCCTCAATGGTTAGATTGATAAAGTTGTTCGGTTTATACAAAAAAAACCTTGAAGTTACTAATAAATGAACCTACAAGAATTATACAGAAATTAGAATTAACAGTTTTCCTCACTACTGCACAACACAAGGGAGACAGAGGCACTTGGCAGACAGAGAGGATCTGGGGGACCATTAGGATGGGCTATTTATATGCTTGAGTTCAGAGTGGGGGTAGCATGTCCTTGAACCCAAGGAAGGTAGGGCTTGAGGAAAATAAAATTAATCAAATATAACTTCAAAAGAGATTCTGTGATTAGGCCTGCAGTTGGCCTCGGTGGAGGCAATATCAGGAAGGAGAACCTGTGATTTTCATCATGTATTTGGCAGTTCTGTTATAGCAGCAGACAAACACATCCTTTTCTCTAGATTTATGTTCCATTTTTCTAATTATAGTTTATACTATGTAATATTTTTGCTAGACAAAAGCACATTTACAAAGCAAGCCTATATTTACTAAGTCTTCTCATGCTCCTGAATATTTGTGTTCTTGGTTGTTACTGATGAGTTATCACATTTTTGCACTTTGACTATTTCTACTCATTCAGATAAACAGAAGAGCAGAAACACTGAAGTGACTACACATTGTATCCCCCTTGTCCTAATCGATACCCCAAATTTGTTTAACCTCTAGTCTTATGTTCAATTTCAAGTTGAGCTAATTAACATGCATCATAGAAACCAGAGATTGAAGAGACCTTTAGTCATCTTGTCTAAAACCCCAAAACAGTTTCCTAAATTATATTCACGAATACTCTGAGCAGTTTAATTTCAAACATTAAATAAAGCTTTTGTCCTCCAAAAGCATCACCATTTTCTGTTTATTGTTAAAAAAAAAAACTATGCTTCCCACACCACTCATGCTCCCCACACATCCAAAGCTGTCATTAATCGTTGAATCTTCTTACTCAAGACATTGAAAATACAATAAACCTTCTTTCCTGTCCCAATGGCTAAGTGATTTGTCCATGCTCTGGTCAGCTCCTGAGTAGTTCAAACTATTTTCTTCATTGTGGATTACCTGGCATTTATCAACACTGAATTTCATCTGCATCTTACAGTCCATTCATCTCACTCGGTTAGATCCCTCTGGAATGCCTCAGTTTTCTCAGGCCGTGACTAATCTAAATATTTTTGTGTGGAAATCATGTACAAACAGAGTGAGTGAACGATTCTGTTTCTATAGTTCATTTGTGTATCAAATCAATTCCAGAAAAAAAGAATAAACCTAAACCAGGACCTCTGGCTTGTGGGAAGGTTGTGGGAGAAATGTTTGGTATCTGCAGTAAAGGAGAGGGGGGAAAAAACAGCTTAGATGATATCCTGAAATGCTAGCAAAATACTTCCAAAATGTTAATTTTAAAACAGAAATCGCCTCAGAAGACACTGAACTTGCTTAAAAATGTGTCCATTTAAAATCACAGTTAGGTCTGAACATTTTAAAAAACCTATTACTGTTACAAGTAGTAGAGAGATTAGATCTAAAACTATTTTTTGCATTTGACAGCAATTAATTTCTCTAGTTGTCTGTGGGGGTCTTTCAAAAATAGCAGGAGGTAACATTTTTTAATAGTAAACTTTTAAAATAGGAACTCAGGAGTAGCTGTATTACCTGAAACTACTTTTAACTCTTTGTTTAAAAATTACTAGATTTCAATTTTATGGTGTGCCTTTCTTTCACATATCCTATAAAATCAGTTTCTTTAAAAGTAAAAAATGTATGTAATGCATATCTGCAAATTTGGTAGCAAAAGCAGTTGAGTAAATGCAACCCGTTTTTTCCCCCAGGTTTTTGACAATACTTCGCTATGATTTTTGTTTCTTATACATGAATAAGTTAATCTTTCATAGTAGTACAGAGTAGTACAGAGCTATTCAATTAATAACAGCATTACAGATTTATCCATTTTCTTTTGAAGGTACTGTACTGTCAAGCATATGATCTTATATAGTTGTAAACCAACTAAAATTAACCTATGTCTGATAAGGATAAACAAATAGACACCCATGGCTAAAACAAACATGTCAAACAGTAACTACTACTTTGTTTTACATCTATTCTCTATATTTACATATACTAAAAGCTTTTTCTTACTTCAGAAAATGGACTGCACTGCATTACTCAACCAATCCAGGAATTCATATTGACTGGACTTCTGAATCAGAATACAACTTTCTTTTCACAGTCATAAGTAGAGCTGCACAGAGAACGGCAATTCTGCTTCAGAGAGTCTTTTGAGATTTAGAAATTTGGTTTGTTCTGATTTGGAATGAAAATAAAACAAATTCAAATTTTTCTGAAAAATGGAATTACTGTTCTCTGCCTGGTTTTCCTGGGAGCTGAGGACCATGGGAGCGCAAGTTGCCAAAGAGCTGGGAGCCCAAGCTCCCTGGCAACCCACCAAGCAGGCTGCCAAGGAGCCAGGTGGGCAAACTAGCAGGAAACCAGGTAGGTTTCACTAGGAAATTTGCCTGGCAGGCAGCTTTCCATCAGAAACCTATCTAGTTTCTGGCTAATTTAGTTGAAATCAACATGGTCCTGCAGAACAATTAGATTTTGATGAATCAACAAATTCAGACAAAACACATTTCAATTGAATGTTTCTACTCTAGTCATAAGGATTCAATATGAGGGCCTACACAATTGTATCTTGAGTGGTTAAAATTATTTCCTAATTTGGACCAGCAAGAAGGCCTCCAGAGTAGAGGGTTAACTTCAGAAAACCTATAATTCAGAAAATAGCTATTATTCAATATCAGGTAATCTAGACAGATATACAAAGGATCTCTGAAAAGAAAAATGGCCGTAAAAGGCCCTGAGTAAAACCACAGTCTTCCCATTGTTTAGGCCTCAGATACGACCTCCCACCATGGCCCTGGTGTGGAGTAATAAACTAGTTAACACATATAAGAGATTGGCAGGAGATTAACAGCCATTGGGCAGCACTTAGAGATCTTAAATTTAAATGCAGTATTTCTTGTGGCTTCTCACAGGGAAGGAGTCAAGAGAAACGAATGGTAGAAACGTCTGATGAAGTGGGTACTAACCCACGAAAGCTTATGCTGAAATAAATTTGTTAGTCTCTAAGGTGCTACAAGTTTTTCTTTCTTATTTTCATTTTGAATGGTAGATGAACATCCTAAAGCCAAATAACTCAATTTCTAGTCAGAAACCAACATTCTCCTTTCAATTAAAGATATTTTAGCTATCTGAAATATTTTTCATTTACCACCACCTCCTACTCTTTTTGGTGCCCTTCTTTTAGGGCAGGGTAGGCAACCTATGGCAAGGGTGCCAAAGGCGGCACACAAGCTGATTTTCAGTGGCACTCACACTACCTGGGTCCTGGCCACCAGTCTGGGGGGCTTTCCATTTTAATTTAATTTTAAGTGAAGCTTCTTAAACATAAGGTAAATAAAAACCTTATTTACTTTACATACAATAGTTTAGTTATATATTAAAGACTTATAGAAAGAGACCTTCTAAAAACGTTAAAATGTATTACTGACACGCGAAACCTTAAATTAGAGTGAATAAATGAAGACTCGGCACACCACTTCTGAAAGGTTGCCGATCCCTGTTTTAGGGAAACATCTCAATGACATTTTCTGCTAAAAATCTGCTTCAACTGTCAATCACAAGTAGATATCTAAAAGTTTTTGCTGGTTATAGTTTGGAGACCACATTTTCACTGAAAAAAATCACCTTATATTCTATTAATCTAAATTGTTAGGTTGACATTAATAAAAGCAATTAGAATTGAACAGGAAGTGAACATGTGTGAAGGATAGCAGTTATTACACTCATAGAACCCTTTCACATGGGGAGGGGAAGAGGAAGGAGAGAGAGAGGGGGGGGGGGGAGAACATATTTTAGCATATCCTCAGGCTGGGAAAAACCCAACAGTTTCCTAATGAGTTTTCAAAGGCTAAATGTCTACATATTGTGTTCAATATTTTGACAGTTTATTCTCTCACACCTCCAAAAATAGCATTCTGTTTGTAGTATGCTGTGGTAAATTCCAGAATTGCCAACTCTATTTATGACATAGAAATGGAGGCTTACAGTCCTAATAAAGATCATTGTGTATATTCTTTAGGAAGCTCACTATGTCAGGTACAGACATGCCATATGAATCAGAAAGTTAGAAGACCTTGTTGAAACCTCAATGTGAAATTATTCAGACATTTCTACAATCAGACTGGTTTAAGTCATGTCACAATCCTACTAAAATATGGCAAGGAATATTGTTTAAAAGATTCCTATGAGTCAAACACCACTATAACTGAGTCCTCTATATGAATTCCACTCAAAGAACTTATTAAAAACCTTGTAACTTAAACTATGTTGTGCATCCAGATATTATAGTGAAAGATGGCATTTAAATACTTTCAGTCAATACAAAATAATAATAAACATTCTATCACATTCCACTAAAGATGTTTTAATGCAACATCACCAAAATACAATAAAGGCATAATTTATATGACAGCAATGTGGGTCAGGGAATGTGCCTTCTTTTGTATTTATACAGTGTCTAGCATGCTGTGGGCATGCCATAAACAACCAACCAATAAAAATACATTTAGTATCAATACTTTCAATCTTAAGGAAATTATAAATTAAATGCATATAAATGTTAACTGTTTGAAAGACACAATCAAAATAAACTGTTCTCCAAAATAACAAAAAACAGTACCTCAGGACTTTTTCCATTCACCCACTATACTGAGGAATTAAACACATAGATAACATCCCAGCCTCCCCTCCCCCCCCGACCCTTCCACCTCCAAAAACAAAACAAAAAAACCCAAGCAGAAGCAGCACATAAATTAGATGAAACCTAATCCGAGATACTGAGGTAGCACAGTGGTGCTAAATGTATATTTTTGTTAACTGAATTCATTGGTTTGTGTATTTATAAAGAAATAAAAATTGAGTTAAACTGATTTTTATCACTATTTTCTTCAAAACAACTAAAGCAGACTATAGCTCTCCTTCCTGTACGAAGATCTAGTTCATTCATTAATGTGATTCATTAATGTGACACCACCACTGATAATTCACTGTATTTGGAGTTAAAGGTGGAGGTACCACAGAAACTTCAGTTTATGTACCATCTTCACCACAAGTGCTCTGCAAATTCCACTGGCTGGCTCCCTGTTTTCTTTTCAAAGCCAATTAAAGGCACAGTTATCTGCAAGACACTCAATGAGTTAAGATCCAGCTACATCAGAGATCACTTTTCCAAAGAGACAGCCACTTAGTCACAGCGGAGCACAACTAGCACAGTGCTCAGGGATTGGTCAGGGACTCTTCATTATGGAATAACATACCAGAAAAGTAGGACTAAACCCAAGACTAACCATATCACAAAACCCACTTGTATCATCTGACCCTGCCCATTTTCACCTTTTGCAGCTGAATACCTTTAGAAAGTGGCGATATCAGAAGTCTAATCCTCCTTGACAAGAACCTTGTTATGATCCTTGAGTTTCTGATGTCCTTGTTAAGATACTTGGGTTTCCAGAATCTGTTGTATAAACTTATTTAAACAGCTCTTTTTATATTTAAATTCTTTGTTTACAGATCAAATTCATCATTTAAAATTTAAAAATATTTCCAGATTCTGAAATTTCCAGCATCAGTAACTTCTAATGGTTCCAAATCTCTGACTCAAACTTTAATTATTTTCATGCCAGCGAAAAATAGACTAAAGTAAAGTTTTCAAAAATATCAAAGTCCTACTGATTTTCAATAAGTCACTCAGGCATTTGAAAATTTTGTGCTAGATAATTAATTCAATTAAATTACTCACAGGCATAAAGTTACTCATGCATATAAGTGTTTGAAGGATAAGGGCCTATGTTTGAAACTCAAATATAGAAAGCACCATATTTGCATTTACTTACCAATACAGAAAGAGGGATTTTGTAGTTTCCTTTGTTGAACTATGTGGTCAATTTTAATTGGAATTTTATTCATATAAAAATAGTGTTCATATAAAATTTATTTACTAACTTTTTAATGAAGTTCAGTTTCAATTTTGTTGAATTTTGTTTGAATAACCAGGCCAACCGAACTGAAATTTGATTTTAAATGCATTTTTGGTTTAATTCAATATGATGCATTACTTTCGTACAACATCAAATGGAATTCTTTAATATTATTAAAATATTTAGTACTCCAGGTGTTTTGAGGTCTTGCTGATTAAAAATTATTTTATTGTACATTGTCTTGACAATTTATGGAATGCCCTTGTAATTCTTTTCAATTGTATTCTAAAATTCTGTAATTACATACAGTATTACATTTATAAATCAAACTGCCCATCACATTCAAAACCTATATTTAGTTTGTCTCATTACATTTATGGATGTGTAACCAAAAATGGTTAATTAGCTGTTTAACTTATGAGTTCTCTTTTTATTTTTTGTTTATTCAATTTTGCCTCTTGCCTCCCAATAAATGGGAGAGAGACTTAACACCCATTACAGGGTCCAAATACAGATTAGACTAATTACAGATCTACAAGTCTGAGTCTATCCAAGTAATACATGGAATTATACACTTTCTCAATTCAGCATCAATATTTTTACTTGAAAGACAGGGTCCATAAATGTTGACTTAGCAAAGAGGATTTTCTTAGGACCAACATGCACATTTAAAAAACAGACAAGATAGCTGTATTGTCAAGAGACCAGGTGTGAATCAAGTCTTCAGATATAAAAGACCTCACTCAGGCCATACAGCCTGTATCACAACCTGGAGTCACGACGACTGAAAACTGATTTAAAACCCTAGTAATTTCACAGGAAGAGATGTCATAGACCCTAGAGCAGTGGTGGGCAACCTGCGACGCGGGGGCACACACGGCCCATCAGGGTAATCCGCTGGCAGGATACCAGTTTGTTTACATTTGCACGGTCGCCCGCAGCTCCCATTGGATTGTGACCCCCATGGTTACAACACTGTAAAATTTCAGATATAAACAGCTGAAAACATGAAATTGACCAATTTTAAAACCCTCTGGCTGTGAAATTGATCAAAATGGACTGTGAATTTGGTAGGGCCCTACCTCTGAGGCCTGACAAACTCACTACACCTAACACACCACTTTCATGCAATTTATCCATGAAAATAGTGTAAAGTATCACATGAAAGCCAGTGACACACTAGCCATTATAGGCATTGCAAGATATATGTATGGAGGTGTGAAAGGAGTTATGTTTACATACTATTTTAAACCAGTGACACCAAGACTGAGGCTCAGGAGCCACAAGTGGCTCTTTAATGTCTCCCCTGCGGCTCTTTGCAACACATGATATAAAAACACTGTATGATTTAATTATTAACCAATCTAAGATATTAACCAATCAGGATGCTTTTATTATGTTATTAACTGAACAATTGTAGAATACAGTCATTTTGCAGTGACACTATATTTACAATTGTATTAACCAATTGTAGAAGTCATTTTGCTGTGAGAGTGCGTGCATGCGCACGCGCGCACACACACACACACACACACACACACACACACACACACACACACACACACACGTAAATGAAACAATGCATTCCAACTACTGTGGCTCATTTGGGTAATGTTTATTGCTAATTAGATTCCTAAACCACCGAAGTCTAAGTATAACTGTTTTAAACTATGTAACCAGGCAGAGTTGACAAATGGGTTTTCTGCCAGACAAAGGAGATCTATTCACCTATCCCTGACTCTGATGTAAATTAAGCATTGTAAGCAAAACACAATGGAAGCTACATTTGCATACCACACCAACAGAGAACTCTGAAGTCAACAGGAACTGAGCACACAGGAAAACAAACAAGGGAGAAGAGTTTTCTCTGGGTGTTCACTTCAAAAGCATACACTTCAAAGGTTTACAGGACTGGGGCGGGGGGAGGGGGGGAGAGAGAGGACCAGCACCCTGTTATCCATCACTCAGGGAGCAAGAAGGACTGAGCTTTTTGCGTCCATGAACGCTGGCTGGTGATGCTGGAAAGTTGCTTTAGATGAGAAATTATTTAGACAAGGATTTTAGCTTATTAAAGCTAAATTTAGACTTTTAGAAGCATCTAATACTTTTGTTTCATATGTAACCATTCAGTTTCCAATATTCTTCCAATATTCTCTATTCGAGTCTTTGAATCTTTGTTTTGTTAATAAACTTATTCTCCTTTTTATTATAAATACAGCTCACTGTTGTGTTATTAGGTAAAGTGTGAACCTCTGTTGAATCAAAAAAGCTGATGTGTATTATTACTGTTCCCTTTGGGACAGCAAACTTGCGAGCGTCCAGTGACAGGGCCTGAACGCTGAAGGCTTTGATATACCTTTTGTAACCTGCAAGGCACAATAAAGCAGAGCTCTGAGGAGTGTGTTTGAGTGGCAGAGAAGCTGGTGGTGTTTAGGAGCTAACATCCAGCAACCAGAGGAAAGACTCCCTCAAGCTAGAAGCAAAGGTAGGATGACTTGAGGAAGCATCACACTGTCCACTTACATGTTTGCAAGTGACACAACAGGGCCCTAATCTTGACTGAGGCCTTTTGCACTACCTAAATGAAAACAACCTATCCTTCTTTTACAGATGAGGAACTGAACCGCAGAGAGATTAAATGTCTCTCGCCCAAGGTGCCAAATAAAATCTCCAAGTGAATCATGATACTAGAAGATGGAAACAGCAATAATAGTAGAACTAAAAATGCAGAAACATCTTTCTATCATTACACCAAAGAAGCATTAACAACCTTGAGTTGAGGTTGCTTGACAGTGCCATCAGCTAATCTTGTCAAAACTTATTTAGGTTATCCTGAATAAGGAGATAAAAATTTATTTAATTTTAAAGTTCAAAGGTTGACCAGATCTGAGAGGTACTTGCACACACATTGTAATAAAATGTGTGTCTTCATGGGTACCATGGTGTAGCTCCAGAAACCGAAACAAATGCAAGGGAAAAAAAGCAATATTTCAAAAAGGGAGATTTTTAAAAGGATTCCTCTACTAAAGGTAATAAATATTTTATGAATACAAAGTACACAGAAAATTAAATTGTCCAATGATGAGTTATTGTTCTAAATTTGAAGACTAAATTCAATCATTAAATTATAAAACAAAGGGATTTTAATTCAGCTTTAAGTGCAAATCTCAAAGCAATTTTAACAATGAAATTGTAACAGAAGCCTTCACAAGAAATCACTAAGGAATGATAAACTGGTCTGTTCGCTGGACTGGGCAAGTGTCCTTAATCCTATAAAACAGATCTACACACACTGTGTTGGTACTTTTATTTTACATTCGATTTTATTCACAGTTTATCTGAGAAAGAGGCATTTCATCTCTGTGGCAGATTTATAGCAACAAACTGTTCCTAAAACTTTGTAGTACAAAGATATTTATATTAAATTAATAGAATTCATATGATTTATTTAGAGTATAACTCTTTGATCTGGAACTGACTTCTCATACATTGTACAGGACCTAGCACATTTTGGTGCTACTGTAACAACAAAAACAGAATTAATTCAGTAGTGTTCTTGCTAAAAACATGGCTCAAACCACTTGGACTTCTCAGTTTATTCAATTTTATAGTATTTTACTGTAATTCTATATATTCTACAGAAGTATTCAAAAACGTATAGTAAATTATGATTTATAACTAATTGTTCTGCTCAGACTTGCAGTGGCAAATCCTTTAAGTGGTAGGGTATGAGTTAGATGTCACATATTAATAAGATATACTATACAGTACATGTAATTATAAATTGACAAATGTGAGTAAATTCTGTTCCATTTGCCACCTAGCACTGAAGTTCACTGGCATGGCACTATACAGCATTTTTGCTTTCAGTACTGCTTTGAACATTTCATATATGATCGGATCAAGGGGTTATCATCTGCATCTGGCAAAGCAAGGTACAGGGAGGGTGTCTCTATGAAGCATTTTAAAAACAGATTATTTTTCACCTCAAATTCCTGAAATTAATTACTAATCTGGACCCTCTTTCTCACCCTTCAACAACACCCCTACAATGGCACTTGTGCTAGTACCCACCACAATGCTTTATTATACATTTCTCTACCTTCAGGTTTCCTGCTTCAGGCAATAAATGAGTACCATTATTTTTTTTTTCATTAACTTGCTCACCACAGTTTCAGATTATTTTCCTTGGCTTTTTGTACAAACTTTTCTTTAGAAATTATAATGTCTTCATTTTCTTGGTGAGAAAATGTTCCTTAGCTGAAGGGCTTAATTTCTCAGTAACCTACTATTTTATTGAACACACTTTATTTTTATGAAAATGCAGTTAACTTTATAGGCTTGGATTAGGCCCATAATGCTAGTTTTGTGACTCAAATAATTTATTTGATCATATACAAGGCATAAATGAAATGTACTCAATGAAAATAAAACAAATGTATACATTGAGTTCCCTTTCAAGTTTTTTTATTTTGGATATGGGACTTAGTACCCATACTAAGTAAATAGCAGTTTATCACAAAATCTTGATGACCTGCTTTACATAGTTGGAGTAACACTACAATAGCACCAATCACTCCTCTCTAATAGATCTTGGAGAGTGGCAACAGCCAGCTGTTGTTCTTCCCCCAAATCCTTCATCTGAGGAGTCAAACAGGGATCTATCCCATCTCCTCTCCGCTTCAGTATATGAGATTACATGGAGAGGTAACGAGACATTGTGGGCTGTCTCTCAACATTATGTCAATGATATCCTGCTGTATTAACATTTTCTACAGATACAGCCAATGCTATCAAGATGGCTATAGTCTGCAAGAGAACAACACTTGGAAAAAGAATAGCTAGCTGGAAATAAATCCAGGCCAGACTGATGTGATGTTGGTCATAAGGGAGAAAAATTTCAATGACTAGTGGACACTTAAGTCCTATCATTGAAGGAATCTGCCACTATTCAAAGTGGTACAAACCCTGGACTCATCTCTAACGCTGCATGGCTGGGTTGTACTAGTAGTGACAAGAAATGCCTTCTTCCATCTTTAAATTGCTAGGAGACTTCACCCCTTCTCTTTGAATTAGAATCTGATGATGATGATGCACTTTGTGTGTTTAGAGCTGAAGATGGAAGCAATGCAGAGGTTCCAGCTTTTGTAGAATGCAGCAGATGTCTCTTCAGCAGAAAGAATCAACATGAGCACATTATCCCTGCTCTCCAATTCCTAAATTGGTTCCCGATCTACTGTTGATAATGCAAGGTCTTGATCCTGATTTTCAAAGCCATCAATGGGGTTAACCCCCAAATATATCTGTGACTGCAACTCTACCAATGACCCACCAAGACAACCATACTTCTTTTGGATAATGCAGATACAAAAATCAGGAGGAAATGCAAGAGCCAGAGACAAAGTATTTTAGTGGGGCGGGTGGGGGGGGGGGCACTGCAGAATGCGCTATTAAGTAACATTTGACAGTCTGGTCAATTTTAGTGATAAACGATGCTCGTTTTACTGCTCTTACCACAGCTGCTAACAAAATACGATGGTAATACCTTACATATCTTGGTGGGTCATGGATACAGATGTGGTTATTGATGTACCTGGAAGTTGACCCACTGACAACATACACACTCTGACAAAGACAACATATACATACATACCCACCTACATAAAAATCACGCACAGTAAGCAAACTCTCCATAGAATCTGCTAAGGACAAAATCCAGAATACCCCTGACTTCAGTATATCCTTGATCTTATTCATAGTTCACTTGAACAAGAGGCACATGCTGGAGATCTCATGCAGCTAGTGGTAAATCATCATTAAACTTTCTGCAAATGATAGATAATTTTCTAACACAAAAGATATTGCCCCCAACATGAGGCAACTCTATTTTCAAATTCATTTTAATGGATAAAGATTAATCAATCATTGGAATGGAAGTTGGTGGTTGCCTAGTGACCAGTGATCATGACCTAATTACATTCAATATAGGCAAACGGAAGAGACCCAACCAGTAATCTATATAGTTGGTGCTTTAAAAGGGCCAATTTCCCAAAACCAAGGAAAATTATGAGCAAAATTAATTAGGAGGAAAAATTTAGGCAGAAAAATATGAATGAAAATTAGGAGTTCTTTAAGAACAGTTATTAGATGGCTAAAAAGCCATACTTCTACAATTCAGAAAGAGGACAACTTTGGCTAAAAGACCATTCTCGTTCAGTGGTGAAGTGAAGGGAGAATTAGAAATAAAACAGTAATGTATAACATATGAAAAATATGTTAATATAAATCAGACATTATGAAGTGCAGAAAATTGATAAAGGAAGCTAAAGACATCAGGGGAACTCCATCAACAATGGAAAAGCTGAGATATTAATAATTAAGAATTACAGGAGAGAAATGTAATCTTAATCAACATGATTTTATGGAAAATAGGTTTTTGTCAAACAAACATGATTTCATTTGTTGATGAGATTATAAGTTTGGTTGATAAAGATAACTTCATAGATGTAATATACAGTAGAACCTCACAGTTACGAACACCAGAGTTATGAACTGACCAGTCAACCACACACCTCATTTGGAATCGGAAGGATACAGTAAGGCAGTAGCAGAGCAACAACAACAACAAAAGGCAAATACAATACAGTTTTAAACGTAAACTACTAAAAAAATAAAGGGAAAGCAGCATTTTTCTTCTTCGTAGTAAAGTTTCAAAGCTGTATTAAGTCAATGTTCAGTTGTAAACTTTTGAAAGAACCACCATAATGTTTTGTTCAGTTACGAACATTTCAGAGTTACGAACAACCTCCATTCCCGAGTTGTTCGTAACTCTGAAGTTCTACTGTACTGAGACTTCTGCAAGGTGTTTAATTTAGTACCGCATGATATTCTGACTACTATGCAATATCAACAGAGCACACTTTAAATGGATTAAAAACTGGCTAACTGATGGATCTCAAAAAGCAGTCATCAATGGGGAATCCTGGAGGCCTTTCTAGTGGGATTCCGCAGGGACTGGTACTAGGGCTTGACATGACTCAATATTTTAAGATATGATCTAGAACAGGGGTTCTCAAACTTCATTGCATCGCTATCCCCCTCTAACAACAAAAATTACTACATGACCCCGGGGGGGGGGGGGGGCAGAAGCCTGAGCCCACCCAAGCTCCTGTGCCCTGGGGAGGAGGGCAAAGCCCACGTCCCCCACTGCTCTGGGCAGAGTGGGGCCAAAGCTGAACCCCAAAGGCTTCAGCCCCAGGCAGGGGGACTGTAACCTGAGCCTTGCGACCCAGGATTGAAGCCCTCGGGCTTTGGCCCCAGGCGGTGGGGCTTGGGGCTTCAGCCCCGGGCCCCAGCAAGTCTAAGCCAGCCCTGGCGACCCCATTAAAATGGGGTCGTGACTCACTTTGGAGTCCCAACCCACAGTTTAAGAACCGCGGATCTAAAAGTAAATATTAAAACACTGGTGACAAAATTTGCAGATGACACAGAGTGGTGGAATGGTAAATGATGAGGACAAATGATGAGATAAAGAGCAACCTGGATCACTTGGTAGCCTGAGCCCATTAAAACAAAATATGCTTTAATATAGCTGAAAGCAAAGTTGTACATTGAGGACCAACAAGTGCAAGCCATAGCTACAGAACTGAACTGAATCCTAGACAGCAGTGACTTTGAAAAGGATTTGGGGATCATAGGAGACGAGCAATTCAACGTAAGTTCCCAGCATGATGCTGTGGAAAAAGGGCTAATGTGATCCTTGGATGTATAAACCGAATTGTGAAGAGTAGGGAGATAATTTTAGCTCTGATACTGGAAAACTGTGTTCAGTTCTGGCATCCATATTTTAAAGAGGATGTTGAAAAACTGCAGAGGATGCAGAAAAGAGAAACAAAAATGTTTTGAGAGCTAGAGAAAATGCTTTACAGTGAAACTTAAGGAGCTCAATTTGTTTTGCTTATCAAAAAGAAGACTGAGAAGTGACTTGATCACAATGCAGAAGTACCTTCACAGGGAGAACATATGGGTATTAAAGGACATTGCATATATAAGGCCCTGTGTGAGTCATGTTTAAAAAAACCCACACACAACAGTGCCCCATTTAAGTGTTTTAATTTCACAGAATATATACATAGCCACACAGTCCCATCCCCACCCTAACCGCTGAGATTTTTCAAACAGCAGGAAGAGGAAAGTGGGCATCCTTGCTGAGGCTGCAGCTGCTTTACGGGAGTTAGTGGTCTGGTCCCATCCCAGGACGTTGAGAGGGGAGTAATGCAGGGCTGGTACAGGGGGTCTCTTACCACATGGTGCTGGCCAGTCCAGTCCAGGCTGCCCCTGCTACTTGCCTGCCCAGCTAGTGGGGAGAGGAGTCAACACTGAAAATGCATGGCAACTAGGAGCCCCAGGCCAGGCCATGCCCCCAGCAGGCCTGAGGGAGACACCACAGGAGCTGAAACCAGGATCTGCTGCTTGGAGCAGCCAAATTAGCCCAATTCTCACTTCCACCTCCGCGCTGCTGGAAAAAAATCACTGTATTGGGCTAAATCCACAATTTCTGTGCAGAGTGTGAAATCATGATTGACCAGGGCCTTATGCATATACAATGACAGCTTGCAAAACTTGTAGGAAAAGCTTTGTGAGAGGAGAGGAAAAACCCTGTTTGTCTGACACCTACCTTCTAATGCTGGGTAAAAACCCAAACAGTAGCCAGTTGCCCCCAAAACCTACACACTCAAAAGGCTGAACGGAGGAAACTGATTACGGAAGGAATGAGCTGGGATGAGGTGGGGAGCCCACTTCACCCCAACTTAGCATGCTCTTCACTGACGCTCTGCCTTGATTGTGCACAAATTGACTAATAACAGCTGTTTGCCTGGTTACTGCTTGGGAGAATGATTTCATCTTGTTGGGTTTTCCCCTCTTCCTGAAAGTCTAAGACAACAGGTGAAATATAAAAGGTCTGCCATGGGAAACAGCAGGGCTGATCCACAAGATCTTCACCACAATGAGTGCCTTCTAGGGGGCGAATTAAGCTGCCAAGCCACTGAAGCAGGAATCTCTAAACAAACTACAAAGTAAAAAGAGATTAGGAAAAGGGCAAGCTGCTGAGGAAGAGTGCACTTACTCCCAAATATCCTGGCAACGTTAGGGGTGGAACTACTCATAGCAATGAAGAAAAGCCTGGTCCTAGGACAGACTGGAAATCACGTTAGTCCTCTTAAGAATGTTGATGTTAGATATGAAAGGGTAATAAAGACATAAGGAGGAGCTAGATGGGCTGTACATAGGTCCATTGAAAGTTTTTTTTCCAATGGAAAATTGTGTTTTAAATAAAAATGTTTTTTCAAACGTGTCTGCTTTCTGCACAGAAGATTTTTTACTTTGTGTCAAAAAACCAAATAACTGAAAGCAATATTTTTGCTAAAAATAAACACATTTTGATTTGGAAATGCTGTGTTTCCTCATGGGACTTGTAGTTCAGGTGCAGTATGCCTTCATGTTATTCTATGGGCTAGGTTCCCAAGTTGGACTGCCTCTTCCATAATGTACTATAGCAGCTCAATAAGAGGGGAGACACTGGAGGCGCATCATGAAAGACGTAGTCTACAGAGACCCCGGCCCATCAAGGAAAAAAGGCATGAGGCAGATGAACTAGAACTCCCAAGAAGCAACAGGCAGGCTTTCCAAATTGAAATGTTTGGTTTGCAGTTGACAGTTTTCAGCCCCAAATTTGGGGTTTTCTGCTGAAAACTCAAAAAAATGTACATATGAATTTCAAATAAATCATTTTTTCTCCTGTTTCGTCAACATTTCCCACACAATTATTTTACCAACCAGCTCTAGCTGTACAATTGTTTCCATTTTAATCATTACATCCCAAAACATCACTATATTTACAACAGCAAGAATCACTGGTACCATTTGGCTACTTATCCAACTTTTTATCTACAGCTATAGGCACTTAACAGTTATTCAATTAAGGAAAAGTCAATTACCAAACATCAGTGAAAGACATTCCAGAAATGAGGAACCAAATTCTGAAAAAGCACAGTAAAACCCTTTCAAGATTTACACTATTGTACTTAATCCAATACAGAATGCTTCTTATTCAATCTGCAAGAGTCACGTATATGGTGTATTTTGCAAATGAAAGCAAAGAATTTAGTGATGAAAAGATTAAACATATGCATACAATGTATTACCTGATTTCCAAATACACCTCCCCAAAACACAACCTAACTTCTTAAAAATGTAGGCATTTATAATACTTTTGTTTATGTGGCTAATGAATTCTTGTGAGGAACTGATGGGCAGATATAGATAATGGCTGAAATATTCTGATATTCAATTCCATGCTTCCACTTGGACTGTCTTTGAGAATAGAAGAGTTAGAAAATGTTAAGTTAATGAAAAAATCAAGCGGCATCTGAATGAAAAGAAAAAAATGTTTCTTGCTTTATTTAATCTTCACACGGATGTGAGTGAAATCTTTACTGACTACATCAATCAAATATTTTTTTCTGAAACATTCAACACTATCCCTCAATATGAGAACTACAAAATCCTTCAAAGCATTAATTTTTCTAAGACAAATTAGTTTTTAACACCCTAATTTAAAAGTCACCGGTTCTATCAGACCCCAGCAAAAGTACCATCAGACTTACCCAATGTGTCTTTTAGATTTTTAACCAGGGAGCCTTTCTTCAAGCTGTTCTTTCGCTCCACGTAATTTGATGGCACATATCCCGTTTTGTTGGCCGCGTTTCTTACCCTCCACCATGTTTTGGAATCATCCAGCAGCCAAAGACGCTCATTCTTCTTGATGTCAAGTTCTTGGTCCTGTTGTGCAGTGTAATCCCACTTTGCTATAACAATAACTTCTTCTGTCATCTTTCATGGAGTCCCTCTGCCACAAAACAGTGGAAAAATTCATTAACACACTATGCTTGTACCCCCCTCCATTATTTCAGCATGAAAGTGTGTTAACTTACACTCCTTTGGGGAAAAACCAGGCATATATATACAGAAGAAAATGAAAAAAAATCATCCCTTTTTGGTTTGCCAAACAATACAATAATCAAACTGACCTTTCTTAAAACTAATATTATTATTTTATTTTCTCAATAAATTAGGATATCGTGGGAATAAATTCTAGTCATAGAATGTGTTGAACTTTCTTCTTCTAGAATATTATATATTATTAGACTACAAGAATATCTATACAAGTTTTTAACTTAACATATATAACAAGTTTAGTCTCTATACATACAATTATAAAATTGTTCCTACGTTCTTTAAGATCCTGTTCTTAATAAGAAAACTAGTAGTACAGTCCAAAAAAGATTTTTCCTTTTCATCCTCATTATCACACATTCTACATTACATCATTCTATAATGACCTTCATTCTAAGATGTTCCTTGCACACATTCAAAATATGTAGGTTTAAAAAGAAGAATGTGGGCTTTTTAAAAAAATTTTTTGGAAATATATATATAGAGGAAGATGAGATATTTTGGGTCTATTTAATTACATAATGAATTTGTACTTCAGCAGTGAAAATAGTTATGTTCTTCTAGTCTGTATCATTTTAAAGACTTTACTGCTTTTTGTTCAATGACCAGGGTAAGGGATAGAATATAGCTATGCCATTTTAGAAGCCCTTCTTCCTTTTTGTTCCCTGGAGTGGCATGGCAGGAGGTGGCAGAGGAGAAAGTCAGCAAGTAGGGGGAACACACAGCCAAGGCTCCTCTCGCCCCCCACCACTCTCTGCCCACTTATTCATGAGGTTTGACAAGACTGGGTGAGTAGCTCCTTCTGTCCACCTATGACTGGAGCTGTAATCTGAATAGATGTTACTTAGGCCTTGGCTACACTCACGAGTTACAGCGCAATAAAACTGCCTGCAGCGCTGTAACTCACTAACTGGCTACACTCGCAAGGCACATGCAGCGCTGCATCTCCTCAGGTACAGTGCTGCATGTACTCCACCTCCCCGAGAGGAATAACGTTTGTTGCGCTGCTGCTGGTGCGCTGCGGCTACAGTGTGGTCACCCAATGCGCTGTTATTGGCCTCCAGAAGTATTCGGAAGTATCCCACAACGCCTGTTCCAGCCACTCTGGTCATCAATTAGCACTCTACTGCCCTGGCCTCAGGTGACCAACCGCCACTCCGACCCTTTAAATTCCCTTGGAATTTTAAATATCCCCTTCCTGTTTGCTCAGCCAGGCGTGGAGTGCTCTCAGCGCATCTTTCCAGGTAACCATGCCTCCACGTGTGAGACGAGCCCCAGTATGGAGCAATGGCGAGCTGCTGGACCTCATCGCTGTTTTGGGGGAGGAAGCTGTCCGATCCCAGCTGCGATCCAGCCGGAGGAATTTCGATACTTTCGGCCAGATATCAAGGGCCATGATTGAAAGGGGCCATGACCGGGACGCAATGCAGTGCATGATAAAAGTAAAGGAGCTGCGGAGTGCGTACCACAAAGCCCACGAGGCAAACAACCGCTCTGGTGCTCCCCCCAAAACCTGCCGATTCTACAAAGAGCTGGATGCAATACTTGGGGGTGACCCCACTACTGTTCCGAACACCACCGTGGACACGGGAGAGCGGGATGAGGAGGAGGAGGAGGAGGAGGAGGGGGTTGAAGAAAACAGAAGCGAGGGTGCTGTGGCTGGGGGAGACACCCCTGACTCCCTGGGTGCATGCAGCCAGGAGCTCTTCTCGAGCCAGGAGGAAGGGAGCCAGTCGCAGCAGCCGGTACGCGCTGGGAGAGAAAGAGAAGAAGAACAAGTTCGCGGTAAGCAGCTTTTATTTTCGGGAAGGAGTTTTTTCGGTGTGGGGTCTTTGGGCGAGGAGGGTTTGGGCTGCATGCATGCCTAGATGCGGAAGAGCGCATTGATGTGGTCTATCACATCGGAGAAATCGGCCACTGTAATCTCTTCGAAAGTCTCAGCCAGGACGTGGGCAATGCGCTTGCGCAGGTTTATTGGGAGAGCCGCCGTGGTCCTTGTCCCATTCAGGGTAACGTGTCCGCGCCACTGTGCCGCGAGGGGCGGGGGGACCATTGCTGCACACAGGCAAGCTGCATATGGGCCAGGGTGGAAGCCGCATTGCGGTAGAAGACCCTCCCTTGCTTCCCCGGACACCCTCAGCAGCGAGATATCTTCCAGGACGAACTCCTGTGGAAAATGTGGGGATAGTGTTCAGTGTAGGTTCCCCCTGCAGCTGTTGGCTCTCCCCAAGGCACAGAAACCCGTCAGACAGTACATCCATGAAACAATCAGTCCCCCTTTACCCTGTGCTTACTCACCATTTTGGGGCTCCCGTGGGTTCTGTGTGCTCTGTTTGGGATGGGAAAATTGTGCTGTTTTGGAGACTGTGTGTGCCCTCCTTAAGTGTGGGGGAATCATTGCTCTGTCTGGCATAAAACAATGATGCCTCTGTTAAATGTTGCATTTTGCCTTCCAGATGCAACCTTGAGATCTCCGCCATCCTTCTTATCACCGGCTGAGAGACTGCAAAGGCTCAGGAAGAGGCCCAGAAGAATGAAAGAAGACATGCTGCAGGAAGTTATGAAACAGTCTCTTAAAGAGAATGAAAAGGCTCGGGAGTGGAGGGAGAGTGAAAGCAGGCTCCGCCAGGAAAACGCAGCACAGCGGCAGCAAAGCATGCAGCTCCGGCACGTAAGCACAAAGGAACTGATTAGCATCATGGCGTGCCAAGCGGACTCTATCCAGGCACTCGTCGCCATGCAGGCGGAGCAGTACCGCACCCGTCCCCCCCTGCAGCCAGTGTCCCAAAACACTTGTGCCCCCATGTCACCACCTGCCCACTTCACCCAACATCCAGGTTCTTATCGCCCACACCAAATGCCTCCAACACCTGTAGCTTCACCAGACAGCCCTGGAAACTATGACCCTTACCCACTGCACTCAACTTCCATCCCGAATTACAGACATCCTGAAGTGCAGCACTCACTGCACAGCACTCCAGACAGGAAGCCCGAGTATGAAAGTAGGACATACCATACCCTGTGATTGAACCCTTCCCCACACCACCCACCACCCCCTTGCGCTTTCTGTCTCACAAACAGTTGTGTTTCTTTTTAATACATGTATTTTCTCTGTAATAAACGGATTCTTTAGATGTGCAAACAGTCTTTATTATTGCATAAGGAAAACAGATACCTTAGCCCAGGAAAGAAACAGGCAACGCAAGTGAGCTGAGCAAACACAAATCAGCTTAGCAAAGACAGATAACTGATAACATTGGAACCACTTCACTTCAGGGTCGTGCAGGGCAGCACACATTACTGGTGGTTGTCAGCCTCAAATTTCTCCCTCAAGGCATCCCTGACCCTTGCAGCCCCACGCTGGGCCCCTGTAATAGCCCTGCTCTCTGGCTGTGCAAATTCAGCCTCCAGGTGTTGAACCTCTGAGGTCCACGCCTGAGTGAACATTTCACCCTTCCCTTCACAAATATTATGGAGGGTACAGCACGCGGATATAACCGCGGGGATGCTGTGTTCAGCCAAGTCCAGCTTCCCATATAGAGATCGCCAGCGGTCCTTCAAACGGCCAAAAGCACACTCCACAGTCATTCTGCACCTGCTCAGCCTGTAGTTGAACCGTTCCTTGCTGGTGTCAAGGCTCCCTGTGTAGGGTTTCATGAGCCATGGCATTAAAGGGTACGCGGGGTCTCCAAGGATCACAGTGGGCATTTCAATTTCCCCTACCGTGATCTTCCGGTCTGGGAAAAAAGTCCTGGACTGCATCTTCCGGAGCAGGGCAGTGTTCCGAAAGATGCGTGCGTCATGCACCTTTCCGGGCCAGCCTGCGTTGATGTCAATGAAACGCCCACGGTGATCCACAAGCGCCTGGAGAACCATGGAGAAATACCCCTTCCGATTAATGTACTCGGATGCTAGGTGGGGTGGTGCCAGAATAGGAATATGCGCCCCATCTATCGCCTCTCCGCAGTTAGGGAAACCCATTTGTTCAAAGCCAGCCACAATGTCCTGCACGTTACCCGGAGTCACGGTTCTTCTGAGCAGGATGCGATTAATGGCCTTGCAAACTTGCATCAGCACGATCCCAACGGTCGACTTTCCCACTCCAAACTGGTTCGCTACTGATCGATAGCAGTCCGGAGTTGCGAGCTTCCAGATTGCAATAGCCACCCGCTTCTCCACCGTCAGGGCAGCTCTCAATCTCGTGTCCTTGCGCCGCAGGGCGGGGGCGAGCTCCTCACACAGTCCCATGAAAGTAGCTTTTCTCACCCGAAAGTTCTGCACCCACTGCTAGTCATCCCAGACTTGCATGACAATGTGATCCCACCACTCTGTGCTGGTTTCCCGAGCCCAAAAGCGGCGTTCCACAGTGCATAGCATGTCCGTGAATGCCACAAGCAAGTTAGTGCCGTATGCGTTTCGCGTGACAATTTCATCGTCATCGTCGGACTCCTCGCTGTCACTGTGGATCTTAAGGAACAGCTCGACTGCCAAACATGACGTGCTGGCGAGACTTGTCAGTATTTTGCTCACCAGGTCGGGATCCATTTTCCCACTGACCGAAACGGAGCACAGATCGCGCTACAAAGAAACCGTTGAAAGATGGCGCAAATTGTGGCTGGAAACACAGGGATTGCTGGGATGCGAAGCGATGCATCACGGGGCGTTGGGACAGGACCCAGAATGCACCATACCCCACGCCCCCTTCCCACAACCCACGGCGCCAGAATTGGAAGAGGTGTTCTGTGGGATACCTGCCCATAATGCACCTCTCCCAAAACCGCTGCAAGTGCCGCAAATGTAGCCACGTTAGTGCTCGTTACTGCGCTGGCGGCTGCCAGTGTGGACAGGCTGCAGCGCTTTCCCTACTCAGCTGTACGAACACGGGTTTAACTAACAGCGCTGTACATCTGCAAGTGTAGCCAAGGCCTTAGTTGAGCAGGGGAAGCCTTACTCATGGCTGAGTAAGGTTTAGGAACAATTTAGCTCTAAAAAGCAAGGAGCTTTCTTTTAAAAAAAATAAATAATAAAAAAAAAATTTAAAGCCTGCAAAGCATACTTTCAATAGATAGTAAGTACAGTAACATTCAAATAAATAATAAGAGTCTGACTTATTTCATCCTCTCAACAACTCCTTGGTGATCATGGACTGAAAAGTAACACGTGAGATTTCTATATTAAACAGCATCAAATTATTGCTTTTTGATCTTTCAGGGTTAGTACAGTAGCTGTTTTTGAAAGCATGAAGTCAAATATGTGGATATCTCAAATGTGTTACAATCTGGCAGAAACAGTTTTTAAAATACATTTCAATTCTAAACTCAGAGCACATTTTCTTGATATCATTTGCCTTTAGTACCTTGTTTTTACCAGTACACTATTACAATTGTAACATGTTACAAACTATTTTAAGAGCTCTTACGTGGCTGTAAGGTAATAAAAGCAATTATTTTGGTGTTTTCCACTTAGCAAATTATAATATTTGAATTGAGGCTAATTTTGAAAAGTGATTGCAAAAATAGTGTTTTGGGGGTTTATGGTGGTTTTCATTTCCAGATCCAACTAATGCAGTACCTACCTACAGTACAAGCTGTGCAAACTCAGAGCTCTTGTGACAAAATGAAGGGGAAATATGAAAAGACAAATATATCTTTAAAAATCAAATAATTTTATTAGAGACCACAAACACTAAGATGTCCTAATGATGACTATATGATTATAGCATGATGTCATTACAGAACTGAGTTATGGTTGTCTGGGTATTGGATACTGCTGATCCATTCTTCCAACTAAAAAAAGATGAAGTAAGCTGATTCTCACCTCAAAACAATGGACAGGACAAACATTTGTGGCTAACATGGAAGTCATGGCACGAATTTTTTTCTGAAACAGTTCAGAGGTTTGTCTACATCCTCATTTCTCAATTGGCGGCGCACAGGACACAGAGTACCATGCAGCAGCTAGAATCATAGAATATTAGGGTTCGAAGAGGCCTCAGAAGGTCATCTAGTCCAATCCCCTGCTCAAAGAAGGACCAACACCAACTAAATCATCCCAGGTTTCAGAGTAGCAGCCGTGTTAGTCTGTGTCAGCAAAAAGAACAGGATTACTTGTGGCACCTTAGAGACTAACAAATTTATTTCAGCATAAGCTTTCGTGGGTTAGAACCGACTTCATCAGATGCATGGAATGGAACATACAGTGAACAGATATTTATACATTCAGAGAAACATGAAAAGGTGGAAGTGCCTATACCAACTTTAAGAGGCTAATTAATTAAGAGGAACTATATCAGCAGGGGGGAAAAAAAAAACTTTTGAAGTGATAAACAAGATGGCCCATTTCGGACAGTTGACACAAAGGTGTGAGTGAGGATAGTTAACTTAAGGGAAATAGATTCAATTAACGCAATGGCCAAGCCATTCCCAGTCTCTGTATGTTAATTGAATCTATTTCCCTTAAGTTAACTATCCTCACTCACACTTTTGTGTCAACTGTCCGCAATGGGCCATCTTGATTATCACTTCAAAAGTTTTTTTTTCCCCTGCTCATATAGTTCCTCTTAATGTTGGTATAGGCACTTCCACCTTTTCATGTTTCTCTGAATGTATAAATATCTGTTCACTGTATGTTCCATTCCATGCGTCTGATGAAGTGGGTTCTAACCCACGAAAGCTTATGCTGAAATAAATCATCCCAGCCAGCCTTTGTCAAACCAGGCCTTAAAAACCTCTCAGGATGGAGATTCCACCACGTCTCTAGGTAACCCATTCCAGTGCTTCACCACTCTCCTAGTGAAATAGTATTTCTGAATATCCAACTTGAGACCATTGCTTCTTGTTCTGTCATCTGCCACCACTGAGAACAGCCGAGTTCCATCATCTTTGGAACCCCCCCTCCCAGTTTTTTCAGGTAGTTGAAGGCTGCTATCAAATGCCCCCTCACTCTTCTGCAGACTAAATAACCCCAGTTCCCTCACCTCTCCTCGTAAGTCATGTGCCCCAGCCCCCTAATCATTTTTGTTGCTCTCCGCTGGACTCTCTCCAATCTGTCCACAACCCTTCTGTAGTGGGGGGACCAAAATTGGACGCAATACTCTAGGTGTGGCCTCAGCAGTGCCGAATAAAGGGGAATAAATCACTTCTGTCGAGCTGCTGGCAATGCTCCTACTAATACAGCCCAATATGCCATTGGCCTTCTTGGCAACAAGGGCATACTGCTGACTCATATCCAGCTTCTCGTCCGCTGTAATCCCCAGCTAGAGATGAGATTGTGAGTTTGAACATGAGTCTATATAGATAATTCTTTTTGATGAATTTAAGAAAAGGTTTTGAAACTTTAAACAATTAGTTACAGACAATAAGTAGGATCTGTACAATTCACAATAGCTGCAGCCTGCTGGAGGAAGAATAAGGTGGTATTAAGATCCTTTGAAAACTGAATTTTAAAATTAATTTTACCCCTCTGATAATGACAGACATAGTACAATTTTGAGGTTTTGAACCAAGTTCCTGATAAACTGACATCTCTGCCTTCAGTTCATATAAAATGGACAAACACTTCACAGATCAATCCAGGGAGATTGCAGTTGATCCCATTCCAGTTGTTGGTGCTGTCAATACAATCTCTCTTCAGTTTAGATTGGTTTATTTTATTTTCAGCGATTGTGAACTGGGGCAGCCAATTCTCACTACTCCAGTGGATATGCAGAACATAACAAAAGTTACTAATACGCTACTAGTGAGGTTAATTGACAGTATGGTTGTGCAGAAGAGCAGCAATTACGAGGTTTGGGGGTTTGGTAGAGGTTAGCTCACACCTAAAGGAAGGTTAAACTTGAATCTCTCACCTACTTGAAAGATTACAAAAGTCTTTTATATAAACAAAAAATGTTAAAACAAAGATTCTCTTTACTGAGATCTGCCACATTTGACATCTGGTGTCAAGAACAGCAGCCTTGCGCTTTCACTGATATAGAAGAGGCAGCTGTGTGAACCTTGCTTTTTTGTGATAGGATAACTATTTTCCGCACTGGAAGAAACAGTTGTCTATCATATTTAATGCTAGGGATTCCTGGGTCTAGGCGAGCAGTACTGAACACAGGACACAGCATGCACTTGCATTGTCGAACCTGGAAGAGGGCAGCTAAATTTTTTATTCCTCTCATCATGGGGATGACCAGAGGGCTGAACTGGCTCACTACATAATTTAGAGCAGCCTAAGAACTGATCCGGATTCTCTTTAGCTACAAAGGTTCCCTCTTGCCACCTGGCCACACCCAAGAATGCACCTTATGTCTGGGGGAAGAGCAAATGTAAAGATAACACTGACAACTCTAAAACATTACCACGGGATTCTTCTAAATCAGGGAGTTCCCAGCAGCCTTCTTAGGGCAGTTTTGACCTTTTTGTGCTATCAGAATGGTGAAAGAGGATGGGAACCATGGTCCAGGATCTGGGATTAGATGTTAAAAAAAGGTAGCTGTCCTAATGTAGAATTGGCCAAAATGTCAAGTCATGTTCAGAATAAGACCACTGCACTATATGATTTTATAGGGATGCAGAGAAGGCAAGCTTACAACCACTATAATGACTTGCCCACATAGGACATTATTCAACAAGGTATTTAAGCTTGTACCTAACTTTGAGTATGTGAGTAGTCCCACTGAAGTCAATGGAACTACTCATGCACTTGAAGTTAAGCATGTGCTTAAAAACCTCGTTGAACTGGATTTATATAGGTGAAAAAGAAGAGGGAGGGGAAAGGAACACAGCGCAAAAAATATAAAACTGCACTACTGAGGGCCACAAAAAAAGTGGAAAATGTGTTTTACAAGAGGAAAGAGGAGCTGCACTTTTCAGAAAGGGTCAAAGAGGACACAAGTGGCACTTCTACATTCATAAGTTTAATTTATTACAAACGTTTGATACACTGGGATGAGGAACTAAAGTTAAACACAATAACATCTGTAGTCTGTCACTAACCTGGGAATAAGGAAATGTGGATTCTCTTAGGGCTGATCTACCCTAGAAAATTAGAGCAACCCAAAAAATCCACATCCCTGAGCAACATAGTTAAGACAAGCCAAGTCCCAGTGTAGAAAGCGCTCTTGGAGAGGTGGATTACATATACTGATGGGAGAACCGTTCCCATCGGCATAGATAGTTTCTACATTGAAGTGAAACAGCGGCGCAGTTGCAGTGCTGCAACTGTGTTGCTGTAGAATTTCTAGTGTAGATAAACTCTTAATCTCTGCAACACACTGTGTTTAACCAAGTCAGTCTCTCTGGGTGAAATCTTGTCCCCACTGAAAACAAGATTTTTGCCAATGACTTCAGTAGAGCCAGGTTTTTAGTGTTTGCCTCGTTATTCCCATTTGTATCTCACAAGGAGGCTCTGAGAGGGAGGTTACTTACCAGTAACTGGGCAGCGGGGAAGGAGGGGAGGGACATGCGCGGTGAGCGACGGCAGGGGGCTGAGTGAGGAGGAGGGGAGGAAGAAGTGGAGAGACGCATGTAGCGAACGGCGGGCAGGGGCGCTGAACAAGGATGAAGGGGGAAGGAAAGGAAGGACACACGTGGTGGGCAGGGGCATCGAGCAGGGAGGAGAGGGAAGGAGAGGAGGGATGCACATAGCGAGCGGCGGTGGGGGGGGGGGTCAAGGGGTAGGAGAGAGGAAGGAGAGGAGGGGCATATGCAACGAGCGGTGGTGGAGTGTGGGCAGGGCCACAGGCAGAAGAGGCAGGATGGGTAGCTAGCCGTCCTGAGGGGAAGCTTCACCCGTTGCCCATGGGAGGGGATGATTGCCAGCAGTGTGACCACGTGGAACTTTGGTTTGTGGATATATCAGCTGAGGTGTGCGAGGTCTAGGATTGGCTTCCATCCTCCTTTCTTCTTGGTAACCAAGAAGTAATTGGAGTACACCCCATGCCTTGTAGATGCATGGCGACTGGCTTCACCGTCCCTCTCGGTGTAAGGGAGTACACCTCCAGAATAATGGTACTGTCGTGGGAGTGGCTCCTGGGGCAGAATCTGTGTAGGGAATGTTGTGGAGGCAGTGCGATATGGTGTAGCCGCATCAAATGACATCGAGGACCCACTTGTCTGTTGCGATCGAGTTCCAGGTTGGCAAGAAGAGTTTGAGGAGGCCGCCCAACTGGGACGGTGGATTGAGGTATTAGGTTGTGGAGTAGTTGACGGCTCTCTAGTGGTGGTCAGAAATACCATTTATGAGCTGATTGAGGCTGATGCGTGGAGGGTTGAAGTGGAGTGATAGGTGGGTGGGCTCTGTGGGTTTTATCCTGCTTCTGTGGGGGCTCATAGGTGCGCTGGTGGTAGAATTGAGAGGTTCTGTAACAATGTGTGGAAGATGGATGATAATACTTGCGTTTTGGCGCCGACGTAAATATACCTAAGGTCCATAATGTGGCCCTAGCATCCTTTAGTGAGTGTAGAGACTCATCCATCTTTTGATTGAAAAGGTGTGATTTATTGAAGGGAAGATTTTCAGTCGTGTTTTGAACTTCCCAGGAAAACCTGAGGAGTGCAGCCAAGATTCCCTCCTCTTGGTGATTCCAGTGGCCAAAGTATGCAAGGATGTATCTGCAGCATCAACTGCTGCCTGCAGTATAGACCTTGCAAGTAATTTGCCTTCCTCTAGATCAGCCAGATTTCAGTACAATCTTGTTTCGGCCGCTTGTCAAGGAACTTGGCCATCTGCTCATAGTGTAAGAAATCATATTTGGCCATTGAGGCCAAATATTTCAAGATCCGGAATTGCAGTCCAGCTAAAGAGAGGACTTTTCGGCCCATAAGGTCCAGTCTATTACCCTCTTTATCAGGTGGGGTGGAGAGTGGATGCTGTTGTTCCCCTTGCTCCGTAGCAGCCTGAAGAACTAGGGAGTTAGGCGAAGGGTAGGAGAATAGGAATTCAGACTGCTTAGTTTAGACATAATACCATTTCTCCACCCCTTTTGAGGTGGGAGCACATGTGGCAGGGGTGTGCCACACTGTTTGTGTCAATTGGAAATGTCCTCATTGCTTGGTAAGGCTACTCTAGTTGGTACCAATGAATGTAAAATGTCTAATATGTGGCACTGTTTATCCTCCTCTAATGGTATTTCAAGAGCATGGGCTATTCTATGCAGCAGCTCCTTAAAATTGGTGAAAATTGCCTGTTAGCGAGCAGGGTGTTGACGCCACAGGCTTGTCCGGGTACAATGATCAGGATCCTGCCAGCTCTGCCGGTACCAACAGGGATAGGCTGATCGGGGCATCATCCAATCCCAGTTCTGAGTGTCGTCTCGGTGAGAGGCAGAGTATCGGCACTGGAGATTCTCCCTGTACCGAACGGGATGGTACTGATGGTGAATATTGGGCCCATGAGTTCCAATATGGCCAACCCTGGCTGATCCTGCTGTTGCACTTGTGGTGAAAGGAGCCGGATACTAACATCCTTATTTGTGGGAAGAGAGGGTATTGTCACGGTGTCGTCTGGCCTTTATGACAGCTTTGCCCCCAGAAAGGGGGTGGCAGCTTAAATGGAGTGACCGGTTCCCTCTGCTTCTGAGAAGGAATCAGAGTCTGGCAACGCTGGCAGTGTGGACGGAGAGGGTGGTACCGAACGGACACGTCCTGATGGCAGCAAATCCGATACCGGGGATTGAGACGTCATCATAAGATGTGGTACCTGGGGAGACTGTCCCAGTTGCAGCACAAACTGCTCAAGCGGTTCTGCATTAGTGCTGAGTCTTCTTGGAGTCCAGGTGACCGAAATTGCAGATGGTGCTGCAGCCAGTAAAGTCACTTGCATCGGTACCCACAGTGCCCCAGACACTGAGGATGTTGGTTCCAAGACTTGTGGGTCTGAACTGTGGACCAATGCATCTGGCAAACATTGAGATTTCTTATCGCTCATCACACCAGGAAAACCTTTGGCTGGGACCTAAGTTCCCTGTAAGCTGCGCAGCCATGCTCAGGGAGCCCAACTGGCCGGGACTGACCAGAGGAGGGGCACCTATCCCACAGACTCAGTCCCGGAGTTGCCACGGTGTCACACATCGCCACCATATTGGTGCACATAACAAAATTCATTCTGCACATGTGTGGGAAAAATTAGAGGGAGCACTGGCTGGGACAACTTCTTTCTGACCTCTTTATAATGCCAAAGCAATGCAAAGGGGCTGCATCAAAGTAAAGAATCTGGCCCCTGATCCCCTTATGACTGGGGTCAAATGATGTCACTTTCTTAAAGACTTCAGCCCATGTTTGGAAATGCTTATTTAACTAAAAAAATAATTGCAAACACAGCTGTCAATTTATGCATGGAACTTAGCTATTTCTCACCATGTGAGTATTAAGGATGCTTTACTTTGAAATATGGGTTCAGATTTGTTTTTAGCTTTATTAGTGCAACAGATGGGTGCTTATTTGTTTTTCTTACATATGTTACTCCAACTAGAGTTTCCATAAAATATTTCCTATGTTCACAGACATTCCTCATACTAGAAATGACAGAGATCAGGCTCCCTGACTCTCTACTCCCTCCCTCCTGGCCGGCTTTCCCTAGAATGCTATATCCTAAGCTAATTTTTATTGTATTTGCCACAACTTTGTAACTTTCTATTTTATTTCATTAAGCTGTAGACTACTTGTAGTCTACTAAGTACATATTTTTAAAAAAAAAATCTTGCTCACCAGGGAGGGATTTTTGGAGTTCACTTGTCTCAAGTTATAGCTTTTATAAATAGTTAAACATTGTAGCAGTTTTTAAAATAAAGCATTTTAATGGCTCTACTAGGCCCTATCTACATCTCATCTATGACCATATTGGAGATATGTTTACCACACTTCTACATTTCAATAAAATGTGGAAGTTCGAAGATAGAATCCCTGCAACTGGGTTAATGACCTGAGTTCAAGGTTTCAGCCCAGTTATTGAACACACTCAGATTCTAATTATCATACAATTTTTAGAAGAGTTTTAATGGGGTCCTGACTCAGTTATAATAGCAGTGTAGACAGGATCTTAGAATCAGTGTTGTAAAGGAAAGATAGGTTACTTGCTGGAAATGGAGGTTATTCAAATATATTTCCTCCACAAAGCCATACTCTTTGAGATGCAATGTGTGTGTCTGGATATTAACCAGCAGTTGAAGAAGAAATTAATGAAACAAAGTTCGAGAGAATGAGAACTGCTTGACTAAAGACAGACTAATCTCATTATCAAACTGAGATGGTAATACTGAAAAGTTGCTCCAAATTGCTACTTTGCAAATTTCACCAATGGAATTATTGAGACAAGCTGTGAAAACTTTCAACTCTCTGGTCTTGGGAGAAAGACTGAAGTTGACCAGGCTAAAGAGGGTAGTAAAAACAGGGAGTAGGTGTGATCTTTGAAGACCTGCTGAGAAAAAAGTAAGCTTGATTTTTTCATTTCAGAATTATAAAACTAGGGATGCATCTTCATTTGGTAAGAATTGACTGAAAAATGGATTACATTACTGTTTGAAGTTTTGTTCATCTCCTTGGGAAACAAAAGAAACTATTAGTAAAAAGTGAAGGATTTAACTAGCAAAAACGTGTTTGTTTTGTAAACTGGATAAATTTCAGGACATCTGGGTCTTAATTTCAGAACTAACACCATAGATACTGTACTTAACTGATACGGAGGCTCTTATGTGTTACAAAAATATACATATACATTCAGTGAGTGTGTTACTAGAGTTATTTATAGTTATGCTTGGAAAATAAAATTTGACATTTGAGAACAATTAGGACTATGCTGATTAGGGCAGCATTTCTCAAACAAACTGAGCACCCCACTCCAGAAAAATGAAACCAATCATGCCTCCTAGTACTCCACCATGTGTTGTTAAAGGCCTACTTATCTTAATATATACATGTCCAGTGCTCACTCAGTTACTCCTTCATGACCCACAGCAGGTGGGTGAAACTTCATGCCTTGGGGAAATGCTGGATGGCAAAATCATTCTCTCCACAACACTCACTGTCATATTAAGCA
Source organism: Chelydra serpentina (assembly GCA_037349315.1). Classification (NCBI taxonomy): domain Eukaryota; kingdom Metazoa; phylum Chordata; order Testudines; family Chelydridae; genus Chelydra; species Chelydra serpentina. Next base: position 111,250,399 of record JBAIAC010000004.1, read on the forward strand.
GCTGTGCTCATGGTGCAGTCTTACTCCCATTAGGAAGAGTATCTAAAGAGGTGATTTATTACCTGAATCTAACTCTCTCAAGTACTGAACCAAACACACACACACACACACACAAAGGGAAACTCAGCCTGGGTATATTTACAGTTTTTGACATAAAATAAGGAAAAAATTGGTGCACTTCTTCAGATGATTCTGAGTTTGTCCTGTCTCAGTTCTAGGGTTCACTTGAACACAAAACCCAAAGGATGAAACCCCATGTGAACAGAAACTTGAAGAATTCATACAAAAATTTGTTTAAAAAACAACAACAATATTTCATGCAGCTCTAGTTATTTAAAAAACAACACCACTCAGTGTCAGAGGTTCTTGTCAAATACCTCCGGTTACCAATAAAAAAAATTGACATAAAAGAAAAAAGCAGATCTAAAGTCTTCATTTCACAGAACAAAATCAGTTTTAATCAGTGAGGCGCAAACAAAAAAAAAGGAAACTTCAACAAAAAGACCTCAAAGTACTTTATTATCCAACACACATCTGCAAATGTATCAACTAACTTTTACAGATGTGGAAGCAGAGGTTCAGAGATCTTAAGTGACCTGCCTAAGGGAACAATGACTCAGTGACAGAGCCCAGACTATCGGACTCTTCGTCCTGTGCTTTAAAACTAGACCACTAGTTCCCAGCCCTTACTGGTGCTCAATAGATAGATGACAGGTTCCATGATAAACCTCTTTTTTGGCTGCTTCTAAAGGTTTTAAGGCTCTTCATTACAAAGCACAACCTGTACAAGCACATTTATCAATAGTCTGAAAAAGTAGGTGAACAATTTTCAAACAATACAACAAAATTTGCACATCACAAAATTTAGATTAGTCAATATGAGAAACTACTGAAAGGGACAACTGTGGGACCTGACAAAACTTGATAATTATATAGCACAAAGAAAGACGAAATTCAGTGAAGACAAGTGCAGGTAATAATACACACTGGCAAAAAAGCTCTAAAACGACTCCTGCACATTGGAGTTCTACATTAACAGTAACTGTTCAGCAAAAGCCCCAGATATCACTGTGGTCAACCTAACATCTTCTAAATGGCAAACTGGTCTCCCCTCCCACACTTTCCCTCCCCCACCACGCCCCCACAAAAAAAGCATGAAAAAAGTTAAGATGTGTAAAAATAGGATCAAACCTATTGATAAAAATAGCTATTTTATACTGATAGAACATAAAAAATTGCTCATTATATAAGAAGGATGGTATGTCCTGAACATTGGGTACAGTCCTAGTCACCCCATCTCAAAATTGATACAGCAAAAATAGAAAGAGCACTAGCAATGAAAATTATTAGAAGCATGGGGGGGGGACTTCCATATGAAGAGATATTAAAAAAATAGATCAAGATTATTTTGTTTAGAGGGAAGACTAATAAAAAGGCATTTTTTAGAATATGCAAAACAATTGTGAAGGTAAATCAAGCAGTCCTATTTACCATTTCTCATATTACAAGAATGTTTCTTGGATAATGGACTCAAACCTGCAAGGTGCTGGGCACTGTGACCTTGATTCAGTGAAACACTTCAACATGTTTAACTTTATGCAATGTGTATGTAGTCTCTTTGACGTCAATGGGACTACTCATGGACTTAAGAGTTAAGCGTGTGTTAAAGTACACTGATGAACTGTTGTTGGAGTGCTCAGCACTTTGCAAGATGAAGCCCAACAGAGTTCTAGTGAATAGGGTAAAAATGTATAATTGATATAAAGGCTCATGCGCCAGGATATAAACCACTTACAGTCTAGAATTAGGAAGAAGTTTCCCTACTAGCAGGGAATTATGTAATTGTCTCTTATGTCACTGTCATCGATCAGTCTATCAGCCCTCACCGAGAGAGTGCCGATCACAACACGTCAGACGTGTTGTTCTAGTCAACTACCCGCTGGCCAGGCTGTCAATAGCACCGGACACCCGATTGACATAGCACACAGCAGCCTAGAACTCCTGAGCGATCCGCCAACCGCAGCCTCCCAAGCAGCTGGGATTACAGGCACACGCCACCAAACCGGGCCTGTCTCTTATGAGGGTTTTATATCTTTCTCTGAAGTATATAGTACTAGTTATTGTTGAGTGGTTGGACTGGCTTGATTCAGTAGGGCAATTTCTATGTTCCCATATTTCCTACCATGCAATTATAATGAATTATTGTAGTGGCCACAGAGATATGCAATTACAAGTGGAAGGGCAGGTGGTCCATAAGAGTGTATCCATGAGTCTACACTATTAATAAGTTTGAGAATTTCTTCAATAAACAATGCCCTAAACCAGGGTATATTCAACTCTACTGGGTACAATATGTTCTCTAATAAAATGGGCAGAACACTAGCTTACCAAAATAATTAATTGGGAATCAAGATTCTGACACAATGAATGATGATGATTTAGGATAAATATCCAAGTAAGATTATGGACAATACAGTACATTTTTCCATTTTCCACTTATAATTAACGAACTTTTGTTCTTCAGGCATTAATTCTTGATGTAACAAAGATATCTTTAAGGGACAAAGTAAATAAGTAAAACAAATAATGTACTAAACCAACAATCATACGAGAGCATCAAATTCAGAGCTTTTGTGAATGAAGTCTGCTCAAAACTTGAGACTTAAGTTTTAAGTGAAACAGTTGAGATGTGAACATCTAACAACATTCACATGACTGGACCATTAAAACCACTGGAAACACCTATTTAGGAAAAATAGAGAGAATAGGTTGGGCCTAGGGGTGGGACTCTACATCAGAGATGACATTACCTGCTTTAGAATTACTGACAGTTCAGAAAGACAGGACCTGGAATGCTTATTATTGTAATAACTGACAAAATTACAAGATGGTGGGGGTCTGCTATAAACCAACAAATCATAGAAGAGACCAGGATGAACAGTTCCTTAAAACTTCCATCTATAATGTGAAGAAACAAAAATTGTGTTATTATGGGAGATTTCACCTGAGGGACATTTGCTGGAGGTCTCATGCTGCCACTAGCAAAACATCCCTTGACTTCCTAAAAATAACTTTCAAGCACGAGAAGTACTGCAACCAACGCTATATAGACCTTCTTCTGATGGATAAAGATGAACTGATCACTGAATTAAAAACTGTAGTTGGCTAGGTACAAACAATGAACTAATTCCATCTGAAATGTGCAAACAGAATATAGTTCCAGCCAGTAATATATACAGTTGGCGCTTTAAAAAGGCTAATTTTCCAAAGCAGAAAACAATCATGAGCAAAACTGAGTAATGGGAAAATTTTAAACATAAAAATTTGAATAACTGGTAATTAAAAATGCTTTACTAGATGCCTTCTCCCTTCCCGCTCCCCCCAGAAAAAAAGTCACTCACACAACACAATTCCCCAATCATGAAAAGAGACTTCTTTGGTTCAACATACTAGTTAACAGAGGAGGTAAAAACATGAATAAAAAAAGAGACTAGGAAATATCAATGAACAATCTATGGCTAGTAGGTTTAAGGGCAATAAGAAGGAATTCTTTAAACATATTGGGGGGAAATGAAATTCTAGCAATGGCATAGGTCCAGTACTAGATAGGATGGTAAAAATGTTGATGATGATGTAGTAAAAGGCAGAAGTATTGAATAAATACTTATATTCTGTATTTGGAAAGAAATAGAAAAGACGGTTACTCACCGTAGTAACTGTTGTTCTTCGAGATGTGTTGCTCATATCTATTCCAATTAGGTGTGTGCGCGCGGCGTGCACGATCGTCGGAAGACTTTTACCCTAGCAACACTCGGTGGGCCGGCTGGCACCCCCTGGAGTGGCGCCGTTGCGGTGCCTGATATATACCCCAGCCGGCCCAGCGCCCTCTCAGTTCCTTCTTGCCGGCTATTCCGACAGTGGGGATGGAGGGCGGGTTTGGAATAGATATGAGCAACACATCTCGAAGAACAACAGTTACTACGGTGAGTAACTGTCTTTTCTTCTTCGAGTGATTGCTCATATGTATTCCAATTAGGTGACTGCCAAGCCCTGCCTAGGAGGTGGGGTCGGATTGTGATACCGCAGAGCGTAGGACCGCTGAACCAAACGCAGCGTCCTCCCTGGAATGCTGAACTATGGCATAGTGAGTGGCAAAGGTGTGCACCGATGACCAGGTTGCTGCCCTACATATCTCCTGTATAGGTATGTGTGCCAGGAAGGTGGAGGACGAGGCTTGAGCTCGGGTGGAGTGGGCAGTAGGGTGCGTGGTGGGAACACCAGCCAAGTCATAACACTTCCGGATGCATGATGTGATCCAGGACGAGATGCGTTGGGAGGAGACCGGGAGGCCCTTCATCCGGTCTGCCATGGCGACGAATAGTTGAGTCGTTTTCCGAAAGGGCTTCATCCGCTCAATGTAGAAGGCGAGGGCCCTACGGACGTCCAAGGAATGGAGTTGCTGCTCCCTTGGAGAAGCATGCGGCTTCGGGTAGAAGACCGGCAGAAAAATGTCCTGGTTAATATGAAAGGCCGACACTACCTTGGGCAGGAAGGCCGGGTGTGGTCGCAGCTGTACCTTGTCCTTATGGAACACCGTGTAAGGGGGTTCCGAAGTGAGCGCTCTGAGTTCAGATACGTGCCTCGCCGAAGTGATGGCTATGAGGAAGGCCGTCTTCCAGGAGAGGTACAGGAGCGAGCAGGTGGCCATAGGCTCGAATGGGGCCCCCATGAGCCTGGTTATGACAAGGCTGAGGTCCCAAGTGGGGACCGGACGGCGAACCAACGGGCATAGATGTTCTAACCCCTTGAGGAACCTGCTGACCATGGGGTTGGAAAAGATTGAGCGCCCATTCTCGCCAGGGTGAAAGGCCGAGATTGCCGCCAGGTGGACCTTTAGCGAGGAAAGCGCTAGACCCTGCTCCTTCAAAGACAGGAGGTAGTCCAGAATGGTATGCACCGGCACCTGCGAAGGGTTGACACCCCGATGGCCGCACCAGCAGGAAAAACGTTTCCACTTGGCCAAGTAGGTGGACCTGGTAGAGGGCTTCCTGCTACTTAGCAAGATTTGTTGCACCGGGCCGGAGCAGTGTAGCTCAGACGGGTTCAGCCATGCAGCAGCCACGCTGTGAGGTGGAGAGACTGCAGGTCGGGATGCTGGAGCCTGCCATGCTGCTGCGTAATCAGGTCCGGCCACAACGGGAGAATGATCGGGGCAGACACCGAGAGCTCTAGGACAGTGGTGTACCAGTGCTGCCTGGGCCACGCCGGGGCGATCAGGATTAGGCGGGCCCTGTCCCTGCGTAATTTGAGCAGGACTCTGTGGACCAGCAGCACCGGTGGGAAGGCATAGGACAGGTGGCCTGTCCAAGGCAGGAGAAACGCGTCCGTCATGGAGCCTGGGGAGCGTCCCTGGAGCGAGCAGAACGCGTGGCACTTTCGGTTCTCGCGAGTTGAGAACAGGTCTACGTGGGGAAATCCCCACCTCCGGAAGACAGAGTGAATAACATCCGGCCGAATGGACCACTCGTGCGCCTGAAAGGATCTGCTGAGGCGATCCGCCAAGGTGTTCTGGGCCCCTGGGAGAAAGGAGGCCACCAGGTGGATGGAGTGGGCTATGCAGAACTCCCACAACCGCATTGCTTCTTGGCAGAGCAGGGAGGAGCGTGCCCCTCCTTGCCTGTTGATGTAATACATGGCTGTCGTGTTGTCCGTGAGGACAGCGACACAATGACCCTGCAGGTGCTGGGAGAAGGCTTGGCAGGCAAGACGCACTGCCCGCAGTTCCCTGACGTTGATGTGCAGGGCTAGTTCTTGCGCCGACCACAGGCCCTGTGTTTGGAGGCCCTTCAGATGGGCTCCCCAGCCGAGGGATGATGCGTCTGTGGTTAGGGCTAGGGATGGCTGTGACGGATGGAATGGCACTCCTTCCAGCATTTTCTTGGGGTCTAGCCACCAGTTCAGGGAGGCTAGGACCTGCGATCGTACTGTCAAAACCAAGTCCAAGCTGTCTCTGCGTGGACGGTATACCGACGAGAGCCATGCCTGGAGTGGACGGAGGTGTAATCTGGCATGAGCGGTCACGAACGTGCAGGACGCCATGTGACCGAGGAGGCTGAGGCAGCTGCGAGCCGTTGAGGTTGGGAAGCTCTGAAGGCCGCGTATGATGGTTACGAGGGCCTGAAAGCGTGCCTCTGGCAGAAAAGCTCGGGCGAGAGTCGAGTCCAGTACTGTGCCTATAAAGTCTAACCTTTGGGTTGGCTCCAAAGTGGACTTTTCTACATGCAGGAGCAGGCCGAGCTGATTGAACATGCTCAAGGCCGTCAGAATGTGCGACTGGACTTGGCTGCTGGAGTTGCCGGGGATAAGCCAGTCGTCTAGGTAAGGGAACACCTGAATCCGTTGCCGACGAAGGGCGGCCGCCACAACGGCCATGCACTTCGTGAACACGCGTGATGCCGTGGAGAGGCCGAAGGGAAGAACCGCAAACTGGAAGCGTCTTTGGTCTACCACAAAGCGGAGGAAGCGTCTGTGTGGTGGGTAGATTGCGATATGGAAATACGCGTCCTTCATGTCGAGGGCAGCGTACCAGTCTCCAGGATCCATAGAAGGGATAATGGTACCCAAGGAAAGCATGCGGAACTTCAACTTTACCATAAATTTGTTGAGTCCCCGCAAGTCCAAGATAGGACGTAGCCCCCCTTTTGATTTGGGGATTAGAAAATAGCAGGAGTAAAAACCCTTGCCCCTGAACTCCCTTGGAACCTCCTCTATTGCCCCTATGGAGAGGAGCGTTTGCACCTCCTGAATTAGGAGTTGCTCGTGAGAAGGGTCCCTGAAGAGGGACAGGGAAGGAGGGTGCGAGGGGGGGACGGACAAACTGAAGGTGGTATCCACTTTCCACCGTGCGTAAGACCCAATGGTCCGTGGTGATATTCGACCACGCACGGAAGAAATGGGAAAGGCAGTCTCGGAAGGGGGGGACGGACAGGATCGTGAACTGAGACTGGTACTCCGCCCTCGGGCGCCCCTTCAAAAGTTTTGTTTGGGCCCCGACGATGGTTTGTGGGGGCCCTGGCTCTGGCCAGTCTGGCGACCAGGCTGCCGCCTCCTACCGCCCCGGCCACGTGGTCTCCTCGAGAAGTCCTGCCGAGGTGCAGGCACGGTGTAAGGGTGCTGCGCGAAGGGCCGGAAGGGTCTGCGCTGCGTGGCTGGGGTGTGCATCCCCAGCGTGCGGATGATGGTGCGACCATCTTTTAGGGTCTGCAACCTCGCGTCAGTCTTTTCCAAAAACAGACCCCGCCCCTCGAACGGTAGGTCCTGGATGGTATACTGGACCTCCGGAGGGAGGGTGGAGGACTGAAGCCAGGAGATACGCTGCATGGCGACTCCTGAAGCTATTGTCCTGGCAGCTGATTCGTCTATATCCAAGGAGGCCCGCAACGACGTTCTGGCCAGCTTGTTGCCCTCCTCAATCAACGCTGTGTACTCCTGCCTGGACTCCTGGGGTACAAATTCTTTGAATTTTTGCATGGAGTTCCAGGTGTTGTACCCGTATCGGCTCAGGAGTGCTTGCTGGTTAGGAGCTCTGAGCTGAAGGCTCCCCACTCCCCCCCCCGAATAGATCTTTCTGCCAAACAAGTCCAGGCGCTTGGCGTCCTTGGACTTAGGGGCGGGTGCCTGTTGGCCATTCCTCTCCCTCTCGTTCACAGATTGAACGACCAGGGAGCACAGTGGGGGGTGAGTGTAGAGGTACTCAAAGTCTTTCGGGGGCGCCATATCTTTTCTCTCCACCCCCCTGGCAGTGGGGGGTACCGAAGCTGGAGATTGCCAGATTGAGGTGGCGTTGGTAAATATAGTCCGTACAAATGGGAGGGCTACCCTGGTGGGGGCATCGGCTGTTAGGATGTCCACCACCGGGTCCTCAAGCTCCACCACCTCCTCGACCTGCAGATTCATGTTGAGAGCCAAGCTGCGTAGTAGGTCTTGGTGGTCCCGGAGATCGATGGGAGGCGGGCCTGAAGATGACGCTCCTGCCACTGCCTCATCCGGGAAGGAGGATGACGACAATCCTGGGACTAGAGGGTCCTGGGGTGGTTCCTGGCGCGGAAGTTCTGGAGCCTCCATGTCCAAGGCCTCCGAGTCTGGGATCTCGGCCGATGTCTGGGCTGCAGGGCCTGGGGCCTCCGGAGGAGGGCGTGACACCGTCACTTCTGGTGCCTGGGACTCCGAATGAGCCGACTGGGAGGCTCTGAAGGGGGCCCCTTGGGACTGATGGTACGCCATCAGAGTCCCAAAAGGCCACTGCGTCGGGGCTTGAGACAGATCCTGTCCCTCATCTGGCCAGTGGCTCTGGTCCTCAACCACGTGGCCCTGGTCCGTATAGTAGGCACTACCGGCTCTAGAGGACCGGGAGGCTGAGCAGGACGGCCAAGGCGGAGCAGAGTGTCCTTGAGGGCCGGTCCGTGGAGCCGTGCTGTGGCGCCAGGGATTGGTACTGGGACCTGGATAGGTACCGATGGCTGTCTTGGTACCGGGAGCCCGACCTGGATCACCTATGCCACTGCGAGCGGTAGCGAGGTCGGTCGTCCAGGGATCTACGCTGCGACCGGCCGCGGGACTGGGAGCGGTACCGGGAATCGTAGTACCATCGACCGTGTCTGGAGGTCGACCTGGAGTGGTGCTGTGAGTGCGACCGGCGCCGAGAAGGTGATCGGTGCAGGGACTGCGAGCGGCGTCGAGGAGATCTAGGCTGATGTTGGCCGATCTCCGCATGCGGCACCGGACGTAGCATGGCCAGTTTGCCCCGACGTGATGATTCTCAACGGCGGTACCGAAGATGGGGTCGGTGCCGGGTCCGTCATGGCAATCAGGTCCCGTGCTGACGAGAAGGTGTCCGGAGTGGACGGCAGCGTAAGCTCTACCTCGGCTTGCACCGGGGAGCTGGCGGTTACCGAGCTCGACGGACCTTGTGGTACCGGAGTCATCGGTACCGGAGCCTTAACAGGCTGCCCTGAGCTCAACGGTCTCTGTGGTACTGGAGACGACAGGGCTGGTGCCGGCATCGGCGGCGGCCTCGACGGCCCCTGTGGAGCCGGAGTCGATGGTGCAGGCATTTTGTCTAGAGGCACCGAGCTCAACGGTCCTTGCGGTACCGGAGTCATTGGTGCTGGCGCCGGGCCAGGAGGTTTGGCGCGGTCTTGAACCGGCTGCAGATGCAGCGGCGCCGGGGTCAGAGCCGGTCCCGGACCTGATTTTCTCGGTCTTGGAGACATCGATCGGCGCCTCTGGGGAGTCCCGGCCTGAGGTGTTCGGTGCCGTGGCTCTTTACTGGAACTCAGGCGCTCCGGGGCCGCTGGCGCCGCACCGGCTGCGGAGGTCGGTACCGGATTGCGGTGCGGGGCCGACATCGGGCTAAGAGACGCTTCCAAGAGTAGCTGCTTCTAACGAAAGTCCCGCTCCTTCTTGGTTCGCGGCTTGAAAGCCTTACAGATACGACACTTATCCGGAAGGTGGGAGTCCCCGAGGCACTTCAGACAGGAGTCGTGGGGGTCCCCCGTAGGCATTAGCTTCAAACAGGCCGAGCACGGCTTGAATCCCGGAGAGCCAGGCATTGGCCCGGTACCGGGAGGGAGACAGGGGAGAAACCCCTTATCTCCCACTACTATTTACACTAACTACAACAAACAACCTATCAGTAAACTATTAACAACTACTTAAGAAGTACTTAAAACTATCAACAAAATGAACGAGTGCTAACTACGCTAGGGAGGTGGAGATCAGCTAAGCTGCGCTCCACAGTTCCAACGGTAAGAAGGAACTGAGAGGGCACCGGGCTGGCTGGGGTATATATCAGGCACTGCAACGGTGCCACTCCAGGGGGCGCCAGCCGGCCCACCGAGTGTTGCTAGGGTAAAAGTCTTCCGACGATTGTGCACGCCGCACGCGCGCACCTAATTGGAATACATATGAGCAATCACTCGAAGAAGAATTATATATTCTTATCCTACAGTGATAATGAAATATTTTTTGGTTCATCAGTAACTATGGAGGGATGTTAAATGGCATCTGCTATAGTGAAGCATTTTTAAATCTGAAGGATCACATAACTTTCACCCCACAAATATTAAAAGAATTCACCAACGAGCTCTCTGAGCCATTCATGTTGATTTTTAATACATCTTTGAACACTGGGCAAATTCCAGAAGACTGTGAGAAAATTAATGTCACGCCAATATTTAAAATTGTTTAACAGGATGGCCTTGGTTATAGGACGATTAACATGACATCGATCCCACGCAGAATCATGGAAAGGCTGATATCGGACATAATCAGTGAAGATTTAAAGGGTGATAACCTAATTAATGCCTAGTAATATTGTTCTCTGAAATCTTGGCCTTGTCAGATAATCCTGATTTTTTTTGATGACATCACAAATCTGGTTGATAAAGACAAGTGTGCTGACATACGGGACTTTCTTAAGGTGTCTGACTTAGTCCTACATGACATTCTGATTTAAAAAAATTTGCACTAGATAAAAATCATTGTAGCCCATAGTGAATGGATTAAAAACTGGTTAAGCGATAGATCACAAAAATTAACTGTAAATTAGGAATAGTTATTTCATGTTTTTTTCCTTTCTTAAACTGTGAGGTTAGTTAACCATTGGAAAAAAAAACTTACCTAGGGATGTCATGGATTCTCCATCACTTTACATCTTTAAATCAAGGCTAGATATCTTTCTAAAGTTATGCTATACAGTAGCTGAAACAGAAGTTATGTGGTGATTACTGGATGAAGTTCCTTGGCTGTGCAATGCAGCAGGTCAGACTAAATGATCATAGACGTGTAGGACTGGAAGGGACCTCGAGAGGTCATCTAGTCCAGTCCCCTGCACTCATGGCAGGACTGGTATTATCTAGACCATCCCTGACAGGTGTTTGTCTAACCTGTTCTTAAAAATCTCCAATGATGGAGATTCCACAACTTCTCTAGGCAATTTATTCCAGTGTGTAACCACCCTGACAGTTAGAAGTTTTTCCTGATGTCCAACCTAAATCGCCCTTGCTGCAATTTAAGCCCATTGTCCCCTCTCAGTCTTCTCTTTTTCAGACTAAACAAACCCATTTTTTTCAATCTTCCCTCACAGATCATGTTTTCTAGACCTTTAATAATTTTTGTTGCTCTTGTCTGGACTTTCTCCAAATCTTTCCTGAAATGTGGCGCCCAGAACTGGGCAGAATACTCCAGTTGAGGCCTACTCAGCACGGAGTAGAGCAAAAGAATTACTTCTTGTGTCTTGCTTACAACACTCCTGCTAATACATCCCAGAATGGTGTTCACTTTTTTTGCAACAGTTTTAGCTTGTGTTCCACTATTAGCCCCAGATCCCTTTCTCCAGTACTCATTCTTAGGCAGTCATTTCCCATTTTGTATGTGTGCAACTGATTGTTCCTTCCTAAATGGAGTACTTTGCATTTGTCCTTATTGAATTTCATCCTATTTACTTCAGACCATTTCTCAAGTTTGTCCAGATCATTTTGAATTTTAATCCTATCCTCCAAAGCACTTGCAACCCCTCCCAGCTTGGTATTGTCTGCAAACTTTGTAAGTGTACTCTCTATGCCATTATCTAAATCATAGGTGAAGATATTGAACAGAACTGGGCCCAGAACTGATCCCTGCAGGACCCCACTCGTTATGCCCTTCCAGCATGACTATGAACCACTGATACTCTCTGGGAACGGTTTTCCAATCAGTTATGCGCCCACCTTATCATCAAGGTTGCATTTCCCTAGTTTGTTTGTGAGGTAATGCAAGACAGTATCAAAAGCTTTACTAAAGTCAAGATATACCATGTCTACCGCTTTCCCCATATCTACAAGGCTTGTTACCCTGTCAGAGAAAGCTATCAGATTGGTCTGACAAAATTTGTTCTTGACAAATCCATGCTGACTGTTCCTTATCACCTTATCTTCTAGATGTTTGCAAATTGATTGCTTAATTATTTGCTCCATTGTCTTTTGGGGTACAGAAATTAAGCTGACTGGTTGTCCTTATTTCCCTTTTTATAGATTGGCACGATATTTGCCCTTTTTCAGTCTTCTGGAATCTCTCCCGTCTTCCATGACTTTTCAAAGATAATCACTAATGGCCTCAACCAGCTCCTTGAGTATTCTAGGGTTCATTTAATCAGGCCCTGGTGACCTGAAGACATCTAACTTGTCAAAGTAATTTTTAACTTGTTCTTTCCCTATTTTAGCTTCTGATCCTACCTAATGGCATTCACTATGTTAGACGTCCAATCACCACCAACGTTCTTGGTGAAAACCAAAACAAAGTCGTCATTAAGCACCTCTGCCATTTCCATCCCACCCACCCCACCCCAATTGAGTAACGGGCCTATCCTGTCCTTGGTCTTCCTCTTGTTTCTAATGTATCTAGATCTAGATCACCTTCTGGCCTTAAAAATCTATTAATCTATGCATACCCAATCATTTTCTTATTCATTACAAGACAGTTTATATTACAGAAAGGTGGGTTTTTTTCTTTTTTTAAAACTTACTAATACTAGCCTGTATGTTTTGAGAGATATTCCTTCACTTTTTATGTGCTTGGCTTAACAAAAAGCACATAAAAATAATTTTTTCTACCACACAACTGATATTAAATAATCACTGACATCTCACTTTTCTCTTCTGGATTTGTCATCACAATTACTGATCATCTGAGACTCAGGTCATCTAAAGATATTCTATTTAATGCTACCAAAAAAACTATTTCAGACATTGTCTCTTCTTTGATGATTTTCAATTGCTTTTCATAGTTTTGTTTTGTTGCTGGTGGTTTTGTTTTTTAAACGGATGCTTTATGACAACTGTAACCATTACCTGCTTTTCTCTCCAGCACTGCAATATATCTGATACCAAAATCTCTAGTGCAACTACAGACTCCCTATAGTACTCGCATCCTGTGTTACAAAACAACTGCAAACAGGAAACCTCAGTTCTACTTTTGAGACAACGAATTTCTTTGTAGCTCCATTAGAGCACAGAAATGAAGTTTGTTTTGTACCCTACTAGTGGTTTAACAGTCTTTAACTGATATGAAATTGGAAAAGCAATAAAAAAAATTAGCGAACTTGGCTCTGTTCAGCTCATTTAATAAGATTAGTTTACTTTAATGCAGACCATAGCCCTTCTGTAATAGGTACTGCAGAATTGTGCCACACCACACCAGAAAGTACTCTCTCTCTCTCCCCTTGTCCCCTGCCCAGCACACTCATTACAATAAAACGTATGTTATTAAAATTTATATTAGATTCAATTCATTTACTTTTTCCACAGAGTTTCAGTGTGCTACAGATTTTTGCACTGCAATGTGTAAATGCATTGTACAAGTTGTCAGCCATGGAACTGGAGGTTTTCACAACTGAGCAGTTGGGGTTTTTGATACCCAGAAACACCTGGACTGCATTTTGTGTGGTTGGGGGGTTTTTGGTTTGTTTTTGGCACCCAGCAGGCAGTGAAGGCTTCTATACTTAAGAGAGGATGTATCTCCCATTTTCCTTCCTCTTTCGGGCAGGGGTGGAGGTGACTTAAATTAAGGGGTGAATTGGGGGGTTGAATTTCTTGTTTTCTACCCAGCAGTGTTGACAGCAACTAGCTCCCCATTGTACCTGCCCCAATATCTGCCATTATTTTAATAAATTAGCATATTAACTAGATGTTTCTTCTAAAATGATCAGCAGTATAACAGTTAATGTTGATATTTATATACACAAATACAATCCTGCTTGAGCTCCATTCCCTTCTCTCCCCCGGTGGCGTCTCCCCAGGCCGCTGTAACAGACCCAAACTTTGGATCTCACATGCTCTTAAGGCTGGGTGGGTCAGGACAACATCAAGTTATTTCAAGCTCTGGTCTTCTAGACACATTTTTGGGATGCAGATCCTTTATCCAGCATCCCTTCTTGAGATATACGACGCCACAATTCAACTGGCTAGGCCCTGAAAACAGTGCTAGCCCACCCCAGTAGCAACTGCATGCTTTCCAGAGTTCCACCGAAGCTAAAAACCCTATGGATTACTGGTTCACCCTTCAGAGAGTATGTGAAAAATCAAGGGGGACACAGACTTTGCAAAGAAATTTCTAAATACTTTACTCACAGACAAAACACAAAAGATACACAACATATCTACAGAAAAACAACAAAACCCCTGCACACAAAACCCTTTCTCCAGTGTCCTCAGCGCTCTATGAGACGTCTGGATTCTGATCAGCCCTTTCAGGGTTCCAAGACATTTCCCTCTCCTCCTGCCCTGGTATCTTCTTCAAATGGCCAGTGAGACAACCTCCCTTTTTATAAAGTTTCAACCCCTTCTGTCAGGTGAAAGTAGCTTCAAGTCCCCGTCAGGTGATTTGTTGTTTGATTAAAGCCCGCTTACAGACCAGAATAGTTAAACTGGTTTTTTTTTAATGGAGAATACCAATCTCCTAGAACTGGAAGGACCTTTCAAGGTCATCAAGTCCAGTCCCCTGCCTTCACTAGCAGGACCAAGTACTGTCCCCTGACAGATTTTTGCCCCAAATCCCTAAATGGCCTTCTCAAGGATTGAACTCACAACCCTGGGTTTAGTAGGCCAATGCTCAAACCACTGAGCTATCCCTCCCTCCAACTTACAAACCAGAATAGTTAAACTGGTTTTCCTGGGCAGCAGCCAGCTTGTTGTTCTGGGGTGCTTCCATCTGGATGCAAGACCATCCAAGTTAATGACTCAATTGCTCTCCATTGTTAGCTCTTTACCAGTGGACACAATCACTGCTGACACCTTGATAGCTCAGATCAATATGAAGATTAAAAAGCAAAGGGAAGGCACAGTACATGTTACAATCAAAATGGCTTTTGCAGACTGACTGACACACATAGATATACACTAATCCAAAACACATACATCATTATACTTCAGAATTAACAACTGAGATGATTGGATATAACACTGCTCTCAGAACTATTGTTTTAGTTGTTACTTTTCAAAAGGTGAACTGAGTGTATCTTTTCCACCTTAGGGACTGGAGTTCACCCCCACCCGCCAACTTGAAGTTTAGATTATGAAGAAAAGGTATGAGAGATACTTTAAAAATTGGATAATGATTAGACCATTTTGGTGGTGGCATAATCATAAAGAGCCTAGTATATAATTCAGCCTACTGTCAGAGATATACAGTTGTTCTTGGGTGCATATTTTAATTAAGGTACATAGAATGTATTGGATCTTTTTCTTGAGTTCACTAATCCAGCAGTATAGCTGCTGATAAAGCACAGAGTCATGTACCACCAAAATTCAACTCTCGAAGCCCTATGTTATTAGACTACCTATTTCCATCCTCTAAGCCAGTGTTTTTCAAACCGTGGGCTGCGGCATGTAAGGCGCTGGGTCGCCTTGCTCTGGTCAGCACGGCCAACTGGGATATTAAAAGTCCCGTCGGCGATGCTGCCCAGCTAAGGCAGGCTAGTGACTACCTTCTCTGACACCGTGCTGTGCCCCGAAAGCGGCCAGCAGTGGGTCCGGCCCCTAGGCATGGGGGCCATGGGGCTTGGAGCGTTGCCCCCACCCCAAGCACCAGCTCCGCACTCCCACTGCCCAGCAACCGGCCAATGGGAACTGGGGGAGGGGGGGCGGTGCTTGTGCGCCTCTACCTAGGAGCCAGACCTGCTGCTGGCCACTTCTGGGGCACAGCGCAGTCCGCGGTGCACCCCGGCTGCACCGCTGACCAGGAGCCACCGGAGGTAAGTCCATGCCCGCGCACCAATCCCCTGCCTCAGCCCTGAGCCCCCCAAACCTGGAACCCCTTCCTGCACCCCAAACCCTCATCCCCAGCTCCAGCCCAGAGCCCTGACCCCCTCCAACACCCTGTCCCAGCCCTGAGTCCCCCAAAACCCAGAACCCCTTTCTGCACCCCAAACCCCTCATCCCTGGCCCCACCTCAAAGCCTGCATCCCCAGCCCAGAGCCCCTCCCACACCCCAACCCCCCCGGCCCCAGCTGAGCCCCCTCCCACACCCTGAATCCCTCATTCCCATCCCTGAACCCCTCCCACACCCCTCATCCCCAGTTCCATTGGGTAGCGGGCATCAACAATTTTCTTCAATTGGGTCCCCAGAAAAAAAGTTTGAAAACCACTGCTCTAAGCAAGTTCATACTAAGACTGACTCAAAAAGATTATAAACAGAAATGTAAGAAAAAACATGGCTTACTACACATACAGCCCCAAACATAATTAAAAGTGCATATTAGTAATAGTGTCATGCACATAACTGAACAGGAATCACTACTAAAGGAAGCTGAATATTTTAAAAAGAAGCACCCCTCACTTCCTGTATATGATCCCAAACGTAGAACAAAGAATATAAGAATGACCACACTGAGTCCGACCAATGGTCCATCTAGCCCAGTAACCCATCTTCCAACAGTGGCCAGCGCCAGATGATTCAGTGGAAATGACCAGAACAAGGCACTCTATCCACTCTCTGTCATTCAGTCCCAGCTTCCAGCAGTCAGATGTTTAGGGACACCCAGTGCATGGGGTTGCATCCCCAACCATCATGGCTAATAGCCACTGGACCTATCCTCCATGAACTTCTCTAATTCTTCTTTCACCCGTTATACTTTTGGTCTTCACAACATCCCCTGGCAACAAGTTCCACAGGTTAACTGTGCATTGTGTGAAACCTAAACCTGCTACCTATTAATTTCACTTGGCAGAGGCAATGTGTAACTGTTGATGGGGGGGAGGGGAGTTCTGGTATGAACCCTGGCAGCAGAGGTGAAGTGTGTGAGGTGGGGGACATGCCATACGGCTTCGTGGGCTGCAGCATGGCTTCACAGTCACTGCACCTTCTTCAGTACAATGCAGAGCAGCTTCCTAGCACCTCCCAGCTCAGAGCCAGCTCCTGGGGCCCCTGGCCAGCCCCACCTTTGGCCACAGGCTCCTGGCCTTTAGCTGCAGGATCCCAGCCCCCAAGGCTCTATTCCTGGCTCCGTGATTGATTCTGTGAGCTTGAACAAGGCAGCTAGGTCCAGTTCTCAGGGCTGCAGGTGCAGCTCATGCGTGCACATATACATGCCCGCACAGTTGCATGAGGTTAAATGCAAGGCCTCCACTGCTCTATAAGTCCGGGGGGGCTCTGCATTTTAGTGAAGCTTCTTAAACATTTAAAAAACC
The DNA here is from genome assembly GCA_037349315.1 of Chelydra serpentina. Taxonomy (NCBI): domain Eukaryota; kingdom Metazoa; phylum Chordata; order Testudines; family Chelydridae; genus Chelydra; species Chelydra serpentina. Next base: position 111,267,621 of record JBAIAC010000004.1, read on the forward strand.
TTATTTACTTTACATACAACAATAGTTTAGTTATAGATTATAGACTTGTAGAAAGAGACCTTCTAAAAACATTAAAATGTAACTGGCACACGAAACCTTAAATTAGAGTGAATAAATGAAGACTCGGCACACCACTTCTGAAAGTTACCAACCCCTGGGCTAGAGGAAGCTCCGGGGAAAGGCAAAGGGAATAAGTGCCGCATTCCTCACTAGATGGTTCTGACGTTTTGGTGTAAATCCTGGCAGAAATCCGGGGGGCGAGGGAAGATGCATGAACCCCGTCCCATCCCCTCATGTTGCCTCTGTCATTTGGTGACCCCTGATTTGTGTGTTACGTGAAGGGGTAAACGACACTTCCTTATTCACTTTCTTCACACCATTCATGATATAACCATTGTGACAGACCCAGACAAGTCGGGTACAGAAGTCTGATAGAAGGCAAATATACTGGCCATTGGATAAATAGTTTTCTGTTCCCTGAGTGACCAAAGCAGGGGCTGCACTAGAACAAGCAGGAACTTTCTGGAACCAATTTAAGGCAGGCAGGCTAATTAGGACACCTGGAGCCAATTAAGAAGAACCTGCTAGAATCAATTAAGACAGGCAGGCTAATCAGGGCACCTGGGTTATAAAGGAGCTCCCTTCAGTTTGTGGTGTTGCGTGCGAGGAGCTGGGAGCAAGAGGCACACAAGGAGTTGAGAGTGAGAAGAGTTGAAGGACTGAGGAGTAGAAGCATCAGCAGACCATCAGGAGGAAGGTCCTGCAGTAAGCATAAAGAAGGTGTTGGGCGGAGGCTGTGGGGAAGTAGCCCAGGGAGTTGTAGCTGTCACGCAGCTGTTACAGGAAACCCTATAGACAACTGCAATCCACAGGGCCCTGGGCTGGAACCCGGAGTAGAGGGCGGGCCCGGGTTCCCCCCAAACCTCCCAACTCCTGATCAGACACAGGAGGAATTTGACTGTGGGTTCTACCAGAGGGGAAGATCTCTGAGGCGATCAAAATCCGCCAATAAGCGCAGGACTCACCAAGGTAGAGGAGGAACTTTGTCACACCATATCATGAACAAAATCCACGGTTAAGCTGTAGAATGTTCTGGATCTCCTTTAGCAGTGCAGTTAACATTCTGCGTTCACTGAGCAGTTCACAGAAGTCAGATAATTTCCTGTCAGTTTTCCAGATACATTTAATTTTACATAAGTCATCCCTAGGTGGGAAAAAGATTAGTGTTCTTTTAAAGTATACTGAATTCTCAAGACTGATTTCAATTGTAAAAATATAATTAGGCAGGCCAAAAGAGAATTTGAAGAGCAACTAGAAAAAAAAACAAAAAAACTAACACCAAAACTTTTTAAGTACCTCAGATGCAGGAAGCCTGCCAAACAGCTAGGGGGCCCACTGGATGATCAAGGTGACTGCAGTGACAAAAATTACTACTGCTAATAGTACAGAGTTAATCCAGCTAGGGGAGAGTGAGACGGCTTCTATTCCAGCTTGGACATCATCATCTATATGAAGCATGGGTGGACGGGGCGGAATTGTGACATGCCATGGTCTAAAATGCCAGTGTATGCAGACAAAATCCAGTTCCACATTTCACTTACATCTGTTATCTCTGTCTATCTTAATGTATGGCTGAGATCAGCACCTGAATGAAAAACAGCTGGCTGAAGCTGAACACAGGCAAGACAGATGCAAATTTAGAGTCTGTGTAGATCAGTGGTTCTCAATCCATGGCCTGCTACAGCCCAATCAGCGCACAGCTGTGGCCCATGTGACATCCTCAGAGCCATACAGATAGTATATATATATAGTGTGTGGATGCGGCCCAGATAACACAGAGAGCTGCATAGGCGCCCCACAATGGCAAATAAATTAAGAACATTAGAAGAGCTTTAATTATTCCAGATCACAATAGATCGCCTTCTCTTTAGCATCAGTTGCTGAAAACATCTTCTCAGTGCTGCACTCACTACACTGCTCTTCACTTAATACTGGGCAAGTTTAAAGTCACAGTCTTAACTTCCAAGGTCCTCCATGAAATTGACCTTCAATATCTCAGAGTGTGCTTACTGATGACAAGGGGGGAGGGATATCTCAGTGGTTTGAGCATTGGCCTGCTAAACCCAGGGTTGTGAGTTCAATCCTTGAGGGGACCATTTAGGGATCTGGGGCAAAAATTGGGGATTGGTCCTGCTTTGAGCAGTGGGTTGGACTAGATGACCTCCTAAGGTCCCTTCCAACCCATATATTCTATGATTCTAAGGATTTCCCGATGTCTACGTTCCTCTGGAATTATGAAGGTGTTCCATCTCAGGGATGAAGCTGATGAGAGTAGGAGACAGGACAAGACTTCAGAAGCTATCATCAGAGGAGATAAGAATAACCACTAATCTGGCTACCTTCAGAATATATTAAAGAATATTTTAAATTGACCAATTATCTGGGGTTATAGGAAAGAAAAGCAGATCTTGGGCCATTTTGGGATATTTATTTTAAACATTTTGGGAAGTGCTCAGATACTACAGTAATAGGTGCCAACTATAATTATCTATTGATCTAGATTTTTTTAAACAAAATTTATACTACGGAATCTTAATTGCTGTTGATGAAGTGCAAACCAGAAAGAACACAGTTTACACAACACTGATAGGAAAAAAGAACCCTCTCAAAATTGAATCTGAAAATCACTGAGACAATGAAACTTCACCATACCATTTCTAGAGTCAACTTAAAATATTTCAGAGCCACAGAGAAGGCTGTCATGACTCCCTCAACTACTCAGCCCCCTTAATTAAATCTCACTCCTGAGAATCCCTTTTCCAGGATATGTCTGCAGAAGCCTCCAGTCTGGAGCCTACCAAATTGTGTAACAAATCCCAAGTGATTTTGCAAGATAGTGGTTTATTGTAGGAGCCTAAGGGGGAGGGGAAATGTGTTACAACTTTCCATTAAACACATGCAATAGTATTCTATTGTTCTGTGTGGAGTTATCTGTGTCAAATGATGTGACCTTCAAATATGCTTACCTCCCCAGAGTCAGATTTAATTTTTATGTCATTAGTGATACCGCTATGACACAAAGCTTCCTGCATGGGGGGCATTTCAAGATGATAATGCTTAATCAATGTAACACCATTTAAAATAGATAACATTAAGATCTGCCTTTCCTATTTACTCAATAAGCACTCAGCTGTTTTGAAAAATGAGGATTCTTAAATAACACTGCCTTTCATAAAAAGAAAAAGGCTATTCCTATTTCTTATTTAGAATTTTTCACATCTATTATACTGCAAATAGCCTCTCTCTGATTCTCATACATAGAATCATAGAAGATTAGGAGTGGAAGAGACCTCAGGAGGTCATCTAGTCCAACCCCCTGCTCAAAGCAGGACCAACCCCAACTAAATCATCACAGCCAGGGCTTTGTCAAGGCAGGCCTTAAAAACCTGTAAGGATGGAGATTTTACCACCTCCCTAGGTAACCCATTCCAGTGCTTCACCACCCTCCTAGTGAAATAGTTTTTCCTAATATCCAACCTAGACCTCCCTCACTGCAACTTGAGACCATTGCTTCTTGTTCTGTCATCTGCCACCACTAAGAACAGCCGAGCTCCATCCTCTTTGAACCCCCCTTCCCCCCCCCCCCCCCGCTTTTTCAGGTAGTTGAAGGCTGCTATCAAATCCCCCCTCACTCTTCTCTTCTGCTAAATAACCCCAGTTCCTTCAGCCGCTCCTCGTAAATCATGTGCCCCAGCCCTCTAATTATTTTTGTTGCCCTCCGCTGGACTCTCTCTAATTTGTCCACATGCCTTCTGTAGTGTGGGGACCAAACCTGGACACAATACTCCAGGTGCAGCCTCAGCAGTGCCGAATAGAGGGGAATAATCACTTCCCTCGAGCTGCTGGCAATGCTCCTACTAATGCAGCCCAATATGCCATTGGCCTTCTTGGCAACAAGGGCACACTGTTGACTCATATCCAGCTTCTCATCCACTGTAATCCCCAGGTCCTTTTCTGCAGAACTGCCACTTAGCCAGTTGGTCCCCAGCCTGTAGAAGTGCATGGGATTCTTCCACCCTAAATGCGGGACTCTGCACTTGTCCTTGTTGAATCTCATCAGATTTCTTTTGGCCTAATCCTCCAATTTGTCTAGGTCACTCTGGACCCTATCCTTACCCTCCAGCGTCTCTACCTCTCCCCCCAGCTTAGTGTCATCCGCGAACTTGCTGAGGGTGCATGTTTATATTTAAATTTAATTACAGAGTGAAAATAGTTGTTATTCTACATAAACAACTTGGTATTACATACATGTAGGTTTTAAGTGTACTGACACAAGATAACCTGTCTTAGGATCTGTTTATGCTAGGAAAATAATTTGTAGTTCAAAAGTTGTCATGGACAATTCACACCAAACAGCCCATGAGATTGAAATCAGCTTGGAAATAGTTTGGTTACTAGTATAATCAAAGAGAAAAAGTTTAAGAAGATCTGTCTGAGAAAGGTAAATGGAGGTTACTTACTGTAACTGAAGGTTCTTCGAGATGTGTGGTCCCTAACTGTATTCCACACATGGTACATATGCACCATTGTCTGAAAATGTCTGAAAATTCTTCAAAGCAGCAGGGATAAAAGGCAGTGCGGGTCAAAGCCTCTCCAGTTCCTTTTCTTACAGCAAGCCAACTGGATGCGAAGCAGAAACGAAGGAGGGCAGGTAGTGGAATGTTGATTGGGACCATCCACCTCGAAGAATCTCCAGTAACCTCCATTTCTTCTTCAAGTAATACTCCCTATATGTATTCCACATGTGTGACTGGCAAGCAGTGTTCAGATGGGAGGAGGATGTGAGGGAGGTGGCAGCAGAGATGCTTGAAGTACTTCCGTTTCTACAACTGTTTGGACTAGAACATAGAGTCCAGAAATCCAAATTGCTGCTCTGCAAAGATCTTGCAGTCGAACATCCAATAGGGATGCCATGGAGACAGCTTGTGCTCACATGCACTGAGCTGTAACACCATCAGGAGGGGGAATTTTTGCTATTTTGTAGAATTTTAAGATGCATTCTGAAACCCACTTAGAAATCCTGTGGGAGGATATGGCTTGTTCACATGATCTTTCTGCTATGGCAATAAAAAGTGTCAGAAATTTTCTAGGGGAGTTGATTTTTTGCAGGTAAAACACCAGGCTGACATCGACAAAGTGAAGTGTCTTGTCTTTGGAAGAAGCATGGAGTTTTGGAAAAAATACAGGTAAGCATATTGTCTGACTGATGTGGAACTCAGAAACAATCTTGGGGAGAAATTTGTCATGCAACTAAGGGATACCTTCTCTTTGACAGAAAAACTATTTAAAAGTTTAAACAAAAAGTGAAGGAGGACACGATTCCAACTCAGGACATGCAGGGGTAAGAAAGAACTGGAGAGGCATTGACCCACACTACCTTTTATGCCCTCAGTTGGGAACACAAGGGGAGCTAATACGCTGTGCGGGTCAATGGACACTGCTTTGAAAAATTTCCGGACTCCAGCACATGGCGTGCCTGTGTACTGATGTGTGCAATACACACAGGGACCATCACTCGAAGAACAATAATACAGTAACAAGGTAACTGCCACTGGTAAAAACTTATGCCTAAAGATGACCTGAATGATTTAAAAAAGGGGGAAGATGATGTTATGGAGACTGGAGAACTACTGAAATGACATCACAAGAGTATAGAACAAACACTGAGCAATAGGTGGGTAGGAATTTTTAAAGTCATATGGTTTTATAAACACCTAATCAATCACTTAAATTAGGTAACATTTCAGAAAAAAATGTCTTTGTTAAAGATTCTACACCCCACAGAGTATTACCATCTTTCAGGCCTTTGTACATAAAATAAGAAGGAAAAAAGGGCACAATCACAACTTTTAAAAGCATCTTTTCAAGTCATCTTTAAGATTTAGAGGAACTACACAGCAATAAAAGAGTTAAGTTACAGTGAAGAAAACCTCTCATAGGAGGACCAAGCCCTTGTCCCTACTTGGGAATAGCCCCAGTAGAACAATCAGTGGCCCGCAATCAATGTCACTATGTAGATTGTAGATGCAGCTCCCTAATTATAAATAAGGGCACGCCTTTGGCTTTGCCTGCCAAGTTTCCACTCCTTTCGTCTATTTCGTTCTTCTGAGCAGGCAGCCTATCAAAATTTATAAAAATAAAATAAGTAGGCAGAATGAAGGGGGAGTGCAGGGAGAGTCCATTACACAAAACAAAGGTGGAGGGTTTAATATTAGACTTTCCAAGCCTTCATATAACCCCTTAATGAAAAGGTCAAAGAAAAAATTGGAAGGGAATGTGACAATTGAGGGAAAATTATATACATTGAGTCATGCAAAAGGAAACAAAAAATTAGAAGGAAAATTTAAAGTGTTTATCTCTAAGTTATACTGCTGTGACATGCTCTGTGGAAAATAAATCCCAGAAGACTTATTGTTGTTCATAGACTGATGACACCTACAGTGATTCTGTCAGTTCAAATGGAGAGCAATGTTTCTGTTAATCTTTAAATAAAAAAATAAAAAGGTAAAATAATGAGAAACTACTGCCTAGGCTGGCACTATTGAAGACAACATATGGTAAATTTTATATGTTAAAGAACCCTTCCCTGCCTGGTTAAGATTTCACTAAATCTTTAGCAATCTCAACATTTGAAATAGTTAAAATGATCTGGTCCTAATTTGTTCTTCCTTATGTTTCACTCGCCAGACCAAACATCACTGGTCTCTGAATTAAACTTTATTAGAAGTATTAGTACATTCACCGGTTTTAGAAACAAAGAACAGTTCTCAGATGTATGAATTTAACCTTGCTCTTACATGAAAGGACACAGCTCAGAACCACCATACCCAGCGACATTTTATTGCTAATCCCTTGGAACACTATTAGGCACTTTTCAAGGGATTTCACTTTATACTATCATCTATAAAGAGCTGAAAATAAAACTGAACTGCTGACCTTCTGTTCCCCCAATAAAAAAAATCATACACTGTATTCACTTTTTGTGTTCTAAGTAGAAAAGATGCAGGTATTTTAGAGTTTGATCAGAAGGATAAAGGGAGCATCTCTGAAAAGAAAAAAAAATATTCTGCCCTCTTCTTTTTCTTCAAAGAAACCGACTGGATTAGTGGGATTAAGTGATCTTTATCAATCTTGCTGTGTTAGGTATATAAATATTTCAAAAAAAATTAAGAATTCCAGAACTCTACAGCAGCATTACAACCAACCTGTGGAAATTTGCTTTCACACAAATTTAACCTTTTTTGGTTCACAGATGTATTTGTTGTTTTAAATTGAGAATGTATGTCTAGATTTGTTAAATTTTTCAACTACTGTTACTTCAAATATTCAGAATATTTCTGTTCCTTTAGAATTTGCAGTAAGTCACTAAGAGCTGAATTCTATACCCCTTTTTGAAGGGGGAGGGCACAAATTCTGCCCCGTTTGTTCATTAAGTTTCAAAGCCAAACTGCACCTCTGACTTATACCTCATTTATACCTGAACTTCACATAGCTGTTTGGCAAATCTCTGATCTTGAGACACCCCATAGAGGAGCATCAGAGGCTAGCTGAGGTCTTATGGAATTTGTGCTAATCCAGGTAGGCGGATCTAAGTGGGCCACCACGTGACTAATTTTAATGCAGTCTGAGACATAGTTAGGCAGACAGAGAAGATAGGTTGCCCTTTCATTCTGCTGGCAAACACTAGGAACAGTCTAAGAGAATTCTTAAATAGGTTCATTCTGTCCAGGTAGTATGAGAGACAGCTAACCGTGTCTAAGGTATGAAGTTCTGTCTCTCCCCTAGCAGTGAGAGGTTTGGACAAGATGACAGGTAGGTGAATCAACTAAGATTAACACCAGAAACCACTTTAGGCAGTAACCTCCAGTGAGGTCTCAGTCACTTTGTCCTAAAATAATGTCTATTTTTACATAGTGTTTTTCATAAATAGATCTCAGAGAGCTTCTCAGTCTTTCAATGCATTTATCCTCACAACACACTGAGGAAGCATTACCACCCCAATTTTACAGATTGAAACTGAGGCACAGAGAGGCTAAGAGACTTGCTCAGGTCACACAGGAAGTCCATGGTGGACCAGGAAACTGAACCCAGATCTCCCACATCCTAAGTCAATGCCTTAATCACTGGAACATCCGCCCTTTTCTTTGAACTCAGAACCTTCAGCATCCTGGGCAAAGATCTTACCTCTACATCAGGCATCTACCTCTTATAGCAGGGGTAGCCAAACTTACTAGCCCTCCAAGCTACATACGACAATCTTCAGAAGTTCGAGAGCCGGGACACATCAGCTGGGAGCCGCGGGTTGGAGCTTCAGCCCCATTCCTGCTGAAGCCCTGAGCCCTGGCAAGTGTGCCCCACAGGGCCAAAGCCCCAAGACACACACCCCTACCCGGGTGGGAAGAAGCACCTACCACACCACCCAGCTGCAAGTCAGAGTCCTGAGCTCCCCCTCCTGCCAAGTCTGGTAGGTGGAGAATGGGGGAGGAGCGGAGGGGGGCTCTGGGAGCCACACTTTTATGGTAAAAGAGCCATGTGGCTCGTGAGCCATAGTTTGGCCACCCCTGTTTTATACTGTGTAGGGAAGCTCTGTCATAATGGCTTAAATCTCTTTCATTCTTCTGGCAGAGTTAATGGCCACTACAAAGGTGTTTTTCATAGACAGGTGAAAAGAACAGGATGGCAATGGTTCAAAGAGAACCATCAAATCTGTTAAAACAATGTTGAGATCCCAGGAGGATAGGATGTCTGACTGTCAAAAAAGTATGAATAAGCCCCTTGAGAAACCTAGCCATTGATGGATGGGCGAAGACAGTGTCACCTTATACTGGAGGGTGATGAGTGGAGATGGTTACTACGTATACTCTAGTGGAACTACCAGAGAGCCCTAAGTGCTTTAAGGAAATCAGGTAGTCAAGAATGGCAGCAAGTAGAACTTCCTTGATTTTCCACAGACCAGAGAACTTCTTACATTTAGCAGCACAGGTGAAGCTAGTGTAACCCTTCCTGCTGCAAGCTATAATGTTTTGAACTGCCAAGAAGCAGGATCTATCAGCAGATGTCAGCCAGCCAGCCAGCATCCAGGCATGAGACAGAGAGAAGTAGGATCCAGATGCAGGAACTGTATCTCCTATTGTGTGATCATGTCGGGAATTTTGGGAGCGTGATCGGAGGCCATATTGACAAGTTCATGAGGTTGGAGTACCAGAACTTCCCTGTTTGCTGATATGATACATCACCATGGTGTTGTCAGTGAGTATTGGTACTGTGGTGGACTTGCAGCACCAGCAGCCACAGGGGGTAAGAAGAAACTGGAGAGTGGTTGTGGCTGTCCTACCCTTTATGTCCTTGGCACGTAGGGTTTACAGCCCCAACTGATACTTCTATTCAGAAAGATTCCAGTCTCACACATATGGGCAGGCATGCTGGAACAATTTGTATAGTGGAGGTGCTGAGAGCCATTGAACAAACTGTAAACTCTACATATGATGAAAACCACTTCAAGCCAAGGGGTGTGGCAGCACCCCTAGTTCCAGCACATATACCTATGGGGACATGAAAACCAGATGTGGAATGCACACAGCCAATTGCTCGAAAAACCAATCCTTTTTATTTTACTCTAAATATACTATTGTCTTTAGTCACTTTCATTTAAATTAAATTATATATTAAGCACAGTACATCATCTCAGCTGGATAGTTTCGTATTGCATAAAACACTGCTCTACAGCCAAAATGCTTCTGAAATAAATGTAGTCAAACTTTATTAATTCTGGCTCACTGAGAACGAAAATGATGCTTAAAATTGTTGATTGACTCTAGTTTTCAAGACATGCTATTGGGTCAGTATAGACGACCCTTGACTTAGGAATGGCGGAGGATAAGTGAGTTATAAAGGGAAGGGATCTCAATTGAAACCAGAAATGACTAAAATACATCTTTGACTAGATCTATGAATAAATCTATGACTGGGTTTGGACAGTACTTGCTTTTTAGGCAAAACAATGAATGATGCAATATGAAGCTGGTATTGCGTCATACAGGATATGAATTGCATCATGTTATTCCTAGAAGTCATGGATGATGCAATCATAACGAAGCTTACATCACTCTGCTGAACAAATTGCCCTATATCAGCTCTAGAAATCATACAGTGTCGTGCTCTCTTATTTGTCAGTGTTTGATTTTGCAAAGGGACACATTTCTGTTTAGCCAAAGTGAGCAGAGATGCCTCGTACTTGTGTGAACAGTGCAGATAACTTCTGCTATGTTTGTGGTGAAGTGACTTTTGCATCACAAAAGCGCAGTATAACCACTATGGTTAAGAAAGCCTATTACCTTTATTCTGGCTGCAAAATTGGAAATCAGGACAAGAGGTGGGCCCCACACATGTGCTGCAGCACTTGTGCTACAAATCTTCGCCAGTGGTTGAACAGGAAAAGGAAATCTATGCCTTTTGCAGTGCCAATGATTTGGAGAGAGCCAACAGATCATACCAGCAATTGTTACTTCTGCATGGTGCCTCCAGTTGGGAAAGGTGTGTCAAAGAAGAAAAAGTGGACTGTGCATTATCCAAACATTCCATCAGCTATACGCCCAGTACCCCACGGAGAAGGACTGCCGGTTCCTGATGCACCAGAATCATTCTCACTTGAGTCAGACGAGGAAGAGGATGAAACTTCTGGTCCTGAACCATCAATGTCACAGGACCCACATTTTCTCCCATCCTCCTCCTGTGAACCACACCTCATAACACAAGGTGAACTGAATGACCTTGTCAGGGATTTGGAACTACCCAAGAGTAAGGCAGAGCTTTTGGGCTCCAGACTACAGCAGTGGAATCTCCTGGCAGGTGATGTTAGGGTTTCCATGTTCCGTGACCGTCCAAAGGATCTTGTCCTATTCTACTTCATGGAAGGTGATCTTGTAGCCTGCAACAACATCGATGGTGTGATGGCAGCCCTCAACATCGTTCACGATCCAGATGAGTGGAGACTGTTCATTGATTTATCGAAGACGAGTCTTAAAGCTGTTTTACTGCATAATGGCAATGTTTTGCCATCAATTCCAGTTGGTCATGCAGTCCATATGAAGGAAACCTATGACAACATGAAACAACTTTTGAGGTGCATAAACTATGACCAACATCAGTGGCAGCTTTGTGGCGATTTGAAGGTTGTTGCTCTCTCGCTTGGTCTGCAGACTAGATACACAAAGTACTGCTGTTTTCTCTGCAAATGGGATAGTCGTGCAAGAGATTCCCACTACATCAAGAAAGATTGGCCACTCCGACAGTCATTGGAGCCTGGGAGGAAAAGTGTTCAGCATCCACCACTTGTTGAAGCAAGGAAGATTTTGTTACCACCCTTACACATCAAGCTGGGTCTGATGAAGAACTTTGTCAAGGCCATTGACAAAACACAAGCAGCTTTCAAGTACCTCCGTGGAAAATTTCCAAGGTTAAGTGAAGCTAAGATAAAGGAAGGTATCTTTGTTGGTCCTCAGATTCGTGAACTTCTTCGAGATGATGCATTTGACCATGCACTGCGTGGCAAGGGAAAAAAGGCATGGAAAGCCTTCCAGTTAGTGGCAATAAATTTTCTCGGAAACAACAAGGCAGACAACTACAGGTTGTTGGTGGAAAACCTCCTCAAGGCATACAAAAGCCTTGGTTGCAACATGTCACTAAAGATACATTTTTTGCACTCTCATCTAGATTTTTTTCCACCAAACTGCAGAGCAGTGAGTGACGAGCATGGCGAGCGATTTCACCAGGACATTGCAACAATGGAGAAACGCTATCAGGGCAAATGGAGCCCATCAATGCTTGCAGACTATTGCTGGACAGTGACAAGAGATGCTCCATGTAATGAATACAAGAGACAAGCCAAGAAGCGCCGAGTAGACACTGAATAGGACTAAACTATGGACATAATAGTTTTTTGCCTTTTGTTTCATAATACATTTTATTTATATAACCCCTTTGCTGATTTTTAAAGTGTTACATAAACAGGACAAGTGAAATAGTATCATGTAAAGCAACCATAAACACATGAAAAGACCTCGGTTTACAATTTATGGTTAAAACTTTATCTACACAATATACATAGACATAAAATGTAAAAACTTAAATATCTTAGAAACAGTAGCCAATCAGTTGTTTTAATTGTCATATTTGAATTCAGCACATCAAAATACATACTAAATAGCACATTTTATCTCTGAAGCAGACGACTTCTCAAAAATTGTAGACCAGTGAAATTTGTATTACCCACAGGAGATTAAAATAGAAGTTACTACAGGAACTTCATAAAACATATTTCTTTTTTATTGATATCTTTAAGACAGTAGATTCTGAATTATTGAATCCATCATAAATAAAATGACACCAGTAAATATTTAAAATGAACTAATTCATCACCTTGCGGAGTGTATATTAATTTTATTTATTTTGCTATAAGATATATAGTGAACAAAAACATATTTTAACTCCCTAGCCAGCAAGTAGGGGGATTTGCATGCATTCTAGTTAGGCATAATATTTGCAGCATACATTTGATGGCGTTGGATCATTTAAATCCATGAACTGTCTGACAAACAAGTTTGATGTTATCATACAGACATAATGCACATACAACTAACCACTCTGCTCACTTTTTTACACCACTTTTTATTTATTTATTTATATATATAAATAACAAAATACAAATGTATAGTACTGAACAGAGACAATCCTTTGATTTTTTTAGATAGATTATGTTATAGCAAGTAGCCAAACTACTGTAAACAAAATAAATCTACAGCCACAAAGGCAAATAGAATGGTCTGCCATGAAAAGGCAACATTTACCGTGCCTTTTTCAAAGCACCTGAGATCATAGAATCTCAGGGGTGGAAGGGACCTCAGGAGGTCATCTAGTCCAACCCCCTGCTCAAAGCTACTACAGATACTACAGTACTTCCCTATACTTAGAATAAGAAATTGCTGCAGTATGTCTGCTATTGTGCGGTGGCAACTTGGCTTTTTAATGGTGACCAGGCTAAGCTGGAGAACAAAAGGATTTTGAACACTCACTAGGAAAGTGGAATAGGGAGGGGAAAAACCTTCAAACAGTGCATTGTATATGAAATTATACTAATGGCAGTTAGGCTAAGCCTTATACTTAAAGCGTTAAAGTACAATGGGAAAATAACTATTCTGCAGTAATTCATTGCTAGTGTACTAGCAAAGTGAACAAAAGTCAAGTGATATCACTAGAACTAACTGTAAATTAAAACACTCACTCAGAGTTGTCCCATTGAAATAATAACACCTTGTAAATATTTTCTAAATATATTTAGTCTGACGAGCACTGAATTAATGTACATTCTGTTAGAGCCAATGCTTACTATTTTTATTTGCCAGTCAAATCAATTTATCCTGCCTATTTTGAGGTATGGCAATTTGAAGAGAAGTGCTCACATCACAATCTGCACTAATTAGCATCCTTGTGAATTGTCTCTACAGGGAGCCCAAGGACCAAAGGGCCAGGTAATCCAAATTACGTTCTCACCCAAGAGATGCTCCCTGATGGGGATGGTCAAAGTACATTGGCAGGGCAGTGTGAAAAATTTGGGGCTGTCGGTTCTATACTTATGCAGGTAATAAATGTAAGTGTAGACACTATCTACGACGATGGGAGGGTTCTCCCACAGGTATAGGTAATCCGCCTCCCAGAGAGGCAAGTAGCTAAGTAGACAAAATAATTCTTTCATTGACCTAGTGCTGTCTTCATAGGGATTTAGGTCAGATTAACCATGTCACTATGGGGTGTGGATTTTTCATACCCCTGACCAACATAGTTTAACCAACCTAATTTTCTAATGTAGACCAGGCCCAAGACTTTAGTATCTAAGACTGTCATTTCAGCACCTTTCATGTAAATTCTCACACTCACAAATTAAAAACACAGAGAGCAAAGATAACAGACTATGACAGTTCCTAGGCCTGTCCCACAGGATGCTTAATCTGTTATCAAAAAATCCTCAGGGTTTTTCGGGGTAGAATTTTATAGTTCTACTAACATTCAGGATACGCCAGAGGCCTGAAAGGGAAGAAAAAACTAGAGAGACCCCATCTTCTGATTACGGTAGAACAGAAGCTATTATACAATCCTGTTGTTGGAGAACACAAGGAGAGTGTGTGCGTGCATGCATGTGCACTAACACACATGAGAGAGAGAAAAATGGTGTGAAAAAGACAGCCATAGGCTCAGTAACCACGTGTTATATTATGGCTTCAAAGCAAAGTTACGTTAATGACACCTAACTCACAGATAGAACCTAAACCGAAACATTATAGCTATGTGGAAATATTATGCTTTAACTGCAGACTTAAAGATGTATGCTGCCCAAAAAAAGTGGAAAGAAAAATTTGCAAATCAACCAGATGTCTTGAATCTCTCTCCTGGGTAGGACTAAGTTTGTAGTCTTAAGTTCGACGATGCCTTTGTCAACACATTATTGTTGTTGCATTCTTGATTTTCTAAGGGAACAGGAAATGGCCTTACACACCACTGAAAGGAAACTTTTTTACGTATTCTGCAACAAACCTTCTAATCATCTGGATAGCAGAACAGTCCTCAAACTGAGATGTAGAATATTCTGGGAAAGACAATTTGGTACACAAAGCATTTTAGCTACCTCTACAAACAGGACCCATATGGGCCAGAAATGGATGAAATTTATTATCAGAGAATGTGTCTACCTACATATTGCAAACAAACTTATAAGGCAGAACGTCCAAAGAATATATGGAATGGTGATTATGATTCCACAGGTCACCTGAAGGTCATTGATTGCACTACTGAGGCCGTCTGGATTTTAAGGAAGACAAGAACTGGTTTAAGCAGGGCATCACTTTGTGAAAACCATGATCCCCAAACACTGAGGGAAGGTGGTTCAGACGTCCCACTAAGTGATTTGATTTCCTGAAATATATTTGGCCGTTGGAGCCAGGAGATTTTTTTCCCCACATAAGAATATCTACTTCTCTCCAGCCTTGCATGTCCACATAAGTAAAAATTACTACAAAGTCTTTCCTACCTGACATTAAATTTTGTTTTTAAAGGATTCTTAAAAATTCATTGTGCTTTCCTGGTGGCTCTTGGTTCTAGCATACTGGCATTTATTTTTTTCTCTTAATAGCACCATCTCTTGGATATCTTCCTACATTCCAGATGAGCTCCTCAGCCAAGTAGGTGAGCATTTGTGGATACTATACACCAATTTGGTGCAAACAGAGATCCTTTTTAACTCTCCACTAAACACCACTAACACAGAGAGGCTTTCATGAGTGATATGAAAAGTCATCTAGATAATTTGCCCTACCTACCTAAAAAATTCCCTTTTCCTCCACAACCATGATCTTCCATGACATTCCATTGGAACAATAAAATTGTTGACCAAACAGTGGAAAGTTTATGCATATAGAAGACAGAACTTCTGCTGGAACAGGATCTGAAATATTAAATTTTCTTCCATAGGAGGTATTAACCAAAAATTAATTGAGGTTAAAAATTGAGTCAGTTTCTATTACAGAACCATAGTATCAATGAAAAGACAATTATTGCTTATATAACCTCTGGACGTCTCAACCAGACCATGTGACCTCAAAAAGGTGGGAAGTCAACTCCTCCCTACAAGCACCTTTCTATATACATGTACCTGATCAATACTGACCTTAACCAGTACAGGATAGTCTTTCACAGGAAACTCTCCACAGCATACTTTTCTAAACATTGATCCTTACAATCTGGCAGTGACATGTAGCTTCAGTCCTAATCTGGCTATTTGGCATTGGATGCTGCTTACTTCAACTCCCTTCCACCCAGAAATTATTATATTTTCTCTTAGTCACTGAAGAGATGGCACGTTCTCACTGTTGCACACATACAAGAAGTGTGAATACACTTAAGGTTTTAATTACCATCTGTTCAGAGGTGTCACAGGGTCCGCGCCGGTTTCTTGCGCTCGTCCCGGCGCCCTGTGTCTGGCTGGTGCAATTAAGAGTCCCAACACCTGTTGTCCTGGTTCACCCAAGTGTCTTTATTTATAGTGCATGTGCAGTTCCCAGATCCCCCAACAGTTAGTGCCCCACAGACCCTCCCCAGGGTCTGCTAGCCCTTTGAGGTTTCCCTCTACTATAAGGAGACCACTAAACCACCTTCCTGTCTCCTCTTAGGCTAGCCCCTCCTCTGGGGTTTGCCCTGGGCTTTATAGCCCTCCTGACTCCCCCCAGCTGGCTGCACTTAGCTCAGCCTGTTCCTCTGAGCTTCCCTCATTAGGGTTTGCAGCTGGGCCACCTGCCGGATACCTGCAGCCCTACCCCTGGCCAGGGAGCAGGCTGCAGCCAGCAGTTTGGCAGGGCTTTAAAGGGGGATTTTACCCCTGCCCTGCCACAAGAGGGAAGAAAATTGTTCAGATACTATGGTGTCTAGCATCAATATTAGAATCCTGATAACAAAATGTAAGTAATAAATCAAAGGTCAACTGACATGTTCTCAATCCTTCCAGCTATGAAGAATCCATGTTCCTACTGATAGCATTCCCGGCAGTGAATCAGTACAAATGGCAACTTCATTGTTCAAAACTGACCTAAATGAGAATCATGTAAAATAGCTACCCTCTGACAGCTGTTTTGAGGCCTCAATACTGCTCCTAATAGACAAGCTACATATATATTTGAGGTTCTATTTTGAGTCTCCTGGTTTTGGAAAGCATGTGTATGTATACACACACACCCCCTACATTTTGTATCACTGCTGGCTTAAATGAAATGAGTGAGATGATGATAGCATCACTTCTCCCTCCCCCTCCCCCCCCCCGCCCCCAGTTACAGTGTCAAATTATGCAAGGTTATTAAAAAAAATGTAGACTGCATGTCAAAGCACTACTGGAAATGTGCATGTTTATTTTTAATTGCATTTTCACTTTAAACCCCAGGGTCTCAGAGTGGCTAACACCTTCAGCTTAGAAACCAATTAATTCTCCCAAAATCCCCAATCACAAAGTTGTGAGCCCAATTCTTACAACCTGAAATCTTCAGCTGGTGTAAACAGTCACCCATCCTTTGGCTAAAGCAAAGATATAAACTATTTACCAGACTAACCATAATGCTTTCAGCATTCTTGGACACTCCTCTTCTGATGTTACTTAACTGTGTCAGATATCTAGCAGTGATGCAGCATTTAGAGATATCCATCACATTATTAGCCAAATCACTTGTCCCATGATATAAGTGTATCTATAATCAACCTGTCACAGTTACATGCTTTAAATGGGATTATTTTAATTCTGAGTTGTTTCTACTTATAGTATCACCTTATAAAAATTGGGACAAAATCCCCATCAATTTGGTACATTAGATTATTAATAAGTCTAGACCATGAGTGTAGGTCCAGCTCACACTTCTGTGACCTTGGTCAAATCACTTAAGATTTGATTCTTTAAGGTACTAACCACTCTGACCCCTATCCAGAAAAGCATTTTAAAGCACATAACTTCATTCATGTGCTTAAAAATGAAATAAGTATATACTTAAATCTTTGCTGGGTTGGCCAGAGTACTCAGCACTTTACAGGCATAAACCCTCAATTTCTTTGTGTCTCAGAACTAGGAAATCTGATAAATCAAATTAGGAGGTATAGAGTTCACAAAAGCAACTTTGGCTAGTAAGCTACACACCAAGAAAAAATTGCAATTCCCCTTTTACTTTTTTGTTTTAAATGAACTGAATACTCAACAATTAATTTCAATTGTATGGCGGTTGTGAAGATGATGACGTTGAATCTGATAGTTAGAAACTGGATTGAAATCACAACAGCATATCACAGAACCCACTTCAGAGCCATAAGAGGGGACTACTATCTGTCACAACAGATCAGAGCTGCATTTGATGCTGATACTTAGAGTGGTAAGGCTCCATATCAAATTATAACTATAAGTTCTAGATTTGGTTCTGACAATGACAGAAAATGTTATAGTTCGACAAATGTAATGAGGATTGGCCAAATGTGCAAACACTGAATGTACAAACAAGTGTTCTTGAATAATCCATTTCTGATACTACTTAAAAACAAACATGGTTTTGATTTCCAAATAAGGACTTCTCTAATTATTACACTCACACAAAAAAATCTGTTTAAACTGGCTAACCGTTTAGATCAAGAAAAAGAATTAAATAATTTATGTAATGTATAACATACTGTCAACTCTTTTCTCAAGTGTATTTATAGTTTGTTAATACATTTTCATTGCCTAAAACAATGGTTTAAAAATACTGTCACCGCAAGAGTATTCTGTAACTTCAATCAATAAAGGAAACTAAATTTCAATAAATCTTTTCCATATAAACCTAGAGCTGCATTTAAGAATTAGATTTACACCAGGTACACCTGTGCTGCTTGACATAATTGACTGAAGTTATGTCTACATTTAAACTGCTACAGTGGCACAGCTGCGTTGCTTCAAATCTACCTCCCTGAGAGGCAGCGGCAGAATTTTTCTGCCAGAATAGCACTGCCTACACCAGGGGGCTAGGTTGGCTTAACTATGTTGCTCAGAGGTGTGGATTTTACCCAGCGACACAGCTGGGTAAACTTAACTTTTTAGTACAGACCTGACCTGAATCTTTCTTTTTTGACATGGTACCATGTACCTATTTAGTTGGTACTCTTTATCCTCTTAGCAATTTGTATTACACCAAAATGTGTATAGCATCTCTCATAAATATGAAGGGAAGGGGGAGAGGGTCTGATGCAGTGCTATAAAATCCTCTTTCCAGTAAAGGGTTAAGAAATGCAGGTAGCCAGACTGACACCTGACCTGGCTGGCATCTGACCAATAAGGGGACAAGATACTTACAAAAACCTTCCCCCCTCCCAAAGTTTGAGTGTGTCTTTGTCTGAGTCTGAGTGATCTTGGAAGACAGAAGGAACCTGCAGAAAATCAAACCTCCCTTTTCTGAAGTAAGTTTAGATAGCATAGCACATAGATTTCTGTTTAATTTTGGCTTGGTGTATTCCCTGTGTTAGAAGGGGCAAGGGGGTGGGGGGGGGCTTATTCATGGTTTTCTGTAACTTTAAGGTTTTGTCCAGATGGGGTAAGTGTCTCTGAGTTTGGAAATATAGTGCCCTGTAAAATAGTTACCATCCTGATTTTACAGAGATGATTTTACCTTCTTTATTTTTAATAAAATCCTTCTTTTAAGAAGCTGACTGTTTTCTATGATGTTAAAACCTAAGGGGTGGGTTTTTAGATCACTGTGTAACCAATTGGTTGGGAGATTGTTCTCAAGCTTCCCCAGGAAAGGGGGTGTACGGCTTGAGGGGGTATTTTGGAGGGGAAGGGAAGTTCAAGTGATTCCTTTCCTGGATTCCTGTTAGATACTTGATGGTGGCAGCGAAAGAAGCATTTCTCAGGGTGCAGAGAATTTTGTACCTTGGCGGGATTTAACCTAAGCTGGTAAAAATAAGCTTAGGGGGCTCTGAATGCGGGTCCCCACGTCTTTACCCTAGAGTTTAGAGTGGGGAGGGAACCCTGACATGGTGGCAGAGCAGTGGGATATATTGAACCAGAGATTTTTTTTTGAACCAGACACAGGGAGTTTAGAATTTTTTTTCTTCTCTCTGACTCTTCCCTGTAGCTGCAGGAAGAAGGGAGGGGGGGAGGGGTTAAGCTGCTAGGAGCTAGAGTATCTACATATGAAAGCAGGTAGTTAACCCCTACAGGGAATACCCAAGCAAGTTTTTTTTTCTTTTCTAACTCTATCGGGTTAAGACAGATTAAAAACAGAAAGGCTAAGATGACTGCCAGTGAAGCAGCTATTAAACTTGAGATAGCCTGGCTACAAGCTGATGAAGAGGAGAAGAAACATGCAAGACTGCTACAAGTTAGACAGATGGAGATGGAGGAGAAGGAGAGAGAGAGGAAGCATGCTGAGGAGGAGAGGAAGCATGCTATGGAGGAGAAGGACAGAGAGAGGAAGCATGCTGAGGAGGAGAAAGACAGAGACAGGAAGTATGCTATGGAGGAGAAAGAAAGAGAGAGGAAGCATGCTGAGGAGGAGAAAGAGAGAGGAAGCATGCCCTGGAGATGGAGAAGACCAGGGAGGAGCAGAATCTACCGGATAACACTAATAATCCTTCCCCAACAACCCACAAATGGGAGCGACTACGTCCACCGTATGATGAATCCCGTGATATTGCGGAATATTTTCTCACCTTTGAGAGACTATGCAATCTCCATACCATTCCTGATGCTCACAAAATGACCATATTGGTAGCAAAGTTGACTGGAAGTGCTCTGGACATATTCAATGACATGCCTATTGATGAGGCTTCTGACTATGAGAAATTCAAGGATTTGGTTTTAAAACAATTTCAAGTTACACCTGAAACTTACTGTGACGGTGTTCCCCATAAAACTTTATGGGGAGATGCTTATAAATGTATATATGTAACTAGAATATGTTTTATGCTACATGTGCCATGTAACATATCTCTGTGAAAGTTATGACCTACTGAATTTATTCCTCCTGTTTGTAGGCATGTATCATTGTTGTGGTTGAAGTTATGAACATTGGTTTTATATTTGCTGGTTTTATGCATAGCTTTTGTAAGAACAATGGACCAGGTCCAGAGGAAGGAATGTGCAAGTTAAGGACAAGTACTTAACTTGGGGGTTGGGGTCTGCACCTTCTTTTGTCTGTTAAGTACTTGTCCTTAACTTGCACATTCCTTCCTCTGGACCTGGTCCATTGTTCTTACAAAAGCTATGCATAAAACCAGCAAATATAAAACCAATGTTCATAACTTCAACCACAACAATGATACATGCCTACAAACAGGAGGAATAAATTCAGTAGGTCATAACTTTCACAGAGATATGTTACATGGCACATGTAGCATAAAACATATTCTAGTTACATATATACATTTATAAGCATCTCCCCATAAAGTTTTACGGGGAACACCGTCACACTTACCGAGTAAAATTTCGAAACCTTATCCGAGGGCCTGGACTAAGTAATGTAGCTTATGTAAACCGGATAAAGGAGCTGTTAAAAAAATGGGTCAAGGGAAGGAATGTTACTAGCTTTGAAGGAGTGTGTGATTTGATGGCTCAGGAACAATTCCTGAATATGTCCAAGGATGAGATAAGACAGTGTTTATGGGATAAGAAAATGGACTCAGCAGACAGCCTTGCTGCTTATGCTGATCAATTCGAACAGTCCCAGATCAGCAGAGGGGCAAGGAAATTTGGCACACAAGGGGTGCAGGAAGCAGAGAGGAACAACCCTGGTCATAGTTTGGGGAGATACCAGAAAGAAAAACCCGAGACCACACCCCCTCATCAGGAGCAACCCAAGGCCCCACAAGGAAAAACCCAGATCCCTTATTGCCCCACCACCCCATTCTCCAGCAACCCACCTCGCCCCACTGACCAGTCAGCTGGGCGATGTTTCAAATGTAACAAATTGGGGCATGTGAAGGCCAACTGCCCCAAGAACCCCAACAGAATACAGTTCATTGCACCGGGGTCACACCAAAGGTCCTCAGGCCCAGATGCCTCCCAGATACCCTTGGAACGAAGGGAAACGGTGAGTGTGGGCGGGAAAAAGGTTACAGCGGGGAGGGACACCGGAGCACAAGTGCCGGCTATCCACAAATCCTTAGTGGACCCCAGCTTAATCAACCCAGAGGCACAAGTGACAATTCAACCCTTCAAGTCCAACTCTTTTGATTTACCTACAGCCGTGTTGCCTGTCCAGTACAAGGGCTGGTCAGGAAATTGGACTTTTGCAGTCTATGATGATTATCCCATTCCCATGTTGCTGGGGGAAGACTTGACCAATTGTGTGAAGCTAGCCAAGAGGGTGGGAATGGTCACCCGCAGCCAGGCTAAGGGCTGGTCTACACTAACCCCAGAATTCGAACTAAGATACGCAACTTCAGCTATGTGAATAACGTAGCTGAAGTCGAACTATCTTAGTTCGAATGAAAAAGCACTTACCCGGGGTCCACACGCGGCGTGCAGGCTCCCCCGTCGACTCCGCCTACTCCGTTCGTCGAGCTGGATTACCAGCGTCGACGGCGGAACACTTCCTGGTTCGATTTATCACGTCTAGACAAGACGCGATAAATCGAACCCAGAACATCGATCCCGCGCCTCCGATCGGACGCGTAAGTATAGACGTACCCTAAGCAAGCTGTCACACCTAGCTCTGTTCCTGAGACTTTCACCAGAACCCCATCTGTACTACCAGAGACCCGGATAGAGGTGGTGGAACCGGATACCCTGCCAACGACTGCAACAGCTGTCGTAGATCCAATCACAGAAACCCGACCCAAGCCAGTCTCGGAATCGGAACTGGCAAAGCAACCAGCACCAGAACCATTGCCAGCACTGAGTCCAGCGCTTGCAACTCCATCTACAGTGCCAACACCCGAGGGCACCACCGAGCCTGCAATGGCAGCAGCAGCCGATAACTCAATACAAGAGGCTCAGCCAGAGCCTGAATTACCACATTGTGCACCAGCGGAGAGCGGTTCACAGTCAACGGAAACAAACCCATCACCTGCATCGCTTCCAGAGGGACCCAGGCCAGGTCCACAACCCAGTGAGGAACTGATGTCTCCAGCATCTAGGGAACAGTTCCAAGCCGAGCAGGAAGCAGATGAAAGCCTACAGAGAGCTTGGACAGTGGGACGGAGCACCCCACTGCCTCTCAGCTCTTCTAATCGATCCCAGTTTGTTATAGAAAAAGGACTTCTATATAAGGAGACTCTTTCTGGTGGACACCAGGAAGACTGGCGTCCTCAGAGACAGTTGGTGGTTCCGACTAAGTACCGGCTAAAGCTCTTGAGCTTAGCCCATGATCATCCTAGTGGTCATGCTGGGGTGAACAGAACCAAAGACCGTTTGGGGAGGTCATTCCACTGGGAGGGAATGGGAAAGGATGTTTCTACCTATGTCCGGTCTTGTGAGGTGTGCCAAAGAGTGGGAAAACCCCAAGACCAGGTCAAAGCCCCTCTCCAGCCACTCCCCATAATTGAAGTTCCATTTCAGCGGGTAGCTGTGGATATTCTGGGTCCTTTTCCGAAAAAGACACCCAGAGGAAAGCAGTAGATACTGACTTTCATGGATTTTGCCACCCGATGGCCAGAAGCAGTAGCTCTGAGCAACACCCGGGCTAAAAGTGTAGGCCAGGCATTAACAGAGATTTTTGCCAGGGTAGGTTGGCTCGCCGACATCCTTGCTGATTCGGGAACTAATTTCCTGGCAGGGAGAATGGAAAGCCTGTGGGAAGCTCATGGGGTGAACCACTTGGTTGCCACCTCTTACCACCATCAAACAAATGGTCTGGTGGAGAAGTTTAATGGAACTTTGGGAGCCATGATACGTAAATTCGTAAATCAGCACTCCAACGATTGGGACCTAGTGTTACAGCAGTTGCTCTTTGCCTACAGGGCTGTACCACATCCCAGTTTAGGGTTTTCACCATTTGAACTTGTGTATGGCCGCGAGGTTAAAGGGCCATTACAGCTGGTGAAACAGCAATGGGAGGGGTTTACGCCTTCTTCGGGAACTAACATTCTGGACTTTGTAAGCAACCTACAAAACACCCTCTGAGACTCTTTAGCCCTTGCTAGAGAAAACCTAAAAGGGGCTCAGGAAGAGCAAAAGGCCTGGTATGATAAACATGCCAGAGAGCGTTCCTTTAAAGTAGGGGACCAAGTCATGGTCTTGAAGGCGCTCCGGGCCCATAAAATGGAAGCGTCATGGGAAGGGCCATTTACGGACCAAGAACGCCTGGGAGCTGTGAACTATCTCATAGCATTCCCCACCACAACTCTCAAGCCTAAAGTGTACCATGTTAATTCTCTAAAGCCTTTTTTCCCCCAAGAATTGAAGGTTTGTCAGTTTACTGCCCAGGGAGCAGAAGACGCTGAGTGGCCTGAAGGTGTCTACTATGAAGGAAAAAATGACGGTGGCGTGGAAGAGGTGAACCTCTCAATGACCCTCGGATGTATGCAGCGCCAGCAAATCCAGGAACTATGCACTAAATTTGCACCGATGTTCTCAGCCACCCCAGGACTGACCGAACGGGCATACCACTCCATTGACACAGGTAATGCCCACCCAATTAGAGCCCGACCTTACCGAGTGGCTCCTCACGCCAAAACTGCTATAGAACGGGAGGTTCAAGACATGCTACAGATGGGTATAATCCGTCCCTCTAGCAGTGCATGGGCCTCTCCCGTGGTTCTAGTCCCCAAACCAGATGGGGAAATACGCTTTTGCGTGGACTACCGTACGCTAAATGCTGTGACTTGCCCAGACAACTATCCAATGCTTCGCACAGATGAACTATTGGAGAAACTGGGACGTGCCCAGTTCATCTCCACCTTAGACTTAACCAAGGGGTACTGGCAGGTGCCGCTAGATGATTCCGCCAAGGAAAAGTCAGCTTTCATCACCCAGGTCAGGCTGTATGAATTTAATGTACTCCCTTTCGGGCTGCGGAATGCACCTGCCACATTCCAGAAACTGGTAGATAGTCTCCTAGCGGGATTGGGAGAATCGGCAGTTGCCTATCTTGACGATGTGGCCATATTTTCTGACTCATGGGCCGAACACCTGGAGCATCTCCAGAAGGTCTTCGAGCGCATATGAGAGGCAGGACTAACTGTTAAGGCTAAAAAGTGTCAAATAGGCCTCAACAGAGTGACTTACCTTGGACACCAGGTGGGTCAAGGAACTATTAACCCCCTACAGGCCAAGGTGGAGGCTATCCAAAAAAGGCCTGTCCCAAAGTCAAAGAAACAGGTCCAATCTTTCTTAGGCTTGGCCAGATATTACAGGCGATTTGTACCGCACTACAGCCAAATCGCCGCCCCTCTAACTGACCTAACCAGAAAGAACCAGCCAAATGCGGTTCAGTGGACTGATGAGTGTCGGAAGGCCTTTAACCAGCTTAAAGCAACACTCATGTCTGACCCTGTGCTAAGGGCCCCGGACTTTGATAAACCGTTCCTAATAACCACAGATGCATCCGAGCGTGGGGTGGGAGCAGTCTTAATGCAGGAAGGACCAGATCAAGAATTCCATCCTGTCGTGTTTCTCAGCACGAAGCTGTCTGAGAGGGAAAACCACTGGCCAATCAGTGAGAAGGAATGTTACACCATTGTCTACGCTCTGGAAAAGCTACGCCCATACGTTTGGGGACGGCGTTTCCACCTGCAAACCGACCATGCTGCACTACAGTGGCTTAATACCGCCAAGGGAAATAACAAAAAACTCCTTCGATGGAGTTTAGCTCTCCAAGATTTTGATTTTGAAATACAACACATTTCAGGAGCTTCTAACAAAGTGGCTGATGCACTCTCCCGTGAAAGTTTCCCCGAACCAACTGGTTAAAATCGTCCTTGCAATGTGGACAATATTGTTAGTCTTTATCCAGTTATTAGTATATTTGGAGATTCATGTGTCTTATTACTTTTGTTTTCTTTTAGAGCTCCAAGAAGAAATCACAGCCAGTGTTTCACACTATCGGTGATTTGGGGGGCGTGTCATAAATATGAAGGGAAGGGGGACAGGGTCTGATGCAGTGCTATAAAATCCTCTTTCCAGTAAAGGGTTAAGAAATGCAGGTAGCCAGACTGACACCTGACCTGGCTGGCATCTGACCAATAAGGGGACAAGATACTTTCAAACTTTGGGAGGGGGGAAGGTTTTTGTGTGTGTCTTTGTCTGAGTCTGAGTGATCTTGGAAGACAGAAGGAACCTGCAGAAAATCAAACCTCCCTTTTCGGAAGTAAGTTTAGATAGCATAGCACATAGATTTCTGTTTAATTTCGGCTTGGTGTATTCCCTGTGTTAGAAGGGGCAAGGGGGGGGGGGGGGCGCGTTATTCATGCTTTTCTGTAACTTTAAGGTTTTGTCCAGAGGGGTAAGTCTCTCTGAGTTTGGAAATATAGTGCTCTGTAAAATAGTTACCATCCTGATTTTACAGAGATGATTTTACCTTCTTTATTTTTAATAAAATCCTTCTTTTAAGAAGCTGACTGTTTTCTATGGTGTTAAAACCCAGGGGGTGGGTTTTTAGATCACTGTGTAACCAATTGGTTGGGAGATTGTTCTCAAGCTTCCCAGGAAAGGGGGTGTACGGCTTGAGGGGGTGTTTTGGGGGGGAGGGAAGTTCAAGTGATTCCTTTCCTGGATTCCTGTTAGATACTTGATGGTGGCAGCGAAAGAAGCATTTCTCAGGGTCCAGGGAATTTTGTACCTTGGGGGATTTAACCTAAGCTGGTAAAAATAAGCTTAGGGGCTCTGAATGCGGGTCCCCACATCTTTACCCTAGAGTTTAGAGTGGGGAGGGAACCCTGACAGCATCAAGCTAGAAGAGTGCGTAATATTTTCTTTAAAAGTTTTAACTTAATATAAATCCTGAAGCAGTCTCAACCACATTGATGCCCAAACATAGTAAGCTCCAGGAAGCGTTCCAGCATCCATCGCCATCAGCTAACTTTATTAAATGTTCTTATTTATGGTTGTTCTCCTTTAATGAACTACAGAGTTGACATTTAAAATGCTATAATAATTAAAAGAACGAGGAGTACTTGTGGCACCTTAGAGACTAACAAATTTATTTGGGCATAAGCTTTCATGGGCTAAAACCCACTTCATCAGATAAGTTGCGTATCTTACGTCGATATCCTTTCCCCCCCCACCACCACCCAATGTAGACCAGGGCTAAGGTGCCACAAGTACTCCTCGTTCTTTTTGCTGATACAGACTAACATGGCTACCACTCTGAAACCTATAATAATTAAGTGCCCGATCCCACAAGGTGTTGAGTACCCTCTACCTAGAGTTACTTCAGCACTTTACTGACTGGTCCTACATAAGCACTGCAGAAATACTTATTGAGGATGTTTGATCACAACCCACTGTGACCTCATTTTGATAAGCCAGTTGAGTATTCAGAGGCTGTGACAATTTTCATTTGTACCTGTTTACATCTAATCTTGTCCAGTTTAGGCCAAGTCTACACTAGAGAGTTTACAGCGGGCACAGCTGTACCAACACAGCCGTGCCACTGTAAGGATTTCTCTGTAGCTGCTCTATGCTGACAGGAGAGAGCTCTCCCGTTGACGTAATTAAACCACCCGCAATGAGTGGTGGCAGCTATGTCGGTGGAAGAAGCTCTCCTCCCAACATACCGCTGTGCACATTACTACTTATGCCAGTGAAAATTATGTCATCAGGGGTGTGTTTTTTCACATCCCTGAGCAACAAAAGTTTTGCCGAAGTAAGTACTAGTGTAGGCATGACCTTAAGCTCTCTCTTCTCCACACATGTATATCATTAAATGACCTAATTATCATATCCTGTAAGGGTTATGAAGAAAGATGCTCTTAAAAAATACTTTGATACCTATAAAATATACCTACGTATATCCATTTTCTCTAAGTGTCTATAACTAAATTAATCCTTGCCAGTATACATAAGAATATTATCCAAAATACTTTAGCAAATATCTTGTATTGTAAAACTGCAAAATGTAACCCATTTTTTTTTATTAAAAGAAATTAGTAACAAGTCTCCCCAATTTAAAACTGCAGAGTAATAGTCTTGGCAATATTACATTCTAAAACAGACTATATTTACACCCTCATGCTAGGATAACAAATTATTGCAAATCAGTCTCTCTCAAAAATCTTAAATTAGAATTTAGTGATGTTCTCAACACAAGATGTTCTTTAATGTGGCATTTAATAATTTCTCTGAGTAAGACAGAAATCATTCTACAAGTGAAATACAAAGATCATTCTACTTCTACTTTAGACAAACAAGTATGCATGCGTATACAATAAAATTTACTGAAAACCATTATATACTGAAGAACACAAAGTTTAATGTAACAGACTATTTTGACTTGCACTAAGTCTCCTAGTTTTAAATGTATTAAATATGAAAGCAGATATTCTCAGAACATGTGCAGTTACTACATTACTTATGAAAAGCATAAAAACCACACGTGGCTGCAAAAAATAAACCATGTGTATCACAAAATAAATTGTTTACCTATGTAAACCCAAATTTGAATTAAGTACATACTTTGGGCCTTATTCAGCAAAGCACTTAAGCATGTCCTTAACTTTAATTGTGTAAATTATCCCATAAATGGCAACTGTACTAGTCACAGGTTAAGATTAAATATGAATCAATGCCTTGTGTACAAAAAGCTTCTAATGTTGTCTTCTGCCAAACTTGTTCAAGTACTTCTACCTCTACTATAAGAAGAAAGTCTAGAGGTATACCAAAAAAAAAAAAAAAAAAAAAAGAATGTATGTGTGCACATACGCATACCCCTTCTTAATTTCACAAGGATTGTTTTGTGTTTGTTCTTATTTTAAGTGGTTCACCTAACATCGACTCACAAGATCTACCAGGAAATTGCAAAACTCTGAACTAAGTGGTGTGTGAATCCTTTACTATTATGCAACAGTATACTACTGCAAATAGTGGCATTTTGTCTTTCATATGAAAAACAGCAAATATTGTTTAAAAAGGTTTGGTAAAGTCAGTGGTATTTTTTTGTTTTTGTTTTCCCTTTTATTAAGATGCATCTTTGCCAATTCACATACAGTAAAATGTCACTAAATTTATGCTAAAAACTCATTACAAATTACTATGTTTAAGTTAGCCACTACAAACAAGTAAACAGAAAAAAGTAAAAATAATGCATTACTAAGTACACTTACATATTTATTTAATAAGTGATGTTTAGTTTCTATTATACAGGTTCTTAACAGAACTCAAAACAAATTAAAAGCCCATTCAGTACTTCCATATTGCCCTCCATCTAAAGATTTCAAATGCTTTATACATTTTCAAGAACTCAGTCTCACACAACATCCCTCTTCATTTTATAGATGAAGAAACTAAGGAGCAAAGAGATAAGATGATTTCTTCTCAATAAATTTAAGAAATATATGGCAGAGCCATGAACAGAACATAGATCTCATGGCTCCCAGCTTTGTACAGCAGCCACAAGACTATTCAGTGCTCTGTTGTATTTTCTTGTAAACTGAGGTCTTAGTAAGATGAAGCCTCTTCACACAGCATTCTGGTAATAAATTTCTGCTAAATCATGGTGACCGAGTACAGTTGCCACGTGCAAATGGTGTGGTGTGTGGCAGTAGCGTAGCTAGGGGGGGAGCAGGGGGAGCAGCCGCTCCCCCTGAGCACATTTTCCAAAAGTGGCGCCTTTTTAATTTCTGAAAGGGTGGAGACGGAGAGCACGGAGGTGGAGCGACAAAATAACACAGGGGTCCCGCCACTGGCCCCACCAAGAGCCCGCTGCTGGCCTGGGTGAAAGAACCCACACTGGCAGCGGGCTGAGAGACTCCTGCTGGCAGGAGCCCGCGGGGGGAATCCTAGAGTGGCGGCTGGCTGAGCCGCTCAGCCTGCCCCGCTCTGGGATTCTCCCCCGCGGGCTCCTGCCAGCAGGGGTCCCGCTGCTGGCCTGGGTTCTTGCACCCAGGTCGGGATGGGTGGCACCTTTTTTTAATGTGTTCGTTCCCCCTGGTGTTAGAACCTGGCTACGCCACTGGTGTGTGGATTTGGAAAATAAGTATCAACAACATTCTTCTGTAAAATTAATCTTGTATAAAACACAATTTAATCAGGCAACCTTATGTCTTTGGAGACTGCCCAAAAAAAATATCCTTAAAATGTACCAACTACAGTTTTGCTCCTCCTTTAGAAGAAGGTGATGTACATTAAGCAAGTGATAAGCAAAATTCTATTTGTCTTTAAACATTGTATACAATAATATTTATTTTACGGAACTAGTTTTTAAGAAACCATGAGGAATCTATGTTGAGCCTGTTAATAAAGCAAAGCTAACAAACTATGGCTGAGCACGGTAAAAACAAAAACAAAACAAAAAAACCTGAAGCAAGATAACAAACAATATAGGCTAAGAGCCAAATACAGCTCTCAGTAATATCTAATGCTTAAATCTGACCCTCTTCATCTTATGAAAGCGAGAGCTAAAATTTACTTGGCTCAAATTAGTGGAGGAAAAAGCTTTAACACTTTGTTTTGGTAATTTAACAATTTATAAACACTGAAGGACATTAAATAAACAGAGTAGTAAATAATTCATCCAATTAGCTTCCTATCATATTAAATTATGAGAATGAGGCCAGAGTCAACTCACCTTTGGCACACTGTTAAAGGATCCAGACAGCAAAAGGCAGGATTCTCCAATAAAATATTGTTCACAAGAAGTCACTGAAACAGCAAAGATGCAGACATTTCAATTCTAGCAATAAATTCACCTCAGGATTTTTATCTATGCAATTTGGATTAAGTTGTATGAAATTTTCATTAGGAAATCTGTACAGCAGGGCAAGTATAGTGTGGCAGAATTTATTTAAGTTAATTTATTTGTTAGACTTAATTTGGTATGATCTGATACACCAAAAAATTATTCTTTATTTTCAACAAGAACTATATATAGAAGGATGGTGAGAATTGTAGCCCATCCAAATAATAAAAACAGAATGCTGTGAGAGGCCATCTGTATATAAACTGAAGTAAAAATATAGTAAGTTAAGATGACCAAATTTGTCAAAGCAATTAACTTCTACCCTTTCCTTTTTACAACAGTATATTCATTTGCCACCGTGTTTTAAAACGCCATATAATAAACAGTGTTAATTATACCTGAGTAAATATTTGTAGTCATAGAATAATATTTTCAAAGGGACTACGAAGGGCTTGAACAGTCATTGCCATTTTTAATTACATTTCAAACCCTGTAGGATGTCTGACAGTTCACATATTGCAAATCCATTAATTCTTGATTGGCAGTACTGTGCTCCCAAAATGCTGACATACCCACAGAAATAGCTAGCCCAGTTTTAATCAAAGAAAAAAAATAAATCCAATTCAAGCAAGGAACAAAAATGGCCGTTTTGTTGGGTTTCTTTTTGTGGTGTAATTTTTAGCTAATGAAAATTACTTCTCTGGCGAAGTGTCCTTGTTTGGTGGATGTATAGATTGCATCATGGAATGGGCAACCCAAATATCAGAAGAGAATCTGCTTCAACACAGAAATAAAACCCCCTCTGACCAAACACACTTAGCCCAGGTCTACACTAACCCCCCCTGTCGAACTAAGATACGCAACTTCAGCTACGTTAACAACGTAGCTGAAGTCGAAGTACCTTAGTTCGAACTTACCTGTGGTCCAGACGCGGCGCGCAGGCTCCCCCGTCGACTCCGCCTACTCCGTTCGTCGAGCTGGATTACCAGCGTCGACGAGGGAGCACTTCCTGGTTCGATTTATCGCGTCTTGACAAGACGCGATAATCGAACCCAGAACATCGATCCCGCGCCTCCGACGCGACGGGTAAGTATAGACATACCCTTAGTTATCACCTACTACTCCACACTGGAACTCATAAGTGGTAACATCGAACTACAACCCATACTCAAGGGGGACCCCATCCTGAAAGAAATCTTTTCTGAACCGCCTTTTCTGGTCTTCAAACAAGCCCCAAATCTCTCCAAGCTCATTATCAGAAGCAAGTTCCCCATAAACCAGGCCACACCAACTCAAAGGGGCACCAGATGCTGCCAGAACAACAGCCGCAAAACCTGCAGACATATCTCCATTCCTACAATGATTAACACCCTCCACAACACTCCTTTCAAGATCTCTGGGTCCTACACATGCCTATCACACCATGCAGTGTACCTCATCCAGTGTGCTAAATGCCCTGATAACAACTATGTGGGTGAAGCCAGACAATCACCACGCTGTTTAACAAACTGACACAGGAAAATGATAAAAAACAAAACCCCCATGCCACCTGTGGGTGAACACTTTTCACAAAGTGATTCCAATATATCTGACCTATCAGTGCTCATCCTCAAAGGAAACTTGCACAACCCTTTCAAAAGACAAGCCTGAGAGCTTAAATTCATTACTTTGCTAGACACCGTTCCCAGAGAGTAGTTATCAAGGGTTCACAGTCATGCTGGAAAGGCATAACAAGTGGGGTCCCGCAGAAATCAGTTCTGGGTCTGCTTCTGTTGTATATCTTCATCAATGATTTAGATAATGGCATAGAGACTACACTTATAAAGTTTACGGACGATACCAAGCTGGGAGGAGCTGCAAGTGCTTTGGAGGATAGGATTAAAATTCAAAATGATCTGGACAAACTGGAGAAATGGTCTGCACAAAATAGGATGAAATTCAATAAGAACAAATGCAAAAGTACTCCATTTAGGAAGGAACAATCAGTTGAACACTTACAAAATGGGAAATGACTGCTTAGGAAGGAGTACTGCAGAAAGGGATTGAGGGCGGTGGGGGTCATAGTGGACCACAAGCTTAATATAAATCAACAGCGTAACACTGTTGCAAAAAAAGCAAACATCATTCTGGGATGTATTAGCAGGTGTGTTGTAAGCAAGACACAAGAAGTAATTCTTCTGCTCCACTCCACACTGATTAGGCCTCAACTGGAGTACTGTGTCCAGTTCTGGGTGCCACATTTAGGAAGGATGTGGACAAATTGGAGAAATTCCAGAGAAGAGCAACAAAAATGATTAAAGGTCTAGAAAACATGACCTATGAAGGAAGATTGAAAAAATTGGGTTTGTTTAGTCTGAAAAAGAGAAGACAGAGGGGACATAACAGTTTTCAAGTACATAAAAGGTTGTTACAAGAAGGGAGAAACATTTTTGTTCTTTACCTCTGAGGATACAGGACAAGAAGCAATGGGCTTAAATTGTAGCAAAGGAAGTTTAGGTTGGACATTAGGAAAAATTTCCTGTCAGGGTGGTTAAGCACTGGAATAAATTGCCTATGGAGGTTGTGGAATCTCCATCACTGGAGATTTTTAAGAGCAGGTTAGACAAACACCTGTCAGGGATGGTCTAGATAGTACTTAATCCTGCCTTGAGTGCAGGGGACTGGACTAGATGACCTCTCGAGGTCCCTTCCAGTCCTATGATTCTATGGTGTTAATATAGACACCAGATTTATGGCGTATTACAACAATCTGTAACACACTAACTCCTCTTTTTGTCTTATGAATACAGGGGTGCTAACAGGCCACTTCACCTTGATTGGTCCTTTAGAATATGTGCTCACTACTTATGCTACACTATCTCTTTGATCTTGTATTTAGCTGAGACACTGAGTACCTTTCCCAGACCTGAGGAAGAGCTCTGTGTAGATCAAAAGCAGATCTCTCTCACCAACAGAAGTTGGTCCAATACTACTTCACCCACCTTGTCACTCAGATTCAGTAGACAAAGGGGACAAGCAGAGGATTCTTGTGCCCTATTTTGGATTGACTGTAATTTGCACTGGAAATTTGCGCTCTCTATTCGCAATTATAAGATTAAGAGCGATCTTGAAGGGAGAAAATAAATGAAGCAATATTAATTAGTGCCTTGGAGGGGGCAGAAATACTCCCCTCACCCCCACTTACTGGCTAAAAATTCTGTATCATCCTATTAGGTCTGTACCAGAAGAATATCCTGGATAACATGGAAAAAACATATTTATTATTACACAAAGTCTCCTTCTAATCCTAGCCCTTTTTTCCCAGTCCTCCACATATTAATTATCTAATAGCTACTTAGATTTAAAATATGTCTCTACAAAATATTGTGCCCATTTGGTACCAACTTTGGTTTCTTTTTTCTTTTGTCGGTTATTTTATCCCAGTTAATTGATAAATCTGTTAGCAGATGTAATTGTGTGAATTTTTGTTTTAAAAACAATATTATTAATTATTTTATGCATTCCCGGGCCTTTTTTTGTTTGTTTCTCACTTTTGATTGCAAAGGAAGTAGTTTAGATCAGAGAGGGGACTAGGGTTGCCAATTTTGGTTGGACATATTCCTGAAGGTTTCTTCACATGAAAATCTTTAATTAAAGATTAATCTTTAATTCCTGGAGACTCAAGGCCAACCCTAGAAGGTTAGCAAACCTAAAGGGGACCGGGTTAATTTTTTCCAAATATATAAACAGAAAATAATCCAGCATTTTTAACTGACAACCGTAGTTCCATTTTCTACACCTCAATCAACCTTCATAAAAACAGGTCAAAATAATAAAACCACCTGATAGTGTAAATATTTCAAAGGAAAAACAATACAACACAAAAACCTTTTTTGCTATGACTGATTTGATACTAAGATCTGGTCTACACCACTGAAAGTCGACCTATGTCAACAGGAGACACTCTCCCGCAAACTTACCTTCTGCCTCTCGGGGAGGTGGAGTACAGGCATTGAGGGGAGAGTGCTCTGCCTTAGTAAAGACTTAGCTTGTCTTTACCAGACCCACTAAATCGACAATGCCGATTTAGCCAGAAGTATACACAAGCCCCTAACATGGACACAAAACACAACAGACGGAGAGGCACACAAGCACAAGATGGATGCTGGTCATCATCTTCTCTTCGCTCCATTCTGGTTTTGGTTTCTGTATCCTGTGAAAATCTTTAGCTTTCTGGACATGGGAAGCAGGGCCGGCTCCTGGCACCAGCGTTCCAAGCTGGTGCTTGGGGCGGCAATTTGAAAGGGGCAGAAGTCTGTGTGCCTTGCGGATGGCATGCGCCGCCCATGGCGGCAACTCCTCTCTTCAGCCGCTGGCAGCGGCAATCCGGCGGCACGTCCTCTCTTCAGCCACTTGCGGCGGCAGCTCCTCTCTTCAGCCGCCCGTGGCGGCAATTCGGCGCGCTGCTTGGGGCAGCAGAAACAGTAGAGCTGGCCCTGATGGGAAGCTACCCTGCTACATATTAAACCGAAAACCACCTCCTTCAAATGACCAATTTTTGCCCCCAATCAAAATCTTCACAGGCAAAGATGGGAAATGTGTGACCTGCAAAACTACTGGCAATTTGGATCTCAAAAAAAGCTGAATAAAGAATCAGAGAACTTACTAATAAAACACTCATTACAAGAATATTTCAATGACTAGAAAAAAATTATTTTCCCCAAGACTACAGAATATAGAAACAAAGGTTTGGACTGGAAAATACCTACCCCAATACAAGGTTTAATAACACTTACAGAACTCTAAAATATTAATTGTAAATAGGATAAAAAACCATGATAAGACACGAGCAACTGGACTTTGAAAACTCAGGATGACCTGGAAAACCTTTTCTTCTCATGAATAAGATGAACTCCTGTTTTGATAAAATGATACGAGATAAGTTGTGTTCTCAGCTGTGAAAAGGATAAGTCCTAATATTTCAAGTAGCATTTGGGGCTAGGGAGAAAAAGTCTTTAAAATAGTGCAAATTTTCTGGGACTTTAAATATCATAATTAATAGTCCATCCTTTGGCTCTGGATAAAAAAAGTATGAAGATCCAGAGAGGATATTATTTATTCTTTCTTATATCTTGCATGGTCAGGATATGTTTTGCCAGCCACTTATTGTTCACACAGAAGTAAAGCTGACTATGGAGAGATGCTGACAATGGAAAGCAAGAAAACCTTTATATGGAACTGATTTAAAACTTTAATGTTTCCATTTTATTCTCCTGTTCTGGATATAAGCCACATGCAAAATAATGCATTTTGGAAACCATAATTCCAACTATCATACAAATGATGGGGTCTAAATTAGCTGTTATCACTCAAGAAAGATCTTGGAGTCATTACGGATAGCTCTCTTAAAACACCCACTCAATATGCAGCAGTAGCAGTCAAAAAAGCTAACCGAATGTTAGGAACCATTAGGAAAGGAATAGATAATAAGACAGAAAATACCATAATAATGTAGAACTATAGTACGCCCATACTTTAAATGCTGCATGCAGTTCTGCTCGCCTCATCACAAAAAAGTTATATTAGAAATGGAAAAGGTACAGAGAAGGGTAACAAAAGTAATTAAGGGTATGGGACAGATTCTGTAGGCGTGAGACCTGATCAACGCCCCCCATACTAAACCAACCTTGGTTGAAACTCAGGGAGTTCACCATTAAAATTGAAATGACAAGAAAAAAAAGGAATGGTCTGCTGCTGCTAAAGCACCCCCACCTCAGGAATGTCCCTAAGGAGAGTTATAACCAGTATTGTATGCTGACCATCTGCACAAACAGAGAAGGTCACAACTAAGTTATAATTAGGGCATGAAAGACAAAATGTAAAAACTTGGGTAGGAAGGAGGACACATTGGTGCCAGTGCATAGTTGGTTAAAATTTTTGTTATTTAGGAGTGTGGGATAATGTGATAGGTTTAGTAAATTTGAAGAAGGAGATAGCTAGTTTTACCTATACAATGTAAATCAAAGATAATGTTCTTTGGGAACCATTTCCAGACTGCAGTTCAACATCAAGCTGCTGGAACTCTGACCCCCCTGCATGACCGTGATGTGCAGATGCATCGGCAGGAACCCCCAAATGAGTCGATCCTGACTGGCCATCGGATTGGGAGTGGTGAGCATAAGAGATTTGCTTGGTATCCGCATTGTGTGTGTGTTGCTAATAAATAGATGTTTAGAGCACAGCTGTTTAAAGCTCTTTCGCTGGGAAAAGTTTCCACAAATCTGTAGAGCCCTGAGCCCGGAGCGAAAGGGCGGGTACTTAAATTGACCAGGTTTCTTCCTGAGCCCCGGGGGCAAGGATAGGTGCCTTATACCCTGAGCCCTAGGAGAGGGAAAAGGTGAGTACCTAAATTCATTGGGTCACACCTTGAGCCCTCAGTAGGGTATAGGCGGGGTACTCTAGATTTTTGCGGGTAACAATTCCTTATGAGGAGAGATTTAAAAGTCTGGGACTGTTCAGCTTAGAAAAGAGACGACTTTAAGGGGGGATATGATAGAGGTCTTTAAATCATGAATGGTGTGGAAAAAGTGAATAGGGAAGTGTTATTTACCCTGTCACATAACACAAGAACCACAGAGCACCCAATAAAATCAATAGGTTTACAACAACTCCTAGGAAGTACTTCTTCACACAACGCACAGTCAAGCAGTGGAACTCATTGCCTGGGGATGTTGTGAGGGCCAAAAGTATAACTGGGTTGAAAAAAATTAAATAAATTCATGAAGGATAAGTCCATCAATTGCCATTAGCCAAGATGGTCAGGGATCCAACCTCATGCTCTGAGCGTCCCTTGGCCTCTGACTGCCAGATGCTGGGACTGGACGACAGGGAA
This sequence comes from Chelydra serpentina, assembly GCA_037349315.1. Taxonomy (NCBI): domain Eukaryota; kingdom Metazoa; phylum Chordata; order Testudines; family Chelydridae; genus Chelydra; species Chelydra serpentina. Next base: position 111,304,932 of record JBAIAC010000004.1, read on the forward strand.
CAGATCACTTGATAATTGCCCTGTTCTGTTCATTTCCTTTGACGCATGTGGCATTGACCACTGTCAGATGACAGGAAACTGGGCTAGAAGTACCATTAGTCTCACCCAGTATGGCCACTCTTTTGTTCACATTACACATTAAATTTTCTGAACTGTTTAAGTTTCCTGAACAGCATTATTCAAAGGTGGTAAGGATTTTGTGAATTGTATTTTTCTAGTGACTGATATGAGAGATTAAACAGTTCCCTTGAAACACTGTGTAGCGGGGTGGAACCCGCTCCTGCCCGAAGGGGCTGGAAATAGCCCTGGGAGAGGGCTGAGGCTGAAAGCTGGGCTAATTCAAAGCAGCCACAGCTGGGGCCAATTTAATCAGGGCCCAGCTGGCCCTTATAAGAGGGCAGTGGGCCTGGAGCAAACACAGACTCTCTCTCTGCCTTTAGGGAGAGAAGGGCTTGGCTGCAGGACCTGACCAGGTACCTAGGTGGAGCAGGGCTGGGGAAGGGCCTGAGGAGCTGGGGAGCTCCGGCTAGGAAAGCCCCAGGCTGCGGCCTAGTGTTAGGCCCAATAGGTACAGGGGTTGCAGGGGGCAACCCACGGGTAGGCTGAGGCAGCAGGTCCAAACCCCCTTTGCCTGTGATGAGTGGCTTATACTGCAGTCTGCCCCAGGGCGCGGGGGCTAGCTGGTGACTGGCAGTAGCCTACGACTGAGGCGAGGTGGGGATAGTGGGTTGGGGGTTCCCCTGGGGAGGGGAGACCCAGATATAGGGGTATTGCCAGGGGGCAGCACCCCAGTTAAAAGGGCACTGGGTCCTGGGAGGGACACGGGGCCAGAGTGGACAGGCGGATCACTGGCCTGCAGAGGGCGCTCTAGAGGCTGGATGAGCTAATTCCCTGGAGAAACCAGCAGGAGGCGCCGCAGGGGTGAGTCCGACCCTGCTACAGGTGGTGGAGAATGCGGGCATAGACGGTCCGCCCTTGATACAAGGGGCAGGGCAAAGGACTGTGGGATTATTGCCCGGACTGAAGAGTGGCATTGAGAAACGAGATGGTGGAGAAACGGAGCTCATATTGGAGGGCTTGGGCGGCCCATCTGGCCGAGCGGCAGACGGGGTTGCTTTGGCTGTTGCGGCAGTGGGCACCCAGACCCTATGAGAGGCCAGGCGCCGGAGGCGAAAGACCAGTGCCTAGACACAAAGACTGTTTCACCTGTGGGCAGAGGGGACACTTGAAAAAGGAGTGCCCCTACCGGACTGGAGCAAAGAGGCTCCCCTCAGAGCAGAATGGAACTGCAAGAGTGCCTCCTGTGAAGCCAACAGGGGGGCTCCAGACTTGTTGGGCCTGTGGGGAACCGGGGCATCGGAAGAGGGAGTGCCCTCGAGGGACTCGCAGGGCCCAGGCCTGCCCGGAGGTGGCTAAGGGAAGGCACTGGCTGTGCTTCCTGTGCCACAAGGGGGGCCAGACAAAGCAGCACTGCCCCCTAAGAAGAAGGGGGAGTGCCAAACGAGGGGCCCAGTCCGAGCCTGACCAGGCTGGAGGGACTGGGAAGGCTGGAGCTTCAAACAAGGGATTGCCTGGGGCAGAGAGGTCCCAGATAAACCGGGGAACCAACACTAGAGCCAGGAGGGCTACAGTGGGAACCCAAACCGAGGGGGGAACCCACGTAGGACTGGAGAGGTCTACGGTGGGAACCTCGACCCTAGAAGAGGGAAGCAGGTGGCTCCAAACAATGGAGGGCCTGCGGCATGAGAGGGATTCCTTGCGTGCCCAGCTAAGAGGGATGCTGGGGCGCTAGGGGTCCTCTCCTTACCCCCCCCTGGTGGAGGGGATCTTGAGGTGGGGGGTGTGTAGCGGGGTGGAACCCGCTCCTGCCCGAAGGGGCTGGAAATAGCCCTGGGAGAGGGCTGAGGCTGAAAGCTGGGCTAATTCAAAGCAGCCACAGCTGGGGCCAATTTAATCAGGGCCCAGCTGGCCCTTATAAGAGGGCAGTGGGCCTGGAGCAAACACAGACTCTCTCTCTGCCTTTAGGGAGAGAAGGGCTTGGCTGCAGGACCTGACCAGGTACCTAGGTGGAGCAGGGCTGGGGAAGGGCCTGAGGAGCTGGGGAGCTCCGGCTAGGAAAGCCCCAGGCTGCGGCCTAGTGTTAGGCCCAATAGGTACAGGGGTTGCAGGGGGCAACCCACGGGTAGGCTGAGGCAGCAGGTCCAAACCCCCTTTGCCTGTGATGAGTGGCTTATACTGCAGTCTGCCCCAGGGCGCGGGGGCTAGCTGGTGACTGGCAGTAGCCTACGACTGAGGCGAGGTGGGGATAGTGGGTTGGGGGTTCCCCTGGGGAGGGGAGACCCAGATATAGGGGTATTGCCAGGGGGCAGCACCCCAGTTAAAAGGGCACTGGGTCCTGGGAGGGACACGGGGCCAGAGTGGACAGGCGGATCACTGGCCTGCAGAGGGCGCTCTAGAGGCTGGATGAGCTAATTCCCTGGAGAAACCAGCAGGAGGCGCCGCAGGGGTGAGTCCGACCCTGCTACACACTGCAATACTTACCTGCTTCTCAAAGGATGCCAATAGCAGACTCAAATGCATACCACTGGCATTACTCTAAAACAAAGATTAGGAAATGAGCAAAATCTAATAGAGGAAGATATAGAAGAAAACACGTTGAGGTGCCTCGCAAATTAAGATAATGGGACTCAAATAAAATTGCTTTTATTTACTGTGAAGGCTTGAGGATACAAATAAGAGAACAACAAGTTGAGAAGCGTACACATAGAGGAGGAAGCGAAGGTACAAACATGGAAGGAGGAGGAAGGGCAGATGTAATATATATTTTAAAACACAATCTCACACTGTCTTGTTTCTCTTTCAAACTTAAGATATTCAGGACAAAGACCATCATTTGTATCTTTTACAGTGTTGAGCACTCAGTTTGCAACATCTTAAAAGCCAGGATAAGGAGTTTGAACTTTATTTTGTCGAAACAGGATCTAATAAACAGTCTTGAGGCAAGGATCACAGTCAAAGAGGCAGGAATAGTTTTTGATACAATATCAGCTAACAGTATCAGACATAAAATGACACTTGTACTCCAAACATCAAGAAATAAATATTCAATAATAAACTTTAGCTAAATGTATACAGTTCATAATGATTTTAGGAGGTAGAGTTTAAGATTTAATGTACTTAGTAAAGTATAATTACAAAAACACTAATTAAAAAAAGACAGTGAGAAGGGAGATAAACCTAAAATCTGCCCCTTCTTTAGCCACACTGCTAAAAATCTAGGTTCCCTCTTCTAAGGATTGTTTTAAATGACATCCTTTCAGGCCTTCACAATTCTTGATTCTCCCGTTCAACCTCTCTGACATGAACTAAAATAATCTCTTTGTGGTGTATTAAGTATCAACAGCCTACCCATGAACCTATATTGTGTAGCCTAGGAATTTCAATTGAAAGGCTAATTGGTTCAAGTGACTGATAATTATTGTAAAATTCAGTGCTTGACATATAACCAGTAGCCTTCTGGGGAGCAACTGTAAAGCAACACGTTACCATGCACTCTTCCTGCAAGGATGATCATGTGAGCAGCTTGCCAGTTCACTGCACCACTAAAGCCAATTATCTCAATTAAACATTACCTTATCTTTGTAACTGACTGAAAAATACTACATCAACTACACTTCTAGTCTACGGCTATTACAAATGTTCCAATAAAATCCGCCTGCTAGACAGGCATTTCAAATCAGATTACTATTTTAGCATATGATATATCTGAATATGGGAGCTATCCATACATTAGTGGCAAACATAACTAGTGTCTGTAAAGCAGTAGATAGACAAACACTTGTCAGTCAAAAGGTGACAAAGTTTGGAGCCCAATAGATGGAAAGAAAAAATTGTTTTATTTAAATAGAAGTTAACTCAAGACATGATATATATTGAATATTTTCCCTTTAGAATGAAGAATGTCTATGCAGCTATACAATGTTTCTTTACCACTCCTTTACGAAAACGAGTGGGTGGGGGGGGCGAGGGAGGAAATGCAAGTATCTGCTAACTATACTATTTTTAAAAGCTGGGCAAAGAACATACAACTTAAGGCAGCAAGAGGCAAAAGCTTCAATTTACATAATATTTTTGCCACTTATTTTACATTAAAAAGCAGAAATGTCATTAATTGCCATATTGCTATATGTCCTCTTATATAATCGGAAGAGACAAATTTGGAAGTCCATCCATGTACTGTACAGTCTACAAAAGTCAGTTAATTCTTTCTTCTTTTAAAACAGTCATACTATGTAAAACAGGAAAACACAAAACAGGGGATGTGAACTGCAGCACAAAAAAGCGTTCACTGCTGAGCAAACAGACTGTTGCTGGCTCCTTAGATTACAGAAAAGTGAAAAATGTGAATGCTGGCCTAATTACTAGAGACAAAAAGTGTATTTGGACTTTACTCCCATTTCACTCCTGCATGTGAACTCATGTTCTCTTCAAACTCTGGCCTGTGCATGATGCCATGCACTTAGAAAAATACAGTAGATGTTTTAACATCCATTTCACAATATGCTCCCCCACCATCCATTACTAAAATATAAGTAGTAACTTCACAAGTAACTTCTTGAATAATTAGGGTCTGAATGAGTTGTTTTAAGTTCATTAAAAACATGACTTCCTTTACCTTCAAAGGAAATTGACAATTCACTATACTGACAAGCTGAATCAGTGAGATCAGGCACCCTACATTATGTGTGCTCTTTGGAGTGTTGTTACAAAACTATCTGGAGTTGGAAAACAGGACTAGGCATAAAGAAACCTAAAAGAATTCCTTTCTAAATTATACTGATATGGACTATAATTAAATGTTAACGTTTCCACTATACATTTTGTTTTGTAATGTGCATCAAACTGAAACGTGTCAAAACAACTTAATCCAGACAGAACACATATTTTTTAAAACAAATTTATTTAAATTGGTTTAGGCATTTTAATATGGAGAAATGGCAACACTCTAAGGTGTCAGACTGTCACCATCTAACAAAAGATAGACAGGAATAGCCAAGTTCTTTTAGTACTTAAAGGGGGAGGTTTTGGCCTTGTCTACACTACAGAGTTTTGTTGAGAAAAGCTGCGGAGATGTACACACTATAATGTGACTTTTAGCAAAAAAGCTCTACTGTTTTGGCGACAAAATAAAACCACCTCTACGAGAGACATAGGACTTTTTGTTGCAAAGTTTTAATTGACAAAGTGTCAGTGTAGACACCGCGCTTGGTTTTGTTGCCATAAATAACCTCTAGGAGGTGTCCCACAATACCCATCTGGACCGCTCTGGTCAGCACTTCGAAGTCGTGGACAAGGAGGTGAACTTGAAGGATAATGGGGAGCCCATGGCTGGGTCATCCGGTGCGGTGGCGAGTCAGGAACTCTTCGCCACTCGGAAGGTGTTCAGTCAGTCCCAGCATTCCCTCTCCAGCAAGCAAGAAGCAGGAGAAGAGACCTCTGGTAAGTGATTTATTTGTGTTGATGCTGTTCCGTTATATGACGTACAGCTGTTCTTTGCTTTGTATACTGTAGGACTGGGTGAAGAGATAGAAATGTGGAAGACGAGCTGGGTTTGAGTGTGCTCCAAATCACCCTGTAAAGCTATGCTGTGTGGTGGAAAAGTGTGTTGATGCACACCAAGATTTCACGGGAATCCTCCAGAAAGATCTCTAGGAAGCTTTCCTGGAGGTACTTACCAATCCTCTACCAAAGGTTGGCTGAGCTCCACCCACTATAGGAAACTTTCCTGCGCCACTCTGCAATCACTTTTACAGGGACCAAAGTGGCACACAGGGGAGTAGCATAGGGACTAGGTCTAAAGCCGCACACATGCAGCAGATGCACCCTTGCATACCATCAGGAGTGAGAAATCTGCTTCAATGGTGGCAGAATTTACAATATTGTTCCTAGGTGCCTGCACCGCTACCCTTGAATCACCAAAGTCTCTCTTTACCCCAGCTTCAACAACCCCCACCCACCCGGGCAGAACTCACCATTCTTAGGGTGCTAGCTGAGACGTGTGCTTGCCAAGGGTCAGTGAGAAAGTGCTTGGTATGTTATAAGGAGATGTATTTTTTACAATAATGATTTAATGCTATGCATGCACTAACAAACATGCTTCTGTGCATTGTTTCTTGTGCTTCTGCAGAAGTGGCCTTCAGGGGAATCCCCTACGCACCAGCGGAGTGCCTCCGCCCGATAAGAAAGCGACCAAGGCGGAGCAAGGAGGACACGTTCCAGGAGGTGCTGCAATTCTCTGAGGCAGAAAAAAGGGAAAGCAGGGAGTGGAGAGAAATGGAAAGATGGGACAGAAAAGAAAATCAGGAGATCGTTCAAAAGGCCACTGGAGCGGATGATAAAAGTAATGGAGGAGCAAACAGTGATGCTAAAGTCCCTAATCATGTTACAGTCAGAACAGATGCGTGCTTGGCCCCCCTCGCCTCCCACAGCCCATACAGAAACGTTTTCCATGCCCTCCCCAAACTCCTCCCACACATTCCTTCAACTTTGTGGAACTTCTCGGTTTCCTGTTCACTCCACCCCTTTGGACAGCTTCCAAAATGATATCTGGACTTAGGCACAGCTATGAGAGCCTTCTCTACACTGGTACCTCCCTTCCAACCAAGACTGTGTGTGTGTTAATTGGTGTTTAATAAAAACAAAATCTCTACAATACAACAAATCTTTGTATCCTACAAATTGTGATAGCTGCTGGTAGTAAAACATATACATACAGTTTAATCATTTGCTTACTGAAAACCCCGGTCAGGAATCACCACAAGTGTTTACAGACAAAAAATTGATCTAATGAAGCACAGCAGATTCCTGAACATAAATACACTTCGCTGGTTCTCATTCTCAAAATGTCACCTCAAAGCCTTCCTGATTCGAATTGTCTCTCGTTGTGCACCTCTAAAAGCCCTGGAATCAGGCTTCTCAAAATCAGCAGCCAGGCGATCTGCCTCAGCACTCCACCCCCAGGCAAACTTTTCGCTCTTAGCTTCACAAAGATTATGCAGTGTATAGCAGGCAGCTATGACCACTAGAATGTTTTCCCACACTGAGATCGAACCTGCCATAAAGGCATCTCCAGCGCGCTTTTAATCTGCCAAATGCAGATTACACGGTCATTCTGCACCTACTCAGCCTATTGTTGAAGCCATCCTTGCTGCTGTCCAGGTTTCTCGTGTAAGGTTTCAGGGGTCATGAAAGTAAGGGGTACACTAGGTCTCCCAGGATCACTAAGGGCATTTCAACATCCCCCAATGGAATCTTCTGGTTTGGTGAAAAAGTCCCTGCTTGCAGCTTTCTGTACAGGCCAGTGTTCCTGAAGATGCATGTGTCATGCACCTTCCCGGAACCCCCACGTTGATGTCAGTGAAACGTTTGCAGTGATCCACAAGCACCTGCAATACCATGGAGAAGGACCCCTTTCTATTGATGTACTCTGTCGCAAGATGGTCCAGGACCAAAATTGGAATATGCATTCCTTCTGTTGCCCTTCGACAGTTAGGGAAGCCCATTTCCACAACTCCATCCACTATTTCATGCACACTGCCAGGAGTCCCAGTCCTTCAGAGAAGGATGCCATTGATGGTCCTGCACGCTTGTGTTAAAGCTATCCCAATGGTCGACTTACTGACTCCAAACTGATTCGCGACCAATCAGTAGTAGTCTAGAATCACCAGCTTCTGCACAGTAATTGCCATGTACTTCTACACAAGAGGGCTGCTCTCATTTTGGTGTCCTTGTGCCTCAGGGCTGGGGAAAGCTTTGCACACAGTTTAAGGAAGGTGGCTTTCCGCATCCAAAAGTTCTGTAGCCACTGCTCATCAGCCCAGACCTGCATAATAATGCAATCCACCACTCAGTGCTTGTTTCCCGAGCCCAAAAGCAGCAGTCCACCGTGTTCAGCTACTCCGTGAATGCCAAAAGTAATCTGGTGTTTCTTTGTATGGCATGCAACAGGTCAAGCAATTCTGATTCCTGTTCAGATAGCAAGCTCATGATATGCTGCATGACCATCCATGAAGTGTTAATGACAGTTATCACAACAGCAGAGAGCAGTGCGGAATCTATCCTTTCACACAGAGATGGTGGGCACACAGTAAACAGGAGCAACTGAAAAAGGCCGTGAAGCGCAGTTAGAAGCCCATAGAATGCTGGGATGGAAAACAATGCATCATGGGACGTTTTTGTTAAGCTAATATTTGCTCATCAATTTCTTCTACAGTGATTTTATAATGAATTTTTCATGAACTGGCGATAATGTCTTTCTAGGACCTTTCACATAGATGAGATTATGCCAGCTTCCTCAAATATAGTCTTTTGCATCTGGATTTCTTACATGGGGTGGGGGGGGGGGGGGAGAATCATCACAGATAAACAATCTCTGTGATATAGAATGGAATGTTAGTGAGCCTCAGCTTGAAAAAAATATAGCGACCTAATTCAAACTTGACTGAACTAAGTTACATGGCTCCAAGATGCTCCTCGCATCTGATTTATCTGAGCATGTTGGAAGGAAGTACTACAAAGCGGAGCAAGCAAAACTTGTAAGCCATAAGCAACAAGAGCAAGGCTAAGCCTCTCTTTTCAATTCAACAAGCCACATAAGGGAAGACTGGCATTCCAGAATCCCCAAGACTGATCACTTTGGGTAGAGGATGTCATGAAAACAACTAACAGGCCACTCTGCCTTTGACCAGCTCTCTCTCTGCACTTGAATGAGGCCCACTAACAAGAATCACTGTGCCAGAAGATCATCATTGTCTGGCTCTTTGTCTGCAGTTCCACTTCCTACTCTAGGACTTCAAATGACTGAGAGCTGAAGAAATTGTGAAATGAAGGCTGGTTACTTGTAACCGAGGTTCTTCAAGATGTACTTTTGGGATATGCAATGACTGGTACCGCTGAATAGTGGAACCTTCTGTAAGTAGTGTCTGTTAGAATGTAAGTGCTGACATGCGCATGTATCACCTTAGCATTCTAGAGTGTTCTGAGGGATGTGGCTATAAAAAGGGCACGGCAGTGGCTGTCACCTCAATTCCTTCCATCACTAATGCAAAGTATAGAATAATTAGGATTCGGCAGAAAAGGGGAAGGAGGAAAGTGGTGTGTGTGAATATGCAGAGTCCATTTCGAAGAACCTCAAGAAATATTCATTTCTTCTAGTGACCTCTGCATAAACTTTTGGGGCAGTTTGGTCAGCAGTGCATATTACGGTGGGACAAGGTGTGCTAATTAAACAGATTATAGAACAGTCCTGTCAAATTGAGCATGAGACCTAGCAGCTATGCCTAATGCATAATGTTTAGTAAAAATGTATTGAGCTCTGTGTAGCTACTTTACACATTTAAATTACTGGAACATGTCTAAAGTATGCTGCTGAAGTAGCAACTACATTAGTAAAATGTGTTTTAATAGCAGTAAGCGGAGAATGTGAAACATTCTTGTAACTCACTTCTATGCATTGTCTGGCCCATCTAGTTAAAGTTTGAGCAGAAACAGCAACAGCTTTTCCCTTACAGTTATCTGCATAGGAAATGAACAGTTTATGTGAGATTCTGAACTCCCTAATTCTATCTAAATAGTAAGATAAAACACTTAGCATCCAAGCAATGCAACTTTGATTCACTTTTACGAGTGTGAGGTTTTGAAAAGAATACTGGCATGTTAACATATTAACATGAAAATCAGAAGTTACTTGAATTAAAAACTTGGGAGGCAGCAAGCGCTCTACTTTATCTTTATAAAAAACTGTAAATGAAAGGTCTGCCATCAAGACATCCTATTCACTAATTTTTCTAGCCAATGTAACTGCTACAATAAAGGCTATTTTAATGGAAAGATGAAACAGAAAGCAAGATGCGTTAAAACTAAGTTTACGTCCCATGGAGAAACGGTGTCTCTTACTAACAAGTAGAATCAACAGACCCTTTGAAAACCTTTTACAATATAATGAGAACTGATTTTCCATCCCTAGGATTATGAAAAGTTGCTACTGCAGCTAAAGGCACTCCAAGGGATGCAATGGATAATCCCTTATTCTTTAGGACAAGCAAGTACTCTTGCAAGCAAGTACACTGAATGGGAGCAAATACTGGATTAAAACCCATATCTGATACCCACAGGAGAAATCTCCTTATTTTAGATCAGTGGTTCTCAAACTTTTGTACTGATGACCCCTTTTACATAGCAAGCCTCTGAGTGCAACCCCCTATATAAAAAAGTGTTTTTAATGTATAAATTTAACACCATTATAAATTCTGGAGGCAAAGCCGGGTTTGGGGTGGAGGCTGACAGCTTGTGACCCCCCATGTAATAACCTCAGGACCCCAGAGGTGTCCCTACCCCCAGTTTGAAAATCAAACTGTTTTAGATCATACCATTTTATAGCTGATTTTTTTTACATTATGTAGTACATGCTTAAGAGAAAGAGTTCTCAAAAGTTGTCTGAGTCCTGTTGCCCATGCCGTGAGATGTAGCGCTTCAGGTTCTGGATGGTACACTCTTCCCCCTTGTTATGATAGGAGATCTGGTGATACCGGTAAGCATTTGAATTTCCCTCTGGAAAGGAAAAACAAGTCTGTGTACTACTGCTGTCTTAGACATACTAGAGCAACGAGTATCATTTTGGCTGAGTCCTGTCTGATCTTTTTTACCACCTTCAATTAAAAAAATTAATTAAAAAAAGAGTGGGAAAGCATACATCCCCCAACTGATGAGAAAAGCATCCATCAACAAATGAATGTCCGCTTCTGATCTCAAACATAAGCATGAGAATGTAGTATTGGGGATAGTGGCAAAGAGGTCTATGTTTGGAAATCCTCAGAGATAGAACAGGTCCTGAATCACTGATTCCTTCAAAGGCCATTCGTGAACCTGAAAGGAGTCTCTCCTCAGTTGGTCTGCCAGTTGGTTGTGAGATCCTGTTACATGTAATGCAATCAGGTAAATTTTGTGACATATGCACCACCATCCCATACAGTTTTATTGCTTCTTGGGCAACGTTATGATGAACGGACATCTCCTTATTTATTTACATAATATACTGTCAACATATTGTCTACTGTGACTTGAACCACAGAGCTTTGAATTTGAGGAAGGAGAGATTTCAGTGCTAAATTAATAGCCCTTAATTCCAAGACACTGATGTGAAGTTGCGATTTTTGCAGATTCCAGAGACCTCTTGTTAATTTATTGAGATGCACCTCCTAGTCTGTCTTGGAAGAGTCTGTTGTCATTATTACTGAAGGAGGTGGGGCATTGAACATCACTCCTTTCAGTGCATTCTCAGTGTTCATCCATCATAGAATAGGATTCCAAACTTTCCTTGGAACTATAGTGGGCCTGGTGCCAGAGGGGGGTGACCCAGGATGCCTGCTCGTGCTGAGAGAGGAGGAGACTGGGCCACGGCATGCAGCCCGGGACCTCTGCTGTTACTGTGGCGGGAGGGTGTGTGGCAGGGCTCCTACTGACTCTGTCCCTGCAGCTCCTAGGCGGCGGAGGCAGGGGCCAGGGCTCCTCCACTGCTCCCGCCACAAGTGCCGTCTGCTGCAGCTCCCATTGGCCAGGAACTGCAGCCAATGGGAGCAGCAGGGGGCCTCCCACCCCAGGTATGTGCCGCCCCCCCCTCCCAGCCCTGAACCCCCTCCTACACACCCAAACTGCTGCTGCTGGCTGCTGCAGAAGTCACGGAATCCGTGACTTCTGTGACGGACTCCCAGCCTTAGTTATTGTACCAACACTACCTTGACCATGCTGGAAAAATGACCTTTGTCCTGTCCCAGCATGTATTCTGAACCCACCCAACAAATGAAGAGGATGAAAGAAAATGCATACAGCAGATCCTTGCTCAACACTAGGACTGCATCTGTCAAAGAATACTTGGTCTTTACTGGCTCACAAGCAGTAGAGGGGACACCTGGCATTCTCTGGAGGCAAAGGGATCTGGTTTCCCATCTGCTGAAAAAGTAGTTTACCAATGAGAGCTGCAGAGACTGATTATTCTGGTCTTGAGCCTTTCTGAATTACCCTGGTTTGCCTTCTCCTCTCCTACCAGATACAGATTAACTGGGTATATGGGATGTTCCAGGCACGACTAACAAAGTTTCATGGTTCCTCTGCAGACTGTTTAGAGTTAGCTCTAACTTGCTTGTTGAGGTAGCATGTATCTATGGTGTTTTGGCGAATACCTGAACCAGCTGGCCTTAAAGGGATGATAGAAAAGACTTCATCATCTAGCCTAGTTTATGTGCTTGCTCCATGAGCAAGAGACCATGAGCTTCTAACATCTACAAGCATGCCTCTGATGCCCAGCCTGGATCACAGTGAGGGAGTTGGAGGGCTGAAGGATATTGTCTCAGGATTCCCACCAGCTGAGTTACCCTAAGAACATTTTTGGGAATGATGTGTAATTTGCTCAAGATCTCCACATACAGGATGTGACACAGACACACAGTGCTATATGCACAGCTCTGTGTCCTGTCATGGAATCCAGTACTGCTCCTATAAATATTACCTTTTGTGAAAGGACAAGGATAGATTTGTCCCAATTTGTCTGTAGACCAAGGGTCTGAAACAGCTGACATGTCAGGTTAATGGCTTCTGTGAGTTCCTGGCAGGATCTTGTTCGATGAGCCAGTAATATAGGTAGGGGACGGCATACTTCACTTGATTTTTAGGAGTGCAGCCATGACAGATAGGTATTTTGTAAATCCCCTCAGAGCCATGGATAGAGTGAAGGGCAGCACCTTGTACTGAAAGATGTCTTTTTCACATAGAACTTCAGATACTGTGGCGTGACTGTCTAATGAATAGGCATCATTGATGTCTCATGATATAGACCAGTCTCCTTTGAACATGGAAGGATCATGGTTCCTAAGATCAGCATCCTGAACTTGAAGGTTTTGATGAACCTGTTTAGGTTTCTCAGATCCAGAATAAGGGATGAGGCTTCCACTGCTTTCAAAAGGGTTCCAACAAGCTTGTGGTGCCAGGGCACTAGTTGAGAAGGAACACAGAGAGGCTCTAGAACAGTGGTGTCCAATACGTTCGCCACTAGCCACATACGGCTAATAGGCTATTGAATTGTGGTTAATGCATGTGGCTTTTTTATAATGTGGCTAATAAGAAAAATTCAAAACCACAAGTGTGGCTAGCAGTGTGGTTAGCATCGAATTTCTATTGGACACTGCTGCTCTAGAAGATCTACCTATTTTTCCCCAACTCACTACCAGATATGACTGAACTGTTTTTGCCTAAACTTTCCCAAAAATAGTCAACCTGAGGCTGAGAGCAAGCATGGAAAAGTTTAGCATAATTTGGGTTATAATGAAAAGGCAACCTTTGCTACAGGAATTACTATCAGCACTGACTGTAACACCACCAAATATAAAATACACCGACCCATAAAATACCCAAATAAAAATATAGAGACTGAATGATGATGATGAATAAATCACAACTGTCACTACAATTTTATCTCCTTGATTTGGCTTGTATAAATTTGACTCAGTGCACTTTGGTGATATTTTATCTATAAATCTCATCATACCAATCTTTATCATAACAAGTCGGTGGAAAGAAATAGCGAGAGAAATACTGCAACCCTAAAACAATGCAATGAAACATGATTTCCTATGGCAGCTGTCAAATTAATGACATCTCCTAAGCTATTTGAATACCATGTCTGGGCACAAATCCAATATCCCAAGAGTCCTGCCGAAGTTAGAAGTGGAAGTGACTGTAAGTGCAGATTAGATATATAACCAGTTCCAAAACTGAAACCAGAACTAGAGCGCTAAAATCTACATGCATGGCCTTTTATCTGGAAGTGAAGGGGGAGGTGAGAAGCATTTTGGCATTCAGCTGGCAAAAAGTCAAAACCATTACCTTGTCCAAATTTGTCCCTATAGTTATCTCTTATCAGGTGGACCTCTCAAAGTAAAATGTCTTGATTACAAAAATTTAAATTCTCATTCTAAAATTAGCTTCTGCACCACAAAACTCTCTTCTTTCTTTAGGGTTCTACATTCACCAATTTTTATTTGTTCAACACTAACCTCTAATAAGAAATAGCAGTACTAGACTACATGTTCACACAACATAGCTCAATTTATTTCAAATTATAGTCATTTCGCAATATTGTTAATACCCAAACCCCAACTTTTAGAAAGCTGTTTTAGTGGCAAACACAAATGAAATAATACTGTTAGTAGCAAATTAGGGGGATACAGTATATGCCAGCAATATAAATAAAAAGGGAAAACAGATTTCTTAGTACTATTGATATTATTACAGAAAATAATATTCTGGAACACCTAAAAATTTCCCCAAGTATGAGGGAACAGTGACACAATATTTAGTGCTTATATTATATTTGTTACTGTTTTACATAAACCTTCTCCCCATAAACTAATAATTTGTGAAACCACTGATCTCAGAGTTTTAAAAAAAAAAAAATCCTTTCTCCTCTTAAATGTTTCTGTATTAGTGCTCAATTATATGGCAATCTCAGCTTGCAAACTTTGCTGCAGGATTCTCACTTTACTTGCTGTTTTAAAACACCCAACAGTGCAAAAAACAGCTATTTAACTCTGCACAACAAAACCGTTGTGATGTCAGAGGATTGCAGTTTCATTTAAGGACCAATAAGAAAAACATGCTTCCAAAGGCAAAATGAATTTACCATTTTTAAAAGTCTATTTTAAGTACTTATTTTCAAAGGTAATTTCAGCCTGCATTTCAGCCACTGTGAGTAGGAAAGAAAAAAATCTCATCCAACTGCCTCACACAAGTAAAGGGTAGATTCTAACTTGAAGCCTTATAAACTGTTTATATTTTAAATATAGCTAGAAAATCTCATACCAATTACAAATATATAAATAATTAAGAAAATTAACTGAATGCTAATGAAAATAATATCAAACTGACAGCTTGGGAGGCTTGAATGTTTTTTAGCCATTCTGTGAATTAACATACAGACTACATCAGTGAAAGCTTTCAACCCTGCTTCAACCATGTCTTGGAGGGACCACATCTAGAGACTAGTGGATAGTTCACTCTATATACTCTTGGTACTTTTACAAACTATCAACAGGGAATCCAATCAGGCCTGGATTAAATTTAGGTTATGGGCCTATTCCATGGAGCCTAGGGCCCAGGCTACTGTGATGTGATTATTACAAACAAAATCTTTATTTTCATTTACAAAATTAGGTTCCTAGTCTCTGTGGATGAAAACAAAAGTTATACACTCATGTATATAAGTTCATGTGTTAAAGTGATGCCTGAGTCTACAGACAACCTGAAACAGTACTGCTAAATAGTATGAACTGTCAAATACTTCTTAACTGTGAAACCTGCTACTACCTCAAGGAGTAGAAAGATCACAGCAGGAGGGCAGGACATCACTGCCCCCATAAGGGCTGTGCTTAATACAGCCCTACTTCTGAATTGTGATGATGGCTCTATTGAGGTGAGCATACTTGTCCAAGAACCACCAGAATGGCACCAACAACTCGCACACAGGTCATTAGACAGCTGACAACTGATGGATACTACCACCATCGACCAGATTTGAACCAGGGCAGACAAAAGTTTCTTATTCCATTTCTTTGAAGTTATATCATAACTAGGGCTGCCAAAAATCAATTTAAACAAATAAAATTCTGCCAAAATTAAGGTAAATTTACCAGTAAACATTTACTTGCAATGAAAAAAAATTGTACAAACAGAAACATCTTCCTTGAAAGTAGCTTGCAAAATTAAATTTTAAAAAGACAACTAATGAGACTGTTAAAAAAGAAAAAACCTGCAAGCAGGAAGGTTGAACCACAAACTTCTTCTGGAAGCTTCAGATTTTTAAATGAGAAATAATACAGTTAATGAATTTTATTTGTTAAAGTTGTTCATTGTTATGAAAGATTTCATTTTTGCATCCAGTCATAATACACACACTCCCGCCCACCCCAAGGCAGGAGCAACATGAATTTTGTTTTGTGTCACAAATGCACTGCAAATCCAACTACATCTCTATTAGGTCTCACTTACATATGATGTGACAAACTGAAAAAAATTAGTATCAAAATTTTTATCCATCTTTATAGCATGATATAGTTAGTAATCGTAACCTAATAAAACCTTCATTTGTTGCTGAGGTAGCACTGAATTATGTTTAGGAAGACAAACTCATGAGAGATTTAAGAGTTTTTTCCACCTCTCCTTACAAATCAATTGGTTGTCACTACCTCGTGCCGACTTTCTTAAAGACTTGAACATTTCTCCCCCTCATAACAGAAATTTGTATTGCACTGCCAAACACGTTTCTGCATTTTCCAAAAACCTGTGAGTTCACCACTTTTGCTCTCAAAAATGGCACTGTTTCTTTTTTGGATTGGATGGATAAGGACTAATGTACTGCTTTGATATAGGGCAGCTTCAGAAGATATCTTATATAAAGGTTTACTTTAAAAACACCCACAAATCAAACTGCAATAAGGAAAGTGATTTTCAATAAGTTTTCCTTTTAACTGGAAGATATCAGACACCATCAATTTAGCAGAATACTGCCTTGCTCTGAACTCAACATTTTACTTCGTATCTGGATTGTGTTCATAGATATATAAAGAGAGTAATCATGTGTTTCCCACTACTTTTACTACCTTATTCCCCAAATTGTCCTACTTCTTTGTTTTTCCTAGACTACCTCAACTTATACATTTTCAAAAGTATTTCTTAGTTTTCTGCAGCTCTGCCCCTCCCCTCAGAAGGCTTAACAAAAAACTCTCGAAATAGCATTTACTAGTAGCTGCTACAGTTATTGAAAATGCTTAAATTCAAAAAGCTCTCTCTTTGGAACATGAGGGTCTTGCTTAGTAGCGGCTTCTATGCCTGACCTGCCTAAATCATCTGCTCGCATGAGCTGGGAAGCAGGACAGCACGGTGACACTTATCCACAGATAATGTGTGCATCTGAGTCACAAACAACCGCAGGGGAAAATATCTACCCATATTTTCTTTTCAAAAAGTTGACAATCTAAATACTCTATAGCCATAGCTTTGAGTTTTCTGTGTCTATAAATTGATTTCAAGAATTATAAACTGTCTCAGTTACAGTCTAAAGAACACTTTTCAAATGACCATTTTAAAAAGTTTTGTCCCCTCCATGCTGACTGCCAACAACCCAGTACAACCCTACAACATTATATATGTGTTTTGTTTGTTTGTGTTTGTTTGTTTTAAAAGTTTGGTTCTTAAGTCACTTCAAGATTTATGCCCTGATCCTTCACTCAGAATTGCAGGATGGGGGCCTTAGTAGTTGGCCTTATATAAAAGGTACCACAAGCAGTTGGGGGGTCTCAACCTTCCTGAATTTAATATTTTCTTCTTTGCTGGAAATAATCAAAGCAATAAAAACAATTCACTTTGGTCTTTTCCCCTCAATCATCCTCCACTTTTCTTGCTCTCTACATATTGATTCATACGGTCTTTTCCAACATATTCTCCCTCTAATTTCTCTCTTTTCCCCATGCTCTAGGAAGTGTTTGTCTCTTCCTCTTGCCCCCTGCACCTGTATCAATTTCTTCCTGGTTGATTTTGAATTCCCTTTGTTTTCTCTTACGTTTCCATGCCTTGTCTTCTTTCCTCTTTTTCAAACCCCCTCAGTAACTTTATGACAGCTGAAGAATTCAACACCCAAATTCTCAACATGCTCAACCTCCAAACACAAGCAACGTGACAGCCCATAGGATGACTTAAATCTCATTTACAAAGATATTTAAAAAATATAATAACCAAGTTTATTTGCTTTTTACATCAACATATTAGGCCTAAAAAAGAATACTGTATAGTATTTTATTTAACTTAACAACAAAGGACTGAAAGCACTGAATTTAAGGTACGAAGCCCTAAATAAAGAAGGAGCATCTCTCAAGAAAATAAAAGTAACTTATTTTTCAAAGTTCCCTTTTAAAAAAAAAAAAAAAAAAGAGGGGGAGTTGCCATCCTTCACAGCTTGAAATTGTGGTTGCTCTTCTCCTCTACAGCACCATACAGTTCTGAAACCTGTCATAGGCCATGATGTCAACGCAAGTTACAGCTGCCAATGTTTATGGCTCAGGTGCACACATACTAGTCTGCTTGCGTCAGTGTTGCACATACTCATCAAGAGTGCTTGTGTCAATGTAAACTGCAGTGCACCATGGGTATACATCCAAGTGTGCCACATGCACCATCGGGCTCAATGCCTTTTCATACATGTTAGTAACGTTTTGTGGGATAACAACTTGCCCAGGGTCCTCTGGGAACCAGGGGTCAAGGTCCTGGCCATCAATGTTCTCCATCACATAATGCCATCCCTATCCTGTAATTTTCATGCCTTTTAAAAAATATCCCACAAATCTGCATGGCATTTTTCAGTGTCTGCCATCTCTGACAAAAGCATGGAGCCCACAGATATGTGTGCTAGTCTCATAAACAGTGCAAATACATCACATCATTCTCCTGTATTCCACAAAGGAAGTACAGAAAAAACCAGGGACAGGAGGATGTCCTCGAAGATGGTTTGCTGAGGGACACAGTGAAAAACAATTCAAGGTTGTTGATGGTGTTCATGGAGCAGCTGCAGATATGAGTAGGGGGATCACACTGTAATGCAGTTTTGGCATGATGAAGGGTGGCAGAACTTTTGGATGTGAAAACTTGCATTCCTGGATCTGTGTGCTGAGCTTGCCTCGGTCCTCCGGTGCAAGGATACCAGAATGAGAGCTACATTGACAGTGGAGAAGAGAGTTGGATCACCCTCTGAAAGCTTGCAATGCTAAATTGCTACTAGTCAGTGGGCTCTCATTTTGGAGTTGGAGAATACACAGTGGGAACTGTTGTCATTCAAGGGTGTAGGCCATTAATCATCTCCCGCTGCTTAGGACAGTGACTGTCAGCAACATACAGGAAATGGTGCAGCACTGGGGTTCCCAAACTGTGGTGGAGCAACAGACATCACACATATCCTTTTTTTGGCCTAAGCCAACATTGCCACAGCATACATCCACAGAAAGGGCTACTTTTCTATGGCTATGCAAGGATGGTTGATCACTGGGGATGTTTCATTGATTCAGGTTGGTCAGGGAAGGTGCATAACGCTCACATCTTTAAGAACACAGAACTGTTCAAAAAGCTACAAGTAGGAACATTCCTTCCCAACCGGCAGATTACCATCAGCAATACGGAAATGCCAATAGTGATTCTGAGCCTATCCCTTGCTCATGAAGCTGTAACAATGGCCACTTCAAAAGCACCAATGAAAGATTCAGCTGGGCTCAGCAAGTGCAGAATGATTGTTGAATGTGCTTTTGGTTGACTGAATAGATGCTGATGGTGCTTACTCACTAGATTCAATCTCTATAAGAAAAATATCCCAATGGTTATAACTGCCTGTTATATACTGCACAATATCTGTGAGGCAAAGGGGGAAAAGCTGCCACCAGGGCGGATCAGCTGTCAACTTTGAACAGCCAGACACAAGGGCTATTACAAGAATTATGCAGTTGAGGGAGGACTTGAAAGTGCACTTTTAACAGTCAGTCACAGATGTGTTTTCTGCTGGAGTGTTCTCTGAGTGTGGAGCTTTAGGTGCTACTAAGGGCTAGTCTACACTTACGGGCTGGATCGGAGGCGTCGGATCAATCTTCTGGGTTCGATTTATCGCGTCTTGTCTAGACGCGATAAATCGAACCAGGAAGTGCTCACCCGTCGACGCTGGTAATCCAGCTCGCTGCGAGGAGTAAGCGCTGTCGACGGGGGAGCCTGCGCGCCGCGTGTGGACCACAGGTAAGTTTGAACTAAGAGACTTCGACTTCAGCCGTAGCTGAAGTTGCGTATCTTAGTTCGACAGGGTGGGTTAGTGTAGACCAGCCCTAAGAAATGTGTAGTGCTTGCTATACATTTATAAATATGACTGGATGTTTTCCTGAAGCTATGAATCCTGTGTCCTGTATCTGGTGTACTTACAAGTACTATTTACTTTGACTATCACTATGCATTCTGCAATAGTTGATTCTCTGAATCTCAGAAACTGAACTTTATTGGGGGGAGGGGGGGGGGCGGGCGAGAACAGTGCAGAAAATCAATGTGCAAAATCCAGCAGTCAGTCAATGTTCTACAAATGTTTGACATAACAGAGTGAAAATTTAAAATTAGGAAGGTAGTAAACATTTATGTCCATTTGAGTACATAAATGCAGTTGGTTGTGGCTACATATACACCAACCACGTTCCTCAGAGGTCAGTAAAGCTTGTCCCCTGGCATGGAGTGGTAGGGTAATTATGCCCCATAATGCTGAATAGTATGTTGGAGGGTGGGTGTATGTAGCAGAGATCATGGAGTTCTCTAAGGACTGCGAAGGGTAGGAAGTCTGGGATCTTTGGACCTTTCAGTCCATACCAGGGTATGCAGCACTTGGGTTTACTGCCTGAGAAGACCCATTATGTCCTGATGCATTTCCAGCTTCCTGTCCTGCTGGTACTGCTGGGCTTTCTTCCTGTCCTCTCTGTCTTTATACGGTCAGTCATGTTGGCCCCTCTAAGCCCTTTGTTCATAGTCCAATGCAGCATTGGCTTGCAGGATCTCACAATATATGTCCTCCCTTGTCTTCTTTTCTTCCCCCATCAGGGCCAGCTGTTTGTGCAGGCAAAGATTTGGGGACCAGAAGCTGCTGCTGATAAAAAATGTACCACTGGATTTACAAACACAAGGGGAAGATGAAGATAAGTTTCAAAACTCCCTACCCTTATTCCCACAAACACTTTTAGTAAGAAATGCTTATTGACACTTCAGTTTTGAAGTGCTTTGGCCATGGAGAGTATGGACTGCTGGGGGGGGGGGGGGGAGAGGATGAGAAGGATTTTGTATTGCTTGAAGCTATAAAATTTGGGTCCCTATTTCATGGGTACAAGTATGGGCAATGGCACTATTTTCCACAAGTGGTGGTGATTTTAGCTAATATCTCTCTCCTGAGGATCACAAAGGCACAGAGAACACAGCTGCTACTGGTATCCCAAAGCCACCCCTGCTTGTACGCTGCTAGCTTGTTTATTGTCATGGTGCCAGCCAAACTCATTCCAGAGTAGTGTGGGAAAATGTCCTACAGCAGAGGAAGAAATAAGGCAGCCACTCATAGAAACCTTTGGGAGAGGATTGTAGAGTGAAAGTTTCATTGAGATGCCTCAGGAGAATAAAAAGGACATCCATATGCATATAAACAAAGTGCTATGAATATACCCCACTCCCATGCCTACCCCAACAGGGAATGAAGAGCAGATGCTAACCCTACCTCTGTTTATTCTACCTTTAGTCTATCTTTCTCATATGAGTAGAATAATGAAAAGGCAATACACTTTTATCTTGTTAATTTGGAGATCAGCCGCCCACTATCTTTAAATTTGAACATTTTAAAGAAAAATGCATCCACATACTTACCCGAGTTCCCTTTCCCTTCACCAGGCTCATCCATCCTCATCTGATAGGACTACAGGAGGTCCCCGGTACATCTCCCCCTTATCCGTTATTTCGGATATCCGTCACTCATCAATAGGGGCACATGTTCCGATTTACGTTGGTCTTGCTCTGCATATCCGTTTTTTGCACAGATCGGGACCGATGTGAATTGGAACACGTTCCCCTATTGTACAGTACAGTACTTGCATCCGCCAGTCACGTTCAAGGCTTATTACCTATGGAGGATGGTCTGTCTCCATGCTAATTAAAGAGATGGAGGGTGAAGGAAAGCCCAGTGTAAAGGAGTTTTGGAAGTCCTACAACATCTTGAACTGCATGAAAAACATTGATGTGTCGTGGGAAGAAGTCACTTTGCAAAGTATGAATGTCGTTTGGCGCCATGCATGGCCAGATGCTGTCCACAGCTTGGTGGGATTTGATGCTGTTCCTGCTCTCGAGCAAGAAATTGTCAAGTTGGAGAAGGATGTCGGCTTCAAGGAGGTGGAGGAGGAGGATGTACAGGAGTTGTTGGAGTCTCACGCTGAGCAACTGACAAATGAGGAACTGATTGCGCTGGACCAACAACGGATATCTGAAGAAAGCAAGGACAATGACGATGACGTAAGGCAGGAAGCCAGGAGTCTGACGACAAAGAATCTCTCCCATTTCTTTGGATTGCTGGACGAGATAACAGAAATCATACAAAGTGGTGATCCTTTTCGCGAATGGTCTGCCAAACTCTCCGGGGCTCTCAATGATGCAGTGGCTTGCTACAAGGAGATCTATCGTTCAAAGATTCATGCAGGAGAGAAGACATCAATAAAATCCTTTTTTAAGACGTCTGCAGCCAAAAAGCCAGCCACAGAAAAGCCAGTTTCCACCCCTACCTAAGTTTAGGGTAATTGACACTGTTATCCTGTATTACTGTACTGTATTTACTGTATTAAAATGTTCTATGTGTTTGGTGTTAGTCGGGTTCTACATTATTTTATTCAATGTTTTTTGTGTAAAATGTGTACTGTAGAACCGGTCATTGTAAAAAGGTACACTGTTTAGGCGAAAAAAAGAGCATTGTCATAGGCGAGTATGGTGAAGTTGCGAACACATCCCCCACTTATTCCATTATTTCTTATAGGGAAAAATTCCCCGGTATACATCGTTTCAGTATCCATCGCCCTTATCAAGAACGCAACCTCAGTGTATACAGGGGACCCCCCTGTAGCTAGACTCTAGAAGAATCTCAAACAGGTCCTGCCTCGCGGCATGGCTGGAGCCCCTGCCCCATCTCCCACCTCCTTGCTGTTCACAGCAGGGGTCTGTCTCATGCTCCTTTGAGGTATCTACAGTTGTCTATGAGCTGCTGGTGGGGTGTCCATCAGGTATTGCATGCTGTTCCTTGTAGAAGCTGCAGGTCTGTGGCACAGCACCAGATCTATTGTTGTGCTCCTCAACTTTATGATATGCCTGGCAAAGTTCCTTCACTTTGCTACACTTCCATCAGCATGCTACACTGCTGATGATCCCTGTTGTACCAGCCTTAATACCCCGTGCAATCTGCTCACAGACATCACATTTCTATGGCTGGTCCATAGCTGTGCTTGCACAGCCTCTTTTCCCCACAGTCTCAAGAGATCCAATACTTCCTGACTACTCCTAACAAGAGCATCTCTAGTAGATCCCTGACCACATAGAGCCAGCATGGTCAGTTAGATAGTTGCACACAAAAAAGCGTGAGTCACTAGAGGTGTTCACCAAGATCAGCAATCAGGAAGAAAACTTTCAAAAACACACAGGATATTATTGGTGGGGAGAAGGGTGGGGAGCAGTGTGACCCCTGGGCAGTGGAGTTTAAAATTATGACCAGAACAGTCACCCTCACAGGGAATGGGGCATTGTGGGACAGCTGCTAGAGGACCATTAAGGTTGACACATGTCATGCAGTGTCTACACTCTCTCAGTGTCAACCTCAGTAGGCTGACCATGGCTCTGTGTCATTGAAATGGTGTGCTTATGTTGGCCAGAGACAAATCTAAGTATTAGACCCATGCATAAATAGGTCGACGCAAGGTAACCTATGTCAATCTAACTTTGTAGCATAGACCAGGCCATGGTCAATACTGCCCCCATATCAAGTACTTAACCTCTTGAATGTAATGCTTCTTGAACTCAAACACAATGCCACACATGGACCTAACCATGCAGTCAGTGCATTCAAATCTCAGCCTCACCAACACAAAATTTGGGGAAAGTAATGTCATCAAAGCTCCATTGCTGATTACCAAGCTATAAGCATATACAGAAGTTTTTTTGTTTTATAACCAACTATAGTCTCCTGCCAAATCAATCAGTGATGATACAATCAACTGATTGATGTCACAAATTCTTACATGCTGATAATTACAAAATAAGAGCAAATTATTATTTGGCCAAAATTTTCACAACTGGGTTCCTAAAGTTACTCTCCATAATCCATATTTAGGCACCTAAATAAAAATGTAACCTCAATTTCAGAAGTGTCAAACATCCACAAACCTCACTGAAGTCATTGGGAGCTGCAAATCCTCAGTGCCTTTGATATCTGGTTGCTAAGGTGTTCAGCCCAAGGAGTGAAAATCCTGAACAAATAACATTTTTATAGAGAAATGGGATTTCAAACCATGGTGAAGGCCCAGCATTAACGGGATTAATAGTGCAAAGTTGTGTGATACTCAATACACTATTTACAGCAACATGAAGGACAAAGGTGTGATGAGTTACCAAATTCCAGTTCTGCCTCATAAGCCCCAATGAGCTACCTTTCACTGTCATTCACCCACAGCCACCAATTCAAAACAGAGTCCTACAGAAATAGCCTTGAAACGTCAAAAAGTCTACATATAAGATTGTGTGTTTAAGTATATGAACTATCATTTGTTCAACTAAAATATCTTATCTTCCTTGCTCATCAACTGAATTAATAACAGATTCTAAAATGTAAATCAAATGTTCAGTATTTCAAGTTTTCTGGAACTGAGTGATGAATGATACAGAGATATCTTCAGCAGACAGTATTCATCCATATTAGTTTCCCATTTGAAATGGAAAAGAGGAGATCTTAACCCTTCATATTTTGTCTCAATAATATATTAAAAAATTCCAACACAAAATGATCTTGGCGATGAATTTTATGCACCTATTGTTGACAATTAGTAACATTTTATGAAGATAGAGCTACATATCTACAATGCAAAGCTAAAAGTCAGAAACTTTAAAAAACAAAGGTAAGCTTCTCATACTGATTTCAGTTTTGCAGTTTAATAGATTGTGTCTGCCTTTAAAAGAAAAATTAACACATTAACATGAGATCTCCATTCTGCAAATTAATAGAGTATAATTACAGATCCAAATAATATACTAACAGATCCAAATAAGCATCTATAGTTCAAGGGCTAAATTCACTACAGCTGGCACAATAAGGTGCAAATTTCTTCTGCTTGAATAAGCAAAGCTTTTTGGCACCTCAGGGGAGGGAGAATCACCTCAACAGAGGACAAGTACTGTTTCTTCATCTGCCCTTTGAGAGTATTCTGCCGAGGGATATTTTAATTCACATAGTGGGAGGACTTTCTGGAAAGCTGTTGAAATAGCAGAATCCTTGGCTAGCATCAAAGTATGCAATGTGAGGGTTTTAAAGTATCTGAATATGTACTTACATGACTCGACTGTTATGAGCTACAGTAATTGTTAGTTTATTATGCCAAATTATAAAGTAAATAATACGCCTTTTGTAAGTATACACATGTATTGAAGGAGTGGATTGTCTTGTACTTATTAGTTTCATACTTCAAAGACTGCCTGCATGCACATTTATATAAAACAACAACAACTTTGAAGTGACTAGAGAGAGGGCAAAATCCTAACCCACTAAAGTCAATGACCAAACTTTCACACCAACACTTGAAAGACCCTCTCTCACTTATGACAAGTTCCTGAACAAGTGTAATTGGCTTCTACTGAATAATCTTTCATTATCAAAAAAGAAAAGAAAAAAAAAAGCTTAAAATCCTTATGGATGCAAAGAAAACCTTTTAAACCAAGTGTAACTCAATACAGTATCTGAAGACAGACAGTATTAGTACTCCTTCTGCTCCTCAAAATTTTTCCTAACGGCATCAAAGTGAAAACTGACCAGTTTTGTCACATTTCACTGCCTCTATTTGTAACCCTGTGTACAGCAGTAAAAATGACAAACAAAAACACAGTCTTTTTCACTCTGAGCAGCACCGGGGCTATAAAATGGAGGGAAGGTGAGAGGTAAAAGCAGAGAATACATTCTACCTTGGACAAGGTATTAAAAGAGTAGAAATACACACCTCCCCATCTAGCACCTAGGAGTGGTGAAATAATAGACTAACACTGACAACATCCAAAAAGCTGCAGGGTTACAGATTCATGCTAAACAGAGAGAAAGCACATTCTTCCTTCCAGAAGAACATGTGTGTGTCTCGGTGTGTAAAATGTATCAGACAACTACAGTACTATCCAGAAGCCAACATGAAAGATGAACAGTTTGGGGGGAATCTAAGAACAGCACTTTAGCAGAAACTCCAGCACCTCTGGGTCAGAGGGGTTGAGTTTCTCAATTGAGTATTGCTTCTAAAAGCACTTCCCCATCCCCATTAGTCATCTGGCTATTAGATATCTTGTAATATTTTCAAACCCTTTGTGCTAAAGGGAATGGTAGGTGGAGAGATGAATGTGATAACTCAAAGGAGATAGATTTTGGTAGGAGAAGTGGGAAAGGAGACACAAAACATAGGGAAAGAGGTAGCACACAATGAAGGAGAGAGATAAATAACAGGGTATATGGAGATAGAAGGGAGAAGGGAGAAAATGGACACCGCAAAAGCAGCATGGAGAGAGACACCATAAACTTGAGCAGGAAAGAAAAAGCACTGCGCAGCCAGGGAAAGAGGTATAAGAAAAGACAGACACAAAGTAACATTTTGATAATTTAATTAAAGTTGATTGACAATAAATAACCATTAAATATATTACACAAAAAATAGTCCACAAATGTTTTATTCTTCTAAATTGTAGACGGCTAGCAGCACAGGTACTTTCTATTCTGGCTAATGGACCAACGCCTCAGGATGGTAAATTTCTGTTAATTTTTTCAATCCTGGATTACACTATTAAAAAATAAATTATTTAAATGAAGTTTTTACACCAAGGGTTCTAAATGAGTTTTGACCCCCAAGCGGTCAGATGTTTTTAATTGACTCCATTTGTGTTTAGCAACTTTTAAAAGAAGTTCCTGAAATACCTGGCCTGAAATACTTGTGAGGTACTCAGTTCAGTGAATTTAAACCATCCAACGTAATCAAAGAATGTTTTGATCACATGGTCGGAAGGTCCAGCATCCATGAATTCTGAAAAATAAATATTTTGAGTAGCAAGCTGCTACTCAAAGTATTTATTACCCATTTAAGATGATTTTCCAAAAATACTTCAGTTTATTTTATTCTTAGTGGAGGCAGATTTTTAGAAGGGTAGGTATGAATGAAAATAGGGGTTGTATCAATGAATTGGGAGGTGAGAAGGACATACGACTAGTTTGTTTCCTCAGTGGATTTACTGTACAACATATTGTAACTATATGAGGTTCTTGTACTGAAGGAAATACAAGACAGACATTCTTAGTCACCAACCCTTCTCTTCATCTTTCACATCAGAGGAGGGTGAGCTCTCAGACTCAGGGCCGGCTCCAGGCACCAGCCTACCAAGCACGTGCTTGGGGCGGCACCTGGAGGGGGGCGGCACTCAAGGTGTTTAGTTTTTTTGGTTAAAAAAAAAAATTCCTCTAGCGCCCCGGCCGGGGCAGCAGGGCGGTGGCAGCAGGGCGGCGGCAGCAGGGCGGCAGGCATGCTCCGCTCCCCGCCCGCGCCCCGGCCGGGGGAGCAGGGCGGCAGGCGTGCTCCGCTCCCCGCCGGCGCCCCGGCCGGGGCAGCAGGCGTGCTCCGCGCCCCGCCGGCGCCCAGGCCAGGGCAGCGGGGCGGCAGGCGTTCCGCCCTCCCTGTCGCCCCCCCCCCCGACGTTTTGGCGGGGCGGCGTTGTTGGGGGGGGGGGGGTGTTTTGGCCAGCGTTGGGGGGGGGGGGGCGCTTGTGGGTTTTGTTTTTTTTTTGCTTGGGGCGGCCAAAAAAGGTAGGGCCGGCCCTGCTCAGACTTCAACCCTAGCAAAAAAAGCCCACCCATTCAACCTGCTCTGAGCCCAGGATCAGCAAGGCTACGGCTTCCCAGGATATTCATATCACACCCTCCTCCATCCAGTTAAGAAGAATGTTAAGTCACAGTGACAGTAATTGAATAAATGAGAGATTCCAAGCATTGATAACATTTCTATTGATATCTAAACTTAAATTGCTCTCCATCATGCTTCCTGTGCTTGATGTGACCATTGCCAACCTGGTAAATCTACTTATCTTTCTAGATCTTTACCCGGACATAAAACCATTATGTGGTAGGGAAGTATTATCCCCATTTCTCAGATGGGGAACTGAAGCACAGAGGCTTTGAGAGTATTCCATGGTCATACAGGAATTCTGTGGCAGAACTAGACATTGAACTCAGCTTTCCTGAGTCCCAGTCCAATGCCTTAACCACAATACCATCCTTAAATGAGTTGGGGATTCCCTCAGGAGACCTGAGAGAACCTGCTGACTGCAGGATGGAGTCAATCTTATAACACAACTATGAGACAGTAATATATGGTATGAAAATGTGGTAGTAAACAAGAATGATGAAAATGGTATTTATTTTTAAATGTTACTGTTAGAGAGCTTTCCTTTCAACCTCTCCCTTGGTTCTTGTCACAAAGACAGAAAGCAGAAGACCAGAAGTCTGAAGAGCAAACAATCAGATGTTTATTGGGGTTAGTTTCCAAGCAAGCACATTCCAAAGCCCTTCACACCAGTCGGGCTAATCTCTATATGCCGACAGAGTTTGTTCCCCAGTGTTCCGTTCCCAGTTCTGATGCCGCAGAGCATTGCCTGTGTCCCTATTCCCCATTCCCCGCCCCTTAGCAAACAAGATTCCAATTTCCCTTCCCCCCCCCACTTCCTGTTTGACCCCAGTTTATATAGTAATATTCTCAGCTATACCTTAACCAATCATTTTACTGAAATTTAACGAACCAATCCTAACATACTGTAACAAATTCTCTAACCAATTATATCTCACTACCCTAATTAACTTACACCTAGCAAAATTAATTATAGAGCAGACAGAAACAATTAGAGAACCAGACAGATTAACAATAGAAAAGTGGGGGCTATAAAGATAAAAATACAGAAATTAGGGTTTCACAACCACAACCATTGATAAGTGATTTCTCGCCCGACAGGATGCTATCAAACTAAGTTTTCTTTAACCATCTTACGATCTGTTTCTTTATCTGGTGGTGATGGGCATCATCTTCTTACTAACAGCCCAATACCACCTTATTTCATTGTGACTGGTTTGGAATGTGAGAATGTGACCTTACGCTTCAGTTTATGGCTGCCCCTGCTGTTTAGCCAAAGGCCTTAGCCTAAGGAGGCCTCAGACTATCCTAGTGAGAGAAGGCCTATACACAGTCAGACTGTGATTTTGATTCTTTGTTTTCATACCCCTGTAACTAGCTAAGTGATAAAAATACACCTAAGTTCCTAAAGTATAGGCCTTTACAGGCAGACCTGAATATCTATATTCTAACAGTTACCATTGTACCAAACAGTAAAATTAATTAAGAAATTACTAATCGGTTTATATTTGACAAACCTTACACATGTTAAAATATGCTAAATTCCATATATCTTATGGTAATATCTATATAGGTTTCCCTTTTCCTGTTCAACTTGAATCACGAGAGGCAGTTAATCAAACTGCTTATTGTTCTTGGTATTTATTTTGCAAAAGCTGTAATTAGAACATGAACTTCGTGGTCTTCTTATTTTTTTCTCTAGGCTTTAGTCATTGCTATATCATACACCTCTATATATTATTTATTTTACTGGGTGATGTAGTGAGGTATTTTCCACTTCAACATTTCTGCACTGGGGGAGTGGGTTCAAAACAACAGCTATACTGAACCATTATAATCTCACTACCTGGACCATATTTAATTTTCCTGCTGATGAAACAGCTGAGGAACATTTGACACTCATCTGAGTTATCTGTTTATAATGCAATAAATCGCTTAGAACACTTCAATTTAGAAAAGCCGTACCCAAACCCTGTGCAGTGAAAGATGTCCGTCTAACACACTGTTTATTAAACTACTTCATTTATTTGTGCCATTCTGTTTTCCAAAATAGCTTGTTTGCATAATCTAGTTGCCACCCACTCCTCATATCTATCAAATAGCTGGCCATCAACCATGTGTACATTGCTGCTTACAATTATCAGTTTTTCCTGTTTGAAAAAAGGAGAATCATGTTATAAATTATCTTTAGTTATATAAACTAAATTGTGAGATGATGATAATGAATATAAAACATCTACAGTCCCAAATAGTGCAATTAGGAACCAATTTAGTAGTTGAAAGTGAACCTTCCTTCCATAAATATACTTTGCTAATCAGAATAATTGGAGCTCTGAAGTATAGAATGTGAAGGACAATGTTCTATATAGAAAGCTTTCCTTTTCCCCAATACCTATTATTCAGATATTTTCAAATATAGAATCATAGAATCTCAAGGTTGGAAGGGACCTCAGGAGGTCATCTAGTCCAACCCCCTGCTCAAAGCAGGACCAACCCCAACTAGATCATCCCAGCCAGGGCTTTGTCAAGCCTGACCTTAAAAACCTCTAAGGAAGGAGATTCCACCAACTCCCTAGGTAACCCATTCCAGTGCTTCACCACCCTACTAGTGAAAAAGTTTTTCCTAATATCCAACCTAAACCTCCCCCTCTGCAACTTGAGACCATTACTCCTTGTTCTGTCATCTTCTACCACTGAGAACAGTCTAGATCCATCCTCTTTGGAACCCCCTTTTAGGTAGTTGAAAGCAGCTATCAAATCCCCCCTCACTCTTCTCTTCTGCAGGCTAAACAATCCCAGTTCCCTCAGCCTCTCCTCATAAGTCATGTGCTCCAGCCCCCTAATCATTTTTGTTGCCCTCCGCTGGACTCTTTCCAATTTATCCACATCCTTTTTGTAGTGTGGGGCCCAAAACTGGACACAGTACTCCAAATGAGGCCTCACCAGTGCCGAATAGAGGGGAATAATCACGTCCCTCGATCTGCTGGAAATGCCCCTACTTATACAGCCCAAAATGCCGTTAGCCTTCTTGGCAACAAGGGCACATTGTTGACTCATATTCAGCTTTTCGTCCACTGTAACCCCTAGGTCCTTTTCTGCAGAACTGCTGCCCAGCCATTCGGTCCCTAGTCTGTAGCAGTGCATGGGATTCTTCCGTCCTAAGTGCAGGACTCTGCACTTGTCCTTGTTGAACCTCATCAGATTTCTTTTGGCCCAATCCTCTAATTTGTCTAGGTCCCTCTGTATCCTATCCCTACCCTCCAGCGTATCAACCACTCCTCCCAGTTTAGTGTCATCTGCAAACTTGCTAAGGGTGCAGTCCACACCATCCTCCAGGTCGTTGATGAAGATATTGAACAAAACCGGCCCCAGCACCGACCCTTGGGGCACTCCACTTGATACCGGCTGCCAACTAGACATGGAGCCATTGATCACTACCCGTTGAGCACGACCATCCAGCCAGTTTTCTATCCACCTTACCGTCCATTCATCCAGCCCATACTTCTTTAACTTGCTGGCAAGAACGCTGTGCGAGACTGTATCAAAAGCTTTGCTAAAGTCAAGAAATAGCACATCCACTGCTTTCCCCTCATCCACAGAGCCAGTTATCTCATCATAGAAGGCAATTAGGTTAGTCAGGCATGACTTGCCCTTGGTGAATCCATGCTGACTGTTCCTGATCACTTTCCCCTCCTTTAAGTGGTTCAGAATTGATTCCTTGAGGACCTGTTCCATGATTTTTCCAGGGACTGAGGTGAGACTGACTGGCCTGTAGTTCCCCGGATCTTCCTTCTTCCCTTTTTTAAAGATGGGCACTACATTAGCTTTTTTCCAGTCATCCGGGACCTCCCCCGATTGCCATGATTTGTCAAAGATAATGGCCAATGGCTCTGCAATCACATCGGCCAACTCCTTTAGCACCCTCGGATGCAGTGCATCCGGCCCCATGGACTTGTGTTCGTCCAGCTTTTCTAAATAGTCCCGAACTACTTCTTTCTCCACAGAGGGCTGGTCACCTCCTCCCCATACCGTGCATCATATACATACATGATGTGCTTTCTGGGAATGTTCTGGCTCCAGAAAATGCTTTACAGTGATATTTCTCTTAATGGACTGTAATTTGCCATTTATTGACCTGCTTCATGCAGAAAATCTAAACTTTATATAAAGGATCATTTCACTTTATCATAAATCACTTGATACTAGTAAGCAACCTTTCAAATACAAGTAGAAATTCTAGTGGGAGGACAAAGTGGCTGCTCTCTAGCTCCAGTCTTCCATTAAAGTAGGACTGTAGATCAAATGACTGAGCTGAGAGACTATAGATGTTTATTTCAGCCAGCAAAAGAGCTTACTTTGTTTCAGTTTTAAATATCTGTATGCCAGTCTTCCTGTCTTTTAAATATTACTATATAACATTATCATGAAATCGTCTGTGCAGGGATGGTTAGAAGTAATTGCCCCTCCTAAGATTGCTCATGAAAGTAAACAAAACTTTTTAGCCTGATTTTCCACTGCCTTGTACTCACTTACCTTATGCTCCAAAGGCACAAAGTGCATGAAAAATCCTAACACACACTGACATGACAACAATTTCACTCATTTCACATTCACTTGGCACAGGTGTAAATGACTTCACAAGGTGCAAAGCGCTGGCAAATAAAGCCTCTTTGGCGTTAGGCCTGGCCTACATTCAAAAGCTGCACCAATGAAATTCTACATTTCTGTCTTGTCTCCAACAGAAGTGCACCCGGAGTTACTGTGAAATAGCTATTCCCTTTTCCAAAGGATAAAAGTTTCCTACCAGTGGAGTTCTATTGGCCCCCTGTAGTGTGAACGCACAAGTTACAGCTATAACTAGTTCACACGCTGCACCACTCTCTGCAGCAGTGACCTACAGTAACTCCTCACTTAACGTTGTAGTTATGTGCCTGAAAAATGCGACTTTCAACGAAATGTTAAGCGAATCCAATTTCCCCATAAGAATTAATGTAAATGTGGGGGGTTAGGTTCCAGGGAAATGTTTTCACCAGACAAAAAACTATATCTATATCTATATATACACATACACATAACGTTTTAAACAAACAATTTAATACACAATACGTTTTAAACAAACAATTTAATACTGTACACAGCGATGATGATTGTGAAGCTTGGTTGAGATGGTGAAGTTAGAGAGTGGAAGAGGGTGGGATATTTCCCAGGGAATGCCTTACTGTTTGGGTGCCACTGAGCTACCAGGTGTTGCATACATTTTTTTCAAGCTCCTGAACATACATTTTATATTTAAAGATCTAAAATATATATATCTTCTCATATTCCAAGACTATTACTATTTTGTTTTGATGCTTTTTTCTTGAACATTTTCCAGATAAAGCTTTGGATTAAGCTAAGCAAGGTGATCAAGAGCACTAAATTTCAACAACAGAATAGAAAATGTGGCCTTCGGCATATTAAACTCACTGCTGTGAGCTATACATGAAAATATATTACTCACCTCAAAAAACTCTCCATTGCTATAATTGTCATTTCACACATCAGTGATCAATCTTAGCTAAGCACATTCTGTAAGTCCACACAATTATAAAAAATTATACATACCAAAGGAAAATTAAAGCCCTTCCTGTGACTTTATATGAAAATGAATTTTCTGCTGCTTTTTGGTACAAGGACAAACAAACTGAAGAAATGCAACCAGCTGATGGGAGGGACAATGACTCGGCAATCTACATTGTGCATACTTTTAATCACAAACACATACAAAGACAGCAAGATTACTTTAAAAACAAAATCTTTAAAGTAGATCCAATCTGTAGTCTTAATAACCATCCACACACACACACACACACACACACATGTGGGGTTATGGAGTACAAAGTATATACCCCAGTCTCTCCTTCCTAAGAGGTGTTAGATCAGGATTCTTGATCTCCAACTTGCTCTGCTTTTTCCACTCAGCCAATTGCAGCTTGAAACCTCCAATCTTACACATGAGCCTCCCAATCAGAAGCTGTAGCTAAAGATGCTGAAGAACATCTGGGAGGTAAAAATTCCAGGCTACATTTAGGTGACTGCCAAAAGATTAAAGATAGTTCTTAATAATAGGAGGAAGGGTTGTTTGGGTGAGGAAAATAACTAAAGAGTGACACTAAACTGAGAGGGAAGTAGACAGAAGATCACAAACAGAACTAGTCAGGTATTTACTGTCAAAGTGATGCTGATATAAAATGAAATTTCTGCAAAATATAAATTTTCAATGGAAAAATTTTGATTTTGCTGAAATTATGTGTTTAGATTTTCTTGATGGATTTTCTTGGTTCAACCCAAATCAAGAACAATTTGGCTTTTTGAATTGAGCCAATGCATTTTGTTTGGAGTCAGTCTAAGGCCTTGGCTACACTTACAAGTTACAGCGCAATAAAACTGCCTGCAGCGCTGTAACTCACTAACTGGCTACACTTGCAAGGCACGTGCAACGGTGTATCTCCCCAAGTTCTCTTTTATCTGCTCTTTAAAAACAAACAAAGCCCCTGCTGTTTGCTTTCAGTGATTGAGAGAGAGGCAGGGGATGTGGAGGTGTGTACCGGTGTGTTTTGGGGAAGTTAAGGAAGCTGCGGAAGGCCGGTTTGGACTGGTACAAAAAGCACGGGGAACGGGGGTCCCTGAACAGAACGCCCACAGAAGAATTTAGGGCTTAAAACCCTTTTAAGAGCTGAAGTAAGCTGGAAATTTACAGTGGACCCCGGACGACCTGATTTGAGCAGCAGGTGTTTTAGTCTGGCTGCCCTATCTTTTTTAGAATGGGGCTTAAAGCCCTTAGCCAGAGTGACAGGCGTGCCATTTGTATGTCTACACTACCGCGGTAAGTCGACCTACGCTACGCAACTCCAGCTACGTGAATAATGTAGCTGGAGTCGACGTACCTTAGGTCAAGTTACCACAGGTTCTACAACGCTGGGGGCTGATGGGAGAAAATATCCTGTCGACTTACCTTACTCTTCTCATTGGGGGATGAGTACTGGGGTCGACTGGAGAGTGATCTGCAATCAATTTGGTGGGTCTTTACTAGACCCACTAAATTGACCACCGGTGGATCGATCTCAGAGCGTCGATCCCGGCTGTAGTGTAGACCTGCCCTCAGTGAGCCTTTCCCCCAGCACTTAAGGCAGCTGGGGAGAGGTCACTATTAGGCATTGCCTTACCACAAGAGTTGCAGGGCTTGAAATCCAGAGAGCGCAGAACATCTCCAGTACCAAGGCCATTACCCAGACTGGGTGCCAAAACCACACACAACAACAATAATTTTACGAATGACTAACTAACTACACAACATGTACTATTTACAGGACTTACCTAAAGACTTGCAGAAGCAAGGACAGGGAGCTCCAACAACCGTCAAGGGCAAAAGGAAGGAACTAAGAGGTTAAGGACAGGTCTCCCTTTATGCATGCACAAGGCAGTAGAGGACACTTGGGTCGCTCCGATGGGTATCACTAAGGGGAAAAAAACCTCTCCTACAACGGTGCACTGGAGCACACAAACACCTATAATGGAATGGACATGTGCAATCACTTGAAGAAGAATATCAAAATTTCCAATGAAATGGAAATGTAAATTTTGGCTCAGCTCTAAGAAACCAACAAGTCTTTTGGAGGGAAGAAATGAGGGGCCACCACAGAAAGCTGCTGCTCACCATCTCTCCTGCTCTTTGCCCTGGGGTGAATTTCACTTACAGAGAGCCAGCACCAGACTTATATGTCACATACGTGGTTCATAGGTCTGACACTAGCCTTCTGAACAGAGTACATTTCATGCAATGGCAACTTCTATCCTTGTGTTTACTGATGTCTCCCCTCCCACAGACACAAACTCCTTGTTATCCTTATTTATTCACCATGCAGTTATTTCTGTGTAGTGGTCTAATTCAGGCTCCTATCCTGCAAGCTATTCCACATAGGCAAATCTGCACCAATGTGGAGTTCCACAGATATAAGGTCCATTTCAGATGCAAGGCTCCATCCAGAGTACAGATTGCAAGATGAAGCCCATAAAACGTAATTGCTAAAGGACAAAGGCCTTTGTTCTATTGGCTTCAGCGCACCATGAGCACCCATAGCTTAAATTA
The DNA here is from genome assembly GCA_037349315.1 of Chelydra serpentina. Lineage (NCBI taxonomy): Eukaryota > Metazoa > Chordata > Testudines > Chelydridae > Chelydra > Chelydra serpentina. The sequence goes on from JBAIAC010000004.1 coordinate 111,340,878, forward strand.
ATAAAGCAAGCAATGATCTAAAGATCACTAGAGCACTATCCCACATAGAAAAATGAGAAACTAAAACCAGGGTAAAATAAATATACCTTCATCGTAATATTCTGTGCCATTCACAATTATTTTAATGGAATGGCTCTTTCCAGATTAAGGATCCACATAGAACAGCCGCATCAGTCACCCTGCAATGCACATTTTTAACAGGGTACTCCATAGCAGCACCAGGCAGGACTTACTCAACTGCCTATCGACCTCGACATAACTTCAGAAGGGGCTTAATGTGAGCACATGTAGTTGTAAGGCAATTTACCGTGGTAACTTGGTCACCACTGTAAGGCAGAAGGGAGATTACTTGGGGATGAGAAAATGAAAGAGGAAACCAAGCTTCAAAAGAGGTTTGCATAACAGGCTGTACAGTGTAATTAGTAAAGGAGAAAGGACAAAGTGTGAGAACAATGGGATTAGAGAATAAAAATTAGTTGTGGAAGCACAGAGAACTCTCCACAGGAATGTTATAAAACATAGCATTCATTTTAGATTTCTCTAAAGTTAGATGTTTTAAAACCACTTGCAGTAAACCCAAAATGTACTACTTAATACAGAACAGTATAAAACATGTATGATTTTTCTAAATGTGAAAATGTTACTATATGTAATGGAAAGTATTTAGGTAAGGTTTAATAGCTGGAAATATTTGGGAAACTAGTCTCTAGCTGAGCCCAACCTAACACCTTGATGCCAGGACAGAATACGTGTTAATGGAAAAAGAAAACAAGTTTTACACCTGTATACAGTAATGCCTCACTTAACGTTGAAGTTATGTTCCTGAAAAATGCGACTAAGTGAAACGATTTTAAGCTAATCCAATTTCCCCATACGAATGAATGTAAATAGGAGGAGTTCGCTTCCAGGGAAAGTTTTTTTGCCATACAGTACAGTACTATAGTTGGGAGGTTTCCCCGCCTTACCTCACACAGGCACAGCCCCCTGGCACTGCAGACAATGAGGTAGGCAAGGAGGCTGAAGGTGCTGTAGGCTAGGAGCAGCACGTTGCGCAGTAGCAGCAGCAGTTTCCCCTACTCTGCAAGCACTGGGGCGGGGGGGGGGGGGGGGGCCTCAACTCTCAGCCTGCCCTCTCCACCCTTTCCCCCAAACCCAGCTGTGGAGAAAGCAGGCAGCCAAACAACGTAAAAGCAGAGCATTGCACAACTTTAAATGGAGCATGTCCTGTAATTGAGCAGGGACATAAGAGAGAGAACGTTAAAAGGGGAGTTATTGTAATTGTTTTTGCACCTCTGGTTCATAGATGGGCTAAATGTATCCTCATCTCAATACTCTCACACACCTCTGAGCATTCTGACCATTTAAATGAATAGAAAGTACACTTAGTGAGCATTTATCTGTAGGGTCAAATCATGCTCGCTCACCGTATACTCATTTAAGTCAATGGAACTAACTTCTCAAATAAGATAAATAGGTTTTGGACCAAAGTTTACAATCCAATGTTTTCTTCTTTTAAACTGGTGAAGTAGTCCTTCCTACCTTGTACGTCAGTGGAGTGAGAGGTGATCCCAAAATGTGTCATTCAGAGTTAAGACATTCAGTGGTCTTCACCAGACTGACACTATTTTTAGTTATATTGATGCAAAAACTGCTGCAGAAGAAAAACGGTGGTGGGAATCTAAGGACAAGTAGTGGTTTTTCAATTTTCTCTTAGTAAATAAATGACATGCCTACTAAAATTTTACCATAAATAAAAGCAAATCCTTCTAAAATCAATTACAGAATATTTATAATATGGGCATAAGTCAATATTTATGAAGTGTTTTTATTTATGTAGACATGCTCTAGTTATCACTAAGATATAACCTTAGCCAATCTCCACATTTCAAAGATTAAACGGCTAAGGAAACTGACCCATTCTCTACTACAATTCCATGTAGAAGGATAGTGAGGAGATAACAACAGAGGTACAGAGAGAGAAGAAAAAAGGGATCTGCATTACCAGTAATTATGGAGTTGGTGGTAGAATCTCCTTCCCTACCCCACTAATCATTTAAGTGATTTACAGCAGATCCACCTCCAAAAGAATTTTTAATCTATTTAACTGGGTTTGCAATGGCTGAAAGTTTAGGTTTAGAGCATAACATTTTATTTTAACAGTACTGAAAAATTATTTGCCAAAAAACAACTCTAAGGGTGCATCTACATGAGGGAAAATGTGCCTTATGACAGGTGTCTGCTAGGGTTCCCGGTGTCAGTTTTCGCTTTTTTTTTTTTTTAAACAATGTAAGGGTGAACTGGACAAACATTGTAAGGGTGGACTGAACTATTACCCTGTTATAGAATAGTATTATACAATCATACAATCCCAATCTATGTCAGCAATTAAAAAACCCTGTTAGTTTAAGGCATCCAGGCTCTGTCACAGACACACACGCTAGAGAACAGTAATACTCGTAGGGCAGAAAGTTCCTAGAAGTAGCACTGTGGGATTCTAGATTTATCCACTCGCAACAGCTTACTTGTCAAACTCACTCCAACTGCCAGAACTGTAAACTCCACTAGTTGACAATTGTATTGATGTAAGAAGCAAAAACACATCTAACATAGATGTAATGGGATGCTCTCTTTTTATAGTAAGCAAGTAATTCAGATATATGGGAAATACATATGCCTTCTTACTCAACAATGTTTTTATACAGATTTAGGACTATAAACACACTTTAGCTGAAGAACAATGTGTAAAACAGTGTGATGATCAACTTGTAAAAATCTGATTTAAAAAATCTTTAACATTATAAAGTCTTTAAACAAAACTATTCCACAACCTTCAAGAATATTTTAAGTCTATTTTTAATCAAATAGCTTTTGAAAAGATGTTTAAATTGTAAGTTACAGAAATATCATATAGTACAAAAACAGCACCACTAACTTATATAAATATGCTGCATTATTTTTATAGTACTCAGAAGTTACATCTATAAAAATTAGTCATACATAAATCTATATAAATAAGGCTAAGTTTAGCCTTAATGGAAGCACTGCCACGCACACTAAATCTACACCTAGTACCATCTTAAATCAAAGTATGGTGTTTAGATAATATGGCAGTAGTACCTTAGATAAATCATTAAAATAATCAGTTTCTGTTGAGTCCAGTTTTTTCCCAGCCCCCACCACACACCATCCCTCATGTCAAGCTTTCATTTGTTTCTTCCACCTCTGGAGGGAAAAAAAAAAAAAAAAGTCAGCCTTTTGACAAATATTCACCTTTACACAAAATTTTTGTATGCTATTGTTTCTTTTACATTTATTACAAAAAAACCTCTAATTTAAAGTTTACATGAATCCTCAGAATCATACAAAAATTACCTCAATCTTTGTGTGTATATAGCTATATAAATACTAGATTTGGCATCTGGAACAGTTATGAAATATCCTTCAATTTGAGTAAGATATCAAATCTATTTTCACTATGTAACCTGAAGCAATATCCCCAAATAGTTTATTCTAATATCAGTTCTGTAATACTTTAAAAAACTCACAATCCACTGTGGAAAATAGTGTGTGTACATATATCATGTAATTTGCCAATTGTTTCTCCCAAACTATAAGCAATCTACAAGTCCAGTGTAGCTGAAATAGTATGAATGACCCAAGTCTTGTAATTTTAGAGTTAATAGCCTCCCAAAAAAGCCACATTTGAAAATGGGTACGAAAACCTGCACTTTCCTTCCTCCAAAATGTCTTACTTATGCTGTTATGTAGGGGAGCGACAGATCTTACGATTAAGTCTATAAACTAAATCTCTCCTTCTGTGACAGCATATTGAGAGCTTCCCCATCTTCTCTCAGATAAGTTTCAAACCACAATTTGTAAGGCACAGCCATATCCACATTACAAGAAATACTGTCAGCTTGAAAAATCATACTGCAAGCGGACAACTTTGTACCAATAGCAGATTAATACTTAACATTCCTGAAACTGAAAGATTGGAGAAAAAATTCTTTTTTCAGTTTGTTTACTTTGAGTCTATAGAGTGCTATCAAATACCAGTTTCACTACTTTGTTGATGGGCAAGTACACTTCCCATGTCATGCACTAAAATGACACTATCACTCTCATGCACTGCTCTGAAACAGCTTATATGGATACTCTCCACCAAAGCCCTTCAATAAGGTGTGTTAACTAGGAACAATGCACCGATGAAACTAAAAATGCAGCAGGCAGGTATATGCACAAAAGGAAGAGCTGGGCCTGAGAAGCTCTGAATTTAATTATCTAAAGCTTACCAAAGGCTCTTTGTAAGTATCAGGGAAGCAGAAAAACCCTACTTTAAAAAAAGTTTCAAGCACTAATTTCAGGACAAACTCTGTAAAAAGGTGCTCTATCAGAAAGAGTGTTTTTTGGATTAATCAGTTTTAAAAAATGCATAGTTGTCAGTGTGCTTTTAGTTCATATGATGAATGTATCTAAACGTATGTATATTCAATGATTGCTCCATTTCAGTTCGGGGGTGTGGGGTTGAAGATTCAGAAGCAAACAGGGCATGGTCCCTGGTGAGGGAAGAGAGGAATAAAACAGTATCTTTCTTCCCAATGGCTCTCAGCTTCTTCCATACCATTAATCCCATTTTATAAAATCAAAAAGTTTTGAGTGTCTTTTTCCATCTAGTAATAAAGAAAGAGAAGGTGGTCATGACACCCCTAGGTTTTATCCAACCCTCAGGCCGAAAAGCAATCTTACCTGACAGTAAAAATAAAAAACAGAGTCTAGGAAACTGGCTTAACATCGCCATTAAAACTTTTGCAATCCCCTCTGTAATATAATTAAAACAATTGTAACACAAACCTGAGTGCCTTACATTTAAAATCATTATCTATGACCAATGGAACAGTTCAGATTATATACTAGTAGAATAAATGGAAACTGGCTCAAATGATATACTCCTCCTACATCGAGATCGAAAGGGCATAAACCGAATGCATAAAAGGTACTAACTTGCAAAAATATGATTCTACAACAAAGAAAGAGAACCCCCATACTTAGATGTTTTTCCATAAGCTACTTCCTCATGTGGAAAACTATGCTAAAAACTGAGGCTTTGCTGTAGTCATACCTTTACAGACCTAGATAATTTCAAGTGAAGGTATACCAGATTTTCATTCTTACTTGGCAACAACAATATAGACTATTGAATTCTAGGCTGCTTCTAATGTTATCTATTTAAGCATATTAATGATTGAATGCAATTCTGCAAAAGTGGTCTCTATTATATTAAAGGTAATATTATATAATACATATAAAAATTTGACTATATCCATTTTAATTAATCCTTCCCAGCCATGACACTATAAGATAAAACCATTTTTCATCATCTGCTTTACACAGTGCTACAACAGACTTGTTTGTTTTTTTCCTTAAACCAAAGTAAATTTCAGGAGAATCCAAATTCCCAAGTATCTGAAACCTATTTCAGTAGTCAAAAAAGGGAAATCAAAGAACAAAAATAAATCACGACCAGACCCATTCTGAAAGGCAAATTAAAGGAATTTAACAATTGATGGAGATAGGAAAGAAGACTTTGTACCCTACTTAAAATATCTATTGTGATTTAAATATATCCCATTTAGAAAATAAACAGATTTGGGTATCCTTTGGAAGGTCAGTGTTCAAGACCATAAAACTTGTTTATACTGTACATTGTGAACAATCCCATTGACTTAAGTGGGTCACTGAATGGGTCAACTTAAATGGGTTTTTATTTTGTTCTAACCCATGCCCTATTTTAATTTCTATTTTTCAATTTTTAAAATCCAATACCTATTTTCAAATTAATTTTTCTGCTTTTTAATCTAGTGCCTATTTTTTGCCCTTGCCTAGTTTTCCTTTTTTTTTTAAAAAAAAAAATCCATATAGTGCAGAAAATATGTTCCTTTTCCTATTTTCTCCCAAATTATCAATCCTTCCCTTTCTCTATTGACTTCATTGGATTAAGCCCTCTTTGATCCATTCATGTTCTTTAATGGATTCTGAAAGTACTTAATGAGTAAGGGTATTCTCACTCCACAAGAAGTCCCATTAAATCAATCGCAAGGTACTATTGCAGGCAATGTTCCCTCTAATTTTTGACAGGCCGTGTGCGCAAAAAATTTCTTCTGTGCAAATTTTTGTGCGCGTGGTGTTTCGCCGTGTGCGCGGGGTTTAGGATCTGTGTGCGCACGCACACGCGCACAGCTTAGAGGGAATGTATCTAGCTGTAAATATAAGTTGGCAACTTAAACTGCATGGCTACCAAAAGTTCATCACACAATTTAGCATATGCACTTTGACAAATTAAAGAATGCATGAGTAGAGAACATCTGATCTACAATGCAACTTAGGCCCTGATCCGGCAAAGACTTACAAATGTTCTTAACTTTACACACTATAAGTATGCCCATTCACTTCAATAGGACTATTCACCAGGCATGAAGCGCCTAAGTTTTCGCAGGATCACTGTCACAATGTGCTAGTTAGGATGCAAATGATAAAGAAAAATTAAGAATGTTTGTGACACTGCTTTTAAATCACAGTAAGACTATCTTTCAGATTCCCCAATTATGTGAGGGAAAAGAAAAAAGTTTAAAAATTGAGCAAAATGACGAAACAGAATAAGAGTAAAAGGTTATAAAATGGCTATGAACAATGATATTACAAGACAGTAAAGACAAAAAATGCACATCGGCCATGCAAACAACTTTACTCATCACGGCTTAATGGACAGGCTAGTGTTCTTTTAAAGTAAGACTATATAATTTCAGATCATTAAGATTCCACATGCACCCCTTAATAGCCTGAGTGCTTATTAAGATGGGTCATCATCTGATACTTGTGCTAAACACAAGCTTGATTACAACCCAATTTTAAAACAAATGCAAATTACATAACCCTTACACAGCTATCTGATTAAACTCCTAATATTCTCATATTAGGACATTCAGAATCCTCAATATTATAAAACAAAGTGTTTTGATGTAAGAAAATGTTAATCATTCAGTGTCAAGTGGAGGGCAGAGCCCTTATTATAATGTTTATTATTTGAGATAGTAGTGTTAATTTTCCTCTTTACAGATGTTAAATGGAATTCAAAATTTAATGTAAAAGTAAGTCCACAATAGAAATATTTTGTACAATTGCAACACTGTTAACAGAGTCAGAGTGACAACAAAACCCGACAGAGCAAAGCAGTGACAAGTCATCTAAAAATTAAAAACGGGAAAAAACGGAGGACTTGGTAAATTTAGATTCTTAATGATTTACATTCCTTTTAAAGAAAATATTTAACAATAAGCGCTCACAAATATTTTTGTATTCAACCTTTATGCTTGAAATTATCACTGTTTTCCTTTAGTAGCCATAATATTGTATCCATTTTGTCATTGTTTTTAATTAAAAAACATAAGCCTGTTGAAAAGAGACAAGAAAAATTGACTTCAACATATTTTATTTGACAAAGTAAGTCTTAAATAGGATTATGAAGGAATCTGTGTAAGGCTGAGTAACAAAGGATATGGTATCATAAAACAGAACAAATGGGAAGAAGGTAACTATAACAACTAGCTGCCACTAATTTCTAATTCTTTAATGCTACAGAAGGCGCATAGACAACACTTTTCACTGATAAGAGAATACACAACTGTACCATACTGTACACTACTGTCAGTTTCATCTTATTTAAACTGAGTTGCCATGCAATAGTACATACTGAAGTACTATGCCCTCAAGTTACACTGTCATTATGTATAGATTCTTTTCTAGGTTCACAAAACTTTTGAGTTTTGGTTTAAGCCAAAAGAGCTGCCCAACTGATGCTGCAAGTTTACTGATAAATGTTAGTCAAAGCTAAACAAAAAATAGGGACTTTTGTATCACTGCTGGTTTCTTCTCCTGTCCTCCTTAACCTCCACCTGTCAACTTCTTGCTCTTTGCTCAATTGCAAAACTGAAGAGTGGTGTTGATACATTGACTAGTTGTTGGCTTCAAAAATTTTAAATAAAGCAAATAAATGCTTTCTTCTGACACAATATGCTCAAATTTTTGCTGCTTCATACTTTTTCTAAAAGGGAGTTAAGTATTGTACACATTTTCAATAGCTTATAAATTTATAAACTGATCAAAAGGGAGTCTTAAAATGAAACAAAATGTGGTTTTAATTGGCAAAAGTAAATGTTCAATGCCAATTTTATTGAATTTAGCATTTTTTCCAGCCATTCCAATTTTATAAGTTAGTTGTTGGACAAATGCGAACTTTAAATCACAATGGGATCTTGTATTTCGGCTCCATTGAAGAGATGAAATAATACTACAATAAATTTTGCTAAATTGTGGGGCAACATTAACTTGTAGCTGTCTGTATTTCCACTCCATAGAATCTGAAATCCTTGCCACTTCATCATGCAACAGTTGTGAAATTTAATAACCCTTTTAGTATGTTTGGAAGTACAGCATACGTCCAGGAAAATGAACATGCGGTTTGTCATTATGACAGATTAACAAAGTGCACCCCAAAAAGTTGCCTACAGACACGCGCACTGCTTTTTGCACTGAAAGGTTGAAAAATCCTTCCCTGGTCACTATACAAAATGGCACCAGCTTTTCAACTAACCACTGAATTTCTTTTGAACTGCATTCATTTAGGTTGACGCTGGATGCCATCCAAGATGTATACTGAAGATGAGAAATAGAAAACATCAAATCAAAATATGCTGCAATTAGAAAAAAGGAAAGGGAAGACCCTACATCTATACTACATTGGGTTGTCATCTCACCAGAACTAAAGCTAAGGAGGACATTCTCCTCTGTACTCAGTTTTCCTCTAAGAAGTGGCGCTATTGATTCAGCAAGTGGCAGTCTTAATTCATTAATGTCTCTAAGATACTCTGATAGTCTTAGATAGAAGTTCAAAATAAATTATTATTAATATAGTAAATTAAACTCTGCCTTCCTAAATTAGTCCTGTAATGTCAACTGGATTTAGCGGTCTTCATTTTCTGCCCTACACTCCTAGTGTATTGTAGCTGAAGGCTGTTAAACTGATATATTTTGCCACAGAGGTGGCTAAAACTTCAGTGATGACTGAAGTAATTGCTGTATAGTTTTTAAAAGTACTCTCGGAATCATATGGAATGAAAGGCTTTAAAACATCTGAACAGAAAAGAAATACCATCTTTAAAACAATACATTTCATTTGATATATTTAATCTAATTTTAAAAAATGTTTTCTTCTCAAAATTATCTAAGCCAATAATGAACAGCCAGCTGCTCTTCAACATTTAATTACCTCTTTTAAAAATAAATAAAAGGACACTATAGCTGATAAATACAATCATTCCAAAAACAAACTCAGTCCTTTTTCTATGGAGATCAGCGCTGGTAACTTTCAGCACTAAGCAGCTAGCAACCTCCAGTTCTAGTAGAATCTAGCTTCTTGCCACAGCATAAGCAGCAGTACACTTCCCTTTACCCGTCCCCCCCATCCATCTTCCCATTGATGGCTCCAAGTTGGACTGAATACCCATATTTGTGTCAGCCTGACCCACAGCTACTGTAAGAAGAGACTGCTGCCATTAACAAGGAAAGCAGCCAACTCCTGCGTAGAGTAGAAGCTGCTAACAGCTGAGAAAATGAAAAGCACCTACCCACATAAAAAAGGATGGGATTTAGTGCACTTGCTTTACTGAACACAGTCCTCAATCTCTGTCCCTTCAAAAAGCTTCCAAATCCACCTGTATCCCTTTTGCTATTAAAATAAAAATCAGCCACAAGTAATCTGGACCTTTCAGCATCCCCAAAATATTAACCCACATCAGGATAAATGCTATCACTCTCCCTTCTTAAAAAAATGCAATAAAATAAATTTGTAAAACAGAACGTCCCTTTAGGTCTGCCAGCGCATTTTCTTTTATTGTTGATCAGTTCAAACTAAAATATTTGCGATAAGGACCAAGTCTTGTACAGTATCCAACACATTACGAGCACTTAAAAAATAATCCAAGTAGAATCCTAAAACAAAGTAGCAAAAAGGAGAAGGTGTGCTGCCCACCACAGTATCCCAGCTGTTTGCTAGGAGACTATCTGCACTACTGACTGAACCATATCCTGGCTACCAATCAGGAGTAAAGACATTTATTTAAAAATAAAAGCATTCACTTTAAAGAGCCCCCTCCCTGATTTGAAAAGCAGACCTGAACTATGTTTCCTGTAGCAATGGATCTTGATCACACTCCACATACTGTATACCTCAATATCTGCATTGCACTACATAAACAGTTACCTAAAATACTTCAAAGGTACAACATGATGTTAAAGTTGCTAAATAAACTACTTTTCTGATTTCTATGTACTCAAGTTTTCCAACTCAGACACTACATTAATGTAATGTATATTTATATCTACATTCCTTAGAAATCTTTGAAAGTTGTCCTTTCTAGACCATTGCATAGTCATCTGGAGTTTTACCTACTTCACAGTATAAATACATACAAGTTGCACATCACCACATTGAAACCTATGTCAGTTTTGATGCTGACCTCATCTACCAGGCAGGAAAGAAAATCGCATTGCCATATAAAGCTTATTTCTGACATTCACAAAATATTCTGTTACAGCCTAGCAAATACAGTGGACACTTAGGTAACCAACCAAGAGTTTTTCATAACATTCAGTATTTTTCAAATTCGACACTTTACTGAAAGTGGCTGGTGCACTCTCCTTGTTTCTATGCATATTTAGAAGTTTTAAATTAATAACATTGATAATTGCTAACCAAGATTCTTTTCTCCACACTTGAGCTTATACACTTAATAAAGCCTGCTAAATCTTAAAAATACACTTTCTTGAATCAACTCGCTATACAAAAAGTGTTTTTTCTCATGGGTTCAAAATTTAGGATCCATTCTTTTGTTAACAATGGAAACAAATTCATCTATGTGGAAGATTATACTTTACATAGATCTGTTCTTGTAATTCAACTTTCAATTCCATTTCATATTTTCATGCACTGTAAATGAATTCTTTTCATTTGTATTAATTAAAAATAACAAATCATACATTTATGTAGCCCTGTCGGCATGAGAAATGTCAAATCCCTTAAAAAAACTAAACACCATAAAGAATTGCTTCACCCACTATTCAAGTGAAATATATCATCAGTTTAACTATACAGACCACCACTACAGAATAATTTATGATAAACTGGCTAATGTATCTAATAGCAACTGCAGGGAGATTTCGGTAGATAAAATGGAATTATCTAAAATGGAAATTGGCTTGGAACATTTGGGTCAACACTCGTAGTCTTGCAAAAAGTGCTATGGGGTGTTTAATAACCACAAGTCATCAGGACTTTGTTTAAGATCTCTTCCAGAAGATGGGACCTCTTAACAGCGCCGTACCAACACAGGAAATTGGTTTAGCTGACTGGCTTTTCTATACATCAAGTTATCGCACAGCAAGCCAGGTTGTGAATCTATGGCGCATCAACTTCCCACGCAGTAACATCCGGTGTGGACACTCCTACAGTGCACTGAAAGTTCTGGAGTGCAACTTGGCCTGAAAGCATAGTTAGCCAAGCAAAAATCCTGAAGTATGAGACTTGGCAAGTTTCAAGCCAAGCTGAACTCCAGGACTTGCACTGTGCTGCAATAATGTCCACACAGGACACATTACTGAACAGCAAGCTGGTGTGCTAGTCACACCCTGACTTGCCATGTAGTAACTTGCCGGGTAGGTGAGCGCTTAGAGGAAATAATGTTACCTACTAAATGACCAAGATCAGCTGAGTTTTCCATGGAGATATTCCATCCAAATATTGATAGAGGCACCACCCTACTTAACTTGTGAGTGTTTAGATGATCTTACCCTATGGAAACTGAAGGCATTGTGGTATTTATGTATACAGTAAATATGATAAAAAGAAAATGCACTTTCTTTAAGTATTTTCCTTTAAGGGAAGTGAAAAAGCAGCTCTCCTCCTCAGCAACTTCGCCCATCCCCAGAGGCTATCCCTCCAAAACCAGGCTGAGCTATTTTGACGAAGCGCCATGTCCAATGAGGCCTATCCAGCATCTTTCACCACTACTAAATTCATTTTGAACTCAAAACTAAAAAACACTAGAGAAACTAAATTTATAGCAATTTAAATTACTGGGAAATTACTTCAAATCTTTTGACTAGTTCCACAAACAAAATTCCTAACATAGAAAAAGTAACGATTACAGCCATGCCTTGAAAAATCCATTCATGAGGTTAAGTGGAAAGTTTTCCCTGATAAGTGGGCCTAAACTATATGTTTTTGTAGAATTTGAACTTTTATTTAAGAAAAAAAAATTTCTAGATCACATTGTTATGTTAAAGACAGCCTTTCAACCCTGGGCCAAATGTAAACTAATACAGTATTGTCTCCATGAGTCTGTAGACAGCTCTGATGCTGCTCCAGCTCATAACTTGCCAAGCAGCAGCACCCTGAGTAACAACACCAAGAAGCAGCAGTGTTAAGAAACAGATGACTCTGGTCAGTTTCACTACTGCTGATCAAAACTGTAGACAAAAATGAAGCTGCTGGAATCCCAAATTTTAGGCTGCTGCTGAGGAAAGCCATGGGCATCAGCAAAGGAATACACAACAGTTACCAACAGTGGGAGAGAACACAATAAGAATAAATTATAGGGAAGAAAAGAATTTTCTTTGTCCTGCTCTCTCCCCTTACAGCAGCTAGGAGATGCTGGGAGAGGTGTAGACTGGTGCAGACCTTTCCTCACCCAACTATCAGGAGGCTTTCAAGAGAAATGAAGGGGGGAAAAGAAGAAGAGATAGTAAGTTCCCTCTGTTACAGCAGCCAGTGAGATGCTGGACTTTCAAATTTATCAGACACCTACTATCCAAAGGTCAATATAAGGAACCATGCAGAGGGTAGATGACTAATTACAACCTTTGTTTTTCTTTTGCAGGAGAGCAAGGGGAAGAAGATTTGGAAGATTATTATATGGCTCAAGAAGCTGGAATATGCCTTTCACCTCTGAGTAACGATTCAAATACAGCTGACACAGGCAGTGTCAAATGTTTATCATCTTAAGGCTGTTCACTAGCCTATACAAAATTATTTGCAAATTTTAGTCTTGATGTTAGTAGGCAAGAGTGCCTCCAATCTCCACCCCTACTCACAAATATATTCTGTACAACTGGCCTCCTTGTTGGAAGTCTCAGCAAAGAAAACAAGGAATAGTTATGAAGACTGAAACGCTCTCAGTTGAGACATACTGGTGGGGTAGCAAAACTTGAAATATAAACTTTAAAACTTGACTGCTTGGGTCAGATAGAAAATTTCAGTTTTCAGAGTTGTAAAGACAATATCTTTCAGAAGCACTAAAATCACTAAGCTATCTAAATCTTATTTTGTGGTTACAGTTATGTCTACAATCCAAATACAAGATGTATTGGCATCATAGTTCCTAAGCGGTGACGACAGGCAAAGATTGCTTAAGAGTAGTTGCAGCAGACAGCAGGGTAATGACACTTCCCAGAGAAAATATTGTTAAGCTAAAAAGGGACCCTCAGAAGCTCTCTCATCTGGTAAGCACTTAAAAACCTAAACTTCTCCTCTGTTCTAAGCTACTGGCTCAAGTTCTGGAAAACAGAAGCCAAACATGGCAGAGCTAATCTGTATATATGGCATTAGGACAACATTACTGTGCCATCACTGAAAAAAAGCCTGATTTCCTATTGTTCATTAAGCTGCTACAGCAATAGTATGGCCTTCATAGACAACTACCAAATAAGAAGGTAGAAACAGAAATGGAATCCAGATATACAAAGGGCAAAATTAAATACAAAAATGTAGATGGCACTCAAATTTTTAAACCAACACAGAAAAAAAAAAAAGAACAATTTTAAGTGAAATTCAATATTATGTTCACAACTTGATTTCAATATACACAGCTATTTACAGTGCAATGGTCCTCTAACAGGAAACATGAAATATCATACAAACGACATTATATGGGCACAGAAGATTAATCAAAGTTGCAATTCTAACCTGAATTACTAACCTATTCTGCCCACACGGAGTCTCACAGAAGGCTATCTGTAGGTTTGTTTTTGGGTTGCTTTTTATTAACTTAAGTCAAATCTTTAATTTAGGTATCATTTTGGTCCTCCGGCCCCAGCACCTGTAGACTGCTCAGTATTACTGATTATTAGTCTGGCTACCATAACACTAACATAATTGGGAAGTATCAGCTTACCACAATGTACTGACTGTAATGGCATTAAATATAACAGTTTCTACAAAAGTGAAAATACAGTTTTAGATATACACACAGAGTTAAAACTCACCAAATATAAACATATAGCATCTGAAGTTTGTTTTGGCTTTGTTTGTATGTTTTAATCCTGTCAGGCACTGGGTTTGACTTATTAAATACGTACAAAGGTTCTAATATTCTCAACATGTTTTATAAACATGCATTAACATATATAAAAACTGAGTTCCACTCCTAGTAAACGAATCACAGATGTTAATTTTTGAATACTAATGTTTGTCGATGTTTCAAATACCACATCTTCTGAAAACTTTATACAATACCAACTTTCCATTAGAATGTAAACTTTAACGTTTAAGATTAAATAAGTACTAGGTGCTACCTGACCTAGGCTAAATATTCCTACTAAGTTGCCTATTAACTCTTTAAAAACAGATTGGCAAAGGCCAAACTGATTATTTGCATATTTGCCTTTATTATACTCATACAATATTTAGTCGGGATTTATTATCACATAAGGAACTGGCCATATGAAGGCTGGTTATTTCATTGACGGGGTTATCATTTGAGTCCCAGCTGAGCATTGTTTTCTGCCCTTCGGCTAGTCGGTCTCGGAGCTACACAACGAGACCTGAGCTGCACTCAATTTAAGCCATGTTAGAAGTAGCCCGCCTCGGGTGTCCGCCCGCAGAGCAGGGTGAGGCAGCGAGCCCGGCGGAGTCCCAGACCCCGGCTAGAGGCGCCGCCGCGCGGCTCTGCCCTGCCCCTGCCCCAGCACGGACCCCGCTACAAAGCAGCAGCGGCAGCTGTCAGACAAAAAAAAAAAAACAACCTCAGCGAGGACGAGGCGCTTGTGCGGCTCCATCGCCCGGACCGGCCTCCCCGCAGACACAGCGACCGAACGTGGCAGCGAAACACCCGCTCCCCCGCCCGCTTCCTGCGGCCCCGGGCTAAGCGCCCCCGCCGCCCCCGCCCGGCCCCGACAAGCCCGAGTCCCACCCACCCCGGCCCCCTGGGGATCCAGGCCGGTAACCAGGGTGGGGGGGGCTCTAGGCCCGGCAGCGCCCCCGGGGCCGCCCAACTCCCCGCCAGCGGCCGCCACAAGTTTGCGGGGCGGGCGCCGTCCCCGCTCTCACCTCGGGCCCGGCAGCGCTGGCTCGTGGCGGGGCGGGGTCCCGGCGCTCCCCGGCCGAGGGGCGGGAGCGGAGCAGTAATGGCAGCGGCGGCGGGAGCGGGGGGGGGGGGTCTCCCAGGCGGGCTCCGCTCTTTGTCTCGGCGGCGGCGGTTGGCTCCCGCGCGCGCTCTGCCCCCTCCCCGGCGGATGCGTCCTCGTGAGGGGCCGACGAGTCCCCCCCGCTTTCCTCTTCCTCACCCCTCCCCCGGGCCGGCCGGACGTGCCCAAGGCCCCGGCGCTCCTGCCTCTCCTCAGCCCGGCGGCGGCGGCAGCAGCAGCCCCTCCCCCCGCTACACACCCCTCCCCTTCCCTTCCCTTCCTGCCGCGGCCGGGAGGGGCGGGCCCCTGGGCTCCCCCCTCGCTCCGGCCGGGAGCGGTGCTGGGCTGGCTCGGGGGCCGGGCAGCGGCTCCCTCCCACCCTTCCTCCTCCGCCCCCAGCCCGCAAAGTTTGGGGGGTCCGGGCCCGCTCCTAGGGGCGGAGCCGCTAGAGCAGTAGGACGGCCAGGATCGGGCCCACGGCTGGGCACGGGGCCCGGACCCGCCGACCGGCGCACACCTGAGCGCCGCTGTCAGCTGGGTCGCCAGGGCTGCGCTGCCCCGGGCGCGTGTGGGCCAAGCCCTCGCCGAGCCCAGGCTGCGTGTGGCGGGCGGAGGGGCGCCAAAGCCGGTGGCTCTGACTGGAAACGGAGCGAAACTGCTCTGGAGCGACTGAGGGAGACGGTGTGAGAGAGAAAAGATGGAGCCGCACAAAGCCGTTCCCCCACCCGCCCTCTTTTTGACTCCAGCCGCGCTACAGAGTTTGCAGCGTGAGCTGCGCCTAAGGCGTCCTTGGCAAGGGACTCCCTGCCCAACACATCCTTTGTCAGAGCTGCACTCGAGACTGGATTTCAGTCATTTCTCCTGCTGAACTGCACATGTTCCCCTCTCCTTCCCGGCCAGCTGAACGCGGGGTTAGCTGCCAGGGCTGGGGACAAAGCGCTGGGCCTGCCCACTAAAAATAGAAAGCATTGAATGTGATTCCCCGAAGTGCCACCCTAGGGAAGGGAACTTTCAGGAATAGCATCACAGCGTCTAATCGAGCGGATTGGCCAAGGCTGTGAGGTCACTCGCAGAAGCTCTGCCTCCTGGAGGTAGGACTGGAGCGGAGGGAATACACCAGCGCAGAGAGCTGCCTAGTAAAAAGGTAGTAATGGGAGTGCTGTGCTGTGCTCCCTGTGTGCAAGAAATTAAATGCAAAATACGGTTACTGCAGTAGCACAGTTGTGACTTTAAGAGCACAAACATAGGAAATGTCTAAGTTAAATCCTCATAACTTTAATGTGTCCCTATTACACATCTAGTATTTTGGATTACTTTGGGATGCTAGAGGAAAGTAATAATACTTTAAAGCATGTGTAGTATAGGAAAATTAGCATTGCTGCTTCCCGGGAGAACCATACATTTTGCATTTCCTGGCTTTTTTGCCATTGTAAACATTCGACTTTTAAATACAAAAATCTGTTCACAAAATATAATTTTCCTAGGTCCTCCTCTGCTCTTCCCCGCTCCAAAACAAAAACAAAAGAACTGTGCAAGACACGAAAACTTCTGAAATCACTGAGACATTTTCCACAAAAGACATACCACTGCATAAGTATGCAACACACCCCTCCTGTTATGACTGCATCTCTACATCAGTAAAGTGTGCCAGGTAGAAATGCTCATGCCAGATAAACCTTAAATGAGTCAAGCAACCACTTTGTCAATGCATGCACTGACTAGGTTCAGTGACATGTTCTCACTCAGCCCCATTGAAGTCAGTGGGGCTCCACCCAGGTAGAGGCATTGGCAGGATTTAGCTCCTAATTGTTTGACACTAACAATTATATATATTGTAATAAAACAAATGTCTTTGCCCACATCATTAACACTACCATATCAGTTTCATTTTGCTTTAGAGTCATTTTCACTTCACTTTAATGTTCTTAGTAAAGCAATGTTGGGGTTTCAAATATGTTTGTTTGGAGAGTGTTTTTAAACAAACCCTTTTAAATGGAAAAATGTCTGTTGGTCTTATATTTTATAAATGTTTACAATAATTGAAAATTTAGGCCAAATCGTAAATGCATGCTGCAACATATCATGAAAATTTCTACTGCCTGTGCTTAGTTCAGAATTATTTTAATGTTCATAACTATGGGTGAATCCTCCTTCAATAGATGTCAATGGGTGTTTTGCTACTAACACCAGAGGGGGCAGAACTGAACTCATTGTTACAGGCAGCATGGTCTCCAACCTTTTAGTGTCTGCAGTTCTCAAAATACCAGCAAATCATCAATGCCCCACCCTCTGCAGGAATAACAAGGGGTTATTTTGTGGTGGTAGGTGATAACGGGGTAGGAGGCTGGAGCTGCTGGTTATGGCTCTGTCTACACGAACCAGGAAGCAGCAAAAAGGCCTTTTTCTTACCTGACTGGATTCTCTGCCCTCACATTGGAATTTGATTAGCCCAGCTGCCTGCCTTCTAAAAGGATTGGGCCCAGACTAGGAAGCAGTCTAGTCTGTGAGAGAAGCTTATTGGAATATCTTTGAGGGTGAGATATTACCTGTAATCAGTTTCTTAATGTATTAGGCTTAGACTTGCGTGTTTTGTTTTATTTTTCTTGGTGACTTACTTTGTTTTGTCTGTTATTACTTGAAACCACTTAATTCATACTTTTTATACATAATAAAATCACTTTTTTTTTTTAATTAATAAACTAAAGTATCAGTCCATGTGCAGCTCCCTAGCCTGAGACAATGCTTAAGGTTCCAGGAAATGGAAAAGAATAATGAGTAGTTACCCTTTAGACCAATAAAACGAAAATAAGAAAGAAAAACTTGTAGCATCTTAGAGACTAACAAATTTATTTCAGCATAAGCTTTCGTGGGTTAGTACCCACTTCATCGGATGCATGGAATGAAAACATCTTTGTGAAATAGTTACCATCCTGATTTTACAGAGATGATTTTACCTTCTTTATTTTTAATAAAATCCTTCTTTTAAGAAGCTGACTGTTTTCTATGGTGTTAAAACCCAGGGGGTGGGTTTTTAGATCACTGTGTAACCAATTGGTTGGGAGATTGTTCTCAAGCTTCCCCAGGAAAGGGGGTGTACGGCTTGAGGGGGTATTTTGGGGGGGAGGGAAGTTCAAGTGATTCCTTTCCTGGATTCCTGTTAGATACTTGATGGTGGCAGCGAGAAGCATTTCTCAGGGTGCAGGGAATTTTGTACCTTGGGGGATTTAACCTAAGCTGGTAAAAATAAGCTTAGGGGCTCTGAATGTGGGTCCCCACGTCTTTACCCTAGAGTTTAGAGTGGGGAGGGAACCCTGACATCTTTAGACCAATGATGACCTGGGACAGCATTCCTTCTTAGGGACTTATCTTTCACACCCTTACTATTTCAATGGAATCAGTTGTGTAAGGGCTTTTGTTTTATCAGTACAAAATATACTCCAGGTATAATTACAGAGAGATAGATAATTTCTACTGTAATTAAGGTTGAAGCTAAGCTGCCTATTATAAACTCAATTTTGACCCTTCCCACCGCACTCAATCCTTCACATTATTATTTTTGAGTGCTGCAGTGTGTTAGGTGCTGTACAGAGGAATATAATACCTGCACCAAGGAATTTACAAGCTAAATTAAACAGACTATACAGTTCAGATATACAGTACACCAAGTGATGGTTCAAAGTGGCATAGACATCTTTATTTAAAAATACAGTTTTAAAAAGCACATTTAGTTTAAAATAGCACATCCTATGATTTGTGGAAGAAAAGTGTTTTAAGGAGGGATTGAAATGCAAAAGACAAAATTAAGGATTCGGAAGCTTACAATTCTTTAATATATTTAATTTATTAAGAAATTATTCTTTAAAGTAGGTTTTCCAAATTGTGGGTTATTATGACCCACAAAGGGTCATGGAAGGGGTGTGGGATAAGTAAAAATGTAAAATTTAGTTTAAAAACAAATCAATAAATGTAAACTGATTTTCTTTGGCTGCCTCTGAAGGAGAGGTACCCAGCTGTAGTTGACGAAGTTTGAAAGTTCTCATCCCATTTCATCCTGATATCTCTACAAATCAAGTTTCTCTTTGGATGGGAGCGATAACAATTAAGTATTTCAACTGAAAATATCTCCAATTCAATGGTCCATGTTTCATTAGCAAGGCAGGCTAAACCACCCTGTTTAATTGTATTTAAAATGTTTAATCTTCTTGAAAATTGAAGTTGACGTTCTGAAACATTATAATTAGCTGTTATTTCTGAAATGGCTATTGTTAAAAATTTTGCCTGCTCACTGTTAAAATTATAATTTAGTGTAGAAGGCAGTCAACAGCTCAGAAAGTTTGAGAAATCCTGCTTAACAGTAAAACAAATACTCACCATAGTGAACACACATTATTGTGTACAAAAAAGTACAAATGAAAAAAATAATCTTTGCACATGTATAAGAATGGTGTAATCATTATGAAATAATATATGCAAAAGAGAAAAGAGTATAAATATTACCCATAGCGTCTGGTTATAATTGTACAATAAGAATAAAAGAGAAAACCCAGTAGGCATTAGAAAGCTCTATCTTCAACTTTGTTAAAAGAATGAACTACTGCACATGGCTACTTCCAAACAGGCTGAGGTTGCACAATATATGGACATCTTCCTGGACTACATGAAAACAGTAAACCCATTTTGGAATTTGTGAGTTGCACAATACAGTACAGTTATTTTTAATTTTCTTCATATTTTTCTCTTTTTTTCCTTTCACCTCTTTTTTCTCCCTCCTTTATAGATGTTTCTTCCTTTTAACTGGTTTCTGTTTCATAGATAATGGTACTTATTGCTCTTTATTGTTCTGTGCTAGTTTTTTCACAGAAAACAGCATAGATGTGGTCTCTGCTATGTAAAGATTTTAATTTAAGACCTAAGACATATTAATTTATTCATATTTGATAATGGATAAGACATGGCTACCACCTCAGAGATCAGGATCTTTTCCAAGCTCTGCCACTAATTGCCTGTTTTACCTTTGTTGAGTCACTTACACCATTCCATCTGGAAAATGACCTAGTGCATGCTCCCCATAGGTCAATAGGAGGTTTTGGTGTGGAATTCAGGAAGAAGTCATTTTACCAGATCCCAAAGCATCCTGGTCCAGTTCACAGATAGACAACAAAAATATTCTGTCTCCATTCTGTCTGGTTTTTTAGTCTATTCGCATCACTGACAAAAAACTATTCCTGTCCTTCAGAACTGCCCTTATACGAGCCAATGTTATACATTTATCTATCTTTAAACTGTTACGGTATAATTTCATTGACCAGAGAGAGGGACACAAAGAAACACCAGACACTTTGAACAAATTTCAAAGGAGTACATTTTAATTAGCCTAATCTAAAAAAGAAACTCATTTTCAGAAAACATCATAATTGTCAATGAAATGAACTAAAACTTTGAAAGCATTTTCTTTTTTCTCCAAAGAAAAATCTGGACCTTAGATGAAATATGTTACCAAATATTAATTGAAGTGGTACATAATTCATGCTTAATACATATGCTTAACTCCCACTAACACTACAGGGAATTAAGTGGGCACTACATGGGTAGAACATGTCTGTAATACTCAATTAGTTACTGCTGAGTCACTTAAGTATACTTGTACAATGATTCTAATTCAGCCTGACAGTAACAGAGCTGATTTTCTCACTTACTGCATGACTGTTGTATCTTCAATGACATTTACAAAAACCACTGGGGAGGAGAGTGTCCGTAGAGCTGGAAATATTTCCAAATTTTTACATTCAGTTTACCAAACAACCCAAAGATGCTATAATTCTGTGAGTTAAATCTATCAGCAGATGATATTTTATTATGATAATTTATATCACTATCTTTTTCAGACAGATGCTAAAATTCAGTGCATTTCTGTAAGCAAAACGTCCTTGTCTTTTGGGCTTTAGAAATGTCAAGGCCCTTGACTCATTCGTTTATCTGAAGGTGACAGCCCCACGAAGTATGCCTTTTGAACCTTGTTCAAAGCCCATAACTAATCTTTCCTATTGTTTTGGAATTCAAGATACTGTTGCTAAATGACATGACTCAGACTGGTATAATAATATAGTATGATCTTACACTTATAGCACCTTTCTGCCAAGCACATTAGGATCCTTCTGGTTAACTCAGTGATACTCAAAGCCAGGGCCGGCTCTAACTTTTTTTACCACCCCAAGCAAAAAAAACCAAAACAACCCTGAGCACCGCACCGCCGAAACAACCCTTCCCCCCCCTCCGAGCACCGCCCCGCCAAAAAAAACCCAAAAACCCGAGCACCGCCCCGCCGAACAAACCCTCCTCCCCGACCGCTGCCCCGCCGAAACAAAGTCCCCCGAGCACCGCCCCGCCAAAACAAAAAAAAACCCCTGAGCGCCGCACCGCCAAAACAAACAAACCCACCCCCAAGTGCCAGCCCACCGAAACAAAAAACGAACAAAAAAACCTTGAGCGCCGCCCCGCCGAAACAAAAACAAAAACAAAAACCCGAGCGCCGCCCCAAGATTGGCCACCCCTTAGAAGGAGCCACAGTGGTATGAATTCATTGTTTCATTTACTATTTTTATATGTAATTCTCACAGCAAAATGACTGACCAAGTATTATTATTTTATCAACTACAATTGGTTAATAACATAGTAAAAGCATCCTGATTGGTTATTAACTGAAATTGGTTAATTATTAAATCACACTGTTTTAATATCATGTGCTGCAATGAGCTAGAGGAAACAGAGGCTCAGTTTGAATATCACTGGGTTAACTATAAAAAATCAAGAATCACAGCGCCCAACTCAGAAGTGCAGCCACCTCATAGATGGAACACTATAATTGTCTAGCACACAGCAACACTACACAAGAGTTTAGTACAAGTGAAGAACATAGAAACCAATTGAAACTGCAGAAGGAAATGTAGGTAGGCAGAATATGTAATGTTACTGATTGTTCTTTATTGATCTCTCTGTTCCTCACAGAACACAGCATATATATGGGCCTTGCCACAAAGAGATTATACATTATACAGTATTTCTTATATCTTAAGTTATTTATACTTCCTGGTGGATAAGACGCACCTCTGAGATCAGGATCTTTTCCAAGCTAGGTAGGCAAAATTGGAATTTGCTCAGGACTTCATCCCTACTAACATCCCTACTAGTAGAAAAATAGTTCTATGAGATCTTTACCCATGATAGCAGAATACAACAGGTCTAACTTTAAAGTAACTTAAAGAGGTCAATAACATTTTGTTTGACTACATAGAGTTAGTGCCCTCAACTGAGTTACAGATCACATTTACGCAGAAAAATAAGGGGCCAGCTACATTTCACTCATGCATAAAGCTGTATCTCTTCTTCAGCCATGATACAGGCTTCATGGGGGACTTACTGGCAGAGCAGCTGCACAAGGGCACCTATCCAGCCCCTGCATGCCACTGAAAGGATTTCTGCTCTGGCCGGTGACAGGTTGGTGTAGAAAGCCATAATGAGAGTGGGGCTGGAGAGGAACCACAGCTCCACATTGACATGGATCCAATGGCCACAGGATGCTGTGCAAATGGCATAGAGGCGCCACTATTCCAGTCTATATATTTGCGTAGCAGCTCAATGTGGCGACAAAGGGCTACACAGCAGCCCTGCACAATGACCTTGGGTTGGATTTCATCTCCCCAATGGTTTTGAATGAACTATATTTTTAAAAGGCACCAATAATCAACTTTATGCATTTGGGGTGGATTTCAGCCTGAGTAACTCTAGTCAATATTAATGGGAAATACACAGATTTAGAGGGGAACATATACTCCTTTATTAGCCTTTACAAGTCCCATACAAAAAGTGATGACTAATCATGGAAATGGCCTCTGCCTATATTTCCTGTAAGATTCTGCATTGCCAGCTCACAATTTTATCAAGAATCTCAGGATATTTGGTATGTATTGTAAAGCATCAGCTCCTGGAGTCATGTGATTACATGAGAAATGTAATTTTCCTTTAAAAAATGTTTCTAGTACCGATTATTTTTTAAGAAAAGTTTGAAAACTTGACCAATCAGAGCTCAGAAACCAGCATGCAAATAAAAAATAACCCGATGTTTTTTTAAATCACTGTTATAAGTCATGATTTTTGAAGTCCCGACTCATGATTTTTGGACGGTTGGGGTTGGCAATGAATTACATTGGATATTTTAAGAAATCCACCACTATGAAATTCCAGCACTGTTGTGGGCTTCATTCCTTGCATCAATTTATATTTCAGACTGCCAGCTATCAGTAAACTAAGCTTCAATCTGCATCTTACATGGATCACATCCACATCTGTTTTGTCCAGCACAGGGGACAGACTATGAAAACGTAACCTGTATTTCACATTTCAAGAGGGAATTTAAAAAAAAAAAAAAAGTAATGAAAGGCAGCTATGTTCAAAATCTAAACAGGAGGAGGAATCAAAGAAGTCATGTTTTTTTCTACCTTTCTTCATGGGCAAACAATGCCATAGGGAAATTATCAGAATCAAACCTGCCACGTACTCATAATAAAGAATCCAAATTCAAGAAATTTCACAAGGCCACACAATTTTTAATTTTTTGTAACATTATAGAATATTGTGCTGGGGTGTCACCTCTCCTGTCTTCTTAGCGCCACACAGACTGCTCGGAGACCTTCCCTTTTGTAGATACCACTGGGCAGTTCATTTATAGTGTTTCACTCTACTACCTCTACAGAGTAGTGAAGTCACAGTATTCACAGTTATCTAGCTTCACTAGACCTTCTTCTAAAAGGGTGGGGTGGTTAAACACGTTTCTTCTCTTTTTGTCACTAGGGTTGCCAACCCTCCCGGTTTGGTTGGGAGTCTCCCAGAATCAGGCTCGATCTCCTGGCCAATCCAGGAGATTTTAAGCTGCTAAAGTCCAGAGGCAAAGTGGAGCTAAGGCAGGTTCCCCACCTGCCCTGGCTCCATGCTGCTCCCGGAAGCAGTGACATGTCCGACAGTGGCTCCTAGGAGGAGGTGCAGCCAGGAGGTCTGTGCGCGCTGCCCCTGCCCCAAGCGCCGACTCCACAGCTCCCATTGACTGAGAACAGGGAACCTCGGCCAATGGGAGCTGCGGAGTCGGTGCTTGCAGGCAAGGGCAGCACGCAGAGCCTCCTGGCTGCCGTGAGCCGCTGCCGGACTTGCCGTTGCTTCCAGGAGCTGCCGCACGGTTGGAGCCCGCACTCCAAACCCCCTCCCGCACCTCAACCCCCCTACCCCAGGCCCCTCCCGCACCCAAACTCCCTCCCAGAGCCCACCGCCCCTGTCACAACCCAACCCCCTGCCCTGGCCCTGAGCCCCCTCCCACAACCCAACTCCTTCCCAGAGCCCACACCCCCTCCTGCACACCAACCCACTGCCCCAAGCTCAGCCTGGAGCCCCCTCCCACACTCCGAACCCCTCGGCCCTACCTCCCAGCCCAGAGCCCACACCCCAACCCCCTGCCCCAGCCTGGTGTGAGTGAGGATGGGGGAGAACAAGCGACTCAGGTAGGGGGGCTGGAGTGAGTGGGGACAGGGCCTCGGAGAAGGGGTGGGGCAGGAGCGTGGACTTGGGGAAGAGGTGGGGCAAGGATGTTTGGGTTTGTGCGATTAGACAGTTGGCAGGCAACCCTATGTCAGGCCCTGCTCTCCTTCCTTTCTGTGGCCCTGCTTCCCTCTGTACTTTCTCGCTGTGCTATTTTATCCAGTCTCCTTGTTAAGGGGGCAGTTAGCTCATTAGCTTCCCAGCCCCAATCTGATCTGGTAATCAGGGACTCCTGTCCATAATCAGGCCCTCCCTGTGGTCTAACTAGTTAAACAGTAAAACGAAAATAAGAAAGAAAAAAAAAGAAAAACTTGTAGCACCTTAGAGACTAACAAATTTATTTCAGCATAAGGTTTCGTGGGTTAGTACCCACTTCATCGGATAGGTGCTACAAGTTTTTCTTTCTTATTTTCATTTTGCTGACACAGACTAACACGGCTACTACACTGAAACCTAGTTAAACAGTGACCAGCCTGCTCATTCACTTGCAGATTCCCAGCACTCTGTCACAAAAACAAAACTCCACTCTTTGTAAATTAAACTTTTTTTTTGGTAGTGTTGGGTACAGGGACATACTTTATAAAGTAATGTATGATAAACTCTCCTTTGGGGATTCTTTTTAAACAAGTTTTGTTACATAGGCAAACCATTCAGCATTAATTAACTTCATTTAATAAAGTGTAAAGACAGCCAATCAGGTGTTCAGTGTGACGAACCATTCTTTCCAACGGAGCCAGCACATAATTACTTCAAAATATTGTGCACTATGGTATTTTGCTGTCACTCAAAAAATAACATTGGTCACCACAATGGAATTAATTAAATAGTGCATCCGTACAATCAATTACAGCTGTACCTAATTAACAGTGGAATTAACTGAAAGAAAAAAATAGTCAAGAAATAATATATAATTGAAATTGAGATTGTCCTGTAACTCTACCAATTATAAATCAAATCGCTAAACTACTATGTGTAATAGAAAATCAAAGTAACAAGAGTTAAAATCATTGGGTCAAATATAAATATTATTGAAAAGATCGTGTAAATACTGATTGTAAAGCCTGATGCTAGGAATCTGCCTCCTGTGTAAAAATATGAAAAGATTTAATGTAAGTCATTAAATTAAATTAAGATAAAGTAAGATTTCTTTTATTTTAAAAGTTAATAGATTTATAAGTGAAACTAATAACCAGTAGAGTCCATCAATTATTATTTTAAGTAGATTAATATAAATTTAATTTTAGCTGTCACACAAAAGAGCTGAATAAAACAGTCAGGTTGTACAATATGGTTACAGAATTGATTTTTAGGGTTTTACACTGATCTCTTTCAAAAGAGCTGATGCAAGTAGAGCAGCTCTACTGCAGCAAATGTTAGAGCATATCTAATGTCAGTGCTGCTCCACTACCCACACTCATCTTTTACTTGCTGTTTCTTACAGGCAGGTATTACCTAGTGGTTGGAGAAGAGACCTAGGAATCAGGACTCCGGGGGTGGTGGGGGGGGGCGGTGTTTCTGGCTCTGTCACTGGGTTACTAGCCTTGGCTAAGCCATTTAAGCTTTTTGTAGCTTAGTGTTCCTATCTTGTTATATGGTTATAATAATACTTACTTCATAAGGCTGTTGTGGGGCAAATTGGTGGTTGTAAAGCATTGAGGTCCTCAGATGAAAGGTATTATATATGTGTGGAAGCAACAAAGGGTCCTGTGGCACCTTATAGACTAACAGAGGTATTGAAGCATAAGCTTTCGTGGGTCAATACCCACTTCTTCGGATGCAAGCAGTGGAAATGTCCAGAGGCAGATATAAATGTGCAGGGAAGATTCAGGCTAGAGATAACGAGGTAAGCTAATCAGGGAGGGTGAGGCCCTCTTCTAGCAGTTGAGTTGTGAACACCAAGGGAGGAGAAACTGCTTTTGTAGTTGGCTAGCCATTACGCTACCCACATAAGGAAATAAGAAAACAGATCAACAGGGCCAGACGTGTACCCAGAAGCCTCCTGCTGCAAGACAAACCGAAGAAAGAAACCAACAGAACTCCTCTGGCCATCACTTACAGTCCTCAGCTAAAACCTCTCCAACGGATCATCAGTGATCTACAACCCATCCTGAACAACGATCCCTCACTTTCACAGGCCTTGGGAGGCAGGCCAGTCCTCGCCCACAGACAACCCGCCAACCTGAAGCACATTCTCACCAGCAACTACACACCGCACCATAATAACTCTAACTCAGGAACCAATCCATGCAACAAACCTCGATGCCAACTTTGCCCACATATCTACACCAGGAACACCATCACAGGACCTAACCAGATCAGCCACACCATCACCGGTTCATTCACCTGCACATCCACCAATGTTATATATGCCATAATATGCCAGCAATGCCCCTCTGCTATGTACATCGGTCAAACTGGACAGTCCTTACGCAAAAGGATAAATGGACACAAATCAGATATAAGGAATGGCAATATACAAAAGCCTGTAGGAGAACACTTCAACCTCCCTGGACACACAATAGCAGATTTAAAGGTAGCCATCCTGCAGCAAAAAAACTTCAGGACCAGACTCCAAAGAGAAACTGTAGAGCTTCAGTTCATTTGCAAATTTGACACCATCAGCTCAGGACTAAAACCACTACAACTACAAAAGCAGGTTTTCCTCCCTTGGTGTTCACACCTCAACTGCTAGAAGAGGGCCTCACCCTCCCTGATTAAGCTTACCTCGTTATCTCTAGCCTGAATCTTCCCTGCACTTTTATATCTGCCTCTGGACATTTCCACTGCTTGCATCCGAAGAAGTGGGTATTCACCCATGAAAGCTTATGCTTCAACACCTCTGTTAGTCTATAAGGTGCCACAGGACCCTTTGTTGCTTCTACAGATCCAGACTAACACGGCTACCCCTCTAATACTATATATGTGTGATATATTATAATTTTTATAAATTCAAATCATTTCTGATTCAGTTGCGAAACTCCAGCTCTTAACAGAAATATGTGAACTGCTATTTCTTAAGTTTTTAGGTGGATTTGTTGAATTTATAGCTTTTACATTCATTAGGCCTGATTTTTATCTCACATCAGTGTAAATCAAGAGTAGCTCCAATGATGTCAAGGGACTTACCCCAGAGTAAAAGAGAGAATCAGGGTTTATACCCGATTCAGTCCCATATTGCAAATGAAGATGAAATATACTATTCCATACAATGATCCACATAGTTCTGCAAACCTGATTTGAAATATCATGGTCTTTCCAATGCCAAACCTTTCTTGAACAGAGATTGCTTAATAGTACCAAAGTGTGAGAATTTCAGGATGTAGACAACAGTGCCTAGGTAGAGACAACCATACTGTTGTCATTTCAGCTGTGACATAAAAAAGAAGGGAAATGAAGTCTAACCATCTATTGCATAGACAGACCTGACTCAGTACTAACAATAAGTTATATTCCTGATTTTAACTTTCACAATACTGTTACGTAAGCATTAACATTTAACTATACAGAAGTAGATTAGCTTGTCACATTTTTGCACACTGTGATTTTTTTTCTATTTATTTATTTTAGAGTTTTCTACGGTGGCTATCACCAGAGAATCTAAGTTCTTCCTTGGGTATATTTAGTTTGCATGGTGAATGGCCCTAGTGGCCCTCATGAATTGCATAATCAACTAATTATTCCAGGGCAGGGGGATTTGCCCTTCTCCTCAGCAGATTTGGCTACCATAAGCCATAGATTCCTTGAGAAAAATGTGGATCACAGGGAATTGGCTGGGGGTCCAGGCTGTCAGTGTAGAGGTCCTATGTCTCTGCAGTTCTCCATCAGTCTCCTATCAGGACAGAACCAAGACTGTGATCCACAAAGATAGAGAGGCACCTAAACGCCCAGATTTAGGTGCCACTGCAATCCACAAAGCTCCTACTCAAAGAGAGTGGTGACCACCTTATAACTTTCTTCACACTAGTCAGAGCACTCACCTGGAACATGGGGAATGCAGGTTTGATTCCCCCCCTCTGCCTGAGGGGGAGCGAAGATCTGAACAGGGTTTTCCCACCTTTGTGGAGAGTGAGTTATGGTGGGCTATTCTGATGTGGTGCTCCCTCAAACTCTCTTGTGGAAGTTGTTCCACTTTGTTTAAATCTGTAAAGAGTCATTGGGCCAGAGAGAGAGAGAAAAAGTGAGAATGACTCTAGAGCCAGGTGGTTTGGGCACCCACCTGGGAGGTAGGATACCCAGGGCCCCTTCTCCAATCATTCTTTCATTGTTTACACACAGAGGAACAGCTTCACCAGGAGAGACAGAGGAAGCCCCACGTCACTGAGTGGTCAAAAACCCTATTCAAATCTTCTCTCCCACTCAAGGATTGGGGAGAATTGAATCTGAGTCTCCCACTTCTCAGGTGAGTGCTCTAACCTTTGGGCTAAAAGTTATAAGATTGCCATTTTGTATGGAGTGAGGTAGGCCCCTAACTCTTTCTTACTAGAAATGATGTAGGCGCCTAAATCGTCTGATTCCAGGAGAGCGGTTCCTGTTCGTAAATCGCTAGCAGAGATAGACATCTATCTCTGTGAGACGGGTGGGGCTTAGGACACACCCCTCCTGTTGACATCTCCCATTGGCTAGCTTAGGCAGTTCCCCACCTTGCATGCCAGCTTTCATGGAACCCATTCTAATGTACCTATCTCTCCCCATGCATTGTAGGGAGAGCCTAGGTGCTAAGCTCGGGCTTTATAGATCTCAGTGTTCCTGTGAAAAGAACAGGATTTTCTAGGTGATTTTCTAGGTGCCTAAATCATAAAGGTTAAGTCCCTTTTTGGATCTGGGCCCAAGCTGAAAGGGCTTCCCTTGACAGCTGCTGACACTGGAACTCTTTCTAAAGCAGAGGGGAGTGGAGAGGTTCCACTCCATGAAGGGGCATTCTTGGTGGGAAGGGCAGGAGGAACAATGATGGTGGGAGTGGTTGCACTCTCCCTATTCTTTTCCCCAGTCCTGCAGTCCATGGACACCTCATCCACAGGAATATTTCTGGAAGAAGTATCCATAGCGGAAGTGACCAGCATGATGCTGTACATTTAGATTCACATGACAACCAGGTCTTATTTCACTGATTTGCTCCATGTGATGCCGAGCACTAATCCACTAATCTTGGATAACTAACCTGGGATACTTAGGCCTAATTTTCAAAAGAACTGGACATTCACAGCACTCAGTGGCTTCAACTGGAATTGTAGGTGGTCAGTGGTAATAACTCTCTCCATTTTATTGTGCTTTACAATACTGTGTGGTGTTGTTTTTTTTAAATCCCCAACAGCTAGAATCAGGCTATTACCCAACAATGTCAACTTTCATTAAAGAAATCAAGTTTGTAGCCCTCAAGGCTGTGGAGAAAAGTTTTAAAATGTGAACCTTAAACCTTCCAATACTAGAAAGCAAATAAAAATAACCCAACATTTGTTATTATTTAAATATGATGATATTTGGGGATGTGATTTACGATTTTGGAATGTCTCGGGTTGAAAATCCCAAACGTCTCAATTTGGGGATCCAAAATTTGAGTTACCCAGAATCAGTAAGCACGTCTGAAAATGTGAGCCTTAATCTTTGTGCCTCAGTTTACCAACTTGAAAAATGGATATTATAATAATACCTACCTCATAAGGGTATTGTGAGACTTAATTAATGTTTATAAAGCACTTAAAGGTCCTTAGATGGAAAGCACTATAGAAGTGCAAAATATTATTCCCATAGTTGTAACTAATTATTCTGGGGTGTTCCAGGTGCTTCTAGAAAGCATGAATTTGTTATTAAAAGTTTACTCAGCTTTATTAAAAGTTTACTTTTTTAACCAGTGTTGAACTAAATTGCTCTGGGTGTGAATCTTTACAACAGTTATCACGTGATCACGAATAACAACAGAGCAGTGTCTGTTTATTCTCCAGCCTCAAAACTCATACAATCCTTTCAGAGGCTATTGATGAATAGAATACTCACCACATGGTGCCAGAAAGGACTTCTGTGGGAACCTTTTGAGAACATAACAACTGTCTGATTACCGTCCATCCCATAGTTTCACACTCTGCCTCTAACCTGTTGGACAGAAATAAAGGCAATGTATCTCACTAGCCCACCAAAGTTGAACCTACTGAGAGCATGAAGTGAAAAGCCTTAAACTGGGTTTGCAGTGAGAGAGCCCTTTAACCTTTTTTTTTAATTATTTGCTGATGCCAGGAAGTCAAGGAACTTGACAGTGAGACAGCCCTATCTGAATGGAGATGCTTATGAAAAACAAAATCAGCACTGGTTTTAAGGATAAAATTTACACACCGGTGTATTGGCCAGGTTAACTGAATAGTAGGTATTTTCCCCCCAGTTCGGTGAATAGAAGTATAATTATAGAAGAGCACTTTATTAAAATTGTTACCTTTGCAGTTGTAAACAAGAAAGCCCTGCCAATTTTCCACTCAATGGAAAATTTCTGTGTGCTTTGATAGCAATATACCAGAAACGGCACATAATGGAAATGCTATTATGGTTAGTGCCAGCACAAGAGGAGGGGAAAAGGTAGTAGACTTAACTCTTGTCAGTACCTTTTCTCTTTTAACATTACAACATCTTTATTTCAAGAGAAAAAGATTTAAATCTACAACACGCCCATCTGTCTTTTCAATTGTAATTTAAGATTATATCTACAACAGGCCCATCTGCCCTTTCAGCTGTAATTTCAAAGTTATTTCCTACTTATGTCTTTTACTGGTGCTAGATGAATAATGAAAGAACAGGCTGAGGGGCACTCAGATATCATGGTGTGGAGTGTGGCATAAAAACCTTAATGGAAGAGAACAAAACAGATCAGTGAATATATTCAAAGAAATTATTCACATTTGAATAATTGCTGCTATTTGCAGAAATATGTGGCTATGGGCCAGATGAGAGCTGCTTTATGTGCCCTCCCAAGGTGCCCTTCATAACATGAAACACTGCATAATGGGGGGGGCAGGGGGAAGCCTCCATGGGCTGCTGCTCTCCCTCCTGAGCTTTGCCCCCTAAATGTTCCAGCAAACTCGGATGAACCAACATGGAGGAGGAAATAATGTGTGCCAGGGATAGGGAGCAAGGAGAACACTTGTGTCATACGCTGGTCCCTGGTTTGCTCCTGGGGCAGTGCAGCTCTATGGTTTGTCTAGATTAGAGTCTGGGGTCCTTTTTTAACTCAAGTTAATTGATTGCCAACTATGTCAATTCACATGCCTGTAAGTGC
Source organism: Chelydra serpentina (assembly GCA_037349315.1). NCBI lineage: Eukaryota > Metazoa > Chordata > Testudines > Chelydridae > Chelydra > Chelydra serpentina. Next base: position 111,373,231 of record JBAIAC010000004.1, read on the forward strand.
TAGTCTAGACATTTGCGGTTTACCCGAGGCCAAATCCTAGGGTAAATCCCAAATATTTAGGGACAACAGCTAACTCAAGTTAAAAGAGGACTTCACACTCTAGTGTAGACAAATCCTCCCTCAGGGCTTGTGGAAAAGCCACAGTCTAGGCCAGGGGTCTCAAACAGGCGGCCCGCGGAGTTATTTCCTGCGGCCCACCATAGGCGCCAACTCCACTGGCAGCCAAGCTCCAAACATTACTGAGTGTTTATATTTTATTAAAACCCCTCTTTGCATTACAGTTTTTAAAAAGTTAATACATTGACTTTTAATAGAATACTATATTACTCTTCATTTTTTTCATTTTTGACTATACTTTTGTATCATTGTATGAAAAGGTTTCAGTGATGCGGCCCTCAGGCCAATTTACTAGTTCTCATGTGGCCCTCGTGATGATTTGAGTTTGAGATCCCTGGTCTAGGCCTATATGTGAATATTTGGACAACTGCCTATACTCAGGAAAATATTTGTGAATCCTAAAATGTGGGCCAGAGAAAGAGGGGGGAATGACTCTGTAGTCCAGTGGTTAGGACACCTACCTGGGGAGGTTGGAGATCCACAGTCCAGTCACACTGCTCCAATCACTCTTCCATTATTTATCCATAGTGGAACCACTGCAAAAGGAGAGATTAAGGGAGCCCCACATCACACTATATCTCTCCACTCAGTGGTTAGAGCACTCTCCTGAGGGGCGTTGTTCAAACTCTTTCTCCACCTCTGCCAAAGAGGGGGGAATTGAACCTGTGTCTTCCACATCCCAGGTGAGTGCTTTAATCATTGAGCTAAAAGTTACAAGGTGGGTACCACCTCTTCATCCTCCTCAGTTTTGAATGGGACTCGATACAGTAGGCATACTCAGAGGCCACTTACTGGATTGGGCTCTGCACACAATGTAGGTAGTCAAACGCTTGTCTTCCCCCTGGTTTGTGGATTGCTCTGCCGCTTAGGTAGGAGATAGGCACCTAGACACAGAAGAAGGCAGCGTGCTCATGCTCAAAGGCAAAAACCTACGCACTGAAGGAACCTGTACCCTGGAAACTTAGATACTGATACTTAGATTCTCAGTTTAGGCACCTACAGGGTTTGGTAGGAGTTTTGTGAATCACAGTGGAGCCAAATCTGGGACTTAGGTGCCTGAGTTTCGGATTTAGATACAGTACTTAAGTATCTTTTGTGAATCCCACATTAAGTGCTTAAATCAGGGGTGGCCAACCAGTGGCTCCGGAGCTGCATGCGGCTCTTCAGAAGTTAATATGTGTCCCCTTGCATAGGTGCCAACTATGGGGCTGGAGCCACAGGCGCCAACTTTCCAATGTGCCGGGGGCGTGCTCAACCTGTAGCTCTGCCCCAGGTCCCGCCCCCACTCCACCCCTTCCCCCAAGGAGTGGGGGGCGAGGCCTGGGGCAGAGCAGTGGGTTCAGCAACCCCCCGACACCCGGTGCCTGTATCTCCTTGAATCTTTGCACAAGCACACAGTGACTAGCTTTCATAGCTGTTACGTCATGTTACACCTGTGGCGTTCCGCGACGGCTCGTGACAAGCACATTGTTGAACGTAATGGTAAGGCCAATGTGTCTTCTTTGCCAGACGTGCATCTCTCAGTTCAAATCTTCAAACTTGCAGTGTCATTTCGCTTCGAGCTGTGCACATATGGATCAAGAATTCCCACAAGGTTCTGAAGTCTGCACTTTAAAACTGAAAACTTTGAAAAAACAAATGGATGTAGAAGCCCAGTTCTTCATCAGATTTGCCAACTGATTGCAAACTGTAACATTAGTCTCCTATTATGTGGCCTGGCACATAGCCCATGCAAAAAAGCCCTACTCTGAAGGCGAGTTCGTAAAAACGCCTCACTGATGTGATTTCAATCCTGTCACCAGAGAACAAGAAGCTACAGAAGAAAATTTCTGGCCTACAGCTTTCACTCCCACACAATAGAACGCAGAATCTCCGACCTGAACAGTGACATCGAATCGCAACTGCACTCGCAACTTCAGCAGTGTGAGTACTCGAGCATCGCTTTGGACGAGTTGTGCGATGCACAGGATAAACCTCAATTATCGGTAATTGTCCACACTGTGTCTGAAGACTGTGTTGTATGGGAAGAACTCTTCAATACTGTGTAACTAAGGGATAGAACTGGTGGACGAGATCTAAAGGAGGCGTTGATGTTGGTAGTTCTGAAAAACCACTTGCCTTTACAGAAGCGCACTGCTATTGCAAGGGATGGGGTTCTGTTCATGTGGGGATCTGCGAATGGAGTAGGGCTTTGTAAGTCTGATGAAAGCTTTCCCAAATTTTGGACATTTCACTGTATTATTCATCGGGAGCAACTGGTATCTAAGACTCTCAAATTTGATCACGTCATGAAACCTGTCTTGCACATTGTGAATTTCATTTGCTCAAATGCACTCAATCACAGACAGTTTCAAAATCTAACTGAAGATGACTCCCCTGCTGATGAAGATGACTCCCCTGCTGATTTGCCATATCACTGCGCAGTTCGATGGCTCTCGAGAGGTAAAGTTATTTCCTGGGTTTTTTTGAGCTCCTGGAACCAGTAAAATTGTTTATGGAGGAGAAGCACAAAATAGAGCCCAAGCTTACAGATTCTGGGCGGGATCTAGATTTGGCATTTCTTTCAGACATGCTGCTGTATTTGGATAAACTAAATGTGGACTTACAAGGAAAATTCTGTCTGATCTAGTGCAAAGTGTATTTGCATTCATGAACAAACTGAAGTTGTTTCCCAGACAAATGGTTGAGGGAGAGCTGACACACTTTCCCTCAATGTCACAACTTCAAGCCAGATCAAAAGAGAATGCAGCAGAACCCATAAGACGGAACACAACTAGATATGCAAGTGTGATTAAAGATTTTAACGACAGTTTTGAGGAAAGATTCCAGCAGAAAAGACCTCATATCAGATTTTTGATTGACCCTTTTAGTGCTGAAGCCGACTCTCTGAAGCCTCCTTTAGTCACTGACAAAGCAACATCCCAGGTGGAAATAATAGAACTTTTGGAAGATGGAAAATTGAAATCTGTTCAGAAGACAGAGGGGACCTTACTTTCGGGAAATCTGTACCAAAGGATAAATACCCCAACATCAGAGGTGCAGCCTTAAAATTAATCTCTATGTTTGCCTCAGCCTGTCTTTGTGAGTCTGTTTTCTCAACACTCAAACATGTGAAATCCAAGCACCGATCCATTTTGACAGACAGTCACTTAAGAGAATTACTGCATGTGAGCACAACTGAACAAAAACCAAATTTCAAGGAAATTGTTGAAAGCAAGGATTGCCAGAAGTCCCACTAAGTAAAAGGGTACGTTTTTTTATTATTATCGTTAACTATTCATTATAAATGTATAAAATATACATTACCAAGTTATGTAATTATGTGTGTGCATATATATATACATATAATCATTACATATTACTGTGGCTCTTTGGCAATGTATATTGGTAAATTCTGGCTTCTTCTCAGGCTCATGTTGGACACCCCTGACTTAAATTGTTATTCACTAAATTTCAGCCATACTATCAGGGAGCAGAATCAATAACATGTGACTAATCCCACATCACAGACTGAAAATATTGACTAGCTGTAGGGACCATTTGGTGGACCACCCAGAATAGTATAAAAATGATTCAGACAAACTATTGGGTGAATACTTGAGAATACAACTATTCACCCAATACAAGTATTTGTACAAATTATGAATGTCTCACAAGTGATTTGTGAACTAAAACAAAAAAAGGCCTACATTTCTGGACTATTTGGTTCACTGAATACTATTTGACCACCTCTGACTTTTATTTACTTCAATCTAAAATTGGCAACTGTATTTAGAAAAAAATTATATACAATGCCAGCGGTTTGTCAGATTCCTATATTGGGAGAGAGGGTATCTTGTGGGGAGGCAAAGTCTAAAATCTGCAGCCTTAGGCAATTAGTATTTTGATACTTAAAAATTAGAATACTAGCTGTAGAGGAGGGGGAAATTCCTGGCAGCAAAGTTATTAAAAGTTTACAGTCAGAGAACAGTTTATGAGGGTTGAGAGGAATTGAATTTCTCTAGCTCCTCTCCTTCAAATAAATCAGTAGAACACAGCTGACCATAATACTGAGAAAGAAAGGAAGCACTCAGTACACCCACAGCTTGCTTCAACTCAGTAATTTCATTGACCCAGAGATCTGAAATCCGTGGCTTGTTCTGACCTGCAGGCCTTTGCTTGTTCAGACAGCTCTTGAATAACTTGGATAGTATCCTATCTTTAAAGATTTAACTTTTTCACATCACAGCGTATGCATTTCTTCCTATTCTTGCTAAGCTGCTCTTCTTAGCATTCATTTTTTCAGATAACTGGATGTAGTCAAATACCAGTGCTCAGATACAACAAATGATTTTAATAAAAACTCCCATTCATTTACCACTTGTGAGAATTCCTCCTTACTGATAAGATTGTTCATTTTGCATGTTCAATGGACAGTAGGACAAACTTAGAAGAAAAAGCATTTATACAAGAAGCAATTTGCCTTGCTAGGTTTTTTTAATATATTTCACCTTCTATTGTGAATGATTCAGTGCTGCCTCTTAAATGATCAATAAAAGACGTGGGGCTTTGGCTTTGGCCCTGTTCTCCCACGCCCGGGGTGGTGGGGCTTGGGCGGGGGCTCAGGCTTCGGTCCCCCATCGGGGAGTCCTGTAGTAATTTTTGTTGTCAGAAGGAGGTCGCAGTGCAATCAAGTTTGAGAACCTCTGACATATAATATGACACTGTCATGCAGTGTAACACTTTGGGTTATTCTACAGCACTCCATCCAAACCACAACATTTTGAGAGAGAGAGAAGACTTAAATGCTCATGTTCTTACAGCCAGCACAATGGTAGAAGAACAAAATCAAATAAAAGCAGTGCACTCTGTGCAACAGGCATGGTTGTAATGGACAAACATTCCATTCTGGAATCATTTCCCAAGCCAACTCTTAAATGCAATACATTTTTCTATTTACGCTTTGGACTCCTGAAGAAAGGGTAGACCTTGTGGGATGAGATGGTAACTGAGGAAATGAGATAGAAAATCTACAGAAATTGAATTTCCCCACAAAGTAAGCTACGTAAACTTTCCTTACTTAAACAAATACTCTAAAGCACAAAGGCGTTTACATTTTCAATGAAATGCTCTGAGTAACCTTTGCCTATGTTGTGACAGTCCAAGAACCTTAAAAAATAACCAGCATATTAACATCTAGCCTACCATCTTGAATTAGAGAAGGGTTGGGAGCTACAAAACCGTGCCAAACATTTTCAAAATGTTGGGGTGTTTAAAATGATCCTGTGACTGTGACTGACTGCAAATAAACTTAAATAAGCATACAGAATAAAAGCAGAAGAGAGCCTAAGCAGGAAAGATTTTACACCATACATTTCTTCCATAGACACCCCTCTCTCTCCTCTCTTTCTCAATGGATGTGCTTAACCTCTTCTGTGTGTAATAATAAAGTCACCTATATACAGAAAAAATAACACTTAGGAAAGTTTTAAGTGCAGAGCACCTTGGAATATAAACAAATATAATCATTTAAATAATACATGCAATAACATAATACTTTGAATTTATATAGTTCCCTTCATTCTCACAATATCCCAAGAGGCAGGTAGGCATTATTTATCCCTGTTTTACAAATAGAGAAACTATGGCACAAAGAGGTTAGGTGACTTGCCTAGGGCAAAAAAGCAAGTCATTGGGTAGAGCTAGGAACAGAACTCAGAGCTCCTGACTCCTAGTGCCAAGCGCTAACTAGCAGACAATATTTTCTCTTATATGGTCCATCTCTCTAACTCATTTTCTGTCTCTATGTTCCCGTCCAGTGTCTCGGTATTTATTTAAATATGATATTCTCTATTCACATTTATTAATTCTTGTTTAAAAGTACTTTGCTCAAGGTACCTTTGACAATATTTTAAGAACAAAAATCAATACAAAACAATAAATCCAGCACCTAACTTCCTCCCCTAGCCAAGATTAACCAACCAAAATTTATCTTAAAAATCTGTAATATCTCCCCTCCCCAAATACCAATCTTCATGTCCATCTCCTCCATAGTGGCATAGCTACTAAGAGTATCAGTCATCTGTGAATAAATAGTGGTTAGGAAAAAAATCTTACTTTCTTCTTTCCCTAGAACCAGTCTTTGGGGGCTCTGTGTTTTTAATTTCATATTTCTCTTTATTAAAAGCACACCTCAAATCAGGCAGGTTGCTTCAAATAAATTAATTTAGTTTTTCTCCACTGAGACTGTTTTGTCAAGATGTACTTTGGAAAAACAATCAACAGTATGAGCTCCTATGCCATACGGGTTACTATACAAGCTTTATTGAATCCAACACTTTATGTTTGCAGGATTCAAACTTTAGCAACATTCTGGCTACAGCATCTCAAAATCTGATCTTGGCTACTGAAAAATGAATCATGACCTCTCTGTTAGGCAAGGAAAAGGCAATGAATCATGACTTGTTTACAAAAGGGCTTTCCTGCTGTACTTCCTGCACAGTAGGTGTCAGGGCAATAACCCAATCAGAACTCCACATGACCTCCTCTCATTCAAATTTAATTAGAAATTGTCCTTGTCATCATGTGCCCAATCAAATGACAATCTGAGACACTTAAAATAGTATTTTATAGTATCTAGAGCTTACCAATGTTCTTTAATGAAACAAAGGAAATTTCTTAAATGAAAACATACACAAAACAGAAAGATACAAAAAGGCAATAAACTGTAGTGTCATGTCTCTAAACTTCTCAACTGTCCTTCATTTTGGGGGAGTTTGCTAATTTTTAGCCAGAAGTACAGTCATTAGAGATTTGGCATCCCTCACTTTTATTGTTGAAAATGTTTTACGTCAGAAACAAAGAATTATGAAACTGAGGTTTACTGAAAGAATTATTTAACCTAAAGGAACAAAACACAGCATTTTAAATTTCCTGCATGAGTTATTTTTATGTCCCTCGTTTTGAGTCTTCACTACACATTCTGCCCTATATTTGAGCCTTGGCAGGTTGATATGTAAGTTTATCTTTATCTTACTGTGCTCTAAAAGTGTCTCTGTAAGGAAAGGGAATTATATATTGAGGGGCAAATTCAATGGAACATGCACACATGTAACTGAAAGGAGAATTTGGCCTGGTAACTTCAAAATTAATACAAAATTATATGAGGACTATATTATTAATGCTGACTGCATCCATATTTCTGTGGTCTTCATTACCAGAAACTCATCTTCACAGCTTGGAATAGCATCAGATAAATTATAAAATTAGAAGTGGTACATACAGCAATATCAAGAGGCAGATTAGATGTTAAATTCAGATAAGAAGGAAGGTTTTATACGAAATCTTTTGGTAGTCCATTTTAAATAAGGTGTTTCCTTTATTTCAAACAATTAAGCAGAGTATGCAAGAAAAGTGTGTGTGCGCCATCTACACCCCATTTTCCTAAAATCTTCCTCTATAAAACATTCTACATAAAAAGAAGAAGAAAACCATGGGATAATATTTATTGGAAAATTGTATAAATAAGAGTAATATTTGAATAATTTGGTTATTTGGGATAGATCTCTGCATCCCTTTTTCCATGTTAGTGAAAAGTTTAATATCCAGAGGAAGCAGCACTGGCATTGCCTATAGATTCAAACTGTATTGACATAGCTTTAATTTAAATCAGAATGTGATGCCAACTATTTCCTAGTTTCCACAGTACATTTGGTGTCCATCGAGCCTGGAGTGAGGTTGTAGGGGTTGAAATAGATGTAAAGAGTCAGAAGAGCGTTTGTCGCTTTTAGAAAAGCTGCTAGATGTTAAGGCAAGGTTACTACATCAAAATGTCATTTTCCGAAAAAATCGAATGAAAAAAGAGGGAGAGATCCTATGAGATTTGGACATAGGCAAGAAATGTGGAAAGTAGGAAGAGTATTTTTCACTTACTCTGGCACTATTCTAAAATGCAGAAGTACTGGAAAGGAATTAGAAGAACAGATCTGTTTTTAAATAGTTAAATCCTTAGAGACCCATGGTTCTCCACATTGCAAGTTTTGGACGCTGTACTTAGGGGGCTGAGTAAATCTCAGAAGTAATTCTTGTTGAAGGTATCTGCAACTGTCAAAAGAATTAAGACCAAGTCTTCAAATATAGCCTAGAAATGTCCATCATGTTTTGAAAAATCTGTATTTCTGCATAACCTCTCTAAGAATTTGTTTTCCTAAAGTATAAGGGCAATAAGGTGTGAATAGATGGACGCGGAATGAAACATATGCTGGGTTGGGTGGAAACAGTGAGTCATTGTCCTGACTAAAGGCAGTTAATTTATTTACTTATAAATTCTTTGTAATCTCATTTTCCCTTATAGTCAATGAATCACTGTTTGTTTAACGATGGAAGAAGAACAGACACTTTCTCAAGTAATATTGGCCCAGATCATCCTACTGAGATTTGTAAATGGAGGGGATCTTCTGAGCATGGATCTCATTCCCCTCACACAGAACAAGGGCTCAAACAACACTACCCACCACCTCTGTGCTCCACAGAGGGTGTTCAGTGGATCCAGGGTCTATGCTGGGGGGCAAAGGGTGGACAATGGGTATCCAGGGGCAGACTGAGGGGGAACATAAATCATACTCTTCATCCCCACAGGGAATACCTACAAAAGATAACACAGTCTGGGATTGCAGTATCTTTCTGTGGCAGGTGGGGCTGCTCTATATCACCTCCTGTAGGGCCAAGCCTGGGGGTACTTCAGGGGCTCCCTGCCTCAATCCACTGCATATGACCATAAGCTAGACATCAGTCTATGCCAAGCTCAATAACAAACTCACACTTTGGTAGTCTATGCCTTTAATTACACAAAATGCCAAGGCAAACACTCATCTGCAGTGCTTGAGGACAAGGCCTTGGCCTAGCCATCACTGAGCAGCTCCCCCTTTGTCCCAGTCTCACTCTGCTGCACTGCCTGAAACGAAACAGGCAAGCCTTCTTAACTAGTTTGCTGGCTCATTTGGTCAGTATTTCCTCCCGGCTCTTCTAGGCCTCTGGAGGACTGTCTTGTTGGTAACCGGATCTGAGTGGATTTTCCTTGAGCAGTTGGTGTCAGGGTGCCAATGTCTCCAGCAAGAGGCAGAAAAGGCCAGATAGACCCCATCAAAAGCCTCCCCCCAAAAATAAGCACGAGGGGCCGATCTCCCCTCTCTGCAATAACTCCACTGTCACGGAAACAAGTCCACATTTTGGTGTTGTGAATCCGGTTGGTGTAGCACATAAAAGGTATATGTTTGCAGTGCCAAATACCACCAAGTAATGTGAGGATTCGTATCCTTCATCACCTGTAACCATTTAAGGGGTGCATGGTCCATTATTAAATCCAAGGGAGCCCCTAAAAGATAATAAGTAATGCCACTACAGCCCATTTGAGGGCCAGGCATTTTCTCGGTTGTGGAATATCTAGTCTCTCATGGCTGCAGTTTCTGACTTAGATATAGTTTTGATTGCTCTACACCCTGAAAGTTTTGTGATAGCACAGCTCCCAAACCAATTGTGGAAGTGTCAGTTTGGAGTACTAATGGGAGTGAGAAGTCTGGACACCGAAGTACAGGCTGTTGACATAGGATATCCTTTATCTAAATGCCTCATCATATTCAATGGACTGTTTTGAGTGCAATGGCCTTTGTGAATTCCATCAGTGATGCTGCTGGGATCGTGAAGTGGGGCACAAATGTTGGTTATAGCTGGCCAGTCAGGAAAGCCAATACCTGTTTTTTGGTGACGGGAACTGGGGTCCCCTTTGGGCTTCCATCTTATCTTGCAGGGATTGAATCTGGCCGTTCACTGTGAGATACCCCAGGTACCAGATTTCCTGCTTCCCGAACTTACTTTTTTTGGATTAGTAGTGAGTCCAGCCTCTTTCAATGATTGCAACACAGAGAACATAAGAACGGCCATACTGGGTCAGACCAAAAGTCCATCCAGTCCAGTATCCTGTCTACTGACAGTGGCCAATGCCAGGTGCCCCAGAGGGAGTGAACCTAACAAGTAAGGATCAAGTGATTGCTCTCCTGCCATCAATCACCATCCTCTGACAAACGGAGGCTAGGGACACCATTCCTTACCCATCCTGGCTAATAGCCATTAATGGACTTAACCTCCATGAATTTATCCAGTTCTCTTTTAAACCCTGTTATAGTCCTAGCCTTCACAACCTCCTCAGGCAAGGAGTTCCACAGGTTGACTGCGCACTGTGTGAAGAAGAACTTCCTTTAATTTATTTTAAACCTGCTGCCCATTAATTTCATTTGGTGGCCCCTAGTTCTTATATTATGGGAACAAGTAAATAACTTTTCCTTATTCACTTCCTCCACACCATTCATAATTTTATATACCTCTATCATATCCCCCCTTAGTCTCCTCTTTTCCAAGCTAAAAAGTCCTAGCCTCTTTAGTCTCTCCTCATATGGGACCTGTTCCAAACTCCTAATCATTTTAGTTGCCCTTCTCTGAACCTTTTCTAATTCCAATATATTTTTTATGAGATGAGGAGACCACATCTGTATGCAGTATTCAAGATCTGGGCGTACCGTGGATTTATATAAGGGCAATAAAATATTCTCCGTCTTATTCTCTATCCCTTTTTTAATGATTCCTAACATCCTGTTTGTTTTTTTGACTGCCTCTACATACTGCGTGGATGTCTTCAGAGAACTATCCACGATGACTCCAAGATCTTTTTCCTGATTAGTTGTAGCTAAATTAGCCCCCATCATATTGTATGTATAGTTGGGGTTATTTTTTCAAATGTGCATTACTTTACATTTATCCACATTAAATTTCATTTGCCATTTTGTTGCCCAATCATTTAAAGAGACCACATAAAGCAGATGAGACTGCCAACTTGCATTGAAAATTAACCATATCGTCCAAATAGGCCATCACAAACTGGCTGTGGTGGCATAAGATGTGATCCATAAGACTCTGAAAAGTGACTAGGGGCCCATGCAGCCCAAAAGGTCCATGGCAATAAACTGAAAAAGCCCTAGAAGTGTGGCAAAATCTTTTGACTCTCGAGCAAGGGGTATTTGCCAGTATCCTTTTGTGGAGTGTAGTTATATATTTAGCCTTCTCCAGGTGGCCAAGAAGTCTGTCAACTGTGGCATCAGGTTGGCATCAAATTGTGGCACTATATCAAGCCTCTTGAAGTCCACATAAAAATGGGGGTGGGTCCCCCATCGGGCTTGGGAATCCCAAACCACTGGGCTACACAGCAGGTTTTTGGAATCTTCAATGACACCAATGTCTAACATTGCCCATACCTCCCACTCCATTGGTTCCACAGTCACATGTGATAAGTCACATGTTCTGGTTTTACCTCTAGGTTGTTGTGTATTGGTGTTCAATGAGATGTGTGATCTGGCTGAGCAGAGAACACTGTGTCATAGTGAGTCAACAAGTTCCTGGCTTCCTAGCATACATGAGGGGCAAGTCTTTCCGCTATTGGAATATCTTTGGGGGTCTGCTGGTTCCTGTATGTGAGGGCCTAAATCCTCAGGGAAAGTCCTAGGATCTATGAACATGTTTTCCTGAGTCCACCGGGGTTTTAACAAGTTTACATGGAAGATCTGGTTTGAACCCCAAAGAATAAACAATTGAATCAACTGATTGTATATGTTATTGTTCTACAAAAACATGTCAGTTAAGGTCTTTTATGAAAGCTTGTAGTGTTCTAAACTTAATAATCATTATGATATATGTATACAGGCTACAGTTATGAATTTATGCATTTGTACATATAGAGAACTGTGCTCATAAAACTTCAGCTTCACCGCAGAAGGACAATGAGTGATTAGACAGGGAGGCACCCCCACGTCAGTTGTTTACAGAAAACCAACTTTAGATACCTATCCATTGTCCAGCCCAGAAAAGGACAATGCTGGACCACTAAAGTTAATGGAAAGACACTGAGATACCTCGGCTCTTGAATCAAGAGGGGTTTCCACACTGAAATATCATGAGTCACCATATATTAAGAGGGAAAAAATGAGAGAGAAAAGCCTTAAAACAGACTTGTATCTGAGGTTTGGCATCCAGAACTTGAGGGCCAGCCTCTAGGTGGAAGGCTGTCTGTGAAACACTAGATTCCCCCTACAGTCAGGGGATGTGCTGGGAACAAAGGCAATAGGTAACTATTACAAAAGGAATATTATTTATATAGAAGTGTAAAGCCTGAGGTTGCATCTTTATGTTTATTTACTGTGTAACTTGTATATGTTTGCTTCCTCTGATAGTTCATCTTTGAATCTGGGTTTTTCAATTAAATACATTTTTGATTTATTTTTATTCAAACAGGATGGAGTGTGTGTGCAAAATGAGATGATAACTGGTAGATTGGTTTCACACCCACGGCTGTGATAAACCACAGGGGGAAAGTCCGAGTGTCTGGTACGTAAGAACTCAGAGAGAACAGATCTGAGGAGACTCAGGACTGAAAGGGCTGTTGGTGTCACCATGCAAGAAGTAACTAGGCAGGTGGAAGCTAGGGTGAGATCTTGTGCTTGTGAGCAAGCTACTGGCGTCAGGGATCTGAGCCATAGCAGCACAACATTAAGGCACACCAAGGGGTCAGGTGGTGACAGAACCCCATACTGGTCTGCGTGATCCCCAAAACATCACAGATACCTCTTCATGCTATCTGACAAAATAAGAAAAATTGTGCATAATTTTGAGTGAAAAGAAAGAGACAGCAGAAAGAGCCTGTCTAAACATGGTAATATGCCACAATGGCATAAAAACTCATTATTACTTGATTTTACTTCATTTAGCTTTGTTCCCCTTGTCTTTTCAATAAGTTTCTTGAACTGATTTATAACAGCAGTTGTCATCTAGCTATTTACAGGGCACATAGCATGGAAGAACAGAATTCACAGCCTTCTTTCCCCAAACCTGAGACCTCTTACACTACAGGATAGCCCCACTTTTCTGTTGTAGTGAGGCTACATCACCTTTTCAGGCCTCCAGCCATTAAAGGAAGCACATTGCAAACTAATATGAGATCATCAGACAAATTCCATTCATTAGAAGGGAACATTCCGCATATAGGGCTTGTGATCATAGATTTAGTAGCTGTAAAAGAATATCTGGTAATAGTAACAGAGTAGACTACAACATAAGGGGGGATTTGATAGCTGCTTTCAACTACCTGAAAGGGGGTTCCAAAGAGGATGGATCTAGACTGTTCTCAGTGGTACCAGATGATAGAACAAGGAGTAATGGTCTCAAGTTGCAGTGGGGGAGGTTTAGGTTGGATACTAGGAAAAACTTTTTCACTAGGAGGGTGGTGAAGCACTGGAATGAGTTACCTGGGGTGGTGGTAGAATCTCCTTCCTTCAAGCTTTTTAAGGTCGGGCTTGACAAAGCCCTGGCTGGGATGATTTAGTTGGGGATTAAGTTGGGGAGTTGCTTTGAGCTGGGGGTTGGACCTCCTGTGGTCCCTTCCAACCCTGATATTCTCTGATTCTATGAAAGCTTTAAAGACCAAAATGGAATATAATTCACCTGAGAAATCCTAGTAAAACTTTTAAAGGCCAGGCTATGCCACCTGTCTGTAGCTAGACAAGAAAAGAAAAAGAAAAGAAAAGTATAATTCGCAGGACAGAGCACTAGACTGGGAGTCAGGACTCATGGGTCCACACGTGAGCCACTGACCCATTGTGTGACCTATGACAGTTCATTTAATTACTCTGTGCCTCAGTTTCCCACCTGTAAAAGAGGGGAAAATATACTTACCCTCTTTTGTAAGGCCTTTAATAAATTACAGTTGAAAAGTGATATATAAGTACTAAGTATTAGTATTATTATTAGCCTTTGAGATAAATAAATAGTTTTACTACCTCAGTAATTTTAGTACCTCAGTATGGTATATTTTGAGGTAATCACATTTAATATTGACTGATTATAGACTCTAATAGTTATCTTGCTGGATTATTCTTTATATTTCATGGAAATGAATAATTTCCTAGACCAGGCCTGCACAACATGCGGCCCGCATGGGCTCACTGTGCGGCCCGCAGGGGGGTGAGTAGGTGGGCTCACTGTGTGGCCCAAAATCTGGGACTGTGTCTGTTGGTCCTTTTTGCTGCTTGTCTCTGGGCTGGGGGTTGTCCCAATGCTGCAAAGAGGGTGTTCCCAAAGGAAGGTGCTTGCTTCTAACCCCCAAGGCCATCAGTATGTCTGCTCTTCTCTAGTCAGCCCACGTTTGATTGTCCTTGGTCTGGTTCCCATCCTCTCTCCAAGGGTTGCAGCTGTTTGGAGGTGCCTGCCTTCCATGCCTTCCTCATTCACACCTCATTCATTCAACAGGACAATTGAATACAAAGTGGGGGTGTAGCAGGGTCGGACTCACCCTTGCGGCGCCTCCTGCTGGTTGTCCTGGGAATTAGCTCACCAGCCTCTGGAGCGCCCTCTGCAGGCCAGTGATCCGCCTGTCCACTCGGGCCCCGTGTCCCTCCCAGGACCCGGTGCCCTTTTAACTGGGGTGCTGCCCCCTGGCAGTACCCCTAGATCTGGGTCTCCCCTCCCCAGGGGAACCCCCAACCCACTATCCCCACCTCGCCTCAGTCGTAGGCTACTGCCAGTCACCAGCTAGCCCCCGTGCCCTGGGGCAGACTGCAGTATAAGCCACTCATCACAGGCAAAGGGGGTTTGGACCTGCTGCCTCAGCCTACCCGTGGGTCGCCCCTGCAACCCCAGTACCTAGTGGGCCTAACCCTAGGCCGCAGCCTGGGGCTTTCCTAGCCAGAGCTCCCCAGCTCCTCTGGCCTTCCCCAGCCCTGCTCCACCCTAGGTACCTGGTCAGGTCCCTGCAGCCAAGCCCTTCTCTCCCTAATGGCAGAGAGAGAGTGTCTGTGCTCCAGGCCCACTGCCCTCTTATAAGGGCCAGCTGGGCCCTGATTAACAAGCCACACCTGTGGCTTCCTTGCCAATCAGCCCTCTCCCAGGGCTATTTCCAGCCCCTCCGGGCAGGAGCAGGGTTCCACCCTGCTACACACCCCCCACCTCAAGATCCCCTCCACCGGGGGGGGGGGGGGGGGGGGTAAGGAGAGGACCCCTAGCGCCCCAGCATCCCTCTCAGCTGGGCACGCAAGGAATCCCTCTCATGCCGCAGGCCCTCCATTGTTTGGAGCCACCTGCTTCCCTCTTCAAGGGTCGAGGTTCCCACCGTAGACCTCTCCAGTCCTACGTGGGTTCCCCCCTCAGTTTGGGTTCCCACCGTAGCCCTCCTGGCCCTAGTGTGGGTTCCCTGGTTTATCTGGGGCCCCTCTGCCCCAGACAATCCCCTCTCGAGGGCCCTGGTCGTCACCACCCCCTCCTTCGGGGCAGTCTCGGACCCGGCCCGATCCTTTGGCCTCCCCCTCCTTCTCTGAGGGCAAGGCCTCTTGCTCTGGCCCCCTTTGTGGCACAGGAAGCATAGCCAGCGACTTCCCTTGGCCACCTCCGGGTGGGCCTGGGCCCTGTGAGTCCCCCGAGGGCACTCCCTCTTCTGATGCCCTGGTTCACCACAGGCCCAACAAGTCTGGAGCCCCCCTGTTGGCTTCACAGGAGGCGCTCTCCCAGTTCCATTCTGTCCCGGGGAGAGCCTCTTTGCTCCAGTCCGGTAGGGGCACTCTTTTCTCAAGTGTCCCAGTCGCCCACAGGCGAAACAGTCCTTAGGCCTTGGCACTGGTCTCTTGCCTCCGGTGCCTGGCCTCTCATAGGGTCTGGGTGCCCACTGCCGCAGCAGCCAGAGCAACCCCGTCTGCCGCTCGGCCAGATGGGCCGCCCAGGCCCTCCAATAAGAGCTCCGCTTCTCCACCATCAGTTTCTGCACTCTTCAGTCCGGGCAATAGTCCCACAGCCCTTTGCCCTGCCCCTTGTATCAGGGGCGGACCGTCCCTGCCCGCATTTTCCACCACCTGTAGCAGGGTCGGACTCACCCTTGCGGCGCCTCCTGCTGGTTGTCCTGGGAATTAGCTCACCAGCCTCTGGAGCGCCCTCTGCAGGCCAGTGATCCGCCTGTCCACTCGGGCCCCGTGTCCCTCCCAGGACCCGGTGCCCTTTTAACTGGGGTGCTGCCCCCTGGCAGTACCCCTAGATCTGGGTCTCCCCTCCCCAGGGGAACCCCCAACCCACTATCCCCACCTCGCCTCAGTCGTAGGCTACTGCCAGTCACCAGCTAGCCCCCGTGCCCTGGGGCAGACTGCAGTATAAGCCACTCATCACAGGCAAAGGGGGTTTGGACCTGCTGCCTCAGCCTACCCGTGGGTCGCCCCTGCAACCCCAGTACCTAGTGGGCCTAACCCTAGGCCGCAGCCTGGGGCTTTCCTAGCCAGAGCTCCCCAGCTCCTCTGGCCTTCCCCAGCCCTGCTCCACCCTAGGTACCTGGTCAGGTCCCTGCAGCCAAGCCCTTCTCTCCCTAATGGCAGAGAGAGAGTGTCTGTGCTCCAGGCCCACTGCCCTCTTATAAGGGCCAGCTGGGCCCTGATTAACAAGCCACACCTGTGGCTTCCTTGCCAATCAGCCCTCTCCCAGGGCTATTTCCAGCCCCTCCGGGCAGGAGCAGGGTTCCACCCTGCTACAGGGGGGAAGATCTTATTCTATTTCTAGCAAAAAGACATTTTTCTTTTACCTTAAGTATACTACCTTAGGGGCCCGCTATAACATATTACCAAGGTTCAATACAAAGTCATATAAAAGTTATACAAAAATGCATAAAGCAGAGATTTAGCTACAACTGCATTGATTCCCCAGCGCTGGGGAAGGAGGGAGTTTTTCCGCGGAGTGGGCGGCGCTGGGGGGGCGGTGTTTCCGCAGGGCTGGGGGGTTTCGGCCCTCAGCTGTTTTCTTTGGAGCAATATGGCCCTCGCCACTTTACGAGTTGTGCAGGCCTGTCCTAGACTGATCTCAAAGATCTGCCTTAGTGTCTAAAAGTTTAAGGGCAGAAAAAAACACTTCACGTGAAATAAAATGGGTGAAAGAAACTTTCAAAATGAAAATATTTTAAACCCTCATAGCCTAGTAGAATCAGAACTAAAATATATTATGCATATTCATTTTGGAACCATTGTCTAAATAAAGATTCAAAAGGGACAAACAACCTAGCTGTAAATAACCTAAAATACTCCAGGGTCATTGTTCATCTTGTAAAATAGACACACACACACACACCCCAATTTTAAAAACTAGGTTTGTGTAGTTGTACTCTAATTTGTTTGTGCAACCACTGTGACTGAGTGCTCAGTTCTAGTAACTGATCATTCCAATACCCAAATTAATGTCTAATCAAGCTCGTTATGTTCTATATTTTTATGTTGAAACAAATGAAAAATTGAAAGCACTCCTACACAAATCAACAAAAAATGATACAAATATATACAGTGCATTGCAGAGGTCTTTACAAAGAAAATGTGCACAAGAAGAAAAATTCCAGTTACAACATTACTAAGTGCATTAGGTCCAAAACAAGAAGTTCTAAAAATATGTGTGCTGCAGCTGTAAGTGGGAGCTATCCATAGCTGATGGTCTTAACACTAGTCTATGCTGGTTATAACTACAGGCACTCCCAACTGTTATTTTTTAAAGTACTACCCTGTATTGCAAGAGCACTTGAAAATAAAGTTGTACTTACTCTAAAGTGGCAGTCATGCATTTGATTTACAGGATGAAGTACAGAATTAGATTGATGCTCTCCTCAAGCTCTATTTAAGTCTGAACTTTACAGCAATTTCACTAATGTCTAATGTCACTCCTAAGGCACTAACATCAATTGAGTGCAGATTTAAATCTGTATTAAAGGAACATGAACAAACCAGGTCAGAAACAGAGGATTTCTATAAAGAGGTAACTGACAGATATTGCAACTATATGCAGTATTTTGAGGAACCATATTGTATTAAGTGTACAAATAGTTTATGTATCACTGTGGGCCAGGGATTGTATGCAACTCCAGGGTGGGAAGCATTGTCACAGCTTCTCCAGAAACTAAGGACAGTGGTGAGTGATTAAGGTAAAACACTCTGGTTTTAAATACCTCCAGAGAGGTACTACCCCGTGGGGAGCTTTGCATATGCTGTGTTTTCTAGAGAAACAAAGAAAGTGGTTTTGGTATAAACGGAACTGACTCATGGCCTTCATTTTGATTCATCAAACAGATAGGACTTTCTAAGGGAAGACCCCAATCCTTGAAGAAGGGTTGTAAAGATTTTGGCCTAGTAGGGTCCCGTAAGACTGATGGTAAGCTTTGGTAAGCTTTTAGCATGTGTGTAGGAACTTTAATGGCCTTTAATATGTTTTCTCTATAATGCTTTTACCTTGAGGATAAATGTGCTTGCTGAGAAGGCGCTTGTGGTAGCCTGCAACTGCTGGCAATATACTGTTCATAGCCCTTGAATAGGAAGCAATGCACAGATACTGGCATTAAGGCAGACTGGCTTGCTGGAGATATCAGTGTGCGGCCTGAAAATCCCTGGTCAGGAGAGAGAAAGATGAAGGTCTCCACCCAAGAGAGGTGGTGACAAGTAGAAGCTGGAGTGAGTGTCCTCGAGGGACCATGGAGGTGGAAATACAGGTGCAATTACTCTTAAACTATGATGGTAACTATCTGATCTGTGCAAAAACGTATGCTATATATACGTATCTTTGTCAATGAGTGTTATGTCCCATATAAGACCATTTGGAGAATACCAGTCATTGAAACAAAGAAATTACCTACTAGAGGCCACTTACCTCAGAATGAGCCATGCTATTCTTCAGTGCTTTGTGCAGTTTAGTAGTAAATAACTCAAACAGTGGGGCTTCCCAGATTCCTTTTTATAATTCCGTAGATGTCATCTGTTTGGAATTTTTTCCGTCATGTTCAGTCTAAAAATTCCAAGTTTTGTTTAATTTCATCCCATTACACTGAGCTATACCCCTTAGGATCACTCTGAAGAATTCTTCTCTCTTCTTGGTGTTTTATTTACCCTTCACTCTGGTGCAGATGTCTGAGAGGCAGTGCTGTCTTATTACTGGGTGGGATCACCCCTCCCCCCCCAGATCCACATGCAGAAGGTACCCTCCATGCACTGATCCCCACACACACACACTTCCATATGAAAAGGGAGTCGGCCATCTGTGCAGCATCATTTTCTCTTCAGGTTCCCCTAGAGGTCACCACAGACATCCAGGGTCCATGCTAGGAGAAGGGGGTGGAGATTGGGTAGACTACAGTTAGGGGTGAGCAGGATGAGGGGGGATGAACATTGCACTTCCCCCTCTCTTTTGGCCTCTATGAAGATTCCTATGAATTGATAGTACAGTCTAGAATTCTATTGTCTGTCCCACAGAGTCCCCCCGATCACCACCTCGCCTGCAGTCCAGGGCACAACTGTGGCCAATGGAGTCCCTAGGAGCACAGCTGGAGCTATGCTGATGGGAGAATAGCAGCTGTGGAGGCACCAGGCCTCTGAGGGATGGCCCTCATTTCCTAAGGATCTTTGGAGAGCCTCCAAAGTTTGGGAGCAGGCCCCATGGCCTATTCTGTGGCAGCACAAACTCCATCCTTCCCAGTGCAACACAGATCTCACAGACATTTCCCACCCTCCCCAGCCCCTTTCTGTAAGTTTTACCATGGGAGGGTACAATCTAGCCCCAAATTATTATTATTTTTACAACCCCCCAAAATGTGCTAGATAAATTGCACATGGTCCTTGAGCTAAAGATCTTACCATCTAACTTCACACAGAGAGACAACAAAACTGTGAGTTGGGGATAGGAAGGAGAGACAGGGATCACAGCAATAAAAGTCAATGGTTACTAGGGGCTGTCTACACACTGTTTTTGTACCCTTTAACTAGGTCAGTTAGGGGTGTGATTTTTAGCTGAAGTAATTATACTGATACAACCCCTAGCATGGACACCGTTATATTACTATAAGGTGGATGCAAAACTGGCTGAAAGACTGTACTCAAAGAGTGTCAATGGTTCACTGTCAAATTAGGGGGACATATAGGGTGACCAGATAGCAACTGTGAAAAAAATGGACATTTTGGGGGGTAATAGGCACCTATATAAGAAAAAGTCCCAAAAAACTGGACTGTCCCTTTAAAAACGGGACATCTGGTCACCCTAGGGACATATCTAGTGGTGTCACACCAGGGTCAGTCCTGAATCTGGTACTATTCAATATTTTAATTAATGACTTGGATAATGGAGTGGAGAGTATGCTTATAAAACGTGCAGATGACCCCAAGCTCGGAGGGGCTGGAGGACAGGATTAGAATTCAAAGTGAATTTGATAAGTTGGAGAATTGTTTTGAACAGAACAAGATGAAATTCAATATAGACAAGTGCAAAGTACTGTACTTAGGAAGGGAAAATAAAATGCACAACTACAAATGGGGAATAACTGACCGGTAGTAGTACTACTGAAAAAGATCGGGGGGTTGTACTGGATCACAAATTGAATATGAGCCAACAATGTGAGGCAGTTGCTAAAAAAGGCTAATATTCTGGTGTATATTAATAGGTGTGTCATATGTAAGACACGGGAAATGATTGTTCAGCTCTACTCTGCACTTGTGAGGCCCTCAACAGGAGTATTGTGTCCAGTTCTGGGCCCTACACTTTAAGAAAGATATGGACAAAAAACCTGACTTCTGTAGAAAGGTTAAAAAAAACTGGGCAAGTTTGGTGTTGAGAAAAGAAGATTGAGGGGGACCTGACAACAGTCTTCAAATAGGTTAAGGGTTGTTATAAAGAGGAGTGTGATCAATTGTTCTCCATGTCTCCTGGAGGCAGGACAAGAAGGCTTAATCTGCAGCAAGGGAGATTTAGATTGGACATTAGGAAAACTTTCTAACTATAAGGATAATTAAGCACTGCAATAGGCTTCCAAGGGAGGTTGTTGAATCCTCATCATTGGAGATTTTTAAGAACATGTTAGACAAACACGTGTCAGAGATAGCCTAGTTGGTACTTGCTCCTGCCTCAGTGCAGGGGGCTGAACTAGATGGCCTCTTGAGGTCACTTCCAGCCCTACATTTCTATGATGTCAGAATAAAGATACCTTATATTAATATAAAACTTATTCCCCTTCCCAAACAGGAATAGCTATACCAGTATAAAGCGCCTTCATACTGATATAAACTGTGTTGAACTAGGGAGGTTATATCACTTTAGATATACTGGTATAGTTAAAGCGGTACAACTTTTGTGTGCAGACAAGTCTTATGCAAAGGCATGTGCATATATGTAAATTTTTAATAAATGTATCCATGTACAATAAACCAAATTAATGTCCCCTAGATAATAAGAATGACTTGGCTGACTCATTTCCTGTGAGCGTTGTAGCAGGAGTAAATCTTAATGGGAGATTTCAATGATGGGAGAGTTGAACCAATTCAGGGAGGGGAACAATTAGAGCATTGGAATGCAAGTCAGGATTCCTGGTTTGGGTGCTGTTCCTGACTCGGAAA
Source organism: Chelydra serpentina (assembly GCA_037349315.1). Taxonomy (NCBI): domain Eukaryota; kingdom Metazoa; phylum Chordata; order Testudines; family Chelydridae; genus Chelydra; species Chelydra serpentina. Next base: position 111,394,803 of record JBAIAC010000004.1, read on the forward strand.
CTGACTTGCTGTGTCACCTTGGGTGGGTCACTTAACCACTCTGTGCTACAGTTTCCCCATCTGTAAAATAAACTTATTTATAGTCCCTTACCACACAGGGTATTATGAGAATTAATGCATGTTTGAAAAGTATTTCATGGTTCTCAAAATGAAAGGCATTAAGTACTATTATCCTTATATTCCTTCTTAATTATGGGAGTTGTACTTAGGGTGATCAGATGTCCCGACTTTATAGGGACAGTCCCGATTTTTGGGTCTTTTTCTTATATAGGCTCCTATTACCCCCCGCCCCCTGTCCCGATTTTTCACATTTGCTGTCTGGTCACCCTAGTTGTACTGCTTCCTCTGAAGCACGTGGTACTTGCCAATTTATAGAGCTAGGCTATCTTTGGTCTGATCCAGCATGGCAGTTCTTGTCTTTCTAAATTTTGCTTAGCTATGTCATATTTATTTAGCTCTTCCAGTACTTCTCCATAAGAAATACTCCCCAAACCCCTTAATTCCTTTAACACTCTGGGAAGTATATCACCAGGGCCTACTGATTTACATACACTCAGGTTTGCCAAGTATTTTATGTGCTTATTCTCAACAGCTACAATATTGCCATTCTCCTAATTGCCCATATCCCGCTTCCTCATTTGTCTTGCTAAAACCCCATTAAAAAACCAATTCAGTATCTCCGCCATTTTATAATCATTAACTTTATCTCCTTCCTCTTTAAATTATGGGTCAACTTTCTCTAGCACTGTATTTCTTATTCTTCTTAGCCCCTTTGATGAGCATTAACTCATTCTGCTTTTTTGCTGTCCTGATCTTTTTTCCCCCATGGGCCTTAACTGAGTCTGACAAGCAGTCTTTGTGAAGCCATATTGGCCATTTCCTTTGCTATGTAATTTCCTCTCACAGGGGAACTATGTAGTTAGGTATGCTGAAACTGTGGTTTCTTCCAATATGCTCCAGCCTTCTTCCAAACGCATGGATTTTAAAAAAAATATGCTTTTTATTTGACATCAACTTACTTTCTTTATGGGCCTGATCCAAAGCTCAGTGCAGTTAACTGGAATCTTTCCATTTACTTTACCAGGGTTTGGATCAGGCTCTTTGTTCCCATAGCTTACTTTGTTTAATTCATGCAGCTGTGGTCACTCGCACCAAGCTTTCCTATTACAGTATTCTCACCTATCGGTTTTCCCCTTGTCGGGAAGAAGTAGCTCCAGGATGACATCTTCTCTGCCAAAGCAGAGCATTCAAAAATCATGAATCAGGCCCCCCAAAACATGAGAATCAGGCCCCCCAAAACATGAGATTTCAATAAAATAATGAATTGTAGGTTCTTTTTATTTGCCTTCTGGCTTTTGATCCTGTTGCTTCAAGCTCAAAAGGTACGTCTACACGTGCAGCGTGTGTAGAGTACGGACCTTGTATGGCCAGCTAGCGCAGGTATAAACGGTGAGGCATGGTTTAGGCCATGTCTACACTTACCGGGGATCGATGCTGCTGCAGTTGATGCAGCGGTAAACCCGCTAAATCGACCACAGAGCGCTCTCCGGTCGACTCCGGTACTCCACCGGGAAGGGAGGAGTGCGGTAAATCGACGGGATGCAGCATGGTGTTGACACCGCTGTAAACTGACCTAAGCTACATCGACTCCAGCTATGTTATTCATGTAGCTGGAGTAGCGTAATTTAGGTTGACTTACCCTGGTAGTGTAGACAAGGCCTTAGACGAGTAGAGTATAGTACCCTGCATGCCTGAACCCACAGGGTATATTCCCTATATAGGCTCCCTATACACCCAAGCAATGCCTCCCATGGCCTGCTGCCTCCCCACTGCTGGAGCCTTTCTCTGCCGCAGTGACAGGCTCCGGCAGTGGGGGAAGCAGCAGGGAAAGTCAGTCCAGGAATTCTTCTGATTCCCTCTCTGCCAGTTTTTTGTCTCTGTAACAAATGCCCGCGGCCGTTTCTTCTTTGTCTATCATAGATAAAACGCCCTTATGCCACGTATTTGGGTACTAGTCTTTTCATTTTCCAGTTGCATCTCCTTGGTCTCGTACACAGTGGTTTTTTCCCATCCTATACCTACCAAAGTTAACATTGTCTTTGCGTCAGAAGCACTGGAAGATTATATGCGACCAAAGCTTCTAATAACCAAAAATTATACAAAATCAAGATTTTCCCCAGTAAATCAAAACTGTCCTTTAATATTTCTGAGATTGTCACAAAAGGCAGGGCCCAAATCACCAACAAGAACTGCCATCAGAACTGGTAGTCTCTACTGTTTCCTCTTTAAAATTGTACTTTTTAACTCATCAGTGCTACAGAGATCAATAATCTCATCTGTGAGGAGAGATACTGGAGCTCTCTGTAGCCCCTAATAGGATGTCCAGAGCATAACCCTCTCCACACCCCCCAATACTGCAGTATTTATTATATTGTTCAACTTGATTAGATAACTCTTTGGGCATGACCCAAAGCAAAATGATTACACTTTCCGAATGTTGTGCAGACTGTAGGTGGGGAGATGAATAATCACAGTTCACTCTACCTAATTATTCAGCTATGATAAAAGCTTGATGAAGCAACATTTGGACTAATGGAAACTTTTAAAAATAGATTAGATAATAACCTCCCTATTTTCAGTTTCAGTCTATATGCACATTATCCACCCACATACACACCGTACATGTACACACACATAGATGTATAGAATGTGATATATATTAATATTTAAGTGAGTGTGCATACAGTGTATCTATAAGTGACTTATCACATAGATAGAGGTGATAGCCATGTGATAAACTGCAGAGCCATGTCATTAAGACAGTATGAAAAATTCACTTTAAAATATCTGTACTGCTATTGAAAGATACAATCCCCAGGTTCAAAGATAAATGTGTTACAAACGACAATTCAAAGGTTTTTGTCTCCATGAATAAGCCCAGACAATACTGCAAAAAGGGTTTGTCTTTTTTTTTTAACAGTCATTTTTTTTCTCTACTTATTATTCCAATAAATTTAGAGAGAATGGAAAGAAATGAGAGCGAGGAAGAAGAAAAGCAAAGCAAATAAAATAAAAAACAGGGAGAAAGGGGAGAGTGAGAAGCTTCACCATTTTTAGGTTCTCTCTGCAACACAGATTGCAATTTACATGATCATTTTTTTGCCAAACTCATCTGCAATATATACATATACAGACACGTACTCAAATGTCTCTCTATCTAAATACATTCATACGAAATACAAATCCACCTCAAAGAACTGGTTTGCAGGGAGGGAAGAATATTTAATCAGGTTCCTTCCAATCTTAGAAAAACTGGGCATTTTGCTCACATAACCTGTATCTCCATACAACCTTAAGCATAAAAGACTGAGCTCTGCTTTACATGTCATCTTTAAAAGCAGTGCCTTACAAGCAGATTTGGAACAAACAACAACAACAAATGAGTGGGTGTAAAGTCACTGAAATGCTGACACAACTCTTCAGCTAGAAAAAAGCTCTACCGAGGCTCCCAAAAAGATCAGCCAATTTCTTTCCTCACCACGTACTAAAACATATTGCTGTCATACCTTGGAAGAAATTCAGGATTTTCTACTGCAGGAAATAACAAAAAGGAGGATAAATTTCTACATCTCTGGCAAAAGTAGAGTGGACTTTCTATAATATTGCCAAAGCTGCTGCAAGCAGTGGGTTTCTTCATATGTATTCAGGCAATTATTTCACTCTGAAATCAGGGACAGAAATATTTCCACTTCTTGACTCCTTCAGAGACCTTTGTCAGGAATGAACTTTCCAGAATTTGCAATCCCTGATATGTTGCTTTTAGGGGTACCACAGTTCTGTCAACCCTTTCCTGACCAGGGTGTTGTGTCTTGGTCCGTTTTTGTGTACAGTTTCCTTTCTCTCCATGAAAATGCAGCAATTATCCCTCCTCTAGATTAAAGATTTCAAATAGGTGGAAACTACAGTACAAACACCTACCATTCTGGTTGCAAATGTAGCCAAGCCACCTCTCTCTCTGCTGGACTCAAAAGATTTTCCAGTTTCCTAAACAAATAATGTAAGTCTTCTCTCAAAGCATAAACATGTGGACAGAGTGTCTGTATTAGAGCTCTTTTTCCCTGATATCTATACCCTTTACAAACTCCAATTGTGATAGCATGATGATAAAATAATTTGGAATGCTAGCTCTGACAAGCGTTGACTCCTAGTCCTGCCTTTCTAATTAATATCGGTTACCAATATTTTATCTGACAAATAAAAAACATTTATTTTTATAAATAAAAAATTCCTACCCCCAAGAAGTTGTGGAGGCTAAAAAAGATGTTCCCAGTTCCTTCTTGCAAAGCACAGCGGAAAAACTCAGGATAGGCACATCAAAACTTTTTAGTTTGTTCCTAGCCAGAGATGAAACATGTACACTGCTCAGAAATAGACATAATCTTTTAGAGCAGTTAGGTTAATGGCACTGTTGTCTGTTCATGTAAATAAACTGGCAGAGGAAAGTACTGGATGTTAAGCTTCCTGTCTTTCAACCACAAAGGATTACCCAACAGAAATAAAGATACAGTTCAAAATCACTGCCATCTAGTGGCCAAAATATTAATGTTGGCTATTTCTGAACAATTTATTATGCATACAAATGAGATAAATTCCATGAAATTATTCGTATATCAGTGCCCAGAATGCTCATCTAGTTCTCTCTTAATTTCTCTAAGTGCTAATGAGCATGAACCTCATGAGTAAACCAAGATGTGAAAATGAGGTGTAGACATTTTAATAGCCTGTATTTATAATAACTCCTTTTATTATGTAGGTGCTTTGGAGTAGCACCTATGGTCCCCAACCATGGATCAATCACAATCACTTTGTGCTAGGAACTGTACAAACACATCACCCAAAGAACTTACACCCATTTAAAGGTTTGATAGAGACCATATATTCTGTATTTTTCCTATTGTCTTGTTTCAACCTCGTTCATTTTTTTAAGAATACTTTTTTTCTTTTTCTGTACATAATAATTAACAACAATGCTTTGTACTTCAGTGAAGTCTTTCTAAGACAAATGTTGTCATCAATGGCCAAGAGTATTCCTTTGTATGGATTATGGTAATTTCATTAAAGGGAGAGATCAGATAATTGAACTTTTGCACCAAGCTGATTTATAATCAGCACATATAGTACTTGCTTTCAATAGTATTTGATCAGATTGATTATTCAGATAATTTTAAACTAAATGTAGCACACCAGGTTTATATATTAATTTCTAAATCCTTGATTTTCCTTGTGAATGAATCATAATGTCGTAAATATGAAAAACAAAACTGGACATTTTTAAGCATTGAATTGATTTTTTTATTGGAATAAGTATTCATCTTATTCTATGCTGATCAATTGGAAATAAAATTAATTGTGAGGGTCACAAATTAAACTTCTCAATCTTTAGGTTGTCAGAATATTTATGATCTTCCCCTGAGCTTTCTCATGAATTCGTAGCTCTGAAGAAGGGGAATAAGTTTTAATTCTCACCATGTCCTTATGTAGTGGGTGAATTTCAAGATGTATTTTTAACTACACTACAACATTCTTAATACCAAATTACTTTTCAGTTTAGTAATTGGCTTCATAGTATATTGTAGGGAAACAGGATGTAACTCACGGTTTTTATTAACAATTTCTTTACTAAGGAGAAACCTACTTAAAATCATAGACATGACACTTGGTGATCTGTGCAAAGTTACATGGCTAGCTATATTACATCAAGTATTTGTGTATACAATAATCCTGCTGGTACTTACACAGCACTTTACATTTTCCAAATGCAGTACATACATTAACTAATTAAGCCCACCACTAAGTAAGTGGTTCTTTCTAGTTTCAGAGTGGTAGCCTTGTTAGTCTGTATCAGCAACGAGGAGTACTTGTGGCACCTTAGGGTATGTCTACACTACGGTACTAGTTCGATTTCTGTGAAACCGAACTTGTGAACCCGATATTTCCAGGTCGATTGTTCGAATCCACACCAGGGATGTTTATTCGAATGTCCGAGTCCACAGTAGGGGGGCAAGCGTCGACATTGCAAGCGTTGCACTGTGGGTAGCTATCCCACAGTTCCCGCAGTCCCGGCTGCCCACTGGAATTCTGGGTGTAGCCCCCAGTGCCTTGTGGGAACGAAATTGTGTCAAGGGTCGGTATACGTACATTTCGTCACTCGACCCACACTTCCGCCTTCCCTACGTGAAAGCGCCGGCGGGGAATGAATTCGCGCCCTTTTCCTGTGGCTGATAGCTCGGACGCCACTGGACAGTGAGCATGGAGCCCTCCGCGATTATCGCAGATGTTCTGTCCGTAGCCAACAACTCGCGCCTTATAGCGCACCTTTTCCAGACTCTGATGCAGAGAAATCGGGAGAGGAGACAACGTAATCTCCGGGAGTACTTAAACTGTGAAAGGGGCATTGATCTCTTGCAAAGCGCTGGACCCCGGACCCTAGACATCATGGTGGCAATGGGTCACGTTGATCCCGTGGAACGGCGATGCTGGGCAAGGGAAACAAGCACTGACTGGTGGGACCGCATAGTGCTGCAGGTATGGGATGAGTCCCAGTGGCTGCGAAACTTTCGGATGCGTAAGTGCACTTTTATGGAACTTTGTGAGTTGCTGTCCCCTGCCCTGAAGCGCCAGGACACCCGGATGCGAGCTGCCCTCACTATCCAGAAGCGAGTGGCCATAGCCCTGTGGAAGCTTGCAACCCCTGACAGCTACCGGTCAGTAGCGAACCAATTTGGAGTGGGCAAGTCTACCGTGGGGGTTGCTGTGATGCAGGTAGCCCGTGCAATCGTTGACCTTCTGCTCCACAAAGTAGTGACCCTGGGAGACGTGCAGGCGATCATAGATGGCTTCGCTGCAATGGGATTCCCAAGCTGCGGTGGGGCCATAGATGGGACACACATCCCTATCCTGGGACCGGAGCACCAGGGCGGCCAGTATATTAACCGAAAGGGCTATTTTTCTATGGTTCTGCAAGCACTAGTGGACCACAAAGGACGTTTTACAAACATCAATGTTGGGTGGCCAGGAAAGGTTCATGATGCTCGTGTTTTCAAGAACTCTGGTCTGTTTAGACGCCTGCAACAGGGGGTTTATTTCCCCGACCACAAAATCACTGTTGGGGAGGTGGAGATGCCAACAGTGATCCTGGGGGACCCTGCCTACCCGCTAATGCCATGGCTCATGAAGCCATACACGGGAGCCCTGGACACTGAAAAGGAACTCTTTAATTACCGCCTGAGCAAGTGCAGAATGGTGGTGGAGTGTGCCTTTGGCCGTCTCAAGGCAAGATGGCGAAGCTTACTTACTCGCTCCGACCTCAGCCCTAAAAATATCCCCATTGTGATTGCGGCGTGCTGTGTGCTCCACAATCTGTGTGAGATCAAGGGGGAGACATTTATGCAGGGCTGGGAGGTTGAGGCAAATCGACTAGCAGCAGATTACGCTCAGCCAGACACCAGAGCCATTCGGAGATCACAGCGGGAGGCGGTCCGCATCCGTGAAGCTTTGAAAGCTCGCTTCCAGACAGAGCGGGTTAACCATTGACTGCTACACTTCCGTAAACAGATACTGGACCTACCCCTGTCCCTTTACACATGTCCCGTTGCCCATCCTCCCATTACCAACCGCCTTCCCCCTCCTTGGATCAACGCTGTAAAGTCACAGTAAAGGAAAGATTTTTTTGTTTGAACGTGTTCCTGTACTTCTTCTTGGGTAATGATTATCACCGTGTAGGCATACGGCGGTTGGGGGGAGGTTTGGTTGGGGGACACTTCCCTTCAAAGGGGAAGCTGTTGATCCTGCCCAAAGCGCAGTGCCAAGAGGTGTTCCGCTTGCTTAAAGGGACCATCAACCTCTTCTAATCCCATGTGTGTGTGGTGGTGTCTATGTGCCTTGTACGTATTGAGTATCGCCAACGGATCACACAGTGCATTGATCTATCCAGCAGGCTACTGTCAGCCGCAAAAGATCAGCGACCACCCTCCCCAAACATACAGTGCACCACCCAACCCCCAACCCCACGTTTAGAACGTAGAAACCAGCACAACGAAGGAAAGGTGTGCGTAATGCATGCAATGTGTACTGTGCTTGTCACTTCAGCAGTTAACCTGTCTGCACCCTCGTTTGTGCTCCCATTCTCTGCACTTAAAAACCATGTTAACCACTACCCAGAGATACAAACGGTCCCATTTAAAACACTCAGGGAAACATCGGTGAACCAAAAAACAAGATTTATTCAACAAAACAGTAACTTAACATGGAACCTGGGAAGGGAGGTGCTCAGGGGTGCTGCTGGATGGAGAGGAGGGAAAAGTCTATGGTTTTGGGAATGACAGCCTTCTGCTACTGCAGCAGTCTGCAGGGGTGGATTGAGTATTTCCACGCACCCTGGCTCCCCTTGTCCTAGTGACTTTTGGGGAGGAAGCCACTGGACTTGGTGGCGGGGGAGGGCGGCTTGAAAAAACGTACAGAGGCGCTCTTTCCTCATGTCTCCTATCCTGGAGAATATCCACTAGGCGCCGGAGCGTGTCTGTTTGCTCCCTCATTATTCCCAGCATTGTTTGGGTCACCTGCTGATCCTCCTGCCGCCACCTGTCCTCGCGCGCTTCAGCCCTCTGCTCCCGTTCCCTGGCTGCTCGCTCGTACCGTGCGAAGTCCTCTCTGCGCTGTGCCGCCTCCCTCTGTGACAGCATCACTAATTCCGAGAACATGTCGTCCCTGGTTCTCTTTTTGCGCCGCCTTATCTGGACTAGGCCATGGGTGGGAGAAGCACTGGTAGGGCGGGAGACAGTCACAGCTGTGGGATAAATGAAAGGGAGTGAATTCCTCAGAATGATACTTTTTCAAGAACAATGACCATACTCTTTCACCGTGAATAGGACCAAAGACAGTGCCTATCACATGTACACGTACTACAAGGTCAAATACTATGCCTTAAGGCTGAGTGAGTGGCTGGGGTCCCGGTATACGGATCCCAGAAGCCTTGCCGTACACAGAAAATCACCTCTCTGAAAACCATGGTAAGGTGCTTACTTTGGACTGCTGCGAGATTGCTTCACAGCACTGCTCTACTCCCATGTCTCCCTCAGAGTTCCTGGCGGCGGTCAGTAACTGCTGCTGGCCAAACCGATAATCTACGGCGGCTGTCCTAAACACCGCCCCCCCGTCCGCGTGGCCGCTCCAGGGAACCAAAAATGCCCGCGAACCGCTCTCCGCGAACGGCTCGCCTACCCTCCCCCCCCTCCGCGTGGCTGCTCTAGGGAATCAAAAATGCCCGCGAACCGCTCAGCGTGAACGGCTCGCCTACCCCTCCCCCCCCGTCCGCGTTGCCACTCCAGGGAACCAGGAATGCCCGCGAACCGCTCAGCGTGAACGGCTCGCCTACCCTCCCCCCCCTCCGCGTGGCTGCTCTAGGGAATCAAAAATGCCCGCGAACCGCTCAGCGTGAACGGCTCGCCTATCCTATCCCCGGTTTAGCGTTGCCGGTCCCCGGGACTGTCCCTACCCGCGCACCGATATGTACTACTGGTTTTGCTCCCGACCCCCTACCACCACGTGTTAACGTAAACAGCCGGGTGTCTGTCTGTAAGGGGAAAAGGAAGCATGCAGTATACTAATTATACCACTCATTCGAACCAGGACCCCATGACTGATATCACTCTGATGAGGATTACGGAGACAGAGAAAATCTGCATGCTGAGTCAATGCAAGCAAACCCCGGGGCCGTATGCTGCCATGCTATGCAAGGCAATGATACCAGAGTACCTGCTGCTCGCATGGCGCGGGAAAGTATCCTACCATGGAGGAGACAATAAGGCAGCTCTCCCAGTGAACGTGCTAAACAAGCTATCGCTGTACCTTCAAGACAGCTTCGCTGAGATCTCTGCTAGTGATTACACCTCTATCCCCATACATATTGACAGCCTTTTCGAATAGTTGCACGGGAAAGCGACTCCAAGGTGAAGCGCATAAGGCCAAGGAAGCCACAGTTACAGGGCGCTAACACACCATAACTATTGTATTGAAAATAAATGTCTAAAACACTGACCTGATGATCCCTCTCCTGATTCCTGGTCAGGAATGCTGGCTTGGGAGTGTTCGAAGGGCAGCGCAGTCAGGGTGAGGAATAGTTCCTGGCTGTCGGGGAAATCTCCAGGGTGACCGCTTTCGATTGCCTCATCCCCCTGCCCTCCTTCCTCTTCTTCGCCATCAGCGAAAACCTCCTCCGATGTGTCCGTAGAATGGATCCCATCATCGGTGTCCACGGACACTGGTGGGGTAGTTGTTGCCGCACCACCGAGCATGGCGTGCAGTGCCTCGTAAAATCGGCAAGTCTGAGGCGCTGAGCCGGAGCGTCCGTTGGACTCTTTGGTCTTTTGGTACGCCTGACGTAGCTCCTTGATTTTGACGCGGCACTGCGTAGCATCCCGGCTGTACCCTCTCTCCGTCATAGCCTGGGAAATCTTCTCGTAAATTTTGGCATTCCGTCTTTTTGAACGGAGCTCGGCTAGGATTGATTCATCGCCCCACACAGCGATGAGATCCAAAACCTCACAATCACTCCATGTTGGAGCTCTCTTTCTATTCAGCGATGGCATCGAAACCACCGCTGTAGAGCTCTGCATCATTGCCAGTGCTGCTGAGCTCGCCACAATGTCCAAAGAGGCAATGGGATTCAAAATGGCCACAGAGGAAAAAGCATTCAAATTTCCGCGGGGATTTCTCTGAGTGGCAGGTCAGAGCATCCGAGTACACAATACTGCCCTGAGCGTCCACCGAGTGGTGCACTGTGGGATAGCTCCCGGAGCTATTAGCGTCGAATTCCGTCCACAGTACCTCGCATTCGACATGCCCATTTCGAATTTGGCACTACTCCCCTCGTCAGGGTGGAGTACCGAAATCGATTCAAGGAGCCCTTAATGTCGAAATAAACTGCTTCCTAATGTGGACGGGTGAGGGATTAAATCGAGTTAACGCTCATAAATTCGACATAAAGTCCTAGTGTAGACCTGGCCTAAGAGACTAACAAAGTCCAGGGAGGCTGAAGTGTTCTCCGACTGGTTTTTGAATATTATAATTCTTGACGTCTGATTTGTGTCCATTTATTCTGTCCCGTGATAGGTGACTTCTGGGTACTCTTCTGGCTCTGTCAATCTGTTTCTTCACTTCAGCAGGTGGGTATTGTAGTTTTAAGAACGCTTGATAGAGATCCTGTAGGTGTTTGTCTCTGTCTGAGGGATAGGAGCAAATGCGGTTGTATCTTAGAGCTTGGCTGTAGACAATGGATCGTGTGATGTGGTCTGGATGTAAGCTGGAGGCATGTAGGTAAGTATAGTGGTCAATAGGTTTCCAGTATAGGGTGGTGTTTATGTGACCATCTCTTATTTGCACTGTAGTGTCCAGGAAGTGGATCTCTTGTGTGGACTGGTCCAGGCTGAGGTTGATAGTAGGATGGAAATTGTTGAAATCCTGGTGGAATTCCTCAAGGGCTTCTTTTCCATGGGTCCAGATGATGAAGATGTCATCAGTGTAGTGCAGGTAGAGTAGAGGCGTTAGGGGACGAGATCCAGAAGAGTACCCAGAAGTCACCTACTACAGGATAGGCCCAACAAATAAAGTAACAGAACGCCACTAGCCATCACCTTCAGCCCCCAGCTAAAATCTCTCCAGTGCATCATCAAGGATCTACAACCTATCCTGAATGGCGATTCCTCACTCTCACAGACCTTGGGAGACAGGCCTGTCCTCACTTACAGACAACCCCCCAACCTGAAGCAAATATTCACCAGCAACCACACACCGCACAACAAAAACACTAACCCAGGAACCTATCCTTGCAACAAACCCCATTGCCAACTCTGTCCACATATCTATTCAAGGAACACCATCATAGGGCCTAATCACATCAGCCACACCATCGGGCTCGTTCACCTGCACATCTATCAATGTGATAAATGCCAATGTCCCTCTGCCATGTACAGTGGCCAAACCAGACAGTCTCTACGCAAACGAATAAATGGACACAAATCAGACATCAAGAATTATAACACTCAAAAACCAGTTGGAGAACACTTCAATCTCCCTGGACACTCAATTACAGATTTAAAAGTGGCAATTCTTCAACAAAAAAAACTTCAAAAATAGACTCCAATGAGAAACTGCAGAACTGGAATTAATTTGCAAACTGGACACAATCAATTTAGGCCTGAGTAAAGACTGGGAGTGGATGGGTCATTACACAAACTAAAAACTATTTCCCCATGCTAATTTTTCCCCCTACTGTTACTCACACCTTCTTGTCAACTGTTTGAAATGGACCACCCTGATTACCACTACAAAAGTAATTTTTCCTTCTGCTGATAATAGCTCACTTTAATTGAATTGTCTCATTAGAATTGGTAAGGGAACCCCCATCTTTTTCTGATGAAGCAGGTTTTAGCCCACGAAAGCTTATGCCCAAATAAATTTGTTAGTCTCTAAGATGTCACAAGTACTCCTCATTGTTTTTGGTTCTTTCTAGGATTTCTTGGGCATAGAACGGTGAAGAAGTTGTAAAGCTACCCTAATTTGTGTAACTTCTCCACTCCTTTATTTGTAAAATGGGTGAATGATCTTTTCTTGTTTCATAGGATAGGGATAGCAGGATAATAATAGTTGTGAACTGCACAGAAATATTAACACCAATTAGTCAATGGGGAGACCAGAATGCAGAACTCACAGCTCAGTACACCGTCTCTTAGGCCAAAGAGTCTCTTTCTTGCATTGACCTGGGGTGCTGACAGGCATGACAGATCTGCCAAGTACATGTGGATATCATGTGAGATGTGTAACACTTAGTGACCCTGTACAAATAAATAATAGTGATGCTGCTGGAGTAGAAAAGGGGCTATAGAAAGGTTCGTATTTTGTGGGACTGCCCAGAGGCTGAAGATTATTGGGACAGGACTATGAATCAAATCAGGTCTTCTTACGGGCCCATCAGTGATAATTTTAGGTCTCCTAATGAATTATGTGACCTAAAAAACATAAATCTTTAACAGCAAACTTTTAGTAATAGCGCGACTCTTGTTAGCTGGAAATTGAGAAAAGAAAACGCTCTTCTCTATTAATTCTTGGTGCCATAGTGGTTGGGATATTAGTGGTAATGGAAAAATTAATGCATCAAATTAAATTCAGCAAGAGGGATTAAAAGCTAACAAATATCTAGGTATCTTGCTTCTTGTTCCTGTTTGGATAAAGTATGTTCAATGAAGTACTTACATAATTTTTCTAAGTATTAAATGAGATGCTGAGTGAGAAACTTTCCACTGATGAAGACAAGAACAAAAAATACAGAAGAGAAGACTCAATTGGAGATAAGATTTTGTCTGAGGATGACAACAAAAACAATACCTGGCAACAAGTCATGAATTGTAAATCAAGCAAGACTAACTTTATAACACTATGTAATGGAAAATATCACATTGATTCATATATTGGAGAAATACTACAAGAATGTTTTGCTTTCTTTTTACTTTCATTCCTACAATATTTTGTACGGCATTCTAAAAAAATAAAAATTATTTTTAAAAAATCTTCTGAAATGTCAACAACAGTTTACAAATTCAAACTGCCAAGCTGGGTGTCAGGACAGACAGGAAGGCCAGAAACATGTTACGGGGCATAAGGAGAAAAGCTATAAGTCATGGAGGCCTGAGATTTAGATTGGAGAAGACAGTGAGTACAGGACAACTGGCTTGGATAGAGGGAGAAGTTTTGGTAACTATGTGTAGTACTGAATGTACTCCCATACAGACTTTAGAGCTACAATTATGTCTTAGGTCTCTGATGATATGAACAAATCGGTTACACTTCACTCTCACGGCTGATATCAACAGAACCCTTTGATGAAATTACATCTTTTAAAAAAACAAAAAAAACAGTTTGGGGTATATTCTCCTTACATTTCATGGACAGGAATCTATTGATCTTTCATCACAAAAGGAATAATTTCATTTCAATGCACCAATGGTATGCAATTCCATCTCAGTGTCCTAACTGAAAACACATATGCACAGCTGCTCTTTCAAGTCAGAGTAAGCAAGGCAGCAGTTATGCACCACTGAAAACACCACAGACTAGTCACGTTTGCAGAAGTCACAGAATGTGTAATATAGATAGAGAAAAGTTTGGAAATAAAGCACTGAAATCTCTGCAGAAAATACGGCTCATACAATTTATAAAAAGGGAGCAGAGAAAGGTTTGTGATGCTCTTGCTTACAATAGTGTTCCACTCACATTTGCAGATGTGCTCTCACCTTTGTTTAAGGTCAACCTTCCAGTGCTTGATTTTGCTACTTCCTGCTCCCCTCCACAGTAAGGCCCAATATGACCTGAATCCCAAAGGGCACTGTCAAGCAGTACTTCCCTGCTTAGCTGATTAAGACCTGTTGTCACTTTTTCCCTGGCAATTGATAGATCTAGCAGTCTGAAATACACCCACACGATGGATCAATTGACAAGAAAACTATTTAATGACAAAGCTTCTAAATGGGTCTAAGTTCTTCTCTGCATGTTAATGCCGGAAACCACTTATTCAGTGGGATGAATGTCATTGATACTGCACTGCGCAGTTGAACCGTAGCAGCTTCTCCATAGAGAATGCATCGGGGAATATGGTATACAGAATTTTTCTGACAAATGGTAACATGACAGGATTCAGTGCTCGAGAGCTTATGTGTTTGGGGCGAAAATAGGATTTTGGAGCTATTTTATCATGATTTAGTTGATCTCAGGTTGCTAGCACCTGATCATTTTCTGTTTGTTTCATCCCTAAAGGGAACTATTCCAACTTCAGACTGGTGTTGAGGTGCAGGTTAGTATTTCATGCCTGTAATAACCATTTATGTGCTTCTTTGTCTTTTATTGACTTTAAGCCCAAGGTTTGCTTCAGAGCTACTCAAGAACTTTCTAGGACCAGAGGAGTTTGGTCACGTTTTTGCAGGTCATGCTTTCTCTCTAGGTTTGTGGATTTTCCCTAGGTTTATCAACTCAAACCTCACTGGATTTCACCCTCAATCAGTAATTTAATTTATCTCTACATCATTGATATTAGACAATTGTGAATCAAAGTCTGATATAAAATGCTCTTAATTTCATGAGGGCTCAGAAGTAGCACTCTAGGAGATATTATATATAGTATATATATAGATATCGTATATATATAATATAGATATATTACATTTTAAGTAATCGCAAATTTTCACCCTGGGACAAATTCTTGATATTAATAATCCTGCTCAGGAATTTCAGTAATTCCACTGCTACAGAAATTCTGGTTGTCTATCAAGTTTTCAAGCATTCACTAAAAGCAGTGTAAACAGGGATTCTGCTGCCCTTACTCACATTGAGTAGCCCCTCAGGCTCCACGAGAAGTCCCTTTGACTTCAATAGGATGCCTCATTGAGTAAGTCGCTACTCATTGTGAGAAAAGGTGGCAGAATCTAGCTCACATTCAAACATTCCAAAAAGGAATAAGTAGCAAAGGGATTTTGGAATAAGGCAGCTACTCACTGTGGGCCAGATTCTGACACCCCATGCTTAGGCGGAATAGTCCCTTACTCCAAAAGTAATTCCATTCGAGTCAATGGGGCCACTCACAAAGCTATTCAGCACAAATACAGTGGCAGAACGTGGCCCTGTGTGAGTTTGATTACGTTGCTTGATTCAAGTCAGTAAAAGCAGGACCACACTAAAATATGCATGCTGCACTGTATCCGAGAAGCATCAGAATAAAAGCAACCCAAGAGCAAGAATCTGACTTGCTCTCAGAATTTTACCTTTTTTATCATACTTTTTTTTTTTTTTTCAAATGCAGGCCATGTCTGTTAGTCATTAATGCTTCCATTGTTCCGTCTGAGAAGGAAAGAAGCAAAATGTATAGTCTATTCCAATACTATGAACTGTCAAAGAGTAAAATCTAGTCCCTTGGGGTGGAAACATAGAACTCTGTTTTGCTTTTATCCAGTTCAATCACTCTCTCTATATATATTCTCCTTCTCATCCATGTTTGCTAAGGGAGTTTGTCTTTTTAAGCACTGACGTACAGTTTATTTGCTTGAAAGCAGGATGAGATTAGGTCATGTTTTATATTATATTCTTTCCTAAACATCATCCTTATTTAGTGCATATAATTAAGAATGATCTCATGATTTAATTTCCAGTTTATCATAGCAGGATAGTCTGACAGTTCCCTTTGTGATTCCTCATTTATGCGACTAGCCAGATGCAAAGAAAAAAAACAATAAACCTTGAAAACGCTCTTCCATTGCTCCTGTCCATGTTATTGTCCTAAAGTGGTGTCCATTACTGCTAGGTTTCAGCCACTACCAAAGCTAGAGCTGCTAACCTTATCACTACTGCTAAGTGCTCCTGACAGCACCCCCACCCCACAGCAAAGTTTTGGCAATCACAGATATCTGTAAGACTGCACTTCCTACAGTGCTCACTTACAAGTGAACACTATAGGTGAGACTGCAAAAGAGTTTCCATTCTAATCTTCATTTTCACATGCACATCATTTTCAGTTACATTCACCTTCTGGGCCTGAAATTTAACCTAAAGATGAATTTTGATTTTTAAAATTTGAACAAAAACGGTTCCACTATTTCTGAGTTACGATGAGGTGAAAACAAACCAAAACCAAAACAAACCACTTTCCCAGCAATACAAAAATATGTGTTCATATTTTTGGGTCATGTGATGGGGTGTCCACCCCACACAAGCCCCAAGTGGGTTAATGTGGGCTAAGAGGAGCCAATTAACCTTACATGCTGCACCTGGAGGGGAACAAGGGATAGATAAGGCCTAATGATGGAGGATGCCCTACTGGGGGAGAAGCTAGGATAGCAGGAGAAGTGAGAACAGGAAGGGGGCTGCAGAAATGATGTTGGCAGTCCCTTCCTAAAGGGAAAGGGAGTTGGCTAGGGACAAGGAGGAGATCCCTGGCAAGAGAAAACCCTGAGATCCTGCCCTGGACTAGGGAGTCTTATAAGAGACCTATAAGGGTGAAGCAGCCACTGGTAAACCCAGAGATGGGAAAGGAGATAAAGAAAAGAGGTAGTAAGCAGCCCAGGAAAAGAGCAACAGGGTCTGAGTGGTATATAAAATCATGAGTGGTGTGGAGAAAGTGAATAAGGAAAAGTTATTTACTTGTTCCCATAATATAAGAACTAGGGGCCACCAAATTAAATTAATGGGCAGCAGGTTTAAAACAAATAAAAGGAAGTTCTTCTTCACACAGTCAACATGTGGAACTCCTTGCCTGAGGAGATTGTGAAGACTAGGATGGACTATAACAAGGTTTAAAAGAGAACTAGATAAATGTATGGAGGTTAAGTCCATTAATGGCTAATTAGCCAGGATGGATAAGGAATGGTGTCTCTAGCCTCTGTTTGTCAGAGGGGGGTGATGGATGGCAGGAGAGAGATCACTTGATCCTTACCTGTTAGGTTCACTCCCTCTGGGGCACCTGGCATTGGCCACTGTCGGTAGACAGGATACTGGGCTGGATGGACCTTTGGTCTGACCCAGTATGGCTGTTCTTATGAGACTGAGCAAACCAAGGCTGCTAGTCATAGGGTCCCTGGGCTGGTACCGAATTAGTAAGCAGGTCTGAATTCCCTTGCCAGACACCAGGAAAGCTGCACAGGACCTGGAGTCAGAACAGAAGACTGCCTGAAATGGCAGACAGGCAGCTTGTCTGATTGCACTTTGTTATCCCAGAAGGGGAAAACTATATAGTGATCTGGTTGGAGGGATGAGCCATGAGGAGAGAGCACCCCGAGTCACGGAGAGAGAGAGAGAGGAATCAGAGAGTCAGTAACTGATGGAAGGGGGTGCCAGACTGGGTAAGAGCTAATTCTCAGACCTACCCTCAAGAAGGCACACCTGCAGTGAATGGAACCCCTTCACAGAGGGAGAAGAGGCAGGTGGGAGTGCACTAGGGGTGGCTAGTCCAAGCAACCACCCATGCCACCACAGACACACTGCTATTTTTAGGTGCTGGGTACACCTATGTGAGCTGGGAATCACACCTCCCAGCCCCTCCCAGTACCCAGTGTTATAGCTCTAGTGTTAGCCATGTGTATATAGCTAGTTCTGTTAGCCATGTGTATATAGCTAGTTCATCTGTATAGTGATCTAAACCAGCCTAAAGTTCTGATACCAGAGACAATTACTAGCTTAAGCTAAATCACCAGCAGCTGTTGCTGTTCCAAAGATGTAATAAGGTCTAGTAGTGGCTTAATATCTGGGTTAGGCACCAGGAGGTCCTGAATTTTGTCCCACCTAATGACACTAGCTGGACTTAAACATTATTTGCACATATACAGTACTTCACAAAAAAATATTTTGTTAGACATTGCGACACCTCTGTGGAACAGGCAAATATTATTAATCCTAGTTTGCAGATGGGTAACTGAGCGAAGGCTAGGTTCTACCTTTATGAACAGTCCTGAGTAAGATGCGATGCATAAGATATACTGCTGCAGGAGTAGCCCCAGGAGGCAATGTGCCCTGGAGACACCTTTTAGAGACACAATGCTTCCAATATTCTCCTGTTGTGCTAGAGAGGCATTAGATTCCTATGTTCCTTTTACAAGGTGAAGCGTACTTTCCCCACTGCTCCCTTACATCCAGCCACCTCTGCTGGCTGGGGTGTGTGCCTATGGGTAGGTGGGTGAAACATGCCTCCTACTGCTCATTCCTACAGCCATGATCCAACATGACCAAAGAGAGGGAGAGAGAAGAGTGGGTGGGAGGGCTGGAAGTGTATGTGTGTGTGTTCATTCCTTTCCCCTTCCTTCCTGCACAGCCCCACTGCTGTCAGGACACAATCTATCCCTAAGTCCAACTTCACACAGTAAATAGACTCAGGAGCAGTAGCCCAGAGGGTCACAAAACTGGTAATGCCCACGCGTTACTCACTCAACCCCACCACTCCCCAGGCAAATCACTGAGTACTGTACTCACAAATCACACTGAAGTCAACAGGAGCTGAAGCAGCTCGGCACCTTTGAAATTCAGGTAATGAAATAAAGCCTGTCTGTGCTTTGTTACCTGGTTTTCTGCAAACCAAGCCTAGTAATGCTGACTCAGCTGAAGCACTGTGAGCTCTAAAGGGAGGTTACTATGTGGCTTTCGTAGACAATATTTGTAATACTGTATCTCCGTTTGCTGTATTTGGATGTTTTGAATGTAGTCCTCTGAGCAATAATTCCTGTTATAGCAGTCTCAATTTGGCTAGCAATAAGTAAACTTAATTCTGGTGCAAGCATTAATCACCGACATATGGCTGTTTTCTTCATGAGTTGGTCTCAGATTGTCTCATTAGTGATATTCCTGTACTGGCAATTAGCAAGTTTCTGTGAAGTAACAAAAGATTAGTGTGTAGATTTGCTCATTTTCTGGGCACATCCGTGATAGTAATCTAAAGAGATCACTACCATTCATTTTAGGAGTGACCAGAAATTAAAGCTGAAATTACTGTAGCATATTGGTCATCCAGGAAGAAATATATTAAAATACACTGCTTATTTTTACACTGCTTATCCAGGTAGTGTACTAGAAAAGCTTGCTTCCTAGTATCTGAGAGCTGATCCAAATTAATAATATAATACATATTTTTAATGCTCATCAAGACAAGAGAGAAATGTGAAGTGTAAAGGGGAAGAGCAGCTATACCTGTTACATAATTATGTGCTATTATTAGGGAACGCACTAGTACCTTATATGTAATAATTTCTTTGTTTCAAGAAATTCTAACCAATTGCAAGGACTGTAATCAGAAGAGACACATTTACATAGCAATTTAGGGGTATGCCACAGCTGACCAGGTAACTCACAGTCACAGATAATTTTCCCCAGTACTCCTCCAAATATAGACCTCAGTGAGGATATGTTTACACTGCAATGTAAGCCCAGGGTTGGTAAAATTCAAGTTAGCAGACCCTAGATTTGTTAACCTAGGGTTTGAGCATCTACTGTCATTTGTAACCCCCAGTTAGGAATTGCTGAACGCTGGGTTCCAACCTGAGGCTCCAGCACCTACACTGCATTATGCAGGCCTGAGTCCAGCTACCCATATCCCAAACTCGCCAGGGCCCGCCCCAAACATGGCTGCTCTAGTCCTTTGTTCGTGGGGCAGTGTGGGAAAATGTGATTGTCTAGAGGACAAAGAATGTCAGCCTGTGGGATACTTTTGGCGGACACCCAAAGTCAAGTGGGGCTGCATCTTCACTGCAAAGCAATAAAGCTCGAACCCTGGCTCCCGGCTTGATTCAGGCTTAGATCCTCCACCCCCATGGGGTCTTGGGACCCTGGGTCAGCAGGATCTATGTGTAGATGGTAGGGGGATTAGGCTTGAGCCTGAGTTCAAAGCCTGGGTTTACACTACTGTCTAAACATACCCTTAGTGGCCCTCCTTAGAAGTAGCATTGAATTAAGCAAATGTTGGACTCCAGTATCAGAGGGGTAGCCGTGTTAGTCTGGATCTGTAGAATCTACAAAGAGTCCTGTGGCACCTTATAGACTAACAGATGTATTGGAGCATAAGCTTTTGTGGGTGAATACCCACTTCATCAGATGCATGCCATCTGGACTCTAGGTATAATTCAAATGGTGCCCTCATGGGTCCACCTGCACACCACGGTCCTGCCTTGTGTCATTGCCCCACCTTGTGGGCACGGTAGCTAATTTAATTTAAAAGGAGAGGGGCAGTTCACACTTCCTGGAGCTATTGTTTCAGGCTGACTACAGACTCACGCAGGCACCAGTTACATGTGGGTCACATTTTCAAAAGTTTCAGATATTTTACATCCAGGAGAATTAGAAACTTTTCTATTTTAAATGAAAACTGAAATTTAGATTTCACGTGACTCCTGGAACTGGGGCCCTAGGCCTGGGCCTATAATTCCTATACCTTAATCTGGTCCTGTTTAGAACCTTTCCCACTTTCATTGCGTCTTTCAGGGGACAGTGGGAAAATCTATAGAAAAGTTCTACAGCTGCAATTTCTTTATATTTCCACCTGCCCATTTTTAGGACAATTTCAGGAAAAGCAGTGCACGGACCCAGAGGGTAAGATGGGGTCCCTGAAGCTTGGGGGAGGGAACAGTACCTATGTGTGAATGCCTCTGGCTTCCTATGGATCTCATCGCCAAGATCTCTGGGGACCAAACTCTTCACTTATTCTGCAGAGGCTGTGGGCCAGCAAAGCCCTTAATGGAATGATCTGAGGGAAATGCCACAAGGGGAAATTGACAGATTTTTCTGATCATGCCCCGCCTTCCCCCATCCCCCTCCACACACATTGGAGGCGAGATTATGACTCACTAATTTGTAATGTTTTAATATTTTGTCAAGTGGTGCAATGATCTGGTTGGTGTCAAGAACTTTATAGTTCTGATACAGTCATGTATTGGGGGATAATGACACTATTTCTAAACCTCTTTCAACCAATCACATTAGAGCCTTCATCCAAGCCATTCTATAGTACTTGTTAATTTTGCAAACCTTATATTAATATTTAAAACTATTCCTGTTATGTCTTTTATTTATCTATAGATCCAAGATAAGTATTCATCTGAGACAAATCTCATGTGGCTCAGATTCTCTGTCCCAAAACACAAACATGTGAGAATTTACTAATCACTAACAGACTCATTGCCAGACTCCTCATTAAATATAGATATACAGCAGATGAAAGCAGCCAGTAGTGCTGAGACAGTTTGCTACCATGGTACTGAGAAATGAGAAGCAGCTAGTGCAATGACAACTATAAGAAGGAGTTAGTGAAGCTCATTTGCAAGGGAAATGCAACACCAACCCAGAGCTGACTGAATTCCCTTAAATGCAAAAGCATGTTAAATCTGACAACAGCCTTCTGTCTTTCAAAAGTGTGGGCTTCTTCTATCATTGTTATTGACTGCTCTTCAGTGGGGGAAGGAAAGAATGTGCACAGGTGAGAGAGAGAGAGAGAGCTGGCAGAGCTAGCAAAGACGCTAGACTCAACTTGATGGTATTTCTGCGTCCGTCTGTAAGGTGATAACTTTGAAATGCCACATTTGACAAATTCCAAAATTTCAGGGAATGTTCTAGGCATCGATGGGCAGAACCCTATTGGTTTGGGGCAAAATTGGAAAACCAAAATGGGAAGGGGGTGAGGGGGTGGACAGGGCCTACATGGAGCTTCTGTCAGCTCAGCTCTTTAGCACAGCCTCAAGCACTTCTGCAATTGTCTGTAGATCAAACACATGGTTGCTGGCTCCTGTTAAAGCCTTCCAGCATAACAATACCCCTAACTCATCTCTGCATCTTCTCCCAGTAGAGTTTAACATGTTGACACCCTGAATGACTTATTCCTCTTTCTGTCTGGGAGGTAAAAGGTGAGGGAGAAGAAAGGAGTAAGGGGATACACACAGGCCCTGGCATGGGGGCTCGGATAGGGTACACAGAACCCTTGGCAGGGGGAGATTGCAGGGAGTTTCAGGAGATCCCTGAAAAAGAGAAGAATGAAAGGGTGGCACAGAGAGCTTGTGGGGGGAATGGAGGAATGCAAGGAGCTCGGGTGGGTGCAATAATCTCTGCCTACAAAAGCTATGTAATGTGAAAAGCTCTAGTTTATGCAGCTACTGGAAGAAAGTAACGGTAAATAGAATTTAACACCTATATATCTTTAATATCCCTTTATATAGCCCTTTATATCTTTAAAGCACTTCACATATACACTCGGACTATGACACAGTAGACACCTTACAACAGCACAGCTGTAAGCTCTCTAATGTAGCCGCTCTAAGCCAACAAAAGAGAGCTCTCCCGTTGGCTTAATTAATTCATCCCCAATGAGCAGCGGTAGCTATGTCGGCAGGAGAAGCTTTCCCACTGACATAGCACTGTCCAAACCGGCACTTAGGTCAGTGTAACTTACGTCGCTCAGGGGGGTGGCTTATTCACACCTCTAAGCAACATAAGTTATACCGACATAAATGGTAGTGTAGACGTAGCCTCACTGACACAACCACATTCTGTTGAGAGGTAAGACCATATTATCCCTATTTTTAAGAAAAGTTGAGGGCCTGGGGCCCAATCCAGCAAAGGAGTTCAGTCACTGAAGTCAAAGGGACTTAAAAATTAAGCATATGCTTAACTACTTTGGTGGATGGGGACCCTAGTCCTGCAAAGTGCTGAGCACCTTGCAGGATCAGCCTCTAAGGGCATGTCTTCACTGCAGAGTTAGCCTGGCCTAGTCTAGCCTGGATGGAGCATCCTCACTGCAAAGCTCTGTCCGAGTCAGACCTGCATGGCTGTGTCCCTGGTGACGCTGTACTAGCCCCTGTGCTGGGCTGGAGTTCTGATGGCCTGTCCCATGATTCTTAGCAGTACCTAAACGGGGCCACTCCATGAGTTCACTTGCAGGGTGCTCTCCCTCTTGCCTAGCGTGGAGCTGCTATCTGGCAGTGACATGAGAACAATGCTGTCTGGTAATAACTTCTAAGTGGAGCTCCTCCTTATTAATGCAGACAAACTGAAGGCAAAAGCAAACTGCATTTGACATCAAGCACTTTTAATGAGAATTGTCATTAATGAATTCAGTCTGCAAACCATAAAGTGATTTGTAGTGCACTAGGCTGACTTCTCTGCCTCTCTGTTTCTTTCCTGTCCACAAACCATAAAAGTGTCGTGCTGGATACATTTCCCCAGATTATGTGTCTTACTCACATCACACCACAGCGTTACCAGAAGGCCGGTGTCAGCTTTTGGCCAAATGGCACCTTGGGAGGAGGATTTCTTGGACGGCATCTCTGTTCAAATACAGTAGAAGCAGAGTAGAAATGGAACAAGCAACTGGGGTTAAACACTGAGCCAGTGTAGGTGATTTACAGTGCAGAAGAAAGGAGAAGATAGACAAGAAATATAGTTCAGGTGGAACCCTGGGATAGCATTGGAGGACTAACTGCACCCAGACTTGATTAGCCTGCATTCTCACTGCAAAGTGAGTGGGGTGCCAGCCCAGGCTAACATGAAACACAAGCTCAAGGCTATACCCTCAGCTGTGCCTGCTACGCTAGGCTTAACGCACCTTCAACCCTAGGTTAGAGCTTTTTCTGTGTGGACAGAGGGAAGGTTAGGGGCTAGAGCGGCAGTGCACTCTGCAGTGAAGACATACCCCAAGGCCAGAAGACACAAAAGGAGTTACGTGCCTAGAAAATCGCTGTGATTCACAAAGCCTGAGTTAGGCGCCTATACAATGAATGCAGAGAGAGAGGTGCCTTAGAGGTGCCTTAGGTTGCATCCGATGAAGTGGGTTCTAACCCACGAAAGCTTATGCTGAAATAAATTTGTTAGTCTCTAAGGTGCCACAAGTATTTCTTTCTTTCTTATTTTCTTTTTGCTGACACAGACTAACACGGCTACTACACTGTGCCTTAGACTGTGATTCACAACAGCCAGCAACATGCTAGGCAGGGAGCCTCCTTAGCTAGCGAATGGGAGATGCTGACAAGAGGGGTGTGTCTGAAGATAAGTGCCAGACTGCAGGGAGGTGCCTGCCCCTGCTTGGGATTCTCAGTTGCAAACTCGTTGTTAGAGTTAGGGAGCCTGTGCTGTTAGCAGGAAGCTGAGAGGAGGAGAAGGACCTTCTTCATAACTTTTAGCCTAGGGTTAGTGTACTCACCTGGGATGTAGGAGAACCTAGATTCAAGTCCCCTGCCTGTTCCAATGACTAAGCATATATCCTCCTCCTGGGCTGTGGGGCCCAATCCAGTAGGCACCCTCTGAGCATGCCTACCACACTGGGCCCAGCACATAACTGAGGTGGAGGAATGCCTATCTTCCCCTGGTTTGTGAATTGCTCTGGGGCTTAGGCAGGAGGTAGGATGCCTAGAGGGAGGCAGCAGCGCGCATACTCAGAGGCAGAAACAGACTCCTAGGGAACTTTTATTTCAGAAACTTAGGCACTAAGTTCAGGTGCCTATAGGGCTCAGCAAGAGTTTTGTTGCATCACAGTGGTCCACAGACTGGGACTTAGGTGTCACAAAGGCCTTTATCTCAGGGCAACTAACACGTGTGAGCTATCCAGATGTGAAATCACAGTGAAGCCACTTTTAGTTTTACCATGAGGTAAACTCACCAAGGTCAGCTGCTGGAGGAGGTGTAGAGCTGTTCCCCTTGCGGTAAAACGGATGTGCCTGGTTTTCACTGTGTTTTTTACCTCATACGCATTAGCTCCCTGAGGTAACAAAACACACCTTTTTTAGCAGTGAAGACAAGGCCAAAGGGAGTAATTGGGAGAACCTGAGTTAAGATAAGAACTCAGGAGCTCTTGGCTTTCAGTTTGATACATTAGACTATAACTGGTTTCAGTGTAGTAGCCGTGTTAGTCTATGTCAGCAAAAAGAAAATAAGAAAGGAGTACTTGTGGCACCTTAGAGACTAACAAATTTATTTCAGCATAAGCTTTCGTGGACTACAGTCCGCTTCGTCGGATGCATAGAATGGAACATACAGTGGGACGATATTTATGCATTCAGAGAAACATGAAAAGGTGGAAGTAACCATACCATCTGTAAAAGGCTAATTAATTGTAAGGAACTGTTATCAGTAGGAAAGAAACTTTTGAAGTGATAATCAGCATGGCCCATTACAGACAGCTGGGGAGGGAAATAAATTCAATTAACATAATGACTGAGCCATTCACAGTCTCTATTCAGACCTAAGGTAATAGTATCTAGTTTGCATATTAATTCAAGTTCCACAGCTTCTCGCTGGAGTCTGTTTTTGAAGTTTTTCTGTTGCAAAATTGCTACCTTTAAGTCTGTCATTGAATGATTAGAGAGGTTGAACTGTTCACCTACTGGCTTTTGAATGTGATGATTCCTGATGTCAGATTTGTGTCCATTTATTCTTTTGCGTAGAGACTGACCAGTTTGGCCAATGTACACGGCAGAGGGGCATTGCTGGCACATGATGGCATATATCACATTGGTAGATGTGCAGGTGAACGAGCCCCTGATGGTGTGGCTGATGTGATTCGTTCACCTGCACATTTACCAGTGTGATATATGCCATCATGTGGCAGCAACTGCTCTAATCACTCAATGACAGACTTAAAGGTAGCAATTTTGCAACAGAAAAACTTCAAAAACAGACTCCAACGAGAAGCTGTGGAATTTGAATTAATATGCAAACTAGATACCATTACCTTAGGTCTGAATAGAGACTGTGAATGGCTCAGTCATTATGTTAATTGAATTTATTTCCCCCCCAGCTGTCTGTAATGGGCCATGTTGATTATCACTTCAAAAGTTTCTTTCCTACTGATAACAGTTCCTTTCAATTAATTAGCCTTTTACAGATGGTATGGTTACTTCCACCTTTTCATGTTTCTCTGAATGTATAAATATCGTCCCACTGTATGTTCCATTCTATGCATCCGACAAAGCAGACTGTAGTCCACGAAAGCTTATGCTGAAATAAATTTGTTAGTCTCTAAGGTGCCACAAGTATTCCTTTCTTATTTTCTTTAGACTATAACTGTCCCTCAAAATGAACCCAATAACGTTGAGGTACTTAGCAAAAAAAAAAAAGCTTTCACAGGAAATACAAGCCAATACTGGGAAGTGAAGGGAACAGGTACCTCAGGCAAAAGGTAACTAAAGTGCTGCCCCATGTGACCTGTACATCCCTGCTGCAGTGCTGAGCGTCTAAGAATGCAATGTAAGAATTTGACGTGTCACAAAACAGCACTGTACTTTATCACACATGTAGTGGCTTTGTCAGAGAACACTAGCCAGCAGTAAATTAAGTATATAAAGTGTATAAAGATCCGAGTAAACACTTTATACCTTACCACATTTCTATAAACAAAAGGTCCCTTTCCCCAAGATTGTTGGAATTGTTTTTCTGGATTTAGACCAAGTAACATGAGCTACCAGCTGCTTTGACAATCCTCTTTTGAATAAAATTCAAATTGTACAAAGGATTTATCTGTGTCAACTAGTGGGTGAATTTTGACTGACTTATTTTACATATATGCAAAAAGACTGTTCAGTGTCGGAGGGGGAAATCTACACCTGAAGCTTTAGCAAGCTACCAAAGAGTTTAATGTCTCATTTATCAAGTGCAGTACTGACTCCGTATCAGATGCCCAACAAGACTTACATACGGCATTTCTCTAGTTACTTCAATATTCCATCTCTCCAATTCTTATCTTGATAAATAAATATCTCCCATTTTTTACATGATATTTCACTAGACTGTGATTTATGTTTTGCAAACTGAAATGTGAGCTATGTTCAGAGAATAACGATAATCACTGTGAACTGTCTTTGTGGTGGACAATATGTGAGTATAAATATTAATCAGTACCAGAACACGTTGAGTGTGGCACTTTCTTTTCTAAGGAAATGGCTCTTTTGTTGACATTAAAAATAAATGTTAGAGACTGGAACTGCCTAGTTATTGTAATAGTTCAAAACATTAGGCTGTCTGGTGACTCATTGTTAGGATAGAGCAAGATAAATGTTCCTTGCTTTGCAATACATGGCTTATCTAATTGGGTTATTGATTGATTTGGGATTAATTTCAAGAAGGAGACAGGTGTTGATGGGGTGAGTGCAGTCATAGAAACTGCAGAGGGCTCGGCTCAGCAAGCAGTGGCCAGTGTTGATAAGCTAAAAGGAAAAGGATTTTTTAAAAAAAAACACAAGAGCAATGGATCAGAGGCAGGGCAGCTTGTATTAGTAGGTGAAGGAGGAAGTAGTAGTAAAGCCCTGTAGTAGGTGAAGGAGGAAGACTTGATTCTGCAACAAATGAAACCAAGTGAATCAGATGTAATGAATCAGAATCTACATGCAGCTCCATTCTATTCTAATAAAAATGTTGAGATCAACAGATGGGCCTAATGTACGGAATGGTGCAGGAACAGAACTGGAGTGCAGTGGGCAGGCAATAACAGGCAGCTACTTGCCAATGATAGTAGTAGTCAGAGTAAAGTAACGGAAAGGTTTGTTCCATGGGGGTGTTGGTGACACACCAGAATTAATGTCAGCAGTCTTAGTGGTACTTAGATACTGTGGTGATGGGCACTGTAGAAAATACTAAAAAGATAGCTAGTATCCTTCAACATCTCACTCACGATCTGATAAGGCATCAGAATGTATAGCGGACATAATAGGTCTACTCTCAAATATCGTAGTTACTGACAGACTGGTTTACCTGGGTATTTTTGGTGTTTTTAATTTTCTTTGTGCAATAAAAAATACAATAGGTAGGTATGAGGTGAAGGTAATCTTTGTTATTTAGCACATCTCCCCAGTATCATAGTTCTCACCCTCTGAACTATGTAGCTCTTGTTTTTTGCAATAGTAAACTAGCTTTAATACTGGCTTGGAATGTAGATAAATATACTGAGTATGTGAATTTTGCTCTGTTCCTGTCATAGTATATGCATCTTTGTCCTGGATCTCTGGTTTTTCACATAAGTAGTCTAGTTCTAATATTGATTTGGAACATAAATAGATTGAAAGTACACAATATGGATTTCGATCTCTGTACAATCTCTGCTGGTTTGGACTGTAGAAATTCATAAGGAGGAATTTCTCATGGACTATTATTCCGTGTGTATAGAAAGAAATTACCTAGTACATTGAAAGTGACCTATTGTAATATTTGTTTTTCAATCTCTCGCTCTCTATTTTAACATCTCCCCTTCTTAAATTCCTCCTTTTTAGCATCACAGCTCAGTTACTAACACTCCCAGTAAATTGACATAGCAGGGCATTTTCGTAATAAGACATACCATCTGTCTTCCTTTCCCACAGTATTTCAAATGGTCTCTTGCTTAAATACAAGTTTCTAAGTCTGCCTTTCACATAACGCTGCATGCTCATGGTGGGAACATTGCAAAAATGTCAATCTCCCAGTTTTTCTGATGGCTAGATTGTACCTTTTTATTTTAACTCTACCTCTCAATTAGCCATGGCCCACATGTGGGATACAATATGTGACAGACTCAAAATGAGGGACACAAAACATTATTCATGCAGTAAACTGAAAATGTTGTGGGATCCATTCCTTTGGTCTAAACAACCCTTTTTAGAATGTGAATATAATGATTCCTTATTTCTTTATTGCGGATTTTTATTAGCGAAAGTGAGGGGACACCAAACTTGTAGGGGACATCTAAGAGGTATGATTCCAACTTAGTTACTGAGGTTCAAACATGAATTGAGCCTGGATTCATTTTTCTGCCTTTCATGACTATAGTTTTTTCAGATTCTCTATATAAATCCCAACTTTTTTGCAGACAATAAGTTAAAGTATAATGAATTCAAATTAACATAACATTATATAACCTGCCACTCATCTATTGTATCGTAACCATCCTTTTCTCCTGTTCTCTCTTGTCTAATATTATAGTTGATCTCTTCCTGGCTCCATCAGCCCCCATATTCTCGCGCTGGATTCATTAGTGTTCCAAATTCCCATAACTTTACCACCCTCTTATTGTAATTTTTAGATGTTGTTTAATACACATTCCCAATAATATTCTAGGCACTTTACAGATGTGTAAGAACACTAATTTCCACAGACTTGTGTGGGCAATTGTGCCCATATTTTATCACTATATGGTTAATAAGCCCTTAACTTGTTCTG
This sequence comes from Chelydra serpentina, assembly GCA_037349315.1. NCBI lineage: Eukaryota > Metazoa > Chordata > Testudines > Chelydridae > Chelydra > Chelydra serpentina. The sequence continues at coordinate 111,424,545 of JBAIAC010000004.1, forward strand.
CAGAGTTTCAGTCTACTCAACATTTTTTCCTTGCCTTTTCTGGTATCGACTGTGCTGTTTGTAATCCACCTGGTTACATTAATAGGATTTATTTTCCTAATAGGCTTCCTTTTAATTTTATTAATCACTGTTCATTTCCTTGTCATATCATCCTTTTGCTGTTCCTTATTACTTCCTCTGCATCAGAATTAGTCTTCTTGTTTTGAATGTTCTCTTATTCTCTCCTTGGATATTAGCCCCAGAGCACACCTCCACTCCACCCTCTCACATTAGTCAGTCTCTTAAAATGATGCTCCTACTTTATAAGTAAACACCAAGATAGTACTGTATTACATTTGGTGGTTGTTCTCATGATCAACCCTCAGAACCTCCCCCTGCCTGTGCAGGGAGGAAGCAGTGCCACCTTAGCGTGCCATCACCCCTCCCATGCTGCTCATGGATGTCCTTATGCTGGAGCTCCATGTGGATGGAGCTCTGTGGGGAATTCAGGCACAGGATGGGGGCAAGAGGAGGTAGAATAAGGGGCTGTGCTCCACAGCACTGTTCTATCCAGGGCTTGGGATTTCTTTGTGGATGTGCAAGAGGCAGTTAATACAGCCTGGAGCTGTTACCTCGCTCTAGATCCCCTCTGTGATCCCACTGCACGCTGTCAGGGGAGGATCCAAGTCCAGCCAATCTTGCTGAATCTGTTCTGCCAGGGCAAGTGAGCCAACAGCAGAGCAGCTGTCCCACCAGATAGCTCTTGTCTTCTCATGGATGGGTGCTCCTTTCCCTAGGAATCCCAAGGAGCCATGGGGCTGGATCAGGGTGCAGCTGCCAAAGTTTATAGCCCTCCAACCATCTTCTACTGGAGAGAAAAGTTCCAGGAAATCTGATGTTCGTCTTCTGTAATTTTCAACCACAATCCCTTCTAGCAGGTGGGGTGGGGGAGGGGGCAAATAGGTGCGAAAAGGAGAGGGATTTCAATAGGCCGGGATAAGTGGCTTTTCCTCTGACTGGTACAATACCAAACTCAGCATGTGGCTCTTGTACATCTGTTAAGACCAGAGAGGCCTGGATGATGTAGGTGCCTGATTAAAGTTCTATCCAGTCCTTTTGGGAGCTGACATTTTCCATGCCCTTTGACTTCTCTCAGCCCTAAAGATTTGTTTTTGTTCTCGATAGTTGAAGTAGAAAAAATCTCTTAAGCAAAACTCAGTTGTGGCTGCACTGGCTGAACCTATTTTGTTTGTCAGATCTCTTTGAGAGCTAAGGAACAAGTCAAGTTTGAAGGAAACTGCTTCAGTAGTTTTGAATTATGAGCACTGTAAATTTGTGCGGTAGGCAGTAGCATAGCCGGGGGGGGAGCAGCCGCTCCCCCACTGAGCAGAAGCGGTGCCTTTTTTGTGCTCCGATGCCTTTTGCTCCTACACTGCAGCCAGAACGGAGCATTTTTTTTGGCTCCCGGCGCCTTTTTTTGCTCCCGATGCCTTTTGCTCCCGGCGCCTTTTTTTAGCTCCGCTCCCCCTGTGCTCTAAACCTGGCTACGCCACTGGCGGTAGGGTTATCTGTAGATACCAGTAATAGGTTTAACTGCTCAAACTCACCTAGCTCTGAACATTGAAAGCACTGTTAAGTGCCTTAGCTTAACCTTACAAGGACTTTTGAAGTCTGATAAACCTTACAAATGCTTCAGGAAGTTAACAGCAGACTCTGCAGAAAGAGGATATATCAGTGAGAATGCCTGTCTTAAAACCAAATGATCCAGAGAATGGGTACAAGGTTGGAAGTGTGGCACTTCTGCCACCGACTGGCCTTCATCATCTTTGGCATATGAAGCCATTTAAAAATAAAATTTAATTAGACCTCATAACATATATTATGAGACAAATATCTTTACCCTACTTATACAGATGTGAAAACAAAAGTACCAGAGAAGTTAAGTGAGTCAGCCAAGGCCACGCTGACAGAATTAGAATTAGCATTAGAAGTCAGTACCAGACTTATGCTTACATTTACTAGACTGTAGTGTCTATAGATTCAAAGAACTATATGAGACAGATATTTCACCTCCCAACAGACAAGTGGGCCAGTGTCAGAACACTGACACAATATGTCTGAATGAACCCACTGGATCTTCTTTGCAGAGGAAACTTTGTCAGAGAGAAGGGCAAACAGGCATCCTGCTGGATTCTGCTGCCGCACTTACAGTTTCCATACTGCTCTAAGGTAATAGACAAATGGCAGGCCAGCTCCTCCTCCTCTTCTGGGGCTGGGTTTGTTGCCTTCAGCAATGGGGACATTGTGGCACATGCAATGTAAGACTGGCACGGCAAAACAGACACAGAAATGGTATGCGACTTGCTCAGAGGGCATTTAAACATACTACATTTGTCACAGGTCTGGGAAGTCGGAGACCTCGGTACTAATCCTTAATCTGAAACTGACTTTCTGTGCGACCCTATTTAAAAAAAAGTTTTCTTCAGAGGAGCACTGGAACTTGCAGGCTGTGGTGGTGAACATGACATGGTGGTGTAAACACCAGGTTTGAAATATTTGGTCTCCCTAGAGCCAGTCTAGGCAAAGTTGGCTCGGGCGTTACATAGTTTTCTGCCTGGCTCCGGGATGCTTCATAGCCAGGATTCAGACCAGAGCACAGCACAGCTCTAGGAGCACCGAGAGATTACCCCTACGGATGGAGGTCACATCTCCTTATTCATACCACTTCACCTCTCTGCAGCTTTCAACACAGACAGCCACAAAGTGCTACTGTGATCCACTTACATGACACAGCTGGGGTAGATGGCACAGCAGTACATTAGCTTCAGTGAATTGGCTTGGAGCAAACCCAGCAGGTAGTGAATGTCCCCCTTCCCAATAGCAAGCAATTAGTATTCATCCCAAACCCTTTCCTCTATAGCATATATATGAAATCACTTGGCGAGTTTGCCATTGACTCTGCTGCCAACAGTATGCTGATGACACTCAGCTAGATAGCTGATTTTCTACAGACAGAGCCCAGACCATCACAAACATGTCTTAATATTTACAGGAGATCACTGCTAGATGAAGAGCAGCTGGGGCATGCTGAATCAACATGGCCACTTGGACTGTGACTTAATTAGAACATTATCCATGTAAATTCTGCTTAATAAGGATGAATACGCTTGTGCTAATGACTAAGTGGTCTTTAATGAGATGTAATAGGTTGAAACAGAGTTCAGGTATGGACAAACTTAGATGACAAAATGTAACTACCAATGGAGAACATGTCTGTGAGAGATTCTGAGTCAGTGAAAAAATGATCACTGTCTTCAGAGGAGCCCAGTCCCAGAACTACTGAAGTTAATAGTATTTTTGCAATCAACTTCAATGGGAGCAGAATTGGACTCTCTGTCTTTACTCAGGCAAATCACACATTGACATCCGTGGAACTGTTTCTCTGAATAAAAATAATGAAGAATTGGGGCGCTGATTGAGCTACATATGGCACTCAGTAGTTTAAGTGATGCAGTGAACATTCCTATTGTAGTGTCAATTTTCCAGGTCAATTGGAATTTATGGCAGAGTTTGACCCAGATATTGTCGACACCCTCTGAGGCAATGAGATATGGGATTACTGCTAGGAAAGGGCATATAGAACAAAATGGAATCATTCTGCTAACGGCCTGCGAGCCTGCAAAAGCAATTTTTTACCTTATTAAAGAAAGCCAAGTATTATTCAGCACTTTTGGACTTCACTCAAGATCTGTCACCAAGAGCAGATGCTAATAATTATTAAATATAGAAGCATTTCCAAAAATGCAGCAAGTACTGACAAGCTCTTTCTGGTTTGCATATCAGTTATATTTTAGAATAACATGCATTATAACCAAGAGGAAAGAAGTTATTACAGCATTTTATAAGGCCACACCTACAATACTGCATTCAGTTTTCAGTACTTTATCCCTATAGGGATATACAAATTTTGGACAAAGAACCACAGAGCAAGCGAACAATTCAGAGGCTTTGAGGGTCTTCGCTATGAATCATGCTTATGATGGTTTTCTTTCACTTCTCTCTGGAGCACTGAAAGGGGATCATCCATTAGGATGAAATGGGTGTAATCTCAAACAATTCAGTTACCTTTGTTTTTTAGGGAGCAGACACTGGTATTCATAATTTTTTCTGTCTTCACATTGAGCAGCTCTGGTTTAATTCTTCCTTCCAGAAAGGATGTGATGATTACTTATAATGGTCTAAGAGGATATTACACAGCAGGATCCAGGTTGGGAAGGCAGGGCTCTTCTGGTGAGTCATCCTGGTATCAGGTCCTTGAAACCTGTCTATAGGTGAAGCATAATTATTGCTGAGTCACAGTAGCAGGTGCCTCTTGGGGCTTAGCTACACTTGCGAGTTAGAGCGCATTAAAGCAGCCCCGGGTGCCCTAACTCACAACGCGTCCTCACTGGCAAGGCACGTAAAGTGCCCGGACTCCGTGGCTGGAGCGCTCCTGGTAATCCACCTCGACAAGAGGCATAACTTTTTCTGCGCCCCTGCTGGGGCGCCACGGCGCCAGTGTGTACGCTCTGGTCTGTTAATGCACTCTGATCGGCCTCCAGAAGTGTCCCATATTGCCTGTTCTAGCCACTCTGGTCATCACTTTGAACTCTACTGCCCTGCCCTCAGGTGACCAACCATCAGACCCGCCCTTTAAATTCTCTGGGAATTTTGAAAATCCCCTTCCTGTTTGCTCAGCCAGGTGTGGAGTGCTCTCAGTGAATCTTTCCAGGTGACCATGCCTCCACTGCGCCAGGTGATCCCCAGTATGGAGCAATGACGAGGTGCTGGACCTCATGAGTGTTTGGGGGGAGGAAGCTGTCCAGTCCCAGCTGCGCTCCAGCCTTCGGGCAGATATCAAGGGACATGATGGAAAGGGGCCATGACTGAGACACTCTGCAGTGCAGGGTTAAAGTGAAGGAGCTGTGGAATGCTTACCACAAAGCCCACGAGGCAAACAGCCTCTCCGTTGGTGCCCCCGCGACCTGCCATTTTTACAAAGAGCTGGACGCGATACTTGGGGGCGATGCCACCTTCACCTCTGAGAACCACCATGGACACTTCAGAGCCCAGTTCAACAAGGCAGGAGGAGGAGGAAGAGCAAAGCAGGAGCGAGAGTGCTGAGGCAGAGGAAGACACCCTGTAAACCCTAGATGCATGCAGCCAGGAGCTGTTCCCAAGCCAGGAGGAAGGTAGCCAGTCGCAGCGGCCCGTGCTTGGGGAAGGACAAACACCAGAGGAGGTGCCCGGTAAGCGGCTTTTATTTTGGGAAGGAAGTTGTTCAGTGCAGGCTCTTGGGGCGAGGAAGGTTAGGGCTGCATGCATGCCTAGATGCAGAATAGGGCGTTGATGTGCTCTCTCACATCGCAGTAATTGGTCTCAGTGATCTCTTCATAGGTCTCATGCAGAAACTGGGCAATGCGCTTGCACAGGTTCCTTGGGAGAGCTACTGTACTCCTTGTCCCAGCCAGGCTAACATGTCTGCGCCACTGTGCCGCAAGGGGCGGGGGGACCATTGCTGCACACAGGTAAGCTGCATATGGGCCAGGGAGGAAGCAGCATTGTATTAGAAGACCCTCCCTTGCTTCCCAGGTCACCCTCAGCAGCGAGATATCTTCCAGGATGAACTCCTGTGGAAAATGTGGGGACAGTATTCAGTACAGGGGCCCCCTGCAGCGGCTAGCTGTCCCCGAGGCACAGAAACCCAGAGGACAGTATGGCCGTGAAACAATCAGTCCTCCTCGCCCCCTTGCTTACTCATCATTTTGGGGCTCCTGTGGGTTATGTATGCTCACTTTGCGATGGGCAAATTCTGCTATTGTGTAGACTGTGCTTGTCTTTAAGTACGGGTGAATCATTGCTCTGTCTGGTGTGAACAATGCTGCCTCTGATAAGTGTTACATTTTGCCTTAACAGATGCAACCTTGAGATCTCAGCCGTCCATGTTATCACCGGCCGAAAGACTCCAAAGAATTAGGAAGAGGTCACATAGAAGCAAAGAGGACATGCTGCATGAAGTAATGCAGCAGTCCGTTAATGAAAATCAAAAAGTGCAGGAGTGGCGAGAGAGTGAAAGGAGGGTTTGCCAGCAGAATGCGGAGCGCTGGCACCAAAGCACAGATCGGCTGATAAGCATCATGGAGTGCCAAGAGGACTCAATACAGGCGCTCGTAGCCATTCAGGTGGAGCACTACTGCGCCCGCCCCTCCGTGCAGCCCTTGTCCCAAAATTATTTTCCTTGTGCCCCCATGTCACCTCCAACCCAGTTTCCCCAACATCCGGGTTCTTACTGTCACCAGCTGCCTCCAACACCTGTAGCTTCACCACCCAGCCCTGCAAACTACGACCCTTGGGCCTTACCCACTTCACTCAACCCCCATTACTATGCATTTTAGCCAGCCTGAAGTGCAGCACTCATTACACAGCACTCCAGACAGGAAGGCAGAGTATGATAACAGGACATATGCAAATCTGTGATGATACTGTTCCCCACCCCACCCCCTTGCCCTTTCTGTTTCCCAAGCAGTTGTGTTTCTTTTCAATAAATGGATTTTTTGGCTTTGAAAACGTTCTTTATTATTGCATAAAGTAAAAGACACCTTAGCCCAGGAAAGCAACAGGCACTGCAAGTCAGCGTAGCAAACACAGATTCCTACTAACATTGGAACCACTGCACTTCACTCCTGTGCAGGGCACCAGACATTACTGGTGGCTTTCAGCCTTAAATTGCTCCCTCAAGGCATCCCTAATCCTTGCAGCCCCGCGCTGGGCCCCTCTAATAGCCCTGCTCTCTGGCTGTTCAAATTCAGCCTCCAGGTGTTGAACCTCCAAGTTCCATGCCTGAGTGAATCTTTCACCTTTCCCTTCACAAGTGTTATGGAGGGTACAGTACGCGGATATAACCTCAGGGATGCTGTCATCGGCCAAGTCCAGCTTCCCATGTAGAGAGCGCCAGTGACCCTTTAAACAGCAGTCATTCTGCACCGACTCAACCTGTTGAACTGCTCCTTGCTGCTGTCAAGGCTCCCTGTGTAGGGTTTCATGAGCCATGGCATTAAAGGGTAAGCGGGGTCTCCAAGGATCACAATGGGCATTTCAACTTCCCCTATGGTGATCTTCTGGTCTGGGAAGAAAGTCCCGGCTTGCAGCTTCCTGAACAGGCCAGTGTTCCGAAAGATGCGTGCGTCATGCACCTTTCCGGGCCAGTCTGCGTTAATGTCAATGAAACGCCCACAGTGATCCACAAGCGCCTGGAGAACCATGGAGGAATACCCCTTTTGATTAACGTACTCGGAGGCTAGGTGAGCTGGTGCCAGAATTGGAATATGCGTCCCATCTATCTCTCCTCTGCAGTTAGGGAAACCCATTTGTGCAAAGCCAGCCACAAAGTCATGCACGTTACCCAGAGTCACGGTTCTTCTAAGCAGGATGCCATTAATGGCCCTGCAAACTTGCATCAACATGATTCCAACGGTCGACTTCCCCACTCCAAACTGGTTAGTGACCAATCGATAGCTGTCTGGAGTTGCCAGCTTCCAGATTGCAATAGCCACCCGCTTCTCCACTGGCAGGGCAGCTCTCAATCTCGTGTCCTTGTGCCGCAGGGTGGGGGCGAGCTCATCACACAGTCCCATGAAAGTGGCTTTTCTCATCTAAAAGTTCTGCAGGCACTGCTCGTTATCCCAGACTTGCATGACGATGTGATCCCACCACTCAGTGCTTGTTTCCCAAGCCCAGAAGCAGCATTCCATGGTGGTGAGCATGTCCGTGAATGCCACAAGCAATCTCGTGTCATATGCGTTACGCGAGTGGACATCATAGTCGGACTCCTCACTGTCAGTTTGTAGCTTAAGGAATAACTCGACTGCCAGTCGTGACGTGCTGCCGAGACTCGTCAGCATATTCCTTAGCACTTCGAGCTCCATTCCCGCAGACCGAAAGGGAAGACAGAGCGCGCAACACAAAAAACGTTGAAAGATGGTGCCAAATGTGGACGGAAGCACAGGGATTGCTGGGATGCGAAGCGATGCATCACGGGGCATTGGGACAGGACCCAGAATGCCTCGCACCTCTCCACCCCCTTCCTACAAGCCACAGCGCCAGAATAGGAAGAGGTGCTCTGTGGAATAACTGCCCATAATGCACTGCTCCCAATGCAGCTGCAAGTGCCGCAAATATGGCCACACCAGTGCGCTTGCAGCTGACAGTGTGAACACACTGCAGCGCTTTCCCTACTGCATTCACCGAGGGCTGGTTTAACTCACAGCGCTCTGCATCTGCAAATGTAGTCATGCCCTTGCTAACTTCACCGGGGATATAAGAGGGTTGGAGTCTCTTTCAGAGACAGAAAGAAATAGTGTCTGGGACAGAGAGGATCCCTAATAACAACCAACCTTGCTAAGAAAGTTTAGACTGAGATTTATGTGTGGTGGTTGTTACTAGAGTTACTATTAAAGCCAACCCTCTGGACGGGGTAAGATTTTCCTATATACATTATATGTATATCCTGTTGTTCTCTGTGAGCAAAAAAGAGCCTGTGTTTAGTTCCTGGGCTAAACTCCTGTCACATGATTTTAAGAAACCTTGAAGATTTAAAGCTACCATTGGAACCTGAAAGAAGACCACACACACTTAATTTATGCATATTAATTCCAGAAAGGTTAGAAACAAAAGTCATTAGTGCAGAAAAAAAGCATTAGTTTACTTTTGATGTATCTTGAAAACTGTACACCTTCTTTGTAGTTTCAAAGTGGTTTTATCAGTGAATACTACAGAATGCTGATACTTGCTTTAAAATGTCATGTTAAATAAGAGGCTTTATACCAAGTGGTGAAAAATGATTGTTGGATCAGCAAAAAGCATTAAAATATTGTGAAAGGTCTGGTCTGAACTGCCTGAAACCTGGGATGAAAGATGAAAATTCTTCCCAGATCACCTTTTTATGTGAGCTGTGCTGCAGGGATAGGGAGCTAGTAGTATAGTAGGTGAAATAGTCATCCTATCAACTAAGGCAAGTACCAGTTATATTAGTCAGGTATTTGCTGGATGTTAGCTATCTCTCAATTCAACTTAGGGTACGTCTATACTTACGCGTCCGGTCGGAGGCGCGGGATCGATGTTCTGGGTTCGATTTATCGCGTCTTGTCTAGACGCGATAAATCGAACCAGGAAGTGCTCCGCCGTCAATGCTGGTAATCCAGCTCGACGAACGGAGTAGGCGGAGTCGACGGGGGAGCCTGCGCGCCACGTGTGGACCCCGGGTAAGTGCTTTTTCATTCGAACTAAGATAGTTCGACTTCAGCTACGTTATTCACGTAGCTGAAGTTGCGTATCTTAGTTCGAATTATGGGGTTAGTGTAGACCAGCCCTTAGTAGCTGTCGATATGGAGGAGAAACAAAAACACATGACTAGCCAGCTCTTTACAGACTACCAACAACTGGTACACATGCCGCAGTTTGAGTTGCTGATCTAATCTATATATGTGTCTATATAAATAAATAAAATTCAACTCCTGTAGATCACTTACGTTTTGTGGGAGTGCAGGGAGATCCAATGGACAAACCTATGAAAAAAACCAACAATTTATGCTTCTGTGAAAGGGACCAAATTCAAGTTACCAAACTCACAAATAATCTACTGCCGTGTATAAGACATCACTTCCATCGCATCATTTGGATTGGAGATATTCTAACATGTGGTAAATGCAAGAGGAATTGGAAGTAGGAAACATAGACCTGTGAATTCACATATGACCATTGGAAAAAATCATCAGTGCTACAGAAGAAATGATATGTCTAGATTTACAACTTCCACTGGACGTGCATTAAATGGCATCAAAGACATACCTGTTACTTCCTCTGCAAACCACATCTGGATTAAAACATCATACTAGTGCTTATATATGTATAAACAAAAATCTAATGTCCTGTATTTTTCATTTTATTTATTTTGGTTTCATGCTCATATTTATATATTATACATTTTGTTCACATATTTTATATAGATATACTCATGATTTGTTTGTGATAAATGATTTGATGTAGTATATTGAGATAGTACTGATATGAAAGCTATTTACCAGCTTTATGTATAAAGAAGTTAATGTAAAGTACTTTTAATGACTGGTTGTTAATAGATGTTGATTCCCAGAGACAAAGTTTCATTAAAAAGTAAATAAATAAGTAAAGCCATATTACTGTGTTTAAAAAGCCTTATGAGAACACTAAAAAATAATATTTGGAAGCCAACCAAAAGTACAGATTCCACACACAGCCTTAGCTTTCGCCCTCTCACACCACTCTATCAGAAAACTACTGTACGGCAACCCACTGTGCCACTAAAACATCACTTTCACATCACCAGTATCCACCACAAACCATCAACTTAAATAAAGATCCCCAAGCTATCTCACATCCAAGAGTATGGGATACTAACCCAAAGACACACACATATTCCTCTGCCACCCACCTGCAAAGAACAATGACATCTCCTCGCTTACTCATCATATACACTCCAGGAATAACTCTACTTCAGAGCCATTATTTTGCAATGTGTTGTGTTGGCTAATTAACTCATCTGCAATCACTCTTCTGAGTATATATTAGCTTAATACCACACCTACACCTCCCTTATTCACTTCCTGAACTAGTTTAAATAAAAACACCTAAGCATGTGCACCCTAACATTATGCTTGGGTTACTCATTCACACAAATCAAATGCAGTATTAAATACATGCTAGATGGAGATACAGGATGGAATTAAAGTTGGTTTTTGCAAGCTGAATTTCCAGACTTCGAAACTTTTTTTAAAACCTTAACACATTGAGTATGAAAGGTGCTACATGAAAATTATTCTACCTTCTTATTTTAAAAATGGATACACACAGGAGATATACGATATATGACTTTGTAGACTTTTATAGAAGAATTTAGCAAGGCAAGCAATTTAATTCTGTCTCAACTTAATTATGACCATATCAGAGATGAATCCCATCTGACTGTGGTGATTTATTGGTGTTCATCCTGCCCAATGTGCGTTGAATCCTTTTGGCAGTGACTTAAGTCTCATCTGTTTCATCCTGGTACACATCTGCTCATAAGTGTCACATGTAGGTCAGAAACAGCCAGAGCTACAAACAAATCGTATGAAGCCAGATGGTTACTGATTGCATTCTGGGAAAGATTTTGGCCGAACAAACTAATAATTTGCTCTGCTCTCATCAAAAGTATTTCCCGTTTCTAGAAATTTTCACCATATTTTTTAATGGCATTCAAATTTGGACAATGTAATCTCTCTTAAATACTGCAGCTTGCTATTGTCAATGGTCTTTGTTATTTGTCAATTTCTCTTGCATCTCATGTAATTCACTGTAATAGATTGTTTTCATTTTCATCAAATTAAAGAGGACAAAAGGTGGCCACTTTGTGACAAACCAGAACCAAACTAAATTCTTCCACACTGAACTCCAAACTAAACCTAAAACCCATCACATTCTGATTCCTAATCCATGAGTTGCTTCGTATTCCTGACCATAAAGTCAACCTGATAAATTCTTTATTTGACTTTTTCAGAGGAGCTAATAATCTCCATGTTTCAGCACTAGTGGCTACCAGAGTTCACATCTCTATTCCTTCATAAGTTTATTATCTCTTGAAAGTATCTCTTCATAATAGTATAACAATTTTTTATTCAATAATATTGGATTACACATTTGTTTTATAGGCAGAAAGATAATTTTTGCTGTATGGACTAATCTATAAAATACTCGATCAGTTGAATAGATGGTGCTGTTTTATTTTAATTAGGATTACCCCTTATTTTAATCAGGACTACTGCTACTTGTGGTTTTGATATTTTGGATTTATTTCTCATGTCTAAATGGAACACTTGACAGTACTAATTATGATCTAAGAATTATGTCCAACTATCATGTGATATAAAATGCATCATTTCTATATTCTGTAATATTCTTAATCAACTGGTAAATTCCAGTTGTGTTAATCATAATTTTCTGTGAAGTAATAAGTCATGTGCGCTCAAAGACTAATGACACTTTCAAGACAGCCATCTATACAGAGTAAGCTGGTAGGAAAATGATATCTCCCCTCCCTCCTTCCCCCGAAAAGTTTCACCAAAACCAATTTTTTCTCCACAAATTTATGTTTAGCTGAAAAGCCATTTTCCACCAAAATAATGTTTCAATGGAAAATGTATTGCTAGCTTTATTTTACACACATACATATACAGTGTTCTTCTGCATTGTTGTGGGTAAATGTTACACACATTGTTTAATTCAGCAGGTTTTAAATCCTTTGGTTTCCTAGATATATTTTTTAAAAACCCAATGATTAATCATTTATGAGTGTATCTACTATAATTGTAACCATCTAAGACATTTTATAGAGGATGCTTTATCTAGCCCTTAAATGATACAGATCAAATTATCAAAAGCTTGTTTGTTAATTAGGTGTTTATAACTTTGAATAAAAGCTATAGGGACACTAGCCTGAGGGGCAAACGGGCAGAATTAACAGGATTTTATAGTAATACAAATAATCATATGGGTTCCTGGATCTCTGGAGTTAACAGCAGTGTAAAGACAAAGGTGGATAGATATACATACAGATAATGTATGTACCACAAACAAAATACTACAAAGGCAAATACATCTGAGTACATCAATACAGCTGGGTCTGCAATGAGGGTAATTGTGTTGGGGGCAGGGCCAGCTCCAGGCACCAGACGGCAAAGCATGTGCCTGGGGCGACGCCTTGTAAGGGGTGGCAGTCCGGAGATTCTGGGGTGGCCGTTTTTGGGGGGTTTGTTTTGCTTGGGGCGGCTGAAAAGCTGGAGCCGGCCCTGGTTGGGGGTGGGAGTCTAGTGCTTAGTTTGTGACAGGGCTTGCCAGAGCTGAGCCCCAGCACCTCTAGGCTTGGCAATTCATAGCCCTGGCACCTCTGGGCTTCCTGCATCAGTTATGAAAGTAAAAATAACTCTTGAGCCCTGGCACCTTTTTCATTATAAATTAAGCATTGGATGCGGATCCATTGAACTCTACAGTCTCCAAACCCTCAGAGCCAGGTTTTATGGTTTATTTTACATCGGCTTAGGTATTCCTAGCCACTGGAGCCACATAGGTCCACATAGGTCCCCAAACCTGACTTTGGCTCACCAGCAGTGGCCTCTTTTTGCCAGCTTTTCTGGAATTATCAGGTAGTTCCCATTCAGCAATTCTCTTCCACGCAGCCATACACAGGATATAAGTGCCTTGGAGGGCTTTACAATGGCCTCTACATTTGGATGTAATTCACCCTATGTGAATAATTCAAGAGAGAATCCCCTCCAGTCTTTCAGTTAATGTTTCTTCCCAATAATCCCTCCCCTCCGCCCCCAGGGTATATTGTTGCACAGTTAGATCTTCTTCTAGTACATGCACAGGGTGTGCGAAACACAAAGTACTAAAACAGGGAGAAAAAAATCTGGTTGAGCTGAACAAATTACATGGATTGGTTCTTAAATGCAAAACATAATTTGGGAAATTCTTAGTCATCTCCTGCACAAATGTTTGTCTTTTCAATACTGATACAGCTGCCTCTCATGTTGGGTTAGGGAGAGATAGAGGGCTCAGTGACATCAGTGGAAAGGAATGCAGACCTTATCTTGTGCTGACATTATCAGGCTTCAGAAGGGTGTGAAGATAGCCTTTCTACACGATGGGCCCAATCCTGCTGTGTATTCATCCAAAATTCCCATGGATTTCAGTGGGAGTTTTGCCATAGTACAAAACCAGCTGCTTCCTATGCGCTGCATACTAACTGTGGCTCCTGCATTGTCACTAGAGACCAGGTAAAGTGTTCATTCATTTTCAAGGTTAGAACTGCCTTTCCCTTTGTCAGGGGTAGGCAGCCTATGGCACGCGTGCCAAAGGCGGCACACGAGCTGATTTTCAGTCGCACTCACACTGCCCAGGTCCTGGCCACCGGTCTGGGGGGACTCTGCATTTTAATTTAATTTTAAATGAAGCTTCTTAAACATTTAAAAAACCTTATTTACTTTATATACAACAATAGTTTAGTTATATATTATAGACTTATAGAAAGAGACCTTCTAAAAACGTTAAAATGTATTACTGGAACACGAAACCTTAAATTAGAGTGAATAAATGAAGACTCAGCACACCACTTCTGAAAGGTTTCTGACCCCTTCCCTATGTTGTCTGGAAAAAGACTCCCTTTTTCCATGTGTAACCCCTAGTTTCCACTCATCTATGCAATTGGCTAGATCACCTTCTTGCTGAAAACCTCATGGCCAATAAAGCATTCAAAAGTGGTCAGCTCAGATTTTTACAATTTTGCCCACCTTAAGCATTTCTATAGTGTCTAGTATAGTGTCCATTGGGCAATCCCACTGTCAATTATACATAATCAGATCAAATGCAAAATTTTGGCAGAATAAATTCTAGGAAGTTTGTGTATAACTCTAGATTTGGAGGCACTATCCCATGGAAATAAAACAACAAAAGAATATGTTCCATCTTCTCTAGCTCTTTGAAACCTGACAGATCATTTGGTATTGCCATACATTCAATATTCAGTGCCAAATGGCTTTCACTTAGTTTAATGGTTGCAAAGATGAAGGCCTGGCCCCATTGAAGCCTATGGAAGTTTTGCCACTGACTTCAGCGGGACCAGGATTCCATCCATGACCATTAAGGTATATATAGGATGAGGAGCAACAGAGAGGGAGAGGAATTTAGATCTTAGTGGATCATTTTCAGAGTAAATGTATGGTTTAGAGCATGACAAACTCCAGTGAGACACAAGAAACATTTTTCTATTAAGAATAAGGAGAAATAGAGAAGTAAAGGACAAAATACTTTAAAGGGCAAAATACATTACGTAGAATTGATAGGCAAATGACCCATCCAGCACATGTGAAAGTTTAGACCCAAAGAAGGGGGACTGAAGCCTGAGCCCAAGCAGGGGGGTCTGAAGCCAAAGCCTGAGGACTTCAGCCTCGGATGGGGGGGCTGTAACTTGAGCCCCGTTGCCCAGGGCTTCGGCTTCAGTCCCAGGCAGTGGGGCTCGGGATTCAACTTCAGCCCTGGGTCCCAGCAAGTCTAACGCCAACCCTGGCGACCCCCTTAAAACAGGGCCCTGAGTCACTTTGGGTCCCAATCTGAGAACTGCTGAGCCCAATGAAGGCTAGTGTTCCAAATATACTTTACTATTAGTGAAAAGTTTGATCCATTGCAAAGAAATTAAATATATAGGATACTTTGGCCTGGAGGCCTAATCTCTTTAAGCAGTTTGCCGGTGAAGTGTAGTGCTCAGACAGACTAACAGTGCAATCCCCATTCACTAAATTCAGACTAATTCACCAGTGAGAGCACATACTGTTCCCATTTTTCTGCAAATAAATAGATTAACTGATGATTTAGGTCATGTGTTTGATATTAGAAGTCTGAAGACACCCAAATGTGGTCAATTGGAGATAGAAACTCCCACACTATTCCCAGCACTGTCAAGGATTTCCTGCATGATCTTGAATAATTCATTTAACTTTCCAGTGCCTCACTTTCTCAGACTGTGTAATAAGATTAATGATACCCACCTTTGTTAAATGCTTTGAGATCTATAGATGAAACACACTATAGAGAGAGATCTAATATTATTTAAGTATGAAGTGCCAATTACTATTTTGTTATCTTGTTCTGAAATTGCAACAATCGTCAATAAAATTTCAATCCATTCTCAAGTGTAACTGAATAAAGCAAATAAGTCTTATCCACAACTAACTTTTTATCCTCATATTTCTCAATCTGCTACTTTACCTGATGTGATCTATGAACAGTTCTTACACTTCACAGATCAAATGTATTTTCTAGCCTATCAATCCTCTTACAACATAATGAAATGTAAATATTTTCTGCATCAACCATTCATGTAAACCATAATTTGAACTTCAAAAGATGGCATGCAAGCCACTTTTAAGATTTAATCACTTCCATGCTGACTGACAGGCTAGCTGCCTTCAGCAGACCTATTTGTCCATTGCGACTGACATACCTGATATGTCCAGAAATTCCTTTTCATCTGAATAAACATTTGTGGTTTACTAGAATTTTTTCAACAAAAAGTAATACATGTTGTAGCATGACAAAGGATGGCTCTGAAATTACTATGCAATGTCTAGGCTGCTACTTATTAGAGAGTACTGGGGAGAGTATATGATAGTGGCTCTATATAATACAGACTGTGAGACATAACTGGTGAATGCATTTAGTGTAAAGATGAAGTGAAGGGAAATTTATTATTGCACTACCATTCTCACGAAAATAGTTAATGATCTGTCAGGATCGCCTTAATAAATCTCTCTTTCAGGGTTGATTATTGTAACAATAATTCACTCTAGAATGAAACTTGCATATTTAATCATTGCCTAGAAACGTAAATGCTTTGCCAATTTTGAAAAATTAAATTATTTTTATTTTGGACTTTTATCTCTTCATAAAGATCCATCATGCTCTTTACTCTCTGAACAAAAGATTTCTCTACATATGATTTTAATTACTCCCTTGTACGTCTGTTGTAACTAGGTGGGTGCACTTATGATTTTATGTAGCATCAGAAAACTGCATTGATGAGGAAGAATTCTGGTTCACTGATTTTTCTCTCTCTCTTCATATGTTCTCCTTGAAGAAAGATTATTCCTGGTCAATAAGTAATACTGCAGAATTCTGACCTGAGTCTGATGGCACCCTACAACATATGTATGGTAATGTATCTGCAGGAGGTTGGATTTTAGAAATTTTTTGACTCAGTCCTGCCCCCTCCCCACTCCCCCCCGCTCAATCCTCTCCACTTTTTTCAACCAGATCTACTCATAAGGATTTGGTTTCAGAGTATAACAGGTAGAGATGACCAAATTATTTGTTGCGAATCGTATGTCTGATAAAGTAAGCACTTTTTCTTTTGCAAATTATGTTTTGGAAGTAATTTGTGTGAATGTATTTGAGCCTGTTTTCTTCACAAACTGGCCATGGTATTCACACTGTCTGATAGGTCACCTAAGCCCCAAAGCATTGTTTCTTTCTCCTGCTTAGATGACCCAAGCTTTATAGCCAGAAAAAAAATATCTTTTCATACATTTTCAAATTATTAGCAAATATTCTTTACTATTCCATAAATTAGTTTTCAAAGAGTACAGAAGTTTTCAAAAAGACCATGAAAGCACTTGAGGTGCAAATACTTTTGTGATTATTTATTTATGTAGCATTGACAATGCTTTTAGATGCTGCAAACATTCTTGCAAAAAAAAAAAAAAAAAAAAAGAATTTCTCTCTAAGTGTTCATTAATAAGTAATTAAAGAAGGGTCTCAAATACCAACAGAACTATGTGCTTTATTTATTAGAATATTATGCGTTAGTTTTTTGCTCCATTCCCCCTTTTATAATGTGTTATCAGTACAACCAGTAAGCTTGCTACCTCCTCCAAAAAGTATTGGGAAACCTTATCACAGCCATCATTTTACTTATGATATTGTGAATGGAACATTGTTTTACTGTTACTTTGTTGTCTCTCTCTTATGGATAGTTATTTAAAGAGATCACTAAACCTATATGGAGTTTAATATAGAGAAATGTTTTGCTTATGACCTCTAGTGGCAGGAGAGGAGCTGTGCATGAAATACATACATTTGAAAAAGGAAAGTTATAAAATCTTGCTACAACATAGTTTCAACATAGTCCAAGTTAGAATAAAGTTTAGCCGTGAATGGATTTTAACCATGCATTGCATTTACCCTAAGATAGATAATTACATCAGATTAAGTCTATTACATTAAGATAGCCATTCAAATAATGTGATAGCTATAGACATATTTAGGGACCTGCTGTTAATTCATGCATCACAGCAATGTGGCGATGGTGCTGCCTAAAACAGTGGCAGGTTGGTTGGTAAAGAGCCCCTTCAACACTTGAACTTGGTTAAAAAAAAATAGGTTTGTTATTTCTACTCTCACAAATAGACAGTAATTGGTCCTGCCATGAGGGCAGGGGGCTGGACTTGATGACCTCTCGAGGTCCCTTCCAGCCCTAGAATCTATGAATCTATGAAAATAAACTAAATTCTGAAAGGGACCCGATGTTTTATTCTCTGTACAAGAGTGTTGAGTCTCACGTCATTGCTCAGACATGACAGAAGGGAGTTTGAACTGTCAGGACCCTAACTAGTCACAAGGAGCTTTCAAAGCTGTTAGTGACTGGTCCAAAGATGTTCTACAAGTCTCCTGGGCTCCACAACTGCCAAGAGTGGCTTTCACAGGGGTAGCCTAACATACTTTACTCACACAGATCTGCATATGAGAAGTAGGGTCATTGAAATGACATCAGGAAACTGTATCACAACTACAAAGACTATATGCACTACACCAGCACATTCCTATGACAAAAACCATCAGCTCAAGTAGGACCTCAATCAATGTTCCCTCTAATTTTTGACAGGCCGTGTGTGCAAAACATTTCTTCTGCGCAAATTTTTGACAGGCTGTGTGCGGCAAAAATTTCTTCTATGCACATTGTTGTGCTTCTGTGCAAATTTTTGTGCATGCAGTGTTTCGCCATGTGTGCGGGGTTTAGGATCTGTGTGCGTGCGCACACGCGCACAACTTAGAGGGAGCAGTGACCTCGATCCTTCAGAAAATTTAAGCACATGCTTAAC
Source organism: Chelydra serpentina (assembly GCA_037349315.1). Lineage (NCBI taxonomy): Eukaryota > Metazoa > Chordata > Testudines > Chelydridae > Chelydra > Chelydra serpentina. The sequence continues at coordinate 111,443,285 of JBAIAC010000004.1, forward strand.
TTTAAACACATAAGTAACCCCATTGACTTCAGTGGAACTATTCATGCACTTAAAGTAGAGCATGTGTTTTAAGTGCTTTGCTAGTCCCAATCCAGAGTCTTAGTATTGCAGTAATGAGGCTAGAAAGTTTTATTAAAACCTTCTTATTATGTTTATTTCCCCTAATCTAAAAAAAGACAGTACTATCAATACAATGTGGCATCACAGGGCACACAAATTTATAATGTTATATTTGTAGTAAGAGGATTTTCATATATTTTTCCGGTCTGTGAATTTCGGGAATATGATATTTATTCTGAGGCTAAGTACCTAGTAGTCATAAAGGGAGGGGGGAGAAGACTTCTTCACAAATGGGTGGAAGTAAGGTCTGCATCACATTTAATATAATTTGTTGCAGATTGTTCACCTCTTCAATCACTTTTACTGTTGTACTTTTATTACCGTGTAGGCCCTACCTGAGATCAAGCCCCATTGTGTTAAGCATGGTATGTTAGTTAACATAGTAAAACACAATCAAAGAGCTTACAATCCACATAGACAGGACAGAAAGGGTAGTAAAAAGGAAATCATATCCCTAATTTACAGATAGGCAACTGAGGCATGATGAAATTAAAATTATTTGCTCAAACACACAGAGAGCCAGGAATTGAACCTGTATCTCCTAAGGTTCAGTTTAGTGCCTTAAACACAAGACCAGCCTTCTCTGTTCTAGCTGTTTAATTCTCACTCTGTTTTTTAGCTACCTGTTTTCCAATAGCTCTTCCTGACACTGAGTGAGGTAAAGGAGGAGGAAAAAGGAATCAGAAGACACAAGCCTACTAGTGCACTTCCCTCCCTTACTAATGTTCTAAGAGCTTTAGGATAATTACGCAGAAAAATGTTTTCCATGGTCCCCCAGAGCATGTGTCTGGTCTCTGCTTATTATTTTGCTACAGTTCTCTCTCAGATGCTTTATAAATACATTGTCCATGTTTGTACATTTAAATTATCCACTGGTGCTCGGTACAGAGACTTGCATTTGAAAGGCAGGTTCTTCTTCCTGTTTTTAGACAGATGTCACAATGTCCAGTAAAGTGAAATAATAGAGTGTGTCACTTCAGGTACATTGGCACATTGCCATGGTAACCGGTTTATGTTGCAATACGGGCAAGAGGCCTTTGGGGGATCTCTGTTGGACCAAGCAACACACATTAGTGCTGTCATACGCCACAGGTGACACACACAACCCTGAAGTCATTTTGACTTGAATATGGGGAAAATACAGGACATTTCCGAAGCTTGAAAACTGGCCCAAGGCTTGGCAATGCTGAAAGGGTAACATCACTGGGGAGCATCAGGCTTTGCAGACGTACCAGATGACAAGAGGCCAGTTTCTAAGCGACACCAGCAGAAGTTCAGAGTAAATTCACTGACTCCTGCCCCTTCTCTAGTACTGACAACAATGTTAATCTGATGCCAGGAGGCCAGACTTGCCGTTCTGCTGTGCCTTCTCACTGCTCTCTGCATAGCAACAGCCGCTGTGTGCATGGTGCACAGAGTAATGAGGACCCTGCCAGGCAGGGCCGGCTCTAGCTTTTTTGTCGCCCCAAGCGGAAGAAAAAAAAAAATAGCCGGAGCTGCCGCCGAAGCAAAACAAAACAAAAACAAAACAGCCCTTGAAATGTGCCGCCCCAGGAATGGCCGGAATGCTGCCCCTTCACATGTGCCGCCCCAAGCACCTGCTTCCTTTGATGGTGCCTGGAGCTGGCCCTGCTGGCAGGACAGGTTCAGCGACACCAGAGGAGCTCCAAATGTGCTGGTAGATCACTGCCATGGCTAAATTATACCACTAAGAGTGTGTCTACGCTGCATCCTTCTTTTGGCAGCGTGTGGTGTGCAACATATATAGTCTCACTAGCACACATTAAAACAGCCGTGTAGACAGTGAACCAGGGCTTAGGTGAGGAAGACATGCCTGAAGGGAGTGGGTACTCAAGGACATACCCTACCTGGCTGTCTCCGTGCACAAGCCGTGTGCTCCCATCTCCACTGCTATTTTTAAACAGCATAGTGTCCCACTGCCTCCCCTGCTGGAGCCCTTCCCCGCCACAGTGAAAGGCTTCAGCCGTGGGGAAAAGTTCAGCCTTTCCCTCCTGCCTCCCCCGCACCAGAGTCTGTCCTTGCTGCAGTGAATTGACAGGGTCTGTCAGCGGGGAGCTGCTGAAGCCTTTCTCCATTGTTTCCCCTCTGCCAGAGCCTTTCACGGACACGTGTAGCTACACACACCAGTGTGGATTCGGCCTGCTTTTCACTGCAGCACGTAGCTACGCATACATGGCATGCCGCCACCATGGTGTGTAGTGTAAGATGTAGTACAACAGGGGCTGGTTGTTTGTGTTGTGTTTTTCTTTCCTCTCGGCTGGCACGAGGAGGGGGCAACAAGCCATGAGATATACAGGACAGGGGGAGGTAGCAAAAACCTAAAGACCATTCAAATGTTAGGTGTGCAACAGACAGAAGCACGAGAAAGACAAGACTGGACAAAAAGGAGGAAGAGGGTACTGAAACAGGAAGAAGCAGGAGAACAGGAAGAGGAGGGTGCTTCACCCAATACAAAGCTATTGTGTTGTTTGGACATGTATTTTTACTATTATAATGCACAACTTACAGCTAATAAATTGTATGACTCTATTTGTTGTTTTAATTTAGATGCAATATATGGGCCCAAAGAGTCAAAAGTGTTAATGTGACCTTGTAACTGTCCAACATTAAACAGTGTTAAACATGGTTTGGGGATTGGTATACAGAGACCTCAGTCTGCTTAGGCCCTGGCAAACACCACAAAACATCTTTTTAACCTTTCATTAAAGATAAAGGAAAAACAGTTAAAAGCCTTTGAAATGTAAGCTTTACTAAGTAAGGCTTTCTTTTTAACACGTCTTCCCTTTTCCTCTAACTGGAGAGAGTTATTAAAAAGAACACCCCCCCCCCCCCCCCCGCCTTGCCTGACAGTCTTTTAGATGGTACTTGTGACAGATATGGCAATTTCCTGCAATATGCATGGAAGATCTTCTTGAATTAAGTTTAAGTATCTTTGAGGAACACCGTCTTAAATGAATGGTTTACATATTATTGTGGGCTGGGATTGTATGTAACCTCTTGAGGGGGGAGATGTGACATGTGAGATCTCAGGATGCAAAGGACTATAACTCAACTGTGCCAGACAAGAACAGACTTTTGGAACAAAACATGTTCAGTGGTTTTCCCAGGGAAATCTCTAGAGGGAGGTGAATGTAAATTCCCCAACTCATTATGCAAAAAACAACCTTTTGAAGCTACACCCTGTGGAGAGGGTCTTTGCCTGCTGATTACCTGTTACAAAAGGTCAAGATCAAAGGCCAAGCTCAAGAAAGAAATGGTTGTTCTGCTCAGCAATTGTTCTGGGTCTGAATCTGAGGATTCGTGGAGGCTAGGTCCATCAATGGCCATTAGCGAGGATGGGCAGGGATGGTGTCCCTAGCCTGTTTGCCAGAAGCTGGGAATGGGCGACAGGGGATGGATCACTTGATGATTATCTGTTCTGTTCATTCCCTCTGGGGCACCTGGCATTGGCCACTGTCAGAAGACAGGATACTGGGCTAGATGGACCTTTGGTCTGACCCAGTATGGCCATTCTTATGTTCTTGACAGTTATGAGCTTGTAACCACTTGTCTTCTTATTTTATAAGCTCCTCAGGGCATGGAGCACATCTCCATATGTGTTTTAACAGTAACCAGCACCTCTGGAATATAAATATAAAAAATAATTAGCAAGGAGTCTGTAGAGAGGAAATAACAGCAGCGAATAGATATGTTTTTGTGAACAATGAAAAAAGTAACACTGATAGTGTCTGAATATATTACATGCAACTGTCTGAGCGTATTGGAAATCAGATGCCTTCCTTGCTCTTATTCTTTCCACCCACCTCTTCCTCTGACCTTCCTTACCCTGCAAGGCTAAATACGATGCCCTTTTATTGGAAATAAGCCCTGCCCTTGTCAGTTTTGGGGAAGATCACTGTAATGTGTGCTCTAGGGGAAGAGAAGAGGAAAATCAGTTCCTGACATGCTAGCAGAAAGTGAAACTTGAGGGTCATGGGAAGCAACGAATCTGTCAGATCTGATTAATTCAGAGTAGAGAGTGCAGGTCTAAAAGGTTTTCTGTGTTACTGTGTGCCAATGCCAACTCTTCGTAGCTGCATGGAGTAAAAAGGGGCATATGAAAGCTGATGAAAGCATCTGAGTCCTCCAAAATTTTGAGCTCACCTCTCAAAGCTGTAGACCCTCGTCCAGACCAAAACTACTTAGTCTTTTGCCTCAAACAGCCTTTTCTTATCTCATCTCAGCTTTGACTCCCCCAATCCTTTACCCATGTTACGTATTGTCAGTGAATACATTTACAGACTACAAATTGCATTTTGTTATACCACCTTACATACAGTAATCTAAAATGCAGTACATACAGGCTTCAGACTTGGTGTGATTTTTTACATCTCCGAGGCAGGAGTGCTGGAACTAGGGGTGCTGAAGGTGGCAGCACCCCTGGCCTGAAGCAGTTTCCATCATATACTGGGTTTATAGTTGTGTTCAATGGCTCACAGCAGCCCCACTATTAAAAACTGTTCCAACATGACTGCTCTGAGATCAACAAAGCAACCCAAATTTGAAGAAATAAGAATAACTGTGTCTTTTACAGTGCTTTTGATTTGGAGGAAGAATGATCCAATGATTAGGCCCTTTGCCTAGGATTTAGAAGACCCAGGTTCAATTCCCTGCTCTACCACCAACTTCCTGTGTGACCTTGGGAAAGTCACTTAGCTTTTCTATTCCTCAGTTTCCCATCTGTACAATTGTGACAATATTGCCTTTAGTTCAGACTAGTTTTATGAGGATAAAGACAGTGAAGCACTTTGCAATCTATGGATGAAAAGCACTATGTAAGACTTTGGTATTAATTTATTATTATTATATTGTTTTCAAAGAATTTGCAAATATTAACTAAGTCTCACAGTAATCCCCTTTTACAGATAGGGAATAAAGCACAGAGACGTTAAGTGACTGACCCAAGTTCAAACATGAAGTCTGTTGAAAAGCTGGGAACAGAACCCATGATTCTTAGACTGATATCGAATCCACTAGACAGCAGTTCCCCTGCCAATTACGTGAATCTCTCGGTGTCACAGTTTTCTCTTGACAGCACTACACAACATTCACCATGCTGAGGCCACGTATCCAAAGGACTGAAAGGAGAGAGTAGAGGAGGTCTGTCGTCCACCAATCCCCTCTCACTTTGTTCAACAGATTATGCAGCATGTGTGATATTTTGGGAAGTAGACCTACACAATGTGGCATCCTGCTAGGTACTGTTACAACACCGGCATTCTCACCACCTTCTCCCTGTTCAAGTTTTCTCCTCCCAAACTGACTCAGATGATGTGCTCACACACAGGGCCAATTTTTCAGAGAGCCTTCAACTCAGCCTCCATTTAGGATCAATATGCTATGCACGCACAAAGCTTTTGAGCACCATTATTTGTGCATTCCATTGTTTGTATAGCTGTGCATGCAGAAGCAGAAGGCACTTTTTGAAGATTTCACCCACAAGGTTAGTAGTATTCTGACTGCTGAATTACATCTTTCTTTTTTTTAAAGGCAGTGGGGACCAATTTTCTCCACATCTTCCCAAGCATGATTGCTGGGAAATCAAATGACAGCTTGCATTAAACAAAAGTGTCATAGATTGGGCCTGGTACAGTAATACAAACAATACTACTTCCTGACTTTGTTTTTTAAAAGCAACTTTATAGCTAAAGTTAACAGTAACTTTAGAAGAAAAACAAAACAAGATTCCTAGTGACTTTACATCTTGGAAGGAACTTGAGGAAAAAAGCTCAAATCTAATCCTTCCCCCCAAAACTTTGTCCATGAGTGGGTGAAATGGGATTCAGAATCTGAATGTAGATTTGGCTGTGATTACAGGTGATCACTACCTCTATGATGGGCTCAATCAAAACCCAGCTCCAAATACTGCTTTGAAATTCAAATTTGGGCTGGCCTGTAGTGATAATATTTCATAGAATTATAAAATCATAGAACTGGAAGGAACCTCAAGAGGTCATTTAGTCCAGTCTTCTGCACTCAAGGCAGGACTAAGTATTATCTAGACCATCCCTACAAGTGTTTGTCCAACCTGCTCTTAAAAATCTCCAATGATGGCAATTCCACAACCTCCCTAGATAATTTATTCCAGTGCTTAATCCAGTGATTAAGAAGTTTTTCCTAATGTCCAACCAAACCGCCCTTGCTGCAATTTAAGCCCAATGCTTCTTGTCCTAGCCTTAGAGGTTAAGAAGAACATTTTTTTCTCCCTCCTCCTTGTAACAACTTTTTATGTACTTGAAAACTGTTATGTCCCCTCTCTGTCTTCTCTTCTCCAAACTAAACAAACCCAATTTTTTCAATCTTCCCTCATAGGTCATGTTTTCTAGATCTTTATTCATTTTGTTGCTCTTCTCTGGACTTTCTCCAATTTGTCCACATCCTTCCTGAAATGTGGCGCCCAGAACTGGACACAATACTCCTATTGAGGCCTAATCAGCACGGAGTAAAGCGGAAGAATTACTTTGTGTCTTGCTTACAACACTCCTGCTAATACATCCAAGAAAGATGTTTGCTTTTTTTGCAACAGTGTTACACTGTTGCCTCATATTTAGCTTGTGGTCCACTATGACCCCCAGATCCCTTTCCACAGTACTCCTTCCTAGGCAGTCATTTCCCATTTTCTGTGTGCGCAACTGATTGTTCCTTCCTAAGTGGAGTACTTTGAATTTGTCCTTATTGAATTTCATCCTATTTACTTCAGATCATTTCTCCAGATCATTTTGAATTTTAATCCTATTTTCCAAAGCACTTAGAACCCCTACCAGCTTGGTATTGTCCGCAAACTTTATAAGTGTATTCTCTATGCTATTATCTAAATTAGGGGTTTCAAAGTCCCAGCCTCTGGGCCATCTGTGGCCCGAGAACCTCCCCACTGCAGTCCGGGGATGAGCGACTCATGCAGACATACTGCTGGCAATGTCTGCCGCAAGCGCCACCCCTCGCAGCTCCCATTGGCTCAGGGAGAGGGTCAGCGATACCATCACTCGTTGCCAGGCAGAGTCAGCCATGGAGGCAGCGTCACTTTTTTCCACAATGAATATAAACAAGTCAAAATACCAAACACAACTCTCTGATGCACACCTTGCTGCAATCCTGAAGGTTTCAACTGCTCAGTCACTGAGGCCAAACAGCAACAAACTGACAGAACTGAAGCATTGCCCGGTGTCTGGCAAACATTAAAAACACTCTGGCAGGCAAAGAATTGTATAAAGTTGTATGACAGTTTTATTATTTTCTAAGAAGTTTGAAATAAGAAATACAATATAAATGTTTTCATTTCTGAACACCATCTTCAGTGACATTATTGGCCCGCTGGGAGGATTTGAGGACTGGTACTGGCCATAAGGTAAATTGAGTTTGAAACCCCTAATCTAAATCATTGATGAAGATATTGAACAGAACCGGACCCAGAACTGATCCCTGTGGGATTCCACTCATTATGCCCTTCCAGCATGACTGTGAACCACCAATGATTACTCTCTGGGAATGGTTTTCCAACCAGTTTTGCATCCACCTTAGAGTAGCTCCATCTAGGCTACATTTTCCTAGTTTGTTTATGAGAAAGTCATGCAAGACAGTATCAAAAGGTTTACTAAAGTCAAGATATACCACATCGACTGCTTCCCCGCATCCACAAGGCTTGTTACCCTGTCAAAGAAAGCTATCAGGTTGGTTTGATACGATTTGTTCTTGACAAATCCATGCTGACTGTTATCACCTTATTATCTTCTAGATGTTTACAAATTGATTGCTTAATTATTTGCTCCATTATCTTTCCGGGTATAGAAGTTAAGATGACTGGTTTGTAATTCCCTGGGTTGTCCTTATTTCCCTTTTTATAGATGGGCACTATATTTGCCCTTTTCCAGTCTTCTGGAAGACTTTTCAAAGATAATTGCTAATGGCTCAGATATCTCCTCAGTCAGCTCCTTGAGTATTCTAGCATGCATTTTGTCAGGCCCTGGTGATTTGAAGACATCTAGCTTGTCTAAGTAATTTTTAACTTGTTATTTCCCTATTTTAGTCTCTGATCCTATCTCATTTTCACTGGCATTCACTATTTTAGCTGACCCATCACCATCAACCTTCTGGGTGAAAACCATAACAAAGAAGTCATTAAGCACCTCTGCTGTTTCCACATTTTCTGTTATTCCCCCCGCCCCATTGAGTTACGGGCCTACCCTGTCCTTGGTTTTCCTCTTGCTTCTAATGTATTTGCTGTATTGATTCCTCAGCATGACAGATTCATAGATTCTAAGGCAGAAGGGGCTACTGCGATCCTCAAGTCTGACCTCCTACATAAAAGGCTATACAATTTCACCCAGTAATTCCTGCAGCAAAGAGAATTACAATATCTTACTGGATAAGAGTCTCTGTAAAGAATACCTGCTGGAACATATTTTTCCCCACATAGTTTCAGTTGGCATGGAATGAATGTGGCACACTGTGTCTACAAAATGCTGAGGTTATCTCTCATGCCTGAGAGATAACAACAAGAGCAACAATTAAGCTAATTCCTATCATTTCAATTTTATTAATTTACTCCTTTCCATAATTAATACTCAGGGGTTATTTTGTTCAGGTTCCCAGTTATGTGAAGATAAATAAACTTAAGTTGAGAGCCAAGGAGGGTGAGGTAATACCTTTTATTGGACCAGCTTCTGTTGGTGAAAGAGACAAGTTTTCAAGCGTACACAGAGCTCTTTTTAACTCAGAGCGTCACTGCTAAATACAAGGTGGAACAAATTGTTTAGCATAAGCAATTAACATTTCAAGGGACCATTCAAGGTGAAGTGGCCCTTGAATGGTCCCTTGAAATATGTGTTAACTGCTTATGCTAAACAATCTGTTCCATCTTGTATTTAGCTGTGACGCTCTGAGTTAGTGTCCCAGACCTGAAGAAGAGCTCGTGTAAGCTTGAAAGCTTGTCTCTCTCACCAACAGAAGTTTGTCCAACAAAAGATATTTCCTCATCCACTTTGTCTCGCTAATATCCTGGGACCAAGACAGCTACAACAACACCGCATAAACTTAAGTTGGTTATTTGCCTCCTTTTAACTGCCTAACGCAGTCTGGGAAAAAAATAGATACCATGCTCCATTTATGGAAACCGTGAAGTCCTGGAGTTAATGTTACTAATTTCATCAAAATAATTAAGCAATAATGACCAAGACACAGGTTATTTCCGGCCATTAATGATCTGCTGTAGAGTTGATGGTGATAAAGCTAAGGGATATTAACCTCTGCTGGTTCTTAATTAATCAGATATTGCCCTGTGCAGACACTATTGCAATATCGCACCGTCTCTTTTAAAAAAAAAAAAGGACACCATGTGTGATGGGGTGGGGGTCCCCATCCAGTGCAGGACTGCACCCCATCCCTCAAGCTGTTCTTTACCTTGAGGCTGTGAGACCTAAGTTGATAGGGATTCCAGAGTCAATGGGGTTTACCCAGATGCACAAGGGCAGCATGGCCTAGCGGCCAGAGTCCATAGAGTTGGCCCAAGCTATAGGGTAGGAAGGCCTCGTGGCGGAAGTCAATGGGCTGCCACTGGGGGAAGGCTGGCAGCTGGGGTAGGAGGACCCAGGCCCACCTTGCTCCACCAGGTCCCAGCCAAGGGCCCTAACAATGGCGAAGTGTTTCACCACTGAGTCAGCGGAACTCCAACCAAAACACAGTGACTTCCCCCTGGACTATAGCTAGCACCTCCCCCGGGCCACTTCCTACCATGTCTCTTGGAATTGTAGTTGAGGCATCATCGGGGGCTCCAGGCTTTTTGGCATGTACGGTCCCTGATGACTCTGATCCCTCTCAGACTTCCACAGGCTCTTGGGCATTGGTTTGGGTCTCTGCGGCTCTGGCTTCCACAGTCAGGGGTTCCAGCTGCTCCCCGGCTGGAGCCAGCCAGGAGCATCTTTCCTCCCCAGCAGTCAATCCAGACTGAGCTGGCTGCTCCCTTTTATACTAGTGCTGCACCTGGAGCATGCCTAGTAGGGTCATAGGGGCATGGCTTCCCCAGCTCACAGTGAGGAGTTAACCCTTCCCCATCCAGTGTGGGGTGAGTTCACTCCATCACACCATGTAATATGGCTCTCAGAGAACTAGACATTGCTAGAAAAGTAGCATATAGAGGGGACAATTGGTCAGGCTCCAAGGTCCTCTTGGGAATTCTTTAGCATCCTGAACTCTCAGTGAGTTCTGACTGCAAATGCAGGCGAGCAAACATCTACATTTCCAAACCACCAGAATTCAAGGGTGTTCCAACCTAGGGTTTTGCTGGGACCATTTTTTCCATTGTCACCACAGTGTGAGTGAATATTGTGAAGGTTTTTGGAGGAGGACAGAACAGTACCTTCACACACTAGTTCATGGAGAGCTTTCCATTAACATAGGTTGACACAGAAAAAAGCACAAAGATGGTTGTGGATTGAGTGGATGAAGCATTGTTGGCTGATGTTGAAGGGTAAGGAGAAGTTTTTATGCATATTTGGCAGGAATGCACAAAGATTAGGTAGTTCCAGGAACAGATGGCTCAGAAAATGGGTACCATTATTAATTAATATTTTATTTTTTAGATAGGAACATAGAGTAGGTATCTCTGCTGCTGAATGCTGGAGGTCTGATTCTGAGACCGGATGAACAATATTGAAGTCAATGGGCAGGTTCAGTGCCACTCAGTATCAGGCTCTAGGAAAGGTATTCTAAAAAATATAAGGTTCCTTTCCTAAAAGGCTTATGTTTTAGCTACATAAACTGGTACCATACAGAATGAACATTATTTAGTTCTGACAGACTGCTCAGTACTGTACAAGGACAAAGATAATCCCTACCTTGAAGAATTTATAGTCTAAGAGGCCCTGCTTCAGGAAAGTACTTAAACACATACTTAAAATTAAGCAAATGCTTCAGTGGGACTTAAGCACATGCTTAAGTTACCTCTCGAACAGGAATGCATTCCTGAATGGAGGGCTAAAATGGAATCTACAGATGAGGTGAAGGGTGGTCACTGTAACTAACATGTGTTACTAGTGGGTTCACTACTAACTAGCTCCAACCATTAAGCCTACTTGTTTTTCGTTTTGGATTCCTGATACAGGGAATACATGGATTAAAAGTCACCAAACATCCCATTCCGCATATTAGCTGCCTCCAAATGGAAACAGCCAGAAACACAGGGTAGTGAAATACTGAAAGGCCACGTTTTGGCCTTGGAAACACTGATGAAAAACAAAAAAGGGAAATACTAGGTAATCTGGCTTCATTTGTCAGGTTTATAGAAGACGAGTTACCAGTGACCAGAACACCAAAATATTCTAACACTTATTTGTTGCAAACCATTTATTCAATGAATTCAGCCCTTTTATTATATGTGAACTAGCTGTGTAATAGCAAACCCTCGATCCTGCCTGTCCGGGGCCCTGCAACAAAAGAGATCAAATTAATGCCTGCCCAGACAACACATCTGAATCAAATATATTTGGAACTCCAAAAAGTGTTTGAATAGTTTTACCTCCAACACACTACTCACCCAGCTCTTGAGAACTACAAGCCAAGTTATGGAAATATGCTGAATAGATCAAAACCAAATTAACAAAATTCCAGAGACCCCCAAAACAGACACAAATAGGAGAAAGGATTGATCTCTTGATGCTTGGCTCCATAAACCTCCCAAAGAGAAGTGTAAACCAGAAGAGTGATTAGACTCATTTATGTGCTTTATTTACTTATTTTGATTTTATTTTTGATTCTGTAGCTACAAAGTTACAGAATATTGAGCCCAATTCATCGCTGATGTAACTCCACTGAAGATGAATTTGACCCATTCTGCCCAAGATCATGTCCTCTAGGATAAGAGTGCCACTGGACTAATTGCAAAAGTAAATTGAGCAGAGACTGTAGAAGAACAATACTACTTCCGTTTTGCAATTGTTTTCTGCTTTTCAAAACTTTTTATAAGGAAGCAGAGGGAAAAGATACAATCAGATGTTGTTACTTGAGCAATGCTGACACACTGGAGATGTGAAACTGCATCTTTCATTATGGTCAAAGTTCTAAACCTAACTGATAATCTAACATTGACTTCGCAGGATGTGTTTCAGTGGTCTATTAACAAAAATCATCCACTCCCAGAAAGCCAATCCATAACAAACACTGCATCTCGGCTTATTTCCCCTCCTTCCCTGATTGGAGGCTTCTAAATATCTTTGCAAGCTAAAAACAAGCTGGATTTTATGTATGCACCAGCATCTTGGTCTGATCTGTTTAGGTATCTGAAGAAAGTGCAATTTCTGGCCTGGCATGACAAACCAAGCTATTTTCCACCTGGTCTCTGTTCTGGGGGAACTTCTTTTTTCTTTAAAACTCTGATCTAGTTTGACTGATGTCCAGATTAGTTTTCTAGGGCTTTTCTTTTTTGAAGGCCCGTTTCACACTGCCAGGGATTTGGGAAAGAGAGGAAGTGAGAGAAAAGGATTGGAAACTTTACAGGTACGTATATTGTTTTGAATCTGCAGAACAGCTGGATGGGAGGAGGATAAGGAAGCTCATAGACTGACCTTCCCATAGTTTTGTGGTTTAATTAAGGCTTGCAATATGTTCATGGGTTTTGTGCCTAAGCACATTCTGTACTAATAGAATGATTGTAAGGAAAAATACTGTCAATATCCCCCCTCCCCCACTTAAACTATGAATATTATCATAAAATTTTCACCCTACCTTTTTTTTCCACCCTCGTTGCTCGTGGAAACTGGGTTAACATGCGCAAATATTAATAAGATGGCAGATCTGTTTCTCCTTTTCTCTTCATTAATACTTTAATCTGTTTGATACACTGATGAGGTCTGTGCTAAACAATGCACCTGTGGCCTTTGGCACAGAAAACAAAAGTGTAGCAATAAACAGCAGCCACCAATTTAACACCAGATAATGAACAAATGCATGAAATTGGATGTATTAGTTGACCAGAATCAATCACCTTGCCTGTTGAGTTCATGTACATTATTTTCTGCCTATGTACATAACACCCCTTATCTTCCTAGTAGTATGCCAAGAGTTAGTTTGTTTGCAAATAACTATTGCTGCTGTGGTTGTAGTCATTGAGTCTTAAATTTTGTAGATGTTTGTTTAAAAAGTGTAGAGACAATGCTGTCTCCTGCAAGGCTTCTTAACTGTTATCGTGTTCAGGAATAATTAAGCCAACGTGATCTTTTGATATGTTATACCAATAAAATAAAAACCAGCAGGATCTTTTTAAAGGGGATAAGACAAAATGTCACATTTATTGTGAATACAAAAAGAATCATAGTAAGCAGTCAGTTATAGCTATAACATTTCATTCAGTTTCACATTCATACACACACACACACACACACACACACACAGGTTCTGCATAGATGTCATAGTTACCAGCCTAAAAGTTGCTCATGCCAAGTTACTGGCCAAGTAACCTGGGCATGAGGGTGGAGCCGAGTCCTTGTCAGATTCATCTGATGCTCCTGGAGGTTGGCAGCAGAACCAGAGACTCAAAATCCTCAGTTTTCAGAGGCCATTCTTATAGGGGTTTATTCCTATGTTAGTCTATGGGAATTGCTTCATCATGCTGTTGCTAAATCAATCAGCAGATGGCACATTCCTGGTGGCTCCACGCTGTCCAAAGTTTGTTTTTTTCATCCTTCCAGGTGGTGGGGTGGATCCTAGTTTTACCCTCCGGGGGTTGTATTGGTCCACTCAAAACCTTTCTTCGGCCAATGGATATCCCTTGTGTCGCTGCACTGGCACTTCCGTAGCCATTCATGTATATCATGCATTCATCAACATACATTCTTTATCACAACTGTTAAAGTATTGCTTTGAGAACAGGCTCTTTGTCTTAGGATGTACTAACACAATCAACAGCTTGCAAGTTTCACATAGCAATAAAGTATCTTTCTGAGAACAGATACAATCAATGATTTACAAACTTTACATAGACACAGACAGTAGCTTGTAAATTAACAAAAGAGACCCAAGAGATCTTTTTACTTGGTGAAGCTGTTGGATTTTAGACAAGTTATGGGGGGGGTCACTTTCACTTGGGGGAATCACTGTCCGTACCTTCTTTAATATCCCTACAGATATGAATGTGGTTTTCAAGAGTTGCAGGGAGGGGGAGCAGGGCAATGGAAGAATGGATTAGAACTGAAGGGAGAAGGACTATAGGTCATTTTAATCCTACTCTTTCAAAAGTTTTCTGTTTTAAGGCCTTGTCTACACTAGAAAATTGTACTGCTTTAACTATACTGGAACAGTTAAAGCAATACAACTCCAGCAGTGTAGAATAAATGTGTCTTATACTGGCATAGCTATTCCTGTACGGGAAGGAATAAAAATACAAATATAAGGCATCTTTACCAATATATCTGCATCCACAGAGTTTTGTCTTGCAAATTTAAAGGTCAGAGGTGGTTCAGACCTATGTCCTGTTTATCCAGCCTCCCTTTACACAAACTCCACCTCCACCCCTAATGCAGTACAGGGAGCTCAGATAATTGGTACCAGATTTAGCCCATCACTGCTAATAGATACAACAAGAAGCCAGGTTTTATCTTGGTTTTGGTCACCACTCCCAAAGCCTACTTAGAAGCTCAGAAACAGATGTAGGTCAACCCATGATTTTCAGATCTGGGACCAACTTTTCCCACAGTGCTGGTTGTTTAGATGCCATACAAAAGTAAGCTTAAGCCACAATGTTTAGCTCTGGATCCAAATACAGCCAGAATTCTGGGGAAGGATTCAACTCCATGGTTCTGATTCATGCTCATCTCTCAAGAAAGATTTTGCTGCTTCTGGAAAGGCACAGATGAGAGACAAATTTTGTACTTTGGTTTTATTACAGAATTTTGAGACATCTGATCACTCACAGAATCATAGGACTGGAAGGGATCTCGAGAGGTCATCGAGTCCAGGCCCCTGTACTCATGGCAGGGGTAAGTATTACCCAGACCATCCCTGACAGGTTTGTCCAACTTGCTCTTAAAAATCTCCAATGATGGAGACTCCACAAGCT
Source organism: Chelydra serpentina (assembly GCA_037349315.1). NCBI lineage: Eukaryota > Metazoa > Chordata > Testudines > Chelydridae > Chelydra > Chelydra serpentina. The sequence continues at coordinate 111,458,508 of JBAIAC010000004.1, forward strand.
CCCTAGGCAATTTATTCCCATGCTAAACCACCCTGACCGTTAAGAAGTTTTTCCTAATGTCCAACCTAAACCGCCCTTGCTGCAATTTAAGACCATTGCTTCTTGTCCTATCCTCAGAGGTTAAGAAAAACAATTCTTCTCCCTCATCCTTGTAACAACCATTTAAGTACTTGAAAACTGCTATGTCCCCTCTCAGTCTTCTCTTTTCCAGACTAAACAAACTAAATTTTTTCAATCTTCCCTCATAGGTTATGTTTTCTAGACCTTTAATTATTTTTGTTGTTCTTCTCTGGAATTTCTCCAATTTGTCCACATCCTTCCTGAAATGTGGCACCCAGAACTGGACACAGTACTCCAGTTGAGGCCTAATCAGTGCAGAGTAGATTTGAAGAATTACTTTGCATGTCTTGCTTACAGCACTCCTGCTAATACATCCTCAAATGAGGTTCGCTTTTTTTTGCAACCGCGTTACACTGTTGACTCATATTTAGCTTGTGGTCCACTATGACCCCCAGATCCCTTTCCACAGTACTCCTTCCTAGGCAGTCATTTCCCATTTTGTATGTGTGCAACTGATTGTTCCTTCCTAAGTGGAGTACTTTGCATGTGTCCTTATTGAATTTCATCCTATTTACTTCAGACCATTTCTCAAGTTTGTCCAGATCATTTTGAATTTTAATCCTATCCTCCAAAGTACTTGCAACCCCTCCCAGCTTGGTACCAGCTGCATACTTTATAAGTGTACTATCTATGCCATTATCTAAATCATTGATGAAGATATTGAACAGAACCGGACTCAGAACTGATCCCTGCGGGACCCCTCATGTCCTTCCAGCATGACTGAACCACCAATGATTACTCTCTGGGAATGGTTTTCCAGCCAGTTTTGCATCCACCTTAGAGTAGCTCCATCTAGGCTGCATTTCCCTAGTTTGTTTATGAGAAGGTCATGCAAGATAGTATCAAAAGCTTTACTAAAATCAAGATATACCACGTCTGCCACTTTCCCCCATCCACGAGGCCATAGGCGCCGACTCCGTTGGTGCTCCGGGGCTGGAGCACCCACGGGGAAAAATTGGTGGGTGCTCAGCACCCACCGGCAGCTCCCCGCCAACCCCGGGGCCTGCACCCAGCTCCCCGCCAGCCCCGGGACCCACGGCAAGCTCACCTCTGCACCGGGAGATGTTGCGGGGCCCCACCCCCAATGCAGGGCGACGTTGCGTTGGCGTCAGGGGGCGGGGTCCCGCAACGTCACCTGGCAAGGCTGGCATTGGGGGCGGGGCCCCGCCCCCGATGCCAGGCGTCAGCCCCCACTGGCACCACCGGAAATTGGCGCCTGTGCACGAGGCTTGTTACCCTGTCAAAGAAAGCTATCAAGTTGGTTTGACAAGATTTATTCTTGACAAGTCCATGCTGACTGTTACTTATCACCTTATTATCATCTAGATGTTTGCAAATTGATTGATTATTTGCTCCATTATCTTTCCGGGTACAGAAGTTAAGATGACTGGTCTGTAATTCCCTGGGTTATCCTTCTTTCCCTTTTTATAGACGGGCAAATATAGTGCCATTTTCCAATCTTCTGGAATCTCTCCTGTCTTCCATGAGTTTTCAAGGATAATCGCTAATGGCTCAGATATCTCCTCAGTCAACACTAAACTCATTTATATGTTCAATACCCATCTGAACCAGACTAAACACACAGATGAAACAAACTGGTTTCGAGCAATGAATTTGTCAGAGCTCAACTGAAGCCTAAATCCTTGGCAAAAGCTGGCTCCTGGTTTGCCAGCATCACAGCATCAACCTCCTAAGAAATTAAAAAATGAAAATGACACTTTCAGTTCTCAGTAGGATCTGATCCAGGCTAGTCAGAGAGAAACTTGATTGAGAGATAATTGAAGTTCAATGATGCGCTGTGACTCCTATTTTTAAAAAGGGAAATTAATGAAAGAGAAAACGAGCCACAGTCATTAGGGATGCTGTTCCCTTTTGCCCTACACTCTCTGCAGGTTCTGTCACATCACATATACGTGATTTAGAGGGGTGAAATATTGCTGTTGGCCCAGTATTAAGGAGAACTGTCCATCAGAAGAGCAACTGCTGGAGAACATCATGGCATCAGTGGTGAAAGCCAGGCTTACAAAGAAATCTGAGCTATTTTTAAAGCTTCTTGTGTGGGATGTAGTTAGTGCTTTTAATGGCACAATACTAGAAGAATTTCTGGAACTGTCCAAAATGCTGGATTTCTGACTATTAAGTGTATTTATACTTTTCTAGTGGAATGGGATGCTAATTATCAATGAAGCTGCTTCTGTGGGCAGATTGACAGGAGAAAATAGATAACCAATCATAATTACCAAGGTGATAATAGTGCTAAGAACTTGCTAATTATACATTCAACAAGTGGTGCATATTCTTACATGTGGTATTCACAAAATGGCAAGCACATCAAAGAAGCTCTCTCTTACTATCTATTACACACCTGTTTGGCATTTGAATACACTGATGTTTAGGGGTCCTATAAAAGGTAGCCAGCCAGTCAGGCAGCGGCATAGGAGCCAGCAAACACCTGTAAACAGGGGAGTTTGAGTGGGAGTTTGAAAGGGAAGACTAGGAGAACCAGGCAGAGGAACAGACAGGCTAGGGAAGGGAGTGTGTGTTTGGGTAGTGTTGTGGTGCTCATTGGGGGTTTGTTTTGCTGTGGGTGGGGGTGTTTTGGTTTGGTTTGTGTTTCCCGGACTAACAGGACTTAGGTGGGAAGGCTATGACAAATACAGAGGCAGCAGTGGTAGTGACCCAAGCAGTGGAGAACACAATGAAGATGAATGGATGTGGAAGCTGCGGTATGTACATGATCCTGGAGGGGGTACCTGAAAAGAGTTTCGTCTGCATGAAGTGCCGCCTGATAGAGCTGATGGAAGAAAAGATCCGAGGATTGGAGATATAGGTGGAAACTCTGGTTAAGTTTAGAAGGGGCTTCGAGCAGATGTTGGCGCAAAGACATGAGGAGGCTGAAGGGAAAAAGCTCAAACTTGCAGATGGAAGCAGGACCAAAGAACTCTGAGGGGAAACTGATGGGGGACAAAAATGGACAGTGGAAGCATGTGACTAAAGAGAACCAGGCAGAGGAAAAGACAAGCTAGTGAAGGAGAAATAGAGCTCAGGAACAGGTTTGGGGAGTTGGAAAATGAAGAAGGGGTACAGCAGGTGGTCACTGAAGGTGGGAGGGCAAGGAAGAAGAGAAGAGCAGCTAGTCCTATAGGAAATGGGAAAGAGAGTCAATGGAGATAACACCAAATATGAGCCCCAGGAGGATACAGGATGGGTTGCAGAGGATTGCAAAGGAGAATAGAAATAGAGAGGACTTGCAGCCAGGGGGAACAGGCAATAGACTGGAGAATTGCACCATCACCAGGAAAAGGCAGTCTACGTGATTGGGGACTCCTTACTGAGAAGAATAGACAGGCCTGTAACCAGAGCTGATCCAGAGAACAGAAGGGTGTGCTGTCTTCTGGGTGCTAAGATACGGGATGTGGACCTGAGGATCCTAATGGGAGTGGGAAAGAATCCACTGATTGTCCTTCATGATTGTCCTCCACAAATGATACAGCTAGATTCTCGCTGGAACATATCAAGGGAGACTATGACAGGCTGGGAAAGATGCTTAAGGAAATTGAGGCTCAGGCAATCTTCAGTGGGATTCTGCCTGTTCCTAGAGAAGGGCAAACAAAGGTGTGACAAGATGATCAATAGATGGCTCAGGCAGTGGTGCTATAAGGAGGGCTTTGGGATGTATGGCCACTGGGAGGCATTCATGGACAGAGGACTGTTCTCTCGGGATGGACTTCACCTGAGTAGAGAGGGAAATAGACTTCTAGGATGGAGGCTGGCACAACTGATTAAGAGAGCTTTAAACTAGGAATGTGTGGGAGATGGCCCGGTAATCTCCATGCTGGATTTTAACATTGAGAGGGAAGAAAACGAAGTAAGAAAGGATATAGCTGTGGGTAAGAGACTGGACATAAGGAAGAAGGGTAGTGTAGATACCAGTCTAATACTGGTGATACTGGCGGTAGAATGTCTGTACCTAATCGGGTAAAAAATGTGAGCAAGGCCAAGCAGCAAAAATTAAGATGTTACCTAGGCTCCTCACATTGGTATACAAACAAAATGGAGGAACTAGAGCTACTGGGTGCAGGAAGTGAAACCAGATATTAAAGAGATAACAGAAATATGGTGGAATAGTAGTCATGACTGGTGTACAGGTATTGAAGGGTATGTGCTGTTTAGGAAAGACAGAAATAAAAGGTAAAGGTGGTGGTGGTGGAGTAGCATTGTATATCAGTGATGAGGTAGACTGTAAAGAAATAAGAAGTGATGGAATGGATAAGACAGAGTCTGTCTGGGCAAAAATCACATTGGGGAAGAAAGCTACTAGAACCTCCCCTGGGATAGTGCTTGCGGTGTGCTAAAGACCACTGGGATCTAATTTGGATATGGATAGCGACCTCCTTAATGTTTTTAATGAAGTAAATACTAATGGGAATTGTGTGATCATGGAAGACTTTAACTTCCCAGCTATAGACGGGAGGACAAGTGCTAGTAATAATAGGGCTCAGATTTTCCTAGATGTGATAGCTAATGGATTCCTTCACCAAGTAGTTGAACCAACAAGAGGGGATGCCATTTTAGATTTGGTTTTGGTGAGTAGTGAGGACCTCATAGAAGAAATGGCTGTAGGGGACAACCTTGGTTCAAGCGATCATGAGCTAATTCAGTTCAAACTGAATGGAAGGATAAAACAAAAATAGATCTGTGACTAGGGTTTTTGATTTCAAAAGGGCTAACTTTAAAAAAATTAAGGCGATTAGTTAGGGAAGTGGATTGGACTGAAAAACTTGTGGATCTAAAGGCGGAGGAGGCCTGGAATTACTTCAAGTCAAAGTTGCAGAAACTATCAGAAGCCTGCATCCCAAGAAAGGGGAGCAAACATCTCAGAGAGGTGATTAAGAAAAAGCAGAAAGCCTACAATGAGTGGAAGATGGGAGGGATCAGCAAGGAAAGCTACCTTATTGAGGTCAGAACATGTAGGGATAAAGTGAGGCTAAAAGTCATGTAGAGTTGGACCTTGCAAAGGGAATTAAAACCAATAGTAAAAGGTTCTATAGCCATATAAATAAGAAGAAAACAAAGAAAGAAGAAGTGGGAATGCTAAACACTGAGGATGGAGTGGAGGTTAAGGATAATCTAGGCATGGCCCAATATTTAAACAAATACTTTCCCTCAGTCTTTAATGAGGAGCTTAGGGATAATGGCAGGATGACAAATGGGAATGAGGATATGGAGGTAGATATTACCACATCCGAGGTAGAAACCAAACTCAAAAAGCTTAATGGAACTAAATCAGGGGGCCCAGATAATCATCCAAGAATATTAAAGGAAATGGCACATGAAATTGCAAGCCTATTAGCAAGAATTTTTAATGAATCTGTAAACTCAGGGGTTGTACTGTATGACGAGAATTGCTAACATAGTTCCTATTTTTAAGAAAGGGGGGGAAAAATGATCTGGGTAACTACAGGCCTGTTAGTTTGACATCTGTAGTATACAAGGTCTTGGAAAAATTTTTGAAGGAGAAAGTAGTTAAGGACATTGAGGTCAATGGTAATTGGGACAAATTACAACACGGTTTTACAAAAGGTAGATTGTGCCAAACCAACCTGATCTTCTTTGAGAAGGTACAGTAACAGACTTTTTAGACAAAGGAAACGCAGTGGATCTAATTTACCTCGATTTCAGTAAGGCATTTGATACAGTTCCACATGGGGAACTATGAATTAAATTGGAAAAGATGGGGATCAATATGAAAATTGAAAGGTGGATAAGGAACTGGTTAAAGGGAAGACTACAATGGGTCATACTGAAAGGTGACCTGTCAGGCTGGAGGGAGGTTACTAGTGGAGTTCCTCAGGGATCGGTCTTGAGACCAATCTTTTTATTACTGACCTCAGCACAAAAAGTGGGAGTGTGCTAATAAAGTTTGCGGATGACACAAAGCTGGGAGGTATTGCCAATACCGAGAAGGACCAGGATATCATACAGGAAGATCTGGACGACCTTGTAAACTGGAGTAATAGTAATAGGATAAAATTTAATAGTGAAAAGTGAAAGGTCATGCATTTAGGGATTAATAACAAGAATTTTTGTTATAAACTGGGGACGCATCAGTTGGAAATAACAGAGGAGGAGAAGGACCTTTGAGTATTGGTTGATCACAGGATGACTATGAGCCGTCAATGTGATATGGCTGTGAAAAAAGCTAATGCGGTTTTGGGATGTATCAGGCAATGTATTTTCAGTAGAGATAAGGAGGTGTTAGTACCGTTATACAAGGCACTGGTGAGACCTCATCTGGAATACTGGGTGCAATTCTGGTCTCCCATGTTTAAGAAGGATGAATTCAAACTGGAACAGGTTCAGAGAAGGGCTACTAGGAAGATCCGAGGAATGGAAAACCTGTCTTCTGAAAGGATACTCAAGGAGCTTGGCTTGTTTAGCTTAAGCTAAAGAAGGCTGAAGGGAGATATGATTGCTCTCTTTAAATATATCAGAGGGATAAATACCAGGGAGGGAGAGGAATTATTTAAGCTCAGTACCAATGTGGACACAAGAACAAATGCATATAAACTGGCCATCAGGAAGTTGAGACTTGAAATTAGATGAAGGTTTGTAACCATCAGAGGAGTGAAGTTCTGGAACAGCCTTCCAAGGGAAGCAGTGGGGGGGAAGAGACATATCTGGCTTCAAGATTAAGCTTGATAAATTTATGGAGGGGATGGTATGATGGGATAGCCTAATTTTGGCAATTAATTGATCTTTGACTTTTAGTGGTAAATATGCCCAATGGCCTGTGATGGGATGTTAGATGGGGTGGGATCTGAGTTACTACAGAGAATTCTTTCCTGGGTGTCTGGCTAGTGAGTCTTGCCCACATGCTCAGGGTTTAGCTGATTGCCATATTTGGAGTCGGGAAGGAATTTTCCTCCAGGACATATTGGCAGAGGCCCCGGGGGTTTTTCACCTTCCTCTGCAGCGTGGGGCACGGTTCACTTGCTGGAGGAGTCTCTGCACCTTGAAGTCTTTAAACAATGATTTGAGGACTTCAGTAGCTCAGACATAGGTTAGGGGGTTATTACAGGAGTGGGTGGGAGAGATTCTGTGGTCTGCATTGTGCAGGAGGTCAGATTAGATGATCATAATGGTCCCTTCTGACCTTAAAGTCTATTACACAGAATAAGTCAAATTTCTTTTCCATACAAGTCACTTTGTTTTCCAAAGACACCTGCTTAATCAGGTCACAATAAATCTACTTAATAAGGGAATTTCAGTGTCTTAGAAGAATTGGCTGACGAGATCTCTGGCCTGATATATTTTTTTTAATACATCCTGAAATACTGGGGAAATTCCAGGGAGAGAGTGCTCTAATATTCAAAAATTGCAAGTTGGGTAACTCAAGCTGTTTAGCCGGATATCAATCCTGGGCAAATAAATGACGAAGTGCAAATTAGAGATTCAATCAATAAAAAAAATTAAATGATAGAAATATATTTAATTCTGAGCCACATGGTTTCATGGAAAATAAGTCTTGTCAAAAAAACCCAACAAAACTCGATTTCATTTTTTGAAAAGATATGTTCGGGTGCTAAAAGTGTTAACTGCATACATACAGTATACTTAGATTTTTGTAATGTGTTTGAGGTAGTCCTGCCTGGAAATCTGATTAAAAATTAGCATTCTACAATAACAAAGCACACGTAAAATGGATTAAGAACTGATTAACTGACAGATCTCAAAGTAGTCATCAATGGGGATTAATCATGGGGGGATTCCAGTGGGGTTCTAGGCGGATCATTTCTATTCAAGGGATCAGCTATTCAACATTAGTATCATTATCTGGAAACAAAATCACTGCTGATAAAAATTTACAAATTACACAAATGGTAAGTAAGGAATGGGACAGGGCAGTCCTACAGAGTTGGTAAGCTGTGACCATTCAAACAAATGTGTTTCAATACAGCCAAATGCAAAGTTATACAACTAGGAACAAGAAATGCAGGTTATGCCTACAGAAAGGGGGGACTGTATGCTGGAAAGCAGAACTTGGAAAACCATTTAGAGATTCTAGTGGACAAGCAATTGAACATGGACTCCCAGGGCTAACGTGATCCGTAGATGTCTAAATGGAGGAGTAGTAGTGAGTAGGAGAAGGGGATTTTACCTCTATATGAATCACTGGATTCAGTCTTCCGGTATCAGTTCTAATGTCCACATTTTTTAAAGGATATTTAGAAACTGCGGAGGATGCAGAGAAGAGCCACAAAAATGATTCAAAATCTGGACAAGATGTCCTACAATGAGACTTCAGGAGTTCAATCTGCTTAGTTTATCAAAATGTAGATCCCAGGGGTGAGTTGATTAAGGTGCATAAGTACTTTCATTGGGAGAAAATGGTGGTATCCCCCTGTCCATAAACTGACTGCATTTGGGCCTGGCCAGCGCAGGCAAAGAGCTGTGACATGCCTAATAAAGTAAACTGAGTGACGAGCTGGAGTCAAACTGAGTTTTTTGGATCCCAGAGTACTGGATGAAGTGTTCTCTCAGAGCTAGATGACATCATTGGCTACACATTAGTTAGAAGGGATAATTATGTATTAGGTATCTAAGTAAGTAGGGTTGAAATGCAAGGCCTACAGGCTGAGGCCTGTAAGATTTTAGCTTAGCCATACACTTAAGAAATGCTTGATATAAGTAAGTGACCAAAGAATGACCACAGACCAAAAAATCATGGGAAAAGATGTGCCAATGGGTGATATTGTAAAAAGTTAGAATAAATTTTTGCTTAGAAAAATGTGACTACTGGATATATTGTAACATGCCCTAACTGCAGGGTGCACTAATGAAGTATAGTCAGAATTACATTATAAAAAGAGGGTGCCCAGATTAGGAAAATTGAGCTCCCTATGGGAAACTTCAGCAGGAACCATCCCTCTACTGATGATCAATCCACGAGAGACCCATCAGACCCTAACACGATCTAGGAGAATGTGAGTATAACCATATTTGTAACTTGTGCATAGAATGTCTATATGCTTGGGTAGTTATAACGTTAATAAAACAGACTAAATGCAAGACAGACTAGAACTTGTACTTGTGAATGTGTGTGTGGTCGCTACCCTTGGTCTGTGTGTCCCTAGAGACTCTAAATCTAAAGCAGATAGCTGAGGTAACTTTCACTCGGTTTAGCTTGAAACTGGAGCCACCAGAGCCAAACCCACGGTGGTGTAATACCACATTACAAAATTCTCTTTAAATAAAATAAAAGGCTACAGCTGAGTGGAAAGGTCTGAGGGAATCCCAAGCGACATAAGCATCCTTCTGTTGAGCTACTTGCATCTGCACCAGGGGTTAGATGGTCATAGCTACAGTGCTCAGTAGTGTGGATTTTTCACATCCCTGAGCACCATATTTATGTTGACCTAAATTTTAAACCTAGATCAGGCCTTACTGCTCTCTGTTTATCTCCTCTCGTTCTTCAAGAAATGTTGCTGGAGGAGATATTGCTATATCTGTTATACCAATAAAATAAAAAGCAGCAGGATCTTAAAGGGGATAAGACAAAATGTCATTTATTGTGACTACAAAAAGAATCATAGTAAGCAGTCAGTTATAGCTATAACATTTCATTCATTCACACACAGGTTCTGCAAATTTGTTATAGTTACCAGCCTAGAGGTTGCTCATGCCAAGTTACTGGCCAGGTAACTTGGGCATGAGGGTGGAGCCGAGTCTGTCAGATGCGCATCTGATGCTCCTGGAGGGTGGTAGCGGAACCAGACTCAAAGTTCTCAGTCTTTTTGGTCCTGTTCTTATAGGGATTTATTCCTATGCTAGTCTATGGGAATTGCTTCATCATGCTGTTGCTGAATCAATCAGCAGATGGCACATTCCTGATGGCTCTGTGCGGTCAGATGTTACCTTGTTTTTCCTATCCTTTGAGATGGTCGGGTGGATTCCAGTTTGCCCTCCGGGGGTCCTCTGGTTATTTCCATTCGACACTGAATTCCTAGGCTGGCACCTCCCTGATCATTCATTATCTACACCAAGCATCCATCCACATACATCCTTTATCACAAAGTTGGGAGAGAGAGCAAAACAATTAACAACTCATGGGGTGTTACAAATTTACTTAAGCCTTTTTGGCATATAACATCCATAAAGGTGGGAGTCTATGAGCTGTTTGTTACAAAAAGTGTCTCTCTGTGTGAGCAGTGATTGTTAAGGTATTGCTTGGAGAACAGGCTCTTGTCTTAGGATGTACTAACACAATTAACAGCTTTCAAGTTTCACACAGGGGGAGAAACAAAATGAGACCTCTTAATTAGCAATGCCCTGGAATTTAAACTATGGGGAATCAAATTAGCTTGGATTTTAATAGACTTACTTTAATATGATAGAACTTCTTTAATATACCAACATATCTTCGGGAACCAATAGTACCAAGTTGTTGTCTACATATTTCAAAAAGTTGTGTCTTTGTTTTGATATCTATTAATAGGTGATGATTTTAGCAGCTGGAATGATGTTGATTATAATTGGACTATGATTGGGAAGGAATATAGGAGAATATGAACAATGAATGGATGGTATCTATGCTTTTTTGAACCATTTTTGACTGAAAGTGCTTTCTTCTCTCTTCTACCAAATATGGAACTCTCAAATGACTTAAGTAGGTTATTTTGGAAAAGGCAAACTTGCTTAACAGGTACAATTTTTCTGAGTAATTTAACCTCTAATTTGAAAATGTCATTTGACACTAAGCAAATAATTAGAATTTGTACAGAGGATTGCAGGACAACTAAAAAGGACTAAAAATGTGTAGTAGTTGGCTAGTGGGATTTGCCATTCTATTTGTGAATTCCAATTTTCCTGTTTGTTTAACCGAGTTTAGAGTTTACACAGTGGAAAATTAGGAATAAGCAATAACTGTGGGTGGCTAAACAGAGAAAGTTCCTAGACGACACTGCATATTTTCTCTCACTTTTGGAAAGGGACAAATAAGGTAGAAATGTCTGTTGGAATTTTACTTTTTAGTAATGAGGGCCAGTGCAAGGAAGTTTCGTGCCCTAGGCGAAACTTCCACCTCGCGCCCCCCCCTGCCCAGCTAACCCCACCCACCCGTCCCCCTCACCAGAGGATCCCCCATGCTGCAGCAGCAGCTAACCCTGCCCACTGCCCCAGGACACCCCCCCCCCCACACCTGTAACATCCCCCTGCAGCAACCAGCCCCCCTGTGGCAATTTGCCAGCCCCCCACCCGCAGTGGCCTTCCCCCCCGGTGGCTCCCCAGCCTGTGGTGGCTCCTGCAGCAGCTCACCTAAGCTTTGGCGGCAGCTCCTGTGAAACTGCATTCTCCGTGGCATTTTGGTGGCCACTTTTCTTGCTGCCAAATCACCGCCGGGGAGTCGCCACCGAAATGACATGGAGGGTGGTGAAATGCTGCACCCCAAATCCTGCCGCCCTAGGTGACCGCCTAGGGTTGCCTAGTGGAAGCGCCGGTCCTGTTGGTAATTCAAACTTTCTTTCCATATAAAATACCCCAAACAAACCATCAAGTATAATTAGTGTGGTGCAGATGGTGGATAAAGAGGAGGTATTAAATTGAGCTGCTAAATGAAGTTGGAAACTGGAGTAGCTCCAATTGAATGTGTTGTCACAACCGCAATATATAGAAGTAATAGGAACAGATGAACAAGGTATAACAGAGCCTGAACTTGCTAAAGTATTGCTAAAATGGATTTCCAAAATGTCTTCTGCAGATCATAAATAAATCCACAGATTTCAAAGGGACACTGTCAAGATAAAAGTAATATTCCTCACTTGTGTTATTTGAGCTGAAAGAACGTTTAAAATCTCAACTACCCATCCTTGATGTTGTTTACTTAATCTTGCATTTCTTTCAACTTGGGTGCTGGAATTACACTAATTTTATTTCAGTTTCTAACCAGATTCACTTTCTAGTTCTTATGTACCAGCACAATGCTTGTGTGTTAAGGTTTGCAGCACAGAAGGGGAAATGCTTAAATAAAAAAAGTTTGTATTGAATTTTAATTGATCCAATCCTGGAGCTTAAAACTCCCATTGGCTTGAAGCCTGTAGGCCTGGTCCCAACATTCTACACCAGGCTTGAAAGCTAGAAGCCTTAATCAGGGGGTGGGGCTAATCAGGGAGTCCAGGGCTTTATAAAGCAGTGAGCAAGCGACCAGGGAGCTTTGCGAACAGGGGAGTTTGGAAGGGGGCAAGCTATCCTTGCCATTCCTAACTCCTTTAACCCAAACTAAAGGCAGAGGCAGAGCAACCAGGGGGCTGCAAACGGGGGAGTGATTATCTGTTGAGGAGGACAGTTTGACCGTGTGCTTGATTGTTTGATTGCCTGTTTGAATCTGTGATTTGGGAGTGCTTTGTTCCAGGCTCTTCTAAAAAGACAGTCAGTCAGCTGCGAACCAGCTGAGCAGCGAATAGCAGAGAAGCAAAAAGGTGGAGTTAGCCTGGGAGTTTGCCTGGAGAGAGCCTACTGCGGCATCCCCCTTGCAGGTTTCCCTGAGTAGCTTCTGCCACAAGTGAGGAAACTCTTCGAAGGAAGGGACTATGGATGCTGAGCGATCCGCTGTCGTGACCTGCACAGGATGTGCCATGTTTGTCTTTCTTCCACAGGATAGAAGCGACTTTGTCTGTACAAAGTGCAAGCTGGTCTCCATATTGGAAGAGAAGATTCAAGGTCTGGAGAAACGAGTATCAACCCTGCATTCCATAAAAGAAAATGAGGACTTCCTGGATAGACGTCAGGATAGGCTTCAGCGGGCACAGTGTTCTGAGGATTCAGAGCAGGCTATGCAGCGGGGACAGAAGGCCAGTAAGGATAATTGGCGGCATGTGACCTCCAGAAGAGGAAAGAGTATGAGACAAGTCCATGTACCAGAAACGCATATTCAGATGAGCAACCGTTTTCATGTTCTCTCCACAGGTACTAGTGCAGAGAGTGGAGTGAATGATACATCTGAGGGAACAGAGCAGAAGGAGACTCCACTGATTGGAAGGCATGAGATGCACCGTCCTAGGGATGGGGGTTCCACGACCACCACTCCCAAGAGGAGGAGGAGGGTGGTAGTGGTCGGGGACTCTCTCCTCAGGGGGACTGAGTCATCTGCCGCCCTGACCCGGAAAACCGAGAGGTGTGCTGCTTGCCAGGGGCTAGGATTCGTGATGTGACGGAGAGACTGCTGAGACTCATCAAGCCCTCAGATCGCTACCCCTTCCTGCTTCTCCATGTGGGCACCAATGATACTGCCAAGAATGACCTTGAGCGTATTACTGCAGACTATGTGCCTCTGGGAAGAAGGATAAAGGAGTTTGAGGCGCAAGTGGTGATCTCGTCCAGTCTCCCTGTGGCAGAAAAAGGCCGGGGTAGAGACCGTCGAATCATGGAAGTCAACAAATGGCTACGCAGATGGTGTTGGAGAGAAGGGTTTGGATTCTTTGACCATGGGATGCTGTTCCAAGAAGAAGTGCTAGGCAGAGATGGGCTCCATCTGACGAAGAGAGGGAAGAGCATCTTTGGAAGCAGGCTGGCTAACCTAGTGAGGAGGGCTTTAAACTAGGTTCACCGGGGGAAGGAGACCAAAGCCCCGAGGTAAGTGGGGAAGTGGGATACGGGGAGAAAGCACAAGTAGGTGAGTGCAAGAGGGGAGGGCTCCTGCCCCATACTGGGACAGCAGGACAATCGGTGAGTTATCTTAAATGCCTATACACAAATGCAAGAAGCCTGGGGAACAAGCAGGGAGAACTGGAAGTCCTGGCACAGTCAAGGAATTATGATGTAATTGGAATAACAGAGACTTGGTGGGATAACTCACATGATTGGAGTACTGTCATGGATGGATATAAACTGTTCAGGAAGGATAGGCAGGGCAGAAAAGGTGGAGGAGTTGCATTGTATGTAAGAGCAGTATGACTGCTCAGAGCTCCAGTATGAAACTGCAGAAAAACCTGAGTGTCTCTGGATTAAATTTAGAAGTGTGAGCAACAAGGGTAATGTCGTGGTGGGAGTCTGCTACAGACCACCAGACCAGGGGGATGAGGTGGATGAGGCTTTCTTCCAGCAACTAACAGAAGTTACTAGATCACAGGCCCTGGTTCTCATGGGTGATTTTAATCACCCCGATATCGGCTGGGAGAGCAATACAGCGGTCCACAGACAATCTAGGAAGTTTTTGGAAAGTGTAGGGAACAATTTCCTGGTGCAATTGCTGGAGGAACCAACTAGGGGAAAAGCACTTCTTCACCTGCTGCTCACAAACAGGGAGGAAATAGTAGAGGAAGCAATAGTGGATGGGAACCTGGGAGGCAGTGACCATGAGATGGTCGAGTTCAGGATCCTGACACAAGGAAGAAAGGAGAGCAGTAGAATACAGAGCCTGGACTTCAGAAAAGCCAACTTTGACTCCCTCAGGGAACTGATGGGCAAGGTCCCCTGGGAGAATAACATGAGGAGGAAAGGAGTCGAGGAAAGCTGGCTGTATTTTAAAGAATCCTTATTGAGGTTGCAGGAACAAACCATCCCAATGTGTAGAAAGAAAAGTAAATATGGCAGGCGACCAGCTTGGCTTAACAGTGAAATCCTTGCTCGTCTTAAACACAAAAAAGCAGCTTACAAGAAGTGGAAGATTGGACAAATGACCAGGGAGGAGTATAAAACTATTGCTCAGGCATGCAGGAGTGAAATTAGGAAGGCCAAAGCACACTTGGAGTTGCAGCTAGCTGGAGATGTTAGGAGTAACAAGAAGGGTTTCTTCAGGTATCTGAGCAACAAGAAGAAAGTCAAGGAAAGTGTGGGCCCCTTGCTGAATGAGGGAGGGAACCTAGTGACAGAGGATGTGGAGAAAGCTAGTGTACTCAATGCTTTTTTGGCCTCTGTCTTCACAGACAAGGTCAGCTCCCAGGCGGCTGCACTCCGCAGCACAGTATGGGGAGGAGGTGACCAGCCCTCTGTGGAGAAAGAAGTAGTTCGGGACTATTTAGAAAAGCTGGACGAGCACAAGTCCATGGGGCCGGATGCACTGCATCCGAGGGTGCTAAAGGAGTTGGCCGATGAGATTGCAGAGCCATTGGCCATTATCTTTGAAAAATCATGGCAATTGGGGGAGGTCCTGGATGAATGGAAAAAAGCTAATGTAGTGCCCCTCTTTAAAAAAGGGAAGAAGGAAGATCCGGGGAACTACAGGCCAGTCAGTCTCACCTCAGTCCCTGGAAAAATCATGGAACAGGTCCTCAAGGAATCAATTCTGAACCATTTAAAGGAGGGGAAAGTGATCAGGAACAGTCAGCATGGATTCACCAAGGGCAAGTCATGCCTGACTAACCTAACTGCCTTCTATGAGGAGAACGGGCTCTGTGGATGAGGGGAAAGCAGTGGATGTGCTATTTCTTGACTTTAGCAAAGCTTTTGATACAGTCTCCCACAGGGTTCTTGCCAGCAAGTTAAAGAAGTATGGGCTGGATGAATGGACGGTAAGGTGGATAGAAAACTGGCTGGATGGTCGTGCTCAACAGGTAGTGATCAATGGCTCCATGTCTAGTTGGCAGCTGGTATCAAGTGGAGTGCCCCAAGGGTCGGTGCTGGGGCCGGTTTTGTTCAATATCTTCATCAACGATCTGGAGGATGGTGTGGACTGCACCCTTAGCAAGTTTGCAGATGACACTAAACTGGGAGGAGTGGTTGATATGCTGGAGGGTAGGGACAGGATACAGAGGGACCTAGACAAATTAGAGGATTGGGCCAAAAGAAATCTAATGAGGTTCAACAAGGACAAGTGCAGAGTCCTGCACTTAGGACGGAAGAATCCCATGCACTGCTACAGACTAGGGACCGAATGGCTGGGCAGCAGTTCTGCAGAAAAGGACCTAGGGGTTACAGTGGACGAAAAGCTGAATATGAGTCAACAGTGTGCCCTTGTTGCCAAGAAGGCTAATGGCATTTTGGGCTATATAAGTAGGGGCATTTCCAGCAGATCGAGGGACGTGATTATTCCCCTCTATTCGGCACTGGTGAGTCCTCATTTGGAGTACTGTGTCCAGTTTTGGGCCCCACACTACAAGGATGTGGATAAATTGGAAAGAGTCCAACGGAGGGCAACAAAAATGATTAGGGGGCTGGAGCACATGACTTATGAGGAGAGGCTGAGGGAACTGGGATTGTTTAGCCTGCAGAAGAGAAGAGTGAGGGGGGATTTGATAGCTGCTTTCAACTACCTAAAAGGGGGTTCCAAAGAGGATGGATCTAGACTGTTCTCCGTGGTAGAAGATGACAGAACAAGGAGTAATGGTCTCAAGTTGCAGAGGGGGAGGTTTAGGTTGGATATTAGGAAAAACTTTTTCACTAGTAGGGTGGTGAAGCACTGGAATGGGTTACCTAGGGAGGTGGTGGAATCTCCTTCCTTAGAGGTTTTTAAGGTCAGGCTTGACAAAGCCCTGGCTGGGATGATCTAGTTGGGGTTGGTCCTGTTTGAGCAGGGGGTTGGACTAGATGACCTCCTGAGGTCCCTTCCAACCCTAAGATTCTATGATTCACAAACTCACATTTCTTTTCATATTAGTGATTTAAATGTTCTCTAAGTATTTGTTTTTATAAAATGCTTGGGCCAGTGGTGTTTGTGGCGTGAAGCCAGCAGGAGTTGCATGACTCGTCTGGACTTTGCAGCTGCCCAGTTCAATGCCAAACCTGAGGAGAAAAGCTTCAAAACTTTCCCTTGAGGTAGCCACAATGTGTGCACAGCCATCCAGTTCCCCTCTTTCTGAAGATATTGCTCAGGCTATTTGCCATATGATAAATACAGGGTGCTGGAGAGTAGTGTCAGGAGAAATGCTTGCCTAGTGACCCAAAGGGGCATGTCTTTTCTCTTTAGAGGCCTGACAGTGCACTGGAAAGACAGCGTGAATAGGACCACGGAGCTCTGGCTGACAGCTCTGAAACAGAGCTCAG
This sequence comes from Chelydra serpentina, assembly GCA_037349315.1. Taxonomy (NCBI): domain Eukaryota; kingdom Metazoa; phylum Chordata; order Testudines; family Chelydridae; genus Chelydra; species Chelydra serpentina. Next base: position 111,475,605 of record JBAIAC010000004.1, read on the forward strand.
GCAAGAACCATCTGGATATGGCAACTAGGGGGAAGGTGAAGAAGAGTCAGTCTCACGGCAACTATGTGTCCCCCCCCTAACATCCCAAGGAACCCAACTCTGATTCTCTACAGAGATTCTCTATTAGAAGGCTTTGTCTCGAACCATAGGGCTTGAATAACTCCTTACGCTACTGGGCCTGAATGGGTAGGAATATAAGGAGGACAGCTTGTCAACATGAGCATCTCATTTGCCTGAGCGCCCCAACTCTGGAGCTATGCCACATCTTGTGTCTGCAGAGAGCTGGTATAGGTCTCCTCTCCCCCCACTTGCTCCATGTTCTTCAGACTAGTACGGCCCAGTGAATAATCAGTGTACAAGGCTGGCTGGGGCTCAGGTGTCCACTATCCTGAGGTCAGGCTTTGAGGTGTAAAGTGACATTTAGGTCATTTATTAAATCAAAATTCAAAAATGCATGAAGCCATCTGTATAATAAGCAGACAAGCCTGCAACTACAAGCCATCTTATAGCAGATAATTTGCTATGCAAGCGAGTCTGTCTTCCCCCGAACAGCCATCCCTTAGCTACAAAAAGCTAATTCTGTTTGTTTGGACTGATCACACAGAAATGTCTTTCTAGGTTTGTTTGTGACTTTTTTCTTGTTATTCATAATTTGGTTAAAACAAATCCTGTTCAAAGTCAAAACAAAGGCATTAGTTTGTTCAGTCATTCAAATTAGTCAGCTTCCCCAAGGCACTAATTCACATGAGCACAAATTCATAAAAAGCCCCAAAACAAAAGCAGCCCTGATTACTTTTTGGCAAGATGACACTTAATTTTTTTTTTTTAGACTTGCTTCAGGGAAACTGTATTTTTACCTTATTTCTGAGAAACCCAAGAGGAAACACATGGGCATATAGGATTGGAAGAGACTTTCTGGGTCATCAAGTCAAACCCCCTGCTTTGCAGGCAATCACATCAGATAATACTGTCCATAAACCCTGGTATGCACCCCACTGAGACTTTTCCTCTCATCAAGGAATTTTTTACAAGCACATATTAAAAGCATCCACATTTAGAGATGTGCCAAAGCAGAAATGCCCACCAAGATGCCCGCTTCTGCCCTGCAGTTCTCAAAAATATCCTCCATCTCGTGAGTTGTTTAAGTATCCAAGAGTAATGTTGGCTACATGAAATTGCATTCTGTTCTGCCCAAAGCTGGTTCATAGACTCATAGACTTTAAGGTCAGAAGGGACCATTATGATCATCTAGTCTGACCTCCTGCACAATGCAGGCCACAGAATCTCACCCACCCACTCCTGCAATAATCCTCTCACCTATGTCTCAGCTATTGAAGTCCTCAAATCATGGTTTAAAGACTTCAAGATGCAGAGAATCCTCCAGTAAGTGACCTGTGCCCCAAGCTGCAGAGGAAGGCAAAAAACTTCCAGGGCCATGGTTCATGTCAGAGCTTAGGGAGTCAGGGAAATTGTTCAAACAGTTTAGGAATGAGTTAGGGAAACTGTTCAAAGAGCTCTTTTGTATTAGATTAGCTATGCAGATGTTCTCAGCTGTTGAAAGAATCAGAAACAGGCTTAAAAAAAGAAGAGCAGGCAGCATTGAAAAAGAAACATTTTGGCTACAGATGTAATTGTTGCCTTGGGGGGAAAAACCAAACGTAGAGTCTGATGCTAAACAACTTTTTTTATGAAAGACTGGATGGCACAGGAGATGTGGAACCTTTTACCTGTAGTTCACTGGTTCCGCTCTGGTTGGTAGTCAACAAGGGCTTTTAGAAGGTGATGGCATTTGGTTCTTGAGTTAGTGGTCTCAGTCCAGGTAGATAAGTGCCTACAGGCACATCATAAAACCTGTACCACAACTGGGCACTGTATCTATTGGACACTGAAATATTTTGCTTTATAAAATGAGCAACATATGAAGCCACAGACCATGGCAATGTTTTCAGCTCAGAGAGACTTCTTTCTTTGTACTGCTCCTATAGTACAAGTTTCAGCACAGATATGCCAACTATCCTCTCACTCCTTGTACTCCCTTCTAAGAATGTAACAAGGATGCCATAGCAGAGTTGTGGTATTGATGGTGTGGACACGTTTCCTTTAGGAAGCAGACTCCGACCTTGAACACAGTTCACAATGGCTACTGAAGAACCAGGACTCAGCAATAATTTTCAGTTAATACGGACTTGCATTATTGGGTTTGAACCAGTGACCTAAAGAAGAATTCTGTTAATCCATTACCAGTCCTCTACCTGAGCTGATGAATTTCCCCCACTCAAGATCACTTATAACCACCATTTGATGTGTCATGGAAAAAACGGAAAGATTCACAGATTACTATGCTTCTAGATTCTGTGTATGTATCCTCTCTATTTTTGTTATTCAGCATGAATGAATGCGGCTTAGGAGTTTCTGCTCATGCTGTTTATTCCTCACCTGAAGTCATAAAACTTTGTGATATCATAATTAGCTGAGGTGGTGCAGATGATTACACTGCTATAAATTGATTATTATGACTTAAAGGAAGGAATAAGCAGCAGGAACAGAAAAATGACTAGGGCTGTAAAAGCAACAAAGATTCTGTTTTTCATGCAAGTATCCTTAAGTAAGAACAACTAGGAAAGAAAAAGAAAAAGAAAAATCCCATGATCCAGTAGATCAAAGAAACACTCTAAACAGAATGTTTCAGTATCACAATTCAGTAGTTTGCAGGGGACGGGAGGTACTAGCCGTGAACCCAATCGGGGTATTCTGGTGTTCTTCAATGGAATAAAAATATTCAGAATTATCTTATTACATCTGAGTAGTGGTAGTTTCCCTAGTTTATTAAATATTTAATCAAATAGACCCCCCCCCCCCAAACCAGAGAATGGATAATTCACTAAAGCCTAATCATCTGAGTCAGATGCCACCAGCAGAAGGTTGATTTTCTTTTTGGTGGTTTGGGGTTTTGTAGTTTCCGCATAAGAGGAAAGAGTGTTGACCCAGGCTTGAACTCATCTCTCGCCAGAGCCAGTCACACTAGGAACAGTTGCACTGTGGAGTGCAAATTCAAGAACGAGCTTAACCTGAGAGATTAAGTGGGTATTTCATTCTGATCAGAGTAAGAGGATTGGATTTTGCAATGGCCAATGACGACTGTCTGACAAGTACTAGTCATACTGCCTCCTGGTATGCTGGCAACTGAATCAAGTCATGTCAACTCTTACTAAAAGTTGTGCGGCTGTGAACAACCAGAACTAGCCTGGAATTTGTTTCAATGATCTCTTGTCTGATTTGGTGAAGACATTAAATTTAAGAGATAGTTAGGGTCAGGGATAAAAGTTCTCTGGAAGGTATGATTTAACTCTAGCAAGAGAAAGATTAGCTGCACAGAGAGAAATCCCTTTCTCTACCCATCCTATTTCCCTTCAATAGGAACACTGCTTTTGTCTGTCCATCCCCACATTTTCCATGAAGTATCAGCCTCTTTTTAAATACGGTGAGAGATGAATAACCCATTTAAAGAGAAGACACTGTTTAGTAGGTCAGTATCAGATTACTATACCTTTAAGGCCTTGGCAGCGGCATGGTATCACCTGCCTGATGTCCATCCCCTCAGCTTGATGGGGGGCTTTGCGCTTATAGTAATTGCGTCAGTGAACAATCTGGGTTCTGGAGAGAAAGATCAGAAGGCTGCAGTCATCCAAGCAGAAGACCAAGAATTAGTCAGGAGGAGCTAGAGCTGATCAGTCTATACGTAGGGCACTACCAATTCACAGCCACGAAAAACGTGTCACGGACTGTGAAATCAGCCCTCCCCCATGAAATCTGCTCTCCCCTACTGCTGGGTGCCTGGGGCTCCTAGCTACTATTCCGGCCACACTGGAGAGGGACAGGAGTAGTCCTTTCCCCCTGCATGGCTGCTTTTTGTGGGGAGATCAGACCCATCTACAGAGGCAGTGCAGAAAGGAGTGTGGTACACCCTCACTTCTATACTGCAGCAGCCCAGGAGCTGGGCTCTGGGCTTCTGTTCCCCCCCATGGCTCCTGCCACAGCATGAGGCACTGAGCTTGGGGCTTCCTCCTGCAGCAGCTCCTGTCTGGCTGGGGGCTGGCAGCTGCAGCTGGGGCAGCCCAGGCTCTGGGCTTCTACCTCCAGCTCCCCACAACTCCTGCCATAGCTCCAGGTGTCAAGCCCAGGGCTCTCTCCCCTGGGGGCTTCTGCTCCACAGCTGCATCCAGGGATCGAAGCAGCCTGGGCTGAGGGCTTCCTCTGCCACTCCATCCAGAGCTGGAGGTAGCCCAAGTTCAGAGCACCTCTTCTCAGCCACTCCAGCTGGGGCTCGGGGAAGTCTGGGCTTGGGGTTTCTTCACCTGCAGCTCCTCCCAGGGCTTGGGGTGACCCGGTAGGGGCTTCTGCCCTGGGGCTTCTTCCAGGGCTGGGGCACCCATTTTTCCTGGGGGGGGCCCCTGTCTTAATCTGTCCCTGGTGTGGACTAGCAGCTAAGAGCCCCCAGCTGGAGTGCTCCCAGCAGCATGGGAGAGATCCTACCCACCTCCACGAACCTCCTCTAACTGCAAGAAGCTGGGAGGGTGCAGAGGGGAGGGTAGCAATCTTGGGACCTCCCTACAACAACTTTGCAACCCCCTCCCCCGCCCCAATCCCCTTTTGGGTCAGGACCCGCAGGGTTACACCACCTTGAAATTTCAGATGTAAACATCTTAAATCGTGGAGTCCTTGTGGCACCTTAGAGACCAACAAATTTGGGCATTTCGCTTATGCCCAAATAAATTTGTTGGTCTCGAAGGTGCCAGAAGGACTCCTCGTTTTTGCTGATGTAGCCCTGTTAGTCTGTAACTCTGAAATCTTAAACTGTGAAATTGACCAGTTTTAAAACCCTCTGGCCATGAAATTAACCAGAATGGACTGACTTTGGTAAGGCCCTATCTATAGGGAATTGAAAAGAACAAGCAACATAACTCTGAGTTTCATAAATTTGGATCTACCTATTGTATACATGGAAGAAGCTCAGAACTGGATCTTGAGATGACATGGGGATACCTTTAAGATATTCGGTCATTGTTTCTCCTCCTCTGCTAGCCCATTTTTCTCCCACATATCGCCATTTTAGTGCTAAGATTGGTGGTGGGAGACTTAGAAATGCCAATCATTTTAAAACAAAAACATTTTCAAATAAATTTCATAGTTTGTTCGAGATAAGAGGTCTCCTGCTGGGTGAGCTTTCAGCTGCTGGGCTGTGCAAAGGGTGAAAGACTTATTTAGGGAGGTCAGTGAAATTGAGGATATTAAGAAATGGAGCATATCTTTCAACCATGTATATTTTCAGGCATTTGCCAGCTGCATCAGTTCATACAGTTTTTAACTTCCTGTAGCAACAATTTTTCTGGTTATAGTGGCTTTTAGTTTTGTTTTTCCCTTGGCCTATTAACACCACATATTAGGTCTCAGATTTTAAATGCATCCAGTTTACTAGTGATTATATTTTATATCTATGTTTCTTGAATAAGACAGCTCAACAAATCAGTAAATCTGTGTTGTAGCTTCATCCCTGCTTAAAGTTCTGTAAGGGATTGAAGGCTTTGTGAAACAAAAAGATTGATTTTATTTTTGTCTTGTGTGACAAAATGGCCAACATTGGTATGGTGGGTCCCCCACTTTTCTTGGTGGGGGCTAAGATGCCACCCTTTGCCCCTGCTCTTGGGGCACTGAGGGCCCCACTAATGGCCCAGGAAGATGGTAGGGGAGGGAAACAGGGAAGGGGTCTGGGTTTGCCCCTCACTCTGAGCCTCAGCCCCTCTCAACCCCTGCAGGTATCTTTCCCTCTCCCAGCATCAAGGACCAAGGGTAATCCTACCCAAGGGGGAAGAGGGTAGGGTTACCCTTGGTCCTTGATGCTGGGGGAGGGAGTCTCTCTTCCTCCAGTTCTCTGGTGTCTCAAATCTCAGCAACACACCTCCAAACTCCAGTTCTCTCTCCTTCCTTCCTTCCTTCCTCACTCACTGACTGCCTGAAGCAGAGGGTTTTTAGGGTCCTGGCAGGGCCTTAATTGACTACAGGTGCTCCAATTAACCTGTAGCAACCCTCCTTAGTCGATAGGGAACCATGCTTTAATTAGCCTAGGGCTTCTACATCTCCCCTCAAACACTCTCCCACTGCTCCCTAGCCCTGCTGTATCACACTTGTTAGATAAAAATCCATTGCTTTGAATTCACATATGCATTTCCCCCCTGCTTTGAATGGGTTGCTGGTCCATGACTAGAATACAACAGTAAAATATGTAGTTTTATCTAAAGATGAGCAGTCTGGTATGTATTAGAACTAGATCTGATCAGAAAGTGGTTTTTTCTACTGTGCAATATTTTGGCAAATAACTGAAAACTTTCAACTAAAAGACACAAATTTCAATTTAGAAATGCCACCATAGTGCCTCATTCCTCCATTCTCCTCTATGATCTAGGCTCTCTAGCCCACTGTTTTTCAAATGCGGCCACCGGAAGCTTTTCTTGTGGCCACAGCCTCCTGGGCAGTGATGGGGAGGGGAAAAGCAGTGGCCCTCCCTCGGGGCTGCCTGCAGGGGTTGGGCCCTGCCCCCCTTTACAGCCAGAAATTCCAGAAGAGCTCACAGCTGGTGTGAGTGCCCCACCTTCCCAGGGGTGGTGGGGCTTGGGCTTTCAGCTTCAGGCCTGGGGTGGCAGGTGCCAAGCTCCGGCCACAGGGCTTCAGGCTCCATCTCATTGCCCTGGCCCCAACTGGCTCCCTATCCACCTCTCCATCCACAGCTTGCCAGGGCTGCGTAAATCTGCTGTGAAAAGCGATTTGTATGTTTGTTAATATCTCTACACTGCCTCCCAGCTAGCTAGTAAGTCTGCTATGAAGAATGATAGCGAACAGCAGAGAGGCAAACAGAAGGAGTTTGCCTGGGAATTCGCCTGGAGTGAGCCTACTGAGGCTTCCCTCTTGCAGGTTTCTCCGAGTAGCTTCTGCCACATGTAAGAAAGCTCTTAGAAGGAAGAGACTATGGATGCGGAGTGATCCGCTGTTGTGACCTGCACAGGATGTGCCATGTTTGTCTCTTTCTTCCACAGGATAGAAACGACTTTGTCTGTACAAAGTGCAAGCTGATCTCCATATTGGAAGAGAAGATTCAAGGTCTGGAGAAACGAGTATCAACCCTGCGTTCCATAAAAGAAAATGAGGATTTCCTGGATAGACGTCAGGATAGGCTTCAGCGGGCACTACGTTCTGAAGATTCAGAGCAGGCTACGCAGCGGGGACAGAAGGCCAGCGAGGATAATTGGCGGCATGTGACTTCCAGAAGAGGAAAGAGTACCAGAAAAGTCCATGTACCAGAAACAAAGATTCAGGTGAGCAGCCGTTTTCATGTTCTCTCCACAGGTACTAGTGCAGAGAGTGGAGTGGAGTGGATGATACATCTGAGGGAACAGAGCAGGAGACTCCACTGATGGGAAGGCATGAGATGCACAGTCCTAGGGATGGGGGTTCCACAACTACCACTCTCAAGAGGAGGAGGGTGGTAGTGGTCGGGGACTCTCCCCTCAGGGGGACTGAGTCATCTATCTGTCACCCTGACCGGGAAAACCGAGAGGTGTGCTGCTTGCCAGGGGCTAGGATTCATGATGTGGCGGAGAGACTGCCGAGACTCATCAAGCCCTCAGATCGCTACCCCTTCCTGCTTCTCCACGTGGGCACCAATGATACTGCCAAGAATGACCTTGAGCGTATCACTGCAGACTACGTGGCTCTGGGAAGAAGGATAAAGGAGTTTGAGGCGCAAGTGGTGTTCTCGTCTATCCTCCCTGTGGCAGGAAAAGGCTGGGGTAGAGACCGTCGAATCGTGGAAGTCAACAAATGGCTACGCAGATGGTGTCGGAGAGAAGGGTTTGGATTTTGACTATGGGATGGTGTTCCAAGAAGGAGTGCTAGGCAGAGACGGGCTCCACCCAACCAAGAGAGGGAAGAGCATCTTTGCAAGCAGGCTGGCTAACCTAGTGAGGAGGGTTTTAAACTAGCTTCACCGGGGGAAGGAGACCAAAGCCCCGAGGTAAGTGTTATACCAATAAGATAAAAACCAGCAGGATCTTTTTAAGAGGAATAAGGCAACAAAGCCACATTTATTGTGAACATAATATTAAAGCAAAGATAAAAGTAAACAATGTTGTTTGACTACTTATTACTATCACTATTTATTCCTTATACACACACTATTATATATATATATATATATATATATATATATATATATATATATATATAGTGTGTGTATAAGGAATATACATATATTTATACATATATACATATATTCATATTCAATCATTCATTCAAGTTCTATATAGATGTTATAGTTACCAGCCTAGACGTTGCTCATGCCAAGTTACTGGCCAGGTAACCTGGGCATGAGGGTGGAGCCGAGTCCTTGTCAGATTCATCTGATGCTCCAGGAGGGTGGTTGCAGAACCAGACTCAAAGTCCTCAGTGTGTAGAAGCCATTCTTATAGGAATTATTTCCTATGTTAGTCTATGGAAATTGCTTCATCATGCTGTTGCTGAATCAATCAGCAGATGGCATTCCTGGTGGCTCCATGCTGTCAGATGTTATCTTGTTTTTCCCATCCTTTGAGATGATTGGGTGGGTCCCAGTTTACCCTCTGGGGGTTGTCTGGTTGTTCCCACTTTGATGCCGCCTTCAGCCGATGGTCACTGAATTCCTAGGCTGGCACCTCCCTGCTCATTCATTCATGTACACCTCAACATTCACTCTATATCTTAATTTCTGTCTCCACCACTTTTGGGGTGTGCCAATTCATTTGAGATTCCTGGCCTTTTAATCACAGAGGGTGGGGGGTCTGTTTCCAGGAGCTGTTGCTTGTTACAATGAAGTGGAAGTCACTTAACACCTTATAGCATTTGTTTACATCGTATCAATTACAGAGTAAACTGCCTGAAGTACAGAGTCAATTAACTTGTTTGTAAGTTTTACATAGTAAAAGTATCTTTCAAAAGACAGATGCAATCAATGTTAATACATACAGAAACTTACAAGTTTTAACAGAAGACCCAAGATATCTTTTTACTTGGTGAAGCTGTTGGATTTTATACAAGTTATGGGGGGTTATTTTCACTTGGGGGAATCAGTCAGTATCTTGTTTAATATCCCTACAGAAGCACAAGTAGGTGAGTGCAAAGAGGGGAGGGCTCCTGCCCCATACTGGGACAGCAGGACGATCAGTGAGTTACCTTAAAAGCCTATACACAAATGCAAGAAGCTTGGGGAACAAGCAGGGAGAACTGGAAGTATGAAACCGCAGAAAAACCTGAGAGTCTCTGGATTAAATTTAGAAGTGTGAGCAACAAGGGTAATGTCGTGGTGGGAGTCTGCTACAGACCACCAGACCAGGGGGATGAGGCTTTCTTCCAGCAACTAAGTTACTAGATCACAGGCCCTGGTTCTCATGGGTGATTTTAATCACCCCGATATCGGCTGGGAGAGCAATACAGCGGTCCACAGACAATCTAGGAAGTTTTTGGAAAGTGTAGGGGACAATTTCCAGGTGCAAGTGCTGGAGGAACCAACTAGGGGAAAAGCTCTCCTTGACCTGCTGCTCAAACAGGGAAGACATAGTAGAGCAAGCAATAGTGGATGGGAACCTGGGAGGCAGTGACCATGAGATGGTCGAGTTCAGGATCCTGACACAAGGAAGAAAGGAGAGCAGTAGAATACAGAGCCTGGACTTCAGAAAAGCCAACTTTGACTCCCTCAGGGAACTGATGGGCAAGGTCCCCTGGGAGAACAACATGAGGGGGAAAGGAGTGGAGGAAAGCTGGCTGTATTTTAAAGAATCCTTATTGAGGTTGCAGGAACAAACCATCCCAATGTGTACAAAGAAAAAGTAAATATGGCAGGCGACCAGCTTGGCTTAACAGTGAAATCCTTGCTCGTCTTAAACACAAAAAAGCAGCTTACAAGAAGTGGAAGATTGGACAAATGACCAGGGAGGAGTATAAAACTATTGCTCAGGCATGCAGGAGTGAAATTAGGAAGCCCCCCCCCCCCCCCCCCGCCAAAAAAAAATAAAAAAAATCACACTTGGAGTTGCAGCTAGCCGGAGATGTTAGGAGTAACAAGAAGGGTTTCTTCAGGTATGTGAGCAACAAGAAGAAAGTCAAGGAACGTGTGGGCCCCTTGCTGAATGAGGGAGGGAACCTAGTGACAGGATGTGGAGAAAGCTAGTGTACTCAATGCTTTTTTGGCCTCTGTCTTCACAGACAAGGTCAGCTCCCAGGCGGCTGCACTCCACAGCACAGTATGGGGAGGAGGTGACCAGCCCTCTGTGGAGAAAGAAGTAGTTCGGGACTATTTAGAAAAGCTGGACGAGCACAAGTCCATGGGGCCGGATGCACTGCATCCGAGGGTGCTAAAGGAGTTGGCCGATGAGATTGCAGAGCCATTGGCCATTATCTTTGAAAAATCATGGCAATTGGGGGAGGTCCCGGATGAATGGAAAAAAGCTAATGTAGTGCCCATCTTTAAAAAAGGGAAGGAAAGAAGATCCAGGGAACTACAGGCCAGTCAGTCTCACCTCAGTCCCTGGAAAAATCATGGAACAGGTCCTCAAGGAATCAATCCTGAACCACTTAAAGGAGGGGAAGTGATCAGGAACAGTCAGCATGGATTCACCAAGGGCAAGTCATGCCTGACTTGCCCAATTGCCTTCTATGATGAGATAACCGGCTCTGTGGATGAGGGGAAAGCAGTGGAGGTGCTATTTCTTGACTTTAGCAAAGCTTTTGATACAGTCTCCCACAGTATTCTTGCCAGCAAGTTAAAGAAGTATGGGCTGGATGAATGGACGGTAAGGTGGATAGAAAACTGGCTGGATGGTCGGACTCAACGGGTAGTGATCAATGGTTCCGTGTCTAGTTGGCAGCCGGTATCAAGTGGAGTGCCCCAAGGGTCGGTGCTGGGGCCGGTTTTGTTCGATATCTTCATTAACGATCTGGAGGATGGTATGGACTGCACTCTTAGCAAGTTTGCAGATGACACTAAACTGGGAGGAGTGGTTGATACGCTGGAGGGTAGGGACAGGATACAGAGGGACCTAGACAAATTAGAGGATTGGGCCAAAAGAAATCTGATGAGGTTCAACAAGGACAAGTGCAGAGTCCTGTACTTAGGACGGAAGAATCCCATGCACGGCTACAGACTAGGGACCGAATGGCTGGGCAGCAGTTCTGCAGAAAAGGACCTAGGGGTTACGGTGGACGAAAAGCTGAATGAGTCAACCGTGTGCCCTTGTTGCCAAGAAGGCTAATGGCATTTTGGGTTGTATAAGTAGTGGCATTTCCAGCAGATCGAGGGACGTGATTATTCCCCTCTATTCGGCACTGGTGAGGCCTCATTTGGAGTACTGTGTCCAGTTTTGGGCCCCACACTACAAGAAGGATGTGGATAAATTGGAAAGCGTCCAGCAGAGGGCAACAAAAATGATTAGGGGGCTGGAGCACATGACTTATGAGGAGAGGCTGAGGGAACTGGGATTGTTTAGCCTGCAGAAGAGAAGAATGAGGGGGGATTTGATAGCTGCTTTCAACTACCTGAAAGGGGGTTCCAAAGAGGATGGATCTAGACTGTTCTCCGTGGTAGAAGATGACAGAACAAGGAGTACTGGTCTCAAGTTGCAGAGGGGGAGGTTTAGGTTGGATATCAGGAAAAACTTTCACTAGTAGGGTGGTGAAGCACTGGAATGGGTTACCTAGGGAGGTGGTGGAATCTCCTTCCTTAGAGGTTTAAGGTCAGGCTTGACAAAGCCCTGGCTGGGATGATCTAGTTGGGGTTGGTCCTGCTTTGAGCAGGGGGTTGGACTAGATGACCTCCTGAGGTCCCTTAAAACCCTGAGATTCTATGATTGATACATATATCAGTTTTCACAGCAGCAGCCTTACTAGCTAGCAAGTCTTAAAAAAAAAAAAAAAAAAAGTAGCCAAAAAAAATAACCCAACAAGAATGTGCAAAGCACCTTTTGTTTCTATTCTGTTTAGGTCCAGTAAAGAATAGAGACCACTGTACATTATTTTTATTATTGAGTTTGCAAAAACCCTACATAAATAAATTACAATGATTTGGATGTGTATATGTGCATAATTAACTTTAGGAAAAATAAATATGTATTTTAGGAAAAATTGTCAGAGCGGCCACCGGCAAGAGTTGGTGGCCACACTCAAAGGCCACCAAAACCATTTCTTGTGAGAATCCCTGCCCTAGTCAGAGTACATCTCCCTTGATGCACCATGGTCTCTCCTCTTGCTGAGCAGCTGTGGTGCACTATGGGAGTCACTGATTATGGTAGATGTAGTCCAGCTGGGGAACCAAGCCCATTTGGGGGTACAATGCACCCATCCTTCTACGCCCAACATGGTGGCATTTCCAAGTCAATTTTAGACAAGTTTATTTTTTTGATAAGTCAAAATTGTGCACAGGAAGTCAACACTTTTCACAAAAAAAGTCATTTACTCAAAAACCCAATTCTTCATCAAAGAAAGTTTGGATGGAATTTTTTTGAGAAGCCCTAAGTAGGGCTACCCCTGTTTACTCAAACTAGCGTAGAGACAGCTGTTAACTTTCAGCATCTGGTAAAGGCAAAGAAGAGACTGCTCAGTAGTAAAGGGGGGAAAACTGATCCTTTCAGGAATCTATGCTTCCCTCAGCCTTTTAATCTCAGCAGCCTGTTAAAACACCATCCTTTAGAAACACTGCTTTTAAGATAGTTAAAAGAAAAAGAAAAGCCAGACGGTGCCTGGCTCTTATGCAAGGCTGCTTACATACGATTTTATTGCAGGTGTCACTATATTTGATCTTTTACGTAAGCCCCAGCTCCCAGAAACAAGCTGTTACCCGAGAATCTCCACTTTAGTTTCCCCCTGCCCTCAAAAACAGCCATAAATTTCTAGCTTTCATGATTGAGGAGAAGAGCTTGAAAATGTGACCCAAGTGTGCCCTATTGGCTCAAACATCAGAAGGCAAACAAATACTATAAAAAAAACCTGTTTTTTAAAGTTTTTTTTTAATGGCCTGCCTCATGTTTGAATGTCTGGGGTTTGCAATATCAGTGTTGGCAATGCACTAGAGATTTCCTTGCCAGACTAGTACAGACACTCCAGTCCTCTCATGAATTTCAGCTATGTCTGGGGGGAACCTCTTCTTAACTATGAAGATTTGTAGTGTCATGAAAGCGTATATGTATGTGGATCCAATTCCACCATTGCAGACAAGCCCTGTAACATGTATGCACCAGACAGGTACAGTAGGAGGTGCTTGGAACTTAATGACCCTATTCAGGTGCAAACATCTGGGACAATGGATAAGCTGCAGCCTTCAGAAAAAAACAGAGTAGCGGATTGTTCTGGAGGACCAGGAGAAGGTAGGGGGAATGGAAATTTATCAGAAGGAAAACAAGAGATCAGGTGGCTGGGGGTTAAATAAAGAAACACACAGGAACCAGATAGGAAGGGGAAGTGTGTCGGGAAAGAGAGCTGGGTCAGGGGGCTACAGCAGCCAGATAGGGCAGGAGGTGCCTGCCCTCTTTCCTGAGCCCAGATGGTCCCAAGGACTCCTGACAATGCAAGGGACTTGGACCCCAGGCCAAAGAAAGCCCTGAAGTACCAGGGAGTCTGGGGGTCAGTCCAGCACCCAGAAGGGTAGCTGGACTGCAGGTTCCAACATTCGGAGAGGGTGCCGGATAGGTAGACTCTCAGCATACAGATGTAGGGACCCCAAGTTGGGGGCAATGGCTGGACTCCATTCAGGCTTCAGGAGCTTGAAACACACCCCAGGAATCCAGAGCACAGAGGCGTCCATGCCCCTCCCAGCAGTCCTAGCAGGAGGGGACACTCGCTAGAATCTGGGACACGGTGGTAGGCTGATGTGGGGTAGGGGAAGTGCAGAATTAATTGCTGGACAAGGGGTGGGCAGATGTGGGGGGGGGCGGGGGAGACACAGAATTACTCTGAATTTTGGAGAGAAACTGGGTGCCCTGCACCATTAGGTGATCAGCCAGCCAGAGCTCCTACAGCAGGGGCCACAGTCACCTGACTGTATACATTTGGAAGAGCTGGCAACACTAATACATGGGGGGATAGGTAGGGGGAGCTCAACAATCAAAAGACAGACCAACAAAACTACAATTTGCTCCCAAAATCCTAATTTTTTAAAATCTTATGCTATGGGGTAGGGGGTGATAGGATTGGGGAGAACCCCATCCAGTGCAGGGCAAGTGCACCCCATCTCTTAGGGTATAGGGGTTGGGGCATATATAACTTACATCTATGCCTCCTAACCCCGAGTTAGTATACTCAACCTTCTTAGCAGGGTAATAAGGCCTAATGGGCTAAAGTCACCACTGTATTTGCCCCTAATAGCTGGGCAGTGCAGTCCAATGGCTCGAGTCAATAGATTCACCCCTCTTAGAGGGGCAGTAAGCCTTAGTGGCCACAATCAGTAAATTAACCCCAGTGAGAAAAGGCAGTAAGGCCTAGCAGCCAGAGTCAGTCAGGATGGGGGCCACCACCCACAACAAAGGGGAGTGGCAGCCCAGGTAGGGGGAATCTAGGCCCTCCCTCTCCACCAGACCCCAGCCCAGGTGGTAGTAGGGGCATGTGCCATTGAGTAGGGGGAGCAGGGGGAAGATTCAGATCAAAACACGCTGACTCAAAATCTCACTAAGCAGGCCCCTATCAAATTCCCTTGGGCTGCTTCCTACCCTTGTTCCTGCTGCCACAGTCTGGGCATCTGTTATCTCCAGGCTCCCAAGTCTGTGCTGTCCCCTGCAACTCTAGACTCAGAGGTCTCTGTAGGTACCTTGGCATCTGCCTGGGTTGCAGCATCTCCAGCTCCCACAGCTTCAGGTGATCCGCTCGCTCGCTGGCTGGCTGGCTTCCTTCTTCCACAGCAGTCCACTACAGCTGAGCTGCTCCCTTTTATACCAGTTGCACCTGGAGCATGCCCAGTAGAGTGAAGGGGGTGTGGTTTCCTCAGCCCACAATGTAGGGTTAACCCTTCCCCGTCCACTGTGGGGCGAGTACTTGGCGGCAGCATTCATTCCCCTAAGGGCCCTGCAACCAGCATGACCCTGCTTTCCCCTGGAACAACGCATCTTAGACTTTTCCCCACTAAAGGCATGCAGCTACAAGGCTCAATTTAGCTCAAAAGTTTGACTTGACCTTTCCCCATGATACTGCTGGGCAGGTTCTCACCTGTAACTGAGGTCGGCTTGGTGCAGACAGGGTGTTTCATGCACCACATGCAGGGTAAATACATGAGAAGACTCCAGCTTCCTAAAACTAACCCAGCTCTTTGTTAAGAGAATGACCAGTGCTGGATTAAGGCATAAGATAACTAAGCTACAGCTTAGGGCCTCGCAATATGAGGCCTTTTAAAAAGAAAAAACTGACTCCATTTCAAATTTTATCAGAATCAGTTGATAAATAAAGGAGATATGGGAAAAAGAAGATTCTCTTTAAATATAGATATTTTCGTTCAAATATGACAAAAATATACACATCTGGCTACACAAATACTCTTACCCTACCCTTACTCATCACTAATTGTTCATTATTGACAGGCACAAGGCCAGGGGTGAGGAAAAAAATGATAATTACCCTTGTAAAATTAGTATTTCTACAAGTAAGTCTGCCATCAGTCTCCTAAGGCAGCGTTTTGTTGGCCAGCCTTCATAACTTATTTAAATAAATAAATAAATAAATAATCTCATTGCTGATAAAAATCAGGAAAAATGTGAGGTCGGAGACGACAGTGTCATGAAGCAATCCTGCCAAGCTCATACTCGTATGGGTCTCGTCCTAGGAGTGACGTCATGTATAGCGTCCCCCTTGGCTGCTAATAGCAAGAAGGCCACCATCTTTTGTTTATGGGCCAGCACACTCAGTCATATATTGCTTTCACTTCTGTTTTTCTTAAGTGTTAGTGTGTTCTTTCTTCTTTTGATCTGTACATACGTACAGTTGTGTATTTTAGCGTGCATGCTGCTTTCTGCTTCATGCGCTATCCAGGCATCATGTGATTGAGTTTGCAGGTGATCGTTTTATGGACTTTGGTCGAGTGGATCTTCAGGAGGATAAATTTGTGTTGGCTTCCCGCCGTCAATTTTGGGAATCTTCACTGTATTTTTATAGACTGGCAAAAGAAAAATCCCAACAATTTATTGTTTCATAGTGAAAGTTAAATTGGAATAAACATTTGTAAATATATTTTATGTACAGTCTAGATAAACTTTGTATTTCCCTAACAAAATTAATCAAATGTTTTTTTCATTTATTCATATGAAAAGAAGGATAATTTTCCTTACTCATGGTTCTATCCGCTCTTGTTTTCCTGTGAGAACATAAAGCTTTCGTGTTTATATATTCAATGTCCTTTCTGTGAAAATAATAAATTCATTTTTTTATGGTATGGGGCCTCTTACACTTCACATAACTTAGGGCCTCAGAAGGTCATAATCCAGCCCTGAGAATGACGTATAGAGGTGCTGTAACTGAACCTAGCATTCGAGCCACATGCACTCAGACTAGCTTCCAGGTGGTGTCCTCCAAGCTCTTCCCACCTGAAAACTGTGCTCCTCCCTCCAAGTTCCATGCCGGTTGCTATAATGGAGCAGGACTGTCAGAGCTGTTTATGGCTTCCCAGTTCTGAGGGTCATTCTGCACTGGTCACTACCCTGACTTGAATTAGAGCAACCTAATGACCATACATCAGTTAAGTATTGGTGCAGTAGAGCAGATCTCCACCTGCACCTCCTCTATCCAGACACCCTTTTTTGCCCCCTGCATACCCCTTATAAGGGGATGGAGGGAAGATGGCCAGCACAGGGATAGAGGAATTCTCAGCTGGCCATTTACTGCCAGAATCTAGCTCCTTTTGCCACCTGAGCAACACAGAGAAGCCACATCACATGTGAGAATCTGGTCCATTATTTTCATTACAATCCCAAGGATGGAACAGTACTCTCTTCGCTTTTTAACAATTTGTAGATCAGTTCACTCAACATAAATAAAAGTGGCAGATAGTGTAGTGCCTGCTTCAGTACCCTATAAGGAGAGAATGAGTTTTAGCTGGCAACTTCATTGTAACCCTGAGCAAAGATGAGATATATGGTATCAATGTTTGCTCTTAAGTTGTCCCAAGCTCTGACTTGTTTCTGATTTCAAGCTGACTTTCAAATCTTTGTCTACTGTTAACAGCTGTTCAGTGAGCTCATGCTTCCTAAAAGGTATTATCAGTAGACTATGCTGCCCGGTGTGAATACCACTTACAAGTCTGATAGCCAAATCTTGACTTCAATGGGAGTTCTGCTACTGATGAGGTTGGAATCAGGTTCAAGCCCTGCCTAGGTTCTGCTATCAATTGTCAGGCTACAACTGGTTAAAAAATAAAGTTTAGAGAAAGGATTTAAAATTATTTTATTTCAAATGATCACATGGTTCCACTTAGCTTCCATTTTGTGAAGTGTGAATATAATGAAATTCTACTTCTCGCCGCTAACAAAATTCTGTACCTTCTTTGCCTCCCCACCTCGGGTATTTTACATAGCACATGGCAATGGACGTCAGAAGAGATACCAACTTCTCCATGAATAGATTTTGGAACTTTCACAGCATACCACTGAACAACTAGTTTATATAGTAGCTGGTAAATAAGACTTACAATTAGACTTACAGCTAACAGAATGATATAAAATAGAACATTCCTTTCATTGTGCTTCCTAAGACCCCAATACTGAACTGGGGTCCACAATGACGTCCACAGGCCTTCACATGGGTTCAGGTGATTGACATGAACAGAGTCTAGTGCAGGAGCAGGGGACCATTCCTGTAAAACTGAAGTCTACTGAGCTGTGGCAGGAATCGGATATTCCTTATATATTAAAAAGAAAACTGAGCATCATATTATTCAGGTTATTTACTGCAGCAAAGTGATATGTAAATATTATATGTTTCAGAACTTAATTTTAGGATCAAGTCAGAGATTAGGACCATCAATGAATCTTCACCTGCCTTTGCTTTGCATCTATTTTTCTTTTGTTTCTCAGCTCCCTGATTTGACTGCTAAATAGGACTGCTAAAACAATGGTAACTTACATAGTACACTTCTAGACAGCGAGTTACTTTCCAATATACCTCACCTCACATTATTCACACTAGTCTAGCCGCCAAATGAAGCTTCTAGGGTAGATAAAGCAACACAAGAATGCTGGTACTCTGTAGCTTGATGTTATTCATGTCAGGGGCAGCATTGCCAGGAGACATGTCACACTCTGACAGATCTATTGCCCTAAGAATATGCAATTTGAGTGTATCTTCAGGCACTGGAAGGTGGTGGGTGTAAATGTTTTGCATTTCCGTTTCACTCACACATGAAGGTCAAATGTTATAGAAAGTCACACTTGTTAAAAGCATGCATTTATTTCCATCTGCTCAGTCTGACTGCAAAGAAAGTGCTTTGCACAAAACAAGTCACTCTCACTAGAAAGGAGTTCATAAGGTGTTGTGTAAGCAAGTCTAACAAGATTCATGCTGATTATGGTAAATCTAATAGCATTGTGATGTGCATAAAAACCACAAATATTGGTTAAGTCTACTTTCACTGTTTAAACTGAGTATTAGAAATGAATTTAGATTTTTAAAAACCTTTCAATTTTCATACTCTATGGTGTTATTAGTAAGAGGGTAGCGTTTTTAAAGTGATGTGACCTGACGTCGTAACTTCAAAAATTCTAAGATTCATTTAGCTCTAACTTAGGCCATGTCTACACTACAGACTTTGGTTGATGCAAGTTATATCAGCATAAAGCCACTGCAGTTACTGTATTGCTTGTGCATGTACATAGTTGGCTGCTTGGGTTGGCGGTGCGCATACTCACTAGGAATGCTTGTATCAGTGTATAGTGCAGTGCACCATGGATAGGTATCCCAGTGTGCAACCTGCCAACATCCAGTGCACTGTCATTTGGGAAATTTTGGCAATGCATGATGGGGCAGAAACAAGCTGTGCAGGGTGACCGGGAGCAAGGGGGCAACTTTCCAGTGGGCAATTGTCTCCATCCATGTCATGTATATTCCATAATTTTCATGTCTTTTTTTTTTCCAAAATCCCACAAATCCACATGACCTTCCTTGCTGTCCACCATCTATGACAGAAGCATGGAGCCTGCACAGTTCTGCATTATTGTCGTAAGCATGGCAAGCATAAGACTCATGATCCTCTAGTATTTACAGAGCTGTAAGAAGAACCGAATCAGCAGGAAACATGATGATTTCTTGGAGGACAGATTGCTGTGGGATATAGCGAGAACAAATGCAAGGTTGCTGGTGGCATTCACCAAGCAGCTGCAGGTGTTGTAGCACCACTTCTGGGCCCAAGAAACGAGCACTGAATGATGGGACCACATTGTAATGCAGTCTTGGGATGGTGAGCTGTGGCTGCAGAACTTCCACATGCACTTCCGGCATCTATGCACCAAACTTGCCCCAACCCTCCAGCACAGGGACACCCGAATAAAACCTGCACTGCCAGTGGAGAAGCAAGTGGTATCACACCGTGGAAACCTGCAATGCTAAATTACTGCTGGTCAGTGGGAAATCATTTTGGAGTTGAAAAATCCACTGGAAGGGCTGTTGTCATGCAAGCGTTTAGGACCTTTAGCAGTCTCCTGCTACACAGAACTCTGACTCTCAGCAATGGCAGGATGTGGTGGATGGATTTACACCAATGAGGTTTCTGAACTGCAGTGGAGCCATAGACAGCCTGCATATCCCTATTATGGCCCCAGACCATCTTGTCACTGAGTACATCAACAGACAGGGCTACTTTTCGATGGTTATACAAGAGCTTGTGGATCACCAGAGACATTTTACCAGCATCGGTGTTGGCTAGTCAGGGAAGGTGCATGATGCTTTCATCTTTAAGAACACTGGACTGTTCAGAAAACTACATGCAGGGACTTTCTTTCCCAACCTGCAGATTACTGTTGGGAATGGTGAAATGCCAATAGCGATCCTACCCCTTGCTCATGAACCTGTACCGTGGCCACCTTGACAAAGAAAGAGTCAACTACTAGCTTAGCAAGTGCAGAATGACAGTTGAATGTGCTTTTGATAGATAGAAGAGATGATGGCATTGTTTACTCACAAAATTGGATTCCAGAGGAAAAAAAAACCCATCCCACTGGTTATAGCTGCCCGCTGTATCCTGCATAATATCTGTGAATCTAAGGGGGAAAAGTTGCTGCCAGGTGGATGTGGCGCAACTGTCTACTGTGTTTGAACAGACAACAGTTATTAGAAGAGTTCTAGTCGAAGCTACATGGCTCAGCGAAGTTTTGAAAGAGCACTTTCACCGTGAGCCACAGTAATGCATTGTGGTGTACTGTGCTGTACCTGACCCTCCTAAGAATTGTATGGTGCTTGGTGTACATATATGAATATAACACTGTCAATGCACCTGTTACTTTTGCAGTGCTTTCTGTACATTTATGATTACTACACTATTTTTCACTGATCCAAGGACTTGTGTCACACTGTAGAGTAACAAGTAATTTCTTGCTTTCAGAATTGCTAAGCACTCTGCAGCACATGTTGTGAACTAATAAAAATGAATTATATTTCAAATAGAATTTTATTCTGTAACAAAATCAGAAAAAAGAAAGATCCAGGCAATTTTTAAAAAGCAAATGCATTAAATTTATTAAGTTCTTAATGTAACAGAACTTAAGGGGAAAAACCATTCATGTCCATTTTAGCTACATCACACCAGCTGTGGCTTTCACAGGTCAGGGTATGTGGAGCTGTGGTTGTCTAATGTCCCTCGGGGTGGAGTGGTCGGAGTAGGGTAGTAGCCCCTGATGCCATGTGCAATGTTGAGAGTATGTAGGGAGTTGCTACAATGGAGTTTTCTATGGAGTGCAGTGGGAGGCGAACCTGATTGTTGAACCTGTAGGTCCACAAGAGTCTGCAGCATCTGAGTTTGCTGCCGGAAAAGCCCCCTTAAGTCCTGGTACATCTCCTTCTCCTTTTCATGCTGGGGCTCCTGGTCCTCTCTCCTGTCCACTCTTTCGTTCTCCAGGCTGTCTGCATCATTCACCCTCCTGGCCCTGTGCTCATGGTCTGATGCAGCACTGGCTTGCAGGATCTCATTGAGCAAGTCTTCCTGAATCCTCTTCTTTCTCTTCCTTATCTGGCTCAGACATTCCATGGATGTGGAGGGGGAAATCCCATAAGGCTCTAATGGCAACTAACGATAAAACTCCCTTCCCTCGCTCCCCTAAAGTTTTAAACGAGGCATGCTTATTGACACTTCTGCTTGGGAGTGCTTGTACACAGCACCACTCTCAGCACCAGTCATGGTGAGCATGGCCCACCAGGAGTGAGGGAAATTGCTCGGTTGCATGAAACTATCAGAACATGGCAAACCTTCAGGAAAGGACTGCAAAGTACCTCCATGGAAGTTTCCCTGAGATCTCATGAGGATTCCAAGGACATCCTTGTGTACGTAACCAAATTGCTCCACAGGCCCCACCCCCTTACCTAACTCTACAGCTGGATGAAAAGCAGATAACAATGCTATCTCTCTTTTCTGTACTGCTGCCTCTTCTTATATGAGTAATATAATGAAATTCAATCACTGTTTCCTGTTAAATTGGGGGCACGATCACTGTAATGGGAAATAAATGTATGCACTTGCAGGGAGAGGATCCTCCCTTATTGGGCTCATCAGTGTTCAACTGCCAGGACTGACTGGACTGTGGTGGAGTCAAAAACAGTCCTGGCTCATGGCATGACCGACCGCCTGATCACATGTCCCCCATCCTCTACTTCCTCCTTGCCCCGGGCCTGCGGCTCCGGGCTCCTCAGCGGTATCAAGAGTGGCCTGCAGGGTGGTGATGAGGCTTCTGCCACGTATGGCCTGCAGCTTTTTGTAAAAGCAGCAGGGCTGTGGCTCGTCCCTAGATTGACTCTTAGCCTCCATGGCCTCCTGGCACGCCTGCCACCGTGCCATTGCTTTCACGCAGCGCTGCTGATGGTCCCTGATGTACCCCTTCTCCTGCATCCCCTGAGCAATCTGCTCATCGATGTCAATATTTCTTCAGCTGGTCCATAGCTGTGCTTGCACTACTTCTTCTCCCCACAGGCCCAGGAGATCCAATAGCTGCTGTCCACTCCAAGCTGGCTGGGCACCCAGCTCTGAAGGCAGCACCGCCACCAGCAACAGTGCAGGCCACCCTTACTGCTGCACCGCTGCTGGAGATGGCCCTGCCTTCAGAGCTGGGAGGCCAGAGAGTGGCAGCTGCTGTCCAGGCGCCCAGGGGGAGCATCAAGAAGGCTCAACACTACTTGGGAGATGGGGTTACAGCATCCGTGTAATGGGGAACAGGAGTCAAATTTAAGTGGAGACACATGCACAACTAGCCCAATGCAAGGTGACTTACATTAACCTAACTTTGTGTAGTGAGACCAGGCCTTACAACTTCCGCTGTCTCTGTAAAATTACTCAGTGCTCTTTAGCCTTCTCTAGGCTAGACTTCTTGATCTAGTACTCTTCCAGCTTTGGGATCTTCTATATGAGAGCTGCACATTGGTACTGCAGCATCAGATTACAGCTAGAAGTGTTTTTACAGTGAATAGGGGTTATAAAGGTCTGACAGAAAACCAATGGATGGCAAAAGAACTTTAAGCTGTTGGAGGTTAGAAGCTAAAGCCCAAGAAAATTCAGCTTAATCCTATAAAGTACATGATACATTCCACTTGATCCATACTCATTCTTGTTCTGGAGTGAAAGAGAGCTTTCCTAGTGCAGAATGGGTGTAGCAGAGACCTTGCAGTGAGCGTGGCCAGCCTGTCTTTAATCCCGCAGAATTCCAGAAGCGACAACCCACAAAGCCTCCAAATTCAAGGTGAGATTTTTCTTTAGCCAAAACTATTTTTTAAACAAATATTCCTCAGTGTTTATTACGTAAAAATATTCAAGTACCGGGGATGGGAAATGTGCACCGAAGAGTAAGAAAGACCTTTAGCATTTCTATTGAGAAATAAGGGAACTGCTGTGACGACATTTTACAAAACAATCAATAGGGAAAAGAAGTGGAAAGGGAAAATGAACACAGATGAAACATTACAAATGTTGATTATGGTATTCTGGATGCAACAGAATCCTCCTCTACCTGGAATAACTTAAAATGGATTGTCCTGTGTTGGTTACTAGGGAATGTAGCAGCCTTCTCTTATAGGAATATTTTTATCATTTTAAAGTGATTGTTATTTCCCTTATTTATAATATTTTCTAAGAACTCTGCACATTTGGATTTTCCAAGAACCTGTTTGTCAAAGAGACAACCTAAATCCAACCTAATGCCTTCTGAGTTTGTTGACTGAAGTTCACAGACAGCAAGAGACTAGCAACAGATGTTTCTCCTTTTGAGGCCAAAGATTCTTCTCCTCTTCCTTTGGACACACCCTCTGTCTCAGCTTTTTACAGTAGTAATAGCAAGGGCAGTATATAGAAACCTGCCTCATCTCTAGGAGTAAAGGGCCACTGATAGCATGAAGAGTTGAACCAGTGTACACAGAAGCACAAGGTTCAAAATCCAGCCATGACACGGGTTGAGTTTTCTTGGAGGAAAATTAGAGTGCAGAGAAGGGATTTGATATAATGGGTCATAATTTCACTTACCTAATGACACTAAATTTCAACAGACAGATCTTACTGGTCTGGAAATCCTTGTCAGACCCTCAGATGGTGCTTACTGGCAGCTTTGCTTGCTGTCATCAGTGAATGCTGACAGCATACAGGTTACTAAAAGTTGGGCATGCTATAAGAGTTCATGCTATGCTGCCATGCTAGAAGTAGAGTGCCACTAGTGGTATCTAAAATTAACAAAGAACATTTGTGATGATGCATATAGCCAGTGAAATTAAGGGTCATTTCACTCCTCTCACTGCAAGGTGATACAATACAAATAGACTATAAGAACAATTGGTGACTCTCTGGTGTTGCACCCCAAGCTACTGTTTATCTTACTAGCCTGATTATATACCTGTGATTGTGGATAAATATTGAGAACTTTGCATGAATGCCTGAACTCTACACAAGTAACTCCTCGCAGGCTATTCAGTTCACTTGAAGAGGATTGTGAATGGCAATTCATTACTTCTAAAGATGCATCCACAAGCAGCAGCAGCAGCGAAAATTCTCAGAATCTCATTTCTTGGGAAGGGATTGCAAAGTGTGGACATATGAAAGCAACACCTTGGATAACAGGATTAGCTACTAGGAAACATTCCTGAGGTAGGCAAAAACCCAAATGTCATCCTGATAAGAACACTGCTTTACATTGACTTAAAATGGGCAGGAATTGCAAAGCAAAGTCTTCTTTAAAGGTGAACTGTAATGAAAAGAAATCATATTATCCTTTATTGCTCCTTTCTGAGGTTTAAGAATCAGAAAGGAAGACAGACTTCTTATTTCACATTAATATTATGTCTTTACTTCTGGATTTTCTGGAAAATGTAAGAGACTGGAAAACGGAAATGGGAAAGTGACACTCAGCTGCTCAGATACCACAGCAACTATCAAAAGAATAGGCTGAAATCTGAGTTGCAGTTTTCCCAGACTTAACTAGGCGGGGAAGTGGAAGGGGATATGAAGTTCCTAATTGCCAGAGTTCCCGGACTAACATGACACCTGTCTGTTTTCACTGAAGACTGTACAAACAGAGTGCCTTAGGTACAAAGGCTTTTGTTAAATCTGTTTGGTGTACCTTAATTGTGCATTTCCATGCATTCCACTTTTAATGTGTTGTTACGTTCGTGGGAGGCTATGGGCCTACCCAGGGTGCTCTGCAAGAACGAGGCCCACACACTCTGTGAGTTATTGGCTTTATTCAAGGCAAAGTGACACATCCGCAACGGGGACTCCTGGTGTTGCTGTCACGGAGACGGGGAACCCAGCGCCCCATAATCCGGGCCTGGTACGGAGTGTCCAAAAACGGGGTGGACTCATACAGCTATATACAGACATCTCATACAGCAGCAAGCAGGGGCCTCCTCCTGGCTCAAGGCCATGCAAAGCAATTCTAACTAATTCATAACAAACTACAGCTGGCCGGCCTTGAGCTGCAATAACCGGCCCGCTGAAACGTGAGAAAGCGAACGCACCCTTGCTATGCCGTAACACAATCTTCCGTGGTACCCTACATGTGTTTTAGTTTCTGGTTTTCAGACAGATATTTTTGTATTGAATTGAGTATATGAGGAGCATCATACAGCTTCCTGCTACATTTAGCAGGATTCAATTTTATACACACGAAGTACAATGAAAAGAAGAGTCTGTTGTGTAGCATTGTTTCTAAGCAGGGATTCCCACCATTTTTTAAAAAGGCCTTGTAATTACTTCTCAGCCTACAAATCAGTTCTTGATTGGGGGTGCACGGTGAAGCTTTTGAAGTCCATTCAGGATCTTTTTAGATATCCATTGCTGTGAGATGCATATAAATATGCAGAAACTGCAGTCTAAGAGAAGATGCCAGTTCTGAACGGATACCCACATTTTTTAAGCTATTAATTATGGCATAGGAGCCATTCATAGACCAGGACCCCACTGTGCTAGGCGTTGTACAAACAGAGCAAAAAGACAGTTCCTGCCCCAAAAAGCTTACAATGTAAGTACATCTTTAGCTAGGTTTCCCTCTCCCCCACATTTTAAATCATTCATAATCAGTGGTTAACTTTATATAGTAATTATTTGGTTTTCATTCATTTTTAGGAATGTTTGATTATGTTGCCTTTCTTGGCTTAAATGATGAGTGAAAGGCATATACTTTAGAGCAAAACCCCAGTATTTAGATAAATTCCCTCCTACCCACCCCACACGCTTGAATAGAAGCTTTTTGAAGAGCATATCAGTGTTAGGACTGAATCCTTGTGCACTGAAATATGTATTTACTGGATGTACATGCTCTCCAAGCCAGGCCAAAAATAGCATTGTTCCCCTGTGCGCCAAGGTTTTGTTGCCCTTTAATCACAAAATTGAAGTCTACTTGTCATTTTAGTCTTGTGAACAGATTACAAGCCTCTTATCAATACAAAAAGGAGAAATAGGGACCCTATGACAACCCAAATGCGTTAAGTAGGCTTCTGTTGAGCTCTGCTGATGACTGGGGCTTATTTTAGTCATTTGGCCACCTTCCAACTTCAGATAAAACTGATCTGAGATGTAAGTGTTAGACTCTCCGTGTGCTATTCGAAATAAGCTTCTGAGCATTCCCCCCGCTCAGTACATGGGGCAAGCTCACTGACACTGGTTCTGAAAGAAATTCTAGATCCTCTGCACCCAAAGGTACAGTGTACCCCAGTTTACCAGTTTTTCCCTTAACACTCACAGGCACCAACTTTCCAATGTGCCGGAGGTGCTCGACCCCCAGCTCTGCCCCAGGGCCCACTCCCACTATACCCCTTCCCCCAAGACCCTGCCCACCTCTTCCCACCCTTGCTCCACCCTCACCCACCGTGTTCTGCCCCTCCCCCTGAGGGTGCTGTGTCCTCGCTCCTGTCCCCTTTCCCTACGAGCCTCCTGCATGCCACAATACAGCTGATTGCAGTGGGCAGGAGGAGGGAGGGGAAGGCACTGATTGGTGGGGCCCGCTGGCAGGCAGGAGGCACTGGGAAGATGGGGAGGTTCTGATGTGGGGGGTGCCAGTGGGTGCTCAGCACCCACCTTTCCCCCCCCCCATGGGTGCTCCAGCCTGGGAGCACCCATGGAGTCGGTGCCCATGCCAACATTCCTAAATAGCATACAGCACTTGTGAGCACTTAAACCTACTTTTTGTTTTATTGTATTTAAGAAAGAGTGATGAGTTAACCAGAAGCAAGAGAAAGTGATGGAAACAACTGACTACAACACAAAACAGAAATGCAAACCTGGGTCTACCCTTATCAATAGTTACCTTCCTGTGTAATAAAGTAAGCTTCCCACACAATGTTCAGTCCTTTGCAGAGCTGGCTGGATTCGTGAGAACCAGGATCCAAATGTATATGAAAGCCCCCTGCTCCTTAAGGTGTTTCCTTGGGGAATGGGTCCAGAGTGCCTTTCCCTGAACTGTATTATACTGCAAGTCTTTTGTCTTTATTCATACCCAGGGCGATCTTCTGCCTGCTATAATGTTCCTGTTGACCTCCAAGTGGTTTCAGTCATTTGCAGTTGCCTTTAGGGTGACCAGATGTCCCGATTTTATAGGGACAGTCCTGATTTTTCAGTCTTTTTTTTATATAGGCTCCTATTACCCCCCACCCCCGTCCCGATTTTTCACGTTTGCTGTCTGGTCACCCTATTGCCTTTGATAGTTTTTCACTGACTGTTCTGGGCTGTGGTAGACCAGATAATACAACTCTGCATTACCTCACCAGCTGACTAGGGAGGGGTGACCTCTCCTTCTTGCTTCAAGGGGTCATCACTGGGACACATTACCTCCTGGTAATTTCTACTCCACGTCCACAAAAGCATACTTTCTATATACACATATATACACACACACACATATACATACACATATATATATACACATACATTATTCCATAAATATTACCCATACAATAATTATGACTGCTGACAAGTTATGAGCTTTCTATAGATACTTTACATGTTATTCTTTATGGGTAAATATCCTGCAAGACCTGTGTTTGGTGTAATGAGTGTGTCGAATTGGAGGTGAGTTCTTTGCGAAGAACAGGAGACCCTTTGACCAGTTAACTTTGAAGTTACTGGCTATAAAACCTTTAAGACAGATACTTTGTGCTATTTCAACATAGAGAGCCAGATTCTCCTTTACTCTAAGGCCTCTGACACCATTCTGGCAGCATATCGTATGGTGCTCCAAAGTGTGAGCAAATTATATTTGCACCCACTTTAAGGCTCCTTTACCTTGACCCAGATATTCATATCCAGTATAACTCTAATGTGTTACAGTGCATGGTTGCTAGTCTAATATAGTTGCAAAAGACGGTTTCATGATTTCACTAAAAATTGCTTAACTGACTGCAAGTAAAGTGGATATATCACTTGGCCGGTTATTAAAATATATTTAATGATTCTGGGCCAAATGTTTAGTTGTAATAGTTGCTTTCCATTTCAATGAATCGTCTGCTATGTGGAGGAAAGTAGTGAATTTTTCACATGCTTGACCGTAACATTTTTTGGGCATGATGAGCATGCTTAGGCATGTTCAGGACTCCCAGCTGATGCTCTCAATAAGGAATGTTTTCTGATACATGCAAATAACCTCCCTTCCACTGGTAAGTTCCATAATCATAAAAAATGTTCACAACATCTCTTTAAAGCCTTCTCCTCCTAATTCTCCTTCCCGGCCTGCCCCAGCCCAATTTATACACATACTAACTTCATTGCAAGTTCTGTGTAAACTCTGCAATGCTGTCTAGCGCTTTGACAGAGAAAACAATGGTTGTTGGCAGGAAGTCTGCAGCCTGGACATGTCTAGAGCAGGAAAAGTCCTAGGAAAGAACAGGAGAAGGAAATGTGGCCCATGATACCTCCCATTTTCAGTTTTTCTGATAAGGCAATTAAAGCTGCATTTAAAACACACAAACAAAAAGCCCCACTGCTCGCGGTTTAAATAAGTGAGCAGTCAGCCCGAGTGTTGAAAAATCATATTTTTTTCTTAATATGTAATTTGAGGTCTGGTGTTGCAAGTCAGTTCCACGTTTAATGTATGAGAACCCTTGTCTTAACCAGTACTGGAGATTGAACTAAGATTCCCCACAGCTGAATGCCTAAGTCTTTATACCTTGAGCTAACAAGCCAAAACTGGGACCCTAACAAATTTGAATCTACTGCGGCTCAGGCATAAAGGAGGCTGCATAGAGTTCACTGAACAATAGCTTACTTGAACTTTGTGTTGTACAGACAAAAATGTTTTAGTAGAATGTACACTGTTTGTCTTAGGTAGATCCAAGTACACACACCAAAGCTGTAGTTCAGTATTGTGTACCTAGCAGAGACTCAGGAGTCAGCTGCACTAGGTTAAACTGAGACGCTAGTCATGTTTCTCAGGTTAAAACATGTCCTTAGGAGCACAAACCACTGCAAGGTTTAGGTAGCGTACCCATTTTATATATACTGCATTGTTTAAAAATACAGTATACATATATCTTAGACCTTCTATAACCCTCTCCACTCTACCCATCCCGAGTCCCCTCCACAACTCCCACCCATAGTGTGGGCAACCATACATAAAACAGGCAGATAAACAGGAATGTATTTATATGTACCCAGATTAGCCTACAGTATTTCATTGGAGAGGGAGGAATAGATTGGGTCCCCCTAGCAAGCCAAAGACTCACCGGCACAGTGCCTCCTGCTGGTGGTCCAGCAATTAGCTGTTTTCCAGCCTTGGAGCTCCCTCTGCTGGCCAATGTCTCGCTTGCCGCTGGCACCCGTGTCCCTCCCAGACCCGGGTGCCTCTTTACCTTGGGGTGCTGCCCCCTGGCAGTGCCCCTTTATCTCCAGGTTCTGTGCTGAGCAGTAACCCACAATCTGGGTCTCCCCTCCCAGGGGAACCCCCAACCCTCTATCCCCACCTTGCCTCAGTGGCTACTGCCAGTCAGCATTGAGCCCCCACTCACTGGGGCAGACTGTAAACCACTCATCACTAGCAAGGGGGGGTTGAACCTGCTGCCTCTGCCTAACCCCAGGCTGCACCTTTGCAACCCCAGTACCTGTTTTAGGCCCTGCTCAAGGCCTGCAACCTGGGGAGTTGCCAGGCTAGAGCTCCCCAGCGCCTCTTGCCTTTCCCCAGCCTGTACCCTGAGCTCCCAGGCAGCTAGGTCCTTCTCCCTCTAAAGCTTGAGAGAGACTCCCCCTCTCCTGGCTCACAGCCCTTTTATCAGGGCCAGTTGTGGCTTCTTCCCCAATCAGTCTACCCTCTTGGCTCCCCAGGGCAGCCCTTTCCCAAGGCTGTTTTAACCCCTTCAGGGCCGGAGCAGGATGACTGCCCCGCTGTAGTCCCCTATTACAATTATAGAGAATTGAATATAAACAAACGATTTGATACACACAAGGAACAGTCATGCCTTCATGCAGGGCCGGCGCTAGGCATAAGCAGACTAAGCAATTGCTTAGGGCCCCGAGCCACTCATGGAGGCCCCCTATTCACTTTTTATTGTGTTGGGGGGGGGGGGGGGAGAGGCAAAAATATTTCTGCAGAAGGCCCCCAATGGGCTAGCACTGCCTCTGCTTGCATGTGTATGTGTGATGATACATTAGAGCAAAAGAACATAAATGTCCACTTGACCATCTGGTGACTTAGTAAGTACCTTACCTAGAAGCCAGTGAAAATGTTTGCATTTGAAATGATTAAGGGCTACATTGTCCCTTGCCCTTAATCATCAGTGTTGGAGTGGGAAGGGGCTCAAACTTGTTCCTTTTCTCAGTTGAGTATGGACAGCTTAGATTGCAGCTCTAGGTGCTAGGCTTTGGGGGAGATAATGGGCTGCTTACCTGATACTCCCTGCTGAGAGTCAATGGGCGGATACAGGTGGGAAGTGGGAGGAGCCTTGGCTCCACCCCCTGCTCACAGGGCAAAATAAATTGCATTTAAACAATTGTGAAGCTACTTTCTTCCCCAAAACAAGTGGGAGGCAGGTGAAGAATTGTACCTGTTTGAGGCACAATTCTCTCCTGGGGTTCTTTCTGGGGCAAGACAGCGGTGTGGCAGGCTTTACTCTAGGTTGAGCTTAATGACTCAGTCGAGCCCTAAATGAGGTAACACAATAGCTGTACTGAAACACGAAGCGGTCCCAAACTCAGAGCCATAATAGCTCCCGATCTATTACATCGGAGTAGGAACACTGCCTGACAACTAGCATTTTTGATGTGTCACCATTCATCTATGTAAACATAGCTGAATGAACATTTGTAGGGCAACTACTATTGTGATGCTCTTTAAAGGCAATTTCACGATGACAGCTTTGGGCAGGTGGACAGCATGCTTCCATAAATAATTAGTGTTACAAATCTTCACCATTGCTTTTACCTCCGTCATGGCCACTGGAATGCAGCCACTGCTGTTTGTGATTATAATCTGTGCGTCACTAAAACCACAA
Organism: Chelydra serpentina; assembly: GCA_037349315.1. NCBI lineage: Eukaryota > Metazoa > Chordata > Testudines > Chelydridae > Chelydra > Chelydra serpentina. Next base: position 111,506,805 of record JBAIAC010000004.1, read on the forward strand.
GGTCTGGTTTTTACAATGCTGATACTGTCCACCCCAACACCACCAATGCCCATAAATTTCATTACTTTCCAAAGAAGCTGGAACTCCATTGGCAACATCTGCAGACTTGCCAAATATTTGTTTGGAGTACAAACCTATAGTGAAAACAGAAGATCTTGACAAAAGAAGCATCAGACATTTTCAAGTAGTGCCTGGGATATCTGGAAACAGTCTTCTCTCAGAATGATGGAAGAAGTGTTTAGGAATTAGTTTTTGCATCAGGAATCAGTTTAGCAAGGGTCTTGCTGCATCAGAAGAGATGCTGATATGCTCTAACTTAAAACAGCTGCTATTTATTATGCTTTTCCTGTAAATCAATGCTATCACAATTCCAGGAAGATGTTGCATATACCAAAGAATGCAGGGCTGGACACCAGCAGCAGACTCAATGCAGGGCCCCGCAGGTTTGTTTACACTGCTGTGCAGCGTGCAGATTTCTAAAACTTACTGCATGTTTTTAAAACTTCCCTGTGCAAATGCACATCGTTGCATATTCATAGGTCCACTGCAATAGATATGTTGGCTAAGAAAATATGCACACCAAAAATAGCAAAAAAGAACGTCGCCTTAAATACATGATGATAATTAAACATAAAGCCAGCCGCAATATCTGGAGCAGGCGGCTTTCTGCTGGAAGGCTCCAGAAAGAAAAATGGCTCTTTCCTCAAGAGGCCTACAGTCTCGTTGCTGACATACTGTTTCTGGTTTTCTGTACCCACATGCTGACACAGTGTTTTTGTTCCAAAGATTATGTATACACCAAAAATTACTTATGATCACGGAATGTTTATTCAAACAAGACCCTGTACAATACAGCCAGCTTCCAGGGGAGATCAAACTAATCCAGTGTCTAAGAGCTTTCAGAGTGTGCTGCAGAATCCTCCTCTTTGGTCTTGTGTACATGAGAAAGATTGGGTTTTCTTTTTGTTTTTGTTTTTTGTAATTATACAGCTATAACTAAACTGAACAAATATGTCCATGCTGCTTTGTTTAAAATGACGTACGTTACTTCCCTTGTGAATCATGGTGGCCACACAGCACTGCGCTTTTTCAAAATAAATGCACAGCATTTTGGACACGTATCCCAGAGTGCAATACACTGTCACTAGGCTCAAGGCCTGATGGGTTCTTTATTTCAGTGGATTGTAGGATACTTATTGGAACATAATGGAATTCTGAGGCTCGGGGTCAAACTCCCATGGTTCCTTTCCATGCTATCCCAACACTGGTCTGGTTTTTCACTAGCCAGTCATTTTCACATTATTTCATTGGCAAACCAATTTTCAAGCTGTTGTCAGGCAGCCTGGGGGGGAAGCACTAGGGATCCTGACCATCGTCAGTACGAAAAGGGAGCACCAGATGTAGGGGCACTCATACAGGAGAGTGGCTTTGGAGAACGTGGAAGATCGCCATAATCAGCAAGAGGCCGCATGGATACCACTAGCCGAGGACACAGTTACTCCTGCATGACATTTTACTGAAGCAGCTTCGATGGAGCGCTGCTTCCGAGTCTGGCCAAGCAGCGCTGACTGGTGGGACAGGTTAGTGCTGCAGTAACAACTGGAACCAGAACTTCAGGATGTGGGCGGCTACTTTCCTGGAAATCTGCACAGAGCTCACGCTGGAGCTGGGCAGGGCACCAGCTGGAGAGTCCCTTCCTCCCCCGGTGTGGAGAAGTGTGCGGTAATCGCCAGCTGGAAGCTGCTCACCCTTTATTGCTAATGCTCAGCAGCTAACCAGTTTTGTGCTGGTAAATCAGCTGTTGGGGCTGTTTTCATGGAGGTGGGTGCTGCTTTTGAGAGAATGTTGTTGCCTCGGGTCATAAAGCGAAAGTTATTGATAGCGTTGAATGCTTGGGGTTATATAGGGACCGTGGATGGTATCCACACGCCTATTATTTGCCCTCCATCGCCCCCAGGCCTTAGCATTCATCAACAGAAAGTGGCATTTCTTCACGTTCATGCAAGGCCTGGTTCATGCACGTTCATGCACGTTCATGCAGCTTCACTAACATTCCGGTGGGGTGGCCTGGATGCCAGGCTCCTTTAGAAACTCACCCCTTTTTTATGCAATGAAACATGGAATGTTAGCTCCCCAATACCCACTAGAGACACTAACGGGGTTGTGGTTCCAGTTGTTACTCTGGCAAACCCAGCTTACTTGTGTCTTCCCTGGCTTAGGGGCCCTTTTCCTGGACGCTTGGAGAAAGGAACTATTTAACTGTCCCTAGAGTGGCTGTAGTGTAGAGTGACTGGGGAGCATGGATTTGGAAGACAGAAAGGAAGGTGGTGGCATCTCATGACAAATATGGAGGCTTCTCAGAGAGCTCTCCTTTGTGTTACAGGTGCTCGGGTTACACAACCGGTCTAACAGCAAGGGAGGGAGCCTTACTGAGGGGTGGGAGGCAGAAGAGGCCTCTATCAAATGTTCCAAGGCCCAGAAGTGTTGTGCTTGTATTTTGAGAGCAGGATGTATGGGGGGAGCAAATCAATGCAATGTGATGAATGAAAGGAATGGAGATGAATGAAATGATTACAATGTAATGAACTGATTTTATTAAGAACAAGTGGTATTGGGGAGAGATGAATCTTATCTTAATGACAGTTTTCAACTGAGTGCAATTGTAAATAATAAAAAAATGTTCCTGTGCCACCTAACAAGACAGTGCAAACTCAAAACCGACTAAAATGGTGCAGAAATAGCCACAGTGCAGCGCGAACATGTTTGTGCAGATGAAGGCACAAAAGATCCACATGTGGGATAGTAGCTGTTCACCTTGTTTTGGGGGGTGGGATGGCATGGGAACAGTCTGTGTCCTGCAGCTGTGTGACTGAGAGGAGGCTTTCAATGCCCTGTGTTCTCAGCCGGCTGCAGGACAGGACTATGTTGGAGTGTTACACATGAGCACAGTGCAACCATGTTCTCCAGGAAACTTGTCTGAGTTTGCATCATGTCCAACATCCTTCCCCGCAAGTCCCTTTCTGTGTCTAGCTGATCCATGTGCTCCTTTGACAGCTTCTTGGCAGGCTCTTTGTCCTCCTCGCTCTCATTCTTTTCCTGCAGGATGAATGCTTCCCTCCTTTCCTTTGGGGATTTTTGCCTTCTGGTTGGACCCATTCATGAGGTGAGCAAACATCTCCTCCCTTGCCCTCTCTCCTCTGGAAGGCTGGCCAGGCACTTGGCTACCGATAACCCTCCTGTCCGTGTGGACCTTGCCACACCAGGTGCTAGGAGAACAGGGGAACCTGTGGCAATACTAGCCACCATGTCAACAATGCTAGAATGTTACTTCTCTCCAAATATCCTCAATTTTGGAATTCCGTTCCCTTGCACTCTTTTCAGCCTCGGGTGCACTTGGAGATAGTGAGGCATTCTGAGTTATTTCCCCTTAAGTGGGGATACCTGCACCATGGTGAAATGATACCCTTTAAATTACTCCCTTACACAATATTTTAGGGGGATGGGAGTGGGAGGCTTTCCCAGAGGCAGGTTATTGATTGCACCCCTGCAGGCCATCCTGCACTGGAGGATTTTACTCTGAGACAGAGAAGGGTCCTGTTCAGAAAGGCAAAAAGACAACTGGGGAGATATGCAACATTGCTACTTGCCAAGATGGTGGCCCCTGAACTATTGCTGGAATGGAAGGGAAACACTTACCAGCCCTAGGAAGACAGCATTGCCTTGTCAGGTACAGGCCAAACTAGACCTCTGTCTTTGCCTAGAATTCTCATTTATAATGCCGGTTGATCAGTGCAAAGTTAGCTGCAAAATAAAGAAATTGTGCAGCTGTGATGCATGTCCTGTAATGGGTTTAACAATGCAACACACTCCAACAAATAAATGCGTGGTACTTTTATAACCCTTGCAGCCACAATTGTCTTTTGAATCTATGCAACATGAAATGCCCACAAGAACTTCAAGCGGCCAGTTGACTTCATTTAACTTTACATGTATGAAAATCTTAAGACCTAAAAATAGTTCAAGGCAGTGAACAATAGCGGTCTTATGTAGAACTGGGAGAGTAACTGATTTTTTTGGTTCACTGGAAATTAAAGCAAACAAAGAAAGAAAGAAAAAACCAAATCAGTTCCATGCAAACTGAAAATGAAGTTTTTCAGAATTTTCAACAAATGGAAAAAGGTAAATAAATAAATACACAAAAAAGGGCTGAACAAAATGTTTTGTTTAGGTTCTAGGCATTTTTAACCTTTTAAAATTAAAATCAAAGGCGTGTAGGAAGACTCCACACTGGTGGTAAAAAAACAAAACAAAACCCTCAGAAACCTATGGAAGGAAGCCAGACCCTTTCTCTTCCCAGATAATGACTACTGCTTGTGTGTTCCCCCTTGAAATGAAGAGAAGGTAGTAAATCATATTTCTACCAGCAGGGAAAACAATTATAGTGCAATGCAGCTTTTCTAGTACTCAAGTACTGCATCTGAGCACTCACTGGAGATAGACATTAGAAAGGGTCACTAGTTTGGCACATAGCCACAGTATGGGCCTGATTCAAAGGTGGGTTTTTGTTGTTGTTTTTTTTAGTCAGTGTAGCTCTTTCCATTGACTTTAATGAGTTTTGGATCACATGGTAAAACTACTCGGCAACCCCTATTTTCAGACTCTTGTTTCAGGAATGTTTTATCATATAAGCTGCAGGAGGAAAAATAAATACATTGATTTCTCTACCTACAGATAGCCAGGAAAGTAGCTAGGTGGAGAGATGTGGGAGCATGTTTTCTTCCACAGCGACTCAATCTAATGCCTGGATTATTTTTAATGTTATGTTTTTCTTATCATTGTGACTTCTGAGAGGAGCAGCCTGCGGGGGTTGGCTACTGAAGTCCAGCAGATATCCAAAATGAGCAGCAGGAGTTCCAGCAGGGGAATGCTATTAATGACCTAACTGGAGGTCTACAGCCAGCTCCCCAGGGGGGAGTGAGGGAAATAAAAGGGCAATGGGGAAGGAGGAGAACAGGCAGGAAATAACAAATTTGTTCCCTTTCACATATGGATAGTTTTCTCCCATTACAGCCATACAGCTAAATTTAACAGAGACCTGCACCACACAATGTCTTTTAAAAACAGTTGAAAAAAATACATATTTTAACTTAAGAAAATAAGAACAGCTATACTTGATCAGACCAATGGTCCATCTAGCCCAGTATCCGGTCTTCCAACAGTGGCCAATGCCAGGTGGTTCAGAGGGAATGAACAGAACAGGGCAATTATCAAGTAATTCATCCCCCATCGTACACTCCTTGCTTCTAGCAGTCAGAGTTCAGGGATACCCAGAGCATAAAGTTGCATCCCTGACCATCCTCGGTAATAGCCATTGATGGACCCACGCTCCATGAACTTACCTAATTTTTTCAACGCAGTTACACTTTTAGCCTTCACAACATCCGTCAGCAATGAGTTCCACAGGTTGACTGTGTGTTGTGTGCAGAAGTACTTCCTTATGTTTGTTTTAAACTTGCTGCCCATTAATTTCATTGGGTGACTCCTGCTTCGTGTGCTATGTTAAGGGGTAAATAACACTTCACTTTTCACTTTCTCCTCACCATTCATGACCTCTCTCATATCCCCACCAGTTGTCTCTTTTCCAAGATGAACAGACCCCATCATTTTAATCTCTCCTCATATGTAAACTATTTCATACCTCTAATCCTTTTTGTTGCCCTTCTCTGTACTTTTTCCAATTCTAATATATCTGTTTTTGAGATGGGGTAATAAGAACTGTGCGGAGTATTCAAGGTGTCGGGATACCATGAATTTATACAATGGCGTTATAATATTTTCTATATTATTATCTATCCCTTTCCTAATAGTCTCTAATATTCTGTTAGCTTTTTTAACTGCCGCTGCACACTGAGCGGATGTTTTCAGGGAACAATCCACGATGACTTCAAGCATAGGCACTGACTCCATGGGTGCTCCAGGGCTGGAGCACCCACAGGGAAAAATTAGTGGGTGCTCTGCACCCATTGGCAGCCAAGCTCCCAGCCCCGCCCCCCTGCCTCAACTCCTTCTCAGCCTCATCCTCTGCCTCCTCCCTGAGCACGCTGCGTCTCCGCTCCTCCCTACCTCCCAGCGCTTGCCGCCACCAAACAGCTGTAGCAAGTGCTGGGAAGGAGGGGGGAGGAGCGGGAATGTGGCGCGCTCAGGGGAGGAGGCGGGGAAGAGGCGGGACCGGGGCGGGGATTTGGGGAAGGAGTCGAATAGGGGCAGGGAGGGGGCGGAGTTCAGGCAGGGACTTTGGGGAAAGGGTTGGAATGGGGGCAGGAGGGAGCTGGGGTGGAGTTGGGGCAGGGCAGGGCCAGGAGCGGGGGTGGGGGGAGTCTAGCACCCACCGGCGCCAGAAGAAGTCTGTGCCTATGACTTCAAGATCTCTTTCTTGAGTGGTAACAGCTAATTTAAACCACATCATTTTGTATGTATAGTTGGGATTATGTGCATTACTTTGCATTTATCACTATTGAATTTCATCTGCCATTTTGTTGCCCAGTCACCCAATTTTGTGAGATCCCTTTGTTACTCTTTGCACTGTGCTTTGGACTTAACTATCTTGAGTAATTTTGTATTGTTTGCAAACTTTGCCACCCTCCTGTTTATCCCTTTTTTCAGATCATTTATGAACATGTTGAACAGCACTGGTCTCAGTACAGATTCTTGGGAGACCTCTGTATTTACCTCTCCTTTGTGAAAACTGACTGTTTATTCCTGCCCTTTGTTTTCTATCATAACCAGTTAATGATCCATGAGAGGACCTTCCCTCTTATCCCATGACTGCTTAGTTTACTTAAGAGCCTTTGGTGTGGGACCGTCTCATTTCCTAAAGTCCAAGTACACTAGATCACCCTTGTCCACAGGTTTGTTGACACCCTCAAAGAATTCTAATTCCCTTTAGAAAAGCCATGTTGACTCTTCACCAACACATAGTGTTCATCTGTGTGTCTGATAATTCTATTCTTACTATATAGTTTCAATCAGTTTGCCTGGTACCAAAGTCAGACTTACCAGCCTATAATTGCCAGGATCACCTCTGGAGCCTGTCAAAAAAAAAAATCATTGTCATATTAGCTATCTGCCAGTCATCTGGTACAGAGACTGACTTAAGTGTAAGTTACATACCACAATTAGTAGTTCTGCAATTTCATATTTGAGTTCCTTCAGAATTCTTGGGGGATGTCATCTGGTCCCGGTGACTCATTACTGTTTAATTTATCAGATTGTTCCAAAACCTCCTCTACTGACATCTCAATCTGGAATAGTTCCTCAGATTTGTCACCTAATAAAAGAATGGCTCAGATGTAGGAATCTTCCTCACATCCTCTGCAGTGAAGACCAATGCAAAGAATTCATTTAGTTTCACTGCAATGGACTTGTCCTCCTTGAGTGCTCCTTTAGCACCTCGATCATCCCAGTGCCCCCACTGATTGTTTGGCAGGCTTCCTGCTTCTGATGTACTTAAAAAAATTGTTTGCTGTTAGATTTTGTGTATTTTGCTAGTTGCTCTTCAAATTCCTTTTTGGCCTGGCTAATTACACTTTTTACACTTGATTTACCAGACCAGTGGTCCCCAACGCAGTGCCTGCGGGCGCCATGGTGCCCACTGGGGACTTTATGTGCGCCCGCCATCAGGGCCGGCGCCAAGGAATGAAGAGGAGAGGAGCGCATCAGCCGGAGAACCTGCCACCGAAATGCCGCCGATGAGCGCTTCCGGCAGACAAACGTCGCCACCGAAATGCCGCCACAGAGCACTTCCAGCGGAGAAGCTGCCACCGAAATGCCACCGAGGAGTGCGGCCACCGAGAAGCGTTGCTGCCCACCACACTCTGATGAAGGCATGAATGTGCTCTTGGCCACAGACAGGTTGGGGACCACTGTACCAGACTATGTTCCTTTCTATTTTCCTGGGTAGGATGTCCTCATACAACAATGAGATGCTCCTCCATCTGCTTTTTTATGATCCTCTTTCAGGATTAACAGGCATCCCTTCAATATATTTGAAAAATAGTTTTCATATATCACTACTTTTTAAAAAAAAATTATTTTTCTATTTCACAAAGGACTGTTCTACTAAACCGATGGTTCTCAACTGTGGTCCACCGCTTCTTTAGGGAAAGCCCCTGGCGTGCTAGGCCGGTTTGTTTACCTGCTGTGGTGGCAGGTTCGGCAGGTCGCGGCTCCCACTGCCTGCGGTTCGCTGCTCCGGGCCAATAGGGGCTGCGGTACGCAGCATGGGCCGAGGGATGTGCTGTCCGCCATGTCCCACAGCCCCTATTGGCCTGGAGCAGGTAAACAAATTGGCCCGCCTCGCCAAGGGCTTTTCCTAAAGAAGCGGTGGACCACAGTTGAGAACCACCCTGCTAAACAGATGATCTACAGTATCTCTCCAGTGCTCCCTCCACTGCTTAAAACAGTGCTTTTTTAAAAACAGGGATAAAAAATCATCCCACTGCTTAAAACAGACCTTTCTTCACCACCACTAAAACTGAAGACAAGATTGTCTCTACACACAAGCAAATAGGGAAGTAAGGGAACATAAAGATGCCCCTTTTCTCCCCTATATAGGCTACTCACATCTGCCTAATGGAGCGACTACCCCCCCACCCTCCATCCACACAGGTGTGGACAGTTTGGGATTAGGAATGGAAAGCACCTCGGCTCCACCTGTACCTGCAACGCGCCAGCCAGCATTGCTGAACCAGCAAGGAGGAAACAGTAATTGGCTACTGATATAGATTGTAGTATGTTACTCCCCGCACTGGAGTGGAGGTGGGAACAATGGAGGGTATTGTGTGAGTCGGACAGCCACAATTCATTCTCTGGTCTGCTCCTGGGGCAGCACAGCTACGCATTACTCAGAACATATTGTACCCTTACAATCTAACTCTCAATGAGCCCATTTGGGGCCCAATCTTTCAGTCATTTCAGAGACAGAGCTTGCTTTCTCACAAGAGATCTTTTAATTTTGAGCAATCTTCTAATATACACAATGTCAGTGAAGAATAAAAATCATGCTGAGAGTAGGTAAGATGTGCCAGGTCTCTTTGTCCTTGAATAGTCCTGAAGTGTACATAAAATCACCTAGATTTTGTTAATAGAAAGTCCAGGTTTTGCACTCTTTCTTCTCTTGCAAATGGCTTTTGTTCAAGGAATATAAAATGCTGGTTTGACTAATATCAGTGAGTATTAAGGGAATAGACACAATCATATTAAAAAGCAACAAATGATCTAAGGAGTGCTTTTGGATGCCCATTTTAAAATAAACATTTATGGTTTGAATTCTTCAGCCATCTGTGACAGGACAAGCAAAGTGCCATAATCCCAGGATTTGGCAGTTTGGATTACACTGGACATTCTGCCTTTCTAGTCTTACATTGCTATTTAGTTCATTATTCTCAGCTAATGCAATTATCTGTGTTCATATTTTCCACAAGGTCTAAAAGCTGCACTCAGACAGTTTAAACTGATAGTTTAATTAAGTTATAGTCACTTGGTTTATTTCTATTCCATGGATATTTTTAGATATTTATCATTAATGTAGCATTTGGGTTCCTCCATTTTTTCAGGGGTTTTTTTTTGGGGGGGGGCCCTACTTTTAGATACATGAAAGGGGCCAAAATTTCAGAAAAGGCCAACCCTCTGAAAACCAGGTACCTTTAATGTGTCTCAAGGTGGGCGCCCAAAAATTGGGGCAACCAAAATCAGTCACTTTTGCAAATCTTGGCTTACACTCTTTAGGAGGAATGGAAATCTAAACATTCTTATACAAAATAGGAGTGCAATAGTTATAAAGTAATATACCAACCTGCTTTAATCATGCCCGGTGTAGTGGTGCGTGCCTGTAATCCCAGCTGCTTGGGAGGCTGCGGTTGGCGGATCGCTCAGGAGTTCTAGGCTGCTGTGCGCTATGTCAATCGGGTGTCCGGTGCTACTGACAGCTTGGCCAGCGGGTAGTTGGAGGACTGGCTAGAACAACGCATCTGGCGTGTTGTGATAGACTGATCGATGACAGTGGCTTTAATCACTTGACTCCCTTGCTGCCATGTATGCTGTCTTCTAGTGCAAAGGGTCTAGTTTACGTAGGCTTTTACTACAGTCCAGCCTACAGTCCCATTTGCTTTTATTCCAAGCAACAGTGAAAGTCTTTAGCAAAGTAAAAAATCCAAAATAACTTCTCTGACTGTAAATTCTCTTAACAAAGTTTTATTCTTTCTAGTTCATTGCTCTGGGTACACTATCTGTGTTCACGCTACAGTTGCCATTTAGCAGCCCTTGCAATTAAATCACAGTAGTTCTGTATGACTGTAGTGTTCATCACGGGTTGCAGTTTTTCTAAATTTGGTACCAACAACAGGCATGAACGTGTAACTTTCAGTATCGCTAGCCAATTTTTTATATAAGGAATGTAAAGATATAGCTTGGGACCCAGCACTGATCCCAGTGGCATTATCTTAACGGTTGGCATGTTTCTTATAGTGTCATTTGGGATGCTCTTGGTTGTTTGGTGCCTGCTTTCACTCCAGTGAGCTAGTTTGTCTTGGGTCAAGTGAGTCCACAAATCAATCTGTGGTTTTGAACCACAAGTTACGGGGTTTGGATGCAGGAATGTTGGATGGTGTTCTACGACCTATGTTATACATTTTCTTCTGGCTGTAAAATCCATAAAACTATGAATGAAAGCCTGAGCAATCAGATCTGCTAACTTTTCAAGATTTTTGGAAGTTAGGGAGGAAACTCTGGAAACCCTGTGTAAGCCAGAGTTACACTGGTGAGATGGTGCAGTTTGTTATCATTTCCCTTGACATGAGCAACAGGGTAAATACTTGGAGGGAGCCAACTTTGTTGGATTCTCTGCTTAATTCTTAAACACGAGCGTCTTTTTTCTAAAGAGACCTTGATTATTGGTGGAGGCTGAAGCTGAGAGGAAGCAAAGATGGAGAAACTGAGTCGGGAAGCATCAGGCCTGCCTGTTTTCCTGTTACCAAGAAAATCCATTATAGCAACTTGAGGAAACCCTGGTAAAACACTGAAAATGGAAGGAGCACCTGAGCTAACTGACTGCTTCAGATGACCACTTATCAAGGCTCTTATTTTCATCAAAGGGAGCCATTATGGCAAGGTCCTATCAGATATGATAGAAAATGAAAACTTTCTGTGGGCTTTTGGAACTATCCGGTGGAAGCCAATGCAGTGCTACAGCCCTTCTCTAGAACTCTGTAAGGTGTTTTCCCAACATCACTCTATTCAGTTTTAGTGGTGTTTAGAGTAACTACTGTAGAACCACATTAAATTGCTCTAAGACCCAAAGGATTTTATCCTTATGAATTCCATATAACTTTTCTGTAAGGCAAAGGGATCTCTGCAACCTTGTTGCCCACCTGCAATCGGCTCAGCATAGATCTGGCATTGCGCTATGCCAGGGAACAAGTGCAGAAGCTGCTGCTTGTCCAGAGGGGAGACAGCATCAGATCTAGCATCTGCTTTACATTCCTGTCTTCTCAAGGGGCACTCATCAAGGATCTACAACCTATCCTGAAGGACGATCCTTCACTCTCACAGACCTTGGGAGACAGGCCAGACATCGCTTACAGACAGCCCCCCAACCTGAAGCAAATACTCACCAGCAACCACAGAACAAAAACACTAACCCAGGAACCTATCCTTGCAACAAAGCCCGTTGCCAACTCTGTCCACATATCTATTCAAGGGACACCATCATAAGACCTAATCACATCAGCCACATCATCAGGGGCTCGTTCACCTGCACATCTACCAATGTGATATATGCCATCATGTGCCAGCAATGCCCCTGCTATGTACATTGGCCAAACCGGGCAGTCTCTATGCAAAATAAATGGACACAAATCAGATGTCAAGAATTATAACATTCAAAAACCAGTCGGAGAACACTTCAACCTCCCTGAACACTCAATTACAGACCTAAAAGTTGCAATTCTTCAACAACAAAAACTTCAAAAACAGACTCCAACAAGAAACTGCAGAACTGGAATTAATTTGCAAACTGGACACCATTAAATTAGGCTTGAATAAAGACTGGGAGTGGATGGGTCATTACAGAAACTAAAAACTATTTCCCCATGCAAATTTTTCCCCCTACTGTTACTCACACCTTCTTGTCAACTGTTTGAAATGGGCCATCCTGATTATCACTACAAAAGGTTTTTTTCTCCTGCTGATAATAGCCCACCTTAATTGATTTGTCTTGTTAGAGTTGGTATGGCAACTCCCATCTTTTCATGTTCTCTGTGTGTGTGTGTGTATATATATATATATATATATATATATATATATATATATATATATATAAATAATCTTCCTACTGTATTTTCCACTCCATGCATCTGGTAAAGTGGGTTTTCACCCATAAAAGCTTATGCCCAAATAAATTTGTTAGTCTCTAAGGTGCCATAAGTACTCCTCGTTCTTTTAGCTATCAAGCAGTGTCTCTTGGAAGCTAGAAAAACAGTTGTTCCAGCGAGGTAAAGCAATTGCCCTTAGCTTTGGGTGTTGACCATACTTGGTGTGCCTTGGAGATTTATTGATTTGAATGGATGTTCCATAGGATGTCTGTGTCTGTGACACAGAAATGTTCCAGCATCACAGAGCTGTTAAACGGCTGCAAGAGATAACAAATTCTAGTTTGAGTTTGCGGGCCCATGCCAAATAGATTGAAAAGTGAGAGGTCTCAGGTGTTCTAGGGAGCTACAATAAAAGTGAGGCAAATTGCAGGGTGGGGCATTAGGCTAAGAAAATAAGTGCATATCTGATGAGGGAGTGTTTGTTAATAGCCACATTAGAGACAGTGATGGCAAGGCTAGGAAGAGATTGAGAGGAATAGGTGAGTGTGTGACCCTGGAGTGCATGGGCGAGTTGATTGACGGCGAGACATCTAGCGTGTCCAGGATGGAAAGGAAGTTAAAGGAAAGGTGACTGCAGAGCTTGTCGCTGTGGGTTTTTGAGAGCCCAGGGGACAGGACAGGATGTGATGAGAGGAGCACAGTGGTGATGGACCCTGAAAATCCTCAAGGAAAGAATTATTATTATAGGCTAAAGCAGCCTATAGATTAGTGTAAGTTGGATGTTGATGACTAAGGGATGGTTTTGTGATGTACATAAATGGGAATTAGGATAAGGCTACCACATTCATATGAATTTATGACCTACTTGGAATCTGACTACAAGTCTTGAGTGGGAAAAAACCTAGTGCACTACCCTCCTCAAACATGGAGCTCCAGTTACTTTCTTTTTACATTATGGGCTTGTCTACATGAACATTTAGATCACAGCAGGCTGGGGAGTGAATCTATTCTGCACTAGCCTGTCACGCACTGTATCCATGTGGACCCTGCTGACATGCACTGACAGTTCGTTATTGCACTTTGATCTACTCTGCTTTGAAGCGAGAGTAGACTAAAGTGCACCAATAAACGGTTAGTGTGCATCAGCAGGTCCACAAGGACACAGACCATGGCAGGCTAGGACAGGGTAGATTCACAACTCAGCTTGCCACGGGCTAAATGTTTGTGTAGACAAGCCCCATAATATATACTTAGAAGAGCGGAAAAACAAGCAATCTACCCAGCAATGAGAAAACCAGAAAGCTATTTGAATATTCTTATCTGTGTGCTTTGCTTTCAGATAACAGGACAGAAGTAGCAGAAGTGGGTCAACGTTATTTGTTCTAGATGCTACTTTTGTTATTGTTAATTGTTATTATTTTCTATTATTGCAGAATTGGAGCTCCTAGGAGCCATTGTGCTATATGTTGATGTTTTTCAACACTGAATAAGCTGAATAAATCCATCACAGTTCTTAAATGAAAGCTAGATCATAGACCAATTTAGAAAATACTAAATCTTTTTATTTTAAAAAAAATCCCTTCCAAGGAGTTACAAGCATGAAAATACATTTGTGGATTAACTGTGGTATAAGAAGTGCAATGAATAGTTTTCTTTCCAAAATACTAGAAATGAATGAGGTCTTATAGGCAGCACGACATTTTTGGTGATGTACACACCTCTGAACGCCAAAGATCTAAAATTCTGAGCCCTATTCAAAGAAAAACCTTGAAACAGAAAAAATGCCATTAAAATTAAAGACTCCTCTATTTTGTGTGTGAGAAAAGAAAAAAAGCTGGGATTTTTTAAAAAAAGTTTGAGCCTTATCATAGTAACTTGTGGGAGCTGAGAAGGGATATGCCCTGAGTGTGAAGTTTGTCACGCATTATGTCTCTTGCTTATTGTCAAGGCTGAATCCCCACTCAGTCACTCTGAGTGCAGAAAGTGGGGGCCCACAAGGATTCTAAAAAGTAATACTTGCTACTCCAGGCTCGTATTAAACTTCCAAGGTTACAGCTCTTCTCTGACCTTGGCTTGGTAAACCCTGCCACCACCCAAATGCAAAAAAACCTCCAAAACCCTTGAACCCAGGAAGGAGCACTTGGGAATTCCTCCCTGTGGGGTACCTTCAAGCCATTTCACAAACACCCCTCCAGGGAAGAGCTGAGAAAGAAAACAAAGGAAATTAGCTGTTGCCACCAGCTAATCACACAGCATATGCACAAAACTCTTAGGACACCAAAAATCCGTTCCTGTTCTTAAAAAAAGGTAAATTTTAGTAAAATTTTTTTGCTAGATTTTAAAAGAGCAATTCCAAAAATTAAGCACCCAAAATAGCTTTCTTGGGGGTTCAGCTTAAAGGTTACAAGCAAACAAAAGCAAATGGGGTTAGCACAGAGGAGATCCACAAGCCTTAAAAAATAAACAGAAATAAACCTGATCACGTCTAGCTAAACATTCTGATCTACCTACACATTTGGAGTTCAGATAAGTAGTTCTAGGTATGATCTGATGATTTATGATCATACCTGGCTTAAAGCGGTTTACAGCATTGCTGCTCTGTCCAGGGGTGGCTCTAGGCACCAGCAAACCAAGCACATGCTTGGGGCAGCACATTTTCAGGGGCAGCATTCCGGCCATCCTTTTTTCTTTTTTTTCCCCTTGGGGCGGCAAAAGGACTCGGTAAGGACTGGGACACTCGGGCTGGGGGCCACCCCGCAGGGCACACAGAGCCACCCGCAGGTGCCGCAGGGCAGCCACCCCCCCAGCGCCGCAGCCGGGGCTGGGTGAAGCGCCCGAGTCGCTCAGGAGCTGCAGCAGGGTGGCCAGGAGCAGCAGCAGCAGCAGATGGGCCATAGAGGGGACTAGTGCCCCGGGTGCTGCTGGGCGGGGCCTGCGTCCCACTCTCTGGGGCTCCGCTCCCCCTGGGGCTCTCCTGCCCTGGCTCCTCAGCCCCCTGCCGGGGCGGTCCTCCCGCCCGGCTCTGCCCTCCCGGGTCTCAGCCAATATTGGAGGCGGGAGCCCTGGCTGGAGGGACCCTGGGCTGAGGCGCGGCCCAGGAGCCCCGCTGCTTACCCCAACCCTGCCAGCGCCAGACAGGCTGGAGGTGAGGGGGGAGCAGGCAGAGTCAGCACTGGTGCGGGGGAGCCCAGGGCTGGGGCGGCAGGGGGTGCGGGGAGGGGAGAGAGCCCAGGGCTAGGGCGCCAGGGAGGGACAGCCCATCGCTGGGGCGGCAGAGAGTGCAGATGAGGGAGGGCACTGGTGTGGGGGGGTGAGAGCCATGGGCTGGGGTGGCAGGGGAAGTGGCGGAGGGGGGGGGCAGCTAAATTTTTTTTTGCTTGGGGCGGCAAAAAACCTAGAGCCGGCCCTGGCTCTGTCCCTCCAGCCCAGAGAGAACAACGGAGAGACAAAGGGAAAGCTTTTTTTCCATTTTAAAAAGTTCTAGCCTTCCCATTGGCTCTTTTGGTCAGGTGCCCACTTTACCTGGGGACTTTTTAACCCTTTACAGGGAAAGCACCAAGAGGGACTTTATAGCTAACTGGCTGGCTGGGTGTCCATAAAAGGGAGCTCCTCCCCCCACTTTATTTATCACACTTACATATCTAATTTAGGCTCTCAAGTGAAATTCCACACATTGTGCTAACTGGTCTAAAAGGGGCATAGCACTATGAGCACAGGCTGGACCACACTTCTAACAACACTGGAGCAAACCATGGCCAGGGATTGGGTTACCAGTTATGTGGTTGATTGTGTCTCCATGGGGAGCATATAAAACAAAATTGGACATAAAGGCAACAGTTGCTGCTTTCAAACATAACTGTTAAATATTCCCATGCTTGTTTCAAATCCCATACATGTGTTCGCAGCAAGCAAAACTGAACCACTACATTTACATCCAGGCTATGGCAGCACGAAGGGAATACTGAGCTTAGAGATTCTATTGTTCGGTGTCATTTTGTGCGGAGATGATACTGTGCTTACACATTTTGTTGAAGAGTTTAGGTGAATATTTATGGTAAACTAAATCATCATGACTCCCTCCTGTGCTTTGTAGTTTCTAGTAAAGCATCTTTTTGTGAAATATCTTTGAAGGTAATTATTGTCATATTAACTTTACAGCTGAAGATTCATTCTTATCGGATATGTCCCTAGGGATAACAATTTCACTACAATGCAATATTTGTAAATAGGATGATTGTTGTCTAGGGCAGCCAGAACTGCTAATACAAATCTGATAAAGTCGCACAAATATTTTGCAGTTGGAAAACATGAAGGGTCACATTCTTTGGCTGTGTCTAGTTTTAGCTGGGCACAGGAAAGGGGGTGCTTTCAGAAAACTGGTTACGACTCCCTGATTCTATGACCTGCCACAGTTTAGAGCAGCCTATGGGCTTCTCTAACATATGTAAACTGACTATGGTGTCCTAATGATCAAACATTAGCTGGGTACTGCCAGAGCACTTTGTGCTCCAGCCACTGGCCCTCCTCATTTCAACATGCCCCTTGTGCCAAGGGCTGTGGGGTAGGAGACATAGGAGCTAATTCTTCTGGCTCTTTGCCTGCTGGGTACTCTCCTTTGTTAGAAGTATTCCTCAGCTGGGGAGTTATGTGAAGTTTCCACTCCCAGGTGGCACTAAGGCCCTAGGGGTCTTGGTAAACTAATTAATCCTCACAAAACCCCTGTGGGGTAGGTGTTTTCCCATTTGTAAACTAGAGATCCTTGAATCACAGAAAATTTAATTAGATTTTCAAAAGTGCTGAGCCCTTACAGCTCCCCTAGTTGCTGGCACTCACAGCTTTTGAAAATGTGGTCGTATGTGTCTTGCCCACAGTTATGCAGAGAGTCAATCCCCTGTTGGAATCATTAGTATTTATTATAGGCAGACAGGCAGTGATGGCTGTGGATAAGGTTGCCTAACACTTTCCATTATAAGACTCTGTTTTTTAACAGCCAAAGTTTAACCATTTAGGCTAAAATTCTCTATATATTGCCTCAAGTGTGTATTGTGCTTTACATGTGTAAAGTAAGACAGCTCCCTGCCTGGCTGAATTTGCAAACTAAAATAATTTGATTTAGAAATTAGGAATTCCTGACTCTTAGTCCTATGATCAGCATACTGAGCTATGCATCCCTCAATTAAATTTACTAGCTGATAAATTGAATATTCTCTTAGGGAGCACAGGCGCCAACTTCCGGTGGTGCCGGTGGGGGCTGACGCCTGGTATCGGGGGTGGGGCCCCGCCCCCGACGCCGGGCCCCGCCCCCGACGCCGGGTGACGTTGCGGGGCCCCGCCCCTGACGCTGACGCAACGTCGCCCAGCGTTGGGGGCGGGGCCCCACAACGTCTCCCGGTGCTGAGGTGAGCTTGCTGCGGGTCCCGGGGCTGGCGGGGAGCTGGGTGCGGGCCCCAGGGTTGGCGGGGAGCTGCCGGTGGGTGCTGAGCACCCACCAATTTTTCCCCGTGAGTGCTCCAGCCCCGGAGCACCCACGGAGTCGGCGCCTATGTTAGGGAGTCCTAAAAGCAGAACGTTTCTGGTGTGTCACACTCATGCTCACCACCAGAATTAGCTACTGCAATATGTGCAAATTAATGTGTCTTCCAGCATAGGAGTGTAAATGGGCCATTTGAATTAACTTCCACTCCGTGTTTAGGATTCAGTCAGTTACCTGGATACTTTTGCTGTCGCAACCAGCAGATAATTATATCTAAGCATGTTGTTAAATGAAACCTGTTTAGATTAATCAGGATTTAGTTTGGTGGATTATGAGGATGGATTTAGATTTGGATTGAAGAAGTATTAGCATGATCCAAAAACAACAACTACACCAGAACGAGCAAGCATTTCAGCCACCACGGTAAAGGCCAGGGCCAGGAGACAGTTGCTGAGCAGGGGCCTTTATAGGTTATTGCACTTGCTGGGCAGATAAATCTAGCAGTGAAGAAGAAATTATGCCTGCCCTTCCATCTTTGTTTATGTTCAGAAAATATTTGGCCCCTGGATTCTCGTTAACACAAGCTCTGGAGAAGGACAGGGGATCCCTAAAGGAGTAGCTCTGAAATCACAGAGATTTATTGTTTCATAGAATGGTGCCTCATCCTTTCCATGCAGCCCCTCTGTGCCATGGAACCCACTTAAGGTGGTGATGGGCTGTAGGGAAAGCAGCACCCAGAGGAGCAAAAAGGGAGCCTGAGCCAGACCCTTAGAGCCAATGTACAGGCCCAGGCCTTCAGTACAGATGGCCCTGGGGTTCAGCAGGCCCCTTGAGAGCCAGAGGCTTTGGAGGCTGAATTCTGCCTGCCCACAGGTTTTCTCATAAGTAGGGTTGCCAACTTTCTATTCGCACAAAACCAAACACCCTAGCCCCGCTCCTTGCCCAAGGCCCTGCCCCCTGCTCACTACATTCCCCCTCCCTTGGTGGCTTGCTCTCCCCCACCCTCACTCACTTTCACTGGGATGGGGCAGGGGGTTGGGGTGCGAGAGGGGGTGAGGGCTCTAATTGGGGGTGTGGGCTCTGGGGTGGGGGCAGAAATTAGGGGTTCAGGGTGTGGGCAGAGTTGGGGTGTGTGAGGGGGTGAGGGCTCCAGCTGGGGCTATGGGTTCTGGGGTGGGGCTGGGGATGAGGGATTTGGGGTGCAGGAGGCAGCTCCAGGCTGGGGGGTGGAGCCGAGGGATTTGGAATGCAAGAGGGGGCTGTGGGTTGAGGAAGGGGGTTGGGGTGTGGGAGGGGGTGAGGGCTCTGGGGTGGGACTGGGGATGAGGGTTCAGGGTGTGGGAGGGGGCTCTGGGCTAGGGCAGGGGGTTGGGGTGCAGAGGGGGTGAGGGGGCTGGGCTGGGGATGAGGGTTTGGGATGCAGGAGGGGGCTCCAGGTTTGGCGGGACTCAGGGCTGGGGCAGGCAGTTGGGGCGTGGGCTTACCTCGGGTGGCTCCCAGTCAGTGGTGCAGCGGGGCGGGGGGGCTAAGGCAGGCTGCCTGCCTGTCCTGGCACCTCGGAAACAACCAACAGGTCCAGGTCCTAGGCTGGGAGGCCAGGAGGCTCCATGTGCCGCTCTCGCCCACAGGCACTGTCCCCTCCACTTCCATTGGCTGGGAACCAGCCAATGGGACTGTGGAGCAGTGCTTAGGGTGGGGGAAGCATGTGGAACCCCGTGGCCCCCCGCCTAGGACCCGGACCTGCTGGCTGCTTCCAGGATGCAGCACGGTCAGGACAGGTAGGGACTTTTAACAGCCCCTTAGGCGGTGCTAACCAGAAAACCGGACACCTGGCCATCCTACACATAGGTGGGAGTGAGCTGGCCTTATATAGATGAAGCTTTACTTAAGCCGATATTTGTAACTTAGGAAAAGGCCATGTGAAAATCAGGGGGCGTGGCAGTCAGTCTTTGTTAACATTCTGACTCCAGTTGCAGGGAGCTGTTTGTGATGTTTCTAATGCAGATTTTGTATCTGAAATTGAGATACTGATAGCAAAGCACTAGCACTATGATTACAAAAGGTAAGAACAAACCAACAAGGGCCAATGCTGAGGGCTTTCTAACACATCTGAATCCCTAGTTTGTCTCAGAAAATTCTAATCCCGTCTTTCTGGGTACATGTAACTGAATGAAAAGTGTTCAAAATATATTTATTACCAGTGAAATCTCCATAGCTTCCCTCTTCATGGCTAGCTCTGCCATCAAGTCCCGAACAGTCACTATCGCATGTACACTGCCTATCCGTAAATCTGCAAAATTAGATTAAGGGCTCAGCAACATCACAATGCAGTTTTTAATCCTCTGTGCTACCTATTATGAACACAAATGTCAGGACAATGAGGTCAAATTCCCATGAATATCTTTCAGAAAAGCTCTTCCTTTGGAAAATGCAGTATCAATGCAGTTTAATGTGACTTTGTTTGTTAAAGCTGCTTATTTCAGATTTATGCCATGTTGTTGTAGCCATGTCGATCCCAGGATATTAGAGAGACACAGTGGGTGCATTAATATCTTTTATTGGACCAGCTTCTGTTGGTGAGAGAGACGAGTTTTCAAGCTTACACAGAGCTGACCTTATTTCAGATTTACATTCTTAATATATGCCTCAGCTCTATAGGCTTCCATGACTTCCACAAAATGAGAGCCAGAGCCTGCTTCTACTGACGTCAGTGATAAAACTTCCAGTTCTCTTTAATAGATGCCCAGTAGGGACTTGAGATTTAAAATGAGGTTAGACTGCACAGGTCCATTGTTTGCAGCAGGGTTACTGTGCTTTAAGTTGCAATATGTTTCTTTATTTAAACGACAGAGAAATTCTAATACCAACACCTGCTGTTGCCTTGACACGTTATAGATAGTTGACATGCATATCTGAGTTTGTTTTCCTGTAGTGCTTGCCTCCTAAAAATATACATTCCATCTTCTACATCATTAACATGTGATCATTTTGTGCTCGAACTCAGGCAAAGTAGATCATGAGTCTGAGGCCTTGTCTACACAGCCACTTTACAGCGCGGCAACTTTCTTGCTCAGGGGTATGAAAAAATGTCCCCCGGAGCGCTGCTGGTAGCTACTCCCCTCGTGGAGGTGGGTTTTTTACAGTGCTGGGAGACCTCTCTCCGAGCACTGGTGCCACGAGCACTAGGTACACAACTAGTGCTTTAACGTTGCTAGTGAAGACATGCCCTGAGTCTCCTCCCACTCCTGTTCAGTGAAGTCACTCCATTTTTATCAGCATCAGTGAGAGGAGAATCAGGCCCAGAGTCTTGAGGTTATATAGGTATTTTAGCACTCTGTCAAAAAAAAAACTTTTTCCCTCCAGTATTCTCTAATGATTTGTAATGTAATACCCCAAAATGAAGCAGAAGCAGTTTAAACCAGGGGTGTGGTGTGCCAACCACAAAATTCTAGTTGGAAAAATACTTTGACAGGTGAGTAAAATATATTTCCCCCCAATTATTACTAATCGTCATGACAAAAGATGGGTGAGTTACATTTTTTACAGAGACTGGTAGGTTTGTATTGCAATTTTACCATTGCACCTTAGGTCCTGTCTGTGCTATCAGATGAACTGGGGTCAGGAGACCAAATTACAGCATCCTTATCGCCAGCATGGTTCCATCTTGTAGTGTACATGGGACCTAAGTGTGCCCTGTAAATCATGCTAAAGCCTGGGAATTTAACGTGATTCAGGGGCATCATGAAAACACACTGAAAGATGAAACTGTGTTGGGGACAACCAGAGACAGAATGGATGAGGTAATATCTTTTATTGGACAAGCTTCTGTTGGAGAGAGAGAGAGACAAGCTTTTAAGCTTACACAGAGCTCCTCTTCGGGTCTAATATCCTGGGTCCAACACGGCTATAACAACACTGCATACATGTTTCATCCAGCTTATTTTTATAGTGTAGTTGGGACCTTTGAATAACTTAAACAAAAAATTGGCTAATGTGAAAGGTTGAGGCTTTCCAGAGCTGTTCAAAAACATGTCCTAACTGCTGCATTCTTGATGCTTATACAGCTTTTCATAACTGTTTATTGTTCTGGGAAATGAGAAAGGACTGTTTACACAGTAGCTACAGTAACATGTGGCACAAGGCTGCTAACTCTGTGATGAAGAATGTTTTCATTAGGAAACCATGGGATAGTTCTCCCATCCCTAAGCTAAGTTTTCAGATCATGCTCCTTGTCATGATGCCGGAAAGTGGGGGATTTATATGGAAAACTCCTAGGAAACAGAGCTGTGCGAAAGTTCCACCAAACTTTATTCATGTGACAATTTGCATTACTTGGCATGCTAGAGAATATTTTGTTTTGAGGTCTTGTGTTAGAATGAACCCCAAAATGCCAATCTCTGATTGATTTGGAGTCAAAACCATACCACCTAGCATAGTTCCATCCAAACCTTAACTTGCCCCGATTTGCTCAAAACTCAGTTTAGGTTCAACTTTTCAGAAAACCTGGCATGTGGTTTGTGATATTATCAAATCCCCAAACGGGTTTCTTTTGGGGGGATGTGTTACAGCGTGACTCCTCCTGGAGCAGCCTCTTGTGGCAGTCGGTGGCAGAACAGATGCATCTACGTCAGTTTCCCTCCTTCACAGTCCACAGTAACGCCATGCAAATCTCTCTAACCTCAGGAATTCCCCCCCTTTGGGCCAGTTTATTTCACTAACAAAAGCCCCAAATCAGACTCTATTTACCACACTCAGTGCCTTTAGTTCTTGAAGTCCCATGACAGCTAGTCCCTTGATGCCCACATGCCACATGCTGGTGTCTTGTGCCACATCTGAGCTCCTCTTTGGTCCTCTTCTGTCCTTCTGCCGGGACAGCCACCCCAGCCCCAAGTGAAACCCTGCTCTTCCCAGCTGGAATCTCCACCCTTCTCTGCTGATAGTGCCTCCTTCCCAGGAGACCATCCATTACTTCCCTCCTGTTCCATTAACTTTTTGTTTCAGATGGGCCAATAGGCAGTCCTTTCCACTGCTCCCCTGGCTCCACCTGGCTCCAGCATGAAGACATCAGCCGGTAAGCCTTCACTGTTCCCTCTGCCTTCAGCCCTCTGCTTTGGCTTCAAAGTCAGCAGGCAACTCGCTCTGCTGCCTTCTGCCCACACCAGCTATCAGGCCCTGGCTCTCTGGCTTGGGTAGGTCAGCTGGCAATCCCTCTTATTGTTCTCCTGGCTTCCTCCACCCGTACAGCTTCTTTTGGGACCGCCTACAGTCTTCTGGTCTCTGGCAGCTCTCACATGCTGATCTCTCCCTTCAATGGCTCATGTGCCTTCTTTTAAGACCAATTGGGGTCAGCTTACTAGTCCAGGATACTGGGCTTTTCCCTCTTAAAGGGCCAGTGTCACCCTGTGACTGAAAGTTATGATGAGATTTCAAAATCAGGCTTAATATGGGAAGCTAACTTCAACTTTGGTCTCAAAATATAGTTGTAAATGGGGAATTGTCACTGAGCAGGTGGGTTTCCAGTGGGGTTCCACAGGAATGGGTTCTTGGCCCTATGCTAGTTAACATTATTATCAATGATCTGAAGAAAACATAAAATCATCACTGATAAAATTTGCAGATGACACAAAAATTGGGAGAGTGGTAAATCATGATGAGAACAGATCACTGATTCAGATCAATTTGGATCGCTTGGTAAACTGGGCGCAATCAAAGAATGTGTGTTTTAATATGACTAAATGTAACCATATACAGGGCCGGTGCAAGGAAGTTTCGTGCCCTAGGCGAAACTTCCTTGCACCAGCCCTGCGTCCCCCGCTCACTAACACCACTTCCCCGCGGTAGCCAGCTCCCCCCTCCCGCAGCTCCTCACCCCCCCGCAGCGGCAGCTCAGCCCCCCCGCCTGCCTGCAGGCTGCGGCGGCAGGCTCAGCCCCCCGCCCGCCCACGGGCCGCGGTGGCAGGCTTGGCCCCCTGCCCATGGCGGCAGGAGGCTCGGCCGCCCGCCCGCGGGCCACGGTGGCAGGCTTGGCCCCCCGCCCACCCGTGGCAGTAGGCTCGGCCACCCGCCCACTTGCGGGCTGCGGTGGCAGGCTCGGCTCCCCACCTGCGGCGGCCCCCCATCCCATCCCACCCCCGCCCCCCTGCGGTGGCCAGCCCCCCCGCCCATGGCAGCTCACCTCCGCTGGTGGCAGCAGCTCCTCGGCAGTGTTTCGGCAGCTGCTGAATCGCCGCCGGGAGTCGCCGCTCCCCAAATCCTGGCGCCCTAGGCAACTGCCTAGGGTCGCCTAGTGGGAGCGCCGGCCCTGACCATATATAACTAAGAACCAAGAATGTCGGATGTACTTACAGCATGAGGGACTCTATCTTGGGAAGCAGTGACTCAGAAAAAGATTTGCGGGGGTGGATAATCAGCTGAACAGGAGCTCCCAGTGTGACTCTGTGGCCAAAACAGCTAATGTGATCCTGGGATGCATAAAGAGGACAATCTTGAGTACAAGTAGAGAGGTTATTTTACTTCTGTATTTGGCAACTGCTGCTTGAATATTGTGCCAAGTTCTGGTGCCCACAACTCAAAGAGGATGTTAATTGGAAGGGGTTAAGGTATGAGCCACAAGAATGATTAAAGGATTAGAAAACATGTGATAAACTCAAGGAGCCCCATCTATTTAGATTAACAAAGAGAAGGTTAAGGGGTGACTTGATTACAGTCTATAAGTACCTACATGGGGAACAAATATTGAATAATGTGCGTTTTAATTTAGCAGAGAAAGATATAACATGATCCAATGGCTGGAAGTTGAAGATAGCTAAATTCAGACTAGAATTGAGGCATACATTTTTAATGGTGAGAGTAATTAATCTTTGGAACAATTTACGAAGGGTTGTGGTAGATTTTCCATCACTGACGATTTTTAAATCAAGATTGGATGTTTTTTCCTAAAAGCTCTGCATTGGGAATTATTTGGGGGAAGTTCTATGGCCTGTGATATACAAGAGGTTAGACTAGATGATCACAATGGTCCCTTCTGGCCTTGGAATCTATGAACTCTGGGGCAACTGTCCTATCGTCACAGTGCTGTAGGTATATTGCATTGGCAACAGGATGGGCTGTCATGCCCGGCCTGCCCTGAGAACTGCTTGGGCAGATCCTGGCACCTGTACAGAGTCCCTACTGAAGTTAGTGAGGCTCTGAACAGGCTCAGGGCTTTGCCCACATAGTTCTCAGCACATGACTGAGGCCTATCTAATGGTTTCCTTCTCTAATCTCTGTGATTATACAATAGGTCTTTAGTTCCCTAAATGCATGATAGTTCTTCAAACTGATGTAACAACTTCATTAGAAAGGAAGGATGATCCAGTGGTTAGGGAGCTAGCTGGGATTTGGTTCAGTTAAATTCAGTTCTGGCACAGACTTACTGTGTGACCTTGAGCAAGTCACTTAGGGCTTGTTTATACAGAGAGTTGTTAGTACGTGGCAAGCTGAGATATAAATCTACAGTGCACTGTGTACTAGCCTGCTGCATACTAATTGTCCATATCGATCCTAATTCCTGATCGTAGTGTTCTTAGAGCTGCTATGCACTACGGACTTATACTACATGAGAGTAGGGGCCACACGGCCAGTTAGTTCATAGCAGGCTAGTGCGCTGTAGATTTACACCCCAGCAGCATACTAACTCGCCATATAGACAGGACCTGGGATCTCAGTTTCCCATTTGTAAAGTGAGGCTTATAGCAGTTTCCTAGCTGACAGAGGTGTTATGAAGGTAAAGATATTATAGACTGTGAGGTGCTCAGATTTTGTAGCAATGGGGCTATATACCCTAGCTAGATTACTTAAAGGAACTGTTATATACATAGACTAATAGAAACTTCCTAAGTGTCTTTAATAAGCCCTAAGTTCTCATGTGATAAATAAAACTTACTTAAAAATGAGGCTTTTTTATTGTTCAGATATTTATAATAAAATATTAATAGTTAAGTAGTGTAGTATCCTGAGGATCCCAAAGCACTTTACACAGATGGGTAAGTATATATATATAAAGCTCAGCTGTCTACAAATTAAACAGAACAAAGGGATGGGGGTTGCTAAGAGCAAGGCAGCTCCTTTCCATTACAGGTCTTGTGCTACCCGTAATTACACTGCCTTAAAAGGCTGGCTGCACCGAGGTGTTGTGGTTCTTATCTCCTGTAGATGGCTGGTTCTTTGGAGATAGTGTATTTATAGCTCATCTAGCTAACAAATGCCTGGCTGTCTAATTACTAAATACATAGTTTGGGTAATCCAATGTGGCAATAAGCAGCTGCACTAGTTCCTGTACTCTCATGCTCAGACTAGACAGCAGAAACATCACCAGGTTGCAGCAAGGTAAGAGCAAATAACAGTTTGTTTACTGTCCTTCCTCCTCGCCCCCCAAAGGGGAAGTAGATTGTCAGCATTCTATGTATAGATTGTGAGCTAGTTGCTGCTCTCTTACAGGGAGTGGATATTGAGTAGCTTGTTTATTTCTCGCTGTCTAACAATGTACATGTACCATTTTCATTTCTCTGAGTTGCCAGCCTGCTGGTGGGAGCCAGGCGCTAAATAACAACTGCTCTTTACATTTCAGCACTAATAATATAGTGTCGCGTTTTCATGTTGTGAAAGATACACCCGTCTGTAACTATAGCCACTTTCCTGCACTGGAATAGGAAATTGAATGACTTTAGGCAAAAAGCTCTTGATACATTTTTCTCTGTCAGCATCTTCTCCTTTACTGATGAATATTTGGAAACTGGATACAAAATCCAAAGAAGGACCATATTGCTGTTCAGCTTTTTCTCCTTGACACCATTTCCTAATGGCCTGGGGCAAATTACAGATGATGCTGATTACATGTTTAAACAATTATTTAAAGATTATGGCAACTGTGCAAAAGAAGAAATTGAAAAGCACTACTGTGTTACTCAGTGTCAAGCAGGAATTCTTCATAACTAACGTGTGAAATAGCATTAGCAATACCTGCCAAACATCAATTATCAGTTTAATGTTACATTCAATTATCTTTATCCTGATCTCACGAGAGTGCTAATTTTCAAGTGAAGTCTATAAAAGGAAACCTCTTTGGAAAAATAAGATTGTTTGCATATGTGTATAGTAGATTGTGTGTATTCTCCTTTACACACTCACAGTTTTATATAGAATAATGCTTTTATTGAGAGGACCTTTCAACCAAGGATCTCAAAGTGCTTTACATGGATGAGTAAGAACTATTACCCAGACTGTACCTCTGGGGATAAAAGCCAACACTTATAAGTTTTGTGCCCAAGGTTATTTACCATAATATTATTGAGGGATTGAAATTAATGTAGGCTGATTTTCAAAGTTCCAAGCATCCACAGCTCTCAGGTATTTCATCAGCATTGTAAATTCTCAGCACTTCTGAAGATCAGGACACTTAGGGCCTGATCCAAAGCCCACTGAAGTCCATAGGAATATTTCAGTTGACTTCCTGCATGTTTTTTCCAACAAAAACTAAATCAACATAATCCTACAGTAAACAGCCCAGTAACCAAGTTACAATACAGTATTCACACTAAAGAACAGCCTCACTTCCATCACACTAGTGTCTTGCCCTGGTCTTCAAATCCCCACTTCCCGGCTCTAACCTCTAGGCAGAAACAGAGCGAAATAAAACAACCATTCTTGCTAGGCAATTATTGTTAATATGTCATCAGCTTTGCATATTGACACTTTCTTAGGATTTTTATTTGCCCTTAACAAGCAACAAGTGCAAGGATCCACAATGAAGAACTGGAAGTTTAATTTTACAGATGCTTTCTAAAAGTGTCTGGCCCAAAGATGAATTTACATTTTATGTTTCTTTGAAAAAAATGCCAGTGTGATGCCGGGATATTTTAAAAGGGGATTTAGTGCTTTTCATTGCATTTGATTTTAAAAGTGAAATTTGTATATACAGAGAGAGAAACCAAAAATGAATCCATTTAAAAAGCAGCCTTAACAATAATTCTTTGTTAATAACTAGCATTTGAAAAATATGATTAATGGATTTATTTTTTTCTTCCAAATATCCAACTAATCAGAACAAAGCAAACTTTTGACAGCAGCTGGCAAGAGGTGTGGTGAGAGTAAATCCATTAAAACAGTTGTTCAAAATAGAAACTCTAAAGGGCTGTTTCATAAGGGGGATGGGAAGAAGAGACCATAGTTTGGGTGAAATCCTGGTCTCATTGAAATCATTGGGAATTTTGCCCAAATCTCCCATTGATTTCAATGAGACCAGGATTTCACCCTTTTCCTTTTATTTTAAATGGCACTGAGCTTGCATAGGTGTGTAACGGTACAAAATGTTCATATTTTTCTCTACCATTCTTCCTTCTTTGTAGCTAAATGAAAAAAGTCTAATCAGACCATAAGTTAGTAGTATCTGAACTGCCTCAGACAGTTGTTTTTACATTAGATGAATTATTATTGGCTGTAATATTTTATCTTTAACTTTGTACCCTGGTGAGTTCAGTTTGATGATGATAAATCTAGGGCGATTTCAGCAATGTCAGTTCATCATGCAAGACTGATTAGTTTTAGGAAGTTTGGCTGCATATTATACATAGTCCCTTCTTTTTAAAAAAAAGTTGTGTGACCGACTTTACATATATTCTATAGACCAGTGGTTCCCAAACTCGGTCCGCGGCTTGCTCAGGGTAAGCCCCTGGCGTGCCGGGCCAGTTTGTTTACCTGCCGCCTCTGCAGGTACGGCCGATCACGGCTCTCACTGGCCACGGTTTGCTGTTTCATGCCAATGGGAGCTGCGGGAAGCTGCGAGGGATGTACTGGCCGCCGCTTCCCACAGCCACCATTGGCCTGGGACAGCGAACCGTGGCCAGTGGGAGCCGCGATCGGCCGAACCTACGGATGCGGCACCGGCCCGGCGCGCCAGGGGCTTACCCTGAGCAAGCCACGGACCAAGTTTGGGTACCACTGCTACAGAATATTTCTCTACAGAAACATGAAAGAAACAAAAGTTAAATGATATATATTTTAAAGGGACACTGTGAATTTGAAAAAAATAAATAAAAATACAAACCACACTTCTGTTGGAAACTGATTGGCTGATTATGGTTACAATTATTATCTAAGGTTACTAAAACTGAAAGTGATTAGAAGAAAAAGTATTTTTCCTTCTATTTTTCAGTTTGCTAACTTTGTGCCTTTGACAGCATTTTAAGTGTAATCAATTTTACAGATTTTTCCTTATGGTCAGTTTTCCCTGTTTCCCGTGTTGTTCTTTCATATGGCAACAGGGGAGAGTAAAGGATTTTTTTAAAATAGGAAAATATGATTTTCCAAACCACATTGTCATGTGCATACAAGGGGGTCAGAGGTAAAGTCAGAAACTACTTCTAACATTTAAAATAAATAATACCTGGAGTTCAAATTAGAACTTCCCCTTTAAGACTGATACTGAATTCTAACTACAGAATTTTAACTTTTTTTTTTTTTATTTAAATTTGCACACTTTCCCTGTAGGAAGCTAGGACTTCAGTGTAATGTAGATGGCATGCTTCTGATTAGCAGTTTGCACCTAACAAAGCAAAGTCAAACTCCTCCACAGAACTGCAGCAAAAATCAGATGTATCTCATTTGAGTTCCTACAATTCTGGCATGGAAATTTTTAGTAAATTTCATAGCAAAGGTGCAGAAAAAAATAGATAAGTCACAGAAAGGTCATCAAATATTTCCCACATTGCTTCCACTTGTTGTTGACATTTTCCCCCCACAGTTTCACTCCAGTGGCCAGAAGGTGCTAAAAGGTAGGTAGGTAGGTGTGTGTGTGTGTGTGTATATGTGTGTTGCGGGCCTGAGCCTGGCTCCTCGCTCCGGGCATTGCCACCTGGCACACATGGTCACAGCACCACTTAGATTTGGCCTATCTGCTCCCCATAGATGGAGGGACAGATGGGCCAAACCTGTGTGGCACTGCAATCCCGTTTGCAAGATTGCTATGCCACTTGGTTTCACAGACTTTATTCAATTTGCGATTTCCATGACCTGGGTGACAAAATCGTAGCCCTACTAATGAATATCATCACCCAGTAACCCACTATTCTGCCATTTATCACATTTATCTAACCCTGAGCACTTTAACTCCGAAAGTACAAAGGACATTATCACAATGAAGTCCTATCTATCTGTTTCCACTGGTGCTGTGGCAAGATGGGGAAATGAAGCGGCATGAGACTCACCTTCTGAAATAACTGTTAGCTCCAGGAGCTGAGAAGGGTTTGGAGGCTGCATAGGGCCCACTAAGGGACAACAGGAAAACCCTAGGAAAGTTCTGTTGTCTGGCACTAATGGTGCAGAACAAAGTTAGAGAAAGAGAAAGGTAGTTGCAAGCTGCACGGAGGGGCCGCTGAGGGTAAGAGGGAGGGGTATGATTCAAACTGTGAGGGGGGGGAAGCGGGTGAACCTTTAAATTGCACCTTCCGCCCCCCCCCCCCCATCAGCAAGTACCAGTCGGCTCAGCATGTGAGATAAAGAAGTATTGTTATCACCATTTCACAAATAGGGAACAGAGAGAGACTATACAACTTGTTCAAGGTCACACAGGACGGCTGTAGCAGAGCAGGGAGTTAAACCCAGCTCTTCTATGTCTCAGGCTAGTACCCTAGTCACTCCTCAATCCGTCTGCTTTTGTGAACCAGGATGCTTTCCTGAATTCTGAGGACGAGAACAGCAAGTGTCCTCCCAAGGAACATATTGCAAAACTGATGCAATATGGAGTCATTGTAATAACACAGATGTGACCCACTTCCCTCTCATTGTTCCCTTTTGTCTTCTTTCTCTTTGTAATTATTCTGGTTTTTTGGTGAGGTGAACTGGGCCTTCCTTATTGCTCTAGTTCCACTTCCTAATGCTGTTTTCAACTCTTCAAGGCAGGTTCCAATCTGCAGCTCCGGGTCTGGGAGTGCAGAAATGAGCAGGTCGTGTCAAAAGAAGGCGGTGTTGGTGGGAGAAACACTTTTAGTAATGAATTCTTCCTTCTCAGCTGGAGGAAGATTGTAGCTGCAATAGGAAGCAATACTCTGCAGAAACAATTATACCTTTAAGTGAAAAGGAAGTGAAACACAGAGAATAGATTCAAGCGAGAGGGTGCCTGAGGCAGGCTTTCCTGTTACACGTGGGGCCCTGTTAACAATTGTCGGTGTTTGAAGGTCTGGGTGACTCAAGAGCTTGGCAATGGAATACAAAGCCCCTAACCTCTAAATCACCCCAGGTTTGTATCCAGCCCAGATCAGTAGTGACTGAAAGCTGTATCTGATGGTCAACTCAGTCCAGTTCCTACTGAGCTGGTGTCCATCTCATAGCAACCACCATCAGAAACTGGCAGCCTTGTTGGCCATCTCAACAGAGGCAAAGGACTAAACGGGCAGAGAGACTGGACTACTTTATCCTGCTACAGGTGACCCCTCCAGTTCAGGGAGGTACCTGCACCTGTTCTTTGGGAAAACTGGTGGTAGCAATCTTTGGGGCTGGCAATCTAGCACTACATTTTCTTTGTTTTATGCACTATGTGATCCAGTAGAAATTTACCTCAGGGTGTTCTTCATAATTTTCCATTTCCAAAAACCAAAAAGTCATAAAACTACACATTTGTGCATTAATCACCAGCCAGACTTCATTATTTAAACAGAAATAAATTTAAAATTAGCCAAATGGAAAATAACATTTTAAACCAGCGAGTGTAAATATCTATATCTAAAATATTATTGTCCATTTGGCTAATTTTAAAATACAATAGATATAGACAATCACCTCAGAAGAACAGACACATTTATTTTAAACTTGTTAGAGCAATGTACTTTGGGCCAAGACTTCTAGAATAAGTTTCAGGCCTCTGCACATTTATGCCAAGTTTTGCAAAAATGAATTTGTGATGGAAGTTCT
Organism: Chelydra serpentina; assembly: GCA_037349315.1. NCBI lineage: Eukaryota > Metazoa > Chordata > Testudines > Chelydridae > Chelydra > Chelydra serpentina. The sequence goes on from JBAIAC010000004.1 coordinate 111,538,590, forward strand.
AATAGGTTTTCTAAACAGACAATTTGAATTGGATTTTGCCTGATCATTGGTGCTATGATGGCTTGATGCCATGAACTGGAACTACAATATGTTTTTACTGAACCACTTTTCAAACATAGCAAAGGAGCTCCAGTGACAATGGCCGTTGACCACCTAGAACCTATCCCACCTTGGGGGGAGGGATAGCTCAGTGGTTTGAGCATTGGCCTGCTAAACCCAGGATTGAGAGTTCAATCCTTGAGGGGGCCATTTAGGGATCTGGGGCAAAAATCTGTCAGGAAACAGTACTTGGTCCTGCTAGTGAAGGCAGGGGACTGGACTTGATGACCTTTCAAGGTCATTCCAGTTCTAGGAGATTGGCATCTCTCCATTTATAACAAAACATAAGATTCTGTCATTTTACCACTTTTTTTTAACTTCCTTTCTTTGTTTGTTAAAGTAGTAATGATTTTTTAAAGAAATTTAGACATTAAAAAGAAACCATTTTCCTGCTAAAGGTAGGATGCGGTTTCTGATCTTTTAAAACATTTTGCCATCAGCTTTGTCCTCACAAGACACCTCTGTTCCTTTGCATTCTCGCGCTCAGTCTTAACGCTTCCCCACTGCGCCCAGGTTGAAAATCCAGTTCTCTTCCAAAAAGAGACTGTAAAAGTGGGCTGGCAGAGTTCCACATTTAGCACTTCTCAGTGATTTCTATACTAAGCATGCTCAGTTTACTTAGATAATGATGGATTTACTGTCAGCCTTGCAAGGTCAACCTGGAACCTGAATGTCAAGCTGCTTTTTTTGTAGCTCAGGGACCATCACTGGGAATAGTGTATCTCTTCAGTTATTTGTGCAACCATGTTATCATCAGATTCTGCCCTCAATCTTCTACAGGGTTATAAATGTGTAATGAGAGCAGACTTTGTCTTTGCAGATAGAACTTTGTTAACTAAGTCTGGTGATGAGGTACTGAGTCAAAGGGGAAAAAAACCCAGCTAAAATTATATTCTAACATGAGAGACCTTGGGGTTCCTAACTGGGACACATCCCAAGGCCCTCCGTTTTTAATCAGTCCTCATTCAGGCAAAATTCACACTAATTTTGGTAAGACTTTTGCTAGAGAAAGGACTTCAAGATTTGTCCCACTAGCATTACTGAGCTTTGTGATAATAAAATTCAGGTTTATTAAGATGTCACAACTGTAAATAAAACCATCATGGTTTTTGTAGTGTAAAGGTATATAATGAGGAAATCCCATCACTATCAATGAATATTGCAAACACAAATCTACCAGAACTAGCAATAGCTGTGTCAATACAGTAACAAACAGCTTTACACTATAAAGAGGAACTAGATTTATTACTGCAGTTTCACCTTACAGTATAGACAAAATCCTGCTATTGTCATATGAGACAAACTGGGAAATAGCTGTACTATTTTAACGAATATGGTGAATATCTGTGTGTTTGTTTATGATAGGTTACTTGCTATGAGATGGATCAAAGGAGTTGTTAGAGGAACCAAGCAAGGAAAGCGACAAAGAGTCCTGTGGCACCTTATAGACTATCCACTGCATGTATCCGACAAAGTGGGTATTCACCCACGAAAGCTTATGCTCCAATACGTCTGTTAGTCTATAAGGTGCCACAGGACTCTTTGTCGCTTCTACAGATCCAGAGTAACACGGCTACCCCTCTGATACTTGACAAGCAAGGAAAGTAAAACAATAACACAGATGAGAGTCCTTGAGGAAAAAATAGGGAAGCTGTTAATTTGGGAATACCTCCTACCTGGCTCCATTCTGGTTATAACAGTTTAGTATATTAAACCATTACAGGACTCCTTGCCTGAGGCGGTTCCGAAGCTGTGGAACTCCTTGCCTGAGGAGGCTGTGAAGGCTAGGACTATAACAGGGTTTAAAAGAGAATTGGATAAATTCATGGAGATGAAGTCCATTAATGGCTATTAACCAGGATGGGTAAGGAATGGTGTCCTTAGCCTCTGTTTATCAGAGGGGGGTGATGGATGGCAGGAGACAGATCACTTGATCATTACCTGTAAGGTCCACTCACTCCAGGGCACCTGACATTGCCGACTGTTGGTGGACAGGATACTGGGCTGGATGGTCCTTTGGTCTGACCCAGTACGGCCATTCATATGTTATTATGTTTAGGACCCCAGCCTAGGGGGTGTGAATGAGTTGAGAGAAGCTGCTCAGGGAGCATCGGTGAGTACTAATAGGGATACAAGAAATCCACTGTCAGTCTGGGTGTATGTCTACACAGCAACTAGACAGCCGTGGCTGGACACCCATGGCTGGCCCATGCCAGCCGACTCAGGCTTGCGGGGCTTGGGATGCAGGGCTGTTTCATTGATGTGTAGGTACCTGGCTCAGCCTGGAGTCCAGGCTCTAGGGAAGGGGTGCCGAAACAGGGGGAGCCAGGGGGCCATGGCCCCACCACTTTTTACCATCAGTAAGGGCAAGTGACAGGCAGAGGAGAGGGGACAGAGAGGACTAAGTGGGGGGAGGGGAGGGCCTCCCCACTTTTAGGAAGCTTTTGCCGCTCCTGCACTAGGTCCCTGCGAGATGGGCGGGTCCCAGAGCTCAGGCTCCAACCCGAGCCCGGACGTCTGCACAGCAATGAAACAGCCCTGCAGCCCGAGCACCGCAAACACAAGTCAGCTGGCACAGATCAGCCATGGGTTTTGGGGTTTTTTTTTTTTTTTTTTTGCTGTGTAGTCAAACCCTGAGAACCTGGGTCTGCCACAAGCAAGCTGTAACTTGGTCCCCAAGAAAATAGGGTAAGGTTAATTCATGTCTACCAAGGGGCTTGAGGTGAATGCCAAGCACAGGGAAGGCAGAGGGTGTTTAAGTTTCTTGTTTTAAATACACTTCGGAGTGTGAATAAATCATACTTTGTTTCAGAGAAGCAGCTTCTGTGTCACTACATACTGCTCCTGTCCACAGGTTCCTAAGGGAAGCTCTTTAGGTGCCACGCCCATTGGGCCTGCGACGTGTCATGGTTGGCAACTAGGGGGCAGAGCCGTAACTAAGCATTTTAGTGCCCGGGGTGAACAGCCATATTTGCACCTCTTAGAGGTGACGAGTGTGTGGGGGGGTATGTGGGGATCACATGGCCCCCACCCACTTTTCTGCTTCCTGTTTAGCACAGAGGTTTTCAAACTGTGGGGCACAACTTCCTAGGGGGATGCGCCCCACAGTTTGAAAACAGTTGCCTCCTGCCAGGAGCCAGCAGATTGGAAGTTGATAGGAGCCGCCTGGCCTGCTCGGACCCCTGGCTCCCCACACTGTGGGAGCCGGGGCACTGGCTGGCTGCCCAGCAGCCCTCCCTGCCCTGTTCCTGAGCCAGGCCACCCCTGCACAGACGGGCACTCCCCAGGCAGGGCGGGTGTCACAGCACCGAGCTGCGCCTGACACGCTCTTGCATCTTCCCTGAAGGAGCTCGGCGCTGGCTGGCGACACCCTCTGGAGCTGGCCCCTGCCCATGGAGCCTGGCTGCCATGAGCTGCTCCCTATTCCCTGGAGGACTCATTCCCCTGCGCCACCTGCCTCTCAACACCCTGCTCACTGCCCAGGGACCTACCATTGCAGCCGGGTCACTCTCCCCACACTCCCTGCTCGCAGAGCAGAACTGGCCCTTGCTCCCCTGGGCTGCCCTGCCTCAGCCCCATGGTTGCCAGGATCGCGGTCTCACAGCTCGAGCTTTGAGCTCAGCCGTGCAAGCCTGGTGCCCAGCTCAGTCGCCGGGGGAAGGTGGCTGCTGGCAGGGAGGACTCGCTCCTGCCAGTTCCCGAAACCAAGGCTGTGAGAACAGAGCGACCCCTAGGGTTACCAAATTTCAAGTTACCAAATCGAGGACACTGTCGGGGGGAGGAGGAACTGGAGGGGGGTGTTTGGGGGGTGCTGGAGGGGTGTCTGTGCACTCGGAGGGATATCTGGGGGTGCTGGAGTGGGTATTTGGAGAACACTAGAGGGGTGTGTGTATTGGGAGGGATATCTGGGGGTGCTGGAGTAACAGTACAAGCAGATACAGACACACACACACACACACACGCACCTTACACTTACTATTTGCTGGACCAAGAAGTCCTTCCAACCTGAATAAAATCCTGAATGTTGGTTCTGAATGTGAAAAATAAATTTGAGCATAAATCTTTTCAGTTATTAACCGTCAGCTTCAAATGCCTTTATTTAATATTTTGAAAATAAGTGGTGGGATAAGATTGGTGATGGATTAGCTGTTTGAAGAAGAGACGAGAGTACTGCTGTACTGAAAAATATCTATGTATTAATTACAAGAAAGCCACATTCTAAAAATAGAATGGAACCTTAACCTAGCACACCATCATTCTAAAATGTAACAGCTTAAACTATTGTAAAGAACAGAAAATGAATGAAAACCACAATAGGACAGACTAGTCATAATATTATAGGTGGGGGTTTTAAGAACATCTAGAGAAGTAGTGCACCCAACTCCCCTTAACTTTTAATAGCAGTTCAGTGCCTGACTCCCTTTTGTCCCACCCGAGGCCTGAATACTTCACACATTTATATTTTCTACCATTTCAGTAATAATTTCAAAAGTGACATTCTTTGGCATCGGTGTCACCTCGGGTTTCAAGGCATATCATGTTATTTACTGTAAAGCAGTCTGCTTCAAACTTCATTTTTATTTTAAAACAAAGCCATTCCCATGAAGTTCAAAACACACGTAGGCAGCCCATTTATGGAAAACATTACAGGAAGAAATGCAATATGCGTGTCTAGCAATTTAAAGATGCATTTTTTCACTTATAATCAAGTGGACTTGTTGTGGGTTAATGTTATGCATCAGTGTCCCAGAGATCAGAATCAACATCAGCAACAAACTAATGTATTTAATCCTATTATTTCAAAGGAACTGGACATTTATAGAGTTCAAAAAGAACATGGGGCTAGAAGGATCAATGGTAAGGCTGCTGCTTCAAAGTGCATGGCTTGAGTTAATATTTTTAATCATAACATATGTCTGAGACTCAGTCTCTGAACCACTCCTGCTATATGTGGAATAGACAAACCATGTCACTGGGCAGAAATAAATTGTTACCACACAAAAGAATCTTTATATAACACAGGAAGCCCCCAACTATCTTCAGTTCAGGGAGATAGAGTGGTACTTCTTAAATCATGTCTTCAAAAATAGTAGCATCCAGAGAGGAAAACTGAGACATGATTCTGCAGTCCTTATAGAGGAAAAGCTCCCCCTTTGAACTCAATGCAAGTTTTGCTTCAGTAATGACTGTAGTATTATGACCTGTGATTCTCTTTCATTAGTTTCTTTTGCCATTTTAGCTTTACATTTATGTCTCTGATAACGTCTTTCTAGTTTCCTTGTTTTCACTCAGTGTTTCCTTCGCTTATTTTATAGTTCTTCACCATCTGACTCATTCTATAGTTTTTATTTCTACTTTTTCCCTTCAGTTTTTCTTTCTGTGCAGCTCTGTTTCTGTCAAGAATCTGAACCAGAGCTGAAGTGAACATTATACATTTTCATCTCCAAACCTGAGTAGGAGATTGAATGTACAATTACTGTGAAATTCTGCTCTTGAATCCACTCCATAGAACTCTAAGCCATTGTTCAGATCTCTTAGCCATTGTTTAGCTCTCTTGCGGCATAACTGGCATAACCAGTGTTAAATACTCTCTCAACATGGACAATGTTCACTGATATCAATGGGTGTTTGACAGATGAATCAAGTACAGAATACGCAATAGAGCTCTGAAGTGCAGATACAAGATCCACAGAACAGGTTAGAGATAAAATTGTACCTGCTAAATGTAGCCTAACCAACATACAGAAATCTGGGGGAAGATTTCAAAATAAAATCTGACATTCAGTGCATTCCTAAAAATTTACTCTTCAGGATTTGTATGATCTCCAGGGATAAGTCAACACTACTAAGGGCAATAAGGGGTTGATCCAACTCCTATCTTTAAGAGGTAGCAGCCACAGAGAATCTGAGACTGAAAAGAAGGAAGAAATGCTGACAAGTACTATTTGTGTTTCAGGAGTTATTTAAAATGAACTACTGTTTAATAAATCAAGGGGCAATATTTTCAAATTTACAATAGCAGTAATTGCTGCAAACTCTGTCTCTGGTAACTTGGCTTCCTTGGGGATCAGGGATGGATGAATCCAGTGCAAACCTGCTGATGCAACTCAATGCCTTCTAATGGCAGCAAAGCTGGTACCCAGAGGAGGTGCCACAGAGGGGCAGGGAAGAGAGCATGTGATAGAAGTGACATTTCTTCCCTTCTCCCCTCCATGCACTGGCCCTATTCCATAGGATCAGGCTCTCCTTCACCAGCATATGAAGAGAGAGGCATGGAGCCTGCAGTGAGCACTCACTGCTCAGGGAATTTTTTGCCACTCCTTTCACTTGCCACTATGGCTCAGATGCAAGTAGGAACCATGAGGACTTAGCAGGGCTGGCCTTACCATGAGACGAACTGAGGCGCCCGCCTCAGGTGCCAGACTGGAGGGGGGGGGGGTGCGCCACCAGGACCCAGAGTATAGAAAAGTCTGCTGCTGATACATATGTATTATCTCTGTTCTAGATGCACAGAGATGGTGGAGTGCTGTGCTGGAGGAAGGAGGGCACAAGAAACATAACAGGCAGGCAGGAGAAAAGGTGAGAGGGAATTACAGAAAGCAGCAGGAGCTGCAGGAAGAGAGAGGAGGAGGAGCCTCTTATGTACCTCTTTAGCACCCCCAGGAGCCTGGAGTGATTAACACCAGCTTCTCAGGGAGCTTCCTGTTTCCTGCTGCTTCCCTGAACCCACTTGAGGAGAACAGGCAGTCAATTGAAGTAGTAGGAGCCAGTTAGGCCCTTAAGACGCTGATATCTTCCCTCACTCAGGCCCTGCTACCAGCCTGCTTATTTGTCCCCTTCAACTGAGTGTTGAGAGCCACTATAGCTGGCACAGAACAGCAGTCATGAGTGAAAGAAGAAAACGCCCCTCTGGGGCAGCATTCAGAAAAAGAAAGAAAGCAAAGGAAGCTTTTCTATCTAAGCAGGAAGGGAGCTTGTGACAGGTTGGTATCACAGAAACCCCCTTGGAGCTGCCACCTGGTGTGCCAAGGCTACTTCTGCCCCTGCTTTCCTGCCTTTTCCAGCTTGGGACTCCAGAATCCTGTCTGTTTTGAGCCAGATTCTGCTGATCTGCTGCAAACACAGACCCAGGTCCGAGCCACGTCCCCTAACAGCTGTAGGCCTGCCTGGAAGCAGCTCAGGAAGTGCCCTTGCCTTGACACCCAGGTGCCCAACTCCCAATGGGGTTCAAACCCTGAATAAATCCGTTTTACCCTGTATACAGCTTATACAGGGTAAACTCATAAATAGTTTGCCTTCTATTTCAAAGATAGAAAGATATGCACAGCTGTTTGCCCCCCACCCCCACCCCTGGTACTAACACGTACTCCAGGTAACTTAATAAGTAAAAATTGATTTTAATAAGTACAGAAAGTAGGATTTAAGTGATTCCAAGCGGTAACAGACAGAACAAAGTGAATTACTAAATAAAATAAAATAAAATAAAACACGCAGGTCTAGTTCTAATCAAACTAAATAACAGATAAAAACCTCACCAGTTCCAGTCTCTTTCTTTTACAGGCTGTAGAACTCCTAGCCTGGGTCCAGCAATCGCTCACACCCCCTATTGTCTTTGTCCTTTGTTCAGTCTCTTTCAGGTATGTCCTTGGCAGGTGGAGAGCCTCTCTCTTTAGCCAGCTGAAGACAACATGGAGGGGCCTCCCCGGGATTTAAATAGACTTTCTCCCCTGGATGGATGCTCCTCCCCACTCCCTGTGTAGCATCATGTTACTCTGGAGTTTTGGGATCACATGTCCATGCACAATTCCGAAACTAGCCCAGAGACATTTTTGGCCAAGCTCAGATGTGGATTGGTGTATGGGACTCCTTTTGTCTGATTAAGAGTTTCTTGATTGGGCACATTCTTTTCTCCAGACATGATCCCATGCTCTTACAAAGGCTATGTATAAAACCAGCAAATATACAACCAATAGTCATAACTTCAACTATAACAATGATACATGCATACAAACAGGAGGAATAGATTCAGTAGATCATAACTTTTACAGAGATATGTTACATGGCACATGAAGCATAAAACATATTCCAGTTACATCATATATACATTTATAAGCATCTCCCCATAAAGTCTTATTGGGGACACCGTCACAGAGCTCTCCTGAGATACATAGACACACATGTTCACGGTGAGCCTTCCGGCCCCACTGAGGATGTGAGTGATGAGAAGATGCCTGATCTTCCAGTTAGTCAAAGTGCAAGTGATCTGGCAGCTACTGCAGCATCCATATCTCCATCTCAAATGGTTGTAACCATGCACATTCCTGAAGAAAAGTGCAGATCAGAGAAGAGTGTGGTGGAGGCGCAAGAAACAGCTGCTGCTGAGTTTAGTTCCTTAAGTCTAGATGATCCAGGACTGTGGACCCACTTGAGCAGTAGCCTGAGGGACTTCCTTGTACTGCATGGGCCACAGCAAGTGAAAAACTTCATGTTCCCCAAAGACAATGAAAATAGAAGTTTCCATCCAACACATTACTGGCGTGAAATCCCCAATGGTCACGAAGTGGAGAAGCCATGGCGTATGTACTCAAAAACCCAGAATGCTGCATACTGTTTTTGTTGCAAACTCTTCCAATCTAGTGTTCCAGCCACATTGGGTTTTACAGGAACAAAGGACTGGAAAAATTTGGCTAGAAATCTGGCATGCCATAAGAAGGCAGCAAATCACCAGAGAGCATTCCATAGGTGGTAAGAGCTTGAGATGAGACTAAGGTTAAAGGACACCATAGATGATCAGCATCAAGAGAAGATTGCATCAGAGTCTCTTTACTGGCAAAATGTTCTGAAAAGGCTCTTTACCATTGTCAGAATGCTTGCTACCCAAAACCTAGAGCTATGCGGCACTTCAGATCAGCTGTATGTGCCAAATAATAGAAACTTAAAATTGTGGTGCTGATGGCTGAGTTTGATGCTGTCCTCCAGGAGCATCTAAGAAGAGTCACCACCCAAGAAATGTACACACACCACTACGGTGGAAAAACAATTCAAAGTGAGATCATACAGTTACTGGCAACAAAAGTCAAACAGAAGATTGTGGCAGATCTGAAGTCAGCAAGATATTACTCTGTTATTCTGGACTGCACACCTGACATCAGCCATACAGAACAAATGACTTTAATGGTGCATTTTGTAACAACAACAGAACCTAGTGAAAATGTCCATGCAATGGTGACTGTCAGAGAGCATTTTCTAGAATTTATTGACATTGATGATACTCCAGGAGCTGGTATGACAAATGTGCTTCTTAAAAAGCTGGAGTATACGGAAATTGCGATAGCTGACATGAGAGGTCAGGGCTACGATAATGGTGCCAACATGAGAGGAAAGAACAGAGGAGTGCAGACACAGATCCAAGAGTTAAACCCTCAAACTTTTTTTGTCCCATGCAGTTCTCATTCACTGAACTTGGTGGTCAGTGATGCAGCATCAGCTTCTAGTGAGGCTGCTGAATTTTTTAATGTAATTCAAAGCATCTATGTATTTTTCTCTGCATCAGCTCATCAATGGCAAATTTTGAAGCAACATCTGGGAACATCCTCTCTGATGATGAAACCACTGAGTGCCACGCGATGGGAAAGTCGAGTATAGGCGATAAAGCCTATCAAACACCAAATTGGGAAGATAGATGATGCCATAGTTGCCATTATGGAGGACAATCCTATGACAGGGGAACTGTTCGTGGTAGAACAGTAGCAGAGGGAAATGGAATCACCAGAAACATACATAACTTCAAATTTCTGTGTAGCTTAGTGTTGTGGCATCTGGCATGACATACTGTTTGAAATAAATGTTGTAAGCAAGAGACTCCAAGGTGTTGACCTTGATATATCTGGAGTAATGGAACAACTGGACAAAGCAAAGTCATACCTACAGTCTTACCGGTCAGATGAGGGATTTCAAAACATTCTAAAGAGTGCACAGAAGGTGGCAGAGGAACTTCACACTGAAGCTATTTTCCCACCCATTCAAGAATACAAGAGTCACTGAAGAAGACATTTTAATTACGAGCCACGGGATAATCCCATAAGAGACCCCAAACAACAATTCAAAATTGAATTCTTTAACCAGGTGCTAGATTGTGCAATACAGTCAGTTGAAGAATGTTTCATGCAGCTCAAGGAACACAGCAGTATATTTGGGATGTTGTATGATATTCCCAAACTCCTCACTATACTGAAGAAGACCTACACCAGCAATGCAGGACACTAGAGACAGTGTTGATACATGATGACATGCATGATATTGATGCGAGTGATTTAGGTGATGAACTGAAAGCCCCTTCAAGATACATTTCATCAGGATCAACTCCAAAGGCTGTTCTGGAATATATGTGCACAAATAAGATGACCACCCTCTTTCCAAATGCTTTTGTTGCTCTGTGCACACTTCTAATGCTTCCTGTGACAATTGCCTGTGGAGAACGCAGCTTCTCCAAGCTGAAGTTAATAAAAACACATCTACGCTCCACAATGACACAGGAGAGGCTAGTTCGCCTTGCAACCCTCCCAACAGAGCATGAGCTGGCCCAGACTGCGGACCTTCAGGAAGCAGTTCAAATCTTTGCAACCAAAAAGGCACAAAAAGCACCACTTTGATTATTCAAACAGATAAAAATGCCAGTGTTTACTATGCAGAGAAGAAAAGTTACATTTGCTGTTCAGGCGTTTGAAAGCTAAGTGTTACTTACATTTTTCAACAAGGCATTTTACCATGAGAGGAGTAGAACAGGAAGAAAGCAGAATTGAGACCTTTCAAAGTTTTGGCCCAAGCAAGGGGTCATTGGGGTGTCATTTGAGCTCCCCGCCTCAGGTGCCAAAATGTTGTGGGCCAGCCCTGCTGCCCCTTTACTATGTTATTAAAGCAAAGTATCTGTGAGAATAGTGGTGATGAGTCCAATCCTCCTTCCATTGAAGTCCAAGGGCAAAACTCCATTGACTTTAGGGGGAGCAGGCCTGGACCTCGATTTCTCTGTCTTGCTAAATCATTTTTTGAATTTAAAACTACAAGAAAATCTAGTTTAAGTTGCAAAATGGCCCCAGGAATATTCTTGAAGTGAACTGCAACATCCCACGTGCCAATAGCATTATTCTGTGGTTTTGTCATTTACTTTGTAGTGAGTGTTGCGTTAAAAAAAATAATCACCACAATAAAGACACATAACAAGAAAATAATATGGGTACAACTCAGACTAGCTTTGTGGAAATCAAAATCATGGCAAATTTCCCCTGGAAAAGGAATGAGAATTAGGAATGTCGGAGGTGCAGGGGTTCAGTGGGTTTGGTGTGGTAGAACAGAAAGAGTGTGTGTTTCTGCTGTCCCATTAAAAATAATTACCAATAAAACAAAGCAGTGATGTGCCCATTCATCGCTAGTGTCCCTCTGCAAGCACAAAGCCTCCAAAAAGTCAACCGGGGCCTAATCCAATAGAAATTCTTCTGCCCTTCTAACCTGGAAAGCTGATTAAATACTTGGCCCAAGCTCTTTTATCATCTAAAGGGCAGCATGTGGCTCTCCACCCCCACATATTTCATTCCAATAGCTCAGCTGCAGCCAGTATACATTATAGCTTAGAATTTTAAACATTACATTAATTTGCAGCAAGTCAGAAATACCACTGAAAGATTGCTGGCACTGTGGTTGCTGTGCGTGGATGGGGGTGATGTAGGGAAATAAAACTAGTGTAAAGAGAGGAAAGCAAGTAAACTGCTACTTAAACCTATTTCAAGAGAGACCCAGAAATAACATCTCAGACAGCCCAGATCTGATCACCTTCAGGGCTCATGGCTAGGCTCGTCTTTTTACCCAGGCACTTGAAAATGGAAGCTAGGTTGGGAATTATAACTCTAGGGGTTGGGGATTGTTCAAAGAGGATTTGTGGTGGGGTATCTTAAACTGCTGAATTTAGGATAATAAGAAGTAATTCTTAGCTCTTCTTCAGCTCTCTTCATCCATAGATCTCAAGGTAATTTGTAAAGGAAGCTAATGTCATTATCCCCATTTTACAGATTGGGAAATTAAAGTACAGAGAGGCAAAGTGACTTGCCCAGGGTCATCCAACTGGTCAGTGGCAGAGCTGGGAATCTTCTAAGTCCCAGTCCAGTGCTCTGTGCACTAGGTCACATTGCCTGTATTTTTCAGGTATGTTAAAGGTCCCAAGAGCATATGGCTAGGTAACCCTTTTAGCATTTCTGTGACTCAAACAACATTTGAGAAGTAGGTTTTATTCCTAAAAGCAGTGTAAGGCTCACTCATTTTATGCAGTGGGTGTTTTGCCTGCCTGAGGACTGCAGGATCAGGCTTGTTGTAGATTTTGTTTAAGAGAGAGAGAGAGATGTTACTGATACAGAGTACTGTACAAGTTCACGAGGGGGATGGACCTGCAGCAACAAGATTGTGAATCCCTTACCGCACATGGGAGAAGTCTTGCTAACACATGTACACACCAATGCTATTCAAAACAAAGCACTTCAGTTGTTTTTCCACAAACCTACATGCCATCCATAGGGAAGGGCTTCAGAGCCCCCAACAGTAGCTGCCAGTGGGAAGTTTATGGAGTTTATATTCATCCTGGCAATTTTTCTTTAAATTGAACAACTTACCCTTCTTGGAGCGTGTCCATCGTTACTGAAATATTAGCCACTTGAACTGCACACAAGGGTAGAGAACAAACATCTCTAATGTGCTTTGGATCCAAATTCTTCTCTCCCCGGGAGGTTTCTGAGGACCCCCACTATTTTTAAGTTAATATGTTTCTGTTAGAAGGGTTGAAATATGAAACTAGACTTGACAGTAGAGAAATTATTTCCTGGTTATGTTGGGATTAATGGTTCCCCCTGTATTTAACACACGGCCATTGGAAGGGTTCTCTTCAGGGTCCCCTAGGTGTGCATTGAGACAATCTGCTTCTTTGGCTTCCAACTACACAAGGGGGGGGGGGGGTTGAATTTCAGTTGCTTTACCTTTCCTCCCTTCACGCCCTGACTAAGGGGGTAAAAAAAGCAGGAAGGGTTATGACTACATGCACAGATGCACCCATTATACACACACGCTCCTCAGAACACCAGGCACCTTATCCATCAAGTATCTAGAAAGAGGACAATGTAAATCAATCCATTGTTTAGAGAAGAGTGAAACAGCTGGGAGAAGAGCCAGTGCAAACAGATTCTCATACTAATTCTAACCAAGTTCTTCATTCTCCCAGCCAGGTGAGGAGAAAAATCAGTGAAGGGCTTGTGTTTGAATTGCTCTCAGCCTTTCTTCCTGCAAGCTGAGCTCGCTGGGCTTTAACAAAGCTCCATTACTAACAAACATCACGGGGTTAAAAAAGCAAAAGTGTGGGGAAGTGGGGGAGAGGGAGCCATTTTCGGAAGGGAGCCAACAAAGACAGTGTGGTTAGGAAGGGGGAGAAAAAAAAATCTACATCCTTGGAAGAAAAAGTGTTGAATGCCAGCTGCACAGAGCCTAAAAGAACGAGTGTTTCTGATGCTTTTGTCTCCTTATATGGTAAAATGATACAGAGGGGTTTCACTAGGCTGTGAAGGCAGCAGCCTGTTTCCACACAATACGGGCTGCAGAGCAGAAATCAGAAGAGCTGCCCGTCACAGGCGGTAGAAATCCCTGGTTTAACTGTGCAGCTCTACTCTACAAGTAGGGCCAGGTGCTCTCCTTACATATTTGTTAATGGATGTGACTCCCTGTCCCGGCTGGTCCAGGGAGAAACATTGACTGCCCGCTACTGCTCTGTAAGTAGATATCCCTATCCCTTCCCCCCCCTCCCCCGCTCCACAGTACCGTTAACTATACCTTATGACTTATTGATTTAAATAACAAAGGGTGCAGAGTGAGAGATGTTTAATCCTAAAAAGTGCTTCTGTATTGGATAAGGATAAGAGGAGGGGGAGATATTTAATCCCCCCTAAAAACACAGCTAGGGCTGTGAAGAGGATAGGAAGAAGGGTTTTTCATAAAAGCAGATCTTTCTGTATGTCCCTCTGTAAGTGATATCTTAAGCAAGGTGATGAGGCATTGAGCCATTTCATTGTGTTACTATTTTTACTACTCTATGGGCTATTGTATATTTATCTGATCCACGGGAGAGGTCGTAAAAAGTAGGAGCTCAGGTTTGGGGTTTTTTTGTTTAAAAATCACCTCCATTAATACTTCCTAGCCCAACAAAAGAGCTGATTCTTGTTGCATTGTAGCAATAGCAGATGCACATACAACAAAGGTAGCCTTGCCTATTTGCTATCCCACACCAGGGACAAAATGTACACAGGAAAAGGGTGTACTTTTTTATTTGGAGAGATTTAATTGGAATGAAAAGTAATAAATAGCTCTGAATTTTTTCCTTTTGCCATATATATGTATAAAATGTGTGTGAAACCACAATCACATAGGTGGATTATCATGGATTTTTCTGTATGCATAATAGAGGAAAGATAATTTCAATAAATAATGCTAACTTTCATTTTTCTGCTTTAATTATTATTCTAAACCCTCTCCCCCCCCCCCCCGCCACCAACCAAGAGGTAATATTTGGGTTTTAATATATTCACAAGACAGCATCCTATTTCCATGTACATAACAAGGTTCATACCGAGACCCAGTTACAATTACAAAGAGGGAAACCAATAATAGAAATATATACAAGAAATGTCATTTTGTTTTTCAACAACTGCTATCTAGAGGTATGTTGATTAAGAGGATTGATTACAAATAATAAGTGTTATAACTAGCAAATTTGGATTAAGTAATGATAATGAGACAAAATCTTCCCTTGGATATACATATACAGTTCCTATTGACTTCAACTGGAGTTGGCTTAGGCATATCAAAAGAAGAATAAGGACCGTCAAATAGCTTATTGCATCCAATTGGTAGGGAATTTTGTAATTAAATTTGCAGTTAAATTTTCTATTATGATCCCTTATTTTCATTTGTTTCTACATTTCATAAGCTCTCTCCTTTGGGGCTAACATCTTTGATTTATTTTTCCTTAGCCAAGTGGTGACTTTTTGGTTGCTGAAAGTTTGAGAAAAATTGATTCAGCCATTTGGATTTGAAACCCCGCTGGGACCCCTCTTCTCCTCCCCCACACTCACTTTTCTCACTGTATAAAAATTATCACCTGTTTCCCTTTCCCAGGGAGATAACTGAAAAAGGGTGGGCTTTGAAATTTGGCTTGTAAGTAGAGCTCATTTTAGAGTTTTGTATAGCCTTGACCAAGTTTGAAGAACAATTAGCTGGATACTAATAAAATTATAAATGATTGGAAAAAAATAGCTGTTGAGCAGGTATCAGGGACCAGGGTGGAGAAAAAAGTGGGAGTACTTTACCATAATCCCACAACATCTGGATGTTTTATACTAAAGTTATTAGCAGAGAAACAGCTAACAATGTTAGTATTTACACTGTTATCATTAGGTTGAGAATTAACACTTCATTGAGATGAATAGGGCAGCTCAGATGATTCAGCTGTTGCTGAACATTCGAATCTTCCAAGGTCACTATGGGCTTGCATATTTTAGCAACCATAAGGCTAGATTCTTTGTTTAAATGAAGACTTACATTCTGCAGAACGTGATGTGGTCACCAGACAATTAGCAGTGTTCATGCCACCATGTACAAGCTCAGTCTCACCACTGCTATGATTTTTTTTAGTTGACTATCACTGCTTACTACTTATAGTCTAGTAGCACGTGCATAGATGCTCCAAAAGACAGTTCCTGTCCTGAAGACAGGGTCAGGCAATCAGGATGGCTGCCTTTGATGCCAACATTTGGAAGTGCCAAATCCCCATTTGGGTACAGAGAGGGTGCTCGACAGTTCTGCTTGGGTTTTTTGTTTGTTTGGAGGGGTGTGGTTTTTTTATTTTTATTTTTTGGTGCTTGCAGCACCTTTTGGGTGAGTGGGAAGCACTGAACACATTTTCCACCTCTGGCAGCAAGACACCTAGACTAGCTCTGACTGAAGAGTTTTCAGCTAGAATGCTATCAAGGATACTGGACATAGACAGGGCCTGTACTCTCTGGCTTTCCAGTTTCCTAACTAGGGTGCTATGATTTTTAAGAGAGCTTAATGAAGCCTGGTCTCCTTTTGTGAAATCAGCATGTACGTTTTTCCCACCCACAGAGTCAGACACACAAGCGCAGGGACTGCAGCTGGAACAGTTTACATGAGGACGATTTTAAATGGCTCATAGAAACTTGCATGACACTGTCCTTAAAAAAAAATAAATCAGGATTATGACAAAAGTTACAGCTCTTGCAATTATAAGATCTCATGACAAATTTTGTTGCATTCTGTAAAGTCAAGCTTTAATTTCAGAAAAAAATTAAGATCCAGTTCCAAAACCCATACCCACATGAGTAAGTTCATTTGGATCAATTCTCCAGTAAACTGAACCTTGTGTAGTAATTTACTCCTGTGTAAGTTGGGTGTGAAACACTATCATATTCAAAGGACAGCATGTTATCTCCAGCTCACACTGATGTAAATACCTACACCAGGTGGAAGGTGGTAGGCTTTGAAATTCAACTGGGACCATTTAAGAAGAGGTCCTTTCTTTTTCTTCCCTGCAAATGATCCGTAAAGCTGCCTTAATAGCAGCTGGGGATTCCCCCATTCTGGGAATCCCCAGCAGGCATATGGTCAGCTTAATACCATTCCGCCAGCACCCAGAGGCTGGCTACAAGCTCATGTAGGTTAAAGCAGGCATGAGGCTGTTTCACCTTATGCTGGGGAATAAACTGGCCCTGGGTAGCGTTAGAGAATGGGTGGAGGATAGAAAGATGGCAGCTCAGTCAGCCCCAAGGACTGGGGACCTTATTTACATTTTTTGCCTGCTTAATTTTAATTGTGCCATTTTAATGTTGCATTTACATATATTTAGTTATTTGTGGTGCAATTTTACCCCAAATGAGGGTAAAAGATAGTAGGATATTGGCAGCCTCCAGGGAATAAATCAGAGGTACACCAACAGCCACAGAGAAATCAGAATATCAAAAATATTTAGCTATGTATGTGAGTAAGTATAGAAAAAGGTTTGTTCAGGAAACACTGCAGGTTTCCTTCAAAGCTGAATATTCAAGTACCCCTGTCAGGAAGCTAAAAAGTTATGGTTCTTATTTCATTGTTAATTTGCCCGTGCAACTAGAATAGTTTATCTATAGAATAGTTTATCATAATAATTAGGCTGCTAAGTTGTAAGATATACACTAATGCATAGTACAAGCAACTTGAGTGAATTTAACACTGCAATAAGAACATAAATTTCTTCATTTCAGGGCTTATGTGAATTTGCAACATTAATGCTGCATCACCATGAATGGAACAAGTAACTCTTTCTCACTCTTTTTTAATATAGTTTTTCATCTCATCCCAAAGTCTTCTTCGTTATGTGTTTAATTCTTAAACATTTTATTCAACAGACTAGATGATCTATTATTTTCAAAGCCTTTTCAATTTAAAAGTAGATACAAATTGCTTAAGGGTTTAAATGGATTGTAACTTTTTTTAATAACTTACATTGAGATAAAAAAAACCATACAGAGACTCAACTGGGATGTAGACATCCAGCAGAAAAGTCATTAGACTTGTAGCCTAGATCTTAGGAGACTGGGTTCAAAGACCTGGGTCTGACAGACATCTGGTGTGACCATGGGGAAGTTACTAATAGTCTCAACACCCTATGAAGTAGAGAAGTACTATTATCCCCATTTTACAGGTGGGGGACTGAAGCACAGAGAGAGAGAGTAACTACATTAACAATTGTGAGGTGCTCAGATATTATGGTATTTGGGGCTATATAAATACTTTGATATATAGATGGATCATTGTTATTTAATGTTTGTGTAACTTCTGTTTATCTGTAGGAGAGGTAGAGTGATGCACCCTTCCGTGCTTTTCTGGAAGAGATGCAGTATGGACTATTTGGGCCATTGTCATGGTGCTGCTGCATGGATTGTTTTATGCAGGATTTCTGTACAGTGGGAGAGGTGGGAATTTTCACTGTATAGCATCACATGATGTTCTCCCGTTGCCTGGTTATATCCTTGGGGCTGGCTGTTCTGGGTATTGTACTGGTTGTGTGCAAATCAATAAAAGAAATTAACTCTTTTCTGGGTGGATCTACATCTGTTGGTGAGAAAGTAGCTTAGTCTCTATGACCGTTCAGTCCTGGGCTTATGTACTGTATTACCTCTGCCACAGGTGATAGCTTTATTAACTTTGCACCATATTTCTCTCATTAACTGTTTAAATGCTACCATTAGGAAGTTGAGTTTCTATGTTTGTAATGGCGAGCGCTTGATACACTCACCTTAAACAGATCACAGCCTTATGCCTTACTATTTATTCTGCAAGGGAAGGAAGGCAGACATCAGCATGAAGAGGTATTGAATTAGTGAATTAGCCAGAAGCTTTTAGCTTTAATTGTAAATTTCTTTGCTGTTGTAGATTTAAGAATCACAATGAAGGTTATTTAAATAGGTTCCTTTTGTAGCTGAAATGTAAACAGGCATATATGTAAATACACGTGTACTTCAGTCATTTCAATGACAATTTCAGTTAATCACAATGTAAGGTGTGCTGGGTATGCTGTTGAACTGTCAGTGCTCATATCTACCAGGCCTTCTGGACTTCCACTGCCACTTACTTTACAACTGTTGGAATTACTTTAAAACTCTAAATTGGGGAAGATGCTGGCTAGTTGCCAAACATGCCACAATTGCTAGAGTGTTCACTTGCCTCTACTATTACTGGTGCTCCTCTAGCCAGGCCCAACAGAAACTTTCCCACACAAGAAACAATTTAAGTGCCTTTTAAAAAAGTAATATTAAATAGACTTTCCAGTTCATGATAGGGACTGTGCAATCCAGGTCTGAACCTAGGGAGCAGATATACTTTGTTCATGAGTATACATGCTAATACAAGCGACAAAGGGTCCTGTGGCACCATATAGACTAACAGACGTATTGGAGCATAAGCTTTTGTGGGTGAATACCCACTTCGTCGGATGTTGCATCCGACGAAGTGGGTATTTACCCACAAAAGCTTATGCTCCAATACGTCTGTTAGTCTATAAGGTGCCACAGGACCCTTTGTCGCTTCTACAGATCCAGACTAACACGGCTACCCCTCTGATGCTAATACAGGCTGTTGTCTTAGGCAATTGCTCTGAAGAACCTGAGATCAGATATCAGAATGCCACACAATAGGCAAAAATGTGGTGGGGTTTTAAGAGGGGGCTGAATGGCTGGAAAGAACTATTTCATGGCTCAGAAGTATAATTACAGATCACCTTTCAAAGATGTGGGTTTTTTAAACCAATTGGGCGTGTAATCTTTTATTCCATATCATGTGCCAGCAAGGCCTGAAAGGGAGTTGTTAATGAAGTTTCTTTACTGCTATTTTTTAAGCGTAGAAAGAGCAGAAATGTTAACTCTGGCTTTCCCTGGTTTTGCTGAATGACTTCTGGGAGGTCTTAGGAATGCTTTTTGCAAGCTCCAAACTCTTTGTTTTATTCTTGGAAACACCCCCCCCCCCCCCCCCCCCCCCGCCACATGCATGAAGCAAGGAACAAATCTACAGTTTTAAGATTTGCTTTTTTCTATCCGCACTTACTGGTCAAGATCCCAACCTGACTACAGTCATAGGGTATGAGGCTGGGCATGTTCTGAAAGAGAGCCACAGCTTTGGTTTCTTAGGGCTTGGTTACACTTGCAAGTTAGAGCACACTAAAGCCGCCCAGTGCGCTCTAACTCACTCCCCATCCACACTGGCAAGGCATGTAGAGCGCTCTGACTCCGCGGCTAGAGCACTCCTGGTACTCCACCTCGGAGAGAGGAATAACGTCTGATGAGTCTTGGCTGAGATGCCCCAGCGTCAGTGTGAACAAGGTGTTGCATTACTGCGCTCTGACTGACCTCTGAAAACGTCCCATAATCCCCTTAAGTCAAGTGGCCACTCTTGTCATTGTTTTGAACTCAGCTGTAGGAATGCGGATATGCCCTTTCAAAGCTCTGTTTCTGACAGCCATCATGCTTATCTGCTCTGGGACAAAGCGACCATTACTGTGGAATGCTGCTTGCTTTCAATGAGTGAGAGAGAGGCGGGGGAGGAGGGGGGTCTGAACTTACAAAACAGCATGCTGACACACTCTCAGCACCCCAAAAACCCACTCTCTCTCCCCCCACATACACACAACACACTCCCTGTCACACTCCACCCCACCCCCCACATTTGAAAAGCATGTTGCAGCCACTTGAACGCTGGGATAGTTGCCCAGAATGCACTGCTCCCAGTGCCACTACAAGTACCACAAATGTGGCCACGCCAGTGCTCTTGCAGCTGTCAGTGTGGACAGACTGCAGCGCCTTCCCTACTGCGCTCTCCGAAGGCTGGTTTAACTCTCAGCGCTCTACATCTGCAAATGTAGCCAAGCCCTTAAAGGCACAGTACTGAATTCCCCCACTAAGCCCTTGAGTCCTTACAATAAGATCACTGTACCATGGTATTAGAAGGCTTCCCTCCCTTCCCCTTCAAAAGAAATGACAAAAGAAAGAAGAGGTGGACAACCAGCCAATTGAGAAAGTTAACAGCAAAATGTACACGAAGAGAATGGTTAAGCACCCATTAACAGAGTTAGTACAGCTGCCATTATACAGGATTCACAGGTCACCAAATGGAAGAGATTGTTGAAGTCATGCTTCCCTATGATGAAAGGAAGTGCAGAAGAGGGAGCTTCTGCCCACTCCCCTCTAGGAGTTTCCATTTCAGGGACCTTCAGAAAGATGGGGTGTCTCTATGCTTGGCACGGGGGTGTTGGTACTCAGATCACAGGTTAACGTCGAAGTATCCTTGAAAAGTTCTTCTTCTTTTCCCCTCCCCCTTATCCAAGGAAGGAAAACGTGCACCTTCATAGAGGAGAAGTACAACCCCAGCCACTCAGACACTGTGCTTGTGGAATACACACAGCAGTGCCCACTACTGCACCTTTTCCCAGAGTGCAGCACAGACCACTGTCCCTGCATCGATCCATTTGGGAGTCTAGTGTCATTGCCGGGGCTAGACTTCCTTGGTCCTTACATGCGAGGGGTGCAAGGTCCAGGACTATACCTAGCCCTTGCCCAAGGTCAGAAAGCAGGAAAAGCCCTTTCCACACTGGACAAGGTACAATTTAGCCCCAACTCTTCTGATATCTTTATTAGCTCTGTAGAGTAGGGTGACCAGACAGCAAGTGTGAAAAATCAGGACAGTGGTGGGGAGTAACAGGTGCCTATATAAGACAAAGCCCCAAATATCGGGACTGTCCCTATAAAATCGGGACATCTGGTCACCCTACTGTAAAGCAGATTAAATCTGGAAAATTTTAGAGCACTGTATGCTAGGAAAGAGAAGAATCACACGAAAGGGACACTACCACATACTAGAAACACGGACAGTTAGTTGCCAAAAATGCCACAGAATCAGCCACCTCTGAGACAACACACAGGACCACATGCAGAGAACTGAGATCTTTCAGTAAAGATGCGTAGCCTGACGTGTTCAGCTTTGACATATTTTAGCCATTTGTGGTTCCTCATACTGAGAACAAGACTAACCCTCCTGAGAACCACATGGGTGCTTCCGAAAGCCCTAAAATAGACTTTAAAAAAGCAATGGTGTGCCATGACAAAGCCCAGCAAACGCAAAGTCCAGCTCCTCAGCTGGTGCAAATCAGTATAGCTCCATCTGGCCCAGATCATGTTACAGCAAGACAGTCAAGTCCTCTTCCTGAGAATCAGGCATATCACTCACCATAAACGAACACTTCCTGCCCAATGGCTACTTAAAACTCAAATAGGTGCTCAAAGGTGGGCGATCTTACCTCCCTCTCCCCATCAGCCAGACAGTCCATAGAATCACCCTAGTTTATTGTACAATATCTATTCCATGTTAGGCTCCATGCAGCTTGAGTCAGGTGGATTTCCATCTATCCTTCACACCTTCTTTTCCAACTAATGTTTCTGGCAAATGTTCATTTAGTCTCTTCTTCAAATAAACAAAAAAAGAAACAACATCAGCCTCTGTTGCCTGCATGGAATTGTGGTCTTGGTCGGAAAAATTATTAGATCTTGGAAAATTCGCCTGCAGATGGTGCAACAAGATGATTGATAATGATTGTGCCCATAACTGTTCAATTATGGGAAAGATCATCTCTTGCCAGTAAATCCATTGTATAGTTCAGACTGGTAGATCGTCACTACAAAGGACATCATAAATCTTTACACTTTATCCTTTGGAACATTAACATAAATAGTTTCCAAATGCTCCATGTCTGCATGGACTATGTCAATGGAGTTGCCAGACAGAAATCTTCTTCCTTTCTTGAAGGAAGGAAAATAAAAGGTTTGAAAAATCCTACATGCACAAAAGAATCACGTGTGGCAAGTGTGTGAACACCTCCGAGGAGCACTTAATTTCTAAACAGAGGGTTAGCAGAATCTCATGCTCACAGGAGCACAGACTAGGGGTGAAATCCTGGCCCCACTGAAGTCAATGGCAAAGCTGCCATTGATTTCAACAGTGCCTGGATTTCATTCCATATCTCATTACAGAGAGAGTTAAAAGCTTTGAGTCTCTTAATATAATTTGTCTCCTACATTTTATAGTGAGGATATTTCCCCCTTGCTTTTACTGTTGTTTTTCTTTTTAGTGTTTCTCAGTGTGGCAGTGTACATTTTAGTAACCACTTCTCTTCTAATGAGCTTATTCAAGGGAAAAAGGAAAGGAAGCACATTGTAAAGGTAATGTATTAAATTATTCTTTAATGATTGTCTTATAATCACTGCCCTACTTGGCACAACAGGACCTGGATATATTAACATTCTGGACATGCTGAAGTGTCCATCTTTTTTTCCAGACCTATGAAGAAAAGGTTGCCTGAGAATTTCTGGATTCCTTGGGAGCTTTATTTATGATGTGGAACATTGTAGAAGTGAGATTTCTATGCTAGGATAGCCTTGTTTATTACTAGGATTTTGATGAGCACTGATGTAAACAACAACAGTATTATTATTAATTTGTATTATGGTAGCATAGGCGCCGACTTCGTGGGTGCTCCAGGGCTGGAGCATCCACGGTAAAAAATTAGTGGATGCTTAGCACTCACCGGCAGCCCTCCCCCAAAAACGCCTCCCATCTGCCAGTGGCCCCGCCGATCAACTCCTCCCTCTCCCAGTGCCTACCGCCTACCCCAATCATCTGTTCTGCAGCATGCAGGAGGCACTGGCGGGGAGGAGCGGGGATGAGGCATGCTCGAGAAAGGGGGCGGAACTGGGCAGGAAGGGGCAGGGCAGGGGATTGAGCATCCCTGGGGCCTGGAGGAAGCCAGCGCCTGTATATGGTAGCACCTGGAGGCTCTGTTGTGTTACGCACTGAAGAAACACAACAAAAAGACAGTTCCTGACCCAAAGAGCTTATGCGCTATCCATGATACCAGACAAGAAGAGGGAGTTCTAGGTAAAGAGTGAAGCAATATGATTAGTTTATTAAGGCTTGGTCTACACGAGGAAATTAGGGCAGAATAACTACGTCGTACAAGGGTGTGAAAAAATCCACACTCCTGACTGATGCCGTTAAACTGACCTAACCCCTGGTGTAGATAGCACTAGGTCAATGGGACCTACCTACTGCCTCTGGGGGAGGTGGAGTACCTACGCCGATGGGAGATCCCCTCCTGTTGGCGTACGTAGCATCTTCACTGAAGTGCTACAGCTGCACCGTTGCAGTGTTTTAAGCATAGACAAGCCCTAAATAGCAGTATCATTCACCCACTGTCTAGGCCAGGGGTGGGCAAACTTTTTGGCCTGAGGGCCACATTGGGGTTCCAAAACTGTATGGAGGGCAGGCTTATGGCTGCTCCCTGTCCCCTGACTGCCCTGACCCTTATCCACACCCCTGCACCCTGACAGGCCCCACCGGGACTCCCATGCCTATTCAACCCCCCCACCCCATTCCCCGTCCCTTGACTGTCCCCTGGGACCCCCTGCCCCTTATCCAATCCCCCCACTCCCCATCCCCTGACCGCCCCCCCCAGAACCTCCTCCCCATCCAACCGCCCCCTGTTCCCTGTCTGCTCCCCGGGACCTACTGCCCCTTATCCAACCCCACCCCACCCCGCCCCCTTACCATGCCGCTCAAAGCACCAGGACTAGCAGCCATAAGTAGTACACCGTAAGTAGCACATTCCTATGGGGAGCAATTTAATACACTACATAGGCCCTATTATGATGATATGTGATATGATATGACAGAGGTCTAACAAAGCATTAATGGTGTGGAAAAAGTTAGAGACGTGTTATTTCCACAATACAAAAACCAAGGGTCTTCTGATTAAATTAATAGGCAGCAGGTTTAATACAAAGAAGAGGATGTACTTTTTTACACAATGCACAGTTAACTTGTGGAACTCCTTACCATGGGATGTTGTCATGGCCAGAAGTATAAGTGGGTTCAAAAAAACAACTAAATATGTTCATGGAGGATAGGTCCAGCAATTGCTATTAGCCAAGATGGTCAGGGATGCAACCCCAAACTTGGGACAACCCTAAATCTCTGAATGCCAGAGGTGGGGAATGGAAGACAGGGCTGGGTCACTCCAACTGCCTTGTTCTCTATACTCCCCCTGAAGCTCTGGTACTTGTCATTGTCAGAGACAGGATACTGAGCTGGACTGTCTATTGGTCTGACCCAGTGTGGCAGTTCTTATGAGCTTACTTTTAATTTTTTTCCCTCTGCAGAAGAGGCTGCAAGTGTGCCCATAGCACTATAGAGTAGAGATGGGATCCAACCAAATTCTCAAATCTAAACATCCCTGAACTTTTAGGAAGTTTTGATCTCAATCCCAACTTTATGAGTGAATCCTGTCTGAACCAAAACTTGAGTTCTGAACCTAGAGGCCCAAACTTTGGGAGATGTTGCAATTAGCCTCCTTCTCTTTAAACCAGGGGGCTGTGAGCATGAGAACCTCAGCTGAATACAGCTGCCCTGAGTCACAGGTAAGAAAGATGGTCACTTCAGTTATTAGGACCCAAACCATTTAAGGCTGTATAGACCAAAAGCAGTTTAAATCTTCATCTGGAAACCAACTGGCAAACAATTCGAGTATGGTGCACAGGTATATAGCAGTCCACATGGGAAATCACTTCATGGGCATACAGTTACACACTCTGCAGTAATTTTTGAATGGTTTTAAGGTGTAGTTGCGTACAGCTCACAATACAGCAATTAATTTGCAAAGATGTTGATAATTGTAACAAAGTCCACCTAAAAGGAACTCTCGGCCTTCTAACCAAAGGCAAATAATAAAAATGGCTGCTACCTGCATATCCAGAATGAGTGGTGGGGTTCAATAAGACCCCCCAGTTTGTGAACCTGAATAAAACAGTATGTATTCCTCGTGCAGGGAAGCAGACATCATCTCTCCTATTTCTTCCAGTTGCTTTCCCAGTCTATAAACATTAATTCAATCTTATCTGAACTGAATCTCAGATAGGTAACTCTCCTTTATGTCCAAGTCTTTCATAGACACTGGATAAATCAGTCAACTGCATTGGATAGGATCAGAGGAATAGATATAAGAATGGGTGTCATCTACAGACCAGCTCATACCTCCTTTCTAACCCATCTAATGGCCCATAAACAAGCTGAATAGAAATAGCCACTGAAGCCACCCCCTGGCTCAGTGCAGGTTAGCAATTGCACAGCACTACTCACTGACAGAGTGAAAAGACTCAGCATAGACCTGGTCCTCACCCACATCTCCAGAAGGACAGCATAAAGCAACACAATCAGTATAGTGTCTGTACAATAGCCAGGCCTCAACCAAATTCATTAGATGCCAAGATGACCAGAGGACTCTGGATCTCATTTGAGTTCCCTTTCCTACAACCTTCTGAATAATCATTGTTTTATGAGGAAGATTGGAGTCTAGTTGAGAATTGGAGTGATTGTCAGGGTCGAAGGGTGGTTTCTTAGTGGGATCCTAATAATCACTTCTTTAAAAGAAGACTGGCTGTCAATGCCTTTGTGACAGGTTGGTATCACAGAAACCCCCTTGGAGCTGCCATCTGGTGTGCCAAGACTACTCCTGCCCCTGCTTTACTGCCTTTTCTAGCTTGGGACTCCAGAATCCTGTCTGGTTTGAGCCAGACCCGCTAGCCTGCTGCAAACCTAGACCCAGGTCTGAGCCACGTCCCCTAACAGCTGTAGGCTTGCCTGGAAGCAGCTAAGGAAGTGTTCTTGCCTTTGACACCCACGTGCCCAACTCCCAATGGGGTTCAAACCCTGAATAAATCCATTTTACCCTGTATAAAGCTTATGCAGGGTAAACTCATAAATAGTTCGCCCTCTATATCACAGATAGAGAGATATGCACAGCTGTTTGCCCCCCTTCAGGTACTAACATGTACTCCAGGTTAATTAATAAGTAAAAAGTTATTTTAATAAGTACAGAAACTCAGATTTAAGTGGCTCCAAGTAGTAACAGACAGAACAAAGTGAATTACCAAGTAAAGTAAAATAAAACACGCAAGTCTATGTCTAATCAAACTGAATGCAGATAAAAACCTCACCAGTTCCAGTAAACTTCCTTTTATAGGCTATGGTCCTCCTAGCCTGGGTCCAGCAATCACTCACACCACCTTGTTATTGTCCTTTGTTCCAGTTTCTTTCAGGTATATCCTTGGGAGGGTGGAGAGGCTCTCTCTTTAGCCAGCTGAAGACAACATGGAGGGGTCTTCCAGGGGTTTAAATAGACTTTCTCCTCTGGGTGGACACCCCTCCCTTTCCCTGTGTAGCATCCAGCTACAAAATGGAGTTTTGGGGTCACATGGGCAAGTCACATGTCCATGCACAACTCAGTTCCTTACCAGCCAAGCCACATTCCTGGCAAAGCTCAGATGTGGATTGGTGTCTGCAAGCTCTATTGTCTGTTAAGTGTTTCTTGATTGGGCACTTAACCTGCACATTCCTTTCTCAAGAAATACAACCAATATTCATAACTTCAACTACAAAAAATGATACATGCATACAAACAGGAGGAATAGATTCAGTAGATCATAACTTTTACAGAGATATGTTACATGGCACATGTAGCATAAAACACATTCCAGTTATATCATATATACATTTATAAGCATATCCCCATAAAGCCTTATGGGGTACACCGTCACAGCGTTCCTGTGGGATGGCAAGATTCATTCTCTAATAATGGTCCCAGCAGATCCTTGCTAGCTTTCAGCATCCAAAATGAGCACTGCAGATCTATTGAGTAGGAGGTTATTGATTTAGAATCCAATTAACACTCTGAAATTCGGTAAGTTCTTGTCCCAAGATCAGGCCCAGTATTATCAGAATTACTGCTTTGAGAGCCCCCTGGGGCATGCCAGTGACAACACCACTCACACTCCAGGAAGACCTTCTGTGATTGTAAAATTGTTATTATTAAAATAATTAATCCAATAAGTGAACCAACCCAGACAAGTAAAATGATGTAATAGAACACTGTTAAGGCAGCCAGCACCATTACAGGAACATACTCACTCTATTTTTGGGGAGAGCTCTAGAAGTTGAGACAGAGCCTAGTCTGATTCTGGCACGCCGATGAAGAACTCCCAGTGGCTGTACCTGAGACCAGATATTGTATAGACCTTGATGGTACTCATGCATATGTACACATAGCTCTTCCCTTGTTTGGCATACCTTAACTTCCTCACCCTCATAATATTGGAGCGCCCTTATCCTATAGGCTAGTATATTAATTAAACAAAGGTTATTAATATACGTCAATTGAATTACTATGGTTACCTGAGGTTAGGCATCTGCAATATTTCTTCAAAAATACTCTAAAACTCGTAGGTACAGACTGTCTTCTTGCAACACTTGTGACTGTTACAAA
The DNA here is from genome assembly GCA_037349315.1 of Chelydra serpentina. Classification (NCBI taxonomy): domain Eukaryota; kingdom Metazoa; phylum Chordata; order Testudines; family Chelydridae; genus Chelydra; species Chelydra serpentina. Next base: position 111,566,686 of record JBAIAC010000004.1, read on the forward strand.
ACAATAAACAGAATCTTATGTCATCTTGTGACTTTAGGTCACCATTAGTTTACTTACTTATGGTAGCTTATTGAGCAACTACTCTTATGCAGGCTGAAAGGCCTTATACTTATACTAACTGCTTAAGCTATTCTTATAGATCTAGGCCTACAGATCTTGCATTTGTGCTATCAATTCCTTACCCCCTTATCTTACGATTACTGCTATAATTACTGTACAGCTACAGAAGCATAACTGAATTCCCAGGTTGCAGTCTGCACAGCATTCCCAGAACCTTTGGCAGTGGTACTGGCCACATCTCACACAAAAAGCGCTGTGTCTCCCCATCATACTTGACTCAACTATCTCTATATGTGCAGAAAGCTCACTTCAAATCTGAATGATATAATCCACAAAACAACTTGAAAACTCTTCACAGCATGAAATGCTCAACTCGGACACTGGATGAAACAGCTCAGATTAACCAGGTTGTTCACCAAGCGAGACCATTCTGCTGAATCAAACTTTGTAAGCATAATGCGGAAGAAAACTTCTTGTGGGCAGATTATTTCATTACTGTTCATTATGAGGATGCTTTCACCTTTCTGTGAGGCATCTGGCACTAGCCACTATCAGAGACAGGGTGCTGGAGTAGAAAGACCACTGGTTTGACCCAGCACAGTCATCCTTATGTTCCTAATTTCCCCTCAGATGAGGATTTAATTCATTAATTAATAAAAAGGTTTGAAATTACTTGGTATTAAATTAAGTATAGATGTGATACAATGCAATAGGTCTGAAGGGGATATATACCATCTTGTTTCTTTCATTGGAGTTCAAGATAAGAAGTCATAAGGCTGAACCTGCTTGTTTTCTTCTTCATGACAGGTCAGGATTCTAGACACCAAAATGACTGAACGCTTTGACTGTCACTACTGCAAGGAGTCCCTGTTTGGCAAGAAATACATCCTGAGAGAGGAGAGCCCCTACTGTGTGAAGTGTTATGAGAGCCTTTACTCCAACACTTGTGAGGAATGCAAAAAACCAATTGGCTGTGATTGCAAGGTACCTTGGACTTGTGTTTCACTGACATCACTTCTGTCAAAATAGATTGGATAGGTCTGTTCCCTGATAAAGCAGGCACCCTCCCCACAAGGGATCCCCACCACATTATAGAGGGATCTGGGTGGAAGATGTCTGCTCCATAACATCTTAGTGACTAGGTAATTAAGAACCTGACCTTCCAAAGTGCTAAGCACCTCCTTGGAGATCCAGGGGAATTGAAGGTGCGCAACACCTGCCAGGAAGTTTTGCAGTCCAGATTTCCAAGAATATCCAGTAATTTTGGGTGCCTAACTTGATTATGGCCAGGCCCACTTTTCCAGGGTGCTGAGTAATCACAGCTCCCATTGACCGGGGTTGCGGATGCTCAGCACCTCTGAACATGAGGCTCTAGGGTTCTAATGCTGGACACCCAAAGAATGAAATGCCCCAAAATTATAGGGTCACTTTTGAAAACTTGGGGTTTAACCTCCCTGCCTCAGTTTCTCTATGGGTTAAAAGCGGCTATTAATAATTATCTGCTTTACACAGTTGGGGTTAGGATTATTTGGATGCAAGTGAAGTGCTTCAGGTGAAAACTGGAGAGTATTTTTTAACATCTAGGGGAAACTTAGAACATCGGCCTTGGGTTTAATAGGTTAAAAATGTTATTGAGTTTCTCAAGTGATAAATGTTAATATTCTAACTGTTCATTTAACAATAAAAACACTGCCCAAGTAACATGGGGAGGAAGGGGAGCTATGAAACAGACAACATGCATGTCTCATACACTCTTGCAGCAGAAAGTGTCCATAGAACTAACTTAACTAGCTACCCAGGAATTCCCCCCGTAGTAGGGAACTCACCCGACAGATCTCTTTGCAGCTGAGTGTGATGTAGCAGCTGTTTCCTCTCTAATCCCCTGTGGCAACGGTCTCTATGGTGCTGTGGCAGTCTGCCTCACCTCGTGACTCAGCCCTCTGGCTAGGTCTCATTTTAGTCCCATCCTCTTCTGAGGTAACAGAAAGTTTAATAAATAATTCCAAGATCAGGTCTCTGGCCCCTCACCCTGGGCCCAATGGTCCTTACATCCCTCAATCAGGGTTTTAAATCATCCTTATTCCCTTATGTCACAGGAGCTTCACACCACCTTCTCAAGGCTGGTAGAGGAACCCAAGCTCAGCCACTGTGATGGCTTCCAATCCAGGGACCCTAGGATCAGCAGCCAAGATCTGCTTTGCCAGACACATGATCACAGCTTCCCTGGATTCCTTACTACTATTCGCCTTCCTTCCGGCCTTTCTCCCAGCCCTTTCCCAGGCTCTTTGTAAAGAGCCACACCTCCCAGAGCTCCTTCCCACAGGTCCAGTTCCTGCCCTTGTGTCGGGGTCAGTCACAGGAGCTTGCTCCAGTACAGTGTCTTCCAATCATCTTCCCTCCCTGGGCTTCCTGCAAGTCTCTCTACCCCATAGTTCTCAGAGAGTGATAGCAAAGCTCTTATCTCTCTCCCTGCAGCTCCAGACTTCCTTCCTTTATAGCACCACCTAGCGTCTCCCCATCTGGGCGTTATGCAACCAGATGAGTTAATTGGCCTCTTAGACCCACACTAACCCCTTCACCACATGTGTGAGGAAGACACTCCCATTGCACCCCTGCATAAATGTATCCTCTCAGTAAGACCATCTCTACACCCTGGCCCCCAGGTTAGCAGATGTGGTCAGGGGCAAGGGATTGGCTAGAGGGCTCCTCTGTTCCAGCTCTCTGGTGGTGGCCAAAATGACCCCTTCAGGCCACAGGCAGCTGGACATGGGTTAAAGCAGCTTTACGGCTGCTCTTCTCTAACTTACACTGGAGGCAGGGCCGGTGCAAGGAAGTTTCACGCCCTAGGCACCGGCCCTGCGCCCCCCCCAGCTAACGCCGCCCCCCCCACGGCAGCCAGCTCCCCCTCCCACAGCTCCCCACCCTCCCGCGGGTCGCGGCAGCTCGGCCCCCCACCCGTGGCGCCCCCCCAGCTCCCGGCTCAGCCACAGAGACGGGAGGCGGGAGGCAGCCTCCCGCCGCCCCCCAAATCCTGGCACCCTAGGCGACCGCCTAAGGTCGCCTAGTGGGCGCGCCGGCCCTCACTGGAGGCCAAATTTATCCCTGACTGGCCCTAGAATCAGAGAGCTGCAAACATGGCATAAGGTCATCTTTGCCCATTCCCCGCAGATTCTGCACTGAGCATGGCTCAGCTGAACCCAAGAGTGGTGGCCTGTATTTTCAAAACCATATTGAATAGGGTACAATCCTGCAGTCTATGTATAGGACCCCAGAAATAATCTCAAAACCTTCCTAGTCCAGTTTAGAATGTAATAGTTAAGCCACTTACCTCAGACATTAATATATACATTTTCCATGTCCAAATTGCTCATGTAACAATCTAATCATTGCCAATAAGCAGTTGGCACAACTATGATGTTCATGGTGGAATTACAATGGAGAGTTGAGCTAGGGTGGTGGAAACGTAATTTGCGGGGGGGCATGGAAGTGCACCGGGGGTCTAAGAGTTAGGCGGCTATTAAGGGGTGCAGTCAGGAGATTGGACTTTCAAAAAATGGTACAAATGCCAGTTCTTCTCTTTCCAATTCATTCACCCACTGTGACACTTTAGGGTTCAATGCAGACCAGTAAGGGGTTATGTCACTACCTATCCTGCAACTTTGCATGCTTTTCATGCTATGGTGCTGTGGCAAACAGCCCTAAGACCAACAGACTGCATGCAAGCATGCAGGTCACACAGTAGCTTCCAGCTCCTTTTTGCAGGGTGACCCCAATGCCCGCCCCCATCCCACATTTCCCCAAAACTGTCTGCCCTGCTGTGTCCAGCCCTCTCATGGAACACACAGAAGTTAAGTTCACTTCTCCTTTAATGAACAGCAGCTCATTCATTTAACTGGGGCTTGACAAACACTATTTTAATCACAGCACTGAATTGGTTTATCATAAAAGTAACACAAGTTTATCAGACAAGAAGTCCTCTGTTTAGGTGATACCGAGTATAAAGCTAGAAGGGGTCACAAGCAAACAAATGTAAAAATACGCTTCTAAGACTAAAGCTTAATTTCAACACGTTTCTCACCTGTGCTCAGTTCCCAGCGACTTCAACCCCCTTGGTTGAAGGATCCAACATTCTGTGATTTCAAGAGCTCTGACCCCTTTAACCCCTCAAGTGATGAATGCAAAAATGGCCTTTTCTCCCTGCTTATATCTTCCCAAACTTCATTGGCCCTGCTTCAAGAGGCAGGAAGGCTTCCTGCGGGTGTGATTTCCAGCCCCCACTGAGATTGTTAAGTAGTTAGGATTCACTTGGTGGCTTTGTTTACCTTGCATGTAAATGTGCTTTTCTTTGTCTTTGGTCACACCTTGCTTAATTTACATTGGAGACAGGTAGATAGCTGCCTTCCCTCCTATCTGGGAGAAAACTTCTTTCTCCTTTCGGTCACAGTGAACATCCATAATTCCTCATGCATAATTCCTCATATAGTGTTAACACACACACATATTTCACAATGATATTAGTCACCAGTGTGTCATTAGTTCTCAAATTATATATTATATGACACCTTCTAGATCCAGATTATGACACCAGCATGTGAGGTGTAGTGAGTATGTCAGGCTTGACAAGAGTTGCTGACACAAAGTAGTGAACTCTCAGAGGGCCTCTGTGTCACACCCAGCCCAACTGAAAAGTCACTGGGAGGGCCCCTTTTTGAGACTTTAAATAGGTGAGAAGGTTTTGCTACCCATGGCAGGGAACAGGCAATAATCTGTTAAATGGTAAATTCAGTGCCAACTTTCCTATAGCTCATAAACACATCGTATAGGGAAGGGAGAGAGTCTGACTGACCCAATAAACTGAAATCATATTTCTGCCCCTCTCTAAAATGCACTTTTGTTCTAACATCTCTTTCTAATACCCTGAGAAGATATTTCCATGTGTTGACATTCAAGAATCCCAAAACTTGGACTGAGTTCAACAAATCTCAGAGAAAGTATTCAGGAATTATTCAGGCTGAACTTTTCAACTCAGATTATGGATTTAGGGAGTGTAGGTGTTATCCAATATACTTATCTTCTGTGTTTTTAAACTAGACACTCTTTAATGGCTGATAAAAGTAGGTAGTAACATTTTAATATTTCAGATGATTGGGGGGTTTCTAAGTGTAAAGAAAAGACACAAAACTGTCTTTGTGGAGAATATAACTGCAGTATTGCAAATGAAGGTCAGAATTTCTCAGTGAAGATTTGTTAAAAGTTATTGGAAAGAATAACAAAACAGAGAAATCATATCTACTATTATAGTTTTCTTTTTACTGTAGGATGGATCTATCCCACAGGTCTTAAAACAGCCCCCCCCCCCCCCAAAAAAAAAAACACAAAACCAACAATTGACAAGCATTGTGATGCAAGTTTAGAATGAAGTTGATTTTAATAATTTTATCTACTGCATGTAAAATAAAAAATGAAGGCCAATGAAGGATCTGTATTTGTTTTCTTGTTCAGGTATAGCTTCTGTATAGCTGAAAATTTTCAAATTAGAAATTGATACATTTAAGAAACACCGTATGAGTCTGATTCTTCTCTCACTTATGCCAGTGTAAATGAAGAGTAACTTCACTGAAGTTACACTGGTGTAAGTGAGAGTAGAAGCAAGACCTACATTTTGTTTCCAGTCCTACATGTCACTGCTGGAGCCCTGAGGATCTCCATTTATTTATTCACTTCTGATACTCCCTGTAGGCCCTTGGTCATAGCAAGTGCCACTCTTCTAAATCGAGGAGTCACTATGCAGCTGGCAAAGCGTTCATTTTTGCCTCATGCACAGAGCCGGATCAGCGTATAGGCAAATTAGGCATGTGCTTAGAGCTCACATTTGGGGAGGGGGTGAGCAGGGGCAATTTGGCAATTTGGCTAATGAAAGGGCAGGTGGGCCAAATATGAGTGGCAGGTCACAATGCCACTCACTCAAATTATGGAGCGGCAGCTGGGCTAAACTTGAGCGAGTGATGTTGTGACTTGCTGCAGGGGGTCATATTAGAAGGTAGTGGCCCAGAAGTGTATGCGTGCCTAGGGCCCAGTGATGGGGTAATTCAGTCCTGCATGACATTTTCTGTTATCAATGGCCAAGTGGCTCAGTTCACTGTTTCCTCAGACTCCTACTACCCGATAGCCAGGTAGCAAGAGGCCAGAACTGGGGTTAGGATTTGGGTGCCTCATTCTCCACGGCTTTGTACCTTGAGGGGTTTTTTTTCAACTGTGGAAAGTGGGTGTAAAATATTACCAGAAGTACGGTTGACGTATTTGCTTTGGTAACACCTCATATCCACTGTGCACAGGTGTAAATGCGCACACAATGTTCAAGGCAGTAGGGGCCTGAACCTCCTTTGAATTACAGCAGTGTAAGTCAGGAGTTGCATCTAGGGAGTCAAAGTGGTGTCAAATAGGTGCAAGTGAGAGGACAGGAGAGGCAGGGTCTAGGTCTCCAGCACAGCAACGCAGAACACAACCCACTAAACCTTCTCTTTAAGACATCTAGGCCACGTCCACACTAGCGAGTTTACAGTAGCACAGCTGTACCGAGGCATTTGCGCCGCTGTAAGATCACTTGTGTAGCCGCTCTGTGCGGATGGGAGAGCGCTCTCCCGTCGACATAATAAAACCACCCCTAGCAAGTGGTGGTAACTGTATCCGCAGGAGAAGCTTTCCCGCCAACAGCGCTGTGCACACTGCCACGTATGCTGGTGAAATTTATGTCACTCGGGGGGGGGTGTGTTTTTTAACATCCCTGAGCGACATACGTTTTGCCGACATAAGTGGGGTAGTGTGGACATGGCCATACACTGAAAAAAAACCTTTTTTGACTTAAATCTAAAGGTTTTTTTTTTAATCTTGCAATCTCTTTATAGTACTTTCATGGATGACTATGAATATAATTCACAAATTATACAGACTGGTACTTTATTTAAAATGTTGGTTTTCACAGAAACACAGTTAACTAAATGACAACCTGTGATGTTAATAATACATCTGACCTGAGGCCATCACGTTAACTGTAAACATTTCTAGCTAATGTTTATAAAACTCTGACTGGCAGATTACAAACGTTGTGTATTGAATGGCAGTAGGCACTGGTAGACATTAAAAAAAGACCCCAGTGTTGCTTTTAAAGCCATTGCACATTATTCATATGCCAACAGCTTCCTAAGATCATCTCTTAAGTAAGAATGAATTTGTATTAAAAAAAAATTGGCTTCCATTTTGAAGCCCAAGTCACTGGTGGACTTGTGCTACAGCTATTGTTTCCCCCTCTTGCTTGCTTGAAACCCTGAACATTCTTTCTGGAAATTCCTCTGTAATTTTCAAAAACTCAGATGTTCACATTTGCTTAATGGATTAAATTTGACGTTTGAGCTGATTTTAGCATTCTTTACAATTTTTTAAAAATAGTTTCTTTGCAGTCTCTTTGGCACAGAGAACATCACCAATACAGGAAATACCCACAACAACTCACCTTTCTAATGCAGACCATAAGACGACCTATACAGGAACGAAAAAAATCTGTTTGCAAAATCTGAGAAAAAAATTAAAAGAGGATTGTTGTGGAAGGCTACTGTGGCAGCAGGTGGGCTAAAAATTAATCAAAAGGGTCAATCTTAAATATGCACTGCAAACAGAAAATGGAGCCACCAGTAATATATGGAACGGGATGGTTAGATTAACAACACTTCAATTAAATCTCAATCCTTTGCCGAGTTGCTTCTTTTGCTTTGGCACTGAAAATCTGACTTGTCTGATATCCTGTGTTGTGTTGTGTTGTGAGGAGGAAGAGACACCAAGGACCTTCACCTGTACATTTTCTAAGCAGCGAGGTGTTGGTTTTAGCAGTGCATCACTCAGTCACAGGACCTGCACGCCAAAAATGTACACAACGCTTTGAAATTGTATCCTACTCCTCCTCTCTTCCTGCCTTCGATTCTAAGGAGAACATCGTTTCTAGTAAAAATGCCGATGTTTTCACTAATTCATGAACACAAATATATTTGGTTACTTTCCTGTTCATAACCTCTCTAATCTCCTTCCTCCTATTGTGGTCTCTGAGGAGACCAAGTTCAGTGGAAAATGAGTAAAGCCTAACTAAAAAACAATACTGTTTCAGGGCAATAAGGGATTTATGCTTATAAAACCTGGTAACTCTAATCTTATTGTTTTGTTCAGTTAAAAAAAAGTTATTCACATACAGTCATATCACAGAAGAGGAAAAATATATTGTATCCTGAACATGTAAATTATGGAAGAATTACGGAAAAAATACGATCTCACCCTCACTTAAAGCGGCTTGATTTGGAGACGTTTGCTTTGAGGACTACATTATGTAATGCAGGATTGACCTTTGTGGAAAGATCAGGCTGAGACTCGCCCCCATCCTGTTTCTAATTCATACAAGTTTATTAAATTAGGGTTTTTTTAATCATCAGATGAAACCAGCTAGGGGAGGGAAAATATTTTTTGAGCTCAGAAGAAAAGTAATTTACTTAAGTGCTAAATATTTTCCCTGTAGATTCTGCTACAGGCTTTTTTAAAGCTCTGCAGAAACATGCAATTTCCCCCTTCTGCTTTAACCAGTAACACATACCCCTGAGATTTGTCTAGAGCGCTCTTTCTTTGCGTAGGCTATGGAACATTCATACCATAAACAAATATGCATGTGTACACACACACACACGTGTGTGCACACACACACATACACACACACACACACACAGTTTCAACTTCCTTACTTTGGGTCAAAGACCCATGGTCCATCCACAGTAATCCTTCTATATTTCTCACCTGTGCTTGCTTCCCATATCAATAGGGTAACAGAATCTCTCCACTGTAGATCGGTTGGCACAAGATAAAGCATACATTTTCAAAAACAGCCTCTAAAGTTGCACCTACAATATTGGAGGCTGGTTTAAAAATCAAGGTCAATGGCCACACTGGGCCAGATCCTCATCTGCACTCGGGCTGCTTTGCTCCACTCTGGTTGCACAAAGCCGCTATGAAGCCAGCTTAACCAGTCTCTTGAGGATGCCTTCTAGTGCTGGGGGATCCTTGGATGTCATGCTACCATGATAATGGCTTTATGTCACCCCCTCCTGGCCTCATCCATGCAGTGAGGATGGATTGAGTGTCTTTATATCCATGATCCCTGCTGCTGGAACAGCTCCTCGCAGTGGTGAGCAGCCAATGCAAATTAGAGGAGGTCTGAGGTTGCACTAGCTTGCACTGGAGACTCGTCCAGCGGTAGGACATAATTTGGCTTCAAGTTACCATTGCACATGCAGCTCAACCACAGCTCAGCAATTTCTCTAAGCTAATATGTCTACATTACACTTCAAGATTTAACCTAGCTTTGTTTAGCTTGACTCTAGAGGCTTCTGGACAAAAAAACATGTCATTGTTAAAGAAAAGGGAAAGGCATAGGCTTCATTATTTCCAACTTTAAAAAGTGCAAGTGACATTTTTGGCAAGGCTTATATAAGCAAAAAGGGGGGGGGGGAGAAGCAGTTAACAGATACCTACTTTACCAACGTTGGAGGTAAAAAAAATACTTTGAAGAACACAGCAAAAAAAAAAAAAAAAAAAGGGTGAAATATTCTTTTTTTTTTCCAGTTTCCCAAGTTTTAAAATGCCTCCAGTTTCACAAAAGACAACAATAAAGAAAATAGATCTGGGGTCATTCCATTTTCCAGCAAGCAAATTTCACATTTTGGAAAACTCCCTGTTGGCTCTAGGTTGCACTTTTCCAGGAAAAATATTATTCCTTGGAGATCATGATTAAGTTGTTCAACTTCCTTTCAGGAAAGAAATGTAAATATCAATCGCTTCAACAAGATACGTTGTTTTTGATGTTAGAAAATCTGATATTTAAGGATCAGAAACTGGTTTGTTTCAGAAGGTTTTGTCTGACGTGAACAGAGCAAGTTGTATGAATAACTCTTTGAAAACAGTGAAATAGGAACCTCTATGAGTATTACACTTTGTGTGACCTCAGAGTTGGAAAAACAAGAGCATTCTCAATTACTACTTGAAAAGAGATTTTGAGGGAGCTGAGGTGAGCAGGGCAGGTGTTAAAACAAGATTTTCTCACTGTGCCACTGTTAATGTTCTGTCTCACTAACGATAGGAAAATGCTGACATTCCTTGGTTCATTCTTCTCTCTTCTGTTCACCAATATAATTGAGTGCAAGCAGTTTGTTCAAATTAATTTTTCCAGTGTATTTTAAAAATTGCCTTTTCATGATACAGGAATCAATGCAAATTCAGATACTATACATTTAAGAGGCAGATACCCTTGAGTAAGTCAAGTATTCTGATTATTCAACCTATGCAAAAATGCAATGGGTTGCTGTCTTCTTTTTTCTTTCTTTTTTCAAAACCTCTTTAGTTGAGATTTATTTTGTAAAACCAGGATGGTTTGGATCTGGGTTTTGTCTGAAACACCAAAGACTTTGGGAGTTACAGTGGACATGGTTTTTTAATCATTCCTAAAAGGACAATCCTTTAAAATCATTTTCTGTACTGACATTTCAGTGGAAGAAATATTGTTTGGAATGCCAATCCTAGTATCAGACAATTGTGATGCCAATCCTAGTATCAAACAATTCTAGAGTAGCACCTGCAGAAATGATGTGACATCACAGGGAAAATAATGGAGCAAGTAATTAAGGAAATCATCTGCAAACACTTGGAAGGTGGTAAGGTGATAGGGAATAACCAGCATGGATTTGTAAAGAACAAATCATGTCAAACCAATCTGATAGCTTTCTTTGATAGGATAACGGATATGGATAAGGGAGAAGCGGTGGATGTGGTATACCTAGACTTTAGTAAGGCATTTGATACGGTCTCACATGATATTCTTATCAATAAACTAGGGAAATACAACTTAGATGGGGCTACTATAAGGTGGGTGCACAACTGGCTGGATAACCGTACTCAGAGAGTAGTTATTAATGGTTCCCAATCCTGCTGGAAAGGTATAACGAGTGGGGTTCCGCAAGGGTCTGTTTTGGGACCGGCGCTGTTCAATATCTTCATCAACGACTTGGATATTGGCATAGAAAGTATGCTTATTAAGTTTGCAGATGATACCAAACTGGGAGGGATTGCAACTGCTTTGGAGGATAGGGTCATAATTCAAAATGATCTGGACAAATTGGAGAAATGGTCAGAGGTAAACAGGATGAAGTTTAATAAGGAGAAATGCAAAGTGCTCCACTTAGGTAGGAACCTTTGCTTTTTGTAATACCACAAAGAAACAAGTAGTCTCATTTATGTATTTCCCCTGAGAATTAAGTCATTAACAGAAATATAATATATTTTCCACCTCCGTCTTGGCCACTGCTGTCTTCTAGGTCATTCCTTCTTAACATGGGTCTTGGCAGAAATCTCTGTTCAACATTCATCTCTGGTATTAATTCCATTTGTTAGTGGATTTACACTAAGGAGCAAACTGGCCATGTATCTCTCCATTTTTTAGGACTAGCTCTAGTTCAGTTTTACTTAGATGCTAAATATGGGTCAGAACTGTCACTACCACTTTGCTGCTACTTACATTGCTGCTTTGCCATGGGCACCCCAAATAGATGTGATTCATAGATTCATAGATGCTAGGGCTGGAAGGGACCTCGAGAGGTCATCGAGTCCAGCCCCCTGCCCTCATGGCAGGACCAATTACTGTCTAGACCATCCCTGATAGACATTTATCTAACCTACTCTTAAATATCTCCAGAGATGGAGATTCCACAACCTCCCTGGGCAGTTTATTCCAGTGTTTAACCACCCTGACAGTTAGGAACTTTTTCCTAATGTGCAACCTAAACCTCCCTTGCTGCAGTTTAAGCCCATTGCTTCTTGTTCTATCCTCAGATGCTAAGATGAACAAGTTTTCTCCCTCTTCCTTATGACACCCTTTTAGATACCTGAAGACTGCTATCATGTCCCCTCTCAGTCTTCTCTTTTCCAAACTAAACAAACCCAATTCCTTCAGCCTTCCTTCATAGGTCATGTTCTCTAGACCCTTAATCATTCTTGTTGCTCTTCTCTGGACCCTCTCCAATTTCTCGACATCTTTCTTGAAATGCGGTCCCCAGAACTGGACACAATACTCCAGTTGAGGCCTAACCAGCGCAGAGTAGAGCGGAAGAATGACTTCTCATGTCGTGCTCACAACACACCTGTTAATGCAGCCCAGAATCATGTTTGCTTTTTTTTGCAACAGCATCACACTGTTGACTCATATTTAGCTTGTGGTCCACTATAACCCCTAGATCCCTTTCTGCCGTACTCCTTCCTAGACAGTCTCCTCCCATTCTGTATGTGTGAAACTGATTGTTATGTTGGTTTTTTGGGTTTTGTTTAACGCCTATTGTATAGGAGATAGAATTGTCTTTTGCCCTTTTGAGTAACCACAGCAAATCAGTTCACTGTCAAGCAGGACAATTTTTTTTTTTGAGCTGTATGACTAAGCCTAAAAACCTGGCTATGTGATTCAGACTTGGATATGCTTGGATATTCTCCCAATTTACAATTGTGCAAATTATTCATTCTGTTTATTCTGTGGTTTTGGATTTCTACAGGATCTGTCCTACAAGGACCGGCACTGGCATGAAACCTGTTTCCACTGCTTCCAATGCAAGAACTCATTGGTGGACAAACCTTTTGCTGCAAAAGAGGAGCATCTACTTTGTACTGAATGCTATTCTAATGAATACTCTTCCAAATGCAATGAGTGCAAGAAGACTATCATGCCAGGTTAGGATATACCACTTTTAATTTGTCTGTACTTTAAAGGCCTGCCTCAAAGCCCACCGAAGTCATTGACAGTCTCTCAACTTCATTTAATTTGATATGGTTTAAAGGCCAGAAGGAACCATTTTCTATATATCACAGGCTATTCATTTTCATCCAGATGCCCTTCTATTAAGCCCAAAGACTTTAGTTATGCTAAAGCATTTCAGTCCTCAGGAAATTAAACTATGTGCCACTGGGAGACAGCGGGAGAGACAAAGGTGTCCAAATGCCAAGGCTGCTGCAATGGCAGGAAATTGGATGAGACAAAAAAAAAAGAAGCCTGGGTCAAATATCAAAACTAACCCCAGCATCCTTTGTAACAAACATCTTTACAATACCGAATGTCCTAATTCATAATCTGATGGGCCAGTTGGGGATGTTATAACCTATGTTTTAAATTATCCAGATCACCTAATTCACATAATAGATCTCCATACATTTATTATACAAATGAGATGGATTAATACAAAGAAAGGGGAAAAGGAAGTCTCAGTTCTATTTTTAATTCAAGTTTTGATAAGCATTCACATTGTGCCATAATCAATGTGTACATTATATATGAAAGTTTTATGCAGCCTGGACAGCCAAAGTTCTTATACACCTTGTCTGTGCAGTTTTGTCTTTCTTTCTTGTACACCATTTGACTGGCTGCTACCATTTGAAGAGCAACAAGGTGCTTTTAAAGTTTAACTTTTTATTTAAATTCTCCCAGTTTCGCTTTTTAACGAAATGTGAAAAAAGCAGCCAGGCTACCTCCAAAGTGCTGTTGAGTGCTGAATCTGAAAAGATAGAACCGTTTCCCTTTCAAGTTCGGCTATCCAAGAAACAGCTGCCTCTCAACTGCCTGAAACTTGGGTATATGGTAACAGACCATTGAAACATACTCTATACTTTACAATGCCATAGCATTCCATAACAATTTGAAGGCTTAAAGGGGCAGAGGTTGGGTCTGGGTCTAGAAATAGATAATAAAAACAGTTTTTACTCTTAAAATTCAGGAATCCATATGTACGCCTGGTAATGATCAGCGATATGATGTTGTTCCAGCTGAATCCTTTCTGAATTGGCACTCTCATGTAAAAATTGGCATGGATGCCTGTCAAGCTGTGACATAAAAATTGCAGGGGTTTGGGATATAAGATAGGATGTACAAATAGAAATCACACAAATGTGTTTAAAAGGAAATGGCCAAAATTGCTCAGGGTTCCACATTTGCACTCTCTTTCCCCTTTTCAGGAGTATAGATACATTACTTGTGTTTTATTAGTTGAGAAGTGTAGCTAATTGTGTCATTTTTAATTGTGAGGAGGAGTATTCATGAACATTATTTTAAATTAGTCATCTCCTAGTGTTTGGTGTGCTCCATTTATTTTAAGCTTACAACCCAGACAGGAAATCAATTAACCAAAACTTTTGCAACCATATCCCTGCCTAATGTGCGCAGCTAAAGCCACCATCACAATAATCAGGCTGCTCTACACCAGTGCTTTTCAAAGTTCGGGTAGCAACCCAGTACTAAGTCGCGGCATGTCAGGTGCTGGGTCACTCTGGTCAGCACCGCCGACCGGAACGTTAAAAGTCCCATCGGCGGTGCTGCCCAGCTAAGACAGGCTACTGCCTACCTGCTCCGACACCACGCTGTGCCCCGGAAGTGGCCAGCAGCACATCTGGCTTCTAGGCAAGGGGGCCATGGGGCTCTGCGTGCTACCCCTGCCCTGACCCCCTCTTGCACCCCAACTGCCTGCCCCTGCCCTGAGCCCCCCAAACCCAGACCCCTCCTGCATCCCAAACCCCTCATCCCCAGCCCCACCCCAGAGCCTGCACCCCTAGCCCAGAGCCCTGAACCCCTCCTGCACCCCAACCCCTTACCCCATCCCAGAGCCCCCTCCCATACCCTGAACCCTTCATTCCTGGCCCCACCCGCAGCCCTCACGCCCGCATCCCAACCCTCTGCCCCAGCCCTGAGCCCCTCCCACATCCCAAACCCCTCTACCCCAGCTCTGTTGGGTCATGGACATCAACAATTTTCTTCAACTGGGTGCCCAGAAAAAAAGTTTGAAAACCACTGCTCTACACTGTATGTACCATTGCGTGTAGAGAGCTACACATGCAGCATCCCTCTTCTCCCTTAGTGTGCTATACGACTGGTGATACAGCAACAGGGTCAGTGACTGGGTGGATTAATTCAGGAAGACCCAAGACAGACTGGAGAGATTAGATACATATCTAGATGGTGGCTGATGCTGCTCTTGGTCTTTACTTTGCTGCACTGAATGTTCAATTTAGATTTCATAAAGCAGTTCGGTGACATTACATTAAACACTACAGTAATTAAAAGACTGACCACGCAGTCTCCACACAGGCTAAATTTCCACTGATTTCAGTCTGGCAGATATATAATTAACAAGGGAGCCTCACTGGACTGTGTTTCACTGTCATCACCACCACAGTTAAAGCCCAATGCATCTTGCCTCCGAACCAAAGATATGAAAACAAATATTTTGCTCCAGCATGCAATCCCTCTCAGATTCCAGATCGCCTCTCATTAATAGCCCAATATTTCTTTTCTTCAGGGTCTGATTCTGTTGCTCCTTTGTCTCATCTGAAAATTACACAAGCACTAAGTGTTTGATTAGATTATTATTAATGTAGTGCATTAATAAAATAAGAAACACTGAGGCATTGAAGTGTCATAAAGCAAGGTAATTATCAATTAACATTTGCTATGCTGCTATGAATCAGTTATTTCTTTATTATTTAATGTTTCAGGACACGTTTTAGAAATATAAGAAGAGAAAAGTAAGTGCAGGAATGACACATTGGGCTATTAAGGGGAAGATCTAAAATCTGGGGAAGGAGCAGTGGGAAGATCCTTGGATAAAAGCTTTTGGCATCCACTGAAATCAGTCATCGAAGGGCGGAACCTTGCCCTTAGCCACCAGCTAATACCTGATTAGCTTGCCGCAAACTGATATTCTTTTAAATGTAAATATACGATCCACATTTTGTTTGACAATACAAACTGTAGTAATTTCTTTTGTAGTTATATTTTACTCCTGGCCTGGATTATTCCTGTTCTAATTTGCTGACAGAGAGAAATATATGCATCAATACATGAAGAAGTTTGCATATGAAAATGTGGCATCTGTGCTATTGTCTGGAATGGTTAAGAACAACCTCTGAAAAGCTGGGGCAAGAAGAGGACTTAGGTTCCTGACTCCAAAGAATTAAGATTGTTTCAAGTTTTTTCTTCTTTTCTCAACAAAAAGCATGGTTTAAAGGCAACTGATCTCAGAGAAAGTTTGAATGGGCATGCAGCCAGCCAGTGATGCTTACGGGGTCAGATGCTTCACCATTTAAATCCGAGAAGACTGTTTTATTGATTTTGTTATAGACTTCAAAGGCATAGAGCAGATGTGATGGGTATGTCCTAGCCCAACTAGTAACTATGTTTTATTGGAAAAATCCCAGGCAGCTAAGTACCAGGCAGACTGCGAGAGCTACAAAAGGATCTCACAAAACTGGGTGACTGGGCAACAAAATGGCAGATGAAATTCAGAGTTGATAAATGCAAAGTAGTGAGCATTGGAAAACATAATCCCAACTATACATATAAAATCTAAATTAGCTGTCACCACTCAAGAAAGAGATCTTGGAGTCATGGTGGATAGTTCTCTGAAAACATCCACTCAATGTGCAGCGGCAATCACAAAAAGTGAACAGAATGTTGGGAATCATTAAGAAAGGGATAGACAATAAGACAGAAAATATCACATTGCCTCTATATAAATCCATGGTATGCCCACATCTTGAATGCTGCATGCAGATGTATTCGTCCTATTTCAAAAAAGATATATTAGAATTGGAAAAGGTTCAGAAAAAGGCAACAAAAATTATTAGGAGTGTGGAATGGCTTCCGTATGAGGAGCGATTAATAAGACTGGGACTTTTCAGCTTGGAAAAGAGACAACTAAGAGGGGATATGATAGAGGCCTATTAAATCATGACTGGTGTGGAGAAAGTAAATAAGGAAGTGTTATTTAGTCCTTCACATAACACAAGAAGGAGGGGTCACCAAATGAAATTAATAGGCAAGTTTAAAACAAACAAAAGGAAGTATTTCTTCACACAATGCACACTCAGTCTGTGGAATTCTTTGCCAGAGGATGTTGTGAAGGCCAAGACTATAACAGGCTTCAAAAAAGAACTAGATACATTCATGGAGGATAGGTCCATCAATGGCTATGAGCCAGGATGGGCAGGGATGGTGTCCCTAGGCTCTGTTTGCCAGAAGCTGGGAATGGACAACAGGGGATGGATTACTTGATGATTACCTGTTCTATTCATTCCCTCAGGGCACCTGGCATTGGCCACTGTTGGAAGACAGGATACTGGGCTAGATGGACCTTTGATCTGACCCTGTATGGCCATTCTTATGTTCTTTTGTAAAAGGGTCAGGGACTAACGAAAGCTTAGGCCCAAATAAATGTGTTAGTCTCTAAGGTGCCACAAGTACTTCTCGTTCTTTTTGCGGATACAGACTAACACGGCTACCACGCTGAACCCTAACATAACTGGCATTTCCATCAGACTCGTCCACTTGTGCTTGTATCTGAGGCACAAACACAAAGCAGAAACTAAATGAAGAAATAACTGTAGGACTTTAATAAAAGATGTGGAACAGAGTGAAGGTAAGGCTAATACTGCAGATTTCACAAGAATTCCTAATTAATGAATTCTCACAGGGCCATCTGAAGGAAGCCTGAGGCACTCTGTAGCTACTCCTCTCTCCTTACCATAACTCGCACACTCTGGAAACTTCGTCTGTGAACAGCACCCAACTCCTTGCTATGCTAACTAATCACTACACAGGTTCTAGCAATCAGTAGAACCAATTCAAAACTACTATGGTTAAAACTGCTATAACTGTCAGCATGAAAGGCTTCATTTTGTGCTTGGATCTCATGACAGGTACACGCAAAATGGAGTATAAGGGCAACAGCTGGCATGAGACCTGCTTTATCTGCCATCGTTGTCAACAACCAATTGGAACAAAGAGCTTCATTCCCAAAGATAATCAAAACTTCTGTGTACCCTGCTATGAAAAGCAGTTTGCCATGCAGTGTGTCCAGTGTAAGAAGGTATTATTTTTAATTTATGTATCTCAAATTTACAAATACCTACCAAATTGGTGGAAGGTTTTTTGGTTTTTTGTGTGTGAGATAAATTGTTATGAAAACAATGATAAAATCAGCTGACCTTAGGAAATGCAGTACAACTTTAGGCTCCAATCCTGAAAACCCTTATTAACAAGCTCAGTGCTTATTACCACGAGATGTTTCCTTCAAGGGGATGGCATCTTTAGCTCTGAGTGCAGGAAAGGCATGAAGGGTGAAATTTTCAAATTAAAGCACTAAGCTTCAGAGATCCAACACAGCTCCCACTGAAATCAGTAATATTTTCCCATTGACTTCAACAGGAGCTGAGTTAGGCTAATGCTGAGTCCTCTTGGAAATCCCAACCATAAAGATCAAGAGGAAAAAAGAAAGAGTTGCCATGTTTATAGCATATATTTTCTGAAATCAACATTTTTGAAGTCATTACTCAGTAATAGGTCACAGGTGTTTGCAGGATCAGGTCAATTGTTTGCACAACATATTTCCTACAGTTCATACACCACCATTCTATAGTGAATTAGAATTAAAAAATACCAGAGGAAGAAATAAAGTAATGACTTGATCCTGCAACCCAGTCTTGTGGCTGATTCCTTGCTCACATAATTTAGTATCACTGACTTCAGTGGGATGGTTTGAATGACTCATTATGTGATGGATGTCCAGGACTGGGTCCAAGAGATGCAAGCAAAGGAGAATAGATACATTTTCAGCAGAGATTTGAAATTAAATGGTCTGTTGTTGATGAGGAAAAATAAAAGGGGTCTGTTTCAGACAGAGGAAGCTGCAGAGATAAATTATTTCACCACCAGGGATGGGATTATGTGAAAGCATGGAAAGGAGGCCAACGTTGAGATGAGCACAAGGAAAGGAATAGAGAAAAACTTGATAATGAAGCAGGATGGTGTAAGGGTTTTATATACAAAGAGGACAATTTTGAGCAAGATTACAAGATGAAAAGGGAGCAAATGAGTTGTTTAAAGATGAGACTTTGCATAATTGGGCACGATAATCGCTTATCCCAAACCAAGACTTCCGTCTCAAGGTCAGTTCCTGCCAGTAATCATAAAAGTTATTCCTGGTTTTAAAAAGAAATCATCCTCAGTAAGAAGGTGACCTCACAAAACCTCTTTTATTCTTGAAAAAAACAACAACACAGGCTATCACTACAGGAGGTGTAACTTACCGGGAGCAGCCCTGGCACAAGGAGTGCTTTGTTTGTACTGGATGCAAGAAGCAATTGTCTGGACAGCGCTTTACCTCCCGGGATGAGTTTGCATATTGCCTGAGCTGCTTCTGCAATCTCTATGCCAAAAAGTGTGCTGGATGCACCAACCCCATCAGTGGTAAGTGTTTTACTACCATGATCTTCAGAAATGTAGAAGCAGTTAATTTTAAAAATATTTGTTAGAAATGTAGTGATCAAGTTAATTTAAGAGACCCAACAAGTATCCCAATCATATCATATCCTGAATTTGAGCACTTTTACTTGTGCAGTCTTTGGAGTCTTGGGAAAAATTGAATGAGTCCCTACTTTGAATTTTTCTCCTTTTCATTTGATTTCCAGGGAACATGTAGACATATCCTAAACCAGCTTTGCATATAGTAGGACATACATACCCCATATGGTATTCAACCTGCTTTTATTTCTGAGACACTACTGTACTCACCAACTATAGTTACCCCAATATTAAAAGTACATTTAATTATGTCTCATATTCGACTGCAATGGGGTTTTCCTGGATTTTCAGGATAGGTGCCTAGAAATCACAAGGCTTTGAGGCACTGCCATTCAATATAAAAATATTAACATCACTAAGCATAAAAATATCACCCTCCATGTGAGGTGGTCAATGCTTTAGACATGCGAGTTATACAGTCCAAGACTGAGGTTCTGAGTCACAACTCTGAGAGAGTCTCTCATCTGACACTACCATTGCTCTGGCCCAGGCCATTATTTCACTCATTGCCTGTCTGCTTACACCTCTCCTGCCATTACCAAGAGTCCACTTTGGATGGCACACTTAGCACTTCTTTGCCATCATGGAAAATCAACATTTCCTGTCTATCTTTATGCTGCATTTTCTCCCTTTGAGCTTTTTGATACTAACTTCACTTCCCTCCCAACTGTCCAAAATACTCTTGCCAAATCATCTTTCACCTGTCAATTCAACCACGTTGCACACATCCTTTCAGTGTCTTCACTGACTGGGACTGCACTGCACCCTCGGCATCAGGTTCAGACAACTTGCTCTTGCTTCCAAGGTCATGCAACACGCTGCTCATACCAAAATCTGGGCCCTTGTCCCCTTTCACATTCCTCCAAACTTCTGCTTCACCAATGAGGCCATCCTCAATGGCCCCTTCACCTCTTTCTCTCAAATATTTTTGCACTTTCTTCCCATACTTCCACTTTCTTGACACACCCTCCTCAAAACTGTCAAACCATTGCCTTCACTCTACTCAGATCACTCAATCCCAGTTCTGCAACGTCACCTTCACAATTGAGCAAGTTCACATTTAAAAAAAATTTAAAACCCTAACCTTTCAAGACATATGTATCCCTGTACTGAATAACCATGTTATCGTATTTCTGTAACCCATATCTTTCCTCTCTGTTCTGACTCCCTGGTGTACATTATTCTCTGTCAAATCCATCAGTTAAGGCTCAAGTCCATCACTTAAGGTCCAGTTCCTACTCACACTGAGTAGCGTGAAGATTAAGGGCTGGTCTATGCTAGAAAATTACATCAAACCAAAGCTATGTCATTCAGGGATGCGAAAAATCCACATCCTTGAGTGACACAGTTAAGCCGACCTAAATCCCCATGTAGACAGCACTATGTTGATGGAAGAATTCTTCCATTCATCTAGCTACTGCCTCTCTGGGAGGTGGATTACCTATGCAAATAGGAGAACCCCTCCCATTGACAAAGGCAGTGTCTACACTGAAGCTCTACAGCAGCACAGCTGTAGTGTTTTAATTGTAGCTAAGCCCTAGGATACTACTCACCACGTGCAAGGATGGCAAAATTAGATTAAAACAAAGCAGGAATGGAATTCTCTCTCACAAAAAGTTTCTTTCATTGCCTTATATCAGATATCAGTAGCAGTCCCCAAATAGCATTCTTACACTAAGCCACCTGATGACTGGTACTCCATTGTTTTTCCTTATCACTTTTGGTTTTTAAATAGGACTCGGAGGAACCAAGTATATCTCCTTTGAAGAACGGCAGTGGCATAATGACTGCTTTAACTGTAAGAAGTGTTCTCTTTCATTAGTGGGCCGCGGCTTCCTCACAGAAAGGGATGACATCCTTTGCCCTGAGTGTGGGAAAGATATTTAAAGTTTAAAACAAGGAGGAAAGCAGAGCTGTGCTTGCAATACATATTTTTTGAAACATGCAATGTTGTGTACTAGCTTTAGTCAACCATATGAAGACTTTACTCTTCCGTGTTTCTCAGTACCATTCACATCACTTAACCCTTTTTTCCTCCAGACTGTCTAAATCCAAAGGCGGATTGGGAGGGAGGCAACAAATGATTTCAGAATCTCTAGATGGGTTGTTGATGGTTAAGAATTTACGCAATTAACCAAGATCAGTGCAAGACTTGAGATATGAAACGTTTTGGCTGTTGTTGACATTTTATTTTCTTCACTGAATATTTGAATTTACAAACCTGACGTAGTCTTTAAGAGAGTGATATGTTTGAAGGATTACAATGACTACGTGCTATAACTCCATAGATAGATTCAGGGTGAAATCTTGACCCACTGAAGCAAATGGCAAAACTCCGTTTGACTTCAATAGGGCCAGGAGTTAAAGCCTAGTGTTCTTGGAATGTGTAATTGCAGTGTGCTGACAAGTGTGTAGAAAGATGAGAATGTAGGGTGTGTATCAGTGTTAAAGGATCTCTGCCATGCCTTAACTAAGAGAAAATGATTATTAATCATTTAAGTGGGAGTGTTTTGTAACAAATATTTTATTGCATGACTAAATGATCATTGTGTGAAGTACAAATTCTGATTGTATCAATTGAAATTACACTGCACATTGTATTTCTTAAAATAATAAAATCATTTAATAAATGCACATTTTTCATGATTTTGGTTTTTTTAATTACTTTTAATGTGTCAACATTTTCTAAAGTAGAGTGTACATAGAACACTTCCAAAGTTTAAAAAAATACAACGTAAGCCATATAAATACAACCCACTTCTCTGGAGTACTAGTGAATTTGCAGGGTTCTGATAATTATCCTCAAATGGATGCACCAAAATAGCAGATAATCTCCCATTGATTCCAATGGGTGGAAGGCTCTCCAAACAGAAATGAATAATAACTGAAATGTGCAAAAAGACCAAAGTAATATCACTCACTACAATAAATAGTGTATGTTTAATTGCTATATTTAAAAACTGGTAAAAAGGATTCTTCTGAAAATAAAGTTTTAACATCAACCTCAATTTGGGGTAGGTGGTCAATTTAGATCCATATGGCCTTATATAAAAATGTTGACCATGTCCAAAACGTTGTGTGATTTTATGGGTAAAACATGAATTTGAGAAAAAACATTTGTAATTTTTTTTATTTTGTTTTCTCACCCAGTTTATCATGAAATATCTGAAAGCATTTGCAGACATTGATCTCCGGAAGTGTTTTTAGCCCTAATTTTTGCTAATAATGGTTCACAATTACTAGGGATATGTTCTTATATCATTGAGTCTCTTCTTTGGAAACTCAAAGCGCAAAGTTCTTGCCTTTAACCAGAGCTAGTTGATCTATTCATTACAAACTGATGTTCTTCAGAAAAAATGGAAACCCAAAATTAAACAAACAAAAAAGCAACATGAACTATGGTAAGGGGGATATTTGAAGAGTAAATAGCCAAAGACATAATGAACAGCTTTCAGATGGTTGAAGGCATTCCGCTTTTGGCCTCATCCCTCACAACTCATTCAAGGCATGCACCAATATTCATCTAACACACACCTTATTTTGGCTTCTACTCATTAATGTTCTTAATCTCTTTCTGATTTGAAATGTTGCTGTCTTTTAGACTAATATATGCTGTCAGGTAGTATGTTAGCATTACCAGGGTGGGACCTTGCTCCAAAGGGAATAGGTCAAATCCTTCCCTGAAGTATGAGTACTGTATCAGAGGCAGTCCCACAGGATAAATCACTGCTCAGGATTAAGGACTCAGATTTTAAAACCAGAAGAGGCCATCATGATCACCTACTCTGATCTCCTGCACATTACAGGCCATAGAATCTAGCCTACCCACTCCTGTAATAGACCCATAACTTCTGGCTGAGTTACTGAAGCCCTCAAATCATGGTTTAAAGACTTCAAGTTACAGAGACTCCACCATTTACACTAGTTTAAACCTGAAAGTGACCCATGCCCCATGCTGCAGAGTAGGGTGACCAGATGTCCCGATTTTATAGGGACAGTCCCGATTTTTGGCTGTTTTACTTATATAGGCTCCTATTACCCCCCATCCCTGTCCCGATTTTTCACACTTGCTGTCTGGTCACCCTACTGCAGAGGAAGGTGAAAACCCCTTAACTACTCTGCCAATCTAACCCCAGGGCATCCTTCACCACCCCAAACATGGCACTCAGTTAGATCCTGAGCATGTGGGCAAGACCCACCACCCAGACACCTGTGAAAGAATTCTCTGTAGTAATTCAGAGCCCTCCCCATCTAGTGTCTGATCACCATTGGACGTATTTGCTACTAGCAGTTGCAGATCTGTGGGCAGTCTCATCAGACCATACCTTCCATAAATTTATCAAGCTGTTTTGAAGTCAGTTAGGTTGTTCCAGAACTTTGCTCCTCTAATGGTTAGAAACCTTCATCTAGTTTCAAGCCTAAACTTGTTGATGGCCAGTTTATATCCATTTGTTCTTGTGTCAACACTGGTGCTTAACTTAAATCACTTCTCCCCCACTCTGGTATTTATCCCTCTGATGAGTTTATAGAGAACTATCATATCTCCCTTCAGCCTTCTTTTGGTTAGGTTAAACAAGCCAAGCTCTTTGAGTCTCGTCTCATAAGGTTACTTTTTTGTACCATTGCTGACACTCTGTTTCCATTACTTTTTGCCTTCAGCTCCTTAAAGCCCTGCACGGATACAAAATTTGTATCTGCAGCCAATCCGCAAACATGGTCCACAGTTATAAAGTGGATTCGCAGGGCTCTACTGATCCTTCTGCTATTACTGGTGTGGTTTAATGGACTGAAATTAGAGTTGAGAAATGCAGACTTTTCTGAGCCTGTGCACGCAGCACAGGGTAATTCAGTTCATAGCACCTGTAACACTGAGATATTTACCTCCCTGAAGTTTATACAATGCTTTTATAAAATGGAAGAGCTGTCTCCAAGCTATTTTTATCATCTACCTATCCTTTTTCTATACTATATTTGTGAATTTGATTATTCCTCAGAGATGAACCTCTTTATGTCTTTGTATTCAATCTTATTTCTATATCAGCCAGTTTCTCCAATTTATCAAGCTTGTATTTTATTCAATCATACCTTCCAAAGTCTTCATGTTACCTAACAATATTTCAGTTCAGTTAGTGTGCTTGCTCCGTACAAGACAACTTCTGAACAGGGCCACTCCTTATGCTACAAGTGGTATGAATTTGTAATGAACATTACTGGTAGAGAAAAACTAAATTAACATCTCCAACTGTATTCAGGAATGGACTTTAACTGTTGACTGGTATATGAATTTTTTGGGGTGGTTCAGCCTCACCAGTGAAGACATGACTTTAATCCAGCCATATGCTGTTTATTTTTAATTTACATAATTCTTTCTAGGTCTAAATTCAAAATTTAGCAAACAATTTAAGAGCTCAAGAGAACACACAAGTGATTTATTTGTACAGAAGTCACAAAGTAACATACCTGCCAGGACAAATGTTAATTTTAACTTTGCATAGCTACTGTTGCAACATGTGTAGTCATGTCCAACACCTTTTGGTCTGGCACCATTTCTAGTTTAGATTTGCTACAGAGAAAATTGCGGGTGATGGAGTGTGCTGGCAGTGGAATAATATCATGGAAAACAATCCATTGAAGGAGACTCCTGGCACAAACTTCAAGAATAATGGCCATGTCAGACGGTGAATACCCTCTTTATGCACTTTCCAGATGGAAGTAATTTGTATTCAACAGGAGTTGGAGAAGATCAGTCAATTATTTATACCTGACATCCTTTCAGAATATAAGAATGTCCCTGTCATAGTTACCGATGTAAATCAGCTTTCAGAATAAAGAGAGAAAAAGCAACTCTGGAAATCTTTGTACCCAACATGGGTTACTTATTACCTACAATGAAGCTCCTTTAAAAACTAAAATTAGTAGAGCAGTGCAGTTTGTGCAAACAGAACTGTAAACTAGTTGTATATGTGAGTTACTTGCACAATAACATTATTTAATGAAGAGAAAAAAAGCCATCCAGTCCCAAACAATTTTCATTTTACAATATCAGATAAGTTAACCCTATCATTTTTATCATCACTGACTTTCTACATGAGCAAAAATGCACTTAGCACTCATACAATACTACCCACGTAGGTCTTGATACTGCATCTAACACCATAGTATCTGATCATAGTACTGATTGCATCCAGGATGGCTCTCCAAGCAGCATGCTAGAAAAGTGATATTCTAGGGACTGTAAATAAATTATTCCAAAATACAGTAGCAGTTGTCCTTGAATTGTGTGCGTGAACGTATGGAAACCTTAAGCACAGAGGATATACTTTTTTCTACATACTTTCAGAATAGGTCACTTGGTTTCTGTATCCATGTTTTGATCCCAGACATCTATTGATAAGATTGTTCCCATATATGACTGGGTACTATCTGCTAGTCTAAACTTTCCAAATGGTTCCATGTTGTTGGTTACCAGAAAAGTTCATTTTTATTTTAAGGAGCAATGTCAATTTCTTGCTTATATTGGGAATAAATATTAGGAAATAATCCACCGTGTTTCAAGTTATATGCTGAAAACCCCAATGAGCAGGTTGTAGCCGGGCCAAATTAATCTCTTCAGCGCTGGCCCACAGAAGTTCTATGGGATTCCTAAGATACCAAGCCAGTTTCAAAAGGGTACTTAGGTAGAGGCCAAATTCCATTAATTTAGGCATGAAACAGACTTCCAAACTTGTCATCCACAGAGAACTAAAGTCAGATTCACCTACCCTGTTTGTCATGTTTATTGTTTAAATCCATCAGTTTTAGATTAGTATGCTGGTTGACCCAACAATGAGAAGCAGTGTATTTAGAATTTAATTTATTGTCTGCTGAAGCGCAGAGTTTGGCCTCAGGAGTAAAGGTAAGCGCTGTTTTCTAGTATCCTAGGTCTGTTTTACCTTTACATCATTTGATGCAAGGTCAGAAAATTAAATTTTGAAAAACTATACAATACACTGAAAAAGTTCTGACAGCCCAATTTCATGCTCCAGTAGAGTTCATGTAATGTCACCAGCAGTGTAAGCTGGTACACTACAAAGACTGAGGCAACCTCTCTCACCATTCAGCTATTACTCTGAAACCAATGGATTATTTTGAAGTCCTAATGTAGTACATTTTTTGTTGCTCACGCCATTTGTTATGCTCTCAAACTATTTGGGTGTCATGTGACCCTCAAATGAACTGTAATTATGTTCGTCTACCTTCCACACAAAAGTAATTCCTTCATTTAAAACAAACACAGAAATAACAATACTCAAAAACTAAATGTGGAAGCAGAAAATAAATTGTAAATTTTCTTACAAGATACTGTTATTTTAGGTTTAATTCTAGTTAAAAGTTGAATATCAGTGAATAAGAAGTCCCTCTTATACTTCTGCAAAAAGGCATTGTCAAACCTAGGGTGACCAGACAGCAAGTGTGAAAAATCGGGACAGGGGGTGGGGAGTAATAGGAGCCTATATAAGAAAAATACCCAAAAATTGGGACTGCCCCTATAAAATCAGGACATCTGGTCACCCTAGTCAAACCACACAAAGGCATTGTTCCTCAGGATATTCCAAGATGGGAGCCTCCTGTAGCTTTTCTTTCCTGAGAGTGCCTCCTGCAGGAACCTATAACCTGATTAATTTGCTGAGCTTCTGACTGCAGGAATTAGCCCTCTAAGTAAAGGCTCTGGAATGTCTTGCATGCAGCAGAACCAGAGTGAAAAGGGTCAGGGTAAAGAGAGGCTACATAGAGATTACCATAGATCTTGCACACTGCAGAGCATAGCTCCCTAGCAATCTCTTCAAGACATCTACCGGATTGGTTTGGGGTGGGCAGAGACAGGCCAAAATTTCAAATAAACTTATTTTTAAAAAACCAATATATTCATCATCATTGTGCACCAATAACCTTTGCAATGTCAGTACAACTCTGGAAACAGTGTTTGTTAAAAAACAGCCAAGAGAACATAACACAGTTTTATATGTAATGTTCTGTCAATGTTTTTCTAATTTCATGCTAACTTGGCAATGTATTGGGGATCACACAATATTTTAAACAGGTCACGGTTGGGACCTGAACTTCTTCAGTGTTCTTTAAAAAAAAAAAAAAAAGGGTGAGGACCCGAACAACCAACAAGTACACCAGGTATGTGTTGTGCACAATATAGAATAACCCAGAAGTCTGTCAGAGTTATCCGGATAACCATGCCTTTGACCCCTCGTAGTCACCTCAAGTGCATCCCCTTCTCTCAGGTCTTAAACCATCATCTGTCTCTTTGGGTGGAATCACATGATTCTTTCACGCTCAGATCAGGCCTTGGGCTGTGGTTACTGGTGCTAACTGCAATTAGCTCAGCAGGTGTGACAGAGGCTCAGTTCCCTGCATACCTGTTTCCTCCAAGAGTAATAGCAGTGACCAAACAGCTTTCTTAAAGCATTGTTTATTTAGAACAGCACTTCAGAGAAAAACCATCTTAAAAAAACAACAACCAGCCTATATGCATATATCTGCCTTTCCCTAAGACTTACCATTTCCTGGATCTGGGGAAAGACACATATTTTGGACTCTTCTGCAGAGCCTCTTTCTGTGTCAACCTGTCCCTCTGCAAACTGACTCCCCCAGAAAGGGCTTTTTGACTGTTAGGTGTTCTTTTGATCTCTGGGTTCCCACCCTGGCAAAACAAGGCTTGCATTTTGGTTGAAGACAATGTTTTCTCCCACCAGCTTGTAACTGCCCCTCAAGGTTGGCTTGGAGGTTGCTTGTCGGGAGCTCGTGTTGCTTCCTTGCTTGTTTTCCCCCACAGCCCCCTATTAAGCTAGAGCAATACATTCATACAGGAAAGTCTCATAACCCAATATACATTAACTTCATGTCACTGACCAGCTCTCACGTTTCATAAAGCTACCTCCTCCCAGTATTCTTCGATTATTACATGGTTGTGGAATTACTGTCTCACTTCCAATAACACAAGTGATTCTATTAGAATTATTTTTGCAGTTATTAAACTTTGCAAATTAGGTGTACATCAGAAGCTACTGCTGCAAAAAGCAATCAACATCTGAATGAAAAATTCTGAAGGTGAACCAAAATACAGCAGTGGAATTCATTTCTACAGCAGAGAGCTGGACCAGCCATAACCGGATCAAATGAAAACCTGGAATTCATGTCTAAATCTCCCCTGCTCTGTACAGAAGTGAAGACAGCAGTGATTTCTGCAGCCCCCTTTGAGTTAGGATATATAAGTGTAGGAGAGGGGAAGCCCTAAAGAACCCATTTTAAAAAGTGATGGATGAAGCCTCTGAAAACAGCCACAGACAGGAACTGCCTTAGCAATATCGTTTCAAGAAAGCAGACGGGAACGTTGGTGTTCCAAAGCAAGTATGGAGGCACTACCCTAGCCTTCTATGAATCCCCCTGATTTATTCTTCAAGGAGCCAAAACTGAAGCCAAGACAGAATGGGAAATTTTGCAAGGGGAATCTTGAAAAATTTTCTTTCCCTAAACTCCCTTCTCCAGGTTTTACTGTCAGCAGTGAACAAGCTAGATCTGGCCTAGAGTTTTTCCATTATCTTGTATAATTAAAAACAAAACAAAACCCCTGATGATCTTTGATTGGCTTTTTAAATCAGTAGCATGCAGACATGTGGACATTTATTTTGTGGGGAAAATATCAGAAAATTCATCTGAGTAAAATTAAACATTTAAAAATGCTCTTCAGATTATTTAAACATACAGTGATCTATACTTACTTCTCGATACACAACCAGATCGGGGGAAAGAGTCAACTTAAAATCTAGCATCACCCAAGGTACACAAAGCCAGTTCTTCCCTGGAGCATAGTTGAGGTCAAACCAGATATAATGGTCCCCTCTGGCCTTAACAAAAAACAATCTTTAAGTAAATATGACCTCTTATCACAGAGCCAGAGACTGCAAGGAATGGATACGTGAACAAGTAGCTCTTTATCTGTCATTGGTATATTTCTTCTATAGAGCTGGGTATTTGGTCAGATATTTGTCCATCACTTTCATTCCTTAAAGCTATTTTAAATATTGCAGTGGTTTGTAAGATATCCATATACACCTGATAATAAAATTGTTTAAAATTTTGAAAATGACACTAATATGAAAACAAGTTATAGTTTAACGGTCTTGCCAATTTACTCCTTTTAATGTAATATAGTGTTTGAAAATATATATATCTCAAATAACTGGAAAACATCTGCCTTTCAAATAATTTCCTAAACTGCATAATCTTTCTTCCAAGAACAATAATTTATAATCAAGGAGCTCTAATTAGGGAATAGCTAGAAAGTGTGCCTTACATGGACAAATTCACTGCTATCATAATCTGTATATAAAAAGTGTCACACAGGTATTGTATGCAAATTGGTAACATGCTGGTCATTAATATTATTGCATGATGCATGGATGGGTGGTGTATAAAGAATTATAGTATGTGCTGGAAATATATTTTTTAAATGTAGTTTGCAAGCAGTGCATAAGCCCAGCCTGCCCTAGACAAATGAATATTGTTTCGCCAGCTTAACTACGTTGTCTCTCTGATGTAAACTGAGCAAGGCCAGGACAAAAACAATAGAAGTACATTTACATACAAGATAAATAAAGCCATCAAAATAACATGCGAGGGAGATGACCATTTAACTATCACAACTGGGGATGGAGGCTGTACCTCCAGGCTCTTGAAACAGACAATGGACTTCGGGAAATATAAGCAGAAACAGAAAGCCATTTTGGCATCCGTCACCTGAGGGATACAAGAAGCAAGAGTTCCTGAAATCTGAGAAATGTGGATCCCTTCAGCTAAGGGGGCTGATGTCTCTGGGAACTGGCTATAGGTGGGAAATCTGCTTAGATCAGGGGTAGGCAACCTATGGCATGGGTGCCAAAGACGGCATGCGAGCTGATTTTCAGTGGCACTCATACTACCTGAGTCCTGGCCACCGGCCTGGGGGGCTTTCCATTTTAATTTAATTTTAAGTGAAGCTTCTTAAACATTTTAAAAACCTTATTTACTTTACATACAACAATAGTTTAGTTATATATTAAAGACTTATAGAAAGAAACCTTCTAAAAACATTAAAACGGATTACTGGCACGCAAATCCTTAAATTAGAGTGAATAAATGAAGACTCCGCACACCACTTCTGAAAGGTTGCCGACCTCTGGCTTAGACAAAGACTAACTTTCTGAAGTTGCTTTAGTCACTAGAAAGCATGTTTTGGTTGTAACCTACCTTTCATATCTCTAACTCTTGCTTGAAATCATTCAAACCTATGCTCTTTGTTAATAAACTTATAGTTTTGTAACAAAACTCTCTCAGTGCTGTTATACTGAAGCGAAGTGTAAGTCTTCAGCTATTGTAAGACTGATGTCTGCTCTGTCTCTTTGGAGGCACCAAACTTAACTTCTGTGAGTGTCTATTGAGAGGGACTGAACACTGCAGAAGGACATCTCCAGGGAACTTGGGTTCACCGACGGTTACCTTCAATGCAAGGTTTGGACTGGCAGAGTACTGAAGCGTTTGTTGGCAAGGCAGGTGTGTCAAGCTTATCAAGAAGCTGAAACACAGCTCAGCAGCAGGAGCAAAGTTCACTCTTCCTGAGGCAGAGTGTTAACATGGTGGCTCACAATTCTGGTTGTCTTGAGTAAGATGTCACAATAATTATTGTGACGGGTGTTCTAAAATTAAGTTAGGTTTATGGGATGATTTAGTAAAAAAAGTGCAACATTTACCAAAATTACAACCACAATATTGCAAACACTTATGCACACACTTACCTTTAAGAAGTAGTCTCAGTGACTTTGAGTACACTTCAACATCACTATTTCAATTGAACAAGTTTAATTACATTACAAAACAGATCTACACTACTGAAAAGATTACTTTTAATTCAGTTTATTTAAATAGGATAAAACTACTTAAAAGACCACTCTTTACATACAAAATGTACATTAACATGTGAAACTCTTCTGCACTGAAGTATAAAACCTGCACACAGGTTTTAGTGTTTAGTAAAAGGAAACGAGCACACAATATTTAAAAAACACACATCATTCTTACTATTTTACAGCATTCAGAAGTGCCTTTGATTCCACAATAATGAATGGGAATCTCCTGTCTCAGCCATATCCGATGTAGACTACTGTTCATATTTTCAATACATATACATTTACAAAAATTTTAAGTAAGCTTTCAGATCAGTGCTGACAGCATTTTCAACTGGCTCATAAAGCCGGAAAAAGGATTTCTTCGTGTTTAAATTCAGTGGTGAAAGGCTTTCATATGGGAGGAACACAGATTTCAAATTAGTTTTTGCATATAGAAGCGTTACTATTTACCACATACATCCAAAGTGGGTGCAGGATCAGACCCACTTGACCACCAAAATCAATAGTTTTGCCATTGATTCTAATGGACATAGGACCAGATCCAGTGTGTTACACCACACAAGTAATAATCTAAATGGAATCCACTGGGATTCAAAGAAAAACCAACAATCTTATTTTAAAACTGTCACAGGCAGGAAAGAGGCAAGACATTGTTCAGAGTATACTATTATAACCCAAAGCAGTGACTGTTACCTCTTTACGTGTTGATGAGAGAAGAGTGTTGACCCGCATTCTAGGATTTTCCACTTTATTTTAACAAGTATTATTATAACTGGGATAACAAAAGAAACGTGTTGCACACACGCATACAGATGTGTGTATATAAGAGCATGGCACTAACCCAATCATTGTTTTTTCTCAGATTCATGCTGAATATAGATTCTAATAATGTGCTTCCATGTGCATTTTTTATCTCAAATGACTATAGAAGCTTCAATTTGAAGCAAGGAAGTTGTATAGTTCATCTGTTATTACCAACTTAACCTGTATTTTAAATGTAATACAAATACAATTCTGTAGTTATGTTCTGTATAAAAAAATATTTTTTTCTCTAGAATAAAACCTGTCAATGGGATGATTTTACACTATATTGTTTAAGTAACTATCTTCTGGAACCTAAACAGGGTTTGGATGCACAATCTTTCATTCCACCTGGAACCTCAACAATTGTGTAGGGTATTTAGCCAGGACATGACCTACTAAACTGAATTTACCTGTATAGCATAAAATACGAACATTTTTAAGCCCACAAAGGTGTTTTGTAGAGACATGTAGGAGATGAACTACAGTATACTTGAAAATTCAAAAGCAGGTTTTTTTAGTATATTGTAATACCTTTGGAAGGGGAAATGAAACCCACTCTCAGTGCAAGAAGGTAGACACTTTTAAGGTGATTGGTGAGACTATGATTCCAGCTTTATATTAGGGAGCTTTCAAACTTAAGAAAACTCCACAACAACGTGAATCCCTGTATAGTTTAAAGAGAAATGTACTTCAACTGTTCTGCACTACAGGAATGATATATTTACATTTCCAGGACCCCCACTAATTCATGGCCATGTTACATGCTGGATTTTCTTCTTTGCTTCCGTAGGTTTTAGGTCATTCTGGAACAGAAGAAAGTATACAACTAATATTAGATGTGCCGCACTAGACAGTATTTAGTAATTATTGAACAACATCCAGAGAGGGTTAGCTGAACACTTTAGCACTATATACACCATTATAGCAACTTTATGATGCCATCTTCTGGAGGAAGTTAAAATGTCAGGCTGACCCAGAAAGTAAAAAGGAAGCAGAACTATAAAGGCTGATAAATCTAACCTCTTGCAAACTCATCCATTTTTTGTTGTGGTGAGCAGGTTTACCAAAAGTATCCCTCTCACTTGGAAAACATCAGTAATTTAGAAAAACATCCATATAAGAACTTTAGAATAAAGTCTAATCCATGAAGAATGTTTTAAAGCAAATACAAGAATATAATCTACTCTTTAAAATTAAATATAATTAAATCTAATTTTTAAAAATTAAAGAATCTTAAAAATGCTGTTCTGTTCTAAAAACAATTAAAAGACTACTTGCGTAAAACTGCTGAAAAATTACAACTAGAGAAAAAAACAGGTATTTCTTTACATTACCACGTATAAATGAGGAACCCGTTGCTTAAGCCTGTGTGTGCACTTGCAAATTTTAAAATAAAAAATTCATAAGAATTGGCAGCAAGCAGACAACCTCCAAATCAATCTCCAACAGTCATCAAAAATAAGAAGGAACTACGAAACAGTCTCCAGTTGGCGAGACAGGCAAATGCCTGGATAAACAGATGGACTTTACACCATACCCTGAAAGTCAAACTAGCTCTGGCAGACCAAATAGGGGAGCAGGATCCAGACTCAAGTAGAGTTCAATACAGACGCAGACACCAAATTTTGAGAGTGCAAATCTGGGTGTTGTGAGCGGCAATTCAGCTGATCTCAGCCACTGGGAAGTTGCAAAGAGAGATGATCTTTAAGGTAATCAGGGGACAGACCAGACACTTTACAAATTAACACTGACACCATGAGTGGTTCTTAAAAACAAGTAGCAGCATGCCTGAAATGGCAAGCACCAATATGCAAGAAGTCTGCTGGGTTTCGTACTAGTGGAACTATCTGCCACTTTAAGTCTCACCAAGAACCAATGTTAAAACTGTTTTGCTAGTTTAATGCTGCACAGTAACATTCCCAACAGCAGTGTCTCTCGTATGTTGAAGATTCTTTACTACCTTATTATGTACATGGTTTTCTTTAATTATGGAAAAAGTCTGCTCATGACCAACAACCTGTGCACCAAATTTCAGCAAAACAGGAAGTCACTTATTCTGACAGAAGATCATAGAATCATAGACTATCAGGGTTGGAAGGGACCTTAGGAGGTCATCTAGTCCAACCCCCTGCTCAAAGCAGGACCAATCCCCAATTTTTGCCCCAGATCCTTAAATGGCCCCCTCAAGGATTGAACTCACAACCCTGGGTTTAGCAGGCCAATGCTCAAACCACTGAGCTATCCCCTCCCCCCCTTTAAGATGCACCCCTCTTAAAAATTATCAATTAAGTATCTTCCATTTATATACCATCCTTCAAATATGCACACAGGAATCACTTCCCATACAACCAACACTACAAAAAGTTTAGGACAGGAAGTAAACAACAGTATTACCAAATTAAAATTGCATGAGGAATTTGGGCTGTATTGACAGAATCTTAACTAAGTGTCTGGAATTTGGTAATTCAGGGACCAAGCACACTAACTCCTATTTTATACTTTTCTTCTGGGAACTCTGACGCCATTGATTAATTAATAGTAAAGTTACATTAAACCATTTGCTCATTCATTACAACCTGATTCAGCAAGATACTTTATATCTATATATAAAACTTTAAGCACAAGTATTCACACTGACATCTCATGCTTAAATTTAAGCACATGCTTAACTATCTTGCTAAACTGGGGCCTAAATTATTTATGTTAACAGACTACAGAACAATCTAAACTGCGGTAAAGATTCTGATTTCAAGAATGTCAACGGTAATCAACTCTGAACATGAATTTATTTAAATTAGGGTTGCCAAGTGATTTTAAAAAATTAATCGCAATTGCACTGTTAAACAATAATAGAATACCATTTATTTAAATATTTGTGGATGTTTTCTAATTTTCAAATATATTGATTTCAATTACAACACAGAATACAAAGTGTACAATGCTCACTTAATATTTTTGATTACAAATATTTGTGCTATAAAAACAAAAGAAACAGTATTTTTCAATTCACCTCATACAAGTACTGTAATACAATCTCTTTATCATGAAAGTTAATTCTATATTTGTAAGTTTATGTACAAAAAAAAGTGCATTCAAAAATAAAACAATGTAAAACTTTAGAGCCTACAAGTCCACTCAATCCTACTTGTTCAGGCACTCAGATAAACACGTTTGTTTACATTTGCAGGAGATAATGCTGCCCACTTCTTGTTTACATTGTCACCTGAAAGTGAGAATAGGTGTTCATATGGCACTGTTGTAGCCAGCATCGCAAGATATTTACATGCCAGATACACTAAAGATTCATACGTCCCTTCATGCTTCAACCACTGTTCTAGAGAACATGCGTCCATGCTAGTGACGGGTTCTGCTCGATAACGATCCAAAGCAGAGCAGACCGACGCATGCTCACTTTCATCATCTGAGTCAGATGCCACCAGCAGAAGGTTGATTTTCTTTTTTGGTAGTTCGGGTTCTGTAGTTTCCGCATCTGAGTGTTGCTCTTTTAAGACTTCTGAAAGCATGCTCCATACCTCATCCCTCTCAGATTTTGGAAGGCACTTCAGATTCTTAAATCTTCGTTCAAGTGCTGTAACTATCTTTAGAAATCTCACATTGGTACCTTCTTTGTGTTCTGTCAAATCTGCAGTGAAAGTGTTCTTAAAACGAACAACATGTGTTGGTCATCATCCGAGACTGCTATAACAGGAATATATGGCAGAATGCAGATAAATCTGAGCAGGAGACATACTATTCTCCCCAAAGAAGTTCAGTCAAATTTAATTAACGCATTTTTTTTTTAAACGAGTGTTATCAGCATGGAAGCATGTCCTCGGGAATGGTGGCCAAAGCATGAAGGGGAATTCGAATGTTTAGCATATCTGGCATGTAAATACCTTGCAATGCTGGCTACAAAAGTGCCATGCGAATGCCTAGTCTCACTTTCAGGTGACCTTGTAAATAAGAAGCCGGCAGCATTATTTCCCTTAAATGTAAACCAATTTGTTTGGCCAGGTCTACACTAGGACTTTATGTCGAATTTATCAGCGTTAACTCGATTTAATCCCTTACCCGTCCACATTAGGAAGCAGTTTATTTCGACAGTAAGGGCTCCTTGAATCGATTTCGGTACTCCACCCTGACGAGGGGAGTAGCGCCAAATTCGAAATGGGCATGTCGAATGCGAGGTACTGTGGACGGAATTCGACGCTAATAGCTCCGGGAGCTATCCCACAGTGCACCACTCGGTGGACGCTCAGGGCAGTATTGTGTACTCGGATGCTCTGACCTGCCACTCAGAGAAATCCCCGCGAAAATTTGAATGCTTTTTCCTCTGTGGCCATTTTGAATCCCATTGCCTCTTTGGACATAGTGGCGAGCTCAGCAGCACTGGCAATGATGCAGAGCTCTACAGCGGTGGTTTCGATGCCATCACTGAATAGAAAGAGAGCTCCAACATGGAGTGATCGTGAGGTTTTGGATCTCATCGCTGTGTGGGACGATGAATCGATCCTAGCCGAGCTCCGTTCAAAAAGACGGAATGCCAAAATTTACGAGAAGATTTCACAGGCTATGACGGAGAGAGGGTACAGCCGGGATGCTACGCAGTGCCGCGTCAAAATCAAGGAGCTACGTCAGGCGTACCAAAAGACCAAAGAGTCCAACGGACGCTCCGGCTCAGCGCCTCAGACTTGCCGATTTTACGAGGCACTGCACGCCATGCTCGGTGGTGCGGCAACAACTACCCCACCAGTGCCCGTGGACACCGATGATGGGGTCCATTCTACGGACACATCGGAGGAGGTTTTCGCTGACGGCGAAGAAGAGGAAGGAGGGCAGGGGGACGAGGCAATCGAAAGCGGTCACCCTGGAGATTTCCCCGACAGCCAGGAACTATTCCTCACCCTGACTGCGCTGCCCTTCGAACACTCCCAAGGCAGCATTCCTGACCAGGAATCAGGAGAGGGATCATCAGGTCAGTGTTTTAGACATTTATTTTCAATACAATAGTTATGGTGTGTTAGCGCTCTGTAACTGTGGCTTCATTGGCCTTATGCGCTTCACCTTGGAGTCGCTTTCCCGTGCAACTATTCGAAAAGTCTGTCAATATGTATGGGGATAGAGGTGTAATCACCAGCAGAGATCTCAGAGAAGCTGTCTTGAAGGTACAGCGATAGCTTGTTTAGCACGTTCACTGGGAGAGCTGCCTTATTGTCTCCTCCATGGTAGGATACTTTCCCGCGCCATGCGAGCAGCAGGTACTCTGGTATCATTGCCTTGCATAGCATGGCAGCATACGGCCCCGGGGTTTGCTTGCATTGACTCAGCATGCAGATTTTCTCTGTCTCCGTAATCCTCATCAGAGTGATATCATTCATGGGGTCCTGGTTCGAATGAGTGGTATAATTAGTATACTGCATGCTTCCTTTTCCCCTTACAGACAGACACCCGGCTGTTTACGTTAACGCGTGGTGGTAGGGGGTCGGGAGCAAAACCAGTAGTACATATCGGTGTGCGGGTAGGGACAGTCCCGGGGACCGGCAACGCTAAACCGGGGATAGGATAGGCGAGCCGTTCACGCTGAGCGGTTCGCGGGCATTTTTGATTCCCTAGAGCAGCCACGCGGAGGGGGGGGGGAGGGTAGGCGAGCCGTTAACGCAGAGCGGTTCGCGGGCATTTTTGGTTCCCTGGAGCTGCCACGCTGAGGGGGGGGAAAGGTAGGCGAGCCGTTCACGCAGAGCGGTTCGCGGGCATTTTTGGTTCCCTGGAGCTGCCACGCTGAGGGGGGGGAAGGGTAGGCGAGCCGTTCACGCAGAGCGGTTCGCGGGCATTTTTGATTCCCTAGAGCAGCCACGCGGAGGGGGGGGAGGGTAGGCGAGCCGTTCACGCTGAGCAGTTCGCGGGCATTTTTGGTTCCCTGGAGCGGCCACGCTGAGGGGGGGGGGGAAGGGTAGGCGAGCCGTTCACGCAGAGCGGTTCGCGGGCATTTTTGGTTCCCTGGAGCTGCCACGCTGAGGGGGGGGAAGGGTAGGCGAGCCGTTCACGCAGAGCGGTTCGCGGGCATTTTTGGTTCCCTGGAGCGGCAACGCGGACCGGGGGGGGGGGGGGGTTTAGGACAGCCGCCGTAGATTATCGGTTTGGCCAGCAGCAGTTACTGACCGCCGCCAGGAACACTGAGGGAGACATGGGAGTAGAGCAGTGCTGTGAAGCAATCTCGCAGCAGTCCAAAGTAAGCACCTTACCATGGTTTTCAGAGAGGTGATTTTCTGTGTACGGCAAGGCTTCTGGGATCCGTATACCGGGACCCCAGACACTCACTCAGCCTTAAGGCATAGTATTTGACCTTGTAGTACGTGTACATGTGATAGGCACTGTCTTTGGTCCTATTCACGGTGAAAGAGTATGGTCATTGTTCTTGAAAAAGTATCATTCTGAGGAATTCACTCCCTTTCATTTATCCCACAGCTGTGACTGTCTCCCGCCCTACCAGTGCTTCTCCCACCCATGGCCTAGTCCAGATAAGGCGGCGCAAAAAGAGAACCAGGGACGACATGTTCTCGGAATTAGTTATGCTGTCACAGAGGGAGGCGGCACAGCGCAGAGAGGACTTCGCACGGTACGAGCGAGCAGCCAGGGAACGGGAGCAGAGGGCTGAAGCGCGCAAGGACAGGTGGCGGCAGGAGGATCAGCAGGCGACCCAAACAATGCTGGGAATAATGAGGGAGCAAACAGACACGCTCCGGCGCCTAGTGGATATTCTCCAGGACAGGAGACATGAGGAAAGAGCGCCTCTGTATGTTCTTTCAAGCCGCCCTCCCCCGCCACCAAGTCCAGTGGCTTCCTCCCCAAAAGTCACTAGGACAATGGGAGCCAGGGTGCGTGTAAATACTCAATCCACCCCTGCAGACCGCTGCAGTAGCAGAAGGCTGTCATTCCCAAAACCATAGACTTTTCCCTCCTCTCCATCCAGCAGCACCCCTGAGCACCTCCCTTCCCAGGTTCCATGTTAAGTTACTGTTCTGTTGAATAAATCTGGTTTTTTGGTTCACCGATGTTTCCCTGAGTGTTTTAAATGGGACCGTTTGTATCTCTGGGTAGTGGTTAACATGGTTTTGAAGTGCAGAGAATGGGAGCGCAAACGAGGGTGCAGACAGGTTAACTGCTGAAGTGACAAGCACAGTACACATTGCATGCATTAAGCACACCTTTCCTTCGTTGTGCTGGTTTCTACGTTCTAAACGTAGGGTTGGGGGTTGGGTGGTGCACTGTATGTTTGGGGAGGGTGGTCGCTGATCTTTTGCGGCTGACAGTAGCCTGCTGGATAGATCAATGCACTGTGTGATCCGTTGGCGATACTCAATATGTACAAGGCACATAGACACCACCACACACACATGGGATTAGGAGAGGTTGATGGTCCCTTTAAGCAAGCGGAACACCTCTTGGCACTGCGCTTTGGGCAGGATCAACAGCTTCCCCTTTGAAGGGAAGTGTCCCCCAACCAAACCGCCCCCCAACCGCCGTATGCCTACACAGTGATAATCATTACCCAAGAAGAAGTACAGGAACAGGTTCAAACAAAAAAAATCTTTCCTTTATTGTGACTTTACAGCGTTGATCCAAGGAGGGGGAAGGCGGTTGGTAATGGGAGGATGGGCAACGGGACATGTGTAAAGGGACAGGGGAAGGTCCAGTATCTGTTTACGGAAGTGTAGCAGTCACTGGTTAACCCGCTCTGTCTGGAAGCGAGCTTTCAAAGCTTCCCGGATGCGGACCGCCTCCCGCTGTGATCTTCGAATGGCTCTGGTGTCTGGCTGAGCGTAATCTGCTGATAGTCGATTTGCCTCAACCTCCCAGCCCTGCATAAATGTCTCCCCCTTGATCTCACAGAGATTGTGGAGCACACAGCACGCCGCAATCA
Source organism: Chelydra serpentina (assembly GCA_037349315.1). Classification (NCBI taxonomy): domain Eukaryota; kingdom Metazoa; phylum Chordata; order Testudines; family Chelydridae; genus Chelydra; species Chelydra serpentina. The sequence continues at coordinate 111,606,875 of JBAIAC010000004.1, forward strand.
CAATGGGGATATTTTTAGGGCTGAGGTCGGAGCGAGTAAGTAAGCTTCGCCATCTTGCTTTGAGACGGCCAAAGGCACACTCCACCACCATTCTGCACTTGCTCAGGCGGTAATTAAAGAGCTCCTTTTCAGTGTCCAGGGCTCCCGTGTATGGCTTCATGAGCCATGGCATTAGCGGGTAGGCAGGGTCCCCCAGGATCACTGTTGGCATCTCCACCTCCCCAACAGTGATTTTGTGGTCGGGGAAATAAACCCCCTGTTGCAGGCGTCTAAACAGACCAGAGTTCTTGAAAACACGAGCATCATGAACCTTTCCTGGCCACCCAACATTGATGTTTGTAAAATGTCCTTTGTGGTCCACTAGTGCTTGCAGAACCATAGAAAAATAGCCCTTTCGGTTAATATACTGGCCGCCCTGGTGCTCCGGTCCCAGGATAGGGATGTGTGTCCCATCTATGGCCCCACCGCAGTTTGGGAATCCCATTGCAGCAAAGCCATCTATGATCGCCTGCACGTCTCCCAGGGTCACTACTTTGTGGAGCAGAAGGTCAACGATTGCACGGGCTACCTGCATCACAGCAACCCCCACGGTAGACTTGCCCACTCCAAATTGGTTCGCTACTGACCGGTAGCTGTCAGGGGTTGCAAGCTTCCAGAGGGCTATGGCCACTCGCTTCTGGATAGTGAGGGCAGCTCGCATCCGGGTGTCCTGGCGCTTCAGGGCAGGGGACAGCAACTCACAAAGTTCCATAAAAGTGCACTTACGCATCCGAAAGTTTCGCAGCCACTGGGACTCATCCCATACCTGCAGCACTATGCGGTCCCACCAGTCAGTGCTTGTTTCCCTTGCCCAGCATCGCCGTTCCACGGGATCAACATGACCCATTGCCACCATGTCGTCTAGGGTCCAGGGTCCAGCGCTTTGCAAGAGATCAATGCCCCTTTCACAGTTTAAGTACTCCCGGAGATTACGTTGTCTCCTCTCCCGATTTCTCTGCATCAGAGTCTGGAAAAGGTGCGCTATAAGGCACGAGTTGTTGGCTACGGACAGAACATCTGCGATAATCGCGGAGGGCTCCATGCTCACTGTCCAGTGGCGTCCGAGCTATCAGCCACAGGAAAAGGGCACGAATTCATTCCCCGCCGGCGCTTTCACATAGGGAAGGCGGAAGTGTGGGTCGAGTGACGAAATGTACGTATACCGACCCTTGACACAATTTCGTTCCCACAAGGCACTGGGGGCTACACCCAGAATTCCAGTGGGCAGGCGGGACTGCGGGAACTGTGGGATAGCTACCCACAGTGCAACGCTTGCAATGTCGACGCTTGCCCCCCTACTGTGGACTCGGACATTCGAATAAACATCCCTGGTGTGGATTCAAACAATCGACCTGGAAATATCGGGTTCACAAGTTCGGTTTCACAGAAATCGAACTAGTACCGTAGTGTAGACATACCCTTTGTCTTAGTGATTGGCTGAACAAGAAGTCAGACTGAGTGGACTTGTAGGCTCTGAAGTTTTGCATTGTTTTGTTTTTGAGTGCAATTATGTAACCAAAAAAAATCAACATTTGTAAGTTGCACTTTCATGATAAAGAGATTGCATTACGGTATTGTATGAGGTGAACTGAAAACTACTATTTCTTTTATTATTTTTACAGTGCAAATATTTGTAATAAAAATATTATAAAGTGAGCACTGTACACTTTGTATTCTGTGTTGTAACTGAAATCAATATAGTTGAAAATGTTGAAAAACATCAAAAAATATTTAATACATTTCAATTGATATTCTATTGTTTTAACGGTGCAATTAAAACTGTGAATAATTTTGAGTTAATCGCGTGAGTTAACTGCAATTAATGGACAGCGCTATTAAATATTTAATAGGTGAACAAAACCTGTAGACATACCATACAGCACATTTGTGCTGTGAACCAAACAAATTCGAAAACCTATTTAAGTTTTGACACGGTCAGTATCTAAAAGATCTCTAAAGAACACTGCAGTAGTTTAGTGATGTTTTCAGTAGGTGATACTCTTCCTGCTGGGTCAGCATTGATCTAGTGCTTCAGCATGGCTTTGAAGTGTTGCTGGAAAAGCGGCCTTTGAGATTAAACATACAAATGAGTACCTGAACACTCAGAAATTCCATGGCATTCTCCACAGAAATCAACTTCCCTATCTGTAAAATGGAGATGCCCTATTCTATTTGGCCTCCTTTTAGAAACTTTTAAGATAAGTGGATAAAAATTGCTATAAGGCTAGATCTATGCTCTGATTTGGGGGTGAGATTCTTAGCAAAAGGAGACAGTCACGCTAATTCTGAATGACTTAATATGTTTAAAACAGAATGTAGCCACAGCAGTGTCAGAGACCACAGGCACGTTCTTGGGGCAACTAGCCCTTCTCACTCAGCTACATTCTGTTTTTAGCGTGCTGGCTCAATCAGAGCTAATGTATGTCTCCTCAAGCTGGGAATCTCACACCCAGACTGAAAAGTAAACACATATCCCTAAGAGATAAGCATTATTTAAGAGTAGAAACCTGGCATCCTGAGAACATTTTAACTCAGTAATTACATTCTGCCTACCTAAAATTCCTTCTGCAGTTTCAAATCTGAGAAGCTATTTTTTCATTCCTTCCCTGAACTCCCGTGAAACATTGCTGTTTCACTCAAATGTAGCCACATTACAGTGGTAGGTAATCCTTTGATGTTAGCCAATATCCCTGTATATTGGCCCTTATCTCAAAGGATTTAAATTAGGTTCTTTTGGGATAAAAGTTACATAAGCTATACCTACCTCTAGTGCACTAAGAAAGAAATGTAAAGTACTATTTTCTTTCTAGTGTCTGCCCTTTGTGCTTCACTGCACCAGTCCTCAAAGATTCTAATGATCTCTTTTCGGTCAATGCTTAGAACCAGCACTCCATCCTCCTCTACCTGTTGGCTGCCTTCAGCGCTGTTGCCTATGCTTATCTTCTCAAGATCTTGCCCTCCCTCAGTTCTTGGGACTCAATCCTCTTCTGGTTCTTCTTCTACCTCTCTAGTCACTCCTTTAGTGTGTTATTTGGAGGATCCTCCTTATCCACCCTCAAATTTTCTGTGGGGGGTTTCACAGTGTTCCATCTGTGGTCCCTTCCTCTTCTTCCTTTATACCCTGTCCTTAGGTAATCTTATTTGCATACAATATCAACTAGCATCTATCTCTATGCTTACAACTCTCAAATCTGCCCCTCCCCCCCGGGTCCAAACTTAAGTTCTTGGTCTTTTCCTTCTCCAACCCTCCTGACATCCTCCTCCTCAATCACTGTGGACAATACCACCCTCATCCCTGTCACTCAATCCTTGTAACCTGGGTATTATCTTGGGCATTGCCTTCTCTAGGTCCTCACATCGTGCCAATTCTTACTGCATAACATCTCTTAAAATATGGCCTCTTCTCCATCCACACAGCTATAACTCTCATCGAGACCCTCAACAATGTGTCTTGATTCCTGCAACATCCTTTTCTCTAGCCTTGAGTGGCCTTTTCTCTTGTCCCACTGACAGCCACTCAAAATGCTGCTGCAAAGATCACTTCCTCAGCTTGTCACTTGAAACCTCTCTTTGTATCACTCCACTGGGTCCTATTTCTCCAGTGCATCAAACATGAAAGTGAAGACATGTAGTTCAAGGCGCTTCACATCCTGTTCCCCAACCTACCTATCATCTCTCATATGCTATTGCAATGCTAACTCCTGCCTCTGCTCCACCAATGACACCAGCCTTCATTGCCCCCTTGTTAAGTTTTCAAGCACCTTCATGCTTTCTCCCATGCTGCTCCTCATGCATGAGGAGCTCCACAACAACATCCATAAAGCCACCTCATTGTACTCCTTCAAATCCCTTCTTCTTTGCTGTGATGCTGTTACCCCGGAAATGAGGGGTATGTTGCACCAGAATTTGATCAAACTAATTGCAGCCATATTGTGTGCATTCAGTCACCATGAATTAATAAAATAGAACACCACATAGTTAAAGGTTAATTTGGACAAAGAGGGCTTTTGAGGCAAGGTCAAATACTAGCTGCAGGCTTGCAGTTTCTGCTAATCAGAATAAGAGGAGGGGAGAAAAGATTCAATAAATTATAAAACTGAAAGAAAATAAATGGATGGAGACTGAGCTCGGGTGCCTTTGGTATAGAAGGTTATTATGGCTAAGATTGCTAGGAATGTTTTGTTGATAACTAGTTGACTGAAATTAGAAGTAGTAATGAATGACCCATTGGGGGTTGCTATGTGCTCTGTAAAAATGTAGTTATAAAAAAAGACTAGATAATAGAGCGTACTTTGGAGCAGTTCGCTGAAGCTATCATGAGAGACTTTTTCCTGACATCATACTCCCCGGCAGGGAAGCGATCGGCCATTGCTGACCTGCTGCTAATTACTCAATATCATCTCAGATTCTAGGTAATTATTTCGGATGTCCTAAACCTATTGCTCATGTGTGTGCACACTTAAATCTAATAAATAGTAGTTTTAGATAAGAGCAGGCTTCCTTGTATCAATCTTTCATCAGTTGTAAGCATTGTGTTCCCATTGATTTATTCCTGAGACCACCTGGAGTGAAACAGCTAATCCACAGCTTTGGATTCTGAAAACCTTGGGTAACAATGCCTAGAAAAGCAACCTGATAACGGCTAGACAGCTGATGTGCTGAGAGCGCTATCATATTGACCAGTATTATCTCATCGTTGCCTTGTGCTCATTCATCTAATCACCTGTTGTCTCATGTCTTGTACTTAAGACTGTACGATCTTTGGGACGAGGATCATCTTTTTGCTTTGTTTGAACGGTACCCAGACAATGGGATCCTGGCCCATGACTGGGACTCCTAGGTGATTCTGCAACACTAATTAATCTGAGTGATGAGTGCTAAAGAATTAGTATTTTACTGGGAGGATAGTCTAATGGATAAGATACAGGACAGGGAATCAAGAGACCAGAGTTTTAATCCCAGCCCTTTGAGACTTTAGGCAAGTCACTTCATCTATCTGCACCTCTGTTTACCTTCCCACCTTTTGTCTGTTTGGTCTCTTTACACTATAAACTTTTCAGGGGAATGACTGTCTCCTGCTATGTGTCTGCGTACTATCAACCATACTGTATGTACTACAGTAATGCATATACCAAATCATTATATAAAATGACTTTCAAATAAAACTAAAATGTAACAGTTATGTTATAAAGGACTTTCAATATAGGGATCCGAGGACCTACCTGCTCCTTCATATGCTCAAGGAAAAGATTTGCAAAAAACTATACAGTGGTGTGAACATACATACCGCTGATTCAGATTCTTCTTTTGGAGCTGCTCTCTTTAATTTCACAACAGCAGCTCCTGCTCCTGGGGTCAAAGGTGGAAACTTCAGATTAGCCAATACGCTATTAGTCACTGGAACACTGTTCTGTTTAGCCTCATTCTTCCTAGTTTCCAGTTTAGCCTCCTGTGATAAACTGGAGGCTGAAATGTATGTTGAGGCATTTGAAGGAACAGATAATCTCCTAAAAGTGTCAGCAGTGATTCCAGCTGGAGGAGGTTTTAGGCGATCAGTAGCTCCGTTTTCTGTTTTTTTCACTTTTATACTTGTACTTGTTGAACTGCCATCAAATACAATTAGTGGCCGTTTCCGTAAGCCTTCCACAGTTGTAACACTGAAAAAACAAGTTTTAAAGTTCTCAGGAATACAAACTAGATTATCAAGACTTCAATTAGTAATGCAAGATATAAGCAATGTAAACAGACATAATTCAAAAAATTAATCTAGTCCAACCTGGCAATATTTGTCAATGTCATTTTCCTTAAACTGTTTTACTCACTCCAGTTTAAATTAAAGCAATTGCTTCAAAAATTTCAAGTTACCCAATTTAAACTCATTCCAAACAATACGATTGTCAAATTTAGCAGACCCTTAAATATTGCTGTTTACAATTATTTTAGGGTTAGACTGTATCAAAAAAGATAAATATTTGCCTTATATCTGGAATAAATTGTGAGGAGCTGTGAATTGCCTTCTTCATCTAAGTTAAGATTCACTGGCAATTTGAAATTTTATAAAAATCACTGCTCCTAACATCTGCATTTGTTCATGATTCTTATGGTGAGAAAGCCCAAATGGGGGCTAGGCAGACTATTAGTGAAAATATTTAGCAAAAAATAAATAAATCCCTATTTCTGAAATAAGTTGTTCCTGAGCCAAAATAGTGGGCCTAATTTATTTTTTTGTTGGAATTTCTCATGCTTTTGAATTTACGTGTAATCAAGTCTGGCTAATTAAATATTTTATTTATAAATAGAGGAACACTGTCAAATTGTGTATATCCAAAAGATAATTCAAAAGGCAAACAAACAGCATAAGTGGCAAAAAAGTTAACATGATTTTAACATAACTGTCCTTTTACACATACTGTAGTAAGGACTAAAAGAATTCTAAACCTCGGGGACATGGATAAGACAATCACCAAGAAACCTGAATATCTGTAAATTAATGAACAGATTGCAGTGTCAACCATTCAGTTTGCTGATTTTTTATTTGTGACAATACCTTATATTTGTGATACATTTCACAGAAGTTGTTCAAATAAAGTGTTACTTTATAACATAAGCATCACTGAGGTGGCTATACATTTGAGTGGTTTAGAGATACATGGCTATTTAAATGTAAAGAAGAATCAATATACTTTACATACAATCATGTTTAATACCCAGGTCATGACACCCATCTGATTCAATTACAACATCATTAGAACAGCCACTAAACACAGAGTTGCCGATAGCCTTTAAATGCAAAAATAAACGAAATTCCAGAGATCTGCTGTGTGATGATAGCACTTACAGTTTCTTTAAAAATGAAAGGAATAACAGTCGAAGAGTGCACATGCATCCATGCTCACAGGACAACATTAATTGACCATGCATCAAAGCTGGCCATCAGGTTTGCCTTTCATTATACAACAATTGTGTTTAATGAATCCATTAATTTAACACTTAAATGAGCAAAATACTTAAATAAAAGCAACCTACCCACGCAAATGAAGTGAGTTAATCTCTACCACTCACTTTGGATTTTTCCTTGCAACTTTTATTCCTGACAACAGAACCCTAATCTTGAATGCACTCCATAACAATTATCTTTAATGTCCACCCCCAGTAAACCACTATACAAAGCTATATTATCTGTTTCAGTCTCTTTCCTTAACATGCCTAAAGAAGTAGCAGATATTCCTTAGTTAAGGATTGCTCTTTAAGTACTCCATGTTGTGGATACTGACACTCAGGAGCTACATATATGTTTAGGTAGACTATTTGGTATTTATTATTGTGGGGATCACTCGTATTACATTTTTGAGGAGTAACAGCACCTTTGTTATCACAAATTACAGAGTCATATCTTAGAAATAACATATTCCTAAGGAAGCCACTAAAGGAGGAAACTTCTCCTGGGCAATCAGGGAACTATCTGTTTCTGCAGAATTTCAGTTTCCATTAAAAAACAATTCAATTTGTAATCTTTAAAGTTGTGAAGATTACCTGCTGAATGTGAACAAAATGCAAACTGATGTAGTGTTGTCTTCCTGAGCCTGCAGACAGATATCCTGAAACAACAGAGAGGTATAAACTGTCTAAGGCCCAACTCCGAGCCCCAGCACACAGTCTAGACAGTTGTGCTGTGCTCTGGGAAGTTCTTCAAGGTCTGGCAGGGTGAGGCAAGAATCCTTCCCTGCAAGCTCCACAGCAGGCAAGCTGCTCTTCGGCAGCAACTCAACTTTATCACTGAAGCAGCTTCCATACTGTGTTACGGGGTATAGCTGGTAGATTCATCCCCCACACTCACAAAACACTTCTTCACAGCAACACTCAGGCAGCCTGGTAGAGTTGAACTCTACAGCACACAGAGGATGGTTATGAAGCTCTCCAAATTCTGTTCCATCTCATGCAGAGTAGAACCATATTGGTTCTACTACAAGGCCATCAACAGCCATGGAGGAGGGGACAATACACACTCCTAAAAGGTGTGTGAACTACTTTGATTCATCTCACTAAGGCAGGCCTGCACAACATGCGGCCCGTGTGGGCTCACTGTGTGGCCCGTGGGGGGGTGAGTAGGCAAGCGGCGGGGTAGGGCAAGCCAACGGCCGGCTGGCTGGCGGGCTGGTGAAGAGGCCAGTGGCAGGCTGGGGAATGAAGGTGAGGCAGGGGCAGACCCACATCTCATTCATTCAACAGGGCAATTGAATACAAAGTGGGGGGAAGATCTTATTCTATTTCTAGCAAAAAGACATTTTTCTTTTACCTTAATTATACTACCTTAGGGGCCCGCTATAACATTACCAAGGTTCAATACAAAGTCATATAAAAGTTATACAAAAATGCATAATGCAGAGATTTATCTACAACTGCATTGACTGACTGTTGTGTGCAGTAATACAGTGACCCCTGGGGGGGTGAAGAGGGGTGTGATGGTGGGGCCGAGCGGGGAGGGGGCAGGTCCTATTTTACTGCTGTGATCTGGTCAGCCTGTGCACGCTGTTTCTTTTCCCCTCTACAGGCTTCCACACCCCAGCGCTGGGGAAGGAGGGGTTGTTTCCGCGGGGCGGGTGGCGCACGGGGGGGGGTTCCGCAGGGCCAGGGGATTTCGGCCCTCAGCTGTTTTCTTTGGAGTAATATGGCCCTCACTGCTTTACGAGTTGTGCAGGCCTGCACTAGGGTGTTACAATAACTGAAGTTTCTCTATGTCCGTTTTAGTTTTACTTACCAACACTGCTCTAAGTCTAGAACTTTCAAAAGCCTTCAGCAGCCTGTCTCCTACCCTCTCCACACTGTGTGCATCATGAATGCTGGCAGTAAAAAGATAACCCAAAAAAACACTAGCCAGACAAAATATTTTTTAAGGGTTGAACATGAACAGCAGGTTAACTACTGTTGCCTAATAGTGGCTAATCAGTAGGAAGCACTTAAACAGTAACTGGCACTTTCAACATACAATATATTAAACACCAATAAAATAACCTTAACAATGCAACCCTTACAAAAACAGAGTGGCTGTCTAAACGGGCCTATTTCTATTCTTTGGTTTCCATATATTTATTACTTTTTATTATAAAATGTGTTTAAATATAAAGTTTTATTTGTACCATCATAATTATTTCTAATGTGCAAACTCAAACTCTGCTCACATCTGAGATCTATATATAGTGGTAAAATTGGGTACAGGAATTCTTAAGAAACGCAGGTTTCTTGGTGTGCTCATCTGCATGTCTGTACCAAAAACTCAATTCCTGTTCAACTATTTCAAAACACCGCTGACGTATGAGATCAGTTATTGCATGCTTATGTCTGCTCACTGGCTGAAGTACTGTGGAGTGCATAAATAAAGACAGTTTATTTATGAATACATCTAGTTGTCTATCTGATGCATTCACATAAAGCTCTCAGAAACAGAGGCCCTGAACCTTTAACGTGAAGCAGAGGGAAGCACTTTAAAATCACAGGGATTTGGCATGGGTATAGAGATCTGCCCGTGAACATCACATTACAGAATTAGGACTATAGTGTGGAACTGAAATATAAATAAAATAAAGTTTTCAGACCACTTTATTATCCGATCAAAGTTAAATTTAAGGCCTTATATGAGAGAAGAGCTATTTAACTCAAAAAGTGGTCTTGAATTAGGTACAAAATAAACACACTTCTGTTGCAGACTGGTGCCCAAGTCCCTTACTCAATTCCTAGCACATGAACAAGCATAAATTACTATGGCCTAGTCTACTGTTTAAAAATCTGGTCAACACAGCTACAGTAGTCAGGGGATATAAAAAATCCACAACCCTGACTGATGTAACTATGTTGGACTAACCCCCAATGTAGATGAAACTACATCAATGAAAGAATGCTTCTGTCAACGTAACTACTATTGCTCAGGGAAGTGGTATTCCTATGCTGATGGAAAAACCCCTTCCACTAAGGCTGCACCAACACTACAGGGTTATGCCAGCATACCTATGGCAACATGCCTATGTGAGTATAGTCTCTGTAAAGTAGACAAACTATATTACTCACACTCAGTTGGTTAATTATATTATGCCTTGATATTGATTTTTGAGACATGTTAATAGTAACAACTACAATTAGTAATAATGTTACTATTAACAATTACAAGTAATAATAGTAACAACTGTTACTACTATTAACCATGACAAGTGCTAAGCTTTTCATCCCCTATCCATCTCCATCTGTAAAATGAGGATAATTATGTTTACCTATTTTTGCAAAGTGCTTTGAGATCTACTGATGAAAAGCACTGTATAAGAACTAGGTATTATTATTATTGGCGTTCTATCGCTACAATTGAACTTCTTCCCCTTCTGGGTCACCATGATGGTAATACATTCTGATATCTCACACACAGCATCCCCTGCAAGTGCTAGAAACATGTACAAAACCTGTAATTTACAAGTTTTATGAACTCAGTAGAAAAAGATCAACCTAATTATGTTTTACAAGATGTGCCAGCGACTATCCAGGAGTTACAAGCACAATTGAATTACCTTTTACTCTCATTTTTTGGTTCATTTAGCTCCCTTTTCTTTTCCATCATTTTCCCCCATCTACTTTTGGGTAAGTCCCTCTGAGGCAATGGTATGGCATGTTGAACATAGAGATTAGTGAGGCCATCTTTGTCGATCTTTGCATTATTTTCAACTAGTATGTTCTTCTGTGGGAAAAGGAACATAGCCACTATTAACAGGAGAAACTTTCAAACACAAATAACTTTAATGGCACTTCATTTTTTCAATAGTTAATTTAGCATAATTAACATTTTAAACAAGTAATGAAATAGGTGATTTACAGAACAATGCAGATCATCAATACATACATTGGTGAGACTCCACGCAGGTATAAGGATGTACCTGCATGGGCCCAACAGCAGGATTACAGCCCTTGTTAGCGCATCTGAAAAAATGGGTTTAAATAATTCTCAGAGCACATTCTAGTTCAATTAAACTCAATGCCAAACGTTTTAAATTATGAGGATTTCTCTGAATTACAAAAGGGATCAAGCCAACCTTATAATAGGTTTGGCAACCTTATTTGCAGAGAAGCTACTACCTCTTCATAAAAATCACACACAGGTGGTCTTGCAAGTCCCTTGATCTGGATGGAGTCCTGATTCCTCAGCTCCCAAAACATAAACTTCTACCATCTGATCGGAAGGCAGATCTCCATTAGCTATCTATAATCGAATGCTGATTTTCTAAGATACAACCAACCAAGAGAATGAAACACATTCTCCCACACATATGGGCCATGAACCTGTAAACCTTTATGCCTGTAACTCTATACGTGAGAACACATTAAAATTCAAGGCATCTACTCACACAGGTAAGATTTAACAAGCTACGGGTAACAGTACCCAATTCTATTTCCACTTAAGCTGATGGCAAATAAACTCCTGGAGCAGGAGGTAAACTCAAACTGTCGGCAACAATGTATATTAATACGTTTACTTAAAGTTACTTTCGGATCAGGGCATTTTAATAACGTAGGTTTAAAATAACCCAACAGTTTGACGTGCAAATGTTCTTTCACTTTCTGGCAAATCTGCCAGTTTTCAACCTGAACAAGTTTTCCAAACCGAAGCGACAAGGCGTTGTAAAAATAAAGCTTTATAATGGAAGCTGACTCTATCCCGGCGCGGAGGAGGCCAGCGCCTCTCCGGCGCCAGCTATTTGCAAAGGCCGTTTCACAGGGAAGCATCGATCCGCGTGAAACGGGCTCTCGCAGTCACGGGGAACAACCACCAGGGCAGGGATCCGAGCTCGGGTCCCGGCTCCCGGCGGGCGCGCCGGGTTACAGCAGCGACCTCCCCGGCTCTCGGCGCTGCCCCATCGCCGGCACCGAGCCCGGCTCAGGCTGGCGCGCGGCACGACCCGGGGAGAGACTCGCTGCCCGGGCGGGGCTCTCCTGGCCCAGGGACCCCAGGCGGTGCCGCCGGGCGCCCCGCGGGCTCTCTACCAACCCCCGCCCCCGGCCGCACCTGCTCCAGGGTGAGCCGCAGGAACTCCTGCGACAGCAGCTCCGGGTGCAGCAACAGGTCCGAGTCCACCCGCCCGCTGTCGCCGCCGCCTTCCCTTGCCACCCCCCGGCCTCCTGCCTGCACCGCCATTTTCCCGCGGCGATTCCTTCCCCTTGCCATTCCCACAATGCTGCGGGGTGGCGCGTGGGCAGGAAGTGACGCCATACGGCCTGAGGGGAGGGACGTCAAACCCCGCCCAGGCCGGCGCCGGGAGCCGCGCGTGCGTGAGCGTTACACGTGCCAATAAAGGCGGCTTCGGCCAGGCGCGTGGGTGCGCGCTCAGCTTGTCGCTTCTTCCTCGCGCGAGCGTCGCTCCTAGCGCGCGGAGCGGCAGATCTCCGACCCGTGCCCCGCGCGCGCCCCTGGGGCGAAGCGTGTGTGGCCTGTTAGAGCTACGCGCCGCTCCGCTTGACTCGAGTCGAGTCCCGTCCTTCCCCCCCGCCCCGAGGCGCATCGGAGCAGTCGTGGCTCGGCTGGCTGCCTTGTAGGGTTTGCTGTGGGGCGGCGGGGGTCTGTAGCGATCCACAGCATTAATGCCTTGCAGCCGCGCACCCCGCCCCCCCGCATGGGACAGGGATCCTGCAGGGTGCTATCTAATGTAATTGCTATCCAGTAAAGTATTTAAGCACATTCTTAATTATAAGCACAGAGGCATGGAATCCTAGACATGCAGTGCTGGAAGGGATTTAGCAATCCCATTCAGCGCCCTGAGCAGAGTTGGGACAAAGTAAATCTAAGGGCTTGTACCGGCAGCGATTGATCAGCAGGGATTGATTTATTGTGTCTAGTCTAGATGCAATAAATTGACTGCCGAGTGCTCTCCCATCGACTTCAGTACTCCGCCAGGGCGCGAGGCACAGGCAGAGTCAATGGGAGAGTGTCAGTGGTCGACTTACCGCAGTGAAGACACCGCGGTAAGTAGATCTACGTCCGTGGACTTCAGCTACGTTATTCATGTAGCTGAAGTTATGTACCTTAGATCAATTTCCTGCCCCCTATTGTAGACCAGGCCTAAGTATCAGGGGTAGCCGTATTAGTCTGTATTCACACAAACAAATCCATAAGGTGCCACCAGACTCCTCCTTAACAGATTTATTTGGGCATAAGCTTTTGTGGGTAAAAAAACCACTTCTCGGAAGAAGTGGACTTTTTACCCATGAAAGCTAATGCCCAAATACGTTTGCTAGTCCTTAAGGTGCCACCAGACTCCTCGAAGTAAATCTAGACCATCGTTTACAGGTGTTTGTACAATCTGGTTTTAAAATCGTCCAATGAAGGGGATTCCACAACCTCCCTTCAAAGCCTATTCCAGTGCTCAACTATCATTATAGTTTTAAAACATTTCCTAATATCTAACTGTAACTGCAGTGTCTGGATGGGCCAAACTGAGAATGCTACTCTCAGGGCAGGCTGCAAGGAATAGCACAGACCATCCCCAAAACTGGTGATTTATTTTATAATTACTAGAGTCACCAAGCCAGCAAGGAAACAGCTTCTATAATACCACACTGATTAGCAAGAATCCAATTACTGTCCCCTTCAAGCATTCCAGCCCATGACTCCCATCTATACTGCCAAATCTAATATAGTGAGGGGTTACTGAAAACCTGATTCATCATATGTGAGGTTTACCAATCCCAAAGGATTGGACACTTAATCCCAGGCCAATTTGAGTCTCAGATCTTACCCAATAATTATGCTGATGCCAATCCTTTAGTAACTAAATTTAAAGGTTTAATAATGAAAGGAAAAAGAATAAGAGTTGCAAATGGTTAAAAGATCAATATACATACTAATATGTGTCAAGTCCTGAGGACAGTTTCATAGCAGAGATGGGGAGGCTGCTGATTTATAAAAGTCTTTCTGGATTCAGGTCAGAATCCAAAGGCAGCGTAGATGTAATGTCTGTTAAAGTCTTCCCATGCATTTTCCAGGATATTCTAAACAATTATTTAGAAGATCTCCATTTTATGACTTATACTTTCCCTGTTCAAAGTTTAAGCAGACTAGAGATGGCAGGATCAGGCCCTTTATAGCTCTCTAACAAACTGAGAAGCCTCTTGTCAAAGCAGGACCTTACCCCCAGGAAGAATAGGCGGTGCAGATTGTCTGTGGACCATTGCTTTCAAGCTAATCTTCTATTTCCTCTGCATACACAGGTAAACTAGTTGCATTCATTCACATAAGGCAATCAGCCAGTACTTCATTATAGCATAGATAGTTAAGCTGACGACAACGTAGATAATATTATTAGTTTCCTGTAGTATCTTACATCTTCGATCTTAAGGTTAACTGAACCATGTGCGTGCATAATATAAGGCAGTTAAGACATGAAAGGGAATTAGCATCTACAAGCTAATCTGGTTACATTGTTAAACTTCTAACGATATAGGTAAACAGACAAATACACTTAGCATCTACCTTGATTTCTATTACTACTAATAAATGAGTTGACGATTGCTAGTCTAGTATATCTCTTTGAAATTCACACAAGTTGATTACATTTCAATGCCTTTTGTTAAATTGTTATGGATCATCCCCAGGTTGGCTGGTTTGTCAGTACACTAACCTAAATCTCCCTTGCTGCACATCACATTAATTCCTTCTTGTTCTACTTTCAGTGGACATGGACAACAGTGATCACCAAACTTTGTTTAATAGCCTTTAGCATATCTGAATATTGTTATCACGTCTTTCCTTGGTCTTCTTTTTTCAAAACTAAACATGCCCAGTTTTTTTTACCATCACCTCATAGGTCAGATTTTTTAGACCTTTTATCATTTTTGTTACTCTCCTCTATACTTTCCAGTTTGGCCATATTTTTCTTAAAGTGTGGCACCCAGATTTGGAGACAGTACTCTAGCTGAGGCCTCACCAGTGCAGAGCAGGACAGTTACCGCCCATGTCTTATATGCACCCCAGAATAGCCTTTTTGGCAACTGCGTCACATTGTTGGCTCATATTCAATTTGTGATCCATTATAACCCCCTGATCCTTTTCAGTGTCATTCCATTGAAGTCAATGGCATTAGGCACATGCTTTACAGGATTAGGGCCAGACTGCTCAGCACCTTGTAAAATCAAGCTGAAAAGACATATTCTGAGACAGGATGGAGGGACATAGTTTGTGTGATCAATGCTACCCTACCATTCACCCTGGGTAACTCTTTAATTTGACAGGTTTCAGAGTAGTAGCCATGTTAGTCTGTGTCAGCAAAAAGAAAATTAAAAAAGGAATACTTGTGGCACCTTAGAGACTAACAAATTTATTTCAGCATAAGCTTTCGTGGACTACAGTCCGCTTCGTTGGATGCATAGAATGGAACATACAGTAGGAGGATATTTATACATTCAGAGAAACATGAAAAGGTGGAAGTAACCATACCAACTGTAAAAGGCTAATTAATTGAAAGGAACTGTTATCAACGGGAAAGAAACTTTTGAAGTGATAATCAAGATGGTCCATTACGGACAGTTGAGACAAAGGTGTTAAGGGTATTTAACTAGGATATTAAACTAGGGGAAATAGATTCAATTAACGTAATGACCGAGCCATTCCCAGTGTCTGTTCAAACCTAAGTTAGATACCTAATGGTATCTAGTTTGCATATTCATTCTAGTTCAGCAGCTTCTCGTTGGAGTCTTTTTTTGAAGTTTTTCTGTTGCAAAATTGCCACCTTTAAGTCTGTCACTGAGTGATTAGAGGGGTTGAAGTGTTCACCTACCGGCTTTTGAATGTTATGATTCCTGATGTCAGATTTGTGTCCATTTATTCTTTTGCGTAGAGACCGTCCAGTTTGGCCAATGTACATGGCAGAGGTGCATTGCTGGCACATGATGGCATATATCACATTGGTAGATGTGCAGGTGAACGAGCCCATGATGGTGTGGCTGATGTGATTAGGTCCTATGATGGTATCACTTGAATAGATATGTGGACAGAGTTGGCATCGGTCTTTGTTGCAAGGATAGGTTCCTGGGTTAGTGTTTTTGTTGTATGGTTGCTGGTGAGTATTTGCTTCAGGTTGGGGGGCTGTCTGTAAGCAAGGACTGGTCTGTCTCCCAAGATCTGTGAGAATGAGGGATCCTCTTTCAGGATAGGTTGTAGATCTTTGATCTACCTCTCCAGCGCATCATCAAATCAGTAATGCAGCCCTCGGGCCAATGTACTAATCCTTATGTGGCCCTTGGGGTCATTTGAGTTTGAGACCCCTGCTCTAAGGTGCCACAAGTATTCCTTTTCTGTGTCTGTTGTCATTTACAGTGGAACTTCAGAGTTACGAACAACAGAGTTTCGAACTGACGGATCAACCATGCAGCTCACTTGGAACTGGAAGTACGCAAACAGCAGAGACCAAAAAAAGGCAAATACTGTGCTGAAAATTACTGAGTTAAATGTAAACTAGTAAAAAAAAGTTTTTAAAAAAGATTTAACAAAGTAAAGAAACTGTTTCTGTGCTTGCTTCATTTAAATTAAGATGGTTAAAAGCAACGTTTTTCTTCTGCATAGTAAAGTTTTAAAGCTATATGAAGTCAATGTTCAGTTGTAAACTTTTGAAAGAACAACCATAACATTTTGTTCAGAGTTATGAACATTTCAGAGTTAGGAACAACCTCCATTCCTGAGGTGTTTCTAACTCTGAGGTTCTACCGTACAAACAATTGAACAGGTCTGACACAGTATATCCAGCAGAGGGCAGTGATGTACATAACACAAGAAAAAGAATAAAAAACTAATTCTCATGCTACAGTGCTAACATCTTGTAATAATTATCCCAGGGACTTGTTTTACTGGTTACTTGTGTCTAACCATTATGGAGTCATCCAGTCCTTTCTAAAACTTTCTAGTAACCCATGTTACCACTGTAGCTGAATGGAAATCTTGTGTATGTTCTTTAGGTCAACGAATCCATCTTTATATTGTAAAGCATCGTGCTCATCTCTGGTATTATATAAACAATAATAAATGAGATAGGCACTTCTCAAATATCAGAAGTGATTTCTTCTTTGCAGTTGCATTCATGTACCATTTTAAGATCCTAATTCTAACACTTATGCGTGTGCTTAACTTTATTACTGTGAGTAGTCTCATTTAAATCAGTGGAATTATAGTAGCAAAATGAAGCACCTGCATAAATGTTTGCAGAATCAGGGTCTAAGAAAGGACACATACCATTTACTTACTAAGTGGTTGTTACTTATAAACTACTCAGAAAAAAAACCCCAAATATTTTTCACTGTATTTGTAACCATTTTAAATAAGTTTGCCGTATTTTATCAATAAGATAAAATTGATACCATATTCTTAAGATACCATATTCTTTTAAGTCACTGTTTGTATTTCTCCTACCTACAGCAGTTTAAAAATATTTCTTTAAAAAAAACCCACTAAATGAAATCAAACCAACCTTTCCATGCATTTGTCAAAGTACCTTTGGTTCCTAGTGTAAAAAAGTTTAAACTTCAGAGTATTTTAATATATTAAAAAACAAAATAAAGAATAGTGTAGACCCATTTGTTCCTTTCAATTTATGTTACCATTTATCTCAATACTTCTCTATGAATCACAAATTATATCTTTACATGTTTGATAACTCATATTGTTGCATATGCATGCAACAATAGTGCATTGCAGCAGGGCTTCTCAACATATGGATCTCAACCCCCTTTCCCTTTCCAAATTGCTAAATGGGAGAGGAGTTTCCTGGCTAGATCTTAACTAGTTGGGTCTGTGGGGGATAGAGGTCCTGATATGAAAAATGGAAATTCGGTTATAGAGAAGGTAAAGACATGGTCCTGAAAAGGAGCTTATCTTCTCTAGCTGTGGAAGAACAAGTTTGTCACACAAACATGCTCCAAAAATGTACAGATAGCGGGAGGGTACAGTTTTCTGTCCTCTAACATTTGGGAAATAAAGTGGACTCAAGCTGAACTCTCAGGCCTAATATATGTAGTGAATGAACACCTTAAGCACGAAAGTACAATGCACAATGGGGAAGACCATATACAGGAATACTTCATCATAATGTATCAAGTAATCCATAGAGAGCAATAATACAGGCACTGGTATGCCTACTTGCATAGCAAAACCTAAAAAATAATAATTGTGTGGTGAAGAACTATTTTTCAGTTTATATAACTATGTTAAATGTTGCTATTTAATATAATTGTATTCTGGCCAGGTTGGCAGTCAAAACAGTGAAATGTGCTGCCTATTTTAAGTTTAGTCCTGACAGGGACTGTACCTCACGTCATTTTTAAGCAACCTTTTCTGGACAACTCCAGAAGTGGAGTTGATACTCAGTAGGCAGATGTAAATAGCTTTTAGTGTGACTGTAAGGAAGGGTGGTCCCTACACCATATATATCTATATGAAAAATACTAAAAATGGGTATGTGATGGGTACCCCCAGGGTGCCACCTGGAACTGGGGTACCACTGAGCCCACCTGACCCACCAGCTTGGGTTCCCTTTACATTGTACTGCTGTGACCAGCCTGCCAAGCCCTCTCCCAGGCTCCAGTCTGCACCTTCACCAGCACACATACAGGCAGGGACACACCCAGCTGCAGAAATATACAGATGATGTGATCAGCTCTGCATGGGACGGCTTCAGCTAAGGAACTTCCCAGCCACCTAGGCATGCACCCCCCTCTGGAGTGTAAACCCAAAATTATATCGTCTTGCACTGCACAGGGAACTGTACAGCGTAAGCTCATAAAATTCACCCCCCTCCCTCAATGTGGAGAGGAAATATACAACAGCTTTTTACCCCAAGTTATAACTTCCACACAGTTTTGTGACAAAGCAAAAACAAATTTATTAACTACAAAAGATAGATTTTAAGTGAGTATAAGGGATAGCAAACAGATCAAAGCAGGTTACCTAGCAAATAAACAAAAACGCAATCTAAGATTAAAATACTAAAAAGATTGGATAGGAGTAGCAAATCTTCACCCTAAATGATGATTTAAGCCAACTGCAGGCTCTTAAAGGGCAAGCTGCACTCGTTTGCAGCTTAAAACTTCAGGTTTTCTGGCCTAGAAATCCCCCTAGCCTGGGTCCAGCCCTTCCCCTCAGTTCAGTCCTTGTTCCTAAGATGTTTCCAGGAGTCTCTTTGGGTGGGGAGTCAGTGAAGAACCACGATAATGTCACTCTCCTGCCTTAAATAGCTTTTGCATATGGTGGGAACCCCTTGTCTCCAAGCTTGGTTCCCATGCCTTTCAGTGGAAAAACACTGGTATTCCAAGATGTAGTCCAGTACCAGGTGATCTGGTCACATGCTCCTGTAGTGTCATAGCAGCCATGACTCTGAGGCTGTTTGTAGCATCCTCAGAAAAGCTCCCAGGTTGGGAAATAAACTATTGTTTTCTCTAATGGCCCTTTCCAGCCAGCCATCTAGACTGACTGCATTCTGCCTAGTGGGTGTTCCCTAGGTGTAAACACATTTGTAATAGATGAATAGACAATATTCCTAACTTTAGATACCAAAATGATACATGCATACAAATAGGATAATCATATTCAGTAAATCATAACCTTTTCAGTGATATCTCACATGACCTATCTTGCATAAAATACATTATAGTTATGCCATAATCATATTATAATATCTCTTTGAAGAATATGGAGCGTAGTGTCACAGGCTACAACCAACACAAAATATTTACAGTAAAATACTTTAGTCAGGTGTCAATAAACAAAAAATTTATATAGCTATACACAGGAGGTTTGTTATTGAAGTAAACAGGATCAGGATTTGGCTGATAAAAATGATAGCTCTGACTATTAACATTTGATTGATCTGCAATAACCAAAGAGGTTTGGCTACTGTAAAGTAAAATAATTGTGCATTGCTTTGTGTTAGTAATCTACTTATCCATTTAAAAACAAAATAGAGAATTAAAAATAATTATGTTTGTAAATGAACCATGTTGCCATTACAACATACAATTATAATGCCAGAAATACTTAATGCATTTTACAAAAGTAAGAAAAAGCAAAGGGAAATAAATTATGCATATATATATCAGTACTAAATACCCTAAAAAGAAATTGAACTTTGAATGACTCAACACAAATTAACTGTGCACAATCTATGTAATCACACAATTTTATCACCCCGCCTCATTCCCCAATTGTCTGTTATATCCACTTGTCTTTCTCATTCTTTCCTTGTGTTCCCTTTGTCTGTTCATCTTCACGTGTTGTCTCTTGAACTCTCTGGGGGCAGGAACTGTCTTTTTGATTGTGTTTGTACAGTGCCTAGCACACTGGAGTTCTCGCCCATGGCTGGGACTTTTGAAGTACAAATAAAATAATAATAATTAATAAATAATAATAATAAAAAATAAAATAAAAATAAATAATAATTAATTGTTATAGCTTGTCTTAAATTAAGCCCTGGTTCTGAAAGTGGACTTTTGCGCCTATATTGAGCCCCCATAATGTCACTTGTATGTCACTCCATGGCGTTGACTTAAATAAGAACATAAGAACAGCCATACTGGGTCAGACCAAAGGTCCACCCAGCCCAGTATCCTGTCTTCCAACAGTGGCCAATGCCAGGTGCCCCTGAGGGAATGAACAGAACAGGTAATCATCAAGTAATCCATCCCCTGTTGTCCATTCCCAGCTTCTGGCAAACAGAGGCTACGGACACCGTCCCTGCCCATCCTGGCTAATAGTCATTGATGGACTTATCCTTCATGAATTTACCTAGGTTTTTTTTGAATGCTGTTATACTCTTGGCCTCCTTCAAAACATCCTCTAGCAAAGAGTTTCACAGGTTGACTGTGCGTCGTGTGAAAAAATACCTCATTTTGTTTGTTTTAAACCTGCTGCCCATTAATTTTATTTGGTGACCCCTAGTTGTGTTATGAGAAGGAATAAATAACATTTCCTTATTTACTTTTTCTACACCAGTCATGATTTTATAGACCTCAATCACACCCCTCCCCCTTAGTTGTCTCTCTTCCAAGCTGAAAAGTCCCAGTCTGATTAATCACTCTGCATATGGAAGCTGTTCTATACCCCGGATCATTTTTGTTGCCCTTTTCTGTACCTTTTCCAATTTTATCTTTTTTGAGATGGGGCGACCACATCTGCATGCAGTATTCAAGATGTGGACGTACAATGGATTTATACAGAGGCAATATGATATTTTCTGTCTTATTATCTATCCCTTCCCTAATGATTCCCAACATCCTGCTTGCTTTTTTGACTGCTGCTGCACATTGAGTGGATATTTTCAGAGAACTATCCACTATGACTCCATGATCTCTTTCTTGAGTTGTGACAGCTAATTTAGATTTTATACGTATAGTTGGGATTATGTTTTCCAACGTGCATTATTTTGCATTTATCAACATTGAATTTCATCTGCCATTTTGTCACCCATTCAGCCAGTTTTGTAAGATCCCTTTGTAACTCTTTGCAGTCTGCTTTGGACTTAAATATCTTGGGTAGCTTTGTATCATCTGCAAATGTTGTCACCTCACTTTTCACTCCTTTTTCCTGATCATTTATGAATATGTTGAACAGGGCTGGTCCCTGTTCAGACCCTTGGAGGACACCACTATTTACCTCTCTCCATTCTGAAAACTGACCATTTATTACTACCCTTTGTTTCCTGTCTTTTAACCAGTTACTGATCCATGAGAGGACCTTCCCATTTATCCCATGACAGTTTACTTTGCTTAAGAGCCTTTGGTGAGGGATCTTGTCAAAGGCTTTCTGAAAATCTAAGTACACTCTATCCACTGGATCACCCGGATCCACATGGTTTTTGACCCCGCTCAGAGAATTCTAGTAGATTGGTGAGGCATGATTTCCCTTTACAAAAACCATGTTGACTCTTCCCCAAGAAATCATGTTCATGTATGTGTCTGATAATTTTTTTTTACTTTGTTTTTACTTTGTTGTTTAGCCATGGTTGCACTTTTTTGGTCCTCTTATTATGTTTTTTAATTTGGGGTATACACTTAAATTGAGTGTCTCTTATGGTGTCTTTAAAAAGTTTCCATGCAGCTTGCAGGGATTTAACTTACGACAGCGTATCTTTTAATTTCTGTTTAACTAACTTCCTAATTTTTGTGTAGTTCCCCCTTTCTGAAATTAAATGCTAAAGTGGTGGGCTGCTTTGGTATTCTTGCTCCATCCCCCCTCCCTCTGTCGCTTGCTCTCCCCCACCCTCACTCAATTTCACTGGGCTGGGGCAGGGGGTTGAGGTGTCGGAGGGGGGTGAGGGCTCTGGTTAGGGGTGCAGGTGCTGGGGTGGGGCCAGGGATGAGGGATTTGGGGTGCAGGAGAGGGTGGGCTCTGCGTGGAGCCAGAAATGAGGGGCTCAGGGTATGTGAGAGGGCTCCGGGCTGGGGCAGGGGGTTGAGATGCAGGGAGGTTGAGGGCTTTGGTTGGGGGTGCAGGCTCTGGGGTGGAGCTGGGGATGAGGGGTTTGGGGTGCAGGAGGGGGCTCTGGGCTAGGGCCGACAGGTTTGGAGTGCGGGCTACGGCTGGGGCTGTGGGGTGCGGGCAGGGATAAGGGGTTTGGGTGCAGGAGGGGGCTCTGGGCTGTGGTGGGGATTAGGGTGCAGGTTGGGGGTGAGGGCTCCAGCTGGGGGTGTGGGCTCTGGGGTGAGGCTGGGGATGACGGGTTTGGGATGCAGAGCGGGGGGCTCAGGCCTGGGGCAGGGCGTTGGGGTGTGTGGGGTGCAGACTCCGGGAGGGAGTTTGGGTGTGGGAGGGGACTCTGAGCTGGGGCAGGGGGTTGGTGTACAGGAGGGGGTGCAGGGTCCAGGCGGCACTTACCGTGGCTCCCAGATCCCTGCAGCCCCATGGCAGATGGGAGGCTCCATGCGCTGCCCTTGCAACCGCAGGTGCCACCCGTGCTCGCGGTTCCCGGCCAATGAGAGCTGCAGAGCCGGCTCTCAGGGTGGGAGCAGCACATGGCACCTCCCTGGTTGCCCACGCGCCTAGGAGCCGCAAGGACCTGTCCTGGTGGCTACTTCCAGGAGCCATCCAGAGCCTGGGTAGGCAGGGAGCCTGCCTTAACCTTGGGCCCCTGCTGCGCTGCCCACCGGACTTTTAACGGCCCGGTCGGTAGTGCCGACTGGAGCCGCCAGGGTCCCGGCTGAAAAGCGGATGTCTGGCAACCCTAGGTGAGGAATGGAAGACATGAACGTTCACAAGGGCATAAATGGAGGGAGGGGCTCGTGTGTGGGGGTTGTTGGCTGGCAAGAAGCGCACGGGGGAAGCGAGCAGCTGTGCGTAGGGCATGGGAGGCGGGAGTCGCAAGGGAGAGGTGAGTGCGTGGGGAGGGGAGGACGCGCAGGGGGAGTGGGGTGGGGGCGGCGTGGAGAGTGAGTGTGGGGTGGGGGAGTGAGGCTGCGGGATGCAGGGGGAGCAGAGCGGGTGGGGGGATGGGATGTGAGTGAGGGGGGAGGGGAGGGGAGGTTGACTGGGGCGGGCGGGGCTGCGGGCCCCTCTCCCATCAAACTCAATGGGGCAGCGCTTCCCACGCCCCGCCCCGCCCCTTCTGCTCTCCGTCGCCGGGCTCCGCGCCGGCGCCTCCCATGTGACCGGAAGGGCCGGGGGAGCCGCCCCCGGAGGAGGCTGGGAGCCGGGGCGGGCCGCAGGCGGAGACCCGCCGCCACCAGCGGGGCCGGCAGCAGCGCGGCGCCGGTAGCGAAGCCGCCCCGGAGCCAGGCGGTCCTGGCCCTGGCAGCCCGGGTAAGCGCCGGCCCCTCCCCCGCGCCGGGAGCCCCTTCCCCGGCCGGGGCCGCCTTCAGCGCCGCGGGGCCGAGCCGCCGCCGCCCGGTCCGGCCCCGGCCCTGTGTGCAGCGCAGCGCAGCGCCGGGCCCGCCCGAGGCGGGCAGGGGGGCTCCGGGCGCGGGCTGCGCTCACGGCGCTGCAGGGGAACTTCTTGGAGCCATTTTGTGCGGCCCGAGCGCGTGGGTGTAACGCGGGCCCGAGAGCCGCGGGGGGCTGCTCTGCTCTCTCCCGGGCAGGTTTGCGCCTCAGACCCGGCGGGGTCGGGTGGGGCGGGCGCTCCGGGGTAATGACGGGCGAGCCGCTGTTGGACCAACATCTGCTGGTGAGAGAGAGACAAGCATTTGAGCCACGCAGCGATCTTGTCCGGGTAGAGGGGACCAGATGTCCCAATTTTACAGGGACAGTCCCGGTTTTGGGATCTTTTTCTCACATAGGCACATATTTCCCACCCCACCCCCTTGTCCCGATGTTTGACACTTGCTATCTGGTCAGCCTATGTCTGGGTCTGGGACAGGTGCTCCCAGCCTCACAGTTGCGTAGCATAACTATTCGTCCCTATTGCAAGGGACCATTGAAGGCAGAGTGACCCCTTAACATCCCTGCAGTCATAGGACAAAAAGGGGAGTTAGTGGGTTGGAGATTGTTGTAATAAACCGTAAATCCCATGTGTCAATTCAATGCACGATTTTTAGTGTCTGCCAGAATTATGAATTTAAGCGCTCGGGCTCATCTTTTGAAAGGGTTGTGCAGGTTTCCTTTGAGGATAGGGACTGATAGATCAGTTACAGAGTGATCACTTTGTGAAAAGTGTTCACCCACAGGGAATAGGGTGTTTTTGTTTGATCACCACACCTGCCTTGTGTGCCTAATATGTTAGGACAGACAGGGCTACAACTACACTGCATACTACATTGTACTGACTAATCAATGTGGCAAAGCCTTAAGACAGGGGAGGCTTTCCAGTGATATCTCCAGAATGTTCTTAATTTAAAGTCAGAATATTGTATTTTTTATGCATGTTGAATGTAATGGAAACAATACTAATCACAATGGATGCTACCATTTATCTTATTTAGGGAGCACGCTATTGACGTTCAATGCTGAACAACTTCCCTTGGTTTTTCTGTGAGAGATGGAATCTGGCACTTACAAGGAACAGCATGTTCTAGGGTACATATTCCAGGGCTATGTGCTTAAGACACAACATGCTGCAAAACATTTAATCAGCTATACATTTAAAAGATGTAGCATACAGATTGTACTTGTGTTAAAGAAACTTTCTCTGCAACCTTACTCCTGTATAGCCCCGTCACTTATTTTCTCTAGGCACTGATGTATATTGCCAGAGAGTATCTTCCCCTGGACTTGCATGATTTGATTGTAGCACCTTAGGCAACAGGAAGATTGTAATTCTCTTTTGGTTACTTGTATATCTGTTTTTTATCCTCTTCATTCTAAAGTTTTAAAAAATAATAGTCTTGTTCAGGACCAGAATTGTATAGCTCTCCCAATGGCAATCAGCATTTTTACCCTGGGCTACAGGAACTTTGAGTGAACGTTGACAAGTTCAGGTAAGAAGGCCAGTCTCAAGTCTCTAGGGGCTGGCTTTTCACTCTAGGCTACAGGCTATTCTTCAGATTTTTGTTTTGACAGCCAACCTGGGTGCAAATCTTGTACTGTATACATTGTCCCACTATATTATGAAAAGGAGAACAATGTGATTACATTGCCCTAGAGATTCACACTGTCATTTTTTTACCTTGGGCTATTTCATTCTGAGGGTCTATTTTCATTGCTTAAAGTAAGAAACCTAATTTAAGCCCTATGTGAAGAGGCAATTCTAAAATAGCACAGATAAACTTTTCAGTTTGGAATTTAATTGGCAATTCCTCGAAAATCCTGTGTGTGTAAGATCACGTCACGTTAAGTTACCTTTCAGCCTAGAGGAAAATTTGGCCAGGTTTATCTCATGGTGAGATTCTTAACCAATATAGTTGCTATTTTGGAATAGGCTCTCCTTTCATTCAGGTACACATTTATTTTGATCAGTTTTAAATGATCTAGAAGGTACTGATTTGAGAAAGCAGAGCAGCAAACAGCATAGTCAAAAACAGCTTGGTAATACTTCTACTTAACATCATTCTGTGTGTGACTGTTGTCACTGTTAGCTGACAAGCCCACTGAGTTTTGAATCAATTTGTCTTTTTTAAATGCAACTTATATGGGTCTAGGTCCTCAGGGTACATCTGCAAAGCAATTAAACACATAAGAACGGCCATACTGGGTCAGATCCTGTCCTCTGATAGTGGCCAATGGCAGGTGCCCCAAAGGGAATGAACAGACAGGTTATCATCAAGTGATCCATGCCCTGTCACCCAATCCCAGCTTCTGGCAAACAGAAACTAGGGACACCATTCCTGCCCATCCTGGCTAATAGCCGTTGATGGACCTATCTTCCATTAATCTATCTAGCTCCCTTTTGAACCCCATTATAGTATTGGCCTTCACAACACCCTCTGGCGAGGAGTTCCAGAGGTTAACAGTGTGTTGCGTGAAAAAATACTTTCTTATGTTTGTGTTAAACCTGTGGCTGGCCTGGGTCAGCTGGCTTGGGTTTAAACGCAGGGTTTGGGCTGTGGAGCTGTAAATTGCTAGTGGGGAGGGTCCCCGATTCCTAGAGCTTGAGCCCTAAGGTCTCCACAGCAAGTTTTAGCCCTGCAGCGTCCCCCTCTCCCCACTCTGCCTGAGTTGGCCATGGGGGTGGGGGAGTGTATTGTTGCAGTGTAAACAGAGCCCTAGGCCCAGATTTTAAAACCTGAGTACCTTTAATTATGCCAGTAAAGCTACTTTTAAGCATCTGAATAGAAGTGACCTGATTTTTCAAAAGTCCTTAGCACTTGCAACTCACTGTCTTCAATTGAAGTTGTGGCTGTTTATCTCCTCTTAATCAGGCCACTTCTTTGCAGATGATTACAAATGGATTTTGGAGTCTAACTTTAATGACTGAGGTTTGAAAACATTGTCCCCAAATAGTTTCTGATGGTATCTTTCTGAGAAGGCTTACATTTTTCTGTGATATAGTGGTTCGAAAGTAGACTGTCTTGGGAATATTTATGGAAACTTTCATATTTAATGCTTTGATATTTATTCACTGAATGATGAATAGTAGTGTTTTGGTGGTATACTGATCTTCTTGTACTTGTGCAGGCAGATGTTGGACACCTGCATTTTATTTGACATTTTTGTTGTTGTTTACCTCCAAGTACTTGTGAACTAATAATCATTACTTGTGACTTCCCCCCACAGGCCTCTAACTCTAAAATATATTCAAATGATGTTCAGAGAAGCATCAGTCTGTACACTGACTAAAGAGCAGTCAGAATTCTCAGTTTTAGGGACATATTAGAGGGAAATTGCTCAAGACTCATGTGTAGTTTAGGGCTTGTCTACATTACTCGCTGGATCGACAGGCAGCGATCGATCCAGTGGGGGTCGATTTATCGCATCTCTAGTCTAGATGTGATAAATCGACCACTGAGCGTGCTCCCGTCGACTCCGGTAATCCACCAGGGCGAGAGGCGCAGATGGAGTCGGTGGGAGAGCGTTAGCAATCGACTTACCGTGGTATGTAGATCTAATTGACTTCAGCTACGTTATTCACGTAGCTGAAGTTGCGTAACTTAGATTGATTTCTGCACTGTGTAGATTAGGCCTAGGTTTGTCACCCACTCTACTTCCTCACCAACTCTGTCAGGGAGGGGTGTGAGAGAGCTGCTTTCTGGTGGTTCACACTTCTTAAGGACAAGGGCCTATTTGAGTAGGAAAAACCAGTCAGTACTCAGATTTCATCAATGACACACATGCTTGTTCGCCTAATATGGGAAATTAACTTTAGTATTCCAAATTTAATTTGGATATAATGAAACTGTAATTGATACCAATGTAGATCAGGTGTCAAACAACCACACTGTGAGTTGGATCCATCCCCTTGTAGTAGTTATCCATATGTAGGATCCTGTGTAAATCATGATTTAATGGAAAGCATGGAAATAATGAAAATGCCCCCAAATCATCATCTTCCCATTTTTTTATAAAAAGGAAAATGTCTATAATGATAGGTCTCCAGTACAAAAAAATTACTTATAGTGCTGTGTGAAAATATTCAGTCCTTGAAACTGACCACATTTAGTTGTAAAATTAATTCCATGCAAACTTTGTGAATTCAGTACTTTGCCGTTTACACTATAGTGAATTTTCTAAAAAATAAAAACTGATTTACACAGGGCCCAATCCATGAGATTCACAATCTTCAGAATATATCTGTCATATAGGGGAAAGTGCTCATAGATAATGGTTGCGAAGAGAACCTTCTGAAGTGAATCAGTGCAGTAGTGTGACAAATAGCTTTGAGAACAGGAAACAGTACCCATTAATTTTTGTAGTGTTGACTTTTAAACCTCATGTGAACACTTTGGGCCACGTTTTCAAATAATTTGGGTTTGCAGTTATGTGGGTAAATCTAGTAATTGCAAATGCAGATAGTTAAATAGAGTGCAGAAATAGTAGTGTTTTTCATTCTATGAGGAAAAATTAAGCTGACAATTTCCAGTTAAAACGTAGTTACTATGTGAGGGTACCATATGGCTCTTTATTTTTGTGCAAATCTCCCATTATCTGGGAGATTTGCTATGGATTGTCTGTAGTGCATTACTCTAACTTTAACTGGAGCCCTCAGGCTATAATTAAAAATATAATTCGGCCTTCTCAAAATGAGTTTTGAAAGATGTGATGTAGACTAAAAGTACCAAACTGTTTCAATATATTGGAATATGTAAATTGCAGTTTTGGTTATTGTGAACTGCTGTTTTGCAGCACCAACATTTAAGTTATTTAATCTTTTATTTCTTCTGCTTTGAAATGGATTCTCTGTTGCTGAATAAACTAGATGTAGACTTTTTATCTTGCAAATCACCTTTCTTTAAATTCAGAAAAAGCAATAGTTGTCTCTGCATCATTTTGTGCCCCCAAGTTTCTTGTCCGGATTTTTTTGATTTATAGCATGCTATGCAATGTTACTTATACAGTACCCAAAATATGCTCGTGTCTTTACATGTAGACACGGAATAAGGTGCTTGCTTGCTGTTGTGTTACACTAGTGACCACTTGGGAGTTCCATTGGTTGAAGGGTAAAACTAGAAAGTAACAATCTAGCAATTGAAAGAGGCCTGTTTATACACCCAAAGCAACCAGCTATATTCTCAAATAAGCTATGCTTTGAATTAACCAAAATGCTTCCATTTTCTCTGCACCCTTTACACATACTTATTCAATTTATTCAGTCCCCTAAAGGTTTTCCTTTCTTCCTTTGTAAGGTGGCTTCTTTTGAATCAGAAGTATGTTTTGAATATACACACCACAATCTAGATTGCTTGAGGGTTATATGTTGTATACTCTCTTTGTGCATTGCCTTTTAACAGTAAAAGATGTCATGTGCATATTGAGGGTGGAATATACCCATGATTAGAAGCAGAAGATTTCTGAATGGCTTATTTTATAAAGGCATTCTAGATTGTCATTAACTTAAATTTGATCAAAGAGGGCATGAAGTGCTATGTTAGAAAGGTTAACTTATCAACCTAAAGGCTGTCCTTCACTAGAAGTTTATTGATGGTAGCCATGCCTTTTACGCATTAAAGACAGAGGGTAATGATTTCTGAATTGACTAAGGCCATTGAAAGTCAGTGGGACTTAGATGCTCTTATTATTTGTATTGTAATAGCACTTAGGAGCCTCAGTCATTGTCAGGGGTCTATTGAGTTGGATGCTCTTGACAATTTTGTCTGGTTTCTAACAAATTGCTTTGGAATTTGGTGTTAGCGGTTGCTTTGTTTCAGAAGCAGCCTTGACAGTGAAGTACTGCGGTTTGTTTTTTATGTCTTTCATACACACTACTGTGCTAACTTAGCCAGCTGTATTGTACTTAAACTAATGGTTGCTACTTGATTCAAGTATATATTTCTGAGAGCGCTGACAATCTGATGTTCTGTGTTGATAACGTTTTTTGCGTGGTGATGATTGGCTTTACTTTTGTGTGAATGTGAATAAAATGCTGTTTCTTTCTCCCTTCCAAAGCAGATCATCCAGAAGACACAATGAGTTTGAAGGCCTTCAAGCTCGTTCCTGCTGTTGAGCGGGAGATGCTAATGGGAGACAAAGCTCGAATCAACATTGAATGCATTGAGTGTTGTGGGAAAAACCTCTATATTGGAACCAATGACTGCTTTGTCTATCACTTCCTACTGGAAGAGAAGATATCATCAGCTGGAAAAATAACTTTTGCTGCCACCAAACAATTGCATAAATACTTGGGCTTCAAGAAAGCAGTCAGTGAGCTGAAAGCAGCTTCAGCACTCAACAGGCTACTGGTGCTTTGTGACAACACAATAACATTAGTTAACATGATGAACCTGGAACCCATCCCCACTGGAGCTAGAATCAAGGGAGCTGTGACATTTACATTAAATGAAAACCCTATGAGTGGGGACGCTTTTTGTGTAGAAGTTTGCATTATCTCAGTGAAACGGCGGACCATCCAGATGTTCATGGTGTATGAGGATAGAGTCCAGATAGTGAAGGAAGTGTCCACTCCGGAGCAACCCTGTGCTGTGGCTGTAGATGGTCATTACTTGTGCCTTGCTCTCACTACACAATATATCATATTGAATTATAATACTGGCATCTCCCAGGATCTGTTCCCTTATTGCAGTGATGAGAAACGGCCAATTGTGAAAAGGATAGGCAGACAGGAGTTTCTGCTGGCTGGACCTGGAGGGTTAGGTGAGACTAAAACATTTTTTAACTTTCAATTTAAAGTTTCCTCCATTTCACAATCAGCTTCCCGGATTGAGATAACTTTAGTAATTAATGCCATAATGTAGAATAAATTCTGCATTTCCTTACAGGCTATACTTGCAATACTTGAAAATTGAAGGTATTCTTATTGCATGGTTTTACACGTTTGAAAAATCTGCATAACGCTTTAAAAATGGTGAACTTGAATTGATCTAGATAAATTTGATTCTGGGGTGTCTGTAGTGAAATAGAAAAATTCAGGTGGAATAAATTCTACTCTCATTGCCCAGGGCAAACAAAAGTATGAACCAAATTAAATTTTAAAAGCTGTTGACATCAAATTCTGGCTATAGTGACTGATTTAAATTGGGACTCAGGCAACCCAAATTTCCTTGTGCCAGACTTGCTACATGACTGGGGACAAACTATTGAAAATCAGTGTTGCTGCTTCTTCACTGAAAGTCAGTTATACTCACCCATCTTCATAAAGCAGTGTGAGAGCTACTGATACACCCACTTCACTATAATACTAACATTAAGTGTTTGAGGATACTTGGAACTGGCATTCCACCTTGGTTCCTTATACATTTTGCAGCATAGCAGCAGAAATTACGTTTCTGGTTGCTTTGCTCACTTGCCTAAATTTTCCCGATAGTGCTGCTCAATTAGTAGTGCTCCATAATGGACTTCCGGAATAATAATTAATAATTAATAATTACATTATACAAATTAAAAAGGGACACCTTGGGGGAATTCTGCTATAAACTATGAAAACAAAACTAGATTGCATGTAGAACATCAAAGTCCCCTCTTCCTGGGAGGTCTGATTTCTCTGTCCCAATTCCTCTGTAGCTTGCGTAAATAGCTGTCTTGGAGCGTGCTCTGCAGACCAGTATATTTGAACTTCTCCGATCACAGGCAAGTCCATTTCAGAGCTGAAGGCCCTTCACAGGGAATGCTCTACCACCATCACTTCTCTCAGATTGATGGGGAGCCAGCTTGAGTGCTTCTCTAGTCATAAGTGTAGCAGTATGGCATAAGGAGATAGTTTGTCTCAAGTATCAAGGTCCAACTCAGGGCTGTATGCAGCTTTTTACAAAATGCATTAAGGGATGCAGCCGCTATGGACATTTACAAGACCGCTGTTACCAATCAGGTTTGTTCCAATTATATTGAATTTACTGGATTTGTTGGTCATGTGTCTGAAGTGTTAAGTACAGTCCATTACAAACTTTGCCAGTCTGGATTCCAAATACAATGCACTTTTCTTTGACCTTCCCTTCTCTTACATAAATAAATACCAACAAGTATACTTGTTTTGGGAGGATGTGTTTTAATATAAGACACTCCAGTGCATCTGCTTCTTCCTCTGAAGAGAGGATGAGAACAAGCATTTGACATATAGTCATGTTGCTTAATGCACTACTGGAAGGCACTCAGATACTATGGTGATGAGCATGGTATAAAAACCTATATAGACTAGAACTGGTCAGACCACCAGTTTTCCCTGAAAGGAGTGAAGTGATGCATCAGTATATCAATTGAGTTATCAGAGGTTGAGAATCAACTGCCATATCCCGCTGTTATTTGCAAGAGGAACCTTTATCCCCATCTTGCACGAGTAACCTCAAAATAGTATGGCAAAAAGTTATTGTGATTTATCACTCTAGCTCAGGGGTGGGCAAACCTTTTGGCCCGAGGGCCACATCTGGGTGGGGAAATTGTATGCAGGGCCATGAATGTAGGGCTGGGGCAGGGAGTTGGGGTGCAGGAGGGAGTGTGGGGTGTGGTGTGCAGGAAGGGGCCCAGGGCAAGGAGTGCAGGGGGTTGGGGTGCAGGACGGGGTGCAGAGTGCAGTAGGGGGTTCAGGGCAGGGGACTCAAGGCAAGGGGTTAGGGGGCTCAGGGCAGGTGGTTTGGGTGCAGGACGTATTGCGGAGTGCTGGAGGGGACTCGGCAGGGGGTTGGGGTGCGGGATGCAGGAGGAGTTCGGGGTGCAGGCTCCAGCCTCGCATCGCTTACCTTGAGCAGCTCCGGGGTGGCAGCAGTGCGCAGCGGGGCTAAGGCAGGCTCCCTGCCTGCCCTGGCTCTGCGCCTCTCCCGGAAATGGCCAGCATGTCCAGCAGTGGCTCCTGGGGGTGGGGTGGGGCAGGCTTCTCCACTGTGTGCTGCCTTACTTAGGGATACCACCCTCGAAGCTCCCATTGGCTGCGGTTCCGCGGGGGTTGCGGGGGGCGGTGCCTGCAGGCGAGGGCAGCGCACGGAGCCCTCTGCCCCCTCCACCACGGGCCTCAGGGACGTGGTGCAGGCCACTTCCGGGAGTGGTACGGGGCCAGGGCAGGCAGGGAGCCTGCCTTAGCCCTGCTGTTGCTATGGGGCTGGCAATCCCGCGGGCTGGATTGAAAGCCCTGACGGGCCGAATCCGGCCCGTAGGCCGTAGTTTGCCCTCCCCTGCTCGAGCTCTAAATCTAGACTGGCAGATTACAGATTTGATGTGCTGCAGTGAAAATCAAGATGGCATTCATATATTTTGTTTTATCTAATCAATCTGTTCTTTAACACCCACTTCTGAATAAGTCTCTCTAAAGAATTTCATTCTTACCTTCCCCTTTTTATTTTTCATTTTATTTTATTTACTTTTAGTGTAAAAGAAATTCCACACCAAAGACTTCCTGTCATCTACTTCAACCACTTCTTCTTTGGATCATAGAATATCAGGGTTGGAACGGACCTCAGGAGGTCATCTAGCTCAAAGCAGGACTAATCCCCAGCTAAATCATCCCAGCCAGGGCTTTGTCAAGACTGACCTTAAAAACCTCTAAGGAAGGAGATTCCACCACCTCCCTAGGTAACCTGTTCCAGTGCTTCACCACCCTCCTAGTGAACAAGTTTTTCCTAATATCCAACCTAACCTCCCCTTCTGCAACTTGAGACCATTACTCCTTGTTCTGTCATCTGCTACCACTGAGAACAGTCTAGATCCATCCTCTTTGGAACCCCCTTTCAGGTAGTTGAAAGCAGCTATCAAATCCCCCCTCATTCTTCTCTTCTGCAGACTAAATAATCACAGTTCCCATAGCCTCTCCTCATAAGTCATGTGCTCCAGCGCCCTAATCATTTTTGTTGTCCTCCGCTGGACTCTTTCCAATTTTTCCACATCCTTCTTGTAGTGTGGGGCCCAAAACTCGACACAGTACTCCAGATGAGGCCTCACCAATGCTGAATAGAGGGGAATGACCATGTCCCTCAATCTGCTGGCAATGTTCCTACTTATACAGCCCAAAATGCTGTTAGCCTTCTTGGCAACAAGGGCACACTGTTGACTCATATAAAGCTTCTCGTTCACTGTAACCCCTAGGTCCTTTTCTGCAGAACTGCTGCCTAGCCACTCGGTCCCTAGTCTGTAGCGGTGCATGGGATTCTTCCATCCTAAGTGCAGGACTCTGCGCTTGTCCTAGTTGAACCTCATCAAATTTATTTTGGCCCAATCCTCTAGTTTGTCTAGGTCCCTCTGTATCCTATCCCTACCCTCCAGCGTATCTACCTCTCCTCCCTGTTTAGTGTCATCTGCGAACTTGCTGATGGTGCAGTCCACGCCATCCTCCAAATCATTAATGATCATTCTTTTTAATTTTCTTGCCTTTTCTTCCCTGTCTTCCTCAACTAGCTAAATACTGTTCTGTTTTTAGTTTCTGTTCCTACATGAAAGTTTGGGAGACAATGACAGATTAGGCCCTCTGCCTGTCTCACCTAGCATAATATCTAGGGCCCAGGTCTAGACTAGGAAAATGTTGTGTTACACTGACTAATAGCCTTTAATCTTTTTATGTGTTCAAACACATATTAGTGTAAAAGTATAATTAAGCAGGCCAAAAAAGATTTCAAAGAGCAACTAGCAAAAGACACAAACTAACAGTATTCTCTTTTTCTTTTTTTTAAATACATCAGAAGCAGGAAACCTGCCAAACTATCAGTGGGGCATCTGGACCATTTTGGTGCTAAAGAGCACTCAAAGAAGACAAGGCGGTTGCGGAGGAGCTCAATGAATTCTTTCATTGAGCTTTACTGCAGAGGCTGTGAGGAAGATTCCCACACCTAAGCCATTCTCTTTTAGATGCCAAATCTGAGGAACTGTCTCAGATTGAGATGTCATTAGAGAAGGTTTTGGAACAAATTGATAAATTTAACAGTAATAAATCACCGAGACCAGATGGTATCCACCCAGGAATTCTGAAGAGACTCAAATATGAAATTTAGGACTACTTACTGTGGTATATAACCAATCACTCAAATGAACCATTGTATGACTGGCAGATAGCAGCTAATATGAGGTCGATTTCTAAAAAAAGGCTCCAGAGATTATCCTGACAATTACAGGCTAGTAAGCCTGTCTTCAGTACCTGACAAATTGGTTGAAACTATAGTAAGGAGCAGAATTATCAGACACAGAGATATGTTGGGGAAGCATCAACAGCGCTTTTGTAAAGGGAATTAGAATTCTTTGAGGGTGTCAACAAATGTTGACACGGGTGGCACAGTGGATATAGTGTACTTGGACTTTCAGAAAGCCTTTGGCGGCATGGTCCTTCACCAGAAGCTCTTAAGCAAATAATGAGATAAGAGGGAAGGTCCTCTCATGGTTCAGTAACTGGTTATGATAGAAAATAAAGGATAGGAATAAATGGTCAGTTTTCAGAAAGGGGAGAGGTAAATAGTGGGCTCCTGAAAGGATCTGTACTGGGACCAGTGCTGTTCAACATATTCATAAATGGCCTAGTAAAAGAGGTAAACAGTGAGGTGACAAAGTTTGCAGGTGATACAAAATTACTCAAAATATTTACCTCACCAGCTCTTCTCTCTCTTAATCTTTTACTGGACCAGCTTCTGTTGGACAGACAAGCTTTCAAGCCACCCCCATGCGCCGAGTGCCCCTAAACCTCTAACTGCCAGAAGCTGGAACGGGACGTTAAGGGATGAATCACTTAATTTCCCTGTTCTGTTCATTCCCTCTGAAGCACCTGGCATTGGCCACTGTCAGAAGACGGGATACTGGGCTAGATGGACCATTGATCTGACCCAGTATGGCCGTTCTTTTGTTCTTAACACAAGTGTGGCCTAGGTTTCATTTTTCATGCCTTTTCCCTAGTCTAGACAGGGTCTAACTGCTTGTGTCTCATTACTTAAATTGCCTGTTATTGAATGTATACATCTTCCCTTTCATGCTGTTTCACTGTAACTTTCTACAGTCTTACTTTTACCATCTCCTTCACTTTAGGCAGAACTGTGTGACTCCAGCACTTTTCCTGGTATGTTATATGTGGTTTTACAACTGCTTTGTAACTTAGGTTCTATATAGCTTGGCATTTAAGTGTTACCACTCTTCTAACAATAACCATTTTAAACATGGTTCCATACCATGTTTGATACTTGAGCCTTATTGTAGACTGGACTAGAGCAGATGTTAATGAGGGTTGTTTTTCTTCATACTGGCTATCATTTCCACGCATGCTTACTGGACAGGAAGGTTATGTGGTGCATTTCCTCGCCATTGCTCACACTATGTAATCATCAGTTACCAATACAGTTGTTTTCTTCCCTCTTCTCACCCACTTGGAAAGCTCCTAATACCATCAGCTTTTGTGGTAGGTAAAATGATAGAACTTTTGCCTAAATTGGACATATCCCATTTTGACAAGCAAAGGCAGAAGAGAAAAAAAAAATGACGCTTAGTTTGCTTGACTTTGTTTATGTGTGTGCTCAGCAGCATACTTCAAAAGAAAATGCTGGTGTCTGGATGGCTGAAGATTGATGATTGGAAAAATCTCTGCATTTCCGGTTTTGAAACTAGTGTAGTTCAATAGTGGCCAACACTTGTTACCATCACATAGTTACTCAGTTTCTTATGTGAAATGTGTTGATTTCATTCTAGTTCCCAGTAGCCACATGTCCACATCACAAAAACTATTAAAACCACTGTTGGCAATAATTGGCAGTGTTGTTGGCCATTTCAGATGAGGATGGAGACACACACATAATCTTGCTACTTAAGCCTTTCAGATTCAGGGGTGAGGTAAACAGGCAGAAATTGGCTTGCGAAAGTACTCTGTTGTTGCTGCCCAGGCTTTACCTGTTCCAGAGGACTTAAATGTCTAGGATACCTGTAAATTATCACTAAAATCACTAAAACCAAAATGTACCAGTACAATATGCCATTCTAAACTTTGCATATTGAATTATACTATGAAGCCTAATTTAAGTGATTTTTATTTTCTCTAGATATTGAGTATTCTGTATTAAAAAAAAAAACAAAAAAAAAACTATGGCTTGATTTGGCTAAGGAATTTACTGTACAATTGTTGGCAGTGCTAATTGGATTTTCTCTCAGAACAGAGATGCTGCATAAGTCTCTGAGAGGAAGTGGGGAGGGAAATCTAGATCCTTAAAGTCTGTAGTATGATTAATGGCAAATGATCCAAAAGAGAGATGAGTCAAACTTATTGAATGGTTACTTGAAAAAATCCAAAATACGTAGCGTCTAGCAGAGAAAATAACCGCAGATTAAATGGAAAAAGCCTTACTAAAAATTCATTGAGACTATATCTTCATTTTTAATGTTATTATTAAATCTTTAGTGTATTTTTTCTGTTTGCCTTGTGTAGCAATTTGCTTTGCAAGAGCCTCTACCTTTCTTTCTGGACTCTCTCTTCTCCCCCCCCCCCCCCCCTCCAAATTTTTGTAGACACATGTCTTGCAAGGGGAAAAACTCTCTTTTCTGAAAGAATTGGGGCCCTCACTCTGCTATATTAATTGACTCAGGAAATATGGGTGCATTGAATTGGAGACTGAAATGTTGTGCTGGCATCTGAGATGTTAAAGGGAGCAGACAGGCCAAATTGCAAGAGGAAGAGTGCTCAGGCAACCTGTAGGAATATTTCTATTTTTTTACTAAGATAGCAATATTAGAAGGGAAAGACTCATGGAATGCTGGCTTGGGTTAAAAGGCATCCAAAATACATACACATTGTTTTAAAAAGAAATAGTTTAATGTAAGTTTCTTGGACTTGAATTATTTACATCTAGGAGGAATAAGCATTGACATGAAGCTTGTATCTCTTTCCTGTGCGCAAGAAAAAAAAAATTTGTATACTACTTTGAACATTTAATTAATCAACAAATGTCTAATTGCAACAGGATCCTTGGAGATTGTGTTGTGTAAAAAGTTTAACAGAAATGCCCTTCCATTGTAAAAAGTCCTTCATTGTTTACACTTGTAAACTACTCATCCTGGGTTCATGGCAAGAAAGGTTCCAGTGCTTGACTCCAGGAAAACTGCAGGCTTTGGCTTAAGCTTCAGACTTTCTTCCCTTTCTTTTCAGGTATGTTTGCAACTGTGGATGGCATTTCCCAGCGTGCTCCTGTGCACTGGTCAGAGAATGTGATTGGAGCAGCTCTGTGTTTTCCTTATGTAGTTGCTCTTGACGATGAGTTTATTACAGTGCATAGCATGCTGGATCAACAACTAAAACAGACCCTACCTTTTAAGGAAGGCCACATCCTACAAGACTTTGAAGGTATTAGCTAGTACACCTATCTCTTTGCATGAATTTCTTGGGACATAAAAAAAATCAAACTTTATCCTGATATAGTATAAAGTTTAAAAAAAAAAAAAAAAAGGGGGATCCTTTGAAGAACAAGCTACTTCTCCTGAAATGCACAATAATAGAACATCCTTAAATGTAACACTTTATCCTGCTGTTAATAGCATTTTCACTAAAGAATATTATGTCCTTTATTCCTACAAAACATTGCAAATGAAACTTCTTGTTCTTCTTTGAGTGATGGTCCTGATTGTACTCCACTGTGTGTTACACATGCACATCCTGTGCCCAGAGCTGGAAAATTTTAAAATGGTTTTTGTTGATCTGTGCATGCACCCTGGCTCACCTTGTGCCTCCAACTGAGGGGATAAAGCACGGGGCAGACCAACTTCCTCTCCAGTTCCTTCTCTCTACCACATGATCCGGGTCAGAACTTCTGTCTGTAGCTTCAGCTTTGTCCCTTATGATAAGATTTTGCTTTGTAAATAGTTTTTAATATCTTGTACTATTAATAGTTTGTGTTTTCATAAAAACAATGAGGAGTCTCGTGGCACCTAAAAGACTAACAGATTTATTTGGGCATAAGCTTTTGTGAGTAAAAAAACCCCACTTCTTCTGCATTTGAAGTGGGTTTTTTACCCACGAAAGCTTATGCCCAAATAAATCTGTTAGTCTTTTAGGTGCCACCAGACTCCTCATTGTTTTTGTGGCTACAGACCAACACAGCTACCCCTCTAGTATTTTCATAGTTTTTAATGTTAGATTAATCTTTGGGGGAGAGAAGAGAAGTGTTCCCACACTTTGTACCTTGAGTGGGTACTGGACTATGCCCAGGACTCTGTGCTTCAAACTCTGTGCTTCCTGACCGCGATCCTTCTCGGTCAGCGACAACCACCAATGCTGTTTGTACTGCCTCAGGGAAGCTCACATCACAGGGAGGTGCAATATCTACCTCTTGTTCCTCAGCTATACTGGAGAAGAGCAGGAACTCCACCTTCAAAAACACCTCATGGAAAAGACCATGAGGCCTCAATCAGAGCAGGCCAGGGAACTCTTTCTCCTCTCCTCCTCCCCTCCCCATCCCCTCCCCCATCCTGCCCTACAGTGGCCTTACTCAGCAAGATTTGAGCCTCCTGCTCTTAAGCCCAACACTAGTGCCAGAAAATCTACCCTCTTAGACCTCCTGGTGGAATCTTCTCGGGAACTCAGGAAGCAGTCTCAAATGCATGAGACTAGACTGCCTTTCTTGAAATCCACTTTGAAGAAGTCGGATGCAGCTCTGAGCGAGCCTAGTATCTCAACCCAAGAGGACTTAGAATGTACTTAGTCCAGGGGCTTGACAAGAAAGCTCTTAAACATCGGGCTCTGTTGACAACAGAACAGGCTCTGTTGGTACAGTCATCCTTGGCACCTCCGACACCTCTGGATCTGTCAGCACCGACAAAGATGTTCATTGCCTGTCCATAGCAGTCTTCGAAAGCATCCTCTCTGGCTCCAATAGTCCGGGCAAAGACAACCCTGCTTGCACTGGGGAGTACTGGGTCCCACGCTGTTCAACAGGACATCTTCACACTGCTGGATCCGGAATCCCATCCATCGGGTCTGTTCCTTTCCAGAGATGTCATAACATCACCTGGGGAGTCAACAGCTTGAAGTTTATTTCCCGCTCTTTCCTTGAGATACAGCTTCTCTCCAGTGGCACCGATGGGAACACCTCTGGAACAGGAATCAATTTTCTCCTCATCAGGAAACTCCAAACCACCTTGGGACCAACCTCCACATTTAGCTCTGAGCTGCTGTCACCCCTTGCCAGAAGGCCTCCACATCCCCCCTTTTGACCCTTCCTACTGGCCATATTGGGGCCCCTGGGATCAATACGCCCCTGCAGAGTTGGTCAGATCTGCTAGGGAGTTACTCCTTGCCTCCCCTCAGAGAAGGAAGAGCATTATGCGCTGGATCCAGCAGTTCTCCTGGAACCAGCAAAACTTTCATCTTCATCTCCATACAAACCAGTAACCCCTTTGTCTCCCTCCCCTCTCCACCCCAACTCTCCCAAGTGAATTCAGGCAGTTCCAGGATCAGCTTCGTAGAGTTACTGGTGAACTACAGATTCCTCTTGAAGAGATTCAGGAATCCTAGAACAAATTCCTTGACATTCTCTACTCAGGTTGGTAAGGGGCTAATCTTTGTTTTTTCCACCCCTCTCCCAACTCTTTGGTGGTCAAAGCAGCTTCCAAAAGGGCTAGAGAGCAACACCCCTGGTCTCCTTCTGTGGACAAAGAGGTTAAGTGCCTAGACCTACTGGGAGAAAGGTGTTCTTATCATCTAGCCTTCAGTTCAGGATAGCCAGCAACCAGGCACTAATAGCCAAGTACAGCTTCCTGAACTACTCCGGTTCGCAGAGTTCACTGACAGTCTTCCACAACAGAACAGAGCTTGTTTTCAAGTGGTGATAGATGAAGGCAAATTAATAGCAAAGACCGACCTCAAATTTGCAGTTGAAGCTGCTGAGACATCCTGTAGCGCCATGGCTACTGGCATTGTTAGGTGTAGAGAGTCATGGCTCTGTGTGTCAGGGTTCCCTAGAAAGGTTCAGAATAGTGTGGAGGACCTTACCTTCAATGAATCAGTTATGTCAGTCTTCTGACTGAATCCCTCTATCCCAGAGGTGGGCAAACTATGGCCCACGGGCCACATCCGGCCCACGGGACTGTCCTGCCCGGCCCCTGAGCTCCCAGCCAGGGAGACTAGCCCCTGGCCCTTTTCCCTTGCTGTCCCCCCTCCCCGCAAACTCAGCTCGCCGCGCAGGCAGCACTCTGGGCAGTGCGGCGGCATGACTGGCTGCGGCTGGGCATTGCGGCTGCCAGTCCTGCTGCTCTGAGCAGCATGGTAAAGGTGTGGGGAACGGGGGAGGCGAGGGGGGGGGGGGGGTTGGATAAGGGGCAGAGACTTCCTGGGGGTAGTTAGGAGATGGGAAACAGGAGGGGTTGGATAGGCGTCGGAGTCCTGGGGGGCCTGTCAGGGGGTAGGGGTGTGGAAAGGGGTGGGGACAGGGAGCGGGGGGGGGCAGGTTGGATAGGGGTGGAGTCCTGGGGGCGGGAGGTCCTGGGAGGGGGGATTGGATGGGTTGGGGGTTCTGAGGGGGGCAGTCAGGGGGTGGGAAGTGCGAGCGGGCGGATAGGGGGCGGGGTCCAGGCTGTTTGGGGAGGCACAGCCTTCCCTACCCGGCCCTCCATGCAGTTTCGCAACCCTGATTTGGCCCTAGGGCCAAAAAGTTTGCCCACCCCTGCTCTATCCCTACTTAGAAGGACTATAGGGCTACCCTCTGCCTCATGAATAAGGTTAAGATTTTGTCACTGTTATTTTTAGTAAAAGTCATGGCTGAGTCTCAGGCAATAAACAAAAATTCACTGAAGTCCGTGATTTGTCTCTGACTTTTACTAAAAATAACAGTGATAAAATGGGGCTGAGCCCCAGCCTTGCTGACAGAGGAAGGGAGTCCAGCATCCACTGTGGCTGGGATCTTCAGAGTCCCCCCGACCCGGTGTTAGTAGTAGCTGGTAGTTCCAGGGTCCTGCAGCTGTGGCGCCGGTGGCTGGGAATTACCGGGGCCCTGGGGCTGAAATGGAAAATGTCATGGAAGTCACAGAAGTCACAGATTCTGTGACCTCCATTACATAATCTTAGCCTTACTCATGAACTGCCACTCAACAGGCAGTGGGTTTAAAGGACCTGCTTCCCTGCACCTTCTGCAGTAGTCATGGCATCCCAATCTCAACCCCCCAGCAAAGCACTATTTTGATGGGACCTCATGAGCTTTGAGCCACTAAGCCTGACATTGCCCGACCTTCACACTCCATTTGGAGGTCGTCTAGTGCACTCTGTCAACATGTGGAGTGCAGTAACAATAGACCAGTGCGTGCTGAATGTTATCCATTCTGGCTATATGAATGAGTTTGCATCCCTACCTCCTCCAGTCACCTTCCCCTTTAACTTTCGAGGACTACTCTCAAGACTATTCTCAAGCAAGAGGTGGACTCCCTATTAGAGTGAGGAGCCATAGAACATGTATCCCCTGAATACCAAGGGGGCAGCTTTTATTCAACTTATTTCCTTATACCCCAAAAGAAGGGCATATGGAGATTAATTCTCAACATCCCTCCCCAACTGCTTCATTTGTAAACTCAAGTTTCATATGGTTATGCTGGCCCCTGTAATACCATTACTAAAAAAGGACATGGTTTACAGCTTTCGATATGAAGGATACCTACTTTCATGTAGATATTCATCCCGCTCACAGACGCTTCCTAAAGTATTTGCAGTGGTGGCAGCTCACACCAGATGCCTCGGTCTCATTGTTTTCCCCTGCCTTGATGACTTGTTCCTTGTTGCCAAGTCATGCCAGAAGGCTCATGCTACGCCTTCTCTTCTCTGGAAGTCAGTGTAAATGCCGAAAAATCTATTCTCACCCCCGCACAGTCTCTTGACTTCATTGGGGCCACCCTGAATTCGATTATTGCAAGGGCATACTTGCCAATGGACAGGTTTCAGACCATGAATAGTATTGTAGCCCCAATTGCAATCAACCCTCCAGTACTGGTCAAAACATCCCTATCTCTTCTAGGTCATATGGCATCATGCACTCATGTCACTCAGTTCACAAGACTCCACCTTCGTTGCCTTCAAATATGGCTCCAGTTGGTATACTCTCCAAACCACCATCCTCTGAACTTCATGGTAACAATTCCTGCAAAGGTAGTTTTCTTCCCTACTGTGGTGGACAAATCCTCCACAGGTATGAGTGGATGTCCCCTTTCTCCCCTCTTCTCCAGACCAGGACCATTACTACAGATTCATCCCTTTTTGGTTGGGGAGCTCACTTGGACAGCCACGCAGCACAAGGCACCTTGATCCCACAAGAGTCTAAGATGCACATCCATATTCTGAAGGTATGAGCAGTCTGGAAGGCATTCTGAAGCCTTTCTTCTCTTTATCCACCTACTACGTCCTATGCTGTCAAACAATGACCATCTTCTACATCAACAAACAGAGAGGCGCGAAATCCATCTCCTTGTGCGCAGAAGCAGTCAGCTTGTGGAACTAGTGCGTTGGCAACCAAATCGCCCTATCATCAGCCTACCTTCCCAGAAAAGCAAAATACACTCCGACTCCCTCAGCTGACATTTTTCAGTTGACCACTAGTGGGAACTCCATGACTTTGTACTGCACAATATCTTTGATCTATGGGGAACCCCAATCAGCGATCTGTTTGCCTTTATAACGAACAGAAAATGCAACACACTGCCGCAGAGGAGCCCTATGTCACCACTCCCAAGGCGAGAGATTACTACTGCCGTGGTCAGATCACCTGAACTATGCATGCCTTCTGCTACAACCCCATCACGAGTTTTGGGCAAAAGGTGGCAGGACAAAGCATGGGTTATCATGATTGCCCCCTACTGGCTTAGACAATTTTGGTTCCTAAATCTCCTTTGCATGTAATCTTGAGTAATGATCATCCTCCCAACATTCCCTGAGCTCCTGACCTTGTGGAATGGCAAGTTCAAGCACCTCAATCCATATTCGCTTTACCTCAGGGCTTGCTTTTTGGATGAGCATCCTCCTTAGAACACTCATGTTCCACAGTCATACGAGACCTACTTTCTAACACTAGGAAGGATTCCACTAGGCAATGCTACCTGGCTAAGTAGAGATGTTTTTTCTTCTCAGACACATCCAAGGAACATTCTTCCAGACGATGCAGGTATCCCTCTCATTTTAGACTATATCCTTTCTCTAAAGGCATCCGAGCTATCGTCAGCTCCTTACAAGTCCACTTGGTAGCGATTAGTGCCTGCCATCCTCCTCCCGAGGATTACTCAGTCTTCACTCACCCACTGACCATTGGATTTTTGGAAAGGCCTAATCAGAACATTTCCACCTATTCAGAAGTCTACCCCTCTGTGGAATTTGAACCTTGTTCTCTCAGCACTCACAATGCCACCCTTTTAACCCCCTAGCTTCCTGCTCCATTTCCCTTCTCTCCACAAAAGTTGCATTCCTTGTAGCCATCCCCTCAGCCAGAAGGGTTAGTGAGCTTAGAGCGATGATGGCGGATCCTCCTTACGCTGTATTCCATGAAGATAAAGTTCCGCTACGTTTACATCCCAAATTCGCCCCCCAAGGTTATTTTGAAATTTCACTTGAGCCACTTGAACCAATCAATCCACTTAGCTGTGTTCTTTCCTAAAT
This sequence comes from Chelydra serpentina, assembly GCA_037349315.1. NCBI lineage: Eukaryota > Metazoa > Chordata > Testudines > Chelydridae > Chelydra > Chelydra serpentina. The sequence goes on from JBAIAC010000004.1 coordinate 111,651,460, forward strand.
CACACACTTCCTCAGAGGAACAGAGTCCACACCTGCTGAACATTGAAGTCCTTGGTGGTCGTGTTTGTAGGTAAAAGGCCAATTGGGGAGTCCCAGAGACTATTCATCACTATAACAGACTCGGGGGACAAGTGATCTCTACTCTACTCTAAATGGATCTCTGGCTGCATTCTACACTACCAACTATCAAAACTTCCCCCCACTTCCCACCATAGGATAAAAGCTCATTCCATGGGAGCACAAGCAACGACTATGGCGTCTCTTCAGGAAGTATCCCTTCTTGATATCTGTAAAGCAGCCACATGGGGCTCAGTTCACACCTTTGTGAGACACTATGCCTTGCACCCTTCTCCTACTTAAGTAGTGCTCGTTAATCACCTTCAGTGGAATACAATAGGGACCATCACTGGAAGAAGAGGAGTAGGTTTCTTAAATGTAATTCAGGGTGGAGAAGGAACTGGAGAGGCAGTCAGTCTGCTCCGTTTTTATCCCCTCGGTTGGAGGCACGAGGTGAGCCAGGGCACGTGTGTGCGGACCAACGGACGCTACTTCCAAATTCTCCGGCTCCCGACTCGTGGTACGCATGTGTAACCCCCAGTGGAATACAGATAGGAACCACACATCTCGAAGAACCTCCAGTTATGAGATTCTTTACGAGATTGGTTTTGAACTGAATAAAGTAAAACACTTGCAAACGTTATGCACGAGTCGTCTGACTGATACCATTGTGCATAATGTGGAGCATGTGTGTCTGCCACTGGAGCCCTCCCTTGTAATTTTACACAATTTTTTCCTTCAAAGCAACACTGTCAACTTACAACATTTTAAGTGAATTGAGTAGTTTGTGGTAATACAACTGCAGATGACTCCTCCTCCTCCTGCTAAACCCTTTTGTAGGTGTGAAATCACACTTTGGTTGTTTTATAAGATAATCGTAAACAGGCTATTTGTAAAAAGCTGACAAATGCAGATAGTGAAATTGAAAATAGTGATGTTTATTGTTTAGTAAACATAGGTGGTATCCATAAAAACAATGTTAAAAAACTTGAAGTGATTTCAAGTTGGCTTTCCTTTAGCTATGTTTTTTTTCCCCCATATCTAGATGGAATATAATATACTTTTGTATATTATGGTAGAACTATGCTAAGTTGCACTGGAATCTGTTTTCAAGCCTACAGTTCACTAAAGCCTAAATCATCTAAGCAGTACCAACATAGGTAATGTTGCTCTCCCTGCGAATCAGTGGAAAGCAAAACACTCTGACCAACCCTCAGAACTCAGTAATGCACCAGCAATCAGCTGTATGTTGCTCTAGTCTGGTTTAAGAGCTTGGTCACAACAAGGTGGCATTTGTGTTGAGAGTATGATGTTTCTGGTTTTGACTCTGGCAATCATAAATTGGAATGTTTCCAGTTTAGCGAGGGGGGTGTGTGTGTGAGAGAGCCAATGTATCTGTGTAATTACAGGGTACCACAGCCTTGTATTATGAATTTTTACTTCTTCTGCACAATGTACTCACCCACCCTTCTGTGATGACTGTGAAAATGACCATGAAAAATACTCTTCCCTGACAAATATGCAAATACAGGTTTGCAGGCTGGGGTGCACCTTCCTCCCCCCCCCCCCCCCGTTTCGTGATATACTAAGATGTACAGAAAACTTTCTGTACTAGAACACACATTAATGTGTGTGAAAATGAAGAAAAATTGCTAGTTTGAGTGGACTTAAAATTTATTTTTGTAGTTTTTTTAAGGACAAACTTAAAGGTATAGTATAAAATCTTTTAAATTAATTGTAAAGATGAGCTTCAGAACTTGAAAACAAAGACAACTACATTTTTATATCATTCTGTTACTCTGTAGCAATGTTAATGTTTAATGAAGTCTCTAGAAATCAGTTTGTACTGTTCAAAATGCCAATTGCCAATTTTTTTTTGTCTTCTCTACTTAGGAAAGGTAATTGTAGCTACCAATAAAGGTGTGTACATCTTGGTGCCATTACCTTTAGAAAGACAGATTCAGGATCTTCTAACCAGCCACAGAGTGGAAGAAGCCCTAATCTTAGCAAAGGCAGCCCGAAGGAACATTCCAAAAGAGAAATTTCAGGTTTGTCCTACCTTGAACATATGTGAAAATATATGGAAGCTGGTCCAGTGGCAAAGAAATAACTGAAGAGTGAGAGCTCTGTAGAGAGAAATCTAATATCTCCTATTCCTTGGGTCTGAGAATGTAGGTATGCTGCTATGTTGACTCCGGGCTGGAAGTGATAATGAGTTAGCAGTGCTGAGTACTGCTGCCTGAATGTCTTCTCTCTCTACAGTTGTTTCTCAAAGGTGTTAATAGCATCATTAAAAGATGGCGCATGTTCTATCATGCTGGTAAAGAGATCATGTGCTATAGAAGTGAGATAGATGGTGAGAGAAAAGTGAATGATGGGTTGTACTTTTTACCTAGGTTCTCCTTGTGCAGGAGAGGTTGCCTCATCATGGTGAAATCATCCCACCTTTTCAGTGTTGTGATTTCTCTGAAATCACGGTCTACAGAGCATATAATTAAAAAAACAAACCCCAAACCTGAGAATAAATGAAGAATCACATGGGCAAACTTTTTGTAAAGTATCTGTCCAACTATTTAACATATTTTTAAGATTACAGAACAATACATTTTGGTTTTAAGGAGAAAAAACTGCTTATGTGGATCAGTTTCTTTTGCGATCTTTATTTTTAGTTTATGAAATCTTATCACTTGGGTAACATTTTCTAGATTTTAAGGCAGCCAGAAGGGACCATTGTGATAATCTAGCCTGACTGCTACATAACACAGGCCATAGGACTTGCCTGGATTACGTTCTGCTTCAAGTCTAATAGTTGTGGTTGGACTAGAACATATCTCTTTAGAAGAACATCTTTTCTAGATTAAAAAAATAAATTCCAGTGATGATTCACCACAACCCTTGATAAGTTCCATTTTTAATTACCCTCACTATTAAAAATAAACAAAAATTGCACCTTTTTCTAGGTAACACCCCCAAAACAGATTTACATCAAGGCTAGCCAGCCTGCTTGATGGCATGTTATGGACAATCACCTCTTCCAGGGACTCCTCCTGACATCTCTTCAGGCAGCATGTAGGCAGTGCTTGTCTCATGTCTCAGCAAGGCACATGTGACCCAGGGCTCCATGTTTTGCCATTAACTTTTCATGTACCTGGACTAAGAGTATAAATTGCAGACTGACATTCATTTGTCTTTCCTGCTCCACATCGTTGGATTATGATTTCTAACAAAGAAGATCTTTGAACAATGGACTGAGGACCCCAATATTCGGGATGAACTAGAGACTTATTACAAACTGGCAGATTTAACATCGCTGCTATTATCCTGATGTACAAACTCTGAAATCAACTATAATGTCTACGATTCATTTTAACCTCTTAACTCTCTTCTTTTTTCTTTTACGTTAATAAACCTTTAGTTTTTAGTTACTAAAGGTTTGGCTGCCAGTATGTTTTTTAGGTAAGATCTGAAGTATATTTTGACCAGAGGTGTATGTGTGGCTTTTGGAACTGGAAGAACCTAATATTTGTGATTTTGGGGTTTTAATAATGATTTATCGCAGGAGTCTGGTTTGTCTGAGTGGTGCATGAGGGGCTAGAGTGCCTGAAAGGAATTGTCTGTGGCTTCGTAATAACTAGTATAGTATTTTGACTTGGTGAAATCTTATGATAGAATATGCCACCAATTTGGGGTTCATGCCCTACTTTCTGGCAGTCTGACCTAAGATTGGCACTCTTAGCTGTGTCACCTACCAGGCAGCATGATACCAGGCATATGTGCAAGATGAAAAGTAATCCAGTGCATTCTGTGCATGGTATTCCCAAGCCAGCATCTACTGACCATTTGACCCAGTGCCTTATGCCAGCAGAGGCCTTTCAGCATAGAAATCATAATTGGTATGGCTGAGGGACAAGCTGTCAACAAACCAGAAACTTGTAACATCTGCCAGAATTTGGTTGAACTCTTAATTATGAGGCTACAGAGAAAATATTGGACTTACGTTTAAGTCCACCTCATGTTTGACATGTATGCAGAAGAATCAATTAAAAATCTTACCAAAAAGAAGACTCCATAGCATTGCACCTGTCCAATACAAAATCATTGATTCCACAAACATCCCCGATGTTGCAGTGAAGAAGCTACTGTCTCATACTCGCACAAAGGATGATTCAACCATACATCTTGCAGGAAAAATGCTCCAGCATGTAAAGAATTGTGCAAAGGTTTTTGTTGTCGCATAGCATAATGAAGCTGCTGCCTCATTCTGTTCAGTGGAGTTTTTTAGTAGTTCCCATGAGGAGGCTGCCATTAGAATTCTTTTGCATGCCATCAATGTCACAAAGAGAAGTGCTACTAAACTCAATTTTTGCACAAGACACAGATGTTCTAGTGCTCTCTGTGAGATGCTACCAAAGACTTCCACAAGATTCTGTTTTTGTGCCTACTACTGGTGAACAGAATCACTGTATATCCCTCAGATGTTTCTATCACTTGAACCATTAAAAGTCACTGCGCTGCCATGTTTCCACACCCTTTCAAGATGTGACATTACTGTGTTAGCTGAAAAGATAAAATTATCTTACTGGAAGGCATTTAATTCAGCCTCCAAAGAGTCTTTCCTAGCTCTGAATGGCTGAGACAGTCACTGTGAGGTCATAAATGCTTTGGAGGCATTCATGTGTGGAGTTTACCATTTGAAGATGAACATTACAACACTGGCAGGTCTAAGTTGGTGGATACTTTCCAAGAAGCAGACAAATAGAGAAAAATTGCCACCACCAAGGGGTGTATTTACCTGCTATTTAGAGGGCAAATTTTCAAGCAGTGCAGTGGCTCCAGGATAATTGAGTACATCCCCAAACTACCCTCCCCTCAGGCCTGGATAGGTCTTGGAGGTTGGACTGATGACAGCAGTTGTGTGAATTACCAGGCACTCCCAAATCAATCCTTCTGATAATCAAATACTCGTGTGCGAAGACCAGATGTTCACCACCTTTCAAATGTTTGGCCAGCAGCCTGCCTTGTATGGAGATATGCAAGTGTGGCGTGGACAAGGATTAGTGTGACAGCATGTCTAGCAGTGTTGCTCTAGATGATGACTTTGATGAATAAATGTTTTCAGTACTACCATGTCAAGGCTAACTTCCCTAGGATTACCAAAGATCTTTTTTTTTTTTTTAATGTAAGCAATACATCCCTGTGTTAAAGTATAAACTCTCGAATATATATATATATATATATAATAATAAAAATTCTAGATTTGTTATGTTTGTGGGAGAAAGGGCTTTCTACCGATACCCACTTGACCCATTTCTGACAACATTTTTTTGTCAGAATTTCCACCAACAGGAGGACCGGAAGCTGGTGGGGGACAGGAGAAGGGAGTGGTTCTCCCCTCCTACTCCTGCTATGCTGCAGAGGGTAAAACCATCGAAATTATGATTCTGTTGATTTTTATGAATCAAGTGACACCTTCCTTACCTTTCTATCAGTAACTTTCCCAGAGAATAAGATTCTAATGCATTAAGTTCGCAAGCTACAACTTAAGTGCTATGTAAGTGTTAAATTTTGAAGGTTACCTGTGAAATTAAAAACAAATAAAAAAATTAAAAGATCACAATCCCATTTTAATGATGCATGAAGAAATCCTGGATGGCTTTTGTCTAACTTCCCCCACTGTTTTTATTTTTACTTTAAAACATTTAGGTATTGTCTTGTCTGGAAAATTCTGTGGCATATGGAGAACTAGTGATGTAACTTCACAAGCAAATGAAATTTAAAATTCCTTTTCAGTTTGTCAATCATGGATTTATACATGGCTTTGATTCTCTTTTGATATTCAGTCCAGTACCCAATGAATAGATGGGAGAAAGGTGTCTTAGATTCAACAGCCTCATGCCTTTATGGTGTGATAGTCTGCAAATATTTGAGTTGGCTGAGAAGTATTGCAGGGAAGACCAGATTTCTAATTCCCAATATATCGGAGGAACAAAATAGGCAGGAAAAAAAAATCAAGCTCTTCAAATCATAAAGAAGCAAACCAAGACCGGTAACCCAAGGACAATGTGTCGCGTTATATTTAACACCTTTCCATGCCATGAGGCCAGATAATTTCCCCTGTACTGCTTTCGTTTAAGTTGTATGGATGAAGTATGGGAAAGACCATACCACACTCTGTTCATACCATATATTTAACTGCAATCCATTATTTAAAAATAAAGATGATTCAGGACTTCTGGGGCTGAAAGTTTTTCCAAGTTATACATTTTTACAGTTTTTTAGAATAAACCATTCTTCTTTGTTCCTACATACTTTACGTAAGTGGACAACAATTTTCTCCAAGATTTACCAAATTACTCCATGTAGGCATCTCAGACACTTCAGTCCATGCAAGCAAATGTGACTTTCACAGTTGTCCAGACATCTGAAGAAAGTGTTGGGATTTATTCACTGCTTTGTTTAGTACAGTTCAGTTCAAATTTTAAAAATTGCCCCCAAATTGCCATGAAAGTACATTAAATATGGATAAAATCACACACACAATAACCCATTTCCATTTCCCCCAAAGCAGTTAGCATGGAGACAACCAGTTACCTTGAAGTTGTTGTTTAAATCTCTATGTACACTGTGTAGAATAACCATTGCTATAAGGTGGTGGTGTTCAACTGTGGTCCACCGCTTCGTCAGGGAAAGCCCCAGGCGCGCTGGGCCAGTTTGTTGACCGGCCGCGTCCGCAGGTTTGGCTGGTCGCGGCTCCCACTGACCGCGGTTTGCTGCTCCAGGCCAGTGCGGGCTGCGGGCCGAGGGATGTGCTCTCCACCGTGTTCCGCAGCCCCCCATTGGCCTGGAGTGGTGAACCGCGGCCAGTGGGAGCTGCGACCGGCCGAACCTGCGGACCTGGCAGGTCAACAAACTGGCCCGGCACGTCAGGGGCTTTCCCTGAAGAAGCAGTGGACCGCAGTTGACAACCACCGCTATAAGGTATCAACACAGTGTGGATGTATGAAAACAACTGATATCCTTGTCCAGACTTGACCAGTGGTATCCCTTTAGTTTTTTCAGGGTGAGAGACTTTTATAGTTAATTCTTACTTCATATTCTGGTCCCTCGGTTTTGGGCTTTTTTTTTTTGCCACCTTGCTCACATGTGTTGGACCCTTCCATTTTAACAGAATTGTCTTCCAAAAATTCCTCCAGGCTCAGGCTAGCTCTCTTAGCCATGGCTTCTGTCCATGGGTTATTTAAAGGTCAGACTCCAGATTTTTAAAGGGATCACAAACCTGTTTTCCCAAAAGCATATCGAAAGCTTTTTTGCGTCACAAAGGAAATACAGTGGAGTCGCATCATACGCGCATTTAACTTACGCGAATTTAACTATACGCTCTCAGCAAAAACAAAAAGAGAAAAATAATTTAAATACTGTACATGTAGGGCGGGCGATTTCGCCCGCCATTCCACTCAATAAGAGTTTGACAATAAGCGATTTTCTCCTTACGCGCTGACTTTAGAACCTAACCCCTGCGTAAAATGCGACTCCCCTGTAAAGACATGTATTTATCCTAATCTTAACCAATGGGATTCCAATTCTACGGCTGAACTAGAATCCCAAAATAAATGGGTTAGTCTTGTCATATATAGCTGACGTGGTGTTTAGTGTATAAAGAAGGGTGCATCCGTCCCCTCATTAAGAAATGCTTTCTTAATCTGTTGCATTTTCTTTCAGTAAGGGCATCAGGTCAAGAAATAAAGATTTGCTTCCTATACAGAGTATTTTTTGTAACAGCTCTTAAAGACCTTGTCCTTTTTACTATTTATATAATTTAAACGTTCATTAAAATGTTAGACAAATGTTTCCATGATGACAGAACAATATCATAATATAAAAGCTTAAGTATATTTATGTAAAATTTTGTCCCAGGTCATTGTAGATCAGCTTTTATGAAAAGGGAAAAGGAAACAAGCAGGTGTATGAAAAATTGCAATTGTGTATTTTTCTAAATTGTTTGAAAATCTTAACATATAGTCTAACATATAGGAATTGGTGTCCTATGAAAATAGGGAATATTACCCATTGGAATAACTTTACTGAAGCCAAAAAGGAAAAATTATTCGAAATTCAGCCCACCAGACTTTGTAAGATAAGAGGTAAATCACCAGTAGACTTTTCCTTCTGAGTTTGAGATGTAATTTTTCCACACAACCCTTTCTCTCAAAACAACCCGCCAACCAACCACCTTCTGGCTTCATCCTACTCAGATTATACAGCTGTCAAATCACCCAATGCTGTGGTAAATGTGTGATAGCTACTGTTTAAGAGCTAAAAATAGAGAGATAACACAGCAGCTTGTGCTAACATTGGAAATTTCTACTTGAATAAGGAGCCAAGATGGTGATATTGAAGCTGGGTTGATGTGTATACTATGCTGGGAGGTTTCTCCTTAGATTTTATAAGGAATGTGTTTCTCATTAAGAATTTTTTTGAAAAAAAAGTTGACTTGACAGTTGATGTGGACCCAGTCTCTGCATAGCAATCACCAGAACCAAAATCCACTTCCATTCTGTAACAGCATATAGAATTTTGCCTCAAGCAGGGCCGGCTTTAGCGGGTGCAGGGCCCCACTAACTTTGTCGGAGCAAAAAAAAAACCCGCCAGAGCAGGGCCCGATTCCGGGGAATCGGCTTAAAGCCAGCCCTGGCCTCAAGAATGACTTCAAGAAAATGTTTTGCCTTCTCATTCACTAATCTGATTTTACTAATCAACCACTCCTTTAATCCACCAATTCAGATTTCTAGCTTTAGTGTTACTCCTAAATTCTAATTTCAAATGTTTTCCTTTATTTGAATGTTTCTCCAAACTTTCATTTCATTTTTTAGGCTCATTATCTTTATAGTTCTTAGTCTTCTGAAAAGACTAAAAGGGCTTCTATGTTTACAAGTCTGAAGACAAGCTTGATACATTGTCTTATTGCTTTTAATATGAATTAAGCCAACTATCCAGAAAGAAAAACTTCTCTCCAGAACTGATTCCTCAGGAAGACATACATGGTGAGATGAGGCTGGGATAACAGAAGTGGTGGTTTCTCACCTATTGCGAGGTTACTTAGGCATAATTTTTTACACAAAATTATAGTATAAATAAGCAAAGTACGATGAGGAAATTGTAGAAGGGGATTCTCAAATGGCCTCGTTCTAAATAGATGCAAGCACCCACTTTTCCAGAAAGAACGCATCCCAACAAAGTCTAAAGATGAAATTAAAAATTAGTTGAAAACACTGATCAGTAAACAGGGAGTCAGTCTGTAAAGTTTTCATCCTCCTCATTCAGTAACATTAAAATAAAGTTAAAATGAAAGGTAAGTCATCTAGGAGTAGCTGGCTTCTACAGTCTAGTCTTCTGAAAATGTTATCAAAGAGCTGATGTTTGGAGCAGCAGCAACCTTCCTCTCTCTGATTATCTGTCATTGCCACAGTGAAAGTACCTGTTTAGTTTTCTTTCCCAGCAGGGCCTCTTCTGCAAATCTGTAGTAAAATTCAGTTTAAAAGGAGTATTTTCCTCATCCCTTTATAAAACTTTTTACTAGAAATATTACCAAATTTTGCACCAGGTGTGTATTCGCCTCTCCCTTAGAATACACAGCACTTGCTTTCTTGGCATGTGTGGTTTGGTTTGGTTTGGTTTTTTTCTAGCATTTCGATCTTCCTTTCCATTCTTTGAACTTTAAACATGCAAACTGCAAATCCTTTTTTCTTTCCAAAGTGGTTTGTCCAATTTTTTGTCTTAGCCTTGCTGTCCATTTCCACCTTGCTCACTTAAAGAGGCTAATTTAATGTTGGTCATTTTATGATGGCAGAGATCAAGGGAATCTGTTAGTAGCACCTCCTGCCTGCCATTGTGCCTGGACAGAGAAGAGGCAGACACAGCCAGTCGTTTCAAGGAAAAACGAGGAGTCCTTGTGGCGCCTTCGAGACTAACAAATTTATTTGGGCATAAGCTTTCGTGGGCTAGAACCCACTTCATCAGATGCATGGAGTGGAAAATACATGAAAAGATGGGAGTTGCCTTACCAAGTGTGAGGTCAGTCTAACGAGACAATTCAATTAACAGTAGGATACCAAGGGAGGAAAAATAACTTGTGTAGTGGTGATGAGTGGCCCATTTCAAACAGTTGACAAGAAGGTGTGAATAACAGTAGGGGAAAATTAGTATGGGGAAATAGATATCAGTTTGGGTAATGACCCAGCCACTCCCAGTCTGGAACACTCAAATGCAAGCTTTGTTTTGGGAATGTTTCTGGGGCATATTCCTTTGGCTGAATAATTCTTCATTCTTTGTACAATATAATTTTACCAAATATTAAAATCACCTGTAGACTTATAAATATGAAATGGAGCTTAAATGGTCATTTTCCTAGTTAGTAACTTCTTTGAAAATATACGGACTTAGCAGAGCTTGGGGGAAACATTCTACTCTGCAGTGGTTATTTTGATTCTGTCGGACAGGTGATTTGTTGTTCAAACAATTGCAAGTATAGCAGCCTGTTCTCTTACTGTTCTGCGCTGCCCACTGGCTATTTTGTTTGACCTATTTAAAGTATAGCAGTCTATTTTAAATATCCAGTTTTTCACCTCATTTTTATTTAGTCTTAGTAAATTTGTCCTTGTCAGTTGTAGTTGCAAAGAGCAACTATTTTTCCTTACATGAACCTAAAGGAACAATGTGGAATATTCTTATAAGGTCCTTACAAAATACATCCACAAAACAAAGAAGGTAGGGGAAAAGAAGCATTGGGGGTGTGTGTGTGTGTGTGTGTAATTTATTCTATAGCAGGTTGTATTTTGATGCTGCTTTAAAAAATAACATATACTATAATATGCAGTTTTCAGCAGCTAGAAAACGGCCTGACTATAGAGAGAGTGGAGCTGCTTGCTTTTTATATTTTTCCAGAGATAAATGCAGAGCCAATAGTGTTAAACTAGCTGCCCCCCCCCCCCCAAAAAAGGCTGTTAAATTAATATTTATATTACAATGGATTCTTCAGGTGACATGAATACATTTTTTGTTGGTGTTGATCTTTAGTGGTATCACTAGTCAACTGATAACCTTCATTGTACCTTGGTATTCCAAGATTTATATTATGGTTCATACATGCTCTCAGTTCTAGGGACACCTGAAATAGCACTATGGAGAGGCTCAATGGCATGGTGGTATAGGAACTTTCTGTTGTGCAGAAAAGATTTTGCCTTAAATTACTTTTGCTTTAACTTTTTATAGCAGGTGTATAAAGAAAAAAAATTCTTTTGGACTAGTAAGCTCGAGGTTGAGACACATGTTGGAAGAAGAAAACAAGTTTTCTCGCTTTTTTGACTCCCAATCGAAGAATAAAAAACAGGTTGGGGAGAAAATGTGATCTGCTAGCTCTCAAAAAGGACATAGGGCCAGATTTTCAAAGAGTTTAAGCATCTACAAATGCAGACCAGGTGTCCAGTGGGATTTAAAACCCCCCTTAGCAGGTTAGATGCTTAACTCCCATTGGTTTCAATGGCAGTTGGGTACCTGGCCCTGCTTGGGCACTTTTAAGAATCCCATTAGGCACCGATCTGCATCTTTAGGCACTTGAATCCCTTTGAAAATCTGGCCCACGGTGACCAGAAACAAGCCATCAATTCACTATCTAAAGCCTTTGCTTAATAAAGCAGTGTTAAATTGAAAATTGATACTTTATGTATCTAGCACACTTAATTTTAGAATACTTTTTATACATTTTAACTGAATTCCAGTTTCCGTTCAAATGTAGCTTTACACAAATTGAGAGTAAAAAAATTACCTCGTAAATAAGAAATGCATCATCCACCATCATCTATCATAAAAAATGTAAAAATTAAGAATTTGAATACATGTGTGTGAAGCATATCTGTTTAAATGTATAGTGATAGTATACCTTCTCAGTTAGCAAAAAATACCAAATTTGGTTGCAAATCAACTGTTAATGGTTATATCAACCAATGAGAGTGAATCTTGCTTTAGGAAAATAACTGAAAAGTTGCACATACAAAATACAATTAGTATCAATGTAAATCAAAGTTTCCTGTTTGCTCATTTAAATCATGATCAAAGTCGGTTACTTAAAATCACTTTGTAAATCAATCCACCCTGCTGTAGGCCTCCAATTCTTGTGCAGTATCTTTCTGCATGCAATAGATTGTTGAGGAATAGTACAATTTTCCTAGGTACTTCAGTTGAAAATTGGAGCTGTTAGCACTGTGTGTGTTGACAGCTTTCATAACACTGTTTAAACGAGCTTTGAGTAGTGTGTAAAAATCAATTTATATCAGTGAAGCTGGCAGATTATCATAACTGTAGATGCTCCTGGAAACGAGAGGAACCAGCATCATGTGACCACCAGCAAGTGTGCTGCAGACTGTGTACTTGTCTCTGTATGTTCAGTAATACAGATACTTCTGTTAATACAGGGAATACCTAAAACATTTCATAGAACGTCATCTAGTGACCACTAAATCAACATTTTAGCTTAAAAGACACTCATCAATTTCACCTCTGCTTTTATAGGTGTGAGTGGGTTAATTTAAATAAATGCTATTTCCATGTTGATGAAAATGTATAGGCCAAGTATGTAAAAATCTTGAAAGTAAAACTTCAGAAGGAAAGTTCTATAATAGAAACACTAGAAGACCCTTAATTTTATAGCACTTTCTAGTTGTTATAAGGTCTGGCTTTTCCTACCTTTCTGCTTGCACTCTCCCCCCCCCCCCCCCTTTTTTTTTTTCTCCTCCCTTTTAAGTTGGGCTGTTGATTAATCGCAGTTAACTCATGTGAGTAACTCAAAATTAATTGCACTGTTAAACAATAGAATACCAGTTGAAATTTATTAAATATTTTTGGATGTTTTTCTACATTTTCAAATATATTGATTTCTGTTACAACACAGAATACAAAAAGAATGAGGAGTACTTGAGGCACTTTAGAGACTAACAAATGGACACAAATCTGACATCAGGAATCATAACGTTCAAAAACCAGTAGGAGAACACTTCAGTCTTTCTGGTCACTCAGTAACAGACCCAAAAGGGGCAATTCTTCAACAAAAAAACTTCAAAAACAGACTCCAATGAGAAATTGCTGAACTGGAATTAATTTGCAAACTGGATACCATTAAATTAGGCTTGAATAAAGACTGGGAGTGGCTGGGTCATTACATAAACTGATATCTGTTTCCCCATGTTAAGTTTCCCCCTACTGTTACTCACACCTTCTTGTCAACAGTTTGAAATGGGCCATCCTGATTATCACTACAAAAGTTTTTTTTCCTCCTGTTGATAATAGTCCACCTTAATTGATTGGTCTCTTAGAGTTGGTCTGATACCCCCCATCTTTTATATATAAATCTTCCACTCTATGCATCTGATGAAGTGGGTTTTAGCCCACAAAAGCTTATGCCCAAATAAATTTGTTAGTCTCTAAGGTGCCACAAATACTCGTTCTTTTTGCAGATACAGACTAACACGGTTACCACTCTGAAACAGAATTCAAAGTGTACAGTGCTCACTTTATATTATTTTTTATTACAAATATTTGCACTGTAAAAATGATAAAAGAAATAGTATTTTTCAATTCACTTCATACAAGTACTGCAGTGAAATCCTTTTATCATGAAAGTGTAATTTACAAATGTGGTTGGTTGGTTGTTTTTTTTTTGGTTACATAGCTGCACTCAAAAATAAAACAATATAACATTTTCGAGCCTACAAGTCGACTCAGTCCTACTTCTTGCTCAGCCAATCACTAAGACAAACTAGTTTGTTTACATTTATGGGAGATAATGCTGACTGCTTCTTCTTTACGTCACCTGAAAGTGAGAACAGGCGTTTGCATGGCACTTTTGTAGCTGGCGTTGCAAGCTATTACTGTGCCATATATGCTTCATGCTTCGACCACCATTCCAGAGGACATGCTTCCATGCTAATGATGCTTGTTTAAAAAAAAAAAAAAAAAAAAAATCATTAATTTTGTGACTGAACTCCTTGGGGGGAGAATTGTATATCTCCTGTTCTGTTTTACCCGCGTTCTGCCATATATTTCATGTTATAGCAGTTTCAGATGACCCAGCACATGTTTGTTTTAAGAACGCTTTCACAGATTTAACAAAACAAAGAAGGTACCAATGTGAAATTTCTAAAAAGTTTAACAATCTGAAGTGCTGTCCAAAATCTGAGAGGGATGAGGTGTGGAGCATGCTTTCAGAAGTCTTAAAAGATCAACACTAAGGGCTGGTCTACACTAGCCCTGAAATTCGAACTAAGATACGCGACTTCAGCTACGTGAATAACGTAGCTGAAGTCGAACTATCTTAGTTCGAATGAAAAAGCACTTACCCGGGGTCCACACGCGGCGCGCAGGCTCCCCCGTCGACTCCGCCTACTCCGTTCGTCGAGCTGGATTACCAGCGTCGACGGCGGAGCACTTCCTGGTTCGATTTATCGCGTCTAGACAAGACGCGATAAATCGAACCCAGAACATCGATCCCGCACCTCCGACCGGACGCGTAAGTATAGACGTACCTTCAGATACTGAAACCGCAGAACCTGAACCACCAAAAAAGAAAATGTACCTTCTGCTGGTGGCATCTGACTCAGATGATGAAAGTGAACAAGCGTCGGTCCACTCTGTTTTGGATCGGTATCAAGCAGAACCAGTCATCAGCATGGATGCATGTCCTCTGGAATGGTGGTTGACGCATGAAGGGACATATGAATCTTTAGCATATGTGGCACGTAAATATCTTTCAACGCTGGCTACAACAGTACCATGCGAACACCTGTTCTCACTTTCAGGTGACGTAAACAAAAGCGGTCAGCATTTTCTCCTGCAAATTGTAAACAAACTTGTTTGTCCGAGCGATTGGCTGAAGTGAGACTGTGTGTGCTTGTAGGCTCTAAAGTTTTATATTGATTTGTTTTTGAATGCAGTTATCTTTTGTTCATAACTCTACATTTGTAAGTTCAACTTTCATGATAGAGATTGCACTACAGTACTTGTATTGGGTGAATTGAAAAATACTATTTTGATTTTTACAGTGCAAATATTTGTAATATAAATATAAAGTGAGCACTGTACACTTTGTATTCTGTGTTGTAATTGAAATCGACATATTTGAAAATGTAGAAAACATACAAAAATATTTAAATGGTATATTGTTTAACAGCACAATTAATTGCAATTAATTTTTTAATCACTTGACAGCCCTACTTTTAAGATATTATATACCCTGACTTGTCCTGAAAATGTAGAATCTGATGTCAAATGTTGCAGTGAGCAGTTAAATTTGTCAATCTGGATTTGTGTTCAGGAGTCTTGACTAAAATTGTTTTAAATACTCAGAAATTTCATGCAGGGAGTATTTTTAAAATTATCTTCATTATTGAGTAAACCTATTTAAAATGGATAAGCTGAGGGTTTTATATCATGTGCAGTAATTCAGAAGCACAGTTCTTTATCATGCATTGAATGCTTTGTGAAGTAGTTAGTTATTGCATTAATGATAGTGTAAACAACTCCATTCAAAGAACTAACACACCTTTTCCCCCATCTTTCAGGTAATGTACAAACGAATCTTGCAGCAAGCAGGTTTTATACGCTTTGCACAGCTTCAGTTCCTAGAAGCAAAAGAACTCTTCAGGTAATTCTGTGTGTTGACAAAATTAAAAACACTCATGTTAATCGTCTTTAAACAAGGTTACATGCTTGAATTTAAAAGTATTTCATAGGAATATTTTATGATGCAAGTGTAATACTGCTGTGGTAGAAATGGCTATAGTTGAGAGGACCAAAATAATTTTGGAACCGCTTTATGATTGGATGAAGGGTAACCCATAGTGAGTTAAGTTCATATTTTTGTACCATAAATATAAATGACATAAAGTACTAGGGATCCTGTAATCTAATCCTGTAATCTAATCTCCACTGTACCCATGTGGAGACCCACTGATTTCATGGCCATGCAGATCAGCTTGCAAGATCAGGGTCTGATGTAGCTTTTGTTCTGCTTTCTTAAATCTATTAAAACTGCAAAATATGGCACAGTTTCCACCTAAAATACTTAAATTGTTGGGCAGGAGGGAGTGGAAGGGGAGATGTATTAGTGCTCTTAAATTACACTTGGGAAGCAGTAACACTTCTGCATTCAGGTAGAATCAGTTGCAAATTATATACTGGTGATACACAACTGCACTGTCAAATTTTTCGATGAAGCTTTTCTTTATATTCAGATTTGCCTTCTTAAACACTGTTGGGTCTCTTCCACAAGATCTACTTGCCATTTTTAAACATCTCTACAAATCTTCCTGACTTTACTGTGACTTGGAAACAAAATGGCTGCTGACAATCTTGTTGCTCTGTTCTCATTCCATAAGTGTGGCTAAAAATGATGCTGTTCACCCTATTGGTTGTTTTTTTTGTTTTGTTTTTGTTTTTACTGTCGGTCTCCTACATTTCTGTGATGCATGGGCAGTTCCTCTCTTTATAATTTTGGAGACTATTGGCTGTTGCAATGAAGTCCTGGCTGTCCCCACCCGTTCTTTGGCTTTGCACCAGAAATCATTTCAAAGTTGTATAGAAACTCCAGAAATGTGATTTGTAAAACCTTAATGCCAACCAGTGAGTTATGTATAGAATGCTAACTGCCCTACAACTGTAGACAAAAATAAATTAAATGTTGTCCCTTGGCTAATGAACCCATGCCAAAGAGGGTAGAATTGTAAGAAATACTATGACAAAAAAGGAAATTAATGGGAAAGAAATTTCCCAAACTTCGGCCCAATGTTTCTAGAGTTTTGTGATGTATGGGTAGTGCACATTTTGCAGGGAAGGATAAAGAAACAGAGTGAAATAGAGAAATCTCTTGAGGAAAATAAACGCTTGAACAGATGGCTTACTTTGCTCCTGAATCAGAGCAGTGCTGTATATGTGAAGTGGCATTTATAGGCTCTACAGAGTACAAATTATATCTAGACTGTTCAGTCACCCAGTCTTTGCTGTGCTGGGCTCGGGGTTCAGACTTAGGCTACATCCACACTACCCGCCCGATTCGGCGGGTAGCGATCGATATTCTGGGATCGATTTATCGCGTCTCATCTAGACACGATAAATCGATCCCAGAACCGCTCCCCGTCGACTCCGGAACTCCAGCTCTGCGCAAGGAGTAAGCGGAGTCGACGGGGGAGCCTGCCTGCTGCCATGTGGACCAGCGGTAAGTACCTTTTAAAATCGATCTAAGATATTCGACTTCAGCTACGTTATTTATCCCCCCCACCAGTGTGGACCAGCCCTTAGACCAACATGTCGGGACACCCTCTCCCCAGAGGTGCTGTGCAGAAAAGCTCAACTAGGAGTTGCTGAGCACTTCAGGGGGAGAGTCTAAGAACAAGGAGGACTCCCTCAGGCCAGCTAATATGGTAAGTCCCTGGCCAGAAGAGATCCAGAGTACTCTCAATATGAAGAGTGTCGTCGGCTCCTTGCGAGGAAAGAAAGCAGGGCTGCTAAATAGTTATTTTCTCCTGAAGATTAATTGAAGGCTTCTTGTGAGGATACTCCCATAAACAGGGAGACTAGGACCCAGAAGGGGAGGACATTGGAAAAAGGCAAATATAATGCCCATATTTAAAAAAGGGAAGAAAGAGAACCCGAGGAACTACAGACTGGTCAGCCTCATGTCAGTCCCCGGAAAAATCATGGAGCAGGTCCTTAAGGAATCCAGTTTGAAGCACTTGGAGGAGAGGAAGGTGATCAGGAACAGTCAACATGGATTCACCAAGGGCAAGTCATGCCTGACCAACATAATTGCTTTTTATGATGAGATAACTGGCTCTATGGATATGGGGGAAAGCAGTGGATGTGATGTATCTTGACTTTAGCAAAGCTTTTGATTCCACAGTATTCTTGTCAGCAAGTTAAAGAAGTATGGATTGGATGAATGGACTATAAGGTGAATAGAAATCTGACTAGATTGTTAGGCTCAACGGGTAGTGATCAACAGCTCGATGTCCAGTTGACAGCTGGTATCAAGCGGAGTGCCCCAGGGATTGGTCCTGGGGTCGGTTTTGTTCAACATCTTTATTAATGATCTGGATGATGGGATGGATTGCACCCTCAGCACGTTCACGGATGACAGTAAGCTGGGGGGAGAGGTAGATACGCTGGAGGGTAGGGATAAGGTCCAGCGTGACCTAGACAAATTGGAGGATTGGGCCAAAATAAATCTGATGAGGTTCAACAAGGGCAAATGCAAAGTCCTGCACTTAGGAAGGAAGAATCCCATGCACCGCTACAGGCTGGGGACTGACTAGCTAAGCAGCAGTTCTGCAGAAAAGGACTTGGGGATTACAGTGGACGAGAAGCTGGATATGAGTCAGCAGTGTGCCCTTGTTGCCAAGAAGGCCAACAACATACTAGGCTGTATTAGGAGGAGCATTGCCAGCAAATTGAGGGAAGTGATTATTCCCCTCTATTCAGCACTGGTTAGGCCACTTCTTGAGTATTGTGTCCAGTTTTGGTCCCTCCACTACAGAAGGGATGTGGACAAATTGGAGAGAGTCCAGCGGAGGGCAATGAAAATGATTAGGGGGCTGGGGCACATGACTTACGAGGAGAGGCTGAGGGAACTGGGGTTATTTAGTGTGCAGAAGAGAAAAGTGAGGGGGGATTTGATAGCAGCCTTCAGTTACCTAAAGGGGGGGTTCTAAAGAGGATGGAGGTAGGCTGTTCTCAGTGATGGCAGATGACAGAACAAGAAGCAATGGTCTCAAGTTGCAGTGGGGGAGGTCTAGGTTGGATGTTAGGAAACACTATTTCATTAGGAGGGTGGTGAAGCACTGGAATAGGTTACCTAGGAAGGTGGTGGAACCTCCATCCTTAGAGGTTTTTAAGGCCCGGCTTGACAAAGCTCTGTCTGGGATGATTTACTTGGGGTTGGTCCTGCTTTGAGCAGGGGATTGGACTGGATGACCTCCTGAGGTCTCTTCCAACCCTAATATTCTATGATTCTATGTATCTGCTGTCAACCTCTTATTAGGTGCCTTGATAAAAAGGGCTGCAGAGATACCCCACCTTGGCCACAGGCATGGAGTTACTCCTGCAAAATGGGGGGGGGAGGGGAGAGCGTCCTCCCCCTAGGAAGCACAAAAGCAAATGAGTATAAAATATCTAAAAGTATCCTACTCTTACTCGGACCCCACCTCCACTGCTCAGGAGGAGGGAGAGCTTTCTGATTTGGGATCTCAGTAGGATGAGGGGAGGAAAATTTGATACTGCAGGAAAATGGCATCTTCCATACAGATCTAACCAAATGTGGCAGTAGATGGGAAGACACAGTTCAAATACCATCCAAATCCCATCCTGATACAGGAATTCACTTCCCCCTTCCTTTGAAGACATAATCAGGGATGAATGGGAATGCCCTGACAAGGGAAAGCATATGAGCAGGCATGTACTTAGGTACTGTAAGATGAAGGAGCCAAAAAATGCCATTAAGAAATACCGAAAGTAGATGCTGTGATGGCATCATAGCAAAGGAGTTTCTCTTCCAGAGAGACAGAAGATGGAGGTCACCTTTAGTAAGGACTTTGAGCCTTTAGTTGGGTGCTCCGAGCATCCCTGGCCACTATTTTATGAGAGCTACGATCTTTTGGCTAGATGACCTAAAAGTTTTGGATGACAAAGCCCATCCTGACTTCAGTTCTGCCCTTACGAAAATATCCCTAGCAACACTTTTCATTTCAGATACCTCAGTGGACAATATGATTCTCAGCTAGGTGCCACATGTAGTCCTGGACTGCAGTTGCTCACACCAGACAAATCTTGTGCTCATCCCAATTCATAGACTTTCCCCTCTGGAGAAAAAAGTGGATAAGATAGTGGCAAAAGGAGCATCCAAACCAAAGCAGACCCTCCCATCTCCATACAGTACCTCAAAGGCACAACAAGCCCAACAACAGGGAGAAAAGCTCCTTTTGTTCATCCACATCACAGAAGTACCAAAAGGAAGATGATTTTCCCCTGACTTACCTGCCATGTATCAGGCATCAAAAGCAGAGGTGATTGCAATATATGGACTTTGCTATGGCACCAAAAGACTCTGCATCTGTCCTGATTTGAATCTAGGAGACAGAATATCCTATTCCTCAGAAGGATGGTCTCTCTCAACAATACCCCTAAGAACTGGTTCCCTCAGAAGAAGGATTGTATTGCTTTTATATCCAAAAGGCATGATTTCTGTCATCCCCATCTAGTGTTTAATAGGATTGCCAGATTGGATGATTGGATGAAGTAGGGATGGAGTGGGGCCTCCTGCTTTCTTATGCGATGGTCATAATTCCATATCAGGTTTCCAGAAATTTCTGCCGAAGGTTTGGAACTGCACACCTTTACTCATGCAGGAGTGGGTGCTGGTTCCAGTCCAGCTACTGGAGTCTCAGATGTTGGACAGTCTCAAGGCGGTCCACTGTGAATGGTCTTTCTGTCTGCCCTATGATCCCTCAGGTACTCATGAAGGATGCAGCCTTTTAGGGTGAAGAGCACATCTGGGTCCCAGAACAGTGCAGGGCACATGGAGCTCCATTGATAGGAATGAGAGCATCAGCCTTGTGGAAGTGAAAGCTGAAGCTTGTCCTGTGACGGTTCCACAGCCGCCTCGTGGATCATGTTCTGTTCTGTTCCAGTTGGACAGCAGCAACATGCTAGCAAACCTCAACAACCAAGGGAGAACTCAGAGGTGGATCTTACGCTTGGAAGTGTTGGAAGTAATGGAATGGGCTGAGGAGAAACTAGTTCCATAAGAGTAATCGAAAGTGAGAACTAAACGAGAAGGCAGACTGACTCAGCAGATGCACCATCAACAACTCACCAGGTCTGAATCTGTACATCTTCAAACTGATCTCATGGAAGTATGGTGTCCCAGCAGTTGATCTGTTTGCCAGTCACAAAAACGGAAAGTTGTCAAAGTACTTCATTGCAGAAGCAGATTCCAGGTGACTGGGGATGGACACTGGTGGTTGAAGTGCTTGCTTTATGCATTCCCACTGTGATGGTTGTAGAGCTGTTATGTATTAATCTATCAATCATGATTAATCGCAGGATTAAAAAAGTTGTGATTAGTCATGCTGTTAATAATAGAATACCATTTATTTAAATATTTTTGGATGTTCTCTACATTTTCAATTACAACACAACACAAAGTGTACAGTGCTCACTTTGTTTATTTTCGCTTACAAATATTTGCACTGTAAAAAAAAAAAAAAGAAATTGTATTTTTTTAATTCACCTAATACAAGTAATTCAATTCACCACCATTCCAGAGGATATGCATCCATGCTGATGGCGGGTTCTGCTCAATAACGATCCAACGCAGAGAGGACCGATGCATGTGCACTTTGTATTGTGTTGTAATTGAAATCAATATGTTTGAAAATATAGACATCCAAAAATATTTAATAAATTTCAGTTGGTAGTCTATTGTTTAACAGTGTGATTAAAATTGCAATTCATTTTTTTAATCACAGTTAAATTTTGAGTTAATCATGTGAGTTAACTGTGATTAATCGACAGCCCTAGTTTAAATGAATTATTACTCAGAGTTCTGTATTAATATGCTTAGTAAGGAATCTATTTGTCAAAAAAATATTTCCTGAATCTTTTTTGTTTTCTGCATTGTTAGAGACATAGTTGCTCACAGGTATTTTGAAATAATTTATCAAAATAATTGAAACTGGTGTTTTTATATTGTGGTGTTTTGACAAACTATGCAGAACTTTGCAAAATTTTTAATTTTTTTGGTGCATAATTCCTCCAGAGTAAAAGCAGTCGAGGTAGGGATGAGGTTATGGTTGAGGTTTTCAGAAATTATATCTGATTACTGTACTTCAAACAAATACATTTTTTCCATTGCTCCACACAATAAAAGATAAAAGATGGGAAAAGTAATTCAGGATGAGACTTAGCAGCCCTTGTTCTTTCTGAGCATTTTGCTTCCATCTCTGAAGGTTTACAGTAATTCTGTTCTGTCCAGTAGGGTGTCTGCAAGTGTGGAAACTGCTGATCGGATGACTGGACCTTTTTTATCTTGAAGTTGCAACTCTAATTTACTTCAGTTGGGTCCTCAAAACTTAGTGCAGTCTTCTGAGAGACTTTTCTACACTTTCTGGATCTGTTCTGTGTGAACATTAGCTCCGTTTAAACTTGTGTCCAAATCTGACTAGTGTCCCAGGCATTGAAACCTTAACAATACAAGTCAGACAGATGTTTTAGACATCCTTAGTTGCTCTAGAAATCTGAAACATACGCAGTAATTTCTTCTCCTAACCAGACTTTTTATTCTGGAAAGATCCTTCAGGAATATTTTCAGCCTTGGCTGAAGGAGCATCTCGAAGAAAAACAAGGCTTCTGTTAGCACAGGCAACACTCTTTAAACATTGGGAATTCATTCATTGCAACTCAGGTGGGTTTTAACACTCTAGAGCAGTGGTTCCCAAACTTGGTCCGCAGCTTGCTCAGGGTAAGCCCCTGGCACGCCGGGCCGGTTTGTTTACCCGCCACCTCCGCAGGTATGGCTGCTCGCGGCTCCCACTGGCCGCGGTTTGCTGTTCCCGGCCAATGGGAGCTGCAGGAAGCAGAGCAAGCCGTGGGCCGAGTTTGGGAACCACTGCTCTAGAGGTCTGTACTTTAGTCTGTCATACACAACTGTATGTTGTGTATCTCTAAATAGCTGTTCATTTATTCAACCTTTTGTTTTCTTGGTTCTTTACCATATGTTGGCCACCACCCTCTCCAGCCCACATGCAAAATTTCTTTTAAAGCATAGACGTCTCCCTGAGGTTCTCTCTTTTTAAAGAGGAGCAAATTTAGTTGCTGGTGAAAGGTGCCAGGTCCTTGGGACAAGTCACCTTTATCTACAGAACACACACTGTACTGGTGGTTTCATTGTGCCTCAGCCCTGTGTGAGAGGATAGTTGATTGCATCCAGAGACCAGCACAAATAATATAAATTAGTAGTCCCCTAAGAGCTGGACTGGGGCCACCAACTAATTTCTAATGGGCCACAGCTGTTGGATGTTAATTTGTCAGTACTTACCTGAGATGGATTCATACCAGTTACCAAGAAGTGAAAGGGTGATCGTCCCCTGGCTAGTTCCCCTGAATCATGAAGTTCTCATGTCATGGGGTGCACATATGGAATGACATAAGAGTTCTCCCATAGAACTAGAAAAATCCCCAGACTTGTTTTTGGGGAAATGTCTCTGGTAGTATGATTAATAAAAATAACTTTCAAAAATGGATAATTTTAATGGTGTCTTCGTACTCAGAAGCATGTGTGCACACAACCTCAGTATGGTTTTTTTTGTGTGTGTGCGCCTATGTATACTTTTTTTCTTTTTTTTGCTTCATTTAGTTTGACACTGTAATTGCAGAAGCGGCCAGCTGGATGTCCGGGAGCTGATCTCTCTCTACCCCTTCCTGTTGCCTACTTCCTCTTCATTCATACGGTCTCATCCGCCTCTTCATGAGTATGCTGATTTAAACCAGCTGACCCAAGGGGACCAGGAGAAGATGACTAAATGCAAACGATTCCTCATGAGTTATTTGAATGAAGTCCGCAGCACTGAAGTTGCAAATGGCTACAAGGAAGACATTGATACAGCTTTGCTCAAGCTATATGCAGAGGCTAATCATGAAAGCCTTCTGGATCTACTAGTCTCAGAGAATTTCTGTCTTCTAACAGACAGCGCTGCCTGGCTGGAGAAACACAAAAAGTGAGACATTTCATTAGATAGATCACCAACTCTGGGGTGGGAGAGGGAGAAATGTTTTGGTTGTACATTTACCAGTCACTTAAGGATTTGAACCCATTTCTCTAGATATACCAGTCCGGCTAGGCTCACTTTAGTTTGTGGTGTTGATGTGTGCACAAATGGCAAAACAGCATACTTGACTATTTGTTTTAAGAGATGGACTGGAATGTCTGGGTGGGGTTGAAGCTCAAACTTGAGGTGCATTGGCAGAGCTGTCTGTACGGAGATTGCAAGCCAGCAATTTTATGCTGGTTCAGGCAAGTATGATTTGAACTTCCTTCTCATAATTAACGAGCTTGAAAATGAAAATTTGGGGGGAGGGGGGAATTTCCCTTGAGATTAGGAAACTGTTTGATTGCCTAATCCCTAGGTGTTTCTAGGTTTAAAGTACCTCAGCTGTCATTTGATACTTTGTAGTGGTAGTAGGGTTGCCAACTTTCTAATCACACAAAAGCGAACACCCCTGCCCTGCCCCTTCACCAAGGCCCCGCCCCCACTTGCTCCATTCCTCCCTCCTTCTGTCGCTCACTTTTCCCCACCCTCACAGGGGATTGGTGTGCGGGGGAGGAGGGGTGTGAGGGTGCTGGCTGGGGGTGTGGGCTCTGGGGTGGGGCTGGGGAGGAGGGGTTTGGAGTGCAGTAGGGGGCTCCAGGCTGGGCCAGGCGGTTAGGGTGTGTGTTGTGGGGGGAAGGGTGCGGGGTCCTGGCAGCACTTACCGAGGATCTGAGGAAGCAGCTGCCAGGTCCCTGGGGACCTGGTGGCCGCTTTTGGGGGCTGCGTGGAACTAGGGCAGGCAGGAAGCCTGCCTTAGCACCGGGTACCTGCTGTGCCGCCGACTGGACTTTTAATGGCCCAGTCGGCAGTGGCCCTTTTCAAACAGGCGTTCCGGTTGAAAACCAGACACCTGGCAACCTTAAGTAGTAAAAACTGAATGACCTTGTACAGTATTGAACAAATGATGGGGTGACTGGTATTGTCCCCCTTGTTATCTGAGCGACTGTGTGACAATTAAAAGTGGAACAATAAGAATAAAATGTTTCTTTGTCTTGCGCTGGGAGAAAAGAAGCCTTAGAACATGAACAGAACTACTTTTAAGTTGAATTTTAATAAATCTATGTAGCAGTTAACTTTAAAGCTATTAGTTTATTCACTGGCCAAAAACTTCACGTTTGAATTCTGAAATCTGATATTGTTTCTCTGCTGGTGTTTCCACTGAATTGAGAAAGGAAGAACAGTTATGAGAGCCCCAAAGGGGTTAATTTTGGAATACCTTAGAAGGGGAGGACCCAGAAGAGAATAAAAAAGTAGAGAATCAGGTGCTTGACATTCAGCACTGTTCAGAAAACTGTATACAGGAAATGTATACAGAAAGTGTGAAAACTAACTTTAAGCAATGCATCCGCATCTTTCTCTATTTTTTCCTTCTCAGATGTCCAAAAAATATTTTGTACAATAGTATAACATAGGATGATTGACAGGCTGGATTGGAAGTCTCAGTTGTGATTTTCATTGGATTTAAGAGTGTTTTACTGTTTCAAATGTCCAACAAATCCATTTGATAACAAAGACTTTACATGACTAACTTTAGTTGGAATAAATATGAAAGGTAGAATTTTAAACCCATTGAAATAGAGAGGCGTTATAATGGAAACAATGGAAAGCCATACTATAGTAGAACAAATTTTATAACATGGGAGACACTTGTTCAGAGCTGCATATTACTGTGCCTTGACACTAGTCTACATTGCAGTAAAGAAAATCAGATTTTTTTAAAGAGGAGGTAGAGTTTTATAAATACTATAGTGTAAAAATGAGATTTTGGTTGAATAACCGCTGTCAATGAATTAGAATTGCTTCACTGATATTTAATATAGAACTTTGTGGATAGGTGAATTCTAAAATGAAGGAAAGCATGAAATGTATGAAGACCATAAACCACTGCTCTTTATCCTTTGCTATTTGTACCATATTTAAACTGATGAAGAGGATCTAAGAACTTAAATGTTCATACATTTTTTAAAATACAGGTATTTTGCACTTGGACTCCTGTATCACTACAATGGTCAAGATGCTGCAGCACTTCAGGTTAGAATGACAAATCAGTATTTAATCAAGATGGTATAATAAAGCTTTTGTTAGTTTCTTCATAAACCACCCCAAAAATGTGCCTAGGTAACTTCTAATTTTAAAATTGGCATATATCCACAGCAGGATGAACTTTCTCTTAAAACCTAATTCCTCAGACTGGTTAAAATGTTAGAGAAATACAAAGCCACATAAGTGATGATTAAAAAGAGCTGTCTTTTCAAGATAAACTTTTACACCATAATAATTCTTAGCCAGAATTATGATGGGTTAATGGACATGGAAATCCCAAGTGTGTGTACACGTACCCTAGTTACTGTTGTGATCATATCTGTGCATCTTCAGCTAGAAGTATTAAAATGTTCTCAGTCTCTGACAGGAACCTCTCCTACTGAATAACTATTTTGGTAATTTCTTTAGAAGATAGTCCCTTCAGTAGATTGTAAAGATGTCTTAAGTAGCTTGTGTTCTTTGTTTTCTTGGGATATGGGTGTTTCCTAGATTTAAATAAACTGACTGACTTGCATATATTTGACTAAGTAAATGAGGCAAACCTGAGTGATCCTGGGCAGAAAAGCAGCCTCTGGATATGCTGTGGTGTTTAATTGTGCATCAACAAAAACTGTTCCAATATTTCACAAGCATATTTTATTCATTTAAGAAGTTTTTTCCTATGTTCTTGTATTTAGTATAAGGGTTTAATTCCTTCTTCAAGGTCTCAGTCAATGCCCATTAAAGTTAATGGTAAGACTGGTCAGGTCCTTGGTGCAGAAATGAGATGGTGTAGGGAGAGCAAAATCATTCAGCGTATTACTGGGTTAAGAAGTTATACACTTAATAGGTGCTGGAATTGGGTGTGCTGCCACACCCCCTGGCTTGAAGTGGTTGCCATTATATAATGGTTTACGGTTTCGGTCAATGGGTCTCAGCACCCCCACTATACAAATTATTCCAGCACCCTGATGCCCTTGAAATAGTGTCTGCCAGCTACTTAGCCTGGTTCTGACAAACTTGTATGAACACCTGTAAATGTGCTAAGTTGATTGTAGCTACTAGGCAAACTAATACAGTTCTGCATTTAGGAACAAAACCAGCGTTAAAGAAAATAAGGTTGCTTTTTGCTAAATTGCTGTCTGATTCAGTTATTTTGAACCTGTGCTAGAATATTAAGAGCAGGATTCAAATAGAAACCAGAAGCTGAACTTTAGAGCAAAGAGAACCAATTCCAAACTGATACTGTGAAAAAATATTTCCTTGCATATAATTTGACTGCGCAAGTCATTGCGGCCAAGAACTTTAACAACATTCAAAAAGGGATATCCAGAGCTAGTGCTAACAAATTTTAAAGGAATATTAAACCTCCATGCTTCAGGATTTAAGTCAATCCCTAACCATTAGGGACTAGGATAGGGGATGAGAGAGAGAGAGAGAGAGTGTGCATGGGCGTGCACTGAACTCGATAGGAACCAACAACCAGGGAAAGATGTACCATTGTAATAATGTTGCTGTAATTTTTTAATTGAGCAGTAGATTTAGTACAGGGGTTCTCAAACTGGGGGTCGGGACCCCTCAGGGGGTCACGAGGCTATTACATGGGGGGTCGCGAGCTGTCAGCCTCCACCCCAAACCCCTGTTTGCCTCCAGCATTTATAATGGTGTTAAATATATTTAAAAGTGTTTTTAATGTATAAGGGGGGTCGCACTCAGAGGCTTGCTGTGTGAAATGGGTCACCGGTACAAAAGTCTGAAAACCCCTGACTTAGTATAAGATATTTTAAGTATATTAAAGGCAAACTGCTAAGAAGTTAAATTCTTGTACACTTTTTCTGTTTCAGTTATGGGTGAAAATAGTTAATGGAGACATTCAAGATTCTACACGTTCAGACCTCTATGAGTATATAGTAGACTTCCTTACCTTCTGCTCAGACCAAGAACTAGTGTGGAAGTATGCTGAATGGGTTTTACAGAAAAGTGAGGAGGTTTGTGATTTGTATCCCTTCTTAAAACAAATATTTATAGAAAAAAAATTCTTGGTAAAATTTAATGACTTCATCACTTTCCCTTTTCATGTTTCTTACCCCTCTAAATCTTCAGTCTTAACTATCTCCTATCTAGTTTGTTTGATGCAAGTGCTTCATTTCAGAATTTGCAGATGTCGACTGTAAACAATAGAGTTAAAAACAATATTAAGCTGTCATCTTAAACAATGGAAGAAATTACATTATGTATGCTAAAGGGGATTTATATTAGTTTTGCTTCATATTAATTAAGGATTTTTTTGTGTATGAAGATTAAAACACAAGCTAATGTCACATGTTAGTAGTTCAGTACTGGTAGTATTCCATTGCTTTAAAGGTCTGCAGAATTGGTGACGTGTGTGGGGAAAGTGGGGTAAGCAACCTTTTCTCTTGGCAACACCTATGTGGCTTCAGGAGTTAGATGTCAGGAGTGGCTTATGCTCTTTACCTACCTAAATCCAAGTGCATCATTTCTGTAATATGCACGAATATTTAGTACTCCAGTTTAAGTGCCAACTGAGTGTGCTATAAAATGCACAAGCAACAGCCTTTGTCCCAGGTAATTTACCATCTAAATAGGTTCTAGTTATTTCTGAATTAAGGCATGGATATTCCATCTACTGTTTCGCATGTAGACTTAACTGATACTGAAACTAGCCTCATGGATCCGTACTGTCACTGTATCAGAAGCGTGGTATTTAATGCCACAATTAGTAAATCTCGTTGATTTTAGCTATTATAAAAGCTTCTCAATTAGATTTACTTAAAGGAATCCAGAGATAAGGTTGAAAATCTGAGCTGACGTTCTGACCTTTGACACTTCCTTTTTTGCCTTGTCCTTTGCGGTATTTAATATTTTGTTATGCCTCTCTCACATTCACATTCATGTCCTAGAATGAGAAGTATTTGTTTGAAAAGGTCCCTACTACAAAAGGCTTACAAATTGGGCAATGTATAGATTGTGAATTGGGGCAGTAGGTATGTGATGCATTGAGAAGCAGTGACCGAGCAGCCCAGATCAGTATGTTTTGTTAATCCATTATTTTTGCTTAGTGTATGTTCTGAATATTTTGTATTTGATTTTTTAGGATTAATCATTAACAAAAAAGTGAGTGCTTTAAAACAAAATAATAAAGATGTAGTCTGACTTTCTCAATGCAACTAACTTGTTATAGGTTGGAGTACAGATTTTTACGAAAAGGCCTTTGGAAGAACAAGGAAAAAACACCTTTAATCCAGATAATGTCATGAACTGCCTTAGCAGATATCCCAAGTCACTTGTTAACTATATGGAGTACCTAGTCTTGGATAGAAAAATAGAGGTAAGCTCTTCAGAAATACCAGAAAAAAATGTGATTCAGTGTGCAAACTGGGATACCTCAAATGGAGAGCCTGAAGTAGACAATTACACTTTCTATTAAGCCTTTCTTGGCAATTTTGAACAATTGTACGTGTTTCAAGTTTATCTAGAAGGCAGAGAAAGAGAGGATGATCTTATGGCTAGAATGTAACCATGGGAATAAGGAGATCTGGCTTCCGTTCCCAGTTCTGCAACATTGGGCTTCTCTAATATTGTGCAAGTCGCTTAACCTCTCTGACACTTTCTCCATCTCTGGACAACTTATGCTTTCCTGCCTCATTGGTGAGGCTTAAATCATTTATGAGAAGTACTTTGAAATCTTCAGATGGAAGGAGCTATGGAAGTGCCATCTATTCTAAGGCTAAGACCTTGTCATGGATATTTTTAGTAAAAGTCAGGGACAGGTCACAGGCAATAAAGAAAATTCACGAAAGCCCGTGACCTGTCCCTGACTTTTACTAAAAATATCCATGACAAAATGGGGAGCCCTTGGGAACTCCGGGGCCCCCCCAGCACCTGTGGGTCCTTGGAGCTCCAGGGTCCTCCTGCCCCCATGGCTCAGAGCTGCGGGGGCCCGGCCAGGAGCTGTGGGGTCTCCCGCACACAGCAGCAAGGAGCTCCTTGGTGCCTGCAGCAGCGGGGAGCTCCGGGGTCCCCCCTACTACCCATGGAGTTCCAGGGGTCCCTCTGTCGCGGGCGGCAGCCAGACCCTGCAGCTTCCAGCCGCGTGTGGGCTGAGGTCACGGAGGGTCTTTGAAAGTCACGGATTCCATGACTTCTGCGACCACTGTGACAAAATCGTAGCCTTATTTATTACTTATATGATGCTATTCATGTGCATAGCACAGTAGACATGAAGAATGGTGAATAAACAGATATGTTTCCTGTTCCAAGGAGTTCATTACTTTAATAAGCAACATATAGACCAGACTGGAGGGAAAGGTGTCTCATAAACTCTCTTTAAACTCTTAATTCCAATTGGTACACGTCCACCAGTGGAAGCTGTATTGTGGACAGGTTTAAGTGCTTTACCCACAAGAGTTAAACATCATGATGTGAAACACACCTGAATTGGCCTGAGCTTGTGTATGCTTCCACCAGTAGATTTGCAACCAGAGGGAATTTAAGATTTTAAAAAATTCTACTGTAGGCAAGGTCATAAAAAAACCAACGATTGAGCAATAATTGCTAATCTTGTTACACTTTGATGGTGTTTCTTTTAACTTTAGAATTTCAATATTTCAGGGGCAGGCATGTTCTTCAATCCCTATGTAAAGAGCTGGAGGAACATAACTTCATAGAATTAAGTCATTTAGCATCCTTGTAAGATTACAAAGCACTTTAGAAATCGCATATACAGGAATTGTTTACCCAGCACTGACATCCAACAGGCCTCAGATTGGAACGCAGTAGCCTTTTATCAGTACACAGCAGCACTACACAACACATCTTAAAAGTGAAGCAAAACCTCTTGAGGCAGGTAAATAGTGTTACACTGAGACACAAAGGGAAAGTGATTTGATTTGACCCAGATAACAAAGCAAAGCAATGATCGTTGGAGGGGAGAGACCAGGACTTCTGGTGCCCTATTCCCCAACTTGAACTGTTAACAAAACTATGCATTCTTAGGACAAGTTGGTGGTTTCCTCTGCCCACCATTCGCTAAAATCCTGCCATGGAGACAGCCCTGACCATGCTAATGAGCATACTTGTTTCCATGAAGCAGTGGCATTCAACCGATGTCCTGAATATTTCTAGGTAAACCACTGTCACCAGATTACTGACTGTTATATTACATAGTTTGAGATAATGCACAGGTGTGCACATGAGAAGAAACCATTTGAACTACTTATATACTCTGGGTTCTAAATTAATTATTGCCACTCACTCCTAAGTAGGGTGACCAGATGTCCCGATTTTTGGGTCTTTTTCTTATATAGGCTCCTATTACCCCCCACCCCCTGTCCCGATTTTTCACATTTGCTGTCTGGTCACCCTAGTCCTAAGAGTCATTGTGGACCACTTCAGAGAGAACCTTTCCTCAGTAATGGTGGTTCAAAAATTATCAGATTTAAGTTTTACTATGTAGGGTATAGTGAGTAATGCTGAAAACATTATGCCATTTTATAAACTTTGGCATGCCCTCAGATTAAGTACTTTATCCGATTCTGGTGGCCTTACCTCCAAAAGTATATCGTAGAAATAGAAAAGGTCCAGTGAACAGACTTAAAAATGAAGAGAAACTAATTAGAGTAAAACTATTCAATTACAGAGGAGGGAGATATAAAAGGACATGACAGAAGGATATGTTAAAACTTATCAAGAAGGTCAGGTGCTCTTTTTCATACTCTCAAAGTACTAGACCAAAGGTTGCCCAATGAAATTGGAAGGCAGCAAAAATAAAACCGATAAAGGGAGTTTTTTTTATATAACACAACTCACCTGTGGAGCGCATTGTTGCAAAATACCATTGAGGCCAAAACCTTAGTGGGAGTAAAATAAGGATTTGACATTTTATATAACTAGAATATCTGCTGTAATATTAGGATACATATAAGGGATATAGACTCTGGTCCATTAGAGGAGAAACTAACAACCATCAGTAGTATACAGGACTAGAAGAATCCTTGATTGAAGGGGGACAAAAGGCTTCAGAATTTACTAAAATCTTCTGGAGAGCACAGTCCTATAAGATGAGAAAATTGTTCAATTTATTGGGCAATATTTTCTGTATATGTCAGTGTATTTACACTAAATATCCTGTAAAGACTAATCACTGTTTAATTTGGGGTGGGTGGGTTGTCTGTCTTGTAATGCATTTTTGTAGGTATTGAATTAATCTTGCCCTTTATGCCTGCAGAAGGAAAAGTATCATACCCACTTAGCTGTGTTGTATTTGGAGGAAGTGCTGCAACTAAAATCTGTGACCACAGACAATTGTGCAGAATTGACTGAAACACAGACTAAGCTACGCAGTCTTCTTCAGAAATCTGACTTTTATAGAATTCATTTTATTTTAGGTAAGATAAGTACATTTACCCTGTTATAAATGAAAGACAATAGTATCCTTTGACAGCTTCTGCTGAGATCACAGTAGATGGAACAGGTTTGAGGCCCACTGAGCGGAGAGAAACTTTTATTGCCTTTATCTGTGCTATACCTGTTACATGGAGAAAGCATTGTGATTTCCAGTGCCATCACACTGACTCTACTCATGAACCTAAAACAAAAATAGAATATTTGAGCTCAGTCTGCTTACCAATGCACTGAACTGGCTGTTACTGTTTTAATAGCAACTGAAATTACATACCCTAGTCACTCCTTATCAACCGTATCAACTTGCGGGGGAGGGATAGCTCAGTGGTTTGAACATTGGCCTGCTAAACCCAGGGTTGTGAGTTCAATCCTTGCGGGGGCCATTTAGGGATCGGGGGCAAAAATCTGTCAGGGGACAGTACTTGGTCCTGCTAGTGAAGGCAGGGGACTGGACTCGATGACCTTCCAGTTCTAGGAGATTGGCATATCTCCATTTATTTATTTATTTAAATTTTAAACCTGAGCGATCTCTTTTTATGTTGCACCATATGTGTACCTGGCATTTAGCAGACAAATATGACAGTGCCAGTCACTGAAGATGTTAATGTGTAGGTTAAAGCCTAATCAAGGGTAAAGGTAGTAATGTATAAACGATCCCCTTGAAAATCTTACATTTGAGAGCAAAGAGCTGCTAACTTTTGCAATACCTAAAATTGGAAACACTGAATTGCTATTTCAGAATTTTACATGAACATGGAGTAAATTGGTAGTGAACTACAGGTAGGCTTACCCACCTTTTGGCTTACTCATGGGTGGTGGTTCGAAATGCACACCAGTGTTTTCCCAATTAGAAATAAAGCAGCATATTTTGGAAGGAAATTACTTGTTTCCATTAAATTTCTGCAGTTGTGCTGCACCTACTTACTGTAAATACATTTGCTGAAAATTAAGATTTCCCTCCTTAACAGGAGATTTATAGATGGATTAAATTATTCCCCTTCTCTGCCAGGTGTTAACACTTAATGTTTTGGCAGGTGGAACACAGTTCTGGGATTAGTATTTGTATGGTCTCTTTTTCATAAAAGGGACATTTGCTCAACATACTGTTTTCATTTTGGATTTGAAAGATTTCAGAATTTGAAGGGAGGCTGAGAATGTTCTGACTTCCTGTGTTTCTCACAGTTCACAATATGGGCTGAGGTGCACTGAGCCCACAAGGTAGATTTATAGAAAATATATTTATTTTCAGATAAAGTATATGGAATGACAGTTGCCTTTTGTTTTGCAATTTGTTTTCCCCTTAAGTTTTGATTCCTTCTGGGGTGGAAAATAATGCCCTTTATTGAACAGAGCATGGTCTTAAATTGATTCTCGTTTCACAGATAAAATCATGGGGACAAATCTTCATATGGAAAGGGCAATACTATATGGGAAATTGGAAGAACATGACAAAGCTTTGCATATCCTAGTCCACGAATTAAAGGACTTTTCTGCTGCTGAAGATTACTGCATATGGAGCTCTGAGAGTAAAGATCTAACATACAGGGAAAGGCTTTTCCATATGTTGCTTTCGGTGTATCTAAATTCAGGCTCTTCGGACTGTGAACTGGTCATGGCTGCTGTAGATCTCTTAAATAATCATGCTGCTGAATTTGATGCAGCCCGTGTCTTGCAGCTTGTGCCTGACAGCTGGTCAGTACAGCTCCTCTCCCCATTCCTGACTGGAGCAATGAGGGAAAGCATTCATACAAAAAGAATGACTCAAATTACACTTGGGTTAGCAAAAGCTGAAAACTTAATCTATAAACATGACAAGGTGGGTATATTGCTTTCTTTGTTATAATTCAAATACATGGATTCTTTTTATTTTTCTATAAGCTAAGGTAGTTGCTTCCTGAGGGAGGAAACCCTTCCTTTAGTTCTCTTCAGTTATCCAAAATTACTTTTTCTCTGGCTGTTCTGATAACTGCCCAACTCTACCCAGTGTTAAATTTCAAAACGTGACAAAAACAATTTCATTTTCCCTTTAAAAGGGGATGGTGTTGGGCCTGGGTAGAGTAGTGGCTAGCTTAGTGTACTTTGTTTAGATTGCAAATGAAAGAATTGGGTGTTCCCAGACTAATGCATGTATTGTGCACATCTTACAGTTTCATAATTAGCATGCTCTCCTGAGTTCTGCAGTTCTGAGTTTCTCAAGAACTCTAATCAGGATTGAGATGTATTGGACAGAGTTGTGTGGTAACATTTACACAGCACTCACCCCAACTCAAGCCTACTGGATCACTTCTGTAAGCACAATGTTCACTTGAGAAACCACCTTCCATTCCTGATTAGTTATATATTACTTAGTGCTTCCAATGTGCTCTTACGTCCATTTAATTGAGAGAGTTAACAAATTGACCTACAGAATCTGACTGAGACAAGAATCCATGGGCTAATACATCCCCGGGGAAACTGAGTAACATACACTTGCAAAACTTGCTATACATTCCACATAGTTACTTGGGAAGCTTCAGGATTTCAATCAAGTGCCCTTTTTTTTTTTTAAAGTATTAATTAGGAGGAAACATGGAATAGTTATAACAAACTGCTGTTAATTTGAAAAATTAGTCCAAGTTTAAATTAAATAATCCATGCAGTTGGGCTTTATAAATCCCAATCAAATGACCCAGGTCTATCCACTCAGTACATTTCAGCTAATGTAGCTGTAATGTAAAAAGGTTTAATGGACACTGTTGTCTTGTAAACAACCTGATTTGTTATGTTGTTTGTTCTAGTTCCCGTCCTGATTTGCAGTGATACTGGATCATGTTTTTTCTCCTATTTATAGGTTAAACTAAAACGAAGCCCAATTATTCTTTCGGACAAAAAGCTCTGCCAGGTGTGCCAAAGTCCTTTCTGTGAGCCTGTGTTCGTGAGATACCCAAATGGTGGTATGGTTCACACCCATTGTGCTGCAAACAGACTCATGAATCCTAACATGACCCATCACAGTCAGACTTGAAATATGTTCCAGGTTGCACTAGTTTTCATGACTTACTCCTTGGAAAATGTGCTGGATAAAGAGCAAAGTGCAGCTACTTTAACAATAAATCAAGATGAAGAGATTATCCTGGGGCTAATGGGAAATTTTCAATAAATGTGAAATATGGCCACTTACCTGCTGATCTTTATGAATGTAGACAGCAAAGAAAATATTAACTATCAGAAATAGAGACATGCAAGAATAGGCTCTTCTGTGTATAGTAATAAAAAAATCTACCTTCACAGAATGGATGGATACAGGAGCAGACTAATGGTTTTTTAAGGAAACTTAAATTTGCACTGAATGTGTTGCTTATAAACATGGTGTGGCGGGGAGAGACCCTTTTATTCAGGAGTTGGATTTTGTCTGTCTCTAGAATGCTTTATGAAGAGACTATACAGTGTTGTAGCCGGGTAGAGAAGAGACTGGCATGATGCAGCTTATTTTCAAGAAAAAAATGCATATCGATTGTTAGCTGCAGCATGTCCTCATTTCTGCTGAAATCTGTTCCACAGGATCACATTATGAACTTGTTCTGTGCTCTACAAATTGTTGGCTTTTGGTGCACTTTTTGTCTCTCCTCCCCCACCCCTTGCGCCGTGTCTCTCCCCTCCCCACCCCCACATTCTGCTGTATTGTTGTCATAAAACAAATTTAAGTACTGGCCTGTTGCTAGTTTCTACTGTTTTGCTGTGTATAAAGTAATAAACTCAGTGGAAACTGATGGCCTCATACAGTCAGTCACACATCTGTATTTGAAAAACCCAGTCGTAATGAAGCTGTCTGATACAGTCTAGTCAGACCCTAGTCACTTTTTTGTTGGGGAAAGAGACTTTAATAATTTTTACTATGGACTTATTTATTAATATGCAAATATACTGTAAATACAGTTGAATAAATTGGTCTTCTTACTAAATGGCCTTGGAGGATAAACATGTAACCAGTGATGTCAGAGTATGGGTTACATTATAAATATCTGCTATAATATAACTTTGACAGCAAGCAGAGACTTCAGTGGGACTCCTTGCAATAGTAAGGGTCAGTGCTTTCGGATCCCTGTGTGAGATCTAGGACCTAGATGGAAAGGGGAGGAGAGGTTGTGAAGAAGTCAGTAATGACACGCGCAGGTGCTAGTGAATTTGGTATAATTTAGTAAATGTACTATAAATTCTGAAGTGTTCTGTTAAAGAGACAAGGTGAGTGAGGCAACATCTTTCATTGGACCAACTTCTGTCAATGAGAGAGACGAGCGTTCGAGCTTCCACAGAGCTCTTCTTCAGGTAACATTTTTGAAATTATGATAGAAAAAGCAACCTTTACTGATCCTGTGAACTCTTCAAGATACTGTTTAACCAAATTTCGAGAGGAGCCTGAGAGTTGGAGACAACTTCACTATACATAAGAGGATTATGTATAAACATATTTTTAAAACTTTAATTCTTTAAGCCAAAGAAGAAATCAAGCTGTAATAAGTATAATAGATTCTTGAATGATACAGGGTTGAAATCGTTGGTATGACGCCTCTAAATTTTCAGATTGTCAGTTGAGATTTTCAGCACAAAGTGTATCTGCACAATGTCTACAGCCCTACCAAATTCACAGCCACCAAAAATGTCACCAACTGTGAAATCTAGTCTCCCCCCATGAAATTTGGTCTCTCTTGTGCTTTCACTTTATACCACACAGATTTCATGGAGGAGACCAGTGTTTCTCAAACTGAGGGTCCTAACCTAAAAGACAATTGCAGGGGGGTTGCAAGGTTACTTTAGTGGGGTTTGTGGTATTGCTACCCTTACTTCTGCGCTGCCTTCAGAGCTGGGTGACTGGAGAGTGGTGGCTGTTGGCCGGGCGCCCAGCTCTGAAGGCAGTATCCCACCAGCAGCAGTGCAGAAGTAAGAGTGGCAATACCATACCATGCCATCCTTACTCTGTGCTGGTACTGATGGTAGCTCTACCTTCAGAGCTGGGCTCCTGGCCAGCAGCCGCTGCTCTCCAGCTGCCCAGCTCTGAAGGCAGCACCGCCGCCAGCAGCAGTGCAGAAGTAAGGGTAGCAGAACCGCAACCTAGACTTGACTACTTTTTGAATGGGGTATCATAAATCAATATGGTCCAAAACACGGATAAATTAATAAAATAAGTTCAGAAGTTGGTAATGTAGACAAAATATTGTTGAAAAAAATTAAAATCATGTAATTCGAGGAGTACTGACATGAGGAAATCAAACAGTGTTATCTTGTATAAAGATTTGAATATAGACTTTTTTGATGTGGGCAATAGCATGGCGTTTGTAAGAAACGCTTTATATATCCTTTTGGAAACGCATTATATAAAAATATCAGCTGCAGTTCACTAATTCTGTTTTCATAAATATGTCTCACTAATAGAAGGAAATATATTATTTTATTTTTTAAAGTAAGGTTACTGTCCAGAAAGAACATCAAATCCAAATGTTTCACACTCTGTTTCAAGAAGTGGTGCCCTGGGGCCTTATAATACCTGGCTAAGGGCAAATTCGTGGTAGAACACCTTTAATAAGTTTACATGTGAATAAGACCAAATATTAGTTTTTCTGTTAACATATTTAATGTTATCTAAACATAACCTGTAATTCATCTAAAACAAATTAAAATCCAGCTATAGCACACATGCAAGGCAAGTGTTAAAGTGTAATCTTGGGGGATGGGGACAGTATATTGCTGCTTGAATTTCAACTTCCATATCACTTACTGCTTTCAATGTATTAACTACAGCTGTGCACATTTTGAATACAATTCTAAAATTCAGAGAGACACCTTTCTTTGACGGGAAGCCTGTTGGAAAAAATTAAGCAGTATAAATGAATTTGTCTCAAAACAACTTATGTGCAAAAAATAAATTAGGGGTGTGGGTCTACTGCCTCCGGCACAAAGACCATAATTAAACTTCCAATTCTAGAGAAATTTGCAAGGCATTTGTTTCAAAACCTCTTCAGTTACAGCATCATATTCTGCAACGTTTCCATATCTGCTATTGTCATCCACTTTGAGAATTTACCTCCAATTAAATTCAAATTTTGTAGAAATCCGTACATTAATGCAGAATTACTAAACTGTATATAACCTATGTTTGGAAACTTGCTAGAATTTCCAAATGAAAGTGATCCAAAGATAAATCCAGGTTCCACAGAGGACAGTGAAAACATGGCTGACTACACTTTTTAATGACTCTGCTTAAAGAACGATTTTCCTGGAAGTAGTTTTGGAGTAATCTGCCAAGGTTGAAAACGCTTTATAATTGACTAATGTCTGCGTCGCTGGCCATCCTTTTAAGATCTTTGAAGCAAAATGTCAGAGAGAAACTAGCAAGGTTGGATTCAAAGCTGTAGAAAGATGCTGACCCACGTGTGTGCACCTCTCCATGACTAACCTTTCATTGTTTCTACCTTTTACCTCTGTTTTTAACCCTGTCTTATATCAATAGCAGCAGCAGCACTGATTTCAGTGTGGAGTGCCTCCTACTACCCATCTATATTCAGGGAGGGTTGGAACTTCTGTTTTAGCTAGAAGACTTCTACCATAAAGAACATGTTGGGTCTTTGTTTACTGCCTCTGAGAGGGATTCATTAGAGATGGTTGGTGGCAGCAGCCCTGCTGACAACTTAGATAAGAAATGACACCAGCTATGACTTGGAAGTCCCATTTTTCTGGTTTATTCTTGCCTTTGAGACACTATTCCCTCAGTGTGCGCGCTTTCACATCAGTTGTCTTGCAGTCTCTCTGCCATTTTTCTTGTTCTATCAATTCATTCAATCATTGCTAGTTCTGGAGTCAGTTCAAAGCACTTCTGTCTTCAACAGCAAGCCTCTCTAGTATATCACATCTTTGGTAAGCTTCCCAATCAACATTTCAGCATAGAATATAAACCACAGCATTGTAGCAATATACTATTCATCACTACTACAGGAGTTTGAATCTTCTTTCTATCCTGTGTTGTCCCTACAATTTCAGACTCATATGATAGCAGTTATCAACATGAAACAAATTTTTCTGGTTGTTTAGTTTTTGCTTCAGCACCCAGCTCATAGCTTTCTGTACTGCCTCCTACTAGCACATAATGAAACCTCACTGAGGGCTTGTCTCCACTATGGGTGGGATCGATGCAGCAACAATCGATCCACCAGGGGTTGATTTAGTGGGTCTAGTGAAGACCCGCTAAATCAACCGCTGGTTGTTCTCCCGTTGAGGTATTGCACTGGAAGGAGAAGAGTAAGGGGAGTCAAGGGGAGAGTTTCTCCCATCAACCCAGTGTGGTGTGGCCCCCGCGGTAAGTAGATCTAAGCTATGTCGACTTGAGTTACGCTACTAACGTAACTCAAATTGTGCAGCTTAGATCGATATTTCCCTGTAGTGTAGACCTGCCCTGAATGTT
This sequence comes from Chelydra serpentina, assembly GCA_037349315.1. Classification (NCBI taxonomy): domain Eukaryota; kingdom Metazoa; phylum Chordata; order Testudines; family Chelydridae; genus Chelydra; species Chelydra serpentina. The sequence continues at coordinate 111,691,300 of JBAIAC010000004.1, forward strand.
GGCCTAGAATTTCAGGAAACTCAGTTAGGGAGGCTCTCCTTTAGTCACCTACTTTAGCTAGTGTGTTCACATTTGTCCTGGGTAGATAGGATAATAACTTTTCTCTGCTCTCCCCACCCCCCCACCCCACCCCCCAAAAAACTGACTGAGTTGTATTGTCCTGATTTACTGTCTGCTTTCCTCCCTATCTGAAGCAAAAAGGAGGGGGAAAATAACTGATAAAACAAAAACTGCACTTGAGAATCCAGTGTTCTGTTCAAATTAGTGGGTAGAATCGGCAGTGAACAGTCCAAATGAAGCCTGTAAATGGTTTCAATCAGTTGTCCTCCTTAATCTGTCAAATTGTCATGCAACTTGACTGTACTACAAGAATATTCTTGATAAATTCCATACCCATGTGTCTGAGACATTTACTTTTTATCTACTGTACGTAACACAGTTTGATATGAGATTTTTATGCTCATTGATGTGTGTCTTTCTCCAAAACTTTATTTTGTGGGGGGTTTTATGCCACATTTCACTAAGGGCTTGTTTATACATCAAGTTACTGCTCTGCAAGTCAGCCCTGGACTACACTACAAACTTATATTAGTATAACTGTGTTGCTCAGGGGTGTGGAAATCCACAACCTTGAGCGAGACAGTTATACCAACTGAACTCCTGGTGTAGACAGCACTATGTCAACATATATCTCCTATCCATATAGCTACTGCTTCTTGGGGAGGTGGAATACCTACACTGCCAGGAGAAGCTTTCCCATCGGCGTAGATAGCATCTTCACTGAACACTAAGAGTAGACAAGGCCTCAAAATGTGACACTACAGCCCAATAGCTTGCCAAGTGTTCACATCCCATGTGGTCACTGCTACAGCACACTGAAAGTTCTGGATTGTAGCCTTAAGAGCTTTAGATGCATCCTCAGCCATGTCTCTCTTGGGTTCATTAAAATATCAGTTTTCATTATGCATCAGTATTATGAGACTGGTATTTGATCATACCGGGGTGGGAATATGGCATATAAACCGTTTAATACCTTCATTATACAGTCTTATATGAAACCTTAACTCTGAACCAAGGCTCAGACTTTACAACAAAATATTTTCAGTCTTTCTGTACATCTTACCATGAGTAATTATTTAAAAAGCTGTCACTCTGTTGATCGTTTTCATTGTTCTCTACAGTAATACAATCACTCATTCTTTCCCAGTTAGCTTTAGGCTGATCGTTCTCTATCGATCAGCATGATCTAAATTTTCAGTTACATCATAATTTTTTACATTAAAATTACATTGGCAATAATGAGTTAATTCATGTCACCTGTTCTACTATTACCTATGAATTACTAATGCAGACTGTTTCCTTGGTGTAGAACATTGTCTGACGTGTAAGCTAATAGCTTTGTCCTCTGAACACAGATTATGAAATGTGCTGCTACTTGTAAAGGGAGAAAGGCTAGCTATTTGCTGCAAAGTTAATGGCTAATCACATGACTAAAAGTACCCCTGGATTAAGCTTGCTACTATGGCAACCTTCACACTTACTCGTCTGCTATTTTGACTTCTTGCTCGGTATGTCAGTGAACATATCCAGCAGTATGTGGAATGTACAAATGTAAACATGTTGATTTTAATAAATTATTTTAATTACTTTCTGTAATTTACTTTCTAGGGGGATATGTGCCCTGGTATGTGACTGCTAAATGAAGGGAATATACGCATGAGTGAAGTGTAGCCTTATTGATAGCTCGATTGTGCCTCTGAGAGAGGTGGTCAAATGAAATGTTCAAAATTTTTACTAAGTCCTGGATAAATTGGTTTCCTTGTTCCTGAACAGTAGGCAATGTAGGGTTTTTTGCCGGGGGAGAGGGGATTTTGTCACTTACCCTGCTTCCTCCCTTCCTATCCCCTGAGTTTATCGGGATTCAATAGAAGTAGTAGTTGTTGAGCATTCCAGATTTGGCCATTCTAATGGCCTTCCTCTGGTGCTATACGACTGGCCATATTATCCCCGATTTGGCTAGTTAAATAGATCTACAGCGGAGATGAGCTTGGTGGAGCAACAAATATGCTAGCCTAACAGTGCAGGCAAAAGGTGTAGGTGGTATTTTCAGAGGATCACTGCGGGTGACTAGGGACAATATTGTAAACTCTGCCACCATTTTCCACAGCTGAGGGTCATTGAAACCAATATCTCACTCCTGAGAGTAAGCAAGGATGCATCTCCTGCATGCGTGCGGCTTCAGACCGGGTCCCTATGCTGCTTGCCTGTGTGCCACATTGGTCCCTGCACATACGGGAACGCTTCCTACAACGGGGGGAAGGGACAAAGCAGCTCTGCCAAGAAACCCATGAAATCTCACTGTACATTAACACATTGTTCCTCCGCACTGCTTAGCTGCACAGGGGAATGTGTAGCACATGCAAACATAGCTAGTCTTGTACATTTCTATCCCTTCACCCACTTCTAGAATATACAAAGCAAAGGACAGTTCTACCTCATATAACCGAGCAGCATCAGCTGGTGGGACTGGCTAGACCCCTCTGGAGTGGAGGAGAGTTCCTGACTCACTGCGCCACTGGACAACCTGCTGTGTGCTCCACATCGTCATCCAACTCGACCTCCTTGTCCATGATTTTGTCCTCTGCGTTAATTCCGATGTCCGCTGTCTACAGCCCCGCCAAAGTATCTGCGGGGCTCTTGACGGTGGAAGTAGGGTCGCTGCCGAGGATGGTGTCCAGCTCCTTATAGAAGTGGCAGGTCTTCGGTGCAGCACCAGAGCGACGGTTTGATTCCCTTGCCTTCTGTTACACCTGCTTCAGCTCCTTTATCTTTGCATTGCACTCATGTGTGTCCCATTCGTAGCCCTTATCCAACAAGCCACGAGAAATCTGACCATAGGTATCAAAATTCCTACAGCTGGAGTGGAGCTGGGACTGCCCAGCCTCCTCTCACCACCATGCCAGCAGATCCAACAACTCGTTTGAGATAGCGTTTGCTGCGTGGAGCCACTATGGTCAGCTGGGAAGGTGTGATGTGAGCTGGCCACGCCGAGCAAACAGGAAGTGGAATTTCAAAAATTCCTGAGCCTTTAGCGTGGGAGCGGTGGATGCCTGTGTACCTGAGTGCAGAGCAGCGAAGTTTGAACTACTGACTAGAGCAGTCAGGCTGGGCATTGTGGTACACTTCATGGAGGCCATTTACAGTGACATAACCAAGTACAGTGTCTACACTGACACGTAGTCAATATAACTTTGCTGCAAAAAGTTCTACGCCTCTCGGCGAGGTGGTTTTATTTTGTCAGCAAAGCAGGAAAGATTTGTTGGCAGAAGGAGGATTGTAGTGTGTACACCTCCACTGTTTTGTCAATGAAAGCAGACTTTTGTTGACAAAACGCTGTAGTGTAGACAAAGCCTATCCTTTTAAAAGCAGCTTTAAATTAAATCAGGGCAACTTCCTTCTGTAGACAAGGCCTTAAATACTCAACAGAATTGTCATAAGTTGCAACTCCATGTTGAAGGTTTCTCTGTGGGCAAGGCAAGAAAAAGACATAAAAGTACAGGGAAATTGACAGCTGCAACTAAGTTAAAATCATGATCATTAGTGAAATATATTTTGACTATTTTAGACGCTCCCGAGAGACTGACCTCTCTGTCCATTGATAAATGAGGAATGCAAAACTTTGAATGGTGAGTGAGAGCTAAAGCCGGGGCTTCTTTACCCTTTTTCACAACATAAGAACAAGGGACCACTCCAGGCAATAAGTCTAAAACTGATTTAGAAAAAGGATTTTCTTTTTGTGTACTGAACATTTAAAACTCACTGTCTCAAGGTATCTTTGAGAATCTTATTAGAATTCAGAAAGGATTAGACATATAAATGGATGGGAACATTCACGGTTACATTAGGTAGGATAAAAATTGGAAGGGATGTGAGCTCGTACTTCAGAACTTAAACCAACCAATGTTGGATTAAAGCATGTTTAGAAAGATGTTTAGACTATGTACAAGCTATTCAGAATTGTTCCCCACTTTATGGTTTCTTTACCTCTTCCTCTGCAGCTTTTGCTACTGGCTGCTGTCAGAGGCAAGACACCGGACTAGATGGACCACTTGTCGGATCAGGTGTGGCAATGCCTGTGTTCATGATCATTGGTCTCTACTTATGTTATCTTGAGAATGTTGGGACTATGGAGCCCAATAAGACTGACTATATATTTACCCATTGAAGGCTTAGGACTTACTCCTTTAACTGTACCGTATGCTAGAATTCATTGCTTCGCTATACGTATGCCATCTGACACCTTAAATATAATACAAAGTTTAAACTTCTCAATGAATAAAATGATCCTTGGTTGTATTTACAAAGAGGAAACAATACAGAACATTACACTATATTAAGTAATACCCAGAATGCTGTCCAGTTTTGTTTCCTTTAATGCAAAAAGCTGAAATTGAAAAAGAGGAGTGGTAGGAATTGCATAGTAGATTACAAAGCTGGTACAACTTTTTTTTTTTTTTAAAAAGACTAGAAGCTATCAAAGGGTATTGTGAAAACTCATCCTTCTGCTCTTGACTAGGAGAACATTAAACAGCAGTACATTGAGGAACAACTAAGTGTCTTTACATAACATGTTGCCACTAAAATAATAAACTGAAAATTTAAAAAGACTTGACAATCTTGACCATAGTAGTAGCATCTTATGCTTCAAGGCCTAAAACTAATTGCATAAGGAGGAGAGTTCTCCCCAATATTTGTTGTACGGTTTGGGAGGTGCATTTTAACCTTGCTCTGAAGCATCAGATATACTTACTATTGCCACTCAAAACGTGATATAGCTGTTTTGGTGTAGTAAATCCTATATAAGAGAAAAAGGCAGAATCTGTAGTGTAGGAAGAAGAAAAATATAGGAAAGGTGGGAGTTACTTATAACAATCCTTTATGCAAAGTACTTGCTTGTTAACTTAAACTCAAAATCAAAAATTAAGAGAGGAAAAGGAGGTAAGAGGAGGACAGGCTAAGAGAAATTGGGGCAAATTGCTACCTGTTCCATTTTCCCCCTCAGCAGTCAGTCCTTCAGAAATCTGCAGCTATTAATCAGAATATGCCTAGATACATTTTATGTTCTGTAAGAAATAAGCTCTGTTTCTGTTGTTTTTTTAAATGTGTGTTAACTGTTCCTAATATTAGAATCAGGTCTGTTCACCTCAAGAGTTTCTTTCCTTGAACTCCGCTCCTGCCATTACAGTAACCCCACTATGATAATTTTTCTATTCACCTCAAAGAAATTAAAGAAAGATACTATTTTCTCCACAGACTGACTTAGGTATTTAACCATTTACAGTATATATATCTCCCCACCGTTCAGTCTTTAAAACATCTCTTCTTATGGAAAGGGGCTTTTGCATTGAATTGAAATTTTAAAAATGCTGTTCCGGTTAGCTTTTCAGCAATAAAGTAAAAGTGCTTTTGGAGTTTAAATCCTCTGTACTTCCCACTCTTGGAACATGGTCTGATTTTCTACCTCCCCCCCCCCCCCCCCCCCCCCCCCCCGGGTAATGTTTGCTGTGAGGGCTGTTAGTATTGGCCACTCTGTTCTGTGCAGAGTTGGGATCTGAAATTAAGGCAGTTTTGTTGTGCAGAGTAATGAACATCTTCAATCCAATGTGTTTCCTGCATAAGCCCAAAAGCTGTAGGTAACTTTACTCTCTGCAAGGCAGTATCAGGAAATAAACCAGGAGACATAGCACTAAATGCAATAAGCAGAATAATTGATAGTCCATCCTAATAATTGGCAGGGGCTTGGACACCTGCCTGGTTGCTAAAAATGCCCCTTATCAGTCCCCTGCCTGAAGGTCATCTTCTTTTCCTTAAAAAGGGGTCCTTCACATAGCCGCAGTCATCCCCATAAAGAGTCCTAGTTGCACCAGAACCGTGATCCAACGAAAGCTCAGGGCTCTCAGCCGAGACGCAGAAAATGATCTTGTTGGCACTGCAAACTCAGCCCTGAGTTTTGAGAACCCAGGCCCTCCACAATGCAGAGCAAGATAACCTTCTATTCTCCTTCTGGTGGCACTAGCTGTAGGCTTGCCTTCCCTTGACGTTCCTGCCCAATGTTGGGAGGTGAAAGGTTATTTCAGCCTAAAGTGAATTGGTTTTTCCCCTTCCGCAGTCCGAGTAGGGGTGTCAGTCCATAAATGAATACAAAGGCATTTACAGATGGGGAAAGAACTAAAAATAAAACTAGCATTTGTCACCCATCCATATTGGTGTTACTTTTTTCCCCCTTCCTGCAACCGATGGCCATTGCGGTATCTGGAGGTGGGTCAAGGGAGGAGTCACTTTTGTCCCATGGACGTTTAAACACTTCTAGGAGGCAATGGCAGCATTGCTCCAAACTTTTCTGGTCATCGAGGTTGACATTAATTTTCACTGTCATTTGCTTTGTATACCACAGTCATCCCTGGAAAGTTTCCCCATGCCTCGAAGACAAGTTCTGAAGTCACACCACCAGAGGAGCAGGATCACGACACCCATGCCAGCAAAAACAGCACATAGGAGTGCATTGTCTCCAAGGACTTCCAGCATTTACATGGTTACTAATCTAAATTGTAAAGCAAAACAAACCTTTCTCCTCCCTATAGAGGGGAGGTATTGATAGACATTTATGCTAAATGTACAAACTTCTACACAGACCCATGTGGGTTTGAGTTCGTCTCCCCACCTCCTTTTTTCCCAGGAAGGGCCTCTTGAACTTTTTAACTGCTTTAAGGCTCAGCAAATTCATCAGCCCTGATCTGATTAGCGCTTATGGGGGTTGGCACATGACCATTGTTAATTTTGCCAGTGGGTACATATTTTACTGGGGAGTGGGCAGTTTTCAATAGCATGGGACAATTTCACCAGATATTCCCAATGCTGCAAAGCCAAACTCGTGCCAAAACCTTTTAACAGGAGTGAATTCCATCTCTACCTCAGAATCTTGGAGGCATAAGCCACGGGTCGGAGGCCCATGCCATGGTTCTGACTCAGCACTGCCCCCATACTCCTGTCTGGAGTTGCCAATTGCAGCACAAATCCCTTTCTCGTCTTGGATATGCGAGAGCTGGGGCTCAGGCTTGCTTTAACTGGACCTTGGTTTCCTGTTGCTGAGAGCCCCAGTCCAACTCTGTTCCCTCCTTTAACAGTTCATGCAGCGGGGCTGCCTTTTCTGAAAACCCCTCAATAAAATCTTGGGAAAAATTAACCATTCCCAGAAAGGACCTAAGAGCAGTAACATCCATAGGGGTTGGTAGTTTAAATATCAGCTCAACTCTCTGTTGATCATGGGGGTGCCCCCTATTGTCCCAGGGTTGCTTCAAAATAATTTACCCGCTGGGAACATAACTGGGCTTTCTTTGGACTAACCTTAAATCCAGTTTCCTGAATCTTTTGTAACACTTTGTTCAATACCTCCAGATTCTCTTCCCTGGTCTGAGTGCAGATCAGGATCTCATCCACATAAGAAATTACACTCTCAGGCATCCCATTCCGCATCTTGACTACATAGGCATGACATATACTAAGTAGGGGCATTGTTCCAGCCCATGGGAACTCTGGCAAAACACAATTGCTTCCCCAAAAAGTGAATGCAAATTTATAGTAGCTATTCCAATGTAAAGGGATAGCAACAACAACAAAAATTGGCTAAATCTAAAACGAAAATTCACTGGGCCCCCTCTTACAAAGGAGGCCATTACCTCCTAATACTGGGCCACTACGGGAGCCATTGGGAAGGTCACCCAGTTAAGGGGACGGAAATCTACTTCAAGCCTCCAAGTCTTGCCGTCTCTCTTAAGGACCAGCCATAAAGCAGCGTTATTAAGGCTTGACTGTTCCACTAAAACTCCTTGGCTCAACAGTCCATCAATTGTTTATTTCAGGCTGGCTTCTACCTCCTTGGGACACCTATACTGCTTCTTGGGTAGCGGGATCAGGGCCTGACTAGGATTTCTGCATCAGTTTTACCACATATTTTATTTTCGGCCCGCACCTCCCAGGGTTTTTCTGCACCATTTAGGCCACTCTAGTTTGTCACATGCCTTAAAAGCTGCTATCCAGTAACTTGCTGACATTTCCACTGGTTCCCAGCATGTGCCAGGAGGCCGTTCCCACAGAACTCTACTAGCTAAATCAATCAGCACTCTTAGTTAATTCCCTCAAGACATCAATTACCAGGTCTCTTCCCCTCCCAAATCCATTAAGCCAAATTGCCCTTTTATTTTCCTTATTTCCCCATGCTATATGCTTTTTTCCTACAACAGGGACAATACTCTGCCTCATTAAATCCCTGTCAGGTCTTAGCTCAAGCTGGAGGTTCAAACAGGTTCTTATTCTGGGTACTCATCAAGGAATAAGTGGCACCTGTATCTAACAACAAATTCTGTCCATACACCCCCCGCTTCAAACTTCACATACACCATGAACCTCCCGTTTTGGCCTGAAAATAAACAATAATCCTGGGCCCGATCCTTCTTTTGTTAATTTACTACTTCCCTTAACTGACCAACCAACCACACACACTCTCTCTCTCAAAGGAGCAACAGAGGGTGGGGAGAGGGGGATATAGAAAGAAGCATGGGGGGTAGGGGGAAGAGAAGGGTGTGTGAGAAAAATGACTCGGGAAGGAAAACCTAAGCCAAAAACGTAAAGTACAAACAGCAACAACAAATCTAACAAACTAAAGAAAAGTGGGCCTCCATGGGTCCAAGCATCTGGGAATCGGTACCCTTGTCCCTATCCCAGCATCGAGAGGAGAGTGGGGGGTTATCACCTGCTCTTGCAAATTAATATGCCCTTGGGCACCTTTTAGGGTTGCCAATCCTCCAAGCATATTAATTTGCAAGAGCAGGTGACAACCCCACTCTCCTCTCGATGCCAGGGATAGTATAAGGGAGCCCTGCAAAATCCCCTGGGGTCATGTATTCCCCGATCAAAGCCACCACAGCCACCAAAGTGAGACTGGGATGCCAGCTACCCTAGCCAGCCATCCCAAAGCTGTACTCCGGTTTAACGGGACAACTGACTTCCCCGCTGCCTAGCCTGGTCAGGGGAGACGGGCCTGATCTCTACCATCTTCCCTTCCTTGGTTACTCCCTTGGGGACCAATTTTCCTTATTAAGGTGTTTATTATGGAAGCTATGGGTGGGGGCTTAGGCAACTCTGCCGGTGTTCCAAGCAAGGGACTATACAGGGACTACCCAGTAGGGCCCAAGGGAAAAGGAAGCTCATGGGACCATCCCTCATCATTATCATAAGAAGCATACAAGTCAGGGTCTTCCTCTAACCCATTGACCCTTCCCAGACTATGACTTCCTCTAATCGCAGCTGCTATTCCCTTCTGCTCTCCCCACATCTCTGAGAGCACAACTGTGTCTTTTACCTTCCCTGTGATCTGCCTGGGTCTTATCCTGGGATTCTTCAGTAAAGCTTTAACCTCGCTTTAACCTATCAGTCTGCTTCTGCAACTCAAATCCTTCCTGCTGCAAAACGTCACTCTCTCTCTCTCACTGTCGCACGCTTGCTGCTGTGCTGTCTGAGGCAATGTGGTCGCTCTGAGGGGATCTGATTTGGCTTTCACACTGGCTTTCCCTTTTTCTAACTCTTGCACCCTCTCCTTCAACCAAAATCTCTCTCTGTCTAATACTGTCGCTGCCATCCACATAGACCCAGATTTCCCATTGCTTACAGAGCTCCAGGGCGGGTAAAGACTCAGAGCTTCCAAAACTCAATACCACGTTCCTGTACAAAATCAGTCAAGCTGTTTGTTACCCGACATCATGACATGTGTCTCCATCTTTCCAGAAGTTCCCTTTTGTTTGGGCATAAGTCCTCACTCCACCAGGTCACTGACCTGATCCCTGTCAACTGACAGGCAAGCTACAACACAGGAAGTGTAGAGAGTGACCCTGTCCTGCCCTCTAATTCCTACTGTAACAAAACAAACTGTTTATGCCAACCATCTCCTTCCTCTCAGCCGTCCTTGCTCGGGCCTCCAAATCTGTTACCCGGGGCTCTCTAACCCCACAGCGCTCAGTAACTTTACTCGCTGCAAGGTGGTAGCCAGTGGCGTAGCCAGGTTTAGAGCACAGGGGGAGCGGCGGCGCTATAAAAAGGCGCCTCCCTGCTCTCCCTGTACTCACCCCGCGGCGCTTTAAAGGGCTTGGGGCTCCAGCCGCTGCGGAGCCCACGGACCTTTTAAATCCCCGCCCCAGCCCGGCTCCGGGGCTGGCGGGGGGGCACTTTAAAGGGCCGGCGGCTCCCCGCAGTGGCAGGAGCCGCGGGCCTTTTAAAGCGCCCCTGAGCCCGGCTCGCGCAGCGGGGCTCGGGCGGCACCTTAGCACCGCTTCTCCTCACGGGGGAGCGGCTGCTCCCCCTGGCTACGCTACTGGTGGTAGCAGGAAATAAACCAAGGGAGATGCAGCACCTCCCTCTGCTATATGGCTGGCATAAATCACACAAAGTCAAGTGCTTTTACTTAAAGCCTTCACTTTATTAGTCTCTAGCACTCTCACCAGAATGTCTTTACTCAAACTCTCTGCTTTATTTAGTCTCAAGCACATACAAACAATAGGTTATACATAAGGTTACATTTTAGTCACAGGGATTTTTAGTAAAAGTAATGGCCAGGTCATGGGCAGTAAACAAAAATTCACAGCCCGGGACCTGTCCATGATTGTACTATATACCTCTGACTAAATCTTGGGGTGGGGAGGGCAGCCTGGGGGCGCCGGAGGTCCTGGGGAGGGTGGCCCACGGATGCTGGGGGGGCGGGGTGCAGGTGGCAGTGTTTGCTCCGGGACTCCTGCTGGTTCTGGGGGCGGGAAGAGGTAGTTGGTGGGGTTGGCAGGCTCCCTACCTGGCTCCGTGCCTCCCCGGAAGTGGCGCTTCCAGGGGAGTTCCTGGGAGCTCCCCCCACCCCCGAGGTAAGCATCACCCAGAACCCTCACCCCCTCCCATGCCCCAACCCCAGCCCTGAGGCCCCTCCCACCCCAAACTCCTGCTGCTGCTGTGGGGGAGGCGGGTGCGCAGTGGCCTGAGACTGCTCAGCGGGGCCAGCCGCATCAGCTGCTGCAGAAATCCCGGAGGTTCTGGAAAGTCACAGAATCCATGACTTCCATGACAAACTCGCAGCCTTAGTTATAGAGCACCCCCAAACACTAGTTACCTATGGCCTGGAGAGTTGCAAGTGGTCAAATGACAAGGTCCAAGTGGCCACCTATCTGCCTGTCACTGGGATTCCAAGAGATGTCCAGAAGGTCAAATCCAAATTCCTCCGACCTGTTGACCCCGTTTATGTTAGAAACGGCTACAATTACATCAACAACATGTCAATCAAAGAAAAAACATTAAGCAAGCACTTTTTAAGCCAATAGTTATACAGATGTGGTTTTGCAGTCTGCAGTCTCATGCCCCCCTCCCCCGCCCACACACACACCAGAAGTCAAATATAGATAGCCTTCCTGTTTTTCATAGATGCTTACCCCAGCATATCAGAGAGGACATGGACTCAGGCACATTCCATGTGATCGTTGTCTCCTCCCTCCCAGCTTTGCCTTAGTTAAGCTAAGTTCCTGCAAAGGCCTGCTAAATGCAATAAGCAGAATAATTGTTAGTCCATCCCAATTATTGGCAGTGGCTTGGACACCTAGCTGGTTGCTAAAAATGCCCCTCATCACAATGCATCCCTTTAAAAAGGTTTAGTCTTCAGGATGACATTATGTAGGGATATTAGAGAAGGTACTGGCAGTGATTCCCCAAGTGAAAGTAACGCCCCCATAATTTGTCCCCCCACAATTTAAACCTCATAGCATTACCAAGTAAAAGATCTCTTGGATCCCTTGTTAAACTTACAAGCTACCGTCTGTGCAAACCATTGATTGTATCTGTTCTCAGAAAGATACTGTATTGCTATGAGAAACTTGCAAATAAGTTATTTGACTTTCTTCTTTATGCATGCTTTGTACCTAGAAACAGCATAGAAAGACCCCCACCCTCTTTGATTAAAGGGCAGGGAGTCTCAAATAAATTAGTACACACCCCAAAAGTGTTGAAGACAGTATGTCTGATGATGAATGCTTGGTGTACATGAATGAATGAGCAGGGAGGTGCCAGCCTAGGAATTCAGTGACCATCGGCTGAAGGCGGCATCAAGTGGGAACGACCAGACAACCCCTGGAGGGTAAACTGGGATCCCACCTGACCATCTCAAAGGATGGGAAAAACAAGATAACAAACTTTGGACAGCGTGGAGCCACCAGGAATGTGCCATCTGCTGATTGATTCAGCAACAGCATGACGAAGCAATTCCCATAGACTGACATAGGAAATAATTCCTATAAGAATGGCTTCTACATACTGAGGACTTTGAGTCTGGTTCTGCAATCACCCTCCAGGAGCATCAGATGAATCTGACAAGGACTCGGCTCCACCCTCATGCCCAGGTTACCTGGCCAGTAACTTGGCATGAGCAACTTCTAGGCTGGTAACTATGACATCTATGCAGAACCTGTGTGTGTGTGTGAATGAATGTGAAACTGAATGAAATGTTATAGCTATAACTGACTGCTTACTACAATTCTTTTTGTATTCACAATAAATGTGACATTTTGTCTTATCCCCTTTAAAAAGATCCTGCTGGTTTTTATTTTATTGGTATAACAATTAGCTGTAACATGTCCTAGCTCGATGCTCATGAAAGAGCAGGCATCTGCTAGTCACTCAGTGCTTTAGCTCAGATGGTGGCAGTCTTTGCTTTGATGTTAAAAGTCCTAGGTCTATCACCACAGACCTAGGGAGAAGGGACTGTTACAGACACATGAAAGTAGCTTTGTCTTCCTAACCATAGAACGTGTAACTTTTCAGGAAGACACTGCAACTGCAGTTGCATTATGTACATGCATGCCTTGGCATTTCAAATCAGTCAGCCAAATGTCCTCAAACTTGTGGATGTCACCTTTAATAGTGTGCCCTGTGAGCCAGATTCATACAAGCTATCAATCTACAGTTTGCTCAATCACATCATTATGCAGCAGCATTGCAGTGCAGTGTGCTGATAGGGTCAATGTGATTGTCACTGCATATCATTGCTTGCTACTTATATGATGTGCATTTGGAAAAGGCCACTGGCTCCAAAAGACCTTAGCATTGGTCCTTAACTTATTTTTGACAGCTGGAGCTCGTCTGGCCATGCAAATTTGGGGTATTGCATTTGCATCCAACTGTAGAGTAGATTCGGCTGTGCTATCTTGCAAAAAGTGTGAGGTTAATCATATTTTTTTCACACTTGCTTTCCAGGCCATCAGCTATTATACCTTAACATTAACCCCTATGTTAGAATGATGTTCAGATAATTTGGAGTACTCTACTTTTCTCCAAACCCATCGTTTTAATTAGGTACAGATTTTAAACATATCTTCCACTCTAAAGGGACGGTAATTGAAATTTTTTTTTAACTGTACAGCCTCCCTGAAATCAGACATTGCAGCCATTTTATTTTAACTATATAATTGTTTCCCAGTACTTATGCAACCTTCCCCGTGACCAGGGATACAGAAACGGGCACCTCTACTAGAGCTGAGAGACCCTAAGGCTAGGCTGCCTCCCACCGAATTTAGTTAGTAGTAACTTTGTAGTCTTTCTATAACTAAGGTTGTACCACAAGGTTTTTCATTCTTTGGTTTTCCACTGAAGTTTGATCATTGATCAATAGATCCCTCAACGTCAGATGTTTTCTTGAATTGTTGCACCAAGTCTTAAATTGTTCTTTTGAGGGGAAGAACAACTACCTCTGGGGAAAATGGGATTTTAAAAACTATCTGCCAGTTATGTACCTAACATGAGGGGAGATGGCTTTAGGTTGTGAGAAACAGGACTATCAGGCAGTTTTCCATACAGTTTGCTCTCTCAGCAGCTTTTGATCATGAGACGATGCTGGTCTGACTGCAGCACTGGATGGGACTGTTTTAGACCAGTTTTGTTAAAGATTCAAATGCACAAACTAAACAGGTTACTGCAAACTAACTTGAGTGCACCACGTCTGAGCAATGTACAGGTCACTTCTGGCATGACAATCATGTATCTGCCCCAGCTGTTACTGTCATACATAACAGCTGATATGCATAAACAGGGTCATGTGGACTAAATAAGGTTTCCCTTGCTGTTCCTCCTTCTGTGGCAAGGGAGTCCAGACTTTTTCCCTTTTCTCCCCCTCTCACTGCTCTTCCTGCTCTCTCGATCCCTCAGAGCAGCATACTGCAGTAGGCAGCATGAAGGAAAAGCTAACCAGCACTGGGTGCTTCATATGGGTTCTCTTGTGCATCTACCTCTTGGTCCATGTGCCTCTTGGTCCTAAACAGCAACACCACCACATTCCCTACCCAAGGGACAGGATCACGGGGAGATAACGTGCATGGCATGTGTGGAGGGACCAATCTTGGGGTGAGATACAGGATACAGCTTGACAAACGGGAAAGTAGGACAGGACCAGAGGGCGGTGACAAAGAAAATGTTGGGAAGGTAGAACTGGAAAACAGAGGCCTCTGCAAGGTGAGAAAGGACTAGGTCAAACAAGAGTGATGACACAAAAGAAAAGGAGTGTGTGTAACCAAGAGAGGACGGAATGCTGAAGACAGAAATAAAAGGAGGATAGGCTACAGGTCAATGCATGAGATTGGAAGCCAGGACTTCAGCACTCTATTTCTGGTCTGCCACAGAGTGGCGGTGTGCCCCGAGGCCAGTCACCTCCTTTCTGTGCCTTGGTTTTCTCATCTGTAAAACGGAGGTAAGAGCCATCTCACAGGTATGTGTTATATTAAGATTATTTGATGGAAAGTGTATACAAGTGTCAATTAACAAATTAGGTAATGGAAGACAAGCCCAGCCAGAAAAAGCTAATTCATGAAAAATCTCACTTGGGGAGCTGCACAGGACATGACAGCTATGGCTATTTAAAAAAATGAAAAGCTACATAACTGTTAGTCATTGTCACAATATAGAAATGTGTTAGTGGCCATATGCACCTCACCTAGTACCAGCTTCTAAGAGGTATTGGTGTGTGTATTCGTGAACACTTATGACAACCGAAGATGAACAGACTCAATCTGACATCGCAGTTACACCACTGTACAAAACAATGGTTGCCATTTCCATGTCTCATTGCACAGGAAGATCCACAGGAAGCTGAGGATTCTAATTCTGCAGTGATTTGGCAATGAGCAGGGATTAAAAACATTTTTTTTTGTTCCAGAGCTTGGTACTCCAGACTAAGGACTCTCCTACATTTTTATTCTTGTTGTAGTTTTTTCCCCACTTGAACTGCATGATGAAAACAATCGTTTTGTTTTTTTTTAAAGGGAAGATACAGGCTTTCAGCTGTTAACAAAACAGTGGTATTAGGTATATTTTTGGTCACAAGTGACATTTTTACATGGCACCAAGTATTGCAACATTATTGCACCAAGTGATTTTAATTGAAGCAGTACTAATGAGTTATTTGTAAGCTTGAGGACGATATAAATACAATCTTAACACCTAGAACAATGGAGCACAGCATCCTTTTAAAGATTTGTGACAACTGCAGAAAGTAAATAGTAGAAATGAACTATTGCCACTTTAACCAATCCTTTCATAAACTTTTCCCTCACTGGCCCACAGCTTCTTCCTAAACAGCTGACTGGGTCTCACTACAGATGTATATTGTACTTGGCTGGATTCTCCTCTTTGTTCGTCCAGGCACTATAGGGAGGATCTTGAATGTTTTAGGCATGAACTCCATGCAGGCCTCACGGAATTTCTTGATTCTCCAACAGTAGATGACAGGGTTAAACACTGACTTGAGGTAACTCAGCCACAAGATGTAGGTGCTGGTGATGTAGAAAGAAGGGCTGTAGTAGAACTGTCTGCTAAAGACCGAGAGCAAGCTGAACACGGTGTGTGGAAGCCAGCAGAGTGAAAAGCCAATGAACAGAATGAGAATTGTAGTGAAGGCTCTGGTTTTGAAGCTCATGTCCACATTCATCTGCTGAGGCTTCTGTAGTCCCATGAGGCCTAGTTTGCTCACCTGGCTCAAGCAAAGGCTCTCAGCATGGTTGTGGATCCTAAGGGCATTGCGCCGCACGGTATTTAGAATGCAAAGGTAAGAATACAGCATGACACTGAAAGGGATGAAGAAAACTGCCACAACTAGCATCACAGCATAAGCTCTGTCAGCAGGAAATTCAGTGTACCCCAGAACACATTGGGGAGCCCGGGCTGGTACTTCCACAAATGTCCATCCAATCACTGAAGGAAAGGAAATGCAGAAGGACAGTGCCCAGGACATGGCGATGATGACTTTGGCACGGTGAGGATTCAGCCTGTCTTGCCGCTGAACGATAATTAAGAAACGGTCCACGCTAATGATTAAGAGTATAGAGACTCCTTCCAAGACAAATAACCAATAGAGCATAGCTGATATCCGACAGAAGTGAGCCCCGAAGTTCCAGTTCACTGTAATAATTGTAACTGTGGTAAAAGGCATGCAGAACAAAGACAGCATGATGTCAGAAAAGGCCAAAGTTGCTAGCAGCAGGTTGATGGCTGAACGCATGGCTGGCTTCCGGTAGACAATGAGGCAGACAATGGCATTACCAAAAAATCCAACGGCAATCATGAATACCATTATTATTACCAACAATATCCTGAGTGGAGCAGGCAGAGCTATGTAACTGGAACCTATAGTTGGGATACTCTCATTGAGAGCAACATCACTGTCTATGGGAGTGTCGTTGCAGGCCATCACTGACAAAACTGAAGTGGGAGAAGGAAGAGCCAAAAAGTCTTCCTGTTAACTCTTTGATTGTTGCCATTTTTTCATCTTGCCTGCCAGAAAAACACCATGAAGAGACATCTGCAGATGGCTGTGGTAGATCAATGGTTAAAATAGAGGTCTGTCTTTGAGGAAATATTTTTCAGATAGCAGGAGGGCTGAACAAAAGCTAATATTTAGCAAAGAGCGAGCAACATCAGAGTTTACTGGAGTTGGAGTTGAGTCCATCTTCAAGGACATTTGCTTGGTGAATCTCTGACCTAGAGAAAATATGAAGGTGAATCACAAGTCATTCTCTGCATCTGTTCAAAAACCATGGGATACATGCAATGATGATGATTAAATTCCTTTAATCTTTATATGTAAAGATAGTCAGATGTCCTAACACATGCTTCCAGTGTTCAATAAAAGAATTACATTTTCTAGTAAGACCACCAATAGATGCAAGATCAGTTTTATTTATTAGATATGCTTAGACCCTCACATTACCTGGACAGAGAAAACAAATGACTAAAGTTTCTGGATGTTTGAATGATTTTTCAGGTTTTCACTTGTCGGGTCTTATTTCAAAGTTTCTGTGGTCTGCTCCACTGTTTCTATTTATCAAATGGAAAGTCTAGTGTACGTCTTCAAATCCTTCCTGAAAGCACTGTGTGGGTTAATAT
Organism: Chelydra serpentina; assembly: GCA_037349315.1. Taxonomy (NCBI): domain Eukaryota; kingdom Metazoa; phylum Chordata; order Testudines; family Chelydridae; genus Chelydra; species Chelydra serpentina. The sequence goes on from JBAIAC010000004.1 coordinate 111,708,808, forward strand.
TCAACCACTAAACACCCCTGCCTGCTCCAGTGTCTGACTGTTGGTAGGATTAGAAATGCTAGAGAGGCCACATACTCGTTCTGTGGTAATGAGTACCACAGAAGTGCCTATGGAGAAAATAAATGACAAATGGAAACAAGAAAAATAAGCCCCTGAAATGTCCAGAAGACACCTGATTACAGAGAGAGGAATTGCTCTCCCTAGATTTTCTTCTTATTCCCTGTCTCATCCCACAATTGTGCCTTCCCCGCCCTTCATAGCTGGGTGCCTTTTACCTGTTTATGTAGTCATGTGGAAAACAGCACGTGACACTATTCTGCTAATAGCAATACTACACTGGACTAGATTCACAAAAGGACTTAAGCCCCTAACTGGCTTCTATTCACCAACACATTATATATACACACACGCACCACATTAATAAGTGTTATACACAACTAATACTGTCTACATGATATTAAATATGAATGCTGTGTAGTTAGGCTACCTGAGATATATCATGTTCTTCCTGTAATGCTGTTTTCCTATGCCAAGTATCCCACACCACTTTGCAAAGCTAAGGTCAGCTTTGGCACTGGAAAACAGGAAACCTGTTACAGGAAGCCATATACAGTTGTGGTTTGTCCTGGTACAAGTATGGAGGTACCTGCATGGGCAATTGGTTTCGAATACAGTACCCAAAACAGCAACGGAAAGGTACACCATGGTGCCAAAAGAACAAGACAAAAAGCTGGTTGGTTAAATTTAGTCTCAGGTGACACAGCATGCTCTCTAACTTGTAAAGAGGTTACTGTATCTATGTAGTCTCACATGCATGATATGGGACCACACCTGTGAAAAGTGAACTGCATGTCTTTAGACAATAAGTGAGTGGAGCTTGGTTATTTGGTCTCTTGCACTTTTTAAATATCGAACCACAAGTGTAGTCAAGATCACTTGGCTATATTTTGAGAAATACAAGTTATGAGCCTAAATCCCCAAATCAGGCCTGACTACGATTCAGACACCCCTCTCCCACGCTCAGCAGCCTCCAGATTTTGTAGGTGCCTACGCTCTCTTGGCATCTATATTGTTACACTAGACGTTCCCTAGGCACCTATGTTTCCACATCTGCACATGCTCACTGCAACTCCATGCTCAGTGTCCAGATGCCTAAGCCCCAGAGTGATACATGAACTGGGGGACGAGAGGTGTTCCTCTACCAAACTTGCTTGTGGGGCCTTACCTGGTAAGTGTGCTCAAACTCACCTAGTGCATCAGGTTCTATAGGCACGCTTACACAAAATGGTGTGGGGAGGGAGGAGGAGAGCACACCCCCTAAATTTTAGTCCAGTGGTTAGGGTACTCACATTGGAAGAGACCCCTGCTTCAAGTCCTGCCTACTTGTGAGGAGGAGAGAGGATTTATACAGGGATTTGCTATCTCTCAGCTGTGAGGCTCCTTCAGTCTCTCCCGTTGAAATTGTTCCACTGTGGATAAATAAGAGTCACTGGCTGAGTACCTACACAAGAGTGACTGTTTCCTAATGGTTACTGCACTCACTGGGGATGTGGAAGAGCCATGAGTGAGTCCCCGTGCTGTGATAACACTTTGTCCCCAAAGGAACAGCTTCAGCAGGAGAAATTGAGGCCACCCACAACAGAATAGCCCACAGCTCACGGGTTAGGGCACTCAACTGTGCTGTGGCAGATCCCAGTTCAAATCCCAAGAGAGGGGCCTTGAACCAGGTGTATCTTGACCAGTAGAACTGCAGTCAGTGGTCCTCTGTCTCCTGGAGGGACTATTATTGACTGGAAAATAGAAATGCAGGGAGTTAGGCTGGAAGCAATTAGGTTAGAGCTGTCTGGAGGGTTTAATAAAGTTCCACTTGTTCAAATGAACTTGCATTCAGTATCTGTGAAGGAAACAGCAGCTGAGTACCCTGACCATGGAACTAAAAGTTACAAGGGAGGTCTTCCCTCTCCCCGTGCTGTGTGCAAAAATCCACTTTAGGCACCTCTCTCAGTTGTAAATCAACCCTCCACTGGATCGACTGCTGTCTGTCAATCCAGTGGGTAATGTAGACAAGCCCTAAGAGCTGGGTGGACTCTCAAGAGACAGGCCTGCAGAGGTCACAGAAGAGAGGCAGGTGGCAGAAGGTGACTGGTGAGCAGAGAGGAACAGCTGCTGGCAGGGCAGCCAGGTGGTGACGAGCAGCGGCTGGCAGGGTGGCCAGCAGAGAGGAACAGCGGCTGGCAGGGGCGGCCAGCCAGAGCAAGTGCTCAGATGGCGGAGCAAGCCAGGTGCCTTCTTCCCTGGGAGGGAGGTAAACTCACACAGAGGCACTTCTGCACCCTGGGTCCTCATTGAACAAGGACAACCACAGTGAGTGGGGTGTGGTGAGGGAGCAGAGAGGGGCACAGAAAAGTAACCTTTGGTTGTAGAACTCAAGAACATGAGGCAGAAGACATTGCCCCACGCACTCTGAGGTGAGTGTCCTACTCACAGTTTTATGTTTATGAATCCTGCTTGTGGGATTAATGTTGGGTGACTTTGGGGTAACCAGACAGCAAATGTGAAAAATCAGGACAGGGGGTGGGGGGGGGGGTAATAGGAGCCTATATAAGAAAAAGACCGAAAAATCGGGACTGTCCCTATAAAATCGGGACATCTGGTCACCCTAGGTGACTTCCCTCCTTTTATTAAAAGTTTCTTTTCTACACTTTTCTACACTGTGCTTGCGAGTGGGGAAGTATTGCCTCTCAGAGGCCCCCAGGGGTGGTGTGTAATTTTCGGAGGTTATTGGGTGGGGGCTCGAGCTGGTTCTGTGTTGTATCGATGGAAAGGAACTCCTAGATATCGAACCCAGCCCTGGTTGCTGCTGTCTCCACTTGGCAGAAGGGTTACATTAATAAGAAAAAGTAACACGTGAATCAAGACTCAGCGGGCTAGCGCAGTAGTCAAAATTCCTTTCGCCTAACAAATGTCACTGCAACAAGAGAGTTTGCAGACCGATCATCAGAAATGCAGGCAAAACAACAGCTTATGTTGGAGTTTGATGTAAATGTAGATTTCTTCTAGGAACAGTGAAGGGGGAGCCTCTTTTTTACAGTAAAACTAGATCTCAAAAGACATTCTGTCCATGAATTTGCAAGTAATATGCAGTTAAAGGGACCTTTTCTCCCAACTCTCTTTAGGGGTACATATTCAGCATAGATTTCCTCAGACATTGGTAGAGGGCTACTGGAGGTAGGTGTAAGTTACATCAGTTAATGTTCCCCCTAAACTTACTTAGACTTACCTCTAAATGTGGCCCATTGCCATTAATTGTCATACTTACTTGACTTCAAACAGCAGCCATAATAATATAAGTTAGAAACAGAAAACACCTATGTCATCTGCCAGTGCAAGAGTCTTACCCACAGCTGATTTTCTAATTCTTTGTTCAGTCTAATTTTCTATGTCTCAATGGTTGGAACTTTTTCTTCCCTAATAGATCTGTCAATAAATATTTTTTTGGTTATCCAGCCTAAATTTCCTTTTCTTAATTTCATTCTGTTACTCCTAATTATGCATCACTCTTTCCATCCTCAAGGTCATTGACTGCTCAAATATTTGTAGATGCTTTTGTGCCCCTTTTTCTATACTTAATAGATTCATGTTGCAGTGGTCAGTGAACAGTCCTCTAGCAAACACTGGACCAAAATATGTGTCTTTTTGACAGTGGTTAAGTACAGGAGAGTTGAAAAGAAAACATATTTTGGCATATATTTTATAAAATGAAGTATGCATTGTAACAAGGTTTAACTACTAAACCAAATGTTATTTCAGGTAGGATTGAATGAACCGCCCACTGAAATTTGGGGTCTCAGGTAAATGTACTTTGTTACGCTTCAGTCCTCATGCACTAAATCAAGTAAATACATTATGTGTTCCGAATGTCAAGAGAGAACATAGATGAATGGTCTCTACTCACGCTGCATAATTAATTTATATTACTGAGAGTTCCTCACATAACCAGGACGGAAATATTACCCCAGGGTCTGGTTTCACTCCACTAAGCAGTAAGTACTCTATAGGAATTTTTACTTATGCCCACTGAATCCATTCCAAAGCTCGAAATAGAAACAACAAAAAGAAACAAAAATAAGATTCCCCAGGAGAGTGCATGATGCAGGTTTCCTCTGCAATGTGCTGCACCAGAAAATGGCAGCAGCTTTGCAACTAGCCAGACTCCTAGAAATTTAAAAATGCACTAAAAGCAGTTGCAAGTGACATGCACCACATATACCGTAGCACAGAGCGAAGCAGCTGAGAGTTAATGTAGTCTGAGACTGCACTAACTCCTTTGTAGATCCTCAGCTCATTGCCACAGAGACTAAACATAGCCTACCTGGTTCCCCGCCCTGGTCCATGCTCTCCCCACATGGGGATCTAGAGATCTTCAGATAGCTCTCTTCAGGTCCACAGATGGAGGGAGATGGTGCTGCAGAGGCAGCTGACACTTTCTTTTGCACAGAAGTGGCCTACATGTGGAATAGACTTTTCCTGTAAACCCTAGGGGAATGATTACTCTCTTGCTCTCCTATACACATACACTCTCAAAATAGGACTCTCATTTGCTAAATCTAGGAATTAACTGCTATCTTCCTTGCTGTCATAGACAGAACTGGCTCCTTTAATGCAACTGCTGTTCTCAACCTTCATCTCAATTGTTGCCAAGGAAACCAGATCAGTACATTCGCAAACAACTTCGTATAACCAGTTCTGCCCTGGGAATCTTGGAACTGTTTCCTCCCCTCCCCCTTTGCTGAGGTTCATTTATCTTAGTTGACTATTAAACCACTTCTACAAGCTCCCTTTATATGAGAATGGCTACAAGATGCAAGTAAATACATCAAAATGTACACTAAAACAAAGAGAGCGAGCACATGAATGTGCATGTGCACCGTCTACCTTTTTTTCTTCCTTTTTTAACTCTGGTCAGATCTGGCTTTTTCAACCTCAGTGGAAGAAGGTGGTTTGGACTGAGCTGGTTAATAAGCCATGATGCTCGAGATACCTAATGCAAAAATTTTCTCAGTAGTACTGAGTAGTTCTCTAAAGCAATAGAACACCAAAGATTCATCAACTTCAATTCAACCCACTAAAAAAAAAAAGTAACTTATTTACAGCACCTAAAATATAGAAGAGGGCAATAACAAGCCTATTTAATGAACTTGAGAAAGACTTAATGCCATCTAATTGCTGCACCTGTACCAACGTCAGAAGGAAAAACATAATTAAACTTCAGAATTAGAAGTAAACAATCTAATAATAACTAGATCTCCAACAAACAGAAACGTTATAGAGGATTCACCAGAATCTTAGAGTCTGAATAAGTTTTTGTGAAAATGAAAACAAAGTTATAGAGGCAGAAAAAAGTCATCAAGCAATGCAATGCAAAGAATAAATGAATAAAAGACATTGAAAAAACTGTCTGGACAATGGGCTTCCTGCTAACCTAACTGCATAGGGCAGTTCTACTAAGCAATGAGCCTTCTTCAATTGCCTTCTTGTAAAAAAACCAAACAAACACAACCCAGTGGTTTCATAGAGTCAGAGTTTCCCTGACCTCTATGAGAGAATAGAGGTCTTTACTCTTTGGAATAGGCAGCTTAAGAAACAAGAAGCGACAAAGGGTCCTTGTCGCTTCTACAGATCCAGACTAACACGGCTACCCCTCTGATACTTAAGAAACAAGGTTATTTAACTAGATATCTACCATATCTCCAGTTTTGCTTTGCATTATAATAGAATGCCATAAACAGCATTACATTAAGTGTTCACAGTACTGTGCCTTTCAACATCTTAGAATCTCAACACTTTACAATTAGCTGTGGGGGGAAGGTGGTGGTGGTGGAGAGGGTCAGGTTATGAGATAGTCAAAACATTTACAGCTCTCCAACCAATTTTGCACTTAGCATTTTCCATGATAAAACTAACTTCAGACACTAAAATCAAACCAATCCAAAACCTGCTTCATGCTTTGCTTTTCAATTGTCTGCATCCACACGGCATATATGGAGTAATGGTCACAGGAGGGGAGACTCACATATCACTGCCTGCACGCCAGGATAGCTGCTGCTCATGACATGTGCACTGTTGTGCCACTGAAGGATAACCTTCTCAGGAGATAGCGCATGCCGCCAGTGATCCTTTATTACAAATTGCCTGGGCCTGGGCCTCTACCCAAGAAACTGCCCGGCAGTGCACTGAAATGCATCACAGGATACAGCTCTTGTTCATATATCCAAGAACGATACCTGGATAGTTGGTTAATTTATTTCTGATGCCTTTGGTTTCAACAGATGAGCAGTCCAAAGACAGCAGATTTTCTTTAACTTCTCACACATTGCAGTTACACACGGACTGCTTTATAAGTTCTCTACTTGATGTTAAACCACTGAGCAGAGAAGATGCATCAACAACTGTGCACTCTTTCACCACTCCTTCCTGTACTCAGAGCTTGCAAAAATCTCTATTAGTTGTAGCTCTTTCCCTCTTGAGGATGCTGTGTTTGCTTACAGGAAATGCACACTCCTAATAAATACCACTTGTAAATTGTTCCCAGTTCACTTAGTTCCTGTTTCTGTACGTGCTGTTGGATCTCAATTTGTGCTCTCCTCATATTTTTCCAAGCCTAATCATTGACTGGGTTTCTGGACTCAAGTGCTTTACCTAGTTGCCTGATCCTTAGTGACATCCTGAAGAGGTTTGCTGAAAGATGCACTTTGGAGGTCCACTAAACTCAGACTGACCCAGCACACAAAGCTGGATTCTGCGGATCGAACAGGCAGAAGTGACACATGAAGGGAAACAGAGAGGACAAGCTCCAACAGAGAGCAAGATCAGTTGGTGTGATGCTGAAGCTAGATCTTACGTAATAAAATCTGAATACTTTATTCAGCTGTATAGATATCATAGAACAAATGCCAGGATATTTCTCAAATGTTTATATATCCTTCCCCTGCACAAACTGATAATATGGAGGTCCTGATCCCTGTCCAGGAACAGGATCCTGCAAGATGCTGAGCACTCTGACCCTGACCCAGCAAAGCACGTAAGCACATGAAGTCAATGGGACTTAAGCACATGCTTCATGTGCACATGCTTAAGTGCTTGGCTGGATATGGGAAAGCGTACTCAGGACCTAGCTGGATGCAGCCCATATACGAGTGACATTAACTAGGACATGGCGATTGTATTCCAAAATATGTAAGGGTCTGAATTTCTAAAATGAGAGAGAAAAAAGGGTCTTTCAAACAGGAGCAGTTGATGTTTATTCCTGCAGCAACTCATTCCAACAATAAAAGAAAGTGTTCTTCTCCTCATGATAGTCTCTGGAAGATGTTCTTCTGAGGAATTCTTTAAAGATTCCGGGCCCAGTTCTGCCTTCATTTTTTGGTGTAACTCCCTTATCTGCAGTGGAGTCACTCCAGTGGTGTAAATGAAAAAAAAAATAGGCCTGTTTCTAAGGAAAGGATGGATTGGATACTCCTCCCCTACTTCTAAAATTCTAGTGATGCATTCTGGAAAAAAGAAATAGGGGTTTGTATTATTGTTATTAAATATTTATATTGCAACAGAACCCATAGGCACAGTGAGGTTGGGCCCTACTGCGCAAACATATAATAAACCACAGTCACTGTCTCAGAGAGCTTCAGGTATGTACATGGGTCAAACTCAGAGGGGAAGGGGAAGTGAGATCCTCTTACCCTAATATAGATTCAGTTATGCTCGGACCAACTCCCATAGGCCACTCTATCAATGCTTAAGAGTCTAAACTGGTGTAAATAAGAAATGGAAAGAAATTAAAGAAGCCCCCACTCTACCTTACCTATTAAACAAAAAGGTTTTATATATAAACAGGAAAAAATACTTGAATGTATTAACATTTTAAGCTTCATTATAAGGCAAGGAAACCAGTCCATACATTGCTTACAGGCAAATGCAGCCTTTTAAATAGAAATCCAACATCGTCCAAATAATTCGATTTGACCCCCTTCCCCTCCAACTCCCCATCAACCCTCACACTTCTATCTCTAAATCAAAGCCACATTTCTCTTGGAATTGCATCGCTCTAATAAGTAACATTTGTTTTCCAGAGGTGTACAGTTGCAAGGAGATCATCATTAGTCACTAGCATAAAGGATTTCACATGGAAAATACAATGGAAAAGTATCAGAACCCCATTTAAACAATGAAAGGACATAAGTAGGCCTGGTACTCCATTAAACAATCAATACTGGTATTGCTAAAACACTAACAGACGGAACAAATCATTTACTATGCACGTCACTGGAGGGACAACCCCACAGGGGTTATTATGGAGATTGTTACTGCTTTAGTATATGAAAACAAACAGACTATTATTGCAAGACTCAGAAGGCAAGTTCATGAAATAGCTCCCCATTTGGCAAAGCATCAAAACAGAACAGTACATAGTCAATATGTCTGGTGCATTTCCCCCGCTCCCAATAAGCAGGAGAATAGGGTCAGGGCCGGTGCAAGGACGTTTTGCGCCCTAGGCGAAACTTCCTTGCACCTGCCCTGCACCCCCCCGCCCATGGCAGCCAGCTTCCCCCGCCTCCCGCAGTGGCTCCCCACCTTCCCGTGGGCTGTGGCAGCTCAGCCCCCCACCTGCGGTGCCTCCCCAGCTCCCGGCTCTTTGCTCAGCCGTGGAGCTGGGAGGCAGGAGGCAGCCGCAGCAAGCTGCTCCCGCCCCAGTTCCTGGCTCAGCTGCGGAGGCAGCTGCGGCAAGCTGCCCCCCCCCCCCAGCTCCCGGCTCAGCCGCGGAGGCAGGAGGCAGCCGCGGCGAGCTGCCCCCCCCAGCTCCCGGCTCAGCCGCGGACCCAGGAGGCAGCCGCGGCGAGCCGCCCCCCTAGCTCCAGGCTCCACGCTCAGCGTGGAGGCAGGAGGCAGCTGCCCGCCGCCCCCCAAATCCTGGCACCCTAGGCGACCACCTAGGGTCACCTAGTGGGAGCGCCGGCCCTGAATAGGGTAAACTGAATAATAAATAATAATAATTTGTTTATAGCACCCTTATCCAAGGATCTCAATGTTTAGAGTAAATCAAGAAACATTATTTTTTAGTTCATTTGCCATTGTTGTGACCAAGGCTGAGAGGCAGTGGGTAAAAATAATGGCAGGTTATGGGAGTCTGCTTACATCACATCATTTAACTGGCATTCAGCAAGTTGATTTACTCTCTCCCCGCCTCCCCCAATGGCTTCTGAGCCAAGCTCTCTGTTCGGCTAAATGGGTGCAGAGAATTTGACCCTCTTCTATCTCCATTAGCTATAGCTGCTGCTTTTGATGCTATCTGAATATTATGACCGCTTTCCCCCTGATCCCTTACTGCTTCTAAGAGCAAATGCTTCAGATCTAACCAATCAATAATTCTCATCGTAGGATGACCTATTGCCAGGTTATGATTAGGCTGAATGAGGATCCATGCTGATAAAAGTCTACAGAGGAAGTGTTAAAAAAATTTCTACCTGCTGAATGCCAGTAAAATGATGTCATGGCAGCAGACTCCTGTAACCTACCATTATTTTTATCCACTGCCTGTCAGACTTGGCCACAAGAGGGGCAATTTTTTTAAAAAAGTTTACATGGCAAAGATACATGGACAATATTTAAATGAACCACTTAACCTTTTGGTACTAAAAGCTTCCTGTTATAATGAAACATCAGTTATTCACTAAATGTGCTTGGTTAAATATTAGCCGAGAGTGCATTCAACTAAGGTACTTACATATATCCAGCGATAAGAGCCATCTGTGTTAAATACAGCCTCCGGGCTATGAAGTATTTTGAGTGGCATCAAATTATACCAAGCCTCTGATGTGAGCTAATATCTATGAAGTAGATTCGGTTTTACCACAAGACCTAAGTAATGGGCAGTGCATAGTTACACCACCCCGAGCAGCCCAGACGCACAAGGTAACTCAGATAATTCCTCCAGTCTTCCTGCTCCCCACATCCCCTGAGCAAGGAGGGAAACAAGGACCAAATTGTATCTCAGTACAGGTCTACACTACAAATTTACATCAGTGCAGCTGTACCAATGCAGCTGCTCTGCTGTAGCGCATCTGGCGAAGACACTCTAAGCCGATGGGAGAGAGCTCTCCCATCAGTTTAATAAATCCACCTCTGCGAGAGGCAGTGGGAGAAGCTCTCCTGCCAACACAGAGCTATCTATATGGGGGTTAAGGTTGATATACCTATGTCACTCATAGGTGTGGATTTTTCACACCCATGAGCAACGTCGTTATACTGAAGTAAGTATATAGTGTAGACCATGCTTTAGAGTCACACTCAGGTCTCTTGCACCCACCTTCCTCCGGGGGGAAGTAATCTCCACAGTAGAGATTACAGACAGCCCGTATATCAGGGCTGAAGTGAATGCAAGAATGACTATTTCCTGTTCAGGCTCTTACCTGTTTGCTCTATGCCCTCTAGTGGCCACTCTAAAGATTCACGAGTAACACCACATCCTTTCTGTAAAAGGAAGGTTGGTAAGACCTTTATCCAAACTTTACATTAAAGCATATAACAAGAATGAAATAACAACACAAAACAGGTCAGGCCAGATCCAGAGAAAGTGCAAATGATTACCCAGATGAAGGCGCCTGAGAGGGTCAGTGTATTATGTCGATACATGGGCATGGTGACGTACCTGGGAAAATTCTTACATCACCTGGCAGAGAAGTCTACGCCTTTTGAGATTTCCTGAGGCCACACAATTCCTGGTATCAGGGAACTAAACAGAGTCTGACATTGAGAAATAAAGCAAGATCTGAGCACTCCACCAGTTTTGGCCTTTACATAAACCAAATATAACCACCACAGTTTTGGTTGATGCTTCATTCTATGGGATAGTGGCAGTCCTCCTTCAGGAACAATCACTTTCCCTATGGCGTCCAATAGCATATTCCTCACAAGCACTCACCAATACAGAGCAGCACTATGCAGACATAGCAAAAGAAGTCCTGGCCATTACATGGACTTGTGAACATTTTAGACACCTTCTAGTGGGCATAAAATTTCATGTGGAAATTGACTACAAACTACTATTTACTCTTCTAGGTTCAAACAACCTAGATGAGCTACCATGTGGGATGCAGCATTTTCAGATGAGTCATGAGGTTTCAGTTCTAGACTGCTCATATACTTTAGATAGAAGAATCTCGTCATAGCTGATACTTTCCAGGGCACTGGCCCCAGACACACCACAGCAACAGTGTAAACAGAAAGAGTTGTTCATAGAAGGCTCTGTAGATACAGTCCTTACTACTTTGCCAGTCACAAAAAGATGCCTGCAAGAACTGAAAAAGACGCTAGAGGCAGTTGAATTACTGAGCCACGTTGTCATTAACTGCAAAGAAGGCTGGACAAAAAGACAGTCAGAAACCTCTGTGAAACCATATTTGGTGCTTTCTTGAGATCTTACCATAAGCCAAAGTCTGCTCTAAACATTCACAATTTACACCACACCCATTCGCTCTCTGCCTAGCACAGATTAGTTTCCCCTCCACACTAGGGCTATCATCTTTGAAATGCAAAACAAAAACAAAACCCCAAAACCCACTCCCCACACAAGGCAAGCCCACCACCAGGACCATTCCTACCCATACGCAAAGTACGCAGCTGCATAGGGCACCAGGAAATTTGGGGCACTGAATTTCCTGGGGCCCTACGCAGTTGCGTGCTGCTATAGCTCCTGCTTCGCCTCTTCCCCATGGCCCCCGCCCTGCCCCCCACTCCACTCCTTCCCCTGAGGACTGCAGCAGGGGTCGGCCTGCACTCACTGGCAGCCGTCAGAGCGACCTGGCCCCAGCCCGCTCCGTGCTGCCGACTCCCAGGTTCCCTCCTGTCCCCCAAGTCCCAAGGCTGGGAGCCAGGGGAGCAGAGTGGAGTGGGCTGGGGCCGGGTCACTCCACTTCCCGACACCCCGTGAGTGCAGGGTTGGGCCTGTCCTGCACTCACCGGGCGGCAGGAAGTGGAGTGACTCGGCCCCAATCCGCTCCGCTCCACCAGCTCATGCTGAGGGGCTGTTTCCTCCCTGCCCCCCAAGCCTGCTCCTGCCTCCCGCAGAGGCTTGGGGCCCCTCACAGCCCCCCCACAGAGGGGCTGCATAGGGCACCAAAAAGGCTAGGGACAGCCCTACCCACCACAATCCCAACCACAAGGCAACTAGTTAGGAAAAACTGTTTCACTAGAAGGGTGGTGAAGCACTGCAATGGGTTACCTAGAGAGGTGGTGGAATCTTCTTCCTTACAGGTTTTTACGGCCCAGCTTGACAAAGTCCCGGCTAGGATGATTTAGTTGGGGTTGGTCCTGCTTCAAGCTAGGGGTTGGACTATATGACCTCCTGAGGTCTCTTCCAACCCTAATCTTCTATGAATTCCACAACCCCTCCTCCCTCAACAGCCACTTATCGAATCGAGAGAGGTAACACAAGTAGATAAGATTACTTAAATAGCAGAAGTGGGAACACTGCAGCATCTTTAGCTGGACACAAACTTTTAACATTAGCTATCCCAGTGTATTGTGATAATAATGCAAATCTTCAGACCCATGTAAAAAGAACCCGGCAGATTTAATTATTTTTCTGGCAACTGGCAAATCCATAAAAAAAAAAAACCCACCAGCCAGGCTGCTGGTCAAATATCAGCCAGGGCTAACACTGCTCCACACCAGCTCAGATGAATAACGGGACAGGGAAGGGAAAGTAGAGTCCTGACTCCACTCAGTGCCCCTGCCTGCCCACTCCCTACCCATCCTTATGGAAAGGAGAGTAGTGCCTCCCTCCCTCCAGGCTGCTGTTCTCCTTCAGACACAGACTGCACAAGGGCATGCACAGGCATATAAGGCAGCTCACAATTGAGCCCTGCAGGGTTAAAGGGACAGCACAAGGGAATTCAGCTTAGAGTCAGAACGGGAAATCAGAAAAAGTTACTATTTAATAGCATCATGCATCAAACTACTTGTATTCTTATTCTATCAAATTGATCCAATTAGTTGTGCACATCTACAGTACAATGACGATCAAGGCTGACATCGAATGCAAGGTAGAAAGTTCAGGGCAATACGAGGAGTTCAGATTGACTTATAGGCACTGCTGCAGTGACAGAGTATCTAAGTCAGCCTTTCCAGCAGCTGAGGGGTCCTTAAAAGTTTGATATTTTATTCTGAAACAGTTTAAGACAATGGACGGTTAATACAGAGCCACTGTCACTGCAGCAGGTCCCCTCAAGCCAGCCAGAATCAATGCCATAAGGACTTGCCTGAAGTGGAAAACAGAAACATTGGTATCTTGCAGTGGGCCCTGAGCAAGGGGCAGCATGTCATTGTGTTATTCCAGGGACAAAGGAGGGACTCTGCCGCCCTCTTGCTCCATGAGGGAAGTAATTTGTGCCAGCGCTTTTCTTGGCAAAACTTATTTTCTCCTCATGTACTAGCTATACTGCCCTGGCTGGTGCACTGGGGGTCTGGAATCAAGGCTCCTCCCACTCTGTGCCACCCAGGTGCAGAGGAAGGGGAATAGGGACCCACCATGTGAGTAGCCTGCACAGGGAAGTGCATCGTATGTCCCCTTTATGCACCAGTATGTAGCAGTGATTAGCTCACAACTTAGCCCTAAGCATGGTCCATCAGCAGTAGTTAGACAATGTGTCTTCTCCAATATTATCTTCAGCCAGATCGTGTGGAGGTATCATAGAATCCTAGAATCATAGAATATCAGGGTTGGAAGGGACCTTAGGAGGTCATCTAGTCCAACCCCCTGCTCAAAGCAGGACCAATCCCCAATTTTTGCCCCAGATCCCCAAATGGCCCCCTCAAGGATTGAACTCACAACCCTGGGTTTAGCAGGCCAATGCTCAAACCACTGAGCTATCCCTCCCCCACCCCGAAGGTAGGAACTTTGTTAAACATCGCTGGGGCCCTCAGAAATGAACACGCCCCTTGTGGTAGCTGAGGGAGTCAGGGACCTGTAAGAGGAACTCCCCAAAGATAAAAGCCAATGTGGCATTATTCCATAAGGTGCAAATCATATTACTGAAGCTAGTTGAATTGACCATTGTGGGCAGCAGATCTGGATCTTTTCCCTTAACTAAAAATCACTACCAGTTTGTCATGGTCAGTCATTTTTATTAACCTGTTTCAGTCTACGGATTTTCAGATTAGCCATTTGCAATGCAGCATCCTTCATACATCTGATATTTAGAATTCATTGGTCCATCTCTCACTGGCTACCTAAATCCCCTGATGACTTAACCTTTATAAATGGGAGCACAGCCTGGGGAAGTCACTGGAGCATTGACACTCTCGGGAGCGGACTGGAGAAGCAGAAGATCATAGAATCATAGAATCTCAGGGTTGGAAGGGACCTTAGGAGGTCATCTAGTCCAACCCCCTGCTCAAAGCAGGACCAAGCCCCAATTTTTGCCCCAGATCCCTAAATGGCCCCCTCAAGGATTGAACTCACAACCCTGGGTTTAGCAGGCCAATGCTCAAACCACTGAGCTTAAATTCCTGCACAATTAAAATCATGCACAAAGAGAGGCTGTGTACATGGAATCCACATATAAAAACAGTGGGGTTCCTTCCTGACCAAGGGAAAAAGGAAAGATGTAAACTAGATTTATTGTCAGTCTAACAACAATTACATTCCATTTCCTTTTAGCATAGTCACACTGGGTAATTGCTGTGGATGCCATTCCTCACTGACTGGTATTACTATTCACTGGCTCCTCAGCTCACCTTGACTATAGTGGTGCTGGTGTCTTTTCTCCCAGTCAGATTATCTTGTGCACTGTCAATGGCAGCAACAGGCCAAAAAAAGGCTCCGTGTGGTTGATTCCCCCGCCCCCTCTTTGGGATACTGAACTTGCTGGGATAAATTCCAGCCTGGGGTAAGCAGGCACAACTCCTTTGACTTCAACTCATTGTGCCTGTTAACACCACCAGCCCATTGTATTTGGCAGGTTCCATATCTCAGTCTTGTCTACAGCTATGTCTACACTACAAGCTAGGGGTGAGATTCCCCTGCTCATGTAAACACATTCACACTAGCTCTCATTGAGATTATAAATAGTAGCGTAGCCGCAGTAGCATGGGTGGGGGCCACAGAGGTGTATGGCGCCATGCTGAGTACATACTCACCGGTTTCAGACAGGATTGTACTTGGCACAAGTCAGCCGTGCCCCTGCTGCTACCACCCACGCTACCATGGCTACATTACTATTTACCTTCATGCTAGTTCACTGACAGCAACTGCAACTACATGTACATGAGCAGGGGAATCACACCTGATAGATGTAGCCTATGCGTCTGGTTCACAGGCAGCAGCTGGTGCCTACTACTGTACACTACTCAAACTTTGACCTGAAAGGCCCGTGATAGCCAGAACTGGACTTAATTACCCAGCAGGTCACCCTCAGTCCTATGTTCCTAACCCAAAGGTGAATGATTTTGCCATTCTACTCAAATAAACAGAATTAACAGTTCTTAAAGTATTCTAACATATGGTCACTGAATTTAATACATCAAAATAATGGTAATTTTAAAATGAGTTTTTAAGGCACGCAGTGCTCCAGTTTTCCCTTTTTCTAACATTGGTATTAAAATACTAACACTTTTATATTCAGTAAGTTGGAAGTTAACCAAGTACCAAACCCATCATTTGTTTATAATTCTTAAAAACAAATAAATCACATTTTCTTATTCCACAAGAATTCAGAAGGAGCTTCACACAGATCCAGAGCAACACATAGTATAATACAACTGTCTTCTTTGTGTAACCTTAATGCTATTATTATGGACAGGGTCAGCTGTTTTATATTGTTCTGTCAGGAGTAGAAAACTTATAAGTAACAAGGCAGGAAAGATATCAATCCTTCTGGGAGTCTGGGCTGTAAATATCAGTATAGTGAGATGTCTCATCCGAAGCGGGATGAGGGGGAAAGATAGTAGAAATGTGACAAAAGCAAACTTCTGACTATTTTCACTCTTCTTTGGACATGGAGAAGTGGTTTTGCAGTTTCTAATAAGCCCCTTCATGTGCTTTCAAATAGCACATAACAGTTCTGAGCATTGCTCAACTTTATGGATTTATATGTTGCAAATACAGAGATTACAGTAAACAGTATGTTTGTGCCTTGACCATCATATTGGGATAACTAAGTAGAACACAGTCAGACAATGAAAGAACCCAGTTTCCAAAGGTAAAACTATATTTTCCATGCTGCCTTTTAACTATCCTGTAGCGGGTCACTGGTTTCTGAAAACATTTAAAAGCTAGTGTAGATCAGCTCTGTCCTTGACAGGAATTGAATGGCTGGCCTACATATAGAGCCACGTATGTGAGAACAATCTAGTGGAAGATGCTAGGATTCCATTACTGGAAGCCACCATTAAAAAACCCACTCAGACTGAAAAATAAACAGGAAATAGCACAAGAAAATTTGATATTGTCATTTGTCCTGAATTTTCTGAATCTCCAGGTATACAGAATTGTCTTAAAAAAACCCAATATGCTTGCTTATGCAGTCTAAGTGATCCTTATCAGCTACAATAACAGAGATGATGGAGAGGAAAGCTGGTAAAATACAAAAGACTATCCCTTGTATAGTTCTAACATTCCCCTGTCATTGTGATTATGGGATGATAATAAATGCTCTGCCACGCCCCTCTAGAAAAGCTATTCTGAGAAATAGGAGTTTATCAGTAATAATGTTAGGAAATTTTTTTAGCAAATTTCACCACCGAAAGTCTACTAGGACAGCTGTATAGAATAGTTGCATACATGTCAAGAAAAACTTAATTCCAGTGTCTCTCTCTAATATTTGATTGAAAATGTGATTGTCAGTAATTTAGAAGTCAAATTGAAGGGAAAAAGAACAGTATTTTGTGTATGTATTTTTGACTAATAATAAACAGTTGTGTTAACGATCTCACCTTATTGGCTACCATTATTATGGATGTATTCACTGGATCATTTAACAGGAACCAGCCTGAAGAGCTAGAATTGTTGGGACTCTCAGCTTACTTCACCAGCAGTAGAAAAAAGAGGGGTGGGGTGGGGTATTACCTGTATCCACTCCAATTCAAGCATTGGACACGTAACGGTGGTCTCTGCAGACCTTTAACCTTTGAGGTTAGATTTATGTCAAGGACGGGGCAAAGTTAGTCTTAAAACCTCCCACTATCTCCTCCTCACAAGCTGTTTGTACCAACATCGCTGCTATTCCATATCACTGCCCTCACAGCCATTCATCTTCTTAGCATATGTGCAACGTGCCTCAGGTGGCAAGTGACCAGGATTCATCACCGAATTTGGTCCGCTGATTGGATCGTTAGTTTCCCCAGCCTGGGTCAGGTACTGATGGGGAGTGCGACGTGAACGCGGATCCATGCTGTTCATTAGATACCCCTATTCCCTGACTGTAGCACAGAGCAGTGGCTTTCAAAGAGGGGTACGTGTATCCCTAGGGGTATGCAGAAGTGTTCCAGAGGATACATCAACTGATCTAGATATTTGCCTAGTTTTACAACAGGCTACATAAAATGCACTAGCACAGTCAGTACAAACTAAAATTTCATACAGACAATGACTTTTTACTGCTCTATATACTATCTATACACTGAAATGTAAGTACAATATTTATATTCCAATTGATTTATTTTGTAAGTATATGGTAAAAGTGAGAAAGTAAACAATATTTCAGTAATGTACTGTGACACTTTTGTATTTTTATGTCTGATTTTGTAAGCTAGTCATTTTTAAGTGAGGTGGAACTTGGGAGTACACAAGACAAATCAAACTCCTGAATGGGATACAGTGGTCTGGAAAGGTTGAGAGCCACTGACATAGAGCACACAGGAGTAGAGAGCCCAGAAGCACGAGAGAACAAAATTCAGTGGCAGCAGACACCTTAGCAAAGAAGCAACTTAAAGAACTGCACTACTGTCTGCAGCTACCCCACCTTCTTTGCTCTGATCCAGCAAGATCTCGCAAGCTGAGCTGAGCTGGTACAAATCTTAGATGGGAGACCTCTACAGCAGCGGTTCTCAGCCCAGGGCCCACTAGAAGACCACGAGCAGGTTTCAGGGAGTCCACCAAGCAGGGCTGGCATTAGATTTGCTGGTGTCCCGCGCAGAAAGCCGATGCCCCGGTATGCGGGGCTGAAGCCCAGGGCTGCGAGCCCCGCCACCTGGAGCTGAAGCCGAAGCCTGAGCAATTTAGCTCCGCAGAGCCCCCTGTGGCGTGAGGCCCCAGGCAATTTCCCTGCTTGCTATCATCTAACACTGGCCCTGGCTTTTATATACAGAAAAACAGTTGTGGCACTGGTGGGCCGTGAAGTGTTTTGGAGAATGTTGGGCGGGGCTCAGAAAGAAAAAGGTTGAAAACCCCTGCTCTACAGAACATGTACACCTAGGACTCTTACCAGTAACATCCATATGATTTGACAGCACAGCTCTGTCAGAAGTACCAAATATAAATGCTAATTCTTTCAGATGAAATGGCTGACAGCTTCTGACCGTTCATGGTCAAAGATACTATAGTGCTGCTTCCATCATGCACCAGCATGTTGCCATGTAGCAACTGGGGTTGGGGCAAGAAGAAAATGTGGACAAAGCCCCATCTTCCATTAATTCTGGCAGTTTGCTTTTTCATTTGAGGGGAAGGGATTAGGATTTTTGTTAAAGGGTTAGATTTTGGGTATTATTTCTACTTTACGGATGGAAAAAGTGGACAGTTTAAAACAATAGCAAAGCCAAGACTAGCGCTCCTCACTCTGCTAAACGCTCTAGAACAATCTAGTTACAGTGGCTGCGAGACATTTTGTTGGCATTGACCATCCGCAGGCACAGCCCTCCACAACTCCCAGTGGCCGCGGTTCGCCATTCCCGCTACTAGCGGAGTTTGGGACAGATTTTTAAAGGTTTTTAGACATCTGAATATGCACCTGGTGGGAATTTCAAAGGCATCACATCTTCAGGTGCCTATGAGTGAGAGTGACAGAACTGGGGTATAAACTATTAACGAATGTGCATTTTTAGTGATAGGTATTAAATTACTCAGATAAGATGTGCTCTTGTCAGCATGACCCACCCATCCAAAACTCATTTAGGTCATGAGATGGGGTTTGGGATTAGGCCCCTAAAGACATAATTTATAGCCTGAAGCTATGGAAAACTTTGGATAATTCCAGCAACACATGGAAGGGTTGGTTATCCACAGCAAACAGCTGACCTGTCATTGGACTTCATTTTACTAACTTCTCATCAGTATTAACATTAGATCTGTACAACATTAGTGACGGGAGGAAAACAAATGTACAGGACAGAAACCTTCCACAGCGCCTGTCCTGGTCTTCACCCTCCGTAGGTCTCTAGCTTATGATTGAGTTAAATGGGATTTTTTTTAAAGAGCTGGCACTAGACGCAGAAGAAAAACAACTGCTCAATGATAAAACTTGGGGCTCCCTTCCTTCCCAGACCCGGCACCCTTTGCACTGCCCCACTAAGCAAGAAGAGAGAGGGGTACTGACCGGGACAGATCCTTGGCTCCTCGTGGACGGATCACTCAGGGTGCGTGTGTAGCAGCTCACCAGTTTCTGCTCTGAGGCAGAGGCGGCTGCGCTCAGGTCCCCCTGCCAGGCTGCTGCTGCCCCGGGTAACAGCCACTTCCGAGCACTCCCCCAGCCAGCAGAGGGGGCAGACCCACACCTCGCTGGCCCGCAGCGCTGCAGGGCCGCCGGCTCAGCCTCCTCTTGGGGAGAAGGGAGATTAAACCCGCCCACGGGCAGTGACACAATCAGCCCCCCCCCCCGCCCAAGCTCTTTAGGGGGTAGCCCCCCCCCCCACCTCCGCAGCCCTTTCACCCACCCCCCTACAAAACCCAGCTCGCGGCGCTCAGGCAAAGGCCACTTACACCGGTGCAGCGGGGACGAAGCGGCCAGAGGCGGCGCGGGGGGGCTGCGGCTGGCGAGCCAGAGGCGAGGGAGCCCGGAGCTCAGCAGCCCGCCCCAGCTGCGGGGTTGTTTCTACCCTGGGACCAGCGGGCCCCCTCCATGCGCTCCCCAGCCCCCCACCAGACAGCGGGGGAGCTGCAAACCTCGCGGGCGGCGGGAGAAGAGCCGGAGGCCGGTCATGACTCATCACGGCTCCCTGCTCTGGGGGATGTGTCTTCCCCACCCCCGCGGCTCTCTGACCTGCCGCAAGTGGGGCGCATAAGCCCGGGACCCCACCCCCCCCAGCAGAGCGTGTCTTTGAACCCACCAGTTCCTTGCCCCCCCACATAAGTTGTATGGTTAAACGTGAAGCAAAACAAGAACAGGATTTCTAGGCTGCGATTCAGGCACCTAGGAAGGAGCAGGCTCTCTGAGCTTCAAGTCCCCAGCCTGATGAATAACTTAAAAATCAGTCAAATAATAAGCTCCTCATACATCCTGAAATTCACCCTCGTCAACAAACATATTTACACATAATGAATCAGCCCAACTCCAGCTTGCCTATACATGTGACATTTACATGATATAGATTTTAAGGTCAGAAAGGGCCATTATGATCATTTAGTCCAGTGGCTCTCAGCCTTTCCAGACTACTGTACTCCCTTGCATACCACACGTTTCACCTCACTTACAAACGACTTGCTTATAAAATCAGACATAAAAATACAAAAGTGTCCCAGCACACTGTTACTGAAAAATGGTTTACCTTCTCCTTTCTATATAATTCTAAAATAAATCAACTGGAATATAAATATTGTACTTACATTTCAATGTACTGTATCTAGAACAGTAGAAACAAGCAATTGTCTGTATTAAATTTTAGTTTGTACTGACATCGCTAATGCTTTTTTTATAGCCTGCTGTAAAACTAGGCAAATATCTAGATGAGTTGATGCACTCACTGGGAGACCTCTGCATACCCCCAGGGGTATGCGTACCCGAGTGGTTGACACCACTGATCTAGTCTGATCTTCTCCATAACACAGGCCAAAGAATTTCACCCAGTCAAGACCATCAACTTGTGTTTGAACTAGAATATATCTTCATAGAGCACAGGTGGGCAAACATTGGCCTGAGGGCCACATTGGGGTTCCAAAACTGTATGGAGGGCTGGGTAGGGAAGGATGTGCCTCCCCAAACAGCCTGGCCCCTGCCCCCTATCTGCCCCCCTCAGAACTCCTGACCCATCCAACCCCCACCGCTCCTTGTCCCCTGACTGCCCCCTCCGGGGACCCCCACCCCAATCGCCCCCTATCCAACCCCTCCTGCTCTCTGTGCCCTGACTTCCCCGACCCCTATCCACACCCCTGCCCCGATAGCCCCCCCGGGACTCCCATGCCTGTCCAACCCCCCCTGTTCCCCGTCCCCAGAACCTCTGCCCCATCCAACCGCCCCCTGCTCCCTGTCCTCTGACTGCCCCCCAGAACCACCTGCCCCTTATCCAACCCCCCCATTCCCCGTCCCCTTATCATGTCACTCAGAGCAGCAGGACTGGCAGCCGCACCGCCCGGCCAGAGCCAGCCAAGCCCATAGGCGCCGACTCCATGGGTGCTCCGGGGCTGGAGCACCACGGGGAAAAATTGGTGGGTGCTCTGCATCCACCGGCAGCTCCCTGCCCCGCCCCCCCGCCACAGCTCATCTCCGCTCTGCCTCTGCCTCCTCCCCTGAGTGCGCCGCCGCTGCTCCGCTTCTCCCCTCTTCCTCCCAGGCTTCCCGTGGGAAACAGCTGTTTGGCAGCAAGCCTGGGAGGGAGGCGGAGCGGAGGTGAGCTGGGACGGGGAGCGGTTCCTCTGTCCCCCCCGAGGGTTACTTCCTGCGGCCATCCATGCACCCCCCCGTGCCCCAGCTCACTTCTGCTCCACCTCCTCCCAAGTGCGCCGCCATTCCGCTCTCCTCCCTCCCTCCCTCCCAGGCTTGCGCACGGCAAGCCTGGGAGGGAGTGGGGAGGAGGGGAAATGTGGTGCGCCCGGGAGAGGAGGCAGGGCCGGGGATTTGGGGAAGGGGTTGGAATGGGGGCGGGGAAGGGACTGAGTTGGGGAGGGGGGGCGTGAGCACCCACTGGCGCCGGGTAAAGTCGGCACCTATGGCCACACCGCTGCGCTGCCCAGCAGGAGCTCACAGTCCCGCCGCCCAGAGCGCTGGTGGCATGGCAAGTTGAGGCTGTCGCAGGGGGCGGGGGCTAGCCTCCCCGGCTGGGAGCTCAAGGGCCAGGCAGGACGGTTCCGCAGGACGGATGTGGCCCGTGGGCCATAGTTTGCCCACCTCTGTCATACAGAGTCATCCAGTCTTAATTTAAACATATACTTTTATACATCAGTGTAGATATAATGTGATACTTGTCAGAATGATTTAGTGTGGAAATATTATGGAAGACGTTGAATAAGTTTGCTATTATTGGAGCAACTGCTTCAGGATTATCGAGGTCAGCTGGTGAACCTGACCAGCACTTCTTCCCCCCCCAAAACAGACAAACAGGTCTGATTTCAGAGGCCTCTGATTCATTCGCTCCGGTACTGACACACAAAAGGTATATATGACAACTTGCAGGCAATGATGATATTCTGCTACTTCCACTGGCTGGCACCTTTAAAGCATTTTTAAAAATACCTAATGCACTGAGGTGTGTCAAGTAGCTTTTGCACCATCTGATGTGTGATAAACATGACATTACTCACAATCAGAAATCGAAAGCCTTCAGAATGTAAAGATTAAAAGAACAGCATTTTTCTTTAAATGAATGTAGTCAATGTGCTTATTAGTTTGCTGCAGCAGCAGGAGGGAGTGGGTGGGTATTTCAATGCTGGCACATTTCTATTTGGCAACAATGAATAGCATGAGTGTTTGCAGATAGAGCTCTGTGGAATCCCCAGATTCTGCAGATTTCCTTACCAATTTTGTCTCAGATAATTAAGATTTTTAAATAATAAAAGAAAAAGTTAAAGAGGAAGCGCAAGCTCCAGCTGGATCAAATGAATTTTAAAAACACTTCAATTTTTTTTACACAGTACTGCCTTCAAATTAAAAATGATCATTAAAGCGCAATTTTGCTCTGAAAAGTAGCTATGTAAAAATGACACCTGCTTCCTCTGCTTCCTGTGTCTATCCAGAGTTGTATCTACTTACTTTAGTGATTTAAAAAATACTGTAGTTTGTATTACTCTTTACAGCTGTTGGCACTGCAGAGCCAACATGGTTATGGGACAGTGAGACGGATTCTTTCTGGTTCACACACCAACAGAATTTGTCCACACTGGGGATTAGCCTAATTACAGCCATGAGTGGCCAGCCTGCAGTATAACTGCACTGATGCAACCCATCTGCATCTCCATTGTCTTCAAATTCTGCCTTCTCTTTCAAGCAAGCACAAGACCACCAACGCAAACAGCAGTTTTGCTTGTTTAGTGATTCTCACCAGTTCAGCTACACCATTGCTTAGCCACTAATGACTGTAATCATGGCAAACGTCCAGCATAGACAAGGCCTCAGACCCTAGCCTTTCAAATTGGTCCCCAAAGGTGAACTTTGCACCACATGGAGCTATTCACTTCAAAGAAGTGCAAGTGTAGAGGCTGTCTGCAGATTGAGGCTTCAGCTGAAGGGAACGGGGTTTCAGAGGTGTAACTGAGGGCAGAATTTGAAGACACTGGAGTAGCACAAATGTAAAGGAGGGCAGAATTTGGCCTGAAGACTCCTTATTAGTGGTGATGTTGCACAAACAGTATAGAACCCAGACTGACTTTCAGATCCCAGTTTTTATACATTGTCTAGATTTGTTTACATTACGTTACATATGGTTTACATTAAAAACAACATCTTTTAACTTAAATTAGCTGAGCAAATTATATCAATAAGCCATTAAGAGAACAAGTCCGGCAAAGGGAAGAAGGAAAGTTCCGAGTCCTTGCAACAACTGAGCTCTACACATGCTTGGCTAAACAGGATGTAACCAATACATTCTGAGAAATCTCCTTCTGTCCATCTAGAAAACCATTCCAAGGAAGAGGAGGAAAACAAAACAAAACCATGCTCATGTGATTCTTCTGCACTCTAGATAGAATTCTAAGGAATTCAGACATGTCAACTTGATCTTGGTGGCAGTGAGAGATGTGCAGCTACTTCAATAAATCAAGGTGAAGAGGCTTAAAATAGAAGGACAGAAAGATGCTAGCATTGTAGGGGAACAGAAGAAGCCTGGCATTTTAACCAAGGAGGCTGTATACAAAACTATGCTTAACAACAATCAATAGATGTAGAATAGGTGCACAACTAGCCTGATAATAGCACCTAAAGTAAAAACAAATCATAGCACTCACCTTTTCTACAGGTCCACTGCTACATGCTTTTATGTTGCACTGTCATTAGCATCTCTCATCTCATCTGGATCAATCTTTGGCCTGCACAATGTCTCAGTGGTATCATTATCCCAAATCATTATCTACATATAATTTAGAACAAGAGCTGGGATTTCACCAGTCAGTGGGCATGTCTGATAAAAGCATGCCAGAATTTCTTTACATGGTTATATTTCATTCACTTTATAATCACAGAATTTAGAGATGAGATAGACTAGATGACTTACTAGGACTATCTCCTTTCCAGTGCAACATTGCATACTACCATTTTAAAATGTCCCAATCAATGATGTGTCCATCACTTCTCTTGGAGATTATTCCACAGCCAATGGATTTAGCTAACATTCAGAGAATTTGTCATGATATTCAGGCTTAACTTTCCTATTCTTAATTTCATCCAGGTTTGCCCCCACTGATTACTGTAAATAATTTCTCTCCTTCGCAGAGCTTAGCCACTCTTGTGTTCACGCCCTTCAAATATTTGCAGACTGTACCTCCTCCCACCAAGTTACTCATGTTTAGCACTTTACTTTTTCCTCTGGAGTCCATCCCTTCACCCCTTCGGATATTTTTCTTGCTCTGGCATCTTCCTTTTGAAGATAAGGCAGTTCAGAGTCTAGCTTTGGGGAGAGGCTTCGCAAAGACTGCTGTTATCAGAAGCAAGGGGGACTCCTGTGAACACCCACCACAAAGATGCCATCTTCTAAGGGTGAGATTAATTCAGACAGACAAATTCATTTTTAGATGTTTATCTTTAAAGTTCACCCATCACTAGTCTGCAGAGAACAAATGGAATGACATGCAAATCTAACAATGCTTTACCCTGGGAGATGCTCCCAATAGTCCAGAGTTGAGGCACATTAACAGAGAGGTATGAGGTAGCCTGCAGTGCCATCTGTGCTATGCCTGTCCTGTGCATGGATAAAAGACTTTACTCTCCGAGGCTGTGAATTTACTACCTTTCACTTAGTGCACATTTTTTCTAAGAAAAAGCAGGTTTGAAAGGAGGAGGCTAATGGATCTTGCTATTTTCACCAAGTTACTCTCCTAATTTTCTACTCCTTTATAGGAATCACGTAAAGGTCCTTGAGGTGCTTTTATTTCTCTAATGAGAAAGAAGTCATCATAGTTCCCTTTTATGAAAAAAAAGCCAAAACACAAGACACACACTTGACAATAGAAGAAAGCCCGTTCTATCTCACTAACATCTTCTTTTATCACATTATCTATCTAATCTATCTCCCTATCACCCCCATTCCTGCAGTATCTGACCACCTTTCAATCATTCAGTTATCCTCACAACTGTCCTGTGAGGTTGGGAAGTACTCAATTGATCTTCATTGTACAGATGGGGAACTGAGGCCAGAAAGGCTAAGGGGCAGATCCTCAACTGGTGCAAATCCAGTGACTTCATTGGAGTTCTGTTGATTAACTCCAGCTGAGAGTATGGCGCGGAGTGATTTGCCCAAGATCATACAGGGAGTCTGCAGATGGAAAAAGGAATTGGACCTTGGTCTCTTAAATTGCAGACTAGAAACCTATCACTGGACCATCCTTCTTTTCTTACATAATTTTGGGGTTCCAATTCAATCCAAGCAATTCAATTCCCTCCCTCAAAACTAAAGCATAGTTTCAGTTCCCAAACAAAAGGCTTTCATTACGTGCCATTACTAATGCAAACTAGCTAATACAAATATAATAGTCCAGTGAACAAAAACCCAGTCATCCTTAATTCTTATGTTTATAATATGCTAGGTGAATGTTGTAACATTAAGTGAATGGTGCTGTTTAGTTTTCTAAAATCTGCTTCCTCCTCTTTCCACCACTGAAGGGAAACTGACGGCTGGTCTACACTAAAGCTGTAAGTCGACCTAAGTTACACTTCATCAGTTATGTAATTTACATAACTGAAGTCGACATAACTTAGGTCAACTTAAAGCAGTGTCTGCACTGCGCTGTGTCAACGGAAGACACTCTCCCACTGACTTACTTTATGCTTCTCAGAGGGCTGGAGTACAGAAGTCGATGGAAGAGCACTCTGCTATCAACTTAGTGGGTCTTCACCAGACCCGCTAAATCGACACTGCTACATTGATCACACCAGCACCCATTTAGCCATAAGTATAGACATGCCCTAATACTCTGAAATACTGCATTGTTATGGTCAGATGCATGAAATTACATCTTAAGGAAAAAACCAAAGAACTGTTCATTTTGGCAAAACACTATGTGTTATCTGTGGTGCAGCCAGCTATCATGAATTCCCCTTTGACAAAAAGAGTCAGACAGTAAATTTTTCTGACATTATTCTTTATTTTCAATTTAAACCATACATAGGAGGACTTCACCCATTGCACTTTAGAACACAGGAATGAAATTTAGAACACCGGAATAAAATTTACACTGAACTGCTAAAATCCACTACCACAGATTATGTGCATTTATACATTATGTGCATTTATAATACATTTACATACCATAGCTCCATAGTACCTCAATTAATAAATACCCTATTTCCCCTCAAGCCATCTCCTCTCCAAATACCTTAAGGACAAGAAGAAAGTAATTGTGGAAGAAATGTTGCTCTTTTACTGTCTCTTAAAAGATATTTCCCTGCAGTTGTCCCAGATACAGTGATCAACACCAGTATAAAGTAATATGTGCAGTACACAGCCAAGGCACTAGGTAGTTGCAGTGAACATCCATAAAATGGGCCAAGTTTGTACAGACACAACTGAGACCAGAATTTGTTCTTTTGTGTACATCACATCACTTCACTTAGGCAGACAAGCCATGATATACAGTATGCACATTATGAATGATACCATAATGCCACATTTGTGCACAGAAAAAGACATCATCCGGCTCTAAGTACATCAAACCACCTAGGTAACCAAGGCACTACTGACATTTATGAGGCCATAAATATGCTCAGTTAGAGGAAGCAGGCTCAGGAAAGAGGCTTTTTTTTAATTCTCAGAGCTGAGATACAAATGAAACAGCCGCACTGTATTTCCATCTCCTTTATTCCATATATACTTTATTTGGGCAAAATATTTACAATCATATCTTACAAAATGCTAGTCTAACAATTGTAATTTTGGAGTGACAGTTCTTGTATGATATATTTCTTACTTCTGTGTTTTACGGCCATCAATTATATATAATAGCCATGAAAATCATTGTGTAGGTGCAGTACATTAATGTATATACATTCCAGCCAAAAAGCTACAATCCACACATATTAAGCTCCTTGTATAGAAAGTTTTCCCCCTCTTCTTTAGATTCTCTGCTGCTCTACTTGATGACTAGCAATAAAATGCGTAAACAGAGCTCCAAGGGAAATGAAAACTACATCTGCCGAACATTCAGAGCCACTGCCAAAATACACAAGGTGGATAATTTGCATGCAGTATGTAAAAAGTAGTTACGCCGCTTTCTTCCTACACTTTACATCTCCATAAAACATAATAATGGATTTCTAATTATACATCTGAATAATAAGGAAGCAGCAAGAACAGTTTTAGGAGGAAAATGGCACAAGGGGAAAAAAATGAACCAAAGGAACAAATGAAATGAGGGCAATGACATGATTCAGAAGATGCTTTAAATGGTTGTGTAATAAACATTTGGAAGCACACATTTTCTTAGGCTTCTTCATAGCAGTTTTAATTTTTGACATCTGTATTCACAGTGAAGGGATGAGTATTATCTACAGAGATGAATAAAGGGAGCTGCCTTCATGTTTATTAGAATAAATATTAGATTCTTAAACAGGCTTTATGCGGGGGAGGGGAGAACAGATTTATGTAGCATGCAAGCTGCGTCAAAAACGAAGTGTGAACACTGAACATACTAATTCTTTTCCTTTAAGGAATATGTCAGTGATCTCTAACATGTTGCAAAACATTACATGCTTCCAGGAGAACAAGCCACCTTCACAGAAAGGTTTAATAGAGACTGCTTCCCCCATCCACAAAGGAGCCATATCTGCCACCAGGCTGGAACCCACACAACACACTGTTCTTAATCATGTTCTAAAATTGGATCTCTTCTAATGGGCTCTTCAGATCATTGGTGACTTTTTGCAATAGCTTTTCTGGTGGAAAAGGCGACTAAGGAGTCATGCGGTCATTTGGAGATGATGAGGGAGGCCCTGTTGGGACGGTCAGTATCGGCAGAACTGGTTCCGGCTCTTCCTCCTCGTGCACTGATGGTTCCAGTTGATGAGAGGAGAGGAGCAGTATGACCCCCTGAGAAGGGTCCAGACACCTGTCAGAGGAAGGATCCATCAGTTGCGGTGGGCCCCATGGGAATCGGTATAAGCAGTCCCTGGGGGTGTTGTATCTGGAGGCATGGTAAGCATAGCCTTGGGACTCCTATGCCTCCTTGGAGATACTGGTGCAGCTATCTCCTCTGACTCCTCCAGGGCCGAGGACGGTTCTGTCGGTAGCATGGGTGCCATCGGTAATGGGTTGCTCCTGGCCAATGGTTGGAGATGGAACTGCTCCTGAGACCTCAGTAAAAATTCCTCCTCTGGAGTAAGGACATCCCTCAGGAGGGTAGGGCAGAGGGGAGTGGAGACTGTGAGTAGGGGAGGAATATGTCCTCTGGTGCTACAAAGGTCTCTGTGTGGCCCGGAGACCAGGGAGTTCCAGCAGAGATGCCTGAAGGACCTGGATCATCTGTCACAGCCAAATGGTCTTTGGGTACACAAGGCAGTACGGACAATGAGCCTGGACCCGCACTCATAGATGAGGCTGGCGAAAAATCTATCTTTCCACTTTGGTACAGCAGTCAATGTTGGTACTGGCGGATCCCTCTTTTTGTGCCCCTTGCCCTCCAGTCTGGGGGTTTTCAGTGGCGCCAGTTCCGTGGATTCCACATGCGATGGCTCCCCCAACCCGGAGCAGCTCTTCGGGCAGCCCTCTGCAGGGGTTTGCCCTTCTGCCCATGAGAGTGTCCCTTACTCTCGCAGGGGGTGCTGTTGGGAGAGTCCTTGGGCTTCAATGTTAAAGGCTCCACTTCCAGGCATGGGCATGGAGGGGCACTGCTGGTTGGCTGAGACTGATGTACAGAGAGGTCTACCAGGCTCAGGTCAGAGCAGGGCCTTATAGCTTCCTCCTTCAGGAACTTTTTCAATTGGAGCTCTTGGGCCTCTCGAGTGCTGGATGGGAAGGATCGGCAGATACTGCACTCTGCAGAGATATGTGCCTCACCCAGATGTACAGGCACCGTCGATGCTCCTCTCTGATGGAGAAGCAACGAGGGCAGGATGTGCAGTTCTTGAATGCTGGGACTCTGGGCATAGTCCTGGGTCTGGGGAGGATTTCCCCTGATGTGTGTGGGTGGGGGTGGGAGGGGGGCGCGGTGAGGGGAGAAAGTATTCTATACTATACCCAATAACTATAACTACCACACTAAGATATAAAAGCTATTTACAAATATTTTACTTTACAGGTTATGCACGGAGTGATGGAGAACACAATTTTGACTCAAGCCATGCGGCAGTAAGAAGGAACTGG
Organism: Chelydra serpentina; assembly: GCA_037349315.1. Classification (NCBI taxonomy): domain Eukaryota; kingdom Metazoa; phylum Chordata; order Testudines; family Chelydridae; genus Chelydra; species Chelydra serpentina. Next base: position 111,738,730 of record JBAIAC010000004.1, read on the forward strand.
AGAGGCATTAACCCACACTGCCTCTTACATCCTCAGCTGGGAGCTTGAGGGAAGCTACTGAGCATGTGTGGGTCAACAGACATTGCTTTGAAGAATTTCCAGACTGGGGCGCTGGCGTGCATGTGTACTCAGTCACATGTAGAATGCACACAGAGACTATCACTCAAAGGAGAACTGATAATCTCTCCTTTCTATAATTAACTAGACACTATTCTCATTACTAGCCCGTTTGCTACCCATCTTCCAAATATACCGGAGAGCTCCAGGACTTGAAATAGAGTGAGGCCTGAGAAGGCATTTGAAAGAATGAATGGGCTCCTGCCACACTGGGATAGGGAAGAAATTCCAGGTGTAGGGAGAAGTATGAAGGAAGGCATAAGGATGAAAGAGATAGGAGATGAAGGGAGAAGTGATTCACTGGTGGAGGGAAGGCATGGTGGGCGCATGGAAATACATTTGAGCAGATGGGACAGATTTGTGCAGGGCCTTGAAGATGACAAGCAGCTTGACCTGCGAAGAAGCCAATGGAGGGGTGCAAAAGCAGGAAGCCATGGTTTCAGAAGGAGACAAGGAAGATAATTTTAGCGACTGCATTCTGAGTGGAGTGGATGGGAGATGAAATGGGAATCAGGGAGATCTGTGAGGTGCAGGTTGCAGTAGTCCAGGAGAGAGATAATCAAGGTGTCAACAAGCATTTCTAGTGCCACAGGAACAACAGAGATTTTCAAGATGGCATGGAGAAAGAATCAGTAGGACTTGGCAACTGCTTGGGTTTGCAAGTGAACAGAGAGACGGGAGTAAACAAATCACACTGGGGGAGTGAGCCTGCGTGACTGGGGTGAAGGAGGAACAGGAAAGGGGTCCTTTTGCCATGCTGAACCTGAGCTGATGACAGGCCATTTACTATGTCAGAAAGAATCAGACCGTACAATGAGGGAAGGTAGATTAGTAGGTTACCTGCATAGATCTGATGGCTATGTGAGCATATGAGGTCACCTAGGGATAAGGAGTAGAGAGAGAAGAGAAGCGGGACAAGGAGAAAAACTTACTAAGTGAGTATATTGAATTTGATCTACCAACAGTTAATAAACAATTGATGTTGGCAAGGGAAGACACAAAATATCACAGGGAAGCAAGAGGCCAGCAAAGCTGAAAAAATGATTGTGTCAGACCCAAATAAACTCTGCTTGAGGTCTTAATGTGTGCTCTTAAAAATAATTAGCTCAGACCTCAATACAGTCTCACTGAATTTTTAGTGAAATGCTCTGTCTTTGAAAATAGGGTTCCTTTTGATAAAGTAATTAGTGTTTGCATAGTAAACCTATGAAACTCATCCACTTAAATGCATAAACTAGTCATTGTTAATTCAAGAAGCAGCAAGAAGAAAAACCCTATAAAGTATAATAATATAATAGTTTTTCATCCTTACATTTTTGGCCCAAGATTTGGCCTAATTCCATTTAGCAGTCTTTTAAAAATGTTAAAACCAGAGGCAACTTATAAGGATGTAAATAACTCTTCTTACCGGGACTAATCCTAATATTGGATTGCAGGTATAGGTAGAGCGTCAGCATTGTTCCAGAATGCCTTGCTCCATGTCACTAGAAATATGTAATTCTCAGTTTACATTCTACATTATTCTTTAAATACTGACACCCTGTTGTGCTGGACACTGTACAAACATAGGAAATGACAATCCCTTCCCCTTTAAGCTCATAACCTCATCATAATAATAACAGGTGGAAGAGAGAAGTGGGTCGGGGTGAGGGCAGGCGAGCTAAAGCAATAATAGGATATGCACATTAGTCAATTAGGAGCAGTGATCACAGCTCAGCACCTGCCTAGATGTTGGGTACAGTCCTCAGGTTTTCTAAACCTGGAGAAGTATCCCTGATCGAGTGATGTGGCTTTGTCCTTTGTTTGCCAAAAATAAGCAGGAAGGCTGAATCAACTGTCCCTTTTTTGGACTGGTTTGTGGCTAAACAAGCCAATCTAAGCTGCATAAGCTCTCTGACATGGGTCTCACATAAATGAAAGCCCTTATTTATCTTGTTGATTTCCATAGTGTGCCTGTCACAATTTCTAGGACACACACACACACACATTTTAAAAAAGCAATAAAATAAAAACAAGTTTCCCCGTCACCTCTACAAAAGAAATACAGGTTCCCATCTCTTCAGGGAACGCTGAATAAATAAATGGGCCGGGCAGCACATCATGAAAGTAAACAAACTGGGGGCTTGTCAGCTCAAAGGGGAAAAGCTGATTCCAGAGTCAAGGACTCTCTGCACGGAATACCTTGCCCTTAGCCATGCAAGTCTAGGGACTTATCTCAGTATTACCACTCTCAACCATTCCAAAATCAGCCTACAAAAATAAAGAGATTGTCTTAAAAATCATGAGATTAAAAAAAATAAAATAAAATTGGGAATGAAGTTATTTGCCTTTGGGTTTTTGAGCATTTAGGGTTCATGTTCTCAAGCTTTCTCTGCAACCAAGGTAAAAACATACTTTAAAAAGAAGAAAGTTCAGATTCTCATATTCCAGATTTCAAGTCCTGGGGCTTTAAGAAAAGCAAAAATATTGTAAGAATCGTGATCAAATCATGACAGTTGGCAACACATCATCTCATGGGAACCTCAGCTGATCTCACTTGTAACAGACCAAGGAGAGAAGAACCCCAGCTGATCTGACGTGAAGTAACATACCCAGGAGAGAGGTGATCTCTAAAGGCACTATGATAGAAAAGTGCACCACATCAGGGGCAAATGGGAAAGTTACTGTAACCTGTGTTTGAGATCTAAGATTTTGTGAGGAGTGGAATTAGCTTGACTAGTGACTGGATATGTGATTTTTCTGTTGTTTTACTAGTATTATTCCGCTGTCTGCTGTCTCCCTCAGATACCTGGGTTGAGTGAAATGGTTCTCAGGCACATCCCAAACTGTCATGCCAATGCTGGGCCATGGTGAGTACGTACATTTATTTTCTTGGAACTTTCCAAAATGGTAATTTTGACCACATTTTTCACTAAAAAACTGGAATATTTCAAGAAAATCATTTCCACAAAAATGTTTGTTTAATTAGAAAAGCAATTTTGTCAAAACCAGCTCAAGTTAATGCAAAGGTATTAGCATTGCTGGTGCAAACCTTCAGTGTCAACCAAAGGTGTTTTGTAAATGTTGCAATGCCTTTTTGTGTAGTGTAGTCAAGCACCAAGATACAGAAAACTATAGAAATGCTAAACTCTGGTATTGGGCATGTCTCTTTTGACTTGGAGTGGTATCTAGCACCTGTTAATACTAACAATTTGAAACACAGTCATTAAGTAGCATATATTACTGCTTTACCTAGCAAAGACCAAGAGTAATTGAGTGGACCCCAAAATGTCGAGGTATTATTATTATTTATATTACCATAGCGACCAGTCATGGACCAGGACCCCATTGTGCTAGACGCTATACAAACACAGCACAAACAGACAGTCCTTGCCTCAAAGAGCTTACAGTCTAAGCCCAGGGCTACACTAGGGGAGGGGGTCGATCTACGATACGCAGCTTCAGCTACGTGAATAACGTAGCTGAAGTCGGCGTATCGTAATCGACTTACCTGGCCATGAGGACGGCGGTGAGTCGATCGCTGCCGCTCCCCCGTCGACTCCGCTTCCACCTTTCGATGAGGTGGATTTCCGGAGCCGACGGGGAGCGCTTTCGGGGATCGATTAATCACGTCTAAATGAGACGCGAAAAATCGATCCCCGAAAGATCGATTGCTACCCGCCGATCCGGCGGTTAGTGAAGACAAGCCCTAAGTATGTTTTTAAATGACTGACGAAGGCTTCTCCATTTACCATTTGGACACTGTGATGGTAGTGAAGCAGCATCAAAAAGCTTCTTCCCAATTAATGTGAAAGTTGTATCTAGGGTGACCAGATGTCCCGATTTTATAGGGACAGTCCCAATTTTTGGGTCTTTTTCTTATATAGGCTCCTATTACCCCCCACCCCCTGTCCCGATTTTTCACATTTGCTGTCTGGTCACCCTAGTTGTATCTTTTAAATTAAATGGTGATGGCGACAGGCTATTAAGAAAAATACAATCCTAGACAATGTGGGATCAATGCCTAACTTCAAATGTACAAATCCACACATCTCAGGTAAAATTTTCAGAAGTGCTTAAGTGATTTAGGAGCCTAAGCCACATTTAAAGTAAATGGGACTTAGACTCAAGTCACTTAGGCACTTTGGAAAGTACTAGCCCTTGTCCAAAATCTGACTACATTAAAATATACAAAACCTCAGTGGCTTCCCATCCTCCTCCCCCTGTAATGCCAGGTAACTTGGACAAGCGAGAGGGGAGATTCTGAGGAGACCTATAAGGGTATGACTGCACGGTCCAGGTCGACAGACTCCAGCTAGCAAGGCTAGTGATAGCGCTCTAACAACAGCTGTGTAAACAGATCTTTGACATTATGGCTTGGGCTGGAGCTCAGGCTCTGAAGCCCACCCCTCTCTCTAGCCTCTTTTTTCTATCTCATTATACACTTCCCGCAGAGGACCCTAAAACAACAAATACACCTTGACAAATGCCCAAAACACCCTTGACTCTTGGCTTGTATGTTGCCATATCCTTCATCTGTTTTGCCTATGAGGACTGCACCTTTTTTGTGGGCAGAGACAGTCTATGTGTTGGTAAAACACCTGCTAAACTGGGGCCACAAATGGAGACCTCTAAGTTGTATCAGAATATAAATAATGAAGAAGAAGAAGACAGTTACAATATCAAGCACCCAAAAGTTAGGAAATTCAAAAAGTTAACGTTTCCTCAGGAATATTAACTCTGCCGTGATGCACACCCTATCTATATTCATTCCTGTTTCTCTGTTAGAGAGACAAGGTGGGTGAGGCAATAACTTTTATTGAACCAACTTTTGCTGGTGAAAGAGACAAGCTTTCAACCTTACACCTGGAGCTGTGTGTGTGCTCACAAGTTTGTCTCGCTCCAATAAAATATATTACCTTACCCACCTTATCTCTCTAAATCCTGGGACCAACATGGCTACAACAACACTGCATATTTATTTGTTGTCAGTAGTATTCACTATTACAGTTAGGCAAATTTTTTTGGAGATCTGAGTCAATTAAAACATTTCACACATTCATTTTGACAAAATTATTTGGGTAAAAAACCCCCGAACCCTAAAAGAATTAAAAAAAACGTGAACTTTTTGTTTTGATATTTTCTAAATGAAATGTTTCCATTCTGAATAACTTTTCATTAGAAATGTATTGAATTTTATTTAAAAGTATTTTTAAAAGCTCAAAAATTAAATTAAATATTTTACTCAACCCCAAATTATTATTTTTTTTTAACTTTTCAGTTGGCCGAAAAATTCAATTTTTTTGTTTTAGGTTAACCCGAAATGTCTTTTTTCTTATTGATTTTTCAGGACTGCCAGCAAACCAAAAAAACAGTTATTCTAACAGCTCTACTTGCAGTGTGCTTTAAGTACAGACTAAATTGGCTCTCAACTGTCCCAGTGTGTGGAGGGGAACAGGATACTGGACAAAAAAGCGGTTGGCTCAAGCTAAATCCAGACAAGGTGGAGATGATGCTACTACGAAGGGGAACTTATTTTGAGGAAGTGGTTGTGGTTACCTTCTGAGGATATCTTCCCCTAATTGTCAAGATAGTGTACAGTGGCAGGGTTGTGCTGGATTTCTCTCCATTGATATCTAATAGTTATCTAATGGCTAGGAACAGCTTCACTCTTCAACCACCCAAAGAGCGCACCCCCTTCCTCACAGACATAGATCTGGATACAGGGATCCATGCTTTTGTCATTTCAAGACTAGATTTTCAAAGGAGCCTTGTGACTTGTCTACAAATGAAAGTAGTTACAGAATAGGATAGGGTATGAATTTAATGTGGAATAGCTATTCCTGAAAAACTCCATTATGTAGACAAGCTGAAGGGGATTTAAGCGACCAGCTCCCACTGATTTTCAATGAGCCTAATTGCTGTAGGCATTTCTGAAACTCCCAGCCTAGATTACAGCAATGAGCACTATCTGCGACTGGCATGAAGGGCATATAGAAATTGCAACTGGTCTTTCCTAAGGAGAATGAACAAGAGAGGTTGCTTCAGACACTCTGGGTTTTGCACTGAATCTCTAATCAGTTTCAGATTCAGTTCACAGTGCTGGCTCTGGCTTCAAAGCCCTTAGACTAACTTCTCCCGGTGACAGTTTTTCCCTCCATACCAAATCACAGCAGCTACAATCAACTGGCTGTGCCAGCAACCTCAAAGGTGAGACTCATAGGCATCAGTGGGAAGAGTGGAGGGCCTTGGCTGTGTCATTCCTGACTAGTGGAGATCAGGATGTGGCCAAGGCTTGCCACTTTATGGGCACAGTGCAAAATTCACCTCTGTGCACAGGCAGATATCCCAGTGAAAGAGCTGCAGAATGACTGGCAACGTCCTCTTAGCAACCAACCCCCAAACCTTGAACCCACTCTGGATTGCACACAATCTGTGGAGCTTTTTTTAGGTAGAATCAATGCAATTTTCATTTTATATATAGCACCCAGCTACGTAGATGATAGATAAAAAGGTCAGCATGAATGGAATGAAAACAGAAAATGATATCTGAAACAATATCGTAAGTGAAATACTATACATTGCCTTTGTCGGAAGATAGGACACTGGGCTAGATGGACCATTGCTCGGACCCAGTGCAGCCATTCTTATGTTCTTGTGTTCTGATTTGAAAACCATTTTTTGTGTGCTGAGAAAATTGATTGTCCCACTTGCTTCCTTTCCCTGCCTCCAAAAGTGCTTATATAAATAAATACTTTCTGTAATGATTAATTTCTATATGCATGAGCATTTTATGAAAGGAATCAACTGTACAGGTAAAAGTGCAGATTTAATTGCAGAACTTTCCACATCCTAGGGCAACATTAAAAGCTTTACACTATTGAGACAGCAAGTTAACGCATCTTATTACTTAGTTAAATTGGCAGAAATTAGTATTCAGCTTTGTTTTGCAAGTCTGTCATGGTATAGAACTACAAAATTCTGAATTAAGTTACTGCCATTTTTAAAAACAAACTTTCCAAATCTGTTTATATAAAAATCAAAATATTCCACAAAAATGCAGCAGATTCAACCATTCTTTATCATACTAGACATATGGGCTAGAATCACAAATGGATTTGCACACCCCGCTGCCTAGCGGAATTCTCAACAGTGAGTTAGGCACCTAGGGATTCTCAGAAGCCAGAAAACTGAGCATGGAGCTGTAAGCTAGTCAGGAGTGAAATGCAGAGGAAAGGGATGAGAATTAGGCTCACATCCTCCTAACTCCCATTGATGAGAAAAGACGGTTACTCACCGTAGTAACTGGTGTTCTTCGAGATGTGTTGCTCATATGTATTCCACTTAGGTGTGCGCGCGCGGCGTGCACGATCGTCGGAAGATTTTTACCCTAGCAACACTCGGTGGGCCGGCTGGCGCCCCCTGGAGTGGCGCCGTTAGGGGGCCCGATATATACCCCAGCCGGCCCATCGCCCTCTCAGTTCCTTCTTGCCGGCTATTCCGACAGTGGGGATGGAGGGCGGGTTTGGAATACATATGAGCAACACATCTCGAAGAACACCAGTTACTACGGTGAGTAACCGTCTTTTCTTCTTCGAGTGATTGCTCATATGTATTCCACTTAGGTGACTCCCAAGCCATTCCTAGGAGGCGGGGTCGGATTGTGATACAGCAGAGTTTAGGACCGCCGAACCAAAAGCGGCGTCATCTCTAGAATGTTGCACTATGGCATAGTGCGAGGCAAAGGTGTGCACTGACGACCACGTTGCGGCCCTACAAATCTCTTGGATTGGTATGTGTGCCAGGAAGGCAGACGACGAGGCCTGAGCTCGGGTAGAGTGGGCCGTAGGGTGCATGGTGGGGACACCTGCCAAGTCATAACATGTGCGGATGCACGAGGTGATCCATGACGAGATGCGCTGGGAAGAGACCGGAAGGCCTTTCATCCGGTCCGCCACGGCGATGAACAGTTGACTCGTTTTCCGAAACGGCTTCGTCCGCTCGATGTAGAAGGCGAGGGCTCTACGGACATCCAAGGAATGGAGTTGCTGCTCCTTCCTAGAGACATGGGGCTTAGGATAAAAGACAGGTAGAAAAATGTCTTGGTTAATATGGAAGGCCGACACTACCTTGGGTAGGAAGGCCGGGTATGGCCGCAGCTGTACTTTATCCCTATGGAACACCGTATAAGGTGGTTCCGAAGTAAGCGCTCTGAGCTCAGAGACGCGCCTTGCCGAGGTAATGGCTACAAGGAAGGCCGTTTTCCATGAGAGGTACAGCATGGAGCAAGTGGCCATGGGCTCGAATGGGGCCCCCATGAGCCTGGTGATGACTAGGTTGAGGTCCCATGTGGGGACCGGGCGGCATACCAATGGGTGTAGCCGTTCTAACCCCTTAAGGAACCTGCTAACCATGGGGTTGGAGAAAATGGAAACCGCCCCGTCCCCGGGGTGAAAGGCTGAGATTGCCGCTAGGTGGACTTTTAGCGACGAGAGAGCCAGACCCTGCTCCTTTAGAGAGAGGAGGTAGTCCAGAATGGTGTGAATTGGCACCTGCAGGGGGTTGAGACCTCGAGTGCCACACCAAAGGGAAAACCGTTTCCACTTAGCTGAGTAGGTGGACCTGGTGGAGGGTTTCCTACTGCTCAGCAGAACGTGCTGGACTGGGCTGGAACAACGTAGCTCAGACGGGTTCAGCTATGCAGCAGCCACGCCGTGAGGTGAAGAGAGTGCAGGTCGGGATGATGGAGCCTGCCGTGCTGCTGCGTGATCAGGTCCGGCCACAGTGGTAGAGTGATCGGGTCGGCCATGGAGAGCTCCAGGAGTGTGGTATACCAGTGTTGCCTGGGCCACGCTGGAGCAATCAGGATTACTCGGGCCTTGTCCCTGCGCAACTTGAGCAGGACTCTGTGGACCAGTGGAACTGGCGGGAAGGCATAGGCCAGGTGGTCCGTCCAAGGATGGAGAAAAGCGTCTGTCAGGGAGCCTGGGGAGCGACCCTGGAATGAGCAGAACACGTGGCACTTCCGGTTCTCGCGAGTCGCGAAGAGATCTATGCGGGGAAATCCCCACTTCCGGAAAACAGAGTGGATGACATCCGGTCGAATGGACCACTCGTGAGTTTGAAAGGACCTGCTCAGTCGGTCCGCCAAGGTGTTCTGGACCCCTGGGAGAAACGAGGCTACCAGGTGAATGGATCGGGCTATGCAAAAGTCCCAGAGCTGAGTTGCTTCTCGGCAGAGGGGGAGGGAGTGCGCCCCTCCCTGTCTGTTGATGTAATGCATGGCCGTCGTGTTGTCTGTAAGGATGGAGACACAACGGCCCTGTAAGTGTTGAGCGAAGGCTTGGCAGGCAAGACGTACCGCTCGGAGTTCTCTGACATTGATGTGCAGTGTCAGCTCCTGTTCTGACCACAGGCCCTGCGTTTGGAGGTTCTGCAGGTGAGCCCCCCAGCCGAGGGATGACACATCCGTAGTTAAGGCTCGGGATGGCTGAGGTGGATGAAATGGAACACCTGACATCACCTGCCTGGAGTCCAGCCACCAGTTGAGGGAGGCTAGGACTTGTGGTGGGACCGTCAGAATTATATCCAGCTTGTCCCTGTGCGGCCGGTATGCTGAGGCAAGCCATGCCTGGAGGGGCCGCAGGCGTAGCCTGGCGTGAGCTGTCACGAAGGTGCATGATGCCATATGACCAATGAGGCTGAGGCAGCAGCGGGCCGTTGACGTTGGGAAGGCTTGGAGGCTGCGTATGGCAGCTGTAAGCGTCTGAAAGCGAGCCTCTGGGAGGAACGCCCTGGCGAGAGTAGAGTCCAGTATTGCCCCTATAAAGTCTATTCTCTGTGTTGGCACCAAAGTGGACTTTTCTACGTTCAGTAGGAGGCCAAGACGCTTGAACATGTCCATGGCCGTGCGAATGTGAGACTGGACCTGGTTGCTGGAGTTGCCACGGATAAGCCAGTCGTCGAGGTAGGGGAACACCTGAACCCTTTGACGCCGAAGGGCGGCTGCTACCACTGCCATACACTTCGTAAAGACCCTCGGTGCCGTTGAGAGGCCGAAGGGCAGGACCGTGAACTGGAAGTGTCTCTGGCCCACTACGAAGCATAGGAAGCGTCTGTGAGGTGGGTAGATGGCAATATGGAAATACGCGTCCTTCATGTCGAGGGCGGCGTACCAGTCTCCCTGATCCATAGAGGGGATAATAGTGCCCAGGGAGAGCATACAGAACTTCAACTTTACCATAAATTTGTTGAGTCCCCGTAAGTCCAGAATAGGACGTAGCCCCCCTTTCGCCTTGGGGATTAGGAAATAACGGGAATAGAATCCCTTGCCTCTGAGATCCCTTGAAACCTCCTCTACCGCTCCTGCAGTGAGGAGCTCCTGTACCTCCTGGATAAGGAGTTGCTCGTGAGAAGGGTCCCTGAAGAGGGACGGGGAGGGAGGGTGGGATGGAGGCGGGGAAACGAACTGCAATTGGTATCCCCTTTGCACGGTTTGTATGACCCAGCGGTCCGTGGTGATATTTGACCACGCCGGGGAGAAAAGGGAGAGGCGGTTCAGGAATAGGGGGACAGGATCGATTAAAACTGGTACTCCGGCCTCGAGCGTCCCTTCAAAAATTTTGTTTGGGCCCCGACGATGGTTTGTGGGGGCCCTGGCGCTGGCCGGTCTGTCGACCGGGTTGTTGTCTCCTGCCCCCTCGACCACGCGGCCTCCTGTAGAAGTCCTGTCGTGGTGCGGGTGGGAAGTAGGGACGTCGTCCGAAGGGCCGGAAGGGTCTGCGCTGCGTCGCTGGGGTATGCATCCCCAGCGTGCGGATGATGGTTCGACCATCTTTGAGGGTCTGCAGCTTTGGGTCAGTTTTCTCCGAGAACAGACCCTGACCTTCAAACGGTAGGTCCTGGATTGTGTGCTGGACCTCCGCGGGGAGGGTGGAGGATTGTAGCCAGGAGATACGCCGCATGGCGACTCCCGAGGCGATAGTTCTGGCAGCTGAGTCGGCGATGTCGAGAGAGGCTCGCAGCGACGTCCTGGCCAGCTTCTTGCCCTCCTCGACAAAGGCTTTGTACTCCTGCCTGGACTCCGGAGGTATAAGTTCTTTGAATTTCTCCATGGAGACCCAGGTGTTATAGCCGTAGCGGCTCAGGAGTGCCTGCTGGTTCGCAGCCCGGAGCTGTAGGCCCCCTCCTGAGTAAATCTTTCTCCCAAATAAGTCTAGGCGCTTGGCGTCCTTAGACTTTGGGGCGGGGGCCTGTTGGCCATTCCTCTCCCTCTCGTTGACCGATTGGACCACCAGTGAGCACGGAGGGGGGTGAGTGTAGAGATACTGGAAGTCTCTTGGAGGTGCCATATATTTCCTCTCTACGCCCCTGGCAGTGGGGGGTATCGAGGCTGGGGACTGCCAGATAGATGTGGCGTTGGCCAGTATCGTGCGGACGAATGGCAGGGCTACCCTGGTGGGGGCGTCAGTTGTCAAAATGTCCACCACCGGGTCCTCCAGTTCTGGAACCTCCTCTATCTGCAGATCCATGTTAAGGGCCAATCTGCGAAGCAGGTCTTGATGGTCCCTGAGATCGATAGGAGGCGGGCCGGACGATGACGCTCCCGCCACTGCCTCGTCAGGGGAGGAGGAGGAGGACAGGCCTTGGGCAAGCGGATCCTCGGCGGGTACCGCTGAAGAGTCCAGGGCTGGGGGCTCAGGGTCTGGGTCCCCTACCGCTGGCGGAGGCCGGGAGACTGTAGCCTCTGGCGCTCTACGCTCCAATGTGGTCGAGGTGGGAGCTCTAGGTGGTACCCTTTGGGCTTCATAATAGGCCATCGGGGTCCAGAAGGGCCATTGCTCCTGACCCTGTCCGGTCTCTGGCAGGTGGCCCTGGTCACTGACAGTGCGGTCCTCGACGTAGAGGTCGCTGCCAGCTCTGGAAGAGCGGGATCCAGAGCGAGAAGGCCAAGGTGGAGCAGAGTAGCCATGTAGCGACGTCTGCGTGGCCAAGGTCTGTCTCCTCGGCGGGGACCGGTGCCGGGATGGTATCCGGTGCCGGGAGCCGGATCGGTGCCTGGACGGTATCCGGTGCCGAGAGCCGGATCGGTGCCGAGAGCCGGATCGGTGCCAGGATGGTGACTGGTGCCGAGAGCCGGATCGGTTTCGAGACCTGGACCGGTACCGGCGATGACAGATCGGGACCGTGAACGTCTCGGGGATCTACGCGTCGACCGGCCGCGGGACCGGGAGCGGTGCCGAGAGTCAGAGTACCTCCGCCTGGAGGGGGACCTGGAGCGGTACCGCGAGTACGAGCGGCGCCGGGATGGAGACCGGTGCCGGGACTGCGAGCGGTACCGGGGAGACGCCGGCGGCTGCTGCTGGCTGGTCTCCGCCTGCGGCACCGGGTGGAAGATGGCCGGTTTGCCGCGTGAAGTCACGATCCGCACCGGCGGTACCGTGGACGGGGTCGGTGCCGGATCGGTCATCTGGATCAGGTCCCTTGCCGCTGCGAAGGTGTCCGGAGTGGACGGCAGCGTAAGCTCAACCACGGTACGGGCCGGGGAGCTGGCGGTTACCGAGCTCAACGGCCCTCGCGGGACCGGAGTCATCGGTACCGGAGCCTGAAAAGGCTGACCTGCGCTCAACGGCCTCTCGGGTGCCGGAGTTGGCAGGGCCGGCGCCGGTGCTGGTGGCGGCGCCGGACTCAACGGCCTCTGCTGGGCCGGAGTAAGTGGCACAGGGGCCACTGGCACCGAACTCAACGGTCCTTGCGGTACCGGAGTCAACGGTGCTGGCGCCGTAACAGGCCTAGTCAGGTCTGAAGCTGGCTGCGTATGCAGCGGCGCCTTAGTCGGTCCTCCCGACTTCTTCGCTCTCGGGGACAGAGAGCGGCTCTGCGAGGTCCCAGTCAGAGACGGACGGTGCCGAGGTTCTTTCCCGGAGCTCGGGCGCTCCGGTGCCGTGGACGTTGAGGCCACTGAAGTCGGTGCCGGGGTTCGTTGCGGCGCCGACATCGGACTGAGCGATGCCTCTAAGAGGAGCTGCTTTAAACGAAAGTCCCGCTCCTTTTTGGTCCGCGGCTTGAAAGTCTTACAGATGCGGCACTTGTCCGGAAGGTGGGACTCCCCGAGGCACTTCAGACAGGAGGTGTGTGGATCTCCTGTGGGCATCGGCTTTTGGCATGCCGAGCAAGGCTTAAATCCCGGAGAGCCAGGCATTGGCCCGGTGCCGGGAGGGAGACAGGGGAGAAACCCCTTATCTCCTACTACTATTTACAGTAGCTACAACAATAAGCTATGAATAACTATCAACAACTAATTGTTGTGATACCATCACAGGGCCTAATCACATCCGCCACGCCATCAGGGGCTCATTCACCTGCACATCTACCAATGTGATATATGCCATCATGTGCCAGCAATGCCCCTCTGCCATGTACATTGGCCAAACCGGACAGTCTCTACGCAAAAGAATAAATGGACATAAATCTGACATCAGGAATCATAACATTCAAAAACCAGTAGGTGAACACTTCAACCTCCCTGATCACTCAATGACAGATTTGAGGATAGCAGTGTTGCGACAGATTAACTCCAAAAGCAGACTTCAAAGAGAAACTATTGAACTCGAATTGATATGCAAACTAGATTGCGTTGCCTCCGGATTAAATCGTGATTTGGAATGGCTCGGCCATTATGTTAATTGAATCTATTTCCCTTAAGTTAACGATCCTCATTCACACCTGTGTGACCATCTTGTTTATCACTTCAAAAGCTTTTTCTTCCCCTGCTGTCATGTTTCCTCTCAACTAATTAGCCTCTTAAGATTGGTCTATACACCTGGACCATCATGTTTCTCTGACTGTATAAATATATCTGAAATATAATTTCATTCCATGCATCCGATGAAGTGGGTACTAACCCACGAAAGCTTATGCTGAAATAAATTTGTTAGTCTCTAAGGTGCTACAAGTTTTTCTTTCTTATTTTCATTTAACTAATTAAGAGTACTTAAACTATCTACACGATAAGCGAGTGCTAAGAGTGCTAGGGATGTGGAGGTCAGCTAGCTGCTCTCCACTGTTCCAACGACCGACACGGGCGGTAAGAAGGAACTGAGAGGGCGATGGGCCGGCTGGGGTATATATCGGGCCCCCTAACGGCGCCACTCCAGGGGGCGCCAGCCGGCCCACCGAGTGTTGCTAGGGTAAAAATCTTCCGACGATCGTGCACGCCACGCGCGCACACCTAAGTGGAATACATATGAGCAATCACTCGAAGAAGAATCTTAGGTGCCTGGCTGAAGGGCCAGATCCTGGACTTAGGTGCTTAAGCCAGATCAGCTTCCTTGCGAAAGAGACACAACCCCCAGGAATACCCAATAGCCCAATGGTTAGGTCACTCAGGGGGGAAGTGGGAGGTGCAAGTCCAAATCCCTGTTCTGAATTAGTTAGAGCAGGGACTTGAAAACAGGTCTCTCGCACCCCGGGTGAGTGCCCTCACCACTGTGCTATTGGCTATAATGGTATGTCTGGCTCTCCATACTAGATGGGGCTGGGTTTTGTCTGCCAGAGCATAGGCTGACCTGGCTTGGGCACCTAAAGCCACAAGAGAGTTCATAGCTTAGAATACTGAGCAGAGATCGGTGTCTGCCTCTGACCTGTCAGTCAGATGTCTAGAGGCCCAGATCAATGGGCATTAGGTGCCAATGCTTTTGAGGATCTGAACCTACCCCTCCCCCCTTTTCTCTGCATTTCACTCCTGCCTGGATTAGGTGGCTCCCTGCTCAGCTTGCTGATATCGGAGATTTCCTTTCTTGGGCACTTAACTCTCCCCATGCATTGTATGGGGAGCCTTGATGGCTGACTCAGCTGGCAGGGCACTTGGGGTTAGCTACTGCAATGCCTATGTATGTACCTTTGTGGTTTTAGCTCTAGGCACTTAAGTACATTTGTGAATTTCACCCATTCATTTTTGTCAACCAATCAAGCTATCAATAACACACACACACCCAGAGCAAACAACATTTTTGTATTATTCTTGTGACACCCAGCCAAAAAATTCATAGAAATTTAGATTTTCGATTCCTAACATATACTGTTTTATTGTATATAACAGCATCTGTGGTCCGGGAGATCATATTCTGGACTTTGAGCCCCCAGTTTTCAGGCACAACAATATGTGTTTAGGACAGTGGGTTAGCCTTAATAACCTGGAATGAAATTGGTTTTGCTGGTATGAGTAGCAAGCTGAATCAAGAATGGTATGTGAGTTGCTGTACACCAATCTTAAATCATTTGAGTAGACATTAACCTTTTCGTGTATAAGAATCAGGTGGAAGCAAAAACCTTTGTAGATCTTTTGCTACATTCCTGGTTTCTCTAGCGTTCCACACTTCCCCCAGAAGCCTAGAAGATGTCCTTTTCTACTTAAAAGTAACACTCTCTAGAGGAGATGCAGCAGTGACTTTTCCCCAGGCTCAGAAGAAATTTTTTTAAATCTGTGGGAAATTATCACGGGCTTTTAAAAATAAATATGTTCAACACTCATCCTCTCCTCACAAACCCTCTGCTCTTTTGAAATGGTGCATTGGGGTCATGTCGGTTCACCAGCAGGCTAATATTAGATGTCTTTCAGCTTTAAAAAAGATGACTTCTTTTAACTTTGTGATGGTTCTTACAGTACCACTGCTGCAACATCAGGTTTCAAACATCAACCTACATATCTCTCAGAAGAGAAAGTGATTTCATGGGTTCAGGGATCTTTAAAGAAATTATTTATAAATGGAAATGAGTCTGCTGAAAACTAGCCTTACTGCACAATATTATTTCAACAATTAGGGAAAGTTACCTGCCCAAAAGCCTTAGAAACAAAAACTGAATTAATCCATTAATATCTTCAAGAGATGTTTACATATGCATTAATCTTCCATTGTACTTCCAGTAAGTGGAAAATTCATCATTATTTCCTTCCTGAATACTTAAACATTCCTTTTGGAAATACCCTTGGTTTCATTAGGTTGTAAACTGCACCATCTTGTGGCAAAAGAATGGTACTAATGGAGAGCAGAAAATGTCTCATCCTCATACAGTTCTGCATTAGGAATCAGTACTTCCCTATAAAGAAATGTGAAAGTTACTGGAACTGGACTCTAATAAACTTTCATTTTGTCTTGGAGTAAAGCTAATATTTGCTGTGTCAACATCTGCTTGTCCCCCCCCCCACAACACCTTTTGGGGATCAGCTCAGGAAGGGTTGGAAAAGGCTATTTGTTACCAATACATGGTTAAGCAGAAGGCATGCCAAGCACATTTATACTTTTAGGCCCAGAGTCAGGAAAACAATTAGGCATATTCTTAAATGTAAACATCTGCTGAAGCACCTTTCCTGAATAAGGATGCTTTCCTGAATTAAAACTTCTTTTTTTCCCCCCATCAGTTTAAAGTATTTTCACTCTATGATTTCAGTTCAGCAAGGAAAAGACAGGCAGAGGCAGCAACACTGGCTCCATGGATGTGAAGGGGAGGGATTGGATACAGTGGGAAAGTTTAATGCTGAGTTACATAAACTGAATAAATAGGCCTTTATCTAAAGTGAAGGAGTTTTCCTCATTACTATGGGTATGATTTTGTCACAGTAAAATTAGGCAAAATTCACTGAGAAGTCATGGTAAAAATGTACAAAATCAAGGTATGGTCACAGTGGGGCTGAAGCTGGAGCCCAAGCAGGGTGGAAGCCAAAGCCGAAGCAGTTGCGGATATCTGTTAAAGTAATGGAATCCATGACCTCTATGAGCAAGTCATATCCTTACTCATTACCGATGTGTATCTGTACTGAAGGAAAAACAATAGCTACTTACCGGTCAGTAACTGTGGCTCTTTGAGAGGTTTGTGTCTGCATGGATCCCACTCTTGGTGTGCATGTGCCTCATACATATGGAGCTAGAATCTTTTGAATAGCAGTGTCCACTGTGGCCAACTTGTCCTCAAAGCCCCCCTATCCCCACCATGCAGAGCAGGCACAAACATTCTTGTTCTTTCACCAATTCAGAATCCCAGGAGACATGGATTCCAAAGAAGCAAAGATGGAGGGTGTGTCTGATGGGTCTCAGGGAGCTCAGGACTAAGACACACCTTGTTACCCCCCTGCCTCCAGCAAAAGGGAGAATTGCTTGTGCTTAACTGGGTGTCAGCTCCCTGACATCACCGGCCTGTTGGCCACCCAAACACTCTCCTCAGGGCAATGCCAGCTCTTCCTTTGCTTTGCAAGTTAACAGTAGGTGTACCCCAGTCCCCGAGCCCTTTGAAGCATTCCCCTGTAGTGACCAACCCCTTCTCCACTGAACACTCACATATATGCCAGTTCTTGAACAACGTCTGGGAAGAGATTAACTGACTTTCACAGCCTTCCCCAATGCTACAAATAAATGGGGGGGGGGGGATTTCCTGAATGGGTTTATCCTGTCTAAACACCAATGAAGGGGTCTTGAGCTAAAGTGTGGCACTTAGATTTTCCCAGATTTGAGTGGGGTTTGGGGAAGAAAATAGACAGGTTGATGGTTTGGTTTAAATGAAAATCAGACAGCATCTTGGTAAGAAACTTAGCTTTGGGCCTCAGCACTACCTTATCTCCAGAGGTTAATTTGCGCCAGGACTTGCCAGGGCTGAGCCTGGCACCTCTAGGCTTGGCAGTTCATAGCCCTGGTATGAGGTGGTGCAGAAAGCACATGGATAAGTGTTTGCAGGGCGGGGATGGGGAGATGGGGATGGGAAAAGGGGAGGTCCATAAGAAAAACATGAAGGGAAAAGGGGAAGCTCCCAAATTGGGAAACAAGCACAAACCAGTCCTTTTAGAATTTTTTAAATTGTGGGATAAGAGAACCTTGCATAATTTTGAAGGGGTGTGTGTGACATGCTGAAATGACAACCAAATGGACCCAGATAGAGCTGGTGGTGTGGCCTGATACCTTGAACTGGAATATTTAATCCAGAATTTTAGGAATAGAAGCTTGAAATGGGGTGAGACCTTGTTGTGAAACCCTGCTGGAAAATGTCTTCCACTGTGATGCATAGATTGATCTTGGGGAGGGCTTCCTTCACCGTATAAAGATTTCTGAGATCTCTGTGGAACAATCCCTGGCTGTTGTGCTCGGCCAGCCAACTTCCAAGCAGTCAGGTGTAAAGATGTGGGATCCGAATGGAAAACCTGTCATCAGTTCTGGTAGACTGGGGAATCCAACTGTGTGGGCAGATCAGGTCTGAGAGTCAATGTCTGACCCAGGAAGGGGCTACCTGACCGTCAGGGGGAAGGGGAAGAAAAGTACAAAGATCTTCAGACTCTTTGAAGGACCATATGCATTAAGTCATTAGGTGGTTTCCATCAGCTCCCCAACCTGCTGTGAAGGCAACTATAATAAGTATCACTGTGGGGCTAGGAGTACAGAATGGTACCCTTTGGTAGACCATCTGGGGATTTGTCCACCAGCCTAGGGAGGATAAAATAGGATTTGGTTTCTTGATGAGTGTCCACGTGGTGTTTGGTGGGCTGGTAAACAGACCTCAGTCAGCCTTGGAGAAGGCAGACTTCTCTGGCAAGAGGTATCACAATACCATGTGACGTAATAGTTTGAGGTATTTTCTTGCTATTGTTGCTGGGTTCTCCTTGACTATGGAGACTAGGAACGTGATTGTCTCAAACCTGTCTAGAGGAAGGTATGCCTTTGCTGATTTGAAAATAGAAGAGCCCCTATAAATCCTCCAGACTGGGTTGAAGTAAGGGGGTGATTGACTCTCAGCACTAAGGCATGGAATAATTTGAGGACTGTAGACAGCACACTGGAAACTTCCTGTGTGGATTTCCCTCTCAAAAGCCATTCATCCAAGTATGAATAGACTTGTCATCTCAGATGTACCGCCACTATTGCCAAGCATTTTATGAATATATTTGAGGCTTTAGACAGGCAGAAAGGCAGCACTCTGTATTTGGTAGTGTCCCACTATAAACTGGAAATATTTTCTGCGGCTGAATGAATTGCTAAAAGTGAAAATAAGCTTCCTGAAGGTCAAGAGCCATGGACTAATCCTTGAGCTTCTGTGAGCAGATGGAGGCTAGTGTCTATCATCCCCTGCCTCCATTTGAGTCAGTGTATAAATTTGTTTAGTTCCCTCGGGTCAAGGATAGGATACATTTCCCCTTTTCTTTTGGGAATAAGGGAGTAGTGACAATAGAAACCTTCCCTCTGAACTCCTGAGGTACTTCATCTAAGAACCGCAGAAAATGTAAGCTACCCATTTCTCCCCTCAGCTGTCCCTCATGAGATGGGGTCCCTTGGTGCCAGAGTGGACTTAGTTCCACACAGAGCAGGCGAGCCAAAGAATCAGTCCCACTGGCCTGTCCACAGTGATCAGGCTTCAGGACCTGTGGTTTAAAAGAATCGGAAGGCCTGTGGTTCTCTTTAAAACTTTTGTTCTTTCTAGTTCTGGGGAAGTGGATTGTCATGAATCACCCTTAGAGCACAGCTAAGATTTTCCCTGCCTAAGTGTGTGAAGGCAGCACCAGTCCTTGGCACTGAACTCCCAGTCAAGGCCAAATTCAGTTTGCAGGCATAAGGACAGCTGCCTAAAGAAGTTGCTGGCCCCTTCTCAGTACCGGCAACAGGAGAGGCCCTTCCTGCAGGAGCATTGAACGAACCTTATCACTGGGAAGAGAGTCTCTTTTTGGAGTCAGAAATATCTTTTGGAATCTGATGCTTCCCTCATGGACTGCTCCAGTAGGTAGAGCTTTAGCAAAGTATCTCCGGGGCGGCAAGTTGTGGTGGAGAAGGGCTGGTATACAAAGCAACAGTATGTGACATGGCTCTCACTCAGAAAAGATGACTGTCGGTTGAAGTAAGTCCATTGTATGATGGGCATAGCTTGAAGCTGGAGGATTTAGGTTTGGCGATTAGGGGGGAAGGCACCTTGGTGCCAAATAGTTCACAAAGAAATGATTTTTTTAAAACTAAACTTATTTCTAGTATTTACAAATATTTACAAAACTGATTCAATGAAAGGGTATGACAGGGTAGTAGGTGGACACTGCTGAGTGCAGTCTCACTACTATGGGTGGTAAGAGACCCTGGGGAACTGAGAGGCATCTGACTTTGCTCCGCCCTTTATGTCCTCAGGTGAGGGGTTATGAGTACACAGGCATGGTCCCAACAGACACTGCTTTCCTGGAAATTTATTCAGAAAACTAACCTCCATGTGTGTCATCTGGCAGTAGATCCTACTTTCACTGAAGCCAAGTGCTTAGCCATTGATAGTGGTGGTAACAGGATCAAGCCCTTGGTTTGCAGTAAGATCTTGGGGTTTCCTCTTCATGTTTTGTTTTGTTTTTTGAGTAGAGCTGACTAGCATATAGAGGTCAAGTGGCTTGCTCAGGCTCAGCGGGGGGCTCGGATTCAGGCTTACAACAGACCTACACCTACAACTTCCACTCAAGTCAATAGCAATTGAGTGCTCAGTATTTTTGAAGTTCAAGCTCATAGAAAATTCTGTCTGAATTGTGGTTGATTTATTTTGATCCAGATATTAGACTGAGAAGCCTCATTTCAATTCCAGGAACTAGACTCAGCCTAGTGATGTAACATTCCTTCTTAATTGAATGAGTTTGATCACAAAACGCCAAAGTTTTGGCACAAATGGGAGGTCTAAGTGAGTTGTTTAGAGTGACCTAGTACAAATAAAAATACAAACTATTATTCTCTTTATTGTATATTTATACTACCTAATTTTTTTGTTTTTCAAACTTTTTCCACTCCAGTAGCAGAAATAGTTTAGAGCTCTAACAAGTTGCTATGAAGCAACTGAATTAGATGAATACACCAACTCTTAGGGATATTCCCAGATCGATAAGGATAATATAATTAAATCAGACTGACCCATTCCTGGTTGGGTTTTTTTTCTTCTGGTTTTAGAACCGAGGCTTTCTTTCCTACTTTTTAGATGGCAAAATCTAAGAAAAAAAGAGTTTGGGCAATTCAATACAGATATTTTGTCCATTCATTCATCTCTGATTTTGACTAAATATGTCCCATTTATTACTGAGCCCAACTGGCTAATCTTAGATCTATACACTCAGAAAGGCTAACGTATTGGTAACTGGTTAAAAGATAGGAAACAAATGGTAGGAATAAATGATCAGTTTTCAGAATGGAGAGAGGTAAATAGTGGTGTTCCCTGGTGGTCTGTACTGGGCCTACTCCTAATTAACATATTCATAAATGATCTGGAAAAAGGGGTAAACAGTGAGGTGGCAAAATCTGTAGATGATACAAAACTACTCAAGATAGTTAAATCCCAGGCAGACTGCGAAGAGCAACAAAAGGATCTCAAAACTGGGTGACTGAGCAACAAAATGGCAGATGAAATTCAATGTTGATAAAGGTAATGCACATTGGAAAACATAATCCCAAGTATACATATAAAATGATGGGGTCTAAAATAGCTGTCACCACTCAAGAAAGATCTTGGAGTCATTGTGGATAGTTCTCTGAAAACATCCACTCAATGTGCAGTGGCAGTCAAAAAAGCAAACAGAATGTTGGGAATCATTAAGAAAGGGATAGATAATAAGACAGAAAATATGTTGCCTCTATATAAATCAATGGTATGCCCACATCTTGAATACTGCGTGCAGATGTTGTCGCCCCATCTCAAAAAAGATATATTGGAATTGGAAAAGGTTCAGAAAAGGGCAACAAAAATGATTAGGGGTATGGGACGGCTGCCATATGAGGAGAGATTAATAAGACTGGGACTTTTCAGCTTGGAAAAGAGACGACTAAGGGGGGTTATGATTGAGGTCTATAAAATCATGACTGGTGTAGAGAAATTAAATAAGGAAGTGTTATTTACTCCTTATAACACAAGAACTAGGGGCCACTAAATGAAATTAATAGGCAACAGATTTAAAACAAACAGAAGTATTTTTTCACACAATAGTCAACCTGTGAAACTCCTTGCCAGAGGATGTTGTGAAGGTTAAGACTATAACAGGGTTCAAAAAAGAACTAGATAAATTCATGGAGAATAGGTCCATCAATGGCTATTAGCCAGGATGGGCAGGGATGGTGTCCCTAGCCTCTGTTTTCCAGAAGCTGGGAATGGGCGACAGGGGATGGATCACTTGATGACTACCTGTTCTCTTCATTCCCTCTGAGGCACCTGGCATTGGCCACTGGCAGAAGACAGGATACTGGGCTAGATGGACCTTTGGTCTGACACAGTATGGTCATTCTCATGTTCTTATTAATATGGTTAAATTGATCAATTTTTGCTATATCTATTTGAATTGGATTATCTTTGTTTCCCCCTCTCCCCTCCTATAACAAATTCAGCTGGCACCCTCATTTAATGTCAATGGGACTTAAGCATATATTATTGTTAAACACATACTTACGTGCTTTATTGAATAAGGATGATTTGCTTGAATGCCTACATGACTCAAAGGCATGGTTAAGTAATACCTAGTTACACAGACAGATTCATACATACAAGTGATCCTGAACTCACAAATGAAATAAAGGAATACCCAGGTGTTGAGATAAAGGTACATGCAGCTGTTTTGTTCTACTATTCTATTCACTTTTACATCCTATTGGTGTTGAACTGAATAAATGATTCAAGTGATTTTTCATAGCATTGTAGACTGATTAAAATAATTTACAAATCACCACAAAACATGGGAGACTTTAGATAAAAATGCCCCCTGAGGGCATGTCTACACATACAAATCTGCAGCTATGCTGCTGCAGAACGTCTGGTGAAGACACTCTATGCCAGTGGCAGAACGCTCTCCTGTCGGCAAAATAAAACCACCTCTGTAAGTGGCAGAAGCTATGTCAGCGGGAGAAGCTCTCCCGCTGACCTAGCATTATCTACTCCGGCGCTTATGTAGGTGTAATTTATGTCACGCAGGTCAGTTATTTATTCACATCCTTGAGTGATGTAAGTTCTGCCGACATAAGCTGTAATGTAGACATAGTCCGAGTGAATTTACAAATGAACACACTTGCAAAGCAAAAGTGTTGACAAAGAAATTGCAACTTGATAAATGAGACATGCAAACTAGCTCAAGGACAAACCCACAAGAGTATCTCACCTTTTCAAGAGTATGGCTTTTGGGGGAAAAAACACAGGTAGATGTAGAACTTGGTTTAGATGGAAGACAGATTACCGTCGTTAAAAATTTGGGAGAGGTTTCAAGGACAACTTACCTTGTCTTTATGAAAAACTATACATGAGGATCCCGCCATGAGAGTTTACAGCTCTTCAATCGTCTTGGCTGATGTTATTGATATCAGAAAGGCTGTTCTGATGGGAAAATGAAACAGTCATAACTATAAAGGTTAAGGAGCTGAGGTTAAGGAGCTATAAGGATTAAGGAGTTGATACAATACTATAAAATTCTCTTACCTGTAAAGGGTTAAGACTCAGGTAACCTGGCTGGCATCTGACCAATAAGGGGACAAGATACTTTCAAATCTTGGGAGGGGGGGAAGGTTTTGTGTGTGGCTCTTTGTCTGGGTCAGTGTGATCTCTGGGGACTAAAAGGACCTGCAGAAAATCAGTCTCCTCCAACCCAACCTCATCAAACCTTCAATATTTCAACGTAAGTTAATCAGGCATTGTGAATAGGTTTTGTTTGTTTTTGCTTGTGGCGCTTTCCCTGTGTAAAAAGGGAGGTTTATTTCTGTTTTCTGTAGCTTGAACTTTCCCTGTGTTAGAGGGAGGGGTTATTCCTGTTTTTCTGTAACATTAAGGTTTTGTCCAGAGGGGGAATCCCTCTGAGTTTGGAAATTGAGTACCCTGTAAAATAGTTACCATCTTGATTTTACAGAGATGATTTTTACCTTCTTTAATAAAATCCTTCTTTTAAGAAGCTGTTTTCTATGGTTCTAAGACCCCGGGGGTGGGTTTTTGGATCACTGTGTAACCAATTGGTTAGGAAATTATTCTCAAGCTCCCCAGGAAAGGGGGTGTATGGGTTTGAGAGGGTATTTTGGTGGGAAGGGGAACTTCAAGTGGTTCTTTTCCCAGGTTCCTGTTTAAAACACTTGATGGTGGCAGTGAGAGAAGCATTTTGTACCTTGGGGGTTTCAACCTAAGCTGATAGAAATAAGCTTAGGGGATCTTTCATGCGGGTCCCCACGTCTATACCCTAGAGTTCAGAGTGGGGAGGGAACCCTGACAGGAACAGAAGATGTAGCTAGTGGCCCACTAATCCTCATCAGTGCAATATTTAGATCCTGAGGAAGTTCTCAGACTGGGGGGAATACACCTGCATTAGGCTTTTCAAAAACCTAGCTACCACAGGACATGAAAAGGTGGAATATCCCTGACTTGAAGAGTGGAAATCTGAGATGATTGCTAGGTGGACCTGCAGTGAAAGTCCAGAGTTCTTTAATGACAGAATGTACTCCAGTATGCCTGGTATCTGAGTTAGAAATTAAGATAACCGGTTTTGTTGTGCCCAGTAAATCTCTTCCACTTGGCACAGTAAATAAACCTTGTCCTAAAGTCTGAGACAAGTCCTTGCCCATGTCTTGAGATGAACTTGTAGGTGGGTGGACAAGTCTAGTATGTTTAAGAATCTCTCGTGACAGTGGGCCACTAGTGCTCCAAATCCACCCTTACGTACTCAACTCTTTTGAGTTGCAATTAATATTGACTTCTTTGTTTACTCTTGTACCTAGAAATGTGAAAGGTTGCAAGTCTATTGAATGGAGTTAGTTACCTATTGATGTGACATCCTGCAACTATGACAGTTGTTTAAGCACAGATAAGACTGGACTCATTTCCTGATGTAAGTCACCTCTACTGCTAGCTATTTTGTGAATACCATTGGTGCTGTCAATAGGCCACATGTTAGCCAGAACTGCCCACCTGAAATCTCAGATACCTTGTGTGGGAAAAGTGAATTACTATATGGAAACAAGATCATAAACTATGTACCAGTCATGTGGATCTAGGGTTGAAGATATCAAGGCTGAAGTCACAATCATGTACATGAGCTTGCGAATGAAGGTGTTCAACTGTTTAAAGTCCTGAATAGGGCAGTGTCAGCCCCCTTATTACTTAATTCCCAAAAAGTGAGAGTAAAATTCCTTTCCCCTATGCTCTTGAGGTACTTCTACTGAGCTGAGATTTAGAAGTGGCTGCTCTTCCTAATGTCGCATGTTCTTGTGAGAGGGATCTCTGAAAAGAGACAGGGAAGGTGGGTGATGGTTGGGGAAGGTTTGGAATTGGAGGTAATATTCCATCTCTATGAATTCCATGGCCCAGAAGTCTGTAGTGGTTCAAACACCATAGAAATGGGGGGGAGGGGACGGGAATAAAACACAAAAAAGTTACTTACTTGTACAGTAACAGTTCTTCAAATGTGTGTTGGGCACTGCAGGTGTGTGGGTGCCCAATGCACTCGAGGTGGACTTTTGCCAGCAATACCAATGGGTAGCATGTGTCCCTACTCTTTTTATGCGCTGAGCTGAGGAACTAAAAGCTGCCTCCCTCTGTTTAATTGCATCACTGTATATCTCATGTTAAGTGCTTGAGATGGTGCCCAGATTGAAGAAACTCTTCCACTTTGCTACATATGCAGCTCTAGTGTATTGTTTTCTGTTGCTCACTAAGATGGCTTAGACATTTTGGAAGCATGATCTTTCATGAGTATTCAACAGAGATCATCTGTTCAGTGAGGTGGAAAGATTGGAGGTTGGGCTACAGACTTACCATAGTTCTGGGCAGGAGAACCTTGGCTAGAGCAAAGATATTCGTGACCAGATCCAGCTCATCAGATCTGTGAGGTCCCTTTAAGTTGTTTGATGAACTTGCTTTATATCAGTGCTGACTCATTATACTGTATTCATTCAAATATTGTATTGCCTCTATATAAATCCATGGTACACCCACACCTTGAATACTGCATGTAGATGTGGTCGCCACATCTCAAAAAAGATATATTGGAATTGGAAAAGGTTCAGAAAAGGGCAACAGAAATGATTAGGGATGTGGAATGGCTTCCGTATGAGGAGAGATTAATAAGATTGGGACTTTTCAGCTTGGAAAAGAGCCGACTAAGGGGCGATATGATTGAGGTCTATAAAATCATGACTGGTGTGGAGAAAGTAAATAAGGAAGTGTCATTTACTCCTTCTCATAACACAAGAACTAGGGGTCACCAAATGAAACTAATAGGCAGCAGGTTTAAAATAAACAAAAGGAAGTATTTCTTCACACAACGCCCAGTCAACCTGTGGAACTTTTTGCCAGAGAATGCTGTGAAGGCCAAGGTTGAACCTTTAACAGGATTCAAAAAAGAACTAGATAAATGCATGGAGGATAGGTCCATCAATGGCGTCCCTAGCCTCTGTTTGCTAGAAGCTAGGAATGAGTGGCAGGGGATGGATCACTTGATGATTACCTGTTTTGTCCATTCCCTCTGAGGCACCTGGCATTGTCCACTGTCAGAAGACAGGATACGGGCTAGATGGACCTTTGGTCTGACCCATTATGGCCGTTCTTATGTTCCAACGTTATAGATGAGCAGAAATTCAAGTAGATGATGTGTATTCCACTTAGGTGTGTGCGTGCGCAGTGTGCCAGAGCCAGAGATATTGTCTAGCAGTGCCCATAGAGGGGTGGCTCTCGTGGCTGTGGTCCCTCTTCTGGCTATATGAGGTGGTGCTGCCCCGACCCGCCTCAGTTCCTTCTTACAGCCTGTGGTTGTAGCCTCACCACCTCGCAGATAGTCTTAGTCTAGTTTCTTATTGTATATACCTAGTAGTAAGAGTTAGCTAGTAGTCTGTTTTCCCCAGTGATGCCCTTACCAGGGTTTAAACATTGTCCTTTGTGTGGAGGAGCAATCCCCAATAGAGAGCAACACCACATGTGGGGATCAGTCTCTGCGAGGCCCATCTCAAGGAGCATTGCATGATCTGTAGGTCATTCAAGAAAAGAACTCAGGTGGCTCGGGACCTTTGCTTCAGGCAGTACCTGCTTCAACAGGCCATGCAGCCTGATCTGGTACTGAAGCGGTCATCAGGTTGAAGATCACCCTTGTGCTCCATGAGCGGTGCCACTTCACGTTCTGGAGCAGGCGCCTCTTGAAAGAAATGGAGGAGCCATTCCCTGTGGACTGCACAGAGGGAAAGGTTGTATAAGACCAATTGAAACAGCTACAGTCTTAGGGTGACTCTTCCAAGGGTCGGTGCTGGGGCCGGTTTTGTTCAATATCTTCATCAATGATCTGGAGGATGGTGTGGACTGCACCCGTAGCAAGTTTGCAGATGACACTAAACTGGGAGGAGTGGTTGATACGCTGGAGGGTAGGGATAGGATACAGAGGGACCTAGACAAATTAGAGGATTCGGCCAAAAGAAATATGATGAGGTTCAACAAGGACAAGTGCAGAGTCCCATGCACTGCTATAGACTAGGGACTGAATGGCTGGGCAGCGGTTCTGCAGAAAAGGACCTAGGGGTTACAGTGGACAAAAAGCTGAATATGAGTCAACAGTGTGCCCTTGTTGCCAAGAAGGCTAATGGCATTTTGGGCTGTATAAGTAGGGGCATTTCCAGCAGATCGAGGGACGTGATTATTCCCCTCTATTCGGCACTGGTGAGGCCTCATTTGGAGTACTGTGTCCAGTTTTGGGCCCCACACTACAAGAAGGATGTGGATAAATTGGAAAGAGTCCAGCGGAGGGCAACAAAAATGATTAGGGGGCTGGAGCACATGACTTATGAGGAGAGGCTGAGGGAACTGGGATTGTTTAGCCTGCAGAAGAGAAGAATGAGGGGGGATTTGATAGCTGCTTTCAACTACCTGAAAGGGGGTTCCAGAGAGGATGGATCTACACTGTTCTTAGTGGTAGAAGATGACAGAACAAGGAGTAATGGTCTCAAGTTGCAGAGGGGGAGGTTTAGGTTGGATATTAGGAAAAACTTTTTCACTAGTAGGGTGGTGAAGCACTGGAATGGGTTATCTAGGGAGGTGGTGGAATCTCCTTCCATAGAGGTTTTTAAGGTCAGGCTTGACAAAGCCCTGGCTGGGATGATTTAGTTGGGGTTGGTCCTGCTTTGAGCAGGGGGTTGGACTAGATGACCTCCTGAGGTCCCTTCCAACCCTGAGATTCTATGATTCTATGACAGCTGATGTAGTTCTGTGAACCAGTACTGTCTTGGCCAACCTGGTGCCATTGGAATTGGCTGCCTTATCCCTTTTCAGTACTCTTGGGATGAGCTGAGCTGGTGGGAATGCATATTGGAGGTAGAGAGGACTGTGGAGAAAGAAGGCATTTGTAATGGAACCCAGGCTGCAGATCAACGTGGAACAAAATCTCTGTTGTTCAGGTTGTTGCAAAGAAATCTACTACTATATACCCCCACTGGTGGAAGATCTGGAAGAGTATATCCTTCCTGATTGACCACGCATCTTGGTATATGAAATCTCTGCTGCATAAATCTGCAGTTGTGTTTATCGCACATGGAAGGTTGAAAGTTTCAGAGATACCTTGTTTCTTATGTCTAATTTCTTGGGCTCCTTGTCTGTTGATTTTTGTTGACTTTGCTAAGACCTCCCAATTGGTGACAACTAATGACCCCGGGGTGGGGTGCATATAAAGTTGCCCGAAGCCCTAGGAAGACACTTGATAGTGACAATCTGCCCCTTTTGATGTTGGTGCCAAAGCAGCAGGTGTCTGCCAGAGAAATTTAGCTAGCTCTAAATGTTCCTTGGTGATGGGCATTGCAAGAGATCCAGGAACAAAAATGTGCAGGATGTCTAGGAGCTTCTGTATTTTCCTGGACCACCTCCACTAGAATCTCTGGTGTCACAGCCCAATCAGGAGATATGGGATTCAGGATGAGATTGTCCTCTGTCTATGACTCCTCATAAGAGCCATTACCAGTCTTTTCAGCTGACAGAGCAGATTGGGCTAACTGTAAAGCGCCCCTGTGAGGTGGTGGTGAAGGGGATCTAGCACTAGACTGGAATGTAGACATTGGTCTTCTAACATGATGCAGCTCAGTAAAGACCCAGGTGTTCATAAGTATAAGGCACAGGTTGGCAAAGGAGGAAGACAGTAGGGAGTAGTCTTCCTCTTTGAGCTTCCACATCCAGGGTAGTAAAACTCAGCCCTCAACTCCATCTCAAGTGTCTACTGGCCTGAATACTTAGACAGGGAACAAACTAGTGAAACCTTACTACTGCCCTCTGAACCTGAGGACTAGAATGAATGGACTGCCTCAGACTTCCCATGTGCTGCCTCTGGTCAGTACCGCTGATGTGCTCAGTATCAGTGAAGGGCCAGTGATCAGTACTGAAGGATGTACCTTTATTACTGCAAATAGTGAGGAATCCGGTAGATATCAGTAGGTCTTTGGACTCAATATAGGATTTCAGTAGCGAATCAGTTGGTGCTGAAATCAGACAGGATAGCATTGGTACCAGAGTTGACAGTACTGGGGATCTTAATACTGGGCAACTTTCGCAATACCAAGGATGTTGGTTTAGAGGCATGGTGACTGCTACCTGTCTATATGCCAAAGGGACCCTTTTGGGACCTTGTACTACCATTTTCAGTTGAGGATCGAGGGGATTTGTGGCTCCTAGAGGAAGGACCTGGTGAAAGAAACTTAAATTTCTTTGTGTGCTCTTTCCTTCCCCTCCACCGAGATTTTACTGGACAAGGAGCATAGGTTTTTAGGAGCAACTCTTTCTACTTCCTAAGCAGAAGAGCTAGCAGGCATGCTTTTTAATGATGAGTGCTTAGAAGTTTCTGCCCCAGGCATTCTGGGGTCTAAAGAGGGATGCATTGATCTCTCCATCAGGAACATTTTCAGAGAAGATTCAGTAGCTCTCTGGATTCTCTTAGAAAAGGATCTACATATGGCATCTCGCTCTGTTATGTGCTCCTCACCCAGGCACAGTAACCATCTGGTATGTCCATCATTGTTTGTCTAAACAGCAGCTGGGAGGCGCAATTATTTTGGCCTTAAAGTTTCATTTTAGACTCTTAATTCAGACAAAAGACTTCACCATTTGCAACTTTTAAAATCTTTTAAAAACTGACTGCAACTTAAAAGAAATTATTTTTTTAAAGATGAAAAACAGCAATTAGAAACAAAAAATGTATTACCAAATATATTTACACAACAGTGATTGTAAAGAAATCATACAGTTGGTGATGTTTTGAAACTGTTGTAACACAACTTTTAACATCTGCTCCACTTAGACTTAGCGTTTTTTCCAGGTGAACTTCCTGCGGGCTCCCTCCTGACCAGGCTTCTTCCGTTCCCTGATACGTGGATCAGATGTCAGTAGTCCAGCTACAGGACAATATGAAGACAGTCATTTTATGAAGAACAGCATTCACTAATATAGTGTGTGTGTGTGTGTGTGTGTGTGACTGTGAGAGAGAGAGAGAGAGAGAGAGCGAGCGCGCACGCGCAGAGGACTTCAGAACAGTTGGTGACTTTGCATGCCACATGAATTTCAACACGTAGGCCCAAAAGGAGGACAAAAGGTACAGCTTGAAACCAACAAAAGGGAATTCAATTTAGTCAAACCCCACAGAATTTTAACACTGTTACAGTATTTGAATTTTGTGCATTATAATACATTACAAATCTTATAAAAATCACCCCAGTGATGTAAAGGACATGTTATTTGTTCAAATATTTTAATTCACTTTTAGACAGCTATAAAAATAATATATAACAAATGGAAGAAAGAGGAAGTTGATAGTAATGAATATAAATCAGAAGTTAGGAACTGTCAAAAACTGGTAAGGGAAGCAAAGGGACATAAGGAGAAATCTATGGCTAGCAGAGTTAAGGACAATAAGGAGCTTTTAAATATTTTAGGAACAAAAAGAATCCTGACAATGGTATTGGTCCACTACTAAATGGTATTGGGAGAATTATCAATAATAATATAGAAAAGGCAGAAGTGTTCAATAAATAGGTCTGTTCTGTATTTGGAGAAAAACAAATGATATAGTCTCATCATATGGTGATAATAATACTCCTTCCATTCCACTAGCATCTCTGGAGGATGTTAAACAGAAGCTACAAAAGTTAGACATTTTTAAATTAGCAGGTGTCCAGATAACATGCATCCAAGAGTTTTAAAGGAGCTGTTTGAAGAGCTCACTGTACTCCATTAATGTTGATTTCATTAAGTCTTGAAGAAATGGGGAAGTTCCAGAATACTGGAAGAAAGCTAATGTGCCAATTTTTAAAAAGGGTAAATGGAATGACCTGGCTAATTCTAGGCCTGTAAGCTTGACATAGATCCCAGGCAAGATAATAGAGTAGCTGATACGGGACTTGATTAATAAAGAATTAAAGGAGTGTAATGTAATTAATACAAATCAACATGGTTTTATGAAAAATAGATCCTATCAAACTAACTTGACATCTGTTTTTGATGAGATTACAAGTTTGGTTGATAAAGGCAATAGTGTTGACGTAAAATACTTAGACTTCTGTAAGGCGTTTGACTTGGTATCGCATGACATTCTGATTAAAAAAACTAGAATATAAAATTAACACGGCACACATTAAATGAATTAAAAACTGACTAACTAATAAGGTCTCAAAATGTAATTGTAAGGGGGGAATCGTCATCATGCAGGTATGTTTCCAGTGGGGTCCTTAGGATTGGTTCTTGGCCCTATACCTTTTAATATTTTTATCAATAACCTGGAAGAAAACATAAAATTATCTCTCAGTCTGCAGATGACAAAAATTGTGGAGTGGTAAATAATGAAGAGGACAATTCACTGATAGAGATCGGGATTGCTTGGAAACCTGGGTGTAAGCAAGTAATATGCATTTTACCATGGCTAAATGTATGTGTATACATCGAGGAACAAAGAATGTAGGCTGTACTTATAGAATGGGTGCGATCTATAAGTACTTATAGAATAGAGTGTGCTCGAGGAAGGGGGCAGAATGGGGCAGGAAGAGGTAGGGCAGGGCAGGGGTGGAGTGGGGGTGGCGCCTGGGGCAGAACTGAGGGTCAAGTTCTCCCCCCCTCCCCATTGAAAAGTGGGCACCTGTGGTGACTCTGAAAAAGATTTGGGGCTCATGGGGATAATCAGCTGAACATAACCTTCCAATGTGACGCTCTGGCCAAAAGAGCTAATGCAATCCTGGGATATATAAACAGGGGTTTCTTGAGTAGGAGTAGAGAGGTTGGTTATTTTACCTCTGTATTTGGCATTGGTGAAACCATCGCTGGAATAGTGTCCAGTTCTGATACCCACAATTCAAGAAGGATGTTGATTAATTAGAGAGGGTTCATAGAAGAGCCATGAGAAAGATTTAAGGATTAGAAAACATGCCTTCTCGTGGTAGACTCAAATAGCACAATCTGTGTATCTTAAAAGAGAAGACTAAAGGGTGACTTGATTACATTCTGCAAGTATCTAATAGGGAACAAATATTTAATACTGGGCTCTTCAATCTGGCAAAGAAAAGTGCAGCACAATCCAATGGCTGGAAGCTGAAGCTAGACACATTCATACTGGAAATAAAGCATAATTTTGTAATGATGTGGGTAATTAACCATACGAACAATTTATCAGGATTGTGGTGGATTCTCCATTACTGACATTTTTAAAATCAAGATTGGATGTTTTTCTAAAAGATATATGTGCTAGGAATTACTTTGAGGAAGTTTTGTGGCCTGTGTTATATAGCGGGTCAAACTAGATGATCCAAATGGTTCCTTCTGGGCTTTGAATTACTTATTCATAGATTCCAAAGCACGTTAAGCAGAGACAAAAGCTGCTTAGAATTATGCTGCCTTCATTATCAGTAGGAGTTTTCAACATATTTCCCTCTAGTCTATTTAAAAACTCAATGTTTCTAATTCTGCAGTTGCAATAGTGTGGTATCTTCTATATATAGGAAGATATCAGTTACTGCAACTAGCTAGGGTGGTAGTTGTTTTAATGGTGCCTTCTGAATAAGGGAAAAAGGAGGACCCTCTAATCTTGCCTATTTAAAGTAACCTACTTATACTTATGCTCCTTGTCATCCCTTCAGATCAAGTTGCAACTAATCCACTGGTAGCCCCAATATTTTGGTGCTTGAATGCAGGAACAAGAACCTTTAGAATATACAAGATTTGTTTCTATTCAACTGATTAGCAATCTTGGAATCTTTTCATCCCACAAAATTTGGACCCAAAGTTTTTCTCTGACTTGATATATTACTACATGTTGTGTTTCTGCACTGACGGGATGCAGCCTAAGCAGGGGTTCTCAGGCTGGGATTGTGACCCTAACATCTCATGAACAGGTGCAGAGGCTATTCAAAGAGGAAATACAGTTGGGACATTTGAGAGATGTCAGGAAGACTGACTATTAAAACTATTCATGACTAAAGTCTGGGTCCTGAAAACACTTATACACATGAATAGTCCCACTGATTTCAATGGAACTACTCACTTCTGCGTTTTCGGAGAGTTGGGCCCTTAATCTTCTTAATCTTAGTCAGTTACTGGAAAAGTGTGTAAACACATAGTACTGTTGGAATTACGCATTCTTTCCTACTTATGCTCATACCTTGCCTCATAAATTCCACTTCATTTTCACTGATGAAACTACATAAGGCTCTCGCAGAGGCTAAACGGATTGCTCCAGCCTGTGAGGATCTCCCTCCACCAGAGACGGTACAGACCATATCATGTTTTTCAAGTCTATCAAGGAACTGGAATGGGAACATTAACTGTTCTCTGGAAAAATAGAAGATACACACTGTATTTAATTTTTATAAATTGCAGATTATATATAACATTGGTAGTTTATGAGAGAGTTAAATGATGACTTGACATATGTAATCTAAAGAAATGCAAGCTTCCCTGCACTGCTTTGCCAATATGTTAAACCCAGATGTGAAAGGACAATTATGCATTTAGATTATTGGCATATACAAGGTGTTTGAATTGTATAGCCAACAGGAGGAATAAAATAAACCCACATTGGCTTGTTCTAAGGAAACCTTTTATAACTTATCTTCAGAAATCTTGTCAGTGTAAGATGAACTGAAATTGTGTGTGCAGTCCGTGCAGTCTGAAATTTTAGGTGAAGTGTCTTGAATTACATTGTTTGTTTGTACTCTACTGATATATGCTGGAGTACGACTGCGTGACTACTGCCCCTGGGACTCTCCAGAAACAGATGTATTTCAGGACTGTATTCCAGTAAACCCAAGAGTTTCTCTGAGCTGAGCAGATCCCATAACTAAAGTACCAAAATGATCAGCGTTCTTATTCTTTACAACCCTCCTTGAAAAAAGACAGATGACAGACAGCTCTCAGCCCATACAATTTGAGTTCTCACGATCATGAGGAAAAATGGAAACAAGGTGAAGTCTTCTGAAACTAGATACTTCTACAGGAACAGAGGACAGTGTTAGCTTCATAGAGCTAAAGATCCATGCAGAAACATCAAGAAAAAAAAATCTATCAAGTTACAATAATAATAATAATAAATAATCTTGGCCCTTTTTGATGTTTTGAATACTTGAAATGCTCTACCAAAGCATGATGGTTTCTGTTTAGGTTGTTAATGTTAAAACAGATACATGGTGCTCTCACCTGTCTTGCATCACTGGAAAATAACATAAAAAATCTAGTCCATTCACTGTAATTTTTCCGCTTCCATTGTCATAAACTACTGCGGTTGCTCGCGAAGTCTTTCTTTTGCCTTAAAATAAACAAAGCACTCTTTTATTACTGTGGATTCATTATTTTTCAGCGTATCAAATGAAAAAAAAGCCAAGTAGATCTTATATTTTCATACAGAAGCAATGATTTTCTTTTTGGAGGTAAAAAGGGGTGTGTGTGTAAATATAAGCAACATTCAGCATGCTACTGCACTAAATAGATTTGATCATTTTGTTAACGTTCATGGAAATGAGAGAAAAAGGACAAAACCACCAGTATATCCCACACAGTACAACTTTGAACAGTTTTACTTTCGAAGATGAGAAGCAATATTCTGAACACTAAAGAGTAACTGCAAAAGATGATTGAATGTGGTAATGATACAGGAGGTACTAAAGCAGTTTGTTGCACTTGTGCATGTTCCGTATCTACCATCTCATATGAAGCATCATTGCAGGAGCTAATAATAAACATATTTTGAAAAAAAAAATGAAGATATTTTGTTAAAAAATGTACAACAGAACATCAGTTTAATAAAGAATGTTCATATGAATCTGTACACACAAATTATTTCTACTGGTATGAACAGTGCTGCTACAATTTCTTGTCCACATTTAGTAAGATGTCATCGTAAACTATCTACAGAGTTTTATATCTCTGTGAAAACATTAGCTCTGACCTAAAATATGACATACAAAATCTCCTGGTTTCCAAAAGAAATTGCCTGGTTTACAACTCTGAGCTCCGGTAATGTTAAAAAAGTTGTTTGATAAATGAATTTTGAAACCTGTTAGCCTGTGAAATAGATCTGTGCTTTTGTGCTTTTAAAGGGAAAATAAGATAGTTATTGAACTTCTGAAAACTGGCTATAATGCCTTTTTTTAAGCAATGCCAAGTACCCATATCTACTAATTTCAACAACTAGTGATTTACTATTATTTTGAAGGCTCTATTGTAGATCATCATTGATCATTAGATAATGGCATTTGTGCCATACACTTCCATTTTGATACCAAGACGTCCATGAAAGAATTGTAAAATATCAATACAAGTGTATGAAATAAAGAAATGCACCAACTAATGCAAGACTTTGCTGAGTGTTGGGGTTATAAGACATTTCTGAGTCTCAGCTGGAGACCTTCACCACTTCAACCAGACAGACAAACTTGAAATTATTACCTTCCCCAGTGCTGAAGGCCACTCCTTGCTCATCATATTGCAGGGGCTCAATTATCACCTTTTTTAATTGTATAGCTAGTTCTTTGCGAAACTTTAGCACATACTCTTCTTCGATGTCACAACATGGCAATGTCACTAATCTTTCTAGCAGCTGAATACACATCGAATACTGTAGACAATAAAAATTCATTAAGAGATGCCGGTGAAATTGCATTTGCTAAAACTTTCTATTTTTATATACTTGATCTTTCCTTCTTTGCTTTTATTGATGATTTTTGACAAGATGACACTTTTGCATCCACGTGCTGCTTCAAAAATAGCATGCAAATGCATCATTTTCTGTGCGACTAAAGACATCTAATCCTTTCTTCAGGCAACAATGAATCTTGAAATCAGAGTACACCCAACCTCTTTGTAATACAGGATTATTATATTAGAATGAAGTTCATCTAAATTTTAAAAGAAAACTTCTACTGGGCCTTGGATCTGAATTTTTTGTTATTAGAATAAGGAGAAAAGCTTACCCACTCATTTCCAACATGTCTATATAGAATTTTATTTTACTAAACTGCACCTCAATGATTATATTTCATAATACATACGGGAAACATATCTCTTTGGCTGTTCAAGCTGAGTTACTTTAATGTTTATGATTTCCTTTAAATCTGAACAATCAAGATATTTAAAAATTCAAGAGATACTTGACTTAAAGGGCAACCTCTTGAAATAAATTATCCTTTGCTCCTGTGTGCTTTTTTCCTAGTTCTTGAACATGTGATTAGAAAGTAAACACCTCAGCATTAACCCCTTTGTGCTGAAAGCTGAGATGGCCTGCTACAAGGCATTACTTGCAGGAGTTTTGAAACACCGGTAACAAAGAAATATAAGGATTGTGTATAAGAAAATGTTTACACTTTTTTCCTACTTATAGGGTATTTTTAAAATTACTTTTGAGAATTCTTTGTACCTATGCTGTATTTCCAGCATCTTCTGTAGTGGGCTACTTTCTTACAAATAAATTAGCAGTATCAGTAGATATTTTGATATCACTTGGAGAAATGCGATGTTTTATTTCAGTCCAATGTTCAAATGCAGATTTCTGTGGCAATGCCTTTTTGGGGGAAAAATGACATTAGCATAACACGTATGCGCCAAATGCCTTTAAAAGTGGGGAAAAAAATCAAATTGTGGAAGCTGTAAATGAGGAAAACCTCCGACAGTTCTCGGAGCATGCAGAAGAAGAAAAAAAAAATCAATTGCTTCCATTTTGTTTAGTACTCTTAATGCGAGCACCACAGAAAGCTTTGCTGCAACAACAAAACAAGATAAATTGAGCAGGCAAAAGAGTACAGCTAATATCTAAAGGACTCAATACATGCAAACATTTCAATTTGTTTCCAGAGGCTGAGCCTTTGTGCCTTTTTGTATTTATTCACAGGCCAACCCCTAGTATGGTATTTTCTAGCCCACTGATATTTCATAGAAGTGTGAGGTACGGTAGAAAGGCAAGCTGTGAGGAACACTAAAATGTCTGATATGCTTGTGAATGCAGAACAATTCCTGGGGCTTTGGTAAAATAAACAGGAAAATCCATACCGACCATCACAGTATTACAAGAGATACTGAAATTGAGGACTGCTTCCATTGCTAGTGAGATGGTCTGTAGTTTGAATCTCTAAGGGATGGTGGAATACACAGCAATAAAGGATGTAGAGGATAAAATATCTAGAATGCTTAGACAAAAGGTGTCAACCCTGTCTGGTGCAGCCCAATTCAAACTTCAAATTCCACTGGGAAATTAAGGTTCCATAGGTAAGATGTAACTTAGAGGGTCATACAGGCAGACTGGATCTGGATTTTTGAACCTCTGTTCTTATTTGGAAAACCTCAGTATAGTAGAAACATCAGCATTATTCCTCACCCATGGAAACCAGGGGCAATAGTGAGTTAACAGACTTGTTCTTGGAAATGCAAGTAGTAAGGTGCCAGATGCAGAGTTCTTCAGAATCAATTTCACATGATGCAAGAATATTGCAGATAATGGTCTGTCTTGTCTATAGTAGGGAAATTTTGCAAAAATTTCCCACCATCACTACCATCAGTTCAACTTCATCAATAATAGTAACATTGGGAGCCCTATAGATGAGCCCAACCAATGGCAATGGGGTTTTAAGCACAGTGTTAATTAGACCTTCTCTGCGCAGGGTTATATGACACAGCGATGGCACATCTACACAAGGGCTCCCAATGATGTTACCACTGATGGAAATGGATCATGTTAACAATGGTGGGAAATTTTTGTAGCATGCATGAGGACAGAGATAACACGCCAATATGACAAACATTTACTTAGACGGGGGAGCTGGAGCGGGGAAAATGGACGATATTTTTTTTAAAAAGCACCTGCCTCCAAGACATACATTTTTGGGATCCTAAATGCAGCCAGAGTCTGTATTCTTAAGATACAGGTCCCTTAAATTAAAAAGATTAATTACTCACATCGTGATCTGACAGTTTTTCCACTAACATTTCTTCCAATTCCGTCTTAATCAGCCATCTGCTGTCAATCAGGTTTCTGTTTAAAATATCACATATATTCACTTTTTAATTAACCATGCAATTAGAGTTATATCACAAAGGACCATACATACAGTCAGGCTTGGTTTGGAAATATATTTTCTACTGAAAAACAGTATGATATTCACTATGTGAATGTGATTTATAATGTTTAAGTTAGTTATAAAAGCTCTTTCGTATGAAAGGAATGGTAACTACATTTATTAAATTCACTGCATCAAGAGTTAATTATGAATTTTACTTAAGTGTCACTCATTATTTCTACTGAAGTTAAAAGCCAATCAGCAGTTTCATGATAAGCTAATTTTCCACAGATGTATAGCTCGGTTCTAAAAAACCTGGCCCACAAGGTTTCAGCACCAAAAAAAAAAAAAAAAAAAAAAGCACAAAACTATATTCAAGACAACAACAAGGCCTTGTCTACACTAGATCTTCCCCTGATAATCCTTGCTCTTACTGGTGCAGCTCTGCTGGTGGCAGCAATGGTGGGAGTGCTCATATAGGAAGGGAACTAGCAGTCACTGGCATTTTAACCATGTCATCGAGACCTACTCTGAGCTAGGTTAGACAACATGACAGTGCTGGACTCTATATCAGTACTCCCACTGTCGCTATCAACAGAGGAAGTGCGCTAGTGGTAGCAATGGTGGAAATTTTAAAGAAAACAGTCCAGTGTAGAGAGACAGCCTTAAGGTCTGAATTAAGTTAAACCAATAAAAGAGAGGAAATTTAAAGCACTGTCCCAAATATGCCCTTTTCAGGTAGGTATTATGTTAAAAGTGTCCAAACATTGGCTGATAAAACAGCATACTTCATATAGTAATGGGGGTGAGATTACAAGGTGACCTAAGGATGAAGTCTTAACTATTATATTTTTGCTATTGTAGATTTGTTAAAAACAATCAATGCCAATTAATATTTTTAGTGGCACAATTAAAGGCCCCAATTCTGGGAAGCATCATTATTCAGGGCTATACTTAAGCATATACTTAACTTTAGCATGGGTTTAAGTGCTTTCCTGAATCAGGACCTAAAATGACCTCATCCCCCACTGCCTGACAACGTTACTGTTTTCACTGGCAGCTGAAGTCATGATCCTGCAAAGATTTCAATACATGCTTATCTTTATACATGAGCAGCCTCAATGAAGTCAATGGGATTACTCACATGTGTAAAGTTATATGTGTGCTTAAGTCTCTGCAGGGTCAGGGCCTAATCTTGTAGTTAGGATTGCAAATGTCTGTATAACAGCCTGTTTTCAGCTGCTCAATTCTCTGAAAATTTAACTCTAAAATTCTTCATTTTAGAGTTAAACTATCTATTCTTGTCCCAGTGGAAGAGGCACATATTTTTTGGAAAACTTGAAAAAAAAAAATCCTTCCAACCACTTGTTTTTTAGAACATGAAAGAAATTTTGACCACCATTATTCACATGAGTAAACCAATTGGCTAAATTTTGGAAGGAATCACATTAAATAAGATTATTTTTCAGCAGCATCCACTATGAACTCCAACCCCATTCTTCCCTGCTCAGAAATTAAAGGTATGTCTACGCAGCATTTTGGAGCTAGCGGGAATGAGCTTTCTGGCCCGGGCAGACAGACAGACTTGGGCTAGCAGGGATTCACGCTAGTGCACTAAAAATAGCTAAGGAGACAGCATTTTGAAGTTGCAGCTTGGGTTGGAGCTTCAGATTCGAAGCCACAACTTCGAAGCTGTGTCTACACAGCTATTTTTAGAATGCCAGCCTGAGTCTGTCCACCTGGACAGGAAGGCTGACTCCTGAAGCTCCAAAAGCCTGTGCAGATAAATCCTAAAGGGCCTCTCCTAGAAAGGTAGGATGAATAAACTCTACACGCCATAGGAAACTTTAATCACAAAGGAACGCGGACTTCAGTCAACTAAGAAACAAAGATAAAAAACTGGTGAACCAAATGTCTCATGCTAAAGACAAATGTCTCATGCTAACACAACTGTACCAGCTACCAAAATAGAAAAGCATAGCAAGGTACACTGAAGTAGTTATAACCCAAAAAACCACAGTGCTGGAGAAAAAAGATATAGGAAGCTATGCACGCCTTCATTGCAATTTACCCATAAAAATAATCAACACACAAAATTAACTGCTAAAATAGAAAAAAACTGCAGATCATCATTATGGAGAATTGGAACACTACTTAATGCTGACTTGACACATTGCAGGCGCATTATGAAAGAACTACAGCCCTGAAAAATCAACCATTTAACTGGGAGAAAAAGGAGTGGACCGTGAGAATATGACACAGATTCCTTGGTTTCAATGGCACCGCTCCAACCCTATAAACCTTCTCTGAATCCTGACTGCCCACTCAGTCTATGGAGGAATTACTACAAAAAATTCTCAAAACACAACTGGGCTATTGCATCCTAGTTTCTGGATTCCTCAAAGGAAGCAAACTGCACCCAGGTTTTATAATATTGATTAATTTCAAAGACTGACAAGCAATCCTGACTGCAGCTATTAAAAAGGCTCATTAACAGACAAATGACCATTACGGTCTTCCAGGAATTTTCCGTTGACCTTCAATAGAAATGACTAACCAATAACCCAGTCAGTAAAATCCTCAAGGAAAATGGCATTGAACATAGAACCATCTACCGTGAAAACCTTCTGTGGAAAAAAACCCTCAAAACATCTTCACTCAACAAGAATACTTAAATATTGTTCTCCATCCTCTTCTAGTCTCAGTTATGTGCTAAACAAAGGTAAGAAGCTAAGAGAAAGGAGAGAGAAATTGTTTCTATTCTTTTCCGTTTGGAAGAGAAAGAAAAAAAGGGGTAAGGGAAAGTAAAACTACTCAAATATGTTGGCACTGGGAAGAAAAAAGAGGAGGATGTTAAAATTGGAATGGTTAATATAAACACAATAAGGAACCTATTAGATTCACTGAGTGTTGAATCACTTAGCCATAATTAGGAATTATGATCAGAAATGATTGGTCTTATGACTGAAATGTTAACTGTATTGCCAACTCTTATGAATTAATCATGAGTCATGGGATTTTGGCACCTGCAGGACAAGCTCTCATGATATGAGATGCTGCTCCATTCCTGCTATCTCCAGGGCTAAACTCCCAGGCAGAACCTAGTGCAAGAGCTTGTGGGGCTGAGGACACACACCTGGCCTTGCCATTGAACCCTGCCTTCACGTATGGATTGGCTCCCCATCTCAGCAGCATCTCCTGTCTTTGTAGCTCATATAAATCTTTACTGAACAATAACTGAAACACTTGATCTACGGTCAGAATGCTTTGTGTTTCTTGGTTGTTCATTGCTTTCTGAGCTCCATTTTATAGCCCTTGTACAGGAAGGAATATGGTGGGGAAGGTGGGAAACTAAGAAGGAGAGACACTAATAGGAAATGGATGGTAGTTCCCCTATTTTAAGAATAGGAGGAGAAGCTAAGTGGAGTCTCCATCTGAGCAGTCAGGGAGAGGTGTGCATTTTTTGTGACTTAAAGTTGATGTTCCAACTAAAAATTATCACACACACGTGGCAGAGAAGTAGATAGGTATACATGTGTTATAAAGTAAAAAAACAACAACAACAAACAACGAAAAAAACCCTAAAAAAACATTCCTTTTTTAATCATCTCATGGTTCTTTTGGGGTCTGACTAACGGTTTTTGATCTCCTGAGGTTGGCAATACTGTGTTACTTCACATGAATTATTTCAAAATTGTCTCTCCAAAAATCAAATTAAAAATGTTTGAAACCAAGCCTGTAAGAAGTGCTAAAATAATATATTAAAGCAATTTAAGAAAACGGATACCAATATTAGTGCAAGCCGGAAACTTACATTTGTTTTCTGTTCTCAGCAAGTAAGCCTTGGGCTCTCAAGTGGTCTTGGTATTTCTGAATGTCTAGCAGTTTCCCATATATTTCCTAAAATATATATAAATATGCATTAAAGGGTACAGATATTTTATTATTTATATGGTTTTAAATAACAAAATATTCATACATTACTTATCTATGTATAAGTATTATCCAAACATCCTGAAGATTACAAAAAGATATAAGGATGATTGTAAAAATGGCTACAGTATTTAACAACAGTTAAAAGTACACTGCAGGTTCAAAATGTATACAAGATCCTGATCCTGCACTCACTACTGCTCATGACAGTAAAGTTAAACATGTGCGTAACTGTTTGAAGGACTGGTGCTTAAGTAATTCTCAAAACTAAAAAGGATGTGGGCAATATATCTATATCTATTTATATAAATAACACAATTACTGGCCTGAACTTTGAAATGCCTTTTTAGAAAAGGTAAGCATTTATATAGTGTATTCCAAAAACGTTTACTGCCATGCAACTCTGTTAATCTTGGTGATATTTATTATATTTAATATTTGCATTACAGTAGCACTTAGAGGCCCCAACTAAGATCACGGCTTCCTTGTGCTTGGGGAAATGCATAAACAAGTCTGCTTTCTTAAAATACTAGTCTGTCAAAACTCAGCAAGCCACACATACAGTATAGCAAGTACATTTTTGTCACTGGTGTATTTTCAAATATGATGTGTAATAATGAATGTTAGAACTTTAGGTTACGTATCAATATATGTAAAAAAAGGTATTGCAAGGGTATAAGGATTCAAAACTATTTCAGTTTCAGTGTTACTATTTATGTGGAGTTTAGCCCTTTTCTTTGTTGGAATACTCTATGCTTATCTAGAGATTCCTTGCACAGATAAAATGAGGGATTGAGGATGCACATTTAGATAGGTTTTTAAACTTTCCTTAATTGATTTCTTACCCATTTAGTAAAACTTCTACATAAGCCCCGTCTACATTAGGAAAATTTTGTAAAAAATTCCTGCCATTGTTAACACTGGTTCACCTGCAGCAATAAATATTTTGAGTCAGAGTCCCTTCTCCTTTCCTCCCAGAGCATACCCATAGGAGCAGAG
Organism: Chelydra serpentina; assembly: GCA_037349315.1. NCBI lineage: Eukaryota > Metazoa > Chordata > Testudines > Chelydridae > Chelydra > Chelydra serpentina. Next base: position 111,782,241 of record JBAIAC010000004.1, read on the forward strand.
TTAAGGCTGTCTGGTTGCCATAACTGTGCATTTCCATACTTTCAAATGTTAGGCTTAACTTTAATTCTGAATTTCCTGAGTTTCTATTGTTTTTTTGATAATTTAACATTCTCATAATTCTTTTTAAACCCTGAGGTTATTGCTCTATATACTCTCAATCTTAATTGTTTTCTTCAAGAATCTAGCTTTCGGATGAAGCTAAATTACCCACAAGTTTAGTGTTCATGCTAAAAAGAAACATCAAATGCTTTGAGTTACAGCAGCAACTTAATCCTAAGTAAAGTAAGTGAAGACTTTGGGCAACAAATAATATTTATAAGAAAAACAGAAGTGGTGGTACTACAACTAAATACTGGAAATTCCAAAGAACTAGCAAGTGCTGACAACACAAGCCTCATGAATGAGCACTGTGTACTCGCTTCAATTATTTTACGAAATACAACTGGTGCTAATAAAAACCTCAACATTCACAGCCCCAGCTATCTGCAGCATCAACAATATCTTCCTATACTTGGAACAGGAGATACTATAGTGCTGCAATTACTGTGGAGTGGCAAGGATTAAATTTTTACATTTTATATACTACTTTACAAAAAGTGCAAAATTTAAAACAGTGAAACAGACGAAATGTAGGAAAGCCTCTGAGTTTTTAGTAATAACCACTGTATGAAGTGCTAATTGTTAAAATATGCAATATCATAATTTGAAATCAGAGAACAAAGATGCTGATGCAACACTTAAATACCATTTAACACTTAAATAATAAAGAACTTCCTTACAGTAGTAAGCACCCACCAATCATGATTTTAAAGTTTCTTTATAAATATACATTCCCAGTAGGATTGCAATAAAAATATACAGATATTTAAAAGTATCAGAATAAGTTAACCATAGGTTTATTGATTTTCTAAAGTAGTTGCATTCAAAGTACTTAAATAAATGGTTGTGGAATCAATTTAAAAGGAATCTGTGATGCAGGCTGGTGCTGAGATTTATAATAATGTAATGAGCAAAATAAATATTTTTGGAACAACAACTCAAGTGTATAGAACCTCTGAAGTAAAAAAAACAAACTGCTTTACAAATAGCACAGACCAGACTGAACTGTAGCAATAAGCCTTCCAGTAACTTTTTGGATTTGGGTAGGCACAATAGAAATCAACTAATTATGATCAAATCTGTGAAGAATTTTCTCCCAATCTGTGGCATTTGTGGGTGTCTACTTCTATATTTTAAGATCTGATATCTTAAGACACAGGAAACATTATTCAAAATATCTGTAAGACTGAAATAAACGGCTCCTACATCCCAATACCTTGTGAGATACCTCAGTGTAATTACCTGGTCTGGTCTCTCACTTTGTAGGCTAGTGAGATATGGAAAGTGCTACTCACAGAGCAAGCATCTCATGTCACTCTGAAGCAACTCTTGCAGTTCAGTTAGGATCAGGGTTAAAAGGCAGTCACCCATCAAGAAAAACATTCATAGAGTAGGGTTGGATGGTGTGAGGTTTACCTGAGAATAGATAGAAATTTTTTGCATCTATGGGGTAGAAGTGTCAGGTAGAAGCAAGAAAGCTAGCTTCTTCTCTGGGGCTAAATGTTTTCTTGATAGCAGGTCAGGTGACTGAGGCTATGTCTACACTGCAAAGAAAAAGCCATGGAACCAAGTCTCTGAGCTTGGGCCAATTGACTCATAGGACTCAGGCTGCAGGGCTAAAAATAGCAATATAGACATTCCTGCTCAAGCTGGGCTCAGACTCCAAGCCCTCTACCCTCCGCTAGGTTCCAGAACCCAGGCTGCAGCCTAAGTGGGAACATATACACTGCTATAGCCTCACGTCTAAGCCCCAAGAGCCCAAGTCAATTGACCTGGGCTGTGAGATTCAATGCTGTGGGGTTTTCTTCGCAGTGTAGCCATACCTTATGAGGCTTGTCCCAATAAAATAGAGGGCATGAAGAAGTGGGTTCCTATGAGTGGCCTAAGACTTTTGGAAGTGGAATGAGTAAAGCTGGGAATGCACAAGAAATTTTTGGCCATGGAAAGGTTTGACCTAGACAGAGCTTGGCAATTAGGAAAGGGGCTGGATTGACAGCCCTTGTAAATATGTGGGAAGGCTGTTCGCTTGACTCCTGACCCTACAGCTTCTTCTCTTCTCATGTATAGAGGCATACAGTACCATCTTCCTATCTGGTGAGAAAGCAGATGCACTGAGGCAGCTGGGACACCTATCTACCTCCTTACTGACCTAAGAGCAAAGTGGATTCTGGAGCACGTCAGACCCTGAAGTGAGATTATTAGAGCACCACCAGGATTTGGAATGCCTTACTCACTTCATCCTAATATGCACATAATTTATTTGGATGGTTAGCAGATAGTACTAGAATCCTGTGCTAAGTACAAAGACAATTGGGATGAGAGCTGCTGTAATGGAAAGAAAGGGAGGAAATACAGTTGCAAGTTTACAGTAAACTGGCCTTAGTCTGAAGTGATTTTAAATTGTAATTAAAATTGCTTTGGGTAACATGCAACAAGTGTAGAGGGAGACCTTGAATAGTCATTAGGCTCAGAAGCTCTACTGAGATGATACTTCTTTTGTTTCACTCTGCCTGTTCAGAGACTTGGAAGTTCATGGTCAAAACTAAAAATCACTAGAAACATTTTTTCAAAAAAAAAAGGAAACTTCAAATCTGCATAAAAAATTAGGGTTTTCCTGAGAATTTTTGAAAATGCCAGTTTCCCATAATGTACTGAAATTCCATTATGTGCATTTCTAGTGAGAGAAAGAGTTCCTATTTTCTGGAATGTTTTTATCAGAGTGACTTACTGTCTACATGAAAAAAATCTAGACTAGGGAAAAAATGGAATGCCATAACAAATGTACTTCTCCTACAATCAGTGTACATCTTATGGTAGGAGAGGTCTTCTCATGAAATACAGGTGTCAATACCTTTCAGTTTTGCTTCTTTCATTTCTCTCATGGGATGAAATTTAGGTTACAAAACTTTATGGACAGGAGTAGTTCTACTACTTCATGGGACTATTCATGTGTAAAGGTAAGCACATGCATAATACTGCAAGATTCAGGACTTAAGAGGATAAGATGCAATCATGATGTTAAATGCTATTTTGCAAAATAATCATATATAAAGCCAAACAATTACATCTAATAACCCTCATTTCCCAAAAATTATAGGAAACTACTGTAGAGACTCTCACTATTCAGAAGACTTTATTAATCACTTCAAGATGCAATAGTCAAACTCATGAATGTATGCCTGTTGTCTTGTAAACTCAGCTATTACGCAAACAAAATAGCTGATTTTACAAGACACTAGGCAGCCATAAATGCTCCCATATCTAATGGAAGGATCAAATCCTTAATATAAAAGAGTGCATCCTAGTACAAAGGATTTATTATTATTACTAAATAAATTGAGGACAGGAATGAGGACAGGATCATTGAAATGTATCCTCAAAGTACAGAGCAGCTTATGAAAAAAATCTAGCTTTTTTGGGGGGGTGGGGGCACATTTTAAAGGCCTGGAGGACCCAGAACATCATGCATTACATTCTTTAGGTCATTTGGCTACCTTGAAAGTGTACATTTTTTTACTTTGATATATTATTTTTAGTTTTTTAAATCAAAACACTCAATATACTTAGAACGCCCTGGGATGTAAATTACTTTCTTTTAATACAATTTTGATAAAGGTAGCATAAGGCCACAATGATGTTTCCATTCACTGAGATTTCTGGAAGGGAATAATAATCAGGACTACTACATAACCTACAAAATTTGTCCAACAAAAAAATGTATAAAATAGACCACTTTGTCTTGTTCATCACATTACAAAACCTGACTATATCACTTGCTAACAATATAATTTTCCATGTCGTATTCAAAGTGCAACATTTTGAATGAGCTGAATAGCCACAACACATGTGAAGCGGTTAAATTCTCTCAATGTACGTTAGAGTTACATGCAACAAATCCCTTGCACATCAAGAGGTGAATAAACTGCCCTGTCCCCAAGACTAAACTATATTCAACAAGCAGAACAAAGAGAGCAATGTGAATACAAAGGATATTCAAGTTTTATAGAAGTCTTACTTAATATTCAAGTCATACATTCACATATAAACTGGATCTTATAAGATGTATGGTGAATGTATGTATTCACTACTTTTAATAGATGTCTAACATTTTTGATTAACATTACCTAAACAAATGGCATTGCTGTGACTAGCTGTCTCAACTGCAATTAATACAATCTGAGATCCCTGTCAGTAAATGCAGTTGTGACTGACAAACATTTAGGCCAAATAATCATTTCTTTATCCTATTTATCACTCTTTATGTAGCAATTTAAAAAAAAATCCATACATGGTATTGTCATTCATGCAAATACTGCATTAACATGCAATCTTTTCTTTCTCCCAGCTGTATGAATTACAGTTTTGGTAGTTTAAAAGAAATCAACCTATAATTCTTATATAACACATTTAGCCTGATGAGAGATTTAAAACAATGTTAAGCATTGTATACAGATTTCACCTTTTTTTGCAGCTGCTTAACTAAAAGGATGTTAAATCCTGTTTAATTAATTCTGCTTTATATAATTCTATTTAATGGAGACATTTAGGAATGTCCCAAGAACACTCAAGTACTTTAAAATATCCTACAGTAATGAAATTTGTTTGTCAAGCAGATTTCATTTGAAGAAGATTTAATCAAGTGGTATTGTAACAGGATACACACTATCCTTTGTAAGACTATTTCTTAGGCAATCTTACATACCCTTTTTTAAAAGGCTAGGAAAAGCTAAAAATAAAATTGTGCTCCTTGTAAAATTTGTAATTTCTTCATTATGATGGAATGCAACAAAACATCTTGCCCTTGGGTTGCTCTGTTTCAGCCAAAACAAATGCAAATGGCTTGTCAGATGACAGCTGTTTGATAAGGCTCCTCTACAAGACCTGCATGCTTTACTTTTTTCCGTGAAACTTGGGATGAAAGGCAGAAGGCAGGAAGAGAATTAATGTAGCATACAGTCTAAAGGCAATGCTACAACCGTGATTAAGTAGAAAAGTTAAAAGGCACAGATTTTCCACAGCCTCGCTGCGTGCAACCCATCCGTGTAACAAGTTGACAGGCCTAGCGCGTCAGCTCCATCATCCTCTCCGACAGCTAAAACGCAGCATTGCATCCCTTTTCAGAGAAAATTTGCGTCTGCACCATGAAGCGTTGTACATTATTTCTTAGCACTGCAGGGGGCTCAAGTCCATATGGAACCTTCACAAATATTACCACAGATCAAACCAGCGGCGTTTCGAGGCAGATTTGACATACCTATTTAAATGAACAGCAGGGGTCCTCGGGCTGCCTCAGGCTGTGCAGGAGAAAACCTCTGTGGAAAGCCTATGCTGCAGCTCCATTACTCAGCAAAGACACACTCTACATTTATCATTCATTTCATTTCTGCCAGGGCAAGAAGCTCATTTGCCCAAGGTCAACAAAAAACGAAAAAAGGGTTTTTTCCAAGAAATAAATGTACCTGACAAGTGGGGATTTTGTCCTTTGGGTTTGTAGAGCACAAACAAACACCAGATAATTCTCAAAAATAAAGGAAAGCTATGCACAGAATTTGATTTTTGGGAAAAGTCCAATAAATGTTATAACTTTTTCAGGAGTACATAATGAGGAAAACAGAATCTGACAGGAGCAAAAAATTGAAAGTGCCTGACTACAAAAGTGAGTCTTTTTTTGTCTTACATAACCATGCATTAAAATACTACACATCTCTCTACAAGGCTCTTCTAGGGAGTCAAAGAATTTATGTGCTACCAATGGGCATATTTATAAAAGGGCTCTCCAGAACACACAATAAAGAAGTTGGGACCAGTAGTGTTCTATCAGATGTAGCTTTTATCGTAAGGTAAATGGACAGAGATCCCATGGTCTTGCAACCATACTAACCTAAGTGCACATTAAGTTTACATGAAAAAAAACAATCTTTAAACATTTAAAAAATATAAATCTATTGAGCTACTTCATACAAATTTCCTTCACATTAAATGTCAACACATTTCTGCAATTCTTCTCTTTAAGACGAAAAACATATATTTTAAATCGGACAATGAATAATCCTAAATCTGGTCATCTCTGTTGGATGGACATTCATCACCGCTAAGCTTTACTGATACTAAATTAAACTACAGTTTAAAGTGAAAAATGTTCAGAATATTCAGACCTAATTCATAATAAAACACAACCAAACAAAAAAGGCAAACAAACCATTTGCTGTTAAATTAGGCAACAACTTCTCTCTAAATGAAAGAATAAATATTATGACTTAACAAAACACATTACGTTTCACCTCTGGTGGTGGTATTATGGTCCATTATGAAATCACTAGGTAAATTCTGAAGCTTCTGAAATGTAGTTCTAATGTAATGTTTTACTTGGCTTAGAGTTAACATTATTTATCAGAAACTATAATGTACTTACATGCATTAATGAATAAAATGACTGCTTGCCAGTATAAAAGAGAAAGTGAAATGGACGGTGATCTTCTCCCCATTGGATTGCTAATGAAAAGCAAAATTAGACAAAAAAGCAATAATATACAGCAACTGAATAATTGTATTTAAACTGCAGTTATAAACCTCTTTTATAATACTAATTACCTTTTAAAATACCAGAGAGTAAAGACATTTCATGGGTATTCAAACAGTCTGGAAAACTAATATTTTAACATACCTTTTTACAACCCACCTCAATCTGCTAATATAACCAGCTATTTTTAATACAACATTCTAAATCTCTCATTACATAATGGAAGCCCTGCTCTATATCGTAAACAAAATCTCAAGGAGTCTATGTAATAACAATACAGCAAGAGGTGCCAAATTTGGACTAGACAGAAATGCACACTAAAAGATAATTATAAGATACATCATGATTATGCCAGATTGACAGCTCCAAAAAATAAAGTCTTCTAGAAACAGAAGTATTACTATATGGGCAACTGCTGAATACACTTTCTGACATTGCCCTGATAATATATCTCAACTATATTCTAGAGGGAATAGTGTGCAGAACACAGATTTTTTAGGCAAAACAGTTAAAACAATTTCATCTGTCTAATCACAGAAGCCAAAACATTTATGTGACGCTTCAGCAATATAAAAATTATGAACAGATTTATAATTTAAGGATACTTTCATCTAATACAAAATTCCTTTATTTTAAAATTAAACTTTTCTGTCATTTTACCTCCTACAGTGACACGTCATCTGAATCTACAAATTGAATCTGAAGCAATTACCAGTGCCACTGCTGGGCAGAAAAGATGTACAGAAGATAAAGCTAGGCTTGGAAGGATTAGATTTTTATGGGTAAATGTTGATTTCACAAACAAACAAAAATATTTTCTTCAAATCGGCAAAGTAAGGAAAATGCAGCATCAGAACTTAAGAGCTTGATTTAAAGATTTTTACTTTGTATATTTTGATATGCGATGTTGACAATTTGTATTTTAACTATTATAAAGCTTTAACTTTTTGAATCTCAAGGTCTACTTTCATTAAATACTTATTGTCCGACACCCCCCCATAATTACCTACAACTGCAAAAATTAATAGATAAAAACTAAAACACAATGCTTAAAATCCATAATTTTGTGCAGCTATGAAAATCAGTCTTCTCCTAATTCTTAAGTAGCACATCATTATGCTAACTTTACAGAAGATAACTAAAATGTGCAAGTAACAGGTTCAGAACCATAAGCAGCTTTATAAAAAGTATTTAGTAAAATGCATTATTTGTATTAAATTCTGCTGGTTTTAATAGTAGAAATTCAAATCTAACAGGTATATATAGGGTGAAATCTTTCTAGAGTGGGAACACTCTCACTGACTTCAACGGAGCCAAGATTTCACTGATAAATATTGTCAGTGCTTGAAATTGATATGTCATTTTTTTTCAAATATTCTTCAATAGGAGTACATGACTTAGTGAGTTGATTTATTTGAGGTATTAAACCCGGACACCAAAGGTATGCCTGTTTTAGGTAACGTGTTAGATTAATTTAGTGAAGTCAAAGCCAGATTCTTGTAGACATTTGCACACATTACAAAATTTCCAAGTAATTTGGCATGCCCAGTCTATACTCAAAAGAGGCTAAGATGGGAAGCTAAAGATAAAAACTGAAGTGAGCAGAAGCTTACTTAATGCTGGCCTGCACTAATAATTCCTGTGTTATAAATGGAAACACTTTTTTTGTTTTTGTTTCCCCTCTGCCCTCACCATGTACATAGAAAAAGCAGCAGGAATAGGAAACTGATGTTGCCTTTTTAATAAATCCCAACCATCTCATCACCAATGAAGAAGAAACAGTCTATAGAAGATCAGAGGCAGATGAAAACAAGTTCTGACAGACCTGATAAGCACAATAAGCATTACAAATAAAAGTTAAGGGAGGAAAATAGCAGAGGCACTAGTGGTAGGAAAAGAACTAAGCTGGCAAAGACCGAAGGAACACTGGTAAAAACGGTGCCAAATTCAGACATCACATAAGCAACTGCAACTAAATCAATCAAGTGGCTTCTGTTTTCACCATGGTCAATTTATTTTAAAACACAGTCAATGTGAAAGTTAGACAGACTCAACTTTTATTAAAAGATGCAGTTAATGAACAAATGTATGATGGTGTTTGTGCATTTCAGTCTGTAAAACTATGAACTGAAAAAAAAATAGCGTGAAAGTATATGTTCATGTTGCTGCCTGATACTATATTAGCTGGTAATGATATAGCTGCTCACGGATTACTGCTCATGGACCATTTTGAAGTACAAATTTGTATTTTTGCACTTCGAAGTTCTTAAAGACGTAACTTTTAGAGAGTTGAATGACTTCCTTGAAAAATAGTGATCATTTCTGACAAGGCCGTTTTTGGCTATAAATACAAATACAGCCTACAATCACTAGGATAAGACCAGTGTCTGAAAGAGTTCATAATTCCTGAAAGCATATGTACTAGTAGTCTAGTCTAGTGCTGACAATAGGAAATGGCCATGACTTTTGAATCACATATTTATTATTACCATCTTGCCACCTCTTCAATTCCAACATGATTTTAGCTTATATTTCACAATGCACTGAAGTTAGAAATTAATGTTTTATACCATTTGAAAGCTGATGTTCCAAAATTTCAGATGATATAAAAAGTTGGTTTTTAGCTTTAAAGATTTTCAGGATAGCAGCTGCTAATATATGAGCATTCATATGAGGGAGAAAATAAAATATTACTGAGGATCAGAATTGTGTTCTTTGGGGACTCAGTGGCTCTGGGGATGGAGAGCCTTTCACACACTAGTTCAATTCAAGCTCAGGACAGTAGCAACCGAAAGGTGCTGCAATGTTTGTTTAGTTTTCCATTGTGACGGTGTTCCCCATAAAACTTTATGGGGAGATGCTTATAAATGTATATATGTAACTAGAATATGTTTTATGCTACATGTGCCATGTAACATATCTCTGTGAAAGTTATGACCTACTGAATTTATTCCTCCTGTTTGTATGCATGTATCATTGTTGTAATTGAAGTTATGAATATCGGTTGTATTTCTTGAGAAAGGAATGTGCAGGTTAAGTGCCCAATCAAGAAGCACTTAACAGACAATAGAACTTGCAGTCACCAATCCACATTTGAACTTTGCCAGGAATGTGGCTAGTCTGGAACTGAGTTGTGCAGGTGACTGGTCCATGTGACCCCAACTCCATTTGGTAACTGGATGCTACACAGGGAGAGGGAGGGGTGTCCACCCAGAGGAGAAAATCTATTTAAACCCCGAGGAAACCCCTCCATTTTGTCTTCAGCTGGCTAAAGGAAGAAGCTCTCCACCCCCCAAGGAGACCTGAAAGAGACTGAACAAAGGACACAGACATTAGGGGGGTGAGTGATTGCTGGGCCCAGGCTAGAAGGAAGATAACCTGTTTACTGGACCTAGGGAGGGGTTTATCTGTACACAGGGTGATTAGACATAGAACTGCGTGTTCTCTTTTATTTTATTCGGTAATTCACTTTGTTCTGTCTGTCACTACTTGAAAATCACTTAAATCCTATTTTCTGTACTTATTAAAATCACTTTTTACTTATTAAGTTTCCTTGAGTACGAGTTAGTGCCTTGGGACAGCGATCAGGTGTGCATACCTTTCTATCTTTGCAATAGAAAGCGAACTATTTATGAGTTTACCCTGTATAAGCTTTATACAGGGTAAAACGGATTTATTAAGGGGTTGAACCTCCTTGGAGTTGAGCAGCTGGGTGTCAAAGGCAAGAGCGCTTCCAGGGGCCTTACAGTGGTGAGTGGACTTGGTTCGGACCTGGGTCTGTGTTTGCAGCAGATCAGTGGAATCTGGCTCAAAACAGACAGGATTCGGGAGTCCCAAGCTGGAAAAGGCCTGGAAGCAGGGGCAGAAGTAGCCTTGGCACACCAGGTGGCAGCACCAAGCAGGTTTCTGTGGCCCCAACCCGTCACATCCATATAAAATGATTTTGGTAGTTTAAGCAGTTTCCACTGAACAGATGTCCAACAAACGAAAAACACTACTAGGAATGAGACCAAAGACTGCACAGGCATGGAAACTGCAGAGTTGATCCTGTCAGATCAAGGCTAAGGGCAGATAATGGTGGGGAGCATGCATAGTCTGCACGTTCTGTGCCCATTCTTTGGATAGAGAGATCACCTCAGTTTCCAAGGCTGTCTATCTGCTACTCTTCGTAAGCACTGAGTTTATCTGAAAGTTTTGGGTTTTTTAATTATATTTTATACCAAATACTAATAAAAAGTAATGCTTTATGGGTCTATCCAGAGCCACTGAAGGACTCCCATTGACTTCAGTGGCTCTCGCTCAGACTCTATGTTATTAGAAATGTTTCCCAATGGCAGAAAACATTTCTTTCTAGTCATGGTGGATCACAAGAAATCTTTTCTTAAAAAAAGGTCACTGGACCCTCGGGGTATGTTTACATGGCAATTAAAAATCCTTGGCCACAGACTTGAGCTTGCGTTATCGGGCTAATTGCAATGTAAACATCCAGGCCTGAGCTGGAGCCCGGGCTCTAGAGGGTCCCAGAGCTCAGGCTGTAGTCCGAGTTGGAATGTCTACATTGCAATTCAACAGTGCTGAAGCCCAAGCCCAAGTCAGATGACACAGGCCAACCGTTGGTTTCCAATTGCAATGTAGACATACCCTTACTCTAGCAGTACTTTTTGTCACTGGTGCAGGACCTCAGATCAGTAAAATTTCATATTACATTTGAAAAGTTTGTGTTTTTATTACTCAGGTGCCTCATTAGCAGCTATAAAAAACGTGACTAAAGGAAATGTAAATGGGTTGCAGGGAAGAAAAACAACATAGAGGCTCATAATAAAAATTAACTATTCTTTCCAGGCTCTATCAATGTACACTTACCTCTTTGTTTTGGAAAAATTTCAGTCGGATGCTGTAGAAAACCAACAAATAAAAAAAAGTTAGTATGCCATGCTAAAAGTACTCAGAAAATTCACTGAATGTTGTTCTTACCTTCATTATAGGCCTAGCCCTTTTCTCAAATAAGCCAGAGGGAAAGAGGTAGGCAATAGCTTTCTGCAAACAAACACACAAAGATCAGATACATATTTGTTCTGTAACATCAACAAAATAATCAAATTTCTTAGATATTTTTACTATGAGCATGCTATAAAAACCTAGACAGCACAGAGAGAGACAGACAAATCCACAACAAAAAGTGCATATGTGCTATTCTGAGAATAAAAGCAAATGTAAATTTTTAGAGAGAATGAAAGAAAAATCTAATTCTGAAGTTTGTAATCTAGTGGATCTAGAGTGAACTGTTTTCTTTACTTTAAAGATTAACTTTAAATTCAAAGAGACAATTTATTACAAGAAATACTCAGTTGCAAGGTTCAAGTAATATACAACCTCTATTTTATTTAATCTAAACACTGATTTTTAAAGAGTAATTCTCACCCATCTCCTCAAAAATACCTAATGCTGTAGCTTAGAATGGATTTCACATTTCAGTTATTTTAAAAATTTTCTTCCTGCAAATATTAGTGTTTGTGAAAGGTGCCAGTTTGATAGCTCTTGAGAATAAGTTCTCTTTTTTTTTTCAAATAATATTATTCCTGGGGGAATTCTGCACCAAAAAAATAAAAATTCTGCATATTTTATTTGTCAAAATAATACAATACAATCACAACAGTTTCAATTATTTTGATAATGTATTTCAAAATACCTGTCAGCGAGTATGTCTGTAACAGTACAGACAATGAAAAAAAACTCAGAATATGTTTCTATCAAATAGATTCCTTACTAGGCATGTAAATACAGAACTTTGAGTAATTCATTTAAACTACTATATAGAAACATATTTCCTGCACCCCTCAGTGCAGGGCAAAGGCTTGGAGAAGTCAGGGGTAAAGGAGGAGCTGAGGGAAGGGGAGGAGCCTGGGAGTGAACCTGGAGGGTTATTGGATATGGGTAGGAGAAATATGGAATAGTTTTTTGGGTGGGGACCAGGGATTGTTAGGGAGCCTCCCCCATGCAGACCCTGGCTGACCCCTGGCCTCTCCCATTCAGTCAGGCACACCTGTCCCTGCCTCCATGTATGCCTGCACCCTCAGACACCCACTCCCCCCCCATCCCCATGTGTCCCTGCACCCCCCAACCACTCCCTCACCCCATCCCGTGTCCCTGCACCTCCTTCCCCGTCTCCATGTGTCTCTGTGCCCCCACTCAGCCACCTCTTTCCCCATGTGACCCTGCATCCCTTTCCCGTCTCTATGTGTCTCTGTGTTCCCTCAGCCATCCTCCTCCCCCATGTGGCCCTGCACACCCTCCCCTCCTCGCCATGTGGCCCAGCGCCTCCACTCCCATTCAGCCCCTGCCCCAGTCTGTCCTTCCCCAATAGCCATTAGGAACCTCAGTCTGTGACCCCCCACTCCCCAGTCCCACGCGGTCTGTCCCCCCATATCCCGTCTCCTGACCAGGCCCCACGGGCACGGCACTGCCAGATAGGCAACCTCTTCCCTATTGGCAGCTGGGGCTGCTCCCACCTAGGACTGGCTGCTCTGTTCTAGTGCCACAGCAGCCCCTGGTGGGCAAAAGGCGGAACTGCAGCAACTTTCTGGCAGAAGTTATTTTCTGCAGAAATTTTTTTTATATGCGGCACTTTAATTATGCGTGCACACAGTGGTGCAGAATTCCCCCAGGAATAGAATATAGCCAAAATGGACAGAGGCAGCACAAGCTTCCCCACGCTGTTTTGCCACAGAGTGCCAATCTGCACAGGAGATAACTAAGGGTTTGCAGACCACCGAGACTCTCCATTCATCTAGATCCAGCACTTTTTCAGGATTGTCAAGAGTGATGATTGTTGTCATGGAAATTTATATACGCAGGCTTCTGAACAATTATCACATGGGAACAACTGATGGTCACTACAACCTAAGCTCAATTTGAACCAGCAACCTGTAGGTGAAAAACTCTTCCAATTACTAAACTTTAAACAATGAAGTTTCCCTTTAGAGATATTTAAAGGTCTGTCAATAAGACACTTACAAGTCAAGAAACCATTAGAATGTGCATTTTTGCAAGCCATGGTTTATCATTAAGATTATTGCTATATGCAGTATATGATACTTATTCTTCATTCACTCAACCAATATTTTCATGTGGTGTGTGTTCCCTGTTAATAAGTAACATCATTTACTCTAGAAAGCAGATTAAAGACTATAAACCATTTCTAGCACTACTGTAAGACAAAGTAGCTTGCAGTAATATTAACTCCAACTGGATGTAATTCCTATTCAACAATTTATTACCTTGGCACTTTTTTTTCCAAAATGGTTGAAAAAGATGTTGATTAATGAAGCAAAAATAATGTATTAGATCGGAAACCCAATTTTTCCAAATTAAAAAAAAAAACATGTTTGGTAAATGTGGCTCTAAATATAGCCAATTTCAGTCATGATACAAAGTTAACAACAGCATGAGCCTCGTGATTTTAGAAAGAGATACAATATATTTTTACAATAGCACTAATAACTGAACAAAATACTGCAGTAGACTTGCTTGCATTTTTAGTGGACAGTGAAGAAAAATGAAATTACAAGAATTTTAGTTAAAATCTTCTCTCAAGAATTATGCCTCTTTCTTGGTTAGGTTACCTTAAGGCTATTACTTGCTGATAATTTTTTCCATGGACATGGATTGGTTTGTCAGTGCTTCAACCTACTTAATATGCATGGAGTGTAAAAAGACCTAACCTATTATTTTCATTAATCCCCTACTGGTATTCCAAACAGAAATTTTGAGAATTCTGAAGCAAACAAAAGGATTAACTTGATTTTATGAAATGGTAATTTTGTTTCTCTTAGTGACTGCTGAATTCCCATTTGTTAGTCGATGGGCATTTTGTGCACACAGAGAGTAGGTGAACACCTATTTATGAACAAATGGGGATTAATTACGATGACAATAGAGAAATCTGCTGTGAGCCAACTGATGTTAAACAAACACCTTATATAATAACATATTAAAGGAATATATTATGGACTACTGAGACTGACAGTGTGTGTACTTAAAAGGTATCCTGTATATTAGCTCTCAAGGATTTGATTCAACCAGTAACTATTAGTATGACACTGAAAACTCAATGTAAACGTGACATTCTGTTTTGCTGCAATTTCAGAGGTTTCAAAATTTGTTTTCCTTCTTAATGTGAATAAAACTAATCCATGTTGCATGTTTTCATGAAAAATGGAATTATGTCAGGGGAAGATGTGTGTCTGTCTCTATCCCTTAGTTGTAGTTAGGGTATTGGCCTGGGACATGGGACACCCTGGTTCAAACTCCTACTCTGCCTGATTCAGAGCAGAATTTTTCATCACAGTTCACTCCAAATTAGACAGAGACCCAAATCTCCCACATCCCATGCCGGCATCCCAACCATCCAGCTACACAATCTCTCCCTCCCTCTCTGAAAGCTTCAAAGAAACAAATACATCTTCACAAAATGTTTCAGCTTTGATGAAACAGCATATTTTGGGGAAAATATTCTGACCAGCTCTTGCTCTCAAGTTTCATATTTATTAGTAACAGAAACAGAAGGTGGACCAGCCTCTAGACTGCCATGAATAACAAATCTCTCTGAAAACTGAAACTAGAGCATTTTAGTGTAGTTCAAGAGAAGGCTTCATTAACTTAATATGGATTTCCTTCAAACTTGCAACACTGGGTTTCAAAGCAAGAATCCCTTCAGGAATCGGACCAAAATCTAGAAGACAATTATATTCGGTATATCCCTGAAAATATAAAAGCAAACCAATGAACTCTAAGATATTCCATTACCAAGCCCGAAATAGTTGTGGTAGAGAGAATACTGACACACAAAAGGTTCCATATAGACTTTTTCAGAACAAATTTCAAAGTTTTCTTTAGGAGTGGGATTCTCAAGTTGAGGGTCGTGAACAGGTATTTGGGAGTCATGACCACTCTGTCCTTCCCCTAATGCTAAATGGAAAGGGGACTGACTGGATTGAAAGGGAAATCGAGTGGGAAGTGGAGCCCAGTATGAATAAGGCTGAGAACAGTGACTTGGGGATAACATCAGAGTCTAGTGACAAATACGTTACGATATCTGATAGCTATATACCCCTGCCACTGAACTTCTATAGACAGCAGGTAAATATTTCACAACTGTATTACATTTTCCTTGTAAATTGTCCCTGGGAATAGAATACAGCTCTCTAATATGACAGACGAAGTTTCATCCCTTTCAACCGCACTACTTTTCAGAATAACTGCACCCCAAGAATCCTGAAACCCAACATCCCACTTCTGTCTCACAAATAATTCTGTAACCCACTGCCAAAGAGACTCTAGAGAGAGAGCTCCATATAGAGGATAACAGTCTTCTTTTGCTATGAGTTACTCCTTTAGCTCAAGTTGCAGAGAAGTCTCTCTTGTGGATCTGAGAGTCCTGGGTTCAAACTGCGGATGGCCCATGTGGGAAAAAATATAATGTGATCACATAATTAAAGAATAAATCATAATGCATAAACTCAAGAGTTGCATTTAATTCTAACATTTCTTAAAAAGAGTGCTTGAGTTGGTAACCCTAATGTTTCTTCAGCACACTTATATACAAGACCCACTTTTAAAGTTATCACTTGGGGAGGTACTGGATACCACTGAACATTGATAGTGGGCTTTTCACCAGTAGGTTATCAGTTTGAATCCACCCTAGCTCAAAAGGGACTGAAACTTGTTATCATATTCAGTAGATGCTTGGTGGCCCCTCAAACCAATTACCTGCAAAAATGCAGAATAACTCAGACATGGAGCTGCACAAAACTTAGCAGCTATGCTGCACCCTCATTTACAGTATTATCCTTCTTCTGTTGTCTGGGTTTAAACCACATTTTCCCTCCATTTGCAACCCAAAGATTCTTGTCCCTTCGTTTTCCCAAAGGCCAGAGAAAATCTGGCCTCAATTTTAACCTCAGATGGCCCAGTTTATTGCCATCTGATGCACATTTAATTGTATCTTCAGGCATTTAGAAATCCATGCCTTAATTCAAACTGGATTGGCAAAAAAATATTAGGTCAGACTCATAAGTCAGCAAAGGGAGAGAGGGGAGGCAGTTTGTGTCTGCTGTCTTCAGGATCTACAAAGACAGTGGAGCTCCCCAGCACAGGTCAGGGAGCCCTTAAGCTGTCCTCCTGCTTCAATGGTCCTATGGAGCTTTGTTACGGTGCAAGTCAACCTTGGCCATACTTCCTCCTGCTCTGATTCACCCACACCTCACCTCCATTACACCCATGGCCTACTCTGGAATGTGTCCTGCACTTAAACCATTTATGGAAGTGGCACAGGGCTAGTGGAGAAGCCTCCAGCAATGGGGGTATTTTCTAGGGGAGTCTTAAATCTTCCCTATGACTCCTTTGCTACAGCACAGTTGGCACAAAAGGTCCCTATCACATTGAAGAATCGGACACAATGATGCTTATGCTCTACTTTTACATACATAAAGCTCTAAGCACTGACTACTAAACCAGTTCAGCTCTGAGACTATACTTCAGGGCATAAAATTTGAAACATTTCAGTATGGACCCTGGCTCCCTAAATGATGTTACTGAATCAGCTCCCTCTGCTCTCCAGCCGCCTCAGCCTGATTCCCACTTCCCTTTCCAACTCTGTTATACCGGGAAATATCCAGTTCTTGAATCAGACTCCAATATCAAGTCCAGCTCAGACAGTTTTCAATACTATATTCTTTGGGCTAAAATGTTTAATGGAATGGTTGCTCTCACTGAGCCATTTTAAAAAAAGTTACCAACCCCTTCAAAAAACAAAAATATCCCAGCCGTTTGGTCAAATCACTTAAACTTCCCTCAAAAAATTCTGCTAAAGCCTACTATAATTTGAGGACAACAAACTCTTATTCAAAACTAAAGGGATACGTGAAGAAAAAGTCAAGTAACAATGAAACCTCATCTATGGGATTGTTGTAATTTTACACTAATAAAATTTTTAACATATTTGATAAAAAATAATTCTACTGGTGCAAGCACCTTTTAAAATCAACATCGGGTCCATAAACTGGTACCACATATGGAAAAATGTATACATAGTATCCTAAGAGAAACAATAACTATTTCTATTTGCATCGTCACAACTTCTCAAAATATTAAATAGCTTATTTTTTATATTAGAAAAGGAGGAGAAAAAAACAAACAAACAGAAGTCACCAGTCCAAGTGGACTTCTCTGGGGATTTTGCTTAAGTAAGGAAGATTTGACTCCCTTGGGACAGAAAGAAACTCTTAAAAACTGTGAGTGCTGTTAGGTAAAATCTGAATATCCTTTAAAAGTGAAATGTGCTGGGTTGTTTTTAAAAAACAATCCAACTCCAACATACAATTTTTCACTACTATAGGACTAAAAATGTCTTACTGCTTACCCAGAGGAGAACTTAAGTGGCACACAAATAGCATATTATTGTGAGCCAGGGGTTTCTCATTTAATCAATATGCTTTAGGCCACAAAATTCTTTGTGGGGAACAACTCTCCTAATACCCTTGTACAAAGACATTTGCAAGTGAAACTAGTTTCCTTAAAACATTTGTTTTACATTTAAACATAAGTCAGTCTGTATGTCAATTATCATTTAAGACCTATGCCCTACTCACCAAAAGATGCTTAACATTTATCTATAGATCAAATACAAGAGCTGCTCTACATTTTTTTTTTAAACTAACTCTACTGAAAGACAGCAGCTTTATACTGTGCTCAGATATCTGGAACAGCATTTAGTAAGTCCATAAAAGGAAAAATAAAAATACTAGGATATACATAGATCACAGGGTTTAAGGTGTTTTTCTTGTATTAATCTTGCTTAGATTTTTGGCTTTAAACTAGAATATTAGTGATCTGACAGTTTGAAATGAAGGCAGACTGTTTACTATGTCTATAAGTTAAAGGTAAATCACAAAATAAAAGGATTACAGACTCAACCAGGGAAAAAGCACTGGGTCAGGACTGCAATCTCTATTAATTAGGTATCCCAGCTGGGCAGTGGGTATGCAGCTGTTAACTTGATCAATGACTTACCTAAATGTCATCTCTACTGATTCGCTTATAAATTACCAGCAAGTGAGACTAATGTACAGGTGCTAATTTATTTAAACTGTTCTCTGCAGTTCTACATAGCTTTATAAACTGCATCTGGCACCTAATGTTAGCTGTCAGTTGTACTTAGACATGCCTGTCCTAACGACTCTGTTCATTAGAAATGAGCACAAATTATGAAATATTGTGAAAAATGATACATCAAATGGAATGGGCAAAGCAAATCAATTAGAGAAACTTCATACCACATATTCACACATAGGAGAATAAAATATCCTGGTTCCAGAGCAAGGTCTATAATATCAATTAAAAAGCAATTGGTAGACTTCTGCAGTTATATATCAATTTGCTGGACTTTCCCCCCCCCCCCAGTAATTTAGTTGTAATATACAGCTTAACTTTTCATTCCTAAATAAAAGCATCAGTAAGAGGCAATTCTGCATCCAAAACATCCAGCAAGAGGATTAAAACATAGTAAACTTATTTCCCCGTAGCACCTGTTTTAAAATTCACAAGGTTTAACTTTTAATAAAATGCCAATGAAAGGCAGAATCTCACATTTACTTTTGAAATGCACTATAGACTGATTAACAGTAGAAGACATGGAGGTACGTAAGCACTCATCAGAAGGAATTATTACTATTCGAAGTGTAAAGCCTTATAATTCTACTGCCAGTGCTAAGCAGCTTTTATATTTTTATAACATAAATTTAATTATGCATAGCAGACATTATTACGCACTCCAAGTATTTTCAACACCTGATGGTATGTGAGCAAGTTAAACATGCATGGTAGATACTCTTTAATACTAAATAAAATGCTGTGCTTTTGTTTTTTCATCTTTTCAGAAATAAAAATTGTGAACTGGTCCCATACTTGTCACCTGCACTTCAGTAAGGAAAAGTGTAACGCTGACAGACCCCGGTCATCGGCAGGTGGGATCGAACCAGGGACCTCTGGAGCTTAGTGCATGAGCTAAAAGCCAACTGGCTCTTAGCTAAGGCTGCAGAGCAAACTCATTTTAACTCTCTCTCTAAGTGGTCTCGATGCCACTAGCTGGGACAGACCACCACACTCAGAAGGTGTGTGGGTTACATATTTCCTCTAGCTGAGGAAGCACGTCCCGAGCTTCAGAGTCTTCCCAACTGAAATCCTGGATGATTCCCCCACTTGTAACACTGACAGCCCTGGTCATTGGTGGAGGGAATCGAACCTGATCCGTCTGGAGTTTTGCACATGAGCCTCTACTGCATGAGCTAAAAGCCAACTGGCTCCTAGCTAAGGCTGTAGAGCAAATTCAATAATCTCTAAATCAGGGGTGGGCAAACTATGGCCCTCCAGATGTTTTAATCCGGCCCTCGAGCTCTCGCTGGGAAGCGGGCTCCAGGGCTTGCCCCGCTCCGGCACTCCAGCCCCACTCTGCACGGCTCCCGGAAGCAGACGCATGTCCTCCCTCCGGCTACTACATGTAGGGTCAGCCAGCAGGCTTCGCACGCTGCCCCTGCCCCAAGCGCCTGCGGACAGGGCAGTGTGCAGAGCCGCCTGCCTGTGCCTCCACGTACGAGCCGGAGGGAGGACATCCCGCTGCCTCTGGGAGCTGCTTGAGGTAAGCGCCACCCAGAGCCTGCACCCCTGATCCCCTCCGTGCCCCAACACCCTGCCCCAGCCCTGATCCCCCTTCCTGCACCCCTTGGTTCCAGCCTGGAGCACCCTCCTGCACCCCCAACCCCTCATTCCCAGCCCCACCCCCAGTTGGAGCACTCACCTTCCCCCCCTGCACCCCAACCCCCTGCCCAGAGCCCCCTCCCAAACCCTGAATTCCTCATTTCTGGACCACCCCAAAACCCGCACTCCCAGCTGGAGCCCACACCCCAACACTCAATTTTGTGAGCATTCATGGCCCGCCATACAATTTCCATACCCAGATGCGGCCCTTGGGCCAAAAAGTTTGCCCACCCCTCCTCTAAGTGGTCTCGGTGCCACTGGATGGGACAGAACACCACACCCAGAAGGTGTGTGGGTTACAAAAGCTCCTTTCCAGAATGAGCCTACTTTTCTTTATGGTAGAGCTCAGTCATTTTGTACAAATGGCCAGAGTATCCCTTGGGGATATCTTCCATCTTCTACGTGTGTATTTATGGCATATATGCATGCATGGGAGGAGAACCCACGCCTCAATCAAACTGTCCTGCTGCCTACTTCCTGAGCTCCTATAGAGGCCTGTCCTCGAGAAACAGGCCCATGTGTGGAAAGGAAACCTGGACTGCAGGGAGGGAGCTGAATTGTGGGTGAACTCACAGCCTCCTACTACAAACCCTTGCAGGTAATCAACACAGAAGTTAATACAGCCTCCACACTGCGTGAGCTGTACTAACAGTTTTTTTACTAGTTTGTGCATGTGCATCATGCAAATAAACAAAGACAAGCTCTGTTATGGGTGAAGAGAACTGTTTGCCAAATTGAGATAAAATATTTAGGGAAAGGAAATGTTATCATTTAATAACAGCCAGAACAAGCAAAATAAAATAAATCATTTATTAAGCATTAAGGCCTCAGTCCTGCAAACTCTTTCACCAGTGCACACCTTTACCTTGACAGAGTCCTACTGAAGTCAATGAGACCACATACAGGTGACAGGGGTAACGGTCTGCAATGGTGTTTCTATCTCCATGGGTACTATCAGGACATCAATATCAAAACATGTCTATCCACTGCTTCAAATGCAAATAAAATGTAAACTGTAAAATGTAAAACTATGAAAATAAATACAAATGTTAAATTTTCACTGTCTCAAATTTAAGCCTCAATATGGATTCAGAGTACTACTGTCCTTAAAGAAATAAAAAGGGCTCATCTCCGCTGTAAGCATATGACTGCTCAGAGCTCAAGACTTTTAACCTTACTGGCAAGGAGTTAGTCCCATTTGTTTGCTCAGGCCTTTGCCTGAGGTGAGCTGGATGTGAAGTGTGTGCTGTCCAAGAGATTAGCTGGGAACATTGCTTTTTGAGTTTGTGATCTTTATAATAGAAGTTGGAAAGCCAGGGATTGTCATTTGTTGAGAGAACCAACCGTTGGCAGCATGCTGTTCATTTTTATATTGTTTTTACTGAGGAAAATTTACACAGAGAATCAAGCATTGGGTGCATATTTTTTATAAATATAAATTAAAATAAGTCAAAGATATTGTATATCTTGTGAAAATCAGCTATTGCATGAACAGTAGCTTATTTTACCAGGCATGTAATGAGTGAGCAAAATCAAGTTTAAAATAGATGGGACTAGAATTTATTTGGCAAGATGTTCTAATTAATATCTTTTTGAACATAAAATTTTGCCTATTATTGGATTTTAACTTGTTGGAAGATGAAAAGGTTTGACTATTCTTTGTTGGTCGCAACTACTTGTAAATCCAGACATTAGTTTACACAGAAATAACTTTTTTTTATTAAGAAGTCAAAAACCGTTCCCAATCTTTTACAATACACTTAGCACCCATAGCAGCCTAAACAGTTTATATAAGCAGAGAAGAGGTAAGAAAATATCCAACAAAATATTTTAAACAGTGCTTCTCAACCTGAAGGACAGAAAAAGCTGCCTAACCTTAAGTCTACCTAATTCCCAACTGTAAGTCTGCTACAGGTAAAGCAGTAGGCATTTCCTTGAAAACCATCTTATTTCCCTGTTCCCACAGTGGCCATAATGCAGTGAGCTCAATTTTCTCTTCTTTAGTTCCATGACACGCTGCTCAGTCATGAGACTTCATGCAGCCTCACCATACAAGGCCACCCAAAGGACATTTCTCCCCACCATCAACCTTCTGGGGAGTGGTGGAACAAGACTGGAGCCACAAAGGAAGGGAGAATGGAAGTGGGTGGGGGAGAGGAGGTGTCTATATTAAAATTATTAAGTAAAATTGAACCAAATGCTGGTTGTGAAATATCCTGTAAAATTTAAATTTGCATCATCAACTGCTGTGGTATCATGCAGGAAAACCTGACCTAAATATACACAGCAGGTCAAATGATGAGTAAATGTTTTAAAGTGCTATATAAACCTTTATAGTGGTTCTTATGGCCTCAGATCAAGGGGATTATCCATTAGTAGCTTTAAAAAGAACCTACTGTGCTTTAGCGGGATATGGGTATACAGTTCTATACTGCGATGTCAGACCTCGTACACATAGCAGGAGTAGAATCTTTATTCACAGTCACAATGTTTGCAATGTATAGTAGTATTCTTTCTTATTCTGACAGTTTGATTAAAATTCACGGAGAGCTGAGGGGCTCATGCTGAAGTAAAGTGCTTTCAATATCTGAAACTCTATAGTAAATTACTTCTCCAACAGAGCAACTGTACTTACATCAATATCCTCTTGGGTAAAAGTTTCTGGATCTTCCCCCATCATGTTGGCTAAATGTCTTTTTCCTAGGTTGAACTCTTCAATCTGGTTTTTAATAAACGCCTCTGTGTACTTTTCAGGTCCTGAGGCTGCAATGTTTCTCTTCTGAACTGATGTAGTAGTATAGATTAGTCTTAATGTCTAACCAAAAACAACAAAAAGAGAATATTAAAAAAGAATTGGTACAGCAAACTCTAAGCAAAATTATTGGCATAAAAAGGGAAATGTGCCTTATGCACAGTAGTGTAGAAACTAAGAAAAAGCACTCTTATTCAGAAAATTGATTTCTTCTAGTTGTTGAAGACCCTTTTACAGACGTTTTAAACAGTTTAATCTTTTTACACGAGAAAATAAATTGTGAACAATGGATTGTCTTTTTTATTAAATGTATGCACCCTTGTTTAAAAATATTAAATCAATTTCAAACAATTTGTTTTCTGTGACACACTCAGATTTCATTAACAGAATGAAATGTAGCATTACATGTGAAGAAGTCTCTGATGAAAACAAAACAACAAATTTTAGGCAAATAAACCGCTTAGGCATTGTAAGTAAACAGTGACTGTATTCGTTTATCTCTCCGGATACAAATAATCTCAAAGGGCTTATATATATACCTTCACAAAGAGAGAACGTCTAAATGAAGCACGAAAAGAACTGAAAACTTAATTCTGCTATCCCAAGTGCAATACAACAGTGTAATGAAACTACTAGGTATAAAGTTTCCATGTTGCCCTGTCAAAGAAACAAAGAAAAGGAAATCAGGCACAATGCATTTTTGGGACAGTGAAATAGGACCCATTCTTGCATTGAGAACCATGCAGGGGCACCCCAGAGCCCACCAGTTACTTTAATTTTATACACATAGGCTCAGGAGTGCACTGACGTGTTTTTCAATGTAGGATTGGAGTTAAAGTCTGTATCCTACAGAACTCTTTCTTGTCCTAGTGCTGATAACAGAATTGTACAGACTATTGACTCTTCAGGACCATATCTTTACTGTGTTTCTCTACAACACCCAGAACAAGTGGGTCCCAACCCAAACTGGAGCTTCTGTGCGCTATTGTAATACAAATGTTAAATGTTAATATTAAAATTACAAATGTCAAACATACTTGGTCCTGTCCCTTCCCTACAACAGAGATATACAGATATGAAGGCAGATGAAGCAACATTTCAAGCACATATTACAACTGTTTGATGCAATGGGCTTTATACTGGAGACTAGAAAGTTACTGAAGTCTTCAGTTTCTCCTCTCACCTCTAAACAAAAATCTTTAGAACTTCTAGAAGAGAAAATCTTTACACCAGCCTAATGGGTAATTACAGTCTGCCTACCAAAAAACTAGCTGCAGTTTCAATTGGATATCGTGTTATTTTCTGTGCTAAACCTTTGTGCAGTGTTGCTGTGTGATGCAAAATAGCTACTGCAATTGGTACGGTATTCAGTGTCTTTGTTATACCCATCCCATATCGCCCCCTAAACACAAAATCATGGCATGAGGTGACTGCTACTGCTATCCTTAGACCTAGACCTGTCCATAGACCTAGATGGAGTTTAACATTACATCAGTTTAACAGTTCACCATCTACAGAATGCTACCACAAAAGAGTACATTCATGGAGCTGAATCAGTACTCAGGCACACAATGTACATCCTAATGCACCGTGCAGGACAAGAATTATGCTAAGAACACAACAATGAATTTTTAGGTATAGTCAGCCATCATTCT
The DNA here is from genome assembly GCA_037349315.1 of Chelydra serpentina. Taxonomy (NCBI): domain Eukaryota; kingdom Metazoa; phylum Chordata; order Testudines; family Chelydridae; genus Chelydra; species Chelydra serpentina. The sequence goes on from JBAIAC010000004.1 coordinate 111,807,079, forward strand.
AGAGGCAAAAAGCTACTAAATTCATTAATTTACACAAGACTGCTGTTTTGATGAAAATAAAATAACAACGAACATTCGAAATCTGTAGAGGACGTTGCGTCCCATTGCAAGATATTATCTGCACTTCCTAAGAAATCTCATTAGGACTTTTTGGATATATAAGTTTGAACACTGACCATATTTTGACTGAACAATTCATCCCTTTGCCTCTTACAGCCCTCTAGGGGAATTCCAATCAACAAATACCAGCGAACATGGTTCCAGCTCAGAACTCATAATCCAAGGAACATTTGTCATTGGTTTTTGTGGAAGACTATAAGATATGGCTAGACTGATTTGTTTTTCTTTCACCAAGATAATCAGTGGGTAAGACAACTGTAATTTCAATCAAGCACTCTGCCAGAGAAACAGAAGCATCACTGACAGAGCAGTAATGTCCCAATTTTGGCTTAATGCCAATTTTTAATGCACTACTTTACGTGTCCTATGTCAGTATTAACAAAGCCTTGCTGCAGTCAAATTATTCCATAAACTGAACTGAGAACTGATGACTGGAGTTGTCTCTGTGGGAAGAAAGAAGACACAAGAATAAAAGAGCAGAGAGGGGAACATTTTGGAATGGAGAAAATAGAGTTCTATACAACAGGCCATGCTCAACAGTGACCTGAAGCAGTTATCATCTGACAGCTGGTCAATGGCCTACTGTGTGAATTTGTAGTCTCACTGTACCTTCTGGTGTATATGTGACCACATTAAAAAAAAAAATAAACTAACAGAAATGTAAAGGTAGCTAGTTAGCAGCCTTATGGCCAGCTGTAGAAGAGAAACTAAAGACTGAATGGACTTGTCCTCTTGCTTCGAGGAGTGTACTCTTCAGGTGAGGGTTTAAAAATCTATATTTAAATTCAGCTTTTTGAGCTAAAAACATATATGAACTAGAAAATACATGACTAGATACAGTTTAAACATTTCAGATAAACTGGCAACTCCAAACTATACACCCAACACAAACACATGTGCGTAGTCCCACTGAAGTAATGAGACTACATACATACATTTATTTGCATAATTGGAACCTAAAGGCTACTCAAGCTTTCACTGGCTCCTAATGGCAGCAACAGGCCGAAACTACAAATGGCTATTGCCATGGAGTAGGGATCTACTAGTCATGTTCTTTTTCCGCTGGCCATACCACTTTTCCCTGCTATGCTGACAGCAGGAAGTGGGATTGGAAGTGGGATCATCTATACCAGCTCAATACCACTTTGCATTGGAGTAATGCTCACAAGATGATATGGTGCTAGCAGTGTGGTACAAAATGCTGCACGAGATGGAAGAATCTGTCCTTCTGTTACATTTTTTGCAGCACTGTTCACCCAAGCCAAATTCTAACTAGGGTAATTACAGTCTGCCTACCCAAAATCTACCTGCAATTTCAACTGGATACAATATTTTTTATTTCCTGTGCTAAACCTTTGCGTAGTATTGCTGTGTGATTCAAAATTGTGTGATAAATTCAGGACAGACAGCTGCAAGGTGGGGGTAGAAAACAGTTCCAGAAGGTTAAAAGGCACTCCTCCCTATCAACTAAGGAGTGACTACAGGTCAATCAGGTTCACCTGAGGCGAGAGTTACCAGAGATCAATTAGGATCAGCTGGGAGGGAATTAATTAGGATCAGCTGATTCCAACTAGGAGCTGCCTGAGACCTTTTTAAAACCCTCCCAGGGGGAGGGAGGAGGAGAGAAAAGGTGTCATGCTGTCAGTAGGTTAGGAGTAGCAAGACAGTGAGCCTCACCAGGCGAGGAGGCTGCATTCCCTCCCATAAGGAAGGAAAACAAGCCCAAAAGACTAGTGGAAGGAAGGAATGGACTTCCCCGGTGCAGCCAAGAGGGACTGTTTTACCCAAGACTGTCTTGCCAAGGCTAAAAACAGCTGAGGCTGGTGAGACCGAGAAGGTGCCTTGCCACAATAGTTACTGCAATTCAGCCCAGGTCCAATAAAATAAGTCAGTGGTCCTCAAACTGTGGGTCGTGACCCTGTTTTAATGGGGTCCCCAGGGCTGGCTTAGACTTGCTGGGGCCAGGGGCTGAAGCCTGAGGGCTTCAGTCTTGGGCAGTGGGGCTGAGACTACAGGCCCCCTGCCTAGGGCTGAAGCCCTTTGGCTTTGGCCCCCTCACCTGGGGTGGCAGGGATCGGGCAGGTCAGGCTTTGGTCCCCCTCCTGGAATCATGTAGTAATTTTTGTTGTCAGAAGGGGGTTGTGGTGCAATAAAACCTGAGAACCCCTGACGTAGGTGAATTAATCTTTATATATACTGCATGAGATGAAAAGGATGATATGAATAAGTATTTAGTTGTTTTTTTGAACTGAGGTATATGAACATGGTTTCTTATTAAATCTCTGCCAACAATAAGATGATAAAACAGGAGTTCGAGGCAAGCACTGAATTTTAGTGCTGGAAATCCTGCTTATTCCCAGTTTCTGCTGTATGTTTCAAGCTCTAGTGAATGTCTGGGAGAGAGAAACACTGAAGTATCTCTAGACATTACCTTCTAGACACTTGCCTCATGAGAAAATGCTATTCACTCAGTCTTATTTTCCATGTATACAACTAGTTATTTGTAATTCTTTTTAATGAACATAAGAATTCTCATTACTAGGCCCAAGATTGCTTTCTCTCTGCCATACTTTAAACAGAATACTTTTGTATTATGCCTGTCATTTTTTATTGTAATTTTCCCATTTTTTTTCTTTTCCCCTCAAGCTATTCATATTCTTCTTGTTTAAGTTCATCACTAATCAAAGTCCCTGGACACAAACTGTTCATAATTAGAAAACAGCCTCTTATGCAAATTAATACCTATTGTATAGGGTACCTCTTCTGGGATAAGAGTACAATTTCATGGGTCATATGGGTAAGAACTACAAAGTGAAGTTGAATGTTTCTGATATTTAAGCCAAACTAGAAAATACTACTCTACACTATAAAGGAAATCAGAGGCTTGTATTTATTATATACTTCATAAAGTGTTCTTGCAGATATATTTTTAAAAATGGTAAGAATACTAACTGTTAAACTCCTGAAACAATAGACTACTCCACCAGAAAAGAAACAGTCTTTCCTCCAGCCTACCACAATTCCTTAGCACTCAGAAACTAATTGCTTTTAGATTATTTTCGTTTAGAAAGTAATAGCACAGAAGTCAAAGTATCCGGTTTGAAATACCTATGGCCCGTTTATTTACTGTTACATCAATTTTCACCTATCGAACTCCACTCAAGTCAGTGGAGATAAATGGGCATAAAACTAGTGATTAATACTGAGTAGAGAATCAGTCCCCCTGAAGTATCAGAGGGGTAGCCGTGTTAGTCTGGATCTGCAGAAGCGACAAAGGGTCCTGTGGCACCTTATAGACTAACAGAGGTATTGAAGCATAAGCTTTCGTGGGTCAATACCCACTTCTTCGGATGCAAGCAGTGGAAATGTCCAGAGGCAGATATAAATGTGCAGGGAAGATTCAGGCTAGAGATAACCAGGTAAGCTAATCAGGGAGGGTGAGGCCCTCTTCTAGCAGTTGAGGTGTGAACACCAAGGGAGGAGAAACTGCTTTTGTAGTTGGCTAGCCATTCATAGTCTTTGTTTAGTTCTGAGCTGATGGTGTCAAATTTGCAAATGAACTGAAGCTCTACAGTTTCTCTTTGGAGTCTGGTCCTGAAGTTTTTTTGCTGCAGGATGGCTACCTTTAAATCTGCTAGTGTGTGTCCAGGGAGGTTGAAGTGTTCTCCTACAGGCTTTTGTATATTGCCATTCCTTATATCTGCTTTGTGTCCATTTATCCTTTTGCGTAAGGACTGTCCAGTCTGACCGATGTACATAGCAGAGGGGCATTGCTGGCATATTATGGCATATATTACATTGGTGGATGTGCAGGTGAATGAACCGGTGATGGTGTGGCTGATCTGATATGGGGGGAGGGATAGCTCATGGGGGGAGGGATAGCTCATGGGGGGAGGGATAGCTCAGTGGTTTGAGCATTGGCCTGCTAAACCCGGGGTTGTGAGTTCAATCCTTGAGGGGGCCATTTGGGGATCTGGGGCAAAAATTGGGGATTGGTCCTGCTTTGAGCAGGGGGTTGGACTAGATGACCTACTAAGGTCCCTTCCAACCCTGATATTCTATGATTCTATGATCTGGTTAGGTCCTGTGATGGTGTTCCTGGTGTAGATATGTGGGCAAAGTTACCAAAGTAGATATGTGGGCAACAACCTCGATGCCAACTTTGCCCACATATCTACACCAAGAACACCATCACAGGACCTAACCAGATCAGCCACACCATCACCGGTTCATTCACCTGCACATCCACCAATGTAATATATGCCATAATATGCCAGCAATGCCCCTCTGCTATGTACATCGGTCAGACTGGACAGTCCTTACGCAAAAGGATAAATGGACACAAATCACAAAGACTATGAATGGCTAGCCAACTACAAAAGCAGTTTCTCCTCCCTTGGTGTTCACACCTCAACTGCTAGAAGAGGGCCTCACCCTCCCTGATTAGCTTACCTGGTTATCTCTAGCCTGAATCTTCCCTGCACATTTATATCTGCCTCTGGACATTTCCACTGCTTGCATCCGAAGAAGTGGGTATTGACCCACGAAAGCTTATGCTTCAATACCTCTGTTAGTCTATAAGGTGCCACAGGACCCTTTGTCAGTCCCCCTGAACTCCCTGGAACATGGTCAGGATTGACTTACTCCACCATACGTCACAAGTCAATTCTGTCCATTTTACCAGGGCGGGGGTATCAATATCAAAGCTTCGTTTCTGATATGTATTTTGTAAAGCACTTTAGGATCCTTTGCAATGAATCAACAACAAATACTTTTATATTAATTTTCACATTGGCTATTCCAAGCCACTTCACAGGAAGCAGTATTTATTTAAGTGAAGTGCTTCTCTGAAAGTGACTAAAAATGGTACCTGCTCACCCAATCTATCTGCTCCTTGTGTGTATTTTGTCACATCTGCTTAAGTCAGTGAGAAATGAAAAAAATGATATTACTTTTCATTACAGTCAGCCCTTTGGAAACAACACACCACTAAACTGAATTGTTTTTCTCTTTCCAAACAGAACTGTTGACTAAATTCCAATTACAGGGCTACCTAGACAACAACTGACACCTGGGTTTTGGAACCAGTGGGTTGTGAAGCCTACTGCCCGTGTCCTATATAGTTAGTCCATGTACATATACGTATGTCTGTAATGGGCAGTTAGTTAATGGTTGGCTTCAGCAATAAGGCAGGAGGGTTTATATCCCTTTATACTTTTTTAACTTATCAAACGTAATGGAAGATTGGGATCACATAAACATCTGAGTCTTTTTTTGATCCTGCTAAGCTTTTGGACTCACCATCTTGTGTCAGGTTACTTTAAAATAATTATGCATTGTGTGTGGTGGTGTTATTCAATTTAAAAGCACTGCTTCTCATTTTCACAGGCTGTCTTCTCATTCTTGTATTAAGAGAGGAAATAGGAGCACTAGACTTATTTTTTTTATATTACCGACTGGGCTGCATCCTTAGCTGGTGTAGCGCCACCGAAATCAGTTGTGTTATGTCAATTTACACAGGGATCTGACCCATTATTTCTGTGTTGTTATCAAGTACCCTCTTCGAGCCCCACTCTAAACTAAACGGTCCTAATCTTTTCAATCTCTCCTCATACATAAATCTATCCAGTCTTCTAATTATTCTCAGTACCTGTCACTTGGCCTCTCTACATTTTTGAGATGAGCTGACCAGCATCGGACACTATTTTCAAACTAAGAGTGTACCATCATTATAATAGTGTTACAATATTCTGAGTATTTTATTCTATTCTCTGCAGTGTACACCTTAATATTTTGTTTGTGTTTCTAACCACTGCTGCACATTGAAGCGTCCACAAGGACACCAAGTCTTTTTCCTGAATGGATACGGTTAATTCAGAAACCAGCAATGTGTGTAAATAGATTCAATTGCTCTTTCCAATGTACATTACCGTGCATTTGCCTACTCTGAATCATCTGCCATCTGTTGCTTAATTGCTTGGCTTTGTTAGGTCACTCAGGAGTTCCTCAGTTTTCACCATCCTAAATTATTTTGTCATTTGAAAATTTTGTCACTTCCACCCTCTTTCTAGATCATTAGTGAACATATTATATGTTTTAATATATCTATAGTACAGTATTCAACACCACTCCTAAAACAGATCTCAATGTTGATTTATACTTGCTTTTCAAACTGGAAATGCAAATTAGAAATAAGTCAACTTTCTAACAATTAAAAGATTATCAACTCCTCGCTGAAGTCTTTCAATCAATCAAAGATTTGGGCATCTTTAAAGAGATGCTCTAGTTTGCCCCAACATCTTGGGCTGGTCAGCAGTCGTTTACATAACAGAGAAGAATAACTCCCTCTCCACTGCATGAAACCCTGAGTGAAGCTCTTTGGCCCACACTTTGCAGGAGGCCAAACCAGACCATCATACTAAGCCCTTTCAGCCTTAAAATCAACAGTCTTAGGCTATCTACACTATAGATCAGGGGTCAGCAACCTTTCGGAAGTGGTGTGCTGAGTCTTCATTTATTCACTCTAACTTAAGGTTTTGCATGCCAGTAATACATTTCAACATTTTTAGAAGGTCTCTTTCTACAAGTCTATAATATACAATTAGCTATTTTTGTATGTAAAGTAAATAAGGTTTTAAAAATGTTTAAGAAGCTTTACTTAAAATTAAATTAAAATGCAGAGCCCCCCAGACCAGTGGCCAGGACCCGGGCACTGTGAGTGCACTGAAAATCAGCTCATGTGCCATAGGTTGCCTACCCCTGCTATAGATCTTACAGCAGCACAGCTGTACCGCTGTAAGGTCTTCCATGTAGCCGCTCTTTGCCAGCAGAAATGAGCTTTCCTGCCAGCATAATTAAAGCATCCCCAACAAGTTAGCCATGCTATCAGGAGAGCCTCTCCTGCCATCAGAGCACTGTCAACACCAGCACAGTTGTGTGTGGGGGTTTTTTTTTTGTTTTTTTTTTTTTTAAACCAACGAAAGTGGTAGTGCAGACAAAAGCCCTAGGCTATGTCTACACTGCACACCTTACAATGTCACGGCTGTGCCGTTCTAAGGTAAGCAGTGTGGTTGCTCTTCGTCGCCAGGAGAGAGCTCTCCTGACAACAAAATAAAACCACCCCCACCAATGGGTGGTAGCTTCATTGCTGGAATAGCATCTCCGAAAAGTACTGTCCACACTGTGCTTTTCATCATGAAAAGTTTTGTTGTTCAGAGGTGGGGTTTTTTTTTTGTTTTTGTTTTTTTACACTGCTGAGCAACAAAACTTTTAACGACGAAAGAGCAGTATAGACATAGCCATAGTTGCATATCATAAAAGGGCTGAAGATGATGTGTATGGCCTGGCATACAGACGCAGACAGACTGATTTATATGGAATTACTCAAACCAGCACAATGGTTATGCACACACCTATTAGTTTCAAGCAACTACCAGCACTACAGCGACTGCACTGTGGGGCTCCCTAGGACGAATACCTCCTACAGCGACAGAAGCGGTTTTACTCAATCCACCCGTCCACACGGCAGTTGCTAGGTCGACAGAGGAATCCCCCGGGGGTCGTGTCTGCACGGGGGTTAGGGTGACCGAACCACAGCACTCAGGGATGTGAACTCTAGACACACACACACACACCCCGCCCCCGAGGATCCAACTGCTCCGCGTAGCCCGGGGCGGGGCCGGCCTGAAGCCAGAGAGCCCCGGCCCCAGCGACCCCGATGCTGGGCCCGGCCGCACTGCGATCTCCGCCCAAGGACCCAAAACGGTGGCCGGGCCGGCTGCCCTCGGGCCAGACCCCAGTGCCCCCCCCTGCACCCGGGGGCAGCGCTGCCCCACGGAGGAGGGGCGGGCGGGGGGCGGCTCCTGCACCCGCGCAGAGCAGGCCGGCGAGGCGAGGCTCCCCCGGCAAGGCTGGGTCTCGCGGATACGAGTCTAGCCCGGACCCCTGAGCTCGCGTTTCAACAGCCGTGGCGGGGGGGGGGGGGGCGCTCGGTTCCTCCCTCCCGCGCGCTCACCTGTGCGCCCGGCGCCTCCCGGGCTCTCAGCCCCGCGCTCCAGGCGCGGCTCGCTCGCAGCACGCGCCTAACGGCGGCCGCCATGTTTGCGGCCCGGGACTGTCAGCGCCGCCGAGCCGGGCTGATCGTGGGGGGGAGGAGCCGCAGGAAGGGGAGAGAAAACAGCTGGGATCGGCGCAAGCGCACTGGGACACTTGACACTTGTAGGGGGGGGAGGAGCTTGGCCAAGGAACGACCGCCCTCGCGCTGAGGATTGGCTGTCCGGGAAAGGCGGGTTTTGTTAGTCTCACGTGACCCTGGCCGTGGCGCGAGCGTCCCCAAGTCAGACGCTGTCGCTCTCCAGCCGCGTGGTGTTCGTTCCAAGTGGACTGTGTGCAGCGCGCGGATGTGGAGTGAGCTGGGCTTTAAAAGGGCAGGGTCAAGGTTAATGCTCCCTGCAAAGCCTTTGCTGCACACTTCACCTCCCTCTCCTTGAACTGCCAGGTGGCCTGGCTGGGGTGCTGCTAGGGTGACCAGATGTCCCGATGTTATAGGGACAGGCCTGTTATTTGGGGCCTTTTCCTATATAGGTGCCTATTACCTCCTCCCCGTCCAGATTTTTCACACTTTCTATCTGGCCACCCATGCTGCAGTGGGTGAGGGGGCCCCAGCTGGTTTATTGTTGCTCACACCTTATTTTATCTCCAGCCCTATATCTGGTGCTTGATGTCCCACCTCAACAATCGGCATGTGGAGGGTCTGATAGGTTGCAGACAGTAACATGCATGTTACTCATTCCTCTAGGCTTTCCCAGTTTCAGTTATTAGGTCCCCAATCCTGCAAACAGGCAGCATATAACTACTCTTTGACACAAGGGGACTTGGGCATAAAGTTACTCATGCATAAATCGGCTCAGGGTTGTGGCCTTATGTTGCAAAGGCCTTATGGCAAGGATTCTCTTCATCTTGTGCCTTGCATGGTATGGAGCATGCTTTAAGTGCTTCACAAACAATAGTAAGCTGCTGTCATGACCATAAGAATGGCCATTGTGGGTCAGACCAAAGGTCTATCCAGCTCAGTACCCTGTCCTCTGACAGTGGCCAATGCCAGGTACTTCAGAGGGAGTGAACAGAACAGGCAATCATCAAGTGATCCATCTTTCTGGCAAACAGAGGCTAGGGAAACCATCCCTGCCCATCCTGGATAATAGCCATTGATGGACCTATCCTCCATGAACTTACCTTGTTCTTTTTTGAACCCTTGTTATAGTCTTGGCCTTCACAACATCCTCTGGCAAGGATTTCCACAGGTTTACCGTACGTTGTGTGAAAAAATACTTCCTTTTGTTTGTTTTAAACCAGCTGCCCATTAATTTCATTTGGTGACCCCTAGTTCTTGTGTTATGAGAAGGACAAGGACAAATAACACTTTCTTATTTACTTTCTGCACACCAGTCATGATTTTATAGACCTCTATCATATCCCCCCTTAGTCGTCTCTTTTCCAAGCTGAAAAGTCCCAGTCTTTTTAATCTTTCCTCATATGGAAGCTATTCCATAATCCTAATAATTTTTGTTGTCCTTTTCTGAACCTTTTCCAATTCCAATATATCTTTTTTTGAGATTGGGCGACCACAAGAATATACAGTTTTGCACCAAAAGTTTAAACATGAACATTTTCTACTTTTGAATCAGTTGTACTTTATTTTCTTTCTTTGCCATGATCACCTTACTGTGGCCTCTCAACATCCTCCCCCACACATCAGGAACACTGCATTCAAGGTTTTTGCCCCTACAATAATGAAATTTGATCCACAAGAAGTTGTTCTTTTCTCAATCCCAGTTAAGTTAGAGACGTTTTTGTTGCTTAAAATTATATTTGTATAACTGTATTAAAAAGTAATATGGAAAATACATATGAAAAATTTACAAAAAAATAAAACAAAAGGATGTTATTCTATTTTAACTCACCAGATGTGTTGCACTGATCACCTAACCTACACATTTGTTCTTAGCATATTAAAATGTGCTAACATACCCACATAAAACATGTTGATATTTAACATATATCTGAAAACTAAGGCAGACTACAGTTAGCAGGATTCTGGTGTCTTTAAAACTAATATTTATTATTTGTATTGCAGTGGTACCTAAAGGCTGTAATCAAGGATTGGACCCATTTATGATAGGCACTGTACACACATGTAATGTAAAGATGGAGCCTGCCCCAATAAGCTTACAGTCTAAGTAAAGCACACTGTGAAAATCAAAACACATTAAAATATAACCACTTGATAGACTATCTCTTTCTAAATGAATTTTAATATAAATTGACTTATGCCTGGTGCAATCTCATTTACTTCAGTGAGAATTGCATGCATGTAGCTGAAAGCAGATTTTAGTTTAGTGCAGCTTTTCTCAAACTGGTTTGGGACCCCAAAGTGGGTTGCGACCCTGTTTTAATGGGGTCGCTAGGGCTGGCTTAGACTTGCTGGGGCCAGGGGCTAAAGCCAAAGCCAAAGCCCAAGCCCTACTCTCGGGGCTGAAGCCTGAGGGCTTCAGTCTTTGGCAGTGGGGCTGAAGTCCTTTGGCTTTCCTCCCCCCCCCACCCCCCAACTTGGGGTGGCAGGGATTGGGCGGGCTCAGGCTTCGGTCCCCCCTCTTGGGGTTGTGTAGTAATTTTTGTTGTCAGAAGGGGGTCATGGTGCAATGAAGTTTGAGAACCCCTTGTGTATTAGTATATTAAACAGCTAGCTAGATTTTTACTATATTTTTGGCATGCAGAAGTTCTACTGTATTTAGATGTTGTTACAGTCTTCTGCTGAGCAGGGTTTCATGATTAATATTGTCACCACCTCTGTATATAGGAGGCAAGTCTTCAGAGCTAAGAGGAGCTCATCACATACATACATACATACATATATATATATGTATATATATATATATAAAGAGGGGGAAATGAACATTTTCAGCATTTTTCAAAAACGTTTATCTTTTTCCAACCAGCTCTTAAACAGACCTCCCAAGGCCTCGTTTTTAAGAGCACTCTCTGCTTGAGATGGATTATTGAAAGTGCACCTCTACTCCCCACCATGTTTATGCTCCCATTTCATCATCAACATCATCATCAATCATCATCATCATCATCATCATCATCATGACAAATTCAAAAGGAATGTAGCCTAGGATGGCCACTCACATGTTCCTGGAATACCAGACATTCTTGTACTTCTGGGAACAGCGTGGGCCCACCAATGCTGAGATGACCTTGCCACAAGGGGGAGCCAACTTGAAGACCATGGTGCCCTGACCCCGCTGACATGACCTCGCACAAACTGTATGCGAGATGATGCCAGTGGGGTTGGAGCAGTGCACTCTTCAAAATGGTGTTCTCCATCCCATACTGGACAAAACGACATCCAGTTTTGTCTCAGTACCGGGTGGGGGACAAACCACCCAAAAAGAGGACTGTCTGGTTTAAAACCAGACAAGTGCCCACCCTAACGTAGCCTCCTTGCAGATTGAGCACCACCCAGATCAATTTCTAGCAAGGTCCTGAAGGTGGTCTGGCTGGATATTCAGTTTATTTCCATTACTAGCAATCCTATCACTCCACCAAAGCTTTTGGTGGCCAAATGACCACTGGCTATATACCAGTGGTAAACACACTTCAGAGTTTGCTGGTCTTCCAACCTAATAATATGCCTGTACCAAGAAAGGCACCAAAACTGAAGCAGTGCTGATGAAGACAGTTGATGGATTCAGCTTCAAATATCTGAATTTCTGATCTTGTTCTGACATTTACAGCTGACCAAGACAACGAGAATCAAAACTGTCAGTCCGGTGCTCTTCAGCCTTCCCCTTATGCACCTATTTGCTGCCCATCAGATGGTAGCTGGCTACAGTCTCCTCCTACCCAGTTGTAGCCGCATATGTGGTCCCCTTCACAGGACATACAAGTAGCTAAGAAGATGGAGGAAAGAACTGGTGAGAGACTAGGGAAAGCAGGCAGCCAAGCAGGGGAAGGGGTTAGTGAAAGCCCTCTGGAAAGACACATTTATTATTATGGTTAAGAGCTGACAGATTGGTGATATGTGAAAAAGTTGCACATTCAGTATTGTTATCTTGATATGGAGATATGAATAGATTAAGCCAAATTTATTGTTTCTACACATGTATTGCAGTGAGGAAAGGGGAAAGAGAGCCCAAATGGCTCCTCTTATTGCACACCTGACCAAGGACTGGGCATTGTGGTAGCCCTTGCATTCACAGTGTGCAAGGACTACATTTGGCTAGCACCTGTGCTTGTCCAGTGCTGATTCTCCAGAGGGGAAGCTAAGGGGTGGAGGTCATAGCCTCACTGACTTACCTCCTGCCCTTGCCAGCAGAGCTGGCTGGGCATAGAAAAGAATAGACCCTACAACTTTTTCAAGGCCTCATTACTCCTATGCTCCCTGAAACTCTGTAGAGTACTATGCCCCCTAGGAAGTGCATCTCCATGCCACCTCAACACAGGACATTTTGTTAGGGCATGACAGAAACCTTTGTGTTTTCAGAAGTTGGTAGGTGTGCATGTAAGAAAAAGAATACATGTTAAATGGAGAGGAATGTAGGGAATTTACTAGTAACAAACTGTTCCACTGAGGCATTTTCCAAACATTTTACAACATATATGTACCTTTTAACATACAGACTGTTCTATACTGATTATTTTCTCATGATTATTAAAAGGAATGTATTTATTATAGCCCACAAGTAATGTCGTCCCAACAATACTCATACAACACACAATATTTTAATTTGCTTTGTAACAAATAATTAGAACAACTAATTCCTCCAGTGGGTCTTACTTTCTTCAAATGTGGACCATACAATACTATTTGCAGGCTGCACATGCTAGGGTTGTCAGTTATGTCTGCTATAAAAGGCTCAGCACTTAGGGGGCTGTCAATCAAGTCTGTTGTGAGAGCGATTTCAAGAATCATTACTCCAACAGTACTTATCAAATACAAAAATAAAACAAATTTACATGAAAACACTATATGCAGACTGATCGCATCATTTTATTTTATGGTGAAAGTGTTTTGAAATGAGCACATAAACTATAAAGGCGAATCAAACAGGCCAAGAGGTCTGTACTAGAAACAGTGCTCTCTTTTGTGTGTTCCCTCACACAGCTTTTCCTCCTCATCAAGATTGTGATCCAAAGCCCATTTAAATCAATGCAAATCTTTGGATCAGGCCCATAATCTGAATCTCAATTTTTTTCAAAATATCTTTTCCCCTTGTCTATATTTTTCAATATTTTTTAATTCTGTAAATCGCTTGGGGATAGTAACTATTTTTTCAGTACTAGGTCCCCAGGACTGCACAGGTTTATGCACATGGGTAGTTCTGTCTGAACCCATGAAGTCCATAAAAAAATGAGAATTTGCAGATATATGGGGAGAATTTGCTGTTATTTGAAGTCATTTGCTGTGCTTCACACAGATCCAAATGCAGTATCTGTGCCTTATTTTAGAAAGTGAGCATTTTAGGATTATGGAATTTGGCTCTTCTTCAGTTGTCTGCCCTAAACTTCTCCCCCATACATTTATGACTATTGCTATCACTGGTGCAGATCCACCAGTGGTAGCAACAGTTGGAGCTCTAGCGTAAACAAAAGGTTTGCACCAGAGTTTTGCAAGGGTGTAACTAGACTGTCGTAGCAGCACCAGTGCCAACTCCTAGTGTAGATATGCTGCAGTGGTGTAAAAGGGATTTGCACCAATGTGACTTGCCCTGGTTTTAACGCAGTGAGTACATGTATGGTAGGGGTTTCCAACTGTGCGGCACTGGAGGAGGTCCATTAGTATAGTCACACCAGTGCAAAAATCCCCACTGAGACAAACCTAAGGTGCAAGTGATGGCTGGTATTATTACTAGACCTGTTCTGAAATGGATTAGATAAGACAATAATTAAAATCCTGTTAAGTAACCTTGCTTGGAACAGGTCTAGATGACCCGTTGGCAAGAACAGCAAACAGTCGCGCAGCCAGGTCTGGAGCACAGGGGGAGCGGCGCTATAAAAAGGCGCCTCCCCCTGTACTCATCCGGCGGCGCTCCGGGTCTTCGGCGGCACTTCGGCGGTGGGTCCTCACTCACTCCGGGTCTTCGGGGTACCCGCTGCCGAAATGCCACCGAAGACCCGGAGCGCCACCGGGTGAGTGCAAGAAGCGGCGCTTAAAAAGAAGCAGCGCCTTTAGCTCTGCTAAAGAAAGGCGCCGCTTCCTTTTTAAGGCGCTGCTTCTGCTCACAGGGGGAGCGGCTGCTTCCCCTGCTCCCCCGCTGGCTACGCTACTGACACCAAATCAGAATGGCAATGTTTTACATCCAACTTGCACTGGTATAAATGACGGCACAACATGTGGGGCAACCATGAATCCGGACCAACACTAGCTAGAAGGCTGTAAGAAAGAAAGTGGGAGTAACTTGATCAAGAAGACAGTGAAAGTCCCAGATGACAGGAGTAGTTAGACGTATGTATGCACACACAGTTCTCAACGAGTATTTGATTCTCTCTTATTTTAAAACCTGTTCCATTTGCTTGCTATTCACTTTTCTTCATCAGCTCCTAATTAAAACATGGAATCCCTATATGCTAGCAAAGCGACTCTGACATAGTGGAGGTTTCCTTTGAGTACACACATAAATTATATTTTAAATGAAGTGTTTTTGGTATCTTGATTTTAATTTCTATGAAATTTTGACTTGTCCACTTCAAAGCATTGGGATAAAACATTCATTTGTTGAAATTGTACAATAAGTTTGAATACAATATCATTTACATATTTTAAAAAGGTGCTGCTGAAGCATGGGGGCATTTTGTTTTGTCTTCTGATATTTTAAGTTTTGGATTTGGAAGTACTGCCATTTGGGGAATGCTGTGTCAGACTTGGTTTCAAAGCTCTTCCTTTTGGACCCTAGTTTATATAGTAAAAACTTGGGTCCTACTCAGCTATACCTTAAGCAATAATTTTATACGAAAGTATTACGAAACAGTATTTTTAACCAATCTTAGCACATTACAAAACAATTTTTTAATCAGTCCTAGAATATTATGCAACAATTCTTTAACCAATCATGCCCCACCACCGTAATTGATTCAAATCTTGCAAAATTAGTTATGCAACAGACAGAAACAATTAAAGAATCAGACAGAGACCATACAGATAAACAATAGAGAAGAACCATAAAGGCAAAACAATACAGAAGTATAGATTTCACAGTCACAACTGTTGATAAGTGGTTTCTTGGCAGATGGAATGTTATCATACAAAGTTTTCTTCAAACATCTTGAGATCTGTTTCTTTATCTGGTGATGGTGGGTACTATTAGGACAGGAGTGCCTTCTTAATAGCCCAATATTATACTGTTTTGGTGAAATTTAGATGGAAGCGAGGATGTGACTCTCTGCAACTTAGCTCATGGCTGCCGTTTTTACTGCAAAAAGGCCTTAGACCTTACACTGGGGGAAAAATAACCTATCGCTTTGATATTCAAACCAGTAGTAGGTTCTTCTCTTTATCACATAGAGAAGAGTTTATCGCTATTCCTTTATTGAATCTATTCAGATTTATGAACTTTTCCTTATTGATTTTTAAAAGTATTGGAAACATGCATACATTCCGTGTAAAAAGGAAGGAAACAGTACTTTTTCACATACTGTGTTCACTTCTAGAGAATTGTTTAACGATATGGAGTAGTCATTGTAAGCACTGTAATCAACAAATTCACTTAACCATAAAAGACAGTTCAGAATGTGCCCAGCCCACTGCATAGCAAACCCATTCAAAGAACAGCAGCAGCATTGCTTGAGCTCTCAGCAATTCCAAAGTCATATTTTAAATAAAACTATTAAAGTGTAATGCATCTTCCAGGGATATGGCAAGTGAAGGTGAACAACAAATATTAACATGGGATGTGTATCAAAAAAGCTTGTGAGTAGGGCAGCAACAAATACTTTGCCATTAAGAATTAAACTCAAAATTAAAAAAATATCTGTCCAATTTTCTACTGCAGAAGTCTATGCAATGCAGCCAGACAGTGTGATTTTATTGAATCTGGGTACAATATTTTGGGAGTATTAATTTTCCTTTTTGATATCACAGTTAAATAAGGGAGACAATTATTTTGTTGTATCTGCTTCCTTATTATATTTTAGGTACTGAATCTTTGAATGTAAACACTTTAAAGCATCCAGCAACAACCATATTTATCATGAAGAGAGATTTTTCCCCAGCTGGTCTGATAGAAGGTGATGCTGTTTGCCGTCTACAATATTATATCAACACAGCACTACTTGCAATCTACCCTGCAGGTGCCAGTGCCAACATCTGAAGAAGTGATCAACATGACACATGGAAGTGATCCTTTTCCAAGGCTCTATACTTAAAACTAAGGGCTAAACTGCGGTTTGTTCTATGAGGATGTTCAAAGGGGTGAAGTAAGCACAGGAACCCTCTTTCCTCTGCATTGATGCATCTGTGCAGGAGCTAGGTCAAATGCTGATCTAGTGTTCCACATTAGCTAGGAGTTGTCTAATGTACCTGGTGGAAATTAACATCCCTAGGAAGGCATAGTCAGCCAGGTGGAGTGTGTGGCCAGATCCCTGTCTTACCTGCCTCCAGGAGCTGGTCCTTGTGGATAGCATGCAGCACTTTTCTCCAGCAGCATTTAGGTCTGCTGTTGAGTGCATTCTCCTCAGGCCCCACATGCAGAAAAAGTCTGGAAACCTTTGTATGGCTTCTACAGATTTTATTCCTCTCACCACCAACCAGAGCAGTTCAGAGGGTAAATGACTGAATTTGATTCTAACACCTGAAATAAACCATGTAAATTAGATGTCTCAACAGAAACTGTCTGAAACATCACTGCCTCTATCGGTGGGAAGCTGGTGATGCATGACAGCTGGAACATGCACACCAAGTGTGCGCACACACACACACAGTAGTAGCAGGCATCTGTATCTCCCTACATCGTGGTAGTTTTTCAAACTTGGTGGGGTAAAAAAATAACAAACACACAAAAGAAAAAGAAAAAAAACCCAGAGTTTGGGGGAAAAGAAAAAAAATCAAAGAATTTGTAATTTCTGCAAGCACTGACAAACTGACTGACCTCCTGATGACACAAGGCTTGAGTGATTTGTAATGCACTACTAAGCATACAATTGAATGTGGAGAGATGAAAGTACACTATCTAGAGCCCAGCAGAGATAGCAAGGCGCCATCTTTCTGTAAGGGATTCCAGACAGTTTGTCTCTTTGGCCAAGCTTCCCATATCATTTATCATTTGGAAAGGTCAAACTATACTTAGATTTAAAATATAGTTAAAATAAATCACATTAAACCATTTTAGTTTATTTAAATACAGAACGACAAAGCATTTCCTAGGAGAGCATTTCACAAGGCCTCAGTAAGCGAGATGTGATGGCCAAGTTGTCTACTCACTTTCTCAGCTTCCACTCTTCTCAAACCATTGGACAGAGCAGAGTCAAAAAGGTGTCTCTAGGGCCTTGGCTACACTTACGAGTTACAGCGCAATAAAACTGCCTGCAGCGCTGTAACTCACTAACTGGCTACACTTGCAAGGCACGTGCAGCGCTGTATCTCCTCAGATACAGCGCTGCATGTACTCCACCTCCCCGAGAGGAATAACAGCTGTTGCGAAGTGGGTGGACCATTGGTCTTAGTGTAGCCGAGGAACAACGCAGTTACTGATCTCTGGAAGCTGCCTTTGTTTTGAAACGGCACTTCCGGGTTGGAGTTCAGAGCTCCGTTGTTGAGGTGCTTTACAAAAAACCAAACACAGCTACTGTTTGCAGGCGGGGGGGGGGGGGGGAGGGGAGAGGGGAGGGGCTCTGTTAGGAATGCCGGCAGCAAAGTTGCCTTGGACAGAGACGGCGTGGGGGGGGGGGGGGGGGAGAAGAACGGCGGGGGGGAGGGGGAAGGCTCCGTTTCCTCTCTTTTATCTGCTCTTTAAAAACAAACAAAGCCCCTGCTGTTTGCTTTCAGTGATTGAGAGAGAGGCAGGGGATGTGGAGGTGTGGAAATAATGAGCTGACACTCTGTGGAGATTTCAAAAACCCACTCTGTCTCCAAAAACGCTCCCTGTCAAAGTCCCCCTCACCCCCCCCATTTGAAAAGCACGTTGCAGCTACTTGAATGCCCATAATGCACTGCTCCCAATACAGCTGCAAATGCCTCAAATGTAGCCACCTTACTGCGCTGGCAGCTGCCAGTGTGGACAGGCTGCAGCGCTTTCCCTACTCAGCTGTACGAACACGGGTTTAACTAACAGCGCTGTACATCTGCAAGTGTAGCCAAGGCCTAGTGGTTCCCAGAGGGGACCTTGGGTTCTCAACTGTATAAAATAATACATGTGAAGACACTTTTGTTTCACAAAAGAAAATTCCGGACAATACATTGTTTAATTTTATAGATTTAAATATTCTAAATTCTAAAAAGCAAGGTAAGAGCCAATTTAACTGTAATTTTTTTCCACATCCCTGTCTATTGGGTAGAGAACATTTATTTTTGCCCACCCTCTATGTTTTGAATATGAATCACATATCCCTCTATTCTCACCCACTCTCCATATATCCATATCCCTAACCATGAGCCAGTGCTCAACCCTCCTCCATCCCACTCTATAGGTCAGAGACATCTTACCCTTCACATAGTCCAAGAACAACTCCCTGCCTTAATTACCTTCCCTGTGGGCTTGATCAAATTCCCATTGAAATTAATGGAAGGCCTCCCCTTGATTTCAATGGGCATTGGATCAGGTCCTATATGGAATGACTTTCATATGTTCGCTTTTCTTAGACTTTTGCCCTGTCAGAATCGGAGAACAGAAGAGAAGGATTCCACATTCACACCTGCTGGCAAATATCACTCCGTACAGAAGAACTAAACAATAGAATTATTAAGGATGGTTATTTTTATTTTAAAAAGTGCTTTCCTGCCAAGATGCTGAGGTTGCTGCACAATCATTTAAAATAAAATACAATTAAAAACATATAGAAATAGCTGGCTACCAGTAGCCACATATGATAGTACAGTTAAAATATGTGTAGGGTTTTTTATAGGGATCAAACATTAAAGAGGAAATACCCCTGTAAAAATAGTATTTTTAGCTTTTTTTTAAACGGATGAGCTGAGACAGGTGTCTGAGGGGATTAAGTTCCACACCTAGAAATTCGTTCAGTAGAAGCAGGATCACTGACTGACCTCAGGCACAATGTTGAGCTTATAGGTGTCTGATGCTGCAAGAGGGTAGATACCGCTTAAGACAAGACTCAAGGAGGAAGTCAAATTTGGTGCAGGAAAAATATTAAGTTTTAGCTTCCACTGTGGTTTTATTAAAACTAACTAAATAAATGAGTTTCAAGAATGTTAAGACAACTTCTCGCCTGCACTTTAACAAATGCTGTGGAACCTTGTGTGTGTACTGTATATCCAGGTACTGATTTGTACTGGGAGTGATTGGAGTTATTGATTTTGAAATGTTCCTCATGTAGAGCCTGATCCTGCAAACACTCGGTGATGGTCTGTATCCCTTGTGTTCACCTCTTGCACACTATTGTAATATTTTTTGTGCAAAGTATGCCTTGTGAGGTATCACTTGAAAAATCATAATATGCTGGTCAATATTGTCCTGATAAAATGTGTGTGGCAAGATTGTATGTGAAGTTATAAGATTCCACTACATAGTGTTATTAACACATGTTCCAAACCACAGCCCTGTCCAAATGGAAGTTGCAAACAGCTCTGTCTCAAACAAAAGAATGTGTGCTCTGCTTAATTTGCATTGAAGCGGTAAGCAGAGTTATCAAGCACACAGGGCGTTCCAACAGGTGGGAAAACCAGCAGGAGATATCCTCCCGTGTAAACTTTTTATCTCCTGAATTCAGCTGGAAATGTTTTCCAAAGGAGGGACTGACACTATAAAAACCAAAGACAAACACCCCATGGGACCCCTCCTCATCCTCTCTCTCTCTGTCCATCTATTGACTGCACCAGATGGAACAAAGGAAGCAGCCGTTACACAGAAGAAGGGGTCCTGGCCTAGCAGTTTGGCCAGTAAGACTATTGAGAACATGTGGTGAGAGAAACTTTGCTTTGAATTTAACACACTTTGTTCAATTAGGCATTAGCTGCGTTTTATCTTTATTTCTCTTGTAACCACCTCTGACTTTTATGCCTCATTACTTGTATTCACTTCAAATCCCTCTCTTTGGAGTTAATAAACTTGTTTCATTGTTTTATCTAAATCAGTGTGCTTGGGTTGAAGTGTTTGGGAAACTCCATTTGGGATAAGGATTTGTGCATATCATTTTCTATTAATAAAATGACAGACTTTATATGAGTGTGTATTGTCCAGGACAGGACTGGGCAGTACAAGCCATATATTTCCGAGGAAAAGTATGGGACTAGGAGTGTTCTGGAGTCACCCTGAAGTGTAATTCAGGCTAGTGGCAGGCTGCAGCTCACATACAGACATAGCTGGGATTGATTTACATGCTGGAGGCTGCTTGTGAGCCATCCAGACTGCAGGCTACAGCAGCAAAGCAGTGCAAAGGGCACCCCGTGTAAGAGGGCTGGGATGACACAGCCCTTCATCAGTCTAGATTTGTACCCTGGGTATGTCACACACTCAAGCATGTAACTTTATTCCTGTGAGTAGTTCCACTGAAAAGTGTTTGCAGGACTGGGCCCTTAGGTGTTTCTTCCACATCAGAAGTGCTTTTGCTTGACATTTGAGTAAGGACTGAGCTGTGTACTCAGCACAAATATTCCCTACACGTCCCCATCTATCCTCTTCTCACCACATTTCTTGATAGGGCTATTATTCTTGTCTTGATATGGGCATTTTCCCTCCTATCATGGCAGGGCTATTCCTTCATCTTTACCTGATGATATCTCTTGCTCAAGCTGATATAGTGTTTACGTTTAAGAAATACAGATGTGAACTTTACTCATAAATCAGAAACTGGTCTATAGTAGCACTTTGTCCCAGTGCCATTTCATCCATTGGGGCTAGACACTGGAGTGAATGAAGTTAAACTGACGATTAATTTGGCCAAATGTTTCTGAAGCGTGGACACTGCTTCTGGACACATTTTTATAAGTTCTGACTCTGAAAATAGTGGGCATTATGGAAACTAGAGTTATGGAAGGGAGATTAATTATGCCTTTTTCTGTTTGAAATTTGTCTACAAAAAGATCACAGTTTTCTGTAGTTTATCTGTTATTTTAAATTATTGGCTCTCTAGATACAAAGTTGCCAACTTTTTAATTGCTGAAAACCGAACTCTCTTGCTTCGCCCCTGCGCTGCCTCTTCCCCCGAGGTCCCACCCCCACTCACTCCTCTCCTCCCTCCCTCCGTCGCTCACTCTCCACCCCCCCGACTCACTCCCCCCTCTCCTGGGACTCACCTACTGTCTGCAGAGCCAGGCTAGGAGGAGCTGACACAGAGCCTGCCCGCCTGCTCAATTGGGGCACAGCAGGAGTCAGTCCCCATAGCAAGGTACCATGGCCGTTGGGGCAAGATGTGGCAGAAGGAGTGGCGCACAGGATTCCCCACCTTCAGGCGGCAGCACCTACCTCTTGGAGCCTGGTCCAAAAGCCAGCCACTGCTCTGTCAGGCGTAAAGAGCTGAGCAGAACACTGCTCCAGCTGCTGCTCTTCTCATCCCCCAGTGGTGAAGGCCAGTTAGTGCGGCCAACCAGACTTTTAGCGTCCAGTCAGCTGTGCTGGCTGGACACTGCCAGGTCCCTTTTTCGAGTGGACGTTCCAGTAGAAAACCAGACACCTGGCAACCCTAGATATTTATATATCCATCACTATAGTACCTTGTATTTTTTCCTTAACGTTTTTTGCAAGTATATCTTAGTCTTTAGATTTTTTGTGAGACGTTTGTTGCAAATATTTGATGTTCAAAATTTGAGCCGTTGGAAAATATTTGTAGCAAGCATATTTTTAATTTTTAAATATGAGTGTTCATGCTAGAAACCTGATCATCAAGTCTATGAACAGAAACATAACACATGAACTATGGGTCCAGACAAAACTAATCAACTGAGAGATTAATCAGTCTATTTTCAAATATAGAAGTAAGATAATCAACTTCACTATTTTTTCTTTGTAATCTTCAATAAAATATATCAATTGATCAAAGTAATAAAATATACAAATTATTATTATCTGAAACTAAGCATCAGCATGGGTAGGAGAGATTGTAACTAGCACTGAATAAGTGTATTGTAATTAAATGTAGTCTATGTCAGGGGTTCTCAACCTTTTTCTTTCTGAGGCCCCACCAAGCATGCTATAAAAACTCTGTGGCCCACCTGAGCCACAAAAAATGTTTTTCTGCATATCTAGTAGATTAAAAGCCAGGGCCAGCATTAGGGTATAGCAAGCAGGGCAATTTTCCAAGGCCCCACGCCACAGGGGGCTTTGCAAAGCTAAGTTGGCTTCATCTCCAAGCGGCAGGGTTCAGGCTTCAGCTTTGGCCCTAGGCAGTGTGGCTTAGGCTTCGGCTTTCTTCCCTGTGACTCTAACGCCAGCTCTGCTTTCTGCTTTATTTTGGCGGACCCCCTGAAACCTGCTCGTGACCTCCCCAGGGGGCCTCATACCCCTGGTTGAGAACCACTGGTCTATGTGATATCTAGAAAAACATGCATTTCACCTCCCTTTAAAAGAGAATCTAAATGTTGATAAGACAAATTAGATAGCTTGAATCTCCAATGGGGGAGTATAACAAAACTGACTGTAATCAACAAAATGTGTTTTTGAACAGGAAGATCTGAATTGTGAACAGAAACAGAAGCACAGTTACCTCCTGTGAGAGAACCTAATACAGGCAGAGAATAATTATGTTACATATATTGCAAAATATGGAGATATTTTCTTCTATTTCTGAAATTGCTTTTAGATGTGTACTAAGGGCTATATTCTGATACCATTACTCAAATTAAATAACACCTTACTTGGTGGACAGTCCCATTGACTTCAGTAGAACTACTTGTGAAGTAAGATGTTACTCAGTGCAAGTAATGGTTTCAGAATTTGGCTCTAAACATTTCAAGAAACAATGTATGAGTTAATTCACCCCAAAGGAATATTGAGAGATGTATATAATGAAGTTTTAAATATCTTAAATCCCCCTCAGTTTTCTATACATGTAGAAAATGCAGCATCAACATGAATGATATTAGATGACTGAACCTGTAGAGATGCAATCTTATATTTCAGTATTTTTTCCTTGAAGAAAACATACTGATTTCTCCACATCAGAAACTCTTGTCTCAAGACCATTACAATTGATTTATATTTCCTTAAACTTTCTCCATCCTACCAAGAGCAATAGTCATAGATTTTAATTGTTACTAAAATAAAACAGGCTTAATATTAATCATAATTATTATCACCATCACACACAGAATCAGTGTTATCTCCATTTTACAGCCAGGGAAGCTGAGGGACACACAGGTTAGTTGTGGTGCGTAGTGTAGGGTAGCTGTGGAAATAGTAAAGTGTGTGCCTGTGGGTGAAGTAGAAGAGGGTAGACACTGTTGCCTTAATTTTTCATTTCCTTGAAAATTGTGGGTTTGAGTTAGGTATATGGTATGTTTAGCAAGCCTAACTCCTTTACAACCAAGTTTTTGTAGATCAATTTCCTAGGTTTTGTTAAATCTTAAGTGGGGGTTTGATTCTAAATGAAGGGAGGGGACCTATGGGGTGAAGTAAGTGCATCTGCACATGAACTTTTATGTGCAAGAAGCTTTAAATAAAATCCTTCTCTGTTATATGTAGACACTGTGCATGAATTTTTATGCAATGACAGCTTCACAAAAGTGCCATATAAAGCTTATGCACAGCTGCAAATAACATTTATGTGCAGCTGCACAATGTTTTTGCACACGGTAGATAAACAGCATATCAATCCATACATCCAATTTTTTAAAAGACCTACCTGTTGCACCATCTCTACTCAAGATACACCTCTGTATCCAGTTTTATGTAGATACACAATGCCTTCTAAGAGGTATCAATCAACGATGGTCTGACTGCCAAGGAATTTCAAACCCTTCCTGTTCAAAAATTATGAAGAGAAATCAAACCACAACTGCACAGAAAATTCAAAGTGCCTAAAAACTAACCCTTTGTGAAATAACACACCAAAGGAGTGCATGTTTTTAGAGAAAAACAGGAATTTGTGCACCATTTTAAGTCCATTTTAGAACACAGCCCTCACTATGGGGTTGCTATCAGGGTGCTCTAGATTTCACATTATAAGAACTGACAATTTCAGGTATCAAATAGCAATACATTTCCTAAGGTCCCAACAATACCACAATACCATGATCTCCCAACAAAAATGTCACTGGGGGAAAGGTATTTTCCTTTAATGTTTTCCTTGTGTTGCATCCCACTCCTCCCTCCCTTTATTCATTATAATTTTACACTGTAAACTCTTCAGGACAGAGAATGCAGTAACAGTCCAAAATAGTAATATTTTAGATCTGTGTATTTAAAAATATTTTCAAAATCTCAGTAAATATTATTGGAATTAAAATGTATTTCACCTATTATGGGCTTAATTTCACTCAGGTATGGGAGCATACATCCCAGCATAGCTGATAGTTAGTACATTTACAGGAGCATTAGAAATACCTCGATTAGTTAGATCTGATAGTACCTGTGCATTTGAAAGACAGTACTGAATTTTTCAAAATATACTGCACATGTCTGACATGTACTTGACAACAGAATCAAGCCCTTTGTGCCCATTGGGAAAAGCTCTTTTAAATATTTTAGACAATTATGTTACTTTATATTATTTATACTCAAAATATAGTTATAAACAGGCCAATAATATATGATCACTAACACTGATCCTTGAAATGTAATCTAATGCAAACTAAAATTACCTTTGAAACTTGATCTGTTTTATTTGAATTTTCTTTTCAGAATATTAATTATGTCTGTGTCTTTGCAGCAAGTGTGCAAAATATTTGAAGATACTAGCATATACTTTCCTGTGTCTGTGATAGGATAGCAAAAGTATCCAGCAGACAGCACTCAGAAAAAACATCTGTTTAAGACACGGGCATGTAGGCTAAGGTTGGTGAGTTCAAATGCATAGCTGCTCACCACATTATTAGAAATGCTCTTTCCTATAATCTGCTGGAAAATGTCATCCAATAATTTTCAGCTTTCTACTTCTAAATGTGATGTTTTATACCAACAATAAATGTCTATCAAAACTAAGATCACATCAGTGAAATCAAAGAAGAAAAAAAGAAAAAAGGGACATTAATTAATACATCCCTGTACACATGCTCTACATAATCCATAATTTGTAGCAAATGGAAGGGAAATATTTTCAAAGCATCAAAAGCATTCTTATATGAAAACTTTCCATCTTTTCTAAACAACTTCTCAGCACATTGCCAACTGTAATTATATCTTTTTATCCATAGAAGTATGTTCATAGGGGTAGCATAATGTTCCTGGATACATCCAAGGGAATCCACATCTTCTGAACTTTCCTGCATACCCACTATCTGAATATTCTTAACTCTGGTGTTAATTTCTAATATTAATATTCTCAATTTTTGTATTTAGTTTTGTTTTCTGAATATTAACATCTTAGAAACAGCCATAAGGTTCTTCATCTCTAGTTTCAATGTTTCAGGGTCTTACTCACTGTAGATTTTTTTGACATAACTGCAGTATCCTAGAACAAAGTCTGATTTTTAAAATTACAGATTTTATTGCTGTAAAATACAAACATTATGAATAAATCTAAGAAAACACATTAAGTTTTTTTTTCATTTTTGAACCATAACATAATGTGTAAAGTAGTACGAAAAGAAACAAAAAAGAGAGAAGATTGAGAAATAAAAGAAACAGTAAGAATAAAGTAGAGGAGATCGGAAAGTTGTTTAACTAGTTTTGTTTTAAATAAGCATTCCAAATTGCTAAGTCTTAAGAGTAGAGAATGAGGGTAATACAAGAAAAAAAGGTAAGTAATAGTTGGCACAAAAGACAATCAGAAAAGAAAGGGGGGTGGGAAGTGGAGAAAAGGAAAGAGAACAGTAAAACTTTTTTTTATCTATTAAGTATAGAACAGATATATTATATCTTCACAATATCTATACGAACAATATTTAGGGGGGAAATCTCTTACTTATATCGGGACCTGGATAATTTCACAAATATCTCCAATAGATTATTTAGCCAGAACTTTAATATATCTGGCAAAAAAAAGAACTAAAATACAGATGAACTTTATGTAATTCAAAGAAAAAAACAAAATCAAATATCTTCTGGAGGCCAGATTGCCTTAAGAGCTCTAGCAACAAAGAAAGTCTGTTTTACCCTCTGGTCTTTTCTCTGTTAAGCATCTAGCATAATCTCCAAAGAAATCCCAGGGGAATCACCACTTTCAGAAGTGGACTTCCCTGAATAACTCACTTGCCAGTAAGGAGGGTTACGAAAAGCTGCAGAGAAACCAAATCATTCAGTTCTTTCTCTGAAAGCACCAGTACCTGAGCTAAAGGTTAATAGTCAATGAGTTTCGGTTGCTGAGAGTACTCCTGGGATGTGATGGTGTCATTGCAACATGCAAAGGTCCAACCACTTAAAAATGAATAACTAGAAAAAAGAAACCAAACTGTGCCTGCAGGCAGAAAAACTTCCCTCAAAGTTCTCACAAATGTATCATAGCAGCCATGAAAGAAGTACTCTCAGAAACATCTGCTGTGACCTTTTTAATCTGGGTTGTCTGTTACCACCTTCTTTAAGCACCAGTAGGGATATGGTTCTGTGGGCCAGCCAACATACTTTATGAGACAGTGTCTGGCAGATAACGGTTAAGAGCATAAGGTTATTTTTACCTTAGTACAGTAGAAAAGTGTCTGGTGTTATAATTCAGTGTTTCAAAAATGAGATGCAAAAATATATGGTAATGTAATACTCATGTTGCAGAGTTAAAATAAAAAGTCAGACAATGTTAATGAGAAGATCGCAATGGCAATCTTAAATTGTCCACATAGGCACATCGTGTATACTTTACATTTTACATTTTACGACACCAAAAGTTAAATGCATAATGTATAATATGAGATTCTCAGAAGCTAAAATATACTGTAATTGGGATAATTAGGGGTATTTCTCCTCAGGGAGATAGATAGATCTAACAGTTCAGGAGTAACTATTCTGATTTGGAAAAAAAAATCTCCCTATGTCTGAATTAAATAAAAGACAAATCAGGGAGTTATATTCGCATAGTGGGTAGTACAGAGAATTCTCAGACTGTATATATTTATAGGTACCAAAGTATATATTTATTAGCAAACAAGCAATTTTACTGACTGCAGCAGGACACTACCCTTCCACCCAAAAC
The DNA here is from genome assembly GCA_037349315.1 of Chelydra serpentina. Lineage (NCBI taxonomy): Eukaryota > Metazoa > Chordata > Testudines > Chelydridae > Chelydra > Chelydra serpentina. The sequence continues at coordinate 111,834,649 of JBAIAC010000004.1, forward strand.
ATTAAAAGCAGGGAAGTAAGATGTTTAGTGGAAAGACTTGTGCATTCCTTTGCACTTTCATACTGCCTACCACACTATTAATAACATACTCTCTTGGTCAGTAAGGCTTTCATTTCCATCTCCAACAGACACCCAAAAGGAATATGTACCTCAGCTTCATCAAACTGGCAAAACCTTACAAATGTATACAAAATGAGGGTAGTTCTAGATTTAGATTGCACCAGCACACATAATAGCAATGGACAAGGGAGAGATGGGAGCGCATCACTAGAACTCATCACAAGAAGATAGGCTCTAAACATTTGCATGGGGCATGGCTGTCAGACTCTTTTTGGTCCTTGGGCTAAGTCAGCCCTTTCATGTTCAAACTTACACAGAACTGTCTAGTTACAGACTTAGATGGAAAATATGGCGAGAATGAGCCACACTACACTCATTTTTATCAAAGATTGCAAACATTGCTTGGGATTTTGATTGTCACTGACCTGGATAAGATGGCCGGGGTGGTAACTTTGAGTGATAGCTTGGGTACATTCCCCTCAGAACCTTTTGGGATGAGGTTGTCAGATGTGCCTACCCACTTTCAAAATCTCTATTGTTCTGGTTCTGGATATATTGGGTAGTGCACACAGTCAAAAAGGGGCCTCGTCGGTGGTTCTTTCTGGGAAAAGGGAACCTGGTTTCTGAATTGTATGTGAAAACTAGAGACCAGAGTTGAAACTCAGTCAGAAAATGCCTGGGAAAATAAATAGGCTTTGCCACATGCCCTATAGGCCAACAAACTCAGTCTGTGTCTGTACCTGGAGTAAATTCTAAATTGAAGGAAATATAATTGAAATACACCCTGCCACCAGTCTTTTTTTTTAAACCAGGACCTATTAGCTGAAACACCTTTGCTCATCTGAATTGATGCAGTATCACATGGAAAGAGAGACACTCTAACAGTTCTAAGGCAGTTGATCTAACGTTTGTAGGCCGTGACATTGAAAATGAAGACCAAGGTGTTATTGTCCTCAATCTTCTTCAGAGCTGACTTATTCAGTGGTCAGAGGGAATTTGATGATGACAGTGGTCAAGCTTGTTTCTCCTCGGAACTGTCTGCCTGGGATACTTGTGTTGTCTCTGTGACCTCATTCTATTAATCATATATTTTTATTATGTAGATTATGCAGTTTTGAAGGCTGCTTTTCACACAGTTTGTTCTAAGATGGTATACTATTACATTGCTTATAGTGATACAGATATTATTTGAGCTTACACTGGCAGAGTAATAACTATCTCAACGGGACAGTAAAACAGCTGATTACTTCCTGAAGTACCTCTTTAAATCAGGAATCCTCCCAATAAAATGCCTTTTAAAAATCCTTTTAATCTTAGAGCATACAACAGTTAATCACCTTCAAAAGCTACTACTCCACCAGTGAAAGGCGGGAAATGGCCTTCCTCTCTTCAATGGTACATCTTTGAATTTAAAATGTAACTAATGATTTATCGGGTTAAACTGCCTTGTTTTAATAACTTGTAATTAAGTAATTAATTCACTTATTTATTTACAAGCAATTCTTTTAAATCTAGGAGGAAGTGAGGATGTACACTTCTGCACCATGATGTCACTGTTGAATGATGTCACCCCAATCTTTTGTCCACTAGAGCAAATAAGTGCTCAGTATTTCTGTGATTTGATTGTTCCACTTGTTGTAGGGTTAGCGACACTCAATTGCATAAGGTAATGTAATGTAAAAGCACAAGAAATAAGAACCTAAGGAGTTACAGAGTCTGTGATCCCACTGCTATGCTACCGCATTAATATTTACTGCTGTGATATAACTTTGGCCTTGTCTATGTTTAAAAAGTTTCACCAGTTTATCTAAGGAAATAAGTACAAAAACCTCTAATGTGTACACATGTAATCTGGTTCAACCCTTGGTTAAATCAATTTATTTTAAATTAGTAATTTATTGACCCAAGGTAAACCAATTTAAACAAGGATAAAATCATCTTCAGTGCATCTATGATATGTCTTTACTGCAGTTAACTTGAGTTATCTCTACTTGAGTTACTCCAGTTTGCCTAGCTTGCGTGAGAGTAGTCACACTGTGAAATAACACTTGAGCAGTTGATTCCACACTAGTATTGCACTCAGGTGTGTTACTAAGACGTCTGGGGGCATATTCCATGGTCCTTTGCACTGCAATAAGCTGAGCCACTTTTTGAACGCTTTCCTGTGAAATGTGGGATAACTTGTCTGTCCACTTTAAACAGAGTGGACAGGAATTGTGGGAAGGTATTGGAAGACTAGAGGCACTTCCATGGAGCTAGCCTGCATCCACACTATAGAGGAGTCATGTTAACAGCTAACAAGTTGTACTAACTCAAACTTTAGGCTATACCATCTGTCAGGCCAACCAACCCAAGGTAAAGAACACCATTACACTTGAGTTTAGGGTTTTTGTGTGTGGTTGGGACTTGAGTTAGGGGCAACAGTGGAGTTATAACACAAGCTGACATTGAATTGAAGACAAGCCGTATGTTAGGGCTTTGCAATGATTTAACTAGAGTGGTTTGACAAGATACAATTTCTCTAGCCTATCTGCTTAATAAGAAAATGATATTTAGGATGCTGGGTGAGCTCTGCTAGCTGCGCAATGGCTGTATGTTCTTTTGGGATATTATCTTTGTCCTCTGTTCTGAGTGGCAGTTTATGAAGTTGTTCTGATCAGCTGGAAGCTGAATGTTGTTCCCCCCACCCCCACTCTAACTATATTAAACAAATATCTTTCTTTTAAGTAAATGCCTGTGATGGAAACCTGCTGGTGGGATTAACAAACTGTAACCTGCCAAGTCACTAATGAGGTAGATGAAAAGCCCAGGTCAACATTTTCAAACTTGGGTGCCTAAATCTGGGCACCTTTCAATCAAGTAACTCTAAACACTGGGGACAAAAATGTCAAACTCGGGTGCCAAAGACCATATTTAGACACCAAAATAAGTGTCCTGATTTTTTAAATGCTGAGCTCCCATACTTCCCGTTGGCCTTCAAAAGTCAGGCCACTTATTTATTTATACATTTTTGGCCCCTGTATTTAGAGTTACTTGACTGAAGAAGAGTTGTCTTCAAAACTGTCTAGGGGATAGAAACAGACTCTCAAACTGCATAGGGGGTAGCAACAGACTCCCAAAAACTTGTGTCTGATAAAGGGGAATTTAAACTATCAAATGGGCTTTCTTTTGAGAAACAAAATGAGACAAACTTCAATACCCTGACCTCCACCTCCAGTGGGATTTTGATTGACTCTGATTTAGGTCAGGGGGTTGAGGTGGTAAAATACAATTGAGTTGTACCATTTGCATATTGTAAAGGTGTAGGCATGTGTGGCCCTCCCTCGCTGTCAATCTCCCTATCATGCTCCTGGAATAACAGTTTTAGACAAGGGGAAAATTAGCAGTCTTGAGGCTCAATCCCTCCAGCGGGGTTGAGCAGTGAGTGGTCCAGGGCCCCAAGCCCTCAGACAGGGCAGGGCACCAACAGTCTAGAGCCCAACCCTGAGGCAGGGTAGAGCCAGGTATAGTCTGGGAACCCAGGCCTTCAGCCAGGGCGGGGTACCGAGCACAGTCTAGACACTAAGCAGTCAGGGCCGGCTCCAGGCACCAGCTTTCCAAGCTGGTGCTTGTGGCGGCATCGAGAATGGAGCGGCAGTCCGAGTCCCGTGACGGCAATTCGGTGGCAGGTCCACCGTTCTTCCCTTGCCGCTGTGGGACTCAGACTGCCTGCGTCGGGGGCCCCGCAACGTCTGCCTGTGTCGGGGGTGGGGCCCCAATACGTCTGCCTGCGTCGGGGGCGGGGCTGCGGCGACTGCTTGGGGCGGCAAAATTGTCAGAGCCGCTCCTGCAAGCAGTGCAGACCAGTGAATAATTTGGGGACCCTGGCCCGCATGCAGGGTGCGGTACCAGCAGTCTAGGGCTCCAGCCCTCAGACAGGGCAGAACAGTGAATAATCCAGGGACCCCAACCCTCAAGCAGGGTGGGGTACCAGCAGTCTAAAGGGCCCAGGCAAGGGGCGAGCACCCAACGCAGTCTAGGGGGCCCAATCTACCCCAATAAAGAAGGCTGTTAAGTGGTATGGCAATATCTCCTACAACTATTTACCACCAAAATAACCAAATAATCCAGCAAGTAAACAATATATTCTGGGAGAAGCAGAGAAGTAATTGTTGCATGTGGTACGCAGATAGCAGAATATGGGCACTTTAGAAATAGTTAGTTATGTAAAACAATCAGCAGCTTTTGTTTTATTTCTGGTAGAATTTGGTTCTCATGAAAGTCAGAAGCTGACAGCAGCATTAAGGAATCTGTTGGATCTGAGTATTTCTGATTCTTGTATAAACTTATCTTCTGAGTAGTGGAAGGAGTAGAAATTAATATTGGAATGATTCTGCATTCAAGGAGTGCAAATCTGTCTTCAAGTTCATTTAACAAACTGACATTTAAATTACTATGAAGAATAGCATGCACTATATATTATTTGTAATTTTGTAACATGTTGGGATGAGGTTGTCCTGGGATCAGCATGTGATCAGACTGATTATATACTTCACATATATAGTATGTTTCTCATTCAGTCACAATCAAAATACAATTTACTTTTATTAGTATAATAATTTAGATGTCATAAACTGAATATCAGTTAAATGTTTTCTAAATTACATTCACAACCTTTTATTCCAGATTAGCTCAACACGTCCCTTCCCCCTTTAAAGAAAGCTTCTCCTTTTCCATACCCCAATACTAATGTGGATGCCTCATTGCTATTGACCACAAAGCTCATTGCTATAAAAATGGAACAACAGAACAGCCAAAAAAATTCTTCTCCCTTTAAAAAATATTTACAAATATGTTTGAGTGCAGTACAAGACACTGTGGGCCCATTAAAACATCATCGTAAAAGCCATTTTGCCCTCCTGCTGAAACACCCAAGGCTGTCCTGTTAATTGGATTTATACCTTGGGCAGGGGAACCAGTCTGAGGTTCGTCTCCCTTCCCCGCATCTATTAACGGGTTTGTTTTACCCCAAGGAAAACTGACAAAGCGATAAGGTGCAAAACAAGGAACGGGTTTATTAACAGGCAAAAGTTAAACAAGTAGGTAAAACAAGGTGAGTAACACAGGTAAAACACTAAGGACTTCCAATTGTAATAGGGAAAGGGATCAAATATAAACAGGCTTTGGCTGTAACTGTGTAACAAGATAAAGGCTTGAAGCCCTGACCCAAGATTAAATCAAGATCAGGCCTAGCAAAGAACAAGATGTTGCTTCTTTGCCATCTCTTGCAGCTTGATGGACAGTTTATACCGGTACGACTGGCTGGACTCCGGATCCAGATGTTAACCGACAGGTATTGGAAGCAGAACCTCAGGACAGGTAGGGATGACCACTCTGTTCTTTTCTTTGTAGATCTTCTTTCCCTGCGCTGTCGTGGGTGGATGTGAGCTGAAGAATCAGGACAGCAGATAACAGGTTGCCAGTGCGTGCAAGATAAGTAACCCACCCAACAACCCTAGTATGGTGCTATGGCCTACCTATCACACAGACAGCAGCACTAGCTATTCCCTAGAACAGCAGCAGCAGCACACGCTACCCCCAAGATGGGCAGCCCCTCCTGACTGGAGTGAAGGTTTTATATATTGTCCCAGTGGGTGGGCAGACTATCAGTCAGGTGACCTGCCAGTTTCCTGCCTTTGGCTGAGAAAAGGCCCCAAAACTAAAGGGGATGGGGAAGAAGGATTCCCAATATGGATTCCGAGTTGTTGTTCATGGGAATCCAAGATGGCATTTAGGGGTTAACAGTGAAAATGAAAGAAAATACCCCTACAGTCATGTTACATTAAGAACTCTTTTAATACAATGTTATGGTTGCATAGCTAAAATTACATCAGATCAGAAAATTCCAAAGATAACATTTCAGGAGCAATATTTTAACTGGGCTGTGTTGCACAACCAGTATGTTTTATATTTATTACATTTATGGTTGTGGACTATTATTATTATCTGTTACAGAAACACACACTCATTAAGACCCAGCCTTTCAAATGTTAGGGTTTCATGTGTGCATAGCTAAGCACACAAGCAAATATAAAATATGTGTCCTCTCAGATCTTAATTCACATCCACCCACACATTAGAACCAGAATTGCACTCACATTTCTTATACACACATGTGCAAAGCCAGCAAAATATTTAGAGCATATGCCAAGTGAGAGTTACCAGTCAACTTATATATGCATGCATGCACAATGCCAATCAGATATTGGGAGACTGTTAGTAAAAATATGTTTATAGTATAACAAAAAACAGAAAGCAAGTACAGTATTATTTAAACCCTTATAATTAACTAAATCAAAATGGATTTACATAGCGTTACCGAAAGGCATTTCTGTGATCTACAGATACGTCAAATGTCAAATTCCTTCTCCAAACCACTGAGAAATTAGACATTCTCAATAAGAGTTTACAAACACTATGTTTTTGTAATGGAAAAGTGGTTTTATTTCATTTTTTGTCTTTTTACGCTCTACAAGGGAAAGCAGTTGAGCTGTTCTTGCTCAGACTTTTTAATTAATTATATTAATTAATTAATTAAAATACCATTGGTGTATGAATAAACATGCAAAATTTTAGCTCCAAAAATTAAGCATATACTGTAAATAAGGTTCTTTAGCGTTGTAGCCTAGAGAGATGATGCTTGCTTATGTTTATATAGAAATGTGCTGAAATGTAATTATGCCCAAAAATCTATTTTGTAAAAATAGGCTTGAAAATGGTCAAGTGACATCTGGTAAAATATGACTAAAGTGAAGTGAGACAATTAAGAGTTAAGGTGGAGATAAGTTAGGGCATAACCCCAAAGTCAACATATTTTGGTCCAAGTTGGTTTTTACAGGTGTTTTAGATAAAATGTTAATGTTTTGGAAAATGCTAACTAAGAACATAAGAATACCCATATTGGGTCAGATCAATGGTCCATCTAGCCCAGTGTCATGTCTTCCGACAGTGGCCAGTGCCAGATGCTTCAGAGGGAATGAACAGAACAGAACAATTATTAAGTGATCCATTCCCTGTTGTCCAGACACAGCTTCTGGCAGTCAGAAGTCTAGGGACACCGAGAGCACGGGGTTGTATCCCTGACCATCTTGGCTAATAGCTATTGATGGAGCTATCCTCCAGGTATTTATCTAATTCTTTTTTGAATCTAGTTATACTTTTGGTCTTCACAGCATCCCCTGGCAATGAGTTACACAGCTTGACTGTGTATTGTGTGAAGAAATACTTCCTTATGTTTGTTTTAAACCTGATGCCTATTAATTTTATTGGGTGACCCCCTGGTTCCTGTGTTATGTGAAGAGCTAAATAACACTTCCTTATTTATTTTCTCCACACCATTAATGATTTTATAGACCTGTATCATATCCCCCCTTAGTCGTCTCTTCTCTAAGCTGAACAGTCCCAGTCTTTTTAACCTCTGCTCATATGGAAGCTGTTTCACACTCCTGATCATTTTTGTTGCCCTTCTCTGTACTTTTTCTAATTGTAATATACCTTTTTTGAGATGGGATGATCAGAACTTCATGAAGTATTTAAGGTGTGAGGATACTATGAATTTATATAGTGGCATTATGATATTTTCTGTCCTAATGATCCCTAATATTCTGTTAGCTTTTTGACTGCTGCTGCACATTGAACAGATGTTTTCAGAGAATTATCCATGATGACTCCAAGATCTCTTTCTTGAGTGGTAACAGCTAATTTAGACCCTATCATTATGTATGTATGGTTGGGATTATGTTTTCCAGTGTGCATTACTTTGCACTTATCAGCATTGAATTTCATCTGCCATTTTCTTGCCCAGTCACTCAGTTTCTTGAGATCCCGTTGTTACTCTTTGCAGTCAGCATAGAATTTAACTATCTTAACTAAAATCTGCAAATTTTGCCAACTCACTGTTCACCCCCTTTTCCAGATCATTAATGATTATATTGAAAAGCTCAGGTCCCAGTACAGACTCTTGTGGGACCTCTCTATTTGCCTCTCTCCACTGTGAAAACTGACCATTTATTCAGTTTTCTATATTGATACTTATTAGTATGGCATTTATGCAGATGTTAATTAAAATGATGCTTAATGTTAAGTACCCAAGAGAAAGTAGAAAATATTTAATTTTGAGAAAAGAGTGATTTAATGCTAATTAATTAAGGTGTGTTAGTATAATTGATTATAAAAAAGGATAATACACTTATTTTAGATTTGGTAGAGCCATCCACCATCAAGAGAAAGGAATATACCTATTCTCCTCATTCAGGGTTCTAGTACTCCCGAATTCATCATTTCATAGAACGTGAGTATAGACACAGTATATATTATATTGTAATGCCTGTTTGCTTAACTATCACTCATTGTATGCAGAGTAGTTGTAGCCATGTCAGTTCCAGGATATTAGAAACAAGGTGGGTGAGGTAATATCTTTTATTGGACTAACTTCTAATATGGAGAGAGATGAGCTTTGGAGCCACACAGAGCTCTTCTTCAGCTCTGTGTGGCTCGAAAGCATGTCTCACTCACCAACAGAGGTTGGTCCATAAAAAGATATTACCTCACCCACCTTGTCTCTCTTATATCACTCACTGAGTGGGAGCCCCCTGAGGTAAGCACTGCCTGGCTGGAGCCTGCACCCCAAACACCCTGCCCCAGGTTGGAGCCCCCTCTCGCACCATAGCTCCCTCCCAGACCCCGCACTCCCACCCCAACCCCCTGCCCTGAGCTCCCTCCCGCACCAAAACTCCCTCGCAGACTCTGCACACCCACCCGCACCCTAACCCCCTGCTGCAGGTCAGAACTTCTTCCTGCACCCTAACTCCCTCCCAGACACTTCACCCCCTCCCGCACCCCAACCTGCTGTCCCAGCCCTGAGCCCTCTCCAAACCCCTTGGCCCCAGCCTGGAGCCTCCTCCTGCACTCCAAATTCCTCATTCCCGGCCCCACCCAAGCCTACACCCTGAGCTGGTGCCTGCACCCCCTCCTGCACCCCAACCCTCTTCCCCAGCCCTGAGCCCCCTCCCACACTCCAAATCCCTTGGCTATAACCTGGAGCCCCCTTGTGCACCCCAAACCACTCATCCCCAGCCCCACCCCAGAGCCTGCACCCCCAGCCGGAGCCCTCGCCCCCTCACGCACCCCAACCTCCTGCTCCAGCCCAGTGAAAGTGAATGAGGGTGGAAGAGAATGAGCGATGGATGGGGGGGGGGCTGCAATAAGTGGGTGGTGGGGCCTCAGAAAGGGGCAGGACAGGAGCGGGGCGAGGGTGTTCGGTTTTGTGCAATTAGAAAGTTGGTGTCCCTACTCCTTATATACAAACCATCGCCCATGATTTAGTTCCTGCCCCTCACAGAGTCAAAATTCTGCTTCCCTCCCAGGCACTTGTCAGTCACTGACTCTCACAGCAGTTTACAAACTTCAGTTTTAGCTGATTCTCAAATTAAGGCAGGTTTTACTGGCAAAATTACAGAAAAAGAAAATTTTAAAATGAAAGATGGGTTAAAATACACATGGTCAAATACTACACAAGCATCTCTAGCTAGGCCCCAAGCCTTGTTGCAAAGTATTGATTCAAATACCTCAAAATTGTATAGTGCAAAAGGTATTTTTTACACTGGTGTAACCCTTCTGCCAGTCAGAGTCGGCAGCAACAAGGGCCGGGTTCCGTATCTAGGGGTTCCATTCCAATAACACAATGCAAAAACCGGCTCGAGCCCCCACCCAGTGACCTGGGACAAATATATATCACCCCCCCTGGGCGCCTCTAAGAGGCAGTACTTCCCCTCTCGCAAGCACAGAGTCTGAGTGTAGAAAAACCGTTTAATGACAGAGAGAAACAATGCGGCCTTTTGCTGGGGAAACACCACATCTAGGATTTGTAAACCAAACTGTGAGCAATGACCCACCCCAGCAAATTGGCCATGTCCTTTCCCTTTGGTTCTTGAGTCCATCAACCCCAAAAATCACCCAAAGTCCCAAAAGTCCAACAACCCAAAAGTCCAGACCCAGAGTTCAAAAGTTCATCTGCAGAGTGTTACACCCCCTCCAGTCTGGGTAGAAATGGGGAGGGGAGAGGTAAGGGGCACCTTACGTGGCTCGAAGCTGACTGCCCCGTCCCTTCATGGTGCTTTGCTCGGCTCTGCTCTGCTCCGCCAGCCATCCCACGAGTCACTCTGTTCAGCCGTCCCGCAAGCCGCTCCGCCAGCAGCTCCGCTCCGTCAGCCGGCCTGCAAGCCGCTCCGGCTGTCCCGCCAACTGCTCCGCTCCGCCAGCAGCTCCGCTCCGTCAGCCGGCCTGCAAGCCGCTCCGGCTGTCCCGCCAACTGCTCCGCTCCGCCAGCAGCTCCGCTCCGTCAGCCGGCCTGCAAGCCGCTCCGGCTGTCCCGCCAACTGTCCCGCTCCGCCAGCAGCTCCGCTCCACCAGTCGCTCAGCAATAGATCTTCTGGCTCCCCCACTACTTAACACAGTGCTCAGTGATTTCAGCTCATAACAATTTCAGCTTGTAGTTAGGGGAGCCTTCGTGCTCATTTGCACACTTAGTCCAGAGTAATTCCAACTCAGCAGCCTGTGAATAGACTCCTAAGGAACTCAAAATTAGCTCTGATATTCCACAGTGGAGAGAGAGAGAGAGAAGGAGGTGCAATTGACATTTAGGACCCTCAGAAGAGGCCCATGCCACCAGATACAAATACCTGTCCCCACCCTCTCTCAATTCACTGGGTTTTGGAATCCATGTCCCTCGCCTAGCAAGTGCTGCTTAGCTAAGGGCGAGTCCCTTCCTCATAACAAAAGCCCACTGTCCTTGATTCACATAATCAGGGTAACAACACTTTAGTCTTCCTGCCCCAATAACAGAGAAACTGGGGCTCCCACAGCAGTCAAGGTGACCATTTGGGCAAGCGGTCCATCATGCTTTGCAGGGTGGGTGTGTCCATGCAAACAAGATTAGCCCCTGACATCCCTTTCCACAACTCACCACCAGATGTCAGGGTAGAGCTCATCCTGACTCTGCTTACACTGGTATCTCTGTCCCCCTTTTCCTGCCAGTGTTCAGGTCACATCCTCAGCCAAGTAACCCACTGTTAGCTGAACACCTCCCCTTTCACAAGAAACAGCTCCTGTTAATACCAAAACCCCATTCTTACATCCAAGGAGACAGGTTGACACCCTGTATGGCATCTTCCAAAATCAGTTTCATCCAATGTATGCTTCATCTCAGCCGCAACAGATATGAGCATTGGGGAAAATCCAGTATGGTCCAAAGCCCATATAAATCAATGAGAATCCTTGCATTGATTTCAGAGGGCTTTTGGATCAGATCATAAGAGCCGACTTTCAGTATAACATAGATAGTTGTTAGGCTTATGTTCAATTTAATAATCCTCAGTAAATATGTCTAAGGCATGTTTGGGTAAGTCCCAGGATAGCTTGAATAGGAAATATATTGAGCAGCAACAAGAGGTAAAGAGCTAAAAGATATCTGGAATTTTTTAAAGATCAGCTCACAACAGCAAAACTCTTGCATCCAGATGCAGCTAGCTGGTTGTATTAGACATCTGGTACTGTAATCATCAGCTGAAAACAGAAGCAATGCATATCACCACTAGTTTGTGCTTCCAAGAAAGAGAACACTGTTTTACTGCTCATCCATTCTGTCATTATCAATCACATCTCACAAAGGCACTAACTATGGTCCTGCACTTGATATATTCTGTAGTGAGAGAAAGTGCCTTGTTCAGCCAATGTTAGAAGCAGAGTTTTGGAACGAATAGTTGAAGGTGTAGAATGGAGCAATTCTTGAGCTCCAGGAGTGCAAACACTACCACAGTGGCTGGTGCCTGAGTGTGCACAAAGTGGTAGGCTCATTGTGCCCTCTCCCCTTCCACATGCATGAAAATCCAGGTATAACTGAACCCTAAGCATTCTACTATTCTGCCTACTTATAAAATTAGGAACGGATATGAATCAAACACATGGTAATCTGCTGCCTGCTAGTGCTTGCTGCTGATGGCAGCATGCATATCTGGGAGAGGGTCAGGCTGCATCACTGGATTCAGGTATGGACGCCTCATCCATTAATTTTAACAAAACAAAGCAAACGCACAAATCTGTGCCTCTTGGACATTAATTCCCAGCTCTAGGAGCGCCACAACCAGCTCCCATGTACATAGAAGACTTGTGCAGGCTTTACTCTGTGCCATGCCTCCCTGATCAGCATATGGAATTTCTTATCCAGATGGCCTCCTGTCTCCACTTACTGGCTGACAAATTCATTTCAGAGCTGTCAGACGATGGGAGATCTCTGTGAAAGCTGCATGGCCTATTCAGTCTTGCTTACTGTCACTCAGCTAAAGATGAACTGGTGTCCCATACTGTTTGGACATCTATCCTTATCCTGCTATTATATTATCACCTAACAGTAGTAATACTTAGGTACTTGTCACTTTGGTATCTAAATATCAAAGCAACAACTTAAAGTAGAAGTTCACATGTTGAGTGATGTCAATGGGAGTTACCTAGCCAGCTCAGGCACTTTTGAAAATCCCACTGGTCCTGTGGTCCCCAAACTGTGGGGTGCACCACCCTGGGAGACGCAGAGAGGAATGTTTTGGGGGGGGGCATGGCACGGCCGGAACCAGCCCCCACAGGGGGCAGGGAGGGAGTGCCACCCAGTCCTTCTCTGCCCCCAGCTCCTGCTCCGGCCCCGCCTTCAGCTCCACCTCCGGCATCGGCTCCTGGCTCCCGGCCCCAACTGTGGCCCAGTTGCAGCTCTGCTTCTGGACCCTGGCTCCTGGCTCTGGCTGCGGCTCTGCTCCTGGCCCTGGAAATGACCTCAGCCCCCGGCTTCCAGCCTCAGACATGCCCCCAGCCACAACCCCTGGCTCCCGGGCCATCCATGCCCCCTGGCTCTTGGCCACGGCCTGGTCCCACTCCTGGCTCCAGCCACAGCTCCGGCTCCTGCCTCAGCCCCTGGCTCCCAACTATAGCCCGGCTCCTGACTCCCAGCCCTGGCCCTGGCCGCCACTCCACTCCTGGCTCCCAACTGTAGCCGCGGCTCCAGCTCCAGTCCCGGCTCTGACGATGGCCCCGCTCCCAACCACAGCTCCCAAGGCCAGGGGTGCGGGCAGATTACATTAGGGGCAATGGGGTATGACTTAAAAAGTTTGGGGATCACAGCACGAGGCATCTATCTGCATCTTTAGGCACCTGAATACTTTTGAAAATTTTACCAAAAAACAAATCAATGTTGACTCTAGATCAGATCCTTAGCTGGTGTAAGTTGGTGCAGCTGCATTGACTTTAGTGGAGCCACACTGATTTATACTAGCTGAAGATCTGGTGCTATGTCTTCATTCATTAACAAATCAAGAGGCATAAAATTCAGATTAATGCACATTAATAAGAACAATTATAAATATTTTAATATCAACTGCAATTAGACTTATCTTTCAGCATTGGAAGGACCCCTCCCAATAACATACAGATTTCGTATCCCCGGTCTACACTGTGGGGGGGGCGGGGGGGGGGAAACAACCTAAGATACGCAACTTCAGCTAGGAGAATAGTGTAGCTGAAGTCGACGTATCTTAGGTCGACTTACCTCGTGTCCTCACGGCGTGGGGTCGACTGCCGCTGTTCCCCCAACAACTCCGCTTCCGCCTCTCGCCACGGTGGAGTACAGGAGTCGACGGCAGAGCAATCGGGGATTGATAAATCGCATCTACACTAGTCACGATAAATCGATCCCCGATAGATCGATCACTACCCACTGATCCGGTGGGTAGCGTAGACGTATCTTTAGATTACTGGATTCACTGTCTTTTAGGATATATTTGTGAAACAATATACGCTTCCAGCTACAATAAGATGGTCTATTTCTTAATATGTGCAGTTATATAAATAATGTTGTAAAACAAATATTTTTATAAGGTGAGATTTTCCAAATTGCTCAGCAATGGCCAAACTCCGCTCCCATTGAAATCTATGGTACAAGTCCCCTTAACTTCCAGGAAAGCAGAATTGGGCAAACAATGAGCATTTTGGAAAATCCCACCCATATAATTTGTGTTTTTTACATATTTGGTGACAGATCCTTTGTGGTGTAAATCAGGTGTAACTGAGAATCTGCTCCATATTGTGAAACATTAAGTTTCCTTTGTTATTTTTCTTTCTTTGTATATATTTGTGCTTTTTGGAAATTCAGTCAAAAACTGCTCAACTTAAAAAGAAACCAGCAACCCTGCTGATGTTACCACGATTAAAAGGTTTCACTAGGGACAAGATTCCCTGTTCTGTCCCTTTGCTGACTTTCAGTGGTAATGCTGAAAATAGAACAGACAGCATATAACAGTTTGTGTTCTGACTTTGAAAACAAATATACTGACAATTATCCCAACCTAATTAAACACTGTGTCTGTTCCTCAAAGCGACTGACAGTTAGTTTTCCTGTCTCTGAAAACATCCACAATGATAAATGTTAAAAAAAAATAACAGAGTGAGGGGAGTATTATTGAAGGCAAGGAAGAAGAGCGAGGAATACTAAGGGGGAGCCAATGTGCAAACTTCCCCACACAGCTCTGCTACTGCATCACCTTTAGACTTACAACATCCCTGATAGTCCAGTCTTGGGCTTCTCTTGAATGGATTCTGCCACTTGTGCTGGACTGTGTGCACATGGTTTATTATTTTCAAAGAGAAAACTAAGATATTATTCCCAACCTTGGTATGGCAACTGGGGGGTCCTGAGCTTGTCAATATAAACTCTGCTCATGAGTTGGGCCCTACCAAATTCATGGTCCATTTTGGTCAATTTCATGGTCCTAGGATTTTAAAAATTGTAAATTTCATGATTTCAGCTATTTAGATCTGAAATTTCACAGTGTTGTAATTGTAGGGGTCCTGACCCCAAAAGGAGCTGTATGTGTGGGGTGGGGGGTCGCAAGGTTATTGTAGGGGGAGTTGTGGGACTGCTACCCGTACTTCTGCGCTGCTGCTGGTGGTGGCGCTGCCTTCAGAGCTAGTCAGCTGAAGAGCAGCAGCTGCTGGCCGGGAGCCCAGCTCTGAAGGCAGAGCCACCGCCAGCAGCAGCGCAGAAGTAAGGCTGGCACGGTGTGGTATTGCCACCCTTACTTCTGTGCTGCTGCCTGCAGAGCTGGGCCCTCAATCAGCAGCTGCTACTCTCCGGCCGCCCAGCTCTGAAGGCAGCGCAGAAGTAAGGACGGCACGGTATGGTATTGCCACCCCTTACTTCTGCATTGCTGCTGGCATGGCACTGCCTTCAGAGCTGTGTGCCAGGCCAGCTGCCCAGCTCTGAAGGCAGTGCAGAAGTAAGGACGGCACGGTATGGTATTGCCACCCCTTACTTCTGCATTGCTGCTGGTGGGGTGCTACCTTCAGAGCTGGCACCTGGCTAACAGCTGCCGCTCTCCGGCTGCCCAGCTCTGAAGGCAGTGCAGATATAAGGGTGGCAATACCACGCCCCCCCCTAAAATAACTGTGTGACCCCCCTGCAACTTCCTTTTGGGTCAGGACCCCCAATTTGAGAAACGTTAGTCTCCCCCGTGAAATCTGTATAGTGTAGGGTAAAAGCAGACAAAGACCAAATTTCACCAGGGGAGACCAGATTTCATGGTCTGTGATGCATTTTTCATGGCTGTCAATTTGGTAGGGTGCTACTCATGAGCTATAGGTTGTGTATTTAATCTACAGTTTATATTGTAAGATCCAGAAGGCAGAATTCTGGCTGATTAGTACTTGGTTAAGTGGCATGCACACATATGTTGCAATATTAATGCTAACAATAATTGTGCCGAGCACAAATAAGAATTTGCATTGGACTGATTCTTGACTAACATTTAACAATCTGAATCTCTTAGATAATAGGGCCCTGTGACAGAGTGCTAGCTGTAGCACCCTGGTCACTTAAGTAATGGGGTAACAGAAGATTATAGACTTAACTGGAAGCAATTAACCTGTTATGGTGAGATTGTTGATACTGGGAGCAATGACTGGGCTAATGAAATAATTAGCTCGATGAGGGAAGCTATATAATTGTCAGGAACAGGATGAGGGGGAAGTGAGCTTGCTTGGAGGAAGAGCTGGACCTGGCAGAGAAAGCTGGGTGGAAGAGTCCTCCTGACACATGCCTGTGCTATGTTCTGCACTGCTTGGAATCTAAAGATTAAAAATACACATAGGGAAAAGAAACAGACTGTGGGTATACTGTGAGTAAGGGACAATCCAAATGGGCCAGGCAGTGTAGCACACCAGGTAGCAATGGAGGCCCGGTGACAGGCCCCCAACACTGTAGCATGTGAGAATTGCACAATCTTTTAATGTATCTACCCTCATAACATCCGTGTGAAGTAGGGAGGCATTATAATTCCTATTTTATAGATGGGAAACTGAGAGACTATGGGTATATCTACCCTGGATCTGGAAGGTGTAATTTCCAGCTCAAATACAAAAAAGTGTGCTAGCTCTGATTGATCTGGCAAGCTAAAACTAGAAGTGTAGCTGTGGTGATGTAAGGGCCGGGCTCTCCACGTGCAATCCTTTCCAAGATCTTTGCTATGTACCCAGGTGGCTAGCTTCTCCCATCACTCATGCCATTTATAGCAGTCTAGCTCCATCAGAGCTAAAGTGGAGGATGTCTCCCTGATCTTGAAATTACACCTGCGGCTCCAGTGTAGACACATCTTTTGTGACTTGCCAAGGTCACGCAGGAGCAGGAAACTGAATGAATTCCAGGCTCATGCCCATCCTCTTCAAACAATGTGACAGTAATTATCTGTTTAAAAATGTGAGGCATATAGAACTACATGCAAAATCGGCATATCCAGAAAATGAGATCCCCATATCATCTGTAATGAAGTTTTTCATATCATATTCATTTTAGACCTTCTGAACCCATTTGTGATCTCACTTATGCTGGTTTTACACTGGTGTTGCTCCATTGTCCTGTGTGGAACTATTCATGATTAACACTATTGTATGCAGGAACCAAATCTGGTAATGAATCTGGACGTTAGCACCAACAGTGTTGCACTTTGATTACAACTTTTGATTTTGCACCTTGATTTTCAGAGGGGCTGAGCAGCCAAATCTCTAGTTGAAATGAATAAGTGCTATCGGTTCTCACTGCCTCTGAAATTCAGGTTCAACGTATATAGTTTAGAAATGTCCATTGCAGTAGGTTAATAAAAAGACCCTTTTGCTCCTCTCTCATTTTGGGAGATTGGCAGCATTTCTCCCCATTCAAAATTAGGGAAAATAACAAAGCACAGCAGTTATCTCAATTCTAGAGCCTTGTTGAAACTCTAGATGCACATATCTGACAGATACAACAGAGATTAATGAGCCGTGACCAGAAGTTTGATTTTTCTGTCAAGTGCTCCCATCCGTTTTTAATAAACAGAGGAACAACATAAACTCCAATGGCTGCTCTCTACTGTTTAAACAGAGCAAGTTGCTTTTAGTACCGTGTGTGTCTGAGCTGAGTTATGACTCTAAGCTACTGACAATTTTTTTTCCCCTTGGCCCTTTTGTAGATACCCCGGTGATTAGCTCTGCTCCTTACACACTGTTTCTTTGCATCTCTTCAATATGGATTATCTGGTGTTTTACCGCTGGAAACTGTCAAGTGCAATATCATGTTTACAGCAAAATGCGTTCAGTTTAGGGTTGTTGGTGTGTGTAAATGCCAAAAAACCCCATGGTTCTGTTTTAAACAGCACTCTTTTTTACTTTTTACTGTGTCAGAAAATGTATTCCTCACCTCTTCCAAGTACAGTAGGCTGAGCCAACTACAGCAAAATCTAAACAGTGTATTATACTATAATGAATACTTTTCATGCCTTTGGTTATTTACAATACAATCAAACTTTGTAATTTTTAAAAAATCAGTACAAAAACATTTGAACTTGTCTGAAATTTATGGTAAAGAAATCCCTAAGGATTTTATGCCACATTAGAAAAATTATCAGACATGCTTTTTTTCTTTCTGCCAAAACATGATAGAAATCCAAAGCAAAACAGAAGATTATCATGGCATACTTATACCCTGAGGTATTTATGGGGAAAAAATGAGCTGCCATAAATCTAATTGGCCACAGAATGTCACTATTGCTCCATGCAAATAGAGTTGAAAGGGAATTTACCTGGTAATGTAAAATTGATTCTTAAGGAAAGAAGTTCAAGGAAGCCCCTTTTTTTTGCGGGGGGAGGAGGAGGAGGGGGGAGTGAAATGCATGCGTGCAAACATGTGCGTGCACACACACAGTTTAGTGACAGACCTGAACCAAAACCCCAGATTCAAACACCTCTGAATTTTGGGGAAGTTCCGATCCAGATCTGAACCTTTTAGCTGGCTCCTCTGTCTATAAGACTCAAACTAAAAGTACAGGTCTGAACTTCAGGAAGATCAGACCTGGATCCAAACTTTGTGGCACACGCATACACATGCACACACAGACACACAGGCACACACACACACAGATCCTGCTGCCTGATCTGCATGGAGGGACCCCAATACCCATGCTAAGCACTACTGACTTCTATGGGACTCTGTGTAAGAATAAGGGTCCATGTGTACAGAGCAGATTGCAGGATTGGGGCCACACAGAGACAGGTTTCTTATTTCAAACAAAAGCTGGTCTTGAATAGAAGTCACTGTCAGTTTCAAAACATGAAATAAAAACTGCTCTGAGACTGAAACTGTCCTTGACTTGATGCTGCCTACAGCTGAAATTGCTACTAAATTTAACAGACCGATACTAGCATTTAATTGCCCCTGAAAAGAAGTCACCGTCAAGAAAGAGTAGCATAAAAAACCCGAAATCTTTTGTTTTCAATTGGAGCTTCATTCCCAGTAAGAGGAGATATTTCATATAAAACTGCACGTTCACTTAATGCCAGTGGCCTGAATTAAATGCAAAAAAATTCTGTGGTCACCCCCAGACTGGTGCAAGAAGGGGGCTTCCCTCAGCACATGAATTTCCCCTCACCTACATGGAAGGGGCAGGCAGCAGTTCAGTGGCACCATCCTTTCTTCTGCCCCAGGCCCCAAGGAGGCAGTTCCTTGAGTCTAAGGTCTGATCAGTGAGTAGGGGTCATGATCGAGTGGGCAGGGGGAGGAGTGGGCTAGGCGAGGGACTCTCACTGTCCCCTCTCCAGCCTTGGAGCTTCATTGGAAATATAATAAGCATAGGGATGTGTTAGATTTTCAACATAGCTCCCCATCCAGGGTCCTGCAGCCTGCAGAGGCCAGGCAGGTAGTGCGGCCAATGATGCTTTACTGTGAGGGACCCGGTGTGGTGAGAGGGTGTGTGGGGATCAGAGTCTCTGCAGAGGCACAGGGCAGCAAGCCCTGGCCTTCTGCAAAACCCTGGGGATCCTCATGATCTGGGTATCAGCCCCTACAGCCTATAATAATGAGGAAAGGCAACTTCCCCTCCTCCAGGCAAACAACAGAGAGGAATCAAGGTGGAGGTAGGCTTCTTTTCCTGGAACCCCTCTGGCCTGGCTTTGTCTGTGAGAGGTGCAATCTGAACCAATATTAACAATGGAGCAGATGTCTGTCCGCAAGAGGAGCGGGTTTACTCCACCCTGGGCTCATACCATTGTGCACAGGTCTTGCGGATCATATATCGTTCTGTTAAAGGGGAGATGTTACCAGTTAGTATTTTTGTCAATTGGTAGCAGACAGCTCAGGCAAAGGATTTATATTTGCTCTTGAGACTAATGTGGCATCTGGGAAGTGTGTAACATCGTGGATTTGTGGTAAAATTATGTTTGTAAGTGGACTTGCAGTTGAGGTTGATCGCTAGGTCATTTTATGTATCATTAATGGTAGTGGCGTATTTATATACACACACCGTTTATGCTCTCTGAAGGATTTTGTTGCATTTATATTTTCAGTTTACAGATCAACAAGTAGTTTTAAATTAAATTTGGGGTGGAGTTGGACTAGATTCTCTGGTGTGGAGCATCTACTTTGACTACGTAATTGGGCCCAGAGCTGGGTTAACCAGCCCAAGGAGGATCACTCTAGCCTAGGGCAATCCTCCAGTGGTGCAGAGCCTCTGCCTTTCTGCTGCTGTCATTTCCTCCTACTGTCCTCTCTGCAGACATAGGAGAGGGGGCATTGCTGGGATGCCCTGTGCCATACCAATCCCTGGCTTCAGTTTTGGCATCTTGTCACTCTTGCAGCCTAGCACAAGTTAAAGCAGCCAGGTGGCTTCATGAGTAAGGCTAAGGTTCTGTCACGGTAATTTTTAGTACTTTTAGTAAAAATCAGGTACAGGTCACGGGCAATAAACAAAAGTTCATGGAAGCCTGTGATCTGGCCCTGACTTTTACTAAAAATAACCCTGACAAAATGAAGATGAGCCCAAGCCCTGCTGTGGGAGGGGAAGGAGGGAGGGAGGTTCAGCACCTGCCACCACTGCAGCTGGGAGGTCCGGAGTCCTCCCGGTGCTCGCGGTGGCTGGGAGCTCTGGGGTGTCCCCCCCCCCCGGTACTCATGGTGGCTGGGAGCTCTGGGGTCCACCCTGGCGCCCATTGTGACTGGGAGCTCCGGGGTCCCCCTGGTACTCATGGTAGCTGGGAGCTCCGGGGTCCACCCTGGCGCCCATGGTGGCTGGGAGCTCTGTGTACCCCTGTGCGGCTGGGAACTCTGGGTCCCCACACGGCAGCTGGGAGCTGAGAGGCCCCTGCTGCCCACGGCACCTCAGACCTCCAGGGCCCCCGCCGGTCCTGCCGCACCGGGGCTGAAGCGGAAAATGTCATGGAGGTCACGGAAGTCATGGAGTCTGTGACTTCCGTGACAAAATCTTAGCCTTATTCATGAGGTTTTCTAACTGTGCAGAGGAAACTCACAGAAAATAATGTAGACTCATCAACCAATTCTGTCCCTTCTCTTCCTTCTTGCCCAGGCTCCAAAACCACAGACACTCAAACTCTTGATGTTTGCATTGAGGACCTTCTGTGTAGGGGATGTTATCCTCTCCTCTGGCAAAACCTGAGGCCATTTCTTCAATTTTTCCTGATCCTCCTCTTGGAAAATAAACAGAGTGAATGGCTCATCCCTCGGCGTTTATATATCTGGTCCATCTTCAACCTTTTATTTGATTATCCAGATACTTCATTCATGTGACTAATTCCTTTATGACTCATCCTACATTTTGACAAGGCAAATCTTAAAAGTAAATTTGTGTATCAAGCTTCCCTGATGCCCACACTTCAGTGTGCGTTCTACTCATCAGAAGCAGTAAAGGCAGCTTTCAGCTAAGATGCTGAGGATGGTAATACACATAGCTGCTCTAGCAGGATTATCCCTCATCCCTCATGCATTATAAGAGATTTTATGGGCCTATTAACAGTTCCTACCTGTTTTAAAATTTGTAACAGTAGGTTGAATGGATTACTTTATGTGCCTGGCTTGCCTGCGGTTCCTGTTAGCGGTGTTGACATGATTTATGTAAATCATAAAGTGAAATGCAGTGACCTCATTGAGTTCCCAGTTCTTTTCATGCATGTCTTTGGGTAGAGTGTTAATATTTATAAATAATGGTATATTAATGTCTCAATAATCTGCTTTATTTACACTGTTAGTGCAGAGCTGCTAGTGCACAAACGAAACATTTATTCCCTGACGTGTTTCGTTTTTCTTTCAATCCTGTGTTCTCCCTTATGCCTTGCCCTTACTGTCAGTGAACTTGTCAGCAACTTTCCCCAGCAGGAGGGAAGCAAGTGAAGTAGGGAAGAAGGACAACTACCTTTGCTGCCATTTCCAGTGCAATTCTCTGACTAATGACTGAGAAAGGGCTACTAATGAACTGAGAGACTGGTTTGTTCTTCTTCCAGAAACAGAGCACATGATTCAGTGGGCTGCACTTTTGGTCTCCACTAGCCAAAGGGTGACAAGCCAGCTCCCCAGATTCACAGCTTCTGACTGCCAGTTTGGTTTACTGGACCAAACCCATTTGTAACAGATAAACCTGCTGGTTTGTATTTCCCGTGGTAAACACTATATTCTCTGCTTTCTATGTTATATTTATTAAAAGCGAATCTCCTGGAAGCATTTTATTCCTGCAATCCTGGACACAGTTGGTGCCGAGGGCAGGGCTTTAAACTTGCATTCATTATTAAACAGGAAGAGATCTGTCTTTTTAGCAGGTGCCAAGTTTTTACAGGCCCAATTCTGAAATCATTACTCATGGCCAAACCTTCCTCCCCTAGTTCATGCCAACATTACCATTGAATTCACTGTGGGTATTGGTCTCAGCAAGGGATTTGGCCCTTTGTCCTTACGCTGGCAAAACTTTAACTGCATTCAATGCGCTTTAGATTAAGAACTTGAAGCGTGGGTTTTAAATGTAGGACCGAATTCTGCCCTCAGTTACACTGATGTAAATCTGATGCGACTTCAGTATTTCAATGAAATTACTTCAAATTTACAGCACAATCTGGCCCTAATTATAACCTGGCACTGTTTTGTCCAGTCTTTGCTTTGATTAGATAAGGGCAATTGCAATTGAGTCTAGTCAATCAAGGTTTCAGGCATCTGGATTTGGCAGCGCCAGGCTGGAATTTCCTAGTGAAGTCATTTTTTCACGATCATTTTAAGGGGATCTTTTAAATTGTAGATTCCAAAAAGCCACTTTCCCCTGAAATTAATAATAATAACAATAAATAATGAACTATTTACAGTAGAAATCATCCTGCTGAGTGTCCATATTTTCTTTCTGCCACTAATTTAAAAAAAAAAATTCAAGGGGATTATTGTATCCTTTAAAGTGTTATATTTAAAGTAGTGTCCAGTACATTACCTGGCAAGCTTCTGGAGTTTCGATAAGGTAAAACTTCTGTTGTTTAGCCCTGAGATGAAAATGACAAATATTACTTGGCAAATCAGTTAATCACTGGAGGATTTTTTTGATCCCTCAAGACTTCATGCATATTCACAGAGGTGCTGGAACAATTTTTATAGAGGAGGTGCTGAGATCCATTGAACCAAACTGTAAACCCTGTATATGATGGAAACCACTTCAAGCCAGGGGGTGCGTTAGCACCCCTAGTTCCAGCACCTATGCATATTCGTGTCGGAGGCCAGAAGCTCCAAAGGGAAAAGAACTCTCTACTCCCTCTGTTGGTGAAAAGGGAAAAGTTCTTCCCTAGAGAGCTTCATGTGCCTAGCCTGCCTACTTGCAATTTCTCTAGTGACATATGGGGAGTCACCATAACTATGAATGAACTTATATTTTGAATGGTAGGGACTCCCAGAGAGGCTCAAGGAGAGGAAAGAGTGCTTATCTTGTGACAAAGAGCTCATTTTCAAGCAGTTAGCATTCTGCTTCAGGGTTTTAAGTGCTGTTGGCTCTTCTCCCATGGGGACTTTGCTATGAGAGACAACGCAGGCTGAGGACTTCACAGAGAGAGAAAGCACAGACTGAACTCAGCTGTGACAGCCAATGCAGTGGTCAGCAACAGTGCTAAGTGGACCAGAGCCAGTGCTAGGCATAAGCAGACTAAGCAATTGCTTAGGGCCCTGAGCCTCTTAAGGGGCGGGTGGGGGCTATTCACCTTTTATTATAAGAACTTGCCTGTTTTAGTACTGGGGGGGGGGGGAGGGGTGGATATTCCTAATTAGTGCCCCCAATGGATTAGCATTGGCAGTGGATTCTGAAGAGGCACCATCTACCCAGCAACTTAATAAAGCTGAATCACTTAGCTGAGTTAGGGGGTAGTTCCTCCAGGCTGGACCAGGCAAGCAACTCCCTTGGGACTGGAGACAGACCTGCAAAGAGACACTTTGACTGCTGCTACTCGCTCATCCCAACCATGAGTGGGGTTTGGTTCATGGGTAAGATGGTGTGGTCAAGGACATGCCCACTGGCTGGTGGCAAGAGAATTAGACTGATCACTACCAAAGTTTCTGAAAGCGTGGTGGGGGTGAGGTGGGTATTTTACTCTTTATTTGCCTATATATTTTGTTGCTGTGTTTTCTCAAATTTGACTGTTTCCTTTCCCCTAATTAAATGTTCTTATTTGTGCATAGTCCAACAATGATTTTTTATAGAGGAAGTTCTGCCTGTGCAGGGCACCCAGGGAGGGCACATTTAGTTTTTCCAGGTTTCTGGATGAGGGCTAAGGCCGGTTTAGTTATTTGTAAAGGCGAACCCTAGATATATTGAATCCAGCCCTTATTACTGCCTTTAACCACCTGATTCTGCCACCTTACTCATGCTGAATAGTACCTTACTCTCTGAGTAGTCCTACTGACATCAATGGGACTACTTATGTCGTGGGATATTACTTTACTTAAGTCAGGGTGGCAGAATCTGACTTTTAAGAGGCCATTAGTGGTATTCAAAATGTAATAAACTGATTTCAGATTCACGATGATTGTTTATAAAAAATGGTCACAACCGGTGAAAAATGACTTCTATCAACTACAGGGAAATTTTGCTGTGGCATCATAATATGATATCAGTATTTTTCATCTGCCCTAGCTGAACAATCCAGACCATACTGTAAGTTCAATAGGATAGATTTCCTGCCTTCAGTCAGGAGGTTTTCCCCAGGAAGTTTGGTAGGAAATGTGCTGAGCTTCATTAACTCTCATCTTGTTGCTGAAACAGTGCTAGAGACTGTAGGAGCTGTGTGCTAGGCAAAGTCATCTGTGTGCAGCTGGTTGTGTGGGCAGCAGTGAGAAATTCCTAAGAGGGAAGGCGAACAAAAATATGAATAAAAACATAGGGAATCAAATATGATGTCAGACCAATCCAACAAAATGGATTTTACTCCCTTGCCGTCAGGGCCAGCCCATAACATTTTGGCACCTGAGGCGGGGAGCTCAAATGATGCCCCCATGCCCTCTTGCTTGGGCCACAACTTTGAAAGGTCTCAATTCTGCCTTCTTCCTGTTCTACTCCTCTCATGGTACTTCTCTTCTACCTACCCCCAGGGCCAGCGCTTCCACTAGGTGACCCTAGGCGGTTGCCTAGGGCAGCAGGATTTGGGGGGCGGCATTTCGCCGCCCTCGGCGGCATTTCAGCGGCAACTCATTTCCCGGCGGCAATTCAGCAGCAAGAAAAGTGGCTGCCGAAACGCCGCCGAGAACGCAGCTTCAGAGGAGCTGACGCCGAAGCGCCTCCGATTACAGTGGAGGAGCGCTGCCGCCTAGGGCGGCAAAAACCCTGGCGCCGCTACTGCCTACCCCAATAAAGGAGAACTAACAACTTAAAATGCCTTGTTCGAAAATTTTAAGTAACACTTAACTTTCAAACACCTGAACAGCAAATGTAACTTTTCTTGTCTGCATAGTAAACACTGGCATTTTTATCTGTTTGAATAATCAAAGTGGTGCTTTCCGTGCCTTCTTGGTTGCAAAGATTTGAACTGCTTCCTGAAGGTCCGCAGTCTGGGCCAGCTCATGCTCTATTGAGATGGTTGCAAGGCCGACCAGCCTCTCCTGTGTCATTGCAGAGTGTGGATGTGTTTTTATTAACTTCAGCTTGGAGAAGCTGCGTTCTCCACTGGCAACTGTTACAGGAAGTGTTAGAAGTATGCGCAGAGCAACAAAAGCATTTGGAAAGAGGGTGGTCATCTTATTTGTGCACATATATTCCAGAACAGCCTTTGGAGTTGATCCTGCTGAAATGTATCTTGAAGGGGCTTTCAGTTCATCACCTAAATCACTCGCATCTATATCGCGCATGTCATCATGTGTCAACACTGTCTATAGTGCCCTGCATTGCTGGTGAAGGTCTTCTTCAGTATAGTGAGGAGTTTTGGACTATCATACAACATCCCAACTATACTGCTGTGTTCCTTGAGCTGCATGAAACGTTCTTCAACTGATTGTATTGCACAATCTAGCACCTGGTTAAAGAATTCAATTTTGAGTTGTTGTTTGGGGGTCTCTTATGGGATTATCCCGTGCCTCGTAATCAAAATGTCTTCTTCTTCAGTGACTCTTGTATTCTTGAATGGGTGGGAAAATAGCTTCAGTGTGAAGTTCCTCTGCCAACTTCTGTGCACTCTTCAGAACGTTTTGAAATCCCTCATCTGACCGGTAAGACTGTAGGTATGACTTTGTTTTGTCCAGTTGTTCCATTGCTCCAGATATATCAAGGTCAACACCTTGGAGTCTCTTGCTTACAACATTTATTTCAAACAGTATGTCATGCCACAACACTAAGCCACACAGAAATTTGAAGTTATGTATGTTTCTGGTGATTCCATTTCCCTCTGCCACTGTTTTCCCATGAACAGTTCCTGTCATAGCATTATCCTCCATAATGGCAACTATGGCATCATCTATCTTCTCAATTTGGTGTTCGATAGGCTTTATCGCCTCCACTCGACTTTCCCATTGTGTGGCACTCGGTGGTTTCAGTGTCAGAGAGGATGTTCCCAGATGTTGCTTCAAAATTTGCCATCAAAGAGTCGATGCAGAGAAAAATACATAGATGCTTTGAATTACGTTAAAAAATTCAGCAGTCTCGCTGGAAGCTGATGCTGCATCACTGACCACCAAGTTCAATGAATGAGAACTGCATGAGACAAAAAAAGCTCGAGGGTTTAACTCTCAGATCCATGTCTGCACTCCTTCTTTCCTCTCATGTTGGCACCATTATTGTAGCCCTGACCTCTCATGTCAGCTATCACAATTCCCGTATCTTCCAGCTTTTTTTAAAAGCACATTTGTCATACCAGCTCCTGTAGTATCATCAATGTCAATAAATTCTAGAAAATGCTCTCTGACAGTCACCATTGCAGGGACATTTTCACTGGGTTCTGTTGTTACAAAATACACCATTGAAGTCTTTTGTTCCATAGGGCTGATGTCAGGTGTGCAGTCCAGAATAACAGTCATATCTTGCTGACTTGAGATCTGCCACAATCTTCTGTTTGACTTTTGTTGCCAGTAACTGTTGCCTGTAACAGGATCTCATTTTGAAATGTTTTTCCAAGGTAGTGGTGTGTGTACATTTCTTGGGTAGTGACTCTTCTTAGATGCTCCTGGAGTACAGCATCAAACTCAGCCATCAGCTCCACAATTTTAAGGAAGTTTCCATTGTTTGGCATATACAGCTGATCTGAAGTGCCACGCAGTGCTAGGTTTTGGGTAGCAAGCATTCTCACAATGGCAATGAGCCTTTTCAGAACATTTTGCCAGTAAAGAGACTCTGATGCAATCTTCTCTTGATGCTGTTACCGAAATATCGGGTCCGCCTAGCTGAGAGCCAATAACAGCCAGACAGGGATAAGGAAAGAAAATTACTTTATTCTGCAGAAAAAAGGAGAGACTGTATCTTGATACAGGACTCTAATTAACACAGAAATTACAGGTCTTTTATACACACTTAGACAAAGCCCTGGTGTGTTAACATTTGATTGGTGCATGCTAGACCTCGGATGTCTGCTATCTGGTCAGTAAAAACTGGTTTAGGATAGTTGTCTCAGCTGAAAAACACTACTCTTGTGTAAGCGAAGGACAACTGTAAAAATGCAAGGTCTTGCATAGGCGAGGCATCTCCTTCCCCCTAGTGGCCTCTGGTTGCCATAGCTGCCGGCTGTTAAGGGGGTTCACCGTAGCTTATGACTTTCACAATGCTGATCATCTACGGTGGCCTTTAAACTTAGTCTCATCTCAAGCTCTTTCCACCTATGGAATGCTCTCTGGTGATTTGCTGCCTTCTCATGGCATGACAGATTTCTAGCCAGATTTTTTCAGTCCTTTGTTCCTGTAGAACCCAATGTGGCTGGAACATTAGACTGGAAGAGTTTGCAACAAAAACAGTATGCAGCATTCTGGGTTTTTGAGTACATAAGCCATGGCCTCTCCACTTTGTCACCATTGGGGACTTCATGCCAGTAATGTGTTAGATGGAAACTTCTATTTTCATTGTCTTTTGGGGAACATGAAGTTTTTCATTTATCATAGAATATCAGGGTTGGAAGGGACCTTAGGACATCATCTAGTTCAATCCCCTACTCAAAGCAGGACCAAGCCCCAATTTTTGCCTCAGGTCCCTAAATGGCCCCCTCAAGGATTGAACTCACAATCCTGGGGTTAGCAGGCCAATGCTCAAACCACTGAGCTATCCCTCCCCCACTTGCTGTGGCCCATGCAGTACAAGGAAGTCCCTCAGGCTACTGCTCAAGTGGGTCCACAGTCCTGGATCATCTAGACTTAAGGAACTAAACTCAGCAGCAGCTGTTTCTTGCACCTCCTCCACACTCTTCTCTGATCTACACTTTTCTTCAGGAATGCGCATGGTTACATCCATTTGAGATGGAGATATGGATTCTGCAGTAGCTGCCAGGTCACCTGCACTCTGACTAACTGGAAGATCAGGCATCTCCTCACCACTCACATCCTCACTGGGTATGGAAGGCTCACCGTGAACATTTGTGTCTATGTACCTCAGGAGAGCTCTTTCCTACTTAGATAGAAAAGCTTCCTTTGCTTTCTTTCTTTTTCTGAATGCTGCCCCAGAAGGGGGTTTTCTTCTTTCACTCATGACTGCTGTTCTGTGCCAGCTATAGTGGCTCTCAACACTCAATTGAAGGGGACAAATAAGCAGGCTGGTAGCAGGGCCTGAGTGAGGGAAAATGTCAGCGTCTTAAGGGCCTAACTGGCTCCTACTACTTCATTTGACTGCCTGTTCTCCTCAAGTGGGTTCAGGGAAGCAGCAGGAAACAGGAAGCTCCCTGAGAAGCTGGTGTTAATCACTCCAGGCTCCTGGGGGTGCTAGAGAGGTACATAAGAGGCTCCTCCTCCTCTCTCTCCCTGCAACTCCTACCGCTTTCTGTTATTCCTTCTCACCTTTTCTCCTGCCTGCCTGTTATGTTTCTTGTGCCCTCCTTCCTCCAGCACAGCACTCCACCATCTCTGTGCATCTAGAGCAGAGAGAATACATATGCACCAGCAGCAGACACCATTTTCCACACTCTGGGTCCTAGTGGCGCCCCCCGACAGTCTGGCACCTGAGGTGGCCTCATGGTAAGGCCAGTCCTGCTTGCTCTAATCTACCAGTGTGTACACTTAGAATTTTTGAAACTCACCACTGGAGAGTCAGCTTTTAAACAGTGGGGGAAGTCTTATTTCACCTGTACTTGACCTAATCTTGCATTCTTGTCCATTTTATTTATTTGCACTGTATATATATATAAAAAATAAATATATATATTCTAGATAGATTTTCCTTCTATCTGATTTTCCTAGAGAAGGACGAAAACCTTGTATCTGGACACCCTCAAATTATGGGGAAGTTCAGACTGAGATTCAGAACTTAACTTTGTGAGATTTAGTTGTAGGAGGAGAGGCGCTCCAGTGAGATTTATTTGTAGGAGGAAAGTAAGGGAAATCCACTTCCCTCTAAGTTACCAGTCTCATGGCTCTAACAGTCAAATTTTCAAACACAGTCTCAAAAATTACACCTAAAATGTTGTGTGCGTTATCATTTGCAAGCAAAAATAATAGAATGTTGATGTCTAAGTCAACGTACCCCTACAGCCCTTTAAAAGGCAAATGTCCCAAGTTGAGTCATTAGGGAGTTTTGCCCAAGAAGAGACTGCAATATCAGGAGCACACTGATTTGCAGGCACAAACAGCATTTGTACCTGCAGAACAAGAAGCAGCAGATGTCAAAATACTGTTATTTCCTCCTGCAAATAGGAATACCCGCAAAACTGCAGACACAAAATTAGTCAGCACACTGAAGTCCACGTAAAAATGTAATCCTAATATTTTAATAACTTTCTAGTCAGGACGTGTATTTTCCACCTTCTCTCTGTACTTTTCTGTTGTGTGCATTTTCATTTTCAAACTGGAATATGACACTATTAACCTCAAGCCACAGCTTCAAGATCTGTGTGAGACTACTCTTTCCCTTTCCTCCTGAGGCTTTTTGCAAATAAACCACTGGTTTAGGCAGACTATTCTGGAACACAGTATCATACATGCTCTTATCTTTATGTATTTACAAACAGCTAAGAAATGTTCAAACTGGTACCTCCTCTCAATCCACTTCAATCAGACTGCTCATGTAAGAAAGTGCAGCAGGATATGAACCTAAGATATACTGTGTGTTTACTGTGTTCCTTCCCTTGTCCTTATTTAGTCTTTGGTGAGAATCCATATGTGA
The DNA here is from genome assembly GCA_037349315.1 of Chelydra serpentina. Classification (NCBI taxonomy): domain Eukaryota; kingdom Metazoa; phylum Chordata; order Testudines; family Chelydridae; genus Chelydra; species Chelydra serpentina. The sequence continues at coordinate 111,864,894 of JBAIAC010000004.1, forward strand.
AAAGGGGCTCTTAACATTCAATCATGTCTGAATTAACCTTAACAAAAGTGTTACATGAATATTTACCAACTAAAATCCATGCAGTATGGTGCCTGGATTTATTAAATATGTCAGTGTAACTTCCACACTTAGGCATTGCCACAGTGCTTGTGTGAGAAGGCTTGAATTCCTGCATTAGTCCAGTTTGTCTGCCAATATGTCGGCCCTTTTTGCAGGTGTATGAGTTACAGCCCAAGGCAAAAATATCCATGCCTTCCCTAAAGATCTCAAGGAGCTTCTGCAATCCAGATGGTTCCAATTTGAGGCCTACACTTGGTGATGTAGCTGTATTGAGTTTCTTCCCTGAAACCAACAAAACCTGCTTTAGCATTTTGCTTGGATTAAAATATTTGTCCCTTTTTTCACAGGGCAGAAGAGGGACTCCTGAAGCCACTGAAGGAAGGAAATCATTACAGGGTTCTACAGAAGTAGGTCATGTGCTACAGCTGCTCATAGTTTAAGAGGAAGAAACATGGGACCTCAAACATGGAACATGACTCCTTCAAAATGCTTGAGAGCAACCCAAGAAAAACATCCTCAGAGGCTTATTTAATAAACATTATCTATAATAGTCTCAATGTGTGCTCATGTTTCCTTAGGAGTTTGCACCTACTTCCCAGAGCTAACAAGATTCCAAAATAGAACACAGAATAATTTAATGAAAAGGATTTAATAGTTTGTGTTAAAGCTAATATGGTCTATTAGGAGCTGTCATTTTATAAACAATGAAGATATGTTACCTCTCCCCTTCGCTGTAAAGTCATTCCAAGCAAGATTCGTAAACAGTCAGTAATGATCTACAGAACACGCATGAAAGACAATTAAGGCTACATTTGAGAAATTTGGGCTTTTTTGCCCTGTTTGGTTTCTTGTTAAATAAACCTACTATAATATACATGAGTGGATAAATACACAACAAATACTACATATGTGCATGCCTATATAGATATATGGATTTCATTAGCAATCATACAGCATTCATTATCTTAAAAACACTACTATTTCTACAGCTTGCAAAGTGCCTAAAGTGAATTGTTAAATCAACTGAACAATTTTTAATTTAATGCAAACTGTCACTTCAGTGTTTTTTTTTCCTGATAATGAATGAATGTTTTGTGATATTTGGAAAGACTGAATCCACTTTATTTTAAAGCTGTGAAAACAAAATGTTATGGACCAAATGGTGTTAATTTCGATGTATTGGGTTCACTCTTTGCACAATGAAACTTAATGGACTGTAAAACCTGTACGTGTGTAAACAGGAACCAGAGGGTCGGAGTCTCCTTACACCTAGTCAAGGCTTACACTTCTATAACTCTAAGGGTTGCTGTCCCTGTGTGGGTCTGGAGAAGGGCGCAAATGGGTTATAAAGAGGGCATAGACTGCCCACCACACAATATCCCTATCATGGTAGGGAGTGTTCTCTGCCTGTTTAGAGACAACATCTGGCTGTGTGCTGGGCTCCCTCCCTGCCCCTGTTGTAGGGGACATATCATGGTGGGCTGGAAGCAGGGCACAAAGTAAGGATCATGGATGGAATACATTTTGTTTCAGCTATTCTGTGCTGCCACACTGTTCCCCAGGGGGCTGTTATAAACCAGCACAATTTAGAGCAGCGTGTGCTAAAATTAGGGATGCATAAAGATGCTTTAAGCCACCTTTTCCCTCCTCCTCACCTGCCTTTCTTGAGACTAGTGCAGAAGAGAAGTATGGGAGAATCTGGCCTGTTGACTCAGAAGGAGTTACTGGAGTAAGTAAGTGGACAATCAGGCCCCCAAAGTACACTTCTTATTACATGATCTGGCAGCAGATGGACCAGAGGATACAGTATTTCTAGCTGAATGTGTCTGAGAACATAGACATACTTCATCATTTATAAACTGCAGTGTTCCCTTACATTTTGAAGCACTCCTCATACATGTTCTTAAGAACTTTAAACAGTCTGTTTAATACTTAATACTTATATTTAAGTACATTTTAAAGACACTTAAAGCATAAATAACTCTTTATCCGCAAGTTCTTTTCCAAAATAGTTTTTTGAACCAATGACATCCCTCCCAACTCTCCCAGTTTCTCGATGGCTCCCAGAATCCACTGTCCTGGCGTGGGAGCTTCAGACCCTGCGTTCCAGCTGCTGGGGCTTTTATTTTTCTGTTGGCCTTGCTGTGCACCAACCAGGGAAAGTGGCAGCCCTGGCCCCTTCTCTTCTGATTGGTCACTGCAACATCAGCCCAGGGGTGAGTGAATGTGGTGGGGTGTTGCAGGGGAAGGGCAGGCAGACACATACCTCTCAGAGAGTCCTGCATTGAGAGAACGAGCCCAGGAGCTCCGTCCCCTGCAGGGTGGGGTAGGAAACCCCTGCCGGCCACTGGGCATGCTCTAGTGCTGTAGTGGCTGTTGGGAATACAGGCGTTGACAGTACTAGCATTTGCACTTGTAAATGCAAAAGTATTATTTCCACAGCATACTTGCACTTATAAGAACTTCTGGGATGGAGTATTTAGCACTTATACTTAAGCCCAGTATTTACAGCAACACTGATAAATTCTAGACTCTGTTAGTCTATAAGGTGCCACAGGACCCTTTGTCGCTTCTACAGATCCAGACTAACACGGCTACCCCTCTGATACTGATAAATTCTTTCACTCAAAGAAACCCGCAAATGTTTTGGGGTTTTGTTGTTGTTGTTTTACAGCATTTAGCTTCTTATTCAAAAGGAAGCAAAGAAGAGATCAGACTATCATTATTGTGGTTATACATCCACCATCTAAAAGATTCATTCACAGTACTTCAGTGAGGTACTTTTAGCACTATCCTTAGGCAGAATTTGCAAGCCAGGTACAAACAAATCATATTTAAAAAGAGAACACAAACAATTTATAATGGAGCAGAATAAAATGGCAGATCGAGAATCACAGTTATTGTTAAAGTGTTTTGTAAAAACCTCCTTTAGTATTTTAAGATGGACTGGACATTAGGCAGTCAATGAGCATTGCATAAGTCTTTCACATCTGGAGACCCTACTTGAACTCCTATGTAAATTGTATTTTCTGTTTCACACACAAAAGAACAGAAAAAATAATCCATTGGATGTTACGGTAACTCTTTATTTCTAGAATATGTGTCAAATTTTAGATGGATGAGAAGGAATACATCTCAGGTTCTGTCATTTGATGTAGCTCCGCTAGCTTCATGGAGCTACACTCATTTACACCAGCCTTTAAGTCTCAATTTGGATTTATTCTAGAATGATTAAGGGCTCAACCCAGTTCCCACACTAGTCAATGGGAGTCTTTCAGCTGATTTTAATAGGAACTGGATTGGGCCTGACCTACCATTGGATACATGTCACAGATTCCTCCAATATGGCTGATAAAACCCAAGCAAAATGTAAAAGAATCTACAAACAGCCATAAACATGAATGATATTCCTATTGAGATATTCAAGGCATTTAATGTACTCTAAATTAGCTTACAATATGAAGGTCAAAAGGTGAAAATACAAAACTGCTATCACTTAACAGAAGGGTTCTGTATAAAAAGAATAAAGTAAAGAATAAAAAGGCTTTGACTAGTAACTGAACTGATACGTTGTAAGGTTTGGAGACGGAGCTGAGGGTCCTTAGGAATCTGACCCTAATTCAGCACTGAAGTCTATAGGACTATTCATGTGCTTAAAGAATTATATCCTCTAGAAGGGGAAAGTGTTCAGATCAAGGTCTTTGCATCATGCCAGTCTTTAGTTTCTATGGTCTTAGTTATAGATCTTGTCATGGACAGCAGATACTATGGATTTGTTCCAGCATCACTGTTGCCAATGGGAATTATGCCATCAACGTCAATGAGAGCAGAATCAAGCCCTGTAGTTACAAATGTAACTAAAGTTTTCCATTACATAGTGATTTTCAAGCTACTTTTATGGAATTTATAACTTAGTTTTCATCCAAATATATTTTTGATGTTTGTTGACTTAAGATTTCTCTAGTATTTTGAAGAAGAATGGAAGATGGGACCGAGAGCAGGGTTGCTGGAACAATTTTTATAGTGGGGGTTCTGTGAGCCATTGAACCCAACTGTAAATCCTGTATATAATGGAAACCATTTCAAGTCGGGGGGTGCTCCAGCACACCCCACATCCCTAGTTCCAGCACCTATGACACAGAGTGGAAAGGAGATCATCATAATAAAATGTGCCTTGCATTTGAGAAACATTCAGTGCTTTAGAGTTCTTCATGAACACATAAAAGATCAGAAAGCAAAATATTGCCATGGACAGGTGTACCTAATGTAGTCTCATCAGACATGCTAGGAATGTTTGAGTTTGATTTTTGAAATACTGTTAGCTACTCTACGTGGAGGTCTTGTTGGAGGTAAGCAGTGAATTGGTGTTTAGTGATGCAGGTGACAGCACTTGTTAATTTGGGGAAGAGGAAAGAAAACTCAGAATTCTGAGGGAGACAGGCAGATAGTCTTGTGTGTGTTCATTTGAAGAATTTATGCAAGCTCCCTCTCATTCTAATGAGTAGAAAAAACAGAGGACATGGGAAAAATAACAGCTTAAGCCCTTATTCAGGTAGACACATGCTAAAACCTATCTTTATTCAGCACAGCCCTTATTTCCACACTTCACTTTAAGCACATGCATAAGTCCCATTGACTTAAGCATGTGCTTAAGTGCTGTCCTGAATAGGGATGGTTTTCTGAATCAGAGTCTAGATTAGTAACAAACTGAGCCCTATATTCATTTATTGTAATAATAATTTACATTTATGCAGCACCTTTCCTCTCACTATCTCAAAGTGCTTTGCAAACATTAATGAATTAAGCCTCCTTACACCCTAGTGATGTAGGAAAGTGTTATTATCCCCATTTTATATCTAGGAGAACTAGTATAAAGAGGTTGAAATCACTCATCTAAGGGGACGGAAGACAGTCTGTGACAAAATGAGGAATATCACCCAATCTGAACACCCAGTTCTTTATTCTTTATTCACAAGACCATCCTTCCCACTAGATTTGTCTAAAATAAGTAAAAGGAATTTAATTTGATGTCTTCATTTAAGACAAAGGTATCTTCATTTACATCACCACTCTTTTTTTCTTTAAAACAAGCAGTTTTTCAAAGAATGGAAGCACAGGTACGTCTGATATGCTGCTTGAATTACACACAAAACTTTGATGAACACACCCAGATGACTAAAATAATGAACGTGATAGATTAGTGTATTGATGCATAATCACTGTCTAGAATGCGGAACTTATGAGCAGCATGATTTTGAGAACAATTACTTGTAATTAAAGCTGTGTTGGTTACAAACAAAACAAAACAAAACCACCTCTGTGTATAACACCAGTTAATTACTTTTTTCAGTGAGACAAGCTCTTAAACTTCTGTGTTGCTATTTATATCTGACCACATTCAGAAATGATATGAAATAAGTATTGTTTAGCAGTATTATTTTGTTTTTAGGATAGTGTAAATACCTCCTTTCAGATAACATCTTCTGAATGAATTAAAAGCTAACCACTTCTATAAGACTAGGATATGAACCACTGTTGTCATTGTGATGAAAAGGAACCTATACGCAGACAAACACTGTCTTATGAAATCAGTTCCTCTATCTAGCTTACCTATCTGCCTATCCATCTCATTTTGATTTTGCACAGCCTTATATTCAAAGAAACTAAAAGATGGTTTCATGCTTGGGATTTTGGATTAACCAAAACCCAACCTACATGGTGTTGCAAAAACAAATTCAAAACACAAATGCCTCAGACCATCTCTAATTAAAATAAGATACCAGGTTTGATCCTGACTCTGAGAGTGGCTGAGCGCATGCAATTCCCTTTAACCCTACTCTCTCTCTCCCCCTCAGGCTCTCAGCACACTTATTCATCATGCGGGCCTCCACAAGTAGTTATTGGTAACAACAGCTCTTTGGCTCCCTTTCTTCTGGCAGCTGGGGCTCGTTGGTGAGGTAATTAGGCCTCTCCTCCTAGCAATGGCAAGGAGGCTCCTGGCAGCTCCACCTAGCAACTTCAGTGGCTCTGGCAGCCATGTGGTGTGACTCTTCCCTCCACAAATCTGCTTTCCACATGACCTGCCACCATCCCACAAACCACCAGGAAGCGCTCCACAGACTGCACTTTGGTGCACCAGACTAAACAGTGGACTATCTCATCCACCCCAGCCTTACAAATGTTGGTCAAAATATATAAGCACATGGGGAAAAGAAGCACATGCATAAGTTGTGATAACTTTATAACTATAAGGATAGATAAGCACTAGACTAGGTTTCCAAGAAGCGGCGGAATCCACATAATCAGATTGTTTGAGAACAGGTTAGACAAACACCTCACAGGGATGGCCTAGGTGTCCTTGGTTCTGCCTCAGCGTGGAGGGCTGAACTAGAAGACCTCTCGAGGTTCCTTCCAGTCCTACGTGTCTATGATTCACACCACCAGCCATATGAACATTCTCACCCAGATAATGGCACATTTAATATTTCTGAAATGTCACATATGCCCTTGGAAGAAAGCAACAGAAAGTTTCCTTTAAAATCATTGGCAACACTGTTGACAAATAAAACTCGCCATATAACTGCAGGCTATTTTGCATATTCACTAGTGAGTGAGAATGATTGAAATAATGGCTGGGTTTCATGTTTTTTCCAGGCTGTCACACAAGGTCTCTGCTACAGCTCAGCCATCCATGTAGGGTGACCAGACGTCCCGATTTTATAGGGGCAGTCCCGATTTTTGGATCTTTTTCTTATATAGGCTCCTATTACCCCCCACCCCCTGTCCTGATTTTTCACACTTGCTGTCTGGTCACCCTACATCCATGGAAGGCCATGATTAATTTTTTTGGCAATCATATCTTTCTTTTGATCCACAGAAATATTCTCCACATCTGTATCAACCGCTCAGAGTGTCATGATCTGCAATGATGTCCACATGCACACAGTTCTACAAGCAAGTGAAACAATCAGTGGGTTTTTACCCCCATTTCTCACAATATCTGGAAGTTGAGAAAAATTACACAAATCTGACATATTCTGTGACAGTGGTTGCTGCTAGGCAACTGGCATATAGTAATATGTGATCTTGACACAGCAAGAAGCCCAAAGGCTGGGATTTCTGAGATGTCAGCCTTCCCCCAGCACCCATCAGGAGTATGCAAAGCCATCTTAGTATAACTAGAGCACTCTAGCTTGCTGTGAAGTTCAAACCTCTTAGTCTGAAAATAGCCCCAGCAACACTGCAGAAGGAAATACATTTTTCAGACAGTTGTGAACTTGTGAAAAAAGAGTTTTGGAACTAAAACTATTCTTCAAGTTTAGTGATTGCCACCTCTGTAAGAAGATAAGAACAGCTATACTGGGTCAGACCAAAGGTCCATCTAGCCCAGTATCTTCTGACAGTGGCCAATGCCAGGTGTCCCAGAGGGAATCATCAAGTGATCCATCCCCGTCACCCATTCCCTTCCCAGTTTCTGGAAAACAGAGGCTAGGGACACCATCCTTGCCCACCCTGGCTCATAGCCATTGATGGACCTATCCTCCATGAATTTATCTAGTTCTTTTTTGAACCCTGTTATAGTCTTGGCCTTCACAACATCCTCTGGCAAAGAGTGCCACAGGTTGACTGTGCGTTGTGTGAAGAAATACTTCCTTTTGTTTGTTTTAAACCTGCTGCCCATTAATTTCATTTGGTGACCCCTCGTTCTTGAGTTATGAGGTACCTAGCACACCCTGGGATTCTACAAATCATGCCAAGCAGCCACTATATAGTAATGTAACAGTAAGATCTGATGGAACTGAGTATGATAGGTGTGAAAGAGGAAGAGAAGAAGGAGACACCACTTATTATGGGAAAGAAGAGGAAATATCCCAGCTACCTCATTTCCCCACAGCTTTTGCTCTCCTTCCATTCAGGCAGAGAAGGATTTGTCAGAATGCAAGGTTATCCTCAGACAAGATTATTTCAACATGTGTGTCTAATATATCTTTATCTGACTCAAGTAGAACAGATTTTAATATCTGTTCAGAGACAGATATATATCTTCACATATACAGTACTTACATTTAGGTAAGGGAACTACATTTATTGGTGAAACTCAGGGGGCATTCATACTATCTTCAATAACTTACACATATTGACATTAGAACTTTAAATGGATTGGTAATGATTTTCCACCCACTTTTTTCACTACAGCAGATCTTCAGGCATCAAGGAAATTAGAATGGAAGAGCCAGATGTGAAGATGTGCACATAAGCAGGCTCTAAGACAGGGGTGGGCAAACTGCGGCCTGCGGGCCACATCCGGCCTGCGGGACCCTCCTGCCTGGCTCCTGAGCTCCCGGCCGGCGAGGCTAGCCCCCAGCCCTTCCCCCGCTGTTCCCCCTTCCCCCACTGCCTCAGCGCACCGCGCCACCAGCGCTCTGGCCCGCTGCTCCTGGGGAGCGCTGCAGTGGTGTGGCTGGCTCTGGTGGGGCTGCGAGCTCCTGCTGCTCTGAACGGCTTGGTAAGGGGATGGGGCTGTGCTCTCCTGCAGGGCAGCGTGTCTCGCTCCGGCAGGCCGTGCAGCTGCCAGACATGCTGCTCTGAGCGGCATGGTAAGCAGCCAGGGCTAGGGGGTTGGATAAGGGGCAGGGAGTAGTGGGGGGTTGGATGAGTTGCGAGTTTTGAGAGGGGCAGTCATGGGGGCGGGAAGTGGGTGGGGGTCGGATAGGGGGTGGGGCCTGGCTGTTTGGGGAGGCACAGCCTTCCCTACCCAGCCCTCCATACAGTTTTGCAGCCCCCGATGTGGCCCTTGGGCCAAAAAGTTTGCCCACGCCTGCTCTAAGACATAGTTTGCCCAGTTTCTCAGCTGGTATAAGTCTGCATAGCTCTATTGATTTCTAAGAGAGTGGTGGGGCAAAAATACTTATAACCATACTTAAAATGATCATCTGTTAAGCTTTGATTTTGTAACTGATATTTCTTTAAGATTTTAGCTTGCGTATATTTTTTCATCATGGAAACATGGGCTGCATTCAGATAGCTGCTTTTCAGGTTTTTTCCCACTATAAAGTCTTCTTGTAATACCATCTCTATTTTTCTAGAAAGATTTAATCTGTTCCATTTGATATTTTGTACTCTGAGGCAGTTTCAGTGGCCAGAATGCCTTTTTGCATCTGTATTTGGCATAAAAATTGTGATTGCCTCTCCGATGTAGATCTTGCCACAGTTATCCATATCTGCACTATCACCAGATTCAGCTACTATAATGTTTTCTACACTGGACTACTGCTGAATAGCAGTTGGAAGCTGCAGCTGTGGCAGAATGCATAAGCCTGCTTGTTTCATGGTGTTAATTACTAGGAGCACAATACGGCAATGCTCTAAAGTCTGCACTAACCGCTTTCAGGTGTAGTTCCAGATTTTGACATTGATCTATAAAATTCTATACATGTTCCTAGGATAAATCTGTCAGTAGCAGACACTGTCACATAGCCCAGCATTGCACACAACTGCCTGTGAGGTCAAAGATGATGTAAAGACAGACATGGATGTTGTGAACACATACAGACCTGTGTCAGAAAAGAAACTACACCAGCTACAAAAAAGTAACCTCAACAGACATGAAACTTCAGGAAGATCTAAATTGCATGAGAGGTGGTTGCAGGGCCGGTGTGCCCACTAGGCGACCCTAGGCGGTTGCCTAAGGCACCGGGAGCTGGGGGGGCGGCTGGCCGCAGCTGCCTCCCGCCCTCCCGGCTCTGCGGCTGAGTCGGGAGGGTGGAAGGGAGCCAGGGGGAGCGGCTGGCCACGGCTGCCTGCAGCCCTCCCGGCTCCACGGCTGAGCCAGGAGGGCAGCAGGGAGCCAGGAGCCGGGAGGGGCGGGGGGAGGCAGCTGGCCGTAACTGCCTGTCGCCCTCCCAGTTCCACGGCTGAGCCGGGAGCTGTGAGGGTGGCTGGCCACAGTTGCCTGCCACCCTCGCGGCTCCACGGCTGAGCCGGGAGCCGGGGGGGCGCTGCGGGCGGGAGAAGGCTGCCGTGGGCGGGGGGCTGAGCTGCCAGCCCAAGGGGGGGAGGGAGCCGCCGCGGAGGGGGGACTGCCTGCCGTGGGGGGCGGTGTTAGCTGTGGGGGGGCGCAGGGCTGGTGCAAGGAAATTTCGCCTAGGGCGTGAAACTTCCTTGGACCGGCCCTGAGTGGCTGGCCCAAGAATCTAAAGGACAGTAAGGAAGTGACAAAAGACTACTTTGCCATGCGTGGACAATGAAGCAAGTCAAATGGGCTCAGGGTTAAAGGCAATTGCATCATAATTACAAATGAAATGAGAGGAGAAATCCTAAACTTCATCGATCAGGGAAATCAAGGATTAACCAAATGCCATGAACAGGCCAACAGGCAGTATGGTGGACGGGTATCAGCAAGGACATAAGGCATAAAGTATCTGCATGTGAACATTGCAGAACTAACAGACCAAGACAACATAAACAACCTTTGATAACAACACCTCTACTAGACAGACCTTGGAAGAGACTAGTTGCAGATTTTTGCAAATTCAGAGGACAGCCGTACCTGGTTGTTGTGGACTATTTTTCCAGGTATATAGAAATGATGTACTTGAAAGACATAACATGTTAGAGAAAGAGAAGTGCACTTTTGCTCACTTGGTGTTCCAGAACAACTAGTGATGGACCACAATTCACTGCAGCAGAATGTGAGTCATTCCATACAAAATAGAATTTTTTATCATATTACTAGCAGCCCACATTACCCACAAGCAAATGGAGAGGCTGAAAAAGCTGTATAGACAGCCAAGAAATTCATACAGCAGGAAGATCCGTTCCTTGCTCTTCTGAGGCCTGGTCCACACTAGGGGGTGTGGGGTAGCGATCTAAGATACGCAACTTCAGCTACGAGAATTGCGTAGCTGAAGTCGACGTATCTTAGATCGAATTACAAGTACTTACTGCGGGTCCATGCGGTGCAGGCAGGCTCCCCCGTCGACTCCGCTTACTCTTCACGCCGAGCTGGAGTTCTGGAGTCGACGGGGAGTGCTTCTGGGATCGATTTATCACGTCTACATGAAACGCGATAAATCGATCCCAGAAGATCGATCGCTACCCGCCGAATTGGGCGAGTAGTGTGGACGTACCCTGAGTTACAGATCAACACCAGTAGCAGCTACTGGATATACTGAAGCACGGATCCTGATGGGAAGACAACTCAGAACTGTGGTTCCAACTTCAGAAAAGAATCTATCTCCTAAGTGGCCAGAGAGGAAGAGAGTAGCCAAATCTGATAAAAAGGCAAAAATAGCCTACATACACCTTTACAACAGACGTCACTCAGAGAACTGCTGGGTCAAGAACCAGGTGACTGTGTTCGTGTCAAATTGGATAGAGAAAAAGGATTGACAACTCCAACTGTGATAAAGAAAAGGAATTCAACGCCCAGATTATATATGTTTGAGAGACCAACAGTGGAGAGTTCAACAGAAACCGTCAACATCTACAGTGTGTTCCTTAGCAAGAACAATCAACAAATCAAACTCTACAGATGGCAGATGCAGAGCAAGGAAAAAGAGACTCAGAGATTCCAAACCAACCCCAACCAGTCGTTGCAACTAATGGACAACCAGATGACCAAGTTGTTTCGTGTTTAGGTAGTGTAATTGGAAAACCAATACAATTCAGAGACACTTAGCAGACTGATTCGTACTGAACTTCAAAAATATCAGGATAGTGTACATAGGAGCTGACTTCCGTCGGCTCCGCTGGGTGCGTCGGTGGTGGGGCCCCGCAATGTCAGTCGGGGGCGGGGCCCCACAACGTCACCCGGCGTCCGGGGCAAAGGTAAGTGCTCTGGTAATGGGCGCGGGGCTGGCAGGGAGCTGCCGGGGGGTGCTGAGCACCCACCAATTTTCCCCCATGGGTGCTCCAGCCCCGGAGCACCCACGAAGTCGGCACCTATGATAGTGTATATTTTGTAAACTATAGGAATGTAGAACTTGAAAGGGGAACATATAAATGAACTGCTAAACTGTGTTATACAGTTCAGCCACTGGGTGGTACTGTGTATAAAATACCTCATTTAAGTTAACCTTAGCCATACCTGGCAGAACATTAAAGGATATTATACTGAACACATCAGGTGTGTATCTCGCTAAGAAGGAATATGCAAGAAGTACATGACAATGGGGTCCTAACTGTGTGTGAGTTTATTTCTCTCCCTGTGCACCAGCACAATATTTGAGGTCAAGTGATATGCTCTCACTCCTAGCCCCTGGGCCTGTCAGGAGGCTGCTTTTACTGGAGTTTTCCAACAGTTTACTCCAAATTGATGGTGTGGTGCATTCTCATTTATAGTTTACTAGGATACTAAGTCCCTTATTATTGCATATTAATTAAATATTACATTGTCATTGTGAACATGACCGAGATCATTTGAAGGATTCATTAAAAGATAAACACATAAAATGATAAATGTTGTGAAGTACTGAGTGCAGCTCTAAGGTGTTGCTACCTGGCTTCATTTACTCAGGGAACAAAGCAGCAAGGGAAGTGAAATAACTGCTGGTTTATTGGTCTAACACTAAGGGATGTTGGGCCTGGGCAGCCTTGATAGGCACAAGAAGAGCAAGGACTGAGAAGACAGCAATAATTAAGCACGTGTCTTTAAAAATCAGTTTAATCTAATCTGAGACTGCCAAAACTCCAATGCATGAATTGTATTGTTTTGTATTGTTATTGTGTGGTGTCACTACTGTCTTTCCGATCTACTGTTTAGTATAATGGCATTGCCCTAGTTATAACAGCAGGTTGCCAGAATGTCATCTTTGTTCCATGCTCAGTAACTGCACAGTGAGTAGAGGTGTCATTTTTGGCCCATGTTCTTGCAGACCCACCACTTCACTGGAATGCAACGTCCTTCCCAAAAATATTTTCCCTGGAGGTGGTGCTTCTAATAGTGATATTACAGGAGAAGCACAGAGCTCTGCTAACCAAAACCTTCACCCTCTACGTGTGGCTCAGTTGATGCGCTCTTATTCCTATGTAACAGTCTTCTCCAGTGGAAACTGAAAAAAAAATGTGTGCTGTATTTGGACGATGCATGATAATCTTTTTTTTTTAAAAAGAAGGGACTTCTTAAGAACCTGATCCTGCAACCCTTACTCCCACCTGTAGTCAATGGGACTACTCACAAGCAATGTTCCCTCTAATTTTTGACAGGCTGTGTGCGCAAAAAATTTCTTCCATGCAAATGGTTGTGCTTCTGTGAAAATTTTTGTGTGCGCGGTGTTTCACCGTGTGCGCAGGGTTTAGGATCTGTATGCGCTCGCACACGCTTAGAGGGAACAGTGCTCACAAGGATTGCTAGAATGAGCAAGGGTCATAGGATAGGTTCAATTCACAATAGCTTGACTAATGTCAGTAATGTTGCCTTTCACGCTGAAATAATTCCATGCTTAAGATCAGACAATACACTGACTTGTTTCTGGAGACCTCCATCGCAGGTCCCACTGCAGCTATTAGACTATCTGAATCAGGAATGTTCTTTTTTGCCAGAGAGTACCTGTGACGGGGCGTGCATACCCCACACTAGGCAGGAAAGGGTTAATCCCGCACTATGGGTGGCAAAAGTTCTGCCCCTTAGACAAGACTGGGCAGATTCCAAATGCTGCACTAATATAAAGGAGAGAAGCCCAGCTCGTTCTGGGCTGACCGCCGGGGAGGAAGGACGCTCAGTGGAGGCTCCAGCCTGGGAGCTGCTTCTGCCCCTGATTGCAGGAACCAGAGATCCTGAGGCCCAAACTGGAGACCTGTTTCTCACAGCCGGTCAAAGGGAGTCAGAGTCCCGACCAGCTACCCGTACCAAGGAGCTCGGAGACCCTGACAATGAACAGACTCCAGCTTCAGGACTCACAGTAGGAAGTGGCCCAGGGGGGTGTAGTAAGTTGTATCGTGCAGCTGAAGACAGTCAGCATGTTGCAGTTGGATCCCCGCTGACTGGGTGGTGACCACGCTCACTGCTGATAGGGCTCTGGGCCAGGACCCAGTGGAGAGGGAGGGGCCAGGTCCCCCTACCATCCCTGCTGCCACCCACCCCTGGGTGGTGGCCCCCTTCTTTGACTCTGGCCACTAGGCCACACAGTCCTGACCCCAAGGGCAGTGCTAGTGACTCTGGCTAGTAGGCGACACAGCCCTGACCCCAAAGGTAGCTGTGTTGAATCTGACCACTGTGCCTTATCGTGATGAGGGCTGAAACAGTTGGGTAGACAGTGACCGTGGTGTCAGCATCCCCATTGCCCGCTGCAACAGGGGACAGGGTGTGCATACACCGCAATAGTACCATTTTTAATGTGTCCTGGCTGTAGTTAGAGTCTAAAATCCTTTTGTCTAGGAAAGCAACCCTAGAAAAGCATGTATGTACTTAAATAATCCCCTGAACCAGGACCTCTTCGTTCTCTACTTGGCATTATTTTTATTTTTATTTTAAAAGAAAAGCATAGTGTATGCAAAGGTAAAACTATGACACCCAAATGATATCACCAAAGATAAACATTACTTCATGCATTAAGTTCTTTTCCTTATCTCTTTTAGTGGTTAAACTAGTGAAGGGATGTTTGTGTGAGTTTGTTCTCAGAAGTCTCCAGCTGTATCTGCCCACTTCCCCGTTTCGCTTTCTTAATGTTTTTGGAACTCTTGCAATGCTTCCATTACAGGAAGGAATCGTGGCAGAATACAGTACATACCAGCTGGCAAAGTCATGAGGTCCCAGCAGGCTTTGGCTAATGGATGTGACTAGGTTGATATGATTAAGGGGAATGAATTAGACAATTCCAGACTTTTCCCGTAATTGCATTATGTTACATATTGGCTGGTGTTTTTAATTTTGAAAGTCTAATGAATGGTAGGGAAGCCCATGTAAAGCCACAAATGGCAGCCTAAGGCTTAACAGATAAGAAGTATTCTATCCTTTTTTCACTGCTGCTCATGTAGTTATTAAAAATGGAAAACAAGATGACAAAAATAGTGATGTATCTTTGAACCCCAAGATCTTAAAAGTTAGGGCACAGAGGGAAAAAGCTGTGTGGGTGTCATTTTTGTAGCATTTCTAGTAGAAAGTTATTAGAATGTGATATGGAGACTTCCACAGCTATACAACTGAAAGTGACAATCTAGTAAAGGATGTCCTAGGAAAAAATCTGGAGGAAAATTTACCTCCCCTTCCACCTATACAATGTACCTATCTGTTTTCTGTATTATATGCAAGAACATTTTCTTTCCAGTTGATTTTACTCCCATTTTGGCCAAAGACCAGCCCCCTGGAACCAGACCAGAAGTGTAAGGGTAATGTACACTGCCACAGTTAAATCAGATGCTAGAAATGAAATTGCTGTCTTTGTCCTCCGTATTCATGAATTCATGAGCAAGACTGAGCATGAATACACAGATGTATAGTACCTTTCACACTAAACATGATTTAACCTCTTGATGAATGTATAATATATGATCTGGGGAAAGTTATGTATATAATCTCTACGTTGTATATGTTTTGGGGTTGATTGTCAGCTTGTGCAAACTGTCATAGCGCCATCGTGAACCAATGACAGTTTACACCAGCTGATGATCTTCCCTGTTGTGTATATATCTTGCTGTGTATTCATATATTATTCATATTTCCAGATCCTCAACTGTTCATAGAGCCCAAGGCCAGAAGTGATCATCTAGTCTGACCTCTTTTGATATGCAGGTATATAGAACTTTTTCAAAATAACTCCTAGAGCAGATCTTTTAGAGAAACATTCAATCTTGATTTTAAAATGGCCAGGGATAGAGACTCCACCATGACCCCTGGGTAAATGGTTCCAATGGTTAATTACTCTCACTGTTAATTACACTCACACCTTATTTCCAGTCTGAATTTGTCTAGCTTCAACTTCCAGTCATTGGATCATGTTATACCTTTCTCTGCTAGATCAAAGAGCCATTGTGAGGGATTTGGTCACAGAGACCCCCCTTGGCACTATCACCTGACGTGCTGGAATTACCTCTGAGCCTGTTTTCCCTGCCAGCTTGGGATTCCAGAACTCTGTCTTGTTGAGCCAGACACGCTCGTCTTCTGCAACACAGACCCAGGGTCTGAACCAGGCCCCCAAAGCTGCAGACGTTAACCAAAACTGCTCAACAAGTTTCCTATCTCTAGCGCCCAATGGGATCCAAACCCCCAATAAATCCATTTTACTCTGTATAAAGCTTATATAGGTTAAACTCATAAATTGTCCACCCTCTATAACACTGATAGAGAGAGATGCACAGCTGTTTGCGCCTCCAGGTATTAATCACTTACTCTGGGGTTGTTAATAAACAAAAGTGATTTTTATTAAGTATAAAAAGTAGGATTTAAGTGGTTTCAAGTAATAACAGATAGAACAAAGTAAGTTACCAAGCAAAATAAAACAAAATATGCAAGTCTAAGCCTAATACATTTAAGAAACTGAATACAGGTAAATCTCACCCTCAGAGATGTTCCAATAAGCTTCTTTCACAGATTAGACTCCTTCTTAGTCTGGGCCCAATCCTTTCCCCTGGTACAGATCTTGTTAGTTCCAGCTCAGGTGGTAACTAGGCGATTTCTCATGACTGGCCACCCCCTTTGTTCTGTTCCACCCCCCTTTATTGCTTTGGCACAAAGTGGGAATCTTTTGTCTCTATGGGTCCGCACCCCTCCTTCTAAATGGAAAAACACCAGGTTTAAGATGGATTCCAGTACCAGGTGACATGGTCACATGTCCTGTGAGACCCCAAGTATCCATTCTTTCCGGCCTGACTCACAGGAACACAGCAAGGTTTACAAGTAAACAGAGCCATTTACAACCAATTGTTCTAGTTAATGGGAGCCATCAAGATTCTAAGCCACCATTAAAGGTCCACACTTCGCATAATTACAATAGGACCTCGGAGTTAACTTCATATTTCTAGCTTCAGATACAAGAATGATACATCATACAAATAGGATGAACACACTCAGTAGATTATAAGCTTTGTAATGATACCTTTTGCATAAAGCATATTCCAGTTACTTTATATTTACACTCATGAGCATATTTCCATAAAACATATGGAGTGCAATGTCACACGCATTATCAAATATTGATTGCCCATGTAGTTACCTATAACCTGTGATCAAGGACCCTTAGCCTTCTCCTTGTTAAGTTAAGTAGATGACTCAGGAAGCTCAATCACTATTTGGCATGTTTTCTAATCCTTTAATAATTCTTGTGGCTCTTCTCTAAACCCTCTCCAATTTATCAACATCATTTTGAAATGTGGACACCAGAACTGGGCACAGTATTCCAGCAATAGTTATACCCATTCTATATACAGAGGTAAAATAACAGCTCTACTCTTACTCAAAATCCCCCAGTTTATGCATCCCAAGATTGCATTAGCCCCATTAGCTGTTATAAATCATCACCAACTTCAGTGGAGCTAAGCATATTTACACCCATTTAGGATATGGCCAAAGGTGGCAAAATGACACAAGCAACAGTACCCCAGAGTTCTTGCTGAGCTGTAGCTTCTGAACATTATAATTTAAAATTGTTTGTATCTTTTAGTACATCAGTTCATTAATATAACTTTCTATATGCACCAGACACTTAAGACTTGAACCAAAGCCCTTTGAAGTCCGGAGGAGTCTTTCCATTGACTTCAATGGGCTTTGGATCAGGCCCATAAATTTTAATGATTCTCAAGCAAGTTGTAAATAATTCTATAATGTCAAAATTCCTTTTGCTCCAGAAAAGCTGACTCTTCCTCTTTTCCCTTCAAGGTTACATGGGCTTAGCACATGTCAAAGAAGTCATTAGAAGCTGTAGTAAAATACATATTATGACCTTTTCTCTTGGATATCTACCTTGTCTCGGTCATCTATGCCTTTGTCATCTCCAGATTGGACTGCTGCAAAATACTCTATATGGAGTGATGCTTTGAAAACTTCAGGCAGTGCAGAATACGTCAGTCTGGCTGGTTGGACTGGAAGTGTGACATTACACTAGATCTCAATAGATTGCACTGGCTTTCTGTTTATTTCTGGTTTTCAAGTCAGGGTGTTGGAATTTATATGGAAAGCCTACTATGGTTTGGAGCTTAGCTACCCAAAAGATTGCTCTGTCCCCATATTCTGCCTCTGAAACCAAGATTACCTAATAAACTCATGCTAACACTCTCTCAATCAACGTCTGGCCGTGTTATTGGCAGGACATTCTCAGTGCAATGTCCTCAACTCTGGCACTTGCTTCCCTGATTGGCCCAATGCAGTCTGAGTTGTTAGTCCTTGCACTTTGAACTGGAGGCTGTCTGTCTGCTCAGGCTTCTGCCTGAGAACCTGGAGAGGAGTTTTATAAGTCTGATTTATTGAATTCAGTAATATTACATTATCTGCTTTTTATATACATGTGGCCCACAATACACTTTGCGAGGGGTACATTTTAAAAATTCAGAAAGAAGTGCCAGGAAAAACCTTGCCACAAAAACCTTTAGTATGTTATTTAATGTTAGATTGGCTGGAATTGAAGAGAGTACACAGGAATTAGATTTGTCTTCTTCCATACTTCAGTCTTCTCATTCGTGCCAGGAAGGTCTTTAGGAGGCAGGTGCTAAAGGGGTTGATGTTAAGGAAGTTACCTGCAACATGACTGGGGTGGCTCTGGAGCGGCCCTGCCTCAATTTCCTGCTGAGGTTCCCTGAAATAATCCACAAAGACTTTCTTATGGCTAGTAACCCACCTTCTTGGGATGATTTTATAACAGAAAGTTCAAAGCACTCCTCAAAGCCCCAAAGTAAAGTCCATCACCACAACACCAAAGTCCATCCTCAGTTCTAGCATATTCTGCCAGTCCTGGGTTTTTTCTTCAGTCCCAGCCTGCTCTTCATCAAGTAGCCACTCCCGGCCCTTTCTCGATGGAGTCCTTCCCTCCCTCCAGGAGAGGATCCAAAACTCCTGGAACTACCTTCTCTCAGACTCAGTAAAGTCAGCAGGTAACCCCCCCTGCTGCTCTCCTGGCTCTCCCACAGACACTGAGGATCTCCTGCAGGAGTCTTGCTGTTCTCTGCAGGTCCTTTGCTGAAGTTTCTCTCACATTCTACCCACCTCTCTCTCCCTTATTTATCCCAAAGGCCCGATTGACTCACATGACCTATCTTCATTTTCCTCAGCTAGGCAGGTCACAGTTGGGACTGAGACCCATTTCCCATTAAAGGGCCAGCCACCCTGTGACATTGCCCTATCAGCTTTAGAAGATTTGATATAAAATGTGGTTCCCCAAATGATAGCATTATTCCTAAAATTATTAAAGCAGAGAACTCAGAGGACCTATTCTGGAAGAATGATTAGATTATGTTTGAGGACTGAGACAGGTTTAAGACACATGTTGATGACTTTAAAATGATATTGAACGTGTTGATTAGGGAAAACATTACAGAAAAATTAAGGGCCAGATCCTCAACTTCTATAAATTGGCATAACTGCACTGAAGTCACTGAAGATCTAGCCCTGATTTAAAAAAAAAAATTAAGTTAGTTCGTGTAATATACTTATTTTTGGCTGGAGAGGTTCTGAAGGTCAAGATTGATTAGATGCCTTTTCTGAGCATTTAAAAAAAATTATTTTAAATTTAATCTATTAATGGTAGGGTAGCTATTTTCTTTTGCTTACACAGCCCTCATAATTTATCTGTTAGGACTTCTGAGTGTCAAATTCTTATAGTATCTTTCAGGTCCTCAGGTGGCTGAGATAGGATTCTTTCTTTAATTAAAAGGAAGAGGATTGAGTTTCAGGGTAATTGTGTTTTGATATTCCCAGGTGTATCTAAAGTCATTCAGATTAGGAGAACTAGGTTTCAGTCTTTGAAATTAGACTTTGTTAAATTGGAAGCTGAGGTTGCAATTTTCTATCCACCTAAAATATGAATGATTTTAAATAGTACAAGGTAAATTTTCACTGATTATTATAGATGCCAAATGGCTTTTTGATTGAGGGCCAGAATCTGATCTCGTTTACAGTGGAGTTACTCTGGATTTACACCAGCATAACTGAGATGAGAATCTGTCCCTAAATTTCTTCTTCCCTAAAGAAAAATTGTTTGCCACATTAACTGATCTAACTAAAAACAATGGGCCACAGCTGATGTAAATTGGCATGACACTGAAGTCAGTGAAGCTCTGCCAATTTCCACTGTGGAGCACTTGGCCCTATATTTTCCTGGATTAAAAATATCCCCTCTGGGAGATTTCACTGCACTTTATTGATAATAAATTGGGAGGTTTTTTGCAACTAACATTTTTACAGTATTTCATCTATGGGCCAGATTCACTGGTAGGCTCCAGCTTCTCTGTGTCACTCCAACAAGACAAAGCAGCCATAAACTCAGTTTAACTGGCCAGTTAAGGTGGGTTCACGGCTGTTTTGTGTTGCCAAATCTGGAGCGGATTGGTGTATCTGGCCCTACATACCTGTATTAGCCCTGCAATGCCAGCATCTGTGACTTATCTAATTGGATATGTAGGTTTCATTGTTTGTATCTCTCTTTACAGTTTGCTGTATTTTCCAGCTATTGTAATCCTGCATAGCTGCCTCACCTGACTAATCCTTATTTGTGGAGGTAGACTTTGCAGGGCTGGCCCAATGGGTGTGAGATTTCACATTTTGGAAATGGTCTTAAAACTGCCAATAAAAGAATGTTAAATAAAATTGAACAACATATTTAATCAAGTAGTTTATCATCTGTCTGTAAAGAGTGACCATGCGAACTAAGGGCCAAATCCTCAACCTGAACAGCTGAGATGGGAGCTAGGGGCATACATGAGGAGAAGGAAAGAGACTTCTTTCCGCCAAACAGCTGCCTTGCTGGGGCTTTCCAGGTCACTGACCCTACACACTCCTAGCATAGCCCCACCACCAGGAGGGGAATGGCAAGAAGATCAAATGGATGGCTTTATATCAATTTCAATGATCAATTTATATCAGTTTCAATGGGGCTTTGGATCAGACCCTTTGGAATCCCAGTGCTACCTGCCCTCAGAGAGGAAGATGGATTAGATGATCTAACGGGTCTTTCCATTACTAATTTCTACTAGTCTACGTTGCTGCTCCCTAAGTAAGGCTCTGTTTCTTAATGATGTTTCAAGAGAGTCTCGGCTCTTTTGGTTTTCAGTACCCTACGGGAAAAATCGCACGCTAGAGCACTAGGAAAATTGTCCTAGCTGTGTGACAACACTCACATTCGACTGGTCAGCACAAATTCAAGACGCATCCAGAATGAAGAGTCACCTTTATGCTCAATTTTAATATTCACAGTAATGCTCACATTTAAAATGCACTAAAGCTGCCTTCACTTTTTGATGTTCACTTGAGTGTTAGGAAGCATGTTTGTCCTCTCTTTTTCAGCAGGAGCCCATTGGGGAACACTTTTGGTTACAGCCTGCTACTGATCTCATATGATGTAAAGAGGCCGAAATATATGAAGTTTGCAGCTGTTATTGTGTCATGTTTACATGCATTGAGGTGCAATAGAAACAGAAAGAGTGAGCATGGTCAAGTGAACTACCGTAGGATAAATAGCGATAAATAATTCAGATTCTCATTATAACAGGGGAACGCAGCTCCAGTACATTGGAGAGAGCCTGTCTTTGTGTGAATTGGTATGCAGTAACTGTTTAGTAGCCATAGCATGTAATCTAGCATTAATATTAACATAAATCAGCAGCTGGAATTAACAATATTTCTAAAGTCTTATATGATAACTGAATTCACTCTATATTATTTAGTCCTCCTGGGCATTTTAATAATCATGTAATAGAAATGTTGGAGTAGTTGAGATATTCTTTATATTGCTGTATGAAAGGTCTTTAACACAACATCTTTAGCAGACAGTTTTGATAGAATGTGTTGTACAAAAAGAAATATGCCTATTTTGGTAATATGGGTATGTTTCATTAGCTCAGCCTGGAGCGATATGACATTACATTTAAAAAGGAATACAATTAATAACAATGAGAGATTTTTTAGCACTCAGAGTATAGCTGGAGGAACTGAGCCAGGTGTCAGGGCAATTAAGTAGACGCGCTGTATTACCTTTGTCTGAACACTCATAACATCAGCCTGTCTCAATATGTTGAATCGGAGATTTCTTTACAGTCGAATTCCTAATTTATTTTGATGTTTCCTATAAGTCAGATAATAATAAAAAGGAGTTTTTATTAATCTTTAAAAATGTGCAAACCTCAGGAATTAGCATCTCTTTGGATATTTTCCATACAGTATGGAATGCTTGTAAGGGAGCTATGCACAATAGCTTCTCAGTGCTGAACTTAATGGAAACATCATATCCGTACTGTGGAAGAGGACAAAATAATGCTGCCCCACGCACTGTACCCATGTACTAGATAGCTCCAATCTGGCAAAAAGTTATACTTGGAGACTACTAAAATCAGCATGGGTATTCTGTTATTCAGCATTACCCTTTATGTTTTATGTTAAATGACAATGAAACTTCTGGAACATGCTCCTTGCCTAGAGTCACAGTATCCTGCATTTCTTTCATCTCTAAAGAGGTTTCCTTATCTCCTGCAATCCTAAAAATGCTATTTTTTCCATTGCAGGCCAGATTGAATAAGGGCAACAATAGATAAATGGATTGGGCGTGATTGAGCCAGTTTAGATACAGCCCTAAGTAGGGGCTGGCGCATAGCTATGCCAGCCCAGTAAGAACACCAGGAATTCACTGTGCAGCAGAGGCAAGTCCTCTAAGGAACAATTCCCGCAGAGCTCACATTTTGTCCTGGAGGTGATGGGGGAAGCCGAGTCAGCCTTGCAACATACTCACTCCGCAGCTTGCATCCAGACAGCTCCAGATGCAGACGAGGGAGTGAAGTCAAATCTCCACCGACTTCTGTCCCTTTCTGCCTCGTCCCACCCCGTCCCTCACACTTGCTTGCAGTCCCTCCTCGGCCTGCAGCCATGATCGAGATAGATGCTACCTGGCTGCGCAGGAGGGGTTGGGGTTGGCTGACTCACACTGTGTGGCTGTGTAGGGTGAGGGTATAACCTGGCCATGTGCTGTTCTGAACATGTAACTTGATTTCTCAAAACAAAACAAACACAGAAACAAAAGATGTCAAATCTCACGGCCGCAGGGTAGGCCCACTCTAAATCCTCGAAGGCATCATTGAGGTAACAAAATAGAATCCCATTGAATCAAAACTAGCGAGGGTGGGGGGAAGGAAGATACTGGTGGCATTTTATTGGCTATCATCAACAGTATGTAAGAGGATGGATGAAAATGCTGCTCCTGAGCCTGGGGGGTGGGGATTAATAAGCAACTCCATGGCCATTCATGAGTAATATATTACAATTTTGTAGATAACAAATTCTTAGTCGGAGAAGCTCCAGGTTATTTCTTACTTACACAGCTACTTGGTTAATGTAACACTAAGCCAGCCACCTCAGCTGCTTGCTGTTTTCTAGTTTCCCAAGGTTTCTGACTGCAGTAATTCTAACTGCCAACTCATGCTTCCTGTGACCACTATTTAGTCCCTGCATATATGCAGAAGCACACATCTCTTCAAACAATTAAATCACCCCAAACTGCTCAGGGACTGCAGACCTGCAAGTGTTATGTGAGCAGTTCCCCTCCCCTGCTAAGTATTATTGACAAATCCATCAAAAGCAGTGATGCATTGGTTTCCACCTTACCTAGAAGGACACTAGGGCAACAGTGACATGCTGTCACCGTGGTAACTGCTGCTGAAGTGAACAGCCTGTTGGGATAGGTGACCTCTGTTGGCAGCACGCCTAGAGATGTAGCAGTCGCATGGCAGCCATGTTACTGGGACCCAAAGGAGCGGCCTAGTGCCCTCCAATTGATTCATTAGGCCTTAAAGGTATCGATCGCTCCAATTTGCAGGAATTTATGATATTGATATTGGACTGATTAACATTTTGTGCCAGACTGGTTCGATATGTGCTTGTAACAGCTTTTAATGATTAATTGACTTTTATGATTCCATCTCAGTGCTGTCAGTGAGCTGTGAACTGTGGGCAGGCTCATTCCCAAACTGCCTCTCAAGTGGCACAGGGCAGTGATTGAATACCTAGGAAATTAGTGTCCTGGCTGTCTCATTTTATGAAAGATAAATGCTATGACATTTAGTGCAGACCTTAATTTAGAACAGAACTAAGCAAATCATTTTGCAATTTAATCCTAAACAGGTAAATATCAAAACTTGTTTAGCATTTTACAAGTTAAGCAGACAGACAATAGAGGTAAAGCGAAGCATGCAATGGGGAAAAGGGAGAGGTAAAATAAGGTAATGAGGACTGGAACAATGAGCATTTTAATACTCAGAGCTTAATACAGATAATAATACATCCACAATTCAGGTGTGTTCTTCTGCTCAAACAGAAAATCTCTTTGTCTCTTTTTCTCTCAGATATTCTCATTTGCTTTCCACCATATTAGCTGTAAAGTGAGGGCCTATTCCACATGACATGAAATCTGGAAGAAGAAAAAAAACGGTAATCTGCAACCTAAAACAAACATAAACATTATGGAAAAATGTTTATAAATAGAGGAAAACCAAAATTGTATTATACTCTATAACAACTGAAAGAGATTGTCTGGAAGGCTGTGTGCTGTCAACTCCTACTTTGTTGTATTCATATTTATAGTCTATTCCTCTCCATTCATTTTAATTAAAAAAGATTACAAGTTTCTTTTTAAATAACTGTCTAAGCAAGACATCAGATTATGCATGTTTATCCATACAAGAACTAAAATGACATATTTTGATTCTCTTTGAATTTTGTCTTCCTCCTCCTTACCATTCCATCTAGCTGAGTTGATTGATGTAAGGAATAAGGACACTATGGGCCAGATTCTCTAAATCATTGGGTCTCTTTGCCCCACTTGGGTAGTGCAAAGAGACTGGAGAGGTTCTGAATCTCCCCTATTGAGGATCCCCTTGGTGTGGAGTAGGCCCCAGCTAGTGTAAAGCTGGCACGGCTGATTCCTATTCCATCTGTGTCTACAGCACCCTTTTCAAGCAGTGTGTTGCGGGCAGGAAGAGACATGGCTGAAGCACTACTGGCCTACGCCAATCCCCATCTACCAGATGGCCTCTAAGAGCTGCATTTTCCAAACAGTGGGTCATGGGAAGGTTCTAGATGGGTCTTGGGCCTGGTGTGGAGATCCCTAGGAGGGGAGGTGTTGGAGAGTGGGCCCACCCCACATTCACCCCACATTGGTGGCTCTTGTTCCATGGGGCTGGGCCTGGCTCCTCACTCCAGGCATTGTGACCTGGCGCATGGGATTGCAGTATCTCTCAGGTTTGGCCCAACTGCCCAATGCCACTCACTCAAATTTGGCCTGGCCGCCCCCTGTTATGATCCCGTGCACCAGATTGCAATGCTTGGAGCACAGAGCTGGGCCCAGCCCCACAGGACCAGAGATGCCACTATGAGGTGAGTAGAGGATGAGTTTGCTCGCTGATACCCACTCCTCTGGAGCCTCCCCTCTGCACCAGGCCAGGATCACAGTGCTGGGGTGGAGGGTGCTGCTCTGGGTCGTCAGTGCTCCTTCAGAGGGGCAAGAAGGAGGAGGCAGTGGAAGAGGAGAAGGATGCCGGCCCATGATTTTGGTTCTCCTCTGCCCACAAATTTGGACCCTGAATGGATTGCAAAATAAGACAAAATGCAGTTGGTGGGTCGACGGACTAAAAAATTTGGGAACTGCTGTCTTAGAGGACATAGCCATCTGATGTAGATTACTACCTCCTGAGGCTGCTCTAATCTACAGCAGGGCTAACAAAGAACTGACCCCACAGTCAGAGATCCCTAGCTGGCTCTTTTGCAGCCCCTCATAATCCTCTTAGCTGTACCCAGTAGACACTAGGTGTAGCTGAGAATCTAGGTCCATATTTTAATGTGTAGTTGTAAACTAGTGTTTCCTTTGCAAACTGGCTGGCCAGTTGCAAGAGGCTATGCACAAGGTTCCTTGCCCCTGTAGTGCAGTGAAGAAATGCCATCTGCTCCCTAGCTCCCTGTAAAACACACACACATACGCACGCACGCACACACACACACACACACACACACACACACACGGGTTCCTTCTCCCTAACTGAAAGGAACAAGTGAAGTGGGGAGCCTGGCCTGGGTTGCTTGGCTTACTGAAGAGGCCAGGGCAAGTGAGCAGGATAGAAGAACAGCAAGGAGGGAAACAAAAGAGAACTCAAGGATGTAGATAAAATCTAAGGATATCATCCTGACTCCAGGAAGTCAATGGCAAAACTCCCACTGACTTCAATCAGGTCAAGATTTCACTCCATGACTTTATGTCTCCATGTCTGGCCATATTTTGCATTGTTACACCCATTCAACCCCACTGATATTAATCAAGTTGCATGGCTGATACTGAGGGCAGAATACAGCCCATTTTTATTACATTACAGTGAATGCTACACATAATTATCTTTGCTTTGAGTAAAATGTGGCTAAGTCAGATAATATTAAGGCAGATAATATTGTGGCAAGATTACTATAGTATTAGAGCAATGTTTTTCTCTCATTACACTGTGGGACAAATTACAGATGAATAATGACAAATGTTGATAAAGTCATGGATTTTATCTGCATTTGGACATCCTTAATTTGCTTGTCAGTTCCCTCTTCTGTCCTGTGCACACTGAGCCATATTCTTCCCTCAGTTATATCCACTCAACCTCATTGATTTGAATCAATTTGCCTGGCTAATGATGCTGTGAGCAGAATACGGTCCACTGTATATTTAATTACATCACAATAGTTATCCATTCAAGAAAACAGGAGGACATTGGCAAATCCTTTCGCAACGACAACATCAATCATTTTACCAAGAAACAAAATTTATTTCTGTTGCAATACATCAGCCATTTCTTGACAAAATCCCAGACATTATATTTCCATGAGTTCAGAGGGCAGATACCAAGTGCAATTTCCACCTGTAGACGCTGCTTTTGTTTTGTTTTAATTATTCAATTTTTTCAGTGGTATAGCAGGGTTTAATTAAGCTCCTTATAGATTTCTTGGGCAATTTTTGAATATATATATTTCACCGTCTTGATTATGGTCCCCTTTAATTCATGAATGTCCCAAATTATGAGCATTGCATGGAATCAGTTGCCTTTGGCTATGTTTGGTATTATGTTACCTTCTGTTCAGTTAACGGTGTGTAGATAGGCACTGAAAAACCTCAAAGCTCTTTCTGCTGTTTTGGAATTGAGAAAGCAGAAACATAATTGCTTTTGTTGGATCACAATCCTGAATAGTAAAAAGATTTTTTAAACATCTGCCCTTCCTTTGATTGGCTTTACATCTTCTCTCTTTTTTGTCTATTGTTCATTATTCTGCATTATAGTCATTAATGAAAAAATCTATCCATGACAATATTTTCATATGCTGTAAAATGACTGGGATTCAATGCATTTAATCTGATCTAGCCCTACAGAAGCCCTTAATAGAATGTGACAATATATGTTAATTCTATGAGGTTTGTATTTCATACTTGTTCTGTATAATATCTGATCTGCCCTGCATACAATCTCCACTCCCATAGCTTGCAGATTTTTAACAGAGCCAAATTCTGCCTCCTGGGATGAATTTGCAACACCTAGTGAAGTCAATGGGAGTTCTGTGCATGTATGGGAAAGCATAATTTGGAGCCTCAATCCTGCTCTCATTCAAGTCAATGGCAAAACATATATTGTATCAAATCTGGCCAAGACCAGGCACTAAGGTTGTTACATCTACCAAGAGATTCACTCTGACAGGAGAATTTGCAGGTATCACTACATGCTATCTTCCCCTTTCCGTTCTATCTCTAATCGAATGACTTGATGCATTTCTTTTCTTTTCTAGTACTGCTGTCAAATACCTGTCATGATATTAACATCCATTCCCTGAGAAATTTAACAGCAAGAAATAATGTTGATCCCCAAGTGGACCAGCATTATCTGTTCATTCCACAGAGAATCGCTCTCTCTTTTTAAAATACATTGGAATTAAGAAATATGCTCAGTATTTTAAAACAGAAAGGCAATACAAATAAATGGGGAATTTTCCTGAGTCTGATGTTAAAACAGTACTTAGAAGAATCTAAAGAGTTTGTCCAAATGACAGCGTACTGCATTATTTTTACTTGACTTGTGCATTATATTTGACATGAACACTGCAAATATTTCCATGCTACCTGTGAACCAGGCAAAAACAAAAAGCTTTAGGATGGTGACTGTCCAGCTTGCTCATTGGATACATCTATGCAGCAATTAAACACCCGGGGGTGGCCCAGGTCACTGACTTGGGCTCACGGGGTTCAGGCCATGGAGCTGTAAAATTGAGGTACAGATGTTTAGGCTCAGGCTGGAGCCTGAGCTCTGGGACCCCGCAAGGTGGGAGGGTCCCAGAGCCCCAGCTCCATCCTGAGCCTGAATGGCTACAGAGCAATTTTACAGCCCTTCAGCCTGAGCCCTGAGAGCCTGACTTAGCTGGCCTGGGCCAGCCGCAGGTGTTCAATGGCTGTGTAGGCATAACCACTTGGGACTAGACTTTCAAAAGAGTGGAGGGCCAGATTTTCAAGAAGTCAGAAGTCACAACTGGGGACAGACATTAAAGAGAGAGAATCCCTCCGGGAGCTTCTGAAGGTCTGCAGTGCTACACTGTAAAGCATGGCATCATGCGACCCCTTGAAGGTGTGGAGAGGGGTCTGTCATAAAAGTGGGACACCCAGGAGTGCTGGGAAGAGAAAGTTACTCAGCGTTTCCCCTCCTGTTTACATGACAAGGGAAAGATTTTCAAACGGTTCCATCCCTGTCACACGGCAGGAATCACTGTCCACCAATGGAGAAGCGACTGTTGCAGGGTCCACTTTGGAACAGGTCGTGCCCGTGGGGGCATTGGGAGGACTGAACGTGCCTGGCCACTGTGCAGCCGTGCAAAGCTGGCAATGCTTTGTGCAGTCTCCTTTCCCCTTAAACAATTGGCAGTGATCAAATACAATCTAGTCCTCATTATTTGCCTTCAGTTT
This sequence comes from Chelydra serpentina, assembly GCA_037349315.1. Classification (NCBI taxonomy): domain Eukaryota; kingdom Metazoa; phylum Chordata; order Testudines; family Chelydridae; genus Chelydra; species Chelydra serpentina. The sequence goes on from JBAIAC010000004.1 coordinate 111,894,053, forward strand.
CTTTGATCGTGTTTTGGAGCTATGTTGCTAAGGAAAAGAGATAACCATGGTTAACTGATTGATAGAAAATAAAGAGTCATAGCAAACATCTGGAGAGCCAGATGAGAACAAGCCATTGTTTGGTTTAATATCCTTATAACATTTCCTGTAAGTAGCTAAGCTGAAGGCAAGAGCCTTCATCATTTTTATTATGTACTTATTCCAAAATATTAACGAATAAGCTGAAACAGCAGTGCTGGATGTACGCACCGTCATCCAGATGTGATCTGAGAAATGGGGCTAGGGACTATAAGGCCCTTAAAGCCAAATCTTCACCTTTGCCTCTGTGGGTGGAAGGGATGAACATGTGGTGGATTCAGGCACAGAAAGGGGGCGCAGAAGGGAGATGTGCGATCTCTGGGGGTAACCTTAGGGATGTGGAGCCATAGTTGGGAAGGGGATGGCACAGGGGCCCACTCATAACTGAGTTAGAGGAACAGCCAATCTCTCTGTAGCATTGTACCTCCCTCAGCTCGACAGGGATTCCCTGCCTAACTCAATGCTCACTGTTACAGCAGTACTTTAAGTGGGCTCATTCTCCACACTTGGAACAATGCCTTGAAGCATGGTTCTTGGGACAGCAAAGAGAGTGGGAAGCTATGGCTCCATGTCTCCCTCAGGGTTGTGCTGCCAGAGAAGCAGGGAAATATAGTGGTGGCAAATAGCGCAGAGGCACAGGGCCTCCAACCAGTTGGGTAAGACCTCTAGAGGATCTCGGGAGATCTGTGTGTTCCATGAACTAAGCCTCCTGCCACACACAGAACAAACTAAGGGAAATGCCCTGGGTGAAAACACGTGCCTTGTGGGAGAAAGACCTGAACAGAGGACAACCTGGCCCTAAAGCCCACATAGATAGTAGCAGTAAAGGGGCTAATGCCTAACCTGCTTCAAATCTCTGAAGTTAAAGGTCCAGTTTTATTCCAATAATCATTATTTAATAATAATAATAATAATAATAATAATAATAATTAATAATTCACACATATATTGCACTTTTTATCAAAAAAAGTCAAACTATTTTAGATACATTCATAAATCCTCACATGCCTCTGTAAGTTAAAGAAGTATTATTCTTATTCCCTATTTTGCAGAGAGTGAAACTGATATAGAGAGTTTAAGTTGCTTGCCTAAGTCACTCCTAAGGCTGTGCTTTAACTGCTAGACAATACTTTCTCTAATTTAATTTACTGTTAAATCAATAGTCATATCCCAGAGCTATACACATCAGCTGACTGACTCCTCAACATATCTTCAGTGAATATGTATAATATGTGTATATGGCAATGATCATGTACAGAGTGATATTGTTTTGACTGTATGAGAGATTTGCTATTAACAAACATTGTTGCATCAAAAATGGACCTAGGTTTTAGGAGACACAACTATTTTTTCTAATTGACACATCAGTTATGAATCCATTACAACAAAAAGCTGTAGTACCAGTAAACTTCCACACACCAGTTTTATATGATCAAATATTACTGTGAGTTTAGGTGGACCATGTTGTCTCAAATTCCACAGAGATGAGATCCATATAAGAAAGAAAGAAAGAAAGAAAGAAAGAAAATTAACTATTTTTGGATACATTTGGGCTATGCAAGTCAAGCCACTGCTGATCTGCTTTAAGCTCATCTAAGAACAATAGACAAATCTATTGCTATATAATGCATCTTTTTGCCATTGTTTCGATACTCACTAATACTCAAACTCTTTGTATGGAAAATAATACACTTAGTGTCATGCCATCATGCTACAAATACAGAGATGTAGGAGCTATTTTTTAACTGGTGTTGGTCCCAGTCCTGGAAATCATCTGCATGCTAAACTCCCATTGACTTCAGCGGGAGTTCTCTGAATGGAGGGCACGCATGGTGGAGCCCACCAAGCAGATGGTTCCCAGCATTTCTTATGTCATTCTATACCATCTCCGCTCCATCTCTAGCTAGATAATCACTACTAAAGAAAGCCCCAGCTCTCAGCTTTTTGATATAGTGGGAAGGCCAAGTAGCGTGCTACTTCTTTAGACCCTATTTACTCTAGAAAGGGTTTGTTGATATAGGTATACTCATAGATCTATGCGAGCATACCCTCCTAGTGTAGACACAGCTTATACCAGAAAAAGAGTGCTTTTGCTGGTGTAGCTTGTACCAGTTCCCTGAACAAAATAAGCTACAGCGACAAAAGGATTTTCTTCTCCATGTAAGCTGCACCTACACTAGGCCTTTTGCTAGCATAGTTATGACAGTTAGGGGTTTAATTTTTTCACTCCTGTCCGACATGGCTATGCAGCAAACTTTTAAGCATTGCCCATACACTTCTGATCGTAGGGGTGGCCTAGTTGTCTCTTTTAGCAAGTTGTATGCAGTGATATAGTTGGAACTATATCGCTGGAGGCTTGGTGGGCATATTTTGAAGTTGTCCAGATGGACAGTTATTGTTGAGCTTTCTTTAATAGCACTCAGTGGAAGACAGAAGATGATGATATAAGAAATACCAGCTATGCCAAAATACAATATATTTTGATGGACCCAGTTAAGTATGGATTGATATTTGTAAGACATGGGGAGGTTTGCAGAGTAGAGAGGATCACAGAAGTTCATTTCAAAATTCAACTTCAGCTCTTCAGCTGAACTTTTAGATGCTTATCTGTATCTAATGCAATACCACACCTTTGCCAGCTTGCCCGACACTAATTGTAATATAAAGATCTGGGTGAAACAGAAAGTAGAAGACAAGCCGTCAATCATGCAAAAAGTCTTGCAATAGTCAAATGGAAATGTCTGTATGATTATTTTTTACCATGAGTCAGTGAATCAAGTTATAGATTCTTTATATTCTTCCAAAAGAACTATTGCTGTTTTCATGCAAATGCATATTTTTATATTCTTGGAATTTACACAAGTATTACTTGGGTATAACACTAAACACGTGATTCTGCAGACACCTTCTTTTGATCATATATGAGTGGGTCATATCAGTAACGTTTGAAACTGACACAACCCCTTGGGCTCTTAAAAATAAAAACTACTCACTTTTCCCACCTGCATTCCCATCACAGTAACAAAGTGATAGAGAGATGGCAGCAAACTACCTTATCAAGTACATCCTCTCGCATCTTCACCCAGGAATGTTCTCATCTCACCATCTAAGCTTTCATTACATCTATTTTTATTTAAAATTGCATTAACTTTTCCAGAGACAGCAGAAAACAGTTAGTGACAGACCTCTCCCAATAACCCTTAAACCTATGAAATTTTTTAGTATTAATGACATTTTTAACTACTTACAAAGCAATACAATAAAATACTGTTCAATTTGATATAAAAATACATTTCCTTTGATGCATGCGTGGAAATCCAGGGTTTATCACTCAACACTCCCCATTCAGCACACAAGTCTGGGTGCCCATAGGGAACTTATTCACCTCTCACGCTGGCCAAAATCAGGGGAAAGTCCATTTGAGTCAGTTGAGTTACACTGATGTAAAATTTAGTGTGAGTGAGAAGAGGATCAGGTGCCTACTTGTATAATGGAGTGATATAGTACTCTTCATAATTACATGCATGTAGCAAGCAGGCGTGGCCTTCTTCAGAGAGTGACAGGGAGGGATCAAAACATGCCTCCTGGTGGGCGGAACCAGGAAAGCCATGTCCGCCTTGCTGGAAGTGGAAGGGGAGGACAGGAAGCGGAAGTACAAAAGGCAGGCCCTGCAGCTTAGTTGTGGTGGAGCCACCACAGGAGATGGATGCATCCTGCCTGCTGCTGAAACCTGCAGAGGAGCTGCCGGGGCTGCCTCCTGGGGACTGGATGAGCAAGGCACTGACGAGCTATTGGGGCTGCCGCTGGCCACCTACCCTGGGGAGACAGAGGACAATTACAACACAGAAGTACCAAACCCTGGGGATGTAGGAAGTAACCCAGGGAAACTAGACAACAGTTTGATTGAGTGCTGGCCTGATACAAGGTCAGCATGTTTTGTCTGGATCCTTGTTGACCCAGTGGCTGACCACTCCACCACTGTCAGGGCCCTGGGCTGGGATGCGGTGGAGTTGGGTGGGCCTGCATCCCCTTATCCCCTGGCACCGCACCTTTGGGTGGCAACACCCCCATCTTAGGCCAGGAGGCCCATGGTACCCTACCGACCACCCCTGTCTGAGCCCCTAGACTGTGCTGGTGCTCACCCTTACCTCGAGCTCATAGACTGCTTAGCAGCTCTGCCCTGATTGCAGGTCAGAGCCTACTAACTGTAGGCTGCCCCACGCTGACTGAGGGACGGAGCACTGGGCGCAGCTAATTCCCCACTTTGAGCTCACCTTTACAGGTATGCGGCAGTGAGGAGGTGTGGCCTCCTTCAGAGAGTGACAGGGAGGGATGGCCACATAGCCTACAATGCAGAAAAAAGTCTTGTCCTGAAATACGAAAAAGAGTGCACATTGTTCTGGAGAATAGAGGGGTATGGTTCTAAACTGCTCATTGTTTGTACCATTTTTTGATGGCAACGGAAGTTTGAAAACAAGGAACTGCTTCTCCTCTCACCTCTGCCAGCTTTACACTAATGTAACTCCATTGACTTCAGATGTGACATGGTCACGTTTTGAAGGGGCTCCAGTTTGAGCAGGCAGATGGGAATGCAGTGTTGCTAGCACTGCACTTGCAATGCTATCATTGTGTCTACATTTGGGGGTTGCTCGGAATCTCACCAGGTGACAAAGGAAATTTCACCTGAACCACCTGCAGTTTCCCCCTGGGCAGATAGAGGCTGCTGTGCCGCAGGCAGCCATAACTGCTTGCTTGTCCTCTGCCCCCTGACTGGCTGGAAGAGCTGCCCCTCTAAGTTCTGCAGCAGAGGCCTTACCGCACCCCACCTCATGCAGGCAGGTGAAGTTGGGAAGCTCCTGGAGCCTGCCGGAGGACTGAAAGCTAGGGAGTTGGAAAGGCTACAGGAGGTTACTGAGGGGAAATGGGCCTGGGATCTTGCTGGGTAACAGGGCACAGCTGCAGGAGCCCGCCAGGTGCGGGTGTAGGGGACGGCAGGAGCCTGCTGGGAAGATTGGAGGAGCAGGGAGGGCTTTGTGCAGTGGGAGGGAGGGGAAGAGTCGGGGAGAAGCTGGAGCATTGAATTGTCAACCTCTGACTGTCTCACACACACCAGGAGAGAGCAGGGAAAGGTCAAAAGACAGAAAAGAAAGAAAGAAAATGAACAAAAAAGCACAAATGATTAATTTTCCAAAAAAGAATCTCATGATTTTAGGCCAATCTCTTGATTTTAGGTTCTGGCTCATGATTTTTGAACTCATCTGGTTGGCATGTGAGCAATTTTCCAAACACGCAAGTCGGAGATTCTTTGAAAATTTTCCCCTGAATGTACTTTTGCTTTTGGTAGAGCAGAAGTCAAATTTGTTTCCTTGTACTCCCATGTCTCTATCCATCAGTTGTCTCTTGTCTAATACTTAGAATGTAAGCTCTTTGGGGCAGGGACTGTCTTTTTGTTCTGTATTTGTACAGGGCCTAGCACAGTGGGGGTCCAGGGCTATGAATGGGGCTCCTAGGTACTCTGGTAATACAAATAATAATATTAAATAATAAAGGCTGGTGTGTGTGTGGGACGAGAGTTCCCAATGTGAAACACATTGCCCCTCATTTCTAGAGGTGCTGAACACCTGCAGCTCCCGGTGACTTCCTTGGGGTGGGGGGTACTCAGACCTTCAAGCTGATCATCACAAGAGTGAGGCACCCAATTTCAGTATCCACTTTCCAGATGTTGCCCTTTCTTTTTGCTGCCCTTTGAAACTGAAAAGAGAGCAGGAGTCTATTATAGCTTTTGTGATAGCTAAGGGTGGACCACAACTTCCTCTTGCTTCCATGTACTCGGAACTTTCCTAAATATTCTCCTTCCCAGCTGAAATTTCTCATCTTGGAGCCAGAGGGTGAATATTTCTTTTAAACTTTGAGCAAAATCCATCCATCAATTTTTGAGTAATGGAAAGATGAAGAGAGTGCATTTTAAGTACAATTTAATACATTGTTTTGCTCACACATAGCTCAATAACAACTGTACTTTACCATTTGATATATTAAAACTGGAGAAGCCATGCCTGGAGAAGTGGACCCTTCCAGTATTCCTCCCCCCGACCCCCTCTCCCCCGCGCACACACATAGAGTGAGAAATAATGAATTTGTAAGTATTTAAGTATTGTTTTGTGCTTGTGCAGTGCTAACTTTTGCCAGTGACTGGAGCTATGATACTAATTGCAGAGCTAAGGGCTTAGACCTGTTCCCATGGAAAGCAATAGGAAATCTTCCATTGACAATCAGGAATGAAGTGTATCCAAGTCTTCAGAAAGTAGACATGACCAAGATCTTCCTCAAAACTGAGCAGGTGGGCATTTTCTTGAGCAATAATCAACTAGATTACCTTTGGTTCTTGGAATCCAGTTCCCTTTGCCCTTTCCCCAGAAGACTGAAGTATCACGAAGGAAAGTTTACTCTAAAGCAGGCCTGCACAACATGCGGCCCGGGGGCCACATGCGGCCCGCGTGGGCTCATTGTGCGGCCCACGAGGGGCGGGGTGGGGGGTGAGTAGGCAAGCGGCTGGGTGGGGCAAGCCAACAGCTGGCTGGCGGGTGGCGGGCTAGTGAAGAGGCCAGTGGCAGGCTGGGGAGTGAGGGTAAGCAGGGGGCGGGGGCAGCGGCAGAAGGTAAGAGGCCAGCAGTGGGCAGGCAGGTGAGCTGGCGGCGGGGGGAGCCGGCAAGCTGGAGGCAGGGGGAGCTGGTGAGCCGGCGGCGGCAGCGGGGCTGAGGAGGCGAGGGGGCGGCGAGTAGGAGAGTCAGGTGGGGTGGGGGATGATGAGCCGAGTGGGCGGGCAGTGGCAGGGCGGCAGGTGAGCCAGCGGTGGGGGGTGCTGAGGAGGTGAGCTGGGGGAGTGGGGGGGATGATGAGCTGAGCAGGCGGGCAGTGGCGGCGAGGCTTTATAGTGTGTGGGGGGGTGAGGAGGCGAGCGGCGAGTCGATGGCTGGAGGGGGGCAAATCTCCCAGATTTGGGAGCTGTTTCTTTCCCCCTCTACAGGCTTCCACATCCCAGCGCTGGGGAAGGAGGGGTTGTTTCCGAGGGGCGGGCAGCACTGGGCGGGGGGGGGGGGGGGGGGGATTGTTTCTGCGGGGCCGGGGGTTTCGGCCCTCACCTGTTTTCTTTGGAGTAATATGGTCCTTGCCGCTTTACGAGTTGTGCAGGCCTGCTTTGAAGCATAGAGGTGACAAGATCTCTGAGATATGTTTTGCTCCCCAATCTAGTGACTGGTTATTCTGGTTTCTTCTGCACTATTATTATACAAATCCATCTCTCCGTAAGCTTTGTGCTGGCCGTCTGGACAGGATGAATTAAATGATTTTAACACAAGTCTCGCTATATTTGGTGTTTTTCTCCAAGCCCAGCTCTTGGGGCCATGTGAAAATCTCAGTTTTCATTTTTTACAAAAGGAAGATTCTAGCCCTCAAGATTGTGGAGAAAAGCCTAAACTCCAACTGCCCTTTAAAGGTTCGGAACCCAGAAGGTAAATAAAAGAACCTCAAATGTATTATTATTTTTAAATGTAATGCTTTTAAAGCTAATCTTGGGATTGGAGGGGGGCTGACGGGTGATTTTTGATCATGTAGGGTTGGCAATACAGTATGTTTAATAATTTGAGTTACTTGACATGATGCTGACCACGAATTTGTGTTCAATGTTGACAAGGACAAATCATGTTTAGCTTCATGACAGCTAGTCATGCTGAAACCTTGCCCTCACTATGTGACATCATGCTGAACACAACTTGTCCTTGTCTACACTGACCGTAAAGTCATAGTCAGCATTGGATCACGTGCAAAGATGTTAAGATTTCTAGTTGAATAGGGGGCTTTAAGAGAAAAGGCAACCTTTGCTTCTGTAACTAATTTTACAAATTGCTATTATTCAACCTTCTTTTATTACTGCTTAGCGTCGTATTTTCCCAAATGGATAGTCCTAAAATGTGATATCAATATTTATTGTGAAATTGCATGATTGCTAAATGAATGTGATTCTTCAGCAAGGCTATTTTAACTGCCAGGTTATGTTGGCAATGAAAGAAAACATGTCGTATCAGTGCATCCATATCAAAATGTACATGCTGTCTGTTGACTATCAAGGTAGACAAGCCCCACCAAGTTTTTTTTTTTCATACCCAAAGAAATAAAAACAGAAGGTTGTTCTTTTTAAAAATCAAAATAGTCTTTGTGCAGTGTATCTGATTCAAACCATATTGTTAGCAAGGAGGAACATTGAAATCATTAAGATTTTTCTATGGTAAAGGTTTAAGATTAGAGGGCCCTGAGGAAATAGAACACATGGGCCAAAATTTTGAAACTTGTGTACCTAATGTTACTCACCTAAATCCATACATCTAAATAAAAAGTGCCTGATTTTCAGGGGTACTATGTATCCACCACTCTTGTTGCATCACTTGCTGCTGCAAGTCCTTAGCACCTCTGAAAATCAACCCACTGTTATTCTGATGACCAAGTGTGGATTTAGGTGCCTAACTTTATGAACCTAGGTTTACCTATTGTAGCCATGGAGTTCAGAGCTCCTTTGGTTTGCTGGAGTGGTACTAAGAAACTAGACTACGGAGAACCTGGCCCCTAATCTTTCTGCAGGAAGGCAAAAAGGATAAAGAAAGTCTGTGGTGGTTGACACGTTATTTCTCCACCCAAATATTAAATCAGCTCTTGAAAAAAACGTAAGGACCAATTAGATACCTCAGTGATGGGCTCAGTAAAAAGAACTTAAATAGAATAGAATCCTGTTTCCATCAACTTCAGTGGATTCAGGATCAGAGCCTTCAGATGTTCTAACCAAGGGATTGTACCAATGTAAGGTACCTTTAACCTCCCAAAGCTGATCCTGCTTGTGCCCCTTCTGGGACGGACAGGGATATCCAGTCTGCCTTCAGTTTCCTTTAGGAGTTGCACTCATCTTAGTATGTGAAAAGCCACAATGCTGAAAGACTTTCAGAGCTGCAGCTTAACTTCCTTGAATAAAAAAGAAAACCCAGAAGTACATCAGATTATATGAGCAAAAGAAAATAGGTGGCATATTTTAGGTCAAGTTGCAATCTTTATTTCCTAGCTGATTATAACAAAATCCTCTCTGGATGGCTGCTTCGTAGCTAAAAGTATCGCTCCTGCACCAAGTTCATGTTGGACCTTTCTTATTAAATTGGAAATTATGGCAAAGATACATGTCAATAGCCATCCTCCTGGATTCGGATTCTTAAGAAAGGGGACAACTGATAAATACCCCCTAAGAAATATTTGATTTGAACAAATCAGTAGAGTTGGTAGAGTATTTCAGGACAGCTTTCCTCGTATTTATTCCTCATTTAAGAAAGCAAAAGGTATTTTTGTTTCTCCAATGTAAAAGATAATATCATTGCAGGTATGTTATATATATTTCACAATGGAGATGATGCGTTTTTAGAGATTTGACTGGATTTTCTGGAATAAACTTCTGCTTCCTAATATTGGGATTCTAGGTATCTGTCAAGGCATGAACTTTTCAGCACAGGACAAAGGCTGAAAAAGTGTCATCCTCATACCAAAATAAAAGTGAATTCCGGTTTAGCTTATGATAACTCATCATGTAAAAAGATGGTAACAGCATCTGTTGTCTAATGATTAGAATATATGACTAAAAGCCTGAGCTCCCTTCTCTTCCTCATTCTGCACTGATTCACTATATGGCTTTGGATAAATTACTAACCTTCTTTGGCCTATTTTTTCACAGTGACTAATGATTTGGAGAGTCTCTGTTTTTTGGTGCCCACTTGGAGACATCTTGAGGCAGCCTGATTTTCAGGGGGTGAAAAAATCAGGTTCTTTAAGGAGTCTCAGTTTGGGCACCCACAAACCCTGGCATAAAAATCACTAGTCACTTTTGAAAATGTAGGGATCTGTCTCAATTTTCTCATATATAAAATAAGATTACTAATAATACCTACCGTATTTGGGTGCTGTGAAACTTCATTTATATTTGCAAGGTTCACTGAGAAGGTGGGATGAAAGGGGGAGGGTATATACTTTGTTATTCGTCAGTAATGTTCATAATATGTCAGAAGATCTCACAGAGCAGTGGTTGTTATAAATCACTCCTATAACTTTGACAATGCAAAACCTTACATAAAATTTGGCCACACAACACAGAATGGTTTGGTTGAGCAGTTATGATGATGATGAACTGTCTGCCTAATACAGTGCAGTATGGAGCAGCAGCATCAGAAGAGATGCACTTTTGATCATTTCCCTTTTTAGTTGCTTATCTAAAGGAGCATTACATTATATTTTCCTTTATCAGTTCAATAATGTTGTCCTCCTGGACATGATGTAAGATGTTTTAACTGTACGTGATATAGCAGACAAGAACTTCACAGAGATCTGCTTCCAGTTATCACAGAAGTTCAGAAATGGACTCTAAGTAAATATGAATTGAAGAATTAACAGATGTAAATACAATTCTTGATACTTAACATTACAACAACGTTACTGTTCATGGAGTAAAATGCCTCAATGTGTAGACAGAATACTTTCTGCCTTCCTTTGGGACGGTATACACATGTGCAGTAGATAGAGGTGAATGCAGCAGTCAGTTTGTCTTACAGGACAGGTGACCCTAGGCCTCTGTCTATATTAAAGATGGGGTTTTGAAGAATGCTCAGTGTTGACCTAACTCTTTACTCCACTGGGAGCAGAGATAGGCTAATCCTGAATGCTCGTGAAAATCCCACCCTACATTTCCTCTGGTACTGTTGCTTACTACTGGTTCAGCAGAAAATGTCTGGGGCTGAGGCACATCCAAAACCAAGAGGCCCTCTGGCTGCCCATTTATATACCCAACATATACCTTAATCCTGAACACCAACATTCATTCAGGCCAAGGTGGTATTTGTTCATTTCTCAGGGAAGGAGCTGATCGGCCAGCTCCTCACAGCTGCAACTGGGAGGGGGGGGGGGGGGGGGAAAGCTGAAGTTCCCATATAGTCTGCTGGAAATTCCTGGGGTTTAAAGCCTCTATTAGGTTACAAAACACAGTTGGACCTTTGAGCAGATATTGTATAGAGGATTAAATCCCCCTCTCTTACTACAGGTACCTCCTCTTCAGTGTCAATAACTTTGCTGTAAAATCTTTTCAAGTAACTGATTCCTACGTTTCCCGACCCCCCCCCCCCCTCCCCAAAGGACCCTGAAGCCATTTCTTGCAGGTTAGGAGATCGCCTAACATTCACCCCCGTTATAAGTCTCATTACTGTACCAGCACAGCTCAGTTTTCTGCTCTTGAGTCCGATTAAAGGGGAGGGGGGGCAGGGGGAAGAATAAAAGTTTTAGACACTTAATGACTTTATAATGTACCTGTTGAATTTAAGAAAAACAGATGCACCGTGTACATTTCAAATGTAGTTTGCATCCCACCCTCGCAAGCTGCTTTAAAGAAATCAGGCTACCGTTAGGACTTGCTCCCGATTCTTTTTCTTCCAGAGAGGCGCAAGATTATAGCTAATTTTCTGCATGCAGAGATCTCTAAAAGTAGAAGCAGGTGTCTTTCAGGCAAATGGCTAGATGCTCAAAAAAAAGAAAAAATCCGCGGAAGCAGGCAGAGTTTGGAACATTATACTCCTGTTGGTTGTCTTTGGAGCAGTTTACAATTCTATAAAGGGAATCCAGACAACACACTCCTGTATCCCGCAATAATTTGTATTTTAACAAATGTGCAATTGCCAATTAGAAAATTAGGAGGAAAAAGGGAACAAAACTGAACAAACCGCTTATTAATTAGCCATAGTCTCTGTGGAGCAGAAAGACTTATTGCTCCCGTTAGATGGCGCTAAAGACTTTACAACCACTTGTAAAAATGTGTTATTGTCCGAAACGAAAAGAAATGACACCTAAAAAGAGAGAAAATATCGGATCATAAAACAGTAGATTGGGAGATCTGAAGAAAAAGATGAACATGAGTGGCAGGGAAGATAGGCTCTCTCAAGCAGCGTTTATGTCTCACGTGGGGACTTTCTAACATCAACAGATCTCTGGCTGAAATTGTCTAGCGAGAGCACTTGATGGCAATGAATTTTCAACCGTTTGTGTGTGTGTGTGAGTGAGAGAGAGAGAGAGAGAGAGAGCATGAACCTGCAGACCTTATTCAGTCAGCACCGCTATTGACTTCAAAACCTGAGTATGGGTTTCAGGATCTTGCTCTTAGTAAACATGTGAAGATATGGCTCTAGAGAAATGCAAATCAACTCATCACTGAAAAAAATTCAACCTGTCCTAGATGTGCTGCCAATCCATTTCTGAGCTGTGCTTTCATCTGACAAAAAAAAAAGTATGGGGTTGGCTAGATATTAACTGCAGGACCTGTGTGTGAGAGCGAGCGAGGGAGAGAGGATCAAAATGTAAGGCTTGATCAAACAAATATTCAAGCCCCTTGTTCATCAGTGATGTAGCCTTTTAAGAAAGAAGCTGCAAAGAAAGCATGCACCTGTGTGGATTCCCGCCGCTCCCCTTTAAAGTCCCAGTTTGCTCTCTTACATCTGATGTTTTAAAAACCTTATATGAGTAAACAACAACAACAACTAACTATATGGCAGCAGCATAGGTTGTTAGCGCTGCGACCGTGTGATCCCCCTATCATAGAATATCAGGGTTGGAAGGGACCTTAGGAAGTCATCTAGTCCAACCCCCTGCTCAAAGCAGGACCAATCCCCAATTTTTGCCCCAGGTCCCCAAATGGCCCCCTCAAGGATCTAACTCGCACCCCTGGGTTTAGCAGGCCAATGCTCAAACCACCGAGCTATCCCTCTCCTCCATGCGTGCCTGGGAAGTTTCTTGCCCTTTCAGACCGCTCTCAGCATCTCAGGGGGCTCCCTGGAGTGAAAATATTGAAACATTAATGAAACTAAAATTCGAATGTTCATTTGTTATTGTTTTTCCCACCCAGGCTACATGAATCAGAAGCAGAAAGGGAGACGATCTATACAGCTCTGTGGGCTGGGTATTTAAATTAACCTCCTAGGCAAGGATTAGCGTTCTACAAATGAAAAAGAAATACCCACCATGTCTCTGTTCCTACTGTTGGGCCGCGAACTTTCTCTCCGGGTAAGTTCTCCTTTAAGAAATGAACTGTCCCCTATGCATATTTAACGGTGTTTGTCTGAAGTATCCAGATGACGCGGGGCTGGAGGCTCACATGCAGGACCTGAATTATAGTGGAGTAAATCAACCACCCTTTAAACGCACTCTCGGCAATGGCTCTAGTCGTGAGCCAGTTGCTATTACTATAAACATACGTAAGTCAAACCAAGAGAGAGAGAGGGAGGAGGGGTGAATCCTAGTCTTGGGGATGAGTAGAATATTTTGTTCCTTTCCACGTGAGACTTCATAACACAGCTGGAAACAGGATTTCTTGCCCTGGTACCCCCTTTTCCCCCCTTCTTCGTCCAGACTCAGGGCTCCTGAGCTCTGAGCCCTGTGTGTGTGTGCGCGCGTTTATCTTGTGCAGATAAAATGTTGTTTTCAGATTTTCCTTTAGATGAGACCGATTTCCTGTGTGTGTAGCTGTGTGTGTCTCGAGTGGAGAGGAGAACCACCCCCAGGGTAAGTGAATCGCTTTTTTTGGAAGGGTGGGGGTGGAGAAGTAGGGAGAATGTAATCACACATTCATCAGAAGGCTAGTCCACCCCGTTCGTGGTATGATCTGGCAAATCCTGTTTAATATGAACGTGTTGTAAACCGAGACTCTAACTATACAGTACGATGGTGTTGTAAAAATCATTAACTTGGCTAAGTACTCATATATCCAGAGAGAGAGAGAGAGAGAGACGTGAAGCCTTCCCTTGTAGATCTTCAAGTGGGAGGAAGAAACTTCCACTGCCATACGCTTAGCGGTTCCCTGGCTTTAAAGTTAAGTAGTTCAAGTGTGTTGTTCGAAATGTGGTTCAGTAGTTACGCCTTCAGATTCAGTTGCTTTTCGGTCCTCCTTGTGAATAGCAGACATGTGTCCTCACATGTACAGTGTGTGTGTGTGTGTGCGTGTGTGTGTGTTACACACACACACACACACACGGTACTTTAGGTACTTTATGATTCCATCTGGAGAAATTAAAAGCCCAGAGCTGTAATGTTTATTCTTACATATTTTACCAAAAAAAGTGGGGGGTGGGGAGGTGGAGGGAAATGTGTGAGACACGTCTCCAAATAGAACCCAAGTGCTTTCCCTTCTGATTGAAAAGTTAGATGCAAACGGCTTTATTTTAACATTGCCCGCATTGCAGTTGTCAGGAAAACTGTAAAAGGAGCTGGCGATGAAACCTCAGTTTTATGTATTAATGTATTAATTATTATTATCGATGCTGAATTGACTTAAAGTGCTTTGGAGGCCAAACTAGTTCCTGTTAGTCGGTTACAATTAATTTATTTTCAGCTGATGCTTTAAATATAGTTGGGAAGGCGCGGGGTGGGGAGGAGAGTTGAATTTCCAAACGTGTCCCCACTCACCGCCCGAAATGGCCAGGACTAAATGTGTTACTGTTTCTAGAAGTTTGCTGTTACTTTGCATAAACAAACGAAACTTAGCTGCGGCTGCGTTGGTGTCAGGTCACACAAAGGTGTCAATGGCAAGTTTAGTTACAACTTCTGTTTCTCGTTCCTAATCTGCTAACTTCAGGGTTTAAATAAACGAGTTTTGCAATCAGTCAGCCCGGGAGCCCCGATGAGTTGGGTTTGCGATGTATTTTGTGCTAGGAACAGGACAGCTGACTTTGTTGGCTCGTTGTTTTTGAAAGACAAAGAGGCATCAGTGGGAATTTAGGCTCAAGTGTTCTTTGCAGTCTGATCTGACTAGCGTGCGTTTACTCCCCTCCCAGGTGCCAAGGCTGCAGGCCATACCCAGTGGTAGGAGGATATTTGTGCATATCAAAACAGTAGCTGGGTTGCTGCTGGACTCTGGAGAGGGTTCTGCATGCCAGCGAGCGAGGGGGCAGCTCCCAGGGGCCTGCAGTAACAAGCAATGGGCAAAATGGGCGTTCAGAAAAGAAGCCAAAAGATCAGAGGGGTCGAGGTCACCTCTGCACTTCATATTTTAGCAGTCCCCAACGGGCTTCTTAGGCCATTGAATGCGGTAGGGGCAATGCACCTACACAGTTCCACTGTATGCTGATCTTCTGCACCAGACACATTAGGGCTCCTTGGTTGTTGTTTATGTGTTTACCAGACCGCAGTAAAAATGGCCAGGCTGAAATGTAAAAATACATATTGGGGGGCGAAAGTCCAGAGATTTGACAAGCAGTGCGAAAGTATAGGTAGTTTGACAAACTCTGTGAAATTCTCCCACGGCCAAATACACAGAAATGGGATTATGAATGATTTCAAAACTGGTTGTCGCTGCATAATATTGAAGTGAAATGAAATATGCACCTATAACAGTAAAATGCAAGCATCACAATAAAATATCTACAGGGCGATAGTGATCTATTTACAGCTGAATTTTATCAGTTACCATCACATTCACTTTTGCATGTGAAATTCGAGATAAAAATTGTTGTCTCGCACACTGTATAGAGCGTGTGTGTGCACAGACAGTATTTATATCCTTTAAGTGATGAGCCAGCCCTCATACAGAATAATATCTATTACTCTTACACAAAGGTGTGAGCATCACACTTAAGGTGTGAGCATACCATGTTCTTTTAATACTTTTTTGGGGGGAGGGCCTCCAAATCTAGGCTTTCTCCCTTATTTGAAACACACAGCCACGCGCTGGAACCCCACACACAAAAAGCCCCCAACTTCTGGAACAAATTAACAATAGACCTAAACATTTTTGAAAACTCAGGTTATCGAAATGTAACACAAAGTGAGGAAGGGTGGAGCGTGTGCCTTTGTTTTATTTGTGATTACTTGACTCATACATTGCCCTGCTTGGCTACCCACTTGTGATGTGTATGTCGTCATATGAAACTCTTAAGTCCAAGAATACTTTAGTCACCATTCCATACCATCTCTGCGTGCACATACACCGATCGCAGATGTGCATAGATAAGTAGTTAGAAAAAGACTTTGGGTGTTCAGATTTGTAAAGGACTGCTATTGTTAACGTGTTCATGTTTAACGTGTTATAAGACCAAACACTTTTCTCTCTTATAGCTTTCCTCCTTAGACTGTAACATAGCAGAGAAGAAACCCATTTATCCACACTTTTTGCGTCTCAAAGATCCCCTCTCCCATTTTGTCACCGCGTTGCCTCTCTGCACGCGCATTCTGGTTAGAGATGTTCTACTGGTGCCAAACCGGGCAACCAAGATTTATTCTGAAGGGCACCTGTACAAATAAACTGTTATCTGGAAAGGCAGCTAAATACTCAATTAAGCACCTCTCTGTATCAGATCCGGAAACAAGTCAACGAAACTTTAGGCCAGAGAGTTTCCATTTAATATGATGGGGGGACAGAAGAAATACTATTTCGCTGGGACCCAAAGGACCCCAAAACCGCGTATGTTGCCCATCTCGCGTGGAATCCTTTTGTCCAATGGGCGCTCATGCCAGGATACCAGGAGGCAAATTAAAAGCGTGGGTCTGCAGGTACCAAAACAGAAAGTGTGAGTGGATTTAACCAACTCTTTGTCATTTCTAGGCGCGAGATCTAGGGAGACTAGGTGAGGGGAGTACCGTTTAATAGGCGGAGGGGCATTATCGTCTGGACAATACACATTTTGTCACTGGCGAAGATCTGTATGCAGCTGCAAAGCCACAACTCATCATGTGATGAGCACTGCACACAAGTCAAATCGAGTTGGCACATAGGTAGCCCCAGTGACTCCGGGGTAAACTGATGGGCGGAAGAGCACTTCAACAGGGGGAGGCTGCTCCCGGAATGGGGTGGGGGGGGCGGCGGGAGGGTGAGAGAAGCCCAATTCTTTCCCCTGTTGAAGTCGATTGGTGCTTTGCCATTGTTTTAACCAGAAGCGAGATCGCGCCCAGCAGGCTGCAGGGTCCCGAGTGTAACTTGAACTTGAAGAAGGTATCTGGCCGTGGGTTGTAGCCGAGCTCTCTGGAAAGCAGTCACAACTCATTTGTGCCAGAGCTGTAGCTCGCTCGTATGTAGGGGTAAGATATACAGTCCCTGCTAGAAATAAATACAATCAAATCTGCCACACACAAAAAAGAGACGCTTCTATTGTAAATATGCCGAGGAAGGAGAAATGGAGGCGGATCCCCAATCCTGCCATTTCCAGTGCTTTGAAATCCCCAGTATGTTTGAGTTGTTTTCCTCTTCAACCTCCGTATCATTTGCTAAGGTTTGACGAGGAAACCTCTGAAGCGGGGACTACATAGGCTCAGAGCACCTCCCTCCATCCCCACCCCGCACCAGCCTATTCTCAGTCTGGATTTTGGATGCATCTGGTATTGATGCCTCTGTTTCCTCAGACCTTTCTGTACCTCGGGCTATGCCACCAGTGCTCCTTAACCCTCTCCTGGAGAGCCAGGCCAGGGTCGGGGGAACCAGAAAGGCGGGGATTCTCGTGTCTTGAACTTCAGCGAAGCTGAGAACAAGCGTAAACAAAAGCTGGCCCTGGAGTAAGAGCCGAGAGACAGCGGGCTTGGTATCAAACCGAGCCAACTGCAGATGTTGTGCTGTTGTTTTGCTTTGTTTTACAGAGTAACTCTCCCTTTGTGCAGAACGGATCAAATGAGCGACTTGAAAACTTGAGAGCTGGCAGCTTTCAGGCAGTGAGACGCCCTTGCCTGCCCAGCTTGATAATGGGAGGAAGCAAAGAGAGAGAGAGAGAGAGAGAGAGAGAGAGAGAGAGAGAGGAAACCTACGAGGAGACTTTGGCAGAGAACAGACACATGAACTCCACGTAGGATGCTCTGGCTGGGGGTGGGCGGATAATCGCGAGTGACTTATCTGCGGGCACTAGGTACCGCATGGTTAAAGCTGGTGGCACCGAGACAAGTTCTAACCTCCCTCCTGCACTCCCACCCCCACAACTCCGCAGCATCGAGGGGATTTGTGCGCGGCGATGCGCCTGGCCGGGGGCTTTGGGGAGGGAGTGGTCGGCCGGTACTATGCCCCCTGCTCCCCCTCCCCTCTCTCGCTGTCTTTCTCGGGACGTTGCAGAAAGGAGGGTGGCGGGAAGAGAGGGCCCCAGAAGAGTTAGCTCGTGAGCAAGAGCGAACACCCCCAATGATCCTGGCTGGAACAGCCACCTGACCCCGTCTCCAGGTGCCCTATCCACCACTGCGCCCCCCGCCGGGACACCAGCTCTCCTAAGACAGCTCTGCAAGAGGAGAGAGCCCCCCCGCCACCATCACCATATCACTCTGCCATTTTCAGACTGCCAGAGGCCGCGGTCTGTGGCCCAGCCTTCACGTGGCTGCCCAAAAAAGAGAGTCACCAAATCCTACTCCTCGGCAAGGTTAACAGAGACTCAGGAAGTGGGGCCCTGGGCTCCGTGCCTGAACTGGGGTGAGCAAGCCCAGATTTCACACCCGGGGAGCCCATTGCTGGGGCAGGTTAGCTGGAAATGTAGCTGTCAGCACAGGCGAGCAGGAAGAGACCCCACCATGACACGTGATTGAAATCCAGGCTGATGCCCCAGATAAGCCATTCCTTATTAACACCTCCAGAGAAAGGGTTCTGCTCCCCCTAATTATGGTCCAGCTGCAAGTGCACAGTGTTTCATTCTCAGGGTCTTTAATCTCCTGCTGTCCACGGGCAGTAGCTTCTATTCAAGCGATAACGCGATACCCCCTCCAGAAGCCACCGGCGTCGCTGCACATTAGCGTGGTGGCCGCCGACCCACGAGCCTTCTAGGGACTCAAACGCACGCCCCATGCACAAGTTTTCTTTCCTTGGAGCTGTGCAATAGAAGTCCCAGGATGTCTCAGGCTGATGAGAAGAGTTTAGGGGCAGGCTCAGCTATTGAACGCGAAACGGGGAAAACTCTCGTCTAAAACATTCAGTAGTTATGAGAGAACCGGTAAAAATACGTGCACAAAAAATCTATTAGATGTCAAAATCACTCAGAACATATTTACAGTGTGGTTTTTAGGGGACTTGTGACGACAGTTTGGAGTGGATTATTCATTCCCCTGGGGCATTATTTTCCAATATGGGCTCCAAGGTGCAGTTCAAGGCTCAGGAACAAAGCGGGCATCTAATGGCAAGGTAATGTTCCCTCTTTTTTGTTTATTGTGTTAATAAGGGAATTCTGCTCTACAAAGGTTGGCATATTGAGTTACTTAGATTTATTTGACAATTAAAAAAATTTAAAACAACCAACTTGTTCTTCAGGTAAATATGTGCCCTGTGTTCTACTTAGAATGACACATCTCATTTCGCTTAACACTCAAAGAAACATAGGTACCACTAGCAGTATTAATAACGTCATTTCAGCTATTCATCATTAATAGATACACTCTAATCTCCTACTTTTAGTTCCAAATAAAAAAGGAAAAAAGGCAGTATTTTCAAGTACACTCTATTATAGCCAAAGGGAGTCCTGGATAAAAAAAATCTATGTTTTGGTTTTCAAACTAACTAAATAAATGATAACCAGTTGTAATCACTATGATGTAAATTGGCGAGCATATCAGGAAACTGAATGTTTATTTATTTTCTTCTTTTGAGGTATCGACAGTATTTAATCTTCAACATTTCATAAAGCTACATGCTTAATTTAATGTCACTGATAGGAGCTTTTAGCATATGGAGTTGACATTTTTTACACATACGTGATATATATCATAGGCCGGCAGGATTTCTGTGCGCATATTTTAATCTTTTATAAATAAACTGAAGTGTATGTGTGCATGTTAGTTTGTGTGTGTGTGTGTGTGTGTGTGAGAGAGAGAGAGAGAGAGAGGCAAAGGAAGTGTCTGACACCTTACATTTCATCTATGGCTTTTAGTGTGGACTCTGAAACGAATATCTATTAGATTTCTTTGAGCAATGTCCCAGTCGGTTAGATGGGCCTCTCTTTTGAATGAGAGTCCTAGAGGACGAAACAAATGTATGTTATTCCAGCACAATTCTTTACCAAACCTTTTTTTCCTCTCTCCCCCCTCCCCTTTTAGAAAGATTAGTTTCAGCTCTGCTTTTCTGGGACCGTTCTCTGTCGGTTTAGGGATGTAATAATGATAAATGCTCAGCAGTTCTTATTTCTTTTGTACTTTATACACATTCTTTATATCTGGAACTTGAAAAAAGCCCCACAAAATATAATGTAATATGTCTCCTGTCCCCTTGCTCTTGGCTTTTATCTATATAATTCACACAGAAAAAACACGCACTTCAGTTTTGTACCTCAGCTCTCTAAATAAGTGGTCTACAGAAAGCTACCTGGATTGATGCGAGTAAGTTAAAGTATACATTAGTACTCTGGTTGGAAATGAAGCTTGGAATTGTTGAGCAAACAGTTTACTCTCTACTGTGGTGCTGCACACTGAATGCTGTATAGTGAGCTCTATGGAGCGCTGGCAGGAAAGCACCACCAAGCATGTCCAAAACTAATAACAAAAAGGTTACTATATATAAAACGTTTATACATCCAAAACTGCCTCAAGTTGTTTAAATTTCGGTTTTGTGCACATAAATATAGCAGCCATGCGGTTCCCCATATCCCAGTTCCCGCTTTTTAAAATCAATTCATTTCAATTTGAAAGGAAGGCCCCAGACACAAGTCACAATCAACAATCGTTTAGCTTTTTAACACTAAACATGCACCTTATAAAGAAACAGTATTGGTCTATGTCGTCTCAAACACATATCTTGGTAGCCTGACGTTGTTTTTAAGAAATAGTCAACTCAGAGTAACAATCTCCATTTGTTTTCCTTTATAATCCAGCTATTTTTAAGGCATTCTTTTAAAAAGAGATTGGAGAATTAATTTTGCACATGAACAATGACTGGACTTTTGCAAACATGGAGTGGTAGTATGATCCCAAACCATGATATCTGTAAATAAAACTCTTTCTATATCGTATGTGCATTACAATAAACCTAAGAATATTGTATGTGGACACCTGAAATGGACAGAAAGAATTTGAATGTATTTAACAATACTGTTGTGAAAATTATTTCCATGCCTAATACTTTATGTTGGTATTCAATAGTAGAATGAAATTGATTTAAAATCACCTACATATAAAATAAACATGTCTACTCTGGTCTATTGTCTTGTCAGTGAGATTGTCTTGCAAAAGCTATCGATTTTGTATTTTAAATATAAGAATTGATGTGGTGTTATATTTTCCTCTCACTGAAACATGCTATAGAACTATTCAGAGAAGTTGTTAAACTTTTCCTTTTGGTAAAAAACAATAAAAAAACAGAGCACTCCCACACCCCCTATCCAATAAACCTGTTTCAAAACACTGGTAGAAAATATATTCTGGCACACATTTCAATTGCTGTGCAAGTACCGCTTTTAAACGCTGGCTTTTAATCGCAACATTTTTTTATTAGCAGTAGGTGTAAACTGGGAGGAAATTTGATTATTTAAACTGATGTTCATCCTATTATGGCTGAAGAAAGAAGCAAAACAGTGCACAAAGATCTTGGGGGGGTTGTGGGTTTCATTAGGACTACAGTCTTCACATATAAATCAGATTCTCACCTCACTGCTTTTCCTACCTAGAAATTAGTTGTATGTTTTTTGAAATTTGTTTGTTTGTTTTAAGATGAACGGAAACTAAATCTTAGTGAAGGACAGAGATCTCTTCATTCACATACATAATGAAAGTGGTTTTTGACTAAAGGGACCTCCCATTACAAGCACAAGTAATAATAATTCATAACCCAAAATCGGGTTCTTCAGTGAAGAGGGAGTGGGGAATTCGGACAGAATTCAAAGGTCCCCTTCTTTCCTTTATACGCAGCCCCTCTGAAAAACACTGTCCTAGCACTAATCAATTTTTACGTTGCTTCTTTTACTCTTAATTTTTAATTGTAGCACTTTCATTGCAAAAAGTTGTTTTTAACAATTTGGTGAATAAAACAAACAAACAAACAAACAACAAAAAAAGCAAAACCAAAACAAACAACAAACCCTCCTCCCCGAACATCCATCCTTCCTCGCAACAAGGCTAAATGCACGTATACAAAATAGCAAACAAAAAAGAGAAAGTCCAAACTATTATCCGTGTCTTTGTACGCTAACTACCGTGCACAAATGATCCGGGCCTGTACTGCCCTGCCCCTGAGAGAGAGGCCACTCTAACTTCAGATGCTGTAGTATAGTTTTCCCTTCCCGGTAAGACTGAGTGCTGGCAGGAAACTTTTTGGTAATGCTAAAGAAACTCACACACCTCTTGTATCCAGCCATAGTTGCAACAACAACAAAAAAGTAAATTTTAACAGCAGTGCAAATGGAGTTTTTGAGGCAAACATTCAGCAAAGTGTCATGAAGACTTTTAACCACTTTTTTTCTTTAGTAAGCACGTGCTCACTTATACTAAACAGAACAACTTTAAAGACAAAGAAAACCGAAGCTTTATAGTGTTTCATGTACTTGTTTAGTTTAGTTTAACTGCTGCTACCCACTGAAGGTTTTCCATCTCTGGAGAGATGTTCGCTTCTCCATCATTCTGCCTCAATTGCACTTTAATTTCTGTGGTTGCAAATGTCTTAATGTTTTCTGATTTCAGGGAACTAAACATGGGGGGGGGGGGAAGGATACTTGAATATGTGCCTCAAAAAGGTTTCAGTTTATAGCTATCAGTAACACCACGAGACAGCTCCATTAAAAAAAGTAGTTTTCCAGTGCTCTTCAAAAGCCGTTATTTTTTACATCGCTTTTAGGAAGATAGATTAACAAAACATCACATTTCAAGCCACTCTGATCTGTAATTAAATGGAGGAGCCCGGTTGTATTCTCCTATGGCTTTTACAGAAGTTGCAGTGATCCGAAGTCAGGTTGCTGTGTCAGAGTGGCATTTTTATTAATGAGAATACAAAAAGCTTGCATATTCTTAGCCCGGCTTGAATTTAGTTGCTAAGCAACCGGTGTATGGTAATTCATCCGCGAAATTTAAATCTTTGAGAAAGGATCGTGTGTTTTGCTGAATGGTCGCCACGAGGAAAACAACTTGTGGGATCTGCAGCAGCTGCCACTGAAGAGCAGCACTGGCCGGCAGCAAGGATCAGAGCAGGACCTCCCTGCAGGACTCGTTGTCCACAACCTGAGGCAGCTCAGCCTGCTCTAAAACACCACTCTCACACAGTATACAGCTGGCGCACCCACACACTCAGGGGCTGCAGCCCCCTCCTCACTCCAACCGCCACTGCCCAGCTTCCACCTCTCTGTTCACTGCATATGAAGGCCTATTTCATTCTGAAACATGCACTTTGCATGATCCACCTGAAACTAGTCACATATTAGTCAAACTGATGAGAGATTGTGTAAGGTTACTCTCTCGACTTCCCCCACCCCCACCCCCGCACTATCCTCGTTTATCTCTCACTTCGAAAATTTCATATACTCCGGCAGCAAAATCATCTAGGGGAAGTTCAGAAGATCATTAGTTCTGCTGATAAACCGGACCTAGTGCTCTAATTGCAACCGCCCCACAAGAAAACCCCAATATTATACAGCTGAAATGCTGGAAATAATGACTCGGAGAGTTTAGAAGATACCACATGTGCTAATAAATATAATCTATTGAATATGACCTACTCTGATCTAAGAGAATCAAAGTTTCCGATTAAACAGCATATCCCTCCTATGAATTTTCCTTTCCCAGGGTGACAGGCTAGGTTAAAGATTAAAGAATACAGCACCCTTATTTCCTTATTAAAGTCAAGGTCAAGCCCCTGATGCAGAACTAGTGGGCATGACGTCACGTGAGTGACCTTCAGCCGCATGTTAACAACAGCTCTAAGGGGCTGAAATGGCCAAGTGTCCGCCAAGGCTACACTCAATGCCACTGCACCCTCTCTTTGGGCCAAAGGCTGCAGGCTTCACTTAGGCAAAGTTCCCATTGACTTCAATGAGAGTTTTGTCCCGTCCCCCCCCCCCCCCCACGAGTAAGGAGTAAAAGTCCTATTTGGTCTTTTCTTTCTCCCCCCAACAGGACCCACCCTGCCACTCCAAATATAGTCCCTTAGTGTCACTTTGGCATTTGGCACTTGGCCACTCCAAATATAGTCGCTTAATGTTACTTTGGCATTAAAGAAGATGGGGGGTGGGGGTAGGGTTCTGTAATTCTTCACCGTACGTTAGCTTTTTAGTTCGCAAAAAGACAGTCAGCCGAAAAGCTTCCTACTGCTATGTCATTGATATCAAGGTTCTCCCCTGAAACTGAAGACCTTACTCATTATAAACTCTTCCTGGGTTTATAAAAATCAATCTATATCCTACATAATTCCAAGCCTGCATCCAGGGCCAATACTTGTTGCATCTCTTTTAGAGTTTGATTAATTACCCTGGAACTTAGGCAAACTAAACTACATGTGACAAGAAGATCATCTCTACAATTTTGTCCTGAAATCTGCCAGTTATAGATGTATTTTCTTCTATTTACATTAAAAATTGGAACAAATATATCTGTATCTTAAAAGGTATATCTATATAAATATATAGAAGTGTCAATTTTTCTTTAGCTTGAAGATGTTGATCATTTATTACAAAAATAAACGAATAAATACAACAATATATTGTTGTTTTCAACAGGATAAATATTTTACAAATATATAATTTAAAAAAACAAATTTAATTGTTAAAATTATTTAAAATATTACACTTATTGATAAAATTATCAATAGTATATACTGCATTTCATATTAGAACCAATTATTCTCTAAACGTTCCATTTAAAACCATTCATACAAAACAAATTATGAGCATTGTAATGTGCAAACACCAGTCACTACATTAAAGCATAAAGAATCTTTAAAGATAATTTCAGAAATGAACCGTTGTATTTTTAAACCAAGGTATAGCTCTTTGTTATGTTCCGAAAATATGTGGATCAACAGCAGTGAGGTGACTATTTTAAATACACCTGAAAATGATTTATAGTATACAGACTAGCCGGGGAAAAGATGGGATGTCAACGAGAAAACTAGGGCACAGTAGAAGACTGCAGAATATGAAAATGTAAACTAAAAATAATCACATCTCGGGATTACCCAGACTGATCAAACACAACTTTGTAAAACATTTGGCTTTCCTTTAGGTAGAAAAATAATAATAAGGAAAAATGATGAAGACTCAATTAGCAAACACAGAACACTGATATTATAAATGAATACAATTACTAAATTCATTAAGAGATCTGGCGATATATAACAATATTTTCATTATTTACATGTGTAACAATATAACCCTTAACACAAAACCTCTTACTTATTATCTAGCTCTTATGATCCCTTAGACTCACAACCCTGAAGTTCCTAAATACATTCAAATTATTCGATTTCTTATTGGGGTGTGTGTGTGTGTGTGGGAAACATGGCCTCACTTTTTGAGCACAGTAAGTGCACAGAATGGACAGATTTTGCACGTTCCTACTACCAAATGTTATTCCTCTAGTGTAAAAATCAGCCCTTCTTATGCAGAAATCCGCAAAGGTTGTCTTTTAATAGAAACCAGTGTGAAGCCTAATGTAGCTCTTTGTTGTCATCCAAATCCAGTAACCAAATACCACGAAGAAATTTAAATAGACCTACTCCATGTCTAATAAGCCACCACCCTTCATGTGTGAAAAATAGGATTCCACCTCACGTGTTAATAGTATACACCACATAAAAACAAACCCACTGCTTCCAAACTGGAAGTCCTTTCTCTGATTTCCCTTGCATGTAGCAACATTCATGATTCCTTCTCTCCTTCCTTCCCTCACTCCCTCTGCCCCCTTCCCCTCCCCAGTTATAAAATTACTGGGAAGCTCTTAAATTAAACAAAGAGAATAAATGAAATTGTCTTGCATCCTTTCACTTTCCCTTTTTCTAATATGGCCTTTTCGGATTTCACAAATCAAAACGAGTGTGATATTTACTACGATCTGGTGTTAAAATAATGCATCCCAGTACACGGCTATATGGTTGGATTTGATTTATGAAAGTGACACAAGGCCTGTCAAAAAGGAATAAATGTGTGTTGTTTCTACAGCAGTTTTCTGGGGTTTTAACCCCAGCATCAATATCACATAGCGAGAAAGAAGGGAGGGAGGAAGAAAATGGGGGAACGGGGGAAACCAGAGACTATTGAAAGCGTACATTAATAAAAAAATAAAATATTTCTCTAGAATACGTTTTCAGGGGGTACATAGAGGCATTAAATTTAGATCTGTAGTTTCGACAACATTACCAATTCAAAATGAAGAGTTGAAATAGTCATTCACTTGTGTGTATATTGCAATAAATTTAGCAGATAAATATGACAGCCTACCTAGTGCATCTATTGGCATCTTTAACGTTACTTATACACACATTTGTTGTAAAGAAGGAATGGCAACATTGTAGTCGAGTGAAGGAAAAACTGTACTACACTACTGCACACCTCGTACAAAAAAGCCTAAAACAAACAAACAAACAAACAACAACAACAACAAAAATGGTAAACTATGAGGACCGTAGGTAGGGTTTTGAAAGTATCATCTCTATATTTTTTTTGAAAAAAGTACCTTTCTTTAAATTATAAAGATAAATTAAATACAAATATTTTACAGACATAAAATGTGTCAAAATAATTTATACTTAAAAAGCCCCCTAGCCTTCGCTTCTTAGTTTGAAAAGAGAGAAAGGAGACTAAACTTTTTAAAACATAACTGCTTTCAGTATTAGCCATTAATTATCAGTCCATACACTTACACATCTACTGCACTGAAGTTTAATCTTAAAATAAAACAATTATTTTAAAGAACGTGGCCTTTTTTTCTCTAATCTTGCCTTACTATCCCATTACACAGGGATATTTATGAAAAACTCTATGGAAATTTACTCTGTATACGGATTTATAAGAAATGAGCACTGTACTAAAATGCTAACAGCATGAATACTGGCACTCTGCATTTCCAGATACCTGAAGTAGATACCAGATACAGAAAGCAGGTTATCCTTAGTTCTATCACTTAAATATTTGCAATATTTCCTTAAGAGAACTTTTTCGACACAGTGTTTATGCATCAGACACAGACTATTTCATTCTAACAAATTTATTTTCTCAATCAGCTCTTACGGAATCACTACTCAAATTAAATTACAATCAAATTATCACATCAAAAGATACCCTTATTACCTAACAACTGTTCATATTTTCATTTCATTTTGATTTGTGCTCGTCTGAAAAAAACACGTAATACAAGATCTGGGGAAAAATAAATTACCGTTTTGCAGCAGTTCATAGGTATTCTGAATAAAATATTAAAAGAAGTCATTTAATGAAAATATAAAGCAAATATTTTTAGATCAACAACGGATCTAACAATTCTATATTGCCGTCTTTTTGAAAAGTCTGTTTATTAAAACCTACCAAAAACACTGCTTGGAAATGGCAGTATTATATAATCACATCCACAGCACCCATTCAATCAAAGTTGGCAACGGATTTAGGAGAGGAGAAGTTCAGATAAGTGCAGCTGCAGATGCTCAGTACTTCTAAATCCCTTTATCTGAATCAGTCCAGAAATAAAAATAAAAATATTAATAAAAAAAATATTAGCAGTGGATTTTTTAAGGAATCTTCCATGGTGATTGGCTGCCGTCAGGACACAACTTTGACAGCCCTAAATTATTTCCCTTTCTCTGGCTGTTTCCCTTAATTCATGAAAAATCCTTTTATAGAGCTCGAACTTTAGGGACCAACAATCTCTCCTCTTTTTTTCTCACGGTGTCTCTCCCCCGCCCCCCCTTTTCAGGGTCGGCTTTCGGTATGTGGGTATTTATTCCCATATTTTTGTTTTATATATATATATATTTGCTTCCCTATAAAGTCTGCTTGTGTTTAGTGTAGTGCAGTGTGCATATTTCCCTTTTTCCCCCCTGGAGAAAGTGACCCTTTTCATTTTGCAGGATACTCTCCCTCCCCCCCCAGAATGGATATCTTGCACCGAAATGACGTGGTTTGGCCAAGAAAAACAGGGTCCTGGAATGCAGCAGGCATCCTCCGACCAGGCAGATGATTTTGCTTCTGCTTCCCTTTTTTGGATTGCTCCCATAAAAAAAGAAAAGTGTGGATGAGAGAAAAAAGTTTCCGTGATTCATATAAGAAAGCCCTTGGGGGGGGGCATTTTTGGGGAGTGGGGGCGTAAAGGGAGAGAAGGGGTGGGTGCTGTTCATCGCTGAAATAGGGGATAATTTAGAAATGTTTACCAAAAAAAAGAAGAAAAAAAGAAAGATAAAACATCTGCAGTTTTGGTGCATTATGCATCTCCACCCCCTCCCAACCTCAGTATAAATGCTAGCGCTCGAATCGACCTTTTCAAACGTTTCATATAGATAGCTATATCTATGTATATATAGATATATATAGTCTATATATAGATAGATAGTCGAAACAAGTCTGGATTTTTGTGTGTGTGGTGTTGCTGTCGGTCCCCCCCTCCCCCTTTCCCTTTCTCGCCTCTCTTCCTTTCCCTTACTGTTGTGACTCTCACTGCACACTTGTTTGCAGTCCATGGTGTGGGGGCGGCGTATCGGAGTTCACGTTGCCGACCTGGGAGTAGACATCGTCGGGGGTCTGCTGCTGGATCCCCGGGGGGGTCATCCTTTTCTCTTTCTGCCTCCGATTGCAAAACCAAACCCTGACCACCTCCTTTTCCAGCTGCAGACTGTCCGCTAGGTTCGTAATCTCCTGGGCGGAGGGCTTGGGGCATTTCAGAAAGTGACTCTCCAAGGCCCCCTTGACACTCACCTCGATGGAGGTCCGCTTCTTCCTCTTCCTGCCCTGGGCTGCGATCTTGTCGATGCTAGTGGGGCTGCCCGTGGAGGAGTCGGCTTCCTCCAGCCACTTGTTCAACAAAGGCTTGAGCTTGCACATGTTCTTGAAGCTGAGCTGCAGAGCCTCAAACCTGCAGATGGTGGTCTGGGAGAAGACGTTCCCGTACAGGGTGCCCAGGGCCAAGCCCACATCTGCCTGCGTGAAGCCCAGCTTTATCCGCCGCTGCTTGAACTGCTTGGCGAACTGCTCCAGGTCATCCGAGGTCGGCGTGTCCTCATCCGAGTGAGGGTCGTGGCTGTTGACCCCGCCGTGGTGCTGCTGGTGGTGCTGATGCTGGTGGTGGTGGTGATGGTGGTGGCTGGGGTGATCCCCCAGCTCCGGCGTGTCTCCCCTCACCAGTCCCGGGTGCACTAAGCTCTGGCTGCCAGGGGGAGGGCTCAGCATCCCGTTCACCGTGAACCCCCCCGGCTGGGAATAGATGAGCGATTGCTGCTGCTGTCCCCCGGCCATGGACGGGAGGTGGGCGGCGGTGGTGGCTCCCCAAGCGCCGGGGTGGCCCTGGTGTGGGGGACCCAGGTGGGGTGGCCTGTGGTGCAGCGCCGTGCCGCCGTGCAGGTCGTCTCGGCCGGAGTTGCCTTTCACATCGGGCTGCTGCTGCTGCTGCTGCTGCTGGGGGCTGCCGCTCATCCCCACCGGGCTGGTGGACCAGGGCGAGCCGGCTTCCACCGCGGCGGCGGCGGCGGCGGCGGCAGCGGCGGCTGCATGAGGCAGGGCTGTCACCCACTGGTGGGCATGGCTCAGCATATGGCCGCCGTTGCTAGCAGCCATTGCTCCCTGCATGAAGTCACTTTGGACCATTTTGACGGAGGGGTCGCCCCGGTAGCCGCCGGAGACCGAGGTGACGGCGACGCTGCCCGGCTGCATGCCCCCGCCTCCCGAGTCCGAGTGCACGATGGAGCCGGCGGACAGGATGCTGTTGCTGGCTAGGTAAGGGTTAGAAGCCGCGGTGGCCATTCCGCTCCCCCACCCCCCTGCCTGCTGGCGTGCCACCAATCCGCACAACTGGGGGCTCTTCGGCTCCCTTTGTCAACACCCTCTCCCGGGCACCCGCGCTGCTCCGCAGGAACCGGGGCTCGCCTCCTCACCAGCCCCGTTGGCTTTTGGCCCCGATCTCCCGTGAGCTCCGTTCACCTGTTAACGCCTCGGCGGCTGCTTTTTTCAGGAAGACAAAATTAAAACAAAAAAAAATCAAAGCTCAAAAACGGGAGTGGGGGGGCGGGGGAGGATGGACACAGCGGCGAGCCCCCTTCTCCTTCTCCCCGTCACTCCCTCAGGAGCACATCTCGCCCTTGCAGCCTTCCCCTGCCGGAGCGAAACTTTTTCTTCCCCGTCCTCCGGGAAGGCTTTGTGCGCGCGGGTGGGTTTCTCTCGCGCTCCCCCTTTTCGCTCTCTCCCTGCTCGGCTCCTGGCTCTCGCCTCCTCCTCCTCCTCCTCTTCTCTTGCCAAGTTTGGTCGCTGTCCTAGGAAAACTTCCTGGGCTGAGGATGGTGGCGGCGGCGCTGGGGATGCTGCTGCTGCTGCTGCATGTCTCAAAGTTGGGCTCTCGCAGGAGCACTTTGTCCCCTTTGAAAGGCAAGTCCCTTTGCAGCCTTCTCGCTGGAGGCACGGGCTGGGTGAGGCATCTTCCCTCCCCCCCTTGCCCCCCTTGTAGGCAGTTTAAAAAAAAAGGCAAAGCAAAGCAAAAGGAGGGAGGTGGAAAGACGGCTCTCCTTCCCTGGCAAGGTTGGTGGTTAATTCCAGCAGCGGGCTGCGGGAAGAGGAGCGCCTGGGTGGAGAGGTGTGCGTATGTGTGTGTGCATCTAGGGGCTCCTTGGTACACTAACTCCGGCGGGGGAAGTTGGCTGCTGCCAGGCTTGCAGAGCGTGCCCGGGTGGTGCTGGGAGGAGAGCAGCGCGGCTCGTCCCCACCGGCTCGCTCTCCCTGACAGCTCGCTCTCTCTCTCTCTCTCTCTCTCCCCGTCCCTCCCTCACAGCGCGGGGACTGCCGAATGTTTACCCTCCGCCGAGCGCGCGCACCACCACCACCACACTTTCCCAAATACAAGGAAGTCGAGCGCGAGGGCCCCCGCTGATTGGAGACCCGCTGCGTGATTGACAGAGCCAGAATGACTGGCTCCGGACGCGAGGCCCCCCCTTCCGGCCGTTCCGATTGGTTGCTTTTTAATTTAGGCAAAGTGGCGTAGAAGCTGGAAATCTGCCCCGCCTCCCCCGCAGCTCCCTTCCCGGCCCCTCCTCTTCTTCTCCCCTCAACATCTTAACTCTTAACGCCCAGCGGATAAATCTGAGTTCTCCCAGCACAGAGCAACTTGGGCATGTGGGGGAGGGGGAGAATAAAAACCCCTTGGGCGGGGGAGGGGAGGGGAAGGAATGAAAAGAAAGATGAGGGGAAGAGAGAAAAACACTATCTAATAATGCATTTATTTTACTTGTATGCACATG
The DNA here is from genome assembly GCA_037349315.1 of Chelydra serpentina. NCBI lineage: Eukaryota > Metazoa > Chordata > Testudines > Chelydridae > Chelydra > Chelydra serpentina. The sequence goes on from JBAIAC010000004.1 coordinate 111,925,536, forward strand.
AGTCTCCTCATGGGCGAATAATTCCCATCATTTGTAAGCAGCCATTGTATATAGGCTACAGTCTACATAAATCAAGCAGTCATCACCCACAGAAGGAAACGTCCTGTTCTGTTTCAAAGTTTTGTATTCCATTTATCTCTCTCTGCATATGTCAGAAAGGCAAAGTGGGGGAGCTAATATATTTTAAATATTTGCTAAGGTTTTTGGCCAGTCTCCACCGTCATGATCCCTTACCAGACCTTAGACTGAAGCTAACATGGCAAGTTATTCCCTTAATTACATGCAATCAGCCACACGCTTCTTTGTTTTAGTTTCTGAGTTCCCCTGTATGTATGGGAACTAGAATGCAGCTCATATGTCTTTGGACACTTATATGGATAGCTGAACCGAACTGTTTAATATCAGCAATATTGGAGAGGGTGCACAATAAAATGCCTTTACCACACAGAACAGCTCAAGCTTATGACCATGTGCATTATTATAAAATATGTTAAACCTGAATCCTTATAATAAAAAAATCCAGCTTGAATCCTGCTCCACCAAACAATCCTATGTCCCCATTTCCTACTGATATGTGTATATCAATATTTATATGGGTTTTCCCCACTATTTTTTTTTATTATTCTGCAAACGCTGGTATTTCACAGGAAACCGATCTGGTTGTATGAAACGTTTTATTATTTCTAGTCCAGCTGAAAGAGTTAAGGGGGGCGGGGGAAGGAGAAGGAGAGAGAGAGAGAGAGATGCGACCAAGCGGAAACCCTGCACACAGGCAACCTCAGTGAACCAAGAAAAAAGAGAAAGTGGCAACCAAAACAAGGGCAAATTGAACACTCCTCGGGGATTTCCAATGAAATAACACAATTCGGACATTCAAGGAACACATCTTTACTAATGATTGTGTTTGTGTTGTGTAATCCATACAGGCTACCTATCCGTCATGTATAATGCATATACACATATAGGTGTGTATGTGCGCGCCTATGGACAGAAAAATGCATTATGTTTACATTAAAATGTGAAACATAACACCCCCTCTTTCAGTTAATAATTTCCCCACAAAATTCAGCTAGTTGAATTCATCTTCCAGCACAGACTACATCCCCAAGAGCAAGTATGCAGCTTTTGCGTGATTTGAAGATTAACTGTAGACTAGCAGAATTTATTTAGGACCCTGTCCAGGTCCTTGCTTGCACGGTAAAAGATACCATCTTAGGTAGGTTTAGAAAAACCATTAATGTGAAGTATACAGATCTGAAGAGTAATGGTAACTAAACCCTGAACATAACGATTTTTTTTGTTCCCATGCGTCCTCCAAAGGTTTCATTTTTATATGTATAAAAGATCTAACACAGATTTCATTGAATAAATCTGAGATCTCCAGGTGCAGACGTTTGAATAGTCAGTGCCAGAACCCCATGTTTTCCTTTCCAGCCGATTTTGCTTGGATCAGGCTCAAAAACCGAGTGAGTCTCGTGGTTTTGTTTACACTGAATGGGGAGGATAGGAACGGTGCCATGGGGCCGTCTTTCATTAATATACAGTGAGGATTTTGTCTAAATTACTGCTATGAATTTCACAGTACACGCTTTCAAAAGCCGTCTCAGGTGGCCTGATGAAACGTGATAGCGCCTCTGCAAACAGATCTACATTCTTTAAAAAATCCTAAAAATATTGTACACACGCACAACAAAAAATAAGCGTGTGTTGGAGTTTTGTGTTTTATTTAAAAAAAACAACAAAAAAACAAAACAAAAAACAACAGCCAACAACAACTTAGTTCCCCAACTCTCGCTCAGCCCCTCCCTTGCAGAGTGTGATTGTTTTGTCTGGAAAAAAAATCCAAAGTATAACAAGGGGAGAACAGTTAGTGCTGATTTTCATTTGCATAAATTTTCATATATTTTGGTGAAAATAATAGACAAGTGGAGAGCTGGGCTTAGTGGAGTCAGTGCAAAGGAAAATCTTAGCATGGATCGTTTCGCTGGAGTTGAGAACATGATTTTCCCCCTGTCACCTTATTAAAACCAAAAAAATTACAAAATTTTTAAAAAGCCCTCTAAATCGTGGAAGTCTGGTCGGTAAGTGTTTTTCATTTTTTTCTCTATTTTTGTTTTATTTAAAGTCCTGTGAATCTATTTTTAAAAGCTTAGGAAAAGACAGGGAGCCCATGGCAACTCTCTGGAAGGAAGCAAGCCTAATGAAAAAAAACACCAGTCCCCTCTCCTCCCCCACCCCCCCAAAAAACCCCGCCCTAGTGAAATATTACATTAAAAAAGCTCATTCCAAAGCTCAAGGCTGTAAAGCAATTCTTTAGTACTGGAAAGTCTTCTGGTTACTACTTCACTTTTCTGGCACTGTTAATTATTGTAGCACTCAGGGGGGAAAAAGCCCTAGAAAATATTATAGATTCTAAAGAGCGAAGGATTATAAATATTTATTGTTTTCAAATGTTTCTTCAGGAGAATCTCTTCCGATGACTGGGGGAAAATAAGCTTTGAACAGCAGTAGTGTGCTGAGGGGCAAGGCAAAAAGTAGAGAAGTGGACACCTGCTGAAAGCTGGGGAGTGAAATAAACCAGTCTGGTGCTGGGGGAGGAAGATGAAGAGGAGGAGGAGGAGAGCGATGGTGCACACATAGGGTTAATATTGTAACTAGGGAACAGACGGTTAAGCACAACATCTAGAGCTCTGTAGTGAAAGTCCATCAGAAAGAGTATAATCAATCAAAACTAACCAGGACATCCCTTCATTTTATTCTCAAAGGAGATTGTGGCTTGAGCATTACAAACCAGATTTCACTTTGTTTCTCATTTCTGACAGTTTTCCTTGTCCCTAGATCCACTTTCCCTGAATTCTCATCTAATTGAGAGGTATAGTCTAATGATCTGAAACTCTTTTATAGCGTTTAGGTCAGTGTGATAAATAACGTGATAAATAATGTAAGGTGAAATTAGTAGGCCAGATACTGCTACTGAAAACTTTACCCAGGCTTAAATATCCATTACGTTACTTTCATTTATTTTAATTTTAATTTTATTTTATTTGCACTCTTTTGGATACACAACAGCTCGTGATCATTGTAATTCCCTAGAATTAGTTACTTCTTTGGAAACGTTCGATACTCAAATCAATAAAATGACTTGTAAAACTAGGGAGGTATAGGTTTCAATTTTGGGGGAGAAGAATCGCTCATTTTCCACTTCTTGATGACGGGCTCAGCGTCTCTTTTGACTGGGGTTAACTCTGTGTTCTCCATTGGAACAGATGCCGTATAGAGCTGCTCCCTCAAGATCATTTGTTTCCTTGATGGGGGAACATTTCTGAGCAGAACATATTGGTTGCCATAGAGAAAGAAATAAAAGGAAGAACACTAGTCACATTAAGCTATATGTTTGTGCACTGGGCTTTAGATAAAAGGACCCCAGTTCAGGCAAAGAGAACGAAGCCAAACCAGAGCTTTCTAGCTTCACTAAAACTAGCTTTATTTTGTTTTGGACTTTTACAGTTGAAACATATAAGATAATTTTATTGGTTGTCGTTAATTTTATATGATACGGTTTGCAGAACAAAATAAACTTTTGAAGTGCTCAGTGAGAGCACTGATGGTCAGCAGGGGGCGCACTGATGCGGCTCAGAATCTGGTGAGTAAAATGCTACTACATTGAACAACAATTCTGTTCCTCCAGAGTTGTCAGAGGAACAAATGCCCTCTCCAAACTATATGTGTCTATGATATTTTATATAGTTATATAAATGGTGACATCAAAATAGTGAACTCGTGGGGTGGATAAAGAGGCTAGAGTAAATTCATGTCCTAATTACAACAGACTTAAGTCCAGATAGAGCTCTCACACCGCTAAGATAGAAACACAAGATTCTACACTGGGCGTTACAGTTTGACTAATAGTTAAAAAGCCACCCTAAAAAGTTGTTAATATGGTGCATTATCTTAAAGTGAGCTAAGGCCTCCAAGTAAGTGAAATCAGTTAAATAAATAAAAACATCATTTCAGGGTATCACACAGACTTTGTCCAAATAAAGCTTTGAAACCGCTGCAGATATAACAAAGAGAACCCAGGGTGTCTTTACATCATTTAATATTTAATTGCTATTTTAAACCTTCAGAAGTACCTTCAATATTCCCAATAAAGTAGCCACTCACTCTCTTTCAATTACTTCACTATCTCGAATGTAGCTATAAAATAACATTATGTTAACAATCTAGATCATCTGAAGTCCGTATCACTAAACACATGACAAAAGTACACAAGAAGTTCCAGCTATTTACAGACATAAAACAATCTTAACTTCGGTGTCATATTGCTCAAGGAGCCCATTCCTGTTAGCTATTTTTCTAGGTGGCTGCATGGGACACATAAGTAAGAGATTTAACTTCTGTGATTTTATTGATAAGTACGTATGTTTATTCTTATGAAGGTCTATCTGTAAATCTATGTGCACACCAGTAAGTTAACATTCCTTTAGCACCAGCTAAACACCTGTACAAGTGGAAGTGCCAGGGAGCGCTGGTGGGGCAGGCGCACGTTTGATGCATAACCATAACAAACTCTGCCAGGCCCTAAAGACAGGTTGTTCTCTCGAACTAGAACTTCGTCAGTTTGCACAGTTGTGACTTTGCAAGTTTTATTCTTTGTCTTTACAATATAAAGACCAATTCAATCCTGGAAATAGTATTGCCCATAAATGTGGTATCTGATGGAAAGCTAAGTCACTGTTCAAAAACATAATAGAGAGAAGTAAACAGCAAGAGAAACAATGAAAAAAATAGACATTTCTCTTTTTTTCCATGTGCAAAGTGTTCACATGCCTTCACTTTTACAACTGAGTTAAGCCTTGCCGTGTATTGAACATGACTGAAAATGCATTGAGATATTTACATGACTAAAACTTCCCACCTTACCGCATTTGCCAAAGAAAGCAATGACTATTTTCCAGACTCTTAGGGTACATATCTAGAGTGCAATTTTCTTCACAAACGTCACCACATAACCTTGGATTTACCATTGTTTATCAAGCAGTTTTTGGACATATGACCATGGGATTTTGAGTTTAGAGAGGTCGGTGATGGTTAATATCCCATATTTGAAAATACTGCATTTTCATGCAGTTCGCGCTTTGTCCTTTTTTCACCTCAAATGCAACTTTAATGTATAGTCCAAGAAAACAATTCTAGCAGGTCAACTCCTCAGTCTTATTCCTGTATGAGTTACTGTCTGTATACATCGAAGCGAATAAAAGCAAACAGAAAACATGAGCACTTAAAACGAGCAACAAGTTAATTTGATAGAGTTACTTTCCATGCTGGCTGTTAAAGATATTATTTGGATGTGATCGCCACGTTTATGCCTTAAGTACCAGGACAATTAAAACAAAGCTACAAAGAGGTTTTTTAAAAAAAATATTTTGTCCGGAAAGACTCATTTGCAAAATGAAGAACATTGCCGAGGTATTGGGAAATACAAAGTGGCTATTTACTGTATTTAGTATTCATCTACTTATATTCGAGAATGATTAGGTGTGTAATAATATAATCGTGGAGAGCAACTGCCTAATTAGCATTTACAAATTAAAACGTTAAACAAAGACACGCTACATATACAGTATGCTATATGTAAAATGTTTTCCTTTATAATACAGCAGTCAGATGAAAAGGTGGAGTTGACTGGATTCCAGATTTGTAGCATTCCTCGGTAATGTGATTTGCTCTGTTTTTAAACCTTACCCATATTGTAGTTCATATAACCCTTGATAGCTGAACAAGAGATATTACACCAGCCAATCTAGAGAAAAGAGGAAAATATACATATTACTTTTAAAGGCTTACAGTAACAAGGAGATACACAATAGGCAGGATGATCTTTTATCCATACATTTAATTGTGAAGGTTCCAGTATGAGCCTTATTTATTGTTTAGGGTAATAAATAATTTCTGATTCTGTAATAAATTAGTAATACAACACAGTGCTACACATACAATTAAGATATATTTGAAAATATAGGTACGTTTAGAACAGCACATTTCTGATATTATACACTCTATTGTGTTTAGGGTGCACCTAACATGCATAGTAATGAAAGTTCTCAAATGAATGGAATAATCTATCTGCTGGCTTGAGTTCCATGTAGACACATTGCATATGAAACTTAATATCACCACCTCCCTTAAAATTCTCCGGATATATAGTTACAACCTAGCTCCTCGAACATGTAGATTTTTATTTGTAATAATTATGCATGTAGCAACATAAAAAAGGATTTACAAGTTAGCGTCTTTCAAAGGCTGTGGAAACCTTAGCCCTGCTTTCATTAGACATATTCTGATTTGCTTGCTGGCCATCTCAATCGCGTTTCACATTTTAAAAAAAAATCTATATGCATTACATAGATTTTCTTTTACGCGCATAAGACTGGCAGTCTCTTAGTGGATAAGAGGGTGAATAATTGTGGAACACCAAAAAACAGTTCGTGCAGTTTGGCAGCTCTGTTTTTTATTATTAGATTTTTTGACATTTGAACTTGTCTATTGTCTGAGGAGCTCAGTGCAGATTGCAGTAGGTCAAGCTTAAGGCTGCTCTTTTTGGCATTTCGCACAAACATGCACATGCTGTCTATTCTCCTTTAGTGAATGCAAGAGCTACAATTTTGCTGATGCTGTTGTTGTTGTTGTTGTTTTCCTTGGGAGATATAATCAGGTTGAAATTTTCATGATCGCGTGGTTATTTTTTTCTCATTTTGGATCCATTCCTAATATATCTACATGTCTAGATGTTTGATACTTTTAAGTACTCAGTCGCTTTTACAGCAGTATGATTTCAAGCCTCCAAATGTTTGAAAAAGGAACTTCAGTAGCTCTGGGATTAAATATGATTTATTTTCCCGAAGCTTCACTCAACTCTATCATGACTCCTACAGTCAAAAGTTAACATCGTTCATCATTTCTTTGCATCCCCCCTCCCTAAATTCAACCCTCTGATCCTACTTTTTAATAATTCTTGTTGCTTGATGGGGCTGTGAAGGAGGAGATCCTGAGCTCCTAACATGGATTTATATACTTCCCACTACAATTTTGCAATCTCTGAAGCAAAGAATTTACCATAACAATAGTGGCAATGGTGAGTTTTGGGCCTTTTACACTGTTTGGTTGAAAAGATCAAACAAACAAACACGCCCACAAACAGTGGTTTATTAAAGATCCACTTTTTACAATTAAAATGTAAAGAACAATTTTATACCGTTGAAGGAAGGGATGTGAAGCAAACTGAGTGAATCCCACATAGGAAAGTCATTTTATACTCTCAAAAGAGGAATTAATTCTAAGTAACTTTTCCCTGGCGTGATTTACGCTTTTTGACGGAGACTTTCTCCTAATCTGCCTCGGTGCATTGATTTAAGCAGAGCTGCAGCCGATCTCTTCCTATAGATGCTTTTAATTTAAATTTATTTTAAAAAAAATAAAAAATCCAGCATTTCTCTCTTCTCTCAGCACCCCCACTCCCTTGAACAAGCGTCTGATAACGCGTTTAAAGCTTGTTATTCGAACGCTCAGATCAGCATGCAGAAATGTACTTGCATCGTTTTTCACCAGGAAAGGAAAGAAGAGGGGGAAAAAACACACCTAAAGAAACCGTAAATGCTGAGTCACTGTAATGCGGTCATTGGGTAAACATGAGAGAGATGCTGGCATCTTATTGAAAACCCTGGTGCAAATCGCATCCCCTATCTTGAGGCTTGAGAGCCCTCCTCCCTAGCTTGGATTTATTAATCCAGACTTTGAATAAAGTGGCAAAACCGCAGCCAGAGCCCTCCTTTGTCACTGGATCTCCTCCTCAGGCACCATGAGACCTGCTTTGTTATGGTGGAATAAGATAAACACGGCACTACCATTTCAACTGCCCATAATGTGCTTCATGATGGGGGGGGGGGGGGGAGAGGAAACTACAGGCCAGTTCACGTCCTGTTATAAAGGAAGGGAAAGCAGGGTTAGTTCTGATCTTGGTTTGCTTATTCCATTAGGCCTTTTAAAAGTATATTGCTCCGCATTGGGGGGAGAAAAGCACTTTCCAAAACAAAAGAAAAAAATCTAGATATTTAAAAAATAACAAAGATGGAATGTTTTCTTTTTATTTAACAAGATCTTTTCTTCAAGGCTGTTTTCTGGGGCCCCACTACCTCCCTTTTGAACTGCTTAGAGCACTTTGTTGTGGCTTGTTTACCATTGCCCCGGTTTGAGAGGTATATATGGCTTCAGGTATGTGTGACTGAACCTCATGAAATGACAGAGCTTCATAGGCTACTGGCTGCTGGTAGATTGTATGAGGAGAGTTGAAAACAGTTTGCAGCAAGCCCTGCAGTGGGAAACAAAGAGGCAGAAATGTTGAGAGACCAAGGAGAGGCAGAACCACAGAGAGGCACTGGGCTTCTCGGAGATGCTTTTGCTTCTCCATGGGGAACAGAGCAGCATCCTTTGGGCTGTCTTTGAGGTTGAGGGCTGGACTGGACAGCCCACACTGAATCAGGAGCATTCAGAGTAAATTAACAAGAGTTCACATTGTTTTGAAATGCTACTATTGTATTCGAGAGAGGGGTGGATTTTTTTGTGCCTTCTAAAGGTGAGTGCAGATTGCAATAGTTGCTGCTCTGTTTTTGTTTGTCAAACAGGGCTCTTCTCCTGGGAGAGGGGCATGTGGCGGATCCCAGCCCAGGATTACATTAATCAAAGCATTATTTCCCCAGGGATGCACAGCACAAATGATAGTAAATCCTAATAAAATTAGATCGCTGAGAAATTGAACGCTTAAAGTAATCTGCTCTGCCTGATAAAAACTTCAAATTTATAAGATATTGTGTCCCCCACTCTCAAACACCTAAGGTATCATCAGCGTGTGTGTATGAAATATTGTATATTATATATATATATATATATATAAAAGATTAAGCAGTGTGTAGTCTGACAGACTCATCACTATATACCATACGAAAAAGAAAACACCCCCTTACAATTTGCAGCATCCATAGGTTATTACCCTACAGAATCGATATCATAAAGTCATTTAGGTAGTGGATTGTCTCTCTCATATATCTGAACTCAAAATGGGCCCCAATATTAGATTCGCATGATCTGCATCTCATTAGGGAAAATGTACACTTTTAATAGGGACACTATGGGGAAAAAAAGACTTGAATGGTTGAAGCGGAGTTTAAACATCCTTAGAGAGGATCCGTTACAGAAGGAAACAATGCTGGGATAAGCAGCCATTGGTGGAGGGAGGGGAATTGTTCCCGAGGCTGTTATTTTGTCTAAAATATACGGCATACTGCACTCTCTGTCAGTTATAAACAGGCCCTGCAGACCGCTCCTTCGCCTGTGTGCTGGGGTCAGAGGAGCCGCTAGGGATTCGCTACCTTCAGGTTCTCAGCCTCAGCTACTTTCCTCTCTGCAGAAGAAAAGTTTGTTGGTAGCAGAAGTAGGAAGAAATGACAGCGGGCTCAGCGAACCCCAGCGTGCAATGGAAAAGTGGACGGCTAACCCTTTCAACACACGCTTTGGGCACCAGGAGATGGAGCGGGGGGGGGGGGCATCCTTCCCCCTCCTCAGCACACGGGCAACTTTTTGGGAAAACAAAAAGCAAAACAAAACCCCCCCCACCAAACCAACAACCCTTCAATTAAAATAGCAACCTCCAAGCACCTATGAACCCCCCTTTTTTTCAGTCTGCCGGGGTGCGATGAAGCCAGGCTGCCCGGACAAAATGTGCAGCTGCGGGATCCACCAGGGCGCGAGCGATCAGCGAAGCCGCCCGTCAGCTGGCAGCTTTTCGCGGCACACCGGGGCGCGAGGCGGGCGGAGGAGGACGGCGGAAAGGCAAACACAGCAGATGCGTCTTAATTGCTTTCATCGGCTCGGCCTGACCCTTCCCGGAGCCTCGCGCGGCGGCTCGCAAGACAAGGGCTGGCTCCTGCTCTCCCCCCCCCCCGCCCGAGCCACCTCCCGCGCGGGGTCCCCGCTCCCCCCGCCCGAGCCCTGCGGACGGACTGACAGCGGCGCAGCAGCGGCACCTGGATGGGGAGAGCGGCACAGACTGGCAGGTAGATCAATCCGGCTCGGGGAAGAAAAAGGGGGGGACCCCCCTAAATGACGCAATCGATTCTCCAGCCTTGGGTCCCACTTGGGCTGGTGCAGTTGCAGGAGCCCAATTGCCCCCCCCCCTTCCAGTCCTCTCCCCCCCCCTCTTTTTAGTGCATCTCCTCAGGACCCGGGGAGGGGGGGGGCTGCCGAGTCCTGCTTCCCTCCGCTGCCAAACGGGAGCTGCTGGCCGTGGCTAGAGCGGCAGCGGCAGAGCTGGCGGGGCGGGGGGGGGCTGAAGGAGGGCGAAGCGGCAGCAGCCCCCGGGGCGCGCGCACACCCACAGCCCCGCTCCCCCGCCCCTGCGCGGCTCCCTCTCGCCTCCGGCAGCCGAGCGCCCGCCCGCCTGCGGCACCCTGGGGGCCGGCCGGCCGCGCGGATCGACTGGCGGCAGCCCTCGGCTCCCTTCCCCCGGCCCGGCCCCCTCCCCGGCTTGCCCAGCCCAGCCCCGCGCTGCGCACGACGGCTCCGCCTGCTCCCAGGTAGCTGCGGCTGCTGCTTCGCCGCCGCCGCCGCGCTGTCGCTTGCGCTAAGGCTGGGGGTGGCAAGGGCGGGGGGACGTAGCCCTGCACCGCTCCAGCTCGCCTGGCTCACCGCCCTGCCTCCCTTGCCCCCTCAGCCAGCCCCCATGCGGGGGGTGTCCAGACTCTGTCACTAATTCTGTCTTTTCACACCCCCATCTCCGCCACTAACTGATCTATAATTTGGTACCCAAGTTTGATTTTTCTCTTGCACTCTCTTTACTTCCTCTCCCTCCCCCCGCCCGCCACTCCGCGTGAAACTGGATCAAAAATATCAAACGGGATTACACTTTAACCCAGTGCCTTACTGCGAGCACTCATAAGGTAGGTATCATTGGGGGTGTGTGGGAGGGGGGGAATCCACCCCTTCCAGTATGCTCAGTAAGTTGTGTGTGTGTGTCTCCCTCTGTCTCCCTGTGTGTTTGTAAATAAATTTCGTTTCCTTAATTGGTTCTAGCTTGATGTGCACTTGCTTTGTTCAGGCTCTTTTAATATTTTAGGTGGGCTAGACAGAAAAGAGGGCATTTGACTTTGTATGTCTATATGATGGTGTCTTACTTCTGTTGTTAATTTGGAGTTGGGGGTCTAGTTTGTATGTCAAAGTCCTGGCGTCTGAAGAATTGATAGAAATAGAAGACTGTTCCATACTACAGACCTGGATGGAGACTCTCATGTTGTTTACTGTCACCCAAATCGTTTTGTTGTGTTCACAAACGAGAAGGGGGTTATTTATTTATTTTAAAAGATTTGGATCAAGTGTTGTTTTTTTTAAATGTTCAGATTTGTTAAATTCCAAATTGAAAACATGGCAGAGATTAAACCAATATGGGAGACCTTACCTGTACTACACTAAACAATGTAGTAAAACTGAAAGTTCAGAGCATATACTTAAAAATATATTAATGTGTCTTCCTTGAAGATTAGTTATGAATAACCTTGGAATTGCATTCCTACTTACAGCAAGGTTTGTTTTTGATGACATTCAGAAAGAGTTGGTTAGACAACTAGCCATGTATATTTTTAGCTCTTTACATTTATTTATAAGTAATTTCACTACTGTTCCCTATTCTGGATCCAGTGCTTTTTAATTATCTCATTGTTGAAGGGCATTTTGTAGAATTATTTGCTGATTCACTCATTCAAGCTTTTTGGCATCTCCAGGTATATTTTCCACCATATCTTTGGGGATAGTTATGTAGCCATCTGATCTTTATATGAAGAATATTAATGTTACAGGGTTATAAATAGGTTCTTTTTTTTCACATCCAGCATTTTTGCTTTTCTTTGGACTTGATGAGGAAGCTGTTTGCCTTTAGGCCTTTATAACTGGAAAGTTCTCAGTTCTCAGATTTACCTTTTATATATTTTAAAACACACGCTGGAACAGAAAATCACACTAAGTTACTGAAAAAACAGCAGTAACTGGATCTGTTGATGCTCCACCATAGAAACTGTAAATGAGACCAGCATGTTCATAAAGAATATTTACATGTAATTTACTGGAAGTTTCACTCTGCAAAATCCACGTAACTGATAGAATGTATAATATATATCCACATGCACTCTCATCTCAACATATAAACGTTCATGTATATACCTGTGTTTCTAAAACTAACTAATGAGGGCCATGTATTGCACTTGAAAAAGACAGTAGCAAGATAAGACCATATAAAATAGTAATGGAAAATGAAATATTATATAATGTCAACAACTTCAGAATGATTTTTGGCATAAGTAATTTAGTGCAATTCTGTTTGCCTGAACTGGAGTGATATTACAAAGTGAATGAATAGAACATTAGTATTGAAAAAAGAAACAATTCTTCCTTTGAAATATGAAGTGTCACTAACTTGCTATGACACCTGGAAGTCAGTGAATAATACATGTGAAATATTAATATTTTAAATGCATCATATTTAAAATTACTGTGAACTTAAAAAAAATGTTTCATATCAAGAAAACATAAGTAGTTCATTTTAGATTCTAAATTTTAAATGCAACATTTTGCCAATGAAGCACTTTATTAAAGAACTGAAGTCAGATATCTAAACATATCAGGTAATTTTGCACATGAAATATAAACATTGTGGAATATGAATTTAATTTTGGATGGTATAAAAAAGAACATTCATTTTACTTTCCACTACATTGCGAGAAAAACATTTTCAGGTACCTGATTAATGAGATGAAGTGAATTGACATACTCCATAATTCTTGCATTTTTTTAATACATACTAAAAATAAAACCACAAAGGGACATGTATAGAAAACATGAAGGCAGATAACACAACAATAATCATATTTGGTTTTAAAAATTAATGCAGATTAGAATAGTAATCTATACAATATACTTGCTTTTGCTTAAAGCAAATCATGTAACATTGGGCACCGGATTTAAAAAAAATACTACAATATTAAAATTATCACAATAAAAGCTAGTGGCAGGATTGTATTACGGTCAGATTCTGCATTTCAACTCCAAATTGTGGTCCCATTGGATGTTTTCAGTGGGATGAAGATATGGCCCTCAGTCCTTCTCCATGCATAACTCCTTTTGACTTCAACACTTTCTGGTTTTGATCTAGCACAAATGAGCATGTATATCTAATTCTTCTAAAAGCTAAACCCTATGTTCCTTGCCTAGGGTCAGATTCTGCTTACCGTATTTTTTGAAGCCAATGGGAGCTTTGCCTGAATAAAGTGAGCAGGATCTGTCTCTCAATCCTCATTCTGACATAAATGCCATTGACTGCAGTGGAGTTATAATATGGTTGGCATGAAGGCCATATCTTCTCATTAAAATCTATGAGAAGTGTGCTGGAGTAAGGTCTGAGTGCCATATTGTGATCCCAGTTAAGTCAATAACAATTATTCCAGCATGAGAAATGAGGGCCAGATCCTGCTCACTTTAATCAAGCAAAATTCTTTTTGGCTTCAACAACTAAGGCAAGCAGAATTTGCCTTTAAGTAAAGAATACAGGGTTAAGCTTGTTAGAAGTGTTAGATATACAGGTTAATTTGTGCTGATTCATAGGATCAGAAAGTGGTGTTGGATCCAGATGATTGTGAGAATTTTTCTACCTTACAAATTACACAAGACACTGACAAGAACTAGGAAATACTGACGTTCCCATTAGGGACAGAAAAACATAGGAATTGCCATAAGGGATCAGACCAAAGGTCCATGTAGTCCAATATCTTGTCTCTGACGGGTCAACCAGATGCTTCAGAGGAAAGTGGAAGAACCTTGTGATAGGCAGATGTGGGGTAATCCACCCCCACATTAGGTCTTTTCCTGAACTCTACTAGTTAGAGATGGGCTAAAGCCCTGACACATGAAGTTTAATATCTCTTCCAATTTTTTTGTTATTAATTATGATAACTCTGTCTGGTGTTGTATTCTCCATATAAATGTCCAATCTCTTTTTAAATCTTGCTGTTGAGATTTTAAATTCCAATCTGTTCTGATAGGGAAAAAAATCCATCATTAAACAGTTTTGACCTTTGTTTAAACATGAATTTCTTGGCTATAAAAACACATTTTCGTTTCCACTTTATTTTTGTTTTTTTGTTTTAAATTTTGTTATACCAATGTGAATGATGATTGTTTATTCCAGAAGAAACTTTTTAAAACAATGGGACTTTCATGGAGTAATAATAATTAAAGGATAATTATTGAATTTATCATAATGAAAGTCATACTAAATCTACTCCCATGGTTGGTGCCTTAACATTTTTTAAAATGTTTGGAATTAAAAAATCAGACATGCTACCACAGAGAAAAAAATACAAAATATATAGCATGTATTAAAAATATATAACTCCTACAGGGATATTTAGATGTAGACAAGAGTGTACTTTTTGGTTGATAGAATATCAGATGGTGACGTATGGTTTTATTTTTATTCCTGATTTTTTCTTACAGTTTAATAACAATGGTGTTTTATATATAGATATAATTTGCTGATCAAAAATTCCATTCAAGTATGTAAAAGAAGCCTTTACATCAAGCCAATTAATGAAGTGGGGCTATGAATTCAAAACTATAGTAGCTATAAATGATATAAAAATAAGGAAGAGAAATGGTCACATTATGTATCTGGAGGGATAAATACAGAATAATCATGCAGTTTGAAAGCAAAAAGAATTACAATTGGACAATAAAGCCTACACTAAAAACAGGCATACACAATATAGTTCCATTGAGAAATATAATAAGTAAAAATAAAGCAAGAAAAAAAGATGATTTTTAAACCTACTTATGTGGCCAGGACTTTTCTAGCTTCATGTTGAAATGTTCATTTATGTATCGTAATTGCAATAATACTGTTAAAGAACAAATTACTCAGACAAAACTGTTCTACATTGGTTTTAGATTTTCAGTACCCTTAAATCCTAAAGTTTAACCTGTAGCAGTCCCACTGTTAATGTAAGCAGGTAGGTTTGCAGTTTACAGTTTAGCACTATTTAGAGATCAGGTCCTGCAAGCCCTTACTCAGATGAGTAGTCCCATTGACTATGTGAGTAAGAGTTTGCAGGATTCTGTCCTTATATTGTGCATCAAGGCTAACATTTTCAAACTTGGGTGCTCCTAAATCTATATTTAGGAAACCACCGAAATGCAAGTGGCCTGATATTCAAAGGTACTGAGCACTTACAGCTGCCATTGACTTCAGTGGGATTTGTGGGAGCTCAGCACTTCTGAAAACCAGGCCACGGGAAATTAAATATGGATTAAGAAACCTAGGTTTTGGTGTGCTGGTATGAAAATTTGGGCTAAAGATTGTTGTTTGGAATTTAGATTTCTTTCTGAAGAGGATGTTCAGGATAAAAGGAATATTGAAGAAAGCAGTAGTATAACACCCACTCCCTCAAAACAATCACCTTACCCCCATGCACAAAGGTTCTTTATTGCTCCCAATGATGTAAATGCCAGTACTATAATTCCATGTATAACTGTTGGTAGTTTTGCCATTTACAGTAGGGAGAGTAGGAACAGTCCCTAAAACACTCAAAACGTTTTTAAAAAAAAGTGATATCAGTGCTACAAATACTTCAGTAGAATTAAATACAGGGAGACTGGAAGCTGCATATGGTGAGTTATGCTTCCAATGCTGCCATTTTAGGTTACACAAGTGAAGATCTTATATTCTTCCACAGATTTCGTGCTATGATTTGGAAATACTAAGAAGTATATTTTCTGGGCCTCTTTAGGAAGGACAATTTTCTGAGTGTAATAAATTGAATTCTAACCACTAGTCTAAACTTTCGGGGGGAGGCAATAAATAAGATCGAGGAAGAGATGATGTCATGTACTGTACCATTGTAATTAATCATGTAACATTCAAATGCTGACATGGAATTTTGTTTAGTACAGTAGAATCAGAAGAACTAAAAAGGGTGATTGATCATTGGTTAAAGACCTTCAGTAACATGATCAATATTTGAAACAATTTTTGTCAGATATTGATGAGTAGAAATTAGGGATGGGCCTAGTCCAAGCCCCTCAGCCAAACATCCCAAAGTTTGGGGAAACCCAGCTCTTAATTTGGATCTGAACGTCCTTTATGTCTATAATAATGGATCAAGCAAAAGATAATAGCAAGCCTTACAACTACAGACCTGCTCCAACCTCTGAGCAGTGAGATAGTTCTTTGGGAAATGAACTTAGTAAAACTTCCACTCCAGATCTGGGCCTGATCTTTGCTACTTGGGTTCATCTCTTATTAAATATTTTAAAAATATCTTTGATTCTTCTAATAGTGATCAAGCTATATACAGCATAGACTGTTGCTTAATGCTGTGATATTCTCGGTAAACCTGTATGCATGTGTTTTATAAATATATTTCGTAAAGCCAGCCAAAATATTAATAGGTGAAATACTTACATTTTAAAGGGATACTGTCAGCTTATATAGATATTAAATATATGAGTTAAGTGTAGTTTCAGGTACTTCACCAGACCTAAGTGTTCCTCCCAATTTCCCTAGTTTTGTGCTTTTACAGTTATTTTTAAAATGTTTTTCTTTTCACGGGTGCTGAATAAAAGAATCACACAAACAGGGGGAAGTGACCGACTACACAGGTTAAGCTGACTATGCACAAACTGCTACAAAAAGCACAAAGTAAATAAACTGAATAAAATATAGGAAGATAATTTCTGTAATCTTTTTCAGTGATAGTAATCATAAGTGTTACATCAATAGTCTGGGTAAAAAAAATCAGACCAAAATGTGATTTTTAAGTTGACAGTGCCTCTTTAAATTATGCTTGAAGAACCATCTCCGGAAAAAAAGACATACGACACTGTTCTGGATTTTATTTGTTTAAATGCAAATTTGTGGAGCTGGCCGCACACCAAAAACCAGAGAGTTTGGTACTACAGTAGCTTTGGTGTTTTTTCAGAATTGCAAGTACTACAGAAGGACAAAAGGAGAATATGAATATATGGCAGCTGATATTTAGATTTAGGGTTACGTTTTCGCTTGTTACAACTGTCATTTCCTCTTATGCTTTCATTCCATCATATTATTCTAGCACTACCACACACTGATTTATAAAATCTGAAATTATTTACATCCAAAATTAAGTCTTTTTTATACTATACTTCCTATGTTAGCAACCTTTCAAGTGTACATGAATCTTAGAATTCATGCAAAAACTCTCCCCCAGTATAGTATACATTACTAAAGATTGAGTTTAAAGACAGACAAAAAAGAAAATATTTGTTCAAAATAATAAAAAGCATTCTATTCAGTAGGATTTCTAAAAGCAAACTAACCTGTAATATCAGTATCCCTTTCAGAGTATTTTCTTTTCAGAGTCTGTCCCTGATTTTAGTCCACAGGTGCTGATTTTAGTAGTGGTATCCATTGCTCACTGTGCATGTTAGCTGAGTGGTATACACATAATTTCTTTATCTATTACCTGAAAATTGCTCAGATGATTTACTTTTCCAAAATAAGCATTCCCAATGAGTTGCACTCAATAAATGCCTATCACAGCATTAATACAGAACTGAAATACAAAAGAATATTAATCTAATACATTCCAAAATTCAAATACTTGTGATTAATAAGCATTATTATCCATAAATAAGGCCCTAATGATACTTTGGCAGTGTTGTAAACACAAGAATCAGAAGCAATTATTGTCATTATTGTTCTGTAAGTACTTTCCATGAATACTAAATGGATATTGCTGTCCGGCTACTTGGCAAATATAAATCCCGTAAAGAAACAGATGTCAGCCAGTCAGGTCTGGCTGCTATTAACTATATTTGTCTAATACACAGGGTACATAAAGAAGAGGCCACCAAGTTATTGGAAACAAGAAAACTATTGGTTTAAACTCTTCCTTGACTTTATTAACCAACAA
Organism: Chelydra serpentina; assembly: GCA_037349315.1. NCBI lineage: Eukaryota > Metazoa > Chordata > Testudines > Chelydridae > Chelydra > Chelydra serpentina. Next base: position 111,943,580 of record JBAIAC010000004.1, read on the forward strand.
AAATATGTTAGAATAATGCTAAAGAGGAAGTTTTCAGCACTATGATGTGAACTGGTTGCACAGTGGTCACAATTGAGAATGGGAAATGGATGCCTGATAATGCACTGATAATTTACTCTTACAAAAGGGGCATTTCAGCATATATCACATTTACTTGTCTTTTAGTTTTCTATAGGCGACTCACTGCTGATCACCAGCCCCCATGTGTTCTGACACTGTGGCATACATTCGGCTGGCAACATCTCTATCATGAAATTGAAACCTGTCCCCTTCAGGCAGCTCCAGTCCACTCCGGTGTTCTTGGGTGGATGTCACGTTGCTCATAGGTAGGGATTTTGTTTGTTGGGGTTTATTAATTTCATATTTCAGGGTTTATTTCTAGCAATTTTTGAGTTTTATGTAGAAGTCCCAAAATTTGGGCCTTCCTCTTTCTATATAATGTAATGACTAATGTATATACATTATATACACTATATACATTACTCAGTTCAGTATATAGGAAGAGGAACCTCTGTAAACCCCCAATTTTTGGACTTCTACATAAACCTCAAAAATTGCTAAAAATAAATAATCAAAAATGAAATTAATAAATCCCCCAAAACAGAAGCCATACCTACGAGCAACGTGACATCCACCACAGAACACCACTGTGAACTGAAGCTGTTTGAAGATCCATGATACTGTAATGAGTAATCTCTTTGTAATGTTCCCTAGTGTGTTTTAATGTAGTACTATTTCCAAAAGCACTATTGCTGAAATGTACTAGGTAACCTTTAGTACACACCAGCGGGGTGTACACAGCCCAATTAATACACAACATCTTAGTGCGCTTTAGACATCACATCCCCAGAGTGCACATTACTGCTCCATGAACAAGCCCTTAGACACAAGTAACCATTTCCGGTGTTTTTTTGGATAAACACTGATTTTTCTTTTTTTCCTGTATCATGGGAGTTTTATCGTGTTTATTAGTTAAAACCAAAAATCAGAAGCCCTACTCATAGGATTCATGCTAGGGTGTCATAATGAGTGGGAGCACTGTTGGACCTTAGTCTCTGTGGAAAGAAAAAGCAAATCAAAAACTTTACATTCCTAATGTGCTGAATTCTTTCCCCCCCTCCTTGATGTTTGGGATATGCAGCATCTTATACTAAACAGTTTAATTTTTTGTTCTCTTTTTTGTAGGTTAACATTGCCACAATTAAACATCAGCCTGTTTTGGCTGGATGTTGCAGCACATTTGACATGAGCTGCTTTTTCACAGATAGTAGGTCAAATCTTACTCTGGCTAAGTGTGTTCAGAAGCCAAACACCCATGATTGTCAGCCACTTATTCCACTTGTAGCTCACTGGTCAATTGGAGACAACTCCATGTGCAGTGCCCAACAATGAAAATAAAAGCAGTGGGCAAGCTAGCTATAGTTCACCAGTGTGGAAGGGGTCACATCCCATGAGCAAGGACAGTGTGAAGTCACAGCCATATCCAAATTACATACTCACACACTTGCTAGTAAGGATATACAGCCTGATCCAAAGCCCATTGAAATCATTGGGAATCTTCTCATTGACTTCTATAGGCTTTGGATCAGACCAATATTTGGGAATGCTCAGTGAGAACACAGCACAGTGCGAGCAACCTGTTAAATGAGTAGAGGGCTGTGTGGCTAGTTATGTGCTGATAGCAGAGCCAAATGGGTAGTAGAATTTCTACATATGAATTAGACCACACAAGTCCCTGGTGTGTGACATACTTGCCTTCATCAGGGCCAGATTGTCCCTGGCCCTTGGTGTGCTGGCTGGAGGGTGGAAGGGCACGTGAAGACTTACGCCCCCCCCCTTGCATTCCCGGAGCAAGAATTAGGGGCAGTTACAGTCCCTTTACTCAGAGCTCCTGCTATGAGTCCCTGGGGGTACAAATTTCCCTACAAGGAGTAAGACCATGCCTACAACTGCTAGCTGCAGAGAGAGGAGCACACTCTGCAGCATCCTGTGGTGATGAATTGCCTCGCTGTGCTAGGAAGCTGCGGGGGAAATTGTCTCCCTCTTGAGACAATCCCTCCAAAAACTCCTTGGGGTGCAGAGCAGATTTGCATAATATCCTAGCTCAGGACCATGGGTAATTTTTACAATCTGCTCTTCTGTGATTTAGGTTAGATGTAATCCTGAGCAAGATTTGCTCCGTCTGTATCATTGCATTTCATCTTCAAATTTTGTTCACTAACCTTGAATTTTGATAATTTGGTGCATTTTATAAATTAAAACAAAAATCTTGAGTCACTGACAAGAAGTTTTTATTTGTTAGCTATTCAATATAGAAACTAAAATAATGAGGGTCATCACTGCTGTGTGTGTTGAATTTTCCACTGTTTGTAAAGCCCAGTAATAAATACTTATGCCTTAGTGGGTATATAGGATTAAGTTAACAAACATCTCTGAGAAATTCTGAAGCCCCAATCCTGCAGGTATATCCATACGAGCAGAACTCTGAGGCTGGACAGAACCCAGTGGGGGTCTGCCCAGGAGGATCCAATTATAGGATTGAGGCCTGTGGGATTATACAAGGAAAGTTGTTGCGGTATTACTAGAATGCTATTCCCATCAGTTTTTGGCATGTTTATAAATGGCAGGGAGAAGTTCCATCCAGGTCCAGGTTAGGGTGAGATTGTGTTGAAGTGCAGTATGATACAGGATGTGGTTTGATTGTGTTTGGGGACCAGGAATGGGGTAGAGAGAGTGAGCAGGACAGAGATTTGTAGGAAGAGGAATGGAAATATTTGCCTTGATTCTGTTCTCGCTTGTACTGGTATAAGTCAGGAGTAACTCCCGTGAAATCTGTGGAGTTGTGCCAATGTAAAACTAGTGCAAGCGAGAGGAGAATCAGGCCTCAAACATCTGTAAATTTTACAGAGGTCATGTAATCTCTCTGTGCCTGTTTCTCTATCTGTAAAATGGGAGAATAATAATTCATACCCACCTTTAAAAAGTGCCAGGTATTATTATTATTTATTATGGAAAAGGAACCTTTTCCTGAAATATACAACCAGGAGGGAAGGTCTGTGATGAGTAAGGGCTGGACCATGTTACCATGACATGGTATAAATATGGAAGTGCTGAGTGAGATTTTTTTCCTCCATTTATTTAGATTAAGGAGATCAAGTTGCCATTTTCTGATGTTTAATAATAGTTTCCTTGTTTTGCTATGTAAAAGGTTTTAGGGTCACGTAATCATGAATTAAGGATGTAGCATCCGACTTAATACAAATGTAACCAAATGGTGGTTTAAAAAAAAAATCTCTATCCTTGTTTCTTAGTTTTTTGTTGATAATACTAGCAATTAAACCATTTACATTTTGTTTCATTCTCCCCTTGTGACCTTTTCCATTTAATTATAAGGAAATATATAATAGGAAAAAAGCAGATTCACACACTGATTCCAAAGCCCTGTAAAGTCAACTGGAGTCTTTCCAACAACTCCAGTGGGCTTTGGATCAGGTGCACCAAAGGGAGGAGAATATTTCTACCCTGTCTTGAACAGTTACAAACCTGAAAGTGTGTATGTTGGCAGTGTAAAATATTACAATAACCCTTTTAAGAACTGGCCTGTTCTGGATGGATTCTGCTACAGAGAACACGTGTATGACATATGTTACATATTGTGACATTGTGTTAAGGATAAAGGTTATTATAGTCTTAACACTGAAGAAGAAGAAACAAATTAACTAAAGAAGAAGAAGAAGAAACAAAATTAACTAAAAGATAAAATATATTGATGGAAGTATACAAGATGCTCTTTAACACCCATATTATTGACTCAATAGATTGTTACAGCTTCAGAGCTATTAGGGTCTGCTGTGTCAATGTGTACTTAGGGACTGTTTAATATGCAGATGCTTGACATGACAGACCGCAGCCATTACGGTCTATCATGTCAGTGGGGATACATGCATATGCACTTTGCTAACCTACTAAAATTCCTTTTGAAATGTAGTTATTGTGCATGCACAACTGCCCTTTAGAAATAAAATCAGAAAGCTGTTTTTCTTAATGTACCACAATATGAATTACTCAGCAATAAATATATATTTCCAGATTAAGTCATTAAGTATAAAATGTACAATCAGGGATCCAGAGTGCAATCTTAGATATTCAGCTCCTATCAAATATTTTAACATTAGCTATTGCACTTGTGCATGTGTGTAGGAGATCAGAATCTGGCTTTCTGTGTGTGTCTGTTTGAAAAAAATAGTTTTGTCTTTTTTGAGAGGTAAAGGAAAGTGTCATTCCCCCCCCCATCCAAATAATCTTCAGTAGCAATTAAATAAGCTTATGCTACCTAAGAGATCAGTTAATACAAGATAAGTAGCATGACAGTTTGGAAAAACTGAGTATGTCTTTGATTATTTACTAAGTTTTGATATCTGCTATTTGCCTCAAAATGCTAAAAAGTGAAGGGTAAGATACAACATGAAAGACTCATTTGATCATCATAAGGAAAAGAATCAGTAGTTTTGCTTTTATTTCCTTTAACAACTTATTTTTTATTAAAATAGCAAAGCCAAGTGTTGTGTTTAATAAGATATACTTTTCTAATTTGAATATCAAATGTAAAAATACAATTAAAATATATCTGAAATGTGACATTAGTTGTAGGATATATTTCAGCAATGTGCATTTCTAAAAAGTTTAGCGTATGCATTTTTTGAGTGTTTTTGATCATTCCATCAGATGCACAGTCATCTAGGATTTTTCTACACATATTTCTGAATGGCAGTTATCCAGTGATATTCTTCTCATTCATAAGCTCATGAACTTGAGAATAAAAATAGTTGTGGGATGTTAAGCTATTTCCAAAAATGCAAGGATGCCATTATGTTTACTGATGTGTCATATGGCTCAGCCTTTGAGTTGATTTGCCTGAGTGAGGGGCATAGCATGGTTCTAACATGAAACTTACAAGCAAATGGCATTCTAGCATTCAAATAATAGTGACTCTGTAAAATGTTGAGACCTTTCCTCTTCTCTGAGATATGGGCAGGTGCAAGTTCTTAAAAGGAGAAAATAAATGTTCATAATAAGGCAAATGACCCAACATGAACTCACAGTATGTGCTCTGTGAGGGGTCAGTCACAGATAGACACCGATTGTGCTGGGGAGGAGCCAGTACAACAGCATCAACTGTCTCCAATGTGATACTATTGTTTAGGTGGGGGAGGGCCAGGAACAGCACAGAGCCAAGGGGCACAAACTCATATGGCCAGAGATTTGCAGGGTCTGCACAGTCAGTGTCCATGGATCTCCAAACTATGAGTACCTCTGACCACACTCCTTGCTTCTTCTACGTGTTCACAAGCCTTCCTTTCCCTAAACGACACGCAGTTTTTAAATTAAGTGCTCCCTTTCTACATCATTGTACATGAGAATGGGAGGATATGGCCTAACACGAGCTATCTGTATACTGTACCCAGTAGTGCAGCCAGGTCCGGAGCACAGGGGGAGCGGCACTATAAAAAGGCGCCTCCTCCTGTACTCACCCGGCGGCACTCCGGGTCTTAGGCGGCACTTCGGTGGCGGGTCCTCACTCATTCCGGGTTTTCGGTGGTACCCGCCGCCGAAATGCCGTCGAAGACCCAGAGCGCCGCTGGGTGAGTGCAAGAAGTGGCGCTTAAAAAGCTCCCCCTGCTTACCCCCTGGCTACACTACTGACTGTACCGAATTGGTGACAGCCCAGGTTTTCACTGTGCTGCACACCATGATCACTTTGAGCTCCATGTTAGCAGGGGGACAAGTCAGATCCTGCTATTGCAAATGTACAGGCTGCTACCACTTAAGCAACAGGAGGTACTTTTTTAGCTGTTAGCAATATAGGGCCTATGACATATGGTTGAACAGTTCTGATTCCATTCAGTAGAGGGAAACTGTGTGTGTGTGTGCTTGCTTTCTATGTTAAATCTGATCCTGGGCAAACTCAGGACATCTACTGAATCACTTAATTGCAATCTTATGATTACTGTAAACACACTGATAAAATTCTAGGAATCCGTTAATTTGCTGTGGCTATTGTTTTGTATCTGGTTATTTTTCACTGATGTAAAATAACACCTGTATGTGTATATGGATGTATAGACATCAATTAAAAATGCACACACCTAAAAAGAGAGCACCATATTAAACAGTGTAAATCAATAACATGAAAATGTAGCCATTGACAACACTTCTAATTTTGTCTGTTACAATGGTGTGCCATTTCTTTGAATGCAACACACTTTTATGCCCCATTAAAGCATGCCTGACATAGCTTTCAACTACTCACAAATGCTGAGATGTTGAAAAACATAACATTTACAAAAGATACATCTGGTGCATATTTATAAAGCTCAGAATAAGGACTCATTTAAATAGTGCACATGCTATCACCATATTAGGAGAAAAGTTACTCCAGGCCCATATGTGAAATCAGTAGTGAAATGTGTGCTGACTTAAATTCCTGGTATACGATATTGTATGTCTCTGTGTTGGACATACTAAAACAAGAGACTATTGAGCAATGTATTCCCTTCTCCAACTGAGCAGCATATATGTGTCAAATAAATGTCAATGTGTGTAGTGTAAATCTACGTGGGCAGAAGATGGTCAGTTGTTTTGAGAGGCAAATATTTAATGTTAGAAATTTATCTCTGACTTCTAATTAAAATACGTCAGCATTTGTTCTGTCTATTCCTCTTCAGAGAGATAAGTGAGAACTAGTTAGAAATCAGGGAACAAAATATTATGTACTTTGTGATGTGGATGATGTATTCAATTAAATAGATGAGCAGGATATAACAGCCTATTTTATATCACATAACATGTCGAGGAGTAAAAGAATACTTTCCACCATTTCTCCCAATACAACATGGCACTTGAAATAAACCGGAAAGCCACATTTTAATTAATGTTATGGGTCATGTTTTAACCAGACTGAGCCAGGAAATTCAAGGTTAAACTCTGAGTTGTTTTTTTTGTTTGTTTTATGAACATGAATTAGGGAGGTAGCATTAGACTTCATTGCAATTTCTGGGTATCTAATTTAATCTAATCTAATGTGGGTTATTGAACCCAGAACTGACGTATGGGGATGCTAACAAAGTTATTTGATGCAAAAGTCACTCTAGCAGGACTGTGACTTCCTTCCGTCACTTCAATGTAATTTTTAAAAAATGTATATTTATCTTCACTGGAGGAGTTGCCAGAGTGTTTTCATTTTATGTTAGAAACCCACACGTAGAAGGTTACAATAGATGCACATGCAGTTTGCACAAATGCTGTTTTTGCACATACAATGTATCTAATTACCAAATTTTTTGCTTGCACAAATTTAGGTTTTGATTTAGCGTGGGCAAATGAGAGAGTGAGGACAATTTGTATATGCAAGTATTGAATCAAGGTTGAGCCCTTGGGCTCTCATAGCTCTACATTTCTGACCCAGAAGTGGGAGATATCACCCCATTGTCTGATACTACATCCTTAAATCACGCATGTCTGTGACAAGAGACTTGACAATAAACCTTAGGGTCCTGCCATCAGGGACAATCATCTTTGGCAGGTTTCTTTTGGTAACATCAGCTGAGGCAGATGTGGCTAATCATGTCATACCCTCACCATTGCTAACTGATTGCGCAAGATGAGATTCTGGCTAAATCCTTCAGCACAATGGACAACAGCAGTACTCAATATACCTTTGTCCTGCAGTGTCTGAGAGAAACTGATATGGGAATATATAACTAAGCCACAATATCCAAGCATACTATTTCTCAAGATGCTCTATATTTATATTTATCTATAATTATGGGCTGCCAGTAATTATTATTACTGGTATTAATAATAATAATTATTAATATACTTATTTTTAAGATGATAGTTTTTAGGGTCAATACATATTTTGACACTCGTAGAGCTTTTGAAGAAGGATAAACTGTAAAGATGAGCTGGCCTATTGTGATATTTGTTTAATTGGTTAGATTTTTTCTGTTCCTTTGTAGCCTTTATAATCTATCATGCCAGTCTGGCAGCTATGCATGGGCATTATATCCACATGCCCACCAGGAGCCAGATTTTAATCTTAGATACATGGCATGAACTGAGGCTATTTTCACAACACCTTTATAAAACTACTTTATTTTAAGAAGAACAACTGTCTTCTCCCTTTCATCCCCTCAATTTAAGCCTATAGGTGTGCTAGGATAGTAGAGTGCATGGTCCCAGTTGTGTCTAGGTGTGTGCCAGGCATGGGAGATTAGAATTTCATCTGATATCTGCAGGCTAAAAATCACTGTGATATTTTTCACTCTCAGTATCTTTGCCATTTTTATTTTAGGGTGTTTTTAATGCACCAAATACAATCCACCCTTATTATGGACTCATCAATTTTGTCAAATGTAATTTCTCTGTGATGCACAGTTAGGGTGACCAGATGTCCCAATTTTATAGGGACAGTTCTGATATTTGTGGCTTTTTCTTATATAGGTGCCAATTGCCCTCTACTCCATCCCGATTTTTCAGTTACTATCTGGTCACCCTATGCACAATGCAAGAGAAAGTCTTTTCAATCAATAAACAATTTTATATTTGTACATCTTAAAAATTATCCAAGGTGATTTTTTTTCAAAAACCGAAAAATAAAATTATCTGGAGTTGAAATTTTATAAGTAAAGTTTCAACTAGGAACAGATATTTACTGCCAAGATATATAACAGGAGTTTTTGAGAGATCCTTATCTTCAATGCTATAGTAAAAAAAACATGTTACACCCTACACTGCATCATTCGTTAAGCAATTAAGTTACTGCTAGGCTTTTACATTTATTTACCATGATGGAAAGATATGTTTACTCAACCTGAGTACAAATCAACATGAGGAGGCGGAAGTTCAGAGTAAATTTGACTAATGATGTTGTGTTTTCATCCTTGGAAGAAAGAAAAAAGCCTCTCTGCTTTTGATGCTATTTTATCTCCATTGGAAGGGATCTGAAATGATCTGAACTGTCATGTGAGAGCTCAGTTAAGCTCAGATCCTCTTTGATTGCATCTGAATGTCTCTCGCAGTTGGCTCATACCTTTCTTATATGAATACAGCATCCCACCCTTCAGGATGTTTATTAAGCACTTTAACTTTTCATATATTAATGGTCTCACAATTACATTTTTAAGAAAACTATAGGGGAAAACCTTTGCGGACTCACTGTGGAAATGGCAATTAATTCCATTTGAGCATGACTTTTAAACTACACAACTGACTGTTATAAGTTATAGTTCTGAATGAACCCTAATTATCTATTGTTTTCTTATAGGCTGCTACCATGTTCTCCAACCTTGTCTGTATGGATTTCCAAAGCTCTGTGTCTCCAAGTAACACTTCAGCATCCTTTGTGATGGGATCCATTGTGCGTGAGCATCATCATCTGTCTCTAAGACAATATTTCAATATTTGCGAAGAGATTGCTAGATAAGAGGTCTCAGTCCAGAGCTGCTCTGGGTGTAGAACTACTCCTCTGAAGAGATCGGTGAGCAGAGCAGCTGTAGAATATGGCCCACATTGAGGGCATGTACTGTGTACTGAGGAGTGGGCGTTTAAACCAATCTCCATTGCAACATAATTGATTAAAAGCACCTGCTGTCAGATTCTCAGCTGGTATAAATCAGCAGACCTCCATTGACTTCTGTGGAGCTGCAGGACGCTGATTTGTAACAGCTGAGGATCTGGCCCCTGAATTTTTGTGAGTTCAGGTTCTGCAGACAGATGGTTATGATCTGACAACATTGTATTGCAACACAAATATTGCCTCAACATGCCCAGAGAGTCCTGTGCTTTGGGATCCCATTTTGAAAGAGGGGGAGAAGCTTGGATTCTGTTATGATTCTTTATAGTAAGAAGATAAACTTTTCTTGCTGCATCTATGCTTAAGTCCAGCCTTCCAACCATGGAGTTAAATTCTGTGTTCCTTATTCAGACAAAACTCTCTTTGAGGTTTACGGAATTAACCACAGAGTTTGTCTAAGGGCTGGTCCACACTGGGGCGGGGGATAGATCTAGGAAATGCAACTTCAGCTACGAGAATAGCATAGCTGAAGTCGACGTTTCCTAGATCGAACTAAATTTACTTACTGCGGGTCCACGTGGTGCAGGCAGGCTCCCCCGTCGACAGCGCTTCCTCCTCTCGGTGAGCAGGAGTTCCGCAGTCGACAGGGGAGCGCTTCTGGGATTGATTTATCGTGTCCAGATGAGACGCGCTAAATCGATCCCAGAAGATCGATCTCTACCCGCCGAATCGGGCGGGTAGTGTGGACCTAGCCTAAGAGCTGTTGGCTCATACCCCGTTTCTGACCTCAGAAACTTTTTACTTTCATAAAAGTTGTCTCCTGCACCAAAATGTGTGATCGTTTTGTGATGTGGAAAAATGTTTACTGGGACTAGTTTAAAATGACATGATATTCCTTGCCTTTGTGATCTAAGCCAAATTTGAACCCAGATATTCATTCTTCATTTGAACACAGACATTATCTTGTACTACAATCTATACTCTTGTATAACTAATGTGTGCTGGAAGCACACTCTGGTATTTTGGCTTTGAAATGATTTCATTGTTAGGCTGAGTGTGACACAGATGGTATTCTTAAATGTAAAATTATTTTTATGATTCTTGCAATTTCATACTTATTTCATTAGCTCATTATTTATATTAAAGGGACATCATCAACTTGAAATCTGCTTTAGTTAAAAAAAAAAAGTTGAGAGTAGTTTTAGGTACCTGCCTCACAATCTGCCAGTTTTTGTGGTTTCTGTCCCACATTTTTTTATGTTAAAAATGTTTTTGTATCCCTAGCTGCTATGTGACAGATTCACACAAACAACAAGGAGAAAGAGTCTCATTTAAGTGATTATAGGTGAGAAGCAGTGAAACTGACTACGTGCAAAGTGCTGTGAAATGCACAAAGTACAGAAAATGAAGAAGATAAAAATAATTTCTTTTTGCCAATCTTTTAGTTAGACTAATGTTAGGTGTTACTTGTAATAGAAGTAGAGAAACAATTTTCAGATAGAAATGTGATTTCTATCCAAAGCTGTCTCTTTAGTACACAAATATAGTTATTAAATAAACATTAATTATGATAGCTGCAAACTCATTCAGATCAATAATCAGAACCAGGAGTGAACCAAACCATAGCAACTTTATTTTTCCATTAAACATGGTGTGATTTAAAATAAATTCAAATAGCCCTAATCATTCAGCCCCATATGCTGGAAATGAAAAGTCACCTTAAACCCGATGCAGATGGTGAAAAAATGGGAGAAGAGGTGTTCAAAAGATACAGCATATGAGGACAGATCCTCGACTGGTGTAAATCTATGCTGCTCTCTTGAAGTCAACAAAGCTATGCTGATTTACCCCAGCTGAGGTAATGGCCTGTCATTTTTAAGTCCCAGGTGTTATGGTGAGTTTGTCCATGGGGGTCATATACTGATCCTGTTCATTAAGGTAAAGTGGTGAATGTGATATTTTTCATTTTAATCAGGACAAGGGAAGTAAATGATGTCGGAAAAAATCTAGTTTGAGGATTTTGTTTTCCCGGAAACTGGGGGCTGTTTGCCTGAATTGTATGGGGTTTTTGTTTTGTCCTGTCTGTGTTCAGTGGGCTGTATCCTCCTCTGACTGACATCCCTTGCAACCCCACTAATTTTGATGTCTGACAGGTCTGTTTTAATCTGTTTAATCTGTTGGAACTCCCACAGCAGGATCTGTAGAAGATTTTTCTTTTTGTCCCCTGTCTGAGGTGCAGACTCTATTGTCTGTGTGTTGGGGAGCAGGGTTCCACTGTGTTAGAAAATCTTTTTGCTTCAGGCCCAAGTTAAAAATGATAAAGAATTAAAAGGGAGGGACTATAGCTATGGTTAGTACTGAATGCTGCTACTATTGCGCCTTATGCACTCAGCAAATATTTAGCCTCATAGCAACAAGAAGCTTTTTTTTTTAAGTTTCCAAAGTTAAAGGGTAGATTGTATCTGGCCACTGCATGTTTGCACAAGTGTAGGGGAGGGCATGAAAAGTCTTCACTGCTCTCATTCAGTGGCTGGGAACAACTGACCCTAACAGCAGGGACAACTGCTCCCCTCTAGTGCTCCCGAGGCACTAGCTACCCTAAAAGGGAGGGGAAAAAGAGGAGATGGGGTTAAGTTCCCCATCCCTTCACAAACATGCAAGCAAGGGCATGCTGCACGCCTTTAAAGGCTGTAGTGGAGACATGCTCAGTCTCCCTGTAGAACAATGGTGAGATTTTCAAGATGTTTTTTTCCTACATAAAGCACAATGCCTCCTGTGCTCTCCCTGGGGAAATAAAGCTGTGCACAGCCCTTTACGCAGGGCAGTGCCTATCAGGTCCAGCAGCGCTCTAGGACTGCATTGGAATGTACACTCTGGAGAGAGCTGAGCTCAAGTTGTGCTGGGGGTCAGCTGTAACTCTGGTATTTCCTGATGTTGCAGGGCTTTACTCTGAAGCCTGAACATTCTTCTAACAGTTAAAAAAAAAAAAAGAATTGTGTTGTTCTACTTCCCCAACCGAGTAGAGCTGGCTCAAGCTTGAAAGGAGGTTCAGTCTAGATGCACACCCATCTGTTCGGATGCATATCTGAACCTTGTCTGAACTATCCACACTACGTGTACTAGAAAAAAACTAGGCTATAAGCGTGATGAGAGTAGGCTTTCATGCAAGATGTTTAGTATCCATTTGGGACAGAAATATTGCAAAACCAGCCTATGTGGCCCTGCTGCCTTCAGTCTTCATCTTGAGTGAAATTATGAAATACAGAGGTGCAGAAAATAAAAGTAGCGGGTGAGTTAAGGGAAATTAATCTCTGTATTTCCAACCCCAATGAAAGTTAGATTAGGGTTTAGTTCAGGCTTTTATTGAAATTTTAGTAGTGGAGGTGATCGAGGAAAGAATGTTTTTGTTTTAGCTGAATTGGTTCATCCATCCTTGACATGCTTATGGTTAAGTGTGTGCCCACTTCTATGATGCAGTGTAAAAAAAAGTCTGTACTTCTTCTTTAAGAGCTATCCCTTCTGAGAAAATTAGGGCTGACTATAATAGCCTGTCTCTATTGTACACAAGAGAATGTGGCATAAAACTAGCAGGAAGAGAGAAGATTTTTTTCCAAAAACGTGCTTCTGTGGTGAGTCTTGCTGCTCTTTGTTATCAAAAGCAGGTGTATCATCTATGTCTGTTGCCTGGGTATGTTTCTGAATGTTAATTAAACAAATATATTAGTAAAATACAAATACTGGGTGACACTGAATTTTAGCCAAGAGTTCTATCCTTCCTCTGCACACCGGGGATTTATTTTCTAGTACTCCTGATTCAGATTAGTTTATTTCTTAGTGGCACCATAATCAGTGGAATTGTTTCTATTTTTATTCCCATTACAAAAGTTTCAGTGTCAGTTAATAAGTGGTCAGGAAAACAAAGACCGTATTTATGGAACAAAATCCTCACTTTTTTGTTAAATGGTAAATTAATAAATGGTAATTAATGATAATTGGTCATTGTAATTAATCGTAATGGTAATTAATGGTAAATTAATGTAGGGATCTAGCTAAAAAATTGTAGCTAAAAACCAGACTCCACTCTGGCCAGAGTGAGCTTGAGAGATGCACAGTGGCAGGTGGGGAGAAATTTCCCTCCCAGGCCACAGTATAACTTTGGTGTTGCTCCATGAATCTACGTCAGCCCAGTGAGTGACATTGCCTGTGAAGGGTACTCACACTGCATCCCTAGTCAGATACAGTTCTCCCGGCCTCACCCTGTTCTCAGATTGCCCATGCTCTGTCCCCTCCCACTCCCTTCATGCTGTTGCACAGACAGTATCTTGCTCACATCCAGCTTGTCTTGAACAGCAGAATGATTCCACAGCACAGACGCTCTTGGCAGTTGTAGAGGAGAGGCCTGGATTTAAGCATTAACATACTAAGGACTAAATTCAGTCCTGAGTTAAAGGCCCATGATGCTTCACTGAAACCATTGGGGTAGCATGGAATGACTATCAGGGCTGAATTTTCCCTAACAATCTGAGTTACACATACACTTTGATCTTCTCAAAAAGCATTTAAGTAAGAACTGACCTTTCTATGTCAGTTGTGAAAAAGCATATTGGCTGGGTTTAGAGAGGTGTACAAATTAGAAAGCTGGACATAGACAAATGTGCATTTTTCCCTAAGAACACATTTACAGCTGGAATTCTACACAGCATTATAGTTAGAGGGAGTAGATGCGGTTATAGTGTTCAGTGGCAATATCTGTTAAGCTCCTTCGTAACACATAATGGGTTGTGAGGCCATTGCTTTTAGTAGACCGAAAAACATTATTTCTATTGAAATGCCTGCTCTTGAAAAGTTGCAGTCCTTCATGTATATGGTGCACAAACAGAGAGTTGTGTTGTGGCTCCTTTAAACTGTATTAAAGTGGCTGTAAAATAAGCACAATGTCCCTCTACCCTTAGGAGTACCCCTGGCATATGGAGCCTCTCAGCCAGCCATAAAACCAGTTTAGCCGCCTCTATGCCCTAATGCAGGCAGGACATATTCTCTGGTAGTGCCATGGCCCACAGGAAGACCTTAACAGCTGGAGCACTAGTTAAGGCAGCCTTCGGTAAGGCTATGTCTACACTACAACCTATGTTGCCATAACTTATGTCACTCAGGGGTGTGAATAAGCCAACCCCCTGAGCAACATAAGTTACACTGATGTGACCTCTCATATGCACAGCACTATGTCCGCAGGAGAGCTTATGCTACTTGCGGAGATGGGTTTTTTTATGCTGCCGGGAGAGCTCTTGCCCATTGGCATAGAGCGTCTTCCATCAGACGTCCTGCAGCGGCACAGCTGCAGCGCAGTACGTATAGACAGACCCTAAACTTGCTCAGTAGAACTTAATCAGCAAATCTTAGCATTGAAGGCTGAAGTGACCCCAACAGCTCCAGGATAGGAGAGGTGCAAGCTGCCCTTTCCTTCATTGTATTTGTTTATGGCTTCTTAGAGGTGTATGGATATTGGAGGGGGCAAAACCGGTTAATGGTATCTGACCTGCTTTGTGCTGATAGTGAAAAACTTGGAGACACTCCTATAGTTTTGTCCACCTTGGACTCAGTTCTGTCATTTGTACTCACATTAAGTAGTACTCTACAAGTAGTCCCATTTTTTTCAATATGCCTGCTTGCAAAAATAGGCCCTGATCCTGCAAACATTTACATGAGTGCTTAGCTTAGATCCATTCTTGGGACCTAGATGCATGCTGAAAACTAAAAGGTGCATAAGTGTTTTCAGGATTAGGGCTTTCGAACTTACTCAAGCCTCAGTGGAAGTGAAGTTGGCAGAATACAGTGGCACGGGACGAGAAAATTAGTGAATACAAAATCATGATATTTACTCAGTTTATGCGTTTTCTACTTTTTTCATGAAAACCTGCATACAAAACAGGCACATAATTGTTTTGCTAAGTGAGCCTTGAAAGTAAGAGTCTTGATAGCTAAGTATCTCCTTTCTAGTACAGTATGTTGTCCTTATAAGCTAATCAGTAAAACTTGGTTAGTAGAACTTAATCAGCAGAACTGAGCACATTGTCAGTGCTTAACAAATAAAATAATAATAATAATTAATAATAATAACATGAGCTCCTTTTAACACAACCTATCAGACTTTTGCTTTATTTTGAGGAGGGCTTTACTTGCCTCTAGTTAATTTAAGAATAAATATTTATTACAGCTCCATTTACAACAACCAAGAGGAATTTGAGTAGGAAGGAAAATATTGATGAAAATTAAATTTTGACAAATATCGGAAATGAAATTCAGAGAAAATTCTCATGCTGTTTCACCCATCAACCAACAGTGCATTTAGTATAATATTATGAAAGAACAGTAATTTTCGTACAAGTAAGTGTCCAAATTATTGCTAGTAAAAATGGATCTGGACAATTGTTTGAAATGTAAAACACTATATTTATATGTGATTGTTATGAGAATTACTTTTGATCTCCTGCTGTTCTCCTCTTTAAAAGTTAGATTTTCCTTAGAATGTTGTGACTTATATATGTTATAAGAGATGGATTGGATGGCTTAGAGAATTGGTAATGGATCCAGAGCCCTTCACTTCTGCATCACCCCTCTAATTTAACATAGGCTGGCAGTGACTGAAAGTTAATCTAATGGCTGTTTGGTAGTTTGTGAAATCGATTCGTGGTTTACACGCAATTCCAACAGGACAAGAATTCACATTGTAAAAAAATCTCTGGGCCAGATCCTTAGCTGCTGTTAATCATTGCAGCTCCAGTGATTTCAATGGAGCAATGGTAATTTACACCAATAAATGACCGTCTATCGCAGCTGGCACTAGTTAACATGTGTTATCAGGCTCACTACAGATGACAATGATTCAGTGAGGAGGGAGATTATGGGCAGATTCTCAGCTGGTGTAAATCAGTGTCATACCATTGAAGTCAAGATAACTATACTGATTTACCAGCTGAGGATCTAGCACTAAATGCCTATAGGTGGACATGTCAGGTCAAGTGTGAGCCACAGTTAGAGTTGCTTGCACCACTGGTGTTGGGCTGTACTGGGTATTTGAATATAAAGAGAACCTTAATATTCAGGGCTGTCAATGAGTGTTAACTTACAAGCAACAACATTTACTGATTTATTTTAAAATCTTGTGGAAAAAAAACTAGGGACTAATTCTACTCCCACTGAAGTCTGATGTGTGTGAGATGTTGTGGTGCTATTGGTAAAATATAAGTGAAAATCCTAAGTAAGTGTTATGAGGTCTGTCCTTTTCTTGGTATGTGTGCATTGTCCTAACAAATACTCGAATGTGAGTTGCATATGTGTGATAAGGAAAGAAGAGGTCACTATGAACACAAATAAACTCTGCTCATGAAAAGCAGCAGTATTTTGCAGTGATAGCCACAAATGCTGCAATACCACTCCTGGGGTGAACACATATTTATTCAATAACCATTGAATGTGAAACAATATTGTTACCTAGATTTTAAGCTCTCCAAGGAAGAGGCTTTTGGTGCAGATTTTAAAAGATATTTAGGTGCCTAAAGATGCAGATAGGCATCTAATGGGATTTTCAAAGCAGGATTGCTACTTCACAGTTGGGGAATATGATCCCGTATACTCATATTTGTCTTTAAAAGCACCTACCACACATTTGATGCTATATATATATATATATAGTAAATAACAACAGGGGTTATAAGAAGGACTCTACAAGTAATCTAATAATGTGTGTACTACTGAGGACCCTTGACACATACATAAAAATTCTTATGAATGAATATTGTATTGTGAAGCCCTAACTATATGAATTGCAGATTGAGTCCTCTGTAAGCTATTCTTAGTGGTGTCATTCGATGGAAATAGGGAAAATCCAGAGACAGGAAGGTCCTCAAACACAACACAAGTGGATCATTTCCAATCATCATCAGGTGGGAGCGGGAAGGATTGAAAACTGGCACAGGAGAGTGTCAGAGTCTATTCTGTTGTGGACTATCCCTACTGCAGGATTTTGATGGTGGGTGTCGTTTTGGGAAGGAGCAGGAGTAGGGAGTAGTTGTAATAGCACAGAGTAGGCGTCAGCAGTGGATCTACCATTGTGTAGATTCACTGACTATTGATCCTTGAAGAATAAGGATACAGCAGCAGGGTTTGTGCTTCACAGCTAGGGAGCAAGAGTCCTTTTCCTCACCCTCAGTCTCATCATCAAGCTAGGTTACTTAGGTTTGGTACAGGAGAAAGGATTTGGTTCAGAATGAGCAACTGTATAAAGTGCTTCTCACGTAAAATATTAGCTTAATTGCCTAGTAAAAATATAATGATTTTAAGAAAAATCAGTACAAACATATCCTCAAAGGACACACCAACCTGAGGACTATAGGGGAGTTTTAATTAAAATAGCAGGTAAAAAAAAAGTGTGATGCAATATTATTATTTCCTAACATATCAACAAAGTACAAATGCCCATTTTTAGTGCAATTTTCTAAATGAAAAAGTAAACATTAATATCTTCAGAGATCTTACTGATCCAGTATGATAATTTAGAAAAATATCTCTATTAGGGATAGTTATATATGCTTTTTGTTGGAAATGCAATCACAGAATGTGCACATAACTGCAATCTGTAGACAGATTAAGTAAATTAAATCACTCAATGTCTTTTTTCAATAGCTCTAAAGTTAAAAGTAATTTGCAAAGAAAATACTCAGTTTCAATTGGTTTGTAATATCTGCTAATGATCTTTGGAAAAATTTCTGATAACACACTGGAATTCCCTCAGGGACAGGATTTTGAATAAGTGGATTTTTTAAAAGTCTGAGATGTCATTAGCTAGTGATTTCTTTGAAGTAAAAAGCTGTTAAAGAATAAATTGCATAGGTATACAAGTGAACAGGACAATCATTTTTATGAATAATATGCATTTTTCCACTGTGCTTTCTGCCCAGAAAAGAAATAATTCAAAATATAAGCTGCTAACTGATATAAATATACAGGAATCACAACAGTGTAAGCATTTTGTGCTTATTTTACACATGTATTAAATCTTTACATATATTTAGAGACTGCTGGTGTAAAAACTCTAATGTAGGGAACAGTTTTGATCCTTTTCACTGGTATTATCTGGTAAACAATTTCCTAAAACTAGAGGGTCTATTAGTGGTGACTGCATAACTTCTCTGAGCTGCAGCAGTTCTGCAGCAGCCCACCTCCACCATTTCCCTGGCGACAGTGTATAAGACTCCTCCCCCAGTGCCATATATGGCCTATCGTGTAGTTGGGATTGAGGGGAGTGTGGTCATGGGAAAATGGTACCTCCTCTGCTGTTCCTGCATAGGGAGATGGTAAAGGGACCCAAGCGGTCTCCCTCATTCAGCACCAGAGTCTGCTGACTTCTAAATGGATTAGATGGGAGCACTGGCCAGAAGCCCCCTCCCCACATGCAGATAGTTGGGGAAAGAGGAACTACATAGGCACTATCGACCCTCCAGCTCCTGCCCACTCACAAAACCTGTTTCATCCAGGCATTCACTGCATTCTTCTCCAGTCCTTGGCCCTCTTTTTTCCTGCCCTGCAGTTCTGTGGGGGCTATTACAGCAACTGGATCGCTGCAGCCTCTGTGACTCCTGTGCAGGGACAGAAAGGAGACAGGATCTGCACAACTGTGGTGAATGGGATGCAGAGACGTACTTTGCATAGGTTCTCTAGTCTTTTCTGGGCCTCTGCAGTTCCTGTATAAATGGCTCCAGACCTTCACTAGCCTGTCCTTCACTGGGCAGATCAGATGGCTGTTGACCTTCCATACACAGGACTCCTGTGCCACTGAACATTTGTTTGAGGAATATTGGAACCTATTCATTGCTATACCTGAGCAGACCAATGGTCCCTCAAGTATGGTGTCTTGACTCTGACAAAGGCCAATGCCTGATGGTTCAGAAGCAGCTTATCCCTCCACATAATGCACCTAATTGTGCAATGCTTTATAATGAGAACAATGTCTTCCTGACCCCAATTTGTGACTAAATTATGCCATGAACCGTTGGGATACCTAGCCATAGTAATGTAATCCTAGCTAGTCAAACTTTCATAGATTTACAGGCCACATGGGATCATTATGCTCATCTAGTCTATTATCCTGCATCACACATTAAATCTCACCCAACTTCTGAAATTGTATTTCTTTAAATGTCTAGTCATTTAAAAATCTTATTAAGCTATTTACTTCAGTAGTACTTTGCAGCAGTGAGTTCCACAAATTAACCATGCATTGTTTAAAAAAGTAATACCTCTTATCCATTTTAAATTTGTCACCTTTTGATTTCATCTTGCAATATGGAAAAAGTTGAAGGTTTTTTTCTATGCCTTTAATTAACCTTGATAATGATGATGAATTATTTATATTAATGTTAGTGCCTAGGGACCCGAGCCAACATCAGGGCCCCATTGTGCTAGGCACTGTGAACATACATAGTGAGAGACAGTCTCAGCCCAGTGACATAGGCCTTGTGCGCCTATGTCACTCACATTTTTGAAAATTCCATCCAAAATGTGAAAACAACAGTACAGAAAGAAGTTACTTGCCCAGGGTCACCTATCGGGTTTGTGACAGAGTTGATTCACGGCAGGGGCTCTGGCAGGTGAAAGTCTTCCCAGAGAGGAGGCTGCAATGATGCAGAGTATCTGCTTTATAGCAGGCCCATAGCTGTGCAGAGCAGCCACAAGAATGGTTAGGGTTCAGTGCATCTTGTAAACTGTCTCTGGCAACAGAGGTCTTATGAAGCACTGGTCACAAGCAGTTCTCCAGATGGAACCGTCATGGTGCAAATATTATTTGCACCCCCATGGGGTAGATCTCCCCTGCAGCATAGTCCTTGTGTTTTTAATCTCTTCTCATGAAATTCCCCTCCCCTTTGCCTTTCATCATTTTTATTGCCATTCTCTGGACTTTTTTTATTTCTGCTATCTCTTTTCAGGGATGAGGTGACCAATCTTCAGTATTCAAAGTGAGGATGTGCCACTGATTTATATAATGGCATTTTAATATTTTCCATATTATTCTCTAAAACTGTTCTTCCTACAACCCCCATAAGATTCTCTTTTTAATTCTTTGAACTACACTGCCTTTTAACATCTGTAGTTTACTCTGATCAGATTTTGACAAAGGAATAAAAGGCTTCATTTTTCACATAGGATTTTATTTATTGTGTGAACCGTAGAGAAGAAATTGGCTAACTTACCATTTAAAATTCATGGCAATATAGTTACAATTTCATAATGGGCAAAGATTTCATTATCAGTCCTTATTTTAATGACATACATTTCCTGTAAAAATGTAAGTGAGGCTGAAAGTTGGTATACAACGTCTCAGCTCAAGAGTGTGTTTTGTGCATGTATATTTTGTCATATACATACATGATTTTGTTCACTAGACCGTGTGCATGTAAATTAGGCCAAATTGAGTCCCCTGTATGTGATTACTATACTTATTGTTTTTTAAAAAGGTCTATACTACATACCTATTTATTCAGTTAATCAGAAATATAGTCGAATCCTGATCAATGGATAAACTCATTGCAGCAACATTTTATTTTTCCACCAGCTGCATTCCTGTTTTAAGAGGTATTCAAATAAGAGGGCTCTAACATCTTATGAAATATCTTTTGGTTTAATAGCTAGAAAACATTCATTTAACTCTTCTGTAACTGAATCAATTTTCCCCTAAAATGTATTTGGAAGTTTCTTTTTTTCTGGTCTCTAGCTCCCTTACATGTATTTCTGAAAAGACGTGCTTATTTATCTGAGAGGTTCCAAAGGTAAATGCATCTTTCCCCGCAAGCATAAACATGGGTTAAAATATTTTTACAGTACTGAGGAAGTAGTTCTGGTTTGTTGGGTAAGTAATACACTCATTAAAATCATTTGGGAATGATTGGGTTTTTCCTTTTTAAAACAGTTCAAACAGGAAACAAAGACATTGACACTGACAAAGACAGGGAGGGCTCATTCCAACTCCCACTGGAAACATCCACTGACTATAGTAGAAGTTGGATTGGGCCCAGAGAAAATAAATACATTCAAGTTAACAATGAGTTTGTGGCACAAGCCAGGAAAATTACAGACTCACATAAATTAGCAACATACAAACCTTTAGGACATCCAGTCCAGCTCCTTGCCAATGCAAGATTGTGTCCTATGGCATATTTTCTAGTGTTTGGTACATCTAGATTAAATGTCCCAAGTGATGGTGCTTCCCTAGGGAAACTATTTCACTGCCTAATGGATCTTGCTGTCAGTTTTTTTTCCTTTCTTAATGTCATCCCATTACTCCTAGTTATGTTCCCTTGAACCTCCGTAAATAATTCCTTTCCTTCCTTAGAGTTATTTCCTTCAAGTATCTTTAGACTATTATAATGTTCCTCTTAGTTATCAGTTAGCCAAGCTGTGTATACATATTTAGCTCATTTAATCTTTCCTGATAAATCAATCCCTTCTGTCCCCTGGTTATTTTTCTTACTCTTCTCTCAACACACTCTAGATTGTCAGTGTCCTTTTGGTGACGAGGTGTCATGAGGTGCTGTTACTACTCTGAATTAAGGATTGATTTTGCATGGTGCTGAGCACCAACTGTCTTAGTTTATACACTCTGACACTTTGGTGGTGACTGTCCTAAAATTCCTATACAGGCAGACAGATTGACAGAGAATCTTTTGCAAGATCATTCCCTTACCTTCACTTTTTTTTATTCTGTTGGTCACTATAACCTAGGCATCAGCAACCTTTGGCACACAGCTCGCCAGGGTAAGCCCTCTGGCGGGCTGGGCCGGTTTGTTTACCTGCCGCATCCGCAGGTTCGGCCGATTGTGGCTCCCACTGGCCGCAGTTCGCTATCCCAGGCCAATGGGGGCTGCGGGAACCGGAGCGGCCCGAGGGATGTGCTGGCCACCGCTTCCCGCAGCCCCCATTGGCCTGGGTTGGCAAACTGTGGCCAGTGGGCGCCACGATCAGCTGAACCTGCGGACATGGCAAGTAAACAAACCGGCCCGGCCCACCAGGGGGCTTACACTGGCGAGCCGTGTGCCAAAGGTTGCTGATGCCTGCTATAACCTATAGTCGGGAGTGCAAATAGGGAGGTACCCTCCAGTACACAAGAGATTTTTAGTGGGTACGGGGTAATGGAAAGACTTGGTGTGAGGGTGGTGCTGCGCTCTGTTCCCTAAAGGAGCAGAATACGGCTAGGGAGGGCATTCATTCTTTAAATGGCTTTAACAGCACAATACATATGCTAACAAATTTAAAGAAAGGCTTTTAAGTTTGTTAGCATATGTACTGTGCTGTTTTACGTTGGTCAGGAATCCTCAAAAGGAGAGGGGTGGGGGGGGGACGGAAGGTGTTTAAACAGTATTTTTTATTCTGTTGCTCCCCATTGGTCTGAATTATCCATGACACCCATACTGTATCACATCAAGTCCAAATCATTAGAGGAATGCCTCTCCTTGCACTGACCAGAGGCTGTTTGGATTCTGATGTCAACCCAGTTCTGCAGTCTTACAGGAATCAGTTGTTGTCCCCAGTGTACATAGAATTCTTCTTTGCAGTCAAACTAGTCTAACATGCATTTTGTTAACTGGAACTGGAGCAGCAAAACAAAGAAAACAAATGCCTCGTTTTCCAGCTTTGTGTGTGAGAGAACTATAAGTGAAGATTATAATGCCTTAAACCACTGATGGCCTTAAACCAGCTACCTCAGGAATCTGCCAAGAACTTTGCTGAAAATATATTCCTCATTTTAGCAATGGATCTAAGACTTATGACACATCTGCCCACCTTTATTCGAATAATGCTTCTTCTGATCTGACAGCTCAGGCATTGTCAGTTTCATCCAGAACAATTTACAAATTTGGAACCTAAGATCAATCCCATTGAAGACAATGGGACTGTTTGCATGACTATGGACCACTTTTGTGGACTAGTAAGAGTTTCAGGAGTCCGTTCCTATAAAGGAAGTTGAATCCCCCATTGAAATGCAGTGTTTGGGTACAATACCATAAAGCAGTTTAGGATACAGTTCTACTTAAAATTTGTCTTTTAATATGTCACACATATGCTGAAATGGCTCGTCACCCAACTCCCCTATTCCATATAAACAGACTGAATACTACATATTTTTGGGGAAAGTAAGTAGTTAAGCATGTTGATGTTTGTATATACAAAGGGGGCTGGGGAGAGCGTGGGGCCCCCGGGCTGGGGGCGGGAAGGAATCACATGGAGGGTCACGTAGGGAGGTCACATGCCCCCGCTTGTGTCCCTCCCATGAGTGCAGTACCGGCAAGAAATTATTTCTACTTGCACCACTGCCTATAATAGTGAAACAGTCAATCCAACTGTTTTTAAAAATAAATGCTTGCTATTATGATTTTCTTTTTTACACAAAGGCGTGAGATAAAAATGACATGAACACATTCATTTTTGAAAATGTCCAGCTTTTGGTGGTTTATTTAAAAATCTACAACTATTGAACATATTAGCTTGTCTAGTAAATAGGTGTGAGTGCTAGCGTAGTCTATCATAGAAAATATTATGTTGCTAGTCATAAGCCTAACAGTTCACTTCAGGCAATAAATCCTGATCAACAAACAACACTTCTTCGATGCTAAACAGATCTTGGTTGTAATTGAATGTCTTTACCAGAGTATTCTGTTGGATTGGAGGAATATCATTTTCATCCACACTCTTTAAATTTTCATTAAGAAAAGCTTTGGCTACCTGCAGCCTCATCTGGTCATGTTTAATGATATCTGCTAACTCCTTCTTCTTTGTACCAGCAGGGGCTTCTTTAAATTGGTCAGCTGTGTGGAACATTGCTTTCAAGAGTTAATATCTTTTGGATCAGCCTTTTAAAATAATGGCTCCTAATAAGTTCATTTATACCTACAGCTTATTTACCTCCTTTAAGCAATTCAAACTGCTGTCAGCATAGAAAAAAATTACCAGTAAAAGTGATGATGGTACAACTTGTTCAACTTTACCCTGTTTCATCTAATACAATTCAGAAGAGATAGTATTGATGAGATATTTCTGTTGGTTCATTATGCTGAAGCCATCCTTCTAAGAGGTTGGGATAAACATTCTTTGCTAATTTGATTATGTTGCCTATTGCATTATATATTTTTTGCATAAAGTCTTGTTTCATATGGGCACTTCATGGCCCAAACCATTAAAATATTTATATGTGATACACAAGAGTCCCATGTTTTGTTTTTTATTTATTCCTATGTAGGGTATGCACTGCCTATGGCTGACTTATTATATAATAAAAACTATTACAGTAAAAACCCATTCTGGCGTTACCTGCAAACTATGACAATGTGCATGTTTATGTGGAAAATACAGACATACACACACAGAGCCAGAAGAACAAATTAGGACATGTAATAAGTGGGTGCAATTGCCATCTGCATAAATGGAAGCGCTATGGCTGAAGCCAGAGAAGAATTTGCTCCATAGAAGACAGGTGAGAACCTTTGGCCAGTGAACATTGACAGGCAGCCATATGGCATGTTTGGGTAGTGGAGGCCACTTTTTATCACAACTCGTTAACAACAGAGGTGTGCAAGCCCTTTCCAGTTCAGTTCAAAACAGACTTGTTTGGCAGCATTAAGTTAGGGTTGTTTCTGACATTCAAAAAAGGTTTGCTTTGAAAGAACCCATTTCTTCATGTTTGAATCTCATTGCAAACATACAGCTAAGATTAATTAATCTCTGTATTGCCTATGGGTTTCCTCTGGTTTATGAACATTTACTGGGCTCACTTATGAACTATACTAAGCCAGTGCGTGCAAGAAAGAAAGATGAGGCCCCTCTGATGCATTGTTTGTGTGGGACTGCCATAAAAGGAAACAAACCCTCTCCTCTCTCAGTTTCTCCACTCTCTGCCTGGCTATACAAATGGAGATTCTTTCAGTCTGATTAATAAAATGGGATGAAATTATATTTTTGTTTTTAAATGGATAGAAGAGTTCAGCTAAACACAGACCCCGAGAGAAATGTCGGCCCTGCACCTTTAAGTGAAGGGAGGGGGATATTTGGCCCGCTAGCTGAATAAAGGGAACTGTTTTTTATGGCTTAGGGGGGCGGGCGAGATGAAAACTGCTGCCAAAGGGTCAGCGCGGTCGCTGACTCATCCTCTTGAATGAGGGGTTTAAAAGGGACAGCCCTGTGCCTTAGCCCTTCCGTTTGCAGGGAGCAGCTTGAGGCAGCACCCACCCTCCCTCTCCCTTTAGGTGGTAAAATACCAAGTTTGGTCTAGACCTGCTGTGGGCATTGCGCTAGCTGCCCCTTTGTTAAGGGGGGTTGGGAAGTAATTTTTCCCTTGCCACCATATTGGCCCAGGTGGAGTTGGGGTTTTTACACCTTCCCCACAGCTAGGGTTGTGCACCCTCCTGTTTTTGCCAGGAGTCTCCTGGAATCTGGCTCTATCTCCCGGCGGCTACAGAAGACAAACCGGGAGATTTTTGGATGTGAAAAGGCCGGCAGTGCAGTTGGGTTAAAGCAGGCTCCCCAGGTTGACTGGCACAACCCGGCGTCCCCTGGGTGGGAAGCAGGGGGCTCCGCGCGCTGCCCCCATCCCGAGCGCCGACTCCGCAGCTTCCATTGGCTGGGAACTGCAACCAATGGGAACTGAGGGGGTGGTGCCTGTGGGCGTGGCCAGCATGCAGAGTCCCCTGGTCTCCCCTCAGGGGCCACAAGGACATGGGAGCCACTTCTGGGAGCCACGCAGGGCCAGGGTAGGCAGGGAGCTGGCCTGAGCCCTGTTGCACTGCCGCCTGGGAGCCGCCTGAGATACGCGATGCCTTGCCGGAGACCACACCCCTCACCCCCTCCCGCACTCCAACCCCTGGCCCTATCCCTAAGCCCACTCCCGGAGATTGCACCCCAAGCCCCCTCCTGCACCCCAACCACCTGCCCCAGCCCTGAGCCCCCTCCAGCACCCAAACTCCCTCCCAGAGCTTGCACCCCAGCCCCCGCCCCAGGATCAGCCTAGAGTCCCCTCCCACACTCCGAACCCCTCGGCCCCAGCCCAGAGCCCACACCCCCTCCAGCACCCCAACCCCTTGCCCCAGCCCAGTGAAAGTGAGTGAGGGTGGGGAAGAGCGAGCGACGGAGGAAGGGGGGATGGAGTGAGTGGGGTGGGGCCTTGGGGAAGGGGCGAGGAAGGGTGTTTGGATTTGTGTGATTAGACAGTTGGCAACCCTACCCACAGTGGGTTTCAGGAAGGGCTCTGTTCATGCATGGCATGAAGGGCCGTAGGCCATATGTGACAATTCATTATTCAAGTGTAGGGCGGATGTCCAGTGCAGGTACTCCATAGGAAAGGTATACAGTGAATGGATAAATGGCTTGGAAAATGTCTTAAAAAGAGGTGTTTGGTAAAGGAGCAAATGGGGGGCGGTTGGGGACTCCTAATGATTGGTACAGCAGGAAGCCAACCCCCATTACTAAAGCCCACCTTAACCCTTCTACGAGGTGGGGTGGATGGTGAGGTCCCAGCAATGGATTTGCCGGAGGGACCTGGATGAAACAAGACAGGGAGCTGGTAAAAGCCCCCAGGGTAATTATGGAATAAACATGGGGTTACCTGCACTGTACACTTTTACCTGCCGGGTAGTCTCAGACATCTAATAATAAAGTTGTGGCCTGATTAAACCCATGTCAAATGTCTCCTGCCCTTCTTTCGGTACAGCCAGACAATGAAGGCTTTGCTCTGCCAATCAGGGCCACAGGAAAAGTAACATGTGGTTTTGCCTCTAACGATCCTTCCCAAAGAACACACATTGAACTTGAAAGAAACCAGCAAAGCCTCAGATTCTTGATGGAAATCCAGATAGAGCAAAAGTCTTTGCTTCCGAATTCAGTGAAAAATTACTGGACACAAAAAACCTGGAGCAAAACATTGTTGGTTCATGCACGGCTAAATTAAAGTATGTCTAAAAGGTGCAAGTGAAATTTATCACACATCTCTAGTTAATAACAATACTTTACACTTATATAGCACTTTTAATTCAGGCATCCCCAAATACTTTACAAACATGAGTTAATTGATCCAAACAATATGCTTACGAAGTAGGTAAGTATCATAGTCCAATTTACAATGGGCTACATTCAAGAGATTATTGCCATCTTTTTTATTATTGATTATGTACAGGTCAGTGATACTGTGTGGGCACACACTATGTGAAACTGGAGCAAATAGTACTAATTTTTCCTTAAAGTGATACCTTGAGGGGGGAAAAGAAACAACATTTTAAAAAAGATGAACATTGGTAATGGCACCAGAGTGTTAAAAATACACATCAGCACTCAGTGCAGTTAGAAACTGGATCTACTTTACCCTTTCACCTGAGCATCCCAAAGGAATTAGGGATAGAGTTGACAAGCTATTTAGGTGCCTAATGATGTAGATAGCTGCCTAGTGGGATTCATAAAAGTGCCTAGGTGCCCAGCTCCCATTTAAATTAATGGGAGCTAGGCACCTAAGCATCCCACTGGGAACCAATCTGCATCTTTAAACACCAAAACACCTTTAAAAATCTAGTCCTTAACCCAGCTTCAGTTGCAAGTGCAGTGGAACCAACCTGCACTCACTTTGGCTCCCCAGGGATGGGGTGGAGTAGAGGAGTAGAAGGATCATGGGCTCACTTCAAGTGGTGTTGCTCCCCAGTGGCAGTTCTGTTTTCTATATTGGCACCACCTGATGCTCTCTCGGGCACACCAGCTCCAGCTCTGCATCTACTACCATCATCACTCGACCATGAGTGCTGGATATGCACGTCACCATTCCTATTTCCTTCTCGCTTTCCAATTGTTGGAGAGTGGCCAAGAGCAGCTCCCTAAGGTGAACCTCTGTTGTGCTTTCATCTTCCTCTTCTTGGCAATGAGTCCCCATTGACTCTGCCATGGCCCTCTCTCACTCCTCAATGCCTCAGCCAATGCCTTCATCCCTTCCAGCAGCTGGTCCCACTCTTCTCCACAGCTAGCTGCTGCTGCTCCTTGCGGTGGTTATTATTTATATTCAATAGTCTCCAGCAGAGCCTCGTAACTAGGGCGAGGCCAGTGAGGCACTCGCCTTGGGGCGCATGGCTGTCAGGGGCACAAAAGGCTGCAGCCAGGGGCGCCCACTCCTTCCCCGCCACCGAAGCCACCCCGGCTTACCTGCAGGAGGTCCGCCGGTCTCATTGTAGAAGGTACCCGCCGCCAAATTGCTGCCGAAGCCGCGGGACCGGCAGACCTCCCGCAGGCAAGCGGAAGTGGCTTCGGCGGCAGGTAAGCCCCTTGGAATTTCTGCACCCCTACCTCGGGCGCAGAAATTCCTAGCTATGGCTCTGGTGTCCAGAGAGCCAAATCAGTAGCGGGGCCCCATTATTCAGGTACAAGCACATACTTGTCCCTGCTGTAAGGATAAGGCTTTTCCTGTAGCCACATCGTAAGGCCTAAGGCCTTTGTCTGCAGCCATATTAGAAGAGCAGCAGCCATTCGCCAAGAAGCAGAAAGTCACATCCTCACATTCCATCTAAATTACATTAAAACTATGTAATATCAGGCTGTTAAGAAGGTGATCCTCCTAATAGCACCCACCATTACCAGATAAAGAAACAGATCTTAAGATGGTTAAAGAAAACTTAGTTTGATAGCATCCTGTCTGGCAAGAAATCATTTGTCAACAGTTGTGGTTGTGAAATCCTCATTTCTCTATTGTTTTGTCTTTATGGCCCCCACTTCTCTATTGTTCATCTGTATAGTCTCTGTCTGGTTCTTTGGTTGTTTCTGTCTAATTTTGCTAGGTGTAAATCAATTAAGGTGATGGGGTATGATTGGTTAAAGAATTGTTTTAGTAAAATGATTGGTTAAGGTATAGCTAAGCAGGACTCAAGTTTCACTATATAAACTGGGGTCCAAGAAGGAGACCAGCAGAAGGAACAGAAGAATAAGAAGAAGGAAAGACCTGGAAGAAGAAGAAGAACTTACCTCTAAGACACAGCCTAAGATCAAAGTTGTTAAGACTCCTCTGCACGACTGTGATGTGCAGCAACCAGAATCCAGATGAGAGGACCTTCCCTGGTCAACCACAGATCACCTCTCTCTTGCCATGGAATCAGATGGCACTTTGGCTGTCAGCTACAATTTTAACAGTGCATCAAAGCCCAGAAAGGCATGCCTAGCATTTGGTACCTCGTTGTCCATATGACACTTCCCCTTCCCACCTTTTTCTTTCACCTTCTCCTCTCCCACAATCTCTTCTGCTCAGGTGTCCCTCTCATTCTTGCACCTCATCTCAGTGGCATTGGAACAAATTTGCTGAAAGCCATTGAGCAAAAGTGTAAATCTTGCATATGATGGAAACCACTTCAAGCCAGGGGGTGCTGCCATACCCCAGCACCCCTAGTTCCAGCACCCCTGCCTCATCTTTCCTCCCCTCCTGCCTTCCTTAAAGACATGATGCTCACATAAGCCTGGAGGAACCTTAACTCCTAAAACCTACAATTTACAAAGCTAACTAAAGTACTGCGACTAAAAAGAAACAAAACTGAATTAAAACAAGGGAAACAACACTGTTACAATTCTCTATGCGTGTATGTGTGACAGAGAGGAGTTACACTGATTTATACCAGCTGAGGATCTGGTCTAATGCAAATGTAACTATCTATTTTTATAAGCCCTCTTACAATCTGTCTTCAAAAATCACCGCCTGTCTCTCAACTAAAAGCCTACAATAAGCCAGTCAAAGATGTCCCACATCTTATATTTTGTCTAGTTCCAGCCCTGGTATCATCTGAAAACTGCCCATACATAATGAGCTCACAGGGGATACAAAGAGCAGAACAGTAATAACCTGTTTTGCTTGCAAGGTTTTGGATCTGAATGAACCCAAAACTTTAAGTGAAACTGAAGGGGTATGAAACCACGCAAATCCAAACCAACCAAAATATTTGTCAGAAGCGAGGCTAACCAAAACCAACAAGATTGATTGCTCTGTTTCTCATAATCCTCTATAGTTTGTACCAGCCACAGAAATGTAGTGTCAACAGCAAGTTACATCAATTCTACTTTCATCCGACAAACCATTATTTTAATTGTTTTGGTTTTATATTTAATTTCTTCCCCATAGACGTACACACACATTTCATTTGTAACTATGAAATGAGTTGGAACTGCAAACTTTAGCTCTGGAGTTTTAAATCTTGGGTTTGGTTTGTTCTATTGTAAGATGGGAACCAGATGTGAAACTTGGATCCCAGTCTGGGATGGATGCTGCATTCCCAAAATTTGTGTGAGCTAGGATTTGGAATTTGAGTTTTATTTCCTTACTTTTTTTTTATAAGCCTTCTTTTGAGGAACTGCCTCAAAATCTTTGGAAATTCAAGGAGATTGTGTATTTTCACTTTTCTCTACTATTATATGAACTTTTCCAGAGTACTTCAACAGGTTAACAAGGCACAATTTTCCCTTGCGGAAGCCATGCTTGCTTGACCCTGTGGAAGTCGGTAGAGGAAATTTGGATGCAGGCCTCTATATGAGCAAGAGTCAGGCTAACTCTAGCTGTAATAACGCAAGATTTGTAGAAGCAGGACTCACGTCAGAAGCGGGTGAAAAGGCAGCAGAGTAGAGTCAGCGTGACCCAACCTTGAGATAGCTATGTTTTGAGAAAAAGAAGTGAGAAAATACAGGAATGGGCAAGACGTAATATAAACAAACTGTTGATCATTACTGTATGTAACAAAAAGTATAAATGCTTGCCTTAATTGTTTATCTTTTGAGAGACCTGCCTAGGAGGGGGAAACCCTGTGTCCTAGTGCACTCTCTCCCTCTGTGCAATTGCTTGAGTTAATAAAATGTATCTGCCTTGCTGCACCCAAAGAAAGAGTGAGAACTCTGTTTTTCTCCGACAACCCCCATCAGGTTATATGCATCCAAAGTTTTTACTGCATCTACCTTAAATTGCTATTAAAAATGGTGTCTCAGGTTCTCTAGAACTGTGGTGGTGCTCATAGCTCTGCAATTCCAGGATCTTCCTCAACTTCTTTTAAAGACAAGCAGCAGAATAGGACTTTCCAGCCTTCTTGAGCAGCGGCTGTTTTTAAGGAAATAATGCACACCCTCGTCAATATTTTGGCTTTTTCGCACCTTATTTCCCTCAGAGCTCCCAGAGGAACACCATCGGGGTGTGGTGCTTTATTGCACTTGAGTTTCTCAAGTCACTCTATAACTTCCTCCGTCGAGACTCCAGTCTGTGTAAAGGCCACACTCTGATTTCCTCTGCAAAGTGCCTTCAGCCTAAGAATTTCAACACCATTCTCTGTAGTAAAGATGATGCAAGAAATTCATTTAACTCCTCAGTTATCTCGCCAGCCTCTTCAGTTGACCCACTTCATGTGGATTTGTGATGCTCTCTCGGGGTGTTGGGGGCATCACCCAACTGATAGCATTACATTCAATGATACATGGAGCCAGGTCTTCAGCTATCATTCTGAAACTGCTCAACTAAAGAATATTTCTGCATCCTGCTGCAGCAACTTGTATTGGGTTTTACTTGGATGATTTATTAAATGAATAATATTACCCTTATACTACATTTGGCACAGGTGAAAGAAAGCTTGGCTAGATCCTCAGCTGATGTAAATTGGCATCGCTCCAGAGAAATCAACCAGCTGAGGATCTGGCTCTATACATGGTTGACTTCGATGGGGCTACATCAATTATAGAACAGAACAGAATGGAGATTGATTATTCAGTTATACAAAATGAGAGACTAGACTGTCTGCAGCATTTCCTAGCCCGTGGCACGACGCTCCTTGAAGTGAAAAGTATGCCAGGCTTTGGGATTTTGACTCAGGTATGCCATAAAATGCTGCAATAGATCAGGATCAGCTCTGCTGTGCTTAGTGGCAATGTGCTGTATGCTATTTTTTGTATATCCTCCTATTTCCATTCCCTTCTTGTGCCTTTTCTACTTTAAAAAAGATAAACATATCGAAACAACAAATATCAAATTTATGATCACAAAGGACAGAACGTGACTATAAGAAATGGGGCAAACATTCTCTATATTTTCTGGTCATGCACATGCTGTTTTCACCCAGAGTTTCAGAAGAAGATAATTTTGATATTGCCAACCATAAAGATTGTTCTTGCAAACACTACCAAGTGTAGTTTTCACTGTCATAAATAATCCCATACATGGGCACAGGTATGGGTTAGACTCTGACTGCATTTGCCAGAGGCACAGATATGGAAATCATGCCCTGAACCAGTTCCATGCGCACACCTGCCAAAACTGAGAAGAATATGGTGTGAGCCGGGGTATCCTTCTAGCATACAGAAAGCTGGGCTGCCTTTATCACAGCCTATCACACTTACTTGCTTTTTTCAGACAAAGGGCAGAATCAAATCGGACATATTGCAATACAACAATATTTAAGCATGTGATTTTAGAATAGACTAAGAGGCTTACCACTGTGCTTTTTAACCTTTATTGGTTGAAGTTAGCTATGGACCAAAGCCTCAAAATTCAGAGCCAGGTATCAAAACCGAGATCACGTTCATCCCTGGTTGAAGTTAATGAATGATATCACAGATAAATTGAGTCCTAAGTTTCCTGAAGTTTGGGGTTTCAGATTCAGTATTTTGGTTTAATTTAAATCAGAACTGTAGTGTTATTTGGGTTTTATTAACTCCAACTTGTTTGATCTTTTAACATACCTTATAATAAAAAAGCCCCGCAAAAAACAAAACAAAACAAACAAAAAACCCTTCTACTGCTAGTCCCCTTCCATTTGAACTGCCATTAGACTACAGGTTGACATGATGCAAACAGAGTCACTGATTTGTTCTCATTTCCATCATGTGGAGATGTTACTAGTTTATCGTTCAATATTTTGCCAACATTTTGTGATATGTTATGATACCACGTAATACAGCATAAGCAAAATATATTTCAGTGCATAGGCACTATATTAAGTATAGACAGGATATGTAGAGCCATGCTTAGTCTGATTGGTAGCATTGCAAATTTTACATTGGTAGAATACTACACACTGACACATAGCAATGTCTTTTTCAGACCAGTTTGAAAGTATAATATGAAGGCACAGAACAGACAACAATCTGGTGCTATTGAATCTGTTACATTTGAGTAATAGTGGAAGTACACGTTTCAGAGTGGTAGCCGTCTTAGTCTGTATCTGCAAAAAGAACGAGGAGTACTTGTGGCACCTTAGAGACTAACAAATTTATTTGGGCATAAGCTTTTGTGGGTTAGAAGTGGGTTCTAGCCCATGAAAGCTTATGCCCAAATAAATTTGTTAGTCTCTAAGATGGCACAAGTACTCCTCGTTTTTTTAGTGAAAGTACAATGGTTTTACACAACATCAAAACCCATTTCCTCCCCTCCTCCCAAATGGTAATTAAAACCAGCTAAATATCTGTAAATAAAAGTTTGGAAATTATTTAAAAAAACTATCCTTGATTTGAGGGATTCTGTGACAAATTATGGCCTCAAGGAAAATAAAACAAACTAATTATCTGAATCCCTTGAAAAGAGGGATTATAATGGTGTTGGAAATGTTTTTAGCCTGATTTTAGCCTTGCTATTCCCTCCTTTCCTAAAGGATACCCAAACATATGGTATTAAAGATCCCTTGGAAGAGTATTTTTAGGTGTCTGTATGAAAAAGGTAATGCTCATCTTTTAAGGTAAGACAAAACTGGTCTCTTCACTGCAATCTCCGAGGCTGAAAGGTTAAGTTTAGATGAGCCTATTGCAGTCATTAATAGGTTGATGTTGGGTTATCCTGGATTTTTATGCCTGCACATCTTTCTTTGTTCTCTGCCACCGTGTGGAATGTGTGTGCTGTCTTGAGTTGGTTGCTTTCTTCTCAGTGCCTCTGATGCACAAATTACGTTTTGCATTAAGAAGGAGAGGAATCCCAAATTGATTCTTTCTATCTATCTCCATCTTTAAGGTACTGTAGCAATTCAAATTCTGGCCTTTGGTTTTGTGTCATACTTCCATGGCCCAATCCTTCAGATCACACTGAATTGGGTTTGCTGAATTATTCATTTGAATTCTGTTGCCATCCTCATCCCCATACTTCCGCCATGATGCCTATAATCCCCTTCTCCTCATCAGATCTCTGCCACGATGCCGACAAAACACTATCAGCTTATAGTGACTATAACACCTAGTGAGTGGACACCTCTGCCTCATATGCAAAACATTCATTTTATTGTTGCCTTGTTCTCCCACTCTCCCATTCCACAATTTGTCTGTTGCATCCATCTATCATAAACCTAGACTGGAGCACAGACTATGTCTTTATACAGAGCCTACCACGGTGGTGTCCAGCTCCTGAGGTGGGGTCCCCTAAGTGCTACTATAACACAAATAATAAATGATCCTCCTCATCACCTCCCTGGATGTCAAAAAGGCTCTAGTTCAGAATGTATGTTTGATGCATAAGATTTTATTTTTAAATGTTAGGGATTCTTTGCAAACTAGGTGGAGACTGTGTTAAACATCTCAGGACATGTTACTATGAGTAACATTAACAGGGATGTCTGCTATCACCTCTTCTCTTCATAGTAGTCAATATGCTGCACACTTTTGCCATTATAAGCCACTTATGACAGTGGACTGTGAAGTGAAGGAAATTCCCTTGACAAAGGCACTATGGTAGACGCAAAATAACTGATTAATAAATAACTTTCATTAGGGGGAGGGTGTGTTGAAAATAGAAAAATGCATGGAATTAGAGACAAACCTTGAACATATACACAAAATCAAGACGGATTGGAACTCAACTTGTGTTCACAAACCAGCAGTGGTTCACTCAAGATTTGCTTGTGTCTGAAAAAGGTATGCCAAAACTTGACATTTTTGTCAAAACCAGAGTGGTGTCACAAGGCCTTAGTATGAATGAGAATCAGCCTCCTTGAGTCTGCTATTCATTCGTGCATTTTGAGTCTGAGAAATGAGATCTGTGAAAGGTCAAAATGTGCACGTCACAGAGCGTTTTCCAGTTTGGCTACTACAGATGTGTCCAGAGTGCAACACTAAATCTGAACTCTCGAGTTCTGGAGAATACAAATCTGAATTTGGATGTGAGAAGTTAATGGCTCAGACCTATCTCTGAAACAGATTGTGTATTTGGAAGTCTGCAGTTCTTGGGGTCTCCTCATTTCTGATCCAAATCTAGATTTTAACTTCGTGGATCAGGCACATCTCCAATGGCGACAAGCTCTACTTCTGTTTTCAGTATTCTTGTGCGAATTCATGCAAAATGTGTGTGATCCCAAATTTGAACATTGGAAAAATAGGTTTGTTCAGACCTTTTAGAAAATCAAGGCACTCAGACTCATGAGAACTGATTGCATACAGAACTAGTTCAAATTGAACTTGGAAAGGTTTTCATAACTCTAGTTGGAAGGTGATTTACCTATATGATCCTTATATGAAGGATCATTGCATTTAGATTGTTGGGCTGGACAGACTTTTTCCAGTAGATTATACAACCTTTAAAATATTCGATATGAAAACGAATTTTCACCTGGATCACCTTATCATTCTTATCTCCTTTCATAAGCAAAGGTAATGGATGGTACTACTTAATGGACCTTTCACAGTCAAAAGACTATGAGGCTGCCCTTGTTGATAAATGCAACACTATTCTAAGGTAATGATTCCACACCTTAGAGCTTACAATGTATATTTTCAGAGTACATTTTGATGAGCTTACAATGTATATTTTCAGAGTTTTGGACTGCATTACAATTGCATGACAACTTTTTTTTTTTTCAAAAGTGGAAATTGGATTTTATGAGCACTTGCAGGACTTCTTATAGCATAAATTCCCTGAGACAGCGATGCTACTTAACTCCTGTGCAGCGCCTAATGAAGGTGGCCAATATTTTTGAAAGCGACTAGTGATTTTCAGTTTCTCAATTTTTGTGTGCCCAACTTGAGACATATTAAAGGAGCCTGATTTTTTAGAAAATGCTGATCACCCATCTTGTTAAAATTAGGCCTTTTAAGGTGCCTTGTTTTTAGAACCCCCAAAATGAGATACCTAAAAAAAATCTCTGGTCACTTTTGAAAATCTTGGTCGCTGTTCTTCCCTTTGATGATGCCTGTGCATAACTGAAACTAAGCCAAATCCTTTGAGCTTTGCTTATCACTGATTATCACCTGCAGAGTTGAGCCCAAACCCAAACCTCAGATCCAAACTCCTAGAGCAGTGGGTTTTTTAAAAAAAATCTGGTTACAGATCCAAAATCTGTGGCACATAGCTATTAGTAGTTATTACCAGTTAGTAACTAAATGCTTAACTCTTTTAAGCAGCGACGCTGACTTCCGTCAGCGTTGCTGGGTGCTGATGCCAGGCCCCGCCCCGCCACCGGGCGACGTTGTGGGGCCCCGCCCCCGATGCCGGACACCGCCCCCGACACAGGGGGACGTCGTGGGGCCCTGCCCCTGACACCAACGCAACGTCGCCTGGCATCGGGGGCGGGGCCCCGCAATATCGCCCGGTGCTCCGGTAAGCTAGGCGCGGGCTCAGGGATGGCGGGGAGCTGCCGGTAGGTGGGGAGCACCCACCAATTTTTCCCCATGGGTGCTCCAGCCCCAGAGCACCCATGAAGTCGGCGCCTATGCTTTTAAGAAGCGAAGGGTCAACAGCTTATCAAACAATTGTTTCCAAACAACCACTCATTTTGTATGTTAGCATAAGAGCAATTTATGCATAGATAAATCCAGAATATGTTCATGTGATCACTGTTCTTTGACAGAGCACCACAGACTGGATGAGAAGAACATGGCAACCCAGACATCAGTTTCTGTGTGGATGATGCACTGAGAAAGAGAAGCAGGTCCAAAATGAGAGCAGCCACCTCACCCTATATGACTCAGTAATATATCAAATAATGATTTGTACTAACCTTATTGCCAACTAATTTTTGTTTGAACATCATCAAGCTCAGGCTAGCTTATGTGCCAACACTCATGTTGTAATCTTCCTATGGGAGGGGGTGGGGGAAGGGAGCTTCACCAGAAGTCTTTGTAAACGTTGACGCTCATCGTGGACTGCAGCTGGATCTCCAAGGAGCTGATTCTAGAATAGATAGATGATCTCAAACTAAAAAAACCTACTACCACCACCACAAAAACCAAACAAACTCCAAAACAACCACCTCACAAAAAAAACATAAAAAAAAAATCACAGCCCCCTGAAATACTCATTATATTTCAGATAGGTCCTGAGATTTTCAGACTTGCTTGGTCAAACATTAGCTAAATACTTACTGTCCCAAATTAAATATTCTCCCATGCAGTCCCTCAGATTTCAATTAAAAGAATAAGGCGTGTGCCTACTGAGGAGTGCGAAGGAGAATAAATGGTTACATGTACACACCTTGCCTCCTCTTAGCAGTAACCGGGAATACCTCTCTTATTGCCTAGCTCTACTTCCCTTCTGGCCTACCCTTTTCTGAGAAGAACCAATTGCAATTGCTATTTATTATGTGTTGGGGATGAAGGTAGAGAATGCTGTTCTCTGTTTAAAACAATGAAATCCAAAATTTATGAGAGTTTGAAAAGCAATTTCCTTTTAAGATGCAAATTCCTAATTTTCCACATAAAAGTACAGGAATTAAGTGCTAAATCCTTCTTTGCCAGTGAGACCTCTGAGAGGAGGTATGAAAAAAAAAAAGAGTTACTGTTTGGTTTCTATTCATGTCTCCTAAAAGCCAGTGTAAGTAAAAATGCACTGAAACAGTCCTGATTTTTTAATAAGCTTTCCTGTCGTTCTAACTGACTTTTAAAAAATGAACTCTTGTCCAGCTTCGTATGGGTGGTTCTGATTTTGTTCTGCCTGCACTGTATCACTTTTCTCCTCCTGCCATTAATCTTCCATGACTACTCCCCAGGGTATAGTTTCCCCCTTTTCTGGATGTATAGTTCCTATTACATTAACAGGCATTCTTTGCCTGGGTCGAGGGAAGAATATACCTCTATATTGGCCTTGTTGCAAAGGGAGATTTTTGCTGGTTACTGAGAGGAAGTATTAACTTTGAAGGGCCCAAGTAAAGCAGTGAAGACCTATAGCAGAGCAGAAATAGGAGGCTTTAAAAAAAAATATTCATAATTTAAAACAAAATGGAGGACAGCTCAGCGGTTGTGTTCTACAGTTATGTGGGATGACTCAGATCTAATTTATTCTGAGTCTCATTCCCCTCAGAGGCTTAAATGGAGGAATCTTATCATATTCCTTAACAGTGAACTCTTTGATCAATTAAAGAGCGTGTTGATGACCTTCAAACGAAATCCCATAAATCCTTAAAGGAAGGATAGTGGCTGAAATGTGAGGCCCTTGAAGTGAGCTGATGACCTTATAAAATATACTACAGTAACTAAATATAGTAAAATAAATATACTACATTTAAATAGACTACAGAAAAGTAAATATAGTACAGGAATGGCCTCAAACAGCGTATGCTACAGTAATGTTACTGTCATGTTTTGAACCATTACTGTATATACTGTAATCTTTCAGCTTTTTTTTTTAAAGGCTGGAAGGGATGATTAATGGAGGCTCAAAACATTCCCCAAAGTTTATTTTCTTTTAATTTAAACACTGTCCCACTTGTAACCCATGGAAAACCAAGTTTGTCTACGAAAGCATTGCATGGATGTGTTAGGCCAGTAGTTCTCCAATGGTTTCATTCTGTGAACCACTTCAGAAGGGAGATCTACTCTCCTGGACCACTTCCCATGACCTCACCCGAATCTCCCGCGGCATGGTTCTCAAGATGTGTCATTCAGTGGACCACCAGCAAGAGCTCCATAGACTCTTGGGCAATGGTTTGAGAACCAAGGTTGTGGCCAGATAAGAATTTCTTGTGTAAAGTTTTGATTATATAATTACCATGCCATTTCCCCTATGATTTTTTTCTTTCAGCAA
Source organism: Chelydra serpentina (assembly GCA_037349315.1). Lineage (NCBI taxonomy): Eukaryota > Metazoa > Chordata > Testudines > Chelydridae > Chelydra > Chelydra serpentina. The sequence goes on from JBAIAC010000004.1 coordinate 111,983,170, forward strand.
CAAATTTGTTTTTATGCTTTGCATTCATCTGAGTATCTCTGACAAAGCTCTGCTGTTCATTTGTGAGTATTTATATATATATATATATATATATATATATATATATATATATATATATATATATAAATCATAATTATCCTAAATGGTGCTCTAGCTGCCTCTGACACCAAATGCTGCACACTCGTTTTAAGCTTTGCCTTGTCAAATTTGCTTAAAGTGACCAGGCAAATACATACAAATAATTCAGTTATAGGCAAAATTAACTAATGCTCTTTTTCATGGTGAGATGCTATAATGATTTTATAGAGCAGTCAGACTATTTAAATACTAATGCTGCCTTCATGCTGTAATCACCATTCCAGTCAGATGTCATTTTTAGCAGCCTATAGGGAATCCCATCCCTTAATTATTCTTCAATACACAAACCAAGCATTCTTTAATTGGTGTAAATTGAACAGTGTTCCAACGCAAACAAGGAGCGGACTAACTAATCAATGATTCCGTGCGTGTCTATTGGAAAGCTATTGCCATTAGATCAAGTAACAAATCCTCAACTCCATTAGCTTTGGTGGAATGATGGGGGAAAATAGTGCTAATGCTGGTCCTTCTTATCAATCAGGATTGGGAAGCATGGAGCAAATCATGATTCATAAACTCTAGGTTTTTTTAAAGTGCTAATGGAAATTTAAAATGCAGAGAAAGAAGTTTCAACTTCAGAATCTTCATTCAGACACCTTTGATAGGGATTCATGTGGAAACAATACGTTTTAACCTCTGCTGGTTCTAGGCCTATGGTTTGTTTGTTTGTTTTATTAAATTGGAAAGATAATAGAACCATTTTTTTCAACTTGTCAAGTAATTTTTTGGTGAATTTTCTTCCTCTGATAGAGTATGATCCATCTATTCATGTGTATTCACTACTGCAATGCATTATAATGTGTGGTTCTCCCTTTTCTTTTTTTTTAATATGATCTGAAACAAAGGTGCCGGATTTAAGAAACAGATAAAAAAAATCCATCTCATAAATGTGTCATATTCACTTTTCATTCTTGTCTCTTTTTATCAAGTCTCTAAAACTGATTATTTATTACTGGAGAGGGAAGAAAAGAAAGCAAAAAGGCCCATTACATACCTCTGGCCCAGATCTGCCAGTCTTATACTTCTAGATAGTGTAGAAAACTAAGCTGTGCTGGGAAGAAATATAATGGCTATATATGTTCACTTTTTAATCTATTTGTTTTTGATGATATGCTATTTACTATTTAAGGGCCTTTCATGTTGGTTAAAGTCAAAGTTTTAAACTAGTCTAGTGTAAATATATAAAGTGTCATGAATGGATCAAGAAATGCAGCATCTTCTGTAGGCAATCTTTGTTAATACCTTCCAGTTAAAAAAAATATAGAATGAGCTCACTTGATATGAGAGCTTCTTGAACCAAGAAGGGTTTTAATTTACACACATTGTAATTGTAATTGTCTCCCTTTGGTCTCTGCACCAGATCCCTTAGGGCTGGATCTAGATTCTCCAGTGAAGTCACATGTGTGGGGCCGCAGGCACTTTTCCGTAACTGCACAGCTGGGGGTTGTGAGATTTATTTTTGCCAGTTGGGATTTTCTAGCTTGCTAATTGTCATGGGTGCTGCGAGGGGATTGACAAAGGATGGAGTGGGAGCAAGGGGCTGTGCCTGGGTTTGAGAAAGTTTTACATTTGGCATAGGCACTGTGGTTTCATTTTCTGAGGGCATCTTCTGAGGGCAATCAATGTATAGGAACAGTGTCCAGTGCTTCTCTCCTCTCTCCTTCCAGTCAACTAATTCCATTCTTCTTCTACATTCTCTTTGTCTCTTCCCTGATTGGCTCCCATGTGGTGGTGAACGCTACCCCCCAGCAACTTACAGGGAGGAGGGAGTGCCCCGTCTGAATTTACTGCATCACTCCACTTTCTCCTCCTCTAAAGGTAATGTCTTTATCACCGAGCTGCTTCAATGGCAGTTACAGAAGCACCAGTGGGACACAGATACCAGTAAGCAGTTGTGACACACTTGCCCTCGGGCATTGGGAAGCTTTTGTAGCTGTAGGGTCTTTTCCAGGCTGGCAAAACAGATAAACTACCAACACCCTCTTTTTTCCCACACTGCCGAGATTGAGTCTTCAAAGGTGGGGCTGTTAAACTTGGTTTGCTGGCTCCAGCTCATCCCTGTTTTTAAAGATGGAGTGCCAGAACAAGAGGGATCCCTAAAGCATGGAGTCTGACTGCAGCTGCACACTCTGCATTGCTTTGGGCTCAGGTCATTGGAACCTCCACCCTTTGGGCAGTGATCTTGCTACCCAAAGAAGCATTGCTGCATATTGTAAAAGTATCTGTTTTACCATTAAACAGTACCTGGCTTTTGTGTGTTCACATATATCAGAGAATAGAATCAACACCTTAGAATTTAAGGCTCAGATCCTAACTGTGCTCTACTTCTGGGACAGAGAAGCCAACAAATAACAGACACGGTCTGTGTCCACTTACTAATTGAGGTCTGCAGATGCTAAATGAGAAGATGTAAAACAAAAGTGACAGAAGACCCATCTTGTTTAGCAAAACAGTGCTGTTGGAAAAAAGTTGACAGTAAAATACACAGGATGAGAAGGACACTGCACAGTACTGTTTGCTTTTTTGCAGCTAAAAAAAGATGAACAAAATGGTGCAGTGTTGCAATGTGAAGTTTTAAGGAATTTTTATGAAGTTTTAATGAACTTCATAGTTTTAATGAAATTTTAAGGAAAGTAGATTTGGTGACGCGCACATATAAATAGTGACAACATGATGGTAGGGGATAAATTCTGAAAAAAAAATCATTTCAGGTCAATCGAAATGTTTCATTTTGAAAAAAACAAAGCATGTTGTTCCAATATCACCCTTAAACAACGTTTTAAAAGTTTTTTTTTCCTGTATAAAAACCATTAATTTAGTTTTGGAAAATTGTTTTGAAAAGAAAGATTGAAATGTTCCATTCAGAAATTGTCAAAACATGATGTTTCAACGTTAGTGAAATGCTTCCCTTTGGGGTTTTCTGAAAAACAAATGTAGTCAAAATCAAAATTTATTTGAAATATTTCAATTTTGACAAAAGCGGCAATTTTCACTGGAAAACTGTTTTGATTAAAAATTTCCAACCAGCTCGAGTGGGAAGAACCATGTGAAACCACTTGCTTGGGTCATTTTTGTCCATAGGAAAAAGATCTCAACTGTGACAATTTGTAGAAAAATACATGATTTTACCTCTGTTTTCTGCTCAACAAAAAAATACCATCATTCCAGCAGAATCCTAGTAGAACTATTTTTATCACTTTTCAAACTTAGATACATATGGCCTTCAACATCAATGGCAAAACTCCCACTGACTTCAGTGGGAGCTGGATCATACACATAGAAACAGAACAAATATCCACCAAGCCTGTCTCTGTCCCCTGTAGTTACAGAAAATCCATCATATTGGATATGCTCTTCTGATCCTAAGAGATGATGCTCACTCATTGCTCCATAGCAGATTGAAAAACACCTAAGGTCCCAAGGAGGGAGCGAGAGAAAGACAGACTATGTGACATCGGCAGTGTCAGTATATTTATTTACATGAAGGGATAACTATTGAACACGAGTGGCTGAGTGAAATGAAGAAGACTTCCATAAAGCAGCTGGAATATTTAGTACTGCAGTTTTGATGGAAATAAATATAAATATATTAATAAAATATCTAATTTGAGAGGGTTAAGATATTTTAAAATTCTGTTTTTGTTGCTTTAACACTTTTATAATCACCTCTTCAGATCAGGCAGATTTGAAAGAATTATTTTTCAAGCATAAACAAGATGATCTTATGCAAAATTTATTGCAGTTTTTTTTTCAATTTGAGAGTGCAGTGCTTTATTAATATTACTTTCATTTATTTTTCATATAACAAACAGCTACTACCTAGAGGAAATAATCATCCTTACGTAAACTTACAACATTTCAGGTGTGTCTTGCATATTCACATCAGGTTTATGATATATAATTTCGCTGGACCATATTCTGAGAGGTGCTGTGCATTTATAATTCTGGTTCTCAATTTCTCTCAGGATTATGCTGTTCATATTACAGATGTATCAGTCTGGAACAGTGTTCTACCCATTATTATGAATCAGCTTCTGTGAGTTGCAGAACAACATCAACTTCCATTATCAGGCCCTTCACATTTCTTTTCTTTTCTTTTCTTTTCTATTATTTAATGCACACTTTCTGACCAACTCAAGCTTTCATCAACAACATCGTTCTAGTTCTTATTTTCAAGAAGATCAACAGTGGGTCTCCACACACTCTCTCACACTTGCGAAGTTAGCCTGTATTTTACATATTGATCTTTCATATGAGGCAAAAATCTGCTATTGCTCAACCCACATTAAACAAGATTGCATTGGACACTACACAGAGAGCGCTGTTCTCATTCCAGGCTCACTTTATTCCATGAACAAGTTTAGTAACCGATCCCCTCCACCATAAAAGCAAAAGGCCCATCAGCTCATTACAGTAGCTAAACAACACAAATGCAATAACTGGTGTAGGAAATGCTTGGTTAGTGAAAATAAGCTTTCTTCCTTCCCTTCTGGGAATATCAGACTTCTGAGTTCCAGACAGCATCAACCAACCTGCATTATGAACCCAATTACATTTGTGTTTTTCTTTCTCACAAATGTGGTCAGAAAAAAAAAGATCATTGCTTATATATAAAGTAAAACTTCATTTTTCTACTTACCCCTCTCTTTCCAGGAGAAACCTAGAAAAGCCAGGGGTCATGACAGCAGGTATATATATAGTCTGTCCTCAAGAGAATGGGAGCTATAGGAATTTAAGGTTTTCAGGAGCAGGAAAGGCAACAAGCATGCTTTAGATCTCCCCCTCACTCCCCAGTGAAATTAAGAACTTCACTGAAGTCAATGTAGTTACACAGTACATATCACTGGCTCTATCTTTGCCACTATAGTGTGAAGGCTACGGAATGCCCTCCTTTTTGACCACAAAAGTCACCTCTTTTAAGTGGATTTAAAACACCTGTTCATTGGTGAAGGTCGCTGACTTCAGGCATGGTATGTTGACTTTTATTTATGACTTCACATTCATTTTGAATAGTTTATAAAATATTGTATGTTTCAGTCATGTAAGACCCAGTCTTAAAGGCCGTAGTCCCCTCAAGGGCCATAGCAAAGCTCCAGTTAGCTTCACTTAGGCAGGATTGGGTCTTTAATCCACATTTGTTTTATTATAAAGCCCCCAAGATATAGTGGTAGATAGGAACTCTATGAACAAAACTAGTAGCATTAGTAGGTACATTTTCCTTTCCGTTTTTTTAGGACACAGGCACGTAAGACTTTGACAAAGCCCTCTGCTACTGACATCACTGTCTGTCTGTCTGTCTGTCTGTGTCTGATCCACCCAGGTAGACAAATATTTGGCAGCAGATGTGTGTAAAAATATTTGTTTTAAATGGATGATTCTTTACTACACAGCTAGGTTATGTTATTCCATTAAATGCCACCACACATGATCCTTCCTGAACAAACATTTGCTGTCAATATTTGCTAAAAAATCAAGTAAACAAACTATTACAAAACATAATTTCATTCCTTCACCCAACTAAATCCAGTAAGACTTTAACACAAGTACAAACCTAAGACAAAGGGTAAGTATTTCTTAAAACATGAAGGCCTGTAGCACATTTGCATTTTAAAATTAATTGCTGACCTAATTATTTGTCAGTAGAAGCATAAATTAATCAAATATAACTTACAGTAAAGCTTTTAAACACCCACAGGATTTTTTCCCCAGGAGTAAATTGTCATAACGGTCCAGTTTGACAATCCATTCTTGCTGTCATCTCATGACCGAGGGACGAATAGCTGGGAAATGGTACCATATGGAGACACAAGAGAGAATGAGATACTTAGATCTCTTGTACAAAGGCACGATAAGCTAACAGTCACCAGAGGAAGTCAGGAAAGGCGTAGCTTTGAAACACAACAACCCTAAACGCTCTACATCCACTTAGATATAATTTATACTGCTTCCAGTTTTGTCTAAATTTCTCTGATATTAAATATGCATATTTATTAGGAAGCAAACTAAGTGTGTAATGTTTCATTTCTTATATCTCCACTGATTATGTTTTGTGCTCAGTATCACTGTTATGGAAAAGCCTGTATTTATAGACAGAACTGGGACTTGGGGAGCTCAGTGTTTTACTCACAAATAACATGTCACAGTCAATACCTTCATGACCTCAGGCTAAGAACATACAGTTTAATTTCAAACATTCAGGCTTTACATGGAAAGAAAACTGGTTGAACCTTCCAGGTAACATGACCAATGCAGTACTTTCAAAGGGTACACCTAGATGACTGGAATAGAAATACCTCATCAGTAGATCCGTGAACTACTTTGCTGCTTCTCTCATTACAGTACTGCCTCTATCCTGTCATCATCTGGCAATGGCAACCCACAGTAAAGGCTGTTTTTCTGATCATTTTGCACTCATTAAATACAGCTGTCACAATAGCGGATGCGAGAATGCATACAAAACTTTTATGCCACGTCAAAATAAAGCAGAAACATTTTTAAAAGATCTGAAACCTTTGAAGCTTTTTCTTGAGAAATATTGAAATATTGCTTTTTGTTGTTGTTGTTGTTTTTGACAATTGGAATTGTTCCACAGCGACACGCATTAAATCTCACTGCAGAACAAAATATCATCTATCAAAATTATAAAAAAGTAAAAAACAAAAACAAAACAAAAAAACCCAGCCAACTTCTCTGAAGCATAAAGTGTTTGGTATCTGAGGGGCTGAAGTTCTGGTTCATCACCTGATTTCTGGGGCTGAACAAACAGCAAGTTTCAACCTCTCAAGAGAGCTGACATTTACTTCTGGACCATAGGGTGAAATCTGTTCCATAAAATTTCCATTTGAACTGAAATCCCTGCTCCCAAGTTCCACATTTTGAGTAATAGCTCCCTTTCAAGCTAAGCAGCAGTAAATTCTGCAGTTGTTAGACACTATTGTCTCCACAAAAAAAAAAGGAGGAATGACTCAAAATCCATTGTGTAATCTGTGGAGACAGAGATACCTATATGTTCTGCTTTAATTAATCTTCTTATTAGTAAGAAAAGAGTGTAGGTTGTCCTGTCTGAAGAAATACAATATCCAAAATAACTCAATGAAGACTTTGGTCACCCTGAGTTTAATGACAATAGTTATTTGCACTTCTATAGCACCTTCTCCTCTGAGAATATCAAAGCACTTTACAAATATGAATATATTTAGTTTTGCAACAGCTCACTGAGGTAGTTATTATCCTTGGATGGGGAAACTAAGGCACAGAGAGACCAAAAGACTTGTCCAAGATTACATAGCTGGTCTGTGGAAAAGCTAATGGCAGAAACAGACTCCAGATCTCTAGATTCTCAGTCTCATGCTTTAACCACAAGACTTGTCTAGAGGTTGGACTACACCAGGGATGAAAGCCTACTACTACCATCAGCTTAAACTCCTTCAACTCAAGTGGCATATGGCTGTGTTTCCCTGCTGAAGGGCCTAGGTTCTATTCCTCCTGGTGCTCTGTAGTCAGGATTATTTATTAGGGGTTTGATTTTCAGTGCTAGAACTCAGCTTCTACTTATTTACACATAATTTTGTGTGAGCTCTCACCACACCCACAGAAAGTACTGGCACTGCAGGCAGAATTGTTAGCACACAAATGGAAGCTGATAGTTGAAAACCACACCTTTACATCCATAGATGAACTCACAATGCAATTTGTTTGTAAAGGCATGGAAATCCCAAATTGTTTCATTGCGCTGAAAAGCTCAAACAGTGGAGGATCTCAGGGGCAGCATGACTAGTAGCTAACCAGCCAGACCCGTGATCTCTAACGCAATCCGAGTTGCTGTGATCTTGGGAAGCTATAACTCTTTGATCAAAGATGGCCAGAATAACTCTTCCCTGCTGACTTTGGGTTCCAAGTTTTTCCCTTCTTGCTGTCTGACACTGTTGGCTCCTGCTAAGTTTGTGCCCCTTCACCCTCACTCCCAGCCTCCCAGCTGGCTACTTAATCAGCTGCTCTCCTCGCATTGATTGAGTCTCTCTTCCCTGCTCCCTCCACAGGCTGAGCCCCTCCCTACAAATTGATCCACTCTGGCTAGCTCAGATTTTATCCCTTACATCAGTCTCAGACCCCTCCTCTGGCATGGAAGAGAGAAAATTGTGCCCTCCTTCATTTCCTTGAGGAGAGGGAAAAAAATTCAAAGTGTGTGGGGTTGAGTGGGCAGCAGTGTGTGTGGGAGTGAAAGCATGGGAGAATGTCTCTTTGTGGGGGGTATGGAAGGAGGTGTGTGCACATCTGAGGGAGGGGTGATAGTGATAAGAGTGGGTGTGTGAAGGGACGTCAGGGGTACAGAATACACAATGAATGAGAATGGAAGGTGGAGTGGAGAGAGGCAGAGGAGTTTGGGTAGCACTGAAGGGGGGGAGAAGGTAGGGAGCCAGTGGAAGGAGTGAGGGGCTGAAAGGAAAGGAGTAAGAGACAGAGGAGGAAGAGAGCACAGGGGGGAGGAGGGGTAGGGAGAAACTAAAAGAACAGGAGAAAGGAGGGAGAGAACACAGCACAAGAAGAGAAAAGCTGGGGCAGAAGAAAAGGGAGGGGACAGTTTTAACAGTACAGACAAGTTAGACTGAAGGAAAAACACTGAGGAAAGGATACACCAGCAGGAAAAGAAAAGAGAATAAATGCAAGAGAGACCCAGTACTGGAAATGTAATTGTCTCTATTACTCCACAGAAAGCCAAGTGCCAAAACATACATCAACAAACCTTGATTCTATTCATTCACATTCAGATCTTTTGATCAGCCCCCAAAACCTGATTCGATTGCACCAGGCTGCTCACACCCCTCACGCTGGCACAGCACCACCACCCCAACATCACACACCTGCCTGCCTGCTACAGCACTGGCAGAGCTGTACCTGATTGCTTGCTCACCACAGCCATGCCTCTCATCACCAGGTCAGATCCTCTTATGCTCCAGGGAAGACCCTGTCATTTGGCCTCCAAAATTCATTTGCAGACTGGCCAGTAACCCTGAAATCTGCCCCTCAGTGCACAATTACAGCTATAGGCTCAGACCTGCACATCTGATTCAGCTTTGACTCATTCCAAACTTCCATTGGGGTCAAAGAGACTTTGGCCTGAATAAAAACTATAACACTGGGGCCATAGTTAGGTTGTTCAGTGTGAAAATGACTTCCTTTTCAGAGGGTTTCATTGTTACCTGCTTTAAGGTTTGACTGTTTTGTTTCTCTCTTTGAAATATACAGAAGGGAACTGTACATCAAACACACACAAGGTTTCAACTTTTTAATTCCTGCCATGTATTTTGGTAAGAGGAATTAAATGTCAAAACACAAAAGCAATAATACATTTAATGGTAAAGAACATATAATCAGCTCATGTTTTTATTTTTCAGATTGGGGGAGTGGAAATAAAAGGGCACTAAGGTCTTCCTTTGGCATTACATGAAATGGAAAAGCACATTTGTATCCTTTTGTACCTTTTACAAAACGAATACACCAGTAATCAGACCCATTCACTTCGGAAAAGGAGATCATGCTTTAGGTCTATAGTGTATTTTGCAAGGATGTTCAGAAGGCATACTAGTGAAATGTGCCATATGAAATCGACTGTGGGTTAAAGCAGTTATTCCTCACGATGATATATGGTTGATTTGGTATAATCCTTGAGGCGAAACAAAACCCTCTTGTATGGGAGATCCATAGTGTCATGTTTCACTCACATCAGTATAAGCAAAGTGGGCAAATTATGCACCTGGTATCTTACAAGGAGACCCATAGGAAAAAAACAACAACACGTGCATATACATTACTTGCTTATTACATTGCATTACTTAGATAATAAGATCTTTAGGACAGGAACTGCCTTTTTGTGATGTGTTTGTACAGTGCCAAGCACATATAGGGCCCTAACTGTTGGGGCCTTTAGGTGCTTCTACAATACAAATTATTATTACTATTACTACTAATATGCATATGCAAAACTATGTAACCAAGCTCCTAGATTGGTGCAGTGTTTTATTTCTGAACCCAGCATTACCACCTTAGATACCATGGTGAGTGGCTCACTAGAAGTACATATATAAATATAAATAAACTCAGTGATAGCACTCTCCTGGGCTAGTACCTTTCCATCAGGTTAGCAACTAATGGCGAAATTCAGTCCTCAGATATGCACGGAGTCCCCACTGGAATCAATGGGAACTCTATGTGTGCATCTGAGGACAGACATTGGCCCTGTAGATGGGAAATATCCTTGTTGAGAACTATGGACATATGTGTTTTAATTTTTTACTAAAGAAAAAATTGTTTTGAAAACTACACAGAAAATAAACTTTTGCATCAAGCGACATTAATATAATTGTATTAGTTGCAATACAACTGCCGAAACAGAAGGGAGTCCTGAAAGCAACAAATATTGCTAAAATGGTGTGGAGAGACAGACCAGCAACACCCGATATTAGACCGTTACTCCAGTTATCTTTCAGAGGCTGTCAAATGTAAGCGCATATCCTTCAGAAAATACACAATTTGTATGGTAACCATCCTTTGATCCATATCCATATGCTTGTCAAATCAAAACCATCACAAAGTTCCAGAGGCCTGATTCTCATTTACATGAAGACACCTTTACATCACTTTGGCAATATAAAAGGGTATAAACGTAAATGCAAAAGTTGTGTAAAGATGCCTTAGCATAAACAAGAATCAGGCCCTGGATCTACAAAACTAAAGGACTGTATTAAAATGCCAGAAAATTAAGATCAAAGCTTAACTCTATATCAACCAACAGTATTACTCCTATATATGGAAAGGATGGATCTATGAGCAGAAAAATCAGTGCTTAGATACTACAGTGTTTGGTGTTCTGTAAATAGCACAGCTAGCTAGCTGGCAATACATTGAAAGTCACTGACTTCAATGGAGCTACACCAGCTGAGGATCTGTCCCAATTTAAAAATGAAATATTTATTATGGAAAAGAGTAGAATAGACATTCTGTTTGAGTGTAGCCTCTGAAATTCTTGGCTTGTAAAATTTAAACTAGGCTCTTTTACTACTGTATAAATAACTTCTGTATTTCCCCATTTCCTTGTTTCTTTTGTATAATGATAATATAAAGATCATTTTAAAATCTCAGAAAAGGAAAAAAAGAAAAGGTAATCTTTCGAGGAAGTATATGAGAATTAACTCCTTAATGTTGGCTACTGAAGCCATTATAATAGTGAAATATGTACAGTATTTACAGATTTTTAAAGAACTCTTAACTGCATGTATTTCTATACTCTTTGTGTGGAAGAAACTATACAAGCTATTTTTGTACCTCAGTGGCTTATTATATAAATACATTTAGCTTCCACCTAAAATGGATATTTAGCAATGTAGACTTCAGCACAGTCTAAAAATCCATATAACATGAAGTCATCACATTTATTCATTTGCTTAAAAGAGTGGACATTTGATTTTTTAAAAAAAAAGTAAAAGAGCCTAGTTTGCATTGTGACCAGTCAAAATATATTTTACAATAAAATATAATTTTGACTTGTAGGGGGAAAAAAAGCAACCAAATTTGTAAATACTATTTGCAGTCTTGCATTTCTAAAATGGAGAAATGGATACAAATAATTTATTATTAACTTACAAAAATACATTTCTCCCTGGCTGAGCCCTATCACATCATGTTTCTGAATGGACAGACTAAGGTATAAACTCCCAGAAAACAGACTCTTTGGTGGACATTCTTGTAGATCCTTTACCACAGTGGCATAAATTCTCCTGTAGAATAATGTATAGTAATTATATGGATTTCCCTCTTTCCAATTTAGAGCTATGCTTCCCTTACAGTAGTTGAATGGAGAAGCTACAGACAACTAGTTGACCTAAAAATTCAATTAGCATCACATCTTGGCACAAATAAAGAATTTGGATCAATGCCTAGTTAGATCAGGTCTATTTCTAGTACACTGAGTAAAAAGAGCAATTTTTTACAGCCTAGTTTGATAAGTAAGAGGTGTCTCTCTCACCTGCTCACACTCCGAATTGTCAGTCTCATTCTTTGTTCCTTTGCATGCAGCTGTTGTCAGTTTCCGAGTCACAGAACCACTTGCAGGAACGGCTCTAGAGAATTTGGGAAGAAAGGAAAGAAAAAAGAAGCTTCAATTTTTTTTTAACAGAAGAAGGAGAACATAAAGAAAAGAGAGGGGTTCTCAAATATGTAGCCTGCAGCCTTGTCAGGTAACATTTCTTTAGATGGTTTTCTCTTCCCTTACTCACCCCAAGATCTCTCTTCATCATTTTTTTAAACATCTCTTCTGGGACAGGGACATGAAAGTGAACTGTGGGTCAAAGGCAAGAATTAGGGTTGCTGGAGCTACTGTCTGATGGCTTTACTTTATCTTTGTGTCCAAGCTTTTGCCAGTCAGCAGGTACTGGAGGTTATCCATTCCAGTCACATCATTTTCTGCTTGATGACAAGCATCACACCTTCATCCATCACATTTACATTTCAAACTGCCACACTGCTGCTATTGATTAATTATTTAGCAGCCTTTGGCCACGTGAGCATTACTGATCTCACGTTTCACGTAGAAGGTCCATTAAAAAAAAATCTAAATCTTTTTATTTGTGTGCATCTGTCGTTTTCTAAAATAAAATACATGCATATTTAAGCCTCTGTGTGCATTAATATATATTTATGCACACACCTATTTCAATATATATTTGTATCCACATACACATGTATAAATACATACACACATGGAGTATAACCTTGCTAATCAGATCTTCAGCAAACCACAATAAGAACAGATTTTTATGTTTGCAGTTTACTGAAAGACAGGTCAGTGAGACCTTGCAGGGGTGCTGGGCCAGGATCACGGCAGGCAACATCACACTCTCTGTGGGCCAATAGGAGAGGATTACATCATCTGCCGGCCCCATCGCTGGCACTCAGCAATGAAACATGTTTAATGTTTTTGCAGTTGGTTGGTGCTGCTTGTGCTCCCCCCTCACCACTGGTATAGGGTGGAAGGATGACTTTGTGGAACTGGATTGGGAAGCAGGGGATCTGGTTTCAGTTCTGGGCTCCAACACTGATTTCCTGGGGCAACGTACGTCATCTCTCTGTTCCTCATTTGTGAAATGGAAATGCAGGGATATTTGAGGATAAATCCACCAATGTTTGGGAGGCACTCAGCTACTGTAGTGATGGAAAGCTCTATTCATACCTAGACAGACAGGCTTCAACTTCCCCATAAAACTCATTAATCTGCCCTGGTGCTTCCCAATGTTAGTGTGAATTTATATATGAAATTATAAAACAGAAAATTTGGAACAGAGCAATGGCTCTATTGGGCTATTGGTTTCTGGGACTATTGATTCTATAGAGACAATTCCATGGATTCTAATGAAGTCTATTAGAGTTTCCACTAGGGAAATAAAGGTCGAATGTTTTCCTTTCGCATGTTGGATGGCATCCATGATTTACCTTAATTCTACTGTGAAGCTGTATATGAGCTACTAACATTCAATTCAGATCTCTCCATTTTGACTAGAGATGGAAACTGTAGGTATGTGGATAGGTGCTGATGTTTGGAAAATTTAGGGAATTTCAGATTTGGTGTCATTTCTGATACCTGAGGCACGTCTAGTCCTTCTGCTTCTATAAGACAATTCACTTCCCCGGCCCTCTACACATGCCCCACCTCCACACAATGGTTCCCACCTCAGCAAGCTCTGGTCCTCCAGAGTTGTCATGGCACTCTCCCATATTCCTAATATCCCGCCCAAAGAAATATATCTCTGAAAGAATCAACTACAAGAAGAAAACAAGATTAGTGAAGTATTTCTATATAGAGGAGACATGGCTCCAGCAACAAGTTTCCTAAATCTTCTGGCATCAGTGGCATCTCTGCATTACAACATGGCAACGAACAAATTTAATCTTTGAATTCTAAAATTAGAATAGTATTTCAATCATTTCCCTGATTTTTAAGGTTTTAGTGTGGATGTAACCCAACAAACACATACAGTGTGAGATATTTTGGATTTCAGACCTCATCCAAAGCCTACTAAAGACAATGGAAGACTCTCCAGTCACTTAACGTGATGGATGAGTCGCTTGGAGAGAACTGGTCATACTGTACTTACTGCTGCACCACTTGTGTTTCTGACTTTGTCCACCAAATTGTTCACATAAATGTAATATCATAACTGACTCATTGCACAGACTTTAAGTGTACATAACCACACAGGTTTTATGTCAGTGCTGAATATAGCTCACTATGTGCATAGGGTGGGTATTCGGGCTCTTTGAAAATTTTCTGTCAAAACTCTTTGGAGCTTGGAAATAGCATTGCTATGAGTGAACTTCATACAGAATTACATTTTATATGCATTATAGATTTACAAAAAATACTAGCGTTTGGACAATAAACTCTGAACAATAACAATATTTCAGAGTCGGTTAGTGATGGCAATATACTGTTTTGTTCATACTGAGTGATTAGCTGGCCCAATCCCATTACAAACATTGACATTAAAAACCACAGTCAATGGAAGTTTTGATCACTTTGAGGATCAAAGTGGAAGTTTGAGGACTGGAGGATTTGGCCACACACCAAAGAGAATATCTATGATAACCAAAAATGAAATGAAAAATTGTGTTGGGAGATGCCTGCATCCTGCCCCTTTCAAATGAGAGGGAGTCCATAATTTGGTAACGGGAGAGCTATTTGTGAGGTTGCTTTGGCTACAACTCCAACTGGCTGCAACAATTAGTTGGGTTGATTGCTAAATACAATCTCCACCATAAATTTAAGTAAAAAGAAGAATTTCATTTTTCTCTTTGTTCTCTCTCCACTTTTCTCTATAGCTTTTTTTGTCTTGCTCCCTCTCTTCCCTTTAACCCCACTCTTTTTGATCTGAATGCATTTTTTTTTATCCATTGCTCTACTAGACTCTCTCCTTTCAAGTGCACCTGCTTTTTAGGCACCTTCCAGATCTGGTGCCTCTCTCTGTCTCTTGATCCAAAGAAATGATTCTGAAGTCCTTTTCCTATAGCTCCAATGTAAGGCAGATAGAAAGTTCCAGTTCTGTTTCTATTGTATGGCTAAGCTATGAGTAAGGAAAGGCAGGTTAGCTATATCAGAATATTTTTGCTGAATCAGTGGTGCAAATTGTACTGGCCTGCACTGTGTGGAAGAGGAGTGGAGGGTGCAAGCAGTGTACTCATTCCTGACCTGCCATATATGTTCTCCAAGGTCCCAGTCCTGCCAGTTGAGCAAGTAGGTGGATCCCGGTGCTTGCTAAGAGGCTGACTGACTCCAGGGTTGGGACCCCAATTTGCACTTTGGCATGCAAAGGGAAGAAGATGCTATGGTAGAGACAGGAAGTGGCGGTAACAATGAATAGTTCTCTTTGTGTCTAATCCTAGCCCCCCAAATGCCAATACACTTCGACCATTTTGACAAAAAAACAGTTATTTCTGTCTGGTTGCAGTTATTCCAAATGATTTACACTGTTGTCATTTCCCTGTGTGAAATATGATGCAATACTGAGTAACAATCACAATGATTAAAATTAAAATTGTAAGTAATTTCAACTACACACTTCCATGGTTAAACCCAGGGGATGATATTGATTATAGCCATAATGTGTACACAAAGTGTACAGCATTGGAAGACACTGCAGTTTGCATGAGTGTTTGAATACTCACGTCACCACCCAGTAAGTATAAAAATTAAGGCCAGATTGTGAACCTCTGACTCACCTCACTGACTAATTACTCACGTGAATAACTTCACTGGAACTATATGAGGGGTAAGGTAGTATTCAACATGAGTAAGGATTTCACAGTCTGGTCCTTGATGCTATACTGGTCCTGTTTCAATGTCATAAATTAAAATAAGCTTTATTGAAAATAAGCTCTGTTTCTAGTGTTTTCAGGCTACAACTATTATAAATTTGTCTAATCTCCTATAAATTACTTTTGTTTTTACAGATTTTATTTTACCTGAAATCTACCTTATTAGTAGACAAACATGTCTATCTAATCTGTGTATCTTCCTCCCTATTCCTCCATTGATCCTAAAGTGGGGGAAGGGAGGCGGAGAAGAGAGCAAGACAGAATACATTAGCACATAGCGTGTGTGTGTATAATATCATAGACAATAATAGCAGCAAGGCCTTCCTCTCTTCTCTTTGTTTTTGCTTACTTCATCTCTTCATGTTCACAGTTAACAAGCTTGTTCTGTACAAAAAATATAAACATAGTAATTAGTTCGTCATAGGTGTGTCTAATTTGTATTGTCACAAATAAAAAGCAAAAACACCACTTAATCTTTTTATCTGGGCTTAATGAGATCAGGAAACTATTTTCATAATTGAGAAGAAAGATTTTTTTGGGGTATAAAATCTTTTAATGTGACTTGAGAACAAAACAACACAGGCAGGCCCCTTATTTGAACTCTCTGTAAAATGACAAACACAATAATAAATAAAAACAATTAGATTATGAGCAGACTCCTTACTTTACAAAGATTAAAATATCTAAACATAATAATTCTGAGTTCTTTACAGGATTACATACAATCTGATTCTAGGTCACACCATTGTGACTGAGTAAATAATAATCAGAGTAACTTGCCATTGTCATTAATGAACAAGGGCCTCAACAATCAATGATATGCCAGCTATAAAAACAGATCAGGGCAGTCAAGTGCTTCTTCAGCTTAACTGTCACACTATAGCATGCCTCTGCCATTTTGAAATGGCTGAGGAATGCCCATATTGCTAACAAGAAAGGCTATGAAGCTCGTTTTTATTCATGCTATTAGAAATGGACAGTTTTCACTTTAGTGACTGTAACAGAGTAGCTGGTCCGTAAATGAAATTGAGTTTAATGCTCCTGTTCCAGGTGCACCCTAGTTTGGTGTAATAAGGGGGGGCAGAGCTGCCTCTGGGAGTTATAAATGAGAGTTCAGAAGCTAGCGAAGGAAGTTCAGAACCCAGAGTCCCGGATCCTGAGCGAGAGCTTAGTGGGAGAGTTCAGAACCCAGCGTTTAGACAGGGAGAAAGCCCTGAGAGTAAAGAGAGCTCAGAGGAAGAGCAGAGCTGGGCCAAGAGCTTCAGGGAGGGGATTTGCCTGGTGGAGCGGACGGTGAAAGTTGCCTGGTTGAGTAGGGGAGCCAGGTCAGGCTGCAGAAAGCAGAAGGCAGTCAGGGGGTCACCTGTGAACCACCCCAGGTGAGAAAGCCATGGTCAGAGAGGGATGGAGGCTGACAACAGCAGAGGGAGATGCCCGCTGGCTCTCTGAGAGGGCTGAAGGTTGGGGAATGATGGAGGGGTGAGCCCACTGATGTTTACAGGCAGAAGCTGGAACTCTGCTTGGGAAGGAAATAGGGTGGGGTGAGGACTGGTGAGAGACACTGAAGTTGTATCTGAGGGCATGCTGAGAGATGCCAAAGCTGTATTTGATGTTGGACTGTTGGGATGAATGTACTGTCTGGACTGTGCTGGATGGATTTTGATTTATAGTAGTGGAACTTTTAACAACAAGGCTGTACTGAGTTTATCTGAGGAACTGAGAGATACCGAGGGAAGGTGCCATTTGCAGAGCTACCCTTAGGGGGCATCCAAGAGGCAGCCACACCTTTACAGTAATCATAATTCATCATTGATGAATGTCTCAATCTCAACCTATTTTAAGTCTCTCTCTCTCCCTCTCTCTCTCTGTATGTACAGAGAAGATTTGCCATAGCAGCCCAAACCATATACTTCAGTAAAATGGCAATGGCCAGTATATGATGCCTTAGAGGAAGCAAAGGAAACAAAACTAATAACTAATGGCCAAGCCAATTGTGCTATGTTGTTGTCTATGGAGAACTGAATTCCTTCCTGACTCTCTCAAGTGATTAGCTTATACACAGAAGCCTAAGGACTGATTTCTCTTATTTTATTAGCTAATACAGCAGCAAATAGGACCCTGAATTTTATTCCCTGCACACCCAGAACTCCCATTAAAGTTAGCATAAGTCTTAGGTGTGCAAGGAATACAGGCTCGGGCCCATTAATTATGGTAATAAAATTAGCGAATGCTCTTTTCCACCTAGTAACCGTATCTGTCGGAATGACCACCTCTAGCAGTAAATTCCACACGCTCACCATATACAGCACAAAGTATTTCCTTTTATTGCATCTAAATGTACTACCTCATGCCAGTTAATTTCACTGAATGTCCCCATGTTTACATGTTATGTAACAACAACAAAAGGAGATCATGACTAGTAGTTTAATTAATCACACCTAATTAATCACACCTCCAAGTGCCTAAGGTAAATATTATATTGAGAAGAGGATTCACTGGTAATGAATTCATTTGGCAACATTGAAAAAGAACATGTCACCCAACTTTATTAATCTTAATAATCAGCCAGTATCAAAAATACCTAAGTAATTAGCACTATATACAATCAGGACGGTTAAGAATCAGAATCAAGGAAGACTCACATGTGTTCAAACAGACAAGAAAGTTTTCATTGTATGATGTTTAAAGGCAGGAATGGTCTGTCCTGTATATGAAGGAAGGAAAGAAAAAAGTTCAGCAATGTACTGCCAAATGCACCCTAAAATGGAAGACTTCATTTCCCTTCCCTGATGACGGGCAATGATAT
The DNA here is from genome assembly GCA_037349315.1 of Chelydra serpentina. Lineage (NCBI taxonomy): Eukaryota > Metazoa > Chordata > Testudines > Chelydridae > Chelydra > Chelydra serpentina. Next base: position 112,001,978 of record JBAIAC010000004.1, read on the forward strand.
CAGGTCTATAAAAGCAGTTTGAGGTATTTGTTATACCATACAAAATATTGAGTACACAGGATTAACTTGCACTAGAGACCAAAAACTGAAGTTCCCCTCCTAGAGATTCCCTGGCATCATCATCTCAGGAAAGGAAAAGAGAAGGACATTGCCCCCAAACTAATTGATCCCCTCACCCCCATGTGGTTTTGGGGATCTGTGTTTCCCAAGGCCTCCCCATCTACTACTATTCCCAAACCCTGCCTCTTCTGGGAGAGCCCTCCATCCCAAAAAGCAATAAGTCAGCCTTAGCTTAGGTAGGGAATCTCTGGAGGAGAGACAATTCTGTGGTGGGTAGCCATACCTACTCTCTTCCAACCTGCCCCTTCTGCAGCCATGCATATGTATCTATCTATAGATACTTACACGGCTCCCACTACCAAAGGACCCTGACAATCTACAGTTTTAGGGGACGGAACCTTCAGCCTCTTTTCACGGGGATGGAGGGTGGGAGGGGAAATTCCTCCCTCTTCCATATGGAAGAATTCCAGGGAACCTCAGTAAGTGGAAAGTTATTTCCCCAGTGGGAATAACCTATGAAGATCACAGACTGGCATCCTGCGACTTGCATGTAACAGAGTGAGAAGGTGAAACGAGTCCTGAAATTTGGATGAGTAAAGGTTTTCTTGGCGTAATTTAATTAGCTGGAATGGTCTTAATCCAAGGCTGAATTTGACCTAATAAGTCTATTAAAAATAACACTATCTCACCTGTGGGGAGATCCTACTACCAACCTAAAAATGGGTTCAGAAACCTGTGGTTGTGTATTTCCTCTTATGCGGAGGGAAGGTCAGAGGCACCATTGAGCACAATCTTTATAGATAAGACATCTATTCTAGGAAGGTTCAGAACCAAATGTTTTGAAAAAGGAAACCATATCATTCCCTTTGGTTTATATGTTCCGGAGTCCTGAGAATTCTAACTAAGGAATGGCTGGCTGTGACTCCATAGCTGAGGTTGAGCTGAATTTTGCACCCAGAGCAGGCACTGAATATTATAGTGACTGATTTTTGTGATTGTTGATGCAATGGAGAACCATTTTGTATTTGCCTTTACATGAATTAATGGCATAGTTGTTGGTAACTGAATGATCCTGTAAAGAAGAAATATGGCATTCAGCGGTCTAATGTGCAGTTAACAGACACTCTGGGAGCACAAAATAGTGTGTAAAGTAGTAGTAATTGCATTAGCTTTTTATCTGTGGATTAGCTGATTTTAGAGAAGGCTTCCATCCTGGATCTGAAAACACCCCGTTGCAACACCCCATTATCACATCAATTGCAGCCATCTCATTAGTCTATGAAGGGAAGTGTTTATTTCCTTACCTGAAACCTTATTTTTATCAGTTTTAAAAATCAAAATATAGTAATTTATCTATAGGAAGAGTAATACAGCAATGAATTGTAGGTCAGCACTGCAATTTGGGCAAGTAATAATGAATAAAGTCAATACTAGACAAAGCTGGTTAAAAAAATCAGTCTAACACACATAGCAGCAATTGTACCCTAGAGCAACCTCCCTGAGAAGTTTAAGACTTCCTGGAAATAAACTTTTGAAGCTCAACAGATTTAGATAAAAAGCCGTTGTATGTGTCTTCCATGTGCCTTTAAATTCTATTAAAATCAAATCTGACTCAACTCATTCAGATCAGACCTGTTATCAACAACACATGGTCTCGGGAGACCAACATTTGTCCAGTTAGGGCTTCCTTCATTAATCGTCCACCATCAAGCAAGCCAAATCCAAATCTGTGGAGAAAAAGCAATTAGATATTTTAAGCAGTGATAAGAACACCACAAATAATCAATTTCTATGGCATTAGCAGCTACCTGGTCCAGGAAAAGTCTATAAAAGCTAGAATTTATTGCAGAACACCAGACAGCTTACAGAGCATTGATTCTTAGTAGTGTGCATAGATGGCTGGATTTAAAGAGCAATCCCTAATGATTCTTACCTTGAAGTTTTTTGTTTTTACTTTTTAAAAAGAAAGCAGGGGTAAAGTGTCCATAAAGGCAAAATTACAGCAAAATGAATGTCTTATCACTGTTACATTACATTTGTTTACCTTTCACAAGAAGAAGCAAGGAGCACACTGTTTGGTAGCAATTAGAGTAATTTGATGCATGGAACCTCATACAAGAGGAGCAGCTACTTACAATTCTAATATACTATGCTTACAAACATATTTATTCAGCTTATTTTTAAGATGTTTACTTCACCTGAAAAAGAAAAGGACCAGAAACCATTTTTATTGGACTCAGAAAATAGATGAATTTCCTTCAAAGCATACTTTCCCCCCAATTACTAAAGTTCATACCTGACATAATTTTAATCCACATTAATTAGAGAGAAAAAACATTCTTAAATGTTTTAAAAATAGCATGGAAGAACTCTCACAGATTTTTGAATAATATTATTTTTTCCCCAGAATTATTTAGCTGCAATACTTCCTGAGAAATGATTTCTGAAAGTAGATGGTTATCTTTAAAGTTTAAATGTGAATTTAAATATTTCCAAACATTAGCATTTCAATACTGAAAATTCTTGAGCGTTTGAGCGAGGGCAAGTATAAGTAACCTGATACACGTTTACTCATCCTAAATCAAATAATTCTGGAAATACAGAAAACATGACAACTGAGGCTCCTGTCTTGCAAACACTTATGTACCGGTGTAGCTTTGTGACTGTGAGTAGTGTCATTGAGTACAATGATGCTACTTCCATATGTAAAGCTACTCCATTGTGTAGGTGTTTGCAGGACCGGGACCTAAAATGTTATGGGTTGGAACTACCTTTACTCAGAAAAATGTTAGGCATTAATTATTGAAAACTAAAATATCTGTCTTTGGATCCAGGATACTATAAATTATTATGATATGAAGAAAGAGTAAGCAATCTTTTCTCATTCCAGAATTATGGTTGCTGCCATACATGGATGATTGCTGAAATCCAAACACAAGCTGAGGAAAAAGAGAATGAATTAAAAAAAAAAGAGTTATCAAGATAATTAAAACTTTGCAACAATTCAGTAGTGGTGCTGATAAAAACAGCTCTGCTGGTTGAATGCAAATAAGATGGTAAAGGCCCTGTTTGGATTATGGTAATTACTCAGTCTGAAGTTAGCTCAAACCACACACATATACACACACAGCAGTGGAGTGGAACCCGACAACTATACTTGGCATGTGATCATAAAATTCCCTGGCACACTATCAGAATGCCATGTGGAGCTATTTGTACAGTTAGGTATAGAACTCTGCAGTACAGGAAATACCATCGGAAGTACTGGTGACCCTGTAGGGCCTTCAGTGTGAGGCTGCTTCCATACTTATCACTGGCCTGGATTCAAATGGGATCTCCAGAGAAGGCAAATCAACTGAACACATGTTTGGTCTAAAAATGTCATTTTAGAATATGCTGAGGTATTTCCTTACTTTAGACCATTTTCTTTGCCCCAAAGATTTGTCAAGTGCAATTAAATGCATACACATCACAATACACACTGTTGCCAGAGCAAAATAATTTCAGTGTGTCCTTTAGTACCTCGATAAAATACAGACAGTCAGTGTTGAAACGAGATGCCCTGTGAAAGTCCTGTACATGCTGGCATTCTGCATTTCTTCCAAGAATTTGTTTCTTTTAAATTTGATATCAGTCCAAATGAGCAGATTTTGTGTAAGAATGAGGAAGACAACCAAGTCAATCTCTCCTCTTGCCTCCTAGATGGTTGTATTGAGCCAGGATAATTTATGTCACAAAAATAATTAAAGAAATTATCATTTTAAATAATTTCAAACTGATTCCTAAATAACAGTCTTATAAAAATATCATTACAAATAGCCTTATTAATTAATTGATTTGGCTTTACAGAAAGTTCTGATACAAGGAAAAGGATATGTTTCTTTAGTAGTTTTCACAAGTAATATTATATATTGGTATATACATCATTTTTATTACTTGATTCTTTGATTTGTTCACCTTGTATATTCTCTACAGATGTATATTTTATTGCCTAACCATTACTGGTAGCAACTCCCATTAGTAACAGAACAGTGTGGAAGAGATGTGAACTTTTCAACAAACCATCCCCCTCCTAATTCTGCTTTAGGTCAGCACAGAACAGACTGTTTTGAACAGATCTGAATTCCTGCAGTCTGACCACCATTGCTGAAGGTAAACCCTTACTGTGAAGGGCAAGCTTCCCTGCCTGGCATATTCAAAGCCTATAGAGACTATATCAAATCTAGATTCAGACATGACTGCTGATGCCAAGATATAGTCCTCTGACCCACAGACTCATTAGTGAAAGGCACCAGCACTACTCACTTTCTCTTTCCCTTTTCTCTCTCTCTGCCTCGACCGCTGTGGCTACTATAACACACACAGTACATCGACCCTGAAACATTGCAAGCTGCTTTGAATGCTGGATTTTATCTGAGATGAAAAAATAGGTGTGTTCTGGCTAACTGTAAGATCTTTAAGCAGTCTCACTTTTTCAACAAATACTATTTAAAAGGAATCCCATCAAGACTAGCAGGCCCAAAATGTCACCTCCTTGACATATTTTTCCTAACTTGTCTTGGCAAAGTCCATGAAATACTTTCTCTGTGATTGTCTTTTGTTTCAAACAAATGCTTCAGGAATGAAAACAAACAAACAAACAAACAAAATACATAAATGCCAATCACCCACCACTTACGAATAACCTTACAATATTAATCCAGGGCCTAATGGACACACAGTGGTATAAAATAATTTAGTAAAAATATATATTTCAGTTCGTTTTAAGGAATTTATCATCAACAAAAGTGGGTAATACATATCATTAAAGCTACCTCAATAGTGTCCTTTTCACTTTGTCTTATGCTACATATATTTAGTCACATAAGGTTATACATGAACAGATAGAAAAATTTGAAGACATTTCCTAGTCTAGTTATGACAAAAACAAGACACACAACTCAGGCAGTGCCACTACCCAGAGTTCAAATTATGCAACAGAAAGGACAGTACACATCAGAGCACCGAGGACAAGAGTAAGAGAGAATTTCTCTTCAAGCAATCCAGAATGTCTCATAATCCAGAAAGAGAATAACTCTGCTTTGTCATAAAATATGAACATTCTGTGAAGGATGTAATAATAATGAGATGTGAAAGAAACACTGGGAAAATACATGATTAGTTTATATCAGTGGAGAAGGCACTATATAATTGCACAGTACCACTATTGCCATAAATACAGTATTTGCACTGAAATGCCAAATGCCTCTCATAAAGGGGTTGATAGTATATATAGAGTTTTGTGACTTAAAATTAAGGGAGAATTACAAGCCTTAAAAGACAAATTGAGGAATCAGAAGAACTCGACTTTTTCTGTATTATATATAAAATTGGAAATTGAATAATAATTTCTGGACCCTTTATTGTTTTGCACTGCATGGATTTTTTTTATTAGTGTGGACAAGTAAATTTTATTTGATAGCTTGTTGTATTTAAAGACAGTGTAAAACTCTCATTGCAAACAGTTGTTTACAGTGCGCTTTTCAGCACAAAGCTGTTTTAAAGCTCAATTGTGCATTTTGCAGATAAAGTGGGAAAACTAACTGAAGGCTGTATTGTAAGCAGTGGTTGCCGTGGAAACCCCAGTTTCAAGAGCTGGTTCTCCATTACCACTTAATTTAGGCTTCCTAATTGCATTCCACTAAATCGGTAGCGACAATATCTGCAGAGCAAAACTGCATGCCCAGTCTAGCGCAAACCTCTTTGAAACAGGCTTTTTGAAAGCCAGGAGCTATAAAAACTCAGCATGACGTGGAGCATATGAGAAACCTGTAGTTCAAATGTACTGCTGCTTGCTTTCTCATCCTTAGTAACTTCAGTGCGCTCCACACCAATCTATTAGTTCAGTCTACCTTAAAGATCATAAAGCTCTGCCATGTGGAAACTCATCTGTCCACCAACACATTGGTGCAAAATAGATTTAATTGTACTCCCAACCCAGTATCATGTCCATCTTATTTTACTACACACCAGCAGGTAGCCAGTGCAGAGCCTTACTTTCCTTGAACTGCCCTTGCTCCACAATATGAGGGAGAACAATACTTTCTCAGTTTAAATTATTTGCCACTGTTCAGCTGTGCAGCAAGCTAGACCGCCCATATGTGACCTAAAGAGAGCCTTGTCAGAACCACTAGACATAAAAGCATTCCAATTATCGAACACACTGCTTTAATAGAGGAGGCAACTAATATGATAGTGTAAGTGATTCTGCCAGTGAGAAGCTCTTCGTCACTGTCAGATTAACACTTGAGTTAAACTCTTGTAAATCAGTCACATTATGCTGTTGGTTGAGAAATAAACATAGACCTATTATGCTTAGAATTCCAGAGGGCTCTCCCCTCAATAGGAGTTACACTGGATGCCCTATTAATCTGAATTTTGTCATGTTTATTATTTTGCAATTACTAATGTGGGTAACGTTGGAAAGATTTAAGTTGTCTATGATTAGATTCTGAAATGGATGTACATGCCTAACAAAACCTTCTGCAGGGGAAAATTGGAGAGCGAATGAGCGAGCAAGCATACAGTATAACTTCTGACTGAAAAAAGCCAGCAGACCACCAATTTATAATTAAATCCCATAACTCTTTTTTTTTAAGCACAGAGCATTTAAAAGCAAAATACTTCAGTGTCTTCAAGCACAAGACCTCCCACAAGCTCACAGTGAAGTGCACCTCCTAGCCACGACTGTGGTTACATTCGAGCCCTGTAATGCGTATCAGATGAACACTGCAGTTGAAAATAATAAGTAAACAACTGCTCATTTGATGCTTTATTCTCTCCACAATGTTATTAAATGTTGGTAAAACAGCATCAAATCATATAGACTGTTGCCAAGCATTCAACTGTTGTTTTAGATTCCCTCACATTCCTTAATTCCCTTCTCTCCTTCTAGAGGGGGTTTGCAGCAAGAGTGAATAAAACTTAACTCTTTCAGTTTGTGTTTGGGAATGAAAGAGAATGAAAATAACAAGACCAGTAACACAGACTGTACATTTATTTGAAATCAGGCAAGGTCAGCATTTTTGGTGTAGCTCTGCTAGACCTTATGTAATGACATGAAGCGTCCAGGAGATCAAAGTCAATGGTTGGGGTATTGGCTGTTGAGTTCGTCTAGTAACTGGCCAGTCTTAGCTAGCCAGTAACAGTTGACACTTTCAAATCAGCTCCTGTTTAGGATCTAATCAGCCCCACTCAAAACCAAAACAGAGGGCTATGAACAGTTGCAGTAAAAATGTTGTTCGACTTCTTCTAAAGCCCTAAATAGGATATTCCACATGGAAATGTATCCAAGAGGAGCAGCAGCAAACAAACTTTGGGTTAAATCATTTGGTCCTCCATGTGGACCCCGTCCCTTTCCCACGTGGAAGTGTGGCAGAGTAAGCCTCATCCATGGCACTGCCCTTCCATCGTCTATCCTGTGGGGCCAGGGAGGGGACAGGATGGAGGCAGAAGAGGAAGACCCTGGAGAGAAGTATACCTTCCTGCTATAGCCCTGAAGAAAAGTAGGTGGAGAGTTAATGTAATCTGACTGCATTAACTTCTGCAGTCTACTCTGGCCTTAAAGGGAGGGCCATTCTGAGACGCAGCAGCAGCAGCTGGGGAAATTCTATGCAACCATATTGCAAGGGAACTGAGGGAACCCACAAGGGACTTTGGAGGCGGAATGAAGGCACAGGGCCTCCAGATGATCCTGTGGGAACTATAGTCGGAGGGAAAATCCTCTGCTTCTTCTGCCTGGTGAAATGATTTAGGGGGAACTCTGTGAGGAGCTCCTCAGAGAGTTTTCTGCAATGCATTGACCTTTTCCCCTTGGATAGTTCCCAGAGAGGAACTGATGTAGGTTATTATTATTTTGTTTCTACAGTCTTTTAAACCAGGGCTAGAAAAACCTCCCAAGGGATGGAAAAAAAATCTGAATATCAGGCATTTTATGCTGAAGGAAAACTCCATTTTTCAGTTTATATAATTCATGTCTTAGAAAAAAACAAAGAAAAAATAAAAAAGCTTTCAATAGACAATGGGCTCTATTTTGTCCTCACATGCCGGGCTTAGTTACAAGTGGGCTTTGGGCCAAATTCTGTGCTCAGATACACATGTGCAACTTCTTTTGACTCAAACAGAGCATATATTTCTAGAGATAGAATTTGGCCTTTTTGTGTATGTAAATTATTAGCATTTATTTATTATTTGCATTACATTATAAAGATCAGTGTCCCATTGTTCTACTAGGCCTTCTGAAAACTGAACTATTCATGGTCTCTGCCCCAGTGAGTTTACAGTCTAGGAAGATAAACAAACATATAAAGGTTGGGGAGAGGGAGACAATGAAATATATACAATGTTTTGTATACATGAATATATATATGCTATATATATAGGTGTATATTTAGATGTATAATTACACAGATAAATAAATATTGACTTTCCTCAGTTATCCCTCAGCTGCCTTTCAGACTATTCATATTTTGGCTAGTTTCTTATGACAGAAGTGGTCTTGAGAAGGGACTTGAAGGGGCAACAGGCAGCCCTTATGAATCAGTTCAGGGAGGGTGCACAGTGCTTAAGGAGTGGTGAGGAAGAAAGAACAAAGATATTTGAGAGAAGAGATGTGCAAATCATCCCCTCCCTTTAATTTATGCATGTGCGGTATTCTGCTATTGAATGAAGACTGTAATGTAAACTGACCAGTGGCAGATGATAACAAAGAGCCATAGCACCCATCCACTGTACAGTGGGAGAGGAGCAAAGGAGTATGGGGAAAGGATGAAAAGGACTAGCACAAATGATGAATGGATGATGGGATGAATTGCACCCTCAGGAAGTTCGCAGATGACACTAAGCAGAGGGGAGAGGTAGATACACTGGAGGGTAGGGATAGGGTCCAGAGGGACCTAGACAAATTGGAGGATTGGGCCAAAAGAAATCTGAGGCGGTTCAACAGGGACAAGTACAGAGTCCTCGCAGAGTCCTGCACTTAGGACGGAAGAATTTCATGCACTGCTGCAGGCTGGGGACCGATTGGCTAAGCAGTAGTTCTGCAGAAAAGGACCTGGGGATTACAGTGGATGAGAAGCTGGATATGAGTCAGCAGTGTGCCCTTGTTGCCAATATTGGGCTGTATTAGTAGGAGCATTGCCAGCAGATCGAGGGAACTGATTATTCCCCTCTATTCGGCACTGGTGAGGCCACACCTGGAGTATTGTGTCCAGTTTTGGTCCCCCCATTACAGCAGGGATGTGGACACATTGGAGAGAGTCCAGCGGAGGGCAACAAAAATGATTAGGGGGCTGGAGCACATGACCTACGAGGAGAGGATGAGGGAACTGGGGTTATTTAGTCTGCAGAAGAGAAGAGTAAGGGAGGATTTGATAGCAGCCTTCAACTACCTGAAGGTGGGGTTCCAAAGAGGATGGAGGTAGGCTGTTCTCAGTGGTGGCAGATGACAGAACAAAGAAGCAATGGTCTCAAGTTGCAGTGGGGGTGGTCTAGGCTGGATATTAGGAAACACTATTTCACTAGGAGAGTGGTGAAGCACTGGAATGGGTTACCTAGGGAGATGGTGGAATCTCTATCCTTAGAGGTTTTTAAGGCCCGGCTTGACAAAGCCCTGGCTGGGATGATTTAATTGGTGTTGGTCCTGCTTTGAGCAGGGGATTGGACTAGATGACCTCCTGAGGTCTCTTCCAACCCTAATATTTTATGATTCTATTCATATAAGGGAGAACAGAGCTGACATGGGATACTTTCCTCTCTCCGGAGCCCTGGAAAGACCCTCCATGCAAACCATGTGTGGTTGGAGGTCTGCAGGTTTTGAAGGGAAGGGTGTGGGATAGGGAATGGAGCCAGGAAACAATTGCTCTCTCTGATATGTCCCTTTCCACCCCGGCATATTTCAAAAGGGAAGTCAATGTGGAATGGAATCATTCCAACTCATTAAGAAAATCAACATTTTCCAGGATATATGCTTCTTGTTTCTAGATACATGATTAGGTACTTAACAAATAGGAAATATATAGAATTCTTATTTTGAGGAGGTATGCATGCTATTTCATAGACAAACATCTCTCATTTTGCAAGCTTGTATACTTTTTAAATGCAGCATGTTCAAATACCTTAATGATCTTTGTTAACATACTGAGTGACATTTTAAGCTAAATGACGTATAGTTCATAGCTCTGTAAAAACTCTGCAATTGTATACAATGGATATATTGTGAAGTAAAAGTATAAACATGATTTAAAAATCATTTTGTGATTATAGGATGATGACTGATATTATTAGGAGTTAGGGGATCTTAATGTTCTATTCCTAACTCTGCCACAGATTTCCTGTGTGATCTTGAGCAGCTTAATTACTTTGTGTCTCCGTTTTCCTGGCTGGTAATAATAATAATAAGTACCTGCGCTACATGGGTGTAGTGAAGTTTAATTCATAAGCATTTTCAAAGTGCTTTGAGATCCTTGCATGGAAGGGTACTATAAGAGTGTAAAGTATTATTAGTTATTGTTACCATCTAAACCTATCCTGAAGGAGATTTCAATTAGCTTCTTATGAACATGAATTAATAAATCCTTAAAGAATCATGTACATAGTAATGTAAATGGTTAATGACTACAGTGCAGTAGACTGATACAAAGCTGCGGAAGGAGTGTGCCTTAATGAGGAGTCAGTCAGGAGCCCTGAGGCATGGAATGGGGGGTAGTCTAAAGGACAAAACAGCGTGACACAAAAGCTCAGTAACCCAACTAAATACACATTTATGCTTTATTCATTTGTGCTAGAATCTTTGTCTCTCACACATATCATATCGTGCACAGCAAACAGCCAAACAAACCAAAATACACACATGACACCCAATCCCACTGGATGCAAGTCCATAAGGATTTTGATACCAGCTGCCACAGACTCATAACCTTAGATTATGTTTCAAATTTTCATGGGGCTCCCTAACACATTTTTTAAAAATGGTGAGCAAATCTTAAACATTGTGGAGGTTTAATTTTGCTAAATGTCCCTCAAATCTGGTTGCTGATTGAAAACGTATCCAATCACCTGACATTTTGGGGCTGACGGGCTTCTTTTTGTGACAAAACCCTGGCAGTTAATAGGCACTCAATTGGTGATGGACCGGGTATAAGAACACAGACAGACACTAAGCAGAAGCGAAGAAGGCGGGACTGTAAATTAATAAACAGCCATCTCTGATGTAAGGTCTCACTAAAGTCTTGGTTTATTGTTAAGATTTTTACTAATTTTTGTAGACCAATCAAGTGTGTGCAAAAATGTCTCTGCATCCATTTATGTGGTAGCAGTGCTGGGAAAGTGCAGAGGCAAAGCTCTGATGGGAAGGGTGTAATACAGCAGCTGGATGTTTGAGGACAGACCTAAATTTGTGAAGCAGTCATCTTAGAGAAAGAGGACCCAACTTTTGTCTGAGAAATGGAATGGCAAAGAATGTAGATTCAGCTGCCCTGTTCAGTAGCCAAATAACTTCTGAAGACAGAATGGTTGATATTTTTAAACTGAAGATAACAGAGCAGAGCACCATTTCGACTGTGTCCATTTGATTTTCATTCAGTTGATACTTCTCCTTTCTTGGGAGACAATCTCTTTCCACAACTCTTTTCAGTTTTTGGTTAAGCCTTTTGCTTAAATCTGAAAGGAGACATGGAGTTAGGAGGTGTTTGAACCACCAACCAGATCTAACCTAGGCTACAAAATAAAATTCAGGCACGCCAGTATCAGAAGGAAGTAATCATTCAGGCAAACATATGGTATATGGTGACAATGACCAGCCTCACACCAGAAAGTAGCGTCCTCATTGACCTCCCAGAAATGAGAGGCTGCAGAAAAATGTATCTTTAAAACAGGTTGGAAATCGCATGAGATCAGTCTTTCATGTGAGATTCCAGCTGGTTGTGGGTTCAGATGGGTAAGAAATAGATGGAGAATAATTACAATGTTATGGATGAAACCAGAATCGAAAAAGTGCTTGGAAAGCATGAGAGAAAAAAAACCTAAAAATTTTTCAAACATTAAAAAAATATTTGGTTTGGTTCCTATTTTATCCATAGTGGTTCATCCCTCTCTTGCTAACTCTCTGTTTTTATGAGCATAATTTACATACTTTCCAAATACAAAATAACCTCGTTTTATTTAGTACAGGGTTACTTTACAGTTCAGAAACAAATGTTCCTCTGTGTGTGTGTGTGTGTGTGTGTGTGTGTGTGTAGTTTTCTACAGAAATACAATAAAGTAGAATGGAGCACAGGGTCCATCTCTTGGGTATATTGGTGGTATATTTATCTATCTAGGCAAAGAATTGTAGGCATATCCCAAGGCAAAAGAAAAATGATCATCAATAATATTTCCCCAAAAAGTACAGATCAATGAATCACATCTTTGAGGACCACTCCTAAATGTAAAGCTAGAATACGAATAAGGTAAAAATAAAATGAACTTACTGTAACACTGTCTCTATTCTTGTTCTTCTTTTCCATTCTTTTACTTCTGCTTCAGTTTTATTTTTCTTTCGTCAGGTTTCTTTCATCTGGTTTCTTTTCTCTCCTTGTCACCATATTTTTTTTTCTTGTACCTCCAGTCTCTCTCTCTCTCTCTCAGATGGAGAGGTGATGCGGGTATAAATGCTAAGAGCTGATACGATCTCCGTTGTTATTTCCTGCTCTCTTCCTCTATCCCTCTCCCACTCCCCTTTTCCTCAGGGCTAGGGCATGCATACTCCATTTTCTTCCTCAAGAAACACAATAATTGCCATGCTGGATCAGACTGGAGATCAATCTAGTCCTCTACCCTCTCTCTGAAAGTAGCCAGTACCAGATGTTTCAGAGGAAGGTATAAGAACACCACTGTAGGTTGATATTTGATAATATTCCCACAATTATGTGTCATCCTGATCATTAATAGAGATTGAGTTAAACACCGAAGAATGACATTTAATACCCTTCCCAGAAAATGTTTGTTATAATTAATTATGATAAATTCTGGCTATTGTTGTTATCCATATAAATACCCAATTTCTTTTTTTGAATCTTGCTAAGTTCTTAGCTACATTGACTTCCTATGGCAATGAGTTCCAAAGTCTAATTATACGTTGTGTGTAAAAGTATTTCCTTTATCAGTTTTGAATTTGACACCTTTTAATTTAATTGAATATCCCCTTGTTCCTGTGTTAGAAGACAGAGACAACAGAAGTTTCCAATCTACTTTCTCAGTCCCATGCATTATACTGTAAGCTTTTATAATATTCCCTTTTGATTTCTTTCTAAGGTAATAATCCCTTATCTCCTAAGTCTCCTCATTAGCTATTATTCTTATTATTTGTATTGAGTAAGTGCCTATAGCAGCCAGCCCTCATTGCTCTAGGCATTGCACAAACATATAACAAAAAGACAGTCCATGGAAGAGCATACTATCTACGCAGGAGATAACAGACAACAGCTAGATACAACAAACAGACTAAGGAGAACAAAGTAACGGAGAGAACACAGCATACAAACTACTTACTTTCCCTGGCTCACCCCATTTCTTCTCACGTCCACAGTTGCTCTGTTCTCCTACACAGTGTTCCTTGGTACTCCTGTCCCCGACTCTGGTTCTATCTGCCAACCCTATTAGCCTTTCTTTCTACCCCCTCCTCCCACATACCTTGTTCTCTTTGCTCTTCCAAATCCCCCCTCTCTCTTCCTCCTGGTGTTCAAGGAACCTCAACAATATCTGCCTAACCAGAAACTCAGGCATATTTCGAGGATCTCTCAGGCACTCAGGGCTATCTTCAAAATGTCAGGGCTTTTGGTGGGACTATGGATGTGGGTGCTGTAATCATGAAAATGATGTTTAAGAGAGGGAGAATTGAGAATCCAGAGAGGCCACATGTACCCCATTGTTGTCTGGATTCACTTAAAGTTCTGTGGTGAAATCCTGGCTTAACTGAAGTCAGTGGCAAAACTCCCACTGACTTCAATGGGATCAAAATTTCTGTTCTCTTCTCTTCTAGTTCCAGGAAACTTATTTGACCATGCCTTAAAAGTTGAGTGGATTATGCAATAAGGACTAAGACAAGATCACTGTCATTTCAATTTATAATTCATAATTGTGTATAAAGCAGTGACATGGCAAATAACTGCCAATTGTCTAAAAGTCATTTTCCCATTGAGGTCCTGATCCAAATCCAATTCAAGACTTTCATTGACTCCAATGGGCTTTGATCAGGAAGGCAAATCCTCAATAGAAATAAACTTGCTGAAAAAGGCACAGTGGTAATTTTCACAGTTTGGCATTATGAAAGAGAAAGTGTATAGGTTTTTTGGTATATGTATCATCTTTGGATGTCACTATGGAACAGCATCTTTGAAGGCAAATCACAGACACATATGTATGTATCTTAATAAGTGTGAAAATCAGAAGTGGGAAGAAATGTCCATATTATATCAAATCAGTATGATTCATTTATATAATCACCAACAAAGCAACATTATTCCATAGAAGGAGAAAGCTAATGATTTCTAATAATTCACTCCATATATTACTATTACTATAAATACCACTGAAGTCAACAGGAGTATTTCCATTGACTTCAATAGGAGTTGTATTGGGACTTTAATCAGTAAATAAATGAAGTAACCGTCCCATTAACACTGGAAATATACCATGCACACATAAAGATGTCAGCCTCTCATGTGAAATCTCCTCTCTGAGTAGCAACACTACTGTTACTCTGGTTGTAATTATATCATTGGTGAAAAGCTTGGCATCTGCCCGATTGTTATAATAAGGTTTAAGATCTGCTACTCAGTCAATAGAATAAACTGAAGAATTTCAGTCTGAGCTATTAACTATAATAAAGGGTTTTTTTTGCTATGGAAGCTTTTCCTGGCATTGTCTACATCCCCATCTTTGATCTAGAGGTTGAGACAGACCTGCCTAACCTCTTATTTTCCAGCCTATGTTCTGGCCTCACTGCTGAGAATTTCAGAATTCTGTTGCCTGGCCACCAAAAGCTTTTGATTTCTGGGTTTGGTTTTGTCTTTTTAAAGTCTTCACCTGCAGACAACTAATGGAGGCCACTTCAATTCTTCCATTGGGTAGTGGAAAGGTGGAAAAGTGGAAAGACATACTTACCCTGTCTTCTTTGGTTGCTAGTTCAGTGAGGACTGAGTTTGAAGATGGATCAAGAGAGGGTGAATTGCCAAAGAACTGAGTGCAGTGAGGAGTAGCCTGGGGGATGGAACATCTCAACTGGCCCAGAGGCACTGAGTAGCAAAACAGCTGGTCAGCGGAGTTATCTTCTTGCTTGTAGAATCAAGATTTGGGAACAGGGTGTGGTGAGACGAGCAAAGGACAAACAGAAGATGGGGAAAATGAGGCTAATTGACCTTAAGGAGCAGGGAAATAGACAGAGTTGGGAGAGCTCACAAGGGAAGACAGACATGGGAAAACAAAAGGGAAGAATTTCCATGAGGGGATTGAAGATTTGGAAACTCAGAGAATAACGGTAGCCCTAGTCTTCTCCAGAGGCAGGAGGAGAGTGGCCCCTAAAGTTGCCACAGATGGGAGACAGGCCGGTTATCTTCCCCCTAAGACACCATCATCTCCAAGGAAAGTAGAAGAGAAGATTTGCTTACTTTCCCATTAAGTTGAACATATGCACATTTACAGTTTTAATGAATAGTGATGCACATTTGACAAACACAGATATTTTTACCTAAGATGCAGGAATCTAATTTAGTTTCCTGGGATGAAATTACCTCTCTATTTATGATTATTATTATTATCTACTATTTGAATTATAGGACTCTCTAGGGGCCTTAAAACCGCATTGGGGTCCCATTATACTGGACACACAGACACATAGACACTTAATGAAAAGACAGCCCCTCCTCTGAAGAGCTTACAACCTAAGTATAAAATGAAAGACAACTGGTGGATACAGCAAACAGATGGGGAAGCACAAGAGTTCGATCATTTTGATTAGTGTAATAAGCCACAGTCACAGCACACCAACTGCCTAGTGTTTTGTAGGCATTGCAACAGAGGTGAGTTTTAAAGAGAGCTTTGAAGGAGCATAATGTATTCTCTTGCAGATTTGTATGGGGAGCTCCTCCCATGGAGAAGTGGTGGCAGGGAAGAAAGCACAAAGGTGAGGTGGAAAAATGTGTCTACTGGGCAATAGAGGCTGGTATCATTATCAGAGTGTAGGTGGGGATCAATGACTCAATAGTATATAAGAGATGATAGGGAGGACATGGCTAGAAAGTGAAGACAAGTCATTTGTATTTGGTGCAGTGGAGAAAACAGAGCTGGTAGGCAGATGCAAAGAGCCAGGAAGGAGATCTCTGCAGCAGGATTTTGAATGAATTTTAGAGGGTAGGATGGCATTTGTCAGGTCCAGACAGGAGAACGTTGCAGTGGTCAAGATGAGAAAATGATGAGGGCTTGGCTGAGAGTGGCTTGAATGTGTAGGCTTGGAGAGATGGTGCAGTCAAAGATGAGATCCAAGTTACAGGCCTGAGTGATAAAGATGATGATGGTATCCATGGAGATTCACAAAGGGGGAGAAGCGCTTATATTAGCCATATTGAGTTTAACTTGGCCAGACATCAAAAGGAAATTCCAGAAAGAAAGGTCAAAATGTAGTTTGGACAGAAGAGAGTGGTGAGGTAGATCTGTGAGTTGTCAGTCTAAAGATGGTAGCTGAAGCCGTGTTTTTGAGTGAGATCACCAAGAGAGATAGATATGAGGAGGGGGCCAAGGACAAAACCCTGTGGGGCCCCCAGTGAAAGCTGCAATGTGGACAAAGAGGATCCTCCAAATGAGATGCTGTGGGAGCAATTAGAGAGGAGACAACAAAATCAGGAAAGGGAGAATGAGGGAGAATAAGACTAGAAGAAGAACATGGTCAGTGGCATCAAAAGCAACTGAAGACCAGAGGCAAATAGATGGCTATGGAACTTCATGGGAAATAAAATAATGCAGTTAATTTGTAAACTCACCAGACACGGCAATCTGATCGTGCGGGTTTCGGAAGCACTACTTTTAAACTGTACGTATAGGAAACCTCAGCTTTTATGCAAAAAAACCCAGAATGAATGAGTTTGATTCAGTCAAGCCAGGATATCGCATGATGGCGGAACCTTAGTAGTAAAAACTTTGTTTGGAGAAGGGCTGTTGTAGAGAGAGAAGGGAGCCTGCAGCCAGTCAGGGGTGAGTATCTAGGGGATTTTCTGATTCTGCTCCCTTGATAGCTTCTGCCATATTTTAATGCTGCTCTCCCTTGGTAGAATCTCTGGTGGAAGGTAACTGTGCAAACTTAGCCTACCATCTTGTCATATCCAGAGAAGGCTCCTGGTGCAGCAACATGCAGTTTGCATCCCTGGGTACCAGCAGGGCTGAACTGAGCATAGTGTCTTTTGGAAAGTAACAGCATTCTCTCAGATAGCAACAAGGGAAAACTGATGGCTTTGCTGGGTAACAGAGTTTCCCGATGAAATTTCCCCATACAGTGAATCCTATTTGCCTCATTACTCTTAAAACGTTGATTGAAAAACACTTTTTAATTGTATTACTTAATTGTTTAATTTAGGGCCATTACTATACAATCCCATACAAAATATTAGTTCAGACAACATTAGCTTGTACAATAAAGCATTAAGAAGTCAGGAAATATGAAAGGTAAGGTTGACTGGGCATACTTTACTCTAATCCCTTTGTGCATCTGCATTAAAATGCAGCCTAATTATTGACAAGAATTGCCTGTTACTATTTCTCAAATATAACATTTTGTGAATTCTCAGAGAAGGTGTTTGACTCAGAAAGTTTATGCACGCATAACTCTAAAGCTACTCAGAGTCCTCAAATCTATCATGGTTTGTAGTTTTTAGATCTTCAAGATATAAACATCAAGGAATGTTTGAAGAAAATCACTTTGGAAGTTTTAAAGTTATGAAGGATTCAATCTGGCATATTCTGAGAAAAGGTTCATAGTTCATAAACAGGACAGGAATTTTCATCTCAGCATGAGTGGCAGCACATTTTCAAATGAACATAACTGGGTCACTTGACAGTCACAATAGTTTTTAAACTAAGCAAAATATATACATGTACCTAGTATATTTCAGGTTTAAATGGTTAGCCTTTTTGTATCATACTGCTCTAAGAATGTTGTAATGGTTTTAATTATTTTTTTTTATAATGAGGAAAAATGCCTGCTCGTCATCTTTCCTAACCTTCAAATGACTGAAGAGAGTCTAATCCAATCATTAAAAAACACCTCATTTTATGAGTAAGACCAAGCATAGAAATATTCAGCCCAATTTCAGAAAATTAAGATCATATGAGAACAGTGGGTTTGTAACAGAAATGGATTTGCAACCTTATAGAACCTGTTTTGTACGTAGAGCTTGTAAAACTTCAGCCTACTGTAATACTATCATGTTACTTTTCATAAAAGAGTCCCTGTTCTTTTATTTTTTTTCTACTAGATTTTTATCTTTCTCTCACTTGCTGATTCGTATTATGCAGCTTTTGATTTATATGCCAACTGATTTATTTGCTACCACAATTCTCTAGGTTCCCAAACCATAAAGGAACTTATTTAAAACATACATCATAATACAAATATAAATGTAATGTTAACAAAAATGACAATAAAACAAGCTCCAAGCCACTCACACATTCACTACGGAGCTTGCTTTTCAGAAAAATCCTAAGTGAACATATAGGGTAAAATCCTGGCACAATGGACATCAATGAAATGTTGCCATTGACTTCAGCAGGCCCAGGATTTCACCCGCAGGCTTTGCAGTGTGCCCAGGTGGTCAACAAACTCAGGCTTTGTTGAACCAAGCAGGTCCAAGCTGAATTTTCCTACTTCCTTCTACTACGAACATCTTTTCTAGCTTTAACATCTATGTATTCTACATCTGCTCTCAAACTACTTCTCACAGTTCATCTCAGAGCTAGAAACCTGCTTTGCTCAAGTCCACATGCCATGGAAAGAAAGAGCAATGGCTTTCCTCAAAAATAAAATCCATCATGTATCTCCCCATCTATCCATTCTTTTATATCACCATAGTATCTGAAGGTTTTCCTCCTCCTCACTGGGCCAGTTTGGTCCCTAGGGAATTCTATTAAAATGCATTAAATACAGGTTTGCTTCCAGTCCCTGGAAGGCTCTTTATTAGTACAGTGCCTATGTGTTGGTTTTCCCTCTTTAATTACCATACTTCATGAAATACAAAATTCTCATAAGGCAGGATAGCACATGCATAAGCAGGGATATAGCTAAAATATGCTATATCAATAGAGGTGCAAATAATTTTGTATGACAAGATATCAAAATAGTTTGATAAAACAGGCATCTTTAAAATGTTTCTTTTTATCTTACCATTAAGAAAATATTAATGATTCTAGCAATATTCTTGTTTCTAAGTATATCTGCTCAAATAAAAAATTCTTACCTGACAATAAAAATAAGGTCTTCAAGGCTGTCCACTGAACTAATGTTCCAGAACTATTGTCAAACAAGTAATTAAATTTGTATTACATCCTAAATACCATTGACCTTGCAATATCCCTTTAAATGAAGTCTCCTCAATAACTGTGTATCTAATTTAAGCTCACCAAATGACTTATACGTTAAATCACCAGTTGAGTAGCATGATTGTGTATAAACTCTATGAAGTGTACTATATGTATGAAGTAATTGTTCACTGTAAACAAATGCAATCTTTGTAACCCATTGATATATATGGAACAAATAACAAATAATTGTCAATTATGGGGATGCAATTCCAGTAGGAGTTCAGGTGCCATCCTAAAGTATAGCCCTTATTGTGCACTCGCAACTGTGCAGACAGACCCTGGTACCCGTGTGGAGCTTCATGGATCCTTTGGAATTGATCTAGCAGTTTTCAGTGTGGACTGTGTGAATGAAGTGGCTTTTTTTCATTTTTTTTGGTCACTAGAGTCATTCAATAGAATAATAACCTTGCAATTATAATTATGCGTCCCCCCTTATTTACATAAAATACCAGCTCTTTAAACTGCACCTCACTACTACCTATACTCCCTTAATACCATTCTTTCTGGGTCCGAGATTCTTAAATGCCACCTGCTAGTGAGCTTTTCTTCTCTCTTCCAAATAATGATGGTTATGAGTCAGAGTCTAATATGGATCCACATTCTTTTACATTTGATGGACTCCCATTCTCAGGTGTGAAATCATGATGGAGCTTTTTTCACATAAGTTGAATGTTAACAGCATTCCATGTATTATGCAATAACTATCTTTGTAATCCTAACAAGTAGGACTATATAAAAGTTTTATAAGTAAACTCCAAATCATACAAAATTGGCATTGTTTGGGGCTTCAGAGGTTTTTGGACCTCTTGGAGAAGTTTGTGAGTCTGCTAGAGATTCATGAAAACGATAAAGAGGTATTAGAAGGACGTTTCCCATTTCCTAATAGCTCCAGAACACCTCACTTACTTGTTGGCATCTTCCAGGAGGCAGACCAATAATTTGCTCTTCTCCTCTAATGTCTTTGGGGGTAGGTAATATGTTAAGTAACAGTGCCAACCCAAATCACCATGGTGCTTCTCACAAGGGGTGGAGATGGACATACTGTATATCTCAGAGTTGCTTCCTTATTTACAGGCAAAAGTATCTGCCATATCCAGCATCTCTTATATGCAGTCAGAATAATAGGTTTTCTTATTTATTTATTTAATTATTATTATTTATTATAGTAGCACCAAGAGGTCCCAACCAAGATGGGGAGCACATTGTACTGAGTGATGTTCAAATAGTTAAAGACAGTTCCTACCTTAAAGATCTCACAATCTAAATGGATAAGGCAGATGACAATTATAGAAAAACAATTAACTAATTATCCATTTCAGAGTTGTGTACTGGTGCCCAGTGTCACTGTCTCTGGCAAAGGGACCTTTTTTTAAAACAAATTGCCCTACACAGCCTTCCTGCCTCCTTCTTCCCCATTGTCCAGGTGCCCCAGACAGCCGGTAATACTATGGCTGATACATGGTCACTCCACAGAAATCGAAAAATGTCAGGGGTAGGAGGTGGGGAATCTATCCTCATCCTCCCCCCCTCCCCACCCATGTTCTAGCTACCTTTCTTGACCCACTTAATTTCCTTTGCTAACCTAGGATGATTCATCTCCCTAGATTAACAACAGCATCACCCCATCTGCCCCACAATCTCATGCTCCCCTATATAAGACCTGAAGAACAATTAGAAAAACTGCTGCCAATCAAGAAGCAGCCCTCAACAAATATATTTCAGTGACGCCTTCTAAAATGTTTCCAAATACTGTAGGTAAAAAGCCATTCCAAAAAAGGCTACCTCACCTGTATTCCTAAACTCCGAAGTTACACATTTATCACTTAGCTCAACTTAGAAAAACCTTTGATTCTGACTCAGTGATGCCAGCAAACAGCATTTCATAAGTAGGAAAAAAGTCTAAATTGCCAATTGGAGTCTGGCAGGAGCTAGTGACTGGACAGGAGAAGAGAGGTATGAGGAGTTATATGAAATGTGCTGTCCAGTTTTTCTAATTTTACATGTTCATTTTACTTTAAAGTATGATTATACAAAACAAGCCAAACCGTGATACCCAAATTGACTTAATATGTGACAGAATGATAACTGCACAAAAATTAATAGTATAGTAATCAAACTAAAACATCTTCTCCAAATAAAAAATATGAATTAAAAGGCTTTTAGCTTTTGAGAAAGGGAATCCCATTGTAATTAGATCATGAACTAAGGCCTTTCACTGCTGAAAATTCATACTGTGCACTGTTTAAGTGCCACCTCTTGATTCTCCTACAGCAGATACTAATAGCAAACTCTATTCTGGTTTTCTTTGTGCAAACCCAATCACATCACATCAAATTATACAACTAATTAACACAAACTCCTTAAAAATGGCATATTATTTTGGCAAGCCAAATTAATGTCAGTCCCCTGAAACCATGTTTAGTAATTCCCACTGACTATAGTAACGCCTACTACTGAGAGAAGGGCTAATCAAATACAGGCTCTCCTGCTGATGAGCTGAACCAAGTATCCAGATGTTTCTGCCTTCTAGGCTAATGAAATGTCATGGATGTTTTTACCTCCATCTATATGAAGAACTAATTCCATCATGGTCATGATCCAGGTAGTCCTTGTTTGTTTAATACTGGTTACTTTAGTATCGCTGTGCTGACCCCAGGGGAGACAGACAGACACACACACACGTCTTGCTAAACAAAACTACTGTCTGAACCTGTTAGAGATGCATTGCTGTTGCAAGCCCACTATTGGAGTCTACTTCTGTGTCTTCCCTACCACAATGTGGAGAGTGAAATGGAAATTGATGAATCTTGTAGAAAAAAATCCATCTTACATTGTGTTGTATATAAAAGCTGGCCAAAATATGTTTTTTGTTTATGACTAAGAGGACCCATTGGCATTAAATTACTTAATGAGATGTCTATTGCAATTAAAAAAGCCATAACATTTATATTAACATTTTAAAGTTTGGTTATTCTGGGAGTGTCTGTTTACATGAGTCTAAATGGGGGATAATGAACATGATGAAGTGTTCCATATTAAAACAGAGTACTGTGTAACTGCCTAGTAAAATCCTAATATTAAACTATATAGTATAACTTACAAGATAGTGTAAAAGCCTTATATTTAGATTTAGCCCATCTTGAGTCTCAAATAATGGACTTGTGATTAAATATGAATACAAATGAAAGAATGCATTTGCATGTAATCTTACAGCATATATTTTCATGATACATTTGTTTCAAGACGCTTACAGTATACCTTGAACGATGATATATCCATTTTCAGAAACAGCAAGCGTTAATTTAAAGATACGGTATAATTATTTTTCAGCCATGTTTTACAGCTTTATCATACTTGCACCTTTTCTTGACTGCTAGATGCCAATACATGATACAAGAAAGCATACTCTAGCAGGCTCACTAGCAAATTCTTTTTCTGGTACTAAACTGATATCTGACACATTTA
Source organism: Chelydra serpentina (assembly GCA_037349315.1). Taxonomy (NCBI): domain Eukaryota; kingdom Metazoa; phylum Chordata; order Testudines; family Chelydridae; genus Chelydra; species Chelydra serpentina. The sequence goes on from JBAIAC010000004.1 coordinate 112,025,144, forward strand.
ACAATATGCATACGGAGGCAAGGAATTATGTTTATTGATGCAGCTTTTGTGAACAAATTCAGAGAAATTTTTTTAGCAAAGAAAAACCTTACAGCATAGTCCATTCTTTTGTTTGCTTTATAGTAATTTATGTACTGGTACATATAGAATATAAGCAGAAGTTTCCCTTTACATACTGTACATTTCCTTACACTGTTCATTTTTTTTATACAATCTTTTCTGAAGCACCCATTACCATAGTATCTGGGCATCAGTTAACATACGTTTCGATGTGACAATAATTTACACCAGGAGGAACAAAACTCTGCAGAAACTTTGCCAATTTAATCTAGTAATTCAGGAGAATGCAATTGACAGCTGGGCCCAATTTGCTGGTTTAGTGGGAAGCTCACTGCAAGAGATGGTCTTTCATCTCATCATAAGGAAAGACTTGGACTGAGCGTGTAGCTGTGAATTCCAGAGGTGAGGGCATTTAGATGAGAATGCCCTGGCTCTAACTTCAGAAAATTAAAACTTGGTTCTATTGGTCTTAACTATGGCTGGCCAAAAAACAAGAATGCCATTTTGTGAAAAAAATTGAGGTTTTGACATTTGTTTTTGTTCTGCATTGGAATGAAACTGAGACCTTTTGAATTTTTTTGAAAAAAACAACAACAACCCCAGAGTGGGAGAGGGTGAACACAGCCCTGTATCCCAGAATAGCCAGTAACCCAGCGGCCAAGGGTACGCTCCGTTAGTATGTGGGAGACACAGGTTAAAGCTCCTACTCTGTCTGAGGTTGAGGAGGGACTTGAACCTGGGTCTTCTGCTTCCATCCTGGTTATGTGAAATCTGCACTGAAACTGATGCATTTCTGTGAAAAGTTTGGGTTTTGATGAATCAGCATTTTCTGATGGAAAAACATTTTGTCAAAAAATTTGTGACTGGCTTTAGTGTTAACATCTCTGATGAACACAGTTGCCATAGCTGGAGATGCCTGAATAGTGAGAGAGGCAGTCCTTTAGATAGTCAGGCCTAAATCCACATTCAACTCACAATAAAACCAGGACTTTGAAATTTAACCAGAACCTGGGTGTGTGCTAATGCAGAGCATATAGTTTTTGTGTGATAGTAATCTGGCACTTCACTCAGCCTGCAAGTTGCTGTTTATTGAACCTATCACAGTTTCTGGATGGCTTTCAGGGTCAACTCTGGACAGAGGGATGTGAAATAACTGAGCCTTATACTCATCAAATCATTCATCATTGTGGCCAGGCCCATATCTAAAAAGTAAGGTATGCAGTCTGTATCTGCATGTCCAGCAACATTGATAAGCCTGGAAACATCCCAAAGTTTCACACCATCTTGAGAACTGGTGTTGTCCTGGCTTCTGCTGGTTCCTCCAACACCTTCTCTCTGCTTAGCAGCATATGTCTTGCAACTTTATCACTTTTCCAAAGCTGAGGAAGTTTTGAAAAATGACAGAATGGAAAAAGGAAAAAAAGAAACAGGAATAAGTGAAAAAAAAATCTAGTCATCACTGAGAGGATTCAAAAGTAAAAATGGAGGAGAAATGGAAAAAAAATCCCAAATTTCAGTTTAAAAAAAAAATTTAATTTAAAAACTACGAGAAATTTTTCATTTGTTCCGAAATCTCCCATGAGAGATTTTGAAGCCTTCCATGTGAGATTTCATTGTTCATAAGCCCTATTTTCAACAGGAAAAATTTTTAGTTGAGAAATCTTCCACCAGTTTTAATGTTGTACCTGGCCCATATCTCTATAATGGAATGAACAAGAATCCAACAAACACTCCTGAGCTTTGGGGAACTTTGGACCTAAATCTGAACTTTTGGCTCAAGATCAATTTTAATGTAGAGTAAGGAACATTGACGAGAGACAGAATTTAAGAGAAACAGCAGTAGCAACAGGAAACAAATTGTACTGAGGATGGACAATGGGAAGTAGGAACATTTTAATATTATCAGACAGTTTTGTAAACTTGGGAAATTAAATATTCATTTGGAGAGGGTGAAAATGAATATTCTATATTGTCCAGTGAATTTTCCCAAATGAAAGAGGCTTTATTTTCTTACAGGGGCATTTTCCTATAAGGTGTTTTGTGCCAAAAAAGAGCAAAAACCACCTTGAACAATCAAAATTAAAAAGCAGTAATTTTGGACAAAGGGTTGCATTTAAAATCATACAGTCATACAAGGATAAATCTGGCCCATACACTTTTCAGTTAGTAAATATCCTTCATAGAGCTATGCAGTCCTTGCTTGGTCACGCAGTCTGGACTACAATTCTTTACTTCCATTGTACTCAAGACTGACTTAGGTCTGCAGGATTTGGTACTAAGTGTTTCACTTTATGAGAGACAGGTTTAACCAGGCACGACTATGTTTTGCACAAAAACCTTTTATTACTACAGTTTGTAATAGTCATATGTGTATGTTCCCATTGGGCCCCTGAATAAAGTCTGGAGAAAAACCACAGAGGCAATAGTCCTGCTGCTGCAGGATGCTGAACCTCTCTGAACCTTTGGATGTTCATTCCCCCCCTTAGTTTTTTCCTGTCCAGTTTTCCATCATTTTCATGTTCACCAATTCTGAATAGTTTTCAGTGATGTTATTGTCACATATTTTTCTACACCAGCAAGATAGATAAAAATCTACTTCTGACATCAAACCAGCCTATTTAACACAAAGGAAACAAATAGTTTTTAAACCACTGCCCTCTGAAAAGTCAAAACAATCCAGTACATGTAACAGGCTTCACATGAAGGCCCACACAAGTTTATTCAACATTTTGGATATCACCTTGTACAGAGGAATCATGTGGCCTTTGGGAACATAGGAATTGATTTATGGGTCCATTTAGTCTACGATCTTGTCTCAGACCATGACCGGGATGAGATACTTCAGAAAGCAGCACAATAAACCCTGCAATGGACAGTTATGTAATCATCTGACCCTAAGTTCTTCTTCCTAATTCCAGACAGCCAATGAGTGGCTTATACTCTGAAGCATGGGGCTTTATTACCCCCACTCCTCTTTTTTAATCCTAGTTAATGCAACTGGGGATTTTATCATCATACACATCAATTTCTAAACTGTTATTTGAATTCTGCTGAGATTTTGGACTCAATGATCTATTTTAGCAATGAGTTCCCCAGTCTAATTATGTGTTGTGTGAATTTCCCCCCTTTTATAAATTTAAATGATTCATTATGAATTATTCACTTATCCTAGAATAAAATAAAATGCACATTTTGGAACTTTAATGGTTCTTAAAAGAATTGGGTAAATTAGTCATAGCAAATAACTTATTCATAAGAACGTAAGAACATAATAATGGCCATACTGGTCAGATCAATGGTCCATCTAGCCCAATATCCTGTCTTCCGACAGTGGCCAGTGTCAGATGTTTCAGAGGAAATGAACAGAACAGGACAATTATTGAATGATTCATTCCATCATCCAGTCCCAGCTTCTAGTAGTCAGAGGTTTAGGAACACACAGAACATGGGGTTTCATCCGTGACCACCTTGGTTACTTGCCATTGATGGACCTATTCGTCATGAACTTATCTAATTATTTTTGAACCCAGTTATACTTTTGGCCTTCACAACATCCCCTGACAACAAGTTCCACAGGTTGATGGTACATTGTGTGAAGTATTTTCTTCTATTTGTTTTATACCTGCTGCCTATTAATTTAATTGGGTGACCTGGTTTTTATGTTATGTGTATGGGTAAATAACACTTCATTATTCACTGTTTCCACACCATGATTTTATCGACGTCTATCCTATCCCTCTTAAGTCGTCTCTTTTCTGCATCGCAAGCAAGGGAAAAAAATTCAGAGGGATGAGTTGCAGACCAAACTGGACAAACAAGCCTCTCAAACAGATTATTAAGAGAAAGCAGAAAGCCTACAAGGAATGGAAGATGAGAAAGATCAGCAAGGAAAGCTACCTCTTGGAGGTCAGAAAGTGTAGGGAAAAAGTGAAAAATACCAAAAGCCAAGCCAAGTTGGACATCGGAAAGGAAATTAAAACCAAAAGTAAAAAGTTCTATAGCCATATAAATAAAAAAAAAACAAGGAAAGAAGAAATGGGACCACTAACTACTGAGGATGGGGTGGAGATTAAAGACAATCAGGCACGGCCCAACATCTAAATGAATACTTCCCCCCAGTTTTTAACAACGGAGGTGTAGTGGCAGGGTGGCTAATAGAAAAGAGGATATGGAAGTAAAAATTACCACATCTGAGATGGAAGTCAGATGCAAACAGCTTAATGGGACCAAATTGGTGGAGCCTAGATAATCTCCATGCAAGAATATTAAAGGAACTGGCATGTGACATGTAAGTCCTACAGCAAGGATTTTTAAAGAATCTGTAAACTTGGGAGTCATATCCTCTGACTGGAGAATTGTGACTATAATACCTATTTTTAAGAAAGGGAAAAAATCCAGGAAATTACAGGCCTGTTAGTTCGACATCAATTCTATGCAAGGTCTTGGAACAAATTTTAAAAGAGAAAGTAGTTAAGGACATAGAGGTAAATGATAACTGAGTAAAATACACCATGGTTTTAGAAAAGGTAAGATTGTGCCAGACCAACCTGAGCTCTTTCTTTGAGAATATAAATTATTTTTTTAGACAAAGGAAATGCAGTAGATCTATTCTACCTGGATCTCAGTAAGGCATTCGATACAGCTCCACATGAGAAATTATTAGTTAAATTGGAGAAGATGGAGATTAACATGAGAACTGAAAGGTGGATAAGGAACTGGTTAAAAAGGAGACTACAACAGGTCATAATGAAAGGTGAACTGTCCGGCTGGAGGAACGTTACTAGTGAAGTTCCCAAAGAGTCTGTCTTGGGGCCAATCTTATTTAACATTTTCATTCATGACCCTGTCACAAAAATTGGGAACGTGCTAATGAAATCTGTGGCTAATACAAAGTTGGGAGGTATTGCCAGTATGGAGGAGGATGACCTGGATGATCTTGAAAACTGGAGTAATAGAAATGGAATGAAATTTAATACTGCAAAGTCATGCATTTAGGGACTAACAATAATGTTTGCTATAGATTGGGGACGTATCAGTTGGAAGTGACAGAGTAGGGAAAAAACCTGGGTGTATATTGGTTGACCACAGGATGACTATGAATTACCAGTGTGATGCAAACATGAAAAAGGCTAATGCAATTCTAGGATGCGTCAGGCTAAGTATATAGCTGAACAAATATTATCTAAAGTGAGGCCCCTGGGTAGGTTGTTAGAAGCAGGGATTGAACTGCAGATCTCTGGATGTTTTTACTGCATAAACTCAAAGACCCAGATGTAGCACTTCTAAACCTGTTTGTGGTCAGGCCACTACAGGAGGACAGAGAGAAACATCATGTAAAGGTGGATTATAAAGCTGGTCAGAAAACGCAGATTAGTTGAAAGTGAAATGTTTTGTGAAGACATGTTGCCTTTAATGAAAATTCATTTAAAAATGAAAAACTGGAAAAACAGTGTTTTGATAGTGATGGAGAGATTAGTGGGATACTACAAACAGTGCTCCAGTCCAGAGCAGGAGTCATATGTGCACCTGCATTGCAATTTTTGTTTTCATTTTTAAATTTACAAATATCATTGGAGCACTGGCAAAAGCTGAGAACATTTCTTTTGCTGTGTGTGTGAGGCTGAATATTGTCCTGACCTATGCACAGATGAAATGGTGATTTAGCTTGGGCAAACTGTGGCATAAGGTTTGTTAGGGATTTGCAAATATAGAAAAAGGAGGAATCTGTAATCTGACAGTGATTACTGAATTTCTGCAACCTATGATTAAGGCTCGAAAAGAAGTTAAATTCACTCTTTTGAGTCTAACAGATGCATCAAATGTGAACATGGAAGAAATCACATTTCTGATTGTGAAGTATTCCATAAAAATCATAGGAAAGGGAACTGAAAAAAAGCAGAAATAAAGATTTTGATCCAGTTTAAGTCCACACATGCTGATGCATTATTGAACAGTTATTTCTTCCAGTTAATCATTACATGCACTCCTACACTCTTAAAAACAACATGAGGAATACTTCTTGGACAGAGAAGAAAACTGCACACAATAGATATTTGAGTGAGAAGTGTAAGAACCAACAAAATAACAGTTCTCCATTCTGCACAGAAACTATATTTCTTTACAACTAGGTTATTTCATGAGTAATTTCAGAGCATTAGTATATATTGTGTTATTTTGTACAGCTTCTTGTACAGAGACAATTCAATAAATGAAAAGTCTGGATTCTAAGTATTATTATTATATTTGTTCAGATTTGCTTTGTGATGCAAGATTCTTTTGATTGCTTCAGTCCTACAAAAATCCCCTGTTGTTTATTGTAAACAACAAATTGTTTTATTTCTTTTGGTTTGCAACTTTCATTTTCTTCTGTTGCTATAATTTCCACCATTGTTAACATGAACACACTTTAATACAAAAGTGGTTTTATATTTAACTGTACCTTCCTCTGCTTTGTTGGCTATAGAAATATTCCAGGTGATGTGAAACAGGTGGGAAGCAAGAGTAAATCACCCCACCCTCTCACCAGAGGGAACTGAACTATCCACGGTGTATTTTAGGTCCATTTATGATGGGGTGAGTAATGCATGCATGTATAAATTTCTGACTGCACCCTTTGCTAGCTGTATTTACATATTAAATTAGAAAACTATCTAGCAGCACAGCTAACCTTATTGTCAGTGAAATATCAAATTATTCTTATTATATCATTATGCCATGGGACCTTCACAAAGGAATCCTGTAATTGTACTAAAAAGTGTCATAGGAAATGGCACACTTTGTGTTTAGTAGCTCAGACTTATCAGTTTCACATGCTTAACTAAAGCATTAGCATGCTTTAAATTTCCCCCCCCGGACTGAGATTTCCTACTTGGTTGAAACTTGGGGGGTGAGGGGGAGGAAGAGGAGAAGGGAGTTGTGACTTCTCACAACAATAATGTATCTCATATTCATACAGAAGAAGAATGTTGTAGGCTAGGGGTGCCAAACTTACTCTGTGGAGAGAGACAAATTGCATTTTTAATTGTTTTCTGTTAGCCTACTCTTCAAAGCTAGAGCCATTTACTGCACTCAGTCCATATTCATAGATTCATGGATTTTAAGGCCATTGTGATGATCTAGTCTGATTTTTAGGCTCTTGCATAACACTGTCCTAGGACTTTCCTGTATTAAGTCTTGCTGCCATAAATCCTCAATATTCCCCACTGATGACAGTGGGTGGTTTGCACATAGATCAAGAGTAGAATATGGCTCTTCTATAGTAACTAAAGGTTTAGTTAGTAATTTTACTGTTCCATTCAACAGCACTCAGTGTAGAAAATATGATGCAAGACACTTTTAGGATTACTGTTATTTCTGCCCTTTGTTTATTTATAAGTTGATTTATCTGAACAACTGCATGTGTAAAATTAGGCATAAGAGCATACCTACCTTAAATCTGTCCTTTAAAGGACCATCACTAGGTTTCAAAGTCAACATCATATTGAAATAAATAAAATCAGTTCATACCTTACTCAGCCTTTGGTTCATGCTGTTTAATAGAGGACTGCATCAGTTCCAATTCAAAATATTTTCTTTTCAACCATAGTGGGCTAGAAACCTGGTCTTAAAATGAAAGTTTGCATGCTGCATAATCTGAATCAGCCATGGGGGCTGGATAAACTATAAATTTGACATTTCCAATCTGTAGGAATCATTCAATCAAACATTGAAATGTAGCCGCTTCAGAACTGGGATGTGGCAGCTGTTTAAGGATCCAGTCTCACAAAGTACTGAAAACCTCCCGCTGAATTCAAAAGGAGCAGAATATGTCCAGCAGCTCACAGTAAAGATTCAGTACTTCACATGCCTAGATCCTAATTGCATACAACAACATTAACATCCTATAATCTCTTTATCTCCCTTGCACCCAATCTCATCCTCTCCCTTACCCTTCTCCTTAACCTCTGCTTATGCCCAAATAAATTTATTAGCCCTGGTCTACACTACGAGTTTAGGTCAAATTTAGCAGCATTAGATCGATTTAACCCTGCACCCGTCCACACGACGAAGCCATTTTTGTCGACTTAAAGAACTCTTAAAATAGATTTCTGTACCCCTTCCCGACGAGGGGATTAGCGCGAAATCGACATCGCCGGGTTGAATTTGGGGTAATGTGGATGCAATTCGACGGTATTGGCCTCCGGGAGCTATCCTAGAGTTGCCCGGCCTTACGTGTTTGATCTCTCACACCAAACCGGCAGGCCCTCAATATAAGAGGAAAAATGCGACCTAGTACAGAAAGCACATGTACTATATAATGTTAACAGCTTGGCTCACCATGAAAGAATCTACCCATTATTCTCTAAAATGTGTCTTTTTCAATACTACTCTCCCTTTTTTTCTCCCGCAGCTGCAAATGTTTCAGTGCTCCCCCTATCATCTCCATCCCAGAGGCTAGCGCAGATAAGAAGGCAAAAAAACCTCACGCGCGATGAAATGTTCTCTGAGCTCATGCAGTCCTCCCACACTAAAAGAGCTCAGCAGAATGCGTGGAGGCAAACAATGGCAGAGACCAGGAAAGCAGAAAATGAATGCGAGGACAGGAGGGATGAGCAAGATGAGAGATTGTGGGAGCAAGAGGAGAGGTGGCGGCAGCATGATGAGAGGAGGCAGGATGCAATGCTGAGGCTACTGGGGGCTCAAACTGATATGCTCTGTCGTCAGGTGGAGCTGCAGGAAAGTCAGCAGGATTATAGACTGCTGCTGCAGCCCCTGTGCAACCGTCCTCTCTCTCCCCCAAGTTCCATAGCCTTCTCACCCAGATGCCCAAGAACGCGGGGGTGGGGCTTTCGGGGGCTCCGGGCACCCAACCACTCCACCCCAGAGGACTGCCCAAGCAACAGAAGGCTGGCATTCAATAAGTTTTGAAGTGCAGTGTGGCCTTGTCCTTCCCTCCTCCCCTCATCCACCACCAGACCCAGTGCTTCCCTCCTCCCCAACCTCTCCCAGGCTACCTTGGCAGTTATCCCCCTATTTGTGTGATGAATTAATAAAGAATGCATGATTTTGAAACAACAATGACTTTATTGCCTCTGCAAGCGGTGATCCGAAGGGGGGAGGGTGGTTGGTTTACAGGGAAGTAGAGTGAACCAAGGGGGCAGGTTTTCATCAAGGAGAAACAAACAGAACTGTCGTACCATAGCCTGGCCAGTCATGAAACTGGTTTTCAAAGCTTCTCTGATGCGCAGAGCGCCCTGCTGTGCTCTTCTAATCTCCCTGGTGTCTGGCTGCACGTAATCAGCAGCCAGGCGATTTACCTCAACCTCCCACCCCGCCATAAACGTCTCCCCCTTACTCTCACAGAGCTCACAGCAAGCAGCAATAACAATGGGAATATTGGTTTCGCTGAGGTCTAACTGAGTCAGTAAACTGCGCCAGCGCGCTTTTAAAAATCCAAATGCACATTCTACCACCATTCTGCACTTGCTCAGCCTATAGTTGAACAGCTCCTTACTACTGTCCAGGATGCCTGTGTATGGCTTCATGAGCCAGGCATTAAGGGGTAGGCTGGGTCCCCAACTATAACTATAGGCATTTCAACATCCCCAACAGTTATTTTCTGGTCTGGGAAGTAAGTCCCTTCCTGCAGCTGTTCAAACAGACCAGAGTTCCTGAAGATGCGAGCATCATGTACCTTTCCCGGCCATCCCATGTTGATGTTGGTGAAATGTCCCTTGTGATCAACCAGTGCTTACAGCACCATTGAAAAGTACTCCTTGCGGTTTACGTACTGGCTGCCAAGGTGGTCCGGTCCCAACATAGGGATATGCGTTCTGTCTATCGCCCCACCACAGTTAGGGAGTCCCATTGCAGCAAAGCCATCCACTATGACCTGCACATTTCCCAGAGTCACTACCCTTGATAGCAGCAGCTCAGTGATTGCGTTGGCTACTTGGATCACAGCAGCCCCCACTCCAAATTGATTCCCGACTGACCGGTAGCTATCAAGCGTTGCAAGCTTCCAGAGGGCTATCACCACTCTCTTGTGAACTGTGAGGGCTGCTCTCATCTTGGTGTCCTGGTGCTTCAGGGCAGGGGACAGCAAGTCACAAAGTTCCATGAAAGTGCCCTTACGCATGCGAAAGTTTCGCAGCCACTGGAAATCATCCCAGACCTGCAACACTATGCGGTCCCACTAGTCTGTTTCCCGGGTCCAGAATCGGCATTCCACAGCATGAGCCAGCCCCATTGCCACCAAGATGTCCAAATTGCTGGGGCCCGTACTTTGAGAGAAGTCTGTGTCCATGTCCTCATCACTGCTGTTGCCTCCTCGCGGTTCTGCACGTACTGCAGGATAATGCACAAGGTGTTTACAATGCTCATAACTGCCACGGTGATCTGAGTGGGCTCTATGGTCTGGCGTCCGCAGGAGAGCAGAGTTGCAGTGGAAGTGGTGGCTGACGACGGAGGCCACGAGAATAAATATTTATAGAGAACGACGAGAGGACCTGCAAGGTGGATTCACAAGAGCAGGAGAGCAGAATTGCAGCGGAAGCGATGGAAGACGACGGTTAGCACCGTGCACATTTTCCGAGGAAGAACACACATACCCGGGAGCCCATGACAGACAACATGGAGACATTCACTATTGAGACAATAGCAGCAGAGCAGAGTTGCAGCAGAAGCGGTGGATGATGACGGTTATTAGTCCTACTGCACTGTCAGCTGAAAGCAGTATGGCGTCCGCATGGAAAAAAGGCGCGAAACGATTGTCTGCCGTTGCTTTCATGGAGGGAGGGGCGACTGATGACAAGTACCCAAAACCACCTGCAACAATGTTTTTGCCCCATCAGGCATTGGGAGCTTAACACAGGATTCCAATGGGAGGAGAAGACTGCGGGAACTGTGGGATAGCTATCCACAGTGCATAGCTCCGTAAGTCGATGCTAGTCATGTTAGTGAGGACGCACTCTGCTGACTTAATGCGCTTAGTGTGGACATACGCAATCGACTGTAAAAATCAATTTTAGAAAATCAATTTCTAAAAATCGACTTCTATAATATCGACCTAACTTCATAGTGTAGACATACCCTTAGTCTCTATGGTGCCACAAGGACTCCTCATTGTTTTTGCTGATACAAGCAAACACGGCTACCACTCTGAAACCTGTCTCCTCTGGCTGTTTCACCTCTATTGTTGCACCAATAGAAGGATACTTCAGTCAGTTCCATCTTGAAAAAAAAAAATCCTTGATCCCACTTGCCTTTCCAATTACCACCTCATCTTCTTTCTCCCTTTCATCTCTAAATGCACTGTACGCACTGTCTACAGCTGCTGTCTGGAGTTCCTCTCTTCTAATTCCATCCTAAACCCTTTCCAATCTGACTTCTGCCTCTTGCACACTACTGAAACCTCTCCTACTAAAGTCGCTAATGACCTCTTTCTCGACAAATCTCAGAACCAGACAAATCCTCATCCTCCTTGATCTGTCAGCCACCTTTGACATTATCAACCGTGCTCTTTTTGATATCTTGTCCTCTCTTGGCTTCCATGACTCAGGCCTCTGTTAGTGTTCCTTTTACCATCTAAAATCTCCTTCAGCAGGTTGTTTGGCGGATCCTCCTCATCCCCCCTCCAACTTTTTTGAGGGGAGAAGGATTCCACAGGGCTCTATCCTAGGTTCCCTTTGTTTCTCCTTCTGCATTTTATCTCATTAGAAAACACAAATTCAGCTATCAATTCTATGTTGACAACTCACAGCTCTATTTCAAACCTGTCTCCTTCTGTCCAAACTAAAATTTCAGCCTGTCTCTCTGACTTCTTCTCATGGATGTCTAGTCATCGATTTAAATTGAACATGGCCTAAACAGAACTCCCTCCTCCCAAGGCACAATTCCTCCCTCTTCCCCCTTTCTTGATCACTGTGGAGAACACCACCATCCTGCCTTTCACTCAGGCCTGTAGCCTGGGCAGACCTCTGTCAAGATCCTCCCACCAGGCTCAGGGCCGGATTTACAACTTAGGCATGCGTAGGCACAGCATCTTCAACGCCCCCACTGCCTACAGCTGATCTTTGTGATTTACAACTTAGGCATGCCTAGGCACAGCATCTTCAACGCCCCCACTGCCTACAGCTGATCTTTTTGTTTACATTTAATTTTAATGTCCTAAGTTGTAAAATGTTTTTTATGAAATGTAAAGTTCATAAAAAATGAAACTTTTAACCCACTTTTAACTTTTAGGTGCCCCTAGAATGCTGGCACTCTAGGCACATGCCTACTGTGTCTAATTGGGAATCCAGCCCTGACCAGACTATATCTAATATTGATGATTCTCAGTGTGTAACATCTCTAAGATAAGGCCTTTCCTATCCATCCACACAGGTAAATCTTACATCTCAACTACTGCAACATTCTTTTCTCTGGATTTAACAAATGCAACAGTGCCCTGCACCATCTTGCCCAGTTCTCCTCCATTCAAAACACTACTGCAAAGATCATTTTCCTAGCCCAGTACTTTGACCATGTCATCCCTTTCTTTGAGTCTCTCCACAGCTCCCTTTCCTCTATCACTTATCTTTCCTTTCAAGGACCTTCATGGTCTATCCTCATCCTATCATCTTTCAAAGGCCATCAAGAGGTTGACTCCTTCCTCCACTCTGCTAATGTGGGTAGCCGGCCTTCATCACTCACTTGTTACATTTTCAAACACTTTTGTGTTTTCTTTCATGTTGCCCCTCATGCATGTGAGGCGCTCCCCATAAACATTAGCAAAGGTACCTCATTGTCCTCCTTCAAATCCTTCTTAAACCTCTCCTTTGCCGTGATGTCTACAGGACACCTCACAATGCTTAGACTGCTTGTGAACGGTGTGTGGCAGATATGACAATATCCTGGATGGAACTTATTGAATTAAGCTAAACCTTATTGAATGAAGTGAAATATTTTCGGAGTTCATTGTATTGAAAATGCAAATGTTTATGTACTATTGAGGGACTTTATGTAGTGCAATGCGGGAGGGAGACCACAGCCCTTTATTAATTAAGAATGGGGAGGGGAGGTGTTTAGGTGAATTAATTCAGGTGATTACACCTCCAGAGAGCTACCCCCACCTGGAGAGAGGCTTGCATATACTTGTTCAGACTGGATTTTCCAGGGACCAGCAGACAAAGAAAGGATTTTTAGTTAAGTAGCCTGAGTTTAACCTGACACAGGGCCTTCTCTCTGATCCAGCAAATAGACAGCACCTCTGGTCCAAGGGAGGGGGCCCAATCCTCAGGAAAGGACTGGAAGGTCTTTGGCCCACGAAGGCTTCGAGGACAGTTCTGAGCTAAAGCTGTGATGAACTTGTGACCACAGGAAAAATCCATGTTTGGGGTTAGAAGGACTAATCACCCACCAGAGCCCTCGTTTGAGTTAGGGGGTGATCTCTGGTAAGCTTATTAGCATATGTGTAGCTTCTTGCATTGCTTTTATGATGATTTCTCTGTAATGCTTTCACCTCAAGAATCGATGTGTTTGCTTAGAAAGGGTGGTGTGGTAACTGAACTGCGGCAATTACATTGCGTACGATCTCTGAGGAGAGAAGTGAAGCAGGCCTGCTAAGACAGTGTGTCTGCTGGGGAATAAGACTGAAGGCAGGGAGCTGTTCAGCCTGGGAATAACCAGGTTAAAGGGAAAGAGCTACGGGTGTCTGCCCAAGACAGGTGACAGCCAGGGAGCCGGAAGCCTACAATGGGTGCCCTTGCTTGGCCAACGAGGGGGAATATAGGTGCAGTTGCCCTGAACTGGAACACTGTGATTGCTGGCTATCATGCTGACCAGCATTGTTTCATTGTTTCCTCGGACTCCCCCTGTCTATTTGTATTCCTGTTCTCTTGTTTTACACTTAAATTGTAAGCTCTTTGGGTTCAGAAACTGTCCTTTTGTTCTGTGCTTGTACAGTGCCTAGCACAGTGATGTCCTGGTCTGTGACTGGAACTCCTCGGCACTACCGGAATAGATATGATAAATCATAATTATGCAATCATTTAGGACAATAAATTAAGCATGCTGCAGCCAAGTGAAGTGGCAGGAGAATTAAAGAATCCGTGGCAGAATATAAGTATGCAAATTGGAATTTGGCTGGACACCTGGGCTAACGGGTTACTATGGCCAAAAATGTTGTGGCATCTTTAATGACCACAAGTTGTCAGGACATTAAAATTAAAAAGAAGTGGGGCCCCTTCTCAGAGGGCTTCTCTGGTTCAGTCTTTTGCAGAAAGACATTCAGATTGAATAGCACAGTTTGCCCAATGTATGTTCCCACTTCGATGCAATTCCCACAACTTTTGCTTGGTTGGTTTGGGTGCAGCTTCTGTGTACTTCTGTGCTCAACAATTAGGACCAGCTCTGCTAGTACCTCTCATGCTATTACTCAGAAGAGGTGGAAGGGAAGAAGTTCAAAAAGTTATCACAATACCTTCACAATGGGCCTTTTGTAAATGTAAAGTAACATGTTCACTTCACAGGAGAGTGGAAATACTGTAGTCTCTATTATAGCTTGTGAGATTTTTTCTGATTTTAAGAATTATGCTGGTTTTAACAGCATTCTAGGACCATATAGTTCCTCTAAATCTGAGACTAAGAGTAGACACTGATGTCAGAAAAAAGAGGGTACTGGATTATAAATTGAGCACTTTTAAAGCTTGGCTGAATTTACTTGCTAACTATTATCTTCAAGATCATTTTATACATGCTCAAAGCCCTTACAATATTTCAACTGTTTATTAGAGTTGCACCCCACTGTTGATCTGCACAAAAAATCAAATCAAATCTACAGACAAATAAAACTTGTAACAGCCATTTACAGAGGTCTGTATTAAAAGCAAAGTCAAGGGTCCATATGAGCAGACAATTAAGGGTCATTAAACAAAAATGGGATATTTACAAGAATCCAATGATCCAGTTCACTTTGAGCCTGACCCAGCTCCACTGAAGTCAATGGCAAAAATTCCCATTGACTTAAATGGTGCAGTATTACGCTTCTAGGAAGGAAGACACGGGCTATACTCAGACTGCTTTTTTGGTCACCAATCTTGCAAATAAAAGCTATTTTTGTCCATTGTAAAATCATACTTAATTACATAAAGCAATTTACACAAGAAATCTGGAGAGGAGTCTCCTTATAACTTATAAGTAAACTGGTACTTTTCAGTACAAAACCTTTTTAAAAAAAAGTTAAAGACAATCCCTTTGACGTTTTTGTGTGTTCACGTTTAAAAGACAGTCATTTTTATGCCGCCTTTTTCTTATCATATTGTCCAATGTGTGGTGAAAACATTGCTGTGTGTCATTTGCATATAATACATGGAGAAAATGCATCTATTTGGGCTGCATTTTTCATCTATTGTGGATTTAAGAGCTTGATCACACTGCATTTCAAATTCCAAAAAACCTGAAAACCAGACAGCTGTATCTGTGCACAGAAGGAAATCTCTTTTCATTGAGATGGGATTATTTTTCTGTGCCAGGTGCCTCAGACTGGGCTTTCTCTTGGTCTAATTGATAACTGGCAGGCTCCTCCCCCTTAACCCTTTGACTTTTGTACTTTCTCTTCCTGGGCTACCACTGCTTCAATGTTCTACCACATTTACTTATGGTTGACCTCGAGGTCTTGGGTTAAGCTTCTCCACTGCTATTCAGCCTTGGACCTTATTATTGTTCTACTCGTCTGACCTTTGATACACTAAATTCTAACAAGGTGATCTGAAAAAAAAATCACTCATTTCTCTGTGTGGTTTCATGGCTCGTCTTTTACTGCTTTCTGGTGATGTTCTTTTCTCCACTCCAGACCACCAAGTGCTCTGCTTTAGTTTGTCAATTTATAGTGCTGTCATGGTTTCAAATGCTGCAACCATTGTGTAGAATATACTCTCCTGACCTCTGAGGCAACTTTCTGTATTTCAATTGTTAACTCATTAGGGTTTGGAAGAACAGCTGAAAGGAAAATGGCTTTTTTCCCACAATTGCCTCCAATGAACTTCTTGAAAGTCGTAACAATCTGGGATTAAGGGAAATGGAGAGGATACTGCTAAAAATTAGCTCCAGTTATTTTGCATTCTTGACTGAGGGGAAAAAACTAAACCAAACATTGGCGCTTTTCTTCAGCACTTCTCCAAGTAAGGCACCCAAACTAAAGAAGAACGTACAAGAAAACAAAGGTAAATTAGTGATGTGGACTTTCCCATGCAATGCCAAAACCTAGGCAAAACATTTCCTTAACAACACTTTCATATGCCACTACTACTGTCTAAAGTTGTTTGTTCTAAAATCCTCCCTCTTCTGATATTGTCCCTTGCTCCGGCACTTCCTGCCCAAGTTTGGCTACTTCTGCTTCAGCTCTTTCCCTCCAGAAATGCTTCAGGAGTCAGGAGTCGAGGGCGGGGGGCGGGGGGGAAGCAGGGGAAGGTGAAGGGGAAGCAGCCCCAAACTTCTGTCTCAAGTAAAGTCTCTTCCCCATATGGACAACAGCAACAGTGGCAGAGTGCGCAATAGTTATTAAAAATATTTTCACCTCTTTGCCTTCCCCCAGTCCTATTTAATTGAATCAGCCTTCTTGGCCATTGTGCAAATAAAGAGAGCTGCTTCTAAACTCCAGGGAGAGGCTCAATAGCAAGGGGCAAAAGGCTATCATCTCTCTCTCTCCCCTCTATTTTCAGACAGATACCCAAATACTAGATTCCTCATTTTAACAAAGACTATGTACCAATTTTAAATTAAAAAAATAATAGCTGCTCTGAGGGGCTGGCATTTTGAACAATTTTATCACCGAAGACAAAAGTTAAACTTAGCCATCATTAAATAATATTTTTTTAAAAAATGTTTTTAATGATTTTTAGCTCTCCTCAGTCATCACAACAGAAAGGCAGGTTTAGGGTTAGCTTTGCCCCAGATTTCAATTGCATCACTAGAGAAATTAAAATTTTGGACTATTAGGAAAATATCTTGAACCAGCAATGGGATGCTTGGCTTTGTGAGACCACTTATTGCTACATATTTGGAGAACTAGGTGATATCAGTGATGGCTGTCTATATATCTGAGACATGAAATACTTCATTATTGGGTAAAAAGTTAAATTCCTGTATACTACTACTACTACTACCACTACTAAAAATAATTAATAATATAATTTACACTTCTATAAGACCCATCATCAAGAATCTCAGTATAATCTAAAAACATTAATTTAAATTTTACCATTTCTCTGAGGTTGGTGATATGAGTCAAATTCATCTCTGGTATAACTGGACTGATTTAAATGAAGTTACTAGAGTGATGAATTTGCCCCTATGTTTATTATATTATATCCATTTTACAGAGTGAGCCAGTGAAGGAGCCACACATAGAGTCTAACCCCCATTCTTTTCTTCTGTCTACTAAAACATCTGCCTAAGTAGCACCTACTTGAGGGCCAATTGTGAAACCAAGCTTCACTTACACCAGTTTTATATAAGTATAATTCCCTTGATGTAAACAGTTATTCCTGATTTGTACTGCTGTCCATGACATTAGCATGAGGCCTTAATAGTTTGACAACAGATCCATGGAAGTTAATTAATATTTTAAGATGACAATTCAAAAAAAAAACAAAAAACCAAACCTAAACATTCTGGAGTTTAATTCTTGCTAAAAAAGCAGAGACAAAACTCACTACGCAATATACTTCTAGCTTTCTAACTTTAATAAAATAGTACAACTGATATTGTACAGGAGCTTAAAACAATTGATCTAAAATCACATTAAAGCTGCCAAATCTTCTAGACTTGTAGGATGTTTCTTTCCTGCAACGAGGCAGAGAGCTCTCCAATCTTGTTTTCCCCTTAAAAAAAAATTTGCATGGGTGATAAAATGGTATCAAAAAGCAATTTGTGTTAGTGTTTGTAGAAGCAATTGCAAAAAGTGCCTTGGTTGATTTTGTTGCTGTGCTTCTTATGCATCACTGTTTTTAACAGATGGTTTGTTATTATGACTGCTTTTACCTCAACAAGACTTTCTAAGCTTGCATTTTTTTTTCACTTGGTTTTTTTTTGAAGTACACCATTTGTATTCTAAAATTTATGTGGGTTCTGTGTCTCTGTTAAATTCTGGGTCTCTCATGGCTCTAGGATAGTAAATCTGTATTTGATCTGGACCCAAACATATTCTGATTGTAAACAGAAAGTCTTCTTTTATGAGGATGCTCACCTCACAGCTTGAGCAGTGTAATTTTTATACTGGTCTCAGCAATCAATAAAAAAGCCACAGGAGGAATGATTTATCTTGTTGGCTACAGAAACTGTCACTGAGAGAAATTGTAAAAGATCAATTTACACAACCTGGTGTGAGAATGTTATTGATATAACATGGCTGATCAGTTTCTGGTTGTCTGTAGGCAGTCACTGAAAAGGGAGCCTGCCCTCTGATAGGGCCACTGCCCAAGATCTTAATAGACTCAGTGGTCCATAAAATGGACAAGAAGCCAATGGAGGAAGAGATTCCACAGGCTCATGGCGTACTAACCAGCCTGGAGGAGAACGTATTGGCTAAGCTCCGCTTAGTTAGTTAAGCAGTGTTATGCATCCTCCTTTTTTCCCCCTCCTACTGTGAGAACTGTTCACTTGGAGACTTGCTGCCTTAATTACAAAAAGCCCTTTTAACTACAGGTCACAGGAGTTGGCTCACTTGACAGGAAATAAGGAAACAAGCTACCTTCCTGAAAAAAAAATCAAACTTCCACTTCTCAAATTAGTTAAATGAAGCTTATCAGCAGTTGTTAGTTGATCCTTTGACAGTCTGTTAATTGCAGCTGGTACATTAACTATGTTATAACCAGCATGTCATATTATTTAAAAAACCCACAAATCTATGGATATGCCACCTGGCTTCTATTTTGGTGGAGGAAAAAGTAGGAACAATGTTAATCTTTGCTTTAAATATCACAGCATAAAAGACATAGAAACATTTACATTTTAATTCAATAGAGTTTAATTTTATTTAAACTGAAACTGCTTCTCTAGACCAAAAAGAAAATTACTCCTTTGTGTTACTAGGTTCAAAAGGTCCCCAATATGTTATCTTGACAAAAGTCTATAAGGAATATATTGTAAATATAGGTAGTGTGTGTGTGTGTATGTTTGTATGTTACACATACAGTTTTTTAAATCTTATTTTTTTGAAGGTAAAAGTGTCATTATATTGCTGTATTTATTGACTTGCAATTTCTCAATATTATTACTGAAAGAAAGGAACATCAGTTTCAATAATAACCCCCATAGCAGTTGTTTCTTCTTTGGAAGAAGTTATTATACTGTATTAATGCTAACAATATAAAGGAATCAGAGGCACATCAAGGAAAAAATAATGTTTTCATGTGTGTAACCTGTTAATTATAGTAATCTACACTACATTGAAAGTAGTATTGTAACTTGAAATGAGTAACAGAAAGAATGAAACAGAAAGTTTTCACATTTCCTGACTCAGAGGTATGTATCAAAGTGAATGGTTTGCATTTGAAACCAATGCTTTCTTGCCCTCATCTGCTATATTTTTTAACGTTCTTTTTAAAGTGTATCATGTTTCCTGGGTCTCATGATATGCCCTTTTAAAGGTAACGATGAACACATTCCGAGCTTAAGAAATTTTAATAGCGTATGTCCAATTAGTATGTACTTTTTCTGTTCACAAATAGTGAATAAATGCAATGTTACATGCATATTCCTGTATATTAAAAATCCCTATTAGCTATCATTGTCTTTTCATTAGAGAAAATTAATCTTCAAATCTCTCACTGTGTTCATTAGATGTCTATATTCTGAACACAAGTGCACACAAAATACACGTTCCCTCCAATTCTTTAGATTTTTGTACCTCAGTGTCTGCAGTGTGCTGGTAATGGATGCACTCAGGGCACTGTTCCTTTTCCATACTTAACTTCAGCTAGTGACAACCAGAAACAGAAAGAAAAAGGCTGTAGAAAAATTACATCTAATAATACTATTGGCCTCTCAAATGGGCAGCTTCTCGAAAGGGAAATTACACCTCCGTTCATTCCATGCTATGAGGGGAAGAGCATATGCTCCTATCCATGTAATAATATGGTGCATGTTCTTTTCTAAATCTCCTGCAGCCATGGGGAAGTCACCTCTGACCACATCCCAAACCAAACCTCTCCTGCAGGTGATCTTTCTGAGATATTTTAAAAATTGGGTGAGGGGAGATGGGGGGAGCAACCCCTCTGTGTCTGCCAAGCTCGTCACTGCCACAGGCATGTCAATAATCATTTACTAGTTATGTCCCGACACTGCACTTCTCATAACTAAATTGGCCCCTCCCCGGCATTCTACAGGTCCAAGAAAAACAGTCATTTCCTGCTTCTGATAAGTGGCTGCTATCCAGGCAGAACAAACTGTTACAAACACCTATGCAATGACAAACACCTCCCGAAAACATTTAACCTCTGCTTTGATTCCCACCCTGCTCTTCGGTTGTTTTTGTGCTTGCTATCCAATGTGCGGGATGTCCAAAACTCTGACTGGTTCAAAGACATGTTCAAAAGAGGGGAAATTTTCAAGAAGTTCCTAAAATTTTTTTTCACTAATTCATTACAGAAAAACCTGGTAGTGACCCTTATATGTAGGTTGCTGTATTCTTGCTAGTATAAAGAATTATTGTGACCTTTTCTTTGAGACGCTCTCACATGTCTATTGATTGCAGAAGATCTTTAATATTTGGCAGAGGAAGTTCTCTCAGGCTTTTCAACATCTTTCCTTTGTCTCCTGCAACTCCAATCAGCTCTGGCTATAGTAGAAAGTGATAAAAAATGGCCACCTCTTTTCTCTTATTTGTGTTCCTCAGGAGAAGTCTGGTGATGGGGAATTGTTAAAGTTGCACAAAAGAGAATTTGTTTTTAAATTTTTCTTTAAAAGAAAAAATAAACCTAGAAAAAAGTATGCACACACACAACAACTCTGTTAAATGAATGTTATTTAGGTTGCAAAATGAAGCTCTTGAAAGTTAGGAAATGACAGATTTACAGTTGCCTGTGCAACCTTTACAGTTTAAACTGTGCAATATGTGTAATATTACATAGTTCGAGTCTTATATCTTCAAACATAGAATCATAGAAATGTAGTCCAGCCACCTGTGCTGTTGCAGGACCAAGTAAACCTAGATCATCCCTGGCAGGTTTTTGTCCAAGCTGTCCTTAAAAACCTCCAACGACAGGGATTCTGAAACCTTTTCCAGAATTTAACTACCCTTATAGTTAGAAAGTTTTTCCTAAATCTCCCTTGCTGCAGATTAAGCCGATTACTTGTTGTCCTATCTTCAGTGGATATGAAGAACAATTGATTATAGTCTTTGTAACAGCCCTTAACATAGGTGAAGACTGTTATCAAGTTCCTCGCCCCCATCAGTCTTCTTTTCTCAAGACAAACCATGCCCAGTTTTTTTAACCTTTCCTCAGGTTTTCTAAACTTTTTATCATGTTTGTTGCTCTTCTCTGGGCTCTCTCCAATTTGACCACATCTTTCTTAAAGTGTGGCACCCAGAAATGGACACAGTACACCAGCCCCATGTCTTACATATGACACACCTGTTAATACACCCCAGAATTATATTAGCTTTTTTTCCACCTGCATCACATTGTTAACTTCTATTCAATTTGTGATCCACTATAATCCCCAGATCCTTTTCAGCAATACTAAGATTTAGCCACTTATTTCCCATTTTGTAGTTTTGCATTTGATTTTTTCCTTCCTAAGTGTAGTACTTTGCACTTGTTTTTATTGAATTGAATCCTGTTGATTTCAGATCAATTCTCTATTTGATCAAGATTGTTTGAATTCTAATCCTGTCATCCAAAGTGCTTGTAACCCCTCCTAGCTTGGTGTCATATGCAATTTTTTATAAGCATTCTCTACACTCCTTTATCCAAATCATTAATGAAAATATTGAATAGCACCAGACCCAGGATTGACCTCTGTGGGGCTCCTCTAGATATGCCCTCCAGTTTGACAGCAAACCATTGATAACTACTCTTTGAGTATGATCTTTCAATCGGCTGTGCACCTACCTTACAGTAAATTCATCTAGACCACAGTGCCCTAGATTGTTTATCAGACTGTCATGTGGGACTGTGTCAAAAGCCTCACTAAAATCTACTGCTTCCCCCTCTCCATTAGGCCAGCAAGCCTGTCAAAGAAGAAAATGAGGTTGGTTTGGCATGATTTGTTCTTGACAAATCCATGCTGGCTATTCCCTATAACCATATTATCCTCTAGGTGCTTACAAACTGAGTGTTTAATAATTTGTTCCAGTACCTTTCCTGGTATTGCGGTTAGGCTGACTGATCTATAATTCCCCTAGTCCTCTTTGTTTCCCTTTTTAAAGATGGGTGTTATGTTTGCCCTTCTCCAATCCTCTGGGACCTCATCTATCCTCCA
This sequence comes from Chelydra serpentina, assembly GCA_037349315.1. Lineage (NCBI taxonomy): Eukaryota > Metazoa > Chordata > Testudines > Chelydridae > Chelydra > Chelydra serpentina. The sequence continues at coordinate 112,047,647 of JBAIAC010000004.1, forward strand.
TGAACTTTCAAAGATAATTCCTAATGGTTCCAAGATTAGGTCCTTAAGTATCCTAGGAAAAATTTCATCAGACCCTGCCAACTTGAATACATCTAACTTATCTAAAAGTTCTTCAACCTGTCCTTTCCCTATTTTGGTTTCCGTTCCTTCTTCGCTTTGTTAGTATTAACAATATTAATTATGTTAAATATCTGGTCCCCATTAACTCTTTTAAGCAAAATAGGCATTAAACACCTTAGCCTTCTTGATGTCATCAGTTAGCTTTCCTTCCCTGCTAAGTAGAGGGCTTACACTTTCCTTCATCTTTCTCTTGCTCCTACTGTATTTAAAGAACGTCTTCTTATTGCCTTCTGTGTCCCTTGCTAGGTATAACTCATTTTGTGCTTTAGCCTTTTGTCCCTATGTGCTTGCACTATTCTTTTGTACTCTTAGCAATCCATCCATGTTTCCATTTTTTGTAGGATTCCTTATTGATATTCAGGTAATTAAAGAGCTCCTGATGGAGCCATCTTGGCCTCTTACTCTTTTTCCTATCTCTCCTTCACATTAGGATTGTCTGCAGTTGTGTCTCTAATACTGTCACCTTGAGAAACTGCCAGCTTTCCTGAACTCCTTTATCCCTTAGAGTTTCTTCCCACAGGGCATAGCAAAATAGGGTGGCCATTTAAGTTTCTAGAATATAAAGTAAAACTGGATGAAAATTCCAGGACAAAATTCATTTTTAAGGGAGAGTCTGTTGATGGCATTGCATCATACACAGCGATAATGAAAGCATACATTTGTATCATAGCACCTGATCTTTTACATGGTTATTGCTGAAAGAAAGGATGAAGTGCATCCAATATTGACTTGGTATGGAACACAAAACATTAGACACCAAACAAAGAGTATCACTTGAAATAGGGGATGGAGATGAGAAATGACAGCCAGCTGCTTATCTATCCAAAAAAGTGGGAGGGTCAGCTACAAACAAAAGGAACAACTGGAATAAAAATTATGGGAAGATCAAATGTCATCAATTTAAGGGACCAAAAGGACACTATACTTTACAATTAAACTGTTTTGTATTAACTGGATGTGTAGCAAAGGAAGCAGTGACACAACAATAATCAAATCAGGAAGCCCAACAACAAATTATATTTTTTATTATTTGCCCAGCTCTCCTACACATGCAAAACTGCACATATTCCAAGAGATACATTTTCCAGGTTTAACTTCCAGTTGTGTGGGTGCCATTTGTGTGTACACATGACTATTCCAAAACAAGCGCTAGTTTATTCAAATGAGGCAGGTGTTGGAAAGGTTAAAGTACACACACACACACACACACAGATCTGCACTTGCCAAGTGCAGGCACCTGTGTGTGCACACATCATTCGTTCCTGCACGAATGGCTACCCTTTTAATAATTTACCACTAAGTCTGTGCAATAAAATTACTTACACTGGAAATAGTGACCAAGCTTTAAAATGCATAAAGAAAAGACAATGTTGTTTCCACCCATTTGTAGCAGTATACTCTTATTTTCAATTTAAGCAAAACAGGAAATTGTCAGATGGGTGTTGGGAGGATCACATCTTGTCCAATTTTACAAGAATTCACCTAGTTCTCTGCACTTTCGTAAGTATTACTGTCAGATTCACCATGCAATTCTCGTGCAAAGCAAACAGAAAGTATACATCCATCTAGTTCTCCACTTTAACCCCTGATTCAATTGATTTACTATTATTAATGTGATTTACTATAGAATCATATTATAGATGAGAGTTGTTTGGCTGGTTTTACTTAAGAAGGTGTGGAGGGGGATTGGATATTTCTTGAGAAGAGTAATAATTTTCCCTTCCAGGCCACTTGTTCTAATCCAGCCCAGGTTAGCAGTGTTTCTATCTGATTGATGGCTGCTCAGTGGTTTATGTAAAATGAATCTGGTGGTCTCAGTCCAGTTCATGGTGGAAATGTGTTCCCATCACAAATTGTAGGCCTGAGTTGCCACTTACAGGAGCTAAGGATTGAAGAGACATGGAGCCTGAAATACGATCGCAACTACAATTAGTTATACTTCCAGATTTGAGATGCATGGACAGTATGGGGAAGTATGCACTGCTACTGCCTTTGAGGTATTTGTCTTGTGTATGCACAAATGGATGACTAGATTTTAGATTCTTTAGGGCTATTGATCCAGCATCATTCCCCCATTTTTATAAAAAGTTAATGTGGAAAGGTCAGGTGAATTATTGTGATCCCTTCAGCATCCGCATAATTTATTAATTATTTATTATTATTATAATAATATGGGATAAATGAGATCAAATTGTATTTCAAACACAAAGGTCTGTAAACTCAAATATAAAAAAAAGTGTAAGTAGAGTATTTTAAAAATGTGGAGAAGGATCTTAAATTTTCTCTTGGCTTAAAAACTGTAGTTTGAAACGGCACAGCCTGGAAACCATACATGCTGTTTCTATCTAAAATATAAATCTTATGTTAACAAGGGCCACTGATAGCACAGTTAGAGAGGCCAAAACATTATAGCCCCATATATATAAATAAATTACAACAAGAAGAGAATTTAAAGTTCTTTTGGAGAGGAGAAGAAGGCTGGGGGAGGGGGAGACAAAAGAGAAAAGTCTGTCTTTCAGTTCCAATGGGTCTTGATGTTTAAAATCTCTGAAGTTTTCTTATGTTATGAAAAGCTACAAATTTATCTTTTGCCATTTTCCCAAGGGAAGCTGACCCAAATCCACCAGCAGCAGTTGAAAAGGTTTTTCCAAGCTTTATCAAATGGCCCCAACAGAGCCCAGCTTAAAATTAAAAGCTTCCCCTACCAGAGGGAATATATGTGACTTTAATAACTGAAATGTGTTTTTACTTTCTATTACAGGGGTCAAAAGGTTTCTAAACAAACCAAATTTATCAATTATTTAGAGCTGATTTCTTCTGAAGTGGTATTTCTAAGATATTATTTGGTGGATAAATTCAATGTTCTAAGGCCAGCAGCAGCATTTTATTCATAACAAATTTCTCCTAAACTGAATTTGCTGGGGCAACTTAATTTTCACTATCGTGTTTGCACTGTAGAAATATCAACTGAAGTGTTATAGGGCCTAACTAGTAGGCTTTTCAAAGAGAAATTCTATATAAGCATGCTTATTCAGCACCACCCTGCTTGCCATTTATTGCTTAAGAAATGAACTGATACACTGCGTCTGCAGCAGAATTTCTTTAGCTGCTGAAATATTCTTAAAAACTGCAAGGCACTTTTAAAGTCAAGAAACAATGTCTTAAACTACATTGTCACCTAGCATCAGAAGAAAATAAGCTAACCGTCAAAAGTTTTGTTAAAGATATTTTAAAATGAAGGACACACACACTCCAGTAGCTTTCTCTGAGCAAGGAACACTTTATTTCGGATATTGTGGAAAGGCATTAAAGAGCAGTAAATTTAGAAAGCAACCGTTCTTGATTCCTAATAGGGTCCACAGACCATGTAAATACTACGTTTATTATATATTGGCTAAACATACATTGGGTTTCTGCCTAAAGTCTGCCATTCGGCGCAGGCAGAAGATGTTACAGAACAGTTCATAAATTCATGTGAAGCCCTGTTAAATGAAACCAACCATCTAGGAGCTGACATTTTGCCATCTTTAAAATAGCTGCCTTTTCAGCAGTAAAACTGCAGTTTTATTTATGCAAGTAAATATAAAGTAGCAATGCAATCAAGGTGTTATACAGTGCGGGGTTTTTTTTTAGATGAAAAAGTATTTGGCTATTAATAAACAAAAATGACTGGAATAGATTCTTCTTACTTACATTTGTTTTTATTTTCTGCTTTAAAATTAAATAGGGATAAAATTATATTAAATAGGAATGTGACCACTGAAAATGGAACTTTCTTTTAGCAATTACCTATTTCAGACATATGAATTATTTCAGAAACTGGAAAACAAACAAACCCTCTTTATCCCCCCAACTCCCATCCATTCCACAGAAGCAAAAGAAATAAACAAAAAAGATAAAAGAAAATTCTGGTGAGTCACGTTTGAGCTAGGCTCAGGGTATTATCAAAGTGATGTAGAGTCTTTCCCATCTAGGGGACTGTTCTTGCTTCCAGTTCAAATACAGCCCAGATTGTTACTGAATGATTAGACATGGACAGAGGAGGCCATGTTCAAATCCTGATCAAGATTAGGTTTAGTCTAGGGTTTGCTGTTTGGGCTCTAAGCTCAAAAGAGCTAGATTCTGGATTCAATGTTATTAAATCTTGCAATGTGATAAAAATCAGGTGTGATTTTGGCTACATCTTAACAGGAATTGTAACACAACCTCTATTACCTCCAACCAAGAACCAAATTGTAGGGGCTTAGATCCCTTCCCCATCCCAAGACTAAAAAGGGTTTGAATTTGACGCTCATTTTTGGCTTCTTTCTGATACTGGTTGAAAATTACCATCTAATGGCCTGTGTGAAATGAGCAGGCAGGCACCCAAGTCACAAAAATGGTACCACAATTTGCACTCTCTGGCAAATATCCTGTTGGCAGCCTGAGCAGGACTGAATATTTTGAAAACAAATTAATTAGCCAATCACTGCAAGAGGTAGCCTGTTCAGAAGAGAGCTGAGGCAGATTGACAGGTCAACATTGGGAGGTTTACTTTAGTGATGCCCACGTTGTTGCTTATTTGAAGGACAATTCAATGTCCAAGTGGCATCAATCTGCTATCCTTCATGAGTGCAAATTTGTTCCCCAAAGCCTTTTCTATGTCAGTCAGTGTGTTACTGGGGTTCCGTGTCATAATAAGAAAACCCCAAATAAAAAAACCGAGGCGCATCTGTTCTAAAACAGCTACAAAACTGTAAATGGAATGATCCTGGCTGGCTCCGCATATTAGTAGAATCTGAGAGTGTGGGAGGGGCTGTTCATTCAGCTTTAAGAGGAGATATAATTTCACCTCTCTCTACTGCCCCCCCGGATGTTTTAGAAGTACTCTTGATTGGCTTTGAAGGGAACCATTCCTATCCTTCCTTTGCCTAGAGGAATAGATAGTACAATGCAGAGACCCTGATGGTGTGGAGAGAGGAAGTGAAAATTGTATGTTGGAATGGGTTCTAAGATGTGTTTAGAGAATTCTCCCAAGGGAAAAAAGCTAGAGTCATTTAATTTAATTGTTTTTGAAGTCTTCAGGCAGTACTACATTCTGAATTGAAACCCCACAAAGACGCCAAATTAAACCTTAGTACTGGTAATGGCTGGAGAACGATTTGCACCACAATGGCAATGGTGAACAGAACTCACACGGCACTTCCCTGCTTCCCTGCAATGCTGTGCAACCAACAGCCTGAGTGTTCTGGTGTTGAACATGTGGAGTTGTTTTAAGTGGAAGAAGAAAAAGTCAGTGCATATACATTTACATGGTCATGACCTGACAGTGTGCTTCTTGCTTACGCTATGCCTTATAGTTTCCATCAGTGTTCAAAGTAACAAATTCTTAAAAACGGAATAAGCAAAGGATCCCCTTACTGGATGCTAAATGGGGAAAGGGCCAGCATACAGAGGTCGATCTTGAAATAATTAATCCACAAGCTCAGATCAGATATGCACAGCTTCCTCCTTACACTTCAGAAAACTAACCACACAGCTAGAAAAATATTAAACTCCAGCTGAGGAGCTGAACTCTTTCTATAGAAGATGTATTGTCACTAGGGTTTATAGTAGCGTTTTTGCCTGCTTAGCCCTGATAGTTTACCTATCATATCTGTCAGATCCTTCAGAGGAAAAGAAAAAACAGCCTGTCTTCTTTGAGTGCTCAGAACAAACTGACTTGGAAGAAAAAATATTAGCTGCTATATTTAAATTATTCAGTCAGTTTATTCTTTTCTCTTAAGGAGGTAAACTGGGGTTTCCTCCTCCCCACTCGCAGTTCTTGTGAAGATACTTACAGGATCATGGGTGAAACATCAGGCATAATTAAAGAAATTGGCATTGCAAATCTCAGCAGAAATAATGTGCCTTTTGTGAAAAAACTCCCACCAGAAAGGATGTAGCTCCTACCCAAGTCCTTTCTCCATAGGTCTAAAAATACGACAAACCAGTTAGTTACTCATATGCTGCTCATAATAATGTCATAATTGAACTATCTATAAATGGCATTATGCAAAGGAACATTGAACAAATGCAGCTGAACGCTCTTATATTGGAATCTTTTCTTTCTCACAATTAAATGTCATTATGAGAGATTTTACTCTATTTTATATTTAATCAGGACTTGTAAAGTCTCAATATAAACAACATTTTTATTTGATCAGAGTTCATTATGAGAAGCAGCTACTGTACAGAAAATGCCTAAAATTACACCCTGGACTGGAAGTCTGAATTCACTAAATGGAAGGGGGGGGGTGGCGGAAATGGCTGCCTTTTCAACCAAGCATACCTTTGCAATCTGGTGCATTTCCTTATGTGGCCTTGCTCAGGCTTATAAACCATTGGAATCAATTTCTTTTAAAAACACGTTTTTCAGAAACTTATTACGCACTTTAGAGATATATTATATACCTTCAGCAGCAAAAGAAGAAAAATTACAGGTGCAAAAGCAGCCCATTTTTCTAGCAGCTGAAAATGATGCTGTGTACTAGTCACAGGGGAACAGTAAAAATTACACTCCGACAGCAACAGGGCAGAAGCCCACAAAGCCACAGCAGCGCGAGTGGCACGGCCAGGCAGTGCTCTAATAAATCAAGATAATTCTCTGCCTGCCTTGAACTTAGACCTGACTACAATTCACTGGTACAGCAGAGGGAAAAAAAAGTCTGCTAGTGGAATTCAGCTTTACTGGGGGGACGTGATTAGTCACTGGCCAGATTGAGCCTCGATTGCATCTAAATGGTCCACTTTATGAACCATTTATCTTCTGCTCAGACCATTTTCATTACACCAAAAACTGATGCTGAGCTACCAGCTGTAAGATACAGCCTAGTGAAAATTAATAACCTTTTTTTTTTCTCCAGGACTCCTGCATATGTGAGCAGGAGCATTTATCCCTGTTTTGTTGCTATTTGCATCCCAGCATCCCTGGCAGTCTTTCAATTTTCTCAAGTCTCTTAGCCTTTGCCCCCTGTTTCGCTTTTGCAACACAAACAATCCATCCTGTGCATTTAAAATTCTCTTAGCGCCCTGACACCAGGATATAGCCTTAGAGCAGGGAGCAGTTTACACAGAAAAGGCTCTTATTAATTCCTCTGTCCTGCCTTCCTGCTAAAATATAGGGATCTTGAGATTACTGCTGGGTCCCTTAAAGACCATTTTGAGCAGTGCAATTTTAAAAAGGAGATCTTTATTAATAACTGCTTAGGCTACTGACTGTGGGGAGGGCAAAGGAGGTCTGGCTGTGATGGAAGATAGTCTCTTAGTGAAACAGAGTCACATGACTTATAATTCATGAACAGCCTATTGAGTTTTCTGTAGCTGCTGAGATATATGCTGATATGATTACAATAACATACAATGAAATTATGGAGTATTAATGGCGCTTAACCACTGTCAGGAATTAAGCAGAATTAACATGAGTCTTTCTCTGAGCAGACATAGTTTTGATAGGGCTGATTAAGGATTTGGCTATCTAAGGAAACTCATTATAGTATTAATTAGGATACAATGAGCACCAAACTGTGTTGTTTTGGCAGATTTCTGCATGGTGCCACACAATTGGTGAGAGGCTTAAAGCTCATCACATCAACCCTGAAGTTTTTGGAATCAATACAACTTTCCCCCCCCCCGATATGATTGATTTTTAAACTTTTTATCTTTTCTTTGACTTTTATTATTAAAATCAACCTCATAATCATCCAGGAAGTAAATATTTTTGATTATATATTCTACAATAGACAGATCCAGGATTGTTAAGTTACGCTATTAAGATTTTCTTTAAGAATTAGAGACTTTTAAAAAAAAATTATAAATGATTTCTATCCTGAGCGGATATGGCATTATGATCTATCAAGATATATCTATTTAAAATACTTTATTTTACTGTGACCATACTGCATATCTTTTTATCACATATATGTGGTTTACCTGACACAAGTTTAAGAATGTTTTAGGTCATATGAAGAAATAGATTTTTTGTGAAATGTTGTTTGAAAATGTTCCTATCTGTACTTTCTTTTATATATTGTATCAGAATCTGTACTCCGAATATATTAAGGGGAAACCCTTCTTAAATAATAGAACAAATAATGAAAAAGTATTAGAGAAAAAGATCCCTATTCAGATATTTTCCTTTTTAAAACTTCTTTCTCAAAGAAGATTGGAGCCTAGCATAGAAAGCAAAGAACATACAGGGACTGTTTTGTAAAAACTAAGCGTCCATACACTGTAAGTGGGTTTCTGGGTGTTGATCAGATTGCTAAAAAGAGAACTGTGTGCACTAACTTAGGTGCCCAAGTTTGAAGATGGGCTTCCCATAAGTTATACTTTGATGTTTACTGTACTAGAGCAGTCTGTCTGAAACAGAATCTACAGAGCAGTAAATCTAGCTGCCTTTGGAAAGAACTCTCATATAATGATTAACAAGTAAATGAGAAAGACCTCTTGGCTAGGTTCAGCCCTCAGGGCATAGACAGGTACATATTACCATATTACTTGCAGCACCCAGGAAGGAATTTGTGCCCATTGGAAGGAGGAGGGGAGATTCACCTCTAGGGGGAGGGCAGACAGCAGAACCTTTGCTGCCCTCTTCTGGGGGTTTCCTAGGGGAGAGAAGCTTGAAGTCCCAGCCTGGAGGCTAAGGTTGATCAAGAAATGTGCTGAATCATTACATCACCTGGGTGTCCTGGTCCCTCCTTCTTTTTATCTTTTTGTTGCAGCTGCATCAGCCAACATGTCAGCCAACTCCACAACTCTACCAGAGTGGGGGAGGGGGGCAGGAGTCTTACATTTTTAAGTCCTTACTCTGACTGGCCTTTTCAGCATCAAAGGCCTACTACGTGAGTTCCACTGTTTTTTTTTTTCCAGCAGCAGAGCCAGTTGGAAAGACCTTTGCTCCAGGCCTTCTACACCTCAACAGAACTTGTGTCTACTGGCTGAAGCACTGGACTGGAGTCAGGAGTTTTCAATTCTGTTCCTCATGTCACCTGTTCTATTCACTGAATTCCTTATTATGTGAGGTGCTAAGTGCCTTCAACTTTCAAGTTAATGGGAGGTTGATCAAGCCCTTTCTCCAGGACTTAGTGTATACATCTGTAAAATGGGAACAACAATCCTTACCTATCTCACAGCAGTGTTTTGAACCTAATTCATATTTACAAAATGTTTTGAAATACTCTGGGCTTGTCTATATCATGAGTAAGTCTGCACCAGTGAAGTGCAAATTCTAGCCTGCAGCCTGTGTGGACCCTGATCACATGCACTAAAAGTTCTTTAGTGCATGTTAATGTAGTACTGAGATATGCTAATGTGCACTAGAGAACTTTTAGTGTGCACCAGCAGAGTCCACACAGGCCAATTAGTGCATGACACACTGGTACGGACTAGAAGTTACATCCTACCGGTGCAGACTAATGCACTGTGTAGACAAACCTCCCAATGAAAATTATTATATAAGTGTAAGTTATTGTTAGTGATCCTAATCCTACAGGAATGAGGCCAGTACTATTATTGCATTATAGCTACTAGATTATTATTGATGACTACACTGGGTCAAAATTTTTCCAACAGTTTTTTTTTGTCAGAAAATGATGTTTCGTTGAAATAGGAAATTTCTGCAGGAACATGTTGATTTTGACAACATTTTCTTTTGAAAAAACCCCAACATGAGGCATTTTGATGACATCAAAATACTCTGTTTTAACATTTTTGTAAAATAACATTTTGATTTTTTGTTTCAAAATGACTTTTCATTTCAAAATTATTTGTACTTTGTTATATTTTGTCTTCAAGAAGTTGAAATCAAAACAAAATGGTTTGATTTCCCCCCCCAAAAATGCAGGAAATTTTGAAATTCAGCATTCCATTCCAATTTGGAATGAAAAACCTAGAGATCGTGGAATTTCCTGCAAAACGGAAATTCCAGTCCCAACACAGATCTACCAAGTAGCTTTTCTTGCACTGTGGACTGAAGGAAAGGATCTAGCCCGGGCAAGGTATTGTGTCAACCACTTCAACATCCAGCCAATCGAGGGCTCCATAAGCACTTGACACCAAGAAAAGGAAATAACATCCTGAGGTCAGCAGGGGCCAGGCTCAGGAGAGAGCCAAATGCTGTGTGTGAGCTGGAGCAACAGGCTGGACAGAGGCAGCAGCCTCCGAGCTAGTTGCAGGGGGAAGGCTGGGCAGCAGGGAACCTGAGATCTGGGACTGAAAGCTGAGTGCTATACAGGGAGGGGGCCAGCAGAAGTTACAGCAGGAAGATACAGCACAGTGGCCTGCAAACAGGAAAAACAGTAGGTGTGATGGCAGGGCCCCCAAGAGGGCCCTTTTTTCTTATGCCCCTGTACTGTCTGGATTGCCCAAAGAGTAGGGTTAGGAACTCTTTTGATCTTTCTGTTAAAAGAAAGAGTATTTGCTAGGGTATTTTCACTGTTTGGTTCTGGTAGCCCTAGTGAAATAATCCTCTGCTACATCCTCAGAATCTGTGAGCCAGCTAAGGGGTAGAGCATGTAGAGCCTAGTTCTTGGAGTACCTGTAGCACTTGCCTCTGATAGGGTGACCAGACAGCAAGCGTGAAAAATAGGGACAGGGGGTGGGGGGCAATAGGAACCTATGTAAGAAAAAGACCCCAAAATCGGGACTGTCCCTATAAAATCGGGACATCTGGTCACCCTAGCGGTAGATCCTGCCAGAACTCTACCAAGGAGTGGTGTACAACACTCGCAGCAACACCCAGTAGTAGAGGATGTTGATTACATTATTTATATCAAGAAGACTCTTACGTCCCCTGACATGTTAGTGTAGAGCAGTGTTTCCCAAAGTGTGGTACTTGTACCCCTGGTGGTATGCGAAAGGGTTTCAAGGGGTACACGGCAGAATTTTTTATTTTTCTTTATCATAGTTTTTTTTTTAGCAGCAGAAAACAATTCACTAAAATGTAATATATAAGTGTGACGGGTTGGGGTCACAGAAACCACCTTGGTGCTGCCACCTGGTGTGCCAAGGCTACTTCTGCCCCTGCTTCCCTGCCCTTTCCAGCTTGGGACTCGAGAATCCTGTCTGTTTTGAGCCAGATCCGCTGCAAACACAGACCCAGGTCCGAACCACGTCCCCTAACAACTGTAAGGCTCCTGGAAGCGCTCTTGCCTTTGACACCCAGGTGCCCAACTCCCAATGAGGTTCAAACCCTTAATAAATCCGTTTTACCCTGTATAAAGCTTATACAGGGTAAACTCATAAATAGTTCGCCTTCTATTTCAAAGATAGAAAGGTATGCACAGCTGTTTGCCCCCCAAGGTACCAACTTGCACTCCAGGTAACTTAATAAGTAAAAAGTGATTTTAATAAGTACAGAAAGTAAGATTTAAGTGAATCCAAGTAGTGACAGACAGAACAAAGTGAATTACTAAGTAAAATAAAATAAAACATGCACATCTAGGACTAATTCAACTCAACACAGATAAAAGCCTCACCAGTTTTCCTTTTACAGGCTGTAGAACTAGCCTGGGTCCAGCAATCGCTCACACCCCCTATTGTCTTTGTCCTTTGTTCAGTCTCTCTCAGGTATGTCCTTGGGGGTGGAGAGCCTCTCTCTTTAGCCAGCTGAAGACAAAATGGAAGGGTCTTCCAAGGGCTTTTGTAGCCTTTCCACCACTCCCTGTGTAGCATCATGTTGCCCTGGAGTTTTGGGATCACATGGGCAAGTCACCTGTCCATGCACCCTAACCAGTCCAACCAGTTGCGTTCCTGACCAGGCCCAGATGTGGATTGGGGTCTGCACCTTCTTTTGTCTATTAAGTGCTCGCACTTAACTTGCACATTCTTTTCTCCAGACCTGATCCCATGCTCTTACAAAGGCTATGTATAAAACCAGCAAATATAAAACCAATATTCATAACTTCAACTACAACAATGATACATGCATACAAACAGGAGGAATAGATTCAGTAGGTCATAACTTTCACAGAGATATGTTACATGGCGCTTGTAGCATAAAACATATTCCAGTTACATATTGTGGCAGAGCTCCGATCTTGTCCCTGTGGGTCCCGCGCTTCTAGGCGGTTTATGCTAGCCTCAGAGGATGGTGAGAGAACTCCCACAGTCCCTGTTGTCCCTCTGGGCTTATTGCAGAACAGTTTAGCCTCCTGTCCTACCAGAGGCCTGTCTTCTCCTTGTAGTGGCAGGTTGGTGGGGGGAACCCGGACCCGCCCTCTACTCCGGGTTCCAGCCCAGGGACCCTAATGGTAGCAGCTGTTGGCAGCTGACCTCTTACTGCCAGAGTTGCTACAATTCCCTGGGACACTTCCCCACAGCTCTCCTGCTTCTCCCTTCTTCACCCTTACCTTAGGGCTCCCTTACCAATGGCTTGAGAGTTGCCTTATTTACTCAGACCTTCAGTAGCAGCAGCACTTCCTCTCCTCTGGCTCCCTGGCTCTTCCTCAGCCTGACTGGAGTGAGCCCTTTTATATGCTCAGAAGAGCCTTAATTAGGGTCAGGTGTTCACTTCACCTTAATGGCCTCACCTGACTCTTTGCAGGTTAATTAGAGTCAGGTGTTCTCATTAGCCTGGAGCAGTCCCTGCTCTGGTCAGTTAGAGAACAGAAAACTGCTAACCCAATGGCCAGTATATCTGCCTTCTACTATTCAGTTGTACCCAACCGGCCTGGGTCTATCATAATATATACATTTATAAGCATCTCCCCATAAAGCCTTATGGGGTACACCGTCACAATAAGAATGGTGTACACTTGTACAGTAGAAATACACACAGGTTTACATTGTAAATAATAACATCTAATAGCACAGCAGAGCCGACGCAAACCATGCATGAGCGTTACCGCGGCTCAGGCAATACACTTGCCTTTGTGGCATGCGCAGAAGTCATACTGACGGTGAATAACTGACGGTGAATAAAAGTGAATAACTACTCATAGTAATCTAAAGATCATAGCAAGTACATACTTGGTGTGTATTAATATACAAAATTTCTCTCTTTGTATATATATACATATATACATATATAAATAAAACTAGTGCTTTCTTCACTAACCTAACCAGCGTATTTTAATTTCAGAATTATATGAATTCATAGTGAATTCGTATAATTCTGAAATTAAAATACGCTGGTTTGGTTAGGTTAGTGAAGAAAGCACTAGTTTTATTTGTATATATGTATATATATATGTGTGTGTGTGTGTGTTATGCCAGACTGTTGATTCACTTCTATAATTTTAATTATTTCTAGTACTATTTCTATATGTAACATTATTTCTATTAAAATTTTTGTTTCAAATGTATGTAATATAATTTTGTATTTATTTCTAATAAACATTTAATCCAGAATGAAACGAATTAGGAGTGTGTTATAAAAATGTGGCTCCCCCCCACAAATTATCTTCACCGGAGAAGGGGTACGCCGGTAAGACAAATGTCTCAAAAGGGGTACGCTACTGTTGTAAATTTGGGAAACACTGGTGTAGAGCATGAAAGAGCTGGAATATCCATCATGAAATTCTCCCCCTTTAACTTTCTGTGCCATCTTTGTGTGCCCCCACTTGTATTACGACAGCTAATGACTTTGTTGTTTAAAATTGATTATCACCCCAAAACTTTAGTGCTAATTGTAACCAGCTCATAGTATGGCCCCTTATTGCAATGCATCACACACCTTTTCATCATTCCCAAGCTCTGCTAGAGCAACATGGGAGACCCAGACATGAGCCTCAAACCCAGATTGCTGATGCAAAGTCCACTTTGGGTTGGATTTTGATTAAAGTATGTGAATTTTACCATTCACACACACTTGTAGTTAGGGCTGCGTCAATAGAGGTGTGAGCGCATAAGTGGGATGACCAGGATTGTCACGGTACAAAAATAGGGACCTGTGGATACGCATCATTTTCAAAAGAGGATTTCTGCAAAAGAGCTAATTGACGCTATCTATTACAGGTATTTCTAAGAGACTGACCTTTGTGATACCTAAGTGAACATGCAGCACCAGTCTGCCTGCTATGCAACGCAAGTCAATGTGAGCACACTATCTGAGTACTCTGGAGAGTGCACTGGTTCCCCATCAAACACCGTAGCTTGATTTTCAAAGTCTCAGGGGACTGTGCCCAGGCTCTCGCAGGGACTGCTTCATGATCATAAACTACAAGCAGTCAGCAAGGGTAAGACTTGCCGAAGCAAATACAAAGCTTTAATTGAACACACAGGTCTCATACTCTATCCATTCTCTAATTGGATGAGCATATTTCTTAGAATCAGGTCTCCGGAGCAAATTCAAATTTGAAATGTGCTTGCTATTCACTTAAAATTTGCTTTTTCATCTGATATGCCTGCCAGTAAACTTGTTTACTATGGTATTTGTGGTAAGCAAATGCAAAAGGAAAGAGCACACACTTCCCCCAAGTGTTAATAAGTATTTGCTCTCTTCACCCAGCTCTAAATAAGACACAAAACAAATTAGTAGGACAAGTTACTGTAGACCCCCCTACCGGCTAGTCACAATGGGGAGGACTGCAATGGGAGTGGAGGGCAGACAGATGGCTGCATGGGAAAGAAAGTGTAGATTATGTACGTGGGGTTTTGGGATGAGCCAGGATGAGGGCTTCCATAGGTTGGGTTCGGGTTTGAACAAGCATCTGAACATTTAGATGATTACCCAGAATAAATCTACGACACCCATTACAAGCTCTCATAAATGTTGGTATAAAAAAAACTGGCTGATGCAAAATCCTAAACGTGATGCCATAGTACAATTTTCAGAAATGTAAATACAGCCATATAAATAAAGGAAAAAACTGATTACAGAACTATACCTGATAGGTTTTGTCTGAGAGTCAAGTTAAAGGGTATAAATAATTCCCATAGCATGATTGCACAATAAAGTAAAAAACTCCTCAAGGAGAATGTTATATATTTCATTTATTATACATCACTCCTATGTTTACAACCAAAATACGTCTTTCCTTGAGGATTGTACCATCTTTTATTTCAAATCAATGTTTAAAATTAAATGGTAATCCTCAAGAGAGGGAAGACTCTTCAGTTACCAGTCCTTCCCAATTGGAATCTTTCTTTCATGTTTCTATTTAATACTCAATCCAAGGTTTGAAATTAATTAAAAGATATCCTTTCTCTAATCTTTTGATTATTAGCTTCAAAGTTTTTTTTATTCAGAATGTTATACTAACTTCATCTTTAAGGAGTAAATCCAAATGGTTATTAAATGTACAAAATGTTTAATCTACTGGCCAATAACCGGGGGTGTGAGGGAGTGAAGTCTGCTAGGGGGAATCATAACAAATTGTGGGTTCTCGGTGAGTGAGGGGAACCTAATGGGAAAATAATGCATGTGTATATATTGTTTAATTGTGGTGTATTATTATTGATATAATAATTACACGAATATTGTTAATGAAACTGTAAATGTAATGTCAATTGATGCAGTATTTTGAGAAGTCTTGGGATAGTTCTTTGTCACCCAGCATAAACCTTTCACTTAGCTCATAGAACATACTCTTGTTGAAGCCTCAGCAAATAGGCCAAGGATTTTATGGGGAAATAGAGGCTGAACTACACTCTTAGACCTAAAGGTGGTCCCTTCAGGTTAAGTTTGGCCCACACATTGGGGCTAATATTCATCATCCATCCATCAGACTATCTGTCTGCCCCCTTATACCATGCTAATCACCATATCTGTGCCTGATCCGAGTGCCTACACTGTATCTGTTCTGTAGAAAAATATAGGACTTCAGAGTCCAGTTCTGTCAACGTTTTTCATCAGGGCCAGCCAGTTCAGCCCTAAAAGTGGCCAGTGCCAAGAAACAGATTTCACCAGTCTATCCTAGCTTTGCTTTGATTAAGATACATATGTAATTATGCAATTGGAGGTGTGTGGATGGACCCTGTGCCTCTGTGGCGTCCCATTGACTTCAAGGGAACCACATATGAGCCTAAAAATGGACCTGCATAGAACAGAGACTTTCTAAAGAAAACGGTGGGGAAAAATGCTTCTCAGAAAGGCACTTAAAAACACATTAAAAATAATGTGCCTGTAAAATCTAAAGCCAGCTGTGTTAGAATTCTAGATCATTCCTCCTGACAGTCTCCTCAGTGTCCACTAGCAGCTTTTTCTGATTGTTGATGGGGGAAGCTGGAGATCTGAAATAGCTCTTAAGCATCTATCCTGCAATCTGTTCAATACAGGTCCATTTTTAGGCTCACATGGGGTCCTATTGAAATCAACAGGGCTCCACAGAGGTGCAGGGGTCCATCCACACACCTCCAATTGCACAGTTAAGAACTTAGAATGTATCTTAATCAAAGCAAAGCTACGCTAGACTGATGGGATCTATTTCTTCTTTTACAAAAGGAGAAGGAGGAAAAAGCCACTGCTGTTATAAAATCTGCTAATGAGGTCATCCTTCATTCAGGACAACCAGAAACACCGTTTTCTGATACTTCATGAACATTGATAATATAATAAGACTTTTATCATAGATTAGTTTGAAATGGAATTTGTTAAAAAGAGCTGATAGAAAGTAACTAGAACAGTAAGAGTAACATATTGGATCAGCAACTTTCATGTAATTTGAAGACTTTTGTTCTTTCATGTCACATTAGCTACTTTCATATACATTTTTGCAATTTTCATACTTTATTAGTGACATTTGCAACTTATGAGCAACTTTTCATATAGTCCATCAGAAAGACTTTTGTACTGTGTTGGCAGCTTTCATATTTTATTTAGGATTTTAACTTAATGTCAAATGTTCTATTCCCCGAAGATGAAAGGAAAGTCACTGATACTATACTTTTAAAAGTTCTTAACACAAGTACTGCTGGTAACTGCTGCTGCTTCTGTTAGGGGCGCAATCTCTGAGCTCTGAAACTTTTAGAGATGCAGATGTAAAATTGTATTTTACGGTTAAGTAAAACTTCTCCCAGCATCACCTTGTTAACTGGCTAAGAAGGTGAATTGAAAAGAAATCAGAAAGTTGGTTGTTGCTTTCTCCTGAGCAGACTATTCTGCCCACAATAAGACTCCAGAGTGAATGAGTGATGGAATATTTGACTGATGTAATTTATGGCACTCCATATGACAGCCTATTTCAGAGTGCTTGAGGTTTTTACAGTCCATGGTAGTATAGTACCTGCTGCTGAAACAAGAGATTACTCTCTTTGGCCCGACAGTAATTTAATAGTACAACGGTGTAGCTAGCCACCTCCTACTGTATTTCACCACCCACTCCAGTCAGCTTTTGATAGATAGGCCTCAGTACTTGGAAAGGGAAGCAGTATGTGGCCAGCTCACAGTCTTAAAAATACATCAAGGGCGAAAAAACTGGAAGCAAAATAAATAAATAAATAAGTAAGTAAATAAATAAATAAGTGTGCTAATAAAATCAAGGCAGCAGCAGCTCTCAGTTTTGTTATTTTTACAGAATAGATAGAATGAAAGGGGTAAACAGCTGTACTGTGCTACTGCATAGTGTTAGCTTTGAGAGATACTGGCAGAACTGGTAGGCTTTTGGTTTAGTTTAGTTTTCTTGCATTTTATACCAGTCTGCACAATCCATTCAGTTCTTCATACAGATATATTTAAACAAAATAAGACAACATTTTCCCTGGAACTTTCTGTAAAATAAAAAATAAATGCCAGCAGCCTAGTATACATGGGCAGCTCTATACTAATGTTGCTCTTGTCATGGCAGGGAAAAAGTGACATGGCAGCTCTTAAATAGTATATGCAAGAAGGGAAACTAAATGGCTCTGGGACTTGTACTTGTCCGTGGAGGCTTGAGTAGCCTTCTGTGCCAGGAGCCCGGAGTTAGATGCTTAACATGGTGCAGCACCAACCTTTAAATGTCACCTTTAGAGGTGGTGCCTGAAGCTGCAGGTGCTACCTCCTTACTGCCTAGCTGCAATGCACACACCGGGACAGATTTTAAATTGCCACCAGACTAGAAACCCATCTGTCACTTCTCCTAGAGGTGGTGATAGTAGACACACGGCATCTTCCTGACTGCCACAGATCTCTTGAAGCACCCTTTCCCCTCCTGCTTCACTGCAACAACTTAACTCCTTCCCTTCCTTCCTGTACTACGAAAAGCATTCAGAAGGGCCAGGGAGCACTCCCAGTGAAAATACTCACATGAATATTTATTTGTGCTGGTATTTGCTGTGCTTTGGCTTTCTTGTGTACGTTCTCGTGAATAAAATCTGACCCGCACGGATGGCTGAGAGTAAGCAAAAACAAAACGAATCAATGGATTTTATTCACAGGAATATTTGTTAATGCTTATGTTGTTATTTTTGGCCCAGCATTAGAGAGGAAGTGCTGGTGGTCTGATGGATGAATGTGCTTTTCCACCACCCATGGCAAACAGGTAATTGATAACGAAAGGGAGAGACCAGAATCAGACAAGACTCTGACACATGTACAGAAATTGTTACCCGTAAGGAGAGAAAGGAACATTCAGTAGGATTTATTCCCTAGGGACTCCTGTTGGACACTCCTGTGAGGTCTTGAGCACTCACAACTCCCCCTGAAGTCAGTGTGTTTAAGGGTGTTCATTGCCTCCCAGGAGAGCTCAGCACCTTCTAAGATCAATTACTAACTAATTACTAAGTGTTTACAACTAAGTTCTCAACAGCAGCCACCTGTGGAGCTGGACGTTTCTTCCTGGTATCATTTGATTCAATACTTTCATCCTTCAGCAGGCACAATGCTGGAATGTTCTTTGATGAAGTCTCCTTTTAGTCTAAGAAAGGCAAAGCAAATGCACACCCCAGTTAGGGACAAATTAGAAGATTCTGTGCTTATTTCCAATCTATAGATTCTCACTGTTAGTTGGCTGATTGTTCTGGTGAGGTGCTGTCAGGTCTCCAGGAGAAGACAAGGCACTGCCCTAACACGCTGCTAATAAAACACCATCTACAACTGTGAAGTCAAGTTTCCTGTTTACAATAACCCCCCTAAAAGTCTTTTGATCCTCCCAGTGTTCTGCTACTACATCTTCACTTTTCCTTTCTAATAATTTCCTTCCACTATTTTTTGCCTTTTCCAGCCAGTTTCTTGCCTTTAATCACTTTCTTTCCCTTCTGTGTAAGTCTTTAGATATTCTCTTTGTTTCCCTAATCTACAGATCTTTCCACCTGCATCTCAGTCTGGCCTCACCTGTCTCCCCAAATATCCATCGCTCTGAATTCCAGATTTCTGATTGGCACATGTCTGTTCAGCTTCTCTTGTAACTCTTAAAGGGACAGTTTTTCCCAGCAGAGCAGCTAATCCTGCTGGGAAATAAAAAAAAGTATTGACATTGTCTTTTTAATAGCACGTTCACTATCCCTGCAGATGAATAATAATAATATAGTTTCTAAAATGGTTGGACTTGATCTGTTTAATCACTGTGTGCAGCAAAGCCTTTTAGATTTAGAATATACCTCCAGAGATATATTCTCTAGTCAGGAGGGATCAAACGTGCTTTTCTAGGTGGGTAGTGTCCTTGACAAACTGTTTTTACTTCATCTTTTAGGCAAACTTTTTCTTTTAAGAAAATGTAGGTTTTAACATTCATGATAAAAAGGTACCAACTTGATAGGCCTAAAAACCAAAGTCCTGCGTTTAGTCACGGAGCAGGTACAGCACACGCGCCAGCAGTGAAAGCATCCCCATACTCCCTTGCCAATGATTTTGCCGTCCTGTGACTAGCACTACAGGAGACAAGATAGTTCAAATCTCCAATGCTTGGCCTATCTCAGGCCATACAGATGCCATTTCTGAGGGTGGCCAGATTGGATATTTTTTGGGTCTTGGGTTTTTTGTTTTTGTTGTGGATATAAGGAAGTGTACTGCGACCAATGCACTGATTTCACATAACACAAAATACCCAAGAGAGGCTAACGGCGTTCAGCCACTGCCACACTGGCTCAAATTCAGAACAATGGCCTGCAGGTGAATATCTAACACATAATTCTAACCCAGACAAGCAATATCCAACCAGAATCAGAGTACTAGTCCCCTTGCTTTTTCATTTTCTTAGACTCTAATGGCAACCACCTAATGCTACCCTCTGGTCTCATCTAAACACCCAAATTCAGTATGCAAACTCTAGAGGGCTGGTCCTATCTGGTCCTATCTGTAGATTATGTGTTTGAATTGTGATTGGCTATTGACTATTGGAAGTGATATCAGCTAGTGAGAAATATATGAATCTGAAATCTATGAATGTCTATTTTGCATGCAGGGAACAGCTGTCTGAAATTATGTTGCAGCCATTTGAGATCAGCAATGTTGTAATAGACTATGGCATGATGTCACTGACAGTGCATTGGTCATACAGGAAAAATAAACATCCATTCTGCCAGATTTGTAAAACAGATGTCCAAGAGAGTCATTTTCTTCCCCCACCTCATCCCCATATTAGTGTATGGATTGCATTCCCTAACATTTCAAAGTAATTAATGTGTATGAATTGTGCAGTGATAATGCCCAGTTTTCAAATTAGTACACATGGGCAGTAGAGATCACCATTCAGTTTCTGTAAAGGACAGGCTTATATAAACATTTAAAAAGAAAGTAAAACGCTTCCAATAAATAATCTCTACAACTATCTGTGAAAATTCGGAAGCAGACAAATAACATTTGTAAAAGCTATTTATTTTGTAAAACCTAACCCCATCCCCCAATTATGTGTCCATTATCCCTTTTTCAAATCTGTCCCTGGAGCTCTCTTGTGTTTTCTCTGTGCTACCAGTTCAGGGGAGAAAGTCCAATAAAATGCTTTTATGTTGTTTGAAGTGATGTGCCATTAAAAGATTCATGGTACCTGCATACCTTCACTTCCTAGAGACTTTCTAAATCCTTGCTAGAAAGTCCTAGCCCTCATCACTGCTAATTTTAAAAATCATCCCAAGTATAAAGGGGAAGATATTTTTTTTCTTTATTATTACAAACACAAAGAAAACAGTATAAGATCCTCAAGGGAGCATCTGCTTTATAAGGAAGCTGTGAGCGTCCATGATACTGCTGCAGCACGCACATCTGTCTCTCAAGAAAATGTCATCCTGCCCAAGCAAATGCGCTATGCAGTCAGAATGGAGAAAGCACTTGTTTAGAAAGGTTTATGGACTGATGTCTGTTTGAACGGGCAACATCTGGGCTAGCATGAGTAGCGAGTGTAATCTTGATCAACCAAACCAGGGCAGTTTTAAAAGCTAATGGGGTGTCTTAATTGAAAAAAAATTGTATGAAAGGAAAGTAATCATTCTGACCTTTCAGAATCACATTATTTTTAAATCCTCAGCCTTAAAGAATTCCACCTTTTATGAAAATACACGAGAAATGTGTTTAATAATATAAAATGTACATAACAAATAAATATTCTTTAGTGATCATGATTCACCACTAATGACCATAGTTGCATTCAATATTTAAAACAAATGTTATATTCTTTTTTCTTGGGCTCGTAAAGCAAGTAATCTCTTCTGAAAACAAGTGCACAGTAAAAAATCATGTACTGTTCACATTTGGAGGCGCAACCAAAGCCTCCCATTTGTAGAGACACAAATGCGCTTAGATTCTCAAATTACACATGCAAAATGATAAGTTAATATAGGTGTATCACTTTAAAGATATAAAGTACTAAGCAGTATTCCTTTCTTAAAATGTGAATAATACAGGAGAAAGCTTATTTACTACTAGTCTTTAAGGAATGGATGCTTCTCTTATTTACCCCAGGTCTATTGGTGTAATTCCACTGACTTTCCTGATTACACTGGGAGCACCATCAAGTTCTAACTTCTTCTATGGCTAGGAATAAGAGGCTTTAATTACTAAAGTTTACTATTTTACTTCCACGCTTTAAAGAAAATCTTTTCAACCCTTATTATACAGACTGTAGTTGCTTCATTAACATGCACTACTTTAGGTTAAAAAGTACTCAGCAGAATGATTTGTCTGTTTCATTTTTTTGTCTTTGTTGTTGAAAATTCTTCATTCCCTTTGCTTTGAAGTGCAGAGCAGCACACTTTCACTCACCCACCATTTTTGAAGGCAAAATGTAAATCACAAGAATTTATTTTCTTTGCTAACAAACATGTCCTCTTAGGGATTTCTATCACCTTTAGAGATAACTGTTTTTTAAAAAAGAAATAAATTAAATCAGACTATTATGAAATTTCATAAAGGAATATCTCCTTCATTTATAAATTATTGCCACGGAAATTCTGAAAATTGTATACTTTTCTCCATTCTTTTGCAGAAAACAAAACAAAGCAACAACAAAATAAGAACCATGATCTTTAAATCACTAGACAATCTAATAGATCAGTAGGTATTTTCTTATCTGAAGATGTCTCAGTGCAAAAAAATGTGCTCGCAGAGTCCTCTTAACCTTTTTGCCCCAAGAAATCTTTTACTCTAAAATAAGACCCACAGTTTCTTTTCCACCCAAAGTTTTTGCAATTGCATACTAAAGATTATGAGGTACTTTTCCACAGAGCTCTGATCAGCAGATTTGATATATGGATTTAGATCAATTTTTTCTTATGGCAAATCTATATGTTATTCTACTTCTTCATTTGGTACTATTTGCTGAGTGGCTGTTACTTGGGAGCAAAGGTCACCATCTTGCTGTTTGAGCAGCCGAGTAATCTTTTACTCCTCATAAGAGTAGTGAGAGATATTAAATCACACTTGACGTACCTGAAGCACAGCAACTTCATCCATATTTTATCTGCTGTAAATTTAATACCACAGCACTTTTTAGGGTGATGTATTTATTAACTGGCTGGGGAAGAGCAGTACAGAAATTCAGTTTGTTCAGGAAAATAAAATGAAGACACTCTGACAAGTTTATGAAGTAAGCTCAATAGCTATTTATTACTTTTTAAACACACAGAGCGCCTAAATGTTTTTAACAATGCTTGCCCAAATAAATGAATGAAGCTTCCCAAATCATCTGTTTACTTTTCTTTTGAGTTTTAATACACTTTTCCCCTTTATTTTAAAAACCATCTCATAGTTTCCTTCAGGATAAAATGTGCTCTTTTTTTGAAATAAACATAGCTAAGTGTTCAGATAAGCGACAGAGAGGGATTCTGGGAAGTGAAACAAACCATTCACTGCCCTGCTGTCTATTAATCCCTTCTTTTCCATTTTTGGTTCCAATTTGTTTTGTTCTTAAAATTCTACTTCCCCCCAAATAAATGAAGCCACGAATACAGTAATCTTCCAAATACAAGTACGCACCCTATTGAATTCTACTGCACTTGAGCAGTACTTATTATGTTTACTCAGTCTTTCTCTTAGCATTCCTGGTAGTAAATAATTTACACTGCCATCTATTTCTTCTAACCAACATATAATTACATTTTTGTGCAATTTTTAAAAAAATCACTGGAGAGCTTCTCATCCCTGATACATATGAAAAGTATCCCCTAATGTAATGGTATAGAAAATATTTAGATATTATAGATGGATTCCATATCTAAAAAAAAAAAGGACTGAGACCTCATTGTCTCTTTTGTCTAACTTTTTATGATTGTACTGGTCATTATTCAAAACCTGGTTACCAACACAGCCTGGTTTAAAAAAAGCTACATGTTAAGGCAACCCTGTATATGGATTCTAGAAGCAAAATAGGATGGTGTGTTCATTTACATGTCATTTCCCAGAATGTTTTTACAGCTCAAAGATACTTTACAGAAATGACAGTGGCAGAGTTATGGGAACAAACCAAAAGGGTTGGTTTTTTTAAGTGTTATGGTAATGTATGTTTGTTCCCTGTGGCTCCTTAAAGGACATTCCTATAAATAAAATCTCAGTGAGCATTCCCTATAAACACAATTTAAATGCCGTTGTTTCTGCACTGAGTAATTTTCTGTTTTTCTATGATACCTGTATTTCTTTAAAGGCAAATAGAATACCGAAACAAGGCTGAGATATACTACAACTGTTTTGTCATTCTTTTGATTACATTAATTACTTGTTTCCTCAGGACATTATGCTTTCCTATATTTTAATTTTTTCCTTGCCCACTATTTCATTAGAGGATTCAAATCTACGCGTACCATAGAAGTAATGTATGAAACTGAATAATCAGAATATCAGCTCTGGCTCTGTGCACTTTGAGGAAGCTAATTACATAACAGCTGTTTGTGTCATGGACGCAAGATGACTAAAGCAATGGAAATCCACTGGAAGAGAGCTCTCAGACTGAAGCTTGAATTTCCCTTAGAAATCCTAAAAGTCTTTTCAGACTTCTGTCTCTAGCTTTCTGCAGAATAAATCCGTATTGTTTCATGTGGATGACACACTATTTTCTTCCCTCCCTTTCAGGCTAAGTGCCTCACCTCAGGGTCCCCTCCCATCTCTCACTGCTCACTATCCCCTGTAGCTTCCTCTCAAAGGATTGTCCTGTCAACCTTAATATAAAACTCCTTCTCTCAGAAGTCTGTAAACCTAACTCCAATGCTCTCCTCTCCTTTCCCTCTAAGCTCCCCTATCTGTTTTCCTTTCCCAAGCCTTCCATCCTCCCTAAACTTCTCAAGGTCTCCCCCCTCCCTTTCTTTTTATAGAGAAAATTAGCTGCACATTTCCTTGTTCATGGCCTGATCCCAAATTCATAGAAGTCAATGGAGAAGCATCCATTGACTTCAGGAGTCTTTGGATCAGGCCCTCAGCTCACATGCCCATTTGTCGCTTGCTATGATGCTCTACATGAGTACTTAGATATTGCACTGTACAAAACAGCAGAGGAGTTACGTGACTCCGTGAGTTAAAAGAGGAATTAAGTAGCCACCCATCCATCTGTTAGCTAGAGAAGAACAAAACCCCACTGCAGACCATGTAGAGAATAATGCACATTATGAAGTATATGCAGAGGGGAGGAACAGCAGGAGGGCTTTAGTGTGCTGTGGTCTGTCATACCACTAAACAGTTCTCGCATGGAATTATAATAGTAATGTAACCCTTCTGCCAGGACAAGTTGACAGCAGCAAGGGCCAGGTTCAGTACATAGGGGTTCCCTTCTCAACAATGCAATGCAAAACCAGCTCGAGCCCCCACCCAGTAACCTGGGAAAATCTTATACACACCCCCTGGGCGCCTCAAAGAGGCAGGTATTAATGCCTGCCCCCAGCCTCTCTCAATTCACTGGGCTTTGGAACCCATGTCCCTTGGCTGGTGAGTGCTGTTTAGTTAATGGCAAGTTCCCTTTTAACATGACAAAAGGCCAAGTACAGTTCCACTGTCCATGATTTACATAAGCAGTATAACAACAGTTTATTCTTCCTGCCCCAGTAACAGAAATTCCTGCCCCAATACAGAAAACTGGGGATCCTACAGCAGCCCAAAATGCCCATTTGGGTCACTATGGTTCATACCAGGCAGGGTGGGTGTGCCTATGCAAATTGGATCAGCCCCTGGCGTGCTTTGCCATGACTCCCCACCAGATGTCAGGGTGGAGCTCATCCTGACTCTGCTTACAGTAATAATATTTGTACATAATTTATCATTATATACTACAAACTCAGTTGAAACCTTGGTACCATGCACTTTTCCTGCTCTGTATCCTCCTCTCGCTATACTCTTTTTATTGGCTTACATTTGCTGTGGAAATGAGTTTTATTCTAATTTAGCGCCTATGAGAGAAGGCTGAAAAAGCATGTACTACTCCTTAGTCATTAAAAAACTCAAATGACAGTATTTCATCCTGCTTTTGAGGCTACGAAATTAGACTTTGAAACATGAATCACACAGCTTAGTTGAGGCTGTGAAGAAGCTTAGGATCTCAACTTTCGTTAAAAATAATCTCTAGTACATAAAGCTGAGAAAGGGGGAGCAGAGAGAATATCTCGAAATCAGAGTACTCCGTACAGCTTCTAAATAGCTGCGAGTTGCATGTATTCTGTATTGCTCTGATAGTAACCCAGGAAGTGTCAGTTGCCACAGAAGGCTAGGCTGGACAAGCAGGGATGAATTTCAGGGTGAACAGTGGAGGGAAATGAATGGGAAAAATGTGTAGGTGTTGGGGAAATCATATTTTTTATCTTCAGAATAGCAAAGCATTTTACAAATGTATCTCAGAGTGTGGGAGAACACAGGAAGTGTTGTTTTGCCCCCAAAATTGCCTTTCCTTCTGTGAGAAAAATACAAAAGGCCCAGGCCGGTAGATCTTAGAGACCACTTGTTGCCAGGCAAGAATAAAATATTTTAAAACATCTTTTGAGAGACTTATACTCCAGAAGGCTTTAAATTGTTAGTTATAGACCGATTTCCATGAAGCCGCTCTGCTCTAAATACTATCTGAAGACTAGCCCTACAATGACTTGTAGGCCTAGACCTAAAGAAGAAAGGGGAGATCCCCTTGAAAACCAACCAATCAAAATTAAATAAGAATAAAATACATAATAATTGTAATAACAATTAATAATAAATATAAACGGCCATCCCTCGGAGCTGCACTGCCAGCTCTCCACTGCACAGGCAGAATTCCATCCCTTCCTGAATCTCCCTCTGGGTTAATGATGCTCTACAGCACCCCAAAACAGGTCCGTGCCATAAGGTTTGGTGGTTTCAGTTAAAAATGGCAAAATATATATTTTGGTCAAATTTTCTATTTTTTATGAGTACATATCATATATAAATTGGTATTTTTGCATAGCTCAAGTGGACCTATTATAATTTAGACAAAATCTGAGGCATAAAGCTCATCATTTCTGTCATACAAGAAACAAAGGCAAAACACACAGGTTTATAAAATAACTCTCAGGTCTGGAAAAAAGTTTGCAGAAGGAGCATTCCCTAATTATGTTGCTGCCTGAATCGCAACTTAGGTAGCATTACCATACTGAGAGTGCAGTTCTAAAGACATTTTATCATAAGAGGAGGGGAAGGGCCTTAAAGACATAGTATTCAGACAAGGACTTTCAGGCCTTGTCTACACTACCTGGGTAAGTCGACCTTACTCCAGCTACATGAATTAGGTAGCTTAGGTCAACTTACCCCGGTGTCTTCACTGCACTGCATCAATGGGAGATGCTCTCCCGTCAACTTACCTTACTCCTCTCATTCCGTTGGAGTATTGGAGTCGACTGGAGAGTGCTCTGCGGTCGATTTAGCTGCATCGATCGCAGCGGCGTCGATCCCTGGTAAGTGTAGACATGGCCTCAGAATGCTTAATTACAGGACAATGCCCCACGAAATTTAAGTAGACTTTGCCCATGATTTTACAGAAGGTGTAAACTATTCTCTACCGTTTGCCTGACCAAACACACATTGCAGCACAGCAGCTGGAGTTTTTGAGCTTTGCAAAACCAGGTTACACATCAATTTCATTATTTCACCCTATACATGAAGGCATGGCACAAAGATCTCTCCATTAATACAGCCCACACTTCTATTTTATCATCATATTGTGCAGACACTTGGATTCTTTTCTGTAAACATTTTCTTTGATGCTACGGTTTCCTCTTTAAAATGCCCACATGAAAAAAAATTACCAGAAAAATCTCTCCCTGTGTCTCCCTCAAAAGAGACAGAAAAAAAGACTAATAAAACTGGAGGGAAATTTACAGTCTTGTTTGACCTTCTGAAGATGGTGACCTAGCCAGCTAGGAGGGTTGGGTCTATGGTCTTTAATTCAAAAGGGTGATTACAGAGAAGACTACAAGCAGAAATGCTGTTCACACCTAGTTGTTTCTTGTTAGAGGTAAATGAGGAACAGTAAAAATTAAGGTTCTGAATATGAAGGTTGAAAGATTTATAGTGAATAGAACTGGGAGAAAAAAGAGGGCTAGAAAGCTAATAGGTAGAGACATAGTTTATGGAGAGTGAGGACATTTTTAGGAAGGTCAGTGCTGCTGAATAAACTATATGGCCTTCATTAATGAACTGTTAAAACTATTAAAGAGTTAGAGTGCTGGGATCCAACATTAGCATAATCCCTATTCCAAGTGAGACATGATGATAGCAGATGGATGGATGGTGAAAATGTGGTGAAGACACTAAAACCCCTAACCTGCAAAGACATAAGTTTGTGCTCACTTTATGCTCTGAGACTAGCCCCATTAAAGTCATTGAAGTCAGTGGGTCTACTCACAATGTGTAAAGTTAAACATGTGCATAAATCTTTGCAGGGGATCTGAAGTGATAGTTCGGATGGGGACAACAGGGAATGCTGAAGTTCAGTCATTAACTATACAATTCAGAGTATTTGAGAGCCACAGATGAAGAATTAGAATACGGAGATAAGACACTGTTACTTGATTGTAGTTGTCTAAGGAATTTCATTCTAGATATGCTTTTCTTTAGCCCGCCAAGTACACAAAAGTGATATATGTAAATAGAACAATTATTTTGGTTAAACAGAGCTTAACTGTTTCTGATACAGTCATTTATTTGTCAAGTCTATTTTATGTTAATTTAATTATAAGAAAATTGAAAAGTGTGATACATAGCTAAGCCCTTAAGGCCGGTTAATCTATTTGGATTGTAACAAATATAATTTTTATTAGCTCAGCTATTTGGATGGTAACGAGTCTAACCTTTCGGTAGACATTACAGACTCTGAATTATGGTCTATTTTATGTAAAACCAGCATTTAGTTCAATAAAAGGAAAGTTCTTTTATCTGTCATTGTGTTAGGGAATTGCTTTATTAATGAGCGTGCAGTATGCACTATGACCATTATCTAAGAGTGAGGGTGCCCTTTTCTCTGGCTATGTTTGGAAAAATGCCCAGGTAAGTCTTTGAGAAAATAGTAAACCAGATCATGTGAAGAATTTTCCTGTAAAATGCCCAAGGGCAAACGATTGCCATTTTCCTGGAGAGAAAAGTCACAATGTACAGCAAAACATCTTCCTGTACATCCCACCATCAGCCAAAATAAACAAAAACAAAAAGAGGGTGTGGGGGCAATTTTGTTAGTTTTTGGAAACGGTCTTAATTTTGAACAAAAACAGCACAAGTTTTGAGGCAAGCTCATGAATAGTTTCTGGGCATTTTTACTCAAAAATAGGCCATTCTTACATGAAAATGTTCACATTCTTAATCAAATGCAAAATACCACACAGATTGTGATGCTTTTCAGAGTTTACCATTATGCAAATGTTGACTTACTTTTTAGAAATGAAACTCAGGTTTTATCAGTATTTACAATAATTTTTTACTTGGATTAATTCAAAATATGGACACCTCAGAAGCTACATGCTTATAGTGAGCATGGAGTAATGATGCTTTCAGAAACTGTGAACATGTACAGTTTTCACCAAAAGTCTTTCCTCAAAACCTGAGCTACATGATAAGCTGAGTTTATAACTACATTAACCATAAACCTCTTTTGAACCTTGTAGTTAGACTGATGAGGGAACATCTGCACGTGTAGCTACAGAAAAACATACTCAGAAAATACTACTTGTACTGTATATCAAGAATCTATTTAAAGGTATTTTACTGTCATTTACCACACTGGCTTTCACCCAGTTTATGTTAATGAAAGTATCCGTGGGCTTGGGGTGTAGAGATGGACCCATGACACCATGACTCATTAAACCCAGTGGAGAAATATCAGGCACTTTTTTGATGAAGAATTAATGTCTCCAGCAATGTGACTGTGAAATTTTCCAGTCACACTTAAAGGCTGAATTGCAAAGGAAACAAAATAAGTGATTGTGTCCCTTGCTGCAGCTTTATGATGTACTTTAGAAATATAGCAAGATAAAGATAATCTTTATTAAAAAGATATTTTTAATAGTTTGTATGCTTTTTCCTCCCCTTATATTAGGACTTGATGAAAGGGGTAAGAAATATTTGCAAACAAAGTAGAAAACAATCAAAATCCGAAGGGATTTTTTATTATTATTTAATTATGAATGTGAAATTTTTCAAGAGAATGGGCGTATTTTAGAGTGAAAATGCCTGTGCAATGAAAAAATATGAGCATTGGTATTTTCAAATACTTTTGATGGGGAAATATTCATTCTCCTGAATTTAAAGGAAAATTAAAATTTCAGGCAATATTTCTGTGAAGACAGTTTCATGGCTTTCACACAGCTATAATCCAGATTCCCATCTTTCTCCTGGAAATGATTACTTTTTAAAACAGGTAGGAACAAAGAAGAGATGTAGATGTTAAAGACATAGGCCCTGATCCTGAAAACATTTCAATTGGCTTCAGTGTGACTATTCAAGAGCTTAAAGTTAAATAGGTGTGTGAAGTCTCCAAGATTGGGGTCATAAAGAGTAAAGTGACATGGTATAGTCTGGATGCACATGTGTCTGGGTAATGGAAAAAGAAGTTAAAATGATACTGAGGTTGGGAGGATCAGTGTGAAGGAGGTCTGGGCAGTTATCAGTGTTGCTGGAGAAGGAAGGGATTAAGTCCTGAAGACTACGTAGATGCAACATCCACTTTCTTTACCATTGCAAGTACAAGGAACAGTTGTCAGCCTCCCATGATGTCACCTTTCCAGGCTCTAGATTATCAAAGCCCTCCATGAAAAAGGAGGCGGTGTTAGGCCCTAATATCTACAATGTAAATAACAAGTAGAACAAAGTGTCCACAAACACACACACATGCACACACACTCAGAAACATACACTTTATAAAGCCATCTTTGTACATCACAAAGGAGCAGTACAGCACAAACAAAAACTATTTCTTGTTCTTTACAGTTCACCTTTAAATAAGCAGTGACTGTTGCTCAAGAAACTATCTTTGGATATTAATAATTTTGCCAATTATTGTCTTGTCTCAAACTTCCATTATTTTAGGAAAGATTATTAAGAAGGTGATAATGGGCAATTTCTAGTTATGTGTGGACTCCACAGATTTCTTTAATCCCTTTAAGTTGTTTCAGACTTGAGTTTAAAAAAGACAGTATTGATAGTTATGGTTAAGGATCTCCTTCTAGTGAACTAAAAGGGAAAGGTGACCCTGCTGATTCTGTTAGATCTACCAATAGCTTTTTATGTTATTAACCACATGGTATGGCTGATACTTCTGTGGGATCTGGAGTGACCTTTTACTGGGTTTCTAGTTGTTCCAGGTAGAGGTGGGAAATTGCATTCCTTTTCTAAAGGCTCAGAGTGTCATTTATAGTTCCATCTTCCTGCACATACTGTTTGATATGTATGTAAAATGTGTAG
This sequence comes from Chelydra serpentina, assembly GCA_037349315.1. Lineage (NCBI taxonomy): Eukaryota > Metazoa > Chordata > Testudines > Chelydridae > Chelydra > Chelydra serpentina. Next base: position 112,078,950 of record JBAIAC010000004.1, read on the forward strand.
ATATATTTTGGAGTACAGTTTCTTTAATATGCTGATTTCCCTCAACTATATGTCTCCTTTTTACTGAACCCAGATTTTGCAGTATCATTACTGCCATGGTTTCTGACTGTGCTTGGGATCTGACTATGACTCATTCCACACATAACAGAAATTATGGTTGTTGGCAGAGGGAAGCTTTTGGAAGATGAGTAGAGATGACATTTATACCATCTTTTGAATGCACCAACATTCTCCAAGATAGTTTTCATCCTCAGAGTTCTATTGGATTCCTCACAAGTTAACAATGACTATTGTAATTGCCAGGCTAAAGTCCTGTAATTGTACTTAGAACTAACTTGGAGCAGCATCTAGAAACTTCAGGGCAGCTAGAGCGAGTCTTCTCAGTTGGGTGAGCCATTATGAACAAATAATATGCATTGTCAAAGTTCTGCACAGAACTTTGTTTTGGGTGCACTTCAAAGTCCTGTTGACACTCTTGAAAGCCATGAATGGTCTGGGACTCATACCTAGGAGACTGCCTCTCATCTTATACTGCATCACAGCAATGAAGATTGGTCAGGACGCACTGAGATCTGGAAACTGAACTCTTTAAGACTGGGAGCAGAGATTTCTCAGGCAAGTTTCCTTGCCTTTGGATCTTGTCAATCTGGATACTTCAAATGAGCTAGTGTTTAGTGGCCCTGGGATGAAATGGAGAGCATATTTATTTGTTTTAGCGGTTAGTTCCTTTTGTTTTTAGTTTTGTTCCTGATGACTTGCTGGATTACATATTATGGTTTATAGTACTGGACAAAGTACCTCTATTGCTCATCATAGTTAGCATTATATTTAGGCTTGTCAGAATTTGATTTTACTTTTTTATAATTTTGATTGATATCTTTTTATTTTAAAATCTATTTTATTTTATCAATTTAAATTTTCAGTTGCACACAATTATGGGTTATAAGCATTTTTTCTATTTTATGTATTTACATTTTCACAGCTTCACAGGGACATTATGGGGAATTAAACAATAGGGAGTCAGACAATAATTATTTAATGACAGTAGATGTTGAGATTCAAAAAGTTAAAGCTTTATAACCATTAAAACACAAATTATCAACATCACATATCAAAATATATAAAGTAAATATCCTTAAAATCAAACTAATTAATTCTCAAGCTGCATTTTCCTTACTTTGCCTATCTGTACATTTCAATTATTATTGATGAAAATATTTTTTCATTGGTTTGTGTGTGCACAGTGAAATTGATGTTCACCCACATTTACTGATAAAAATTTAATCCTTCCAAGCCTTGTTATATTTTTATGTTTAAAAGTAGTTAAACCACATTCAAGTATATAATTACAAACATTACACTAATAAACGTATGAAGTAATACAGAATTATAAGCCATACCCCAAACAAACAGTACATCACCAATGAATCTGTTATACCCTTCTTTCCATCCCCATCACCTTTCTGAGACGTCCTAAATTAGGGTTAATATTGACTGGAAGAGCTATTTCAGAATAACTCCCTGGGTGGACACTGTTATTCCTCAATGAAAGTGTTCACAAAAGGAATTATTTCAGAATAGCCATAGTACTTTCAATTAACATCATACATATTCCACAGTAACATCCCCGTGTATACAATCCCTTACACACTATTGGTCCAGGATGTGTATCTCCTCTCTCATAATGAAGAAAATAACCTGTGATCACAGTGTATTAAATGAAACTACTCCCATTAATTCCATATATGAGGTGCTCATAGGAGGACACTTCTACCATTTCCACATACCAGTCTTTGGTTACTCAGACATTCACATGCTTTTATTTTCTAAAATCAATGGCTTAGCACATGAAATAGCTGTAGCCACATATCTTTTGAAGTTGTTAGCTGTGTCATTAATTGCCAATAGATTGTTTAGCAGGAGCAATTGTGCTAAGGATGATAATTTGTAATCCCAAATTTTATTTATAAAACTGAATTATCTTGGGGTAAATAATTTAATTCTAAGACACGGCTTCATAATCTGTGACAGGTTACATCCTTGTCTGTCAGATAGCACAACACACATCATTATATTTCAGGCCAAACCTGAGCACACCATTATGTGCTGGGGTCTAATAGATTCTTTGCAACATTATGAAATGAATCCGTTTCATTTTTGAATTCTAGGAGATGATAAAATCTAAGGGCTTGTCTATACTTAAAACGCTACATAGCGCTTCAGGATAGACACTACCTATGCCAATGGGAAGAATTCTCCCGTTGGCATAGGTAATCCACCTCCCTGAGAGGCGATAGCTAAGATGACTGAAAAATTCTTCTGTTGACCTTGCGCTATTCTTTTGTTGAGGGATAGCTCAGTGGTTTGAGCATTGGCCTGCTAAACCCAGGGTTGTGAGTTCAATCCTTGAGGGGGCCATTTGGGGATCTGGGGCAAAAATTGGGGATTGGTCCTGCTTTGAGCAGGGGGTTGGACTAGATGACCTCCTAAGGTCCCTTCCAACCCTGATATTCTATGATTCTATCTACATGGGGACTTAGGTCAGATTAACTACACCAGTCAGGGGTGTGGATTTTTTACACGCCGGCGTGACACACTTATGCCAACCCACATTTTTTTAGTGTAGACCGGGCCTAAGATCTTAAACCACTGTTTATTACGAAATGCCATTGTGGCACTTAGCTATATCTGCACGCAGGATTTATAGTTTTGTATTAAAGCTACGAGCCTCTCTGGTTTCAAAATATACCTGGTCTCTCTTCTCTTCTGTCTTCTTAATTAACATGCTCACAAAAGCTGGCCTCAGGCATGATGTCTGAGAATTAAGGATGGCTGATAGATAATCATGCAAAAGAAATCAGCTATTAAAAAGACTATTGACTAATATTCTTGCATGTCTGCGTGTAAGCAGGCGAAGTACCTAGTTAATAAACCTGGTTTATTAACAAAAAGGTAATTACAAAATAATTCTTCATGAAGCCCCAGCCTCAGGTTTGGCTGCTCCTATGCATGCTTCTCTCAGGACCTGTCTATTCCAAGCCCTACCATTCTCTCTTCCAGGGTTTCTCCTGCTTCCCTTATATCTGAGGTGGGAGTGGAGGGTAGGTAATGAGCCAGCTTCACCACTGCATCAGCAAAACCCACTTAATGCTTTTCCAGGCAACTACTGCTAGAGGTAAGAAGGAACATGAAGTGGTATTCAAAAAGGATGTGCTTTGATTAACAATCAGGCTTCCTTCAAAGAAAATGCCTATTTTGGTCTTGCCTGGAAGCCATCATTGTGCTTGGATGCCACGGTAAGAGGCACTATAAAGGACAATAAAATTAATAAACATTATGAGGGTTACTTTGTAATTTGCTAACCCGCTTATAGGAAAAAAAGTCATACACTGTACACTATCCAGTATTAGTTGTTTTTATTATATCAGTCATAGGTCCTATTTAAACCTTTCTTATATATTCCCTGATGCCTGGGCTCTAAAATGTGAACTTTCATAGTTTTCCCTTTAACTATGAAGTCAGGATCATTAGAGCTCTATTAATTTCTTGTATAAAATCATTGTTTCACATTTAAAATACGTTTTTATCTGTTGGATTGCATACTTACATACACAACAATTCTACTGGATGAAAGAGCAATAATGCACATATCAATCCGTACAAGAAGGAACCATTCAAATATGTCAGGTCAAAATGCCTCTTAAATTGCAAAAAAGCAAATGTGTAGAGGACTTTAATAACATCAATGAGATTAATTTATTCACCCATGTACTTCAGTTACATCTGAGATGGTGTAATGATAATGAATAAAGGTACCACAATATATAACAGCAAGGCTATAGTATCAACCAAGTCAGATTAAGGCAATCTGAGGCCCTAGGCCCACTACAACATGGAATCTCTCCTGGCTCTGTTCCCACAGTCCCACTTCCCCCCGGCCATGTCTTGACTAGGATTTCAGGTGTAATGTTGGCATATGTTAGCTAACTATACATTTTAAAAGACAACACATGTTGTCTAGAACATATGCTAAACTGGTCAAGGTAAAAGCTGCAGGAAGTTTAGGCTTTAACTTGATCAGTATAGACATACATGTATACACTGCCTTGTCAACACTCAACTTTTGAAATGGGCTAGTTAGCACGTACTAGCATCCTATTTTTAAATCCAATTCTAGACAAGGCCATTGTGGCTCATCCCCCCATGTGGTGTGGTAGTGGTGTCTTTCCCCCTCACAGGGGCAGTGATCTGGAATTGTCCCTCAACATGGGGATCTTTTCCATCCCAAGATAGGGTTGGGGCAACCTCAGTACTGACTCTAGCTGCATGTGCTCAGTGGGAGAGTGAGAAGGCTGGGCCCACTGAACTCTTCTTTTCTGGCTGCACACACAGCCCTCCGCTGAGGTGGAAATCTGCAAAGTGGGGGAACTTGGAGCAGTTCTGATCTCTCAGAACTATTATTTCAGCTGTCCTCAGTTTCAGGAAGCTGAATAGATGGCTATCTAGTTTTGATACTTATTTGGCCTCCATTACCATGGGTTCCAAACACCTCACACTCTTCTAATTTAGATATCTGTACAAGGTAGGGAATTACTGTTATCCCCATTTTACAGATGAAGGACTGAGGCATACAGAGACCAAATGCCTTGTTGAAGGTCACACAGGAAATCTGTAGAGGAGGAGGGAATTGAACCCACGTCTCCTATCTCCCAAATCAGCACCGTAACCACTGGCCGTTCTTCCTCTCCTGCCTAAGTCTTAAATCAACCCTGAGTATTGATTCTGTTTCATGCCTCTGTCAGTTATTGAGGGAAAGTTTAAGAGGCAATGGACCATTAAAATTCAAGGGCCACTAAAAATAAATCAGTGATTAGCTTCAGATTGAAAAAAACAGATCTTTCTAGACTTGCACATTGCAGACCATAGGAGAATATGGCTTTGTTCATAGAACCATAGCAGTTTGAGATAGAAAAGACTTATTAGATTATCTATTCCATCTCTCTGCCAATGCAGGCTTGTCCCCTACAGTATATTTTCTACATGTTTTAACTAGTTTAATTTTAAGTAATTCACATTCGCATACAGCTCTCCACCCCTCCTGGGTTGGCATTTTAAAGGGCTTTTACAGACTGGCTGAATTGTTACTCAACTGGCAGCAGCATGGGAGCCAATTCATGTTTTTCTTATTTTAATAAATGTTGTCCTAGAATAACAAAGTTCTTAAATACACAAGACATTATATTTCTTGTAAACTAGCTTGTTTGGGCTGAAGTTAAGATACAGATATAAAAGAACATTTGAAAAGATATAATTTTCCTAAGTCAACACCTTGGGACGGTGAGAGCCTTCCTGTCATATATTGTGACTCCAGCTGGAAAAATAAATAATATACATATTAAAACATAACATATATATCTGTATCTACCTGTCTACACACACACACTATCTATCTGTTCCCTGACCAAAACTTTAAGATGTAGTTACGGTTGAGAGTTGGGTGTTCAGAACATTTCAAATTTCATTTAGTTGGAATATGCCATTTTGTTTTTCAGAGACATACTTGATTCAACAAAGTTTTGGTTCGTCCAGGGCTTTCTGGTAACTTTTCGTAAGTGACTGGTTGATTGAGAGACCCAAATTGAAAAACTCGTGGTTTTGATAAGAAAAGTTTAGTTTTTTGATCTGAAACCCAATTTTTTGACACAATTCTGTTTTGTTAAAATGTTTGAAAGGTTTTGTTTTCATTCCAATGTGGAGCAAAACCAAAATTTGAAACATAAAAACTTGCTGTCGAATGGAATTGTGGTTGTCCAGACCCATAGTAGATAGTTTAAAATTAATATCTTGTGAAAATTATCTTTTTTGAATATGTCTTGGGACAAAACCTTCATACAAGCATCATTGTTCTCTAGATGTAAGGGATGATACCATTGACATTATGAATATTACACGCTTGAACCAGGTTTGCTGAAGACAACAGACTGTGCTGGACCTGTAGTGTGTTTAGGGCTAAATTCTGAACTCACGGAAGTGGGAATTTTGCCACTGAATTTAACTGGGATAAGGATTTGGCCCTCATTTCTTGCATCTATTGCTCCATGATTTTAATTAAAGCATTTGAATGCTGGCAGGTTACTAGAATGACTGCCTAATTAATTGCTTATATCTTTGTCATAGCTACAACCTGCATGCCATGAGTTTCTATACTAGACTCCAAACGATTCCCTCTCTGGTGTGAACTTGTGACTAGACTCTAAGCAATCAGACTCTTTTAATTGGTATGGAAGAAAAGCCAAAAGAGATCACTTTTAAAAATCTGCATATTAAACATGTTTTAGAGTAATGTTTGGAAGACCAGAGTGGCTCTTCCTAGCGTATATGTTACATATCTATAGATGTTAAATACAAAGTAGCTACTGTACAACACATTGCCTTTTCTGCCAGTCAAATTAATATATGTGCAAATTATTATTAAGTATGCCAGAGCACTAAAGAAACATCTGCTACCCAAAGTAAAAAGTTATGATAATTACAGTAAATAAGGAGAGACAAAAGTAAGCATGGTTTGAGTTTGATTTTCATTCAGCTGCGCCCTACTGTACAAGAGTTATCAAAAGGCGGCTACCCATTAGTTAACAATTCTGCACAAGTTCAGAAAGCAATTCCTATGCTTCCAAAGACATTTTCCTAACAATGCAGCTTCTGCATTTCAGATTAAAGGTAAGATCTGCATGAAAGTATCCTCTCGTGAGTAGAGCTGGGTGGAGAATAGTAATTCCATTTTGCAGAGGATTTAAATATTTTAAATTTTGGTTATGTTCTAATTAGGAACAAACCCTCAAAATTCTCCATGAAAAGGAATAGAGCCATGGCCCCTAGGGGTTTCGGAGTCCCTGTCCCCAGGGCAGTCTACATGATGGGGTGTTCCAGGGTCACAGTGCCTGGAAGCTCTGGAGTCCCTGACCCTGAACCAGGCCAGCTGGAGGGTTGCTCCAGAGTTGCATTCCAGGCAGGCTGTTGAGGATCCAGACGGACGAACTGGCAGAAAACAATGGAATGGATCGGTGTTTCATCAGAAATTTTCCAACCAGCTCTACTCATCAGCTCTGTTTGGTTCTGATGTATCTCAAAATATATACTACCTAGGATCACTTCCCAGAAACAACATTTCTAAAGAGATCAAGACAGGCACAGCGTACAATCCACTATGGAGTTTCATTTGCAGATTTATTTGTATAGTGAATAAATGTCAAGATGCATTTAGGTATTTATGCATGTAGCAGTTGTATTATCCTTATTATACGATGACAAGATGTTGACTACAGTGAGCAATACATGGGTAAATGCAACACTGACCTTTGTACTCATTCCATAAATTGCAAGTCAACCATCACCATTTAGAAACAGAAGCCAAATAAACCCTGTGGCTAAACACACATAACATTCCAAGTCCTTGTCTTTCCATCAACTTTAACTTCAGCATTGATAACCCAATGTTCTTTGCATCTTCTCAATGACCTTCACATGCTATGACAGTGCAACATGCTAATCACTAATAACTGCATATTACACACCGACCTGCAAACCCTTTCATCCACATCACTTCCCTGACCGCCCCACTCCCCAAGCAGCAATAATTGTCATTTGGTGAAACCATCTTATAGAATAATGGCTGTCTAAACATTCTCTAAGGCAATATGTATAGTCACTCCTTTCATGTAGAAAAATAGTAATCTTGTAGGTGTTACTCCATATACCTCCTCTATTATTTCAGTCAGCTTAATATCCAGGTTGTTATTCTATTTAGGTATTGTCCTCCTAAGTAGATTCCCCTTGATTCACTTAAGGCTGGGTATGACCACCACCCTAAGTTATCTCTAAGAATCCCTAGCAATTAAATCTTCCATCTTGTGTAATGAATGGCTTAATCTTTATTCCTTCTGTCTCAAGGGAACAAAAATAGTTACTGAGACTCAGCCAGCAAGAATAGTCCAAAGAAGTTTTCAATCCTTCAAAAAATCTAAGAATATTCTTTTATATTGCAGAGTTGGAAAATAAAATGCAGATGTTTACCTTCACACATCTGACTCCCTTATCCATAATAAAGAGAACAAATGAGGGGTTATAATCCAAGAATGTAAATTTGGTGAAAATTTTGTTCAGAAAAGTAATTCCTTTTCTAAATAAACTCTACCTAGTAGTATAGGAGCTACCACAAAATGAGAATTCACCTACTAATTACTTATTACCAATAGTTGAGTAATAAAAGGAACTATCCAGCAATGGAGTAAAATATTTGCAAAGAAAGGTTTTGTGTGGCGGAGCTAGCAGAAGTCACAACATGGACAGGCCACAGAGCTTCAGCTCAGTCCCTATGGCCATGTCTACACATACCAGGGATCAATGCTGCAATTGATGCAGTGGGGGTCAATTTAGCGGGTCTTCATTGACCGCAGAGTGCACTCTGGTCAACTCTGGTACTCCACTGGAATGAGAGGAATACAGTAAGTCGACGGGAGAGCATCTCCCATCAATGCTGTGTGGTGTAGACACCGCAGTAAGTCGATCTAAGCTACATCAACTGCAGCTACGTTATTCACATTGCTGGAGTAGCGTAACTTAGGTCAACTTACCCTGGTAGTGTAGACAAGACCTAAGTGAGCATAATTTCAGCCAATGGGATGAAACAGTGACTGCAATCCCTCTACACACTATATGTTGGTTTTCCTGTCCTTCCCTTCGCCCATTCTGGCCAAGTCAGAGATGGCATAGATTGTCTCCATGATGGCATAGATTGTCTCCATAGTCAGTTGTTTCCTAAGAGACACACACACACAGTTGCCATTGGTTTTAAGAGTTGTGGAGTGCCTAGCATAGGCCCTCTGTACTAGGGTGAATTTTCACGTGTCTATATATTCCATCAAATGTTTTTTCTTATGTCATTATAGTTACAAAGGAATATAATTCCCTCTAGATACCAAGGAAGTTGCAAATCAATACCGAGATGAATGTACCAAGATGTGAAGAAGCTTGCTTTTTTAACCTGGGAATATCAGTTCCTCAATTCATGAACACTTAATTCTGGACTATTGTATAAACTACAGTAAATCTGAAAACATTTATAATTTTTTTTGTTAAAAAATACTGTAACTGTAAAAGTTGCAAAATTAAATTCCATCACATATTACTTTGTGCAGTGAAATGCAAACCAGTACAGATGAAATATAATCACCCTGAATCTTTGCCAAAAAATCAAACTGAACCTGAATGGAACATTTAGCAGTTCAATAAAGTTTGCTGAATATTCTTTTAAAAATTATTTTCATTTTCTGCTGCTTGGATCCAGCTGGGATTGGAAGTGCAAGTGTCTAACTAGCATGGAAGCCTTTTCAAGAGGTATTTTCAACTAGATTTGAAGCACTGGAAGTCTCGGAAAAAAAACCCTGTTTTTGCAACATTTCCAGACCAATTTTGCTGACTCAAGAGGTTCAGATAGTTTGGAAACAGTTCAGATAAGCATCCAAAAGTTAAGGTATTTATCCAAAGTGAACTGAAAATTTTGAGGTTTGCCCATCTCAAATGCAAACCAGACATTTCCTCCATCTCCATTTATAAATCAGTAATCACTCTCAGATTACTTGCAAATACTATGACCGCTATTTATTATTTCTGGAGTGGGAGAGATCGCTACCAGTAGGTACAAAATCCTGTTTTCAGTGACTTACAATGTTCCAAAACTTTTATGTTTTTGTGTTTTCTGTTCAATGTATAGCAATGGTCAAAAAAAAAGCAAACAAAATGTTAGAAAGCATAGGGACTGGGATGGAAAATATAAAAAATATATATAATGCCATTATAGAAATCAATGGTACTCCTCACCTGTTCAATTCTTCCCACTGTCTGAAAGGATTCAGGAGCATAAGGGAGGTTGACAGGAATTATCAGAGGCATGAAAAATGCATATAAAGAGAGACTATAAGATTGAGGCTGTTTACCTCAGAAAGGAAAGGAATAAGAGGGGACTTGATAGAAGGACACAGAATAATGGTGTAGAGAAAGCAGGCCGGGAACTTCTATTTATTATGTTTCTTCATAATACCAGCACAAAGAAACACCAAATGAAATTGAAAGGAGGCAAATTCACAACTGATAAAAGGAAATACTTTTAAACACAATTCATAATTAGACCGTGAATCTCATTGTTAAAAGGTATCATTGAGGCCGAGAACTTAGCCAGACTCAAAAAGGGGTTAGATATATGGATGAAAAAGATATTCAGAGTTACAACAGGAATTATTCAAAAAGCCACAAAAGGTTTGGAAGGGGTATAGACTCCTAAAGCTTCAGGGAATAAACTCACCAATAAGAAATGGGGGATAGGAGGAAATTTTCCCTGAAGACAGATTATCCCATAACTACCTACTGCAGGTTATTTTACACTTCCTCTGAAGCATCTGGTATTGGCCACTGTTTAACACAAGATATTGGATTTGATGGACCATTAAGGATCCAGTTTGATAATTCTGAGGATGCTGTGTTTATCCATTGGGCTAACTCATTCCACTCTTGATCTGCACCTAAAGGTGAACTTCAAGTTAAAGTCTGATCAAAACTTAATCAGCCATTTTTGAATGGTATGAGAGTAAAATAAACAAAAACTTACAATATTTAGCAGCTCTGTGGCAGAGGTAGAAAGCTTGAATTTGGCTTGGACAAGGTGCCTTTGAGTGTTCTGATAAAAACTGGTTTTGATTTCACTGAATTATGACTGCTTGAAAATAGTACGATAGTTGTGCAATACGTTCTGAATGGGCTTTTCTTGCAAAGCTCAAGGAGAGGCCAGATAGGGAGGGCTGAAGTTTATATACATGCAAAGCTGACTTTGTTGTGTATTGAAAGTGCATGAGTCAACGGATATCTTCAATTGAGGGAAGAGTCTTGTGGACAACCTAATACACACAGGAATCATGGAAGGGGAGATATATTAAAGATTGTACTGAATTGTGTATTAACAACTAGCATAATTAAGATTTATATCATATCCTGACTTTTGAGTATGTTACCATTCAACATTAATGTTCTATTGTAGAAGATTTGTTTGGAATTCTATCTATCTATAAGGTATCTTTTATTGGACCAACTTCTGTTTGTGGAAGGTACAAGCTTTCAAACTACAGAGTTCTTCTTCAGGTCTGGGGAAAGAAATCAGAGTATCTGAGTGAAATACAAGTTGGGAAAGATAGTCAAACATGAGGGATAACACACTATAAGAGGTGACTTGAAATAGTGTGGGCAACAAGGGTTAGATTGTTATGCAAAAAGGGTTTGAAGTTAGGGTGACCAGATGTCCCAATTTTATAGGGACAGTCCCCATTTTTGGGTCTTTTTCTTATATAGGCTCCTATTACCCCCCTCCCACCCGCTGTCCCAATTTTTCACATTTGCTGTCTGGTTATCCTATTTGAAGTGTACCATTAAGAGCTAGCAGGAGGTGTGTATTACAGATTGTTGTAATGAGCCATGAAACCAGTGTCTCTGTTTAAGTGCATGGTTTTTAGTGTCTAGAAGTGTTATGAATTTTCTGTCTCACCTTTTGATGGTATTGTGAAGGTTTCCCTTGAGGATGAGTATTGAAAAATCAGATATGGAGTGATTAATTTGTGAAAGGAGGAGGAAGGGAAGAGGCGGGGCAGGGATTTGGGAAAGGAGTCAGAATAGGGGCACGGAGGGGGCAGAGTTGCGGCGGGGACTTTGGAGAAGGAGTTGGAATGGGGGAACGAGGGGGCGGGGCAGGGGTGGAGTCGGGGCAGGGCAAGGGGCAGATGGGGGTCAAGCTCCCACCAGCGCCAGTAGAAGTCGGGGCCTATGGATACATTGACGATATTTTCATCCTCTGGACAGACGACCTAAGCTGATTTCCACCACAACTTCAATAACCATCACCCATCCATCAAACTCTCTTTAGAACCCTCCCACACCAGCATCAACTTCCTGGACACCATGATTAGCTTCAACATTGGAACCCTACAAATGACTATATACAAGTGACCCACAGATCACTACACGTACCTCCACAGATTCAGCAACCACCCCAAATACACTAAAAAATCTGTTATCTACAGGCAGACACTCAGATACCACAGAATTTGCTCTGAAAAGAAAGTAGAGGATACATACCTAAACACACAGAAAAACATCTTCACTGAATAAAGACATGCCACCAGACAAGTAAATCACATCATGGAAAAGGCCACCCAAATACCCTGGGAGAATCTGCTTCAATACAGAAAAAAACCCCTCACTGACTGCACACCCCTAGTTTTCACCTACCACCACACAGAGGAACCCATATGGGGTATCATCCAACAACTGCAACCAATATTTGATGGGGGACCACATTCTGAAATAAATATTTCCTGAATCCCCTCTTCTGGTCTTCAAACCATCCCTAACCTTGCCAAACTCACCATCAGAAGCAAGCTCTCCAAACCCCAAATGCACCAACTCAAAGCAGCACCAGACACTGCCAGAAGAACAGATGCAAAACCTGCAGACATATCTCTACTGCTACAATGATCAATACCCCCTCAATACTCATTTCAAGATTCATGGGTTCTACACATGCCTATAACATGTACCTCATCTATTGCTTCAAATGTCTCAGTAATTATATTGGTGAAACCAGACAATCACTATATTCTTGAATGAACTCTTGCAGAAGAAGTTGGGGCGGAGTTGGGGTGGGGACTTTGGGGAAGGGGTTGGAATGGGGAAAGGAGGTAAAAGATGAAAACATGATATCACCCATGGACAAACACTTTTCACAAAGTGATCGTTCTATATCTGATCTCAGGGCCGGCTTTAAGCCGATTCCACCGATTCCATGGAATCGGGTCCCACACGTCATTCTTCGCGTGGGGCTCCGCACCCGCTAAAGCCGGCCCTGTCTGATCTTTCAATGCTCATCCTTTGAGAAAACATGCACAACAGCTTCAAAAGTCTAGCATGGGAACTTAAATTCATAACACTGCTAGACATCAAAAATCATGGACTTAACAGAGACATTGGTTTCATGGCTCATTACAATAACCTTTACCACATACCTGCCTGCTAATCCTTAATGGTCCTCCTACAATATGTTACACCTTATGCCAAACTATCTGTCCCAACTAGTATTAGGGCTTGTCTTCACTACCCGCCAGATTGGCGGGTAGCAATCGATCTTTCGGGGATTGATTTTTCGCGTCTCGTTTAGACACGATTAATCGATCACCGAAAGCGCTCCCCGTCGGCTCCGGAAATCCACCTCATCGAAAGGTGGAAGCGGGGCAGCAATTGACTCGCCGCCGTCCTCATGGCCAGGTAAGTCGATTACGATACGCCGACTTCAGCTACGCTATTCACGTAGCTGAAGCTGCATATCGTAGATCGACACCCCCCCCCCCCCAGTGTAGCCCTTGGCTCAGACACTCTAATTTCTTTCCCCAGACTTGCCAATCTCCTAGAACTGGAAAGACTTTGAAAGGTCATCAAGTCCAGTCCCCTGCCTTCACTAGCAGGACCAAGTACTGTCCCCTGACAGATGTTTTGCCCCAGATCCCTAAGTGGCCCCCTCAAGGATTGAACTCACAACCCCAGGTTTAGCAGGCCAATGCTCAAACCACTGAGCTACCCCTCTCCCCCTTGAAACAGAACTCTGAGTAGTTCAAAAACTTGTACCTTCCACAAACAGAAGTTGGTCCAATAAAAGATATTACCTTACCTGCTTTGTTGCATATCTGGGACCAACATATCTACATGGCTACAACAACTTTGGAAGTATCTTAGATAGATAGATATGCATGCATATAAACGTATACAATGCTGGAGAGTGGAAAACTGAGTATGACAATTTGGCTAAACTATAGTATAGTATATGTCATGAAGTGTATGGAGGACACAAGACTCATTGTTCTTGCCAGTAAAGTAGACAGTTAAAATATAGAGGATGAAATTAAAACCTTTATAGTTTTGTCTTTGCCCTGTTAATGTTTCTGTACTATTAACAGATTTTCCTAATGTATCCATGGTCATGCTTGAAAAGCTTTTTCCATTCAAAAGATTCTATTGGTTTAAAAGAGAGTTCCTATATCTAAACCACTTTTGGAACCAGTACTCACTTGCAGAATAGAAGACATTATTTTAAAGTGCATCCATTGTATTAACATAAGGAGTACTGCAAATACCACAGTAACCATTACTTGCAAATAGCAATTGTAAAGGTCTGAACGGCAACCACTGGATCAGATGGTGGCTCAGATTCTTCAATGTATATCTTTGTTAAATATGTCACAGTATTTTATCTTTATGTAATTAGTTATTAAAAACTAAAAATCGAATTATGTCATTGAGGCTAGGATTTTCAAAGGAGTGTAAGGGTTAGGCACCCAAATTCCATTAACTTCAATGGAAGTTGGCTGTGTAACTCCCTTAGACACCTTTGAAAATACCAGACTAAATTATTATTTTTTTATCTTAATCATCACTTACAATTTTACAGCACTCAAGAGTATTAGACTCTTAGTAATAGAAGTTCTGATTACATTTCCAATCGCACAATTTCACTATAATCCATATCCATAAAAAAACTGGTAATGTATGCATGGGGAGAGGGAGGTATTGGATATATATATTACATAGAAACACAACATTAAAGGAACATTATTAAGGTTACAAAGTAAAGCACTCAAAAGTTAGGAAATGCCAGAATTAAGGTTGTCTGTGCAAATTAATTTGGCCACCTTGTTCCTATGCATTATGATATAATCTTTATAATTACATAAGTACATAGTATTTTTTTTCACAGGATCCCTACCTCATTCAGTGCTCAAAATAGATGTGCTAATTTAATTATTTATTCAGTATTCAATAACAAATATTTTGTTTTCTCCTCATTGTTCAATGTGTACCCCTAGACCTTATTTACTGCACAGTATTCAAAGCCTGCTGAAAAAGCGGAATTGTTAATTTCCTCATGGGCTTTTGTATGGTGCTTATCACCGTAGTTATCACCGTAGTTTCTGCGTGTTTCACAAACAGCAATGAATTTATCTTCACAACACTCTATGAGATGAGGAGATAGATATTATCCCCATTTTACAGATGTGGAGCTGAGGCTCAGAGAGATTAAAAGTATCCACTCATCTGCGGTGCCCAATTTGAGATGCCTAGGACCTGATTTTTTCAGCGTACTTAGCGTTATGTAGCACTTTTGATGTTCAAAGCACAGCCCCCTTTTTTACTTCAGTTGCAGCCGTGAGTGCTCAGCACTTCTGCAAATCTGACCCCAGTTTATGAAGAAAAGGAGGAATACACAATTAGCAACCACCTGTGAAAAGTTTGATTTAAGTGATTGCCCAGAATCACACAGGAACTCTGTGGTAGAGACAGGGAAAGAATCCAATTCTCCACGGCAGCATTCAATTGCCTTAACCCTGAGACCCTCCTTTCTCTTTCTGGAGTCCCCCGCCTCATTGCCTACCGCTTCCCAACTTCTGCAACAAGTAGGGTGAACCAAGTCCTACAGACAGTAGCCTCCTTTACTACATAGCTATGATTCATCCCCAGAGCAGATCCATCCTGTCCATGGTATGAGGCAGGAGTCCTGTGGAAAAAATAATATGTGATCAAACAATTAAAGACTGTATCATAATGCATATGCATAAGGAGGGCAAATTAAGGCTGCACAGGCAACCTTAATTCTGGCATTTCCTAACTTGAGTGCTTGACCTTGCAACCTTGGTAATGCTCTTAACATAGTTTTTGTGTGTGTGAATTCTAAGGGTTTTTAAAAAAAGCAAACTAAAAAAACAGAAATTCCACCATGAGGCATCATATTGATCTCGTAGAATATTGCGGTTGGAAGGGACTTTAGGAGGTCATCTAAATCCAAACCCCAGCTCAAAGCAGGACCAATCCCCAATTTTTGCCCCAATCCCTAAATGGCCCCCTCAAGGATTGAACTCATAACCCTGGGTTTAGCAGGCCAATGCTCAAACCACTGAGCTATCACTCTACCGCCCTACATGAGTCCTCAGCAGGGTTGAAATCTTTAGATCCACTGCAAAGACCTCTGCCACTTGAGCTAATGGAGTAAATGATACAATAGTACATTGCCACCATCTATGTGGCCCAGCACTAGAGGATGATGGGGGACACACTCAGCCAGCAAGTTTCACAGATATCTGCTGGCAGCACAGGAATGGTGAGAATCAGGAATCTTAGGTTCCATTCCAACCTGTGATGGGAGGGGGTGTGCTCTTGTGGGCACAGACTCTTCTGCCTGTTGCCCCCGAGCGTGATCCACTTCTGTTCCATCCCCTCTAACCTGTGCCATTCCAACCCTGACTCTCTGTTCCAGTCTCATACTCCTTACCTTCCCAGTCCCAGTCTCCAGGCTTCATTTTTCTCACTCCTGTCCCAGTTTCCTTGTCCAGTCAGTCCTAGTGTCCTCCTCTGGGTTCACTGTCCAAATCTCACTCCCATTTCTTGTCCTAGTCTCCTGCTTCAACAACTTGTACCCAATCTCAGTGTCCATTTAGTCCCAGTTCCCCCTGCTAGTTCTTTGTCCAATCTGGCTCCCAGTCCCACTGGCTCCCAGTGCTACTCTTTCTCCAAGGCTTCTCATCCAATTTCAGTCTTCCAGCTCCATGTCCAGTCTCATGCCCCTGAGCTCCTTGCCCCAGTCTCTTTGCCCAACCAGGCCCAGTTTTTCCCCCATCCCCCATCTCCTTTCCAGTTCTGTCTTTCTTTCTCCCTACTCTCATTCCCCCCGCCACTGATTCTTAGTCCCAGTTTCCTTGTCCAGCTAATCCCAATCTTCCCCATTCCACTCAACTCCTTTTCTGATCTCTGTGTTCCTCCCTCAGCCTACTGGTTCCCCGCTGTCTCCTTCATTTTCCTCACTGACTCCCAGTCAACTTGCCCAACCACTTCCAGATTCCCCTCCCCCAGCTCCTAGTCCCAGTCTCCTTGCTCAAACAGTCTCAGTCTCCTTTCCCTTTCATTACTCCCAGTCTGAGTCTCCATGCCCAGTCAAGTCATAGCCTTATCTTCCTTCCATCTCCCAGTCCCATTTTCTTTTCCCAGCCAGTCCCAATCTCATTGTCCCACCAGGCTCAGGTCCGCCTACCCCAACTCCCAGTGACAATTTCTCTTCCCACCTCCAGTCCCAGTCTCACCAAGATTTGCTGTCCCAATCTACTCCATTTGCTCTCCCTAGCCTCACTTTTGTCTCCTCTACATTTGCATCAGTTAGCTTCCTCCTCTATGTAGCCTGGGTACCAGCACGGTAGTCACTGAGAGCACAGGACAGATGTTTCTGGTGCCAGCCCCCACCCTGGCCTGGAGCAGCTGGGAGATGCCATTACAGGGAAAGTTTTTTTGAGTGCCAATAGGGTTGGGCTAGAGCATGCTTGGTCACTCTGTGGAAATGGCACGTGTGAAGTCTGGTTACCCATAGGAGCTGTGACAGGATGGCACATGCAGAGATAGGAGCTGAGAGAAACTCAAGCATGCTTAGTGAAGATGAAATCTTCAGAGATTTTAGTTGCTAAAGTCAAAGAAGTCACTATTTAGCATGTGTAAACTGTGATTTTTCATAGGCTTATAATTTGGCCAAATTTGGGTGGGACATCAGGAAAACAAAAGACACAGCCCTGATACAAAGGCCATTCTCTTGCCAAATTTCAAGCCCCTGCTCCAAAGCCTGGGATTGGTAGAGTTTTTCCAAAGAAAAACTGCCAGTATTTTTTAACACGGGCAAAATAATGTATTTCTCCATAGCCTCAGTACTAGAGACCTGTTTTGGCTGTAATTTAAAAAAAAATCATGAGGCAGACATCTGGCAAAGAAAATATCAGCCCAAGCATCTTAAGTCTGGCAAAGTTCTAAGCAACTGAAAACAGAGTCATAGAGTCATAGACTTTCAGGTCAGAAGGGACCATTATGATAATCTAGTCTGACCTCCTGCACAACGCAAGCCACAGCTCCTGTAATAAACCCCTAATCTATGCCTCAGCTATTGAAGTCCTCAAATCATGGTTTAAAGACTTCAAGGTGCAGAGAATCCTCCAGCAAGTGACCCGTGCTCCATGCTGCAGAGGAAGGCGAAAACCCCCCACGGCCTCTGCCAATCTGCCCTGTAGAAAAATTCCTTCCTGACCCTAAATATGACTATCAGCTAAACCCTGAGCATGTGGGCAAGACTCACCAGCCAGACACCCAGGAAAGAATTCTCTGTAGTAACTCAGATCCCACCTCATCTAACATCCCATCACAGGCCATTGGGCGTATTTACCACTGATAGTCAAAGATCAATTATTCTTTAGGGTGTCTTATTAATACATGGTGCTACCAGCTCCATCTATAATATAATATAATATAATATAATATAATATAATATAATATAATATAATATAAATCAATGCCCTGTCAATGTGATTGAGGATCAAAATTCACAGAGTAAAACACCAACTGACACTTGTCCTCATATTTCAGGAATGGAATTATTATAAACCCTCATATTCTATTGTTTTTTCACGCAAAAAAAATTATTAGCGTTAGTTAATGTTAAGGAATGGGGGAGGGGCTATCAATGAAGCATCCAGAGGATTAAATACACTGTTCCAAATCTCAATAATAATCTGATTTTGACAACATTTAAGTTTTCTATAACATTTTATATGTGATATGATGTAAATCAAGCTGTTCAGGAACAATTTCTCTCTCTCTCTCTCTCTTTTAAACTCTGAGTTTAAATTAGTATAACTGACTCCCAAACCATAGGAGGATCAATCCTCAAAGTCATATGTAGGTAAAATCCCCTTTGATGTTTAATGGGAGTTTTACTTTAGCAAGGGCTAAGGGCCTGAACCCTAAGTATATAACTATCTCTCACCTTCTACCCTCTTTTTTGATATACACACAAAACAATCATAGTAGCATAGTTAAAAAAAAGGGAATAAAATATTACTATTTATAATATTCTCTCTCTTATATAAAATAATCCCTACCTCAGTCAAAATGCAATGCCCACTGTGTACCTGGGCCAAGAATGGTCTTATTATGACCCAGACTACTTAATTTCTGGATCTGAGAAGTACAAAAATACTTGCCAAAGGTATTAATCTGCCCCCATGATTTTAACTATTGTGTTCAAGAAGGTCCATCATATGAGAAAGATGAGAAATAGGCATCCTGAATGATTTACAATGCAATTTCTCAACTTCAGCAAGAGACAGTCCAATAAAATCAGTGCAGTGCAATCCCAAATAGCACTAAGACAACCATTCCTTAAATAATAACCACATCATTTCAGCGCACAGAATAGGTGTTGGCCTATTTGTATACTGGGTCCATTAGCCAGGATCACATGGATTCCTTGAAGTACATATGTCTCCCTATTCTTGTGCTTTGTCTGGCATCATCACCAGGCTCCTGCGAGGTTAGGTGGCATCACTCAGGCTGGCAGCCTATCTGGTGTTGATAGCACAGCAGGCTGTCTGAGGTGGCAGCCCTGCTGGGACACATCTGTCCCTCTCAGTATTCACACTGCTAATGTCTCACTTTCATGACAAATGCAAATTGGGTTGCCTCGTCCAAACATGTCAGCCTCATTAGCAGGTGCACACTGATTGGCACGTGACATTTAGCAGCTCTGTTTTCTATGTTCCCACCTCCAGCCACTTCTGGTTTTGTCATTGTCCCTGATTGCAACTGGGTAGGAAATATGCAGTGAGGTGAATGTAATCTAATTCAGAAGACACTGAAAAGGAATATTACCTTCTAGTATTAAGTATGTATTTGCATGCACTACACTCTGCCTCGTTTCCAAAAGCAGGTTCATATTTACATTGATCCAGCTGATTCCCTAAGATGTGCAAAATCAACAAGAGCACGGGGCCTACTTTGAAAAATGATACTCTAAAGTGCTCAGGAAGGGATTGAAACATAAGTTAGACAGAGAAGATAGGACTTGATCCAAATCACACTGAAGTCTCTGGGAGTCTTTCCATTAATTTAAATGGGCTTTAGATCAAGCCCATAGACCATATCACACCACTTACAACTTTTCAAAGAAAAACCAGGCCTCTTGCTACATATTTGTTCCAAATACTGCTGTGTTCTTCTTTCTGTCAAATAGATACATAGTGCTAAACCACTTAGGTTTCTCCCTTTCAAAACAAAAAACAAACACAGAAAACTATAATTAATATCCTCCAGTAGTCAGATCTGATATAATACAAAAAAGTCTAGGAAATAAAGAGTTAAAACTGTTAAGGTTGCCACTCTGTCATTAACTCATGACCTAGCCTTGTTTCTCATCCAAGGCCATTAATTCTATGACTTTTGTCCTTCTATATTATGATCATAATACCATTTAAATTGTTTTGAGTGTGAGTGTGTACCTATAGCTGTATACACTATATTTATAGATATACATACACACTCAAAACAATTTAAATTAAATGCGTATATATCTATAGATCTAGATATACACACAGATCGCTGACAAAAAATATTAAGATCATGATGTAGAAATTAATAATTTTTTTTCGGTGTCAATTGCTTAACTTTTTGAGCCAATTCTGTGCTGATTTTTGTGCTGATTTATGATGCCAAAATATCTTTTTATAAAATAGGATTATAGCCATTTGAAATGGGAAAAGAAACAACTATTCACTCCCTTATTTTGGAGAAGAATAGAATTCAACAACTAAGGATTAAAGACGAGTACTTATTTAATATGAATGTATGTTTCTGATTCATATTCCTTCTCTTCCCTCTCAGGAAATATTTTCACTTTTGTCTGGCCTTTTTCAGTCAGTATACTTCTCTCAGTTATTTTGGTTACTAAAATGGACATGAAAGAGAGAGAGAGATGGGGAGACATTAAAAATATAAACCTTATGTTACACGAAAAATAATACAAAAAGATCATGCAGCATGGTCTTTTTGATAGACACAATTAAGTAGAGGAGGAAGAAGAGAGCTAGCTGCCAGGGGAGAGCGAGAGCGTATACATGAGACACACTGCAGGCCCTGCTTGAGTACCTCATCAGTGGCACTGACTAGACAGAAAGGCCATCTTAGCTGTTTAATCTTTTGGCCACCTAGAGAGTTCCATTAGAAGCACACTTACCACTCCCTTGATAATATAAGTGACCAATGCTTTATCTTTATTTAGCAGTTATTTTCACAGAGTGACAACTGATGTGACTGGCACCAGTTCAGCTATTCCTCCTGATTCTCTGGCTTTACATTTCAACAACTAATTCCTTCTCTTCATCAGATATATATTTGTTACATTACCCAACTACTTATTTCAATAAAAACAAAAAATTCAAGCAAGAAATACATTAATGTATGCATTTAAGTTATAACATAATTAAAGTATGCTGTGTTATTCTAGCCATGTTGGTCCCAGGATATTAGAGAAACCAGGTGGTGAGGTTATATTTTTTTATTGGAACAGCTTCTGTTATTCAGGCCTGGGAAAGGTAATATGAAGTATTATGAAGAAGAGCTCTGTGAAAGCTTGAAAACTTGTCTCTTTTACCAACAGAAGTTGGACCAATAAAAGATATGACCTTGCCAACATTTGCCTCTCGAATATAATTAATAAAAGAATTGATTCAACACATTTTGTCAATGATTAACAATGAACAAAACTTTTGGCTCGTGAATTGAATTCAACAATGGTTCTTCAACTATGAGTTTTAGTAATATTTAAAATATATCAACTAGGTGTCTTCTTTTTTAAAAAACTTGTAATTAAGGCAAAGTTACAATAAAACATTAACATACTATATTACACATTACTAATTACTTATCCAGGATCTTATGCTGACCTCTTATTTTAAAATATTATTTACTCTCAAAGACACAAAAGATGTCTCAAAGACACAAAAGAATAAACAAGCAGCTAACAGAGTTGAGGGAAATTTAAATTTCAAATTTGTTTGTATCCCCAAATAGGACTAAAACTTGACATTTCAAGATTTTCCC
Source organism: Chelydra serpentina (assembly GCA_037349315.1). NCBI lineage: Eukaryota > Metazoa > Chordata > Testudines > Chelydridae > Chelydra > Chelydra serpentina. The sequence continues at coordinate 112,100,997 of JBAIAC010000004.1, forward strand.
TGGAAAATTCTTATGTTCTTATGAATGGAAATTGTTAAAAATTTCAATCCAGAAATGCCCAAACATTTCATCTGGAAATTTTAATTGAAATGAAACATTTTGACATTCTCAAAATCAAAATGCTTCATTATGGTTTCTTGAAATGACCAGAAAAGCTGTGTTTTGTGTCATTTTTGCATTGCCTTAAGGGATTTGCAATTCAGGAAGCTCTTGCCCCCATTCTCCGTTATGGGCCAGGCTCCCTTGCTGGATTACACCTCCAATAATGCACCTAGAGTCATGTGACTTCCATGAAGACCTAAACACATCAGTCATATAAGCACATTGCCCTTTGGGAGATGTAGTCATCCAAGCAGCCCAGCCCTTGGGAAAGAATGGGGTCTGGAACTACAGCTCCCATAAGGCTGCGTGCCACAGGGAAATAAAGATGAATGTTTTGCTGAACTGATTCAAAATGATATGGTTCAGGTCAGTTCAAAAAACAAAATATTCCACTTCAGGTTGAACAAACCCAAAATGAAATTATTCATTTCAATTTTCCCTCATGGAAAAATCTTTTTTTTGGGGTGGCAAAATCAAAATGTACACAGAAAAATTTGATTTAGAAAATCAAAATCTGACAGAAAAGTCCCGACCAGTTGTAGCTAACACATTTACCAATAGTTTGAACACTGCTTGTATTGAAAAGGAGATGTTTGTGTGTCACGTGCAAAATTTGCACCATAAGCTATTGCCCAGACACAGGTGATCAAGAGGAAGGGTTTAAGTGGCAGAGTACAACTTTATTAAACTAGCTTAATTGTGGGGTAAACAATAATTATGGAAAGAAATAGCCCAGTGTGGGACAACATGCTTTACATCACCCCCGTCAAAACATGGACTCTCACAGTTTACACCAGCTGAGGATCTGGCTCATGGAGTCATGCATTTTCTGCCTCACCCCCAAGTCACCAAATAGCTACTGAGATCCCAACCCCCCATCTCCTGGTGAGAAGAAATGAGGAAAAAGAGGGGGTGGCAATGCCAAACTTTGGACAGAAGCCAGTGCTCAGGTTTAGCCCAGAAGCTGTCCCACTAATAAGCATTCTGCCCCACATGGTATACCAACCAAAAATTGAAACAATATTAACCCCCTCCTTACCAGATTAGGCCTCCCAGGTGTTGTAGAGGAGTTGAAAACCCTCACTGCATTATCTAGTTACCATGAAGGAAAATTCCTTCCTGACACCTGCAACAGGTCATTTGACAAGACCCACAGCATACCAGGAGACTCAGTTCTCCCCCCCACCAAGCCCAATACCTCACAGGGAAGGTGGGTGGGTGCTGCTGAAGTGCCTACGAAAATGGTCAGTGCAGAGAGAGCTGGCTGCTTCCCCTGAACCAGCCAATCATGCACAGAGAACTCCAACCCGAGTACCACCTGAATCCTTGCCTCTCCCCACCACAGTAGATGCTGCCCCCAGGAGAACAAAGGGGATGGCAGCATCAGGAAGGGCATACAACCCTCACCCTTGCCCTTGCAGGCTGGCCAGGAACATAGGGAGTGTTCCTCTCCCTGCCAGTCTGGCTAACACCCGCTCCTCCCATGCTGAGAGGGTAGGAGGGATATTAATATAATAGATTCATTACTAGAGTTTGGTTTGGATAATCATAAATACACACATGCACAAGTATAGGTATGCATGTGTATTTTATACATGTGATATCTGACACAGTTTCTTACCTAGGTTTTATCTAATCTAATCTAATCTATCTATCTATCTATCTATCTATCTATCTATCTATCTATCTATCTATCTATCTAACCATATATACAGTTTGTAGGCATGCCTATACACGCAGTGTATGGAAACACACACACAAGATATGACACTGACACTTTTTCACAAAACCAGAAGTTAAATAAATAAATTTCCACTCTGAGCTTGTTTACAGGTGCCAAATGCCATTGCCATTATTTCTTTTGCTATGGTGGCCTGTCATCACAATGAACAAATGCAGAAATATTGTCGTAACCCAGATATAAAAATACAATGGCCCTGATAACATTATGTATGAGGGAGACAAGTTCCCACTTTTCAGACTGAAAGTTTGCCTCTTGAAGACAGCACTTCCCACCTCACTCATAGTATCATCTCAGCACTAGGCACCATATAGCTGGTGATGAACAGACTCCTAATGCACTATGATAAGGCTGTACCATATGAAGGCAAGACCACGGTGAGCTTTTAAGTGATACATCCCTATGCATTTATTTATTGTGTCCTATGTTTTTATTGGGTTAGAGGGTGGAAAGATGCTGGTAGGGTACTTTCTCCATCTTCTCCCTGCTTAGAAGGCATCACACATCCAGCAGAATACATTTTTCAAGAGTATGTGCCTTTCAACTTTAACTCAACTCCTATTGCTTTTTCTATGCTGTTCAATTCAAAAATAGCAACAGTTTCCACTAGACTATGAGATCGCTGAAGAGGAATTTTCAGTGCACAAAAAGATCTAGAGGAATTCTCTGTCTGACATCAACAGGATGCTGTAAAGGCAGAATAATTCCCGGGCGGTGGACACTGTAAGAGTGTAACGATAGGAGGATGAAATGAGCTGGAAAGGAAAATCAAGTGGGCAAGTACAAGGGATGATGGCCAATGTTACAAGAAGCAAAAAGATAAGAAGGTTTTCAGATAAAAATATCTTTAATATCTATGTATTTACTGTTGAAAACCCAGATACATGTGTATTTACTGGAAACAGAATTAATTACAATATGAAAAATTAATACAAAAACTACAATTAAATAACTAATGCAATAGGGCCGAATTGATGGGGATCTAGGAGGAACACAGTTTCCCTTGTTAAAATAAATTCACAGCATCATATGCATCATATGCCCAAACTCAAAGAGAAGGCAGGAGGTATGGAGAGTTGCTTTGTTAATAAATATTTACTATTTGATTCTTGAATGACAAAAATCAAGATAAGCTTGGAACGTGAAAGTTCTGGCTACTACTTCATCCTTAACTCTAGAAAATGAAATCAGATGTCTGAGCCTTGCCCTTGAATTTCCTGATTTTTTCCATCATATATCACAAAATTTAAGTTTCCACATAGTTATTTCTACAAAGTTTGGTTTCTCAGGTAAACAGTAATGGGCCTGTGAGAGCTAACAAAAACACCATCAAAGGTGGCTGGATCCTGATTTTACATCATGTGGGAAGAGGGAAAAACTCACTATATACTTAACATTTCAATCCCTCAGATGAATATATAATTAAATGATTTGTTAAACTACAGATTACAGTATGAACATGTCAGAATTTTGTTTGTCTGTTTGTTTGTTTTGTGGCTAATGTAAAGGGTTATCCTAAATTACTGGGCTTAATTCACTCACGTGCAGGAGTTGCAAACTGGATTCCCCTTTCATCCAGTGGGCAGCTCTGCCCATGGGGGAATTGACCATGGGGTAAGGACAGGTGGTGGTACTGTGATTTTAAACTCTGGTTTGGGGAGGAAGGGGGGCAGGAGATAGGAGCCTTATCTGCAAAGGCTGCCCAGGAAACATACTCAATTCATGCTTTTTCTAGTTGCCCTGGTCCCCCTTCATTCAAAATTTCCCTACCCATTCTGAGCAGCACCAGTGAGCTCACAGTCCTCCCCCTGACAAAGGAAGGAGGGATTCAGGCATGTTGTGACACTGTCCATCCTCCCAGGTGGACTTTCCGCTGCTGGGGGCCACAGGTTGGCTTATGCTGGAAGAAACCAAGGAATTGTCTTTTAACTGCTATGGCCTTTCTAACATTTACTCAGTACAAGCTTGCAAGACATAAATGAAGAGAAAGGCCTATCAGCCCTCAGGCTAAATACAGTGAGGGAATTTAATAAAATAAGATTAGCCGAAACAGCATAAAATACATTTTGAACTGCAAGTGGAGAATAAGAAACATGAAAACTGGTCCTATCTCATTAGCGACTCATCTCTGTGAGCTTCTACATGCACGTTCAGTACAGGAATAGAGACTGTGGATGCTTCTAAAATAAACATAAAACCCCCTTCAGAGCACAGTTCTAAGATAGATTTTCTCTTTTTATGCCGATTCCTTCATAGCTCTGCTGAAGCCCAGCATCTGCCATCTATTTTTGCAGTCTACACCAATGTAGCAATATCCAAGACTAGTGTTTGCAATCCAAACTTTCCCACCATCTGGGAGATAGTCACCTTTCCAGAGAGCAATACAGCTTGCTTTTAAAACACTGTCACTGTTGCTTTTGATTCATAACCCTTTCCAGGCAAGTCGGGCATACTGTATTGTCTATGCATTAACTTCTCTACATACATGTGCATGCGTAGCTACTTGACGTCTGACTCTATAACCTCCCAGGGTAACGCCTGAGCTTGCAACCCCATGCCAATTCCTCAAAATACATTTGTGGGGTGTTTCTGAGATGTTGCTATTTATAATTGCAATCAGTTTTGAAACAATCTGAATGAGACTGGCTCACACATTCAGTCACTTTACTAAAAAAACCACCCCTGTTTGTTGCTGCCATATGAAGTACCTGGATCCCGTTAGAATGAAATCTATGCCATATTCAAGGCAGTGAAAATAGCAACCAATGGGGTAGTAATAATAAAAAAACCCATTATTCTTAAAAAACAAAACAAACTCCACCCCGCCCAACTAACTCTACCAAAACTACATGGTACAAACTGTATTATTAATATCAGACATATCAGACATGTGAATATATCTATATATCTATACCACAGAAAGAGATATGGTATCTTTAAATGACTGGGTGAGGTAGATAAAGAGTTGGAACACTGCCAAGGTAAAAGTTGTAAAACTGGATTGATTTTTGCTACAGCTTGCTAAGGGCTCCCTTGAGCTAGGATGCAATGTTCAAATATAATAATTGATAGCCTGAAAAAATATTTCTGATAAGTTGTGCAACTGTAACACGGAGCCCTGCCTGAGCTGAAGTGAGCCTTTGTATTTAGCTAACCTGATACCAAAGTGACCCAGATCTGCTGTTCACTTTCCTGATTACGGCCATATAATCTCCCCTCCCCCTCTCCGTCTCCACTGCTGCTTCCTCCAGCTGTACAGAAAACGGGCCTGGACTTCAAACAGGAGCATTTGTTAAATGCTGTTGTGGAAAAGTAATTATCCAACAATCAGACCTATACATGCAGGGGGAAATCACATTCATTAATACCACCCTGGGCAATCCCAAAGGGCAGAGGGGTTAGTGTTAATCTGACCCCTTTTCAACCTTAACCTTGGCGCGCTGGCCACCCCAAACTGTGAGTGTGTGTATCTAAATTGTTTAAGCGTCAATTGAACACATTACATTTTTTAAAGGATTTAACTGATTTTTTTTATAGCTCTGAAAAGGGATAATTTATTAGCTCTGAGTAAATTAAAATTCAAGCAGGGGTGAAGACTTTAGAGATTACTTTAAGATATTTTATATGCTTTTAACAGAAATGTTCTTTCAAATGGTCCAAAAAATCAGCTAATTTTGTCCTATTTTGTAAATTACCTCCTAAGGCTGCAATGTTGCAGATTACAATTGCTAAAAAGAAAAAGAAAAAAATGACACCTTCTAAAGGGGAGGGAAGAGTTGCACTTTTTAAATATAGCACTCTCTTGTTTTTCTTAATTCACAAGTCAGAGAAATAGTTGTGTTAAATACTGTCAAGCCACAAAGGGGTGTATTTTTCTTATGGTCACTGGGTAACAGGGTAATGTAGGACAATTTAATTTATATGCACTAGGAAAAGGGCTAGACCCTGTTTTAAACAAATGCAAGATGTATAGTTCCCCCAAACCAGGAGGGCCCCAGGTTACATACTTCACAGTCTCCATGGCTGGTTCCACTGATGAACAGTGAGCTGCAAAAAAGGGCATGGAAAATAAGTGATAATCATACAAGTATAGGGGCTGGAACTAGGGGCTAGAACTAGAGGTGCTGGGGGTGCTGCTTCACCCCCTGGCTTTAAGTGGTTTCCATCATATACAGGGTTTACAGTTTGGTTCAATGGCTCTCAGCACCCCCACTATACAAAGTGTTCCAGCACCCCTGGACTGGAAGGGATCTCAAGAGATCATCTAGTCTAGCCTCCTGCACTCATGGCAGGACTACATAGTAAATAATGGTGGGTTGGTAAGTGAATGAGCATATTACCTGGGTAGCCCATAACAGTTCTGTTCATTTTCAGGAATAAAATGCATAAGAACATAAAGGTAAATTTTGTATTTCTAAATGATTTTATTGTAAGTAAAGGCACACACACAATGATCCTCAGAATCCAAGAGCAAACCCCGCAATGGGCATATTTGGTCAGGATTTAGATGACCTATTCAGTGGCCTTTTGGGACTAACAAGAATGAGTAACTACAAAGACTCAAAGGAAGTTGGGAACTTTTACTTTAGGGAGGAAATGTAAATGCAGAAAAGATGGCAGGAGCAGCAACAGCAGCCCAGCACTCTGAGAGAGACTAGTCCAGTTACATTTTAAATACTGTTTATGATGTTTTCAGTAGGGTTTTCAGCACCTTTTCCTCTTTCCTGACCCTACTAATGTTGTGGTACCCTTCTCCCATAGGTTACTACGCCTTTTACCTCTAGCTTATTAGCATATATGTCAATTATTGCCTGGTATTCTGGTGGTTGGATATCTGTTGATGTTCCTAACTTAAAAATATCTAAAGTGGGTATCACTGGTATCTTGTGGTTATCTGTCAACAGTTTAGTCACTACAGCATTCTATCTTGTGATATCTTATGATCAAGAGTTACTCTTGGTTAGCTGCTCATGCTAAGGCTTTTGGGGCCTTGATTAGTTTAGCTACACTATCATTTTACAGACCTTGAGGCTTGTAGACTCACTGCATTACTGCCTTAACTTATGCTTATGCCTTACCTATCAATACCTATAACTATAGGCTACAGCCATATTTACAAAGGTATTTAAGCGCCTAAAGATACAGATAGGTACCTGTTTATGCATTCTTTAAACCCGTGTAGGTGCCTATCTGCATCTCTAGGCATCTAAATACTTTTGCAAATTCTGGGCCATACAGACTAAGTACTATGTCAAGGTGGTACCCATTTATGAATATCTCCTCCAGTCCATAGGGGAATAGTAACATCTGTAGATATATCTGCAAAAAAGTAGGTATTTTTGCTGAACCATAAGGAATGGGCAAAATAGAACTATTTTCCCACCATCCTACAATATATTCGTTTCTATAGAGCTGATAGAGAAAGTGTAAAACAGAGTCTGAGATCAGAAAATGTTCATCAGTCTGCAAATGCTTCTAGTCAGATCATAACAACTAGGGACAGGAGTGTAAAAATTACCTTTGAAAATTGGTAACACCCTCCAAAATAGTTGGTGGACTTGCCTGTATTTTTTAATGTGATGACTCCTTCCAAGGGAAAATGGAAACAATGTATTTTAAAAAAACCAACATTTTCAGTACATAGGACTAAGTAATCAAGCATTTAGTTTGTGTTAGTTTATAACCCTTTGTTACAATGTGTCAATCCTGTTTATATAACAAAAAAGGAATAAGTTTCAGGGTGAATTTTTTTACATACTTCCTGAATGTACTTCAGGACCTTAGATTTGCAGGTTTAGAGGCTAAAATCTGATAACTGTGTGTTTTGGATTTAACGCTCTATTGAGAAACGGGATATTTGAGTATTAGCTATGTTCAGTCCTGGCACTATGGAGGAAAGTGTGAGTCCAGCCTCTCTGTATCCCACCAGTGGCCCCAGTGTTGTATGCATGTGAGGGACAGACAGAGACACCCGGTTGAATCAGAGAAACACATACAAAGTTGGCAACTCCTTTCCTGAGTGCCTTGTTAACATCATTAGGCATAGTGGCACCAGTGTGACACATTACAAAAGTTGTATCCTGACTTGTGTGCCTTGGGAGATGCAACTCTTGGGATATGCCAGAATGTTGGCCACTCGTGATGGCGATGATGATGGTGAGGAAGATAATGATAACACATCAGGTTGGTCTGCAAGGAATGGTCTGAGTATATGGCTGTTCAGCTGCTCATACCTTTCTGGGTTGCAGTGTCTGTAGCTTTGTTAACTATGTTAATCAAACTATTACAAATACAGAAGGTTTTCCTAGGGTTCCCAAGTGAACAGTAATTCTAATAATACTGGGCCTGATCTTGGGATGAGAGCCTACCAAACCTCAGAGTGTTAATTGAAAATTCTTAAGTAATCAATATAATTAATACACAATCAATAAAAAGGCAACAGTCCCAATAAGCTTAGAAAGAAAAAATCCAAAAAGTTGTGTCCATTTCTGCATAGAAAGGTAAAGCAACAAAATATTAACTAAGGTGATACATTATTTTAACATAGACATACAGCAATTGTCATAGTGGATCAGAGCAATGGCCCGTGTATCTCAGTATCCTATCATTGACAGTGTTTAGTACCAGATGTGTCAGAGAATGGTGAAAGAAACCACATAGTGAGGAAATAGGGAATAACCTTCCTCTAGGGAAAGTTTGTCTTGAAGGCTTATATTTTGGCTTTAAAAAGATTTATCCTATCTAATGTAATGGTTATGTATTTTCATCATTCGAATATTGCAGGATTTTCACAACCATCTTCGAATCCCCTCTATTTCTGCTGTAACTTTAAGATAACTTAACCAGAACTGAACACAATATTCCAGATGTGATTGTACTATTGATTTACATAACTGTAGTATAATATTTTCAATATTATTTTCTATCCTAGTCTTTATAAACATTATTTGCATTTTTGAATGCCGATGCACATTCAACAGATATTTTCATTGAACGGTCCACAGTCACACCCAGGTCTTTTTCCTGAGTTGTTACAGTTAATGTAGAACAAAGTAATACTTATAAGTAGTTCAAATTATTCCTCCTACAGCGTGCATTAACTTGTATTTGCTAACTATGAAGTTCATCTGCTATCATGCTGCCATTCACCTGGCTTTAAAAGTCCCTTTAAAATTCTTCCCCATCTTCTCTAGCATTGACCAATCGAAATAATTGTGTGCTATCTGTAAGCTTGGTTACTTCAATATTAAGCCTTTTTTCCATATCTCTAATATATAAATCACCGCTGGTTGAAGTACGGAACATTATGGCATCCCATTGTTCATTTTTTGCCAGGCTTTCACCCACACTTTTGCTGTCTTGATCTGTGCAAACTCAGACGGAGAAAAAAAAATCTGTTCTAACTTGTTCTTCCAGTCAGTTTTTCAGATGTTTGGGTAAATTTATGCCAAACTTAGAATAGTACTTTATCAATTTTTCCAACAGTTCTGAATTTTGAAAGTCAGCATGTAATTTTAGAAAACTGATGGATAACTTAGACTGAAAGATTTGCAAGTGGATGGCAGTTTATAACCCTTTCTATCTACAAAGAGAAACCATTCAAATAATTTAAAAATACAGGCTTGTGTTGCTAGTTCTATTGTTCAGTGGTTGGGAACCAAATAAAAAACAAAATGTAATTTTTATGGACCCCCACATACTAATTGGAATAATTTGAACTTTTTCTTATGGAAAGGTTTAAAATGGAATAGTAATGCTCTACTTAGTGTGTCAAATCACATTTAATACTGATTGCTTCTAACTTGTAGATATGGTATCTCTCTTCATTAATACTCTAGCTTCATCTATCTGATCTGACTCAATTTTAGAAATGGAGTACTAGACTTTTCTCAAAGCAAGGCAGAAATAGAAAGGAAATAAAAAGCCTAGCATTTATTTTGAGCTATGGATAAATAAAATATAGTGAATATAAAAGTTACAGTACTTGCTGGGTTAGCAGGTTGCAGAGACTGGAATATCACACCAACAATATATTCTTATGCATATGTTATACCAAGAATACTAAAGACACACAGGTTAAAAAGTTGTAGCAGGCATGGACATCTGGTAGCAAGAAAATGCTCTGATACACATGTATACAGGTCCACAAATCAGTTTCTTGATCCTTAGCAGAAAGGTGTCAGTTCTCCACATTCTCTTTACATTGGTATAAATCAGAAGTAACTCACTGGCCCCAACCCTTGCCTGCATCACAGCAGCACTTGGTGCAGGTCAGGAAGGGATGGTGGCAAAGATGGCTTGACAGCTCCTTTATATTCCTGGGTCCTGAGTCCAGCCAGCAATTTGGCTGGTCCTTAATATGAGTTAGAGCAGCCTCAAAGCTGTTGTAACTTATGTTCAGCTGCTTTTGGCTTCAAGGGGTCGTTCCAGCAGTCAAAAAATTACCATATTCTAAAGACGTCCTTCTGCTGGGACAGCTGTAACCATGGCAATAGCAAGAGCAATCAGGGCTGGCCTTACCATGAGGTGAAATGAGGCGGCCGCCTCAGCTGCCAGACTGTGGGGGGCAGGGGCAATAGGACCCAGAGTGTAGAAAATTGTGTCTGCTGCTGGTGCATACGTATTCTCTCTGCTCTAGATGCACAGAGATGGTGGAGTGCTGTGCTGGAGGAAGGAGGGCACAAGAGACCTTTCAAAGTTTTGGCCAAAGCGAGGGGGCATGGGGGCGTCATTTGAGCTCCCTGCCTCAGGTGCTAAAATGTTGTGGGTCGGCCCTGAGAGCAATGGGCAGGATTTGGCCCATTGCATTCTGAGGAGGTGCACCATTATAAAACTAGTATAAAGTGGTAAGAGAATCAAGCTCTTTGCCACCAATGAAGAAAAAACTCTCTATGGTGGATGCATAGAATGGCATAGATAGTTTCTACAGACAGCTGGTTTTTGCCCTCCTCTTGATGATACAGTTATTAATAAAGGATAATCCTTGGGTTTGGACAGAAAGATGTAATGTGGCATATGAATAGATCAGGAAGTTAGTGCAAATTAGAACTATTCATCATTGTATAGGGATAGATTAATTGTAATTATTTTCATATATTAATGAACAGGCCATCATTTCACATAAAATGCATTGTGGTACCAAGAGACCAATTATTTTCTGTTCCAGAACCTCTCAGATAAAGGAAAGAAAACTATGCTGGGATAGGAAATAAAACGCTCCATGTATAGTAACTGCAATCAGGAAATTCCTAGCTTGAAATGTGCAGAAATAGATTTCTGCAGACGAGCTGTTTAGCAGTTGTAATGGAAAGAGAGCAGCTTCTAGAAGCTGGTTTGATCTCTACCATTCCATGAAAGCTTCAGGCCTGATTCTAACCATGGAATTTGTACCAATTTTACATAGGTGTAACTTCAGTTGGTTTACTCCTGATTTACATCCATATAAACTTGTGGTGAATTGGGTCCATTGTCTTTGGTTAAAATAAACAACAAGCATTCTTCAATACACAACACCTACAGGAATCATTATTAGCATTCTTCTCTCTAGCAGAACAAGGTTAATTCTCCATCTGCTGTACTTTAAGTAGTTCACTTTTTGGTGCAAGGAGGATTGGAAGAAGATTTTTATGACTGTAAGCATGGTTTTGTTGTTGCCGGTAGGAACGCGTCACATTTTTCTGCTGCCTACTTGCAACGCTGACAGGTCTGATGTTAATAATGGAGCACCAGCAGGGCTTCAGTGATTTGCAGAAAAAAGCAAGTTATGTAATTTTTCCATGTAATAGCTGCAGTCTGGGAAGAATTGGCCTCAAACTGTCTGAAGCAGAGTCTTCCATATTAAATAGTTTAATTGCAGGATAATATTTTTATGCCATGAATTAAAAAAGAAAAAAAATCCATCCCATTTCATTTGCTGCATCAATTAATTATCTGTATTTGTTCCCTGATATCCTTAATTAGGTCAATTTGAAATTTTAACTACTTAATTTTACAAATTTGATTGTAGTGAGAGAAAGTTTTAGACTCTATTAAATTTACACTTTCTTTGTAAAAGAGACCACTGTCAATCGTTATGTAAAGATACAATATTATTTCATGAATAAGATAAAGAATTATTGACACTGACCCACTGAGTGATTCAATGGTCAATCACTCAATACTTTTGTAGCACATTGTACTGTGCTTGTGCTCCCGTCCCAGACCTATGTGCATGTAAAAAGAGAAAAGGCAGATTAAAAAAATTCCACCAAATAAATTAGCCGTAAAATTAGTTTTGAAATATAAGAGTCCAATACTTTTTATGAGGAGAACAGTGTTGTCAAGTCTTGTGATATTTTAAGTTTTTCTTAAATCCCCAACTTCTGGAGTCATGTTATTAAATAATAATTGAAGCTTTAATTTTTTTTAAAGGGAGGATTCTACCTCTCCTGGGTACAGAGAAAAGTTTGAAAATGTGAATCTTAAGGGCTCAAAAAATAGCAGGCAAATAGAAACAAAATAAAAGAAAAAAATGTTATGCTTTTAAGCCAATTTCATGATTTTTGGAGCCTCATTCAGCAAGGTATTTAAACTTGTGGCTAATTTTAATGTGCTTCAGTGGTATTACTCACATGTTTAAACTAAAGCACGCATTCAAGTACTTTGCTGTATCAGAGCTTGTGCCCTTAAATACAGTTACAATATATACAACCACAATGTGTCTCTAGATCACTAAGGAAGAAGTAAATTAAGCACACCGTGGGATAGGTAATTGGGGACCCATATGAAATGAGATGGCAGTCTCAATCCAGTCCAGTACTTAGTGGACACGTTTCTCTCTCTATATATATATATAAAGAATCACCAGCAGTATTGATATACTTGCTGGCAATCTCAGCAGAGAGGCCAAGAAGTGAATGTGGATTGAGAGTGAACAGGTCAGGGTTGAGGCATTTTGTAAGATAGTATGGCAAAACCGGCACTGTATGTGCCTGTTGACAGTGAACCTTCCTCTGTGGGGCTGTCAATCTGACACCTTTCAGCAGCATTACATTCACTTATAAAGGGGTGGGGGAAAAAGATTGATGTAATCCAGAATAGTATCATGACATTGCTGTTTCCTAATGCTCAGTTAGACTGAGACTCACATGCTGGAAAAACAAGCAGATGTCAATGGGATACTGGAAATCTAAATCTTTCCCTGCAGAAATAATTCTGTGCATACGTTTTCAGGATATTTGTTTCTTTTGTCATAGCCCTAAAACACCTGTTGGAGCAATTTACTTTGTGGCTGAGTAGAACAAATATAAATAGTTTAGCATCCAGAGTCCTTAATGCTATTGGCTGCGTATTAATTGCTTTTTTTCCCTGATAAATTATGTTCATTCTTAAACCTATGTGAGCAATTCATGTTAGTATTGCTGTCATTATATTCTGCTGTGATTTCACCAATTAAAACTGATCAACTTGGATTTACACTGCACTGCAGGAGAAACTGTGAAATATAGATTCTTCTTGGTTTCTCAACTGGCGGCTGATTTTACCCTGAAGTTATCCTGTTGGCTTCAGTGAAGTTCATCCCTCTTTACACTGGTAAGTGAAGAATAAGGCCGGTATTTTGCAGTTTTTAATTTTTTTTAACCCAAAAGGTGTATAAGTAATAAGGTAAGAAACATTCAGGTGTCTTTACTTCGTGCTGTTTTTATTAAAAGCAGTCCAAAATCTATGCATATTTTGGAAAAAAGAAAGTTCAGGATTATTAAACTGTTTTTGCAAATCCATAATCAGTGGGGCTTTGTAATAAATAGTACATTATGAAGAATGCCATTGTGTGGGGTAGCACAACCGAAGACAGATGCACCTGGAAGATGAAAGACTGAATGGATCCTGCTAAGGAGAATGGATCCTGCTGTGTGACAACTATGTGTAAGTTATCCAGGTTTTACAAATTCTACCTCATACATTTATCTCAGAGTTTCTCGAACTGGGGTCCGCGGGCTGCACTGATCAACTCCTCCCCCTCCCTCCTAGTGCCTCCTGCACCCTGAAGAACAGTTGTTCATCATGGGGCTGGGGCACGCTCGGGACAGGTGGAAAGAAGCAGGGAAGAGGAGGGGCAGGTGTGGAGATGGGGCGGGAAGAGGTGGGACAGGGTGGGGCCTTGGGGGAAGGGGTGGAGTGGGTTGGGGCCTGGGGCTGAACGGTGGTCTTGTGGGAGGGGTCCATGAACATTTTTAAAAGTTTGAGAACTGCTGATTTATCCAATTAAGTTTGTATTACTGTTGGCATTTAAAAGACTGGTCTAAACACAGAGTTATTATAGAATAATGATTCCTGAATAACTCCATGTGTGGAAACTGGATTAAGCTAAACCAGAAAGAGTACTTATTCCAGAATAGCTATTTCACTTTAAATTCACATTCTACCTTATTCTGGAATAACTTTTAGTTGTAGACAAGCCTTAAACTATCATCCTAAATTCCCTGCCAGAAACTGCTTGGTTAACATCCTAATCAAGTCTTGCCTCAAGATGTTAGTTAGACTCATTGACAATACAAAGGGGTGGCAAATAGGTATGTATGAAAGGCTTGTGGACAGGAAGGTTACACTTTGGGAAGAAAACTTTGGGCGTGTCCACAAGCAAAACTGCACTATTTAACTAATGGTGTGATTTAAAAGCTTGAGTGGAGTCTTATAAATTAAAACAAACCTGGTAAATATTGGTTTAACTTAAACTGAGTTTAAAGTAAGCCAAAATAAGGCACTCTTTAACCAAAGTAATGCCTGGTCTAAACTAGAAAATTAGGTTGGTTTAACTAAGTTGTCTACACTGAAGCACTACAGCGGCATTTCAAGTAGATAAACCCTTTTGCACTGGTGAAACTAAACCTGTCTAAAAATCAATGTAAGTTGAACCATTGTTAGTTCTGTGGGTAGACAAGGCCTTTCTCAGAAATGACTGATTGGATACAGGTGATGTGTCAATAGGTGCCAGACTCCAGGGAGAAGGAAACGGAGAGTTGCAGGAAATGGTTGCTTCCAGGCAAATTTGTCTAATGGTCAGGTATTTATGTAATGGGAGGAACACGTGGGTAGCAGGAACGGATATCCAAAATGTAATATCTTTCTGTCTAGATTATTTATAAGCAGCAGAGATACAGAGAAACTTTCTCTCTGGGATGGGAAGTGTCACTCTGACACTGAAATGGGATCTGCAATTAGAAAGAAACACAAGTTACCTGGTTTAGTTAACAAAACATAGTGCTAGGCTAGTGATGCTTTCCAGGTATTCATACAGATGTGCCTGTTTTTCAACTATATTTGATTATATTATTTCCTCCCCTTTTAAAAAAATGCAAATAAATACTGGTTGTGGTGTAACTAAGGGTAGGTCTATACTTACGCGTCGCGTCGAACGCGTCGGATCGATGTTCTGGGTTCGATTTATCGCGTCTTGTCAAGACGCGATAAATCGAACCAGGAAGTGCTCCGTCGTCGACGCTGGTACTCCAGCTCGACGAACGGAGTAGGCGGAGTCGACGGGGGAGCCTGCGCGCCGCGTGTGGACCCCGGGTAAGTGCTTTTTCATTCGAACTAAGGTACTTCGACTTCAGCTACGTTATTCACGTAGCTGAAGTTGCGTACCTTAGTTCGATGGGGGGGGTAGTGTAGACCTAGCCTAAATTGAATTTGGTACTTTAGACCAGGGCTTTACTGGCTGGCACATTTGGACAAAACTGAACTCTTAGCTCGGGGAAGCAGAAGCTGGTGTCATAACTCAGAGCAACTGCACCAGTATTTCCCCTCAGTGGTCTGCAGGGCACCCACTTTCAGGCTTCCACCTCGTCTGCTGTTGCTTTTGTTGGGTGGAGACCTGTGCCTCTCTCTCTCTCTTCTGACCAGACTATTCCAAGGCTGCACAGTTCCCTGCCTTCACTGTGTTATTCCCAGCAGAGATAGGCTGCTCAAACACACCTGATTGCTTTCTCTTCAGAGACGATTAACAGGTCTAATTGCTACAGTTACAGATGCCACAAAGTCTGTTCTGTACAAGCCTATTTTATTCTTAAGGTAAAAACACTACAGAGAAAATATACTCACAACAATTAGAGAACCTACTTGCATGCCAATCGGCTTACCAGTGACCATCCCAACTCTAACATGGGCTCTGGGAGGAGCATCTTTCAACACCTTGCCCATGAGATTTCCTTTCTGCATAGGCGCCGACTTCGTGGGTGCTCCGGGGCTGGAGCACCCACGGGGGAAAATTGGTGGGTGCTCCGCACCCACCGGCAGCTCCCCGCCCACACCGGGACCCGCGGCCAGCTCCCCGCCAACCCCGGGGCCCGCCGCCATCTTACCGTAGCACCGGGAGATGTTGCGGGGCCCCGCCCCCGACGCTGGGCGTGAGCTCCCACCGGCGCCACAGGAAGTCGGCGCCTGTGCCTTTCTGGTCTCAAGTTCACCATGACTTCAGCTTAGAGCAAGCACCCAGTCTTATGGGGCCGCAGTAGACCCAGTCCTTCCAAACCTACCCTCAGGATTGGGACCCTCTATGGACCAAGGGTCCTGACCTTTTGCTGGATCAGGAAGAAGGCCATGGAACAGTTTTCAACCAGGCTATTTAGCCAAAAAAAATCCTTTCATTGTCTGTTGGTCCCTGGCATCCGTTAGTCTCGAGAGACGATGGATATGCGCCCATGGGGAACGTTTAGTTGATGGTTGTGCAGCGTCTATTGTGGCTATAGAGCCCCACACGAGAGTGGCAGTCTCGATTGCATTTGCTGCATTTGAAGGCGGTGTCAACTGTGGGTTGGAGCCGCTGCTTCCTTTTTCATTGAACCCGCTTTTTCTCGGCAAGCTGCCGCAGCTTGTCTTCACCAGTTTTCAATCCAGTGGTCAGAGCGTGTCTCCATCTGCATCTGTCCTGGGCGAACTCTTCCCAGCTGTTGATGTCGATTTGAACAGTCTTCAGGTCCCTCTTACAGACATCCTTGAAGCGAAGGTGGGGCCGTCCTGTAGCTCTGTTTCCAGAGGCAAGTTCAGCATACAACAGGTCTTTGGGGATCCGTCCATCTTCCATACGACTTAGATGGCCAAGACATCTGAGGCGGCGTTGACGGAGGAGAGTGAACATGCTGGAGATCTTGACACGTTCCAGCACCTCGTTGTTCATCATTCAATCACTCCAAGTGATCCCGAGTATGCGACGGAGGCAGGGCATGTGGAAGGCGTTCAGTCTCTTTTCTTGCGAAGCGTAGAGTCCAAGTTTAGCTGGTGCAGAGAAGAGTGTTTAGCACACATGCGCAGTACACAGCGACCTTTGTGTTGATGGTCAGCATGTTGTTGTTCCATACTCTCTGTGACAATCTGGCCAAAATTGTGAAGGCCTTGCCGATTCTACGGTTGATCTCAGGGTCCAGTGAGAGGTTGTCCATGATGGTAGATCCGAGATAGGTGAACTGACTGACCACCTCTAGCACATAGTCATTGATGGCAATGCTTGGATGTTCTGCATCCTGGGCCATAACTTTGGTCTTCTGAAGACTGATTGTCAACCCGAACTCTTCGCAAGCTCTGGAAAAACGGTCAATCAGACGCTGGAGATCGATTTCTGTGTGGGTAGCCAGGGCAGCGTCGTCTGCAAACAGCATGTCTCTGATTGTTGCCTCCTGTACCTTGCTTTTGGCCTTTAGTCGAGCCAGATTGAAAAGTCTCCCATCAGACCGGGTGTGGAGACTCCCTCTGTGGAATTTCCAAAGGCACGTTTCAGCAACGCTGCGAAGAAGATGCCGAAGAGTGTGGGAGCGAGAACGCAGCCTTGTTTTACTCCACTGTGGATGTCGAAGGCATCGGAGGACAAGCCATCATACAGTACTGTGCCTTTCATGTTGTCGTGAAAAGACTGGCTCACGCTCAGCAACCTCGGTGGGAAGCCAATCTTTGCCAGGATCTTGAACAGCCCATCTCTGTTCACAAGGTCGAACGCTTTGATCAAGTCTATGAAGGCAAGGAGTAGCGGCTTATGCTGTTCTCTGCATTTCTCTTGCAGCTGCCTTAAGGAGAAAACCATGTCGGTTGTAGATCTCCCTGCTCGGAACCCGCACTGTGACTCTGGGTTAGGCTGACCATACGTACCGTTTTAAACGGGACAGTACCGTTTTTTTCATATTTCCCGACCGTCCCGTCGTTTTAATATAAATGTCAATTTTGTCCCGTTTTTAATAAACAATATATAGTTTTTATTTTTTTGTAAAAAACTGAACGCTGGCTTGTTGCAGCTGCCCCTCGTCTCCCCGCCGCGATGCTGAGCGGGGAGATGAGGGGCAGCTTGTTGCGGCTGCCCCTCGTCTCCCCGCCGAGCTGCTGAGTGGGGAGACGAGGGGCAGCTTGTTGCGGCTGCCCCTCGTCTCCCCGCCGAGCTGCTGAGCGGGGAGACGAGGGGCGGCTTGTTGCGGCTGCCCCTTGTCTCCCTGTCCCGTTTTTGCCATCCCAATGTCCCGTTTTTGTCTCAAGGAAATATGGTCAGCCTACTCTGGGTAAACTCTGTCAGCAAGCTTCTGCAGTCTATTCAGGATCATGCATGCGAAGACTTTACCCACAACACTCAGGAGCGATATGCCTCTGTAGTTGTTGCAGTCGCTTCTATCACCCTTGTTCTTGTAGAGGGTCACGATGTTGGAGTCTCTCATATCCTGAGGTACTGCACCTTCATCCCAGCACTGACAGAGGAGGTCGTGGAGGTGTTCTAGGATGACGTTGATGCCACACTTGATAACTTCTGGTGGGATGCCATCCTTTCCTGGAGCCTTTCCTGTGGACAAGTTCTCAATGACTTTCTTCAATTCTTCCATGGTGGGCTTCTCGTCCAGCTCAGTTTCAACGGGAAAACCATCCACGGTATTGAGGGCAGCTTCGGTGACGGTGTTTTGCCTGGAGTACACTTCAGAGTAGTGCTCCACCCATCTATCCATCTGCTTGCCCTTGTCCTGGATGTTTTCGCCTGTTGCAGACTTTAGTGACACTCTTCACTTCTTTGTGGGTCCCATGGCCTTCTTGATGCCATCATACATTCCCCTGATGTTTCCAGTGTCAGCAGATAGTTGAATGCTCCGGCAGAGCTGGAGCCAGTAATCATTTGCACACTGTTGAGCTAGTCTCTGTACTTTGCTCCTGGCAAATCGATACTCTTGTAGAGTCCTCTGACTGGGGGGAACGCTTGTACTCCAGGTGAACAGCGCGGCGTTCTTCAATGGCTGGAGTGAGTGTGGCAGAATTAGCCTCAAACCAGTTATTGTTCATGTTTCATTTCTTTCCAAAAACTTTCATGGCTGTGCTGTGTACTGCATCTCTGATGTGGCCCCATCTCTCTTTGGCGCAGCCACCGGGAGGCATACAGTTCAGCACCTCAGAGAGCTCATGGGTGAATTTCTCTGCCTTTTCTGGGTGTGCGGTCTTGCTCACATCGATGCGGGGTTTGCCCTCTGTTCTAGAGCAGTAGATCTTCTTTGGCTGTAGCCTCATCTTGCTGCACACCAGCGAGTGATCACTGTCGCAGTCAGCACTGTGGAAGGTGCGAGTAAGCAGGACGCACTTCAAGGCAGACCGCCTGATGATAATCAGGTGGAGTTGGTGCCAGTGCATGGAGCGAGGGTGTCTCCAGGACACTTTGTGTTGAGGCTTTGTCTGGAAGAATGAGTTGGTAATGTTGAGGTCATGGTACGAGCACAGTTCCAGAAGTTGTTGTCCATTCTCATTCATTTCTCCAATGCCAAACTTTCCAAGACAGGACAGCCAAAAGTCGTGGTCAGCGCCCACTCTGGTGTTGAAGTCACCCAGTAGTATCAAGTACTCTTCTTTAGGGATACTCCTGATGATCATGTCTAACTGGTCATAGAACTCGTCCTTGGTATCCCTGGTGGCGCTGAGTGTTGGTGCATACACGGTGATCAGGTTGACGGGTCCAGTAGATGTGTGGAGTCGGAGTGATAACAGTCTTTCAGTTCCTTGTTGACCAGGTTCCACCATCCCCAGTAAAGAATTTCTCACGGCAAATCCAACACCACACTCTCTGATTTCTTCGGCACTCTTCTCTTGCCAGAAGAACATATAGTTCTTTTCCCTGAGAGTCCCAGCGTCTGGCAGCCGTGTCTCCTGCAAAGCGACTATGTCGATTTGCAGTCGTGCTAGCTCATCGTTGATGACTGCAGTCTTCCGAACATCACTAATTGCCTGAAGATCTTGTGATAGGCCAGTTGTCATGGTCCGTACGTTCCAGCATCCTAACTTGAGGGCTGGTTTCTTAAATGTTTTTGTTGTTGCCCGGTGCATGGTTCGCAGTCCACTTGTCGGGTATTCACGTACACTAAGCCCCACACACCCAGTGAAGCAGGTGAACTGTGGCGGGACAACACCTTATTGACTGGGGGCTGCCCAGCTTAAGGTGGGCAATAGTTGTCCAGTGAGACGTGGTGATCCCGCCCACCGTCGGAAGCAACCGCTGGTGCTAGCTCTACGCCAATCGAGCAGGAGGCTTATAACCGGTAAACTGTTGCTTCCCGTGTTGTGTCGACGCTGTGAGGCGAAGCTGGAGTGTCCTCTCCAGGGCGCAAGCCAGGGCAGGGTGATATGGAGGAACAGCTGTTGCCCATGCAGCAGAACCCCCCTCTCCACGCAACTGATGGATCCAAGGGAAAGACAATATCGATACAACTTGGCACCAGTGGTGTCGCAGGAGTTGCCGGAATGACGTTGACGACAATGTCAGACCGCCATCGGGACTCCGATACGGGGTTTGGTTTCAGGGTTGACTCCCTTAGCCTTTCCCATGAGTGGGTATTGCCACAAGGCAGTGGAGGTTTTAAATCAGAGTTTTCCTTCTCCTAGGTGGGCTGCCTTCCAGGGCTAACGAGCCCCACCTGCCCGAGTTGGTCGATACAACTTGGCCCCTGGAGAGTCCAGTTTAAACTAGTATATTCACATTTTTCCGGAGGGAGGCGCAGAGGGGAAGCTTCAAAGGGCTGATAATGGAGGAAATAAATTAGAACCCCCTTCCTACTAAAGAAGGTACGCACAACGTCACAATAACACATACATACTTGAATTTTTAATACAATGGGCCTCAAAAGGTACTAACCCTAATTCAACCCTAATTCAATTCAAGGTGGGAGTTTTTCTAAAATGCTCCAGTGTAGACCTGGTAATGGTTGCATGCAGAGAAGTCCAAATCAGAATAGTGGAGTGTGAAAACAGAACTGAATGGATTTGGAAGAATGGCAACACATAGGAACTTTGATTAGCATTTTGCTAAGTTACAAATACAGCAATATAAATATTACCATCACAGGAGTTTTTCTCCCCACCCCAATATGCCGTAAAATAGCATTTCAAAAGGGAAAAAAATAACCAAAATAAGCTCTTCTGGTATTAAGTCTGAGATTATCTTTTAAAGACAAGAGCGGTTTTACCACCCCTCTCCCACAAAAATAAAATAAAATAAAAAGTTCTAAGCACAATATAAAACGGGTAATGAAAAATATAAATGCTCTTTCAACTAGAGAAGAGAATCACTTCATAATTTACACTATCTATACTTGAAAAGAGAACAACTTCACTACCCATGAGTTATTGGTTTTCCCCTCTTCATTAAACATTCCCTGTCTGTGTTTCTATCTATTTAGTGCATATTCTTCCCATTCCCTTGTCAGTGCCCTTAGATACAAGGAATATATTTGAGACTCAATGCACAAAGAATTTTCATTTTAATACACAGCAAATTAGAGGCGCTGCACATGTATGTATATGTGGTGTACCAGACTATTAACCTCTAATGTGGATTCATTTTCCTTGGATAATCTTTTGCCCACATCACATTACTATACTCTAACATTTGCAAACCAATTAATTTATCTCTTGGAGGGTGTATTTTGCTGAATTTGTCAATGACAATGTAAGTAAAATAAAGTATTCAAATATAAATCAGTCTAAAGTACTGTAATTGTTGACAGGAAACTGAATGGTGTGAACTGTATATAGTGCACACAAAAATGTACTTGCACCGTAAACTCTTCCATGGATCTAAACAAAGACAAAAATAGGTATAACTTGCCCGATACTGTTTAGTTATGTAACAGATTGAGGGTCTAGGTTTTAGTCACTGAAAATGTGATAAACAACACTGTGCATTAACGCAGAAAACAGATTGAGCTTTTTAATGGTACATCAAATAAGACTTTATTAGCATCTATTAGGTTCAACCCAAAGCCGGGGAAATAGCATTAATGAGCATCATATATCAGTCTGTCTGTTATTAGATAACATTATCCCTTAAAACTAGCAAGTCATATAGTACTTTATACTTTTTACCTTTATCTTTAGAATTAACTGCTGACATTCTATCCTGTTACACTGGCCTTACTATTAGTAATAGTGAACCAATTTATAAACCCATTAGTGACACTTTTTCCCAAAGATAAAAACAGTCAAAATTATCTGGCAGCAATTAATCTTAATGGCTGTATGCAGTAAACAGCAATGGGCTAATTCCAGCTCTGTCAGCCCCATCAAACAATCCCACATTAGGCAGCTTTTCACTGATCCATTAAGCATATTCAGAACAACAACAAATTCAATGCTGAAGGCATATGCACTAAACATTACAACAGTGATCTTCTGAAGCCATCATTATCTCTTAAATAGTACTTCCCCCATGTATTATCATTATGCTGTACATTAGAAATACTTTGATTAAACTCCCTTAATTCATAACAGACAGCTGCAGACCATTTATGCAGTTAATCTCAACACAACAGCTATTGAGGAAATATAACAAATGAAGGCTGTAAACTGGAAGTCATTACGAGGAAAGATACTGGTTTTCTAGCCCTCTTAGAGCAAAGTGCATGGCAAGATTATGCTTTAGGACTTCAGTAAAGCCAACTAAAACCCTAATGACCTTCAACGTTTCCTGCAACATCTGCAACACAAGATGCAGATTTTAAGGTGTGCAGTTGTGATCAAATAATCTTCCAATGGACCAACGTCATACTCGAGATATAACACACAAACCAGTCTCCCCGCATGCTTTGCCGATTTCACTCAGAGCTTGCAGTAATATGTCACTATGGAAGAACTGTTCTGATTTCTTTCTCTCTGTAGCCAGTAACTGTCACTCTGAAAGATTGCAGACCTTCCAATTTTTTTTCCTCACAGTAATAGCAGTTTAGAGGATTTTATTCTACTGTTTTCTCTTTAAGGTATAATGGATATGAAATGGCAAGCAAATTTGCATAAAACATTTACATGGTTATGTAAACAAAACAATATCAAGATGAGAAAGAAATCACTAGCTAAATTATATTTCCACTCTGACCTTAAATTCACATGAGGTATTCTTATTTAATAACATGAAAGTGTTAAATAGATAAACGTTTATGGTGTTTTCTTAAGTTTTCGTCAACTAGGTTCCATACAAAAATGTACATATATAAAAACATCACTCTGAAGCGTCCTTTCTACACGTTAGGGAAAAAGAGAGCTGAGTTTGTGTTGCTAAACTAGATCATACCTTATCTTAATGTAAAAAACAAGAAATCTGTGGGATTTGGGTACAAAATATACTTTCACAAATTTTTTACTTCTCAAGTGTAAAGAAACCATAAAAGTGTTAGTGAATAGGATCTATGTGTCTAAAAGTTCTTCCCCATTTATAAATAGTTTACTTGATTTTAAAGATATAAACCACAGACACAGTGTCTACCTTTGAATGAAATGACCAAATAAATAGAACTTCAATCTGGCATTGGCCTGTCAGTGCTGCCCTTAGTTTCAGTTTGTAAGTCTGATAAACAGTAATACGGAATGCAGAACCTCTGCAGCACTTTCAGAGGTGTCAGCGTAGAATATTACATATCAGGAGTAGTACCCTCTTGGGTCAAAGAAGGCAACTCATGACACTGAAGGTTAAGTTAATGCACGGATGAAAAGAGATGTTTATCTCACTTCAGCCGTATTTTATATTTGTCCCAATGCTTTCTAAAACTCAGGCTTATCAGGAGTTCACTAGGCCACAGCTTTATACTAATTTTCACAAATAATTTACAGTATAAAACTGTGTACGCTAGTGCTATAACATTACAATAAAAAACAATGCCCATTTGTAGCTAGGGATAGGTCAAATCCACCTTTCTAGTGTTCACTGGGGTAAAATTCAGCTCTCTGCAGAGAACCAGCATAAGACCTATGCATAATACTTAAACTGTATTTTGAGGACTTAACTGATGGACAGGACTCTGCAGAATTTCACTCTAGAATGTGAAATATTAGTCATTACAATCTAGTGAACTGAAATTACAGCAAATATCATGATCTTCTACCTTCAGCAGAGAAAGGATGGTCTTGTGATTAAGTTACAGATCTCGAAACCAGGTGCTCTGAGTTTTCTTCCCATCTGAAACTGTTCAATCATATAATCTTGGTCAAATCACTTTAATGGCCCGTGCCTCAATTTCCTCTCTTATAACATGGATAATATGCTTTAAGTACATCACAGGAGTGCTGATTAATGGATAATGTCCAAAGCATTCTGAGATCTTCAAGTAGAAAGAGTTACAGAAAAATCATTATTCATTTAAACCATGGTATAATGTTTCACTTGAATCAAGGCACTCTGCCTTTCTGACCCATAACAAGATAGGGTGCCTGAGTTCCTTGATCGTAATGAAGTTGTGGACATTTAGAGGTTTGCCTATCCCACGGGAGGTTTGACTAACACTGAGGTCCTGTAAAACTTACACTTCCCTTTCTGCAGGCCAACCAGAGTTCTAAGTGCCAAGTACTGGGAGGTAACCAGTCTCTTCACCCATAATGTGAAGAGCCCAGCAATATCCTTAATCAGAAGCAGAGGCGCCAACTTCCTGAATTCCCAGGGGATGCTTGATCCCCACTCCACCCCTTCACCCAAGCCCCCACCCTTGCCCCACCTCTTCCCATCCCTGCCTCTTCCTGCTCCACTCCACCCCTCCCCCACCTCTTCCTGCCTCCACTTCTCCCGCCCCCCGTGCCTCCTGCATGCTGCTGAACAGCTGATCTCTGGTGGGGGGGAAGGATGGGGAGTAGCTAATTGGTGGGGCCTGCCAGCAGGAAGGAGGGCTGGAAGGGGGGGAGGAGCTGATCCGGGAGGCTACGGGTGGGTGCTGAGCACCAACTTTTTTTTCCATGGGTGCTCCAGCCCCAGAGCACCTATAGAGTCAGCGCCTATGATCAGAAGGATAACCAATCTTACGACTTCACTCATGAAGAGGTGAATTAGATCATTTCATTAGTGTATAATTAAAGGAACCAACTAGTTTTTAAAATCATATTGAGATTAATTATTAATTGTTTTAAATTACTTATATTATGGCAGTCGTCAGAAGCCCCAATCAGCATTGAGGACACGTGGTGCCAGGTACTATACAAACACAGAGGAAGACTTGTTTCCTGCCTCTAGGAGCTTACTAACCCTATTAACCTGCAGTGACTGATTTGTTCTTTAATAAATGAAGGAGGCAAAAATCAGTTTCAGCAGACATCACCAATATTGCTTCATGTCAACTTCATTAAAGGTGTTCACGAGCAAATTAGATGCAACTGCTAGATGAACTCCTGTTCCTGTATAGGGAATGGACTTGATGACAATGAGGTATCTTACCACCATAAGATATATGAGCCAATACGATCAAGGTGAAGTACCTGTTCCCATACTCAAAAAGAAATGCACGGACCATCTTCTCACTCAGCAAGGCAGACTTATTGTTGACTCGGATACTGTCCAAACATCCAAGGCATGAAATATCTCTAGCAGATGATACTCACATACCTCCCACTTGCTTCCAATTATCCATGCTTCCGTTTCCCCACCCAAACAATAGTTAAGAATTTCCAAACAGATGTTATACCCTTAAAATAAGGTGGAATATCCCATTAACAATAAATCATCAGAAATTCATATGGATTTTCAAGGTACAATTTATTTCCATTTAGTAACCATTGGTGGAGAGGTAGGCAAACTCTAATTTCAGCACATACAATAATGAAAGGCCCCGTACACCTCCATTTCCTTCAGATTGCTAGTAGATGGAATTTATCCAGTAGACTTATCTTTAATAACTTCTCACAGTGGGCTTGAGCCTGAGAAGTGCTAAGCAGCTTGAGCATCCTTTGGAAAAAGACATCATAGGAGTATGGAGAACAGGGATGAGTTATTCCTGGTCATTTCTTTTTTCAAGCCTGTGCTAATTTTGCATTTAGTTGGAATCTTGGCAAACCACACCTTTCAATTTAGTCTTCTAACAAGTGACTACAGGCAGCTCAACACAGTCACAAATGGCCACCTGGCAACTTTACCACTTAGAAGACTTAGGATCAGATCTTCTATTGGCGTAAGACAGTTATGCCAATATATATCACTGGGGGATCTGGTTAAATGTTTTGTTAAAGTTTTTGAGCATCCACTAACAAACTATGCCATAAACGTCATGCCAGAGGGTATTATCTTATTTTGAATCTATAGAGAACCTTTCACAACCATTATTTTAGTGTAAAAAAAAGAGGTTTTGTTTTTTACAAGTATACATAGCTTGTTACTTTATCTTAAAGTGCTGTTAATAAACCACTTCACAAATATTTTCAACATCAGTAGACTAGCAGACATTTTAAATTTACTAAGGTAGTAATGGACACTTGTACAGTATAAATTTGTTGATTCAATGATAATATAGCTCTTGTTAATAAAAACACAATGGAAAGTTGATTAAGTGTATGATTAAAATGCAATCAAATTACTGGTGTAGCAATATTTTGGTAGTCTGAACAATGTAAGACGCACAAGGATACTCTTTAAGGGAAAAACATCAATTTTACAATCTAAAGGAGATCTTATTCTAGGGAATTCCTTGAACAAGGGAGTTGGATGCTCACATCCCATTAAAATTCAGTGGCAGTTGGCTGCCTAACTTTCATAGGATTATTAGGATATTCAAGGCCTTAGTTAATTAAGTTATAGTTAGAATGGGAAGTTCATAAGGATGCCCACAGTATTCTTTTGTTGTTCCAAGCAAAGAACTCAATAGTGACACCAAATAAGAATTCTCGATCTTAGGAAAGTGTGCTACAGAATGGATTTTGGTAAATTAATAATAATGATGTTAGATAATGATGGATTTTATTTTAACTTGTGTTGCTTCCTAGCTTTGATAACACAAACAGTCAACTGTGAAACTAATTGGTTTAGATTTCTTAATCTTTCACAAAGAGACTTTCATACTGCTGAGAACCACCAAATATATTAGCCCTAAATATAAATTTCTTTCACTTTTAATATGTTTTTCACAGTTTTTCTTACCATATATCAAAATGGTCAAATATGTTGGCTTCTCCTACCTGTCCTACCCTATATTCATCCTGCAGTGAAAACAAATTGGGACAATATCTACCATCAATTTTACACACAACTCCCAATGACTTAAATGGAGTTCTGTAAGCAGAAAAAAAGGCAAGCTGGGGCCTAAAATACTAGATGTGGGAGTATACGGTTGCTTACATAACAGACTGTGATGCCATACACATAGAATTATGACTGCACTACTTTACCAGGCAGCAGAAGAAGCAGAGTTGGGTGTTAAAGGAGCACTTCTATAATATAAATGAGAATAGAAAAATACTGGCCAACTAGATTTTCCATAATTTTATTTTTGAAAAAAGTTTCCTACCATGTGAAAGTCTCCATTTAAGAGTTAGATAAAGTTGTGGCTGCCAATCAGCAGTCTCTCTCTAATCAGCAGTCAGACATTTAATGAATTTAGGTCTGATTCTGCAACCTTTATACATACTGAGTAGAATTTTTTAATGCAGGTGGACTCATTTGCTTTCGTTTGTGTACATAAGTTCTAACCAGGCCCAAACATAAGCTGCATAAGGGGGTTGATTGTTAGAAAATCCAGTCTAATGACTAGTCAGATATTCCACGCAATTAATTATAGAAACCATAACAAGTGTACTAAGTTACTGAAAGCAATATAGCAGAGTATAATGTTTCCATCTGTATTTAAAAGAAACAATTAAATACATAGATATTACAGAATTATCTATCCAATCTTAACTTTTTTTAATCAGTTAGTCATGTTGTCCTAAACCTTCCTCATTAATACTCTGAAGTTACATTCTGTTTCTTGCATACCTAGACTTTAGCTACAAAAGAAGCCCAAGGAAGGTAATGCTATGGCATTTTGTAATTTATTTTTTAAAGTAAAATATGTTTTATAAGAAAAAAGTGGATATAATAATTATTATATTTATATAAAATTGTCAGCAATAACCATGCAGCTGCACTCATTGTAATTTAAAAAAACAAAACAAAACAAACCCACCTCACATAATGTTTACATTGTCTTTGAAAGCATAGCAACTTAGCAGGGGAACAGGAAGCCACTGGAGTGATTAGAAAGGTATATTGTAGGGCATATAATCATAGAAGGATGTTTGTATTATAGTCCAACACATCATTAAGGATACAATTGTTATTTAATGTGGCACAATCATCTTTCTACTCTTCATGAAATCCACTTAAGTAATTACTTTTCTTAGCTCATTGGCTCTATGAACTGACAGTTTAGCAAAGTGTTATATCTAAAGAAATATTAAACCTCAGTTTTCATAATGCCTCCACCCTTTTTAAGTTTGATTATTATTGCTTAGTTGGAATGACCACTGCCTCATCAGAAAAAAAAAATAGACCAGAGAATTGGGAGTGGGGGAAGAAAAGGCAATTGATTAGAAGCTCATTAAAAGGCTGCAATACGGATCTGAAAAATTGGAAATGTATTAACAAAGCTCTACTCCTCTGTACTTCCCCATGCTTATTTATAGAACATATTCTAAAATTAGGAATACATTAAACCAATGAACTGAAATGTGTGTGCTAACAGCAATAGTACTGTCACTGCAGCTTTTTAATGTTTGGACTTTCTGTTTCCAGAAATGCCACCTACCTGCCTCAACGGTACTGCCTAACTGAGGTACTGGAGTTGAGTTTTTTATTCCTCACAATTTGCGGCTGATTTCCAGTGAGGTTAAAATGATTAAATTAACGGTTCTCAGAGGTAAAAGACCTGGGATTTTGGTGATGGGCCTTGGGCTCATGGGATAAGGTGAGACCTTGTGGCCCTTCTGGGCCCTTCTGGGCCAAGGTCAGACCTTGTGGCAGGCCTTACCTTTCTGCACCCTCTGTCATCCTCGTGGAGGGGTGGGTGCTAGGACTCAGAGAAAGCTGAGTTCTGGAGGGTAGGCTAAGGGAAACCTACTCTAGGGTGACCAGATAGCAAGTATAAAAAATCAGGACAGAGGGTGGGAGGAAATAGGAGCCTATATAAGAAAAAGCCCCCAAAATTGGGACTGTCCCTATAAAATCAAGCCATCTGGTCACCCTAACCTACCCTGAGGTATGGGTTATATGGTAAGAAGCCCTGTATCCACTGGAATGGAACCAATTAAAGGCCTAGTATAGGAGTGCATGTGTGCTGGGTGGGTAGTGCCCCTCCCATGTTGAATTTTACTAAAAGTTGCCGCCTGCTGCTTAATTCCATAAATATGTCTGTCCTCATTTTGCTGCTGTGTCCACATCAAAGAAAAATTCTACAAAACAACATTGTTCAAGGTTTTATAAAGTAATAACTTTTGAAGTTACCAAAAACATTAGTTAGCCTATTTTTTTCTAATGTTACCATACTTAGATCAAAACCAATAGATATTTGAAGAAATAATAATAAAAAAAAATGGAAATATGCCAGTCTCCTAGAACTGGAAGGACCTTAAAAGGTCATCAAGTCCAGTCCCCTGCCTTTACTAGCAGGATTAAGTACTGTCCCCTGACAGATTTTTGCCCCAGACCCCTAAGTGATCCCCTCAAGGATTGAATTTACAATCCTGGGTTTAGCAAGCCAATGCGCAAACCACTGAGCTATCCCTTCCTCCCATACAATACCTATGAAATCAAACCCCATTCAAAATAAAGATCCTTACATGCCTGTATATTTAGTATGAAGTACAAGACTTTTCTGCAAAGCTTGTCTAGCATTTAGCAAAGACAACATTGAAGAGCAGTGTGCAAATTGCTAGACAATATACTTTTTTGCATTTTAAACTTTAAGCTTGTTTTCAAAAGATGTTGTGGTTTTCATGTTTACTATCATTACAACAAGGTAAGTCTGAAATACCTTTATCTTATTTGGTAGATTTGTGCTTGATGCTCTTTGTTTGAATAGAAGTGTCAGCTGTATTTTACTTTACTGTATAAAAAAGTTTCAGAATTTAATTAAGGGTCAAGTACCAGCAGTAGATAAATGCAACAGCTAAAGCATATTTCTGATCTCTCTGAAGTCTGCAATCATGAAAATTATTATCATTGAGTAAAACTGGTCTCAATGATGGTGACTGGGAGATGGAATCTGTGCTAGTCAGCCATAATTTACATAATAATGGGGTCCCAGTTTTCATCAGCACCTTTTGTTTGTACAGTGCTTACTGCTACAGTAAATTGTCAAAATGTCATTCCTATCCAATCAGCCAGAAAATATCAACAGTAAACAAGGCACAAGAAGAAATTCTCTGATTAAAAGTATGGCGGAAGTAATAGGAAAACTGAAGATTCGGTAATAATCTTAGTGATAGTATTCTGGTATTTTCAATAATACAGTTGTACAGTGTATGAAACTTGTTATTTTTTAATGAGTAAACAACACACAGACTGTGATGTCATTCAAAAATCTCAGCAAACGAACAGACCTTATTTGTTCACATTTGTATTTGTCATTACCTGTTTGTTTCCCTTTCCAGAGTGGAAGTCTATCGCATCTCACCAAGCACTACAGATTAAACTACAAAAATTACCTTTGTGCTTTACAATGATATGGGCTGGACGCCATAGTGCTCTAAGAATAGTACCAAGATGAGCACCAAATCCTGATTACGACTGCTGCTCCAAATCTCTCTCTCTCTCTCACACACACACACACACAAAGCTAGATGCTGTTTAAATTAATATGAATTCAATGCATCTTTGAGCCACCCTCTAAAATCACAGAAGTGCAAGGAGAGGATGAGGATGAATGAGTACAGTGTACACTTTATAACCATTATAATCGCAAACTATAGTAAAATTAAAGGCTTTAGAGTGTGTTTCAAATAAAAATGAATAAAGTGGCACTCTGCCAAAGAGAACCAGAAACTACTCTTGTGTGGAACTGAAACATTTGGCTCATAGAATACTTAATTTATTTTTATGAAATGACAAGTTACACAAATGTATGTTTAAAACAGAGGAGCAAATTTTTTTTTTTTAAAGTTGCTTTGTATTCTGGCCCATAAAGGTTGACACAGTTACAGCCAGTATATAAACAGAACAAACAACAATAAACTTCCCTCAAGTGGGTTTTCCAGCTATTCACTCCAAAAATGGTTTAAAAAACTGTGATCATGTCATTGAGTCACCAAAGAAAAGGCTCACAGTACCTTCTTTTGAAAATGAATAGGAGTTTAAAAATCAATTGAAATGAAGTGTTGACATAAGGAAATATTTTCTAGAGCTTTCAGGTTTCTTTACCATTCACTTTATTTTGCTTGGCTACTTTTAAATTTTTTTCTACTTCTTCTCTTTGAAAATCCCACATTGTCCAAACCCTTTCGATTAAGCAGTTCGCCTGAATGAAAGCACTGTGATGATGTGGCGGTGCATCAATAAACAGGATGCCTCTCAAAGCTGGGCAGGATGCTGAGAAATAGGGTTGATCAGTGGTAATTACTCTGACACTTCATGCAGTACAGGGAATTAACTCCTAGGACTTTGGGTCGAATGAAGAAGTAGTAGTTGATGTTCCACATTGTGAATGCATCAGTGCCTGAACCCATTACGAGTTTAAATGGAGATGGGAATTTACTATACACATTTTTTTTTGTTGGGACTATGGAGCAGTGTGCAGAACATGAAAGTATTTCAGAATACTGAGGGAACTGCATTTGTATTTCGTCTAAAGATCTTAAATTCATTTTCTGTAAAAACACAAATAATTAAATAAAGGGATGCCCACAGCAACCATATTCACAGGAAGAAACCCACTGTCTTGAAGAAGGCACCCATGTGCCAAGTAAGTAAATGGAATTACTCTGTGGCAAATCTACAGAAACTAAGGTACACGAAAACACATAGCAGGAGGGGAAATACAGCTAAAAAGGCAACTAGTTAGCAGCTGCCACTATGACCTTTAACTGCATCCATGGTAACTGGGCTAAAGATGGAGTTCCATTTTATTATTCTCACACCCACAATGTTAAGCCTATGAATCCCATTGCAATTTAATGGCTGAAATCAGAAGGCAGATCTGTGTTCATTGGACCAGTGCCGACATCCTCTTAGCTAATGAGCGCAATAAACATTTTCATGCCAGGAAACCAATGCAAGTGGAAATATTATGCCATACAGAAATATATCCCCCAAACACAAAGAAATGGTCAGTAAAGTCAGTTCTTTATGATCATTTGCACATAGTATAATTTTTCAGGTTTGAAGCCATGCATCTTTGAAGCAGGAAGATATTTAATTCACATGCTGTTTAATGCTGTGGCATGCAACACAGTTCATTTTACATAAAGAATTTTAGGAAGAATTATGTATTTCAGTGTTAATGCCATACATAATGAAACATTTCTCATTATTTTCCTAAAATCATCTTGTTTTTTTTAATGTATTTTGCTTTTATGCACCCATAATATATTTCATCCTCTTTTCTTGGCTATCTACAGTACCACCAACTGAGCAAAAGAGAGTAAAACAGCAAACTGTTTCAACAAGAAAGAGGGCTTTGTTCTAACTTTTGTCTCTATTGTAATTTGACTCAGTTTTCTTAAGAATCAGTGACAACAGTGTCATATCTTTGTCATGTGAGCAGAAAGCAAGACGTAGATCATCCTTACTTGGGCTGAAGAACCAGAGCAATGCCAACAGCAATTAAAGGATCTGCACTAGATATGTCTTTGAATTCACAAGCACATCTGCTTCTGAGTTCTGTGGTTACCTGTAAAACTGAAAATCAAAGATATAGAATGTGACTAAAAACTGAGCTTTAAGCCTTTACCTGGAAAATCAGATAACTGCAGTATTTTAACTATAATTATTTTAAAAAAATTAAAATATGTTTAGCTTTACTAATATATTTTACCTGTCATCTTTTTTCAGATAAAGGCAAACCAATGGTCTAATAACACAACAGATTGTTGTAAAGTATGAAACTTTGACTGTGTAAATGTATAGTCGGTAGATGAAGGTCACCAAAAATCTCCTGAATTCTTAGGTAAACCTACCTTATTTGTTTCAATACAGTGCAGTCAAAGACATAAAACTACATTAGTTCATTCACTGAGAGTAATAAATAAAATATTCCTGTCTCTCACAGTCAAATTCCTCCTATATCTTAAAATATATCCAAATTTTATTTTTGGTAAAATGTTAGCCCAGCATAAAAGAGAGAGGGCTTAATAACTTTTCCTGACAAGATCAAGATATTATGTATGTATAATTCTGTATGGAATAATGCCCCAAATCCTTTGTAATAAAAAGCTTGAACTATTTTGCTAACAGAAGCTGCTTGTTCTGGTACCTGTAAAGGTCACACAGAAAATAATTTTGGTGCTTCTTATCTTTTAAAATAATGTCATTTTTTATTATTATTGTAACATTTTTGGACAACAAAGAAAAGAGAAAACAGAAGATGTGATACCCCAAGCCAGCAGGTACACTATTTATTAAAAGATATTAGGTTAAGAAAGCTGTTATCCAATTATATCAAAGCTTGGAAATGTCACACAAGCCAATGAAATCTCCCTGGTAACATTCAGAAATAATATGCTTTGGATCATACTGTATATTAAATGACAACAGCCAATTTAAAAAAGAAGTCCTCCAAAATCTTTGATGTATGACAATTCTGAAGTTGAAATACACTTGTTCTTACCATTTAACATCCTTAAGATAAAAAGCTTCTGCCATATTGACTAATGTGAAGAAATAAATGCTTCTCATTTATCCCCCTAAAGTAGTACTGGACAGTAGTGTGTGGGCTTTTAACGGAGAAACTTGGTACGTAATAACCTGGCATTGTTATTGTTTTATTTAGTTAAAAACTACATACATTTATAGCTATTATATTACCCTGATAAAAAGAGGGAACAGTTGAGGTTTGGTTCTCCTAATGCATATACTATTTTTTACTATATATAGGATTTCTTTCAGTTAATACAGTCACCTATTGTAATAGGTATGTTACAAATCTTATGTTAAAAAACTGTGTGTATATTTTGAGTGGAGATTAAACAGTGTTTGCATTTGTACTTTACTGAGTTATTGATAGTTAATCTACAATTCAGTGAATTGTGATTGGATTGGAGATATCACGGAATAGGACAAAACCTGATTTTGAAGCAAATAGGTCAAAAAAGTACACTTTCACTGACTGTTCCAAGGATACTTTGACATACTCTAGCTATTGAATTAGACCAACAATACAGATGGCAGAATCTGTTTGTACAATGTAAGCTATACATCCAGAATTAATTAAAACAGCCTAACTAGTCCAGCCCATACTTCTCTTTCCACGTATGCCTTCAATATATGTGAAAAAAATATGTATGATGGATGGTGTCTGCTGGTGGTGTTGCCTAATGGTTAGGCATTAGGCCCCTGGTTGCTGCATCTCTGCTCTTCCCCCTGGACCACTTCCATGCCTGGTGTCAGTCTGTCTTCCATTGGGATTGATGCCACCCTCTGGTCAGGTTAACACACAGTCCTATCTCTCCCCAATGTGAGGGGGTTCCTAGGAAGATATGGGGTTCAGCCATTGACCCCCACGAGCGTCCGATCCCAGACGAGATTTCAAAAGTTATTTATCCTTTCCTTCCTTCTCTCCAGGGTGGGAGTCTAGAAGGTGACTTACTGAGGTGGGGCTTGGCAGGGGAGCCTCAGCCTTCCCACTCCACTGGCCTCTAGCCCATGGCCTTGTAAGTGGTATCAAACTCCAGCACCCAGGAATACCTTAAGGCTGCCTCCCTGGGCCACTTGCTACAACCACTCTCTTTTCAGAGTCCTCCAATCTGTCGCAAATTAGTCATCGCAAAGGTACCAATTGAACCTTCAGCCCCTCTGAAGGGCTCTTCCTCTGCAGGAGAAGGTATCTGCAGTAAGTGCCATTCATCAGGAGCTCTCAGGGCAGGACCTTCTCCCTGCCTTGTCAGCCCACTTTGAGCTGCCTGGCTCCATTTTAAATTCCACCTCCAGCTAGCACAGGCCCTGCAGCTGGGCAGGGTCGCCTGGGCCCAGAGTTGCTCCTCAAACAGTTCTGGGTGCCACATTTCAGGAAGGATGTGGACAAATTGGAGAAAGTCTACAGAAGAGCAACAAAAAATGATTAAAGGTCTAGAAAACATGACCTATGAGGGAAGATTGAAAAATTGGGTTTGTTCAGTCTGGAAAAGAGAAGACTGAGGGAGGACATGATAACAGTTTTCAAGTACATGCATGGTTGTTACAAGGAGGAGGGAGAAAAATTGTTGTTCTTAAAATCTGAGATATGACAAGAAGCAATGGGCTTAAATTGCAGCAAGGGAGGTCTAGGTTGGACATTAGGAAAAACTTCCTAACGGTCAGGGTGGTTAAGCACTGGAATAAATTGCCCAGGAAGGTTGTGGAATCTCCATCATTGGAGATTTTTAAGAGTAGGTTGGACAACGCCTGTCAGGAATGGTCTAGATAATACTTGGTCCTGCCATGAGTGCAGGGGCTGGACTAAATGACCTCTCAAGGTCCCTTCCCAGTCCTAGGATTCTATATCCTCAGTATTAGTTTTACTGATTCTTGGATTCTATGTATTCTTGCATATCCCCACTATGAGTGATTTTTGCACAGATCCTCTTTGATTCCATTATTGAAAGGACAACCATTACAGATGAAAATAGATACGGGAAGTACAGCATCATTTCTATCAGATGCAGTGTATTATAGCTAACACTAGAGCTTGTCAGAATACAGTGTTTTCTGTGGAAAACTTTTACATTGTGGCAAAAAAATGGAAATCTAAATATTTCAGTCAAAAACTAAAACATTTCTATTTGGAAATGCCAATGTGGTGCATCATAAGAGATGTAATTTGGGTGCTTCATGCCTCCATTCTCCTCTATAGGCCAGAGACTCTGGCTGGACTATATCTTCCATGAAGTACCATGGTCTTCCTTCTTGGAAAGCCACGTGGTTCATCATAAGAGTCCCATGGCCTGGGAGATAAAGTCCAGTTGGGGAGCCCAACTTATAAAGGAGAATGGAAACATAAGGCACCCAAATCACAATTCTCATGAGGCTCTGCAGAAGCATTTCCACCACCACCACCACCACCGATCGGTCTATCAGCCCCCACACAGAGAGAGCGCCGATCACAACACGGCAGACGTGTTGTTCTAGCCAGTCCTCCAACTACCCGCTGGCCAAGCTGTCAGTAGCACCAGACACCCAATTGACATAGCGCACAACAGCCTAGAACTCCTGAGCAATCCGCCAACCGCAGCCTCCCAAGCAGCTGGGATTACAGGCACGCGCCACCACACCGGGCCTGAAGGATTTCCAAATTAAAATAATTTTATTTGGGACTGAAAAGAGCAAATTGTTTGCTGAAAAATCAAAGAATCAAACATTTCCAGAGAAAGTGGACACTTTTGTAAAAAAATAAAAAAAGGTTTTGTAAACCCCCTCAAATTTTCCATTGAAAAAGTTTCTACAGAAAATTTTCAACCAGACCTAGCTAACACATTCATCTTCTATAGTCTGCCAGAGTTGTACTGTAGACATTTTCAGTGGAATCAGCAACCATGATGGGAACTATAAATGTACAGTTAATCTCAGTGGACAAAAGCTAGATTATCACTGGTTCTGGAGAAAGGTAACTAACTACCCATTTCTGCTGAACTGATCATGAATTGAAAGAAATGACTTGTTAGAAATTCACAAACTGTGAAAGGCAAAGCAAACACCCACAAAGTTGGAGACACGTGTATTCATTTGTTTTCAAAGGAGTACTGGAAAGCATGAAAAGCATCACTTTAAACAAGCTAAGCATGAACCTGGACAAATGTTGCAAGGTGAGGCAGAGAGGACCAAGGAAGTGAGTTGAACAACACAGAGCTAGGGACTCTAGAAACTGCTAAGTCTGGAGTGGAGTTTATGTTGTTGTATTGTTCATCAGTAAATTCAAGCATAGTATCTGCTATATGGACCAACACTCGAGGAGGATGCGACACACACTTTGTTAGTGGATTTCACACTAACTTAGCTTGTTGACAGCAGAGGGGTGGTGAGACTTAGGAATCTTGGATTCCATTCGAGGCTCTGAAGGGAAAGTTCTCTAGTGAACATGGACTCTTTTGCCTGTTTTCCCCTGTGCACTCCATCCAATTCCTGTCCCAGTCTTGTCTCTTCCCCACTCCGACTCCTCATCCCAGTCTCATTCTACTTCTCTACAAAGTCCCACTCTGCACTCCTTAGGCTTTCATCAGAGTCCCGATCTCCTTACTCCACCAGCCCTAGTCTTCCCCCTCAGGTTTGCTGTCAGAGTCCTATTCTCTCCCTCAACTCAGTTTCTCCCCTTCCCCACATCCAATCTCTTTACCCAGTCAGTCCCAGTTCCTCCTCCCAGCTCCTTATCTGATCTGTCTCTTCCTTCCCCCACACCCAACTCCCACCCCACTGGCACTCAGCCCCAGTCAATCCCTTTGGCTCTTTATCCAATCTCAGCCTCTCCTCCCACCCACTCTGGCTCCTTGTCCCACTCTCTTTGACCAGCCGGTCCCAGTTCTTCCCCCACTTCAGCTCCTTGTCAGATCTCTCTCTCCTCTCCCCCTTCCCTCTCCCACTGATTCCCAGACCTAGTCTCCTTGTCCAGCCAATTCCGATCTCTCCCCCCACTCCCAGCTCCTCAGCTAATGTCAGTGTTTCCCTCCCAGACAACTGGCTTCCAGTGCTCCCAAGCCCTGTTTCCCCCACTGAATCCAAGTCCCAGCTCCCAGCCTCTTTGTTCAGCCAGTCCCAATCTTCCCCTCCAATTCCCAGTCTCCCCAGACCGTACCAGTCCAACTCCCAATCTTCACCCTCTAAAGCCTACTCACCAAACTCTATCCTCCAACTCCCAATCTTCCTCCATCCATTCCAGTCTCACTAGCTCAACCTATACTACACGGTGCTACAGTGAAAGTTCCATTTTCAGTACTCAGAACCCTAGAGTTAGATGGGATCACAAGGATCATCTAGTCTAACCCCCTGCCAAAATGCAGGATTTGTTGTGTTTAAGCCATCCAAGACAGATGGCTATCCAGCTTCCTTTTGAAAACCTCCAGTGAAGGAGGACCATTATCCTACTGTTCTTACCGTTAGGAAGTTTTTCCTCAGATTTAATCTAAATCTGCTATGCTGTAGTTCGAACCCATTGCCTCTTGTCCTGCCCTCTGTGGAAAAAGAGAACAACTTTTCTTCATCTTTTTTATGGCAGCCTTTCAAGTATTTGAAGACCACTATTGTGTCCCCCCTCAATCTCATCTTTTCCAAACTAAACATACCCAGTTCCTTCAGCCTTTACTCATATGGCTTGCATTCCATACCTTTGATCATCTTTGTTGCTCGCCTCTGGATACTTTCCAGTTTCTCCACATCCTTTCTGTACACTGGGGACCAAAATTTGACACAGCTGAGGCCTAACCAGTGCCAAGTAGAGTTGTACTATCACCTTCTGTGACTTGCATGCGATGCCTCTGTTAATGCAACCTAAAATTGCATTTTGTTTTGCAACAGCATCACATTGCTGACTCATGTTGAGGTTGTGATGCACCACAACTCCCAGATACTTTTATGCAGTGCTGCTGCCAATCCAGTTATCCCCGATTCTGTATTTATGCATTTGATTTTTCTTCCCTAAGTGTAGCACCTTACATTTGTCTTTGTTGAATTTCATTTTGTCATCTATAGCTCAGTTCTCCAATTTATCAAGATCCCTATGAATTTTAGCTCTATCCTCCAAAGTGTTAGCAACTTCCCACCCCAGCTTTGTGTCATCTACAAATCTGATCTATATGCTCTTTATTTCTATATCCATGTCGTTAATAAAGATGTTAAACAACACCGGAACCAGAATAGATCCCTGTGAAACCCCACTTGAGACCTCCCTCCAATCTGACATCTTTCCATTAATAGTTACTCTTTGTTTCATAGAATCATAGAATCTCAGGGTTGGAAGGGACCTCAGGAGGTCATCTAGTCCAACCCCCTGCTCAAAGCAGGACTAACTCCAACTAAATCATCCCAGCCAGGGCTTTGTCAAGCCTGACCTTAAAAACCTCTAAGGAAGGAGATTCCACCACCTCCCTAGGTAACCCATTCCAGTGCTTCACCACCCTACTAGTGAAAAAGTTTTTCCTAATATCCAACCTAAACCTCCCCCTCTGCAACTTGAGACCATTACTCCTTGTTCTGTCATCTTCTATGACTGAGAACAGTCTAGATCCATCCTCTTTGGAACCCCCTTTCAGGTAGTTGAAAGCAGCTATCAAATCCCCTTTCATTCTTCTCTTCTGTAGGCTAAACAATCCCAGTTCCCTCAGCCTCTCCTCATAAGTCATGTGATCCAGCCCCCTAATCATTTTGTTTGCAGTTGTTTAACCAATTATGTATCCACCTAATGGTATTTTGCCAAGCCTGCATTTCTTCAGCTTACTTATCAGAATGCCATGTGGGACTGTTTCAAAAGCCTTGCTGAAGTCCAGGTATACTGTGTCCACTGAATTCCCCCTATCCATCAAACCAGTTACCCTGTCAAAGAAGGAAATCAAGCTGGTTTGACATGATTTGTTCTTGGTAAATCCATGCTGGCTGCTCGTGATTACCCCTTCATCCTGCAGGTATCTGCAAAATGAATGTTTTATACATTGTTCCTGTAGCTTCCTAGGTATCGAATTCATGCTGATTTATGTGACATTATGTGATAGGAATCAGATGACCTCCCAATCACTTTAATTATTACTAGTGGCAATGCACATAGTTTGGAGCAGAAAAATCCAAAACTAATCCAGAATTTGAGGTAGTCAAACCTCATTTTCTAGTTAATAGACCATATGTTATATTTTTAATATGTTATATAATGGCATTTTATGTGAATAATCCACTTTAGTGGTCTACTTTAAAAATTATTGGATAGCAGTTGACAGCTTAAATTGGTATTCCCACAAACAGAGAAATGTCAGAGTTTATTTCTGGGCTGCTGTCAGGAATCAGGACCTGCAGCAGAGCCAGTCTCGGGGCAATCTAACAACACAGCT
The DNA here is from genome assembly GCA_037349315.1 of Chelydra serpentina. Lineage (NCBI taxonomy): Eukaryota > Metazoa > Chordata > Testudines > Chelydridae > Chelydra > Chelydra serpentina. The sequence goes on from JBAIAC010000004.1 coordinate 112,141,249, forward strand.
GACCTAGTTGGCTACATCACCCGATTGGGTGGAAGAGCCAGGAGAGTGGCTCATAAACCCTGCAACAGCTGCAGTTCAGTGACTGCTCAAAGCATTCACCCACTGCTGAGATAAACCTGGTCCTGTCTTGCCTTGCTTCCTGGTTCTGACCTTCAGCTTTGAGTCCTGGCTACTGACGCCAGCTGCAACCACTAGGCTCAACCACCCATGTCCCAGTCTCTGACAGCTGGAGCGTGAGTGTCTTATTTGAGAGTCTATTTACTTTTCAAAATATAACACTCAGCGTAAGAACTCCCCATCTGGATATGTCCCACAGAGAATGTAAAAGATGCTCCATGTAGAAATGCAAAAAGAAACTTGAGACCAAAATAAAATGTCAAAATGATAGGAAACAGAGTAAATTTTGTCATGTTTTAGCAAAACCTGGGGATAATGTAAGGTACAGAAATGTTGATACAACCTTGAACTAAAAGTTTTTAGAAAACTTTTGTGGCTGTACAAGATCATAGTATAATGTGATGCATTTGTAAAATGAAAATAACGACATATAACAGTTTTCCAAGGATGAAGTGCATTAATGTTGAAGGGACGAAGACTAACAAAATAAGGTATCTGTTAAGTATTTTTTGAGGGTTATTAGAGATGCACAGAGTGTTGATTAAATTGGTAAGTGGCACAGTACATCAACTTTATGCAGGGAGTATCCTTTGGCAATTGAGAAAATGTGCATAATGTAAGAGCCTAATAGCGAAAGTCAACATTCTCATTGCACCATCTTTGTAGAAATTGAGGATGGGGTAAACAGTTTGTAAAGCGTCTGGAATGGATAGAATTATAGCAAAGGAATCTCAGTAAATCTGTAGATTTACAGTGCTCTAATTTTGAAGTGTGAAAAAGGATGGAGTTCTTTATTTTAGAAAGGGGATAGAAGAAACTTTTGCAGAGTATTGAAGAGAAGAGTGAAATGCAGTGCAAGTGCCTTTGGAAAAGGTACACCCTTTCTGCTAATCTGAGACAGTGACACTGCTCTTGCAGTGTGAGTGACAGAGCACGCACCTGCAAAGCACAGAGATCTGGATTCAACATCCATCGCTATTCGATGTCTCCACATTCCTTAGCACATATGCTTGTTTATATAAAAAGGTGAGGTGCGTAATGGCCTTTTGCTGAATTTGTGTTGAAATATCACAGCGGCAGGGTGCCTGGCTGTCCACATCAATATTTTATTCACACATTGTGACTCACCCTGCTCTAAATTGAAGTCCTGTTTCGGGGTCCTGTCCTCCACACTGATACCTCACTGGATACTTCTGTAGGGACCACAGCTATCATTGCTGAGCAGACCTTGCAGAGGGAGTTGTGAGGCGGAGGTCAGTGATGGCACCAGCTGCCAATGTGCAAATACTGTTCACAGAACCCTCAGCACTGCTGTGATCATTAGCCAGACCACCATTTCCTGAGGCCCAGATAAAAATATTTCCCTTACCACGATGACCCTGGAGGAAAAAAAACAACAAAACAAAACTGAACTTTCCATTCAGACATTTCATTTTAAACATTCACTACTATATGGCTGCCAAGCTTACAAGGTGTTTTTGATTATGTAGCTTTCAATTACCATAGATTTAATACAGAGAAACGTGTGCTCTTTAAGGAGCCTTGTAATAGCTGCAAAATATGATTCTTTTTATGTACATTAACACTGACATTTGTTCACCCATTTAATTAACACTATTTGAATATAGTTTTCCTTCATGAAGTAATGGTATTTTTTATACCCAAACTGAATAAAAAAAAGAGAGAGAGAAAACCTATCACTCTTGATGGAGCTAGAATGGCAGTATCCAGGTTCATTCAGAAATAAACAAACATAATAAAGTACTCCTTTGTGTTATGGTTATTGAAACATTTAAACCTAAATGTGAACTCTCCTGCGATGAGTGGAAGGTTTTATGGAAAATCTTGGGTGGTACATGAACATTTAGGTTTTGATTTCAGCAGAGAACTTCCAACTTTTGCAGTTCTTTCTTTCAGTGCTTTCAAAGCTAGCCTGCTGGGACTGAAAACTTTCACGTGTTTAGGACCCTGGTAGCAGCTATAAATATCTTTGTGGTCATTACTGTAGGTCTGTTTGCAGTAAAATCTAGAGCATCTATTACATGACCATCAAGGAGTTGAATTCAGAGGAATAAGAAGTTGTAACTCCATTGCTAATGTGAAACTTTAGCAGTGAGATAAAAGATACATGGCAGAAAGGGGCATACCTTTCAGTTACCTGCTTTTCTTGAATAATATTGACAAATCCATGAAGATTAAAATTAATCATTGATTATGCAGGCATAATGGAGGATGGTCCTCTTGCATTTGGTGAATAATGTGCATGCAGTTATTAAAAATGAGGAGTAGAGGGGAATTAACGTACAGTTCACATCATATGGAAAATATTGTCGAGCTCTGTTCGAGATCTCTTCTGTACATCTTCCCAAGGGCAGCATTAAAGGTTCATGAGAACACAACCACAATAGTGTGTTTAGAGAAAATAGTAAAAAAATTGACGTCTGAATCTATATAAACAAGCTATCCATACATATATATAAAATACACACGGAAACATTTTTTTCATTTATTGAAAAAAATAGCAGCAGCCTCACTCCCTTGAATACATCATAGGCACTAACATTATGTGCCATAAAAGTGCTTAATTCTAACTATTTAATAGTTAATCTTCATGACTTAGCTAACATATTTCTAAGGTAGCAAAATAACTTGTATCAGGAAGTTAAAACCAATCTTTCATGCAGAGTTGGGATAAACTAGTTTGAAACATCCAGAACCCCACAGAAATCCATGGAATTTTTCCACTCAGTTCTTTTAAACTTTGGATTTATGAGGCTGTTCTCTTGTGAGATTGCAGATGACTGGACGTTTCTTGTAGGAAGGCATATGAAAACGTAGAACACCTTTCCATAAAAATACACGAGACATTTGGAAAAGCTGCAAGAGAAGGAGACTTTTCACAAGTGTTTTCGGTTGGTTGAATTCATCCAAATAATGAAATATATGTTCTGAAATATTTTGGTTAACAATTTAAAAATCTATTAAAGTGGTTCTAATTTCATGGAAGTTTTGTAAATAGAAAACCTGATTTTTCTCCCTTCCCCCTCAGCCCTTCTCCCAAAAAACTTCCATGAAAACAAAAGAACCACAACATATTTAATATGGAATATTATAATAATTTGGTCAAATCTACTTTCAAGTAACTAGAAGGAAAGCAAGGCCATAGTTTCTCTTGGAACGCATGGAAAAATGCTTAGAAAGGTCACTTTGAAATTATATAAGCCACATTCAGTGGAGTACAAGAGATATTCCCCTGTAAAATATGAGTATGTTATTACTCATACAGTCACAGAAGATCCTGTCCCAGGATTACTGACATCAGCAATTGTCTAACAAGATCTTTACAGGAGACATTCCGTCCAAATTTAAATAGAATATGGATCAGCAACTCAGTGAAAGGTTGATGCTAGGCAAATAACTTAAACTCCCTCATAGATTATCACTACAACTTCAACAACCTCCACCCATCCATTAAACTCTCTCTGGAACACTGCCACACTAGCATCAACTTTCTGGACACCACAATCAGCTTTAACAATGGAACCTTACAGACAGCTATATGCAAAAAACTCAGGGATCATCACACCTACCTTCACAGATCCAATAACCACCCCAAACACACCAAGACATCTGTTATCTACAGCCAGATGTAGAGATACCACAAAATATGCTCTGAGGAGAAAGTCCGAGATATACACCTTAACACACTAAAAATCACCTTTACCATGGGTAGTGGGTATAAGAGGCTCGGGGAGGATATGCCTTCCCAAATGGGGCAAGAAATGCTGGAGGCGTGCCAGCTCACTGCAGCGCCGCCAATGGAAGCTCATGAGAAGTGTGTGGGGGGGCCTCTGGCAGCTCCTGAGAAATCAGGGGCTGCTGGCATCTAGACCATGGGCCCACCTGCACCCACGCCCGAAGCCCCACTCGCGCTCCGTTCCGAGGTCCCGCCCGCACTTGGCCTCTTCCCCGCAAAGCCTCGCCTTCTCTCAGCCTCTTCCCACCCCTGCTCCACCTCTTCCCTGAGGTCCCTCGCCCACTGCTTGCTCCTCTCTGCCCCCTCCCCCATCACTTGCCCTTAAGGCAGGAAAAAAGTGATGGCACCCCTTAGGTGAGGTGCTGCAGCATCAACACGCAGGGCAGGAGGAGAGGAGTGGTTCTGCCTCTCACTGGCCGGCCCAGGTGTGGGACTTCTCCTGCTGTGTTGATTCTGGAGCAACTCAGCTAAGGGGTGCCAGAACAGGGGGGACCAAGGGGCCATGGCCCTATCGCTTTTTTAAAAGTGGGTGGGCTATGCCCTCCTGATTTTTTTCTGCCTTAAGGGCAATCAATGGGGAGGGAGGGACAAGGTGGAGAGGAGCGATCGGCAGGTGGGGGGCCTCGGGAGCAGAGAGGAGTGAGCGGTGGGTGGGCAGGTCTTGGGGAGCGGGTGGAGAGGAGCATGGGAGGCCTTGGGGGAGGGGGGGAGCAAGCGGTGGTCAGTGAGTTTGGGGGAAGAGTCAGAGTGGGAGCGGAGCCTTGGGGAGGAATGGGGGTGGAGCACAGGCAGGGCATTGGGGGAGGAGGCTGAACAGGGGCAGAGCCTTGGAGCAGAGTGGGGGGGTGGGGCTGTGGTCTGGGTCTGAAGGCCTCCCCACTGCTAGGGATCTTCTAGTGCTCACACTCAGCCTCCCCAAACATAAGAGTCACGCACTACCTATGGCCTTCAGCAAACAAGGACACACCACCAGAGAAGTAGATCACATCCTGGAAGGGGCTACCCAAATGTCCCAAGAGAACCTGCTTCAATACAGAAATAAAATCCCCTCTGATCTCACACCCCTAGTTGTCACCTACCACCCCACACTGGAACCCAGACAGGGTATCATGAAACAACTGGGGGAGGGATGGCTCAGTGGTTTGAGCATTGGCTTGCTAAACCCAGGGTTGTGAGTTCAATTCTTGAGGGGGCCGTTTAGGGATCTGGGGCACAAATTGGGGATTGGTCCTGCTTTGAGCAGGAGGTTGGCCTAGATGACATCCTAAGGTCCCTTCCAACCCTGATATTCTATGAACTATGACAGAGGTCTATAAAATTATGAGTGGTATAGAGAAAGTAAACAAGGAAGTGTTAATTACTCCTTCTCATAATACAAGAACAAGGGGCCACCAAATGAAATTAATAGGTAGCAGGTTTAAAACAAACACAAGAAAGTATTTTTTCATGCAACGCACTGTCAACCTCTGGACCTCCTTGAGTGTTGTGAAGGCCAATACTATAACGGGGTTTAAAGGGAGCTAGATAGATTAATGGAAGATAGGTCCATCAATGGATATTGGCAGGGATGGTGTCCCTAGCCTCTGTTTGCTAGAACCTGGGATTGGGTGACAGGGCATGGATCACTTGATGATAACTTGTCTGTTCATTCCCTTTGGGGCACCGGCCATTGGCCACTGTCAGAGGACAAGATACTGGGCTTTATGGACCTTTGGTCTGACCCAGTATGACCATTCTTATGTTCTTATTATGTTCTTAATTACAACCTATACTCAAAGGAGACCCCCCCATCCTGAAAGAAATCTTTCCTGAACCCCGTCTTCTGGCCTTCAAATAGTCCTTCAACATCTCCAAGCTCATCATCAGAAGCAAGCTCCCCACAAACCAGGTCACACCAACTCAAAATGTCACCACACCCTGCCAGAACAACAGATGCACAACCTGCAGACATATTTCCACTGCTACAATGATTAACACTCCCCACAACACATCTTTCAAGATCCATAGGTACTACACATGCCTATCACAACATGTGGTGTACCTCATCCAGTGCACTAAATGCCCCAATAGCAACCATGGGTATGTTCACACAACAAAGAAAAACCCACGACTGGCCTGTGCCAGCTGACTTGGGGTCATGGGGCTTGGGCTGCGGGGCTGTTTCACTGCTATGTAGACTTCCAGGCTCGGGTTGGAGCCCGAGTTCAGGGACCTTCCCATCTTGCAAAGTCCTAAAGCCTTAGAATATGTGCTAACTACTTATGCTAAACTATCTCTTTGATATTGTATTTAGCTGTGACACTCTAAGTACCTTTCCCAGATCTGAGGAAGAGCTCTGTGTAGATCAAAAGCTTGTCTCTCTCACCAACAGAAGTTGGTCCAGTAAAAGATATTACCTCACCCACCTTGTCTCTCTAATATCCTGGGACTGACATGGTTACAATACTGCATACAACATGGGAGATTATGACTTTTTCAGATTTATTCATTATCCAAAATTATTCCCTGAATGATTTTTGCTAATGATTCTTGGAAGGTGTCTCATTCGTGAGCAGTTCATTGCAAGTATTTGATACTCAATATTTCTGTGTTGGTTATTCATTACTGGACATCTCTTATGGTGTGTTTCTCTGACTGGAAAAATATAACTCCTAGAATCAGGTGTTTTGGGGGTAAATTATCATGCTTAAGAATAGAAAATTCACTTTCTATGAATATTTTCTAATATTGGTTTAACATTTTTCCATGAATATTGAAACAACGTGAACTAATTTTTGTGGCATTATTTTTGTAGTATCTAGGCAGCTCTAGTGGAAGACTACTTAACAGAATGGCTATCATAATTTTTGTTATACTAATAGAGATATATTTGTCCAACAGAGTAATGGAATCTTGTGAATCATCCAAAGTCTTCATGACGTTTTTCATCCACAATAAGATAGTAATGACAAATAATGGCCCTGATGCCATGAAAGCCAAGATATGGTCCTCAAATCAGTCAGAGGTATGATTGAAGGATGAAGAGGTTCATTTATATCCTGAATGGCTTTCTCTGGTACACTCATAAAACAGGAGATTTTCTTGGTCCAGACCTGTTTCTGATGAACCATTTGCCACAGTAAGGATCAGAATCTCTCCAGGCTCCTGTATTGTTAAAAGCTGATTATAATACAATTCTCTAACCTCCCGTCCTCCTCCTTTTTTTTCTTTGAGGGGGTAAGAAAGAGGCATGAAATTGGAGGAGAGCTATACAAGGGAATTACACTGTATATTTAACATTTAGTAATTTCCTTGCCTCAGCTTGCAGTCAGTCACTCAGTCATCCTAACCATCTGCTCAAAGCTAAACTTCTTCTTACCTTTCAGTCTAGTTGAACACAATTTCTTCAGGGAAAGTGAATGTACTGGTACACATGTATTGACGAAAGACTGATTCTTTGTATTCTTGGAAAGTCAGACTTCCTGAAACAAGTAGCTAGCTTTGAGCATGTCAAAGCAAGTGTTTAGAAAAGGAGATATGAGTATTCAAATGATCTTTACAAAGTACTAACTGCTCCAAAAGAAAATATTGTGTATGATAATTTATCCTGGGAGATGCAGCTTTGTTTGGCCTTTAATTGACCCTTATCATGACTCAATGTTTTGGATTTAGCTCCCACTATGATTGAGAAGACCCTGGTCTTTAATAAGTTATGGCACAGTCCTACACACATGCATGTTAATAGTCTGATTACTTATTCACACGAGAAAAGTTACTCACCTGCAAAAGCAATTGCAAGTTTTGTGTTAATGAGAATCTAAGCCAGGTCTACACTAGAAACTTGTGCTGTTACAGCAATGATAGTTAGGGGTGTGACTTTTATTTTTAACAACATTTCTATACTGGCAAAAGCCCCAAGTATAAGTACAGTTATACTGCCATAAAAGTACTTTTGCTGGTATAGCTTATTTGGTTTGTTGAACCTGGTATAAGATATTATGCCTAAATCACTTTTTTGCTAGTATAAGCTAGGATGGCATAATGTTGCCAACTCTCAAGATTTTATCATGAATCTTGAAATATTTGGTATGACCTAGTGAACAGAACACCAGATGGGGAATCAGGAGACTTAGGTTCTGCTGGGTGACCTTGGACAAGTCACTGCAGCTTCCCATGCCTCAGCTTCCCATTCAGCCAAATGGGGTTAATGATACTGATCTCCTTTGTAATGCGCATTGAGATCTACGGATTAAAAGCACCAGATAAAAGCCAGGTGTTATTATAATTATTGTTCTTAACACCCCAGCTCCCAGACTCAGAAGATAGTGTGAGATTCTCAGCTTTCTTTTCCTTTCTTTTCTTTTTAAAGGGAGATTCTTGCCCTAATCGTTTCAGAAAAAAGTTTGAATGTGGGAAGTGAGTAAACCTTAAAAGCTCAGAGACTAGGAGTCAAATTATAATCTAATCTTATTTGTCTCATTATTTTTTGGGACTTGGATTATTTTTGAACATTTGGTGTTGGCAATACTGCCAGTGTTGATCTTCCAACTCTGTTAGAGACTAAGTCAGGCACATTGTTCCAGTGCATGTTAAGTATACAACTTCATTAGTCCAGTAATTATGGAGCACTTGCTTTCATGCACTATTAATAATAAACAGTAATAATGTGTATCCCTCATCCAAGGACCTCTTTGCATCAGTTGAGGAATCTGTTTTACAGGTGGATAAACTGAGGAACTTGAGGTTAAGGATTCAATTCTCTAATGTGCAAAGTATTTTGCTCACTTGCTTAATTTTTAAAGTATGAGTTGTCTCATTGATTTTTTGGGGACTATGCGCATACTTAAAAGTTAAGTGCATGCTTAAGTACTTTGGTAGATCAAGCCAGAGCAGTCAGCACTTTGCAGGATTGAGCCAGAGCAATTCACCAGAAGAGTTAAGACTAGGACCCAGGAGTCTTGACTCCTTGTCCCCTTGGTTGGTTCACTAGACTAAATATGCACAAGCTCCTCCAGTGGTGAATTTGTTTGGATGTATATAAAGACTTTTTAAGATCCCTATAACACAAATATTTAAAAAAAATCTAGATTCAGATTTCAGTTATGTATTCACCCTACTGCTAGCTAAGTACAATAGTTTTGCCTGATGAAGGGGTATCTAGCATGCAGCTTATGTGACAGACCTGTCACTGTGGCTAAAGGTTGGTACTGCTAAAGACAGAAATCCAGTTATACAGATAAGAAAAACCCACAAACAAATAAGGACAAAGACATGACACATGTGAGCATGCGAAGATGGATGCTCCATGCAGCTGATGGAGCAGCTTGAAGAAAGAATGCTCAAAGAATCAAGAATATACAAATATAAAATGGGAATTAATGGCTAGACAAGAGCATCACAGAGAAGGATGCAGAGATGATAATGGATGATATACTGAATGGGTAAAAAATTCAATGTTGTCACAAAAAAGATGAGTGCTACACTGGGTTGTGTTAATTAGCGTATGGCATGTAAGACAAGGGAGACAGTTTTTCTGCTCTGACACTTGCTAGGCCTCATTCAGAGTTCTGCATTCAGTTTGGGCTACCACATTTGTCAAAAGATACAGACAAATTAGATGGACTTAAGAGAAGAACATCAAAAATGATAAAAGGTATTGAAAATAAGGCCCATGAGGAACTATTAAGAGAACTGGACATGTTCAGTCTAGAGAAGAGAGGGCAAAAGGGAGACATCATAACTCTTCACAGCTGCATAAGGGATGATACAAAGAGGACAGGGACCAATTATTCTCATTAGTCAATGGGGACACAACAAGAAATAATGGCTTTAGCTACAGCATAGATCATATAGGTTAAATATTAGGAAAAACTTCATAACTCTAAGAACAGTTAGGTCATGGAGCAAGCTGCCAAGGGATTTTCACTGGAGATGTTCAAGGCTAGATTTAAAGGCAATCTATCTGGAATGGTTTAAGGTTAATGAAATAAATCCTGACACAGTATATGAGGGAAAGAGGAGAGAGACTGAACTAAATGACCTACTAGAGGTCTCTTCACTGGCAAATGAGTCTATGAGTCTATGATGCTGTGCAGTACAATGGAAGTTTTATTTGCTATTAATATTATTGCATGATATAATCTCTGCACTTGTCTCAAAAATAAAATGCACAAAGGTGTTTTTTGGTCTTAAATGAGTATTTTAAGTTATTTACAATTTTAGAGATGGTACCACATTTCCAGTGGTCCGGTTGGCTAATCACTCGTGCATATGCAAGTATTAGCTGGGGTGTGGGGGGGAAACCCTGCTCTTACCCAGAGGAGAAGTAAGCAACAGTCCAATCTATTCCAGTCTCAGGATGGTTCTTCGGCTAAATGTGTGGCTTTCACTGCCCCACGCCAATTTTTGGTAAGTCTCTCTGGGTATGGGCAGGATTTTGGCTTTGTTCTTTATATACCCCCTGCCCTCAGCCCCTGCAAAACAATGGTCATTTCCCACCTCTTCAAAAACAAACTATTAACAACACAGTTCCCTTCTTACATATAACATATAAGCAGATCAATGTGTTTCCCTAAAACTGTGACTCTTGTGTTCATGGTGTGACAGTGCCTAAAGCAATCTCTTTCATGAAGCGTGTTGCCGTCCCTCCATGTGATTGTAAGGTAGAACCTACTATATATGGTTGGAACTGTTGAAATGCATCAAAACAATATGTATCAACACATTTAAAAATAACCATTAATGACAGTTTCACTATCTAGTATGCTAGCAACTTGTATTAATAATCCAATTACAGATAAGAAATTCTTAGTTTACAAATGCAAATCAGATTAATATTTAGCCAAACCGAAGCACCAATATACAATGAAAGGAATTTTTTTGTTTTACCTTACTGAAATTCTAAGTATCCTCAAACCACTGCTTAATGCTATCTGCTGGAATAGACTGGAAATGAAGTAGCTACATGAGTTCCCTGCATTGCCATCTTCTGCCAACAACCATTCCAGTGCCAGTAATAAATTCCCAGACTAAACAGTTTAAAGTTGGCATTCTCATTTGCGATGCTGTACTTATGTTACACTCACAAGATTGATTCCATGAATTCAAAGTATTCTAGCAAATGACTTATTAGAAATACATAATTTTGGATGACAGCCATATGTCTATGGTAGATTAATTTGATATTTGAACAGAGCATTCTTCTTATCAAGAGAAATTTGTGGTGCTATTTGAACTATTATAGCTACATTAAGGGTCAGTCAGGTATCCGTTCTAAACTCCTCCTTTCAGAAGTTTAAATCCAGTGCTGGCAAACAGATCTCAGACAAGGAGAAATGCTTTTTTAGCAACTGAGGCAAATATTGTTTTTTTATATTTATGTTATAGGAGATTTTTAAAAAAAAAGTTTACCTGATTTAAGACAAATTCTTTCCCTTGTGTAACTAACATGGCTTCAATTTAAATTGGAATTTGTCCAAGGACTAGTTCACGCTGTAGTCTAATAGCTTAGGTATTTTGAAAATGGAAGAGAGAGAAGTACAAAGGTTTAAAAATGGACTGCAAAACAAAACAAACAGAAAAAAGCTTCACAAGCATTTTTAAATGTGGACTTAATATGCATGTGTAGCAGCTGGATTGACACAATGGACCATAACGGCGCCTTCAGGTTTCTTTCATACTGTATTATTCACTCTGCAGTCAGAGTACTAAAAACAATTTTTGGGGGGTGGGGAGAGAGCCTATATTTTTGCAAACAGCTGCATTTAGACAACAATAGCACAGGCGATTTTCTCATGTGAGAGTTCCAATATAAACATCAGCTTGTTTGATTTAAGTATTGAGTGACTAGATGTAAGGGGGTGCATGGGGTTTAACTCAGAGCAGCATTTGGCCCAACTGCTAGAAAGCCTTTAAACATGGCTTCAGTATCCAAAGAGAACGTAGCCTTGCCTTTTATTTCTACACCCGCCCAGCTTCTAAATCACATCCAAAGTGCTTTAAAAATGTTGCTTATATAACTCAGTTTGTTTTCTGTTACAAACAATAAAAGATGTGTTGGATTTATTGAGCAATTTTACCTGATTTATTAAATCTACTCTTGTCCACTCTAACCTTGTCTATTACAAGTAGATATACTGTAAAAGGAATACTCAGGTACTGCCATCAGGAAAGACCATGTGACTTTAATTATTTATGAATTAACATGTCACAAATATGAAGCTTTGAGACAAGCACATTTCCCAGCTGCACATTTTGTGACTTGTGATTTTTCTAAATGGAACAGATGAAATAATGATTCTCTCTCGTTCCCTCTGTTCCCCTTGTATATTGGTTGGTTTATTTGCCATGACTCTGGATATGTAAAGACAGGTAGAAATACTTACAGAGATGTTTATCATACAGAGATAAAGTGTAAATTAAACATGCCATTACTTTATCAGCTGTGATAATAAACACTTGATGCCAGAATGTATTTTTCCACAAGTGAAACTATCATTGTTTTTTAAATATCACATTTTGCTTTTAGTGATGCAAAAAATAATTGCATGTCTAGTGTAAAATTACAGAATGCCAATGTAATAATGTAGTAAAATCCTGCAAGAGAAGGGTATTACTTTAAACACCAACAGAACAAAAAAAAGACTTAGTTAAAGCATTAACTTTATTTGTTCTTTTAGGGCTAACCAGCAATTTGGTTGATATTATTAAATGCATATTTGTTTGCTTTGTCCTGCAGACTTAAAAGTCAAGTTGAAATTAAGCTCAGATGTCTTAATTGATGGCATAAACATAAGGGCAAGACATATATTCAGAATACATATGGCTGTACCATCTGATGTAAACAAGTACAGCGGAGATATATATACATACATATATTGATTTAATTCCTAGCTGGGCACATAAATTGAAATTAAAGCCCATTTTCAAGCATGACCTGTGATAATCAAATGCATATAAATAAACAATAAACCAGGATAACACAAAAATAACATCAATTACACCACTTCTAGTCATCATGAGGTATTGTTTCAGTTCCATCTAAAAACAGGAAAAGCTCTCAATTGTTCTTAAATCAACTGGTAACTGATGCCACATTTGTGGAGCCTTGAAACAAAAAGCTTTTTGTCCATCGTTTATATTCATTCTAGGACATGCTAGTCCCAGAGCCTGAATAGAGTGTAATGTATAAGCTGCTTTGTGTGAATGTAGCAGGTTGAAATAGTGAACACTAACTGACCCAGTGCTCTAATTGATATTTTGTATATTTTTTAAAAGTGTACGGCATCTAAAAAACACCACCAGCAAAAATTCTTACATGAGGTTGACATTGCAATGGCTCTGGTCAATGGAGAGTGCAACAGAAATCTATGGAATTTTGCATAGTGTTCAGTGTCATGCTTGATATATACTTACATGTATGGAACATATTGTGTGGAATATGATTATGAAAATAAGCTTTTGGAACTTTGATAACAGGCCTGTTTCAGTTGTATTATTTAAAAAAGGCAGAGACCATCATCTTATAGATTGAAATGGAACTTAAAGATGAAATTCTAAGAAAAAGTGTTATTTGTGCTCCTTTTTCTTTTGATACATAAAAACACTCTCTAATGCTTTTTTTTCTGTCTTTCAAAAATAGGCTTGCTTTTTTCTTTTCTTTTTTTAAAATTAGAAGTGTCAGAGGCTGATTTCCAGATTTTTCGTTGGTGAGCCCTTGGAAGACTAGAGAACTGGTAAGATTATTATGACATCAAAAGGGAAAATGAAGACTAAAATCTGATCAACAGAAAGAGGATGGGCTGTCTAGTCAAACAATTTAATTCTTTTATTTGTATAGCTCAAATTCCTGCTAAATACTTGAGAGAAATGCTGTTTGTGAAAGAGTCAACCCCTTTTAAATGAGGGCTGAGAAAACTCACAGTTGTAAGGTTCTCCAGAAAGTCTTCAAGCAAAATGACAGAAGTGAAGACTTGATATTGCTAAAGTAAAAAAAAAAAAAATCTTTCTGGCCCTTTTCTCTGTATATATCATAAAGAAGCAGTAAAAGACACAAACTATAATATATATCTAATCTATATCTATAGCTATAGCTCTCTCTATATATACCTTCCCAATCCACTATAAATGTCAAATGGTGTGGAATTTTGCACAACCACTGAGAGTGCAAAACACAGCAGACATGCTGTATTTCCACTGTGTGAATGGAAAAAGAGAAGAGTGGCCAAGGTCCAGAAGGTTAGATATCAGGGTGATAGGTGCCTCAAAGGCCTAAGGCATCAAGAAAGAGACTGCAGCCCACTGTATGCCACAGAGCAAAGGTATCAGCAGGGGTGCTTGTGAGGGAAATGATAATCTGCTACTGATCAGGACTGGATTGCTTCCCCCAGGAACAAGGGAGAAGCAGTAAAGAAATTGTGCTTTCCAAAGGGCAGATGGTATATGAATAACATATCCTTGAAGGAGCAAAAGGTGGATGTGGATGGATGTATAGCGGTGGCTAAACAACAAAGTGAGAGAAGCAGTGTGAGGCAAAAAGGCTTCCTTTAAAAACTGGATGTTAAATCCTAGTGAGGAAAATAGAAAGGAGCATAAACTCTGGCAAATGAAGTGTAAAAATATAATTAGGAAGGCCAAAAAAGAATTTGAAGAACAGCTAGCCAAAGACTCAAAAAGTAATGCCAATTTGTTTTAAGTACATCAGAAGCAGGAAGCCTGCTAAACAACCAGTGCGGCCACTGAACTTCATGGTTGAGGAGGTGAGGCGAGTCCCAAACTTGAGCCACTCTTTCCTCAAAATCTGAGGAACTGTCCCAGATTGAGATGTCATTAGAGGAGGTTCTGGAACAAATTGATAAACTAAACAGTAATAAGCCACCAGGACCAGATGGTATTCACCCAAGAGTTCTGAAGGAACTCAAATGTGAAATTGCAGGACTACTAACTGTAGTGTGTAACCTATCATTTAAATCAGCTTCTGTACCAAATGACTGGAGGATAGCTAATGTGACGCCAATTTTTAAAAAGGGCTCTAGAGTTGATGAACATAATTTGTTGGGGAAGAGTCAACATGGTTTTTGTAAAGAGAAATCATGCCTCACCAATCTACTAGAATTCTTTGAGGGGTTCAACAAGCATGTGGACAAGGGGGATCCAGTGGATATAGTGTACTTAGATTTTCAGAAAGCCATTGATCAGGTCCCTCACCAAAGGCTCTTCAGCAAAGTAAGATGGCATGGGATAAGAGGGAAGGTCATCTCATGGATTGGTAACTGGTTAAAAGATAGGAAACAAAGGGTCGGAATAAATGGTCAGTTTTCAAAATGGAGAGAGATAAATAGTGGTGTCCCCCAGGGGTCTACACTGGGCCCAGTCCTATTCAACATATTAATAAATGACCTGGAAAAAGGGTTAAACAATGAGGTGGCAAAACTTTGCAGATGATACAAACTTTGCATATGATACTACTCAAGATAGTTGAGTCCCAGGTAGACTGCAAAGAGCTACAAAAGGATCTCTCAAAACTGGGCAACAAAATAGCAGATGAAATTCAATGTTGATAAATGCAAAGTAATACACATTGGAAAGCATAATCCCAACTATACATATAAAATGATGGGGTCTAAATTAGCTGTTACCACTCAATAAATAGATCTTGGAGTCACTGTGGATAGTTCTTTGAAAACATCCACTCAATGTGCAACAGCAGTCAAAAAAGCTAACAGAATGTTGGGAATCATTAAGAAAGGGCTAGATAATAAGACAGAAAATATCATATTGCCTCTATACACATCCATGATACGCCCACATCTTGAATACTGCGTGAAGATGTGGTCGCCCCATTTAAAAAAAGATATATTGGAATTAGAAAAGGTTCAGAAAAGGGCAACAAAAATTATTAGGGGTAAGGAACGGCTGTCATAAGAGGAGAGAGTAATAAGATTGTGACTTTTCAGCTTGGAAAAAAGACGAATAATGATAGAGGTCTACAAAATCATGACTGATGTGGAGAAAGTAAATAAGGAAGTGTTATTTACTCCTTCTCATAACACAAGAACTAGGAGCCACCAAATGAAATTAATAGGCAGCAGATTTAAAACAAACAATGCACAGTCAACCTATGGAACTCCTTACAAGAAAATGTTGTCAAGGCCAAGACTATAGGGTTCAAAAAAGAACTAGATAAATTAATGTGGGATAGGTCCGTCTATGGCTATTAGCCATGATGGACAGGGTTGGTGTCCCTAGCCTCTGTTTGCCAGAAGCTGGGAATGAGCGACAGGGGATGGATCACTTGATGATTACCTGATCTGTTCATTCCCTCTGGGGCACCTGGCATTGGCCACTGTCAGAAGACAGGATACTGGGCTAGATGGACCTTTGTTCTGACCCAGTTTGGCCGTTCTTATGTTCATAGGGTCTGCAAACTGTGTAGGCCCACTGCACAATGCTGCAAGTGAAGGGATAGCAGACCATGACATGGCTCACTGTCCAAGTCCTCTGAGCCCTACTTTACACGTAGCTCTCCTCTGACAAAGCCCTTGTATTCAAGCTTCATTCTGGGGATGAGGATTCTGAAGTCTAATGCCATCTCTATTCAGTTGTTTTTGCCCGCACAGCTCCCGCAAAGTCTTGTGCAATGTGACCAGTCTGGCTCAGTGCGGGTGGCCTCCATTAGGTAACTGAATTTTGTTTTTCCTCACTGTGGAGAATTTTCATGTTAAATTTTCTCAGATGCAGAATGACCTATATTTCTGCATGAACAGAGGGCAGTCTTTTGAGGGGAAAGACACTATGGGTGAAATCCTTCCCTCACTGAAGTCATTGGGAGATATTCCTGGAGGGGCCAGAATTTCACCCTATGCCTTCTCTTGAACTTCAGGCAGTGCTGCTCACTGTCTATCTCAAATGTATTCAGTTGCATTGTCTCTCTTACTGCGGAAGCAGTGGTCCAGTGTCTTTGATTATTGGAGCTACCTAAATAAAATAAATTAAAAAAAAACAAGAAAAAAAGTTAACGTTACACAGACTTTGCAAACTGATAAAAGTAGGGCAAACTTTGAGCCTAGCAACCACAATAGCATACCTTTAAACTTTAGGCCTGTGTGAAAATCATCTTCTTGAGATCAGGAGTCAGATTAACATAGTGGTACTGTAGTGACACATCATTTAATGAGTTGCCAATAGTATTTTTCAGTAACATGGCAACTATGTGTAAACTCCACTCGAAACTATGGTAGCTCTACAGCAAACCTAAGTTAATGCTGTGGCATTATATCCTTATAACATGGTCAGTCAACACTTTATGTCCAATGGGTCTCAATATAGCAGTTATAGCTGTACTGTTTTTGCTACTTCAGTTCTATGTTGTTCACACTGTTTTTTTGGAGGTACTAGTTTATAGTTGAAAGTTTTTGTCACTACTACCATTAGTCCTTTCTACTAATCTGCTGACAGAAATGGAATAGCTCCAATATCCTCTGTCCAGCATATCTCATGATTCTTGCCTTAATTAAAACATAATGGCTTTTCAGGTTGGAAGTGTCTGTGCGAGAGATGAGATTTCCTAAATTTAAGTTGATTTCCTTGTTTAGCACAAGAAAACATTTTAAAAGAAAAACCCTGTACTTCTGCCTTTCTGAAAAGTCCACATCTGATCACATTTTATGTTAAACAACCCAGAGCTTAGGACAAGAGGAATCAGGTTCTCTGTAGCAGAACACCCAATCTTCAAATTTAAACTCAAGTCTGTGGAATAGTTTACCTAAAGGCAAATATTGAATCCTTTAAGTTTCACAGCAGGAAAGTCTGAAAGGATTATATTCTGAGGTAGTTGAAATTTTGAAAGATTACCTCTTCACCACTTCAAGCCATGAAAGTAAGGCAGGGCAAGCCCTTCTCTATGGGCAGATCCTGCTCGGCACCATAGTAGGTTAGTCAAAGAGGTTGTAATTCCTTCCTCAGATGCAAATCATGAGGGTTCTCCCCCACCCCCCAAACAGTGCATGAACCTGAGCTCAGCTGGAAATAGGGAGGAGGGTCAAAGGCATCCACTTCTCTAAAGAAGGAGGGAGGAAGAGGGCTGCTGATCAGGCAGCGGGTAAGGGAAGCTGGGAGTATATTACAGAGCACAGGGACTTCTCCAGATGGGCCTGAGAGAACCCCTGGAGTCCAGGGCAGAAGTAGTCAGAGAGTAGTGGAGTCCAGATCAGGGCTGGGCCCTAGTGGAGCTCAGCACTGAGTTTGGGTGCATGGATGGTCAATATTAAAATTCAAGGCAATGCAATTCAAGAAGTGGAAGCATATGTCTACCCAGGTCAAATGGTTTCCATAGACAGTGATGAAGATGATGAACTAGAAAATAAAATTACCTTGGGCTGGATAACATTCAGGAGACTAAAGCAGTTTCTTATAGAAAGGATGCCACATTGCTTGAAGTGAACGTTGTATAACATGCATTCTGCCTGCTGGCATGCATGGTGCTGAAATTTGGATACCATCGACGGAAATGGAAAATTGCTTGAAGATAAGGCAAAGAAGAGAGGCAAAGGCAATGCTTGGTATCACATTGAAGGACACGAGAACTGACATGTAGAGTTGGCAACAAAGATTTGATGTCATCATCAGTACAAAGAGTAGGTAGAAGAAACTCACTGGCCTGCTCACTAGGTGGGGGATGGAAGATAATCAAAAATGGTTTTTAAATGACTGTCCATAGACTGCAAATGAAACAGAAGCCAGCTGTGAGTTACATGGAGAGATGAGCTGCAAAGTTGCTGGGATGAAAATGGCACAAAATCAAAATAATGGTGCTTTATGGAGGAGGCCTTTGTCCAGCAGTGGACTGACAATGACTGACAGAAGAAGTGCCTAGAGGCCCCAGTCAGTGATTGGAGCCCAGTTGTGCTAGATACCGAGGAGCTGTTCATACGTCCATAAGAGAAGGACTGAAGTTTCTACTAGTCTTGTTGGAAACACTACTTAAGGAGAAACCTGATGAAGACTCGGCAAAGTCCCTACAATAGGTGCCCAGGAAATCGTAATTGCATCTTGTGTGTTATTATTTAGCTGTAAGATTTATAAACGATAACTATAACAATAAACTATAAGCACCATAGAGATGTCTGCTCTAAGTGTTGTTTTAGCACAGATTCATTTTTGTAGGTGAGTTTAGCAGAAAGCTTGGGAACTAGTGAAAATATAATAAAGAAAATAGGGCACTTCACAGTGGCGTAGCCAGGTTTAGAGCACGGGGGAGCGGCGCTATAAAAAGGTGCCTCCCCGCTCCCCCTGTACTCACCCGGTGGCGCTTTAAAGGGCCCGGGGCTCCAGCCACTGCGGAGCCCCCGGGCCCTTTAAAGCGCAGCCGGAGCTCCGGCAGGAGCCGTGGGCCTTTTAAAGTGCCCCCTGCACTCCCCCGCCTGGCCCCAGCTCTGGCAGCAGGGCTCGGGTGGGGATTTAAAAGGCCCACGGCTCTTGTAGCTGCGGGGAGCTGCGGCCTTTTAAATCCCCGCCCGAGCCCGGCTCCGGCAGCGGGGCGGGGGGCGCCTTAAAAGGCCCACGGCTCCCCGCAGTGGCAGGAGCCGCGGGCCTTTTAAAGCGCCCCCCCCACTCTGGCTCCGGTAACGGGGCTCGGGCGGCACCTTAAGGTGCCGCTTCTCCTCACAGGGGGAGTGGCCACTCCCCCTGCTCCCCCTGCTCCCCCCCTGGCTACGCTACTGGCACTTCAATAAAAAACTTGATACGTGTAGAAGTGAGTAAGAAAAGTGAAAAGCACAGAGGCTTACCTATGTATATAATTTATATGGCGAATAACCCATTAGCTAAAGAGTAAGCCATCATACATTTAGCACTTGAGCCTTTTCTCATTGAAGTCAGGTGCAAAATTCCCTTGGACATCTGTGGGAGAAGGATGAGCCCCTTTAACACCTTATTTAATAGAGATGGAAAATCACATTGATTTTCTATTTGCATTTTAGTTGTGAGTTTAACAAAAATAGAAGTGGCAGTGAAATATTGTAACTCACAGACAAATGAATGGATTTATATTTCTTTGTCTTTCTTGGATTGAGCGGGTAATCTGCAGTTAATAACAGATTCCATTCCCAACGTGGGTTATTCCTGTGTACATTGCAAAATCCTTGAGTTTCAAATACATCACAATTTTTTGCAGTTCTGTAATTGAGGAGATGATTAGAATTGGGGCTAGCCCCTCCCCAGCCTATTATGAAATTAAAGCAGAAGATTCAGCCATGAAAAATCCATGCATTTCAGAGATTTGCACATATCTTGGAATCTGCCAAGGACAAGGAATTTTCAGGATTTCCACTACGTTGCCAGCTGTCTCTCCACTGTGCTTGGGTAGTATGGGCTCCTGCAGAATAGGTCCTGCCTAAGACTCCCTTGACCATAGCTAACCCTGGAACCATTTTCCCATGGAGTTTCGACACTGATGAGGAAGCAGCAAGAACAGGTACCGTAGACTTTGTCTCCACATTCTTTGCCCCTCGAGCACAGGAATCTCTGGGTGCATATCCCCGCCATCACCTTCACCACTAGCAGTAGTGGTGGGAAATATATAAATCAATTTGACTAGTTATCTGGATTTTTCAAATCTTATTTTAATAATTTTCCACCACTTTACAAGACAAACAGCCAAATTCTGGGGCAATATTAAACCCATATCCAAACAATATGCACCTAAAAACAGGTTTGGAGTGATGAAAAAAAAATATATAACACCAGCCAACCAGCCCTGGCTTCCTTTTTCAAGAAGATAGTGTATCAGTTAAAAATGATTATAAAAGAAATGCTCATTTTACATTATAGCACAATAATCTGAGCACAACTAAGACAGTAACAGAGATGTTTAGTTTGTCTGCTCTTCTTTCCCATCTCATTAATGGTTTTGCCATGGGTTCCTTCTGGGTCATCTATTAGTAGAATACACTAATATTCGTTTAATCCCACTACAACCAATTATACATCCCCCTTAACCAATCTTTCTCGCTCTTTGCCTACAGAATGATGTCTAATGAAGTATATCAATATTGAGGATTCAAATTATAGCAGCCCCTGTCTCCATGAAATAATTATAACCAGTAAATATCACACACGTAACACTACAGTGACAACATCCAGAGATTGGGAACAGCATGGTAATGATATTCAAACAGGAATCCAGCACCCCCTCAATCCTAGAACCATTAATAACTGCAGCTGGAACAATTGACAGAGGGGAAATGAATCATTCCCTTTGACGAGAACAAACTGATATTAAAGTGTAATAGTTTATTAAACAACTGAGTTTAGGAGTTAAATGACTAAATTACATCTCCATGGGTTTTTTCGAAGTACTGTCTGATCACAATAATGGATTGCCTGCAAACTTTTATCTTAGCCATCGCCTCTGGAGTTATGCTTTTAAATTATTTAAACATGGTATTAATGAAACATGCTATACTGGTAAAGAAACTACTTTTATCACCACATCTGAAAGACAAAATATATACTATGCACATTAGAAATATCCACCTTCCAAAGAGTAAGAGAATCCTCCCCTTGTTCCCCTCTTTCCCGCTGCTCCATCCACCAAAATTTGCAGAACTAATTTGATAGCCACTATTTTTGTTGATTCTGACTTGACTTCAAAAAAATCAAAATAATAGAAACCATTCAAAACATCTTTGTGCACCTGTTGTATTGCATTATGATCCACTGTGAAGAAATTACATTGTGTGGAACCAAACTGACTTTCATGTGGGTCATCAATAAGGCTGCAAGTTTGTCACAGAGGTCACAGAAGTCACGGATTCCGTGACTTTCCGTGACCTCCATGACTTCTGCAGCGATCAGTGGGCCTGGCTCAGGGGCAGCTCAGGCAGCCCCTGTGCCAGTCGCACCGGCTGCTGCTGGGGCAGTCTCGGGCCATCGCGTTCCCCCCCACAGCACAGCAGAATTTGGGTGTGGGATGGGGCAGAGGGTTGGGGCATGGGATGGGGTGAGGCGGGCTCTGAGCGGCGCTTATCTGGGGGGCTCCCCAGAAGTGGTGACATCCCTCTCGCTCAGCTGCTAGGTGGAAGCATGACCAGGCAGCTCTGTGTGCTGCCTCCGCCCAGAGCACTGGCTTTGCAGCTCCCATTGGCCAGGAACCACAGCCAATGGGAGCTGCAGGGGTGGTGCCTGCTGGCAAAGGCAACCCCCTGGCCCCTCCGATACCCAAATTCTGCTGCTACTGTGAGGGGGAGGTCGGGAGCCAGGCCCTGCCAACCCCCTTCCCCCAACACCAGTGGGGGTCCCGTGCTGTGCACTGCCCCTGCGCCCTCCCCAGCACCAGCGGGAGCCCCGGGCCATGCACCGCTGCCCACGCCCCACAGCACCCAGGCCGCCCTCACCCAGCACCTGTGGGGCCCTCAGGAAGCCCCCTCCAAAGTTTAAGTCACCGGTATTTTTAGTAAAAGTTACGGACGGGTCATGGGCCGTGAATTTTTGTTTACTGCCCGTGACCTGTCCGTGACTTTTACTAAAAATACCCGTGACTAAAACATAGCCTTAGTCATCAGTATAGTAGAGACCTTTTGAGCCACAGCACAGACCTCTCTGCCACTTGTGCTAGCTGATAGCTGTAGTAGGTTGTCATTCTTCATGTGAACCAGACAGTAGAGGGATTTTATCATTGGGTTTCACAGATATTTGCTGACAGCAGAGGAATGTTCAGACCTCTTTAACCCAGGTCCATGTTCTGGAAGGGAATGTTCTCTGGTGAATAGACACCCACCTGTCCATATCTGTGCTAAGACTGACCCTGTTTTCCTGTCCCCTAGCATGCTCTCTCCATCTTATTCTCTAATCAGCCTTTTCATTTGCAAAATGGGGACAATAGTACTTCTTGACCTCACAGCTATGTCATAAGGCCTAACCCATTAAGGATTGGAAAGTTCTTTAGGAACCTATAAAGTGTTATAAAAGCAGAAATTATCATATGAAATTCCTGCACAATCAGCAGTACATGCATCACAGATAAACAGAATTAGTTGTTCAATGCTATATACCTGACCAAGAAAAAGAAATCATGGTCAGCCCCAATTTCTACAATCTAGAGCATATCAGCTGTACAGGAAGTGACAACAGACTAGTTAGCAGTGGTGCAAATTAGGAGCGGTTTGGGGGAGGGATGAATGCTGCCCGTTTACCATCCCCGACCCCTGGTTTTTGCACTTGCTCAAAGTTCCATAGGCTACAGCCAGAGTGGGCAATGGCTTGACTACTTTTATGCAGTGGTCACATACTAAATCAATACAGCTGGTGCCAGGACAATCCGAAGTGTCACCCTGCTGCACAGTCACAATGCCACTTACATTTCAAACGCTACATTTCAGTGAGTGGTGTTGCAATCTGGTGCAGAGGGTCGCACAACACCACTCAAATATGGCCAGTTGCCCCTCCATCCAGACAGGTGGGCAGCCAGGCCAAATGAAGTTGCGAGCTGGTGCTTTCTGTATGGTGGAGCGCGGAGGAGTCTGCCAAGAACTTGACTCCTGCCACCACTGGGTCATGCACTGGGTGGGTAAGAGAGGGGGAGACTCCCTGGCTGAGGGAGACTTGGGGTCCTGCTGGGAGTTGTGGGCAGGGCGGGGGGAAGAGCAGGGACTAGAACAGGTTCCCTGCTCAGGGGACTGGCATTTGCTCACCCTCTCAAGAAATAACAGAATTGGCACCACTGCTCATTTGTCTGGGGGCTCTAGGGACAAGTCATTTCACATGAGGATCCCATTACTGAAACACAAGTTCAAGATGTTCTTCCAACAGTATTCACCCAGACTCTGATTTTGGTAGCCAATAACCTACATATGAAAGTTTCCCAGTGTTTTGAATAGGGAGGGAGTTGAGAAATGAGCTCCTCTCTTTCTCAGGAAATTTCTTCTCTGCAGTAGTCAGGCCTGCAAGATCAGATCCCCAGGATCATCTTCTCCCCACCTCCCAAATTCTGAAGAGAAATCTTCAGAGGAGGCCGAGGGATCAGGATGCTTCTGAGCTGAAACTGAGCAGCTGCTCAGAGAGGGCAGTAACATGCAGTTTCACAGACACAGGGCTGTGGCCTCTGCAGGAGGAAGCCAAATGTGAGTGTGACTGGAAAGTGTGGTCTCTCTGAGGCTGAGGAAGCAGGCAGTTAGCAGGCACCAGAGAAGGAGTTAAGGGTGAACAAAAAGGAAGATACTGAAATTCAGAGGAGAGTGCTGTGACAGGCTGGCTACTGAGAGCCCTACAGAAAGCTCTCTGCTGTGAGAGGGACTGAGCAGCAGAAAGTGGAAGGAAACTTGCCAGGAGAGGAGTGGGGAGATGTACTCCACCCGGAAGTGCTGGCTCCTGCGCTCACAGTTTGGACAGGGGAGGCAAAGGCTGCAAAGCTAGAAAAGGGCTGAGGAGGGGTTCCCAGGTGGAGGGTTGGCTACTGGGTGCTTTATATCATCCGCCAGGGACTTGGTTTACATCTCATCTGATAGGTTTCTTGCACCTGTGTGTGAGTCTATCTTATGTCTGGCACTGAGCAAGCCTAGGCCAGGGAGGTAATTTCAAATGTGAATCACCTTTGAGTCTTGGGAGGAATCCGGGTTTGCTTGGGGGAATCACCATAGCCAGGATGAGGGGCATGGTTTCTTTTTTTTTAATATAGAGGCTTTCTGCTGAGCTTGACTAGGAAAGATAACCTTGAGCAGCGGGAGGGGAGGAGACAAAAAAGCACTGCTAAAAGCAGGGCTTAAAAAGGGTCTAGACAGCAGGAAAGTATAGATCTATCCCTGGAGAGACTGGGTGGCTGCTGAGAAGCTGTCGAGAAGGCAGGTTGTCAGGAGAGACAGAATGTTTGAAGAAAGGGGGAATGCAGGGGAGATCCTTGTTGATTCCACATCGGCAAATTCAACGCCTGACCAGGCAGACAAGCCCACTCCTCCTACACAGGTGAGATATTAATGGATCCTCCAGTATCAAATATCAGAGAAGTAGAAATACATTCTAGCTCGTAGGGTCCCTCCTTAATAAGAGCACCCTAGTTCGCAGGTGCTCTTCTTGTTTTGGTCATAAAAGGACTGAAGGGGAACCAGTTCCTGTCTAGGCCACTCCCTCTACAGAGGGTAATGCCAGACCCACACATGAGGTGGCTTCTCAGGTGTCCCCTGAGTAAGTGTTCCCTTGCTCTTAATAGGAAACTCTTTTATAGAACATGAAGCTCTGTCTGCCACATCTTCCTCATTGGGGAGGGAGGAAGGCCTGAAACTCTAGACTTCTCAACTTTTCCCTTATTTTCTTCCTGAGATGACCAAAAATAAACAGGAGAAACAGGATTCACAAACACAGAAAAGGAAGGAGGATGACTGATGAAAGGATTCAGTGCTTCCTCCCAGGAGGCAAAGTAAACTAGAGCGAGGAGGTCTGGTGGAGGCATTTATGTTGTTTTCCCTTTGGCCTGAGCAGATAGCCAATATTTGGAGCTTTGAAAGATTGCTTCAGTTAGGAGGAGAAATGGATGATTCAAGGCAGGTATATTCTTTGGTGCAATATTGTTCTCTTTTTTTTGTATAAAAATGTTCAAAGTCCTGTTTCCCTGAACCCAATGGAAACAAAAATCAACAGGCAGTTTCCTTGCTCGCAATTTTCAAGTCTGCCCCTTCAGTCAGCCCTGTGCCCCAAAGAGCCCTGTCTCTGCTTCCTCTCAGGGTCACGCTCACGACCGAGGCCATGTCTACACTTCCAAGCTTACAGCAGCACAGCTGTGCCGATATAGCTGTGCCGCTGTAAGATCGATTGTGTAGCTGCATTATGCCAATGGGAGAGAGATCTCTCCTGTCGACATAATAAAACCAGCTCATCGAGCAGCAGTAGCTATGCTGGCGGGAGAGCGTCTCCCGCCGACATAGCACAGTGCACACATGCGCTTATGCTGGTAAAACTTATGTTGCTGGGGGGGCGTTTCCCACTCTCGAGTGACAAAAGTTTTGCTGACATAAGTGTCAGTGTAGACATGACCTGAGTCTCTAGCTGTCTGCTAGATTTCTGCCTTTCACACAAACACAGCTTGCCAAACAATCCTCAGACTCTGCATTTGCAATCAGGGAACCTCTCAGCCCTTAGCTTATGGTCAGGCCTTGCCATTTTGCCCATTTCTTCGACAGTAGCTTTTATTGTTTCCATCTACCTCACTATATAAAGAGGATAATTTTACCTTCTATTTAGCCAGAAAGAAGGGTGCTTAGCACACACATTGACGTTAACCGGGTCTGTGATAGTCTAAAGATCACAGACTCACTTGATGGCAGCCATTAGTACCTGCCAGCACAATATATTCAGGGGACAGAATTCAGAAGTTCTTAGTCTCCTGGCTTCCCAATGGCACCATATTACCATTTGTACCTTAATCCACTGTTTTAGGACAGGAGAAGAGAGAGACGTATGGACAAAGAAGGTTTGGGGCCAGAGGATTGACAATCGCTGAGCATACCTCCGGTTTTGAGTTCATTGGAGTGTTTTGTGTCACTGAGATGTACCCATTTCTTTAACTCAGGCACATTAATAATGTCAGTTGGAAGAAGAAAAGTGTGATGTTACACCTATGCCCTCCCCAGCTTCATCTTGTCCTTCAAAATTTGTAAAATGGTGTGCAAAGCTTAAAATAACAAATTACAAAGGAATTGCAAAGTCGCAACTAATATATATTACACATTACTCCCTGAAAAGCTCTACGTTAGTTACTACACAACATAATTAATATAGTTAGAAATAAAAAATTCCAAAGATTAAATACACTAACTAACGTACAGAATCACAAATCAATGCACATCAGGATACCAAGCAGATCAATTATTCATAACAATCTTTTTCTAAGCTGCCAACATATTACACTATGAGAAAACGTATATAACTTGGATGTACTCTGGTATTATATTCCTTTCATAACCATGCCAGACATTTAAGGAACAATATACACAGGATACCTGAACACCTTGATGTACAGCAAGGGGGGACGCAACTCTCCTTCCACAGCTAGAGCTGAGGGAGAGCTCCTTCTCCTATGGCTGGTTGGCGGGAATATCAGTCCCTCACAGCTTCTCATATTGTTTCAATTGCAACTTCAATTGTAACTGTAAACCACTGTATCCGAGCACACATTTTCATTACAAAGCAAGAGGGTAAAGTTAAGACTGAGGGTGGGGTGATAGTAAGAGATGAAGGGTTTTATAACCCGGGGAGGCGGGGGGGGGGGGCAGGCTGTTAATTTCCAGGCACTCAAACATGGTTTTAAAAGCGTGTAGAATTTTTGCAAAGAAAGTATAACGTTGGTTTGGGATGCCAGCTAGACTCCAATGAAATATACTTTCAACTTATACTGTTGCTATATTAAGGACAGATTTTGTTTGTGATGATTATAGATGTATAAATTTATTTCAAGGTCAGTTTGAAAAATGTCAGAATTGGTTCCTTACTAGCTATGGGCAGAGAGGCAGGGGGGAAGGTAAAAGAGGGGGTTGCTCTGTCTCTCTAGGATCGATAGGTGTAGAAGGTGTGGGGTACAGGGACATTGTAAATTCCATTCCAGTACTGAATAGCGTATGGTCACTAATCATTTCTTCCAAGGAAACTGGAGATTTCTTTTGAAACAAAGGTGTTTGTTATATGACTATCTGGTTTTGGATTACCTGGTTGAGAAGATTGGCCTGGGGAAACTATTGAGCTAAATGCTAAGTCTGGCTGAGGGGATGTATGGAGTACTGTTTACATTATAAAAAGAGGGGTTGCCCACTATATTACATTTAGGAAGTATTATGTTGTTCACTGTGGAAAACGTATTTAATAAAATCTGTTGTCGGTGATCTTTAAAACAATAAGGTGAGTTTCTGTATTTATTTCGTGACATCCAAGTAGAAGAGCCATTATGGTCTTTCCATTAAATGCACCTTAAAACACTGACATAATGTTCCCACGTCTTTGGCAATCTCAGCTTTCTTACACTTCCAAACAATCCTCTTTTCCCCTGTATTTTGTATACACTAACTTCTCCATCTCCCCCACAAAATTCCACCCTAAAATCCTCAACAGAAATCTGTGGACAAAAAATTATATTAAAATAAAATGGCAGGCCTAACTGACAAAAGCACAAATTCAGAGTTAAGATTGTAACTCCATACCTAAAACACCCCGTTGTGCTTTGTTGCATTTTAATAAGCGTTCATCTGACCCTTTGCCAGTTAATTATAGGGATCTTCAGAATTTCGTTCTAGGCCTCTTGCTCTTCGATACCGATGTGCTTCTTTCACTTCTATTTTTAGGCACCTGCAGGTGAGTTATCCTTGCTAACCTGATAACACCTAGATCTATTTTGTTCTTTTAGCTGATCCTACTGAGGCAGCATTAGTCTTTTCATCTTAGCTCACTAAAGTGCAAATTGGGATCTCACAGAATCTTTTAAAAATGAATGCTGTTAGAAATGAGAAAGACTACAAAATTAGATAGATTCCCTATAACCTGCTGCTTCGGGTTTTTAGTTCCATTAGTTGGAAATGAGACTGTCACTTACAATACTGCCAGCAATTTGGGGCAGTTAATGGATTTGAGTTAGCTGTGTTCTTGCTCTTTTACCACTTACTAATTTGCAGTTTAATCCTGCTCACAACTGTTCCCATGGTGAGAGTCCAGAGTAACTACCCAGTCCACCTAGTTACCACAGCTCTGGAGGCTATTTCTAGATCTTGGGAGGGGAGAGAAACTCTTTCCTGCATGAGACAGTTTATGTGGCTGCTTAGCTCTCACTCAGGGGTTGGAGCCTGTGACTCTGCTCCACTTGATTTCAATATAGGGAGATCAGAGGAGCACAGAACATCTTGTAACTCTGCCCCCCCCCCCCACTACCCCTTTTGAGGATTTTCTAGGAGCTTCCCTGTTATTAAATAATCAACAGAACGGCAGCCTGTCCAAGTTTATAGAAAATTGTAATTCAGCATTGGAAAAAAGAACCTATAAAGACAGCATGACGAGTCAGATGTTTCCTGCTGCCACTGTTGCTACCCTCTCCAGGAGGGAGAAGAGTTCATGCCTTACTCCTGAAACAAATAAAGGGAGAAGGAACCACCTCCTCCAAAGTTCATCCTGTCACCTGGAAAGGGAAACCCAGAAAGGAAATAATTGCAGGGAGGGAAAAGAGTCACAAAAAGAAGAGCGCTGGGGACTTCTGGAGGGTCACAGGAAGAGATGGGTGCCCTCCAGCACATCAAGGAAATAGAGAAGGTTTTCAAAATGTTTACTGACATTTTAGATAAACATCTGGATTTTTATGCTCATTTGAACTGATCCTCTAAATGTTCTGAGGTTTGTCCATCACTAGTGGAAATCTAGTAAACAGTATGTTACTAATGGCATTTCCCATTGAATGCAAATGATTTTAAAAAGTTATTTTGATAATTTTTCTTTCTTGTCTTTGTTAGGCAGCGGGGAGAGGGAAAGAGTTTGAAAAATTAAAAAAAGGAAATTATATATCACAAGTAACCAGTTGCAATACATGCTCGGGGCTAACTGATCACCATATTTGGGATTGGGAAGGAATTTTCCCTCAGGTCAGATTCGGGGGTGGGGGAGGTGTTCACCTTCCTCTGAAACATGGGGTACGGGTCACCGCAGGTTTAAACTAGTGTAAATGGTGGATTCTCTGTAACTTGAAATCTTTAAACCAGGGATGACCAACCTGTGGCTCCGGAGCCAAATGAGGCTCTTCAGAAGTTAATATGCGTCTCCTTATCTAGGCACCGACTCTGGGGCTGGAGCTACAGGCGCCAACTTTCCAATGTGCTGGGGGGTGCTCACTGCTCAACCCCTGGCTCTGCCCCCATTCCACCCCTTCCCCTTCTCCTGCTATGCCCTCGCTCCTCCCCTCCCCCTCCGAGCCTCCTGCACACCACAAAACAGCTGATCGGGAGGTGTGGGGAAGGATGGGGAGGTGCTGATCGGTGGGGCTGCCAATGGATGGGAGGTGCTGGGAATGGGGGGAGCTGATGGGGGGCTGCTGACATATTACTGTGGCTGTTTGGCAATGTACATTGGTAAATTCTGGCTCTTTCTCAGGCTCAGGTTGGCCACCCCTGCTTTAAACCATGATTTGAGGACTTAAGTAACTCAGCCAGAAGTCAGGGGTCTATTTTAGGAGTGGGTGGGTGAGGTTCTGTGGCCTGCAATGTGCAGAAGGTCAGACTAGATGATCACGATGGTCCCTTCTGACCTTAAAGTCTGAGTCTATGAGCAAATGTATTCTCCCTGTGATAACATCAAGATGTTATAGCCTAATTCCACCTTCCCTACCCTCACTTAGTGAATGGGAGGGAGCTTTTATGCCAATACAGTCTATTTCTACACTGTATAGACTGACATTCATTAGTAATTCCCCCCAGTATTTTATAGATCAAAATTGACTTTATAACAAAAATAGAAAAAGCTATAATGAGTTAACTGATAAACATATTTATTTGTTCAAAAATCATTAAAGTATTGACATGTTTCTATGCACTAACGCATTAGACAACTTGCTTTTTGTTTGAGCCAAGTCTTTCACTCTTGTCTTCTCAAAACTGCAAACTTCCTCTGTTCTTTGAACATCTCAGAAACTGTACTTAATAAAAACAGTATCCCTGGGTGTAGCTTTGGTCTGATAAAGTCATCCCAATGGTGAATTTTCCATAGGAGTGTATGTTACAAATAACAGGATTTTCTGGTCACTTTTTTCCCCCTGCTGATTCCAAGCTTCCTTCTCTGCACAGGAAATATTAGATTTCCAAAGTAGCTGCTGGGCTAAGCTGTTTGGTTCTGCCTCTAGTCCTAAACAATGTAAATGCCTGCCAGTGAGCTCTGCTTCTTTAGCTCTGGTCCAAAACCAGTTTTCTGTTTACATTCAGCCATTTGATCAGGTACATAGATAGATTTTTTTAGATTTTCTTTTAAAACTAGGGTCATAGTGGAGGGTCAGTAATTTATTTTACAAGCAAAAAGTCAACTTTTTGGAAGTCATGAACATTGCCATATCCATATTAAATGTTTAAATTCATTCTAATGGTGGTATACCACATGCAGTGGCCCCAGTACACCTCAGCAGCAGGTCCATGATGAAGTTGTTTTTTTTTAAAAGCTGCATTTTTAGTATTTGCTCTTGTTTTTTAAAGAGATTGGTTAAAAATAACGCAAACCAATCAACTTCCACTCCTCACCACTGTCAGACAACAAACCCACTGGGTTCCCTTGCATGCTGGCTGACAGAACACGTCACTTTCCTCAAATTCTTATTGAATGGCTTTTGGTATGTAATATTGCAGCATCTGCTACCAGTCAATTGCTGTGAACTCTTTTACATGGATGTTGGTCAGATTAGAGCTGTAAAATGGGAACATGAGGGTGGGGAATCTGAGCAGAGTGGCAACCAGCCGTGAGTGTATTCTGGTAGAGCATTCCACATGGAATGCTGGCATGGAAAATTCTTGACTTTTTCAGAAGGTTGGTTGACTAGTGTGTGTCTTGATGAGGCTGAGGTCTATGCTCTGCAAGGAAATGTGATTTTACAGCATGTTTAGGCCCTGATCCTGCAATTGAATCTGCACAGATGGACCATTGCGCCCATCTAGCATCCCACTGACATCCGCAGGGCTCCATGTAGCTGTAAGTGTCTGCCTATGTGAATTCTATTGCACAATCACTTCAAACATGATTCAGCTGGCAGGTTACTGACAGTGTCCACTGGGTTGTGGCTGAGTAAATCTGCAAAGTGTGCCCAGTAGGGCACTACACCCTTCACAATATGGGTTCTCACGTCTTCTACAAGGTCACAGCAACTTCATCCACTTCATGAGCTACATCCATTGAGCAGAACCTGGGGTCCCCTCTGGTCACTATGACTATATATATTCCATACAATACACTATTGTACGGCTACTATGAATATATACTCTCCATACTATATACACTACAACCATATCTCCTTCAAAGCACCATACATAATGAAAGCAAACCCACTTCTGATCTACACCACTGTGTAAATTAAAAAGAGTTTCATATCCACTTAAATGCTGTATCCCATTCCCAGTCTTCTGGTTTGTAGCAAGTTCTCTGTGAAAGAGCCTCCAGGTTATCTCCCAGGGATTCTGTGCAATGGTCCGCCTCACCTTAATCAAGTCACTTCCCAGAAAATGCAATGTGTTAGTAAAAGAGCTATATACAGGTAAAGTCTACTTCTTTTCTTGAGAATCCTGTGCTGCTAGAAACAGCTGATGATATAATTCGGGCCTGATTCCTCTCTGTTACACTAATGTAAATCAGAAGAAACTCCACTGAAGTCAGCTGAGTGCAACCTTATACAAGTGGCATAACTGAGAGAAGAATCAGGGCCTTTGTTTCCGGCTTTGGGCTAGTGCCTTTACTGTTTTTCATTTTGCGACTATGATTCCTGGAGAAATAAGTATAAAATGAACCTCCAACATACAGAACCAGTTCTTTTAGTGATCCTCATTCTGTAACCACAGTTCCTAAGGAAATACGTGTGACATCTACCTCCAGCATGCAATTTTTAAAAACAGCTTCTTATAGCACTATCTCCTAAGGACATAGGGACAATGCATATATTAATTTCTAGTTAAATACAAAAGGTATGGCGTTAATAAAGAGTAGACAACTATATTAAGGAGTATACTGGGGATTAGCTGCCTTTGCTCCAACATAGTAGAACACTACTTTTTCTTATATATAAATACCCTCACCTCCCTTGAAGTCAACATTTCTGTCACAATTTAAAAAGTATTTTACATATAAAATGCTGCAGATTTCCAGATGAGCCCATATGTATAGGCATATCTCAATTTAATCTGAAATGCTACAACTGACATAGTATAAAATATCCCTAATGCAACAAAAAGCCTCACATGACTGTCAATTCTGACATGAAGGAATTAGCATATACTACAACACAGCACATGAAGTTTAGCTTCTTTAAAATGTATATTTAACCATGAAATCAAACAATGCTCAATGTAAACATGTAGTTGATTTTTATAAACTGTGATTAGATGCAAAGTTAGCAAGTTGGAAAACAGCACGATGATATCGAGGCGGTGTAGCAGGGGGATTAGAAATACTGAGAAATCACAAAATAATTCCCATTTTATCAATTTTAAAACTGTCATTCTTCTACAAAAATACCATTTTTGTTATTTTCTTAATACGTCACATTTGTAAAAAGGTAATGTGGCATTATTACAGATAACTTGACTTCTTTAAAGTATTCCCAAACCTCATTTCACTTTGAAAATATCTCTGAATGACAAAGTACACAGGGCCAAATCCTGCCCTCTGTTACATTTAGGCAACCCATTTGAGTTCAGTAGGATTGCATAGATGCAGCTCAGACTAGAGTTTGGCCCACATTATATGTAAAGAAGTGACCAGGGAGCAAACACGTTTTCATTCAACTCTCCCACCAAACTGCCAGTTGGATTAAAAAAACCCTGTTTTATTTTGAAAGAAAAAGAAGTGTCTTTTAGTCACAAAACTCAGCAGTAAGAGGATATAAAGGGTGATGCCAAAAGCCTTTCCTAATAACCATACCAAAAAAGTCAGAAACTGAAACATGAACTGGGTCATAAGATGAAAGCATTGTCTATGCAGTAACATGGGAGAGCTAGAAATACAACTTGTCAGCCCTACACAAAGTATGTTATAATCTTACCTAGGGATTTCATGGAACACATTAATATTATTAATCTTACCTACCACAAAGGGATGCTGTGCATTTTAGTAAGTTAACTTTTGTATAGCACTTTGAGGAGGTAAAACTCTGTATAATGTCAGTGTTATGTATTATTGTATATTGTACCTTTGGTTTTTTTTTGTTAAACTTTAGAGACAGAATCCTTCTATTTGCTTCATTCAGTGTTATAACTATATGCACATTGCTGTAAAAAGATACATTAATCAGGGTAAAAATTGCACTTCAACTGAGATAAATGTCATCCTAAAATTTAAACAAGTGACAAACTTTTTTTCTCTGTAAAATATTTATATTTAAGTGACAGCGTAGATTCGTCACAAAAACGTCGTGCTTGAAAACTGAGTTCATGCCATAGCTAGACCTCTAAGTATCCTACCATCATATTGGAAGCTCTTTCAGAGGGTAAAACAGCAGGTTGTTTCCCTGATTGCCAATACCTATTCCAAAAGATGGGGCGGAGGCAGTAACGGGCATTTTGTACAGTTTCTTCTGGAATGTGAGCTGGCTGCAGATGAACACTAATATTTAGTCAGAGACATATTTACTGATATTTTTTTCAGCCAAACATCGCAATATACTATAAAACATATGAAGACGGCAAAGCAGTTAGGCACATTCTGAAGAGTGCTTTTATTTTTTCCCCTAACTATAATGGGTGATTGCTTTTCTGCCTAAACAGCTCAAAAGGGCTATGAAAACTAAAGTCCTTAAAAGCTGTTAAATGCTTCTTCAGATTTACAATAAAATTCTGCATTACAAATCTTCTAGTAAAATTTCTGGAGTGTTACAAGCAGTACTTACATAATTTTCCGTTAAGTCAGTGTTTGTGTATTCAACACCTAGAAAATAAGGAAAGTGAATGTGGGTAATGAAAAAAACAACCCCTCCCCCCCACCAACTCCAATCCCTTCCCCCCGCCCCCAACGTACACCTAAGAGGCAGGAGAGAAAAAAACCCAAACAAAAACCCTCAAACAGCCATGCAGCTATTAAACATATGCCAAAGTAAACAATAGTGTTAGGGTCTGCCATAGCTTTGCCCTGCAGGTAGACGGCAGGCGGCACAGAGGGAAAGCAAATGGAAAGGAAAAGAGAAAGACAGTACAGGATGTGGATGAGATGCCGAGCCCTGAGAGCATGAACGGCCTGATTGTGATACTCAAGTCACACCATCAGCCATGCAAAACAGGACATACCTTTCTGGCTTGCTGGTTCTGTCGGCTGAAACAAAGCAGTCCCATTCTCAGCAGGAGGCCAAATCAAAATGAAATTTTATTTAGTCTGCACTGTCCCCAGATTGGGTTTCAGAATGACTGCTTTAGGAGATAGCATGGATGTGGCTGATGCATGCTTTGCATATGAAACTGCAGTAGAAAAAAAATCTACATAATCAAAAAAATCTGTGCTGTGTGTATGGCAAAAAACCCTGGACGTTAGTGAGTCAGTGACAATGGAGGTTTTCAGAAATGACCTTTCTGAATAAAATACACTTTTCTCTCCAAAACAATATTTTCAATAAATACATAATAGGTCATTTTACATACAATTATTCAGAAGCTGCTTTGAGTGACTGAAGCACGATCAACATTTATCTTAATGTTTTTTCAAAATGCATTAGAATTATTGTTTGAAAACAAATACAAAGAAAATATACATCTAAAGAGTATTTTTGTGCCTTGCAGTGACAGGTTTTGTACCTCAGAATTCTTTACAAATTTAATGTTTTGTTTAACTCCCTTCTTACTACAGCATCCAAGGAAAGGCCTAGAAAAGAACATCTGCTTTATGTACCACTAATCTAATGCATGCCACTTTGCACTTTCAAGGAAGGACCCATTTATTTAATAACACTCTTAATTTTGCAGACTATTAATAGATATAAAAATCATCAAATGATCTCAAAATGTTTGCATTAGAAGTTAGAAATCACTTATGAAGACAAGGAATAGTCTGCAAAATATGCGGGATATATACCATGTAATGCTTTTGTTGTCAGTTATGCTGCAAATGAGATTTTAAAATAGGATTTGCAGATGCAGGGCAGCGATCAACACAGTGCAACATCCAGGAAAGAGAAGTTGCACACAGTAGTCTGTGAAAAAAGGGGCAGAATGGAGCCTGTTTGTAAATACATATTATTATCCTAAGAAAACACTTATCTCTGCTTGATTTTGCTACATCAGTTACTTGGAACCTGGTGATACCAATAATTGTATTTTGTATATGTATATGTGTGTGTGCGTGTGTGTGCATATGCCTGTATTATACTTACATGTAGATGTCTGCGTAAAAACAAAACAAACATTACACATGGGTTCAATGTACAGATATTTCCATGCTAAAACAAGCAATGTTAATGCTGTGCTCTATAATGTACTGAGGGGTAAAGAAGAGGACAAAAATATTAAAGGTTTGAGAATGCAAAGGGGATAAAGATCCCAAATAAACAAAGATAACAACTTCCAAGAATAATGAGATGCAATACAAATCTTTTACACAGCACTGATGGAAATCACTGACAACAATGCCACTATGTACATACACCCCTTGGAGAAATGGTCAGACCATTTTAGAATTCAGTCTTCCTTGCTTTGTAGGCTGAGCTTGAGATTTTCAGTAATATGTACTAGAAAATTGGCACTTTAAAATTAATACATGGATATTTTGGAAGGTAACTTCAAACACATACTGTGTACTCCTATGGTTCTTTAAAGCCAGAAATCCACAAGGAGTAGAGTGCAAAAATATCGCCTCCCCCCTTTGTCTTGTAACAACTGTGTTTGTATTTCTTCTTAGTAATAACAATAGTAGTTGGATTAACTATTGTCTTGAGTAAGACGCTCTTAGCTATTCTCCAGTTTCATACTGTATCATATTTATTCTGATATACATCTTATAGGGAATCTTTGTCTGAATTGAATGAATCTTGATTTTTTATAAATGCTACTTCTTGTCATAGGACCTCCCTCCTTTGTGGAAAAAAAGAAGCGTGTATTCCCAAAATTCAATGCACCTGGCATTCACTTTATACCTAATAAGCATCCGTGAATATGCAAATGTTCTGTGTCTCCAGTAACCTCATTAATTTATTCCTCAGGCAAT
The DNA here is from genome assembly GCA_037349315.1 of Chelydra serpentina. Taxonomy (NCBI): domain Eukaryota; kingdom Metazoa; phylum Chordata; order Testudines; family Chelydridae; genus Chelydra; species Chelydra serpentina. Next base: position 112,177,985 of record JBAIAC010000004.1, read on the forward strand.
CAAAGAATGTGAACCAGTCCTCTGCCACTAATACTGGAAGTGGTACGCCATTCAGCACTGCTAGAATGAGCTGAAAGCACATTCTGCATATTGAAAAAACTGTTTCATCTTTCTTCCTGCCTTTGCTACTCTAATTCAAACAAAGACTTCCTACCTCAATCTACACAGCTGACAGCAAAAGTTGAAAAATGCCAAGGAATAATTAAGGCCCAATATATATATATATAAAAAGAAGGTAAATAGTTTAAACAAAATCTCAACAGAATTCCAGTTTGAAAACTGCCTGAGTTTTGTTATTTATTTATTTGTGGGGGGCTTTGACCTGCCTTCTACTCTGCAGAGCAGCTGAATAATCTTTTGCTTTGCCCATGTTAAAAGCCCTGAATAATGTTTATAAAATGTTAGGGAATCCCGGTAGGTTTCCTATTTAACAAGCCATGTATGACAAATCACAGTGTAATGTACTGCGTTCTTAATCTTTAATTAGAATGTGAATATCTGCTAGAGAACGCAGTTAACTTTGACACATTAAATCTTCTGGTTAAAGTGCCTTACAGGAAGTGCAAAGATGAAACACTGTAACAATCTACTGCCTCTCTCTCCATTCACCCAGACAGTTGGGGAAGGATGATAACATCTTGTAATACCTGCTCTGTAGTAATTAATCGCTGTGGTATTTAGGACCATTCAAGTAGACAAATATGACAGAGACAGGGACAATTAGGAACCTTGTTCAAGCTACATTAACTTTTCCAGCTATTACAACACAGCAGCTCAAGTTTGCTTGTAAAAGCTGCAGAGGGATTGTTATGCATTAGCTGTGCGATTATTAATGAAAGAAAAGGAGAATTGTGTTTATTGTAGTTTGAAAATTGCAAATAAATTTCAATTATCTGCTATGTCATTTTGTTAAACATGCATTCTGGAAATGCCTTTGTACTCTAAATCATGAGCTACTTATAGCAAACAAATACTAGAAAGCCTTTGGGAGATATAAAGTCAATATTTTTCCTCAACTGGGCTTCTCTCTTGTTGAAACCGGAGATGGACTGAGCTACCTGAAAATATTTCAGAGAGTTAGCGAACCCTGCAGACACTTGGGCATTAATGCTGCCTCCATCAACCAAGAGGCATTTGAATCAGACTCTTGCAGGTGCTGGAACATCTCTGATTGAAGCTGCACTCTGCTCCGCTAAAATGAGAAGGCTGAACTTCCCCCAGTGATTGCATTCATAATGTGCATACAAATAAATAAATAATAATTGGAAACAAATCTGCCTTTTTTCCATTAGTTCTACAGTCGGCAACAGAATGGACTACATGAAACACAAGGGAAAGATTTGGGAATGGTATGGATTATGTCTTTTAAAGGTTACATGCTGCGCTTTACTTTTCCATTGACAAACTGCTGCAAAGGCTCTTCAGATTGTAAAGTTTATATTTTAAAATTATATTTTAGACAGCCTAAGTTACCATTGCTGCTTCACATTTAATGAAAGCACTATTGTTCTCAAAATTAAATGAGCATGGCAAGAAAAGAGCAGAACTGGATGAATACTGCAAAGAATTTTCCATGAATATTTCCCTGATTTTTTAAAAAAGGAATTCATCTATGCTCATGGCACTTCTGTGTTACATTTCCATGAATATTTGAACTATCGTGTTTTGGCAGCATTAACGTTCACAGAAAGCTAATTTGAGAGTCCCGTGTGCAAGTATCTGTGAAAACTTAATTCTAAATTTGCACGTGCAAATATTTGCATTGGATATGCTGTCACACTCATCCAATCAGGGACCAGGAACAATATCACGTGACTTGCCTCACCAGTCATAACTAAGGAACCCAACTTGAATTTTAAATATTGAGTATCAAATTGGCACATTGAACTTGGTCAAATCAAAAAGTAAAAGAAAGAAAAAGTTTTAAATATGTATCATATAGGTTTCTGAACAACAAATATTTGTAGTGACTTGAGATCTGCACTTGGGTATTCCATGAGCAGAAACAAAAGGTATATAGAGATTAATCTGATTCATAGTGTGCTGCAAATTATTCACTCAGCTCCAGTAACAACCCTTCCTTCCCCCACCGCACCCCACCCCACTCTTCTTCAAAAGAAAAAGGTAGATATACACACTGGGAAAGATGACAACCTCTCCTGGTCTGCCCAGTTGTGTAGCCACTATCTCTCAGAAATATCTGTTCAAATGTCTTCAGCAATATACATTTCAAAGCACTTTCTGGATGGGAAGGAAATCACCTTAGCATGCATTTCCAGGTGAGGTCTACCACACATTTCAAACATTTATCAAATTATTCCTTGAAGTTTGTTTAGCTGCAAACCAAACACCAGCCATTTGTTGTGTGTGTGGTTTTCCTATAGACTGACAGACTCATATCAATTGTACTCTGTAAATAAAAAGAAAAGCCAGCTTAGCAGGGCACAAATCTGTGTCCCCACCCCAGAATCTGTTGTCACAAAATGGGGGGGTGGGGGGGAGAAGCTGCTCAGTGCACAGGAACAATTCCCCCTCTCAGCTGAGCTGCGATGATGTCAGCTTTCTGATTACAAACTGCTTATTTATGCTTCAACAGCTGCCAAGAGCAGCAAATAAGTGGCTAAAAGAGTGTCTAGACCAGGCATTCAGGCCTCTATTGTTTGCTGGTTGTTACCTGGTTGACAGCGATGGGTACAGCTGCCTAGTGTGAAAGAGAGCAGAGATGGGGAGGCGGTGATTGACAGAAGGGCCCTCGGGGTCAGGCACAGCCAGCCCCAATGGCCCCATGTCTTTATATTCACTGCTCTGAAGGGAAAGTGATGGCCCTGCCTTGAGGTTGGAGGTGAAAGGAACTGTTTGAGGGTAATGAAAAAAAATCCTTTGGCCAAATTTGTGATGATGAACATTTGCTCTGGGGAATTCAAGCCAAGTGTTCTGCAGTCTTCTGTAGCTGCAGGAGTGGGTATACGTAGCAACTGCTGGCATAAAAATATCATATTTCATACAGTACATACTATGTATGTAAGTAGAAATGTATTTGTGCAAGCTCACACATATGGGACTATATCCTATTTATTTTTATTTTAGCTAAAATCTAGAGAATATTATGCCTAAAAATCCACTGCATGTCTCATTGGAAGAGTATTTCTAATACTTGTCATACTTGTGAGCTTTACTCACAACATTTAGATATAGAGGAGAAAATTGTTTTCTGCCCAGATGAGCATACATGACTCACCAAAATCTCCCCTCCATTGAAGCAGACTTTCTTTTCTTCAGCTTCCAGCTAGAAAGGCTCCTCTAGCATGTTTTAAAAGAAAAAGTTAACCACAGAACAACCTAAAAAGCCCTCTTCCAAAATGAATTCTCATAGACTGATATGGAAACATACTGGGCCTGATTCTGATCTCACATACTCCAGTGTAGTCCGGCGTCGTCCAGCAGGGATTCCATTGGAGTCAACGGTATTACCTGGCACAAGGCAAGTGTAATATCAGAATCAGGCTTACAGAGTTAAACTTCTTTTTCTCCATTTACATATCTTGCGGCTGTTTAGAGAAGAGCTAGGAGCACTCAGAAGTCTTCAGAAAGTGAAAAATGAATGATTTGTAATGCCTTTTAGTTATAAGAAATGTGGTACTGTATGAGCACTACATTCCTGGATCTCATTACTTTCTCAACCTACAATAAGAAACTGGGGTGACCATGTTAGGGAGAATTAATCTTACAGCTCTTTCTTTGCCATTTCTGCCCAAAAAACAAAACCCCATGGAAAGAGAACAAAAACAGGAAGGAAGGTGATTTTCAGAACCTGTTATATATGATATAAATATTAAACATTATATGACTCTGTGGTTTAACAATGTTTCCAAGTAATATTTATAATAGCCAATAATAGCACAAATATGAGTAATCTTTCTGTAGCAAAAAGGAAAAACATATTGTAAAAAACCCACCACCACGCAATTAATCCTCAACAGCAACTAGATAGGTAAGAAATGCGACAGAGCACCTGAATAGCAGAAGCCTAATTTGGGTATACAGTTGGTTTTTATATATCTGATCCAGACTCTGTAACTAAAATGAAATCATGTTAAATTAAGTGTAAAAAATAAGTTGATTTAATTAAGCACAGAAAGACTTATTAGACATAATAAAATGTTAAAAAGTCAAATGATGTGCAGTTACATTTCAGTTAACACTGCTCAACAAATGCACTAAATTTATTCCTTTCAATAATGATGTGTTTTGAGCATTTAATTAGATAAATAATATTTAATCACTTCAGCAAATTTGAACTAGAAGAATTCCTTGTCATCAAAGGTGACTCATACTTGCTAATATCTACCTTTAAAGAAAAGGTAAAGCTAGACAACCTCCTCTTCTTGAGCAGAAAAGAAGCATGAACTAGTACAAGTCTGTCTCCAGGTCTCATTAAAAATCAAGGTTTGCTAAACAAACTATTATTTACAGTAAGAAGTGTGCATATTTTAATGGGAAAGAGCTCTCACATGTTTGCCTCTTTTCAGCATCAGGCACTATAAGTAGATGATAAGAAAAGGTATTCAATAGATGTCCTATAATTCATCATAATACTGTTTCATTTAATAACTACTTTGGTGAAGTGATTGGCATGATTACAGGAAAATTACTTCAAATTATTCATCTCTTATCTTGCATCTAAGATGTCCTAAACTTGCACGACAGTTAGCATAATGGGACCCTATTAATTACCGATACTGTAAGTCCTTCATTTCTTAAATATCCCTTCTACTGGGTGTAGTGTGTAACCCAAATAATGAAAATATAGCCAAAAATGCAACCGTATATCATCTCTTCCTGAAGATGGTGCCACCCATTGTTTACTAAATGTAATATCAAGCACACAAGTATATGGCTAGTCATCTTTTAGGGGATTCCAGGACAAAAATAAATTCTATATGTAAAAAAAACGACAGTGTAGACATTTTGATTGTACGAACATGCAGGGAAAATGGCATATATAATCATTATTTTTGATTCAGAACCAGAGGTATGTGTGTTGCTTTAAAAGACATATAATACATGGTTCCTGCTGTGAAGAGCCTTCAGTCTCAGAGCCTGTTCCTTCAAACCCTTAGTCATTCAAATAGTCTTGACTCATGTGAGTAAACACATTGAAGTCAATAGGCACTATTTTCTGTTCAATACATGCATGCAGGGGTGGGGACAAAGGTGGTTGTAAGCCACCGTTGTGCTCCCCATATCCTGGGCTCAACCTCCATGGTCAACTGTCCTGAACTTACACTCCTACATTTTGTGGCCCATAGAGGGCCACGGGCAGTAGAAAGCAGCTCTCAATCCACAGTTCTCAACCATGGCTTGCTCCTGACACGTCTCTGCACCAGGGTTTGGAAGGGGACTGGCTTATAAGCACCTTCCCACTGATATACCAGCTGGCAGATATTCCATAGGGGTTATCTCCTTCTTCTTTACAGTCCCTTTATGCTTCTGGAACAAAGTAAAGAAGTCTGGGGAAATGGAAAATCAGACTCAGTGGGTCAATTCACAGGAGTAAGAACTATGGCGAGATATTTCACTGCCTGGCACCATGTACAAAGTGGATATATTAGTGTAACAATTCTGAACTGGGAGCATTAACACCCACTCTGCAGAGCTGTAAATGGTTATCAGTATGAAAGACAATGAAGAATCAGGCCTTATTTGTGTAAGGTTTGCAAGATCTGGCCCCAAGTATATGAAACTCCCTCCTTATCTCTTCCTCAACTCTGCAGTTTTAACATTGGTCGCCAGTATCTCAAGGGCTATAAAAATAGATCCATAGATAGTATCATGATGACAGTGACAGTATCACTCTAAGATTACGTTTTGAAATCTGGAAAAGTAAAAAAGAAATTAGAGACAATAATAATGATAGATTTTTATTTATGGTAGGGCTGGTGACCATGCTCAAAGGCAACCTGCCCAAATAAATCCCAGAGTGGGAGCCAATACAAGAATTCCAATGACCCATCTACCAGAATCAGATCAACAAAGCAACACAGCACCTCAAAACATACAATTAAACATGAAAACAAATTCTTAAGCCTCACCTTGAAGGATGTCGGAGAAGCTCTCTGGCATACTTCATACTGAAGACACAAGTAATTAGTTCCAAACATGCACAAACCTAAGTAGACCAGCAACCCTCTATAAACATTCAGATATTGACAAAACACTATCTCAGAGAACCATAGGGTGTAACATACCAAAGCCAGAAGAATGAAAGCTAACATTCTGTTCTTAAGTATATGCCTATTGTTCTCAGTGATTGCAACATAACTAGCAACGGCTATAACTGAAATGGCTATAACTGCAGGAATTAAGGATGAAGTAGCCTAATACTAAATTGCCTTGCCTTTTTAAGTTAAAACAAAGCATTCTTTAATGTTGTTTTTGGTTTACTTATTTACTTCCAGTTTACTTTATTTTATTTTAAGACAAGAAGACATTTTTGGACTCATATACATTTTAAAGGATTATATGAGACAGTCATTGAAGTGGTGTTGGCCTTTTGGGCTCAGTATAATTTAATGGAATTGATTCGGTGCTCCTGTTTTGTAGCCATTACTATCTCAATAACGCATACAGCACAAGATACTGCCAAGCTACTCAGAGATGAGACGAAGTGTGTAGGACTTTATCAAATCTTAGTACACTTTCATACATCCTTAAAGATTTACAGGATGGAGTAAAAGGTACATTTACCAACATTAACCAGTGATGACTGTTTACAGATCTTTGACATAATGGTAAATAAGAGTTCTAGTTTTAGGATTAACAAATTCTATCTTCTAAATCCAAATTTCAAAATTAGAATTAGTCCCAAATAAAAAACAATATTAACATTTTCCTTATATGGGAAATCTGCAATCTTACCTGGGTTGTTTGCTGATGAAGTTGTACCACAAATCTGTCCGAAGGCCAGTAGACCTAATGTTAAACACTAGCGGTCATCCATATTATAAATAAAAGGTTCATCAAACATCCAACGACACCATAACAACGATGTGGCTACTTGAGCTTATGTTGCCACCAGAAACCCCTCTCCCCATCTTGTATATACACATTGCTTTTTAGAAAAACTAATGTAGACCCCGAAAAAAGTAACATTCCAAATTATGTACTGAAGATGCAGTTGATGCTGTATGTCAGCTCATTAAAAACAGAAAACTATTTGATATATTTATGGTTAAACTCCATGGCGAAGTGCTCAACTTCTACATAAAATGATTAACTTGAACATTCAATCTTAAAAAAACAAAGGAAAAAACCACCTCACTGCAACTTATCCAGTTTATACATACTGTATACTAAAAATCTGACATAATATTTACATGGGTGGGAAAGGCACTTTTTAAAATTAAACATTTCCCTATTACAGAGCATACCATATAAATGATGAAAAACACACAGGCAGTGCTGCTTCATGTGGCTGCCCCTTTTAAACCCTCCCGTCCATCCGGTTCCCACCAGGGAATGAGTCAGCATTGCCATGCTGGCCCTTTGTCCCCTTTTGCAGCAGTTTTCCTCTCTTTCCTCTCCCCCCCCCCACCCTCAGCCATAAAGCACTGTTTCCTTCATTCGGCCAGCCAGCCAAATCCCCCCCGCCACTTAAAGGTGTGGTGCGGTCATTTTCCTGTGTCCTCATACTTCTCTCCTTACCACTCAGGAGTCATAATTAGATGATCATAGAGAAAGGCTTATCTTTAGCAGTACATCTGAGCTCTACACTGATAATCTCACACGCTTCTCAGCTTGCCCTGTGAACCACAAACCAGAATGGTTTGTTCACATGAGATATTTGAATGGAGTGGTCCTGGGTGGGTTAACACATACTTATACACGCCCAGAGAGCCAAAGACAGAAGTAATTCTGCTGGGATCACCAAAGCGAAGGGGAACATTGCATGATTGGCAGAACACAGAGGCCTTAGACAATGTGATAGGGAGACAACCTCAGGGGAACCCCCAAGCCATTTGGGACAAAGAAATCTAAACACTTAATGCAAGTACCTGGTAAAGACCTGCAACATTTACTTTAAAATAAGGGCCAAATTTACTCAGCATTTCTGTCCACTTCAGATGATTCTGCTGAAGGGTCCCAGTCCAAAATAATCTGCTAGGAGGAGGTTGTCATGGCGCAAATGCGTCAGCTGCCCTCTTGGCTGAACTAGGGACCTTCAAAAATAAAAAGCATGAGTCTTTCTACTGCTTGAGCTAAAGATCCAGGATCTGTAGTTGGGGGCTTCAACAGACTCTCTTCCTCTGCATCCAGGTGCAGACAAGGACACATAACACGCACACAGACCCTGGGTTACATAAAGTGTCTGTAACCTCCAATGCAAACACTGCCTGCAGTCCTCCAGAAGCACAATTCTAGAATACAAAGATGCAATATACGTACTTCCCTTGGCTAAAAGGAGTGAACTATTTATCCCAAAGAATTTTTTAACATATATATTTTTGGAAACACAATATTCCTGCTATTCCCTTGCTCATATGTAGAAATTTCTAAACTACCTACCTAGGTTTCAGTTTTGTGCCTGTGAAACTCATCATTAAGATCATTAGATTTCTAATGTTACTATTTCACCCTGGAAAAGTTTCTCCACAAATGACTAGGCACAAAATGACAGGTTGAGTGGAGGCCTCTTGAAGAATCTGGCTCTTTGTGGCCAAGTTCTGAACTCTTGTAAACCATGGTTCGTAATGAAAATGGGAATGTAACCTCATCTCTGGTGGATGGTGGTACTAATGAGGGTGGGCATCACTATCATACTGAAGTGAGACAGCACCAGTGACAACTTAGTGCTGACTGAGTAACATCAACACAAGCCGCCTTTTTTGGTGTAACTGTCTTAAAGTGTCAGCAGATATGGATCTGAAATTGAAAAGACATTTTTGACAGCCTAATGGCTTAAACAGTTGTGAAACATTTAAAGCAACAATAAAACGCAAATGGGAAAAAAAGGATAAGAATAATGGGGTGCGATTCCTCAAAGGACATATGGTTTCATCTCCTTTGCACATTTTTGTGGCTTCAAGGCTACTCTACGCCTTCTAAAATTATGAGTCACAGTTTTAAAGAAAAACCTACCATGTTCACATGAATGTACTGAAAGAGCATCTAGCTTCATATCTTTTGACTTTTACATTTAGCTATTAAAATATGCTGGTCCCACTTGTACAGTCATAATTTATTTTAAAGATTTTCAGGATGATCATAGCTAAGTTGTACTCTCAACTTCATAAAATCACGAGACATTTCAAAACATCCAGTAAATTTTAATTTTAAAAAACTACCTCCTTTGGATGATAGGCTACCACTCGTATCTATCTCAGGGAACAATAAAGCAGCTGCAGTCTGTTTCCCTTAATCACAATGTCCAACAACTTGAAAACATAACTAGAAAAGTCTTAAGCCCCCATTCTGCCAAATGCTTTGTAGGATTGTGTCCACACACACACACACACACACACACACACACACACACACACACACACACACACACACACACACACACACACATATATATATATATACAAACCCAAAACAAAAACATAAACCTCCATCTCCCAAACCTATGTTCTTTTTCAAACTTCCCTCAGCTCCAACAATTTAGGGGAACTGACAAATATAAAAACATAGTTAATGTTGTAGCAAATGATGGTCTTATCAAGATTATAATCACACTGATTTGCATCTTTGCAATCTCAATATTTAGCTTCTGACTTTGTAACTAAAGATTTGCAAGTTGAATTTTTTTAATTTGCAGAATATATATATATATATACATATATATATATATATACACTGACCTCCAAGTAAGTTTTTCATTTTATGATAATAGAACAAGCATAGGTAAAATAAAAAATATATATAAACGGGGGAAAAATAAGGAAAAGACTTTAAAATTCACATCTGAAATTCATCCCAGGTTTGTTGTATTCATTACTTTGATGTGGAGTTCAGAGGCTGTATTAACACTGTACTTGCACACTGCATAGTGATTGGACTTTCAGAATACTATTCCACACAAATTAAGGGGTACTTAAAAAAAACATTTTGGTTTCAACTTTATGCCATTCCATAGGGAGCAAAGTAATTAAAACAAATTTAAAAATCATTAAGAAAAACAGATAATGGTTTTTTTTCCCCAAAAACATTTAAGCTTTTTCTTCTGTTTAGCACAACAATACATTTTTTCCCCCTGTTAAAAATCAAAGCTATAGGCCTAGTTCTGTCATGGCGGTGAGCAGGCAGTTGGATACGGTAATGCATGCCTGAAGCCTTCACCAAGGATGATAAGCCTGCATGAATTTTACGAGTCTCAGTATCAAGGTTGCCCTCGCCCAAGGGATTTAAGAATAAGGGGGGAAAAAAGAGAAGGCAGATGTATGAATAACTGGCATTGTAAATCTTCACCGTGGCAACCTACAGCTAGAAAAAGTCTGTGATGGGTTCATGACTTGAGAAGAAAGCGACACAGCAGAATGTGAATGGATTTTCTTCAGCTACTTAATACACTGCTTAGAGCAGCTTAAGGGTGGTGCATGTGAGAGTGCGTGTCAGAAAGACAGTGTGTGTGCGTGTGCAAATGGAGGGGAGGGGGTGCCTGTGGAAATTTGTTAGAAGGAATGACTAGTGTTATAGAGCTTGCCAGCTTTTGGGAGGCGGGGGTGGGGGAAGAATACCATTTAGCCTCAGAATATAAATGACTGGATTTTGCTTGAGAGAAAAAAAAAGATGGTGGGGGAAGTGCACAGAATTATGCAAGCAAGTAACAATGAGCAAATTGGACCCTTCACAATACAGCACAAGGTCATCGCGAAAGTCACAAGAATAGGGTGGTGGGGGTGGCTGGTAGTAGAAACAGATCATGATAAATAGCTTCCCATTTTGCAAAATCTGGTAGTTAATGAAAATAAGATGCATTTGAGTTGTCTGTGAACACCTGATTTCCCTCCCCCGCCCCCCAGCAGGTCTTGCTGATATATGAAAGCAAAACACTGACTCTAATTGTGCAATTATAAAACGGAAATGATGCAGGTTTGGCAACACAGAGAAAGAAGGCAGCTCAATAACATTGTTTAATAACAAGCAAATAAAGCTCAGAGGGGAAAGAGGTGACTATTTCTCCTTTAGACTCATTAAGGGCCTGAAACATATTGTAAAAGAGTGATATTTAATTATGGGCTGGACTGATAACATGGAGCAGGGCCTCACTGGGAGAAAGACCCTATGCTCCTAGGAGCTAGCAGCTCTAAACATCAATTACCATGATTATCTACCCGGTGCTTACAAAACGCACCCGTCTCCGTGTTCGTCAGCGACCCGTAAACAGGCACTGCATAGGCAAATTTATGGTCACAGTCAGCTGGGGCCAGGTGGGAAAGCAAGCTTCCCATTGGTGACTTCTGGGCAAAGGAGGAAAAAAGCAAAAGAAAGAAAAATCTGTCTTCTACACTACTGAAAGAGCAATTTATTACAGAGCATTTGCAGGAGACAGCATTTGTTGCCCTGCTGCCTTTTTTGCCTCTGTTGGCTGTCTGGATGAGAAATGGGAGTATATTAACCAACTCATGGGTTACAGAATTCGGCTTGGCATGGTCCCATCAAACTTAGCAGTGCTAAGGAAGATCAAAGGTCAAGAGAGCGTCAGCAGCTAAGATTTAGAACCTAGTGCATATCTTTAACCTTAGCTGCTGGGAACGGATGGGATCATTTTATTTCTTAAATCAGGAACTTGGTCGCACTGAAAGATATTACAAGGCGAAGGGTAGCATCCAGCTTGGAGATGATGGGGAAGTGAGTAGTGTAATGAGACATAATATTCTTTAGGGGTCACACAGATAAACTTAAGAAATGTCTTTGCTTTGCTGCAGCTTCACATTTGTTATCAGCCCACAGGCTTCAGAGTTTGTTTGGGTATCTTTGTTTATGTATTAGAAACTAAGGAAATAGAGTCTAACTATGAAAAGTAAGGGCTAAATCTAAACTAACCCACAATAAGCTCCTTAACCTTTTCACCTATTCGCATCATAATAATTCTGACTAAAGGAAGTTCATCATAAATGCAAAATACTAACAGCACATGAACTAAGGTTTGCTTTTAATGACAGAGAGATTTCCCTGGCAGGTGGGCACATAGGGTATTGAGGCAGAGGGAGTCAGGAAGCTTAAAAAAAAACATATATTAACTAGAATGCCTGGCAGTGGAAGAGGATCAGGATATAAGCATTTCTAAAGCATAGTGATATGGCAAAAGTCAAAGAGATTCCATAGCACCCAGCTACAACCTACACAGGAAGGAGAGGTTAGACACAGAAGATGGGAAGTAGCACTACTTGAAAAGATTCTACAGAACCTAACGAGATAAAATCTATGAATGGAAAGGACAACACAGTGACATCTGTATGAGTACAATTCCAAATCATAAGGAGCGCTAAGACATTGGTGAGGTAATAGTACCGGCTTCTGGATCAGGAAAATAATAGTGTGCACAATGTTGAGGAAGACTAATAGACACCTAAATCTAGCACAACAGTAATAATGGGAAGTGGCAGCTGGTTCTCAAAATAAGGGATGAGACTGCAAATATCAGATTCTCACCCCCATATCACTGCAGGTTGCCCATATTTTCCAAGTGAAAAAATAAACTGGCTGAGGAGTAAATAAATGGGAGTGACAGGGAAGTGTTTGGGGACATAGGGGAAAGTGGTGGGAAAATAGGAAGAAAAAGAGATGCCTCCTATTTTTCCCATCCCCACATCCTTTCAGAATACAAGACTGGGACTTGTTCCAATAAGGGTGGGGAAAACAGTATTTACCTTCTTTGGTCCTTTACTGCTTTCTTTCATTCCCAACCTCTTCCCCTCCAGTCTAGCGCTCTTATCCTACCATCTCCCACTACTGTTAGCTCCACTGCATACATTCAAATGACTCCCTTCCCACCTTGCACTCAACCTTGCCTCGGCAGCCGTTACAGCTCAGAACCTCTCCAACCCTTTCCAATGCAATCCCCCACCCCTGCTCAGGAACAACTCCCACCTGAATCCCACAGGCTCAACCTCCCCCCTCTACTTTTCAGCAAGCGAAGAGCCTGTACCATCCCTTACTACTTAATCTCTCCATAGCTCAGAACCAGCCCCTTAGTTCTGAATCCTATGTCCCCTCACAGCCAGAACAACACACATGGTTGTCCCCTCCAGTCTCAGAACACAACCCCATCCCCTTTCCAGGCTCAAAATCCTCCCCCAGCTCAGGAACCACTTGCTGGGTTTTGAGAAGCAAAAGCAGAAGAAGTAGGAAGGACATGCCAAGGGGCCTGTACTCCAAGGCTGTGGGGCTAAACTGAATTAGCCTCTCATAGGACTATTTCTCCTGCTCTGCACATGCTCCCTAGAACACATGGGCTGCAGAGGCTCTTGACAGGGCGGGAGCCTTACCATAAGACCACCCAGTGGCAGTAGGTGATATTGGATCGACTGTACAACAGCAACACTACAGATACTGAACATGGTATGCAATGTTCCCTCTAATTTTTGACAGGCTGTGTGTGTAAAAAAATTCTTCTGTGCAAATTGTTGTGCTTCTATGCAAATTTTTGTGCGCATGGTGTTTCGCCGTGCGCGCGGGGCTTAGAATCTGTGTGCGCGCGCACACGCGCACAGCTTAGAGGGAACAGTGATGGTATGTTCTGCTGCCACTGCCAGCTACAGCATTACTCATGAGGCTTAGCTCCACTAGTTCCTAGTGTCTAGCTGCCTCTGAGTGACTTCAAATACCTGTGTATAAAGTGGTCAAATGTCATATTGGGAACAAGATTTAGAAATGCAAATTCTGGATACCTTATATGATTGGTTTCTTTGAATAACAACTTCTAGATGGTTCTCAAACTGTGGATCAGGACCCCAAAGAGGTTTTTTTTTGTTAAATGGAGATATGCCAATCTCCTAGAACTGGAATGACCTTGAAAGGTCATAGAGTCCAGTCCCGTGCCTTCACTAGCAGGACCAAGTACTGTCCCCTGACAGATTTTTGCCCCAGATCCCTAAGTGGCCCCCTCAAGGATTGAACTCACAACCCTGGGTTTCGCAGGCCAATGCTCAAACCACTGAGCTATCCCTCCCTCATGGGGTTGTGACCCCATTTTAATGGGGACGCCAGGGCCAGCATTAGACTTTCCAGGATCCGTGCCTGAAGCTGAAGCCTGAATTCCACCCCACAACCAGGGCAGTGGGGTCGGACTTCAGCTCCCTCATCCCCCACCCAGGGTGGTGGGGCTTGACCTCCGCCCCCTCCCCCTGGGTCATGTAATATCTCTGTTGTCTGAAGGTGGTCGTGGTGCAATGAAGTTTGAGAACCCCTGTTCTAGAGCATGACTTAGTTCTAAGTAGCACATAAGAGCTGGTTCAAGGAGTAACAATAGTCGAAACATTAATAACAGCGACCATAATATAAATACACTATCCTCAGGGAAGACGTCATACCAAAATTAGCTGTGGCACTACACTTTAGAAAGGAGGACTTCAAAATAAATGAGGAAGTCTGTCAAAAAGACACAAAAGTCAAAAGTGAGGAAATTGAAATGCTTATACTTAGCGTGGAAATAACCATGGTATGTAACCATACCATAACTGAGACTCAGAATACAGACATAGCCCTTCATGAAAAAGGGAGTAGGAAGGAAAGAGAAAAAAAGTATTGTTTCATGGCAAGGTTCTTGTGTTACTGAAGCCAAATAGATATCCTTCAGCAAACTGGAAATCCAGCCCAAGAGAAAGCCAACAGAAGGGAGCATAATTTATGCTGTGTATGCATGATGCTAGGTAAAATGTAAGAAAGAAACTGGAAAGGGGAAGAGTTAAGAGGGACTATGAAGAGTGAACAGCCAAAGACAAAAATAAAAATGAAAATTCTTCATATATGTTAGAAGTCTTCAAGAGCATTGGTGAGTCTGCTGGACCAGGAGGGAGTAAAGTGAGCAAATAAGGACATTACAGAGAAGCTAAACAATATCTTTGCATCAGTGTTCATCCCAGAGGATGCTGATACCCACCCCAGACCAATTCTTTTCAGATAATAAAGGTGAGACAGTATCAGAGATCAAAATGTCAAAAGAAAAGACTCTGGAAAAACTGCTAACGAGCAATGCATCACCAAGCATTCCGAGACTTATAAACAAAGAATGAATTGGCTAAAAAAATGCCATCTTCCATTAAAAATCAGCCATTGTTTGGGCATGCTAGAAGGCATCTATCTTTGTAAAAGGCACATGGGAGATCTTAAGAATTACAGAATAGTGAGCCTTAGTTCAACACAAAGTAAATGGGTTGAAACAATAATTGAAACAGAATTATAAAATTATACTATATCATGAAACACTGAAGGTCAACGCAGCATGGCTTCTTTAAAAGAAAATTGTACCTCTCTAATCTATTAGAATTCTTTGAGCATGTCAGCAAAATAATGTGGAGTAGAACCAGGTGATTTAATTGACTTGGACTTTCAAAAATCCATTCCCAACAAGAGCTATTGGAAAATAAGGGCACATCTAACCTGCAGCTAAGAGGTGCGACTCCCAGCTTGGGTAGACAGACGCACTAGTTCCACTCAAGCTAGTGCCTAAAAATAGCAGTGTGGCCACTGCAGCACGGGTGGTGCTTGGGAGAGCCGCCTAAGTACATACCCAGGGGATTGGGTGGGGCTGGGTGGCTAGTATGAATCACTGCCCGTGCTGCCATGGCCACACTACTATTTTTAGCATGCTAGCTCAAGCAGAGCCCACACCTCCCAGCTACTGTTCAGACATAGCATGAATCACAACAGGGGCATGTGAGCCCCTTGCTAACAGAGCTGTGTATTGGATTCTTGAAGGACGATCCCATTAAGAGTATTTTTCTCGGGATTTAAAAAGCAGTAGTAGTTACCACTATTTTAAACATGAATTGTATAATGAATTTTCCTGCTATTTGTTTCTCTGGAAGGGAGAATTTCTGGCCATCCTTGCCCTGTTTGTTGTGAATGTCTTTTCTGTAGTTTTATTTGCCACCTGAGTGAGGACACAGTTGTGCTTGGATTAGGTGGAGGATTTAAAGGTGGGCCACACTCACAGCTGACAGTAAATATAGCCCAGCACTCTGTCACCCAAATAAGTTTCCGCTTACAAACACCAAAAATCTGTGCATGCCCTGCCTTTGCCCACACACACTTATCAATTCACCTACTTATACCTACAGGGCTACTCAAAACAAGGCACCATCCTGGGGGTGCAGAAGAGGATGTGCCTGCAGGCGCTGCTGTGAGCACACAGCTGATTCTTTGCAAATTTGGCCCCTATTCCTCCTTGTGATTCACAAGCTGATAAACACTCAAGGAGACTCCTGGCTGCTCACATTCCTGTCAGCCAGGTACTAAAGAACAAAGGGAAGTAGGAATATTTTTTAATTCTCCCCTCTCAGCTCATCACCACTCAGTTTACATTAAAATGTAAGAACATTTCACTACACACTCTGCTAATAATCAGAAACTAAAGCTTTGAAGTTTCCCTATTTCTCAGCTACCACTATGACAGATGCTTGCCAGAGAAAAACTCAGGGGGCATTTGCTTTCAAACATTTTGGCTAAGAATAGTGCCCATTGTGCCATTTAATATTTCAGATATCTCTAGTGTAATCAGGAAAGAGCAGTTACTTATTTATCTCACGTCTTGCTCCTTGATAGCTACCCACTACCGCCGGCATGACCTCTGAAGCACACACATTAATTTTAACTCAGTATTTCTATAGCATCAATTAATAAAAACTGACTACGTTTTCAACAAATGCACATGCACTGATAAATGAGGGTCCTGACTTAATTGCTCTGTAAATTAAGAGCTCACAGTAGTGACAATAGAGAATAGTTTTAATATTTAAAAACTCATTACATTTGTGTACATTTTGAATAATTAAAGTCTCACGACCACTTTAAGGAGCTAATTTAAGTTTAATTCTTAAATGTATATCGCAGAAGAAGGTGATTTGTTAAAGAAAATATTGGTTCATTTTCTGAACTACTAAATTCTGTTGCATTATTTTTCTCGTCATCTACTTTTTGTTTGTTTGTTTACTTACTCCCTTTTGCCCATAACAAGCTCCTTGTAACAGCAATGACAGCAGGTGTCATAAGGATTTTCTGGGACCGTGGGGGCCAAAATACAATTACTGCAGTCACCTATTCATGGGGAAAAAGAAAGAAAAATCCAATATTAATAGCATTAAGCCTCTCTCTTTTCTCTTCTGCATGGATCATAACTCCATATTTTAATCCTTTAGATCTCTATCAGCTCCATTTATTAGATTTAAATATCTGGTGATTTGGAGAAAACAACTCTCTTTGTTTATGACTTACAGCTGTGTAAAGATGCAATTCTAATGCCTAAGTATGCATTATTTTGACAGGGCTTGGAGGGGGTCTGTGCAAACCATAGATGTTTAGAATTATGGAAGAGCGAGCCCAGGAGACAATCAAAACTAACCCTTTGAACTACTGGTAAGTAGTGTTTCCTTTACAACTCAGATCACTGCCTTTAATAGATGATGTATTATTGTAAAGGACAATAGTTGATTTCCTATCCATGGACGCAATCCTGCAAAGGCTGAAGAATATGAATCACTTTACTTAGCTGACGAGTCCTGTTCAGTTCCAGGGGACTACCCAAATGAGTGAAGAGGCTCCCATGCTCAGGTGTTTACAGGACTGGGTTTCAAGTATGTATGCGATTTCTTTGGATAGAAACAAATCCCAGTTATAACAACTTCACCTTTGTACAGTTAACTTTGCTTTCTCCTGTGGCTTATATGTCAATCTTCACATTGTTACTAGTATTTAATCAGTGATTAAGCTGCCATACAGTAAATACGGGTACAGTATGCTGCAACATTTCTATGTTCCTTCAATATTATGAAGTGTAATATTCAGGTAGGTTCTTAGATATCAAGGTGATAGACATTTAATACCTACAATAAATGGCATGATTATTGCTGAATGGTTATACAGCAACTTAAGTGTTTAACTGTAAATGAGAGGATGGTTGATTGTTCATTGACTTTTATCAAAGATGGGCAAATACTGCAAAAATTATGTGAATAGCCATACAAATTTTTAAATGTATTCACTTCTAGCAAAGAAAGTTTCTTTGGCAGATATGTTCACCAAAACATCACATTTAAACAAATATTGCAGCATATTCACAGAAATCAGTTGTCAAATTCTTAATTCTGAGCATTCACACCAGAAACCTCATTCAAGAAGTGGACAGTAACATGCCATGTGACCTGTGCCTAACACAAACAGATCAGATTTTGACTGTGGAATACCTGGCCATAAACTGCTCACAAATTAACCTCAAACCAAGATGATTTGAGGTAGCAGTCATACCAGTGCCAAATACCGAGGTAATATAACCTCTCCACTCCTATTCAGTTTTCCCTGTTTAAACATCCAAGGATTGCATTAGCCCTTTTGGCTACAGTGTTGGACTGGGAACTCAAGTTCAGCTGATTATCCACTATGACTCCCACCTTTTTCAGAGTTTGAGTCCCCTGCCCTGAGCTTATCAAGCGATAGAGATCGCTATGTATGACTGCCCTGTCCTCATTATTATTTACCACTCCCCCATCCTTTGTGTCATCTGAATACTTTATCAATAATGATTTCATGTTTTCTTCTAGGTCACTGATAAAAATGTTAAATAGTGTAAGGCCAGTTAGCCAGTTTTAATACATTTAATGTGTGCTATGGTAATTTTGTATCATTCTAGTTTCTTACTCAAAATGTTGTGCAGTACAAAGGCAAGTGCCTTACGGAAGTCTAATTATATTGTATCAACACTGTTACTTTTACTAACGAAATTGTAATCTCATCAAAAAATGATACCATATTTTTGACAAGATCAATTTGTTCATAAACTCATGTGATTGGCATTAATTATATTACCCTTCTTTAATCCTTTATTAATCAGTCCTGCAGCCACCGTTCCATTATTTTGCCTGAGATCGACATCAGCCTGACATTTACCCTTTTAAAATTTTGGAATAATATTATCTTTCTTCCAGTCCTCTGGAACTTTGCTAGAGTTCCAAGCTTTATTAAAAATTAATATCAAGAGTTCGGAGCTCTCCTCAGCCAACACTTCTGCGACTCCTCGGTAAAAGTTATCTCGGCCTGTTGATTTACAGATGTCTATTCCTAGTAAATGCTGCTTAACATCCTCCTTAGTTACTACTGGAATGGAAAGTATTTAATCATTGTGATAGGAATGCATCTCTGGCCTTTTTCCAAATATAGAACAGAAATATTTAACAAATACTTCTATGCTTTCCTGTATTATTATTGACAGTTTTGCTATTTCCATCTAATAATGGACCAATACCATTGTTAGGATTCCTTTTGTTATGAAACAGTCTCTTAAAGAGAAATCAAAAGGCTCGGGAGTGGAGGGAGAGTGAAAGCAGGCTCCGCCAGGAAAACGCAGCGGAGCGGCAGCAAAGCATGCAGTTCCGGCACAAAAGCACAAAGGAACTGATTAGCATCATGGCGCGCCAAGCAGACTCTATCCAGGCGCTAGTCGCCATGCAGGCGGAGCAGAACCGCGCCCGCCCGCCCCCATGTGCCAAAACACTTTCCCTTGTGCCCCCATGTCACCACCTGCCCACTTCACCCAACATCCAGGTTCTTATCGCCCACACCAGATGCCCCCAACACCTGTAGCTTCACCAGACAGCCCTGGAAACTATGACCCTTACCCACTGCACTCAACTCCCATCCCGAATTATAGACATTCTGAAGTGCAGCACTCACTGCACAGCACTCCAGACAGGAAGCCCGAGTATGAAAGCAGGACATACCATACCCTGTGATTGAACCCTTCCCCACACCACCCACCACCCCCTTGCCTTTTCTGTCTCACAAGCAGTTGTGTTTCTTTTTAATACATGTATTTTCTCTGTAATAAATGGATTCTTTGGATGTGAAAACAGTCTTTATTATTGCATAAGAAAAAAAGATACCTTAGCCCAGGAAAGAAACAGGCAACGCAAGTGATCTGAGCAAACACAAATCAGCTTAGCAAAGACAGATTACTAATAACATTGGAACCACTTCACTTCAGGGTCGTGCAGGGCAGCACACATTACTGGTGGTTTTCAGCCTCAAATTTTCCCCTCAAGGCATCCCTAATCCTTGCAGCCCCACACTGGGCCCCTCTAAAAGCCCTGCTCTCTGGCTGTGCAAATTCAGCCTCCAGGTGTTGAACCTCTGAGGTCCATGCCTGAGTGAACATTTCACCCTTCCCTTCACAAATATTATGGAGGGTACAGCACGCGGATATAACCACGGGGATGCTGTGTTCGGCCAAGTCCAGCTTCCCATATAGAGATCTCCAGCGGCCCTTCAAACTGCCAAAAGCACACTCCACAGTCATTCTGCACCGGCTCAGCCTGTAGTTGAACCATTCCTTGCTGGTGTCAAGGCTCCCTGTGTAGGGTTTCATGAGCCATGGCATTAAAGGGTACGCGGGGTCTCCAAGGATCACAGTGGGCATTTCAATTTCCCCTACCGTGATCTTCCGGTCTGGGAAAAAAGTCCCGGACTGCATCTTCCGGAACAGGGCAGTGTTCCGAAAGATGCGTGCGTCATGCACCTTTCCGGGCCAGCCTGCGTTGATGTCAATGAAACGCCCACGGTGATCCACAAGCGCCTGGAGAACCATGGAGAAATACCCCTTCCGATTAATGTACTCGGATGCCAGGTGGGGTGGTGCCAGAATAGGAATATGCGTCCCATCTATCGCCCCGCCACAGTTAGGGAAACCCATTTGTTCAAAGCCAGCCACAATGTCCTGCACGTTACCCGGAGTCACGGTTCTTCTGAGCAGGATGCGATTAATGGCCTTGCAAACTTGCATCAGCACGATTCCAACGGTCGACTTTCCCACTCCAAACTGGTTCGCTACTGATCGATAGCAGTCCGGAGTTGTGAACTTCCAGATTGCAATAGCCACCCGCTTCTCCCCCGTCAGGGCAGCTCTCAATCTCGTGTCCTTGCGCCGCAGGGCGGGGGCGAGCTCCTCACACAGTCCCAAGAAAGTAGCTTTTCTCATCCGAAAGTTCTGCACCCACTGCTCGTCATCCCAGACTTGCATGACAATGTGATCCCACCACTCTGTGCTGGTTTCCCGAGCCCAAAAGCGGCGTTCCACGGTGCATAGCATGTCCGTGAATGCCACAAGCAAGTTCGTGTCGTACTCGTTTCGCGTGACAATTTCATCGTCATCGTCGGACTCCTCGCTGTCACTGTGAATCTTAAGGAAGAGCTCGACTGCCAAACGTGACGTGCTGGTGAGACTCGTCAGTATTTTGCTCAACAGGTCGAGATCCATTTTCCCGCTGACTGAAACGGAGCACAGATCGCGCTACAAAGAAACCGTTGAAAGATGGCGCCAAATGTGGCCGGAAACACAGGAATTGCTGGGATGCTAAGCGAAGCATCACGGGGCATTGGGACAGGACCCAGAATGCACCATACCCAACACCCCCTTCCCACAACCCACGGCACCAGAATTGGAAGAGGTGTTCTGTGGGATACCTGCCCATAATGCACCGCTCCCAAAGCCGCTGCAAGTGCCGCAAATGTAGCCACGTTAGTGCTCGTTACTGCGCTGGCAGCTGCCAGTGTGGACAGGCTGCAGCGCTTTCCCTACTCAGCTGTACGAAGACGGGTTTAACTAACAGCGCTGTACATCTGCAAGTGTAGCCAAGGCCTTAAGTCTTTAACAACAACTATACCTTAAAGGACAACATTCAGTATAGAGCATCTTTTCCTAATGGGCCCTCGCAAATGAAGCAGTCCCTCTGGGACACTGCATTCTGCTGAATAGTAAATACCATTTCTGGAAGAGCAATCCAATTCTCTGACTCTCAGCTTTTAAAGGGGAAGTGGGGTTATGGCAGCTGCCCAGTATTTTTAGCTGTGTGCCACTCTAGTCAGGCAAATATTCAAAGTTACAGAAAAAAACACAAACAAAAAGCAGAGAGTAAATCAGAAATACCACAATCATTAGTATCCTATATATAACTGTACTTCATACATTATTTTCTACCTTTCCCTGCTGCACTCTTTTTTGGATTTGAGGTTACTCTTTCACAATTCATGAACTGTTTTGGTCACTCTGATTACCACAGTATACCCCAAAATTTCTTTAGAATGACCAAAACAGCCAGTTCTTAAAAACAATGTTGTAAGGATGATAGAGCATATTTAGGATGGGGGTAGCGGGAAAGAGATTACTATTCCATGCAAGGTGTATGCACTTAATTGTCTTACCAAAGTTTTTAGAATGTTTATAAATGTTGGTGGGCCTAAGAATTGAGGGTAAAAGAAGAGACATAATATAATGATATAAATGATATTTGAGTTGTGGTGGTGATACCAATGTGATAAATTGTGGGGCTCTGTGATAGCTAATGATTCCCAGCAGCACACAATAATGTAAGACGAGTGAAGAACATGTTATACAGTTGTAGCTTCTGGGGAAGGTAGGTGGGCAGAATACAATTACCTGAGATGGACCTTGATCAGGAGAAATGAATTAGCACCCATACTCTTGTGAAAATTGCTTATGATCTGTAATTACAAAAATTGGCATGATGCTAGTTTGAGTTCCGTCTGAAAGACAGCCTCACTCGTGCACAATGCCTGTTAAAGTCAGCCAGAGGTTTACTGCTAGTACAGAGTTAGGCCTTGATCGTGCAACTGACAGGCAGACTGCAGAGCTCACCTGGAGCCCCACTTAAGTCCATAGGGGCTCCTTGAGGGCACCCCGGTCCACTCACATGCTGTAAATGGTAAGTCTGGGGCCTTAAAAGGAAGAGAATTACCTATAAAATTACAAACAACATTTTCTACAGCCTCCCACCCAAGCATTTATCAGGCTTAACTCTTTATAGAGTTAATGAGATCAGTCAAGATCACATGTAAGGTAAGAAGGAGGTATAGCATTATCTAATCTAACTAGTCTAATATGTTTTGCCTGTACTGTACACACATGCATTCAATTGTTTTAGAAAAAATGTTTTCTTGCATAATAAATAGTAGAACATACCAACATATACATTATTCCTTACGGAAAAGTCCTATAGAATTGAATATAAATGAAATCAAAAGGGCTTTGTAAACATTTAACAGGTTTTTATGGGAATTAGTCTAAAAACCTATAAAATCCATTAGACATGGATATTTTATATATATATAAAACATTCTATGGAATGATTCTGTAGAATTCTATAAGCTATAATTTTCTATTAAATAGTAGTATTCAGACGTTACAGTGATGGTTATTAGTATAACAGCCTAGATAGAGATTCTTTTATTACACAGTATAAGGCTTCTCCATAACATCGTTAAAAAAAATTAAGAGCAAGAGATTCATTAATTTACATCTGAAAACAAAACCTGAATCAGCCAAACAAATTTCATTACAGTGGACTTCCGTTTGGTAGTTTGTAATTCAATCATTTTCTTATACTGCCCTACCTTTTAATTTTTCCTCCCCTGCCCCCATAAATATGTCTATAAGAAGGCTGTCAGAATCCTCACATTTTATCACAACTTATTTGCATGTTCATGGATGATATCATGACCTTGGCAGGAATCCTCCGCCCAAATACTAACCAATGTAAATGAAAATGCATCTTTCAGCACTTTGAAGAACAACAGAATAAAAACATGTATTTTAAATGTATATATAAAATGTATGTCTACGTAACAATGGTCTACTTTCATCCTGGACTTCACCATTCAGGTAATGGACCTTGCTGTGCATTAAAATTTCCATTGTGGTCCATTATCCGCCCCTGAAGTGACAGGTCTATTGCTTAATGAGGTATTGTGATATAAGTGACATTGATTAGAGACACTAGATACACATTAGCCGCATGGCAAAATCCATAATAAACAAAGCCCCCCCCCCCATAACACATGGTTAAAATGGACACAAAAAGTGTAGCCAGCAAAAAGGTTCTATCACTCATGACAACACTCTGCAGTAAATTCAAGAATTTTAAATCCTTTTTCTCCCCAGCTCTGAAGTCAAACTACTTCAATATAGGAGTATTGAGGAGGAATGGAACACACCAGCCCCCTTCACTGGCCCCCTTCACTGGCTTCTACCCATAGGTGGTACTCTGGGGCAGCCAACACCCCAGCTTTCTCTCCATGAGCAGTCACAGCAGGCCCTAGTCCCATGACAAACACACCAGCATCTGTGCTTCTCAGCCCAAGAGAAATATGATATCCATGATGTAAGTTATTGGTGGCTTTTTAAGAGGCCATTCAACATCACCTGTCTGTAAAGCACCTGGCACACTGGTCTCTGGTGGTCTATAAATGCTCTTTAAAACTCACGTGTCCCTTACTAAAAATGACACTTATACCTATGACACCTTGCACCACTTCTCTCCCCAACTGCCATGGGACTCCCCCTTCTGGCTGCCTGGCACCCTCCAGGGCAGGAAGGAGAAAAGCAACAGATTCATCATCACATTTGCAGATTCATCACACTGACCTATGTCAGCTCAGCAATACTATGCTGTGGGAGCAATTCCCCTCCCCAAATGTCTCATATACCCGTCATATCAGCCACTGTCTTCTCCTTTACCACCATCACGGAGACAAAGGATGGTTCTTTTACCAGGTAAGGCACTGGACTCAGACTCAGGAGATTACAGCTCTGTTCCAGATTTCTTGTGTGACCTTCAGCAAATTGCTTAATCTCACTGTGGCTCAGTTCCTCATCCGTAAAATGAGGATAACAACACTTCCTTGTCTGCCTTGTATAGGTGCTCTAATAGAAACTTTAAGAATAATAGCAACTCCAAAGTATCCTCCTATTGGTACTGCCTATAAACCTGTCCTCATTATACTAGTGCTCTCAGCTTCCTTTGCTCCATCATATATTCCATATCTCATATTCTCACTTCTTCTCATTTGACTTTACTTCTTCCTTTAAGCTTGCATCTGAATCACCTGTCCTAAATCTTCACCTTTTCTGCCTCTACGGCTACATGCTCCTTGTGACCTTTCCATCTAACAGTTGTGGGTTAAGTTTGTTTATTTCCTTGCCAGTCACATGCCTTGTCACAGTCAGTGTTACAATAAGTTATACGTCTCCTTGACGTAGATCCAAACTCCTTGAAAAAACATGTCCTCCCCTGAACTTTTTCTCCTTTAACCTTCTTAAACCTGGTTTCTGACTGTTCCATTCCATCGAGGGGAGGCTTGCTGATGTCACTAATTAACAGTTCGTAGCCAAGTCCAGAGGGCCAACTCTTCATTCTCACATATCTAGTCCTACACTTGAAACTGTGTCTGGTTACTCCTGTTGGATGTTCAGCCACCAAGTCAGACACCACACAGAAAATGCAGAATGCCTCATCTGCCCTGCCCAAACCTTCCTTTTTTTTCTCCATCATTCTCAAGACCTCCATGATCCTTGAGCCACCCAATGTTTCAGCTGTGGTTTCACAGTTCAGGGCAACTACTCCTGTATTTCCACTCCATGATTTCTCAAGGGCAGCCACTCTGTGCTCCTGGCTCCTCAGTCATCACTCCTCTTGGGCAGAGACCCATGTCTCTCTCCCTCTTAACCAGGGTTTTTTCTGCTCATGCAGTTTCCTGCCTACACTGTGAAATGCCCAGCAAGACAAGACTTCCTAACCAGGGCAGCTTCTGTGCTTTGCTTGCTCCCCCAAAACTATGAACAGCTGCAATTGACAGCAGTTATAAGTTACTACAAAACCCTTACACACATGCTAATAAACTTACTAGAGATCACCCCTCACCCTGCAACTCCAGTAGGGGCTCTGGCCATAGATGCTGGCTTTCTCTGGACCCAGGGGGTGCTCAACCTCCTCACTCCGCCCCAAGTCCCGCCTCCACTCGACCCCTTTTTGCAAACCCCCACCCCCATCCTGCCTCTCTCTGCCTCTGCTCTGCCCCGGGCCCCATCCCACCCCCCACCCCAATCCCCACGCCATCCTGCCTCTTCCCGCCTCTTCCTGTCCCACCTCTTCCCCGCCTCATCTTGCCCAGTTCTGCCCCCTCCCCAAGCATGCCCCATCCCCGCTCCTGCCCCTTACTTCCAGAGCCTCCTGCATGCTGCGAAACAGCTGATCGTGATGGGTGATAGGCGCTGGGAGGGATGGGGAAGAGTTGATTGTCGGGGCTGCTGGCAGGCGAGAGGTGTTGTGGGGGGAGGTAGGGAGCTGGCTGCCAGTGGGTGATAAGCACCTGCTAATTTTTTTGTGGGTGCTCTTGCCAGTCCTTCAGACCCCACCTATGGGTTTTTCTGTGGTCACATGTTCCTAACAAGAGCCATGAATAGTTCTGTCTTTCCTGTATACAGCTTGGGCCTTTGTTCTTCTTGTCCTCATGTAATGGGTGTTTAGCAGACAAAAGCCCACTCCTGAGGGTGCAGGGTCAAAAGGCTGGGTTTTGGCATAACCGGGGGTGGGGAGTTTGCATTCACCTCTACATACATATTTTCCACAAACTCCACTTCACGCATATTGTCCTAAAATTCCATTTTTGTCTGCCACAATACAGTCTTTTGATCCTCCTAGGCCACAATAATACATAACTTCTGCATTGAATACGATGGACTCCAAAGATATTTACACTTAATTCAATAAGGCTTTT
The DNA here is from genome assembly GCA_037349315.1 of Chelydra serpentina. Classification (NCBI taxonomy): domain Eukaryota; kingdom Metazoa; phylum Chordata; order Testudines; family Chelydridae; genus Chelydra; species Chelydra serpentina. Next base: position 112,204,766 of record JBAIAC010000004.1, read on the forward strand.
CAAGGATACTGCAGGAAATTGTCTTAGTTGCCATATGTGGTGTCATTTTATTCTCTCTCTCTCCTTTTACCATACATCCAGGGTGCTGCTAAATGTTGACTGTTCTTGCTTTATATAATCTCCAAATTTCTTCTCATCCTGTCCATCTCTACCACCAAAAACGTAGGCACACTCTGTCTTTTCCAAACAACACATCTTCATTCCCCCAGTTCCAAATGCATCCATCAAATCTGTCCAACAAGCTGTTACTGAAGTCATCTTTGTTACCACAACTCCAAATCCTATTACCTCTTTCCTGAATCCCTGCACTAGCTCCCAATCTTCAAGGCCCTACACACGTCTTACCGTTAGGCAGTGCTTAATTTGTAATAAAACAGGTGCCAGGGCTCAAGCAATTTTTTAAATTTCATAACTGACGCGGTGCTGGGGCTATGAACCCCCAAGCCTAAAGGTGCTGGGACTCAGCCCTGGCAAGGCCTGGCACAAATTAAGCACTGCCTTGAGGTGCTCCTTAATCTGTGCATCCTGCCCTCTGCTAATTCAGCTAGTTTGATGCACTCATCACCTTCTTTCACAAATGGCCCCTTCCTTGTTTTCATGCTCCCCTGGAATATCCTTCCTGATGTGTGCCATCCTATTTCCACTTAAACATCAGGTTTTCAGAAGCCACTTCACCAGCCACCTCTAACTATTGTGCTAGGCTAATTTGGGACACTTTCCTCTAGGGTTGCCAACCCTCCCAGTGTCACTGAGAGTCTCCTGGAATCCAGCTCTGTCTCCTGGAGGCTACTGAAGCCAAATTGGAAGATTTTAGGTTGCTAAAAGTCCGGCAGTGCAGCGGGGCTAAGGCAGGCTCCCTACCTGCCCTGGCCCCATGCTACTCCCAGGAGCAGCGGACATGTCCCTGCGGCCTCGAGGGGAGGGGAGCTGGGGTCTCTGCGCACTATCTGTGCCCCCAACGCTAACTCTGAAGCTCTGATTGGCTGGGAACTGCTGCCAATGGGAGGTGTGGGGGCAGTGCTTGCAGGCAGAGCTCAGAGCCTCCTGCCCCCTACAGGAGCCACAGGGACATGCCAGCCAGCTGGCCCAACAAAAGATATCACCTCATCTCCTCCCCCAAAAGCATAGCAGATGTGTTCCAACTCTCATCCACAGGGATCACTTTCAGAAGTGCAGAGGGCTCAGTTCCCATATCCATTCAGTTCCTGGTATCTGCTAAAATAGATAAGAAGAGTGCTAACTGTGATGTCCACTTGTCCACTAGGAACTGGACTGAGATTGCGAACTTTGTTGACAACCAAAAACCCTTCACTTGGTAACTTTGTGATTACTCACTTGGGCTGAATTTGAGCCACTGACCTAGGGGTGACAAGTTCCAACCCCCTTACAATTTCCAGTTCCATTCCATTACTCAGCCCTTGACTAACCTAAACCCCCTAGGTCCATTTGTTTCTTCTCTCCCCCAGAATGTCTCTTTTTCAAATGCCATTCTGCAATGCAGATTGTTCAGCCTCTACATTAATTACTTGGGAAGTTGATGAAATAATAGCAATGCATTACATTAGTAACCAACATATTAAAAACAGTTTCCTATGAATTGTTGGTATCACACTAAGTATTCACAATAACATATCATATAACTACTACACTCAGAGTTTCCAAATCCTGATTATTTAAACAAAAGCAGATTTTATCTCTCTAGACTTTTCAACTGAAACACCAAGAGAGAGAGTCAAAGGAACTATTTTTTTAAAATTTAACAGACTACATGTATACTTTCCCTTGTTTAAACATTCTCCTTGTGTTTATTTTTTGCTAAATAGGAGGGAAGTGGAAGATTTAACAATAACAACAAAAAGTTTTGAAGACTTTTTGTTTTGAATGTGTCATTTTTGTCAGTCAAAATCATTTTAAAACAAAACCACTCCCTTGGAATTTTTGATGCTGGGATTATTCACAATCCAAATAATCATGGTTCACAGTTCCATTTCTGAAGCTGCACACAATATGTACAAACTACATTGAAGGTGCCGGGGTCCTTATTTAGTTTAGTGTCTTAACATATATTGATGCCATGTTGAGAAAACAAAATGGCAATTTGCATTGTTTTGTGCACTCCAAGATAAATCACAGGGCATTGTTGCTTAAATTAAATGTTAATTGAAAGATTAGCCCAGAGATTTATAATAGTGCAAGTAAATAGCCCTAGTAATATCAGTAAATTAACTGTTTTTTTAATAAAAGGGTAATATTAGAAATATTTAACTATAAGAACTGGGGCCATTATTGAAATGATGTCATACAATCTGGGAGGCATTGTCATGTTCAGTAAATTAGCATGGCCTAACTACAGCAGAAAATTTCCTTGAGCTGCAATAAAGACTAAATGCTTTCAGACTCCCATGATCCTTTGTAGTCATCATTTTAAAGCACTGCCTTAGTGAGCTAAACCTGTAAAGTTTTCTTTTGAGCGGCTGCGAGTTGATTAGATCTATTTCAGCCTAGTAGTGGTAATAGGCTCCTCTCTGTGAAACTGCTTAGCCTCTGCTCCCCTGGCAGCTGGAGAAACTGGAATTAATCAGGTCTGCTGGGGACTTCTTCAGCATCTCCGCAGGCCAGCGACTCTGGAATCATTTACTACAGAATCTTACTGTCAACTCTTTGTCATTTAGGCTTTTGATTATGCTTTCTTTCTTCAGAAAAAATGGAAATGGGTGACAGATTATCCTAATGCAGAATTTCACTAGTTACTTTCATAGGCATCTATTATCATCCTTTATACTGTCCATAAAAGAAATAGGTATATGCAAAGATTTTTGGGGGCAGAGATATGAAGGATAAGATATTGAAATTAACATATTTCTTCTAATTAAAGTATATTCCTTGCTAATAAAGTAAGAAAACTGGGATAACTGTGTACTGTTTGTCACTGATACAGTAGCTGGATTTTTTCCCCTTGAACATCACCATTTAAGATGAGACTGTCCAATAAAAATGGTTTTCATCAAAAATTCTACAGATTTAGCCCAAATTTATCAGTATTTAAAACTGTACAAAATATGCACTCCAAGAAAGAATGCACATTTACAAAGACTGCTAAATACAACAACTTTCTATAAAAAGTACGTAAACAGAGTGAAATTAAAAAAAGACACTTACATTAGCATTCCTTTCAGAATTGTATCTCATTGATATGAGTTTCACTGGGCTGACCGTCAATGAAGTAAATGGGAATTTTGTTACTGAATTTAACTAAAACATCACCGATTTTGAAATTTAAAATTTATGAGCCGGCAAACAGTTATGCACATAAGTAACTTCATTCACATGGGAAGTCTCCTGCATGAAAGTTTGCAGGCTCAAGATCTTCGTATACATGGTTACACTTGATAAATATTATTTAGATCAAGCAAAGGAAAATTCTATAAAAAGTCATGATCAAAAGGGATCCTTTATGTTATTTAAAAAATACTTTGATGACTTTGCCCCTCAGTATACTTATTGAAGAGAGATTTATATATTTTATAAATTTAATAGTTTAGCATGGTTCTTGGTCCACCCCTCTCTACAATCAAATAGTAATGGAAATAAATATATATTTTTTTAAAATGTCACTGTAAGGAGTATATTTAAACAGGAGCTGTCATAATATGGCAAAATACTTTGAAATATTATAATATACCTCCATTAAAAAAAAACCCTAACAAATAACTGTTTTTTAATAAATTTGCTTTCAAAAAGTATGAATGAAAGCTGTGGTAAGTCAAATGTAGTTATGTTGTATAAATGCCAAAAATATTTCATTATTAAATAACCTGTACAAATCAGAGAATTACAGAAACAGACAACAGACTAAATGAATTTACCTCACAACACAGCAAGGAGCCTCTTTCATTGTGTTCTTTTAATAGACTTTGCACACTGCAACAAGCTTGCACTCAAGAGTTACAGGATATGAAGTGCTTGTATACTCCATATAGAACATCGCTTTCTCATTTGGGCCTAGTCTGTTTATGTCTGGCCTGAGCCACGCATGACATAAATACATCAAAGAACTGAGGCCTAGTTTTCATTTTCTGTGGAATAAACATTCTTACGAGATTATTCATCGAGGCTTTGCTCAAATTCAGTGTAGGGTAATTACATAAGTTGATTTACATAAGATGAAGTTTCTTCACCTAGTTTTCTACTGGGATTGAGTGCTCTGATTAGAAAGGCTTCAAATCCTGGATCTTATTTAAGACAACCATTTAGTTTTGAAGGGACTGGCACTGCTCTCTCTCTCTCTCGCCCATGTATTCTCTCTCTGAATTATAGCCTGTAGCTATGACTGCCATCTAGCCTCTCTGCTCTAGCTGAGAGGGCGCAGTGCCCAGGTGATCTCCTGGGAATTCACCTACACTGCTCATTAACCAACCATATGAATGAATGTCTTACTTTCACAATGCACTCTGTTTCCTAAAAGCCAGGGGCCTGAGAATCCTAATTTCTTCTTCACACTCATATGGCCCAGATCTTGGAACAAACATATGGGGGGCCATGATGCTACGCCAGGTTGGAATTGTCCCTTCCAACAATAAAGTACACAGTTGGCAAAACCAATGCAACTGACATAGAAAGACACTTCACTAATTGAGCCATTTAACACAGGGTGGAGTGCCACCTGGAAAGCACCCAATCATTATGCTCTGTCTTAATATGGACAGAGTTTTCCTCACCCTTCCAGAAAAAAAATGCACTTAAAGTGCAGCTGTTGGATGTCTAAATAGTGAAAAAGATCTGAAAATCCAGAGTTTTAAGTGCCCCAGAGGTTGGTAAAGAATGCAAGACTGAAAATCAGGGAGAGTTAAAAACACTAAATAGGTCAGATTTGTAAAAATATGTAGTGGCATGTTAGGAAGAATATTTTCTGCTGAGTACTTGCCCTTCTTTTATCCTTATACTACTATGGCCATTTGTCAATGACAATTTTGTTGAGTTTGGATGTGTTCCTTTCTTCAAGAAAAGGACTTTGATCAGATTTATGCAAATACTGAGTCGGCTAACTTTAGGAATCATCCACTGACATCATTGTTCTCTGCTAATTGCAGATGTTCAGGGCTCAAGTGGTAAACATTTAACAAGGGGAAATTTCTCTCTCTTATATATGCCTCCTATGTACTTAACATTTTGCATTATTTTAAACTAAAAGAAGCGTTTTTTGCCCCAGATTCCTCAATCTGAATGCTGCAAATACTTAGACAACATCCCAAATTCTAATAAAACAGATGTGAAAGCAAGTACAATTTACTGTAAAGTTTGTACTTTTTTTTTTTTTTAGAAAAAAATGAAGATTAATTCAATATTTGTTAAACTGCTCTCCCAAACTGCACTACTTCTCCATAGCTTATTTGATTACAAAAGTTACACATTACAATATTTTATTAACTATGTTCTGGCGTCCAAGGGAATTTAAAAAACCCTGATTATAAGCAGTTCATCTGCTTTAGCACTATCAGATGAACAGCTTGTTAATAGTGCAGGATGATTGTAAAGTTCAGAGGATAGGTCCGGTTAAGTATGCAGTAGTTTAGAGTTTTTCTAAAGTTTATTCAAACTTATTCCAAGCATTTGATTTGCCTCTTCTCCCTTCATCTCTGGTCCTATTTCCATGCCAACTAGATTTTTCTATTTTCCTCTACTCCCATTCCTTCTATGCTGCTGATCTCCAATATTTTTTCTCCTCACATCCTTTTCGCTAGCTCTCAACTTCAAATAGATCTTTTAAATCCCAGTTCCCCCTCTCAGTCCCTGATAGGTCCTTTTCTTTTAGTAGTATTTCATGGAAAAACAAATGCCTCCCCCTCTAGAGTTTCTCCAGGTCAGAGGTGCTATAGAACTCTCTGACCCACTCTAGCAGAGCCATAGAACTCATGACATTTCAAAACAACAGCCCACTCAGCAGAGACTGCTAGAACTTCTGCGACATCAAGATACATTTCAGCAAAGGTTGAGGGAGATACACATACTTTTATGAACCAATATGGATCTATAAAAAAAATCAGCCATAAGCTTTTTGGACAAAAACTTTGCTTTCTATTACTGGAGATGGAAGATTCCAACTTCATTTTTTATCTAGCAAAGTTCCACAGCTATCATATTGAGAAGAACAATAGTTGTCACACCCTTGCAATTAGGAATAACAGGTCAAACACACATCAGACCATGGAACACAATTTTAAAGAGTGCTCTTCGATACTTGGCTTCCATAGTAATAGCAATAACCTTTCATATTTTATGCTCCAATTGTATAAGTTATGTAAATTTGGCTTACTTTCTATTTGATATCTTTTAATAACTAGATACATTTGGGACATAAAAGACAGACAGTGCTAACAACTAAAAGGGGGCAATTAAGAAGGATGAGGTTTTTAAACTCTGCCTTGGTCTATATGTATTGGGAGAGGCACAAATCAGTAATTTAAAACAATTAAATAATTTTAGGTCTTAGGTTAAGTTCTGTGAACTGTTTAATGTCATAATTGGCTGCTGCCAGAGTCATCAAACTGAATGAAGCTCTACATTAAAATGTCTAACTCTTAACATAAAGATTTATATAACACAGGTATCTGACCCACCACCATTCCATGCCTGTGGCAGGATGTATTTGTTATGTCTTATTTGACTTTTGGGGAGGGGGGGAAAGATCAGGAAAGGAAATGTATATGTTCTGGACAATATCAAAACGTTAAGAACCTATTCTGATATCTTCACAATGTGTTCAGAATATTCGATAAACACAGTCATTTCATATAAAAAATCAGATTCAAACTCTTTTAGTGGAAAATCTGTGTGTTTATTATGATGAATGAAAGTGGTTAATGTCAAATTTCAGCAATGTGTACTTAGCAAGCACTTGAATGGAACATTTCATAATCAAAGCAAACTTTTACTCGGGGTTGTGCTGCCATTCAATGGCTTTGACCTATATAGTATTTACCCTTATAAGAATAACTTTACGGTAATGGCACAAAACACAATAGTAGCTCTCTATAGTAAGCTGCTCAACCAAATAACTACTTCAATCACTGGCCTGAGCTAGGGGCAGTAGGGAGCTGCACTGTCCTATGGGAAACTCAAGGAGGCACAATTCTTTTCCAAGTAGCATGACATGCAGGAGGAGTTGCTCCCCCAAGTCAACCAGCCTACTTGGTGAGGAGTGTGTAGCAAGGTCAGGGCAGAGACTCCTCCTCCTCATCCCATTAGATTAGTGTTTTGGACTAGTAGGACCCAGACTGAGAAAGGCCATTATGCCAATGCCTGGCAGAAGGGGGCATATACAACAATCATCCCCTCTTTGTGTGGCCGAAGCAAGGACCTGTCAGAACTGCAGCCTTGGAGCTCAAGGGCTGCTCCCTCAGCGCACCCCTGGAGAGTTCATAAGGTTTCCCAGAGATGGGGAGGGGCAAAGAGGAGGCAGGGCCATGAGTCTCATAGCCCAGGAGACAGTCTCCTCTTCATTTGCAATCCCACATCACCCTGGTGGTACCTACAACAATTTCTTGAATGAAAATACATATCGGAAAAGTATGTATTTCAAGCGGTTTTGAAGGTGGCAAATTAACCATTCCCAAACTGTGTGTCCCTGGAACACTTGCTGGTGCTTCATACTGAGCTCATGTTCCTTGTTTCCAGCTGTTTCTACAAGTGTCCAGGAACTGTGTTGAAAAGAAAAGCCTGAAGGTCTGTAAAAAGCAGTACACACACATACTGCTTCTGCAGTACTTCTCCTTTCAAAGTTATCTTTAATACAGTAATTTTACTTAAAAATACACAGTCTGTCATACTATTGCTTTTCCAGGTGCAGAATTATTATAATTGCCATAGCATCGTTATTTAATTGTGAATAGGAGGGTGGCAGGGTCATACAATATCAAATAAAAAAAAGAGGTGGTCACAAGACACACTCTCTTCTAAAGACGTAATCTGCATTAAAAACACTTTAGAAAATCTCATTCGTTCTGTCTACATTTGCCCTTCTTTTCCTCTCCCCAGCTCCTCTTCAACTGCATGTAATTCTCTTCCACCTGGTCCCCGTCACCTGTGCACATAGGACTGTGAGGTGCTGAACAAGTTCAGCTCCCACTGAGGTCAGTGCCCTCATTGGCTCTGTGGCCCTCATGGCACTGAGCCCAGAATTCCCTATTTGGCCCCCCATTTTCTCCTCCACATACTTCCTGGTTCCCTTCTGCCCTGAACAGACTAGTCAGCAACTTGATCCTCTCCTCCCATAGACATATTGCCCAGTTGCTCATTCCCTTCTTCCCTGGACAAAAATATATATAGGAAAATATCAAAATATTAAGATATTAGTATATAGTTAAATATATTGAAAACGCTACATTCCTTTGTAGTGAGTTTTTGCATGTATATTTTTTAAAAACTTACATTATTCACTAAGCTTCCCAGCGCCAGCCAAATAATGAAAATGTTTATGTTCAAATACTTTCATCAAAAAGTCCAAAATTCATCAGAAAAATAATGTGATCAGGTGGAATGACTGCATTTCTTCTCACTCGATGTTGCATGCTTTTTCTCATGTCCCCTATTTTAATTTCCCTGAATAAATAAGCCAGGGAGATTTAACGAATGGCAAATATGCATCTGCTGTGTGGGTGAAAATGTTTAGTCTCACTATAAAGCTCATTGGTTTTCTAACACCCTGATTCTGAAGTACGTCAAATCTAACTAAAAACAAATGTACATTTCTTTCTTTCATTCAGTTTAGACATGGAAGGTAAATGTGGAGAAAACCTTCCACCATTCTAGCTGAAAAAGCAAAACTCCTTTGAAATGACTGGGAGCTAGAAGAGTATTCTGAGTACCAGCATGCAAATGAGCATATCAATTGTCCCACTTGCTCCAGTTCTTGTTTATTACTTCATATTCTTTATAGTATCAGTAAATCCCTTCTAGGCTGCTACTGTTATTGAAGAGAGGCCCGCCTGGGAATGTTTAGGTCCTTCAGTGGTAGCCCCAGGCCTAGATCTCATGTCTACTGAAATGGAATTCACTGTTAAAGGAAATACTGATGACAATTCTTTAGGCCACCATTAAAAAAAATCTGTTTCTGAGTTGAAACAGGCTGCTAAATATGTGAACAAATATTCCATGTTAGTCACTTACTGTACACATGCTGTAGGTCACATAGCTGTCCTGCAGTCCAGTCTTCTTCTAAACTGCTTACTAAACCCTTCCATAAAAAGTTCATAATGTTTTAAATTATAATATAAATCTACTGATCTGCTATTAATACAATTCCTGTTGCTGTCTGAGGCACACATGTGTAATTCTTCAGTGGCATTCAGTATTTTATCTGAAAGGTCTCTCTCGGCTGCTGCATCAATGCAAACCAGACTACACCCTAGTGAACAAAGGAAATTTAACTTTCATAAGTTGGTTTTAAAAATGCATTTACTTTGACTGCATTGAAATAATCTAAAAAAAGATGAAAAGCATCTTTAGCATGCCAAAAACATCTGGTTTCATATTTTCAGACCAAAAGGAAATTGCATGAAGACTAAAATCTTATGTTTTGATTTATATTATTATTGGAGGGCTGAGAAGCTGCCAGTCATAAAATAAAATTTTATGATGATAAATAAATAAGGAAAACACTCTGACAAAACATGTTGTGGAACAAAGCTGCATTTCAAGTTTAATTAACTGATAACAATGTTTATGATAGAAGAACTGTGCCACCAATTATACAGCTAGTAAGTGCATGCTACCAATGCAAAGACTGGCCTATAAAATGTGGCTAAAAAGGTTTCTCCTTCAACAAAATACTTCTAAACACAAAAGAGAAGATATTCTACATGCAGTAAATCACGCAGCAATTAAGACCCTCTCTGAAGACATTTATGAGTAGGTCTTTTATAGATGGTACGACAATTGCTCTGCTTCAATTGCACATTGTAAATTGCACAATGGTAGTAGCTCCTGCTTTCTAATATGCCTACTGATAGTGTCTGCAGCAACTGACAGGTTAGGGATTGTTACAGTATAGATAGAACTGTGGAGGGGGAAAGACAAAAAAAAAATGTTTTCATCTCTGCAGCACTTTGCTTTCTTCCAAAGCCTTATATGCAATTGTAACAAAGAGTTCCAGCAAGAAGATTATTTTAGAAACATGAAGATCAGCTGCATACTACAGGGAGAAGTGATCCTTAATCATATATGTAACAATTCAGCCTCTCTTCTGGTAACAGAGGCTTGCATTTAAAATTGCTACATACTTCCAGTCCTTGTGGTTTGAAGATATTGGGATCCCAGCCATGATATGCAGTATAAATAGTTAACATTCAGTTTATGCTGTACCATAATTTATCAGTTACTATACAAAATATAACATACAGGACTTTGTATTACAGATATTATGAATCAATTGCTAACATAATAGTGACATTTCTATGGCTAGGTTAAAAAGAAGTTGGATCATATCATGGGGCTACTATTTTTCAGCTTTTGGAATAATAGACTACTACATTTAGAAACTTCTGAATTTTACTGGTTCTGGAAACAGTGTATTAACTATTCAGCTCACACATCCTTTAAGTAGCTTTTCACCCTTTTACTGTCACTGAGCTGTTGGTTGGATTGATAGTTATTGTGGTTCTCACTAATACAAGTCCTGCTGGTTCCACCCCTCCAGCCCCAAAAGCCCAAACCTTTCAAGCCATAAAAGTTCAGATAGTACAACAATACATGATAGAAATATTTCAAATGTTTCTCCAAAAATATATTGGGATTTTTAATTATTGATAGTAAGGGGGTTATAATTAACAAAAAAAACCTCTTTGTAAAATTCAGTGTTTTGTAGGTAAGTAAAAGGCCAGCAGAAAGCAAAGAAGTTGTTGTGAAAAAATTCTGGAACTTTAAACTTAGTACAGTGTGCCAAGTAACCGTGCCATCAAAAACATTCTGGCGCACATTTGTTGATTCAGGATAATGCACAAAGTATTTGGAATCTGCATTTTCCCAGATTCCGTGTAGATTTATACACAGAAATTCATTTTTTTCTTTGGTAGTGTTCTTTCATCCATTAATTCTATGTCACCTCTCTTTCTGTGATAGAATTGTTGGCATCATTTCAGTTGTTTGGTCTGGAGCGTGGGTTCCCTCCCCTCCTTCTTTTTCTAGGTATATGTGGAATTGTCACCTTTTCCATTAATGAAATGAACTCATCCATATGCTGGAAGGCTGAGTTTCATTTGGTGTCTGGCTGTGTGCATGCCTGTGTGTGTGTAGAAGTTAACATCCTGTCTTCGGTGCTGTTGGGAATTAGTACTGGCATGTTTTGACTCATTATCTTGAATCTTAATCAGATGATGAACAAAAAATTAGTTCCATCAGCTGATGAAGGCTCAAGGTAATGAGTCAAAACATTCTGATAGAAATTCCCATCAGCACTGAATGGGACTTTACCTGATGTGGATATCCCCAGTGTGCTTCTACATATAACTGATCGATCTCCCTATTTTTCACCATATAGTAAACAATGATAATTTTTTTTTCTTTTAATTTTAATGATGACCCTGTGACAGGGCACTGGCATGAGCAAAAGTGAGGATGTTATGAACCTCAGTCTCAGATATTTGGTCTTCACCTTTCATGGGATGATTTAGTTGGGGTTAGTCCTGCTTTGAGCAGGGGGTTGGACTAGATGACCTCCTGAGGTCTCTTCCAACCCTAATCTTCTATGATGCTATGATTCATGAACATTTATGTGATTACGTTTTATTAGCACAAATGCTTACTGACAGCAAATTTTGGAGAAAAACTGTCAACTTTGAAATCTAAGCAAATGTCAAGAAATAATTTAAAAGAAGTTTTGCTTGACCCCGAGTCTCCTTGATACCTTTTGAGATTTTGTAATCACATTTAAAAAAAAAATGTTTTTCTCAGCCATATTGCTTTGTGTGAAAGCCCCATGCAATCAAAATGAGAAAGGAAACCAGCTAACAAAAATCTAGAGGAGAAAAGTGAAACTAGATTACAAACAAAGTTCTGTCAAGGAAAATAAACTAGAAAAGAGAGAAAAATATTTTTTTCTCTAATCACTTATCATTATAATAGCTTTAGATGTTACTTGTAATAATAGTAGGTAAAACATTTTCAGACAATAGCATTATTTTTAAATTGACTATTCCTTTAAGCCTACATGTTGAAATACTCTTGGGGAAATGAATTTTAAATTCATTTACTGACAGCTGATCCTCAGCCTTGGGGTCCTTCTGGATTCCTTCATGCTACTGGATACCTAACTAGCTAAGGATGTGTTCATTCCCATCTGTGACTTGCCAGAAGATTGCACCAAGCCATCCACACTGTAATCATACCATATAGTTATCCATGCATTAGTGACCTCTAGGCTTCATTATTGCAACCTATCTTTTGAAATTAAGCAACATGCCCAGAAAAAGCACCATGAGCTTCGAAATACAGCAGATTTGTCTGCTTAGCAACATAAATTGCCATGACTATCCACCTTAAGGTCTTTATTCTGATGATCAAAGCCCTCTATGTGATAGGACATTTCTGCCTGTGAGACTACCTCTCCCTACTTGACTATGACTCCTCAAGATAGCTACACTTCACTGGAACAATGAAACTATTGACCACTAGACCAGTGGTTCTTAATTTTTTTCCCGCTGAGGACTTGAAAATTGCCGAGGGTCTCATTGGATGACATAATGATCTTTCCAAACTTACCATTAGCTAACTATTGTAAAGCGCTTTGGATAAAAGTGCTATATAAAAAAACCCTTAATAATAATTAACTTTTTTTGTTCTACAAATAAAAGCACCCAACTCATATTTTAATATCAGTAGTCTTACCTTTCTAATGTGATGGATGTGCCCTCTCTCCCTGGCCACGGCAGCCCCCGAGCTGAGGCTGGGAAGCAGCGGGGTCTCTTCCCCACCACAGAGCTGAAGCTGGGAAGGAGTGGGGTCTCTCCCCTGCCACAGCAGCCCCCCGAGCTGAGGCTGGGAAGGAGGGGGGTCTCTCCCCCACCACAGAGTTGGGGCTGGGAAGGAGGGACATTTCTCCCCGGCAGCTGCACCCCTGGAGCTGGGGAAAGTCGTCTCTTTCTCTGGCCACTGCAGCCCTGCACATCCCAAATTCCTCCACCCCATCTTCTCACCCCACTGCCCCCTCCCACTTGCCCCTTATTCCCCCCAAGGCCACCAACTCACCTTACATGTGTATCTTCTCCAGGGTCCAGGCACCTAATTAGTGGAGCCATGCCTGCGCGGCTTCACTAATTAGATGGGTGACCCTTCATTCTCTCGTGTGTGGCCGCCCAAGCACGCACCTTAGAGAGAACTATCCGTGGACCACCTGAATGGAGCAGTGGTCCGCGGACCACAGTTTAAGAACCTCTGCACTAGAAGGAAGCTGCTGAGTGCAGGAGACAGAACTTTCACAGGAGCTGGGCCTAAACTTTGGGGCTCGTTTCTGCATACCAGGAAATAACAAAAACAACAGCTCTCAAAGCATTCATAATCATAAGCAAAACTCATCTCTGACTTGACTTTCTCTCACTAATGTGAGTCAAATGTGAATCAAACTATTTCTCCTACAAGCTGGCAAGGAAGACAGATAGTTATTGTCAGATACTATGAATAAGAAAATAAAGATTGATGTGGAGATGATACTGGATAAGGTAGAGAACTGGTCTGATCTGGTATGGCAACTAGAACGACTCTGATTTAAACCCAAGCCTGTGATGCAGATTTTGTCTTTGCTCACTATCATCTGCAACTGGTTCCACCACACCCTGTCCCGTGATGTCTCTTTTCTGAACCAACATCACATTCAGGTAAAATCTCCGTCATTCATTGGTCTGACCAATACTGTGCTACAAAGAAAAGATAAAATAAATGAAAACACATAGTACAGCGATATTCCATTTAAAGAGCTCAGGATATCTTAAGAACAAGCATTATAAAAAACACAGCACACAGTTGTCAGGGTGAAGGTAAAAAGATGTCCCCAAGGCAATCAGGATGTTTGAACTTGTAGGATATGTGCTGATGACTGCTGAATAAGACTGTCATCATCTAAAACGTAATAAATATTATTCCTAGCAGTGTCACTACAACAGGCACATGGGGTGTGAAATGTAGTTCCACAACAAAGAAGATTACAATATTTATTAAAGTAACCATCATAGTTAAAAAGACAAATTGCTGCTTTTGGTGCCTTAAAATAAATTAAATATACTCCAAAGCATTTTTTAAACGGTAAACAGCACACTTGAAGGAAATGCAGAATTAGGACCACCACTCTTTGCTAAATGTTGCCCTGATTTACAGTCATTCCACTAACTTCAGTAGTATTGCACGATGAGTCAGAGTAGAGTTCAGCACTCTGACTAAATTTTGATCTGAGACTGAGATCGGAGACTACTGATTACAATCACTATTGACTTCAGTGGACTTGCTCTAGATTTACCCTGGTATAACAGAGATCATTATCTGACTCTTGGACCCCAGTTTCTCCCCTGTGTTTCGACTGCATTAAATGATTACCTGGGTATTTCCCCAGGTGGCTTGGAGCTGGATTACTGCCTCTATGACACCTTCTCCTAGTCCCGTAGTTAGGGAGTATAGCTGGGAAAGAAGGTGTGTGGCCAGAGGACTGATGCTCCAGATACCCTTAGCTCTTGGGACAGCTTCTGGGAGCCACAGGCAGCTAGGAATAGTTGAGACCAGTTCTAAGGGTGCCCTAAAATTCCCTGGGGCTGACTGCAAGATCCAGGAGTCACAAAGGTAGTGTAAAGCCATCTTTGTCATCTCCCTACTTCCCAATCTTGGGCTATCTCCAACTTTCCTCAGACTAAAGTCAGACATAGTATAAGCAGGCAGAATTTTATTTAAGGTTTTAGAGTAGCAGTCGTGTTAGTCTGTATCTGCAAAAAGAACGAGGAGTACTTGTGACACCTTAGAGACTAACACATTTATTTGGGCATAAGCTTTCGTGGGCTACAGCTCACTTCATCAGATGCATGATGAACTCCATGATTTCAATGGCATTAGGCCACATTTTTGCCTGACACAAAGAGCCTAAATATTGCTGAGTTCTGAGTTCTCCCCTCGGTGGTATACCAGGCCACTCTTGCTCTGTGCTCTTTATTACATTCTTATTACCCTTAAAAAAAAGTGGGATAGAGAGAAAGAAAAGAATCTAGACACTAAGCACTAAACCCACACCTCTCTTTAGTATTTAGCACTTAAAGCATTTACACAACACATAGATAGACAGACAGACAGACAGACAGATACTTCAATAAAACACTCAGGATCTCAGAGCCAGCCTTAATACCAGATAGTTATAGCAATTAAATAAATAATATTTGCACTAAATACAGCATCTTTCTTGGGAGGATCTCAGTGCATTTATAACTCAATAATTAGACATATGCATACATCTAACAACACAAAAAAGAACAGAATGCAATTTAGGGTTATTTGTCCCCTTGAGCCGTTTATCCTGTCTGTGATGGCAGCAGTCATTACAGTAGGAACTACTAAATGGATAATACACTTTCACACACGGGAGTGTGACAGCAGACAGAGCAGAAAACATGCCTCATGGAAAATGCTTTTTTTCAGTTTAAAACAAAAGTAAAACCAAGCTAATACAATTCAGAAAGGGGGAAAAAGGCTGGGAAACAAAGGTAAATAATTGTCCCTTTGGGTTTTCCTACAAAAACTACCTCAAATGTGCAGCGATGCCTTGAGCTAATCTCTCAGTACTTTTTATAGCTTCAGTTAGAAAATGTGCCTCAATGGCTGATGATGTTGGCATGGCTGTTGCCACATGTATGTAATGCCTGTGTGTGGTAACTAACTGCTCTCTTCATCATAATAGGGACAGGACACCAATATTTATCACATTCCCTGCTTCTTCAGCCCCCGCTCTCTCCCAAAAAGATGCCTTCATTTTAAATCAATTTATTTTTCAAAGCTTTTGACTTGGTCACAATAAGGTAGTGGGAGGTAGGCTTGAATGGACGAGTGGCTGAAGCAATACTTTGCTACACCCGCAAAGTTTAGCTTCATGGTAAAGTTGAGCTGATTGAATCTATCTTGGTGACATCTGTAAAATAAGTTTAACGGTTTCAAGCTACACCCTTTGTAGGATCAAACATCATGATGCTGCGACTACTCCCCACCCAATATTTCTTTCTTTGAGTTTTCCTGCAGGATGCATGGCCATTCATTTACAGAGACATCTCTACTTTCAGATTTTGAGGTCAGGATAATAATGAATATTTATAAACAAACAAGCAAATAAACTTTTCAAAAGCTGGCATTTACAATAAAGGTTTATACTGTAGTTTGCCCAGTGAATGAGCCACCATTGCAAACTCTATGTCCTCTCTTGACTTATGGCATAGAGGATGTGGCCAAAGAAATGGGAGCACAACCAGTGAATCACTTTGGCAATACTCGGCAGGTGTTTTGGCCCCTTGTAGCTATAACTGGCTGGCATCAAACTAACAGAGCTGTAAGTGGTTTCTACAATGCCACCTATCAAATACTGGTCACAGCAGAGTATACACCCTTCATATCTATTTTAAAAGAGAAAAAAATGCTATTCCATCACCAAGAATGATATTTGTAGGACCCACCAAAACAAAAATACATTGAGATCTTTTATCTCTGCTTTTTTGGTGCCTAATAAAACACAATTCCCAGAGATGTACAGGCCTCACCGATAATACTAATGCACAGACAAAGCAATTTTGACATAAGGAACTATACACAGTAGTGTGAAGATGCTATTAAAAACTATGAGCTTAATTACAATTCAGCTTAAAATATGGTGAACAAAATGGATGTTTGCCAAATAGAAAGAGACAAGCTGATGGGGAAAAAATAGTTTTAATCTTTTTATGAGGGTATGATGAAAAATAAACCTGATCCTGCCTGGGCTCAGCCCCTCTGGGAAGGAGCTGAGCCCCCAAAGCTCCCACTGAAGTCGTGAAGTTGTGGGTCCCCAAAGATCTGGCCCAAGCAAAGAAAAATATTACACAACATTTTAAAAGTTTTTGGCAATATTCTTTTAAGCACTCAAAACAGTCTTCTATGAATGTTTATTAATGATAATAAGCAGGGTATTTGGGCCTACCGAGCTCTTCTTATTCCAGTGTTTATACTTAAAGGCTTTGGAAGCAAGGGTGCCTGCAAACATAATTTGCTAAATTTTCATAACATGTGTACCTAAGTTAAATGCACTCACCTGTAAGTAGGTAACTACATGTACAGAGTATGAATTTACATGCCCCTTCCCAATTATCTGACTTGCATTAGCAAACCTGTACTAGGTCTGAGCCAACTCCCCCTGAAGTAAATGGGAGCATTTCCACTGATGTTGACAGATGTTGGATCAGGTCAACTTTCTGGGTGTGATCCAAAGACAATTAAAATGAGTAGAACTACTTCTGGCCCTTTTGGCACAAGCACACCTGTTTTGCAGACACAGTTTTGACATGTGGGTTTGAAAATGTGGTGCAGTAAGCTTTGTACTATGTGCAGGGCTATCATCAGCTCTCTTGGGCTAAGAGCAGAATAGCACAGACAGAATGCAGCTTCTTACAGAGTGCTCAGTCATTTTCACTGCAATGAGTTATGTGCAGATCATTTACATTTCTTGAACAGGGTATATAATACATAAGTACTAATACTAATAAGTGTGCAAAAGCAACCCTTATTTGTAATTGTAGACAAGGGCTGGCCATAAGATTAAGAAGGCAGGGTGGGGGTGGGGGGTGGAAATCCTATATAACCAGCTTCAAAGTTATAAAATAAAAAAAAATATTAAAAATAAATGATTGGATTACTGTCTGAATAATTAAACATGCATACATTTTACAGGACAAAAGCATCTATAGCTCTTACTCTTTATTTACAAAGAACAACATGTGACTTGTTCTATCCACATCATCTGAGTATAAACCAATAAGGGAAAATACACATGGTCATGGTGAATAAAAACCCTTCTAAGAATCTTGAACAAGGATCGTCACAGGAGTTCGCATATTGTAGGACCTAGAGATTAGGGTGACCAGGTGTCCCGATTTTATAGGGACAGTCCCGATATTTGGGACTTTGTCTTATATAGGCACCTATTACCACCCCCCCACCCCACCTCCTGTCCCGATTTTTCACACTTGCTATCTGGTCACCCTACTAGAGATAGATATCTGAATCTAACCCATGTAAGGGAGCTTAGGGTACTGCTGTAGACCGGGGAAGAGATTTCAAAACAAAGAAAGAGGAGAGAAAAATACCAAAAAGAACTTTGTTCTCCCCTCCTTCCACACCTTTTTTTGGTCTTTCTGAACTTGGTGAGGTTTCTGATTTTGCTTAAGATTTTGTGTCTCCATAGCACACAGCAAACAGCAAAGCTGAGACAGTACTCCCACATCATTGATTACTAGCTTCAGTGACTCCACAGTGAGTAATGTTGTGCTTTGAACTTCTATAGCACCTGCCAAAGTATCTAAAATATTAAATAATTCATCCTCACAACACCCATTTTGCAGATGGGTAAACTGAGTCAAACACACACAGTGAGATTCCCCCAGAAGAGTCAGACCCAGGTATGACACACCGGAGGTCTGACTCTCACCCCTCCACTTTAACAAATTATCATACTACTTGTCATAATAAAAAGTCAAGAAGAAGAAAGAGAAACAACTTCTTTTATTTGTAAGCATATTTGGCTGAGAAAACATGTTCCGATAAAGTAAACTGAGGCTTGAGGAAGCCCTAGTAGCGGCAATTCTATCCCTAGCAAGTGACTGTGTGGACAATGCAAGAGACTTACTGGAATGTGAGGGCTTTACAGAAGGGCAAGGTAGCACCTTTGGGATTCTGAGCATGCCAAAAATATGTATATATCCAGTCTTGCACTATGTTTTAGGTAGGCAGGCAAGCAAGCTTTAATTTGTGAAATACTAACTTTTGCAACAGATAAAAAGGCAAGTAGTAGCAATTATTTAGCTGAGCCGGGTACATAACCTTAATACAATGGAAGGAAGATATTTTTAGAGGTTTTGGTGGTATTAGAGAGTTGGGTCTAGGAACACTGGGCATAGGTGTTATTTCATCCCTTTAATTTGTATTCAGTTTGCAAAGCATTTTGGGAATCCTTCTAGATGAAAGCTGCTAGATAGATATAAGTATTGCCACCATATCGCTAGATGCATTGACAGCAAAGTTACTTCCAATAATTAAAAACAAAAAACAAAACTATCTACTATAAAGCCAATTTCAATGAGACATGGGCTGAAGCCCATACTTTGCAGTAACCAGTCATCCCAACTCTACGAGACCCACTCCACTGCCATTAATTCGCACTTAGACCTCCCACTGATTTCAGTAGGAATTGTGCATCTAAGTCCATTTCAAGAGTGGACCCTTCATGGAATTTTAAATGGCCTGAGTCCCTGCAACTAATAATTGGATATTAGGACTATCCACGCCAGGAAGAGCTTATTATTATATGAATATTGTTTTTTCTAGAGTTGGGTCCAGTTATGAAGATCAAGTGACAGGCCTTGCTGGTGCTCAAATAGACCTTTTGGAAGCAAAAATGGATGAAGTTACTTTATGCAGAGCTAAGCTAAATTTCACTACACAAACCTGGCTGAACATCTCTTGGAGCAAATAAAGAAGATAAGGGCTGGTCTACACTAGGCCCGAAGTTTGAAGTAAGATACGCGACTTCAGCTACGTAAATAACGTAGCTGAAGTCGAAGTATCTTATTTCGAACTTCAAAGTACTCACCCCTGGTCCACACCGCGGCGTGCAGGCTCCCCCGTCGACTCTGCCTGCTCCGTTCGTGGAGCAGGATTACCAGCGTTGACGGGGGACCACTTCCTGGTTCGATTTATCGCTTCTAGACAAGACGCGATAAATCGAACCCAGAAGATCATTCCGACGCGTCTGACAGAGCTGGTAAGTTTAGACTAGCCCTTAGGAGAGATACAGCAGAAGAAAAGTTTGAAGGACGCGCCTGCTGAAGACAAAGGATAGTAGTGCTTGTAGGATGACTCTCTCTTGCTATATAGAACAGGACATTGCTCCTCTTTTGCCCAGACATTTTGACTAGGAGTTGGCCTTTTCCCCCTTGATTTAGGCCAATACTGTTTTTCTAGACTATTGTCCTGTAGCTCAATGCTATGGTTCAATCAGTTTGAAAACAGAATCCAAGAGAATTAAGTCATCAGGTTTAAAGTTATAGTGTGATAAACTGAAAGAAATGTGTGGATAGTATGAATAATTCTGCCCCTAGTGGAAATCTACAACTAGTTACTTATCCTGTTTTCTCCTTCCAGTCCTTGAAAGGAATTATAACTCTCTTCTTCTGCCCTCCACTCCCTCTCCAACTTTTGAAAAAGGTTCAAAAAATCTGGCACTAAACACTGAACTTTGTTTTCCTCTTGCAACCAAGAAACTAAAATGCATAAAATCATATATTTAAGATGGTATTATCAGCCATATACAAAATGAAGTTAGTGTCTTTTCAAATTCCTGAGCCACAGTCTCACTTTTTTGATGCAATATGTACCACTGAGCAACTGCGTCAGTAAAAAACTCCACAGTGTGAAGCATGATCATGTTGAGATGACATGGAAACCTTAGAAATCTTAAAAGTCATGTATGAAGACTTTTGGAGGGATAGCTCAGTGGTTTGAGCATTGGCCTGCTAAACCCAGGGTTGTGAGTTCAATCCTTGAGGGGGCCATTTAGGGATCTGGGGCAAAAATTGGGGATTGGTCCTGCTTTGAGCAGGGGGTTGGACTAGATGACCTCCTAAGGTCCCTTCCAACCCTGATATTCTATGATTCTATGATTCTATGAAATGTAAGAAAATAAAAAAAAAGAAACACAAGAAACCCGTATTGAAAATTTTACTACAGTTAATACTCGTAAAGTATACTGAAGATGAGAAGCATATTAGTTAATGCTTATGAGTTCTCACAACATACCTATGAAGTACAGTAGTATTATCTCCATTTTGCAGATGGAAAAACTTATGAGCGTTTGAATGACGTTGCTGATTTCACATAAAGAATGAGTGTCTAAACCAGCATAGGAACTCAGATATCCCTCATACTAAAGAGCTGTCTTGAATTCTGCAGTGAACATGTGGTATCAGTAGAGGGGAGTGCTGAGTTTCCAGCGCTTCCAGAATCCCATTTCATTCATCCCAAGAGCCAAGCTACATAAGCAATCACAATCATTTCATTTACTTTAATAAAGAACATGCTGGTCTTATTACTTCTTTTCTTACACAGGCTGGATTTATGGCTATACCAACAAGAAATGGAGTTGTATGATGAAATCTATCTGCAGAGTGTCTGTGTGTGGCAGAATGTGTGTTTGTAGCCAACAATGGAGAATCAGCGAGCGCTCACTGCAACCTTGAATGAAGAAGCTATGCTTCCCTATGGGTCTAAATTAATTTATTTCTGACCAGGAAATATTTTAGCAGAAATAGAAGAGCAAAATTAGTGAAGATGCTACAGACTTTCAAGGGAGGGTAATAGTAACTGCTGAATTGAAACTGTAAGGGGGGAAAAGGTCTATGAAACCAAGGTAAATTCATGCTTAGCAAACACACAGGCATGCTATATTCGTTACTGTGGTATAAGATTTAAAATTATTAAAGCTAATGTTAAAAAGTTATATAATACATAGGTTGAAAAAAGAGTGTCTGCACATCTGGGGATAGTGCTTAGATTATCCACAAATACAAAGTTTGCTTTAAAAGTCATAAGATATATATAGTGCTTAATCAGCAATAGCCCAAATTTAGGTGAATATATTTAACAATACAGTTTAGCTATTAGCATCCAAGTATTTGAGTACATCACTCATGAAAAGTTATAAAGAGAGTTGGTTGTGGAAAAAAATATATCAATGAGTGAAGATTGTCCCTCAGTAATTGAGAATTTAGGGTAGGTTGTCCCTTTAGAAAATACAATCCATCAGGGAAGTATTTCAGTTACTTTCCCGACTACGCTTCTCATCGGCACTCCAGCTCATCTCCCTGGTATTGCCGATGTGATATGTTCTATGTAGATGTCCCTCGACCACATGATGGCATCCGACACCATGAGTTGCCACATCAGCTGAACGTAGCATTGACCAAGTCCGCATTCTCTCAGCACTCGCTTGTTACTGGGGTCCCATGAGCCCAGGGCTCTGATGATCTGTGTGTCTGAACTTGGTAACCATTAGCTCTCAAGGTGTCAGCCAGAGGGATGTATTTCTCCACCTTTTGAGCTCGAGCGTCACAGAAGGCCGGGGTCCTGTTCTCGAAGGGCACTGTGATGCCCACCATCATGATATAGGGAGTAGACTTCAGGAATGGTTTCAAGAGATGCTCCCAAAACATCAACAGCTCTCTCCACCTTTGCAGTAGTCAAGTCGGGTTTTGCCTTGGCAATCTTACACATCGCTCTTACTGCAGGGACAGCTATCTCTATATTAGTCTGAATATTAGTCTTTCCACAGTGAAACTGTGGCAGATTTCCCTTCCTCTCTTCAAGTCTTGATTGAAGTAGCAGCAAACCAGCATGTCTTGCATCTCTAAGGATCTGTTCAACTCTCAAGCAGTTTAGTTCTTTTCCTGCAACTCCTTTTTTGTGGGGGTCCCGTTCCAGGAGGCATTCAATAAGCAACACATAGGCAGAGAACTTCTCTCCAGGTTCCTTCTGCGAGGTTTGAAACTTAAGCAGGACATCTGCTCTAGTCTCAGTACTTCCAAAGACTGCCTCCAATATGGAGAGAGAATCTGTAGCAGTGGCTTCTGGGTTGCTAACCCTGAGGGATCGACTGGAATCTGCAGCAGATCCTCTTAGGCTTTTTACCAGTCTTTTCTTTTTTGTCATTCAGAGCATGGCCATTCCTGGTCCATTTGAATGGCATGCTCAAGCCAAGTAGCTTGTTTGCCTCCCTAAGAAAAATCTGCAGTCATTGGCAGTGTTTTCCCTCAGACTGGGGTCACATGGCTTTCTCTAGCACTTGTCCAATGGCCAGTATTCACAATTCAGGACTGGATGCAACAGTGCATCCTCCTGGTGCAACGAATCCAGTTAGGTCCTGCATGCTTTGGCCTTTGGACACCAAACATCCCCGAAGCGTCTCCCTGAAGCCTTTTGGAGCTGGAGGAGCATCAGGATACTTAATCATGGACTTCAATGTCCATTTGGGTTCTCCTTCTCCCCAGGACACAAAATCTGGTATAATGGTATATTTCAATACCTTAACATGTATGGTTAACAATATTGCTAGTTTATAGGAAGCAATCCCTAGCTTTAATTAAAAGTTATTTTAGAATAAATATTTTATAGTCAAGTGCTAATAGCTGTTCAGTTCCATGTAGTTTAAAGATATGTTTCACATGGCCATAAACACAAATGTGTAAATAAGGATTAAGGTAGAACATAGTGGATTAACATAATTTTCATGCATAAAAACTTTAGGTGAGAGAAGGCTAGCATAAAATCTATACATAATTTGTGGTCTTAAAGAAGTGCCTCAGCACTGTGCTGGCCTTCTGCATGAGGGAGAATTTTACCCTGTGTAAACAAATACAAGAAGCTAGCAATTGACATAGAGCCAGGCATAATTTTTTTGTCCAAAACATTTTGGGGGGGACAAAAATGCAGATTCTGGCATCAAAACATTTTGCAAATTCATGTCAGTTTTTCAAAGTTGTTTGTGTTTAAAAGAAACAAAACAAAAATTCTGAAAAAGTCAAAATGTTTCATTTTGACATTTTTGAAACAAGAAGTTTGAAATTACTTTTTTTTACTAGAAATTTCCTTCAAATGTATTTTTATAATTAAAAGTGCAAAAGAAAAGAAGTCTACTTGAAATCAAAACAAAACTTTGTTTTGTTTTTTTACCTTTGTGGTTTGCCAAAGATTTTTGGTTTGACCTGAATATTTTGTTTGTTTGTGTTTTGGAATTGCCAGTGAACTGAAAAATCTACAATTCACCCAGATCTAACTGACAGAAGTGTGATACGTGTTTATACTCTTTTTTTTTTTGCCTAGAGCAAAGCATATACACCTGCATATCATATGGCCCTGGAGTTAAAGTGTTGCTTGTAAGAATCATATTTTATACTGTTAACTTTTTTTTCCAATCTGGTTAATATTTGAATTATTCTATAAGGTAAAATTAAATTTTGCTTTGTAAAATGGTTTAATAATTGGGAATACGCTGTATTTATAATTGCTGGATTAGAATTGTAGTTGTCATGGAATATATAACATCTTAGTTATTTTAGGAATAAGTGGATTATGTATAGACTAGCCAAAGATCAGCATTTTTGGAGGATGCCTAAAAAGTATTGAAGAGGTGCTAAAGCTTATATATTATTGTTGCCTATGTTTAATGTTACTTATTGGGAGTGAAAGGAAGGCTGAAGTTTTCCACTGATGAAAATAGTCCGTTAACCTTTATTGCACAGATATGAATTTGTAGGTAACGAGAGCTAGTGCTTTAAAAAAATATATCTATAGAATATATATACACACACTTCTTTAGAAAGTTTATTTTTACTTCATAAATCAAAAAACCATTATGAAGTTGTCTGCGTGAATAGTGATCTTGCAATGTCTGTGTACAACTAAACTGAGTTTGAACAATTACTTTGAAATCATGAAATTATTGTATCCATCAGCTAACAACTTGCAGCTAAATTCAAATGGTCCAATGCAGAGTGAACCACATTAAGTGGAACTGAAACAAAATATTACATAAAAGAAGGAAGCATTCATAAAACAAATGAACAAAAATCTCCCAATATTTGAGTAAGTTTGGCATTAAATTTCCCAATGCGTAAGTGACAAATTCTGGGCTTTGGAAACCAGCAATGAAGAGCTGTGCTCACATCAAATTTCCCTAATGCGCATCTACATTACAAAAATGTAGTAATGTAGTTAAAAGTAGAACTCATAACTTTAGCAATAGCCAGCAACAGTGTAGCTGCCCTTGTGCTAAACTGCTAGCAGAGACAAGATTTCCATCCCTTATATCTAGGATCCTGAAAGCAGACTGAATCCCATATATATATATATATATATATATATATATATATATATATATATATATACACACACACACACACACACACACACACATGCGCATTCTTCAAAGGAGCTACTAGCATAATAGCATGTCACACTATGTGTGTGTGTACATTTGTGTGTGCATGCACATTGTGTTTGGTTTTAATCCATATCATTATTAAAAAATCTGATAGTAATATTGGTACTTTGAGTTAGGCCCACAATCATCCCAGAAGTAGAGCAGGTTGTTTTGGGTTCTGCAGAAAGCTGAATAATCCTAATTACCTTGACAGTGGTATTTATGTTTTTCGCTGGCTTTTCCTCCCAATTTCTGGGGCTAAGATAGATGAGTGACAGTTTTCTGACCATATATGTTCTGAATTATAGTGAAAACATCAGACATCTTATTACTCCAGCCTACAAATTATTCCCCGAGGCACTAAAAGAGCCTGTGAAAAATGTAAACAAACACAAACAAAAGAACTCTTAGGAACAAAGGAAATGCCCTACTCGATCAGAGTAGTCTGTCAAGTCTAGTATCCTGTCTCCAACACTATCAGAGGCCTCAGAAGAGGCAAGAATCCTCATGAAGGCCAACTATGAGGAACTTGCACACAGGGGATGTTTCTTCCTAACTCCAGACAGTCAGTGGATAGCTATGCCTTGAAGCATGAAGGTTTATATCCCTTATGAGTTTTTTTAAAAATCCTAACTAATATAGTTGTAGGTTCACGGTATTCATACATATAAATGTCTATTTTTTTAAACTGTACTAAACTTTTGGCCTCAATAATACTTTGCGACAATGAATTCCACAGGTTAATTACTTGTTGTATGCAAAAAAGTATTCCTTTTATCATAAGTAATATGCACTGGATGTTCCCTTGTTCTTCTGTTATGAGAATGGGGAAGAGTGAGCACCAGATTTACCATCTCTAAATCATTCATTTATTTACATACCTTATTTAGATCCATGTCTATCAACTCCATAAACATAAGGAAACATTTTCATGCCTTTAATTATTTTTGTTCCCAGTCTCTGAATCTCTTCTATTTCTGCTATACCTTTTATGAGTTAGGGTGGCCACAACTTAGAGCTGGACAGAGAAAGGTAACGCCATTTTGTGGAGGATTTTGATATTTCAAAATCTAGTTTTATTCTCATTTGCAGTGAGAGCCCAACATTTTGAAATTCTGTGTGAACAGGAATGGAGCTCCAGTTCGAGAGTAGTCCACCTGGTGGACTGCTCCAGAACCGCAGATCCTGGATTGCTTCCTGTCCCCCGCTCAGGGGTAGGCTCCATGGCAGGCTGCTCCAGTGCTGCAGACCCTGTAAACCATGGGAGCTTGGGCTACTGGCCAGCTTCTGTGAACCTGGGATCCAGCACTCTCAGGATTTCCAGCCCCTTGTTATTCCCCTGGTGGACCAAGGGGAGCCGGGAAGCCCTGGGAACCCCACTCTGCAGCAGCCAACCAGGAGAGCTTTGGGGAGCCAAGAAGCCTGGGAGCTCAGTTTAGGAGCCAAAGCTCCCAATTCCCTGTCAGTCAACCAGGTGAGCTACTGAAGAGCTGGGAATCAGGAAAGTAGGTGAACTGGCAGGCAACCAGGCAAGTTTTCATCACAACTTAAACAAAACTGAGCCTTTTTTTGTGAAATGTTTCAATTTCCATGAACCAGCATTCACCTTCAGAAAAAAAAAAGTTCTGTTCACCTAGAACTGAACACAGGGTGCGCACGTACCTTTGATTTATGTACCAGCATTACAATATCTCCAGTGTCATCTTCTATCCCATTTCTGTCTTATGCAACCTAACGTTTCATCTGCCTTTTTGACTGCTGCTGATTATTGATCGAATATTTTCACTGAGCTGTTCACAATGACACCCACATCTTTTTTAAATGATTACAGTTAATTTAGAACTCAGCAATATCCATGCATAAAGTTATTCCTTCCAATGTCCATTATTGTGCATTTATCTTAATTTAATTTCAACTACTACCATGCTGTTCATTCACCTAGTTTTGTTAGATTCATCTGCAGTGATAGTTTCACATTCAAGCCTACTGCAACTGCAAGGAAATTGTTTATCTCTCCTCTATGCAATGAATTCATCATCCTATTGTGGTGCCCATATGCAATTAGTATTACTTATTTTGTTACAGTAGCTCCCAAAGGACTTGATCAGAATAAGGGCCCCCGTTATGTTAGGTGCTGTAGAAATATCGAGGAACACTGAGTCTCTGCCTGGAACAGCCAACGATTTAAGAATTAGAATGCCATAATACTTGCCAATCAGCTGATCTAGCTTCAGCCTTTACATTGAACTCCTTTGCATTTGTGGGTTTTAAAGTCCGGATCATCCCTTCCTCCAAATAAATGTACCCTTGGGAGAGTGCCTGGGAGATAACCTCATCTAGAGTTTTCTAGTATTCTTCAAAGATGGGAAGAGAGTTGTTTGTCCTTCCAGGAAACAACCAGTGGTTCTATTCCCAAGATCCACAGAGCACTCAGAATCCACAGAAGACCAGAGCATTCAGAACTGGCTCTGGGATCGCTGGTATACTCCACCCCTCTTTGTTCCTCTGAAGCACAAATCCCATCTCAGAAAGTTTAGGGTGTGGTTGGGGTAGCTGGAGGGAGTCAGAATGTGTGTATGTGGGGTCTTTGGGTAGGTGGATGGGGAGGTAGAAAGGTTTTCAGGAAGTGGGTTGAGAGAGCCAGGAGTAGATCTGATTGGTGGCGTGAACCTGGGGGTGGAGTAGGAGATTCTGGAGCAGCTTCTCCCATTCTACCCATGTTCCCTTCAGTGCCTCCCTTTCAGCCCATAGCCCCATGTTCTGCTTCACATGATGCGCCCATCACCTATCCCATTCTCTCCCCTCTATCTCTGCCCTTTCCTTTTCCTTTTCACTAGGGCAACCAGATGCACCCATCACTACCACCTACTGGCTACTCCATGCTGGCTTGGATCCAGCAGCAAAAGCAGTGACAGAAGGGAGATCATCAGCTCAACTGTGCACAATTCCTCTGCCGTAGTGACCCTCGGTGGCCAGGAGGAGAATCAACATATTCCTTATGGGTGACAAGGCAGGTCTGCCAAGTGCAGGAGGGTCACAGAAGATGCTTAACTCTTGGCAGCCCTGTGCAGGAATGGGGGAGGAATAATCGCCAATATTGTTCAGACAAGATGGCCTTAGGACTTGGAGGCCCGAGGTTCATGTCGAACCAAACTTGGAAAGTCACACCTGTTCTGGGTCTCACAACTGAGAAAGCATGACTCCATTCCAACATTGTTGTATGTGGACATAGTTTCCAGCATCTCTCAAACCTATATAGGCCAAAGAGCCTTGTATGGGTATTATTTCCAACGTTTTCAAACTCAATACAACACAGAATAAACGTAAGGTAAAATAGAATTCTGGCCCAGGAATGACTCACCTAGCAAGGTAAATCTTTTTCTTGGGGGGTCCCACACCCAACTCTTCCTGGTTCTTTTAGAATCTACATGGCCTCCCTGGATGGATGTTGAACCAACCACAACTGCTTTCCCTCCTTTCCTAATCAGAGCATAGGGAAGGAAGCACCTGTGCTCAATTACTCCCTGCTATTGGCTTCTTCCCACCCACTCCCCTCACCTTTGTTTATGGTCAGGAAAAGAAGAAGAGATGTTTCTGGTCACAGAGGTTCACCCTGTTACACAGCCCCTAATTATTACTGTCTTCAATATGATTTACTTCTGAATTAAGGTGGCTAACATGCTTTGATTAATGTCCCATGGCCTGTGTTATGTATGCTCCAACATAGGTATTTTCCAGACATAATGTAAAACAAAGGACTGGATTCTGGTGTTGGCTGTATAGGGGCAACCCCATTTGCCTTTGGCATGCATGCATGTATCCAAACATACATTACAATATGCTCAGCTTCTGTAGTTAACACTTGTTATTTCTTATGCTTGGGTCATTTATCAATGCTAATACCTACCCGGATTTCTAGCTGTACGTTCTCTTCCTGTAGTTTTTCACTGTATCATTTTGTGGCTGTTTCATTTCTGTTTAATATTTGCTTATTTTAGTACAAATCCCTAGAGCTGAACCCACAAACCAAACAAATACTCTCAGAAAACACAGAGCAGCTCAAACGTCCTTGGAGACACTCAATTTTTTGTTTGCCACCATTTGTCATCCTCTGCTCAGAGAGATCAACAGTTTTTAGCACACAGATCAATATTCTCTTAACCCAGACCTAATCTAAGGAGAGTTTCCCCGTGTTTCACCTTGGCCTACTCCTATGTGCCAGAGTTGCCCTTTTTTTCAGCAATAATTTTGTCTGTGTAAGACAGCAATTTTTCATCCTTTGGTCAAAACTGGTGACAAAAGAGGGAATAATGGTTCCTGACATATCAAATGATAGATTTGACACATGGCATGCTGAGCTGGGAGCTTTCACGTGCCAAAGTAGAAAGACAGATAAGCAGCCTAATGGCCCTCCTGACATTGCTGCCTCTTTTTTTTTCCTGTTATACCAAAACAGTCTCTACTATTTTTTTTTCCTAAAGAAGTTTTTCTATAACTCTGGGCAGGAAGCAAGGCAATGCACTGCACTCCAGCCCAAAATAAACGTTTCCCTGTCCTGTAAAATGATCAATCTATGCCCTTTTCCTCCAGCACAGTAAGGGCAATACAACATGCTGCTTGAGGAAATACTAACAAATATAGCCAGTGAGAGGGAAACAGATGGGACTAAGAAATTAAACCAGCAGATTTCTGGAAGGTATTCAAAGAGTAGAGTTTATAATACTGAAACAGAACTGCTCTTTACTTTTTTTTTAAAGCAATGATACTCAAGATTTACCTTCAGCAAGACTCAAATTCTCTCCCCATTAAATCCTACTGCTGAATGACACAAAAGTTTTCATTTTGTTATCACTCTGATAAACATAAATTTCATGTTACATAAGCCAGTGCCAGTCTGGAGATACAAGGCGTGCAAGTTTCTCTAGCTTTGGTACTCTGGGACAGACATAGTGGTCTGTGTACCACAGGGCATGGCTCCAGGCATGGAATCATGTTACATCTTTACACACAAAAGCTTCTTTCAGAATCTAAACTAACATAACAGGAACAATTTTTATTCCTGTATGGTTTCCTCTGAAGCATGTGTTCACATTTAAAATCCTGACCTATGTGTCATTTGCCTGCATTCAAAGTTATTTGTATTGCTTTGGTATTACAAAGCAACAGCCAGACCTAACCTCACTTGCTTACCAATAGCCTCTGAACTTTGGCAAAATGCTATTTATCCTCTCCAGTATTTTTTTTTCATTTTTTTGTCTTTTCCATATTTTACAACCAGACAGTTGTGTTAGTAGCTAGATTATTTTTTTCCACTGTAATAGTTCTACAGACATTTAAAATTTGATCCAATAAAGGAATAAAAAGAAATTATTCCAAGGAGAATGTTGCACTCACAAGGTCATCAAACATCTGAATCCGATGTTTGTCAGCCTGCATTTAAAAATACCTCAGTATTCAAAATGCTGTAGGTTATTTCTTCAGAATTTCATATATGCTTAAATATACATGTCATACATAAGGGAAACATTATACATATAGATCAAATACATTTTTGGTTCCCTCTAAGCTAGTTTGTTTTCTTTCTTTCTTGCCCCCTCCCCCTTAATGAAAAACATTTTTCTTATAAGTACATACTTGAGCACATTCTATGGTATTTTTCACAGCTTCTACATTTTTGACATTTCAACCCAACTTGCAAATAGTAGAAAGCAGAATGAAGAAGGTAAAACTACAATATTTAACTTTCTTCATACTGCACTACACAAAACAAAGAAAATAAAGCCAGATAGCCACTCATTTTAAAAAGCACACATATTTTTTTAAAAAACCACCACGGTTAAAAAATGTTATTAAAAATCATAATGATCCAATGAGTTAAGAAAAAAATGAATCACTGCAAGGCATAGATTTGTTCATTTCTTTTTCTGTCAAAATTTCCAACAAAAAATAAGCATTTGGAAGGAATACCTAAGGGAGAAATAAAGTTCTTTACTGAAAAGTCTTTTTCACTGAACATGGAGACTCACTGTGGATATTGTATGTGCAATGTATTGAAACAACTTGTGACTTGCATTCTGCTCTACTAAAAATAAAGTTTAACTAAAGCTAAATTTACCTTAAGTATGCTCCACTATATTAAAAAGATTTTATATTACAAGGCAAATGTAAAATATCCTTAAAGCACTAATCCTATTGTTCATATTGCCTTGAGCTCACCTTACAATAAACTTCTCGCAAATTATTACTTTGTGATTTTGCTGGCTTCTACCAGCATATGTTATTTGTCAAAGTATTCTGATTTATCGATTTGGTTTGAACAGCAAAGCACACAAGAGAATATAAGGAGTTAATATAATGTTTCTTGTTGTAGAATTAATCAGATTCATATTAGCAGTAGTAAATGTCATGTTGGCACCTTTTCTTTCTCACACATTACAGTTTCAAGTCTTTGCTATGAGGAAATAATGAAGTAAAGATATGCAGTGCCATATACCATGCATCTTTTTTGTCAGTCTGCATAAGAAATGAATTGTATCTGCTACTAAGGGGGTCATGGGGGCAGCAAGTTAAGAAGAATGCTTAAAGAAAGGACATGTCAAAGGAAACAAGAACTTATTTTTTTCAATACTTTCTAGCAGTACTGCAGTTTTGGAAATGAAATGTTCATAATAAATACCCACCTATACTGAAACAGTTTATTGCTTTTCATTGCTGCAAAGTTAACCCTGGTGACCAAATAACCTTGAAGTCCCCACTGCAAACTCATGAAGATCAATAAAAAAAGGTCTAATGTTACAAGCCCTAAAATTCACACTCCACTAGGAGAGTGATCAGTGGGGAAAATGCTACTTTATTGGGAAGATAAAAAACTTAGGACTGGAAAAAGATAATGCCAAACGAGACCTGTATCTCATAAGGCTATCTCAGAGTATGCTTTTCTTTTTCATAATGCCATTCTTCATGGTTAATCACGAAAGACAATAGATGAGCAAAATAATTCCTCATTTCCCAGTGACAGCAGTAAGAAAAACCATGTGTTAGACAGGCGAATGAAGAGGAAAAGGTTTTGCTGTCTTGGGCTAAAATTTTAGATTTCCCCTAAAACAAGTGCCTTCTGTCTCAGGAAATACTGCTCCATACGTGTGGAGGGAGGTTTCCCTTAGTTCAGGCAGAAGCAGACTGTCAGTCTGCAAAAAAATGCAGTTTACATTTGTGAAATAACAATGAATTGAAGCCCAGGATACTGAAAGTATGCAGTCCTACCTCTCTCTAATCACAGTCACATGAAATGAATGCTCAGGATACAGCAGCTTCTGCTGCCTTTCATCCTGTAGGTGACCCTTCTCCTAAGTGGAGCTCCTGATTCAACAGAGAGAAAGAAAAGAACCACCGATGGCTAGAAACAGATGAAGAAATGGGACCGAGCATTTTAAAAACGAAAGACCCTCAGTTTTGCATGGACACGCCCATTTAAACAATAGTAGGTCAAAGCGCACTACAGAACTTGTAGGGCATGATAGCAGGGTCCACATTGCGATTTAGTAGACAGCAGGCTAGAGCACCGTAGATTTACACTCCAGATTTCTGCACACTAAGGCTATGTCTA
This sequence comes from Chelydra serpentina, assembly GCA_037349315.1. Taxonomy (NCBI): domain Eukaryota; kingdom Metazoa; phylum Chordata; order Testudines; family Chelydridae; genus Chelydra; species Chelydra serpentina. Next base: position 112,237,600 of record JBAIAC010000004.1, read on the forward strand.
CACTACAGATTACTGAGGTATAATTTATGTCACTTGGGGGTGTGAATCCACACCCCGAGCTATGTTAAGATATTATAGTGTAAATAAGAAACACACCTTAGAGCTATTTTTAGAGGTTAATAGAAAACGAGAACACAGAAAATAATCTCACTTGTTATATTTTAAAAAAAAATTGGAACAAACAGACTTTTATGAAGTTACCACACAGAATCTGGCCCCTTATAACTGCACAAGTTGGTCTGGGCACAGAGCAGGAGCAGGCTAGAGCGTGTGGGCCCACACGCTGATTCAGTCCCCTTATGCTGAAGTAGTGGTTTCTTTACTTTGCTTCTACCTCATGACCTGAATGGCAGGATTTCTCCTTTCGTTCTCACCTACGCATCCCCAGCTCAGGGCTATTCAGGCTGTGAAGGGGCGTTTGGCTTTATTTAAATTACCACTCTACAGGTATGACACGGGTATGTTTACTGCCAATAAACAATGGGCAATCTGCATGCAATAGGACAGTGTTTGGTAAGGATGTATTAAGTTCCCTGGACCTTTTATGTTCTCACTATCCTTAATGTCTCCACATAGTAGTGGCCATCCCTCACATTAAAGAAACTGAGGATTTCTCCAGCTGCTCCAAGTGTTGGCTAGAGAGAATTGCTCAAAAATGTCACAAGGTGTGTTCCCTTTCCCCCAAATGTGCAGGATGGCAGCGTTTCTCAAATGTGGCTATCAGGGGCTTTTCTTGTGGCCACAGCCTCCTGGCGGTGATGGGGGTGGGGAGGTGTGTGTGGAGCGCAAAGTAGCGCCCCCTCCCTATTCCTGTTGTTCATGGACCTTGCTCATGGGCCTTGGTGTTGGTTGCTGGGGCCACCAGCAGGGGTTGGGCCCTGCCGCCCTCTGGAGACACCTGGTGGGTGGCAGGCTCTAGCAACGCAACTTCAGGTTCCAGTCCCAGGCTCTGGCTGCACGGTGGCAAGCCCCAGGCTCTGAGCTCTGTTCATGGCCCCCGTCCTCCGGCCACAGGGCTTCAGGCTCTGGCCACAGGGCTTCAGGCTCCAGCTCCCTGCTGCCTCCCCCAGCCTCCTTGGCCCCCATTAGCTCCCACAACCCTGCATCCAGGATTTAATTTTCCCCCAAGCTTGCCAGGGCTGATTAAGTCTGCTGTGAAAAGTGATACTTGTATATTTGTTCATATCACTCTTCACAACAGACTTACTAGCTAGCAATCCATAGATTACAATGATTTAGATGTGTCTGTGTGCATATTTATTTGGCTTTCCTAAAGCTAACGAAGTATTTTAGGAAAAAGTGTAAAAGCAGCCACCAGCAAGAGTTGGTGGCCGCATTCTGAGGCCACTAAAAAATGTGTCCCGAGAACCCCATAGGGTATAATGCAAGGCCACTAGGTCAGCTATATTAACTTCTCAAAAGTTATGCATTTTCCTTTGCCATCTACAAAATCTGCACACTAATACAACTGAGTATAATGTGAAGAAGCCAAAATGTGAAGCTACCATATACCAGTTTTATTTTAAAAGCTGACTCGAGTTTTCAAATCTTCCTCACTACCTATGCTGCTCACTTGCCAAAAAGTGTTAAAGAAACGTGTAAAGAGGGGACACTTGTGGTGATCATATCACAAACAAAGCAGAAGACTTTCAGTATCTTGTCCTTTCTCAGTCTGTGCTTTTATCTCAATAAGTTGAGCATGGATAAATGTGTATCCCTGCTGGCTACTTCTAAAAACAACCCACCTACAATTGGCTAGTGCTCATTACTGATACTGGGCCAGATCTTAGCACCTTTACTCAGAAAGAGCAGCACATTACTTCATGTAAGGCTGCAGAATCCAGCCCACTATTAGCAGAGTAAAAAACCCTTCCAGCATGGCAACTTTTATCCTAAAATGTGAAGATTTTGAACAGTCCCAAATGGAATTTGCCTCAAAACCCCTTCTACTTTTAGTCTGTTGGCAAACTCCTCAAACAACAAAGTGTACTAATATAGTGTCCATTAAAGGGGTGTTTTAGGACATGTTAAAATAAAATATTGTGAAAGGCCAGATTGTGCTTATTAGACCCTGCCTTAGAAATGCCTCCTTTTCATGCCCCTTAGGGTGATTTGGCATGCTAGCAAAGAGTAGTTTGCATACTCTTCTTTTGGTAGGGACAGAAACTGTGCCAGTCCCTGCACAGGAATATAAGGTGTGGGAGACATGTCCGGCACCTTTCCTCTCCATCTCTTGTGCACCCTCAAAAGGGGCTAGCCGCAATCTAGACCTATGATGATTTTTGAAATTGAAAGAGGTGTTTCTTTATTTTTAAAAGCAGCCACAGATTTGGCTCTACAACTAGAAATAAGAGGCATTCGTTCAACATTCATGGAACAGTTATTTAAGGGCCTAGTTTTCAAAGATTGAGAGAAGCCAGCTGAGGTGGTTCGAGCACCTGATAAGGATGCGCCCTGGGATGCTTCCTTTGGAACACTCCTGGGCACATCCACTGGGAGGAGGTCCCAAGGCCAAGCCAGGATATGCTGGAGGGATTATATATTTTGGCTGGCCTGGGAACACTGGGGAATCCCCTAGGAGGAGATGGAGCCTGTTGTGGAGGAAAGGGAGGTCTGGTCCTCCCTGTTCTCCATACTGCCACTGCAACCCTCACCAGTAAAAGCAGCATAAAGGAAAAAGAAGAAGAAGTTTTCAAAGATGTTGAACACCCAGTGCTTCCACTTACTTCAGTAACACTAGTGGGTAGAGATAGTTAGCCAACAGATTTTTCTGTCCTGCCAAAATTTTGAGATTTCTGAATTTTTTTTCACCCTGAATTGGGATGAAATGCCAAAATTCTGAAATTTTCCATGAAATAAAATCCAGAAAAAAATTCATTTTCAGGTCAATCAAAAAGTTTTGTTTCAATATACTAAACATTTTTTTGTTTTGATTTTGACTATTTAAAAAAATATTCAAATATAAAATACTTTAAATTTCAAACTGAAAAGTTGTTTCAAAGTGAAAAATCTAAAATTTTCATCCAAAAATGTCAAAATGGGATATCAAAATGTTTTTTTTCCCAATTTCATTTAAATGAAATTCTGTTGAAATCAATACAATTTTATGAAAAAAAATGGTTTGTGAGGAGAGCTTTTTCAGGAAATTATTTTGCTGAAACTTTTGTACCCAGCTCTAGTAGTTGGTCTGAAAAATCAGATCTAAAGGCCTTTCTTTCCAGAAATTGTAACTAGGTTAAACCAAACGAACTGCTGAATCACAAGTCAATGAATTACCTACAATTTATGGTCAAAGGTTCTGGCAGCTATATAGGGTCACAGCCATTATGTAATAAAATTTGAAATTGATAAGGAATTTGCTGGGGAGCCAATGTAAAGATTTATAAACATGGAATATTGTGTTGAATCAGCAGGGTATTGGTTAGAACAGAGCGCTGTGTTCCCTACATACTGCATGGTAGGCAAAATCTAATAGAGTTAACCAGAAAAAAAAAGTACCCACTGTTAAGAAAAATGAAAGCATTTATCAGTCACCTCAAGTCTCTCTCAAACAAAAGTCACCCTAGTGATATGCCTGTCATATCTTCTAATTACTAAATGTGAAGACAAATTTATTGATAAATCAGATGTCATTGTAGCACCCCAACTCTTTATACTAGGAGATAGTCTCAAGGAAATATTATCAAAAGTACCTGCCAGGATGGTAGCCACAATCTGCGTGCACTTGGTTTTATCTGGCTTTAAGGTAATAAAATTATTAGATGTTTCTAACAGAATATAACATGAACAGTCAGAGCAGAAATCTTATCTTGATAATTTGATGGGAACATGAGGCAGATTTTGGTGTTATATGCATAACAATGAAGCCCTGAAAATTAACACCTAATAGTCATGTAAATACAGAAAAACAATAATCATAGCACTGTTAAGAAGAGTGTTTGAAACCTTCACTCATTCCTAGAATGAAACTTGAACCAAACCTCCTTCAAAGTTCTGAAATGTCCCGATAGTTCCTACTCCCTCCCTCCCCCTGCACACCCCAACAGACATACATTTCTGGTTCCAGTGGAAATACAAAGAGAAAGGCTGTTATTGGGTTATTATGTGGCTTAGACTAGCAGCAGAAATGTTGGGAATCTTGCAAGAATGCCTGTTATACAGGGTCAGGGAATTCAGATAAGGATCCAAGGATTCAAACCAAACCCAAACCCTGAACCTTTTGAGATTGCACTGTACTTTGAAGGTGAGTGACTTTATTCAGCCAGATGGGTCTTTGAAATGCTCTGCAGTGCACACATGACTCATGAACAAAATGTATTTGGCCATAGAAGTAGTTGGGGAATATACTGTACTGTACATGGCCCTCAGGGGTATTTCCAGCTGGAGCTTTAGGCAAGGTTTATGGAAATGAAAATCTTAGGAGCCTTTGCATTTTTTTCATCTCATTTACAATATCAATCAAATGTTCGCCGCTGATCCTAGCATTGGAAGGCAAAACTCATTTGTTGATAGAGGGCTGCACAAGCTGTTCTATACCACAGTACCCAAGTTAGGTGGGTATCTGCAGTAAGAGCAGCTGCACAGGTTGGGCTCCATACCCCCAGCACACCGGAGAACGGAGGTCTGCAGGGTTTCAGAATAGGCTGCTGCAGGGGAGCAACCTCACAGGAGAGCTGGGGACGGGTGAGCAAAATGACAATAACACTGCACAAGTGAGTTGTGCTACATGGTATCAAGAGTTCGGGGGAAATGGCTATATATTTTTTCCCCTCACCTCCATTATAGATGTCTCTGAAACATCAATGCCCTCCATATTGTTCCCCCACAAAAATTCACCAATCTTTCTGTGCCTTGTCCTTTTTGACCCACTATGGTTCTCCATGCCCAGCACCCTTGGAGGCTCCTCTATCTGGCAACTGTTCCTCTCAGCAATAATGGTGATAGCATGCTTTCCTGAAGCTCCAGTTGGCAGCAGATGAGTTGTTTTTAGGCCTCTGAGTAGGAAATGGGAAGGTTGGGTCTAGAATGGGTCCCTTTTGACTTTGAGATGGGTGAGGTCTACCACTACCATGATGGTTGACAGTCTACCCTAGCCCCTGTGGCAGTAAGGGAAAAGGGAGAGTAGATCTAGTGAAGGGTGGTAAGTGATTAGGTCTCTCCTGGTTGATAGTGGAGCAAGGCTTCAGGTTCCCTCTCAGTGCCAGCTCATGAAACAGCAAGATGGACCTAGGTAGGAAGGAAAAGATGGCAAGGAAAAGAGACAGCTGCAGCTCTCCCCCTCAGTGCACCAGCAGCTTTTCCCTATCTGTTTGCCTTTGCCTGTGATGCTGGAGTGGCCTGCAGTGGGGAAATCAGGGACAAAGAGTATATGACATGCCTAGACATCTGCAGTATGGCGGCTGCCAGAGTGAGCATCCAGCTAGTCCCAGCCTCAGAGAAGGCTGACAACTTTAACAAACAGAGGCTGTGTGCTTAGTATTTGGGGGGCAGGCGCTGAGAGTCACTTTTTCCCATTCTCAGATATAATCATTTCCTGTCCATTGTGAGCACACTACTAAAGATAATACCAGGCTGAGGATTTGGGGGTAGACACCCAGACTTAACTGATTTGTTTAATAAAAAATTGGGGTTTTGTTCAGTAGCGCAGCCAGGTCCGGAGCGGCGCTATAAAAAGGCGCCTCCCCCTGTACTCACCCGGCGGCGCTCCGGGTCTTCGGCGGCACTTCGGCGGCTCACTCCGGGTCTTCGGTGGTACCTGTCGCCGAAGACCCGGAGCGCCACCGGGTGAGTGTAAGAAGCGGCGCTTAAAAAGAAGCGGCGCATTTTTTTAGTGCTGCTAAAAAAAGGCGCCGCTTCCGCCGCTTCTGCTCAAGGGGGAGTGGCCGGTCCCCCTGCTCCCCCCCGGCTACGCTACTGGTGGGAGGATCTATATGTACCTCTCAGTCTCTTGACAAAGAATTGGGGTCCAGATCTATTTCTCTACAACACTAGCCATTGCTTTATATCAGTTCATACTTTCCAAGATCTCACTGAAAGGAAAAGGGATGGAAATTTACTTAAAAGTAAAAAAAGAAAGCTGGAATTCTCCTTCGCAGACTCAATAGACAGCTCTGATCACAAGAGGTGCAAGAGCACTCTCCAGCTCCTCGGTCTTTCTCATCCTGAAACTATTTAATGTACTTAGTAGCTTCTTCTGATCGGCATTGCCACAGGTTTTTTGACTGTTCAAATAAGCTATATCAATTGGTTAATTGTTGTTTCAACCACATTTCTTCATCTGGATCACCCTACTGCCCTTAAAAAAAAGATAGATGCAATATTCCCTTCCTTCCATTCTTCCATGGCAGATTCTACTGAAGTTATACATTTTAGTTATCAGTTCAGTCCCTTCATTAGTAAATGTCTTTAAGCATTCTCAATTAATGCTATCTGGTCTTAGTGACTTGTTATTCTTTAGTTTACCAGTTTGTTCCAACACCTGCTTTGAACGCTATCTATGATAGTACCTTGTCTTTATTACCTGAAAATAGGAGGTCTGAGGTAGGTATCTTCCCATTGTTCTCTGTGATGAAGACTGATGCAAAAGAATCATTTAGTTTCACTGCAATGGCCTTATTCTCCTTAACTGCTCCCTTAACCAGAGGACCCACTGATTGTTGCCAAAGCTTCTAGCTTCCTGATGACTAATTATTTAATATTATTAATAGTTATTTGTGTTCCAGTAGCACTTAGGGGCTCCATTGTGCTAAGCACATAGCAAGGGACATTCCTTGCCCAAAAGAATATATATTCTAAATATATTAGAACAACAAATGGTAAGAGAATAAATTATGGCTCAGAGAGGGGAAGTGTCTTTCCTAAAATCACAGAGCAAGTGAACAGCAGAATTGTGAGGAGACACAGCTCGCTTGAATTCCAAGCTATTGCCCTATTCGCTAGTTCACACTGCCTCCTCATAGGTTTAAATAACTTCTTGAGCTTTTTAATTGATTGTTTAAATCTTTTGTTATTACATGTTCAGATTCCCTCTTCACTCTCCTAATTTACATGTTAAATTTTATCTGCCATAGAGTTCAATTTCCATTTTCTGAATACACCTGTTTAGCTCAAATAACCTTGAAACCCTTGGTATTTAACCCCCCTTCTCTTTGTCTTCCTGACTTCTTCCCCCCGGCCCCAAAGGGGTTAAATACATTCAGTGTTTGGGATTCATAAGTAGCTTTCATTCTGAGCCTAAGGATTTTAATTTACTCACTTTTGACCTCAGATTTTTTTAAATTCATCTTTAATGGATTATGTGTGGTTACGTAGGTCTCAGTTGAGAATGGCTTCTTCTCTTTTATGCTCTAGAACTAGCTCTTCCATGACACAGCTATTAATACTTCTCTAAACCTTCTCCCAGTCTGACATCTGATCAACTGGTAAATCACCTCTGAAAAATCAGGCCTTTAGATACGTCAGATTGAGCCCCTAATAACTGAGGCATACAAAATCAGTGGTCACTACTGAAACTGTTAGTGTAGTTTTATCCCCTTTGATCTCTTCGAACATTGTGCACCTAATATCTTTTTTTGGAGGGGAGGAGTGATGGGGGAAAGGAAGAGTCTGGTAGTATAACCCTATAGTACTACTTGTATATTTTAATTTTTATGATCGGGGGTTTTCTATCCATATAGATTATACTATAGGGACTGCTATACTCAGAAATTTTATTGCATTGGATTCTATGGAAGCATTCAGGCATAATGCTACACACCTACCTTTATAACCTAATCAGTCCTTCCTATATAGTTTAGCACTCGGTATTACATTATCCCTTTTTATTGCCATACTACCATGGTTCAGGGGGGAAAAAAGACTATATCAAGTTTCTCTGCCACTGTCAGCTATTTTAATACCTCTTTTACTTGAAGCTTCCAGCAAAATGTTCAGCTTCCTCTACTTCTTTTGGAACATGAGTGCCACCTACATATATTTTCTTCCCTTTCTGCTTTGTTTCCCTCCAGCCATGATACCACCTTTCTTGGCAGGAGGATTGGGCAGCCAGTTCTGAAGAGGGCTCATTCTTCAATGTCCAAATATGTGCATCAAAGAATTCGTTCACAACAATGACGACACCACTCACAATAACCACGTCTCCACTGACAATCATAATCAAAAAGAGTCATCTGACTAGACACCCAAGAGTGGACAAAACCACACTCCTGATCATCACATTGATTGCTTCAGGGGAAAAAATGGACTGAGAAATCCTTAACAAACACTACATCCACCATAATTTCTCCTCTGCTAAGCGGACAGCCATACAGTCCCTGAAATCTAACCACCAGATAGCGAATAAACCAGTAGACAAAGGTGATGCCATTGTAGTCCTCAACCACAATGATGATGTTAACAAGGACAACTGATGACTCTCTGGCACCACCTACTGTAAAGAATGTAAAGAATGTAAAGACGACCCCACATCACAATTTACCCAGGAACGTAAGGGATATCATCAAATCCTTCCCCAAATGACAAGAGAAACTCTACAAACTCATTCCCGATGAACACACCCCAGGGACCATGTACATGATTCCCAAGATACTCAGACAAGGGAACGCAGGCAGAACCATCATATCTGACCATGGCACTATTACTGAACGAATATTGGGACTAGGGTGACCAGACTGCAAATATGAAAAATCGGGACAGGGGATAATAGGAGCCTATATAAGTAAAAGACCCCAAAATTGGGACTGTCCCTATAAAAACGGGACATCTGGTCACCCTAATTGGGACTTATAGAAGTCATCCTCAAACCACTCAACACTCAAATGGTCAGCTTCCTCCAGGATACAATTGACTTCCTCCACAAACTCCACAATATTAACCACCTCCCTCAGAACACCAATCTCTCTCAGAATACCATGGATGTCACTTTCCAATACACCAACATCCATCACAAGGACAGCATAGCTGCCTGCCTCAAATATTTTACAAGACAATGGACAACCCCCAGATATCCATTCCAAACACATTGCCAAATTCATCCATTCCATCCTCACCCATTACAATTTTACATTCAACAACAAATGCTTTGTCCAAACCAAGGGAACAGCCATGGATGGCTCCCCAGTATGCCAACTCTCTATGGGCCACCTTGAAGAAAAATTTCTGGACAAATGCATCATGAAACCAATGAAATACCTGTAATACATTGATGATATTTTCATCCTCTGGACAGATGACTTAAACTCACTCATAGATTTCCACCACAACTTCAACAACCACCACCCATCCATTAAGCTCCCTCTGGAACACTCCCACACTAGCATCAATTTCCTGGGCACCACAATCAGCTTCAACAATGGAACACAACAGACAACCCTGTACAAGAAACCCGCAAATCACCACACCTACCTTCATAGATCCTGTATTCATCCCAAACACATTAAGAAATCTGTTATCTACAACCAGACACTCAGATTCCACAGAATATGCTCTGAGAAGACCGTCTGGGATATGCACCATAACACACTTAAAACTGCCTTCACCAAACAAGGACACTCCACCAAAGAAGTAGATCGCATCATGGAATGGGCAACCCAAATACCCTGAGAGAACCCACTTCAATACAGAAATAAAACCCCCTCTGACCACACACCCCTAGTTGTCACCTACCACCCCACACTTGGAACCCATACGGTATCATCAAACAGTTACAACCCATACTCGATGGGGACCCCATCCTGAAAGAAACATTTCCTGTACCCCCCCTTCTGGCCTTCACACAACCCCCCAACCTCTCCAAGCTCATCATCAGAAGAAAATTCCCCACAGACCAGGAAACACCAACTCAAAGCATCACGAAACTCTGCCAGAACAACAGATGCAAAACCTGTAGACTTATCTTGATTGTTACAATGATCAACAATGCACCTTTCAAGATCCATGGAGCCTGGCAGTATAAAACTGTCACAACATGTGGTGTACCTCACCCAGTGCACTAAATGCCACAACAACAACTATGTGGACAATCACTGTGCTCTCAAATAAATTCACACAAGAGAATGACAAAAGACAAAACACCCTGTCACGTGTGGGTGAACACTTTTCACAACGTGATCATTCTATATCTGACCTAGCAGTCCTTATCCTCAAAGGAAACCGGCACAACAATTTCAAAAGATGAGCCTGGGAGCTTACATTCATTACTCTGCTAGACACTAAAAATCATGGACTGAACAGAACACTGGATTTATGGCTTATTACAACAATCTGCAACTCACAAAATCCCCTCTATTTGTCCTATGACTGCAGAGCTGTTAATGGGGAACTTTACCTTGAATGGTCCCTTACAATATGTGCTAACTACTTATGCTAAACAATCTGTTCCACCCTGCACTAAGCTGTGATGCTGGGAGTGCCTTTCCTAGACCTTAAGAAGATCTGTGTGTGGCTTGAAAGTTTGTCTCTCTCACCTACAGAAGTTGGTCCAATAAATATTACCACCCTAATGACCTTGTCTCTCTCTCTCTTTCTCTCTCTCTCCCCCCGCCACCCTCACTCCTATGACTTCCAGGGACCTGAAAACATGTATCTCGGAGGTCAGAAATGGGGCATGGTGTGTTTACAGTATAAAACTACTGGAATAGGAAAGTGAGGAAATGCTGCATTTTTTAGGCAAGGAAAACAATAGTTTTATCTTTTCATGAAGAAAATAACAAAGATAATGTTCTTTAATCTGAGACAAAATGATGAAGTACAATATATTGTTTAAAAAGAACATATTATATTGAAAGTGCTAGACAGAGAAAATACCAGGTACTAGTGTTTTGTGATATGCTATAATACCTCATCTGGAATGACTCATGATGTCGTCAAAGTCAGACGCAAGAACTAGTGACTCTGACATGGTAGCTCAGTAACAAGTAGGGCAATTCAAATGCCCTTCTTTTTATTTATTAATTATTTTTTTACAACACTGGTATTCAGTTGCTTGCCTACTGTATATAAATGAGAAGGAAATCTGTCTCAGAGGTTAAGTGATATCATATTTTACAATATGAAGAATTAGGAAATACCTGGTTTTTATTTTACATTTTATCTGATGGCATCTGTGATCCAAATGCCTAATTCCAATGAATGTGGAAGGAATTTCTGAGAGTCCATGGGAAATGCTCTAGCACTGAGAAGAGAATACTAATGGAGTGTATAACAGAGATCAAAAGTTTACAGTGTATGTGATAATACAGTTTAGTTTCTGACAAGATACTAAATAAAGGTCTTTTTAGGCCTAGTAAAAAGGGACTTTTTTCTTTGAGTTAGAGTTAAAGTATCTCTGGTTTGTCTATTGTCTTCATGTAAACTTTTAATCTGCAATGCCTCCAGCAAATTATGTCTATAGGATGTTCTCCAAACTGAACAATTCTAGAGGGATTCTGAAATGTCTTTATCCAAATAATACATGGGGGAAAATCTGTTACTCAAGAAAAATTCAAACAGACATAAAAACATTTTAAGTAAAATGCCCTTTGAACAAAAATGGAGATTTTTTCCCCCCAAAAATCTAAATAATCTAAATCATTGCTGACTTTATAAAACATGTGTATAGAAGGGGTGGCGGAGCATGAGGGACAAGGAATGTCTAAACAACATATTAAAAGAAACTACTAGACATGATTATCCCTGAGGCCATATTTTCAAAACTTTACCAACTCTCCAGTAAAACAATAAAATACTTATTCTAGATACTTACTACATTCAATGCAACTTCTCAGTTTAGGATCTGGGGAAAAAAATAAACAGAACCCAAACGCTTTAAACCCAATTGTGAAAAGCACACCTAGACAAAAGTTTTGTTTCTGTTTTCCTATAAACCTCCATTCCCCAGGTTATCACTTTACCAGCATTTTCCATCTTTCTTAGCCCTCTCTCAGTTATTTCTTTCTTTATGCTCTCATTTTCTTTCTTTGGTTTAAAATTTCCGCACTTCTGGCTGCTCCCCCACCAGGAGTCAAGCTTGCTTAGAAAAATAATACAAACTAAAGGCTATTTTCAGAATTACATAAAATAATTATGTTCAAAGAGCATTATTAAAGTTGGAAAGTACTCAGAAGTTAGGAAATGTAGGATTTATGGTTGCCCATGCCCCCTTGTGTGTCCATCCTGTGGAAAAAAGTAGTTTGTGATTAGAGATAAGCAAATAATCAATTTTTCAGTTCAGTGACTGAACTGAAATTTAAAAAAAAATGTTTCAGGTCAAACAAAGCATTTTGTTTAACCTGATTTTGTGGGGGGCGGGGGGAGGGGAGGAAGGGTAGGGTGAAGGGGAGAAGGATGGGATTGTTTTGTTTCATTACATTTTCAGTTATTTTTCACCCTTTAAAAATTTTAATCTAGCTAAATTTGGTGCTCCAGCTAGGTAGATCTCTGTGCCAGGTGGAGATCCAATAAAGTCTGTAGGGCTGCATATTGGTGCAGGAATCTGCTTGCATGGAATAAATTGCAGGTTTGGGGCCTTATTAGCTAAGTTTGTATCATCAAATATTGATACTACTTGGTTTTTTGTACAATAGCAGAACAGAGTCTTAATTATAGTCTCAGAAATTCACTACTGCTTATATATAGGGATGTATTTAAAGAATGATAACTCTTTTGGTAGCAAGTAGTGTCTTTTTATGATTCGTTTGCACAGTGCTTAGCACAATTGGCCCCGGATCCTTGATTTGGATCTCTCGGTGCCACCAGAGTACAAATAATAAATGCTTGCTCTATCTTAAATTAAACTATCTTAAACTAATAATAAATTCTTGCTCTAGATCCAAAAGAATATCCATTACAAAAAGTAAATACACTCATCAGTAATGATCATTGTTAAAATTCTAAAAAAAATGAAAAACAACAATAGTATTATGTGTAGGGAGAGAAGTAGCTTTGACAATATTTTGTTAAGCATTGCTTTACTACAAATCTCTGCATTGTGAGAATGGGTCATTTAAATTGCTTTTGATAAGAAATAAACTTGAAACAAAACTCTGTCTCCATATGTTGTTTATTTTGGGTAAAATTTGTATATAGATCTTAATTTTGGGGCCCAACTATTTTAAATGCCTCTTTCCATCTGTGCTGAAAATTGTCAAAAACTATTGTGTATGAAACACGAACCTAATTTAGCTATTGTCTTATCTGAATTCTGACTAGCTTGCGGTTTGTACAAAAAACTATGGTTTCATATATACCGCTTTCTGGAGTCCACCTTGAATGCAGCATGTGCAACCTAAGCAGAGATGCACAATATAAGTTCAGTACATCTACCTACATGATTTGAACCATTTATTTTAGGTCTGGCGGTCTGATCTTGTAAAGTTTGGAAGACTAGAGCTTTGGAATACAAAAATTAAATTAAATGGGACTGATGGCAAAGCAATGGGATTTCCAATACAGTCTTCATAAGTACTTTAAATAGTAAGTACTGCAGTAATTTAGAGAGCCACTTTCTTACACAGACTATTTCAAATTTAATAAAATTCTACCATTTTAACTACAGTACTGTACATTAGAATGAAAAACTAGAGCCACTACAGCTCATTAGCTGAATGATGCTTTAATACTTAACATAGTCAAAGTTTAGTGGACTACCATTAAAATATCAGTGAATTAGTTCAGTGTCATAATGTAAACTGTACCACAACTGAAATTAGTTTACAGTAATGTAAAAGGCAGTAATCAATGACCCTCCCCCCTAAAAAACCTTAACCAGATTCACCAGTCACCCTTTTTCATATTTAATAACCAATGCTTGCAAAATAGAATGTAATTATTATCATTTCTCTCCTTTTGGAACTAACATAATCCTCAACACCTCATCAATAACTCATTTCCTTTTTCTGAAGTTTCTAGTATACTGCAGAGCTCAAGTGGTCTCAAAGTGACAAGTCTGACTTTGCCAAATCATGGAATTTCATTAAATTGTAACAAAAATGTTAGTTCTTGTGCAGCTAAAAGTAACTTTTAAAGCTATGCTTCTTTTGAAAGCATTACTTGTAATAACAGACAGTAGAAGCAGAGTGGTTACCATAATGAAACTGACTGATTTTGCCAATTAGGGGGTGCTGTGTGACTGCATCTGTCCATTTGCAGGCTAGCCAAGGATGTACCCAGAGTGCAGACACAGCAGTGTTTGATGTGATGCTCCACAAATAGCAAATGGCCACTGCCATCCTCAAGAATTCAAAAGCCAAACCAATTTAACCAGGATATGTATTTCCAACCTGCAACATACAAAAACCTGTTGTCAGTGCATGCTCCCATCCCCTGTATGTGTAAAATATTATGGAGTATTGCAGTAGCCTTGTTGGTCCCAGGATATTAGAGAGCCAAAGTGGGTGAGGTAACTTTTTTTATTGGACCAACTTCTGTTGGTGACAGGGACAATCTTCTCAGCTTCACAGAGCTCTTCCTCAGGTCTCAGAAAGGTACATTCTAAATACCTCTATATAGCTTGAAAGTGTGTCTCTCATCAATAAAAGTTGGTCCAATAAAAGATATTACTTCTCCCAGAGAATATATATATTCTCTCTCTACATTGTTCCTGCTATTACTGGCAGCAGGAAACCTATAGAAAATTCTGCGACAGATGGATGAGTAACACCACTCTCCTTTTTGACCAATGGAAAAATGCTACTTCAGAATGTCATGCCACTCTCTTCCCCTCACCCCCCCTAAAAAAACCCCCACAACTGACCAAAAAGCTCCCAATTTTTGTGTAAGTTCTATTGGCGTAGACCACTTGAAACCTTGTAACAAGTAAGTTATGTTGGGAAGGAAACAGAAATAGTTTAAAGTAAAGGTTTTCACTAGATAGCATTTTGTGAAAGAATTCTAATGGCTACTCCGGTCAACTTTTCCCTTAAATATTTTTGTGCAAGAGTTGGTTAAAATGTTTTTGTCAAGATAGATAGATATTTAAACAAATAATGGATTTTTGACCAAAAGGAAAATGTTTGCAGAAAATATTCATTTTAGTTGAAATTCTTTTTTTTTAAAGTAAAGCCAAAAACTGAAAATCAAAAATTTGGGTTGATAAAATTTTGGTTTCCAAAATTGATTTTTTTAACATAAAACCAAAACATTGTTACTGAAAACTAATTTTGAAAATAATTTTTTTGCTTTCATTTTTTCACTGTAAAACGAAAATATTTTCATGAGAATTTTTTTTTAAATTATGTATTTAGAAAAGTCCCACAAAAATAAATGGCATATTTCAACGAGGTCTATTTTGTGCTTTCTCTCAAGCTGTCCCGTATGCATGGGAAAATTCTCCTGACTAAATTCAGTACACCTAACCACTTCTTTATCAAGACTGACCTCTACCATGATGACAAAACTGCACGTGCTGATTGTAACGGGACAGCTGATGACAGAGGAAGGATGGTCTAGTAGTTAGAGTATTACCCTGGGGCCTGGAAGTCCAAGGTTCAATTCTCTACTCTGCTACAGACTTCTTGTGTGACCTCAGGCAAGTCACTTAGTCTCTCTGTATCTCAGTTCCCCATTTGTAAAATAGGGATGATTATAATACCTCCATACTTCAAAGAAGTATTTATCCTCACAACACATTATAGATTGTGAGGCACTCAGATGCTATGATAAAGGGCAGGGGGGCACATAAATACCTAAGATAGATAGAGCTGTGATGGATTCTCTTCCTTTTTCCTACTCCTTTATTCTTAATATCTCCCTTACTCCTATTTCCCCCTTCCTCTTCCCAACCCATCTCTATCCCAGATAAAAATAAAAAAACCCATCCCATATTCTTCATCTGTTTGTGTCTTTAACACAGTAAATGGGGCAGGAATAATCTCTTATCTATGTTTGAACAGAGTGCAACTCCATGAAGCTCCCAGCCTAACAGAAGCCTTTGAGTACTGCCATATTATAAATATTTTCTACTACTACTACATTATGGCAGCTGTGTGGTAAATGGACTTTTTCTCTGCATATTCTATCCTCCTATCAGGGTAAATAATGTTATATACTGGTAGTGTGACATAAATTGCTGCCTCATCTATGTGTTCTTTTATCAGGTACCAGTATGTTTATCTTTTTATAATCTCCTTTGTCAGAGAAGATTTGTTTCTTAACAAGTTTGTAATCTTTCAGATAGTGTTCTAAAAATTTCTATTGTATTTAAAATAGTACCCTCCAGTATATTAAATAATTATCTTACAGAGCTAAGGAAGCCAGGCTGAGAGGGATTGTCAAAATAGCCTAAAGGAATTAGCATGCAAATCCCAATATCTTTCCCCTTTAGCAATCCCAGCTCCACTGTCTACAGATGAGTCATGGAGTTTAATTCCAGAAAGGACCACCAGATCATCTAGTCTTAACGACTATATATTACAGGCCACCAATGCCTTCCAGCACTATTATACTAAATAGAAGAACTGCCATTTTGGGTTAGACCAATGGCCCATCTAGTGCAGGGGTCTCAAACATGCGGCCTGCAGAGTTATTTCCTGCGGCCTGCCATAGGCGCCAACTCCACTGGCAGCCAAGCTCCAAACATTACTGAGTGTTTATATTTTATTAAAACCCCTCTTTGCATTACAGTTTTTAAAAAGTTAATACATTGACTTTTAATAGAATACTATATTACTCTTCACTTTTTTCATTTTTGACTATACTTTTGTATCATTGTATGAAAAGGTTTCAGTGATGCGGCCCTCGGGCCGATTTACTAGTTCTCATGTGGCCCTCGTGGTGATTTGAGTTTGAGATCCCTGATCTAGTGCAAGATTCTGTCTCCAAGAATGTCCAGTACCAGACCTTCAGAGGGAGTGTGCAGAACAGGGCAATTCTGGAACGATTTACCCGTCTTCCCCTCATGGCTTCTGGTAGTCAGAGATTTAGGATCGCCCCAAGCATGGGTTTACATACCTTGGCTAATAGCCATACATCTTGGCTAATAGCCATTGATGGACCTATCCTCCATGATTTTATCTAGTTCTTTTTTGAACCCAGGATATTTTTGGCAATCACAACATCCCATGGCAATGAGTTCCGCTTTAACAATGTGTTGTATGAAAAATACTTCCTCTTGTTTGTATTCAATCTTTTGCCTATTAATGTAATTAGATGACCCCTGGTATTTGTATTGTGGGAAAGGGACTTAACACTTCTTTATTAACCTGTTCCACACCATTCACGGTTTATTAGACCTCTATCATATCCTCTCTTAATTGTCTCTTTTCTAAGATGAACCCATAATCTTTTTATTTTTTTCTTGTATAGAAGCAGTTCTATACCCTTGGTCATGCTTGTTGCCCTTTTCTGAAACTTTCCCAGTTCTACACTATCCTTTTTGAGATGGGGCAATGAGAACTGGACCCAGTATTCCAGGTGTGGGTGCACCATGGGTTTTTAATAGAGGCATTATGATATTTTCTGTCTTATTTTCTATCCCCTTCCTAAAAATTTCTAACATTCTGTTAGCCTTTTTGACCACTGCATCACATTGAGCTGATGTTTTCAGAGAACTTTCTATGATGACTCCAAGAGCTTTGTCTTGAATGGGAACAGTTTATTTAGAACCCATCATTATATATGTTGGGGTAATGTGCATTACTTTTCACTTCTCTCCACTAAATTCATCTGCCACTTCGTTGCTCAGTTTTGTGAGATCCCCCTGTAGCTCTTTGCAGTCAGCTCTGAATTTAACTATCTTGAATAATTTTGCATCATCTGCAAACTTTGCCACTTCCCTGTTCACTCCCTTGTCCAAATGATTACTGAATATCTTGAACAGCACAGATTTCAGTACAGATCATTGGGGGACCCCACTGTTTACCTCTCTCCATTGTGAAATCTGACCATTTATTCCTACCCTTTGTTTCCTATCTTCTAACAAGTTACTGATCCATGAGAGGACTTTCCCTGTTATCCCATGACTACTTAGTTTCCTTAAGAGCCTTTGCTGGGCGACCTTGTCAATAGTTTTCTGAAAATTCAAGTACACTACATTGATTAGATCACGCCCTTATCGATGAGATTGTTGTCACCTTCAAAGAATTCTAATAGATTGGTGAGGCATGACTTCCCTTTACAAAAGCTGTGTTGACTTTTCTGCAACAAATAATGTTGATCGATATGTCTGATAATTCTGGTCTTTATTATAGTTTCTACCAATTTGTCTGGTACTGAAGTCAGGCTCACCAGCCTGTAATTGCCAAGACCTCCTCTCGTCCTTTTTAAAAATTGGCATTACATTAGCTACTAGTCATCTGGTACAGAGGCTTGCTTCAGCAATAGGTTGCATACCACAGTTAGTAGTTCTACAATTGTTATCAATTTATTCTAGAGCCTCTTCTATTGACACATCAGTGTGGGACAGTTCTTCAGATTTGTCACCCAAAAAGAATAGCTCTGATGTGAGTATCTCCCTACATTCTTTGCAATGAAGACTGATGCAAAGAATTCATTTAGCTTCTTTGAAATGGCCTTGTCTTCCTTGAGTGCTTCTTTAGCACCTTAGTCATCTAGTGGCCCCATTGCCTGATTCTGATATACTTAAAAATATTCTTACAGTTAGTTTTTGCATCTTTAGCAAGTTGCTTCTCAAATTCTTTCTTGGCCTGCTTTATCATACTTGTATACAACCTACCAGAGTTTGTACTCTTTGCTATTATCCTCATTAGGTTTTGACTTCCAAATTTTAAAGGATGCCTTTTTGCCTCTAATGGCTTCCAGAACTCTGCTGTTTAGCCACGGTAGCATTCTTTTAGTCCTTTTACTGTCTTTTTTGATCTGAGCAGGGGGTTAGAGTAGATGACCTCCTGAGGTCTCTTCCAACCCTAATCTTCCATGATTCTATGAGGTATACATTTAGTCTGAGCCTCTTTATGGTGTTTTTAAATAGTCCCCATCTGCTTGCAGGCATTTAACCCTTACGACAGCTCCTTTTAATTTCCATCTAACAAGCATCTTCATTTTTCTGTAGTTCCTCTTTCTAAAGTTAAATGCTACTGTTTTTTTTAATATTATCCCCCCACAAGGATGTTTAAATTTAATTACATTATTGTCACTATTGTCAAGTGGTTCAGCTATGTTCTCCTCTTGGACCAGGTCCTGTGCTCCACTTACGACTAAATCAATTGCCTCTCCCCTTGTGGGTTCCAGGACAAACTGCTCCAAGAAGCAGTCATTTATAATGTCTAGAAATGTTATCTCTGAGGTGACACTTACCCAGTCATTATGAGGATGGTTGAAATCAACTATTATGATAGCACTTTCTGTTTTTGTAGCCTCTCTAACCTCCCCTGGCATTTCACAATCACTATCACCTTCCTGGTTAGATGGTTGGCAGTATATTTCTACTGCTGTACTCTTTTTGTTCATGGAACAAAGCATGGAATTTGTATCCATAGAGATTATGTGGTACAGTTTGATTAATTTAAGATTCTTACCTTATTTGACTAGGCTTTCTTTAACAGATAATGCCACTCCCCCACCAATATGACCTATATATTTTATACCCTGTGTGATACAGCATGGCCAGAAGGCAGCAGGAGAGTGATCTAGGATGAGGAGAAGCCTTATTCCCTGTAGATTAATTAAAAGCACCTGAAACCAATTAGAGCACCTGAAGCCAGTCACCTGATAAAATCCCCCTGCTTCAATCAGCCAGAGGAGGAGTTGGAGCAGTTTGGAGGAGCTAAAGGAGAGTGATTTGGTGGTGGAGCAGAGAGCAGTTTGGAGGAGTTGAATCAGAGTGGTTTGGTGGTGGAGCAGAGAGCAGTTTGGAGGAGTGAAGCAGAGTGGATTGGTGGTGGAACAAAGAGCAGTTTGGAGGAAAGCGGAGGAGAGTTTTGAGAAGTGCTGCGGTGGGCTAAGAAGACCAAGATCCTAGGTAAAGGGACACCTGGCTTGTGCAGAGGGAAGGCAGGAAGCCCCACAAGCTGAAGGTCAGGAGAGGGAAGTAGCCCAGGGGAAAGAATCACTGGTACAAGTGGTTCACCTGCTATCATAGGACCCCTGGGCTGGGTCCCGGAGTAGAGGGCGGGCCTGGGTCCCTCCCTCTCCACTCCCCTTCCCTGGGATACTAGTAGGATAGCTGTTACCCCAGTTCAGGGGCAAGAAATGGCACCCTGAAACCCCCCCACAAGAAGAGAAAGTGTGGGACCCATCATAGTAGTGCCGGCAATTTGCCACACCTGGTATTACCATGTCCCATTGATTATTCTCAATCCACAAGTTTCCAGGATGCCTTTTGTATCAATATCCTCATTTAATGTCAGCCACTCGAGTTCACACATCTTAATATGTAGACTTCTAGCATTTGTATATAAGCATTTGTACATTTTGTCAATATTAAATTGCTTGCCTTCCTCTTGTTTAAATGGGACTATTTTGTTTGACTATTGCTCAATAGTGCCTCCCTGTACTTTATCAACTTCTTTAGTGGGATATAGAGGTTCCCTTTAATAAATTCATCCCTAAGGGATGCCTCTGACTGAACCATATGCTCCTCTGAACCTGTTGCCTCCCCCCTAGCCCTTAGTTTAAAAAAATCCTCTACAATCTTTTAAATTTTATTATGTGCCAGTAGACTGGTTCCACTTTGGTTTAGGTGGAGCCCATCCCTCCTCCATAGGCCACTCCTTCGCCAAAAGGTTCCCCAGTTCCTAATAAATCTAAATCCTTCCTCCTTATACCATTGTCTCATCCATGGATTGAGACTCTGCAGTTCTGCCTAACTGGCCCTCCGCACGGAACTGGAAGCATTTCAGAGAATGCTACCATGGAGGTCCTGGATTTTAATGTCTTACCTAGCAGACTAAATTTGGCCTGCAAGACCTTTTTCCTACCTTTCCTTAGGTCATTGGTACCTACTGTACCAGGACCATCAGCTTCTCCCCAGCACTACCTACAAGGCTATCTAGATGTCTTGTGAGATCTGCTACCTTTATACCAGACAATTCACCATGCAGTTCTCCCAGTCATCACAAAGCCAACTTTCTAATAATTGAATCCATCATTATAGTTGCCTGTCATTTCCTAATAACTGGGGTCCCTGCCTCAGTGCAAGAGGATACCATGACATCATCTGGAAGGTGTGTCTCAATTATCATTTTCTTCTGCTCTAGCTTGGTGCTTTGCTGCCCCAAGACTTTCATCCTGGACAGGAGATGGCACTGCTCTACTATATCCCTAAAAGTCTCCTCTCTGTACCTCTCTGTCTCCCTTTGCTCCTCCAGTTCAGCCACTCTGACCTCCAGAGCTCACAGTATGCATTAAAGGGTGTGAGTTGCTTGCACCGCATGCACGTATTGCAGCTGTTCAGAAGGCAGATAATCATCCATGTTGCACTCATTGCAATTCACTGGGTATCCCCCACGCTGCTGGTCTTCTGTCCATATTTTTACTCTTGCGGCTTTTTTTATTTAGCCTACTTCTAGGGTATATGTGTTAAATGGATAGGATTTTCTTTATTTTATCCGTTGCTTTTCTTGGGGACTTGGTGCCTTTCTAATTGTTAAATCCCTCGGACTCCGACGCCTGCAACCAAACTCTCCTTACCTTGGAAGTTCACAAAGTCACTCTGTCATGGGCTCTCTCTATTTGAGAAGGGGCATTAGCAAGAGTCTTCTACATTTATAGCTGAGGCTAGGCCACACGCCCCTCCCACTTACTATTGATTATTTGGGTCCTGACTGCTACAGGCTATCCCTTTCATCAAGTAGTATCACTAAAGAGTGATTTACTCAGATGCCACAGTGCCTGGCACCTTCAAGGGGGCTTTGAGTCACCAATGCAGCCTCTCTGACCAAGTTAAGGTTTCGATCTGGGTAAGCTTTTAGATTTCAAACTAAGCCTTTAAAGTGCAAAGACAATGACAGAGAATGCTCAGTGCCACCAAATGCGGAGATCCAGATTTTGAACATTTCATAAAGCAGAAGTGTTCAAATATATAGTTTTTATTGAGTCCAGGATCAAGATAGAAAACATTCGTCAAATTTGGATCCACATCTGGGATTGATTTTCAAACACCCCTAAAGTTTCGGAGAGTTCCAATCTGAAGTTGTAACTCAGGCCCACATCTAGCAGTGTCTTATTAAACACATGGTTTTTAATGTGCTATATCAGAACAGAGTGGAAGAGAAGTGGTGTCAATGATTTTATAAGGTGAGGGGCTGATGCAACTTCAGTCAGTGAAAGGTTTTGATACTGGACTCATTATTAGAAGAGTCTATTAAGGTGTGCTATGAAAGTAGGGAAAAGTGCTGGTCGTGGTCCCAGAAAAAGCTATGAAGTCTCATTCACTGTCCCCCCTCCCACATCTATGACATGGCCCCTTCATGTTCCTGCAATTTCCTCACACTGTGGCAAACCAATTCCCCCTCCTGTTGGTAAGGCTCTCTGGTAATGCCTTCTATATAGTTGGGAAAGCCAGTAAGTAAAAACGAAGCACAATTCTCCAAATAGATAATGGAGGACAATACAGCCCACTGGCCCACAAAGAGGAAATATGGTATGCCATTCTGGCTAGCAGTCTGATTTTGTCCAGGTATATAGTGCTCTCTGGAAGAGTGGTCTTGTATAGCTCCAAGCACGGCGTGCATCTAAGTCAGTGGTAAGGAAAGTCTGTATAGACTGTTGGTTATACAACCTTCTCATATTCAAATCTAACCTGCCTTGATTGGTTATCAGACTGGAAGACCAAGTGTCCCAGGATAAAGAAAAAAGCCCTTCACAATGATTATTCTTGTATGGAGGGGCAGTAGGGTGACCAGACATCCTGATATTATTGGGACCATCCCAATATTAGGGTTGTGTCTTATATATGCAACTATACCACCGCCATCCCCCCTTTAAAAAAAGTGTCTTGAGTTTTCACACTTGCTATCTGGTCATCCTAAGTGGAAGAATATTTAAGAAGTTTTCACACTGGCCAATTAAATACTTAACTAAGCTATTTATATGTTGGCCTGGGCTCCGTAGTAGTTAATATTCACAAGCCAGAAAAATACATTGTTAAATTTTACACCATCATGTGCTATCAAAATTCTAGTAAGTGTGATATTAAAACTTTCACTTGCAATGATACCTGTGATGCTAGTGTATAATGAATATCTAACAGGATTCTGCAGTAAGTTTGAAAAAAAGTACTAGTAAAGCTGATCAGTCCATAGGAGGTTTACATGAAAGTCTATGTTGTGTCTCTGTGTGTGGTATTTCATTTTCATTTAAAAAAAAAATACAAGGGGCCTAATCCGAAACTCACTGCAGTCAATAGAAAGAGTCCCATTGAGTTCAGTGAGCGTCAGATCAAGTCCAAATGGAGGAGGTTCATTTTTGATGGAGTCCTGCATGTGGCTTATGGTGCCGTGTATCAGAATATAGTGACATAATTCAAAGAAGAATATCTCTAAAGCAGGCAAAAGGCTCAGAATCATTCTTGTCTTTAATGTTCAGGGTAATCTAAACGCTTGGTGAATAATCCAAGGAAAAAATCCATATTTACACAACTCTCTAATTACTAATTGATCTAGTCAATATGAAGTATTTTCAAAACTAATATTTTTACTGTAACTATTTACATCATAGTTATGGCTGCACAGCAAACTATTGGGGAAATAGAGAGCATGAGACTTTCAGCAAGATTTATATCATAATTCATATATTATACACATACACACACATTCTTTGGAGGGAGTATGTTTGGGAAACATGGTCCAAACAGAAGTAAACGAGACTTTAATCAAATGTAGTTCTTTTAACAAAGTATTAGCAATACAAACGTTGATAAAGTCCGTGCCAAATTCTAGCCCAAAATGAATTAAACTACCTAAACTATGTTAAAGTAATGGTAGGAATCACAATGAAGTGAATATGCAGACTTTGCCACTGACTTCAATGGGAGCAGGATCAGACCCTCAAAAAGAAAG
Source organism: Chelydra serpentina (assembly GCA_037349315.1). Classification (NCBI taxonomy): domain Eukaryota; kingdom Metazoa; phylum Chordata; order Testudines; family Chelydridae; genus Chelydra; species Chelydra serpentina. The sequence continues at coordinate 112,261,530 of JBAIAC010000004.1, forward strand.
GAAATTAAGAAGAGTAAAAATAAGGTTTTTTCCCCAGCCTTCATTCACACTGTCCTGTACAACTTTGAACATGGAATAGGGCCTGATCTAAAACCCATTGAAGTCAATGGGAATCTTTCCATTCAGTTCAATGGACTTTGGACCAGATCCATAGTGAGGGAAGATAAGCCAAGATAGCTGTCCAGCCTTTACTTTGTATTTCTGTGAGTTGGGGCAATTATTTTGATGTTCTTCAGTGGTTAAATTTATCTTACCTGATTCAGAGTTTTACATTAAAAATGCCTAAAAGATTGAGAATTTAACTTATTTTGATTATTACAGCAAAAGTGGTAATCTGTCATCAGGAACTGAGAAGATGAAGTGCTACATTTCCAGAAACAGGTGTGTCATGACTATCAAAGTCAAGACAGATTGTCTACTAATCATCACTCTTCCACAACACCGTTTGAAGCATGAGTGTCAAAGAAAACTGGAGATGTGAAATAAGATTCATACGAATTACAAATTTAATATTATAAGGTATATTGGCTTACCTTGAAATTGATTAGTATCATCTGTGTGTGTGTGTGTGTGTGTATTTTTAGGGTGCTCAATCTTTTGGCGCAGTATATGTGGTCAGTCACTACATAGTTACAATGTACACTGAGTTATGACCTGTCCTCACCTATCTGAATTTCTTGTCTACAATAAAGAGCATATTAAACTGTAGTATAACATGCCTTCCTTTCCATTAATGTATTTGACTAGTAATCTGCCCATCCAGGACTTCCAAACATCTGACATTCATGCTTTGGATATGTATTTGTATGCAGACCTGTATAGAAAAACTTCAGCATTTGTCCTCTGCATAATTGGTAACTAACACTTTATTTTTTTTATTTTTTTTGCCTCTGTGGTAGTTTGATAAAGGTGATCATTTCAATCATCCCCATCTTTCGTATACTTCATAACCATCCCCAAAACTTAATGTTTTCATTCATAGAAGAGCTATTACTGAGTAAAATGAAATGTTTTCCCCCTCCATGCCGAGTGGGGGACAGTATAACGCTAACTCTGTCCGACAGAGGCGTTCTGGCTGCAGGAAGAAGAACATCTCTCAGAGCTAGCAGATGCACACAAATAGTCTGCCTGCTGCCATTCCCTTCATGAGTTCAGCTTAGTCCTTTGTGCTGACCAGTGCATCAGGAGGAGGAGGGAAAAGCCTACCTAACCCTTTTATATGGCCTCTATTGCCATAGTTGCAATGGAATGCTAAACTGTATTATACCATTCACCCACTAGGTGTAACAAACCTAATTTAAACTCATAATGGTCATTCTTGATAGTGCATTAAAGATTCTTATAGCAAACATCTGCTCTTGCTCTCTCTTTGAAGGAAGCTCTGTAGTCAGTCCATATCTGGTATGAGAGTCTGATGTGCTAGTACAAGTCATACATGACATGGCGTCAAAAGAAAACGAGTGCCAGAGGAGAACAGAAATAAAAGGAAAACAAAGGTTGCAGACAGAAGAAAAAAGAGCCAGAAAGATTGCCAGATCTCATCAATATGCTACTCTTCAATGCCCCAGAGAACATCAGCTTTAACAAACCTTCAGAATGGACAGATTGGAAGCAGTATTTTGCAAGAATTCACAGTGCAATTAGGGCTGTCGATTAATCGTAGTTAGCTCACATGATTAACTCAAAAAAATTAACTGCAATTAAAACAATTAATCACCACTAATCACACTGTTAAACAATAGAACACCAATTGAAATGTATTAAATATTTTTGGATGTTTTTCTATGTTTTAAAATATATTGATTTCTATTACAACACAGAATACAAAGTGTACAGTACTCACTTTATATTCATTTTTATTACAAATATTTGAATTGTAAAAATGATAAACAAAAGAAATAGTATTTTTCAATTCACCTCATACAAGTACTGTAGTACAATCTCTATTGTGAAAGTACAATTTACAAATGTAGATTGTTTTTTGTTACATAACTGCACTCAAAAACAAAACAATGTAAAACTTTATAGCCTACAAGTCCACTCTGTCCTACTTCTTGTTCAGCCAATCGCTAAGACAAACAAGTTTGTTTACATTTATGGGAGATAATGCTGCCTACTTCTTATTTATGATGTCACCTGAAAGTGAGACCAGGCATTTAAATGGCACTTTTGTAGCCGGAATTGCAAGGTATTTATGTGCCAGATATACTAAGCATTCATATGCTCCTTCATGCTTCAGCCACCATTCTAGAGGAGATGGTTCCATGCTGATGATGTTCTTAAAAAAATAGTGCGTTAATTACATTTGTGACTGAACTCCTTGGAGAATTGTATGTCTCCGGTTCTGTTTTACCTGCATTCTGTCATATATTTCATGTTATAGCAATTTTGGATGATGACATAGCACATGTTTGATTTATGAACCCTGTCACTGAAGATTTGACAAAACGCAAAGAAGGTACCAATGTGAGATTTCTAAAAATAGCTACAGCAATCGACCCAAGATGTAAGAATCTGAAGTGCCTTCCAAAATTTGAGAGGGATGAGGTGTGGAGCATGCTTTCAGAAGTCTTAAAAGAAACATTTCGATGCAGAAACTACAGAACCTGAACTACCAAAAAAGTAAATCAACCTTCTGCTGGTGGCATCTGACTCAGATGATGAAAATGAACATGCACCCGTCTACTCTGCTTTGGATCATTATTGAGCAGAACCTGTCATCAGCATGGATGCATGTCCTCTGGAATGATGGTCGAAGCATCAAGAGACATATGAATCTTCAGTGCATCTGGCACATAAATATTTTGCAATGCCGGTTACAACAGTGCCACGCAAACGCCTGTTCTCACTTTCAGGTGATGTTGTAAACAAGAAGCGGGCAGCATTATCGCCTGCAAATGTAATCAAACTTGTTTGTCTGAAGTAGGACCAAGTGGACTTGTAGGCTCTAAAGTTTTACATTGTTTTATTTTTGAATGCCGTTGGTTTTTGTACATAATTCTACATTTGTAAGTTCAACTTTCATGATAAATAGATTGCACTACAGCACTTATATTGGTAAATTGAAATACACTATTTCTTTTGTTTTTTACAGTGCAAATATTTGTAATAAAAATATAAGGTGAGCATTCTACACTTTGTATTCTGTGTTCTAATTGAAATCAATATATTTTAAAATGTAGAAAACATCCAAATATATTTAAATAAATGGTATTCTATTATTATTTAACAGTGTGATTATTTTTTTTAATTGTTCGATTAATCGCGATTAATTATTTTAATCGCTTGACAGCCCTAACTGCAATCAAACTCCACAAGGAAACTGGAGATTTGCAGATATCTTCAATTTATGCAATGGGGAAGCAGGCAGAGCATATCTTTGAATCTTTGACTTTACTGAAGTAAGTCACAAAGATGGCTATGAAAGGGTTCTGGCTATGTTTGATGCATACTTTATACCTCTGAGAAATGTGTTTTTTTTTTTTTTTTTAAAAAGCATGTTTTCACTAGATAATGCAGGAACCAAGAGAAAATGTTGAATCTTTTATAAGAGATTTGCATGCGTTGTCTGAACATTATGTTTTGGGGGCTGCAAAACATGAAAATATCAGAGACAGGCTGATTATTGGGTTAACAGGCAGAAACCTCCCACAGCAACTACAATTTAAGACAGACTTAAATCTATCAAGACCTATACAGATAGCAAGGCAATCTGAACTAGTCAAACAGCAGAAAAAAGACAGGAACAACCTGAAAAAACATGAAACTAGTTTAGAAGCTGTAAACAGACATAACATCAATGCTAAAAGTCACTACCGTAAGACCCTTGAGGTGAAGAAAAACAAATTTCAGGCAACCTACAAAGCATTTCAGACTAAATATACAAGATGTGGAAATATACAAGATGTAGAAAAATTCAAAGCCCAATGGGTATATGTTAGCCAAAGGTGCAAGGTGTAATACATATACAAAATATGGACATTTTTGTAGATGTTTGCCATACCAAGGCAGTCAAGGAGTTGACTGATATTACAGGTAATCAAGAAGCATTGTTTCTGGAGAGTGAAACTGAATGTACATGAAAAGACTATTGACTTTAAAACTGATTGAGAAGCAGATGTGAGTCATCTCAGCAGGGACTTACAATCACCCACAATGCCTCCAAAAGTGGAAATCCCCTGATACAGCTCTGACTAGCCCTGGAGGTACTTTGAACTGCATGGGACAGTTCATCACAGAAACAACTTACAGAGACAGAAGCTATGCAGTCAAAGTGCATGTGGTCAAAGAAACAAAGATGAACAACCTTTTCAGCTGCAGCATGGCAGGTATGATGGGTCTAATAAGAAAGGTGAAAACACTCAATGGAATATTTCATGATATTTGGACTTTTGAAAGGAGACCCAATACAAATAAACTTGAGACAATACTGAACCTTACAGTGTACAAACACCTCTGCCAGACAGACCCTAGAAGAGACTAGCTTCAGACTTATGTGAATTCAGAGGTCATCATTAGCTGGTCATAATGGACTTTTTCCAGGTACACAGAAACAATGTACTTGAAAGACATAACATGTTGCAGTGTTATAGAGAAACTAAAGTGAACTTGTGTTCATTTTGGTATACCAGATTAACTAGTGATGGACAACAGACCACAATTCTCACAGCAGAGTTTGTCATACCAAATCAAATATGATTTTGATCATATTACTAACAGCACACATTAGCCACAAGCAAAGAGAATAGTTGATAGAGCTGTACAGACAGTCAAGAAAATCCTACAGAAAGAAGAGTAGGGAATGGATCTCCCAAGTTGCAGTTTAACACCAATAACAGCTACTGGGTATATAGTCCATCACAAAAGTAACTCAGAACTACTGTTCTGATTCTAGGGTAACAAGACAGCAAGTGTAAAAAATCAAGACGTGGGGTGGGGGGTAATAGGTGCCTATATAAGAAAAAGCCCCCAAAATCGGACTGTCCCCATAAAATTGGGACATCTGGTCACCCTAGCTGATTCTGGAGAAGAACCTATCTCCAAAGTGTCCAAACATGAAGAGAATAGCCAAATCAGATGAAAAGTCAAAAAGAATTTATGCGCACTTCAATAGATGTCAATCAGAACTTTCAAATCTAGAACCCAGTGACCATGTTTATGCCAGATGACCAAGTTGTTACATGTATGGGTCATGTAATTAGAACATCAGAGATACTTAACATACTGATCTGTACTGAACACTAAACACAGCATGATAGTGTAAATTTTGTAAGTAGTGGGAATGTCAAACAAAAGGGGAAGATCTAATGGAAGGCTAAACTGTATTATATTCTTCAGCCACTAGGTGATATAATGTGTAATGAACCTTAGTGCATTAGAGGATCTCATAGTAAACACCTCTGGTGTGTCTCTCTGGGAAGGAAGCTCTGTAGCCAGTCCATATCTTCAACAAGAACCTGACCTACTAGCAGCCTGTACCTACTGGGTACACATTGTACATGGCAATAGTAATACAGCCATGGCTTTCTCCTTACTCTCTTTGGGGTGCCAGGCACCCCTGGTGGAACAGAGACAGAGCAGTCCCTGTGTTCCTTCCAGTGTAGGGACTGAAATTATAGTTGGCTCTTATGCAAGCTGTACAAGGGGGCTCAGGCAGAAAGCTCCTTGCATGCTCTTCTCCCTGTACACTCACCTAAGCACCTGGCACAATCTGGCCCCAATTGAGGAGAAAGTGCAGACACTTTGATTGATGGTGCATATCAATGCACAGCAAATCCCTTTGCAATGGAAAGTTAAATTTTCACAGCAAAGTAATAATTCCTAAGCAGTTCCTCTGGGAGCCATTTATCTAACTAGGTTTAGGTCAATAAAGAAAAGTATGGCACTGGAGTAAGGGGAAAGTCCTTACACAGACAGTCTGGTCATACGACTTTTAGAGAGATTGCCTTTGATCTATGAATGGTACCCATCAGCCAGGAGGTTTCGGACCAATAGAGAGTGACAGCTGTTTAAAAGAATGTAAATCAGTTGTGTCTGATCTCCCCCTCAGTTATGCTAGTGCAAATCCAGAACTTGTCTGCAGAAATCTATGGAGTTCAAATGGTGTAAAACCAATGAAGAGAGAAGAGAAACATGCTCATTGTTTGAAAAAAAAATTAGGAAAAGAATTCTAGCAAGATTTGACAGATATTTTGGTCAGGGAGACTAATGAAAATTAGCAATTTTCCTAAATATTCTGTTTTCTTGTGTAATAAAGTAATTTACTTACAGGAAAAAAAGTGATACAGAAAACAATTTTAGATGCATAATTATTTCTCTGAAGAATACAATAATTGTGGGATCTCCTTTTATGTATTTAAAAAGAATGCCCTATTTTACTTAATAGTCCAACTTCAAGAGAACTTTACTCAATAGTTCACTTCAAGCTCACCAGTACCTCATAAATTTACTTATTCTTTCATCACTTTTCATATGTTGTGACTCTTTAGTCATCATCTCCCCACATTCCTTTCCCATAATGTCTTATGACATAGCTGGCTAATAGCTAATTCAGGGTAGGACACCAAGTAACTAGCTCCAGCACATCCTATTTAAATTGTGTGCACTCAAATCACTTCCCCTTATTTGTCCCAGCAGGCTGATATGAATAGACATAATGGGATCCCATCCATTGAAATAATTGGCTAAAACTTAGACTTATGATGTAGCAAACTTAGAACTAAATAGTGGTGAAACTAAGTAGAGACACAATAAAGAAATGGAGGTACCTCTGCTGCCAATGTTGTAAGGATTGTAAGGATTCCTCAACTATAAAGCCAGGTGAAAGCTGATACATCAGAGGAGTGCAAGTATGAGATGCAAAGAACATGGGCATTTTATTGTCGATAAGGTCTTGATGACCTTACTCTAAATTGTGCCTAAGATAGGATCCGGCAGATGAATCTACCCATAGGTGAAATAAACTTGCTCTATAAACCACACAAGGGCATAACCTTGGCTGTAGGAAATTCAGGGGTTAAAATGTAAATAGTGTTTGAACTTACTATTAAAAAACTCTAAACGTTAGTGGAATATGTTTCCTACCATCATCATCATGGCAAATGAATCCCAAACGAACGTAGTCTCCTGGCAGATCAATCTCTAGCTAGGTCCTTAAGGTGTCTGGCTGGATGTTCAGTTTATGTCCATCATTGCCAATCTTACCATGCTATTATGGGATAGGCTAAAACACCACTTCATCACAGATGCTCTCACTGGGGGAGGTGGTAGGCGGAGGAAGGAAGGGTATGTTACAAGCTGATATTAATAGTTTAAAGTTATTTATGGGGCCAGAAATGGCATGGATTTCCCCCCCTGATATAAAGAATAAACTATGCCCCCTGCTGATCAAAGGAAGCCGCCCTCAACCTCCTTCATAACAGCAGTAGACTCAGACACAGCCCCTTATTTCTGTTCACACTGATAAGTCACATATGGTGACCCTCACTTTCAGAAAAAATGAATACTCAATGAAAAACTGAATCCATGGTTTAAAAGGGGTATGCAGGTGGCATGTGTCCATGCGAATAACTGTATGTAAAGGCATCATCAGTATATATATAGCCTATACACACATATATATAGGCTTTTGGTGTGAGCATTCATCAGGAGGTCACAGCAGACCAAGTGTATGAACAAGTGACCCACAGTTTCTATATATGCACTTATTTTAGCGATTACTGTGCTCAAAGGTGCAGAGCTTTTCTTCAGTAGAGCTGCTCTGTTAAATGGATAAACAAAATCTGTTCTGTGAAGCCAGAAAAAGTCCTTGAAGATCACTTTAGATGCAGAGCAAGCCTAGTGCAAAGAGTGAGCTGAGGCCTTGATTGCTATGCTGAGGGAGTGGCTGAATTATACTTCACACATACAAATTTAACTAAGCTGTGCGGATTCTCCATCTTGGTATGGCCAGGGCGAGGAAGATGTAATAGACAAGTTTCAGCAATAACAATGGGCCTTGGGAAATGGAGAGTCTCAGGGACCTTTAATTATAGCAAAAGTGAATTAGGATTCCTAGGCTGAGGAAAAGACAGGTCTTGAGATAGGATTTGGAAATAGTCAAGAGTAATTACCAAGGAGTTGGCTTCAAAAAGGAACTGGAGGAAAAGGTAAAGTTTCTATTTTGAGTGTGCATTTAACATAACCTTTTATTCCTTTTCAGCCCACATGATGATGCAACAGATTTATATTCCCAGATTTTGAATCATAAAAACATTAATTCACCTCTTAATTATTCATTTAGGAGTTTCTTTGTTGGGCTCTCAGGAGTACTATATTAGGCATTTCTTTTGAAGAATGAAGATTGTAAAAAGAATGAAGATTTAGACTCATTTGTAAAACTGAGGATTTAAAGTGAAAGCCACATAGAAATAGACAAACCTGTAACTGGACACTCATATTTGGGGTACAAAAGCACAGATTGAAGTTTCATATTCATTGCAGCTATATCTTAAAACGTATATATAGTCCTTTTGGATTAACATTGAAATACTACTACTACAAATATAATTAGAAGCATTAAAAAATGATGGTCTCCAACATGATTCTCGTATGCAAATCGGAATAATTGTTTTCTTTACTTAATTCAGAAATATGCAAAAACAAAGGAGTACTGTCAGGCTTTGAAGTATCTGACTCCCACTTCCGAACATAATCACCAGGAGTCAAACACTGGAAGTGAAGAGCTTTGTTGCTGTTGTTATAAAGAGAGGAAGTACAATACAGCCTGATGCTGATGAGCCAAGGTGAAGAAGTCTTGCATTGGAGATACAGTGTTATAATGAAGAGCCTTATGCAGAAAATGGAGAGCATGATCTCTCTCTTACCTCTGAAGTACTAATGTTAGTTTAGATTTGTCCCAAATCATATCTCTTTGCATAACAATCTGCTCAGTCTCTTTCTTGTCTGTCCTGGTAAAGAAAACTACTCATCCTTTCCCTGCTCCAGAGATTTGAATGGCATTAGATTGCAGTGAGGTGTACAGAAGGGAATATTGCTGGGCAAAGTGTGTTGAATAGTTTATTCACTGAAAAAATGCAGTTTCAACCCACTCAAAACGATGTACAAAGTTGACGCAGTAGTTTTGGCTGGGAAAAGTTTGTCAGTGCCAGAACACTATTTGTGTGCCTCTCTGTATCCCCATTTATAACTTTTCACCCTGTGGTTAGGGCGCTAACCTCAGATGTGGGAAACCCAAGTTTGAATCCACACTCTGAAACAGGGCCTTGAACTCATATTTCTCCTCTCCCAGTATGATGACCAGTGGAACTGGAGTCAGAGGGCCCATGTTCCCTGGAGAGATTACTGAGAGGACACCTGATAAATAGGGAATGTGGGGAGTTAGGCTGGAAGCAACTGAGCCACATGAACAGAGCAGTTCACAGGGTTCAATAAAGTTCAACTTCTTCAAGTTAAGCTGAATGCAATGCTTTGCTAATGAGACATGATGGCAATGTTTAAGTTATGAGTTCTCTGCAGTGCAGTAGCTGGCAGCACGAGCCATGGAACATGGTCTGAAGCCCTCTGGCTCCCTGGATTTTGCAAATGCAAACCTAGCCCAGCAATGGACTGGAGGTGGAGGAGGTCCAGCTATATGCAGACCTGGCCATGCAGGAGGAGGAGAACAACAGCAAAGTCAAACTATTATTTTACCTTTTTGGGGAACAATGGAGAAAGGTCTGCAGCTCTCTGAAGCTCACCACTGCCTCAAGCCTCACAGCAGTCCTAGGAATCCTGGGGATAAATTGCTCTCCAAAGCAGAGCCTGGAGTGACAGGTGTTTCGTTCATTTTCATTTGAATCTGTAGGGGAGGTGATAGACTCCTATTTGACTGCTTTATGCACACTGGCTGCTACATGCCATTTTGGGGACTAGATTCCCTGATTTGGACAGGATAGTCTGTGGCACTTGGGATCACAACCTGCAGGAGCAGCTGCTCCAGGAAGCCGATCTCACACCAGACAGATGGCTAGACAAGGGGCAGGCAGCCGAAGCCTCAGGAGAGCGGATGAAAGTCCTAGGAGGCACAACAGCCCCAGCAGTACGTGTCGTGAGACAACAGCAAAGTGGCCAGGGTTCCACATCCATAGTGAGATGAATTTACTGTGGCAGACAGCATGAGCGGGTAAAAGAGAAGTGTCCTGCACTAGAACAGCGTTGCAAGTTGAACCATTTTAGCAGCATGTGCAAGTGCAGAAGGTCTCAGAAATATTCAGTCAGATTTGTATAAGAGGTGGATGGCACATCCCCAAGAGCAAGCATTTGTCACGCTGAAAGAAATGATAATGGGCACCCCGTCCTGAAATACTACCACCCAGGAGAGCTACTGACACTCCACTGCAATGCACTGGAGAAAAGATTGGGTGTAGCTATTTTGCAGGCGCAGCCAGTCACTTATACCAGCAGAACCCTTTTAGAGACCGAGTGGGGGTACTGCCACATAGAAAAAGAGCATCTGGCTGTGGAATTTGGAGTGGAGTGATTCCATCAGTACATCTATGGCCATCCAGTAGTAGTGCAATCAGACCACAAACCCCTCGAGATAGAAGGGTTTACCAGGATTAAATGCTCCAGAGAAATTGGAGCACATGTTGATAAGCCTCCAGCATTACTAGGCAGAGATCAGATATTGAGCAGGACGATGACTGGTGTCAGCTGAGCGCATATACACTAGCATCGGAGAGTTGGCGGGAGGGCGTTGTCACAGGGGTGCACAACTCACTGCTGGTCTGGCACCTCCTCCTGGTCACTCTGGGGATTAGCTCTCAAGGACAATACCACTGTCCACAGTTTGCATGCCATTTACTCTGTCTCTCCCTCTGGTCTGAAGCTCCTCTCTCACTCCAGGACCCCCAGTGTCTCCTTTGTGACTCAACCCTCTGGCTAAGTCTCTCAGAGTTCCCCCTTCCAGGGTACAGTCCATCAGCAATCCTAGGCAGTCTTCCCATTAATTGCCTCAGTTCTATATCACCCCCTCAGTGGCTGGTAGGGGAACCCAAGCCTGCCCTCTTCTCCAGGTTCCAGCCCAGGGACCCTCAGCTCAGCAGTTCTGAGCTTCCTCTCTCCGCCCTCACTGCTCCTTCCCTGGACTGCTCCTTCCCACACTTCTGGTTTCCCTCTGGGCACACCAGCTTCAAACCTTCCTCCCTCTTCCCAGGAAGTGACTACTGGCTGCTGCTTACCTTCCTACAGCTGTTCCCAGAAGCCCCCAAATACTCCTTCCTCTTCCCAAGGCATGACTGCCCTTTCTCCACTCTGTAGCCTGCTACCTGGCTTTATAGGCCCCATGCCACCTGTGCAGCCTGTTCCTAATCAATCTCCTGCTCCCTGGCTCCTGCTCCAGGTGCAGCCTGTGGAGTTAATTGGCTTTCCTGGCCACCTTAACCCCGCTCAGGCCTGTGTGGGGTGTACACTGCATCAGAGGGATCAGGACATAGTACAGCATGTTAATACAGTTGATCTCCCAGTTTCAACAGTGAAGCTGACAAAAATCAAAGAGGCTACAGAAAAGGACATCCAATGACAGGCAGTCAAGAGAGTGATACTACTGCAAGATGGCTAGAAGACAAAAGCCAAGTACCAACAGGAACCGTGAAACTGTCCCTTGCTCCCCTGTAGAGCTGGGGGGCTGAACCCTGCTCTGGCTGGATGCTGGGGAGAGAATGGACCCCACTCCCAGTGAGAAGTCCTGGTGGCTTCGGACTCTGCTCCCAGCTGGGAGCCAGGCAGCCTTGTCAATTTCATAGCTCCCTGATCTGTGAAATTTACAAGGTTGTCCAGCTCATGGTAGGGAGCAGGCACGGAGACCCAAGAAACTGGGGCAGCTGGACCCCAGTCCCCGGGGGCGAAAAGCCCTGGGCGGCTTCCCCTGGCTTCCTGCAGGGAATGGGGAGGGGAGAAGCCCATTGTGGCTTCCCTGCTCCTAGTGAGGGATGGGGTAAGCCCGTGGGGAGCCAGGAGCCTGTGGGGTAGCTGGGCTCCCAGAAGACAGCTGCCAGTGGACCTGAGAGACCATCTCTCAGCTCCCCTTTCAGCTCCCCACACTGCCCTTCTTAGGTTGGTGGCAGCGCTCCTGGTGAGGACGTGCACCACCATCTCAAGGAGGGTGTTGTGGACATATCGGTCGACTTACATTTCTAGTGTAGACATACCTTGAGAATGACTCTATAGTTTGATGATTAAGGCCCTCACCTGGGATGTGGGATATATAATTTCAAACCTTCTCTCTGCCCAATGAAGACAAGGGATTTGAATCCACATCGCCTACTTCCCAGGTGAGTGCCTTAATCATCAAACTACAGAGTCATTCTCTTTAAGTATTTCTACAAAGTGGAACAGCTTCAAGAGGAGAGTTTGAGAGAAATTCACCCCCGGAATAACTAATACCCTGATGGTAAGGATGCTTCTCTGGGTGGGGAGAGAGCTGACTTCAAGTCCTTGTTCCTGAGTAGGGATTCAAATGTGAGTCTCCCTCATCCCAGGCAAATGCCCTAACCACTGGACTAAAGGTTACATAGGGAGACACACGTATATGCATGTACATTTGCTGGCCCAAAATGGACTTTTCCAATTTATTGACAATTTACAAATCTAATTGAATATTTCCCTGAATTTTCAGTTTGCTGGCTAACCCGAAACATCAATTATTTACAAAGCTATAGAAGGGAATGAATCAAAGGGTTCTGGTGAGGAAGACTACTTCACAGCAAAAAGACAATTATAATAAGGTTTGATTTTTAAGTCTCTCCCTCACAAAGTATCCTCAATAATTAACTGCGCCCCATCTTCTGAGATCAAGTTAAAAATCTGGACACTGGCTATCTGAAAAGTATTGGTATAATTGGCTCCTTCAAGCCCTCCATCTCCATATGTGCTTAAAAGCTAATATAATCTGAGCTGCCTCTACACCTCTACAAAACGTTTGGGAAATCTGGATGTGATTAAGGATATATTTCCATTTTAAAATAAACACACTGAGAAATCTGGAAATCCCTTTTAAAGATCAAGAGATCTCCAGTTACAAAATAATAATGATAAAAAAATTCACTTAGATCATCAGTAGTCCCTTTGGATGCCTTAAACAGTACTTACTTACAAGGATACATAAACTTTAACATCTTTCAGTTTTACTTCCTGCATATGTTTTGCATGGTCTTGCAATATAATTATATAGGTTTAATGTTACGGACAGATTCAGTGTGTAGTAAAACTTTTATTAAATGTTAAAATACATATTTCTTATATAGTATGAAAATAGACCAAGGTGTCACGGTCAAGCATATCTTATGTGACATCACAATATGGCTATAGTTATAATTTCTTCTTTCCTTGAGGCTAGAGTATTTTGCCAATGTGTTGGACAAAGAAAGCACCCCAATTAGAAAGAAAATTATAGACCAGGCTGAAAGCTCTACTTTATACCATTCTTCAAGCAGACCTAGGTGACCAACTTTTGGTTTTATCACTAATAAAACACAAATAAAATTACATGGCGCAGTATGAACTCCTGTGTCAGACACCACAGAACAGGCATCTACAGGAAAAGTATATAGGCTGTACATACAGTACACACAAGCCTGTGTGTATATATAATATGCTCGATAGATAGATCTATCTAGACAGATAGATGCCGAGAGAGAGAGAGAGAGAGAGAGAGAGAGAGAGAGAGAGAGAGAGAGAGAGAGAGAGAGGAAACAATAGTAATATAAAAGGGGAGGGGGAGGCCTTCTACTGGCAGTGGTTACAGAAGGAGAAGTGAATAAAGTGGAAATGCTGTGCTTACCAGCTCCCACTGTTAGGGCCACAGAGGGTCACTGAACTGCAGTTCATTTCCTATTCCACTCTCTGACTCCAACACTTTGAAGACTGCTGTAGGGATGTAATCTTTCTTCTTGCGCTCTAGTGAAAACCACACAGAAAGATCAGTCATTCGCCTACTCTGTAATTCACCATCTTCCTCTTTTCATTTGTGTGTGTGTTTTAATGTGATTGTACAGACCATTACTGCTTTGAAATAATTTGCCATTCATACTTATTTTGTAAAAAAAGAGTAATATATTAGCTGATCATTCTCTGCATTCTATGTGTTACATGCTTCAAGGAAGTAAGTTCCTCCATTTTTCAGTTGCATATTCAGCATCTCCTTTTTGGGGGTTCAGTTCCCTAGAAAGGCTATTTTTGAAAAAGTTACATGTTCATTTGAAAAGTAATTATTATTTAGCACTAAATCAAGAAAAGTATCATCTACCAGTGGAGCACAGCTCTGAGAGTATAAGAACAAGTAAGACTATGGGGTTCTAGTATGGTGAGTGCCGCATATTCACTTCTTTTCAGTGTTGCCTCCAAACCTTACTTGCACTGAAATTCCAGTTCTCCTTAAATTAAATGAGTTGCAGATCCATTTAGAAACAGAGTAGGTAAGAGCCTGGCCCCTTTTAGAGTACTCTGAAGTTGGCCTTCCGAAAAATAAGGTAATAAAATGGTGGAGCAAAAGGAAACCAGAAAAAGAAGTATAATAATGAATCACTCACTTTCTCACTTGAAATTCTTACTCTAGAAATGCTAAAATATATAGTGCAATAATGCCCTTCAGTGAGCAAATGTCGCACGCTAGAACATTTACCAAAAACAGGGAAAAACATCTTTTTAAAGTACAAACAGTATGCAACAGAAAATGGTATTTAACCTACTAAAGAAATACACAAACAAGATGCTGAAGTAATTATTTAACCTCCTCAATTAGATATATTACTTTTACAAAGGTACTGGCCTTTTGGCTTTTATTTTAATAACATGCATTGTCTCCCTTCCCGGAATTCGATCCTGCAAAGTGCTGAGCACCCTGGCCCAATCCTGCAAAACACTCAAGGCATCTGCTTAACACTAAGCAAGAGTAGTTTCCCTGAAAGTGCTGTGTATATTATGAACTCTTATGTTCACATTGGATGTTATGTGAATAGTTGCTACTTTAAACAAGAATTGTAGTGATTTTTAGCAATTAGTGAAATAGCTGCTGCCACGAAGGGAATGTCTCTGGTTCACCAGTTACTTAACTCATGACAGTATAGTCCAGTATAGTCCAGGATCTATCATTAGGGTGCAATTCACACCAGTGCAGAGGGTTCACTGAAGTTAAGGCATTAAGGAGAGCACGGGGCTATGTGCACACCCCCTGCACTAGGGACCTCACCCAAAGCCCAGTGAAGTCAATGGGAGTCTTCACATTGACTTCAATGAGCTTTGGATCAGGCCTTATGGAAATTTCTCCCTCCAATGAATTTCATTATATGTGTTTCTAGATTATTTTCAAAAGCATGAGGAAAACATTAAAGCAATAGAATAAAAACAAAATGTTAGTGGCTCTGGTGCTGACAAATATCCTCAAATAATAGCAAAAGAGCTGCCCCTTTTCTATTTACTCTGAAATCTTCTCTTGTGCTGCTTTAATTCACTTAGTTACATTAGGAAATCATCTCTGAAACCTCTGGAACACCTGAAATATTCATTCCTGTGGCACAGCAGCAGGCTCTTAAGACAGGTTTAGTAGATGTTCTTAAAGTTTTTACCACCCCTTGTCAAAATAAATCAAATTGTGCTAATCTCCACAAGCACTTTAAAAGGATTAAAATTACAGGGAATCATTTTATATACCAAATTACTTTGTATATTTCTATTCTTTTGAATGAGAGGGGGGAAATGAATTGAAAATCAAAAGAGGGAATTGCTCTTTTGATACAAGCCTTTTCTTTTCTACAGGCATAATTAAATAGATCTTAAAACACAAGAGTGAGGCAGAATGGGGCAGGGGGGAGGGTAAGGAGAGAGGAAGGATGGGAGGGAGGAAGATGGGGAAAACAGAGAAAGTTCAAAGGCCAGAAATTAAATGTTTACCTCTCACTCTTCTAGGGGTGCTGGAACAGTTTGTGTAGTGGGGGAGCTGCGAGCCATTGAACCAAACTGTAAACCCTGAATATGATGGATACCACTTCGAGCCAGTACCTAGGCACTCTTCTCTTTTAAAGGCACATCAGATCAAATTATCACCCCATCTGAGGATTGCCTTAGTTTGGAGGAGTCTCCTGATGACATCGTTTTCCTCTAGTTGGCTTCTACTGGCTGGCTACTCTCTCTCCAGTCCCTGGTGCAACTGAAGGCCTTGCCATTGAGGGTGTGTGTGTGTGGGGCGGGGGTGCGGGGGATGCTCAGTTAGAGCACTGCTACAGTCTAGCTAAGGTAGGTCTAACCGATACTGGGCTGGGCCAAGACGGCAAGATTAGGGAGCCACGACTGACTCCACAGCTCAGACAGCTCAGCTCTGCTCAGCACATACATGGTGCAGCTGAGAATTTGGACCATTGCCAACAACTCTTCTACTTGTGTTTGACGGCAGTGTATTTATAATTGTAAGATGACCGCCTAGAAATAGGTACTAAGTAAAAAGACTTTCCCTTGCATGCAGCATCCTCTGCAGATAATATTTCCTTCATTTGTCTATCAATAGATCTTTCCTGGTGGTTCCAGGTCAAGGGGTTTCAAAATTTCTCCCCCAGTTCATCATGACAAGCTAACGAGAAATGAACTGAGATCGCGTGGCAGTGCTAAATACGTATATAGACTATAAGTGCTTCTGCCTTCTCTGGCTAATGGTGACAGTGCTAGCATGTCCACAGAGGGTAGGAATCTGCATGTAGGGCCTACCTATAGTACAGCTTTTAATTCGCCAAGGAATGATGACCTAAGAATTTCAAAAATATATTCTGTCCATGCAAACAAACAAATGGAGTCTCAGAGAGACTTTTTTTTTAATAGGTTTTATCTGGGGTAAATAAAAAGTAATAGCCCTATGTGGTTTGCTTGCTTTGACTGTGCAGTTTCTCTGCAAAGGAGTAACTAAGTTAGAAGGGGAAAAAAAAGTAGGACACTTCAGAGCCAGAGGGCCACCCTCCCTCCACAAGACTCCAGGAGCCTGATTTTCACACCACAGGATACGAAGAACTGAATGCTGGAGTCAGTGGGACTTTCTTGTATCCTACACAGAAGCAACTGGGTGCTGGAAGGAGAGAGGGTTTTCCTTTTGCCTTTGAATCACTGGGGTATAGCAACCTATCAGGCCTTCCTCAAGGAGGTAGTGGAAAATAGAGACGGTTGATTGGAAGTGTGGTTATATGGGAGAGACTAATGGGGAAGGAGGGACATGATCTGATAAGCATCATAGCATTTGGAGGTCTATCTGAACCATTCATGAACTACAAACTTTGTGAGGCCTCTACATCACTGTTTCTTAGATGAATGTGTGCAGTGTTTCTGCTGTGTTGTGTGCCTGTTCTTATAAGTTTTAGCAGTGTTGATGTTGGGTATCTTTATATACTGGTGGGGAGGGGTTCAGCAAATATTTGCTTGAATAAAAACTTCTGGATTCTCTTTGGCTGTGCCCTTTCATGTTTGATTGCCACTAATGTTCTCATGATTAAGTTTAGTAGAAGGAATTTTTGCAGAAAGAGCAACTTTTAAATTAATATTAGAGAATGTTCACAGAGATCAAAGTTTGAACTTGTAAAGGTGAATAATCACAAGAGAAACCTGATTTTAAGTGTTACAGTCAACCAACCAGGAAAGAGAAACAGAGAAAAAGGCATGAGAAGAGTGGGAGGGGTATGATGTACTATTAGTCATGGCCTAAGAAAACAACAGAGCAAAGTATCATTTAAACAATGAGAGGCCTGGGAGTCCCTCTACCCATTATTTATTGCAAGATGGAGATGGAGGAGTTGCCCAAACCCCACATACTTACTTGATGAAGAATCCAGAACAGATAGTTAACTGAAGAGACTGGAGAGATGAAAATTTTGAGCAAATGTTGCAGTCCCTGAGGAGCTGAAGGCAGCTAATACAACATATCTGAACCCGTAATGTAGTTGATTCACTGACTCACAACTTCAGCAACATCTACATTTTCTTCACACAGGGACAGGTCTGTGGAGGTCCAGACTTGAAGAGGGACCTCAGATATTCAGAAAGAAAAATCCATTATAGCCCCGTGAAATAGGAAATTGCAACTTCAGTAAAGGTTCATATATTATATATATTCATTTTAGGAATTTATTTTTAGGGGACCCACTCTCAGCCATTTTCCTTACTTCTTCCTGCTGAGAAACACTGTAGAGGTGGAGTGATAAATAGAGGTGGAGAGCACTGTGCAAATACTCCATGCTTACAGGAAAGAAGGAAAAATCAAATAAAATTTAAGAAGACCAAGGGGAAATGGTTGGAGCTGGTCATTTATACTGCATGTGACTAAAAAGTCCTTGCCTTCTGCTTCTGGGGAGGTAAGGTTATATAGTTCTTGCTATACTGGAATTTTTATTCTGGCACAGAAGAGGTGATTTATGATAAGTGACAGTTTTATTTTCTTATACAGAAAAACCTTGCCATTTAAGCCTTTCCGAAGAACACAGGAAGTAGCAACAGTGATACAGGAATTGTAGCATTATTAATGAAGTACCATATCAGATTAAAGTTGAATCACTTCACCCACAAAAAAAGACAAAAAAGACATTCTAAACAAAGTGTGTTAAGCATGCATATACTCCATAAATATGATTAAAATATGAAAAATCTGCCTGGATGCACTAACAAACAAATAACTAAAAAGTCTCTTGCACCCACTATTTTAAATTAAAACATGCGTGCACACATACACAGAGGAAAAATAAGCAAGGAAATTCTTTCCGATAGCCAGTTTCAGGAATACAACTGTTCTCCTGTGCTAGCAGCTATTGCCAGCCAAATAAAATATCACTGTTCCACTAGGAAATGGCTAGCTAAACAGAAAGTGCAATGAATCTGCAGCTGATGAATATAAGGATTTCTCCATGAAGTCCCCTGTGTCAAAAATTATTATAGAGGCTTTCTGTAATTTAGGACATTCCCAAGACTGGTTACTCAGTGTTATGTAAATGACAAATGGCTAGAAAGAAATACCTTGGAACAGATGAATAAAGCATTTGGTTCATAGGGAAAGAGATCAATATAGGTTTGATTGGAAGGGTTGAAGTGTTAAAATTATAACACTTTAGTAACCTTCAATTGGACATTATTATTTTAATTAGCAAACACTAAAAAGGTACTTTAAAAATGTAAAAAAAAGAAAAAAAAAGAAAAGCAATTCCCTTGATTCTCCAAGGAGTGAATTTCACCTCCAGTTACAGATAAATGGTTAAGAAATTGATGGCCAGGTGTGTCAACACAGTAACGGACTGGTATTCTCATCCTTTTTCATTCACACAGTATGCTATGCTAGGGGATAGAAAAATAGAATGTGGCATTTTAAAACTGACTCAGCAATATTCTAGTGCACCAACCCATGGGGTAGTTTTCTGCTTTTTTCCAGAGACGGAGGACTTAGTGTGTTACACTTTCCAATGGGGTTACACAGGGCCAAATTTGTATACAGGCTTTCCTCCTCCCTCCCCACCCCCACATCCCCTGTGGGCCAAACACAACAAGGTTTGGGGAGGGCGGAGAAAGAGGCAAGGACACTAAGGAATGGTGCTTGTGTGCACTCCCACTGCATGCTGGGAGGGAATTCAGGGTTCTGAGGGAAATAAAACAATGACAGTGTCTTATGAATGAGAATGGAGCTATGGAAGTTGCTACCTCCATCTTCCACATAGGGCAGGAAAAATCTCTATACAGGGAAGGTCCAAGATGTACATGGATCTCAAAGGCCTGATTTGATCTTTGTTGTTGTAGCTATGTAGGGCACAGGATATTAGAGAGACAAGGTGGGTGGAGTTTTCCTGACCTGAAGAAGAGCTGTTTGTGAGCTCGAAAGCTTATATCTCTCACTAACAGCAGTTGGTCCAATAAGATATATTACCTCACCCATCTTGTGTCTCTGATTTGACTTTTTTTTCATTCCTTACTCAAACAAATGCCCATTGAAATCAGTGGGAGCCTGACTAAAGAGTAAATACCAACAGAGAAAGAATTTGGCCCTGTGAAAGGAAATTCTCTTTAAATTTCTTCAGAATCCTCATTTCCCTGAGCTTTATTTGTCACATTTGTTTTGTTTATGATTAGCTCACTCACCACTGGAACATCTATACTCTTTATTTCCTTCAAAATATTATGCATAGTACTTGGGTGAGATCCCTTTTCAATAACAGAT
This sequence comes from Chelydra serpentina, assembly GCA_037349315.1. Taxonomy (NCBI): domain Eukaryota; kingdom Metazoa; phylum Chordata; order Testudines; family Chelydridae; genus Chelydra; species Chelydra serpentina. The sequence continues at coordinate 112,281,736 of JBAIAC010000004.1, forward strand.
ATTTATTTTATTATTCTTATTTTACACCTTTTGGGATATCTGTACCTCTGGCCTCTCTGTAGCCTTCTTACTGCCCTCCACGATACTTGCTCCAAAATCCCTTTAATAAAAGATGGCTCGAGCAACATATGGTATTCCAAATGTGGCCTCACTAGCTTTTCACATAGTGCTAGGATATTTTCTCTGACTTGGTTTCAATACCTCCATTTATACAGACCTCAGTTTTGTTTGCTTTATTTTTATTTTTTTATTTCTGTTAAGGCACCAGCTCAAATGCTTTAGAATTTTATCCAAATACCACCCCTATCCTTTTCTACTGAGTGTACAGCCATAGATAGTAGCCTTGGGGAGCAAGACACATGTAGAGCTGCACTGGACCCAAAATCCAAAAAAGGGACTATCTTGTGGACTAGAATATCACTAGAGCTAAGTGAACCATATGTATAAAATAAGACACTCATCCCTTGAATTATATCAAACTTTGTTGGAAGTTTGAAAATGTTCACTTGATTTGTGTTCACCTGCTGTTCACTTCCTGGGCTTGGTCAGGAATGGAATGCTGCAGTGTTAAAAGAAATTATGTTCCTTTGACATTTTCAGCTGAAATGGAAACAGGAAACTGGAGATAAAGGGTGGTCTTGGGGTTAAGACACTGGATTGGGATTGCAGAGATGTGGGCTTCATTCCTGGTTGTGCCACACACTCTGTGATTTTGGGCCAGTCATAGGAACAAAGAAAGCATAATAATGGATTTGTCCAGTCACTGGTTTATCTACTCCAGTATTGTATCTCTAAATTGCCCAGTATCAGCTGCTTCAGAAGAAAGTGCAAGAAACCACACAGAAAGCTGTTATAATGTACCCACATTCAAAGTTTATTTCTTTCTCCATTAGTTGGATGGTGGCTTTTGTGCTGAAGCATGGGGTATTGCATGCATTCCAAAAAACTCTTGGTTATTTATGAATCCTAACACATGTTGCTTACTTCTTTTGGCTGCTACCAAACATTGAGCAGAGGTCTTCACTGAGCTGTCAAGTTTTTTTTCCTGAGTTGTTACAGCTGTTCCCTCTTGTTCTGCCCTCTTGATCAATGGGAACTTTCTCAACACTACCATTTTGTCTGGCCATTGCCCAGAACTGAATGCTTTTACAATGTCCCAGAACTCTGTAACTTCATAACTCAGAGCACGCTGTTGTGATGATGGCACCCAATTCTCATAGTCCTTTTTCTTTCTACACTGGTCACATTAACAGTGACTAAATATTTTGTTCAAATTCTATTTGAAAGAAACATTAGCCCAGTTCTGTTCGTCCAGCAAAATATAGTTCTGTGGTCAGGGAATTGTTTCATTGCCTATGTAACATCTTCAGCCCATGGCCACTATTATTCATGCTGCTGTAAATTGAAGATTAGATTATTGTATGTACCTAACTAGTCCTGGAAAAGTTTCCAGTGGCTACAAAATGTTGTTGCTAGAGTTCTCATGCTCATACTGACATCATCCTCCCCTTGATCTTTTCCCAAATCTCTGTTGTTAACAATGGAAAACAATGGGAGCACATGGATCAAGGAGAGAACATGGCCCTTATTATTGTATTGCCTGGCAATAAACTCCCAGAGAGCATACAGAGGAATTTCCACTCGATTTACAAGGCCCAAAAGAAATATACCCCATTTCATCTCGGGGATTTGTCCAGTGTTGCAGAGAAGCAGAATTATGGACAACCATCACCAAACATGTAACTCATTAGATGCCCAGCTATCACTTTGGGCCACATTTTAATGCCTTGATTCATGTTGAATAGCACCTTCTGCACAAGCAGTCCCCAGGAAGTCAAAGAAGACTATGGAATACAGTGCTATTCATTGTGTGTAGAAATATCAGAAAATTGGTCCTTTACTTCATTGCTATATCCTTTTCCAACACTCTTCATCCATCTTTGTTTTTAAGATTGTGGGCCAGATCCCTGTTCTCGGTCTGGCCACTTTGCGCTTTTCAGGTGTCAAAAAGTGGCAGGATTCTTTCCCTACCCAAACCTTGGAGAATTCCCTTGATGGAGGAGAATTCACTGCAGGCATAAAACTGTACCAGCTGTTTCCCCCAATTTGGGAATAAGGGGTGTGTTAGAGAGGGAGGGAACAGGGGAGATGCCCTAGAATAGCTGTGATGCACTACATTGATCCTCAGCCAATGCTCTAACTACTGCCCAGGCTGAGTGCCACAGAATCAAGGAGAACTGAGTCCGCATGTGTTGCGGGCTGTTGGGGCAGAGCCAGTGTCTACTTCTCTGTTTGAAAAGCACACGGCATACCGTGGACATTACAACAGTGTAAGCAAAAATTATTATTGATAGTAATATTTTGGTACCCAATGAGCATGAAAAGTAACTTCACTCTTGTCACATTAGTTATCCCGAACTTCTTATGCAACAGCCCACTGCTGTTTGGAATTGTGCTTTACAACCAGGGAAGGAGGAGCTGGAGCAGGAGTCCAGTGTACTCTAGGGTAACAGAGGCGCTCCAGAGGGAACTTTTAAATTCAGTCATGCCAAGGCTCAGAAAACAGGAGTTTGTCATTCCCATGGGGACTCCATAGCCAAGGAGCCATCAAATCTCTCCAAAGATCCTGTTGCCTCTCTATCTACTGCCCAGTTTCCCTTTTGAATTTCACTTCTAACCTCACTGTGGGTAAGGATGGCAGGATCTGTCCTTTCTTTCTGATCTCATATTGCTTGCTGACACCGGAAAATCTTTTACTCAAAAAGTTACTACAAGGGTAGCTGACTGATATCAGACAAAGAATATAAGGATTCAGGGATTTTTGAAGTCTGGATGAGCTAAAAGAGCTACCAGATTATCATCCCTTCTATCGGAATAGAGAGGCAGATGCTGAAATGTTAGTAACTGAACAGCTTTTTAAAGACAGGGAAAAAAAATCAGTGGAATGAGTTAATTAGATAATGAAGGGGATAGATTTAGTAATTAATTCAGGTTATATAAAGCTGTTGAGAATACGGTGTAGATAACTCATTGAGAAAGGCCCATCAGGGGCCTAAATGCATGAAATCTTTTTTGAAAAATACTACTAGAAATTTTGAAAGAAAGTCTGTTCTGATATATAGTAATTGGTGTGCACAGAGATATTTTTCTTGTTTATGAACCACTTACTTAAGCCCTTTGTATTGGTAAGGGAAGGTGAAATATCTTTGCTAGAACTGTGCAAAATATAGTACTTGATCAGAACCATGCCGGGGCTATGTGCTGAGGCAAGGAAGGGAAAGGAGAAGGGTAAACTCACAGCCCGAGGAGGTGCCCTTAATGTCACTGTGAAGTAGCATATTGGTGCAGGCTTACCCTTTTGGTCATCATACGCCTGTGTAATGAGCTGTGGGTGACCAGTGTTGGCTCACACATGGGCACCACAACTTCCCCAGCAATAACTTCCATTAGACATGGGTCTTGACCAAACCCCCTGGATACTGAGTATTCTTCAAGGGTCACCACCATGCTGGGCATACCTGAAATCAGGTCTGACCAGTGGAGAAACTATGGACATGAACAAGCCTGCTGCCTCACATTGCCAGGATGACTTCTTTAAATGGAGGAGAGCTGACAGAAGGTAACCTTCCCCATAGCGGGAGGGATAGCTCAGTGGTTTGAGCATTGGGCTGCTAAACCCAGGGTTGTGAGTTCAATCCTTGAGGGGGCCATTTAGAGATCTGGGGCAAAGATTGGGGACTGGTCCTGCTTTGAGCAGGTGGTTGGACTAGATGACCTCCTAAGGTCATCCTCCCTTCCAACCCTGATATTCTATGGAGAGAAAAAGGTTATTAGAAGTCATGCAGGGATTCAATGTGCCAGGCATGAAATTAGAATCCCAATAATATATATTACTCTGATAGAATTTTAAATTCAGGTAACCTGTGTAAAATAAAAATAATTGAATTGGTTTAAAATAAGTGATCAAATATGTTCCAAGACAGGCAATTATGTATACATACAATACATGATTTTAATATTGTACATATTGTATTACAAATGTATGCAGAGATCCGAGATGTATGCAGAGATCCATGGGCCCATGGAGAGTCCTCCCCCTGAAGTTAGGGTGGCACTTTATAAAGCATTAAAAGTAATAAGAAATAAAACAGGACTCTTCTAATGTTATAACTGACTTTATTCTAATTGATCAGGAAAAAAAAGCCATTTCAATTTATCATTTGTTATCAAGTACTTAGGAAGGTTACCTTCATTTAAAGTGTTACCATAATTGAAGTGTAAAAGGTCTTGTTTGTTCTGAAATACCTGGAAACAAAGTACCTCGCACATGATAAATCAATGCTTCCAAAACCACATTGTGTTGTATGAATCTCAAAGAAGCACGAGCTTTAAAATTCAGATCCCACACTAATGCCAAGAAACCAAGGAAGGCCATTTTTCATGGGATTCCACCACGATAATGACCACAGCAATGGCAGAGAAACTATTACTGATGAGCCACACTGAATGTGATATGAGTTAAATATCTAAAGTACAATTCATCAGCAGTGCATAAATAAATTCCAAAGGGGGAGAGGGAAAAGGAAAAAAAAGGTACTTTATTCTATTGATACATTTAGTGAGTCTCCATAACCCATTTTCTTTTTCCAGTGATTTTTCTGAGCCAAACATTCAAGACTTAGTTGAAACCGAAGATAATGTTAACACTTTGTCAAGCATTTGAATCGCTTCCAGCATATTGTAGTATAATCCGCTGTCCACAAACATCCCCTTCATTATTGCCTAATTACATGCAAATTTCATAAAATGAATGAGTTTTAAGTACTTGTCAATCTGTCATCCTAGGAACCACTGAAACATTTTGACTGCTAGATAAATAATCAGCAATAATCACACTATGCAAATTTGATATTTTCTGTACAATTATCTGAAACCATAAATAACTGGACACAAAGACATTTGGCATTCTCTCAGAAAGACTTGACCTACAGGGTTTTTTATTCCCAACAAACATGCTAGCAGAATTTTTAAAACTCTGACTAGATAAATGTGACCAGTAGGAACATTATCAGCACTTAGTGTATTCATATTTTGTTTTATTTTTTATCTAGGGTGGGGTTCCTTTCTTAAAGATTAACTGCATTAACTCATAATTCCGTTTGTGCTCAGACTTCTAGTTCTCTTCCTTTTTGCATTTCTTCTTTATTTCTTAATCTTTATCTTTGTTCTTGTTTAATTTTTCTTTTCAAGTAATCAAGAAAAGAGGTGGGAGAGGCTGTTACCTGTTAATATTTTTTTTCCATTGTAGGGCTGTTATGGTGGTTTTTATCATGATTCATTTTTGACATTTCTAACACACTCCAGGCACTTCAGTAGAACCAATACCAGGAGGCTAATTATCAGCATTATAGACAAGCTTGGAAATACATAAACAGTCCATGCAGGTGAACTTGCAGAATCTAGAGCTACTTCTATTTTCTATTTACTGTGTGGGGGTGGGTGAAGGGTGGGGGTGGATGTGTGTTTTGAATTCTTAAATACTGGCTCAGAAATTGATGTTTTCCTATAAACAGTAATAAAGCTCTCAAAAACAAAACCACATCAACTAAAAAAAAAGACAACTGAAAATCTGAAAAATGAAACATGATTAAGATGTTACCATTAGTACTGGCATAAACTACTGGCAAAATACTGAGGCCAAGAATTTGGTGAATAATCATACAAATTATTTTGCTGTATTTCCTTGATTTTTTAAAAATGAATTTGCTTTAACTGCATCACCACATTTACTGTTCATTTTCTATAAATCTTCTAGGGCCCAATCCAGCTCCCATTGAAGTCAACGGGAGTCTTTCTATGACTTTAAAATTGGTTTGGTTGGGCCCCTAGGGAACCAACATCACCAGCACAAATATGTGCAAAAATCAAGTTTTAAATTCAAGTGCCTGAATATTTACTGAAAATGAATCTCAAAAGTGATAGGTAAATGACTATGTGATTTTCAAAATTTTTGAATTGTTATTTTTATATTTGAATATGCAATACAATATTCACACGGTTACTGGTTGGATGCACACATCATCCAGCTAAGTATCAGACCCAATGCTGCGTTACTTGTGTAACAAACAATACAACACACATTTTGAATTGTCAGTAGTGTCATTTAACTGTTCACAAATTATTCATCAAATACATTTGTGATTAATTTTGAATAATGAATAAATCTGAGGATTTCATCGTTTGTTCATGGATAACTCATGATCTGTAAAAGGTGAAATTCAGCAAATAAGTGATTCTTTACAAAATATTCACTTAGCCATACAGTATGCTATAGGAACATTTGAACAGCCCAATAACTTCCTCTCTTATGCCTTTAATCTAGAAATGTGTCTGTTATATTAATTTTTTGCTTCTCACAAACAAGAAATTAATAATAAAGGTCCCTGAACAAAACACTAGACTCATCAACCTCTCTTTTCTGGGCAAATCGGCTTCTAGCAAGATGAATAGGTAATAATACTCTTTTATTTACACCATGCACAAAATTCTGGCAAATATGTGAGAGCTTTGTGAGGTAAAGTGTAGTGCACTTGAAATGTAGCTTACAGGTTCAAAATCATCTTACTGAAACCCCCTTTTTATCAGGGATCTCAATGGAATTATTTTCTATCATCTTAACTATTAGGTATTCAAATATTTGAATTCAATAGAGGCATGTGGAAATGTGCATCTGCAAACTGTTTCAAGACTTGCAGTGGCAGCAACAAACACAACTGATAAATGTACACCTGTGGGATAAGAAAAATGAAATACGCATCATAGCTGACTTTCCCAGAATTCTACCATTGCCAATGAACCATTGAACGGTGATTATTTTATAGGATGTACAAAACCACTGTAGACAAAACCACATAGCAGTTTATAGTGCTGAATGTTTTGGGGTCACACAAGGTGAATAAATACTGACAATTCTGGATCTAGAAATATTCTTGTGATAAATACTCCTGGGGGAATTCTGTGCCACTGCGCAATGCAGAATTTTGCAGAAATCAATATTGTGCATGCAGAATTTCCTTTCCCCCACAGAAATGGGCTTCAGAACTGCTGGCTGCCACTAAGGGATGCTGGACCTGGCAAAGCCCAGCTTGCACATAGAAGACACTGCCAGAGGGAGGGGGAGGGAGCTAGAGGGTTCCTGGCCACTGCAGTTCTGCACGTGCCCTGAGGGAAGGAGACAGTGGTGCTTAGGAAACTCCACACAAGCCTGGGACTGAGCAACAAGAATGATTAAGGGTCCAGAGAACATGACCTATGAAGGAAGGCTGAAGGAATTGGGTTTGTTTAGTTTGGAAAAGAGAAGACTGAGAGGGGACATGATAGCGGTCTTCAGGTATCTAAAAGGGTGTCATAAGGAGGAGGGAGAAAACTTGTTCATCTTTGCCTCTAAGGATAGAAAAAGAAGCAATGGGCTTAAACTTCACCAAGGGAGGTTTAGGTTCAGGGTGGTTAAACACTGGAATAAACTGCCCAGGGCGGTTGTGGAATCTCCATCTCTGGAGATATTTAAGAGTAGGTTAGATAAATGTCTATCAGGGATGGTCTAGACAGTATTTGGTCCTGCCATGAGGGCAGGGGGCTGGACTCAATGACCTCTCGAGGTCCCTTCCAGCCCTAGAATCTATGAATCTATGAATCAGGCTGTTTCTCCCTCTGGATCCCTGGGCTCTGAGGGGTAGGGAGGCAGGTGTCTGGGATGGGGGCGCCCTGCGGCTAGGCTCTGGGAGTTATGGGGTGTGAGTATCTGGCAGGGGGTATGTGGCTGGGTTCTGGAGGGGGAGGGGGCAGAGAAACAGCAACTGGGCTGTTGTAGTGGTTTCTTTAACTCTCTACACCCGTGAATTTTTGTGTGTGTCTGTATTATTACAGACCTACCTGCTGACAGGTATTTTGAAATAAATTACCAAAATAATTGAAACTGGCATGATTATATGGGGTTATTTTAACAAATACAATTTGCAGAATTTTAAAGTATTGTGCGCAGAATTTATAACTTTTTGGCGCAGAATTCCCCCAGGAGTAGTTAAAAAACCCTTCTGTGCCTTGTGCATATTCCCTATATCAGGGGTTGTTAAACTCTCTCCAGCCTTTACTCCAAGACCTCATGTGTTTTCTTGTCATGAGTCCAATTCCACAGTCCTTTGCTACTGCATATGTCTCGTTGCATATTTTGTACGTCTAAAATAAATAGGATCAATTCAGTCAGGGCATTCTAAATGTGGGGAGTGGTATGGTAGAAATCAGCGAAGGACAGGTTAGGGAGTGGTGAGGTGGGCATCACTGGTTGAGTGAATTGGAGTGAATTGGAGCCAAAAGCACATAAGTAGGAAAGGGTGAGTTGTGATGAGTCAGTTGATGTTTGAGGTGTTGTGCAGTAAAAAAGCACATGTTGAACCTGATAGGAGGGAGCTCTTTCTTCCCTCATCTGAGTCCTCTGTCATCAAGAATACTTTTTTGAGGGAGGATGGGGGGTAGCTTGTTGGGTGGGGGCAGCCTTAGTAATGGCTCTTTAGCAAATTAGATCCCAAATCTTAGAATAGTGCTCTAGATCACGAATAATATGACAAAAAATAACCTGCGAGATCCACTGTGAAAATGTAATGCTAGGATATTTCAACTTTCACTTACCGTTATGTAGTCAGAAAAAAAACAATTGTGTGTAAAATTGATGAAGTTTTATTTATGTTATGGGAGAATTTAAACTGTACTTTGATCACCAGTTGCATGGATGAGCACTGTTTTTCAATACTCATTCCTAGTCACCTGGCTTCATTTCAAAATCCAGACATAGTGTTAACATACCACCTGCAAACTCTGTTTGCCTTTTCAGTTTCATCAAAAATAATTATATGGGGAAGATCTCTTTCACCAAGAACTGATCTTTGGCCTGTGCTTACAAGACCCTGTCCATTTCTTTCTGACAAGTGAGAAATAGTGTCAAATGAGAGGTTTGGACTGATGTTCTTTTGAAGGCCTTCATCATTACAGTGTTGTGCTTTGTGACATTATACTTAGCAGTTGGCTAGAATTTCCACCATAACTCCTTAATTCAAAAGGGATTGATAACTCAGACGATTAACCCTCTTGATTCTGATTCATACAGCATTCAGCAACCTGGCAGCCTGGTTCATATGTGAATCACACACTGCAATTTTATAAGCAGTTAACATTCATGTGAGAATATAAAGTATACCGCGTTGTTTTCAGTCACATAAGTGTAAGGCTGGGTTCATTGTGAACTCATACATGTTGACTCTCCTCTTTCCTTCCCCCTACTGCAGTAGTTTAGCATCAGTCATGATAGCGCAACAGAAAATCATAGCAATAGCACGGTATATTAACAGTTCACTAGGATGATGTGGGTTCCTCTCCATTCCTAGTACGTACAACATGCAGGAACAGAATGGAATTAAAAATAAATTGGTGAATTTTTTTTTTAAATAATTGAAACTTGCTTCTTCCCAAGACCTTGATTTATGGGATAGTATGAATATGTTATAACAGACATACCCAGTCTCCTTTAAGAAGGTTTATTCTCTTAAAACAGGCAAGTAAACAAAGAAAACAAACAAACAGACAGAAAAACAGTTCTGAACTTACTCCTTTTCTCTCAGGCTTCAGGACTACCCCGCTCTAGTCAGCTCTGCTCCTGTCCCTCTCCAGAACTATCAGACAAAGTAGGCACTTGACTACCCTCACACTCAGTCATGTTCATCAACCTTGAACCTCCAGGCCGACTTCTGCTGTCAGGTAAATGTGGGTCTGACCATGGACACGCGAGACGAGTACAGGGAAATGTTTGCCTAGGTTATTCCCCTCTGCCTGATCTTCCTGGACAAAAGTGCATGAACAACCAGAATCTATGAGTCCCTTAGCCACTCTTCCTCCTAACCTAACTGGTACTACTCAAGACTGAGCTTTCCCTGCCCATAATAGGCAGCAGGTTTAAAACAAACAAAAGGCAGTATACTTTTCACACAATGCACAGTCAACTTGTGGAACTCCTTTCCATAAGATGTTGTGAAGGCCAAGACTATAAGAGGGTTCAAAAAAGAAGTAGATAAATTCATGGAGGATAGGTCCATCAATGGCTATTAGCCAGGATGGGCAGGGATGGTGTCCCTAGCCTCTGTTTGCCAGAAGCTGGGAATGGGCGACAGGGGATGGATCACTTGATGATAACCTGTTCTGTTCATTCCCTCTGGGGCACCTGGCACTGGCCACTGTTGGAAAACAGGATACTGCACTAGGTGGACCTTTGGTCTGACTCAGTTTGGCTGTTCTTATATTCTTATGTTCCATGTGGACCCCTGCTGCTGGTCCCAGTGTAGTCACACTCCGTAACTGAGCAATTCAGTTACCTGTGCCTGGGCTGGCCACACCTAAAGCGTACCACGTGGTCTTCTGATACACCTCCATGAGTGGCTCTGCTAAATTGTGGGGCTATCTGGGACCCTTGTAGATCTTGTGTGTCCCCCCAAGTTTTGGCCATTCAAGGTCTCCCCTGAGAGCTTCCCAGGGTCATCCCTTCTTGAGCCCACTCAATTTACCATACCATCCCTGCCCCTCATCATCTCAAAGAAAGCTTCAGTTCGCTCCACTGCTTCCCCAAACTGAGGTAGCCTGAAAGCACCGTACCGAGCTCTGTTCTCCCATGGGCAGAACCTTTAGTAGCTGCTCCAAAACAATCTGATCCATGACTTCTCTATCAAGCTGGTCTCAGGGCAGAGCCACCCTGTTGCAAGATCTTGAAATTTCTGGGCTACTACATGTGGTTACACCCTTCACAGAAACTGCTGTACCCAAAACTGGTGTCTGTATGCCTTGGGAGTCGGCCCTAATTGACCAAAATGGCTGCCTTCACTACTCAATAGGAGTTTGCCTGGTCATTGTTTACTGCCCAGTAAGCCACGTGTGCCTTGCCAGTCAGGAACAGTGCTATGCAGACTACCCATGTTGAATCCTACCAGGCTCCTGCCTTTGCCACCCTCTCAAATATTTTGAGGAAGGCTTCAGGGTCATCTTTTGGTCCAAGCCTCACCAAGCCCAGGGCCAGTCAATGCAAGGCCCCATACCTATTGTGTTGCCTGGTCCATTGGCCCAGCTGCAAACTGCTATCCTCCTACTGCTTTTCCATATGTCACAGAGCAGGGCTTCTCCCCAGCTTCCAAACACTTTCTTCCCCACCCAGTCTCTTTTGATAAGGTTTATTCTCTTAAAACAGGCAAGTAAGCAAACAGAAAAATAGTGTTTGAACTCACTCCTTTTCTCACATGCTTCAGGGTCACCCCTCCCAAGGGTCTTCTGCTCCTGGCAGCTTTCCAGTTCTAGCCAGCTCTGCTCCCTTCCTGGAGCAGTAGCCACAGGGCTGCTTCCCTGAACACCTAGCCCTGCTCCAAGGACCCACTACTGGAGTTAGCTCCACTCCACTATAGCTTTCCTTCCCCAGGCACAGCCTGTCTCAATCACTCCCTTCCACCTTCCATTTCCTGCCCCCTGGCAGCCCTTTATAGGCCAGGTATAGCCAGACTTCTTTAACTGGCTGGATTAGGCTTGCCTACACTGACACAGGGGAGGTGGGCCCAGTTCTACTGACAGGGACCAGCTACCCTGTGAGACTGCTATTCTCTAATGCCCCTATTTCATCATCATCATCATCTACTATCCATTAGAACATAAGAGCGGCCATATTGGGTCAGACTAAAGGTCCATCCAGCCCGGTATCCTGTCCAGAGGGAATGAACAGAGCATGCAATCATCAAAGTAATGCACACTGGAAAACATAATCCCAACAGAAGCTGAGAATGGGCAGCAGGGGATGGATCACTTGATGATTACCTGTACTGTTCATTCCCTCTGGGGCACCTGGCATTGGTTACTGTCAGAAGACAGGATACTGGGCTAGATGGACCTTTGGTCTGACTCAGTATGGCCGTTCTTATGTTCTTATGTTAAGTGATCCATCCCCTGTCGTCCATTCCCAGCTTCTGGCAAATGGAGGCTAGGGACATCATCCCTGCTCATCCTGGCTAATAGCCATTGATGGACCTATCCTCCATGAACTTATCTAGTTCTTTTTTTAACCCTCTTATAGTCTTGGCCTTCACAATATCCTCTGGCAAGGAGTTCCACAGGTTGACTATGCATTGTGTGAAGAAATACTTCCTTTTATTTGTTTTAAACCTTTTGCCTATTAATTTCATTTGGTGACTCCTAGTTCTTGTGTTATAAATAACACTTCCTTATTTATTTTCTCCACACCAATCATGATTTTATAGAACTCTATCATATCCCTCCATTGTTAAGCTTTTCTCCAGTTACAAGTTCATAATGCATGGCTTCCTCTGATTAGCCTGTGGCAAGATGGGGAGAAAGCATGCACAGAAGAAGTGCTACCAGAACCATAGCCTGGGAAATTAGCCTATCATATCCATGACTCCCATAACCAGAAGTCCTGAAACTTGATCTGAAGCCTGAGCATGGTTCAATTTACATGTTTTTTTTATTCTGGGTTCTTGACTTCTTCTTAATGGCCTTATTTTCAACTCTGTCACAGTTAATTCTTTCTTTCGTTTGTGTTTGATGTTTTGATGTGCATTCCATAACTGGAGAATCCTTCTGAATGTGTACATATAATTGTTTTCTTTGTGTTGGTCTATTAGATTTCCCTTACTTTAGATTGTTTGGTATCCTAAAGGACACCAGGTCAATCTAACACCATTATGTTGGTTCTGAGTTTTGAATACATTCAGGAGACAAAGCATTCCACTTCATGTTGAATTTTTCTTTTCTAGTAGTGATGAGTGGGTATTTACATCTGTGTTATACCCCTCTTCCCACTGCCAACTCTATAATATTAAGATTGGGTCAAAACTCAGAATGTTTGTTCCTGCTGTCAGTTCAACAGTGCCACAGCAGCCCCTGGCTCTAAGGAGGTAAAACTGCAGGGAAAATCCTACTTGACCCCCGCAACTCTAGTCTAGAGCATGCTCTACCACTCTGCAGTAATAGAGCAAGGCCAGTTTAGTTGCACCTAGAAGCTATGAGATGATGCATGCTTAGTGCAGAAAGAATCTTCAGAAAATTAAGCTGCTACATTCTAACATGTCTCTATTTAGAATGTGTGAACTGAGATTCTAGGGAGGATAGAACTTGGCCAAATTTGGGTGGATTTTCTCAGGGAAAGCAAAAGATACATCCTTGACACCAGAATGACGCTCTTGCCAAATTTCAAATCCCTACTGCAAAGCATGGAGGTGGTAGAGCTTCACAAAATGATTGTCAGATTTTTTGTAAACGTTGGCAGAGCAATGTATTTGTGCCTAACCTCATTATGAGAAACAGTGGAACTGTTTTAGTTGAAACTTTCCAAAAATTTCAGCCCGAGGCAGACACACGGCATGGAAAATTTCAGCCCAAATGTTTTAAGTCTGGAAAAGTAATAAGTAACTAAAACCAGGGTCTTATACTGGAACATTGCAGGCAACCTAAATTGTAGGCTTCTCTACCTGCTCCACCTATAATAGACATCTTTTACAATATATACCATGCATTCAGGCCTCTTGCCATAATTGTTCTTAATACTCCCAATATATATTCATAATCCTGATCTCCAGCCTCTCATAATATAACATTTTATCAACATACTAATTTATATAGGTGGAATTAAAATTTGGTAGGAGACGCTAAGTATGTGCTAACCTAACATGAATTGTCTTTTGTCTGAGAAAGTTTTGATGCCATTTTCTTTCAGTATCCTTTGCTACATTCAGTGATCCATGGAGATACAGGTGGTAATTATTAAAAATGTTTTCTTCTGTTCCTTTTGTTTTGCATGCATTTTTTATGAAGCTGTCATTGTTAAATCTCTCAGTGTCCCTCAGTTTCGTATGCCCAGTCCTTTTTTATCACTAGTTAGCCTGTGGAGGCAAATATTATGCACAGAATTATTCTGTCCATCAAGTATTCTAATAGTCAATATCCTGACAAGGATCGCTGAGTGTTTATCAGCTGAGATATGGATAGTCCCATTAAGTTATCTCATGGTTACATTATTCAGAAAGTTCTCTCTCTCTAGCCACAGTTGACTGGATGTATTTATGAATGCTCTTTAGTTACATGAAACATTTTTTGGATATACTACTTGTTGCACACCATACATATATGTGTACTGAGTCTCTGCCTTTGTTACTTATTAGTTGTTACATATTTGAGACTGCAAGAATGAGGTTTGTCCTATGGGCACTGTAATTGTACACTGTATGAATCATGGAGTAAGATGATATAAGACATTATGCACTGTTGCTATAAAGTTTAAGTTTCATTCAGGTGGAACTACATGGATTTACCTGTGGAGGAGGATCTGGGCCAATAATGACCTAGACTGAAGTATTGATTTCACAGCAAATAACTGGGATTTCTTCTCTTTAATTTCAGTTACTTTTCAGTTGATTTGGCATGACTTTTAAAGGCACACACAGTAGTAGACAAACTGCATTTAGGGACAGTATATCATTATTTATTTGCTCCAGTGTCTATTCCCCAAGAAAAGCAAGCAGTTCTTTGCCTTCAGTGGGAAAATTCACAGTGATTCAGCACTTATTGAATGCATTAGGTGACTGTGCTAGAGTAAGAGAATTGTGATTGTGATGGATAGCCCTCTTTGCTTTAAGTTTTGATGAATTTTTTTCATCAAAATTCAATTTTTGACTAACCATCTCCTCCCCACCATTTTTTTCTGCCCACCTCTAGTCTTGAAAGATTAGATAGACTTTTTTTGCTGCCAATGTGGAGGAATATGTAAAGACCTTCAATATAAGACTTTACTAAATCATTGCTGTAGTAATTGGGAGATGATAAATGTGACCTCCCTTTTGTCTGGTGCTCATAGATACTGAAATAAGAGATTGGGTTGAAGTGTCTGATACTGCATTGGAGTCAATGGGAATTTTACTATTGACTTTAATAGACATAGATTGAAGCCCTAAATTAACAACATGATACTGAAATTTTCTATGGACACAACATTTTAGTCACAGTCCTATGATTTTTAAATTAGGCTACGTATTTTTTTTAGTCAACCACTTAGAGTGTTCAGATGGATAAGAAATTCCATTTCACAAAAATATCTCTCTAGGATATTATCCACTAAGGAAGGAGACAAATTGTTAATTTAGCACATATTTTTCCACATTTTTTCTAAGGAGAAAAGAAAGGCTGGTGGCATGAAATAATGCATTATTGTTTAATTCTGAAATAAAAAAATATATACAGAGAAAGAAAATCTTACTATTTCTTCAGAGGTACACAAAAAACCTTTGATGTGCTGTGAGCATGGAAACAGGCTAAAACTGAAATATTTGTATATGAAATATCTCATTTTACATTACAAACATTTGTTTCTTCTAAAATCAGAATCTATTTCCTAAGTGGTTTCATTTTTCGTACTTTTTAATCAAAATTATATTAACTGCTTTCCATGAGGTCTATGACATGGCAGCTATAAACAGCATCTATCCCTTTACCATGACATTTCACTTTTGATTCATACTATAATAAAACCAATATGATTATTAAAATCACAATGACCACAATATTAGAGCTTTCTTTTTAGATAAGAAAAATGAATGCAATTTATTAATTGATAGCGAATAAATTGACCCCTAGTTTAAGGTATATAGTATTTACAGTATGCCTAATTTTCCTTCATTGTTGAATCCTGGTATGAGAAATGTCCCACCTCCTTATACCAAACACAACGCGCCCCCCCCCGCCCCCCCCGCTCGC
This sequence comes from Chelydra serpentina, assembly GCA_037349315.1. Lineage (NCBI taxonomy): Eukaryota > Metazoa > Chordata > Testudines > Chelydridae > Chelydra > Chelydra serpentina. The sequence goes on from JBAIAC010000004.1 coordinate 112,297,579, forward strand.
ATGCATATACCATAATTTTTCTAGACTATCTCTGAAAAATCTATTGCAGGAAGTCTGCCTTTGTTACCATTCACTCACATTGGACTGGCCTGCTGGCCAGTTAAATCAGCTACATTCACCTTCCACAGTTACTAATAAAACCATGTATTTTTTATTTTTTATGTTTTTGGAGGGGGTGGGGGAAGGTTGTCACAGATTAAGAAGCTAATTAAAGTCCATCTTTCAAACAGCTTCCTTTCAAAACTGATCTAAACGTACTTTCTAGCTGCTAAACCTGTGGGACTTTTGTACTGGAACGGCAGATGAGCTGGGTTATCAATCACATAAACCTCTATTAATTTTATCACAACTCTGATGGCTGTTGACATTCAATGGCTCAAATTTGGCCATTGTAGTCTCTGAGGTAGTGCATCTTCACATCCTATCAAATGCTAATTATATTTTTGACCTTAAAGACTAGACAAAAAAATTCATCCCCTTATGAAGCCCCCATTCCCTTTCTCCCCATATCAGAAACACTTTTGCACAGACCATTTCTCTGACCAGACTGCTTTGCTGGTGTTTTTTTTTTAAATGTATTTCAATAGCTGTTCTAGAGAAAGGGTTGATACACAGTAGTGCTGACATTAGCGTTAGCTGAGATGAAGAGAAGAGACTGCTTGATGATGAAGACATTTCAAGGACACAACTGGTATGGAAGAGCTTTCTCTCTGAGTCAGTCAGTGTTTCAGATTGCTTAATTACAGCTAATTCACGCAGGTAACTGTGATGAACACATGGAAAGCCATTAGGAGGTCTCATCTATTGTTTAATTTCAGAGAGGAAAAAGATAATTGTTGAAATGGTGAAAGAGCATTCTGTACAAGCTTTTCATAGGATATCGCTACTTGTCAGTCACTGAGGAAATCCTAAAATAATTTGTGTCATTTCCATATTAATATTAGACATGTTGTTATTCAATAAAAAGGCTTGGACATCTCTGTTCCAAGGTCAGTTGAAGAGTAATTTTAGATATTCTTTGAATTCAATAGGATATTGTGTCTTATTTACTTGGAATTGCTGCTGTTCCTCCTCCTCCTCCCCACCATTGCTGGAATTTTAGTTTCTTTACTATAGTTTCTATTTGACTGATAATTAAGCTTGCAGATATGCAGTGTGTCCCTTACTAGTTAATATGACAGGTGTTTATTACATCCAGCTATTGCTTCTTGTTGATAAAAAGAGTGTGAATATACTGGGTCTGTGTGCCAATTTTTCCCCTCAGACAGTCAGGCTAAGCTTCCACTGAAGTAAATGGGAGTTGCAGGCATAGATCTAAGGGGAGAATTTGGCCCTGATTTATCGGGCAGGGGAGATTGGCATAAACCACAAAGTTAGAAACCAGATCTAAATTAAGATATGAACTCTTCATAGATCAGGGATGCTAGGTCCAAGGATTTTGTTTGATAATAAATATAGGATCCATTTGCAAAATGTGGATCCAGATTTTTAACAACAAAGATTGGAGTTGTTCACATTTGGTTTGAACATAAGAACAGCCATACTGGGTCAGACCAATGGTCCATCTAGTCCAGTATCCAGTCTTCCGATAGTGGCTAGCGTCAGACACTTCAAAGAAGTGAGCAGAACTGGGTCATTTATTGAGGGATACATCGCAGTCATCTAGTCTCAGCTTCTAGATGTCAGAGATTTAAGGACACCCAGAGCATGGGGTTGCGGCGCTGACCATCTTAGCTAATAGCCATTGATGGAGTTATCTTCCATGAATTTATCTAATTCTTTTTATAACCCAATTATACTTTTGGCCTTCCCAACATCCCCTGGCAATGAGTTCCACAGCATGACTGTGCATTCATTGTGTGCCTTAGACTGAAAACTGAACAGTCCCAGTCTTGTAAATCTCGTCTCATATGGAAGCTGTTCTATGCTCCTAATCATTTTTGTTTCCCTTCTCTGTACTTTTTCTAAATCTAAACTATCTTTTTTGAGACAGGATGACCAGAATTTCACACAGTATTCAAGATGTACATGTGTCATGGATTTATATAGGGACATTATAATATTTTCTTATCTTATTATCTCTCTCTTTCCTAATGGTTCCTAACATTCTATTAGCTTTTTGACTGCTACTGAACATTGAGTGGATGTTTTCATATACTGATCCACAATGACTTCAAGATCTCTTTCTTGAGTTGTAACAGCAAATGTAGACCCCATTATTTTGTATGCATAGTTGGGAGTATGTTTTTCAATGTGCATTACTTTACATTTATCAACATTGAATTTCATCTGCCATTTTGATGCCCAATCAACCAGTTTTGTGAAACCCCCCTGTAACTCTCCACAGTCTGTTTTGGACTATCTTGAGTAATGCTGTATCATCTGAAAACTTTGCCACCCCACTGCTTACCACTTTTTCCAGATCATTTATGAATACATTGAACACCACAGGTCCCAGTACAGATCGTTGGGAGAACCCACTATGTATCTCTCTTCACCGGGAAAACTGACCATTTATTCCTACCCTTTTTTTCCTGTTTTAACTATGTACTGATCCATGAGAGGACCTTCCTTCTTATCCCATGACTACTTACTTTGCTAAAGAGCATTTGGTGAGGGACCTTGTCAAAGTCTTTCTGAAAGTCTAAACACACTATACCCACTGGATTACCCTTGTACACATATTCCTTGACCCCACTCAAAGAATTCTAGTAGATTGGTGAGGCAATATTTCCCTTTACAAAAGCCATGTTGACTCTTCCCCAACATATTTTGTTTATCTATGTGTCTTATAAGTCTGTACTTTATTATAATTTCAACCAATTTGCCTGGAGCTGAAGTTAGGCTTATTGGCCTGTAATTGCCAGGATCACCTCTGGAGCCTTTAAAAAAAAATCTTCGTCACATCAGCTATCCTACAGTCATCTGGTACAGAGACTGATTTAAGTGATAGGCTACATATGACGGTTAGTAGTTCTGCAATTTCAAATTTGAGTTCTTTCAGAACTCTTGGATGTACACTATCTGGTTCTAGTGACTTATTACTGCTTCATTTATCAATTTTTTCCAAACCTCTTCTATTGACACCAGATCCTGGGACAGTTCCTCAGATTTGTCACCTAAAAAGTATGGCTTAGGTGTGGAAATCTCCCTCACATCCTCTGTAGTGAAGAATTCATTTAACTTCTCCATAACAGCCTTGTCTTCCTTGAGTGCTCCTTTAGCACCTCAATTGTCCAGTGCAACGATTGATATTTGGCAGGCTTCCTGCTTTGAGGTACTTAAGATTTTTTGCTGTTAGTTTTTGTGTCTTTTGCTAGTTGCTCTTCAAATTCTTTTTTGGCCTGGCTAATTACACTTTTACACTTGACTTGCCAGACGTTATGTTCCTTTCTACTTTCCTCAGTACGATTTGACTTCCCATTTTTAAAATATGCCTTTCTCTCTAACCATCTCTTTTAGTCTATTTGGTCCTCTTACTTTTTTTTTTAATTTGAGGTATACATATAGTTTGACCTTCTATGATGTTGTTTTTAAAAAGTTTCCATGCAGCTTGCTGGCATTTCTCTCTTGTGAATTTTCCTATTAGTTTCCATTTAACTAGCTTCTTCACATTTGTGTAGTTCCTCTTTCTGAAATTAAATTCTACTGTGATGGGCTTTTGGGTATCTTCTTCCTTACAAGGATGTTACATTTAATTACATTATGGTCACTGTTACAGAGTGGTTCAGTTATATTCACCTCTTGGACCAGATCCTGCACGTCACTTAGGACTGGAACCCACAAGGAGAGAGGCAGAACTAACTACTCCAAGAAACAGTCATTAATGTTGTCTAAATATTTTGCCTCTGCATCCTATCCTGAGGTGACATGTTCCCAGTGAATATGGGGACAGTTGAAATTCCCTATTATTATTGGGTTTTCTGTATTTGTACCCTCTCTAATCTCCATGAGTATTTTACAGTCACCATCACCATCTTGGTTAAGTGGTCAGAACTATATTCCTACTGCTGTACTCTTATAATTCAAGCATATAATTTCTATCCATAGAGATTCTATGATACAGTTTTATTCATTTAGGAATTTTACTATATTTGACTCTATGCTTTCTTTCTTTCTGCCACTCCCGCACCAATGTGACCTACTCTGTCATTTAATACCAGGCACTCAAGTTCACTCATCTTAGTATTTAGACTTCTTGCATTTGTATACAAACACCTATACAATTTGTCAATATTTAGTTGTCTGCCTTCATGTGATGTAATTGAATGGGACGGTCTTTCATTTGACTGCTTCTCTTAAGCTCCTGCCTGTACTTTATCAATTTTTAGCCTCCCTTCTTTACTAGGATATAGAATATCCTCTTTAATAAAGCATCCCCTAAGGGATGTGTATGTCCAAAATTTGTGCTGTTCTGCACCGGTCAGCTTTCCCTCAGCGCTTAGTTTAAAAACGCCTCTATGATTTTTTAAATTTTACATGCCAGCAATCTAGTTCCATTTTGGTTAGCTGGAACCCATCCTTCCTGTATAGGTTCCTCCTTTCCCAAAAGGTTCCCCAGTTCCCAATAAATCTAAATCCCTCCTCAGAACACATTGAGACCCTGCAGTTCTGCCTGTCTAACTGGCCCTGCACATGGACCTAGAAGCATTTCAGAGAATGCTACCATGGAGATCCTGGAGTTTAATCTCTTTCCTATCAATCTACATTTGACCTCCAGGACCTCTCTCCTACCTCTCCCTATGTCACTGGTACTTATATGTACCACGTCTACAGGATTCTCCCCAGCACTGCACACAAGGCTGTCTAGATCAAGGGTTCTCAACCCTTTTCTTTCTGAGGCCCCCCTCAACATGCTATAAAATCTCCAGGGCCCAACGGGGGTGGGAGGGGGGACTCGGGGCTCTGGGCTGCAGGTGGCCCCTTGGGCATAACCGTAGTTTGATTTCTAATTTGGAGGGCAGGGGCCGGCGGGGCTTGGGCCATCTCCGTACAGCAGGGTCTAGGAAGGCAGCACCACCTCCACCCTCTGACTCACCTCAGCAGTCCACCCAGCCTGCCTGAGTTGTGTGTGGTGGGGGTTCAGCTCAAAACATTTGAAAACCGCTCAGGGTACAGGGAGTGGGTAGCTAGGGACTGTGTGGAGGCAGGGGGATAGCTCAGGGTGAAGGGAGGGGGCAGCTAGGGGCTGTGTGGGGGGCAGGGGGTAGCTTAGGGTGAAGTGAGGGGGCAATTAGGGGCTGTGTGGGGTAGGGTGACCAGACAGCAAATGTGAAAAATTGGGACGGGGGTGGGGGGGGGTAATAGGAGCCTATATAAGAAAAAGACCCAAAAATCTGGACTGTCCCTATAAAATCGGGACATCTGGTCACCCTAGTATGGGGGCAGGGGGTAGCTTAGGGTGAAGGGAGGGGGCAGTTAGGGGCTATGTGCAGGCAGGGGGTAGCAGGGAGAGAGTAGCTGTGCACCAGGAGGGCTCCCCTGTGGTCACTGCTCCCCAAGGGTTCTGCCGGTCACAGGGCGGGGTCTCCCTTCCTGAGTGGCTCTTACCGGCTGCATCAGCTGAGGAGCAGCTGCAACCCCAGGGACCAGCAGAAGATGGGGGAATGCGGTGCCTGCCTGCTCCATGACACCAGCCAGAGCAGCAGCTGCCCACATTCCGAACATCGGCTTCACTCCTGGCCGGACGGGGGAGGCCTCGGGGGCAGGGAGAGGAGGAAGGGGTATATGTGGAGCTGTCCCCAGGAATTCCCCACTCTGACACTGGAGTAGGGGGGCAACCAGTGCTCTGGGTTTCAGCCCCATGCAGGGGAGTGCCAGGACTTGGGGTTTCAGGCCCGTGCCGGGGGGCACTGGGGATCAGGCTTTCAGCCCTGCAGTGAGGGACTCTGGGGCTTAGGAATTCAGCCCTGCAGCGAGGGGTGCCAGGGCTCGGGCTCTGGGTTTCAGCTGCGGGGTCCCACAGTCCCCCCAAAAGGGCTCACGGACTCCTGGTTGAGAAGCACTGGTCTGGATGTCTCAAGAGATCCGCCACCTTCACACCTGGCAGGCAATTCACCATGCTGTTCTTCCAGCCATTGCAAATCCAGCTATCTACATTTCTAATAATTAAATCCTCCATTACTATTACTGGTCTCTTCCTAATAACTGGGGTTTTCTCCTCCAGCGTGCGATCTGCAGTGTGAGAAGATGCCATGACATCATCTGGATGGAGGATCCCAACTATGGGATTGTTTCTCTCTGCTCGGGGGGGGGGGGGGGGGGGGCACTTACTGGCCTAAATTTAGAGAATGGTTATTAGGTGTTTCTGGCTATCATGCTCCATCTTAAATTCCCTTGCAAAATTCCCGTGTCCTGCTCCTGTTCGTTAGCTCTTCTGGTTGTGTTGGAGCTGTTTTTAAACCCCTAATGTCCATGAGTTCCAGTTGGGGCAGGCGTATATCTACCCAGAAGGTAGCACGTTATGTGAGGAGGAGAATTTCACAATCTGTTTGTTCTTTAGTGTCACAGAGGAAATGTAGTTTCTTCATCATTTTGTGCCTTTATACGTCCTTTTGAAAGATGACCTTGCTTAACCAGCAGATAGGGGCTCGAAGAAGGAATCATTGGGTAAGATTCTGTGGCCCGAGTTATGCAGGAAGTCAGACTAGATTATCATAATGGTCCCTTCTGGCTTTTCAATCTAGGACTCTGTGTATGGTCTTGGGGAAAGAAATGAGAGCCACTTTTCTTACAGTCAGCTCCTGGTGGCTCTCACACCAGTGGCAACTATATCAATCTTAGCAAAGACTGAATATCAGCATTACCTCTGCCAGAAAGGTGAAACAGTTTTGTATATGGCCATCACTGTTACAAAGTGACCAGTTACCAACAGTTGTTACACCAAATATCTGAGATGCCACAGTTATTTTCTGTTGTAAACATAAGGAATAATTCAGAAACTGTAGAGTGCGAACTGCTGGTAATTTATGAAATTGCAATAGTGACCCCTGTACATATATAGAGGTGAAAGAGTGATCACGGATGGGTAAGTCACATAGAGATAAATGGAGTGTTCCCATAATAAAACGATAGGAGATTTTTAGCCATTGACCTTTATAGTGGGATGATATACTCATATGTTCAGAAACTTGAGAAGAGAATGGGTACTGTGGGTGCACTTAAAATGATTTCACCATTTTGAAATATAATAGTAAATCGATATACATACCAGCATGAGATTAACATTAGAGCCAATAAAATTTCCCAAACAGTAACAACTTTTAATTGTGTGATGCACTATGAACACACCATGCACTAAGAATGCTTCGGACATATATAAACACAGGGCGCATATTAATCTATTATTTAGTCCAAATTTTCACCAGTGTAACTCCATTGACTTCAGTACAGTTGCCAGAGACTGTGTGACTTGGCTGGTAAAGCACAAGTCTAAGACTCAGGAGACCTGGGTTTAATTTCTGGCTATGCCAGTGGCCTACTGGGGCAGTAACTTCATCTATGCCTCAGTTTCCCCACTGGCTAAATAGGGAAATGATCCTTATCTCTTTCTTGCAATGCTTTGAGATCTATGGTTGAAAAGTTCTATGAGCTAGATATTATTGTTAGGTTTACTGGTGTGACTCACAGCATTATTTGGCCTATAAACTTATATTTAAAGGAATCCGTCTCTCAAATGTGGGAGCTATATCTTACATTAAAATTCTTATAATGTAATGAGGAAAAGTGTCATTTACAGTAAACAAAGCCTGCAGAGAAACAATATTCAGCCATAATTAAATAATAAGAATCAGGAGGCAGTTCATTTCTGGGGAATTATTACTGCATGTCTCCTAAGTGAATTATGAGAGACACAAGCCTGAAGAACTTCAACAACTCAAGAAAGGGTTTTGGAAATTTCCATTTCATTTTTTTAAGGAAAAAAGATCATACTGCATCATATTGACAGTGAATTATTGACACAAGGTATGACAACACCATTAGCAACCACTCAGAAAGCCGGATAGAACACAATAAATGTACAGTGCCATTATAGTCTATCAAATGCATTTACATTCTGGCACTTCTTAAAGTTTATTTTTCAGGTAATATATTGTAACACTTTCTTTGGAATGTAAATATTAGTTTGGCATATGCTATACATGCAGAGAAGTAGACAGTATTATTCTTTATGATTTTTTAAATATATTATTTGTGCCTGCAAAACATTAAGTATCTCAGTTGGATTTTTTTCAAAATTCCAATGCTGATTAGTCCATGTTAAAGATTAATTGCTTGCCAAATTTCATTACTTTGATTTTAAACCAACAGCTGAATTATATGAAGGCAAACACGCTTCAAAACAGGTAAACTTCTGTTATTCATATAATTTAGAAAAACAAAAACAAATTATTTTTTTCTTTAAATTGTCAAATTTTAGCCCCAAGCACAATTTTTATTACTAGCTCACAATCCCATAAAAATAGGGCTTTATAAATGAAAACATTGACAGACCCTTAGCTATAGTGGCACTACAGGGAATAGCTATAAACAACATTTTTATTCCTCAAGCATACCTTACCCTTGAAAGTTTACACTAATTACCTGTAGTTTTGTTAATGTTTTAAGCTGCCCTTCATCTCTCCCATCCAGACATACCACTCAGATTCTTCAACAGATATATTCAACAGCTTCTGTTCACACCTGACATCAATTTCCTTTGATGTTCACAGTCTAAATGAGAATGCTACAGCAAGCTGTATTTGTGAAGTATACAGGATGCCTTTAAAATGATGGCAGGTATTTTCCTCATTAAAGCAGCCATAACAGATAGTCAGATATGATGCTGTCCCTCACCTTCTTGCTAATTAATGACTATGATTGCAACCCAAATAAGATCAGGCAATTAAATGTGATAACATTTCAGAAGCAAAGAAAATGTACAACAATCTTGGAATATCTTCCTGTAGATAAATAAAGTTGATCTTAGCAAAATTAACATACAAATGCACTATTCTATCAAAAAATTGCATGAACTAAATAATCTAATAATTTTACTTTTAATTGAAACATGAGTTAGTATACAGGCTCAAACCATAAGCAAGTTGCACATCTGTTGTGTAGTCTATATAGCTAAAGTTTGAATTCTTCAAAGCACAGCTTTAAAGAACATTTGCAAATATGTGATCGCCACTACTAAAGAAATTAAAAAAACACAGAATATTTTTCCCCCTAGAAGACTTCTGAGTCAAGATTTAGTGCCTCGCATTGTGCTCTCCCTCAGCATCCCTTGGCAGTAACAAAATGGCCCACTGTATCCTGCCTCAATATCTGCCACTATTTCTAACAGAAACAGTTAAGCACTTTATTAAGCACTTTAGTCATGTGATTCTGCTAAAATGTTCAGAAGAGAAATCGTTCATATTGTATTTTAATTTGCCATCAGTCAGCTTCAGGGTTAACATGTATTATACTCAATAGAACCATTCATACTTCTTGGAGTTGTTGATTCATGCTGTCTGTAGACTCAAACAGACACCACTAGATCAATTTGCATTCATGTCCTATTTTGACTGTTTTATTTACAAACATAAAGGCTAGTGATGTATTATTTTTTTTAAATGAAAACAATTCTGCCTCCATTTACCTGCCTACATAGCCATACTATATAGTGGGCCTTGACAATAAGAGCAAGATAGAAAGGGACAGATGGTCTTACCAGTATTTTCCATACTTAGTGTATCCTTTGTATGAATGCTCTTGACCTGTGCAATGCGTGGGGGAGTCAGGTGCCTCTGCAGCACTGCCTCTCCTCATCCTGGCCCCACAGAGCTCTGTGGATCAGAGGCTGTGGAAGGGGCAGCCTCTCAGGATAAGGAATAGGGATAGGGACAGGAATGAAGAATGCCAATTATCTCCCTCCCTAGCCATACCTAAAAGCCAGCAGAAGATTAATTCCATTTGAGGCTGCCTTAACTATTTTCCAGGCCTTTGAAAGAATCCTTCCATTATATCCTTCCGCATTATCTCCTCTGTCTCCTGTTCTTTCCCATTGGAACCCTTGTGCTCTTGAGCAGAAATCTCCGTAAGGTGTACCACAATGAACAACACGCAGCCCATCATCATCGAGTCTTCTTTCAGAAAAAAATACCCCATGACACGTCCTGTAGCAACAAGGACTCTTCTTCAGGTACACTGATCTCATCTGCATCATTTTCTAATTAGACTACATCAGGCCTGTATTTTCAGTACTCTAAAAGGGCTCTATGTTAGCATCTCGGGGCAGGGCTGCATTCTAAATAACCCTGGCCAGAGCCCTTGCATTACCACAGTAACACAAGGTTGACAAGGAGATGCAACCAACCTTTCACAGCTAGGAGTGTGTAATGCTCCTGGACAGAGTCCTAGCATAGAGACACCAATGAAGAATTTAGTCTGTTTTCCTTTCTGTAATGTACACCCACCTCAAAACCCACAGCAGTGTGTAAAGGACTCTTAGTGTAAATGAGAATTGGGCCCATAATTTTTCACACAACTCACATATATTTAATATCGAGAATTAGGTGGGTAAATGGCAATGGGGTGAGATCAAGCAAGAAAATCTAGAGCAGCATAGGTATCGGAGAAAAATTCACAGGGAGCTGGAGAGGCTGGCATAGGAAAGAGCTGGAGTCACGGCCAAAGATCTTGCATGACCAAGGAGTTGCGGTATCACTGCAGCACTGCAACCCTTGGTCTACATGCTTGTTCCTGATTCACCATTACATTGCATGTGAGGGTCAAAGGGGTAAAGCAGGGTTTTCATGAACTGATCATATCCTGTACATTAGGCCAAGTTACTAGCAGTGGTTTAACATTCCTTGCAAGTTTTGCGTTAAAACAGTGGCTAAGGACATGTTTATAAGGCAATTACATGAAAAGACAGCTTTGCCACCCTCTCTGACCTCCAAAGTGAACAGGCTACTGCAAAATAGAAGGTTCAGTTTAATAATATAGTATGCTGTTACACTTCCATATTCATGATCACTGAGAGGAATGTTTCTGTGAAAATAAGCAAATATTCATGAAAGTCAAATTATTCAAGTTTAGTTTCAAAGTAAAAAAAGAACCAAATATTTTACTGCAATATATGGCTTAATTTTATTTTAGTATTTTTTCAGATCCTACTGTGTGGTGTTATGGAAAATAACCATTAAGAAGACTGAGCCAGATGACAAGGGCCTGGATTTTCAGTGTCCCTTTTTTCTTTTTTTTAAGGACCGAAGATATATATGATGTCATAAATCAAACTCATATTGTCACAGGCCATGGTGGATATGACAAAAAGATGAAAGAATTTGCTAAGCAATAATTTGGATGTCCCAAGAGAGTCTGTGAAACTTCACATACAGAATGTCATCCTAAAGCTAAGAGGCCAAACTCAAAAAGTATTTTTGTCAAATTAAAATGAGGATTATTTGCTTTGAGCTGATCTCATCGATATGCAGCCAAGTGTCATAGTCTCATACAAATGGATACGTATACACAAGGACCATTTGGCTAAAGTTTGTATTCTGTAATCACTGTCATTCTAAACGTGCAGTCAAGACTGAGTATCAGTTGATAGATATTTTTGCTGCTTCTTCTTGGACAACATCTCTAAGATCCTGCCTTTTCTCCTCTGTTCACAGAGCTAAAGTTTTTGTCCAGTCCCATGATCTCATATCTAGACTACTGCAAACCTGCCTTCCTTGTCTCGACAAATGCCATCTTGCCATTCTTATTAAAAAAAAATGCCACAAAAGATCATCTTTCTGGCTTCTTGCTCTGAACATGTCACTCCCCTCTTTGGATCCCTGCACTGGCTACCCACTTCCCACTGCATCAGACAAATTACTTGTCTTTTACTTTAGGACCTTTCCTAGCGTAGCAACCCCACTTCAAAAATCTTTTTCTGGTTTACACTATCTAGCCGTGGACCCACCACTTCTCATCTCACCATGATTCCAGCCTCTATCACTCAACACTCCTATTTTACTTCAAACACTTTTGTGCTTCCTCCCAGGCCACTCCTTATCCATAGGAAGAAATCTTGTAAAAACACAAGCCACCATTCAGTTATTCTCCTTAAAACTCCCTCTCCTGTGACTCTTGCAAAACAACTAGCAAAGGCTGAGTAGCTGGGGTGCTATCACTGCTGCTTATTATGCCAATCACAATACTCTGTTTCCTTTTGCCTGTTAGTTGTATCCACCAGCTGTCTCTCAACATGTACTTAGATTGTAAGCTTGTTGGGGTAGTTCAGTGCCTAGCACAATGGCCCCCCAACCCTGATGAGGCCTGTAGGTGCTACTGGGATATTTATTCTAGTTCTGTTATGGTATATGCTCTCTATATCCTCCAAAGTGACAATGGACTTGAGTTAACTGTAGATGTTATTATGGATTTTGAGGTAACATTAAAGTATGTATGATTATGCTTGGTAAATCTCATCATCCATAGAGCCAAGGAGCTGAACAACCTGCAAACAGCACTATAAAAATATGCTTGCAATATGGATAAGTGAAAACAACACTAATGACTGGACTTCTGGGGGGACTGTGTGTAAAATAGCAGCTAAAATGATTAGGGGTATGGAACAGCTTCCATATGATGACAGATTAAAAAGACTGGGACTATTCATTTTAGAAAAGATATGACAATGGGGAGGAATATGATAGAGGTCTATAAAATCATGAATGGTGTGGAGAAAGTGAAAGTGTTATTTACCCCTTCACATAGCACAAGAACCAAGGATCAGCCAATGAAATTAATAGGCAGCAGGTTTAAAACAAACATAAGGCAGTACTTTTTCACACAACATACAGTCAACCTGTAGAACTCCTTGCCAGAGGGTGCTGTGAAGGCCAAAAATAGAACTGGGTTCAGAAACGAATTAGATAAGTTCATGGATGACAGGTCTATTAGCCAAGAGGGTCAGGGATGCAACCCCAGGCTCTGGATGTCCCTAAACCTCTGACTGCCAGAAGCGGGGACTGAACGATAGGGGATGGATCACTCAATAAGTTCCCTGCTCTGTCCATTCCCTCTGAAGAATCTGGCATAGTCCAATGTCAGAAGACAGGATACTGGGCTAGGTGGACCACTGGTTTGACTCAGTATGGCCATTCTTTTGTTCTTATTTACTATTCAGAAATCAAACAAACATCATTCTTTGGTCTGGATGCAAGACGGGTCTAACAAATTCTGCCACTAGGAGCCCTGGTATGGAGGAAATTTTAAAATGGGTTATTGGCTTTTTAGCCCCTAGGAACAATTGGCAGTCGTGTGAACAAACCAAGAGACCAATGACTGTAGTAATTGCCAAAACAAGAAACATATGAATGCCAGCACCTCTCCCTTTAGCCGCAGTCTTAATTCTAGCCCCCAAGAAAGAAAAAAACCTAAAAGACACAAAGAAATCTAGTCCAGGATTCTCAGCAAGAACAAAGTTAATGGTAAAGTAAGAGAAGATGGAAATGATGGCAGAGAAAGTAGGAGATGGATAGCTGTTCCCATTCTGTTTGAGGGATAGTGGCCAGAGAGATCCTGAAAACATTCTCAGTGTTATTTTCAATATTAACAACAATCAGTAACGTATCATTGGTTGCTCACACCATCTTATTGTCCAGGACTGACTGCTTATATGTTACCAAGGAGCAGAGGCGTAGCTAGGAGTGGAAATTTGGGTGGGCCCTGACTTTCGGGTGGACGGGCAATGACGACTGTGCTAGCTCATCTTCTCCCCCCGATGCCATGCCCTCTGCCTAGAACATGAAGGCAGAGTTGTTGGCGCATAGCTTTCTGAAGGCCAGGCGCATATCTCCAACCTGGATTTCAGGGGCCCAAGTGATGCTCTGGGCCACTGTGACAGCACTACACCCCTGCTCAGATTTGGGTGGGCCTGGATGCTAAGTAGGTGGACTGCGTCCTACCCAGGCCCACAAAAGACTATGCCCCTGCCAAGGAGATACTATCAGCCCTTTGACTGAAACTGTTGACAAAACTGTTGACTAAAAAATCCCGAGAATGCTGGATTTGTGAGTTCTTCAACCCCCCTTCTGGTTACTTTGTACTGCTCAGGCAAGACAAATCAGCTAGATAGCTACCTCTAAAGAGGCACTTGGAGATTCCCCCCAGCATATGGTTCATGAGAAGACTGGAGTGGGCTTGAGGTGGGAAGGAGTGTGACAAGAGCACAGTATGCTCCAGTGATTCCTAACTGGTGAAATGGTCCCTAAAAAGCAGTTACTGCTGGTATAACTCAGAACAGCCCTTCAGATGTTCTAACTGATGCTAAGGCTGGCAGACCCCTGGTCAGTCCCACAATTGGGAGCACAGAAAGGTGGTCGAGAACCACAATTCTTCCTCTTGGTCCTACAATGAGACATCAAGGCAGAAAGTTTGTTTCTTTCTATGAGCATAATTTGTGCTAACTCACTCCTAAACATTCCCATTTAACCAGGGTGGTTTTAATCTTTCTTTTTTGTTTCTTGTATTTTGGCAGACAGCCCCTCTGTGACTATAGTACTTTGTTTTCAGTTGAAAAATAGATCTGCGGACAAGCATGGCTGAAATATGTGCTTGGAATTCAAAATAAAGCATTTAAAGATTTGACACAGCCACAGGAAATTACTTCTTCCCAGCAGCAAAGCTAAAATGGCAAGTGAGATTTGGTGATCCCGTGGTAAAATACCCCCCTCACCCCTGCAGTTCACATGTAAAAAATAATTCTACATTATTCTACAGGAATAGTACTAAACAATTACAAGCTGCCATGTTTGGGGCCATAACGATAGATTAGTTTAGTATTTCTTTGTAAGGGTTGTATAATTAAAGCACTGATGGATATTCTTGGATATTTGGAACTAGGGGTATTATTCTGATTTCACTTACTTCAGTGTAAATTAGGAGTAACCTGAATAAAGTTAATGCTGTGTGAGGTCAGAATCAAACCCAATGAGAATATCTCTGTGCACCAGACTTCAAACAAAGAAGCAAAAGTATATCAACTATATACTAATCTGTTTGACACCTGGATCAATTGCCTCTGAGGTTTCTTAAGGTCCCCCAAATCAATTTTAGGAACAAAGAAGATCAAGTTGTTTTAGTGCTAGGTTTTCTGCTCTTTAATCAAGTGTTATCTGTTTATCAGATTATTCTCTCCAGGCTGGTTAGGACTCTAAAGGATAGGATCCAAATTCATCCTTGGTTGACCCTACTGAAGTCAATATATTTACACCAAGGATTTAGCCTTAGGTCTTCTGTAAGGGAACTCAGTTGAGCCTGTTTTCTGCCTTTCTGTGTCAGTGTATTTATATCTAGTTGTGTGCTATCTGAATTTTTTTACAGACTGTTTTTTGTTGTTGATATAAACACAATAGAATAAATACAAAAAGTGTCTCTGATGGCTTTATAAATGCATATCTAATTGTTCCCAACCTACAAAAGAAGAGGTAAATGGTTACCAAATAGCAAATGTTCTGATCTACTACATTTTAAACCACATTCTCCTCCGCAAGATAAGATTCCAAATAAATGGGTAAGATTGAGCTGGTTTTATATTTTATATTACTGGACTACCTTCTATAGTACCGCATTTTTATTACATTTGTTTTAAATCCACTTGATCTGATATCATATGTAGAATTATTATGGACCGTAGTTGCATAGGTTCAAATTAGTTCTGGGTGAACCTTCAAAGTTTGGGGATTTGGTTCTGGTAAGCATCTTGTGTGTTTTGCCAAAGTTCATTATAAAACTCGTTGGTTTAAAAGGTATCAGGCTATGAATCTTGTAAGATCTGGCTTTCACACAGAATTCCAGGGCTCCTTCATTCTGGCCAGGTCACACATCTGTCAAGAATAGTTTCTTGTAATATTTCATTGTTCCAGTTTAGGCCTCTGCCTATGTCCAGGAAAAAGACAGAAAAAAATAAACTCCAAAAAGTTAACCAAACATTTTTAAAACTCAAAAAAGCCTTCAGTTGACATTCAGTGTGAAGGAAAGCTTGGATTGCTTCCTATTTTATTCAGATTGTTTTGTCCATTCCCGCTTCAACTAAAAGGCCAGTTTCTGGCCCATATTCTGATCCCTTCTTGCCACTCCAAGGGCTATAAATCTATGTATGAAGAGGCATTAAATATCCCCTAAAAGAGACACCCGAGGATTCCTGAGCTAACACAAGGCCAGCATGGCCATGTCTGTGCTACTGTCTTCTAGATCCTCCACCAGGCATAGGAGGTGTGTTGGTATTGTACCATGTGGATTTGGCATGTGCTCTGGTGGTCTTGGGTCAAGTGCAAGATGGTGTAGTTTACAATATCCTTGTTATCTTTTCTAAGTTACACCAGAGACTGAATCTGTTTGTGGACAGTGATGACATTAATTTTCCTCTTCACCTGGCCTGAGTGGTGGTCTGGCAGAGGTGAGGCGCTAGTCCACAACCACCCTCCTTAGCACCGCAGCAGATTGACAATTATTCAGGGCTCTTCATTACTATATAATTAGTCAACAAAGTAGCAAATGCCTACTCAGGCACACTTAGTGCCTTTTAATATTCAGGGATCAGGATTTTCAGTATCTTTCTTTCTTTCATGAGTTTGGCGATCAAATTCCTAAAATACATTCTTCTGCTGGACAATGTATGTTTTCCTTCCTAAGATATTTGTGCTTTCAAAAAGTTCTGAATCTGGACCCAATTTAGATATAAAAAACTTTGATAAAGGCCAGTAGTCTGGCTACTCCATACAATAGGATCCCATAACATACTTTTGGTAAGATTTCCATCTTACTCAGGCTTGGCAGAATTCAGTTTTATTTTATAACTTTGACAGATAACACTGATGTTTATTTTTAAGGATTTTTTTCATTTTTATTGATTTAAATTTTCATAATTGTGGGAAATTATGGGGGGGGGGGGCTCATACTAATTATTTAATGATACCAGACATTGAGATTGAAAGGGTTAAAGCTTTCTAACAGTTACAACACAAATTGTCAATATCATATGTCAAAATATACAAAGTAAATATCCTTAAATCAAACTCCAAAAAGTTCTAACAGAATTTTTCTTACTTTGTCTATCTGTAAATTTCAATTATAAATGGTTACGCATTTGCGTCGGTTTGTCTGTGTACAGTGAAATCGACGTTTACCAACATCAATGAAAACCTAATTTGTCCAATCCTAATCTTATTGAATAGTCTAATAGTAATTTGCTGACATTTTACTGCTAATTTTCCTCTTGGACTTGCCAAGTCCCTACATAACTCTTCTAAACAATATGATTTCGTGGGGAGGGGTTCTTAAAGTCTATGCCAGGGTCCTCAAAATTGCCGTGATCAGGGATGGAGTCTGCATCTGCTAGTATGATAGTCTGAATTCCTATTATTTCCTAATTATTTAATAAGAACACTCAGCCTAACCCAAGCTTTCTAATGCACATTCACAAAATCCCCTTTTACAGCTATTCATTGAACTGGGTGTCACAGCCTGCTTACAGTTAACCATTTCTTTTTATCACCCAAACCCCACTGGCAATAAAGGTAAAGTCTTTTTGACCATAGTGCCAACACACATAATGTTTCAAACTGGAGATGAGAATGGAAACTGATTATCTGATTAATTTTGCCAAGCACATATCTAGCCTGGAAAAGTGTTCTGTGCCTCAAGCAGTGCTGTGAAAATGTCCCAATTAGATGCATGGCTGATTTTGATTTGGTTAATTATTTATTCAAAATGTTGGCAACTGGTTTATTGTCTTGTCGTCTGACCCCTCCCCCCCCACCTCCCTTAATGATTGTGGCTAATACTAGGAATACTATTTCCTCTTTTTAAAGTTGCATTTCTTTTTATTCTCAGCTATCTCCACTAACGTGGAGGATGCCCTGGGTAAGAGGAAACCAGGAAATGAACTTGAAAACTTAGCCCCAGGTAGGTCTGACACATCACGTGATGGGTCGCAATGCTGAGACATCATGTTTGAATATTGAAGGAAAATCCTTTCAAATACACTTTCAGACCATTTAAATGAAATGGTGCAGGAAGGGCTGAAAGCAGACGAGATTTCTATCAACTATTTAAAGAATGTCTTCCCTGGTGAGAGAACTTTATAAGCAAAATCTAAAATCTTACCGTAAATTGTATACGTCTGTTTCATAGCATTACTTTATCCTTTTGCCATTTGGCTTGGGTAACCTGACCCACTGATATGGAGTCAGGATTTCTTTCTGCAGTATAAATATCAGTACTGATTTGGTCCCTCCTCTCTCATCTTTTCTATTAGAACTTCGGTTTGTCACTGTACTCTCTTGAAACTCCATTATAAGTCTTAAATATCCTTCAACTGGACCTGCTAAAAAGAGAGGCTAATGTAACCTCTGTGTTGTTGGCTTCATCCTGAGTGTTTATTTCAGAAATGTCCAGTACTAAAAACCATCCATGTGAAATACAAGGGGGTAGAACAATTTCAAGGTAAAGTTTTCTACTGAAAGGACTCTGTGGGAGGATTAAATGAGTTCTTAACTCTCCTTCTCCTCATTCGAAACACATGTGGTTGGCCAGCAGAGTTGTAGGAATTTTAAAGAATAATATCAGAGCAGGGTGAAAATTGCAAAATAAAGTCCATGACTTTTATTGGAAAATATACAGCAATCTGATTGAGTTCATGACCCTATTGTGTTCACTTTGTGCAAATGAGTTGACTGGAGGGAATGTACATGGAAACAAAATTTTAAGTGACTATTGAAGAATATTCCCGTATGGCAAGCTTTATGAATTTGCAACTCTATGTGTTCACAGCCTGACTTTAAGAGTTACACTAACCAAACAAGGAAGAGGAACAAATGTTCTGTGACCTATATATCCAATTGCAGCTAAGCAACCCAATTCAGATTTTGAATACAAATTACTTACAGTTAACTGTTCATGCCCAGTCCACATGATTATCAAAATTATTTGGTGGATAATTTCATATAATGAAAAAAATGTAAGATAATTGTGAGCTGCCTGCGTACAATTTGTGAATATAGAAAATAAGGCAAAAATCATCACAAATTATTTGCTAGAAATTATATTCTCAGATCTAGATATAGGTCACTTCAGAAGTATGGAACCGCTCATAGAAGGGAAGAAATCTGTCCCCTGACTTCAGTGGGAGTTGTGGGCAAGATCTATTTCTATGTTGCCATGAAAGATTCCAAAACACTCAAAATTTAAGGGAGGCCCCTAATAGTGAATTTGACACACACAAAATGCATATCTGATCCTTAAAATAAATTGATTACAAAACTGAAATGGTGCTCTGTCATGAAATAAAACCACAAACTTCAAAGTCTTTGGAGCTGCCAAAATTAGCTGGACATTTTGTTTACAAAATTAAGAACTTGTGGAAGAACATTAAAAAACAAACAGTTTTCAGTTACAGTACAATCAGTTCACTTTAAGGAAATATCTTAATATATACCGTAGCATTTCTTTTTGAATCATCATTAAACAAATTTACAAATACTTTTTGGAAGTAAGCTATGATGAATATTCACTTTATAGAAAAGATTATCAAGTAGTTCATAATCATGTTTCAAAAAAGTAATGAGCTGGTGTTTCATACAGTACATATCCTCTGGTATCTGGTACGCCCAGCCCTTGTCCATATCATATATTCTTCCTGTCACCATGGCAGCTTCTTACACCTACCTTCCCCCTCCTGTCTCCCCCACCACACCCCAACCATCATTAGTTTGGAATTCACCAGCAAATACATGGAAGGTTTGTATTACGCGGCAGATGCTCCAGCTAGTTCTATAGTACCTCTGGAACATAATATTCTATTAATAGAGGTAAAGGTGCTAATAGAGAATGGAAGAATTAATTAAACAGGCAACACCTGTGAGTAATTCCAAGTGTGTTAATGGGACAATCAATATCTAAATTCTTTTAACTGGATTAGCTTCCTTTTTTGCATTAAAAATATAATTGCCAAATCCTGAAAAACGCTGAGTACTGCAGCCAAAGTGGAAGTGAAATGCCATTGAGGTCAGGACTAGGATCTAAACTATTGATAATATAGTTTAATTAACATAACTTCTGTGCCACACTTTGGTTTTACCTAGGTTTTAAAATGGAGGAGTTCTTCAGTCAAGACGTACAATTATGGTTCGGAGTCTATTGACTGGTTATGTGAACTATTGCAAGATTACAATTTTTCAGGCATTAGTACTAGTTGTAAATGATCACATAAAGCAAAACAATTTAGCTTATTACATGTTATATGGGGCAAGCTGAATGCAGTAGATGATGGTGAATTTTGAGACAGTTTATTGATCCTTCTTCATTAAAATTTGATATACACTCATAACTGACAGTGGGCAGAACAGTTTTCTGTTTTACAATATAGTGTCCCATATATCTAATTATTAAAAATAAAATAGTTACTGCAAACAAAGCATTTCATATTTGGTTGTAAAGGATCAATGCAACAATTGTACAGTTCTAATTATAATTTTGGACAAAGATATTCATCTTAAGCAAAATATAACACACTAGACAGATCATATTTAAGACTTTTATAAATGTATGTTTTAGATAAGAATTGAATAGCCATCACAATTTTCACCATAGCTTCTATCTGATACATCTGCACAATTATCTACTTAGGATATTAATAACATGACTGTCACCATGATATCTCATCCCAGCCAAAGTTATGGAAAGTAAGCAGTGAGTCTAAAAGTTTGTATGCTCCCCCCTAGCCGGATGCTATATTCAGGAAAATGTAGGGTCCTGGTAAATCATGTTCACTGAGACCCACCCCCCTTCCCATTTTACCCTATTTAGACATTTTGGGGGAACCCTCAGCTCAGGGTCCCGGTACAATTCTCCCCCGCTTCCATTCACTTTCATCAGTCCTGGCTATGCTGAGTGGAGCTGGTTGGCATTTTTTCCTTGCAATTTTTTTTGAATTGTCAGTGAAAAGTCAAAAACCAAAATATTTCAAGTTGGAAATGTTGCCACGGTGCCAAGTGGGAGTTGTAGTTTGGATGCCTCCTGCTGCGGTTCCCTTCTATTGACTTGATTCCCTGGTCAGATCTCCATCCCCCGTGGTGACCTACAGTCTCCTCTCTTGGTGAGGAGACGTGATAAATCATGTGGTAAATCATGGGAGATATAGTCCAATTGAGAACTCTGCCCCATAGAGGAGAACGGACATTCTTTTGTTTTCTTTGTTTTTGTTTTTGATGAAAAATAAAATAAAGGGATGGGAAGAAGAAACTTTTCATGAAAAATTTCCATTTGATTGAAAATGCAGTTTTCTATCAAAAAATAGTTTTGACATAAAATTTTCAACCAGCACTAGTGGGGAGGATGGGTACATGTTTTCCTTCAATTGATGTATTCGATTCTCATTCTGTGCATTTGTTATAAGAAAGCTGATGTGAAGAGATGCAACTTTTACATTTAGTTCTGTAGGCAGTTGTGTGTCTAGTGATTCCTGTGTCAGGGAGTTCCAAATTTGTGGTAATTCTGGTGAAAAAGTTGCAGGTGTTGAGAAAACTCAGTACATTAGTTTGAGGGGGGAGGGATAGCTCAGTGGTTTGAGCATTGGCCTGCTAAACCCAGGGTTGTGAGTTCAATCCTTGAGGGGGCCATTTAGGGATCTGGGGCAAAAATTGGGGATTGGTCCTGCTTTGAGCAGGGGGTTGGACTAGATGACCTCGTAAGGTCCCTTCCAACTCTGAGATTCTATGATTCTATGATTAGA
The DNA here is from genome assembly GCA_037349315.1 of Chelydra serpentina. Taxonomy (NCBI): domain Eukaryota; kingdom Metazoa; phylum Chordata; order Testudines; family Chelydridae; genus Chelydra; species Chelydra serpentina. Next base: position 112,319,336 of record JBAIAC010000004.1, read on the forward strand.
GAGTTTCATCCTATGCAGAGTGAAGCACAATGCCTCTGAAGAGTGTCATAGTACGTCATTTCCACAGTGTTGGATAGCCTGGTCCTGCATTTCTGGTGTACCCAACAGTCCCACTGAAATTAACAAGAATTCAAATATGCAAGGAGTGCAGGCTTGGCCCCAATGGTTGAGAATAGGATAAATATAATATATGAATATGTGAGATTATGGAGCATGTAATAACATGAAACATATAGGTATATATTCTGTCACATTCTGTATGTATCACATTGCAAACAGAAATGGTTTAGTCACAGTTGCTATAAAATTTAATTTCATGAAATCCTCTGCCAGCACATAATAGCCTACAATGCAAAGAATTAAAGGTGAAATCCTGGCCCCAGTCAAATCAATGGGAGTTTTGTCATTGACTTCAATGAGGCCAGGATTTCACGTTATTTATAGATTGTGCTCCAAAACAGCAAAATTACAATATGTAAATAGATCACGCAGCAACAATACAAAAACAAAAGCAACCCCCAACAAACTAATGAAAGTAAAATATGTTCAGACGGGGTGCATTACTTTACACCCTCTATCAAACCATTGGAATTTTAGAGATCACTAATATGCATTAGAGCTGGCTGGAAATTGGAAATTCAAAAACCCAACATTTTTCTCAGAAAAATTCCTCCAAACCAGGACAAATAAGTCAAAAATGTGATTTTTTTTTTTTTTTTTTTTGGTGGGAAGGGATTTTGGGCAAACAAATATGGAATATTTTTGCTTGCAGGCTGCTCCCCTGGAAAGCTCTCATCAATTTCATTTTCTCCCTGCAGGGAGAAAGTGAAATTGAGAAAAGCAGTCCAATAGGCAGCCCTCATTTCAATTTTCCCTACAGAGAAATATTAATTAAAAAAAAATCCTGGCAAAATGTGGAAAATTTCAGTTTTGCAAAGAGGCCAATTTCTGTCACAAAATCCTTCTGATGGAAAATTCCTGACCAGCTCTAAAATGTGTATCTGTATGGTCACCACATGTGCCTTTTTGCAGGCAAACACAAATGCAAAAAAGGAAAAGAAAACCATTACTTGAATGTTTTTGTTGTTCAGTGCAATACGATGACTGCAATACAGTAATTGTGATGGAGTTGCGATGGCACTCTAGAATTCATAATCCCTCTAAGTTTTACTTTAATTAACAGTCCAAAAGTTATTAAGTTTAATATAACTGACTAACGTATTAAATTCCTACTTGGATTAGCACATCTTCAGCATGTCATCAGCATTAATGATTCTCCAGTCCAAGGTGCCGCTGCTTCACTCTCTATGCAGAGGCTCTCCCCACATAAGGCTTTCTCACTTTTTAAGCCCCACTTAAGCCTATTTTCAGGCTTAAATGATGAGCAGGTCTTGTGTGGGCACATTGCACAGGAGGGAAATTCACCCTCTCGGAACATAACACAGGGGGCTACTAGCTGGATCAAGACCACAGTGCAAAGGTACTATATTGTCATTATGGCGATGAGGAGATCAAATATTACTTTTTGTCTCATAGTCAAAATATTATTAATAGATAATTTTCTGCCTAGGACATTTTATTGAAAGGAGGAATTTTTTTCCTCTAAATTGTGTGCTGACCCTATCTCTCATTGATTGACTAAGATGAAAACAAATGAAAAAAGGAAACATATGTAAGACTGTTATGAGAGAGAGAAAATTAGCAAATGGAGATGGTCACACTGCCTGTATGCTAAATCCCTTTCACCTTCCCTTTGTCTGTGTTGTCTATTTAAATTGTAAACTTCAGGCCAGGAACTTCTGTTACTCTGTATTGTTTTTGGCACAATGAGCCCTGTTCTTAGTTGATCCTTAGGTACTCTCATAACAACAAGAATAAAAACTCCTTTTTAGAAACAAACAAAAAGGCTGGGATTTTCAGAGGAACTACTGCATGATTCCCATTTAATTTAATTGAGAACTGGATACCTAAGCGCTTTGGTCTCCTGTCAGAATCCTAGTCACATTGGTTATTTTTTGCTGGTCTGTATTGTTTTAAATACATCTCTCTTATTTCTAGGCTGGTCTATTTATTTACATGCATTTCCTTATTTCAAAATTGTCCTGGCCACCCACTCCTATCTAGTGTAGGCAAATTTAGTACCCAGAATATTATTCTGTGTATTTTCAACTGATTTTCGTGATATTCGAAAATGCATAGAATATTTATATCAGTCAACATTATCATGATATCCCTTATAGAAATACTCATCTTATGGACATTAACACTTGCTTAAGCAGTAGTTTGAGGATGCTGGGAGCTATAGTGAAATGCAAATGTGACTGCCACCATCTTGCTCAACATACCAGGGATTGAACTGGGGATTGCCAGAACTAAAAATATAAGGGGCTAAAGCTTGAACTAACGCTTTGAAGCTGGGGTAACAATTCATATTCTTGCACAGAAGAGGATTATATAAGAGGGTATAACAGTGGCTCTCTACCTTTCCAGATTACTGTATCCCTTTCAGGAGTCTGATTTGTCTTGCGTACTCCCTAGTTTCACTTCATTTAAAAACAACTTGCTTCCAAAATCAGACATAAAAATACAAAAGTGTCATAGCACACTATTGCTGAAAAATTGCTTACTTTCTCATTTTTACCATATAATTATGAAATAAATCAAATGGAATGTAAATATTGTACTCACATTTCAGTATATAGAGCTGTATAAACAAGTCATTGTCTGTATGAAATTTTAGTTTGCACTGACTTTGCTAGTGCATATTATATTGCCTGTTGTAAAACTAGGCAAATATCTACATGAGTTGACATACCCTCTGGAAGACTTCTGTGTACCCCTAGAGGTACGTGTACCCCTGGTTGAAAACCACTGAGTTATACAACATTTTTTGCTTTTGTAAATTTTTGGGAAAAAGAAAGAAAGAAAGAAAGAAAGAAAGAAAGAAAGGCACAGAAGTGCTGACTTTTGCACACCTCTGCTTGTGGCAACACAAACTACCTTCACGTTTATTCTGTGAGAATACTCCCTGCTCTTATGCATCTCCTCAATACATTCCAGGGCCACAAGGAAACTATCCCAAACAGCCACTCCCATTGAGGAAAGCAGTGATGACTCAGAAGCTATTTTTTTCTTTCGGTTGCTGTTATGGAGTGTTTGATAAGTATCAGACTACATTTTAGCATAATACTCCAGAGCTGAATAAAGCATATAGACAGAGAACACCAATTAATATGAATGACATCTCACCAACACAATAGACTTTTGGTAGAAGGAGAATAGGATGACTTCACTAGAGCCATTTGCCAGCTGCTCAGTGAATAGGTCACAGGCATAAGAAAGATAGCTTTCCTGTTGAAAATGTTGGTTGCATTGCTTATTCATCATTCACAGTCCTGTATTCTGTAATAGGAGAGATAGGTGAAGCAGTCAAAGGAAGTCAGAACTGACTCCTGCTTTCCAGTGAAGTCATAATCCTGTTTGAATTACATCAGTCACTTGCAATTTTACTGATTATGATGTTCGACGTCAGCACTGTTCGTTCATTTCAGCACCAACTAAGCTCCATTGTGTTGATATACTATACAATGTAATACACATTCATTTTACAGTTACATTGTTATGCATCGTAAGATATCCTGAGCATATGTTGTAAAATGTCGCACACAGTGCTTGCTGTGAGTATATTGTATAGAAAAAGAAATATATACACCAATGTCCTGGCTGCTTGAAGAGAGGGGAAGAGATCTGCTTTTCACTCTGCCTGTTCTCATACAAGAGTAAAAGGAGCTCACATCAGATCTGTGGCTTCCAAAAAAGCCACATGCAGCTCTAGAATCACAAGCTGGATAGCTCTGATTTAGACAGTGCTTTCATCTGTAAGGATCCCCAAATGCTTCACAAATCATTACATCCACCACTGAAGTGCAGCCACCTATGGAGTGAAACTTGGCAGCTGTTTAACAGCACACATAAATCCTACACAATAGTTTAGGGAAATAATTTTGAAAGAATACTGCAGGTAGGAGTTAGGACAGTAGAATGTAATTATGTAAACCAGACTCGCACATCAGAGAGATGCAGATTATCCTAAACAAGTGCCAATGAAAGAGAGAGCCAGTAAACCTCCCCTCTACCTTCCCCCCACCATGCACTTCATCCCCCTTCAACACTCACATGACCTAATTTAACATCTCTGTACACAAAACTCAATATTATAAATACCAGATATCTCCAGACCTTCCGCAGCTAGAAGCAGGTGCTTCTGACACACTCACTGTGAAATCTGGAATCTACTCTTTTCCACAGAAACAAAATCTCATTTCTATCCCTTAAGGACAATGACATAATAGACTTCAAAGTTGTGATACTTTTACATATAGAAAAGGTCTACCACTTCATGACTTAATATGCTGCCCATTCTGGGCCTCAAACAGATGTAATTTTTGAGGGAAATTCTGTATATAAGACAAAAAGGAGGAGGAAACATTACTATGATAGGTTTCTTTTATTTTAAAAATGGCTGCTGTTCGAAGTTCCTCAGGGAATTGGAATGTTGGAATACACCAGGGTGGTGTGGTTTCTCTCATCCCTGAGACACATAATGCAAGGAATTAATACAAATAAAACATATTTACTATATTTTGAGTTAAATTAGTTCACAGAGGGAAGTTGCTTAGCTTTCTGGTGTTTGGCTTCTGACAGCATAAACAATGAGTTAGATGTTGTGTAAGCTACATAGCCACTCTATTGCGGCAGCAGCTCCCAGAGACGTCAAGTGCATCCATCCGCCATCAAGACAATAAAGAGAGCTGTCCATGACCAGATGGCATGCTGATTGTTCTTGAGCTTCACAGAGGCTACATGGGGAGCTCAAGAAGCCCCAATTAAACCACCCATGGCCACAATCTATCCTGGTCTAATGAAGAAGAATCTTTCAGGTCATATGGTTGTTCTAAGGGGCATGCATGAGCTGATCTGAAGAGACTAGAGGATGTGGATCTAAGCTATCTATTTGGCAAGAAATGTGACATTCATCCAAAATATAGTCCTGTGCAGCCTGTTGCTGCTGTTGCTTAGAAAGGCTGTATCTGATATACTGTCTGAGAGGCTCAAATATTTCAGAAAAGGGGCAGCTTGACTTAAGCCACCATTTTTTTATGTGGCATTGAGATCAGGCCGGCTCCAGGCACCAGCTGACCAAGCACGTGCTTGGGGCGGCACCTTCTAAGGGGCGGCCAATTTTGGGGCGGTGAGGCAGCGCTCGGGATTTTTGTTTTTACTTTGGCAGGGTGGCACTCGGGGGCGGGGGGAAGTTGTTTCGTTGGAGAGGTGTTCGGAGGGGGTTGTTTCGGTAGGGCGGCACTTGGGGGTGGTTGTTTTGGCGGGGCGGCGCTTGGGGGGGGTTGTTTCAGCGGGGCAGCGCTAGGGTTTTTTTTTGTTTTTGTTTCAGCTGTGCAGTGCTGGGGAGGGTGTTGTTTTTTTTGTTTCAGTGGGGCGGCGCTCAGGTTTTTTTTTTTGATTGAGACGGTAAAAGTTGGTCCTGATTGAGATTGAATTGTGAAGTCAGCTATCTTGATAGCTGTCTGTGTGCAGTAATGTGACCAGTGTCCTGCCTTCATGCCTAATCGCTGGGGGACCAATTCCAGGACCAGAAGTTTGGACACTGGAGTTTCAGTCCTTTGAACAGGGCTAAGGTAAAATCAGCTAGTGTCTAAAACATGAAACTTGGTATGTATACAGCTATCATCGAAAACCAGTGCCTTTGCACAGTTTGGGGATTTTATTTTTAAATCACATCTCAGCATGCTCAGTGGGTTTAGCTAAGATTTTAGCAGAGCCTAATAAGGCTCATCCCATTTTGTAAAAACACTGCCCATTTTCTCTGCACAGCCTGACAGGAGTTGCTGCTTAGGCAATTTGCATGAGGTGAATGTAAATATCTCATTGAAACTAGAGATTGGTACAAGCCTCATAATTCAGATCTTCATTTTGAACCCATACTCCCTTATTGTGAAAGAGCTGTCTGGATGTTTGGTTCAGGCTATTACCAAGCTAGGAGTCATTTGCAGAATTGCAGATATAGATGCGTGTGAAATTTTGAACATCCCCAAAGTTTTCTTTAGGTAAGTGGTTTTGGCTCAGGCCCATCTGTAATTGAAACACTTACAGCAAAACTGTCCAAATACTCCATTAAGGCAAGTAAAATGTCAATAGTGTGGGACTTTTTTTTCTTTCATTAACTTCATCATAAAAGTAAAGGGTGGGCAAATAGATTTTGTTCCTAGGCTGGTAAAATTTTATGACATTTTTGCAAGGCTGTTTTCTCCATATAAAGCAAGAACAGCAGCGAAAGAGGAAACTCATTGTTCCACATTTCATTTGCCTGAGTACGCTGTGAACTGCCGAACCTAACTGGGACCGTTAAACACCAACATCAATAAACAAAGGTAATTAAAAACTTTTTTTTAAAAAAAGCCTGGAAATTAAATGAAAAATGTACACTGGTTAAATATATTGTGTAACCGCTGTTTACAGTATGTTGTCAAAATGCCACATACTGGGTGTGTGTTGTGTGGTGATGCTGTTCGACTGAAACATTTTTTCTTTTACCTGATTTTATTTAGGATTATTTCAATGCAACTTAACATTGCACTAATTTAGCTTTTTGCATTTAGTATTTTATTATATAAAACATTTTATATAATGTTTATATAAAACATATATATATATATATCTCCTTCCTCCAAATTGACCATAAATACGCAATAGCTAACTTTCTGCAGTGCAGTAATGATGATGTATGACACTTGTGTTTATTAGTATGCATTTATATTGTTAAGAGAAGTGACGTGTGATGGATCTTTGACTTTTAACTAATAACTTAAATAGGTAAATTAAATTGACTAACTTATTCCTACTCCACAAAAACAATTATTTGGCATTTGCTGGTGCCTTTCTATAAATGTTTGAATGTAATGTTAATAAAATAATAGTGTCTGGTTGGTGCATCAGGCAATGCAACTACATAATTTGCCAAAGGGACAGGTGCTAACAAGTGTCTTGTTTTTCTTTGACAGAGTGGTTACTGTGCAGTGAATATTTGACCTTTGCTTTAAAGCTATTGTTTATAATATAATGTTGATAATGTCGTCTGAGCAGATTTGCCTGGGCTGCTGAAAGAAAGAGGCAAATCTTTTTCCTTTTTAATTTTGAAAGAAACAACAATACAAAAATAAGAGAGATGTCTACTCCTTTGTATTTTAAAGGTTATAAACATTAGGCTGCTGTGCTTTACACACACACATACACACACACACACACACACGTTTACTCACAGGTAGCAAGGCATTATGCACTGCCATCCATCCAAAAACTAGGCTTTGTCATGACCTGCATGCAGTTGAGCACCAGGGAAGCCATGAGCAGCCTGTCCCTCTGATTATATGGTCTGTGGAGAACAAGGGATTTAAAAGAAATGGAGCCAACATTAGCTGTTGGTTTAAGTAGAATTGGTTGGCTATTGCCAGAATTTACAATACAAAGGGACATCCATTGCCAGCATTTGAAATATAATGGGGTCTTGCCAAAAAGCATGATTGGCCTGAGTCAGAGCTCCTTAGTACTATTTCTGGGAAAGGCACTTTTCAAAGGAGGGACTGGAGTTATTGTACACAGTGTAATTACAATGTGTAGCTAAGTACTAAATCCTTCTTTCCACAAAAAGCCACTAACAAAGCTGGCTGAATGGCTATCTACTCTTCTGTCTGACTTGTAAAATGTGAATAAACCTTTTCCAAGCTTGACACTAATCACAATATTCCATCCTTTTCAGTGCCTTGAAGATTCATGGGAAATGGAAAGGAGACAATACTACATGATGCTTCTTTATTACAAAACCATGGTAGGGACTCCATCATAGAAGTATAAAACACGTTTTATGATCAGCCAGATTTTTGACTTCTCCTCTGACTCCCACAAGTGTCTTTCCCACTTCAACTATGTGGTCTCCTGCCAGAGAAAATGTTTGGGAATGGGGATGAAGGGGCAGAGTTTGAGGAAGATTTGACCCATCCTTTATGAAGTATAATATTAAATAATAACAATTAGAATAATCATATATCTACATTTTGCACTGTCTGTCTCAAGACCAGAGTGTTCTAGGAAGCTGAACTGCCAAGTGTGATGACTAACAACAATAACAACAACAACAAAAGTAGACAAAGTGCACAAAAAAAAAGAAGTGACCATTTTTTCAAAATTATTTTCAAATTTTTTCAATGAAATTAGAAATATTCAAAATTTTGAAACTTAAAAATATTCTATCAACTCTAGTATTAGAAAAGCATCACAAAGGTTGAAAATGAAAATGTGAATCAAAACTTTGTAGGTGATGTCAAAAACTAAAAATATGAATACAATTTGTTGAAAATTTGAATTTTGGGAAATTGTGATCAGCTGTGGTCATGACACCCACATATTTTTTCCCCTTCATGTGTTTAAGCAGCTCTGCTGGAATCTCAGGCATCCAGCTGCAGTGGGAGGGGCAAGCAGCAAATTCCTCTGCTATAGCTCCTCCTGGGCACTTAGGACCAGTGTGATGTTTGTAAGCAGGCGGAGCCAGTCTATCTCTCTTCCTCCTCTCTCAGTGGCAGTGCTCCCTCCAGCAGGGGGCAGAACAGTATAGAAGGGATGGAGAGAGTGAGGAAGAGAGGAAGAAGGCAGCCAGCAAGACTCACAGTTAGGGCCTAATATCACCCTTCCACCCTTGTTGCCACAGTGAGTACGCAGTCAGACTGTAATCACCCTCCTGAGGGGACACTGGAGGAGAAATCTAGTTAAGAACTTTACAAATACTAATTAGTCAGCGAAGACACTCCTTAAACAGACACTATCATTTTTGACCTGGGGCCCAAATGCATGAGCTCCACATTTTGCCACATCCCTACCAGCCTAGTAAGCGAAAGTCACAAAAGCAACTTTCAAGTCTGGGTCTCCCAGTCTCTGGAACAACTTAAGTATATTGTTTTTTTTTAAATCATATCTATAGTTTTCAAATTCCATTTTAAGTAGACAAAGTCCTAATAGGGCCAGAACATGTTGAACATTCGTCAAAAACAAAATTAGAACAGGATTCTGTACCACAAATACAAATTAAAGCCATCTGCCAATTTTGTAAAATACTTCACCTAAAGATCTTGTCATTTTTCTTGTAATCTGAGTATAAAAGACAACCTACCCCTTAAACAACCTTTCTTTGATGTGTTTAGTAAGCATCATATTTTCTAGTAACTCCCAACCATCCAAGAACTATCTCCTTGCTGATGTTTTGCTTCAAAGAGAACATTGGTAACATATTTGCAGGGAAGGGCCACAATTTTTATATTATTTATTAGTTTGTTTTAGGTCACTGGAGAGCTTCTGAAAGACACCTTTTCCTTTTTATCTTATAAACCATCAGAGAGTGCACAAATAAGCACAATTTACAGTTTGTCATCCTAAAATAAAATCATGATATATTCCTAAATTGATAGAAATTGCATAGCACCAAATGAGAAATAGGGATTTTTTATTCTCTCATTTATACATGCCTGTCTCTATGTCTATAAACATATGTTTGCACATACTGTGTATTGATAGATTAACATATAAAATTACAATATTGCATTTGCAACACTGTACTTAACGTTGTGTCTGCATTTTTACTTCAGGGGTTTATATCTCAGCCATAAAAATTATCTGTAGGCTGAAACTTGGCATAGATTGTCAAGCTAGGATTTTTTTATTTCTTTATTTTTGCAAAATTAGAAGAAAACTTCCAGGGAACAGTCTCTCTCCCCATCATTTCCTCACTCCCTTGCAGAGCCAAAAGAGGCTTGGGGACAGATCCTGAACGGTGTCTATTTGGCATAGCTGAACTGAATTCCATGGAGCTATGGTAATTTTCACCAGCCCTCTGTCTTTGGAAATGAAATGTTGCAATCCATTAGCCACTAAGGTGGAATACATTTGTCTGTTTTTGATAATTTAAAGAACACATTATTTCCTTTAAATGATCATCATTGTGCATGTATGGACTGCCTTGCTTACCAAAAAATCAATACTGAATTTTATCATAAAATATTAGGATAAATTGAGTACGGAGCAAAACTCACCCCCAATCCCCACCCCCAGTAGCTGCTTTTGGTTTTTGGGAGCCACGCAAGGGGGTTGAAGAGAAGGGATCATAACCCCAACAGACTCTGTGAATGTACAGCCATTCTGAGGAGGGGAATACAGTCAATAGCAGGAAAAAGCTCCATGGAGACATTACACATATTCCTGCATTCGTAGGGTGGTTGGGAAGCAATAGGTTTCTGGTGTCTCCCATGAACCAGCCCATGCCTCCCCTCCTGCCCCTTGTCCGTCATCTTTCTGTCCCCTGCTTCCATGGAAAAGGGGCTAGATTTGCCCCTTTACTGCATATATGTGAAAATAATACCAGCCTCAAACTGCCACGGTTGCTCAGATCAATGATTTGCATAGTTCAGATGCTACCTTCAATTTGCTAACTTTACATGTTAGCATTTATACTAAAAGAGCTTAATGGTTTAAAGGAAATAGCGTGGCCTATTGGGCGAAACGTTGACTTTGAAAACATCACAAAGTGCAATGCAGATTTACTTAGACGTGCACAGAAAAAGCTGTTAAGGACAGTTAGGCGCAGAACACATATTTCTAACATGACTGTTTTTGTACACATATATCATCAGCCAATCTGTCTTGGTAAACAATAAATGTATGTAAACACTGTACATTGAACACATATAAATAATCAGTATACCCAGCATGATAAATTCTGCCCTCTGCTAATGGATGTGGGCACGGGGAGTGGAGACTGAGTCTCCCCCTGCATCAGGTGGTAGGCAGAATCCTACCATAGCTCAGAAGAGTGGGACAGAGACAAGCCATGTCTGCTGATAGTGGGGGGCAGAGTGAGGGCATCCGGCTTCAGCAGTGTTATTGAGCATGCTTAGTCCGTGTGAGCATGTGAGCATGCTCAGTGCAAGCCAAGCAGCATGTGTTGCCTCTGGAGTGGGAGGTAGCTAGGACATGTTACTTTTCCCCATAAGGTGTCATCTGATGCAAAAGGTGATGAGTCCAGCCTCCTAGCAGGCTAGTGCATATGCTGCAGTATGAACTGGCTGAGAACAGAACAAGATGCACAGTATGCACCACATCACAAGCCTCCAGCCTGTCATGAGGTATCTTGGCATGCAGCAGCCAGATGTTCTTTGCCAGTGTATGTGATCAGACTCCTTGTGCCAACTACCTCCAAAACCAGGCATTATTAGCTTTAACATGTAACATATGTGCACTCAATAGAATAATGCACACAGCTAAATAGGTAGAAGCGACAAAGGGTCCTGTGGCACCTTATAGACTAACAGAGGTATTGAAGCATAAGCTTTCATGGGTGAATATTCACCCACGAAAGCTTATGCTTCAATACCTCTATTAGTCTATAAGGTGCCACAGGACCCTTTGTCGCTTCTACAGATCCAGACTAACACGGCTAGCCCTCTGATAGCTAAATAGGTGTAAGGGATGTACTTTAATACAAGCCTAAGTATTGATAGAGCAGAATTGCTCATTCAGACTAAATAATGTGTTGCATCACTTTCCATAAAGCATTTTATTTGTCTTCATTCAACATCAAAGCCTCAAATAAATCCATGTATCTAATGTATTTTAATTAAGCAGAGGGTGGATAAAGAGTTTTCCTCTCAGAATTCCCAGTTGCACTCTACTGCTCTCGTCAATGGGAGTAAAACTAAGAAACCTCCTTCACTGTTAACAGTAATTTTTGCTAATTCATTTTCATTTCCATTTACATAATGGTGGGATATTGGTTCATTATCGACCAAAACAGCTTTATACGTATAATAAACTAGATCACCAAGACCAACTGTTTGCATGTAGCACTTTAGTTTTCCCTGGAGGTCTCATCAAATAACTGACACAGCCTGATCCACTTAGCTTTGAGATCACAGCACACATTTTATAGATTGGCCAGTTGTAGAATCACAGAAGCTGTGAGGGTTTCCTCGGCTCGTCAGCCCCAGAAGCTATGCAAGGGGGAAAAAACAATTGCCAGACTGCAGAACATCGCAAATAATGTATGACTTTTCTCATATCCCATGACTTAGAACAGTAGTTTCATGTCACATTGTCTGTTAGGTGGGTAAGTGGTGATTATGAAATACTGTAAGTCACTAAGGGTATGGGTACACTGCAATTAAACACCCACTGCTGACCCATGCCAGCTGACTTGGGCTCGCGGGGCTCAGGGTGCGGGACTGTTTAATTTTGGTGTAGATGTACTGGCTCAGGCTGCAGCCCAAGCTCTGGGATCCTCCCATCTTGCAGGGTTCTAGAACCAGGGCTCCAGACGAAGCCCAGATGTCTAGACTGCAATTAATCAGCCCCCCAGTCTGAGGCCCGTGAGCCTCAGACAGCCAGCATGGGCCAACCGTGGGTTTTTAATCGAGTGTAGACTTACCCTAACCGTTCAAGAGAGGAAGGCAAAGATGTGCTTATAACCAGAAAATAATATATCTAACAAAACATTCACTTTCCCAGATGAAGTTCATTAAACATTTTTCCCAGGGAAGAAAGACAAACGAACAAACAGCATTTTCTCCCCTCTCACATCAGCAAACTCCTTTGCCCACATCAAGTTAGTCCACTGTAGAGGCAAAGCTACTCCATACTCATTAGTTAGAATTGGACTTACACAATGAGTAAAATGGTAATAGTTGTTGGACTCCTGGCTCTTCTGTCTGCTTTCTCAGAGTCTTCAAATGGAGTCAGTAAACTTTCCAGGAAAATATAAATTAAAAATCCAAGCAAACCACTGTCCCCAAAGTCATTGCAAAGTCACACTCAGTCATATTCTACCTACCTGTTTGGTCATGTACTGGATGGAAATCAGTTGTCCTAGAATTATGTTGGTCATCTCCTTGAGGCATCTTCCAAAATGTCTCCATTATCTCCTTTAACTAGAGCAGACTCATCTGTGAGTGATTGACATTACAGAATTAATTCACTAGTCAGTTTAGGATAATTAATGTTAAGAGATTAATCTGTTTAAATGAGTTTTTCCCCAATAACTACTCTTAGACAGCAAGCAAAGAGACATGCTAAGAACAAGGAAAGAGTATAGAATATTGTTTTGGGGAAGACTTTCATAGACAGAAGTGGTAATTATGCAACTAATTGTCATTGAAAGTCATCGGGAGTTGGGCACCTCATTGTAATTTGTCCTTTTGAAACCCTTCCTCTAAAACGCTACATTTTTTGCTTGATTTAAATAAGGTCATTGTTCAGATACCACAGTGTTATGTGTTTAAGGAAAGAAACAGATGGATACGTAGATAATCTAAGCATTTCCTTAGACCTGTAAATTGTTGTATGTTAGTTATACTGAATTAGATAGTCCCATAACACATTCATGATTAGCTCCTCCTGGAAAGCTACTGAAAGATACTCTGAAATCACCTGGTAAAGAGGTGTATGGCTATGGTGGGAGGAGGAGGCAGGAGAGTGGTGCCTAGGGACAAAGGCTGCCAGTACCTCTTTTCCAGATGGACTAGTGCTATCAATTCAAAAAGAGTTTTCCTTTCAACATCCCCAGATCCACCAATGAATGGTACCCAGCTGGACTAGTCTGTCAATCAATCAATACATTTAAGGATCACCTCCAGTATCCCTTACTAGAAGCAAATTATTTAGCACTGTACAACAATTTAGAATACTACTACAACCTTGTAATCAGCTTCAGTTACGTGAAATAACCAAAGGCAGGTTACAGAATCCAATATTCTGTATTGAAGGAATAGCTCAGTGGTTTGAGCATTGGCCTACTAAACCCAGGGTTGTGAGTTCAATCCTTGAGGGGGCCATTTAGGGATCTGGGGCAAAAACTAGGGATTGGTCCTGCTTTGAGCATGGGGTTGGACTAGATGATCTCCTAAGGTCCCTTCCAACCCTCATATTCTATGAAGTCAGTGGAATTAATTCACATGCTTAAAGTTGACACACACTTAAGTATCATGTTGGATTGGGACCTGGAGGAGTTATATAAGAAAACAGAGGAAGTGGATGGTGGTTTGATTTTTTAAGGCTTATATATAAATATATATATATATATAAATATAAATAAATAAATATATATATGCACGGACTCTAAGACAAAACTAAAAGGACAGTCAGTAAAGAGAAGTTGCTGAGAATAATAACTAGCTGCAGTCTCTCTCCTTCTCTTTAGCATAATATAATAATAATAAAAAACTTTGGAGGCCTGGTCGTGACACTGTAGATAAAGTTGCACTGAAAGTTCCCATATAAACCTTATTTTGACCACTTTCCCTAACTTGCATTTAGCAACTTTAACTATAACTCAGCCCTTTTTGGGTTTAGGTAGCACTGTAATGGCACAGTGTTCTATAAAGCACAGAATAGTTTCTAATGTAAAAGCCCAAGCCTTCTCCCATTGAAAATGATGACAGAATTCCTATTGACACCAATAGAAGCAGGATGGGGCCTTAAGAGAACACAATTAACTCAGGCAGAAGCAAACACAAGGCAGCAATTAAAGTGTGGGAGAGCGCGCAGACATCACTGGTGAGCAGGCTGACCGAAAAGGCATCATGAACAAAATGTGTTTCAATTTGAGGATTTGAGGATTTTAATTTGAGATTTGTAGGAGAAAAGGGATTTAAATAACTTATAAGTTTTAAAGCAGGACATGAAGGAAAGTGTGTGACCAGGAAGTGGAAGGCTATTTGAAGTCGAGGGAAAGCAAGGCTGGAAGGTGAGAGTGGGAAAGGGAGACAAAGGGAGAATTAAAAAGAGAGAGACTATGCAGATCACAGGAAGGAGGAGGAGATGAAAGCAAAAATATAGTCAGCCGCAAGGCTGTGCAGGGCCTTGACTGTGAGGCTGAGTAGCTTGAATTGTATACGGTAAAATATAGGGAGCCAGTGAAAGTATTTAAGTTGGGAAGAGAGGGGTTAATAAAGCCCCAAAAAGAACTCTCTAACTCAGCTCTCATTTGTTGTATTAATTTACCCTAATAGGTTCATACATCTCACATAATGCACCTATAGTAAATATTTAATGCATGGAGGAAAATGTTTCTCTGACTCACTTGTGCAGAGCTGGATTAACCTTTTGTGGACCCCAGCGCCTGGACTGTGGCCCTGCCCCCCCTCCACCCAGCCACCGCTTGCACGGGGAGGGAGGGCTGAGAGGAGCAAATAGCAGGTTGGGCCTCGGGGAGAAGAGGCCGAGCAGGGGCAGTGCCTCAGGGCAGAGTGCAAGCGGAGCGGGAGGGGGCGGGGCCCCGGTCTGAGCATCACAGCCCCTTGTGAGTATGGGCTTGGCGCCATTGTAAATCTGGTACTGCACTTGTGATCAATATGGCTTGAAACATGAGGATTTATAGCATATCCCTCTGGCCCCTGTGAAAGATGTACATGTAAGGTGCATGTACTCTGCATGTGTATGTACAATACACTTCTAAATACTGCACTGATCTTCCTGAAAATTTACAATGCTAGACATTAAAAAATCTTCCAGCAGGACCCTTGGGTCCTTGTGGAGTCCCACTAGGGTGACCAGACGTCCCAATAATATTGAGAATGTCTCAATATTAGAGGCTTTGTCTTATATATGCAACTATACCCTCCCCCCCTACACCACCACCGGAAAAAACGTGTCCTGATTTTTCACATTTGCTATCTGGTCAGCCTAAGTCCCACTGACCTCAGTGGGATTCTGCAAGGGTTCAAGAGTCCATACTAGTGCTTCTGATTGCGGGATCATGGCAAGAACAAAATCAGCCTCTTGCTTTAGGGAGTGGAGAGTTATTTTGCTGACTAGTATAAACCAAAGCAATGATGGGTTTTGCAAAGAACTTTAGATGCTTTACCATAAATCTGGATGTGCTTAAAAATCCCATAAGAGTTTTAAAAAAAAATCTGGATGTATTTTCTCAAGTAACTATTTAAAGCATATTCGAGTTTATTTAATTGCACTGGGAGTTTTCAAAGCATATCAGGGCAAAACAGCAGACTATAGGCCCCAATATGCTAATTAATAGCTAGCTAGACCCCTGAAATAAACCTGCAACACTTCATTAATCAGACAGTAATTGAATTGGCACAGTACTTCTGTTCAAACTATATGTAGATTGAAATACCAGTCTTGACAAGGGTGAGGGTAACTTTCTCCACAATAGTATGTTTTTGGACGTTGAATTTACATTGTTCAGTGGACAGTTGGCCTTCATATTTCAGTTTTCTGCACAGAAAATCCCACATGACTGAGCCCAGTGAAATATTCCACATGCTGCCATGGTCTTTGAGGTAAGTACTTTTCAATGACCACAAGTTCAGCTCCTTGGAAAAGAACAACTCAGAACTGATACATTTACTTCGTCATCTAAAGACATCTGCCAATTAATGTTATTACAAAATAACAGTGTTGAACAGATGTTTCATTTGCTAAGTGTATATTTGACTGTTTGAAAGCTAACTACCTGGGGATTTAACTGACAAATACTTACGGCTTTGCTTATGAAAAATGAAACAATACATTTTCCTGCAGAATTGATGAAGTATAATTCTGGATATGGATTGCCCATAGTAAGAGCCCAGTGAGGAGCTGATTGCCCCTAAAGGAAGAGAACAACAACAAAAAGGTACTTTAAGCTGTTTGCTATGAAGTGATCATTAAGTACATACCCATGCTGTTGTGTGAGCTTGGATGAGCCGCTCGGCTTCTGTGTCTCTGTTCTCCTTCCCATGGAGGTCAGAGGGATTGTTCGCAATCTTAAATTTAAGTATGTGTTTAAGTGTTTTACTGAACTGGATCCTGAGTCCCTGCCAGTTCTCAAGTCTCCAGCATCTTCTGCTGAGGTGCTAGAACTGGCCTAAAAGGGTTGCAATTTCTGTTTTGTCTTAGCTGCATTTTATTCACTCCTTCTATGCTTGCAGCCATTTTGATGAAGCTTTCAGAAAAAAAATCCACTGCAAGCAAGCATATCAAATTTCAGCTGTAAAGTAAGAGAGAGGCAATTTTAAGCAACAGAAAATGACCCATGATAATGAAAGCAGTTGGGCATCCTTAATTAACTATAAGCATTGACACGTACACCAGCTATCATGTTTGTGCACCCACTGTACTTCACAACCCCAGTAGGCTGAATTCCCATGCCCAGATGAAACCAATAAGCTATACTAAAAAGAAATGAGTAAATCTTAATGTATTGTATATGCCTATGAAGGAACCAATAATGCACTGATTTTGGGTTAGAGGAAACTAGGAAAGCAAACAGCTGGGATACTCACATCATTTATCAGAGGAAGCTACAGCTTTGATCTAAAAAACAAAGAAAACTACCTAGTGTTTTTTCAACAAACAGTTTAAACCGATTAGGTAGTTTGAACTTCCATGCCTGTTCAGGGAAACACTATCCTTGGAGCTGGCTTGTTAACAAAAACTACTGTAACACTTTGGGGAATATATTCTCTAGCTATCTGATTTCTTCTAATCATTGTCCTCTTTCACTTGAGAATTTCCCATTATTCAGGAACATATGGACTAAACATTTCTTCAGTAATCATGTCTGAACAAAGTAATCATTCCCTCATTAACCAATTATTCCTCAGAATCAAATGAAACAGACATATTTGCTAAGACAATTTTCATTAATAAACCCTATGGAACCATACCTAACGTATCTCCCATTCAAATGGCTTAATTCAAAGACCTCAGTGTAGATAACAAAGAGGGATTCTTGTTTTACACTAACAGTAAATGATCTCAGGAACAAGGTTAGAGATGGAATGAATACCAGATTAAAGAAAAAAGAAATGTTAAAAGAGCAGTAATTACTGGTTAAGTTATTTAACCTTTTGTGTGCTGTGAGCCTCTCCGGTATGCTCAAAACTTTTAGTACAAATCTGTTGATTTCAAAGACACTGTAAGAGCAGTGGGAAGACAGGCTGACCAGAGGTCTTTGTGTGATAGCTGGAGGGGAGAGGGGAAGGAATTGGCGATGCAGGTACACAGTTAAACAAAATAAAAAAGCAAGAGAATTTTTCTAACCACCAAGGAGGAATACCGACTGCTGCTGTGGTAGCACTGAGTATGATATTTCAGAAACCACTCACTCAAAGTGTATCCAAATGAATCTTGGAAAACTCCATGTTATTTGGATTTTTAAATAGCTGATGAAAAATCTGACATTGAGGAGTTAAAAGAAGAGCGTATCGAGCACATTTGTTTTTAATTACTTGTTGCACACAGTAGTTTGATACACCTGTTCAGATACCGTTCAGTTCTATGACAGGGCAGGAACTTCTTTACAACACTAGAAAACAATGTAATTTTATCCCAGCCTCTTTCCTTTGCTACTGAAACAGTACTGAAATACAATGCACTCCCTCTTAAAGACATTGCCATGGACTCTGCATTCTTCAGTTCATTTCTCTTTTCTCAGCCAGAAGTACGCATGTACCTATCTGAGAGTTATGTTGTAAGGTTAATTAGTTAAAGAGCCAAATCCTTCAGCCCTTACTTGGGTAGAATTCCCAAGGACTCAAGGTGATGGCCCATAACTTGAGAAGCACTTTGAAAATGTAAAGCTCTACTTAAGTGCTACATATTGCCATCAGCATCTATTTCTGATTTACAATCTGTAGTCTTCCTGATGCCCGTACTAACTTGAATATATATTTGCAGTGGAAAACAAGTATGACTGTTTTTTTTACCCATCAGATTCTTCACCATTCTCTCTCCAGTACCTTACAATTCTTTAATTTGTATTGCTGTCTTCACTGGGAACAAAGAAGGTGTTATTTAGTGTTGCAACTTCTGACCCAACTGGCACCAGACTTCAGATTGCCAATCTCGAGAACACCAAAAATATCTTCAAAGTTGTTCATCTAGCCTAACAATCTGAATTTATAATCAGGTTATCCTGTTAGTGGAAGGGTGCTGATTTGAAAATTCTTAACATTAATTTCATTTCTCTGTCTGTAAGTCAGAATGTTTCAGCCTAATCCTTTGTTAGACATTCATGAGCGCCAGTGACAAAATGGTCAATGGCAAAATGGTGTTGACAGCTGTCATTCGATTGAGAAAGATGTAAAAACCATTTTATCCATTGCCCCGTGAGCTCAGGATCTGGTTTTATCCATTGCCCTTTGAGCTACAGGACTACGTTTTGTGCCTGTAATTTTCTGTATATGGGTACCCCCTCACCGGCCAGCTGATTTGCAGCTGTCATGCCTAAGGGATTCCTAGATAAAGCCAGTAGCTACTGTTTTTTTTTAAGCACAAACCATTCATTTCCATACCTGGTTTTATTTTTGAGATAATAACAGTAATCATTTATCCTTATATTTTAGAGGCATTTTCCTCACGTTATTATAGTGTTGTCTAAAAGAGAGTCACCGTAGTTCAGGTTCAGACATCATTTCTATGAAAAACAAATAACTGGCCTTTAAAAATCTACTCAGGTATGGAGTTTGGCATACATGGCCTTAGCATGAAAACCATTAAAACAAAAACTTTGTTTAACGCAATTGGCTATTTAATCAGGGCAGGGCAAAAAATGTGTTTGTGGATTCAGAGAGACATATTTTTAACAGTCTAAAGTCTTCTCTTATAACACAAAATTAGACAGATGCTTAGTCCATAATCCTTTTTATACCTGAATTTGCAGAAGAGATCAAATGGCGCGAGGTGGGATAGTAATGAAACTCCTAGTGATTATAGGAATTGTGTTGCTAAATCTTTGTATACCAATTTTAAAATTTAAGATTTTTTAAAAAGTAAATCTTGATATATTGGGGATTTATAATCACCTGCTTCATACATTGGGTAGACAGCAAATACAATGCTTTTTCAATACACCTCTATGACATGTACTAGTTACGGATGCTATAATATTACATATTTTATAGATAAATTATGCAGCAACTATTTTTAATTAATTTTCTACTCACATATTGTACCATAATTGTTCCAGGGTTATTATGACAATCTGAGAATCATAATCTACACATTAAGTATCCTTAATAGTGTACATTGATATGATAGACTTTAATGATTTGGAAGGCAAACATGTCAATGGTCTGGGGGTTAAAGACTCTCTATATACTGATTCATATGATAGACTGTTACAGTTCTGGAAGCCTCCTTAGGGTCTGTCTTGACAAAACTCCATCCATACAGACATTAGAAGAGAACCCATTGCAACACATCATGGCAAACACTTACTAATGCCTTCATACTATGGACTCAGGCTCAGATGCTATATGATGCTTTGTGTGACACAATCTTGGTATGTAGATATCTGCATATGTGCTTTAATACATATGTGCCTGCATGTATGTATGGTGCAATACTGTTTTTAAATATGGAAAGGCTAGGAAACTATGTAGGCCAGTCTCTTCTCTGATTTAGCATATGTACCCACAATGTCTTCTTATTCGAAATGTGAAGCTTGCACTAGTTACTCCTGTTACTGCTTTTTTCTCTATGCACTGAATATTCTGTTTTATATAGTGATTGATTGTACACTTTGTTTTAAATACTGTACTCATTATAGATATTTTTCTAACTTCTTTTGTGTCTGGCCGTTTTGTAGCTTATGTTGATGGTGTTCATTCCTTTTATTTGGAACTAAATGTAACTTGATTCCTCTAATAAGGCCCCAGTCCAGAAAAGTACTTAGGATGAGTTTAAATTTAAGTACATCAGTAGCCTCTTGACTTAACAGCATTACTAGGTCACCATTAAAAGTCAGCTACCCAGTAGGCCAGTATTGACTTTGTTACAGTGACCATTAAGCCTCAGTGGGGTCCCCTTTAAGATCATCTTTTCCAAAGAGCACAGACAGTTTCCCTAACACTCCTAATAAATTAAGAACCTTGAGCCCAGGGGCGGCTCTCACAATTTTGCCGCCCCAAGCAGTTGCCACGACCCCGCCCCCGACGCAGACAGACGTAGCGGGGCCCCGCCCCCGATGCCTGCTTGCATCGGGGGCGGGGCCCCGCTACATCTGCTTGCGTCGGGGGCGGGGCCCCGCCCCCGACGCAGGCAGTCCCAGTCCGCGGCAGCAAGGGAAGAGCGGCGGACCTGCTGCCCCATTGCCACCGCGGCAGGCAAGAATGGGGTGGCAGTCCGAGTCCCGCGGCGGCAATTTGGTGGTGGGAAGAGCGGACCTGCCGCCGAATTGCCGCTGCGGGACTCGGACTGCCACCCCATTCTTGATGCCGCCCCAAGCACCAGCTTGGAAAGCCTGGAGCCGGCCCTGCTTGAGCCCAAGCATGAATGCCCTTTATTGCAACTTTTCTTATTTTAAATTGATATGGCATAGAGGGTGTTAACATTCTATAAAATACGGCTGGCACAAGAATAAAACAAATGGAAAAACTCATAACTAACCATAGGTTACCAACCTAAGTGAAATACATATCAATTACTTAGAGGGCAACATAAAAACAACCCACCAAGCCCTTTGCTTAGCCTCTAAGTCCTCTCATTGCTTCTGTAGGAAATTCTAAGAACAGCTGCCAAACTAGTCCAAAGACTAATGAGAGCTGAGTCAGGTGTTTGAAAGCAGCAGTTACTCTCATTTCAGAGAGTAGGTTTCAGGTGACAGTGTAATAACCCGAGGAGAGGCTGCCGCCTGAAGTTTCTTGTGGATATATACAATATATTGTTGACATTTTTCCAAATAGATTTTGAATGCTTCAGTATCAGAGCAGAGTTCAGCCATATAATCCAGTTTTTGATGATCATATTTAGTAAGGTGTCTTGCCATGAACTATATTTACTAATAGGCTGGTGGCCAAGGTCAAAACAGGACATACCCTTTCCATTCTTGCTGAAAATAAGTGCTTCAGCTCCAGGTCCGTATTGAGGAGTCCTCCCTCCCTACTCTCTTTGTATAGTTTTGAAGAAGAAAAAAAAAGTCTTATTTGGAGATAATAGAAAATTATGCATGATATGTAGTTATTTGAAGCAAAAGCACTGACAAAATAAACATGGAATCCCGCAACATTCTATACCATTCTTTATGGTCAGAATGTTGCTGGCCCTTAGGAGAATAGGCAGGATCGGGGAAGGGGACAGAGTGCAAGTAGCCCGAATCCCACCATCAATTTGCGCAGTCCACATAACAGCAAAATCACAACTGTGGTTCCAGTGCTCAGGTAACTGCTCTTCCCATGCACCCCCTCAATGTCAGGGTCTCACCTTTATTTTTGGGGTCTGGAGGAGAATATTTTATTTATTGATATTTTGGATCCTTTATATTGACATTAAAATTACAGTGTCTTGACACATATAGGGACACATCTTTCTTCAAAATTAACAATATTAAGCAATATATTGTATACGGAACATGGTTATATCATTAAATTTACCCCTCCTTTTTTCAAAATTATTTAAATATAACCTTAACATGATAAGCCATTCAAACCATTCAATGATTTGGGGAGGAAGTTGGATGTTTTCCAGGATGGAAAGAAGAATAGGAGTAGCTTCCTTATTTCTGGTCTGAATCTTTTTAACAGGCCAACCCTCAATAGACATATTTAAGTCCTGTGCAAGTTCTATCGCCAAATATTTGTATTTATTTATTGCAGGATGGTTTTCTTCCCCCCCCCCCCCCACTCACCATTTAGTAGTTCCATACCACACATATGAAAGGGTGGTATGTTTTGCATTCCATGCAGATACCTGGGACAATATTATCATAGAATCATAGAATCTCAGGGTTGGAAGGGACTTCAGGAGGTCATCTAGTCCAACCCCCTGCTCAAAGCAGGACCAACCCCAACTAAACCATCCCAGCCAGGGCTTTGTCAAGCCTGACCTTAAAAACCTCTAAGGAAGGAGATTCCACCACCTCCCTAGGTAACCCATTCCAGTTCTTCACCACCCTACTAGTGAAAAAGTTTTTCCTAATATCCAACCTAAACCTCTCCCTCTGCAACTTGAGACCATTACTCCTTGTTCTATCATCTTCTACCACTGAGAACAGTCTAGATCCATCCTCTTTGGAACCCGCTTTCAGGTAGTTGAAAGCAGCTATCAAACCCGCCCCCCATTCTTCTCTTCTGCAGGCTAAACAATCCCAGTTCCCTCAGCCTCTCCTCATAAGTCATGTGCTCCAGCCCCCTAATCATTTTTGTTGCCCTCCGCTGGACTCTTTCCAATTTATCCACATCCTTCTTGTAGTGTGGGCCCCAAAACTGGACACAGTACTCCAAATGAGGCCTCACCAGTGCCGAATAGAGGGGAATGATCACGTCCCTCGATCTGCTGGAAATGCCCCTACTTATACAACCCCCCAAAAATAGAATATCAGGTTTGGAAGAGACCTTAGAAGGTCATCTAGTCCAACCCCCTGCTCAAAGCAGGACCAATCCCCAATTTTTGCCCCAGATCCCTAAATGGCCCCCTTAAGGATTGAATTCACAACCCTGGGTTTAGCAGGCCAATGCTCAAACCACTGAGCTATCCCTCCCCGCTGTATGTAGTTTAGTATCTAGAGATGGAGAAACATACCTCTGGTAAACTAAATAGTACTGATCTTGCATTATTTTTTTAGTATTAGAACCAATATTTATTGTCTTCATTATCTCATTCCTTTGTTTTGCTGTTATTTCATATTTACAGTCTGCACTCTATCACTTAATAGACATTTGTGATTTGTCTTTTAAAAAACACAGCCACAAGATGTGTTTTAGACATAGTCTTGACTGCTCACATTTCAAGGGTCTAGCCGTTAAGTTTTCTTTTACTAGGAATTACATTAGTTTCAGATGCACACATCACTGTGTTCCTAGTTGTGAACTGTGTGAATATAATTTTTACCTGGTTCTTGCAATTGTTCCAATGTGAGGGTTCTGGCAAGGGGTTTTGGGAAGCTTGTTCCTCTCTATTCATCAGTGGTCCACCCTATATGGAATATACTTACTGCATTGCATATAATAATAATGTAATACCTAGCATTTATCTGTAATTTTCTGTCATCACTATAACTGCAGACAGAATTATTGTTGGAACAGAGCAAGAACTGGAATTTACCTTCTATGGGAAATTCTGTGATTTCTAAATGTGTTTTGTTCCAAATTGGAATGAAAACATAATTTTCACAAAATAAAATTTCAAAAACTATTTGGTTGTGGATCAAATGTTTCATTTCAATTTTGACTTTTTAATTTTTATACTATAAAATAAAAAATTAAAAATAATTTTAAAATGAAAAATCAAAACCCTCCATTCTGCAATTGTCAAAACAGAATGTTCTGACCTTATGAAAATGCTTATTTTCAACTCCCCTCCCCCCACCAACATGAAATTTGGTGAAAACTGACACCTTCCTATGGGAAGTTTCAGTTTTGACAAAACAGCATTTTCCAATGGAAAAACATTCCATCAGAAAATTTTTGACCAGCTCTAGTGATTGTATGTTTGTGTGCAGTCTTAGTCTCATTACAAAGGGTGAGAACAGGTTGTTATTTGACTCATTTAATCTGTTTTAAATTCACTATCCTTGAATACTCTCATACATTAGAGTTTGATGCAAGTGCTCATGGAAACCGAGTCTCAAACACTTGGAAGTTCATAGAAAGTGAACACAGAAGAGGCATGAACACAAGAAACCCATTTCTAAACTGGAGTGAATATTCATTACTTCCCCCTCCCCCTTTTTTTTGCAATACATGTTCAACTCTCCAAAATATTCTCTGTTTATAAATAAATCAAAGCAACTTACATCTACATATATATTAAGTTTAGTTTTCAGTTAGTGTGGCTAATTTTAGAGCTGCGCAAAAATGAATAAAAATATTTTCACAAAACTTGGCTCAGCTTTCCGTTTTGTTACAGGCAATGTGGCATCCACAAACTGTTACTTTTCTGTTCACCCTGAAGAAATGAGAAACCACCTTTGGCTTGAAATTTTGTATTCATGAACTTAAGTGGAAGTAATGTACAACTTGTTCAAGATTTTTCTTCTGTCTATTGTAGGTGAGCAGAGTCAGAACAGAATATTGTTATGCTGCTGGATGCAGCTATTGCTCATCTCCTCTCTACCCAAGTTACTCAAAGCTGATTCACTGAGTATGCTCATACATACAGGGTGAAGTCCTGTCCCTACTGAACTCAATGGGACTTTTTGTCTTTGACTTCACTCGGGTCAGGATTTCACCCTGGTGTCAATAGTCTGAACATTGGTAGGTTGAAAGTGTAAGTTGAAGTATTTTTCAAGTTCCAAGTTGAAGTGTTTTGCCTAGAATTGGGCAGGGTTTTTTTGGCAAATAGGTTTATTTGCTGTGAAAGGCAGTTTCAGACCACCCCAAAACTATTTGTGAATTTATGTTGCATTAGCTGAATAGTTTTGACTGAATCAAAAAACTGAAATGTTGAAATGAAACAGTTAGTTTCAACCCGACTCTACATTTTTCCTTCTAATTTCTAAATTCACATAGTGCCAGGGTGGAGAGGACAATCCGTTTTATAAAAGTTAGCCCAGGGATTAGGATGCTCTACTATAATGTGGGAGACCTAGGGTCAAATCCCTCCTCCACATCAGGCAGAGGGAGAAATTGAACTGGGTTTCCAACATCCCAGAAGCATGCCTAAATCATTAGCTATAGATTAGAAGGGAATTCTGACTTTGATAAGCTGAAAATTTGGAAAAAAAACATGTTTTTGATTTGACCCAAACCAAAACTTTGTTTTTGATTTTTCAGAATTGCCAGCAACCAAAATATCCATTATTCACCCAGTTCTAGTTTTGCCCATGCAACAAAATCTGAACAAAAGACTATCAACGCACTAGCATTTTGATCAGCTTGGCATGAAAGAAGAGGAACATGGGATGTGAATGATAGGATTTGGGCCAGGCAAGAAAGAGAAAGTTCTGTTTCGCGTATCAGCAAACAGCAGCAGCACCACTGAAAGCAGAACAAGCAGACAAATGAGTGTCGTCCCAATTGCACACAGAGTACAGTAGCAGCAGATATGTTAGGCTGTTTCTCTAGCAGGATCCCAAATTGTATCCAAATCATTACTGATTCCTATGACATGTAGACGACACACAGGAGTCATGATGATGATCCATAAAAACTATAATAAAATGGTAAATGTACATAGGAACAGCATCACATGGACAGAACTTCTGACCTACCTCCTCGTGATCATCCTTTCTCACTATGTGTAGCCAAAGCATTACTGAGTCATACTCTCTGTGGAAAAAAACACTGGAAAATACAAACTGGAAGGGAAGTAAATTTCACACTCCATGCAAGCACATGTGTTAATGACGTCCAGAATTTCCTTTGCTTGCTTGTGAATCCTAACCTGAAATAGTTGTTTTTTCTCATTACAAATATTCTTACCCTGTTTCTACAGCTATAAACACCACTCTGATATAGAACAAAAGTCAAACAAATCGAGTATTGACTATCCCCAATTACATGTAAGAGCACTCAGTAAACCAGTCCAATAATAGAAACACTACCAGTAAATGCATGCAATAACCACCCTCAACGTGGTTCAGCCACATATAAATACAGTGATAGGAACAATCACAATATCTGAACATGTGGATGCTTATTCAAACTACTCCAAATAAACCTGGAAGCTGAGGAATTTTAGGATAAATCCTGTTCAGACACACAGGACTAGGACATGTACATTAACATGGCAATGGAACCACACATCATCAGTTGAGGATCTTGATGTCTTTCTGATGTCATTTGTTCTGGCATGACCCTGATTACCTTCAGTACTTGGCTATTTCTGGGATCCGTCCTCCATTCTCTTTTATAAACAAAAAATCAAAGAGAACATTTAACATCTTCAGAAGTGTTTACCACCTCTGTCACTAAATCCCCCTACCATTTTCTTTGAGGTGCTGCTGTCTCCTTCCCTGACCTCATGTTCCTTAGGCACTAGAAAAATGCCTTCGTATATATCTAAACTTTTCTGCAATTTTCCTTTCATTTTCACCTTTGCTTTCCTTATAATATTTTTTTTTGCACTCAAATTCATTCTCTAATATTTCCGGATCTCCTCTATATCTGGATGTTTTATACCTCACATATGCCTCTTTCTCAATCCTGATTACTTTTTCACATCTTTATTTATCCACACTGAGATTTTTCCCCCACCCCCAATTCTATTGTATTTATTGCTGAATGGATCACACCACCCTTGGCCATACATTAATTTAGTGTTGAACACTTTCCACTTCCCCTCTGTGCCCTTTGCAGAATTCCATTACTTTATTCCATTGGATTTCTCCCAACTCTTACCATATGTTTTCAGATTTCTTGATCTGAAATTCAGCATCCTTATCATCTACCATTTCAGCCCGACTTTACTATTAATTAAAAAACCCAGGCCCTGATCATGCAACCAGATACACACATGGTTAACTTTATGAATGCAAGTTGTCCCACTGAAGTTACATATGCAGTAGGGTTTGGCTTGAGACAGTGCATAGGACTACACACGAATGAAAGTTTAAGCGTCTTCGTAACTGGTTGTTGGATCAAGATCATAGTTAGGTTATAGGCATTGTTTAGTTGCTTTTTCATCGACTTATCCACAGGTTTGTTCTGGAATCTGATCAAGTGAGAAAATCATAAGAAATAATTTGTTCAATTAATTTCACCTCTTTTTCTATTTGTGGAGTGTCTGAACATTTTTTCCCCTGAAAACTGTCATAAATTTTGTTTACTTTGGGCTTTCTATTACAGCTGTGCTCCCTAGCTGTGACTGGTCACAAATCACATGGTATTATTTCTGTTCTGTATTGGAGGAGGGTAACCCTTATAGCGAGGTTTCTTGTAACAAATGCAGAAAACTAATTTTAAATGTCCCTTTCCATGAGTGATCAAGTATCTGAGCTTAAACTTCACTTCCCACAAGCATTTGTGTTGAAAAACTAGATCAGACAAGTGTTCTCAGAGAGCAAACACAAAAAGGGTGTGAACATGACTGAAGTGAATTAACTGGAAATTTTAAATGAATATTCATGGAAGTTCTCTGCAATATTCATCCAGCACTATTCTCTACTAATTTAAGAACTGTTTTTTTCACTCATTTACACAGGACTAACTCTTGCCCTGGATGCTGTAGTGATGGGGAGCTCACATGTAGCTTGGTAGATCCTTTGCTCCACCATCCTGCTGTTTAAGGAAGGAACCCACAGTGGGACAGGTCCAAAGTGTGTGGAGAGAGATGACTGCTGCTTTTCTGAGCAGCAATGATGTGCCTAGCAAGTATCTGCTGGTTAGGGCTCACTGCGGATATGTGCTTGCTGGTCTGGGAAATTGAATATGGCTCCTTACCTGTAGAAAATCTCTATTAGGGATGTGGTTTGTAGGCTGGTCTGTTAGGTGGGCCTATCTCCTACCACATTCCTGTGCACTATTGTCAATTGAAATGAATGGGAGCTGCAGGTGCTCACCGCTTCTGGAAATCGGTACTCAAGTTGGGCATCCAAAAAAGGAAGGCGACCAAATTCAGGGCCCACTTTTGATACATTTGCTGGTGGCATGTGTCTATTGCTTTAATCTCATTATCATTTACTGTTGTCGTCCCTATTTTTGCCATACTTATTCCCACCATTTGGGCTCCCCCATTACCCTCCATCTGTTTGTGGCGCCCACTTCTAGCATATTTTATTCAGTTACATTTGTAAGCTCTTTGGGGCAGAGACAATCTCATACTACATGTCTGTACAGGGCCTACCACAATGGGACTCCTTGTGCTAGGGCCTCTGCATGCTGCTTCCATATAAATGAATAAAAACCATGGGCTAAAATGATGAGTATGAAAAACAGCAGACTATTGTGGGCAGGGGGAGGGCTAGCTCAGAGGTTTGAGCATTGGCCTGCTAAACCCAGGGTTATGAGCTCAATCCTTGAGGGGACCATTTAGGGATCTCAGACAAAAATCTGTCAGGGGACAGTACTTGGTCCTGCTAGTGAAGACAGGGGACTAGACTCGATGACCTTTTAAGGTCCTTCCAGCTCTATGAGCTAGGCATATCTCCATATATTAAGTTAGTAGCTATAGTGCCAGAGCAGTGGTGGAGGCAGTCATGATGTCTATGTAAGATGTAACACCTCCAGAGGCTTTGGAGAGACGGTGCTCTGAAGTGGTATTTGTTTCACATGTACAAACATGTAGCATGTACACCTCTCCAGACTTACTCACCCTGGGCAAGCAGGAACATGGATCTGTAGCCATTGTGTTTGCACTGTTTCAAATTTAATAAAGATTGTTGGTGGGCAGAAAGCATGCAATCACAAAACTTATCCCTTTGTGATGTTAAAAAATGGATTCACGTGGCATCAGATGGAGGCGCTCCTATCTGCATACCTCTGATAATGAAAATAGAAAATATTTTATATACTGAGAAACAGATATGACCTGAAATATCCATGATACACAGATTTTGAAACAGAGTTCCAAATATGATGTTATTTGTGCATTTCAGTGTTTGTTATTCATATTCATTCTCATTCCTAGCAGGCATATGGGCAGAGTCTATACAGAAGCCAGCAGAGAGGAAGAAGCAACTAAAATAAACAGATGGGTGGACAGGGAGGAAATAATATTAAGTAGTTAAACCCATAATATAGTATCTAGAAAGAAAAATAAAAGGGCTAAGAGAAAAAAAAAAAAGTCAAGCAATAGCCCTCCCTGCCTTTCTGCCAACACACACAGAGAAAGTGATAAGGCCACTCAAGGAAAATTATAAGGTGCCCGTAAACAAATACAAAGATCATAAAAATTAATATAGGATGCAGAAACATATATACAGGGGTTGGACTCCACTCTTTGTTTCACAGATATAAGTGGAGAGTAACTCCATTGACTCTTTAATGGAGTTCTTCCAGATTTACACTGATGCAATTGAGAGCAGAAGCTGGCCCAAAAAAGGATTTGATTTTAATCAAAACATTATAATGAAATGAAAATTCAGTGGAGGCTAAAGGAGTGATGGATATAAACTTCAGCTGGTCAAATAATGAAAGACAGATTCATGAACAAGTGACTCAAATTTGATTTGTCGTTATTGGTGCAATCATGCTATTTATTATTCTCCTAATCTCAGTTAAAAGCTTCGGTCACCCAGACAGGGAGCAGAAATAATGCTAGAACTGGACGACATTTTTCAGGTGAAACTTTTTTGTTGTTGTTGAAAAATGCAGATTCTGGTTAATTGAAACATTTTTCAAATTTGTGTTGAATTTGCCCAATTGTGATGGTTCAAAACAAAACACAACAAAATTCCAACATTTCCAAACATCAAATATTTCAATTTGATATTTTCAAATTTTTAAAAGGTAAACCCCCCTCAAGATTAAACATTTTGTTTGGGGTCAAACAAAACATCTAGTTTGAGCCGAACTGAAATGTTTGCAACTTTCCAGTTTGAAAAACAAAAACAAAAACAAAAAACAACAACAAACAAACAAACAACCCCCCCACAATCTTTGTGTTGACCCAAAACTGATTGTATTTTAGATATTTTGGTTTGGCCACTAAACCAAAAACTCAGTTATTTGCACAGCTCTAAACAATACCATGTGAATAATCATACCACAAATTGCAAACAACGAATAGTTCTAGTAAAAGTTCACTATCTCAGCCATTCAAACGGATCAGCAATTACTGATAAATATTAGACATTATCATCAGCAATCTGGAGTGTATTAATGGAAATGATTCACAAATGAACAAAAAAAAAAGTCCTGAAATTTGTCACATCTTTGGTTCAGCTAATACTGTTCTAACAGCTCTAATATTAATTTATTATTATTTATTTGCATTATATAGCACCTAGGAACCCTAGCTATGGACCACGCCCCCATTGGTTAGATGCCGTACAAACACAGAACAAAAAGACATTCCTTGCCCCAAAGAGCTTAAAATATAAATATAAAGCAAGAGACGGATGGATATAGGGAAACAACGAGACAACATTAGTTAGCATGATGGGCTAAGTGTTGCTAAGTGTTAGCACACCCGTGGCCTAAGTGTTGTCAAGTTTTATGTAGGCATCAGATCAAAGGAGAGTGAGAATTTTAAGGAGGGTTTTGAAGGAGGATAATGAGGTGGCTTCATGGATGTTTATGCCAAGTGTGAAGAACACCATGAAAGCATGAAGGTGCTCTTTGAAAATGTAAGGGGGCGATGTAGGCTGGCATCATTTGCCAGTTGGAGGTGAGAGTCAACAATTAGATAGTGAATGAGAGATGATAGGTAGGGTGGGGACACATTGTAAAGGGCCTTGAAAGTGAAGACAGGCATCTTATGATTGATGTGAAAGAAAAGGGGGAGCCAGCAGAGGGATGCAAAGAGAGGGGTGACATGGTCGATGTGACTGGCAAGGAAAATGATCTTTGCAACAGCATTCTGAATGGATATAAGTGGGGCAAGACAAGACCAGAGAGAAGGATGTTACAGTAGTCATGATGTGAGATGATGAGAGATTAGTGAAGAGTTTTATCTGGGTGGACAGGTAGAAAAGGCTGCGTCTTAGAGAGGTTTTGCAAAAAGAATTAGTAAGATTTAGACATAGCCTGGATGTGAGGACCTAAGGAGCGGTCAGAGTCAAAGAGGATACCCAGACTACAGGCCTGAGCGACAGGCAGAATGGTGGTGTTGTCCACAATGATCAAGACAGAGGTAGTGGGGAGGAGTGGGGAAGTTTAAGAGCACTGTTTTAGCCACGTTGAGATTGAGCTGATGGCTAGACCTCCACGAGGAGATGTCAGGAAGACAGGCTAAAATTTCAGTTTGGACAGAAGGAGACAGGTCTGGAAACAGGGATAGGTAGATCTGTGAGTGATCAATATATATATATGATAGTTGAATTTGTGTTTGCAGATTAAATTACCCATAGATGAGATGTAGAGGGAGATGAGAAGGGGACAGAGGACAGAACCCCGTGGAACTCCCACAGAAAGTTGGAGGGCTGAGGAGGATGCTCTGAAAGATCATTTAGAGGTAGGGTGACCAGATGTCCCGATTTTATAGGGACAGTCCCGATTTTTGGGTCTTTTTCTTATATAGGCTCCTATTACCCCCCACACCCTGTCCCGGTTTTTCA
This sequence comes from Chelydra serpentina, assembly GCA_037349315.1. Taxonomy (NCBI): domain Eukaryota; kingdom Metazoa; phylum Chordata; order Testudines; family Chelydridae; genus Chelydra; species Chelydra serpentina. Next base: position 112,351,542 of record JBAIAC010000004.1, read on the forward strand.
CATTTGCTGTCTGGTCACCCTATTTAGAGGAGAACAAGGAGTGGACAGAGTCACAGAAGCCAAGGGAGGACAAGATTTCAAGAAGAGGCGCATGGTCAGTAGTGCCCAAGGCAGCTGATAGGTCAAGGAAGATGAGGTTGGAGTACTGGTTCTAAGCTTCAGCTAGGAAGAAATCATTAGAGACGTTTGTAAGAGCTGTTTCAGTGGAATGCAAGGCAGCAGCTAAATTGGAGAGGCTCTAGAATGGAATTGGAGGAGAGGAACTCCCGATAGCGATGGCAGACAGTGTTTAGCTTACACAGCACTACAAATATGCACAGTGCTTAACAGAGAAGCCGAAAAGACAAGAAGAGTCAAATCTAATTGATACAGAACACATGTATGGGCAGCCATTTTGTGGCTGTTAGGAAGCCCAATCATTTTGATGGCAGCAATACACGAGGGGAGGGATTTCCAAAAGTGCTTGTCATTGGTTTAACTCGGTGATCCCATTTTAGTAAAACCCCCATTGATATCAGTGAGACAGAGATGGACAAAAGTTGGACATCCTGAAAATCCCACTCAACTACTTGTTTATAGCACAATGGTACTAGGCCAGAGGTACATTAATAACATAATAGCAATGGTTACATAATTTTGAAGCATTGGTAACGTTAGGACAGAAATGTCAAACATCTGACCTATGGACTAATTCCTACCTGCTTGGAATAGTCAGGTTGTGCAGATTTTCAGGTTACTTTACAAAAAATAATATGTATTTCTAGTCCTTCTGGCTGAAAAGATAACCTTGGAAATGTGACTCAGGAGGAAATTGATACAGTGTTGTCTTTCCAGAGTCTACTCAGAGGAGAGTGAAAAACAACAGAGGAAAGAGGACAGGGATCTAATCTGACCTAAAGTAGAAACTAAAAAAAAAGAAAAGTAAAGAGAAGAAGACTACAGCTGCAGGTTCGACCTGCATGTTGGAAAATATCTGCTGAGATTTCCATTAGCTTTAAGTGGTATAATCAATGATAAATGCTTGGCATCGATGACAGAAATAAATCTGTAATTTTAAAAGAGGATTAAGATTGTTTATAGCAAGTCATTTGGGAAGGAACCCGGAAGTCGGTTTTCCATCTCTCAAATGCAAGTTGTGCCTATTAAAAGGCTCAGTAGGCCCTCAAACAGTCTGTATGTGTGTGTGCGTGCTCACACATATGTGCATATGTTGCTTTTCTCCTTGCATAAACCCCACCCCTCTACCTTCCTAAGAGGAGCAAAAGTCAAAAACTCTTTTTTTAAAATGTAAGATATTTTTGGGCCCCTGTAACTCACATGCATTCGGTCTTTTAATATTTGAATGTGGGGTGAGGAGAGACCGTAAACCTAAATGTCAGTGACAACTGGGAATGCTGATGTTTTAATAGACTGTTACCTTGAAATATGCAAAGCCCACCTTCCTAGAATGACTGGGGAGAATCTTGTAGAGATCTTGTCCCCTTTAGCCCTTCACTTATCTCCTCCCATGGGAAAGGGTGATTTATTCCTTTGACATTATTCCTCGTGTTAATCCAGCAGTTATCTGTATTGGAGACATTGGGAATACAATGGTATTTTTGAAAAATAAAATAAATGGAAAGGGAGGGGCAGGTAAGCTTAATTAGCGTCCTTCAGAGGCCACAAAAATGCCTCAGGGGCCTGTATTTACTGATAGGCAATATTTTTACTTCATTGTGAGGATAGTGCACAGAAAACTCTGTATATGAAAATAAAAACATGACTACTCAGATTGCTTGACTGGGAATTGACTTTGAGCTGCTGCTGGGAAGCAATATCTAGGGGAGGGAAACAAAGAGCATTGTTGAGCTACAGGGGAAAAAAAGGGGAAAGGAGGAGAAAGAGAGGATGGGGAAAGAGAGAAGGGAAAAAAGGGAGAGGTGGGGAAAGAGAGTGCACTGAAGCATTAAATATGTTGTGCTCCTCAGGCAGGGCTGTGCTAGTGTTCCGTTAGCCCACTGACTTCCCATATCTGTGGGCTAAAACCTGAGCTCAGCCTTAATGTAGTCTATGGAAAATGACTTTTCGCAGCCCTCAGGGTTAGTTTAGCAGTAATTAAAGCCTAACACTGCACTTTTGTCCTCTTACTATTTACATGGTCTTGACGCTTTAAAAACAAAAACAAAACAACCAAAGTGAAAAAATAGTTCTGATTCTGAATAGAAAATAAGAACAAATTAAATGTCATAACCCTACAAATGGCTGGACCTTATCCCTAATATATAACATACCACTGTCCCCTTTTTTACTTTTGATTTTAAATGTTTACAGTCAACTCTTTCCCTCCGTTTGGAAAATACACTGATTGTTTTTTCTATTCAGAAGAAGCTTAATACCAACAGAAGAGGCCTTATCTGTTCTAAAGGTGATGGCGTGCCCTACTGATTCAAAACCTTAACATTGTTCAGCATTATATTTATATTTTGAATATGTTTCCGACATCATACCAAATTGCCTTGGAACAAGTGCAAACATGCTCACTGAAATCATGGGTATTTTTAGAAATAACCATCTTGCCTTTCACAATATATAGAGTTGGTTATTGTTCATTTTATACTGTGTGTATGAAACTCCCAGATTTTCAGTTTCCTTTGAGGAGTGGCTATTATATGTTTATGCTACTATACCCTCAAATTTTGAATTAAATGCTTTCTTATTCTACCCCGAGGTAACACAAGAGTAGGTTTGCATAAACCTGTCCTTTTGGAGTCATTTGTTCTTTACCTAAAGATGAGTAAAGTAATTGGGAAACAGGGATTTTTTTGGGTGTAGTTTTACTGTGATATATGAAAAGTTGTACCTATATTTATAAATAAATAAGACATTATACATTATGGGGAATATCCCCCTTTTGATGTGCATGCATTACTGCCATTTGTAAGAATTACATGTGCATATCAGTCGGAAAATACAGCACTTCATTTCAGTTCAGAAAACATGGGGATAGGCCTTTATTTTCTTAATTATCATTTGGTCTAAAAAGCATTGGTATTGTCTTACAGATGGTCACCTATGCTGGAAGCTCATGAAAGAATCCTAAATTGTGGAATGATTACTCTAAATTTAGGGAAGCATCAACTCCCTAATGCTAAAGGTGGAGCCATGCTGATAAACATATTAGTATTTCTTAATTCAAACACCTGTTCTGCCCGAAAGATACATAAAAAAGCTCTTATTTATTGCTTGCATCTCCATTTCAGATTTAATCTCACTATAAATTCATCTCATGTTAATTTATGTGCAAACAAAGACACACACATTTTAAATATCTGAAATGCTGGAAATAAACTTATTTTTAATTTTGTGCTTGTTTTCCATTTGTCAACCAGCAAATGAAAGGACTGAATAAATCATGCACTAATTGCCAGCGGTGCTAAATTTAGTGTGAGATCTGGAATCCTTTTGATCAAAACCGCTGAATATGAAATCGTCCTCAGCTCTCTAGGCAACTTTATCCGCCTTTCTATTCTCCATCTGTCAGTCACCTGGGAATTTGTGAACTATTCCATATGTCAGGCTTGTCAATCACAATGGAATGTGGGAACTATCTGCCTACTGCATAGGAATTCTTGTTAAAAATTAATCTGCTTTAAACTGGAAGTTCTATATTTTGAATACCATATTGTTTAGTGTTTCTAAACATTTTTACCTGTATAAGGCTAATGAGAAATTATAAATGACATGGTTATTCACATATCTTTATAGGCTATTTTATATATACAATATATATTCCTCTGGTTTTGAAGTTTACATTGGTTTCTATCATCCACTTTCAGTTGCTCAGAGCTTTCTCAATCAATTCCTTGGGGGCTGAAATTTTAGATTCTTTATCTTAGCCCAAAGGTGACTTTTTAAAGTATGAGTAAGATTGGTTTAGCCATTTTTGAATAGGTGAGCATGAAAAAAGATACATTTTCCCCCATGTGTTCTGACTTTTCTTCACAATTGGAGCCAGAAACTTAAAAACAAAAACTTAAAAACTTAAAAAATACCTTAAAAAACAAAAACTTAAAAATCCATTTTCCCCCATGTGTTCTGACTTTTCTTCACAATTGGAGCCAGAAACTTAAAACTTGGCTTGTTTTGTAGTCTGCATTAAAGAAAGCACAATAAGTATGAAGAAAATTGTTTCAGGAGTTAAAAAAATTAGGTAAGTTTCAAGTTGACATTTTTAATATAACTTTGTATTAGAATTTTCTGTTAGTAGCCTCTATGCCTTCATAAGGATACTTCAGTTTAGGACAGCTTTCATTACATTTGAATCAGTACAGAACATATTAATTTGGTCTTCCTCAGTTAATGATGTATTTGTTACAGATACTTCCTCCTTTAAGGAATCTTCACTTACTTGTGTGAAGGTTATGTCCATATAAGTTTAAGTCAAGTCAACAAAGGATACACTGCAACTTATTAGCAATATTTCCTATACAAATAAGGGAAATTAAAAGTACAATCTAGTGCCAAGCATCCAAAAATCCAAGGGATAAAATTTCTACTGAGATATTTTTTCAGCTGTTTTGTACACATTTTCTTGCTAAATTAAACCTTAGTGAGTTATTCTTTTATTTACTTTAGATCACTAAATATACAATATCCATATATACAATACAGTGGTGAGACAGAAGTGAAATCTTGGGTGAAATCTGGCCCTGTTGAAATCAATGGGAACACTCTCACTGACTGCAATAGGGCCGGGATTTAATCTCTTAAATTTTGGAATGTCCTGATTTATGAGTGTTTGATTTCTCAACCATATATGTTGTCTATTAAGTATAAACAAAATGAAAATACACATGAAACATTAAGGACCCAATCCTTCAATCACTTGTGAGTAACTTTATTTCTAGTCACTGGTGGAACTACACGAGTTGTTTCTTCTGTGCCTAAGCATTTGCACTGTTGAAAAGAGAAAGCAAAGGCAGGATATTATACAGTAAAATCAAAGTATCTACAACAATGTTAACTCAGCCACACTGCAAACAGGCAGTATTTTCTGTTCATGCTTTTTTCTTTTTGAATATGCAGTTTAAAATATGATATTCTTCTTACGTTATTCCGATGTATCCAATGCAAGATATAAAATAAGAAAGGCTTGATTGAGATACTCCCACTCGCCCTTAGGAAATAGTGGTACCTAATTGTATTCAAATGGTGTCAACAATTCTTCCCCTAGGTCCTCCCTTGCTGCTAGCAGGTGTTAGAGTGGGAAGGGCTGGGGACAGGAGAAATTGCTACAATCTTTTACAGGGTGTAGCATAGATTTCCTCTTGTACTCACACAGTTCCACCAGCTGATGCACTCAAAGCTCCACCCATTCCCTCCCCCCACCCGACCTCTTGCAAACAATGAGTAGCAGCATACCCACAGAGTCTGCCTGTCTCTGCATCTTGTGTTCTGATTCAGGCAAGCCATACAGGGCCATTGTGATGACTGACTCTAGGTAAGTAACAATCTTGTCCAAAGCATCCAAATTATTATTGATGTAGGAATCTTAATCTTATTTCTGGCTTTCTTTGCACTGAAGACATGGCATTACTGAACATAACATTGTTGCATTTAATTTGTATATTTAAAGAAAAAAATCAAGTATTTTATATTTTATGTGTGTGTTTTGCACACACACACACAAACGCACTTATACATGCTTGTATGTCATTTAGAAACTTGGAATCACTGTGTTATCAAAAGAAAAATGCTCCTTAACCTAAAATATATGTTAACATGCTTAGATACACTTAGCAAAATTGCATCTAAGTGTATCCTATACCAGCCATCAAAACCTCATGAATGTAGATACACATATTATTAGGGCCGTACCAAATTTATAGTCCATTTTGGTCAATTTCACGGTCATAGGATTTTAAAAATCGTAAATTTCATGATTTCAGCTATTTAGATCTGAAATTTCACAGTGTTGTAGCTGTAGGAGTCCTGACCCAAAAAGGAGTTGTGTGTGTGTGGGGGGGGGGGGGGGGGGTCACAAGGTTATTGTAGGGAGGGTTGCGGTTCTGCTACCCTTACTTCTGCACAGCTGCTGGGGGCGGTGCTGCCTTCAGAGCTGGGCAGCTGGAGAGTGGCGGCTGCTGGCCAGGGAGCCCAGCTCTGAAGGCAGAGCTGCCGCCAGCAGCAGCACAGAAGTAAGGATGGCATGGTATGGTATTAACACCTTTTTTTCTGCGCTGCTGCCTGCAGAGCTGGGCCCTCAATCAGCAGCTGCCACTCTCCGGCAGCCCAGCTCTGAAGGCAGCAGCGCAGAAGTAAGGGTGGCATGGTATGTTATTGCCACCCCTTACTTCTGCGCTGCTGCTGGCATGGCACTGCCTTCAGAGCTGTGTGCCAGGCCAGCTGCCCAGCTCTGAAGGCAGTGCAGAAATATGTTGGCAATACCGCGCCCCCCCTAAAATAACCTTGTGATCCCCCATGAGACTCCCTTTTGGGTCAGGATCCCCAGTTTGACAAATGCTGGTCTCCTCTGTGAAATCTGTATAGTATAGGGTAAAAACACACAAATGACCAGATTTCACGGTCTGTGATGCGTTTTTCATGGCTGTGAATTTGGTAGAGCCCTACATATTATCTAATGAAAACAATAGATGTTTAACAAATGTATGTTTTAATGCATTCTGTTCATACTTGCATAATTCCACAAAGCAAAAATTAGTAATATTAAACTGAAATAAAGGTTAGCACACTTTATGACTTTCTTTATGTTGTTTCTTTCTATATAATCTGCTAAACCATACAAAATAAGAGCTACCGAGCTTCATGTTCAATTTTTTCCTCTAACATTATCAATGTTTCTCAATTAAATTTAATATGATTTTTGTGGTATACTAGTCTCTGTCAAGACCTATGTGCACCACATTTTTTTCTTTATCTGCTTTTTTTTTTTTTAACTTTTTCCCTACTTTTGAAGCTTCAGATATTTGCTGACATACCTCCATTTCATTATTAAGGTTGCATCTTTACATGTAACTACTTAAATGTAAAAACTCCCCAGAGATTTCCTGGAAATACTTGGCTGCTTTGGATAATACCATACATCTGTCTATCAGTCCAAGTCCTTCCTATCATTTCAGATTCTGAGAAAACGCATGGTGTTAAAATAAAACAGTATGCAATAAATAAGTATACTGTATGTGCACACAATACACACCATTGCCAACATGGGCACTCAGCACAGGAGACCAGGGACCACAAAAGTGGACTGGCAGGAACAAGTCTGGTACCAAAATACAATGTATAACATCCTCCTTCCAAACTGAAATTGACCAGTTATTTCTACTCCTTATTTGCTCTTTCTTAATCAGATTATAACCCATGAAAGTGTTCTTCCTCTAAATTTATGACTACTTAATTTCCATCATAACCTTTTATTAAGGAGTTTATTAAAAGGCTTTTTGGAAGTCCAGTTATATTTTGCTGACTGCTTCTCCTTTGTCCATTACCATAGTGACTACCTCTAAGAATGCTAATAGGTTGAAAAGGTAGTTTGCCTTTTCAGAAGTCCAAGATTCTCTGTGCCTATCAAATCATACCCATCTAAGCATTTTATACCTTATTCTCACCCACTTAACTTATTCTCTGCTGCCTTCATGTTAACTAGTGCTTGACATGCCACAGAGTGCCCTAACCTGGTGTTTCCCTTGTTACTACATTACCAGCAGCTGTAGAGCCTTTTACTGCCCAACTGCTGTTGGATAGGTATGGAAAAGCAGCTTGACACACCACTGGGGGAAAATACGCCTCTTGAAGTTAGGTCAGTGGTGCATAAAGGCATTGAAGCAGGATGCTCAGTGTGGTCGATTAGTTGATGTAGGTTTCTGGCCTACTTTGTCCCTGCTGGCTGGTCTAGGCAGGCAGAGTTAGCAACACTGGTCAGCACTCAGAGATGCAGCTGGCTGCTGTGAGCATTGTTGAAAATAGCAAACACAGAGACTGGAGTCTCAATATCCATGAACTGATAAATAGCACTGATATTCACCATACCTAGCAAGTCTAATATGCAATTCACACATCCCACATCAGGAATGTTACTCTGACTTTGTGCAAATTTGTAGTGGAATTTAAGAATTTTCAAAAATTTCCATCTCATACATTTATAGTAGGTTACTAATATTTCAGCTCCTGGAATTGTCATTTTGAGTTAACTGGATGGTTTTGGTTTGCATTGTTCTTTAATGAACATTTTACAATAAAGCAGATTTTTAAAAATAAACAACAGAAATTAACAAAAGATGCTTTTGCTCTACCATTTTCTGTTCTAGAAAGAGAATACCAAGTTGTCACAGCATCTTCCATGAAAACTGGAATCCAACTATATATTTCTTCTCTCCTATTGTATTGTACCTGTTATAGTAATGCCTTTTGCACTTCACACTCAGGTTATCACATAGTGTTTTCTAAATGCATGCATTATTCTAAGTACTAGTGGTAAAGTGGTAAAGTATAGTGGTAAAACTAACTATGTGGGCAAATTCGACAGCTTAATGCCGCAAATATAATTGTTCACTCAGGACTAGCTTCACAAAAGGACTTAAGCACCTACCTGCCACTTTAGGCACCTAAATTCCAAAATCAGTTTCCACTGGGATTCACAAAACCCTCTTACAGCTGCCCCTGAACCATGTATGTGCCTAAGAATCACTCAGTGCTTAAAGTTTTCCAGCAAAAGTTCTCTAAGTGCTTATGTTTCTGCCTCTATGCATGCACACTGCAGCCCCATGCCAGGTGTCCCAATGCCTATCCTCAAGGAAACCATTTTGAAGCACTTGGAGGAGAGTAAGGTGATCAGGAATAGTCAACATGGATTCACCAAGGGAAAGTCATGCCTGACCAACCTGATTGCCTTCTATGATGAAATAACTGGCTCTGTGGATACGGGGAAAGCAGTGGACGTGATATATATTGACTTTAGCAAAGCTTTTGATATGGTCTCCCACAGTATTCTTGCCAGCAAGTTAAAAAAATATGTATTGGATGAAAGGACTATAAGGTGGATAGAAATCTGGCTAGATTGTCAGGCTCAACGGGTAGTGATCACTGGCTCGATGTCTAGTTGGCAGCTGGTATCAAGCGATGTGCCCCAGGGGTCGTTCATAGGACCAGTTTTGTTCAACATCTTAATTATTGATTTGGATGATGGGATTAATTGTACCCTCAGCAATTTCGCAGATGACACTAAACTGGGGGGAGAGGTAGACACAACGCAGGTTAGGGATAGGTTCCAGAGTGACCTAGACAAATTGGAGGATTGGGCCAAACGAAATCTGATGAGGTTCAACAAGGACAAGTGCAGAGTCCTGCACAAAGGATGGAAGAATCCCATGAACCACTACAGGCTGAGAACCGACTGGCTAAGCAGCAGTTTTTCAGAAAAGGACCTAGGGATTACAGTGGATGAGAAGCTGGATATGAGTCAGCAGTGTGCCCTTGTTGCCAAGAAGGTTAACAGCATATTGGGCTGCATTAGTAAGAGCATTGCCAGCAGCTCAACAGAAGTGATTATCCCCCTCTATTCGGCACTGGTGGGGCCACATCTGGAGTATTGCATCCAGTTTTGGGACCCCCACTACAGAAAGGATGTGGACAAATTGGAGAGAATCCAGCAGAGGGCAACAAAAATGATCAGGGAGCTGGGGCACATGACTTACAAGGAGAGGCTGAGGGAACTGGGCTTGTTTAGTTTGCAGAAGAGAAGAGTGAGGGGGGATTTGATAGCAGCCTTCAATTACCTGAAGTGGGGTTCCAAAGAGGATGGAGCTCGGCTGTTCTCAGTGGTGGCATATGACAGAACAAGAAGCAATGGTCTCAAGTTGCAGCGGGGAAGGTCTAGGTTGGATATTAGGAAAAACTATTTCACTAGGAGGGTAGTGAAGCACTGGTATGGGTTACCTACGGAGGTGGTGGAATCTCCATTCTTCGAGGTTTTTAAGGCCCAGCTTGACAAAGCCCTGGCTGGGATGATTTAGCTGGGGTTAGACCTGCTTTGAGCAGGGGGTTGGAGTAGATGACCTCCTAAGGTCTCTTCCAACCCTAATCTTCTATGATTCTTCTAAGATTCAGTGCGATGAACAAACCAGGAGAAAATAGACCTCCTCCATCTAACTCACCTGCAGGGCTCAATCTGATAAGTGAGCCCAGACTTCACTTACTAGATCAGGCCCCTATAGGTGAGCTTACAGAAAACATTGGGGAGGAGGAGGACAAACTCCCTCATAACTGTCAGCTACTCACCTCAGATGTGGGAGACCCCAGTTCAAGTCCCCCCTCTGCTTGAGGGAAAGTGGGATTTGAACAGGCATCTGCCACCGCTGAGGTGGGTACCCTAACCATTGGGAAAGGGGATATTCTGATGTGGGGCTCCCTCAGTCTCTGCTGATGAAGCTGAGGATAATAAATACAAGAAGTCATTGAAGCAGTGGGCCTGGATGGTGTCTCCCCCAGCTCCTAGGTGAGTGCTCTAAGTAGACTACTAGAGGTATGTTCAAGACTAAATTTTAGGCCGAATTCAGACCTAAACTAGACCCATGCCCACACAACCCAATCTGAGCCCAAGAGGGTCAGTCATTTTCTGACCTTATCCTTCCCCCAAACCTGAGTCAGCACTGCCATCACCTCTTGCCAGTGGGGTTGGCACAGTGGTAGCTGTGCTGTGCTGGTAGCTTCTGTATGTGCCGGCTGCTGCGAGCCCCGCTGTGGCCATCTACCACTCCCTGCTGCACTGTGTGCATGCTGTGGAGCGATAGGCGCTGCGATTCCTCGGCAGACTCGCTCCACAGCGCACACAGCATGGCGAGGTGGTAGCGGCTGACAGAAGTGGGGCGCGCAGCTGCCACCAAACTGACTACCTGGACAGGACGAGGAGAACCGTCCCAAACCAAGCTGGATGGTTTTCCCACCCAACCTGGCCCGGACACTGGTAGTCAGGTCCCACTGGGGTTTGGGTCACGTTGCAGGGCACTAGCTCTAACAATCAGGCTGCAGCGTTGTTCGCATTCTCTTTCTCTCTGGCCCAAATCAGAATATCCCATAGCCCTGTGGGCTGTGGCACTCACCCAAGAGGTGGCAGATCCCTGTTTAAATCCCTGCTCACCCTCAAATGCAGGGGGGACTTGGAGAAGGGTCTCCCACAATCCAGGTGAGTACCCAGCCACTGGTCTAAAAGTTCTCTTCCTCTTCCCCGCCCCCCCGCCCCCCGCTTCTTTTTAAAACAGTGGAGGTGCCTAATGCCCAGAGAGGGTTTGCAGCTGAGAATCCCAAGTAGAGGGAGGCGTCTCCCTGCAGCCCCAGACCTAGATGCCTATCTCCAAGAGAGGGGGTAGAGCTTTGCAATGCACCCCCCACCCCTCAGCTTGGCATCTCTGGAGCCTCCCAGTGAGCTGGCTTTTGTAAATCCCATAGTGAAGTGCCTCGCTCTCCCCATTCATGCTATAGGGAACCTAGATGCCGAACTCAGGCTTTGCGAATCCCAGTGATTGTCTAGGCACTAAGTTCCTTTGTGAATCTATCTCTCTGAATGTTTGTCTACACTGCCCTCCCTACAGCGTCATGTAGAGTACATACACTATAACACTTCCCTCCTCCCCACAAATGGGTATAAATAGCAGAGTATATAGCGAGGAGCTTCTTAGGTGAATAAAGATGTGCCTGAATCCTGTGGGCATGTACCTGACTATGTACCATACTCTTCTTGCCCAAGCAGTGCCTCCCGCATCTACATTACTATTTTTTGCAGTGTAGAGTCTTGCTGTTTCCTTGCTGCTGGAGCCTTTTCCTGCCACAGGCAAAGGGTCCAGCTCCAGCAGGAGGGGAAACAGTCTGACAGTGGGGAAGCAGCTGGGAAAGGCTCCTGCAGCAGCGAGCTGCCGGAGGCTCTGTCAGCTTCCCCCTGCGTCCGGAGTCTTTCCTCACTGCATCCACCCTGCCAGAGCCTTTCACTGATGTGTGTAGCTGCTCACCGCAGCGTGGACACAGCCTGCTTTTCAGTGTGGCATGTAGCTACACATACCTTACACACCAGTGCAAATAGTGTGCAGTACAAACATAGCTGAGTCTTGGACATAAAAATCTGTTTATACTGATAAGATGTTTCCAACTGAGAAACAGGAGTTATTCCTTACTCCTTTAAAATATTATTATGGACTCTAAAACATCTTTAAGATAGCTAGCAGAGCTAGAGAGAGATTTAAGGGACAGCTAAATTTTTTTAAACAGAAGACTACACCTCTAACATCACCATCCCACAGAAAGACACTGTGGTGTAGCCAGTGTGTTTTGTGTAAGGTAGAAATATGTTATCAATGAAACATATGATTTATTTTGAAATAAAAGAACAATAGGTCTATGATACCACAACTGTAAACATTTGTTTTTACTGTTAGTACTAGCCGCAACCATTGTTTGAAAGGAAGCAGAAGAACTTTGCTATAGAAGAGAATGAAACAGATGGTGTATAAAGAGCAGATATTTTTAAGATTAGACACCCTCTTTGTCTGCACCCAAAAATATAAGCATCCCAGGGCTGAACTTGATTTCTCCATGAATTCTGAATCCTAATCTACACTCAAATTCAGTTGTTTCCCCTGTTTGATTGTTGGAGGCTGTGCCACATCTGACCATTCCAACAAACATCTGGATAGCCAATGTAGATTCTCCATCATCTCTGACCCAACATGCTATGAAGAAATTAGCTGATGACTCATAAACTCATGACAGTAATAAATCTATCTGTAAAAAAATCATTTTTCTTCTATTAAATTAAGGATTAAAAACATTATACAGAATTAACTGGCCTTATTTTTCCTGATGTTTAAACAATGTTATATACACAATAATACTCAGTGATCATCATTGTAAGTCAACATTGAACAACAGCTAGCACATTTTTATTTTAGGTAAAGGACCAGACTGTGATGTAGGAAATAAAACTGATGAGCATCACACTCATCAGGCTACAGGCTCTCTCTCTCTCTCTCTCTCTCACACACACACACACACACATTACTATGAAGAGTCAACTTTTGCCAAGAGTTACAATGTGTGTGACATACCATAGCTTTTCATAATTCCAAATATAAGTAAAAACAGGTCGAAACTGATGACTTATTATGACAACCAATGTATATCCAAAATACTCTATCATTAACATTTGAAACCATTTTTTTTTACTTGTTAAGGGTAACTTAATTCTTGTGCTGCTGCCTAGCACATACTCCTTTGTGCTAGTTTCACTAATTCTCAGCTATGAGTAAATTTCACTTCAACTTCTAGCTGAGAACAATGGATTGGCATCAATGTCAGAAGAGTCCCTGCGTAAGAACATATGAAGAAATATGTCACTGTAAAAACACAGCCATATTATTTAACTTTGGTTGATAGTTGATTAAAAAAAATTACTGTTGCTTAGTTCCCTACCACCAGTGTTTATGTCTTCCATTGAGGAATTCTGCTCAAAGCCTACATTCCTTTTTTTCACTATGGTGGAGATCTTCAGAAGATACCCACTCATGACTTGAGCTTATGCCCACTCCCAGTACTGTCCCTCACTATTCACTGTGGTTATCAGGCTCATGCAAACTCTTGAGCAGTGTTTGTTTTCTTCCACTCTAAGTGATGGACTTGGACTAGGCTGACCATATTTCCTTGAGACAAAAACGGGACATTGGGATGGCAAAAACGGGACGGGGAGACAAGGGGCAGCCGCAACAAGCCGCCCCTTGTCTCCCCGCTCAGCAGCTCGGCGGAGAGACGAGGGGCAGCCGCAACAAGCTGCCCCTCGTCTCCCCGCTCAGCAGCTCGGCGGAGAGACGAGGGGCAGCCGCAACAAGCCGCCCCTTCTCTCCCCGCTCAGCAGCTCGGCGGGGAGACGAGGGGCAGCCGCAACAAGCCGCCCCTCGTCTCCCCGCTCAGCAGCTCGGCGGGGAGACGAGGGGCAGCCGCGGCAAGCCGCCGCCCCTTGTCTCCCCGCTCAGCAGCTCGGCGGAGAGACGAGGGGCAGCTGCGGCAAGCCGCCGCCCCTCGTCTCCCCGCTCAGCTGCTCGGCGGGGAGACAAGGGGCAGCCGCAACAAACCAGCGTTGAGTTTTTTACAAAAAAATAAAAAGTATATATAGTTTATTAAAAACGGGACAAAATTGACATTTATATTAAAACGACGGGACGGTCATGAAATATGAAAAAAATGGTACTGTCCCGTTTAAAACGGTACGTATGGTCAGCCTAACTTGGACCTTATTACACCTTCTACAAGATACTGCACTTTGTTTGGAAATTGACTTACATGAACTCAGAACAAGGTATTTTTATTGTCAGTAAACTTCACATTTTTGTTACTGCTTTGTGTTTCAAAATTTCATGCTTGGATTTTGCTAATAACTACTGCTGCATTTATTTTATAGTTTTATTTTGAGGTAGGCTATCTTGTCTTTTTAAAGACAGTAGAAGAACACCAAAGCAATACTTTGAAAAATGCTACAATGTATAAATAGCACTTCTGAGAACATAAAGTAAGCTTTGTTGTGTTATCACACAGCAGATCCAACAACAATATACTACGGATCTGTACTGTCAACAGGAAGAATTAAAAAAAACCCACCCACAACAGTTCTACAAGAATGCTTCTTAGCATTCACTCAATTTACTTGTGTCTCTCTCAAGGCCAAGGCATCTCATCTTTGCACAAATAATTTTTTGCAGTGAGTAACAGCAATACTTTTTCAAGCTATTTTCTGTTTTGTGTCATAACAGACTTTGTGTTGTTGTTTCCAGAAAAGTCTCTTCCATTATTTTAAATAATCTCAAACTGAGTATATTATCAGTGTTGAGCACAGAGTAAAAATACTTTTCTGTATTAGCAATTATTTATTTTCTTGTTTTACTAGACTGTAAAGGTGACCCTTTTATTACACAAAGTCTTGAGGCTCTTCCCTCTCCCCCCAAAAAGAAACCAGTCCACACAATGACAGCTACTTCTAATTGTGTAGCCAATTGCTCAGTTACTCTAGCCAATGTTCAGACTTTGGCTTCAGTATACAAGACCAATTAAAACAGGAACACTGGCAAGAAAACATAATAATGCTTCCTTCAATTTATTACTTACGGTAAATGGGTTACAACAAAACAAAAGTCTCTAACGGATTCTGGGACTGATGCATTGCTTCTGTACTGTGGATAATTAAGTGTTTTAGTGGGAAATTGTTCATAGGATGGATATACAATTAGACAAATTTGTTCACATATCATGTTTCATTGAAGTCTGTATGAGCTTTCTATACTTGGCAATGGGTCCTGATCCTAGATACTTTTATGCCTGACTAATTGTCAATATTAGGCAGGAGTTTGCTCATTAGCTCCTTGCAGGGAACATCTCAAATTGAAGCAAGCTCCATTTAGAGATGATATGCTAACTGTTAATAAACTACACTGTGTTTCACACACACAAAAAGTAGCTGGATATACATACCAGTATATTTTCTATGAGAACTGAAAAAAATACAAATTATTCTCTTGTATACACAAGTTGTGGCTGCTAGTAGTGTTAACTTATTAACTTATTCAGGGCTCCCTAGTGAATAAAAGCATCCCAACATAAATTTACTGTGTATTATTCATGCTACATTTTAAAGTTTTCAATCTGTCATGTCAACGGCTTTAAATCATATCTACACCGATGTGCTACACTGGCATCATTTTTAAACACAAGGAAGTAAATTAGAGAATATCTTGCTGCACAACAGACATTTATTTTGTATATTCTTTTCCAAGGACTCGTTGCCTTGATAGAGAGATTGAAGGATGACAGAAAAGTGGATATATATTTGCATCTGATAACTCATACTTTTTTTACATTCATTTTGCTTTCAATCTAGTAAAGTTATAATTCACTCAACAGTTCACTTTCAGTGGCAAAAGCCTGTTCTTTCCCATTAAGTAGTCTTATCATAACTAAAACTTAGCAAATCTAAAATTTAAGCATACTTTATTGGCGTAATTGGTCATGCTCCTGGATTTTGAAACCATTTCTGATAGCCGCAGATTCTTTGCCCAGCAAACCAACAGGAATCAACAACAGGTTACACACGCGCAGTAACAGACCACTTACATCATCGCATTATTTTAGGTGCTGAGCACAAAACAAACAAACCCCAGTAAAGCACCTATTAGAGCTTCACAAAGGTATCAAAGTAGCCGTAAGGGCTATTTTTTAAGCATAAAACAATACACTTATATGGGGACCTTGCTGCTGTCCCTGTTCAGTGGGACAATGCTGCCTCCACATCCTCTGATGCTGTTACTACAGTTCAAGGATGCTGACTGTGAGAGACTTACACTCTGAGGTCTCCTATGGCAGAGAGACTAAAGAGATAATGCCAAAAGTCGTCTGACATGGAGAGGGGTTTTGTAAGGAATTCTGATTAAGAAGCAAAAGTTATGGAGTTGGCTCATTCAGTACTTGAGTCCTGGACTAACGTAAAAGGAATATGATGCAAAGTAGCTATGCAGATCTCTGTAGGGAAATAAAGGAAAAGCTGGAGGTAGGGGAAGGGAAACTTCTCTTCAAGTATCTAGAGCTGGCACCAATTTACTTAATAACTTTCAAAGTATTTACTAAATATGGGCTTCCACTATGAGAAATAATGACACTAACTCATTTACACTTATCCAAAGAAAAAGATAACAAGAGGACAGCTTGAGTTGGTCGTTGCACAGTCAAAACTCCTACAGTCTTCACAGACCAAAGCAAGTTCAAACACACTCATGATATGGAAGTGCCAAAATAGTGGCCATTACTATATTACTCAAACTATCTTCTAAACCAAACAAATGTTGCAGGATTGATTGGTGGACGGGGTTTGTGGGATCAGAAATGGGAGGTGACTGAACAATTTGCTTGAGAAGCTGAAGCACTTTCCAGATTGATGTATTTGTGCTAAACATGAAGCCCCATGAACCTTGCTTAATTCATAACTGCAATACCTTCTCTCCAATTCTTCAGCATTCTGATTAAACAGGTTTTACAGTTATTTCTGCAGTGAAGTTGGAAAATCTGGTGTCAGGGGAAGAAATAACCTACTGCTGTTGGACTGCAGATTGACCTGGGTCCTTTTTTGCCAGAACTTTTTTTAAGGACTAGAAAGAGGCAGACATTCCTAGGTGATGCATAGAGAAGGGATTCCTGGATGGGAGGCTCACCAATCCTCAGTGCCCCACTGCTTAAACAGATTATAATTCAAGATACAGCTGAGATGCTAGCTACTGATGAGCAGGTAAAATCTTCTGGTCTGGGTACTTGTGGCTACTAAAGCAAAGTGGCGTGAACCTCATTCACTGGGACTTTTCCAGGCAGTTAAAAACCTGGAATTTAAAGATTGCTACAGGCCTCAAGTGACCAAAAATGATTCTAAAATTGTGACATACATTTTTGGGTGTCTAGACTCATTTGGAAAGTACTAAATTGTAACTGGAGAGCCAGTTATATGAACGTGTATTCTAAAATGAAGTGCTTGAGAACATTTTTAATTACTGCACTCTGAGAATACTGGGATTCACTGAGAAAGCTACATGGGAAATTATTATTAGATATTATTATGGGAGATTCTGATGGGTCTGTCGATGGGAAAATTGTTCCTTCACTGAAGCTTATTGATGCAATCTCCTCTTATGAATTACCAAGAGTTCCACATTCCACTGAAATAAATTGAATTAGCCATAGATGTCCTGGTTATATTTCCACCAAACTGATGTTGGTTTTGGAAACTTTACAGCACGTTTTTCATAACTTTGATAGGCTAAATATTTCACACTCAACCAATATAGCTGGGGAAACAAAAAGTAATCTTGAGCGACTACATTTTCAGATGCCCCACTGGAAATATTTTTAAGGGCTCTGATTTTCAGAAAGTACTGAACACCTCTGAAAATAAGGCCCAATTAAGGTGTTTCAAATTGGGAACTGAAAATTAATGTACTTACAATCTCTATCACTTCTGAAAATCATTGCTGGTAACTTTATACTTCCCTAGATTTTTTCCAAAGATTTTTTTCTGGGAGCCCCTTTTCTCCTGAGGACGGATCTGTAGGTGATATCATTCAGAATAATGTAGTAAATATTTGTCTTTGTCTAGAAAAAAAGCTTAAGTGTTAGGCTGGCCCTTCTCTCCACCAGCACAAAGTACTGCTGCTTTTATATTTCAAATAAATTCCAGGAAGCAGGCAATAGAAGTGTTTCACCATTTTTAAATTATTCTATTTTTTAAACAGTGCTGCACTAGATTTGAAGACTTCTGCATTAAACTTCTGTTTTGCAAATTTTTCATGCAGGATGAAAATAATTAAAATAGCAGAAAGCTTTTCTTCATTACAAAACAGATTCATCCCCTTTACAACTTGTTTGACAGAGCAAGAGATCACATAATGGAGAATCCGCCTTTTTTCTAATCACTCAAATGCTTTCACACTCCATGGGTTGCTATAAAGCAGAATTTGCTTCTACATTCATGGAACCACCTTAAATATTCTGGAAGTAAATTATTCATGCATCATCTTCTTCAGGTGACATCTCTGATACAGAGGTTCTCGACCATCACCGTCCATCTTTCACAGTAGTGACAAAGTTGTAAAACTTCCACTCGCCTTTGGATACCAGTCCCTCTGGCAAGGTTTCTGACATAGCTGTCTCTCTTTCTTCCTCTTCCTAGTTTGTCTGTGATCTTGCCTGATAGTATGAGTACTGAAATCGAGTTCCTCTGTGATAGGTGAGCAATGTGTCTGCAGAGACATGTTATTCTCTTATCTCAGGTCTCAAGTAATTGTGTTAAGAACATAAGAACATAAGAATGGCCATACTGGGTCAGACCAAAGGTCCGTCCAGCCTAGTATCCTGTCTGCCAACAGTGGCCAATGCCAGGTGCCCCAAAGGGAGTGAACCTAACAGGTAATGATCAAGTGATCTCTCTCCTGCCATCCATCACCCCCCTCTGACAAACAGAGGCTAGGGACACCATTCCTTACCCATTCTGGTTAATAGCCATTAATGGACTTAACTGCCATGAATTTATCTAAGTTAAGAAAATATAATGGTCATATTGAAAACAAACCCCTAACCATTCCTAAGGATATTGATCTTCATCTGGAAACAAAGTCAGTTACTGAAGCGGACACTTTAGTTAATTTATAGACAAGTGCTTTGCCAGAAGCCGTTAACTTAGTCTCTGAAGTTGTAAGGTGTGAAAGAGTTAGGGAAGCATTGCATTATTTTCCTGAATAGCAATGGTTGGTGGATTTCACAGTTGCAGCTACAGTGGTGTACTTGGTCTACACTTACCCGTCGCGTCGGAGGCGCGGGATCGATGTTCTGGGTTCGATTTATCGCGTCTTGTCTAGACGCGATAAATCGAACCAGGAAGTGCTCCCCCGTCGACGCTGGTAATCCAGCTCGACGAACGGAGTAGGCAGAGTCGACGGGGGAGCCTGCGCGCCGCGTGTGGACCCCGGGGAATGGAGAAGAAACAGTTGACTTTAGAGATGTGAGGTGGTGAAGCACCTGGCTTGCGTGAGAGCCTGATTGTGAAGGGAGCAGAGCCAGAGCTGAGTTAGAAGGCAGACTGACTGACTTCCTTGCTGTTCCAACATCTACTAGCCAAATATTGAATGAATTTATCTAGTTCTCTTTTAAACCCGGTTATAGTCCTAGCCTTCACAACCTTCTCAGGCAAGGAGTTCCACAGGTTGGCTGTGCGCTGTGTGAAGAAGAACTTCCTTTTATTTGTTTTAAACCTGCTGCCCATTAATTTCATTTGTTCTTTTTAAATTCATCTTTCTCATCATCTCATCATTTGTTGATTTGGTTATTAGCTAATTTTTAACATTTTTCTGTAACCCAAACACTCAAATGCTCTGAGTCATCTCTCAGTGTCCTTTTTAAATGTCCAGTTCTCACATCCATAGAGGAGATTTGACCATATGTTACACTTCAGAATCTAGTGCGGATGTGTAGCTTTAATTTTTGACAACTCAGAGGTTTTTGGAAGTAGCTGAAAGCATTTTTTGAAAGCTGTATCCTTCTGTTCTCTTGATTTCTTCATCACATCTGATGTTATCAGAATCCATAAATAGGGAAAACTAGTGACTTGTTTCATCTTTTGATAGTCAAGAGATAGAAGTGAACTACCTTGTACATTACTTTGTTTACTTATTTTTTTAGCTCTATTGCAGAACAAAATCCATAGAATTGTTCCTGTATTAGGGCAGCAAGTGTGAGGTATGTGTGTCCACCGATGGTCATTACATGGGAAGGAGGGAGAATAGGAAGGAAATATTCTCTCAAATTCTGCAGGAAAAGAATAAAGTCTGGGGAAATAAATATAGAGAACATTAACTCTAGCCTCTTGGGCTATTAAAAAAAAACCTTTTGAAAAGAGGATCCACCGTAGCTGGTTGTACAATAAGTTTCTGCCAAACTCTTTGCATGATCAGCACTGATGGATGCTTTAAAAAAATCATCTTAATTCCTGATCCTCTCCACTGATTTGCAAATTTTGCAAATACCTAATGCAAGATAACAAGACAAAAATATATAATACATAAAATTATGTGGCAAAAAGAGTAGAACACTTAGTTGTCCACCAGCATTACATACTGATCACCAGCTGAAAGGGAATTGATATTTTGTGCTGCAAATCAGTGAATGGTCAACTGACTATAGCATTCATTCAAATGGAGCCTTCAGCTAGTGTTTTGTTGGCATGCAGATTTCTAAACAGGTAAACACTCATTTATTTATTTTTAAAAAGACACCCTAGAAACATGATTGGGCATGGAAACTAGTGGAAACAAATATGAACAAATAATAGTGTACAAGTACTGCCTTCTTCTAAATGGAATTATCATTCCAGCAGGTGGGGGCAGTGAATTAAAGGTCTGTGCCCCTGTTGCATAGCCCACTACACAGGGAAATAGGATTCTCCTTTAGCCATACCAGAGTGCTGGTTTAACTCCTAAACACACAAATTGCAAGGTACCTTAATTGATGGCTAGCTCCTTCACTTTAAACATCTGATTTGTTCCTATTGACGTCTCACCACTCATTCTGGTTTCATACTCCCTGACCTAGCAGGAGTCCTCTATATGTCTACTAAAATATAGCTTAACTCTCACATGCATTTTGATGTTAGCTGTCAATGTGCGTGGATAGTAAGAATTAACCCATATTGGCAAAGGGGATCCACAAAGACAGAGAACCTTCTTACTACAAGAGGTCAGGAAGGAGAGAACGCAAGAGAGGGAAGGAGTGGAAGTGTGCAACAACAACAAAAAAAAGAAAAAAAAAAGGAGCAATTCATTCTCCAACTGTCCCAATCTAAGAGCTGTCAGATTCTCATGCGAATGGTCACCTCCCCATGGGAGTGCTCAATCCATGCTCAGCTCTTGGAATATTGAAATTAGTTGAATTTGTAGTACTAAAAGAGATCATATTGGTGTAATCAACAACTTTTGAAACCTTTTAGTTTGCAAATTAGCAGCTAACTGCTAAATGACTGGCAATTTTACTGTTTCATCCAGGGTATCTTCCAATTACCTACTTGAAAAATTAATATAATTGTTATTTCATAGATACTAAAGCTTGTGCTTTGAGAAAAAAATTACAGGTTCTTGGTGGGAAAGCTCAGCAGGGTTTTACATGAATTCCATCAACCAAAAGTTTCCACTGCCCCATATGGTAAAATCAAAATATCTTCTGACTTGTATCAGAATTATACATGATTCTGTTTACTGTTTAGGATCACTTAAGATAAACTATTCTTAGGGCACAGTGGGGTCATGTGGTCTACAGGAGTTTGATTTCTAAAGTGTACTAATATGTTGTGAGTTAACTGGTCCATGTAGACCTTGCTGGTGTGCTTTAACATAGCACTGTTTCAAACAGCACCATGGTAAAGCACACCAGCAAGGTCTACACAGACCAATTAACGTGCAACACGTTAGTACACTTTAGAAACCATAACCCCATAGAGTGCACTACCCCACCATGTAGGCAAGCCCTTAGGTTTTTTTGTTTTTTTTTAAACAAACCAACAAAATAGAATTCTTGTCTATAACATCACTGGAAGCATTGCTGGTAGTATTTTCATGATTTGTAACATTTATATGGTGATGGTTGCTGGTTCAGGGACAGGTTGTATAGTCAAAATATTCTTGGGCTTCAGAAGTTTCCAACATGCATTTCTTTGTTTTGGTGTCTTTCAGGTAGTGTTCCACTTCCCAATTGTCAAGTGGCTCCTATATCACATTCAGGTATGTGCACATAGTTTCCTTAGTGTCTGGGATTCCTCTATATGCAGGAAAGAGGCCTCTCTCTCTCTCTCTCTCTCACACACACACACGCACGCACACACAAACACTGAAGTCTGTTCTTTACTATTTTTATTATTGTTTGCATACTGAGGTTTAATCCAAGACAAGAGGTGAAAATGTGAGAGAAAAGTATTAAAATTAAACCCAGGAAGTACTGGAAATCTCATCAGAAAGTCTGTTATTATGAGATCCCTTCGCTGTCTTTCCCACCAAACAGGTCTCAATAAGTTAGGCATCTTCTGAATAAGAATCCGTTTATATAAAATAATCCTGTCTAAATTGCCTAGGTGCATTGCATAGTGCTCAGGCTTATTTCACGCCGCTTTCTCAATTGTCACATACTGTAGATCATGCTTTTGGAACTCAAAAACAATTAATGGGAAACCAGTGGAAATACTTGTACACACAGGTACTTTTCAATTCAAGTAAGGGTGTTATAATTGGGCAAAATTCTTCTCACTAAAAAGCTTGTAAGTGACAGCAGAATCACCAGGTTTATACAGTGTAACTCCATTGACTTCCCTGGAATTAGTTCCAATTAACACCAACTTTAGTTAAAGAAAAATCAAGTTTCTCTTCTTTTTTCAATTATTTATGCTTCATTGTCTAACTTGACTAGCTGAAGGTGTTTACCCTAGGATGAATTCTCCTTTGCATTGTTCTTGTGGTGCGATATATAGGCTCCTTTGAAAAGTTTACACACTTTTCCTGGATATCATTGAAAGATCTCAGCAAATCTGCAGTGTCAGTGGAAACTCATTTCTGAGATCCCAAAGGTTCACTCTCTCTAAATCTACTCAGGGTAGCTAAATATGTTTTGTTTTGTATTTTATTTTGGAGGAATGAAAGAACCAAGAAAGAGGTAATCAGAAATGAGTTGCAGAGGGCCATCTCTGTCACATTCAAGAAAACATGGCAAGACAGGATTTATGTGGTAATCTGCGCTAGCTGAGAAGTTTCTCCTGTCTTTACTTAAATCCTGTAAATCTAGAGGCAGAATCATTGCTCATCTCTGTACTTTTCTGGTGCAGAATGTGACAAAATCTCCAAGATCTGTGACAAAGAGAAAACTTCTGGATTTTAACTCTGGTTCTGTTTGATTTTAACCCATTAGACAATGCATCTGTCCAACAGTTTGCACCTCAAATTCTCATTCCTTTTTTCCTACACAGTCTTCCAGAGGACTTGTGTGTTCCCACTAGAGCAGATCCTTGGCTCAGGTACATCAGCAGAGCTCCATGGAAGTCAATAGAGTTGCACTGATTTTTACTAGCTGAGGATCTGCCCCAGTGTCTCTCACTTTTATTTAGGAAGTAAACAACAAAGGCTTTGTTCTGCCCTCCAGAATCATCAGTTATCCCAATAACTCAAGTGAAACACGTAAAATTATATAGCTGTAGAGTGGACTTTTCAGGTAAGCTTTCTATATTTCTAACAGCAGGTACAGAATAGTTTTATCTGTTACAGTGCATGTTATGGTCTCGTAAGAGACTTTTATTGCTTCATGCTGCATTGTGCATGTGCTGACAACAGGTCTCATAGAATTTGGCAAAGATGGAAACTTTTACTCTAAGGGCTTGTCTTCACTACCCGCCGGATCGGCGGGTAGCAATCGATCTTTCGGGGATTGATTTTTCACGTCTCGTTTAGATGCGATTAATCGATCCTCGAAAGCGCTCCCCGTCGGCTCCGGAAATCCACCTCATCGAAAGGTGGAAGCGGAGTCGACGGGGGAGCGGCAGCGATCGACTCACCGCCGTCCTCATGGCCAGGTAAGTCGATTACAATACGCCGACTTCAGCTACGTTATTCACGTAGCTGAAGCTGCGTATCGTAGATCGACCCCCACCCCCTAGTGTAGCCCTGGGCTAAGAGACTTAGCTTAGACGAAAGCTTATGCTTCAATACCTCTGTTAGTCTATAAGGTGCCACAGGACCCTTTGTCGCTTCTGCAGATCCAGACTAACACGGCTACCCCTCTGATAAATATGACCATTGACTCTCAACATAAAAGTTTAACTGCATCAGGAAAACAGAGCTGAGAAAAATCAAAGCACCCCAGGACATCCTATCTCAATGTAGTGAAGTGAAGGGGAATCCACCACAACCTTTGATAAGTTGTTCCAGTGGTAATTACCCTCATTCTTAAAAAAATGCACCTTATTTCCATTCTGAATTTGTCTAGCTTCAACTTCCAGCCAGCTAGATTGAAGAGTCCATTATCAAATGTTTGTTCCCCTTGTTGGTACTTACAGACTGTGATCAAATCTCCCCTTAACCTTCTCTTAGTTAAACTAAATAAATTGAGCTCCCTGAGTCTATCGTTATGAGGCATATTTTCTAACCCTTTAATCATTCTCATGGTTCCTCTGTGAATCCTCATGTCTTCCCCTCTTTTACCCTCTCCTTTTATTATCAGTTGAACACCCTCATGACTACTCTAGTCAGCTTGTCCCAGAAGAGATTGACTCCCCTTTTACTGAGGTGGAGGCCATCCAAACTGTATTCTCCCACTAGAAGGTGACCAATGTTCCACAGAACAAAATTCCTCCACCCTACACCACTTAGGATTGGAAGGATCTCAGAGAAGATTCTTGGACATTCTTCCTCAGCATGCTTCTGAGCTCCCTGAAGCAGGGCCAGCGCTTTCACTAGGTGACCCTAGGCGGTCGCCTAGGGCACCAGGATTTGGGGGGGGCCACATTTCGCCGCCCTCAGTGGCGGGTGGCTGACTCCTGCCTCCAGGTTCCATGCTCGAGCCAGGAGGCAGGAGGCACCCGCCCGCTTCCTCGCGAAGCCCTGCTGTGGCGAGGGCTGTTGAGGTGCTGCTGTGGCGAGGGCTGTTTCCATGCCGCTGGGGCTCAGCAGGGCTTTGCGGGCGGCTCGCCATGGCTGCCTCCCGGCTCCATGCTCGGCTCAGTGGCTGAGCGTGGAGCCGGGAGGCAGGGGGCGGCTCGCCATGGGCGGGGGGGGGGAGGCTGCTGTGGCCCGCTGGCAGGGGGCTGAGCTGCCGTGAGCAGTGGGGTTAGCCGCAGTGGGGGGGAGGGGAGCCGGCTGCTGCGGGGGGCTGGGGATCTGGCTACTGTGGGGGGCTGGGGAGCCGGCTGCCACAGGCGGGGGGCTGAGCTGCTGCGGCCTGTGGGTGGGGGGCTGAGCTGCTGCGGGCGGAGGGGTGGGGAGCTGCCATGGGGGGGATGGGGAGCCGCCTGCCACGGGCAGGGGAGCTGGCTTCCGTGGTGGGGGGGAGGCGGCGTTAGCTGTGGGGGAGGGTGCAGGGCTGGTGCAAGGAAGTTTCGCCTAGGATGTGAAACTTCCTTGCACCGGCCCTGCCCTGAAGTCATCTATCACCTGTGAGATATCTTGCAATACAATATAATTAGCGCTGATATGAACTGTTACCAGTGGATCCTTGCCCATCAACTTAAGTAGTCGATCCAATCAGAGTGATAACTTGTGTCTTAGTTCCAGAAAGACAGCACGTCTTCCTGTAGTCCATCTGTCCCTTGAAGAATGTTTTTTTTATTCGTCTGAGTATTGAAACATCAACAAAGATCATCTGTTTTCCTTTGATGGTTGGAGAACTCTTTGTGGGCAAGCTTGGTTTTCTTACAGGTTGGTCCAAGCTGCCATCCATAGATTTGTCCCATACCTCTCTCCATTCCCTTGGACTGGCTGGATCATGAGGGATATTTTCCACAGTTTCTATGTTGAGGACCTCGTATCAATTGGAAACTGCTAGATCTGTGGGATTCCTCCTGGTCTCCTGGAACTACAAATATGGCTGGCCAATACACAGGCCCACAGATCACAGTCTATACGCTATTTACCCACTTCCCCTTATGCACCTCATGAAGGCCAGCCACAACCTTATTCTTGAAGAGCAGCTGTCAGAAGAAGCAGGTTTAAAATGCACTATTCCAGAAGCAGTGACAAAGAAATGAGGATACAGAATACATTTGTAAGTGATATGTGTAGTGGACTGGATGGTTTAGGGCAGGGGTTCTGAAATGTTTCCATAGTGCAGACTACAAGCTTAAGAAGACTACATCAAGGCTACCAGGAAGTGTTCCACTGAGGTCCAGTGTCTACCGGCCAAGCCTGCATTTTAGGGTCTGTCTACACTGGAGCTAGAAGGTGTAAGTTCCTGTTTGAGGAGATGTACCCACACTGACTGTGATTGAGCTAGCACCTAAAAACACAGTGGCACGAGGGGCTAGCTACAGTACTGTGTATGATCCTGTCCGAGGTAGCTGTGGCAACACTTCTATATTTAGCACACTAGTTCAATCACAGCTAGTATGCATATGTCTTCCTGAGCTGGAAATAACACCAGAGTCTGCTTGCTCTGCTCCCCTGCCTTCACTATTAGAACTTATTAGCAACATCTGCACAGAAGCCAAACACTGAAGGAGTTCATAGAATTGGCTTGTTAAGGTTAAGGCACATTTGCTTGGTGGCATATGAAGCATGCACTGTAAACACCCATGTTGTTCTATAAAGGGCTTCAGTCTCCAGAGCTGCAAATCTGTGATCTTTCACACACACTAAATTGACTAAAATTGTATTTTTTAAATATAAGAGCTCACGCAGTGTACACAAAGAGATCTGTTATGAGTCGGAAGTAATAGCAGAAACAGATACAAGAACGTCTACAGTTATGTCACAATTTTCAGAAATGCACAGCTGGTTTCTTTGACATAGCATTCTACCTTGTGTCCTATAGGCCCCTTCACTGTCCCATCTGATTGCCTTCCCCTCAATAAGTTTTTCTGTCTCACACACACATTGACGCAAAGAAAACCCAAATTCCTGTAAAGTGAAGCCTGTATTTTCTTTACAGGCTGTAAAATAAGAGATTGTTATTATATTTTATAGCTTTAGACAGACAGATAGATGGATGGGAGGTGCTCAGATATTACAGTCAAACAATAGATATTTTCTACAGTACTTAATTCCCTATTTAGATTCTGAAGTCTCATCTTCCATAGCAACACCTAACGGTAGTAGTGTGGCATCTGACCTTACACTGCAAACATTCCTGCAACAAGCTCTGCCAATGCAGATTATAGACCCGTTGTTTTGCATCAGGGTATTTTTAGGTAAATTCAGGAACTCGACTATTTTTAAAAGAAACTGCCTTAATCCTCAGTAGCTCCCCATCCTCTGAGGTATATATTCCCCATGGGTCCTTTTATGATGTCTCTGTAATGTGTCTACTAATATGGGAGGACACACTCTACAAAACAGAATTTGAAGACAAAGTGACATTAAATTCCTTTATTTTGTCCATAAAAATAAAACAGACATATTGCAAAAAGCCAGCCTCGGTGTTTTTAATAATGATTAGCAGTTCTCCGAATTTAGGATTTCAAAGTAGATTGTACATACCTACTTCTGCAAAAAAAATTTAAAAAACAGTAGTTTTATTTTTAAACGTAATGACCACCAGTTGCACTCTTCTGTGCCTATCTGCATCATATCCTTTAAAGAAATAATGAAACAATTGCCCATCCGCTAGTTATTCCTTGAGTGTCATGTTTTGTTTGTTGGCACAGATTTTAGGTTACATATTTTATTATGTACCTCCCGCACATTGAGGCAAAACTTTGCTACAATTCACTGAGTGCCAACTGAAAGCTTCAGTGAAGATTTTTTTAAAGTCGATCTCCAGACAAATGAGAAGTATTCATTTAAATTTCCCTTTTGGAATTTAATAATGCTACTGCTGTACTTTTTAAAAAAAATTTAGAGTTTACCTTATGATTTGCAAATATTTTGTAAGCTTGAGACTAAATTCTGAACTTATCTGTAAAAAAGAGAAAATGTAGAAGCAAACAAAATAGGTCTCCTGACAAAGACGTTCTGAAATAAGCTGTAGCTTTGTGCATTTACTTTTGCCATGAACAATAGTAAACGTAAGATAATTCAGCCTTTACAACCAATGTAGAAAGCTGTATCTGTTTCATTTTCAACATTAGGCAATACACGAAACCCACCTGGGGATCCTGGGAAAGCCCATTCAACACTTGCTTTATGCTTCGTTTTGTTTCTCTCCTCCCACTGCCAGGCCTACATGAACTCTGAAGGACATACAATCCTTCTAGTTTTCCCACCTGTAATGAAATATACAAGAGCAAAAGCCCTATTAGTAGAACTCAGTTACAATTGTTTTCTTAACCCGCTACGGGCGTATCAGTTATAAAATGTGGTTGCATGTTCTGTACTGCACATTATTAAGTGCACCACAAACCTGTAAGTACTTTACTTTCTAAGCTACATTCTGTTGTCCCTAGGTTGAATAGCCCTAGCCCTATATGAACTTGAAAAAGCAATTGACAGGGACAGCTTGTGTCCCAATGAAATGACTTACTCTTTGCCTAACATTCAATGGAATGAGCATATTCAACAATATTTACATATGTTGGGATATTCAGCTCTACTTTTAATGTACACAGTGCTGCCATTACAGACATATACACCCCTAAACAGTACACACATTGACTTATGATATATAAAGTGCATATTCCACATTATTGTAAAACTTTCTTATTTCCTATTATAAAATAAGGAGTAAATGAATCCTGTGTTGCATAAAGTAGTTTGTGCTCAAGTGAACTTTACTAAATACAAAGTTTCAGGAGCAGGTCTGTTTGAATCATTAACTTTTCAAAAGGCACCAGTTCCCTTCTGTCACTAATGACATGCATAACAGTTTAATGTAATGCTACTTTTAATTATCAGAGCCCTTTCTTTTAAATATCAAATTTCCCTCTCTAAATTGTCCTGAGTTCTCTTTACAGTCTCATCTGTCACTGTAAATGTCATCACTTTATTCCTCCTTTGGATGCAGTGACAGGCCCACTCTTATCCACAGCTTTATCTCTTTTTCCATCCTTTATTGTACTACAAAGATCCCTTTTTCATAGTTTACAGCTGTATCCGCTTTCCACACGTGGCAAATGATTGCCTCGGTAAAGGTATTTTCTGTTTCAATCTTGCATTTTCCCAAGAGAGAACAAAAGGGACAAGCTTTCTGGAGTTGGTTTCACTGAGAAAATTGTTTAGAATTGCCTCATTCCTCAGCAGATTAACGAATGCATACAATCCCAGCTTAAGTGCTATTGTACAGCACAATTTGTCCATTATACTTTGTCCTTTCCATTTAGAAAACCCCCTCACCAATTAAAGTAATACAGCCTTCCAATACCTGCTCCCAATTAAATCTGAGCTGTATTACCTGCATTGATGCAGCTGGTCACAGATTCCTACCACTTACTAGCATTCATTAGGCTTATTCATTATAAAGGGGCTGGTGGCAGGAATTCAAGCTACTGGCTTTATTCAGGGCCCACCAAAATTATCAGCTTTCAGCACAAGGCCCCAATAAGAACAGGATTAAGTGCAGGGAGAGGGAATTCATACAGTAGCAAAATATCATTGTTTCCGCTTTGCTCATGTCTCTTCAACCTCAGTGCATCAAGGGCATACAGTAAATGTGGAAGAGACAGCCAGTCAGGATTGAAAGATAACATTTTTCCTTATTTGCGTTTATATAAGCCCCAATTTTGTTTCTGATATCTCTTACCCCATTTCCTCTCCCCCCCCCATCTCCTTATCCTGAGAGGAAGCAATAGGTATTGTACAAAATGATCAGACGCCTACTTACAGATGTGGCTTGATCATTAACCACTAACGCTTCACTGCTGTAGGCTGGCTCAAAACTGTTTAGGAACTTTGACTTACCAAGATTAAATACACTCGCTTTCTGGCAAACATGGAGTTGTAAAGCCTAGAAGTCTAGTACAGTGTGTGAATTGTTAGAGGCATATTAAATTCACAATGTACCGTATTAGGTTATACCACATAGTGGGGTTACGTGGGGTCAGTTTCACTAGATGCAAAACTCATTTTGCTATTTTGAATAATTTTAAATGCAATAACAGCCAAGGGTTTGAGTAAAGACATACACTGTAATTAGAACTTCTAGGATATTCTAGGCTGTGGCCATGGTGGGCAAAGGGGTCATTCCATAAGCTGTTAGGTTGCATTAAGGAGGGAGGTAAGACTTTGAGGGTAAAATTAATGTAACCGTGTCTGTGGAAGTACCACAAAATTGTTAGGCTAATGCTGAGCCTTAGCTCTGCCCACTGTAGTGACATCATAGCCCTGGCTGCTGGATATATCTAAGGACACAGTGACTAGGAAGATTACAAAGACATGAAAGAGAGCAATGATATTAGTAGTGACTAGGGTGCATGTAGACCCTGAAAACTCAATCTAGTCAATTTTAGGATTAGTGCAAACATACAGCTCATATCAAGATCAGTGACATATCCATATCCATAGCATTTTTAAGGTGGGGGGAGGACGTATATTAGTGTTTTCCTCTCAATTAACTTCTAGGCAATTTCTCAGCTAAATACATAACATCTTTGGCAAGGTGCCAGACAACACCTTAAGACCCAATGCTTAATTCTGCACTTATCCAGGCAGCTTAGAGTTTCATGCAGTGAACTGGATGAGTGCCAGTAACTCCCACCATAAACCTAGCAGTAGGAATGCTATTTTTTTTTAATCAAGAAACTCTACTTTACATTTCCAAGATCACTTGAAAACTGCACTATTTTTAAAGTTCCTGTAACACAAAATAAAAGAAAGATTTAACCTGCTATTAAATTAACCCAATTAGCCATCTATTCCGTGTAACCTTATACTTCTGATGGCATTAAATCAAACACACCAATATGGCAGATTTTTTGTGATAAATTATGGAAATTACACACTGCATGCTAGACAATAAATTTTTCTAAAGCTTTTGCCCTATTCTTTCTCTCTGGAAGAAGATTATTAGAACAGAGATGGTAGAAGGACCCCTCTTCCTTTATCATGTTGGGACAAGCCAGTGTGCATTTACATTATAAAAAACAATACATAACAAAGATGCTATCTGTAATAAAGGTATGACATGGAGGAGTGCTGGCAAGACTTATTTCTATATACTGGTCCCAATCTCATGATATGGGTCACATGATAGGTGTCAGGGTCTACACACTCCAGGGGCTACTATTGCATCCCTTCCCTCTTTCGTCTTATTTTTGAAAATCAAATGCAGGTAAGACATGCACCAGAAACCAATGTAACCAATTAATAGCATACACAAATAGAAAAGTGTAGATGAGAGAAGGCAGGGTATTGGACACCTGTCAGAAATTGTTATCTCTGATGCTCAATGGCTTTCTGGTCACATGGCCTTTTCTTTGTCTCAGGACAATTTCTTCTGCAGTGGACTGGTCACTGCAGTGTATCTGATCCCTTGGACACTGTGTTTGCTGCTGCAGCTGGTGTTTCTCCATTTTCAGTGACTTCTGAAAGGGCATAAGCACTATCAATAGTATATTGGATGTCCTCAGGAAATAGTCAGTGTCCTCCTTGGTTTCGTATAGCTGTCTTCTGTGGAAGTTACTTTCAGAGATGGTTGTGACATAGAACCTTGTTGCAGATGGAATACCTGTTGCTTTGACAGGTTGCCAGCCACTTTTCTGTTTCAAGTCTAACATTCTCTCCCACTTGCACTGTGGGTAATTCTGTGCCCTACTTGTAGTACTTCTTCTGTTCTAATTCCCTGACATACACATTTCTTTTGTAACTATCAAGATTGTCTTCAGCTCAAGAAGATTGTGAGATGTTAGTACTAAAGTTATTGTCCTGCTCTTAAGTCTCTGAACTAGTGATCCTAAGTATTCTGAGGGATATTTCTACTTCCTAACAAAAATGGGGAAAGATTTCCATGAAATGTTAAATTTTTTAAAGTGTCAAAATGTGAATATTTTGAATCTCCCACCCAACTTCAATTCTAATACTAAGTACTGAGCCCTTGAACCCATTGGGGGTGCTTTCTTTCTTTTTTAAAATCTAGTTATTTGCTATTTGCTCATACTTTTGAATAGGCTATTGGACAGTGCATAGTAAGGGCTTGACATAGTGTGCTTGAAATGATATATCAAAAATGATTGCCAAAATGAATCACTTGTGAGCTATTATGTGTTATTAACTCTTCAGGAATCACAGAAAACCGAGCAAAGTGACATCTGAGCAGAATACTCCATAATAGGTAATCGTTCTTTTTAATTCTGAGATCTACTCCAAACCTAGACCAAGGTTGATCTGGAATATCATGTGGTTGTGACGGGTTCCCCCCAGGGTACTGTCTGGAACTGGGGTACCACTGAACCCCCTCCAATCCACCAGCCTGGGCTTCCACTCACCCTGCAATGCTGTGAGAAGCTGCAGACATGCTCCCGGTCTCACACTTTCACCAGCATACAGGAAGGGACACACTCAGCTGTAACAACATGCAGAAGGCTTTTTGACCAGCCCCTGCATGGGAAGACTATACAGCTAGGGCACGTACCAGCTACTCAGGTGCACACCCCTCTCTGGAGGGTAAACCCAAAATTATACTGTCTTGCGCTGCACAGAGAACTGTAAAGCGTAAACTCATATAATTCACCCTCTCCCTTAACGTGGAGAGAGATATGCAACAGATTTCTGCCCCAAGTATGATTTCCACACACTGGTTTTAGACAAAACAAAAACAAGTTTATTAACCACAAAAGATAGATTTTAAGTGATTATAAGAGATAGCAAACAGAACAAAGCAGATTACCTCACAAATACACAAAACACAATCTAAGCTTAATATACTAAAGAGATTGGATATGAGTAGCAAATTCTCACCCTAAATGATGATTTAAGCCAGTTGCAGAGCTTCTTAAAGGGCAAGCTTAAAACCCCAGTTATTCATTTCACAGGCTAGAAATCCTTCTACCCTGGGTTCAGCCCTTTGCCCCGGTCAGCCCTCCTTCCTCAGGTGTTCTCAGGAGTCTCTTTGGGTGGGGAATCAGTGAAGAACCATGATGATGTCATTCCCCTGCCTTAAATAGCTTTTGCATATGGCAGGAACCCCTTGTCTCCACGCTTGGTTCCCACGCCGAGTCAGTGAAAAAACACTGGTATTCCAAGATGTAGTCCTGTAGCAGGTGACTTGGTCACATGCCCCTGTAGGGGCATAGCAGCCATAACTCAGAGGCTGTTTGTAGCATTTTCAGGAAGGCTCCCAGGTGGGAGATTAGCTTCTTCTAAGACCTACTGTTCTCCCTAGTGGCCCATCCCAACCAGCCATCTAGACTGACTGCATTCTGCCTAGTCGGCACTCCCCAGGTGTAAACACATTTGTAATAGATGCATAGATAATATTCCTAACTTCAGATACCAAAATGATATATAAATACTGTGACAAAGTTCCTCCTCTACCTCGGTGGGTCCTGCGCTTATTGGCGGATTCTGCTTGCCTCAGAGATCTTGCCCTCTAGTAGAATCCACAGTCCAGGTTAACTCCTCCTGTGTCTGATCAGGAGTTGGGAGTTTTGGGGGGAACCCGGGCCCGCCCTCTACTCCGGGTTCCAGCCCAGGGCCCTGTGGATTGCAGCTGTTTAGAATGCCTCCTGGACCAACTGCACGACAGCTACAACTCCCTGGGCTACTTCCCCATGGACTCCTCCCAACACCTTCTTTATCCTCACCACAGGATCTTCCAGCAGTACGCCCTCTCACTCTCAGCTCCTAGTGCCTCTTGCTCCCAGCTCCTCACACGCAACCTCCTTCCACAGCTCCTGACATGCACCCATCACTGACTCACTGGGAGGCTTTTAACTAGTTTCAGCCAGCCCCTGATTGGCTGCAGGTGTCTCAATTAACCTCCCTGCCTTCTGGAAAGTTCTTAATTGGCCCCAGGTGTCTTGATTAACCTGGAGCAACTGCCATAAGGTATCAGGGATTTGTTTAGCCTGGGGCTAACATACTGGTTCCTTACCACTTTCCTATAGCCCTCTGGCCTTGCCCCATCACAATACAAATAGGACAATCATATTCAATGAATCATAACCTTTTCAATGATATCTTACATGACCTATCTTGCATAAAATACATCTTAGTTATACCATAATCATATAATAACCATCTCTACAAAGAATATGGGGCATAGTGTCACAGTGGTTTCAGTGTCTCTTTTGCAGGCAGTTTCCTATAGATTCATTGCATATTTCACACTGGGATACTTAGTCTTGTATGGCAGTATTCATGCCTGGCCAGCACAGGACATCTCATGCTCTCTGTGTTTACATCTCTTAATACTCAGACACTGGATTATACCTTACATTCTTACATCACACCTACTAGTAGTGAAACAAAAAGTCCTTTAGGATCCCATCACATGCAGTGATTTAATCTCTGTAGTCCCAATACATGTTGGAATAAGAAGGTCCCAGTCCCGCCAGATCTATGGCTTCTTTATGCAGTGGGGCTGGAGGTGGCCAGAGTGTCTGTGCTCCACTATGTGTGGGCTTTAAAACTGTCCACAGGTAGCTGGGTGATGCTGCTGTATGCCAGCAGCATCACCCAGAGAAGACACACATCAGAGAGGTGCAAAGGTAATTTCAAACAACCTTTGCCCCCCTCTTCAAACTCTCAGTTGCATTTCAAGGCTGCATCTCTTGAAAAACACAGCACATGGTCCGGCCCCAGAACTTTAAATTCTCTTCTGAAACAAACAGGGGAGTTGGGTTGCTTGAAGCAGAGCTGTGATATGTTTGCATTGGCTTTTGTTGTTACGAGGTGCACTAATGCAGACTATACCAATTTCTGCTTTCTTGTAACTGCAATCAACCCCCAGCTGAGAGTTCAGGAGGCTATCTTGGAGGAGACAAGAGTAGCTAGTTCCCGAGTGAGAGTAGAGATGTCACGGTTTACTGGACAATTTGAGATTAAAAAAATCCTTGCTCACTACTGTGGGACTCTGCTTGTCTATCTTGACACTGAGGTTTTCCGCAACATTAAACATCTGTGGTCTGATCCTTCCACAAACAGCGGTGTTCAGATGGCTCACCAGTTCCTCCAAGTGTTTTTAATCTTCCTGTTAACATTATTTGTCTTTCTGAATAGAGCTGGAGTCAACGTTTCTAGGTGTTGGAATATGGTGGTGATGGCAAAGGCTGTATCAGAAACATACAATTGAGTATCATCCACATATTGGTGTAACTTGGGCCTTTGGAATCTCATGATCGCCTTAAGTGCTCTCACTTAGATGTTAAAGAGGAGGAATTCAACAACTAGCTGCTTGGATGATGGTGAGAAAATGCCTGCCATGATTCTCTGGACTATGGCTAAGACTAATGAGTGGATCCAGTGTAGTGCTTCACAATTAAGTCCTGCAAGGTTTTATATATGTCACCAGTATTGTATGCCCAATGCTGTTAGAGGCTAGAGAGAGGCCTAACAGTATCAGTATGGAACCACTGGTTCACTGCCAGGAACTGGTCTGAATCCTGGTTGTATAGAATGCAGGAAGCTGCCAGAGGATAGCTGAGGCTTTCTCACTTATCGCAAGGGCCAAGTGATCTTAGCAAGACTTCACCAGCCAATACAGTCAGGGATCCGTTTCAGAAGCAATGGTTTGGACATTTCTGAGAGATTCCAGGGCTTCACTTTGGGTAATCAGTCCAGTTTCTGCCAGCATAAATAGGTACAGCCGTATACTGTTATCAGTATAACAGCTGTATAAACACCCACACCCACAGCCTACAACCCTACTACCTTCCATCTCTACTGGCCATTTTGGCCCCAAATGTAGCTGGTTATGGGAATAGCTTATAGATACAGGGGTTGTTAGGCTACTGCTTGCTCCTCTTTTCTGTTCCCCTGCACTTGGCTCAGGTGGTACCAATAAAGGTCCCCCACCACACTGTATAGCATGTAATCTTCTGGTTAGTCAGGGGAATTGGAAAAAGGACTGGAGTTACCAGGCAGATGGTGGAGAAGAGAGTTTCATTCAAAGAGGCTGGGAGCCACTACCATAAGCTTTAAAATTGTATGCCCTCCCCCTCAGTTTAGCTTTTGAATTAATAACGGTTGCAGGGCTCCCGCCTCGCTCTTCTCATTCTTTCACAGAACTGGCTTTCCCCAGTCAATGCTGCAGAATCTTCCCTCTAGATCCCATTTCTTCTTCCATCTCAGGCCTGCCATTTTGCTCCCAGCCATCAAGCCTTGCCCTCGCTGTGAATAACTGACATACAGCTGCAGCTCCTCCCTTAGGAAGGCAAGTGCAGCTTTTTTGTCAACCTGCATGGAACTTGGAGGGAGGAGGACAGGTTGCAAGAAGGAAGAATTTGGAGGAGGCACTAGGAAGTCAGTCTTTGTGCACATGGCTAAAATGCTAGCTGTAGTTTCAGCATCTCTGTAGACAGTTCTCTTAATAAAGATCCAGATTAGCTGTACAAGCAAGGTGTCCTTTCATGTCATTACTCAACATGCAATACATGAAACAGAGTGGCAGCAATCAGTCAAATGAGACCCGCAGCAAGGAAATGTGTGTCATTAACAGGCAAACAAAACACCATCTAGAAAAAAGAGAAAACAGGCACCATGGAGGAACTCAGATCACCAGGAATGCTGGATTTCCAGACCAAAAATCTTGCTCAACCATGGAAGCAGTGAAAGAAAGACTTGAGTCTGTATACAAAGTTGACCATCAGAGACAAAGATGAGAACATGAGGGAAAATGTTGTTTACTATCTCACTGGGGAAAAAAAGATGAAAAGTGAGTCAGACACTATTGCCAGGAATAATGCCCATGAGAGGGGCAACTGATAGAAGTAGTTTGAGAGTCTTGTGACCCCAGATTAAATGAAACTGTTGAGAATATTTAAAAAAAAAATCCCACCAGAAAACCAAGAAACAAGAGGGAAGATACTTACATTACAAAAGCTGATAACTCTCACATCCACGTGTAACTTTGGAGATATAAAAGAGTCTTGAATTAGAGACATGATTGTTTATTAGATGCCCGATTCCATTTTACAAAAGAGATTTTTGAGAAAAACAGGGTCTAACCTTAAAGAAATGCCTCTAAATAGCAAGCGCTGCTGAACTGTCCAGGAAAAGGCTCAAAACAATGACAGCTGCTAGTGCAGAACAAGTACACAGGCTCAACCTAAAGGAACCAAGGAAACAGGGCAGATAGAGACTTACTGAGAATGTCGGCATCATGGTCTAGCGTACCTACGGTGGAAAGTAACACAAAAGGCAGAAAGAAAAATACCCAGCCCCTCTGCAACAGTGCAACTTCTTTATATCCCAATGCCACAGTTACTCCAGGCATTAAAAAAAAACATAACATGTAGTAATTGAGGATGCAGAGACATTGAAGAGGAAGATGTCTTCTGTGTGACTTTAGCAGATCCAAAGTCTCTCAATGTACATACATTGCAGAAGAAGGACATCAGCTATTCAACTGCCATATTTGCAACTATACTATTAGATCAATTATCAATTTATCCAGCTGGATTGTGGAGCTGGCTGAAAAGTAATCCCAGTAACAAGGATAAGCAGCAATAGCCAACTGGATTGTGACCAAATCCACATGTGACCAAAGTAGGTCTTGGTTGAAGTAATTTTGTGTCTCACAAACACAATAATGAATCAGGAATAGGAGTTTCTACCCACACAAAGCTGGATCTCTTTGGCCATTCACCAGAATATATAATCTATGGCTGCTGCAATAGTGGCCTACATAGCATCTTGTGATTTAAGGGCTTGTCTACATGGTGCATTACTTCACGCCAGAGAGGTATACAGTGTAGTCTGTGCTAGCACATCATGTACTAACTGGCCTATGTGGACCTTGCTGGCATGCACTAAAAGCTCCCTAGTGTATGTTAATACAGTCCCGTTTCAAATTAACGTGGGCCAATTAGTGTACAACATGCTAGTGTGGACTAAAATTTATACCTCACTGGTGCAGACTAAAGCACTGTGTAGACAAGCCCTCGTACGTTTCAATGGTCAAATGATTTTAATCTTTATAGGACATTCATTCATTATCTTTTCATTCAGCACCATTTAAGACCAACGATTTAAGGCATCAGTTTAAGGCAACTCACTGCATATGTGGTAATATATCAAATAAAATGAGGTGTAAATAAAATAACAAATGGTGTTGCAGAAGAAGAGAATGGGGCAAAATATTCCAAACCCCTTCACCACTAGGTTATCTTTCATTGAACCTAGCATAAAAGTAACAGGGAACAGTGAGTGCCCAGGTTCAGATGCTCAGGGCCACAGCTGCAAAAAATAAATAAAAAGATTCAAGCACACACATGGTATTAAGAAAAAGGAGACTCCAAGGCCCCCTTCCTTAAGCTCTCGCTATAAATCCTGTTGTGTACATTTTATTTGGCAGCAGGCTATTTCAGTATATAACACTGACATTTTTCAAGTAAGTCAGCCATGATTTTGGACCCAAAAATACTGAGAAGGGTGATGATGTCTTCCCCTTAATTTCTTCATTCCTTATTAGTCTCTGTGATAATAAAGGAACTTTTATTTTAATTCTTATTTTGAAAGTTTCTGAAGTGGAGCTTTATATTAAGAATCACAAAAACTGATCAAGAGTTACTAATACAAAATCACTCAATTAACAAAACCTTTCCACATTGGTAATGCCATTAATAACTCTGTCACACGTGTGGACTCAGGTGTCATGATAATTACAATCAATAATGGCTCTACCCTCTTTGAAATGGATTATCATGGCTCCGTCCATAGTTACTGAAAGACTGCTAGAGCTATTCAGATTTCCACCTGAAAATTTTTCATTCCTTAGAAAGTCTCTGTAAATTAGATGGTTGTCATAAGTGCACAATTTTATTTCACAGAAAAATTCAAGCCACCAAAACACCCACAGCCTTTCTTCAGCTGCTATACCAGCCTATTTTCTGTGGTAGTGTTTATTTTGTGGTGGATTTTAGGCAGTGGCTCTTCATAAGTATGGATAATATGGAACATTTCAATCCCAACAGCACCACTCCATGGCATGCAGAGAGGAAAAAGCTCCAGTGTGTAACTATATTGTCCACATTCCTCATCCTTTCACTCCCGCACCATAGTCTGGAAGAGGTGCTTCCTCACCCCACCCTGGATTTGGATTTCTGGCCGCCAGAGTCATATTTGTCTGATAGCCTTATTTTCTTTTGTCACTGTAACAAAGGTGAGCACATTAACCCATTGCAATCACTGACCACCCAACCTATTGTGATTAAATACAAATCATGAGATATAATCAAACTTTTACCACCAAAAACATTTTGTGGCCATATATGGCATTTAATCCAAATCAAAATTATTTGTGGGAAAATGTCAAATGTAATGACATTTCCCCAACTTTTATAGGAAAATTCAAATTGAAATGCTTTGTTTCAAGCATCCACATTTCAAATGTTGAACCATTCTGATTAAAAGTGTTGACATTTTTCAGTTCCAAATAGAAATTTTTCAGAACTTTTCCTTCTGTGAAAGTTTTCAATGTTTAGACTTTTCATCCTGTTTTGGAGAGAAAACAACTGTTGAATATCAGAATTTACTGAGTGATGGGAATTCTGTTTTCTGAATAGCTCTCCAAGTCATACTGTTTGTTAGTGTGGTAAAGAAACCCATAAATATCAGATTTCAGAAATGTGTCACTTGTTATGACAGAGTTAATAACAGTGGATCATTTGCCAGAATAGTGAAGTTCAGCTCTTGCTTCTCTGCTACATTTTTGGAGGCCAATGGTGAGTGTTATTGTAAGTTTAATATTAAACACATAGCTTATAGTCACAATGCACTTGTAAAATAGAATATTAAATTCACAGGCATTAATTGCCTAGTAATGAGGAAGCATTGTAATATATGTGAGCACAACAAGACAAAGGTTGCCACATGCTGTTAAAATATTTACCTTTTAAAATATATTGACACCCATGCATTTGATGATAATAATAATAATAATAATAATAATAATAGTTAACACTTACATAACACAACTTCAGTGTAAGGATCATAATTCATGTCTTCAGTGTAAGGATTAGTTAAGATTATAAAGACCTTTGTGTCTGCCATGTACGTAAATAAATGTTTGTACTGCTTTTGAACATGGGGAAACTGAGGCATAGAGCCATATTGATTTGTCAGAGCCCACACAGCATCTCAGTACCAGCAACAGAACTAGAACTCAGGAATTCCTGGATTCCACTTGTGTACTACCTTCTGAGTCAGCAGTCCTGAACCACTGCCCCAGCCAGGTGTTAGAAAGAACTAAACCACTGGTGTTGCCATTCAATGGCATTATAACATTCCAAAGAACCCCACTGCCAAGCAACTGCCCCATACAGTTGCTTGTGATCATTAGAGGGCAAATGATGCATTTTGCAAGAGGAGGGGGTTTAGGTTTTGCTTAGAGTAAACTGTTCTCTTTCTAACCTGAAAGCGGCATAGCATTGCTATGCACGGTTAGTTTCCACGTTTTCCATCACAACTGGCTGCATTTTAAGTGATGGATGAAGGGATTTCAGTCCACTTTGCCAAAGCCAAACTCTGGTTTATTACCTAAATTGGCTCTGCAGCAGGCCTGTTGAAAGTTGACTCACTGCTTGGGAGGAGGAGATAGAAAAAGGGTCCTTTACAGCTGCTAGAGAAATGAAGATTTGTAAGTAAATTATGCAAATGAGCTAGCTTTCCTCCCAGCAGCTCTCAACATATGCTCGACTCCTATGCCTTCTACTGGGGAGTCACTGCAGTTAGACCTGGTCAGAAAACTAATTTTCCACCCCCCGCCCCAAATTGAGATAAAGAAAACCAAAGCAAACAAACAAAACCATCCTGAATCTGGACAAAAAGCCAAAAATTCTAATCTTTTTGCAGAATAAAATTGTCCTAAAAATGATTTTGGTTTAATCAAAACATTTTGTTTTGATCAAATTGAAATATTTCATTTTGATTTTGACCATTTTTTTAAAAGGTTTTATATATAGTTTAAACATTAAAGCAAATTTTGTGGTTTTGAAATGAAAAATTGAAGCTTTGCATTCCAAAAAATTGAAATGGGACATACTGAATTATTCAAAAAAAATTTCTTTCAACTTTTTTCAAAACTAAATTTTGTTAAATCTGATCCAATTTCACACACACACACACACACACACACACACACACACACACACACACACACACACACATATGCACACACAAACATGTTCGTTAAAATTACATTTTTCCAATGGAAAATATTTTTTCTAGGAACACTTCAACCAGCTCTAACTGCAGCCAAATTGTACTCTGTGAAAAGTGGGATGGCATTCTGGT
Organism: Chelydra serpentina; assembly: GCA_037349315.1. Lineage (NCBI taxonomy): Eukaryota > Metazoa > Chordata > Testudines > Chelydridae > Chelydra > Chelydra serpentina. The sequence continues at coordinate 112,393,166 of JBAIAC010000004.1, forward strand.
CTTTTGACTTGGTGGTGGTGGTGGGGACACAGAGGGATAGTGGTGTCCTCCCTGCAGCTTCTTCGCCCAGTCACTAGTACCAGGGTGCAATTCAGGCTAACGGGTCCTGATTAAGAACCGTGGTTCAAAGCGCCATGTTGAGGCTATTAATCTGACAGACTGTTTTAGGCTTCATAATCCATTCAGTTTCACCAGCTGTAAGGCCTCCTTCCAGCTTGGATTGTGGGAAGACACTGTCTCCCCAGCACCTTTATACTTTATACCATTACATACTCAGCATGAGTAAAGCTGGCAGAATCTGATCAAGAGAGTTTTCCCACTTGGATCCTTTGGAATGAAAGCTGTCCTCTGCATTTAAGATATTGTTAATAATACATTCTCTGTGTGTGTGTGTGTGTGTGTGTACGCGCGCATGTGTGTGTGTGTGATTGGAGCTGATGCATCTGAAAGCAGAAACAGGATGAATGTGATCCAATTTACATTTTAAATATATCAAAATTTTAAAATGTAAAACAATGCACATTAAGGAAAATGTCAAAGCAATTCATAATATAAAACCTGTTTACACGTTGCAAGATACACCGATCATATCAAGTTGTTACTCTTTCAACATTGCATTGATTGCCAATTGTATAAATTCTCATTTCATATTAATATTCAGTGTTCATATTGCATGTGGACACTATGTGAACATGAATGTTCACATTGTCATATTGTTATGACAATAGGGTTCATTTTTTATAACTTCCATAAATTTTCTATGAAGCTATAAACTAGCTTTTTCACTGGCATCATAGTTTTCAGAAATGCATGAAATATGTTGTGTAGAGTGTATCAACATAAAAGAACAAAAGGACTATCTAATCGTATTTGTTTATGTTATGATATATGTATATAGATATTTAGTATGGTATGTTTTATGATTCCTGAGATGCACTCATAAGAGAATGCCTTAAAATAATGTAAGAATGTATATTGGTTAATGAATTTAAACAGGTGAGAATTTGCAAACAACAATTATACGAACCGGGTTCTGTGTAGTACACTAGAACTGACACAAGAGTTTATTGAGTGAACTGTTAGACTTTTGCGTTTGGTTAAGTAATCATGATAATATTTGATTACAGAATGCTACAGACAAGGTTCTGTTGTTTTATAGGATGAGAATACCACTTCCAGCCTTTTTAAACAATCTACCGTAATCAGTGCATACAACCTAGTTACTGGCTAATCATCAAATAATCCTATTCTTTCAAAAATTTACTTTTGTCCAGGAGGCAATTGGCAGTTCCAATGGGATAAGTGATACACACTTTGCTTTTAGAATTTTGTCACCTAATGCACAGGGAAATACTTTAAAATTTAATGTTCTACTTGCTAGTTCATAGCATGCAGAATTCCTGCTCAAGCAATGCCGAGAGAGAGAGAGAGAGAGAGAGAGAGAGAGAGAGAGATGCCAGTATGTCCTTTCTTGTGCAAGATAAATGAAAGACGCCTCCAGGGATTTTGGCAAGATGTCGCTGTCCAGGTACCAGCATGGATAGTTCAGACACCCATTTACTGGAAGTTCAGACACCACAAAAGGGCTGTAATTCACTAGACAACAATTTTCCTTGTAATCAGTGGGATCTTACCTAGTAAATCAGTGCAGTAAAGTGGGGGCATTCAGATTGATTTGGTGACATAATTTTCTTGGGCCTGTGTAATTATGTTTCCAATTATCAACTGGGTTATGGCCTGTCATTTTTTCAGTGACAGTCACAAAGAGATAAACTATAGCATAGTTATTCACATTAGGTAAATATTATACATAGAAAATAAATTCAATTAGTTTGGTTGACTACCAAGCAATCCTAGTAGTGGCTTTCACTGATCTTTTGGCAGTAAACAATTTAGTTAGCCAGCAGTGATCACTCCTTACAATATATGGTCATCTCTGCAGGTAGTTACAGAAATGTTGTACTCTCCAATAGCACGCCAATTTTTTCCTCTCTGTGACTCCTTTCTCTCAGTGTCATTTACGACCCATGGGGCAAATGAAAGTGTAGTTCCTTCACCATTATTACCTATCTGAGTAAGTACTCAATCCATTTTCACTCGCATCTGTACTGAATACTATTTTGCTGTCAGGATTAAATCCATTTAGGATTCAAATAAGCATGATATCCCGTCTGGCCTAAGAAAAACTTTTGGCAAATGATGTCCCATTTTTATTAGTGATTTCTTTTACAATTTCTTCTTAACAACGTTTAGTTTGGGACAAAATGACCCACACCTTTCCAGTAATATTCACAGATGCCCTTGTCTGAGTGTAGCTCTTCTTTTCAATCTGCTTTCCCAAAGTCAGGTTTTGGTTCAGTTTATTGCACTGTAACAAGTCATCTAAACTATGTAACAGAGCGTACACCAAGTTGGTATTTTTCACCTATCACAGTGAGTGCACAACGCTCTATCATCTGTAGTATCTTTCTTAAAGTTGCATTATGTTATTCTTGAGTTGTTCCATCACCTTGAAAATTCTGTGCTTCATTATTTGGAATAGAGAAGCAGATGAAATATGGTAATTACAAAGGGCATATATATGCCCTTCGACAATCCTTCAGATGTTACAAATGCGGTGCAATTTCAATACTTCAGTCAAAGTTATTTGATGATATACAGATGATAGTCCAATATAGTGAACACATTAGTAGCTTTCAGGCTGGTCAGTGTTACTTTTATTTTGGAAGGGTTGGGGGCTATTCCAGCAGTAATTTATGACACTGATGGCAGCAGCAAAGCTGCATTGGCCAGTTAGTGAGGGAGGAGATGAAGAAATGTGGATCCAACAATCCTTCCCTTCCCTCCCCACTCCGCTCCAGGTTGGGAAGATGCTCTGTTTTCTCCTGTGTACCTGAGCCCAATATCCAAGTAGCCAGCATAGGTGTGAAAATGGGATTCTTGTTCCCTCTTATGCCTTTGTTAAGGTGTATAGTCCAAGCCACAGCCTAGCCTTCATTTTGTAATGTTTTTTGTCAACTTGTGCATTTGGGATTTGTTACTTAACATAATTCCTATTGAATGCGTAGGAGATACTGATATTGTATCTTTAATGGATGCCTCAGTTCTTTTAAGTAGTTCAACAGTCTAAGCAAGGATTAAATCATTCTCTACTAGTAAGCATTCTCTACCTTTGGAATTATTTGACTTTTCAATTGTGATCTGATCACAAATAATTTTCTCATATAATCTACCCAAATTACATGCAGACACTAATTCACATAAAACGATTCTCTAGCAGTCGGTTCTCCAGAATTTTGGTTTTCCATTGGAAATAGCAAAATTCTGCCACAACATAAGACCAAAATGCTCATAAAGAACAATAAATGCTTTATCCAGGCTTGTTAAAACAGGTGGAACGTGTGGCATAGCAGGTAAGTTGTAAGGAAGGAAAAGTGCTTTTGTCCTGCTGAAATGAAATCACTGTTGATCACCGCTGCAAGTGATTTCTACTGCCCTCTTCCTCATGTCACACACGTGTCACTCTCATATCCTCATCCTTGGTAACTCCAATGTCCATACGCATGTCCTATCTGATTCTCTAGGCTCAACCTGTCCTTCACCTCTTTTTCCCCCTGCAACTTCAGATCCATTCTCCCCACTCACTAAAATGGCCAGTTATTTCATCTGCTCTTCATCAAGGACTCTCCTTCTCTACTCTCTCCATTGCTGAATTCCCCTCCTCTGACCACATCACCACCCACCTGTTCTTTGTTCTTTTTTCAGATTTTAGGCTCTCTGGGACATAGACTGTGCCTTCTGTTTTGTAGACCTTCCCGTACAATGGGGCCTCACTCTTGCTTAGAGCTTCTGGAATATAAACATGTAATAGCAATTCACGCAATGTAACTTCTACTGGTAATGAACTAGCTGGCTCTTTAGCATGCAAGTGTGGAAAAATACAGGTGAAGTATTGGTCGCTGGCTTAATTTTCTGTAGAAACTGTAAAAGCAGGCAGACAAAAGCAGGAGAAGTTGTCATTGCTGGAAATGTTGACAAAGCAAACAAGTAGTTAATGACAGTAGATTGCATTCTTTATTCAAGGAAACCTCACAAAAATATAGCTCTCCAATGCCTGGTTATTTTCTTTTGCCTGTCTCTGAACCCATTCCCCAAGCACTCTTTGATGGTCTCCATTACTACGTGACATTACGTACTGTAGTACCATTTGGCTCCATGTCTGAGGAAGGAATACACCATGAATTTGGCAAAAAGAGTGATGTGTGTGCACAAAGTCAGAGACCCAAGGGGGAATCCAAGTGTCAATACTGTATGCCGACTGATGAGTGCAACAAGTTGGTGCAGAAATCCAAACCAGTCCAAATTCTCGCGGCTCAATCACCAAATCTTGCCAGGCCATTTAGCAACTGCTGTAACTAAAATTGTTTTAGATCTATAGATTTTAAAGCCAGAAGTGAGCGTCAGAGGCTAGTATGACCTCCTGAATAACACAGGTCATAACATTTCACCCAGTTCCCCTGCTTAAAACCACTAATCTCCACCTGAGTCCATCAAGCGTTTATGTCTTTGTTGTGCAGATACAAAATAGTGAGGCACTTGTGGAATGTTGCCAGGCTGAAAATTCGCTGTTCTAATTTCAGGCCTTCAGTGACTTTCTGTAAAAAGTCCCCGTATCAGGTACTGGGATTGAGTCCTATGGAGAAATGGACTGAAATAGACTACTTTCTCAAAGGACTCTGTTTTAGTTAAGTATCCTGAGAAACTTCTGGATCTTTGTCATTCACCTCTAATAGATGGTATTTTCTTCCGACCTTGTAAGCTAAGATTAGAACCTCACAGGGGAGGAACGTGAGGAAAGAGGCACATATCCTACCTTATTTAAGAGTGCATTTTCAGGCATTTTCTCCCAAACTAACCAAGCAACTATAGAAGGCAAGGAAGAATAGAAAAGACAACACCAGGGACTGAGGGAAGGTTCCGAGAATAGATCGTGTCATTGAATGAAACAAACTATAAGTGTCTAGATGTGATATCTGAATCCTGGTGAAGATGAGTAACAGAATATGGAGGATGGTGCCAAGATCTATCATCTGATATGGATGAGGAACTTGATAGAAGTGTCTCCTCAGACCCTAAGCCATCAGCTCCTATTCAGGTCCAACATCGAAGTACAGAGTAGATGGCTTCTGATGCACAGCAAGTCCAGTCCTTTTGCACAAGGGCTGTGCTCCAGCTTCCGACTCAGTATACTATGTGGTCTTGAGCCAATCCATTGCCTCAGCCCAATGAACTGCCATCGAGCTAACACTAGTGATTGCTCACTCAGTGCCATCTTCATTGTTGTTGCTGATGATTCTTGACATTGCATCCAAGCTTCAGCTTTGCACCAAATTTGTCAGCAGCAAAGCCATGGGATGGAGTCCTTTTTCAGACCTGAAACAATCCTATTCAAATGACTCCTCAAAGCTGTGCTTACTGAAGCCATAGCATCTAATTGCCTCCTTGGGACTCATCATTAGCACCAAGTAGAAGGATAAAACATAATAAAGTACTCAGAGGACAGTATTTTAAAGATTTGTCAACAAGTGAAACCCTATTCCCCCATCCCTAGTCCCAGGAACTCAGGGATATAGGGCAGTCTCTCTCTTCATAACTTTGGTCATGGTGTTATGGAAGTGTGGTGACACATACGACCTCCTAGGGATAGCTGCTTTCAACAGTTCGGTTTGCATGCGATGTAGCACGTGGAAGCCAAAAGAAGGGACCCGAGGATGCAATTTAATTCAGGGAACCATTCCTAGGTACAAGAGAAAGGCATGCATGCTTCATGCCGGTAACAAAAAAGAGAGCATCTCTGGGTCAGATTACTCTATCCTTAGTCACAGTAAGTATCACTTCACTCTGTGAGCAGTCCCACTGAAATCAGTGTGGGTATCTGTGCAGCCAGAGACTGTTCATGTGAGTGAATCTGGCAGACTCTGGTCCTTCATTAACCCAAACTAACACATCAGCATTAGTGATGTAATGTCTATCAAGTAGAAGACTATGATTATTACATATGGTGATATTTGTCCCTCTGTCAAAAAAAAATAATCTTGGACTATTCTTCGCAGATTCAACATTTACCCACACACTATTTACTTTGGCTATTTTGTAAAGTGTTCTGCACAAGAATGAAAGAAGTACAAATAACTGAAAAGTACAATGAGATATGAATTTCTGAAAATAATTTTGGGCCATTCAGTCCAGCTGTGCATTTCTTTCACTGGTTCCTACACACAAGTAGTCAATTATGTGAGCAGACATGATTCCGGGAAACATTTAAACAAGATAAGTTTGCTTCAAAACTCTCAATATCATTTACATACAGTGTTGTGCCTTTGTATTAGCTTGGCTTACTTTGAGACTGAAATGAATAATTTTTACTACAGCTGTGTATTTGTAGCTGGTAAAAGGGTGCTGAGTTGAGAAAATGGACAGAAATTATGTATGTACTTTCTAATTGCATACACATGGCAACTGTACATTATGGTTCTAACTGACATGCTAGTAAACAGCCAAAATACCAGCTTTAACCCAAATGTCTTGCAGTGGTTTACAGATCTTTCTCCCCGCCCCCTTTTAAAATACATGCTGCCATAAAGTTTTGCCTGTGTGTTTCCTTAAATCTTGCCTCCCCCTGCTGGTTGTGCAAAATGGAATGCATATAGAATGAGTAAAAACACTCCATAAAAGATAGATGACACCAGAGAATCTCCCATGCTAAGAAATCAAGGTCACAATCCTACAACTGGATTATTGTGGTCAAATCTCTGTACCTGCACAGAGACCCTTTGTCTTCAGTGGAACTCCACATGAATACAGAGTCTGTCTGCACAGATCCAGTTGCAGAAGCAGGGTCAAGGAAACCACATATATACATTGAAGCCTCATTTGAATCTGGACACACCTAAATTGATTTGGCTTTTTTCCTTTAGTTCAAAAACATGGTGTGATGAAATCTGAACACAAAAGGTATACAACATTCACATGGCCTACGCATGTCTTGGTAAAGTTAAAAATGCACATCGGAAGAACACTATGTTAGATTCCACATCCTACAAATCATTACTGAATGACTCAATATATAGTGAAAAAAAATGTAAGTTAGTATATTTGGTAAGTTATAAAAAATATATTGAGCAACCAGCATTTTACTCTTCTAAAATCTTAATTGCCCTTAACTATGATAGTTGTATTTATATCCTATTTTCACCTATTTATTTTGCATCCTTTATGTTTACCGAATGACTACATTAATGCTGATAATGTTTTGCTAAATCAAACATATATGAACCACAGGATCTATAATTTTCAGAACTATGTCTACATGGGCTGCAATTTACATTAAATTGCTATGTTTTGGTTAAATGGCACCTTAGTTCCCAAGCAAGTCTTTGAATAGTTGTTTCTTTAATTATTATTTAATTTTGTGGTTATGACTGGTTTTCAGTTAAAGAGGGTACTACTGACAAATTCAATTAAATGAAAATAGAGGACTTAATGGTCCATGCTAATGATTCATTTCATACATAATATTTTATCATTTTCTGTGCAAATTTGTAATGAGTGCTTAGCTTGTATTAATAAATGCTTACATTTAGGCTACCAAAAGTATAATGATTAAAATACTTTGCTAATATTTGTTTATACGTGCTTTAAAAACAAGTAACTGTTTCCTTTCAAATAGTTCTATTAGCATATCTTTTTTTACAAAAATTGATACCTTGGCACGGAGAAAGAATAATAGGAAGAGAGATTTAATGAAAAATCCCTGGGAATATTTTAATAGATTACGATATGCCTCTGGTATGTTCAGGAAAGCAAACTTTCAATAATTATGACAATTTTTTCAACAAATGATCTTATTTTGGAACTTTAAATAAAGAAAAAATGTATGGAATATTGCCATTCCAGCTATTTAAACAGACCAAATGATCTCTTTGTTGCACTGTGGAGAGTGAAATTCTGGTTTCTTTTGTTTTAAAAACAGATGTTAAGTCTTTTTTTAAAAATACCTGTTACGTGTGGCTAGCGTTTTTTTGTCATTGTTAATGAAGATCTACTGTCTTCCAAAGTGAATGGTAGTTGTGGCCCTAAGTGATTTATGTGCTTTTGAAAGTCTCATCCAAAATCTTCCCTACTTGAGTTTCAGTCCATGATGCTTGCTAATATTCTGGAGGTGTATGGGTTGCAACCTGTTGGTTAGATTCAGGCCCCTGAAATTCAGCAGGGAAATATTGGGGCTATCTTTGGAGATGCCTTCTTATGGAGAATGATAAAGTGCCAGCTTTCTTTAACAAGGAATTATTAGAATCTTACTCAGGAAACCAGCTCTTGACATTGACAGTATTTCTAAGTATCACTCATTTTAAAAATGGCTATTTTGGGGGACTTTCCATTGACAAGGTTATCGCAAAAGAACTTTCCAGGTCTCTTTAACCCTAGTGAATCTGGTTTTAAATTTCCTTATAGTATGGAACTGCACTGATAATATTGTTTGATTTTCTCCCAGTGACATGTGAAGACCAGGTGTCCATGCTTATTTTAGATCTATTAGTTACATTTGACCAACCAGTGATGGTGACATTTTTGCAGACTTTTGCAAGGGCTAAAGGACCTTTTTGCAAGGGTTGTTTGCATGGCTCGCAAATTGTTGGATTTGACACTTGGTCATCTACCCTTACAGTTTTCTTATGCAGAATTCTTCAAGGCGCCATGCCTTGTCACAGTAGAGCTGGCTGGAAAATAAGATTTTGTTCACTGGAATTTTTTTTAATTTTTGTCTACCTTTTTTCGTTTTCCGATGAAGAATGAAAAATTTTAGATTTCAGTTTTTTGAAAAATTGAAAATTGAATTTTTTTGAAAAAAAACCCCAAACACTTTTCATGAAAAATTGTTTAGTCAAAACCCTAATTTTACATAAACAAATGTTTAATGGAAAATATTCAGTCAGTCCTATGACATACCTTGTATTCATCTTCTACGTGGGAACGTACAACCACCATGACACCCAAATCTTTTTCAGAGTCACTGCTTCCCAGGATCGACTTCCCCAACCTATGAGAATGCCCTACATTCTTTGTTCCTAGATGTGTATATTTACATTTAAATATTATTAAAATACTTGTCGTTGCCTTGAACCTAGTTTATCAAGTGATCTCTGTATTCAGTGACCTGTACTCGTCATTATTTAGCACTCCAGTTTTTATACCATCAGCAAACTTTATCTGTGATGATTTTATGGTTTCTTCCAGGTCATTAATAAAATGTTACATAATATCAGACTAAGAACTGATCCTTGAGGGATCCCACTGGAAACACACCCATTCGATGTTAATTCCCTGTTGACAGTTACATTTTTAAACCTATCAGTTAGTCAGATTTTAATCCATGTAATGTGTCCATGTTAATTTTATATATTTTTAGTTTTTTAATTGAAACATCATGCAGTACCAACTCAAATGCCTTACAGAAGTCTATTATATTAACACTAATATAGTTATCAAGCCAACTTGTAATCTCATTAAAAAATCATGTTACTTTGACAGGATCTATCTTCCATAAACTCATGTTGACTCACATTAATTATATTACTTCCTTCAATTCTTTATTAATCTAGTCCTGCATCAGCATCAGCCACTCTATTATCCTGTTCAGGATCTACATCAGGCTGACAAGCCTATAACTACCCAGGTCGTTCCATTTACCCTTTTTAAATAAAGGCAGAACATTAGCTTTCTTCCACTTTTCTGGAAATACCCAAAACTTATTAAAAATCTATATTAATGGTCCAGTGTACTCCTCAGCCTGCTCTTTTAAAACTCTTGCATCCAAGGTATCCGGACCTGCTGGTTTTAAAATATTGAACTTTAGTAACTGATGTTTAACATCCTCCTGTGATACTAGTGGAATGGCAATAATGGTACCATCATATGTCTTTACTACATCATCTATTTTTCCCTAATACAGAACAGAAATATTTATTGAACACGTCTGGCTTTTTTGCATTATTATTGAAGATTCTATCATTTCCATCTAATAATGGACCAATATCATTTTTAGAATTATTTTGGTACCTAATATACTTAAACTTCTTATTGTCCTTATCTCTACTGGCCATATATTTCTCCTTGTTTCCCTTTGTTTCCTTTATCAATTTTCTACAATGCCTAGCTTCTGATTTATATTCATTACTATCAACCTTCCTTTGTTATATATATTTTTATAGCTGCCTTCACTTCCTCTCTAGCCAATTTTTAAAAAGCAATATGACCTTCTTCCTCAATTTTTGTGCTTTTTGGGTATTTAGTAAAGTATTCTTAAACAATTTCCAAATATCATTCATATTTTTGCTGATTAAATTCCTCCTCTCAGTTGATTTGGTTCATAATTGAGCTTTGTGAAATTGGCCCTTTTAAAGCACTAAGTGTATGTGTGTGTGTTTGTGTGAAAGAGAGAGAGAGAGTCATCACTTGATCACATTTATAATGTGCAAACAGAATAAAATCCAGAACAGTGATCTCTATATTTGCGTATTTTAAATATGATCAAGTGATGATCACTTATACCTAAGTTACCATTAATTTTTAGTTCTGTGATCAGTTCCTCTTGATCTGTGAAGACAAGCTCTAATATAGAATTCCTCAATGTTGGATGCAACGCTTTTTGAGTTAGGAAATTGTCATCTATATTATTTAAAAATTCCAAGGATGTTTTAATACTGGCAACATGAAACCTCCAGCATATGTCTCTCCAACTGAAGTCCCCTGTGATCATGCAGCTCTCTTTCCTATACATTATAGAGAGGTACATAAGGAGCTGGTCATCCTGTTCCCTAACATGATTTGGTGGTCTGTAACAGACAATAACTAATATCCCATCTTGTGCTTTATCTGTTATGACATTAATCCATAAGCATTCAAGATCATTTTCTTCAGAGTTATCAGTGACTCAGAAACAGGAAATTCCATTTTTAACATAGAGTGCTATTCCCCTCCCAACTTTGCCCAATCAATCCTTCCTAAATAGGCTATAACTAGGGCCCTACCAAATTAACAGCAATGAAAAACATGTCACGGACCATGAAATCTGGTCTCTACCCGTGAAATCTAGTTTTTTGTGTGCTTTTACCCTGTACTATAAAAATTTCACAGGGGAGACCAGCGTTTCTCAAATTGGGAGTCCTGACCCAATAGGGAGTTGGGGGCAGGGGGTGTCACAAGGTTATTTTAGGTGGGTCACAATATTGCCACCCTTACTTCTGCACTGTCGTCAGAGCTGGGCAGGAACAAAGAATGCAGGGCATTCTTACAGGATGGGGGACTCAATTCTGGGAAGCAGTGACTCTGAAAAAGATTTGGGTGTCATGGTGGTTGTACATTCCCATATACAAGCTGAATATAAGGTATGACATAGGGCTAATTGAATATTTTCCATTAAACATTTGTACAGTATATGGCATTACCTGTTTCTGGCATTTCAGAGCTGGGCGGCCGGACAATGGCAGCTGCTGACTGAGGGCCCAGCTCTGCAGGCAGCAGTGCAGAAGTAAGGGTGGCAATACCACACCATGTCATCCTTACTTCTGTGCTGCTGCTGGCGGCTCTGCCTTCAGAGCTGGGCTCCCTGCCAGCAGCTGCTGCTCTCCAGCTGTTCAGCTCTGAAGGCACCATCACCACCAGCAGGAGTGCAGAAGTAAGGGTAGCTGTACCGCAACCCTCCCTACAATAACTGCTTTTTAGGTGAGGACCCCTACAATTACAACTTCATGAAATGTCAGATTAAAATAATGAAATCATGAAATTTATGATTTTTAAAATCCTATGACCGTGTAATTGATCAAGATGGACCATGAATTTGGTAGGGCCCTTGTTATAACATTGATTTTAAAATTCCAATCATGGGAATTATCCCACCAGATTTCGATTATACCAACTAGATCATATTTGTGCTAATAGATAAGCAATTTCAATTCTTCTTGTTTGCATTGGTGTATAGGAAATTAAAGAATTTCTTTTCTTTGTGTCCTTTATTTCTTTGATTAGTTTTGTTCTCAATATTTCAATTTCATTCTGAGTACTCTTATCTTAGGGTATGTCTACACTACGAGACTAGTTCGATTTTTCTTAAACCGAACTTGTGAAACCGATATTGCAAAGTCGATCATGCGAATCCACAGCAAGGACATTAAATCGAATTTGTGAGTCCACAGCAACGGGGCAAGCATCGACATTGCAAGCGGTGCACTGTGGGTAGCTATCCCACAGTTCCCGCAGTCCCCGCTGCCCACTGGAATTCTGGGTGTAGCCCCCAGTGCCTTCTGGGGCCAAAAATGTGTCGAGGGTGGTTATAGGTAAATGTCGTCACTCGACCCACACTCCCGCCCTCCCTACGTGAAAGCGCCGGCGGGCAATTAATTCGCACCCTTTTCCAGTGATTGACAGCTCGGACGCCACAGGACAGTGAGCATGGAGCCCTCCGTGATTATCGCTGCTGTTCTGTCCATTGTCAACACCTCGCGCCTTATCGTCCACCTTTTCCAGAGGCAGATGAAGAGAAATCGGGCGAGGAGGCAACGGAAGCTCCGGGAGGACATGAACTCTGAGAGGGGCACAGACCTCTAGCAAAGCACGGGACCCCGGCCCGTAGAAATCATGGTGGCAATGGGGCACGTTGATCCTGTGGAACGGCGATTCTGGGCAAGGGAAACAAGCACTAACTGGTGGGACCGCATAGTGCTGCAGGTCTGGGATGAATCCCAGTGGCTGCGAAACTTTCGGATGCGTAAGGGCACTTTCCTGGAACTTTGTGAGTTGCTGTCCCCTGCCCTGAAGCGTCAGGACACCCGGATGCGAGCTGCCCTGACTATCCAGAAGCGAGTGGCCATAGATCTGTGGAAGCTTGCAACTCCTGACAGCTACCGGTCAGTCACGAATCAATTTGGAGTGGGCAAGTCTACCGTGGGGGTTGCTGTGATGCAGGTAGCCCATGCAATCATTGACCTTATGCTCTCAAAGGTAGTGACCCTTGGAGACGTGCAGGTGATCATAGATGGCTTTTCTGCTATGGGATTCCCAAACTGCGGTGGGGCTATTGATGGGACACACATCCCTATCCTGGGACCGGACCACCAGGGCAGCCAGTACATTAACCGAAAGGGCTATTTTTCTATGGTGCTGCAAGCACTAGTGGACCACAAAGGACGTTTTACCAACATCAATGTCGGATGGCCGGGCAAGGTTCATGATGCTCGTGTTTTCAAAAACTCTGGTCTGTTTAGACGGCTGCAAGAGGGTGTTTATTTCCCGGACCGCAAAATAACTGTTGGGGATGTGGAGATGCCTATAGTGATCCTTGGGGACCCAGCCTACCCGCTAATGCCCTGGCTCATGAAGCCATACACAGGAGCCCTGGACACTGAAAAGGAGCTCTTCAACTACCGGCTGAGCAAGTGCAGAATGGTGGTGGAGTGTGCCTTTGGCCGTCTCAAAGGTCGTTGGAGAAGCTCACTTACTCGCTCCGATCTCAGCCAAACAAATATCCCCATTGTGATTGCAGTGTGCTGTGTGCTCCACAATCTCTGTGAGAGCAAGGGGGAGACATTTATGGCGGGGTGGGAGGTTGAGGCAAATCGCCTGGCTGCTGATTACGCACAGCCGGACACCAGGGCAATTAGAAGATCACAGCGGGACGCGCTGCGCATCCGGGAAGCTTTGAAAGCTAGCTTCCAGAGCGAGCGGGGTAACCAGTGACTGTTACGCTTGTTTAAACAGAAGCTGAACCTGCCCCCGTTTCTTTACCCAGTTTCTGTTGCCTATCCTCTCCAATTACCAACCCCCTTCCCCCCTTCATTCAACGCTTTAAAAGTATAATAAAGGAAACATTGTTTATTAAAACCGTCTCCATCAATGATTTCTCGGTTAAGGGTTTAACCTGGGATGCATACCGCGGTTGGGGAGCAGGTGGAGTGTTGCTTCCAAACTCGGGGAATGACATGCTCCTGCTCCCAGAGCAGTCCGAAGTGCTGGACTACTTGTTTCAAGGGAGCCAGCAACCCCTCCTATTCGCAACTGTGTGTGGTGGGGCCTTTGTGACTTTTTGGCCATGGATTGCGGCCACAGATCCCCTGCTGCATGGATCTGTCATGCAGGCTATCGCCGGCCACAAAAGATCTGCAGCCACCCTCCCCCACCAGAAAGTCACAGCCCCCCCCCCCCATAGAGAACAAGACAACCCCCTCCCAGAATGACAAGTGTGCCCAGTGCATGCAATGTGAGAGTGACTTTATGTTGATCCTTTCCCCCTGTCTGTACCCTGGTTCAGGTGCCTGTTGTTGCTAATAACAAACCCCCTTACCCACTCCCCCAAAACCAAACCGTCCTGTGAAAGAAAGTCAGGGAAACAGCACTGTGCAAAACAAACATTTTTATTAAGGGGAGCATATTTTTTAGATGAAACCTGGGCAGGGAACTGTTGTGGGGTGCGGTTGGAGGGAAGGAAAGGACCCATCTAAAGTTTTGGAAATGAGAGCCTTCTGCTACTGGAGCAGTCTGCAGGGGTGGAGTGATTATTTCCACGGCCCCTGCCTCCCCTCGTTCTAGTGACTTTGGGTGAGGGGGGATTGGACTTTGTGGCGGGGGAGGGCGGTTAGAAATAACATATAGAGGTGCTCTTTCCTCCTGTGTCCTGTCCTGGAGAACGTCTACCAGGCGCCGGAGCTCAGTTTGCTCCCTCATTAGTCCCAGCAGCGTTTGAGTCGCCTGCTGGTCTTCCTGCCGCCACCTGTCCTCGCGAGCTTCAGCCCTCTGCTCCCGTTCGCTGACTGCTCGCTCGGACCTTGAGACGTCCTCTCTCTGCTGTGCTGCCTCCTTTCGGGAACAGACCATCAATTCTGAGAACATGTCGTCCCGGGTTCTCTTTTTGCGCCGCCTGATCAGCGCAAGCCTCTGGGAGGGTGATCCACGGGTAGGGCGGGAGACACTCGCAGCTGTGGGATGGGAGAAAGGGAGTGAATTCCTCAGAAAGATACTTTTTCCAGAACAATGCCTATACTCTTTCCCTGTGAATAAGACCAAGCACAGTACCTATCACATGTCCACTTACTACAAGGTCGAATATTATGTCTTTATCCTGAGTGTCTGGGGTCCCGGTGTACAGATCCCAGAAGCGTTGCTGAACACTGGAAATCTGCTCTCTGGAGACCATGGTAAGCTGTTGTCTTTGGACTGCTGAGAGCTTACTTCACAGCAGTGCTCTACTCCCATGTTTCAATCACAGTTCCTGGCGGCGGCCAGTTCCTGCTGCTGCCCAAACCGCTCATCTACAGCGGCTCGCCAACCCTTTACCCCCCCTCCGCGTGGCCGGTCCCGGGAACTCTCCCTGCCTGCGCACCACTAAGTTCGAATGGTTAGCCTCCCAACTCCCTCCCCCCCCGCGTGGATGGAAACCGCCGGGTGTCTTTCTTTAAAGGGAAAATGAAGAATTCACTATACTAAAAAAACCACTCATTCAAACCAGGGCACCATGACTGATATCACTCTGATGAGGATTACGGAGACAGAGAAAGACCGCATGCTGCGTCAATGCCAGCAAACCCCGGGGCCGTATGCAGCCATGCTATGCAAGGCAATGATACCAGAGTACCTGCAGCTTGCATGGCGCGGGAAAGTATCCTACCATGGAGGAGACAATAAGGCCGCTCTCCCTGGGAACCTGATACAAAAGCTTTCACTGTACCTCCAGGAGAGCTTCGCGGAGATCTCCGATGGGGATTTCTCCTCTATCCCCATACATATTGACAGACTTTTTGAGTAGTTGCACTGGAAAACGACTCAAAGCTGAAGCGCCTAAGGCCAATTAAGCAATACAAACACAGTGCTTATACACCATGCCTATTGTATTCCAAATAAATGTTTAAAACACTGACCTGCTGATCCTTCGCCTGGTTCCTGGTCAGGGATGCTGCCTTGGGAGGGTTCGTAGGGGATCTCAGTCAGGGTGATGAATAGATCCTGGCTGTCGGGGAAATCAGCATTGAAAGCGCTGTCTACTGCCTCGTCCTCCTCCTCTCCTTCCTCATCTTCACCGTCCGCGAAAACCTCCGACGATGTGGCCGTAGATAAGACCCCGTCGTCGGAGTCCACGGACACTGGTGGGGTAGTGGTGGCAGCATCACCGAGCATAGCATGCAGTGCCTCG
Organism: Chelydra serpentina; assembly: GCA_037349315.1. Classification (NCBI taxonomy): domain Eukaryota; kingdom Metazoa; phylum Chordata; order Testudines; family Chelydridae; genus Chelydra; species Chelydra serpentina. The sequence goes on from JBAIAC010000004.1 coordinate 112,409,406, forward strand.
TAAAAATGGCAAGTGTGTGGCTGCAATCCGGAGCGTCCGTTGGACTCCTTGGTCTTCTGGTACGCCTGTCGCAGCTCCTTGATTTTCACGCGGCACTGTGTTGCATCCCGGCTGTATCCTCTCTCAATCATAGCCTGGGATATTTTTTCATAAATTTTTGCATTCCGTCTTTTGGATCGGAGCTCGGATAGGACGGATTCATCTCCCCACACAGCGATCAGATCCAAAACTTCCCGATCAGTCCATGCTGGAGCCCTCTTTCTATTCTGGGATTGCATGGTAACCTCTGCTGGAGAGCTCTGCATCGTTGCCAGTGCTGCTGAGCTCGCCACGATGTCCAAACAGGAAATGAGATTCAAACTGGCCAGACAGGAAAAGGAATTCAAATTTTCCCGGGGCTTTTCCTGAGTGGCAGGTCAGAGCATCCGAGTACGGATTGCTGTCCAGAGCATCCACTGAGTGGTGCACTGTGGGATAGCTCCAGGAGCTATTAGCATCGAATTCCGTCCACAGTACCACGAATTCGACATGGCCATGTCGAATTTAGCGCTACTCCCCTCGTCGGGGAGGAGTACAGAAATCGAATTAAAGAGCCATTTATGTCGAAATAAATAGCTTCCTAATGTGGACGGGTGCAGGGTAAAATCGAGTTAACGCTGCTAAATTCGACATAAAGTCCTAGTGTAGACCAGGCCTTAGACTCACGTCACTCGTGAGGTGAGAGGGTCCCAGAGCTTGGACTGCAGCCTGAGCCCAAAGGTCTACATGAAATTAAACAGCCCCTTCGCTTGAGTGGCCGAGTCAACTGGCCTGGCCAGCCAGCATGGGTCAGCAGCAGGTGTCTAACCCTATACAAATACAGCCTTCATGGGCTACAGAAAGTTGATCGAGCCAGTTTGGTAGACCTATCTGGATACTCTATCACAGTCTGAGTCATTTTTTTTTTATTCCAGAAAAATGTACTAATGATTTTATTTTTTAAAAATGTAACAATAAAAGACCATTTCAATTATTTTAAGTAGAAAAGAGATGTTAGTGAATATGTGTGGGCTAATTAACTTTCTCTGAATACCTCACTGTGAGTTCAGAAAGCTTCAATTACAAAAATTAAGCAAATCAAAAGAAGAGATTAATACGCCCAACATAATGTAGAACAGCCTGAAGTGTGAGAAACATATTAATGGTTACTCAGAAATGATATGATTCCTTTGTGGATTGTGTCAGCTGCATAAAAGCGAACCAAACAAAAAAAAACCTCCACGCTTTAAAATGGAATTAATATTAACTGAAAAAAAAATACCCATTACCTTTCTAGTTGTATAATTGCAAAAACACTAGAGCAAAATCTGGTCTTGGTAGCTCATGTAGTATATATCCCAGGCTGGGGCCATATAAGTATATTCTGAGTGCCTCTGCATCTGAGGCAGCCATGCAATGCAGATGAAGCTGCTCAACCTGCCTGCTCTCTAAATCCAGAGTCATAGGACAAAATCCTGGCCCCATCAAAGTCAGTGGAAGTTTCCATTGACCTCTATGGGGCCAGGATTCCACCTACAGATTCTATCCTCCCAGCTGCCTTCTAGGGTAATCAGATTTCTGGATGAGGATTATTAAGATATTAGAAAACATACCTTATAGTGATAGCAAAAAGAAAAGGAATACTTGTGGCAACTTAGAGACTAACAAATTTATTTCAGCATAAGCTTTCGTGGACTACAGTCCACTCCGTCGGAGGCATAGAATGGAACATACAGTAGGAGGATATTTATACATTCAGAGAAACATGAAAAGGTGGAAGTAACCATACCAACTGCAAAAGGCTAATTAATTGAAAGGAACTATTATCAGTGATAGACTCAAGGAGCTCAATCTATCTAGTTAGCTTAACAAAAAGAAGGTTAAGGGTAACTTGATCACAGTCAGTAAGAAACTACATGAGGAAACAAATATTAAACAACGGCATTCTTCAGTCTAGCAGAGAAAATTATAGGATAATCCAATGGCTGGAGTTCAGGCTGGAACTAAGGTGTACATTTTTAACAATGAGGGTAATTACCCACTGGAACAACTTATTGAGGATCATAGAGGGTTCTCCATCAGTTCACATTTTTAAATCAAGGTTGGATGTTTTTCCTAAAAGCACTGCTCTAGGAATTATTTTGGGAAAGTTCTATGGCCTGTGTTATACAGGAGGTCAGACTAGATGATCACAATGGTCCCTTCTGACCTTAGAGTCTATAGATCTATGAAGGGAAGGCAGTGATTTCTCTGTGCCTCAGCCAGGGAGCATTTATTTTAGATATTGAGACAACCAAGTAGATTTCTTGTTTCCTCTTTCTCTCTCTCTTCAAATTAAACTTAATCTAGTTCCTCTTTCATCCCTCTCTCTCCCCCTTTGCCTCTCCAGAGGATCTGTCTGAGGATTACTACCCCCTACATTTTCTACCCCAGCAAAGGGGATTGAAAGTATCAAATATGCAGCTGATTGGGAGGGGTGGAAAGAGCAGACACCTAATCTCCAAGAGCCCCTCCTGTCATGAGCACCGCTGTGCACTCCAGACACATAATTCATATAGTTCTATAAATTACATGATACAATAAGAGTAAGAAAAATTCGCTACCGCAAAGATTTTTGCAATCTAAGGGCCCAGTTCTACAACCTTTATATTGAGTAGTACTTACATGCAAGAGTATCGAGGTCAATGAGAGTACATGTGTGATCTAGTATTACTCCATGTTCATATGGATTTCAGAATCAGGCTCTCAGACAGAGAAGATATTAAAAAAGAGACAAGACATGGGAGCACAGTTCAGGCAAGAGTGGGTGTGTAGAGACGATTCATGGGGAAAGAAACTTAGAGGGATTCTTGGAAGAAATGAGGTTTAAGGAGAAATTTGAAGGTATGAGCATAAGGCCCAGCAACTGAGAGATTGTTCCAGGTACTGGGAACAACTTGACTTAAGGCATAAAGCCACAGATAAGAAAAAGAGAGGATAGAAACAGAAGAGCGCTTGGGAGGAAGTTGGGAGGCAAGAACTTTCTTGCTTGCATTTCTGAACCAAGACGGGAGCAGAGGCTAAGAGATGAAAGATAAGCATGAGAATTCTCCCAGGAAAGTGAAGTAGAGCAGGGGAACAGTCACAGACAAAGCCCATTGCTCCCCCCAGAGCTCTCAATGTGGTGGGAGAAGGAAGACAAGATGTGCAGTCTAGTGGAGGAGTCTATTTCAACATTGCAGAAGATCACTGCTACTGGGGTCAGTGTGGTTCTTAGCAACTCTCAACCTGACCTTGAGACAATTAAAATGGACTAGATCAATGTTTCTCAAACTTTTTTTTTTCATGGATCACTTGAAAATTGCTGAGGGTCTCGGTGGACCACATAATGATCTTTCCAAATGTTGTTTGTACTGTTAGCTAACTATTGTAAAGTGCTTTGGATAAAAGCGCTATATTAAAAAAACCTCATTAATAATTAATGGTTTTTTGTTCTACAAATAAAAGCACCCAACTCAGAGTTTAATATCAGTAGTCTTACCTTTCTAATGCAATGGATGTGCCCTCTCTCCCTTGCTGCGGCAGCCCCCGAGCTGCGGCTGGGAAGGAGGGCTGTCTCTCTCCGGCAGCTGCAACCCTGGAGCTGGGGAAAGTCACCTCTTTCTCTGGACACCATAGCCCTGCACATCCCAAATTCCCCCCACCCCATCTCTCACCCCACTGCCCCCTCCCACCTACTCCCTATTTTCCCCAAAGCCAACACCTCACCTTACATGTGTGTTTTCTCCAGGGTCCAGACACCTAATTAGTGGAGCCATGCCTGTGTGGCTGCACTAATTAGGTGGGTGGCCCTTCATTCTCTTGTGAGCAGCCACCCAGGCACGCACCTTAGAGGGAACTATCCACATACCACCTGAATGGTCCATGGACCACAGTTTGAGAACCTCTGGACTAGATAATTATGATGACAAAAATCAGTGTAAGTATACAGTAATGAAAAAATACAAAAGAGTTGATAAACACAACTGTGCAAAGGAATATCAATATTATATTAACATATATCTAGTTTGAAAGCATGTATTTAAATGCCTTATTATAATGCATATGCACAAAGTGGCAGGATTAAGGTGTTCTAAGAAGCTTACTTCTCCTGAGTTTTGAGTGTTTCACCATGAAGCTTACCATTCTGTTAAAGTTTTTTGATAGAATATGTAACTCCTGGTACTTAAAAATAGACTTTCTAAAAAACTGTGTTTGAAAAAAATCTCTTAGGCTGACACGTTGTTTGCCAAGGTTTAGCCATAGCAATGTTTTTATGGCTTAGTTATAAACCTCTGAAAAACAGCATTCACACGGATTCATCTTTAGCCACAGCAACGTGAGCAATGCTACCTATGCTTTTATCTGTAATATGATACCACATTCTATATCTTATTTAGAAGAATAGCCAAGTTTTTTCAAAAAAGGATGTCTACATTTAAGCTTCTAAATCTTAATTTAGGTGTTTAAATCAGAGGCCCGATTTTCTCAGCTGCTGAGCAATCTCAGTGCCCACTAAAGTTGGCCTGTCTTTTGGCATTAGCTTTTGAAAATCCTGGTTCAATATGTTACATATATCATTAATGCACTGTATGTATGGATAGCTATATGCTGTACATATACTCTTAATATTTTCATTGTACACAATGTGCAACTCCTGATTTTAGAAATTAATAGATGCTAACGTTTGTATCAATCAAGCTTGATGGTATTCTTTAGCCAGCATCAGTCATGTCCCCTTATGGTACACAATCAAATGTGAATAGTCAAAGTCAATTTTAAATTAGGGATCTGGTTCTCCTCTTACTTTCACTGGTGAAATTCCATTAGCTTCAAGTAGAGTTACTCTTGATTTACTCTTGTATAAGTGAAAGGAGAACCAGATTGTTCAGTACTAGATTATTTGAATGAATGAAAATGGATTAATCTGAGCCATTCAAGACCTCTCAACAAAAATAGTTACCAGCTGTCATTTCTGATTTTCCCTCAGAACTATTATTACAGAAAAGGAAAGTATTGATATGACTTATCCCAATGGCACTTCATGCTATCCATCATTAATGTGGTCTTAACACTCAACCAATCCAGCACCCCTTATTCAGGCAAAATTCCCATTGACGGCAGTGAGAGTTTTGCCTGAGTAGGCAATGCAGGACCGGTCTGTTAGTATGGAATAGGGATGGGTTTTATTTCTTAAAGCAATAACGTTTGCTTAAGTGGTATAAAGAGCAGCAACACAAGATATGATAAAACTCATTTGATCTTTTGCCTTTTCCCGTCCAAGCTTCACATCCTGCATTTCTACTCCAGTGATTCTGTCGCCCGATACATACACAATAACATTTGTCAGAAACTCTGCTTCTGTGCTGACCACCTATAAAGACATGTTCTTTTCAGTGAGCCCTGGCTCTGAACACAGCCAGTCAGCTTCTGCACGGTTTGTGCTGGACAATGTTGTACAATCAGTTTCAAAATGTGGAGCCGCTCAGCATGGCCGCACATGTGCAACCTCAAAGGGTGAAAGAAAATGGGACAAGGCAAGGGTCAGTGACAAGTGGCCATGCATGGTTGGTGTACGGGTGAAGTGGGGTGGAACAAGGCTAATAGAAATGATGGGATTTTGTTTTCCCATGCTCTGACAGCAACTCCTGGAAGGCCCTCCCTCTCTCACACACACATGCTGCAATGTGCACTTAGCGAAAAAGAAGTCAGTTCCGTAAAGGGCGAAGTGCAGCTCAGTTACAGACCTGAGGGCAACATGTGCTCAGTGACAGAGGGTGCAGGAAACACTGAATATACCAGTTCAGACTTCAGATAATATTGTCCTACTATACCTTTTAATCCTGCAAATGTATTGTGTCCAAATTTTGCTAGACCACCAGTGAAATATTAGGGAAGCACACAATGCTGGTCACCATGTAGGGGTGATCATTATATTTTCTTGTTATATCATAAAATTGAAGCTGGAAAAGCATAGGCTATATTACATATATTTTCAATATTTGATGCGATATATTTGTATTAAAAATCAATAAGTACTTTAATCAAAACTGTGCACCTTATCTTTTTACTTTAGTATGAACTAAGATCATGGAACAGATTGTAAGTAGGGTTGCCAATTTGGGTTGGATGTATTCTGGAGTTTTCATTACATGACATAGTCTTTAATTAAAGATTCATCTTTAATTCCTGGAGACTCCAGGAGAATCCTGGAGGGTTGGCAACCCTAATTATAAGCAAGGCAAATTACATGTCTGTTAACAGTTGTGTTCCACATATTCTATATATCATTTGTAAACTATTCCCCAAAGAAATATGCATCAAACTTTTGGAAAAAAATATAATCTGATGACAATCTGTTTTCATTTCATTTCTTTCAGATGCTGCATGATATTTCATCTACTTAGATTCATTTGTTGTACTGTAGCTATGTATTGCTTTTCCATCACTGCCCATTTGTTTCCTTTTGTTCCTTTCTGCTTTAATTTTCATTAACTATATTACTTGATTTGATGATATAATCACAACGAAGAGAAAAACAATCCAAATCTGTTTGAACAGGATTTTACATTTCCTTTGTAAGCACTCTAGTTCTGACGAAACATAAAGCCAAATATATTTTCACACTGTAGTTTAAAAATTGAGTACTACTCCAAATTACTTTACTTACATGCTCATTTGATTTGCAAGTTTTAGTTCTGAAGGAAGTTTGTATCAATGATTTTTAAATAGTTTTGCTTACATGCCATTACTCTTAAGATACACATCTTAAAACTGCAGGACTTTTACAAATACAGGTTTTCCATCTCTGTTCTAGCAGTACTTTGGGGGTGTGGAGCAGGTAATGAATTATTGGGACTTTTAGACGGAAAGATAAATCCAACTTTAACATTTTGATGAGTACAACAACCCATGGCTAGTGCTCAAGGGATTGTGTGCGACTCCTATGAAATGCTTGTGAAAGGTTAAAACTATTAACCATATTGTGAGAAACAGCCTTGTCTAAATCGGCATAGCTGAGGTGACTACAATGGCGCTACATCACTTACAACAGCTGAAAATCTAGCCTTCTGTGAATTGAAAAGCACTCATATTTTAACTACTCACATTACTATTAATAACAGAAATATTTTTTGTCAACTAGTAGTATTAAGTAAGTCAAAGACAAAGCCCTCTCTTCAGGGCTGGCTTTAAGCCGATTTGTCCAATTCCCTGGAATTGGCCCCTGCACCCAAGGCGGCCCCGCCCTGATGGGTTTTTTTCTCTCTGACAAATCCGGCGGGCGGGTGCGGGGCCCCGCCATCGTTCTTCGTGTGGGGCCTTGCACCCGCTAAAGCCGGCCCTGCCTCTCTTCTCCATCTAAGAACATTACGGGCATGATTCTCCCCTCACACCAGTGTAAATTAGGAGTTATTCCACTTACATCAGTAGGACTACATGACATCAGTGTAGGGTAGAATCAGACCTTTGAAGACAGACACAAGGCATACATTTGAAAACATTATCTCTCAAATATTTGAATACTGGTCTAGTGAAATTAATACCATTGAGCATATTCTTTTAGCTTGTAACTGTTCTACTCTTGAAAACCAAATGGTATACTTGTAAGGCACAAGCTAAACACAGTCCCCAGTGTAACTCCCTTGTAGTCAATGGATATATTTCAGTAGGCATGCATTTGGCCAAAAGTGTTAAAGGAAGAAACCAGTAATGCGACTATGTAAACCTAGTGTATTAGCATGTAATATGTGCTTGCACAGCTAATTAATCATCATGATTAATTGTACGAAAGAGCAAACAAAATATTTCAGGAAACCAAGATTACTTGCCAGTAGTAGAAAGCCCGAGTAAACGCATACATATGCAGCTTCTAATAAAAGATAAGGATCACTGGTGAGGCAGGTTGCAGAGCTTGAGAAAAGTAGTAGTTGCTCAGCGAAAATGCTTTTGGCAACTATTGACCTTTGAGTTCCTAACCTAAAGGGTACAAAAACACCACAGTGTTCCCTGGCAAGTTTTCCCTGATATAACCTGCTGGAAAGGGGACAACATATCCTGGAGCCATTTTACATGCACAATTTAACAATTATGTGGTCCGAGGAGGGATGATTCTGTTAAGCTGCTGGGAACTGTTGATGCTTACAGTCTTTATGCATTAAAAAGGAATCTAAAACTCTAACACAGCATAATCAATATCAGGACCAATTCTCCTATGATGAGAGAAATGAGATCTAGCGTTGTACTGTGAACACAAAACTAGAAAGAATAAGGGGGTTGAGGCACCTGGTCAAACCAAACCAAATAAATGCAAACCTCAGAATCCACAGGTCTGAATTAAAGGTTAGAATGTTAAGGAGGTATTAATTCTCACATTTAAACTCTACAAAGAGCAGTGTGAGGGGAATTTATTTTAGTTTTTAAAAAAACAGATTAACAAATAATTGGAATTGAGAAAAAACAAATAATTTCAAATTTATTTCATAATCCAACAGAAAGTGTTCTAATCCATACCCAAAATTAAATTGGGGACACGACTGTAATCAAATAATATAAGCACAAACTTCAATCATATCTTAAAATTTCTATTTTTACTAGTAAAGAGAATTCTCAATTTAAAGTGAATGCCTCAGTGGAAAATGTGCAGTGTCATAATTTTGCTTTGCCAGCCAGCTATCTGCCCCCACCCCCACACAGAGTTTATAATTTTTTTCCCTTTTTCTAAATGGCTGATTCAGTTGCAAGATATTTTCTTCCCTCCTTAACAAATCCACTGTTTCCAAGCTTTCCTAGTACTAGTTAAGTGGTAGATATAAAGAAAACCACAAACCCTCCCCCATCAAAGCGTCACTTCTAATTGGTTGTTTCCACATTCTGCATAAATTCCTCAATCAGATGTTAAACTACAGTATGCCTGATTGGGTCCCCTTCACCCTAACTGCTCCCTGCTGACTGGCACTGCTTGCCAACTGCTGCAGGAAGCAAGAAAAGCAGCAGCAACAACTCTACTGTTTTGGTAGGTCTTTGCTACCACCAGTAGAACAGCTGCTCTCTCAGCACCTACCGAGAGTGTCCTGAGCACAGTTACCCAATTGAAGAATGCATGTGTCAGAGTGGCTCAAATGAGAGATGTTACTGACATAAAATAATACATACGTGTTGGTCCATAAATTGGAATATTGCTCCAAAATCAACATACAAATCCTTCACATAGCTTTGGATATATACACAGAAGAGCCTGACAAAAGTGCACAAAATAAGGTGAAGAAAATAAGCCCCTTCACAGTACTTAAACCTATTGCACACTCAGGGGAAATGATATGATAATGTGGAGACAGTAATCTGAACAGATCAGGAGGATGTGCTGTACATCACTGAAAGGGGTTAATAAGGATGCATGCTGGAACTCTTAAGCCACCCTATGTATTTCATGCCCAGACTTTATCCTATGGTTCCTATTCAGCAAGGACATATGCCTCGTACCACGTAAGCATGGTTTTAGCATATTTTAAAATGGAATGACATCTAAATTACACAGACCTGGCAATCACCCAACAGGATTTCTCAACATGCACCATGCTATCGGGCTGCTACTGTGCGGAAAGAATGCACAATTCCAAAAGGAGGCTGAGGAGGTAGGAAGAAAGGGGAGGGTCTTGTCTAAATCATCAAGTTGCAGGAAATTCACAAAAATGCAAAGCTTAAAAAACATTAAAAGGTGGGCATGTAAATAAACCCTGGTACTATGGAAAATAACCGAGCATTTCACTGACCTTGGCAGCGCAGGGAGCGGGGGGAGGGGCAGTCATTTCTAGAGAAGTATGAACTGTTTTTGAACACAATTTCTCCATTGTATTAGGCAGAAACAGGCTTTCCTTCAAATTCACAGATAGATGTCCTTTTGTTCCATGTTTTTCTTGAACCGACATATTGAACCTAACCTTCTGTTTTTCAGTGATTAAGATTGATGTTCCTCGTCTTAGCATGTGAAAATCAAAAGTGAGCTCATTGTTTCATTGCCCAAAATTCTGCAGTGGCACTAACAGTCCAAGATGTGAAGGTCAAAATGTTATAGGACACAGGTGCAGTAGCACCAGCAGCAGCCTCTGGAGCATCAGCCTGAGCCACATGCGTTGGAGGCAATTGTCCCATCCTGGGCAATGAAATCAACCACTGTCTTAGCATTTTAAATGGATGGAGGCCGAATCTATTCATGAATGCTATGTAAAGTGTACTTATATTTAAATGTCATGAGTTATTCTACCTGCTCCATATGCCATGCTCTCAGATTTGATCATTGTTATTTTTTGTATAATGCCCAAAGTGTTCTAGGTACTTCACAGAAGTAAGAAAAGATGTTTCCTCCCACAAAGCGCATATAATAAATAAGGAGCAGAAGAGAGATTAGGTATGGGATGCAATAAAGGGAACAATTGACCTAGTGGTAATGTTCAGCATAGATTCATAGATTCCAAGGCCAGAACATTGTGATCATCTAGTCCGACCTCCTGCATAACACAGGCCATAGAACTTCCCACAATAATTCCTACAGAAAATCTTTTAGACAAGCATCCAATTTGATTTAAACATTGCCAGTGATGGAGAATTCACCAAGACCACCACATTCCATTTGTTTTTGTTTATATTCCTCCAACTGTGTCTCTTATCATTGTAATTTTATGAACTTTACGTTGGGGTTAACAGGCCTCCTGGAAAAAGTGAGTTTTAAGGAGGGACCTGAACGAAGAGAGGGAGTAGGTACCAAAGACTCAGTCAAAGAGGGCTACCCGGAGAAAGACACTGCCTTGAGACTAGAAGGAGTCAGTTGCTGAGCTTGTGTTGATGGGACATTCAGGAAAATATTGCACAGGCAGATGGAGATGGAAGCCTATATTGTAGCCCAGTGGGGTTGTTTGCTTTATTATATTCACAGCTACTGTAGCCCAGAGGGCTGGCTTGCCTTTTACTGCTTTTCATTATATTCAGCAGTAATGCAAGAAATCTACAGGCCTGTATCCTGTAAGACATTAGCTTCAGCAAATTAGCATAAGGTCTGAGACCTATGATCTTTGAAGAGATAAACAGCCCAACAGAAAAACCCAACGAATTTGGGGAGCTGAAAATAGAGTTTAAGGGGAAGTTCTGACCACAGGTAAATAATTCAACCACAGAAGTGTCCTGGCAACGAACTGACATACACAACATGTACATGAGATACATTTAAGGCTAGCCTGCTTGGTTTCCTATATATATATACATATCTTTTCTTTAAAGTTTCTTATAGGTCTGATTATTTGTTTTATTATAATAGGTTTATATTAGGGTATATTTGGCTGTAACACAAGGGACCTGCAGGCCACATCCTGTATAGTGAGCTAAGGCAAAGTTAGCATTCATATGTCTGGGCCCTTTCACCTAGATAAATGGAGCTAAAGCATAAGGTCCATGTATGACTGCAACCGTTAACATAGAGGCCGCATTAAAGCAGGTTGACATAGGGGCTTTCCTAAGTTCATACCCTTTTAAACTGAACAGATACACCACAACTGGAACTTGGAAAAACCAAAATAACCAGTTAGGACAGAAATAACAAATGTGATATCTAACCACAAAAGGGCCCTGGTAACGAATTGACATATATAATAAATTGAGATTACTGAAATACTAACCTATAGGAAAAAGACACTCCAACATTAGTGAGGTGAGGAAATACAAATTAGAAGGGAAAAATCCCCTACTGAATAAGCATAGAACATAACAGCGTAACATATTATAAAAGTGGCATCCCAGCCTGCGGGCGGTAGGAGAGAGAGAGAGAAGTAGTCCTTGGGAGGTGCCAGAATGATGGCCACTGGTGATGATGGGGAAGGTGATGGTGATGAGGAAAAACAAGAAGGAGTACCTTAAAGACTAACACATTTATTTGAGCGTAAGATTTCGTGGGTAAAAACCCACTTCTTCAGATGCATGGAGTGAAAATTACAGATGTAGGCATGATTATACTGACACATGAAGAGAAGGGAGTTACCTCACAAGTGAAGAACCAGTGTTGACAGGGCCAATTCGATCAGGGTGGAGGTAGTCCACTCCCAATAATTGAAGAGGAGGTGTCAATTCCAGGAGAGGGAAAGTTATTTTTGTAGTGAGCCAGCCACGCTCAGTCCCCGTTCAAGCCCAAATTAATTGTGTTAAATTTGCAAATGAATGTTAGTTCTGCAGTTTCTCTTTGAAGTCTGTTCCTGAAGTTTTTTTGGTGAAGGATGGCTACTTTTAAATCTGTAGAAGCGAAAAAAAGTCCTGTGGCACCTTATAGATTAACAGACGTATTGGAGCATAAGCTTTCGTGGGTGAATACCCACTTCTTCAGATGCATCTGAAGATGTGGGTATTCACCCACGAAAGCTTATGCTCCAATACGTCTGTTAATCTATAAGGTGCCACAGGACTTTTTTTCGCTTCTACAGATCCAGACTAACATGGCTACCCCTCTGATACTTTTACATCTGTTATAGAATGTCCAGGAAGACTGAAGTGTTCTCCGACTGGCTTTTGTATGTTACCATTCCTGATGTCCGATTTGTGTCCATTTATTCTTTTACCTAAAGACTGTCCAGTTTGGCCAATGTACATGGCAGAGGGGCATTTCTGGCACATGATGGCATATATCATATTAGTAGATGTGCTGGTGAATGAGTCCCTGATGGTGTGGCTGATGTTGGGTCCTCGGATGGTGTTACTAGAGTAGATATGGGGACAGAGTAGGCAACGAGGTTTGTTACAGGGATTGGTTCATGGGTTAGTGTTTCTGTGGTGTGGTGTGTAGTTGCTGGTGAGTATTTGCTTCAGGTCTGGGGGCTGTCTGTAAGCGAGGACTGGCCTGCCTCCCAAGGTCTGTGAGAGTGAGGGATCATTTTCCAGGATAGGTTGTAGATCGTTGATGATGTGCTGGAGAGGTTTAACTGGGGATGTATGTGATGGCCAGTGGTGTTCTGTTATTGTCCTTGTTGGGCCTGTCCTGTAGTAGGTGACGTTTGGATACCCATCTCGCTCTGTCAATCTGTTTCCTCACTTCCCCAGGAGGGTATTCTAGTTTTAAGAATGCTTTATAAAGATCTTGTAGGTGTTTGTCTCTGTCTGAGGGATTGAAGCAAATTAGGTTGTATTTTAGGGCTTGGCTGTAGACACTGTATTGTGTGATGTGTCCTGGATGGAAGCTGGAGGCATGTAGGTAAGTATAGTGGTCAGTAGGTTTCCGGCATAGGGTGGTGTTATGTGACTATCACTTATTTGCACTGTAGTATCCAAGAAGTGGATCTCTTGTGTTGACTGGTCCAGGCTGAGGTTGATGGTGGGGTGGAAATTGTTGAAATCCAGGTGGAATTCTTCAAGGGCCTCCTTCCCATGGATCCATATGATGAAGATGTCATCAATGTAGCCCAAGTAGAGGAGGGGCGCTAGGGGACGAGAACTGAGGAAGCATTGTTCTAAGTCAGCCATAAATATGTTGGCATACTGTGGGGCCATGACGGTGGCTAACATTTCAGGTTGTTCTACAAGGGATGGTGTGAGTATATGGATTTGCAGATGTATATTCTGTAATATCTCTGTCTTACTAAGTTGGTGTGTTTGTGACTATGCTAAATGTATTATTAAACTATATTTGTAAATATAAAAGAGTTCCTATATTTTGAGTGTTGCAACTGCACATCAGGGTTCCAAACTATACAGTAATTTAAATAATACCTGGGGCAAGAATCTGTCAACCCTCAAAGTGATAACTGGGGATTCTTAAGTAATCAATATAATTAATAAATAATCTAAGATCAGGTTACAATATGTAGATGGAAAATGGAATGAAGAGATAGATCTGCAAGTCATCAGTACAGCTGCCATAACTGAGCACATGAAATCAAATGAGATGTCAAAGGAAAGAGGGAGAAAAGACTCAACAACAGAGCCCTGAATTTCTACGATGAATAGCGGGAAGATGATACGTGAAGAGCAGTCACAAAAGAGGAAGAGTGAGCATCTAGGTGGAGGTTCACAATCTCCAAAGCCATGAAAGGTTGGAGAAGGATGAGAATATAGAAGAAGCTTTTGGATTTGGCTTCAAAGGAGGTAATTGGTGAGCTTGATTGGGGCAGTTTCGGTGGAATGGCGAACATGGAAGCCATGTTATAGGGATTACAAGGAATTCATTGCTACATAGACAATGTATCTATCTTTCCAATTAAAAGATTAAAAGACAAAGACATGGAAATAAGCACAGATGTCAGCAAAGAATCCTACAGCTCATTAAAAAAAAATATTAACTCACACTCTTAAATATGACAAATGTGCTATTAGAAATAAACTGATTTCCTGGTATAAACTGTACTTTTTAAATCAAGTAAAATGCCTTCTGTGTTGTTTAAAAAATTCCTAAATCTGAGAAAGAAAACAAAATTGTTTTATATATTCTCAGTGAAAGTGGAAACTTACTAACACATCTGTAATTGCCAAGGGGCCTATTCACAAAAATGTATACACTTCAGGATGCCCATGTCATCACTACCAAGCAAGTACCTTGTTCTTCTGAATAACACCTCCATCAATATACAACATAAGTGGCTGTATTAATGTACTCATCTATGACTATTAGAGAGGGCTTCTTTCTGGCTATGTAAATACTTCCTTAAGTGGGAATACAATAGCAAAGTAACAAAGGATATCCTCTAAGGATCAAACTAAGAAATGCAATAGTGCCTTTAAAGATATTTTCTTTGTTTCCTGCTTTGCAGACCACCCTCATGCAAGGAGTCAAAGGAGAAATGTGTTGGAACTCAATTACCTGTGGTAGTGAACCACCTACAGATGTTTAAAAATAGCTGCCTCTCACAGATACCCAGTATGAACCCAGTGCTTTTTTATGTGCATTTCTTATGCCCCATTAACATAATAAAATGTATCATGTACCTTTCCAAACTGCTGGAAGAATCCCCAAATAGTCAATAAAATACTAACTTTAACTCAATGGATAGTGTGCTTTTTCACTGATCCCTAAAATACTGTATCCACCCTTCTTTACTTCAACTCTGCTTAACAAGCAACTAAATGATGGTCAAGCAAAACACATTTCCATCAGGTCTACCTGAGGTACTGCACTAAGGTAGAAATGGGAAACCTGCAAGTTTCCATGGTTCTGCTATGATAAGCACCCAAAAATGTGGATGCTTATTCAAGCCAACTGAGTCTTCAAAAGTGAGTTGAAAATCTTGGAAGTCACTCTTGTGAGTGTATTGGTTATTCCCATTTCCACTTAGCCTAGAACTACCATGATAACCAAGTGGTAGAGAGGCATACAAAAATGAAAAGCAATTTTCACATAATATAGATAAACATTTTCAAACCATAGTATTAGATTGGCTTGAGTGTTGGGTGAAGGTTTCAGTCAACAACTAAATATATGTCTTTACCAAGTAGTGTGAACTCCTTTTGTGGTTGGTGTATAAACTCTTGTGTTTGTTGACCTGGGACTAAGATGACTGTCTACTTTTCAAAGAAATAAAGACAATGGTGTAAAAAATGAAGGGCAAATCTTAATTTTATGAGATCCTGCCTCACAATGTCTTATCAATGGCAGAAAAATCACACATCATATTACAGAGGGCTTTTTTCCAAATATTTCTTTTCCTTGAAAGTTCCGACTGACAATGTACCATGAGAGTTTAAAACATTTGCTGCCCCCATGGAAGTCAATGGGAGTTTTACACAGTGATAGAGTTAGGCTGAGTACTTTTGAAAATCCCCCTTATTGTATATTTGTTTTGATTGACACTCAAGAATTGGGGTTTTAACACATTTTTAATGCTGAACCTTTATCTAGACCCTTTTTTAGTCACACTGGCATCTTCTTATAGGTTGAGTTTTTCATTTGTAATGAAACTGTATCTTGTTAAACCTTAGATATGGTATCCCTCTTGCTTTAAAAGTTGCTTTATTGAAAGCTACTTTCCTTGTGTATCCATGAACCTATTCTTTATTAGTAGATGTGACTTGAAGCAAGACATTGTTACTATAACTAAGTTTCTTAACTACCCTCATATGCTCAGTCCATTCTTCCTTGTTAGAATGTAGATTCAAGATGGTTTCTCCTCTACTTTGACTTGCTATTACTGTTTCTTGGATAATGAAAAATTCCACTACAGAAGCTAAAAAACTCTTTCAGGGTCCCTATACTATTCTATGTGTGGCTACAAATCTCTTTGCTGATCCATATTTATAGAAGGTTTATTTGTAATTCAACAGATGTTTGGACAGTTACTGTCACCTTCAGGACAGTATTTTGTGATGGTGAACTACTCAATAGTTTTTCTATGAATATTTTTTCTCACTTTTTTTTATAGTCCTGGGGGTCTATTACAGATGTTAATTGAAGTTCCGTTTGTTTTTTGATAATCTAGCATACCCAAATTATGCCACTGATACCCTCATCATTATCCAATCCTTTACAACGTTCCCTCACAACAAGTTCCACATGTAGACTATCCTTATGTGTGTTTTAAACATTGTTTGTTAATTTAATTGGGTGACCCATTTTTTGTGTTATGTGAAGGGTCTGCCTAGTCTTACAGGGGGACAAGGACATAAGAGACCTGTGTAAACTGCTTTTCTACAAGCACTGGTACCTGTAATCAGTGTAACCAACACAAGGAAGGGGCATGTCATGTCTTCCCTTTACTCCCACCCATGGAAACAACTCAAAATTTGGTCCTAGATTTTTTTATTATTCAGCTGTTGTTGCAAAAATCATTTCCTTTTAATTGGAATTCATAATAAAATAAGTAGTAGCCACGGCATCATTACAGTTGCAGCTGAGTTTCCATAATAAGCCTATTTGTGGCACTCTATTCAAATCCACAAATACTGGGCAAGTTAGATCAGTTTAAGTTGAACTATTCTACCACATTTGAAGTCAGTTGGAAAAGGAGTTCTTGAATGACCCTAAAAATAAAGGTGTTTATCAGAGTTCAAAAGGTCCACTCACATTTTTTGCTGGTGAATATGGCCTAAGATTTCTAGGGGCTTAAGAAAATAAACTAAAAACAAATTATAAAAATTGACGTGTCTTAATAAATTATTGTCTAAGCTAGTCTAAGCAGACCTTTCAAAACTATACATCCAAACCAATAAATTATACTACATTTCCTCATCCTGATTAGAACCTTCTCTCATGACTTTATCTCAAACACACAAAGTAAAACTCTTTTTAACATCACCAAAAGGAAAAAAGGAAACGAGGTCAAAATTTGAGTGTCAGTGCTATACACACAGGAAAATATGGTTCCTGACCCAAGAAGCCACAGGACACAAATAAGATACACATAATACAGTTTGGACACATATGATATTTAAAGATTCATATGTGCTTATGGTGATATGGACCCTTGACAGAACACACCCTGCCTCCTCTCCTCTCAAAAAATGTGCTTTGAGATAATCAGCAGTTCCATCTCACCCATTTACAAGGACTGGATTTACAAAAGGGCCCAGCATGCTGGGTGCTGAGCATTTCTGAAAATCTGATTCTAAGACCTAGAAGCATTTTCAAGGCTAAGTCAGTTTGCAACTCATGAATGCTACTGAATCTCACAGGTGACGATATTGTGCCATGCAGTACTTGCTTTGTTCTTGGTGCTTTGTATATAATCTGAAGCTGTTCAAGAGTGACCAGCTTCCTGCTTTACAGATAACTGAAACTTTTGACAAACAATATCAATAACATGAGCTCAGGTTGTGCTCCCTTTTACAGTTCAGCTGTAGCAGGAGGCACAAACTATTTTGATAAAGTAGCAAATATTCCAATGCCAGAATTTAGGACTCTAGCGGAGAATGAAGAGGCAGACAATGCTATCTATTTATAGTGCATTTGCCTGAATCCCCTCTTTTGTACACAACAGCCATGGTCTTTCATGCAGAACCACTGTAGATGGACAGCTGTGTGTCTAAACATCTGTGATGAACAGAACTCAGATGGGAGCTTAAAAAAAGAGAAAACGGCATCAACATATTCATAAGTTGGTTTGGGAACAATGAAAGCACATATTGTAGGTCTGAGGGAAAAAGGCAGAATCAGCTTGTAAAAAAATAATTCTCTCTGAAATTCTTTTTGCAGATGTCAGCATAAGCTTGCTGCCTGACAGTGCAGCAATAAACTCACAAAGGAGACAAAAGAGGTAGTCTTGACCAACCAAGAATCAGTGGTCTGAGAAGCACCATGTATTCCTGAGACTCAAAGACTAAGCTTAGTTTGACCCAGAAGGATAACACTTGCTCTGGAGAGAAAAAAAGTAAAGCGAAGCAATTGTATTAAAACAACTTGTAATAAAACAAGATTGGAATAAAGCCAAATCTACTGCAACTAATAATCTCAGCCTTTTGAATTTTCATCTTGTCCATCTATATCTCAGTCTCAGCTTGGCTTCCACTAGTCAGATAGATAGAT
This sequence comes from Chelydra serpentina, assembly GCA_037349315.1. Classification (NCBI taxonomy): domain Eukaryota; kingdom Metazoa; phylum Chordata; order Testudines; family Chelydridae; genus Chelydra; species Chelydra serpentina. The sequence continues at coordinate 112,427,923 of JBAIAC010000004.1, forward strand.
AGATAGATAGATAGATAGATAGATAGATAGATAGATAGATAACCAAAAAACAAACCTTCCAGGCACTGGCTAACACTATAGAGAACTCATACACCAATTTTCTACTTCCTAAATGACAAATTCTAACATCTTTACTTATGTTGAATGCTACCTTATGCCTCAAGTAGCCCCACTGAAATCATGTAAAGGTGAGAGAAACAGCTCTAAGGGATTCTTATACTGTGTCGTCAATACCAAAGTCCTGTAGAGTATGCTAATCAAGAAAAGTAAGCAGGTAGCATCTTTCCCTGGATGATATGATTAATTTAAATGATTTAAAATGACTTCTAGAGCTATCTATAATTTTTAGATTTTACTATAATACCTGAGTCAGATAGACATGCTCTCTATCCTTCTATCATCAGTGCACTGTCTCCCAAGATGATGTATGATGTGTCCATTTTTTTTGTAAATGGTGATCCATTTGTTTCATATTTCTCTTTCCCTATTGATGAGCAATTTCCTGGAGTACCCAGTGGAGCCCTCTATAGATACCGAGGGCCCTATTATGCTATCATTTTTGTGCACATGTAATTTTAATTGTCTTCAGTGGGAGTGGCATGTGTATAGCTGATGGGATAAATTGGGCTCTAGCATACTAATATGTTTTCAAGGAGAGTTTGCGGAATCAAAATGTGTGTGTGAGCACACAATATACATTATACAAAGAAACAAAGCGGATAATTGGCTACCTTCCTTTACTGGATCAAAACATGAATTCAATACATAAGTTCTAGTGCCAAAAAGGAAATTAAAAAGATGCAAAGTGAAGGACAATCAAAAAACTTGAAAGGTAGTACTCAATTAATGTGCTATTCCATTATTTTACTTTACATACTTCCTTTCAATAAACTACAAACATTTTGTATACAATACACGCATATACTCTCCTACTGAAACTGAGGAACTAATTCATAGTTGATACTGTTATTTTACAAATTTTACCTCTTTCTGTTTGTGAATTATTTGTGAACAGACTTATTTTCTCAAATGTATTTGTTATCCAAAATTAGTGCCTGAATAATGTACGTGAAAAATATTTGGACTATAGCTAGTTTGTGAGTAGCCCATTGTATTCAAAATATTGATATTGAAGTGTTGAGCTGCTTTCACTGGATATACATGTAACGTGGTATGTTTAGAGTCCCTGAATAATAACCTTGACTCTTAAAAACAGATTTATCATGAAAACACACAACGTTACACATTCACCACTCCCTTCCTACCAATAGTCTGCAATATTTGGGACCAGACTGGATTCTTTTCCTACTCAATACCTGCTTAGCCCACCTTGGAGTTGGGGCCTGGTATGGAGCACAACCCCTGCTCTTCAGATACTCCCTTCTATGAGCAAGTGGGCGGGTAGCATCTTGCCTCCACCTCCTCCCCCCACAACTGGCCAGGTGCAAAGCTGGCAGATCAAAGCAGTCTTTCAATGGTAACAGGCACTTACTTTCTCCCTAGAGCACAAAGGGGAAGAACTGTTAGTCTGAGTCATGCTTCCTTCCTGGGGGGAGCTTGTGTGCACCACCTCTGACTGAAGGCTAAACTCAATTTAGTCCTTAAAATCCAGTATTTCCTGAATATTCCTTAGCTAGATGATTCAGTAAAACATGAACAAAAAAGGGTATGAAGACTGTCAAAGCAAATTAACCTAAACATTCCAACAAATATTCTTGGTAACTCCCCCTCCCTCAAACTCTACTGATCATTTTTCATTTAGTTCACAAATAAAAGCGATTGGAATGCACAGTATGGACAGTTGCCTCATTCAACTCATGACTTGATTCTCCAAGGACATAATGCACATCATCTTACTGACAACATAGTTAAAAACTAAAGAGAGAGGAGAAAGAGGACAGAGGGTAAAAATGATACAAATTAATGAGAAAGGATTTGGCCTTTCTGACAGCACATATGGAAAAACTCAACAAATGTTTTTTTGGTTTTTTTTTATGGATATGCAGTTTCCCCTCCATCTATAATTGGCTGAGCAAAACACAATTTGGATTTATGCAGAACTCTACTTCTTTACACTGCACTCCTCAAATATGAATGAAGTTCCAATTAAAAATGGTTTCCAGGTGGTGAAGTTTGGATTTGGACTTGAACTTCCTCAAAGTGTAGAATGTTTGGATGTGGGGTTGGGTTGGGTTTGGGCTCTTCTTTAGTAAAAATAAGGTGACCATGAAATCATCAAAAATAAGGTGACCAGGACACTTTTTGTGGTAACATTTTTTAGGGCAGTAAAATAGGCAAAAAGACAACAGTACACTTTATTTGTTGAAATTCACTATTGTCAGCTTCTGACTCCATGGAAATATGTGCATATTTTTTGGAGAAGAGGTTTTTTTCCTGTAACTTAGTGTTCTGAGTTTCTTATAAGACATTGAGCAAGTTCTGTTAACATGCACTGTGAGCAAAGGAACAGCTTTGATAGTGTCTACATTCATTCAACATTCCTCTTCACTCCAAACATTGTCCATTACACTGAACGCTCATTCCACCAGACTGCTTGTTCCTGGTAAACGCACAGCAAGATTTTTTAAAATTGGTATACATCTTGAACAGCCTTTTTGTAGTTAGTTAAATATAGTTAAAAATTACACACATTTTGATTGATGAAGGAGAAAACTGATACACTTCAGGTGTCATGAAATACATGGAGAAGCACATCATCTGAAAAATAAGGTCACATGATCCCTTTAGTTTCTAGTGAATGAAGGCTAAAAAATAATATGGAAAATGTATATTATTAAAGCAATCTATAATTTTTATATATGACAAAGTACTCTGAAAAAATAATGAATAAGGGTTCCATTATTCATTATCTAGGGCTTGATTCAATAAATGAAGCTTTGGCATATAGAGAGGATGCAAATACAAGTTCAGAGGAGTCTCCAAATTCACATACCAGCTATTGCTGCATGGGTACTCACTATAACTTAAATTAAATCCAATAGGAAAAAACTGATTATTTAAAAATTCAACTTTTCTGTGACAAAATAACATTTTTACAACAAAGAGCCCCATAAATTTTCAAATTACTGTAAACCTACTTCTTTACAAAATCTGATTATATAAAGCATTTTGTTCAGTTCTCACATTCACTTTCCCCAGTCATTGATTACAGGACGCAACAGCTGAGGATATTCACCTCTGTTTTTCCACAATATATAAAACTTACAAAAAAAGTCTTTCATCTTTCAGATTTAAGATGCTACTGCTATACTTATTATATAAAAATTCAGGACATACTAGGAATATACTTTTTGTTAAACAATAAATATAGCATGTTATAATGTTTTTTCCCTTCACATATGTTTAGTCCAGTTTCCATATAGCTACTTGGAGAAATAGGGAGGATATATACCATGAATTGTCCTAAATCTTTTCTAGCTCTCTGAGTCTTAATTTAAATTTGCATAATTGATTAACTCTTTTGAACTGTAGCAACAATGTTTGTTGGATTTCAGTCTATGTGCTAAAATTCATTATTATTTTTTCAAAAAGGTATAGCAAATTGTTAGGTTAATCAAGTCATGCTGTTATAAAATAAGCTGAAAGAGCAAGCAAAAGGAAAATGCAGATTTCTACAGGATACTTTACAGAATTCTGCTGCATATCTTGCTTTAATGTTTTACCATAAGAAATAAAAATGTCGGTGGTGGTTTCCTGTGGACAACTAATTCATTCACATGTGTTTAGTCATATGTTCAGACAAAATTTATCTATCCTAAAGCAAGAGAAGATTGTTCTTAATGGCCTAGCATCATTGCCTTTCTTTCACTTACTCTTGTTTTCATATATTTTAAAATATAGGATAAAACTCCTATTGAATTCAACGGGAGTCCTGCTGGAGTAAGGACTGCAGAGTTGAGCCCAACTATTGACAGATAGCCTGACTTCTAATACTCACTTACCCAAAAATATCAGTCTTCCAGAGAAGTTGAAACATTCAATTTACCAAAGACATCTCTGCAATAAATTTAGACTTCTTTCTAAATATCACTCAGTTTGCAGCCTGACTTGCTAACTCTTCATTTCCAGATTTCTTATATGTATCTGGTTGTCTCCAGAAAGGAGCACAACCTTTCATTAAACTGTTCTCTGTGGGCAAGAGCTGAATTAGAATCAGGGTTTATCTCAGTTCTGCCATTCACTCATGTGTGGCCATGTGTCTTTTCACCTTCTATCACATGCCTTTAATGCTTGTAAAATGCTTTGAAATCTTTGCACGAAAAGCACTTAATTTAAGTACAATTTATTATTTCTTTGTGTAAACTTTGTTATAGAGCCTGGTTTTGCCAATGCAGAATAAAGTGGGAATATATAATGTGTATGCACCGGTGTGTTTTCCTGAACTTCATATGGAAAAGCTATTCCTCATCACACATCACTACTGTGCTTAATAAAAAGATTATCTTTCATTTATTGAGTGATAGATAACCTGGTGAAAACTTTACATAAATAATACATTAAATAATCATAACATCTAAATTCCTCCTAGATGAGACTTCTAATTTTATGCCTTTCTAGTTTAAATCACATTCTGTCTCATTTTAAATCTCTAAATTTAAAATATAGAACTAAAGTGTAGAACTTCCCAGAGGTTGTGTAGTTTTTCAATGGCAGAAAAATATTCCTATTGAAATTAGATACTAGTTCCCATAAACTGTAGCTGATGATAGTTTATAATTTCTTACAAATGCACCTGCTTTATACAGAAAGTAAATAATTGTTTTTCTTTAAAGTATCAAATACATAATTTATATTTTCCCTATTACAAAATTTCACTTCATGTTTCTAATACAGATATTACTGTTATTATGTTGTTGTTTTTTATTCTTGTAATGCCCACAATGTGCTAGGTATTGTCCACACACAAACATAGGAAAATACAGACCCTAAAAAGCTCACACTCTTAAGAAATTGCTTGTCAGACATCTCTCTGACCACTTCAGATAATTTGAAGTCAGTGAAGCTATGCAGATTTACATCAGCTGAAGATCTGTCTCTTTGGGACAAATTATGTATGACAAGGAAGTAAGCCTGGCCCAGCCCCATCACCACCAATGAGGACTGCAACTGGGCGGCGGTGCCTATAACTTGGGGACCTTGCCAGCCAGCAGGGAGTTGGCACTTGGCCAGGACCACACGTCCACCCCTTCCATGTGTGTGGTGGTTTGTTTTTTTTAAATCTTTAATCTCATCCATTTGTCACCCACCCAGGAATCTCTCCACACCTCTCTTCTACGTCATGTATCTCTAAGATGTGGCCTTTCCCATCCATCCACACAGCTAAGGCTCTTGTCCAGGTTCTCATCACCTCACATCTCAATTACTGCAACATCCTTTTTTCCGGCCTTCACAAATGCAATTTGCCCCTCTCGTATCTCTTCAGAATGTTGCTGCAAAGACCAGTCTCCCAGCCCACCACTCGGGCCATCTTACCCCAATCTTTGCATCCCTTCACTGGCTCCACATTCTCCATCACATCAATGATAAGCTGCTTGTCTTCACCTGCAAGGTCCTTAGTGGCCTAACCTCACCCTACCTATCATCTCATTCACTACCAAGATGTCAGCTTCTGCCTCCCACCAGCCTGCATTACCCACTTGTTACATTTTCAAACAAGAATGTTTGTGCTTTCGTTCATGCCATCCCTTGTGCTTGAGAGGAGCTCCCTGTAGCATTCGCAAAACTACCTCATTATTCTTCTTCAAAACCCTCCTCAAAACTCTCTTTTGTCATGATGCCTGCACAAAAAAAACAAAAATACAAAAAACCCCAAAACCCACAACTTGACAGGCTGCTGATGTTCTGAGGCCACTGCCTATCATGCTGACCAATACTGTTTCCTTGTTTCCTTGTCAGCCTGTCTGTTGCCTTTTGTCTTATACTGAGATTGTAAGCTCTTTGGGGCTGGGACCATATTTTTCATTGGTGTTTCTACAGTGTCTAGCACAGTGAGGTCCTTGTCCATGAGTAGGCCTTCTAGGCACTATGGTAATGCAAACAAAGAACATGGAACAGTTCCATACTTTATTATTGGTAGCATTACTGAAGTACTGTTGAGTTAACGCTACATTTTGTATTATGAAATTTAAACCTTTAATGGAATCAAAATAACTGTAGGTGCTATTTTGAATTCAAATTAGTCACTGAAATATCACTGTCAGACAGATCACAATACAAAGGTATGTATGTATATATGTATTTAAAAGCAGAGAACTAAATTATCTCACTAATTTATAGTCTTACCAGATAAAAATAAAAAAATATATAGTAAGTGGATAACGATGAGCAAAACACATTCTGTTTCCTCAAGATCAAACTTTTTACCACTGTGAATGTGCATAAGCATTATCTGATACTCTATGCAAAGACATCAAGGCTACATCTATATTATTCGCTATTTGCAGCAACACATAGTGTACATGTAGCTACCCCCCAGTGAAAAGCACTCTGCGTCCACACTGTGGTGTGTAGCTACACGTGTCAGTGAAAAGCCCTGGTAAAGGGGAGGCAGTGGGAAAAGTCTTCAATAGATCCTCACTGCCAAAGCCTTTCCCCTCTGCTGGAATCTTTCCACTGCCAGAGACCTTCCTTGAGTGGTACTGGTACCTGTCCAGGCTCTGTGGTACACTTACCTATCTTTCATATTCACATGGCATCACTATATCAAACAAGCTTAACAGCTTCAGGACCAGAAATGTGTTTGGATACAGCATGCAGCAGAGTATTAGTTGATTTAATCATACAAAGAAACATTGACGCATGAAGATGCTTTTCAAGTTGGAGGGCCTGATTTCTCTTTCAGTTCACTAGTTTAAATCAAGAGTAACATAATTACAGCATGTAAAACCAATGTGAGATCAGAATCAGGTCCACAGCACGCAGAACTATTTCATCATCCACTGAAACAGTTCTAGTTCAACTACTTGGAAATTATAACTGCTTAATACTTTTTGCCTATTGGAGGGAGTGCTGTGGCCTCTGGAATTTCCCCATCATCCATTTTAACCTCTCCCACCTCCACCATAATCTTTGGTATAAGGGCCTTCCCTCTAGCCAAAATAAGATAGGCATATTTCCTTCACAAGTCATCCTGAGGAGATCTCCCATGTGCTTTTTTCTTACCTAAGGGCTGAGTAAGCTGCCCACACAACATTCCCAGACCTTTTGGGTGAGTAACACTCCCATTCCAGGAGTTTGGTCTGAGGTGTGCAATACCAAGATTAGGACCCTAACCTTGGTCTCTCATGTAATAGTATGACAGCATGGCACTAGACTGCTGGAATGACTATTATACTACATTTTAATCTTCTAGAATTTGTTTGGTGGACTGTAAAAGGGAGAGTAGCTGAGAAAGGATTAACTCTTCACATCCTTAGGAGTGAGATACGAGAAGTAAAGCCAAATCCTTTTGCCAGCTGAGGTGGTGTTCTTCATCTGCCAACAGGCAAGAAAAAGTCTAACAACATAGAATGAATCATTTTTAAAAACCAAACCCAATGATACATTTATATAGTTTCTAAATACGTTTGTAATTAGCATGGATCAATCCTGATCACTCCTTGTGGACTGATATATTGTGGTTATGCATATGGCAAAATGAAAGTAAAATGCCTCCTATTTCTTAGATAAAAATGAAGATAAGATGAGCATTAACTTTGTATTAGAGCTGTATGAACTCTCCCAGTTCTGTTTCTGACAATATTCTGAACCTTTCCCTTCAGTCTGGTTCACATTCTAATTTCATGCTCAGTTTGCATTCAAGCAACATAAATGACCATGCTTTCATACACAGGAGAACAGACTCCTTCATTCCCATTTGTAGATTGGGATCCTGCAAATTACATAACAATCAGGGACTAAAGTGAGGCTGTTAGTGGGGACTCGTTAGCTGATACCTATAAATTATTATGGTTATTTATTCATTATTATTGTTATTAGTATTGTTATTATTAAATATAGTTACTGTCCTCTTGTGCACCAGAATTCAAACCTTTTATCTGACAAAATGAAGGCCCAGGTCCTGGTCTGTACTCCATTCATTTTTCACAATTTCCGGTGAAAGGGATCTTGAACCAAATGGTACAGGATGCCTTCCCAGTACTAGGGTTCGCTTTTCACTTGCATCATATTGCATTGTGGCATCCTCACTGACATAGTAGCACCTAAGTAAAGGTTTACAAAGTCTTTTTCTCATTTCGGTTGCTTTGCCATGTTGAGATTTCTATTCCCAGACAGCACCATTCCCAGTTAGTCATCAGAGAGGCTTACACGCATCGGACAGGAGAGGAAGGATTTTTGCAAATTAATTCACCAAGCATTACTCCGCTTGCCAATTGTCTGGTTTAGTCATAATTGCTCAGATTTTCTCTAGCTCTGTTTGCACCCTTTCAGTGGGGGAGACATGTCCAGTACTATGTGGGGAACAATTGATGATCAGTCTCTCTCTTTTCACTCTGCTTGAGATTGTTCTTTCTTGCCCACCAGTGCAAACTTGTGATTGTGGTAAGTTAGAGATGCATTCATTCCTTCGCTACAGGCATAAAAAAAAATCCTCTGCTTTGAGATCCACACCAGACAAACCTTTCAGGGCTTTAGGCTATCTCTGCTGATACCTTCTGAAACACCTTCTTTGCACTTCTGTATGGCATCATGAGCCACTGATATCACCCAAATAGGATCCAGGAAGTTGTCAAGTAACTGCTTTCTGTGTCCAATTTCACTTGCCAGAAGCCATCTTCGGGGCCTGTGACTGAAGAGACGTCTGTGTTTGCTTGATTTGGCAATATTTCAGTGATTGTTGGCAGGGAACAGTATAAGCATTTTAGTGTGTTATTGAGATCTTTAGGTTTGAGGCAGGTCCTCAGCTTGTCTGGCTTTCTAACTCCCACCATACATGCTGATCTAGTCAACTGGCCTTGTGACTTTTTTCAAACATATCTACTCTAGTTCAAACAGAAATTAAGTAAGGGAAATCCTATGGCCTGTGTTACAAAGGAGATCAGATTACATGACCACAATTGTTCCTTCTGTCCTTAAAAGCTATGGCCTGGATTCACAAAAAGACTGAAGCACCAAACTGCCACTTTAGACACCTAAATCCTAAAGTCAGGGCCCAGTAGAATTCACAAAACCCCTATTCAGATACCCCTGAACCCTCTAATTCATAGCCTAAATGTTTGCAGTAATTAAATAATTTACTGGAGCCAGAGGAATGGATCTGGGTTTCTCCACCTCTCTGCTAAGTGCTCTAAAACCAGCCTACAGCATCATTTCTCATGTTCTCTCTCATTCTCACTCATGCACACACCCCCAATGATTTTTTCATTATTTATCCACTGTGGAACAGCTTCAACAGGACAAACTGAGGGAACCTCACATGAGAATATCCCATAGTCCAGTGATTAAGGCCATCAAATGCCCTTCTCTACTTCAGGTAGAGAGGGATTTGAACCAGGGATCTCCTATATCCCAAATGAGTAGCCTAACCACTGGGTAAATGTTAGGAGAAGGTTTGCAGCTGAGAATCCCAAGCACAGAGACATGCCTCTCTGTAGCCCGGACTTAGGCGCCTATCTCTGGGAGAGGGCTGGGGCTTAGCACACACCACAGTCTGGCACCTCCCATTGTCTACTTTAGGCAAGGAGCTGCCTAATGGTGTTGGATTTTGAGAATCCCATTGTGATGTACCTATCCCTTCCCATTCATCGTATAGGGTGCCTAGGTGCCAAACTCAGGCTTTATCAGTACCACTGATTTTCTAGGTGCCTAAATGTTAGGTGCAGTGATGCTGAGCATTACCACACCTAATTTTCTTCGTAAATCTAGCCCCATGAGCCTATGAATCTTGTTCCATGAGATTTTCAGTTTTTACTGAGATCTACTTTTTAAGGGTGCTGGTACCAGTACTTTATATGGCTAATGTTATATTGCCTTAACCTGGCACACTTGGAAGGCACTTATGTCCAACAACTAAGTCCCTGTGATCTTATAATAATCATAGGCCCTGTCTTATATTGTTGATTTTTATTGACTCACTCTGAGCTGTGTTAGCTTCTTCCATGATCACTGTAAATAGACCTATATCTCAGCTAAGAAGCACAATTTCTGCACCACTTCTGCTACTTGAAAATTTAGGCCACATACTCATTATTTTCAGATATCCAGTTTAGCCTAAGGGCTTTGAGGAAGAATAGCTTTAATGTGATTCCATGGCACTGCCAAAACAGATTCCCATCTTGTTTTATTTTGCAATAATCTTTACAGTTCACCACATTGCATGATGAATCACAGTCCATTTGGCAGAGGATTTCCTGATCTAGTTGCTTGCCATTTCTCATGGTCATCTTTATGAATCACACCAGTTTCCTATAGGTTCAACTGCACTTACATGAGGAATATTACTGAGTATGGATTCATGTGAAGTGAATTTTTTGCTGTCTTCAAAGACCATGTAGCCAATGTAATCTGGAATCTCTTGGCACTCTAACCCCAAAGTTCACATGCGACTGTGACCTGTCTCATCTTGTGACATATTGATGAGTGTGTTCTCTCTGTCCTTAGCCAACAGTTTGCATAATATTGTCTTGTTCTGCATCAGATGATCTGAGAGCCTGACAAGTGTAAACAATATTTTACTATATATGTTATATGTTACCGTAGAATCTCTCTTTTCATTCAGTTACCTCTTTGAAACTCCCCATTATGACAAAATAATTATTAATAATAAATAATAAATCCTCCTCCTCAACAGCCAAATCTCCCTTGCATTCAGTGATGGGTAAGAGTGAAAAGTCACTAACAGCCACTTCTTTCTTTCTGATCAAAATTTCTTATTTCAAACCCAGACTCTCAGCATCTCCACTAGATTTTCAGTGTTGAGAATGACATTTATATGTATGTATGCGATATCATGGCTTAAAAATGTGCAAATCCACACAACACTTCTTATAACACATTTCAGCAGAGGTTTGCAAATACTAACAACTTTACTGAGCACCTTGTGCCATGCTAACAAACAATGTCACCTATAATGCTCTCTGGTTATTGGTATACAGTCTAAATACGATATTAGGATAAAAGCTTTTAAGCATGCAACTAGTATGAATCTGGAAAAATAAAGTGACAAAATCTAATGTGTATTTGCACATACAGATAGGAAATTTTGAAAAGAATTCTGGAGATTGAAAATTATTTGCAGTGTGTAGAGATTGAAATGCCACTTCTGCAAAATGCACATTTGTAACCTGAAGGGAAAGATGAGGCATGGATGTTTATCTCCTAAAGGCAATATATTCTAGTACAAAGGTTCTCAAACTGTGGTCCGTAGACCAGTTGTCCACGAGCTCCATTCCGGTGATCCGTGGATAGTTCCCGCTAAGGTGTGTGCCTGGGCGGCTGTACATGAGAGAATGAAGGGACACATCCACCTAATTAGTGAAGCCACACAGGTGGCTTCCCAGCCCCAGCTCTGTGGCTGCTGTGGCGGGGGAGAGACCCCCCTCCTTCCCAGCCCCAGTTCGTGGGCTGCCATGGTGGGGGAGAGAGGGCACATCCATCACTTTAGAAAGGTAAGACTACTGATATTAAAATATGAGTTGTGTGCTTTTATTTGTAGAACAAAAAACATTAATTATTATTAAGGGTTTTTTATATAGCGCTTTTATCCAAAGTGCTTTATAATAGCCAGCTAATGGTACAAACAACATTTGGAAAGATCATTAAGTGGTCGCCAAGACTCTCAGCAATTTTCAAGTGATCCGCAAAAAAAAAGTTTGAGAACCACTGCTCTGGAAGATTAAGCAGAGGCCACATCTGTCATTGGCAAACCATAATACTCTGCAACTACCAATTATGCCTTAACAATTATTTTGTGACTAAATGTTTCTTATGTGGCATAAGAATTTGATTGAGTGTTTTAGTAGAGATTGAAGATTGTCCATGATCATCTATCTTAGAGGTGCCAGGTAGCAGAGGGGTAGCCTCTGTGTTAGTCTGTATCCACAAAAACACCGAGGAGTCCGGTGGCACCTTAAAGACTAACAGATTTATTTGGGGATAAGCTTACCCATTAAGCTTATGCCCAAATACATCTGTTAGTCTTTAAGGTGCCACTGGACTCCTCGTTGTTATTGTAGAGGTGGACTGCATGGAGGTTAACACAGAATTTCTCTAGTTTAGACGAAACCTAAGCCAACATCAGAATTGACACTGTTGGCTGGAGGACTGTGACTGTCAGTAATGTGGCATGGAAAGGGTGACCTCAAAGGTCTTTTCGGAGTCATAGAATCATAGTACTGGAAGGGATCTCGAGAGGTCATCTAGTCCAGTGCCCTGCACTCATGGCAGGAATAAGTATTACCTAGACCATCCCTGACAGGTGTTTGTCTAACCTGCCCTTAAAAATCTCCAGTGATGGAGATTTCACAACCTCCCAAAGCAATTTATTCCAGTGCTTAACAACCCTTAATTTGTGTGACAATAGGATGCATTCAACACTATAATAAACTGAACTGAGTTTTAGAATGTCTGGGCTCAAGCCTCAGTTGTGCCAGAGAGAAGAACTAGGAGCCTTTTTGGCCTGCAAGCACAGGAGCCGGCTTCCGGCGGCGCCCGTGGGTGCCGTCGCCCAGTGTCAGGGGCGGGGCCCCGCAACATTGCCCGGTGCTGCGGTGAGCTAGGCGTGGGCCCCGGGGCTGGCGGGGAGCTGGGCGCGGGCCCTGGGGGTGGCAGGGAGCTGGGCGCGGGCCCCGGGGCTGGCGGGGAGCTGGGCGCGGGCCCCGGGGCGGGCGGGGAGCTGGGGGCGGGCCCCGGTGCTGCGGTGAGCTGGGCGCGGGCCCCGGGGCTGGCGGGGAGCTGGGCGCAGGCCCCAGGGCTGGCAGGGAGCTGGGCGCGGGCCCCGGGGCTGGTGGGGAGCTGGGCGCGGGCCCCGGGGCAGGCGGGGAGCTGGGCGCAGGCCCTGGGGCGGGCGGGGAGCTGCCGGTGGGTGCTGAGCACCCACCAATTTTTCCCCATGGGTGCTCCAGCCCCGGAGCACCCACGGAGTTGGCGCCTATTCCTGCAAGACAAGGCTCATCTAACTTGCACACACTCAAGTACACATTCCGGAGGGCTGTGGAATTTCTCTGACTTTGTCAAAACAAGTCATAAACAATAAGTGAGATACATGGAGGTAAGGAGAAGAAACACAGCCTGCAAGCCTGTGGACCTCAGCAGGATTCATGCCCTAACACAGACTACAGCATGACACCTATGAACATATACAGAAACTGATTAATGGGCTGTCACTTTATTTGTTGACTGGTGAATTATTTATACTTATAAACTGTTTAATAATTTACAGCTGATATCTTAACAAATTACAGCTGAAAGTGACAAGGGGAAGGTGGCATAAAAGTCTAACTTGAGATCAATTCCCCCTTTTTCAGGGCACTTTGGGACAGAATTTCTGCTGACTGTTCTCAGGGGGAAAAAAAGAGAAAGTATGTTGATTTGGTATTACGTGTTAAACAGAAAGAACTGCATATTTCAGTAATTAAAGGGAAAAGTTGCTTTAAACCAAAAAGAACATAAAATTACTCTGAAGATATCTACATTTCCATATGAAATGAAAATCATTGTCTTTTTAAAAAAAGACTAAATAAAAGCTAATTACAGTGTTTGTTTTTAAAATTTTGTCTCAAAGCATTTTATCCATCTTTTCTTGCCACAAAGGATTTGGATATGTATTGATTTTGACCTGAATGACACATTTTTACAAAAAAAGCAGAGTCATCTTAATATGAAGAGGTTATTTTGTATCATATCAGGCTGGAAACAAAATTACCATTTATTGGCTCTGTGTGAGTTAAACTTAGAGAGAAATATAAATTCTGATTCTTAATGAAATCCAAACCCTAACCAAGAGAAGTTTTAGCAAAGCTGAACTAACTGAAAACAAGATTCCCATAAAATTTTCTGTGCAGGTAAATAGCATTTCATTCAAATTGGCCCCTCCTTTCCAAATATTTATATAAAGAAAGACTAGTTTAATTTAAAATCCAAAATAGTAAATTCCATTCTTTAAGCAGGAATTTCCTTGGTATTAATCTCCACCATTTCCCTTAAATACCACAAGAATGCTGTGTCTGGTAGTATCATACTATAGTGAAACAAAAATGCTACACACACACACACACGTCCAGAGATTATTCTACCAGAACAGCAATGAACATATTCCAAAGCAGCATCTGCACTGATAAGGACATTTCAGCTGGAAACTTAATTTTACTTCGCTACACTCAGGAATTCGGTGGGAAAAAATAAATAAAATATAAATATAAACCAAAAAAGAAAGAAAGAAATTTGGTGGGCTAGCCACTGTTCAGTGCTTGCATGCCTGTAGCACCACATGTCTACATACAATATTGCATTCATCTGTGCATGGTGATAACATATGGGTTAGACTTCCCTTTAAGCAACTATTTTGTGCTCTTCTCCCAGAGCTGCACAGGAATACTGGCCCAAATAGTACCCAGTCTCCCTTCCAGGTCATTGTTTAGGTAGCCTGGCCTACTTTGTGCAAGTCTGCAGAGCCTAGCCCTCAGAGTTACCCCAGGAAGTTGTCTGGGCAACCGCATGGACTTTGGCTGGCTGCATTGCCAGACTTTGCCTTATCTCCTGATCTCTGGTCTCTGACTCCAGCTTGACGCTGACTCTGATTCCTTCCTCTCTATTCTAGCCTGGTGCTGCCTCTGATCTCCACTCTCTGACCCTGGCCTGACTGTGACCCTGACTCTTGATTCAGGACCTAGCCTTGTTATTCCTCCAACGCCGACCTGGCACCTCCTATCCCTGGTGAGCAGACCTTGGCTCAGCTGTGACCGCAAGGCCAGGCTGCCTATACCCTGGTTTCTTATACTAGGATTCAAATTACCTGTACTGATAACACTGCATATGCTGTGGAACTCTGTGGCATGGGATTTCCCAGCGATTGACTCTTTTCTGATTCAATCACAGCGTGTCTCAAAGGGGATCTTTATATGAACATGCTGCCAGCTGAGCTGGGATCAACAAGTGGGCACTGCTGGTCATTTGGGAGAACTGATGAGATTCGGGGCCAACAGAATCCCATCAGATATTTTCATTGTGCCCTCAGACAGGGCCATTGCTAATACCACTGCCTCATTTTTGGACTTGCTTCTACAGCAAAGGTGTTTACAGAGGCTTTAGCAACGGCAGCAACTGCCCTCAGGGAAAACAAGATCTAGGCAATTCCATACCTGGATGATTGGCTAGTAAAAGGTTCATTCCAATGCCCCATGCAGTTCTATATCTCTTCCATCTGGGTCTAATGAAAAACAAGGAAAAGAGCTCTGTGGCTCCCTCTCAATGCACCCTGGGAGGCCCCAAACTCAGCAAAAGGAAAGGCTTGCCTAAATCGAGAGCACAGATGTATTTTCTAAGGTCACCGCTATTCAGATCCTCTCTCATCCCACAGGATACCCTCCATCTCCTGACACTGATGTTATCAGTGTTCACACTGGTTCCATAGGTGAGATGCCATTCCAGGTCACTTATTCACTCCTTCATCCCTTTGTAGGATCAATGATTCCAGCATCTCGTATATCAGTCCATCCCCTCAAAGCCAGGGAATCATTACGGGGGTAAGAAGATGCTAACTGAACTATTGGCATTCCCCGAGCTGACCCACCCTGGGTATCTATTGCTGCAGGTGCTCTGGGCTGCAGAGAAAGGATCATATACTATAGGTGGAGTTGAGTGACTGACAACAAATAAAGAGTAATGCCATTTTCTAGAATGGTCAGAACTATATACCATGACCTGGGAAACACAGGTGCTTGTGTGATGGTTTTCAGATTGTATTTCACATATAATTTATGATACAGGTGCGTTCCTTGATTATTTTCTGTGAGAGAAACATGCCTTCTCTCTGGGATGCCATTGACATCCCTCTTGCTATATGAGATTATAGAAAACAGCAGGGGAGAGGAGGACCTCCCGTATAACTTTTAGCCCAGTGATTGGGTACTCAGCTGGGATGTGGGAGACCCCCAGTTCAAATCCCCCCTTTCCTGAGGGAGAGAAAAAATTTAAACAGGGATCTGCCATCCTTCAGGTGAGTGGCCCAGCCCCCTGGACTATGGGACATTCTGATTTGAGACTCCCTCAATATCATCTGTTGAATCTGTTCCACTGTGGATAACTAAATAAAACAAGTCCTTGGAGCAGGGGGGACTGGTTCTTCGGTCTTCCACCTCCCAAGTGAGTGCTCTGTCTAGACTATAGAGTCATTCTCGTACTTTCTCTCTGGCCCAATGATTCTTTCATTATTTATCCACAGTGGCACAACTTCAACACGGGGGAGGAGAAAAGAGACACACACATATACAAGGATGACTGAAGCCTGGTGGTTAGACCATTTACCTGGGAGATGGGAAATCCAGTCCCACAGTTCTATTTTTTGTTTTCAAATTATTTATACTCAGTGGAACACTTCAACAGGAGAGATGCAGGCCTGTGAGCCACGGCCCTTGCCAAGAGGTGGCAGAGCCCTATTCAAATCCCTTCTCAATCTCAAGTGCAGGTGAGTATCCCAGCTGAGTACCCAAACTGGGCTAAACGTTATAAAGGAAGTCCTGCTCCCTCACCACTAGCTTCTTGCAAAAATGGCTGAGAATTCCGAGCAGAGGGTGGCACCTCCCTGCAGCCTGGATTTAGGCACCTCTCTCTGAGAGGGAGTGGGGCTTAGCACACATTCCTCAGTTTGTCATCTCCCATTGTCTAGCTTAGGCAAGGAACCACCTAGTGTGCTGGGTTTTGTGAATCCTTTTCTGAAGTGCCTATGTGTATAAGGAGCAGAGGGTGCTCAAAACAATTTGACTTCCTAGGCAACACTTAAGCATCCTACTCCCCTCCCCATAGGCCTATGGCAGCAGCTACCCCACAGTCTTGATGAATCATATTTGAGTGACTGGCATTGCGACCTGGTGCACAGTGTCACACCACCATTCAAATTTGGCCTAGCTGTCCCACCATCATGGAGGAGCAGCCAGGACAAATTTGCTGCCCTAGGCTGCTGCCTAGTTTGCCTATAGCTAGAGTGGCCCCCGATAGGGAGCCTAAGTGCTGAACTCAGATTTTGTAAATCCCAGTGATTTTCTAAGCTCCTAACTTTCTTTGTGAATTTAGCCCTAGTGTATGACCTACAAGTTTGCTAACTTGTTACAAAATTTATAGCACAGGTTTTTGACCTATGGTGTGAAATCTTGGCCCCATTGATGTTGAGATACAATTGAGATACAGTTGAGATACAATTCTCCCTGGAAAAATCATGGAGCAGGTCCTCAAGGAATCAATTTTGAAGCACTTAGAGGAGAGGAAAGTGATCAGGAACAGCCAGCATGGATTCACCAAGGACAAGTCATGCCTGACTAACCTAATTGCCTTCTATGATGTGATAACTGGCTCTGTGGATGATGGGAAAGCAGTGGATGTGTTATTCCTTGACTTTAGCAAAGCTTTTGATACGGTCTCCCACAGTATTCTTGCAAGTTAAAGAAGTATGGGCTGGATGAATGGACTATAAGGTGGATAGAAAGCTGGCTAGATCATCGGGCTTAACGGGTAGTGATCAATGGCTCCATGTCTAGTTGGAAGCCGGTATCAAGCGGAGTGCCCCTAGGGCCGGTTTTGTTCAATATCTTCATTAATGATCTGGAGGATGGCGTGGATTGCACCCTCAGCAAGTTTGCAGATGACACTAACCTGGGAAGAGTGGTAGATACTCTGGAGGGCAGGGATAGGATACAGAGGGACGTAGACAAATTAGAGGATTGGACCAAAAGAAATCTGAGGAGGTTCAACAAGGACAAGTGCAGAGTCCTGCACTTAGGACGGAAGAATCCCATGCACTGCTACAGACTAGGGACCGAGTGGCTAGGCAGCAGTTCTGCAGAAAAGGACGTAGGGAAATGAGAAGCTGGTTATGAGTCAACAGTGTGCCCTTGTTGCCAAGAAGGCTAACAGCATTTTGGACTGTATAATTAGGAGCATTGCCAGCAGATCGAGTGATGTGATCATTCCCCTCTATTCGGCATTGGTGAGGCCTCATCTGGAGTACTGTCTCCAGTTTTGGACCCCACACTACAAGAAGGATCTGAAAAAAATTGGAAAGGGTCCAGTTGAGGGCAACAAAAATGATTAGGGGGCTGAAGCATATGATTTATGAGGAGAGGTGAAAGGGGGCTTCAAAGAGGATGGATCTAGATTGTTCTCAGTGGTGTCAGATGACAGAACAAGGAGTAATGATCTCAAGTTGCAGTGGGGGAGGTTTAGGTTGGATATTAGGAAAAACTTTTTTACTAGGAGGGTGGTGAAGCACTGGAATGGGTTACCTAGGTAGGTGGTGGAATCTACTTCCATAGGGGTTTTTAAGGTCAGACTTGACAGAGCCATGGCTGGGATGATTTAGTTGGGGATTGGTCGGCTTTGAGCAGGGGGTTGGACTAGACGACCTCCTGAGGTCCCTTTCAACCCTGATATTCTATGATGGCAAAACTCTCATTGACTTAATGGGGTCAGTATTCCACTGATAATGTCTAGTTGGTGCATCTAGTTGGTGCATCGGGGGGAGGGATAGCTCAATGGTTTGAGCATTGGCGTGCTAAACCCAGGGTTGTGAGTTCAATCCTTGAGGGGGCCATTTAGGGATATGGGGCAAAAATTGGGGATTGGTCCTGCTTTGAGCAGGGGGTTGGACTAGATGACCTCCTAAGGTCCCTTCCAACCCTGATATTCTATGATCTGTTTTCCAGTACCCGCTTCAGAAGGCAGTGGTGCTTTTTAAGAGAATTAGTACGCAAACATGTTGCTGCCTTGCTTCCTAGAAATGAAACAAAAGTATGGTGCACTTCTATTATCATTGGCAGCCACATCTCTCCTTTATCCACTGAGATGCAATTCTTCATCCTTTATTTTTGTTTCAGCAAAGTTTTTTACATAGAATAACAAAAATGTTATTAAAAATCAGAACTGCACTATCATTTATAGCACATGCTGTACTATTGCCAAAAACTATGGGCACCTTCCATAAATTGACTCAAACTTTCCTCCCTAGCCCTCACTAGTGGTTAGTGAGACTGCAAAAAAGCCAACCTTCCATGTCCTGTATCCTACCATATGAAAATAGATACCTTTTCCCCCTAAACACTTTTTTTTCCATTTAGAAGATTTTGTTTCCTGAGCCAGTGTTTCCAGAGAGCAGCAAGCATCATAAAAAATCGGACTGGACAAAGCAATTAAGACTATATTGTCAGTAACAATGTTCTCTGGCAGAGGGGAGGAGTAGATGACCTAATAGGTCTTTCCGAACTTTAATCTCTATGGGCCTCTGATTTTCCAATTCCTTGTATAATGCTTGGCATTCTGTAATATATAGAATTAAAATGGAGACAGCATGAGTAGTCATCTACATCATATTGGTCTGGGTGGTAGGAGAGTAACATGCCCTTTAATTTTAGCTCTCAACAACTTGTGTTGACTCTGTGTGACAGGTCCCATGGAAAAGTGTCCTCAGGACAGCTTGATACCTGCTATTTTGGGAATGATGCTTCCTCAGTCTATGTAGATGTTGATATGACCATCTCTAAATCAGTTTTCTTTTGGCAAGTGAAGTGAAGACAGTCAGGGTCTGGTACCCCCTTTGCTTCACTGGGTGAGGAGAGGCAAGTCTGGGGTAGAATAGAGGCAGCTGGCTCAAGACTTCCCCTTGTTGGATCTGGAACAAGGTAATCCAACCATGCCCAGCCAGACCATTGGTAATGGCAAGAAAGGACATTTGAGGCTGAGGAGGAGTAAAGGGAGGAAAATGGATCACTCATCCTGGAAAATCCACATAAAATATATATTAAGGGTGAGCATTTGTTTATTTTTCAGGGGTCAAAACCTTAAACCTTCACTCTGTTTTTATTCTGTCCCTACCCATGTAAAACTGCCACATAATTCAGGGGAGCCGAGTAAGAATTGAGTAAAATCTGAGGTCCCAGTTGCCCCCATCCTTACAATTACCTACAGGAAGGGGCTTAGTGACTGGAAAACTCAATTTTCCCTCATAGTTTTCTATACATATTTTTGTTTGGGAAGGGGCAGGATTTAGTTCCCACCTCCTCTATGAAAGAAACAAGCAGTCCAGTCTTCAAAATCTATAGAACTCAGGGATCCACTGAAGGGGCAAGGCTTTGTGCCTCCAAACTAGATGTAATGCCGCCTGCTGCTCTCCCCAGTTCCATGACAGTTCAACTCCAAGGTGCCAGGCTGCCTGGATTTTCCCAATCAGTGGCTCGTTCCACTTAAAAAGGGGACTTCCCATCATAACAGGGGGTCCACTCGTATAGCTTGAGAATGGGCAGTGAGACTCTTGCTTTCCATGTGGCAAGGGCATGATCCCCATGCACAAAGGGTGGGTCTGATCGAGCCCTGAGTAAGCTCTTTAGGATTTGGCCCCAATTCATAATCAGAAAATTAAGCTATGAAAGCTTAATTAATGTATTTGAGATCCATCACACTCCTACTAAAACAGAATATGAATCCAGTGAAAATTATGTAATAACCATGATGGCACAGTTCTCTTTTCTCAACTGTCTTCTTTGAAGCAAGAGACAGATACCATGGAGTAGAGGGAGTTACTACTGTAATTAGCTTTTTTAAAATGCTATAATAAACCATTTCCAAATAAAATTAAATACATAATCACAACTGGTCTAAAACGTACAGCTGTTCTAGAGAGGGCCAAACCCCTCCTGTGAACTGTTCCATTTCCTTTAGTTGGCTCAGGATGCTTTTTGCCAATCTGCGTAGGACTTTTGGGGAAAATGAGTGGTATGTTTTCTTCTCTCACATTATCTGAGCATTGAATCTAAATAAAGTTTTCCTCCATCTCCAATTTTTTATAATACTAAGTGGACAATTTAGTTCTGCTGTTAAGGAATCAGTTGCATAAACATCCAGCAGAGGGGATGAGGCAGACTACTTAAAAGTCTACTAGATTATTTCAAGATCATTTCAACTGCAGACTGTGTAAAACAAAATGATTTTCAAGGGTAAAGACCTTCTAAATATGAAAGTAAATAACAGATATCTCACACAGCTCTATGCACAAACAAGGCTGAAAATCACACTAGGACGATCAAAATGTGATATTACTTTAAACATTCCAAAAGATTTCACCATGATTGATGGCATTATAAAGAAATAGCAAAGGAGGTAGGAAAGGTTATTACAGAGTCTTGTTCCAATTTCAGCCTTTTTCATCCTGAAAACATTTTGGAATTAGTATGTAACAGAATATGCGGCAATGTCTTGAGAAGAAAGAACCAAGGTAGTGTGAAGTCTGAACAGAACACACCATTTACACTGCCGCTCCCTATCCTTCCATGGGAAACAATATGAGAAGAGAAATACCATATTTACATCCTAGGATTTAAGTAATTAAAAGCCAGCATCTGAAATTGAAATAATGGCCTGTCCCGTGGCTCTCAGTCATCCTTGCAAGTTCCACCCAGCAGACCAAAGCTTGAGAGCATCTTCAGGTTTCTGAGTCCCTGAGGCTGGGCATTAAAATAACCTAATTGTGTTCGGAGTCCCTGACTGCTTCCTTCCAGCCATCTGTGGAGTGGATTGGCATCAACCTCTGAGGAGATCATTCTCTCACCCTCCTACCAGCTGGAGAATAAGTGCTGCATTTGAGGCCATTGGAGGGACATGCAGTTAAAGGGGGGAAAAGCAATGTTACCAGGAAGGTATGAGAGGTGCTTACGTACAAACATAGGCTGACTTTTCATTGTGGTAAATTAAGCAATAAAGAATATTGCTTTGTGGGTGAGCAGATTGCCACAAAGGAAAACAAAGAAACAAACCCATACTTTATTTATTATTTAAATAAATAGTTTTGTACTAGTTGCATTTTCTTCTCCGTTTTCTGACAATGAGTCCATTTCCCCATCATTCCTTAATATCTATATTGTTTAGGACTTTATATAGTGTATGATTAGTTGGCATTGGTACTGTTCAATCTGTGCTAATCTGTATGCATTTATATTGTGTGAGTAGCTCTCTAATTGGTTTTCATCCAAGTAATCCCACAGAGAATAAGGTTACATGCTGAAAAGGCTGAGGTGAGAGAGTGGTTAAAAGGGGAGCACAAACTCTTTCCCTGTCCCTATTAGGAATGCTCTGCACATCTGCATTTTCTAAAAACATTATTAAACTCCCTCTGTGAATAACCATAAAGTCTACACGACACCTGGGGGGTAGGTGGAGGGGAGAAAAGGAAGGCAGGGAAATTAATGAATAATTTTTGGACAGACCCACCCATTTCTGCATTCCTCTCTTGATGCTTCACTTATTGTAAGTCTAGGGTTGTGAAGAAATATATTTAAAGTAAAATAAAACTATTTAATAGAGAAGAGAATCTGTTTTAGATTAAATGAGTTGAATTCAGACTGAAGAGTTTTTCTCAAATACTAACTCTAGTATAATTGTAATAAAAAGCAAATTCAGGTGATCTTTTCTTGGACCAACTTCTGTTGTTGAGAAAGACACGCTTTTGATCTTACTCAGAGCTCTTCTTCAGGTCTGGGAAATATAGTCAGTGTCACAACTAAATACAAGGTGCAACAGATTGTTTAGCATAAGTAGCTAACACATGTTTTAAGGGACCATTCAAGGTGAAATGGCCCGTTAACACCTCTTCAGTCATAGGGTGGGAAGAGTGAAAAAACTGGGCTAAGGGGGTGTTAAGTGGGTTATAGATTATTGTAATAAGCCATAAATCCAGTGTCTCTATTCAGTCCATGATTTTTAGTATATAGTGAAGTTATGAATTTAAGATCCCAGGATCATCTTTTGAAGGTATTGTGCAGGTTTTCTTTGAGGATGAGGACTGAGAGGTCACATATAGAGTGAAGTATCAGAGGGGTAGCCGTGTTAGTCTGGATTTGTAGAAGCGACAAAGGGTCCTGTGGCACCTTATAGACTAACAGAGGTATTGGAGCATAAGCTTTCGTGGGTGAATACCCACTTCTTCGGATGCAAGCAGTGGAAAAAAATCACATATAGAGTGATTGTTTTGTGAGAACTGTTCACCTGCAGGTGAAAGGGTGTTTTTGTCTTTTATCATTTTTCTGTGTAAATTATCCATGAGTGTAGCAATTGTCTGGTTTCACCCACCTAGTTGTTATTGGGGCATTTAGTGCACTGTATGAGGTACACCGCATGTCGTGATATACATGTGTGGGATCCATGGAGCTTGACAGGTGTGTTGTGGTGGGTGCTGGTCATCGTAGCAGTGCAGATACATCTGTTATTCTGGCAGGATCTGGTACAGCTTTGAGTTGATGTGTCCTGGTCTGTTGGGAGCTTGCTTCTGATGATGAGCTTGGAGAGGTTGGGGGGTTATTTAAAATCCAGAAAAGGGGTGTTGCGGGGTATGCACACCCCATCCCCCTTTGGAGAGGATGGGGGTGGGGTGACGGCCCAGTGGTCAAAGTCCACCAGACTGTCCTTCGACTCAAGGCAGGATGGCCTAATGGACAGAGTCAATATAACTGTCCTTGGGTTGAGGGCTTTGTAGCTCTAATGGCTGGAGTCAATAGGCTGCCCTTGGGTTCAAGGCTGTGTGGCCTGATGGCCGGAGTCAATATGGCTGTGCTTGGGTTCAGGGCTATGCGGCCTAATGGCCAGAGTTGGGGTCGCCACCCAACGGTAGGGGGGTAGGGGTTGATGGCCAGACTAGGGGGGCTGCTCACTGAGCAGAGCTGCTCCCTTTTATAATGAAGCAGCAGTTGGAGCATACTCAGCACGGCCTGGGGGGAAGGACTTTCTCTGTCCATAGTATGGCCCCTTCTTGCTTAGTGTAGGGTATGCACACTCCATCACAGGGGGAATCAGGAAAGATTTCTTTCACAATGGGGTCCCCAGCAGGTCTGGGTTGTAATTGTTTGACGATACCCCATATAGGTTCCAGCATGGAGTGGTAGTTGACAACTAGAGGTGTGCAGTCAGAGGGAGTTTTATTTCTGTAATCCTCTCAGGATATTTCAGTGGCACATTCCATGATGCGATTTACTTCTCTGGTGGAGTGTCGTTGTTTGGTGAATGCAGTTTTCCCTTGGAACATATTCTGTTGTATCTGAGAGCCTTGCTATAGATAACAGATTTCTTGGTGTGTTTGGGGTAGTTACTGGATCTGCAAGGTAGATGTGGTGATCCGGAAGTTTTTTGTATATAGTTGTCTGTAGGGTTCCATTGTTGAGGCTGATCCTATTGTGGGAGTATTTGAGAGAGAGTTTAATGGATGTGTGGTGGATGTTGAAGTTGTGGTTGAAACCTATGAAGGAGTTTAGGTCATCCATCCAGAGGACAACAATATCATAACTTATGCTAAGCAAACTGTTTCACCTTGTTTTTAGCTGTGACATTCTAAGTATGTTTCCCAGATCTGGAGAAGAGCTCTGTGTAAGAATGAAAACTTGTCTCTCTCAACAAAAGTAGTCAGTCCAGTAAGAGATATTTGCATACCCACCTTGTCTATCTAATATCCTGGGACCAACATGGCTACAAGAAAAGGCCGACCAACTTTTTCAAAGTTGGCTGCTTACCTCCATATTTAGGCACCTTGCCTAAAAGTAGCCTGTATTTCATGGGTGCTGCTGAGCACCCAAAATTCCCATTGAATAGGAGCTGCAAGATGCTCAGTATTTTTGAAAATGTGGATTATGGAGGTTGAATTTTAAGAGACATTTACTCAATATCTTAATTGCTTACCACAATGTCAGACATTTATTTGCATATGCACATATTTGTGTGCACAGGATGAATTAATGTGCAATTTATAAGTGTTCTGTTGGGTTTTTAAAAAAATATTTTACATGATCTTAGTTACATAATTACTGAAAAATGTTGAGGGGGAATTAGATTTTTTCCCCCTTAAATACATAACTGCAAACCTTACCTCTCTGCAGAAAATATTGCATTTCAGTTTGCAAACACACATATCTAGTAACTGTCTTTTAGATCTGCATATACTAGATTTTTCATTTGCGATCTTGAGGTTATGATGTAGCCTTGCTTAGATGTATTTTCCCCTCTTCGAAAGCTTAAGTCAACACACTGAAAATTGCAGATATAACACACGTATTATACACATCCCCACCTGCATGCTGAGAGAGTTAGAATATTTATTTTAAAAAAACAAGGTTTGTTTACAAAATTGACAACTTTTAATGACAGCATTCTGTGTGAGCCTTTTTGAAAGCAAAGCCTACGGCTATTCCATTCTTACTAGTGGGGAAATATAACTGTAATACATGAGGCTGCACAAACCTCTTTCTACAATTTACTGAATCAGTATAGCATTTTTAGAGAATTTTCTGGATTCAGAATTAGTTACCATACGGCCGAGGATCTGCCTTGCTCAACACCATTTAGAAATCCTTACAGACAGTTTCTCTTTGTCCAGGGCTTCCACTTCGATTAGCTGTTTTAAAATCCATGCAGCCAAAGATTCTCTGGACCTGCTAAAATGATGGAAGAACCTAAGCCTAATGATGTTTTCTCAGATAAACACCACCAAGATGACTTTTTCTCTCTTGCATTAATTACCTTCTGGATTCCACCCCTGTTAAATTCTTTAAAAAACTGCAAGATGGTATATTAAAATGTGGGTATATGACCTATACAAAGTTCAGGTTGATCCCCATTATCAGAAAATAAATAAATAAAGCCATTGGTGCCCTGGCACTTCCAAATCTACCCTTCACTATTTGGCAGCACATTTGGTCCATTAGGTTACTGGTGCAGCAATGGCCTCAGCAACAAAGATGCCCTGTGGAACAATCACAAATCCTGGATATCCCACTTGAATAGATCCCTTTTCTTCCATAGTCTTATTTTATCGGCTCTAAAATAATTAAACCATTTGCTCATCAAACAACAATTATATAGGTAAGAGTTGCCAAAATTCCTTATAACTTTCCATTCCCATCTCCCTCCTGAACAAAAATCCATTCCCCCCCTACCCCCATTCAGAACTTGTCTGACTTCGTACTGCAACTGGGCTCTTCATGGTTTTACTAGACATGCCCAGTTTCTTGATAAGAATGGAAAACTGTATTCCTTTGATCAGTTAAGGCCTTACTTTAATTCCATTGACATACCATACAAATTCATATTTTTACAGGGCAGTAATATTTCAATGATCAGATTCTTATCAAACGTTGAAGAGATTATATTTAATATATTTCTAATACAGGGAGATTATCTTAAATCTATAGAATACTTTAAAAAGATCAGGATCCTCCACACAGATATCTGGGAGTGGATATTAAAATCCCTGCTGATATTTACATTACATTTGGGAGAAATAGATTTATATAGCTGATTTGGAAGTTTGATTACCCAACAGCAACAACTGCACATATGACAATGCAGAGATTATACAGAACACACAGAACTGATCGTGAAAAACATTAGGGCTTCATTTATGTCCAAGATGCTTTCAAACATATGTAGTGTTACTGTAGACTTAAACATTTTAGAAAATGGTCAAAATGCATGCTAGTATGATTTTGAGGCTTCCCATACAACTATATTCATAGCCTTGCTAAGTGTTGGTAGCAATACAAATTTATTCTTTCCTCTATTTTCTTTTGATGGCTGGCAGATTTTCTATTGCTGCCCAATGGAATAATCCACATGTTCTTTGGGGGTTTATTAAAGTATGGAACATCTTTACTACAGAGAAACCTACTCCTCTATTTTAAAAAAAATCCATATTATCTTGCTACCTGGACACAGTTTATTACCTTGACTGAGTCTGCTATATGCCACAAAATCAAAAACTTGTCCTTTGACTCCGATTAAAAAATTGATGGGAGTTTGTTATAACTTTTGCTTTCATTTGTATGTGATTGCATGCCATTTTCCTTTGTATTTTGGTATTTGTGTATTCATTTCATATTTCTGCTAAATGATTACATATATTAATAATTGCTTCTGTTGGCTGCCCGCTAATTTATAGAAAGTTGTGTTATTTATTTAATATAGGTTGTTTCCAGTTTATACCAAATAAAAGAATGTACATTTAGAAAAGTATATTTAGGAGTGCTAAATGATGAAAAGTGTATTTTTAATATCCAAAATGTCACCACACAACAATTAATTTACAATCATCCATGGTAACCTTTATTACACATCTAATTATTTTTTATATCAAACTTTTTGTTGTTTTATCTGAATGTTTGTACATCAAACTACTTTAGTAAGGTTTAAATAGAGTTGGTGTATAAAAAAAAGAATTTGTTTCTGTCAAAAAATGCATAGGCTCAAGGGCCGTTTAACTTCGCTCAGTCACTTAGTTTATTTTGCATTAGAAGAACTTCTCATTTAATTTACCAGTCTATAATAGGTAACTTTTCAATATGGAGCTAAAGGTCACTATTATATGTAAGGAAAATTAAGCCGATGTTCTTGGTTGCCTTACAGTTCTCCTAGTTCAACTACTCCAATAAATGAACATGTACAACAAGCCGAAGGGCTTTTTATTACAAATTTAATTCATTTCTCTAGACAACTGTGAAATTTGCCATTGACATTAGTCATTACCCCAAGGCGAACTAAAAGATGATCTCAGTTAATAAATGATCCTTAACAAGGAACGCTCCTATCTACTGTGATATTGGCACAGGCACATTTTATTAATGCAGGACTAGCTTCCTGTCAGAACACTAGCGTTCACGACTATTTGGTGTGCTTGTTTCCTCTTCCTGCTCCTGATATTAATAATTATGCATCGGGATAATTAGCAACACAAAGAGACAGTACTATGAGCTTGCAGCTAGATTTTCAGCACGTTAACCTTCTGGGAAATAAAGAACAGAAGCAAAGAGTCTAGCCAAATAACCAATGCAGGTTGATTTCACAGTGTGTAAAAGGCTAATTATCTGTGAAAAGTCTGACCTCAAGTAACAAAATTACACAAATGTGCAGGCATTTTATTTTAAATAAAACTCAGACCCACTAGTTCATAATGTGAAGACCCAGGTTAACTGTCTCACAGAACTGTTGGTGTATATATGTATGTATACATATAAAAAAGTCTAACAGGGAAATAATGGTTTCCTACAATAAATGTTAACTAGTTATCCAAACACCTGCATAGGTATGGTGAAATAAACTTTTGTTTCCACAGCCATTACAATGTAAAAAAATATTTCCAGTATGTGACAGAAGTAGGTTAAGTGCATTTTGTTTACTGGAGACAGGCTACAGTAAAAAGAAAAAAAAATATTACTACTTCTTTACAGATACCATGTGTAATTCATTCCAATATAAGAATATTTATCCACTAGCAGTAATAACAAACCACAATTTTTGTCATAAAAAAAATAAATTGTATTTGCAAAAAGCAAACACATTATGGAGTGTGTAAAAATGCAATATTCCCATTTTCTAGTCAGAGTTCCAATTTATTGAAGTAACAGAGCAGAAAATGCACTGACAGCTGTTACATTTTATTGCGAATTAGTATATACGTTTTATATCCAGTGAGCAAATGCATGATACATTGTATTCCAGTAATTGCCACTGGCTTTCCAAATGGAAACTGAATGATCTTAGTGCAATTACACTCAGGAGAGTAAATGTAACAAGCTACAGTTCTACATTATAGCTCTTTAACAATACCAAGAATTTTGCTCTTTAAAATAATATAAAAAGGTCATACTATCTATTTATCTATCTATCTCCACAGAAATAGATAATATATACATATATCTAAATCTACAGACTGTAAGAAGAGTGTTGTTGCTATTCTGGTTTAAATTAAGTTATGTATGTCTCAACCTACAAGATTTAGAAACTTCCTAAGAAAGATGTTTAAGTTTTCAATCACTCAAGTTATTTCTTCAGCATCAGTACTTTTCTCTTCTTTCTGTAGGTGGGGGGGAAGTGGCGAGAATAGTTGAATACCATCAAAACATCTCATTTCATATCTGAACCACAATGATGGCTATTCCTTCGCCACATACTTTCATTTGATAGTCTCTTTTAATAGAAAATAAAACATTTGTTTCTTAAAGGTTTAATACATTTCCTCCAAAGATAATCTTTCTAATGTTTGCCACTGTAGGGTTTCTCTTCAGAGACTCTCACCTGTGGTATTAATAATCCTAAGAGAGCCTGTATGCTGAGAAATAAATATTTGAAACACATTAAGAAATTTTTTTACACTAACCTTCATAACATATTTTAAACCATTTCGTTGGACAACCAGTCTTGTGATGACAGCTCCTGCACCTTCAAGCTCTACGGTGAAGCATTCAGTAAAGCCGGCAGTCTCCTCCCCTCTAGTGGCTACCAGCTCTCTTTGCAGCAAACACAGAAAGAGAAAGACCTATAGAGGACCACCTCAGGGCCATTTGTGTAATTTTTCTAAGCTTACAGGGGGAGAAAAAATAGACCAGGCTGTCTATCACTGAAGCAAATAAAATTTATCAGTCATTTAAAACAATATGTTAGTGGTGACTAAAACTTAATCAACACCAACCTGCTGACATAGATTTGCAATTTGAGCACGTTATTAGTGATCGAATTAACAACATGTCACAACTTGTATTTGATTTATTAGAAGAAACTGACTAATGCAACAGGATTACAAACAAGGAGCAAGAAGGCATGACGACTGTAATATGATGCAACTCTTGAAAAAGTAGCCTTAGAAACTATGCCTCTCTGTGATTTCATCTTATTGAAGATGCTTACAGATTCTTGCTGCAATTATTTACAAAATAAAAAGAGCCACTACTCAGCATAGTATTATAAAATGGCTAGCAAATATTCCTAATGGCAAGGCTAGTCCACTTCTGCATATCTACTACAAGACAAAGAAATAAAACAAGCGGTTGTCCAGGTTCCTTAACTTGTTAAACAAAAATGGTCTAATGGGTTCTTTCTATTTGGAGTAATGGCCGTTTGGCAGACTGCTTCACAATACAGCAAAAGCCACCTTTTCAAATGTGTAAGAATCGCTTGCGCAAGCAACTATGGTACCTGTGGGTAAATTCACCCCATACAGAGTTATAGTATAAGGCCTATGCAGCACTCAAGTCCCATTTAAGCCCCCTAAATTGGACTTAAATGTCTCACAGGCCTTGTGCTGGCCCTTTTCATGGGTGAATGTCACCCTGTATGCACAAATATGGCCGTGAATGGTACACATTTGTGCATGCAACCAATCACTTAATTTTTTTACCATATGACACCAATTAAGGTCTGTTCCATAGCTCACCGAAGTCAATGGAAAGACTCCTATTGACTTCAACAGCTCTAGGATCAGGCCAATGTACAGTAACTGATAGGATTTTAACTTGTTTTTCGACATTAGACAAAATAAATCATATTAGTGAGAACACTGGAAACAGAGACGAGCATGAGCTGCACAATTCAGACCTAGATGAATGTCAACGCTCAGAAAAAAATGGCTCAGGATTTTGGATCAGGCCCATCTCTCATTTTGAGTGATTTGTTACAGCTCTACCAAAAATCCTGAGAGTATTTTCCATTCTCTCCACCCCCTCCAATTTAACATACATACACACAACCAAGGAAATTCACAATTCAATCGTTAATTCTTGGGCCCAATAGAATACAGAGAGAGGCTTGTTAATGCTGCACTAATTGGTATACTTGGCTTGGCAGTCTCAGCGGGGAGGCCAGGGAGGGAAGGAACGTGGAAACTCAACTAGCCTCTCACCCGCAGAGCGGTCTGTCACTCCAGGTTGTGACAGAGGCATATTTGGACATGAAGAAGTGAAGAGAAAACCATATACCACATGTGCTGTTTTGGTTCACAGGCAGAAGTCTTCAGCTTCCAACGCTCCACTTCCACAAGCGGCACCTTCATGTCAATAAGTGGTTTGTTGGTAGTGCCACATTTGCCTACATATGAGCACAAGTTTGGATTTCCTTTATGTCTTTTTCCTTTTATTAGTAGCGGTGTTTTATAATTAAGGTGCTACCTTAACGGAGAGAATACACGCTCCTTCACCACCAATTCAATCTCCATAGAAATTCATGAAAAAAACAAATCAAGTTGAGTTCTGCAGACAAGACAGTACAACTGCAGCGTTTATATTCTGTGGAACACAGCGACTGCTGCCCCTCTACATCCCTGGGATGCACAGCAAGGGGCAGGGAACAGGTGTGTCCATGGGCCTGTCTACCCAATTCATACTGGTTCTCAGAGCAGGAGCAGGTTCTGCACCCCATATAAATGTGGATGTTCCTAGTGTTCCTTTTGGCATGTATGGACTCACCAGAAAGTAGGAGTAAAGATGTGATTGAGCCATGACTATTTACAGACATTTCTGTAGTGTTCAGCATTTCAGTACCAGAGTGCCTCACTAGATTATAGATACATCATTACCTTGAGAAGGGCAAGTTTTCTTTTTTCTTCCGCCTCCTGAATCAGATGAGCAATATATTTGTTTAATGTAGACTGGATCCTCTAGATGCTGATCAGATTTCCGTAGAACCCTGTATAAAGAAAGGTTTGATAAGAAGGATACATTGAAAATGTGCTAGATTAGAACTGAGGGACTGGAAATAAGGAGCAAAAAGTACTAATAGTGATGTCATTAATCATTGAAACAGATCATCAAGGGAAGTGGTGGATTCTCTATCACTGGGAGTCCTTAAATCAAGATTGGTTCTCTCTCTAAACGACATACTCTAGCTCAACCACAAGTTACTGGCTTAATTTAGGAATGACTGGGTAGAATTCTATGGCCTATGTTATGCAGGAGATGATACCAAATGGTCATAATATTCCCTTCTGGCCTTAAATCTATTAATCTAGTTAGAATGCATAATAAACAAATCAGGCTTGAACAAAGTTACCCAATTCAACTGAGAAGTTTTTTGGTTGATGCAATATGAATGGAGAGTCATGTGGAACTCCTGAACCTGCAAATCTAATGCAGTGTGGTTGTACTCTGAAAAGGGACCATTTAAAAATGGCACTTCCATATTCAGCAGATCTGTCCCCTTTCCAGATTCTCCATCCCTTCCTGATCTCTGCTCAGTGCAGGAATAATTTATGTTGGCAAAGGTAGCCCCATATTCTGGAATCATCTTGGAGCTGGTTCAGTCTCAGTGCAATTTAGAATAGCCTCAGTGCTGGTCTAAATTGTGCAGGCTTTTAATGATCCCTCTTGGATATTATACCAATGAAAGAATGGCCAAAGCACAGCACATTTCAGACACACCTTCCCTCTCCCATTATGTCCCAGCATGTTGCCTACACTAGGAATAAAGTGACAGGCAGAGCAGAAAATAGAATCTACCTCCAGTTCTGTATTCAGAGTCATGTCTGCTCACTGAGTCCATAATAATTTGTTACTGCTTTTACTCTTGTACAGCACCATAGAACTAATACAGCTAAGAGAGAGTGAGTATGTGCATCAACAGAATTCTTTACTAAATTCAAATAAGTTACGGATGGTGGTAGATTGTCCATTGCTGACCATTTTTAAATCAAGATTGGATGTTTTTTTCTAAAAGATGTGCTCTAGGAATTATTGTGGGGATGTTCTATGGCCTGTGTTATAGAGGAGGTCAGAGTAGGTGATCACAATGTTTCCTTCTGGCCTGGGAATCTATGAATAAATGAGTGTATGAATCCATTCCTGTGCAAACTCTTTGGAGGTAATGGAGATTCACAGGCATTGAAGGCATTATTCGGCCTGCAGTGCAGAACCTTACACCTTACTGGTGATGACCGTGAGATGGAATGAACCAAACTTAACTTTTATTCTCTAAGTAGAGTTTGAATGAGGAAGTTGGAAATCATTGAGACACAAAAAACACAGAACCCCACAATTTTATTTTAGAGTACTTTTTCAGAGTAGAACCACATTTTAGGATAATAGAAATAACAAGATATAACAGAACAAATATTATGCAATGGAATGTATGTAGTCACTACACCTCAACATTCTATGATGAGGTCAGATGTTCCTGGGGGAAAAACACTGAAGAATGTAAACTGAAAATGATAGGAAACCTGAATTTGAAGGATTTTTAAAAAACTTGCCAAGCACAAACCATTTTCCTGAAAAAGCTTTCACTCAGAAATTAATTTAATTCTCCTGCATACAAATAAAAAAAAAACTACAATGTTGTGCTCCATTAAACTTTTAAAATAATCTTTACAAAAATATATATTCCAAGATTTAGAGACTGCAAAGATTTAAATGTGTGCATAAATTTCCTCACACAAGTAGTCCCATGGAGACTACTCAGGCCAGGTCTACACTACAAACGTATATCGGTATAACTATGATGCTCAGGGGTATGAAAAATCCAACCCCCTGAGCAACATAGTATGGCAACCTAACCCCATGTAGATAGTGCTATGTTGATGGGAGAGCTTCTCCCATCGACATAGTTACTGCCTCTCAGGGAGGTGGATTAACTACGCCAATGGCGTAGTTTCGTCTTCACTAAAGCAGTGCAGCTGCGCCGCTGCAGCACTAGACATGAAGACAAGCCCTCAGATGAGTAAATCTGTGCAGAAGTGGAAGTCATTGAAGGGTTAGGGTGCACATTTATTATATATCTATTATGTTGAATTCCTTGAATATAAGAGATATTGGTGTAAGCATTGGTGGATCCTTAATGGAAATACTACAAACATGACCATGTAAGAGATTCATATGGGCTTTCTGACACTTAAGACTTGTGTTTCAAAAGAAAATATTTACAAATAGAAATCTAGTTTATTATACATTTCATTACCAATTAGCAGATCCACAAGTGTCAGAGATACGGAACCATTTAAGAGTCTACAATAGCTATGCATAATATACAATATGTATATACTAAAGGAGGCACAGAAGTTGCAACATAGTAAAGAATTGGGCAACACTTTTTGGCTCTGGGAAATTTTCAAAAGATGCCAAATATTACACTGCTGATATTTTTGCTAAGTGAAGGTATTATTTTACTAATTTGATAGTATTTTTGCAATATTTCTCAATTCATTTGAAGCTCATTCATCTCAGAAAGTCAGAAGACTGCACTGACAGACAAAAGATTCTCCTTTTAATTAATCTACCTGTAAAATAGGCTTAAAGCTAGCACAATTCTGATAGCTAAGGCTCTAATCCTGCATCTTTATTTGTCCACATGGAGTCCCATCAGAATTAATGATGCTCTATGTGGACTCAGGGGATCTGTCTGTATGTATGCTTTCCCAGGATCAGAACACACATTTAGTTATGTCTAAATTTCATAGGCAAATATGTAGCATATGGTCAACAATTTCCCTTTGTTTCATTTTTTTTTTGCACGTGTATAATTATTTTTGCATGTGTGGCATGTATCTTTTAAAGAATTCTGTCGAAATAGCTTTAGGTGTTCATTTTTTGTCTTCAGAACCTTTGGAAATAATCCTGAAATATAAACAGTACAAAAGTGCTTCTTACACCTAGTCTAAAATGACCATCTTGCAACGGGTAAGACAATATCAGGTCACCACATCACCTCCAAATCACCATTGCATCTGATTACCATACTCCTGGGCCAAAACTTAGTCCCACCAAAGCCAACGGAAAAGATCCCACTGACCTTAGACAGCCCAGGATTTGTAGCAATCTGTAGCTGCTGGATACTTGCTAAAGTTAGAAACACCGCTATGTCAATACAAATTCAGGCTGCTAGCTCATCAGTGTTTGTTATCTCACCTCTGATCGTGGCCAACTCTTTCATATTACGCCTAGCTTAGAGTCCAACCCTGCATGATGCTGAATATTCCCTGACATGACATTAAGCCCCCTCAACTCTCAATGAAGTCCCCGGGAATTGAGACTGCTCAGAAGCATATGGGATTAGCTCTAAATTGTACTGTGGAGGAAATCATGTTCACTGCAAGAAATGAAAGCCCTCAAAACATGAGATTTGATTACTTATCCTATCCTGTATGGTCACGGACATTAATGAGTATTGAATTTTCCAGCCATTTATAAAAACATCACCAATATTTAATCTGATTAAATGGCCAGGTCAAAATGAACTGTACAGGTGGACTGAAAAGTATGTGAAGCAGTATTTATTTTAATTCGTTTTAAACATAGTGGCCACTTAGTGCATGAGTTATTCAATTATATAATCACTTGGTAAACACAGGACACTGTTGCTTTAAGAATTTAATGAGACAAAAAGGATCAACCCCCTTCATTTCCTTTCAGAGTGGGGTTCGCAGAGAAGAAACTGACCAAAGGAAGCATGAGCACATAATAGTAAGCAGGACAGTAATAATAGCAGGAAAGAGGAGTTCTGTTTTTCAGCCGTTCAGTATGCCATATTGCGAAAACGTGATTTCACCCAGCTACTGCTGTGACATGAAGAGAGACATTTCCCCAGGTTCTGCATTTCTACCACTCTGCACAAGGAAACGAATGAGATACAAATTATGTCTGAGGGGGAAAGAGAAACATGTTTAATATAGTGTTTGCCGATGAATAAGGGGGGGAAGCCAAGAAAATGATTATAATATAGTGCTACAGAAGCATCATAAATATTTTGTTCCCTAGTTGAACTATCATACATAAAAGGGCACATTTGCTTCAGCATTGCCAGAGCACAGAAGAATCCACAGGTCCTTACGTGAACTGGCCAAGCTCCCTAAATTCAAGGCAGATGGGGAGAAAAAGCACATTATGATGATTTATATAGTGCCATAATTTTATATGCTACATAGACTAGATGGTCAGTGCCAAACAGATAACAGGCCCTTGCCCTGACAATTGAAAGGCCTGCACAACTGACTACAAACAGCACAAGACAAGACAGAACACGGAGTGCAGTGTGGGCGTTAGAGTTAGAATGCTGTAAATTAGAAAGACACACATTTGTAATTGGCATTGCTGACAAAGAAGTGGCACTAAAGTTACAGATGGAGTCAGAGCTGATGCTGGAACAAGCAGCCTAAATAGCTTGTCACTCTGAGCTCATTAAGAAGTAAAATGCAGATCAGGGAACAGCTAAGCAGCTGGGTCAGGTTGTTCATTGGCTAATTTAGTCTAAACAAGAAAGAGGGAAGAAATGAAACATGTTCCAGAAGAGTAAAAGGAAGCAAGGCACTAGCAGAAGTGTAGGGGTGCCATCCACTTGCTGCAGTCAGAAGCACAGCTTGGAAGAAAACTGCCAAGCACACAGTAAAAAAGTGCAGGAAATAACAATACATTGAGTTTTGACAGTCTCAATCTTCTTGGAGCCCAAGAGCCAAATCTTGTGTACATGCCAGAGTTAGACACACAAATCTCCCAAAGCTGAAGATCAGCACATGCACTAGAGTACATGCATGCCTAAATTGAGCATGTGCTGATGAGTGCACTGAATTTTGAAAGTTTGGCACAAATTGTCATCGTTCTCAGGAACCATCACCGCCACTGTCAGAATATCTCAAGAGGAAACAATGTAGAACTCTCTTCTCACAGAATTATAAGCTACTCATCCATGCTGTGGAAGCATAACTCTAATACAATTTTACTGTCAAGATCCTCCCTTGGATCCACAGCTCCCCAGCCTCAACTAGCTTTGTATCTCAAGCGCAGCACTGTGGGAATGATATGATCCACCCCAGTCCTACCTTCAGCTTATCTCACCCAATGAAGGCCCCACTCAATCCCCAGCCCCTCCACATGCAGGTATCTATATCCCACACATGGACCTTGGGGTGGGCCCGTGCAGGCAGGTCTGAACCATGAGCTTCTAATCCTCCTTTCTCACTCAAGGGGTGAAAATCTAGTTTTTACTCAATCTTGATTCAGGCAAACTTCATGGAAGGGAGTAGGACTTTGCCTAAATGAGGACTATGAAAAAAACCCAACAGACCAGCTGGAACCTCAGGATCTGCTGTACCTAGATGAGGCTGTGGATCAATTTTTTGTGGACCAGACAGGTCTCACTTGTCCATACGTAATTTTAAAAACATTTTTGTGGAATTTTAATACGGAGTATTATTTTTAGGTGGAATGTACATGTGAAGGGGACATGGATAGTTATGACATGGTATGATTCTGTGGAACAATATCTAAAGCCAGGTGGGGGGAGCACCAGAACCTCTTCCCAGAATGTCATGGCCTCTCACAGAACCCCTGGGGATCCTCAGGGATCGTGTGACATCTGTCAGAACTGGGGACAAGTGCTGCAACTCCATGAGAAATCTCCATGGGCTCCTTACAGGATGTCGAGAGGAGATCGGTATAGAGACTTATTATTGCTATTTAGTTGTATTATTGTAGCACCTAGGAGTCCCAGTCCTGGACCAGGACCCCACTGTGTTCAGTAATATACAAACGCAGAACAAAAAGACAATCCCCCAAAGACCACAGTTTACAATCCAAGTACAAGATGAGAGACAATGGACAGATACAGATAGACCAATGGAAGAATACAAGTAAATAATGGGAGAGTATTGGTCAGTATGATAGGCTGTGATGTCAGCACACTAGATGTCTGGCTGTTTCTACCCCAACTCCTACTCCAAAGTCCTCTTCCACAGGTTCTAATGCCCCATCTTGTATTCTGAATATTGCCAGTTTCCCTGTATTTTTCTCCACATTTCACACTCGCTTTTATATATTTACATTGAATAAATGTGTCAATGCTTCTAGAAAGGCAAAATGATATTTAGATTTGACAGAAAGGGAGTTAAAAGTTGAGAGCTTTCTCCTGTGTGTCAACTGTTATAATGTTCTATTATCCCTGCAGGGATGGAGAGAAATTCTTGTAAATATTACTTATTTAACAGAATATTCTTAAGCAACCTATCAAACTACTTAGTGAAATCATAGGAACAAATCATGAAAGACTTGTGAATTAAAATGATTAAGGCTGATTTAATTTCACTAAATCAGGACATCTCCCCAACACCATAATAAGGATTTGGGTTACATATTCCTGAAATAACTCCTGGATCAATTTTCTGACATCATGCCACAATTCTTTCAATGTAGGATATAGCCAGCAGGTATGAATGTAACTCTTTATACCATGACATTCCTTCTATTATTCTGTTATGAATGTTATGCTTGTTTCTTTTTAAAAACTCTTGCATTAAAATATTTAATCAATATTTTCCATGCAAATACTTTCCATAAGGAGGAAGTTGTATCAGATTACCTCTATTTCTGTACAAGAAAAAACACTTTACTATTAGAAATTCTGTTTAATAAAAAATTAGTGACTAAAGTGAAAAAGACCAGGGTCTAAATCCTTATAATGGAACACCCAGGAAAATGATTGGGTCATCTTGGCATCTTGATTTTTAGAGGCACAATATCACTTGGTTTGTGGATAACTAAAAACTTGTATCTGGGCTACATAGCTCCACCCAACATGGCATAGAGAGATCAATGTTAAATTAGTAAAATTACATGAGGAGTAAGACACTGTGCGGCATGAGTAAGGATATCAGAACATGGGGCAAGGTGAGTCAGCAATGGCACACAGTGAGTAAGCAATTTTCAGTTCATATAGTAGACACATCAAAGGAAAGGAGGCCTTGTGGGTAAGCCACAACACTGCAAACCCATAGTTCTGGATTTTAGTCCCATTTTGGCCACGGATTTGCCATGGAATCCTTCCTACACATTTTCTTCAACCGGCTCAGCATTTTGTCCTTACTTTTTAACCTTGGTAAGCCGGTGAGGCCAAAATTTTCACAAGTGCTGGGTGCATCCATTTTTAGATGCTCAGTGCAAAAGTGTCTCAAGCTGGGCACCCAGAAGTAAGGCACCCCAAATTAGTGGGCACTTTTGAAAAATCAGGCCCCTCTCGCTCTGATCCTCACCTTCCTATATGTTCAATAGGGATTATAATACTTACCCATCTCACAGAAGGAGCTGAAAATCATTAATATTTGTAAGGTACTTTGAAACTTCTGGATAGAAAGTACACTGCAAATGAGAACTTTTGTCAGCATTATAAATTAATACAACGTCTGCATTTGTTTCAAGAAAAGTCTCTCTTTTTGTACTATTCGTTCATATTGCCAATTTGTCTGTTTATCTGCATCAAAAGTTAATACAAAAAAGAGATGCATTAAATAAATAACAATGCTCTAATTGCTCCAGTAGGAAAATCAGTACATTGACTTAATGGATGATACAGTAATATATTAAAGTTATGAAAAATACTTTCTGTACATTTAATATACTGAAAATATTTGAAGCATTTAAATGAGAAAGTGGAAGTTCATTACCTTTATCGAATAAAACCATCCTGTGAGTAGCACTTACAGAGCTTTACATGTTTTATATACCAAGTCAGTTTAATGCAATACATTTTCAGAAGAAATTCAGCCACAAATTTCTAACCAGTTGTGGAAATCTTCTCGAAATTGTGGCTCAGGCTCCAGTTTAGAAAAAAAATTAAGCATGTGCCTAATCTGATTGAAGTCTTTCATAGACCTGCTCACATGCTTAAAGTTAGCCTAGTCCACACTTGAAGGTTATACTGATATAACTATGTCAGTTGGGGGTGGGGGGAACTTTTAATCAGGCCTGGTCTACCCTGGGGGGCGGGGGTGTTGACCTAAAATACGCAACCTCAGCTACGCTGAAGTCGACGTATCTTAGGTCGACTTACCTGGCCGTCCACATGGCTGCGAGTCAACCGCTGCCACTCCCCCATCGACTCCGCTTCCGCCTCTCGCCAAGGTGGAGTACAGGAGTCATAGAATATCAGGGTTGGAAGGGACCTTAGGAGGTCATCTAGTCCAACCCCCTGCTCAAAGCAGGACCAATCCCCAATTTTTGCCCCAGATCCCTAAATGGCCCCCTCAAGGATTGAACTCACAACCCTGGGTTTAGCAGGCCAATGCTCAAACCACTGAGCTATCCCTCCCCCCAAGGGAGTCTACGGGGAGCGTGTTCGGGGATTGATTTATCACATCTACGCTAGACGTGATAAATTGATCCCCGATAGATCGATCACTGCCCGCCGATCTGGCGGGTAGTGTAGATGTACCCTCAGTATAGTTAAAGCAGTCCAACCCCCCACTACTTTAGACAAAATTATACTAGTATATAAACTCGATTTATACCAGTATAGTTATTCCCCCTTCCTATTTGGAAATAGCTATACCATTGGTTAAAGGGATAAAACTTTCTAGTGTGGACAACACTTGTTTAAGTACCATGCTGAACTGAGGCTCTAGTCTTCAGATTTTTTCTCATACCCCTGAGCACAGCCCCTGAAATATGGGTGATCTGCAAAACCTTTTAGCATTCTCTCCACTTTATTTTAGGAATTGCGATCCAAATAGCCTGCCTCAGTGTGATAAGCAACATAATTTGGGGCAAATGGATTTAAAAGTAGAGCTGGATGGAAACTGGATTTTCCACTTTGCGGGAAATTCTTCAACTTCAAACATTTTCTGTTCTAAGATGCAATAAAAAAACAACAAAAAACCAGAACAGAAAAAAAAATCAAAATTTCGGATGAAATGAAATTCCAACAATATTTCATTTTGGTTAGAAATGTTTTATTTTGATAAAACTGAAATGTTTTGTTCTAATTTTCACCTTTTAAAACTTTTTTTAAAGTTTTTTTAAAAATATAAACACAATTAATTTCATTTAGAAAAGTTGTTTGAAATGAAAAATTAAAATCTTCCTTTCCAAATAATATCAAAATGGAACATTAAAACATTATCAAAAGGCTTTGTTTTTTATTCCTCCTCTCCCCAAAATGAAGTTTTATCAAATCACATTTTTCTAAACATTTCAGTTTCAATTAAAATATAAAAAAATCATTTCAACAAAAAAATTCCAACCAGCTCTACTTAAAACTCACTTGCAATGGCACAAGGGGATGTAACTGCTCTCTAGAGGAGTGTTCAACCCCAGGAGAGTAAAGGTAGTTTGACACTGTTGCCTTTCTAGGGGTTTCTACTACTCTGGGACAGTTTAGACTTGTGATCAGGGCATCTTGCCCAAGCCCCAACCTCCCACCCAGCCGTCAGTTTTGATGCTGCCATGATTCGTTCCAGGTCCCTTGGCTGAGCTGGGATCATAGGTGACTTATGCTGCTCCAACCCCTACCTAGTCAGACTTTCCCTCTGAGATCCCTGCACTCTGGGATATGCTAGTAAAATTCAGTGTATCCCAGGGATGAACCAAGCCCATGGCTGTCACAGTTATTACTTCACAACCATGACAAAAACGTTGTTTTAATGGAATTAATCTTTAATGGAATTAAATGTTTGTGGATTGCCTGGCTTTTGCACAATTTATTTTGCACAATGAAATGGAAGGAAATTGATCATAACAGGTCATATAAACTCCCAAATCCATGATGCTGGAGTTATTCTCAACTAGAAAACCAAACTGAAATCTGTATGTCCCTAATCAGAAAAATTATATCTGGCAGTTCAATTATATGTGCAGTTAGCGATATTTCAGGCAGAGCAGATGTAAAAATCCACAGTGTTTCTCACTAGTTCTCTGAAACTAGTGTATGGTTATGGGTCCAAAATTATCAGTAGCTGTGCTCGGTTGGAGCATGCGTGTGCAGTAGTCATCTTGCGGTGCCGTTGGCGCCTCATGTAGCACGCACATGACCCAACCCATTCAGTTCCTTCTCAACCGTCCTTGGCTGAGGACGGAGCTCAGTGGCAGTGCTGTCTCTTCGTTTTTCCTCTGTATAGAAATAGTTAGATTAGCTGCAGTTTAGTAAGTCTAGTTTACTTGGTTATTGTTCTCCCCCCCAAAAAACATTTTTTTTAATAGATGTATATTTTGATTGTTATTTTACCACTCTTTCCCCATTGGGAAACTTTTAAAGGCCACAATGCCCATCTCACCCAGATTTAAATGATGTGACTCTTACCGTGAGCCAATACCCATCTCCAACGGCCACTCATCATGCATCCATTGTTTGTGGGAGACCCATATCCCTCAAAAATGCACCCACTGCAGCAACCTTAAAGCGAGGGCAAGGCGTGATAGAGATTTCTGCTTCAGGATGATTTTGATGGAAAAGTAAATCGACATCAGCAGATGGTTCCCCAATCAAAACCTCTACTAATGGGAGTTCTCAGTCTTCCAAATCATCCAGGAAGTGAGCTGTGACCTCCCCTAATAGGGATATTCAGAGAAAGAAGAGGTTCCCAGCAAGGTCCCTATCCTTGGTGCTGAGCTTGAATAGAGTGAGCATCTTTGAGGGTTTGGGCACCTCCAGCACATCCCTCTGCAGACCTCTGTCGAGCCACGCTGCACCAACATGGAGTCGGGACGCCACTCTTCCTCCACAGCACCAACCACTCCAGTGCAGAACTCAGTACCAAGACTGGTGCCTCTGGCAATGCCGTTGGTACCAATGGACAGACTGAGAAAGCACCGATTGTCTTGACCAAGGTTAACTGCAATACTATCATGGCACTGACTGCATCTGCACCAACTGCATCACCACAGAAACACATGGCTCCACAACACTTTCTACACTAGAAAGATATAGGGGTTTCTTCAGGACACAGTTGCCTCTGCTTGGCACCGAGGGATCGCCAGGTCAACTAATGGACCAGCTACTCACTTCACTTACTCCCCAGCCTCTCTCCAGCGATGAAGAAGAGGACGTACATGAGAGCTAGTTCTCCTCCCAGCACTCTTCACCCACGGAGAGGAGACCTCCATGGGAGGCCATTAAGACCAAATCCACCCAACCTCGAGAGATGCAACAATGGTATGGGCATCCCTTGATTTGCCCACTGATGCCCTTCCCTATGCAGTGGTGCCCCTGGGACCCTTGGGCAGCATATAGGACTCACTATACTAGACCCTCGACTCCAACCCGAGGGGAGATTCACTCTCCTCCACCTTCCTTGAGTAGGCACACGTCAGAGGAACCTGAAAGCGTGGCAGATGAAGAGGAGGAGTAGGAAGGCATTTTGCCAGCTCATAACTCATCTTCCTCCCTTGATGAGGCTGTCATACCACCACCTCCAACTACAGTAGATTACCTGAAACAATTTCAGGAACTCTTTAAAAGAGTAGCTGCCAGCCAGAACATTCCGCTTGAGGAGGTGCAAGAAATCCAGCACAAGCTGCTACAGATCCTACAGACATTCACTTCATCCAAAATTACATTCCCCATCAACGATGCCATAATGGAGCCAGTGGAAAATATTTGGCAGACACCCACAACCGTACCACCTACCAGCAAAAGAGATGACAGAAAGTATTTCGTACCTGCTAAAGGGATGGACTTTCTCTTCTCCCACCCACAACCAAGCTCCCTGCTGGTGGAAACTGCCAACCATTGCAGCAAACAACTCCAATTCCAGTCCACTCCCCTGGACAAGAAAACAAATGCTTAGACCTTTTTGGCCAAAAAGTGTATTCATTGGCAACAGTCCAATTCCGGATTGCCAGTTTCTCAGCCCTTCTTGCAAAGTACAACTTTGACAACTACAGTAAACTGCAAGAATTCCTTGATATTCTACCGGAGGAAAAATGCCCCCAATTCACTGCCATCATGAACGAGGGACAACTAATTGCCCATACAGCTCTATAGGCCTCAAGGGACGTAGCAGACACTGCTATTGTAATGTGCAGGGCCTCATGGTTACAGTCGTTCGGTATTCCAAAAGAGCTCCAACTCAAGATGGAGGATCTCCCTTTCGATCGTGAGAAGCTCTTCTCTGCAAAAACAGATGACGTCCTTCAGCATATGAAGGGTTCTTGGGCCACCCTATGCACTTTAGGCATATGCACACTGCCTAATAAGCAACGCCAGTACACACCGTACCAAAAGGGCAGAGACATCTCTTTCCATCGCCCACAACAATGGCAATTTGACCAGAATAGAAATAAACAATGCTCACAAAGACAGCGGGCTCCTCAAAAAGTCAGTCCTCATCTTCACAACCATCTACTACCAAGCCACAGTTTTGAAGTCTTGGTTGAGGGTCTGAATGACCTCCCCCGCAATAGAGCACTGTCAGATACTTCTACCCAACATTTTGGCCACCGCCTGCACCCGTTCTACCATGCTTGGGTAGCAATAACAACAGACCAATAGGTACGGGAGATTATAAAGTCGGGTTATGCCATCACCTTCTTCTCATATGGCAATCAGTTAGACCCTGAGCAATGTGTCCAGTATCAAATAACCACTTCCGGGTCAGATGGCATGTGGGGAAAGAATGTCCATGTGGAACTTTCTTTTCTCTCTGTAGCAGGTAATGAGGAGGAAATAAGGAGGAAAAGAACGAACAACAGAGAATACCTAAAGGAACTGTTTATTTGTAAACAGAGAGACCATGGCCTGGATTGTTATATTTGCTTAACTAAATTCAGTC
Source organism: Chelydra serpentina (assembly GCA_037349315.1). Taxonomy (NCBI): domain Eukaryota; kingdom Metazoa; phylum Chordata; order Testudines; family Chelydridae; genus Chelydra; species Chelydra serpentina. The sequence continues at coordinate 112,472,402 of JBAIAC010000004.1, forward strand.
AGGTGCAACTCTCTAAATCAGAAGAGTTTTACTATGGTAAAACTGTAACGTCCACAGCATACAAAGAGAGAAGTTAGATAAATATATAAAATATTTTCTGGAAGATTGCAGTGTCACACTACTTTTATTCTAAGAATCCATAATGATAATACATGGTAACCAAACCCAGGGGAGACAAAGGAGGCTGCTTCCTAAGGCAAAGATCACCACTTATCCCCACCTTGTTCTAGGCTAAATCTTTCTATATTGACTCTGATTGAATGGTTTCCTATAGAGCACCCTAGTCTGCAAATAGGCCCAGGAAACCCCCTACAAATTTCAGTGACAACCTACAATTCCAACACAGTTGAATGCATTTTTCTTATAAATTATACTTTAACCCTTATGATTCAATGTAAATGAAGATTAGTAAAATCAGGCTCTATAGAGTTGTAATTGTTTTTTTTTTTAAATAGCACTGATAATTTACCAAGTTCTTTAATGAGTGGTTAGACCTTTCCCTCAGAGCTTACATTATAAAGAAAGAGACAGATAGAGAGTAGGGGAAAGAATACAACAGAAAAAGAAGTTCTTGTTTTAACCAAAGTAATCTATTCAAATCATCAAATTCTCTTAGATTTGCCTGGATCATCTAGAGCAAGAGGCAAAAGCATATGTAGTTTGCCCATTAAAGAGAACAAACGTATTGGTGCTGCCTTCTCCTCATCTTCTGCTGACTAGAAAAATGCCTACAAATAAGCTGTCACCTCTTCCCTTATCCACCGCTAATAAGATATGCTAATAGTCATCCTTCCTGAGAAGTAGCTATTGAGATGATCATCTTACCATTCCAAAATTTCCATTGCAAGAAGGTTCATTAACCTCTTCCGAGTTTTGATAATATTGGGTCTAGATCAGTTACCTTCTAATCTAGTGTTTACATGCAGAGTTTTGTTTAGCCTTTTTTTTTAAAATGTGTAGCTTCCTTTAACTAAACCCCAATATGATTTAAATGAATTTCTCCAGGTGAGAATTTATGCAAGTTTCAGCCCAGGTAATTTAAATATAAACTCTCCCCCAGGGGACACTAATACTATCTTATCTATACAAATGTGAATAGTCTTGCACAGAAACAGGGGCATGCATAAGAATTTTAAATTAGCCACTTTTGGAGGGGCATTTTAAACACACACATACATCATATTCATAGAAATAAACTGCAGTTCACTGACCATTTCAGTGAAAATCTGTGCGCTGTGGAGCCATCTGAATAAATGTATCCACAAATACTTGGCTGTGGTGGGGTCACAGACAGGGCTGGCCCTAGGCACCAGCAAAGCAAGTTGGTGCTTGGGGGCCGCACATTTGCAGGGGTGGCATTTGGGCCATCCTTTTTTGGGGGCGGGGGGGAGGGTTGGGGGCCAGCCAGCGCTCCACAACACTCACTTCCTCCCCTCTCGCAACGCTGCAGAAGTGGAGCCACGGAGCAGCAGGGATCCAGCATGGGAGCTGAGAACCCACGGGGCTGTGGGAGCTGTAGTTCCTTGGCTAGCTCCCTGCCTATAGAGCCAGCCCTGGAGCAGGGAAAGAACTACACTTCCCAGCAATCCCTTGGCAGCTATCAACAGGAAATGGAGGGGGAGGGAGTGAGGTAGCTGAGACCTCATGCTGCAGCTTGCTGTGAATGGAGAGCTGGCTGCTAGAAGGGGTGGCCCTGTGGATGGGGGCAAGTATGCCCAAGGAGGAGAAGGCTTTGGCCCAGATATCCCCTTCAGAAGACTTCCCCAGACTGGATTAGGGATACTGGTGTGACCTCACCTTGCAGCCCCCAAAACAAGGAATTGGGTGAACTAAATGGACAATGAACCTCTCTATCTGAAGCCTAGCAAGGGAGTTACATGGATCCCACTAGAATTTAAAATGAAAAGTAAGGGAGGGGAGGCTCTACTAGAGGACCTGGGCAGCTTTAGATACAGTACCAGGCACGTAGGAGGATTTCCACTTCTGAGCCATGGAAGCAGAAATTGACTTTTCCTTTCCAGATTGAGCTAATATTCAGAAAGGGAATCTAGCACCTGCCTTCCAGATTTGAACACCCTCAAAATTCAGAAGTGCTCAAGCTCATTTTGGGAGCTGTTACTTCATTTCTCCCAAATCAAATATACTGATCCACTCTAACTTGCTGTAGAAAAAGTAGGATAAAATTGAGCAAGAAATGCTCCCCAGTGGTTATTAGGACGGGAATTGCTATTTTCCACAGCCATTGTCTTTTTTTTTTTTTTTAGTTTTATTTGTTTAAAAGGAAAACAGTGATATTGCACTGGCAAATTCCCCATAGAAACAAAGGCCAGGTCTACACTAGGACTTTATGTCGAATTTATCAGCGTTAACTCGATTTAATCCCTCACCCGTCCACACTAGGAAGCAGTTTATTTCGACATTAAGGGCTCCTTGAATCGATTTCGGTACTCCACCCTGACGAGGGGAGTAGCGCCAAATTCGAAATGGGCATGTCGAATGCGAGGTACTGTGGACGGAATTCGACGCTAATAGCTCCGGGAGCTATCCCACAGTGCACCACTCGGTGGACGCTCAGGGCAGTATTGTGTACTCGGATGCTCTGACCTGCCACTCAGAGAAATCCCCGCGAAAATTTGAATACTTTTTCCTCTGTGGCCATTTTGAATCACATTGCCTCTTTGGACATAGTGGCGAGCTCAGCAGCACTGGCAATGATGCAGAGCTCTACAGCGGTGGTTTCGATGCCATCACTGAATAGAAAGAGAGCTCCAACATGGAGTGATCGTGAGGTTTTGGATCTCATCGCTGTGTGGGGCGATGAATCCATCCTAGCCGAGCTCCGTTCAAAAAGACGGAATGCAAAAATTTACGAGAAGATTTCACAGGCTATGACGGAGAGAGGGTACAGCCGGGATGCTACGCAGTGCCGCGTCAAAATCAAGGAGCTACGTCAGGCGTACCAAAAGACCAAAGAGTCCAACGGACGCTCCGGCTCAGCGCCTCAGACTTGCCGTTTTTACGAGGCACTGCACGCCATGCTCGGTGGTGCGGCAACAACTACCCCACCAGTGTCCGTGGACACCGATGATGGGGTCCATTCTACGGACACATCGGAGGAGGTTTTCGCTGACGGCGAAGAAGAGGAAGGAGGGCAGGGGGACGAGGCAATCGAAAGCGGTCACCCTGGAGATTTCCCCGACAGCCAGGAACTATTCCTGACCCTGACTGTGCTGCCCTTCGAACACTCCCAAGGCAGCATTCCTGATCAGGAATCAGGAGAGGGATCATCAGGTCAGTGTTTTAGACATTTATTTTGAATACAATAGTTATGGTGTGTTAACGCTCTGTAACTGTGGCTTCATTGGCCTTATGCGCTTCACCTTGGAGTCGCTTTCCCGTGCAACTATTCGAAAAGTCTGTCAATATGTATGGGGATAGAGGTGTAATCACCAGCAGAGATTTCAGAGAAGCTGTCTTGAAGGTACAGCGATAGCTTGTCTAGCACGTTCACTGGGAGAGCTGCCTTATTGTCTCCTCCATGGTAGGTTACTTTCCCGCGCCATGCGAGCAGCAGGTACTCTGGTATCATTGCCTTGCATAGCATGGCAGCATACGGCCCCGGGGTTTGCTTGCATTGACTCAGCATGCACATTTTCTCTGTCTCCGTAATCCTCATCAGAGTGATATCAGTCATGGGGTCCTGGTTCGAAAGAGTAGTATAATTAGTATACTGCATGCTTCCTTTTCCCCTTACAGACAGACACCCGGCAGTTTACGTTACCGCGTGGTGGTAGGGGCTCGGGAGCAAAACCAGTAGTGCATATCGGTGCGCGGGAAGTGACAGTCCCGGGGACCGGCAACGCTAAACCGGGGATAGGATAGGCGAGCCGTTCACGCTGAGCGGTTCGCGGGCATTTTACATTGCCTAGAGCGGCCACGCGGAGGGGGGGGGAGGGTAGGCGAGCCGTTCACGCAGAGCGGTTCGCGGCCATTTTTGGGTCCCTGGAGCGGCCACGCTGAGGGGGGGGAAGGGTAGGCGAGCCGCTCACGCTGAGCGGTTCGCGGGCATTTTTGGTTCCCTGGAGCGGCCACGCTGAGGGGGGGGAAGGGTAGGCGAGCCGCTCACGCTGAGCGGTTCGCGGGCATTTTTGGTTCCCTGGAGCGGCCACGCTGAGTGGGGGGAAGGGTAGGCGAGCTGTTCACGCTGAGCGGTTCGCGCGCATTTTTGGTTCCCTGCAGCGGCAACGCGGACGGGGTGGGGGGGGTTTAGGACAGCCGCCGTAGATTACCGGTTTGGCCAGCAGCAGCTACTGACCGCCGCCAGGAACACTGAGGGAGACATGGGATTAGAGCAGTGCTGTGAAGCAATCTCACAGCAGTCGTAAGTAAGCAGCTTACCATGGTTTTCAGAGAGGTGATTTTCTGTGTACGGAAAGGCCTCTGGGATCCGTATACCGGGACCCTAGGCACTCACTCAGCCTTAAGGCATATTATTTGACCTTGTAGTACGTGTACATGTGATAGGCACTGTCTTTGGTCCTATTCACGGTGAAAGAGTATGGTCATTGTTCTTGAAAAAGTATCTGTCTGAGGAATTCACTCCCTTTCATTTATCCCACAGCTGTGAGTGTCTCCTACCCAACCCGTGCTTCTCCCACCCATGGCCTAGTCCAGATAAGGCGGCGCAAAAAGAGAACCAGGGACGACATGTTCTCGGAATTAGTGATGCTGTCACAGAGGGAGGCGGCACAGCGCAGAGAGGACTTCGCACGGTACGAGCGAGCAGCCAGGGAACGGGAGCAGAGGGCTGAAGCGCGCGAGGACAGGTGGCGGCAGGAGGATCAGCAGGTGACCCAAACAATGCTGGGAATAATGAGGGAGCAAACAGACACGCTCCGGCGCCTAGTGGATATTCTCCAGGACAGGAGACATGAGGAAAGAGCGCCTCTGTATGTTCGTTCAAGCCGCCCTCCCCCGCCACCAAGTCCAGTGGCTTCCTCCCCAAAAGTCACTAGGACAAGGGGAGCCAGGGTGCGTGGAAATACTCAATCCACCTCTGCAGACCGCTGCAACAGCAGAAGGCTGTCATTCCCAAAACCATAGACTTTTCCCTCCTCTCCATCCAGCATCACCACTGAGCACCTCCCTTCCCAGGTTCCATGTGAAGTTACTGTTTTGTTGAATAAATCTTGTTTTTTGGTTCACCAATGTTTCCCTGAGTGTTTTAAACGGGACAGTTTGTATCTCTGGGTAGTGGTTAACATGGTTTTTAAGTGCAGAGAATGGGAGCACAAACGAGGGTGCAGACAGGTTAACTGCTGAAGTGACAAGCACAGTACACATTGCATGCATTAAGCACACCTTTCCTTCGTTGTGCTGGTTTGTACGTTCTAAACGTGGGGTTGGGGGTTGGGTGGTGCACTGTATGTTTGGGGAGGGTGGTCGCTGATCTTTTGCGGCTGACAGTAGCCTGCTGGATAGATCAATGCACTGTGTGATCCGTTGGCGATACTCAATACGTACAAGGCACATAGACACCACCACACACACATGGGATTAGAAGAGGTTGATGGTCCCTTTAAGCAAGCGGAACACCTCTTGGCACTGCGCTTTGGGCAGGATCAACAGCTTCCCCTTTGATGGGAAGTGTCCCCCAACCAAACCTCCCCCCAACCGCCGTATGCCTACACGGTGATAATCATTACCCAAGAAGAAGTACAGGAACACGTTCAAACAAAAAAATCTTTCCTTTACTGTGAGTTTACAGCGTTTATCCAAGGAGGGGGAAGGCGGTTGGTAATGGGAGGATGGGCAACGGGACATGTGTTAAGGGACAGGGGTAGGTCCAGTATCTGTTTACGGAAGTGTAGCAGTCAATGGTTAACCCGCTCTGTCTGGAAGCGAGCTTTCAAAGCTTCACGGATGCGGACCGCCTCCCGCTGTGATCTTCGAATGGCTCTGGTGTCTGGCTGAGCGTAATCTGCTGCTAGTCGATTTGCCTCAACCTCCCAGCCCTGCATAAATGTCTCCCCCTTGATCTCACACAGATTGTGGAGCACACAGCACGCCGCAATCACAATGGGGATATTTTTAGGGCTGAGGTCGGAGCGAGTAAGTAAGCTTCGCCATCTTGCCTTGAGACGGCCAAAGGCACACTCCACCACCATTTTGCACTTGCTCAGGCGGTAATTAAAGAGTTCCTTTTCAGTGTCCAGGGCTCCCGTGTATGGCTTCATGAGCCATGGCATTAGCGGGTAGGCAGGGTCCCCCAGGATCACTGTTGGCATCTCCACCTCCCCAACAGTGATTTTGTGATCGGGGAAATAAACCCCCTGTTGCAGGCATCTAAACAGACCAGAGTTCTTGAAAACACGAGCATCATGAACCTTTCCTGGCCACCCAACATTGATGTTTGTAAAACGTCCTTTGTGGTCCACTAGTGCTTGCAGAACCATAGAAAAATAGCCCTTCCGGTTAATATACTGGCCGCCCTGGTGCTCCGGTCCCAGGATAGGGATGTGTGTCCCATCTATGGCCCCACCGCAGTTTGGGAATCCCATTGCAGCGAAGCCATCTATGATCGCCTGCACGTCTCCCAGGGTCACTACTTTGTGGAGCAGCAGGTCAACGATTGCACGAGCTACCTGCATCACAGCAACCCCCACGGTAGACTTGCCCACTCCAAATTGGTTCGCTACTGACCGGTAGCTGTCAGGGGTTGCAAGCTTCCAGAGGGCTATGGCCACTCGCTTCTGGATAGTGAGGGCAGCTCGCATCCGGGTGTCCTGGCGCTTCAGGGCAGGGGACAGCAACTCACAAAGTTCCATAAAAGTGCACTTACGCATCCGAAAGTTTCGCAGCCACTGGGACTCATCCCATACCTGCATCACTATGCGGTCCCACCAGTCAGTGCTTGTTTCCCTTGCCCAGCATCGCCGTTCCACGGGATCAACATGACCCATTGCCACCATGATCTCTAGGGTCCGGGGTCCAGCGCTTTGCAAGAGATCAATGCCCCTTTCAAAGTTTAAGTACTCCCGGAGATTACGTTGTCTCCTCTCCCGATTTCTCTGCAACAGAGTCTGGAAAAGGTGCGCTATAAGGCGCGAGTTGTTGGCTACGGACAGAACATCTGCGATAATCGCGGAGGGCTCCATGCTCACTGTCCAGTGGCGTCCGAGCTATCAGCCACAGGAAAAGGGCGCGAATTCATTCCCCGCCGGCGCTTTCACGTAGGGAAGGCGGAAGTGTGGGTCGAGTGACGAAATGTACGTATACCGACCCTTGACACAATTTCGTTCCCACAAGGCACTGGGGGCTGCACCCAGAATTCCAGTGGGCAGGCGGGACTGCGGGAACTATGGGATAGCTACCCACAGTGCACCGCTTGCAATGTCGACGCTTGCCCCCCTACTGTGGACTCGGACATTCGAATAAACATCCCTGGTGTGGATTCGAACAATCAACATTGAAATATCGGGTTCACAAGTTCGGTTTCACAGAAATCGAACTAGTACCGTAGTGTAGACATACCCAAAGAGTGGAACGAAAGAATAATAAAGGCACCTCAACTTTTCCTCATTTATGTAGGACAGTCTTATAATATGCATCCAGATATCCTCCAATCACACAAGCTGAAAATTGTTCCACTTTACTGCAGTTCTGTAACCATATGAGAACCAATCCTGTCTGTATTCTGTGCACATCCAAAATTCCTGCTGAATGACCCGCCCTGGGACCGAGTTACCAGTGACCCAGGGCTGGGGCGGCAGGGTGTGTGTGTGTGGGGAGGAGAGCACAGGGCTGGGGCAGCAGAGGGGTTTGGATGGGGGGAGGGCACTCGTGGAGGGGAAGGGGGGAGCCCAGAGCTGGGGTAGCAGGAGGCTCAGGGGGGAGCCCAGGGCTGGGGTGGGAGGCAGCCAAAAACGTTTTTGTTTGGGGCAGCAAAAAACCTAGAGCCGGCCCTGGTCACAGAGCTCCTCTGGTCCTGAGACCATATCAGGGAGAGTGAGTGAGCTTCTCCAGCCCCAGAGCTAGAGGAGTTCGGTGCCCCCACACAACTCCTCTGCTTCTTCCCCTCTCCCCCATGCAAACCCCTGCACACAAATAATTGTCTATATGAAGAAGCACAGAGGCAAAGTTGTTCAGGATAGATGAGTTCCACCTTTTTAAAAAAAAATATTTGGATTATGTTATAACTAACCTGCACGGTTTTAGTTACATTTTAATACTTCACTAAAAGTTAATAAAAAGAGTAAACAACTGTACATTTTACAATTGTTTAAAATTAAACTGTTTGTTCTCATTATACATATAGGGACTCTTTAAGGTAAAGAGTATCGATAGGCCCATTTTTAAAAAATCATTACATTATATAAATTAAATATTTCTATTCAATCCTCAGTGCTCCATGGTTTAAATTCTAAGACTTCTTCTCACTTTGATATTTGACATAAGTTTGATAAAGCTGGGCTTTTGGTGGCATTTAATTTTTTTAAAAAAATATTGTAGATATATTTGAAACTAGATATTTAATGCTTTGCTAAAAGTTTAGTTCTACAAGCCCAAAAATTAGCTCAAGAAAGCACTCAAACTGAGTCATCTAGACCAGGGGTCGACAACCTTTCAGAAGTGTTGTGCCGAGTCTTCATTTATTCACTTTGATTTAAGGTTTCGTGTGCCAGTAATACATTTTAACGTTTTTAGAAGGTCTCTTTCTATAAGTCTATAATATATAACTAAACTATTGTTGTATGTAAAGTAAATACGGTTTTTAAAATGTTTAAGAAGCTTCATTTAAAATTAAATTAAAATGCAGAGCCCCCCAGACCGGTGCCAGGACCCGGGCACTGTGAGTGCCACTGAAAATCAGCTCACATGCCGCCTTTGGCACGCGTGCCATAGGTTGCCTATCCCTGATCTAGACACTTAACTATTTCCTTCTTACAGCCATAAAGAAACCTCAAAATAAGAGATAAGTACTACTTGTAAAAATCTTTGATTTAATCTTCCTGTTGGGAGAATGGTGCACACAGTTATTCCAAAAGTCCATAAAACCCATACAAAATGTCAGCAACACTTAAAAACATCAGGGTGAAATCCTGGCTCTCTTGAAGTCAATGGGAGTTTTTCCAAATGACTTCATTAGGGCCAGGATTTCACCTCAGCTACTGTTATAACCTGTACAACTATTTGGGAATAGATATGCATATAAAGGGTGCAACCAAGTTCATGAGACTTTTCGACACAGAAGAACTGTGTGTGTCTATAGGAGGAGCATTGTACTAGCAAAGTAATACTTTCTTACTTCCACCTTTTATTTGTTTTGTGTACTTGGATTATAAACTCTCTGGTGCAGGGCCTGTCTTTTATTATATGTCTGTCAATGCATAGCACACTACAGCCTTGATTTCAGATGGAGCCATTAGGCACGACTACAACACAAATAAATACATAATATCACAGGTATGCAGTGTGATAAGCTGAATACAAATCTACCATCAAATCACTGGGGTATTTAATGCAATCTGACAAAATAATTGGATTTTAGGTCCCTTTCCCTAGGGATTCCATTGCTACTGAAACAACTTTAAGGCCAAATCTAACATTTGGTCCACTGTACTAATTCTGCCTCTGAGGATACAACGCCCAACAGATTGTCTTCACAGAAGGGTGAGTCAAGACCTCAAGATTTGGACCACAAGACATGAAGCTTTTGGAAACCTTTCCTCTGACAGGAACCTTGCTGTATACAAGAATATGAGAGGGCCCAAACTCAATACAAGGTTCGAAACAATATTTGTCTCCCCTACCCCAAATCTGCTTATTCTTTTTCTAAAATGAAGACAGATGAGGCAATGAAAAGCTCTAATAAACAAACCTCTACTGGTTCTTCAGCTTGCAATAAGTATTCCTATATGCTGAGGGTGCTTAGGATCTTTGGCAGCTGAGCCTAGAGTTTCAAAGCATTCAAAATGTTAGAGAAAGAACCAGTCTATCCAGAGTTGACTGGACTTGATTTAGGCTTAGGCTTCCTGGGTAAAGACTAAGGTCAAGGAGTCTGTCTGGACTGAGCAAAGTCTGGCCATAGAACAAGAATTATGTGACATTTCGTTGGATCTGAGCCCCATTTAATCTTAAATCCCTCCTGCCTAAAAATTTGTCATTCACAACTGTTGACATTTGTATTTCACCTGCATGGCTTCATCAGCCAATGAAGCTATAGTGAGAGGCATTACATATTTTTTCTATATGGTTTCTAAAAACTTGCATTAGCATAGTAGCTGGAGCAACAGCAATCCAACTCCTTTCTTGTTACTTAGGAGTAACATGCTGACATGAATTTTGATTAATAAAAGTACCCATATACATTTGGGCTTAATAAAACATAAATTAAAAAAATATTATTAACTCTTCTAATATTTCCCCTCTGCCTGTACAGAGAGGCAAGGCCTATTCCACAACCAAATTTACCCTGGAACCGCAAGAGGATGCAATGACTTCTCACCTATTTTACTAGAAATTCTAGTAGACTCTATTACAAATTTTCAGCTAGTCTCTGTTGACCTCTAATGGTTTGAACTGGAGTCCTAGTAGCCCTGGAAACCTGTACATCATAACTCATTGTTCTATTTGAAAAACCTAGTGAGCCAACTGGAAACACATAACATATTTCCATTATGGCATCAGGTTTGTTGTTGTTTTTACTTTTTTTTTGTAGACAGAAACCTATTTTTAAAATACTGTTTGTATTATATAAGCTACTCTACATATGTGGAAGTGAGGGGGCATTCCTTGGATGGTTTTATAGTTTCCAAAATTAGTCCCACATATCACAGCCAGTTCATGATTTACCATGGAATTTACCATGGAAAGCAGCTCAAATAAGCACCAGGAGAGAGTTCCCACCTATTAATGTCCTAAGTAAGAACAGAACCTGCTCCTAGTTTATTACTTTCTCATTTTGTTACTCACAAAATAAAAATGGGCTCAAACCTTTGCTTATTACCTAAACCAAACCTGAATATTTTAAAGGTTTGAACCAGCTCAGTTAAGAGGTTATTTACACATAACTTGCTGTCTATGTTGGCTTCTGAATGCAAACAAACATCAATAACCCCATGCCATCCTAAATTGCTACAGTTGCAGAAGAGTTGGAGGGCCCACAATACCACCTTTACACTAAGATCAGCACAATGTTCAGGGATTTGCTGAGCTCCTAGATCCCACTAGGTATCAGAGCAAACATACATTTAAGGTGAGATTCCAATCACTAAAACTAGGACGAGTCACAGAACAAAAATATTGTTGCCTAGGAAGCAGAAGTACAGTTACCTCCCAATATTTCTGCAATTAGGGGAATGCTTCAGAGCTATGGTGGAGCAAGCTGCTACCAGGCAATAAGAAAATCCAAGGCATAGGGCTAATAATGGGCCAAAAAAAAAAGGTATTATAAATTCCTCTTATTAAACTCACTCATAAACCTCCCTCCCCCCAAAAACCAACAACCCACACAAGGAGAAAGATAAAGAAGAATCCAAGCGCAAGGTTCACACTTCTCAGCTGGCTCTTCCTATCTTCAACTCTATTGCTACAAAAGTAAAGATCTTGGCACTTTTACCTCAAGGAAGTATTTTTTCCCCTGGTTGAACTTTTCTATATATTCCCAAACCCAAGCATTCAAAAATCATGAGACTGGCTTTAAAATGTATAAAACCACTATGATTTTGTGTTATTTTATTTACCTTCTGGTTTCTGAGACTCTCAGGTTCACTTGGATCATGTATTTGAGTTTTTCTCTGTAACCATGAAGTCTAGAAACTTACTTTTTATTTTAAATGAGAGCTGAGAGTCTCATGCTTCCTCATGACTATAGGAGCTAGGGCTTTAAGAAGACTGCCAAAAATCATGATACTCTCAATAAAATTATGAAAGTTGGCAATACTGATTTTTCTCTTGAACCTGTACTTACTGAAGGACTCCATTTTAGATCCGTGTGGGCGAGGATTTGTGAGTGCTGCTATTTATACCCTCACACAGCACCATTTGGTGCTAGGAACACAGTCCTGCAACTTCCCAGCCAGGAGTGGGAAATAAAGTTGATCAAAAAATATAACTTTTAAAATGTCATGAATGTTTAATAGAAATTTCAAAATTTGGAAACATATTGACTACTCAATCAACTGGTTGAGAAATAGCAAAAAGCTTTGATGACAACTTTTGCAAAAAATGTTTACCAATATTTATAATTTTAATAGAGGACTCTGGCAACCTTACTGTGAATTTTCTGGGATTTGTGATTTTAAAATTGAGTCTGAGTAATTATTACTAAAGTATTTCTTCCCATTTTGTTCCTATGTTGAGTCTTAATTAAAAATGTCTTTTCCTCCAATATTTTAAGAAAATCCCCCATACATTTGGAATATAATTCTCCACTAATAGTATTTTACATTGATCCAGTGTAAATGACTATCCAACTCAAGTGGAAGCAGAGGAGAATCAGACCCTTGATTTGTGTTCCATTCCAAATATGCAGCTTAGTGTTTATGGGCAGAAAAAAAATTTGAAGACTAGCATTTTTGTGTTACAGCCACAAAAAAGCAGCCAAGTTTTCATGGTGCTCTGGACCCAAACATACTCTGTATGATGTGCAATGAGAAAGTTAGTCTAGCTGTCATTTTAAAAGGCTGCTACCATGCATATTCCATTGTCATGTCATAGCAAGCAGTACACAGGGTTGTGGATACTAGGAGGTAGAGTTTGTGTAGCAACTAAAACTAACCTTATCAAAAAAACAGTGTTACAAATATAAGATCTGGGTGAATAAACATTGGTTTTATAGAGAGATGTAGTTGTTACTATAAAAAGGGGTATTCATTAATGTTCTATTGTATAAAGAATGCATATTTTCTATGCCAATATTTGTGACTCTTATTCATGAACATTGATCCCTTTTCTGGAACATTCATATAAGCAAAATCTTGTCCTCAAGAATGTCTTCTGAAAGAGAAAATGATAGGAATTCTAATATATGCAGTGTAGTTGTAGCTGTGTTGGTCCCAGGATATTGCAGAGCCAGGGTGGATGAGGTAACACCTTTTATTGGACCAGCTTCTGATGGTGGGATAGACACGCTGAGAGCTCAGTGTGACATGAAAGCGAGGGTCTACTTACAAGTGCCAATTTGTATTTATCTAGTGTTTGCACTAGAAGTTAGCATATGTCTACCTTGAAAGTTCTATGTGGAGTGGAAGTTCGAAGGCAAAGGAGAGAGGTTTTGGCAGAGGAACAAATTAAATACATAAATACCCAGGCAGTAGTTGAAATGAGAGGAGAGAAGTGGTATGTAGGTGAGGTGCAAGCATTATACATAAAAAAACATAAATTCATTAAAGATTGTGAAGTGACTATGGTAATAGGGGCAGATAAATACCATATCAAACCAGCAGTTTAGGGCCATCCATCTGTGTAGGCCAGGAAGTGAGGAAGGGAAATGATTGGTCTGGAACCAATGTCCTCTCTTAAAGGTGGCATCAGTGGGTGTACATTGTGTTGCATTGTAAATGGATAATTGCATAGGGTACAGAGAGTTGCTTGGGCCCTCCCAGCAATGCCTTCGTGTGGCCGAAAGGCAAGCAGCAGTTCACAAACCACCCAGGCCAGAGCCCTGGCACTGTGGTAATTAAACAAACAAGAGATATAGCGCCTGCAGTGCATCCTTTGCAAAGAGGACCGTGTAATACATGAAAATACAAATACTTTGTGGGAATGAGACGAGACTATTGAATGTAAGCTCTGTTAAAAAGACAGTAAATCTGGTGGAAGGAAAACAGAGATCTTTAAAAATATTTGGTTTAAATAGTGGATATAGTGACATCTAAATATAATGCTCTTTTTTGAGGAATATATTAAAGGAAAAAGGTTTAAAATGTGCTTGAATTCCTGAAGCCTGCTTATCTTTCTTTTCTCCCCATAGTAATCCTACACCATTTTCCTGAAAGAATCAAAGCACTGCTCAGTTAATTAGGCCCTTTGTTTCTTGATAAAGATCAACCAATCAGGGAACAGGAAAAAATACCACATGACCAGTCACACACAGTGAATATTGAATCACAAAAATGAAATACACCAACAAATAGCTTCTTTAAGCAGTCCCCAGAAGACTGTAACGTCTTTGGAGCAGGGATACGGTCAGAGTCTGTCTTGGTGAGGTCCTGATCCGGGCCTCTGAACACTAATGCAAAAATATTTAATTACTAATGACATATGTTCACACCAAACATTTGTCAAACACTTTGTAAAAATTGGTCTGCTTGCAGTCATTTCCACATCAGGAAAAAAGCTCTGATTTTTCCACTTCAAATTGTTCATTCAGTTTGACTGGTGGTGATAAAGACAGAGAATATGAGGAAAGGTCTCTTTTGGTAAAAGCACAGGACCAGACATCATGGAACCGAGGTATATTCCCATCTTTGTCACAGATTTTCTAAGTATGTGTGCAGGAATCACTTAATCTCTCTGGACTCAGTTTCCTTATCTATGACATGCTGATAATACTTAGCCAACTCACAGGCAAGTTGTGCTAAATTAATATTTCAGAATGCCCCCTCTGGAGCAGATCTGGAACTCAGCTCCCTCTATTCCCAATTGAGTGCCCTTACCACTTGTTTATTCAGTGGTGGGTTGCTCTCCGTCTCTCCTGTTGAAGCAATTCCACTTTGTATAAGAACTTAAATATTCTTTGACAGAAAGTGGGCGTGACTCTGCAAACTGATGATTACGGCACTCACCTGGGAACTAGGAGATATGGAATCATTACTTCCAGGTGAGCATTTTAGTCTCCAGGCAATAGAGCCATTCTCACGCTTTGGCCCAATGAATGCTTAAATAGGCAGTCACTTACCATGCACCACTTGAGGATTTCAATTAATCCCAAATCCTCTAACTTTGGTGTGTGAACTTGCATTTTTCTTTGCATGCCATTCCTTAGTGCTTCAATTTTCTTACCAAGAACCTTCTCAACAGGTTTTTTCCTTTCTTTTCTTCCTGATTCTCTACTTTTTTTTTTAAAGATGGTGGTATTTTATTTTAAAAATTTGGGACAATGCAACATACTTGCAGTAGCTGATAAGATCTGCTCAGCATATCTCTGGGGAACCACATGACTATAGACACTTCTTAAAGTCTAGCACCCAACCACCCAGTGTTGAACAGCTTCAATAGGTGAGACAGAGAGCAGAATAGCCTAAAACCTGATGGTTAGGGCACTCACCTGGTGACAGGTAAGGGAGACCTGAGCACCGTGAGGATGGTTGACAATGCTACAGTGGCGCTCCCCTACACAAAGGGAAACCTCAGCCATTTAAACTGCCTTTAAATGGTCAAGTATCTGGCCAATTAATAAGTATACATGTACAATATACAATTGTTTTCTATAATGTGTTAAATGTACATGGAGCAGTAGGTAAAATGTTTGGCACAAAGTCCCTGACAGAACTCTGGCCCAAAGAGCACACATTCTAATAGAAAAAAATCCTGTAATAAAATATTGGGGAGAGGGGAAAGTGAGGATTAAGAAGGACTACTCTCCAACTCAGTTTGATTATAACACTGCTACTCAACAGAATCATATACCATGCTCTACTGACCGTAGCATTTTAACTAGTTCTCTTTTTATTCTTGTTCGCCCAATAAACACCAACAGTTCATCATACCGCCCACACAAACTTTGTTAATGTGTAAATCTTAAGCCAAAACTAATTGAAAGCAGCTAATGCATAAGTACATTCTGGCAAAAATACATCCCAATTGCAAAGCCTAATGTGAGCAGAACACAAGAATATAATCAAATGGTTTAATCAAATGAGGGCTTTTTCATTGGCGAGGAATTTTTTTTCCAACAAGAAGAAAAAACAATTCCCACCCCCCTCCCCCCAACAAACCTGACACTGGGACCTTTGCACATTAAAGTAGTGGGGCTGGATCTAAAGTTACTGTAAAAACAGTTTTAATGTCCCTTCCAGTACCACTGACATCCCTCCATCACTCTTGACACTGTAGCTTCGTATGACTCCCATTGCTTCTTTATATAAGGATGCTTGTATTAAGTGCATTTCCCATATTGTCATTTAATTTTCCTATCCCTAATGCAATCACACACAAACTAAAGCCAACTAAAGGTTCACCAAACCCCCTGTGAACTGAAGCTGCCAAGTTTTGCACAGCTCTACTTAAGACTCACATATGTGATCACTCACTTTGAACAAGCTACAAGCACAGCAACCAAGGAATTTGCACCAGTTGAGAACAAAGCTTGCTTCTTTCACTTGCGCCAAAGCTATTGGCAAGGAATACAAAGTGTTGGATTGGCAACTCAGCATGGATTTAATCCAGAATTCAATTTGAAGCTCCATTACCTACAAGCCTTAGCCTTCCTACCACTTGGGGAAATGCCTACTGCTTTTGATAATAGAAAGGACCATATCCCAGTGGAAACACAGAAAGTTGTGTGGTGGTTCAAGTAGAGCCATGTTAACGGTGAAATCTGACACACATTCAGTCATGGAACAACAAATTGATAACCCCCACTTTTCTCCCTAAACCGCTGATCAATAAACTCCAAGGATAATTCCCATGTACAGAAGTCTGACAACATTGCTCAGATAAAGAGCTCAGTCAGGGCTCAGATTAGAATTTGATTTTGTTTTTTTGCACTTTGAAATGGGAGCTGCATGAGTCAGAGTTGGGTATGGAGGCTATCCTAGCAAGGTTAACCCCACATTCAACAAGACGTTCATCTCCATTGTTAAGAGTTTTGGTTACAGGAAATGTTGGTAGATCAGCAAAGCTCTACTCTTCCACCGGACATTTTATTATCTATTGCATACATCATTATATTTGTAGCTTACTATTGTGAATTTCATATTCTAATTTCATTGCTCTGATGATACAATTTTGTTATCTTTGTTAACAATATTGGTCAAATCATGCTCTCTGCCGTCATATACAGAGGAGAAGAAACCTTCTAAGCAGCAGGGCTGGATTGTACCAGACCATGCCTAACTGACACAAATTAGTAGCTTTCCTAGAAGACTGGAGGATGAGAAAAGAGGAACATCTGTACTCACACACCCAAGCACCTGGAGATAGTTATCCCCACTCCCCAATATAGATGGGGAACCAGCTTGAGAACTGAGGAAGAACTACTAGGAAGGCAGAAGTTGTTGGCCATTTGGCATGCTACTCCAGCCACCTCTACAGAACCATGTGTGCTGCCAACTGTCTCTAACTCCCTTTGATCTGTTGCTAGGCAGTGAATATTTGCTCTGTTCCTCTCCCATTGTCTCTCCCTCTCTCAGGGTGGAAGGCACTGAAACCATCATTGTCCTTTTCTGAAATTAAGATGTAGCGTACCATCAATACACATTACACCTTATTAATTTTCATTCCAGTAACCTGTAATACAATACAATGTAAATGCACCTGCTTTTTGGTGTTAGGATGTGGTTCTAGTGAGATGATGGTCCCATGTGCTAATCTCATCATTAATACTTTAGTGTGCCATCTATCACACACTTGTTTGGATTTTCTCTTTCCATGCCCTTGATTGGAACTTTCTCTTACTACTCATGTTTGACAATGGGGTGGAACTTTCTCATAATCCTTTCCTGCCCGCAAATTCCAGTTTATTCTCCTTTTAAATTTCTTTGTAAAGCCACCTCCACAACTTTCTCCTTTTGCTGTCTCCCCGAAACCATCAGCTGTATAATGTCCCAGGTGGTGATTACATACACCCGCCAGTTAAGTATGATTGTCAATCTATCTTAATATTCCTTTGCATGACAAGAATGATTTGACTATACCCTGATTATTTACTCCCCTCCTTGCTGAAAGAAGAAGGGGGAAGGTCTTTCTCACCTTAATCAGGAACTACAACACTCATTTAACACCACACAAAAAAGCAGCTAGATGTCTTCAAATCACCTGTTGAATCTTCACCTTTGATTTGCTGCCACTCTAGTTTAGTTTAGTATAACTTAATATACTATTGTATGCTCTTGTATCTACCAAGAACTCTATTCTATACTGCTATGCTTGATCCTAACCATTAATATTAATAATAAGATATAGTAGTCTGTCCTAACTGGCATTTTGATGTTCTGCAGATGTGAATGGCGCAAATATTGATGGCAATGTGGGTTCCTTCTTTGTTCTGGAGAGTGACTGAGTACCTGTAGCATGTTCAAGTGAGTCATATGACTTCTTTATCATATAGATGCCATACTGATATCTTTCTGTCAATATATGCATGTATGTTGCAAAGTCAAACAATCAGAAGTTAGGAAATGCCAGAATTAAAGTTGTCTGTGCAGCCTTAATTCAGTGTCCATGTGCCTATGCATTTTTAAACAGTCTTTAATTGCATGGCTTTGCAACCTGAATAGTATTTCTTTAACAATTTCCTAGGTTTCAAAAAAAGCAAATTGAAAAACATAGAAATTTCATCATGAGGCATCATATCAGCTACTACACAGTTTCTCATGAGGGTTGAAACCACCAAACAGACCTCTGCCACTTGAGCTAAGACAGTAACTGATATCAGTAGTAAATTGCCATCGTCTACATGGGCCAGCACTAAAAGGGAGATGAGACACTTTGTCAATGGATTTTTCAGATATTTGCTGACAGCAGAGGAAAAGTGAGACTCAGAAATCCTTGGTTCCATTCCAGGCTCTGGACGGGAGTGTGCTCTAGTGGAAAGCACATAATTTTCTTTCTGCTCCCCTAATTCTCATCCCTTCTGCCCTGTCCCCTCTAACCCATCCCTGTTCCACTCCTGTTTCTTCCCTATCCCTGGTGCCTTGTCCCAGTCCCATTACCCTCATCTAGCTGATCCCAGTCCCCAATCCTCAGACTTCTCATCCCAGTCCTAGTATCCTTACCCAGCCAGTCTTAGTCTCCATCCCATCTCCTCCCCCCTACTCCCACAAGTCCCAGTCTCTTTGTGCAGATATTGCTAGTTCTTCCCCATAGCCCCACTCTTTTCCCCATTACTCCTTATGCAGC
This sequence comes from Chelydra serpentina, assembly GCA_037349315.1. NCBI lineage: Eukaryota > Metazoa > Chordata > Testudines > Chelydridae > Chelydra > Chelydra serpentina. The sequence goes on from JBAIAC010000004.1 coordinate 112,491,467, forward strand.
CTCAAGGCACCTTATTTCAGTCTCCTTCCCCAGCCAATTCCAGTTTCCCCCCTGCATCCTGGCCCTTGGCACGTTTTCCTCCCCCCAACATCTTCTCCTACAGCCCACTGTTTCCCAGTACCAGTCTTCATGCCTAGCCAATTTCAGTTCCCCCCTCCACATCCAGCTCCCAGCCCCCATTTCCTCTCCCTTCCAATGAGCCTTTTCAGCCCAGTCTCCCCTCTGCGTACAAATCAGGCAACTTTCTCCTGTGTGCTGTCTGGGCCCTACCAGGGGCATCATTGAGAACACTGGAGAGGTAATCTCCCTGTTTTCAGTTGCGGTGGCAGGCCCAGGCCCAGGCCCTGGCCACGGTAGCCTGGAGTTACAACTGCAGGAAAAGTCCTGCTCAGCCCTGGGAAGCCCTGCACTGAAGCATGCTTACCCTAAGAAGTCTGTACTGAGCATGTGCAAAGTGTGATTTTTCAAAGGCTTATAGTTTGGCCAAATTTGGGTAGATTTTCACAGGGCCATCAAAAGACACACCTCTGACATAAGGGGCACCCCTCAGCCAAATTTCAAGTCCCTGCTCCACATAATGGGGATGTTAGAGATACTTAAAGAAAATTCTGCAAGAATTTATTAACATGGGGAAAACAGTGTATTTTTTCCATAGCCTCATTCTTGGAAATGACTGAACCACTTTGACTTTTTTTCCCCAAAAATATTCAGACTGAGGCAGATATCCAGCATGGGAAAATTTCAGGCCAAATGGCTGAATTTGGCAAAGAAATAAGCAACTGAAAACAGGGTCTTACAATGTGAAATATTGGGCAACCTTAATCATAGGTGGTGCTATTAGGGTAACCAGACGTCCTGATAAAATCGGGACCATCCCGAATTTTCTTCTTTTGTCCCGTGTCCCGACCGATGCATGGTCGGGACGCCATTTGTCCCGATATCCAGGCTTCTTCCTTCAGTTTTTTTTTTCTCAATAAGTTCGGCGACTGGAAGGGTTTTTTTTTTCTGCTCAACAAGTTCGACGGCGTCCCGATTTCCGGATCCTCGCATCTGGTCACCCTAGGTGCTATATAAGTAGAACCAATCCCAGTGGGACACTGGCCGTTTAATGTTCAAATGCATGTAACTGATATTGAAGGCACTGCCTCTGTGATATATTGGCATATGACAATATCAAATTATGAAAACAATGTCTGGAAATACTGGCAAAGTGACTGCACAAGTCTTAAGGGCAACCCATAGTCCTGCATTCCAGACAGCTGCCCTGCCTGGGAAACATGTTTGACATCTTGATGAGGACCATCACTGGGCACCCTCAAGGATGTAATCTGGGGCAATCAAATCAAATTTGAATGACTGTCAGATACCGTCCCTCTCCCCAATGGAACAATGGGCTCTCTATGTATGTTCCAACAAGAGAGGACAAGCATGGATGGTGGGTCTGGAGCTTGTCAGTCTGAGCACATGGCACAGAGAAGGGGGCTGTATTTAAGAACAGGGGTACTTACTGCTCTGTGCAGAGGGTTAACCACCACCACACATAAGAAGGACTTGCAGAAGACAAAGGGCACGAGGGACTCTGCCCAACCACAAATATTGAAAAACCATGGACTTACAAAAGGGGTGAGCTCAGAATAAGGGAGGGTCCATCTCAGGACTTTAAGTCATTGTGGTTAAGAATCTCCTTTGCTAAGCCTGTGTTCCTTGCTTTTTTGCCATGTTGTCACTGAACGGGTTAAACTGGAAACCCAGAGTGCATACCGCTCACGTAGAACTCAGAGGGAGCATGTGTAAACAACTGGGGAGGTGGGCTTAGGAGATCTCAGGCTCTGGTTTCAGGGTCTAGGTACTCAGACAAGATGTCTGAGTCTGGGAATGATCCCTAGGGAGCCTGAGCTCAAAGCAGTGATTAGACTCTACCCAAGGCCTATTGCCTTGGAAAGCAACCTCAGACCTAGTGCTTCGTTTCACTTGCAACAGACAGGCCACCATACACTAGAGTACTGGGCCAGTTTGTAACAGTCAGAAAACAGTTTGAAAAAAATATTTTATAATCCCCTGTTTGTTTTACTACATTGCTTTTTCCCCCCTGATAGGATGTAAGTGCACATTGTAGGTCTAACAATGTGTGTATCAGTGACTGAGAAGAGTACCATTCCAGAGGTGACTGTCATGCAGGGAAAGCAGAAATAATATTGGATGTACAGCACTGATTAGACATGGTACTGTACATAGTGGTGTTTGTACACACTCGCTCTGAGTCAGCTGAGCATTTTTTCTCTGAATTACTTTAGATGTTATGGATTGTTATCTTTCCTGGAATTCTGGTCTTCATTCCTATCATCCACTTATCTTCCACGCTTCTACTGTCTGTCAACTTGCTTCACATGATAGCATCAACTGCCACTACCTATGTGCCATACAAGAGAGATATTGCACAACTAAGCTGGTTGCTATGGTTACAGAAAATCTGCAGTGTTCTGCATCTCTAGAGCTGTAAATGAAGTTGCTTTTGCGGCATTTGGGTAACTATCGCCTCTTCCTTAAATGAAAAATAGAACACCTTCATGGAAAACAGTCACTGGTTGCTTCTCACATTGCAAATCTGGATGAATTTGATGGGATCAAATTCTAATGCTAATTCTAAATCTAATTATCTAATGCTACATACATCACTGATATCTTGGTGCCTTGACGGGGTGCAGGTTACATTTCTCTACATATTGGGATAATAGTTGGAACATACTTTTCCTTGGATGTTTTCACCCTAAAGAGGTTGATTTGGCTCAGATGTGTGCTTGAATGTGTAAGGAAAATAATGTACTGCACATGCTCATTAATATTTCATTAAAAAACCCTTATAACTTTATTTCTAAACTAATTTTGCAGAAATCTAGCAAAAGTACATATTCCTCATTAGGTATTATGTGTGTACCTCATGCCCATCTTTTTCCTCTATTGAGTTCAAAACAATTCTGAGTGAAATAAAAAGTGAAACACAGTATTAGAATAGCATTGGCCCACCCTTGGATAATACAAAAATCACGGAACATGTTTTCTTTCTAAAATTCTCCACAACAATTCACCTTTAGAATAAGAATAAAAGTGAAAAACTGGCTCCAAAGAGATCATTTTTCTGGAAAGTTAAAGATGCGTGAAGCCAGAGGTCTAGAATAAAAACTTAGATCACATTCTTAACTATAGTGTTGATACTGAGGGCATGTAATACATATCCAAATGAAAAGAATATATGCATAATATAAATGAAATATAATATATATGCAAACATAGATGTGAAGCGATCTATCTTAGTCCCACTCTTGCAGCACAGATTTCATCACAAAAAAAGTTGCCTTGTTGAATCATCCTTGGAAAACTAAAACATGTTTTGCATTCATTCAGTTACCAGTTGAGTTTATATTTTAACTACATGTATAGCACCAAAAGATAGGTTCTGGGCCCACATCTTACACATATGAATAAATAATGTTAAAGCTAATAAGATCTCTGAGAGAAAATGATGATTGTCTTTAATCACTAACCTTAAGCAGCAGCAAACCATATTATCAAACACCTTCATTTCTTATAAAACTATCTATCACACACAATATAGACCTGATGAAAAAGAAGGTGGAAGTAATCAGGACAGAATGCCAATTACCTCATTACTTGTCATAGCACATTGTAACTGGAAATTGCTTCTTTCAGGTTCTGTTTGCTCAGGCAATTACAATAAACTCTCTGCTTGACATGTTGTTTGCACAGATGTAGTGCATTAATAAACATGAGGGCTAATCTGAATTATTGAACCAGCCGCAATAATTCCAACAAAGGATTTATAATAAGTCCAAGAAAGCTGAGGTATCACTGGAATTCCCTGTAAGCAACACTGACATACTTTATCACATGTAAAATCCTCAAATTTAATGTACAGTACTGGAATACGTCCCATAGGTATTTTATATTTTCTAGTACTCTAAGCCCTCAGCAACTTCTATTATGAAGGAGACTGAAGAATGTTTAGGGAAATGGCAATATCACAGACTTACAGGAAAATTACTTTATTTGACATATGTTTAACACACCTTTCAGACCCTTATTACTCAGATTTGTTTCTTCCCCTTAATTTTACTGAAAAGAAAAATGCTCTACATCAAAACATGAATAGTTCCACATTAAATGCTCAGTGTGTCAAAACAAAGGAACTCCTAATGCAAACACCTATGAAATGAGTGAGGGCTATATATTCATTCTTTTAAACTTTGACCTGAGAGAATTATGTTGATATGCACTGTAGATAGAATGGAAAGTAGAGTACAGTAAGGAAATCTCACCATGGAATGGTTGTTCCATTGAGATCAATGGAGCTGAAATTCAGTTTGATAAAACACTGTGAATAGTGGTAACAGTACACCGGGTAATTTTCAAATGTGGGCCATCTAGTTATTATTTAACCAAAGCAACTGAGTTCACAGTGCATCCTAGTCCCCTTCCCACAGGCATGAAGTGCTATGACTGCGACATTGTCTATTTGGTTCCACTGTTCAGTGAGGTGCAAGAGTTGGGAATCATATGAAAGAATCACACACCCCTTACCTGCTGTAGCGCAAAGCGCCATTTGGCCTCCGTAAATACATACCGTTATGCAGAGTGGATTTGGGTGTGGACGTGGTGAGGAGTTGGGAAGAGACAGTTATTCCCCATTAAGGGAAATTGCATTTATGGCCTGGTAGAGGAAGATCCTTTCATTTCTTACCCATGTGGACCTAAGAGCAAAACCCAATTACTTAAGCTGTGTGTTGAGAACAGGGTTCAGTCTAAGTACCAGACTAATTTTATTTTAGAAATGATTAGTCAAATCATCCCCTCTGCCTTTGTGTGAGAAAAGGACCTGATGGATTCCTGACTGGGACATAGGATTGTGCATCTATATGTGATGCACATATAAAGGAGCAAGCAGAGGGTGCATGGGGAAATACCAGGGGCATGCATACTCACTAGGGCTGTGGATTAATCGCAATTAACTCACGCATTTTACTAAAAAAAATATGAATTGCAATTAAACAAATAAATCACAATTAAATGCAGTTTTAATTGCACTATTAAACAATAGAATACCGACTGAAATGTATTAAATATTTTGGATGTTTTTCGACATTTTCAAATATATTGATTTCAATTACAATACAGAATACAAAGTGTATAGTGCTCGCTTGATATTATTTTTATTACAAATATTTGCACTGTAAAAATGATAAACAAAAGAAATAGTATTTTGCAATTCACCTCATATAAGTACTGTAGTGCAAACTCTTTATTGTGAAAGTGCAACTTCCAAATATAGATATTTTTTGTTATATAACTGCACTCAAAAACAAAACAATGTAAAACTTTAGAGCCTACAGGTCCACTCAGTCCTACTTCTTGTTCAGCCAGTTGCTCAGACAAACAAATTTCTTTACATTTGCAGGAGATGCTGCTGCCCACTTCTTATTTACAATGTCACCTGAAAGTGAGAACAGGCATTTGCACGGCTCTGTTGTAGCTGGCATTGCAAGTTATTTACATGCCAGATGCACTAAAGATTCATATACCTCTTCATGCTTCAGTCACCATTCCAGAAGACATGTCCATGCTGATGACAAGTTCTGCTCGATAATGATCCAAAGTAGTACAGAACAACACATATTCATTTTCATCATCTGAGTCAGATGCTACCAGCACAAGGTTGATTGGTTTTTTCATGGTTCAGGTTCTGTAGTTTCTGCATCAGAGTGTTGCTCTTTTAAGATTTCTGAAAGCATGTTCCATACCTCGTCCCTCAGATTTTCGAATGCACTTCAGATTCTTAAACCTTGGGGTCAAGTGCTGCAGCTATTTTTAGAAATCTCACACTGGCACCCTCTTTTTGTTTTGTCAAATCTGCAGTGAAAGTGTTCTTAAAACAAACAACATGTGATGGGTCATCGTCCGAGACTGCTATAACAGAAAATATATGGCAGAATGTGGGTAAAACAGAGCAGGAGACATACAATTCTCCCCCAAGGAGTTCAGTCACAAATGTAATTAGCACATTATTTTTTTAACAAGTGTCAGCAACATGGACTCATGTCCTCTGGAATGGTGGCCAAAGCATGAAGGGGCATATGAATGCTTAGCATATCTGGCACCTAAATACCTTGCAATGCCAGCTACAAAAGTGCCATGTGAACGCCTGTTCTCACTTTCAGGTGACATTGTGAACAAGAATCAGGCAGTTTTATCTCCTGCAAATGTAAACAAACTTGTTTGTCTGAGCAATTGGCTGAACAAGAAGTAGGACTGAGTGAACTTGTAGGCTCTAAAGTTTTACATTGTTTTATTTTTGAATGTAGTTATTTTTTGTACATAACTCTACATTTGTAAGTTCAACTTTCATGACAAAGGGTTTGCACTACAGTACTTGTATTAGATGAATAGAAAAATACTATATCTTTTGGTTTTTTTACAGTGCAAATATTTGTAATAAAAATAAATATAACATTAGCACTGTTCACTTTGTATTCTGTGTTGTAATTGAAATCAATACATTTGAAAATGTAGAAAACATCCAACAATATTTAAATAAATATTTAAATAAATGGTATTCTATTATTGTTTAACAGCATGATTAATCACAATTATTTTTTTTAATTGCTTGACAGCCCTAATACTTACCATAGGTCAGATTCTTTCCTGCTTGAACAGCAGGTGCTGGTGGGGGCTAGGGAGCCAGTTATTGATCCTTGAGTCTCATGCTGCCCTCACCCTGATTCTGGATATAAATCAGCAGCTTTAGATCAACTGTCTGATAAGTGGTGTCGGGAGCCAAGCATAGGTGGCACAAAGTAGATGGCACAGAGGCAGAGAATTTGGCCTGCATGCAGCATCCACGGAAGATAATCTTGATGGAATCATTATTCATTTGTATGTGCAACCCCTGTGTTCAGAACTCCCCCTAAGAGGGGAATTTAAGGTAAAGGAGAGCTGGATTTTCCATGGAGCTGGGTGGAGTGGGGAGAGATGCTGGGGTCCCTGGAAGGAGTACTTCCAGCAGATCATCTGAAGTCTATGAATTCGTGAAGTCTATGGGCTCTACACCTCCTGATCACTCCATAAGATCTGTAATGTCACATTCTAAAGCTACACATTTATGAAAAATGAAAACATCATCGGGGGGCTGAAACAATTTTTATAGTGGGGGTGCTGAGAGCCATTGAACCAAACTGTAAATCTGTATATAATGGAAATCACTTTAAGTCTGGGGGTGCTGCAGCACCCCCCGCACCATTAATTCCAACACCTATGAAAGTCATGTTTGCTGTTGTGATAAATGAAGGGGCGGGGGTAGCTGCCTTTTATGGACCCACCCAGCCAGTTAGCTATAAAATCCCTCTTAGTAGCTGTTCTCTAATAGCTCTACCTGTAAATGGTTAAAAGAAGTGCCTAGAAAGATATTGGAACAAATGACTGAACAATCAATTCGTAAGCACCTAGATGATTATAGGGTAATAAATAATAGCCACCATAGATTTTTCAAAAACAAATCATGCCAAACCAACCTAATTTCCTTCTTTGATAGGGTTACTAGCCTAGTAGATGTGGGGAATCTTGATTTCAGTAAGGCTTTTGACACTGTCCCACATAACATTCTCATAAGCAAACCAAGAAAATGTGGTTTAGATTAAATTACTACTAGGTGGGTGCATAACTGGTTGAAAAAATATACTTCAAGAATAGTTATCAATTATTCTCTGTCTAACTTGGAGGATATATCTAGTGAGGTCCCACAGGGGTATGTCCTGCGTCTGGTACTATTCAATATTTTCATTAATGTAATGAAGCGTATGCTTATGACATTTCTGGATGACACCAGGCTGTGAGGGGTTGTAAGCACTTTGGAGGACAGGATTAGAATTCAAAACAACTTTGACAAATTAGAGAATTGGTTTGAAATCAGCAAGATGAAATTCAGTAAAGACAAGTGCAAAGTACTTTATTTAGGAAGAAAAAATTCTAACACACAAACCCAAATTGGGGAATAGCTGGCTAAATAATAGCACTGTTAAACAGAATCTGGAGGTTATAGTGGATCACAAACTGAATATGAGACAACAACGTGATGTAGTTGTGAAAGAGGCTAACATTATTCTGGGGTGTATTAACAGGCATGTTGTATGTAAGGTACAAGAGATAATAGTTCCACTCTACTCAGCACTAGTGAGTCCTCAGCTGTAGTACAATGTTCATTTTGGGTGTTCTAATTTAAGAAAAATGTAGAAAAATTGGACAGAGTTCATAGGAGAACAACAAAAAGTGATAAAAGCTTTAGAAAACCTGACCTATAAGAAAAGGTTTAAAAAAAACCTGCCATGTTTAGTTTTGAGAAAGGAAGGCTGGAGGGCGACCCCATAAAAACCTTCAGATGTGTTAAGGGCTGTTTTAAAAAGGATGGTGATCAATTATCCACTGAAGGTAGGGCAAGAAGTAGTTGACTTAATCTGCAGCAAGGGAGATTTAGAGATGAGGAAATTCTTTCTTACTACAAGGATAATTAATCACTTGAACAGGTTTCCAAGAGAGGTTGTGGAATCCACGTCACTGGAGGTTTTTAAGAAGGCTGACAAATCACTGTTAGAGATGGTTTAGGTACACGTGGTCCTGTCTCAGGTTTGGGGATAGACTAGATGATCTCTTGATGTCCCTTCACCCTGGGCTATACTAGAGGGGGGGGTCGATCTATGATACGCAACTTCAGCTACGTGAATAGTGTAGCTGAAGTCGGCGTATCGTAGATCGACTTACTTGGCCGTGAGGATGGCGGCGAGTCGATCGCTGCCGCTCCCCCGTCGACTCCGCTTCTGCCTTTCATCGAGGTGGATTTCCGGAGTCGACGGGGAGTGCGTTCGGGGATCGATTAATCACATGTAAATGAGACGTGATAAATCGATCCCCGATAGATCGATTGCTACCCGCCGATCTGGCGGGTAGTGAAGACAAGCCCTTACTGCCCATCTTTCTATGATTCTATTATATTTGCTGGCAGCAGAGGATTGGAGAGATTCAGGGATCTTGATTTCCATTCCAGGCTCTGGAAGGGAGTGTGTTCCAGTGGGCACAGACTTTTCTGCTGATTCCCTCCCACACTTGAGTCCTTCTGAGTTCTCCCTTTCCAACCTGTGCTCCCAACTCACATTCCCAATCCCAGTCTTTCCTGCCCCTTCACTCCTAGTCCTAGTCTTCTTTTCAAGTCATTTTCAGTTCCCTCCTTCCAGCTGCTTGTTCAATATGTCTCTCTTCCCCCATGCCCAGCAGCCAGTGGTCCACGTCCATTATCTATGTTCCCATCCACATTGGCTCCCAGTCAGAGTTTTCCTCCCAGAACTTCTCATTCATTCTCCTTGTACTCAGCTCTTTTTCCAAGCCTCTTTGTCCAGCCAAACTGGCTTCTCATGAGACCTGTCTCTTTTCCCCACTGATTCTCCCCTGAACCACTGGTTCCAAGTCTCCGCCTTCCCAACTCCCTGTTCCAGTTTTGACCACCCTCTCCCAGGTTCCTTGTGACAATCTATTCCCCGATCTTCTACAATGCCAACTCATGCCACTTTTGCATTCAAATAAGGAATTTGAATTCCTTTTTTTGTGTGCCTGGGGTCAGCAGGGAGTTATTGAGAGCACAAGAGAGACAGTCTCCCTGCTCTCACTTCAGGTGCCTGAACCCAGATCCAGAATGCCCTGCAGCAAATGCAGGGAAAGTCTAGCTCAGCTCCAGGGTGGAGCAAGCTCAAGGTGGATGGAATCTTTGGGGAATTTGGCTATGAAAATCTAAGAAAAATCTACTGTGATTTTCCAAAGGCTTGTAACTTGGCCACATCTGGGCAGATTTTTAATAGGGATGGCAAAAGGTACATCCCTGACACTAAGACCACACCCCTGCCAAATTTCAGGTCCCTTCTCCAAAGCACAAGGTTGCTAGCAGTGTTAAAAAAGAAAGTTGCCACAATTTTTTGACATGAACAAAAAGTATTTTTTCCCTTTTCTCTCAGAAATGGCTGAACCAATTAGGTTGAAATTTTCTCCAAAATGTTCAGCCTGAGGCAGAAACCTGGCATGGAAAATTTCTGCATAAATGGTTAAAGTTTGGCTAAGTTATAAGTAACTGAAAACAGGATTTTATAATAGTAAGTGTCAGGAAACATTAATAATTGTCAGTGCTCACAGCCCTGCCTATAATTTAATGTATATATTATAAGGCTGATTTGCAGAGGTTCTGAGCATATGCAGTTCATTTGGAATTGCGAGTGCTCAACGTTATATAAACCAATGCCCTACATACATATTTTATATTCAATAAACATATTAGCTATACCCAGTTTCCCCTCAACATATCCATTATTAACTGGCTAATACCTTGAAGGTCTCATATTGAAAGAGAGGAGGCCTTTGAAGGAAAGGGCTTTAGCCTCACAGAACTGTTTTGAGAAGACATACATGGAGAGCAGTATGGAAGAAGGAATGCAGATGGTTGAGGGTAAACCAGACAAGTGGGTGGTCATGGTTAGCATCACTGGTTGAGTGGAGTGGGTGGGGCAGCTGAATAAGAAAGATACTAGCAGAACTAGGAAGAGTCTTGAGGGTAAGACCAAGAAGAATGAACTCAATGCAGTGGAGCAGAGGGAATCCAGAGGAGGGATTCTAAGAGGGGGTTGCATGAATGACTGCAAAGGAGGAAGATCTTAGTGTCTATATTTTGAATAGGCCAGAAGAAGGTACCGGGAAGAACAGAGAGGAGCAAGCTGCAGTAATCGAGACAGAGATGATAGTTACATAATTTTTTAAGGCCAGAAAGAACCATTAGATCACTAGTCTGACCTCCTGTATAACACAGGTCATTACATTTCACTCAGATGCCCTATACTGAATCCAGTATCTTGAGTTAGACTGAAGTGTTGTGTGCCACAGGCAAATAACAGGAAGGACCGAGGTACTGCCAATGCCTGGGCAACTGCAATGGCAGAGAATTGAGTAGGTGAGATATGTACAGATTATTCTAGCAAGTGATCTATGCCCCATGCTTCAGAGGATGTATTCTTTGTATCACATCTGAGCACTGGTCCACCCCCTCGAGATTCCCATCACCAGCTGGGGTTTATCCCTGATGAGTCAGAGGAAGGAAAACAGCAAAACCAAACACTCATTGTTACTGTCATTGTTGTAATACAGAGCTTCACGTATTATGAGTCTGTTGAGGACAATGAAGAGCTTCCTGTTCTCACCATAGACCATGAAGGAAGGGAATGAACAGGGGGATTCATAGATTACAGACTCCAAGGCCAGAAGGGATGAGGCCCTGGACAAGAGTATTAGCAATAGATAGGAAGAAAAGGTCAGATATTAGAAACCTTATGGGCAAAAAGCAGCAAGCTATGGACAGATGTGGGTCCAGGGAGAGTGAATAGATGGAGATGGATCCCAGGTAACAGGCCTGAATGACTGTTACTGTCATTGTTATTGTCAACAGAGAATGCAGGGAGTGGGGAAGGCTTGGGAGGAAAGGTGAGGAGTTCCACTTTGACCATGTTAAGATGAGCTTGAGTTATCCAGGAAGAGAGATGAGAGAGAGGCAGAGATTCAGGATGGATGGAATAAGAAAAGTCCAGAATGAAGAGGTAGATTTATGAGTCATCAGCATAAAAATAAAGCCACATGAATTGATGAGATCAGCAAACAAAAAATGGTGTAACCTTAAAACAACTTTGTAAGGGACTCAAATACTATAGTGATTGGTGTGTTTTTGAAACCTAGATAGAGAGATATAATATGAAAAACCAGGGAGAGCAAACACCTTTGACTCAGACCCTTTTGTGTCTAATAAAAGATAGCCCACGCATATATCATTTTGTCAAAAAATACAATGCATTGTAATAGAAGGAACCAGGAATTTCTTATACAACATTAGATACACATACAGCAGCAGCCACTAAAACACAATATTTACCAACAATTACCACATTATAGTGTCTGAGAGGTCACACTATTTTCCTATATTTGGAATACGAATTAACTGCAGGATTCTGTAGTTCCTTTAATGTTGGTTTATGCTGGCTTTGTCATAGTAACTGCTGTTCGGTATGTAAGATGGTGTAATGCAATGTAATATGGACTTTGCATCTAAAATTGATTGTACATCGTTGTGGAAGTACAGCTCCTAATATTGGGGGCTAAAGCTTCATCAGCAACTAAACACTACATTGTATTACTTATCTATAGTTGTTCTATTTGAACAGCATTAAACAGCATACAGCAGCACTACACAGCACTCCAGAGCACTGATAAAAAACACCTTTTTCTATTACAAACTACCTGGAAATTTTAGGTAGAAAGAATGTAACTAGCCAACTGAAATGTAGTCAACATCCTACTTTTGAGAAAAGTGGCACACACCCCTCTTACGGCTAGAAGACAGTTTGATAGTCTGCCCTGAATTTGGTGCAGTGCATAGCTGAGCTGCCCCAGGAGCATACCAGAGAACCAATTGACTCAGAGATTCACAGTTTTCCCCTTGGTTCTTTCAGGGAGAGGTAAAAGGTGAGTTATTTTGCCACTTTTCTTAGAGCAGAAGGGTTAGAGCCAGAGCTCCTCCCTCTCTTTGCCCTACTCTCCTCTTCAGAGCAGAAAGTATCAGGCATATACTCCCTGCTATCCCCAGTACAGCTGGAGTTTCAGTCTGAGCAAGGCAGAGGACAGTAATAACAATGGGGGCGGGAGGGGTCTAAGTGTGTTGCTGAGTAAGGGTTGACTAAGGGTACGTCTACACTACAGAATTAGGTCGAAATTATAGAAGTCGATATATTAAAACCCGAATTAATGGAATCGATTGTGTGTGTCCCCACTAAAGAGCGTTAAGACCATGAGGTCGATTGTCTGTGTCCACAGTTGCGAGATTAGCATCGACCTTCGAAGCATTGCATTGCGGGTAGCTATCCCACAGTTCCCGCAGTCTCCGCCGCCCATTGGAATTCTGGGTTGCGATCCCAAAGCCTGATGGGGCAGAAAAAAATGTCGCTGGTGGTTCTGGGTACATGTCATCAGGCCATCAAACGTCCCTCCCTCCCTCCTTGAAAGCAATCTTTTTCGCGCCTTGTCTGCGTGCTTTCCATGTTTGCTACAGAAGGCTACAGAAGGCTGCTCAGCTCACAATTACCGTACATCTCCAGCGTACGCCTTCACATTAGGTCTAGTGGAGATTCAGTCACGGTATAATACGGGCAGAGGGATAGCTCAGCGTTCTGAGCGTTGGCCCGCTAAACCCGGGGTTGCGAGTTCAATCCTTGAGGGGGCCATTCCGCCTGAGGCTGGTAGTCGCGGGACTGCACAGCATAAGCTCCTTGCCTTCTAGCTGCAGATTGTGCAATATGCCATAAATGGCTGTGGTCGCGGGACCATACAGGAGAAGCTCCTTGCCTTCTAGCTGCAGATCGTACAATATGCTTGACATTACAGTGCTCCTGGCCGGCGGCCTTTGGTGTGGCTGGCCGGGGGCGCTTTTTTACGTTTTCTTTAAGGGAGATCCAGCACTGCCTGGAACATGGGCAGAGGGATAGCTCAGCGGTATGAGCGTTGACCCGCTAAACCCGGGGTTGCGAGTTGAATCCTTGAGGGGGTCAGTAGAGCTTATTGTACCATCTGCAGCTGGAAGGAAAGGCGCCTAACCCCTGCTCACGGCATATTGTACTATCTGCAGCTAGAAGGAAATGAGCCTAACCCTTGCTCCCCCCTCCCTCCGTGAAAGCACCTGAGGGGGGAGCGAAAAATCATTTCGCGCCTTTTTTCGTGCGGGCGCCATATTGCTGCCACCATTGTTATCCACCCGCCGCTTCTGCTCCCACTCTGCTGTCCTGCAAACAGCGTACCGGGGGAAGCATGGAGCACGATCAGATCACCGCAACTGTTATGGCCGTTATGAACACCACGCGCATTGTCCAGGAGTATATGGAGACCGAGAACCGGGAGCTGCTAGAGCAACAGGAGGCGAGGACGAGACAGCATCAGCCTGAGGAGAGTGATGAGGACATGGAGACAGACCTCTCTCAGAAAAGGCCCCCCCGCAAGGTGGACATCATGGTGGTAATGGGGCTCGTTGATACAGTGGAACGCCTATTCTGGGCCCGGGAAACAAGCACAGAGTGGTGGGACCACAGAGTGCTGCAGGTCTGGGATGAATCCCAGTGGCTGCGAAACTTTCGCATGCGTAAGGGCACTTTCATGGAACTTTGTGAGTTGCTTTCCCCTGCCCTGAAGCGCCAGAACACCAAGATGAGAGCAGCCCTCACAGTAGAGAAGCGACTGGCGATAGCCCTGTGGAAGCTTGCAACGCCAGACAGCTACCGGTCAGTCGCGAATCAATTCGGAGTGGGAAAATCTACAGTGGGGGCTGTTGTCATGCAAGTAGCCAGGGCGATCACCAAGCTGCTTGTACCAAGGGTTGTGAGTCTGGGAAATGTGCAGCTCATACTGGATGGCTTTGCAGCAATGGGCTTCCCGAACTGTGGAGGGGCGATAGACGGAACCCATATCCCTATCTTGGCACCGGACCACCAAGCCAGCGAGTACATAAACCGAAAGGGTTACTTTTCAATAGTGCTGCAAGCACTGGTGGATCACAAGGGGCGTTTCACCAACATCAACGTGGGATGGCCGGGAAAGGTACATGACGCTCGCATCTTCAGGAACTCTGGTCTGTTTCAGCTGCTGCACCAAGGGACTTTCTTCCCAGACCAGAAAATAACCGTTGCGGATGTTGAGATGCCCATAGTTATCCTTGGGGACCCAGCCTACCCCTTAATGCCATGGCTCATGAAGCCATACACAGGTAGCCTGGACAGTAGTCAGGACCTTTTCAACTATAGGCTGAGCAAGTGCAGAATGGTGGTGGAGTGTGCATTTGGCCGTTTAAAAGCAAGATGGCGAAGTTTATTAACTAGGTTAGATCTCAGCGAAACCAATGTTCCTATTGTTATTACTGCTTGCTGTGCGCTCCACAATATCTGTGAGAGTAAGGGGGAGACGTTTATGGCAGGGTGGGAGGTTGAGGCAAATCGCCTGGCCGCTGGTTATGCGCAGCCAGACACCAGGGCTATTACAAGAGTACAGCAGGGTGCGTTGCGCATCAGGGAAGCTTTGAAAACAAGTTTCATGAATGGCCAGGATGCTGTGTGAAAGTTCTGTTTTTCCCCAGTAATGAAAAGCCCCGCCCCTTCATTCGCTCTACTTCCCTTTACCCAAACCGCCCTGCCCTCCCCCCCTCGATCACCGCTTGCAGAGGAAATAAAGTAATTCTTGTTTAAAAATCATGCATTCTTTATTAATTTGTAAAACACAGAGGGGGGACTATGGTGGTAACTGACACAGTCTCCTGGGATAGGTGGTGGAGGAAGGGAAGCACCAGGATGGGTGGTGGAGGAGGGGATGAGGGAAGGACAAGGACACACAGCACTTTAAAACTTATTGAATGCCAGCCCTTTCTTGCTTGGACTGTTCTCTTGGCTTGAGTGGCTGGGAGCACGGAGGCCACCCAAACGCGTTCTTGGGCGTCTCGGGGATGAGGTTATGGGACTCGGGAAGGAGGGCTGTTGGTTACACAGGGGCTGTAGCGGCGGTCTGGGCTCAGGCGGCCTTTCCTGAACCCTACGCCTGTCCTCAGCCATAAGCCGGAGGATTTCCGTTTGATCCTCCAGTAGCCTCAGAATTGCATCCTGCCTTCTCTCTGCACGCTGACGCCACCTACTCTCTTCATCCCGCCGCTGTCTCTCTTCAGCCCGCCAGTCATTGTCCTCAGCACGCCACTTGTCCGCGCGATCAAATTCTGCCTTCCTGGACTCAGACAGTGTCTGCCGCCACGCATTCTGCTGGGCAGCCTCAGAGTGGGAGGATTCCATGAGTTCTGAGAACATATCGTCTCGACTCCTTTTCTTTTTACTTCTTATCTTCGCTAGCCTCTGGGATGGTGATGAAAGGGGTGGCGTTGAAACATTTATAGCTGTGGGAGGAAGCAAACGGGAGACAAATGTAAAAGACACATTTTGTTTGAACAAAACATTACATATCACATGTGCATTTTGTCCAAGGTTGCACTGGGCCTCTTATATTGAGGGTCTGCCGGTTTGCTGTGAGAGATCACACAAGCAGGTCCGGCTGGCAACAGAATTCGGCTTGCAGACAGCCATGGTAAGACACTCTATAGGCTTCTTTAAGCTTCACAACAGGCGGGAATGTTTTCAAACAGCAACCCCCTCATTTCCCATAACAAACATCCCATGGGCTGGCAATTTAAAACAAATAGGTTAGCAATTGAAAAGTTAGGGGGGGCGGCGGTTTTCGGGTTAACATGCAGGGAGAACCTAATCGCCCCCCCACACACACACACAGACCCAGGCAAGATGTTCGCTGTGCCCCCTCCCCCCACCGCGTGGGTCACAGCGGGGAAGATTTCCGTTCAGCCACAGGCAAACAGCCCAGCAGGGACGGAGCCCCTCTGAATGCCCCCGTACTAAAATTCCCCTATTTCAACCAGGTTCCCATGAATGATATCACTCTTCTGAGGATAACACACACAGATAAAGAAAGGATGTTGCTTGAATGCCAGCAAAAACCGGGACCGTACGCCGCCATGCTTTGCAAAGCACTGATTCCAGACTACGTGCTGCTTGCCTGGCGCGGCAGAGTGTGTTACCACGGAGCACAGGATAAGGCTGCCCTCCCCAGAAACCTCATGCACAGGCTTTGGGAGCACATCCAGGAGATCTTTCTGGAGATGTCCCCGGAGGATTTCTGCTCCATCCCCGAACATGTTAACAGACTTTTCGAGTAGCTGTGGCTGTACTGGCCACGAATTAATCATTAAACACGCTTGCTTATAAAACATGTATTAATTAAACAGGGGTACACTCACCAGAGGTCCCTTCTCCTGCATCGAGCACGCCTTGGGAGGGTTCGAACTGTACTTGCTCCAGGGTGAGAAAGAGTTCCTGGCTGTCGGGGAAAAGGGCTTCTCCGCTTCCTTGCTGGGTCTGTGTGCTATTTTCAGCATCATTATCATCATCAGGCTCCTCTGTGGGTTCTGATGATCCACATACGGAGTCAAACCACATGGGAGGGTCTGTGCTGGCTGCACCTCATCATAGAAGCGGCATGTCTGGGGCTGTGACCCAGAGCGGCTGTTTGCATCTCTGGTTTTTTGGTAGGCTTGCCTGAGCTCCTTAATTTTCACGCGGCACTGTTGCGCGTCCCTGTTGTAGCCTCTGTCCTGCATGCCCTTGGAGACTTTGGCATATGTCTTGGCGTTTCTTCTTTTGGACCCTAGCTCTGCTAGCACGGTTTCGTCTCCCCAAACAGTGATCAGATCGAGTACCTCACGCTCGGTCCATGCTGGAGCTCGTCTTCGGTTCTGGGACTCCATCATGGTCACCTCTGCTGATGAGATCTGCACTCACCTGCAGCTCACCACGCTGGCCAAACAGGAAATGAAATTCAAAAGTTCGCGGGGCTTTTCCTGTCTACCTGGGAGGAGCATTCGAGCTCAGACCGCTGTCCAGAGCAGTCAGCTGTTGCACCGTGGGATAGATTTAGGAGGCCGATACTGTCGAATTGCGTCCTCACTAAGCCTACATCGATTCGGCAATATCGCTTTAAGCGCTAATTCTCTCGTTGGGGGTGGAGTGGTGAGATCGATTTTAAGAGCCCTAGAAGTCGATGGTAAGGGCTTCGTCGTGAGGACGGGTGCACGGATCAATCGAAATAACGCTAATAAATGCGACCTAAACTCGTAGTGTAGACCAGGGCTATGAGTGGTTAGGAGTAGAGGTGTGAAAAAATGCCTAACTTCTTTTCAAAGAAAAATGCAGATTCAGATCAACCAAAACAATCTGCAAATTTGGGTCAATTGAGGTGAATTGTTTCAGTAAAAAACAAACAAACCCAGAAATCTCAAACTGGTTTGTTTTGGCAGTTTCAGAATGAAATGTTTTGTCTTTTGTTTTCAGAAAAATGTTTCATGGCACAATTTCCCTCAATTTTATTTTTTAAAAAAGTAAAAACTATTTTAAAACCCTGAAAACCCCCCCAAAATGTTTGCCAAAAAGTTTGATAGAAAACAGGGTGTTTTTTTTAACTGAAACACTTTTTCTTCGTTTTTTTCATTTTAGTTACAGAACCAAAGTGTTGATTATTCACACAGCTCTAGTCAGGACTTCAGTTTTATTTCTCAGCTGAAAAATGGGTCTTTTCATGGTGAGACAGCACCATGGATCGCCAATGTTGGATCCTTGATTCAGTGATGGGTCAGAGAGAAGGCTGGCACTTGCCGAATTGTTAGGCTTTCATTTAGCTATTATCATAGAATCATAGAATCATAGAATCTCAGGGTTGGAAGGGACCTCAGGAGGTCATCTAGTCCAACCCCCTGCTCAAAGCAGGACCAACCCCAACTAGATCATCCCAGCCAGGGCTTTGTCAAGCCTGACCTTAAAAACCTCCAAGGAAGGAGACTCCACCACCTCCCTAGGTAACCCATTCCAGTGCTTCACCACCCTACTAGTGAAAAAGTTTTTCCTAATATCCAACCTAAACCTCCCCCTCTGCAACTTGAGACCATTACTCCTTGTTCCGTCATCTTCTACCACTGAGAACAGTCTAGATCCATCCTCTTTGGAACCCCCTTTTAGGTAGTTGAAAGCAGCTATCAAATCCCCCCTCACTCTTCTCTTCTGCAGGCTAAACAATCTCAGTTCCCTCAGCCTCTCCTCATAAGTCATGTGCTCCAGCCCCCTAATCATTTTTGTTGCCCTCCGTTGGACTCTTTCCAATTTATCCACATCCTTCTTGTAGTGTGGGGCCCAAAACTGGACACAGTACTCCAAATGAGGCCTCACCAGTGCCGAATAGAGGGGAATAATCACGTCCCTCGATCTGCTGGAAATGCCCCTACTTATACAGCCATAAATGCCGTTAGCCTTCTTGGCAACAAGGGCACACTGTTGACTCATATTCAGCTTTTCGTCCACTGTAACCCCTAGGTCCTTTTCTGCAGAACTGCTGCCCAGCCATTCGGTCCCTAGTCTGTAGCAGTGCATGGGATTCTTCCGTCCTAAGTGCAGGACTCTGCACTTGTCCTTGTTGAACCTCATCAGATTTCTTTTGGCCCAATCCTCTAATTTGTCTAGGTCCCTCTGTATCCTATCCCTACCCTCCAGCGTATCAACCACTCCTCCCAGTTTAGTGTCATCTGCAAACTTGCTAAGGGTGCAGTCCACACCATCCTCCAGGTCGTTGATGAAGATATTGAACAAAACCGGCCCTTGGGGCACTCCACTTGATACCGGCTGCCAACTAGACATGGAGCCATTGATCACTACCCGTTGAGCACGACCATCCAGCCAGTTTTCTATCCACCTTACCGTCCATTCATCCAGCCCATACTTCTTTAACTTGCTGGCAAGAACGCTGTGCGAGACTGTATCAAAAGCTTTGCTAAAGTCAAGAAATAGCACATCCACTGCTTTCCCCTCATCCACAGAGCCAGTTATTTCATCGTAGAAGGCAATTAGGTTAGTCAGGCATGACTTGCCCTTGGTGAATCCATGCTGACTGTTCTTGATCACTTTCCCCTCCTTTAAGTGGTTCAAAATTGATTCCTTGAGGACCTGTTCCATGATTTTTCCAGGGATTGAGGTGAGACTGACTGGCCTGTAGTTCCCCGGATCTTCCTTCTTCCCTTTTTAAAAGATGGGCACTACATTAGCTTTTTTCCAGTCATCCGGGACCTCCCCCGATTGCCATGATTTTTCAAAGATAATGGCCAATGGCTCTGCAATCACATCGGCCAACTCCTTTAGCACCCTCGGATGCAGTGCATCCGGCCCCATGGACTTGTGTTCGTCCAGCTTTTCTAAATAGTCCCGAACTACTTCTTTCTCCACAGAGGGCTGGTCACCTCCTCCCCATACCGTGCTGCGGAGTGCAGCCATCTGGGAGCTGCCCTTGTCTGTGAAGACAGAGGCAAAAAAAGCATTGAGTACACTAGCTTTCTCCACATCCTCTATCACAAGGTTCCCTCCCTCATTCAGCAAGGGGCCCACACGTTCCTTGACTTTCTTCTTGTTGCTAACATACCTGAAGAAACCCTTCTTGTTACTCCTAACATCTCCAGCTAGCTGCAACTCCAAGTGTGATTTGGCCTTCCTAATTTCACTCCTGCATGCCTGAACAATATTTTTATACTCCTCCCTGGTCATTTGTCCAATCTTCCACTTCTTGTAAGCTGCTTTTTTGTGTTTAAGACGAGCAAGGATTTCACTGTTAAGCCAAGCTGGTCGCCTGCCATATTTACTTTTCTTTCTACACATCGGGATGGTGTGTTCCTGCAACCTCAATAAGGTTTCTTTAAAATACAGCCAGCTTTCCTCGACTCCTTTCCCCCTCATGTTATTCTCCCAGGGGACCTTGCCCATCAGTTCCCTGAGGGAGTCAAAGTCTGCTTTTCTGAAGTCCAGGCTCTGTATTCTACTGTTCTCCTTTCTTCCTTGTGTCAGGATCCTGAACTCGACCATCTCATGGTCACTGCCTCCCAGGTTCCCATCCACTATTGCTTCCTCTACTATTTCTTCCCTGTTTGTGAGCAGCAGGTCAAGAAGAGCTTTTCCCCTAGTTGGTTCCTCCAGCACTTGCACCAGGAAATTGTCCCCTACACTTTCCAAAAACTTCCTGGATTGTCTGGAAGGCTTCCTGGATCAAAGCCTATCCTTGCTTATCTTCTGAGATCTGATTGCAGAATAACTGGCAGTGATGTGTTTGTGTGGTATGGTATTCATATTATTCATTATATTTTATTGCTTGCATAATTCTAAATATATGCAAGCAGCAATGAACATTTCTCACCTTTTGTTAATCTAAGTAATTCCGCACGTCATTTATCACTAAAAAAATATTGCATACGTCTATATTTCCCACAGAGTAAAATATGAGATTTCACTGCTGCATCAGTGAAAAGTCACCTTTTGATGACACAACTTTTTGGATATATTTAAAAATAACACTGACATGTTTCAGCTAAATTTTAATATGAAAATGTGAAGCCAATCATCTCTGCTCCCACTATGGATTTTTAGATGCATTTCTAGGCTGATCACTTTGGAAAATCTGGCACCAACAAAGGCAAAAGGATATTGAGCTGTCATGAACCAGGTTTTAGCTGACTAGGGTCAAGATTTACAACCATGATGGTTAGTAGTTCACAAATCTAAAAAGATCACAGTCATTGGGGAAAAAAAAGATTTACCTGTGTGACTAATAACATTTTATATTAATATGAAAGATCTGAAGTTCTGTTTTCACCGTTTATATTGTTTGCTCCTATTTTATTATTTGTTTACATTACCCTAGTGCCTATGAGTCCTAGTGATGGACCAAGTCCCCATTGTGCTAGGTACTGTACAAACAGAACTAGAAGATGGTCTCTAATCCCAAGGAGCTCATTCAGCCTGACAAAGACAGAAAGAAAGAAAACAAAACCTGAAGCTGAATAGGTTAATATTTGTAATCAGTTTCACTTTTTGTGTCTCATGGCTAAGGGTACGTCTACACTGCACACTCCTTACAGCAGTGTACATGGTACATACACTACACACCCCCTAGCATGGGTATGAGCCACAAGTAATCCTGTTCTTGTTGCTGACACAGACTAACACGGCTGCTACTCTGAAACCTGTCATTATCTAGACAATGAGGCATATTTTAGGGCAAGTAGAGTAAAGACACTCCTGACCCCTGTGGCTATATATCCTACATGGCTCTCTACACAACTCCCTGCCACAGGAAGCTGCCAGAGCCTTTCACCGCTGAAGTGAAAGACTCCAGCAGTGGGGAAAGGCTCTGGCAGTGGAGGTGCTACCGGAGTCTTTTCCTACTGCCACCCCCCTGCCAGAGCCTTACACTGATGCATGTAGCTACACACCACAGTGTCGCTGCTGCCTGCTTCTCACTGTGGCTTGTAGCTACATGTATACTACACAACGCTGCCAGTGGTGTGCGGGATAGACATCGCCTTAGTGATTAATGCACTGGAGTAGGACTCAGGAGCCATGGGTGCAGTTCTGGCCTCTGCCATAGACTTCCTCTATGACTTTGGCTTGTCATTTAATATCTGTGTCCCTCAACAAAATAGGTCTAATTATATTTCCCCTATTCACAGCATTGTGAATATACATCAGTTCATGTCTGTGCGGGTCCCAGATGCTAAATGATGGGTGCTGTATAAGTACATAGTACGGTAAATAGAATGTTTGGGTTTATCCAAAGGACATTTTTTGCTTTATTCTTGTTCCTGCATAAGTCGAAGTGGAGAGCCCTATTGAGAAGGGAAGGTGCTTGGAACAATAAGGTTGACAGGGAGCTCAGAATGAAAAGGTGTGTAAATGTCCATCAGATCAGCTAAATAAGTATTTGCTTTGGGGGCACAAGTACCTTTGTCCTCTCAATAAATTCCCCCTTTGCTGCTAAAAATGGCTCAGGGATTCCTGTTGTTCTAGATTCCTCCTTTCCTGCAATGAAAAATGATGCTGTTAAAAGGCAAAGGGCCAGATTGTCAATATTTTATACTGGTAAGAAGTTATTCACAGCAATAGTCTCTTTGAAGTCAATTGAAATACTCTTGTAACTGCTCATCCGTGTGAGAAAGGTAGTCACAATCTAGCCCTTAGAGAACAAGGCTAAATATGTCTTCTTAATTATGGATAGCTCCATGGGTAAGTTCTTTGTGGGCCTGATACTGCTCTCACTGAAATCAATGACCAAGATCCCATTGATTTGAGTGGTTCAGAAGCAGGACTGAACTCTTCAGGCACATTTTATTAGACTCTCATTAGCACAATTAGGAGTTGTATGCTCATGTATGGGAAGGTAGTCTGCATCCCTTGAAATTTTATAAACATCAGCATACATTTGAGAACTATTTTATATTGTTTTCAAAAACTAGTGTCTTCCTAAAACTATACAAACAGGCAAAGTTCTTACACTTAAAAGGTACTAAAAATGTGGCAGAGTTGAACCACTAGCTAAGGAATCAAATATTACTGGAAGCTCTAGCAATGCTCCTTGATAATCATTCCATTCTTAGAACCAGCCAAAAGGAGACAACCAAAGTGTTAGAATTTTCTTCTTTTTATTTGAAGTGACACGCCATAGTCTTTCTTATCAGTTCCAGTGTGTCAAAAATGTTTTTTTCTATGCTGAAACACAAGAGGGATGGTTGATGTTTATATGAGAAAGATACGATAGAGGTACATAATATTTTAGAAAAATCTACTTCATCCTGGATAACTACTAAAGCTTCTCCAATAAGGGAACAGTTACTCAAATATAATGCAAAGAGACAGTAATCTTACCTTTTTCCTATTTTGTAGCTCTTTAAGTGTTTAGGTGCTAAAGATGCACTGTCTTTTATGGCATGTCTAAGAAGCAGATATGTGCGCACAACGTAACAGGAGAAGAAAGCAGAAATAGGACATAAACAAAAAGGAAAAAAAGATTTGGAGAAATCATAAAATTAAGTGCCATCACTTCTGTTAGTTGAGAAGACAGTCTATTTCCTGTAATGCTGTATGTGATTCTGTGCATATTTCTTTGTCATTGTTTTGAGGTTCACTTAACCATAAAAAGGAAATGTGACAACAAAAAGTATAAGGCAGATCACTGAAGCATAGATGCGTTGATAATAAGCTTTCTTCAGGTTAGCCAAGATTAACTGGTGAAAACTTTCTACAATCATATTATCCTTTTCCTTTCGTACCTTACTGTAGGACTGTTTTCAAATATTTCACATATCTTATTGGGTTATTCACACAAAGATGGACTTTTTATGATTGAATCTATAAAAGTTACATTAGGAAGTATTATTATGCAGTTCTGTTACAGCAGATAAAAGGTGACAGTACATTTCACAAGTCCACTTGCCAGGTGTTTCTGTTTTCCTTTCTTTGTTAAAGCTTTGACTCAATTTTATTCAGTCTTGTCTCAGGGTCATTACAGATTCCTGTGGATGACTAGCATCTTCTCCATTGAACCAAGGTGATTAGCAAATACAAATTGTGGAATCCTACTTTGCATAGTGACATATATTGGGAGGGATTAGTAAATGCAACTAATTGTGCAGGCAGAATAGGAGCCTCCAGGTGTTTATCACAGCATTTGGGCGGTTAACAGTTAAAGTAGATTATCTGAACTCTTTTGTGTCCCTCAGTGCAATGTTTTCATAAGACAGTCAATTTCAAAACCTGAGGAAAATTATGTCCCTATAGGGTTTCTTAAAACATTGAAGGCATTCACATAATATAAGCAAATATGAGCAAAAATGACTATTACATTTCCACTTATTACTGTTAGCAATATTAATCATGACTTTACAGCCTCTGCATTCCATGTTCCATAAAATGAAATGTCGGCGGTATTATAAAAGGTCTAAGCCTATTTAAAAACATTAATACCATCAATAAATATCACTATTTGCTCATAAGGCTATACACTGTAAGTGCTAAGTTCAACTCATCACTTGATTATGGTAAGCTTCTTCAGTTTTACTTGGTAATTGAGGAATACGAAGAACCTGTTTCACAGTTTGTTTTCTCAGCTTAATCTTCAGTTTAATACTCATTGCAGCATTAACCCTGATTAGTTTTATTGATGTTTAGAACATTTGGGCCCAAGTGACCCATTTGTGTGGAAGAAAAGCATTTTTAACACAGCTGTGATCCTAGCCAAATGCCTTCAATACAATATAAAATACATATCCAATCCTATAGGATGTGATTCATAAATGTACCCGAAAGTGTTTCACAGCTTCATAATTAGGTATAAATAATCAAGTAGGCCGCTGTACAAAGCTATTTCAGTGCAGTCACTGATACTGCTGAATTCTGAAAAGAAGTGTTTCAAAGCCGTCAGTGTCTCAGGCAAACGTGCGGCCTCCACCTTTTCAGAGCCAGACTTTTGTTACTGCACTTCACAGCTCTGTTGCTGACCACAAGGGAGAGGACATATAAAGATATGAACTTGAATAAGTAGTCTGTAGACAATTCCTTTACACTCTTATAAACAAGCGATTCAAAAATCAATACATTGACTTACAGATAACTAATGCAGTTGTCTGCATGCTAAAGTGATCTGAAGCACATCCCTTTAGCTTCAGCAAATACAGGGACTGGTAAATGCTTTACCAATCTTTTTAAAGCATTCTAACAAGCAGCCAATATTTGTGCTTAGTTAGGAGTTACAGCAATAGAGATCCCTACCTGAGGTACTGAACTTTATGTTCCCCTTAATATCCTATAAAATGCTATACATTTCACGTAGAGCTGGTTGAATAATAATAAAAAATAACATCACAATATTTTGGTGGTTTTGCATCACTGGGGTCACTTTATTTGATGTGCTTGGATACATGGGCAACTACCAGCTACTAATGGAAACATTTGTGAATTTCACATGTGACTTAATGGATTAACCACACCTTTATTATTCAATTCAACCCCTCATAGCCCAGCATAGTCAAACTAGCTAATGTGATTACCTCCTCACAATGTAGCCATAACAAGCTTGAACAACATGTAAAGACCTCAGATGGGCCCCACTTCAGTGGATACAGGTCATGTCCCAAATCCCCCAACCAATACCTTCCTCATGTGAAGAAGTCTGAACAAATGACAGGTGCCGCCAGTCTGTGCCTGGTAAAAAAGGACTTCCCTTACAACTTATGGGCCATTCTATGGTGCACACACTCACTCACTGCTCTGGGTAAGTTTCCACACTATATTACAGAGAACGTCTGCCATAGAAAATGCCAACTGAATGGCTTAACCATTCACCCCACCCAGATGGGTAACTGAAAACTACTTTAGATGTTGATCAGGAGCATATCTGAAGCTATATCAGACAAATGAACTCCATTCCAAAACAATTCTTCATGCATATCTAGTACTGCCCAGCATGCAAACTTTTGCAACCTCCCATTTCTCTCAAGTTCAATCAGACATTGTGCTACATCCATTTTGGGAACGAGACTTTATTAATAAGGTGATAGAAAACAAACAAACAAACCAAACAAACAACTGACAAAAAAAGAGACAAATAAAAACAGCAGCAACAACTCACTAAGGTGGAAAAAGTCCTAGTTGACCTATGCAGGTAGCTAAAATGAGGTTATTCTCCCTGTGACATTAAGAACAGACCAAGCGCAGAGGGCAAGGGGTACTAAGATAGCAGATAATGAACTATAGCTGGCTTAACCAGTTCAAATGTATCCCAATTCTTTGTCATGGAATGTATCTGATAAGTGTCATTGAAAAGCTCATGACTCACTGGTTATTAAAATAATCACACAATGCAGGTCCAAGCAATGTTATGGACATAAACTGAAATTATAATTCTTAAAATGTGTGGGAGTACTCCACCCTAGACAAAGGAATGTAGTTTTGCCACCTGGGAATTACTGCCAAAGTACTTTGAAAGACAATGAGGATGTTTTTACATATCATGTAAATAGACCCATCAAGCTAACAAAGGGTGGAGGCAAACCTCACAGTGTGGGAGGAGATAGACACATATGTAATGTTCAGGGAATTACAACACTGGAGAGAGCAGGACCTAAATAATTTGCATTTTAGCAGATAACCCCAGCAGGATACTTCCTTCACCAGGAAACTCCATGTTGCCTTCCATATGGCTTGGACGTACTTTATTTAGGAGTAACCCTCAGAAGAATCCATTTAAAAGGTTCGTTGGGCTATAAAAGAGGGGGGCAAAGAAACTCTGGTTATCTATTTTTTGCTTAAGAAGACAAAAGTACTAGCCCTTTGACTTTGAGGGATAGATCCCAACTCAGGTGTTCAGTCAGCTATTTTGATGGAAATATGTGGTGAGGATTTTACCTTGACCCAAGTTCAGCTTGTTAAGTTTTGATGACTAAACAGTGTTTTATCTTTATTTCTCTTTTAACCATTTTTTACTTTAATTCTAATACTTCTACCCACCTGGAATCTGTTTGGAATTAAATAAACTTGTTTTATTTTTAATCTAAATCAATCCAGTACTTTGTTTGAACTGAGCTGTTTGGTAACTCCAGTTAAAGTAACAAACTGTGGGATATTGACTCTTTAGAGGAGCAATGAACCTTAATTATTCCAGGGAAGGGCTGGACATTTCAAAATACACATGGGGGGCGGGAATTTGGGGCTGTGGAGAGCATGGAGTCATCTTACCAGTTGCTAACTAAAGCTGGTGGAAACCAGTGGAAGTCTATGGTACTGCAGGTAGGTTCCTGGATCCAAAGCATTGGACCAGAGCTGCCCAATAAAAACACATAAAGTATATGCTTGTTGCTGACTGTGGGCATCCCCAGCAGAGAGCTACAGTAGCAAAGCTTTAAGGCACTTAAGGATTCAGGGTAAAAGGTGACACAACTCTTCACCAATCTGGATTGCACCCCTGAACGTAACACTCACCCAGATGTAGGGTCTGCTGGGGATCCAGCCTGGACTCCATGAAGTGGTGTTGTTAACAAATGCTCCCACAGAATTTAGTTGATACCATGTCAGACAAGTCATACTTGATGCATAGTGAATCACAGTTATGATTCACTCCTCCCATAATTGGCCTGCTTCTAGGCCCAGTGTATGATGCTGTGGCCACAGACCCAGATTCTCCAAGAGAGAAAGCTGGTAAATATGTACCGATGGAAGATACTGTTAACATAGGATTATATCAGCTAATTACGTGAACCCATACCTACTGGTATTTTTCTCAGGGAATGCACGCATAGGAGAATTTTACTCATATAATGGATCTTCCAATGTCAGAGCTTTGTATGTGGCTGCTCTAATTTTAAAGTCCAATCCCTTTCATAAAACCTTTCGAAATTGGAAACCAGTTAATAGAGAACCATCCCTGTGCATTCATAATGGCTTGTGTATGAAAAAGGAGGCTAAGTTTATAGAATAATATTATACATAATGAAGAGTGCAGCCAGCTCTAATTTTATGTCATTTTCTCTAGAAGTACTTCATGCTGCTGCCAATTTTGTTTTATTATTTGTTTATACAAAATGTTACACACACACACACACGTTTTTCAATGGAAAATATTTTTTACAAAGAATGAGTTAATATCCCAATAAGGTGGAACATCTCCCCTCAACACAAATTTCTCCCCAAAACCTCAAGGTTCAAAAATCTTCATTTAACTTGAATCTTTATAATTGTGTGGGATTTTGGATTCTGTTCCAGCAGACTGAGGGCCTGATCCAAAGCCCACTGAAGTCAATAAGAGCTTTTCAACTGACTTCAGTGGGCTTTGTGTCAGGTCCTAATGCTGTGTTTGAGTGCACTGCAGTTACTGATCTGAAATTTTTCCATTGTCACTATAGTCATTGACACAAATTAATTTCATGACATTTGCTGCCCTAGTTTTGGGGGAGTTGCTCAGATTCTTTCCTGGCTGATTTAATTGCCCTTTTCACAGAACTCTGGGGCAGTGGCTCTCAACCTTTCCAGACTACTGTGCCCCTTTTAGGAGTCTGATTTGTCTTGCATACCCCCAAGTTTCATCTCACTTACAAACGACTTGCTTACAAAATCAGACATAAAAATACAAAAGTGTCCCAGCACACTGTTACTGAAAAATTGCTTACCTTCCCCTTGCTACCATATAATTATAAAATAAATCAATTGGAATATAAATATTGTACTTACATTTCAGTGTACTGTATATAGAGCAGTATAAACAAGTCATTGTCTGTATGAAACTTTAGTTTGTACTGACTTTGCCAGTGCTTTTCATGTAGTCTCTCGTGAAACTAGGCAAATATCTAGATGAGTTGATGTATCCCCTGGGGGTACGCATACCCCTGGTTGAGAACTACTGTTCTAGGGTTTTGAGTACCCTCTCTCCCTGCCATGTGAATCATGTCTCCCTAGCCCCTGTAGCTTATCTTCATTGGGAGTATTCACCTTCATGAGTTTAAAATCCACTGTCCACAGTTATTGGGCATGCAAGTTTAAAATCTGTTCTCCACTAGCATTAGTGTAAGAACTCAAATATGCACAGAACATGGCTAAATTAAATTAATTTATACATTTGATTGAACATTACTGGGGTTTTTGCCCTATTTGCACAGATGAATTTATAGAATGGAAGGTTTCCCCCATCATTTTGAACATGTTAATATGTAATAGGCAGTATTGTCTAGTGGGTGGTTCAATAGACTAGGCCTTCTGGAGTAACCAGGGTTCAATTCCCACCTCTGCTGCTGGCTTTCTGGGAGATCTTGGGCAAGTCTCTTGCTCCGTGCCTCAATTTCCCCATCTGTAAAATGAGGATAATAATATTTACCTTCTTTGTAAAGTGTTTTGATGTCTACTGATGACCAGTGCAGTGAAAGAACTAGGCATTATTTATTGTTATTAAAAACTTTTTTTTCTGTTGACTAGTTTTTAAATAGATTGTCTTTATTCACTGATAGCCCAGTCTTCTGCAATGCAAGCATGGGTATAATTATTAAATATATAATAACATAGTGAATTTTATGACCTTTTGACTGCCATGAGTGGGCATGTTCCATAGTGCTCATTCAGAATTTCATAGAGAATGTTAGTATGCAGAGTTAGTGTGTATATTTTGGCAGCTGCGCTGACATGATGGAGTGTCAGCCTCCTTGTTAATGATCCGCATAGAAAAATATCTCCACATAGGCCTTGACAATTGACATACCATTACAGTCTATTGCATCAATAATCCATGCATTCAAGTGCCCCCCACTCCTCCAAGTAAGCCTTGGCACAATAGTCTATAATAGCTCCTCACAGTATGTGAACAGGAGGCCTTGATATTAGAGCATGATGACTCCAAAGGAGCTGATATGGTCTAGTGTGTAACTGAGCCATGCGTAATAAGCACACTGATCCTCAAGGTTCTTTGGCCCTGATACAATCTCAAAGAAAGTTTTAAAAGATGCAGACATTACATATTTTAAAACAAACCTTTTCTTTAAAACAAAAATAGCAATGGAAACCTATGGTTAAAAATGACAGCTGCCACACCCCTCACCCTCGTGTTGAGAGATAGGCCGAGGGATCTGGTGAAAAGTGTCATGTTCTATTCTGAAAAGTGATTACATTAAAATAGAGCCTTCTCTACTCAGTGACAGATCTGTGTGTTCAGAGTCATATCTACTGGCAAAAATACATCCTCACTATTTCAGTACTTCAGAGCTGATCAGCTATGATTGAATGAGCTGACGAGTCTGTTCTACCTTGTCTGTTACCAGTCAAATAATTTATTAAATTCCAGTTGCTGTTTTCAAATAATTCAGAGGGGTCTTGAGAGATAGCACGAGAAATGACAGTCAAGTGATTCATCAGTAGCATCTCGGTCAGGCTAATCCTTGCACAGAAGTACAATGGCTACTCCCTCATGACCTGTAAGTGGCATAGAGAGGTGGGTGGTGGTTAACTAAAAACTGGTTGAGGTTTAGGAGCAACATTTAGTTCCCATCACATTATAACAAGACCCTTGACCTTCTGCTACTGACAGGCCCAAATTAGCTGTCACAGCCTATAGGCAGCTAGTACCATACAGCATATGCTCGAGTGCTTTGTTTTGGTCAAGGATGAGACTTTTGGCTCTTAGGAGGTTAAAAACTGCAACTGTTTTCATTATACCTGATTTACATAATTAGCTATGCGTTTAATAAAGTTGTGGCCTTCCACCAATATTTCCAGTATTGCCAAGATCAAACATTCAAAAATTGAGAGGAAAGTCCCAACCCGCAAAATCGTGAGACTGAAAAAAAAGGGAGTGATTATTTTTTTATATGCCTTCTAGGTTTTCAGTCTTTAGGGTGCTCTCAGGTTACATATTCAAGCTTTTCTCTACAACCATATGGGCTAGAAACTTGTTCTTAAAATAATGAATGCTCAGATTCTCATGTAATTACTTTAAATAAGATGCTAAATATCGCAAGACTCAAGATAAAATGCCTCACAAGGTAGGTGCTGTTCATATGAGCAGGTCCTTTTCAGCTAATGCTAACCTTACTGATGGGCCAGTTTTGGAAGGAACAACTCAGATGGAGAGTTGGGTACCTCATAATCCAGGCAATGGCTTTGTGGGATCCAGCCAGGAAACTGTCAGTTTGGCTGACGGAAGAGCCTGCAAATTTTATATTAATAGATTTCAAGGCCAGAAAGGACCATTAAGATCATCTTGTCTGAGCTCCGGTATAACACAGGCCATAGAACGTCCCTAAAACAATTCGTAGGGTATATCTTTTAGATAAAGCATTCAATCTTGATTTAAAAATGTGCAGTGATGGAGAATCCACCATGAGCCTGTGTAAATTGTTCCAGTGGTTAATCACTCTCACCATTTAAAAATTACACCTTACCAGCCTGAATTTGTCTAGCTTCAACTTCCAGCCACTGGATCGTGTTATAGCTTTCTCCGCTAGAAGAGCCTATTATTAAATATTTGTTCCCCGTGTAGATCCTTAAAGACTGTAATCAATTCTAGTAACCTTCTCTTTCTTCAGCTAAAAAGATTGAGCTCTTTGAATCCATCACTATGAGGCATGTTTTCTAATCCTTTAATCATTTTCAGGCTCTTCTGGAACCCTCTCCACTTTATTAATCCTTCTTGAATTGTGGGCACCAGAACTGGACACAGTATTCCAGCAGTGGTTGCACCAGTGCCAAGGATAGCGTTAAAATAACTTCTCTACTGCTACTTGTGATTCCCCTGTTTATGCATCCCAGGATCGCATTAACTCTTTTGGCCACAGCAACACACTGGGAGCTCCTGTTCAGCTGATTATCCACGGCAGCCAAACTTTTTTAGAGTCATTGCTACCCAGGATAGAATCCCCCATCCTGCAGATATGCCCTACATTCTTTTTTCCTAGATGTATACATTTACATTTAGCCAGATTACAAGGCATACTGTTTGCTTGTGTCTAGTTTACACAGAAATCCAGTTCATTCTGAATCAGTGACATGTCTGCTTCATTATTTACCATCACCCCCACTCCCCCAATTTTGTGTCTATAGCTGTAGAGCCAATTTCCTAGGCTCTCTGCCTGGTTCCAGGACCTTGTGTATTTGCCCACTGGCCTGCTCAATATTTATGCAGATGTAATATAGATCCTGTTTAAGAGTCATGCATTCTCATACATTGTTGTGTTCCCACACAACTTTGCTTTTACTGTCACACAGGATATAATTTTGCAATCTTACAATTTTTTTGTTACGTTACTATTATTTCTTATTATTTGTATTACTGTAGTGCCTAGGAGTTTCTGTCATAGACCAGAACCCCACAGTGCTAGGTACTGTACAGATACAGAATACAAAGATGATTCCTGTCCCAAAGAACTTATAAGTATAAAACAAAAGACAAAAAGTATTTAACACGGAGAGGATAATCCATGTAGAAGGTTCTAGGTGCTCTGTTCTTGCAGGGGAATAGATGGTTAATTAATTCCTTATCCAGGCACAAATTTGAATGAAGTGAAAACAATCAACTCCTTGAGGGTTAGGTGAGGATCCCAATCATAAAATGCTGCTGAGGGGGGCTTCATCTTTTTCAGGGGAAGCCAATGCCCAATCATATACTTTGGGATAGCTAGAATGATGGAGAATGGATGTGAAAATTAAAAGTCTGTACTCCTTAACTTTGGTCATGTGGTTCAGGATGGGACCTTAGAAAGTTTTAAACTGCAAGGCTTACTTGTTGTGTTTCAACACAAAGAGTGTTATAATCGGTTTACATACTTAGCTATTCGTTTAATAAAGTTGCGGCTTTCCGCCAATTTTTCTCACAATGTGTGTGTTATGTGCTTATTCGGGCATGTCCTGTGCGATCTGAGTAGCTAACAACTGGAGACGAGCCATTTTTTAAAAACATTGTATTTATTCTTTTCCACCCCCTTTTATCCAAGACGGGCTCTTTGCCCATTTGTTCTCCAAAGCAGGACGTTCCTGTCACATTGCCTAGACTGAAAGAAGATTAGGAGGTTTCTCTGTCCATTAATCCTTCAAATGTTTCATTTTATTTCCATGTCACTCCTCTGTAACAATCGCACTGAAAGATGGGCCCCTTTTTCAGCTGCTATTGTAAACTATTGTACATACCTTCTAACAAGCGAAAGCTATGAATGTGTAAGGCCTGCACCTTACTCTTGGAAGCTCCACACATATTGTTCCTGCCTGTTACAGGACTGAGGCGAGGTAGTACTGTTTTGCATGTTCACTATCATTTATTCCAGTACAAGGTGGTTAATGTGTGACCATTCTGATTTGCACAGGTGTACATGACTACGTACGCTTCAAAGCAGTGGAAAATCAGGCCCTGAGCCCTCATCTGAGCTTGGATCGCCCAATTCACTGGGTTGCTCTGGCTGATATTTTTCCTGAGCTTACCTGTGACTTTTAAAGAGACAGTAGCACTTATTAGAACTGAGTTAGAAATCATTATGAACAGAAATTTGAGTGAACATCACAGTGTAATGCAAAAACTATCAAAAAATAACAAATGATAATGTCAACAAAATCTCCCATAATTTTATGCACATTTCATACCCCCACCCCCGCCTTTGGAGATCCTCCCCAAGACCAGATCAATTAAGAGAACTAGGCTGATTTCCGGTATGGCTATGTCTATCATATGCTCAAATTGTTACTACACTGCATTACAGAACTTGCATTGTCCTTGTGATTTTCAGTAACATTTTGCTATTAGAAGGCTATCTGCAGTCAATGATTTTTGATATCTCCTAATATATTTCCAAGACCGCTAATTTCTCCTGACATTTGCTATAACAAAACTTTAGCCCTCATTGTATTCCTTGTATGTATTATGTATATTTAGTAGTGTCTAGAGGGCCCAATCAGAGCTTAGGTCCACTTCATTCTAGGTGCTGCATGGACACAAAGTAAAATATGAGTAATGGCAGTATAACCCTCAGGGGTGTGGAGTTTTGTCCCTCTTTAGTAACTGGTCTGCAAGAGAGATTAAAGAGTCTGCTATTGCTTTACTCAAACAGTAAATGTGCCCAATTCATTAAAGAACTTCAGGTTAATCATCTTCTACAGTATACTGCTGAACAGGACAAGGCTTAAGCCCATACTTAGTCTAAGTCTTCACTGCCCGC
Organism: Chelydra serpentina; assembly: GCA_037349315.1. Taxonomy (NCBI): domain Eukaryota; kingdom Metazoa; phylum Chordata; order Testudines; family Chelydridae; genus Chelydra; species Chelydra serpentina. Next base: position 112,525,731 of record JBAIAC010000004.1, read on the forward strand.
CGGATTGGAGGGTAGAGATTGATCTTTCAGGGATCGATTTATCACATCTAGACGAGACACGATAAATCGTTCCCTGAAAGCATTCCCTGTCGACTCCAGTACTCCAGTTTGCGAGAGGCGCAAGCGGAGTCGACGGGGGAGCGGCAGCGGTCAACTCCCCGGCGTGAGGACGGCCAGGTAAGTCGATCTAAGATACGCCGACTTCAGCTACGCTATTTGCGTAGCTGAAGTTGCGTATCTTAGATCGACCTCCCTCACTAGTGTAGACCAGGGCTCTAAGTGCAGCATTTCCTTAAGTGCTTTACTGAATGTTGCCATGTTCAAATCCCACCATCATCCTGAACATGCTCAGTAATGCCAACAATAATTCTGGTGCAAAAAAGGGGGGGGTTGTTGTTTTTTTTAGGACAAAAGCAGAATATAAAAGAAGGCAAGTCTAAGCCCAGGTCTACACTAACCCCCCCTGTCGAACTAAGATACGCAACTTCAGCTACGTTAATAACGTAGCTGAAGTCGAAGTACCTTAGTTCGAACTTACCTGTGGTCCAGACGCGGCGCGCAGGCTCCCCCGTCGACTCCGCCTACTCCACTCGTTGAGCTGGATTACCAGCGTCGACGAGGGAGCACTTCCTGGTTCGATTTATCGCGTCTTGACAAGACGCGATAAATCGAACCCAGAACATCGATCCCGCGCCTCTGACGCGACGGGTAAGTATAGACATACCCTAAGAAAGAGACATTATAGAAGTAACCATTATTTTGTTCTGATTATTTTTTCCTCTTTACATATATGATTTCCATGTAAACAATGGCATTAGTGCTATGTTTAAGGTTGAGATTATAATTGCACAAAGTCAGCCATTTCAGATTTAAGGTTCCCACTGCACTACGAGTGAGTAGTGAACCTGAAGTGACAAAACTCCCTATGATTGTTGATCCTGATCGGCTGACATTATCAGCTGCATAATTTAAAATGTGAGAGCCACTAAGCCAGTGCATTCAGTGTCAGTAGACCTGCTTGTTATCTGTATAAAGCAGTTTAGAGTGCGTCCTAGGTCAGGTAAATCTCAAGAGGACTGGCCCTGTGACTGGAATTGTATCAGTAGAATATAAACAGACACTGATCTGGGAATGGGAAAAAATAGAAAGAGCAGTAACGAAAATCCAACCAAATATGGAGTGGAAATGAAGACTTTTTAGTGCATCCCTTTAATGGCTTTTACTAATTTATCCTACAATTTGAGTAGCAAATGTCTGTGACATAATATTATGCCAAGAGGTTTATTAAAGTAAGCATAACAACAAACTGACATTTTAAAAATGCACTGTTATACGGCTTGCAGCTAGGGAAACTAAACCAAAATGTAACAATATATAAAAAATGCTAAGATGAACTTGATTTGGCCCCATATACAGTATGTTTGTAATTTCTTTTTGTTTTACATTTTCTGGTTAATTTAATGCCAATGGGGATGAAGAAATGAGAAGACGCATGTTACAGAGGCAGGTGCTGTGCAAACGGCAGGGCATCATACAGCTCTTCATTGCACCTAACTGCATACCTATGAGAACATCACAAACAGCTCAGCATCACAGGCACAGATGTGGGTGTCTGTTCAATTGCCTGGCATTTGGCAGAGGAATGCAGGAGAGAGATCTGGTTCATACCTTCATGCTGTTTAATGTGAGGTCTGTGGTTAGTTACATTTACACCATCTATGATTTGATAAAAAGTTGATGCCTTTGGCTTTGCATGTATAACAAAACCTGGTTGGGTAAAACTGTAGGGTCACTGGTGGCTTAGTTGTCTCTGGCTTGATACAAAGTTCAGCACGAAGCAAAGGGGGATCAAGGAAATAATGCAGCAGTGGGATATGATTATTTTTCATTGGTTACCCCAGCATCAGGACTTGATAGGTTGAGATGATTTGGAAACTGAAGTTAGAGCACAATGTAGAAGCCCACTTATTGTAAATAGAATTATATTCAAATTAATATCCTCCTCCAAATGGAGCTGTGCAGACATGGGCATGTGATCTGATGCCCACTGGAGTCAAGGAAAAAGACTCTCAATGACATAATTGGGCTTTTGCTCAGGCAGATAGTGAGGGGGTGGGGAGGAATATGGAGTCACTGTATGAGAGTCTCTAGCCTCTGTGGGGACCCAAGTAGAGAGGGATCATATTTAGACATGAGCTACATACACAAAATAAGGAACCAGAGCTGAATCTTCCTAAAATTCAGTTGTGTTAGGTTTTGCGTTGGGACAACTTCTAATGAAGCCACTGAGACTTTATCATTTTCCCAGAATACTCTGTGGTATGTTTAGTAGTCCAGTATCAAACACTGTTGTAAATATTTAAAATTGAACTGCAAGTGTCAAATAAATGAACAAGGTACATTTTATGATGCACTGTCTTTTTATCATCATACTGCTCCCTTAATGCATTCATTTGCAAAATTCAATCATTCTAAATGGGTCTCCCAGGCATTAGCGCGAAGTAGTGAGGTTCTACAGTATCTCGCTAGGCAACATGTGATATTCCAGTAGTTTAAATAAGAATCACATCTAAAGTTCCTTTTTAAAGCATCTTGAAAAATAAAGGCATTATACTTAAAAGTATATTGCCAGATTTAGCTGTTATTTATTATTAGTCTTTACTTCTTTATTTTTTTTTATACAAACTCCACATTTAAATGGAATTATCTTGGGGGAAGTTCTATGGCCTGTGTTATACAGGAGGTCAGACTATATGATGACAATGATTCCTTCTGGCCTCGGAATCTATGAATGAATCTATGAAGGAACTGGGTGAATTTGACCATCCATCCATTTCAAAACACAAGAACATAGGAAACATAGCTTTAACATTGATGAAAAGGAGCAGCATTTCTTCCTCCTACGCAACCATACATTATTTGATCACCAGTCATCTGATCAATACAGCTTAAAACCACCACTATATTTTCCAACAGATATATCCCACTTTCTGCTTCCTCAGCTCTGCACAATGCCTGCTCAGGCAGATGCGCTCCGAAGCGTTGCTACTCTTAATGACATTATTACTGTTAAGTTCCTTAGTTGACACATACTTATTATTCCAGTTCTAGAAATGCATCTATTAGAGTTTGTTAATATTCAGTCACAAACCAAATCATACAGCCAGTGTTAAGCTGTACCCTTCACTCAGAACGTCAACCCACAGTCAGAATGGAATCTCATTGCAATGTAGTGTAAGTTGGATTTTTCAGCAACAAGCAATATGTATTTAACTTTATCTTATTCCATTTCATGTAAAACATGCTAATTAATTTTTTTTGTTATAATGTGCTGTTTAGAATGGTTTACACAATGATTGCAAAGTGAAGTCAAAGATACAGTAGTGAAGTGAATGTTTGAATTCTGCAGAATTAAGCAAGCAACATAGCTAAAAAGAAATTGCTCCATATGAAAATATGTTAAGAAATTAATAACCTTAACAATGACATCAACAAAGTTCAGAGTAACAAAAGCTGCTAAATGAATCTGAGAAATCAAAGTGATTGGCACATTCACAACACATTTTTCTTAGGGATACCAGATACTGGTTCCTTGACAATTGTTTATTAGCAGCTTTTAAGACACAAACAGCTGTGAGTGACAACAATCTGTCTCAAAACTTGTCCAGGTTCATGGCAGAGAGCTGCAAACTCTGACACCTACTGAGAAAGGTATTATTCTTGCAGGCAGTCAAAACTGATTGAAAACCAGCTGAATCTGTTAGAATACCCCATGCCATTGAACACTTGAGGCTTGCCAATGGTTATTCATAATCTACAGTCCATTATCGGCTATCACTGATGCCCTAAGGTAGCATTGTTAAGTGTTATTAATATGCAGATACCTATGCTGAAATAATAATTCATACTCTATCAGTCAATTAGATTCAGAGGATTGACCAGCACTGCTACAGGTGAAAAATTTAGCATTCCCTCTCATCTGTGTGTCAGCATTTTGTATTCTTTCTAACAAAATGCAGAAAAAATAAACAGCAAGATTGCACACCAGTGGCAATACACTGCCTCATCTACTAGCATCAATATTGAAGAATTATGATTGGATAGCCATATTTGTAATTACTGTACATGAGCAGGCACTGTGATTGCAAACCATGATGGGTGGTACAAATTTGGTGGTATTGTTTCTGTTATCTAACGATTGGGGTTGGCCAGGAAATGTACTTCCTTGATTATACTTAGCTTAATCAAATATGACTTGAGCATCTTGATCTGGCACAAACACTACTGAAACCTTTTGAAATGACAAGACATTCTTTTAAATCTTAAATTTGGCAATTTCTGGAAAGACCAAGGAATCAGGACAACTACCAGGAATGGCCAAGCAATGTGAACTCTTCTAATGAGCAGTATCATGACTACAGCCTGAGGGCTTGTTTAGAAGAGGGAAATTTGTGTCAGTATAATTAAGTACATAGATGTAGTTATGCTGGTGCAAATTTCCATTCCATTTGCTAAAATTTGGGAAGCTTTTGGGACTCAACAACATTTTCAATAAATAAATATTTCCATAAATAAATCATACGACTGTCTTGCTTTTTTTTCATATGTTGCCTGATATCCCAGGAACTTCTTTCAGGTCACCTTACATGTCTCCATTTTTCATATGACATTCAGTTTATTTCTAGCCAGAGAATCATGACATTTGGTTTATAAAATGTTTGTTCAAGCTGTATTACAATACCACATAAAATTTTCTTGGTGTTTACCAGGAACAAACAGTCAAATAGAATGAGCATTCAGTATGAAGAACAATGTTTGGAGTGAAGAGAAAAGTCTTATGAGCGTAGATGCAACCAGAGCTGTTCTTTGGCTCAGAATGAATGTTAAGGTTACTTGCTCAGTGTTTCATGAGAGTATTTGAATATGTTTAAGGTGTTAGAAGTGGTCCTCCACTCCAAGAAACATGTGCATCTGGCTCTTAGTTGCAACCTGGGAATAGCATTCCCAGCACACACTGTTTTATTTGTGAAGTACTTTTGCCTTTTGTATGACTATTTTGCCACCTTAATTTTCTCACCACTCTCATCCCTTTTGTATTCTGAAAATATGCTCCCTTTACCCAAATACCCAGCTGACAAGTTGTACAATCGCAATAAGCAACATTCTGAAATGGAAAATCTGACTGAATTTTAACAATTTCTACTTCCAGACTAGGTTAGCCAATCTCTAAAGGTATTTTTGTGACATCCACAGTCACAGCACCACGATACATTTCAATAAATAGCTCTTCTAAGGACGTATGTTCTCCTTGATTTATGATCACTTTCTGGGATATAATATTTCAGAGCTTTGAAGAAGCTTTATTAACCACAGCCGTTCTTTTACAATTCTGTGCCTCTTACTAAGTGCTGTGGCTCTATAATGCTGCTAAGAACTGATTGCTGAAACTGTTGTCAAGACAGAAATGAGTATTCATAATAGATTAAAATTTTATTGGAGAAAACAGCTATATACAAATTAGGCTTCTGTCTTTTGAGTCTTAAGGGGTTATTAAAGTGAGGTTTCCAGCTATTTAATTTAATTTACAGAAGCACTGGCCTGACTTCTTCACTGCCTTTAAGCAGTTATCTATTTTTGGCTTCCTCATCAATGCCTATCTACTTGTTATGTCTACAGATCAAACTCAGTTGCGCTGCAGAGTGAATGCTTCCAAGGCTAAATGATTGACTCCTAAGCCCCCTATTTTTTCATAAGAAAGGCTTTATTCACCAATATTTCACTTGCACACATGCATCTTCCTTTATACTGAAAGAGCTCTGCATTGCTGGAAAGATTAGCATATGCACAATATTAATCGTCAAGAACAAGAAGTTGTGAACCAACACTGATTCAGGGATTATCCCACTTCATATTTTAAATAAGACCACAGGGATACAATATTTTTGACTACACAGGGTAACTGCAAAACTTCTTTTTATTGGCTCATTATTATACACTATGCCAATACACTTATTAATATAACATCATGGAATTAGTGAAAAGGCATTTTGATTCTCAGTCACTTACAGATTTCCTTGATGGCTGCAATTCTGCTATTTAATTTCATCCCATTACTTTTTCTTTATAAAGTTTGTGAAACATCAGTTTGGTTTTATTTTTCAATTACATTAACATTATTTATTTATTTTATTGATAATGCTGCAATAGCACCTTGTCATCCCAATCAAGAGCAGGTCCCACTGGACTGCGATATAAAACCTATATGAAGACAGTCCCTGCCCCAAAGAATTTACAGCTTAAAATGGGGTAAAGAGCATTTTTCAGGTAAGACAATTTTAGTATTTTTTAAAATGTATTAAATGCCTTTGGATAGCTCAAAAATGCTTTTCTTTTAACTCACCAGATTTAACATGTATATAATACTGAGTGCAGAGTGTGAACTTTGCCTTGTTTGAAGAAATTTGGATTTAAATTATAAAAACTAAGAATACTGAAATCAACCAGAATCAAAACCCTGCTATAAGCAACTCTTCAGTTACAGAGGTTGAGGGTTAGAATCCATGGCACTGCTCTTATAATTAGGTCTGGGCAGACCCATATATATATTGGGATCTGCATTGGCTCAGGGAGTCCACCTGTGTGTTTCTGATTGCAGATGTGGAGTCACATCTGGACATGAATTTCACACCTTGTCCTTTTCTCTATAATTGGGCAAAACTAAGCCCAATCCCAAAACATCCCTGATATTTTAAGTATTTGAAAATCAATCTGAATGTTGCAATTTCATTGGAGGCATTCAAAAAATAATACTCTGAGCACACACAGGACATTGATTTCCTTAACTTTGGAGTCTTGCACTTGTGGTCTTGTGGTTCGAGCAATGACGATCTGCAGCCCTTCTTATTTGTCCTAGGAGTTGATCCTCTAAATAAATCTAGACTTGTACTAAGCTCCTGGTGAATGCAGCCCAATATTCTTTTCCTGCAACAATAATCTTCCTCTGCTTAATAAACTTGACACCTGCACAGCAGTTTATAAAATGTTTAAGCTAATGCTACAGTATAACAAACTCAAATAATGATACTGCAAATGCATAATGATAAGTGCATTTTGGTATGAATAAATTATGGGAGTCACGGTGAGCTCCAAATGAAGGCCCTTTTGAAAGAAGATGGCCTAATCTTATCTGAGCTAAGAAGGTTTGTGTTGTGTTACTACTTGGGTAAGTGACCACGTGAACATATGCTGCTGATTCCCTATGATAGCAACGGTGACCCTTAACTATACAGGGTCAGATTGTGATGCCCTTACCTACATTGAACATATTATCCCACTGAAGTCTATGTGACACTCAATGTGAGTAATGGCATCACAATCTGGCTTTAATACAGTACATCAGATGCTTTCGTTCTAACCTTTTGCACACAGGTTAAATGACTAAGAGCAGACTCTCCTTCAGTTCTACTTAGCCTAACTTCTATTGGATGGAAAGGTCTCATTTACAATTCGTTGCCAGAATGGGTACCTCATAAATACAAACAACCCATAACGCCTTAAAATCTATGAACCTTCTCTGCATTTGCTCTTTGTTCACTTGTCTGCTTGTATATAGCATAGTACTCATCAGAGAGCAATTTTTGTGCACGTCTGTATTGTATAGTGGATTGCACTTACTCTCGGTCTGTAGTAAGGGGCACTGTGTAGTTATACTGCCTCAGGAGCAGAAGTGACTGAGAGTCATTGTTCCCTCTCAGGCTCCATCCTTGGTGCACGGGGGGAAATAATCTGCTAATGGTCTTGGCTCCACTGGCTGGCATATTGGAGGGCTTTTCTGCTGCCTGTTTCCTCCCTGATCACCTGCAAAGGACAGGAGTAGTGACTCAGTGGAGGCTACTTCCTCTGGTCCTGTGCTATTCCCCACAGTATGGTAGTCCTTTCACGGGCATGGAGGGCAGGCAACAATCCATTTTCGTCTCTGCTTCTCTCACCTTCACATTTTTTGTTTTTAATTCTATAACCTCCACAATTTTTAACTGCAACTGACATTTTGATATTTATTACAAAATTAAAAACAGGGACAAGATCATCACTATATTTCATATGTGGGTCACATCTTGCCCTTTAGGTGAGGTCTGGTGGATGGAGCTACATTCTGTGCCTCAAAGAAACCCCTGGAGTTTCCTTTGCTCTTCTGTGATATTTTTCCTATGATGCCTTTCTTGACTGGCTGCATGGAGGATGGGGACATATCACAGTCCTTCCGGACAAGCTAGAACTCCCTTTAGAGCCCATCAATGCCCTCCTTAATTGGCCAGAGGGGTAACTACTAAACAATATGATCCCTCAGGGGTTAATTGTGCTTGGACTTCAGTGCCCCAGATGGGTTTTTGCTTTAATTCCCACCCCCCAATCATTTTTAATTGTACCAGCTAGAATTAAAACCTTCTTGAAAAACCTACTGTACTTCTAGTGTTTCTAGCATATTGATATTTCATTTCTAATACGCCCCGCCCCAAAATGAATTTCCAAGTTTATAAATAAACCCTGAAACTCTTTCACAGCGAAACACAACCAGTGAACCAAGGAGTAGGAAATGAAAAAGACATCATGAAAATTACTCAGCTCCTTGGGATGAAAAGGGGCCAGCACTAATCATTGTCCAGTTAGTTTACACACGTTTCTTGCTACGTTGTTATTACTTCTGTCCTTTTTTAATGAAGCAAACATTAAAGTAATATTATTTCAGTTGAGGGTTGGTATCTATAGCTTCTACCTTGTGATGTTAATTAAAAACATAATTTTTATGTACTTATCACAAAGGAAATATCATTTCATTAAAATCCAATTAGATTCAGACAATATCTGTAAAGACTACTGAATAACTGCTGTTTGAACATAGTCTGCTTTGTTCTATTTTCATCACCCGAATAAAAGCAACCACAACAAACAAACCAAAAGAAAGGGATTTTTTTTTTATTAATCTCTGAGGTTACAGATCCACTCGCATTTAGAATAGTGTTTTATGTGAAAAACATACCAAAGATTTCATGTTTCACAGACTGCAGCTTGAGTGACCTTATTTCAGATAATTTTTATTTTTCCCTCCCATTTTTATATAATAAAAATTTAAATACATTTATTTTAGTAGGACAGACTCTTTTGTAGAGACAATTTACCTCTGCTACAATAGTTCAACACTCTTGCTGATAATGCAGGAGTATTGTAAAGTTTAGTGAATTAATGGCTATAACATAGTGAAATCCTTGGCTGAAAGGTGCTCTGTAAGTGGAAAGGATCGTAATATTTTTAATTGCTCCTCCACTTTGTCTCATTATAATTAGCCTCCTTCTACATGCCACATTGGTCACATTCTGCCATACATTTGCTTGTAGAATTTCCATGGAATCCGTTTTGATTGTAAGTTGATGCAGGTGATGGTGTGTAGACTCCTGTTTCTGTGTAGATAGTATTTGATGGGGTATAAGTCTTGATTATAGGAGAGTGAGTAATGCACGGATCGGGTCCATCACTCATTCTGCCAAAGGGACGGAATGAATAAGCAACACCTAGAGGGAACTTACTGCAGGCCCTTGAAACTGCCGTCTTAAGACGGGGGTCTTATAGGCTGTCCTTAGGTTGGAAAAATTAAGCTCCCTAGCTTCAGTCGGCTGAGTCTGTTTTATTTAACCCAGATTGATTCTCTTCTGTATGTGTAAAGATTCTCTTGCTTCTGGTATCAAAAATAAGCAGTCTTAAGGGAGGGCAGAAGCATAGTGATGAGGTCAGAACTGTCTATGTCAAAAGGCTATTTCCTCTGATTCAGCACTTAGGAATGAGTGGCACAGGAAATAAGATGCCCACATAGGAATAGCAGTCACAGCATTTCCTATCAAGAGTATCTGTAATCACTGAGGCAGGAATGCTGATTCAAGAGGTTTGCAAAGAGAGGCACTGATGTTGATAAGAACTAAAACAAAATGGTTTTGTTTGTGCTAAATAACTGAAATTACATCCAAATAAAAATTGGAAGAAAGTCCCCAGAGATCAATATTGATGTCTTAGGGTTTGCAGACAACTAATAAAATATTTGTTTGATTCCTACCTTATCTGCACTCTAGAAAAATATAGTAATTTTGTTAGAGAATGAATTGTATTTCTATGATCAGAGTCATCGGGGAGAAGGAAAAGACTGCAGCTAACCTGTCGCATCAGCACTGTATACTGTAAAATGAGATTTCCAGGTAACAAAGGCACCAGTTTAAGATGGCGAGGAACGAACTAACATGGTGGTGGACTATGACCCAGTGGATAGTGACCATCCATTCTACGCCAGAGATTGTATGCCAAAACTGCAGCTTGAGAGAAAATGGTTGGGGGAAAAGAAGTCATGAAAATAATTGAAATAAGAGTTTTTGAAACCTCTGTGCCCATACAGACAAACAGAGGAAAGGGGATGATTAAAGAAGAGCATATGATTTAATTCATAGAGGGGGTTTCTGAAGCCAAAAGGGAAAAAAACCAAATCAGCCTATAAATCTTACTACACATTATTTGTGCATGGGTTTATTTTGGCCTTGATGATATTACAGTGTATGAAGGCAAAAGTAAGGCCTTCTACACTGTGACAGTCTGTACCCCAAGTTCACCCCTTTTAGAGTATTATGGTAAATCTTGTGCAAAGTATGCCTTGTGAGGTATCATTTGAAAACTTGTAATTTGCTGATCATTATTGTCCTGGTAAAATATGTCTGGCAATACAAGTATCGTATATAAAGTTATAAGATTCTACTTTGTGATATTACTGGGACATGTCCTAACATGTTCTGGAGGGCTGTCACAAACCAGTTCCCCAGAGACAAAAGGTGAGCCAATGTGCCAGGTGCCAATGAGATCAAATGGACCATCCCTTGATTAAGTGGCCACTCTTCAGCCGGAGAAAGGGCGTGGGCAAAAAATCTGCATTTTGACACAGACTTTCTGCTTCCTGAACATCATCTGGAGATGATTCTTGCACAACAGAAAAGGCTATAAGAGAGAACAAACACCCCAAATTATTTCTTCCCCTCTCTCCCTGAGGCATCATCGACACCTGAAGGGCAAAGGAAGCAGCATTGGACTGGGGAAGAGATCCTGACTGAAAGATAGAAAGCAAGACTGCTGGAACACATGGTGAGAGAGACCTTTGCTTTGTATTCACGTACCTTGTTAAGTTAGGTGTTAGTTGTGTTTTACCTTTTATTTCCTTGTAGCCAATGCTGACTTCATAACTTCATAAAGTTGCAAGGCAGGCTTCCCCTATCTTGAACAGCCTCATGCTGGGCCAGTGAACAGGAGGTGGGGGGAGGGGGCTACACATAGACAGAGTACCATTCTCTTTCCCCCCCTCAGGTCCTCTTACCTCAGGGATGATCTCTTGCCCGCATTCTCCACAACTTGTCATAGTTCTTGGGTTGCTCCCAGGCACCTTCTACTGTCTGGACACTGAAAAATGCTTAGGGCACCCCCATCTACCTAAGCAAGGGAATTTGTGATACAAAATTGAGTCAAACAGCCCTCCTGGCTCCCACTCCCCTAGCCTCCTTAGTATAGTCCCATAATCCCTAACCCCAAAAGGGGTAGAGGGTAGTGGCAGCAATTGCCTAATAGCTCACCTTGGGGTGAATCTATTCAATATGGACAGTATAGCACAGTCTGTCGTCTCCTTGTAGACATGGGGTGGTTGCAGGAAGGAGGGACTGGTGGATGGCCTTCTTGAGGGCAGTTCCCCTGAAGGCTTTCAGGAGTCTCTCTTGGGAGCTTTAGAGCCATTGTCTGCTCTCTCCCAGAGCTGTCTGCAATGTCCTGTTTTTAAGCTGTTATTCCACCCCTGCCATGATTGACAGGGCCAGAGGGGCAGGGCCAGCCTTGTCCACAGCAATTTTTCAACTTCATCACTAGTGTAAGGTTTATACACCCTTTCACACGAAGAGATTATAGTAATGATTGCATCATTCATGAAAACAGTATCCAAGAGAGAAAAAAAATCAAGGTCTTTTCCCAACAATCCATTTTTCTCCTGTGAATTATTTGTCCTCTCTGCACTGCAGATGTGCAGAATGGATTTTTTCTGGAATGTTGTGTAGAAGATTCCTTTAAAAAGAAGTGAGCACATTTTTATGTCTAAATATTGCTTGGTAGCATGTGACCAGAGGGATCAGATCAAGGTCAGAGACGCTGCACAGGTAGACAAGAATAAACTTTGTCAGATTATTGACCTCTGCATCACATCAAAATAGTGAATGTACCATAAAGCCTAATATCTGTGTGGTGTTGAACTCTACTCTTTAAAACAATTTCTGTGAGAGCTTTTCTTTCTATATCTGAGGGAAGAGAAGGCACCTCTCAAGGAAAATGGGGCTGTATTGAAAAGTTGACAGCTGGTGTAACATTGTGTCAGTAAAGGCAAAGACTAGATGACATGGAGGATGACTTAAATGCTTTGACTAGACAGCACTTGTTGCGTCATAGAGAAATAAACTGTTAAATAATACAGATGGCTAGGAAAGCTGATACTGGAAGGGGGATAGGATCTGAAAAGGCCATCCTTCTGGGAGATATTTTTAGTGAAAATAATACCATAACAAGCTACCTACCAGCTGGTAATTGAGCATGCTCACAGGACCTCAACCAGAAAATCTAAATCAGTTGCTGGATCCAGACCTTTCTTAACAAAGGCCCAAATCATGCCCCAAAGAGCTGCGTGTGCACGGGTCGCTCCATGTAGGAAACAACACTTTGGCAGCATAACAGGGGGGTTCATCAGTTGCCTCTTTGAAAGTGTTCTTTCCTTCCCAACACCTCATGGAGATCTGCAAGGAGAGAAGGGTTGAAAATAGAGTGGGCAGTCCTGTACTGGGTATGACAGAGAGACATATATCATCCTCCCAACACCTCCACGCAGCTAGGGTGACCAGATATCCCAATTTTATAGGGACAGTCCCAATATTTGGGGTTTTCTCTTATATAGGCTCCTGTTACCCCCTACCCCCGTCCCAATTTTTCACACTTGCTGTCTGGGCACCCTACACAGAGCTGGCCTGGGAAAAGTAACACGGTCTGCTGTACTGCTGCATTTCCTTTCCTCTGGAGCCCCCTCCCAGCTGGGCAGTCCTGCTTCTTTAAAGACAGTACTGGCGTACCCACGGCTGGGAATGAAGGAGTGCTGGGAGCTGAAAGCTGCCATGGAAGCACAGAATGGATCCCACTACATCCATGTGGCTTGAAGTCAGGGCCTGTGACTAATTCTGGGAGAGGCAAGCTCCAAATCCAATCTGATGGATTTTACTGCGGTCAGGACAATCCCAACATTGCCAACACCAAGTTTTCAAAAATCACGAGGGATCCCCCACAAAAATCATGAGACCAGCTTAAAAATCACAAGATTTCATAAAATAATACATGTTGAGTTATTTTTTATTTGCCCTCTGATTTGGGTCTTTAGGGTTCACATTTCCAAGCTTTTCTCCACAGCCATCAGGGCTAGAAACTCTTTGGTTTTTTTTGAGGGGAGGGGGGAGACAGGGAAAGGAGGTTCTAGTGTAACTAAAAGACTACAGAAGCTGGATCTTTAACAAAAACCTTAAGAAATATTGCAAGACTTGTGAGAAAATCATGAGAGTTGGCAACACTGCTTGAATCTGGCACAACATTCTTAAGGGTTAAAGAAAAAAGAGTGACTCATGGAGCTTTGCCTGGAGCCTTAAGGTATGGGAGCAGGGAGAAAGGGCTAAGGGGGGTATTCTTCCATTTCAGCACTTCAGAGTAGCATCTGTGTGACACAGACCAACAGTCTTGCCAAAATAGAAGCTGCTTTCTGTTCAAAGGATGCAGCTTTCTAATCACTTCTACTGAAAAAGAGGGAACCCCAGAGCAACTGAAAACATGGGCGGAAACGCTGCAATCCATGATCCACAATAGTGTTGAAGAAAAGGTGGTTGTCAGGTCATGGGGGAGACAACTAGGATACACCTCATTTTACTCAGTATTAAAAAATCCTATATAACAAATTCCTCCCTAACAACTTTCCTCTCCAGAATAAAATGGAATACAGAGCTTGATTTTAGCCTGTCTAAAGAGAATTGGGCATATATTTGCCATAGTGTTCTAATGACATCAGAAACTAGCCCTCATTTATTATATACACAAAACTGTACCAAACAAAATTTAAAATATTAACCCTTAAAAACAAGGAAACTCAGGATTAATGATAATACTTGCTTCTGTAGGTGTTACCGTACATTGTAAAACCACCCATTGTCTGCGAACTCCTAAACTACACAGGCACAAGAGGAAAAGATAAACTGGAGTCTCAACCTTAGCTCTGACTGTCCTACTTTTCTAGAGTTCAATCACAGCCTTTCTTTTAAAACTTCTTTTCTGATGTTCTAACGGCAATTTTGGAATGTCCGAGTCAATAAGTTAGATGGTAACAGCTCATGCTTGCAGAACTATCTGTTAAGATAATTTTTGAAATATATATTCTCTCTGTTGTAATAGCTTCAAAGAAGCTTGAATAATTTAAGTGAGTAAATAAGTTTTCGATGTTTAAAACACACACTCTCTGTGTAATGGAGCCAAATAGCATGAAATCAGTATTTAGGCATCCTTTTTAATAAAATCAATGTTTTAGTGAAATGGTTTCTTTAGTATCATAACACAAAGAAGATAGTTGACACTAACGCTTTTGGAGCCTTTCTGCATTAGCATATTGATATGTAGTATTGAGATGTACTGTAGAACTATTAGTATGGATTTGCAAATTAAGGCCCCAGTGGTGCCTATTAGGTAAAACTCTTCACTGCAGAGTGGAAAGGAGATAGCTGCACCACAGTAGACACAGGGAAGAAGAATGCCTGTGAAATTCCCAGGCACACAGAGGGTTGGGCACCCACTACAACATACCCCTTTTGTACTGAAACTTATTATTCCCTGTTCGGCAGGCCAGCTCCTCTGGCCAGGGAAGAGGGGAACAGAGCCATGGCCTTGCTTCTGCCCTGCTATGGGGCACCGTGGATTACTATTATTTATACATTACCTATATTGCAGGAGTGCCTAGAGCTCTCCTAGGGATTAGGAAAGGAGCAGTCCCTGCACTCTCAGAGCACAAAGGCTGTGATCCTGTCTGGTTGCTCTTACATCCCTCCTGCACTGCAGGTCTGTTTGCCTGGCCTTTGCAATCTGGCCTGCCCACAATCAGATGGAGAGTTTCTCTGCTCATGGACTAACTAATGTTCATATACAACATTAAAGAATATTGACCTGATTTTTGAAGGTGCTGAGCAACCACTGCTTCCAATGAAGTGATCCTAGATCTATATCAATCTGGCTAAAAACAAACAAGGTGTTCACTTCACACTATGGACTAACGGCCTGCAAAATGTCAAGTTGAATAATGATGCTGTGTTTGAGTTACAGCAATGCAAAAGGAAACATCTAAAAGTAGGGGGGAACTGCTACTTTTTGCTCTCATAAATTTAAAATGTCCAAGCCAATTTGTGTGTGTAAAGATTTATAGATCATTTGTTTGCAGTCGGAGACCTTGTATGCTAAAAGTTTCAGCCCAGCATGAATTTTTATGACCAAGTTTTAAGCCCGGGAAAATAGGAAGATACAATAGAAATGCTAACAGTCCTCTTATCACAGAGGCAGTAGCAGATGCCGCTATAATAATCCATGCTCCTATAGTCAGAGTCTACTTTTTTTTTATACCCTATAGAAGTGGTAAATAATATTGGGACAAAATGAGTTGGGATACTTAGGATTCACTGTAGCAAAGAGAATCAGAACAACAAAAGTACTCTCACTGATGAAATTGGAAATGTTTTTTTTTAATTAACACTTCTAATTAGAATTTAACATCTCACTAGCTTCGTATGGGATTTTTCGCTTCCTTAACCTCACGGAAACCTATCTATTGGCTCTAAATAGGCAGTCACTTACCATGCACCACTTGAGGATTTCAATTAATCCCAAATCCTCTAACTTTGGTGTGTGAACTTGCATTTTTCTTTGCATGCCATTCCTTAGTGCTTCAATTTTCTTACCAAGAACCTTCTCAACAGGTTTTTTCCTTTCTTTTCTTCCTGATTCCCAATTTTTTTTTAAAGCTGGTGGTATTTTATTTTAAAAATTTGGGACAATGCAACATACTTGCAGTAGCTGATAAGATCTGCTTAGCATATCTCTGGGGAACCATATGACTACAGACACTTCTTAAAGTCTAGCACCCAACCACCCAGTGTTAAACTAAAGCCCCTGTTGGAAGAGGAAAAATTCAAAATGGCTGAAGGTGGCTTGATTAGAGCAATAAAAAGGAACCAATAATTATTTAAGAAACCAAGTTTTCTACTGTTTGTATGTTAAACCATTTAAAATGAAGTGTTTGGTTAAAGTCATCCTTACCAGGTGCTATAGACCCAGAACCACCAGGAAGAATGTCGTGTTAGCTATAATTGCTTTTGTGATTTCTGTACTGATTTATCCGCAGCCTCAATCTATTTTAACATCTAGCAGAGAACAATCAAACATTTTCCCACTGAAATAGGAACCTTAAACAGCTCTTAACTTTTTTTAATAGCCGTAAAATTGAAAATTTAGGTTGTTCAGGGTAGAATTTATTTAATATTGGCAGCTGTGCCCATGATAAAAAAACGGTTTTGAAGATGTGGGATAGATTCTAAATCCAGAGGTCCAAGATGGACTGGACATTTTTTAATCTATAACATTAATAATTTACCTTCCCAACGGGTTCATTCCTTGTGTTCAAATCTCTCATTAGTCCTTCCCATATCTAAGCTACTGTTAGATTCTCCACTGCTTTTTACAGGTGTAACCAAAGCAATCTCTTTCAGGGGGTTCAAACTAGAAAGGTTTGTGATACTGCTATATATTTAAACCTGGAAGGATTCGATTTTTATCAGTAAATGTCAATAAATATCACTTTAATCATACATACACAAATTGACAACAAATATTTCATTGATAATAAGCAAAATGCACAGATAGGCAAAGTCAGAAAAATGCTGCTTGAGAATGTGTTAGTTTGATTTAAGGATATTTACGTTGTATATTTTGGCAGGTGATGTTGACATTTGTTGTTTTAACAGTTCTAAAGCTTTAACTTTTTGAATCTCAATGTATCCTGTCATGAAATAATTGTTCTCTAACTCCCACATCGCCTAACTCCCCACAACTGTGAAAATTTAAAATCAATAAAAAGTGAAAAAAGCTTAAAACTCATAATTTTACAGAACTGTGATAATGTAAATCAACAAAAATAAAAATGCTTAAAAATAAACATGGCTATTGTCTATCAAAATTATATATTAAAAAATCAAATTCTACCAAGCCTATGTGTACTACGCATTCTGTACATCTTATTGGTTCAACAACAGTTTTGAACATGGCTTTTCAATTTATTCCGTTGATAAGAGTGTGCCCACAGTGGTATTAAATAATACTATTGCTAGTTTTATTAGGCAGGGAACTATGGTTCTTCTGCATTTATACTTTTTAAATAAACACATGGTGTGCGTTATTTCCTATGTCTTTATTTGCAAACCAATGTGAAAAACATCTTCAGCAAATAATAGTCATATGGATTGCAATCTACAGGTTAAAGTTATTCTCAAAAATATTTACAAGACAGTACGGGGTGAATTACACCTATATTGCAAGGTCTCTTGCAGAATATATTTTGAAAATTCAAATAAATAGCAGATATCTTGTACACATGCTGTAAATTACCTAAGTAAATGCAAGTTTTGGACAAAATTTTCCCAGTGGTGTGAAGTTATCTCAGACAACTTCCATGTGCTGTGTGCAGCAAAGCCGTGTAGAAGAGTTTCTGCAATTAGTGCTGACTAGAAAACAAGATGTTGAGGATTCGAAAATTAGATTTGTTCTATATCAGAACAAAAATGAGACATTGTGAATGTTTTAATGAAAAAGCATGGGTATGTATTAGTAGGAGCATTGGCAGCAGATCGAGGGAAGTGATTATTCCCCTCTATTCGACACTGGTGAGGCCACACCTGGAGTATTGCATCCAGTTTTGGTCTCCCACTACAGAAGGGAGGTGGACAAATTGGAAAGAGTCCAGCGGAGGGCAACAAAAATTATTAGGGGGTTGGGGCACATGACTTACAAGGAGAGGCTGAGGGGAACTGGGGTTATTTAGTCTGCAGAAGAGACGAGTGAGGGGGGATTTGATAGCAGGCTTCAACTACCTGAAGGGGGATTCCAAAGAGGATGGAGCTAGGCTGTTCTTAGTGGTGGCAGATGACAGAACAAGAAGCAATGGTCTCAAGTTTCAGTTGAGGAGGTCTAGGTTGGATATTAGGAAAAACTATTTCACTAGGAGGGTGGTGAAGCCTGGAATGGGTTATCTAAGGAGGTGGTGGAATCTCTATCCTTAGAGGTTTTTAAGGCCCAGCTTGACAAAGCCCTGGCTGGGATGATTTAGTTGGTGTTGGTCCTGCTTTGAGCAGGGGATTGAACTAGATGACCTCCTGAGGTCTCTTCCAACCCCAATCTTCTATGACTCTATGTCTACCCTCCAGTCAAAACAACCCACGGGACCATGTCTCAGAGCTTGGGTCAATTGACTCTGGCTTGGGCTGAAGGGCTAAAAATTGCAGTGTAGATTTTTGGGCTGAGGCTGGAGTGCAGGCCCCAAGATCCTCCCCACTTGCTGGGTTTAACAACCTGGACTCCAGCACAAGCCCAACCATCTACACTGCAATTTTTAGCCCTTCCAAGCCAGCCGTGGCTGTGTTGTGGGTTTTATATCCAGTGTAGATTTACTCAGAGAGTTCCCAGAATAGCCAGTACCTCAGGGGTTAAGGTACTCAGCTGGGCTGTAAGAGAACAAGGTGAATCCCTACTTACTTGACTATAGAGTCAGTTTCTCCCTCAGTCTCTCCTTTTGGAGCTGTTCCACTTTGTACCAATACAGGGGAGTCACATCTTACGTGGGGTTTAGGTTCTAAAGTCAGCGCATAAGGCGAAAATCGCGTATTGTCAAACTCTCATTGAGTGGAATGGTGGGCGGAATCGCCGGCACTACAGGTACAGTATTTAAATTGTTGTTTTTCTCTTATTTTTTTGTTTTTGCCGAGCGCGTATAGTTGAATTCACGTAAGTTAAATGCGCGTATGATGCGACTCCCCTGTAATTAAATATTCATTGGAATAGTGAGCAAGATTGAGTAGTCGCCGAGTAGTTAACTTGCTTTGGAGGTCGGAGAACCAGATTACTGTCCCTGCTCTGAATTACAAAGTGGGTCTCCCATGTGAATGCCTTAACCACCGGGCTGTTGTGGGGTGATTCTCTTTCCAGAAATTCCACCCCGAACCTGAGAATCTTTTTGACTAATTGGTATTTTCCAACAATAAAACATTTTGTCAAAAAATTCCCAACCAGCTATATCTGCCACTAATTTAAGGCCAGCCTGTGTCTAGCCCTTCTGTGGATGCGTGAGGGTAAGCCAGGAAACAAGGACCCTGTACCTCACATGGCCTGTAAGAAAGTCAGGAACAATTGCTAATGCTGTACTCACCAGAGGACAATATTGCTCTTTTCCTACCCTGAGAGTACACAGCACCCTGAAAGAGGGCAAGGATGAGGTGAGACCATTGCACAGTCTTCCTTCCACACTGGCCAAGAAAACAACCCTAGGATAACTGGGTGAATAAGCTGCACCATGAACAGGTGTAGAGTGAGTACCCTCGGCTAGTGACACAAAGTGAGCTAGCAGCCTAAATCCATAATTTAGATCCTCAAAACCCGCTCCTAACTCTGGATGGTGCTTCAGGTCCCTAGCGCCTACATTTGTGATGGTAAAGTCCCCTACGTTCCTACATTTCTCGCAGTGTACACATGCACCACCACCCGAGTCCTTATGCTGCTGAGCTGTTCAATGCCTAAGCCCTTCCACAGAGGATGCTAGGCAAAGTAGGCATTCTTCCACCTACCTTACCTGGAGGACCTGATCTGGTAGGCAGGTTCTTAAGCATTCTCAGAACATCATCTGCCACATCTGCCTCCTCTTATATGAGGTCTGAGGTGCTGCTGGTGGTGCCCCCCTCATCCCTGAATGGTTAGAGCGCTCACCCAAGATGTAAAAGACCTCTGTTCAATTCCCCATTCTGCCTGATCAGGGACTTAACCTGGTCTCCCATCATGTAGGTTAGTTCCCCAATCAATGGACAATGCAGTATTCTGGGCAGCGGTTCTCAATCTCTTCTGTTGAAGCTATTCCACTTTGTTTGTATAAAGTACTTATATATCCAATGGTTCAGAAGACACACAAGACTGACTCTGTAGCCTGGTGGTTAGGGAGTGGGCAGTAGGAGATAAGTGAAAGTTCCTCTTTGATTTTGACCTTTTTATTAACATTTTTTAATATAAATTAACTTCAATTTAGAAATGTAAAGGCATCTGGAACTATAAAACAGAACTTTTTGTTTCAAAAATGTCAAAACAGTCTGTTTTGACGATATTGCAACCTTTTTTCCTTCAGTTTTTGAAAATTATTAATTTAGCACAACAAATTTCCTAAGGAACAATTTCATTTCTGAAGAATTGGCATGTACCACTGAAAAAAACATGTCAAAAATTCCCCGACCAGCTCTACAGCATACACTTTTGATACTTAGCTTTGGTCTCTCAAAAATCATTTGGTTCTTACAACTAGTTCACCTGTAGAAAACAAAAATAAATGCTAGAGCATAAAGATTTAAAGTTCTGTGCCATGTTTATATTAGGTTCATGTAAGTTTTTCATTAGTTCCTTGGGGGACCAGATATAATAAATTACACATTGAGACGTTTATGGTGGCTAGTTCTGCCATTCATTTCTTGCACATGCTCCCCAACAACTTCCTACTCATTCCAAGCCACAGAGGGTACTTCTACCCAGCCTGTGGCACTGAGCCTCCCAGCCTGGGTCAACAGACTTGAGCTGACGGGACTTACTCTACCTCTTTAAAAATATCTATGTAGACTTCCTGGCTCGAGCTGGAGCTTGGGTTCTGAAGCCCAGGGAGGAGAGTGGGCTTCAGAGCCCAAACCGCAACTTAAAAGAGCTCTCTACACAGCTCTTTTTAGCATGTTAACACAAGCCCTGCAAGCCTGAATATGTTGACTGGGGCTCAGAGGCTCACTGCCTCAGGTTGCAAGTAGCTGTGTAGATGTACCAAGAAGCTACTTTGCCAAAGTGGTTCCTAAGGCTGTAACTGTAATGGTACACTCCAGTTTCTTATGTAAGTACAGGAACTTGGGTATAACAAGTTGCAGGTATAATTTTAGAAGCCAGGTTGAGAACCTTTGAAAATTTGACCCACCCACTCTGAGGCCCACCTTCCTCCTTCTACCACTCTCCTCCCAGCCACACTTCCTTCATAGCCAACCCCAAGTATTTACAACTCGTAAGATCAATTTAAACATCATTAGATTTGGAAAAATAACAAGTGCTAGGTGCTTTTTCATGTCACATTGTCAAGCTTTTTTCTCCACAACACTGAAGGCTAGAAACTTCTTTTTAAAATGAAAGCTGAGATTCTCATGTATTCACATGACTCCAGGAAGAGAAAAGCTCCAGATATCTGGAGACTTGGCAACACTGCTGATGTTTTTCATAGTGCCTCTGTTATTTTCACCCATTCACAGACCACTTGGTGACTTCTCTCCCTCTCACACATTTACTAACAGTTTATATAATCCATAATTTTTATCTCTGCTCCTTCCTTGCTTGTTCACATACACTAATAGCTCCTCCTGTTCAAAGATTCCCTGATTGCTTTCCTGTTATTTCCATGGCATACATAGATTCCCTGCTCCACATACTCTCTCCCTGTCCAGTTCAGATTCCATTCTTTCTGATACCTTTCCTTACTGAAGAATTCATTTCCATTTGGGCTGAAGTCCCTGTAGCTATTAAGTGCTGCATTGAGGAAGTCATTTGTAGGGCACAGCAAGAGCAACTTTATTGGACCTACCAACTTATGAACAATGCAAGATAGTCTATGCTTGGTTCAAGCTCTTTGAATTAACCATCTACATATACACCTGGCTATAGAGCAACATACTTATCTTTTGCATACAACACTTCTAGCAATAACTACTTACATTTCTAGCTGGCAAGACTAGAGCTCATTGTATCCTTCTAGAGGCTGAACTGTGCACCCAAAAGATAGGTGTGCAAGGAATGAGAGGTTGGGCGAGGAGACTCAAGCCTCAGTTGACTCAAAATCACAGAAAGTTTGGGGTTTTTTATGTTTACTGTGAAGATATTTCTTCTGTTTTCTAGTTCAACATTTCAAGCTACATTCACCCCTGCAGTGAGTGGGTGCAACTCCACTGGCTTTGCACAAAGGCTGAATCTGGGTTTTGTTGTTTGAACAGTTCCAGTAATTACTGCTTTTTGTGTATGTTTTTAAAAAGGCTTCATTTTTTTTAAGAGAAGGGGGAAGATCAACAGAGGGAGCAGTCAAAAGTCACCATATATAAGTAGCATTCAATGAGAACCTAGAAAAAAATACTTTGTTGCACAATTAGATACACGGAACTAAGGGGAAAGGCTGAGTATGAGTGCCCCCTGCCTGGCCACACAGGAGTGGAGATGGTGCAGAATAACCTCTCCCATGTGCAATAGTCATATGTTCTGGGGAGAGCAAGAACTGTCATGACTGGAAACCCCTACAGGAAATAAGGAGTAGATGGGGCCATGGCCCCACATCTTGGCTCATCACACAGGATGGATGGTGCAAATTGCTTTCACAAGAAAGGATGAGCCTCAACCCCAGCAGAGATTTCTGCGGCTTAATCTTGTCCATGCTTCTCTTGTAGTGGCTCTGCTTTCCCCCCTACTCAGGACTGTGGTTTAAAAGCTAGAATGAATCCAGAGTGAATTACTGCACTAGAAATAGTTCAGTAAGAAACAATCCTGCACAGGCAGAAAATGGGCAAATGTCCTAATTAGGTGCTCTCCAGCTCTAACATCCATTCTGCTAACTACCTAATGAGCAAATTTTCAGCCCAACTCCTCCTGGGGCATAGAAAGCTCTGATTACTCCACTGTGGGAGCCTGTTGATGAAGGCTCCTTTCCTCTCATCTCTTCAGAGCTGGCTTAGAACATTATACTATATCCCTTAGCCCCTTTTGTATAAAAAACGTTGACATTGCTATTGGAAGTTCCTCCTGCCTATATGTGAATGCTTTTAGTAAAAAGAAAACTAAAGCATTGTTTGGCAATACTTTGCCCCTCTACAAATATTTTAAGTTGCTATTTTTGTTCATCATCCTATGCTCTCAGGTCAGTCTGAGAACAGATTCGACGCATTAAAATCACATTCACAGTAAACTCATTACACAAATGAGCCCCTTTTTAATACTGCCCTGTGTATATCTCAGCAGCTACGTTGACTCAGGACTCATGCACTGGAAGGGTTGGATTAGCTCAGTGAATTAGCCTAGGTCTACACTAGGGGCAGGGGTCGATGTAAGGTACGCAACTTCAGCTACATGAATTACGTAGCTGAAGTCTATATACCTTGATTGACTTACCGCGCCGTGAGGACGCCACAGGGTCGACTGCTGCCGCTCCCCCATTGACTCCGCTTCCGCCTCTCACCGGGGGTGGATTGCCGGAGTCGACAGCAGAGCGATCAGGGATCAATTTATTGCGTCTACACTAGACGCAAAAAATCGATTCCCAAAAGATCGATTGCTACCCGCTGATTTGGCGGGTAGTGTAGACCTTCCCTTAGTGAACTGACCCTCCTTCCCCATCTTTATCCCCTCTACATACTTCCACTCCTGTCCCGTCCCCCATCCCCCCCCCCCACACACACTCTCTCACATACACACTGGTTTAGCTTAGGTCAGTTTCTGAGGTTACTTTTTCATCAAGAGAGTCAAATGAGGAGGGAGCTGGGTATGTTTCGTGAGCTTTGGTGCTTTAGTTTCCTAGAGTTTATAATCTGGAGAACAGTTTGCTGCAGCTCTAGTTAGCAGGTGATTTACAGAACTGCAGTTTTCTCAGTGACTTTGCTGAAACACCCAGTGCAAAGTGCTATTTATCACCAATAGTGATGCATAATAGCAGGGGCTGACCAAGCTGTAATTATGTCACAAAAAATCTCCCAAATTTATCAGACCTTTAGTAAAGGGACACATTTGTCTGTTGTGTATATTCTGCTGCCACCAAAGTTATATTTATAGGATTGTTCTTTAAAAGGGAACATAAAGAATGTCCATGCAACCTGCACTTGGATGAAAAACAGCATGATTGCCGAGGGGAGCAAATGCAAGGGTTTGGTCTTGCTACTGAGAAAGCTGTGCCCAATAAAGGTGTTGATCATTTGCTCCTAAAGGAAGGATTTTACATTGTGTCCCATCCTCTAGCCTTCCTTAAAATCCTGACTTTGCTACAAGCTAAGATGTAAGTGAAAACCTGCAATGTCCATTATTTGGAAGATGGCAACAATGTGAACCTGGCTTCTTTTACAAAGAACTGCAAATTGCTCCTCTTTTCCCAGGTCTTCTCAACAGATTAAATGCTACCTGTCTGGTATAGCTATATGCATTAGCGGAGTTTCCAGTTTGATCACTCTTCATGGGATCTTAGATGTCTCAACTCCAATGTGCTCCAGGTGCTCCATGCAACAGCAATGGGGCAAAATAATCTATGAGGATCTAAGAAATGTTTTTGATACTTATCAATCAATCAGTATCAGAACCATAAACAAAATGTACCTATTAGTGTAAAAAACAAGGCAATGGGCTGACACCTCCGTATATCACCTCCAGCATATTGCAGGCATGCAGGGACCCATTACAAAGCTACACTTTTTCAAGTTTAGTCATGTAGAATGAACAAGGAACAAAATATCTGCATAACAAAACCTGTCTTTTCTGAGACCTCTCTGAGGTTAATTGTATTTTAGATTGGATGGTCTGGATTATACTTTTCTGTATCATGCTGATATAGATTAAGGAAACACATATATTACCTGATTCCCTCACAAATTCCACTATGTATATTATGAGGCCAATCCAATGCACAAAATGTAACAAATACAAAATATACACGTAGCATTGTGACATGCATATGATTATCTCAATATGAAACCAGATTGGTTGGCTGACGTTTCCTTTCTCATGTACTGGGTTGCACTATGGAATATGGCCCAATTGAAAACAAAGATATCTAATATGTGCATAGGATTATAGTTATGTTCCTATTTCTAGACAAAGCTTTGGATATACTCTACCTTTCTACATTTGTATTATTTTGCTTTTTACAATTTCTTGTGACTGTTGCTTTTACATTCCAACTCTCTCCAGCCAGAGAGAAGCCACTCATTCAGTTATAGCCAGTTATTCTTATTTCTCACTATTTATAGGTCTTAAGAAAAAAAATCAACACTAACAATGGGCTTTCAGAGAAATGGAAAGTATATTAAAGAAGAAACTTTCTATCAAGGAAGAAACAAAGATAACTAAACAGGAGTGACCTTGGCGTTAACAATGAGGGACTGAGCCTAATCAGATACTGTATGAATGAATTTGGAATTCAAGTACAGTATGTTATATTTAGAAAATTAACAATTTGACTGTACAATGATTCTGTATTGTAATCTGTTAGTGTCATTTGGAAAAGGATCTTTACAATGCTGCAAGTGGTAATGACAACATTGTATTTCCTCAACTGATATAAAATCAATTTTTCAGGGAGGATAAATGATGTAACATTGAAAGAGTTTTCCAAACATGTCTCCATTTATTGCAGATTTATGTGAAATTCTCACAGTGGCCCAGAATTGCAAGAGACAGAAATAAATTCCAAAAGAGTGCAAGTTTAGAAAACACAAATATGTGTTAAGAAAACAGAATATAAATTCCTTAACACTTGCAAATTCAGAAAACAAAACACAAGTTCCACAACACATGCCACAGGGTCTCATTATTACAGAAGGATCTGCTGATCATGTGAGTAAGACTGAGACAGAGATTGACTGATGGAGCAAATTGATTTTGACCTCTGACCTCCTGCATCCCTACAGTAATGCATTAATTGCATCATTTTCTGTTTCACTAAGCAGAAGCTGCTCCCGTCCCCTCCTAGCCCTGCTGTAGAAAGTTGTAAAATTGCATGCAGTGATTAGTTAGTTTTTTGCTTTTCCATACCACTTGATAAAATAACAGATGTAATCAGTTTTACTGCAGAAACTGTTTGGACAGTTCCAGTAGGGGTTTGTGGACAGATCATGCAACTCTTACTGATGTCAGTGGGACTACTTGCAGGAGTTTTGGCTCTTAGTATTAGCTTATATATGTTTGCATATGGGTCATAGGCAGGGCTGGTGTAACCACTAGGCAAACTAGGGGGCCGCCTAGGGCGCCAAGATTTGAGGGCACCAAAAAGCGGTGCCCAAAATATCTGAGATGCTCGCCCGGTGTCGGCTAATGTGTAACCCTCTACCCGCCGCTGTGCAAGGGGGCGCTGCGGCTTTAATGAGCTCCGGCCAGCCGGGAAGTGATGTCTTTCCTCCTCTGGCCGCCGGGGGCGCTGCGCTGAGGTAGCCATGTGCTTCGCCGCCTGGCCCTGGGCACGGGCCCTCTTGCTGCTGCGGCTCCCCTGGCCCTGGGGCTCCCACTGCTGCTGCTGCCTGGCGGGTTCCCGGCTGCTCTGCTGGGCCTGGGCTGAGTCCTGCTGCTTGGCTCGGGCTGCTCCATGTGCTGCTGCCCCAAGCCGCTCTCCCTGTGAGTAGCCGCCATCCAGCCCGCAGTCAGCCCCTGTCTCCAGCCCCTGCCCTGCCTCCAGCCAGCCCCGCACCCCCTGCCCTGCCCGCACCAGCCCCGCACCCCCCGCCCTGCCCACTGTTCCCTCTAAGCTGTGCGCGTGTGCGCGCGCACACAGGTCCTAAACCCCACACACATGGCAAAACACCATGCGCACAAATATTTTCACAGAAGCATTACAGTTTGCACAGAAGAATTTTTTTGTGCACACAGCCTGTCAAACATTAGAGGGAACATTGGCCCTGCCCGCAGTCAGCCCCTGTCTCCAGCCCCTGCCCCAGCCTCTGCCCTGCCCGAAGCCAGCCAGCCCCACACCCTGTCAGGTTATTCATTTATTTTCATTAAATATGTAGACTAAATAATGAAATTAATAATTTTTCAAGCCGAATGTGTATTAATTCTAATGAACAATGACACATTATGCAGTATTCATTTTTGAAAGTTTATAATAAGTGGTGCTCCGGGGAGGGGGTGGAGGAGAAAGGGAGAAGGAGCGGGGTGCGCAAGGTGGAAGTTTCGCCTAGGGTGCAAAATATCCTTGCACCAGCCCTGGTCATAGGGTAGCTGGTCGCTGTGAATAGATCAGACCCAGCTTCCCTGTGTCAGAACAGGTAGACCCAACTTGACTTTTTTGACTGCCGCTGCACATTGAGTGGATGTTTTCGGAGAACTATCCACAGTGACTCCAAGATCTCTTTCTCGATTGTTAACATCTAATTTAGACCCCGTTTTGTATGTATATTTGGAATCACTTTCCAATATGCATTACTTTGCCCTTACCAATATTGAATTTAATCTGCCATTTTGTTGCCCAGTCACCCAGTTTTGTGAGATCTCTTTGAAACTCTTCTCAGTCTGCTTTGGACTTAACTATCTTGAGTAATTTTGTGTCATCTACAAATTTTGCCACCTCACTGTTTACTCCTTTTTCCAGCTCATTTTGAAATACAGGCGAGTCTCATCTTACGCTGGGATTACATTCCGCAGTCAGCGCGTAAAGCAAAAATCGCATATAGTCAAAATTATATTGAGTGTAATAGCTGGCGGAATCGCCCACACTACAGGTAAAGTATTTAAATTGTTATTTTTCTCTTTTGGGGTTTTTTTTTGTTTTTGTTTTTGCTGACCACGCAAAGCTTAATCCTCACATGTTAAATGCGCGTAAGATGAGACTCGCCTGTACGTAGAACAGCACAGGTCCCAGTACAGATCCCTGCGGACACCACTATTTACCTCTTTCCATTCTGAAAATTGACCATTTATTCCTACCCTTTGTTTTCCATCTGTTAACCAGTTACTGATACCTGAGAGGACCTTCCCTCTTAACCCTTACTAATTTGGCTAGAGATATGGAGTGAGTCTCAACAGGTCCTTGACGTTTTAAAGAGCATTCTGCAAATATGCTGTCTGTCTTTAGGAGGAGACAATGATTCACTCTGTTCCTGGCCAGACTCTTAGAAACAGAGACCCCTCTCATCAGTTCTGGGCAGTTTATATAGAGTTACAGCTCCTCCTTGGACCATTTCTCCCCATATGAGAAACTGCCACAGTGAGCTCCCCAGCCTGCCAAGTTGGCAGACTCTATTCTGAAATCTGGAGAGGAGCCAGAAATCCCTACAGCAGTCTGAACCTCCACTCTCAGTCAGTCATCAACTTGAATCAGCACTCTTGCTTATATTGACATAGGAATTGCCTGATCATAATTTGGACTCAGCCAAAATCTCCCTGCCTTCATACCTAGAAACTGCTAAACAGGGCCCTATTAAAATATTTGGATTGATCCATACCGTAGACCTAGCCTCTTGATTGATTTCTTAGAGAACCGGAAAGGCCTCATAAAAAGTCTGCAGTTTTCTTTCTCACATCTGCTCGGCACTCAGGGACATAGTCTTAATGGTAATAAAAAAAGGACTGAGAAATTGCCTGTCACATAGACTATAATCTGTTTATTTACAATAAAGTTAATTGGTGATTCTGTTAATTCCAGCAGGTGAAAACTTTTCGGAAGCTTCCCTCAGGGAGTTGTTTCCTCATTCATTGAATAGAATGGTTCATGAAGAACTATTGAGAACTACAAGCAATATAGGGTCACATGCAGGAACTGACAATCTCTCGCTCTTCTCCCAGATGAAGAAACTCAGAGACAAGAGCATACAAAAATGCAAGAAAAAGGAGAAAATGGGAGTGGTGGGAATATCTGGAAAATGTAAAAGTGTATTCTCTTTACCAAGAGTTATAAACTTATTTAGCTTCCCTGCTTTTTCTACACCTGGTTCTGAAGTTGGACCTGGTACTACATTAATAAAACCTGGGGAAGGAAATTTATGAAGGACGTTGCTCTCCCCTTTCCTAGGTTCTTTGCATGTCTCCTTGTCAAGGTAAGGTGATATCTATGGTAGTGGCTGCTTTGGGAGTTCTAAATATGTCTGACTAAGCTTATTCAAAATCAGGGGTGAAATCCTGTCCCCACTAAAGTCAAGAGCAAAATTCCTATTGACTTCAATGGGGTCGGGATTTCACTGCAGATATTTAATGTAAAGCAGCTGCTACTATGGAGCAATATCATTCATAGTAGTCAGAATGTTGTGTCCTGGAAGTTATTTTTAAAAATTATTTGTTTCATGTTTTTTGTCTGAGCAGACATTATAACTTCTTTTGTCGTATGTATACAGCATTCATACAGGGCAGCTACATAAAAACATAAAATACTCTTGCTGTATGGGCAACATAACACTTATTTCTTAAAATCCAGACCCTAACACAACAATAAAAGAAAGATAGTAAACAAGCTACTCCCTAATGCAGAGAGGTACAACTCATCCCACCTTGCTGTAGGCTGGCTCATTGCAGATTTGACACAGATTATATACTTCCCTACAGAGCCCCCTTACTCTGCCAACCGACCAGGAAACCCTTTAAAATTTAAAGTGACATCTTGTAATTTGTACAGTGTTTTCAAGACTTTTCTAATGAAATGCCAGAGAAACTGTAAATGGCAGCTGAATGTCCTGAGAGAAACACTTCTAAACTGTACACACTTTTAAAGAATTGCTTAAATTCTTATAAACTTTTCAGAAATAATATACCACAACTCAAAGGCATAAACACTTTGAGACACTGACTCTCTTATAATCCACTCCCTTTACACAGGTCCACTGGTGTAAAGGGGACAGATAGCTGGTGGAGACAAGCACAGAACCATCATAAAATCTGTATATCAGAGTAATTAATGCCTTGGTGGGCACTGGGGCACATTGGAAGCATCACCATGAGTTGGAAGTGTTCTTCCAGGTGTGGATAGGAGTATGGCTAAAGTACAATACATTCTGGCTGCTCTGTGCTGCTATAGGAGCCTACAGACTTGGGAGCTATTGACAGATGATGAATATGCAAGTATGTTTTGCCATGGGCTTAGCAGGCCCTGAGCCAGGCTTAGTAAAGGAGATACCAAGGGACTTAAAGTAAACGTTGCCCCTCCTATGGCCGTGGGCATAGCCCAGGAGCTGGCTCTCATTAATTATTTTCTGAGCTACCTGTGTACCAGTGCCATTTTTTGGTATCTAACCTAAGTAATTCCCTATAATAAACAAGGAGGTCACTAAAGACAACGGACTTGAAAAATAAACATGTAACGCAAAACAGTAAGGGTCTATTAGGGTCCGTAACATGAGCTGTCTGACCTAGTGGTTGGAGCAAGGAGTACAGTCAAGGTCTTGGTCATGCCTAGAGTCAAAGCTTGAGTCAGAGGCAGAAGTTATGCCATGGGTCAAAGCAGAGTTCAGGGCAAGGTAGCAGGAACAAGGAACCAGGCATGGGAGGAAGCAGGAATTTGGTCTCAGAGGTCTGGGAAACAACAGGCCTAGTAAGTAGTTGCTCAGACCACGGATGGGACAGGAACAGGAACCTGTATACCTGGTGATGTTCAGTCAGCAGTCTGCCATTAGTCATCTGACCCTGCTGAACTAGCAGGTGTAGCTCCTAGCGGTGGGGTATTAGCAGCACTTCCCTTATCAGCCTTTGAAGATTGGTGGTGCTGAGAATAAGTCTCCTGATTAGCAAGCCTGGGTTTGAGACCTCTGTGGCATCTGATAGGGCCACACTTTCAGCAGCTGGAACATAAAGTCAATATGTAACAAAGTCTGTGCATCTGGCAATCTGTCATTTGTGCATCAAGTGCCCTTGGTGGTGAACATATATGTGTGCTTTTTTCACTCCACCTGCAGCCTCTACCTGTAAAACTTTGGTCCTAAACGTAAAGGAAAATTTACTTGCTGATAAGCTCCTTCTTCTTCATAAATTCATCTTTCAAACCACCTGGACACCAATTATCTCTTCCTTTTCGGTTCCTTATCAACCTAAACCAAAAGTATAACCTCATTTTGTGTGTGTTTTTACACCTCTTTACTTGCCATTTTCCACAGAAGACAAGTATCCTGCTTCTAATCTCACACTGGTTTTACACCAGTGTAATTCCACCGATTGTAATTCCAGGAGTTTAAATGGGAGGAGAATCAGTCCCAAGGTTGCAATGTTCACCAGATCATCTCAATTAGTTAGATGTAGGGAATGTGTAGCTCTGATTCCACATTTGAGCTATGAGATGTATAGAAGCATGTTTTGATTTGCATGACATGGTCCCCAGTACTTTTCTTAATCGGGCACAAAGCAGATTTTGCATCAGACAGCATGACAGTTTTCACAGTGGTTTCGTAGTTTCACTGGGAATAAAAATGAAATATTTATTCCCTCCCTCTGGACCTCTCATTTCACCTAACTACCATCTTCTAGCCTGGGTCATCAGTCTCAGCTCAGGCCAGTTTAGAATTGCCCCACTGTGGCGGGTTTTGTACCTCGTCAACCCCTTGAGTCAGGAGGAGAGGGAGTGGTAACCCCGCCTCCATAGGCGCCGACTCCATGGGTGCTCCGGGGCTGGAGCACCCACGGGGAAAAATTGGTGGGTGCAGAGCACCCACCGGCAGCTCCCTGCCCGCCCCGGACCCGCGGCAAGCTCACCTCAGCACCGGGAGATGTTGCATCGGGGGCGGGGCCCCGCAACATCACCCAGCGTCGGGGGCGGGGCCCGGCGTTGGGGCGGGGCCCCGGCCCCTGACGCCGGGCGTCAGCCCCCACCGGCACCACCGGAAGTTGGCGCCTATGCCCCCCTCTCTATGCCTACGTCTGTTTTTAACCACCCCACTCCCCCGGTAGTCAGCACAGCGTGGCCCCATGGCCAGAGTCTGTATACTGCCTCTCCCCGAGTGGGGTAAAGCAGCCTAACGGCCGGAGTCTATGCAATGTGCCCCTAAGGCAGTGCTGCCCAATGGCCAGAATTCATCTAATTTGCCCTCCCCTAGTGGGATGGCATGGCCTAGCGGCTGGATACCATGCAATATGCCCCTAGGGCAGTGAGGCCCAATGGCCGGAGTCCACCTAATTCCCCCTCCCTTAGTGGGATAGCGCGGCCTAGTGGTTGGAGTTCATGCAATATGCCCCTAGAGCAGTACAGAGTCCATCTAATTTCCCTTCCCCTAGTGGGATAGCGCGGCCTAGTGGCCAGAGTCCATGCTGTCCCCTTTGGATGCAAAACAGGGGTCAGGTAAGTGGGGCCATTGCAAGGGAGCAGTGACCCCTGGTAGGGGAGCCCAGGCCCACCCGACTCCACCAGGCCCTGACCCAGGGCGCTGCCAATGGTGGAGCGGTTTGCCATGGGGTCAGCGGGGAATCCTACCAAAACACGCTGACCTCATAATGGTGGGAGGTACCACTCCCTTACCTTCCCTGGGTCACTTCCTACCAGTTCTCTGGCAGCAGGAGTCCATATGGCATCGGTGTCTCCAGGTTCCTCAGCACCAGACACTCCCTGGGCTTCTGATAGCATCAGGCTTCTGGTCCAAGTTTCTGGCTTTTCAGCTCTTGTAGGTAAGGGCTGTAGTGGCTCCTGGGCTGGAGCCTCTGCCAGCATCCTTCCTCCTCAGCAGCCAGCCCTGATTGAGCAGCTCTGCAGGCTTTTATACCTGACTTCCAGTTGGTGCATGCCCAGCAGAGCCTCAGGGGTGGGGCTTCCTCTGCTTGGAGGGAAGGGTTAACCCTCTTGGTACAATCCGCCCCGTCACACCCACCCTTAAATCCCCATTATTCAAACCACATTCATGATCTCATATTACATATTAGTTACATTTAAAATATCATCTCCAAGGTTGATTCGTTATTACCTGATCTCCTAGAAGACAGGTTTACTTTCATATTTACCATAGTTTGGCAAAGTTGTCAAAAATGTTCTGCATATTTGATAAGGTCAGTTGACATTTTCTCTGCTATACTTGTATTTGTATATACTTCGCACTCATATAGGACATTCCAGCTGATGCTCTCAAGTGCTTAACAAAATCAGTAAATTAAGACCCACAGCTCACCTTCTTCTGCAGGATGGAGTGTGGTTTGCTTGCCTGGATTTAACTGATATCACTGTCATTTACCTTGTTTTGAGGCTGTTTCGGTCTTCTCTCCATTAATTGTATTGACTACTTTCATAGTTTTCAAGTATAGCTGCTGTTGTTTTCCCACTCCTTACCTCTTTTTCCAGCTGACTCTAGCCACTTATCATGTCCATGATCTACCAATGTGATTTGTTTAATTTTACCCAAGAGACATTCTTTTTTTTTCTAGGGCAGGCATTGTGTTTTAGAATTGTTCACTTTATGACAAGATTTCCTATATCATTTCTTTGACATTTACATCTGAATTTGGGAGACATCCAAGTTTATGCCAGTTGTTTATTGCACAAGGATCTTGGCATCGGGACCACTGATGACACATATTGAACTTTGCAGGGAAATATCCTAGTTTCTCAGTATGCTTTTTTCCTTATTTTCATCTTTGGCTGTCATCCCGTAATATCATCAAAGTAGCTAGGTCTGCTGAGGGTCAAGAAAAGAGAGAGTGGAAATCAAGAGAAAGAAGCTTTGTGGGAAGGGGAAAAGTAGCACAGATGAGTGGGAGAATAGCAATCCAAGAGTCTTACCCAGAGGTCTGGAGAACTGAAAGCAAATTTTATTCACAGGGAAAAGAGAGTAGATGATCATGCTGTAGGAAATGAGATAATACACAAATGATTCCAGGGAAGGGTTGGCTAAGGATCTAGCTGCCTCCGTTTATCTATAATGCAGCCAAACTATAGGGCTTATCTATACCAAATCTTCAAGTTATGTTGGTTGAGCTATTTGCTGTGAATAATTCATGCATCAGAATTTGCCTTGTGTCTGGGAACTCTACACAAATTGATCATATTTTTACGTATTCAATTTTTGTACTTGACAAATAATGTTTACAAGCATATTTGGGTCCATGGGTTTTTGTGTTTTGTTCTAAATGGATACTCCTTGAAGTAGTCATTATATGTTTGTGCAGCGCCTAGCCTACTTTGTGTGCTCAATAAATAATAGCACCAACAGGCGTGAGAACATGAAACATTCACAAACACCCAGCTTCCAGTCAAAGGGCCAGATCCTCAGTAAGCTGATATAGTGCATTGACTTCAAGACATATTGATTTACATTGAAGGTCTGGCCTAGAGAGAATAGGCATTTACACAGTCTCACCTTCTCTGGCTCACATGTAACTGCCTAATTACTGCCCAAGTGAAGTGAATGCGAATAACTGGACCTTTAACCCCTTTTCTCCTGTGATGAGGGTATCATCCCATCACAGTTATATTGACCCAGGTCATGTTACTGGGACCAGGAAATGAAACATAGTTTCGTATCAGCAGTCCTACTTGTTGGAGTCATACTATGGAAGTGCGGTGTCAACTGATAATAGTCAAAGAACTCCTTAGCCACTACAAACCTCAAGGTTGCTCCCAAAACCACCTCCTAAGGAAAAGTCTTAATAAACAGAGACTTTCAGGATATAGTGCTAGGATTATAAAGTTGGTCTCTGTCACATTGAGTGAGTCTCAGAGTCAGGGGCCTTTAAATTTGAATGCCCAGCCCCTGAACCCAGATGTACCAAGTCAAGAATTCTGTCAGCTTGAGCAGTGGATCTCAAATGATGGGCTGGAGGATTAAAAGAAAGACAGGTTAACATTTTCAAAAGCACCTACGAAATCTATGTCCCACTGAAAGTTATTTTTTTAAGAACATGAGACCCAAACCATACATGAATTTATAAATGAAAACCAAGGCTTTGAATTACCGCCAGAAATCTAATGAAAGCCAGTCCAGACTATGGATCATTGAGGTAATAAGCCCCAAGCTGAATATTACTAACTGAGTGAATAGTAACATTCTGCATTTATTTATTATTTTTATGTTTTTGCATTTAGGGGGCTCAGTCATGGATCAAGGCTACGGGGGCCAGAGTTCTGTGTATAGCCACTGTACACACACACAACAAAAAAAAGGAGATCCCTGCCTAAGGATTTTACACTCCAAGTACTGTGTATAAGAAAAAGAAACACTGGGGACAGGTGGGCCCACAAGATAACAATGAAACACTTAAGAACAGCATAAGAAGTGGTCAGAGTACACCAGATGTCCAACCATTGCTGAGCTTTTTCTGCTAGCTATAGCAAAAGGTCCTTCACGGGTAACCTGTGTAAAGTGTTTTATAGTAATAAAATGGAGAGAGAACTGTGCTAAGGACCACATCTGAAAGAAAAGGCCACACATTCCTTGCCCAGCAATGTCTAGGAGGAAAATTATCCATTGGATACTGCTGATATTTGGACATCTAGAAGCACCTAAAGATACAATAGGACCCTCAGTTATTAAATGTTTCCATAAATGGCAGGCATACTTTCTCAGTAAAAGGATCAGGAATCTCCTCCAGTCAGCCAGCATTACCACTGTCTTATATAGACTTACTCTTCTGACAGACAGATAGCTCTCAGCCAAGCCCCAGTCACAAACAGATACAGGGAATATGAAGGGATTGCATTATCCAGATCCAGGATAAAAGAGACATAAAGCTGAGAGTTGTTAATATACTGGTGGCTCTGCAATCCTCAAGCCACACTGTGTGTAGCTTGCTCTTTTCAATCCAGCTTAGTAAGAGGCAGACAGCTTTTCCACTTGCTACCGTGGTGTCTGTTGAAGGCAACACTCAACATGTGCAGATCTGAAAATGAATGTGTTGCAGCTGTGTCATAATTTGAATCTCTCACATAATAGGGCAAAAATGGTATGTGCCATCAAGGACGGGGATTTGCACACTGCATTAATTCAACTAATTGAATGTTCAGAGTTTTCTTAAGCTAACAGAAGAATGTGGAAAATGCATTGCCTAATGAACAGAAAGACTGCACACATTTTACCAACTCATTTACTTTTACAATTCATATCAAATTTATTACAAATTTTAAACAAAAAAATATTTTAAGTAGTTATAATTTTTATTAAAGCAATTTCAACAATGGAAGCAAAGTTAATAGGAGTTTCTATGTTTGGGTGCTTATGTGTTGCAACACGGAAAACAAGTCAAGGTAAATGAATGACCTAGATAGACAGTTAGTCATTACAGAGGAAATAACAAAGGAATGGAGGGTGCGAGGAAAAGGGAGAGTGAAAAAATAAAAGGAAAGACAGTGTAAAACAAATGAAGGAATGAATGGAGGACCAACATATTATGGTCTATATATCACATATACTTTCATTTTTTTACACGCCGTCTTATATTTTTATCTAGTTTATCACTATTGTCTATTGTTTTCAGATGTCCTTAACTTTGTCTGTCTGTTGTCTTGAAATCTGAATGCTAGCATGTCACATGAAGTGGATTCTGTTTGTGTGACAATCTAGACTTTGGCTGTGGGCAGTTTTTGTCCTTCAAAATTTAAAAGTATGATTTCCTTTTCCTATATCATGAACCATTTCATCATAACCTGTTGTTAAGGTTAAAGTTGTGATTCACCTGCAAAGCAGATGATGAGAGAGAAAACAAAGCACCTCTTGCTTTGACATCAGGGCTAGACAGAAGAGGGGATGATAGTAGAAAAGGGTAACAAAATAATCACTGAGAGGTAACATTCGTGTAGGCAACTGTCATAAAATATCTTTATATAACTGAAGGGGAAAAAAGCAAGACCTGCAGTAGAGTTGGCTGAATAATTCATTGTGAATAAATTATCCAAAAAATGTAACTCACACACCTTTTTTTGTTTGTGAACAGAACCTTATTTCTGCTAATGTATTCCTTATTTATAAGTGCATGCCAAAAAGTTTGTGTATACCAAGGATAGCCTGTGGGCCTGGGTTTGTTCAGTTAAATTAACAGGTATTGTTCACACTACATGACTGTGTAATCTGTTGTTGGCCTTGGTCACAATTATGTCTTCCTCTAATGGCTAACCTCAGCTAAAGCCAGGTACAGTAGCACAGTTTAAGAAGTTCTCCTTTGGCTCCAGTAGAAGAGACCTGCGCTTTTGGTGCTGAAGACCCGAGATTCAGCTCTCCCGTATGCATGTATATGTTGTCACAGTTTGTTACATAAAATGAATGAAACTTATTAAAAGGGAGAATAATTAATGACAAATGGATAACGGCTACTAATGAACATCTTTGCCTACAAATATCGGTCTTCATATGAAGAAAAGATTCTCCAAATATTTATTGTTCAGAACACTGAGGAATTCTAGGGACTGTGCACATAGTCAAAGTAAATGCCTGTTTGGAAACTGAATAAATATTTGCAGACTCTGTTTTTTATAGTATTAGCCAGTTCTGACCTGCAGGTTCTGTGTATAAGTAGGCATATGTGTGGAAAGGGAGGCCAAGGTGTACCCATAAATAAATTTAAACTACATATGGTAAAAGATTTCAGCTATTGAACATACTTCAAAACTTAATGTAGCTAAAACACAGAGAGTATTCTGAATATATCCATATAAAATAATAGTCTATATATACACTGCAGAGAGAATATTCATGAAATACACTGTAGAGAGAGAATATTCATGAAGTAAAAATAAGACAAATTGTAAAAGTTGACTGACAGAAAAACTGCGTTATTGTTCAACAGCTGGGGATGAGTTGCAATGTTGTGGACAGTCTGGGACATATAACTAACTTTTGGAAATCAGAGAAAGTTTGAAATCTATCAGTTTTAAATTAACTTGTGAATTATCATTGTGTGGAGTTTACAGTAGGTAATTAAGAAGAATTAAAATATGCATTGCAGACACTTAACCTGCTGTGGAATAGTGTAAAAAGTCTGTGTACAATAACGTTTCCAACCATTCTGCGTACAACCATTTTTTATCTTTATCTCTTGCTCTTATATGCTGTATAGTAAAGAACCTTAGAAACTTTTCTCCAGCTTGAGTGAGTGGGTGTATAACTTATTTTACAGCTAATAGCAAGTTTAAAATTAGAGACACAGGGTAAAAATGTTTTGTTCCAACAAGCTGTTAGGAAGGCTTTTTTTTTTCTCTTCCATCTCCTTTTTTCAATGCCTTTCTCTCTTCCTTGACAACTTTTTATAAACTGTACATGGGAAAATCAACACACACCATTTGTTGCCAAAACAATGAGTTCTCTTTTACCCCCAAATAAATGTTAGAAAGGAGCTTTGTGTGGCTCAAAACCTTGTCTCTCTCACACGGGTGGCAGGTTGCATGGACTGGGGGAGCTGTGCCTCCCCAAACAGCCAGGTGTGCCCCCGCCCCGCTCACTGCGTGCAGTGGCCCCAGTCCTGCTCCAGCCCCCCAGTGCTCCTGTTCAAGCTGGGGAGACTGCGGCCACGCACCACCCACCACACCCTCTCGCGATCCGGGGTTCAGGGGCTAGACTGGGCTGGTGGCCACGGTGGGGGTGGCTTTTGGGCTCCAGCTGGGTGAGGAAGGGGAGGGGCCTCAGGTGGAAGGGGCAGGGCTGGAGCTAGCCTCCCCCAGCCAGCGGTTCATGCACCGCCCATGATATTTCACCAACAAAATTTGGTCCAATAAAAGATATTACCTCATCAACTTTGTCTCTCTTAGAGCCAGTATGTCATTTCTCTACTTTGCTATCCTTCCGTTTCTCAAATTCCATGCTCAGCTATTCTTGCTTCTCCAGGAAATACCTCTTGGTCTTACATTTTGAAAGGAACTCTTGATATTGTGACTCTCCAACTGTCAATATCAAACTTGTATCTCAAAGCTTTTCATTCTCCTTGATTCTTTGTAATATAATGGCCAAAATGTTGGCTACTTCAGTAGATACGATTTCACCACTTCCTTGTAGAGTGTGGTACTGCTCTTTTCTGTTCTATTATCTCCCTCTCTCTCTCTTTGTTGATTGTGAGGATTAACTCATGTTTGGAATGCACTATGATGTGATCAGATGAAAAGTGAAAAGCATATTATTCAGTAGTAGTATAAAGTTCACTATTCTGCTTGCATTCGTAATTGCCAAGTATGGAGCCAGTGGATTTAATTTCCTATCTATTACCACTCTTAGATTCTTTCCATGATCATGAAAACTTGTAGCATAAGGCCACTGATCTACTCCCCATTATTTTACATTTTCCCACCTTAAAGTGCAGAATATGGTGTGAGTCTATGTCTATGTTTTCTTCCATTTCCTGTGGATCTCTTTCCTGTATGGTTTTGACTCATCGTCCCACTTTCACATCTACAAATAAAAGGCCTGATTCTGCCATCCCCACATGCATTAATGCATTGGGCCCCAATTCAGGAAAGCATCCCTATTCAAGATAACACTTAACCAAATACTTACCTTTAAGCATATGCTTAAGACCCATTGAAGTCAATGTTTAAATTACACACTTCAAAGTTAAGCATATGCTCAAGTGTTGTCCTGAACTGGGACCTTGCTCTGTATGTAGTACTCAATGGGTCTACTTACCAAATAAGATATTATTCAGTGTGAGCAAGTGTGACATGGGCAAAGTGACATTAGCATTGGGATGCAATTGAAGAAATCAACATTTCCAGAGTGAAAATCCGGAGTTTCTCATTAGAATGGGATGTACAATCTTGCTTTTTAGTCAGAAAGATAGCAGAAGTGAAAATGATAATATCAGAAATTGTGTATTGAATATCAGTAGATTTCAGGAACCAACTGCAAAGTGTAAACATCAGCAAAAGAGTATTTAAAGATCAAGAAAGCCTTGATATGAAACACACAGACAATCTTAAAGTTGGTCTCATGTCTAACTAAATTATATCAACA
Organism: Chelydra serpentina; assembly: GCA_037349315.1. Classification (NCBI taxonomy): domain Eukaryota; kingdom Metazoa; phylum Chordata; order Testudines; family Chelydridae; genus Chelydra; species Chelydra serpentina. The sequence continues at coordinate 112,565,744 of JBAIAC010000004.1, forward strand.
CACCTTTATTGATTTACAAAGGAGAGTTTATTAGGTGTAGAAGATGTTCTATCAGGGTTTAGCCACATTTATTACTTTTAGGTAGACTAATTTTATTTTAGAAAATAAATGTAATGATTGTACTCTGCCTTATTTGTGTACACCTTATTTGTAATGATTTCTATGTCATGTGATTCCATATATTTCATTAAGTTCAATCAGTGTGTTTATTTGTGCCTAATAATCCACAGAAGTCCCCAAACAATAAGTGGTTTTAATTTTAATATCATCTTATTAAAATCATAATTGCTATTGCAGTTAAAAGAAAGCACACATGTAAAAACTGGAAGAATGAACTCTAGCAGTAGCATAGTGCATTCACATTAAGAAATTCCACCACACAGCTACCTCTCAGACAAGGCTATTGTACAACATCATCTCACTTCATTGACGTTGGTTATAAATGCCCTCTGTATGAGAAACACCTTGAAATAACATTTTAAATCAGTGCATTTCAAGAGCTATTGATTACAACTGCACCTGGTAATGAAGCTCCAGTTAACTGTTTGCCAGAATTTCCATGACAAAACATTACTTTCAAGGGTTCATAACTTGGCTGTACACATGTGAAAATAATGTGGCCATTTTTAGCAAAGAGAATCAAAATCAATTAGGAGTTAGTGGTTGTAGATGCTTTTTGTACTCCTGTGATTCAAGATCATTCATGGTTCTCCCTCCTTCCCTAGTTTCTGCTACCTTTACATTGAGTAGAATCTTACCCTTTGAGTTAGTCCCATTGATTAATGGAACTAATTGCAGACTGAGATATTGTTCAATGTGAATAAGGGTAGCATAAGAGAGCCCTAATTTTGCAGGCCATTATCCGAGATGAAAACTAGCTAAACAGGCAAAAATTAAAAGCACAGGTTTTTGTATTACATTTATTTTCAAGAAAAGCAAGCATAATAAGAGTCTGATTCAATTCTAGTTGAAATAAATTGGAGTCTTAATGTCAATTTTAATGGGAGTAGGATCAGGCCCCCTTTTTTTTTTCATTAAAACTTCCACAGGCATTAAGGGTTATCATGCCAATAGTCATCTTTTTAGTGTCCTTCCTGTATGCATAGTGTTAATAGACTTGATAGAACCTAAAGCGCCAAGGTTTTTATCATGTTCCCAACCTCCAGTGGAACTTATATTCTACCAGGTCAAAGAACTACATTTGAAAATGCTACTAAATACACATAAAATGTTGACTTACTTTTGCTGATTTTTGAAAATTCCTAAACGCTATGTATTTTTAGAAGCTCATGCTCCAAAGGAGCCTTAAATGTAAAAGACATTAACTTCCAAAGAAAGATAAGGAAATGTAATGCACAGGAAACTCTGTTCAAGTATATGTAGGCATTTGACTTCAGATTTCAAATCAAGGATACTCTAATTTAAATTTGTCATTCTATCTTTAGCAACTGCTTCCTTGCTTCTCCACATCAGGCAAAATCTCAAAACATTCAAAACCGATTTTAAGAAAAAGTCAGAAGATCAAAACTATGCTGCCCTAGCACAGATGAAGATAAAGAGGACCTGCAGTGAAGTGGTTAAATAATACTCTCATATCTATGCAGTTCAGGGACTTCACAGTTGTTTGAAATCTTATAGAATGTCGTAGAGGGCCAAATCTTTAAGGTATTTTGGTACCTACAGATGCAGATAGGCACCTAGTGCCATTTTCAAAAGTAACTAGGCTCCTAACACCCATTAATCTCATGCCTATGTATATCTTTAGATACCCAAATACCTTTAAAAATTTGGTTCCTTGTATACATGATCCTATATCTTGGCATAATGACATAAGCCAATGATAGAATGACAACTTTCATTTTTAATTTCCATGCTTTTATTGGTTATAAAGTTACCCATAGTTTATAAGTGCTATCTGTATCTTCATTTACATAAATAGATATAAACACATCTCTAAAGCTACAGTGTGAAGTGGGGGGTATATATTAGTGAATTAAACAGAAGCTTTTAAATCAGATTTCTCCTCATGCCATGGAAGTGATTATGATGTCATCAACAATGAATTGGGATATTAATGAACGAGTCAAGCAGACAAAGAGGTTATGTAAAAACATCAATTTTCACAAAAACACCCAAGTAATCAGCCATGATGGAAAATCAATTATAAAGTTTTTATTTTATCTGAGTGTGGCAGGGAATGTTTTAAATATTAAAAATCTAGTTCAAGAAACAATATAGAAATAAATCAAATACACATTGGTCTACCTTAAAATGTAATATCCTTACTTTAGAAAAGTAAGGATTCTATTATATGCTCCTATAAACTACAAATAATATATGTTGGCACAACATGTAATTTCAGTGGTAACGTGTTTGTTTACTATTCCCGTTTAGTAGAAAATCCCCAAATGCAAACAAATTTCTGACATTATCCAGTTGATGTAGATGAAAAATCTTCCTAGAATGTCATATTCCATAAGGCTCTGGTATTAAATCCACTCTGCTGTCTGCAGTTTTATGGAAATGCAGCATAGCTGGTTTTCAGAGCATCACTAAACTATATTTTGCTTTGAATCTTAAATATCATCATATAAATATATTAACAGGAATGTTTTGTAGTTGATAATTGAGCAATCACAAAATTGAATAAATGGTGTGTCCAGCTAGGCATATTATGGTCTTTGTTTTCTAATCCTTTTGTTGCGTTTCATTTTGTGAGTCCCCTGTACAGCTGAATAGAAAATGTTATCAATAAAGGCAAGCCATTAATCCACCCATGACAAAAATTAAGATACATTTGTCCTTTAAGGCTGACTGCCTCAGTTCTGTTTAGCTATAGAGGTCAATAACCTGTAAGTGTTTAATGAATATTTCTATAATGTTGCTTTCATTATTGAATTAGAGAAGACTTTGAAGAAGACATAATGGTTTTATGTGTTTTGTTTTATATTTATTAAACATCACAAAATGTATATGAATTATTACCCCCAGTTAATATTTTCAAAGATGAACATTTACATAAGATTTACTTAAGAAAAAGTCATTTTAAATTAGTAATAAATAAGAGGTTTATAATTTGTGAATTCTTAGCAAATCTGAAATACATTTATTACTGTAGGCTATTTTTACAGTTCCTGGGGTTATCTTATTATAGTGTAATTTTGTATGAATATTATATACATACATTATTTCATGTTTATTATTCTTTTTATTATCAGCTGTAATTCAGAAAATGGCAGGGCCAATTAAATACACCAGGGTAGGAACTGGTACCAGAATAAGGAAAAAGAGCACCTTCATGTTTAAGATACCAATTCAGCTAAGCACTTAAGCACATGCTTAAATCCAGCCCTATTCCAAGAAGCACTTAAGGCTGACTTCTGTGGAATTTAAGCAAATATTTAAAGTTAAACACATGCTTATGTGTAAGACTGAATTAGGGTCCAAGCGAGTATCTTCTGAATATATTAAGAAGAACTTGATTCTCCTCTCATTCTGGTTTTAATGGAGTTACTCCTAGTTTACATCCTTGTGTGAGCAGATTATCAGTAGTTATTATTCCATGTGTGTGTGTTTTTTTGGAATATCTTTTCTTTATAGATAATTACACTAAGACATGCTGAAGAACCTCAATGAGTTATTGAACAGAAGAGGAACAAAGGAAATATTCTGTCTTCTACCTTCCTTGGAACAAATGAGAGTTAGAAGCATTGACCATTATTGATGCCACAGGATATCTGTCTTTTTTCCACTCTACTTACTAAAGATGGAGCTGTAGCCAAATTTTTTCAGAACAGCTGTTATACAATTCAACCCTCTCAAAAGCCTTCTCATCTATTGAAAGACCTAAGCGATCCAGTGGGCAATACTTAAGCTCATAAATAGAGGTGGTTGGAAAGTTTTTGGTGAAACAGTTTTTTGTTGGAATGTATCAGTTGTATAAATAATTAAATATCAATTGAAGCAGGCAGCTGAATCAGAGTAGTTCATATCCCAGCTAAATAGCCTAACCACCATACTATTGTGGAATGCGTTGCTCGCTCTCTTGTCTGGAACAGGAATACCATTTTCCAACCAGCTCTACTCACAACTGAGACAAATGGAAATTATCTGTACTTTATCATGAATAGGTCGGAATATGAATGAGAGGATGCTAGGCAACTCTCTGACACCACATTTTACAGGCCATTACCCTCTGATCCCACTGAGGGTGACCAAAAGAAACTACACCATCTGCTCAAGAAACTGCCTGAAGAAGCACAGGAACAAATCTATACAGACACACCCCTAGAACCGCGACCAGGGGTATTCTATCTGCTATCCAAGATCCATAAACCTGGGAATCCTGGACACCTCATCATCTCAGACATTGGCACCCTGACAGCAGGATTGTCTGGCTATGTGGACTCTCTTCTCAGGCCCTACGCTACCAGCACTCCTAGGAAACTACAATCCATTGATGATCTTCCAGAAAACACCATCCTAGCCACTATGGATGAAGAAGATCTCTACACCAACATTCCACACAAAGATGAACTACAAGCCATCAGGAACAGTATCCCCAATAATGTTATGGCAAACCTGGTGGCTGAACTTTGTGACTTTGTCCTCACCCACAACTATTTCAGATTTGGGGACAATTTATACCTTCAAGTCAGCGGGACTGCTATGGGTACCCACATGGCTCCAGAGTATACCAATATTTTTATGGCTGACTTAGAACAACGCTTCCTCAGCTCTCGCCCCTAGCGCCCCTACTCTACTTGTGCTACATTGATGATGTCTTCGTCATTTGGACCCTTGAGGAATTCCACCAAGATTTCAGCAATTTCCACCCCACCATCAACCTCAGCCTGGACCAGTCTACACAAGTGATCCACTTCCTGGACACTACAGTGCAAATAAGAGATGGTCACATAAACACCACCCTATACCGGAAACCTACTGACCGCTATACTTACCTACATGCCTCCAGCTTCCATCTCGGACACACCACACGATCCATTGTCTACAGCCAAGCTCTAAGATACAACCTCATTTGCTCCAGTCTCTCAGACAGAGACAAACACCTACAGGATCTCTTTCAAGCATATTTAAAACTACAATACCCACCTGGTAAAGTGAATAAACAGACTGACAGAGCCAGAAGGGTATCCAGAAGTCACCTACTACAGGACAGGCCCAACAAGGAAAATTGGGACTCCTCAATTGGGAAAATTGGAAGAACAGACTCCTACTAGCCGTCACCTACAGCCCCCAACTAAAACCTCTCCAGCGCATCATCAAGGATCTACAACCTATCCTGAAGGACGATCCCTCACTCTCATGGACCTTTGGTGACAGGTCAGTCCTCGCTTACAGACAGCCCCCCAACCTGAATCAAATACCCACCAGCAACTACACACCGCACAACAAAAACACTAACCCAGGAATCTATCCTTGCAACAAAGCCCGTGACCAACTCTGTCTGCATATCTATTCAAGGGACACCATCATAGGACCTAACCACATCAGTCACACCATCAAGGGTTCATTCACCTGCACCTCTACCAATGTGATATATGCCATCATGTGACAGCAATGCTCCTCAGCCATGTACATTGGCCAAACTGGACAGTCTCTACACAAAAGAATAAATGGACACAAATCAGACATCAAGAATTGCACATTTATATGCACATTTATATCTGCCTCTGGACATTTCCACTGCTTGCATCCGAAGAAGTGGGTATTGACCCACGAAAGCTTATGCTTCAATACCTCTGTTAGTCTATAAGGTGCCACAGGACCCTTTGTCGCTTCTGCAGATCCAGACTAACACGGCTACCCCTCTGATAATCAAGAATTGTAACATTCAAAAACCAGTAGGAGAACACTTCAATCTCCCTGGACACTCAATAACAGACTTAAAATTTGAAATTTTTCTACAAAAAACCTTCAAAAACAGACTCCAACGAGAAACTGCAGAACTGGAATTAATTTGTAAACTGGACACCATCAAATTAGGCCTGAATAAAGACTTGGGAGTGGATGGGTCATTACAAAAAGTAATTTTCCTCTCTGCTGATACTCTCACGTTCTTATCAACTGTTGGAAATGGGCGATGACCACCTTGATTGCAGTGACCTCGTTAGCACTACAAAAGTAATTTTCCTCCTTTGATATTCACACCTTCTTGTCAACTGTTGAGAATAGGCCAGTTCTACCTTAATTGAATTATCCTCCTTAGCACTGACCCCACACTTGGTAAGGCAACTCCCATCTTTTCATGTGCTGTAATATTTATACTGCTTTCTGTATTTTTCACTTTATGCATCTGATGAAGTGGGTTTTAGCCTATGAAAGCTTATGCCCAAATAAATTTGTTAGTCTCTAAGGTGCCACAAGAACTCCTTGTTGTTTTTGCTGTGTGATAGACCCAGGCCAGTTGGGTACAACAGAACAGTAGAAGGCAGATATACTGGCCATTGGGTTAGCAGTTTTCTGTTCCCTGACTGACCAGAGCAGGGACTGCTCCAGGCTAATGAGAACACCTGACTCTAATTAACCTGCAAAGAGTCAGGTGAGGCCATTAAGGTGAAGTGAACACCTGACCCTAATTAAGGCTCTTCTGAGCATATAAAACGGCTCACTCCAGTCAGGCTGAGAAAGAGCCAGGGAGCCAGAGGAGAGGAAGTGCTGCTGCTACTGAAGGGCTGAGTAAATAAGGCAACTCTCAAGCCATTGGTAAGGGAGCCCTAAGGTAGGGTGAAGAAGGGAGAAGCGGGAGAGCTGTGGGGAAGTGGACCAGGGAATTGTAGCAACTCTGGCAGTGAGAGGTTGGCTGCCAACAGCTGCTACCATTAGGGTCCCTGGGCTGGAACCCGGAGTAGAGGGCGGGCCCGGGTTCCCCCCACCAACCTGCCACTACAAGGAGAAGACAGGCCTCTGGCAGGACAGGAGGCTAAACTGTTCTGCAATAAGCCCAGAGGGACAACAGGGACTGTGGGAGTTCTCTCACCATCCTCTGAGGCTAGCATAAACTGCCTGGAAGCGCAGGACCCACAGGGACAAGATCGGAGCTCTGCCACAGCTGATACAGACTAACACTGCTACCACTCTGAAATCTGTATTATGATAGCGCCTAGAGGTGAAGGCCTCATTGTGTTAGGCACTATACAAATATGTAATAAAAAGATGCTCTGAAGAACTTGCATTATATCTTTCTCTTTGACCGCTAGATGTTATCCCTCATTTATTGTTGTCCGGGGCCTTGACCAATGTGGCCCATAGGTAAATATATTGATCCACATCCTCATCTTTGTTCCTGAGACCCATCCTCTTCATGTTTTTTGCATTTTCTCTCTGTGCTCCACATCATGTTTGTGTTACCATATGGAAATGGACAAACATATCTCTTGAAGCCATCATTGTTTTCTGCGCCTGCACATTCACATCTGTTATTTTGGCTGTATATCAGTTTCCTTGTCATTTCTGTGATTTTAAATTTTTTCTTTGAATTAAACACTTAAGCACAGATAGAGAAGCATATGTACATGTTCGTGTACCAGCACACAATCAACCTATCCTAAGTTAAACACACGCTATAATAATATGCATTACATATTTTAAATATTGTTAAATCATTAAATAAGACGGGTTGTGTCCAGGGCACCATGTAGCCTGTGATTTCTCAGCCATGGAATTTGCCTTAGAACCTACCCCTTTCTACAGAATTGTCTTTCAGAATTTAAGATTTTCTTTAATAAAATGTTCGTAGTCCTTATGGTTGTGAAGAAAATACTGAAAATGTGAACATAATATAAACTGATGCAGTTTCCAGTTCTAAGATGGCCTGAAACTATAGCTCTCAGTCGGGTTAACTGCCCCATTCATCTAAGTAGGGTATTATTTTTTAAACCTCAATATGACTTTAAGAAAATGTCTACACGGCAAGTGAAGGTGTCATTGTAGCTCGTGGCAAACCCAAGCTAGCTTTAATCTACCTAACATGGATAACAATAATAGGATTGATGTGACAGCACAGTTTTCAGCATAGGCTAGCAAACTGAATGCATATCCAGGCTCCAACAGAGGGCTTGTACTCAGGTGGCTAGCTCATGCTGAAGCCCATGCCACCATGTCTTCACTACTATTGTTACTCATGATAGCTAGATTAAAACTTCCCTACCCATACTATGATCACAGCTTCACTTATAGTGTAGACACCCTAAATGTCCATCCTGTTACCTTTCTCACTGAGGATTATTTTAGTGGAGACATGTAGCTGATGTGTTTTTCACACAATCCCACCCACTTCTCCCCAGGTGCCAAAACTTTTTGTTCCCCCTGACAAATTCTGATATGTGTTGTAAATACCAAAATCTTAGATATGTGGAACACTGTAAAATAAATTGAATTTGATATCTAGATTTTAAAAAACATAGTACTGACTTTTATACTGACATTGAAATTACTGCTTATATTAATATTATTATTTGCATTCATATTTGATTAATCAAAATATTCCATTTTTCATGTAATTAATGTTGCCAAAGAATTTCCTGTCTGTCACTCTGGAATGCCACAAAATCCAGGAACCTTCCAGAATTTAGGCTGAGCTCACTACAGTACCTATGGGACCTGGATATATCTAACCATGCAATGGATTTCCATCTTGTGAGAATAAATCTAGCTGTGTCTTAATTTATCTAGTTGCTTGTATCTTTAGCTGCTATATTTCTCTGCTGCCTTGCCTTCAGGTAAATTTCTCAGCAACGCCAGTCTGTTTCTCACTTACTCCTTCCATGCTATCAGCTCCTTGTCTTCCCCTCCTCATGCTGTCTAATTCATGCTTTCTACTTTGGTCTGATTCAGTGTCATTCTTTTCCTCTGACCCTTTTTATAAAAGCCTATCCCCTCCCCCTCAAATGCTACCTTTTAGTCCCATTGGGATTATTTCCCACCCTCATATGTCTTTATCCAGGACTATTGGTTCTCTTTCACTTCCACCTAACATTTTCACTCCCTTCCCACTTTCCACCCATGTCATTTATTTCTTCACTAAGAGGTCATTAGCCTCACTCTGTGAATCTCTTCAATGCCATTTTTCCTTTTTTCCCACCATTCATTCATCTGTTTGATTGTATCAGGTCTGTCTTCTCTCTCAGCCATTTCTTTCAGTTTAGTTTGATTTTATCACCACTACCTCTCCTTGACCATGTGCAAACACTTTGTTTGTACATTGTGAACAGAAGTAGATTACCTCTACACATTTGTTGTTTCTAACATTGTTCAAGTGATTTGGGCCTAAAGATTTTTTTTTAAATAGAACAATTGTTGTACTCGATTTATTTGGCATTTTGGATGCTCATAAAGAGATGGTGGTTGCTACTATTGAATATCATGTAGGAAAGTCTGCACAATTTATTCAGTGAGCATGAAACTGTACTGAAAAATGCCAGAGTATAGGGAAATATCCCTTTCTTATTAGATGCTATAAAACTTTTTGTATGCACTATATTTCTAATTTATTCTAATGTTATGATAATCAACCAATAATATGTCCAATAGTAGTTTACTTTTATACACAGAACTCCTACCCTTTATTTAGTACAACATTCTCTTTGTACCCACATGAATAGTATTATAATGTTTTATTATAAAACTGATTTTATAATAATTTTTTTTGTATGTTATATGTGTGTGTGTGTGTTTTGTTGTTTGTTTTGGCACTCGGAAGATCAGAGGAGCCTGGGGAAAACTCACTCATCCTCCTCAAACTTGCCACTTTGCTGCCAATATTTGATCTCCAATCTTACATCTTGTTTATTTTGTTTGTGGCAAATTACCATTATGGCAATGTGCCTTTGAAACAGACTACAGTGATATAAAAATGTGCTCTGATCTGGCCAAGTGAAAAATGTGTAATCCCTTCTAACAATGGTTCCAGGGAGAGTTCTGTAAAGATTCGTGATTAAAATAATGAGATGGTCATAACTCTCAAACCAATGCCTTATGCATTTAGTTGTTTTCAGTGCAAAATAGCTTAAAAGCTAATAAGGATGAAAATCAGAACATTGATCAGATTCTGGGAAGAGATTTGTAGGGAGGTGCAAGCAACCCAAATGTGAGACGTGGCTTATGGTTTGCATAATGGACCAAAAAAGACCATAGGTGTCTTGAGGCCAGCCCCAACTTATGTAATGGGTAGCATTGTTAATGGTCTTAGCAAATCATATGTCTTAGCAAATCACAGAATTTGTATGTATCAATAGGAGTTCAAAGAAAATCATCTAAAAAAGAACACTGTAAAATCGTTTAGGGTTAGTGCTGAGCTGCACCATTAATTGCTCTGTACCCATCTGTAACGTACTGGGGGGGGGGGGGGGGATTTCAATAGGTTAACAAAAAGCAGTTCTGGTTTGATTCAAATATAGCTTGTAATTTACAATGATAAATTATTTTATTCCACAATACACAAACGTATGGATGTGACTAATGATTTAATCCCTTTCAAAAATAGAACAACCCAACAGTCCTTTAGGTTTCTGTTAAACTATGGTGATGCCCTAAACAGACTACTGGAAGCTAAGGATAAAAACAATGCTTTAGAACTGACTATATATTGATTCAAAGTCCACTGAAGTCAGTGGAGAGACTCACATTGAATTCAGGTTTCAGTGTAGTAGCCGTGTTAGTCTGTGTCAGCAAAAAGAAAACAAGAAAAATACCTGTGGCACCTTAGAGACTAACAAATTTATTTCAGCATAAGCTTTCGTGGGTTAAGAACCCACTTCATCGGATGCATGGAATGGAACATACAGTGAACAGATATTTATACGTTCAAAGAAACATGAGAAGGTGGAAGTGCCTATACCAACGTTAAGAGGCTAATTAATTGAAAGGAACTGTTATCAGTAGAAACTTTTGAAGTGATAATCAACATGGCCCATTACGGACAGTTGACACAAAGGTGTTAAGGGGGGGAAATAAATTCAATTAATGTAATGACCGAGCCATCCACGGTCAATATTCAAGCCTAAGGTAATGGTATCTAGTTTGCATATTAATTTCAATTCTGCAGTTTCTCGTTGGAGCCTGTTTCTGAAGTTATAGGCACTTCCACCTTCTCATGTTTCTTTGAATGTATAAATATCTGTTCACTATATGTTCCATTCCATGCACCCAATGAAGTGGGTTCTTAACCCACGAAAGCTTATGCTGAAATAAATTTGTTAGTCTCTAAGGTGCCACATTGAATTCAGTGGGACTTGGATCAGGCAGTATTGATTCAGAGAGGAATTGGATGTTTATATGAATGGCAAGATGATCCAGTTATAATAGCTAATGAAAAATGTAGAAGAAATATAAAATCTTATGCTTCTGGGTTTAAGTCAATCTCTAATTATCAAGAGTTAGAACAAACCATTCATGGGGTGGGGTGGAGTGCGGGGGAGGAAGGAGGGTAGATTAGCCCAAAACTATATAATGTGTGGTTTCTTGTGATTTCATCTGAAGCATGTGATGTTGGCCACTTTCAGAGGGCTGAATACTGGACCAAATGGACTATGGCTCTGATCCAGTATGACAGTCTCTATGTTTCTATAAAATGGTTAGCTAGTGACAACCAAGTTGCCATGTAATGCCATGTATCTCATGAAGGTGCTAGCAAATAGTAAGTGTGTTGAACTTTCAAATTGGTTGCAAGATTTAGAAGGAAGTTGAACTGTTAGCCACATAGCATGTGAGTCTTTTTGCTTGGCAGGATTAGACATAGCTAGTAACATTTAATAGTGATATACAGAGTATTTTTACAAATATCTTTTATTATTCACCCTGACACATTAAATACAGGTTATTAATAAAATTCTCCACTGCCCACAAAGGAAAAAAGGAGGATATCCTGGTAGTTGGCTGACCCTCAGCCTGGTTTCGGCCATAGTCTCTTTCAGTCTCTTGCCCCTGGGTCCCCTTCAGGAGCCCACCCCACTCACTGTTCCCTGCAGGAGTTCATTTCATTCCTGTGGTCCCTTCTAAAAGTCCAATTGCCTCTTGTCCCGGACAGCGTTCCACAGGTCTTGCCATCAGCTGTTGGCTGAGAGCAGCCTTCCAGGGCCTCTTTGCCTATATCAGGCTTGCAGTATCAGTCTGCCCTCAGATAGGGGGTGGGAAGGAAAAACCAGCCACTATGCTGGGTTGGGTTCCCCTTGCTACTGGGACTCACTGTCAGTTCTCTCCTGGGCAAGCTCTGCTCCCCTTGCAGTAGCTCCTCTTCTCCAGGTGGAGCATGTTCTGCAGGTGCACCTAACTGGTTCAGGAATGCTCTACCTTTCTATCAGCGAGGTGGGGCTATATCCCATCACAATCCATCCTCAAAAACTGACAGCAATGTGTTTATTAATGTTAAAGCAAAAGACTCAGTCCTGTAACTCTTACACTGGCAACACTCCCATTGATTCTGATGGGAGTTTAGCCTGGAAATGTTGCCTAAGTAAGGACTGCGGGATTGAGCTCTATATCATTTAGACCACATGCAAATCTAACCTACACGTGGTAATAAAATAGGTACCTAGGTGTCGCAAGGCTAAATATGACTAATGTAAGCATTTGTTATCATTTGAAACAATGTCATGTTAAGCAGAGAAAGAAATACCACAGGGGTTTCATGCTTAAATATATGGAGCCCTTAATTTTACAGTTGCTGGAATAAAATTAGTGATACAAATGGCCTTCCATTATCAAGATGATTTGGATATTGTTCACAGAAATGCAGCAGCTTCCGAACGATATTATTTGGAGGTCCTACGACAGTACACGCAACCTCAAAGTGGCAGTTTAGAAAAATTGCTGTACAAATTACCTTTTGTTCAGGTCCTAGAGACCACAGAGACCTGAATGCAGTCGTGGTGAGCATGGCTTGAGGAAAGGGATGGAAGGTAGACAACTCTGCTTACACTGGCACCTAAACTTAATAACTAGTGCTGAGCACACAAGGAAGCGGTCAGAGTTATTAAATAGGGCAGGAACGTTGTTTGTTACTTACCACTGGCTGTTATCTTGGTAGGATTTTTTAATTTTTATTTCTAACAATTTCCTATCATGCAGATTCTGTTATTGTCCATCTCTGTAATGGAGCAGCACCTGACCTCTGACTCCTAAGAAGTGTATGCAACTGCTAAAGACTTTCTGTATGCATAGGCTGGAACCAGGGATGCTGGGGGTGTGGCTGTACCCCCCATCTTAAAATGGTTTCCATTATACAGGGTTTACAGTTTGGTTCTATGTTTCTCAGCAGCCCCACTTTGCAGATTGTTCCAGCACCCCTGTCTGTATGTGTAAGACATCTCAATGACGTGGCCATGAATTTTTCACCTCCCAGATGTGCCTCTCAGCCATAAGCAATAAGGGACTGAGGCGGCAAGTGCTAACTAAAACGTGCAGACAGCTGGGTGTGGTGCATGCCAGATAAGGTCTGAGTTTGAATAACAGATTTCATACTTTATATCTATGAATGAAATGCTTGATATCTATACACTGCATATTTTCAATTAAAAAACCCACACAGAATATTTCTGCAACAAATGTAATTTTTATCCATAATACACAATAGCCCAGATGCATGTGCAAAAGAATCTATTTTATGAAAGGCTGGAATTGATTATTAATTTGAAGTTTCCAACTTGCCAGGCACACATTAGAAATAAAGACAGATGCCCAAATTTTCAGACGTGACTATCAATTTTTGCTATTTCAGTTTGGTGCCCCACCCGAGACACCTTGAGGCCTTTTTCTGTTCCTTGAGCAAAGATGCTGAAAAATTGATCAATTGCTTTTATTCGTCCCAAGAGCATAGAATAAATGGACACATGTGCAAACATCATTCTGCCAAGCCTGGAGGCTTAGAATCCTGAGTTTCTCCTTAGGTTTCTTTTGATACACAGTTATATTTCAAATCAATCAAAACCTGTTAGGATCTAAGGAATGCACTGAATCCAGTCAGAGGAATTGATATTTTGCTCAAACAGGTGTTAACCAAGATGTGTGCTTCTAGGTGTGGGATGACTAATGAACACGTAATGGTTTCTTATGTCCCTCTGACTATGGCCCTGATCCTGCAAGCTGGTCTGTGCTTACAAACTCTTTTGCCCCCACAGAGTTCTGTTGAAATCACTGGATCTCCTTATGAGTGGAGGAGTCTGCCCAGGAAGACTTATGAGTGGAGGAGTCTCTTACTTGAAAAGATACAGATTATTTTCTAAAGATTCTTAACAGCACAATACTTCAGCAGAAATTGCTTGTCCTTAGTAAATGTGAGCATGTTTCATTCATGTGGACTAACATCACATTAATAAGTAGAGCTAATGAATAGTTTGCAGAGTGTAATTTATCTGACAATTTTAGAATTTCTGGTTGTACATTTTCTGTGGGTGGCTTATGATTATTTTTATTAAATTTGATATTAAAAATTTCTGAAGTTAATACTACCGTTTGCAAATTGAAAATTGGCTTATTATGTTTGTCTAATATGTGTCTAAATGTCATTGTTTCTGTGAACATTCCTGCCAGTAAACTCCATCCAGTAGAACTTATGGAAAGCCAATGCAAAAGAAGTGAAGAAACAACCAAAGTGAATTTAATACTTTTAATTCAACTGGATTGTCACAGGAGCTTCTTTAAGATACTCACCAAGCTCTATGATAAGACTGAAAAATTCAGCACCGGGCACTTTTTCTTGGCAAACTGTTAAGTTTTATGCTTGGCTCTTACATTCACTCATACTGTGCTTCCCTCACTGCTAGTGCTGAAATAGTTTTGAACAAGTGAAATAAACCTCTAAAAAGTTTCTACCGGATTTTCTTGATTTAAAAATGATGATTTATGATTATGTGAACTAGGTTTAATATGCATTAAGAATTCAAATACTGTTGCAATAATTTTTTAGTAAAAGCTGCTTTTTAGAACTACCTTTGCACATTCTCTCCACAAGCAATAATTCTTCATCTATAGAGTAATTTATTTCTTCTGGTTTTAATATGTTACAGATGAATGGTTGTATGTCTTTCCTGTTAGAGCATTACAAGACAGGCCACTTTTGCATTAGGCTGGTACTACAACAGATACCTGTGGTGCTCTTCATGGTTCATGTGGTACTAATTTAAATGGGAAGTTGCACATATTTCATTGAAACACTTGGTAAAGCCAGCTTTCACAGAAGGGTGCAAATGATGGACTGTTCTCTGTGTGCAGCTGAACTGCTCTAAATGTGTCAGCGAGGGTTATGGATCATTTCATTCACCCATCAGCTCTGGTCCGCTGTGTGTACAAATCACAGTATAGTGTCATCCAACAGAACATTCCTGACAATACTAGAACATTTATAGTACTGCCATTTTTAATAGGAGTTCTGCAACCCTGTTTAAACAGTATTACTTCTTTAACTCTTTAAATTCTGTATTTGAAGTCATTTTGCTTTTGCTGTCTGTTAGTTGTAGTGCCGCTGTTTTGGCTCCTTGGTTTTTCCTAGCAGCACAACCACGGGAAGAGTAAACCAGATAAATCCAAGGTTAAAAATAACAAGTTGCAACTTGGGACCTAATTCATGAAACATTTACACTCCATTTATATTGTGTTCCCTTCTGTTTTCTCTTAGAAAGTATGAACATGGAACATTGTACAGTACAATATGCCCTGGGCACTTACTCCCTTTAAATATCAAACCTTCACTCTCTGTCAGAAATTGATTGAATTGGCGATAAATGTTGTGTGATTACTGAACCCTTTGTCTTTTTTTGTTTTCCCTTACAGCCAGGAGAACAAAGTATTTGGCAGTTGCACTGCAATATTTTCCCATTACTGTGATTTTACTGCAGTGAAAGACGCTTTACTGAGCTTGAAAAAGGACTTTGTTGGTGTCTCCAAGACACATTTTGGATAAATTCCTACATTTATTGTTATGATTGTTATTTATGTATTTATTGATATCGTAGTAGTGTCCTTCCCTGAACAAGTCTAGGTCTCCATTGTGCTAGGCAATATACAAACACAGAAGTAGAGATGGCTCCTGCCAGTCCTGCAAAAAGTACTAGCAAAATTTCCAAACATGGGTACCTAAAGTCAGTCACATAAATCCATAGCTGGGCACCTAAATAAGTGGCTTGTTTTTCTGAAGAGCTGAGCACCTATGGCTTCCATCAAAATGAACGTGAATGTTTGACACCTCTTAAACACAAGCCACTTACCTAGGTTCCTAGATATATGATTTAGGAACTTGAGTTTGAAAATTCTGACCTGCATCCTTATGGTAGAGCCCAAACCAGAATACCTAATCTCTCCCTCGTCAGAGTTTAGAACATGAGGGTGTTTAGCTTTGGATTTGAACTTCTTCATGTAGATCTGTCTCTGCTTTTGAATATGTATTAAGGTATTGTCATCCTAACATAACTGGTCATCTCCATGATGCATAGGAAGTGTTCCAAGTACAATATTCAATAACATGTGGAGTCAGAGTCAAAAGAAATCCTATAATGCTCAATTTGAAAAGTACACTTTTTCCCCCCAAATGAACAATTAGTATGCAAATTAACCCTGTCCAAAGTTTTTGCACTTTTTCGTGAGCTGAATGCAAAAATCTTGGATAACTGAGGTACACGTGCTAACATTAGCCACTGAACATGTGTTACAGAGTCCAGGCTAATGCTATATGAGGGAGCACCTCTCTGTGGACAACAACAGCTAATTTAACATTTGTATTTTTTCAGTGTTTGAAAAAAATACTCCAATGTTTATGTTAAGCACACACATTTCCACCAGACCTATTTTTAACAAGACAGTTTGGCTTCACATGCATTTTTGTTATTGTTATATTTAATTTACTGTGGAGAGCCTCTTCACAGTTTAGCTTACAGTCAGCTTTCATGATTATTCTAAATTCCTCATTGCACTGAGTTTAACATTTTCTGTGGCTTTAATGTTGCCGTTTTTAACTGCCCAGCAAAAAAAAAAAATCACATCAACGCAAAAAAATTTGACACATGGGTAGATTTTGTCATTATTCATGAAAGAAAGAATGTTTAAAGTAAAGTAACAAGGTGAGTAAAGTAATATCTTTTATTGGAGTAACTTCTGTGCACCCATATAAGGGCCAAGCATAGGCTGGCCTTTGATGATCTATAAAGAAATATGACTATCACTTCTGCGTAACTTTATGGAGTATGGCATTTCCTTGAATGTGTTTCACTGGTCACTGGCATTATCAGTAATGTATCTTCTTAGAAAGTTATTGTATTTGATTAAAATTATAGCGATTAAAAAAGTAATTAAAATTTTAGGGGCCAGAACAGAGATTTCATAAATTCTTGGTGCTTAACTCTTGCTTACTCACAGATGTGTGTTAAAAAGACAAAGATTTTTTTTAAAATGAACATTGTATGTTCCAAATTGATTTATAAACCATTAGATGAGTTTAGCATTTTAAAACAAATGTTCATTTTGAATCCCAGGACATTGTAGTCATATATTCCACAAGTTATGCAAGGTGCAGGTTAGAATTAGTGGAATTCCTAAGCAATGAGAAAACCACAAACTTTTTTCCCATTGATATTCCACAAAGGAACTAAACTGGGAAACCAATGTGGTTTTTAGGGGAAACCTGAATAGAACCCTTAGTGGTGTTCAGTTTTCAGGAGTTGGCATGTTGTTCAGTTTTGTCCAATTATCAATAAATAAGAGGGATTAGCTGTTGGTAATGGTGTAGTGGACAAAAGGTGCAGGTCACATGCAGTGAATTCAGAAAAGTGAGAGTGTACTTAGGAAAAAAAGCTTTTCTAAATTAGCAATAAAAAGAGATGATTAGGTTAACTGTTTAGTTTCTAAAGTAGATAAATCCTGATGATATGAATTCAGTACTGAGTGATATGTCAAGGTTCATCTAACTTTCATCTTCTTACTGCAAAATAATCATTTGGCTCTTCATCTAACTTACCACAGAAAAACCTTGGTATAAATAGCAAAGCCTTTGGAAATAGTTGAAAATGACCTTGAGAGCTGAAACCTAAAGAGAAGACAAACAAGGGACAAAAGTGGAACTTCAACTGGTTACAATTTAGATTCAGACTAATCATTTTAGTTCTTTAAATGTCGGTTTGACTATTCATCTGAAATCAGTCCTGAAAAGAACAGTAACAGTGCATCTGTCTTTAAACATGGGATGCTAGATATCAATGAAGTTGTACTGTACAGAAGATATGTTGATTTATACTATGAACAGATTCCCAGTGTTTATATCATCTCTCTTTAAATACCAGTGTAAGCAGTGTGGTATATAAAGTTAATGGGGAAAAGTTTGTTATGTAGAGTTTAGAGGTGTAGATAGGAACTATAAACCAGGTTATTCATAGCTTCAGGAATCTGAGAAACAATAGATAAGAACTTATTTATATTCAAAGATTAATTTGGAGGCTCCTAGCTGGGGATGGAAAAGCATCTCCCACTGTGTACACAGAAACTAGATATCTAATAAATCTTTGCCACTCTAGTTCTCTAAGTGTATAGCAGAAAAGGACACAGTAAGACACATAAATGCTTAGCAACAGAAATTTCAGCCAGTGGAACATTATCTGAAATCTGACATCACACATTATACAATTAACTGATAAAGCCCTCCAGACAACCTGTTCTTTATAGTATGTTGGATGTAACAGTAGCTGCAATCTAATTCACTATATGTCTGAATGAATAATTTGTGGGAGGAGTGAGAAGAGAGATGAGAGCATTGTAATATATTTTCATTTTAAAATGCCAAGTTTTCTGCAATCTGGTCTCTTGGACATTCACAGTTTCACTTCAGGACATGGAAATTGATATTTCAAGTTAGTTTAAAGCCCTAGATAACACGACAGGCACAGAAATGTCCAACAGTCATTTGGTTGTTAAAAATAACTGTCTTAGCCAGCGGTGCCTTAAACATCTTTTCATTGGGGTTGTGCTGAGGATACCAGAAATGAAAATACCTCAGTCTGCTTTGTCTATTAGTTTTTGTCAACAAGCAAAAAAAGACATGGCTATGGAAATATTATTCTGTGCAAAAAAAGCATCATATAGATAGATAGAAGATAGAATATTCTTTATACACTTTCTGCTATCCCAGCATGAACATTCAAAGTTTGAAATTGAAGGATCAATGAAGGGTTGGGAGTACTACAGTATATCAGACACCTTCCTTTCTCATGAAACTGACCAGAACCTCTTCCATTTAGAGGCCATTCTGCTGAAGTTATATGACTTTGCCACTTTATGATCAGCTGACACATGTAATAAACCTTGTTCGTATAGCAAACAAGGGGTGTTGGTTATTTTTAATTAGGGGAGATTGGAGACACATATTCCATTTTATGAACTAAAATACCTGCAGCAGTCGGCTTGTAAATTGTACTTTTCTCAGGGATATGGCCTAGAAAATGGCTGAACTGTGCCAAGTAAGTGATGTTTATCAACTTGCAGCCCTTTATGAACTCAGGGGAGAAAAATGTTTATAACAGGATTATAAAGACTTGAATCAAATCCAGAAAAACTGTTCTTATTTTGTTTCTTACTCTGCAAACATTTAAATACAGTTCTAATTCTGAAAGTAGGGAAAAAACCCTAATTTTCCACAAAAAGCTTTATTAATATCTGCAGAAGAAATTAATGTAATAATAGGTTTGAGCTACACAGGATGGCATACCAAACACCTTCTCATTTTGACAGTCAGCACTGGAAGGCCTTCATCTATACACACCATGCTCACTTCAATATTGTCATCCAAAGTCAAGTGTTTGAACATCATAGAGAGGTGTGTAGTAAACAAAGATTACTATATTTGTATCTAATGAAGTTAGGAGCTAAGATTTTCTATTTCAGTTTTGTAGCAGTAGATAGTATAACATTCTTATTAGGAGTCACTAATTGTTTGAAATGGCATTTCATGTTTGTTTTATGAGTCTATTATTGTTTGAGAAATGTGACAATAAAGCATATGACTGACTTACATACGTTAACAATACGTACAGCTGAGAACTGAATGCTCTAAAAAACTGGTTAACCCAGGTCTTGCAAACACACGTAATTATTATGCTCTTGTGATACTCTTTGGTCTTCTACAGCTAACTCATTGATCCACTAACTCTGGAAATTTAGATACTTGAACTATCTCAGACTGGTGGCTTTCCCATACGTTAAATTTTCTCTATGTTTTGGCAAGAAAAACTCTTGGAACAAAACTTTCCCATTTTTAATTGAGTACAAAGTAATTCAGAGAGAGCAAGTGCCATCCATTTCCTAATACCACGTAGCTGAACTATTTTTTTGTCAAGCATCAGGTTTCAGGCTGTAATTGGCCAGGAGAACGGTCAGAGCAATAATTGTACTTTCCTTTTTGAGCTACAGATGAGTAGCTTGTTATATTTCTTTGGAATTAAAGTCATAATCATTACAATCACCTCCAAATATTATGGGCCATATTCCAATTTTGTCATTCACACTGAGTAATGCCTTTCTCCTCAAAGCCAATGAGACTACTGTGCAGCAAAGTGCTGTTCCGTATGAGTAAGGTTATCATCTTAGGATCCATAAACATATGTAGATTTTGGGAGGGAGGAGGATCATGAAGGTCTGCAAGGCCCACCCATCAGGAATGACCAGGAGTTTGGTGCCCAGAGCGTGCTAAAGCCTCCTATGGATATTGTTTAGAATTTAAGTTTTGAGACCATCAGCTTGTGAAATCAATTTTTGTGTGCTTGAAAAGCATGTTTGGGGGTCAGGAGTGTAGAAACCATACTTCATATCCAAAGTGATCTTTAACTGTCCTTCCTTTCTGAAAATAGTGCACATCAAGACCAACATTTGCTTCCAGAAGGTTATCTAAAGTCTTATGAAAGGAGTCTTGCAAGCCGTTCTGAGCTAGTTCCTCTCCCAAAGGTCTAGAGACTACATAGAGACTACATAGCAGCATGATGACCTTTGTGTAATAATATCCTGCCTCCTGTTAGTCACAGTTTCAATAAGATGTTTTAGTTGCCCCATGCTTTTAAAAACCTTCCCTTTCTACATTTCATAAAACTATATATTTGCAGATTTGATAAAAATGTGTTTTCAGTCATACCTCAATGAATAAAACTGAAATGTAATTCAATATTAATTAAGACATCTATTACTTTTGAAACATTTTGTTATCCATAAGATAGCCATTTCAAAAATCCGTGACTAAATTAAAACTGATTCTCGGTAGAGAGTATTGGCTGGGAGAAAGGCACTGTATTCCTTGGTCTCAGTTACCTACCCCACCCCCACCATTCAATTTAAAAAGGGAAAGAAAGGAACAGGAACAGAGTCTCTTCCTTCGTATTTATATGATTGTGTTTGAGAGGGTATTCCAGATATTTTATTCTGGTTTTGCCATATTGTTTTGTATCCCAAGGTTTTGCTTGGGAAAATAACACTAGTAACTGATGTTGTGTTGGTACCTGCAGTTACAGGAGGACTGAACATTTGCAGTCCATAAATCCTGCAGTGGCACAGCAAGGTGACCAAAGAGAAAAATCTAGTGGGAAGCTCTAAAAAGCGTTCCAGCAGTGTGGAACAAAGAGCCCGTGAGACTGTTTAAGTGTGGAAGGAAATTCAGCTCTGCTGCAGTGTGGCATATAGCAGTTAAGTTTGAGCTTTGGCATAGCCAGAATTTAATTTGTTTTATGTTTTATATTTTTACTCTGTGATTTTATATACTGCTCATTATTCTTCTGAATGTGTTGCTATTGCGTGTGTGTATAAAATTACTTGGAGTTCTGCTTTTGTTTTACATTATCCCAGTGCAGTTTTACATAAAGACTGAAGGACCAGGCTTAGCAGTGTTGTAAGTAGGAGCAGCTCTAACGAAGTAAACAGCCACAGGGCCAAATTCAGAGATGAAGAGTAGAGATGGTCTGGTATTTTTTTTCCTGACAATAATTTTGACAAAAACAAAACAAAAAATACTTTTGGTTTTGTTAAAAATTTCCACTGAAATCTTGGTGTTTTCAGCAGAAAACTTGAAAAATGACTTCAGTCAAAAACCTAAAGAGAAAATTTTCTGTGGAAAGTAGATACTTTTTTGGGGGGGGAAATGGTTTAGTCAAAATCCCAAGTTTTATGTCACAAAATAACTCTGACAGAAAATGTTTGACCAGTTTGATTGTGTGAGGTTGCATAAATAACAAATCAGTGATGAGTGTATGAGTCTGAAAGAAAATTCCTTCCCCAACCCAAAATATGGCAATCAGTTGAACCCTGAGCATGTTGACAAGACCCACCAGCCAAACATTCTGGTAAAGAATTCTCTGTAATAACTCGACCCCTCCCTATCTAGTGCCCCATCTCCGAGCATCGGGGATTTTTGCTACTAGCAGTCACAGATGGGCCACATGCCATTTTAAGCAATCTTATCATGCCATCCCCTCAGTAGATTTATCAAGCTCAGCCTTGAAACAAGTTAGGATTTTTGCCCCCTTTCCTCCCCTTGGAAGGCTATTCCAGAACTTCATTCATCTGATGGTTAGAAATCTTTGTCTAATTTCAGGCTTAAACTTGCTGATGGCCAGTTTATATCCATTTGTTTTTGTGTCAACACTGGCACTTAATTTAAAAGCACGTGCAGATTGAGACTTGCTCACAGGTATTTGTTAGTCAGGTATTAGTTATTCTATTTTAGTCAGCTATGACAATTCATAAGGTTTGTTCTATGAATTGCTCACAAATTTTAGTGTTATATTTAGATGTTCTATACATGCAAATGGCATCATTTCTGTGAATGTACACAAAACTAAAGGACACATTTTGACAATCTAATCAGTATAGTGATGCCAAGAAATTCAAATATTGACTTTCATTTAACTATACTAAGCTTATGTCCAGTATCCAACATTTCTTTGTCAATTATTTGCCATTGTTAAAATGATGCTCTACTGGGAATCTGACTGGGGTGAATTTGCATCAGCCTGAAGCCCAGCTCTTCACATGATGGCAATTATATATAATTAAGTGTAGCCATTGTTGTCAAAGGAATCATTATCAAGTTCATTTGTCTTCTCTTCCTAAAAACAAAATTCAGTATATGCAAATTGGACAAATAAGTAAGGTATTAAAACATTAAATTCAACAATTCAACAGTTGCCAGACATAAATGAAATGAATCCAACCTACAGGATCAATAATACCAGGGAGCAGCTGGGGATAATGCTAACCATGCTAATCTATGAATTTTGTACATAGAGAGAGATCTACACTGCCCCCCACCCATCACAGCCCACACTATTAGGAGGCTGTTGCAGGCAGCTATTAATGAGAACAGCCATGAAGCTTCTCTACCTAACTTCTTCTTTGACGCTTAGCCAGACAGTTGGTCATAGCGATTGTTCAACATTTGAGCCATTCCTGCACAACCACAAAGGCTTGACAGCCTGAGAGTCCAACATCCGAACAGACTTGATGAACCCATGTAATAGGGGGTCTGCCTCTGGGCTGCCGCCACCCCTCGGTTGATGGAATGTTATCCCAGATGTTACAAGCCAACCGGAGAATGGCATTCGCTGGAACATCTAGTGGCATCCTGGCGACATGTCCAAAAAGCATAAGGCGCCGCCTGTGGACAATGGCCCCAGTCGTCTGTAGACCCGAACGACCATAAACATCTGCATTACACCTTATGCTCAGTATATGACATTGATATTTTGTGTGGAAAGCCTCCAGCTTTGGTTAGTCTTTGCAGCATAGTGTCCATGTTTCGCAGCCATACAACCAAATGGGAAGGATACAGCTCAAATAAATCCTGAACTTGGTTGTCATACTAAGATGATGTTGATTCCATATCCATTGTAAACGGCCCATGGCAGATGCTGCGATGCCAATCTGATGGAGAACCTCCATGTGAGAATTGGAGGACCTGGTAAGTATAGAACCCAGATAGCAAAAGCTAGCAACTGATTCAATGGTTTTGTTTTCAAAGAGATTGGAGTCGCAGGTGGACCTGGTCCTAGATTTTGCAGTTTTGTCTTTGACCATCAAACATGGAGATCAATCTTAGCTGACTCCTTTTCCATATGCTGGAGTGCCTCACGAAACCTGTCGGGGATCTGTACTAAAAGAACAACATCATTAGCCAAGTCAAGGTCTGTGAGCGAGAGATCACTGACCTCAATGCCTATGGACCTGACAGAATGCTGCATTATGAAATGCAACCCTGCCTAACATCAGATACTGATTTAAAAGGTGCTGATATCCGGTTCCACAGATGAACATGGGCAGTGGTTCCATTATGCAGCTCTCCAACCAAGTCCTATGCCCTTTAAGGCCTTCCATAATGCAACACGGTCTACTGAATCAAATTCAGCCTTAAGATCAACATACGCGAAGTGCAGGGACTTCCTGAACTCGCGATGTATCGCCAACAACAAGCGAAGGGCCAAAATGTCATCAAAACAGGCGCAAACACCTTCCCTGGAATGGACAGCAAGGTGATCGTCCTGTAGCTCTTACATTTGCTGCGTGGTCCCTTGCCCTTATAGAGTGATATCAGCTTGGTCAGGATGGCCGAGCAGTCCAAGGCACTGCGTTTAGGCCGCAGTCTCCTCCGGAGGCGTGGGTTCGTATCCCACTCCTGACAGCGTCTTGCTGGGCTTTCGTTGCATTGGGGCTTCTTCTTTGGTGGGGGGATAGCTCAGTGGTTTGAGCATTGGCCGCTAAACCCAGGGTTGTGAGTTCAATCCTTGAGGGGGCTGTTTAGGGATCTGGGGCAAAAATTGGGGATTGGTCCTGCTTTGAGCAGGGGGTTGGACTAGATGACCTCCTAAGGTCCCTTCCAACCCTGATATTCTATGATTCTATGATACCGTCCTTCCAGGCAGTTGGCAGGGTTCAAGTTCTCCATACCAGACGAAAGATGGCCAGTAGTGATTCTGCTACATGATCAATTGCACATTTTAGCAGCTCTGAGTGAATGACATGAGTACCGGCTGAGTGTCCATTTTTCTG
Source organism: Chelydra serpentina (assembly GCA_037349315.1). NCBI lineage: Eukaryota > Metazoa > Chordata > Testudines > Chelydridae > Chelydra > Chelydra serpentina. Next base: position 112,590,761 of record JBAIAC010000004.1, read on the forward strand.
TTTACAGATGGCACACTTCACTTCATCCAATGTTGGTGCAACAGTACAAATGTCTGGATATGGAACTGCAGTGACTGACAAATCATCCAGCTCTGATCAAGCAGCAGATGAAGAATGGTTCAGGACCCTGTGGTAATGTTTCACCTAGAGTGAGAGAATGTCATCATCTGATTTACATGGATGGCCTTGGCTGTCGTTCAGGGTGCTGTTTGTAGTGACTACCCCTTGACTGCTGAAATTGTCAATGACGCGGATGCTGCCTTCAAGTCACCCCTGGCTAAGCCAAATTCAACATCATCTGTCACTTGGTTATAATATGCCTCACAATCTTGGAGTGCTAGGGTGTTAAACTTTTGCTTCAGCTGATTACGAGTGCACTTATCACCACGCTGGTGGGCTGCAGCCTTCAATTTAATTATCTGGAAGGCCTCCTCTGATAGCCATGGTTGGAGTGCTAGATGCCTATAGCAAATTGTCTGCTCAGCAGATTGGTTGAGGGTAGAAGTGAACAGGGACCAGGCAACCTCCACATTGTCTGGTAGATTAGCTAAAGCTGAGAATCTGTTACTGATGTCAATACAAAACCTGTTGGCTAAACCAGGCACATGGAGTGCATTGATATCAAATTTCTTCATCATCATCACAGAGGGTTTACCTGATTGTTGGAGCATCAACACCATAGGGGCGACCACTAGATGGTGATATGTGTTTGCCATGCATTCCTACCTAACTGTGGGTTCAACTAGCTTCTGAAAGCATTGGGAATTAGAGTGCAAAGTTGGTATAAAGCAGTGGCTCTTAAACTTTTGTATTGGTGACTCCTTTCACACAGCAAGCCTCTGAGTGTGACCCCCCTTATAAATTAAAACCACATTTTTAAAATATTAAACACTATTATAAATGCTGGAGGCAAAGCTGGAGGGTTTGGGGGTGGAGGCTGACAGCTTGTGACCCCCACGTAATAGCCTCACAACCCTCCGAGGGGTCAAGACCACCAGTTTGAGAAGTCCTGGTATAAAACCACCTTCTCCTTGCTCCCGTCAAGTCTGGGATATTTAACTCTTGTAACCAACCATTTTAATGCAATATTCTGGACATGTCTTTATGAAGCTGTCCAAGTGTCTTGTCTTGCAGCCTTTATGTGAAAGTCTGTTAGAACATTATTCTCACGCAAACATTTAACAAAAAACAACCTACTAACAGGAATAAAATGAAAAGTTATCATTGGGAACACATGGACATGGTTGATAACACCATCGCCATTTAGTACTATGAGCATTAGGAACATAACATATTTAGTGGCTGATTTCATTTTGCTGGAGGGGGATATGTAGTAGGAACACATGCAAATGATTACTGGGGGTCCAGGTTAGGCAGGAGGGGAGAAAAAAACCTTCTCTGGGGTTTACAGAGTTTTTTTGTTTGTTTGTTTTGTTTTTTTACAGGGCCATTTTTCAACAACAATAAAAACACACCAATGATCATAGTCTCTGGAAATATCCCTTTCATGCCTGGAGGTCATGATGCTGTAAAACATCAACATCTTGTTTAGGCTAGCACTACCTGAATGGTCAAAGTACATTAAAACAGGGGAGTGAGCTCTCACCACACCAGCCCAGTAGGAGGGCCACTACCTACCCAAACTAAGGAGATCTGGGGTGGATCTTCTTGTTCCTCCCCCCACCTCGCTCTTCTCCCCCAGCACTACCACAGGTGGAAAAATTTAGAGGAAACCATTGGTGTAGACACACTGCATAAGGCTAAATCCTCTAAATACCCAAACTCCTCAGAATCCTCTATAAATATAAAATACTAGAAACCTTTGACCCAAGAATTCCTATCTTTCTCCCAATGAGACTTAACTCAGCTTCTATTTAGGGTTCTGAGTCTGTGTAAACTCAGCTGCACCTAATTACCTCCCACTTGGGAATTATTTCCTGAGCTGACTCTGAACACCCCTACTGCTATTACCTCAGACCACTGGCTGCTCAGCCAGGGCTATTCTTATAAGAGTGGGGACCTCATCCAGAGGGAGCAGAATCACTGTTCATCCCATGAGAGGATGATAGTGTATTTGTTTTATTTTATGAAGAATTATATTTGAGTGCGATATTTTTATCTAGTGGCATCATTTTGTTTCATCGCTATATTATTTAATAAAGCCACCAGCACTCCTCTTTACTGCAGAGCTCTTTGATATAAATCAATTGCATTTTTGCTTTCAATTCCACTGAGGTGTATTGCTTTATATCTATATCTATAAAATATATTAATCCTTTAACCCAATTAAAATCATGCAATTATTCAAAACTAGTTGACAAGAAACTATATGTAGAATTCCATTCAAAACACATTCTTTCAAGGAAAAAGACCCTAAGATGACTATTGAAGTAATAAATTAAAAGAGAATATTCCTTAGCAAAGACAATAATTACAAGACAGAAAAATGCAATATATACGATGGGTGGCATATAAAAATGAACCCATTAGAAATTTCTTTATCTCTTTATGAAATTTTTTAAAAAATTAATCTAATCCACACTCCGGAAGAAGAAATCTGTCCAGAGTACTATCATCAGGATTTGAATCTTCTATGGTTAACTTGATTTCCTTTAGGTCTCAGGAGAACATTTAGGCATAATTAAAATAAAAGAAAACCTATGAATTTTGTTAATAGGTTAACCTTAATTTCACCAGAATTAGTACTGAAGATAGGAAATAAATGTTGAATATAAGGTCAACAGCTTATTTTATTATTTTAGTGGATCTAGAAAAATCAGGGAAAATAGAAATAGTATTTATTAATTGTGCACTACCATTAAATGTTCACATATCTCCTGCTGTCATACATCACGTATGCCTAACAGAACAGTTATATTTACTTAAAGGAAGAAGAACAAGCTTAACCAGTAAGAGGGCAATACAGAACGTTAAGAGACACATAAAATATTTTCCAAATTTTAAATAGATGTCTAAAATCAGCTGGAGACTTTACATAAAGATTTATCTTCAAAGAAGTTGTTTCCATCTTGACTAACAGACCCCCATATAGGTTTTCCCGCAAATTCAGTGTCTGCTTTGGTGTCTATAGTGGAGTTAGACTGGGCCAGAGGGAGGAGTTAGGAGGTACACAGTGACTTCTCTGCCCCACCTGGAGAATCCCCTTAAAATACAGTATACAGTATATTTTAATGAAGTCTTCCTCAAGGGTCTTGGGTTAGCCATGGCAGGTAGAGATGGATCGTAAATGGTTTGCAGGCCCACAACAGTTTTCAAAAATATTTTCCTTTCCCCTCACTTATTTTTAGTATATGTTAAATAAAATTTATAAATGAAAACTCATTTCAAGCTGAAATACAACTTTTCATTTTGAAACATTTAAAAAAAATGTTTCAAAGTGAGTGTTTTGTTGAAACTCACCCTTTCCCTCCAACAGTTTTGGTTTAGACAAATGGGCATTTTTGGATGAAAAAAGTGGCATCTGAAAATTTATGACCAGTTCTAATGGCACAGAGAGTTCCACTGAAGCTGCCATAAGGCTAAAGAGAAGATGCTGCTGGAGATCCTCTAGGTTTAGGATCTTGTCCTATTGTACATGGTAATCATGATGGGATCATATAGGGAGATACCTACAAGGGGATCCTTTCAGAGATATTCTCTCCCAGAGCTGCTGAAGGGGTTGATATGGGCCATTGTCTTTTGTTAATACCATACAGCCTCGTTGATGATTTTGAAGCAGAACTTACTTTTGAAGGAATTCCGATTAGGCATCAATGGCATAATATGGCCCCCGTTGGGTCCAGATTCCCTTACTCACACTGCGTATAATCTTACTCTGTGAAAAGAATGAGGAGTACTTGTGGCACCTTAGAGACTAACAAATTTATTTGGGCATAAGCTTTCGTGGACTAAAACCCACTTCATCGGATGCATGGAGTGGAAAATACAGTAGTAAGATATATATAGATATATAGATAGATAGATAGATAGATAGATAGATAGATATAAAGATGACAGTTGCCATACCAACTCTAACAAGGCAAATCAATTAAGGTGAGCTATTATCATCAGGAGAAAGAAAAAAAAACTTTTGTAGTGATAATCAGGATGGCCCATTTCAAACAGTTGACAAGAAGGTGTGAGTAACAGTAGGGAGAAAAATTAGCATGGGGAAATAGTTTTAGTTTGTGTAATGACCTATCCACTTCCAGTCTTTATTCAAGCCTAATTTAATGGAGTCCAGTTTGCAAATTAATTCCAGTTTTGCAGTTTCTTGTTGGAGTCTGTTTTTGAAGTTTTTTGTTGAAGAATTGTGACTTTTAGGTCTGTAATTGAGTGTCCAGAGAGGTTGAAGTGTTCTCCAACTGGTTTTTGAATGTTATAATTCTTGATGTCTGATTTGTGTCCATTTATTCTTTTGCGTAGCGACTGTCTGGTTTGGCCACTGTACATGGCAGAGGGACATTGCTGGCACATGATGGCATATATCACATTGGTAGATGTGCAGGTGAACGAGCCCCAGATGGTGTGGCTGATGTGATTAGGTCCTATGATGGTGTCCCTTGAATAGATATGTGGACAGAGTTGGCAATGGGCTTTGTTGCAAGGATAAATCCCACTGACTAGAGAATGTGTATAATGCACCAATAATTTATCATCATATAGGGACAAAGCTAAAATTTGGTGCATATGTATTCAGGTATTCTAAAGACTTATTATTTAGCTGTTAGGTCCTATCACCCTCAGTTATTGCCCTGTACACAGAGTAAGACTCAAGTGGAATTTAAAACTAATATTAATGTGGAATTCACCCCTTGCCCCCTGTTCCTAATAATAATAAATGGAGATATGCCAATCTCCTAGAACTGGGACGACCTTGAAAGGTCATCGAGTCCAGTCCCCTGCCTTCACTAGCAGGACCAAGTACTGTCCCCTGACAGATTTTTACCCCAGATCCCTAAATGACCCCCCTCAAGGATTGAACTCACAACCCTGGGTTTAGCAGGCTAATGCTCAAACCACTGAGCTATCCTTCTATATAAAATGTTCCTGCTCTCCTTTTCCCTCCTTCCTCCCCTCTGGAACATCTCCTTCTCTAATATTCAGCTACTGGGAATTTATTTCTAGTGCAGGATCTATCCAATCGCCCTCCATCTCCCTGTTATCCTCCCTATCATTTTACACACAACACACATACAATCCTGCATATGCACACAGAGGGACTTGGCATTTCCCGCAATCTACAAAATAGCCTGAAGTGAAAGACAAACATGATGCCTCAAGCAATATTGCTTGATTAACAGTGAACTGTTCTTTAAAGTGATCACATGAACTTTAATCTGAAAGATTGCTTTGAATTGTTAAGAATGAAATCTGTTGCTATGAGAGTTGTCAGACAACTGTGGTAAATTTAATGTGTGATAGATGATAACCTTTGTCGGTTTTAATATTGAATTCCCTGTTACTGATCCTAGTAAATAATCCTTACCTTCCCCTAGTGAATACCTGCTATATCCCAAAGCCCTAAACTATGCGTAAAGACATTTTAGTAGAGGCTTTTTCATGTAAAGCACACATACTATATAGATCTGACCTCATCGCTGATTGCCTTGGGCTATCTCCTGTATACCGTCTGTTTTCTAGATTGTCTCTTGAGGTTGTCATTATCTAACATTTGTAAATATTTCAGAAATTTGGGCCATGTATAATCAATTGCAAATGCCATGTACATATTATGTCCAAGGTGCAGTGGTGTTTAGACACCATTGTTTTCTCTTTTACTGTTCTTGGTGAGTCAAATTCTATAATGCACGATTTACTGTAATTGAAGCTATTTATAGTCATTTTAACCAAAAGACCCTGGATATTTATATTTGGTCCCAGTAAATAAATAAGCAATATGTGACAATATTTTAAATTGTGTTATTTTCTACTTTGTCACTGAACGGTATGGATTTTATTGATATTTTATACAAGTCTGTGCATGAAAATATTTCCTCTCCTGTTTCTATAAACTACAGGACCCTCCACTACAGAACAGCCTCTTTTCCTTTTAAAAATTGTAGGAAAATATTATAAATGATAAAGGTCACATCTATGTGAATTAGACTAAAAGTATTATATTTCTCCAGAACCTTAATATATATATATTTCCTTTTATCATATCAATGGTCATTTACATATATTCTGAAAAGTATCCTGTATAGAGTACAAGACCACACAATCCTACAAAATCTACTTGAAAAGTCTTGCATTGCCTGGATTTTGGATTGTTATTATTATTGTATACCTACCGTTGCATTCTTTTTTTTAGGAAGTAGACATCCCTTTTTGTAGATGAGCCTCAGTTCCAACATCATTTATTCTACGATCTAAGGCTATTGTGCATACGTGACTACATTAATCCTCTCTTATAATTACACCCACTACAACTTTACTTTCTAACACTGATAACATAAAGACTCCAGAAGATGCATCTCTAATCAGCATATAGTTAAGCAATGAGAGATGAAGGAATGAACATAATGATGTAAGAATGATGTGTCTTGGTGGTGTTGAGGCATGAGGTTGACAGATTTTTAAAACCGGTTTATATTATTGTTATTATTTAATTAACTCATTTCTCATAACTCATAGCATCAAATAATATATTTGTTTTCTGCTGATATTAGCCAGAGAGATTAGAGGGAGAGCGCCTTAAAATTCAGCTTAGCATGTTTTTATGTTCAGCAATGTGGATTTATACGTACATTTTATATGAAACACGCAGAAGTGGAGGCAATAATTTGTAAGTGACAAGAAAAAAGAAATCACAGTATTTTTTCTTTTCAAAATATTTAGTGTCTACAATTCATCTGTGAACCGAGTAAATCATGGCTTCTTCAAGTGCAAGGATCGAAACCAATTACCATTAGTGACCATCGGGTGCAGCCGATCCTTTCTGTCCTGTTGCCTGAATCTCAATGATCTCCCAAGTGTGCCCAGGCAATTTAACAGAAAGATCAATACACCACAGCAGTTAGCAGCAGCCTCTTGAAGTGCTTCACAAAACATGCTACATTTCTCTACCGAATAAATGTCAAAACATTCCAACAGCTACAATTCTTGGGAGAAATTGTTCTTGTGAAACATTATTGACATACTTTAACCCACATTTCCCGCTGCTCTCCAGCTTCCTACAGGCCAGTCAATTCCGATTTGGCAAGAGTCACATCGACACGTGTCCCCTGCTGACTTACTCCATAGGCATGAAAGATATCACGATCTGGTGCAGGAGTTCTGGGTGTCAGGGGTCAGTGGTCTAGCTCTGACCCAAGGTCAAGGTGACAACAACCTCTCTCCTGAGACTTCTCTTCATCTCTAATATGGCCTTGGAGCCGATCAATATCATTACAGAGCCTGCCTTTCTAACAGACAGTACCACCTGATCTAAGCACTCCTAGACTACTACTTGTAAGCTCTCTGCTTAAAAATGTCTTCATTTTCCCATTGTACTGTAAAATAGCTGCATTAAAGCTGGCACTGGCTTTGTTTCATTTGTTTAAAGTGGTAAATTAAATTGATTCTTTTCACTTTATAATGGCTTTCTGCATCTAGGGTGAGTTTCCTGACCTCCCACATTTTCATACCAGTTGGTTTGTGTATGCTGTAGGTGCTTCACATTACTTACTACTTTCTCACAGAATGTGTCCTTTGTGTTAAAGGCAGCATTTCTCATTTCTAGGGGTTGTTTTGCCGTCCTCTATCTTCCCCATTTGCTTTCAGTAATTATTTGCTCTTTATTTCCTTCTAGCCTTTGGGAGAGAGAACACTGCTGATGGACCTATGAGACAGATATTTTTTTTTTTGCTTTAAAGTGCAACATTCCTCCCAATTTTGTTATGCCATAGAGGGTTAGAGCATTGTATGAAGTAATTACACACATGAACAAGCTGATAACCACTGAGATAGTCAAAGCTTTTATCATCTGTTTACAAGGACTGAGGAAATTTCCAGTGCAACATCCTGCACAGCATGCGGCTTTCTTACTGAAAGCTCAAGCATGATGCCCAGCCGCAAACCCAATGCAGAATTTTGTACACTGGAATTTACTTTTCTGTACAAAAATCACAAGATGAGAACCACTCCTGGTTGATCTATGTATCGGTAGGAAGAGCAGGTGTTTCTATTATCTGTACAATATAACTAACAAACAAAAATCACCTAGGACCAATAACCCTCTGGGCAGGCAAGGGCATCCCACATCCCTGCCCCCAAATGACCTGATCAAGTTATCTTCAAACCAGCTGAGGATCACGCCCAGGTCTCTCCAGAGGATAGGTGGAATAAGTGGGGAGATCAGTAGGAGTGAAGAGGAAATGGGGGTGGGAAAGAAAATAAATGTGGACAAAAAAAACAGATGCTGAACATATCATTCCCTTTGCTTGTTTACAGGACACTTTCCCACTCCAAATCATGTAGTCATTTTTTTAAATGTTGTTATCTATTTAGATTGAAACATTTTAGGGGTAGTCTTAGTTGCTTGTATAGCACCTAGCACACCTTCAAAAGAATAACAAATAATATAGTAGCGATAGAAAATTCCCACTGTAGGAGTTACATTCTGCTCCTCTAATACTTTGTTATCTGACAGTAATAACATATAGCATAAGACTGTTTGGGCACCTTACGCTGAAGCACAATCCTCAGTCTCAGTTGTATGTGTATTAAGCGAACCCTGCAGCTGCAATTCTGTGGGTAATTCCACGTTACAAAATACTGATCCTCCAGTGGCTTTTACATCAAAAATTCACAACTGCAGACAGGAATCCTAGAGTCCTGAGAGAAGCGAAAGGTGTGAGCCTTACAACCATATCCCCATTTCCCTCTGTTCATTCCTTTGGGCCTGATTCTCCTATCATGTACATTAGGTTTATACCAGAGCAACTCCATTCACTTGAATGATGATAATCCCACTTTACACCAATGTAAATGAAAGGAAAGTCAAGCTCTTTGTCTCCTCAGCAGCAGCCCACAGGGATGTTGTAATCCCTGGTCTTCTCACTGCTGCTTAGGGAATTTAGAGAGTAGCACAAGGGTAGAAAGGAGCTCAGGTGCCTGTATATGAAAACAGGCACAAGAGTTTCTAAAGCAAATGCTGAATACATCCACAGAGGAAAACTACCTCCCTGGAAAAATCTCTCACTCCCATGCCACAGGCACTGTAAAATTACCTCATAACAATTCTAGTGCAGCACACATGTATTAGCCTTCATAGACTAGACCCGGAAAACAGTAGCTGGATGTTGAGGGGCCCTAGCTAATAGTTGTCTCAGGTGTTACTATTTCCTCTTTCTCACATCTCCTGCCTGCACAAGTCCTCAGTGACTTCCATATGTTGTGCCCTTGCAGATATGCAATGGCACAAAGAATGCAATGCAGAAGAACATTGTCTACAGGCCAGACAACACAGCAACTTTGTACGTAAGAGGCAATGTAGAGAGGTGAGCAGGGAGAGACACCACACTTCACCAGGGATATCAACAGAGTGGCAGATATGGAACATGGAATTGTTAAAGTTTCTTACTAAGTGAAGTCTGCACAGCAACTTTCTTCTTCAGATTGGAGCAGCTTCATGCCTGCCATCATTTTATACCAGGTGTACTCAGTCATGCAGTTGGAGAATAAGTGCTGTGTAGGTATTTGCTAACTGTGCATTGTTTTGGCTCAGCTATCGCCATTTGGAGTTTACACTTCAGTTAACATAGCCAGATAACATAAATGCAACTACTCTTACAAAGAGGCAAAGTGAATACTGGCTGCAGGTTTAACACCTACTTTACACCAATTTTACCCAGGCTTAGCTGCCTACACCAAGTGCAGAACAGTGGAAAACAGAGCCCCCTATATTTGGAAACATTAAAGGAATCTAGAACAATCTGAGATGGGTTTTTTGTTTGTTTATTTTCTCCCCCTTGTACAGTGTTGTCAAACAAACTTGCATCACAAAATTGGTTGGATGCATTATAGATGATTTTCCTTACTCTGAAACAAAGACTCCTGTTCTCTAAATCTATAGTTTCTATGCTTTTATAACTCGGATGAGAAAATTTACTGCTGCTCTGTTCCCAGCCCAGGGAAACAATGTTATGAAAGTGAGCAGAAAGATATTTTTTGAATATCAAACCAGGTAGAAGGTTTGGGGTCCTTCTTTTGAAAGAAAGCAGATAGACTCATAGACTCATAGACTTTAAGGTCAGAAGGGACCATTATGATCATCTAGTCTGACCTCCTGCACAATGCAGGCCACAGAATTTCACCCACCCACTCCGGCAATAATCCTCTCACCTATGGCTCAGCTATTGAAGTCCTCAAATCATGGTTTAAAGACTTCAAGATGCAGAGAATCCTCCAGCAAGTGACTCATGCCCCACACTGCAGAGGAAGGGGAAAAACCTCCAGGGCCTCTGCCAATCTACCCTGGAGGAAAATTCCTTCCCAACCTGAAATATGTTCCCCTTGAAAGGGGATGCTAAAGATGTACCCCTTGAAAAACAAAGTCTAGTTAATTTAATTGTGTGCCTATATATATTGGGAAACCTGTAGTTGTAATACATGTAAAAAGGAACTTCAATATGCAATAAAAACAGCCAGAAGTAACAGATTTATAGATTGGTCTGCAATGTCAATTCTAAGTTAAGAGAGGAACTTTTTAGAGGAACAGTTAAAGCCATCAGTGGAGAGTCTGAAAAAAGAAAACCAATTAATAGAGATCTCTTTTTTCCCCAAGTCACATATGTTACTCACATAAGAGCAAGGTGTTTTATATCACATCCTGCAATGCAATACACGACAATGAGGGAATTTCCATTTTGTATTCTCTTAATCAAGGGTTCAGCATACAATACAAAAGATAGCAGATATGGATTGAGTTTCCCACCCCCACCCCCCCTTTTAAGCATGTTCAAATTTTCTTTTCTTTTGTAAAAATTACATTTTTACAAAACAGAGGCTAACTGAAATGTGAAAAGCACTTCGAACATGTCTCTCTTCCTCCTTTTCTGCCTTGGTGAACTGCCACAAACAGAGAATCCAGCTGTAGCAAAAAATGGAGCTGCTCTCATAGAACTAGCTGGGAAAGTCATATAGACTATTTTAGCATTCTAATGGTATATTTCACCCTCAAGTCTCGTTGGGAATGTGTCTCCGTATCAGGACCATCATCATTTGTATTTTAAAACTTAAGTAGTTTAGTTTGAGAATCTAAGAAGTTACTGAGACATCCAGAGTTAAGCTCCATTAAACTCTTTGACCTAAACCCCTATGAACAGCCATTAGTTCAGCGGGAAGAACATTATTGTGCCAGCACACAGTGTGAGTACAAATTCTTTTCTCTTTTTCTGCCTCCCCCTTTCCCCCAAAGTATTATGTTTTATATGAAAAAGCAGAAACTATGTGAGGCCCTAATGGATTATCAGATGAAATATGATCACCAATGGTTATGTATTATTGTTAATGTTTCATTAGTTGCAGCAAGATCAGACAGAATGGTTGGCTTTGCTCTGTGGTTTACTGACTTTTGCTAGGTTTTTTTTTTTAAATCCATTATTTAATTATTTCCATTCTTAGATTCAAATGTAAAGTTTTTTTCAACTTCTTCTTTGTAATTTTTTTTTAAAAACCTTTCTTTAAAACCCTCTTGACATAAGCAGAGATTTCAATGGAGATAGTTGGAACGGAAGGGGAGAATGACCTTGGCAAATATAAAGGTTCATGACAGGGAGACTGCTCCTTGTTCTTCGATGAAGACACAGCCGCAAAATGAGGACTGACATGCATGGAATTAAGCTGCAACTTTTTTTAAACTTTAACACAGAGGAGGTGTCCTACCCACCCTTGAGCCATACTCTCCTACACCTTGCACTTAATTGGTTCCAGTGCATGGATTACAGGGCTCCTTACCATATAACCTGTAACTAGTGTCCGGGTTATAGGGTTCTTTACCATATAACCCATAACACAGGGTAGGCTCTCCTCAGCCTACCCTCCAGGACTCAACTATCTCTCTCATAGAACTGGAAGGACTTTGAAAGGTCATCGAGTCCAGTCCCCTGCTTTCACTAGCAGGACCAAGTACTTTCCCCTGACAGATTTTTACCCCAGATGCCTAAATCAAGGATTGAACTCACAACCCTGGGTTTAGCAGGCTAATGCTCAAACCACTGACCCGTAAGGACCATGAGGTCTGATGTTGGCCCACAAAGACCACAAGGTCTCACGCTATCACATGAGCCCAAGGCTTAACACCAAAATTCCAGGTCTTTTACCGCTGGGAACTGTTGATTTGTTCTCTTAATCACATTGGAAACTGGCCACAGTGAGTGCCAGTGGCTAGCTTGGTCACTCCCTACCCAACCACGCACCCTGTTATCACAACAGCTGCCCAGTCCATGCCTGCACATGCTGTAGCTGTATGTCAGCACCTCCGTCTGACAGATATACACCATCATCTCTGAAAACTTCCGGCTGATTGTCATGGATGTCCCTTTGCTGTATTACTGAACCCCCTTTCTCCAGACTATCTTGGTGATCCCCTTATTTACTTTCTTTCTAGTCTTGTCCACATGGGCTGGGTCTGCTCCCAGGCCTTGCCTGCCAGTGAATGCAGACTTGGCATGAGCTGATCCCTCTTTTCTGGATGAGAACAGCTTCAGCCCTGAAGCCCAGCTGAGATCCCACTGCCATCCTCGCTGCCCTCTTGTGGGCCCACAAATCTAAACATTGTGTATGCTCTGGGTAGTTTCTGAAACAAACAAGCACATTGGGTTAGATATGTTTTGCCATTCCTTGCCATCTTTTCCTTGGTGCGGATATAAGTCCTGTAACAACTTGATTTCCAGTGCCCTATTGCCTGCTCCTGCCTCCGGGGAAAACCCTCTGCAGCTGCTGATGTCACTGCCCTGTTCCTGAAAGAATGAGTATCAGATTTACCCGGGTCATGACCACAGTAGCACAAGGTTTTTCTCAGTACTGCACTGAATTGGTACCTTGTCAGGAAACTCCATCATCATGTGTGAACGGAAGGCTTGGCTGCAGGCGCTGGATTTTTAGTGAGGCTCTTCTCTCCTTTACTCGTCTGCACATTCCTTCAATACCACAAAATCCCCCACACTTCCCTTCAAGTCTGTTTTGAGAATCGTAAGTGCAGGTACCCTACTCCTGCAGATAACTGCACATCTACTATGTTTAATGCATACTGGGACCCGTCCGCAGCAGCCATAGCTCATTCCATCTCAAAGAGCCATCGAAGGGAACAATAGATGCTGCCTTAAATAAAATGGTCTCCCACAGCTGGATCCTCAGGCAAAGACTTTGATAACTCCAACAGGATTTCCAATGTTATGGGCAATCTGTCATTCTTCTGGTGCCCACCTGCCTACACCTCATCTACACTTCTCAGAGTTTCTTTATTATGAAAGGCCCACATGGGTGTGGGAAACCAGTCAAACCAACTCTAGGAGGACGGGCCCGCTAGCTGGCTAGAGTTAGTGAAGAGAGCCCATTTGCAGTGAGTCAAAGACACCACATATTTCACCACCTGATGTGTTGGTATGGGCCACCCCAAAGAAGCCCTTCCTGTCTCCTAAATTCTGTGAACTCTGAAAGGCTGGCTGGCCTTATAGGTCCTCAGAGTCTGCAGGGCAACCGAGTCTTCAACTAGTCCCACCGCTGTCATGAGCTAAGATCCCAGAGCTGTTGGGGCATCACCTGTGGATCTCTGCTAGAATACCCAGAATCTGTTGTCCTGATATCGAAAGAGAATCTTCAACACCATTATCCACTCCCAGGACAAGCACTGTGTGAGAGGATGTTAAACCACAGTCAGTGTAAAACAAAGGTCCTCACCAGCCTCGTGACCTGAGCTGTCTTAGCCAACTGCCTATTTACAATATGGACCATGGGTTGGTTGCCACACCAGAAATGGACCTTCTTGTTCTGAAAGTTTTCTCCCCAAATAGTGACTGCCACCAATATAGGAAAAAATTCAAGGAAAGGTGATGTCCCCTGTAGTAAGCTGAGCCTCCCAGCTTTCTGGCCACCTCTGAGCATACCACTCCCCTTGAAAGTAAACCCCCAAATCTATACCTTCCCAAGAGTCAGATTGTACCTGCAGCTCAGTCTTGAGCAACCAGTCTGGACCCATTTTGAAACCCCCATTTAACTCATCCAGTGTATGTTTCCTACACTTCTAAGTCTTCCTTCATTTCCCTTGTGTCAATCTGATAAAGTGGTGGGAATTTTGCATTCCAGAGGAGCAGATGCCAGATGAGCACAAAATGCCTAACCAGGAGCCACCAACTGTCATGCACATTTTAGGTGCCCTATAGCCACCTGTAGTTCACTCAGAGTAATTTTCTTTGCTCTTACCAATTCTAATTTCTCTGTAGATAATGTAGAAACCACAAACTGAGGCCAGTTCAATGCCCGAGTCTGTTAAACTTTAGGCAGGGCCTTCTGTTTTTTCTGTAGCAAGGGGGACCCCAAAGCATTCAGCTAGGATCTGAAATGAATGGAGCCAAAAGAGAGTCCACACAGCGCCTTCTCTGGGCTAAGTCCTGGGAGCTGTGGAATGCTGGCCAATCAGCACCCCTCTTCCCTAACTGGCCAATGGTGCCAGAGAATCCCAGCTCATGTTCTTTACTGACCTAAAAACAGAGAGGTTCCCCCTCTTCTCACCATGCTACTTGGGCTGCCTGCAATGTCTACAAGTCAGAATATAAGTCTCATTTTGTGTGCTAAAATTTTAATACCTCACATGTCACGAATGCCTCAGAATCCATTGTGGGTTATTTTTTTGTTTGTTTCAGGAAGTGAAGAAACATTGATTAGAAACTAGAATTAAAATGATGGTAATAGTTTTTTCATTGAGGTTTACTGTGCACGTTCTTAAATTCTGGTTGGCAGCTTGCATATTCCAACGTCTGAAAATTAATTTGGAAGTAAATAATGTGAATACAGGGACTGATCATGTAGAAGAAGGACTTTAGCTGTACAGGGAGATGAATGGGGGAACCCACAGCAAACCAAAATACAGAGATAATTCACTGGGCCAAAGTAGGTGTTGATGTAATGGTATGTATGTGAATGAAAATCTAAATGAGTTTAAGCTCATGGAACTTGCATGTAAAGAGAGCAGAAAATTGTTCTACTCAGAAAAGCAATTAACAAGGGACTGTAAACTAACTATAGAGGAGCCTGGTTTAGCTTACTGTCTATCTTCAAACAAATTTGTATTGGGGGCTTCCCTGTGACAGCGCTACCCGCAGCCATCTTAGCTTGTAAGTTATACTTGTTTACATTCACTTACACAGACTAACCCACAAATAACACTTATGCAGACATTTACAAAACCTCTGAATCTGTACCATTAGGAGAGGACTGAAAGGCAAAGTGGGCCAGGTGTTTAATGGCTGATAGACCTGGTCTACAGTGGTTTACTTAGCTATTCTGGCAAACACCCTAGTGTCCATTCCCTTATGCGAGCAAAAAAGTCATTTTGCCGATATAATTAATTGCATTTGGGGAACTGGCATAAGTTATACTGGCAAAATAACTCTTTGGATACTCCTACTCTCCACTGGGAGGGTTTTCTGCTTTAGTTCTACCAGTATAGCTATACTAACAAACCCTTTCTACTGTAGACAAGACCTAAAACAAAAAGGAGTATTGATTTAGGGAGAGCAAAGCTGAAATGATGATGGTAGAGATAGAGTGAAGATGATGAGAAAAATAAGTTGAAGTGATTAGTTGAACAGATTACGTAGTTCATATGCTGACAGAAGTTTGTAGGTCTGGCCATCCAGTTTATCTATTGTCAGTCAGAGGTATGATGAGGCATGGTTTGTGACTGACAGCTGTGCTGACAAAAGCCCCTAGTGTAAATACACTTTTATCAATATAGTTTATTTCTCTCGAGTGAAGGCAGGACTGGAATAAGCTAGTTCGGCAAAAGTGCAGTTTTGCTGGTATAAACTCAGAGCACTTTACTGGTTTATTATACAGGTAGACCAATACTGCAAAGGACTCCATGTGTAGACATGACCCAAGAGATGACAAGGGTCTGATTTTGATTCCATTTACACTATATTTACTGAAGTATAACTCCTTCAACTTCAATAGTGTTACTTCTGATCTACACCAGTGTAAGATAAGAATCAGGCCCCAAGAGCGCCCTGTTCAGAAGAAAAATTATAGGCAATGTGACCAAAGGAGAAGACACGACATGCATATCAATGTCTCCAAGAAATGATGAGACTAGAAGAGGAAAGGTCAATAGTATCGACAGTTCTGGAGAAGGCCAGCGGAAGTATTATTAGGCCTATATTTTACAAACCATTTCAGACTGGATGATGATGAAAGAATGAAAGAGAGAGGATTCAATTTTATGTCTTACAGTGGTACCTCATCTATACCCGGAGGCACAAAATCCTTCAGAAAGAAGATAGCAAGGCACAGTTTCCTCAGAGAGCAATAGTGAAATAAGAATCCTTATTTAATGTAGGGCCCAATAGACGTCCTCAAACAGAACTCAGACCCTGGTGTTAGATAGTTCCCATAGAAGTGGGTCACTGAGTTGCAAGTACCAACATGCCTCACTCTTCTGGGAATCCCACAGCTGTCTGGCCCAGCCTGCACATTCAGCACATCTATCAAGAGATGGGGTGGAGCTAGGGAACCCAGAAGATCTGCTGGTATCTCCCAACAGAGTTCTAATAATTATACCAAGATCTAATATAGTGCTTTCCAACATTGGTTTCAAAGAGCCCCAGCCTGAGTTTAAAGCTACCCTTCCCTAGGACCACCACTGATGAGGGTGACAGCTGTCTCCCCTGGGTGTGAATCCTCCCCTTCAGGTGTAGTTGCACTTCAGATACAGAGGAATGAAAACCGCACTCTCCCCAAGCCCAGAGTGTAAATCAAGCCCATAATACTTAGAACTTTCTTTATTTGTACTTTGCAGTTTTTCAGAATCTTATTTCTGAAGTCAGCAATTGTGCTTCTCTATAAAACGCAGAATTTCAGAATTTGAGACTTATCACACAAGAGCTCAATAATGGTCTGCGCTTTGAAATATCACCTTGTTCTGGATACTAAAATTTAATACTTTACTTCAATCAGAAGGGACATTGGCCTATGATGTTGTCAAGCCCCATAATATAGGAAATGCAAAAAGGCTGACAACGAAACAGCATGTTGCTTGTGGAATCAAGAAAAGCACTTTTCCCTTTTAAAAAACACCAAGACAGCAGGTTTTTTCTTCCTTTTTGACAGTTTACAAAGCATGCTTGCATATTGTCTGACTGATGAAATAACAGGCCGAATATCTGGTTTTCTTATCATTGTGGAAGACTATTTAGAAACACTTTTTTTT
This sequence comes from Chelydra serpentina, assembly GCA_037349315.1. NCBI lineage: Eukaryota > Metazoa > Chordata > Testudines > Chelydridae > Chelydra > Chelydra serpentina. The sequence goes on from JBAIAC010000004.1 coordinate 112,608,171, forward strand.
TCAGGCTATTGTCATTAAACCTTCTTTGCACATATCTAATAACTTTTCAGACTATCTAGTTGATGAACACAGCTAGAATCTCCAGTTCACATTTAGGCAGAATAATTTAGCAAATGACTATTTGAAGCAACTGTCATGTATGGGGTCTTTTCCTTGTTTCTTTTCATATCCTGGCTGACTTGACTACCAAAGTGCCTGTAAGTTTAAGCACTGTTTTTGATGAGCAGTTTGCTCTTCTTACCATTTGAGTTAGAGATACGCTTCAGCATTGGTAGCAATGCAAAGATGGCTTCAAATGGTAAAGTCACATACATGTGATACTGACATCCCCAAATTAATTAGACAAGTGGAGAAAAAACAGTTCTAAAAAAGAGGCAACACTGGAAAAGGCAATATTGTAAATATGTGCACATTTTAATACAGTTTAATTTTACACCTTTCAAAGATGGCTATAGCATAATGCGTCTAATACACCCCTAGAATACAGTTATCATACACAACCATGAGAATCACATCTATTGTACAACCAAAAATGACCAAGGGTTTCTCAGCTCCCTGTTGTATATTTTATCACGAAAAAACTTAATTCTTGGTTTTTACTTCCAAGAAGTCAGTGCTAATTGTTCTGCAGCACTTTTCTAGTAGGTAGCCTACTCAGAGAGGTGGTTCTCTTGCATTGTGTCCTAACAGTGAAGGGTACTGTGATGGGGTTTATCAGCCCCACATTGGTACAGCAGGGTTAACCCTTCTTTCTTAGTCGAGGAGGCCATGCCCCCCTTCCCCTCCTCCCCCCCCAGCTCTGCTGGGCATGCTCCAGCAGAAGCCAGGATACAAAAAGCAGCAGAGCAGCTCAGTCTGGTCTGACCGCTGGCAGGGAAGGAGGTGTGTCGATAGCTCCTGGGAGAGGACCGCCTGCACTCCAAGATGCGGAGGACAGCCAGGTGAAGACGGACCCCAGCAACCAGGCTCGGTACGTCGCGGAGGGTGGAGAGACCGGAGAGTCCCAGAGACATTCAACTGCAGAGACTCAGGTAGGAAGTGACCCAGGGAGGCTTTACGGGGAAATGGTTACAGAACTGGATGAAGGCTTGGCGTGTTTCGGCAGGACCTCTGCTGAGCAGGTGGCAGGTAACCCCGCCACTGACAGGGCCCTGGGTTTCGACTTGGGGGAGAGGGCGGGCCCAGGTCCCCCTATCCTGGCCACCATTCAACCTGGGGTGGTGGCCCAACTCACTAACATTATCAACCCTGGCCAGTGGGTCGCCCTGCCCTGACAGCAAGGGCTATAGTATTGACTCTGGCCTTTGGGCTCAGTCCAACTCCTGTTGAAGTCAATAGGAGTCTTTCCATTGACTTCAGTGGGAATTCGATAAGTCCCAAGACAAGCACACACATTTTAAAATAATCCTTCAATTCACCCCTCTTCTTTTATCCCACCACCCAAGAGGTGCTGTCACTCCAGGAAGACATGGTGATGTGCTGCAGTTTCTAGTTTGTGGTTCTCACCATCCTGTCCTTTCCTACGAGGGAACCATTCTGCACACTTGTACTTGTCTTTTCTGTATTCTGCAACCAAGGAAGGCAATGTTGTGATAACTTAAATATGTGTTCTTCCTTTCCATCTGACAGTAACACTTATTATGTACACAGCACAACACAAAACATTGGTAATAATTGTATGCATTCTTATTATTGTCAATCTTAATAAACATACTTAAAACACACGCAGTATATACTTGTTTTAACTTCTTTAATGATGCTAGAACTATGCAAGGTTTCTAATTATAGACACGCATTTTCTGTTGCTTTATGATTATTTGTATGCTTCCCCTTTGCTTCATCAAGCTTAGTTTTCTATAAAGACAATGAATGTGTTTTCCAGAAGTGTAATTATACAGAACTGCTCACCTCATACACAGTCTCATACACAGTGAGCTCCCTTTTATACTTGATTTTACAGCTGGGAAGGAAAAGTAAAAAAGCAGGTCAAGAGACTAGCCTCAGGTCACACACAGCAAGAGAGTGGCTCAGCCTATATCTGATCGTGATTAAACAACCATTAGAAATCCAGGAAATCCAGAGTTAAAGGTTAAACTTAAAAGTAGTCCAAACATTTAAAAGTATTAAAATGGACAGTTAAGAAAACAAAACAATCTTAACTCTGTCCCTGCAGCAACATCAATCTCCCGTCTTCTGTTCTTTCAGACCTTCTTTGTAGAATGTGTTATTTTGGGATCAAGGACTTGTCCTTATACTTTTGAGAAGTCTGCAGTCCATGTCTGTGGCAATCTTAAATTTGAGGAAGACACTGTACTTATACAAAATGTGGGTGTAATACTGAAAATATACACCGCATTTTGGTTTTATACTTGGTTTAATACATACTTTTACATAGTGTGTGATGCTTCACCAACAGCCTAACCTTTGCTGCTTTCTTCTAACTGCTATAATTTAATTATCTGGATTAAGAGATTAGAAAATTTGGCCCAGATTCACAAAGATACTTAAGTGCTTAAATCCCAGTTTTATGCTCCATTGTGATCCATAAAACTCCTGCTCAGTTGCATCCTCTCTCTAGGCATATGGACTCCTACGCCCCCGAACAATACATGAACCAAGGTCAGATATGCATTTTTCCAGCTCGTTGTGGGGTTCAATCTCATAGGTGTGTTCAGAGGCACTCTACCGGATTGGTTCCCATTTCAAACCTGGCTACAGGAGGAGGTAGCAGTGGTACCCACCTTATAACTTTTAGCCCAGTGGTTAGAGCACTCCCTTGGCATGTGAAAGACCCACATTCAATTTCCCCCTCTGCCTGAGGAGGAGAAAAGATTTGAACAGGGCTGTCCCACACCTTTCAGGAGAGTGCTCTCTTCATTGGGATATCCAACCGGGAGATGTGTGGGCCCCTCAATCCTTCTTGCTGAAGATATTCCACTGCATATAAATACTAAAGACCCAATGGAGTAGAGAGCCTGGACTATCAGTCTTGCACCTCCCAGATGGGTGAACAAAACACCAGGCTACAGAGTCAGTCTTGCTCTCTGGTCAAATGACTCTTTAACTCTGTGTTTAAAGACAATTGTATAACTGGTGGCAACTGGAGTTTTAGGCTCAGATCCAGCAAGGTATTTAAGCACGTGACTAGCTTAAAGCATGTGAGTAATCCCACTGAAATCAATTAGAATACCCACTTGCTTAAAATTAGTCATGTGCTTAAGTACCTTACAGCATTAAGACCTTAATGAAGTTGGGAAATAATTGCCTCCATTGTAGAGCATACAGTGTAGAGTCAGGCTGATTGTAAAGAAGGGCAGAGTCAGTGCAACCACTGAATGACTAAATATAAATCTTTCTAGATGTTGTGGTCACTGATTAGAGTCAACTGTTTATTGTGAATAAGGGTGTCTTAATGCAAGCTTGGTTCCCCTCCCCCCCACTTTTTTTTCTTTTGTCTTGTAATCATGTTACTTTTTCAGTAAAATTGATTTGTTGCCTTTTAAATCTTACATTTATTTTTTAAGTTACCTCAGAATTTATTTAGCACTCCCCACACCAGTATTAACACTCTTTTCTTAAAGAACTTGATCCAAAGCCCACTGAAGTCAATCTGAGTGACTTCAATGGGCTTTGGATCAGGTCCATAGAAAGTATAAGAAATTCTTCAAGGATCATGCTTTATATCTTATCTAAAAGTCAGCACTTCCAGCAGAACCCCGTTACACCAGATTTACTACAAATGTTGTCACTTTAAATCACCAGTACTAATTTCTGCACCACCACCAAATAATTTGTTCCTTAGAGTCTTCCCACTGAAGAACTGACCCAGACCAAACCTGTTTAGTTTGTGAGATCTGGCTGGATCATAGCATGAGGTGATATAGTTGCAGGCCCTCCAAACCTTGAAAACTCCTTGTTCTTTGTCTGCTCTAAACATTCATTCCTGCATTCTGTTACAGGAAAAAAGGGATATAGATTTATACAGAATGAATGATGGTGGAAAAGAGAAATGGGGTAAATATGGGGTAGCAGTTAATTTTTCTGATAGACCTTTCCAATTATGTGAGGAGAATGCATCATTAATGGTAATTTCAAATACTTTGATAAATAAAATTCCCTGGACAAATTCTGGCTACAAATACTGGTTAGTGAAATAATATAGGTGCTTTCTCTATTTCCAATGTGATCTCCATCCTATTATGCAGAGATATAAAGCGATAGGGTTTCTTTTAAAGTGAACATAACAAACATACTTTGACACCAGTTTAGAAATAATCGGTGAGAAAATTGTACAACATCCACACAGACAATTTTCATCGGATGCATGTGAGTAGGCTTTCAAATGTGTTTATTAGGAGTAAGCATTTTGGAAACAAAGCAAAACTAACATTTGCTCCAGCTTGTTTTAATTTCTTTTGATTTCTGGGACAGTAAGACTTGAGAAGGGCAGAAGAGAATAATATGTCCAGGGCATAAACCTCAACATCTCAAAAAAAGGAAAAGCAGCAGTATGTAGGCAGTAAAGGATACATAAAGCAGCATACATTAGACCCCATCAGACAGAACCTCTAAGATCCTGAATTTATCAAATGACAACATTCATTTTGTACTATGTAGAAGACAACAAGAAAGTCAGCAACTTAGTGTGCTGACATTGCAGTAAAACATGATTTTAATTAGCTCACACAGAGGACACATTGAGGAAAAAGTGACATTTCATTGAGGAATATACTATTAAATACAACCCTCCTTGACCTGCCATTTATCAGGGTGAAAACCAAAATCACATGACTAGTTGTGTCTTTCTCATTGTCCTTTGAACCCTGGAAATGCATAGCTCATTTGCAGAAACATGGAGCCCTCCCAGTTGCTTGACATACACTTCTATACAGTAGCTATGCATCGCTGCAGAACAGGAGGCACAAATCTTTATAGCGGCGCTGATTTGAATGCTGATATAACTGCGTGACCGACAGTTTAATTACTGAAGTAGCTCACCGAGAGCGCTCAGAAAAAAAGAAGTACCTTATTTCAAAACAGAGCCAGCCTGTCCTCCTCAAATTAAAATATTTTACTTCACAGAAATGTGCAAAACCAATATAGAGTGATAAATTTAGAGTTAGTGGGATGCCAAACTAATGTTTAGGCAGAGGCTATCTACAAATCCGGAGGTCTTGGAATGGCTCTGTTTGTTGCTTTTAATAAATCTACTGATTAGCCTTATGATAAATAACTGTTTAACAAGGGTAATCAGTAGAGTTATTAAAACCAGCAAACAATGTCATTCCAGGATCCTGGATTGGTAGCCTGTGCCTTTCATTAGTTTGGCATCCTGGAATGAGGGGCGGGGTGTGTGTGTGTGTGTGTGTGTGTGTGTCTTGTATTCATTTCTTACCTCTGCTAAAGTCTTCCCATATCTTTGGGCTTTCCCATAATTTCTCTGGGCCTCAGTTCCCCATCTATAAAGTGGGGATTAAAACACTTCCTACCTCAAAGAGGTGATGTGAGGATAAATCCATTAATACATGTGAGATCCTCAGATACGATGGTGATGAGTGTCATGGAAAATCCTATGAATAAATAAAATCAACTGTGAGTGCCTGCGGCTCTGGGAGCTGCTGCCAAGGTTGTGCATCTCTACATTTCCCTTACTGCAGGAGATGTGGCTTAAAGCCAATATCCAGTCTGAGATCAGCTCCTTCAGAACTGTAGCTTTTTCTATGGGGACCCACAGAATAATTTAAGTAATCAGAGTCTGAATAAAATCTTTATTACAGTAAAACTCTGATCCAACGAGGGATGGGGGAAATCTGTTATGCCAGTATTTTTAAAAAAATATACTTATAAACCTCTTCAGTATTCTCCCTTTTTTATTCCCTTGGGACTTTTTTCTTGGTTGAGTCTTTATTCACGTGTTCTAACAAGTCTAATTTCTATGTATTTGGCCATAGAGTTTCCCCGGGCTTTTTCCTTAGTTTCTCTGCTGCACAAGTGAAGTCTGATGCAGCCATCATAATTGTTTTGTGCACTGCTTTGGCACAGCATGGACTGAGAGCTCTGGCACTGACGTGACAGCACAGACATGGAGAAGGGCGTTCCCACAGAAGAGCTGGTGTTTGCTGTAGTGTTTAGTAAGCTAGCCTTCTAAATCCTTCACCGCTTGGCAGCTAAACCCAACTGAATAGGCCTGACTAATTGGTGAATGGGCACCATACCATCCAAACGGTACGCAGCCAAGAGACTATGTATGTGCATGGTGTCTAGGTTGACCAGACAGCAAGTGTGAAAAATCAGGACAGGGGGTGGTGGGGGGGAATAGGTGCCTATATAAGAAAAAGACCCAACAATCGGGACTGTCCCTATAAAATCGGGACATCTGGTCACCCTAATGGTGTCTGATTTTACTGGTGGCAGGATTCCCAACTGAGAATGTCCAAATTACTTTGCTGAGTTTGTAACCCTATGGTAAAGGGAGTGTTCTATTGCTAATGTAGTTCTGGAGCGGATTAACCCTCAGGAAAAACTAAACCAACTAAACGAACTCCTATAGCCATTTGGCAAGTTTGAAGCCCTGTGAAAAGGGCGGGGGGTGGAGTGAAGACATGGGGTTCCAGTGGGGTTCCAGTGGAAAGATGGTTCTGAACAAGATTCCCTACCCCAGTTAAGGATTGTCTGCATAATGAAGAAGAGACTGTGGATTTGGAACAAATCCTGAACATACCTTCTGCATGCACAAATGTGTGTGTGACATCTGGGTGGTTCAATAAAAATTATTTCAGTACTAATGTCAGTCACAAGACAAAAAGAATTAAAAACATGCTAACGTGGGGCCATATTTTATGCTGTGCACACGCCTTGTCCTGGGGGAAGCACCAGGGTGTGGAGGTACTGGGGGGAAGTGTATAGACTGAACTATCTTCTGGAATGGTGCCTGCCGGCATGGCCCTGCTTCCTCACAGTCCCCTTTGCACTGATGTTTACATTGTTGGAAAAGTTCCTGCTCTTTCCTGAATGCAGGAACCGCAGTTGTCCCAGGCTCTGTGTACTATACACAAGGGAGTTGAGTTGAGGAAAGGTATTGAGTTGCGGAAAGGGATGCACATGGGCCATGTATAGTCTTGCTCATATTGTGTTGCCTAAACCACACAAACAACCGTATTCTACAGCATAAACCTTCTTTGAACAAAATATATCTCAAAATATTGTACAGAGTTTATATATCCACACACAGAGTCACTGTAGATTAATAAAAGCCAAATGAGAGAGCAATCAATAAGCAAAAGGAGAGAAGAAAAGATACAAAGAAGAAAAACATCAGAGTTTTCAAAATAACGTCCTTAAACACAGATGAAGTTATTTCTTACAGCACCAGTGGCAGTGGTGAGGCATAGCCAGGAACACCAGCCCAGGCCTAGGGCAATGGGGGGGCCAAGGACTCCCAGTAAGAGCGAGAGAAAGCACACTGTGGGTACTCCAGTAAATAAATAATCCATAATTAAGCTGCTGCCTGCATGCAGGGGCACCAGCTGGCACTCCGTGGGCATTTTTCCTCTTCTAGACTCATCTCCAGAGGTCCTGCTGCCCCCCAGCTCTATCTCCCGTCTCTTGACAGCCAATATGAGGGGGACAGGTGCCAGGCAGAACTTGCAGACTCCATATTCTCTGCTCTCCTACCCAGAGAGAGAAGAATCTTGAGTCCCAGTGAAGGAGTTTTCACCTTTTATAATCTCCATCTCTGGCCTTTCCTTCTCCCCTGAGGGCAGACAGAGAGAGGGAGGGATAGAGAGCCTGGAACATAAGGGAGGCAGAGGAAAGATGTGTGAAAGTGGGTAAGGAGAGAGAGCGAAGGGAAACAGATGACTTATGAAAGAGAAAGGGAGCCAGTGTGAAGGATCAGAGAGAGAACAGGAAGAAGGGAAATAAAGATAGGGACTGTGTGTGAAAGGAGGCATGTATGTGATCAGAGAGAAGAGGGTGTAAATTAAGAAAGATGGGGAGAAAGGAGATGCAGAGATTATGCAACAGAAGGAGTGTGAAAGGAAAGAAAGAGGGTGGGAGGGGGAGAGTGTACCCTATGGGAAAATGCGTGTGTGTTACAAAGATGGGAGGTAAATGACAGAAAACTGTCCCAGGACTGAAAGACAATGGTGCTTTGCCCCATTTTCTTCTATAGCTATAATACCATATATATGAGGCAACATTCCTGGATCCAATTGGACTGTACTGCTGCCCTCAACTGCCTCTGACACCTCACTTTAAGACAACTGGGTATTCTGACAGGAGTGCAGGATAAAGAACAATATATATCTATTAGTTACAGAACTTGTTCAACATGTAAATAATTTTTAAAAAGAATTAATTAAGGTAAGATCCAGTTAAAGACATTCATAAAATTAAAAGTTGACTACAGTACTTGAAGAACGTCTACCCAACTTTACATATTAATCTCCCGTAATTTTTGACTGCTACCCAATAATATATTTATGGGATGCCAAGTTTGAAAATTATATTGAGTATATTGAGACCTGAAAGTGAAAGTACTGAGGCCTACTTCTGGCTGCTTTGGAGGGCAGGCTTTTTCATATATATCTCTGTAACAGTTGGACTACACAGAAGCATTGGATCTTAACAACAACAACAACAACAATAAAAACTCTCATCTCAGACAGATACTGTAATTATCACAGGGGAACAAATTAAACAGAAAACTCCACTGGAATGAGATTTCCACATATTTAGATTGTGTTGATATCAATACTAACAATAGAATCTTTCTGTAATTTTTGTAGTATCAGATCTGAATAAAAATACGTATGATTACAATGCGTTAAAAGGAGTAAGATGCTTGATCTCTTTTGAGACTTTTTTTGTTACATTTAGAAGGTGGGGAAATTAACTTCTGAAATTTTAATGTCTTTTATTTTTAAGAATTTTCAGTTTAATTGCTGCTGTATTCTAAAAGAGTGAGTTTTGGTTTAAGTTACAAAGGAGAAATATTTCAAATATATGTTATTTACATTTCTTTTCTGTAGCTGTATGATCATTTATTCCTCACACTGTTCAGGTTAGCCATCACTTTCTAAAATCAGAATCAGATGAGGTAAATTTAATCCATTTTTATGTATTGTATTTCTTCTAGAGTGTATTGTTTATGCAAAGGAAAGGTACTCTCAGTATTCACCCTTTGATTGCTGGCATTTTCCAGGCAGTCAGCCGAATGAATAAGTGGAAACAAAGATAAATATCTCTGCAGCTTTCAAAGGGCTAATCAAAAATAATTAAATTAGTTTTAAGAGATTGATTCATGTCATATGTATTAAATAAAATTATAGTTGTCTAACGTTATATTTTAACTCTATTTTGTGCATTTCTATTTAACTCTCTATATATTCAGAAAATGTAGCTTTCCCTCAAAACATGATTCCCCCTCTGTAACGATACATGAAATACATATACTTTTTGAAAGTTGAGGCCAGCTTTCAGGTACCTGAAAAGCATGCCTATAGGTGTGTACCTTCATGTGTGTCCTAAAATACCTTTTTCATGCACAAATGTGAATGCATTTATGCACACGCAGTTTTTACACCAACCTCTGCAGTCACTTTCTAAAAATGTTGCCCAAGCTCTAGAATTTTTTTTTAAATAATGTAATATAATGCCATTTAATTTTTAATAATGATCTGGATAATGAAGTCATTTTTTTTCTTTCTTTCTTAAAGGGACTTCACCTGATGTAGATTTAATTTTTTATTCTTACTGAAAGAAATTAAACATTAAATCTTATAAGCAGCAACTATTTTCATGTTGAAAGTGTCCAATGTGAATCTACAAGAACAGCATCCGTGCCATTTTCTGTCTCAAAAATTCACCTCCATAGCATTACTGACACTTTCTAATCAAGACATTTGAAGTTTTTGTGGGGGTGGGGGTTGTTTTTAAAAAAAAACTGCAGGAGTGATTTGTATGTTTACCTTGATAATATACGCTTGTCTCTTTAAGGTGACAGCAGATGGTCCAATAAGAAGTGGCAGGACTAAGTGCTGAAAATACAGCATCCCATCTCAAGCGCCCTTAAGCATAAAATCTATGAATTTATGCTCAACTGAGCGATAAGAAATAGTCATGAAATGTCCAAGGGTGAATCAGGGTGGTTGAGAGTATACCTATCTCCTCTGCTCTATGACAAACCCTTCATCACATTGTCTAAGTACATAGTAAATATTTAGTAGTTTTATTTATCAATTAACCATTCAGTCATATTCAGACTGTACTTTAGTATCAGAGGGGTAGCCGTGTTAGTCTGGATCTGTAGAAGCGACAAAGGGTCCTGTGGCACCTCATAGACTAAGGGTATGTCTATACTTACCCGTCGCGTCGGAGGCGCGGGATCGATGTTCTGGGTTCGATTTATCGCGTCTTGTCAAGACGCGATAAATCGAACCAGGAAGTGCTCCCTCGTCGACGCTGGTAATCCAGCTCGACGAGTTGAGTAGGCGGAGTCGACGGGGGAGCCTGTGCGCCGCGTCTGGACCACAGGTAAGTTCGAACTAAGGTACTTCGACTTCAGCTACGTTATTAACGTAGCTGAAGTTGCGTATCTTAGTTCGAAAGGGGGGGTTAGTGTAGACCTGGGCTAACAGAGGTATTGAAGCATAAGCTTTCGTGGGTGAATACCCACTTCATCGGATGCAAGCAGTAGACTGTACTTTGTGTGCTGCAATGAACTGATTTGCTACCTTGCTCCAGTGAACTAGCCTGTTAATGTTTATTTTGTAACTCTTCATGCCCTGCAAAAGTATAATTTTAACATTGTTATTTTAGCTTGCATAGTTTTATAGATATTGGGCAAGATCCTGAACTGGTGTAAATCAGCATAACAGCAATGAACTCACCCCGGCATCCAGCCCATTACTTATAAATCATTTCAGTGCATGTTCTTGTTCTCTTGTTTTCCTCCACTCTATATATTTTTCTTTTTTCTTTTGTTGACCTTCTATGTACTGCATTCTTATTATAGTTTATACTGTCTACCCTATATATGCAGCATGAATCCAGATATAGAAACTGATGCCCTGGTATTCGAGGAAGGGGAAATATTCATCCTGAATTTTGGCTCATTTTCTGAACTGAACTGAACCCAAATAGAACCTTCCCTTACTCTTGCAAACCTCAATCACTTTCTATACCATCCCAGAGCTGGTACTAGCTCTGTGTGTGCATTAGATGGACAACTGATGTGGTACACCATTACCACCTTCCTGTGGCAAATCAGCTTTCTTCTCGTTTTCATTGTGCTTGACTGTGAGACAGACCCATTGGAATCACCTGCTGGAAGTCCCAATTTTGGCCACGCCAGTGTTTGAATTTATCATCTTGCAGAGGAGAGGTTGGTCAAGAATATCTCTTCAGAGGAAGTTCTTTGAAAGCATAGATGCTATTTGATGTCTTTTTTTTCTTAAACTTAAACTTAAACATTTGCCCAGATAGCCATAGTACAACAGTACCAGAATCAAGGAAATAACCCTTACTTTTCTGTTAAAACATTGTGAGTCTGTTCTTCCGGTGTAATATGGACACTTTCTGTTGCACTGGTGCCATTAAGTAAACTTAACAGCCCAGGAATGACCACTACAGTGCAAGGGCAATCCTCTAGTAGCTGCTTATCCTCCCTGCTGCCGGTGTAGCCGGGGAAAGGGGCATAGCTCAAGGAAAGGTGTTATTGTTGAGATTCCTGTGTACCACAGCTATCTTATCCAACATCTTTCTGATGGGGTTCTCAAGGTGGTTTACAAACTCTAATTACCTGCTAGGCAAGTAGTAAAACATTTCTTATATAGGTAGGTAAGCGGAGACACAGAAAAGTTAAGTGACTTGACCATGGTCATACAGCAAGTCAATAACACTCAGCAATACTGGCTCTCAGTTCTTTTCCATATCTCTATTTCTCTCTGTGAGAGAGAGCACATCATGCATGTTATGTGCATAGACAGCACAGTACAAAACCAAAAATCATTCACAGTTATGCAATGTATATTATTTGAGAATAACATTACCAGAAATTACTCATAAAAAAGGCAGTGATTACGCAATACATCACTTTCAGCAACAGAGATATAGCGTGAGCTGTTCTTCACTGAAGAATTTTAAATTAGCATGTGTAGTTGTTTTGACAACTGTAATTCCAGTAAAATTAAAATTCTTTATGTTATACTTTATCATTTAACTACTGACCACAAGACGTATGTATGGCTCCCTGACTGTCTGTCAACTAAATGTTTCAAGGATGTTTCTGAATATTGCCACTTCCTGTCCTCCTGATTTATGTTTATAGTCTGTATTACTTAATTGGCTGTACACTCACTTATATGAGAGGATGCTCTGGTCTTGAGTCTCCTTTCATGATTGTGACTTATGCTTAGTGTTGGCACCGTTGTACTGAATGAGAGGGGTGATACACTGTTACCAGTCATGATCTTTGGATAACATATCAAACCATATCATTTCTTCCTGTGTCTGGTGGCTGACAAGGTGAAAGTTATAGATCTCATAAGGCTTTTCAAAGAGAGTATTAGATACTGTCCTGTCTTACCTTCCTCTCTTTTGAAGTACAACGCAACCTGGTTATTGTCTTGCAAAGGGTGGCATAGGAGGTGGGTGTCTACACACTGCCCCTTAATAAAGACTGCGCATTAAAAGAGCAATCAGGTTCTATGAAAAGAGTTATGTTCACAGAAGTAGTAATCTTACTTCTCAAAGATCCTGCTGTCTTTACAGTACATACATTTAAATCACTGAAGTTGTGGTGATCTTCTATACCCCTAGAAAGTGGAGCCAGGCTCATGATTAATAGCATCTTCATTCCATGCAACAACAGACGGCAGTGACTGCTAGAATAGTTAACGGCTGCTGCCTGGTTTATTACAACGCTGCTTTTTCAAACCTGATTAGCAAGTGAGCAACTGGAAACTGATTGATGGATCTTACTTCAGTATCTTCACAGGGCCAGTGAAAAGTATTTTGAAACTTGCTGCATTTTAAAGTATTGTAGTTAAAAAAAGACCTCTTTGATGCATTGGGAAAAGTAAGGGGAAAGTCATTTAAATGTAATTTGCAACTTAGGCAATGTGTGAAAGGTGAAAAATAAGACTAAATCACAGACACTTTAATCACACAGCATTTAAGAATCAAAATAATTTCAAATGTTAATAAATACCATTATTGCATTTCTTCAAATATTGCTGGATTACAAAAATAAAACACCTTTCGCGGACCCCTTAGACAAAGAAAAATTGCTTTTTACTGGTAATGTTCTAAAAATAAAACAGTTTATATACAACTAGGGAGAGAAGAACATTCACAATGTCTAAGGATTCAACAAAAAAATGTTCAGTACGGAGACCAGTGTTGCCTGAGTCTTGTACAAATCTTATTAAATAATTGGCTAATGAAACTGATGAATATCATTGTTTTTACTGAAGCAAAGTGATGTTCCTTACAATATCGTAGCTAGGTTGGAGGGAAGTCTATGGAATGTTCTTTCCTAGCACAGGGTAACTAGATGTTAGAGATCCATCTCGAGATTTACATTACAATCTGGTAGGAATGTGATGTCCACCAAACAACAGGCATATAGATGTGCAGGCATGCCGTCTATAACTGTGATGATGGATCCCCAACAGCTTGCTGATTTGGTACAATCTTGACAGGTTTAGAAAAAGGGTAACATTCTTTGTGTATAGACATCTTCTCTAAGCTGCTTTAGATCTATGTTTAGGTGTACAGATGGCATAGTGTAAGTGTTCAAGCTGCTTCAGATCATACATGCACTTAGCCAATACATGCACTTTCAGGTCTTCAGATACACCAGAGATTCAGATTACAATTCCTGCACATCATGTGGATGTGTGACACACTTTGGAAGACCTCGAGTCCATAAACCAATGCACTGATTACACTGGTCTGTACATTGGGGCGTATATGTTCACATGCCCAATAATTTTGATTGCCTCATGGTTTTGGTGGCCATTTGGAACACCTTTGGAGTTATTTTCAGAAATGCTGCACATCCAGAGCTCCTATTATATTCAGCTGCCATTTTGGGTGCTCTATAGAGGAAAGTAGTCTGTGCCACCCTTATATCCGGTGCAGATTACTTCCCTCCTGTGTCAACTCAGCTGCACTTGCCTCTTTGCCCTCCTGAATGGGATGGGGACTACTAGTCCTACACCCCTTGACATGCACTACAAAGAGCCCTCAAGTTCACAGACCCTTACTCCTTTGTGGGCAAATACAGCAGATCACAATCTGGCCCTTGATGCATAGCCTCCCACTCTCTTAAGGACCAAAGCTGAGTTCATCAGGCTTCATTTGGCAACCAGTCCCTCTATTCTTCTTATTGGGTAATTCTTTTCCCTCATAGAATGTGTGGCTTTTAGCCTTCCCTTCCTCTGCTTCAGATTGTACTGCATGTGTTTTCCCACCATCTAAAACATCATGGCTGTCTCATGTCTGGCTTCTATCTAACTATGAGCCATAGTAAGAATTAAAGATACACAGGCCAAATGCATCTGTAACGCCAACAGATCCTGGTAGTTGGTGGGTGGGATCGAACCGGGGACCTCTGGAGTTTAGTGCATGACCGTCTACTGTATGAGTTAAAAGTCATATGGCTGTTAGCTAAGACTGTAGAGAAGACTCATTAATATCTCTCTCTGAGTGGTCTCAGTGCCACTAGATGGGACAGAGCACCGCACCCAGGAGGTGTGTGGGTTACACATCCACATTGTGACTTCATTCTAATCACTAGAGTTAAACCCATGGAGTTAATCATAGGTGCTAGAACTATGGGTGCTGTGGGTGCTGCCGCAACCCCTGGCTTGAAGTGGTTTCCATCAAATACAGGGCTTACAGTTTGGTTCAATGGCTCTCAGCACCCCCACTATAAAAATTGTTCCAGCACCCCTGGAGTTAATTATATATTTCTACATGTCTATTGCTTGGGAAAGATTTGGTGAAGATGTTTGAGATTGATACATTTTATGGAGATTGTTTTGTATCCTAAGTCCCCTCCTTATTGACAGTAGCACTAAAGCACATGCTTAAAGTGAAGCAAGTGTTTAGGTCTCATTCAAGTAAAGTGATTAAGTGGTCTCCTAAATATAGATAAACTTACATATAAATTTAAGTGCTTTCCTCATTGGAGCCTAAGAGTATAATTTCTTTCTGCTTTAAACAAGCTAATCTTTGTCTCATATTCATGTGTCTCTCATTCTATGACCTGCCTTTTTGTCTCCTTCTATTTGAGTAATTTGCACATTTTATATTTCCTATCACTTTATTATATACAGTTCTTAGAAATAATTACAAGTGGATGCTGAATTAATCTGATATCTACATCCATAGTAGGTTATCAGACACTATAATGCTATGTACAATTTCAGGGGATGCCTTAATACAAGATAAATATTTCTTACATCTATCAGTCCACGAAAATTAATGTAGCCTCTACTTGCCTCGTTCCACCTTGGTATACCTGATTCAACTTTGGGTGATTATATCTGAACATTTTTAGTATGACAAACATCAGGGAGCATTTGAGGTTAATGTCAATTAATAGGTAGTGGCTGTCACGGAATAATGGCAATTTCACTGAGTAAATGAAAGAAACAATGAGAAGAAACAATAAAGGAAAGAATAATGATATCATTTAGAAATCAAAGATAAAGGAGCAACAAATAATAATCAAGAATACAATGAAAGAATGAATACAATGAAAGAATACATCAATGAACAATAATAATCCCAAGTTAAATGCCAAAGCATCTATCTATATTTTTATACCATGCTGGTCACTGGTGTATGAATGGTAATATATCTGTATCCTGTGTTATGTCAAGGGCTCCATTGGACATATGGGGGCAATCAGTGCCTGGTAAGGTGATTTATATAAAAACCTTATATTATACTGAGCATTTGATATTGTTCTAGTGAGACGTGGGGTGCTTGCTTGTGTGTTGAATGAGCTAGTTATTTCTATACATTCTGTGGTTAATATATATTATTTCATGGTATCTGTTTATGCTTATCTTAAACAGAGTAGAGTCAGGTTGTTAGTAGATGTGAATTCCTGTAACTCCTTTCACTCCATCAGGGCTATGCTGATTTACACTAGGTAAGGATCTGACTCAGTAGTTTTTTCATGCATTAGGTACTGTATATTCTGGAGAAGTTGTTGTGACAGATATTATGGTCTTATTGAACCATATTAATTTTTATGGAAAAAATAGGTATGACTCAGTTTCCACCCTCATCCTGTATTGTTACTCACCAGGACAATACAATACAAGCAATGCAGTGACTGAGGGGAAGTCAGCATAAATATGTAATGAAATATAGAATCTTGGGATATTCAAAGACCCTTGGATCAACTTTAAGTGCTCTATGTATCTCTGTGGGGTGGATGGGGAGTTACCAGCCTATTTCCTGCAGTGTGTGTCAGTGTGTGTGGGGTAATTAATGCAAATTTCTAGGCCAGTAAACAAGACTGGAGACACATCCTCTCGCTGGTTGAAATTGCATGTCCTGGTTTGAACTTCTTGAAGAAAGCCACCAAATAAAGAACTGAAAATTGTATAAAGTGACCAGCTTGTCATAAGGGAGGAGTCGCTGTTACCTGATCCCAGAACTGACATGAAACTGTAACCAAGAAGGTCAGACACTGCAGAAAGAGTTTTAAGGTCTTTGAACATATGAGAGTCTCCATGTACAAGATGAATGACACCTGGTAACACAGGCATTCTGCTTATTGTTTTCAGGATATGTTTTCTTCTATGCGGTTGTTCTGAATAAATAATAATTGGCTTTATGAAGGCTTCCTGGTCACTGCTTAACATTCTCATTACCCCTGAGCCATGTCTAGACTACTGGCACTACAGTTGCACAGCTATGGAACCATAGATAGTCTGCTGTATAGCTGTATCATCCTTCCATCACTGTAGGAGCTCCACTTGCCCAAGCAACAGTAGCTAGGTTGATGGAAGCATTTTCCATTGACCTAGTTGCAGCTACATCGGGGGTTAGGTAGGCATAGCTACGGAGCTCAGAGGTGTGAATTTTTCACATCCCTGAGCATGGTACATATGTCAACCTAATTGCTAAGCATAGACCAGGCCTGAGAGAGAAATTCATACCTGCTGCGAACTAAATTCATATCTGCTGGGGTAATCACAGTGAATTATAGGAGGAATTGCAGCTTGAATCCTCGGTCTGGAGGGAGAGGAATGCAGGTTCCCACTCTGAAAATGGCAGTGCCTACAGGCCTGAGACCTAACGGGCAGCCCTCAGGAGGCCATAAAGGAGGTAGAGGGGCAGTAACCTCGGGAACTCTGACCTATGACACTTAGGATTATGTGAAAGATTGTTTTCTAATTATATAGAATGTTTTAGGGCACAAAAGCGTTACAGGAACGTAGACTGGATGTTTTCCCTATGCAGCACTTTCCCTATCTGTTCCATATGAATCAGGTGACATTATGGCCAGTATTTTGGTTCATTAGTGAATCAACTATAAAGCAAAACTATTTAATACATGTGAATGTTTACTTTGTTCTTATACATATATGTTATATATAAAGAGAGTATATACGTTGGACCTGCTTTTAAAATTAGGCATATGTAATTATACACTCAAAAATCAGTGTGCAATTGCATGCCTCATTTGCATGAATTTACAGTGATTTCATGGGTAAACCAGGTAACTACTTTGCAAATGACTAGTCAAATAAAATCATGGCACCTTATTTAGATGTGCGATAATAGTAAATGTAAGAACAAATTGGGCACACAATTGCACATGCAGTATCAGGTGCTAAATGTAAACACTTTCTTTAGAGGGTTCAAAATGTTGCTGTTCATTTGCTATTTGATCATTCACATATGACCTATGTCTGGTCTTTAGTGCCACTCAAATGAGCTCCCATGTTAGAGTTGTCAAAGGCTAAGCACAGTTATTTTCACCTTCTATATATGGTACATAAATGATCTTACACACATTTGTGTGCACAAAATGTGAGGTCACAAGAAACCTTTTAAAAACATACTCCAAAATATTATGTAACACTGAAGACTAAAGTAACACCAAACCTCTCCTGAATTTCATCACTTCTTGTCCACCAAGTATCTCTCTCTCTTCTTTGAAATCCTGCTTTAAAACCAATTTCTTCCAGAAATCATTCTGATGTACTCTCCCTGTCATTCTTCACTCTCCCTCACCTGTTCTGTTGTCCTGTGTCTTGTGTTTTTATTTTTTATCTTGCATTTAGGGATATAAATATGTCTTAACCCATTATTATAAAACAGATTAAATTATCATAGCTACTGTAAATGACTACTACTACTACTACTAATAGTACTGAGCTCTTATATTGCATCTTACATCTTTAACTCTCAAAGCAAAATTAATTAACTTACTAACCAGTATAGTTGCCATTAGAGAAATACTTGAACCATCTGATGATATGGAATGATGGTGAATTTCAGCTCAGTCTAGGATCATCTTTATTTAGACTCTGGGATCATATTGTACTTAAATGGCCTTATAGTACTGATATTAGCATATAACAGTGTTTCAAGAGGTATTTTAGTTACAAAGACATGATTACAGCATAACATGCAGTGAACACAAATCTATATACTCACAAGTGCTTCTGTAGCTTGAGTTTTAATGTATTTTTTCTATTCCTTTTGGCTGGAAGTGTTATTCTAAAGCAGTAGAATAAAATAGATCTAAAATATAAATTGTGAGAGAACAGCAATACTCTACTTCATCTTACCCAGTGGGCAGCAATCATTAATGGCAACTTGGCAGTAAAAGGCATGGACATAGCATGTGGATTATTTTAAATTATTACATGTCCCTTTCCTTACAATATAAGTAATTAAATTAGTACAGTTGACTACAAAAACAAGTAATAAATCCACATTAGTTTGTTGAATCTGTGTTAGCAGATATCCTTGGTGTGTAGCTCAGATTAATATTTATAGCTCTGCATGAATGTATTGTACTTGGCTCTATAAATGTAGCGTGGAGGACACCAACAGCTGTGCTCGGCTTTGTGATGCCATCAAAAAGTCGACGTTGATCGAAGCCCAAAATTATTTTCAAATATAAATGTATATTTTTGTGTCTCTCTCCAAATGGTTGGGCAAGAAAACATCACCAGTGATTATTTTTAAAGACACTACCAGCTTCAAGATGAAATGTTTTTAGATAAGAATTTAAAAGATGAAGTTCAGTCAGTATGTCTATAATTTTTTTAGCTGATAAAGCTCTTCAAACTTTTGTCTCATACATGAGAAAACACTTTGTCCCTGTTAAATTGAGCTGTGTATGGTATTATTCAGAATTCACACACACAGAGAGCACAACATTTATATAATAATCCCAAAGTCTATAACATTAAATTCTCTCGCTAAATAATTGTAATTTCTGCAAAGAATAGATAAAAAGTACCTGTAGAACCAGGGTGCTTTTTAACGTGAAGGAACTATTTCAAACAACCCACTTTCTCCTAGCATTTGTGGGTATTTTAGCAAGAGATGTGTATTTTCTTCCCACTTACCGTCTAGCAGTCATACAGCCTGACCATTTCCCATCAACGTCAATGAGACTGTCTATTGACTTTAATGGGAGCTGGATTGCACTCATCAACAGGCTGTATGAACCAGGACAGGGCATAGATGACAGAGGAACCAGAGACTTTATTCTAATTCCAGATTTATACAGTGGCAACCTCACACATACAAAAAGCTGAAGGAAGAAAAAGGAAATTTCATACCAAGTGATATGGGCTCTTTAGGACACTAGACGATTATTCTCCGGTGCACTGGAAGATTTGTATTGCAGTTGTTATTTTTGGACAGCTGGAGGATAAGGGCACAGAAATACTTTTATAGGGAAGTATAGATGTACCTTTATCAGATAATTTTTTTAAATGTTGTCATATTGGTGACAGACTAATACATTCAAATAGTAACAAAAATTAATTATAATTCATCATAAAAAGTCTTTTATTTAATTTTTCCTTTCTTCTATATTTAATCCCGCTTTTCTCTTCCTGATTCCTTTTTTTCTAGCTCCATACCATTTTCTGTATTTTACTTCCTAATGTTTTCCTTCTTCTTTATTATTTCCTTTGCCTCTTTCTATCTCTCTACTTGAAAAAATAGCACCACCTCTTCTCTCATTCTGTGTGGCCCCTTTCATGTTTGCCCATTTCTCCAGTATCAACCTCATTACTGTCGTATTCTCTCTGTCTCGCTCTACCTCCCAATTCTCTCTCTCTCTCTCTCTGTTATTCCATCCTTGCGCTCCCATATTGTCTTTACCCCTAATGGAAAGACAGCAAAACTGCATGGTAAGGATCTGATCCAAAGCCCTCCGAAGTCTGTTGAAACATTCCCATTGACTCCAATAGGCCTTAAAAACCTAGTTTCTGCAAGCTGCCTGGATTTGAGATGGAAAAAAGATCTGCATCATTGCAGCATATGTAGGGGGATTCTTGATAGAGACATTACTGGGTCAGAAAAAGTTGGAGAGGTTTCATCTTCTCCCCATCCTTGTAATTGTTCCTATGGACTTTACCACTGAGTCAATGGCGATGTATATAATGACTCCACAATGACACTACCATTGGGGAAAGGCTCACAGGTCAACAGGACAGAATGAAAATAAATTGTAGTCCAAATTTTCTAGCAAAGAATCTGATAGGTAAAGCCAATTCATTTTACTGCAGTGAGTATGACAAAGCCTCCCAGACTCTGGAGTGAGAGAGACAATCTCCATAAAGACAAAAAAGAAGTTTCCTATCATACAGGGAGGAAAATGTAGCAGTGAAGAAGAAGAAGAAGAAGAAGAAGAAGAAGAAGAAGAAGAAGAAGAAGAAGGTGAAACTGTCAGCAGCAGTGTGCAATGAAGGAGTTGCTGGCAGTGGATAGATGCTCCTGCAGCACCACCACAAATACTAATTTAATTATTTTAATACCACCATAATTTCATCTTGTAACAAGACCTCTGGGTCAGTTTGATAAGAATATGGAGCACCTCCAATAAATGTTTTGACTATTTTGTAATAGAAAATGTCATACTGAAGCACTGGATAACATCCATCCTCCTGGGAGTGATGGAAAGTAAACATTCCCCTTAATACATTTTCTGAATCAACCGGAGAGACTAGGAACAAAAAGAAATGAATAGATTGAACTAGTACTACTTCAGGTACATTTTATTCCAGAGCTATTGCTGATCACAGAGGCCTGAATCCACAAAAGGACTTAGACATTGCGACACTGAGTGTCACAAAGCCTAACTTTTAAGTACCTAGAAAACAACATTGAGATCAACAAAACCTAAGTTAGGTGCCAGGGCTCCCTATACAATGAATGGGAAGAAATAGGTGCCTTAGAATGGAATCCACAAATGCCAACATACTAGGCAGGGAGCCACCTAAGCCAGACAATGGAAGATGCCAATAAGAGAGGTGTGTCCTAAGCCCCACCCTTCACAGAGTTTGGTGCTTAGGTTCAGGCTGCAAGGAGGTGACTATCTCTGCTAGCAATCCACAGCCGGGAACCCCTCTTCTGGTGTCAGGTGGCTTAGGCACCTAAGTCATTTCTTGTAAGAATGAGTTAGGCACCTGCTTCTTTCCTCACAAAATAGATGGTGGTGGTGACCTTATGACTTTTAGCCCACTAGTTTGATCACTCAACTGCCATGTGGGAGATCCAAGTTCGATTCCCCCCTCTGCTGGATGGATAGAAAGGATTTGAACTAGGATCTCCTAGCCTCATGCTGAGCTGTAGCATATTCTGATGTGAGGGGGTGCCCTCAGCCTCTCCTGTTGAAGCTATTTCACTGTGCATAAATTAGTGTGTGCTCTAACCACTGGCCTAAAATTTACAAGGTGTGGAGCAGTGGCACAGGCATCACTACCACCACCTATTCCGATGGCCAGATTTTGAATGGGACCCAGTCCAATAGGTATGCTTAGAGGCTGCCTACCAGATCAGGTAGACAAGACCTAACTTCCCCTGATTCAAAGATTGCTCTGGGGCTTAGGCAGGAGATAGGTGCCCTAGAGTGGGGCAGTAGTACATGTGCCCAGAGATAGAAATGTAGGCCCCTTTTACTGCAAAAAGGTAGGTGTAAAGAGAGTTTAGGCACCGACAGGGTTCAGCAGGAGCCAACTGGGGGTTTTGTGAGGTGCAGTGGTATCTTAAACTGAGAGTTAGGCATCCTAAGTACCTTTTGTAAAGTTGGGCCTGAGAACCTACACTAAAGCCCATCGAGGTCAAAGGAAAGACTCCTATTGACATTGAGCTGTGGATCAGACCCTGGGCAATTCAATTTGCAGAAAAGAAATCATCAAGATATGAAAACAGTTTGACAGTCTGTTTGTTGTATTTTTGATGCTCTGGAATCATGGTGGATTTGATGCTGAGTTAAATGACACTGGTTGAAACAGGTTGTGATCTATATTGGGAAGCAATACAGAAACAACATTGGTTTGAGGATGGTCTCCAAAATCAGAAGGCGACGGAAAACCCAGTTTCTATGGAAATAGCTACAAGTAGAGTTTTGTCCTAAAATTAAAAAATAATATCATTTGAAATAAGTGAAAAGAAATACAAATAAAGTCCACAAAGAATTTTTCACTGATCCCCAGTAAAGTCTTCCTAACTCATTGCTGATCATTTCCTGTCCACAATCCATGCTTTAACCAACACTAACCCCTTCTAGAATAGTAAAATTTACAAAATTCCTTCGCTGAAACCTGTAGTTTGTTCTAAGTGTTTGCAGGTAGTGCAACTGTGTTAGTTCGAAATTTATACAAATCATATAAAACTCCTGAATAGTTTGCACAATACAAATAACAAATAATGTTAGTAATTAATTTATCTCTCTTCTTTCAAATTCATTTTATTCCCCACTTCCCATTGCTTTTTTTTTCAAATAACCAGTTCTAACCCAAACTCTTATACATATTTGTAACATAGTTAATAGTCAATCGTTTGACTTTAATTTATTGAGAATATAATACATCATGCATACATGTAAAATCGTGCAATTATATCTTGGCTTCGATTTTTGTAAATACTATAATACAACAAAGAAAAAGGACAAAGTAAATAAAGTTTGCAGTATTCTTGTAGCCATCTTGGTACCTGGATAGGAGAGGGAAAAGGTGGATGAGGTAATATCTTTTATTGAACCAACTACTTTATTTACTGTAAGAGAGACAAGGTGAATAAAGTAATATCTTTTATTATCTTTCTGATGGTGAAAGAGACAAGCTTTGGGCTTCACAGAGCTCTTCTTAGGGCTGGGAAAGGTAATCAGAATGTCACGGCTAAATACAAGGTGGAACAGATTTTTAGGTACAAGGAGTTTACACATGTTCCAACACTGGTTAAGGTTGTTGGTTTCTTACAACATGGGTTTACTCCTATGCTTAACAATCTGTTCCACTTTGTATTGAGCTGATGCTCTCTTTATCTTTACCAGACCTCAAGGAGAGCTCTGTGGAGCTCAAAAACGTGTCTCTTTCAGCAACAGACAGTGGTGCAAGTAGGGAGGTACGGTACACCTGACCAGTAAGATGTTTATAGCCTGTACTCTGTACTGAAAAGACAGAGGAGAAGCAGAACGTGGGGCCGCCCGCTGGCAGCTCCTCCAGAACGGCTGTACCACGCCCAGCCTCGCCCCCAGCCCTTCCACGCAGCAGCGCCACCCAGGGGACAGGGCTGTGGGAGGTACAGCTAAGCTGTAGGAACTGCCAGCGTGGGGCCACCCAGCAGCCCCACATTCTGCTCCTTTCACCGCTGCGGTTCCGGAGAGCCCGGCGGTTCAGAAGTCTCCAGTGCAGCAGGAGGCAGACAGAGCCTTCCCCAGGTAATGTAGGATGCATCATGGGGAGGGAATAGGCAGAGCGTGGGGGGCCCCGAGCTGGGGGCGGGGTATAGTCATGTGAGGTGGTCACATACCCCCCCTTTAGCTGATGCCCCCCCCCCATTGTGTCACTCCCATGAGGGCAGCATACTGGTAAAAAATGAATTCTACTCGCACTACTGCCAATAGAAGATGGTCTAATAAAAGATATTACCTCACCCACCTTGTCTCTCTTACAGAAAATAAAGAATTGTCCATTGAAGTCAGTCTACGTGGGAGAATCTCAGGAACTGAACAAAGTAGAATAGATGCATTCATACATCCAGACTGCACTGTAAAGGTTTTGGGGTTTTTTTAATGCTGATATTGAGGTTGTTATACCTCCACCTGGGAAGATATTGAGAGCAGCAAGGGAGTGGTGTAGAGTGTTGAAATATTAAAGTATGGGATTTAACAGCTTCTTAGCAACAGTAGCAGATTTTTGATTTCTAAAGTTTGTGTGTAGATTGCTGCTGACTCTACTGCAGTTACATTATGTTTTATATCTGGGTTGTTAATCTGAGAGGACATAGATAACGGAAATAGCTCCACTCAGATGATGCTGTAAATTCTGCTTGAAAGTATGCCTTAAACTAACTAACTAACTAACTAACTAACTAACTAACTAACTAACTAACTAACTAACTAACTAACTAAAAACTGTAGTTTCTTCTGTGTTTGCAGGTAATGCATCTGTGTTAGCTCAAATAAGGAAAGCCCGGATTGATGACTGGCTGATTCAATGTAGCTCTTGCCAACAATTTGCAGAGATTAGGAGGTTGTTGGAAAGATATCAATGGAGGTTTAGGGATCACTGTCTGTAGTATTCTAAATTAACAGCTAATGGATGTTTTTAATAGCTCTTTTATAGATGAGTGCAGCTGAATGAAAATCAACAACAAAAAGAGTTCAGTCTTGCTTAGCATGAGCTTTAACTTTGTTTCACAGATGACAACTTGTTATTGCAGTAGCTTTCTCATTTCGTGTCTGCCTAAGGTAAAATAGATTTATTTTAAAGTTAATAAACGTATTTGTACGCTCTTTAATTCTTTTCCAGTTGTTGTTGTTTTTTATTACTGGAGGTAATCTGGTTCCTCAAGCACTGTACATTTGGGAAGATAAACTATTCTCTTTCAAAGAGTTGTACATCCAGCCAGAGGTTTGCTATGAAGTTCAGTCATTACAGTGTTGTGCAAGATGGTGAGCTGAGATGAGCAGGTCCCGAACAACTCAACCTGCTTTGATATTCATGGTGTAATCAAGTAATCTGACCTGCCTGATACACACAAAAATCTGACTTGTGTATTCAACATTCAGTTTCAGTGTCCCAATGTGATGAATAAAATCCACTGAAGCAGAGTGCATATGAAAGAATGCCAAGGAGACAGAAAATAAATGCTGCTTGAGGATGTGTTTTCTAATGGATCACATACATTCTTATCCCCATCTCTGCTGCTGTCAACTGACTGCCATCTGAGGGATTCTTTGCCAGAAGGATAAGTGGAGGTGTGACAATTGTTTCTGCCTGGCTCACATATGTTTGAACTATCTAGCTATGGTAGAAGCCAACATTTTGCAAAGTGAGATTCATCCACTACATTTCAAAGAAGAAGTACATCTATGCCCTGTTTGTAAATGTTGGCCTCTTCCCCTTAGGTGTTATGCATAGATTAGAGGAGGGAGGGATGTACCTATGTAGATGTTAAGTGTCACTGTTCTACTTGCATGTGACAATTCAAGTGAGCTATTGGCTTCTGGAAACCTTTCCAGATTTAGGAGTTTAAATGAAGAGCACAAAGAAATTTCCTTGACTCTGGCTTCTGAAGACTAACTAAAAATAAATAATTGGCCATAACTTTTTATGAAGCACGAGTTTATATCTAGGAGAGAGCGTTTTTTCCTTATTCCTTCAAAGAGAAGGTGGAACCATTTCCAGCTCCTCATAGCATAGCTCTTATGAAGTGTGGGAGGGGATTGCTTAAGTCATTATCATTGGCCCAGCCCTGGTCATATGATAGTGCCTGCACGTTGGATATGCACCTGTAATCTTTACATTACTCAGACAGTCAGTATTAATCTTCTCCCTTCAAGCAATGCAGTCAGAGAGAATTTGGGCTCTTGTAAATACTTGCAGCACCAGAGCCCAATCCTTCAGTCGTTTAGTAAATATGTGACTAGATTCACCTTGCAGGTGGAAGAGAATGCACTTTGCACCTCCTTGCAGGAGCAGACCCCGTGTTTATTCTGATGTCACAGACCCTCAAGAACAGGGTAATCTGCTGTCGTTCCCGGCCAATGGGAACTGTGGGAAGCCACAGGCAGCATGTCCCTGCAGCCCATGCCACTTCCCACAGCTCCCATTGGCCGGGAATGGCGAACCGCAGCCACTGGAAGCTGCGGGCGGCCTTACCAATGTAAACAAACTGTCTCACGGCACGCCAGCAGATTACCTTGATGGGCGCGTGAGGCTCGCAGGCCGCAGGTTGTCCACCACTGCTCAAGAACCTTGCCATCCAGCTGAACTCTAGCAGATCACATGCACAATTCAGACTGTTATTGATATCAATAGGAGTTGTAAGCCTGGATCGAGGTCATGGTCATGGTCCCTAATTTGTATTATCAAATTAAAACACTGCAGTGAATAGAACTGGAAACTGGTATGTGGGGGTCATTGATAAATAGCTGGGTCAGAGTAAAACAAAGTTATCATCTTTTTGTCACAGTAAAAGAGACACTTTTCTGAATGAATGATGCTAATCATGGGGGGACAATAAATATAAAAGCATGCAAACAGCAAGGCTCTGCAGACGGTAGGAAAATATATAGAAATTACTAGTTGGTTCTCAGAGCTGGACCAAGTGAATTATTAAGAAAGATTCTTTTTCACATAAGAACTGCAATACAAATGAAAAAAAAGGCATATACTTAAGAGCTTTATGATTTCTCTGACTCCCCTTCCAGAAAGGATGGGAAAAAAATACAGAGTACAAAGAGACTGTATTGGCTGATCTTGGTGCTTCAAAATGTAAAGGTTTTACCCCACAACATCACCAGTGGTTTAGAATGAAGACCTTTTCATTAACATTTTTAGAGTTTCTGGATATATTTCCTTTAAGACATGCCTCTCTAAAATCTGCATTCTAAATTATTCTGCTGCCCTAAAAGGTCACATAAGTTCCATTGAAGCAGAACCCTCTTTTGCTTAAGTTATGCAGAAGAACAAATTCTCATTTTTAGCCTTGAATTGGGCTCTGTTAAAATGACAAAAAAATATTTTTTTTCCTGTGGAGTGTAATTCAAAATATAAATCTTCATACTAAATTAGCAATAAAAGTCGAACAGATACAGTAGTAGCTTTACTTTTCCAAATAAGCATTTCATACATGGGATTTGTAAATCAGACCATATTCATTTCATAAACACACACACAAACCTATTTATTTTCAAAAAGTTCTTAAGAGATTATGGCTATCTCTTAAAAATTTACAAAGGCCTTTTAAGTAATGAAATCATTTGACTTAAGAACCTTCAAAAAATAGCATTTTATTAGCTGGCTATAGAAAGTAGTGATGGTGAGGCATTCTTTCATCTGAATCAGTACAGTACCAAAGCCCCAGCATGTTGTTAATGGACACTGTACTGCTGGAAATGCCATCTTTGAGGTGAGATATTAAGTCAAAATGCTGACTATCTGTTGTCTTTAAAGATCTAATTGTGCTCTTTGTAAACATAGCAGCATTAACCCCAGTTTCCTGGCCAAGTTTCAATTTGAGTGACTAGGTTCTGTCTACCTTCAATATTTTGCCTACAATTTTAATTGGCTACAGTTTCTTCACTTTCTGCCACAGAGGTTTCGGGGTATTTTGATATCTCTGTTTTAATTCCTGATTATCTGTTTCATCTCTTCTTTCCTCAAAACATGGATTTCATTAAAACAGAGGGTGAAATCCTGGACTCATTGAAGTCAATGGTAAAGATCTCACTGATGTCAAAGGCACAAGCTATCACCCATAGTTTTTAAGAATCTTTGTCCTCTTCTGGAAAGAGGAATGATATCTATTAAACCGGAACTTTGTGCTCCCTGTTCCCAGCTAATGCCATATATTTAAACATACGGTTTTGAATGAATAAATAATGTTTAATAAGTTTTTTTGAAAATGACTGAATATGATAGTTTATGCTATTTTAGTAGAAAAAATCCACTACATATCACGGTGCTATCAGTAGGTCTTAGGAAAGGGCAGAATTTTTCGATGTGTTGGTTGAAGGAGAGAATAAAAAAGGTGTAGTCTGACTAAAAAAGGATGATGCCCCGAAGAGAACCAGTTGATAGTATCATCCTTTGTGGAAAGCACAGACCATGCCCAAAAATCAAGGCTGAACATCAGGGTGTGATTCAGCACAGTTGATGTTATTGGGAAATTTGTCATTCATACCCACGAAGGCCAGAAGGGACCATTGTAATCACCTAGTCTGACCCATTGTATAAAGTGGGCCATAGAACTTCTCCATTGACTTCAATGGTAGCATAATCGGTCCCTCAGTGTCTAAAAACTGCATGAATGAACGTTCACATGTATGGATGAGGTAATTTAACTCAACTGGTGTATCTGAATGAGCTAGTGAATGTGTGGGTGTCTGCATTTGATGGTTTCCTATGATTTCCTATGAACTAAGCACCTTTGTTTTGAATCATGAATCATTGGCTTGCTTGGTCTGTTTGCTAGATTTGATGGGCCTACAAAGATAGGTACAACTTGTGTTTAGTAGATTAAATTCTTATGGAAAGGTTATTTGCCCCAATAAGCCATTGTTCTCAAACTCCAATGACTGTTTCTAACACTTTTGCTACTTATATTTGATTATATGTAAGTTATCATTATGGTAGATTTATAAACCATGGTCAGGTTTTGCAAATAGTTTGGCAGCAATTAGGGAAAATATCTCTGTATCTATTACAAAAGCTAAATGGGACAATTAAACTAAAATTAAGTACTTTTTACACTATTGGGGTAATGTATTGTCATTCTATAAGATTTCATTGACTGGATAGTCCATATTAAGGCCCCAATTTTAAGTGATGGTTTATATTGTCATGGTTATGACTTTACACACACAAATAATTGTGCTAGCATTTTTGTAGTTTCATGTCATTGCAAGTGCAAATATCTGTGCAAGTGTGTCCAGTTTTAAAAAAACAACAACAGCCTGGATTTATAAAGTGTTTTTAACACAAGGATTAAGAATATAAATTTTATTCAGATTAAAAGAGTGTAAGACAAGTATAAATTAGCACATGACTTTTGCTATCCATCTGTTGTTACATCTTTGATTAAATATCTCATAAAACACTCTCAAGAAGCTAATGCTTGCATTTTATTATAGCGTCAACAATACAAATATTGGAATCTTCTTTATCTAACCAGGAAACTTTGCTAGCTGATTAGAACATTTCCATTATTGCCACATCACTGCTCAGAATCTAACATATTTATCATATCTGATAATGACGTTTCTGAAA
This sequence comes from Chelydra serpentina, assembly GCA_037349315.1. Lineage (NCBI taxonomy): Eukaryota > Metazoa > Chordata > Testudines > Chelydridae > Chelydra > Chelydra serpentina. The sequence goes on from JBAIAC010000004.1 coordinate 112,637,675, forward strand.
AAAGAAACTGAACATTTTTGGAAAGAGTAGTCCTGGAATCTCTGACATTGATGACTACTCCACAGTAAATACAAACCTGGTTTTGGTATCAGTGTCAGAAAGGTACATTTTTTTTCTGGGGAGGCATTGTACTTCATAAGAATTTTAAGAACAAATTATTTTCTTACTCTAATAATGTATTAAACCTTCAATGTAAAGGTCTTATGACAGAGTTTATAGGCCATTTGTCTCTTGGAAAAAGGAAGGAGATCAAAATTCCTTTGGGGAAGTTATAGACTTTCTGTCTGAGAAGGTCTCAAAAGGTTTCCTCTCATCCAATATTAAATCTGAGGCATCTACTTTCATTTTATTTTTTTTCCTTCTCTGAAGAATTCCACAGAGAAGCAGATGTCTGTGCCAAGTGTAGAGGAAATTTCTGAGTAGCAGTATGTGGAATGTAGATTTGGTCCTCTGTGGCCTTATCATATGTGGTCTTCTGAGACATGGTGCCTCTACAGTAGGCCTTGTAGGCCTCCAGTTCAGTGAGATTCCCTATCCTGAGGCAAGTTCAGCTGGCTGTGCAAAGCCAAGATGGAGGGAAATAAACAAGTTCAGCATCAGGGAGTGACAGAGCTACTCAGAATCTGCGAAGTTCATTAAAAACTCATCCCTGGCTTTTGGGCCGGATGAAATCTCTGATTGGACAGGAAGAATTGGCCAGAAAGTCAAAATCAGTATGATAATGCTACTTCTGAGGAGGAAGTAAGGTATACAGTATCTTCAATGGATGCGTCATTTGTGACGTATGTGGGCAAGTAACTATGGAGATTATTTGGGGCTGAAATGACAAACTTAATAACAGAGATGACCCTAGAATCTCCATATTTTTTTCTGAGAAATTCTTCTGCAATTTCAGAAATATCCAGTATTTTTAGATGAGTTGGGTGGTATTCACTGAAAAACAAAATGTTTGGGACAAATTAAAATACTCTTTTTTCATTCACTATTTTCTCATTAAATTCTTTATGAAAATCTTTATAAAAACAACAAAGCTAGATTAAAGCTACAGTTAAGTAAACAGCTGTCCACCAAAAAGTTATATTAAAAGATGTTAAACGTGCTAACATTTCAGAACACAAATATGTTTTACTTGGCTGAACTACTTTTTGCTTTGGAAAGTTTGGACTAAAAATAATCTGCTGATTTTTAAAAAATATATGTTTATAATTAATTATTATTATTATTATTATTATTAAAAATGTGAGCCTAATCAAAATTATTTTAGTAGAATGATAAGGTGCGCTCAAATTTTGTGCATGTCCTACAATGTTTTTGTATCTCTTTCCCCCATAATAACTTTTTACCTTTCATTAGTAAAAAAGTAGCCTTGCGATTAATTTCAATGAGACTATTCACAGAGTGTAGAGTTAAGTATGTGCATAAGTCTTTGCAGGATCAGGGCCGACCACTGCAGTAATACTTGCAGGTCAGTGACAATTCCTCATCTATAGATGGTGCCTCGGTTAGCTCCCACCACCTTCAGAGATTCAGCATTTCAATAAACAAATAAATAAATCCCATCTTGACTTTCTGCTATTCAGCTGCTCTTCAGGAAAGTGGATGACACCCTTATATGCTAGAAGATTATCAATAGATTTTGTCTAGCATTTTCAGTCTAGATGGTTATAACATGTTTTATGTAAGATGCCCCTGCTCTACCACAATCAATTGTGACTGTGGGAAGGCATTTTAAGATGCAAGGTGGCTGATGTGAAATGACACTGTGGTATTTCTTTTCTGGGTGCATCTTTTGATCCTCAGATACCATGATCTTGAGTTCACCATAGAAACCCAGATAGCTATAGCCTCTCTGAGTAAGGATTAAATTGCACTTGTCGACAAAGTGTAAGATCAGCCATCTGAGGCTGTTAGCATGTCTCAATCTAGCTGGTATCACACACCTTTTTCAAAAACCACTTTTTTCAAAAAACATCTTTATTGGAGAACCTCCCTCTATCAGGTGCATTGCCTGAACATGAATATATTTGCACATGCACACTGAATTGGAACAAATATAGCACGTCATCACAGATAGTGCAATTCCATTCATGCTCAATGGCACAGCTTTGTGCCTTTCCCTTCACACTGAGTGAAATTTACCCCATGCAAAGGGGCAGCCCAGGGCCAATACACCATATAAATCCCACTTAATCTCTATTGGTTGTGCACAATAAGATCAAATCCTAATGGCTAAACATGCTTTCTTCATAATTTATTACAAAATGATGTTCCTGATGTGACTGCAGAGGTCAGCTTTCAGCCTTGGGTGCATTTTTGTGGGGAAACTATGGACTCTGGAAAATAGGATTCAATCATGGAAGGACTGACACACTTAGGCCTAGATACACAAAGGGACTTAGGCATTGCAACTCTGAGTGGCAACAACTAACTTCTAGGAGCTTCAAAAATCACTGGGATCCACAGACCCTGAGTTAGGTGCCTACACTCCCTAGATAATGAATGGGGGAAGACAGGCACCCAAGCATAGGGTCCTCAAAAGCATGCCTACTAGGTGTGGAGCTGAATAACTAGCCAATGGGAGATGCTGACAAAAGGGATGTGTCCTAAGTCCTGTCCCTCTCACCAAATTTGGTGCATAAATCAGGACTGCGGGGAGCTGCCTATCTCTGCCTGTGATCAACCCTTTTCTGGCATCAAGTATCCTAGGCACCTAACTTGTTTCCTATGAGAATGAGTTAATCACCTGCCTCACTCCACACAAAACAAAGGCAAAGGTGACTTTATAACATTTAGCCCAGTGGTTGGAGCACCCACCCAGCATGTTAGAGACCCGGGTTCAATTCTATTTCTTGCCTGAGAGGTGGACAGGATTTAAATAGGTTCTCCAACACCTGTTTAGGAGAGTGCTCTAACCATTGGGTTATGAGATATTCCAATATAAGCTCCCTCAGTCTCTGCTGTTGAAGTTGTTCCGCTGAATATAAATAATTAAAGAGTCATTGGAGCCAGGTAACTGGATTCTGGGTCTGTTGCCTCCCAGGTGGGTGCTCCAACCACTGGCTATAGAGTTATTCTCATTCCCTGGCCCAATGATTCTTTCTTTAATTATTTATCCAACATGGAAGAGCTTCCACAGGAGTGAGGGAGCCCCACATCAGACTATCCTCTAGCCCAGTGGCTGCAGCAACTGAATGGAGTTTTATGGATCTCAGTGGAGCCTAAATTTGGAACTTAGGCACCTAAATCTTGAGTTTAGGTGCCTAAGCACTTTTGTGGATCTGGGCCTTACACTGTAACTATATACTAGATACTACATTAGCACTGTAGTATAGCTCTGGAATGAATATTGCAATCTGTTAAAAAAAACCAAAGAATTGTTGCTCTGAGAGTTTCAGTTTAATGACTAACTGTCCTGTCTGTTCTTTCAGTCTAGAGTCCTGTTCCCAGAAATTGTCACCACATCTATTGGCAGGCTTTAAATGAAAATCATTTCAGTAATATTATGTTAAATTACATGAGAGTTCCTTTGGAATCATGCATTATGTGCACCTGAATACCAAAAGAATTCATCATGATTAAAGTTATTGCAAGAAATACCAAAGGAAGTAAGAATGATTTGCCACTTATTATAAAGTGTTGCCCATTTTGCAATAAGTGGCCAGTCATTATTAATTCATTTGGTACCCCTTATAACATTAATCACAACTAATTCATTTTGTATTATTAATGTAGATGTAACATGGAATTCCATTGCAATTTAGCTATTTATTTAATGTATCATTAATTTAAAGTATTATCAATTCAACCTGTCAGCAGTTTTATTCAGATAGTCTAAAGTGTTATTCCGGCATTTAAAACTAAAAAAAAAAAATTCTCATGCCAATGGATACCTTTGTGATTATAAACAAGTAATTTGGTTTCTTTTAATAAAAAGAAATAGCTTACTTTCTTTTTGGGCCCTTTTTTACATGTATATGGGAAGAGAAACTGGGGAACTTCCTACAAACTCGGGCACCAATACAGCAAAAACTTTAGCATGTGGTTAACTTTATGCATTTAAATACTCCCACTTTCAATGGGACTACACTTGTGCTTAAAGTTAAGCACATGTTTAAGGTATTTGCTGGATCAGATTCTAATTTAATCTCTATCTGGCCTTGATTCAGCAAAGTGGAAGTAGAAAAGAGGTCTTCCTGACTGCTTGAGGTTATTAAAAGTCCCATGGAACTGTTCACAAGATTTGGGCACAAGCAGTGTCCTTGCCAAATTACAGTTTGGAGAACTACATTCTGTCTTCATCATGGAGTTTTGATCAGGTAGAGTATTCACTTCTTGTCCTATTCTGTAGTGTTAAGCAGCTGCCATGTTTTACGCAGAGGTAGCAGCATTTTTGCATTAGATGAAAATATTTCCAAATACATATTTAAGTGGATGAAATCCAGTGGCTGTGGAGGAATCATGGAATGTCCATAGTACAATTAGAACAACAGTGAGTAGTTCTACTGTGATTTGGGGGATGGGATCTGAGGAGGCTCTGAAATTCCACTTTAGCCTACAAGAACACACAGTGGCAGGCATAACCTGCGACCAGCGGTCCTGTCCAAAGAAAGAAAGAAAGAAAGAAAAAAAGAAAGAAAAAAAGAAAGACATTAAATTAAAAAAGGAAAAGAGAAAACAAAACAAACAGACAAAAAGTAAATCAAAAGCTTCCTGAATAGCTGTAGGGGAAGTCGTGAGGCAACTCATCTTACACCTTTATGGCTATGTTCTCTTTTGTGAGGTGTTCTGATATCACAATGATTGGCACTACAGAAACAGGCAGACAGACAATCTGAAAAGCACTGTATAAATGCAAGCCACTTAGTGTTGTTCATTTGGATACCAAAGACCAGCTCCTTGGCCCTTCAAAGTGCTATTTGAAAGGGGACTTAACAATTAACCATTTGGGAAATGCTAATTCCACCAGCATGGGGGAATCCTCTTATAGTTACAGAGTCAGGATAATATAGCTAGCAACACCCCGCTGTCCCCCCACATTCTCCAAACTGGTATAACGCATATGTTGGGCACACAGTGGAAGCATGCCAGCATGAGTTCCCAAGGGGGTCATTACCACAAGATCTAATTTAGAGCATTGAAGCTGTTCTTAGTTATAGCAGGGGCTGGACCAGCCTCTAATGCCACCCTGGAAAATCATCCAGACTTCCCCAACTCCAGGTGCACGAAGCACTGCTCTGGAGCACCTGAGAATATGGCCCCAAATTTCCAGGTATACACATAATCTTAATACACACTACTTACTGTGGCAAATGACATCCTTAATTAATATTGTTGGTTGATTGCTTTTTCAAATAAAATACCTTAAGTTTTAGCACTTATTTTTAGAGACATCACAAAAATGGCTGAAACAGTAAACTTACGCCTTGGCATTTAATTAATAGCCAATGAGGTGCAGATCTCTGACCAAGTGTGGGAAAAATGGGGTGGATAATGATAAAGTTGTAACAGACAGAAAAAATTCCAATGAGAAAAAATAACTTTTCATGGTGGCCTGCCCATCACAATTGGCATGCAAAATAAATTTTAAAAAAACACAGCAACTTCAACTTCACTATAAAATATTTAACACCTTCCACTTCCATTTGAACATATATAGGTAATAATAACATTTAAAGTTACTATGGTTACTCTAAGGTTTGTTAATTACAATGCAACTGAGCTGCATTTATACAACATAATTGTAGATTATTAATATTTACAGTATCCATTGGGGTTGTATGTGTATAATGGAGAGCAGAATTTAGCTCATGGAATTTTATGATGCAGCCTTTGCTGCTATTTCTTGTTATTAATCCTCTTTATCATTTCACATGCATCATCTTTTGTTTGTTCCCTTAATTCAGAGTGGGTTTTTTTTTTTTTGTACATAACGAACATCATTCTTATAGGCCTAACAGCCAGACTCAGATTTACATACTGTAGATTTAATTGCTTCACATTTCACTTTTTGATAAGGTTCTCAGCTATTAAGCTATATTAAGAAGGGTATGGAGAACAATACAGGAATTATTATAATACCATTCTACAGATGGAGGTTACATCCTCATGTGGACCACGACATTCAGTTTTAGCCGCATTTCAGATAGGTATAGCAGAAGTAGAAAGGTCCAGAGAAGGGCAAGAAAAGATACTAGCTGGGTAGGGAGGGAGTATTCATATGAAAAGAAACTAAAAAGATTAAGATTGTTTAGTGTGAAAGAAGAAGAATAAGAGATGACATATGTAATAATGTAAATAACTCGGAAAATGTGAGCATATACAATGTACAGATAAGACCAGAGAGATAGACAGTCCTACTTAACCTGTTCTGAAATAAGACTAAGAGGACAGTCAATGAAAGGAACAAGACAACAAAAGGAGAAGTGATAAAATGAAATACTTTTTATTTCAATTTATCATATAATTAACCTGTTGAACTAAGTGTTGCATTTTATTATTAAATAGTAATTAGGAACTGCCTATTAAGTTTCAAAAAAGGTTTAGTCAATTATAGGAATAAGGAGAGCATCTGCAGTGACACTAGGCAGGATAAAATTGTAAGAGATATCAATCCCTCATCCTTCACAACATAAAATGATCATGAGCCGAGGTTATTATTAGGCACCAGCAGTGTGCTTGTTACTGTACAAACATTGAGAGAATGGTAGGGTCAGGAGCTTGGGCCTGGATTCTCAGAGGTAGTTGGGCACCTAACTCCTATTGATTTTAATGGGAATTAGGTGCCTACATTCTTTTGAGGATGTAGGCCTCGATGAATAAGCAACGCAAATTGCTCTTGGTGATCAAATGAAGGTTTAGCATAGAATGTCATAATATGTGCTTAATAGGTACATAACAGGTAATGGAAATTGCTGATTTAGATGGGCTAACATGAGTCGCATTGGCAGAAGTGTGCTTAAAGGGTTCTAGCTCTGCATCAAGGAGCAACTGAGCCACTGAAAGACCACTATCCATGTCATGCAACAAATGTCTCTGCCAACAGTTTTATCCCCTATTGTAAATATAAGGTGAATTCCTGGCCACACTGAAACCAATGGGAAGTTTGCCACTAACTTCAGTGGATACAAGATTTTACTTACAGTCGTCAGACCAGATCCTCTCTTCATGTAAATCTGCATAACTCTATTATCTTAGCACCTTTAACATCTGCTGGGAATTTGGCCCTTTGTCTGCATTAAATGAAAGATGTATTGTGTGTGACTATGCAGCTTTCCTTGTCAGCTGTTATCTGCCTAATGAAAGCCTTCGTTCACTTGGACAGGGTATTCAGCAGTCAATACTACTGATACAAATCTTCTAATTTGTGTAATGCCTACATTGTTTAGTAATTTGATTTTAGGTGGGTTTCCTTTAATATTAATTATAACAATAGCCACAATACTTGCTCTTACATAGCACATTTCACCGAGAGTGATCACAAAACTAAAAACACTTAAGAAAATATTATTAAGAAATATTGTATTCTTTCACTGGAAAAATGTGTGTGTATGTGCGTGTAACCCACACACCTTCTGAGTGTGGTGTTCTGCCCATCTAGTGGCACTGAGACCCAGTTAGCGAGAAATTAATTAGTCTGCTCTACAGCCTTAGCTAACAGCCGGTTGGCTTTTAGCTCATGAAGTAGAGGGTCATGCACTACTCCTCAGACTCCAGAGGTCCCAGGTTTAATCCCACCCACTGACGACCAGTGTCTGTTGGTGTTACATGTGCACATGTATAAACTGGGCTATTATGATTACTTAATTTTAGTCTATGTCTTTAAGATATATTATACATTATTAGTAATAAATGTGGAGTTAGTTAAGGAACTGTTATTTTCCCTTTAAACTCTAACAACAACCTGTAGCTCTAACAGGACGCTGTCTATGGTCAGGAAGCTGACCTGTCCAGTTGCATATACTAATCCTGTGAATTCCTATGCCATGCACACACATTTTAGTTTCAACACATATTTCCTTCCGTCTGCACTCTTCTATTTCAATATGAAAGAGATATAACAGCAAAAAGTAAGGCATGACATTAGTTAAGTTTTAGCAATAGTGCCATTTTCCCCACTTCTCTTTCTTGTTCCCTAAAATAGACAAAACTTGTGAAATAAAGAAGCTAGTGATCCATGAACACCTAAATGCTCTACGCTTGGTTCCATTTAGATAAACACTATCCCTTTGTCTTATGTGTAGATTTTGATACTTGGTATCTTACCTTCAATCTGTACACTAAGGGTACATCCATACTTACCGGCTGGTTCGGCGGCAAGCAATCGATCTTCTGGGATTGATTTATCGCGTTGTCTAGACGCGATAAATCGATCCCGGAAGTGCTCGCCGTCGACGCCGGTAATCCTGCTCTGCGAGAGGAGTAGGCGGAATTGACGGGGAAGCCTGCCTGCCGCATCTGGTAAGTACCTTTTAGTTTGAACTAAGATACTTTGACTTCAGCTACATTATTAACGTAGCTGAAGTTGCGTATCTTAGTTCAAACTGGGGGCTTAGTGTGGACCAAGCCTTAGGCTATGTCTACACTACCCACCCGATTCGGCGGGTAGCTATCGATGTTCTGGGATCGATTTATCGCTTCTCATCTAGACACAATAAATTGATCCCAGAGCTGCTCCCCCTCGACACCGGAACTCCAGCTCCATGAGCGGAGGAAGCACTGTCGAAGGGGGAGCCTGCCTGCTGCCGTGTGGACCGGGGTAAGTACTTTTAAAAATCTATCTAAGATATTCGACTTCAGCTACGTTATTCACGAAGCTGAAGTTGCGTATCTTAGATCAATCCACCCCCCCTAGTGTAGACCAGCCCTCAGGGTGACAAAACCGAACACATTTCCTTTACGCTTACAGAAATAAATTAAACTGGCATCTTTACTTTGGATTATAAAGATGATTTAATTGTGCATGGTGTTATAATGGATATGGTTTGATGGAGGCCTTGGTTCAACATCTAGTGTTAGTTTTAATTTACATGTCATGTAATGTGCTTGTTCATTTGCTGGCACTAGACAATATGGGTACTTATCAGTTTATCCCAAACTACAAATGTCGCCTGTTCCCCTGTTCCCCTGTCCACTCACTGAATGGCAATGAAGGGCACTGAGCATCCTTTAGAGGAGCCGTGATTGCCCAACTCCATATTAAAGAATGTCTTGTCATTTTCATGTAATTATTGCCTTAAAAAGTTGGCATGTACCTTCAGTTACCACAAAAGATTATTGTTAGTTTACATAGTACCACAAAGTGCACTTTGCAATATGGGTAGAGATAGATTAATTGCCCAAAGACCTCCAAATCTAAGGGTCTGATCCTGAAACATGCTGAGCACCTATCTTAAGGTCAGAGCTCCTTCCACTGGAGTCAAAGCTACATGCAGGATAAAGAGGAGGGAATAATCAAACAGGAAATATTATGTGTTAAGAATATTAGAACACATTTCCTATTCTAGTTGTAGGAAATATCAATTGCAGAATTACACAGGATGCATGCTGGCTTTTTACCAGTGGCTTCTGTGCACGAGAGCTTATACTATCTCTGTGCAACTGAGGGCAGCGTCTGACTCCCTTACTCCTCTTGAGTAGCACGTTACTCCATCAGTGGCCATGCTGACTTCATTGGGAACAGTCAAAGAGATAGGAATGTAAGGAAGGGAATTCAACAAGAACGAGGTTGCCATGGAAGAGACTGGAAAATACCCCTCTTCGTGTAATGTTTTGCAGAGATCATCTTTGAGAAGTCAGGATGATTTTGTTTTTATTCCTGTCACTATGTGAGGGCAGCCTTAGATTCTATTGCAGCATTAGTAAAAAAGTATTTTCAAGTGAGTACACATTATGCTAGCATAAAGAAAAGAGAAATCACTGGATGTCCTTGAAATGAGGTCATTTTAAGATTCACTAATCAACAATAAAAGAATGCCCAAATTGTCTCATTGATCTAGGAGAGTGTGCATCTCCTACGTATAAGTTATTAACTGAGGAATTAAAATGAGCTTCCCTATATGTTTATTCCTCTTTCTCTATTTTATGGATGCAATATTATGTTGGTTATATTTTTTTAAAAACATACATCTTCTTCACTGCAATAATAGCTGTTTTTTTATTTTATTTTATTATTATTTAGTATCTGCTGGTGAAGAGATTTTGTAGGTTCCTTTAAAGTCTAAATGTGCTGCATTAAATAGCTTTGGAAAAAAAAGATGGTCTCTAGCCTGCTGAGCAAATATAAATTTCACAGTTAAATACATAAAATAATGATTACATCCAATGGTCATGAGGGACGTGTTTTTAGACGTATACTAATTAAACTACATCTTTCAGACAACATGTTTCTATACTTACTAGCAATGAACCATATCTGATTTGTCATTAAGTAATTATGAATGCTAATGCAAATAAAGCACCTTTCAAACAAGGCTTCAGAATAGAAATTAATCATATATTATTCTTTCTGATCCTAGCATATAAGGGTCACTTAAACAAAAACAACCAAGGAAGTGAGGAGTCATAAAACAGAGAAGCTACTGTTTTGTTTAGGATTGAATGGATGCCCCTTTCCAGGCTGTGATTTTATAGGTATGTGTCCTAAATGCAGTGAACAGAAAGAGAGAACAAATATTTTGGGAAAATACAGTGGCCTGATCCAAACCTATCAGTTGGAATCTTCCTATTTATTTCAATGAATTTGGATCACTCCTATGGTTATAACAACAACTACAAGCTCAGACTGCTTTTCATGTGTAGATCTCAAAGCACCTTATAACAGTTAAACATCATTTCACTCATTTTACAGATCAGCAAATTGAGGCACAAAGCAGTGATGTGGCTGGTGCTTAATTACACAGCCGGTGGCAGAGCTCAGAACTGATTGCTGGCCTCCTGAGCCCCAGTCCAGAGACCTACCCATTGAGACACATTGCCTCTCTATATAGTAACAGAATAAAATGAAGTGGTGAATGGATTGTTCTGATTTCCATTCCCTACCCCATATCCCCCATCCTCTATCCTCAGTACAAAACTCAAAAATACACAGATATGGACCTTCTGATTTCTTCAACCCCTAATAAGAGATTGAATATAACACTGCATCATAATTGAAAAAAATAACCTGTAGAGGAGGCACATCTTCAGAGTTAAAAGTGATATTTTCCATCAACCTATTTGCAGTAAATGTAAGTTGATTTACCTTCTCATTACGTTGTAAATGTTTTCCTTCCTCTTGACTTGTCTTTGTCCTCTTCTTTGTGCAGGCAGTGAAGTCATAAGTCCTCTGAAGCAACCCCAGTATCTGCAAATTATAATGCGTCATTGCAGAAGCAAGTAACAGGGGATGAGTTATGAAGAACAAAGTTCTTCTTGTGCAAGCTTCAATAATTCCTAATTCTGGGAAAGAAAATAGCCAATAACTTGTGAAAGATACTGTGAATAAATGTGTTTAAGGCAGTATAATATACCTTTAAATTGTGATTGGCTATTCAGGATCCTCTTCAAGGCAAAGGGCTATAAATAACTGATTGTCTATGTTAGGTCAATTATTGTGTAAGGTACACCAAAAAAACATGCAACACTCATTCATACAACTTATATTAAAGGGTGTTATTCAAAACCACAGGTGTCACCCAACAAATGAGAAAGTTCTTTGTTGCATGGAAGAAAGCTCTGTGTTGCATGTTCGGGTTAGACTAGCTTTTCCTTTAAATACATAATAATGTAAAATTTTTAAAAAAATAACATGAAAAGCCATTTCAAAATGATAAATTAATAATTTTGTTCTGAAAATGTTTTGACATTACTGAACTTTCTTTTCCCGTTTTCTTCTAAAATGAATTTCCAGCCCAACTTTGCAAAATGTTTCAATTTCCATGGAACCACACATTCCAACGGAAAAAGGTTCCATCAAAATGTTTCCAGCCAGCTCTAATGTCACACAAAGGTGCAGGAGCATTAATAGGAAACTATATGAGGACAGCAGCCTGCGGAGTTTGCCATGAGCGGACTATAGAGAGGTACTTTTCTCACCCGTTCTTGCCCATAGTATACTAAGGCACTGATCCTGCACATTTTTATACATGTGAGTAGCCCCATGAAAGTCAGTTCAATTGCATGAAGTTACTCATATGTGTTCTTTCAGGACACAGGCTTAAAAGAGACTATGGGATAGGTTGCACCAGCTGAGTATCTATCTGGCCCATAGTCTTCATTAATAATTAAGGCTGAAAGTCCAACTTCCTCTCCTCTTTATGCATACATATAACTCTCACTGATTTCAGTAAAAGTGATTTATGTGACTGGAGAAGAAAATTGGCAGCTCATTCTTGAATAGTTATCTTGAATATGATACCCTTTGCCTGAATTAGAAATTCATATTGAGGCACTGAGGTCACCATGAAACAGTCAGCTGTTTGCAAAAATGACATCAGAGATACCCCAGATCTTTGCTAACCTACATACAGGGAAAAGTGAATGCCTCAGATATTATTGTGTGGTAGTGCCACAGTTTCAGGGTAAATATAATTGTATTCCCCCTGTGTGTCCCTCAAGGGAACCCACTTCAAGGTTTCAGCCATCACCTCTCTTGGACACGGGCCCAATGTGATGAAGTGAGAATTTTTTATAATATTTTTAAGAAGCTTATGAATGCCTCAGTTTCCCCCATATTTTGCACTACTACCCAGTGCAGGGAAAGGATTAAGTTTGCTCTCAGGGAAGACATAGGTGTGTGTGTGGAATGAATACAGTCATTAAGGAACTGGCTGAAACTAACCCAGATCAACAAGGGCTCCAGAAAGCCAATGCAAGCTCCAATGACTCATGAATTGATGCTCTCAGCAGGGAAGCTTCAGCCAGATGGGTTGTGAACTCAGCATGGTCTTGCCTGGAGAACAAAGGACAGACATGTCCAGCAGGGAATACAGCGTGGGTTCTGGAAGAAGCTGAAGGAAGAATGCGATGCCTTGGGGGTCTGGCACACTAAAGGGGCTCCTCCAAGACACTATTCAAAAGCTGGGCGCAGCCCACCAATCCTGTGGATTCATGACACCTGTCTCTCACTCCCTCCTGCCAGGGGACTTCAAGACTCCACAGCTCTCTGGATTACACTAGATATCCCCAGGTAGTTCTTGGGGAATGCAAACTTCAATATTGACCACTGGATTCTATCAGATTGTTAAATCTTGACAAGATAAAAGCAGACAGAAACAGAGGGCCTGGGCCTTGGCTCCTCATAAATCCCCAAAACTAGACCAGCTCTTCCTGGCCCCCTTTTGCATAGGGGATGTCTCAGGGTGAGTGGTTGTGTTAGGGCAGAGGGGGCCAGGCCTGACTCCTGGTAGAGACTTGTACACTCTTTAGGGACTAATGCACCCCAGCCAGTATTTGCAGTGACACCCCAAACATCTAGCTGGGAAGGCCGTTCGTTGGAAACTGTCATCTACCCATGCAAGTTAGAGTAGCCACAAGGCTGCTCTAAGCATGCTGGAGCCAGTTTGGTCCCCAAAAAACCTCCAGATTGGAATACAAGTACCCACACTCAGGTCCCCTGATCATTGCTCTGGCACAGTTGGAGCTCTGGCCCATAGCTGATAAGTTATTGTATTTGAATAGCTTACCTGTACCCTCTGTGTAAATCAAACATTTATAAATAGAGAGGAAGAGTTACCTACAGTTTAATACCTTTTAAAAGGTTTTCTCTTTGAAAATCAGTCCAAAACTCTGTTCTAGCTAATCAAAAAAAAACTTTTCAATGAATAGTCAGAGCCTCAGCAGCTTCCCTTTCTGGAATATTTTTTTAAACATTCATACCTTAACCATAGTTTGACAACAGCCTGCACACTTGCCAAAAACTCTTCCTCCCGTTCCTCCCCCTGCCACCCTCCAAACCCTGAAAGTAATCACAACATTGTTTTCCTGTGCAAAGTCATAAGGAGACTGAATATATGGCTTATAATAGAACCTTACTTATTTTGGAGAGATTGAGTGGCTGCATATTCCAGCTAATTTTATAACTACCGTTAATTCAAAATCACTTTATCATTTGCAAAATTAATACATTGTGACAGACAAGCAAGGAACACAATTACCAAACAGAATATACAAACCTGGAGCCTGAATTCTATTCTATTTCCATAATCATAGGCCTGTACCTGGACCCAGCCAGAGTTTGCGTTTTGGTGGGAGCTTAAAAAATAAATATTTGCTGCCAATTTCCCCAAGTGGAACCAAAATCGGTCAACTATGATCAGCTGTGGACATAGTTGACGTAAGTATCTTGGGGAAGATTGCTGAAATGAAAGGACACCCAAACATAGCGGAATCATTTTACATTAAAAATATGTGCTTTGTGAGGTGGAAAGGAGGTGGAGATGGAATCAATGGGTAGAAATGTGTGGGTGAGTGGTATCCTTAGGAAGTGAGGTGCAGCTGCTTCTGATGGCATCTGTGCATAGTTTCCAAAATATTTGGAATAGACAATTCTCCAAATACATTAAACTATGATCAGTGGAAGTTCTATGTGAATTCTGGTGAATTTCCATGCCTATAATCATTTTACCAACGTTAGCTAGTTAATTGTCAATCCCATGAGGTCGGTAAGTATCATTATTCTCATTTCATAAGTGGAGAAGCTAATGCACTGAATGTTTAAATGACTCGACTGAAGTCACGGTGGGAGACAGTCAGAGTCAGAATTAGCAGACAAGACTCAGTTGTTGTCAGAACAATGCATGACCCCCCTAAACTATAATGCCTTTTAGCCCAGCTGGGAGAGAGAGCTTGTTGTTGGCCCTAGTGCTACTGATGGTAGCTTTGTGGTAATGCTACTTACAACTGTGTAGTTTGGAGCCTTCCAAAAAAATCCAGAATCACCATGCAGCTCTGTGATCCTCCTCTGTGGGTCCTGGGTCCATAAGCAAATAAAGAAGCTCCACATATCAGTATTTTCCATATGTGGCAGCTGTACTACAGACAATACAGTTTATTTAATAAGTAATCCAAGTACAATACACTTTCTTTACTGATTGGAGCACCGTGTGTAAGATAACAGAAAGAAAATTGCTTATACAAACCATGCAGGAAGGTTGCTGCAATTTGAGGCATGTGGATTTTTTCCCAGTGAAATGAAAGGCCTGTCATAGACCACCTTTTAGGATGTGGTATGTCTTTCACATCACTGACAGGGCATGCTATTTGCAACAAAACCCGACAACTCTTACTTTCTTGACAACTCATCCCCTTGGTGACAGTAATCATGGCTTAATAGGTTGTCCAGCACAGGAGTTACTGTACATATTTGGCCTTATTGTGATTTGTGACAGTGCTGGCATATGATGTCTGGAATGATCCAACATGTACTATGTCAGATTATCCAGAGGGATTCTAGACTTTTTGTAGAAACATAATTGTGCTTCAGATTATGCTGTTTCCAGCTATTGAGATGAACAAGATTGGTGCAGCAGCAAAGAAAGCAGTTTAAGATGACTACACGAAAAGGGAGTTGAGGTACAAGTCATATAGTGTGGAAAACATAGTCTTGGGAACTGGATTAGCTCAGCGGACTGGCTGACCAGATAAAGAAATCTGATTGGAAGGCTGCTTTGAAAACAGCCAAAATGTTGTTACCATCAGATGGCTGTTCAGCTGCTTACATGGATTGTGCATGATGGGACTGGACTAGAAGACCTTTCAAGGTCCCTTCCAGTCCTATGATTCTATGGTCTTACTCCAGTTAACAGCTACCTAGTGGACAGGTGTTCACAATATAACCACTAACATAGCCAGCATGAACTGGCAATCTCACGGGTAGTCTCAACAGAGAGGTTAATGAATGGTTTTGCATGTTGCAGGGAACCACGGAAGATTGTGTTACGGCATAGCAAGGGTGTTTTCGCTTTCTCACGCTTTCTCAGCGGCCGGTTACTGTAGGTCACGGCCTGCCAGCTGCAACCTGTTTTGAGCTAGTTAGAATTGCTTTATATGGCCTTGAGCCAGGGGATGGACACAGCCTGTGGAAAGCCCCTGATTAATTATGTATGAGATGCTGTTATATAGTTGTATGAGCCCGCCCCACTTTTGGACTCCGTACCAGGCCGAACTTTGGTGAGCTGGGTTCCCCGCCTCCGTGACAGCAACGCCAGGAGTCCCCATTGCGGATGTGTCACTTTGCCTTCAATAAAGCCAATAACTCACAGTGTGTGTGGGCCTCGTTCTTGCAGAGCACCCTGGGTAGGCCCGCAGCCTCCCAAGAACCTAACACATGTGAAACGAAGCAGACTCTTACCTTAGAGTTGGTCCTTCCAATAAGGTTCGAGTGTGGAGAAGCTTCCAAAGATGGTGCTGCACATCTTTTTGTGGCTAATTGGAGGAGCTCAGTGTTAGTGCTATCAACAAAAGGCAAGAAGAGGAAATATTATGAACTGGTCTTCAGCATAACATCATCCTCTATTGCTTGAGATGTCTGTTGTCTGAATGTCACCAAAGTTTGCAGCCTTAGGATCCTTTCAAAGTCTTTATTTGTCCTGGACACCCAAGAAGGTATGGTTGGTAAAAATACCACCTTCTATTTATTACTGGGCAAGAGACTTCCTTGGTTATGGTGATTTGGCCATGAGACTTCTCAGATGCTGGTTTGGGCATCTGAACTATATTTTTGTGATTTCCAGGCTTTCTCGTTGTAGCTCACTCTACCTAGAAATGAAAATGCCAACCATAAAAAGGTCCATTTGGTCCTAGATTGCAGCTTGACATCTAAGCAACAATGGTTGCCTGAAGTATAGTATCTTCATGCTCTGCTCTGCTCACTCTACCATCATTCCATATAATACGTAACTATTCCTTATTAACTCCGTGTAAGGACACTTTTATTCTGAAATAAGAGTGTCCACAAATGGAGTTAATCAGGAACAACCCAATGTGTAGACAAGCCCTAAGAAAAAAATTCTTTCTGACATTGTCACTGCATCTAGCAGAAGCTGGTTACAAAATGCCTCACTTTATTACACTGTAGATACAGCAGTGTATAAATCCCCCCTGACTGGGTGTATTTAGCATAGGCATGTCTACATGCAATACCGCTTAAACTTCAATCAGCTTTTTATCCTATTTAGTTAAACCAGTATAGACCCTCTTATTTCCTATCAACTTGAGCTAAACTGAAACAAGCCTGCATTAAACCAGAATAAGAATGGCCCCACAGCCTTTTTGACTAGTGTAACTACATTTGTATAAAATCATACCTTGAGTTAAATTAGTGCAACTTTCTCATGTAGACAAGTCCATACTCAAGCTGCTACAGTAACTGGATTTTGCCTTGTTCTTTAGAGGAAGATTTGGTTTAGCTTATATTCAGACTAGTTATGCTATAAATTTTCCTTTCTTTGTTTCCTGCCTGGCCTTAGGACACTGGAAGATGGCTGCATCTTTTTTCTTCCAAATGATTGTGCTGTATTTTAGGGTCAAACCCTGCTCCTGCCTATTTGTGACGGATATTGTCTGGTGTATATCACCAGCCAGTTCTCCAGCCCCTGTCCCAGCCAGTTCCCCAAATCATTAACAGTCTATTTACACAAAGACATCTCAAAGAGCGGGTAGAAGGTCTTACCTCATATTAGCTTGAAATTAACTAGACTTGTTTGTTCACTTCCTTATGTTAGCACATTCATCCATTGCACCATTGTACTGTGGTGAGTTCAAAAATGTTGGCCATCATTTTATTTTATTTTGTCTTTTTCAGCAACATATTTTAGAGACCAGGGGTCAGACCTGGTGGTGAAAATCAGTGTAGCTCCATTGACTTCAGTCTCCCTATGTTAATTTCTACCAGCTGAAGATCTGGGCAAAGATATTTCTAATTTGGAAGGTTATTATAATAATTTTAATATAAGTCAATTTTGAAGTCTAAAATTATTTGGCAGTAGCCTTTTAAAGGCCTGATCAAAAGCCAGTTGAAATTATTACAAAGTCTCCCACAGACTGAAATGGGCTTTGGATCTAGTTCTAAATGTGTATTTTAGGTAAGAGAAATGAAGAAGAGAAAGATCATGATATGCCTTGCAACACTGCAGCACTGTGTGTGGAGCATTATGACATGACATCTGATGTTCTAAAGTGGTTTTTAACTCCTTCAGTGTAGTTTTGCCTCAGGATAAAACTATCCTTTTAACAGTGTGTGTGAGGAAAGCTACAATGGCCTATAGAAGTGCCCCTGGGCTATGTGCTCTCTGTCACCTGCTGTATTGCCCTGACTTTGAGAATCCCTTACTTCCTTTCTCTTTAAGGATCTGAACATTTCCCTCTCACTTTGTCCACTAAGGAAAGCTGACTAGCCTTTTTCTGATGTCCCAGCTTTAAAGGAGACCTTTTTTGGCAGTTTTCCTTGTTCTTAGATTAGTATGTGTAGCTACAATATAAAAGACTACATCAATAAAAACATTGCAATTTGGGTTGCTTTTCTAGGATTAAATTGAAACAAGTAGTGTGTCGGCAGTGCCTTAGGTTTGAAATCAACACTAATAAAACGATTTTTCCCCGTGGACCCACTATGGCGGCATTACGAAGTATCCCTGTCTATCTTTCTAAATACCAACTGACGTAAATATGAAATCATTGAAATTTATTACTCCTAGAAGATGTGATTTTTTTTCAGATGCTTGGAACTTCTAAAAGTTTTTAGATGTTTATAACCTCTAGTACATCTCATTTATGAAGGTTTCTTATGTACATTTCTAAAAGTAATGGCATTCCTCATACTGTTCTTTCAGGTTTTAATTTATTACAGGTGTAATTTTCAAAAGTGCTTAGTACTGGCCTAATTCTTCTCCTATTTAAGTTAATGGGAGTTTTGCCAAAAGCTTCTGAACATGTCACCTTAGAAGTAAAGATTGGATTTAACATGGATATTTATATTGTGCTATTGACTAGAGGCCTCAGTTAGCATGTTGACCCATTGTGCTAGGAGTTGTACAAACATATAGTAAAGGATAGGGTGAATTTTATATTATAATATGTTATTTTACATTTCTCATATATATAATGGGCCTGCCTCTACTCCTATTAAAGTCAATGGAATTTTACTATTAAATTCATTAGGAACAGGGTTGGGACACTAATTTGCTTTGTTATATATAAGTTTGGAAGGATTAGCTTTTTATTGATAAATGTTGATAAATTCGATTTCACACATGAACCAAGAAAAATACTTCCATCAATAATAATCAGAATTTGAAGATAGGCAAAGTAAGAAAAATAAGCTTGAGAATTTATTAGAATTTGATATTTACTTTGTCTGTTTTGCCATCTGATGTTAACAATTTGTGTTTTAATTTGTATCAATCTTTTTTTATTGTCAATACATAATTATTGTCTGACTCCTCCTATTGTATGACCCCCCCAACTTCTTGTGAAGATTTAAATAGATAAAAATAAAAAATGCTTAAAACCCATAATTTCATGCAACTGTGAAAATTTAAATTGATACAAAATGCTTAAAATAAACATTGATATTATCTGTCAAAACCATAAAAATAAACGTCTACTTCTGCTGCGCCTAGTTATATATATCAGATGTAAAGGAGGTACCGGCTATGCCCATGTTTATGGAGATTATCCAAACTATTTGTAATTACTTACAAATTGAAAAGGACAATATAGCAGAAGGCCCCACACCTTTCAACATGGGTCAGCTCCCCTTGATGATATGCAGATTCCCTAATATGGTAAAGGATGATCTGATCCTATAGGTGTGCACGCAAAAGTTCATATTTTGATTTTAAAAAACCTTGCCATTTCATTAAAGTCCTATGAAATTTCATGATGATATATTCACTACGTGCCAAAGACTTAACTCTTGATGTAATGCCATTTGCTGGCCATTTCCTTTCAACCAATAAAACAGCAGACTGCATGTAACAGAAAAAAGAGATGGAGAGAAACGATGTGTGGAGGAAGAAACAAATTGAAGAGAAAGAAAATTAGAGGAGAGAGGTGGAGACAAAAGAGAGGGGTGATTTACTTCTAATTTCCCAACTTCACCACCTCCTAAAGCCTGGAAAGGACCCAAGTCAAGCATCAAGCTATCGTCCCATATCATTATTGTCGGTGTGCTTCAAGGTACTCGAGTGCTTGGTCCTACAGCGCATATTACCCGACGTGGAGGGAATTTTGAACCCTGACCAAGCTGGCTTTCACCGAGGCCATAGCACATGTGGCCAAGTACTCACGCTGACCACATTTGTTGAAAATGGCTTCCAGAGAAATTTGAAATCAGGTGCTGTTTTCATCAATCTAACAGTGGTATATGATACAGTATGGCACACTGGCCTGCTCATGAAGGTATCACGGGTCCTGCTACCTTGGGTCACAGGCGTCATTGAACTTTTCCTCCATGATAGGCTGTTCAGAGTCCATATGGGGGAGAAGATGAGTGCTTGGGGACGACAGCACAATGGGTTACCCCATGGCTCTGTGTTTTCTCCAACACTGTTCACCCTTTATATCAATGACCTGACAACAACGGAGGCATGAAAGTTCATTTACACAGATGACATCTGTTGCGGTACCCAGGCCCAGACGTTTCACAAGCTTGATGCCACCTTAAGCCGGGACATGACAAAGTTAGCTGACTACTGTAAGACTTGGCATCTCCAGCCAAGCGTCATAAAAACAGTCTCCAGTTTGTTCCATCTTCATCACGCCAGAGCAACCCGAGAACTAAGGGTAGGTCTATACTTACGCGTCGCGTCGAACGCGTCGGATCGATGTTCTGGGTTCGATTTATCGCGTCTTGTCAAGACGCGATAAATCGAACCAGGAAGTGCTCCGTCGTCGACGCTGGTACTCCAGCTCGACGAACGGAGTAGGCGGAGTCGACTGGGGAGCCTGCGCGCCGTGTGTGGACCCCGGGTAAGTGCTTTTTCATTCGAACTAAGGTACTTCGACTTCAGCTACGTTATTCACGTAGCTGAAGTTGCGTACCTTAGTTCGATAGGGGGGGGTAGTGTAGACCTAGCCTAAATGTTTATCTGAATGGTCAGAAGGTGAAGCATGAAGTAGAACTGGTCTATCTAGAACCACATACTGACTTACCATGCCCACCTGAAGAAGACAGCAGCTAAAGTTAAGAGACGCAACAATCTTCTTAGAAAACTGGCAGGTTCGTCATGGGATGCTTGTGCTTCAACTCTGTGGATGTCAGCTCTTGCCACCTCGTATTCGATGGCGGAGTACTGTGCACCAGTATGGAGTTGATCGTCATACACCAAACTGGTGGATACGCAGTTACATGCCGCCATGAGTATCATCTCTGGCAGCCCTGTCCGACTCCACTCCCAGGGCTCCCAGTTCTGAGCAATATTGCTCCTTCTCATATGAGACAAGAGGTTGCCACTGGCAAGTTACTGGAGAAAGTACGCGCCAACTCAAGCCTGCCGCTGCACAATGACCTTTTTAAACCACCAGCTGCACGTTTGCCACCACGTCACCCATTATGGTCTCATCTGCCACGCCAGGATGTTAGGGCGGAAACACTCTGACGAGAGGAATGGGTATCTGTTATAATCCCCAACCAGTCCCTCATCACCGACGCCACCATTTGCCCGTCCGGTTTTGACCTCCCCCATCGCGAATGGTCCCTGTTGAACAGGTTTCGGACTGAGCAAGGTCTCTGTGCAGCCAACCAGTATCGCTGGGGCCTTCGTGACAGCCCTTTGTGCAACTGCAGCGCAACACAGACAATGACACACCATTGTTGATGGATGCCTGCTGACTAGGTTCAGCGGTGGCCTAGAAGAATTGCATCACGCCCACCAAAGATGCCATCGCTTGTCTAGATGTCTATGCACATGCTAAATAAATGAAAACCACTCAGAAATCCCCTTTCCATGGGCCATTATCAGAGCGAGAAGAAAGGAATAGATGAAGAGCTACTTCCAGTGACACAATTTTATCACCCATGAACTTTTCATTAGTACTTTATTGAACACCCTCCTCGTCATAGTGCCACACCTACAAAATTTACCTAGAACGATCACTGAGCTTCATATATAAATGATACAATACTGAGTTTGCAAACTGAGGTTTTTTGAATGGTGGAGTGATGCACTCACCTTAATTGATAGTGGCTGAAAAATATAGGGGGGTTAGATGCCTAGCAGAGATTAGTCCAAATTGTGAAGTTCAGATCCAAATTCGGGCCTATCCACGACAGGTGGAATTTTCAACAGCAACGAAGTAACTTAGAGGTCACATCCCTTTGACTTCCAATCGGACTTAAGTTTCTAAATCATTTGGGTGCTTATGAAAATAATTTCTGATAGCACTTATGCACATGTTTAACTTTAACCATGTGCTTAGATCCCATTGAAGTCAATAGGATTTAAATATGCTTGTCCTGAATTGGACTTTGGTTCTGTATTTGAACTTTCCAAAAATTCAGAAATGTTCCTATTTGGTTTTCCTATCATCTCAGCATAGAAATAGGCACAAGACATTGCAGTTGGATGTAGCCATGGCTTTAGATCTTAGACTGAAATGCCAGTTTCCCTGTTTTCCTGCAAAATTAATAAATGCCGCTCTTCAGGGATTCCCCTCTTCAGTGGTTTCCATTCAATTGCTGCATTCATCTTAGTAATATTAGTACTAAAACCTGTAATGTACATAATGTTTCACATGTTGAAAGCACTGTACAAACATTAACTAGCTAATCATCACAGTCTGAGTCAGGTAAATATTACCATCCCTGTTTTAGAAGCAAAGGTAAAACGACTTGCGCAAGGCCATACAGCAATTCAGCAGTCAGAACGGGTGTAAGAACTCAGACTTCACTGCCTCACATCCTTCTGTCTCTCAGGTATGGAAACCTGGTAGGATTTGCTAATGAGCTTCTCATACATTTCATAATGTGGCAGTGTTTTAGATGAGGTTTCAAAAATCAAGAGCCAGTCCACTCTGTGGGCACTGCAGATCCCAGAGCACTTTCCACAAGGGTTTGATCCTGAGTCAACATTTGCCCCTTCCTAGGAGTATGGCTTGGTTGCTGCTTCTTGTCCTAGACATGGGTTCATTTCAGTGGTGCTGAAATATATGGTTAATGAAGCATTTTGGGATCTTTTTGAATGCTATTTAACTATAAAATATTGTTATTACTTTATATGATCCCTTTTAATTTTAGATTAGTCCTTATTTGTGTTGCCTGAACATTTCCCGTTCTTGGAAATTCTGCTCTTTTTCAAATAAATTGCTTGTGAAAAAGACATATTTGTGTGTTAAGTAACAGAGCCAAATCAGTCTTGCTCTGTTATTAATATATCATTAAACGATCTGCTTGAAATAATATTACCTGTTTGCTGTAAATCTCCAGGAGGAAACAAATAAAAATATGTTTGCTGAATCACTTCTAGGCACCTAGTTTCAGAAATATACAGTCAAATTGCTCAGCAATAAACAGATTTCTGTAACATACCTTTAAAATATTTTTAAACAAGTACATTTGAATTGAGTATATTTTTTACAATAGAGGTTTGCTGTGTATGGTTCCAGAAAGAACGAGAGCTCCATCTCAAATCCCATTTGATTATAAGAGTTCACCTTCATACACATGTAATAAACAAACAAAACAGTATGATCTATTATGCTGATAACACTTATATGTAAAATACATTCATGAACCAAAAATGCTTTTTCTGTACAGAAATTCTCCTTGTAGAATGCACAGAGAATTTATGTGAACTGTAAACAGCACTGAGACCCTTTTATGTCGCATGTTTCCCCGGCTGATAGCTAAAAGAGGTTAGACTGAATCTCAGTGGATCAATTAACAGAGGGACCTGTCCTTCAACAGAAGAAGATCTATTTCAGGATTTGCATATCACTGAAAAAAATTACAAAGCTGAGATAAATACAAGCCCGATAATAACTCACTGCAGACTTGGCTTCATTCCTAGATTTCCTTGGCTGTTTGTCCTAATAAAGTGTCTCCATGGCACTTAGGGCAGGAAGGTTATTAGTAGCTGTCAATCAAAGGAAGGAGTATGCATCGGAAGGAGGAGGAAAGGAAGAGAGGTGACATTCATCCTCTTCTCTCACTTATATTAGGTATAAAAGTCATTCAGAGCAAGTGGTTAAAAAGGGATGGGTTCCTCTTCATCCACCACAGAAAAAAGGAAACTGCCTTGGTTATCAACAATTTAATAATAAAACAGAATACATCAATCATTTTTACCTTATGCCTGAATGTTTATTAATATAAAGGAATATGAAAGACATATATATCTATATAAAAGAGCATCAAGACACCTGACACATTTTGTTTGCATTATATTTTAATAAGAACAAATGATGACTTTAAACTATTTGAACTTGAAATAAAACTTTTGCTGTGTACAGACACTAGAATTTTTTTTACTTTTATACTACTGTTGTTCTAACAGTGAACACCTTTAAAAATCCAGTCGCAACTCAGAGCATGTATTTCTTTCTCTCATTTAAATCAGATACAGTGATTTAAACTTTACTAAGCTGATACTCAAAACCGATCTATATAGCAATTAATTAATACTTTAAAGGTCTTTAATTTACTGTACCACTTTCTTAATTAAAGTATATCTACTGCTAGAGCACATCATCTTTATATATGCATATTTTCATAAGTAACAGAGTCCATAGAGTGCTAATTGATATCCTAGTCTCCAGACAATACTTTACTAAATGAAATGACAATTATAACCAATTAAAATTCACTTTACATACTACTTCACCTATTTTGTATGTATTATGCATGAAGACAGAGAGTACATTGACTCACTGCTCAGGATTTCTGTGTGTCTGTGCAACTGATGGACAGCTCCAAGGTATTCCTTTTAGCAAGATTTTTACCAGGGGTCATTTTCTAGGCTTATCTAAAACCTATATTTTGGTGTTATCTAGACACAGTAGTTAATAAGTGCTGTTATTCATGCTTTGTGAAGATTTTTTTATATATTTGACAAATGTACATCATTCACAGCTATGCCCTTATTCTTATTATAAAAAGGCTTTTAAAAAAAGCATAGTGCCTAATTAAACAGGCTGTACTTCAGCTCCCAGGTGCACTATATCCAATACATAATGCTATTGTATCACATACCTAGTGATGATAATAAGGTATTAACATACAACAGTGAAGTCAATGGGAGATGAGAGTACTTGGCACCCTGGAGAAGGTCCTACATATCTGGGCTAAAAAAGGAAGAAATCTAGAGATTTCATTCCAAATTCTAGTTATTTTAGAGGGAAAGTTACCCTCCCTCCTAAATATCTTGACTCTGTGATGTGGAAAGGAAAGGAAACCTTCTGCTACAGAGCCACTCCATGGTTGCTTCAGGGTGTGTTGTCCTAAGACTTGATCCAGTGCCCATTGAGGTTAATTCCACTGATTCTAATGGGAGAAGAATCAAACCCCCAATGTGGACTCTCTGCAGGAAGAGAGGATCCACGTAGCCCTCCCCTCCCACCCCACCCCACCCCACACCACACATATGTAACATGGTGCACTGGAAGTCACCGCAAATCTGAAATCCACGGCATGCATGAGTGGATTTACACACACCCAGGTCCCTCTTCGCCCTACCCTGCCCCGGCCTACTTG
Source organism: Chelydra serpentina (assembly GCA_037349315.1). NCBI lineage: Eukaryota > Metazoa > Chordata > Testudines > Chelydridae > Chelydra > Chelydra serpentina. The sequence continues at coordinate 112,663,341 of JBAIAC010000004.1, forward strand.
ATTAAAATACCAGGCTACTACGTATGGAATTTGCATGAAAAAGTGGAGAACTATATAAAACCTTGTAAACACCACAGTTTATCTCTGTATTTCCTTTATTCCATCACTTCCCTTGCATGGGACTCAGCATGACAGCGAGCAAAGCAGCATAAATGAAGGTGCTGGCCTTAAAAGAAATGATTTACACTAATAGCCCATAGTTGTATACATTTATTATTTATAGTTTTTAAGAAGGTATCATTTCAAAATGAACTTAAATCTGCTGGGAGCTGCAGGTCTGACTTGTGTTTGGCCTCCTGTCTTAATGCCTAACCTGCTGTGAGAGAACTTTTGAGTTTTTAAAAACAGTTCTAGGAAATTAAAAATGGCATCAGATGAGGCATAAAGCAAAAAGCCCTTATCTGCCTTGCAAAATCCTATTCACCCATCTGCCAGGGATAAATCATTTTTGGATGAATTAAAAATTTCAAGGCCAGATCATCTCCTCCCACTGTAATAGCCACAGGACAGTAAGTGCTCAGGGTGAGAGCAGGGAAAGTCTCCTTAACCATCTCCTTGCGGAGATTTCCCTGTCCTGTCCTATGGCCTGAGGGATAAACTATGTACCCTGCCAGAGTCCTCAGGGATTCACATGAGTTTTGCTATTGATTTCAATGGAAGCACAATCAAGCTCTCAATAGATTTAGATTATGGAATTTTGTTCTTTATGTCATGTTATTCAATATCAAGTATAAGACATTTGAAAAGTGCATTTAATTCTTCACATTGCTCAGATGATTCTGTGAAAAAAATGCAACTGTCTCTAATTTTCTAAACAGGACGGAGCTATTCATGTGAAAATATCTGAAGCATTAAAAGCTTTTTCAAACTGCAGATATTCTTTGTAGATATTTTTTAATTCGTTTGAATGTAGCGTAGATAAATAAATCTGTTTTAATTGATTCACCTGAAGACAGAAAGTTTTAAAACAAAGGAAGAAGTCAATGGGCCAAATTCTTCTGTCTTTAACTTTGGTATAAATATGAATAACATCAGTGAATAGGGTTTATCCTACACAGTAGCTTTGTCCCCATGTTTGTTATTTGAAGATATTTTCATATCCTTCTGGACTTCTCCAGGAAATAATAGAAATGTCATCATTTGTTTTGATAATATTAAATGTAAAGCTGAAGTAGATTCAAATATTAAAGTAATGTTCAGGTTTTTGTTTCCTCAATACAACAACTTCAACTCTTATTTCTGAATTTCAAGCACATACATTTTTCTATTTGTTTCAAGTGAAATACACTGGACATTCCTCAGGTGCAAAAATATTTTTTGTATAACTTTATTTTGCAATTACAAAATAATTTTTCATTAGATGTGGGTTTTTTTTCATTACTTAAAAAGTTGTGCAGTAAATGAAATGCCAGAGCAGATAAATGTAACCAACATTAAGCTAGCCAATAGAATTCAACAAACTGTTCAGGTCATTAATATAATTTGTTTTGGCACTGTTACATTTCCTAGTGCTACTCTGAGTAGTTTGCCGGGCACATCAATTTGTTTTCAGCTATTGTCAAATTGGATCTCCTGGCTTTCATCCAAAGCACCCTCTCAATTTGCATATCTTTGTTATCATTTCAGGTTCTCAGAACATACTGTGGACTATCACACCATCTGCACCAAGATCCTCACATCCAAACACAAATTAAAAATGAAACTGTAAAATTTGCAAGGAAACAATACAGACCTTTTATCTCATTCTCCCTCTGTTCATTTTCAAAAGAGAAACTTGCTTGTAGCCAAGCATAGCAAAAAAGGCTTTTATTAATTGGACTGGCATCAAGCATGCATACATAAAATTGTTTATTTTTTCCCTATAAAGGGGTTGCCTGACATAAAAGGGTCTTTGAAGATGACATTCAGATTTTGACATTTGCATGATATTGTATAAATATCAGAGGTAGGAGACTTTTCTGACAAACCAGATGGGTCAAAAAAAGCACTTCCATAGATAGATAGATATTAGTCTTTTACTTAAAGTATATTAGCTTCTCCTCAAAGCTCTGAATTATTAGGCAGCAAAAACAAACATATTTTTCACAAACCATGGCTTGTTTCATTCTTTTCAATCGAAGTAAGATGGGCTTGGGGAAAATATAAATAATATCATTATTTTTGAGCTTTTTATTTTTGTAATTCAATTAAGATCACAGAATATAATTGAATCTTGTCTTTTGAGTGCTACAGAGATTAAATCTTATTGCTGAACTCACTGCTTCTTGAGGGAGCTAATTTTGATTTTATGTGTGGATTCTGAAAGTTGTTTTGAAATATGAAAGGGAATTGTAGGCCCTAGTATTTATCAGTATTGAATTTATGCAGAGAGAGCTTCATCCCTTTAACTTAGTTCCTGGATACAGTCATATGAGAGCCAATGGCTAGTTGTCATCCAGGAAAAAAAAAATCCCAACATGTATAAGAAGTGTAGTGGCACTTAGAGGTGGGTTTGCTGAGGGTTTGCTTCAGCATGGATTTCAAGTGGAGGCAGAGGAAATCTCCTTCTTTTGATCATGTAAGGGAATAGCATAAATCTGATTATCTGTGTTGACCCTTATTTATAACAAAGAATCAGCTTCTGTCAGCAAATAGTGCACAAGAACTAGTTGGTTTTACTGGGAGAATGACCTCAGCACCTTCTTTGAGGCTGTTGCTTTTGATTATATGTAACTACATTGCTCAAACAGCTACATATTCTGAGTTTCTCTTCTACTCAGCCACTTTTCCCTATATATCCTCCTGCAAAAGAACCTGCCCTCAAATAGACATCCCATTTAGTTTCCAGTTCCTGTTTGAAATCCATGGGTATCCCCCTTCTACACACACACACACACACACTGCCAAAGACATCCTTCTTAGGGGCAAGATGATCAAAAAACCTGAGAACAAAAACAATTATCATATACTCTTGGCAACGGGTTGTTAGGCTGAAGAGAATGAAAAAGATTTTCTCCTCTTCACCTCCCACTTGTTGTTCAGTCATATTTCCTGATACTAGTCTCTGGTTTTCCACTGAAGTGAATTTGTTACCTACTTACATCTGGTCATCCTGAGGTAGAATTGTGCACTTCATCTATACGTGTAACAATACATGAATGGGTCCCCAAGAACAAATTCAAATTGGCCCTTCTAAAATGTTCCCTTTCCCCTCACACATACATATGATTTCCATGTAACTCACATATGGCCCAGTGACTCCTCCATATCACTTTTAATTACATAATTTATAGTGACTGGCACTTCTCACCTCCAGACTGTTGTGAGGAGATGGTTGTTGACCCTCCTCTTCCGATCCCTCCCCCAATTTACCTGGTGTTCTCAATCCCCATATATACACACATCCTTTTATAATCCAAGCCTCTCTACAAAGTCCAGATGCCAAATCACCTCCCAGCTCCATGCTGCACATCACCCCTCCATTTCCACATTTCACCCCACACCATGCTCCAAACCCATGAAAGACAGCTGACTAAAGTTAAACTCAGGTAAGATGGAGGGTGTGCTTTGAATTATACATCCCCTAGCTCCATGCTCTAAACCCCGCTCTATCTATCCATCAATCCATTAATGTGTATTGACACCCATTTCCATAGTAGCTGATTTCCTTCCAAAGAGTTAAGTACCAAAACCACAATTAGCCAAATTTTCATCAAATTAGTATACTGTAGGGACACAAGTCCCTTCACTACACACTGCACCATGATAATATATGATGAAGCTGACATACACACACACAGAGAAAATGGTTTCCCATGGGGCAACACTATATTTTTAGTATTAAGAAAATAGTAAGAACAGAAGGACATACATTCCTGATGATGAGGACATGCTAATATACTCACCTCCTGAAGGAGAGAAAGTGTCCTCTGCAATAACTTTCATCAAAGAATTAATGTTGCTGAGTTGTGAAAGGAACCCTGGTCAGTCCCTCTTGACCAGAAGCAGGTGGTTTTCATGTTCAGGTCTTGAGGCTGGCGAATGCAAACTGGTAGCGAGAAAAATGAGATTCTCCAAAATGGACCTCTTGGGAGGGAACGTAGTGAATACATCTATAAATTTTTTAACAATAATTTATCCTAATAAAACATGAGCCCCATTGGAGTTAGATCACATTATTTGTCATAAAGAGGCTAGTTCCACAAGTTAAACACGCATGGAAATAGTCAAATCACTATAGCGCATTGTTTCAATACACTACTAGGTTTTTCATTCCTGATTAGAATTCTTTGTTGGTGCTCCCCATTTTCACTTTCTCCCCTGAAAATACACTTGGTCTTTGATAATGTCCTGCTACTTTAAATGAACAGATCTCCATTAGAAGGAGGTCAAACCACACATCCTGGACAAATGCCAACACAAGAAATTACATTGTGCCTACTTAAATAACACCTGCTTTGTCAGTTGGAAAAAAGGTGTTCTTCATATGGGTCCTAACCTGTAATGTAGGAACCAGTGTGGCCAATCAAAGCTAACCAAGACATCTCACATTTTGAATCTCAGTTATCAAATACCTGCAATATACTGTCCATAAATAACTGACAGACCAAAGGTGCAGTGACTAATTTAGAATAGTGAATACAGATGAGAAAATCTTTAACTGTTCACAGAAAACTCAAAAAACATAAAAACGTAAAAACAATTCAATACATTTTTTTGCTGCAACTTATTCTCTCAATATTGCTTCAAAGCCCTTCCAACCTTCCAAAGCCCAAGAAAATAGAAAAGGAGACAGCAAATGTTTATGTTATCTTAGAATCATAGAATATCAGGGTTGGAAGGGACCTTAGTAGGTCATCTAGTCCAACCCCCTGCTCAAAGCAGGACCAATCCCCAATTATTATTTTTATTGCCCCAGATCCCCAAATGGCCCCCTCAAGGATTGAACTCACAACCCTGGGTTTAGCAGGCCAATGCTCAAACCACTGAGCTATCCTCCTCCTCCCACCCCCCCTTGCATCTTCTTGATACAAGAAGAGGGTTAAATACAGACTTGAAACCTGAGCCTGCAACACATCATATATGTTATAAGGGAAATGATAGCAACCCATATATTTAGATTGCTGAACACTTTCCATTATATGCATTCTTTTGACTGCTTTTAAAAAGCTCTAATGCCTTTAGAGTTTCAGCAGGGAAATACTCCTGGAATCAGCAGGGTTGTTTTTGATTGCCCCATGACAATCTATTCAGATTTGGGCAAGTTCTGAGCTGTTGACAACTGACATTTCCTTACTGTGTTTTGGTCACCACAGCTTGTTCCTGGTTGGTGCCAGAAACCCTGAACATTCTTTTAACACTGAGCATGTAGTGCTCCAGCGTCCCATTTCAGCATGTCACACAGAACTGCTCTGGATGGGACAGAGAAAAAATGGATCTAGATCTGGATCCTCCTCCTACTTTCCCCCATCAAATATCCCTCAGCTAGGGAAAGGTGCATTGGGCTGAGAACCAGGAGACATTTTGTTCTAGACTTACTTCTTCTAAACACTAGTGCTAATAATTACGTAACTTCCACAAACCTTATAATTAAGAAATGCCTCATACCCCCACTAAGAGGTTATGTATATTGGGAATAAAATCCAGGTCGCTAATATGGAAAACATAGGGCTAGTCTACACTACCGTGATGCAGCGCAGGGGTCAGCAACCTTTTGCAGGTGTTGGCCACCACCTCCCACAGCTCTCATTGGCCAGGAACGGAGAACTGCAGCAACTGGGAGCTGTGGGGGGCCGTGCCTGCGGACGGTCAACCTAGACAAAATGTCTTGCGGCCCGCCAGCAGATTACCCTGATGGGCCATGTGCTGAAGGTTGCCGACCTCTGCGCGAGTCTGGTGGAGACACACTATGCTAAGAGGAGAGCGGTCTCCCATTGACATAATTACTCCACCTCAATGAGAGGCGGAAGCTATGTTGGCAGGAGAGCATCTCCCACCCACAGCGTGGTATAGACACCACTTTAAGTCAATGTAACTTACGTCGCTCAGGGGAATGGTGTTTTCCTATCCCTGGGCGATGTAACTTACATCGACTTAAGCAGTAGTGTAGACAAGCCCATGGAGCTCAGCCACCTAGCCACACTGTCTTTCAGAAAGAATCTGCCAAACGTAAGCACTTGGCTAGGCTGTCTGTAAAAAGGGGCTATTCATTGTTTCAGTGTATTGTGCCTCCCTAATGGCTGGTCCACAAGAGATAACAGACTACTTCTGACATCTTCTACCTTAGTAAAACTTTTAACTCGGGTGCTTAGAGGCCTGTGCCAAAGGTCCAGGTTCCAAACTCTCTTAAGATGCAAGGGCGGGAGACAGTGGAACTGCATATAATAAAATTTGTTTTTTCTTTACAAAAACCAACAATGAGAAAAACCCTTCCCCCATTCACTGCATACCTGCACGAGGACCAAGCAAAATCTGAGGCTCCAAGAGTCCAATTGTAAATTCTCCAGGGAAGAGATAGTTCCTTCATATATTATATGGCCTGATGTTCCTCCCATTGAACTTAATGACTAACTTTAATTTGCTACAATGATGAGGGATAGGTCTATGGGCTGTAAAGTGCCATGCATACCTATGGTGCCATATAAATACATAAATAATAACAGTAATTAATGTGTCTCAGCTTCCTGATCTGGAAAGGATTAATTAGTTAAGGAGGATTAATTAGATATTGTTAGTACAGTGCTTTGAAGATATAAAGTGCTATATATACATGCTAAATACTGTTGCATCATGATTTTCATGCTTTTGTGCTATGTTTATTAATTTACAAGTGCTAAGAGTACTATTGTTGCAATATTTGTGAAATTGTGTATGTGTCCTGGGGACTATGAGTCCATATATTTATGTTAGCATACAGTTTAACATTAAAGACTTACATAAACAGCCCTGCTTTCAGTTTATAATTATTGAAACCACCGGGGTCATATTGGCAACAAAATACTATATAGCTGTGAACGTCTGGTGTATAGTTTTTACTTAAAAAATATTACTTTGATGAAACTTAAACTTATACAAATTAAACAAAATGGTGCTAAAGAGGATTCCCAAAGGGAGAAAAAGTGGGGTTTTGGTTCCTGGAGAGTTTTGAGAACCCCAGATCTGGCTCTAGTAAGTACTAGATCACACTTTTGCATAATTTGAATGAAAGGCATATTTTCTGTTATTTACGTGAGACTTGCTTAATCAAAATACATGAAAATCTTAAGTTAAAAAAGGCCTGAAATGCTCTACAGCAAGACAGCTTATAAAGTGTGGTAATATAGTTCTCCATACAGCAAAATGGAGGGAAGGGGAAGGAACAGCTCAGTGGTTTGAGCATTGGCCTACTAAACCCAGGGTTGCAAGTTCAATTCTTGAGGGGGCCATTTAGGGATCTGGGGCAAAAATCTGTCAAGGACAGTACTTGGTCCTGCTAATGAAGGCAGGGGACTGGACTCAACTCAATGACCTTTCATGGTCCTTCCAGTTCTATGAGATATAGAACTATATTATATATATATATATATAGTTGTTCTGCTAGACAACAATACATAGCCTTTATATGATACTTTTAAAGAACTGTAGCAGTGAAACTAAAAAGCTTGCCATAAAGCACTGTAAAACATGAATTCATCTTTATAGCACCCCTTTAAGAAAGGTGAATATCATTAGCCCTATTGTACAAATGAGGAAAATAAGACAAAAGAAGATAAAAGATGTGCCAAAAGCCTTGCTATGAGTGAAACTAAAAACTCAGAGTCCCATCTCCTCATCCTGAACTCAGACCATTAGATCATATATCTCCCTAAAACTGCCAACTTGGTATTTGTGCAAATGTGCAAATATAACCCAGGTAAGGTGCAAATGAGTTTTCTAATTATTGCTAGCTGATTTTAAAAATCAGCACAACCACACACACACACATATGCACACAAACCATGTTCATGGGCTTCTAAACAACAGTACACAGCAAAGAGATTTCAGTGGGTCTCAGTGACACAGCAGACAGTAGAGTAGAACTTCACTAATTTACAGTATTAGTAAGTATTAAAGACAAAAGCAGGGGATGTGCTGTCACTCTTCCCATTTGTTAATCTACAAATGTTAAGTCACACTGTCTCTCTTAATTAATGCCCTGAAACAAGGCAACTTGTATCCCGTGCTGCTGTTCCGGGAGGTGATCTTCTGCATTTGTATATTGTGACTATGGGAAATGGGAAAGCATGGCTTCCGTGCCACGCTTTTAGCACAGGAGTAAGGAGGAAGCCAGCAAGCTGTCCATCATGTGATTTAAGATGGGGGGGGGAAGCAATGGACCTTCCCATTTCAAGTTGTCTGAAGCCTCCATGAGGATAGTTTGGGGGGATTGGACACCATGCAAAATCAATTGAATAAAATTGTTATGCAAAGTTACATGGAAATCTCTCATGCAAGGGACAGGGTTGATTCTAGGGACTGTCTCAGACATATAATATGGCAGTGGTCACAGTGCTGGTTATGTGACAATTTCACTTGCTTTAGGAGAGCTGAGTGGTGCCATGGGAGTAAATAGATGATGGCTCCTCTTACAACTCACCTCCAAACAAGGACTAGGGGAGCTGAGTGGCAGGTTTTCCGAAAGGTCCACCATGCTTAGCTGGGGCACCTCTGCCTACTGGCATTTCACCCCAAAGCCCCAGCAGAACTAAATCTGTTATATTCCTCTTCTGAGTCCAGCACCAGGAAATGTAAACTACCAGGGAAGTGGTGAATGCCCCATCTCTTAATGTCTTCAAGTCAAGACTGGATACCTTTCTGGAAGATGAGCTTTAGTCACGCACAAGTTATTGGGCTCAGTACAGGGGTAAACTGGTGACATTCTATGGCCTGTGTTATGCAGGAGGTCAGACTAGATTAGCTGATGGTCACCTTACTAAGGATCTATGAATAAGCAGGCCTGTTTCATGGCAGGTGTCTGTGCTGAATTGGGCCCAGTACATAGCATGGTGTTCCCTGATTGGCAAGTGAGGAGTGTGATATCACATGTATTGGGCGTATTCCCAACACTGCATAAGAAACTTGCAAGTTAGTACTTATGTAAAGCAGCAGATCCCTCAATAGCATGTGCGAAATGTTGGCCTGGTTCTGCTGACTTGTGAGCTCTACTGTTCTTCTTCAAGCTAATGCTTAACCTGTGACTGTAAATGTGAACACTCCTGTTTCCTTTTGGGACAGAAGAACTCTTTTGGAAAAATAAGCTATTTAAATGCCACTGCTGAGATACCATTTAGAACTGAATCATAACTTCTGAACCTTTTAGAATGATTCATATAAATAGACCCACTCCTTCTCTTTTGTGATAGCTCTAACAGGACACCTGCTGCCTTTGTTGATAGCCGACAAACTTTACCACAGGATTCTCAGGTTTGGTATCTTCTCCTAACCCACCTGATATGAACCTCTGAAACTGCTGAAGTTTGAACATCAGTAGTTTGATTCCATCCTTTTGATATTAAGGATCAATGAAGATGGAATAAGTATACCAATATCTTTTATATAAGGTGTCTAAAATTTCTCTGCCCCCTTCTGACAGCTATATAAAAGATAGAATAAATCAGAAGTTTTGGGGTTGCAGGAAGAGACATGAGATAAGCACTAACATTGTAATAGCCAGAAATATTGTCTTGTGTTAGAGCAGAATCAAAGTAATTCCTTTTTTCCTAGAAGCACAAACCAGTAGCTTCTTTCTCCACCCGACTACGATTGAGTCCCAATATTTATGGGCTCTGATCATGTACTGTGTACCATATAAACTCAGCAGCTCCAAGATATTAATAACTGCTTTTTTTTTTTGTTTCCTTGTCCTTCACACAATGGTTAGTCATTCTAAGGAACCTCACATGTCACAGCCTGCATGCTTGCTGCTGCTGTTTCTGTTTTTCTCAGCTGGACCAGTAATGCTGGGAACATTAACACTGTCTCTGTCATGAAACTCAGTGGACAAGTTAACCATCTTGTTAAATGCAATTGCTGTTTTTAACCTTCCTTAATTGAGGAGTATCTATTTAAATAATTACCTTTTTTGCAAACATAATTTGATCACATCTATTATTTCTGCAGTTATGTCAGTGTTCTGTGTTCCATTTTTACTTTGAGTTACCTTCTGGACCTCCATCTGTCAATAGAGATGTGTTACAAATAATACTTCCCCAGTCAAATTTGCTAATTTTCCCATACTCATTTTCTATAGCATTTCAATTTCCATGTACAGATCCTTGCTTTCACTGTTTCACATTGCTTCATACCATTCATTTATGCACACCCCATCCTAGATCTGTGTTACCATGCTCCTGGCTTTGACACTTTGGTAAGCAAATTGGTGTGGTAGAACAATAATTCAGCACAGGTCGGAATGTGGTTTCAAAGATGCATGAGGATATTGATTTACATTTCATTGTTCAATCTCTGAAGGCAAGATTTTACTTTTTGTTCCTGTTCTTTGTGCCTCAGAAAGGCTGCTCCCCCCTTGCTCCTGAGAGATAGTAATTTGCTACTTGTCCATAAAAGTACCAACTTATTAATAACTCCACACTATGCAGGAAAGGGTAGACATAGAGCTTGGCTCACTCCCCACCACTGATTCAAGCGGGTAGTAGAGGGAGAAATATCAGGTGCACAGTACTTGCCTTTTCCTATGCATCTAGATTCAAGGTTTTAGGGAGGCTGCACATGAGTGTAAGGGTTTTGAGAAGGTATATTCTCACTCATGCTACTATGTGTCCATTAGGCCCACCTCATGCTCTAGTCCTCACTGATTGCCTGTGAGTAATAATAATAATATTTGCCTGATTTGTAAGAGTATCCCTTTTTGAAGATTTGCATAGCTTTTAAGTTGCTATGTGGGCTGTGTTTAAAATTCAGTCATGAAATATGCACATTGAGAAGACATTTGCTTCGGGATGTCTTGAAATGAATTGCAAAGTTATGCAACTTTATATTCGTCCTCAAACAGATATATTGAAACAACAGAGATAGTGGGTATGGAAATCATATGTATTGCCTTTCACCTTCAAGCACCTCAACACGAAATGGGAAGATTTGGAGAGAAGAGCAGGTGACAGGCAAGGATGGCAAATGTGGATAGCCCAATGTGCAGCACAGCATGGGATGGACTAAGGTCTAAGGTAAGGCCTTCTACCTTCAAAGATCTAAGCAAATAATAAAGGCTCAATTATGCCTTTCAGGTGCATTGTGGGTAGGGCAAAGGTGTACCACCCCAGCCTCCTCGCCACCTGGGAGCGCCACAAAGTATAAACACAGTGCTTCCTGCAGCTCCCTTCAGTGGAAAAAACAGCCTCTCTGCCCGTGACATTCTGTTATAAGATTCAGCATGTACTCCCCCAGGCACCCATTCTCCGTGCTACAGTAAAGGGGGAAATGCCACCCTTTAACTTAATTATCTTTAGATAAACGAGTAACATTGTGAACAAGAGTCTTTGTACTCAGGGGGATTCAGTGGCTACAGCTGTGTCTGGTTGCTGATGCTCCAAGGTGAAGACACTTTTTGGTCTTTCTTGTCTTTGCACATCTGTGCTTCAGATAGTCACATTCTGACCCAAATCAGCTAACCCTTACAACACCTCTATATGGTACACAAGTATTATTATCCCTATTTTACAGATTGAGGCAGAGGTGATATGTGATTTGCCAAAGGCCACAGAGAGGGTCTGAACAATAGCTCATAACACTCTTTTCCCATGCAGAAACTTGGGGACAGGGAGTCTGATGCGAGGTAACCAAACACACTGTACAGTCATATACACCAAAGAAACACCCTGCTGCACATTCACACCAATATCCATATACACATTCAGCAAAACACTAATAATGGTTGAACCTATTTAGAATTACTGACCTCTGTGAATTAGCAAGTAGTGACCAAACAATGCTAATGCATCACAAGTTCTACTTTGTTCATATGTATACGGACAATTAGGGTCCAGCCATAATTATTACCATAATATTTCACACCGCACTGGTCAATTTTCTTTAGTGTAGTTTGTACAAATCATGAAAACTTAGCAATATGGAGTGAAATAGCAAAACTCTCATCACTTTAATGGTCCTGGACTTCACTCATGGATCTTTACTGAGAGGTAGCAGGAAGTAGACATTTTCGGTGTGGATGATTAACTCTATGGATTGATTCACTGCTCTACAGCCAAAATGCTTCTGAAATAAATGTAGTCAAACTTTACTAATTCTGGGTCACTGAGAACGAAAATGATGCTTAAAATTGTTGATTGGCTCTAGTTTTCAAGACATGCTATTGGGTCAGTATATACGACCCTTGACTTGGGAATGGCGGAGGATAAGTGAGTTATAAAGGGAAGGGATCTCAATTTAAACCAGAAATGACTAAAATACATCTTTGACTGGATCTATGAGTAAATCTATGACTGGGTTTGGACAGTAATTGCTTTTTAGGCAAAACCATGAATGATGCAATCTGAAGCTGGTATTGCGTCATACATGATATGAATTGCATCATGTTATTCCTAGAAGTCATGGATGATGCAATCATAACGAAGCTTACATCACTCTGCTGTACACACCTATATCAGCTCTAGAAATCATACAGTGTCATGCTCTCTTATTTGTCAGTGTTTGATTTTGCAAAGGGACACATTTCTGTTTAGCCAAAGTGAGCAGAGATGCCTCGTACTTGTGTGAACAGTGCAGATAACTTCTGCTATGTTTGTGGTGAAGTGACTTTTGCATCACAAAAGCGCAGTATAACCACTATGGTTAAGAAAGCCTATCACCTTTATTTTGGCTGCAAAATTGGAGATCAGGACAAGAGGTGGGCCCCACACATATGCTGCAACACTTGTGCAACAAATCTTTGCCAGTGGTTGAACAGGAAAAGGAAATCTATGCCTTTTGCAGTGCCAATGATTTGGAGAGAGCCAACAGATCATACCAGCAATTGTTACTTCTGCATGGTGCCTCCAGTTGGGAAAGGCGTGTCAAAGAAGAAAAAGTGGACTGTGTATTATCCAAACATTCCATCAGCTATACGCCCAGTACCCCACGGAGAAAGACTGCCGGTTCCTGATGCACCAGAATCATTCTCACTTGAGTCAGATGAGGAAGAGGAAGAGGTTGAAACTTCTGGTCCTGAACCATCAATGTCACAGGACCCACATTTTCTCCCATCCTCCTCCTCTGAACCACACCTCATAACACAAGGTGAACTGAATGACCTTGTCAGGGATTTGGAACTACCCAAGAGTAAGGCAGAGCTTTTGGGCTCCAGACTACAGCAGTGGAATCTCCTGGCAGGTGATGTTAGGGTTTCCATGTTCCGTGACCGTCAAAAGGATCTTGTCCCATTCTTCTTCATGGAAGGTGATCTTGTAGCCTGCAACAACATCGATAGTGTGATGGCAGCCCTCAACATCGTTCACGATCCAGATGAGTGGAGATTGTTCATTGATTCATCAAAGACGAGTCTTAAAGCTGTTTTACTGCATAATGGCAATGTTTTGCCATCAATTCCAGTTGGTCATGCAGTCCATATGAAGGAAACCTATGACAACATGAAACAACTTTTGAGGTGCATAAACTATGACCAACATCAGTGGCAGCTTTGTGGTGATTTGAAGGTTGTTGCTCTCTTGCTTGGTCTGCAGACTGGATACACAAAGTACTGCTGTTTTCTCTGCGAATGGGATAGTCGTGCAAGAGATTCCCACTACATCAAGAAAGATTGGCCACTCCGACAGTCATTGGAGCCTGCGAGGAAAAGTGTTCAGCATCCACCACTTGCTGAATCAAGGAAGATTTTGTTACCACCCTTACACATCAAGCTGGGTCTGATGAAGAACTTTGTCAAGGCCATTGACAAAACACAAGCAGCTTTCAAGTACCTCCGTGGAAAATTTCCAAGCTTAAGTGAAGCTAAGATAAAGGAAGGTGTCTTTGTTGGTCCTGAGATTCGTGAACTTCTTCGAGATGATGCATTTGACCATGCACTGCGTGGCAAGGAAAAAAAGGCATGGAAAGCCTTCCAGTTAGTGGCAATAAATTTTCTCGGAAACAACAAGGCAGACAGGTTGTTGGTGGAAAACCTCCTCAAGGCATACAAAAGCCTTGGTTGCAACATGTCACTAAAGATACATTTTTTGCACTCTCATCTAGATTTATTTCCACCAAACTGTGGAGCAGTGAGCAACGAGCACGGCGAGCGATTTCACCAGGACATTGCAACAATGGAGAAACGTTATCAGGGCAAATGGAGCCCATCAGTGCTTGCAGACTATTGCTGGACAGTGACAAGAGATGCTCCATTTAATGAATACAGGAGACAAGCCAAGAAGCGCTGAGTAGACACTGAATAGGACTAAACTATGTACATAATATTTTTTTGCCTTTTGTTTCATAATAAATTTTATTTATATAACCCCTTTGCTGATTTTTAAAGTGTTACATAAACAGGACAGGTGAAATAGTATCATGTAAAGCACCCATAAACACATGAAAAGACCTAGGTTTACAATTTATGATTAAAACTCTACTATCTACACAATATATATAGACATAAAATGTAAAAACTTAAATATCTTAGAAACAGTAGCCAATCAGTTGTTTTAATTGTCATATTTGAATTCAGCACATCAAAATACATACTAAATAGCACATTTTATCTCTGAAGCAGACGACTTCTCAAAAATTGTAGACCAGTGTTACATGAGGTTTGGTGAGATCCTATGGTATTTCCTTGCATTGTTTTTTGTTATTTTTTTTTTAGTAGCAGCTCCATATGTGGCTTCAAACATGAGCATTTCTACTTTTAAATTCCACAAAAAGTAGAATTTAACAAGGGGCACACTGTCTCCCCTCATCGAATCTCTTCATCTTATGTCTCACATACAGAAAAATAGTCTGAGTTTCCAAACACCGTGTGTGTAGGTGGCTCACAGGTAGGATAGGAGAGACAATATATAGGAACTACCTGAATTAAGTCAACCCATCTTTATGAGTTTAGAAACTGGGCTTTATGGTTGCTACTGCTGAATAAATATGGAAGCCATTCTCACACTGTGTTAGTTCTAATAACAGAAGGTTTCCCCAAGCACTAATTGCCCACCCACCCTAAAATAATAAGGTCTCAAGAGATAACAAAAGAATATGCTTCTCCTTGTTTATAGTGCCATGTGGGCTCCAGGTTCAGTGCATGAATTTCAGTAGTTTCCTGTACAATGAAATTCTTTCTGTGCCCATATCCCCTGAAGATTTAAGACCGTATTTCAAATTGTTACATTGCCAAGGAAGGTGATACCACATATGGAGACTCTAATTCTCTTTATAGCGAAGAAGTGGAACTACTGTATTTAATTTTGGAATAATATTTTAGCGAGAGCAACAAGATTTCTATTGACTCAGTGGATTCTTGTCATATCTAATTTACTGATCCAGAGTTTTGTAAAAGCAAACATATATAAATGTATAAGTTTCATCTATAATTGGGAAGCATAGATAAAAATAATTTGACATTGAAATTTACACTTAAGAAGTAGTGCAGTTCATTGCAATCAATTTTTCATTATGTTGTTGAGATCAATAGCTACAAATAAGATATAAAAACTGTATTATTGATGTGGCATATGTCAGTATAAAATGTGCAATTTTCTATAGCATTTCAGTAGTGGAAAATTGTATTATACAATTTCCAACATTATACACATTGGTCTGTAGAGAATGCTTATTAAAATCAATGTACAGTAAGCCACACTTGAGAATATTTTACAAAATAGGGAAAGGTCAGAGCATTTATGAAGGTAAAAAGATTGTTCAGTAAGTATTGCTTTAAATGCATCTTTGGTATGGGACTGGATAACTCAAGGAGTTAGTAATGGGATATATGACCATTCACCTCTTGATCATTGGACCAAATCTGTCACAAGTTGGTAGTAACCTGGGTCTGAAGTGCACAGAAGGCTGATGAAGTATTTATCTGGAAATACTCATAGGGTGAAGTGAGATTCACCATTATCTATGGGCGTTATGTATATTAATGCGCTGGGAGTGCAAAGCAGCCACTACCTACAGTACAAGTGTAGCAGTCCCCAGTCTACTTCTGCTTTTAACAAAGATAGCACATCAGCACAAGAAGTTCATTCTTTGCTCCTCACCCAAAGTGTAGCCCTGGCTGCCAGCCCAGGAAAATTGAGGGAATAGACAGGCCACATGGGAGCTCTTCTCTCCTTAAAACAGACCACACAACCTGACCTGCAACTGATGCACTAGAAGTGAAATGAGGACTGAAATGAGGAAATGAGGAGTCTGACACTGCCTGTCCTTCTTCCAAACTGGAGGCAATCTGCACCCATTATCTTTTGTCCAACGGGGAGGCTGCCACTCCAGGCATTCCTTCTCCAAACCAACATGAATCCAGAAAGTCATGGAATTGGCAGCTATGGATGAGGGACAAGATGAAGTTTCAAAATTTTGAGGTGATAGGAAAGCAATTTAAAGGGAGAGATAGGTTTACTTTGAGGAGGAGATTGACAAACCTTTTCAGGGAAGAAGTGGATGAAGGAGTTTTCTGGGAAATCTGTATTTATTTTTTCAACAGGCATGATAGAGTTTTTGGAGGATGGGGAGAGGTATTACTTGCTCAAAATCTCTCTGAGTCAATCCATTTGCATTTAGCAGCTCTGTAGGTACTTGACATGGAATCGTCATTGTTGGTTCCAAAGGTCAGCAGCAGCAGTTGCCCAACAGAACTTGGAACTAGGTCTAACCATCTACCCTCCTTTCAAAATCATGTCTCCCTATGGTGGCCATATGTGAAATGCGGCCAACCTGTATAACCTTGGTGGATTCCAATGGCTATGCAAAAAGAGCAGGCCAGTTCAACTTTGGGGATTGCTCAGCATCAGCGCAGGCTCTGGGCCAATATTTGCGGGTGGCAATATTATATATGGAGCACTATACCATCCAATATAAAAACTGTTATATCTAGCTTTAGAAATGTCACTGTGTTGACTGATTTAGAGAATGTGGATAAATATGTGTTAGACATTACTGGACTATCATTATCATATCAGCTGAATGTATCCTCATTTTAATGCATTTGAAAATATTGCCTTCTTCATTGACTGAAGAACTAACGTGAACATTTGAAACAAAGCACAGATTGACATCACAGCAATTTTCATTAAAAGTGAGATGATTTGTTTAGATGTGCTGCTGTGAATGTTAAAAAGCAGTTCAGAACACTGAACAAAAACTTTACTATAATTGTGTGATAGCTTTACCTGATAAAGTGTAAGGAATTTCAAATTATCAGCCTACACATAGAATGATAATGGAATGCTCACATATTCCTTGTCCCTCCAATTCTGTCTGTTTCAAAGTTTATTTACCACCCTTCTCCCCCCTCAACCATTTCCAGGGTCTCATTTTTCTGTCCTCGGTTTTCCATCTTTCTTTTCCATCGCTCTGTCAACCTCCAACTCCTTTCTTTTCTCCAAAGATTTTAAATTCTGCCTAGTCTCTCCAAAGACCTCTGCTTCTAAACCTTTCATACTTCCCTCTGCTTTATTTCCCTTCAAAAATCTCTCCCTCAGCCCTCTCCTGGCAACCTGCCATGTCGACATGAGTACTCCATACCTGGCAGGATGAGGGACTGTTCCATTGTGATTACAATAGGGCACTGTATTGGCTCAAATGGTTATACAGAATGGATGAAACCTTGCCCTATTGAAGTCAAAGGGAGTTCTGCCATTTAGTTCAGTGAGGCCAGAATTTCACCCCATATGTTAATTAGTTTGACTTAGGTCAGTTTGAGTAACAACCAATCACTTTTGGTCATACCAGATGATAAACTTTAACTTAAGCCATCTGAATATCTCAGTACAATCAAACTTCCAAGAATGAAACTGCAGGTTGACCTCAGATTCCAGTTTTTACTCTCCAGGATACTTTCTTAATGACCTCTGACTTCAGAGATAGAAGAAAAATGATTCCAGGTAACAGTTAATCAGTTAAGTGTTTCATTATTTAACTATATGTAAGCTTTAAAGGTGAACTTTTGTATTTAACTAGAGAGTCTTTAAATATTGCTTTCTCTTTTTAAGTTAATTGGAACTGAAGTTTTCTGGATTTACTTAAGAGTGTTTTTGAAGGTTTTTCTTTCCCTTTTTAAATTTAAGTTGCTAATTAAGAGATGACCTTACTGACAGTGCTCAAACACATACAGTCTTGAGTGCCATGGTAAAGCCAATAAATAAATAATACTTTGTTTCAATTGCAGGTCTAGAAGGATCACCATATTTTACTGTTTCCAGTAATTTACACAAAATATTAGTACTAAGCTCAGTTGCAAAAACACAAAAATGTGCATTTGCTATCAAACCCTTTTATCAATCTGGTTCCCTTTTGTTAACAGAAGACATAATGCAGAAGATCAAGTGCTGTGATGCTGTGGCAAGAGCTAAAATTTATTTCACAGTTCTCAGTCTTCAGTGACTGCAAAATAATTTTCTGTCAAGATGAACCTAACAGGAAATAGAGGTGCAGGATAGAAAGTATAGCATACAAGTGAAGGTAAACTATTCTTATTGACTCCATTACCTAACTATCATATTTCAGATTCCAGACTCCATAGAACATTACAGACTCTTTCAACTAAATTAATCTTCACAAAAGTTTCAGGTAACATTAACGCATAAGAATTCCCTTCCCAGTGTGCTTACTCATTTGCAGAAAGAACAACACTTCTTCTCAACTCCATTTTTCTGTTTCAAAATGAACGTGTTCCATTTGAGTCAAAACAAAGAATTTCCCTCACATACATTATGAAATATTTTCTATTAAACTACATATGCAAAGCTTCACTCTAATTCAAAGATTTTAAACTACAGGTATTTGGAATACAAGTAATGTTGCAGTTTTGCTTGGAGTCAGAACAAATCTACCAAATTTAATGGTAGGATCTCTATTTCCTCTTTGGATCATGAATTATCAAGAAAAAAATAATGGATTGCAAACAATTTTTTAAAAAAATATCAACGAATCCTTTATCTTTTTCTGGCTTGATGTGATAAGCTACAATGTAGCTGTAGATTGCAACTGAAAGGCGGAACTTTGCTGTATTTCTTATTACACAGAGCATCCTCTGCCCTAGGATGTGGTGATATAAGCCACTGCCAATTTGTACATGGCTTGAACCAGTGCAGAGTATCTCTATCTCTGTCTTTGTCATCTACACACCAAGTTGTGCTGGTTTAACTAAATTGGTCTAAAATCTGATATAGATGAATTGGGGCAGCCCCCTTGTATCTAATAATGAGTTAGCTTATGTCAGCAAGGAATCAGCTTAAGGTACATAGATCTCAGACACTCTGAAACTGAATGAAGGCTGTCCACACAAAAGAGCTGCACTGATTTGACTGCATCCATTTGTAAACTGATTTGGGTCAACCAGCACAACTTTGGTGTGTAGACAAGATGAGTCTCTGTTTCTCCTCTCTCCTCTCACTCCCTCTCAGATGTACATTCTGCACTATTGTTTTAGAAGGAGATTATCAAATGCCCAAAGGGCAGTTAGGTGCTCTACCCCCATTGGTGCTGTGAAAATCTCCCCATTTGTTGTTTAACAAAGCAACATGGTTTTCTGCCTTAATATAGAATTTCTTCCCCAAAATACTTTATATGCACTGGGTCTGATTCTGATCTCAGTTACACTGTAGTAAATCAGGAGTAACTTTATTAGAGCAAATGGATTCTGAGTCATAGAATTTAACTACAGAAGTGGCCACTAGATCACCTAATGTGACCTCCTCTATATCACTGGACACCAACACTACCCAGCAACCGCACACTGAATGAATATAAAAGCAATATAGGTTCCAGTTGCTGCATTCTGCCAAGCTGCCCTTGACACAAGACGTGAAAGGGGGTGAGGGTGGTACTAATGTCTCTAGAATCATAGAATATCAGGGTTGGAAGGGACCCTTAGGAGGTCATCTAGTCCAACCCCCTGCTCAAAGCAGGATCAATCCCCAATTTTTGCCCCAGATCCCTAAATGGCCCCCTCAAGAATTGAACTCACAACCCTAGGTTTAGCAGGCCAATGCTCAAACCACTGAGCTATCCCTCCCCTCTATGCCCCCTTTGTTTTCCCCTGATTAACAGGAAATTCCCCCCCCCCCCCCCCCCCCCGCACAAGCTAGAGCATTCTTGGGGCTGTGCAACAGGTGGTTTTACAGCCCCTTTTGCACCACTGTAGAAGGTTAGGGGATCAGGCTCCAAACATTAGAATCAGGATTGATGGAATCAGCTGGTATAAATCAGGCTAGCTCTATTGAAGCTAATGTAACTTCACTGATTTACACCAGCTGTATACATGTCCTGTGAAGCAGAAAGGTGGCTTTGAGCCAAGCTGGCTCCCCTTGAGCTGTGCTTAATACTTCTCAGCCACAACTCAGGACCTGAGCCCTATAGTCCGTTTTTAAACACCATGGCCAAAAGCTTCTCTCAGTAACACTGGTGTAAATCCGTGGTAACTTCATTCGCTTCAGTGATGTAACTCCAGATCTACACTGAAATGATGGAGATCAGAATTTAGCAGAATGGGCCTGGTTTTTCTAGCACTTACTCTGTTGTAAATCAGAAGTAGCAAGTCTGAAATCAATAGTTACACCACTGGAAAACTAGTTTAAATGTCAGCAAAATCAGGCCCCATATTTTTTACACTGATTTTCAAAGTTATTTCCAGACTTTGAGTAGGGCCTCACAGTGCCTGTATAGCTCATCTGCAACATTTTGGAGCATCTGCAATGACAAAAGATTAAACAGGATTTTCCCGTCATTCAGAAAACAGGGAGTACTTTAAAAAGTTCTCTCTCATATTCTAAATCCATAGGTCTTGTTTCTCCTTTCTAAGCTGTGTAAATCAGGAGTAACTCGCTTGGAGTGAATGGATTTACACTTGGGTAAAACTGGTGTAAACATGAGGAGAATCAAACCTAGCAATCCCAAAGGGTTTTAAATGTCCCCTATTATTTCCCACTTTTATTTGAATATATGTACTGTGAAAAAACAAACAAAAACAAACAAAAATCCTTACAAATCCCAAGCCTGAGCATATTGTCAGTTTCAAACTGCTTTTTTGGAAAATACATTTCACAATTTACTTTGCAAAGTAATTAAAATGTACTGTGGAATACCTATGCCTTGGTTAAACATTTTAAATATTGGGGGGGAAAAGCCTACTAATTATACCTCTGGTTTAAAAACTGAATATAGCTATAGCAGAAAATATCTGCAGTCTCTATAGATTCCTGACAGGATTTGTTTTTCACTTTTGGTGAAAAAGCTATTCTTTGTAAAATATTCCCACACATGCCTAAGTTTATTTCTCAAAGCAATACCACAAAGGATATGACCTCTTTACTCCCAGTAACCTTTCATGGTGCTGAATTGACTTGGACATTGGTGCCAGTCAACACAGCTTGATTTGCTATGGTAAGAATAAGATTATATCTAACAGACTATGTCATTTCCAGGTTCAATAGGCACAGATTTAAAACTAGTCCTCTCTTTGACCCTCTGGATTCTCTTGAACTATTGCACCTTCTTTGACAATGTTTGTGAATGAATGAATTCATGACGATTCAAGGTTATTTTAATGATAATAGCAATGCACTGACAAAGGAAAAAGGAAAAGGCTAGTAGGACTGGCACTAGTGCTTCTTCACCACAGCCGACTTCCTTTTTGACAGACTGACTGTGGAGTGAATTCCTGTTTATGGTCAAAGGCTGAAAGCTGTTGTGTGTCTGCAGCAGTGCGGCTGCTACTGATCTGTGAACATGACATGCCTGATAATATTGCATTGCCATGGCAACAACAAACATGGGGCAAAATTCTATTAGCTAGAGTGACTCAGTGAGTCAAACAGATAATGTGATGGGCCTGGCCAACTGCCCAACAAAGGCTTATGTGAAAGTTGTGATGAATTAACTTTGGCTTGTTATGTCTGTTTTTGTATAAATTCTCTTTTTGTTACATATTAAGTCCTCATATTTCTTATGTTTGTTCAATATATATTTCTGGGAAACACTTATGTTCCTATTCGGTATTCCAATGCCAGATAAAAACATAGGGACTTATTCTGCTTTGTTTCAGTTGGTGAATATGCGTATCTTTTATGGAAGGAGAAGTGCATTTAATCCATGTAAAAAGATTGTCCTAATCACATGTATGAGAATTTGGGAGTGGTTTGGCATAGTGTTTGGTTTCCCTATCTTATCATTTTAGCCTAATTTCAAATAGGTGTTCCAAGGGTGCCCGTACTCTAGTCTGTATGAGGAAGCAGGCATGATTTGATCACTTACACAAGTCACTTTAGTAACTTCAATTGAAATGAATGGAGCCAGAACCTGCTCTCCATCACCCTAGGATCAATTCCAAATAATCCCATTGACTCAAAATAACTTCAGAAGAGTTACTCCAGATTTATCCCAGTGTAATTTAGATCAGAATCAGGCCCATGAGTTTCAGTAGTTACTTCTGGTTGACACAAGAATCTCAATGAAGGAACTAGTTGATTTAAGATGAGGGTGGGAGAAGTGTCCTAGCGCTACCTGCATTGTCCCTTGATGCTGCCCTGTCTGCTGAACACTCTTACATGATGGGACAAGCAGGTCCCTCTGGATCTTAATTGACATAAGAACATAAGAATGGCCATACTGGGTGAGAACAAAGGTCCATCTAGCCCAGTATCCTGTCTTCCTATGCCAGGTGTCCCAGAGGAAATGAACAGATCAGGTAATCATCAAGTGATCCATCCCTGTCACTCATTCCCAGCTTCTGGCAAATAGAGGCTAGGGACACCATACCTGCTCATCCTGGTTAATAGCCATTGATGGACCTATCCTCCATGAATTTATCTAGTTCTTTTTTGAACCCTGCTATAGTCTTGGCCTTCACAACATCCTCTGGAAAGGGGTTCCACAGGTTGACTGTGCATTGCATGAAAAAATACTTCCTTTTGTTTGTTTTAAACTTGCTGCCTATTAATTTCATTTGGTGGCCCCTAGTTCTTGTGTTATGAGGAGAAAATAACACTTCCTTATTTACTTTCTCTACACCAGTCATAATTTTGTAGATCTCTATCATATCCCCCCTTAGTCGTCTCCTTTCCAAGCTCAAAAGTCCCAGTCTTATTAATCTCTCCTCATACGGCAGCCATTCCATACCCCAGTCATTTTTGTTGCCCTTTTCTAAACTTTTTCCAAGGCCAATAACTCTTTTTTGAGATAGGGCAAACACATCTGCGCACAGTATTCAAGATGTGGACGTACCATGGATTTATATAGAGACAATATGATATTTTCTGTTTTATTATCTATCCCTTTCTTAATGATTCCCAACATTATGTTTGCTTTTTTGACTGCTGCGGCACAGTAAGTGGATCTTTTCAGAGAACTATCCACAATGACTCCAAGATTTTTCTTGAGTGGTAACAGCTAATTTTAACCCCATCATTTTATATGTATAGTTGGGATTATGTTTTCCAGTGTGCATTACTTTTCATTTATCAACATTGAATTTCATCTGCCGTTTTGTTGCCCACTCACCCAGTTTTGAGAGCTCCTTTTGTAGCTCTTCGCTCCTGGACTTAACTATCTTGAGTAGTTTTGTATCATCTGCAAATATTGCCACCTCACTGTTTACCCCTATTTCCAGATCATTTATGAATATGTTGAATAGGACTGGGCCCAGTACACAACTCTGGGGGACACCACTATTTATCTCTCTCAATTCTGAAAAGTGACAATTTATTCCTACCCTTTGTTTCCTATCTTTTAACCAATTACCAATCCATGAGAGAACCTTCCCTCTTATCCCATGACAGCTTACTTTGCTTAAGAGCCTTTGGTGAGGGACCTTGTCAAAAGCTTTCTGAAAATCTAAATACACTATATTCACTGGATCCCCCTTGTTCACATGTTTGTTGACCCCATCAAATAATTCTAGTAAATTGGTGAGGTATGATTTCCCTTTAAAAAACCATGTTGACTATTCCCCAACAAATTATGTTCATCTATGTGTCTGACAATTTTGTTCTTTATTATAGTTTCAACCAGTGTAAATAAATAATTTTAATACACCAAGAGCCAGCAGAAGGCACTAAGTAATGCTGGAGTCTTGATGAGGAAATCCCCAAATAAAGGATTCTGGGGAATAAGATTCTGAATCACATTAGCACCCTGGGCAAACAGGAGATGTTAAAATACTGTAAATATGGAGTGGGATTCCCATGGTACTAGCCAAAAATGCAAACCTACCTTTGTCTAATATTCAAGATCCAGATCACCTTTTCATGTGGAAAAAATGGAAGGAAGGGACAGAGAGCAAGGAAACGAGATTTTTTTGGAGCAGTTATGCCCAGTTTGTTGCACTGGGGGATTGGGTTTGTCCCCTACTACACACAGAATAGGTAAGTCTGACTCCAGAATTCAGATCCTGGGAGGTCTGCTTAGGGACTGAGCATCCACATAGGCCATAGGTTCTCCTATTTTCCCTCTAGCTTCCTGGAAGCATGGCTCCAATTAAGTCAGTGTGCAAGCGTTTTCCCCACTCTCAGCCAGGGCTGCCTCTGGGACCACTGTGAAGATTCCATTGTGATTCTACAGCGATGATGGGGCACTGTGGAAAAGTTAAAACAATCTAGCAGGAGAATACTGGCCTCTGCCCAGTCTACCCGCTTCTCACTTGTGGGTCTGAGACCCAGAGAAGGGTTTTTCGTGGGGTTCAGGGAGAAGGACTTTGCAGCAGATGTGAGAGACATCCCCTTCTGTATAAAAAGAGGGGGTCGGGAGGGATATACATTGGTAGGATCTCCTTCTCTATGCAGATATGGTTGACATTTACATGATGAAATGTGACTTGATTGGCTGAAGAAGCTTCCAGCTTGTGCAGTTATCTTCCAGTAAATCACAGAATCATCAGTTCCAAGGCCACAAGGACCACTGTGACCAGTCTTACCTCCTGCATAACACAGACCATAGAACTTCCCCAGTGGTTCCTGCGTTAGGTCTCTAACTTCTGTCGGAGGTTTTAGAAAGACATCCAGTTTTGATTTTAAAACGTCACGTGATGGAGAAGCCAGACTATCCCTAGTTAAGTTCCAATGGCTAATTACCCTTCCTGTTAAAAAATAAATACTTTGGGGGACTATTAAGCCATTTCCCCAAATATGCCACTACCTAAGCTTTGTAATTTAAAACAGCCATTTTATCTGACCTGTTGAATAATTTCTTTAAAACTGCCCTTTATGCCTTCAGGCTCAGAGCCAAAGAAAGATGCCACAGCAATTTCACAAACACAGATTATATTACATTATAACTATTTTTTTCCTATTTAAAACAACTATGTAACTTTAACTTAACTCCCAGCTGTTAGATAATGATCTTATCTAGGTCACAAATGTGCTGAAATCAAGTAACCGGAGAAGAGTTTGTTTGAACTATTCCTTATTCCTTTAGGCTCAGAGATAAGTGCCTAAGAAGGAAAGTTCCAGCCCATCTAATAGGGAGTCTTTCCCCTCCATCTCCACCTTCAGGCTCACTAGGGAATATACAAGTGATCTTTAAAATAACGTCTGCCTAGGTTAAAAGCACCTGACAGAGGATGACTATTAACTGAACCCTGGATTATTCTATTCACAGGGCTACAATAGTATTAAGAAGTTGTTTTGAAATGTTGGGTGCTTTTAAATTTATTTATTTAATAAAACTTTTTTTACAAGTTTTAAATATTGATTCAGCTATTTCCTTAGTTTTCCGAGGTCCCTGAACTACTGAAGTTACTGCTCCATGGCAGGAGGAGATGGAGGTTTGGCACATTGGCAGATCCTGTTAATTAAGTGTGGGGGATGTTTTTAATCCACAACTCCCCGCCCGCCTCTGCTGCCTTCCTGGTCCTGCTTTCCTCAAAGCACTGCCGATATTTAATTAAAGTGCTAAGCCAAAGATAGCTTCCATCTCCCTCCCACGGAGCAGCAGTATCAGGACATTAGTTTGGGTACCTAAGAAGGAAACAGATAGATGTAAGAGCCATTCAATATTTTTAAAACTTTATCTTTAATTAAACAATAATACTGTATTGAGATTTTAAAGGGACTGCTTTTTAAAAAAACAATATGCATACAGATTTTCAAAACTGATTTCCCCCCTCAGAATTAATCATTTAACTAAAACAAATAAGTAGCCACCGTAGATCATTTGCCAGTCAGTAAATGAATACCTTCAGTTTCCTGAAGCACAAGGTATAAAATATGTGTGTATATGTATATAGTCTATACATTAACCAGAGTGAATGCAGTCCCAGAATCCCAGTCAAGCCTTGTTACTATATCTGAGTGAACAATTCATGAAAGAACAATTTACTCAGCAAACTTAGCCCTATTCCTTGTCATGTATTTCTTCTTTAATGTATTTATTAACTAATCAAAGTTGCTTGATGAGAAAAGCTATCTGCCTATGGATTGTTTGTGAATTGTTCGCTGCTACCTGCCCTTTGTCTTTTTGTTCTTTCATGGCCCTTCTGCCAGGCACTAGAATTAGCATGGAGACAAACCCATAAGACACCTTTAAGGGTATGCTCATATTCTGAAAATTAAGCAGCTGCTTTGTCAGCTTGGGGTAGGTTGACCATATGTCTCAGTGTGGCCGGGTCAGTCCATTTTTTAAGCCCTGTCCTGGCCATCCTGACTTTTTTGGCAAAACTGAGCATTTGTCCCCTTTGCACTTGCCAACTGATGATCAAAAAAAGTGGTGTGCGACCCCTAGTGGGGCATGGAGGAATGTTCGGGGGACAAGCGGCAATGCCAGCCCTTTATGGGGGGGGGGGCTCAGGAAAGCGGCAGGAGGCAGGGAAGCTTGGGCCGGCCCTGAGCGGAGGGAAGGAGGCCTTGGGCCGGCCCTGTGGGGTTTCCTGTTTTCCTTTTTGGAAAATATGGTCCCCCTAGCTTGGGGCCAGAGTGCATATCATCTCGCAGGATTGAGCCAACAGCATACCATGGGATTGGACTCTTTTATGATTTGAGATGTATTCATTTATTGTTGTGTGTCTGAAGCACATTAAGTATTTTGTTTTAATTCGGAGATATATAATGTTTTGCTTTATTCCAGTATGTTATTCCAGTATGTGAATAGATGAGGCAGCATTTTGATTTCAAAGCTGAATAAAGTTCAGAGACTCAAGCGGAATCACTTCAAGCAGAATCAGAAAAAGGGGGTGTCACAAAGGAAAAAGTTGGGCACGACCACTTTTATAGATCCTTCTCAACTAGGCTCTGTGGGATCTATAACATCAGCAGTGCTGAGGGGCCTGCTACCACTCTTCCTGCTGCTGTTGTTGCTATGTCCAGGGTCCCTTGGGAACTGTCCAGCAAATTAACACTTCCCGAAGAACAGCATGCTATTAGAGCTGCCGGGATCTGTCTTTGGCTTAGCCCCTGAGCCTGTTGTAGAGGAGGGCTATTAGTGTCATGCACAACTCTCGCTCGCTCTGTCTATCAGCTATAGGTGATTCCCCCCTCCCACCCTTCCCTTTCCTTGTTTGCGAGCAAATACAAAACTAAACACCTGTGAGCTGGCTGTATAAGTACATTTGCAACTGCTTACCCTGAAGCTGAGCAGGCCAAAAGTTTTATTTGAGGTCAGTTTTGAGACGGGATAACAACCATTTTAAACAAAATAAGTATATTTACTCCCGCTAGAACCCAGAAAATAAAAGGAAAGAGGAAATGAAACCAAATTTGAAGCACACGAGTTAACCAAAATTTTCAAGCGGCAAAACGGTTTGGATTGAATTTTGAGGGAAGGCTCAGGGCAGAGATGGAGGAAGACATTTTGAATAGCCCTGAGAATGACTATTTCAGACCAAAAGCACAGTTGGAAATGTAGGGAAACTGAATCTGTTTATGCAAAATTGCCACCTCAGCTTTGCCTACTTAAAAACTTTTGACCAGTGTGGATAAGCTTCAGACAAGCTTCTGAACACTTGGCTGTTTATTTGAACACAACGTCAATTCTAAATTGTATGAAGTTTGCCTATCAGTAGATGAGGAGAACCAGAGAGAGAAATGTCACAGTATAATTAAGAAACAAAAGGTTTGGTTTCTCATTATTTTCCCTCCGTTTAAATATTCTCCCACTTTTAATTAAGCTTGGCTAAAGTTACTAACCTAGATGACATTTTTTGGAGTAGGGAAGAAGGGGCATGGAAGCATGTGCTTACTAACTGGGATTTCTCAAATTTAACGTCAGAGGCTTGGTGAATTGTGTACAATCAGGTGAGCTTATTCCCTCTGATTCTTCTCTAGTTGTTAGAAGCACACACACACATTTCTGCAAATCAATTATCTGAGTATTTAGTAAAATGCTGGGTTGGGGGATTCCAGTTTGGTATGTTATATGGCATATCAACAAACCAGATTTATCTGGGACAAAATATGCTTAGAGCAATACTGTAAAGTACTCTTATTTTTTAGCTTTCATAAATCATATTTTGTTCTGTTTTTAATTAATACACTGCCTGGGCTGCTCATGAAATTCAGAGAGTAATAGCATTGCCTAGAAGTAGGCATAGTGTGATTAAACTTGGTTCCAGTTTCTTCACACTGGTCTATTAGTACACCTCGGGTCTGGACTGAAGTTGTCTCTGCTAACCCATTCTTTGGTTGTGCTTGAGCAGACACACTAGTTATAATTAATTACCTCAGATTGTGTTGGTGGTTTGGTGTTATGGACAGATTGAGAGTTCTTTGGGACAGAGACTGTCTTTTTCTTCTGTATTTGTACAGCTCCAAGCACATTGGTGTCCTGGTCCATGACTGGAGCTCCTAGGTGCTACAACAACAACAAAAATAATAATATCAACATAAAACTAGGTTAAAGACCACAACCATCCATAATTTAAGCCATGCTTTAGTCCATTCTAAAGGTAAATGTTTATCACACTAAACCACTTTGCCTTCCCAAACCCCTAGAATTTTTCATCTTTAAAAAAAAACCAACTGTACAGAAATCTATCAAAAGGATTAAGCTATTTTAAGTAAAGAACAGAAGGGTCTATGTTCAAGATAGCTCTGTTCCACATACAATACTTATATTTTCATAGCAATAAATTGACAGCAAAATTTCCCTTTGGAAAAATGAGTATAATATATCTTCAGAAATATATTGTTAAGTGGTAGTATGAAAGATTGCATTTCTGCCCTGAGGGCTCTCTTGAATCTATGCCACAAGCATCTATTCTGTCATGTCTTTTGTTCAGTATATATGTGAGACCATTGTGGAAGATTATGAGATGCTTTAAGATGCAATAGTTACCCAACTCTAGTCACACCCATCTAGCCGCTAGATCAAGATTTTTCCTTATCCTGGGAGATCATGAAGAGGCCTTAGTACCATAGACAGATAGTGGATAAGGCCATCCATATACCCAGAAAATCATGCACTTGGAATCAATGAACTTGACACTACAAGGTCCTGAGCACTCTAGCCAGATCTAGCAAAACACATAAGCTAAGATTCTCAAAAATCACATCAGATTTGGGTGCCTTGATATTTGGATGCCCACTTGAGAGACTTTAAAGGAGGCTTGCTTTTCAGAAAGTGATTAGCAACCCCCTCTGAGAGTCAAAAACAGAGACAGTTAACTCACCAGTCACTTTTTGAAAATCTTGTCCATAATCATTCTTTAAGCATGTGAACAGCCACATCCGCAGTATTGGGATTACACACATTGCCAACTTTAAGGACTCGGCTAGAGTGTGCAGTGCTTGCAGGAAAGAGCCCTGTGCTTAATGTTTTGGAAACTATGGTCTGCAGTGGCCTGGCTGGTGCCTTGTGAGGACCACATGCCCCAATTACTATAGGAAGTTCTAGACAAGTTTGCATTTGTTCTTAAAACATCTCACACTATAATCTTTTTCTCTGTGCAAGACTCCAGTTAAATTAGTGAGATGTTCACTTTTATTCTTGCCAGTCATTAGAATGTTATTTGGGTAGTGCTGTACATCTGGGAATCGGAAATGAAATCCATAGCCTAGGATGGAACAAGACTGGTTGCGTTCTCCGGGGGAAAGGGTAGTGTTAAATGTATAGCTGGATCTCCACCCGAATCGCACAAATGGGTAATATTCAGAGAATCTCTGCATAAATTGGGTACACACAAAATGCATACACATTTTACACATGAAGGATCTGAAAATCTGG
Organism: Chelydra serpentina; assembly: GCA_037349315.1. Classification (NCBI taxonomy): domain Eukaryota; kingdom Metazoa; phylum Chordata; order Testudines; family Chelydridae; genus Chelydra; species Chelydra serpentina. The sequence goes on from JBAIAC010000004.1 coordinate 112,693,641, forward strand.
CCCTGTGTGAGATTTCCCCCCAATAAATGCAGTTTTATTTTTGTATTTGTAATGGTATTAATTATGTATCCCACTACATGAAGTATACATTTTAATACAGCATACAGAAGTATACATTTTAATACAGCGTACAAAGGTTGTTGATTTATCTTAAAAATAAACAAAATGGAAATTTTGATCAAGATGTTGAATACATTGAGTCAAGATGCCTTTTGTTGTAACAGCTGATTTTGCTTTATGTACAAATCTCAAAAATGTTACAGATATTTAAAAAATAAATACATTAAATACAAATAGATTTTAGCATTGAAGGTAATTTTAAATATTTCATGATATAATTAAGGCTTGTTAATGTTCTTTATTTTCAGATTAAAAATTCATAAGGCTTGTCATCGTTTTCATCTTTATTAGACAATGTGTTAAGTTGTAATTATTTGTTACATATTTTTCTAAACATTTCATGATTAATAACTGTTTTATACATATTCTTTAATTGTGATGACTACAGTGAGTAGTCACAATATGGACTCGCTTACCTTTGGTTTTTTCCTTTTTTTATTTAAGAAACTTCTTAGCAATTTTCCATTTTATAATATGATCATTCTGGTTTCAAAAACACTTTCAATTTCAACTCTAACTGCACTAGCAGGATGTTAGAAAATGTATTTTAGAAAACAACCCTGCATTGCTCCAATTGCACAAAGTGGACTTCAATAGCCAGAAACAACCTGTGGAGAATTCACCCGGCATGGACGAGTCTTTGCTGGTAAAAATCTACAAAGGAGGTGGATCCAGTTCCTGTGTCAGTTGCATACCGCTCTGCAACCCTGGTGTAAAGGAGGGGAGGGGAGCTTTGTTTGTTGGGGACAGGCTGAAGATAAAGCATGCCTGGGGTGGGGCAGAGCTCTGCTATGGCCAATCGTCTACTGGGTAAAGTCATTAATAGACATTTTGCCAGTGGTGTAAATCAGAACAGCTCCAACTTAACTCAGGGGGTGGAGGCAAGGGGCAACTAGCTCCCTTTCCACAGTACCCAAGCTTGGCATGAGTGGGGTGGAGAATCCGGCCCTAGATCGGTTACATCTTTAATTTCTGTGATTTCTTATATGACAGAGCAGTTAATTCAGTAAGTTAATATTAAGAACTAGTATGAATTAATTCCCCAAACTGAACCCTAGCTCTTTTTTCAGGTTCAAATTGATACATTTAAAAAACTTTTCCAGAACTAACACCTTCTTAAACTCCCCAGCACATCCTTTGTTCTTTTGAAAGCCAGAACACAAAAGTCTGTCAAGCTTTCTGCTGAGACTTGGTACTGCTCTGTTCTACGTTTGGCACTGGTCTCAGGCTCCACCTTTTGATTATGCTTGACAGTGCCTGGGAATCCTGGAGGCACTCATATCTTGCTTCCTCTAGGGCTTCCATGGACTCTGAGGCACAATTAATGGAGAAGCTACAGAGCAGCATGATATTTAAATATAAGAACTATGAAGCCTAGAGCTCCCTTCATTAGAGAGGATAAGGATGTATTTCCCTCTTTAAATGCCACCAAAAGAGGTCTAACTCTGAAGAATGGAGCCAGAGGTGGAAGTAGAGTGCTACACATTGCCTCCTGTGAAGTTTGGTAATACAAGATAGGAGAAAGAGTTATGGGACTCCCTCCAAAAGAGGGAAGAGACACGGGAACTTGCCTCTGCTGATATAAGTACTTCTAGAGTGAGAGGAGTATCCTCACAATGGATTGTAAATGGAAGGGGTGGGGCCTATTTTAGAAGGTCTCATGGAGATTTAGTCACGGAGCCTACTGAGGGAAGCAATGTGAAGGGGAATACAAGTAGAGCTGGTCAAAAAATGCGGGGGGAGGAGAGGGAGGGTCAGTGCCATGAACATGTTCAAAAAAATCATAAACATTTCCATTTAAAAGTTTTCAAAAATACAAATTTTTTTCTTTTGAACATTTTTCAGTTTTTAGATTTTCCCTTTTCCCCCCTCTCTCTATTCCTCCCTTTTTCTTCTTTCACTTTTTCCATTGTGCCACTGTCAAAGTGAGGGAAAAGAAGGGGGCAGGAAAAGAGAAGAGAGAGTCAGAAAGAAGAAATAAAACAAAAACATAAAAACATATTTTTATTTGAGAGAAACATAAAAGATATTGAAAATATTTAAAAATATTTTGTAATATTTTCAGTTTTGAAAAGGGCAATTTTTTTTTACAAAAAACATATTTTTGAAAACATTTAACCAGTTCGCAATAAAAGTTTTATCAGGAGACTATTGGTGAAGGGAACAAGCCTTAAAAATCCCTACGTTTTGTATAACTATCTGAGATTTTGGATGCTTACTGGAATTTAAAACACAAATTCTTTGAGATTTGCCCATGATAGACTGAGTAGATAGACAAATTAGAAAGAATGCTCTTATGGTTAAGGCCCAGGACTGAGTATCAAGAGAGTGTCATGTCCATGCAAAGTATGACAGACAAGACAAATTGATTGAATTAGATAAGGTAGATATTGTTTAGCATGCAAAAGTAATGTGAATGCCAGATGATATTGCCTGAAAAAATCAAAATGAACAAGTCAGTGAGGACTGGGCTTAGTTAAGCTACATAAGGAAGTCACACTGAAGGAAAGGTAGGTTTAGTTATTCCATTGTCAGAACTCAAAGGAATTCAAACTTTTGCCCATTTTTATTACCACACTTAATTTGCTGGAGTTACAGAAGGAAACATTATGAAAAATTGGTAAGTTATACTACATATGCATCCCAGAACTCATCATTATGCACAGTTTTAGAAAATGTACGGTATTTCATATTTCAGGAATAGGGTATATCATTGTTCTTTTGATGTTTCATCATGTCAGGTGTATGTAGGGAATGGTGATTTCGACTGCGAAATGCAAATTTGGCTTATGGTGTTCTTGGTGCCTATAGGAAAGTTAAAAATACATTATATGATGTCATCTATAATTCAGAATTTTATATAACAAATGATTGGCTTATTAAGACAGAACTGAATACCAGAATCATCACATGATTCAAAAAGACCATGAACAAGACTAAAAGAAGATTCAGTGAAAAAAAAAACCCACAACTATCTAGAAAAAGTAGGATAAATATGAAGAAAGACTTAAAAGAAAAAAGAAACTGAAGGTTTTGCAGTATGCATATTTATCTCCGGAGACAACAAAAATCAAATACCCTCAGCCAGCAACTGATCATTTGCTCATAGCAGAGGGACACAATGGAAGCAAATGAGCACTTGCATTGTTACTTGCTACTGTCTCACAGCAAATACGAAATTACATCTGCTTGCACCATCCCAAGAATATAAGGTTCCTACCTAGCAGTCCCAATAGCAGATTACAATTAGATCTGCAAATTTTAAAAGTAAAATGGAGTGACATGCAATACAGACAGATAGAAACACAGCAATGAGCATGCAGCAAATCTCTATATGCAGGAGTCAACGAGATAAATTAACAAATGGAACACCTACATAAAGAAAGACTTAGATGACTGCAAATTAAAAGTGCATGAATTAAAAAATGTAAATAAATTTTCCAACAAATTTAGTCCTTTTTCTTGTTCTTGAGTCCTTCGTAAACCAGTCCTGATTTCTCTTGATGTATTTGACAGAATGGTTTGAGAATGAAACTTGCTCTATGTACCATTTGAGTCCCAGGTAAACCCTATTTTGATGCTTAAGAGGCACTTAAGTAGTTCATAGGCCTTGTGGTAGCTTTCTGCACAGGTGAGTGAGTTCCTGTCCAATGGATGCTGCGGGAAGCGGTGGCCCAGCCCGCGCCGCTTCCCGCAGCTCCCATTAGTTGGGAACAGCGAACCGCAGCCACTGGGAGCTGTGAGCAGCTGTACCTGCGGACGCTCAGGTAAACAAAGCATCTCACGCCCCACCAGGGGCTTACCCTGAACAAGCCGCGAACCAAGTTTGGGAACCCCGGCCCTAAGTGAACAAATTTCAATGTATGAATCATTTACAAACTGTTCATAGAATCAGAGACATTCAGGTCAGAAGGGGCCACCAGATATTCTAGTCTGAGCTCCTGTATATTATAGGCTACTAAATACTGCCCATTCAACCCCACACCAAGCCCGTTCTTTGTTGCTAGTGTGTGACTGGATGCTTAAGTGAGTTTCTGCTCCGTGATTGGAAGAATGAAACTTTTAAAAGGGCAAAATAATGAAAAAAAATGATGAATGTTAGATAGCCAATAGCGAGCAATGAATAATATGCTTCTGGTACATTTGTGGAGAAACTCTAAAGGCTTGTAATTTTTGTCATGAATCCTCATGAGCAATGACAAATATTAACTCATAAATATGCAGGAAGCAAACTCAACTGGTTTATTTGCAAAAATATTTGCAAATCATTTAGCATGCTTTATTGTTCATCTAGTTCTATTGCAAGTTTCTGGATAGTTGTTGTATACTAAAAACAAAACTAAAAATCCAAACAAAGAAACAGAAAAACCCACTCCTGCTAGACTAAAGGCTCTGGAACTCACCAAAGCTTTCTATTGTTGCTGCAGAACTAAAGATTTATTTCAGATACATAGGGTGAAATCCTAGCCCCACTGAAGTTAATGGCAAAACACCCATTGACTTGAATGGGACACGTTTGCACCCATACAGCATATGGATACATTTATAGGCAAAACATTTACAATATATGTAAGAACAGTTATAATAATCCCATACGTATGGCATGCTTTGAAGATGTTATATAAGGTTCACTAGTCAGCCAATTACAATTATGATGATAAGCATTCAGGTAATGTATTTATTTCTGAAGATTTCAGAATATTGGAAAGTGAGCTGCATTATATTTTACAGTTTGAACAGTTAATTAAATGTTAACGTATGTGATCTTGTTTTAGCAAGCAATAACTAATAACAGTTTCATAGGTAAAATTCTATATGTCTTCCACCCACCCTCATGGAAAATAAATGATGCTAGCATTCTCCTCTTACATATTTTTGAAAAGTACATGCAACAGAATGAATTCACTAGTTTGATCAGCTCTAAGAACCACCTCCAGAGGTTTATACCTGTTTTTTTTTTCAATGTGGAAGATGTTCTCCAACAAAGCAGCACCACTGTCACCTTTCAGGTTTGAACACTAACATTGCAATACATTTACCATCCCTTTATAAATCTATACAAGTCATTGTTACATTGAAATTGGTTTATTTAATATTTGCTGCACAATAACTAGCTTGCACACAGGCATTTACTGAATTTCTCGGGTGGTTCAAGATATCATGGGCTAGATTCTCAGATGATGGAAATTTTCACAGTTCCATTGACTTAGGTGAAGCTACACAGGTTTACACCAGCTGAAGATCTGATCCACTCTATCCCCACAGTACGCCTAGGACATGCTATATTTGCTTCTTCCCCATTTTTAAAATGGAGATATTAATACCTCTCTACCTTTCAAAGTTCTAATGAGGATAAAAGGAGCTCATATACTATGGGGTGTTGAGGGTCATATAAGTAAGTAGACTGAAGAAAGGAATATGAATTCTGTATTGGAATACTAGGAGATACAGTGAGACCACCCAGCCCATTGTCACTTTTGACCTAAACTAAAATGTAAACTCAGATCTCTAAAATGGGTGCTAATCAATTTAATAAAAGCTGTGTTCATTAGTGTAGTATGTCAGCCAATAGTGTGCCATCTAGCTCTCAAAGTTCTGCGATACAGAATGTCCCTTATACTATTTTGTAGAGTTCATTGTAACCAACCACTGTGAATGACAGAAATCTGTCAGGCTTAGGTATTAATGGGATCTGGTAAAGGTCTTCAAATACTGTATAATGTAAATACAAGACAAAAGCACAGGTAGGTGAAAGAGAGAGACATTTTTAGTTGTAATGTAACATTTTCTTGCTTAGGTGGAAGAGGGGAAAGAAGTTATGTCACATCTACTTATATGCCTAAATAATCTATTAAAGTTGTTGGGATAGAAGATGAATTTATAACTACAAATTGTTACACATTTTTTGTTTTGTATAAATAGTTCTTTGAGACAGGCACTCTCTCTTTGTTATATGTTTGTACAGTGCCTAGCACAATGCACTCTTGGTCTCTAGGCATTATTACAATATAAAAAATAATCAAGAACTGACACCATGATATTTGAGACTGTATCTGAAGAAGGACAAAAGCGTATGTACATTATAGATGTCTGATTTGGAGATATATTTTGTGACTCACTCAAATATTCTGTTAATACTATATATCTTTGTGAAAAGTTTCTTTCAGTTTTATATTTTTATTATAAGTTGCAGTTTGATGGTATTTCATACCACACATCCACTGTCAGCAAATTATACTTAACCACAGCCAAACTGTGTTACTGGCTACTGTTGTTTTTAGTTTGACAGGTTAATCATTTGCCTAGTCTGCATTGTCAGCAGGACCAGCTCTAACTTTTCTGCCGCCTCAAGCAAAAAAACCCCCAAAACTCAAGCGCTGCCCCGCCCCCCCAAAAAAACAACCCCCCCAGCGCCCACCGAAACAACCCCCCTGAGCGCCACCGCCCCGGCGAAACAATCCCCTCCCACAGTGTTGCACCGCAACAACCCGCCCGAGCGCCTGTCCCGGCCGGACCGGAGCAGCAGGGGGAGGGCGTCATGCCCTCAGCCCCACTCTCCTCTGGGCCGGAGCGCCGGGGGGAGGGCGGCATGCCCGCGGCCCCGCTCTCCTCCCGGCCAGAGCAGCGGGGGGGGAGGGCGGCATTCCCATGGCCCCGCTCTCCTTCCGGCCGGAGTGCCTCCCGGCGCTGCCCCAAAATTGGCCACCTGAAGGTGCTGCTCCAAGCTTGGTTGGCTGGTGCCTGGAGCTGGCCCTGATTGTCAGTAAATAGATTTTTCCATCCTCTCACCTCCCTCTATTTCATGCACTAGCTTTGGAGTGCTAGCGCCCATAAACTGCTGGTGGTGAAAGAGACATGTTCATGCAAAACGAAAATAAGAAAGAAAAACTTGTAGCACCTTAGAGACTAACAAATTTATTTCAGCATAAGCTTTCGTGGGTTAGAACCCACTTCATCGGATGCATGGAATGAAACATACAGTAGACAGATATTTATACAGTCAGAGAAACATGATAAGGTGGAGGTGCATAGACCAACCTTAAGAGGCTAATTAATTGAGAGGAACCATAACAGCAGGGGAAGAAAAACCTTTGAAGTGATAAACAAGATGGCCACACAGGTGTGAATGAGGATTGTTAACTTAAGGGAAATAGATTCAATTAACGTAATGGCCAAGCCATTCCAAGTCCCTATTTAATCCTGAGGTGATGCAATCTAGTTTGCCTATCAATTCGAGTTCAACAGCTTCTCTTTGAAGCCTGTTTTTGGAGTGAATCTGTTGCAACACTGCGACCCTCAAGTCTGTCACTGAGTGGTTAGGGAGGTTGAAGTGTTCTCCTACTGGTTTTTGAATGTTATGATTCATGTTCATGTTCATGCAGTGATCCCTGCAGCAACCATTGCCAACCAGCAACTGAGAGACTTAGTATGATTCATTGGTGCACGATTGCTCTAATTTCCTATTTATTTTTTCAATATCACAACATTGTCATTAGCTGATATTCCAATTTCAGTGCTGCTTGGTTCCTTTTTTTTTAAGGCAACATTCTGTACTGCTTAATTGAGATATTGAGATCAGCACAATATTTAGTCAGTGAATGTTTCCTTAGGCCAGTGGATTTATATATAGGGACAAAGGGTCCTGTGGCACCTTATAGACTAACAGAGGTATTGGAGCATAAGCTTTCGTGGGTGAATACCCACTTCTTCAGATGCAAGCAGTGGAAAAGTCCAGGGGCAGATATAAATGTGCAGGGAAGAGTCAGGCTAGAGATAACGAGGTTAGCTCAATCAGGGAGGGTGAGGCCCTCTTCTAGCAGTTGAGGTGTGAACACCAAGGGAGGAGAAACTGCTTTTGTAGTTGGCTAGCCATTCATAGTCTTTGTTTAGTCCTGAGCTGATGGTGTCAAATTTGCAAATGAACTGAAGCTCTATAGTTTCTCTTTGGAGTCTGGTTCTGAAGTTTTTTTGCTGCAGGATGGCTACCTTTAAGTCTGCTATTGTGTGTCCAGGGAGGTTGAAGTGTTCTCCTACAGGCTTTTGTATATTGCCATTCCTTATATCTGATTTGTGTCCATTTATCCTTTTGCGTAAGGACTGTCCAGTTTGGCCGATGTACATAGCAGAGGGGCATTGCTGGCACATTATGGCATATATTACATTGGTGGATGTGCAGGTGAATGAACTGATGATTGTGTGGCTGATCTGGTTAGGTCCTGTGATGGTGTTCCTGGTGTAGATTTGTGGGCAAAGTTGGCATCGAGGTTTGTTGCATGGATTGGTTCCTGAGTTAGAGTTATTATGGTGCAGTGTGTAATTGCTGGTGAGAATATGCTTCAGGTTGGTGGGTTGTCTGTGGGTGAGGACTGGCCTGCCTCCCAAGGCCTGTGAAAGTGAGGGGTCATTGTCCAGGATGGGTTGTAGAACACCGATGATCCGCTGGAGAGGTTTTAGCTGAGGGCTGTAAGTAATGGCCAGTGGAGTTCTGTTGGTTTCTTTCTTCAGCTTGTCTTGCAGCAAGAGGCTTCTGGGTACACGTCTGGCCCTGTTGATCTGTTTCCTTGTTTCCTCATGCAGGTATCATAGTTTTGAGAATGCTTGGTGAAGATCTTGTAGGTGTTGATCTCTGTCTGAGGGGTTGGAGCAAATACGGTTGTACCTCAGCGCTTGGCTGTAGACAATGAATCGTGTGGTGTGTCTGGGATGGAAGCTGGAGACATAGGACATGGATATAGGGACAGAATTGCAAAATAGGCTACCTCCCCCCATCTCAGGAGGAGTTCTAAAAAGCAATCTGGCATCAGAATCTGCCTTTGGGTCTTTCTTTCTTTCTTTCTTTCTTTCTTTCTTTCTTTCTTTCTTTCTTTCTTTCTTTCTTTCTTTCTTTCCCAAAATGTATGCCTTTTTTAACCTGCCTCCATGTGCAATAACTCAATGACAAGGTGAATTCCTTTTTCCAAGATGCCACTTAAAGGGTTTAAGAACTCTTTAACTCCATTAAATGTAATATACTTGAGGAAAAGTATAGTTTTGCCTTAGAAGTTTCATTGTCTCTCATGCTATAGTGCTGCTTTTTCTGATTATACTTCCCCAAAGCGCACTTTAAGGTATAGTTTAAGATCATTTGAAGTCAAATGTATACTTTATACAGTACATACAATTTTACTTACTTTTGCTTAAAAGTATACTTTATGAAGGGTGTCAAGAGGGCAGAAGTAAATCCCAAAGCATTGTGCGATTACAGTGATTATTAGCTGAAAGTGCTTCAATGGAGTATTACTTTTTTATACTAAAAGGTGCTGGGTCTTTTGCTCCATGTGTCAGAACAAATTTGCTTGTATCAAGTGTTCACTTATATCAAATGAAGTCTGTGCTGGTGCCTATAAAACTAATTTTCTAATTCTTTTAAATAATATGACTATTTGAAATGTCTAATGTTACCAGACAAACAAAGCTATTGGTCCTGATTTTCCACACACTAACAGAAAGGTTTTATATGGATGCAACCCTACTCTATTTATTTACTCATCTGCCCTCACCACCGTAGAATCTGAGCACTCAATCACAAATGGATTTTATCCCCACACGACTCTGGTGAGATGGGGAAGTACTTTCCCTCTGTTAGTGATAGGGAACTGGAGCATAATGTAGATTAAGTGATATGCCCAAATTCACACAGAAAGTCAGTGGGTGAACTGGGAATTGAACCCAGGTCTCAGTTCAATACCCTATTTGTTAGGCCACTCCTTCCGACCCATTGACATAAATGGAGTCACCAGATTTCCAATAGCGTAGATGAGCACAGAATCAGGCTCTATCTTTCTAGACATCCGCATGAAGGTCTTCATTCCTAAATTGTTTAATAACACTAAACTCTGTAGCCTTGCTCAATGGGGATAAATCTGGACCCCATTCAGGAGCTCTGCATGCTATAGAGCTCTGATTTATGAGGGCTTCTGGCATGCCACTACATAGAGGTCTTTGGGAAGTGGACAAGCCAGGGGGCAAGCCTGTGAACGGTGAATCTACAGATATGTGAGTCCATGTACCACTGTTCACAAGGAAAGAAAGGACACTCTTCTGGAGGCTATCACAGCTCCACATATCCAGAAGTGGATTTGGAGTGACTCTGTTTCCACTCCATAGCCTAGCGGGTAGAATCATATCCCCGGCACTCAACCTTCCCACTGGGCTGCATTGTAGGGTCCAGGACTTTGCTCTAAAAAAATTACATTTGTAACAGAGAGTGTTTCACAAATCAGGGGCCCAATACAAAGTCGTTTGTAGTCAATAAGGGTATGTATACACTGCAAAAAAGAAAAGAAAACCAAAACATGGCAGTGAGTCTTAGAGCCTGGGGTCAACTGACTTAGGCTCATGGGGCTCATGCTACTGGACTAAAAATAGCACTAGGGCTGGAACTTGGGCTCTGAGACCTGGCGAGGGCGGAGGGTTTCAGAGCCCAGATCTAACTCCAGCAGGAAAGTCTACAGTGCTATATTTAGCCCCATGAGCTACATCAACTCAGTCAGTTAACTCAGGCTATGAGACTTGCCACTGTGCGTTTTTTTGTTGTTGTTGGCTGTTTTTGTTGTTGTTCTTTGTTTTCTTGCAGTATAGACATACTGTAAGAGTCCTTTTATTTATCTCAATGTGCTTAGGATCAGGGTTTGTGAGAGAGAAAACATACTGGGCCAGATTTTGCCCTCAAGCACCTTTGCCATCCTATGGGGCTGAATGGATGTAGCTGAGGTTGGCTCTGGGCCCAGAGTGTATACAAATATCTGCAAGAGAAGTATGGAAATGAGAGAGCAAGGAAATGTAACTTGGAATGCACTGAAAATGATTCATACAGGTATTCTCTGTATAAACTAAAACGAAATCACACTTCATGCTGCCTTATATATTACATGATAATTTAGAATTCTAATTATCAATACAAATTGCCAAGTTTGAGCTGGTCACACCTAATTTACGAACTGTATACAATAACATTAACTCACCAGCTAATTCCCAGTTGTACCCTATCCAGCAATATTTGAGTGTTTCAGCCAAGATTTTAATTGATTTTCATAGTAGCCAGTTGTTAATAGGATAATTTGTCAATACAATAATAAAACAATTGTTCCCACTGAGAGTTCAGTTTATCAGATAACAAAGTTAAGTCTAGTTTCATTAATTAAAAGCAGGTGTAGGATTTGCTGGATGAAAGATATAAATCCCTATGGCACTGTGGAAATCTAGGTCAGAGGTCATTGAAAAATTAGTTAAGCATGATGGACCAACAGTGACCTATACAGGTGTTCCAGCTTTCTTTCTGGGTATCACTTCCTGTGTTCTTATTTAAACTCTGGCGAAGCCCATAGGTCAACACATGTATTTCTAAGTCTGTATTAGATTAAAAGCAAGTCTAGAGCTGCTGAAACTTTCAATTGCTTGTTATCAAACTCCAGATAATATTGCCTACTAGAATGAAAACATCATCATGTCTCTACTGTGTCAAATATGTTACTGTGTTTTTGCTTATACCCTTAAATGCCTGTTGTTTCCTATAATGATAATCTTAAACTACATTAAAATATTTTAAAAGGTGAAAAACATATCAAAGGGTTAGATTACTATTCTTTCAAGCTGGAGAAAGAAAGTACTGTAATGAGGAAAACATGTCAGTGAAATACCTTATCCATTGAAAATCATCCTGATTCTTACAAATGAATTAATCTGCTACAGTAAATTCTTATAAATCCTTAGCCATGACACTTACAATAGTTATGTGAGTATTTTTTGTCACATTGCTAAACTTTTAAAAATAACCTTTCCTCATCTCTTATGTTTTCTTCCCAGGCTACTTTTATTTATAATGTGATACTGAGCAAATCTTTCTGTTTCAATGTTCTTCTGTCTACTCCAGAAAAGTAGTAGATCTTTAAAGAAAATAAAAGCCATGGCAACTTATCTAAAAGCTCATTTGTTGTAAAGAGGGGAAAGAATCCAAACTGTGCTCTTTTTCACACCAAATATATTTTTATTTCTTAAACTTATTTTATTCGCATTTTGGTTCCAAACCATGGCTCAGCCTTCATGTGGAGAAATAAAAAGAGTGGACAAAACCAAGAAGAGCTTTCTTGGTCTGCACCAGATGAGCTGCTACAGAGTTTGCAGGGACAAGTGTGGAAGGACGTAGCATGGTGGATGTTACAAAGGTGAAGAGTTGTTTTTCAAAGGGAGGAGAGAGGTTGCCCTTGATGTCTCAATGGTGACTAGCTAAACTCTGTGGGGGACTTTAATGTTTAAAGTGTGGGTTTATTGAGGACTGGGACTTCTACACTCTTTCTGTCTCCCAGAGGGTAGAAAAAACAGGCTATTCACAGGCCACTTCCGCCCCCACTCACCCCCAAATTTGTGAGCTACAAAGAACTATGTGGTACATGCTACTTTTTGTGTAGTTTATTTTTTTTATGATTGAGGTGGCCATTAAGGATGATTGTTTATTTTACCTCTAATTTCCTTGTTGTTCAAATGGGGATTTTTAAGTGGGGACTTCACAATCATTCTTCCTGTTTTATTTTTTAAACAGAGAGGATCACGGCCCTGGAAAACTTGGGCCCATTTGAGATCTGGTCTCAACATTCAGTCAAGAGTCTTGCCCTAATATAGAGGCTTCACAGTGTGTCTCCAAAGGACAGTTAATTTTCTTGAAAATGTTTAAAATTTAGCATGTATTTGATCTTGTTTGTTTCAGTGTTAACCTGAATTGTAACCATTAAGTGTATATTTTGAATCAAGACTTTTTCTCTTTTTTTTTCAAATGGAATTGCTTAAAAACTCAAAAACCTCAGAATCAATTCAGCACTATTCAATTACTAGGGCACAAAAAAACTACAATGTGAAGTTATTTTAGTGGTTTGCAAGCAGCTTACTTCAGAAATAAAGGGACTTTTTGGTTTATGAAATGCAGAGTGGTTTGAAATTAATGCTATGCTTCACATTTTTAAGAGAGTTTTGGTCTTCCCTGATGATGCACGGCAATAGTTTCCAAGTGCTCTAATTGTTTGCTAGTGGGAGCCAGAGTTTCTTTTTTAACTTCATTCAATTACAAATGTTGCTCAGTCTTAACCTACTATACAAAGCAGAGTCTTTCCTGTACCACTGAAACCTATTCCTTTAAAATTCATTTGTCAAATCAATCTAGTCTTTGTGCAAAAGGAAAAAGTCATAATGATAAAATAAAAAGGCTCTGTGTTTGTTTGTACATCTGAGTGTTACAGACATTCATTAACTTTTGAAAGAAGAAGGGAAAAAAATCTTTTTCATTTAGGCACCGCTGATATATTTTTTCTGACTGTAGGACTGAGCATTCCAAAGCTGTTTTCATGTCAAATGCTGATGCTACCCATACAAATTAAATCTTACATCACCCCTGTAAAACAGAGAGATTATCATAAAACTCTTCCTTGTTAGGGAACAGCTTAATAAATATATACTTAGATAATACAATATGTAGAGAAAATTGGATTTGCCAAAATTTCAGTATTAAATTGTAGCCACCTTTATGCAGAGTAAATATATATATGATTGAGCTTTGCTATTGATTTTTAAAAGCCTTTCTCAAATATTGAGGTGAATCCTGAGCCGGTGTAAATCAACATAGCTCTGTTGAAGTCAGTGGAGCCATGCCAATTCACCCCAACTGAGGAGCTCAGAACTTATAAATAGATTTTAATTTTATTTCTTTGTCTTTTTATAACAGAATGTTTCTGTAGGCAGAATTATGCCTGCATTATAAACTGAATGTTTCTGTAGGCAGAATTAAATCTGTGTTTTCATCTAATCTATCTGTCTACATAAAGATATAGATAAACATGTGTATGTGGTTTTTCCTTTGAATTTCTAGAGTTTTAGAAGTCAGGGTGACTGTTTGTCTTTTTTTCTGAATAAACCAAATTCCTTATCGTAAAATATAACCATAATTTACATCTTGTTATAATTAAAAACAAATGAGTCTTTGTTTGGCATATCCAGTGCTGTGGTTTTATTATCATTTCTTACTAAGCTAAGACAAAGTGAAATTCCAATGATACCTTTGCATTAAAGAAAGCTGCAGAAAACCTTTTCTCTGGGGCTTAGATAAAAAAGAAAAAATGCAGAGCATTTACTGCAGGATTGTATATGATGAAAGTTTGTGTCGGGATTGGTAGAACAATTTATAAAGAAAAAAAAGATTTGTGTCTTGTAAGAAAGACAGTATGCAGAAGTGGAAGCAGCTGAACTTCTTGCAAACCACACTAAGTTCTGGAAAGAGAGAGAACAGTGGCTACCATGTGGCACCAAACCTAAATATATATTATTTTGTTCCTTTTCGTAAGACTGCATAGGGCATAAGTTGTTTTCAAGCATGCCTCGGACTCCTACAGCTCCAGCTGTCATGTGTAATTAAACATTTGGCCTCCACAATTACTCTACAGTGTACATATGCCAGCATTTCAAGCCTGGAATATGCATTTCAAAGAAGAATAATTCCCTGGAAATCCTAAATTGACAGGAGCAAAGACAGCCTGAAGGAAACTAGTCAGAGAAAACTGTAAGGTCGGGATCTAATGATTAAAAAAGAAACTTCAAGAAGAACTTCAACCCTTAACTAAACCAATGGGAAAAAGAACGACAGTTGGCAAGCAGATTTCTGCATAGGGATCGTGATTAGGGAGCCTCTTGGGTTAATTTAATATTATCAGTGTTGTTCACCTTGCAGTAGTACGCCTTACTATTAATGCCATTTAAACAGATATTTTTCTTAAAGCATATTTGGCATCATTTATTTTCCATGAATACTGATCATTGCAATATTAAATGTGATAATTCATATTGAATCTGAGGTTGGTTTATCAGCAAAGAAAGGTTTTTTTCTCCCTTCCTACACATGCTTCTGCTTACTGCACCACTGGTATTGTTGCTGTAAGTAGTGCTGAGTTAGCATTTTCATTATGAACCCAGATTTTCAGTGTTTCATATCTGAACCTTTTCTAATTCCAAGTGACCAAAGATGGGCCTGCCACTTGGCAGCCTAAAGACAACAAATCTGGGTTTAGTAAATCAAGGCACGCACAGATCGACAACATAGCAGCCAGTTGGTTTTTAGAAAGAAGTCTTTATTTTAAAAATGGGAAACTTGATATTATTTGTGGACTGAGGGTCTGACCCTGAGCCCTTACTCACTCAACTAGTCCCATTGCATTCAAAAGGCTGCAGATCTGGCCCTAAATCCCGATACTTGGCGAGAAACTTTTCAACTGACTGAGTTATTCACTACTAAGAAAAGTGAAATAATTATTTTTCAGTGCTGTTATAGACACCATGTCACCTAGCTCCAGGCTGGGTGATAATCCTGTCTACACTAGCACTCCCATCACTGGTGGAGCAGAACCAGTGGCATTGCAACAATGGGAAATTTCCTGAAAATGGATAGTGTAAACAAGACCTATGTCAGTTTTGTGAAACTCATTTTCCTCTAGCATTATAATCACCCTAGCCTTTTCCCTATTTCAGACTAAGATAAAACATTTGCTTTGACCACTTCTAACTTATTGCCCTATTAACTTTTAATATTCTTATCATGCCCTAGCATGATAAGGAGCTAGAGAGTCTGTAGTTGTGGATGAACAAGCTGTAAGTCAGTTCAAGTTAAGATCATATAAACAAACACACAAATGAATGAGAAATGTAGAAACTGCCTCATCATTTTTAGTTTTGCTTCAAAAATCCAACCCTGCCAACTCTGTGCCTGCACTACCAAAAGTGATACAGGGACTGAGTGGAGCTCAGACTCATTACGATTGATCTCTGATGCACCAATTAGGTAAATAGGAGCTATCAACATCATTGAATTTAGGCGATAATTTCTGTTTCTTTCAACAGTTGCCTGTGCGGTAGACTGTTAAGGAAAAGAGACAGCTCATGTGCTAATGCTGAGAGTGGTGATAGTTCTGCTTCCAGTAATCAAGCATCTAAAAGCAGAATTAGGGAAACCAAGAAAGATCTGCTACTGCCCTTACTGCCATGTTGCCTACTACAGGGGGATAGCTCAGTGGTTTGAGCATTGGCCTGCTAAACCCAGGGTTGTGAATTCAATCCTTGAGGGGGCCATTTGGGGATCTAGGGCAAAAATTGGGGGGATTGGTTCTGCTTTGAGCAGGGGGTTGGACTAGATGACCTCCTAAAGTCCCTTCCAACCCTGATATTCTATGATTCTGCCCCAGATAATGTATGAAATTATAGTTTAATTATTACAGAATATTCCCCTACTGTTATACTACATAATTACAGCTTAGCACCATGAGTCTAGTTTGAGTGGGCCCAAATCTGAAGCCCGATGAAAGCCTCTTTTGTGATGCTCAGACGCTGTAAAGGGTATGTAATCTATCTGCAACTCACCAGGAAAGAATTTCCCATCTTTGGAGAACTCCCTGCTGATGTATCTGGGCCATTGCTGGTCTTTGCACCTCTGCCACCTACTCTTGGTGTAGGGAGTCTGTTGGGAATGACAGCGTGGCAGAGCTTTCCTACACTACACCAATCCTCCCGAGTGTCTGGTGGCAGCTCTAGGTAGCAGCAGGGCTCTGACTGGCCTTCAGAATCAAGAAGCCAAAACTGGTTACCTGGTGCCAACCCCACATTCTTGAACCAAACAGAGCTCTATTTTCATTGTGTCAGCAGTTATCTGCCCTGCCTTTCACTTTATATTACTGACTTTAAATTCAAGGAGGCTTCTTAGGAACAGGATGATTGTTGGCATTAGTAGAAGGCAGTGCCTAAAAAAAAAAAATTCTGAAAAGTCACAATGCCTAATAGAAAAGCTATTGAAAACATGGCATTGGAGAGTGAAATCCTGGCTCCCATTTACTTCAATGGAGCCAAGATTTTACATCAAGACTCCTGGGTCTTTAATATTACTTCTAAAAATGCAGGTCATGATTTTCAAGTTTCACTCCATATCTCTGCCTCACTGCCTCTTTTTTTAAGGTCCTGATGGAAAGGTCAAGAGTATTTTCTTTCCCATCTCTTTCTCCCCCCAACCCTGCCTTTTCTCTAGATTCTGTGATTTTTGTTGTTGTTATCAGTCACACGGTCCTTGTCCCCACCCTCTTATCCTCTGATTCTGTCTCCAAAGATAATAACTCCAGAATAGTATGCTCATATGTTTTCACTCCACAGCCAAAAATAAGAAAGAAACTAAACAGCTAACCCAAAGATACCAATTTTAGCCTCTTAGTGAATGTATTACAGTATTTCTCAAACATTTTCTCTCAAGGTGTCTAAATGAGCCCCCTCTGTCACTTCCCTCCCTATTTATGTTATGTTAAGTCCAGAGGCAGCTGAACACACTGGAAAGATTTACCTCATATGTGTGGCAGCAAGTGGAATTTACCCTTTGGTCTTTGGCTCCTTCCTCCTCACCCCAATAAGGGAAAAAGCAGTTTCTCTGGTGAAAACTGGCCCCAGTGAAAATGGTTTGTTTGTTTGTTTGTTTATCTTTAATAATGGATGATACTTTAAAGGTTTGGAGGTTCAGTGAAGGTTGGCTAAGCTCCAAGGGTGCTTGTCTCAGTCCTGTCTGAACAATAACAAAACGGAAGTTTATAAAAATTGTAGACCAACAGACTAGGGGTGTTAAATACCACATTTAGCAGCCGCATTTGGCCCACTTGATGTACGTAAGTGACCCAAATGTTGTATTCCAATTCTGTAGAACCTCAGTTTTCATTTACAAAGAGAAAAGTACATTTCTAGCTCTCATGGTTGCAAAGACAATTTTCCAATTGGAGGCAGAGTGCAATCCATGGAACGTTGTCTTCCTGAGTCTGCACACAGTCTGAACTGATGACTGCCAGAGGTGGGCACTCCTTGTCCAAACATTTGTCCATTGACAACATTTTACTGTGCATTTTAACAATCTATTTGTTGATGATTTGGATGGAGAGAAGAGAGAAGAAATGACAAGTGAACCAGGTGGGGAGGTGGAATTGCAAATTGCTACAGGGGATACAAATGTAGAGGGGAGAAAAGAGGAGACTCACAAAGATAAGGAAGAGGGAGAGAAACAGAGAAAAGAAAAAGGAAAGGGAGTGATGATGAATCTGACATCAAAGGACTGAACAAATAAATAATTACAATAACTATAAGGCACCTTATCCTATCCTTGATGTCTGCAAATCTCCCATTGACATTGACACATAGGGAGAATCACAATGGATGGTGTAGTCCTATATTTATTCCACAGCCCATGAACCAAAACCGAAAATCAAATTCAGCTCTCTCCATCATAAGGGCTAGACTGTGGCTTTCCAGTCACAGTCCTGAATACGGTTGGTGAGGAGCAACAAGGTGAATTGGTCATTAGAGAGAAATTTTCCTTGGATAGAGCCATGATGTGCCTCAGACCTGCTCCAGAATCGAGAGGTGGTATAAGTTATATTTTGCTTTGACATTTGTTTCAAAGTGGAATACAGTATAAAGCTTTTCATCCCAACCCTCCTCTGTCTTCCCAGTGCCACCACCACCCCTTCTTTAAGAACCAATGCCGGAGTCCAATGAGTGTTACGAAAATCACATTTTAAAACATAAAATTCAACAGTTGCCTCAGCAATGAAATCACTCACACATTAGTCGTACAAGAAGCCGCAGGATTAAGTGTTTGCATTTATATGGTGTATGAACATTAACTAATAATTATTTTCAGCAGAAAGTTGTCAGTCTTTCAAAATAATGGGACAAATAATGCTAGAGCTACAAAAGAATAGCAAGCAAAGCAATGATTTTGAAATCACAGCATAAAGTTACAAGTTAAAATACATGTCATTATAATCTCTGCATATGGAGGTATCCCAGTAAACTAATCATTTTGCATGTTACAACAAGAAAAGTCTTATAGTAGAGATAAGTATGGTGTAAAGCTAAAAATAGTAGTTAATTTTGTCAGCCACACAACAAAATGTCAAGTCATGGGGCTAAAAGGACAATCTAGAATTATAGTCGAATGTTAAAGCTCTTTTTGGGAGTGAATGTAATGAAAGATGTTGTATCAAACCACACAAGAGGTCAGATCCAGAAAATATAGAAGGTGGGTAGCATTTGCCAGACAGCCCGAGCAACTTTTCTGAACAGTGACCCCATAGAGGGAATATCTTTAGGGAGTAATAAGGTGTTTCATTCCTTATGCCTATTCAATCCTTTAGTTCAGAGGATAAATATATTCATGGCCAGTCCTTTGCTTATTTTGTTATTTAATCATTGGACAGGCATCCAAAACACAAGATGTACACCTGTAGCTACATTTTAGAAATTCAAAAGAATAAATAAATCAGAAGGTTTGACAAGGTCACAGCAAAGGTGGCACAGCTGCATGCACATTTGTTGTTAGGTTTAGGCAGCAGTAGGAGCCAAAGTTACTAAATTACTACAACCTAGTGCCAGGCAGCTTTAATTTGGGCAACAATGTTTTCCATGTTTTGAAAGAGCAGAATCGTATACCTTGTTCTCATCTCTACCTACTTCATTTAACGTGTTTTCTGTTCTACATGTGCAATCCACCTTCATCCCCATTTTAACCTCCATATGTACAGTATTGTACAATGCCGAACAGGGAGAATACTGACATCATGTGATAAACAAGAAACCTCAGATCCCTGTTAGGTTACTTTTCTATTTAAACTACCCCATTCTGGGATGTGAGTAAGGTGTATTTTTTATTTCTCCTTTCCAATTACACAGCAGCCAAGATCACAAAAGTACCATGTCAAAATAAATACTGTTCTACTCTGTTGACAGCCTCAGGAAAAGTTCATGACTGAAATAGCACAGAAGTATAATTATATCTTTGCTCTGTAGAGGGTGGTCCATCTAGGTCAGGGCTGAGGTCATTGGCTGTGTGGGGAATTTATTCACACTTAGCTAGTCTGCCTCTTTCTGGCTTAAGGATGTCAAAAAGTTCATCTTTTTAACCATCTTGAACAAAAATGTTATTTATCCCCTCAAAAGAAATAGCTCTAGGAAGCTGAACTGAATAAAGGCACATGTTGGGAACTGAAAGGACAACAGCTTATTTATTAATTCATTGATTTCACCCTCTTAGTCCAACAACCCCTGCACCCAAACATTATATTATGAAAAAACAGCAAATTACATGGGGTTGGATAGACTCTTACAGAAAGCTATTGGGGACGGAAACCCAAGGAACCTTTGCTGGATTCTCTCCTTGTTGATTCTGTCAGTGATTTCTTTCTCTTTTTTTCTCTCTCTGTTTGTTTCTATCCTCCTTTACACTCTATTTATTTATTTATTTATTTTGGTAGTTCACCTGGCAGGAGGGCACACTGGAAACATCACAGGAATTTTTTTTCCCCATACTATTGAGGAAGAGTGATCTTGTGATTAAAGTACTGGACTGGGACTAAGGGGCTTTGTGATCTCTTCTGCCACAGACCTCCTATGCAACTTTCAATGAGTCACTTAATCCCTCTATGAATTTCTCCTACTCTTTTGCTGTCTTGTCACCTTTAGGGAACAAAGCATCTCTTACCAAGTATTAGTTCAGTGCCTAGCAAAATCTCAACTGGGATCGGTAGGTCCCACTAGCACATATAATAAATAATAATTTCAGACTATTGTATTGTGAGTCAAACTCTAGGAAAAAAGGAGACTCACGCTTTAGCCAAAACTTTAATTGAAATCAAATTTATTCTGGGCCCTGAATAGAAGTGCAAAGGATGACATAAAACCACCCCTGCCTCCTCATGTCTATTCCTGGATTTGCTGGAGCAGAAAAAGCAGGGCTACATTGATTCCAGTCCATTTTACCACACACTAGATTACGCCTTGTAGATGTGTTTTCTGTCTTCCTATTACAGTACCTTACATCTCATTCTTTGTTCTATACACAGGGGAATGGCTGCAGACTGGAATAGTCCTGCTGGTCTGGTTCACAGAACCAGCGCTAAGCATGAATACAAGTTATAGTGATTAAATGTGTTTACCTTTTAATATATTGACCACTTACAAATATAGTATTAATTACGTGTATACCCGAAAATAATATTTGCGGATGGAAACATTTTCATAATAATATTATTCTGTGGAAAACACAATGATAAAGTAGAGAATGATATATACTATGCTTTACTACTTTAGTTTAAAATGGGCTGAAACACATATTTTCCAATTTATAAAGATCAGTTTATGAAAGAGTCTTTTTTTTTTGTTTTGCAACTTTCTTGAATTCAAAACTTCAAATATAAAAATGGCTAGAGTATGATTTCTGGCCCAGTCAAAAAAAAAACAAAACCTGACATTTATATTTCAGGAAGCAATGAGTCTCCAGATCTCCAAACTATCTCTTACAGAGGTATCATTCTCTCCCTGGGGGAAGAGAAAAGCTATTGGAGCACACATAAAATTTAGGTGCTTTAAGATTTTCTCCAGGACTTCTGTTAGATTTGCTATCAGAAGAAGCAATAAAACTGAAATTTATGTTTTCTCTTTAACAAATCTCATGCTTTCTGATCTGGTGTTTTGTCTTGCAATTAGTGCTATTTCTTAAACTTAAAGTGATACACACAGAAGTGGTGGCACAGTGTTTCTTGTCAGTACTAACATGAAAGAAGTAAAAATATGGCTTTTAGAAATATTGTTAGGAGGATTATATTAAAATTAATATACTTTATTCACTTCCTTTTTCTGACAGAACACTTTTCCAAAGACTCAGTAGAACATGGCTTGTTCACGACTTTAAAGCTAAGTTGCTTCCTTCGCTGGAGATTGCAGTAAGGTAGTAAATTAAATTATGGTTGCAGTTAGATTTCAAGCTGTAGTCTTCCTAGGTGAGAAGTTCTTCCTAACATCTTGACTCTCTGAAAGAGACATTAGCAATGGAAAGAACAATTAGCAATGGAATTAGGTCATATAATCATTTCTGCTGTTAATGTTGGATTGTTCCCTGCTGTCCAAGAATGTTCCATATACCTTCCTTTAGAGGATTGTTTAGTGATTTGTCTAAAAATAAGTTCATTCCAGGGGCATTTACAAGGCGGGGGGAGGGAAGTGAGTAATGTTCCCTCCTCCCCACCCCCGCAAAACCTGGCAGGGCGACAGAACTCCTCTGATCTCAGGGCTGGGGCGAGCGAGCTCCTGTGGACCCAAGGCCATGGCAGGGGCACAGAACTTCCTCCTCCAAAAGCCTCAAATTTTTATTCCTGCACATGCCCCTGGTTCATTCTATACCTCTACTTCTATACACCAGTAGGAGTGAACGTTAAAATGAACCAGGCCCAATTCAGAACCATCCACAACTAACTATGGACACAGTCCTGGAAACGAATACTCTCATGTGAACCATCATAATTGCATGATGTCCCATTGCTAGTCAAACTCTGGATATCATTACATGCTTATCTGGACTCCAGTCACAGTGTTACAGTGAGTCAAGTGTTCCCACATATAATACTTTTTATGATAGCTTGTTAACTATAGTTAACGCTTTGGGATCCCTTGACATGAAAGGCAAATTATATTATAAATATGAGATCTTATTATTTATTATATAGATTTAAAACAGGTAGCAAGTTCTTATAGATGGAGCATACAAACTTTGGATTCAGTTAAATTACATAGGATCAGATTTTCAAAACATCAGAAGCCCAGAGACACATATAATGGCCTTTTTAGGACTATATTGTTACATAATAGTATGTCCTGTGGAAAGTCAGCACCCAGGAACAGACCAAGAAATGAATTGTGACTCTGCGAGTTATATTTAATTTCTTGGTTCTCCCCTCATTCCAGGTCGCAGTAACAGATTACTTTCTCCCATTCATCTCTGTTGGATGATGCATTGGAGGCGGGAGGAGCTGAGCAAAGATTCCCCCCCATTCCTCACCCTTGCCTGCTCATGCTTCACCCACATGCACGGGATGCAGAGTATTGGCCTTGGGGAGATGCTCTCCCATCCCCACACTGTGACCCGCAATTCATGCAGCTTATTTAGAGAACTCATAGGTCAAGACACAATCTTGCTCTTGAATGTGCATGGATGACTGAGCACAAGAATCAGGTAATTGTATGCCCACATGACCCACTAAACATCTAGCTGACTATTTTTATGCAAAGGTGCCTGATTTCAATGATTAATTGTATAACTGCGTGAGGCATCGTGAGCCTATTTTTGCATGCTGACCTGGGTTTCTAATGTTTTGAAAATTAATCCCTTAACCTTTCAATGTCTCAGTTTCCTTGTCTGAAAAATGGGGAATATAAAACTTCCTTAATGACCTTACATGGTGATGTGAGGATTAATTAATTGGTTAATGTTTGCATGGCACTTTGAACATGTAAGCCGATATACAAGTGATAATTAGAGTATGCAATAATTTGAACCTAGAGGAAGTTCGAACTTTCATATTGACACTGCAGTAATTGCTACACTAAGCAGAGTTGATTATAAAAACAACAGGATATATTTTATTGTACGTCAATCAGCAACAAAGTTTTCATTTCCTCTGACCAAACCAACAATTCATATTTCATTTATTTCATGCAGTTAATTCATTACATAGCTATGCCCAAACCACAATGCAGTTTTAGGGACCAGTGACAGTGTTCACATATAAGTTATGTTTAAAAGAAAAATATTAACTAATCTGATTTACTTGACATAATGATATCTGAATAGAAATTTGTACTAACAAGTGGAATTATGTAGGATATTATGGATTCATTAACTAATTATGATAAAATAGAAACCAGCCTCACTTCAAACTGAACCCAAACCCTTTCAAAGATTAGAAAAAAAGTCTGTGAATTTGTATGTACACATGTTTTTACTTCCAGCTTTTGCTCAGGATAATAAGTGAAAATACCACAAGAAAGGTTATTCTCATGAGATTCTGACCTAGCTGAAACCAGGAAATAATGATCATTTAGTAGAAAGGATCTGATATGAGATTTCCACCATGATATGTAGTGTGAATAAACATCACTACATCACATATTTCACAAGCTTTTTGGACAGAAGTTCCAAACTCTCTTAGGTTTCTCCAATCAATTGGTGATAATATGGTATGTCAAATAATGTGTCCTAATTTCAATGAAGTCAATGAGAAAATCACTGTTACTTCTGTGGTTGTTAGTGTATACCCTTTGAAAACAGCTTGAAGATTGTGTGTTTGCTATGCTACCATAAGCATTTTTTCCACCAAATAAAAAATTCAGAAACTTTTGGCTATTAACTTTTTAAACTACGCTGAAACAAGCCCATCATCTTAAAATCTATTCAGCATTTTAAAATATGTGAAGGCTATCAGAAGCCAATAATAGCAACCTATGGAGTATTCCCAAAGTATCCAGCATTGGTGTTCAGCATTTGAGCTTGAAAAATGGTCACATATATTCGAATGGTTGTATTCAACCAAATCATGTAGACTGGTTTTGAAGATTCCTAAATATCAAAGATTTGGATAAGCTGTCACTGGATCATAGCTCTAGTATTTACAAAATACGAATACTTATTTTTAGTATTTCACCAGTTCTTCTTTTTTGGTTTAACAGGTAAAGAGTGGGGTCTCTCACTAAATATTCTTTTAAACGTTTAAGGATTGCACGTACATTAATGCTAGCATTACAGCTTAGAATAAATGTTATATGCTCACAACTTTGCATCTTTACATTATTAATAGAATCATTGGAATGTTTCAAATTCTGTCACATCAGTTTTGATCTTTCCATCTAGCTCAGCACGTTTCTCCATGTTTTGACTGAGTGTGCATTCAACAATGATTTGTCAGTTTCCTAAATGAATCTGAATTTTTTTATAAATCAGTGACATAGTGATGCTTTGAAAATTTTGTGCCCATAGATTAATTCCTTTTTTATCTTGTATTCCAATCATTGACTAATCAAAAAGATTTCTTTAGAATGGAGCATTTTATAAACTAAACAAGCCAATACATTGCAAACATTAGATTGATTAGTAGGTAGGCATATAAATAGACACGTTGTCTAATGCAATCTACAGTGACTTATCGAGGTTTAAAGCAGAGTAATATGAATGTGATAATGAACTATAATAATATTTTCTTTATATCACAGTCATATGTACAGTTTACTATCTACATAATGTCATTCCAGCTTCATTTATATTGATGATGGGGATGATGTAAGATTTAATTGTTAATTTTTAAATAACTGAACACCATAGAAGACATTCCACGCAAGAAACATTGAGTGCCATAAAATTAAATGTGTTGATATATTTTGGATCAGACATTAAAAATACCTTCTCCATTTGGATATTATGGTTCTTGTGGCACTTTCCTTAAGAGTGGGGGTTTGAGTATGTGTTCCTAACCAAAATTTCCCATTGTTCCTTTCTTGTGCTCTAGTTGTCCATGTGACTTCTACATTTCAGGGTTGCTTTTATATGTATATACCAAAGATATTTTATATCCTTGAGGATGAGATGTACTGGGAAAATAAAAGATAATATTCTTACTAAAGCATGGAAGCCTAACCATGATTTTACCAAACAGATCTTAGTGAGGTCCGAAAGCCACTATTACATTGCATTCCAATGCAATAGGCTGACAAACTCAGAGCAAGACATAGTCTGTCCTGACCATTTTACAACATAAAGCAGAAAAAATAATGAAGTTCACACATGTAAAACAGGAGTACAGGGTCTGATCTCAGAATGGTGCAGAGTTTGGGAGATTTTTGGAAAATTGTCTGTCATATCAGTGGATTATCAGTGAAAGACTTCATGGCACAAATTTATTTTAAGAAGGGATATGAATGGAGAAATGAAATTCATCTGGAGCACAAAGAGTGTAACTCCTATCACTGCTGAGGGCTAGCACAAGGCCTATGTGATATCTAAATCCCACTTACTACACTGCATCTGAGAGTGGGCCTTCCAGCCTGGATCCACAGACTCACAGTAGCTCTCTAAAAATAGCTGTGGAGATGCTGCTTTTATATTGCAACTCCAGCTGGAACTCAGGCTCTCAGGCCTTGCTCCCCACCCCCATGCTTTAGAACCTGAGGTCTAGACCTAGCTGCAAAATCTATGCAGATATTTTTAGAGCACTAACGCAAGTCCTGCTAGGATACGTCTGTGGACACAGGCTGGGTGGCTTGCTCCCAGAAGCAGTGTAGACATGCCCTAAAATCCTAGTACTTCCCAGCATTAAGAAGACCATGGAACAGTGAACAGAAGAATGAGATGCTGAATCTTCTCCAATATCTCCTGCTACCTTGAAAGCCTTATGGATGTCCTTATGCTGCATTCACTGTCTGTTCTTTTTAGGGGTAAAGGAAAAGAACTACTAGTTTGTCTCTCCACATTCTTCTGCTATTGACACCTGCCATTCAAATTCCATGCAGTTTGTTGTCTCTTAATATTTGTTTCTTAATAGTAAAAAAAGATACATAGGACACTGGTGAGCAACCTATTTCAAAATTTAATACTTTCAACTGCAACATTTATATCGGTGTTAGCTTAAAACAAGTTAAAAATAGAAGTTCATGCACATACAGGACTTGTATTTTAATGAGGTGATTTGTGTAGAACTGTCATTGATTGTTAACATTTACAACTATAATTAATTCAGTCATATAAAACAAATATTAGATGGATATATTTTAATGAATTTAAATCTATGTATAAATGCCAGCAGGAAGTTCCAATCATATTTAGTCAGGAACATGCATTAATCTTGCTTAGTTTTGTCCTATGTGGTCCACTGGCCAGGCTCTACTCAGAAAATTAAAAATAAATGCTTACATTTGACCTCTCTTTTGTGCTTTGTGAAAACATACACTATTTAGGTTTTAGTTGTGCTATTTTTCAGCTGCACAAAATCTAACTGTCTGCCCAAAGTCTAAACTAGGTTTATTTTTCTCCATGTACTCCAAATAAATTTTAAAAAATGAATAATTTTCCAAGTAAAGTTTAGCTATATTTACATGTAACAAAACAAGAATAGTCTGGCAACCAATTAACAATAATATATGCACTGAGTAGGAAAAGAATCAACATTTATCTGCAAAACACCATGTGTATTTGCTTCCATACTAACCTCTGTCTCTCTGATCATCCACCACCTCTTCCAGCAAATTTTAGGGAAAAGGGAAGGAAAAAATGCTAAAATAAAATATAAGCAGATACTTTTTTGCTTCTGGAGCAGACATGACTACATTCATTGCAAACACTTAGGACCCAATTCGCCCCTGAAATACTCCAGTTTTATACTGAACAGAAAATAATGAAGCAAAGCCTGAGGATTAGGCTTGGAATAACTGGACACCGTAGATGGCGATGTTCACTTGTTTAAAGGTATCACATCTGTTTTATTTAGAAATTGTTGGGAAGTTTCTTCCATCTCAATACACAAAATGGCAGGCCTGTTACAAACAGAGGGGGAAATGGTGGCAGTTAGCCAGTGG
Source organism: Chelydra serpentina (assembly GCA_037349315.1). Lineage (NCBI taxonomy): Eukaryota > Metazoa > Chordata > Testudines > Chelydridae > Chelydra > Chelydra serpentina. Next base: position 112,721,247 of record JBAIAC010000004.1, read on the forward strand.
CCTGAGAAGTGGGTGGTGCAGGGCCCACGTGCAACAGTGGAAGGCACAATCCCTGAGCAGTGTGCAAGAGGAATGTGCAGGCTGCTCTCTTAGGATTGGCCAGATTGCTGTGCAAGCCAATGAGGAATGGATCATACTCCCTACTCCTCTCTCCCCACTTTGGGCACAGTAAAAGTGCAGTCACTGCACTTCCCTGGGTTCCAAGGACGACAACTGTGAAATCCCCTGTGCAAAGCGTGAGGCTCTTTGTGTTTTCCCCCCTCATTCCCGTCCTGTGAACTCACTTAAGGGCCTGTAACAATCTAGACATGATATTTTTTCCTACAGATGTGTGAAGTCATATCGTCACATATAGCTATATGTCCCTATAAAGCTAAGGATTGGTATTGCATATTCAGCCATCTTTAAAAATTACTAAAGTATCTGTTCCCATATATCATGAGTTGCTTCGCTGCTCAGAACATAGGTGCCAACTCCGTGGGTGCTCCGGGGTTGGAGCACCCCCGGGGAAAAATTGGTGGGTGCTCAGCACCCACCGGCAGCTCCCCACCGGCCCCGCGCCCGTTACCAGAGAACTTACCTTTGCCCCTAACGCTGGCCGACGTTGCGGGGCCCCGCCCCCGACGCACCCAGCGGAGCCGATGGAAGTCGGCTCCTATGGCTCAGAATGCTCTCTTCTTTGTCTCTACATCTCACCATCTTTCTGCAATCCACACAGACTGGTCCCAAAATATCTGCATGTATATAACCTTAAATCTCTCTTACCTCTCCACAGGCTACAAAATGACTCATTAGATGAACAAATACTTAGATAAATACCCAAAAATCACATCACGTTGGTGGCAGCTATAGTTTTATATTAATTGTTCCCAAAAGACACTTTCACTGTAAGTATCTTTGTCAAACTGAACTCACGAAGAGCTAAAAAGGTCTGTTTGTGCATGAGTGTTATATAGAGGGACTGAACATCTTGTGAGTTCTATAGGTGACAAATCAGTGATGGCTCCATAGAACTGAATGTGATTCAGCCAGCCAGAAACTGCAAAAGCAAAACAAAAAACCACAAACCTACTGAAAACCAGCTTATCTATTTACGCAGCAATTGATAAAGCCTGGCAACTTAATTAAGTCTCTTTTATTAAGGTTGCAATACCATGTGATGTTTCAGTGATAGTAAACTTAACTGATATTAACAATATTAAAAAGCATGCTTCTGAAATGACACAAATTTAAAGTGTGTGTTTTAAAAATATCCACTAAAATAATTGATCCAAATTAAAGTAATGAATATAAAAATAACTATTTTTGGTATCGTCAATAAACACATATTTGGGATAGTCATATGACAGAGGAGCACCAGATGTATTTCCCTGGATTATTCTGTTTTATTACAAATGTGGCAAGATTGGAGCAAATCACAGTACAAATTTCCATATTTTATATGTTGAGCAACACTGATTTTGGGGGGGGAGAGGGATAGACGTGTGTGTTTGTGTGTGTGTTTTTGTTTGTTCAGGGAAAGAGAGCAAAAATTGTACAATCGCTTAGAATAATTCCTGGTTAATACAATACTTATGGTTCAAAGCCACACCTTTCTGGAAATAACTACTCTATAATATACATTATTAATAGTGTTCGTATGACTCTAATACTTTAAGGTGAGCCAGTAAGGGTATTATGATACTGTAAAATTTTAATCCCAAGAACTGTGTCTATAGTAATAAAATATATTTAAATTATTGCTTACATGAATTTTAAGTTGATTTGTCTATTTTGTAACTGTTGCTGTGTAGGATATCTTTTGCCCTAACTTAGAAATGTGTGTATTCAGACCAGTATATTTCTCTTTACCCTTTTATATTTAATCAAGAAAGTTTGGTTCGATAGGTAAATAGAATTTTGAGGAAAACATATTGCAATGAAACTTTATAATCAAAAACACTTTAGATTTTAAATTTATGAAGGTTATTCAAATATTCAAATACATTTTAAATTCAAAAATTGAACTTTGGGTTCCTATGTTAGGTATTTTATTCCACTGAAAACAAGTGGTAGTTAAAAAGATATTAAATCTATTTTTTCATCAATACATCCTTGACATGAGGGGCTAAACACTACCACCATATTTTAGATATTATTGCACATTAAATACCCTAACGCACTATTCAAATGGACTGTATCATAGTGGAGGGCCAAAGAGAAATATAGTCAAAAAATTGTTTGTCTTTAAGAAGGTTCCCAGTCCATGCATCATTTGCTACAGTGCACACTAGTTTTACCTGTTAGTATACAGGTAATCAAAGACACTACAAAAGGAACAGGTCATTTAAATCACTGACAATGCAGCATTGTTCCTTGCAGTATAGTTTGAAGAGTTATGTCCAATCTGGTTTTAAATTATTCAGTCCATGGGCCTTCCACCATTTCATCTCATTTCATTTCAAAACTTAGGTAGTCTTAGCCCAGGTCTACACTAACCCCCCCTGTCGAACTAAGATACGCAACTTCAGCTACGTTAATAACGTAGCTGAAGTCGAAGTACCTTAGTTCGAACTTACCTGTGGTCCAGACGCGGCGCGCAGGCTCCCCCGTCGACTCCGCCTACTCCACTCGTCGAGCTGGATTACCAGCGTCGACGAGGGAGCACTTCCTGGTTCGATTTATCGCGTCTTGACAAGACGCGATAAATCGAACCCAGAACATCGATCCCGCGCCTCCGACGCGACGGGTAAGTATAGACATACCCTAATAGAGCACACCATTAAAAGTTTGTTAATAATACAGCCCAAATTTTCCTGTGCTCAGCTACAAATCATTACTTCTAGTGACAACTCTCTTTGCAACCCTGAACAACTTTTGCCCTTTGTCAGTATTGAGTTTATTCCTTAAATATTTGTGAAGAGTTATCATTAGACTTGATTGGAATTTTCTGTCAGAATGATTTTCCAGTACATAATGCCATTTCTGCAAAACTGATAAAAAGCAGTTTTCATGGGAAAACTTCAGTTTTGCTAAAACATTTTCCGTTTTCTATCAGGAAAATCTAAGTGAAATATGTCATTTCAGCTCAGATTGATCTGAATTGGAATATTACATTTTGTTGAACTGACCCAAACTGTTTCCTTTTGAATCAGTTCAACATGAAACTGCATTTTCATATCATAGCACATTCCCCCATGCAAGTTGTAGATCGGACCCCCATTCTATACTATGGACTGGGCTTCCTGAAGACTACATCTCTCATGCTATTGCCCAATATGCAATGTGGACTCCCCGCTGACCAAGATGCTTGGTAAATCATGGGAAATGTTTTGACATTTCCATATTGAATTATTTTGGAATATTTCATTTTGTGAAAAGTTAAGAAATTTAAACTTTTCATCCCAAGTTAGATCAATTCCTGGCTTCGTTGAAGTCAATGGGAATTTTGCCATTTTCTTCAACAGGGTCAGATTTTCAGCCTTAATTTTTACTCATATCATATCATATCATATCATACAGACCCTTAATCTTTTTTGTTTCGTTTCTCTAAATTCTTTAATTATGGACTCTTTTAGGATGTCGCAGCCGTCTTCCATGTGCATTGGGATCCATATGCTATCTTTCATCAATAACAGGGGTGTAGAAATCAGCAGGGGTATGCAAAAAAGGGAGAAGCAGCTAAATAGCATGTTTCTCCTGCCCCAGATCACAGAGAAGATTCTCCTCCCTTAATCAGTGGGGTTTGGCTCAACTCTGTGAGGACCATACCAGGGGTTGGAGGGCTATTTACTTTTTCCATCAGCCTCCTCAGTCACATCCACAAGAATTTCTCCATGGAAGGTATTGCTGACCTGACCCTCAGGGAGTAATAAGTCCATGGGATGAAGCTTGGAGATTAGTGCAGAGATATTGAGTCTTTGCACAAAAGTCCCTGCCCTTCACAGGCATCTCAAGGTCTATGAGACTTTGCCACGTTCTTAGGACATCTCTTCTGCTGCTCCTTTCATGGGAAGGAAGGGACCCACTCTGCATGGAATGCATGATGGAAACTCAGAGGGCCTGATTCTTAGTTACACTGAAGCTCCTTTACAAAAATTTAGCAGTGTAAAAAGGTCTTAAAATGGGTGCATGTAACATGTTCACAATGTTCAGACCCCTTTACATTGCCAGAGTGGTGTAAAGGCATAATGTAACTGAAAGATAAAGCCACGGAGATTACCATTTCTTACGTAGATTTTTGCCATGTAGGACACTGTGTGGCTATAATTGTCCTAAATCTCCAAAATTGACTTTCCTTAAATGTTATACACTTTTAATGCTGTACTTTATTAACCAGTTGTCTGTTGATTAATTAAAACATCACAGTCTCTAGCACCAACCTTCCTTATTTTGATATTCTTATTTGATAATCTTTTCCTAATGGAGCAAACTAGATTATTTTAGATGAGAGGAACCAGCAAAAGAAGAAAACATGAAAGTAAAGACTCACCCAGACAGCATGGTTTGTATCTCCTCTTCAACTTGCTGCGTCAACTCTGCCTCACAAAACGGCAGCTGTTCCTGCAAACCGCAGACTCCAAGAAATGTAAAGGTGCAATGAAAAGTCTGGGGAGGTGTGTGTGTCACAATGTAATTGTGACACACACCGTTGCTTCTCTGATATCTGGGTCACAGAGTTGTCCTCCACTTATTTTAGTAACCTTTGGTGATCCATGTTTAGATTTATTAGTCACCCAACACATATTTGGTCAGATAAAGCCTCCATCCACCCCACCCCCATGGGCATACATCCTTAATTGTTGTTTCATGTTTGTTTTCACTCTCTTTCAGTCGTGAAAGTCTGTAGCAATTGCTAAAATGATTTTCTTTTCTGTTCATTGGATAAAGTGAAAACATATTCTTACCCAAAGAACTTCACAGCTATGTTCTGCATTAGCAAATTCTATTTCAGTGGTCTGGTAAATCATTCTAATATAGGGACCACCCCTCCACCTGTTTCTATCTTTTCTTCACAGATTGTATCCATCAGTGTTCATACTCCAATTATAAGAAACATCCCACCAAATTTCAGGTGTGCCCATTGTGTTTGTTATGCATCTGTGAACTTTCCCTTTTGTGGTCTTTTAGGTATTTATTAATATTCGCCTAATTTAATATCTCTATTGCCTTATTTAATAGCTCTAAAACTGCAAATCATAACCTAAGTATTTATCAGAGATGCATATTGTGATGTATGCCTGGAAAGGAAGACACTGCCTTGTATTTTTGCATTTTCTTTACCATTGTCTACCTGCTTTCTATGTGCCGTTATAATTATTTTAATAAATAGGGGCTATAAAAACAATGTTACCCTTTCTGAACCTTTTAGGTATGTGCGCAGGGACAGAGATGTGGTGCACTGCTGAGTAAGGAGATGTATCTTCTCTTCACAAGATGAGTGGAAACAGAAGCCTTGACAGAGTGCCTCTGATCCTCTGCTTTTGCATGAAACTTCAGTGTACAAGAATCTAGACCACCCCACCCCAGGTGAGAAATGAGAAATTTTAAGGGCCGTTGAACACTAAGCATTTTCACAGTAGGCCAGCACACATTTATTCAGCACAGGTGTTTCTGTAACTGTGAAACACTGGTAAAAACCTCACAATGTTCAATGGCCCTCAAACTCATGCTTCTACTGGTTTGCAGTGGTGATCTAGCGTTAGTACACTGGGCTATAATATAAAAAAACCATACAAATGCATGCTGGTTCCAAACCTGAGGAAGTGTCCCTTACACTCAGTTTGCGAGCTGCGTTGCTTTATTTCTGAATTTACAGGTCTCTGTATGTCTCTCTCCTCACTCCCCTTGTTACCCAAGTCCTTCTGTTCCTCCCCGTGTGCTCTTCACCAGCCGGCCAATCTGTTTCTGCCTGTATCACCCCCTCCAGCCAACCAGTCTCTGTTTTTTCCCCTCTCTCCACTCCTTCCCCATCTTAACCATTTTGTGTCCCCCGTCTCCAGCTCTGGCCAGCATGTCCCTGCCTGTTGCTATCCCCCTCCCCGTTTTTCCCTTCTATCCTGCTAGTCAGTGAGGCCCTTCACAAAAGAAATCCCTACACCCGATATCCCTGCTGCCCCTAGACAAACTCCCTCTTTCTCTAGTTTTAGCCTCCTTGCTAGCCAACCTGTCCCTGTCTCCTTCCCCTCCCCCGCACACACTCTCCTCCCTCACTCCACCCAATCTCTCCTTGGTTCTCACCTCTGCACCCTTTGCCCCAGTCAGTTTGGAAATTATATTTTAGGTACCACTTATCCTACAAAAACAACCCTCGTTAAACCTATTTTGCCCCAGCTGTTCAGTAACTTGGTTTTTCTTTGCCTGTGTTGGCAGAAAAAAAACCCATATGGTAGGAAGCCATGTTCTAGTGTAATTACTACCTAAGGTTGAAACAGTTTCCTAACATGAAAATCACATGTTTATATCTGTGCACCCAGGTAAGGTAAAACATGAATGGGCCACAACATGATTCATAGCTGTGATACCACAGGGTTACTTTTGTAGCATGCACAGGGCCTTAGGGAGTTGCTGCAGCAGACCAGCATAGGATTCCTGCACTGGCTTTTTTGAAAGCTGACTTGTATTTATTTGTTTTACTAAAAAAATAAATTTTAAATCAAAAACATGATAGGGAGGGGAGAATGAATAGGAGGGTTCCCAGTGGGCTGTCTTCAGGGGCCAGGATGTGCTTAAAAATAAAGGTACTAGCATTGTTTTATAATTGGAACCGGTTGAGAATTTTCCATTGATTTTTTTTCTACAGAAACATTGTTTATACAATGGAAAACAGAAATGAAATAGTTCATTCTGGGATGGTTTGACTCAAATCACAATATTTCTGTTTGTTCAACTGAACCAAAACACTTTGTTTTGCCTCAGTTTAACTTTAAAACTACATTTGTCTAAGCTGCTGCAGTGACTCATGGGAGTTGTAGTTTGGGTATTTCATGCTCCCACTCTTTCCCATGAGCTGTACTCCTTGTGTGGACTAGATACACTGCAGTTTCTACTCTGGTGTATCATTGGAATCACATGGTTGTGGGACAATGTAAATCTTGCACAACTCTAGTGTTAATGCCTTATGGTCTTCATGGGGGATTGTTGGGATTACATTAAGTTTGTACAATTAAAAAATACAATATGGATTGCATCATGCAGAATATACGCTTGCAATTCAGATTTTGTTTCCATTGAGAAATATAACGGATCCTTTCTTGACCCCAGTATTCTACTCTATAGGCGTACCACATCTCAGTTACACCAATTAACCTGTATACTGCAGAACAAAAACACAGTCAAGACACACAGCAAAATGGGAATAGTAGTTTAGACAATATTCCGCATTCTGGAGGTTTTTATAATACTGCAGTTGTATGTAGATCTACAACCAGGAATTTGTTCAGCAAAGTCACTGATTGGTCTATCAGCCCTCACCAAGACAGCGCTGATCGGAACACGTCAGATGTGTTGTTCTAGCCAGTCCTCCAACTACCCACTGAGCAGGCTGTCAGTAGCGCCAGACACCCGATTGACATAGCGCACAGCAGCCTAGAACTCCCGAGCAATCCGCCAACCGCAGCCTCCCAAGCATCTGGGATTACAGGCATGCGCCACCACACCAGGCGTTCAGCAAAGCAGAAATCAGAAATGTTCAACACATGTTTTGGTATAATGGTTGGAATCATACAATTTTTTGCAGCATCTGATGTTTCTACAGAGTGCATAGGCTAGAGCAGGGATCGGCAACCTTTGGCACACAGCCCACCAGGGTAAGCCCCGTGGTGGGGCAGGCGGTTTGTTTACCTGCCGTGTCCGCAGGTTCGGCCGATTGCGGCTCCCACTGGCTGCAGTTCGCCGCTCCAGGCCAATGGGGGATGTGGGAAGTGGCGGCCAACACATCCCTCGCCCCATGCTGTTTCTTGCAGCCCCCATTAGCCTGGAGCAGCGAACTGTGGCCAGTGGGAGCAGAATGCAGCAGGTAAACAAACCATCCCGGCCCGCCAGGGGGCTTACCCTGGCGGGCCGCAGGCCAAAAGTTGCCGATCCCTGGGCTAGCTACTCATGCTTATGTGGAATGGCATCTTCATTTGTGATTAATCCCACTGAAATCAATGAGTAAGGTACTACTCAATCTCATTGAGGCTATCAGAGTTTCTTTTTATGATGTTAGTGAACCAGTTTTCAGGATGGTGGTGGAATATAATCTTTGGTAGCAACCTTTAATGGAAGAACTTGGCATATATTATTGTAAAACTAATTTCTCAGTGTTTTTCTTACTCTTTTTGGAAAGTTTAAACAGACATTCCATCATCTATTGTACAACTGTTTCATATCAGGGAACAAACTCACTTCATCCAAATTAAATATTTGATTATTGATGTTCTTAATAATAAATAAAATAAATAAATGTCTTATCTGGTCATAGCCCCTGTGATCACTGAAGGCTTGCTCTTGCATCCCAGTGCTGTAAGGTGTCTCTTGAGAGGTGCTGAGATCACTCAACTTGCATCAAAGTTAAGGGTGTTCAGCACTTTCCTCAGGGTTTTAAGCAGCTCACAGTACAGGACTTTGGTTGTTGATATGTTTGACTGCATTACTCTGAATGGCTTTTAATGTCATCCTTCATAGCTCTCAGGTAGCAGAAGTGGAGTGTGAAGTAGTCCCAGTGTCTTTCATACCAGGAGACTCATATACATGCATTTCAGAGACCTTTCAACAAGTCTACTCAATAAAATTTGAGTCCATTCCAAGTTTATAAGGGTTCAATCAGGCAGATGTTAATCAGTGAACTATGCATAAAAAAAGCGAGCAGCCGTTTCCACCGTCTCCAAGATACTTGCCATAGAATCTATTATTCTAGTGCCACAATTGAAAAAGGGCTTAGGTTTTAATTGAATCTATTTTGCAGTCTCGAAGAAATTAGGGCTCTTCCAGGCTGATACTTATTCTAATGAACCTGAATACCATGAAACACCCTTTTCCCCCTCCCACCAAAAAAACTTCACTGACCATAAACAAGACTGTATCTCTGGAGGATTTCCTATGCTCTACAGATTTAAAGGTACACTTTATAGTGTCTTAATAAAGGTATTTGTCTGTATGTCCAGTTCAAAACCATGGCAATTGGTTAAATAGTTCCCTCGTACAATTTTATCAAGCTGATAGTGAAGGAAACTGCTCTTTTAAGGAAGACAGGAGACATTTCCTTTGATGGTCTATTAATCAAAGCCCTTTTGTTTAGTTCCTGTGAAACTACCTTTGCTACTCTTCTGAAGCAAGAGTATCCATGAAATTTCTTTTGTATAGGTTTTCAAACTTTATAAAAGCTATCTCCTCTTATGGTTGAGATCTAATCCAACTCCCACTGATGTCAGTGGAAAAAAAGACTCTGAATAACTCCAGTGGGATTTGGAAAACACCCTTCAAGAGGGTTTTTGCAATACTGTATTTCCTGAACAAGTCTGCACATGCAAACTGTTAATTACATGTATTATTTACATAGCATTATAGCTGTGCATAAATGTCGCATTCAAGGTGTACATAAGAGCCCAAATTAATGGGAGTCTTTCCACGGACACTGGATTAGACCCACAAATTGAGGAGATCCCTGCTTCAAGGAGCATACAATCTAAATTAGACAGCTATAGCATGGGAATGACAAGCAGCCATGAAGGGAGGGAGTAGGATGTGAAGGAGAAGTAACAGAAGAAAAGAGGAAGCAATAGAAGACAACGGTAGGCAGGTGCCTTTGTAAAATAAATGAGAGGTTAGATCATTTTTTCAGTGAATGTGGCAGAGGCAGGGGGTGTGACAGATATTATCATGATGTTCAAAGCACTTGGTATATAGCTGTTTGGGAAGTCTTCAACTTTTCCAAGTTTGTCGGAGGCTTCGCTGTTGAGTCTAACTTTGTTTTACTGAAAAGAGGCTATAAAATCTCTGTTCTAGTCCAACCTGGCAAAGATTAGCTGGCACATAGTGTATCTGAAATTCAAGCACTTGAGGGACTCTACAATTTAGGTCAAGATCAGTGAGAGGCTGTGTCACCACTTTTCCTGTAACCCTGGATACCTCACGATGCTTTGCTGCTGTTGTTGCTGCCAACCGGGGCTGCTCAAACCCAACCGACAAGCATCTGGGTCACTTCCTGAGTGACTGTGTGCTAGACAGCCCTGGTTAAGCCGCTCTAACCCCAGCATCCTGTCAACAACCCACTGCCCCACTCTGGGTTCCACCAGCTTTGCTTACAACCAGCAAGATCACCCCAACACAGGCCCAGTCCCAGTTTCCACCAACTTGTGTGCTCTGATGTGTCCAGCCCTGTCCTGTATAGCTCAGAGAAATAATAAGGTTTGTTGCTCCTGTGAAGAGACAAAATCACATCACAGCTTATTAACTTAACTGGAGTAAATACACCTTTTCATTTAACCACCATGCTAAGTTGGTTTATATTAAAAACTAAAACAAATGTATTAACAATAGCATTTAGGTTGAGTTATGCCAAGTAGAAGGAATAAAGTTAGAAAGCGTTACAAGCAAATGAAAAAGAAAACATGCTTCTAAGGGTCTAAAACTTAATCCAGCAAGAGACAGCCTTTGTTCAAGTTGGTTTCTCTCACCAGCCATTCTTCTCCCTAACCATGGCTGATTTTCCCTCAGTCAGGACCTTCCACAAAAGTACAAGGTGCCTCTTTCCTTGTCTTTCTAGGTGAAAGATCTTTGCCTAACCAGCTTTTTCACCTATATTCAGTTCCAGAGACTTCAAATCCCCTCCCCCCACCTTGGTTGAAGGACCTATCTTTCTCAGCTCTCAGGAAGAGCTCTGTTCCCTCATGTCTGTCTAGTGATGGATGCCAAAGATAGCTTCTGTCTTTGTTCATATTTTCCAAAGTTCGATGACTTTGTTTCAAGAGGCAAAATGACCTCATGATGCTTTCCCCTTCCTATGGGCTTCCCATCCCCCTCCTGATTTCTATGTAAATGGAGCGTTCATTGTTTCTGGTTATACCATGCTTAAGTTACATAGGAGACAAGTAGATAACTATAAAATTCCCTCCTGTCAGGGCAGGTTGTATAGCCTAATATCAATGAGTATCCATAATTCCTTATATAGTGTTAATACACACATTTCCCAATTACATTAATCACCTATGTGTCATTAGCTTTCAGAAAAGACCTCACTCTGTAAAACAGTAATATTGTATACAATCAGTTGATTCAATTGCTCATCACTTGAGGTTCAGCTCCCCTGTCTTTATAGACCAGTAAACCTTTGCAACATATTCTTTAAAAAGTAAAACTGAGACCAAGCTTCCCTCTCCTGCTGGGTGTAGAGGCCATGTGTTCTTGTTAGTGTGAGGTTTTCCCACACCCATTGTTATCTTGATGGGTCCATTTATGGAATATGCAAATACAATTACATTTTCCTGCAAAGTACTTTGGAAGTAACTCCCAGGTGGGGAAAACTCATTCCTTTCTCTAGTGCAGACCTGTTTACCAACTTTCCTGGCATACTTGGTTTATGCACACTTTAGTCATAATTCTAGAATATATCCATAACTCTTCATACCCATTACATACATACATCACACAAGAATATTAATAATCAGAGAGTTAATGGTTTTCCACTGATACCTTACAAGGCATATTTTGTGCAAATATTTTTACAATATTGTGCCGGGTGTGAATACAAGGATGCTTAGCATCACACAGAGGAGTAGAGAGACAATTCTGCTACTGAAAAAGAACGGATTCATTTGGATTAGAATTGGAGAAGAAGATGCAGAGGAAACAATGGAAAGACACACAAACAAGAAAGAAGGAGAGAAACAGAAAGGAGAATGGGGAAGGAATAGTAACAAAGCAGAAATAACAATGGTACTACTGAGGAGCGTATTTTCCCACTGAATGGTGCTGAATATGATGAGAAGGCACTGAACATAGAATAATGATATTGGAAAGTTTAGTTGCTATTACATAAAGGCCATATTCTACCTGATTGCTGTACAAATCTCTTATTGCCCTCAATGGGAGTTCCTCTGTATTAAGAAGGGTGTTAGTCCTAAGTGCATAAATTGGCTCATGAATCATAATTAAAAATAGAATTTGGCCCCCTCTGAAGGCTGAGTTTGACACTTCCCGTAACAAGATATCTTTCTTCCTTCATTTATGTGATTTGGATATAACTTTTTAAGCATAGAAAATCTATTTACTACAATTTGTTCTTGTTTGTTTGTGCCAAAGTATTTTCAAGAATGAACCAATGTCAAAGCTGTTCTGTTCATGTGGTGTTAATCGGTGTCAACATTAGAGGGTGAATCATGCTTACTTTACTCACATAAGGCATCTCTGTCAAGCCAATAGAACTATTCAATAGTAAGGAAGATGAGCAGCCTTAGAAGTCTGATTCTTAATGGTCCTTTGACATCTCAAGTTGATAAGCTAAGGTTTTAGGAGACTATGAAATTTTAGACAGCCTTATGGAAAATCTTGGTTACTCATCTAAGAATTAATTAATCAATTTATCAAATAATTAGCCTCTTAAGGTTGGTCTATGCACCTCCACCTTATCATGTTTCTCTGACTATATAAATATCTGTCTACCGTATGTTTCATTCCATGCATCCGATGAAGTGGGTACTAACCCACAAAAGCTTATGCTGAAATAAATTTGTTAGTCTCTAAGGTGCTACAAGTTTTTCTTTCTTATTTTCGTTTTGCTGACACAGACTAACACGGCTACTACACTGAAACCTATCATCTAAGAATGTTAGCATTGTTCTGAAAGTCTTTATCAATCTTCCCTGGAGATTAGGGGCAGGAGTGCAGGGGTTTATTTTTTGTTTTGCATATTAAGTTTAGCTTCTTTCTTTTTACTAACTTCATGAGATGAGTTTTGTTCAGACACACTCTGGTAAGCTTTTCTTAATAGTTATTTATTGTCCTGGGAATTAAACAAGATATTTCTGTCTTTCACTTGAATTGGAATCTAAATTTGCCATCTATTTGACCTTCCCATTAAAAAAAAAAACCCTGTAAAGTTAATTTTGTCTTAATTGTTTCAGGACATTTGCACAGAAATAGATGTAACTGCATTTAAACTAGGGAGTCTTACAGAATTGTCAGTCAGAACGTATATATATTTTTTAAAAACTAAGGGGGAAGGGCTAGGGTGCTGCATCGCGAACACTCACAACTCCAGGGTGGCTTATGATTTTCAGAGTTGTTAAATCATTCTAGCATTGCCATTGTAATCTCTCAGAGCAGAAAAAGGGAAAGCTTTATATTGAGAGTTGTAGGACTTCTGCTTGAAGAGTACATACAGAAACACAGCAAATTAGATGGCAAAGCCTGAGTAAAGGTGACTTTTGGTTGAAGGATGCTGCAGGCCATGGTTGGTTAGCTTTGTTCTTGGACCATGTTTGATGTTACTTGTCAAGTCTCCGGCACAGAGAATTGGCAGACAGAGATAGCTGCAATTAAAAATAGGTATTTTCTAAACAGCAGCATTTTATTTGTATAGCTGGCATATCCCCTAGTTCAGATCTTTCACTAGATGAATCTGGTTAATTATTTCTTATATGATTTAGGCCTTTGTCAAGACTACTTTAACTACTAACAGAAATACACAAGAAACTGTCAGGCATACATGGCGCTCTAATTCCCAAGTTTATTTTTGTAAACAATGATGCAATTCTTTTTTGATGGCATCACTCCCTGTCGGAAAAATAAGAGATCAAACATGAATACTTCATTTTTCTTAACGGTATAGCATGGCAAAGGTATCTCTTCCAGAAAAACCAAGGATGCAAACAATGTTCATGCAGGGAATATAGCTTAAGTAATTCACACAGTATACAAACAAACATTTATTGGTACAAAACCTGCAACATGAGGTTTTTGTTAAATTTTAACAGTGTTTTCTCAAATCTTCAAAGCTTGCCTTGATGGTTTGCTGAAGTAATTGAACCACTCTTGAGTTGTTTTATATTAGACATCTTATCTTTCTTTCATTACCCAGTCCGTGGCTTCTTTTCTATTCCCATGAAATCCATGTACACACTTTAGAAGCCCTCCTGAACAAGCTTGCTTCTAACTTTCACAGAGCCCTTAGCACAATTTGAATACGAAAGAGATACTGAATAAAAAGCTTTAATCTCTTGTCTGCTATTCTTCTTTCTTGCCTCTCTTCATCTCCCCTTCTTCTAAGAGCTTTTCTGTGTAAGTAAAGTGAACACTTTCAGTTTAAAGTAAGTATAATGCTCAATAAGATGCATTGGGAAAGTGAAATCGAAAGGCTGGCCTGTGAAGCTTCTCTATCACAATTTAGCAACATTTGTGCTGCATTTACTTTTGGTTAAGCTTTTGCAGGTAAAAGATTAGTAAAGAGCTCTCCTTAACAAAATCATTCAATCAGCAGCAAGTATAGGCAGTATCAAATGTGCCCTCTACTTCAAATACTGTGGGGCTCTTTCTTCTGATACCTCTTCCCTTAGTTAACTGGAATTGCTTTGAAAGGGCTTTCTGTTCTCCAGTCTCTTGTCAATTTGAATGCCAGGAAATGAGCCCCCTTTGTAAGATTAATTAATAGCAGGAGCTGATCGGCCCAAGCCCAATCACCACGCAACAGAGCTGTAATTGCTACTTTGTGGAAAGGAAAGAAAAAGTTTTGGTTGCAGTTTAAGAAGAGGGTTTAAGAAAAGTTCTTTGAACTAGAGGTCTCAGTGCACTGGATTAAGGCAAGAAGCAAGAAGGCCTTTGAAGTTTGTTAAGAGGTTTTGGAGGAGAAAAAAGTTGGGTGGCAAATGGGAGCTGGCAACATCAAAAGCACTTAGCACTATTCCTCACCTGCTTGTATTCAGAACCGGGACCACAGACTGTAAGCATCATTTGCTATCAGTTTAAATGATCAGTTTGGGGTTTTGTTTTGATCTTAAACTGCAGTGTGAATGTGTACAGATACATGGGGGGTATACACCTGTACATACACATATTACACATACACAGGTATGGGAATACATACATATATTATATACATACACATACAGTAAAATATATATTCACATCTGTCACTTGTCACCAGACCTAGCTACAGAAGTTTAATTATTGCTACACTGTTAATTATTGATATTTGTGCTTAAAGTCATGCTTAAAGTCACCAATCACTCATATTGCTAGTCTCGCTTTTGGTTAAAGAACAGGCTTATTGTATGCAGGTATTGCTAAATGGTTCCAAGCATTATATACTCTCTGGGAATAAGTAAAAGGGCAAATACAGGCAAAATACAAATACAGGCAGAAAGTGAGTACAACTCCCAGGGAAGTCTTTGGGCCAAAGTCAGCAATGATGTAAATCCTTGATTAAGCTGGCCATAACGTGAGTAAAAGTGTATGTGACAAATTAATATCATTTGCACCATTTTAGCATTTAGTGGGTATGCAAAATGGATGTAACTTACAAGCAGATCTTGCTCCAGCAGAACAAGGGGGCTAGAAAACTGTTCTAATGGGACATCTGACAATTACCCTGGAGTGTGGGAATCTTCAAGTGGCTCAGAGCCAATATAGCCAGTTCTACTCCAGCTGTACCTGACTATCATAGGGATTTGGCAATCCCTAGCCACTGTAAAAATACATAAGACTACTGTAAGGCAGTGGAACTTAGAGCAGCCGTGAAGTGCTCTAAATTATGCTGAGGGACAAACCAGCCCATGGAAATCAAGACTGCAATGGTTGATGAAAGCCACTTTTGTCCACATATCATTTACACCAGTGCAAGCACTGAAATCAGTGGGCCAAACTCATGACTAATGTAATACCAATGTGTCAATGATGACCTCAGATTGCTAGCAGAAATGACATGGGCCATGTCCATATGCTTAGAACCTCGGAGCATTCTAATTTAAAATACAAATACCTAGCCACAAACATGATGATACATTACCATTTCTTCATTATGCCTACTAATTGAGGAGAATAATAGGATGAAATTCCAGGGTGACAATGATTAGAAAAATAACATCACTATCAACTACCTGCTTATATACCACACACAAGATTTTTTCTATTGCTGGAAACTGCCTTTAAAAAAAAAATTCTCAGCACTGCATAAAAATAAATTAAAAAAACAAAGCATTTGTTCAAATTAGTATCAATGGGCATGTTAATGCTCTTACAGCTTTTTTCCATGCCTCCTCAAGATTTCATTTGATTCATACTTTTTTTCATCTGTTCATTTTATACCTTAACCAGGCACTATTAAAAGAGGTTGCTAAATGAAGCCTTATTGAAATAGCAAGAGTAAAATGACATTTTAGCTGCGAGACTTTTGGTGGGATGGTAAAAAAGTTAGAAAGGGCAAGTCAGCTAGAGACCTAATTAGTTTTAAACAAGGAAGACCAAACATTGGAGAGAGACGTGTTGTGCTGTGTTTTCACAAGATGGACAAGATGCTCTAGCTCGTCTTTTCCGTTAGTATCTGTAGAGATCACAGAGACTCAGCCCACCATGGTTGGAGTGAATGCAAGGCTGACTTTCTTTCCTGTTTACTCATAGACTCTTACCTCCTTGATCTGTACCCCTACTGATCACTCTAAATGTTCACAGCTAACACCACAGGATCTTCTGTAGTTCTGGCCTGTTCTTTTCATTGTTTTAATGAACTATTTGGAGTGGAGCATGAGCAATATAGCCATATAAAGTACTGCAGACCAGATTGCTTATGTGGTATTTTCATTGCATAATTTTCACCAATATTTTCACTCATACCATGGAGCAAATTCCTGTCCTCATAGACACCAAGCATGTTTCGTTGAAGGACCAAATCCTGACTTCTGGGGGTCTGCTCATGCAGGGAGACCCAGTTTTGATCCAATGTCTGAATGCCTCCCATTCAAAACAAGAAATTTACCTTTCTGATATTTCCATTCTGAGCTGTCTTTGGCAGAAGTATTTGATTCTTGTCATGTATGTATTCTACTTATATGGCAGCATGTCAAGTTATTTTCATATGTATATACTAAGCAAGAAGGAGACAAATATAAAAATTAAAAGAAAATGTCAGTGTTGAGGCAAAATAAGTTTTAGTTATGGTAAGTATACCTATTGTTATGATAAAATTTACTTTATATATAGATAGATAATTTAACTGTTCATCTCATTTGGCCCATATTTCTGCCTATGTTTGAGGAAAGATTTGCGACCAATCACTGCAAATGTTACACAGATGTTTGTTATAAGCAATTTAATGCAATAGCAAGCTTAGAGAGACACAAATTCCCCACCTTGCACTGACTGAAAGCCAAGGACACATGTTTTTAAATATCCCAGGTCATATCATATGTAAAGCTAAATTTTACTCATCTTGGGCAAAGCAATGGCATAGATATCTTCTTTATTTAATCATACACATTAATTCACAAAATGTCTAAAAGATACCCAGCCTTTCCATATATCATTGTTTTTCAATGAGTTTTCTATAATTACATCTGTTAACAAATGCAGTAAATTCAATTAAAATTTAACTGACAGTGCATGAGAGCAAAGCAGGTTCTCTCTTTTTATGTCAAACACCTTATATTATGCCATGCATGTTAAGATTTACCACTCCTTAAGGCTTGCAATTGCAACATTTTAAGTGATATCTGGAGGCTTGTAATTGTATCTGCACATCAATTATGGATTGGATTCAGCATTTTCAGAGATCTTCACCAATCACAAAGACAGCCCAGTGGTCTCCTGGCATTTTCAGAGCAGTTTGGTTACAGGTGTAATACATACAGCCTTGTTAGTTCTCAGTGATGAGGGATTCCTTTCCCTGTTGAATTCTAGCTGAAGCACTGACCATTGCTTTTCACTAACCATTTCTGTCTGCTCCCAAGAGATGTTTTAATGAGCCCCTCCGACATGGCCAAAGGCAAGAAATGTTCTCTAGGCCAGTGAGGTGAAGAGCCAAAGCTTAACCTACTAGGCAAGCAATAATTAATATGGCATTTTTGATTCATCTCAATTCATTAACAAAGTTTAAAAAAATATGACTGCTAAGAAACACAATGTTAAGTCTGTGGCATCGCTCACAAGTATTGAGTGAGAAGCCCATGCCAAGGCATGTGAATATATATAAAATATAATAATTTGTTACACAAATAAATGAATTTAGAATACTACTTGGGGATAAAGGCAAACAACAGATAAGTGAAAGACTGATTTTAGCGGAAAAAGATAAATCTGCTTTCTGTTTATTTTAAGGAGAGGAAATGAATACTGATTGGAAATGTATAGGCAGTCAGGCTTGTGCAGCATTTGGTTATGTTTTTGCAGAATACTCCATTTGTCTCAAATTTTCCCCAAATTTTTGGACTAAGTGCTAGTTATCCAAATTGATAACGGGAATGTGGTGTGACCGCATTACAAACTCCTTGAAATCATTGCTATTGAACTGCACTGTGGTGTTGCACTCTGACAAATAATTTGGCAGATCTTAGCTAGTGCATTTTCTTTAGGAGGCAATTCCATTTAGTATTAATAATCACTGCTTTAGGATGGGTCGAACTTCTGTAGGGAATATTTGAAACATGCTAGTCGGAACTGATTTAGAATCCTTCCAAATTTTAATTTGCATCACTTCGGGTTCTTGAAAGGAATAACCAATTAGGAGCAGTGGTATGGGGCAGGGGTTAGTATTTTTTTTTCTTCCTTCTTCCCCCAGGTCTAGGATATAAGGAAAGAAGAATAAAAGAAATATTGCCAGAAAGAAGAGTAAAAAGAAATATTAGTTAAAACGAATGCATCAAAACTGAAGCTCTTTAGAGATATGGAAAGGGCATCAATCACTTCTGTGGGCACATTAAGCTGTTACATATTATAGCCATCTCGGTTTAAGTGGTGTAAGGCTCATCTCATTTGCATTTGTTGTGTTACAATCTTGCTTCAGGCCTGTCTCCGCAGTGAATAAGGTGGCTGTGCAAGGCAGCTTGTGGCTGGCATAAAGGATATGTCAGAGTCAAGCTGCTTCACTAATCAGCTTTGCTGGGGCAGATACATGATAGTCTATGTGAAGAAATTTAGATAATAGTCTACAGCATCCACTAGAACTGTATATAGTATATATGGGGCTTTAGTCTAACTTCTAATCCTTCATGGAAAATGTGTAAATACTGCGGTGATGTTCTAGTGACCTCTAAAGGCAGCTGGTTTGAGCTGTTATTTTGTTAAATCTCATGCTTTGAACTACACATAATGTTGATGTTCCTTAAGCCTCTTCATGGGGAATATTTTCCAAAGCGTATGATTAATCATGTTACATGAAACCTTTCCGATTACATTTTTGTATTCTCACCCCTTTCCTTCTCTCTTCTGATTCCAGGTAAGCTCCCTGCTCCTACTCCCACCAGACTCCCCTTCTCTTATGGATTGGTCACACTGGCTGACTATGCTGGAGGCCAAGTCAGGGCCACACACCCAAGCCAACAGCAGTCCCAACTTGCATGACCCTCCCCTGGGGCCCAGCAGTGGTAGCCTGCAACCTGTGCTGTGGTCTCTCTCCATTTCTCCTCTAAACAACTTGGCATTATCATCAATTCCCCTGCCTCCAGCAGGCCAGATCAGAGGCTTTATTTACACAGACTAACAGTACCTTGCCACAGGTCAGCAAGCATGGTGCTGCTTCGAGTTGAATTTGACTGCACTGCCAAACTGGCTAAAAAGTAAGTTTTTAAAGACATTGCTTTTCTGTTTCAGTGTTTTTGTTTGTTTGTTTCTTTGTTTTAAACAACATCAACCAAAAGTTTGGATTCCAAAATCAACACCCACCCCACCATCTCTATGGAGTACCGACAAAGGGTCCTGTGGCACCTTATAGACTAACAGAGGTATTGAAGCATAAGCTTTCGTGGGTCAATACCCACTTCTTCGGATGCATCCGAAGAAGTGGGTATTGACCCACGAAAGCTTATGCTTCAATACCTCTGTTAGTCTATAAGGTGCCACAGGACCCTTTGTCGCTTCTGCAGATCCAGACTAACACGGCTACCCCTCTGATACTTGAGTCTATGGGGTACAGCACTTTCCCTCTCATATCATTACCCTTTGCTCAGCTGGCAGCTACGGTACACCATTTTTTATTGAGCGCCAGCTTGTAAAGGTGGCTAGGTCAGAGCCAGGATCCTTCTACTTATTAGATGAAAGCTCTAGTCATGAGCCTCTTCTGTTTGTTCATATCATGCATACAGCAGTTTGGTTTGTAAACATGAAACTCTCTGTGCTTTCATTTGCCTTAATCATCATTAAACAATTAGGTAGGACATTATTGGTACATTGGCATAATGGTAAGAAAAATTAAACCTCTGAGAGTAACAAAAAGCAACAGAGTATTTTGCATGCAGGTGATTCTTAGGAATAATAGAACAAGAATGTCTTTTTTCTTAGTTCTCTATTGAGGATGAGAGGAGTGTTTTTAAAAATGGCACCATGAAAGACCTATAAAGTTGAATAGTTGGGAGATAATAACTCTAATGGTAAAGGTCCCTGCATACGTATACCACCCTGCCTCTGGCAGTAATCCTGGCTTTGGGGATCTGGAAATTTCCTAAAGATGTATTAGTGTCTTATACACATGTGCTCTTGTGCACTCATAATCCTTTTCACTAGCTTCTTAGCTGCATGCTTTGTATTTAAATTTTCCTTCTGACCAAGTAAATCCCTTTGGATGAAGTGACAGGAGCTTTTCAGCACCCATAGCTGGGTGACAGCTGGTGCAGAGACTCTGAAAGACGGCAAAGTGTTCCTTACTAGCTTTCTTCAGGACTGGTGTCAGCCACCAGCTGAGCGATTTGTTAGTTCCCCCTTTGGGCATCAGTCAGCTGAAGAGCCTCACATTAAATGCTAGAGTAATACAATAGATATTAATATAAAAACAATATCTGTGCTTCTGGCTTAGCTGTGCTTTTAATTAGATACTTACTTATTACATGTGAATATGGTACATTTTCATTAAATTCAGTGTAACTCCCTATTAATACTGTAGGAAGTATAGTCTGGTTTCAGAAACACACGGTTAAAACTTTGGTTTGAAAAGAAGTAATTGTCAGCAGCCTTTCAAAGAGCAGTGCAGTGGTTAAAGTAGTTTACTTACAGATCACAGAACAAAATGTTTGTATTTTTTTCCCCCTCAAGTAAAGTTTCCCTGCAAGTCCAATACATAATATATTCTGTGATTTATACCTAAATTTGAAGGTTTGCTTCTCAGGGGTTCTGGCAAGTTTTTGCTATTGGAATTAGAAATAAGAAGCAATGGAACTCTGGAAGTACATCTTACAATGTAATCAGGTTGTTAAAGGTAAAGCAACCCAAAAATGAAACTATTTTAGAGCCAAGCTGTTAGCTAGACATAACCTTTCAGAATGTTTGGATGTTTCCTGCAGAGATTTTTTGAGAGGGTGCAGATGAATGGAAAAAAATGCTGTGCTGTATCCTCAGCACTGAAAACAAGGAGTCATTCAAAAAAAGCCCATTTTAAAACACAGTTGATTACATTTTTAAAAATTACTTAAATTTTTGTCGCCCTCCAAAGCTATAGTAATGCAGCACAGAGCCAAATAAAACTCTCACTGATTTTGAGTTAAAGTTTGCCTGAGCAAGGATTGTAGGGGCTGGCCTAAGATTTATGAAAGCAGCTTTATACAGAAATTACAGTTCACATTAAAATATTTTATCAGAGACCCACATACTCACACACATATGTTTATGAAAATATCTTAAATATAAAGGGTACTCTAGCTTGTGATAACAGAAGTTTAGAACTCCTTTGCTTTTATTTCTTTTTTGCGGAAATATTTTGGTAATTAAAACTCTCTTCCCCAAGAAGGGACATTTGGGGGATGAAGTGCGTGTGTGTGTGTGTCTGTGATTTCTTTGTTCTGCAGGGAATAAATCAGAATTCCAAAAAGAACTGCTCCTCACTAAAACGCTCTGAACCCTTATTGCTTCTAAAGTCAAATATCTGAACTGAAAACTGAAATATTTGAAGATGTTCCTGGATCCAATTCTGTTCCTATTGACTTCAATGGGAGCAGGTTTGGGCATTCTGTGCCTATTAACAGCAAGTTTGAAAATGTTTTCTTATGTATGATGGTTTTCCAAAATATGGAAATAGTTTCAATAGTATACATTTCCATCAACTTTTATTTGAATTTAAATAGCCCTTTTAATTTGTCTGTTTTTAAATCACATTAAACGGTATTTTGACCTTTTAATTACACAGGTTTCACCTAGGATAATTGAACAATATTGTGTGTTAGATGGAAAGAATAAAGCAATATATTAATTTTGCAAGGTGATTTCTATTTATGAGTGCTTTAGAGTCATGGTAGTGAGAAAAATGAATAAATAAATAAACCCAAAGGAAATGGTGTCGTGTTGCTATTTATTTTACTTTGGAAACTTAGTCAAACTACTTTTCAAAATAAAAATTGGGGTTTATAATTTTAAAAGTTATTCAAACATTACATACACACAAGAGAAAAACACGATTCAGTCTCAGTAGGGATGTGGCATTACTTTTCAAAACCAAAGAGAGACATTTCTATTTAGTTTTTAAAACTCCTGTCCTATCTCAATCTATCTTTGCTATTCATTCTTACATCTGGATTTTGACCCATTCTTTTGCATGCATTTTTTTCTTCCAAATAAACTTCTATTGAGCTAGAAAATAAGCACTTGCTACAATTTCAAATTAAGCATATCCCTGAATGACTTTCTGATGGGTCTGAACCTGCTGTCACAGAAGTCAATGGGAGTTTTAGCCACTGATTTCAAGAGAAACATGACAGGGCCCTACATTTGTAATACTTGTGTACTAGTTATAGATGTGAATAAGCAAAGCTGAGAGCCTGCTTGGAAGTGGTGTAATTCTAGAAATCTGCTAATAATAAAAATGTAATTTGGAAGATTTTGGTTTGAACTTGAAGTATTTCAATTAGGTCTTGAACTCAAGCACTTCTTCAGCATTTTTCCCTTATGAATTATTAATATGGGGCTTGTAATGGGCTCACCAGTGACTCCTGAATCCTTATTAGTAAAACATGATCGTTTTATCATAATACTATACTGAAGAATTTAAGAGATGTATATTAAGAATAATACCTATATTTCTACATTGTGTTTATATATAGATACACATATATACAGCAGAATATATCTATGTGTGTATATATATATATATATATATATGTGTGTATATATATATATATATATAGATAGATAGATATATTCTGCTGTATATATGTGTATCTATATATAAACACAATGTAGAAATATAGGTATTATTCTTTATATATATATATATATATATATATATATACACATGCATACACCCACAATTCCAGAGAATATGGTATTCTGCATTCATTCTCTCTATATATAGTTTCCAGTTTGCATCTACAGGTCCCAAATTTTGCATTTTTATTCGTTTTCTTCCTTTTCTTTAGAAACTTTTCTCTGGTTATTTCAAAATATTTTTTATAAGTTGTTCTTTTTAGATGTAAGAAACATTGTTTGGTCTTTTAAAAAAAAAAAACCAATTTCCAGCTAAGGAAAAAAAATATAGGGCATACCCGTATGTTTGGTGTCTGTTTACATTTTCTGTAATGTAGTCATTAAGCACACAACGTAGACTTAAAGGATGTCAAAACTGACAACCACACTATGATTGATGATGCTGTGCTAGACTAATTCTTACCAGGTGTGGTGTGATGTGAATTCAAATGTAGCTCAGAGTTCTTATTTGTATTAGTAAAGTTATGCTTTGTCAAAGTTCTGTGACTTCTTAACCTATTAAATCCTATCTTGTTAATCCCAGCTTTGCTTTCCCTTATTGCTGTATACATTTTTCTTCCCCTCCCCACAGAAAACAGTACTCGTGTCTTGAGCTCTCCTTGTGATTTCTTAAGATATCAGTTTGTACAAATGCACAACTTGGAAAATACTGAGTCTGATGGGGTTATGTTAACTAAGTGTAAAATTTTACAGAGAGGCTTCCTAAGTGACTTGACCTGGGGTAGACTGGATTCTGTAGTGTGAAATTCACTTAATCAGCACAAAGCATGAACAGCAGAGCTTTATGAGTGTGAAGTGTATAATCCATTCCTCCCAAACCCAAGACTTGGGCTGCAGCCCCCACCTCTCAGCTCCCACATGTCACCACCATCATTGCTTCCTATTTGTTACTAGTATTGTGTGGGAGGGTAACTGGATTCTCTTAAAAGCCAGTGGGACCTGCTAGGTGCTCAGCACTTTTGAAAATCAGGCAAGTGCCTAAATATGTCTTTATGAGTCCAATGTTAGGTTTTTATTTTTGAAAATCTTGGCCTCAGTGAATCATTTTCATCCTATGGACTGTCTGTGAATTGTTGGCCTTGACTATTTGGTAGTTGATATTTGTGTTGTGTGATAGGTGGCTGTAGACACGTGATTTTGTTTCTGCTTCCTGATTGGATGACTGAAACCTTTTGAAAAAAAGGAAATTAACACAGATCATGAACTTCCAATATGAATTTTGAGGGGCATAAACATGTATGGTAATATTGATGAAACCTTCCGATTTGGCAGTCCATCAGAGAATCACAAATAATGAGCAATATGACCCCATGAATCATAGCAGACCAAACCACAATTTGCACTTTAATTTGTAAAAGTATTCATTCATCTTTTTTCCCCTTTATTTGACAAGGTATAATTTTAAGTTAGTCCTTTCTCATGCAAATTCCCATTAATTTAAATGGGATTTTGCCTGAGTAAAGACTTCAGGATGTGACCCTTGGGGGCAAACCCAGACCACTCTTTTATGGATACAGAGAACCCAGAGCAGAATTAGTGCAGTTCTATTACACATGAGGGGATAGATAATGGAGGCCAGCATAGAAAGCACTGCTCTGCGTGGGTGCCCTCTGAAGCAGAGCAATGGGGCAGAGGGGGATAATGTGGGGAACCACCATAGACTGGATTTTCCTAGCATCCCTCTGTGAGAGGCACATAAGGTGCATAGTTAGGCTGAAGTAACTTCCACAGAGCTGTTCTGCAGGCACTCTATAGCCTTGGAGGCAGCTCACTGTCTAGCTCTCTCACACCAGAGTAGGTATATACTTCAGGCTCTGGTGGTCTGGGTTTTGGCCATAGTGCATAAATAATTTGGTTCCCACTTGTGCTATTATCCTTCTTTTGGGAGTAACTCCATTAATATTGCAAAGAACATGTCCAGACTACAAGGACATGGAGCTGGATACCAACCAGGATAAACACTGCTAACCGCTTATATTTAGGTGCCTGGAGACACTGGCTACTTGGTATCTAAAATGAG
This sequence comes from Chelydra serpentina, assembly GCA_037349315.1. Taxonomy (NCBI): domain Eukaryota; kingdom Metazoa; phylum Chordata; order Testudines; family Chelydridae; genus Chelydra; species Chelydra serpentina. The sequence goes on from JBAIAC010000004.1 coordinate 112,746,616, forward strand.
TTAGCCCAATTGTTTCCCATTAGCTTCAACTGGGCAATATTTTGCACCACAAAAAAGGAAGGAAATTCAGTTTGGATTTTTGCATTTACACGCATGTGTCCACTTGTGTGGAACTTTCCCTATGCCAGTTCCTCCTGCACATCAGCTAGCTGAAAGCTACCTATGCCCATACATGGACGGTGGAGGGATAGGGGTTAGGGTGATGGGTGGGATTGTGCTAGTAACAATAGAAAGTAAAAATTAATCTGAACTGAAGCCCATTATCTCTAATTGGGGATGCGGTCTCTACTCACAAAATGTCTGCCCACATTTTTGCACCGTAGAACTAAATGTTGGGTGTCTCACTATTTGCAGCTGTAAGTATATTTTTTGTGTTAGTGAAAAAGGGAGATCACGCTTCTTTTGAAAACATTGCTGTTTGTAAATACAGCTTTGTTTCTTTTTGAACTATATAAGGTGTGGATTTATGGTTCCACAGAGGCAAGTTAATGCCTTGCCTTATTCTGCAGAACAAGAAAACCCATCTCAATACATTGTCAGGTGCAATATGTCTTCAAGACACGTGCACAGAAGACCCATTTACAGGGTGGGTATTCAAACTTGCCAATTGCTTGGGATAGCTAAATGAGATTTGCAGTTAGCTAATCTCAGTATTTACAGCATTCAAGCTAATTCCTACAGAAAATACAAGGTATCCAAGGGAATACTGAAGCTAGTGAGCAAATTGTAGATATTTAAATTAGGTAAAATTGGCATGTTTTTCAGTATCATCATTGTAGAAGCCTAGGGGGAATATCCTTAACTTTCTCAAAGCACCCCTTTTTCTTTAGCCCAGCCCCCACATCCACCATTCAAAATGCAGTACCCCTCTCTCTAACCCCTACTTATTCGGTGGCTAGGAGGGTTTGGTTGGACTTGCAGTTTCATGACTGGCAGTGGGAGGAGCACCGACACCCTTCCTCCCCCATCTTTTGCAGCCTCGTGCTTGGGTGGAACTTGGGCAGAGCTCAGGGGTCCTTCGTTCTCCCATCTGATGCCTGGTTGATCCACAGGGCAGTGCTTCTGGAAAAAATCAGGCCACCATCTCTGTCTCGTTTTACCCAGCTGTCAGATGTGGATGGTAATACTTCACCACAACAGAGAGGTAGTGCAAGGTTTAGTTGACTAACATCTGTAAATTCTTTAGAAATATTTCAGGTAAAGTTGCTATATAGTGCAATGTTGTGATGATTATTATTTAGATTAAAACTTAGGGATCCGAATTAAGTGGGTGGTAGCTTGCAGTATGCACTCCTATCCTCTTGAACTCATGGTAACTGCGATGCTTTTATTATTCCTTCATCTTGCTTATCAAATAAAGGTGGCACATTTCTGTTTGCTCTGCAGTCACACAGGAAGGAAAAGAAAGAGAAAGAAGAGCAGGGAAGCTCAAGGAGACCCCGACTCTCAGTAGTAAGAGGAACACATGGCCAAGAGTGGCAAAAGTGAAACAAAGGTTGAATACATGTTGGCAAGAAGGACATGAGTGGAATACAGCAGGCAGCATTGAGGAGGAATTAGCTCTGACCTTAATATGCTGTTGAACAAAGCACAATGTGAGCGCTTCTGAGGCCATTATGGATCTAACATGCTAACGATGGTCAAAGCATATTCAGAGTTTTATTAAGAGACCCTTATGTATCATTTTATCACAGTCAGTGCTGTGCAGAGAGAATTAGTGAGGCAATTCTCATTAAGGGCCCAAACCTCATTGACTTCAGGGGGAGTTTTGCCTTTTTAAGCACTGAAGGATCAGGCTCTAAGGTTGGATAAGCCAAGCTCTCTAACCTATCCTTCTTAGGATAGCTTAGGGTATGAGCTACTGCTCATGCAGAGGAGTCTCACAAGGCATTTTAATCTTAAGAGGAAACATTTTGTTGCAATGCACAGTGACAGACATTCTTCTCAAAATGTTTGGTATTACATCTCTTTTTCCCTGATTAAAAATATCGAGACGTGCACATTCACACACAGGCATTCAATACAGGAGGTCTGGAATCCACATTCAGTTCAGGCTGGAGGAGATATGGAAACTTCCAACCCATGAGAGATTCATCCAGTTCTAATAATAGTCACAATTTACAGATAATTATCAAGAGGTTATTCTGTTTTTGTGGGTAGGGGCGGGGGTGGTTCTAAGAGATTCTAGTATTTTCTGCCAAATAGCTGCAAAGGAGCATGAGCAATGTGAGCCTGGCCATGCTGCCTTAATTATATTTACAGGTCTGGGATCAAATTATGGCCTTTAGCTACTGGTCTGAGCAAGGAGTGAGATGGGGCCACACTGAGTCATGGGAAATCTGGGTAGGGACTGCACCCCAAGGAGGCACAATTCTTCCCGTGCAGCCTAATAGGAGGCCTCGCCATCCTTTAGACTGTGCCAGCTGCAACACAGTCCTACCACGGCCACACCACTCCAGCAATGCACCGAAGGAATGGTCCACGTGCTAGCTCAAGAGCAGGTTTTCCAATTGCCCCAGGCCCTTTTGTGGGTCCCACGGAAGTGGGGCAATTCACTGAACACTCTCCACCTATATAAGTGCTGAGAGGAAGGAAGGTCCAATGGTTAGTGATCTAGCCTGGTACTGGGGAGACTGGGGTTCAATTCCTTGCTTCACCATCAACTTCCTGTGTGACCTTGGGTAGGTCAGTCTCTCTCTGCCTCAGTTCCCCATCTGTACAAAGGGGATAACAGCACTTCCCTACCTCACGGGGGTATTATGAGGGTAAATATAGTAAAGACAGGGAGGGGGCTCAGGTATTTTGTTAATGGGACCAGAGAAGTACCTAAGATAGATAGATGGCACAATTCATCCCTTAATATAAAACTGTTGTGTGTGATAATAATAAATAATAAATATAATCGTTGTAATAAAGTATGGCTACTGACGTTCCTGGGAATGTATGCTACATGTAATAGGAAAGTAAATATGCTGTTCCCAAGACTGGATGTTATTTGTGATGGGTGAACCTCAAGAGTTTCAGAGGTTTGGCTAACAGTCACCTCTTCACCTCAGAATCTGGATGCTTCTCTGAACTTAACCAAAGCTTCTTGGGCCTGATAGTTTGGGGGGTAAATTTTATACACAAACACACAACAAAAACCACTCTAACAAAGTTAATATTTGTCATTTTAATGATTTCTCTCTCTCTCTCTCTCTCTCTCTCTCACACACACACACACACACACACACAGAGAGTAAATTACTCCTTCCACAGGAAGATGGTATTATAACAGTAGCCCACACTGGGCAGAGTAGTGCTAAGAGAAATGGGCTTTCCCACTCCTTCTGGTGGCACTGTGGCTCCTTTCCCAGTGACCACATCTCCATCGAAAATAAAAAGCCTTTCAGAACCATGCAGCAAGATATATTTAGTGGCCATAGGATTAGTCATAAGCTTTTTATGAGGCAACCAATATGCCAGAGGGACTTATTTAACCCAAGTGTTAATTTTACTAAGTAACTGTGTACTGCAGTAGGGGAAGTGCAGCAGCACACACTTGCCTCTTTTGATATATGAGCTAAATTGTTCCAGATCATTATTACAGTCACTGTCATTTATAGTCACAATGTCTAGCAGCCTGTTGGTGGAGGGCAATTAGTGCTGCAGAACAAATGCTAGTAGATGGGACACTACTGATTCTGTGGGACTGTAACTGGACAAGGAGGAAATGACCTATGAAAAACATCAGTACCTCAGCTTTTTCAGTCCAAAACAGACCACAGACTACCTTTTCTGGTCTACACTGTCAGCCAACAGATAGCTCCAGAGCCAAAAGACATACAAAGTAACTGCTCTATTGTCCTTTTTTGCCTTATGGTTATCAGATCCTTAGGGAAAAGGCTACAGTGGTATTTGCTGAGCTTTCCTTTCTTTTGTCTTATTTTCCCCATATATCTGGATGAAGAACAATGTCCTGCTTACGTCATTAAACCATAGAATCATAGAAGATTAGGGTTGGAAGAGACCTCAGGAGGTCATCTAGGCCAACCCTCTGCTCAAATGAGGACCAATCCCAACTAAATCATCCCAGCCAGTGTTTTGTCAAGCCAGGCTTTAAAAACCTCTAAGGATGGAGATTCCACCAGCTCCCTAGGTAACCCATTACAGTGCTTCACCTCCCTCCTAGTGAAACAGTTTTTCCTAATATCCAACCTAGACCTTCCCCACTGCAACTTGAGACCATTGCTCCTTGTTCTGTCATCTTCTACCACTGAGAATAGCCAAGCTCCATCCTCTTTGGAACCCCCCTTCAGGTAGTTGAAGGCTGCTCTCGAATCCCCCTTCATTCTTCTCTTCTCCAGACTAAATAAGCCCAGTCATCTGTCCTAGCCCACTAATCATTTTTGTTGCCCTCCACTGGACTGTCTCCAATTTGTCCACATCCTTTCTGTAGTGGGGAGCCCAAAACTGGATGCAGTACTCCAGATGTGGCCTCACCAGTGCCAAATAGAGGGGAATAATCACTTTCCTAGATCTGCTGGCAATGCTCTTACTAATGCAGCCCAATATGACATTAGCCTTCTTGGCAACAAGGGCACACTGTTGACTCATATCCAGCTTCTCGTCTACTGTGCTCCCTAGGTCCTTTTCTGAAGAACTTCCGCATAGCTAGTCGGTTCCCAGCCTGTAGCAGTGCATGGGATTCTTCTGTCCTAAGTGCAGGACTCTGCACTTGTCCTTGTTGAACCTCATCAGATTTCTTTTGGCTCAATCCTCCAATTTGTCTAGGTCACTCTGGACCCTACCCTCCAGCATATCTACTTCTCCGTGCAGCTAGTGTCATCCACGAACTTGCTGAGGGTGCAATCCATCCCATCATCCAGATCGTTAATGAAGATGTTGAATAAAACCGGCCCCAGGACCGACCCCTGGGGCACTCCGCTTGATACCCGCTGCCAACTAGACATCGAGGCATTGATCACTATCCATTGAGCCCGACGTTCTAGCCAGCTTTCTATCCACTTTATAGTCCATTCATCCAATCCATACTTTTTTTAACTTGCTAGCAAGAATACTGTGGGAGAGTGTATCAAAAGCTTTGCTAAAGTCAAGGTATATCATGTCCAACACTTTCTCCATATCCACAGAACCAATTACCTCATCATAGAAGGCAATTGGGTTGGTCAGGAATGACTTTCCCTTGGTGAATCCATGTTGACCGTTCCTGATAACCTTCCTTTCCTCCAAGTGCTTCAAAATGGATTCCTTGAGGACCTGCTCCATGATTTTTCCAGGGACTGAGGTGAGGCTGAATGGTCTGTATTCCCTGGATTCTCCTTCTTCCCTTTTTAAAAGATGGGCACTATATTTGCCTTTTTCAAGTTGTCCGGGACCTCCCCAGATCACCACAAATTTTCAAATATAATGGCCAATGGCTCTGCGATCACATCAGTCAACTCCCTGAGCACCCTCAGATGCATTAGATCCGGACCCATGGACTTGTGTATGTCCAGATTTTCTCAATAGTCCTTAACCTGTTTTTTTGCCACCATACTTGATGGATTTATTTCTACTTTCTTGTAGATTATGCTCACTCCTGGAATAGGGAAAGGTGTTTTTTTTCTGGTTTGTGGACCTTTCATGTACTACTAAAATGGGATATTTTCATCATTCTATATTTAGGTAATAGTTTCACCTCATGTGGCAATCATTGGTTTTTCAGAATAAAGATTTCAAAATGTGGTGCCCAAATGGTACCAACAAAATTTGTGTGCACTCCCATTTCACATGTACAGCCTTCATTTGGATATGGAAAAAACAGGCAATTGCAAACAAAAATACCTATTTGCTCATATAATAACCTGTTTTGCCAATGCTCGTACATGCAGGTATCAACTTCTGGAAATTTTGGGCTTACCATCTATGAATCCTGTGGGTGAAGCAGCAATTATGAGCACCCCCCAAATCCTCAAATATCTTTTCAATATTGCTACTGTTGCATGTAATTAAAGAAGACTGATTTAGAGTTGAGCTTATTATTTATTTTAATAATAAAAAAAGCTGGTTTTATATTACTTGGTGTCAAAGATGAAATCTTAACTAGGTTTTTGGCCAGTAGACTGTGGGTCCTTCTACCCTCTTTTTCCCCCTGCATGGTGATGAACAACAAATGCAGTCCCTGCACCTTACTGAATGAAGGGACTGCTCCTTGCTAATGCCCCATGAGGAGCAAGTCACCTCAAAAGGTGTAGGGAGGGTCAAGGAGAAGGCAGGGTCATGGCTCTCCAAGCTGCTCTGCAGTGGCCAGTCATGGAGAAGACTACCTGTTTCACCTTCCTTCGAAATGGTGCTCTAGGTCAGTGGTTCTCAACCAGGGCTCTGGGGACCACAAGCAGGTTTCAGAGGGTCCGCCAAGCAGGGCCTGCATTAGACTTGCTGTGGCCCAAGGCAGAGAGCTGAAGCCACACAGCATGGAGCTGAAGTCTGGGGTTCCAGGCCCCACCACCCAGGGCTGAAGCCAAAGTCTGAGCAACTTAGCTACACAGGGCTTCTTGTGGCATAGGGCCCCAGGCAATTGCCCTGCTTGCTACCCCCTAATGCTGATCCTGCCTTTTATATGCAGAAAAACAGTTGTTGTGGCACGGTTGGGCCATGGAGTTTGTACAGCATGGTGGGGGGGGGCTCAAAAAGAAAAAGGTTGAGAACCCCTGCTCTAGGTGAACTTCCCCTGGATCCTGGGGAGCTACGGGAGGAAGGAAAAAAATCAAATGCAAAACTACAAAATGGGAAATAACAGGCTAGGCAGTGGTAGTGCAGAAAACGATCTGGGGGTTATAGTGGATCACAAATTGAATATGAGTCAACAATGTGATACAGTTGCAAAAAAAAGGCTAATAATCAGGGGCGTATTAACAGGAGTCTCATATATGAGACATGGGAGGTAATGGTCTCTCTCTACTCAGAATAGGTAAGGCCTCTCCACTGGAGTATTGTGTCCTTTTCTGGGTGCCACACTTTAAGAAAAAGGTGGACAAACTGGAGAGACTCCAGAGGAGAGCAACAAAAATGATCTGATCTGTGAGGAAAGGTTAAAAGAACTGGACATGTTTCGTCCTGAGGAGAGAAGACTGAAGGGGGACTGATAACTGTCTTCAAATGTATTATGGGCTGTTATAAAGAGCATGGTGATCAATTTTACTCCATGTCCACTGAAGGTAAGGTGAGAAGTGATGGTCTTAAATTGCAACAAAGGACATTTAGGTTAGGTATTAGGAAAAACTTTCCAACTATAAGGGTACTTAAGCTCTGGAATAGGCTTCGAAGGGAGGTTGTGGCATCCCCCTTATTAGAGCCTTTGAAGAACAAGCTGGACAAAAACCGGTCACTTGGTCCTTCCTCATTACAAGGGGATGGACTTGATGACTTCTCAAGATCCCTTCCAGGCCTACATTTCTATGATTCTATGAAAATGCCTCTTGGTGTTTTCTTACCTGCTGAGAAGGCGTAGTTCTGCACTGACCTCACCATGGGTCAGAATTAAATTGCCATAATCTGTGTGGGTTTTAAAAAAACAATATCTGACCGAGTACTAGGCCTTGCGGTGTGCTCTTCTTTGCCAGGATGAACAGCTTCTCTGCACTCCATACTGTATTCCAGGGGCAAGTCTGAGGGCTTAAATCTTGGTAAACATAACTGTTTATATTTATTTTTCAAATAAACCATATCAAGCAATGACAAACAAACTGTAAGTGATAAGTAAGTCAACAGCTCATGGTATCTCCCTGAACCACAAATATTAGGAAAGAAATTATTTCATGGAATGTTATTTGAAGAAATGATCAATGTTTTCAATTCTAATTTAAGCTTCTGATGGTATGATTCAAACATTAACATGCCAGCTGCTTTTGAATGTTCCAAGTGGTGTTTCTTGGAGCATTGTGAGCAGGTGGCATTCCCACCCTGCTCCAAATAATGTTTACATATGCTGTGTAGAAGGGCTGGCCTACCCACAAACATACACTTAAATAACTAAATCGGTTTTAATTCACTCATTTTGTTATTTTGGCAAAAATCTCTATGTGCCCCCTCCCATTTTTTCCAGAATGCAGTGTACAGTAATTAGATAGTATCCCTTTAAATAGCATGGGAGGCACTTATAAACTATCTTCTATTGCAGAAGCCACCAGAACCTAACAATGCAGCAGTGTATATATGTAGCTAGGTTTAGAATGTTTACATATAGTTGTTTAACATGGTTATTTAGAACCCCACTGTGTCAATGTAGTTTCTTCATATTCTGATTGTTGGATAGAGAGCAAAAACACAACATGGATTAAGAGTGCTCTATTTCGATTTAGCTTGTCTTTTTTTTAACCAATTTACCAATTGATATAGTGCACTCTTAATCCAAAAGAAGAGCATCCACCACTGAGACTTGCACCAGAAAACAGCATAGGTAAAAAGGAAAATAGGAGGGGAGGGGGATTCATGATTTCCACGAATATCTCAATAAAGCTAAGCCAGTGTGAACCTGAATATAACCATTCAAAATCCACAATAAAAATAAATTCAAATCCTCAGAGGAGACATTTGGATAATTTAGTAGAAATACAAAGGTCCTTTATCCTGTTTTGTTTCTAGGTGAGGTCCTACAAGACAGTTTCTTTCCTACAAGAACGAAATAAGATGGTAGAAATTTGCCTTCAGAAAGGAAAACACAATGATTAGTTAGATGAAGGCTGGGAAAGAAGAAAAAAGTGTGTGTGTGTGTGTGTGTAAAACAATATGTTTATTCCCAACAAATAAACAACACGTTTTGAAATAAAAATCAAAGGTAATTTATTTTTATACACCTGAGCACAATGCCACATTATTTTTTACATTGGGAGCTGACACCTTCTGCAACTGGAGACTCACCGGTGCTAAGTTGTACTGACTAGAGATGACCAGAAAATCTCAAACTTTTTTCTGTTGAAAAACAAACATTTCCCCAGATCTAGGTATGGAAAGTCCAGAGCATCTTCTCTACAGTCAGTTTAGGAGAGATAGATCATATGCTCATTTCACCATTTAAGCAACCCCCTTAAATTTCCAAAGGTTTGGGTTGTTCCCAGCCCCTTCCTAAAACTGGGGATGTATTATATTAAAACAGTTAGATAATCACAATGGTCCCTTCTGGCCTTAAAGTCTATGAGTCTATGAATTTTACATAGATATGAATGAATTTAGCACTCATGAAAATGAAGTAATAATGGCTGGATTAATCCAGGCAGAGTGTGGGCAAACTTCCCCACAGATCTCTGCCAATGAAGCTTCATCCCAACATGCAATAACTTCTCAGCTATTCAAGCTCCAGATGTTTTCTGAGCAGAGACTGCTCATGACTGCTGATATAAATAAATGGCTCCACGAATGAGGCCACCTAATGACCTTGTGCTAAATTTGAATTAAGAACTCCAGAATCTAGTATATTGATCCACTGTGTTATGGCAGTCTCCTAACCCCCACATTCATGGTTAATGATGGATGCACAACGTTGGAAATAGTTTTACACACCTGAAACAGAACAATTTCTAGCTTTCCATTCAAGCAGTCATTGAAAATTTTCAAAGCACTATCAAAAGAGCAAATATTCTTTGTTGCTGATGCACACAATTTTTGTGCAGTGACCTTTTTTGTCCATATTTCATGCCCCCTTGACCTTATCAGAACCCTGCCTCCAGCTCTCTGTGAATGAGGAAACATTAGTAGAATTTTAGTGACAATGAAGAGAAATGCTGTTCTTTTTGTCATCAGCCAAATGATATTCAATACCTTTATCCACAAGCTGGAAGAAAATATAAAATCATTGCTGGTGAAATTAGCAGAGGACAAATTGGGGGAGCAACAAATAGCAGCAGAAAAAGATCACGTATATTGACAGATCTGCATCACTTGGTAAGGTCGGCCCATTTACATCTGATATGTTTTCATGCAGTTAAAGGCAAGCTCATACATTTAGGAACAAGGAATATAGTTCACACTTATAACATGGAGGACTGTATCCTGGAAAACAGTGACCAAATGGTTTGAGGTCTGTAAAGCATGTCTTGCAGTGAGAGACTAAATAAGTTCAATCTATTTAGTTTATCCAAAGAAAGTTAAGAGGTTACTTGTTCACGGTCTACAAGTATCTACACGGGGAAGAGATTTCTGATAGGACAAGGCTCATTAGTCTAGCAGACACTGGTTAGAAGCTAGACAAATTCCCACTAGACATAAGGAGCAAATTTTTAACAGTGAGGGCAATTAGCCATTAAAACACCTTATGAGGGGATGTGGTGGATTCTCCATTATTTGAAGTCTTGAAATCAAGGCTGGATATCTCTTTGGTCTTAATGTAGAAATTATTGGGTGAGGTTTTTTGGCCTATGTGATGCTGAAGATCAGATCATAGTAGTCCTGTCTGGCCTTAAACTCTATGACTATATTACATTGAGGCCGATTCTAGAAGAGAGCACTTGCTCCAATCATAATGATTTAATTTAAATTCATAGTTGAAAATTGTGGAGATGGAGTTCATTTCAGTTTAACTTTCTAGAAACTACGTGTCTACATTTTGTATTTGATGACATAGAATTTGATTGTGTAGCTCATTTACAGGTCTAATGGTATTTCTGTGAATTTATACTGTGGGACCTTTGCGGCATACACTCTCCAATCTTACTTTATTTTTCTGTGTAGTTATATTTTACCTATGATCTCTCCTAAATTTCTATGCTAAATTAATTGCCCTGGAAGAGTAAAAACTCTTTGGACTGTGATTTTTATTTAGAAAAGGAGTAGATTATCAACATTAATGCTAGACCATTATTATTTTTATGATTAACTTCTAAAGGTTTTAAAAACGTTACCAGACACCTATTAATCCAAAGCACTAAATGTACTAGCCAGAGGCCAACACTAAAGATTGGACAGAGAATCAATGAGATGAGAGTGTGATGGGTTGGGTCACAGAAACCCCCTTTGGGACTGCCACCCAATGTGCCTAGACTACCTCTGAGCCCGTTGTCCCTGCCAGCTTGGGACTTCAGTACCTTGCCTTGTTTGAGCCAGACACACTTGCTTGCTGCAAACACAGATCCAAGTCTGAACCATGTTCCCCATAAGCTGCAGACTTAACTGAATACTGCTTAAGAAGTGCTCTCCAGCACTCAGATATCCAGCTCCCAATGGGGTCCAAACCCCAAATAAATCTGTTTTACCCTGTATAAAGCTTATACAGGGTAAACTCATAAATTGTTTGCCTTCTATAACACCGATAGAGAGATATGCACAGCTGTTTGCTCCCCCAGGTATTCATACTTTTATTAAATATAAAAAGTAGGATTTAAGTGGTTCCAAGTAATAATAGACAGAACAAAGTAAATTACCAAACAAAATAAAACAAAACATGCAAGTCTAAGCCTAATACAGTAGGAAACTAAATGCAGGTAAATCTCAACCTCAGAGATGCTCCAATAAGCTTCTTTGACAGACTAACCTCCTTCTAGTCTGGGTCCAGCAATCACTCATACCTCCGTAGTTACTATCTTTTGTTCCAGTTTCTTTCAGGCATCCTTTGGGGTGGAGAGGCTATCTCTTGAGCCAACTAAAGACAAAATGGAGGAGTTTCCCAGGGGCTTATATAGTCTCTCTCTTGTGGGTGGAAACCCCTCTCTCCCCCTGTGTAGAATTACAGCTACAAGATGGAGTTTTGGAGTCACATGGGCAAGTCACATTGTCCATGCATGACACAGTTCTTTACAGGCCGACGCCATTGTCCACAGACTAATTTGAAAGCTCAGATGTGGATTGGCATCTATCAAGGTCCAGTGTTAGCCAAGTACTCCCAATTACTTGAATAGCCCCTTCACACTATGTTGACCAGATTTGCCTTAGGTGATTCCTACAGCAAACACTTTAAATACAAGCAGAGAGCCAAAGCTCATAACTTCAGATATAAAAATGATACATGCATATGAATAGGATGAATACATTCAGTAGAACATAACCTTTGCAAAATATGATACATGGCATATGTAGCATAAAACATATTCCATTTATGTCATATTTACATTCATAAGCATATTTCTATAAAGCATTATGGGGTGCAACGTCACAGAGAGGTTCACCAAACCCAGGGCAAAGGCCTGGTTAGAAATCAGTGAAAGTTAGGAACCCAATTGCCAGGACTAAGAAACTTTCTCAGGCAGTGCCTTAACCACAAAGTTTGGTCGACATAAATTATGTCGTTTTACAGTCACCAACTTTTGTATGTCTTCAGGAACATGCACACTTGGCTGCTTGCATCAGTGCTGTATGTCCTCACCATGAGTGGTTAGGTCAATAGGAAATGCACTGGTCCATGGGTAGGTATCCCAGGGTGCCCCATGCTATTGCCAGGAGCACTTTCTTGTGGGACATTTTCACAGTGCTTTGTGTGATACTAGTAATTAGCCCAGAGATTTCTGGGAACTGGGGTCAAGTTCCCACAATCCCACTTATGCCAATTGTAATGCTTATTTTGTTTAACAATTTTTGTACTATCTTTAAAATTCCCAAAGTCCCATATGCCATTTTTTGGGGGGTGAGGGGTAAAGAGAGCAGGACCAAGGAATTTGTGCATGGATTAGAAAAGTTTCTCAGTACAGGGTCTTTTGACATTTAGCTCAATGACATTCTGCAACATCTGTGTTAGTTGCCTGAGGAAACCCATAATGTCCTGGTGCACTTCCTGTTGTACTTCTTTGTCCCTTTGCCTTTTCTCCAGCAACTGCTCTCACCCTTCCTGATCCTTCAGCCATTCAGCCCCTCCAATCCCTGTGTTTACAGTCAGCAGGTGTAGAGGATGGGAGGATCTTAGAGAAGATACCTTCCCTGGTCGTCTTCCTTCTTCTTTGATCTGGTTCAGACCTTCAGCGGGCATGGAGGAGGCACCTTTCAAGGCCACCATGACAGTCTGCTGATAAAAAAAACTAGACAGATACATAGTTAGCATTAAAGCCACAGTGGAAAGGGAATGAAATCTCAAAGCTCCCTCATATTCTTCACATAAAGACCTTTTATCAAAAGGGCTAACTGCAACTTTGGCTGTGGAGCACCTTGTTACATCACCTCTCTGCAGCTCAAGTGACAGTGAGTACAGACTAGTAGTGGGAAAGGGGAGGATCTGTTGCATGGGAGGTCAGATGCTGGGCTCTCCTGGGTATGAGTATAGAGAAAGTGCAGTGAGTACTGCCAATTTTTTCATAGACAGTGGTGATTTTGGCTGGTAGCTCACTCCTGAGGGTGACAAAAGCCCAGAGAGCACAGCTGCTGTTGGCATCCTGAAGCCACCAGGCCCAAATGTTGATAGCCCGTTTGCTGTAATGGTGACAGCTAATCTCATAGAATCAAAGGACTGGAAGGGACCTCGAGAGGTCATCTAGTCCAGTCCCCTGCACTACTGGCAGGACTAAGTATTATCTAGACTATTCCTGACAGGTGTTTGTCTAACCTGCTCCTAAAAATCTCCAGTGATGGAGATTTCACAACCTCCTGGGCAATTTGTTCCAGTGCTTAACCACCCTAACAGGAAGTTTTTCCTAATGTCCAATCTAAACCTTGCTGCATTTTAAGCCCATTGTGTCTTGTCCTATCCTCAGAGGTTAATGAGACCTCCTTGTACCAACCTTTTATGTACTTGAAAACCGTTACCATGTCCCCTCTCAGTCTTCTCCAGACTAAATAAACCCAATTTTTTCAACATCCCGGAGTGATATGGGAATGACTCTTATTGCAGGGGATGAAATAACCCCACCATCTCTGGCAACATTCGGGAGAGGATGGCAGAGTATCTCCATGGAAGTTTCATCGAGACTATTCAAGAAGATAAAAGGAACATCCCTGTTCAGATAAACAAGTACTCCACATGAGGAGAATTGTTTTCTCCCCCACCTAGCCCAACAAGTCAAAGAAAGGAAAACTGAACACCACCTCTAATTCTTCCTTCTACCTCTAGCCAAGCACAGGACAGTGATCTGTTGTGGACTGTGTAATTTGGAAGTACAGTGTGGCTGTGGACACTTTGCGAGAGCCAGGTGCAGAAACCTCTACAGGGCATAGCGAATGGGGAGCTCTTTGTAACTCCACCGGAGATGAGCAAGTATTGTTTGTTTCCCTTTTTGGGGACTAAATCATGACTTCCCTCCCTGTCCCTGTCCTCCTTCTACCTTTAGCCGAGCACAGGACAGTGATCTGTTGTGGACTGTGTAATTCGGAATGCTACACTAATATGTTTGAATTCATTCCCTAACATACAGTAGTTGATTGAAGTGGCAATCACGTATGCATTGCAAAGCATTAACTTTAATTGCATTCCCAGCACTGGTTTTAAGTTAAAGTGACTAATCAAAAGTCAAGGCTTTTGTTCTTTAAATGTGTGGCTGGGATGGGTGCCATTTTTAAACAGAAGGAGGACAGGGACAGGGAGGGAAGGCAGGATTTAGTCACCAAAAAGGAAAACAAACAATACCTATAAGGAATAATCATCTAGACACTTACCTGAACTCCCTTCCTCTTCATCACTGGGCTCATCTGGTGGGACTTGCTCATCTCTGGTGGAGTTACAAAGAGCTCCTGGCTTGCTGCATGGTGTGGGTCCCCATTCGCTGTGCCCTGCAGGGGTTTCTGCACCTGGCTCTCGCAAAGTGTCCATGGTCACACTGGGAGTGCTGGTGGGATCCTTGCCAAGTACAGCCTGCAGCTCATTGTAGAAGCAGCAGATCTGCAGGGTGGTCCCAGGTTTGTTGTTATCTTCCTTCACTTTCTGATGTGGCTGTTGAAGTTCCTTGGCTTTCAGCGAGCATTACTACTCATCCCTGTCATATCTCAGGTTTAGCACCCCTGTTCAATCTGTTCCTTAGGCTGCTCCTTAGCTCGGCTTGCACAGCTTCTTTTCCCCACAAGCGAAGGCGATCCAGGACTTTCTCTCCTGCTCCAAGCAGGAGCACATCTAGGTGTAGCTCTCTGTCTGCACTGAGCTTGACATGGCCTGGGGGCGGAGGAGGGAGCTATTACATGGATGAAATGGGCCACTTATGTCAGCAGGAGACAAATTTTGGAGTGAGTGCATGCAACACCAAGTTGAAGTAAGTTGACTTAGGTTGACCTAGCTTGTAGTGTAGACCAGGCCTCAGACTTTCCACTCCACAATCTCCTGAGTCCCGACTACTGCAGTGACTCTACCCATCTCCACTCTACGTTTCTTGGGTCTTCTTTCTCTGTGGTTTGCTTAAGTGCCTGTATCTTTCCTGCTTATAGCAGCAGCCAAATTAAAAGGACATGGTTTTGGCTAGCTTTGCCTCTGCTTACAGAATGCTGAATAGCATTAGTGAAAACTGGCCTGAGTCTTCCTACCATCATTCTGCTGCTTCTTGCAAAATCTGTGAGCCGCAGCAGAGACACTGGAGCAGTCTCCTTGCAGACGCAGAAAGGCATCACTGTACTTTTTCAAAAAGCAAGAAAAGTAATTATATTTACAATATTAAAAGCTTACATTTGGGATAAATTGATGCCTTAGTCCCCACCTCACCCAGGGGAAGCTTCCTACTTGCATGCAGTGAATGGTCATGTGAAATTTTCAAGACCTGATTATTTTTACTGTGATGTTCATTTCAGTATCCGATGTAATGACATGGAACATCACCACATTCAAATAGCTATGAAGAGGTTAAGCTACCCTTTACTCTGAAGCTATATTGATTAGAGAAAAGGATCTGAACAAACACAGGAGGAATTTGGCATTCATGACTCATAACACTTGTAGAGGGATTGTAAAGTTCTATAAAATATAAATGGATGTGTCACCTTTTTGGTTAATTAGACATAATCTGTGACTGCCTAAAACCCTGAAAAAGAGCCTTCCCTCTTTCTCCCCCTGCTATTTGGGATGCTAAAATAGCAACTAGATTTGGCTGCTTATATAGAAGTATTAAATGTATTTCATTTGAACAACTGTCTGAAAAACACGATATCCCACGCTCCCACTTTTCCCGCTATTTGCCAATTTGTAATTACAGTATGTAAATACACAGCAGAATGGGCCTTTGGTTAATCAAATTGATTTAATTGCTGAATCCCTGCAGATGAATGTGAATGGAGTCTTCTCTTCTCTCATTTTTTGTTGGCAAAACATAGCCACACACTTGATAAAAATCCCACCAGAAAGGGGGATGGAATTTGAATACCTTTCATAGAGGATTATTGGTGGGACACCTGTAGTCAGGTTAAAAGAACTTTAACAATTCAGTTAATTCCCTATAATTTTATACATAGGACTTATATATTATTATATACCCCAGAGATATTGAATTAATTAGACCCTTGTAGCTAATCATTGTGTATTACATGCCCATTTTCTATGGAAATGTAGCAGAGTTTTTATTTTACTGCATTACATTATTAAATGACAGATGCAGTAACTAAAAAGAGAAGTTAGCAAGAGGTCCACAGATATACTAATTAATTTATTATGTGGATATAAAATTGGATGTGTTATAGTGTTCAGAGGTTCATTGATGGTATCACTTTTAGCACTAGACATTGGAATCGTAATATTATGCTGATCATTTTTGGTGGGTGAAGGCAGAATATGATGGACAAAGAAAGATAGAGGATGAAAGCCTGAAGATGGTTTTGGCAAAACATAGACAGACTTACTGTTTTGTGGTTTTATGAGTAGATAGAAAATATTTAGACCACACAGAATGAGTTTATGCATCTACACTCGGTGACAATAGGGATATAAATGAAACAAAACTAATTTTGAACAATATAACCAGGACTTGGCACATTCTCTTGTCAGTAGAACAGAGGGACCACATTTTTATATGCAATAACATTATACTTGCTGACAGGCTCCATCTTTTGTGATTTGGGGATGGCAAGGGTGTGTTGTTTGGGGGTGGCGGGTTGATCCTGTACTCTGCTCTGTCACCCTCAATAGAGAGGAAGCATTGTTCAGTGGCTGAGGTACTAGCCTATGACCCAAGAGAACTGGATTCAATGCCCTCTTTTGCCACAGATTTCCTTTGTGACCGTGGTGGGTATATTAGTGAGGCCTGAATTCACAGGAGTTAGGTGCCTGAGTACTAGGTTTAGAGTTCACTACAATTCACAAACTCCCACTCGCCCCTGTAGGTTGCTGAATGCACCTAAGTTTCTGCCTCTGAGCACGGATACTGCTGCCTCCTTCTAGGTGTCCAGGCTCTTGCCTAAACCCCAGACCAATCCACAAACTGAAGGAAGATAGGCATTCATCCACCTAAGGTGTGTGGGGGCCTCAGAGGCGCTTACTGTGCAGACAAATTCACACAAAACTGCTGGGGAGATTACCCTGATTACTTTTCGCCCAGTGCTTAGGTAACTCACTTGAGGTGTGGGAGTCCCCTCGTTCCAGTCTCCACTCCCCCTGAGTGGGAGAAGGGATTTGAAGAGGGAACTTCCATGTCTCAGCTGAGTACACTAACCACTATACTTCAGGATATTCTGATGAGAGTTGTATGCTAGCTCACTCTCTCTCTCTCTCTCTGGTGCCCCACGCCCTGCCCTGCCCCGCCCCAACAGCTTAAAGAGTGACAGAGAAGACGTATGAGAATGACTCTGTAGCCTGGTAGTTAGTGCACTTACTTGGGAGATGGGAGATCCAGGACCCGCTCATGGGTCTTTAATTATTTATTAAAATAATACTGAAACAACTTTAATACAAGAGACGGAGGGAGCCCCATGTCAGAATGCTCTATAGCTCAGCAGCATGGGCACTCACATGAGCAGCAGCAAAGAACTCTTCAAATCTCTTATTCTCTTTGAGTAGAGGGAAGGCTTGAACTGAAGGTCTCCCACACCCTAGCTGCGTACCCCAACCACTGGGCTAAAAGTTCTTAGGGAAGTGGTTTCCTCCTCCTTCTCTTGAATTACTTCCCTTCCCTTTCCATTTCCAGTGATTTGCTAACAGCATAGTAAGCATCTAATGCCAAGACAGGGTCTGCAGCTGAGAATCCCAACCACAGCCAGGCACTATCTGCAAGACACAGATGGGGCTTAGCACCCACCCCTCTCATTGATATTTCTTATTGGCTAGCTTAGGTGGATCTACACATAGCATCCTGGCTTTTGTGAATTGCAGTCTAAGGTGCCTATTTCTTCCCATTCTTTCTATAGGGGCTTAGGTGCCTAGCTCAGACTTTGTGAATCACAGGGGTTTTATAAGTGCCTAAAAGCTAGGTGTTGTGATGCTTAGCTTTACAATTCTTATCTATTCTTGTGCATTCAGGCCTTAGTCACTCTGTGCCTTGGTTTCCCTTCTGTGGAATGGAGATAATTACGCCAATATCAGGCTAAATGAGGAAAAATAAAGATTGTGAGATAGATACTATGCGGGCCATAGATAGACATCAAACCAATCTTCAAGTCAGGCAATTAAATGAAGATAAAAGCAAGCACATACCTCTCAAATTCCCCGTTGTATTTAAGCTAAGGCCATTGGGTAAGCAGAAGAATATATATATGTAACCCTTCTGCCAGGATGAGTTGACAGCAGCAAGGGCCAGGTTCAGTACATAGGGGTTCCCTTCTCAACAACGCAATGCAAAACCGGCTCGAGCCCCCACCTAGTAACATGGGAAAATCCTATACACACCCCTGGGCGCCTCGAAGAGGCAATACTTCCCCTCTCGCAAGCACAGAGCCTCGGTCTAACAGAAAAGCTTTAATAGCAGCAGGTAAACAACACCAGCCTTAAATTGGGGAAAACACCGCAAGTAGGATCCATAAACCAAACTGTGAGCAAGACCCACCCCAGCCAATTGGGCCATGTCCTGTCCCTTGGGTTCTTGAGTCCAGCAACCCAAAAGTCACCCAAAGCCCCCAAAAGTCCAAGAACTCAAAAGTCCAGTCCCAGAGTTCAAAAGTTCATCTGCAGAGTGCTACACGCCACCCACCTGGGCAGCAATGGGGAGGGGAGAGGTAAGGGGCACCTTACGTGGCGTGAAGATGATTGCCTCACCCCTCCGTGGGGCTTTGCTCTGCTCCGCCAACCATCTCACGGGCTGCTCTGCTCCGCCAGCTGTCCCGCAAGCCGCTACAGCTGTCCCCAGAAACTACTCCGCCCCGCCAAAAGCGTCGCTCCACCAGCCATCCTGCAAGCTGTTCCGACTGCCCCCACAAACTGCTCCGCTTTGCCAGCAGTGCCACACCATCAGCTGTCTTGCCAGCTGCTCCACCAGCCACTCAGCAATTTATCTTCAGGCTCCCCCACTACTTAACATAGTGCTCAGCAATTTCCACGCATAAGACTTTTAGCAATTTCAGCTTGTTAGGGGAGCCCTAGTGCTCATTTACACTGTTAGCCCAGAGTGATTTTAATTCAGCAGCCTGAAACCAGACTCTCAAGGAACTTGACATTAGCTCTGATAGTCCACAGTGGAGCGAGGACAAGGTGCAATCGGTGTCTCAGACCCTCACAAGCGGCCTACACCACCAGGAATACCTGTCCTCAGCCCCTCTCAATTCATTGGGCTTTGGAACCCATGTCCCTTGGCTGGCAAGTGCTGCTTAGCTAATGGTGAGTTCCCCTTTATCCTGACAAAAGGCCAAGTACAGCTCCACTGTCCATGATTTACATAAGCAGTATAACAACAGTTTATTCTTCCTGCCCCAATAACAGAAATTCCTGCCCCAATACAGAAAACTGGGGATCCTACAGCAGCCCAAAGTGCCCATTTGGGCCACTATCGTTTGTACCAGGCGGGGTGGGTGTGCCTATGCAAATGAAATCAGCCCCTGGAGTGCTTTGCCATGACTCACCACCAGATGTCAGGGTGGAGCTCATCCTGACTCTGCTTACATCTATGCACCATATTTAGTTACCAGATTCCAAAACAGATTTGTTAGTTTTGTGAAGATGGCAGAGGAAGGTGGAACACCAGAACACTAACCATCTCTGGAGCTCAAAAGATGAAACCCACCCACCCATAATCTCAAGATACACACCCAAACAGTCCCAAACCAGCAAACGTACACTCAGTCCTAGCCGCAGCCCCTTAATGAAATTAAATAAATAATATTATGATCATCAGGGTGTGGGAGCTTAGTGCCAGCACTGCAGGTATACAATTTGAAAGAAACACACTGTACTACACTAGATTGTGTCAGGTCCAAACTTCATTGGCCCCATTCATCTCCAACATTTTATTAAAGTAGTCTCAGGCACATAGCAGTGGAACTGACTCATTATTGCTTTTTTAGCATCTCAAGAGGATAGAACTGGCATTATAAAATATTTCAGCAAGCAGGTCTTTGTACATTATTTACAATGAGATCTCCTAGGTGCTGAGTTCTTTTGCAAATCTGGCCACTCTAAGTGTCTAAATGGTTGCTGAATTATTTTGAAAATATGGCTATATTAATGATTTACCAAAATTCCTCTGCATTCACTAATAAAATCGCTGTAAATTCATTGCAAGCATTTTAGCCAAGTTTGAATTTAGCTTTCTGAAACAGCGCTTTTTTGGGGCTATTTTGTTGGTTTTCCAAGTATTTCTTCAGTGATAATTTGCTCCATCTTATATGCAATTGGCCTAACTAGCAACCAACAATAGCACAGGTTTGCATTAAAGGCCTCATCCTGAGAAGTTCCTGTTGCCTCTGACTAGATTTTTAAAACACGAGAGTTGTGTAACAGGGTTGCATAGTCGAGGCATAAGGTTGCAGGCCTCATTGGCTGAATTATCCTCTTACCAGGTGCTTAAACCTTGAATTAAGGGATGGTCTAACTACAGATGAGTTGTATTATCAGGTGGATTCAGTTAGCTCCAGGATATAAGAGGAGTGGAGCCCCATGGTAGGAAAAGAAGTGTAGAAAGTATGAAGGGGAAGCTTTAGAAATAGTCAATTTTATAGAAAAGTGTTAGCTGAGGGCTGTAGTATTGTTACTATTTTACCAGCCAAACACCCAGAAAGGGGTAGGTTTAGATTTTGAGTTTGTGTATGTATTCTATCAAGACTAGATCTTAATCTTGATCTGCTTCAAACAGATATGGAAAGAGCAATAGAGCCACCTTAACTACTCCTAGGACTAGTCACCCTTGACCTACACTGGGGGGAGGGATAGTTCAGTGGTTTGAGCATTGGCCTGCTAAACCCAGGGTTGTGAGTTCAATCCTTGAGGGGGCCATTTAGGGATCTGGGGCAAAAACTGGGGATTGGTCCTGCTTTGAGCAGCGGGTTGGACTAGATGACCTCCTAAGGTCCCTTCCAACCCTGATATTCTATGATACACTGATTCTTATTTTTGTCCTTTTTCCCAGCAATCTCTGCTATACCTTTCACAAATCTGGTGTATGCTCTGAAAGTTTTTTGCATTATTTTTTGATGTATGCAAAAAGGAACTAACTCTGTGTTACACTCACAAACCAATGTGTGGTCTAGAGCCTTTAATATTGTGTTAATATATCCTCTAATATCAAAGAAAATACAGATTGCTATAGAAATGTTAAGGAGGTTAAGTGTCTGCACCAAAGCACTTCTTTGTATGCTTAAATGCAAATAATTGCAAGTTACTTCACCTGTTAGCAAAAATAAATGTATAAAGGTAAATAAAGTTTCACATATAATGCATCATTAGCCATAGCTTCTTTCAAGGTCAGCAGCTGTGACTAGAACACTGATTTAAATGATTGCAGTACCCTTTCCTAAGATTTAGTCTCAAGCTACAGCCAAACTTCTATTCTAAACAAAATAAAATTCTTTACATAGCTTTAGTATTTGCTTCATGTGATGACTACCTTTTGGGGTATTATTAAACTCAATCAGAATGTTTCTCAGTTCGCAACTGTATGCTGTGGCTTTCTGCTGAGACTAATGAACAAAGTTTCATAATGTCAGTTTGTGACTATGTGATGACGGTTGAAACTTTAGAATGCCTTTGCTGATTATCAGAATCATAGTCTAACTAAAAAAGCTTACAGCGTCTGCAAATTCAAAGGAAGAAATCAGCTTACTATGAAAGTGTTGCAGGGAGCATCCTGAAGCAAAAGCACTTGAGAGCTACTCTTGTGTTGGAGTACAGTCCCAAATTTAAAGACATAGAGAAATGGAAATATAAAGCTCTAGCTCTTTACTCAGCTTTGTGTAAGAAGCACTTATGAACAAATCAACTACATTTACACTGAAAGAAACCATTTATACAGTGCATCACTTTGCAGTGCTGCATATTCTTCTTTCTGCTAGTGAACCTTTTCTATAGAAGTACGTTGTTCTGATGCTTGACCTAAATCAAATACACACATACCATTAAACCACCTTTCCTTTTTTGGTAAGTTGGTAGGCCATGATTTATCAAATGCTTCCTTCTGAATCCTTGTTCTTTATTTCTACTCTTTCTGCCTTTTCTGTCCTTGGAGTCTCTGACTCTGACTTACAATTGCCAACTGTGCATCGTGATCATTACCATCCTCATCCAATTTGTTGCTAGTTGTGTCTTTGAGAATGAATGTTGGAGCCATGCTGAAACACTGGAATAAACTGCCCAGGGAGGTTGTGGAATCTCCATCTCTGGAGATATTTAAGAGTAGGTTAGATAAATGTCTATCAGGGATGGTCTAGACAGTGTTTGGTCCTGCCATGAGGGCAGTGGGCTGGACTCGATGACCTCTCGGGGTCCCTTCCAGCCCTAGAATCTATGAATCTATGAAGTTACTCCTCAATAGGACACTATGGGCCAGGCAGTGCTATTCATGAACACTGGCAGATTCTTGCCTTACAGAGAGCACACACAAACAATATTGATAAGTATTTTACTTATAAGTACATTCATCTTACAGTGATGAAAATTGATTAGACAAGAGAAGAGCTGTGACTTCTGCTTTTGTGTTCATTATTTCGTTACTTCCAGCCCCTCACCACATTTGTCTGTGGTCATCTGTCTGTTAAACCCTGTCAGACACCAAGATTGTAAACTGTCTGGGGCAGGGAATGTCGTCTTTGTTACTACTACAATGGATCCCTGTTCCTTCATTTGGGTTGCTACTATAATACAAATAAATCATAATAGTTCTGAAGGGGGAAAGGATTTCTGACACAAGCTTTTGCAAACCTGTTTAGGCTTTCAGCAGCCTTCCTTGCCATGCCTATAACATTTTTTTAAATTTTCCCAATTACTGTCAGAGCAGCATTTTCGTGTCATTAATTTTTTCACCCTTGAGCAGTGAATGTTGCAATGCCACACTTACCTACTCTTGAGGTGAGGAATGTAGGGTATGTATAGCTATATGCCACGGTGAAAGGTGCAGCCTCATCCTCTCCACCTGCAGTGCGGACAAACATTCCAAAGAGTAACTTCCCTGAACCAGCACAGATGCAGCTGCCACCCTGGTCACAAAACCCAAATTTCCATTGTCTGTCAGAGACCTGGTAGAGATCTACTCAGGTAATTTTAGTCTTCCAGAGGGAAGATCTATTGTATGAAGTATTTTAGTGAGATTAGTAGAAATTTATGACTGAAGGACACCTTTATTTCTTATTCTTATTCTTTCCTTTAGTCTTTATAGCACCATTTGTTTTAAATGAGTGTGGGGGGGAGGGGGCTGTCTCAAATGGAATGCTAACGTTAGGTATGTTTCATCTTTCTGTGACTTGCCACATTGTCTTCCTTAACAAACTGTTAGTTGAAGATGTGGACAAGTTTGACTTAACAATATTGATATTCCCCTTTTCAATTTTTGTGTATTTGCCAGAAACAGATTTTCTGAACAATGTTAAAAACTACACTTTTGGCACAATGTGAAATTGGGCAGCCATGATGTTCCCATGGAAAAAAAATACACAAGATTTGGACCATTACATTTACAAAGCCTGAGCCTAAAGAAATGTGTGTGTTCCCTCTGTAGCTTTGCTCTATTCTGGAGCATATTTGAAGATTTCTGACTTCCTGGTAGGCAAGTGGTATATCTTGTGAATATCTTGTGAATATCCTTCCATTATTCATCAGCCTAGAAGAGAGTTTTTTTACTGATGATCATCCTGAAAAGCTCCTAACCTATTCACACTTTCTAAAATGTCAGTAAACTTTAACAGGTATGGAGGTTGGAGGTAGCATCAGTAGCTACTTGGGATAGAATTTATTCGATAAAATTTTTTTGTGGCAACAAAAATGTTTCACTTTTCATGAGAGAGGGCACTGAAAACAAGTTTTTTTTCTATAGTTCTGTTCGCAACGTGAATTTTCAAAGTGTCTACACCAAAGCTCCTCTTCACATACACTCTTCAAACCATTACACATTAGACCACACTTTAGAGGGCATATGATTGGAACTCATACTACTACATTTCAGCCAGCATGTCCTCTGATTGCCCGATGGACTGAGAAAACTAACATAACTGAAGAGAATCAATTTTTTTCAGTATTGCACACAAAAAGTACACCAAGATCTCAATTTCTGGTTGAGCTTGTTCCAGAAGCTGGCTCCCAGTGCTGGTAGGGAAAGGCAAGTCAGGATTTCACCCACTATTTCCAGAAAGTATTTGTGTCCAAACAAAACCCAATATGGAGAGTTATTTTACCGGTCAGCCAAAAAAAAACACCTCCTTGCATATTTCAAGGGAATATATCAAGTGCATTTCACATTTTCATTCTATTAGTTATGTTTCTTCCTCCCTCTCATTTTATTATGTGTGGCCACTTCTCTCGGTCTTCTGAACTTCAGCTGTTCTGTACTTCAGGAAATCTATAGTAATTATTTAAGAACCTAGAGGTTTGTCAAAGCAGTACAACTCAGCCATGTTTCTTGTAATATTTTTTCCATTATTGAAAGAAATGTTTGGAAAATGTATATGTATTGTGAAAACTAGAGATGAGCCAACAAGCCAGACTCAGCAGTTTGTGGATAGGTTAAGGCTTTCCAGCTACCTAGTCTATCTCAGGGTACTCGGGGACTGCAATTTTGGATGTCATAATTTTTCCAGCACCAGTAGCCACAGAAAGGGAGAGTTCCAGCAATAACATGGCAACCATGGGTCATGCTGGTTGGATGAAACTGGAACATTTTTCTCAAACCTTATTCCATGGTTGTTCTTATAGTTGATTTAAGACAGATTGCAGAGTGTCAAGTTAATAGCTCTGGGCACCCATAGCTATGGGAGCATACCTCATTTCTAATGACATATACACCGTAAGCACACAAACAAGTGAGCAAATTAATTACATGAACTCCAAACATACGGCCTGCTCCTCCTGAGACTTACCCACATGATTAATTCTCACCTGATTTCAGTGGGACACCTCACCTGAGTAATGCTTACAGATCTGAGTAAGGCATTGCAGACTGAACTCATACATGTTACACATACCGATGGATTTGTATTACTAAATAATATCAGATATGCAATGTGATTCTTTTATTCACCAGAAAACTATTGAGAAATGCACATCAGGGGCCTGCTCTGGTGCTCTTCTCTAAGGACAGTTAACTAACCAATTAACTTCTAGAGGAGATTCTTCTGAATAAGAAGTGGTGGAGCAGGTCTCTGTTTCACAGGAACAAGTAGCCCTGTATATCTTCAGCAGATAGAAATTTAAATCTGCCGTGCAGAAATACGTGGCTGTTTAAGTCTAGAGAAAGTACCTCAGCTTGTGTAAATACTCTCCAACAGGAAGTACTTTAGCTGCTTTGTGCAGAAATTTCAGGTCTGACAAACCAGGACTGCAAGAGCATACACAAAGATTCTTGAAATTAATCCTTCCTGATTTAAAGTAGAAGACAGCAATTTTTTTATTGAATCTTCCTACTGCTCTCAAATTATAATGTGCTTTACTAGATTGCAGGTCAGTCACACCAATCTGGAGGATATTATTTTTTTCACCTCCCCCTTCCCCCACTTATTCGTTCCATTCAGACAGCACTATTGATGAAGACCTCAGGAAAAAAATACCAGAGCCCAAGACACTTTGATGGCCTTTCCACTGTGTAATTATACTTACTCTTGATAACACTAAAGACATGCCTTATTGGTAGTGGCACAGGCTGCTTTCCTTTTCACAGAGAGATGGATTGTTTCTGCAGGCCTTGATGGCCTTCAAATTATCTGAGCACAGAAAAGAGAGCAGAGTGAATTTTATTTTAACTCATTTTATTTCTAAATTTATTTCCCCGTAGCTAGAAGGTGATGACTGCCCCAGCAGTCAAGTCAATTGTTATCTGTGGGACTTGATTATGTTTAGACCCAGTCTCTCATTTTGAGCAAGACACAGTTAATGAGGAGAGAAATGAAAAGTGCATTGAGTCACAGTGTGTTTGTGGTAATTTGTGACACATTCACTCTACTCAGTTCTTTGTTTATTCCTCCCCCCTAAGAGCTGGTCCTGTAGAAAAAGGAGCAGATAAGCGAATTCAGTGGTAGACAGTTAAGGGTGTTGAAAGTAATGAATCTATATCTCTCTATCTCTTTCCCCATTGTTGGCAGTAATTGGAGCAGTGTTCATCTATACAGTAAAATGCCAATGAAGCCCATCTTAACGAAACATCTTTTTTTCCATTATTTTGCAACACATTTTTCATTGACACCGCTAGTTTTTATTTTCACTCTGTGTCTTTTTTTAAGCTCTTCGCCACTTTTCTAAATAATAGTCCATTAAACAGTTCACAGTGTGTGTTCTGTACAAATGTAAAAAAGTGATTGGATGATACTAATTAAGGAGAGATTCTGTTTCCACTTACTGCAGATCAATGGTGGGTTACATTAAAGCTGCATATTTTTTTTGATGAGTTTAAACACAAAAGAACAGCTGTGCTAAATACATATTTCAAGGCATACAGGTAGGTCAAATAAATCTTTCTTTCTTTGCCTGTCTATTTTAGAACTACAGTAAACTGTAAAGGAAGAATAGTAATAAAATAAAAAGGCAAATTTCTCACTTCAGAATTTTTTTGTTTTTACTGGTGGCAGAAGAAACTTAAATCAGGACTAATAATTGTGGTGCTTTCAGATCTTGTTAGCTTTTAATTTACTCAGTACCATTCCCTGTGTTGATTTTAGTGTGACTCTTTTCTTCAGAGTTTCTCTACAAGTGCCATTTTTAGGCGCATCTCCTCTCTATTTTATGGCAACATTTGATAGTATGAAAAAATAACATTTAATATTGAAAGTCCTCTTTATGTGTTTGAGCCCATATTTTCTTCTTTAATCCTAAATCATTCTGTTACAAAATGTAACAAAAATCATCACAGAGAGATGTTTTCATATGCAGAGAAGAGCTGAAATTCATCCCAGTCAGATCAGTTAAAATAAAAGTGCTCCACTTGTTGGCACTCCTTGATCATCACAAACAACATTCTGAGAAAATTTACCTAGCTGTCTTCAAGTAATATAATGAATCCTGAACATATATGACAAGGAACTAAAAGAGAAAATGTGTTTCATTGGGTGTAAATATTTAAAAGCACAATACTATTTTAAAGCCAGTTCATTTTGAGTATCAAAGAATTTTAATTTATTTAATATTGGATACTATGGAACGATGACCCTGTTTTTACACAGACTATTTTACTATAAGAAGGGGTTCGCTATTGTCAGAATTATTTGAAACTTTCCCTGCATTCAAACATCCTGGGACCTTTATTCTAGCTTAGTATGAATAGAGGTGTATGTAACACGTGAGTTCCTCTCATGGGATTCCACTCTGCATATGAGATGGGCCAAAGAGGCTGTGTAAAGTAGCTTTGGTTTTGCAAAACAAAAATCAGAGCTGCTTCATATATACGTTTCACTTCATCTGAAGTACCAACATTCAGAGGTACAAGGTTATGATTTGGGTCCATCTCAACAATTCAGCTAATGCTGTGATTGATTTTTTTTTTTATTCCATAAAATCTTTATTCCATATTTAAATCTGAGTGCTATCAAGTACCGGAAAGTGTTTGTGTATACTTTAAGTATATGGGCCAAATGGTGCAAAATGCTTTCCAAACAGGGATGTATTTATTTTGAGAAAGTATTGCCAATGTGTGCCTGTGCCCTATTTGATCACAGCCTGTGAAGATTAGTCCTACCAGGAGCAAGAGTAACTTATGTGAGGGGCTATATTGCAGATTCAGGGGATGTACACACATAAACATGTAGATCATGCCACCTGACCCACCCCCACCTGCCTCATTCCACAATGTCCCACCCAACAAAGGGACAGGTGGCTGGCTTTTCCCAGGGTAATGTAAAACCAAAACAATGTCCTCTACATGGTATTTCAGTAATGTTCAGAGCATGTTTCCTTTACTCCTATAGCAATTATAGGTAAGGGCTACATTTTAGTTATGGGTATTTTTAGTAAAAGTCATGGACAGGTCACAGGCAGTAAACAAAAATTCACAACCTGTGACCTGTCCATGACTTTTACTATATACCCCTGACTAAAACTTGGGGTGGGACTTGAGGGGGCGGCCCTGGTGGTGCTGTGGGGAATGCGGCTGGGGGAGCGCAGCCTGGGAGGGGAGATGCTGTTGGGACTGGGGGTGGGGCAGCTTCCCTACCCAGCTCCTGGGAAGCGGTGACCTCCAGCTCTTAGCTCCACATGCTGCCTCCACTCCGTTCCAAGCCCCGGTTCTGCAGCTCTCATTGGCTGGGACAGTGGTGCCTGCGGGTGGAGATAGCACATGGAGCTAGGAGCTGAGGAAGGGGAGTTCCTGTCACCCTTCCGGGGAACCCTTCCTCCTCCCCCCCACAGGAATCCGTGACTTCCATGACCTCCGTGACAAACACGGAGCCTTAGGCTACATCTATACTTACGCGTCATGTCGGAGGAGTCCAATCGATCTTCTGGGTTCGATTTATCACGTCTTGTCTAGACGCGATAAATCGAACCAGGAAGTGCTCCCCCGTCGACGCTTGTAATCCTACTCCGTGAACGGAGTAGGCGGAGTCGACGGGGGAGTCTGCGCGCCGCGTGTGGACCCCGGGTAAGTACCTTTTCATTCAAACTAAGATACTTCGACTTCAGCTACGTTATTCACGTAGCTGAAGTTGCGTATCTTAGTTCGAATTGGTGGGTTAGTGTAGACCAGCCCTTAGTTATAGGGCTATAACACTTTAATCTAATTTCAGTTGTTGGGCTAGTGAGCACATTCTGGATGGTGTTGGTGGCCTGTGATACACAAGAGGTCAGACTACATGATCAGATGGTCCCTTCTGGCCTTAAACTCTATAACACCTTGGAGTGTAAATAATACGGTATTTCATTAGTGTCTATTTTTACTTTAGAAGAGTTTTTTGTTTGTTCGTTGCATATTTTACCAATGATGCACGCATGAGATGATTCAAAGGTTCATTAATTTTTAAGGCCAGAAGAGCTTACTGTAGGGTGACCAGATGTCCTGATTTTATAGGGACAGTCCCAACATTTGGGGGTTTGTCTTATATAGGCACCTATTAACCCCCATCCCCGTCCCGATTTTTCACACTTGCTGTCTGGTCACCCTAGCCTACTACATCATTTAGTCAGACCTCCTGTATAACTCAGGCTATAGGCTTTCACCCAGTTACTCTCGCACTGAAGACAACTTGTCTGACTAAAGCCTATTTTCCAGACAGGCATCCAGTCCGGACCAAAAGGCATCAAGATGAAGGGATTGCCGTGGTAAGGATACACTTTTCCCTCAATAAACTGTGGTTTAAAACCTACATAACTGAAAATTCATGCCACACATTGTTTTTATTGCTTTTTATTGAACTGCGTATATTAGAGATAGAAATGCCATTTTGGATTAGATTTTACTTTGAGGTTTTCTGTGCATGTAAGACCCACATGTACAAATTCTGGAAATCTCTTTTTAAACATCTTGCTTATCATCAATATTCTCATAGTAATTTCTACAGGGAAACTTTTTCTGGCATAATTCATTAAAAATTAATCAACCCATTTCTGTGCAAATCTCTATGACATGCATCCTTTGATGCAGTGAGTGCTGAATAGTCTTTGCTTTACTATAAAGTGACACAAGTGGAACTTTCTAATTGGCTTTCAGTGATGTCATACCCATGTCTATAATGCATAGTAAATGCACAGGTTGGCTTGTTTGCCTTATAATGAACATATTCCATGACAGATTCTGTATTTTTAGAGAACTCTTGCACCTCTTTGGTAATTAAAGTCACATTGCCCTGGGAATTATAGCTATGATGTTATAACAGGGCAGAAATGCACTAATGTGTTTTCAGTCTTTATGTGCAGTCATGTTTCTTTCACTTATTGTACTCCATTAATGCTGAGTCTCCACCCCTGTCGACTAAGGGAAAATGAGATGTTTCTTCACCTGAGTTAGCCATGTCTTTCTCAGTGATCCTGCAACGGATCTCCTGTTGGGCAGTTTCATTGGTCATATCAAAAGCAACAATAAAGGTGATAACTTTCTAATCTAACTCATAGTTGGCAAACTCCATACAACTAGGAGAACCATTCAGAGAAACGTAGCCAAAGGGCTATGGAAAAATTAAGTTCTGATTCTAGCAGGCCTGTGACAGGTTGGACTCCCCGTCTGGGGTGCCACTTGATGTGCTGAGGTCCCACTGAGCCTGCCCGTTCCACCAGCCTGGGCTTCCTCACCCTGTTCTTACTGTGTCAGGCACTCAAGCCTTCTCTGGCACCCACAGAGGTAATTCACACCCCCGCTGCAGACACAGACTGAAATCAGCTCTGTTTGGGAGGATTCAGCTCAAGGATTTACCCAGCACTCACATGCACACATCCTTTGGGGTGTAAATCCCCCCCAAAATTGTCTTGCGCTATATATAGATCTATATAGCGTAAGCTCATAAAAATTGCCCTCTCCCTCAATGTGGAGGGAGATATGCACAGCTTTTTGCCCCTCCCCTCAGATATGAAGTGTACAAACTGGGTTTTGAAATAAACAAAAAATAAGTTTATTAATTACAGTAAAGGTAAATTTTAAGTGATTATAAGGGATAGCAAACAGAACAAAGCAGATTACTAAGCAAATGAAACAAAACACGCAAACTAAGCTTAATACACTAAATAGCAGGTTACAAATAGTAATTTCTGACCCTCAATGTTGTTTTGGCAGGTTGCAGAGTGTTTAAAGCTTAGAGTTCCAGTTATTTCTCTTCACAGACTAGACCCCTGTCTCAGCCTGGACTCAGCCCTTGCCTTTCCCCAGCCTAGTTCCTTTTTTTTTCTTCAGGTGCTTTCAGCAGTCTTCCTTCTTCGGTGAGGAGGCAATGGGGAAGACCCCTGATTGACTTACTTCCCGGCCTTAAATAGGATTTACATAAGGCGGGAATCTTTTGTTTGCAGTGGAAAGATACCAGCAGTGTCTAAGGTGGTACTCCCTACCAGGTGACATTATCACTTGACTTTGCAGTGTTAAAGCCACCATGAGACAAGGTTTATTTTTAACATCCACAGGAAGGAACTCCAGGAAAATGAGAGATCAGCAATGTCAACAAAATGTCTCACGGCCCACCAGCAGATTACCCTGATGGGCCACGTGCCGAAGGTTGCTGACCCCTGGTCTAGCTCTTCAGTTCAAGCTATAGTCGCTCATACTTTTAGTTCTGGAGGTCCCTGGTTCAGCCTCCAGTATATTGGCCAAAATGGAGGCCATCACATGTGCTCAGCATTCCTTTCTTTCTTCCCTGCGCCATGCTTGCTGGCTTGCTGGTTTGCGGTTTGGAAACAAGATACACATACAAGAGAGTGATACATTATGTACCACTTCCTTCTGTTCTGATGGTTTGATTGGAGTATCTACTACATTTTTATTTCTTATGTTTGGTTTCTTGTTTGCCAGGTGGGGTGGACAGCAGAAATGGCTCAGTTCAATATCTAGGGTTTTGTCTTGACACTGAAAAACAGAACTGGCTCAAACCTCAACCCAGCAATCTGGGAAAACTGAACATCATCTCAGGGTGCCTCTAAGAGGGAATAGTTTCCCACTCATAAGCACTGAGTCTGTGTACAAAAAAACATTTTTTTATTAAAAGGGAAAGGGAACTCGGCATTAATTTGAGAAAACACCACAAGAGTGATTCAAAAGCAAACACCCAAACAGTACATTGAGCAGTATCCCTTGCCTCAGTTTCCCACCGTGCAGTGGGAAAGTCCAGTGGATGAATGTCCCTTTACCACACCACTTCCCTTTCCTTCTGCTGCACCCTACTGATGGTTGTCTGAAGTCAGCAAAGTCCCTGAAAGTTCGGGGGAGGTCAAACAATATCTCTGCCATTGTCTCTGTTGCCACTCACTGCATGCTGCCACCTTTGCCGCTGTCGCTGCTGCTGCTGTTATCTCTACCACTGCTTGCCGCTTGAACCCATGGAAAGGAACTAGGGGATACACCTGATGAGTCAGCAAGACATGTAGGGACATGCCTATGGACAGAAATCTAAGGCTTTTCCATGCCATGTGCTGTGAAGCTTGTATTTGGGACACAGAAAGTACAACCTACATGGTAAAAGGAACATAAAGGGCAGCTGCATCATCTCCATTTCATCTTCAATCCTGCTTCTTACCTCTGGAGTAACTTTTCTACAAACAAAGCTCTGAATAAAAGACTGAGTGATCCATCCAAGCTATGGCTGTGTTCCAGAGGGACTGTCCAAGCCAGCAAACTTACCAATACTGCTAAAAACCTGATATATGGACACTGTATATATCTGATTGCTTTATCATTTAACAACTCTCTTCTTGTTCTTTCCTTTTTCCTTATAATAAATCTTTAGTTTTAGGTGCTAAAGGATTGGCTGGCAGCATGGTATTTTGGGTAAGATCCAAACTGATATTGACCTGGTAACATGGCTGACCCTTCGGGGTCAGAAGAACATTTTGTATAGTGAGCAGAGTTTTCAAATAACTTCTTACTGTACTGGACCTAAGTGCTGATTGGGAGCCAGAGAATTGGAATGCAACAAAGGGGGCTGTGATTTCTTTTTTTGCTTCTTGATAGCCAGTGTTGGGGATCAGGAGCACAGTTTGTGACTGGTTGGTGAGTTTAACTTCAGTGTTAACTACCAGTCTTTGGAAGAATCTGCTCTCCTATTTGTAGGCTGCCTTGATCTTGGCATTTTTAATGTGTTACCCCAGCACTCCAGGCCTCACTGTTCATCGGTCATTTCAGCTCTAATAATCACCAAACAGAAAATAGGACTCTCAGTGGAGTCTAATTGGCTCTGTGTTTAAACACTAGAGAAGAGAGGGTTAAGGTTAGGGTGGCCTCTTGAATCAGGGCATGCTAAGTACATTTCTGCTGCCCTATACTCATGCAACAGGGACAACAAATTTTCATTACTCCTGCATTAAGTGAATATTAACCCAAAACAGCCAAAATTGATCATTTTGGCAAAGCAAGTCTGACGATCACCTAGGCAGAGTAAGTGTGTCTATGCAGATACAAGCTGCTCCTGAGGTATTTTACCCCAGTTCATCACTAGATTTCAGGGAAGAGCCAATTCAGACCCTGCTAACATATATATTAGTTATTTTTGTTTGTTTCACATAGTCAGAGAATCATAGAAGTTAGAGCTGGAAATGACCTGTGGTAGTATTAGACCAATAATGCTGCCCATCTTTCTGCCATGCAGGATTGATCCTTTAATTGTTTTGTCCAATCCAACTTGTTGAAGCCTTGTTGGAACTGTGCTGTTCTAGAACTGTATGAAGTAGTCATGTGAGCTCTCATCATTGTCATGTAAATCTGGACTATCCCTTCCATGGCCTGTGATATGTTATCTTTTCTATTCAGTCCAAAACAGCAATGTGCATTTTCATTGTTTTCATTATAGCTTATGGTAAGTTTTCTTATTGTTGTTTTCAGTCTATCTTCTTGTAAATTCATAATTAATTTTCTGTATGTCTCCTTCATCTCCTTCATTATGATTTCTTTATCAGTCCATTCCATTGCATTTTCAGTGGCTTGGCCTGTATACATACTTCTTTATGCACTTTCATTTCAGATGAAGGAGTTATTTTTCACATTCCTTCTTATAAACTCTTGTGTTTTCCTGTTAATGCAGAATGTCTGCCACATACCATACTTCTCCAGAAATGTCTGTCTTTCACTGTGGGAATGAATGATTCCGATATATTGTAGATAGCACATACAGTAGTGCTTTGGGAAGAATGATGCTGTTTAAATGTATTAATATCTATTATTTACATAGCATGCTACATGCTTTAAAAACACATAGTACATACTTTTGGAGTGTGGATGATTGTATTACCTTGTTCAGTTTTTTTAGTTTATTATTTAATGTTCAATGATTATTTGCTTTAAAAACATCTTTCCATAATACAGGTTTGGGGTGTGGTCTTATTGAAGTCAACTGGAGTTTTGCAATTAGACTCACTGGAGGCCAGGACTTATCACAGTTTGTTTAAACTATTGAAAACAGGCCATACAAAAACCAGGTTTGATACTGGCATGAGTAGGTATAGTACACATACATCAGTGTCGTCCTAACCAGTTATTGTTTGAATGATTGATTGGTGCAGAATTCCTTGGACCTGTTTGATATTTTTTTTAAACAAGACAACTTCTTTCTTTCTTTGTGGGCCGACAAAGGCTTAATCTAAGGAATATAGAGAGCCATATGATTATGTCATTGCCTAGTCCAATTACAAACCTTTGATACATTCTGTTATCTCTTCTGTTCACCCTCTGATATACAGATCACATGGCTGTTCAGACTTGAAACTCTTTACCTTTCACTTCATACCATATCAATCCTTTTGCATTTTTCCGTAAAACAAATGTGCAATATGAAATTATTTGATTTTTATCTTATGAAAAGAAGATTAATAGTAAGAGAAAGATACAACCCCAATTAATTTTTCTTGGTTAAGTTTGTATGGACTGTCAGTTTAGAATGTGGGGGTAGACTCCTGGTCACAGTGAAGTCAATGGCAAAACTTCATAGGGCCAGGATCTCACCGTATTATTATTATCCAACGACCAGCAGGCTTTGAAGCAATATAGTACTTTCCCCTATGGTGATGTGACACCATTTTGGAATACTTTGCAGTTTTATATACAGTAATTCTGAATGAAATCTTCCTGCCACAAGCAAAGTCTTCATATAGGAGGTTAGAGAGAGGAAGAGGATCCTCCCTCTCTTCCCCCAAAAAATAGAAATAGGGAAAGGACAGCTGTGCAACCACGTAGGAACCACTGTTGGTGTTCATGGACAGGAATAGCATCCACACCAGCTATATGGAGGCTGTGGTCCAGAGGATCTGTGCGAAGGGCATGTATGCAATAGTCACATCCATCACTCCTTGAATTCTGTGTTTCAACCGGATTGGATGACGTGTAAATCTGTACAGAACTTGGGTCTGCATTTGGTTTCATGGTAGATCAAACGTAATGCACATACCAGTTTAAAATATTACCTCATTGACCCATTTCATATTGACACCAAGACAATAATGATTGCAATGTGCGGTACAGAATAATAGAGAATCTGATTAGAAAGTATGTGCTGCATCATCTACTCCAGCTTCTTACACTGGTGTTGGATTGTCTTCTATGCTAAACTCGCCACTTACATCTTAGGCAATGCCAAGGAAAACCAGTGGGATTGGTCAAGCTGTGTCAGAAAAGACAGAATTTAGCCCATATTTAATATAAAGGGGTGAGACACCCTGTGCTTCCCCTTTTGGTCCAGTGCGGCATTGCAGGTGAGCCCCATCTTCCCTTCCCCCAACTGGGTATCAGCCAATCTGCTTGCATAGATCAGGGCAATGAGAAGCCAAAACAAACTAATCAAAAGAAGAACAGTTCCTTTAATGAAATTCCAGAGATGGAGCAGATGGAATAACAGATCAAAGGACCCTAGTTCAGTCTCCCAAACTAAAAGTCCAAAACAAAGTCTCTGTGTCTGGTCAGCCTAGCCTTCCGGGAAAAGACAGAGAGAGATTGACATCCCTTGCAGGCTGTTCTGCTTCTAGTCTCCTTCCCCATGTTCAGGTTCCTCTTTCTGATTAAATAGGTCACTAAGGGACAGTAGGGGGTCTCCTTAATTCCATCCTGGAGGTACGGTTTGTAAGATCAGGCTGCCTCTAAAAGGGGTAGTACACTCCTTCACCTCAAATTAACTTTTGATCACCTATATTGGTGGTAGTTCTCTGACCTGCCTTGGCAAATTATTTCATTATCTAACTGACCTCAGTGTTAGCAAACAGTATCCAAAAGTTTAATCTAAGTTTTCCTATTTCTTATGTTCAGTTGTTGCTTTCTCATTCTTTGTCAATAACTCATCCTCCCTTTTGTGTTATTACTTCTCAAATATTCCTTCCATTTACATTACCTTTTCTCTGAAGTGTACTTCAGTTAATTAATATCACTTTAAAATATCATGAACACTTTACTAAATATCCCATGATGCACCCCTTCCCCTCACCAAAAGGGAAGAAAGTGGAACATCATGGGAGCTGTTAGAGTCCCGCTGCTAGAGGAGAATTGGGAGCATGAAACATCTGAACTGAAACTTCCATGAAGCACTCTGGTGGCAGTTTGAATCAATTTTTTTTTCAGTTTCTGGCTGAAGCTTTTTCAATTTTTAGCCAAAATATTTCACCACCAAGTCAGAATTTTGTGCAAAAAAAAACTGTTTTCTGACCAATTCTACTTCTACTTCTAACTCAGATCAGCAATGTTGTATCTTTCTTTGAAGTTGGCTACTATGTGAAATGAGTTGAGATCTCATTCCAGTTCAGCTGTCCATATCGCAAACCTACCATCACAGTAGGGTCAGGGAAGATTTTTGGAGACTTCACTTTTCTCTAACTCTAATAGCAGTTCCTCTACAACATGGTGGAGGTGCAATAGCGAGGCAGATTACCCAGTCAGTTCCACTTCCGTTGTTAATTAAAGGACTTCAATCTCAAGTGAAGAGTTTAACAGCTTTCATGAGCATTACATTTACCTTAAAAATTAATCATTTTGTGAAAAGTTAACTTATAAAATGTTTAATTTTATCTTATCCATTTTCATTTAAGGTGCAAAATTTCGATCTGGCTTTCCAACCCCCCTCTGTTCTATATTCGGTAAAGCATCCCAATTCAGGTAAGTGCGACTGAAAACATCGGTTTATAATTAACCATATGCTTAAGCGCTTTCCTTAATCAGGTCCAACGTTTGGGCATGTTCAGATCCAGGATTTAGAGTAAGGGGCCAAACACAAAACTGGAATCTGAATTCAGATTCTAATCCCCTTTCTCATAGTAAGAGAGTGTTCAGATCAGGACTTTACTATGCAGTATGTATTATTATAGAATCATTTATTTTCTTATCTATGTCTCATAACTGTTTCATCAGGTAATATGCATTAGGTCTCTAAGGTGCAGATCCGCATTGTTAAACGGCAAGTCAAAGATGACAAGGCTCATCATTCAAAGATGAGAGCATCAGAAACTAACATTGTCGTAGACCCAGATGAAGTGTGCTTGCTGTCTGCAGTCCTATTTGCTGACAAACTGTCAGCATTCAAGTAACTAGGAAGTTCACAAATACTGGTGAAAGTGATTTCCCTGTCAAAAAATCAGCAGCAGTTTGTTTACTTAAAATAATGATTGTTTTGTTTGTTTTTGTTTTATTTATTTAGCTATGTACCATTATAATGATACACTTTAATATCAAACTAAATCCACGCAAGCTCATTGATACTATCCAAGCTACTTTCCCTTATACAATTGATTTCTGACATTCTGAAAATCCTACATGTGTGACATATCAGTCTCTCACATACCACAATGATGGGCAGAATAGATGAGTCTGAATAGAATAGAACAGAAATACTATGCACATATTCAAAAGAAATATAACCAAAATTATGAATGATTAGGGATTACAGAAGTGATGTGAAGTAAGTAGGACCCAGAACCTTTCTGAAGTGTGTAAAGTTACAGAATCTTAAAAGAACACGTTAACATCACGTGAATGGTGCTATGGTGAGGGACAGATCAAAGATACAGCTGGAATGCTTTAAAGACAGAAAACACCATACATGCGGGGGTGGGGGGGGGTGTTAACAGCACACTGCTGAGAGGAATAAAACCTCCATTAAGAGGAAAGAAGGAAAAAACAAACCCTAGAACTGCTTTTGTTAAACAAGCAAACGCAGTCTCTCCCACAAACTACTGGCTGGTGAAACGATCTTGCAAACTTTGTGAGTCAGATGAGGAAATGTCACATAATATGGACTGGCATCTGCCTCTGTCAAGTTTCTGGATCTCACCCAAAGGAGAAAACTCACACTGCCACATAAGGAAACTTACCACTTGACAGAAAAGAACATTTCCTGACCTGACCAACAGGGATGCGACCTAAGTGAAAGCTCCCAAGAGTGGATGGCCTAAAACATTGATTCATTAGTCTGTTTAATCTTTGTAGCTGCTAAGAGAGAGATCCTCCTTGATTTAAATTCTGACAGACTGTCATCTCAAGAGGTCCCTGATCTCCCTCCTACAACCAAGCTAATAAAAAATAGCTACTGGCCATGTTGCAGAGAATTAGCATGAGGTTCAAGTGCAGGCTGGAAATTTAAAAAAATAAAATTTAAAAAAGCATGAAGGGCTTGATTCTCACCTACATCCTAGCTGCACCCAGTACAGGGGACGCAGGGCCATTTGACACCCAGTCACTACTCCCCTGTCTGGGAAGGTGGAGGAACTTTGGGGAACCTACAAGAGTGGAAGATCAGCATTGTGACGAAATAGGACTGTTGTTAATGTTTTCCCTGAGTACTGTGTGGGTGCCTCGGTTTCCCTATGCAGTGCTTGAGTATCTAGGTGGTGGAACAAGGGTGCATGAGTGTTACAGAGCCCTAGGGCAGGGGCCTGGACACAGAGAATGGCTGACATTCTGTCTCCTAGCAACAGATGGCCCCGGCCCCTCCCCTGCAAAGGTGGGA
Organism: Chelydra serpentina; assembly: GCA_037349315.1. NCBI lineage: Eukaryota > Metazoa > Chordata > Testudines > Chelydridae > Chelydra > Chelydra serpentina. Next base: position 112,785,568 of record JBAIAC010000004.1, read on the forward strand.
GCTGAAGGTGTTGGAACAAAGGGATCAGGTGACCTCCTGGCCCAGGAAGGAGACAAAGGGGAAGGCAGGGCTGGACAGTTTCAGTTTGGAGCTGGCTGGGGAACATGGAGGGAAGCGCAGACAGGGTCTGGCCTCCCTGCCCCCCTTTTGGAGCTGTGGGGTGAAACGCAGGGAGCCCCAGGCTGGGGTCTAAGCTCCCTGCCCCCCGGAAGGGCCCGACTGAGGGGTCCTGGTTGTACTGACAAGCTCTGTTTGGACTGTGTTCCTGGCATCTCTAATAAACCTTCTGTTCTACTGGCTGGCTGAGACTTCCAGTGAATCCGGGGAAGAGGGGTGCAGGGCCGGACTCCCCTATACTCCGTGACAAGCATAGCATAACAGAGTTCCACCATATGCCTTCTGCCCTCCCTCTGTGCCCCCCAACTGATCCCCAACACTAGTAGGGGATGTCTGGTGCAGGAGCTGGCTCTGCTGGTTACATACGGTAGAGGATAGTTTCCCTCCACCAGGGGAATGGAGGCCATTTGAGGCTCGAATATGTCTCCTTTCTGTCCCCTGAGCATGCAAAGAGTCCAGCACATAGATGAGACTCTTCCCTGAAGTATTTATCTTGGATAAATGTGGGTGCACACAAGTGCATTGTCTGTGCAGTTTAGTATTTAGTATTTGCGTGTGACTCAGAGCAGCTCTAATAATACCACAGCAGTGTTGCATGCAACACAGTATTAATAAAATACCAAAGGTGCAGAGCATGTACATGGAGTTAAATTCACCCCAGAGTGGAAGGCTTATGTAAACCTCTCCAAACCACTTATTCCCTATGGTAAGCCTGTTTAGGGACTATTCAGAAGCAAAGGTGGAGCAACTACACAAGTTCCTAATAAAATGGTGCATGGGGCAAATTGTAAGCAAGCAAGGGCAGGAGCCAATGTTATACTTTCATGAATAGCAAGGGCATTACTAGCAATGCATTGCTACAAAAATATATGCATGTACCACACTGATCTATAGAAAATTATATTGGTTATATCATTATCATGCCTAAATTATAGCTGACTAAGGAATCATGTCAAATCCCTGAACATTTTTGGTTTTTATTCTCTTGTGGCTCGGTCATGCAATCTTTACTTAGGGAAACACACTTCAACTCCCATTGAAGTCAATAGGATCTTTGACAGAGTAAAGACTACAGGGTTGAGCCCATGCTTCGTATTGTCCTTTCATTATATGGCTGCCATTACTGTAGTAACTGAGTGCATCATGAGCTTTAATGTATTTATCCACACAACCCCTCTGTGAGGCAGGCATTATTATCCCCATTTTACAGTTGTGGAGCTGTGTCACAGAGACCCTCATGACTTTCTCAGGGTCACACAAGAATCTGTGGTAGAGCAGAAAACAACCTCTGTATCCTGAGTCCCTGGCTAGCTGCCAAACAACTGCAATCATCCTTCTTCTCAGAATCCTTCCAGGAATCCATATTGTAAAGTCTGGGTCTTTCTACATATATGTAACCATTTATATATTTTAGTGGTATGTGCTACATTTTAGTGGTGAAATTCTGGCCCCCACTTTAACCCTTTTATGTTCAAGTGGCAAAAAAGAGCCCCAAAGGGAGTGGCGGCGTCCCTGGGAAAACTCCCACTGCTGTGCAGCCTCTACTATGGGGGAAGGGCCAGTGGCCTGAAGGGGGATATCAGGAATAATAGGGGTAGTTGCTGTGTGTCAAGCTGCCAAAATTAGAATAACCCTAAGGGCTTCTGTAACTTACGCTGGGAGTTGTTCTCTTCCGCAGGGCATCCCAGAATCTGGGAGATGCAAAGAGCACATTAAGCGTCCCCTCCTCCTGGGCTGCACTTCCTGTGTATCCTGCAGAGTAAAAAAAACTAACAAACCCTTTAGGAAAAGAGCGAAAAAACAAAGGACGTGCACTCACATAAAGACCAGACCCAATCACATTTTTGCATAACATTTCATGCACCTCTTTAAAAATGTAACCTATACAGTCTAAAAATGAGGGGATCTGCGTATTACAGGACTGAGAAAAATCACAATCTGGACCTCAATGTTGCATTAACATTCATCATCTCCTGTTAAACCTTGGTATTTTATCTGCATTCATCCCTAACTGTATTTCTGACTCTAAGGAACTGTAGCCTACATCAGGGCCGGCCCACAACATTTTGGCACCTGAGGCTCAAATGATGCCTCCATGCCCCCTCGCTTGGGCCAAAACTTTGAAAGGTCTCAATACTGCCTTCTTCCTCTTCTACTCCTCTCATGGTACTGTTCTGCTACCTACCCCAGTAAAGGAGAACTAACAACTTATAATGCCTTGTTCAAAAATTTTAAGTAACACTTATCTTCCAAACGCCTGAACAGCAAATGTAACTTTTCTTGTCTGCATAGTAAACACTGGCATTTGTATCTGTTTGAATAATCAAAGTGGTGCTTTCCATGCCTTCTTGGCTGCAAAGATCTGAACTGGTTCCCGAAGGTCCATAGTTTGGGCCAGCTCATGTTCTATTGAGATGGTTGCAAGGCCCTCCAGCCTCTCCTATGTATTTGTGGACTGAGCGTAGATGTGTTTTTATTAACTTCAGCTTGGAGAAGCTGTGTTCTCCACTGGCAACTGTTATAGGAAGTGTTAGACGTATGTGCAAAAGCAGAGCAACAAAAACATTTGGAAAGAAGGTGGTCATCTTATTTGTGCACATATATTCCAGAACAGCCTTTGGAGTTGATCCTGCTGAAATGTATCTTGAAAGGGCTTTCAGTTTATCACCTAAATCACTCGCATCAATATCATGCATGTCATCATGTGTCAACACTGTCTCTAGTGCCCTGCATTGCTGGTGTAGGTCTTTTTCAGGTATAGTGAGGAGTTTTGGAATATCATACAACATCCCAAATATACTGCTGTGTTCCTTGAGCTGCATGAAACAGTCTTCAACTGACTGTATTGCACAATCTAGCAACTGGTTAAAGAATTCAACTTTGAATTGTTGTTTGGGGTCTCTTATGGGATTATCCCGTGCCTCGTAATCAAAATGTCTTCTTCTTCGGTGACTCTTGTATTCTTGAATGGGTGGGAAAATAGTTTTAGTGTGAAGTTCTTCTGCCAACTTCTGTGCACTCTTCAGAACATTTTGAAATCCCTCATCTGACCGGTAAGACTGTAGGTATGACTGTTTTGTCCAGTTGTTCAATTTCTCCAGATATATCAAGGTCAACACTGTGGAGTCTCTTGCTTACAACATTTATTTCAACCAGTATGTCATGACACAACACTAAGCCACACAGAAATTTGAAGTTATGTATGTTTCTGGTGATTCCATTTCCCTCTGCCACTGTTCTCCCATGAACAGTTCCTGTCATAGCATTATAATACATAATGGCAACTATGGCATCATCTATCTTCTCAATTTGGTGTTTGATAGGCTTTATCGCCTACACTCGACTTTCCCATCATGTGGCACTCAGTGGTTTCAGTGTCAGAGAGGATGTTCCCAGATGTTGCTTCAAAATTTGCCATTGATGAGTTGATGCAGAGAAAAATACATAGATGCTTTGAATTACATTAAAAAATTCAGCAGCCTCACTAGAAGCTGATGCTGCATCACTGACCACCAAGTTCAATGAAGCGACAAAGGGTCCTGTGGCACCTTATAGACTAACAGAGGTATTGAAGCATAAGCTTTCGTGGGTCAATACCCACTTCTTCGGATGCAAGCAAGTTCAATGAATGAGAACTGCATGGGACAAAAAAAGTTTGAGGGTTTAACTCTTGGATCCGTGTCTGAACTCCTCTGTTCTTTCCTCTTATGTTGGCACCATTATCGTAGCCCTGACCTCTCATGTCAGCTATCGCAATTCCCGTATCTTCCAGCTTTTTAAGAAGCACATTTGTCATACCAGCTCTTGTAGTATCATAAATGTCTATACATTCTAGAAAATGGTCTCTGACAGTCACCATTGCAGGGCATTTTCACTAGGTTCTGTTGTCATTACAAAACGCACCATTAAAGTCATGTGTTCCTTATGGCTGATGTCAGGTGTGCAGTCCAGAATAACAGAGTAATATCTTGCTGACTTCAGATCTGCCATAATCTTCTGTTTGACTTTTGTTGCCAGTAACTGTTTGATCTCATTTTGAATTGTTTTTCCAAGGCAGTGGTGTGTGTACATTTCTAGGGTGGTGACTCTTCTTAGATGCTCTTGGAGTACAGCATCAAACTCAGCCACAGCTCCACAATTTTAAGGAAGTTTCCATTGTTTGGCACATAAAGCTGATCTGAAGTGCCACGCAGTGCTATGTTTTGGGTAGCTAGCATTCTCACAATCCTAATGAGCCTTTTCACAACATTTTGCCAGTAAAGAGACTCTGATGCAATCTTCTCTTGATGCTGATCATCTATGGTGGCCTTTAACCTTAGTCTCATCTCAAGCACTTACCACCTATGGAATGCTCTCTGGTGATTTGCTGCCTTCTCATGGCATGCCAGATTTCTAGCCAGATTTTTCCAGTCCTTTGTTCCTGTAGAACCCAATGTGGCTGGAACATTAGACTGGAAGAGTTTGCAACAAAAACAGTATGCAGCATTCTGGATTTTTGAGTACATAAGCCATGGCCTCTCCACTTTGTGACCATTGGGGATTTCACACCAGTAATGTGTTGGATGCAAACTTCTGTTTTCATTGTCTTGGGGGAACATGAAGTTTTTCACTTCTTGTGGCCCATTTAGTACAAGGAATTCCCTCAGGCTACTGCTCAAGTGGGTCTACAGTCCTGGATCATCTAGGCTTAAGCAACTAAACTCAGCAGCAGCTGTTTCTTGCGCCTCCACCACACTCTTCTCTGACCTACACTTTTCTTCAGGAATGTGCACGGTTACATCCATTTGAGATGGAGATATGGATGCTGCAGTAGCTGCCAGGTCACCTGCACTCTGACTAACTGGAAGATCAGGCATTTCCTCAGCACTCACATCCTCACTGGGACCAGAAGGCTCCTTCCTGCTTAGATAGAAAAACTTCCTATGCTTTCTTTCTTTTTCTGAATGCTGCCCCAGAGGGGCGTTTTCTTCTTTCACTCATAACTGCTGTTCTGTGCCAGCTATAGTGGCTCTCAGCACTCAGTTGAAGGGGACAAATAAGCAGGCTGGTTGCAGAGCCTGACTGAGGGAAGATATCAGGGTCTTAAGGGCCTAACTGGCTCCTACTACTTCAGTTGACTGCCTGTTCTCCTCAAGTGGGTTCAGGGAAGCAGCAAGAAACAAGAAGCTCCTTGAGAAGCTGGTGTTAATCAGTCCAGGCTCCTGGGGGTGCTAGAGAGGTACATAAGAGGCTCCTCCTCCTCTCTCTCCCTGCAGCTCCTGCTGCTTTCTGTAATTGCCTCTCACCTTTTCTCCTGCCTGTCTGTTATGTCTCTTGTGCCCTCCTTCCTCCAGCACAGCACTCCACCATCTCTGTGTATCTAGAGCAAAGAGAATACATGTGCACCAGCAGCAGACACAATTTTCTACACTCTGGGTCCTAGTGGCATCCTCCCCACAGTCTGGCACCTGAGGCAGCCGCCTCAGTTTGCCTCATGGTAAGGCCAGCCCTGGCCTACATTAATAGTCACTTTGTGTTTAACATGATAAAATGTGCAGTCTCAAGTCCCCACAAATCCCACATTTTCCTGGTCTCTCAGGGTTTAAAAACTCATTTAACACTGAGGGCTAATTAATTAACTGATTTTTTTCTATATTTAATGGAGACTACCCTAAACCATAGAACCAAGCCCAGCTGAAATTTAGTTCACTGAAGTGGCCTATAATTACACCTGACCCATCTAGATCTAACAATTGCTCTAATTCTTATTTGTTGTTGTTAGTATTCTGAGTTTTAAACATTATGATTTAATTTTTTCCCTAATCTATGTCAGCAAAAAAGACTTGAACTGCTTTTCACTTTAATTAGAACAACACGCACAATTCAGGAAAAAAGACAGATTTATTATTTAACAAATTGGTAAACTTCAGGGAAAGATGTTTAACTTTTACACCAGCTGCATAAAAACTTTCACATGACTCCAGATGGTTGATTAACGTTTTATATGTCAGACAACTGCTTTTCTTTATTTGCATTGTTCTTGTTGGCTGTTGCAAAATTTATTTCTATTCATTGTCTTTTGTTTACAGGTGTTTGCAAAATAAATCTGTGACTTCAAGAAAGAAATCAAAGACATGTGTAGCTGTTACTTGAAGTAGAGTACATTGGAGTAAAGAAGACTCTGTGTGAATTAACAATGAGACACAAATGAGCGTGCATAAGTGTGTGGTTATTAACATATGTTTCAGGTACATCGTTACGTCACAAAAAGCCAGAACCTGCTCCCACTGAAATCATTTGGAATTTTGCTATTGACTTAAATAGAAGCAAATTTGAGTCCTTACAGAGGTATTTGAAAAAATGCTCATGACCAGAGAGTATTCCTTTTTTAAAAAAGAGCGTGTAATCTGAGAGTTGCTTGGACTAGACATTTGGATGCACAACTATCTCTGACCCAATGGAATACAAATATATTCAATGTTAAAAAAGCAACTATAGATCTGAGGCTATGCTTATTTATCAAAAGACACTTTTTCGAACATAGTGTCCCCACATAGGCTAATGAAAATGGGCCTCATAAATGCTGACTGCTGTTGTAACTGTAACTTCCTTGGTGCTACATTAGCTCATATGTTTTGGGAATGTCCCAGTATCAAGAATATCAGATACAAGGTGGGTCAAAGGGCCAACTTGATGCTAAATTGGAGCCCTACCCCATAAGTTTCACTCTTGGATATATTCCTGATACCTATAGGTTACCTGGTAACAAAACAGCGTGGTTCCAATATCCAGCTTTGGTCCCTAACAAATTAAACCTGCAAAAATCGATCCCCACCAGACATTGATGACTGACTCAGTGACATGGCAGTAAATGAATGACTGGCATTTTGCAGAAGGGAATGCCTGAAATATTCAAAACAATTTCGGCTGACTTTTTATGATTAGGTAGAACTTGAAAATAGATATGTCTCTTCCCCTGTCCTCCCTTAATCCTAACCCTCTTATTTTGTGTGTTATGATGAATTTGGTATTTGGGTGCATTTGTTATATTTGGAGAAAATAAAAAATATATAAATAATAAAAGAGACTGGCATTTTTGTGGGTTCAATAAAACATTTCTGGTCCCTGCTTTGCAATTACCCTGGAAAACTGTCTTTACTCTGTGAAAAGGTGATTTTACTGCAAAGGTGATTAATTTAAGTGTGGATCAGGGTCAAAGGGGCCTGATTCTCAGTGGCTTGGTGAGCCAGAACATTTTTCACAATGGCATCATCTAAGTTTCCCTTCTAAAAATTAACTCTCTAGTACATATGGTTGAGAAGATATGAATGTGAACTGAAGGTAACCAAAGCAACGATTTCTGCCAGAGTCTGCAGACAGCTTGAAACACTAGCTCTGAAAGGTATGAGTTGCCCCTGTTGATCTCTGTGGTGTGTTAACCCTGAAAACTATAACCATTTCAATGGCACTATGGTAACTATTTCACATCTGTTCAAAGTATGCAACACTTGAGAGGGATGAAGGATGATTTTTTTTTAATGAAGATCTGCACGTAATATCATGAGTAACACTGGAGCAAATCTTGTAGAGCTCCATGGAGCACACTGGGGTATGTGAGTCTTACCTAGGGTAAGCCAAGCCCAAAGCATATACATTTCACTGACTGGCAGTAGAGCCAGCACTGCACACATGATTATATTTTGAAAATTTGCACAGCCTAATGTAAATAAATAGGAAGGGGATCTTGCAATATGAAGTTAGCCCATACTCTGATTAAGCTAACAAGTAAGCAAAGGAATATAGAGCTGCCTGGGGGTGGGACTCCTAACACTCCCCTGTGGGACAAACAGAGCTATGGAAATGTTAATGGACTGTACTCAGCAGAGAAGAAGCCAGCGGGGAGGAAAGCACTAGCTGACACCTGGCTGCGACTTAATTGTGTCTTTACAAGTGTTGATCTGCTCCATGTCTAATAAATGCAGCTTGGGAGTCCAGAACTCAATTAAAAACACTATAAATACAACAGCAGAGTGCACAGAAAAGGAAGCAGTGTGATAAGTTCACACCACGGCGTTGTGACTGAGAAAATGTCATTGCCTAGATGCCGATAGGAGAGATTACTCTGGGTCTAAAGTGGTAATAAAGAATGTTTGGGCTGAAACATCAAAGTACCAACTGTATAGCTGAGAGAGTTTCTGATACAAGTGAAAATCTCAGATGATGAGCAGATGACTGAAGGAGGACCCTAACCATTAGATGTCCCTCATGTCAAGGGACATCACCGATCTGAGTCCTAAAGTACCCTATATTCCATATACATGTGATGTTCCCCTCCCATTTATTATTGAACATTATTTATCACAATTATGCAGAACTATGGAACTGAGTTTTTAGAAAGAATTATTTACCCTAAATGAATGGTTCCCTGTCAGGAGCTGGTTGAGTGCTCTGGGCCAACAGCACCACCTAATGGTGACACGCCAGGATATAACGCTTAACTGTGTGAGCCTCCAAGGGCCACTCTGCCTAGCAGCAATATCACAAGGCAGTGTCCCCCACTGGTGAGAGTGGGGAGGGGAGGGAACCCAGTCCCACCCTACTCCACCGGGATCTGACCCAGGGCCCTTTGAAACAGTGGACCCTGACACAGGGTTCAGATTCTGATACCCCAAGTGCATTCGCTGGGTCGCTTGCTACCCTTGTTCCAGACCCTCCAGGGTCATCTCCAGGGTTGGACATGGGATCGCTCTAGTGTTCCCTCAGTTTCATCTCCAAAGTCTCCTTCGCTGGCAACAGCGGGTCATCTCCATTGATTCCTGAAGTCAGCTGGCTTCCCAAAGCATGGCTAGGATGCTTAACCCTGGCACTTTGGAATCCTGGCAGCTTCTTGACAGGAGGTTGCAGCACCCACCTGCTCTCCTTCTTAGTCAGCCCAGACTGAGTTGAGCTGCTTGCTTTTAAATGTTCCCTCCACAGGGAGCATGCCCAGCAGGGGTGAGGACATGTGGTCTCTTGGGCCCAGAGCAGTTCATTAACCCTCTCCTCTCCAGTGCGGGGTTGATATTCCCCATCACAATCCCACAGCATTTTAAGTTTCCCTCGAGGGCGATTATTTTGTTATTTATTTTGGATCTTTGTTACACATTGCATTCCACAGTGGGGCCTTGGCAGTTTGAGAGGTATGAAAAAGGCAGACACCTGCACTCTAGATCAGGGGTCTCCAAACGTTAGGAGATGAGGGCCACATTAAATCTTTCAAGGGGCTTCGCGGGCCAGCACGTTCTCTTGAGCTTACCCTCCGCTGAATTGCCGCCGAAGCCGCGGGACCAGCAGACCTCCCGCAGGCAAGCCGCAGCAGCTTCAGAGGAGGGGGAGGACCTCCCTCAGGCAAGCTGCGGCGGCTTTGGAGGAGGGGGAGGACCTCCCGCAGGCAAGCCACGGCAGCTTTGGAGGAGGGGGAGGACCTCCCGCAGGCAAGCCGCGGCTGCTTCGGCGGCGGGTATTCTGGGACTGGCGGGGGTGCCCCTGACTGCCGCCCTCTGCGCCCCGCTGCCGAGGCGGCAGGAGCCTTTAAACTTTAAACCATTTAAGCTGCCACCGACATGCCGCTGAAATACCGCCGAGGCGGCGGCAGCGTTTAAGCTGCCGCCAAAGTACTCACCACTGCCGACGTGCCGAGGTGGCAGCAGCAATTAGTTCAGGGGCCAGACAAATTGAAGCCGCGGGCCAGATCCGACCCACGGGCTGTAGTTTGGAGACCCCTGCTCTAGATTATAAATTTATGGTGTCTTAAATCAACGTTAATTTCAAGATTTTTGTCTCTTTAGCCATTCTGTTACCTGGATCTCATAGTAGATATGATGTTATCTTGCTTGCATTTGATTTGTTATGATTTTTCTCAATTTTCTAGCAAATGTTCCTTTCTTTGAGATACTTTTGGACTTAGGCTGTTGCTGGGAATATCCCTGTAGACTGTTTTGGGGGGGCAAAAAAAGCTAGCTTCCAGCTTGATGAGAGGCAGAAGCAGAGACAGAGTTTTCTCAGCTAGACAACTCAGCCAAATATGCTTATTTCAAAAGGTGATGCCAAAATACTGTCTGTGATTTTTTTTTAAAGTGCCTGATGAAAGACTGATAACTGCAAGTTTAGTGGAAGAAAGAGAGTACCTTTGAGTTACACCTCATCTTGGGCTCTGAACTCCTGTCTACTATGGGAATTTTGATGTAAGTTGTGGGATTTGACAGAAAAGCAATTCTATTAATTCTTGTATGATAACATTTTTTTCAGTGTACTGCTGTATAGGCAGATTGCTACTAAAGCAGGACAGTAGATGAATTGAATTACCAACCAATCCTACTTCAGTACTCTTGGTAACTGGGTTATTTCCACTTTTGATTTTGATTGTTAATGCTATCACTGTTTTTAATCTCACAAGAAAGAACTGGTGAGTGTGTATTAATAAACACATGATAATGAGAAGAATCTTGGGTTACTTTTACATACACCCTCCTCTCACATGTACTTCTTTCCTTGTATTATCTATATCTTTCCACAATCTATTACTCCGGTCTATCATAATATGAACCTCGCTACTGAGAAACCTGGTGATTTGACATTGTTTAACTAACATGGGACAAATTCTATTTGTATTTATATGACAGCTAGGGACCTCCAGAGATAAAACCATGTGTCTCTGTAGCTTGTGCTAAAGAGCCAAGATCTCCAGATGGGAGTTGTAACAGACTCTTCAACAGGCACTGAGGGAGATAAGTAACACACACTGACCAATGGATTACATTTACATTTGCAGTATGTACCTCAGAGCAGAAATTAGCCTTGTATCTCCTGCTGTACTATGTGTGTCTCTGTCAGCCTTGTTTGTCTCACTTACTCCTTTGTTTTTATTAAACACAACACAAATAAAAAGCCCTTCATAATAAAAAGTACTGCAAGAAACAAAAAAATGAAAATAATGATATTGAGTGGGAAAAAAGATGGCCCTCCCTACAGTACATCTGTTTGTTAAATGATTGTCTCTGGTTATGTGGCCAATACACGGGGCAGGAGACAAGCTATCTGGTTTCTACTTCGGCTCTGAACAGATGTCGAGAAAGCTACTTCGGGCCAGATTTTCAAAATTGTCATCTAATTGTGGCTGCCTCAGTTTTTGAGTCCATGTCTTTAGACAGATAGTGCCTGATTTTCAAAAGTGTTATATAGTTATTATTATTATTACTGTTATTAATGTTATTATTATTACCATTTGCATAGCAGAAGCATTTAGGCCTTCTCTGGAAATAGCACCTTAACAGGTTTGTGTATCCCAATGACAAGGAGAGCTATGCCAGCAAGAATTTTAACCCCTGGAAGGACCACCCAAGCCAGAGAGGTCAGAGGGTAGGGACCAGGCAAAAAGCAGTCAGCTACTCCTCCAGAGATGGTGATGCTTTGTTTCTGCCCTAAGCTACATCTAACAGTGCAGGAAGGATAAAGATTCATCACACTAGAGGCCCCAAATAGCGTTAGGCATTACTCATACATAATAATTAAAGTACCCTGATGGTCCCTGCCAAAGAGCTGACAATCTCAGTAGAGTACCCATAGCTCCTATTGACCTCATCGATAAAATGGGCCTAATAATACCTACCTAATAGCGGTGTTGTGAGACATTCATTCATACTTTCAATTTTTAAATTAAAGTTTGAGATACTTTGAAGGAAAGCTCTATTAAAATACATGAAAAATATTCATTATGACCTCATTTTAGGGAAAATTCAGTTATTTCTTTTAAAATGTGTGTATCACAATATATAAAGCATCTTTGTAACGACGCTGCATCGCAATCCAACACATTACCACAGACCCTTGTATGTTTGTATTTTGCAATTTCATGGAATCACTTATTTGCCAAGTGGTCATTTTCTCACATTTATTATGACAACAGGATAAATGCCAGCATTTGTCAACATCTTGTAAATGATGAGTCTTAATGAGTCAATCTAGTGTTTCACTCCTCTGAGGAATCTCATAATAGGATGAGCAAAATATCAGGTTAAAGAAAGTGGGAGGGAATCCCAGAAGACAACCCTTTTCTATGTATAGTATATTCCTCAAGGTTTTGCTTGGAGTGGGTTCTAGGATGCAGGCCAATTTGGCCTAACCCCCTGTACAACATTTTAATTGTATTTTTATCAAATTCAGCAGAAATGCAGTCTGCATGTTGAATGTCAGAAAGCTATTCTCTGCTCTTTAAAGCCATAGAAAACATATTGAGCTTTGGAGAACTTTTTACAGAATACATGAACTTAAAGCTATTCACCCTTAGCTGTCAGAGTCTAACTAAAGTGTCTGCTTTTGACAGTTCTAAACCCTTTTTTTCTCCGTCAGTTTTATAAATTTTGCAGTCTTTCTGTTTATTTGCAAAACTGTTTCCAATGATTATCTGCACAGTGCAAGGTTCATCCTTATTAGTCAAACATTTATTGACTAAGGATCGTGTGTGTGTGTGTGTGTGTGTGTTTTAAATGGTCTACGTTACAACAGGGAAGGGGATTCTTGTATTGCCTGTGAACATGTTAATGTAATATATTGCTTGCTTTTAATGTATGGGATGTCCCTCATGTTGAGGTGATAGGAAAAAAAATAGAATAAATAAAATAAGTGAAAGTCCCCTACACTATTAACACTTATTAGAAAAGGAAAAAAGACTTATTTTTCCATAGTATTACTTCATCATTCCAATATGTTCTACAAGATCACTAGAAGACATACTATTCTGATAATGAAATATGATATCAGTGTGAACCAAGTATGCTTTGAGGATCCAACACATCATTTGGCAAGTTTTCAGTCCATTGGAAATGTGTCTGGTTTTGTTTTGTTGGTTTTGTAGATGGGCAGATGATTTTAAGGGATTGTTTGTGTGAGTGTTTCTAAAAACAATCACGAGGCTGTATCAGGTTTTTTCCTAATTGAGCCTATATTTACAATATTGTATTTCCTATAGCCTATATTTAAAATATTGTATTTCCTCTAGAGATAGAACTGAATCCTTGGATCTGAACACCCTTGAATTTTGGAGGTGTTCAAAATCTGTGCCAAGAACTGAATTTTGCAAGAGACACCTGTGTTATTATGAGACCCCACCCCACAATGAACATTCAAACTCTGGGTCTAAGATCATTGCTTGACTGGAAATTAATGTTGCCAGGATAGTCTGAAGACAAAAAATACACATTCTTTTAAATATTACCATAAAGTAAACACGTTTAGGAAGGCAATCAACAATAATGAAGAAAACTATTTGTTAATAAAAGAAAGGGTATGCAGTCAGATACATACCACACTGGTCAAAAGGATGATATGGATGAAGTCCTGATGGTAATGGATAATTAGGTAGTGGGTAGGGCAGCAGTATTTGCTGTGCTGCTTCAGGGCGTGGTCTCTCCCTGCCAAAGCAAGCCTCGGTTCTGACTAGATCCAGCCAGTACTATCTGATAAGGGCTCCTGCTCAGGGTTATGAGCAAAGGTTAATGATAGACAAAGTGAAAAAGGAAAAATACTCCCCAAACGGTGGGGAAGGCAGATGAGCTACAATCTCAGAACCATCTGATACATGCAGAAAGGGTTCAGGAGACGGGGTTGGTATCCACAAACAAAATCATCACTCTACATCTCCCCTGTCCTAAGGAAGTAGACTGAATCAAGGGGCTTCCAATAAAACATGGTTCACACTTTAGGCCAAACTCCAGAATGTTGATGGTGTCCATGACAAATCCGAGAAACTCCACCAGATTTGCCACCTGGAATGTCCTAACCCTAAATGAGGTCAGGTTTCATTAGTCCGAGAGTTGAAAAGATGCAGTGATGCAATTGCTGGGATAACCAAAAGACTAATGAAAAATGATCAATATTCTGTGAAGTATGCAAGTCTACTGTACTCTAAAAAACAGCCACATAAATGGGGCAGCATTTGTCCTCTCTTCACCCTTTAATAAATCAATCTCAATGTGGCACCCAATTTCTAATCAACTGCTGTATGCTGGGTTGATGCATTGCCATGGACAACTGTCCGTCATTGTAGCCTACGCTCCCACTGAGAAAGCTACATAGGCTAATAAAGATTAATTTTATCAGCAGCATATGTAGATCTGAAGGCAGCCTTCGATTCTGTCTTTAGAGCTCCCCTGTGGAAGCCCCAGTGAGATATTGGTGGTCCTGACATCCTCTTGAGGTTAATTCAAGATCTACATAATTATGCAGGGGCACAGGTGTGATGGGGGACCCATATGTATAAAAGGTTTTACATTAGTTTCGGGGTGAAACAGGGATGTGTCCTCACTCAAGCCTCATTCCTCAATCCAGTGGATTGGCTTCTTAAACATATCTCCACAAATACTGATATATCTGTTGGTTCAATTCCCTTTACCTACCTGGATTATGTGGATAATACCATCCTCTTCAGCCAGGATGCGAACAACCTCAAAGACACACTAGAGAGTTTCAAACACATGGTAGCTGCCCTTATGCTAAGGGTGTCTTGGGCAAAACAAAAATGAGAGAGTGTCACCGCAAAAGTCTTCCGACAAAAAATTACATGGTTGGGGAAAGGAATTAGAAAACTAAAATTACTTAATTAATGGATATTGCATAGCTACAGTGGGAATTAGCATTCATCAAAACTCGGAATTTCCAGTCTGTGGAAATTACTGATATTTCAAAATGTCATTTCATCCTGTACAAGAACAAAAAGTTCAACTTTACAAGTTTACCATTAAAAATATATATATATTGAAAAGGCCTTACTGAAGTACTTAATTTCGACTTTATCATTCATTATGTTATGTTAAGCAATAATAAAGTAGAATCTGTGTTCACCTTATTGAAATGAAATGTTTTGATAATTTTTCATCCGAGGTGTCAACAAAATTGTTACATTCCTATGAAATATTTTGATTTAAAATTATTTATTTATTAATTCTGGGGAGAGAGAGAGAGGGATGGAAAGCTGTACCACTGAAAAAATTTTGACCAGCTATCGTGTGAGCTTATTTAGCCCTTCTCCAGAACTCCTGGAAGTCTATGAGAGTCTTTCTATTGACTTCAGTGAGCTATGGGTCAGGCCTAGGTGAGTTCATTTAATAATTCCTAGTTAATTAAAGTCTGTTGTAAAGTCTGTGAAGGGATTTGGTTAGTAATTCACAAAGTTAGTTCCTTTTCTTTTCTTCTCCCATCCACAAAGTAATTCTTTTAATCCTCATTGGACAATATGCTAACACTTTTGCTTCATGTGGCCTGAATATTTTTCAGTTTCTTAAGTCACTTAGTTCCATCTGAACCATTTGGGACTTTAGCAAGCTGAATCCTGAATCATTTTATGCAACGCCCCAAGCAGAAAGTCCAAGTGAGGCTCATACAGAGAGTGGTGGTAACTCACTGCTGTGAATTCAATTGGATGATTAGTTTGATTTATCTGCTGTGAACCTATTTGAGAAGCTCTGATTTCCATGCCTACTCCAGCTAGTAGATTTTGAGCACTGTCGCAGGGCAGAGGTGTCAAACCCTCTGATGCCCTGTTAAAGACCCTTCTTCCTCCTATTTCCCTGCAGTGTGACTGGGTGAATGGGCCAGGACTCTCAGCAGGGAGCCCAGCTGAAAGCCCTAATGAGGGCAGGCTCAGTGTAATCTACTGAGCCAAGTGGGCCCAGCTGGATTGAGGACTGGGAAGGAATATAAACCCAGAGGGGAATCCAAGAAGGGGAGGGTGGGGGAGAGAGCCAGGCTGGAAGAAGCTCTGGCTCTGTTGGCTGCCATAAGTCTCAAAGGCCAGAGGACTTACTGAGGGGTCAGGGCGGGGACTGGTTTGGGGAAATGAGTGGGGAGGTGAGTTGCTAACACTTTGGAGGATAGAGCTAAAATTCAAGGGATCTTGAAAAATTGGAGAACTGAGCTATAGACAGCAAAATGAAATTTAGCAATGACAAATGTAAGGTGCTACATTTAGGGAAGAAAAACCAAATGCACAAATATGGAATGGGGAAAACTGGCTTGGCAACAGCACCGTTGAGGAGGATCTGGGAGCTGTGGTAGATCATTCTACTCGGTGCTGGTTAGGCATCAGCTGGAATACTGTGTCCTATTTTGGTCAGCATTGTATAGACAGAAGATTTTTTTTTTCTGTCCATTACAGAGAATGATAAGTGACTTAGTGTGAGAGGGAAGTGAGGTAAATGGCTTGAGTACTGTGACTGTGGAGAATCAGTGATTATTGTTTCTTTGTATTATTGTGAAAAATTGCTTTCTCCTTCTTAATTTTCTGCTCCCAAAGGTCCGGATAATTGTCATATACAAAATGAAACTTTTTACAGTACAGAATGGCTCAGAGGGTTTCTTTTGACTTATGAACAGCGCTGGTTAAAAAATTGCACACATTTTTACAACAGGTTTTGCAAAATATTGTTGCCATCTTTCATCAAATTTTGACAATTATGATTTTTTTTTATCCAGCTTCAGAGGCCAGATCCAGCTCACACTAAAGTCAAAGGGACAATCCCAATTGACTTAAATGGGTGTTGAATTGGATCCTAGTTTTGGAGTCTTTTATGCGTAGGTCAATAGCTGAAACTAAGCCCAGGTGATGGAAACCAGCTGGCAGCTGTATAGTGATTAGTGTGAAATGTACAAGTGGTCTCAGTGTAGTTCCAAGTGGGACTATATCAACATAGTCAAAGTTGCCATCAGAATTTACATCACTCAGCTCTCCCTTGGTGTTGAAAGTCTGCAGAGTGTCAAGAGTACGAAGGTCTGAACAAGTTACACTAGAAGTGGTTCCTCCTGAATAGAACAGAGACCCATTCCAAGAGTGGTGTGGGACAATTCATTTGTTAACATGCATGTTGTAAGTGTGGAAAAAAGATTTGGCTCTCCTGTGCTATCACTTTGGATCCTATCGTAATCACTATCTTTTCTTTATTAAAGGAAAATCAAACATTTCTATGCCAAATATGCAGATGTGTGTGAGCTTCCATTTGCGGTGCATGCCACTTGCTATTTGTTTTATTTAGGTAGAGTTAGAATGAAAAACTCTCAGAAAGAAAGTGTACAGAAAACAGCAGATAGAAACTTTAGGAGGTTAAAAAATAGGTGTTGGAAGAGCTTTTTAAGTGTTTTTTCTCTCTCCGTCTCATTAATCCGATTGCATCAGTGCTGGTTATGAATCAGCAATGCCTGGAGGCAGTCCCAGGAAGTCAATCAGGTAATTAATTCAAGTTCTGAACCACGTATTGATATATAAGTCATTGGCAGATCAGATAACAGGCAGTTACAGGTAATCTGAATGCTTATAGGTGGGAGCACTAGTCAGTCTGTATTGAATTTCAACTACATAGACAGCTAAAATTCAGCGAAATTTCTCAACCTGGAATGACATTTTGCATTTCCATATGCAAAGGCAAATAATTTAGATGGGAGCTGCCCTAGTGATGTGTAGGAAGAGCCAGCCCCAAAATACCATTTAAGTGGAAATGCTATTCCAGATCCTCAGCTGATATAAATTGGAATACTTCCATTGACTTCAATGGCGCTTCATTGACTCACACGAGCTAAGAATCTGTTTCATACTCATTTTCTGCCAGTTCTTGTGCTCTTTCTGAGTTTTCTCCTTCCTTAGAATGCCTTAAGCTTTGTCAGACATATCCAAAGAGAGGCAATCTTATTTTAAGTGCATATGTAAAAAAATAACCCAGCACTTTAAGTGCCGCTTATGTTATTATGTTATATTATTGTCACCAACAGTTTTTTCACAAGCTGAATATAATTGAACAAGTGTTAGTAATAAATGTTTATTTCCTAGTTATAAGTGTTTATTTATAATATACAATACATTTGTATGCCAACAGCCATAACAGAGACAGATACTTCTCACTGGCTGCCCCCTGCCAAAGCTCTGAACTTGAAGGAAACACTAGTGGGAAACATGCTACAGTAACCTCTTCCAACCTCCCTCACAATACCTTCTCCATGGCCATGTTCCAGCTGCTCTATTATAGCTAGTCACTATCATGCAGACCACAAAAAACCTCTCTGAACAACTGCATCATTGCATCAGCACTCAAGGGGGCCTATACACAGAATGTCACAATAACTTTTTACATTCACATGACCTCTAGTTGCACATACCTTATTTCCCAAAGTTTTGAATGCAGCATGACCTGGGTGCTTTGTACTGGGACTAGATGACTGGATCCATTGCAAGGAGCTCAGAGCCAACCACCTGCATTTACTTAATTTTTTTTAGTTTTACCTTAGTAGCAGCTATGTCAGTTTCAGCTGCTTACCATTCCAGTTATACACTACAATTGGATGAGGAGGGCCAACTTCTTAAATGGAGTCATGCCAGTTTACACCAGCTAAGGATCTGGCCTGGGTATGAAATTCACACCAGTGCAGAGAGCCCATAAGCACTACTTACCGCTCAAGTTCAGTCTTAAGCCTGATGTAAATCCTCAAGTAATGTGTAGTGACCTGTGTGAAATATATTTCCATGTGGGCAGATACCAACATAATAAAAAGCACCATCAGAATTGACTTCACTCAACATTCTGTTGGTGGCCTAAGTACAGAAGGAAGGACACTGGAAGTTGAGGCCTCATGCAGACCATGCTGGACATGAAAAGAGGAAGGACAGTTCAGTAGCTGGGATGCTAGCCTGGGCCTTGGAAGCCGGGGTTCAATTTCCTACTCCATCGCCAACTTCCTGTGTAACCTGACCTTGGGCAAATTGTTTAGTCTCCATGTGTCTCTGTTTCCCAAACTGTAAAGTTCTTTTCTAGTTCATATTGGTGTTAGGAGAAAGATTGTGTGATGCTCAGATACTATGGTAATGAGGGCCCTAGAATTACCTGAGAGAAATATATAGGTAGATTTTCATCCTTTATGAACATCCCATAAGAGGAAAATGCCCCTGCCATTGTGTGAGCGCGTACAAAATACAAATACTATCACAGAAAGGGGGCTAAATTTGTCAGATAATTTATTAATACGAAATAATTTGAGCAGTCTCTGTCACTTACTCAAGAGTCTAAAATAACAGCAACAACAAAGGTAACAAGTGTTGAATGATTCTCCTTTTGTCTATTCCATACAATTAAGTGCTTTATGCTAATAAACTCTGCTATTAAAAATAAGTAAAAATGAAGACAGGGTGGATGCAGTTAAGTCACTGCAAAAAGAGATGCTTTTTTTTCTGCATCAATAGAGAGGTCTTTCTGGGAAGGTGAGTCTTATCTTCAGTTAAGCTCATGAAGCTTGCAGGGAGGCTATAAAGCTCTGTAAGCTTACTGAGCTCATAAGGGTGGGCTTCCCTCCCCCCATGAGCACACCATTTTAAAATTAGTATAGATAGAGACCCCCCTTAAACATAACTCCCTCTAAAAAGTCAGACCTGGTTAATCCAAGCTTAGTTTAACCAAATGCCTGGGTGTTTGAAATATGTAAGTGGCAACTAGTCTCAAAGCATGAATGCACCTTTGATTTGTTAATCTGATTGTAGGGGTGGAAGTAACCTGTCAGAAATGCAATTTGGAAACTGATTCATATTAAGCCTTATATAGTCTTAACAAAACAGATTTCTGCCACTGAATTTGCCATCAGGAAGGGCTGTCACCATCCTGTCAGCTCATTTATAGATGTGTACACTTGGCCTAGTGATGTAATATTAAGAAGGAAGCATTTTCTAATAAAGATATGTAAAGAATGGAAATGGACTGAACAGGCTTGTAATTATGTGGGTCCATTTAGAGTACTTTATGTTCTACTGAACAGACTCTAAAAAATTACTAACTTACATGAATTTTCCACACAAGTATTAACAAATCTTCATCATAACCTTTATTTCTTAATAGAACTGAGTGGGGAAAAGATTTCCCATCCCACATACATTTTTGAGATTTCCAGAAAGTTTTCCCATCCCAAATCACTAAGAAAAAATTAAATCTCTAAAATGTTCATGAACCAAAAAAAAAAAAAGTTAATTTCAAAACATTTTGTTTCAGTTTTTACAATATTTTTTATTATAGCTAGCTTACATTTTTAAATAAAGGATCATTTTGAACTGGAAAAATGGAACTTCTCATTTTGAAAATGACAAAATAAAATGTTTTTACTATTTAAAAAAAACATTTTTTTATTGTTGAGAAAATTTGTCAAAACTGACTCTTCCCTGCAAAAAGTTTTTGAATCAACATTTTCTGAAAACAAACATTTTGTCGAAAAATTCCTGACTGCATTTATTACCTTTAAAAGACATATTTGTATCTGGTCAAACTCTTCTCATTATCTGTGTATTTGTTTTGTTCAAAATTCCAAAAATGGTAGCCATATATTATAATATTGCTTGAACCTGACATAAGGCTGTCTGTCATTTTTCCATTGAAAGGATTCCCCATGCTTTATATCGCCATGCCACTAATGTTGAGAGATCTGTCCGTTTCCAAAATGAGCTATCACCCATCTGGCTGCTAGTTAGAGAGGTTATTTTACCTTTGTATTTGGCATTGATGCAACCACTGCTGGAATACTGTGTCCAGTTCTGATGTCCACAAATCAAGAAGGCTGTTGATGATATTGGAGAGGGTTCTGAAAAAAAGCCCTGAGAATGATTCAAGGATTAGACAACAAGACTTACAGTGATAGACTCAGGTCGCTCAATCTATTTAAGTTAGCAAACAGAAAGTTAGGGAGTGACTAGATTACATTTGATAAGTACCAATCTATGACTACCTCTTCAATCTTGTAGCAAAGGTGTAACATGATCCAATGGCTGGAAGTTGAAGCAAGAAAAATTCAGACTGGAAATAAGGCATATATTTTTGACACAGAGAGTGATTCACTATTGGAACAATTTACCAAGGATTATGATGGATTGTCCATCACTGACCATTTTTAAATCAAGATTAGAGGTTTTTCTGAAAGCTCTCCTTAGGAATTATCTTGGGTAAGTTCTATGGCCTGTGTTATATAGAGGTCAGACTAGATGATTGCAATGGTTCTTTCTGGCCTTGGAATCTATAAAACTATCTATGAACTGCCTCATATGAATGCTGCTGGTGTGATGATAACATGTGAACATGTTAATGGTCCTGTTTGACATGAGACTATGTTAATGTAAACTAGGCACCTTTTAGTTCATGCCAGCAGCGTCCACATAGGACAGTTACTGAGCAGCACTTCGGTGCGCTCTGCAGTTCGTACCTGCTTAGGTCACAGTGCAGCGCGGTTTAGACAAGCCCTCTATTTGTCTATTCTCGCAATTTTCAACTGCATTCAAAGTGGGATTGGAAAATAGATTTTTTTTTATCTAATCACAAGTGAAGTCAGCAGGGCAGGTTCAGACCTGGGCATCTCAATGTGAAGCTTAATCATGCCCCTAAAATGGAAGAGGTTTGGAGTCAGTTTTGGCCTGCTTCTACTGCATGCTAGCAATTTGTACAGTGTAGATATTATTTCACTAGTAAAACTAGTTCATAAATTCCCAGTGAAATGTCACTTTCACACTCTAGATTGTAGTTTGCGGGCATAGTACAATATACAGAGAATTTGATATTAATAAACAGTTGAATGAACAGTGAGGAAAAATATTCACAAACATTGAGGCCAATTATAAACTGAATTTCAGTTTGCCACATTTACACATGCCTTTTCAAAAGGTTCAGGTTGAGATTAAATTTGTTTCAAAAGAAAACAGAAGTAGTTCACTTCCTGCTTTCCCCTCTATTTATTTGAGGGGGAAATTGCTTTTTTTTTTAAGCCAGATATCACCAATGTCTGCCACTAGTAGAAGTGCCAGCCTATGATTATGAAGTAAAGCCCTTTGTTTTCATTTTTTTTCTGATATTTACTAAAAAATTTACTGGAGATCACAAAAGCTATTATTCGGCTTTTACTGCATGTAGGGAATTTCACCCAAATTTTGAACCATCCAAGTAAAGGAAAATACTGATTATGTTAAGAAAACCTAATACATTCTATTAGGTAGATGTTTATGTTAATAATAAATTAGTCTTAGTGTAAATGGGAAGTTGTCTGTTAAAGCAAAGCAACATAGTGGAAGATACACTAGCAGGCATGCACATGCATATGTGTACGTATTGTTAATGTAAAATTAATGAAATAAACCACAGCATTAAACTGTATTTACTTTCAGTACTCCTACTTTTCTCTATTTTGCTCTCTTCTGTCCTCCCATCCCCCAATATTAACCCCCAATATTTAGCCAGAAAACTGCAAGGTACTCATTTTCACCCATTGTTTAATTTTTGCAATAAACTCTGATAAATTCCTGGGAATTTTTAAGCAAAGTAAAAACTGAAAATGAAGGGCCTTATAATGAAGTTATGTTGATGAGGCCCAGGTTAGGACTATCTTTGGGCATCTAGGCAAAAATGCTTTCCTTTTCAATTACTGAGTTTAAGAGATGTTCAAGAGAAAAAAGATTTCCAACTTTAGATCATATGTGCTCAAAAATATAATAAATGCTGAAGTGAACACATACATAAATTGAAAAATGGGATTTTTTTCCTCGCACCAACACACGGGCAGTCCTTATACACACAAAAAGATGCAAATAAAAAAATCTGTATAATCAAACTTTTAAAAAATGGAAAGTCAGAGAGAAAGACAGAAAGATGCAGTTCTGACATGTGAATCGTGCTAGTGCTGGTTTGCCTTGTGGAATGTCTGTGTTGTTAATACATGCTGACTTCTGAGGACGCACAGTAGTTCTCTCTGTCTTTCATTGTATCACTCCCATGCTCCCATTTATCAATTGAAATGAAATAGTCTCAAGAAAAAGGCAGCTCACATTATGAAGTACATGTTTATTATTACTGTTCCAAAAGTCCCTTCATGTCCTCTACCTCTGAGTCCTTCCCCCCCGCCCAATCCTCTGGAATCTGGACTCATTGATTCCAATGGGTTACAGCTGATTTACACCTGCTGCGGATCTGGCCCTGTTGGAGCAATGCCAATTTAAGCCAGGTGTAGCGCTGTCCTGAAAATACTCTTTAGGTGTACAGTGCCTATAACAATTGGTACTCACTGGCTTTGGGTTCCTTCAGGGTCAGCAAATGCCAGACAATGGGAATAAAAATGGACCCACAAATGGGAAAGGTCTGTTCACTCAAGATAAAATACATGCAAGGCCTTGTCTGAACTAAAGTATCAGGAAGACATTCTGCTGTGTTTGTATAGCATCTAGTATAATACCATCCTGATGTATGACTGAGGCTTCTAAGTGCTGCATTTTAGGCACCTACTTTTGAAAACTGGGCCCAAAGAATGCAGGCCAAACCTTCAGAATTGGGGAGTGTACCCTGGAAAGCAGTGACTCTGAAAAGGATTTAGGGGTCATGACAAACAAAGAATGTGATGCTGTGGCAAAGAGGGCTAATGTGATCCTTGGACATATAAGCAGGGGAACAGGTGGATGGAGGTGATTTTACCTCTGTGGCATTGAGAAGGATTCTTTAATCAAGAGGATAAAGGCATAACGAGAACCAATAGCTAGACATTAAAGCTGGACAAATTAGAAACACGGCACCTTTTTAACAGGGAGAATGATTAACCATTGGACCAAACTACCAAGGGAAGCGGTGGATTCTTCATTTCTTGATGTCTTCAAAAGAGGCTGGAGGCCTTTCTGGACAATATGCTTTAGCCAAACATAAATTACTGGGCATGGAATATCTGGATGAAATTCTTTGGCCTGTGTTGTAGATTTTATACATCAGACTATATGATCTAACAGTCCCTGTGACCGTAGCCTGAACAAACCTTAGTTCATTGGGTTAAACCTTATTGAACTGAGGTTAATATCTTTGAAGTCCATTGTAGTGAAAATGCAATTGTCTGTGTGTTTGAGGGATTATATGTGTTTCCATGGGAAGGGTAAATAGGAGAACAGTGGCGGGTGATTAGGCCACTTCACTCAGGTGGCCACATCTCCAGAGAAACACCACCTGCTGGAGAGAGGGTCATCTAGACTAGCTGAAACTGGATTCTCCAGGGACCAAAAGACAAAAGATTTTTGGATAAACAGCCTGGTTTTAAATTGGCTCAGGTCCTCCCTTCTGATCCAGCAAACGGACAGGACCTCTGGTCCAAGTTGGGCCCTGATTCTTAGGGGAGGGTTGGAAGGACTTTGACTGACTGAGGCCCCATAAGATGGCTGCTAATTCTAAACTGAAACTTATGACCACAGGGAATGGCCCTGTTTGGGAGTTGAAGGACCAATCACCAACCAGAGCCCCTCTTGAAGTGAGGGGGTGATCTCTGGTAAGTTTATTAGCACGTGTGTAGGTTCTTGTATTGCTTTTAGTATGTTTTCTTTGTAATGCTTTCTAAATCTGCTTGCTTAGAAACAACTCTGTGGTAAGGTATAACTGGCAGTCCTGCTGCATACCATCTCTGCAAAGCCTGCAAATGGGGCCCCATGCTGGATCTCGGAGGAGAAATACAGGTGAAGTTGCCCAGGCAGTCATAATACTGTTCCTCTTGAACAGCTGCTTCTTTAGCACTGAGGACACTGTTTCTTTAACTAGATGGGTAAACTGCTGCAGTGGTGTTTACAAGGGTGGGGTAGTGAAATAGTGAAAATCAGCTGCTGGAAGAGGAAGTGGTGGTGGTAGAGTTCTCTGAAAGCCACATGGGTTGATGTAGGGATATTGAACACATTCTGTAGAGAGGGAATTAATTCCATTTGCACATTTTTTACACTGAGTTATAAATGTAAGACTCTCTACTCCCATGGGTGGGTAAGGTTCTGTGGCCTGCAACATGCAGGAGGTCAGACTAGATGGTCATGATGGTCCCTTCTGACCTAAAGTGTATGAGTCCTAAAAACCCCGTCATCATGCCAGCCTAGCTACTCCTGACTTCACAGACTGCACCTTCCCCCTCTTTGAGAGAATCCAAAGATGCAGTGAGATGATCATTGTTTCCTCCTGTGTTGCAGGTACACTCTCCCAATCAGAAACAATGCTGTCACGTGATTAAGATGACCCATCAGATGTAGTAATAATGACTGCTCAGTGAGGAACTCAAGGAATGAACATAATTCATAAGCCATCTGTAGGCTGAGATTTTCTTGAATGAATCATTTGTTGAATAATGAACTAACTCACGATCTGTGAATAAGTTACAAGCAAAAAAAAAGGAATGAGATTCAGCTAAAGCTAATAAATGATTTGCCACAAAGAGTTTCCCCACCTATAATAGCATGGTGGGGGGAGGTCCCCTACACTTTAAAACTGGAAGCAAATGTAAAGTTCTCTTTGTTTTAACAGGTTTTTTTTAATTTGTCTACTGTTATTATTTCTAAACTTTTCTTTTTGCTCTGTAGTCCTCTGATACACTCCAGTGTCATTTGATTGTATATTCAATACTACTATTTCATGACAAGAGAGTTGATTATTTATTGGGGTCAGCTGATGTCAATGCTATGGTTTTATGGGTTTTTTTCAGAATATTGTCAAATTGGCCAATAGGAATTTTATATAATGAGGGCTTAGCAGGTTACCTCTTTAACCACTGGACAAGAACCCACATCTATATCTGTATCTATATCTATAAATAAATTGGACAACAACCCGCATATATGGGTTGTTGTCCAATGGCTGAAGAGGTAACCTGCTAAGCCCTCATTATATCCCTATAGTATCAATTTCGGTTATGGTTTTTAATGGCTAACCTAGTGCTTCATGTGCCAGGTTATATTTTTATTATTTTCCCTAAACTTTTCTTCTATTATGCAGCCAGGAGGGTCTGCTCTACCTTCCCTTTCACATTTCCTACTTGCCTGGGTGAGAGGGGATTTGTTGACATTTGCTGCATGCCCCGTTGCTATTATAAATCGGAAGCTACATTTCAAGCTTCAGCAGACTCAAAGTTAAGTTGCACTGGAAAAAAAGACAATGAAATATATTAATGGAAGAAATTTAGTCTCGAAAAGGAAAAGATTTTTTTTATATTTATTTCTTAAAAACTGTTAGTGCACATATCAAAGCAGTAACAGAGTTGGGAAGGGTTCTTTACTCAGCAAGCTAATACATGCCCACCCAATTTTTCAAAAATGAATTATGCTTCTCAATTGATCTTTAGGCATCTGAATATGTGTCTAGTAGAACCAGCTGGAATTTTCCAATGGAATATTTTTCTTGCAGAAAATATCAATTCATTGAAAGTGAAACATTTTGCAGAAACCTTTGATGAGAATTCATTTTGAAACAAAAATTGAAAAAAAAAAAAACCCAGCATTTTGATAAGGTCAAAACATTTCATTTTGACCTCTTTGGAATAGAATGTTTTGATTTCCTGTTTCAGAATGACTTTTCATTTCATTTGTTAAAAATATATTATAAAATATAAAGGTTTGAAAAGGTCAAAATCAGAAAAAAAAATCAATGTTGTTGAAATGAAACATTCTGATCTACCAGAATGGAAGAAATTTCAAAATCACAAAACTCTTCGCAAAATGAAAACAAATACAGTTTTTGCACAGATCTAGTGGCCAGCTTTTCCAAACTGCTAAGCATCCTGCAGTTCCAGCTGACTTCAACAGGACATACTGGCAGCCAAGCACTTTGGAAAATTATGCAATTTATTTAAGGTGCCTAAATATTGATTGTTAGAAACCTAATTTAAGGTGTCCATTTTTGCTGATCTTCTCCCCTGTTCAATACCAAGGCCCTTTGAAGACACAATACATTTGTATTAATAAAATAAAATAATAAAGAAGGCATATCATTTCAAAAATATTTTTCACATCCTATTATAACTCAGGCCACAATGTTTCAGAATTTTGTTTGTTTTTGGTTTTTGTTATTTTTAAAGTTAATATGCAGCTGAAAATTAGATGTTAAGACTGATTTGTTGCGCGGGGGTGGGGGGGATCTTGTTTGGCTTGTTGGTGGGTTTTTTTTTGTTTAGCTATTAGGTTGTGTTTTCAAGTCTCATCCTTGTAGAAAGCTGGATGGTTTAAAATGAAGCTTGTAATTTTGCATCAGGCCTGGGTTTTACATATACTGTATGTAGGCAGCAGATAGACAGACAGATATTTAGATAGATTAGACAGAAAACACAGAGAGTGGCCTGTATGATGCAGAAAGTCAGATTAGATCATCATAACAGTCCCCTTTCTGGCCTTGGAATCTATAGATGACTGAAGTTTGTGTGTGTGTGTGTGTGTGTGTGAGTGAGTGTGTGTGTGTGTTTTCAGCTGCCCTCAAATTTAAGGCTATTTTCAGACTTATTCAAACGTTTGATTTTTGTCATTATTGTTAGACCTTTTTTTTTTTTTATCTTGCTCTACATGGGAAATAAAATTGTGATTTAGATATTTAGTCCCAGCGGCCCTGTCTCTGCTCGGCAAATGGTTCCATGTCAGTCGCTGCATCACAATATCGAAGCCACGAAGCTCTGTGGCAGCTAATCCTCTGAGCCTGTTAATAAGCTTAGGAGCACGTTCATTGAAGACTGACGCGTTAGTCACAAACAGGGAGAAAATATCTACTGGGGGAAGCTGAATTGGTTTTAATCATCTGCTAATCACCAGTAATGAGACCTACTCTGGGGAAGAAAAGAAAAACAGATAGTCAGAGGGAGGTTTTGTTCTTCACAGCAGAGTAACAGGGAATGAAAGGGCAGCTGTTATTAGGAGAGAAAAGATGGAAAGAAAGGAGGGATTTGGCCAGACCAGATGAAGCTTCTTCTGTGGTGCACTGTTTTGTTAGCTGAGTGTTTCTTTCATTCAGCATCCAAAACTTCAGATCTTTCAGCTTCTCTGAAAGCCTCAGTCCACCTCTACATCACGGCTGCTGGAGAAAGGGACCCCCCTTCCCCCTCCAACCAACCCCCTTTGGTTTTTCAAGTTTAAACATCTCACCACTGCACTTTTTAGAGGATTTTTTTCCCCTGAGCTGGAGAGATGAAGCAAAGTACATTGCAAAGGGGAGCGCTGGATAAAGGGCACTGGTGAGGAGAATATGTACAGAAGGGCTCAGAAGAGCTAGGGGGCATAGTCCACCAGTGGTCTGGGCTTTAAGGGGACCCCGCCAAAGAAAATAGAGGGCTTGGATGGACTGGAATGGGTTTGGAAAGGGAGAAGGGTGGATGGATGCCTGGGCTTAGGTGGAATATTTCAGATCTGTGAGCTGTAGCAGCCTACAGTTTTGCTGGCACCTTGAATGAAGCCAGTCTCGGAAGTGCCTGCCCACACACTGTTCTGCTGTTCAGAAGGTATGGCTTTAAGCATGTTATTTCAAACAAACAAACAGCCCACGATGGCTGCTGGTAAACCCAGGCATTTCAGGGATACACAGACACTGGGGTAGGGACACATAAACTTTGCCTAGTTGAGGGGGCAAATTCCTTTCCCTGGGGAAAGAAGGACGAGGAGTACTTGTGGCACCTTAGAGACTAACACATTTATTTGGGCATAAGCTTTCATGGGCTAAAACCCCACTCTGAAACCTTTCCCTGGGGAGTATCACTTCAATAGAAATGCAGTTTCAAAATCAGGTGAAGTGTTTTGCAGGTGGATTTTGAATGATAACTGAGGCTACAGTTCTTAGGGAAAGCCAGACGATAATCACACTCAGTGCACTGTGCAAATCAATATCCCAAATTGTAAGGTGTTGATATAAGGGCTATTGCAGTCTATGCATGTATGAGGTCATTCTGTAGCCACTTTGCCCCTCCCTCTGCTACAGCATGTTTGAATATTTTAACTGTTGTTTAAAATGAGGCATTTAAATGTGCATCTGGTTGAAAGAGAGAGAGAGAGAGTTTCTTTGCTTTCCAGTCATCATAGGGAAGCTGGAGTGAGCTTTTTAAGCGATTATAAAGTTGACTCAGTGTAAGTGTGTGTAAAGTGCAGTGATTTCAGAGGGAAGCTCATACAATTATGCTTGAGAGTTTTCAGGGGAAGCATGGGAGGCAGCGGGCTCACCGGTAGGGAAAGCTTTTTCTTTAAAATAATAAAATCAATCTGCACACCAACTGGTAGAAAGCCTATGTGGAAAAGCCAAGTCTCAAACGCCTTGCACTGGCTGTAAATAAGAGAAAGTGATTTATAACAAGCAAACATGTTATTTAGAACAACTCCTTCCCCAGCAATTTATGGAAGTGAGCTAACACGAGTCCCTCATCAATCTAAGGAAAGGCTATATCCCTCATAGGCCTCAGCTCTTTGTTTTAGCGCCCCTGGCTTGAGGCACGGTGTCAAAAGAGAAAACCACAAAATGCCCCTTTCATACCTAGGGTCATCCTAACTGACCTCTGCAGTTTCCACCATTTTTATCTCCAGTTTTGAACTGAGGATGGGGGTGGGGAGAGCTGTGCTTCGTCCAGGGGAAGATTTTGACCTCTATTCTATCCTATGTGTTATGAGGGGGTTGTGGTTTTACATTAGTAATGTCAGATTGGGACACTCCTCTTCTTCATGGGGGACTCTTTGGAGGTCTAGGGTGGGATGGTATCATAACAGGAAGCTGAAACCTGATCTGTGGTTTTGTATGTATGGGGGCGGATGTTGAGCTTTGCATGTGAGAGCTGAGAATGCTGCAGTTCAGGTTCCCACCTACAGTTATGTCAGTGAGGCACTCCAGTCCCACTAAGAGTCCTCCAGGTAACCAAGGGATGTCAGAATTTGATATTTCTGAAGTGTGGAGGTGCGGGGAGAAGGGAGGGAAGAAACCGGAAATCTGAGGACCTCTTTAAATGCCCTAAAGAAACAGAGTGATGCCCCCTTTTTGCCCCCCCCCCAGCTCATCTTTAAAGAATAATAGGCTGAGCTTTTCAAAAGTGACTAGTGATTGTCACCAAGTATCAGGGGGTAGCCGTGTTAGTCTGTATCCACAAAAACAACAAGGAGTCCGGTGGCACCTTAAAGACTAACAGATTTAATTGACTGACTGACTGACTGAATTGGCCTCCAACATTGGTTCTCCACTTGTAAGGTAACTCCCTTCTCTTCATGTGCCAATATATATTTATGCCTGTATATGTAATTATCATTCAGTGCATCTGAAGAAGTGGTTTTTTTCCCACAAATGCTTATGTCCAAATAAATCTGTTAGTCTTTAAGATGCCACCAGACTCCTTGTTGTTTTAGTGATTGTTGTTATTACCATTTTTGGGTGGCCAACTGGAAGTATCCTAACTAGCATCCCAAAGTAAATGGTGAGCACCCTTGCCTCAAGTTGAGCACTCAAAATCTCTAGTCGATTCTAAAATATTTAGCCATAATCAATAACTTATGCCTGCAGAGTGGTCAGTAATCCCCAGGTGGGAAGTCAGCATTTCAGTATGTTAGACTAAAATTTAAGAGTGAAAATTAAAAAAAAACCATTCTCCTGATTCCAAGTAGAATCATCAAAGATCCCAGGCTCTGCCACAGTGACCTGATGTATATACTTCTCCTGCTAGACTGAGAAACAACTCTGCTCTGCTAGCGAGCATGTCATCACAGCCTAGAGGTAACACTGAATTGGACTGTCTTTCATTTCTTTTTCCACAAGTATATTCAGTATTATACTGAGGTTTTCTCAGCTAGTTCATCTGTCTCTGCATTTTATCTCTCTGTCTGTCAAGCTCATTAGCATACTTTGACAGATTAAAAGGCTAAGGTCAAACAAACAAATCCCCAAAGAAATACTGCTAATTATTGTCATATGTTTTTAAATGCTTCACTTCTTCAAAGAATTTAATAAGGAACAAAATTCAACTTTGCAGCCCAAATGTTTCTTTTATGATGTACCCCATTCCATCCCACGCCCATGTTTTTTAAAAGCAATTAGCTTCTTACAAGTGTATCAATAGTGATAGGCTACCCATCAGACAAGACGAATTCTATAAGTGGGTACCTGAAATAGCGATCAAAGTCTATAGATGCTGTACAGTATAGCTCAACAAAGAATGTACCTGGGATGAGATGGTTCTTCCAGCTAATTTCATGTGGAAACATGAAAAGAAAACAAAAATGTAAACTTTCTCATCAGTAGCCTGATTTAGTTGTTGTTGTTGTTTTATTATTATTATTTCTATTATGGTAATGCTAAGAGGTCTATTTCAGGGATCCAGGTCTCATAGTGAGAGGCACTGTACACACTTTTAATAAAAAGAGAGTCCATACTCTAAAGAGCTCACAGTCTATGCATATATTTTGCAGTAGCACTTAAAGGCACATTGTGTTGATGCTGTATACACTTATACCTGCCCCAAGAAGCGTACAGTCTAAAAGGCAAGACATAACAGGTAAGGGAGAAAAGCAAGTGACCCACAGCCAGAGAGATGAGGTAATAATAGCATGTGTGCAATTCTTAGTCATTGGGAGCAGCAATCACAACTCACCAGTTGCCTAGCTGTGGTCAGATTCCAGCTTTTTGTGTGCATTATGGCAGTGGTGAGTTTTGAGGAGGGACCTACTGGACGAGGATAAGGTGGTGGCTTTATGAATTGATGAGACAACGGGTGGCTAAAATGAACAAACAGAATGGGGGAGCAGTTGGGGAAAAGTTAAACAATCCTGATTAGTTTAATAAGTAGAAGTGTATTTATCTTTTTTTCTTCACATTTCTATTAATTTCCAGACACTTTCATGCTTCAGGACAATATATCTATTTTTTAAGGAATTAATTGTCTGACAGGTATGCAAAGGTAATGTTGCCAAACCTTGTTCATTGCAGGTAAATCATTACATGGCCTAAGACAGTGTTCATTAGCGGCATTGTCAATCAAGTAGGAGTCCTGCCAGAGAACTGCTGATGATACGACAGGGTCAGAGACGAAGATGTTCAGTCTCTATTCATCCATCAGATTTTTTTAAATCAATTTACAGCATGATAATTGAGTCAAGTTTATTGTGCTGCCCCTCAAACAATGCAGGATTTCGGTGATTATAAATTGCTTGATACTGAAGTGGCTCCACAACATACAAAAAGAGAGAGAGAGATTGGAGGAGTGGGGGAAGGGGTGAACAACAAAAGCTAGTTGTTAAGAGAAATATTTTAAAGGCAGAATGCCACTCCAGTAGGCCTGCTTCTGGGGAAGAATGGCTGGGAGATAGCCTTCAGTTAAAGAGGTTGTTCACTAGAGGTGAAGGGCTAAATTGCCAATTCAAGTGGCCGTATCATCTGAAATGATTCCATTGATAAAACTGATGATTCCTTCCTGGGGGAATAATACTGCCATCAAAAGTATTGTTTCTGCTTGCTGTTTTGAAGAACCAAATGATAACCCTTTTCTTTTCATACCTGCAACCATGTGTGGGGTGTGTGTCTATGTGCGGGTGCTCATGCGGGGTGGGAGGTGGGGGTCCAGCCCTCTGTGGTGTGGGGTTGAGAAGAATTCTTTTAATCCTGAAATGAGAAACGAAAAGTCCATTTTGGGGGCAGCAGTACAGGAACCAGCCCTTTCCTATCACTCTGCCTGTGCCTGGTTTTTCCAGACCAAATATTTTAACACTATATTTCCAGTCTGCAAAACTATTTATTTTTTATTATTATTATTATTTTATTTTATGATAGCACCGAGGAGACTCAGTCACAGACCAAGTTCCCCTTGTTCTAGGTGCTATACAAATACAGAATTAAAAAAAAACAACTCCCCGTCTCAAAGAACTTATTAGGTTTATGGGTGATGGTCCAATGGCATCATACCCATACTTAGGCTAAGGGGTTAAAATAATTGCCTTTCCTTATCTACAGGGTTTCTGTAAAGTAACATTATGCGTAAACTTGTGGTTATTGATCTACTTTCCTGAGTTCTCTGTTTGGTTGATTTCAAATGCATGGTAAATAGACACATTTTAAATTTTTGGCATAATTACATTTAAATGTAATTTTGAGTGATTAAAAATGAATGAAATAGGAAGGTGTTTATATTGATGAAATTCACCTAAAAAAATGAACCACTGAAAACATCTATATAGCAAATCCCAGAGTGTGTTCTTAAACTCACCCTCATATGGGCAATGGTGCGCTCTAGCTTTTCCCTCAGATCCTGACTCCTTTCTGGAACTCATCAGGATGATGCTGAACATATTTAAATCTTCCCCATAAAAGGTTTAGTCTAAGTTGCTTCTCCAGTACTTGTTTGAACATTAAATATGCAAATAATCATCATTACACTTCCAACAATTACACATGTTTGCGAGCACCATGTCAAGTACTGGCAGCAGTGCAATCATTTGTAAAGACAAATATTCCATTCCAAGAGATGTCATGCTGCTTAGAAGATTTCTTTTTGTATTAGTAGCCACACTGCTGCTTCATAAAGTGTGCAAATGAACGTGACAGTGCTGCCAATAGCTGCCAGTTCCTTCCTCTCGGCAGAGCAGATGTCAATCAACCATCCCAAACAGACAAGGCCTCGGTACTGCCGCAGACATTAAACATGTAGGATGTAGAGGGGAGGGCACAAACAAAACAGGCAGCTCACAGACTCAATGTACTCCCTCACCCCCTTCCTCTCCTCCCCCCCGCAAGGAGGCCTGAGGCCTTTAGAATATTTTAATTTCTGATTTCTGACTATATTATCATGTGTTTGTAACAGACGAATTGTAATTTGTAGCTCTGAGGTGATATGAAAAGATGCCTGAAACCATAGGGCAGCTGCAGGAGTGTGTGGCGGGTTTCTCTGCTCTCCTCTCTTTCTCTTTTCTCTCTCTCCCTCCCTCTGCTCTTGCTCTTTATGTAGTTATGGATAATTGTCACCATTCACTTTTATCACATCCAAAGTAGCAGCTTAGAGAAGCTGCGACTTTAGTCAGGACTAATCTTGCCTCCTCCTGAAGTGGGAAAATCCCAAGTATTTCAGGGTCCTATTGATAACCCTTGCGCTTTTTTTCCATAAAAGACAGATGACTCTGGCAAGCTTGGGAGACTGCAGATAATGGGATTGACTTGGTACTTAAATCTCAGTGAACCAAGACAGCATAAGTAATTAGTGAATTGGATCCATACTGGGGTGCTAATGATGGCTAATACTGCCCCACACCATTCTAAAAACCACAAGATGCACATCCATCTCACTCAGATAAAACCAAAGGGACATTGCTTTGCAGGCATCATTTATTTCTTCCTCAGAACAGAATTTATCCCCCTTAAAAAAAAATCTAATTTTCTAGAAGTGACATGCAGAAAAACAAGTGACCATCCTGTCAGCAGAGTTCATTATGATCACAAATACCTCTGGTGTTTTTAATTAAGAAAGGCTAATTAAGAGAAACTATGCATTTATCTTCTTATCTAGTTGTCAGGGGGAAAAGTCACAAACACTAACTATACATTGTTTGTGGGGGAGAGGCAGGTTTGTTCTTTTGTTTTGTTTTGTTTTTTAGCTTTAAACAAACTGAACCCACTCAAAGAGGCAGGTAATCACCTGTTTTTGCAAAATAATTTTTTTTTTCCAGGACTGGCATTTCCAACTTTGAAGAAAGCATAGTTTCACTTAATGACCTGGTTTTCCCCCTCGATTAAAATAATTGCAGAGTTTTGGTGTACAAACTTGCCTTCTGACTCATTTTTCTTTCCTCACAGAGTGATAGCATTTTATCAGGATAATTTAGATAAATGTCTTTCCACAGAGTTTGCTTATCCTTCCAGGAGCTATGATCGACAAAAAGCCACATAAGATAAATGGCGTCGTGTTTTGGTCAAATGTATTCTCGTCTGAGAGTAGAAGGGGTTTGAAGGTGGGGAGAAGTCTGTTTTCCTAAGATTTTATCATCAGAGAATAGAACCTTCCACGCCCTCCAACTTGTTACAATGGGTCTGTTTGTACATATATATATAAGAGCTCCAATGTACAAACACACCCGTTGTAACAAGTAGGATATATATAAGGTCTTATATATATAAGGTCATATATATATATATAAGGGCTCATTCATATTATATATAAATATATAAAACCAGGGAGCTTTTATTGGAAGATGCATAAAACTAATCAAACCATGCTAGCAAAATGATTGTATGGAGATAAGGAGAGAGAGGGAGAGCAAGAAATGTGGCATACTGTGTGAGACTGAGAACCCAGACACCCTATAGTCTTTGTGCTGCTAGCTGAGCTTTAAAGACAGACAACTGACTCCTGCCTCTTTCGGTCAGTTTCTTAAATGTAATTTATCCTGGCATTATGGGATTTAGAAAAGGTGCGGCCCAGGGCATGCCTGAGGTGTGACATGCAAAGGGTTAAACTGCACTATCATTGGCTAGCAACAGCAAAGCAGCCTCCCACCTGGCCTTTTATTTTCTTTATTAGTATATGGCTGAAATCTCTCTTTTCCTGAGTATCAGAGGAATCTTTATTCTGCTCTGAGTTGTTTCAGTGAGTGTCTTGGAAGGTGCCTTTGACAATAGAAGAAATGCCTTTTAAAGAGAACTTTCTTAATATTTAAAATGTGAGGAGAAAAGCTATTTAATATGGGAGCCCTCGGTTTTCCCTTCTCAATCTGTAACTGATTAGGAGGCATTCAGAGGTAATGTAGGATGAAAAGATGGGCACATGCTCAGCTGGGAAGGGGGGCGGGGAGTGGTACGGGTAAAGATCTGAATTGGATTAGCACCAAAGGAAGTTTAGAGTTTGGATGGGGCGCTAGACTATTAGCCTGGAGGCAGGCTGCCCTTCATCAGCACAAACGCTATCACCTCAACAACTCTGCTTTATTAAAAACCAGGAGAGTCTTCATGGAGATAGTGCACTGAAAATTGTAATTTTAATGGCATCCTTTATAGCAGCACTGGAGATATTTTTAAAAAGAGATTTTCATTTATTCGTAAAAAGAAAATGCATGTTTTTAAAGTAAGACTGAAGTTTAATAAAACTCAAATCAAATCTGGTCCTTCTGGGCTCTAAGTGATGCCCTCTCTGAACAGTACCTCACTGTCCCTTTGCTCCCTCATCTCTTCCATGGCCTTTGTATTGGCCTCACAAAAGTGCTTCCTCATTGTATTTTTACCACAAACACAGAATCCTGAAAGACATCAGTCCTTACATGGGGAACCTAGATCTCAGTTTTCAATACCTATTGAGGGATATCATTGTTATGTAGGGGTCCACCTAATAGCAAATTAGAATATGTATTGCTAAGCAAGGTGCTTCTTTCTAGGGTTCTTATTAGAACTGTTCCCCTTCCCCGACATTAGCTTTGGAAGATCTTATTTGCAGTTCTCCTTTAATGTGGTCACAGCACCCTCCGTCACTAGCACTGTGAGACTGTTTGACTTTAAAGAGTTTTCTAGCAGAGAGAGGGATTGCTCTTTCCTTATACCTTTTTTCATCTATTTATTTGTTACTCCCACAGCTGCTTTTCCAACTAGAAATACTCCAAGAATTTGCTGTCATTGCTGAAAATAGTCGTAACGCTAGACAAACTGCAGCCAAAATACTACAGTACACAATTTTACTTCTGAGATATTATTACCCATTTTGCCAACAAAACAAGAAGGCTTTACGAGAAATCAGAAGACATTAAGCCAGAACAGACATCAAAGCTATCCAGTTCCACCTTATACTTACACACACTTAGCAGAATTACAGAGCTTGTAGTAAATGGTATTCAATCTTTTACCGTTGGCTAAAATCAGGCCCATAACTATCATAAAAAGGGAGGGCTCATTTTTATGAAGATGTTGACTGTCCACTTAGCATTTTACCACACATTCCTTTTCTTAAAGTTTGGGATTTCTAAATCCTTTCTATTAAGAATTTGAAAGTTACATTAAAAGAAAGGTATTGAACATGAGCTTGATGTTCCGAACCATACTGTTTGCAGGATAAAGTGGAATGGACTATACTAACTGATAGAGGTTCTTTTGGATGTCCTGGGTAGAAATCAAGATAATTTCCCCACCACCCATCAGAAACATGGGGACAGAGGGTTGCAGGAGCAGTTATTTTTAAAGTATTTTCAACAAGGAAAATAGTGTGTAAGGATGAATTCGGAATGACTCTGCTCTACTGGAAAACGACTACAGAATGACTGCTGTGGAAAAGTTTGTAGTGTACACAGATATGTAGAAAAGTTTATGTAATAGAAAGTGGAAGCTAAAGCCAAAACAAACAAATGCTTCATTTGACATTATGATTTCCCCACTACTTGATTAGGCACACATGGCTGACCAAATACAGGACAAGAAGTAACTGCTTCTGTTTTAAAAAACAACTAGGAATACTGTACTCTGCTTTCTAAAATCAACATTCTAGGTAATGCTGAAGAGGTACTGTAATTAAAAACAATTCCCTAAACTTCGCAAACAGTCCTGAAATCTGCCAGTTGCTGGCACATTTCCACTGGTGACGTTCTGAAAACAAGCGTTAAAAAATTTAGGGGTAGTTTTAGTTTGTTTGTTCCTGACCGCTGATAGCATGAGCGAGCAGCTGGTGTGAGAATAAAGGAAAATGTGTGTGTATTGGCAGCAGACAATTTATAACACGAAGCGATTATTCTCTCAGAGTCTTAAACATCAGAACTGGTGTCTTAAAAAATAATAATTTGCTTGGACAATTTTACAACCAAGCATTTAGTTTTTTCCCATTTTTCCTCCTTCAAAGATGTGTTGGAATTTGTAACCAACAAGATACATAATTTATCAATTTTTTTTTTTAAACGGGATTTTTCAATCTTATACCTTTTTTAAGCTGTTTTATGGGGTGGCTTGGTAAACCTACATCTCCACCTAGTGGTTTCATGGAACAGTTGAGCAATTATTTTTGCTGCAATATTAGCACCAAGATAGTTTTTACATTGTAACTAACACCAGTCTGAAGAAATTAGATCATTGATTTTCTTTTTAAAATAGAACTATTTTAGGAACATATGTAAAAATTGAATGTTGGCTTTCCATTGTTCTCTAAAATACAATAATGATTCTTTCTTTCTTCCTTCACGTTTGTTAACTTTTTGATCTTTTGACAAAACAACCATATTTTGGTAGAGCATGGGAGCACCCCACATTTTACCCACCAACTCATAAGTCACAATGGCAGTGTTGAGGGGCATAATTCCCAACTGGCCTAGTCCCAAATATGAGACACCTGATGTGACAAGAGCCCCAAAAGGGGACACACAAAAATTGTTCTTGAAAGTAACTGAAAATGCTGTGAAGATTCTCGTCCTTAGTGTAAATAACTCTCTCTATAATTTCACTTTCAGGATTATTTCTGATGTAAACAATTTTCAGAAATAGGAATGAAGAAGACCAGGGTGTAATGTATGTAACTATGGGATGAAATGTGGGATGGCCCTCAAAATGAGGGGCATTTGAGGGGTATGATTTCGCTTGCGGATAAGGCTAGCTGTGTCGTGTGCCAAAGCTCCTGAAGGCTTTTCTTCAGTTGACCAGAAAAGGGTGATAAAAAGTACCACCAGATGCTCCTCCCCTGGGGTGTAAGGAATTGACTGCATCTGTGATAGTCCCATTCTCTGCAAACCTCAAGGTGGCTGTATGTTGTTCCACCAATTCACCACCAGGTCAGCCCCTGTTTTAAGCACACTAATGTATCTGTTTATTACCTGAATATTCACTACACAATCAAAGCAATTGTGCTTCTTGAATACAAATAAAAACATTACATTTTAATAAAAAATAAGGTCAAGGGAGGCAGATATCCCCTCCCAAATCCCCCCCCCCAAAATATATTCTATGCCCCCCAAATATTTTATCCTTAACAGGCACGTCTCTCGTTCCTCTTTCTTGGCTCAGGATTGCCAGTTGGCTACATATCAGTGAAGAGCTGGGTTTTGTTCAGATTATACACCTCTTTTTCACTACAAAGTGAGTAGGAGATTACACACAGTGCACACAGTTAAGCACATGTATAAGTCCTGTCAGGATCGGAGCCTTATCTAAGATAGGAGATGTATTATAAATTAAATGCTACTTGTAATAAAATATATTAAACTAATTGGAGGTGCTGTAACTGCTAATGGCCTAGAATGTACAATAATCCTTCACTGTAATGTAGAATCCACATGTCAGAAACGTGTGCTAACTAAGAGTTTAATTAATGCACATTAACATATATACGCAGAGGGAGAATATATGAAGAGCGTGCCCTCGGACACAGTTAAAATTTTCGCAACTTCAAACTTAGGGAAATTTGGAAACTCTCCAATTCAGCAATTTAAAATGATTTAATATTATCTATCATAAAGTTGTCTTAAAATTGAGTAAATGGGAAGAAGATAGTAGAAATATGGCTTTGTTGTGCTAATGAGGTAATCCAACCTTAAATGTTATTTTCCACAAATAAAATAAATATTGTTTTCTTACATGACTTGGATTGTGAGATGACCTGCAAATAAATCAAACCAAAACATCAGCCCCAAACTACCTAGCAATCACTGGATTCTCTGTCCCAGGGATGACTGAGGCTACCGGGCCAAAGGTCAGTGTTAGATTAAAATTGAGGGCTACCTGTGTAGCGAAAGGAGGATGCGTTTGGCAGGGTGGGGTTACATTGGGGTTTTGGTAGTTGGGAAGTGTTGTGATATGAGATCACTTTTTGGAAGCTGGAGGGAAGGTTGGGCCAATTGTCAATGTAGAGTTGTTGGCTCTTCCCGCATCCTCCTTATGGTGCTTTTGGTTACCCACAACTTCACCTACTGGGACCCCCAACTTCTCCGGCAACACACTCCTGTCCCCACAACCAGAGTTGAATTTGAACGGAATTTGGGCTGAGTCCTCCTGGGTTGCTGAGTTCCCTTTGAATAGCCAAGTGCTCTGGCTTACAAGTACTTCAAGGCAAGCCAAGTCACAGAGCATGTCAAGCTAAATAAGAACTAAATAGGGAAGGCCCAGACTCCTTTAGTGCATTCAACATAAAAGGGAATGGGGAAAGGGAACATTGTGCAAGCTCTTCCCTTACACAAATGCTGCAGAACCCAAAGTCACCTTTTAAGGTAAAAAATGGAGGGGAATAAATGTGAAAATGTTGTCATTCTTCCCCACGCCAACCCGTTTTTTTTAGTTGAAATTTCAATTACATTTTTATCAACATTTCAGAGTTGGGGGGAGGAGGGGAAATTGCCAGCTCTAAAGCTGGTTGGAAAAAAACAAACAAAATGAAAATATCATTGACATGATTTTTCCTGTTTATGATGGTGTTTGGAAAATAAAATTTGGAGGCTTTAGAGAGGAGGAACCATTCTGGGGTAAATATCCCAGAATTCCTGCAGGACACCCAATATTGTTAGGCGGCAATCATCTGTCCTATTGTGTAAGTCCCAGCGAACAGTCTGAATTCTTTAACTAACCCAAGCAGCTGTTAAGAGAGCTTAGAGCAAATGAGCACTCTTCACTGACTGCTAAAAAGACAAAGGGTACGTCTACACGGGGATAAAAGACCCGCAGCATGGCTGTGGCTAGCCTTGGTCAGCTGACTTTGGCTCACAGGGCTTGGGTTGCAGGGCTAAAAACTGCTGTGTATGCATTCAGGCTTGGATTGAAGCTTGAGATCTGGGACCCTTCACCCTCACGGGGCCATACCTGTTGATGAGTGACTTATTTAAGGGGTTGAAATAACCGGAGCAACTCAACAGAAATTTTTTTGTTTTTTCTGGTTGTAGAAAGCACAATCCCACAGTAGGGGTAGCTCTAAAAATAATCTAGAAAACTACTTACCTAACTGGTAAAAATCCATACACAAAAAAAGACCCCAAACCCACAAAGCTTTATGAAAACCACGCGCCTGAAACTTTTCAGGTATAAATAGAGAATTTGTATTAGTGAAAGGAGAGAAATTTCATGTCTGTATTCAAACAATTCCTTTACCTTTAAAAGAATTGCATGAAACATAAAGAGCAAGCAAAACTAACTGCTGAGCTGAAGCCTTCAGCTCGTCTCTGAGGGTGTCTCTGCTCGAAAAGGGAGGATGGTGACCGGTCTGCTTTAACTACCTTCATCTCCTACATGCTAATACATTAGCTCACTGATTTAGCTACTCAGCACAATTACTGAAACCTTCCAGTGAGTTTGGAAGTTAATGTTTGTACCATGAAGCCTTTACTGAAAAATCTGTACAACAAAGATCTAGATCATGAAACTCGGGTTCTCGTACTCAATACATTTGTTTCAATATGATGAAATTCAAAACAAAACCA
Source organism: Chelydra serpentina (assembly GCA_037349315.1). Lineage (NCBI taxonomy): Eukaryota > Metazoa > Chordata > Testudines > Chelydridae > Chelydra > Chelydra serpentina. Next base: position 112,826,822 of record JBAIAC010000004.1, read on the forward strand.
AAAAAGCTAGGAGTTCTCTTCATACCTAAGACTATCCCATAGTACTTACCATACAGATGGGACCTCAATCATGTAAAAACCACAGTCAATCTACAGGGACTTTCTGGTTCTCTGAATGGGTCTTGTCATTGTTCAGGGCCTGGTTTGCAGAAATGATGAGCACCCGCAGCTCCAATTGAAGTCAATGAAGATTATCTCACTGCACCAAATGTTCTTGATTTCACAGGTGTCTGTTATAAATTCAGGGTAGCAATTCCTTATTGAAGGGTATAAGTCAATTCCATAATAAAATATATTTTGATCCCTTCCCTTCAAAAACTTTTCAGCATAATATTTCTCATTGGTTGTCTCTTCTTGAGGTTTTTGTTTTAGTTTCTGAGTTGAGACTTTGAAAATGTGCCATCCCTGGGGGGACGCGGGGCCTGGGACAAATCAGCCTGTATGGACCCCCCCATAAAAATTTTTTATACAGGTGAAATCTGGTATGGCGAGGGGGGTGAGATACTATGGAGACTCACAGGGTGGCACCTGTGCTAGAGGTGAGGGGACCCCCTGTGCTGGGGGGTCCCAGAAGAGGGAGGGGTCCGGTGCAGAAGAGCAATAGATGGGGTCAGCCTGGCGCTGGGGTGTTCTGCCTGTGCTAGGATGCTGGCGGCTGGTGCAGAGGTGGGCGAGCAAGAAAAATAATTACAACGTGCGCTTCCCGCTGGTGGGTGTGGGCCCGACCCTTGCTGCCCCCCCACTAACTCCCCAGGCCGGCCTGGCCCCCCAAACTCCTAACTCCACCCCCCCTGGGCTGGTCTAGTGCCCCCCGCATGACACATGCACACTGAAGCACGGGGGCCCCCAAAGCGCAGGGCCCGGAGCGGTCGCCCCAATTTGCCATACCCAAGGGACAGCTCTGTCCCCGCCATGATCAGGCCTGCACAGAGGTTTTGGGAGGCCTGGGACAAAATCTGAAACTGAGCCCCCCCCCCCTCCCCCGCCCCACGACCTTTCCAAAACAATTAACGCAGATTTGGAGAGGGAGCCCTCCCTGCCCTCATCCTTTAGCAGCGGCTCCTGTCCCATGGGGCTGAGCCCACCTCCTTGCTCCAGTCATTGTAACCTGGCATGTGGGTTGCAGCAGTGCCATTCAGGTTTGGCCTGGCCACCCATCCACCATGACAGATGAGCGGCCAGGCCAAACGTGAGTGGCGTTGCAACCCCATGCAACACCATTCAGGCCAAAACTGAGTGGCATTGTGACTCCATGCACCAGGTCACAATGCAATTCAGCTGGGGCCCCGCTCAAATGGGGGGCCCAGAGAAAACTGCCCTTTCCCCAGCCTGCTCCACTTCCCCCAGGCAGCCCTGCCTGTGGCTGCTGCAGTCCCTCAAACCTGGCAGGGTGAAACACAACATTATGAACTCAAAAAAGAGAACAGGAAAAAACTCCCACAATAATTGCAACTTCTGTGAGCACCATAACAAAATTACCGCCCTCCTTCTCCCTCCAAACTGGGGCACTTCTTAAGAGTGGAGGTGGGTGGAAAGGCAATCGCTGTTTGCAGCAGCTCTTCAGCAGAACCCAGCAGATGCAGCTAGGCTCCAGTTTCCTTTAAGAGCATTGGGGCCATGGTTGGACTTTATTGCTCTTGAGCCAGGCCTGCCATATCACTTAGAATTTGACAATAAAAAAATTGGTCAAGAAATACTTAGATTTAATACATTCACTATTGCATCAGTACTTGCAAATTTCTGGGAGGAAGTATTCTCCCAGCATCTACTGGGAGATGGTATGTGTGATATTAGCACTTTAAGAACTTCTATCTTCTGGATACATCGGGTAGGGAAAATCATCCAAAAATCAAGCAATGAAATAAAATAATTGGAATGAAATCCTGGTCCCACTGAAGTCAAGGCAAGACTCCTATTGACTTCAATGTGGTCAGGATTTCACCCTACGTCTCTTTCATGATTTCAGTGTGACTTGGATTCTGGAGCCACATGAAATCATTTTAAAAATTGATCTTTCTATATTATTTCTATATTTTATATCAGAATTATTTTCTTCAGAGTAACATAGATGGAAGGGAATACAAACAAAACCAAGCAGAGATACATTAAATGGTGTTACCAAATGATAATCATTGATGAGTCTCCTCAGTGTAGCATCAAAGTTGACTAGGAAGAAAAAAGTCTAGAAGCGAAGAAAAAGAGTGCCAAGAGAGTAGAGGGACTCTCTACAGAGAACATAGCACAGAAGTACAAGGATTAGAGAAAAAAGAACAGTGATAAAATTTAGAAGGATATAATCACCCAGTAAGTGTGGCACTTATCAGCCAAGCTCATATGTAAACCAAAAAATTTCAGAGTTAAGCAAGGCAAAGTAACAATTAGTCTGTAACTTAGGGCTGGTCCACACTGGGGGGCGGGGGGGGGGGGGGGGATCGATCTAAGATAGGCAACTTCAGCTACGTGAATAACATAGCTGAAGTCGAATATCTTAGATCGATTTTTAAAAGTACTTACCCCAGTCCACACGGCAGCAGGCAGGCTCCCCCGTCAACAGCGCTTCCTCCGCTCACCGAGCTGGAGTTCCGGTGTTGACGGGGAGCGGTTCTGGGATCGATTTATCGCGTCTAGACGAGACGCGATAAATCGATCCCAGAACATCGATCACTACCCGCCGAATCGGGCGGGTAGTGTGGACATAGCCTAAGAGAAATAAAGGCTATATATCATGAACATTTCAGAATTCTTGACATCATTCATACATAAGTCTTTCAAGGGCTGTTATTTCTAAGTAGTTGTTATATTGGATAAAGGAGGAAGTCTTGTTTATCTCCAGAGACTGACGACTAAGTCCATTGGCTGCAAGTGTTTGAAGACCTGAAGGCCATATTTTAGCCCTGATCCTGCCAACATGTGGGTGGAATGTCACTGATTTCAGTTGCACCATATCTGCCCTAGTATGACAGTTTCAAGTATTAAATCAAATTTGTTTTGTAACCCACATCTCTCAAAAAAACCCTTTTATTTTAGGGGAAGCCCAGAACAACAAAATAGGTTCTTTTACTGATCCACTATCAGTTATCATCCCCTTTTACCTGCATTGAATGAGATGGTTTATAAGGTCAGAATAGAACATTACACTTGGATTATCATACTTGCCAATGCCTTTTAGGACTTTTAAAAGGTCTGGTTATTCTGGAGTGACGAAAGCACTGGGATCTAATTGGTGTTCTAATAAAAGCTACACATGCAGGTATCGCCAAGAGCAAGATTTCTGTAGATTGTATGTCTTTTAGGGCCTCAAATGATTTAAATATCTTGAATTAATTGGGATAGAGAGGTAGAACTCCTTCCCAACCCAGTGTGTCTATATTATCAGTTTACTGTCTATAAGAAGAGCTGAGCTCTCCAGAGAACTGATTTTTTCTGCAATAGGATATGTACTTTAACTATTATAGCTAGATATAACCATAGTCATCTAGAAACTAGAACCATATGTGACCAAGGCTTTGCCTGTAGGTATCTAAAATATGTAATGCCCAGGAAATAGGCCTGGGAGACACAGGGTTCATTAATTCTCATTCTCTAGGTACAAAACGGGAGTGTTGTCACCTATATCTTGATATCCCAGAGTTACTTGTTTTAGAAGAGAGTTGTGGTAGTATTTCGTGGGACTGGGGAATCTGAACCTGGTTTGTGAAAGTAGGAGGTAATGTTTGTCCAGTGATATTCTTGCTTGTTTCCCCTTTCCTCAAATAAGAGCTTTAAACCTTTTATTGGTTTAAAAAATAGTTATGGGGTCTGCATAAATGATATAGAGTGGAGTAGGCATAGCATGCAGAGGAGAATATGAATTTAAATAATATTAACTTTCCCCTGGAGTGACAATAGCAAATTCTGCCATTTTTTCAAATCTTCTATTGTTTAAGGGACCAGGGAATCCATGTTCCTTTTCACCCCGAGGTCATTACTTTTGCATACTAGAATCCCAAAATATTAAATCTCTGTTTCTGCCCAATGGAAAACCCGTTTATCTGAGCAATGTTTCAGACAACCTCTAGAAATAGAATGGGTTTCTGATTTTTATTAGAGTTTCTCAAAACCCAATGAAGTACACAATTTCTGTTTCGAGGTAAGAGAAGAGGAATAGAGGTGTCAGATTTGGAGAGAGAAAGAAGCGTGTCATCCATGTATAACATCATATGTTTTAGTTGACCAAGCTAAATCACAGAAATATGAAGGTGAGCTCAAATAGCTCCAAGGCCATACTGAGTTGAAGAGGGGAACCTTAATGCATCCCTTGATTCAGATTAAATGGTTGAGATAGAAACCTGTTAGTAATAATCAGAGCCAGAGTTTTAGTATAAAGAAGCTTGAACCAGGATTCAAAGTTTGGACTGAAACTATATTTAGACACTGCAGTGAAGAGAATGTCCTAATTCACTCTATCAAATGTGTCCCCCATGTTGAGTGAAATTATAGATGAAGGATTTAAGGAATCCTGACAAAAGGCTGTGCTAACCACCAGTTGCCATAAATTCTCACATATTAGGATCACTTATACCAGAAAGAATAATTTCTAATCTAAATCTTTTACAGTACCTAGATTTTGCAACCCAAATTAGTTTGAAATCTACAGCTGTAACTAGAACAGGTTTCAGCAGGATCAAGGCCCTAATTCCCATTATAACTGTTAGCATCTAAATTAAAGTGAATTCAAATAATGCTGGGTAGAATTTGTGCACCTTATATCCAGTAGGATTAGTCCCTATCATGAGCTGGAAGAGTGAAAGAAGTATTCCAAATTTCAAACATTTTATTTTTAGAATGACATTTTATTTTTATTGCATACATGATCAATGATTTTGCTTCTAAATCAGACCTTTATAGTTTATCAATCCATACCTTACGAAGGAGTTACTGAGATCTTGGTTCCCAAATATAAGTTAATTTCTTTTCTATGCCTTGATCCAAACCCCACCAAAGTCAATGGGAGCTTTGAAATCTACTAATGAAAACCAGACTATAAGTCCCAAGTATTATTATATTGTGGTGGCTACCACAACTATGAGGAAATGAAAACTGGGACATGATCAGACATCTCAGTTGTCTTGACCTCAACATCAAATGTTGCATGAGAGATATATGGGGCGTGTGGTCAAGAAACACGAATAGGTTCTTCTTGTACCAATTGCTAATCTCTAATGTCATCTAGTCCTACCTGTGTAAGTAAAGCATTTATAGCTATTCTGGAGGAGCAGCCCTGTAGGATAAGTGTATCTGTTTGATATAAAATAGCGTTGAATAGTGTTAAAGTTGCCAACTAATATTATGCTGCTACTCTCCTTATCCATTAGTAGTACAATTAGTTTGTGAAAGATGTTAGAATCTTCTTTGTTTGAGACATTAACATTGTTCAGTGCCATAATGGGATCATTTATATCTCACTAGGAATATATGACCCTCTTCATATTTTGCTGTGTAAAAGTTAAACTTTAAGGCTGAGATGTTTCAGAGCCACTTAAGGGATCCATCTAGACTTAGAAGAAAAGTTTTTTTAATATTGCTGTCACCACTTAGTCTTTTCTTTAGTATCTGGAGGCTTCAGATTCTGATTTTGTATTTTATTTATTTATTTATTTTTGGTTCAGGGTTGGTTGGTTTGTTTTCAAAGAAGCAGCTATTTTAAATTAAATGGGACTACTTAGCCCTTTTACATTCCAAGACACCAATTTAAATTATTTATCCATGACTGGCAGAGGGATTAATACATCCTAAAGGACATTCCTCTGCAGGTGTATTAGGGGGAGACATGTGTGACAAAAGATAACAGGCTGCCCTTTAAACCACTACTTAGAAACGGTGCATTTTTCAAAAGCATTCAAGCGATTTAGGAGCCTAATTCCCATTGATTTTCAATAAGATTTGGTCTCCTAAGTCACTTTTGAAAATGTAATTTAGGCACTTTTGTAAATTTTTCACAGATTCAACATCTAGATCCCAATTCATCCCAGAAAACAGAAAGCTTTGGTCATCTGCTCCATGTGGCTACAAGCTTTGAATCATTAATATCAACAAGCTAAAACAGTAATGAGAACTATTAGGCAAAGAGAAGAGAAAACACTTTGCTCGCTAACCTGGTACATCTGAACTATAATCTTGAAATAGCACAATCTGATTGGGGGAGGAGATTTTGTTCTATCTTGCTGTTAGCCTTTGCAAAAGTCTGTAAAGACTTTGATCTCTGAAATGGCTTGAACATCCTTTTCAATGGGATGAGTACCTGTTTGCTCTGACACAGTGGTAGCCAGATCCTATCTGGCTTCTGTTTCACTTATTTTTGAAGGTCTCTCGGCAAGCTTTGGCTTTTAACTTTTACTCTGGTGTTCTAGAAAAGTCACAGACTGGGGTGTCATCTTCCCAGAAGTCTACACACAAAATTATTTAGACTAAAAGGAAGAATCACTCATATCTGACAGCATCAAGAACAGCTCTGCTGAAGGTCACTCCCATACTTCTGTGATCCTCCATTGGCTCCAGAGACCCTCCATGAGACCTTTGAGTCTTTTAAAATCCAGCTCTCAGCTGGAAAGCTAGAATCCCCTGAACAATATGCCAGCAGAGCATGTGAATACCACGAGCCTTACTGGATTTTCGTCTGGATCTTATAATATTAGTGATTCCTGAAATGTGTGGCTCCCAGCAGTTATAAATTCCACAGGTTATGTCAGCAAGGCTCTGTGTGACCTTACACATTGTTCTGCTAACACAAGATATCAGCACGCAATAATCTGGAGGACCACAAAACTCAAAAGAGTTATAAACCCATCCACCATCCTGTAGCATTTGTTATTCTTGTGATGATCATGTGATGGAAAATGTGTCTCAATAAAGTCACAAGCAAAATTGGCTCAGCTATTTGATTTTTGAGCTTCAATTTTTTTTTCAACTTTAAGGATACTTAGGAATTTCTCAGACAAAAACATTATTATAACAAAGTTAAATACATTCACTTTCAAGATGCATTAATAAAATATTATAGTTTAAATCAAAAATAAACTGGAAATTCAGGTTAATGTTCTAATACCAACCTTAATTCTACCCCTATATTCCAACCCACCCTCAATGTATAGACTCCAGAGACCAAAAGGATGGACTATAATCTGTATGTTGGATCCTGTGAGCCAATTAACTATAATTTTACAATTCAGTGACACACTTTTTATGGACAGACAGAATTGTATAGCAATTACAAATATGAAGCAATAGGCTGTAATTTATAATGTGACAGTATCACAAATACCACAATACTGTTCCCGAATGTCCCAGGAGATGGTGAAGCTCATGGCAGCAGCCATGATGGTGAAGCTCACTCCTTCCCCTTCTCTCGTCATTCAGTCATTATTTTGTCCACCAATTAGGCCTAGTTTCTGACACACCAATTTTGGTTCGCTGATTTCCGGTTTCATACTCTTCTTGCTTACAAGGTATGATCTTAACACAGTCCTTCAATTATATCAGTAGGCCTTTTCATTTGAACTAATTCAATCTTTCTGTCACTTTTTTGCACCTTTTCCCATCAACATTTATTATTATAGGTCATTGTGACATTTTATGATCTTTTGCTCACTTTTTACAGTTCAGCTCACAATTAGGATAAATTTGTAGGCCCAGTTATCACAACAGTGCTTACCTAATGCTTGACTGATAGTGTTTGTGTTGTGGCCTTTCCAATAGCAAGTATAAAGCTGTACAGTGGTCACCATTAAAAAAATCAGTATTTACCAACAGCTACCACACCATGATGTCTAAGGTCCCTTTACTTAGACAACAAGAATGTGTTACATACTGTGATCTGGTAAACTCTTTAATAAGTGTTTCCTATAATGATAACCACCATATTTGGTACAGGTATTTCCACTATTTCCCAAATGTTTCTCCCTCTGTAGTCACTATTGTGAACTAGTTCAACTCAAGAGTAAAAGATATTTTATACTCAGACCATCTTATTTTTCAGCCAGGTTTGAGATAGAAAGATAAGCACAGGGGTGTGCTAAAATAAAAACTTTTTATTTTATTTTTTGCCATGCAACCCTCCTTTTCCAAAAATGTTTCCTTCAGCACAAATGTGTTATGCAAACCCCTATGTATGGGTGAAACGCCTGGAGAGAAACTGAGATAAGGTATCTTTCTGCCATGAATGTCACAGGAGGATTACTTTCTTGGGAAGGAAGCTTGTACAGTGCCTGTCCACACAATCTAGATCCCTCTTGTGTTATTTGCCCTGCCTTTGATGATCATTAGAAATAATCAAATGTTCAAGAGATGAGAAATTACATAGACTGTGATTATTGATGTGGAACTTAATTTCCATTTAGTGCTTGATGTCTCTTTCACTCTTTCTGAAGGTGATGGTAGTTAGTAGAGGTTTAAAAAACAACAACAACAGAGTGACAGTAGATTTTACTGTGAGTGTACATTTATACTGTACATACCTATCATTTTTAGGTACACCACTTAATGGAGAGAATGTAGGGGTTTTTTTAAACCAAACTGGAGTCCTTTCAGTATAATTCAGCTTATTTTAATAATGAGCACATATTTAGCATCTATCCAGCCTGTTCTTTTGCAGCTTTGGAAAGAATGAAAGGAAGAAGAAGGAAAGAAAGCAACAGTCCTTCTTTTCCTGATTCCCCAAATAAATCCCTTTGCTCCTTATTTCTCTAAGACAGAAGTTATTTCAGCCACAAAGGGAGTGTAGTAGGGGAGGTTAGCTTAGGGCATTTTGAATGGGAGGGGTTAGGGAATATATAGAAATGAATTGGTGCCGATCATTAGTTTTACAAATATTGCATGAGTTTATCACAAGATTCTGGAAAGAGAATGCAAAAATAGTTTCTAGCTGCTAAACAACTCTGGTTATAAATGTCTTATTATCTGTTTGTTGTCCATCTATGATTAGGATGTTGCTGGGGTTTTTAAATTTCAAAATTGTTGTCATTCTGTATTAAATCTTGTTACAAGAAAGAATCATAGATTATATGTTAAGAAGAGGGACAATCAGCTTGCCAAGAAGTTATGGCAATAGGCAAGAAAAGCTGCACTGCAGTTCTCGAGCTTTGCACCTGTCCTGCAGAAAGAGAATGCCTTCAGGAAAGGTGTAACTTGATAGTTTGGGGACTTTAGGTGCAGGTGTCTAATCAGCAGGCTTCCAGAGCAGCAGCGAGTAGAGCTGGGTAAAATCCAATTTGCTTTCAGAAAAACCTTTTTGGAGGCTTCTGCTTCCCCTCCCCCCCACGTTGTATTTGAATTTGAAGGCTGTTCAATATCGATGTCAAAGCTATAAGTGAATGTTTCTGATAGTTTTGTGGAAGCTTAAACAGTTAGTACATGTTTGCCTTCTTTTTATTTTTATTTTTTTTTAATTTGCATTTTATATCTGAGGAATGGCAGTCTTTTTAAAGTGAAAACTGCCTTTCACTTTAGCAAATGTCCCACATTTATTTTGCCCCACTTAAAAAACTCTGATATACTGGTGGCAAATAAGGTTCAGTCAACATGGGAAATGTCATGCTATCTAAACATTCATGAATATTTCAGCTTTCATGCAGCCAAATTACCAGAATGAAAAGAGGCAGTATTGCCCAACTCTTGTTTTAGATTTAAATTAATTTTGTAACCTAGAGCCTGTACCATTACTTCAGTAGAAGCGACAAAGGGTCCTGTGGCACCTTATAGACTAACAGTCTATAAGGTGCCACAGAACCCTTTGTCGCTTCTACAGATCCAGACTAACACGGCTACCCCTCTGATACCATTACTTCAGTGGGGCTCTGTGTCAGTGCATGGGTCTTCCCGGATGAATCATATTTCAGGATCAGGACTCTAGACCGTATATAGACCTGGATTTCTGTGCAGTACTACAATATGGCTGTACAGTGGCATCCTCACACTTCAGGACAAAGGTTTGTTTCTTAGGAAGGATGGCCCCATGGTTATGCTGTTAGCCCAAGACTCGAGAGCTAGCAGTTTAATTCCTTACTATACTACAGACTTCCTCTATGATGCTGGGCAAGTCATGTAGTCTCTGTGCTTTACCATCTGTATCTCACAGCACTGTTGTGAGGAGAAATGTATTTGAGTGGGAGGTACTCAGATACTACAGTAATGGAGGCTGTTTATTAATGTCTGCAATATCCAAGTCTGCCGGGACTCCATATGAGCTCATTTTGAAGAAGTGGCTTGCTTTTCATTTGTTGAGTTGTGCAAAAATCAGTTGTGTATTTTGCCCTGGGAAATGGGATCAATTTGTATTTACTTCGCCCTAAGATTCTTATACAGAAAGCATGTTTGTCAGATATCTGTCATGCCATTATCTAGATAATTCCTTTTGATAAGTAGTAACATTCTTCTGGAGCAGTGCTAAAGGGGATTTTGCCCTGAAGTGAACTAAGAGCAGCTGATATGGTTGGATAAACTCTTTACTTTCTGCTGATATCAGGTACCTGCATTGTGTATTAGAAAGGAGCTATGGTCTTCGTGTGTGAAAATGTCTAAATTACCTAACAAATGATTCTCCAGGTTTGATGTTTCAAAGGCAATCTTTTTCCAAATCTGTCCACTAGTAAGTGCAGAAAAAGAAGGAGTTCCAATTAAGGCACATCTTTGTACCCAGGAAACTCAGAAGCATCCTCCTTTTTCAAAATAAAATAAAACTGTGCAGGCTACTAGTTTCTAAAATGGTGAGCTAGACCAGGGGTTCTCACAAAAATATTTTTTGGTGGCCTTAGAGTGCGGCCACCAACTCTTGCTGGTGGCTGCTCTGACAATTTTTCCTAAAATACTTAATTAACTTTAGGAAAAACAAATAAATATGCACATATACACATCTAAATCATTGTAATTTATTTATGTAGGATTTTTGCAGACTCAATAATAAAAATAATGTACAGTGGCCTCTATTCTTTACTGGACCTAAACAGGCAATTTGCACATTCTTGTCTTTTTTGTTGTTGTTTCTCTTGCTTTTTTGGCTGCTTTTTTTTTAGACTTGCTGGTAAGTAAGGCTGCTGCATTTTCAGCAAGATTCATTATTTTTGAACATTTGGGGTTAGCAATAACCCATGTTCAGCAGCACCGGGGGGAGGGGGGATATCATTTGCTCAACATACTGAATGTGGCATATTTTATGGTTACAAAGCTATCAGCTGATTCATTCTTTTATTCCTGCTTCCATTTCCCTTCAAAAGCTTAGATTTTTTTCTTCTTCCTTGTATGCTTCTCCCCCAACACTCCACTTCAACTCCACAAAGAAAACAGATGCTTGGGTAACTAATGTGCAGTACATGGGCATAGAAGGGAGGCAAACTCTGAGAGGAACTGACAGGCCTATTTTCATCTTTTTTAAACATCACCTTTTTTTCCCTCCTTGTGCCCATCCTCTCTGTGGTGACACTGACCTTTGGCAATCACATGAGTAACACTCACATTGAAGTGAGGTAGCAAGCTGCATTTCTGGATCAGCCTCTTTTGCTTTGCTTCGTTTCAGTTTTGCTGGAAAAGCTATTTCCCATAATGAAAAATACATTTTTCAATCAATTTTTACAGTAGTTGCAAACGTGTGCATTTCCCTAAGCTTTCTGTAGGTGTGATTTTGTGTGTTTTTCATTGTCCTTCTGTTGGTCTAATAAGTATGATGAAAAAAGTCTCAAAAATATATTTTTACATGATACATGTGATGTCCTTACATGACAGATTTCTCATGTGCTATGCTTATCAAAACAGGTACATGGGAAATTAAGTAATTAAAAACTGAGTCAAGGTGGGTGAAGTAATATCTTTTATTGGACCAACTTCTGTTAGTGGAGGTTTTAGAGCAGCAGCCGTGTTAGTCTGTATCCACAAAAAGAACGAGATGTACTTGTGGCACTTTAGAGACTAACAAATTTACTTGAGCATAAGCTTTCTTGGGCTACACCTCACTCCATCAGATGCATAGAATGGAAAATACAGTATGAAGATATATATACACATAGAGAACATGAAAAGTTGGAAGTTGCCATACAAACTCTAAGAGGCTAATTAATAAAGATGAGCTATTATCAGCCGGAGAAAAAAACTTTTGTAGTGATAATCAAGATGGCCCATTTCAGACAGTTGACAAGAAGGTGTGAGGATACTTAACATGGGGAAATAGATTCAATTTGTGTAATGACCCAGCCACTCCCAGTCTCTATTCAAGCCCAAGTTAATGCTATCTAGTTTGCAAATTAATTCCAGTTCACCATTTTCTCGTTGGAGCAATTCTTCAGGTCTGGGCTAATGGAAATCAAAATCTTGTCTCTTTCAGAAACAAAAGTTGGTCCAATAAAAAATATTACCTCACCTTGTCTCTCTCATATCCTGGGATCAACACAGGTAAAACAATACTTCAAACACAAAATTAAAAACTAATCCAGAATAAAATTATGGCCATTCAGCACGCTACTACTGATCTTTACAGAACTCCTGTGACCATCCTTGAAATGTCTGCATGCAGATCCTACACAGCATGTGAATCTCTGGTGTAACTCCACGGAAGTAAATAGAAACTGTATTTATCCCAGGGATGAATTTGGTCAGAAATTTAAAGTAAGACCAGAAAAGCAAATAAATTAAGAATTAAGGCTGCAACTCTAGATTGCTTGTTTCATATCTGTCCTCTTATCAAATCAGAGGGACCTCAGTACACTGATATTACAGTATCAAATATGTGCTATAGAATTTGGCATAAGTGTGTAGTGCTTTAAAGAAAGGTGTTTCAGCTTGAAATGTTCTGTATTTGTCATTTTAATTCTGCTTTGATTTATTCTTTGGACATTTTAGAGCTAGATCCCATGCAGATGGAGTGAAAGAAAATGTGTTTTTTATTAATCATTAGTGAATCTCTGAGATTCAGTGATGGGGTAATGACACAAGGTATTTGAGTACACATTTTGAATGAACTTTAATTAAAAAATATAAGTACTGATGGTACCCTCATTATACAAGCATTGCTTTTTGAACATCATCCTGAACTGCTAACGTTGCAGTAGCTCAGTAGGTAGGAACAGTCCTTGATCTCCTTAGAAAAGCTTAAAATACAAGGAAAAGAGAAAAGGATTAATTAAGAGAAGGCTGTTTAAGTAAGTAAAAATTGTTTCCCACAAAAAAGACATAGCACGGCGTCAGGTTAGATGAAAGATACAGACAGCTAGATAATAATCCCCTTGACTGTGTATTTAACTTTTCTCTTATTGATAGGTTTGCCCTAGTAGTATTAAAACATTTAATTAATCTGTTTAAAACACCGTCTTTCTGTAGCAAAAGAAAATGAATGCCTAGTAGTATGCTACATGCTTTAACAAAACACATTTCATTCACTCAAGGGTCTCTGATCATTTGCCCAAAATTAATGATCAGTTATTGAATAATTGACATCTCATTTATAAACAAATCAATAGACCCACTTAAGTGTTTGTGTAATGATAGTAATATAACCCTTCCTCATATGAACTGCAAATGAACAGACCTAACAGTAAAGGCATATTCTCCAGCTGAAATAATTATGAGACCTACTTTAAAATCATTTGCCTCAGCAGAACTATAAAGTATTTTTTCTGTAGAACTTACCTCCAAAATGTGTGTGTTTAGTTTCCATTTTACAAAATGAAACCTGTGTGAGTGGATGTATTTCTCTAATATCCTTCAAATGAGAGAGTAGGGGTAGAGTTTGTTTATAAAAGCACTGCAAAGCATCCACGATCACAATGTCCAATAGCCTACGACGTGTGGAGGAGGATATTAATTATCCCTTATACAGTGCACTGTATGAGGGGGATCACACAACTCAAACTGACGGGATTGCACAAAATGGTGCTAAGTGGAAAATGCAAAAGCCAGCTTGCTGTTGCTTGTTAATCTCTTTCTTTCCTTTGTGCACTGCTTTCTCTCCCACCACCCCCATATCTCCCCAAGACAGTCAAACGTGGTCCAATAATCTGGGCTCCAAGTCAAGAGGAAGAATTTTTAATATCATCATAATTTGTTGTTAGTGTGTGAACAAAACTATTGCAAAACACTGTGTGTGTGTATATATATATGAACCCATCATTGCATCATAGAAAATACCCTGGAGTGCCAAATACAACAATTGTGTCAATTAACTCTTTAAGGAAAATTTAAATGTAGACAAAATACATAGAGTATGTGAGGTGATTGGTGAGTTAGACCAATGCACTAGTATAGTAACATAACTATTCGCACCATGAATTAATTTTTAAAATGTACTACAATTCAATCAGAACTCTCTAGATATATAACCATTACTAATCCTTCAGCTGATAAGACAATCAATGCTTGAAGCAGAATTAAATATCAATGTTAGAAAAAGATTATACCTATATATATATTGAGTTTTTAGAAGGAGCTTTGAGAATTTAATAAATTCCATGATCAGAAATGTTTTGCACTAGTATTTTAATTAATATTATATTATTTATTTTTAAACTTTTTTTACAACACTGAGGGGAAAAAACTTGGTATGCTGATTTATTTAAAAAAGCAATAATTATATTGATAAATGAATCCCAACATCTAGTCATTTTTGCTGCCGTTCATTCATTCCCACCCTTTGGCAATAAATGTATCGACTTTTCCTTCATGTTCGTATAAACTAGTGCTTAAACAGTTCCAGTCCCATTCTTTTGGAACAACACTCTGAATATTTCCCAAGAATACTGAGATATTCTCTGACTTAGCTAGCCAGTTTTACTAAGCTAAATTACTTCTTTATAGTGTATTTGGTAGTTTTTAAGGGGGTGTAAGGAGGACTATAGGATTAAAGGCACATAGTTTCTTCCTATTGTAGTACAGTTTATATGCTCTGTGTCCTTTTAACCTCTCTCCCTTGATTGCTGCACTGGAGTAAGTGTTTCCTTGTAGTTTTCTCCTGGTTTAGATCAGCCAACGTGTAAAAATAGTTTATTTTAAAATATTTGCAAAGCTTTTATTTTATGTCATTAAAAAATGTAAATTTCAATAGGTCTTCACAAATCTTCCAACAACATGAATGTATCTCAGACCTACGCCAGCATATTTGGAAACAACATTTGAGGAAATGAGACCAATAGCAATGATAGTTGATAACATTTATAGCTATGGGGTAAGCTTTGGGGGTTTGGTTGTTAAAAGGACTTGTTTTTCCTAGGGTGACCTGCTGTTATAGAGCTGATCTTTTCAATCAGTGACTACACATGAATCCTTTTTGTGCTGATTCCATATGAGGAAAGTTCAGGCTCAAGAGAGCTGATATTTCAGTCATATGTTAATTGTGAAATACTAGCACTTAATAATGTGCACTTTTCCTTTGCATTATCTCTCTGTGTATGAAACATTGTTAGCTCTATGTATGTCTGTGTGTGTGTGTATATATATATATACACACACAAAGGGTTTACATTAAAAACACATCATCACAGAGAGAAGGAGAATGCATAATAGCTTAGTGTTAGCTATGGCATTTACTGTATGTTCACAAACATCCTAGCACATAAGCCATCCCTTACCAAATAAAGACCAGTGCTCTCAAAATCTGAACCATTAGATGTGCACCTTTCAGACCTGTAACATTAGAAATTGAGGAAAGGAGGGCTGGCCGTCAACATGCTGATGATGTACAGCCTAGAAACAAATGAGGGATGCATAATCTGTTGAAACAAACCCATTTTTGTCAGCATTTTGTGAACAAAGCTACTTATGTCTGTATCATATCGCTATGTTGGGAAAGTAAGAGCCTTTATTAGGGACAAATGATGAAGTATCCTGGTTGAAACTATTTATAAAATGTATACTTATTTTAAAGTGGTAATGATGAAAGCAGTTGAGGCAATTTCTGTTTGTGAGTATACCCTCCCTCCATTTTTTAAACTCCATTGCATTTGAATTAAACAAATTACCATTTTATGATATGTACATTAAACATTTCATAACTGCCAGTGAGAAGTGATATAATAACCACCAACTTTTACTCAGAACTACAATATTCAATATGTTCAATAAATTAATACTGTCACAGGATGTTTTGCTTGTTAGCAGGTTTAAAGTAACTGAACCATTATATGAAAGTGTCCTTTTGCAGCCATATTTATGGATCAGTTGGTAATTTTATTTATTGTTCAGTCTGTAATATTAAATAAATGTTGGATTCC
The DNA here is from genome assembly GCA_037349315.1 of Chelydra serpentina. Classification (NCBI taxonomy): domain Eukaryota; kingdom Metazoa; phylum Chordata; order Testudines; family Chelydridae; genus Chelydra; species Chelydra serpentina. The sequence goes on from JBAIAC010000004.1 coordinate 112,843,045, forward strand.
TCCTTTTTCACTTTAAATACATGGTATGTTCTATAGTCTGTCTAATAACTACCAATGTAACAAAAGCATATGAAGCATACTCTTTCAAAACTCATTATCTAGTTTTCTAATTTGAATATAAACAAGTTACCTTTGGAGTTAAAGGGACACTGTCCACTCTAATTTGACCCTCATTTTTTTAAAGCTTTTTGTTATACCAAAGGCAAATATAAATGTTTCCATGTTGTTGGATTTTTTTTTAAATCCAGTTGAAACAGTTGTTTTAAAGAAATTCCCTTGTAATGTCGGCAATTCAAATGCAGCAACACTAAGAACCCCAAAATGAAACTAATTATAAGCAAAAGTAAAATGTACATCATTGTCCAAGCTGAGAGAAGTGGGAAAGTAAACAAACAGTAAGGCTGATGAAAAATAAATTGGACTTATTTTAGTTCTAATTCCATAAGGTATTATTAGTAACATAGGTAAAAAGAATGTGCTGGTTTACAATATCAGTTTTTTATGTTGACAGTGCATTTTTATGTTCCTTTAAATTTTCAAGTTTCAGATGTTATTTTATTGCTTCCTCTTGACACTCCGAATTTTCTTTAGCAAGCTTGAAATGGATATGTTGCAATCTGACTGAGTTTTGGCTTTGAAACATAACCTGTTTTTGATTGCCATCTGAGACTGTACTTTTTGATGGGGAGCAGAAAAAAGAAACGGAATTAAAAGAAATTGGTTCCAGCATTTGTTGAATTTATATTCAGAACATACGCTTACATGATATGAAGATTTTGAAACTTTTAGGGAAGACACAACTATTTCCTATCAAATGTAATCATAAATTGTAGTCACACCCACATGACCAAGTTAACAACCAGTTTCAAGTTTAACTAGTAGAGGAAACTGGTAAGGCAAATTTTTTCAGGCTATTGTTACCAGTGCAGTATATTTATAGGAAATGCAACAAAGAATTAAATCAAAAGACTGATTAAAAATGCATAACATTAATGTCACAACAGTGTTTTTGTCATCTAATGATAACCTCAAAACACCTCTCTTAGTTTACAAGGATGACTGCAGCTAAAGGCAGTGCTAGACTTTTATACATTTAAGAAACACTTTATCACAGCTTGGAAAATCATTATTTTTTGAAAGCAAAATTTATTTTGTTTACTCAAATCAGATAAATGTTACTGGTATTTTATTCATCATTTTTCTATTTATGTATATTGACATTTTTCACCAGATTCTTCCAGCGCTCCAAGTTGGGATGTCAAAAACTGTGCTTGCAGAAATGAAAGTATCCTCATTATGCAAATTTAGGTTCCACTGATAGGCATGTTCTGTTTTATAAATTACATCCTCTTGTCAGAAGTCAAATTGTATTTGAATAACTTCACGGAAATTGTCACCAAGATTTTAAATTGTGTGCCTTGTATGCCATTGTTGATTTAGTCAGTGAGTAAAAAACGGACATATGTTGATTTTTAAATGTGTGCATGATTGTTTTGTCATAAATGTTATTTAAATGAAGCCTAGATGCATATGTAATTTTTCATGTATATTTTTGTAAAGTTTTGCATTATATAAATATATTTTAATGTTTATATTTAATAAATTATGTTAACCAGTATTAGTTGCTGTATATTTTAGTCTTAACAAGTTTGTTTCCTACAAACATACTTGAAAAATTTCCTGTAGGGTAAAATAAATATACATGTTCTGATAAAAATATTAAAGTACAAAAGTTAAAATGAAAAGTGAACTTCAATTATGAAAATCATTTTTATCTTCAATAAAAAGGCTGCCTTTCCTATTTGCATTTTGCATAAAATTTACCAAAAAACAAACACAACTGCACTTTACTCATATTGTTGAGGGTATTTAGTAATTCTCAAATATAAGTGGATTTCTTATTGTAATCTAAAGCAATTTAATTAAAAATACAATTTAAACTCATTACAAAGACTAAACTGATTTCAGAAAAGGATATATTTAAATAACTTACAGTACATTCTGACATGCTTATTGTAATTTAGAAAGTATGTACTACCTTCCTTTAAAAGAAAAACCAGAGAGATATGTTACCAGCAAAAATGTGTCCTTTATGGAAGCTCAGAGTTCTCTTGATTTTAGTTTTCAGAATGACCATTATTGCAGTTGGAGTAATCTTTGATGTTAAGAAAAGTGGAAAAATCAAAGTGAAGTGCTAAATCTGTTCATTTTTCAAACATATTAATCTTGTCAAGATAATACATAAAATCAATCTTAGCATTTTTTCCAGAGCCTTTTATTCTCTTTTATCCAAAATATGAAAGCACTTAGGAGGATACAGAAATGTGGGTGACTTCGGAAAAATGATCTGAAAATATATTTTGTCTGTTTGTATTAAACAATGACACAAGTGATGTGAACAGTGTATGGCCAAAACATGAACTACTTGTTTAACTATTAGTATTCATCATATTTGTTCAGCTCATAATACGAATATATAGCAAATTTCTGGTACAGCTTTCTTAACAATTTGACTGAGTTTCAAACCCTTGACAGTAACAAATACAAATTGCACCAGCCCAAAAAAATTGTTGGGGCTAATTTTAATATTAATGAATTCTTTACAACCTCAGTTCAGCAGTTTCGATTAAGCTTTAATTAGTAGCCAGAGGGGAATCCAAAACAAAAATAAGGAGTTGAATTGCTAATTAAGTTAGTTTGATGAGGTGGAGTTTTAGTAAAAGACTGGTTGTTGGCTTTGCAGGTTCTGACAAGCTAAAAATACTAAAGATTATCATTATTGTAACTAACATTCTACATTACCACCAGATTTCTGCAAGGAGCAGACAGTTCATTAGAGTACAACACTTTTGTCTGTCAGTATTAGAATTAAAGTCTTGTTAATAAGATAGCAGTGCATGGGAACCAGAAACCAAGGCAAGCAAACATGGTGTTAAATTTGACTGGTGATAAATTATCTAGTTATTTGATACCTTGTATACATCATAATATAATGTACATTTATCTGTTAGTAGCTACTTGTCACTCATTTGATTTCCTCAACAAAATTTTGTTTATTGGAAATTGATGTTTAGTGATCTTACCTTTGATATGCCCATCATGATTACATTTTTCTCTATTTGATTTTTTTAAATAGCTTATTTGATATGCTACTTACTTTCTGATGTTGAATATTTAATACGATATACATAGAAGCAAAGACTCGTGGTATTAAATACACTACCCCCAAAAATTCAACATAGTATATGAAGAGGTAATTTAAGAAACCAAAGCTGTAGCATCACACTTAACTGCAAATCTATATGGTAAAATTATATTGCCATATCATATACCTGTGTTTTACTCTAACATCTTTGATAATAGGTCAGATTCTTGGCAGCTTTGCATTGTTATCAAATGTATTTGTAAATCTGGAAATTAACTATTGCATTCAATTAAATACTTTTGACATAATAAGTGTGCTTCTGTAACTCCCCAAAGATTACTAATTATAACCACTAAAGCTCTCCAGTGATAGCAATTTGACCAAACTACACATCAGAAATACGTGATGTATCTTCGTAAGGATTGTATGGAATGTAATTTGATTTCTCTATACTTTGATGTTTTCTATAATTTGTATTTTATCCTTTTGCTTAAGGTTTCAAAGCCTACAAACCCAATAACTAAGGGATAAGAGAAGACAGGAAAATAAATGATATTGTTTCTGGGGTATTAAATATAAGCCTGGCTATCAGAGCTACATAGCACTAGCGAATTGTAATCAGGTACTTTGACTTAACACTGTTTTGTTTTATAATAAGAGTGGTTGCCATATGTTGGAAGCCCTATCTGCCTGTGTCTTAGGGGTTTCATACCTCTGTAACAAATCCAAAAACTCATTTTATAATACCTTAAATCTACCCATTGTAATGTAGCTCCACTAGTGTAAATCCACATCAAACTTTCCTCATGAATGTTGCTAGAAGATTACGTATATTATCACTGAAAGCAAAAGGAGAAGCATTGAATTAGAATGCAGTAGATACAGCAAAATAACTTTCTCTAAATCTTCTTTTAATGCATAGTTTACAATTTTCTTTCACTCAGCATGAAACTGATTAAAAGCACATGGATGCCCCTCATAAAGAATGCTTTGTGCAAATAGATGCATTGTTTAATATATTTACATCCCTGAATACTTGAAAATCTGAACTGTAATACAGCAATGTGACGGCTGTTGAAAAGAAGCATACAGTATCCATAATATATCTATTTAAATATACAGTAAATTCCTCTGTTGTTTTAGTACATTCTATCTGCAAACATATTGGTAGACCAAAGCCTGTTATAGTTAGCATATTACATTTTCGCATAAGCTGTTGATGGCACTATTTTTGATGTAGTAGCTATGTGACACCAGCCAGCAAGTAAACAAACAATATGGCCATTGTTGAGGTGTGGTATAGCCCACACTGTAGATACATGCATATATATGGTCTCCAATCGCTATTTTTTAAAATATAAAACCAAATCTTTATTCAAATCTTCACTGCAGCCGTAATCATTCTGTGTTATCTATTAAAGACCTATCACACGGTCAAGGCCAAAATAGAATACCACTGGGATTTCTTAGTATCAAGCTTTACTGTACAATTACCCTTTCCCAACAGTACCACAGAGGAAATGTTTTTTCAAACACCAGGCTAACATTTTCCCACACGTTTTACTCATAGCTGTCCATTTTATCTGAAACAGACAATTCATAAAATAATTATGAGTTTGATTTAAAAAGCATATTGGAAACTGAGTAAGCTCAGATCTCTGGTTAGTGAAATAAAATATTAATTAATAAAAAATACAAAGAAAAGTTTCTAAATTACAAAACCTGAAAGGCAATGGCATTCTGTAACCCAATGCTACCTTTTAATGTCTACGTTCCTGCTTCTCCTCTGACTCATGCTAGTTTTATACTAGTTTCACTCCCATGACTTCAATGGAATTACTCCTGATTATTGTTGGTGGCAGTGACATGAAAATTGGACCTTTTGTATCATGTTAAGATTCTATAAAGGTTGTTACATCTAAATACATCTAACAGAGTAAATAGCACACTAATAACGTTAATATTTGGCAGATGCTTTGGGGTAGCTACTTCTCCATGTATTGTTTTCCATTCTCTAAGTCTTGTTTCAACATGAGTGGAATCAGTTATAGAATATGCTGGACATCACAAAATTTATCTTGAGTGTCTTTTTCATACAACGAAAAATCAAAATCTTGATGATCACAACGTACAAATATACACTTGATTTCATTAATGGAAACTATATAGTCTTGGCCATCATTTTATGTTTTTAAATATACAGTAGGATAAAGTAAGAAATAAATATTCATAAAGTACAGTATTTGTTTTAAGTGATGTACTTTTAGAATGAAATCTTGACTAATTTTGAAATGACATGAGGCTCAATGAATGAGTTAAATCAAAATGAAAAATGCACTGAGGTTGTGTTTGCTGAGCTTCTAGTAAAACATATCTTTTGATGCCTGTGGGATAATCACCCTCTTCACCCACCCTCCAAAATTATCATTTGGATAATCAACTCCTGACCCTTACCTGACTTGAGTGTGTGTATGTATGTGTTGGGGGGTGGGGGGAGAAGGGCTGAGTTGATAGTTGTATGTATATTTTTAATAATCTAGTTTTGCTTTAAAATGTACTTTTTTTTTAGTTTTTACAAAGGATGGGGAGAATTATTTAGGGTGACCTAGTGGAGGAGAAATCAGATGACATTACCAAAAGAAAATTAAGGCTGTATAGCAGGAAACAACTGTAATGGTTAGGTCCGTTCAACTGGAATATTCTCCTACAGGAACTGGAGAAAGAACCATCCCATGTATCATTAAAAATTAGGCAGGATGAAAATATTCAAGAATATTTACTAGTGGGAATCTTGAAGTAGCACAGGGGTGGACAATGATAATTCTATATTTTATGTCTATGAATATTTTGGGGGTTGATTCCTTATGTAGTAAAACATCACTCTAGCATATAGGGCTACATGTGACATGGAAATGATGGGGCTAGTCAACTTAACATACCAGGAAAAAGTGACTGCATGAAAACTTTAGAAATAGACATTAAATAAGTTGATGATTCTCAGAAACAAACTACTTGAGAAAAATAATCACTGTCCAGGAAAAAAAAAAAGAAGTAAAAAATACATTGGTGCCCAAGATTCCAATTTTAACCATAATGGGTTAGTAAGATACTTTATTTCATTTGTGGTCAGAAATGGGCAACTCATTCTATTTTGGTATAACTGTCCATTTTAACGGGTAATCCTGTCACTTTTATTACATGTGTATATTTCTGTGGGACTTTACAAGACTAGGTAAAACACAGAATTGCTATCTGTTCAACCTGTGTCATGCTTGATCAAGATTCAAATATCACAGTAACATAGCTCAGTACAGAAAGTAATTTAAAAATATGTTACTTAAAGGAAGATGTGTTGAGAAGCCTGCACTCTGAACACAATACAGGAACCCAGAAGCACTAACATCTCCATCTAAGCGATGTCTATCATCACCTAACTCAGCGGAAACTTATCCAGTATTTCTTTCTTGCACACCTTTAAGTAGTATTATATTCAGCAAATCTCTCTTTAACAGAGATCTTCAATAAGTATCTTTTGTTTTCCACACAGTATTGTATCTATTATTGCATTGCAAACCAAACAAAAATCAGCTTTCATATAATTTAGATTCAATAAGGTTTGCAAGGCTTCCTTATCTAATCAACAGGATGATTTTGTTAAACTTGGAGCAAGATTTAGACAAACTTGTACATAGGATTTGGCCTTGAAAGGTACACATTTCTGGTTAGAGTCAGTTCTCAATGGCTTGGAATGGATATGCTAAGGCAGAGAAGCAATGTGTTGCAACAGTATCCACTGCAAAGTTTATGTCTCTTCCTTTGTAGATAGACAGATGGACAAGCTGACAGACAGGACTGTTCTGGTTTGGGGGAGCAGACAAAAATAATGTGATCATTTTTCATCTCATTGTTCCTGGTTAATGAGTTCTGCCAGCACTTCAGAGCTAGGAGGGGAGTGTTTAGAAAAGACAAAGGAATTCTTCTTTTGTCTTTCTTCACAAACTATCAGACCCCATTACTGAAAATTAAGGTTCAATAAAATTCTTATTCAGAGATAATTAGCGGACAGCTTTGTGGTGCAGAGGATAATATGACCAAAGTGCTGGTTCACAGCGGTGCGTGCTGAAGTGTGAAAGGGCCAGTTCTCGATCCCCGCTTCTGAGGTCATACCCCCTCATCCTGCATACAATGTGGCAGTCAAAATGCAGCATTCTTACCTGCTGTGATCAAAAATACACCAAAGCAAATAAATTATTTCAACCCCCTCTCACAGTTTTTTTTTAAACAAAGCTAGATCATTAGTAATAAACTATGACTTCATTAGAATGTTCCACATAACAGGATTACAGAAGAATGTGTCAATAATTGGCAAAGGTTTGTCTTTCATTAATTAACACCTTTGTATGAATACAAACTTGTTATCCTCACGTTTTATAGGTGAAATATTACCATTAAAATTAGACCTCCAGTTTAAAAAAAAAAGGTTGCTTGCGTTAATTTGTACAACTGAACATTTTCTAAATATTGTTTATGTTTGGAAAGGAACCAGTTTTGAAAGCAGCCAGTATTTTACACAAAACATTTTGTCTGAGCAAAAGGTGAAGGATGCATCGAGGATCTGTTACTAAAAATCCAGGAGCAATATTCAAGGCAATACCTGACTGAATATTTTTTTTAAGTGCACTAACTTTACATGTGCTTTTTTTTTCTCACCTGTCACTGTGGAAACAACTCATAAACTTAAATGCAAACTATAGTATTGGGCTATTTATTTTCAACCACAGATGCTCATGTTGATAGTGAACAAAGAGACACGCTTTGTCAGCACGTTCAGGCCTGTCGAAAAGTTAGCATATTTTTTAATTAAACAAATCAATCAGTTACATTTCCACCATTTTATGTGTTTGTATAATGCTTGTTACTCTAACGCCTGTAAACACTGTCAGCCAGACAGGGACCTTCAAGCCCTGACTCCCGTGAGTTCGCACTTTTGTGAGTAGTTCCGCTGACAGCAATGGGGCTACTCATGACCAAAAGATTTGCAGAATGGGGCTTATAAAGTGTGATCTCTGAGCCTGGTATTTAGAAATGGTGAGCACTCAGAGTCCCCCTTGACTTCAGAAATAAGTTATCATTCTTGAGGAAAGATTGTGACGGGGAGGGCTTTGTTAATGGTTTGTCACCTTTGCCTGGTTGTCTGGCCATACCAGAAGAAGGACAGGAGACACTGGATAGGTTTTAATTAGGCCGCAACTTTGTTATTAACTGTCTGGGAGTACCTGGCAGATAAAAGTGTACAGTACAGGTAAATCCATGATCATTTCAATATCTACCCTGTGGGCTTCCATCCAGCCCACTCCCCTTTTCCATCCTAGTTCCAAGCCAACCCACTGCTGGGATGCTCCCCCTCGAATGAGTATTAAGATGGGCTATAAAAGAGGGAGGGGAGTTGGCTGCCTGCCATGCCAGTCATGGGAGTCCCAAATTCCCTCTCTCCCTCCCTCCGGTTTCCACTTCTTTAACAAACACCTCCTTTAAATCCTTTAACAATCCATTTACCTGATCACTGTAATCCTTTCTTATGGAGTACTGGCACTGGACAGCCACCCCACACTTACAGGAGTTGTGACATCATAGCCTAGCTCCCATTCCATGCTTGCCCCAGCTATGCCCCCTTGAGCCCATTGTGAGGAAGGCAAAAAAAAAAAGCCTCTTTGCCTTGGCCAATCTGTCAGTTAGGGAAAAATTCCTTCCCAGCCCTCCGAGAAAGGAGCAGCTAGCGCAAGTACCCGCAGCAGATCCTGACCAAACCTGGTGTTTTGCCATGTCCAAGGGTGGGAGGGTGGATGCTGTTCTGCTTGGTCTGAATGAGAGAGGTCTTTTCCCACTTGGCTTGCCCCTATATATTCTCCCCTCCCTTCCGGTCAGGTCTCCTGGGGCGATGAGTCAGCATCTCCACGCCGGGCTGCACCACATCGGTACTTCTCTACCTCTTAAAGAGGTATAGGCCCCCCCCCCCCCCCCCCGACAAGCCAAATAGCCCCCTTTCCCAAGCTTAAGGTGCAGTGCAGTCATTCTGGTCAAATACAGCATGTAGCACTATTTAAGGTATAGAAATGGAAATAGCTTAAATATAATGTTAATCCACCACTATCACTGCACAGAGTTCCACTCAAGTCTGGGATTCTATATGATCTAAGGCCACAATCCAGCAACTTGTTCCACCCAGGAAGATCACTTTCCCTGTGTGGGGCTCCATTGACTGGCCTAAGGATTTGAACCAAGAAGCAAGGATTTGAACCAAGAACACAAACAGGCCATTTGGGAGGGCCTGTAATTTAGAACCAGGCACTTGTGCAAAAGGGAAAAATGTTAAATCCCCATAGACTGCTTAGGAACATTTTTAGTGCGCATTTAAAAAAAATAAAATTAGTTAAAATACTCTGCAGAAAATGAAGGAACTAATAGTACTTTTTAAAGAGTAGGGGACCTAACATTCTTTTTTACTTACTTTTTTCCAAGTGAATTTGTACAGTAATTTGAGCTGCAATGATTTTCTGCTTCCAATTTTTTCTTTTCTTCTTTCTTTCTTTCTTTCTTTCTTTCTTTCTTTCTTTCTTTCTTTCTTTCTTTCTTTCTTTCTGTTTAACACCAGGTTTGTCACTTTTTCAGTAATATAAGGAGTAAGTTAAAATAAATCCATGTAATTAATACATAATGTCTATCTTTTGCAGTTACAATGCACTTTTCACCATGTTGTTTAGATGCTAGCTATTTGAGGAAGTTTTCAGATGTGTGTCCCAGCCTGGGATGTTTTAAGGCATCTATTCTATGGACTGTAGGAGTTATTTCAGTCTTTGTGGAAAGTATCACTTTAGTATTAGCTTTAGTAATAGCTTCATGTAATTTGGTTACATGAAGCTGAAATCTTTAAAAAGGTAGGAACAAAATAGTTGGGGAAATGCCTTGAGTCACTACATTTTTAAATTACTATACATTAATGAGTGATTAAGTATGGTTTGACCTCTCTCAAAATCTTTAATAGCATTCAAGTATTCAGTAATTTTGATTGCTTTCATTGACTTACAAGTGGTTTTTTTCAAGACAAAGTGCAACAGCAGCCTGATTTGTAATCAAGATTGTATGAGAGATAATATAAAATAAATACCAACATAACATAAAATAAATATAAAATAAATATAAAATAAATCAGATTTTCAGTTTACCTAGTTGAAATGGAAAGTTTCTTGGGAAATTTACTTGGGGTTAAACTATTCACTTTTAAAACAAATCAAATAGTTGATAATATACCTCTAACAGAATTACCTCCACATCTGTGCTTCTTACTTTATATTGATAGTTAATAAACATAAATATAGACAATGCAAAGAGCCCAGTTCTGTTCACCTTATGCTGGGAAACTCTTGTTGACTTCATGGCCGCATGACTGGATTCCAAGAACCAAACCTTTCCCCTCAAAATTAGAGGTATGGTACCTGTAGGTATGAAGGAATTGTTTTGTTTGAGAAAAAGTTTACCTAAAGAAAAGGAATAAATAGCATACACAAGTAAATATTTGATTAGACTTTTACACTGTAAATAGAAGACTGACTTACATATTGGACAACGGGGAAACATGGTTCTCTATTTTCATAGATGACACTGATTTGTGTTCCAGCACTTAAAAGCTTGCAAAGTATATATAAAACAAAACACAGTTTTCGCATTCTAATTATTACATGAAATGCAGGCTTCCCAAATATTTGGATGAATCCCTGTTTCAAAAGCACTCTAAACAGTATGGTAGTGATCTGATGGTAATGAAATGGGAATCTGTTACCAGAAGGTTCAAGCTTTTCCTGGATTTTTCTTTCAATCTGCAAAAGCAGAGTCATAGTGTGATAGATTCAATGCATTCCTTCAGAGAAAACACAGTATATATTTTTAAACAAAGATGTTCCAAATTCTCTGTGTAATATATACATATTGTTCATTTGCAGGCATCTTTTCAGACAGCATTTGCTTTAAAAGAAAAAGAAGTAATACTCTGTACTGTAATATTGTCCTCAACTGTTGGGTTAGAAGTTTTTGATACTGATGTTCAGTTTATCAATTATTAATAAGACCAAAGCCAAAATTTGGGTCTCTAAAGTTAGGCACGAAACTCCATTTTCAGGTATCCAAATAAAAGGCCTAATTTTTCCAGAGTGCTGAGCACCCACACTTCACATTGACTTACCGGAGAGCAGCAGGTGCTCAGCAATTCTAAAAAACAGGCCATTTTTCTGTAGGTGTCTACATATGGATTTAAGTGCTAACTTTAGGGACTCGCCTTTGAAGGTTTTGGCCCAAGTCCATTAAAGTGTATAATTTGATGCAAGCACCATTAAGAATGGCTAATTGTCACCTTCAGTATGGCTGGTAAGATTAAATCTCCCCAAAACTTCCTTTTTGTGGTTTCACCACTGCATAGGATGGTCAAAAGAATCTAACAGACAAGTGTTCACTTTTTGTTACTGTATTTAAAATAAATCTGATAAGAAGTTGATTAGTCTGGTGCGCTACATTAGGCATACCTCTTCCTATGCCTAACCAATAGAACAGGTCTATAAAATTAGAGAAAGAAAATCAGTGGTGAAGGGTTACCCTCACATGCCCTTTTAGGGCTGAGGATGGCTAATTTTTAGCATAAATATAACCACTATCTTTGGTACTTCGTGATATTATGCCTTTAGTTCACACCTGATACAGTGTGGAATGTCATTCCAATTTAGAAATTGAAAAATTTTCTTTTGCAATAGTTATTGAAAGTTATAAATAATGGATTGCTGAATTGGGTTGCAATGCACAAATGAGGCTATAAGTTGCTTTGATCTCAATTCCATAATATTGCATAGTAATTTGCTTTTTGTGTAGGGAAAACTTTCTTTCAAAGGCTTTAACATGTCTCCTCTCTGAGATTTATCATGAGCCAATATCAATGGCTGTTCAGTATAATAAGTTCCATCAAACTCTTCAGGATTGACTTGTAGAGCTTAATATCTAGCTGTGGTCACTTGGTTGCTGAGCTCTCTTGTAATCTCTTTAAGGCCTATATTTATTTTTGTTGTTGTTGTTGTTGTCTTTCTCTTTATACTAGTACATGAAGACTGGTACTGATACTCACAACTCTGTGGAACGTAGATGCTACTATTTTGAAACCGAGGCCCGGTGGGTTTGCAAGCAGTAAAGTTAAAAACAGGGTACCCCCAATCTCTCCAAACACTTGAAAAGTTGCACAAAGGAAGAACAGCTAGTTAATAAGAAAGCTTTAACTAAACAAAAAAACATGACAGGTATCTGCAGAAATCTGAATTCATTCTTCTCTTTCAGAGTATATACATCCAGTCCTTTTGACATTTACAAAAACTCTGTTCAAACTTAGTGGCTATTAAAAAAATCTCATCTAATTAAAACAGTTAACTAGTTAAGAAACATCTATGGGAGGAGCAGTGAATGAATTGGGTTTAGTCCTTTTTTGTAGTCTTTTCTTCAGTGGGCAAAACAGAGAATTTGCTGTTCCTACATAAAGGTCATTATTAGCCTGAAGGTCTATGCAAATCCTTAACACCAAACACTAATAATATTAGAATGGAGTGAGTAATAAAAGAAATAAAGAAATGGAGAGTACAAGATACTCTATGGAAAAGGATTTAACAACCTGTCAATAAAATGTTTTCTTTGTAAATGCTTTATACGTGACATTTGCTTTCACAGGCAAGTTTTCAGTTATCATTAGGACAAGCAAAATCCTTTAAGTTGATCAATAAAGAACTATCTTTATGTTTAGTTTGGATTTTACAATGTTCCCTTAGTGGTGTGCTCCTGTGTCATTCTTTTTCGAAGACATTGACCATATGATGATATTCAAATGGCCAAGCGTTTACAATTTTCAGATCTGCCAAATAGCGAATCAACCTTTATAATTAAAGGTGACAAGCTGACAAGGAAAATGAATGTAAAATTGTATACGTATATGAATTTTTGTGTCAGATTGCCGTCTGTGCACTTGTTTTCTCTTTGTCAATAGCCGAAGGCTCATTTCTCTGCACTAGAAGCGCATTTTATATCGAGGCCTTCAGACAGCTCCCCTTCGCCCTAGTGAATTTGCTGATTAATTTTGGATGCTTCTCTTAATTAACACCCCAAAGGAAGTCTAGATTTTCTAGCCTATATTCCATGTAAAACAAGTGAATCTGAAGAACAATGACCTAAGGAGACAGGCGCACTCTGTCCGAATGACATTACAAGAACATTGAATATCTCACAAGTCAGGACCTGGTCAGGCAATGCCTAGGGAAAATGTAGGCCTTTAATCAGGGCAGAAATTAGATTCATATTAGTCCAATTTCATTTTCTTTATTGCTGACAAAGAGAGGCTGGGATGGATGCCACCTGACAGTTGAAACATGGTGTCCCTATGCAGGAACGGGTGCCACTGGCCTTGATTAATAATTGGTACCATTTTGACTTTGAGGCAGATAAGTAGATGATGGATGAGAGAAAAATGGTGAAGTGATTTATTAGAACATTAGGATAAAATAACAAACTGGCTAATTGCACATGAGTCTCAAAAACATAACTGTGGAGTCAGAAATACAGTGCCAGGTAGCAATAATTTCCACATCAGTTTTCATTATCAGCTATTTTTATAGAAGAATTCTTATATTTAGAGTTTCCGAGTATAAAGCTTTGACAGTTCTTGTACTTCAAGCAAGTGAAATATTGAGTTTTCAATGTACATGCTACTTATTGCTGCACAAGAGAAGGAACCACTATAACTAAGCTGTGCACACTAAACCAACTGTTGCTTCCCTGTCAAAGCTAATAAAACCTCCCTGTCCTTATATTTCCTAGCAGCCATTAACAGGGTAAAATATTTTACGGCATTCTGAGATGCATGTGTGTCTAGCCCAAAACCCAACATAAGGAAATATCTGTGACCTATATTAGATCCTATAAAAGTTTACAGTCCCTTTGGTAGACATCTCTCTTCTAATTCACTTTTGGGTGCTTTGAGCTTCCAGATCTGTGCTTTGATAGTTATTTTAGAGGCTGAGTCATCTACTGCTTGTTATTTTATACTGCATATGCTCAGCATAGTACAATTGCAGATTAGAAAAGCATATGCCGACCTATCTGTTCCTTGTCTGGTAAAAACCTTCATCTTGTTGTTATGATTCCTTTTTTTTTTTTAATGGCAAAATGCTCAACCAATCTCACTTGGAAATTTTAAACTTCTAACCTGCAAAATCTGTTTAATTATTTTACTACTCAACTGCCAACACAAAATGTGACTGAATTGTCATGCAATTCTGATGGTTAAACCAACTGAAATTAAATAAGACTAACAACTATTTTGTCAGTATGTGATAGATCACAAATTAACATTAAAAAGGGGACTAAGAAGCTAATGTGTGACCCATGTGTAATCTATTTCCATACTATTGGCAGGACATAAATGCCACATTCCACAGTTACACTATATGAAGTTTAAAAGGCAGAAGATTCCATGTAGGTAAGCAAAGAGAATTTTCAAACAATGAAATGCAAGCAGTTTGTTATAATACAGAGGACAGAGGTAAAATTATACTGCTCAGAAACACTAAAATCAGAAATAATCCAACTTTCTCTCCCCTCTCCTTTCTTCTTTAACAAGGATAAAAAAAAGGATCCACTGGATTAAAAGGTATGTGAGATCAATTTCTGATCCAGTTTTGAACTGCAAAATGCCAATAATTGTTTATTTTTGTTAAGAGAGTCAATTACATTACATATTGATTTGTTAAGAATTTATCTGGACAAAATGTTGTTAGAACAAAATGTGAAAAGTTTATTTTAAAGCAAAATAGAAATGGTCAAATACAATTTTGGACTGATTAAAAAAATTAAAATATCTGTTGTCAACTTTGTTATCCTGAGAACTGCTGTATATGTCTGAGGAAAGTATAGAATCCCCGGCAACTGCAGATCAGATAGTGGTCTCTGTGCCTCAGAGTTCTACCTCATTCCACTTAACATGGATTTCATTCTGGGGGTCAGTATGAGTGTCTGTTGAAACCCCAAAGGGGCAGAGCATAATTTAGGGGGAAAGGAGGGTGTTTTGAGACAGATACACTACTTTCAAGGCTGTATTTGGTAGCGCAACTTACAGATGACATTGCAAAGAGTCTTGGGCTCCACTCAAGGGGGAGCCACACAGCTATCTATGAAAAGGACACCTTTCCCTCATCCACATATAAGGATGAGTATGGGTGTGTGATGGTTTTTAACCCCAATGTAGGCCTTGCTAGAGTCCTAGGCATGGTTAATAGTATGAACCAAAGAAGGCCTGGCCTTGGCAGAATCAATACACCAGCTATTGGTTAACCAAGTAAGCACATTCCTGACCAGAGAGGAGGGTAGAAGAACACACCAACCTCCCCAGTAACTACATAAACAAGTTCCTAAGAGATGGTACCAGGAAACACAGACCCTTCGCAAGTTAAGGATGGAATGACAGGCTAATGGATGAGGACGTTTTGTTTGACCTGGCAGGTAATAATGAAAAGCACGTGGAAGGTACTATGTAACTCATTTGCATCAATATATAAAAGGAGAGTGGAAGGAGAGGCATCTTTGTATTGGCCTAGGGAACAGCATCCTGTTATGTTGATTGAGCTGGTACTTTGTCACAGGCATACATGTGTTAGTGTACCTGTAGCTCCTACGAGGCACTAGTACCATGCTTCATCGACAATAAACCTGGCCGAGCAATTTCACCACTGATCCAAGCCTGTGGTCTTTTTGTATGAGTAACGAGGTCTACTGAATCAACATGGTGCCCTCTCTGCCAGTGCAGAATATAGAGGAGCTCCAGACACCGGAGAGCAGCAGCAGAATAGCAGCCCTTAGCAAACTGAGAGAGAGGTTATAATGGAGAAAGAAGGTTATGTTATTAGCTCTGAGAGGGGAGTGGGGTTCTGTGAGTTAGAGCAGGGGATTGGGAACCAGGACCTTTGGTTTTTAGCTTGCCTCTGGGAGGAGAGGGGGGGGTTACTACATTCTCCCGCAAAATCTGAATGTGTTCCCCCAGTGTCTGTTGCTTTTGGCTGTATGCCAAATGGATTGCAGGAGTGCCCTGCTGCAGTTATCTGTTTCTGGGCAACTCCATGCATTAATGCATCAATTCTAGGTGTTAAACCACTCACTCGTGGTTTATTATTTCTATACTGTCATTCATCCAGCCCTCGCAAACAAATCACAGCCTCTGTCTCTTAAGGTGCTCTGTTAACTATATCGTTTCCCTGTCCATCTTATCTATCTATCTAGTCAAATCATTTGATAATTCTTCTCCCTCTGCACTTACTTCTCCCATTCTAACAGGCACCGTTCTAGGTTTTGGTTGCAGTTTTGCCCCAGAACCTGGTTCTCTTCATCTGGTGGTGGTTGGAGTGCAGTGGCCCCTGCCCAGGGACTGCCTGGTGACTATCGGTCTGGGCCATTCCACGTGTTCCCATTCCATCAACCATTCCAAACATCCCTCGTTCTGTCTTTTAGTTTTGCTAGGGCCACCTTTTTCCATTTCTGTCCCCATCCTTCAGGCACTGTATAAGTCCCCGAAGCTTGTTGTTGCCCACCAGGGTTTATAACACAGGATGGCACTTCTCTTCTTTGCATAGTCTCTACAGCGGGTTCCAATTTTCAACTCTGTTCTTGTGCTTGCTGGGACATATCCTGTGTCTGGACTGCTTTCTGCCCTGCTAGCAGAGCTTGCACTTTCTATGCTCTATTGCTTCTGTTGCTTCTTCGAACTCTTTTTTTCATTTGTTTCTGTTACCTGCCTCACCCATTTTGTGGTGTGTTGTCTTAGCCCTCTAAAGGCCCCAGCTTTAGATTGTAATGTTCTACATTTCTTACTCTTATTATTTTTGGTCAAGGCGACAGTCTCTGCCATTGCCTTACAAATTCCAGTCTCTGTTTACCAACTTTATTTTTTGACCTCATATGGACTGCACTTTACTTGTTTGCCGGCATATCCATACCCTATCAAACTCTGTGGGAATTTGTAAGGGGGGGGAGGGAATGAGGAGATTCCCTAGCTCCAAATATTTTGTGCCAGTATAGGTTGAAAACCTTAGAGCAGGCAGAGAAAGTATCTAATTAGTTATGCGCTGCACCTGAGAGGTGTTTGATTAATTGCCTCCTGGCCAGAGGAGGCAGAACTAGGTTGTATAAGTAGCTAAGGAAAAGCCAGAGCCTGCCTCTAGGAGAGAGGAGCTAAGAAGGGTTCCCTCTCCCTGGGAAGGGCATGGAGGAAGGTCTAGTAGTTTGGGATTGGCTGTGACTAAGAAGCAGAGCTTCAGGGGCAGGGTTAGCTCCTCTGGTTGGGCTCCAGAGTGGAGAGGAGCCCCGAGCTAGAGTCTGGAGGACCAAGAAATGCAATAGAAGCCCATGAGGGAAAAAAGGTGAGTTTAATCAGGACTTAAACTTCCAGCAGGGAAAAGCCTAGGTGGGGAGCAGCAGTGACCTAGCAAGGGGGAAGAATTGAAGTCAACCACCAGGAGTGGCAGAGGACTTATTGTTCAGAGTTGAGCACAGGAAAGGACCCAATTGTTATTGACTTGTCCCAAAAATTGAGCCACAGAGGATCCTTATGAGGCAAGTCAGAGAAGGGACCAGCCAGGAATGATCCTTGAGGCTGAGAAAGTAGCCATTAGAGGGTGCGTGAGAGGCAAAGTCTGCTTGCAATGCTGCATCTGGGCATGAGGGGGCATTGTAAATGTAAGGATGTGCACCTACAGGGTGTGTGTTACTTTGGTAAAGGGCATGTGAATGGTGCTATGAGTTGTGTTACTTTGATGTCCAAGCATGAGTGGCTCTCCTGAGTTTGGTAAAGCTGGTGGGCCGTCACTACAGATAGCTGGCAGCGCAAGGGGAGGCTGTGCTCTGCAGGACTTGGGAAAAGCTGAAAGGAATCAGATGGCTCCTCCCTGCCTGGCCAACAGTGAGGCTGTGTTTTGGGTCCCCCTGGGGCCTGAGCACAGAGCATAGGAAATGGGAGGAGAGACTGCACGGTGGGTTCCTCAGGCCCACAGCACAGTGCAAATGAGATGGCTGGCTTCCACCAGGCGCGTCAGCACTGAAGAGTGGTGCACTATTGCTAGACCCAGAGCGCAGCGAGGCAGTATGAGCTGCTCTTTGCTTCAGCCAACTGGCCTTAAGGAATCCAACTGACAGCTCTTCATTATGCTTCAGATTTGGGGAACACTGAGTGAAGCGAAGCGTATACTACAGCACCAAGCGACAATCGGGAGTTTTGGTTAACTAGGCTTCCATCAGCTGGCTTTGTACTCTGACTGGCTTTATACATTTGTCACTTCTCAGATTCAGGTTTCCCTATCTTTCTTGCATTCACTTGCATAACAGGTTCCTAGTCTTCAGAACACATCCCAAAATCAGAACTCAGTAGAACAACTGCATATTATGACAGGGTGCTCCTTTCTCTGGTACATAACCATGACTTGAATATAGCTCGTAGAAGGGGGACAAGTTTTATATGATTGTCTTAAAGAACAGTGACTGGATACAATGACAGGATTATTACATCGTGCCACAATCGAGCACAGGCATAGTGCAGTTTAGGCAGCACGTTGTAAGCAAAAAGCTGGTGTATGATATGCCTCTCTCACTTCACAAATACACACGTGCCATGTGCCAGAGTGTGACTGCAACCACTACTGTGCTTCATATATTCAATATGCTGTGCAACTA
The DNA here is from genome assembly GCA_037349315.1 of Chelydra serpentina. Taxonomy (NCBI): domain Eukaryota; kingdom Metazoa; phylum Chordata; order Testudines; family Chelydridae; genus Chelydra; species Chelydra serpentina. The sequence continues at coordinate 112,861,979 of JBAIAC010000004.1, forward strand.
CTGGTCGAAAAGCCCTGTAACTGGGATTACCATGGCCATGTTATTAACCAGTGCACCTCTGGTAACCTCACTCAGTTACAAAACTATTACTATGTTGCTGTGTCATTGACTGGGTAGAATGCAGGTGATCCACACACTTTACTACACCACAGGATTTACCATGATTGTGTATTTTATGCAAACTTGATGGGACAGGGAGTGTGGTTCAATGAACTGAGCACAACTCCAGGAACCAAAACCTGCTAAATTCAAATCCCAGGTTAACAATTAATTTGCTGTGTGGTTTCAGGCAAGTAATTTAGCTGGAGGAGGAAGGCAGGGGAGGAGAATAAGCAATTATTGCAATACTGCTTCAAATAGGAACTCTCTGGCCCTCTGTCTCTCCTGCTCTCTCTCCCTCAGCTCCTTTCTTTTCCCTAGTAGCTGCTCTTGGATTCTGAGAGCAGCGTTTTACCTTTCCTCCCGACTGACTGCTGAGAAGAAGAAAAGGAATGCTCTCTCTCTCTCTCTCTCTCTCTCTCTCTCTCTCTCTCTCTCTCTCATTACTTCCCCTCACCATTTAGATACTGAGTAAAAGGAAGGGGAGGAACGATTAATCTTTTGCCCAACATCCTACCAACAAGATAAAAACATGTGGGAAATCTCTGGTATCACACTTTTTTCAATGCAAGCAGTAGCATAGCCAGTGGGGGAGCAGGGGGAGCAGCCGCTCCCCCTGTGAGCAGAAGTGGCGCCTTAAAAAGGAAGCGGTGCAGAGCTAAAAAAAGGCGCCGCTTCTTTTTAAGCGCCGCTTCTTGCACTCACCCCGCGGCTCTCCGGGTCTTCGGTGGCATTTCGGCGGCGGGTCCACTGAAGTGCCACCGAAGACCTGGAGCGCCGCCGGAGGTGCCACCGGGTGAGTACAGGGGGAGCCTGGGGAGGCGCCTTTTTATAGCGCCGTTCCCCCTGTGCTCCAGACCTGCCTGCGCTACTGAATGCAAGTACAGTGCCACCTCATTTCACAGGGAGTATTAATCAAAATAGTGATTAATCATGTTTAATAAAACACAGAATTACCGTGTCCGCTCTTTGTTGGTCTCTCGTCTCATTTTCCCCCTCAATTTTCCTCATTCTTTCCCTAAAATCTTTCTGTACATTCGCAGTTCATTGCTATCTAGCTCCAGCCTTCTCATCGTTTTTTCTTCTGCATTGTCCTGGTGTGTTTTCCTTTGAATTTTGTTTTTTAATTTCTCCCCTATTGGCTCTTTCCATCTCACTGGTTTTACTTTCTCTTTTTAACTTGCATCCCTTTTCTTCAATGCTGGCTTTTATTACTTTACCCTCTTTCCACTAGTCTCTCTTCCCCTTCACTAATCCAAAGGAGAGACTAGTTAAGGCCCATACTTTGCTAATTTTCTCTCTCCATTAGTTCTTCTTGTGCTCTGTACTCCTCATATGGTATTTCCTTCCCCAAATCTCTCCTTGCCTTGTACCAAAATTTTCCCCAACACATCTCCTGGAGTGTCCTCTTTGTGCCTCTTATCTTTTCACCAAGCTCCCCCTACAGTATTCCATCTTTATCCTTACTGTTGCCCTCCACCCAGTTTCCTATCTCCCCAGTCCTCTTACTCCAAGCATTACATCCCATCCTTCCTTTCTCCCAAGTCTGCCCAGTTTTCCCTCTCCAGTCCTACCTTCTCCTTTAGTTCCTCAAGATCCCACCTGTCCTATTTTCTCCTAAAGATCTTTCCTAACCCCTTCAGCTGTCACTATCTCCCTGACATTTCTCCTCTTCAGTCAGGCTATTTATTCCTCCTTCTGAGAAACTGGTCCTTCCATGGCCCTCCAATATCATGATGAATAGAATCCAATAGCCTAGATGTGTGTTTAATGCTCTAAAATTCATAGCTTCCCCATCCTCTGTGGCTCTGGAGGATCAAGAGCAGACTTTGTTCTGTTAAATACTTGCTATTGGGTCTTCAGAGAACTGGCTGATCACACTGTGCATGCTGCTCCGACAGCAAATACATAAACATCAGCTAAAAATACATAATTTCCTAGTATTGCTTGGTGGATAGAGTATTAGATTGGGATGCAGGATACCTGCATTCTATTTCTAGCCCGGCTACTGGCCAAGTGGGTGACTTTGGGCAACTCATTTCACCTTTCTGTGCTGCAGTTTTCCCGCCTGTAAAATGGAGATAATAAATGTAATGTAATTGTGACTGGGAGGATAGATGGTACTTCAGACAATGTCTCTGTTAAAATGATCTGCTGTGGTATTTGCTCATAATCATCCTCTACCATAGAATTGCCTCAGTGTGTGTTGTGGGGAAAAAGTGGTGTTGTGGGAATTTAATAAGAATCACCTGTCAGAAATTTCCCCAGATCTTCCCAGAGAGGATTTGAGGTCTGGTTCTGAAATGCATGTTTGGAGCTGATGACCTTCCATTCTGGAGCCCTGTTAATAACTTCCTGACCCTGTGCTAATGTAGTTATTGTGAGTGACAGAATAGTTTTTCTATTTTTCTAGCACAGTGGCTCCAGCACTGGTTTTCCTTTGTTTTGTTACCCACTGCTAAGGTGGATCTAAAGGCTTCCCCTACCACAGCAATAACTAGAATGAAGATTTAGCCTTTCTAAATCCTTTATCACCCTAGTACATCTTCGGTTCAGAGGGTTTATTTCTCCCTTTTATTCTGAGGTGCCTTTTCCTCTTTATAATCCTTCTAGCATCACAGAACTGGGCAGATTCCCATAAGTAGCTGCTAGTAGGTGCTGCTGAAGTATGCTACATAGTGACCGTTCCTGAATATCTGAGGCTGTCTCTACACTACAAGATCATGTACACATGCTCGTGTACACCGCAAGCTCCCGTACATATGCTCACCCTAGCGCTCATTGAGCTAGTGTGACTATACATAGTGGTGGAGATATCGCTGACCCATGGAGGTTTAGCTGAGCCATGCTAAATACAAACCCACCTGAAACCGGTGGGTATGTACCCCTCACAACTCAGCTATGCCTTCACTGCTGCTTCCCATGCTACTGTGGCTACACTATACTCATGCTGGCTCAGAGAGCTAGTGTGGGCATGTGCGCATGTGAAGGGGAATCACACCCATAACTCGTAGACAGCCTGCGACTGCCACATCTGCAGTGCTCCCCACCATTGTTTTCATAATGCTTCCATTACCATCCTTCTGAAGTTGCCATGGAACTGGAGTCTCCTGTATATTACTATCCTCTAGGCCTTCAGATCAACCTAAGATTCATTTTACTACATCGTAACAAAAGAACCTTTTACAACTTCAGGCCTGACTCTCTCTCATTCTTTCTCTCAGAAAACTATAACATGGGCTGTCCTCTGTCTTGGCAGTAGCATTTGAACCGTGTTTTGTGTCAATGTGGTATAAAGAAACAAGAGGCCTGCATGTAATTTGGATTTTTCCAGGTATCTTATTTCAATCTAATGTACTGTTGTGTAATTAAGCCAGTAAATCTATATGACCAGTCCATTCAGGGACTTGTTCTGCTATCTTTATTCAGTGACAAATTCTGGTTTCCATTGCTTGTTCGGAGATGATAACAGTGCGATTTACAGGTATAAGTAACAAATGAGATCAATTAAAAAGTCTAAGAGTGGCACCTGTCTAAGTGTAGGGTTGCACTAAATGATTCCCACATCTTTGCTTCCTGTAGAGCCTACCATTTGTAAACCCTCCACAAGTAAAGTAACAATGGGAGAGTTGTTTCTTAATGGTCATGAACCCAGAAAGCAGGCCTTATCCTGTGGCCCAGGTATAGGATTATTATCGCTGAGTGAAAACAGGCGTATTTTTTCAGCTCCATTTGCACAAATGATCCTTGTGTTTCCTACAGTTCTGGACTACAGCATCTTGGATTGCCCAATTTGTTACAAATTTGTGCTGTCAGCTGCCTTTGTAGTTGAACTGAATTTATGATCAAATCTGAGGTCCACTTCATTTGTGTACAATGCTAAGTATTTTTGATTGTTAAAGACGTGTTTCAAAAATTTAAGAAAATGTTAAGTTCCCATGAAAAGTTTAGTCAGTAAGAACATTAAAAAAGTGGCAGGGAAAGAATAAAAATGTATAACTATCTGAACCCATTTTGTGTTATTTCCATTCCTTCTAGCTCTGTTATTGTCTAATGAAACTTAACCATCGTTTTATGACAGGTCATATTAATACAGAAACATTAAACATTTTGTGCTTAACATGAATTATGAATAGTTTTTTTTATTATAGGTAAATGATTATGAAATTATGAAATGTACAGCAGCGCTTTATTACAGCATATACCCAGCACACCGGGACTGTAATCCAATTGGCTGGCAAGCTGTCCATATGTGAATTTAAAATAAAATCACCCAGGAAACACTGCCTCTGCAGCTGCGACCTCCCCAAAATAAACCATGGATGGCCCACAAGAAAGCAGGCTTTTCATGGCCTCCCGGGGAAAGAGCATCAGAGCTGCTCAGGAGTGGACCACTGGCATCCTTCCAAAAGGATCAGGCTACCCACAGTCCCAGGTGGATCTCTGGCACACAGCTCCCTGGGGCTTCTTGGGAAGGTCTCACTGTGTCACCATTGCACCATGGTGTCAGTTGTGTCACTGCATGTTGGGGTCCATAATTAAAAGAAAAGATAGGATAGGTCATGGTGAATAAACCCTCGAGTCTGGTTAGTTGGAGAGAAGATATAGCACAGAGAGATTATGGCTTTTGGCACAGCCCTGAGCAAGCACCTCCTCAAAAGTAGTCCCAGGAGGCAGTGTGGATCAGAATTCCCTCCGAGGCGTAATTCCATTCCCACTTGCTCCAATAGGGTAGTAATTTGCAGCTGTCTAAACCAGCAGCAAATTAGGACACATTGTAAGGGGTCTGTTCTTCCTCCTTTTCATGGATGTATAGCCCAAGTCACAATCTAGCCTTTAATGAGCATTCAGTTCAGACTGAGTCTGCTCTAGTTCGCTTAGGACATGCTCAGAAGCTTAACACTGCTATTAGCATAATCACTCCCATTCCTGTTCCTGAAAATTATTACCATTTAATGGCAGTTCAGATGCCTGTGTTAATTGAACTGGTGGTCTCAGTCTCGTTTCCACTGAACCAAGTATCCATGTCATGTCCCTACTAAGCAACACCCCCAAAAATCCACAGGTTGTTATCCTGATTGAATGGGTCAATGGAAAACCTAGGACTAAGTGGAGTGAATTACCAGTTTTCACTCCGAGTGCTGGTCCCCCAGTTTGTTGGCAGGGAAGCCTGGAGTGCAGCTGCTCAAGCTGTACCTATTTTGTGAATAAACAGAGAACTTCAGACTCCAGTTCTGTGCGCTAGTAACTTACCCATGTCATTATTTTTTCTAGTCACTGATTCATTATATAACTTTGCATTCGTGTGCTCTGTTGAAATCACATGCTTGCTGCACTCTGTGAATTCATCTGTAGAAACCATGGTCCCAACGCTTTTGGTTTTCCCTACACAGCCATAAAACAACTTTGCCTACCTTAGCCGTGTAAACCACTACAAATGTGTGATCAAAAGCACCCAATTAAATGTAATCATCAGGACCCTTCCTAGAATGTGGTCAGCTGTAGGTGTCTGCTGTCTGCTCAATATGCAGACACTGCACATATTTTTCCCTGATAGATGCTTGAAATACAAAGTCAGTAAAGTCGAATGGCTGGATTCCTACATAAACATGTAACCAGGAATATGACATAAGATTATGGTAAACTGTCTTGTCCATGACCAAATCAGTTCCACTGATGGTATATTTACACAAACAATTTTTGAACCAAAGCATAAAATGCATCAAGTGTGTGGAAGAGGGGAAACTAACGTCCCGATGTCTGCTAAGCACATAGCCATTCGTGCGCCTTTCTCCAAAATGCTGGTTTTGAACAAAAGAATACAAAGACAACTGATGAGCTTCACAGAACAACCAACCGATGCTTCTCTAGCTCTGTCTGACCTTAGGAAACCAGAGTTTATAGAGCACATATCTCTATTGCCTATGCTACCCTGCTCTACTGTGCCAGACCTGCTGTCTTTAGTGCTCCTTTCCTCTGGGTCAGAGGGAAGGGAACAAAACTGCCTCCAAGTCCACCTCCCTCTCTCAGCATGAAGGGGAAAAGAATCCTTGGCAAAGCCCATTCTCCTTTGACAGCAGGCAGAGCTGTCCTTGAAACCCTTCTCCTGGAACAGAGGCCAGCTACTCCACCAAGTTGCCTTACCCTCATCTCCAGAAGTGGATACTCTAGAAGAAGGTTAATTCATTCTTCCTGCCCATTCAATCTTCTGAGGCCTCGAAAAGGACACCAATAGTGGTGGTGAGGTTTTGTTCATGTGAACACAAGTCCATTGGTAAATGGATGGAGAAATTAACAACCCATTTTGTATAGGCCATCCAACTTCCAGCAGGTAGTGGTAACTTTCTATTACCCCAACCTGGGCTGGATTTTAACCAGCAGCTTAGGGGGAATTGGCACCATGCTCCATTCATACTTCCCTGCTCCATCCGGGGCCCTAGGATTCAAACTTTGATAAGTGGCAACGTTTTGAAATACCATTTCCGACCACTCTGTAAAACTCCTACATTCACATGTTCTCTTTTTAAATAATGAAGTGAGTCATCAGCAGATGTTCCTTTAAAGGAAATGCTGTTGAAAATTAAAAATGTACAAAATAAACAGAATGACTGAATGTGGACTTGGTGTCTGATTACATGTAGCTAGGCTTTCATGGAATTGCTATATGCTAGTGAGAGTCAGGAATTCCGCTATCATTCAGGATATGTGAAGACTGCATTATTTAAAGCTGTCTTGAGGCAGACTTAAATTACTCTATTTATTTTTTAAATGGAAGCTATTTATTGTACCTTGCTCTTTCCTGCAGCTTTTCCTCTTTTCAGTGTTGCACCACTCGCCTTCTGAAAGATGCACCCCCTCACCACCCATCATTGAGCAACTTTTCTAAACATTCCCCATATTTTAGAGCCTATTTACTGACGTTGCATACTGTAAATGCAAGAAGCACACAAGGTGATTTTTAAACAAGTTTGAATTGTGTAATAAACCAAGATAGTATGAGTTTTAATAAGGGGCAAAATGTGACCCTTTAAAATAAAAATTGTATCTTTCCTCAAGTTATTTATTATTATTTTCTAATGTGGTAGGGGTGAAGGACCCATTATCAGGGATCATTGTCTGATTCTCCAGACAAACAAATAAAACAGAGGCAGTCCGTCCCCCAGAAAGCCCACAATCTAAGATGATGAAAAATAGTACAGGCATCAAAAGACAATATTTCCTAAACCTGTTGTTAATTTAAATTATAGGAATGAGCACACAGTGTTAATGTTGTTTATTTATTTATTTATTTATTTATTGCAGGGATTGCAATTAGGATTTCACACAAGCTAATGTTGATTGTGAAGGGATGGTAAATAGTGTTACAACCTGTGAGCCCTGCACTTTGGCCACTTGCTGTGTGAGTTAAAGCAAACCGGGGCAAGCCAACCACTTCCCCTTGTGATTCTGTTTGAATTCAGTTGATTAATGTTGTGTGTGCACTTCTATTCAGGCACTGCATTTAAAAGGATTGTTTACCATAGCCTTGTAATCAACCTGCCTTAGCAGCACCCTATTACCCATGATAACAGGGCTGCTGCAATTTGGGCCTGAAAGAAAGCTGCCTCAGATGGGCTCTCCGATGCTTTAGTGCTAGTGTGCTGCCCTGTTATCTTCATTTGTAATTTGTTTTCAAGAACAGTGATTTACATTTCAGTTGGATGACACCTTTTAATGTATCACAAACGTAAAGTGGCTGCAGTAAAAACTCACATCTCTGCTAGATTTCAAATGATGCATTTGAGGCTTCAGTGGAGAGGATTACAATTACAATTAAAATCAAAAGCTTGCTCATTCTTTTAATGATGTGTGCTAACCCTTTGTATACTAAAAAGCATATCATGCTGCAATGCAATCATAATTTTTCAGGGATACGAAATGGCTGCATGCCTTTTACCTTATCTGTTACATACAAATGTTATACTGCCATAAAAGAACAAAATCTACGTAGAGTTCACAGGGACAAATTACCTTGAAAAATTATTGAAGATAGTGTTAAAGATGTCCAGAAAGCTACACTGATATCTTACATATGTAGCGTATTTTAAGAGCAGACTTTATCTTCCTAAAGTCGATGTGGTTGTTTCCAAGGTTACTCCCATATATAGTTGTGGAGACTTCTCTTTGGAGTATAGTGTTACTAGTGGGTAAAATGCAAAAATTAATCAGTCTGGTATCACTGTTCCACAGAACATTCCATGCGCAAAAGAAGCTTGTGGTTTTCTTTTGGGGTTTTCTTGTTTATTTGTTTTGTTTTAAATGCAACAATGTTTTGACACAGGTAAATTTTCACAATATTGTAGTTAATTTTTTTAAACTGCTTCCAACAAGCTCCCATCAAAGGATTCTGATACTGTAAAAGGGTTTATAAGAAACCAGAGACTTAATTAATTTCCTTTCTTTTACTGAACTATCATTGGTCTACAAATCAATTGAAAACCTCATGAGGGCAAGCCTTCTCGTGAGAGATGTGGAACTTCCTGATATCATCCAAGACACACATGTCCAGAGAACAGCCTTTACTGTGACACTCCAGAACCTCTGCTGCTGGCCAGATTAAGGCAATCCAGAACTTCAGGAACAACCTCCTGAGGGCCCACTGGCACACTCCATTGGCAGGCTAGGCTTCCACCATCCTCAGACCAAGACTTTCAGAGGAAGAGCAACTCAGCTTCTACCCAAATGAGCAGAGGACTCTGTATAAGGGCTCCTGCTGGCACCGCCACAGATGAGCCATCAGGAGATGGTGGCAGTGTGGGCCCCATAGAGTGCCCAGTTGTGTAGGTTTTGGTGGGGCTCCTAAGCAGGATGTTTCAAAGTTAAGAACCCAATGAGAAGAACAGGGAACATCACATCTCTGATGTTTGTTTTTCAGGATGTCTGCAGGCTCGCACAGATGTCACTGAATTGCTTACACTCAGGTCACCTTTTCTACATTCTGACACATGGGTTTCCTATTTCCATTGACTAATTATTATTAAACATTGTAATATATAACTATCAGTTTTCATCTGTCGTTCTGAAACAATTTACGGTAAGAATCAATTAGCTTTAAGCAATCTGAAAAAACGACAAGTGATTTAGGAGATTCCGACAATGATTTCTTGGTTCAGTAAAGCTTCCGGGTATTGTTAATTATTTTTTATACCTTAAGAAATAAAATGAATCTAGGTAAGCATTTTTCCAAAGATTTTCTAGAATTCTGAGTTCTTTGTTATTAGTTTAAGCTACACCTCCAAAAGCTCTGTCTCCACAAAGTGTAATATCCATCACTGACATTGAGTTATTTTGCTAACGTAGAGAAGGCTTTTAAGTAACAAAGAGACATAGGATTTGCCATACCAGGTTTCCTAGAGATTTCATCACAACCCCCAGCTTGCAAACATTTGAAGGTGGGCACATGTGTTCAAATAAATGATATTTTCTGGTTGTTTTCCCATCCTACAAGCATCTTATCTTGATTGAACTTCAACCACCCTGCTCTAAGTCATGGCACAAGCTTCCAAGCACACTGGGCCAAGCATTCAACGACACTAGCAAGGGAGGCTCAGACTACAGAATTCAGCACATCATCAGCATACTGAAAGTAATGCAGACCATACCTCTTCATTATAGGTGGCTGGAAAATGTGGTGTTGTCCTCTCTCTCTCTCTCTCTTTCTCTATCTCACAGAAAATTTTGAAACTGAAAAAGCAGAAACTGAAAACTTCTGTCTGAAAACAAAATATTTTCAGTGAGGTGCCTCATGGGAGTTATAGTTCTGGTGCCTCATACCTCCCTGGTTCTCTATGGCCTCAGGCCGGCTCTGGCTTTTTTGCCGCCCCAGGCAAAAAAGCCGCTGGCCGCCCCGCTCCCCTGGCCGGGGCCCCGGCGGGGAGCGCGGCTCGCACACGGTCCCGCTGCCCTGGCAGGGAGCGCAGCACGGCCGCCCCCCGCTACCCCGGCCAGGTCACTGGCTGGGAGCGCGGCATGCTCACCTCCCCACTCCCCCGGCTGGGGCACCAGGAAGAGTGGGTTGGTTTTTTTTGTTTTTGGTTTTTTTTAAACCCTCAGCGCCTGGAGCCAGCCCTGTATGGCCTGTCATCTTAGGCTGGACTACACCTTCTATGATGCACCATGCTCTCCTCATGCTGAGCCAGCACATTGCATCATGGGAAACTTGGTCTGTGTGGGGGACCTGTCCCATAGGGTATAATGAGAGCAGGCAGCATCTGAAGTGCATATTTTATGAGGCACCATGACAGCATTTTCAAATTATTTTGTTCTGGGTTTTTGCTGGCATTTTTTGCTTTTTGACCAGAACCCAAAAACTTTTCAGTTTTCATGGGGTTTGTTTTGTTTTGTTTGTTTTATTTTAGTTTGTGTTTGTCAAAAAAAACCACATGAAAACTCTTTCCATAGATAATTTTAAATCAAAAGAACCAATTTTCAAACAAAAACAATTTTAACAGTATTTTTGATTAGCCCTTTGCTTAACCTTCACAGTGCCTCATGTACATGCCAAACAAAATGTTAAACATGCTGGAGCCCTGTGGAACCCCACATGATATCTCCAAAGGAGAAGCAACCTCCCCACACAATCCCTGGGAATGCTTCTAAAGGAAAGAATGGAGCCTCCCAAGACTAAGCCCATCCACTCTTACTGTAGTCTGCTGTTGAATCAACAGCACCTCATATATTGAAGGAAGCTGATAGATCTACAATGTCAACCTAGGCACTTTATCTTAATTCATTTACAGACGATCCATCAGTGCTACCAGTTCAGCTTCTGTCCCATAACCAATATATGTACCCAGACTGAAACGGTCGAGGAGACCTGTGGCATCTAGGTATCTTACGTCACATAAATGGGAATGTCCATGCAGTTCAGTAGGTCAGGGGACAAAATGTCAGGCAAATAGAAAGTAGTTCTGATATCTTAGATTCAAAATTAATCATTCCAGTAAGTAATTTTCTCGTGGTTTAAAAGTAATCAGTGTATCTGGTTTATATTGCATATTAGAAACTGCAATAATGCTGTTTTCCTGTAATGTAAGGATAAATAAGATATCTATGTGCAAAAGTAAACTACAGCGTCATGAGATGAATTGCACTTATCATGCAGCTTTGACCTCACCATCTGCTCTTTGCCCATAAATCCCTCTCCCCTAAGCTGTATTCCAAGTTTCTAAGCCTTTGAGCAGTTTAAGGAAAAAAGAAGGAAAGGGAAGACTTCCAGAGAAATGTTCTCACCAGATCTCCTCACCCTCAAATGTAGAATTTCTATCCCAAAATTACACAGCTCTGAGTTGCAGGTCAAGCAAAATTTAGCCCCATCTCTTTGGATGTTCAAGGTCTGATATCTGGCAATCCCGACACATGTACTTTGGGAAGGAGAGATTCCTGCCTTTGCATTGGGATGGGGCACTTGCTTTTAGCACTTAAAGAAAAGGAAATGTAGATCTTTTATTGAGGTTTCCAAAATTGTACATAACTCAGAGAAAATAAATTAAGTACTGTTGTGCTCTAGCATACTTCAGATTGGGTTTTTGTCCATGTAAACAAGAAAATACCCTCTTTAAACAAGGTTGCAGCCAAAACATGATGTAACTATACATTTTATAGGGTAGACCGAGCCTATGCTACAAAAATTAATGAGTTGCACCTGTTTAAGAGAACTTTGAGGCTACTGTAGCTAAGGCACTTGGCTTTAAAGTAGAGGCATATGAAAAGTACTACCACCATTTTTAAAAACTTTTTGAAAACATTTGTAAAATAACTTTTCAGAAAACATGTGGTAGATGCCATTGGTGCGGTGGTGCCCTGTGACAATGGTACATAGTAAAGAATTACAACCAGGGAAAGCATCGCTGTCTTCCAACACTGAACAAGGAACTTCATTAGAGTAAGGAAAATGGCATTATCCCAAAAGCCATTCTGTGTCTCTGTTTCAATGGAGAGTTTATTTCTAGGCCCTTCTCCTTTCTGGCTTTCTGCTAAAGATTTAAAAAAACAATATACACCTTTGCAGTGAGGTTTAAAGATTTCATTCTCACCCATTTGAGCTGACCTACGTAACTCATTCAAGTTTCTCAAGTTGTGAGTAATACAGCCACCTAAATTCATGCCAATAAAACGTTTGCCACACCACCATCACACCAGCTTGTATTCTCTATTCAGTCATCTATTTGATGAGAGCACAAATATAATAGAATATATAGCTGACACCACCCAGCCAGTGGAGAAGGATATGTGGCAAGACAAGGCATGCATCCTCAGTCTGACATTCTGCCCTGACAGACTTGGTCTATATTAATACAGTTACTACTGTGGATTGACTGCATATTTTGTTTAATTTTAAACTCACTAATGTATTTTGACCTTTTTTTTTTTTGGAAAGCATAACTTGTTAAAACTTTCCCTCAGTTACAGCCTAAAAGTGTGTCTCAGGACACCTCAGGAAGGAACGGAAAAAAATAATCAAAAGCAAACACACGGTGATTCAGTGCAGCACTGGTTTGAGTATCTGTCTGGGAGTTTTGCCACTGACTGCATAGGGGCCAAGACTGACCTTTCAACTGGTGAAATTGTGCTGGTTAGAGTTTTCTTTTCCAAAGTAAAAAGCTCCAAAGGAGGAAATGTCTATGAATCCCTTTGCACAGTTCTTCCTCAGTTGTTCTGTTTGGGCTGTGAGGCAGGATTTTCTCCCTCTTTCCCAAAATTTGAATGGGCTACCTCAGACCCTGCAGACTCCCAGTGATCAATGGTCATTTAAGGGCATCCACACAGGACCCTGTGCTTCTGAAGCAGCTCCAGTCTCTTATGGGTATTCCAGTTCCTCACCGTATGGTTCTATTTGGAGCCCCCTGGCCACAGCTTTCCCCACAGCCTCCAGGGCAGGGGCAGCCCTAGAGGGCAGCTGTATTCAGGGAATATTATGGAAAGGGTAATATAGCCCCAGCTGCTACTTATTAACAGGGAATCTCCATGACCCACTTGGTCCACTCACTGTTTTCCCCATCTCATGTACTCTCTAGTAGAGCTGGGAAGGAAATGATTGTTTTTTTTCCCATCCTCTAAAAATTTTGCAGATATTGAAAAAAAATTCCCATCCTGAATCAGGACAAAAATTCAAAATCCAGACAATTTTCATGAACCAAAAATCCCCCTAAAAACTGATCAGTTGAAATATTTCATTTCAATAATTTCAAAACATTTCATTTTGATTTCAACCGTTTTTCTTATTTAAACTTTTTCTTAATCTGAATTGACTAACATTTCCAAGTAGAAAGTCATTTATACTCAAAACCCCAATTTTTTTTTAAATGTGAAAATGTGACTCATTGACAACTTCTACAATTTTTCCAGTAACGTTTTGACTTGGGAAATGGATCAAAACTCGTCCTGTTTTGCAAACAGTTTCCATTTCAACAAATTGTCAGTTTTGGTGAAAAAAATTCCTGACCAGCTTTAATCTCTATCCCTTTCCCTCCATTCAGCCTTTGGATGCAGAGCACCCTTTATGGTGCCTGACGGGTAGGGGATGCCAAAGAGTCACCCCTTCCTCCCTCTTTTGCATAGTTTCCTCTCCACTGATGCATCTGGCATGGACTATGTCAGATGAAATGAATGATAGAATTTCTCCCTCTTTCCATTTCTGGAGTATTTTTTTTGTGCCTCTGCTTTTAGATGTTGCTTTGTTTTATGCAGGCAATGATACTTGCATAGCTCCAAGTAAAATAGGTCGAGATCCTCATGGTGCTGAATAAAAATTCGGTACGGCTTTCCTCTTACCGGTATTTATTGCATTGTGACTCATTGTCACATTAAACAGTGAATGTACCCTTCTTACACATTACATCATCAGTGATAGTTCTACAGCAAGAGCACTAATATATTGTATATTGTGACATAGTTCTTTCTCGAATCCACCTAATTTTTGAAGCTAGACAGAACTGGGCTCCTTCCTCTCATAAAATATCTATCATCTTTTTCTTTTTATTGGCTCTCCTCTTTCCTTTAAGCTAAGGCTGCAGAGACGATGAATAATTCATAGCTAGAATCACACCTGGAAGTACAAGATTTTACCTGAAAAATCTTTGGGGAAAGGGAGATGGTGGAAGGAGAGTGCTAGAAAGAGTTCTTTTAAGAAGTCTCTGGAAAAAGTGGTTCTATTTCAGTTTCCACTTCAGTACATCCCCATTCACCTCTTAATACCTTCTTTCTTTTCATTTTGTAATAGTGTTCTGTCACTTTTGTAAGTTTCTTTGTATCTCCTGCATAGGCTAAACTATTTCAAAGCTGAAAATATAAATAGGAAATTCTGAACTCGGAAAATACAGGGGCTGTTAATTTATGTAAGCCAATTACACAGGAACAAGAATAAAATGTTCATTTTAAAAGATTCTCTCTCTCTGTGCCATAGTAATGGAACGTATTCTTGGATTTTGTATAATGTACTGAACCTCGGGGCAGTGGGGGGCAGGGATGAGAGAAAGCCCCTTACTTTACCAAACAATTAGCACTCTGGCCATTTAAGAAGTGTTTAAATGGTCACAGCACTGACACCACCTTCTGCTCAACAAACCCTACCACTGAAAAGAGGAAATTAATTTATTTAAAATCAAAAAGAAAAACCTTACCCCCCAGCAGAATTTTTACCCTGCTTAGGGGGGAGAAGCAGAGTCCCCACAAAGTCCACTAGGAATTTGTTACGGCTTTTGATTTTACATGGAAGATGCTGAGATACTCTGGTGATGGGGACACTGTAAAACCTTAAGATAGATAAATAGATGGATCTAAAGGAAGTTTCACACAATGTTCCTTAGCCATGTGCTTTGTAGTAGTGAGTTCCCAAAATTATGTGTGGTTGTAGTGATGGTTTCTAAAAAAATGTTTTCAAGTATTTGTAGTGCAGAATACCTCCTACATATGCTGCATTTACACCCCGATTCAGCAAATCATTTAAATAGTTGCTTAAGTCCCATTGAAGTCAAGTTATAATTAAGCAGTTACTTATATGCTTTGCTAAATATGCACCTAGTTTGATGGATATGTGACCCCTAGAAACACAGGCTCAAATCCTTAGCTCCTTATTCAGTTCTTACCCCAGAATCTTCTGACTAGTCATATAATTAAAAACTGATACCTAATGCCCACGTACAAGAAGCCAGAGCTATGGTTGCTCTGGCATCTATCTCCTGATTTGTGTGCTTAGGTGTGCAGCCTTAATGTTACATGAATATTGTTTTTTGCATTCAATATTTGGTTTTGGGTTTTTTTGCAACTTGTAGAGTTGAGGTCCCATAGATTTTTAAGGCCAGAAAAGTGACCATTGTGATCAACCAGTCTGCCCTGCTTAACACAAGCCATAGCATTTCACTAAGGGCAAGGACTACACAAACACTTACTGCACAGCAAGCTGGAGTGTAAATCTACAGCGCTCCACAATGCTACACACTAATTCTCTGTGTTGACCCTGCTGCAGTTCACTAGCCGTTTCTTGAATGCACACTAACATACAGTACACCAGGTGCATCAATGTGCATTAGGGAACTTCTACGGAACTGCAGCAGGGTCCACCAGAACAGTTAGCGAGTGGCACGTGGAAGCGCTGTAGATTTACACCCCAGCTTACTGAGCAGTAAGGGTTCATGTAGTTCTGCCCCAGTGGTTCCTGCATCAAGCCCATAATATCTATTTGAGCTAGAGCACATCTTTTACAAAGACCCCAAATCTTGATTTAAAAACTTCAACTGATGGAGAGTCCGCCATACCGCTAGGTAAGGTGTCCCAATGATTCATTTATTTCCTTACTTTTGAGTGTTTGAGATTTCCACCTTCCTATCACATTATATTTCTGTATTCAATTATACTTGATCAGTTCATCTTCATTTCTATGTTCATCTGGGTGCAGTCTACAGGTTGGGTACAGTACTATTTGGTTATGCATTAGGGTAAACCTGTTTAAGGTCAGAGCCAGGAGTTTACCTCTACTTTTGTTGTTGCTGTTCTGTGCCAGCGACTGTGTCTATACTTTCCCATCTAATGTCTACCTGTTCTTCTGAGCCTGTTGGTGGTTTGTTTGATGATTAGTAAATACCATCTATGGCATCCTCAGTGTTGCCCCTTGCACTAGCAATATCCTCTGAAGTAATCTGTAAGATCATTACCCTTTCCTCCTTCCAGTCCATCCTCAACACCCACTTTGTCTACAAGAAATCAGTCAGTTAGCAATGGCTAGGGTAAGTGGCATTCAGAGATAACTTATTTAAGCTGTCAAATGGTTTGGAATATCAAGCTGAACAGCTCCGGTGCAACTCACCCCTGAGAATAGCTCCCTCCCAAGGCCGATACAGAAGATTTGTGTCCTAGTTAGAGGACTTAAGTGAGAAGTAAATGAAGAATAGACCTTGTTCTGGCCCTGCACACAGGGCGAATTTCCCCCAGTCTGACTTTATACATCCATGTGATCCTAAGTTATTACCATTACCTCATTCTCCCTCTCTTCTCCCTCCCCTCCACATTATTTATTACTCACTTGCTGTTCTTATTTTGTTTTAAATTAGGCCTCAGTCCTACAAAATATTTTCCCATAAAAGCATAAGAACGGCCATACTGGGTCAGACCAAAGGTCCAGCTAGCCCAGTATTCTGTCTTCCGATAGTGGCCAATGCCAAGTTCCCCAGAGGGAATGAACAGAACAGGTAATCATCAAGTGATCCATCCCCTGTCGCCCATTCCCAGCTTCTGGCAAACAGAGGCTAGGGACACCATCCCTGCCCATCCTCACTAATAGCCATTGATGGAACTATCCTCCATGAACTTATCTAGTTCTTGTTGAACCCTATGCTCCCTCAGCTTCATCCTTCATACAGAAGTAGTACCATTAGCATCACTGGGATCATTCATGAGTGAATTTTGAGCACACGCTTACAATTTTTGCAGGATTGGGGCTAGCCTTAGACTGAAATCTCTTTAGGTCAGTGATTGCATCTTCCTTTGTGCTGGTACACTGTCTAGCAGGATGGAGCCCTGATCCTAATTGTGATCTTTAGGTGTTAATACAATATCAATGATAGTCAGTCATAATAAATGATGATCCTTTTGTTTTTCATGATAACCCTAAATTCCCTTCATGTCCATTCCATAACCCTCACTCTTCATTCCAAGATGACAAAAATGCTGATAATTGATTTACTTTCAGAAAAACTTTGCAGCCACTCAGTTAACCCTGTGCTCCAAGTAAAATTTGGGATTCAATGGATTGTTTTCTAATTTTCCTGGATTACTGTACTTAAAAAAGACTGACCAGATGCCAGCTCATGCCAAAGGTCTAGGGTCTCAATGAATACTGATAAATGCAAAGCTAAGAACTAGTCTAGTTTACCTTTTGGTTTACGTTAGTTGGCAAAATATTAGTATTATAAGACTGTATTTAAAGTTTAGATTTTATGTAATGCTTGTAGGATGCTGCATGTATTGATCTCACTTACAACCTGTGTAGCCCATGGCAATAAGTTATATTGCGTGTGTGCATTGTAAACCTCTGTAACAGTGTAACTTGCCAAACAGGAAAAGAAGCATTTATTAAGGTAAAGTGCTTGTACTGCACACAAGATGGGTCATTGAAGGCAAATCAGGCATTGTGTGGCAACAAAGGACAGACACCTTGCTGACAGCTTTCCTTATTCCCTCCAGGAAGGAGAGGCCTGCACATGAATTATCCCATCCGCTTGGATTCTGGGGTGAGGAGGGGGGAAAAAATCCCTGAAAAGGAGAAACTGGGTCTCTTTATGATGTCTGGACACTGAGGGGGCAAGGATTCCTAAATGTAAGCAAGAGAGCCCTATGCTGCTTGCCCTAAAGGACACACAGAGCTGCTTGTTATAGAAGCTTATGTTACCTTTTAAAATCCAAGACTGTACCTTATTTGTGCATGTGTGTTTCCTCTTTTAACCTTGTAAATAACTCTCATTTATTTTCTTAGTTAATAAATCTTTAGTTAGTTTATTACAGGATTGTCTACAGGCGTTGTCTTTGGTTTGAGATCTGAGTACAAATTACCTGGGGTAAGTGACTGATCATCCTTTGGGATTGGGAGTAACCTGAATATTGTAGTGATTTTTGACGTAATGTGACCATCTATGACATAGTTTGTCTTGCCTAGGTGGCAAGATAAACTGGAATGCCCAAGGGGACTGTCTGTGACTCTGTGGCAAGACTGTTTTATGCTTTAGGACTTCACACTTGTTACTGGGTTGGTGAAATCTAATTATAGGACATACCACCAGTTTGGAGTCTTCGCCCTGCTTTTTGACAGTCTACCCTGAGGCTGGCACTCGTGGTCGTGAGCCATTCCAGACAGTGTGACAATACGTTTGATGAATGTTGTTCCTTAGATGTTAGTCTGTTACATCTGGAGGTGTGAGGTCAAAATTAGATTAGATCAAAAGTGAAGTGAGTGTGTTGGTCTCGTTCTCTTCCTCAATGGACATTTTATACCTATCCCAAAACAACTGTACAGCTTAAAAATCACTTCAGCATATTTAAGTATTGAGAACCAATACAGAAATCTTAACTGTAATAAGAGGGTTATTTGCAGCTCAGGACTGAGATAATCATGAACACCTGGCCACACAGTTCCTGGTTCTCTCCAGAGCTACCAATTTCATAAACACTTAAAATGCTGCCTTGGTCATACAAATGATTATCTAGAAAATCAAAATGGCATTCTCTTACTCATCAGAGAATGTCATTTCCCTGGGTGTTGTACTCTACCAACCACACCAGGTTTTTAGTGCTCTTTGGATTGCAGACATAATACAACTAAGTATGAAACAGCTGGATTCTTTCTGCTTAACGCATCAGCAAAATTTGAAAGCTAAATTCTGATTACAGAGTATTACTGAAAATGATATAAGAAGCAGAAAAGCTTGAATTTCAGATCCCAGGTGGTTCTTGTAGAAGTTAGGGAAAGTATCTTTTGACCAATAAACTGAGCAAACTAAATATCACTTATTTGAGGGGTAATTAATATGCCATCTCTACAGTCACTCTTCTGACAACAAAAGCCACTTGAAACATGCCCCAAAAGTCTAAAAGTACAAAGAAAGGATTTTCTATAGTTATGTTTTTAAAATGGACAATATTTTCATCTGTTTTCTTTGCTCTTTTTTAAATATAGCTACATTTCAGGTTTTATTCACCCATTCATTTTGATTGTTTACAGTTTGTTTCTATTCTTTTAGCCCATGAGCACACTGTGTTGCAATGTATACAGGAATGTAATTAATAAACATAAAAGATTTTATTTTGAACACTAGCTTTTGAAATATTAATTATTAACCTGCTGGCTAATTCTGTTCCTTTTTATATTGTATAATTTTAAAAGTTTTGTTTCTCATAATTAATATGTATCTCAAATTATTTATTAATAATATTTCATCTCCAACATGCCATTTCTTTACTTCCTAGTGAAGAAAAATTGTTTTCATTAACTAGACATTTTTTTCTTTTACTTTACCTAATATTTTGTTCTAATTCTTGAAAAAGTTTCAGGCCTAGTTTTGCTATTCTCTCTCAAGGTCTGTCAGAGTCCTCAGTTCATAGCCATTCCATCACTGAAGAAGATGCATTTTGAATAGCTGAAGTGAGAACCTCAGTTTGATATTTCATGAGAAGATGCTACCTACGGCAGCACTGTCAATCTTCGTTCCATGTTTGAACATTATCAATACTTCCACAGAGAGAAAAATGCCACCAAGTGAATCACTAATCCCATTTATCTCAATATCAAAGTGGTTCTATGGTCCAATAACTGCTCCAGATTTAAGAAGCTCATTCTATTCAGGTTGTCAAAGAGAAGGTTAAGAGATGACTTGATCATAATCTATAGGTGCTTAGTTGGGGACAAGGTATCTGGTGTTAGAAGGGTCTTTGATTAAAAACGTGTGCCTTATTTCCAGTTTGAATTTGCCTGCTTTCCACTTCCAGTGATTGGATCTAAGGGTAGGTCTACACTTACCGGCTGGATCGGAGGCATCGGATCGATGTTCTGGGTTCGATTTATCGCGTCTTGTCTAGACGCGATAAATCGAACCAGGAAGTGCTCCCCCGTCGACGCTGGTAATCCAGCTCGACGAACGGAGTAGGCGGAGTCGACGGGGGAGCCTGTGCGCCGTGTGTGGACCCCGGGTAAGTACGTTTTCATTCGAACTAAGATAGTTCAACTTCAGCTACGTTATTCACGTAGCTGAAGTTGCGTATCTTAGTTCGAATTGGGGGGTTAGTGTAGACCAGCCCTAAGATACAAAGACAAAGCAAGATCCAATTAATGGAAGTGGAAAACAGGCACATTCAAACTAGAAATAAGGCACATGTTTTTAATAATGAGGACAATTAACCACTGGAACAATTTACCAAGGTAGCTGATGGCTTCTCCATCACCCAAAATCTTTAATTCAAGACTGATGTCTTCCTAAAAGTTACGCTCTGATTCAACCACAAGTTATTTGACTTGCAAGAATTACTGGGTGACATTCTATTGCCTGTGATACATCAGACGTCAAACTAGATACACACAATGGTCCCTTTTTGACCTTAAAATATATTAATTCTATGTCCTGTGGCCACAGAAGTTTAGTAACAAATGTTTTAGCATCCCAATAACTATTGCTGCTGTAAGCCAGCACCACTATAATGATCAATACAGAACAGATGTTATAGTGTGATTTGTTTGTCTGCTTTTCTAAGAACAGGTGGTAATATCCCTCTTGCAAGTCTCATTGTGATGGCCTTAGCCATTCCAACACTGAGAAGCTCCCACTTCTATCAATGATTCATGAATAGTGTTGAATCTATCGCTATTCATCACAAATGTTTTTTAATCCCTTCCACTCCAGAATGTCTTAGTGATGTACCAGTGACCACATCCGTCCCATCACTGAGGTATGTTTGTTCGCCTCCTCAGTTTATATTGATGCCAGATCCATGCAGAGCCCATATCTGCAGAATATCTTATATCTTTTTCATCTTCGCAAGACTTGTCATGGGGACAGAAAGTTCTGATCAAGACACCTAAACATTTCCAACAAACCATTCTAAATGCAATCACAGCAAAGTTAACCATTGTCATCTTGCCTTACATTTTGACCTAGAGAGCAGAGAGCTATTTATTTCACATTTTGATTCAAAGCCCCCAACTAACTGAACAGTTCATTCTCCCTTCCACATCCTGAGCAAAAATTTATGAATAATTTCCCTCAGGACCATTTACAGGTATCTGATGCTATGAATATGACACCTATCCTTAACTAACCTCCCTTCAAGTATTCCCTTCCAGTTAGATTTACAATAAAGCCAAACGAGGGGATTCAGATGAAACACTCTCTTTTTGCTAAGACGTTTGACCTTCTGAAACATAAACATCTCAGCTGGGAAGAAACAAATAATAACACATCATAATGACCAATTCATTATCATTAATAAAAACATTATCATGGGATGCTCTTGTTCCTAAAGGAAATACAATGTTTATAAATATGTCTTTTGTTAAAAATATATATTCTCTTAAGAAAGAAGTTGGTCTCAAAGTCTGTAGAAAAGCCCAGAAAAATAGCTTTTTTCTAGGTCTTTGGGCATTTAGCTCAATACCGACCATCAGTATTCAACTGTAAAGTTCCTCAGTTAGGAAATCAGTTTTAAAAGAAGCTTCATAAATGATTTGTGGCCATCTACATTTTGTTTGTTTGTTTACTGGTTTTCTGGAATTTGGGGGAAGGGCACTATTGCTTATTATTAGTGTTGTAGAGATTAATATTATATTCAGTTTGAACGAAACTAAGTATAGAAACATTTGAAATATGCAAGATTATTTGTGAACATTAAATTAATGCAAAGAGCTAAACATCAGCAGTATAACGGCAACAGTTGCATAACATTGTCAGAGTAATGAGAACTGTGTTAAATATTAATAAATATGTGACCTTTTATCTTGATTATTTAAAAATCATGTTATTTTAAAAATGAATAAACACACACATTGGTTCCATCTTTACATAAAACTATAGTTTCACTTGACAAAATACATTGAATTATTTTTATATTGACGAAGTAGAATACTACTTTGCCAGGTCTTTGTAAAAGATATCAAGTGCTATACCAATTTGTTTTGTCATTATTTTAGGATACTACAGATCATGACAATGATCTTTTAAACAAGAGCCTACAGTGAAACAAGGATTTGTAAGTGTATTCCTTTATTTATAAAGACATTTTAAATTCCTAAAAGGCAAATATAATTAAAATGAAAAAAGCCCTACAAGTAAGATTGCATTTAAGATTGTTATACACTCTAATGAGACACAATTCCATATTTAAAGTTGTAAAGATTTGATTAATGTTTTATTATCCCTGTCATTAATAACGGTAACTGCAACTTCAGAGGAAATTTTTTTTTTAAATACCAGGCGCTACTTAAAATAGCTGGAATAAAAATGCCATCTACAACTTCATCTTTCAATTTCTGTTCTATTAATTATTTATTGGAAACTAAAAAGCCTAGGTGCCAATTTAATAGATGTAATTTCTCTTGTAGGATAAATAATGCTGGTCAGCTAACCTAGCATGTCCTAAGTGAGTCAGCTTGGTGGGAGATAGTTTAGTAACTTTCCAGCAATTGCTGGATTCTCCCAGAAATTCTGGATGACATGACCCAGAGTACAAATCTGAGAGAATCATACTGTGTCCTCTAAGGATTTAACTAAACATTGTATGGTACTGAAGTTGCCTTTACAAAGCTTTTCTGTTATGGTGCCAGATGTTTCCTGAGAGGAGCAAGTCAGGTCCCCACTTTTTAAAAAAAACATGAGAATAATAATGAATGGGGGTAGGGTGACAAAGGCAGTATGAGGGCAGTCAAAGAGAACCTCAAAATTCTCTCTGGCCAGCCTGTTAATCAACTTGGCTAAGTAACCTAAAACCTTTGGCCAACTTTACTGCAAACGCTCCACCCTCATAAAGGAGGCTAGAGTAACCCTAGGCCAACACTCCCTCCCCACAGCAGTCTGTAAAGTGAGTTTCACTGTTCTAAAATGTCAAATTCCCCAATCTCCCAATATCGCCAAAGGCTACCTCTCCCCAGTTGCAAATTTCCCCTCCAAGAACTATGCTGCAAACCCTCAAAGTGGCTAGCCTCAATAAATGATATAATTTACTCAACCACCATGTCAGGTACAAAAAGGGAAAGTGCTGTATGTTATTAAGCACCCAAGAATTAACACAAGGCCTTCAAATAGCTATTAAAACTGACCAAACCAACTCATCCCTTCTCTCCCTCATGTGGGTGGGAGTTGTCCAGGGAGAAGAGGGGAGGAAAAATAGCTTCCACCTCCTCTTAACCCTCCTTTAACAATGTGGGGTTATCCCTGCAGGCAAGCAACCAGATGTCTCAGTGCAAAGTCAGACCAAGGTTGGCTAGTGGGGCCAAGAGCATTCCAGCATGCATCATACCGTAATGAAGCCGAGGACAGATGGAATGGATAACAGATAGGGATAAATATATTGTATACAGAACTTATGCTAGTGGCATCATTTTATTATTACTACTTGCATTACAGCAATTTCCCGAGGACCCAATTGAAATGGAGGCCCCATCGTGGTGGGCACGCTACACGCACATAGCAAGATACTTCCTGCCCTGAAGAGCTTGAAGTCTAGATAGACGAGAGAAGCAAAAAGCGAGAGAAAGGAACTAAGTATGGTTAGTATTCCCATTTCATAAAGGGGTAGCTGAGGCACCGAAAGATTAAGTGGTTTACACAATGTCACACAGGAAGTCTGTGGCAGAGTGAATAATTCAACATAGATGTCTTGAGCTGCAGTCCAGTAGACTTAACCATGAGACCACTCTTCTCTTCTGACACTTTTGTCTGTTTTTCCAAGGACAAGAGATAGTTTGTATGAGAGTTTAGTAGCACATGGGGACTTGAATGTGGTATCAGTCATGAGTCTGATATAAAAAATATCTGTCTTTTTAAAAGAAAAAAACCTGTGTCAAGGTTTAATGTTTAGTGGTTTCCTCAGTAGCCTACCAGGCATAAGAAGTTACTGAAAGCCAAACAAGTTTAAAAAAGATATTTTTTTAAAAATCAGACTGGTTTGTAAGAGATTACTATGCCAATCTAGTTCTCTATTGGTAGTGACATAAGCATTAAATCTCTTAATTTCACTGCTAATGAAGCTGGCAAAACTTGCATACAAAATATACACTGCTGTTTAACAGCACATGAAACTTGACTGAGCTATTATCCGAAAGGACACCTTTCCTGACTGAAATAATAATCTGCCATTGTAAATCATAGCATATTACTATTTTAGTCTTTTACAGAAGGCCTTCTTCAAATGGATGAATGTACTATGCCATGTACTGGACCCTTGGGGGTTGGGTTTTAACAAATAGGGCCACCTTACCACTTATCTTTGGTTTATATCTTGAATTTCATTTCTGTATTTGAGTTCATTTTCTTTGGAATGTATTCAAATGATACACAATACATCATTCTTAAACCAATCCATTCATAGGCCACCGTATTAAAAAGGCATTGTGTACTCTGAAAGGATTGATTGGTTGGTAGCTTAATCTAAGTGGGAGGCTGTTGAACACAATAGGTATTTTTTAGTAGTGGTATTATACACTGAACCATTTCATTCAGTTGTGTATTTTTTTTTTATTTCAGAATGCTATTGTGTTTTGTGCTTATTTGCATGGGCTTCTGTGAGAGTATTAATATTACTTATTAAAGTGCTATATGCTGAACTGCTTACTAAATGCTGCCTGGGTTTTTTCTACCGAAAGCTCTGCTGTGTGCAACTCAGAGTTTGTTTTTTAATAAGATTATCAAGGCAATAATGAAAACCCATAGGATTGTTCTCATAGCAAGTTTTCTTGGTGATTTGTGAACTAAATATCTTTTTCTATAGGGCTAAATTCTGCTTTCAGACCAGCATAAACCCAGAGTAGCGCCATGGATGCCAGTGGATTTACAGTGGTGTATCTGAAAGGACAGTTTGTCTTCATGTGTGTCTACAGACTTCTTTAAAGATAATGGAAGGTTTGTGGATCACTTTTCAGGACAAATAATGCACTATTTGGCTTTAAAAATGTATATAGTCGTAAGTCTACCTGAAAGAAACGGGATATTCCCTTATTTAACCAGAGAACACAAAAAGGATTCTATGACACATTGTGCCCGACTTGTTTCCAGTCATGACATGGAATGAAGAATCAGGGCTTCATTTTGTCACTCTTATTTATGCTGACTTGTACCTTACTCCATAAGCAATGCCATTCAAATCAATTAGCCTACTTGCTGAGTAAGGTATTAACTGATCTGAGTCCAAGTGGCAGAATTATGCCCTTACGTAGCAGTCTACGAAAGCGCACGAAAGGGACAAAAATAATAAAGGAGAGCATGAGCAGAGTCATTGACTTTGGATGGTTGAGAGAAGCTCATTGCTTGAAGTGATTTGTCCCTATTAAAATAAACAAACACATAGCATTGTAATTGATCTAAAGCTCAAGATAGCAAGGGGAACACATTTACCACCTATACATAAACAAATGTTTACTAGTCTGAAGTATGGGATTTTGGCAGTCAGATAAATGAATCTCTCATATCTACAACATATACAGCAGATTTAATATTATAAACATTACGTTCACAGTACATTTTCTGTCCCCATTGATCAAACAAAATGGGTTTAAATAACCATGCACCAACTGTCCAAAGTTCCAGACCCAGGGCTAAATTGTGAACCATGCTATGGTTCCTGTACAAGCATATAAGGGGAAATAAGCCTACATCCTCCATTGCCCTGAAGTGTTTTCCCTGAACCTGGTGGCCCTGTACAGGGAGCGCAGGGAAGTGGGTGATGACTCTTGTCTCCAATGCACAGTGCAGAACAGCTAAACTGACACAAGGGGGAGTAGTAATCTGTTTCTGGCCATAGCAGATTAATACCTCTGATCAAGAGGGTGGAAAGGGACCAGGAAAGGCAATGTGCCTCAAAGAGCACAGATCCTTTCCTGTGCTGCTTCTGGGGTGATACAGCTATACCCAACATAGGGCAGCTAGCGGCACCACAATCTACACCAAATAATTTTTCTATATTAAAAACTGACTGACTTTCTTTTAGGTCCATTAGAAGAGCTGGATACTGAGAAATGCGACGTTTCAGTTATGCAACCAACAGACGTCTTTAGCCCACTGCATTTTTTTATTACATTTTTGTCCAAAAATGCCAGTTTTCTTTCTTTTTCTGTATGGGACCAAGGTGGTAACGCCCTTCTTACGTGCCTCCAACTCTGACATAGTGTTGGGTACTTTACAGTGGAACATCAAATAGAACAGTCCTTATAATCAACAAGGTTATGATTTTTCCTTCTACCTCTCCTCATTTTTCTTTTGCCATATGTGGAGACAGGAGGATTAACAACACGCTTCTTTTTAGCATACACTCTGACTCAGGAACTTGATTAGCACATTTTTGCCAATAAAACAGGCTGCAATTAGCTTTTAATAATCAGTGAGGTTTTGCTACATCAGCATGTGATTTAGATGCTTGAGATATTTTAAAAATCTCAAAAGCACAGAATACCACATATTAACTGTGGGGCAAATAAAGCTTTTAGAATAATGTTTTGAAAAGCATCACCCTGTAAATATAAGGTGGTGTTGCACCATATGGCTGTCTGACATATGGCTCGAATTAACAAGTTTAAAACTGTTAGGATCAGTTTTTCTTTCACTGAAAGCAAAAAACCACAAGATACAACAAGAAGTTAAATCAGCTTCGGTAACTTACATATTCACCAAGAGGTGTAACTATCTGGCTCCTTGGTTTGTGGCAGGAAAGGTGGCTTATCAATAGTAAGACAGTAATAACAAGATGATTCATCAAATCTGTGCCAGTATGTGCATATTCACTTAAAATATTAGTTATATAGTTCTATTCCGTGTTTTTGAGCAAAGGACATTGCCAGCTAGAAATATGTTTTATTATTATTATTATTTTATTTTATCATTTTCTTCAAAACAAATTGTTGGCCCTGGGTTTATATGCAAGATATTTGAAAAGACAAACCTGAGTGACAGATGAAAACAATGGCTGGCAGCAGGTCTTCTGATCTCCCCTAATTGAATCTTTGTAGGATGAATTGAATGGAAAAAAGTTCAAAGATCTGGGCTCCATATTACACAAACATTGTTTCATTTAATCAAAACAGTCTTTGAAGTGCAACACTTGTACACCACCTGTAGCTTTGAAATCTAAAGCCATATGAAAGCTTCAGTGGTACTGAAGAGGATGGTGCACAGCTATGATAGGCCAATGGAAAAAAGCAGAGAAGGTAAAATGTTCATGAAAGCATATTTCATATCAATATTTCTTTTAACCACCCTTTTATTCGTCTGTGAGTAAAGCCTTCCAAAGTTGTCAGCAAAACATTACTGCATTCAGCATTGTATAAAAAATAGTTTTCTCTCATTTAAAATGTGCTTTCAGTACAGCCTCACAACTTTAATTGTTTCTATTTTGAAAGATTTTCTATGGATCTTGTTTTAATCTACATGCTCGGCTCAGGTTCCGCTTTGGGAAGGTTGCATTTAAATGCAATTTCAAAGACAAAATGGCATAATGTCATTGATGGTCTCAGATAAATGAGGCAATACCATAGGTGTTCTGAGAATTTGGCATGAATCTTGGGAAATTTGCCAGATACGGGGGAGCAAAAAGGGCATGAGTAACCTATGCATATATTAAAAGTGTGGCAGCAAAATAGAGAAAGGGGAAAGAATTGATCCAACTGAACAATTTAGACATATGGGGCCAGATTCTCATCCACAATTACAGCTTACTAGTACAAAGGGGATGTGACTCTAATCCTTCCCCACTAAAGTTAATGAGATCTTTGCCATTGACTTCAATGAGCAAAGGGTTCAAGCCCTGTATATCCAGTGTGTTTGCCAAGATGGGGAAATCTCCAGCTAGTATTGACATCCTGCCTTGCTTTCCCAGCAGCTTTTGTCTAGGGATGGTTTTGGGGACATGACCGGCAAGCCACTGCAATCCCCAGTCAGCATACCATTTCTTCAGATCCTTTACCGGCTGTCTTTGAAGCTGCACTAAACTACACTGGACAGTGGGCTACTGGAAGACCAGCCCCAGGATCAGTGCGATAGAGCTGGCTCATTTGCAAGCCACTGCCTCAGCTATGTCTGGAGGATATTGGGAGCAGCTGAGACTCTAGATCAACTTCTCCTCTTCCAAATGAAGATTTAAAAAATAAATAGAGTAATTAAGTTGAAAGTAAGGTCCAGAGAGCTTCTACCATTTCCCCAGTTGAAGTTTATACAAGATATAAGTGTTGTAATGTGTTCTGCTAATGTTAGTACTATTATTCTCTGATGTGGCAGACCTGACTGGAAAATATTACAGTTGTAATATTATTTTCAGATCATTTTGTTTAGTAAATCCCAATTTTTCTCTTATTGAATAAGTTTCACCCTTTTACAAAACAAGTGAGAAAATCTCATGCTTTCCCCCCAACCCAGCTTCCTTCACAATTAAAAAAAAAAGGAGTTTATGTTTCCAAAGCTGTGGAGAGCATTTAGCCACGCATCTTGCATTAAAACTAATCCCCCTCATTCCTTTGAAAAATCTCAGCTGACATGGTTGCACCAGGAATATTATACTGTGTTGCTAAATTGCCTGGTGGGGGTGAAAAACCAGTAAGGCTTAGGTTTGGTCAATAAAATTAGGGGGGGAAAAACAGTTCCCATGAAAAACGTGAAAGGTCTTGGTTTTTGTTGTGGCTTTTTTTGCTTTTGGGGGACAAGCGGTTACTTTGGGGGGTTCTTTTGTATTTTGTGGGGTTTGGCTTTTTGTGGAACTTGCAAATATCAGAATCCGCTCCTTTTACTTTAAGTGTAAAATTGTCAAAATCATGTGTTTATATTAAAAAAAAGAACCCATACATACTCCCTTTTCGGATGTGCTTTTAGTGACAATGTATTCCACAGGTTTGCATGCGCTCAAAACTCTAGAAACCTCAGGGATAGCAACATTCCACACTAATGTGAATACGAAAGTGAACAGTGAGTGGTCCAATGATTAATTACATGTCTGTCACAATACAATTAGCCATTTTAATGTAAAACATTGACACCTTATCTTACTCTTAAACAAAAGGTACTGTAACAGAAAAGAGACTCAGCCCGGTATGGCAAAAGATTGGAATAAGGCTAAAAACCAGACAACTTATTTTCTAAATGGATCAATAGGATTTAAATTTAAACTTTTTTAAATTTAATTTCATAATGTTTTACGGACAGTATGTTCGTTTTAGTTGTGGTCTTATGCTGATGTTGTTTTAATCTCTTTAATAACGTAGGGCAAAGTTTTCAAACACAATGAGCCCACACGTTTTGTGCACAAATGCACAATGACTTCATACAATATGATAATGTACCCTAGATCAGGAGCCACCCCTGTGTGTCTGTCTAAATTACACATGGAAACAATTGAATGTGTAACTTCAGAGAATATGTGGTCCTTAAGCTCTTGTATTAGAATGTGTATAAGACACTTTGATCAGGTCATCCATGTGAATGACCAACAGACTCAGGGGATTGATTTTAAGTAGCAGGACACGACTTTATTTAATCCTGGGGGGTGGAGTAGGGGGAGGGTATGTGCACCGCCTCTTGCACTTCCATACCAGGCATATAACTGGGTCCAGTGTAGGACATCCACCACCAATAACTTGGATAGACCTGCCTAAACAAAATCCTATGACTCTGCTCACTTTTAAATCCCCTCCATCTCCCTGGGGGGACGAAGGGGGAGAGGAGGACAGGATCCCAAGGGAGGACATCAGTCTGTGAAGACTTCATGTCTACCCTTTTCCCATAGGCACAATCTTGGGTCTCATCAGCTTCTGAGAGCTGTTCCTTTTTATCTTTATCCACGATGGACACCAGATGTAAGTCACAACAAACTAAAACTCTTACTTTTCCTAACATTAAGTCTTAATGATATAACCTAACTGAGCCTTCACAGTGCTGTGAGGAAGGTGAAAAAAACATCAGGCCTCTCACCAATGAAATCCAACAATTCCTTCCTGATCGCAGAATGGGTAATCAGTCAGACCTGCAGCATCATAAATAACTAGGGCCCTACCAAATTCACGGCTAGGTAAAATGCATCACGGCCCATAAAATGTGGTCTCCCACCGTGAAATCTGATCTTTTGTGTGCTTTTACGATTTCACAGGGAGACCAGCGTTTCCCAAATTGCGGATTCAGACCCAAAAGGAAGTTGCAGGGGGGCCACAAGGTTATTTTAGGGGAGTCATGGTATTGCCACCCTTACTTCTGCGCTGCTGCCTTCAGAACTGGGTGGCCGGAGAGTGGCAGCTGCTGACTGAGGGCCCAGCTCTGCAGGCAGCAGCGCAGAAGTAAGGGTGACAATACCACACCAGGCCATCCTTGCTTCTGCGCTGCTGCTGGCAGCGGCTCTACCTTCAGAACTGGGGTCCCAGCCAGCAGCCGCCACTCTCCAGCTGCCCAGCTCTGAAGGCAGCACCGCTGACAGCAGCAGCACCGAAGTAAGGGTAGCCATACCGCAACCCTCCCTACAATAACCTTGCAACCCTCCAACCCCCGTTTTGGGTCAGGACCCTACCATTACAACACGGTGACATTTCAGATCTAAATAGCTGAAATCATGAGATTTATGATTTTTAAAATCCTATGACTGTGAAATTGACCAAAATGGACCGTGAATTTGGTAAGGCCCTATAAATAACACAGTACCAACCCTATGCTAAGAGGAAGGAGTGTGAGGTAGCTGGCCACAGCAAGAGGCTTCTTTAAATGACTGGCTAAGCTTAAATAGGAACGGGGAAGGGCCATGAGAGCCCAACAGCTAGCCCATTGCCCCACCTCCTGCCAATGGGAAGGCAGAAGACCTGAAAAAGGGACAGCAGCCCCACCCCTCCTCCCAGACACACACACTCTCTCACTTCAGCCCCCACAACCACCTCAGTGCTGCATCCTTCCCCTGTGGTAACCCAAAATTCCTCCCCCATTGATTGTGGAGGAGGCACATTTACAATTGGGTGGGATATATGTACTAAGAGCAGAAATTTGCCCTCATTTATTCATGTGTCACAGCCGACTGAGGTGTTCTGAGGTATTTGAGCTGTTCTAGAAAAGTCTTTAGATACACATGCATCAGGGTTTCTTTCTAACAAAGAAAGCTATTTCTAGCTTTGACCAGTTAAATCCCCTTCCCTGACTGATAACTCATCTACAAGCATTTTGTGTGACAGACATTTGCCACTCTCTTCATCAAGACCTGATAGTTAGGCAGGAAAGAGACAACATCCACATTAGCATATGTATTTCCCTTTTTTTCCCTCTACAGGTGCTAGATAATTAGAACTGGTTGAACTATTCATTGCAAATAATATTCATTGTAAATTTAGCCTTTTTTTCCTCACAAATCATTCATGAAGCAATCCTGATTTCTTAAAATGTGTTCAATACTCTCAAGCATTTGGTGACTACTTATGATAAACCAATTTCAGCCTAGGGAATGGTTTGTGAACTGATGCCTTCAACAGTTCATGATGTGTGATTGGTCACCTAGGTCACATATTGCTCCCCTGTCCTAATTGGATGACTGAAATTTTTTGTTACAGCAAATAAACAATTACTAATAGCAAATAACACTTCTGGTACACATTTTCAGGACAATCATTTGTAAAACTTTTGGGACTAGTGAATAGACAGAGTAGTGGAGAAGCAGAGACATTTGTCAATATATTGGCAAATCCTTTTTTCCATTTTTCAGTTTTACCACTCTGCAATTCAAAGTTAACCAAGCACATATGGAAAAGAGTAAGTCCTTAGACCTCTCTATGTTTGTACAGCTTCCAATACAACTGGGCCTCAGACCTGAATGTAGCCCTGGAGCACAATTGTAGTATAAGTTAAAAAACAAAACAAAAAAGCTAATATAAAACAAAAGGCAAAGCAGTTTAGCAACTCTATCATGTTACACTAAATTAAGAAAGTGGTGGCTACTTACAGGAATTAGGTCCTGAATTCTGAATAGCAGCTTCCTGCTCAACTTCAAAGCTGAATATTTTTAAATTGTTAAATACAAACAATCTATACATAAGCTTTCCACATGCAAAAAGAAAATCACCTGGAGGCAGAGAGCAAGCATAGAAAATTCAGCCCAAATAGTTAATGTTTGGCTACTGAACAGGGGCTTATAATGGGGAGTATTAGTTAACCTTATGAGGTTAGGTACTAACCCCACCCTTAAATGACATATTCTTAACATCTTTCTAGCTTATGCATTCCAAGCTGATACCTGACCCAGCATTCCAAAGCAGGCAGCAGACTTCCAAGGAAGTGTATGCCCAGTTCTTATGTCTTTTAAGCAAGAAATGGGAAAAGTGGGCAGGTAAAACATCTGTCAATCGCTCAGCACCATCATTAATTTGTCAGGGGGAGAGTTTAAAATAAACTCTATAGTACTCCTGTCCCTTCTATCCTTATGTATTTTTAAAGGGTGTGCACTTTCCCTTACATATGAAAAGAGGGAATGTCTGCTGCTTCTTTAAAGGACAGGAAATTCTGTTCTGCTATGGACATCCTGCTGGCTAACCCCTGCTGAGTCTATTTGCTGAGCCTTGAGAGAGTTACTGTAGCATAGGGATCACCTACACTATTCTATCAGAGTGATGACAAGGCTGAAAAAGGCTAACATTACAGGATACAGAATACTGAATTCTATATGCAGACTTGAAATAGCAACCTTCCAACCACTTAAATTACACATGTGCCATGAAAGAGCATATGTATCAATAGTATTCCAAGTGAAACTCACTTTTCAAGAAAAAATAATATTTTAATTATGCAGTTTTGAACACACTATTATTACTTTATTTTTGACTTTTTCCAGTTAGACCTGTTTTATTTTAAGGGGATATTTTTTAACTCTGCCTAACATAAAAAAAATCAGGCTTAATTTTTAAGAATGAACTTTGGCAGTAATACTAGTTCTAAGTGTTTGCTTGTGCCTTTTGCCATCTGCTTTGAAAGAAATTGAGAAATAAGGGCTCAACGTTGCAAACATTCTCCCTTTGAGTTCATGTGCTCGATTGTTTGCCATGTTGAGGTCTATGTTACACTCTAGAAATCCAAACACTGAAACAAAGGAGCACATATTTTAAATTACAAAACCTATCAAAACAAATGGTTAGAGTGGAGAAGAGCTGACCAATGCATAACCAAAGAACAATCATCTCCACAGGTGATGGAACGGGTGCCAGATGGCAGAGGGAATGTCTGAACTGATCATAGTAGAAAAGTGACATCTTCTAGCCAAGTACCAAACTACTAAATCCAAGATCACCATGGCAAGATCTTGATGTCCCGTAGCCTATTTGAAAATGATAACAGAAAGACTTCAAACAAGCTGTTCTGCATTTCACAAGTCTTAGCACAGCACCTGAAAACTCATAATGGAAGATACTTAATGTTGGTGATTTGAGAAATTTGTAACAGTAAAACCAGAACCCTACACATTACATTATACACCAAACATTTACAGGTAGCTACGAGATGAGTTGGGTGCAGCATAGCCCAAGCTTCTTGCTGCACCACTTCAGCCAACAAGCCCTGTCATATTCCAGACTGATTCATCTTTTATGTGTCACATATATGAGCTTGTAGTGTTTGCTTACACTTCTGCTTTGAAGCACACCACATTTTGCAAACAGAGATGCAAATAGAGGGTCAGATTTTGAGTGACCCCTGAATGGCTGCTCGGGCATGGAGTATGCAACAGCTTCCCCTCTGAATTTGTGTGGTTGTGCACCCTCTCACAACAGCAGTCCCTGCACTGTCTCTCTGCTACTCATTTTTGTTCCCTTAGGGAATATGACACCAGAAAGAGATCAGGATGTGGCGGGGTCACAGCTTCCCTCTCCACCACACACCAGCCAACAGAGTGGGGCCTGGTGCCCTAATACACCGCCTATTGTTAGGGACAAGTAGCAGCACCAGGGGAGATGGTGCGGTATCTCTGATGCTCCTCTTGAGGTAGGGAATCTCCATACCATCCTCAGTGGTGCTAAAACATCACACATCAGCCCAGAGTTGGGGGTCATTCCAAATCCACATAGCTTTTCCAGCTACTTGATCTCTCAGGATCCTATCAAATGCTAAGTCTTATATGGTACATTTTGCTGCAAGTTCACTTATACATGGAACATTTTTTCCCCTCCAAAATCTGCTACCTAAAAAGATTGTGTTTTGCTTCTGTATGGTTAATTACTGAAATGCTGGAGATGAAACTTGTGTTTATTGCACCGAGACAGGTTTTTTAATCCAATTCCTGTTGCGCTGGGGCCAGCATAAAACTTTTGTATGCTTCCCCTGTGATTATTTTACACTGTGATACTGTGTGCAGTCTTGCTCATACTTGCATGGGCTCAGCTATATTATACTTTCCTGAAAGCTCAATGTGCTACTGTATTCAATGCTATCCTCTGTGAGGGGACTTGGAGGCCAATATGTCTGCAATGGTGTCATTTACACTAGCCAGAGCTCTGGGTTTAACCTATCCCAAGGCATGCCATCTGTCAAGCAGAGACGAAGTTCTATGCCACAGTAGAGCCATTTAACATCCCCCCAAAATTACATATGTATTTCTACTCTTGTATACGTATTTTTAAGTGCTTTTCCTTTTCCCCAGGAAAATGGACATAGTAAAATCTCCTCTACACATGAAAGATTTCATACGCTAAATTTCTTAGCACCTCTGGGCATTTTGTACAATTATTTTTTTTCTGTGTTGTTTCCTAATGATCGCAAGCCCTCCTCTGCTTGTTTTCTTCTACTCTTAGCTTTAAATATGCACTGTTACAAATGGCAATTGGATCCCAGGTCCAGCGCTTAATGCTTGAGTTCAAGTGTCCTCTATTAGTACTTGTGATGTGTCTTTGCTGTTACCCTGACACACATGACTGTTCTAATGATTCTTGTGCTGGCTGTACTTCTTTGGGGATTTACCATTCATTTGCACATATCTGTATTGTCTGTATTGCTAACCCCATATAATGGAATAATATCCATATCCATTGAGCTTGGCAGAGAAGGCTGCCTTTGATTGCCATACTTGTTCATATTGGCCTTAGGCCTTTTGACACAGGCTGTTAGGAACCATCTGGGAATTTCTGGAATCATAACCAGTGGGTTGGGAGTGGAACATAAGGCTTTTTTATTACACAGATGAGCTCCCCCTACTGTTGATGAGCCTGGTCTGATTTGATTTAACAGAATATGGGGGTTTTAGACTTTTCTGGTTATAAAATAAATTGGTGGAATAAATAAAGTCCTGCCTTTGTTCCAATTCTGGTGTAACTTCTTTTGGTTATCTAAGGTGTGAGAGAGATGAAAGTCCTTTAATTAATTCATTATTTTCATAATATGGTTATGCCATATTGTCAAAATGACAACAGCTCCACTGTTGAATTACCACTTAAAATTCCACTCAGTTATTTTATTTTTATTTCACTAAGTCCGTAGTCCTCAAACTTCTTGCACCAGAGGCAATGTTGCACGGAAATATCCATAAGGTTTTTCCCCCAAGTGGGAAGACCTAAGCAATATACCTTCATTACATTGCCACTAGCCTAATGAAAATAGTTAAGTCCCTTGGATCTGATTAAATCCTTCCAATCTGGCTTCTTTTAGAACCTGCAGAAATGGAACATTATCCCCCTTGAACCTGCTTAGTTGGCCCAAAAAACCCCATTTTTAAATTATAACTTGTTATAAAGGTGCCAAAATAAAAATGACTGAAGTGAAGTACCCCATGTAGTGAGGCGGAGTGGCCTCCCTCTGACGCAGACAGGGGGAACCACTCCCCGCCCTCTGGTGGGTGGAGCTAGGCCAGGCCCACCCTTTGCACTTGAAGCTGAGGGGCAGAATAGGAAGTATAAGAGGCGGGGCCTCCAGCTTAGTTGAAGGAGAGCAAGGGAAGGAGTCAGATGGTGCTGCCTTGCTGCTGGTCCCAGAACTAGGGACTGAGCTCTATCAACTCTTGCCTCTGGAGGAGCTACTGGAACTGCCGGCTGCCAAGTACCCTGAGGAGCCTGAGGGCCCATGAGCCCTATGAACAGATAGGGGTAGAAAGTAGCCCAGGGAAACCAGACATTAGTCCAGTTGTGTTTGCTGAAGCCACCATCAGCGTGTTTTGGAAGAATCCCCGCTGACCCAGCGGTGGGATTCCCTGCCACTCTTAGGACCCTGGGCTGTGACTCAGTGGAGTAGGGTAGGCCTAGGCCCCCCTGCTGCCAACCTTACCCTGGGGTGGCAATCTATTCACCGTAGGCCAGATGGCCTGCATTTGTTTGCTGTCTGTCACAGCCAGGAAGCTGGGCCATAGACTGCACTTCCCCGAATTTTTCCTTCAGTGTTTTCCAGATATTAGTTGAGTCTGAAAGAGCTCTTTCTTGACATTTATTGATTAACTGGAGAGAAAAGACTTCAGGAGCAGACCATATTTGAATAGACACACCCACTCTGCTTTGGTAATCAGCAGACAGAGCTGCTTTGCCAACGTGATCATTTTTGGCCGTTTTGAGTTAAATTTCACACAGAAAAGTGCTGGAGAACTCATAATTACATTATAACAGTCCACAATTATACAGTGAGTTTACTGGACCCTTCCACACCTAGTTAAATGTGGTTTAGTAGGCAATGATGTATACTGGAGATCTGAAAACTATGGTGACAATGTAATGCCTATTATATGGCAATGTTCATTATTAAATCAGTGGGCAAACTTGATATGTGGCATGTATGTAACATGGAAATATAAGTTTCAGCCAAACACACACCATGGTCTAGTTCCTCAAAGGTACTTAGGTTTCTAATGTCATTAAAATCAATGTTTGCTGTGTTGTTGTAGTCGTGTTGGTCCCAGGATATTAACGGGACAAGGTGGTGAGGTCTTTCATAGATCAACTTTTGTTGATGAAAGAGACAAGCTTTTGTGCTTACACTGAGCTCATCTTCAGGTCCTGAAATCAAATCCTTTGGAGCTAGGGCTTTAAACAGGAGATCCAATTGCAGAATCTGGGACTAAGTTTGCTACATAACTAAACATGAAACTAGAAAACCTTGTTACAACTATGATTTCCCTTGCCTAAGGCGGCACAAAAATATTAATCTTAAGAAAATGGAAACATTTTTATGTCTCATTGTTTAAGGATTGTTATATTGAATAGAATTTTTGTCACATATGTGTAGTAGGAAGAGAGTTTAAAACATAAGCCCTTGTATTAGAGGCCTGATATGAAGCAGGACCTGCTCACAAAATCTGGCAAGAACAGATATATACATTCCTAAGAAGTGCTAGTCACACAATACTCATACAAACACATCCCGATATCAAGTGGTACCAGATCATCCCAATATCAGGGATGGTACAAAAATATTCCCCAAGTATAACAGGAACACACTGACCCCCTCCTAAAAGATAAGGTCAGGATGACAGTACATAATAAAAATGTTTTAATTGAACCAACATGTACATGGTAATAACTAGCCACATCAGGGGGCAGTAACTAACTATGTCAGGGGCAGTACTAACTTGTCTCTATCAGGGTGTAAAGGTGTGTCTCAGAGGGAGTATCTTTGTCCAGTCAAGGAGGAAATGGAAAGTCCCGCCATTCACTCAGCAGCATCCATTGTCACGGGCATACATGTCTTAGTAACCTCATGGAGTTTACCAGGTGCAATAACCATGCTTTATCAACAATAAACCTGGCCTTCGTACCTTAACAGATCTTGTGGTCATTAGGTGGTTCGCTCAAGGTCTGCTGTGCTGTCTGTCTGCGCAGAGCTGGGGCAGCACACAGGGAGAACACACACACACAGCCAAACATCTAACTACATTGGCTTATGTCTTAAACTCTCTTCCTACTACAATATGGACATCTCATCTATAAGATAATGAGCCTTTCATATATTTTTTATTAGAAGAATTACCTCTGACACTGAGGAAAATGTCAAAACATTAAGTTTGTGATGGTTGCAGTATAATAGTCTAGGTTTTTGTTTTGCTTGTTACAAATGTATTCTCATATTTCCTAGTCTTCTAGGGCCAGATCAGCACCTTCCAGTGTGCCCTGAGCAAGGGGTGGCATGTAGTTGTGCTGCCACAAGAGTACAGGAAGGCCCCAATTGTGACACAGGCCATGTCTCCACTGCAGAGTTAATTTGATATATCTACCCTTTAGTTAGCACCTCTCCAGTTAGCCTAGCTTGAGAGAGAGTGGCCACACTGGGAAATAACACTTGAGACACACACTGACTATCTGAGCAGCACAGAGTGAGCACAAGACGATACCCCCTGACAAGTTGAAGACTATACCCCCTGACAGGACAGCCAACTTAAGCTAAAAACTAAACCCTGCTTGAGTTAAGGGTTTGTGTGTGTGGACTGGATTCAAGTTAGGGACGATGCTCAATGTATAAGTCAAGTTAACTCTGCAGTGAAGGCCTCAATGAATCACAATTTAGTCCCTGCGTCCTCCTTGCTCAAGGAGGAAAATAATCTGCTAGCTCTTTCCTGGAACAATTTACTTCTCTAAGCTGGATCCACTGCACTGGCTGGCATGCCAGAAGAGCACAGCCAAGGCTCTGTCCACACCCTGCTCCTGCCCACCCACCTACATATCAGGGCAATAGTGGCAGCTCAGTCTCGCGCCCCCCAGCAGAAGTTTGGATGTGGTGGGGCTCAGGGCTGGGGGTTGGGGTCTGGGGCAGTACTTACCTGGGGTGGGGGCTCCCCGGAAGGGTGACACGGACTCCCTCCCTCAGCTTCTAGCTCCACGTGCTGCCTCCGCCTGCAGGCACCACCCCCGCAGCTCCCATTGGCCATGGTTCCCAGCCAATGGGAGCTGCAGAACTGGGGCTTGGGGCAGAGAGGAGGTAGCACATGGAGATAGGAGCTGGAGGTCTCCGCTTCCCAGGTGCCGAGTAGGGAGCCTGCCCCAGACCCGCCGACCACCCCCCACCCCGAGCACCCACGGCATTCCCTGGGTCGCCCTCCCCCGAGCACCCATGGTGCCCTCATGGCTGCCCCTCGCACTGTGCCCCCACCCAAGTTTTAGTCAGGGGTGTATCGTTACAGTCATGAACAGGTCCCAGGCCATGATTTTTTGTTTACTGCCCGTGATCTGTCCATGACTTTTAATAAAATTACCCATGACTAAAACGTAGCCTTAACCATGATGCACATAGCCCATGCAGGGGAGTAAGGGGGCACCTAGCATCCCTTTAATCCCTTGTGTAGATGTATAGGCTGGCTCATGATTGAGCCCATCACAATGATGGGCCTGGTTTTCAGCTACAGAATTCCACAGCTCCCATTGACATTCCTAATTGGCATGGTGGGCGCTCAGAACTCTGGAAATTCAGACCTGTGGGTCTCTCTCTTTGCACAGCATTGCACTGGTTCCTCAAGGGGAAACTACAAAATGTATGTTTGGCTCTTTTTTATCCTTTTTTCCTTGGTGGAGATGATACTGCAGTAACGACTCTTGCTTATGAGAGGGCTGTATGCTGTAGAGTAAGTACTCCAGGAAGTCCTGCCATGCTTCTTGTATACTCTAGATACAATTTCTGGCTTCTCAGTGACATTTCCTGCTGGGGCAGAAACAAAGAATCCCAGGATAGGGCAGTCGCTGGGTGCAATTACACAGAGTAATAGGAGTAATAGTTTGTTACCTCATTTCTATACGCAGTTCTGTTCATAACAGGTTCAGCTTGACCGTGCTCTGATTGTCAGTACCAGGCAAGGGAGGCACAACTTCCTGGCAGACCCAGTGAGACGTAACTGGCAAGGGCTTCTACAGAGCCTATGCAACTGCATGTAACAGCCCCACCAGCTTTGAGAATCAGGGTAAATGCTGGAGATGCCTGAAAATGCTTCAAACAGCAATTTTAGCTGTATATGAAAGCCACTGTGGCAAATAAACTTGAGAATCAGCAAAAGATTGTTCTTCTCTGAACAGGGGCAGGCACGGAAGCCCTCAACAACTACAATGCATTCCATACAGATGGAGGTGGCAAGAAAGAGGAAAGCTTTGCAGAAATAATAAACATGTTTGAGGATCATTGTGCCGCTAGAAAAAAATGTTATTTAGTGTTATTTGGGAGACATATATGTTGGGAAGAGAACTCAGAATGAAAGAGAAACAATAGAGGAGTTGGTCACAAACGTAACACTGAAAAGTCTGTCCTATGAATATGCCATAATGAAAGACTCTCTCATTAAAGACCAGAACTGTCTTAGGGTACATCTATACTTACGCGTCCGGTCGGAGGCGCGGGATCGATGTTCTGGGTTCGATTTATCGCGTCTTGTCTAGATGCGATAAATCGAACCAGGAAGTGCTCCGTCGTCGACGCTGGTAATCCAGCTCGACGAACGGAGTAGGCGGAGTTGACGGGGGAGCCTGCGCGCCGCGTGTGGACCCCGGGTAAGTGCTTTTTCATTCGAACTAAGATAGTTCGACTTCAGCTACGTTATTCACGTAGCTGAAGTCGCGTATCTTAGTTCGAATTTCGGGGCTAGTGTAGACCAGCCCTTAGAGTGTAACAATAAAAAAAGTCCATGAATGGTTACAAAGGGAGATGTATCTGACACTAAAAAGGGTAGTATGTACATGTCAAACAGCAGAACAAACAGAAACACAAATAAAAAGCCTAAAGAAAGGCACAGAGCACATGACTGTGAGTGCTATAGCAAGAGAAAAGTTTGCAGAAATTAAATTGGCCAAGGATAGAAACATTTAAAGCAGGAAACAATGCCAGCAATGTGGTAATCGGCAGGAATATAGGAAATGCCCAGCATTTTGGCAAATATGGACAAACTGTAAGAAACCTAACCATTATGCTAAAATGTGGAGAGAAAACAGGAAAGTGTATGTATTAAGTGCAGAAGGGGACTCCTCAGGTGAAGAGGAAAAGCTGTTCTTAAGTACAATAATGGAGGAGTATGAAAACTCAAAAGACCAGCTGATTAAATGTACACAAACAGCACTTATCTGACATACAAGAAAGACACTGGGGCACAAGTAAATGTAATAACAGAAACTGAAATAGAAAGATGTAAGGCACACATAAAAGTGGAAAAGTCAAAAGTGTCTGTGAAAGGCTATAATGGAGGAACAATTCCAGTGTTGGGAGAGTGCTCACTGACACTTAAATACTACAGGGGAGATGATAAAACAGGAGTTTGTGATGGTACACAAAGGCAAGCAATCATTTTCAGGCCTTCATGGTCTGAGGTGCTTGATCTCATTAAGAGGATGTATACCATAAAGAGATAGAGAGACAGGCAGCATAGAACCAGATATCATAGAATATCAGGGTTGGAAGGGACCCCAGGAAGTCATCCAGTCCAACGCCCTGCTCAAAGCAGGACCAATCCCCAATTTTTGCCCCAGATCCCCAAATGGCCCCCTCAAGGATTGAATCATAGAATCTCAGGGTTGGAAGGGACCTCAGGAGGTCATCTAGTCTAACCCCCTGCTCAAAGCAGGACCAACCCCAACTAAATCATCCCAGCCAGGGCTTTGTCAAGCCTGACCTTAAAAACCTCTAAGGAAGGAGATTCCACCACCTCCCTAGGTAGCCCATTACAGTGCTTCACCACCCTACTAGTGAAAAAGTTTTTCCTAATATCCAACCTAAACCTCCCCCTCTGCAACTTGAGACCATTACTCCTTGTTCTGTCATCTTCTACCACTGAGAACAGTCTAGATCCATCCTCTTTGGAACCCCCTTTCAGGTAGTTGAAAGCAGCTATCAAATCCCCCCTCATTCTTCTCTTCTGCAGGCTAAACAATCCCAGTTCCCTCAGCCTCTCCTCATAAGTCATGTGCTCCAGCCCCCTAATCATTTTTGTTGCCCTCCGCTGGACTCTTTCCAATTTATCCACATCCTTCTTGTAGTGTGGGGCCCAAAACTGGACACAGTACTACAAATGAGGCCTCACCAGTGCCGAATAGAGGGGAATAATCACGTCTCTCGATCTGCTGGAAATGCCCCTACTTATACAGCCCAAAATGCCGTTAGCCTTCTTGGCAACAAGGGCACACTGTTGACTCATATTCAGCTTTTTGTCCACTGTAACCCCTAGGTCCTTTTCTGCAGAACCGCTGCCCAGCCATTCGGTCCCTAGTCTATAGCAGTGCATGGGATTCTTCCGTCCTAAGTGCAGGACTCTGCACTTGTCCTTGTTGAATCTCATCAGATTTCTTTTGGCCCAATCCTCTAATTTGTCTAGGTCCCTCTGTATCCTATCCCTACCCGCCAGCGTATCAACCACTCCTCCCAGTTTAGTGTCATCTGCAAACTTGCTAAGGGGGCAGTCCACACCATCCTCCAGATCGTTGATGAAGATATTGAACAAAACCGGCCCCAGCACCGACCCTTGGGGCACTCCAATTGATACCGGCTGCCAACTAGACATGGAGCCATTGATCACTACCCATTGAGCGCGACCATCCAGCCAGTTTTCTATCCACCTTACCGTCCATTCATCCAGCCTATACTTCTTTAACTTGCTGGCAAGAACACTGTGGGAGACTATATCAAAAGCTTTGCTAAAGTCAAGAAATAGCACATCCGCTGCTTTCCCCTCATCCACAGAGCCAGTTATCTCATCATAGAAGGCAATTAGGTTAGTCAGGCATGATTTGCCCTTGGTGAATCCAAGCTGACTGTTCCTGATCACTTTCCCCTCCTTTAAGTGGTTCAGAATTGATTCCTTGAGGACCTGTTCCATGATTTTTCCAGGGACTGAGGTGAGACTGACTGGCCTGTAGTTCCCCGGATCTTCCTTCTTCCCTTTTTTAAAG
This sequence comes from Chelydra serpentina, assembly GCA_037349315.1. NCBI lineage: Eukaryota > Metazoa > Chordata > Testudines > Chelydridae > Chelydra > Chelydra serpentina. The sequence goes on from JBAIAC010000004.1 coordinate 112,905,117, forward strand.
ATTGGCACTACATTAGCTTTTTTCCAGTCATCCGGGACCTCCCCCGATTGCCATGATTTGTCAAAGATAATGGCCAATGGCTCTGCAATCACATCAGCCAACTCCTTTCCCACCCTCGGATGCAGTGCATCCGGCCCCATGGAGTTGTGCTCGTCCAGCTTTTCTAAATAGTCCTGAACTACTTCTTTCTCCACAGAGGGCTGGTCACCTCCTCCCCATACCGTGCTGCGGAGTGCAGCCGCCTGGGAGCTGACCTTGTCTGTGAAGACAGAGGCAAAAAAAGCATTGAGTACACTAGCTTTCTCCACATCCTCTGTCACTAGGTTCCCTCCCTCATTCAGCAAGGGGCCCACACTTTCCTTGACTTTCTTCTTGTTGCTCACATACCTGAAGAAACCCTTCTTGTTACTCCTAACATCTCCGGCTAGCTGCAACTCCAAGTGTGATTTGGCCTTCCTAATTTCACACCTGCATGCCTGAACAATATTTTTATACTCCTCCCTGGTCATTTGTCCAATCTTCCACTTCTTGTAAGCTGCTTTTTTGTGTTTAAGACGAGCAAGGATTTCACTGTTAAGCCAAGCTGGTCGCCTGCCATATTTACTTTTCTTTCTACACATCGGGATGGTTTGTTCCTGCAACCTCAATAAGGATTCTTTAAAATACAGCCAGCTTTCCTCGACTCCTTTCCCCGTCATGTTATTCTCCCAGGGAACCTTGCCCATCAGTTCCCTGAGGGAGTCAAAGTCTGCTTTTCTGAACTCACAACCCTGAGTTTAGCAGGCCAATGCTCAAACCACTGAGCTATCCCTCCCCGCAATATGAAAGTATTAATATCATTAGAATTATATGAAGATGTATTTATAGGAAATGGGTCCCACCAAGTAACATTACAAGATTTGGCTAAGAGAAAATGCAGAATCTGTGCTACATCCAAAACAAACAGTTCTACAAGCCTTAAGAAAGAGGCTAGAAGAAAAGCTGCAAAACGAGACAGCAAGAGGCATCATTCAAAGAATAGCAGAACCAACAGACTGGGTTCACGCCTTAACAACTGTAGAAAAGGAGGAGGGTGACAGCTGTGTATGGACCCTAAGGAGCTGACCAAAAACATAAAAAAGAACACTTCCACTTGCCCACAAGAAGTGAGCCATTGTCTGAGATGGCAGGATCTGAATTCTTTAGCAAATTAGGTATTTTGGCAGATCTCCTTGGACAATGAGCACTCCAAGATCTGCACTTTCAACACTCCACTTCCTGCTTCCTAAGACTACCTTTCAGAATATGTTCATCTCCAGAAGTATTTCATTGTACAACAAGCCATATGCTTCAGGGTCTAGCATGAATGAAGTGTATATTGATGACACAATAATTTGGGGCAGCATTACAATTGATTATCAGGAATGACTAGGAGAGTACAGAAATTGTGAGTGCTAATAACTTTAAATTGATAAAGTCAAATGACAGTTTTAAATAATGGAAATAACATAGTTGGGAGAGAGACTGACCACTAAGGGAATCTTACCTGAGGAATCAAAGATTCAGGCAATACTGAGCATGCCAAGACTTCAAGATAAAAAGGAATTTCAGATGCTGCTAGACATGTTGAATTAGGTCAGCACATTCATATCTAACTATACAGCTTGCAAAACTTACCTAAGACATCTTCTCCACAAAGTCACCAAATGGGTATGGATGCCAGAGCATGAAAGAGTTCAGTGATTTAAATCACATTCTGACATCAGCTCCAGTGCTGCATTATTATTTTTTTTGGCCCACTGAAAGACATCGAACTCTCCACAAATGCCTCAAAAGGAGGGCTGGGAGGAGCACTAATACAGTGTCATGGAACTTATTGGTTGCCAGTCTTATATGCATCTTGGACCGTGACAGCTGCAGAGAAGATGTGCGCACAAACTGAAAAAGAGACACTAGGTCTGGTTTATAGATGTACAGCATTTCATGACTTTCTCTATGCTTTCAGCTTCAAAGCAGAAACTGATCACAAACCTCTGATTGCAATACACAAAAAGAGACTTAGAGAAGCACAACCAATGATACAGTGACTACTTTTGGGGGAAAAAACACAAGTATGTTGTGACCTGAGAGCTCCAACCTGAACACCACTTAGTAATGGCAGATACAATCTCAGGGCATATGCTCCATCTGACAATATACAGCCTGATAATCAGGAACAAGCAGTAAATATACATGTGAACATGATAAAAGTGTGATAAGCTGTATATCCAAGGATATGGAATGAACTGGAGAGAGAAACAGCTAAAGATGAAATGCTACAAGCAGTGATAGAAGCAATAAGTAAAAGGGGATAAAATCAACTGCACAGTCTCAGTATAAAAATGAACTTCCAGTGATTTCAGGAGTGCTCTCGAAGTGAATAAAAATGGTGGTTCCCACAGTTCTTAGAAGGAAAATATTGGAACAAATACGCAAAGGGAACCTGGTAATGACCAAATCAAAACTGAGAGCTAGAGAAGTTTGTATCCTGGCCAGAGATGAATAGTGACATTGAAGAAAGAGTGAGTAGGTGTGGAATGTGTCAAGTATAGAGATTCCCAGCAGAAAGAACCAATGATACTACATGAACAACTTGCAATTCCTTGGGACAAAGTTGGAATTGACATGTTCAACTTGGGAAGACATGATCACCTGGGTGTAATGCACTACTTTATCTATTAATACTTGAAGCTACCACAGCAGCAACAATTGTTAGGCAATAATGCACATCATGGAATTCCAAGAAAGCCAATAGCTGACATCGGACCACGGATCAAGAGTAGGGAATTCCTGCACTTTGCTAAAATGTTTGACTGTCATTATGAGGCATCTAGTCCCAGATATCCTCAAGCAAATGAATGATCTGAATGTAGAGTACATGTAGCAAAAAACTTGCTCAAAAGAGCAATGGATGCAACAGAAGATCCATATTGAGCACTATTCAACTATAGAGCTATACTACAGCAATCTGGAAAGTCACCTGCTGAACTCCTCTACAACAAACACATAAATACTTAATTACTAGATATGGGACAAAAACAAAGGATGACTAAGGAGTCTGTGACAGTGCAGGAAAGTACATTTAGACAATATATTACAATAAAGGAGCAAGACCTCTTCCACATTTAAAAACAAAGACTTGGTGAGAATTTGGCAAGATTGGCACTGGCGAGTCAGACCTATAATGATCAAGCAAGAGTCACCTCACTCATTCTCAGAGATCACAAATGAAGGCAAAATTTTATGAATGAATTGTAAACATCTGCTCAAGATACTTGACAACTTGGCCAAGAGAAGTGAAGTGGGGGTAGATGCACAAGTTGAAATAAATTCACAAACTCACCTGCTATTGGCCATGAAACTGAGCAGACAAGGACTTGCCTAAGGAGGATTTGCAATGCAGACTAGGAAGATTGCTGAAATGCCCTAAGAGACTGATTGAGACATATTAATGTTGAGTTCAAGCAATTTGAAGAGTTACGTTAGTTATTGTATTTGTTATAGTTTGATAGTTTAATTGAATAGAGTTTTAGTTCAGTCAGAGAATTTTCAAATGGGATCTAAAAAATGGAAGATGTGATATAGAGTAAGTCCTCAAGGAAGTGCAGAATCAACACTTTCTGTACAGTCTAGGGGCAGTCTTTGGTTGCCAAGATACACTTCCTGATGAAGCAGAAAAAGAGGAGCCTAAGACACAGCAGTGACAGGCTACACACATTTACATCAGCTGAGAATCTTACCTATGGTCTCATAATGCATCCATTGTTTTCCCAGAGCAGTGGCCTGACAGTGAAAAGCATTGACTGACTTCCTATTAGATATTTTACCCAGAGTGCTCTTTTCTACTGATCACTCTAGCTGATTATGTAGCCAAAGTAGTTCTAATATACCTGTTTCACTGGGGTAGAATAGTGAGAGAAGCATGAGAGAAAGTGTGGTGAAAGACAGAATGTGAGTATGATAGAGGAGGAGAATAATAATGAAACAGAGGAGGGAGGAAGAGAAAGAAATCAGGGAAGGAAAAGAGGAGAGAAAGAAGATATAAGGAAATAAAAGGGTGTGATGCCACATCTCAGGGTGTCTACCTCAAGGGAGCTACATTTGATATAAACCAGTGTGAGATAAGCTTCAAGCCCCAGATACCTAAAAATGATTCAGTGCAAGAAAAGCTGATTTCCTACTAATTAAACATTGTTTCTGTGTAAAAAAATGGGCAGCTGCAGGTAAATGCAGTTAGAAATATTTACATATTGAAATATTTAATTTGGGAGGGTCAGAAATAATTGACACAAAAGGACTCCTCAGAGCAAGTGATGAGATAAACTCTATCTAGATTGAGAGAAATTTGGTATGGATAAGCATCTAAAGATTCAGATCCTTACCCAAATCTCTTGATTCTAATAAACTGAGCAGGAAAATTATATGAGAAGGTTTTCTTGCAGTATTCTGGCCTCATAATTCAGATGCTGGCTGGAAGAAGGATATACAGAGGGGCACCAAACTAATACATTATTTTAGAATAAAGTGAACCAAACTTTTTCAGACTTCAGAAAGATTTGGGTTAAGTTTCAATTTAAGTAAAAGTCTGGGTCGCTTTTGATTTTAATGGAACAGGTTCATCCATCTATTTTCTTAACTAAGTTGTCTGGCAAGGAATCTACATTTTATGTTGACTAGGTCACTTTAAATCTACTCGGTTTAAAAAAAGAGTTTAAAGTAATTTCAGGTAGTACTACACCTGACTTGGAGTGCTTCTCGCCATATTTTGGGGGGTTACAATGACATTCTCTCTTTTAAAAATATTTCATTCTCTGCTGGTGCTATGCAAAGGAGCCACATTAACAGAGGAAATGGTGAAATTGGTTATACACAAAGTGCTGTCAAATGCAAAAAGTTAACAAAATGGAAAGAAAGAAAAAGAAAGAAAGAAAGAAAGAAAAAGAAAGAATATCTCTAATCTGTCTCAGTTACAATACATTTAGGAGTTACTTCTCACAATAGTAGGTAAAATATTTTCAGACAGAAGTGTGATTTTTGAGTTGACAGTGTCCCTTTCATTTCAGTCGAGGTCTCATTCAAAAAGATATACTCTGCATGTCCAAACAGAAAGAGGTTTGATTAGAACAGTACCGTATGTGACGAAAGGATTTGTTAACCTCAAAGCTTCAAATCATACTCAAAAATAAGATTCAAATGGGCTATTTCTTTTGTGGTTCTATAGTGACTAAAGAGTTCTCGATGCACCATTGCGAGTGATTGCTAGCTCATCAAAGGAGTGACCCAAAGCAACACTGGATCAGGCTATGTGATGTCCAACAAGTTTAATCCATTCTATCATTTGGGGCTGAGCTCCATATGCCTCCCCTCCAACTCCTGCCCCCTGGCCTTACTTAGGGGAAGAAGAAGAACAGTCACTCTGGTTACAGCCTTGTTTGTCATCAGTCTTTGGACACTCCAGATAACTTGCCAAAGTTCTCTAACAACATAATGACCTGCTATTTTAAAATGGAAAATAAATAAATAAATAAAACCATAAAAAATTGCTTTTTGGAAAAAAAATGGGGCTTGCCTTAAACTTCAAAGAAAAACAAAGGGTTAAAACCAAAAATCGATGTGCTTTAGATTCACATTTAATATGAACTTTCAAGCCCCTGTGATTTGTCTGATCAAAGTGGCCATCTTAAAGATCAGTTTGTGAACATATAGTGTAATCCAAGCTGTACTTCTTTGGGCTAGATCCTGCAAATGTGCAGATGAGTAACATCACTCACATGGCTAGTTCCAGTGAAGTCAAGGAGACTATTCACATGAGTAAACTTACTCTCATGCATAAGTGGTTTGGAGATCCCTCAGTGGAGACATGGAACATCAGTCCAGGTTCAAATGAAATAAAATGCCACCCTGGCACTGAAACCCTTTGAAAAAGTTACCTTTACTATTAATTATTTGTAGGGTTCTTCTGATGGCAACAACAACAAAACGGACACAGGATGTATCTAATTCTCCTTTTTTTCTTTTCACAGCTACAAGAAGGACTTCTAATAAACTACTCTTCCCTGAGAGTGCTCATCTTCCATGAGAGAACTGGGGCATCTCTTTCTCAGAGTTTGCAGTAGCAGTTACTTTTGTATCTTATCTGTAGTCAGTGGCTGCTACCCAAATGGCTCATTGCTCATTAGGGCTCTGAACCTTAATGTCTTCCCCATCCTCATTAATGGCTGGAATGTGCTCCCATTAAAGTCAATGTTCTTTAGGTCCCTGTCCTACTGTTACCCATTACTAATGGTTTTGCTGCATCTATTTTATGTTGGTGTCTTTACACCCCACTGGTTACTCTCTCTCTCATTGTAAGGTTCCTATAACCATAATACCTAAGGGCTTGTCTAGTCTACAAGAATTCCCCATTTCTGACCACAGGTGTAGCTCTTTGTCCTTGGCTATGCTCATAACTGTTAAACACCAGTTCAGCTGCACGTTACTGACACCCATATCATCAATGGGTAGTTTCTTTAGTATAGACAAGGCTTAAGTACATATGAGGAGAACTGGGAAATATCTGTATTATGTTTCATAAATATCATATGCACCTCAGTTTATCTGGATTATATTATCCAGCCTGAATGGAGTTAATTCAAGGGAAGCTCTCATAGGGAAACCCACAGGAAATGAAACAATGGCAAAGATAAGACTCCTGAGGTAAACAGCTTCAAAGGATTTAAGATAACAATGGCTTGGCCATGGGGGAAAACTAGAACAGTTTATTCTTTCTGGTGATTTGTGTAATCCGTACGTACAACCTATGAATTCTGTTTGATATTGGAGACACTTTAAGTGTATCTGTGTTAGACTGCAGACTCCATTTTGGATGTGGGGCTCTTTACCTTCTCTGTTGTCCTGTTACATCCATGTTGGACTGGAATTCCAAAGGCTGCTGGCAAAGGGATGACAATAGAGAGTTATTGACTTAAGTACTCTCCCACTGAAATGGAATAGCTCTAAACAATAGGCTGGTTCCTACCCAGGAGAACTGGTTTATTAGGGGAGAGGTCACCTAGCAACAATGTCACTTGGTCACAGTCTGGGAACACCTGAGGAGGCTGACCTAGGAGTCACCTACCAGAGAGACTGGAATTATTCAGGGACTTCTGCCATTTTCACCAGCTCAAGCAGACAGAAGCTGCTGCAGGAGCCTAATGAGGCAAGGGAGAACTTTGCCTACCTGAACTCAGATGGTCCCCACCAGGATTCCCAAGAAAAGGGTGAGCTGGAGAGAGAGGCATTGGGTTCAGGATGTTTGTTGTTTTCTATATGAGCTGTATTCTCCACGCTTTACATGTTAAGTAAAGTACAATGGTATTAGAATTCTGTGGAAAGTGTCCGTGTACGTTATGTGTTACATCTACCATGTGGCCCCATGAACAAGTAAGTCAAAAGGCTCATACCTTTGGGTAGAGTTCTGGGAGAAGGTGTGTTTAAGCTATTGGGAAGTCTGAGGAGCCTGTACTGATTCCAACGGGCTGGTCAGTGGACCATGTGGTCTAAGCTCTCAGGACAGGGTGCTACACAGATGGTCTGCACCCTGAAAAGTGTTCCTATGGACTCCAAGACAGGGATAATGCCCGGATTCTGTCCAGAGGCTTTATTTTCCAACCGGAATGAATCAGAGATTTAAAACATCTGGAGATTCACTGGCTGGATCCCCTCTAGCAGTCTGGTGAGTGGCCAAGAGTGGGCACTTGACTTGACCTCTGACACTCTTTCAAAGGGATTAAAGGTGATTTTTAAAAAATCCTTAAACTCACTAGGAAAGGGAAAGAGATTGAATGAACCAGAATGATGTCCTGGGGTATCAGTGAAAGATGACAGACTTTCTGAAACACAGAGAGACACAGATATTTTGAGCAAGAGTGATCTGTTTCTCCTTGCGAGAGGTGGGGTTAGTTGGGCTGAGGGGAACTAACAAATGAGTAACGAATACCCATGTGTTTAGGTTCTTCCTTGTTCTTACCATTTGCTCTACATGGTGTGTATCTTTCGAGGAATGAATAAATACAGCTTTGGTTTGAAGACACTGCAAATGTGTGCTGACACAGGCTCCCAATGGAAAACTCATACAGGTGCGAAAACCAAGTTGGATGTGTTTTTTAATACATTTGGAAACCAGGAGGGCGGCATCCCAGATGTCCAGGCTAACAGTGTTCGGGCCACCTGGGTCCAGCCACAGTGAGGTGCAGGAATCCAGGCTTGTCACCTGAGGGGTGCACTTGAGAGGCACTAAAAAGAGTCTGAAGTTTGCCCTGTAGCCATCTTCACCCTAGCTCTCTGTACTAACACTATATACCAGCCTAGTATGAGATCTTTCAGATATCAGTAAATAGAACAATAGGTTGTCCCTTCTGCTTAGTCAGTTGTACCAGTTGAAGAATAGTCTCTCCCGGTCCTGGGTGCATAGCCTCTGACCAACTATGTCATAGGCGAATCATTTTCATGATGTTTCAATGGGCAGGTTTTATCCTAGCAGTGCCCATCGCCTCCCCAGGACAGACGGGTTACTGAGGCACAAAGAGGCTTAGTGACTTGCCCAAGGTCTTACAGGAAGCCTGTGCTAAATCAGGGAGTTGAAGCCAGATTGCCCAAATCCCAGGCCACTGCCCTAATCACTGGGCCACGCTTCCCCCCCTCTTCCTGTCCTCCTGCAGAAAAATCCACAGCATGAGTTGATTTTGGACTCACTGATCTTTACTCCCACATGTTGTCTTTAATCGCCAGCTTCTTTGCAGAAGCTCTAGACCGCAAGGTGGGTTTTAACTTTAAATTATATTTAAAAGCACAAGATTACAGAGGAGTGATTGACTGAAAAAGCAGCTCTAATAAAGCCCTCCTGACTGAGATGACTGGAAAGCATCAGAGTGGAAATAACATTAGTAATAACTGCTTTGCAAATAGAGGGATCACTCACTGAGCACTGCAGCCGCTGCTGGGGTGGAGGAAAGCAGACATTTCTCCACCAGCAACACTGCATAATTTTTTAATGTAGGGAAGTAAAAAATAATATTCACACTTGGAACTATAGGGAGAATTACTCTGTAGGTAGGTGGAATGTAATTCAGTTGACCTTGAATTGTAACACCAGGTTAAGGCTTAAGTCTCAGTTCATTTCTTTGCTCTATGCCACATGGATGCATAATTTGGGAAGCTCTAGAGCCAGTAAGAAGATCCAGGGCCCTCATGCAGGTGGCTCAGCTCTTGAGTGGAACCATCTGAGACCAGTGAGTTTTAGAGGTTAACCCCACATTGCTCATTCCTCAGGATAAGACTGGAAACTCCCCATCTTCCCTTCCCCCATCCTGATGGAACAACCTAATTGAAACTCTGTGAGGGGAGTCATACATATCTTCCCACCCTTTGGGGCCCATTTCCAGAGGATTTTCCCTAGGAAGATGGCCTTCAGTTTTTACTCAGTCCTTAATTACATAAACTGCCATTGGCTTCAGTGAGATTTGCCTGAATAAGGACAGAATAAAGACTGAAGTAGGGCCTCAGGATTTGTCTTTTAGTTCATATTAGAGAAATTTTGGAAGGAATTGACTTAAAGCCTAACTTTCAAGTTGGGGACCTTTAAAGCCACAAGGCCCAAATCTCACTGGGGTTATTTCAGTCTTTATCCTTCCCAAATGGATATATTTGGTTCATTGCACATCATATGGGGGACTCTTTTGGATGAGATTTTTTTTTTTAAATGAGGCTCCATCTGTGGTATGTAGACATTAAAGATCACATGATACTTTTCATAAGAATAAGGGTTTGCTCCTGCCTCCTTTTTACAAAGTCTCCCCTTTACACTGTCATTCTCTATGTGGTTGCATATCTGTGTCATTCTATGGGGAATGCTTATGAAGCACTCTGGGATGATTTCAAATGAAAGGCTCCATAAAAATGTAAATGATTATTATTATGAAAACATGCAAACCCACTGTGCTGTACAGCTCTTTCTCAGGAGCGGCATTCCTTCAAACTGGGGTTTATAATCTAAAAGAGAAATTATCCTGAACATTTGCATTAAACTACATTATATTTTTACCGAGGCAAGTCAATGGCAGCTTATGGAAACACATTACAGGTAGAGCATAAGAACATAAGAATGGCCATACTGGGTCAGACCAAAGGTCCATCCAGCCCAGTATCCTGTCCACTGACAGTGGCCAATGCCAGGTGCCCCGGAGTGAGTGGACCCAACAGGTAATGATCAAGTGATCTCTCTCCTGCCATCCATCGCCCCCCTCTGACAAACAGAGGCTAAGGACACCATTCCTTACCCATCCTGGTTAATAGCCATTAATGGACTTCATCTCCATGCATTTATCCAGTTCTCTTTTAAACCCTGTTATAGTCCTAGCCTTCACAGCCTCCTCAGGCAAGGAGTTCCACAGGTTGGCTGTGCGCTGTGTGATGAAGAACTTCCTTTTATTGGTTTTAAACCTGCTGCCCACTAATTTCATTGGGTGGCCCCTAGTTCTTCTATTATGGGAACAAGTAAATAACTTTTCCTTACTCATTTGGGGGTACCTGTTTGATCAGGAATTCTCTTTTTCCTTACCTTTTATTTCACTTCACTTCTCAATACTTTTTTGACAGTCATCCATTCATAAGAACATAAGAACGGTCATACTGGGTCAGATCAAAGGTCCAACTAGCCCAGTATCCTGTCTTACAACAGTGGCCAATTGCCAGGTGCCCCAAAGGGAATAAGCAAGTGATCCATTCATTGTCACCCATTCCCAGCTTCTGGCAAAGAGAGTCTAGGGGTACCATCCCTGCCCACCCTGGCTAACAGCTATTGATGGACCTACGTTTCATAAATGTATCTAGTTCTTTTTTGGACCCTGTTATAGTCTTGGCCTTCACAACATCCTCTGGCAAAGAGTTCCACAGGTTGACTGTGTGTTGTGAGAAGAAATAAATTCAACTGGATGCGGCTTGCTTCTTAGCCAATTAGCTACATTCCATGAACCAGCCTGAGAAGGCTGTATGAAGCTAATATAAGGTATTTTACCCCCCGGTGTCTGAGCACCCAGGAGAAGCAAGTAGCTCTCACAGCCTGAGGAATTGGGGACTGCATTGGATCTGAATTTGTCTCCACTCTGTGGCCGTGTTTTGGTCTGCCAGGCCAGACAATGGTTTGTTTCTTTTCTTTCCTTTTTTTTATAAACCAAGTTTCAGGTAAATTTAGTGCCATGAAAGGTGCTAGATTGGCACCTCCCAACCAAAGCAGAAGTTCTCTGCTGATCCACAGCCCAGGAGTGGAAGTGTAAACTTCCCCATATTACTTATTATTGGTGGGAGTTCCAAAAATATTTAGCAGTTGGCCTAACTCTGCTCCCATTAAAGTCAGTGGGAGTTTTACAATTGATTTCAATGGCAGCAAAGTTAGGCCATCACTGGGCACTTCTGAAAAATCCTACCCATATTGTGACGGTGTTCCCCATAAAACTTTATGGGGAGATGCTTATAAATGTATATATGTAACTAGAATATGTTTTATGCTACATGTGCCATGTAACATATCTCGGTGAAAGTTATGACCTACTGAATTTATTCCTCCTGTTTGTATGCATGTATCATTGTTGTAGTTGGAGTTATGAAGATTGGTTTTATATTTGCTGGTTTTGTACATAGCCTTTGTAAGTGCATGGGATCATCTTTGGAGCAGAAAGTGCCTGTTAAGTATGAGCACTTAACAGACAAAAGACGTTGCAGACCCCAATCCCCCAATTGGGGCTGGGGCTGGAATGCAACTGGTTAGGCTGGTTGCCGAAGGGTGCATGGACAGGTGACTTGCCCAGGTGATCCCCAAACTCCATGGTAACAGGATGTTACACAGGGAGGGGGAAAAGACTATAAAAGCCCGGGGGAGACCCTTCCATTTTGTCTTCAGCTGGCTAAAGGGAGAGGCTCTCCACCCCCCCAAGGACATTCCTGAGGGGAACTGAACAAAGGACAAAGACACTAGGGGGTGTGAGCGACAGCTGGACCCAGGCTAATTCTACAGCCTGTAAAAAGGAAAATATCCGAATCTGGTGAGGCTTTTATCTGTGTTAACTTTGAATAGACATAGACGTGCGTGTTTTATTTTATTTTACTAAGTAATTCGCTTTGTTCTGTCTGTCACTACTTGAACTCACTTAAATCCTATTTTCTGTACTTATTAAAATCACTTTTTACTTATTAAGTTTCCTTGAGTACGAGTTGGTACCTGGGGAAAGCGAACAGTTGTGCATATCTTTCTATCTTTGAAATAGAAGGCGAACTATTTATGAGTTTACCCTGTATAAGCCTTATGCAGGGTAAAACGAATGTATTAAGGGTTTGAACCTCCTTGGAGTTGAGCAGCTGGGTGTCAAAGGCAAGAGCGCTTCCAGGGACCTTACAGTGGTGAGTGGACTTGGTTCGGACCTGGGTCTGTGTTTGCAGCAGATCAGTGGAATCTGGCTCAAAACAGACAGGATTCGGGAGTCCCAAGCTGGAAAAGGCCTGGAATTAGCTTTATAGTAATTTGTCCTATCAACATATCTCAGTGCACAGGTTTACATGTTTCCATCCACAAGGAGCACCTCTATGCCTTGAGTAAAGCTACCACGATGGTGAAGCATCGACACCACAGTAGACTGAGCACACCTTATGTGATCTAATTAGACAGGTAATACACAACAAAATAACAAAGCCTAGAGCAAGGTTTTAAAATAAAAACTAAGACTGTCATTCAGCAAAGGACTTAAACACTTTGCTGAGCAGTGATGAGCTTAAGCACGTGATTAAAGTTAATCATATGCATAAGTGCATTGCTAAATCCAGGCCCAAAGAACCCTTTCAAAGTGCGTCATAAAGGACTTTGAATTTGAGTGGTTGAAAGTGGATTTTTGTATGTCCTAGATTTAAATCTCCTAGTGTTTCTGCATCCCCAGATAATTTTCCGAAACTAGGTAAAAGTTTACTTTTTTTCTGCAAGTTGAAGCACAAAATAGAAACATTTTTTTTAAAACCCTGAATTGTTGTTTTGGAGATAAACTATTACAAATTCCATAAGTGAGGACCACCATGCACAGGGGTTGGTACTGGTGATAAGGATTACATCTTTAAAAAACAGGAGATATCATGAGATACACCTTCACTGTAGGAACTTAGAGTCAGGCAGCAGAAATGAGCTTTCAGAATAGAGCCTTCTCTGTTTCTTGTTGAATAGTAATCGTGCATTATATTTATTATTACATTATTATTATTATTATTTTATTTTAATTTAATTTTATTTTATAGACAAGACTTGAGAAATTTTTCTCAATTTATGATTACCTGGGTCCAAAATATTGTGGATTGGCATCTTATCCATTTCTGGAGCACTCAGGCTTTTTCAAAATTCCATCCACATGCATTCTCAAAATGATTAAACAGAAACATTTTAAGAGTATGTAGAAAGGGACAAAACTAAACCTTTAGCTACATGCCGGGTATTATTTTTTGTTGTTTCTGATACAAAAGCTGTAATTGGCCTAGTGAGATCTGATAAATGTTTTATTATAAACTTGAACATCAACTGATGGTGAAAAAAAATGATGAAACTTGCAACTGAAAGAAAAGTAAAAGGGTATAAATGACTGGCAGTTCCTATTTCTTTACAAGTGTTACATTTCAGTCCCCTGCCACTACCACATGTTTCCTGTTCACAGATAATTTGTACAACATATTTTATCATTCAGTTTTAGACACAGTTGAAAGGCTTTTGCCTAAGGCTTGGAACACTTTGAAAATTGTATACCATTTGCAAGGCTTTCTTCTGCTTCACTGTGCAATTAGGTGACTGTCTTTCTGCAGACACTGGATTTATCATTTATGGAATTGGGTTTTTTCACCAAGGTGAACTGGGAACAAAAATGCAAGTAGTTTTCAGTAACCCGCAGATGAGGGATTAGTGTGCAAAACATAAAGCTTGAAGACTGGCTGTCAGCCTCCAAGTGGCCGACTGTTCTCTCACCGATGGACTTTTGTGAACCCCAAACTTATATACAAAAAAAAAGTTGAAAACTTTCTATACAGGTGATAAAGACATTCAAAACACAGCCAAGGCATTTAGTTGGATTACATTCTTATTAACTGCCAATACAGCTATTACATTGCCGTTCGCTTTTTCATTGATTTCCCCCCTCCTTTGCCCAGTCTTGACTAAACTTTGTTGTCTCTTGAAGAAGTGTGGAGACACTGACGTGCTAAGAGCTTCCCCTGCTGGAAGTTCCTAGGAAAAGGTGCTGTAACCAAGTTACGGGTGGATCTGGGACTATGTCCCAGTTCAGCTAATTTATTTGCTCACTTCCTGTAGTACATAATGTGACTTGAGATACTGATTACATTTCATGTGCATCTTTGCGTTCGAAATAAACCACATTTTAAAGTCAGATTTGGGGGGTCATTACAGCATTTTGTATTTTTCCAGTGAATAATGTGAACCAAAAGCAAACAAATTCAACCATTTTACATAACATACTTCTACAAGGCTGAATTTCCTTTAAATAGAAATATTGAGTAGTTCTTTATAATTAAATATGGCTCCTTTATACATTTGAAAACCAAATAAAATTGAAGATTAAATGATAAAGTAATATTTTTCCCTTTTAGTTGGAGATATCCCAGTCCTACAGACAGCAGGGTTAGGCATGTCAGTGTAAGTAACGTGCAGGGGAAGTTGGCACTTGAATCTAAAATCCTGTTTAAAAAAAATAAGGGTATTATTTCATCAGTCTACAGAGAGCATCACGCATTTGTTTACAAAGACATATCAATTAACATCCCTGGAGACTTAGAAAAAGCCGTACGGTTGGAGGCAAAACTAATAGGATTTTGATCTAATTGTGTCGTTATCTATTTTGTAAATACTTGGCTGCAAATTGTTAACAATATTGGAGGCTGTGCATAGTGAAATTATTAAGTTATATAAATAGTATTGACTGAATAATATATTTCTAGCAATTGGTGTTTGAAATATAGCGACTAGCTCTTCACAGACAGAGTGATCGATCTAGTGGACAGGCCACTGGACTGGGAATTGAGAGAGCTAGGGTTCTCTTTCTGGCTTTGCTGCTGTGTGACCTTGGGCAAGTTACTTCACCTCTGTTTTCATTCCCACCCTCTGTCTGGCTTAGACTGCCATTTACACGGCAGAGACTGTCCCTCATTATGTGCTTCTAAACTGCCTAGGACAACGGGGTCATGATCATGGCTGCAGCACAGACCATGCCTCCCAGCCTGGGTAGATAGACTCGCACTAGCTCTGCTCAAGTTAGTATGTGCTAAAAATAGCAGTGTGCACATTGTGGCCTGGGTGGCAGCTCGAGCTAGCCACCCAAGCTCGGGCCCAGCGAGTAAGCGCGCTTGCACTCAGGCAGCTCACCCAAGCCACTGCCCATGCCTGAACAGCCATGCTGCTATTTGTAATGCACTAGCTTGAGCAAAGCAACCTGGACTGAGAGGCGCACTCCCAGCCTGCAGTACAGACATGCAGTAAGTGCTGCCTTAATAACACAATACGGACGTTACTTTACAGGTGCCCAGATGTTAAGTTGCAGACACTCCGATATGTGGAGAGTGCCTGAGGGAGAATTTCTTTCCACCCCTGCAGAAACCCCTATGCCAAGCCTGGCAGCTCTTGCTTGGTGCAGAAGGAATGGAGGATTTGCCTTCAGTTCGCTCCCTGGATTCGTTTAATTTTCTGTTTTACAAAAACATCCAAAGAGCTTGTAAAATAAAACAGTGGGTAAGTGTCTGCTCAGTAACAGTGAGGTGAATCCAGGATAGCTTCTTCACTCCAGTCATGTCAGTCCTGCTTTACTCTGCTGTAACTGAAAGGACAATCTGGCCCAGCACATCAAAACGGTGCACACGGTAAACAATTACAGGGACAAGCTAAAGCTGTTTGGACATCACACAAATTAATTTCATGTTCAGACAAACTCAAAAGCAAACATTTGCAGTCAGCATTATTATTATTAAGGAGAAAATATCTTCATCACTGAAGAGCTGCATTATATTTGAAATCCTTACCCTAAGTGGTTACAACTTTTACAAACATATAAAATGAGATTTACTCTTCTATATTGTAAACCAGTGCCTTTAAATAGCCTCTTTATTAAATGTAAACCCTTTGGTACAATTAGCTGCATGATGAAAACATGATATTTCATTGAGTAGCTTCTCAGTATAGTCCACTAATTATTCATTCTAAGTTTCCAGAATGCACTGGCACAATTACTCAGTATGTGTCTGTACACCTTGCACTTTTTTAATCATCTCATCTAATATGGGTTTCAGTCCAGTTTTAGACCTGGTCTACCCTGAGGGGGAATCGATCTAAGTTACGCAACTTCAGCTGAAGTCAACGTACTTAGATCTACTCACTGTGGTGTCTTCACTGCGGTGAGTCAACTGCTGACGCTCCCCTGTCGACTCCACCTGCGCCTCTTGCTCCGGTGGAGTACAAGAGTCGACGGGAGAGCGCTCAGGGGTCGATTTATCGAGTCTAGACTAGACGCAATAAATCGACCCCTGCTGGATCAATCCCTGCCCGCCGATCCAGCGAGTAGTATAGACATACCCTTAGACTGAGTGGGTTAACCCACTCTTCTGTTCCATTTTATGGCATTTAGAAGGCTGCTTTGTTGCATGGACTCTAGCCTAATAAGAAAAAATCAGCCTAATCATGCCCTCTGTGCATAGCACCTTCAATTTTGTGCAAATTCTTAACTATGTCATTTTAAAAGTATCCCTCAAACCGTTGTGTGCCCACCTGCATGCTCAGCTCTTGAGAGCGTACATTGCAGACACTTTTATTTTCTATGCCACCAAATAGATGTCTGCCCTGAAGAGCAAACCAGTAGGCCTGTGATCTTAAAATAACAATATGGATTTGTTTTTATTCTCCCATACATGTTTTATTCAATCTTATTTGTATTTTATTTTGACAGAACAACATACAATATAATACTTCTAGTTTTTACAGAGCATTGTTCTTGACAATTTTCCTGATATGTTTTTCATCTGACAGTGTATGAAATACAGTACTCCATTCAGCAACTGGCATTTGTTGTCCTCTGCCCTTTGTGTTTGTTAAGCAGCATACAGCATATGTGGAAATATTTCCCATACTAGGATGGGACATGCATACTCATAAGACTGGTTGATTTAAAATATTGGGAATATTCACAGCGCAGGGTATATCTGGATTCTTCATGAATTTACAATGAGTACTTGTTTTACCATAAATACATATATGTGTATATATGTGTATTTGTATAATTACTTGTATTTGCTTGAAATAGCCACCTGCTAGTTCTGAAGTGAGTTGCTGCATATTAGAGTCATAGAGTCTCAGCCCAGGGCTACACTAGCGGAGGGGGGTCGATCTACGATACGCAGATTCAGCTACGTGAATAACGTAGCTGAAATCGGCGTATCGTAATCGGCTTACCTGACCATGAAGACGGCGGCGCGTCGATCACTGCAGCTCCCCCGTCGACTCCGCTTGCGCCGGTCGATGACGTGGTTTTACGGCGCCGACGGGGAGCGCGATCGGGGATCGATTAGGCGCGTCTTAACGAGACGCGAAAAATCGATCCCCGATAGATCGATTGCTACCCGCCGATCCGGCGGGTAGTGAAGACAAGCCCATAGACTTTAAGGTCAGAAGGGACCATTATGATAATCTAGTCTGACCTCCTGCACAACACAGACCACAGAATCTCACCCACCCACTCCTGTAATAAACCCCTAACCTATGTCTGAGCTATTGAAGTCCTCAAATCATGGTTTAAAGACTTCAAGGTGCAGAGAATCCTCCAGCAAGTGAACCTTGCCCCATGCTGCAGAGGAAGACGAAAACCCCCCAGGGCCTCTGCCAATCTGCCCTGGAGGAAAATTCCTTCCCAACCCCAAATATGGGGATCAGCTGAACCCTGAGCATGTGGGCAAGACTCACCAGCCATGAATGAATATTTAATATCCAGATACAAAGTATTGTAGCTTATTGTTATTGTTATTAGTTATTTTCTGCCAGTCTAGAGATCAGGGCCCCCCTGCTCTCGGCACTTATATGCGTATAGCAAAAAGACAGTCATTGACAAGAACATCTTACAGTCTATACAGAAGATACAAAAATAACAGGTTGGTGAAACAAACGAAGGTGTGGGGAGGACAAGGCAAGCAGCAAAACAATCCCTCTTAACTTAAGTAGGCATATAAGCACAGCAACTGCCTCATTATTGTTAATATCTGTATTATCCACTGGGCTGTTATGGCTAGAATCCAACAGTGGATATGGGTATCTTGAAAATCTATAGAAAACCAGCAAAAGGTAATCCATAAATTAACTGAGGACTTTCCTTCTCTGTTTGTTGCCTCCAATACTTGGGATTCTGGCATGCAGGTTGTCATCAGAAGCAGCAGCAAGCTACAGTTTTTAAAAGTTGTAAACCTTCAGGACCAGGATATTCCTTATTCTAGATAGCACAAAGATGGATAGGAAGGTTATTCTAAAGTGGGTTTTACAGTGGGCGCCTGACAGAAACCACTATAGTCAAAGATGCGTAAGAGTTTCTATGTCGCCTCCCATTCAGTACTTGCTGAAATGTTCAAGTTTTGAGATGACATTTTCCAGCCTTGGGGCCAACTTCTGGTTTCTGTTCTGGCCCATTCAGGCAGTGAAAAGCACTTGAATTCTGGCCATAACAGCCCAGTGGATAATTTCTCTGGTGGAGGGGAATTTTCCAGTGCTGTAAATCTGGCAGAACCAGCCTCCCCGCCCCAACTCCAGTGCAGAGGGCATGATGAAAGTGGGGGGGTGGTGGTGACACAGCATTGTTTTTAAGGACCAGATACCACTAGTGCAAGTTAAAGCAGCCTCTAGGCTGCTCTAAATCACTCCAAGGCTGGGACCAGCACAGATTAGCCCACAGGGCTCCCTCCTCCACCACCCATGCCGAATGGGTTTTTTATGCAGGTGAGAATTTGGCCCTCAGCATCTCCACAAAGTTGATTTTTTTTAAAAATGTGCATACATGGTTTTGCCCCTTTTTGGGAGTGAAAAAAATACACTTTTCCCTATAGAAAAATATCTTTCTGAGCTTTATGAATAACCCCACAGCTGAAACACCTGAAAACAACTACATTGAGGAGTTATGCATGGCCTGCCTTATTCCAGAGTAAATTAATTTTATCTGAAGAAATTGTGAGCCTTAAAAAGCTGCTGATTGAGAATGTGCAGTAGATTCCCCCCTCCCCCTTCAATTTAAGTGTATCCTTAAGGAAGGGTATGCTGTACCTGCATGTACAGCTAGCTAATTTAGCTTAGGCAGTGAACTGCTCCAAATTATTAGGGACAACTGGGGCTGAGACAATGGCTCCTATTTGCAAATGTCCCAGTGCACCTTAGGAGCTGCATACCACAGATGGATAGATGCCTTGATAGAAGCATTTCAAAGGTTTGCCAGGACCTTAAGAGCTCCACCAGCCAGGTGTCAGGCTGCTAAGGAGTTCAGAGGGCTTCTTAAGGAAATCCATCACAGTAATGTCCAGGGAGGCTGACTGGGAATACCTGTGTTGGTAAGTTAAGTGCACACAAAACTGCTTTGATTGGATTATGTTGAATGTGCACTGATTCCTTTAATCTTCTTAGAGTTTAAACCACTGCATGCAGGGGAAGTTTTGAAGACCTCCTATGGCCAGACAGGTCACCTAAACAGTTCTTTATCTAACTGCTTGTGCCTTCCCTAGCCACTCAGGAGTCTGCAGATCTCCTAAACTGTATGGGAAAGCAGTTTTATGCTGGTGTCTAGCCAAATAGTTCCACGCTACGGAGTTTACACATACTGTTTGCAATAGAAGAGGTGAGGACAATTCTTCTACAGTCTTAGATACACACGTAGCATCTTTTAATAGTAATGTGTACTACTGAGTGTGCCAGAGAAGTCCATGAAAATAACATATTAAAACTACATGGTGCACTGTATTTGCAATATAATTTCTACAGATTTTATATACAAAATACAGAGTAAATGAGAACATTTGTTGGCATGTATAGGGTAGTTATATTTGCAGTTAAATTATCTTGGTAATTAATTGCCTTGTCCCATCAATTTTTGCACCTACGTCTTTGCTGTGCACATATACACAGCTATGTTAATTTTCATGTAAAATGCCTCATGCCCAGAATTGCATCTAAAGAAGGCCGTTCTGCTGGTTGAAAAGAAACTATACAATACATGGATTCTGAGAAAATTATTAACATATATACTGTAGAGAGAAAGGAATGTATTATATAAATAGATTTAAAGACTATGCAAATATACCGGTAACCAGACCATTATGACAGGGTCAGGAAATTAGTTTATGTCCCACTAGCCATTGGTATCAGTGGATAAGGGAAAATATTACATTATTTCAGGGGAATCCACCCACAAACTGAAGCTGGTGAAAAATGTGATGTCTAGCTTATCTCATTGGGGTCATGGGATACTAGTGCTATGTGATCTGGGCTAGCTGCTGATTGGCTTCTGGGTGGAGTTTAATGTCTTCTTTATGACTTATAAATCCCTACATAGTTTTGGCTCTGCCTCTTTGAGAGATTATATGTCTCCCCATGCAATATTGCAACAGGTGCAGTCACTAGGAGTGCTTAAGTTGGAGCCCCACTGAAGAGGGGTATTATTTCTTTTATCTTTTTTACAGTGCAAATATTTGCAATCAAAAATAATAATATAAAGTGAGCACTATACACTTTGTATTCTGTGTTGTAATTGAAATCAATATATTTGAAAATGTAGAAAAACATCCAAAAATATTATTAATAAATTTAAATTGGCATTCTATTATTGTTAAAACTTCAATTAATCATGACTATTTTTTTATCTAGTTAATTTGTTGTGCATTAATCACATGCATTAACTGTGATTCATTGACAGTCCTAATTGAAAGTTTATCAATCTCAAACACAAGAAAGAACATGAAATTAAAACAAGCATTTATATTAAAAACTGAAATTGACAAACAGTCAAAGTCTTTAAAGTCTCTCTTTTTTGGAGACAAA
Source organism: Chelydra serpentina (assembly GCA_037349315.1). Classification (NCBI taxonomy): domain Eukaryota; kingdom Metazoa; phylum Chordata; order Testudines; family Chelydridae; genus Chelydra; species Chelydra serpentina. Next base: position 112,926,256 of record JBAIAC010000004.1, read on the forward strand.
ATATCAGAGCAACCAGCAACCTTTCTTTGATGAAAAGGACAGGGTTAGTTTTACTTTCAGTCCTGATGTGTAAAGCATATTTATTTTCTCCTGTTTCTAACAAACAGACCGACCCAAGGTGAAGGGGGAGATAGGATAGAAAAAGGTGGGGAACATATTGCTTTTGTTGATGTCTTTAAAACACTGGATGGATGGATGGTCATGAACGGATACTTTGGCTGGTCAGTCAACCGTGGCACCAGTTGCTTGGACCCTGGTACACATGACAGTCAGGGACATCATCTGGTTGGGTCTTTTTTCCTTAGACAGCACAGGGTCATCTCATCTCACTGTGCTAATGCTATGCCATTGATTTCAGGATTTGATGAGAAGCCCAGAGAATAAAAGAGAGGAGAGGAGCAAGAAAGTGTGGGGAAAGCAACACAAAAGGAGGGGAACAGAACAGGATTGTACATACCTTTGCAGTGCTGGCAATTAGTTATCCCCACTGATGGTCTGAGAAATGGATGACATGATGCTATTATTTTCAGGACTCACAAGTGAAAAACAAAGTTCACAGAGCAAGACATACTGACCTTCCTCTAAGGAAGAAAGTATTTCAGTTTGTGTTGCTTCTTCTATCATGGGTCAGGGAAGATAAGATGAAACAAGATGAGCTGGGATTCAAGGTGGGACAGGAGAACAGAACTTTTTTTTCCAAACTTTTTAAGAAACCCAGAAAGGGGAAAAGCTGGTGGCATAGTTCATCTTCGTCATTTTGTCCAACAGTTAGGCCTAATATCTTCCACGCCAATTTTGATTCATTAACTTCTAGCTCCACATCTCCTGTTTTTAACAAGCATTATTTTAACACAATCCTTGAATCATATCAGTAGGTCCTTTTTTGTTTGGGCTAATCTAGTTTCTCTGTGTGGTTTTCTTGCACCTGTTTTATAATATTTAATTATTGAAAACCACTTGACCTATGTTCCCTGGTTAATTTCTGAGCAAGCAGAAAGTTAAAGGTTATTGTGGCAAGATGGGTGTGGTAATATCTTTTATTGGACCAACTTCTGTTGATGAGAAAGACATGTTTTTGAGTTACAGCACTTCATATGTTATTGTGACATTGTATGAACTTGCACTTACTTTTTACATTTCAACTAACAATTGGGGTAATTTTTTAGATCCAATAATCACAACAGTCCTATTCCTTCCACACTTCACTTATTTGTTAATATTTACTATTATAACTCAGGATAGTCTTTCTATCCATATAAATATCCAATCCATTCTAGATTTCCATTAAGCTCTTGGCCTCAGTGATATGTTGTAGCAATGAGCTCCAATGGCTAATTGTGCATTGCACACAAAATTATTTCCTTTCATCAGATGTAAATTTCCTACCTTTTTAGTTTCAGTTCATGACTGCTTGCTGTTGTATAATGTGGCAGGATGAACAGAGTTTCCTGATCTACCTTCACTATACTATTCATTATTTTGTCCACTCCTCTTCAGATTGAATGTTATGTCATCTGCAAATTTTGCCAATGCCTTTCTCAGATCATTAATAAATATATTAAACAACACTGGTCCTAGTATGGAACCTTGTAGCGCCTGTTGTTAGCATTTTGCTATGATGAAAAATGTCCATTTATTCTTACTCCTTATTTTCTGTTTCTTATCATAACAGTACTTTACCTCTCACTCCATGACTATTTAGGGCTCTTTGACTTAGTCAAAGGCTTTTTAAAAGTCCAAATAAATTATATTAACCAGTTTCCTTTTATATGCTATTTTATGGTTATATCCAGAAAAATAGATATGTAAGCAAGTAAGTAAGTTCATTTTTCTTTCCAGAATCCGGGCTGGTTAGACCCTATCAATTCATGATTTTCCAAATGGTTTATAATTCTATTTTTAATTATTTTTACAACCAGTTTACAGGGTACAGAAGTAACTCCACAGACTGCCACAAGATCTTTTTAACATGTAGATTCAATGGTTGCTACCTCTCACTACATTGTTATGGACTACTAGAGTATAGGAGCAATGTCTGTTTTAGGGCTTATCTACATGGGGAATTCACAGGAAAATGAGTGCAAAATAGCCAGCGGGTGCATTTAAAATGCAATAGCTCTTCTGCATTTCCTTCCCATGTTAACACTCTTACTTTGCACTTAAAGTGCCTTTGTGCAGTTTAGGTTAATCTACTTTCAAACAGCCCCCATTCTTCCTATGGGTCGAGCTCCCTGGAGGACTACATCTTCCATAATGCAGTGCAGATCTTCCTCAGACCCTAGATCTGAATCATGGAAGCTGTAGAACAGTCATTTCTTAATCAAATGTTTTCAGAATTTCCATTTGACAAAAAAAATCAAAATTTCAACTTTTTATCTCTATTTGGGTGAAAACAAATGTTGAAATGTGAGAATTTCAAGCACAATGGAAATTCCGAATTTCACTCCATTCTAATTTGTACATAACTTTGGGTGAGTGGGGAAAAGGGAGGGAGTGGATTCAGAGATGAAACCCAGCTTCTGGGGAAGCTAGCAGTGCTGTTGACAATGACAGAAAATGGGGGTAGCGGAGAGAATTTTGGAAGGAAAATGTGAAGTTCATTTTTGGTCAAATTACATTGAAGCTAATTGCAAAATAGCAGGAGGACATGTTAGAGAGACAGGCCAAGATGTAGAATTGGATGGATGAAGACATGCCAGGAGTGGATGAGGTCCTAGTTACTCAGGAATTGAGAATAAATTAGTGTGTGTATATGTGTGCACGTTCACAGGTGTGCACCTTCAATATGCAAACACAGGAATGTGTTCGCAGATAATTTCACTGTGTTTCAGCTTGCTGGTTGAACAAATTACATTGTTTTTGCATCTGTTTGAAAGCTAGTATGTCCAGTAATACAGTGGCTTATACCATCATGCTGGGGCATAGATTCATTAATGAGTGAAAGGGAAGAGTGACTTATACTACGTCAGCAATACCACTTCTTACGTTTCCCCATGTATTTCAAATCTCAGTAGAGAGGTGGCTGCATCTCACTTGGCTTGTGAGATCTGAGGTTAGCATGACTGCAGGGCCAGCCCACAACATTTTGGTACCTGAGGCAAGGAGCTCAAATGATGCCCCTTGCTTGGGCCAAAATTTGGTCTCAGTTCTGCCTTCTTCCTGTTCTACTCCTCTCATGGTACTGCTCTACTTCCTACCCCAATAAAGGAGAACTAACAACTTAAAATGCCTTGTTCAATAATTTTAAGTAACACTTAACTTTCAAATGCCTGAACAGCAAATGTAACTTTTCTTGTCTGCATAGTAAACACTGGCATTTTTATCTGTTTGAATAATCAAAGTGGTACTTTCCATGCCTTCTTGGTTGCAAAGATTTAAACTGCTTCCTGACGGTCATAAGAACATAAGAAAGGCCGTACTGGGTCAGACCAAACGTCCATCCAGCCCAGTATCCTGTCCACCGACAGTGGCCAATGCCAGGTGACCCGGAGTGAGTGGACCTAACAGGTAATGATCAAGTGATCTCTCTCCTGCCATCCATCACCCCCCTCTGACAAACAGAAGCTAAGGACACCATTTCTTACCCATTCTGGCTAATAGCCATTAATGGACTTAACCTCCATGAATTTATCCAGTTCTCTTTTAAACCCTGTTATAGTCGTAGCCTTCACAGCCTCCTCAGGCAAGGAGTTCCACAGGTTGACTGTGCGCTGTGTGAAGAAGAACTTCCTTTATTTGTTTTAAACCTGCTGCCCACTAATTTCATTGGGTGGCCCCTAGTTCTTTTATTATGAGAACAAGTAAATAACTTTTCCTTATTCACTTCCTCCACACCACTCATAATTTTATATACCTCTACCATATCCCCTCTTAGTCTCCTCTTTTCCAAGCTAAAAAGTCCTAGCCTCTTTAATCTCTCCTCATATGGGACCCGTTCCAGACCCCTAATCATTTTAGTTGCCCTTCTCTGAACCTTTTCTAATGCCAGTATATCCTTTTTGAGATGAGGAGACCACAATTGTACGTAGTATTCAAGATGTGGGCGCACTATGGATTTGTATAGGGGCAGTAAGATATTCTCCGTCTTATTCTCTATCCCTTTTTTAATGATTCCTAACATCCCGTTTGCTTTTTTGATTGCCGCTGCACACTGCATGGACATCTTTAGAGAACTATCCACGATGACTCCAAGATCTTTTTCCTGATTAGTTGTAGCTAAATTAGCCCCCATCATATTGTATGTATAGCCCCCATCATATTGAGTGTATCCACACTCTGGGCCAGCTCATGCTCTATTGAGATGGTTGCAAGGCCGACCAGCCTCTCCTGTGTGGAGCTTTGTGTTTTGTGCATTTTGAGCATTGTTGAGTGTAGATGTGTTTTTATTAACTTCAGCTTGGAGAAGCTGCGTTCTCCACTGGCAACTGTTACAGGAAGTTGTAGAAGTATGCGCAGAGCAACAAAAGCATTTGGGAAGAGGGTGGTCATCTTATTTGTGCACATATATTCCAGAACAGCCTTTGGAGTTGATCCTGCTGAAATGTACCTTGAAAGGGCTTTCAGTTCATCACCTAAATCACTCGCATCAATATCATGCATGTCATCATGTGTCAACACTGTCTCTAGTGCCCTGCATTGCTGGTGAAGGTCTTCTTCAGTATAGTGAGGAGTTTTGGACTATCATACAACATCCCAACTATACTGCTGTGTTCCTTGAGCTGCATGAAACTTTCTTCAACTGACTGTATTGCACATGGCTAAAGAATTCAACTTTGAATTGTTGTTTGGGGTCTCTTATGGGATTATCCTGTGCCTCATAATCAAAATGTCTTCTTCTTCAGTGACTCTTGTATTCTTGAATGGATGGGAAAATAGCTTCAGTGTGAAGTTCCTCTGCCAATTTCTGTGCACTCTTCAGAACATTTTGAAATCCCTCATCTAACTGGTAAGACTGTAGGTATGACTGTTTTGTCCAGTTGTTCTATTTCTCCAGATATATCAAGGTCAACACCGTGGAGTCTCTTGCTTACAACATTTATTTCAAACGGTATGTCATGACACAACACTAAGCCACACAGAAATTTGAAGTTATATATGTTTCTGGTGATTCCATTTCCCTCTGCCACTGTTCTCCCGTGAACAGTTCCTGTCATAGCATTATCCTCCATAATGGCAACTATGGCATCATCTATCTTTCCAATTTGGTGTTTGATAGGCTCTTTGCCTTCACTCAACTTTCCCATGGTGTGGCACTCAGTGGTTTCAGTGTCAGAGAGGATGTTCCCAGATGTTGCTTCAAAATTTGCTATTGATGAGTTGATGCAGAGAAAAATACATAGATGCTTTGAATTACGTTAAAAAATTCAGCAGCTTCACTAGAAGCTGATGCTGCATCACTGACCACCAAGTTCAATGAATGAGAACTGCATGGGACAAAAAAAGCTTGAGGGTTTAATTCTCGGATCCGTGTCTGCACTCTTCTGTTCTTTCCTCTCATGTTGGCACCATTATTGTAGCCCTGACCTCTCATGTCAGATATTGCAATTCCCGTATCGTCCGGCTTTTTAAGAAGCACATTTGTCATACTAGCTCCTGTAGTATCATCAGTGTCAATAAATTCTAGAAAATGGTCTCTGACAGTCACCATTGCAGCGACATTTTCACTAGGTTCTGTTGTTGTTATAAAATGCAAGAAATAAAGTCATATCTTCCGTATGGCTGATGTCAGGTGTGCAGTCCAGAATAACAGAGTAATATCTTGCTGACTTCAGATCTGCTACAATCTTCTGTTTGACTTTTGTTGCCAGTAATTGTATCATCTCATTCTGATTGTTTTTCCAAGGTAGTGGTGTGTGTACATTTCTTGGGTGGTGACTCTTCTTAGATGCTCTTGGAGTACAGTATCATACTCAGCCACAGCTCCACAATTTTAAGGAAGTTTCCATTGTTTGGCACATAAAGCTGATCTGAAGTGCCACACAGTGCTAGGTTTTGGGTAGCAAGCATTTTCACAATGGCAATGAGACTTTTCAGAACATTTTGCCAGTAAAGAGATTCTGATCCAATCTTCTCTTGATGCTGATCATCTATGGTGGCCTTTAACCTTAGTCTCATCTCAAGCTCTTACCACCTATGGAATGCTCTCTGGTGATTTGCTGCCTTCTCACGGCATGCCATATTTCTAGCCAGAGTTTTCCAGTCCTTTGTTCCTGTAGAACCCAATGTGGCTGGAACATTAGACTGGAAGAGTTTGCAACAAAAACAGTATGCAGCATTCTGGGTTTTTGAGTACATAAGCCATGGCCTCTCCACTTTGTCACCATTGGGGATTTCACGCCAGTAATGTGTTGGATGGAAACTTCTGTTTTCATTGTCTTTGGGGAACATGAAGTTTTTCACTTGCTGTGGCCCATGCAGTACAAGGAAGTCCCTCAGGCTACTGCTCAAGTCAGTCCACAGTCCTGGATCATCTAGACTTAAGGAACTAAACTCAGCAGCAGCTGTTTCTTGCGCCTCCACCACACTCTTCTCTGATCTACACTTTTTTTCGGAATGTGCATGGTTACATCCATTTGAGATGGAGATATGGATGCTGCAGTAGCTGCCAGGTCACCTGCACTCTGACTAACTGGAAGATCAGGCATCTCCTCACCACTCACATGCTCACTGGGGCCAGAAGACTCACCATGAACATTTGTGTCTATGTATCTCAGGAGAGCTCCTTCCTGCTTAGATAGAAAAGCTTCCTTTGCTTTCTTTCTTTTTCTGAATGCTTCCCCAGTGGGGCGTTTTCTTCTTCCACTCATGACTGCTGTTCTGTGCCAGCTATAGTGGCTCTCAACACTCAATTGAAAGGGACAAATAAGCAGGCTAGTAGCAGGGCCTGAGTGAGGGAAGATATCAGTGTCTTAAGGGCCTAACTGGCTCCTACTACTTCAGTTGACTGCCTGTTCTCCTCAAGTGGGTACAGGGAAGCAGCAGGAAACTGGAAGCTCCCTGAGAAGCTGGTGTTAATCAGTCCAGGCTCCTGGGTGTGCTAGAGAGGTACATAAGAGGCTCCTCCTCCTCTCTCTCCCTGCAGCTCCTGCTGCTTTCTGTTATTCCCTCTCACCTTTTCTCCTGCCTGCCTGTTATGTCTCTTGTGCCCTCCTTCCTCCAGCACAGCACTCCACCATCGCTGTGCATCTAGAGCAGAGAGAATACATATGCACCAGCACCAAACACAATTTTCTACACTCTGGGTCCTAGTGGTGTCCCCCAACAGTCTGGCACCTGAGGCGGCCGCCTCAGTTTGCCTCATGGTAAGGCCAGCCCTGCATGTCTGCAGGCTTCACATACATATTAGGGCTGTCAATTGATTAAAAACATTAATCACGATTAAAAAAAAGGAAACGTGATTATTCGCGTTATTAATCACACTGTTAAACAGTAATAGAATACCATTTATTTAAATATTTTGGATGTTTTCTACATTTTTAAATACATTGATTTCAATTACAGAGTATAAAGTGTATAGTGCTCACTTTACATTTATTTTAAATTACAAATATTTGCACTGTAAAAAAACAAAAGAAATAGTATTTTTAATTCACCTAATACAAGTAGAACAGTGCAGTCTCTTTATCATGAAAGTTGAACTTGCAAATATAGAATTATGTCCAAAAAAATTGCATTCAATAATAAAACAATGTAAAATGTTAGAGCCTGCAAGTCCACTCAGTCCTACTTCAGCCAATCGCTCAGATAAACAAGTCTGGTTACAATTTGCAGAAGATAATGCTGCCCACTTCTTGTTTACAATGTCACCTGAAAGTGAGAACAGGCGTTCGCATGGCACTGTGTCAGATGCGCTAAAGATTTATATGTTCCTTCATGCTTCAACCACCATTCCAGGGGACATGCATCCATGCTGATGATGGGTTCTGCTCGATAACCATCCAAAGCAGAGCGGACAGACACATGTTCATTTTCATCATCTGAGTCAGATGCCACCAGCAGAAGTTGATTTTCTTTTTTGGTGGTTCGGGTTCTGTAGTTTCCACATCTGAGTGTTGCTCTTTTAAGATTTCTGAAAGCATGCTCCGCACCTCATCCCTCTCAGATTTTGGACTGCACTTCAGATCTTTAAACCTTGGTTCAAGTGCTGTAGCTATTTTTAGAAATCTCACATTGGTACCTTCTCTGCGTTTTGTCAAATCTGCAGTGAAAGTGTTCTTAAAATGGACATGTGCTGGATCATCATCCGAGACTGCTATAACATGAAATAAATGGGAGAATGTGGGTAAGACAGAACAGGAGACATACAATTCTCCCCCCAAAGAGTTCAGTCACAAATGTAATTAACGCATTATTTTTTTAACAAACATCATCAGCATGGAAGCATGTCCTTTGGAATGGTGGCCGAAGAATGAAGGGGCATACGAATGTTTAGCATATCTGATACGTAAATGCCGTCTAATGCCAGCTACAAAAGTGCCATGTGAATGCCTGTTCTCACTTTCAGGTGACATTGTAAACAAGAAGCAGGCAGCATTATCTCCTGCAAATTTTAACCAAACTTGTTTGTCTGAGCGATTGGCTGAAGTAGGATTGAGTGGACTTGTAGGCTCTTAAGTTTTACATTGTTTTATTTTTGAATGCAGTTATATTTGTGTACATAATTCTACATTTGTAACTTCAACTTTCATGATAAAGAGATTTGCACTACAGTACTTGTATGAGGTGAATTGAAAAATGCTATTTCTTTTGTTTTTTACACTGCAACTATTTGTAATAAAAATAAATATAAAGTGAGCACTGTACACTTTGTATTCTGCGTTATAATTGAAATTAATATGTTTGAAAATGTATAAAACATCCAAAATATTTAATAATTTTCCATTTTAATTCTATTGTTAACAGCGCGATTAATCTTTTTTTTAATCGCGATTAATTTTTTGGAGTTAATCGCATGAGTTAACTGCGATTAATCGACAGCCCTAATACATATGTTACAAATCAAATTTTTAAATACATTCGGGATATTTGGAATTGACACATACTTCTTTATGATCTCTAAACCAAATTTAAGTTGCAAACTTAATTATTTAGTTACCCAAATTCTGCAGTTGTTATTGAGCCTTTTAAGCTGAAGGACTCACATCTAGCTATCAGGTTTTATAAAGAATGTTGCGGCAAGAACAGAATACCATACAGGATTGTTTTCAACATGTATTAGTGTGTGGTATGTTTGCCATATCAATGTGTCTGTGTTCAGTGTTTTTTCTTTTTTTTTCTGCCCTTGGACATGCTGGAATATAGACTGTTTCACCTCAATAGTTTTTCAGGGGCAATAGTTTAATAAATCTGAGAAGGTTTGAAATGAAAGCACCAGTTGTGCTGATTGTACTGTAAAGTAAATCAGTTACTTGGCACTGGACTGGAGCCCAAGAAACCTGGGTTCCATTCCTAGCTCTGCCACATACTTCCTATGTGACCTTGGGCAAGCCATTTAACCTTTCTGTGCCTCAGTTCCCTAAATCTAAGTGGGGATGATAGTACTTGATTTTTCCAGTCCTTTGTCTGTCATGTCTATGTAGACGATACATGTTATGGAAATATCATAGAATATCAGGGTAGGAAGGGACCTTAGGAAGTCATCTAGTCCAACCCCCTGCTCAAAGCAGGACCAATCCCCAATGTTTGCCCCGGATCCCCAAATGGCCCCCTCAAGGACTGAACTCTCAACCCTGGGTTTAGCAGGCCAATGCTCAAACCACTGAGCTATCCCTCCCCCACAAATATTTCATACTATGTGTTTGAACAGCGTCTAGCACTGTCTGTACAGTGTAAGCAGGGGCCACTAGGTGCTATTGTGTATGTGTAGCTGCCAATGCTGGGTTTTGACTAGACACATGTTCTTTCCCTTTTTCTATTGTTTAACTTAAGAAGTGCTGACTCAGGTAGGTTATAAAACATTTGGGTTTTCTGTTCTTGGGGTTGAACCTGTACGATCTATTGCATCATGGGCATGAATGGCCCCCGATTTCAGTAGAGCTAGAAGGGTGGCAGAATTTGCAGAGTTCATTGAGGGCACAGTTTGTCCTAGAGCACAGCTGCTGTGCAGGAAAGGTATGAATTTGGGAATGGGTGGTGTGGGCTTCTGGAGTAACAGGAGCTGGGCTTAGGGATCCCCTGCCAGTCAGACTAGGGGTGTGGGCGCCAACCTGGGACAATTGTTAGGTGTTCTGTCCGTGGAAAGATTTTTCCATTAGGGAACTGGTAGTGCTACATTGTGCTGCCCCTCACAGGATACCTTAGTGCCCATAAAGGGCAGGTGAGTGTTACGTCTCATGGGTATTAAAGGTCTGACTTGACCGGAGCTCCAGGGTTGCTGCTCAGCTATGGAGGATTCTTCACAAGTAGCAGACACATGATTACTTTTTATGAGACAGATACTCTAATTATCCTGTGGGGATTCATTTCAGGTTACAGAATTTTTATTGAAAACCATTTAATTTTCAGTACCTGTCAGTCGAGGTGGACAAAGTACAGGAGCATATGAGAATTACTAAGCACAGGTCCAGACTCTTCATTATTTGCATCCCCGCATACAGTATAATTTTTATCTTCCCTTCCTATAGAAGTACAGTGAAATTGCTGATAACATATATAGACTATAGTATGTTGCTACTGGCAAGCTGTTAATAATAGTGAGAAAAATATAATTTTACAATATAGCCTTAGTCATTTAAGAATAACTTATTTTATGGGGAAAGAAGTATATTAATAATATCCTTCATATTTTGTCTTTTTCACTCTTATTATTCTGCAAGATGTTAAAATAAAGAACAAATGTGACTGCGTACCGGTACAGAATATTATACTGGAATATTGTACGTACCGGACATTTCTATGGATAACAAAAATATCCAGAGTAAGGATTAAAAAATCCAGCAGTTGTGGACGGGATGTAAATCCACAGGCATAAAGCTGCCTAAGGATTAGAAAGAAATTTTCCCTGTGGGCAGGTTATCCAATAACAGCCTGCTGCAGGGTTTCTTGAATCTTCCTCTGAGGAAGCAGCTGCAAAAGCTGCTCACTTTCAAATACAGGCTACTGAACTAGATGGGTCACCAGTCTGATCCAGTATGGCAATGCCTATGTCCTGTCTATCCTCATATGCAATACCCAATATTCTGTTTCTTACGCCATCATGCAGAGGGAAGCAAAAGTTGGAAGTTACAACAAACTGGAACCAACCGCAATCATAACGTGTGGTTAAGTGCCATGCTTCAGCCAAAGATACATGATGGTCAGGCCAGTGTATGCATAGTCACAGTTAACTCACACGCTGAGGAAAGAACCTGATCATATGGACATTAGGAGGAATCAGGACACAAAGTACAAGCTCCATATATTACCCTTCAATATTATTAGGAGTAGACAAAACTGCACCACAGTTAATCCTTTTCCAAGCAGCATTAACTTGAGATGTGCAAGAAAGGGACCACCACCACAGAGGTGGCTGGATGACAAGGAGTCAAACTGAGGCGATAGTGATGTAAGTTTTACAATGGTAGGTCAGTGTGAGGGAGTGTAAATTGGAGAGTATATAGCAAGAAGATAGAAGGTGAGGGTTTCAGGGGAAAAGTAAATAAACAGTCAGTGTAAGAAGATGTAATATGTAATGGGTAGGGTGACCAGATTTTCAACTGGAACACCCGGTCGAAAAGGGATCCTGGCGGCTCCGGTCAGCACCTCTGACCGGGCCATTGACTGTCTGGTTGGCAGCGCTGCACAGTAGGACTGGCAGGCTCCCTGCTAGCCTCCGCGCCTCATGGCTCCCAAGAAGCAGCCGGCATTTTCCTCCTCTGGCTCCTATGCCTAGGGATAGCCAGGGGGATCCACACGCTGCCCCTGCCCCAAACGCTGCCCCTGCAGCTCCCATTGTCTGGGAACCATGGCACCTGTGGACAGGGCATCATGCAGAGTTGCCTGGCTGCGCCTTCGAGTAGGAGCCGGAGAGGGGACATGCCACTGCTTCTAGGAGCTGCTTGAGGGAAGCGCTGCCCAGAGCCTGCACCCCTGAGCCCCTGTACCCCAACCCTCTGCCCCAGACCTGATCCCCCTCCCGCCCTCCGAACCCTTCGAACCCTGCACCCCAAACCCTTCATCCCTGGCCCCACATCAGAGCCCACACCCCCATCCAGAGCTCTTACCCCCCCTGCACCTCAACTCCCATCATACCATCCCCTCCATAAACTTAGCAAGCTTAATCTTGAAGCCAGATAGGTCTTTTGCCCCCACTGCTTCCCTTGGAAGGCTGTTCCAGAACTTCACTTCTCTGATGGTTAGAAACCTTTTTCTAATTTCAAGTCTAAACTTCCTGATGGCCAGGACTTTCTGCTGCTGGAGCCATATGCCAAGGTCTGCACCAGCAGAAGTTATCACAGATCCTGAGTGAATTTGGTCAATTTACACACACTTAGGCTGACTGACACTACTTTAAACTGCTGTGCATAGGTGCTGGAACTAGGGGTGCTGGGAGTGCTGCTGCACCCCATGGCTTGAAGTGGTTTCTGTCATGTACAAGGTTTACACTTTGGTTCAATGGCTCTGAGCACCCCAGCTATACACATTGTTCCAGCATCCCTCCTGATGTGTAACTTACACTCCCATTTTACTAACTTCTGACATTGGACCCCCAAAACCTTGAAAGTTGTCATGGTGGCAATGGTGATGGAGTTACAACATGTGGGTTTCCAGCATCCCAGTGTTAAGCATCCCCACTAGGACAATAGTGCTGTCCTCTTAAGGGATGGGTGGATTCTGGGCCTTGTTGTGTGTGATTAATGCTGCCTTTCATAGGTAATGTATCTTCGCCGCCGCCTTTTTTTTTTTTTTAGCCACATCACTTGCTCCCTCTGATAATTTTTAAAGTGCTGCTGCTTTTTGTCAGAGTGAGATGCAGCTTTTCTTCCCTGCTGTTTCACTGTTGTCACATCTCAGATCCTTCTGAGTTTAGTTACGTGGAGTTTAGTTACTTCATCATCTTTGCAAACTGTCACATAAGGAACTTTGAGAAAAAAATGAAAGCAAAGGAAAGACTCAGGCCAAAATTGCCCAGAAAGGCCTCTAGTGTTTTGGGTGTCTTAGTTTCTGGGCCTCAAGTCGGGGGGGGGGGTGTGCTCTGAGAGCTCAGCCTCCTGATGGTCAGCCCCAAGGTGTTTCAAATTGGCCACCCAAAGACAGAAGCCACTTTTGATAATGTTGGCCCCAGCTTTTGTATGACTTATTCAATGGAAACATATTGCCCATTAATCTTAAAGCTGTAAACTGGTTCTAAAAGATTTAGCATTCTTTATAAAATGGGTAAAACGCAAAATTGCAATTAGGTCGATGGAAAATCTTTTGTCTACTCAGATGTCTTCCATATACTCACTGGTACTTTATTCAAATGCTCCTTTTGCAAGACACTACATCTGTGAAAAATATCACCATCAACATCTCAGGATTTCCACTGAGGCAAAGTCATTCCATGAAGTGCTGCTTATGGGAAATCAAAGGAATTAGTGCTGGCCAATGTGTTTTTCTGACATTGCTAGGTCATTCCAGGAAGTACTCTTTCCCAGAGGATGTATCCATGACTGACAAAAATACATGTTGGAGCTTCTGACAAGTCAGCAGAGGTGAGTGTAACAAACCACCTGACCACAGGCGCGGACTTCCGGTTCCGCCCGTGGGTGCCGTCACTCGGCGTCGGGGGCGGGGGCCCGCAACGTCGCCCGGTGCCAGTAAGTTTGCCGTGGGTCCCGGGACGGGCGGGGAGTTGCCGGTGGGTGCAGAGCACCCACCAATTTTTCTCCGTTGGTGCTCCAGCCCCGGAGCACCCACGAAGTCGGCGCCTATGAGTCCTGACATATTTTCAGGGTGTTCCATCCATACACCCCTATTCTTTTTGGTGGTGTCCAAAGTTTGCTGAATCTGTTATTAGGTAATATGCATTAACTCATATAGTAATTAGGACTTTCTTTTTGTTTTCTGCATAATTTCTTCCCTATTGTTTGTAGGCCTTTATAACGTGAGTTTTCAAAACTGCTGAAGTTATTATGTACCAGCAAAAAAGGACAGTAGCAAAATGCAAACCAGAGTATCTAACAAAGAAGCCATGCATCTGTTATCACATTGCACCCCACACAGAGTCCTAATTAGTTCAGTGGGACTCCGTGCATATAAGGGTCCCCCCGTGTGGATCAAGTTGCAGGATCAGGGCCTTTGTGTGTAATAGCCCCTTCCCTCACTTTTCATCTGTCTTTGTCTTTTTATACAGTGAGCAATTTGGGGCAGAGACTGTCTTCAAGTGCGTTTGGAAAGGGCCTCTCATTCTGTGGGCTCTTCCACAGTCTAAATAATAATAATACAAGAGAAATTGACTGAACATTAACTGAAACCCAGTAAGATTTTTATTCAGTTGTTCCCTCACTACAAGACTGTCTACTAGGTTACCTTAGATAATAAGAGTACTGAGGGCTTCATGTTGCCACTGAGCTCTGCTAAACAAAGATTGGCAAAAGGCCCTGGGTCAAATGCATCCCTAACATACCTCCATTGTCTTCAGTGTTATTACACCAGGGATGAATTTGGTCCACTCAGTTTCTGTAACATATTTTACCATAGTATTTAGGCTCCCAAGAATGGCTTTATGGAGAGGAATCAGTGGGGTGTGCAAAAGAGGATTTTGGTAAGGTAAGCTGAAGAAAACCCATTGTCAAAAACTCCATATTGATACTTTGATCACAAGCAGCATGGAACTGAAAGTTTAAACCATTTGAGAGTGTGTAACATGCTTGTGAAAATATTCATGGCATAATTAGATAAATAACAGATCCAGTGTCTATTTTTACTTTCCCTTGATGAGAAGCTTTGCAGGAGAGACTGCTGGTAGTTAATTCTCCCTAACAACAATCTGTGTAATCACAAACCCCAATTAGCCGTGCCTGTTCTATGCTATACAAACTATTTCCTTAGCGCTTCACATCACTACTTTGTAATTAGCTTTCATCTACACGAGCTTTGACTAAAAAAATATAAAAGAGTGTAAGTGATTGTACTGCCACTCAGTATTCTGCGAAATAATCGCTAGCGATTTCAATCAGATTAATTTTATCACCCGTATTAAGGAAAATTACCTCCCTCTTCACTCTCTACAGCTGAGGGCTATTTCATTTCCTGAGATGTTCATAAAAGCATAATATAAAGCAATCTGTAATTGTAAATATCCTTCCCTAATAACTTTGAGATATTTCCTTAATACATCTTTACATTTGGAGTTTCCGTTCCATAAAATACAGTAACAAGTGCTCTATTATGTTTTAAGTGTGTGCTGTTAAGCTGGACAACTTAGCACTGTCCTTCCTGTTTTTACATAGGGTTATATTTAACTTGCAGATAATGGGAACAAGGTTTAAAAGTGATGGAGCGGAATAATGGCGTTACAGCAATAATATATCTTGCCTTTGTGAGGAATAGAACTTTACGGCCCTATTTCAGGTCAGCCAACACCGATTCCATTTTTCACAGCCTGACAACTTTCACCTTCATCCACACTCCAAATGGGTATTAAAAACTACTTTCCAAACAAGACTGAGGACTGGTGCTCTTAACATGTGAACCCCCATCCAACATTTTTGTTTAAAAGACTTTCCAGATATCACCAGTCTGTTAGCAATTCAGATGTTGAGGATCTTCCAGATGTGTAAGTACAAGTTTGCTAATTGTACAGATCTAGTGGGGGGGGGGGGTTACTCTGCAACCGCAGAGTGTTTGACTTTTCAGACTGGGTGCCGCATTAGCGCAGAGCTGTACATCAGGCAGACAGAAAGGAACCCAGTTTTCACCTGATTTAGAGGAAGTATGCAGTGCGTGCCGTAATGAACACTGCAGCAGAGTGCATCATCGGCAACTGGATTTATTAAGGTTTTTGTTCCATCAGAACTTTGCATGAATGTGATTCTATGAGATTGTAATTCCGAACGGGAAAGCATGTTCAGGAAGCTCTCTTCCGGGGCAGCCGGGGATGCTGCCTGAATACAGTCTGACTTTATTTGAGTATCGTTTTCCTCCCCCAGCACCGGTACTGTGTGCACCTGTATATTCATATTCATAAACATCCATTGTTGGATAAAGAGTACAAAGGAACAGAATATATCTGTCTTGGTGGATACAGATCACTTAAATTTGATGAAGACCAAGGTGGGGAGGGGAATGACAATATTTGGAATATTGATATGGAAGTGAAGTTACTCTGCCTGGTGCAGTGGAGCTTGAATGGCTCTCAAATAGCTGGGCCCCACAGGGAAATGAGGTGTTTAGACAGCTTTAATCTGCTCCCTCACTGCAAAGCATAGCAGCGTTCCCAGCTCATCTTGAAAGTGCTGTACCTTGCTGAACATCCCTTAGCCCTCTGTGACTCCCAGGGAGTTTGTACTGTGGTTTTTTAAATGAAGAACAATAGAACATAGCCTGCAACTTTATGGAGGGAAAACAAGCTTTGAGTGTGAGTCTGTGTGTGTCTGTATGTATTTGTACATGCACCGTTTTATAATGTTCCAATATAATGTCATATAAAAGATTACTGGTACCTGCTTACCTTACTGGAGCTGTGCATGCATGACTACTTACACAGTCTCTCCCTGTTATACTTACCAGTCCCTTTGGAGAGGAGTAGGACAGACATTCAACCTGCTGGATGTATGAGAGAGAGTTGATTCTTTAGAGAAATACCTCTATAGAAGTATAACAGTGACATCTCGCTACCTCAGAGAACATGCCTCCTAGTGTGTGTGCACTCTGGCAAACCTAACTAGCTGCCCTGGTTTTATTTCCCTTGCTGCCTGTCTGCATAGCAAAAAGGAGAGATCCTTAACATGCATTTTTGCCCAGTATAAAGTATATGTTTTCATGATGGAAGACACTGAAGGCCAGATTCTCTGCTGTGCTCAAGCATAGCAGAGGGTGTTTGGGAGTTGTCAGGGAACCAGTTACAACTCCCTGAGTCTCTGCCACGGTCCCTTCCCAGGTTAGAAGAACCTGGAGACTGCTCTACCTTGCGCCAGCTGGTAATAGTACCTAAGGGACCGTCCACCAGCTGGGAATATCCATTGTGCTCTGACAAACCCCACATCCCTGATCCTTTCCACACACTGCACTGGGGCTTGTGAAGGAGATGTTAGAGCTGGTGTAATCCCCAAACTGGATGAAAAGCCCAGGTTTATCTTAAATAGGCAAGGGGAAGCACATAGCAGCCAATCAGCTGGACCCAGCCACCTCTGCCTAGCCAATGGGTAAGCAGAGGATCAAAGGGGGACTTCTCTCATTCCCTGCTGTCTAGTCAAAGGACCTCCCCAGCTAAAGGCAGTCAAAGGGTCCTTTCCTGAGAAAGTAAACTTCCCAACCAAACTTGGTGAATATTCTGTTTCACATGCATGAGTATCCAGTTCTGAAGTAGCTGAATGATGAGCAGAGGCCTACATAAATGAACAAGTCCAGCATAACCGCGGTTATCCATATTTAAATTTCTGAAACTTCTATTACATGAAACAGGAACATAGCTAGAGCTGGTTGAAAATTGGAATTTCTGCACCACGGAAAATACTAATGTTTTGATATTTGTTTTCATTCCAAATTTGGATCAAAAAATCAAAATATTGAAATATTTCATTGAACAGAAAATCCTGAAAAATTTCAATTGAGATGTGGAACTAGATAATCGCAGTGGTCCCGTCTGGCCTTAGAATCGATGAATCTATGTCTAAATGTTTTGTTTCAACGTTTCCAATCTAAATTAAATGTTTTACTATTTCTAAATTGGAATGTTTTGGTTTGTAAAACCAAACTGAAATGTTGTTGTGTTTTGGCTTGGTTCATTATCAATCTGTGCCCCTTGAGTTGACTATAGGAGATGTAGTTCAGGTGACTTATATCTCCATTTTCCTCTGGGCCAGGCTTCCCAGCTAAACTACTTCACTGCTGATGCACTGTACTCGTGTGACTCCCGTGATGGAATACATGAACCAGATGAGGGAGCGTGGTGGATCATGGGAGATACAGTCCAGCCAGGAACCCTGGTCCATAGAGGCCCAAGGCATATGAAATGCAACTCCCAAGAGGCAGTGGAGGCAGACACAGATTAATGTTGAACTGATCTGAAACAAAGTTGTGATTTGGTTCAACAAACCAGAATGTTTTGATCTCAGTTGACCACACCCAAAACAAAATATTTATTTTTAATTTTTTTTAATTATGGGAAAAATTAAATGTTGTGCAAACTGCATTTTCCACACACAAAAAATGGTGGAATATGCCTGACCAGCTCTAGTCAAGGCCGTCAACACTGACATCTGTTAAGCAGTTGGTTTGCTACAACCACTGTTTATCATGTCGTCCCGGAGCATAATATTACTGTTCCCTTGCATGCCCCATCTGTTTTTATCCACTTATTGTCTATAGTCTTACACTTAGATTGTGAGCTCTTTGAGGCAGGAACTATATCTTTGTTATATGTTTGTACAGTACATAGCACAGTGGGCCTCTGGCCACTAGGCTTACTGTATTACACATAAATAATCATCTCTTCTGTCACGAACTAAAAAGTACCTATTTCGCGTTAACATAGTCCTTTTCAGAGAGGACTATGTTAATGCAAACTAGATACCTTTTAGCTCGCGCCAGCAGACCCCACACAGGCCAGTTACAGCTCTGCACTTTGGTATGTGCTGCAATTCACACCCCCATAATCTGTACCATGGCGCAGTGCAGACATAGACTTAGTTATTTAAGGCTATGGGCAAGTTTTTATATTTGACTACTGTGAATATGTATTACTGTCATAGTTGGATTAGTAGATAATTAACGCAGCACCAGATTTGGTAATATGATAGCAGCTACTACTAATCTAGTAAGAAATGTTTAATACATGACTAACAGGACTATTAATAGTGTAGAGTAGTAGTAGCTGATGATACTGTACAGCAACAGGAATTGCTGCACACTCTTCTTTGAACCTTACATGGTGTTTTCTTCAGGCAGAAAACTGAGCTTACAATTCTTTTCTTATTGACCTGCTTATTATTGTTGTATTTTTTTTGTCAACCACTGACAACATGCCTGATGTTATACAAGACATAAATAAAGTCGGTCTTTGCCCTGAGCAGCCTACAGTCCAAAAGACAGGGTTTGCCATGCACCCTGACTTATTGGTGTCTATCATTAATGTTGTTTGTGTTGCAACAGAACCTTAGAAGCCCCACCAACCAAGTATGGGGCCCCATTATGCTAAGTACTGTACAGACATATAGTAAGAGAGAGTCCTTCCCCTGAAAAGCTTACAGTCTAAATAACCTATACCTAGAGGATGCTTTAGCTGATAGTCTTATTTTTCTCTACTATACCTCTGTTCTTGCTATCTTTCACTCCCATTTAAGTGGTACTGCAGTGGGGAGGGCATTTGGAGCCTGACCAAAAACCTGTTGAACTCAAAGAGTGTTCTTTCATTGATGTCATAGGGCTTTGGGTCAGGTCCGTAAACAGTGACACCCAGTTTCTCAGATGTCTGAGGAATATCCAAGATAAATTAAAGGAAGGTATTCGTTTTTAATTCACTTATCCTTACAATAAAGCTAACTGAAAATGAGAATGGCTCTGATCACTAGAGTTGGAAATTGGTAGTCTAGCAATTTCATAACAGAAATAGGTTTGCCTCCATTTTACTAAATTATACTGTTCACTAGTTAGAAACTCATTTTATGCACAAATACATACTTGCCTATTTTTTAAGTCTCTGACCCGCTGCTCGTCTTAATGGCGTATAACTAAGAGTGTTCCAACTGGTTGGTACCATCTGTTTGAATCTGGTAGACAAAAAGGTAGCTGACTAGATCTGTGGCTCTAGCTCATTTAGTTTATATTCAAGAAACTGTGACATAAAAGTCTTCAATATGGAACACTGTTGAAATATTATGAAAGCAGAATGATTGTTTTTCTTTAGCAGAAAAAGCCAGCAAGTAATTAAACAGAAATAAAGAGAATGTGACACGACAGCTGCGGACTGTTTTATTCTCTAGTCCCCATGTTGCTGTATAAAGCTGGGTATTGAAACACCCAGTCCTGTTGGTATGCAGTAAAGGGAGAGAAAGAATGAATAAGGACTAAGGTGCTGAATACCCAAAGTTAATATCGCCTTGCCAAAATGAGGCTAGGGAAGAGGGGGAGCAGTAAGCCACTGTAAATTGGCAGAAGCTCTTTGGGGTTGGATATTTCAGTTATGGCTGAGCCCTGCTATTTCCATGTAAACTCAGGGAATATGATCACATCCAATAAGCGGAAAAGATCGCAGGTGATAGAAGTTAAAGCCTTCTCTGCCTAAGGAGTAGTTGACAGCGTACAAAGACCATTCAGTGCAGGAATGCTGACATCCCTCAGGCCTAAGCACAAGGCAAGTTATGTCAGTGACCAAAATAGCGTCTGACATGTGGTGGCCATGACACTGAATATTAAGGGTAAGAGAGATCAATGCCTTGTTTTATAGTCCTCAAGATCTCCATTTTGAGAGTGTTTAGAGCATGTTCTTCAATCAAAGAGTTAAATACTGACTAAAACCTTTTAAACACAAAGGGGCCAATTTACTAATGATTTGTATCCATGCACAAATCAACTTAATAGCACTATTTCTGGAAATATTACAAGCACAGAGATAAATTTCACATTCATCAAAGCTGTTTAAACCCATTTGGAGCCTTTTTTGAGAGACATAAAAAAGATTTAGCAGTTTAAGGGGAGATCAAGGCTATTTGCACACAATTATTTAAAATTATTAAAAATTGCCTCTGCTTTCCCCTAAATTGCACATTGTGATCCCATTAGGGGCAGCTCTGACAGGACTGTAGCCTATAGGGTTTTTTCTCTTTTTCTTTTGACATTTGTTTTAGTTATTTTAGGGAACCTACTGGCCATTTTCGATTAATAGCTCTCTTGCGCTATTAAGAAATAAATATTATTAGTATCTAACTGGTAAAAAAAACTAAAAGAATCATCTGCCGTTTGACACTGACGGCTGTACTTACATTCCAAAATGTTAACAGACTAAAATGCTGCATTTAAAACCATTAGGTGCTAGAAATGTTTTCTTCTCATCTGGAGGCATGCACTCAATGTTCATGGTGCAGTCTAATAATTTCCCTGTTTTTCTAATTAATTAAACATATCTACAGTTCTCTGCAGAACATGCCCCCCTCCATTTTCTAGGGTCTTCTGGTCCCCATGGAGGTCCTAAGGAGCAACTCAATATCAACATAAATGGATAAACCTGTTAAATAATTTCTCCAAACCTCAGGTGCCAGCACGCTTAAACATATAGGAGTAAAGATTCAGTGCAATGCGCTGATTTAGCCCTGTGACTTCCATTAAAATTAAAATTCCCATTTAATCTAATTTAATTAAAATTAATTGGAGTCACACAGTTAAAACCCCACTAGCCACACTGAAAACCTACCCAATTTGTCCTTTTTTGGTTTTGCATTAGAGGAAAGCTGCATCAGCTTGCTAAACGTATATACCTTCCTGGCCAGATCCTGATTACCTTGCTCCCCCTTGAATTGCATTGGACTACTCACAGAGGTTAGGTGAGCAGGATTTTTCACAGTCAGCCCAGTGGCTAGCCTGTGCGGAGCAGGGGGTGATAACTTTAGGCCTTTCTTACTCCCTGCACTGATGCTACTTCACCAAGACACACATCTGAGAGATGGAGAGAGGCTTCTGCTAGCCAACTAGTCCATAAGGGGAAGCTGAAATTGGCTTTTGAGAGACTGCTTACTTTTGCCTCTTGTCTAGAAAAAAAAAAAGATATATGACCAGAACAATCTAAGAAAGAGGGTTCATGGGTAAGAGGGTGGGGAAGATGGTCCCTAAAATGAAGAATGCATGGTTGGAAATGTTTAACTTGCATAAATAGATAAACAACCTATATCTAATGGCATAATAAATCATGAGAGTGAATCTCCTTTCCTCTCTCCCCCTGCCCTCCTGAGAAACTGAAGATAAATATTACAGGGTAGTGACCTTATCTAATACATGGCTGCTTATTCAGTGAGAAATGCCCACCTAGTATTTAAAAAATTGAGACATAGTCTCTTCTCCTCCTGCATCCCCTTTTCCTCCCTACTTGACCATCAGCTCCTTCTGTTGACTGTTGGAAAAACACAGAGTGTCAGGTAATATTTTAAGTCTGGCATTTGTTTGAAAGATGTCTGCACAAAATCTTTTGGACTCTTTACATGCATGTCCATAATTCACATAAAACTAGATTTGGGACAGGTTGCCACTTCTGTGAGACAATTCTCTCATTCCCAGCAGCCATTCAAAATGTTGGGGAAGGAGGCAAATCACACACATCGAAAAACCAAGGGACAGACACACTTGTCACTGTCAGCTATAAAAGAAGTAGCCTTTAGATTAGGGACAATTTCTCACCAGACTACATCTCTTTCCTTCTGTTTGTTTGTTGTGAAAGTGGGTCTTCATAAAAGATTAATCATCTTCATCCTCCTCTTCCTGGTGTAAGTGAAAGAGGAACCAGGCCCACTAACGCTCTGCATTTCAATAGTACCTTTCCTCTAAAAGGACTTTACCAATGTTAATTAAATAAGCTCCTCGACACCTCTGTGAGTCATCCCCATTTTGAAGGTAGGCAAACTGAGGCCCAAAGGTGAAGGACCTGATTTTCTGAGTTGCTCAGCACCTACACATCAGCAACTCTGAAAATCAGCTCTTCCTAAAAATGCCTAGGTCACATAGAAAGGCAACTGCAGGGCCAGGATGCAATCCTTGAATCCTCTCTCATACTCCCTAGACTGAGACTTCTTAAGTAGCATGCCACAGCCTGGAAGTGGATTATGAACAGGGTCCCACTGAGAACCATATAACATATAACCATAAACATTCTGCAGTCACTAGGACACAGAAGGAGGCAGAGCAAGAATAAGAAGGTGCAACTTCTCCCTCCCTCCTCTTCCTGGGACCTTTGCCCAGCCTCTGCTCTGCCCCCTCCGGTCATGACACACGTGACACACAATCCAGCCACACTGCTCCATTTCAGCCCATTTCTCTTGCTCCTCAACTGCAAAGTGCCCAGCTCCAGGGCGGGGGAAGTGCCACTTCCGGGGCATGTTGTACTAACTCTACAGCCTCTTTGACTGATGTTGCGTCTGAGGCCAAATGCTGTGTGGGAGAGATGGGATTAGGCTCAAGCTTTCCACCCGCTACAAGCAGCCCCAATTTTGAAGGTCTCCCTATATATGTATTTTAAAAGGTGGTCAGGGATCAGCTTGACCACTTAGCTTGTATGGTGTTCCCATGTCACCCCCCTTTTTGTTTGTTGTTTGTCTTTTTAGAATACAAACTCTTTGGTGCGGAGTCCAGGCCTTATTATAGGTGTGCTCAGTGCTGAGCACATTCTGGGCATTATTCAGAAGAAATAAAAACTCTCATTTTCCAGGCTTGATTCCCAGTTCCCCTACTTCTCAGCATGAAATTATCCAAGGCATTTTCCAACCAACTACAAAAGATAAGCAATCACATTCTCAGACTAGGTTACCGTGTGGCACACCTACCTACGTTCCCCTGCCAACTGGGTGTATCTGCACTGCAGCCAATACCTACACTTCCATTGCCTGTCCCCTGCAGCATAGGAGTCATGCTGGGGGTTTTGAGGGGGCATGGGGAAGCTCCATTACACCAGTCTTCCACTGATTTACATCCCATTAGAGACCCTGTGCTAGTGGTGTGGCTTAAAGCTGCCTTGGATTTAAGTTGGGTCTAGACTGGGATAATCAGGGAACCAGATCCTTGATTTCATCTCCTCTCCTGTGCCAGAAACAGAAATAAACCTGCATATATAAGTGCCCTTGTCTGAAAGATTTTTACAAGTTGACTGTATTTTGCTATTCAGAATGTACTATTTAATGTTATTAATGGGTTTTTAATCCCTTTAAAAAGTATCTGCTGCAATCATGAAAGCTTTTTAAGACAAACTTCAAGAAATCATTTACATTTATAGCCTAAGACAAGCTAAAAGTAGTAAATCTGCATCGTTCATTGTCACTTTAACAAGGCCGTTTTTTTCCCCTCTCCCCTAAACTGAATGCCAAAAGACGTATGATCCACTTTGTGAGCCAGGTCACCTTTAAGAGCACGGCAACATGCTATAGAATTATTCGCCAGTCCCCACCAGAGATGTCTGCAAGTGCAAAGCCTGTGACAAAGGACTGAAATGACAGCACTTTGACTCACTTGTACATTGTGTTTGTTTAGGAAGGTCCTAGAAATTGTATTTCACCAACCACATTCGCTATCAACACACAATTATCTGGCTTAATCATGTGGAACAGTGGCAAATTCACCTGGGGCTTAAGAACTAATGACATTCTCGTCTGAGCTGCTTTAGTGAAATGGCCTAGCACCTGAAGCAGGAACAGCAAGATTGCTCAAGAAAATTTGGTTTTCTTTTTTCATTTCACAGCATAGGGGCTCTGCTCAAATCAACAAACGCTCCTGATTAAATAGCTGTGGTAGTTGACTTATTTGCACTTGTGTGTATGGCTCTGAATGTACATTGAGAATCCCTACCCTTTACAGGAAAAGAATTGTCTGTGACTTGTTTTTAATACATCATCCTTTTGATATAGGAAATGGCCAAATAAATTGCCATTGAATAATTTTGGTATGATTAGTTATTAGAATGGATGGCCCTAAATATGCCACCGCTAGCACTGAGACGATAGACAAAAACGTCTCACTAATTCACATGGATATATTTTTATGTATTTATTTATATATTTCTGCCGTCTGTGGGAGGCCCATTAAAATTCTGCTTGCTCTAGTAAAATTCAGACCCTGGCCTTGGCCTTACACCAATAATGTGGAGGTGATCGGCGGAGTCACTGCTGACTGCGCTGCTTAATCTCAGTAGAGGTTACAGGCTGGCAATGATCAGAAATTGAGTGTTCAGACTCCTGAGTATTTCAGAGAAGGGGGTCACCCACTTCTCTTATTTTGACTTTTGAAACGAAACCGGCCCCATTTCCCTGAATAAAGTTTGAAATCTCATTCAGGGAGGGATAATGGTTCAGAATTCCGCACAGTGACCCCATGTGCTGCTAGCTGCTCCGTGAGCAGAACTCCCATTGGCTTCACTGGGATTACTGTAAACAGGGCAGCCCAAAATCAGGCTTTGTGTGACCATGTCCTTTCCTGTGAAAATTAAGTGTTATTCAATAAAAAAATGTTGGTATTGACTCAAATGAATATGTGGCCACACTCTAGCTTGGTTGGAAAAGCAGAACAGCTACCCATAGAATAGGGCACATGAATTCTGCTAATGGTTGTGAAACCATGTTCACAGCAGCAGAGCCAGTCACAGCTCCCATACGTAGATGGTTCCTGCTAGTAATAAGAATCATGTGCATGGGATTCCTCACATAGCGGTGATTGCCACATTGAACTATATAGACTGAAGTTACTGATCCCAGTGTCCCACCACTGATTGCTCATCCCATTACAACAGATCCTCTGGAGGAGAATCCGCAGTGGTTTCTGGCAGATTTAATGGTTCTGATGGAGTCAGTTGTTTCTCCTGCAGTATAGCAACAGCATAGGTAAGCATGCTTTTTTGCTGACAAATGACCAGACAGAATTTTTGCCCCATGGAATTGAAGACTCACTGAAGGATATTGTATGCAAATCTAAACTTGTAATTATGCAGTAGGAACAATGATAATAGACGAGCCCATGAAGAAGTAGATTCCTATCTGGTTTAGGTCGCAGATAAAATGAGTTTGGCTTTAGGTTAGTCTCTAGTGGAAATGGCTGTTCACATTGCATTCCACTTCACTGAGAATATTTGAAAGTCTGTACCAGACAGACCCAGGGCAGGGCTAGCAGAAGTGTATTTAGGTCATCATTAGGGTAAAGTGACAACCTTTATCTTGATCATTTAATGGTTTGACTCTCCTTTTATTTGCTGTGGTGCTGTTTGAGTTACACCCACCTGAAACTGGTATAAGGGTGGGACGAGTCAGGTCCACAAAGAAGAACTGAGTGCTGCATTGCAGCCAGTTTGCACCAGCATAGCAGGACAGCCTTCCCAACAGGTGCAGAGTTGGCAGAGTTAGCTTTGTGTCCCCACACCACAGAATATCCCATGGACATGTGTGGGGATGTTCTGGAGCAGCTCAGCAGGAACATGTCTTAAGTGTTTCTGTACCTCAACTATTAACTGACTGCTGCAGGGCCTATGGGGACCATTCCAGCTGGGAGCCCCTTAGGACGGTCCTGAGGGCTGCCCTTACCAGCACTGGGGGCTGCACCATCTCTGACAGCCTCAGCAGCAGGGAAGTACAGATTGCCTTCCCTTGGTGCCTGCACCAGGCTGTGCACAGGCCCAGTGATTCATTCAGCCCTGAATGTCTGGCTCTAACCAGTGTCATCATTCCCACACTTTCATCAGCGCTCATTTATGTTTATTTCGCCAGCCTCATTTATAGGGCCAAATCCTCAGCTGGTATGAATCGGCAGAGCTACATCAAGGTCAACAGTGATACCAGTTTATAACAACTGAGACTCTGGCCCATAAATGCAACCCCATGAAATCAAAGTATTGTGGAGGGCCTGATGGAAATCCTGGTCATTCAGATAGTTTGCTACATTTCTGTAAAAATCCTTTAAAAAATAAAGGGACTGGGCCAAATTCTGTTTTGGATTAACCCAGGATAAATTGCTCTTGGTTTACGCCAATGTGACTGGGAGTAGAATTGGAACTGTAGTTCATCAAATATCTAAACTTCTAAACATATCTTTTATTTACTTGAATTGCTGCTCCTCCAAACATCAGATGTTGTTCTTCTACGAAGAAGTTGATACACTATTTCTACAACTGTGCTGGAAAGGTTTACTACTTCGGAAAGGCGAGAACAGTTGCTAAATAGACTTAACTTTGATGACATTTAAGGAAGAAAATTTGATTAGCCTACAATTGCACTAGGCCTCCATTACTTCTGTACAGACTGGCATCCAGAGCATTTTATTAGTCCAGTGCCACAACGAGGGAAAACCACATATTCATTGTATACTACCAGGCAGGAGTCACTATGATATTGAGGAAATGTTACTACTATATGGTCTTATCTTAAGGTCATGGGGATATACTTCTGTTACTAATGCAGTAATGGTAAAATGATGGAGAAGCAAAAAACATGCAACTAGATACATTAATGCAGGTATATCTGATCATTAAAGCGGTAAGTGCCAGTCCCTACACAGAAAGTACTGTATATACATCCACTTATCACTGATGCTAGGTTTCATCAGGCATATCTGAATCAGGAAATAATATGGTAATTTTCACAGTCACCAAATGGAAAATATTTATGGTGCAGCAGTTTAATATATCTGTATCTTATATTTCAAAGATTGTACCTGATGACATAATAAGAGTCTGAGTTTCAATAACAGCTGGATGAGCTCAAGAAAAAATCTGCCTTGGTAGAAAGCTTGATCCTTTCTAAAAACATTCTCCACGTTCATCAGGAGCGCCAGCCTGGGGCAAGCTTAATTAAAGTCAACGGGGAAAAAACCTGTATACTTAAAAAGGCTATTTGGGGCTCACAAAGCTTGAATGAATCAAAATATGAAATATTCAATTACCAATAATTGTGGGGTTTTGTTTGGTGAATATTTTGTCGCTCACTCCATGCTCCACCTGCTTTCTCTTTCTTCTCTGACTTAGGGGTTAAAAAAGAACCTTAATGGTGCCAGTTCCAGGATTTGGGGGCTGTCGGCATTTGTCCAACATGCTTCTGGCTCTTTCAGCCTCTCTCATTGATACTGGCCTTAGGCTTCAGTTTCTCTGAAACACACACACTCCCTTTCTCTCATCTGTTCAGAATGTCATCATGATTCATGAGGCAACGATCTTGTTTTGAATGTGACCTTACATTTAGCAGCTCTGTTGACTTCCATGCTTGCAAAAGTTTGAATTCCGTACTGTCTTGGGTGTGCAGTTAAAAAAAAAAAAAGGAGTTATAATGGCGGTTGAGGGGAAGTCATGACTGGACTTACTTTCCCATCACAAGCTCAATAGATAAATTCAGACTTGCAAAGCAGAAATCTGCTGGACAAACAGAATGAAGCTCTAAGTGCTTTTATTTACCAGAGTATATTATTCAAGGAGGTGAGTTCACAGCAGCATGAATTTAAACATATACCCTGCGTGAAGACCGGTCCCATTCTAAATATTGACTTTTATAGCATACTGGACACAATTTATTAGGATTCACATTTCTAATGAAAGGACAATAGTGTTTGTTTCCCTACTCTGCAATTGGAAAACAAAGAACTGGTTAGATCAAGAGATTAAAGTGAGACAATAAAGACGCAAAGTCAACCCAGTAGGCCAGTTTTAAGTGTTTTGTGTCTGTGTTTCCAGTACTTCCAAAACATTGTCAACAAAGGTCCAGTGTCTCATTATATTCAAAACCCCAAGAACCATTTAACCTTTGCTGGAACTACACAGAGGTTTCCACTGGAAGAGCAAAGAATGAGGTTCATTAAGTGACTGATGAGGACAGTCAGATGTGAGAGGGATTTTTTTTTTCATATTTATCTTTCTTGCAATAAAAGAAAATGCGAACCTGGTGAAATTGCAAATTAATTAACATACTCTCCACTACTTAATGACACCTCAATAGAAGGCAACTCTTAACATGTGAAACCCTTGACATTCCCAGTATAGAAAAATAAAGTACATGTCTCTCAGTGGGTACCAGGGACCTATATTATATCCTTCTGTTGGTTACAGAATTTTCAATATTTTCTTATCCTTTTTCACTCATATGAACTGCAGCTTATAGCAGTGGTAATCATTTCCTGTGTTTGAAAAAGAGATGAAAGCATTCATGGATGAAAGCAAGTTGGATTTAATCTCCTTCTCTCTCATCCAGTGCACTGTACTGATCATTTTCCAAAAAAACAAGACTTAAGCTCATTTTTGTCATGACAAAACTAGTTTCATAATAATCAGATGGCAATTCCTAGTGTACACAATTCTAATATAATTACCAGGAGGAAATGTAGAGGGAGTTGCAGGTTTGAGATAAAGAAAAGCCTGTGAATTTTGTATTAATGTCTCAGACTCTCTTATTTGTGCAAGTAATCAATCTTTCGGGGAGTAGAATAGTAATTCTTTGTGAAAAAATGACAAGAGTCTGAGGAAGAAAGAAGATAATCTGAGTTTCATTCTGTACACAGCAGGTCAGCTGTGATTGACAAAGCTCATCACAAAACTATAGCTCCCAGAATAATCCCAATAGCAGAGTTTCATTTGCAGCCGAAGCGGTGTTAATGACATGTTTAACAGCTGCTTGTTGAAGTTTGGAATCTGCATTAACCTGCAGAGCAGTGAACAGAGAAACGAGGGAAAGTATTGAAATCAAGCCTTCATTATGCTGACAGTCAGGGTTAGAGGGCAGAGAGGGGTTCATGGAGAGGGAGGGAAGGAAGGTCAGTGAGTGGAGGGTTCAATTGCAGATAAGGACAGTCAAGACGATGACAGCGTCTGATCTAAGCACAAAAGGCTGCACAAGGGAGCTGAGGTGCTTTAACTCAAGGTTTCGATGACGAGAAGAGTTAGACAACCAGAATGAACACCCTGGGAGAGGTGGGAAATACAGGGCTGATTTAGTGACCATCACTCAGGCGCAGCAGCAGAACTCTGTCGGGGCTATCCCACTAGAATGCCCACTTGATATAATACCAGCTCCCGCTTCTCCCCACACCATGTTATTACTAGCTGTGTGTGCCAGCTTTTCTCAAAGGCCTCCCCTAACCTCTTTAAAATGGGCCCATTTTAGAGTATCTGGTGTCCTGACTGAGAATAGATAATAATGCCATTTTCAGGGTACAAGGCCATTCCACAGGGAAAAAAGACTGCCGGGATACCAGCATCCTTTCCATGCCACAGTGGTATTATCAACAAGGACACGCAAGCAAAGGAAAGAAGAGTCATTCAGCTCTGCCTCTATGGGTTGAAAAATGTAGGCAGTGCCAGTGGCCTGCCTTTGTTTTAAATTGATGGGGCAGAGTAAATAGAGACAAACACACACACTAGCTTCTTTTTTTAAGCTAAATGGCCCATGCAACAGCCTGTTTCAACTGAACATAAGAGTTATTTTAAAAGACTTATTTTAAGAGTCTGTACTGGAAACCACCAGCCACTGGGCTGCCAATGATCTTGCTAGTATGAGTGCTATAGTGTTACTACTCTTCATCATACCTGGTCCAGTCAATGCCTGGAAACCCGGGTTATGTGACAGTATTGTTCACTACCTCAAGGTATACAGGGTAGGGGAGGAGTTTGTACTAGGTTTGCCACTAAAGCTGGACAGGAGTGCCTTACCCCCCTGTCTCTGGTTCTTCATCAAAAAACTTCAGAGGGTCTCAGTTTTATCCTGATGTGGAATGGGAACATTTGTTGAAATCTCAAAAATGTTGACATTGCAATAAACCATTTTTCACCCTGCCCTACTTGCCACTATTGTGAGAGTAAATCGAGGATCGTTTCTGGAAATCTGGAAAACTTTACGACTGCACAAGAATACTCAGTGTTCAAAATAAGGGACATGAGCTCTTAAAGATAAGTTCAAGCCACAGAATTTGGATCCAGATTTCAAACACCCTGATGCTGGGCTTGAAGGAGTGTTCAGGTCCAAGGTTTGAGGTTGGCCTACTATAAAAATAGGGCCTATTAGCAAAATGTTATTCTATATGCAAATGTTGTCATCCTTAAGGCCCCCCAGGTGTGTTCAAATTCAGAGGTTTCATTTGGACCCATTTGTGTTTTCACTGTATTGACATTTGTCTCCAGTGAGGGGCCAAAACATTGCTCTGAACCAAAACTGTCTGGGAACCAAGCCAAATACAGTTTATGCTCTCTGGAAACAACAGGAGAACAAAGCACACAGAGGCAGCATGGTCTAGTGGATAAGGTACTGGACTGGAAGTCAGGAAGGCTGCATTCTATTAATATCTCTGCAATGACTCTCCGTGTGATCTTGGGTGAAAAATTGAAATGAGAATAATAATCCCACCTTTGTAGAGCATTGGTATTATTAACCATCTCTCCAAACTGAATCCACAAACACGATTAAACTGATTTTGCCATTTTAGACTTTGTCACCAAAAGAAGATACTCTTCATGGGAAAATTTTTACTTTTTCCCTGGTCTTTTGTCCTGGAGATGTAGGAATGAGGCATTTAAAATCAGTAAAACTTTGGGATCATTTTCTTATGTTTAAACAGCCATTTGCTGTCATCAAATAGGATCAAATTTTGCCGTTAGTCTTCTTTTCACCTACCTGCTGGCTATTGTATTATCAAAAGGCAAAGATACTGTTGTCAATTTGTCCCCTAAAATATATGCACTGGATTTACATGACTTCTGATCTTTTTGTCAGTAAAATCTACTCCTTGGACAGTCTTCTTAATCCATATTCCAAAACGAAACCTGAGGGCAAAGATTAAGTGATAGCAAACTACTGAATGTGAAAATAAATAACAAACAAAAGAAAATGAAAGATATCTATGGAACTTTTGGCAGTGTGTTTAAAAGCTTTTGTTTGGTATTGACAGCTGATTTTGGTTGGTTGGTTTCGTTATAAGATAACTATGCTAGATTTAGAATTTCCTCAGTGAGAGTATAAGGACCATATTTTCAACCAAGCTTCTAATATTCTGGTGGCAATTGATGGTGAGTGCAAAGGCAGAGGCTATTGCTGAGGGAGACTTTGTCCCTGAAAACGCAATTGTGTACAAGTCATTGAAACTCAAGTTCAGGTCAGTCCATTTCCCAACTCCTCCCAACTCTCAAGTATCAGGTGGGTTATGAGTCTTACTGAACTCTAACATAATATTATTATTTCTCTTTATATTCTGCTGTACAATATAATAAGCAAGTGAGAGGCTTGTAACATCCCACATACCACAGGTGGGTCTCTGTATCTGAATGTGCCAAGTACTATATATCCATCTAATGGCTTCTGTTCTGTAAATGTAACTAATACATGCTAATGTTCCATTTAGATCAAGAAAAGCACAGTTTAACTTGGCAGTGGAGAAGTAAGAGGAAAGGAAGGTGTGTGGGTGGGTGGGGATGGGAGGTTGCCAGCAGCAAAAACCTGAGGAAGAGTTTTCTTGGTAAAAAAATATCTTATTCATTGCTATTAGCAGGAAGGGTTTAAACCAAAACAGCAGTCAGGACAATTGTATTTAAAATATACTGTAGGGAATAATCCTGCATTTCTAGAAAGATAAATTAGATTACCTATAAGTATGTATCTATCATCTCTAATTTCTATGATTTTACAAACTGGAATAACAGAAAAGATTTAGGAATTCCTTATTGTTTAATACAGAATATTTTTGGCCCAAATAAAGTAGTTCTCCAAGTATAAAGATGTCTTCCATATCCATTTAGCACCTCAACACAAGCTCTGACATATTTTTAAGGTTTGATTGGCCAAAGACATTGCTAGCTTTAGGCTAGTAAATCATGACATCTATGCATATAAAAATGACCTTAATACTACTCAACATGTTATACCAATAAAATAAAAACCAGCAGGATCTTTTTAAAGGGGATAAGACAAAATGTCACATTTATTGTGAATACAAAAAGAATCATAGTAAGCAGTCAGTTATAGCTATAACATTTCATTCTGTTTCAGTTTCATTCACACACACACACAGGTTCTGCATAGATGTCATAGTTACCAGCCTAAAAGTTGCTCATGCCAAGTTACTGGCCAAGTAACCTGGGCATGAGGGTGGAGCCGAGTCATTGTCAGATTCATCTGATGCTCCTGGAGGTTGGCAGCAGAACCAGAGACTCCAAGTCCTCAGTTTTTAGAGGCCATTCTTATAGGAATTATTTCCTATGTCAGTCTATGGGAACTGTTTCATCTTGCTGTTGCTAACTCAATCAGCAGATGGCACATTCCTGGTGGCTCCATGCTGTCCAAAGTTTGTTTTTCTCATCCTTCCAGGTGGTGGGGTGGATCCCAGTTTTACCCTCGGAGGGTTGCATCGATCCACTCGAAACCTTTCTTCGGCCGATGGATACTCCCTTTCTAGGCTGGCACCTCCCTAGCCATTCATGTATATCATGCATTCATCAACATACATTCTTTATCACAACTGTTAAAGTATTGCTTTGAAAACAGGCTCTTTGTCTTAGGATGTACTAACACAATCAACAGCTTGCAAGTTTCACATAGCAATAAAGTATCTTTCTGGGAACAGATATAATCAATGATTTACAAGCTTTACATAGACACAAACAGTAACTTGTAAATTAACAAAAGAGACCCAAGAGATCTTTTTATTTGGTGAAGCTGTTGGATTTTAGACAAGTTATGGGGGGTCACTTTCACTTGGGGGAATCACTGTCCGTACCTTCTTTAATATCCCTACAAACTTCCCCTCAAACTTTGTTTCATCATCAGGGGTTGTGTAACTGCAAATTCACAAGCTCTAGCTCTCAATTCACTTTGATTTACAGAAATTTTATTTTGAAAAATGTTCAGTCAATGAGGACATATAAATAAGTGTGGTAATGGCTTCACTGAGTATAGTGCATCCGATGAAGTGGGTACTAACCCACGAAAGCTTATGCTGAAATAAATTTGTTAGTCTCTAAGGTGCTACAAGTTTTTCTTTCTTATTTTCGTTTTGCTGACACAGACTAACACGGCTACTAAACTGAAACCTGCATTTCCCCTGTAACCCCTACACAACGAGTGTCATTCAGCTGTCCACCCTGATACTTGCTCTTCAGTTAGTCCCTTGGAAATCAATGGGATCAACTAATGGCACAATAAGGTACTGCCAAACTGAGTAAAGGTGGCAGAAGTGGACCCTTAGTACTTCCAATGCTGTAAGCTTGTAGGAGATTCTTAGGGATGCCATGGCAACTGGAAAAAAATTGATACAATCTTGTAGGGTTCACATCCTCAGCTGAGAATCTAGCCAATGAGCCTTTCCAAAAAAAGAGAGAAAATAAAGTAACAAGGTGAGCTGGGACATATTTAAGGTTTCAGGTTCAGTCCTGGGGGAAAAAAAAAAAAAAAGAGTAGAAATCCTGACGACATTTTACAATTATTTTGTTTTTATCGAGTAAAATTGAAAGGCATGAGTAGAGATCCAATATTTGACATGATTAAAATAATAGATCTGATTCTTATTTGCACTAAGGCCTGTTTTGTCACTGTAAAGTTGTCGTACAGTGGGAGTAAATTATATTTGCACTCACTTTCAGGCCCCTTTTCATGGATAGAGTGTGAAAAGTGGCCTTCGCATAAATGAGAATTGCTTAATACTTTGTCAGAATTAATATATTATGCTAAGGCCCAGATCCTCAAAGGTGTTTAAACTCCTAATTTCCATTGATTTCTATGGAAGTTAGGAGAATAAATACCTTTGAGGATCTGACCCTAAGTGATTAAATTGCAGACATATTCTTATCTCCACAAATGTATTTTTATTTTTACCCATGATTTGTGTTATGGTAATGTGGGGTACCATTATTATTACTACTATATCTCTTCTCACTTACCTCCTCTTCTGAACCCTCTATTACGCTGTCCTTATTGTGACCACAACATCCCCTTTTACAGAGTACCTTCACTGCCTCCCTGTCCCTTTCCGCATAAAGTTCAAATCTTCATCCTTCATGCTTCAGGTTCTGCAAAACCCTGCTCCTGCCTACATCTCATCTCTCATCTCCCATCACCATCTGCCTTCCCCCATCTAGATGTGTCGCCTGATGACGTAGGTAGAGTTGACACACTGGAGAGGTGGCTCTCTGCCACTTTTGCAATAATTTTACCAGAGACTGAGAGATCAGAAAAGGGGCACTAAATTGGTCAGCTAGTTAATGTCACAGTTCAGACTGTAAGCGAATTTCAGGGTAGGTAGCAGAATGCAAAGACAGGCATTTCTACGAAAAATTGCCATCCCCTAAATGCACATGTGAACAAAGATCAATTCACGTGGATATTAATCAATAAAAAGGGGCTTTTGGACTTTAAGGAATGTTCGCCATCTAATTTGCTGCAGTAGTTGACCAGATTTCAGGTATATTCAGCTTTTAAGAAGGAATGGAATCCTGCAAGCAGGCAAATACGTTGAACTGGAGGTCAATTTTCAAAGGATAGTAAAAAGAAAGGCGTCTTGAGGAGGAATGTGAAGGGGTGACATGCAGTGCAAAGGATCAGGGAAGATATTCCTGGCACAGGAGGTGTCATGAGAGAAGGCATGGAGTCATGCAGGGAAAGGGGGTGCAACGAAGTGTCCTGAGTGGGCAGAGCATGGGGCAAAAGCAAGGGATAAGAGACCAGATGTAAACAGGAGCAGACCTATGCAGACCCTTAAACAGCGGTTAGGACAATGGACTGACAGGCGATCAGGTTCTATATCGTGCTCTGGCCTTGACCTTGGGCCTTGGGTAAATCACTTCTCTAATTATGGGCTTGATGCAGAAATCACTGGTGAAATTCTATGGTCTGCGTTATACAGAAGGTCAGATTAGATTATTACAATCGTCCCTCTGGTCTTTACATCTTTGGAGATTAGGATGTGGAAGATCAGAAGTTAAGAACATAAGATTTGCTATATTAGGTCAGACCAATGGTCCATCTAGCCTGTATTCTGTCTTCCAACAGTGGCTGGTCCCCTTGCTTCCGAGGGAATGAACAGAACAAGGCAGTTATCAACAGCTCCATCCCTTCTTGTCTAGTCCCAGTGTCTGGCAGTCAGATGTTTAGAGACACACAGAACATGGGGTTACATCTATGACCATCTTGTCTAAAAGCCATTGATGGACCTGCCCGCCCACCTAGAATTTATTTAATTATTTTTTCAACCCAGTTATATTTTTGTCCTTCACAACATCCCCAGGCAACGAGTTTCACAGGTTGACTGTGTGTTGTGTGAAGAAGTACTGTCATATGTTTTTTTAAAACCTGCTGCCTATTAATTTCATTGGGTAACCCCTGGTTCTTGTGGTATGTGAAGGGGAAACTACCACTTCCTTATTCACTTTCTCCACACCATCCATGATTTTTATAGACCTTCTAAGTCATCTCTTTTCTAAAATTAACAGTCCCAGTCTTTTTAATCTCTCCTCATATGGAAGCTGTTCCATACCAATAATCATATCGGTTGCCTTTCTCTTTTTCCAATTCTAATATATCTTTATTCAGAGTGGGGGTGATCAGAACTGCATGGAGTATTCAAGCAGTGTTTTCAGAGAACTATCAATGATTACTCCAAGATCTCTCTTGAGTGGTAAAAAGTCATTTAGGCTTGATTATTTTCTATGTATAGTTGGGATTATGTTTTCCAACGTGCATTACTTTGCATTTATCAATGTTGAATTTCAGCTGATGTTTTGATGCCTAGTCACCCAGTTTTTTTGATGCTTTGTAACACTTTGCAGTCAGCTTTGGACTTAACTATCTGGAGAAATGTTTTGTCATCTGCAAACTTTGCCACCTGTTTACCCCCTTTTCTAGATCATTTATGAATGTGTTGAATGGCACTGTTCCCAGTACAGAACCTTGGAGGACTCTGCTATTTACCTCTTCACTGTGAAAATTGATCATTTATTCCTACCCTTTGTTTCTTATCTTTTAATCAGTTACTGATCCATGAGAGGAACTTCCCTCAGATCCCACCACCGCTTACTTTGATTAAGAGCCTTTGTGAGAGATCTTGTCAAAGGTTTTCTGAAAGTCCGCTATATCAACTGGATCACTGTTGGCCACATGTTTGTTGACACCCTCAAAGAATTCTTATAGAATTCTAGTTGCCCTCAAATTCTGTAGAAAATATGGTTACAACTGAATATTCCATTTGAGACACTTTTGTTATCCATTTGTTAATGATATCTTGTGCACAGATTCATTAAGACAGGCTGTAAGAAAGAAAATCCCCAAAAGGTAATTGGAGAAGTTGTATTCATAATTTTAGCTCATAACCATAATAAGATCAATACTAACCTCAGCTCAGGGAACATTTAGGGACTAATGACACCTTATGGTATAGTTGAAGGCCACCATATCCTCCCAGGCAATCACTAATCCTCAGCAAATCTCCTGCCCTTAGCTGGCTATGGCATAATCCTTTGCAGAATATTTGTTTTATGTAGGCAGTGGCAAAGCCTCAGTCAGAATGTGTTTGCTTGTAAAGGTCTTTCCACTGTGGACTTTATACAGTATGAATTTCAACCTCCCAGTAGCCAGGCCTCATCAACCACAAGCAAAAGCTATATAAGAGGGAAAATAAGAGTGATCCAGGCCACGTGAATTCCTCTCTTTTCCCAACAGTTTCCAAATTTACAGCCCTGAAAGGAAGAGCGGAAGAGCAGTTCCTCTGATAAACTGGGAAGTGTGAATGGAATAGAGTGAGGAGACACACTGTACTAAACAGAAAAAAATCCCCTGAATATAAAAGAATAACCTCATGGATGTTTTAGCTGAAAATTTTTGATTGTTTCCTATTGTTTCCAGTAGACCAGCTGGGCTTTGGAGTGGAGCAGCAGATCTATTGGTCTACTAGTGTTACAAGTAAAAACAAGAAATGCCTGTTGAATTCAACAGGAACCAGTAAAAACTAAGACTCCAGCTAAAGCAATGTGGAACCTAGTAGAATCTCTATGAGGTTACATTACCATGGAATGTATTGCTATGTGATATATTGGCCATACGTTCATGGGGAAAACACAATGAGAAGAAGAGAAACCTGGGAAAACTTCTGTGGCTCACTTCACAGAATTTATTCCAAATGTTCCCCATAGGAGGGAGAGGATAGAAGGTTTGGATAGGAGACAAATGGGTTGGTCCCAGAAATCCATGAGGAAAGGAGCTGCTTTTCAATGCTGATGCTAAGGGGCTGCTTTTCTATAGAGTTGTAATGCCATTGTCTTCTCTGCCTGTAGGTATGGATAGAAAGTAAATGCTGCTTTACACAGCATTATCTTGTAAAGGGTTTTATAATGGAGGTGGGGAAAGATAGTGTTCAAATATGTAGAAAGGTTATTATAAAGCAGACGGTAATCAATTGTTCTCCATGTCCACTGAAGGTAGGACAGAATAATCAGCTTATGTTGTAGCAAGGGAGATTTAGGTTGGATATTAGGAAAAACTTTCTAACTATAAGGGTACCTAATTACTGGAATTAATTACCAAAGGGTTTGTGGAATCCCCATCATTGCAGGTTTCTAAGAACAGGTCAGACAAACACCTGTCGGGGATGGTCTAGCTCAGTGGTTTTCAACCTGTCGTCCGCGGGGGTCTGCAGACTATGTTTGAGATTTCCCAAAAGGTCCCGTGCCTCCATTTGACATTTTGTATGTGTCCGCTAATGCAAAAAGGTTGAAAACCACTGGTCTAGCTATACTTGGTCTGCCTGAGTGCAGGGGGCTGGATTAGATGACCTCTCAAGGTCCTTTCCAGCCCTACATTTCTATGATTCTATGATCTTCTACACAAATACCTTCCTACATATCTGCTGTGTCTTACATAAAGCAGTTGCTTACTGGGTTCAGCTATACTCCTCCTGGGAGCTTTGGAGTCCTGACCATGTGTAGTTAGCTCTAGGGAGCTTCTGTGGGCCTGGGAGGATGATATTAGGACATTACTTGGAAAGATGTTCGCATCTGATGCACAGATGAGGAATCAAGGATTCACCACAGTGCAAATGCGGAGCCCTCCAAACCATAAAATATGTGGTAAACAAGTGCCTCATCTTTTTCATTTCCAGGAGTTATAACAAAGGTGCACTCTGCATCTCCTGAAGCCCTCGAATGGATTTCAAATCTTTCTGTTAACTTGTAAATGTTGCTATTTCCATAAGAGAGAAGAAGACTGCTTTGGGGGGTTTTTTATGGCATAGAAAAGCATAAGGGCCTATAGTAGGGGTGATCAACCTGTGGCTCTGGAGCCATATGCGGCTCTTCAGAAGTTAATATACAGCTCTTTGTATAGGCACCGACTCCGGGGCTGGAGCTACAGGTGCCAACTTTCCAGTGTGCCGGGGGTTGCTCACTGCTCAACCCCTGGCTCTGCCACAGGCCCTGCCCCCACTCCACCCCTTTCTCCCCCCCCTCCCCTGAGCCTCTAGTGCCCTCGCTCCCCCCTCCCTCTCCAGAGCCTCCTGCAGTCCACAAAATAGCTGATTGGGTGGCGCTGGGAGCCGGGAGATGATGGGGGGCTGCTGACGTATTACTGTGGCTCTTTGGCAATGTACATTGATAAATTCTGGCTTCTTCTCAGGCTCAAGTTGGCCACCCCTGGCCTATAGTATTACTGTCAGATTCAGATAACTTCAGCCAACTAAAAGGTCAGTTCCTGAGGCCTGCATAGTCACCTTACTGCCACACAGGTGAGCTCTGCATTGGCCTGATCAAAATTGAGGACAACCACATCACTGGGTGAAGAGCAGCTCATAGAATCATAGAAGATTAGGGTTGGAAAAGACCTCAGGAGGTCATCTAGTCCAATCCTCTGCTCAAAGCAGGGCCAACCCCAACTAAATCATCCCAGACAGGGCTTTGTCAAGCTGGGACTTAAAAACCTCTAAGGATGGAGGTTCCACCACCTCCCTAGGTAACCCATTCCAATGCTTCACCACCCTCACAGTGAAACAGTTTTTCCTAAAATCCAACCTAAACCTCCCCCACTGAAACTTGAGACCATTACTCTTGTTCTGTCATCTGCCACCATTGAGAACACCCTAGCTCCATCCTCTTTGGAGCCCCCCTTCAGGTAGTTGAAAGCACCTATCAAATCCCCCCTCACTCTTCTCTTCTGCAGACTAAATAAGCCCAGTTGCCTCAGCCTCTCCTCATAAGTCATGTGCCCCCACCCCCTAATCATTTTTGTTGCCCGCCGTTGGACTCTCTCCAATTTGTCCACATCCTTTCTGTAGTGGGTGGCCCAAAACTGGATGCAGTACTCCAGATGTGGCCTCACCAGTACCGAATAGAGGGGAATAATCACTTCCCTTGATCTGCTGGCAATGTTCCTACAAATGCAGCCCAATATGCCGTTAGCCTTCTTAGCAACAAGGGCACACTGCTGACTCACATCCAGCTTCTCATCCACTGTAATCCCCAGGTCCTTTTCTGCAGAACTGCTGCTTAGCCAGTCTGTCCCCAGCCTGTAGTAGTGCATGGGATTCTTCCATCCTAAGTGCAGGACTCTGTAATTGTCCTTGCTGAACCTCATCAGATTTCTTTTGGCCCACTCCTCCAATTTGTCTAGGTCACTCGGGACCCTATCCCTACCCTCCCATGTATCTACCTCTCCCCCCCAGCTAGTGTCATCCACGAACTTGCTGAGGGTGCAATTAATCCCATCATCCAGATCATTAATGAAGATGTTGAACAAAACCAGCCCCAGGCCCAACATCTGGAGCACGCCTCTTGATACCAGCTACCAACTAGACATCGAGCCGTTGATCACTACCCATTGAGCCCGACGATCTAGCCAGCTTTCTATCCACCTTATAGTCCATTCATCCAATCCATAATTCTTTAACTTGCTGGCAAGAATACTGTGGGAGACTGTATCAAAAGCTTTGCTAAAGTCAAGGTATGTCACGTCCACTGCTCAGTTGCTCTGCACTAGGAACCCAGGGAGCTCCAAAAGCAGGTGTCACGCTCCATGTAGACATCTCACAATGAGTTCCATGATCCTTGAGTCTTCACATTCACATGCAGGAACTCCATGGACCACATGTGTGATGTGTGAGGCAATTAGCCATGGAGCTCAATGTGAACCCCTCCACCCCCTCCAAACAGCACTTGGTGTGGTACTGCAGGAGTTACAGGGGGCAAACAAAGGAACATTTCAGTACCCACACACACACACATCTACTGATTGGCTATGGGGGCAGCTCTTTGGCCATGATGGACTTCTTCCACAGCTCTACCTTTCCCCAGCATGGGGAGCAGAGTCTGAAAGGAATTCAGGTGGCCTGGATCTCTTTTATTTTCATGCTCAGGGATATGGGCAGGGTGGCCACTGAGAAGGCCTGCAGAGCAGAACATGAATAAATAACAAAGAAATAGTAAGTAAATAATAAAAATACATTTTGGGAAAAACCCCAAATGAATACCAAAGATTCTTAATGTGTGATGGTGCCTCAGATCTTTTTATTTCCAGCTAAATGACTCAATGGTACTACTGCTTTGCCAAATTCCTGGACTCAGTAGCGTAGCCAGGGGGAGAGCAGGGGGAGCAGCCACTCCCCCTTGAGCAGAAGCGGCAGAAGCGGTGCCTTTTTTTAGCAGCACTAAAAAAAGGCGCCACTTCTTTTTAAGCGCCGCTTCTTGCACTCACCCGGTGGCGCTCCGGGTCTTTGTCAGCATTTTGGCGCCGGGTACCACCAAAGACCCGGAGTGAGCCGCCGAAGTGCCGCCGAAGACCCGGAGCGCCGCCGGGTGAGTACAGGGGGAGGCTCCTTTTATAGCGCCGCTCCCCCTGCGCGCCGGACCTGGCTGCGCTGCTGCCTGGGCTAGCGGGCAGAAGTGTTATTGCTTGCTGCTTGCGTTAACCTCCCACAGTTAGATAACCCATGAAATTCAAGAGTTCAGGTTTC
This sequence comes from Chelydra serpentina, assembly GCA_037349315.1. Classification (NCBI taxonomy): domain Eukaryota; kingdom Metazoa; phylum Chordata; order Testudines; family Chelydridae; genus Chelydra; species Chelydra serpentina. The sequence goes on from JBAIAC010000004.1 coordinate 112,968,001, forward strand.
AACCTGCAGTGTTGTTATATAAACAGATGGATCAGGACTTCCACAGTAAGTGTTTGGAGATCAAGTATATGATTAATTATTACAATTTTCTCGCCCTCTCAGAATGTATGAACTCAGTCTCAAGGTCAGTCCATGTTTTTCCCGTATTTTTAAAAGGTCAATGAACTTTTTTTTTAAGTTAGAGGTATATGGCATGCCAATAAGGGCCCAATCCTGCAAAGTACAAGCACTTCCTGTGATACACTGAGCACCGTTTACTCACACTGATTTTTACCTTGAGCAGTTTATAGGATTGGGCCCTAAAAAGCTACTGCAAAACTTGTGGACTCTATGGAAGGGCTGAAGAGCTGGCTGCAGGTACATTTATTGTTAGACATGAGTTTCATTTAAATACATGAATGATTCAAATCTTGGTTCAAATTTTTCTCCTGAGTTAAACCAAGAGTCGCACTCAGTGGAGACATCAATTTTCTCCCCTGGCTCCCAGCAGAAAAGATGATGAAAATTTAAAGGGGAAAAGAAGATGGTGTCCCCAGAGTCTGGGTATTAATATCTTAATTTTGGTAAATTTCTCATAAACCTTAAAATGATTCCAACAGGAGGTGCAGATTTTACTAAGTTGAAGGTGTCTTGGATTGTCCCAAGATGTAGAAGATCCTCCTCTGGGGTAGGGCAGGCGATGTTTGCACTGCAGTCCCCCTGCCGGCAGAAGATGCCCCAAAGAGCCATCTGCTCTGATCACACTTCTCTCCAAGCAGCACTACCCACTTTGGAGGCTACGGGTGCCACTTGCCTTGCCTCAAGACATCAGGACCTATATTGTTATTAGAATATTTTACTTTCCCCTCTCTGCTCCCTTTCTCATGGTCTCTTCTGTAGGATGCAGACACTATAACCTTTGAGTTTGAGTTGATCCTGTAAGCCCCTTATATTTGAGTAAGTCCAGAATTAGGCAAAATGAATTTCCCCATCCCTACTAATCAGGAAGCAGAGTAGCCTGACACACGCCAAGCTGCTACCACTGTACTGAAGTCCAAGAGGATCCATCTTTCCCGTTAAAGAATAGCTACTGTTTTCATCTGCAAGGAGAACAATAGTTCTGTCTGCTGAGTCAGATTCCCATCTGGTAAGTTAGAATATCTCCATGAGCTCAACCGATCTATGCAGCTATACATCAGATGAAAATTGGGCCCACTGTTTATATTAACATTGATCTGGAAAAAGACACATCAAGTGAAAAACAAAGGCCTGTTCCTTAAAACAAATGGTGCTCAGCCATCTTCCCATCTCCACCATGTTAGAAAATGTTTCAGTAAATGTCTTTAAAAGGTACATGTCCTCCAAAACCAAACAATAGGAATTTGGTGCTTGTGAAAGGTGCTGGATTGACAGCCCCAGCCACTGTCCAGTTAGGGTCAGAAAGTGACTATGAAAATGGCACCTTCTTAGGGTATGTCTACACTATGGGAATAGTTCGATTTATCTTAAACCGAACTTGTGAAATCGATTTTACAAAGTCGATCGTACGAATCCACACCAAGGACATTAATTCGAGTTTGTGAGTCCACACTAACGGGGCAAGCGTCGACAATGCAAGCGGTGCACTGTGGGTAGCTATCCCACAGTTCCCGCAGTCCCCGCTACCCATTGGAATTCTGGGTCTAGTCCCCAGTGCCTTCTGGGGCCAAAAATGTGTCGCGGGTGGTTTTGGGAACCTGTCATCATTCGACCCACACTCCCGCCCTCCCTATGTGAAAGCGCTGGCGGGAAATTACATCGCGCCCTTTTCTGGTGATTGACAGCGCGGACGCCACAGGACAGCGAGCATGGAGACCTCTGCGATCATCGCTGCTGTTCTGTCCGTTGTCAATACCTCGCGCCTTATCGTCCACCTTTTCCAGAGGCAGAGGCAGATAAATCTGGCGAGGAGGCAACGGAAGCTCCGTGAGGACATGAACTCTGAGAGAGGCACAGACCTCTCGCAAAGCACGGGACCCCGGCCCCTGGACATCATGGTGGCAATGGGTCATGTTGATCCTGTGGAACGGCGATTCTGGGCCAGGGAAACATGCACTGACTGGTGGGACCGCATAGTGCTGCAGGTCTGGGATGAATCCCAGTGGCTGAGAAACTTTCGTATGCGTAAGGGCATTTTCCTGGAACTTTGTGAGTTGCTGTCCCCTGCCCTGAAGCGCCAGGACACCCGGATGCGAGCAGCCCTGACTATCCAGAAGCGAGTGGCTATAGCCCTGTGGAAGCTTGCAACTCCTGACAGCTACCGATCAGTCGCGAATCAATTTGGAGTGGGCAAGTCTACCGTGGGGGTTGCTGTGATGCAGGTAGCCCATGCAATCGTTGACCTGCTGCTCTCAAAGGTAGTGACCCTTGGAGACGTGCAGGTTATCATAGATGGCTTTTCTGCTATGGGATTTCCAAACTGCGGCGGGGCTATTGATGGGACACATCCCCATCCTTGGACCGGCCCACCAGGGCAGCCAGTACATTAACCGTAAGGGCTATTTTTCTATGGTGCTGCAAGCACTAGTGGACCATAAAGGACGCTTTACAAACATCAACGTTGGATGGCCGTGCAAGGTTCATGACGCTCGTGTGTTCAGGAACTCTGGTCTGTTCAGACGGCTGCAGGAAGATATTTCCTTCCCGGACTGCAAAATACCTCTTGGGGATGTGGAGATGCCTATAGTGATCCTCGGGGACCCAGCCTACCTGCTAATGCCCTGGCTCATGAAGCCATACACGGGCGCCCTGGACACTGAAAAGGAGCTCTTCAACTACCGGCTGAGCAAGTGCAGGATGGTGGTGGAGTGTGCCTTTGGCCGTCTGAAAGGGAGATGGCGAAGCTTACTTACTCGCTCCGATCTCAGCCAAACAAATATCCCCATTGTGATCGCAGCTTGCTGTGTGCTCCACAATCTCTGAGAGAGCAAGGGGGAGACGTTTATGGTAGGGTGGGAGGCTGAGGCCAGTCGCCTGGCTGCTGATTACGCACAGCCGGACACCAGGGCGATTAGAAGATCCCAGCGGGACGCGCTGCGCATCCGGGAAGCCCTGAAAGCTAGATTCCAGAGCGAGCAGGGTAACCAGTGACTGTTTCGCTTGTTAAAACTGAAGGTGAACCAGCCCCCATTTCTTTACCCGGTGACCGTTGTCTATCCTCTACAATTATCAGCACCCTTTCCCCCCCCTTCAGTCCCCGGTTTAAGAGTATAATAAAGGAAACATTGTTTATTAAAACCGTCTTCTTTATTAATGATTTCTCAGTAAAGTGCTGAGACTGGGACAAATACCGCGGTTGGGGAGTGGGTGGAGTGATGGAAAGGGCGCTTCCCAACTCGGGGAATGACAGGCTCCTGCTCCCTGAGCAGTCCACAATGGTGTACTGCTTGTTTCAACGGAGCCTGCAACCACTCCTGTTCGGAAGTCTGTGAGGGGGGGGCTGTGTGACTTCTTTGCAGGGGATTGCAGCCACTGATCCCCTGCTGCATGGATCTGTCATGCAGGCTATTGCCTGCCGCCAAAGATCCGCAGCCACCCTCCACCACCTGAAAGTGACAGCCCCCCACCCATAGAGAATAGGAAAACCCCCTCCTAGAATGGCAACTGTGCCTAGTGAATGCAATGTGAGTGTGACTTTCTGATGAACCTTTTCCCCTGTTCCCACCCTGTTATCTGCGACTATCGTCTCAAATCACAAACCACCCCTCCCCTCCCCCACAATACAACAGCCCTTTGAAAGACAGTCAAGGAATCAGGACTGTTCAGAACACAATTTTTTATTAAGGAGAGCAAAATTTTAGGATGACACTTGGACGGGGGCTGGGGTGGGGTGCGTTTGGAGGGAAGTCAAGGTCCCATCTATATTTTTGGAAAGGAGAGCCTTCTGCTACTGGAGCAGTCCGCAGGGGTGGAGTGATTTTTTCCTCGGCCCCTGCCTCCCCTCGTTCTACTGACTTTGGGTGAGGGAGAAATAGGACTTTGTGGCAGGGGAGGGCGGTTGGAAAGAACATACAGAGGTGCCCTTTCCTCCATCCTCCGTTCCTGCAGAACGTCAACAAGGCGGCGGAGCGTATCAGTTTGCTCCCGCATTAGTCCTAGCAGCGTTTGAGTCGTCTGCTGATCTTCCAACCGCCACCTGTCCTCGCGAGCTTCAGCCCTCTGCTCCCGTTCGCTGACTGCTCGCTCGGACCTTGAGACGTCCTCTCTCCACTGTGCAGCATCATTTCGGGAACAGACCATCAGTTCCGAAAACATGTCGTCCCGGGTTGTTTTTTTTGCGCCGCCTGATCTGCGCAAGCCTCTGGGAGGGTGATCCACGGGTAGGGAGGGAGACACTCGCAGCTGTGGGATGGGAGAAAGGGAGTGAATTCCTCAGAAAGATACATTTTCCCGAACAATGCCTATACTCTTTCCCTGTGAACAAGACCATGCATACTGTCTATCACATGTGCTCTCAGTACAAGGTCGAATATTATGTATTTGTATTAACTGCCAGGGGTCCTGGTGTTCAGATCACCCAAGCGGACCTGGACACTGCAAAACTGCTCCCTGGAGACCATGGTAAGCCAGTGCCTTTGGACTGCTGTGACCTAACTTCACAGCAGTGCGGTACTCCCATGTTTCAAGCACAGGTCCTAGCGGTGGCCAGTTCCTGATGCCAGCAAAACCGCTCTGCTACAAGGGCTCGCACACACGTTTTCCCCCCCCCACCCCCTCCACGGTGCCGGTACCGGGAACTCTCCCAGCCCACGACCCGCCGTGGTTTAACTGCTCGCCTACCTTCCCCACCCACTCCGCGTGGCCGTTCCAGGGAACTCTGCCTGCCTGCGCTCCGCTGTGTTGTAACGGCTCAGATACCCTCCCCTCCCCCTCCGCGTGGCTGGTCCAGGGAACTCTGGCTGCCCGCGCACGGCTGTGTGCTAACGGCTCTCCTACCCTCCCCACCGCAGGGCCGGTACCGGGAACTCTCCCTGCCCGCGACCCACTGTGTTTTAACGGCTCGCCTACCTTCCCCACCCCCTCCGCGTGGCCGGTCCAGGGAGCTCTCCCTGCCTGCGCACGCCTGTGTGTTAACGGCTCGCCTAGCCTCCCCACCCCCTCCGCGTGGCTGGTCCAGGGAACTCTGGCAGCCTGTGCACGGCTGTGTGCTAACGGCTCTCCTAACCTCCCCACCCCCTCCGCGGGGCCGGTACCGCGAACTCTCCCTGCCCATGACCCGCTGTGTTTTAACGGCTCGCATACCTTCCCCACCCCCTCTGCGTGGCCGGTCCAGGGAGCTCTCCCTGCCTGCGCACGCCTGTGTGTTAACAGCTCGCGTAGCCTCCCCACCCCCTCCGCGTGGCCGGTTCAGGGAACTCTCACTGCCGGCGCACCGCAAAGTTTCTGCGGTTAGCCTCACTGCTACCACCCCCCCCCCCCCCCCGCGCATGTCTGCCAAACGCCGGTTGTCGTTCTTTAAAGGAAAAATCAAGGAGTCACTATACTAACAAAAACACCCATTCAAACCAGGGCACCATGACTGATATCACTCTGATGAGGATTTCGGAGACAGAGAAAGACCGCATGCTGCGTGAATGCAAGCAAACCCCGGGGCCGTATGCCGCCATGCTATGCAAGGCAATGATACCAGAGTACCTGCAGCTTGCATGGCGCGGAAAAGTATCCTACCATGGAGGAGATAGTAAGGCCGCTCTCCCTGGGAACCTGATGCAAAAGCTTTCACTGTACCTACAGGAGAGTTTCGCGGAGATCTCCGATGGGGATTTCTCTTCTATCCCCATACATATTGACAGACTATTCGAGTAGTTGCCTTTGAAAAGATTGAAAACTGAAGCGCCTATTGCAAAGCAAGCAATAAAAACACATTGATAACAAACCAATGCCTATTCTATTCAAAATAAATATTTAAAACACCGACCTGACGATCCTTCGCCTGGGTCCTGGTCTGGGCTGCTGCTTTGGGAGGGTTCGTTGGGGAGCTCGGTGAGGGTGATGAACAGATCCTGGCTGTCGGGGAAATCAGCGTTTAAAGCGCTGTCGACTGCCTCATCCTCCTCCTCTCCTTCCTCCTCTTCACCGTCTGCGAAAATGTCAGACGACGTGGCCGTAGATAAGACCCCGTCGTCAGAGTCCACGGACACTGGTGGGGTAGTGGTGGCAGCACCACCAAGCATAGCATGCAGTGCCTCGTAAAAACGGCATGTGTGTGGCTGTGATCCGGAGCGTCCGTTGGACTCTTTGGTTTTTTGGTATGCCTGTCACAGCTCCTTGATTTTCACGCGGCACTGCGTTGCATCCCGGACGTATCCTCTCTCCGCCATTGCCTTGGAAATCTTCTCATAAATTTTCGCATTCCGTCTTTTGGATCGCAGCTCTGAAAGCACGGACTCATCGCCCCACACAGCGATCAGGTCCAAGACTTCCCGATCAGTCCAAGCTGGTGCTCTCTTCCTATTCTGCGATGCCATGGTCACCACGGCTGCAGAGCTCTACATCGTTGCCAGTGCTGCTGTGCTCGCCACAATGTCCAAACAGAAAATGAGATTCAAACTGGCCAGACAGGAAAAGGAATTCAAATTTTCCCAGGGCTTTTCCTGAGTGGCTGGTCAGAGCATCCGAGCTCGGATTGCTGTCCAGAGCGTCCACTGAGTGGTGCACTGTGGGATAGCTCCCGGAGCTATTAGCGTCGAATTCCGTCCACAGTAACACGAATTTGACATGGCCATGTCGAATTTACCGCTACTCCCCTCGTCAGGGAGGAGTACAGAAATCGAATTAAAGAGCCATTTATGTCAAAATAAATAGCTTCGTAATGTGGACGGGTGCAGGGTTAAATCGAGTTAACGCTGCTAAATTCGACATAAAGTCCTAGTGTAGCCCAGGCCTTAGGGTATGTCTACATGGCAATCACAGGAAATGATTGCAGCTCAAGTAGACGTCACCCAGCTAGCTTTAACGTAGCAAGCTTGGGTATCGAAGCAGTGCAGCCACAGCAGCGTATGCTTCTGTATGAGCTGTACAAGCCAGCCCAGAATCCTAGGCTAACCTACACTAAAGAATGCACTGCCACAGTTTCACTGCTCCAGGATCTGAGCTAGCTCGCACAACTGTGCCTACTCACACTGCACTCGCACCCTGTGACTGCAGTATAGACATTACCTTCGTTAACAAAATGAAAGAGCGAGGCGGATATTTTTCTGGTGCACGCAACATCAACAGAATTTTTAACAAGAACAAGTTCCATTGGCAGAATCCTCACTGTGGTTAGTATATGAGCCAAAGAAGATACCGCTTTCCTCTGAAATCCCAGACTGAACTTGTTTCAGTGACAATTAGGAAAAATATCTTCGTACTCAGAGACTGAGTAGATTTGTTCTAGATTCACTGATAACCCATAAAGATGGAATCCCGCATATTCATTTTTACACAGCCACTTTTTAGATTTGGTCTGCACTTGAAGTGCTCTGTCTACAGACAGACACAGAATGGACAATGGATGTATAAACTAAGCTTCCCCAAACTGGTCCACCAATATGTCTCAACTCCGCCTGGAGCAACCACCTCTGGGGATGCTATGGTATTCCAATCTCCATGCTGATTCAGTAACTGGACTCTCTGAGGCTGACTATACAGCACCAACTATTGCCAGTTGCGATGGTGATGTTTGGTGGATTGGACATCTATCTTCTAGAAACTGGGCTCAGACCATACATTCATTTCACACTGGCCAATGAACAATCATGCGATGGTAATGACTTTTCTCACTATGGCCCTACATTGGATTTGAATCCCATGATGCTCTGTGGTCAGGAACTCCCATGATGCAGCACAGCAGCTCAGCAAGAGGGAAGAGACCTTAGTGCACCATGGGAGGGTTGTCAGGTCAGGGAGTCCAGCCTGTAAGGAGAAAGAAGACACGAGGCACCCAAACTACAACTCACAAGAGGCACTGCAACAGTATTTCCAAGTCAAATGTTTTGATTCTTAGCCAAAAGTTTTGGGGGTTAGATTTTTTGCTGAAAAATCGATTTTTTTTTGCTCTGGGGGAAAAAATGGCATTTTCCAACCTGTCCTAGAACATGGTACTGTTCTGGACTGCAATCTGAACTCTGCCATAGCCAAGTTTTATGTAAGTGAATGTACTATGGTTTGTTGAACGTTACATCTAATATAGACACTTTCTCCATGTCTCTAAATTGTGTGCAAAGACAGTGGCATAATAATCCCCAAAGGTTTTTGGCTAGTATCTGGGTAAAGGCTCTGAAGTTGTGGAGTCCACGTCATCCTTTATTTTAAAGCACATAGACCCAGTCATTTGAAAACAAAATAACATGCCAGTAAAAAGCAGCTGGAACTGAGACTAGAGTGAGTGAGTAATTTACAACAAATATTTTCCCTGAGAAGTTTAGCCTCCTTTTCCTCAAACACATTCATTATTCAAAATTATTTTACCTTTTTTAACTCTAAGGATTGATTTGAAGCAGTTCTCTGCAAATATTTGCTCGATTGTATACACTATTCATATTCAGGGATGTCTCAACTTGGGGTTGCACAGATGACAAGTGATAATCACCACTCTGCCCTTACCATATTGCTAATTTGAAGGGGGTATCAATATGGTGCTCTTTCATTTAATTCCTGCCTGGGTAGGAATGGGGGTACCAATATGGAAAAGGTTAATCACTGCACTGATCTGTGATGTTTAGTTTGGATGACTCAGATAAGTCATCTGGTGTTGCTTTTGCTTCTTGAATGGAAGAGTGTGCTGAGACTTCCAGTAAACATGTGAACTACACATTCATTTTCTGCAAATATTCATGTGTGCAAGTTTGAAATTCACTTTCCATGGACATTTCTGCCAGTAAACCTTAATTACACAAACATGACAGAAAGCTCTAGTTTAAGAAATAATAAATCAAAGCTCACCCAGAGAAACACACTGACATATGCTGGGTTTCCCCACCTCTAGGAACAATTATGCCAGAAGTAGGTGATAAAATATTTTCCCATTCTGTGCAATATTATCAAATAAAAAACAATCCTCCTAAAGCATGATCAGCCAATGCTCAGCACTGAATCCTTAGTTTTACTTGCGGTTCAGTTATTAGAGCAGTGGAAACTTTGATTCTCTAAGTTGCAAGTAAATGAACTCACATCATAGCGATGTTATGACCGTTTAATCGTTTTTCCATAAGAAAAGATTAAAATGCCTTAGTTATGCTAGATTAAATGCTCATTCGATAATTGCAATGGACAGTATGCTTTCAGAGTAGGCGAATTAAATTAAAAGAAAGACAACTACAGAAAATGTACTAGTGGTAGAATTAGAGAATGTTTCATCAGTTCCCGATGTCTCTACAGTAATGAATCTGTCAAAAGATAATAATATTTTAGTGAAAGGTGTGATTGGATAAGTCACGTTATTTATTAACTGTTACCCTAAAATATCACTTTTGTCTTATTATTAAAGAATGGTTAGAGAGCTGCCTGGATGCCTGACACAAAGCATTAAAAAATGGATTATGGCTATAACAGGCCTTGGAGTGTATACACTGTGCTGTAAACTCTGTAGTAGAACTTGGTAATACTGTAAACCAGCAGAGACTGGCTCCAAGTTCCGTAGATTGATACAGCAATTCGCCCAGTGTATTTAGATAGTTCCCTGGAGCTATGTTTGTCACAACAGTTTAACCATCCACATCCTTAGCTTCTAAACCTGATTTTCAAAGCATTGCAATTAAATATACTCTTTGTTTATGATGGTTGTGGGGAGGGATTGTGTTATCGAAGGGAGAATATTATAGCAGCAAACACAAGTGAAAAATCTCTCAAAGATCGCAGCAAGCTCCCTGGTATTGCTCCGGCATATACTTTTCATTATGAGCTTGAAGTGAGCTAGCAAAGTGTCTAGTGAAGAATGGATCTTTAAAGACCCAGTATTCAGGCCAACAAGGAGAGAGAAAATACACGCCAGTCCAAGTGTGGCAGACAGTAAAGATCCTGTGATGAAAGGTAAAGAATGAGGATAGTATAGTGCTGGGCATTATACTAAACCCTAAGATAGGCACTGTACATAAAGCATCATCCACACAAAATTCTACTGTCTTTGTTTCTGTAAAAGCATTAGAAATTAAGGGCGGCGGGAAGGGGCGGGGGGAATGTGAACGGTTCAGTCTTCAATGGCATTGTTACAAAGCAAAGTTTGGCAAGAGCAACTTCATATATTTTGCATTTATGTTTTCTGAGCCCAAGATTAGCACTTACAAGTGGGGTTTTGCCAAGCTATGTTGTACTGTAGCAATTACCAGCTACTTATGATAGTCATTCTTTACTGTGGCAGTAAGATCACATCACACTGATAAAGTGCAAGATATGGAGCTGTATACAGAAGGAGCTTTTACGCAAGAAAATATAACAGCCTTTATCTAACTATGTGAGACTGGCTAAAACCATTCCTTGACTTCATTCACAAATTAAATGTAACCAGAATTTGCAGAAGTCATTTCTGATTATGAAAAGATGCAAGGTTTCCAATTATATCAGGAACAGGAACAACTCTTGTAAAATAAGCAATACCTTTTAAAGTGGACCCATTCATTGATAAAAGCACTACTACTTGCTTCAGATGTGAATTGAAATGATCCAAAGTGCTGGACTAAATGTGAATCTTTCACACATTTACAATGCCGCAATCCAGGGCTATGGTAAGTCTGAACTCAGAGGGCACTATCCAGTTGTTGATTTTTTTTCCCCATCGCTGCCAGAAGAACGGCCATTAAAAGCCTTACTTTGGGGAATGACAGTGTAACACTGGAGAATACTGACTGGCAGCATCCCAGAAATGCATTTAAACATATGACGCTTTAGCCAGTCTGGAAGGCTTGAAGGCAAATCAAGCACTATGCGGTAGGATACCTAAAGTAATGACTCCTAGGGATACAGGGAATTTGCACACCACCTCAGCTTCATCTGTGACAGTGGCTCCCTGGCCTGTTCTGCTGTTGTTATGATCCAAGGGATCAAGTATTCAAGGTTGCCTATGAGACAAACATACACACACTTGCGTGCACACTCACCAAATAAGATGTGTGTACATAACTCTCTGGGTCTGCTCTAAGTATTTATTTCAGTTTCATACGATAGTGATATTTTTGGAATAAACGAACTTTACCAAACGTGAGGGATGCTGAAGCTCTAGGCATCTCGGGTAGGGTTTTCAAAAACACTTCTTTTTGGCCTAACTCTGCTCCCATTGAAATCAATGGGAATTTTACCATAGACTTCAATGGGAGCAGAGGCAAGCCAACACTGAAAAACCCAGCCATAAATCTTAAACAATATTTTGCGTATTTAGGCTAAACTTCTCTTGGAGTCACATTCACTGATGGCATGTCCGTTTCCCAATACCTTTTATGAAATCTGAAAGCCAGCCTGGGTTAGGCTTCAGTAAAGACATTACTGCATATTCAGGATTCAGCCAGCCGACTTCATCCACATTCAAATGTTCTTTCACAGAGCAGAGGGACTCTTTTGCCTAAATAGAGCTTTGGCTCTACAATTTTTCATTTAAAAAACAAATTGAAAAAATCCTGGCAAATATTTTTGGGCTGTTTGATTCCTTGGGAGATGATTAGCACGTCAATGAGGGCATTAGAAATAGGCAGCTTCGATGGATTTATGCAAGCATGATCCTGCTCAGATTTCCACGTGATTTAAATGAGACGACGTGCCGCCACAGGCCTCTGCCATTTAAATGATGTCAGTGTGGTAATGCCATCGGGGTAATCATTGAGACATTGCACCTTGAATGATACAGAATTTCCTCCAAGATGAGGACAGGCAGGCAGAAGGTGCTGAAATAAGCCAAGTGTATTGCTTGCTTTCTTCTGCTCCAGAGCTGAATTCTGACTGAGCTCTGTGCCTTTGAGTGAACCGAAACACCTGCAAGGAGAATGGGAGCACGTAGTCAACGTTTCCTGCCTAATTCTGGCTTCCTCCAATCACCACACAGACCATCCACCACAGGAATCTCTGCCTGAGGTGCAGAGATGGTGATCTGCTCAGGTATACCTGCCAATTCAGCAATGGAAATCACACACACACACACACACACACACACACACACTTGCTCCAGGCCAGGTGCAAGGGGGTCACAATAGCACTGTGTACCCATTTGATCGGCCAGAATTTAGCCCATACCTTTCTAAAACAGAGGCCAAAGAATAAAGAAAATAAATAGGATGTTTTAAAATACTTCCGATTCCATAATAAGAGGAACACTATATGCACATCAGCAAAGCTAGAGTTAGTATAACGCCATAAATGCTTCCTACAAAATGGCTGACTACACAAGGGGCAAAGCAGTGGCGAATCAGGTCCACTTATCTGTATTTATACTGAATAAAATATGTATTTGTACATTAGTATGCGCAATAATACATACATTCATCATGAAAGGGCTGGAGTAAGGCACCAGAAACTCCAGATGCTAAAAAAGATTTCCTCCCCAAATACTCAGCAGCAGCAGCAGCAGCAATATAGTCTGCCGGAGGGAGAAGAGTAACTGTCTTCAAAAGGAGACTTGTCTTTCAGGTTGGGTGGTCAGTACTGAGTAGGTATTTCTGTTCTCCTTGGCATCCTAGACATATTTAGAGGATGTAGAATAAGGATCAGTAACCCTATAACTTTTTCTGTACCTTCTGGAATGTAATTTGGTCAAAAGGAGAAAAGGACGTGTTTGCCCTCGATTTCAAAAAACACACTGAGCTTCATCTCCGTACCAACACACATCTGAACAATTTCAGTGCAAAAAGGTCAGAACGCATTGGACAACAGAAGTGCTCATTCAAGATCCATAGAAAACCAAAGGACATGCAAGCATCAATACCAAAGATCAGAATAGGGTTCTTCTAGATCTTTGTTATTTACTGCTGAAATTCTTAGCACTGGTAACAACAATGTACTATAATCTGATAAACAGTACAATTTTTTTCTTTCAAGGTAAGTTTCAAGAAACCCTTGCTAGATTCAGCTAATTAATTTTTGGCCTCTTTAACTACAGGGTATTTGAAGCCACATATTATGAATTATTTTCAGTTGAGATATTAAAATCAGATTACAAGAGAAAAGCCTTGTAAATATTTGCCTTCAAATGAGTCTAAGAATAAATATATATTCAGTAATTCATCCATATTTAGCAGATATTAAAGAGACAAAGCATAGCTTTAAATTCACTTATCATTTGATACAAAGAGGGGGAATATGAAACTTCGCTTGATTAGCTTGTTTCTTCCTATGCTTTGTAATACCTTATTAAAATTTGAACTTTGAAATGGATATTATCAGTCAAATAATGTCACCAGAAATATTTAATCTGTGGTTAGAGCTTTAGTTAATAGAACTTTTATTTGAAGTATTTTATATCCAAAGGGAAAAATAATATAAAGAAAGCCTAGAAATGACTTGGAAGGTTGATTTTCCTTCTGTGATTTCATTTAAAATCCCTACATAACTTGCTGCTCAGAAAAACCCTCTGAATCTATCCCAAATTAGATTTATAAGATCATTGTACTTTCATTAGGGGAAATGTTCCATTTTAGCGTGGGAGGTATTCGGGTCTTGATGCTTTGTATGGTTCAAATGGCACACTGAGTTAAGCAGACAAAGACTATACTGTTGTGTTCAGCTGAGAGAAACTCAAAAGAGCTGGTTCCCCCACCTCCCACTGATAACATTTTAACAATTAAGGAAACCCTGTATCCTATAGAAATTGAACAGGATTCTGATTCTGACCTTGCCCTTGACAAGTCAGTGGAATTAATTAATTTAAGGGAAGTTTATAGAGTTCTGAGATCTTATGCCCAAAATTAAATTAAATATATAATTGGCAACAATACTATTATTATTTTAAAAGAATAAGGATGGATTAGTATAGCCTCCAAAAGGACATCACAAACAAAAATCACTGTTGTGTTTTGGCAATGCAGGAGCTGCGTTTATGAAAACCCGAGTGACTGTCATTCATAGCATTCCGTTTTGTGGCATAGTAATGCCATTGGAAATCAACTCCAGTCCCTGTAAAGTATCTTTTCATCTCCAATGACACTTGCACCAAATACTGCAGAGTGTACCTTGTAAAAAAGATAAGTATGAGAGAGAGAGAAAATCATGAACTCTTGCTGTGCATTGTTGTTTTTCCACTAAAATATACAAGTGGCATCTCTGTCATTTATGAATTTGCATGGATAGATTTCCTCTTGATAAGAGCATTTTAAGCCAGCAATTTTAACGAAAGAAAGAAGCTTCTTGTAGGACACAGTTTAATAAGAACCCCAGTTTCTCAGTGTGAGTTTGTAAAGCAGGTAAAATGTCACTCTTGATTTCACAGGGAATCTGATTTCACAAACTCTCAATATTTTTAAAAGGGTTTTAATAAATTGAATGGCTTCATTCATCAAAGTGTTCTTTAAAGCAATCTTTATGTGTGGGACAACAGAGAGATACTGCATGGAGGCTCAAAAATACTGATGTGCCAGAGTACCTGTTTTTCTATTCATCTGCCTGCCTATGTGTGTGTCTCTCTCACATACACAGATTTTGCATATTTTATATTAAAGAAGTTGCAACTCACAACTGTGAAGGCTAAATGGAATGGTGTAATATGCCACACAGAGATGTTATTTCACTTATTTTCAAGATCTGGAAACCACAATGTAATGTCTAGAATCACTCCTGGAAGAAAATATCAAGCCCAGAGTTCAAAGTCCCTAAGTAAGGGTCAAATCCTTTCCTCCTGTTAGCCTCTGGCTTGGTAAACTGGTCAAACTTTGTTCATACCTGATATATGCAGTATTATCAAACCCAAGCATTCACAAATCACGTCAGGCTCTAAAATGAACGAATCGGCTTTAAACCCTATGATTTAAAATAAATCATAACTTCTGGATCTACTATAGCTCTCCAGGTTTTTGAGCCTTCAAGGGTCACAGTTTTAGGCTTTCCTCCATAATCATGAAGGCTAGAAACTCACTTAAAAAAAAAAAAAAGAGGTTGTCACATAATTTCATGTCTCCAGAAGCTGAGGGGGAGGGGTAAAGGGTTAAGAAAAACACAAAATATTGCAAGGGACTCATGATAAAATCACAAGAGTTGGCAACACAGAAAGGTTTCTCTTGCTGCTTGTACTGATTTATCTGATAACCATTAGGTCAATACACTGAAAATGAATGTTCTCCTCTAATGCCACGGGCAAAAGCAGGTGGCACCACCCTATGGCACGTGCCTTCCTGCTTCCAAAATCCACGGAGAGCCCTTTGCAATAACTCTGAATGTTGGGAACATCCCAAGATAGGAGAGGCCACATGAGCACATGCCATCTATGGTCTGCTTCCCTGGGGGACTTGGAGGATATCCTCGTAGATATTTATTTAGGATGCATTGCTGTTTCAAGCAGCCTTAACTGTCACGCCGTTGCTAACCTTTCCCCTCAGTGATGGGGTCTTTTTACAGGTGGAGGCAAGGAAACCAATGGGAGCACCACTTCTGTCAAGGGAGCGCTATGCATGTGGTGAGCTCTATGGGCGCAAAGGCTGTGGATTCATGGGAATCTCCGGTGTCAGTGGGTTTAGAGAGCTACCTCTGCAAATCAAATAGCAAAAATCAGGAAATTCAAAAGTGAAGGCACCTGTAGTGTTAACTCAGCCACAAAGGCATATGTTTTCTTGTTATGTTGTACCTTCATAGGTTACTGGTTATGTGTAATGCATTCTATACCCTTCAACATACAGAATAGCACAATTTACTTGGCTGCTGGAACATTAACTTTTGCCTTTCCTTACTTCTGCTACTTTAACTGTACACCATTATTGTTGCACGGAACCAAGTTGTCACATTTCATAATGCACTTGATGTATACAATAAGGAAGTCAGCACAATGTCTATGCTGTTTGATCAAGATGATGTGAAAAATCACACCAGTGTGGCAATGGATTAACTTTAAGTTAAAAAAAATATCTCAAAGCAGCCATTGTCAATTAGTCTGAATTTATCAAAACCGATCCAAGTATAACTCACTTTCAAATGCCACCTAGTGACGTAGTGAGGAATTGCAATTTATCATATAATATACACCATTGTTGTCTTTAATGCAGGAATGCCTTAAAGACCATAAAGAAATTACAGGAAGAGATTTTAAAAGTAGATTTCAATGGGACTTGTGTTCCTATAGCCGAAAAGTGCTTTTCAAAATCCCCAGAACAATGACGCTAAAGGAAAGAGTGGCATTATATTTGTATTTACTGAATTTCCTTTCCAACCCTCGTACATTCTACATTTATTTCTTGCTTACACTGCAGTACACAATAAACAACATGAAAAATTGCAAAATAATACACTAGCCTTTTAAAAGATTTTTTTAAATAAATAATCCTTTTTATAGAATCCTCTAATGCACTGCATTCTTGTTAGGATCTAAAAAAAGCAGAGGGCTATATATTCTGGTGGCATTTGTGTATGTCCTTGTGGGCTTGCCCACGGACATAAGCATCCAAGTAGGACTTTCAAGCTGGGCAGCGGCATCCCAAGGTAGATTTTAGACACTTAAAAGTCAGGTGTGGTCAGAACACATCTAATTTATTAGGCACAGGTGGAAACTGGTTCAGAATCAGCTCCCCATTGGCTGATGAGCATGCAGCACAGGTACAAAAAGGGCACGCTGGAATAGGAACCGCTCTGGTTCCTCTTTCTTTCTTTCTTTCTTTCCGTGAATGAGTGAGTGACAACCAGACAGACTGACTAGCTTAGTGACAACCAGACAGACTGACTAACTTAGATGGCGTCAGGAGCTACAGATAGCTCTCAGAGAGTGTTAGGATGGGCAGGATGGGAGACATTAGAGGGGTACAAGGGAGAGAGCTGATGGGATTGAGCGAGGGCAGCAGGATAGAATGGTTGGATGGGTAGGAAGGAAATCAAGTAACAACCCACAAAGCATCCTGAGGAGGAAGAGGAAGGGGAGGAGGTCGTGTACGTATCCCCCAGGTGGGTATCATCTGCTGCTGATAGAGAAAACAGGTTAAGTGAATAAACATACACACAACGATGCTATGTAACGTAAAGTCGAGATGTGTTATAAGTAATGAGGACAGGTGGGGACCGTAATGGGAATTCTGGCTGGAAAGTAGATGAAATAGGAAGGCTGCCCAAGATATCATGGCAAATGATGCACAGCCACGATTGCACTCCTGCTCCTGCGCTTCAGCTTCGCTCTTTGCTGCAGCACAGGCCACAGTTCTGCCTTTTCCGAAAGCAGGTCCACAGAGTCATCCCCAGGGGCCGTCGTGTTAAAACCCCTGAATTTAGGTCTTACACAGCTCCCAGTAACACTCAAAGGGAAAATAGCTCATATTTAATATACAAACAGTAGTGTAGGCAGGTCCGGAGCACAGGGGGAGCGGCGCTATAAAAAGGTGCCTCCCCAGGCTCTCCTTGTACTCACCCGGCTGCGCCTCCGGTGGCGCTCCAGGTCTTCGGCGGCACTTCGGCGGCGGGTCCTCACTCGCTCCGGGTCTTCGGTGGTACCCGCCACCGAAATGCCGCCGAAGACCCAGAGCGCCGCCGGGTGAGTGCAAGAAGCGGCGCTTAAAAAGAAGCTCTGCTAAAAAAAGGCCCCGCTTCTTTTTTAGGGCGCCACTTCTGCTCACAGGGGGAGCAGCCGCTCCCCCTGCTCCCCCCGGCTACGCTACTGTATACAAATTCTACAACAAATTAAGCCCTTCAAATGGTGCTTGAAAAGCTTTTTAAACAAAACCACTTCGCTAGTGAAACTATTCACTTCTTCCACGCAGAGAAGTTTAGCCAAAGGAAACAGACCAGCATTTTGTCTTTTGCATATAGTAAACTTCTAGTTACTCCCATGTCCCAGCGATGTCCTACAATGTTTGGATGGCAAACACTACCGAGAAACGCTTGACATCCAAAATCTTGGAAGTGACATTTTTGATTGCTTCCAAACACTTCTTTTGGTACTAGCTTTTGCAGCTTTTTCTTTCTTAATTAACAAAACCTAAGTTTTAGGTGCCTAAATATGTGGACAGTCTCCCCACGAGGAAGATTATTTCCATCTTGGCTTTCACTGCCACCCACCTCCCAGTGGACGGATTTCATATCCTGCTTTGTTGGAGGCATAGCGGGAAGCAAAAACGAAACTCAGACGTTTGTATCAGTTGAGGTGCTGGGCTGCCAATTGCTGTGAACCCAGAAGCTGTAACTGCACAGCTATTCTTCAAGACACTCCTTACCTTTTGCACAGCATTAGAAGGCACAACCGAAAGCAGCAATTGTGGCATTTGGGGAGATGAAAATACATAATAGGGGATGGCTGGGTGTAAAAGGTTTTATGGAAAAAACTGACTATGAAAGAAGGTTCTGTATCAACATAGACTTGGGCCCAGGGATTGTGGGAATGGGTTTTACCCCACACTGTAGCTACTAGGGCTGTCAAGTGATTAAAAAAATAAATCACAGTTAAGTGCACGATTAATCACACTGTTAAACAATAATAAAATATCATTTATTTAAATATTTTTGGATGTCTTCTATATTTTCAAATATATTGATTTCAATTACAATACAGAATATAAAGTGTACAGGGCTCACTTTATTTTTTATTACAAATATTTGCAATGTAAAACACAAAAGAAATGGTATTGTTCAATTCACCTAAGTACCGTAGTGCAATCTCTTTATCATGAAAGTGCAACTTACAAATGTAGAACTATGTATAAAAATACCCTTCATTCAAAAATAAAACAATGTAAAACATTAGAGCCTACAAATCCAATCAGTCCTACTTCTTGTTCAGCTAATCACTCAGACAAACAAGTTTGTTTACATTTGCAGAACATAATGCTGCCTGCTTCTTGTTTACAATGTCACCTGAAAGTGAGAACAGGTGTTTGCGTGGCACTGTTATAGCCAGCGTCACAAGGTATTTACATGCCAGATGCACTGAAGATTCATATGTCCCTTGATGCATCAACCACCATTCCAGAGGACATGCATCCATGCTGATGACAGGTTCTGCTCAATAACAATCCAAAGCAGTGCGGATCGACACATGTTCATTTTCATTATCTGAGTCAGATGCCACCTACAGAAGATTGATTTTCTTTTTTGGTGCTTTGGATTCTGCAGTTTCCGCATCTGAGTGTTGCTCTTTTAAGACTTCTGAAAGCATGCGCTACACCTCATCCCAGTCAGACTTTGGAAGGCACTTCAGATTCTTAAATCTTGGGTCAAGTGCTATAGCTACCTTTAGAAATTTCACATTGGTATCTTCTTTGCATTTTGTCAAATCTGCAGTGAAAGTGTTCTTAAAACAAACAACATGTGCTGGGTCATCATCTGAGACTGCTATAACATGAAATATATGGCAGAATGCAGCTAAAACAGAGCAAGAGACATACAATTCTCCCCCAAGGAGTTCAGTCACAAATCTAATTAATGCATTATTTTTTAACGCGCATCATCAGCATGGAAGCATGTACCCTGGAATGGTGGCTGAAGCATGAAGAGGTATATGAATCTTTAGTGCATCTGTCATGTAAATATCTTGCGACGGCAGCTACAACTCTGCCGTGCAAATGCCTGTTCTCACTTTCAGGTGACATTGCAATTAAGAAATAGGTAGCATGATCTCCCATAAATGTAAACAAACTTGTTTGTCTAAACGATTGGCTGAAGAAGAAGTAGGACTGAATGGACTTGTAAGCTCTAAAGTTTTACATTTGTTTTGTTTTTGAGTGCAGTTATGTAACAAAAAAACTACGTTTGTAAGTTGCACTTTCATGATAAAGAGATTGCATTACAGTACTTGTATGAGGTGAATAAAAAAAACCATTTCTTTTGTTTATAATTTTTACAGAAAAAATATTTGTAATAAAAAATAATATAAAGTGAGCACTGAACACTTTATATTCTGTGTTGTAATTGAAATCAATATATTTGAAAATGTAGAAAAACATCCAAAATATTTAATAAAATTTCAATTGGTATTCTATTGTTTAACAGTGCAATTAATCGTGATTCCTTTTTTTTAGTTAATCGTGTGAGTTAACTGCGATTAATCGACAGCCCTAGTAGTTACCATTTCTATCAACCTGTTTTACCCGTGAGACTGATGTGTTATCTTACATGTGCACCTCTTCTGTCATATCATGTTAAGTATGGTATAATTGTAGTCTATTAGACTGCTAGAACCAAAAAGTGATAGTGCATGACAGCACCTGTCAGCATGTCACACAAAAAAGCATCAAATGTTGAATTACACTAGTTTCATATCACATTAATGTGGCAACTCTTTATGCCCAGTCACATGGGGACAGCGAGTGCTTAATTTGCGCCGGGGCTCAATTTGTGCCTCTAGGCTTGGCAGGTCGTAGCTCCAACACCTCTGGGCATCCCATGTCAGTTACCAGTTCTGGGGTGGGCAGCAGGAGGCTCATACTGGCCGCAGAGCATCTTTTCTGCGCTGGGGCTGCAGCCGCTTTGCCCACAAGTTCCAGCGCCGCCCCCTCGCCTGCACCCCCAGTGCAAGGCCAGCAGCGCGCTGAGCCTGCCCAATGCCCAGTGGCTAAATCAGCACAAGCTGAGCTCCCACATCCTGGGCAGCGAGTCCTTTGGGGCCGGGGACACCACCCCCCAGCAGCACTTCCGCCAGCGCCCTCTTACCTTACTGGGGGGCTCCCGTGAGGAGGCCTCTGCCCTCTGGGGGGCCCAGGAGAGGCAGAGACTCCCCAGTGCTGTCAGGGAGGAAAGAGGTGAGGTGCCAGGGACTGGGGAGGTGATCATGCAGCCGGGGCACAGTGTGGGGCAGGGGGAGCTGGACACCAGGGCAGGGAAGCTCCGGGAGGCAGCTGGGCACTGTGGGCATGGCCACGCTGGGGGAGGCAAAGCAGGAGCATGGAACAGTCAGAGCAGGGCGCACAAGATGCACTCTGGCCGGGAGGCACTGACCAGTGCTTAATTTGTGTCAGGGCTGAGCTCCAGCACCTCTAAGCTTAGCAATTCATAGCACCAGTGCCTCTGGGCTTGCAATAAAAAAATTGCTTGAGAGCGACACCTAATTGTTTGAGCCCCGGCATCTCTCTCATTACAAATTAAGCACTGGCGCTGACCCCCCATGGTGCCAGTGATCCTGGCTGCTGCAGCCTCCAGCAATAGCCGTGCTCAGCATGGTGTGTGTGGGGGGGTGTGCTGCCTCCCCAGCCTCCTGCTGGGCACCTGCACCAGGAGGAGGTGAGAGCTGGTCCTGTACCCTCTTGCACAGGGGTGGAGTGCTCTTCCCCTCCAGGGGATTCCAGCTCGGCAGGGGCCCTGATCCAGGCTGAGAGCAGAGCGATCTGGGTTCAGGTGGAGGGGCCCGCAGCCCCTTTGTTCAGAAGCGATGGATCAGGCAGGGTGGAGAATTCACACACATATCCCCACCGGCATTGAGAGAGTGATGGGGATGGGTGTGGTTGGGGAGCAGGGTTACTCTCCTGTGTCCCCTACACCCCATTTGGAATCTAAAGCACCAGGCCCCTGCCCCAGGACAATCGCACAGGGCGTAGAGTAGTCCGGGGTGGGTGTTTGTGATGGGGTGTAGGTTGGGAGGGGTATGGGGGATAGGCTGGGCTGGGAGTGCGTGTGGGATGGGGGAAGTGTATGGGGGTTAGGTGGGGATGGGGTATGTGTGGGGTGTGCAGGATGGAGGGTGAATGAGGGATAGGCCGGGCTGGGAGTGCATGCGGGATGGGGGAGGTGTATGGAGGTTAGGTGGATATGGGGTATGTGCGGGGTGTTCAGGATGGGGTGTGCATGGGGGATAGGCAGGGTTGGGTGTATGGGTTGTGAAGGATATTTATTAATTTACACTTGCCCATAACAGAATTTCAGGCATTCTATTATGAATATATTCCCTTTTTTTTTCTACACAGTATGGTCTTTGTCATGGAGAAACATGAGTCTCGCTCCCAAGTCCTTATACAAAACTAGTTTGTCATTTTATTGCAGCATCGGTACACAGGGGGTGACTAATGTGGACAAAATTTTGAACCCATTAAAAATCAAGAGGAGTTTTGTCATTAACTTCAGTGGGACCCAGACTTCACAGGTTGAGTCACCCTGCAAATCATCCAGAGAGAGAGAGATTACCAGCTGAACCAAAAGAAAAGAAAATCTAACAAAGTATGTGTCACGGTAGCCAGCTTCTT
The DNA here is from genome assembly GCA_037349315.1 of Chelydra serpentina. Classification (NCBI taxonomy): domain Eukaryota; kingdom Metazoa; phylum Chordata; order Testudines; family Chelydridae; genus Chelydra; species Chelydra serpentina. Next base: position 112,990,269 of record JBAIAC010000004.1, read on the forward strand.
CACATCCAGAGCTGACAGCACCAAGTAGTTTTAATTTTGGCTGGAAGTTTAGGCCTCATATTTGTAGATAGCTCCACAAGTGCAAACCCTTACTCCTGTGCTGAATCCTAGTAAAGCCAACAAACGATGAGATAAAGTAAGCTTCTATGCTTGTAGAGCTCTTAGCTGGATAAAAGTCTTAATGAACTTGGACCCAGATCCTCCAAACTATTTAGTCTCCTTCTAGGTTAACTGCCGAACACCCTCAGTCTTGTTATGCAGTGCTCTGGCCTAAAGGTTGGCTCCATACTCAATAATAGGGTCCCTTCCTGGCAGGATGTGATAGCTGTGTATTGTGATGATGGTCATGTTAGACTATTTCGTTCCCTACTTTATGATGGTTATAAACAACTGAGATAATATGAGAAAAAATCATTCATTCTCTAACTTTCTAAGTATAAGATAAAGCAGTATGTGCAAAATATCCCCCGACAGGTTTATAGAGTTTAAGTATATTTATAAGAGAAGAAAATCCTTTTGATATACTGGAAAAATATGCATTAGGGAAGAATCTGATACTAACTAAAAATGTTCACTAAATCCTCAGCTAAATCTATGTCGAGAAGAAGTCTTGTCAAGTACCTCTCCCACAGTCTGAGGTCATCTTTGAGACATCCTTTTGGTGCTTTGTCAGACTCTTGGGGGAATTCACAGTGCTCCTCCTCTAATCGTTCAGGTATCACAGGAAGAAGAGGCATAGTTTGAAACCCCAACCTGTTCAGGATATATCAGTTTTCCCTACTTATCTCTTCCATCACCTATTGAGTAAAAGCTAACTAGCTATGCTGTGTGGCATCCAGCTCCAAGCTACATCCTACAGTCAAGCCAACCAAAGAAAACCAGGAAGTAGCCCATAACTCTAGGAATGTGCATTCCTAGGTTGCTGCAGAAGTGATGACCATCCAACCTGCGTGTATATTACTTGGACTCCAGGGAATCTGCCAGAACACTGATATCACATACATATTTTTATTCTATTGCAGGTCTCAATATTGTTAACAGCTGAAACTCAGAATAATGTTTGTTTTTGATGGATTTCTTGTGAATAACCACTTTCATTATTGGGCTAGTTCAGCACATAGTTAAATACATTCATACAATAAATTAGTCAGGACTTTTTCCTAATCCTCAAATTTTATTCCAGTGCACCAGATAAATGGGGATAGAATTAGGCCCTATATGTGCAACATGGGTGAGTCACAGTTCCCATAATAACATTAACGTTTCCTTAGCTTGACTTTCCTCCTTCAAATCCCTCCCACATTCAGGGCCAGTGCAAGGAAGTTTCCCGCCCTAGGCGAAACTTCCTTGCACCAGCCCTGCGCCCCCCTACCCAAGTGCTGCCCCCCCAGCCAGCTCCCCCGCCCGCGGGAGCTCAGCCTCCCCCCAGCAATGCCGCCCCACCCCAGCCAGGTCCCCCGCCCGCGGGGGCTCAGCCTCCCCCCACCCGCGGGCGCTCAGCCCCCCACCACCACCACCCGCGGGCCACAGGAGCTGAGCGAAGAGCCGGGGGCATGGGGGTGGCTCGCGGCGGCTGCCCCACTGCTCACCGCTCAGCAGCTGAGTGGGGAGCCAGGAGGCAGATGCCTGTCGCCCCCCAAATTTTGGTGCCCTAGGCGACCGCCTAGGGTCGCCTAGTGGGCGTGCCGGCTCTGCCCACATCTGCAATGATTCCTACAAGAAATGGATGAACCAGTGATGGGTAGGTTCAGAGGCAGTCAAGGCTAGTTTGAGGGGCAGTTGGGGATAGCTTATTTATTCATGAGGAAAACCCTTTAAAATGAATTGGAGCCATCAACCCCTGCACACAGATAGCCGTTTCCCGTGTAATCACATTATTTTCTTAATTCTTGCCCTCTTCCCTCCTAGCATTTGTTACATTCACTTGTGTCTTGTCCTAATGGGCAGAAAATTTGCCTTCGTGTGTGTTTGCACAGTGCCTAGCACAATGGGGCGACCACTCAGGATTGGGGAGGGTGGGACCTTGGCCACTACAAATTATTTGTCCTTATTAAAATTGACACCTTAACATGACATTCACATAAGCCTTTGTATTGTGTCCCTCTACTAATGTGCATATATATTTATTAGGTCATTCGAAAATGTCTCAAGTTTTAACTGTCTTTTCGTGCTCTATTTTTAAAATTATTTTTTTAAAGATAAACAGAGATGTGGGACCAGTTTCTGGTGTCAACTTACACCAAATTCTATTTCAGTGAAGTTATACCTGACTTACACTGGTGTACCTGAGAGATCTCTATGGGCCAGGTTCAAAGAATTATGCCCCCTAAATAACAGTATCTCTGCTGTGCTGTAACAGTGGCTTTTTGCCACTAAACCAAATAGTCATTTCACCTTGTTCAGTACAAAAGCAAATCTACTGCCAAAATCCTCGTCTAGCAATTAGAAATAAAGGACAACAATAGTCCCTAAATTATACTTCATCAGCCAAATATAGATAGTTTGGTTCTTCTAATGGTTTATAATGTTCTTATGAAGATTTTATTGCTTCCACTCCGTCCTCCACATTTCAATGCCCTTGTCACAAACGTCTTCAGACAATCCCATGTGCAGGCTAAACAGCAAACATCCCACCTACGAAAGAGGACCCAATGGCAGCAATCACAGCCACCCCTCTTCAGTTTGGGAAATGTCTGCATTGTATAGTCTACAAATATAGGGCTCAGTATTATGACTCTCTATGCAGACAGGGCAGAACCTCTAAGCCAGGCTATTGCACATTATTTCTTGTACTGAGACACCGAGTTGTGTTGAGTAAAAACTACACTAACTAGCTGCGGTAGCATCCCCAAAGCCCATGTGCTGAAACAAGTTATTTTGATAATGCAGGGCACAAAGGAATATGCCAGGCTGGAGAATTGGTGTTTCCTCTCTTGCGCTCCCTCCATCCCTCCCTCCTGCTTTCCATCCTGTGTCATCCTACAAGTGCATGTTGTTGTCTAGGACCATTATTCAAAGCTCTCTGCCACAGTAACAGGACTTGTGAAGCAAGTAATGGCAGGAGTCCCCAAAGGAGGCTATGGCAAGGCCAGATTCGGAGGCTCAGGCTCAGATCCTCAATGGTATTTAGAAGATCAATGCTTTTTGTGGGTTCAGTTTTACTTCAAAGGTTCACATGTAACCCAAATGGCACGAACTTGGCCCGGGTCTCTGGCTCTGTTCCTTTCATGCAAGATCACAGGCAGTAAGCTCCAATAAACACACCGGCAAAATCTGTAAACCACACAGGTAACTCCTGTGTTTACCCAGAGCCCCCTGCTCTGGTTTCTAATCAGCTCAATGCCCCAGCATCTTTTTGTTCCCCGAGAGTAACCTAGTCTAAATTGACTCAACTGCACCCCCTATGTTCCCAGCTGCGCATTCTTCCCTGAGCTGCCTCTGAATTCTGACAGGAATTTAACCTCCCGACTCCAGGTTGCTGATTGACTTTGTGGGGCTTCCTTCTAGGGCACCTCTGGGGTGGAGTGCTGCAAGGCTGCATGGTTCACCCAGGAGCATCAAATAACCTGAATACCCAATTGCAATGTATAATCTATCCACCTGTATCTCCCATATCCCCATGGCACATCACACTGTGAACAAGGGCCTATGGAAAGATATACTCTCCCTATCAAATGATTCCTTACACAGATACTGTGCGGTGGATATGTACAGCTTCCCCCAGTACTCTGATCAGCTGCTCATCCTGCAATGTGTATACCTTGCAGTTCTACACTAGTAGTTGCAGAGTGTCTGTCTGTGCACTGTGCACGCTAACCAGGAGCGACTGCTTGCTCGGTGTGTACTTATTAATTTACTAACAGCAAATGACTAACTGGTGATTGGATTCTTTTTGTATCACATGCAGCTGAACTTTGATGACCCAAGCCCTCCCATGCTGTGTAAAGCTGCAGCATTGGTTTCTTGGACTTTTCTACTGAGATAGAGTATGACTTACTCCTTCGCTCTACCTAGTTGGAGCACCTTGCAGAAGATTTATTCACTCCACAATACCAAATTCAGCCCATAATTTGAAAAGGATGCTTTGGGAATAGCTTTCTTCCCCTAGGCTGAATCTCTAAAGCAATCTTTACATAGGCTCTTTAAAGCAAGATACCACTCAGATTTGCCAATTGACACATTCAGCCACAGTGTGCTCTCAGTTCTGCTAACGTCCATGGGATTGATGAGAACTGATCTTAGCCCTTTACTTCCAGTTCCCTGTACCAGAGCAGCTTACGAGCTCACTAGAAAGCATGAGGGAAATGACATAGACTTGTGTAATGCTTGATGTTGATTTCAGCTACATTTGAGCTCACTATAGAAGAGCTTCACAGTTTAATTAGGATAGCTCACATCCAGCAACTACAAGATAAACAGAAAATTACCATTTAGAGATGCATTTCTCCTAACACTAGCTCCAGGAGGGGTGGAAGAGAGATCAATTATAGACCTACAGTACCAGAAAACTGCACGTGAAACGACTGAATTTCTTAATATATTTTCTTTACCTTCGAGCAAGTCACGTACCCTCCTCCATGTACACAGAGGAGCCTGGATAAAATGGAACCCTTATGGCTTCTCGGCATGGGCAGGATTCTGGAAGGCTGGGCGGGGGCCCACATATCCTGGAATGGTACACAACTCTATCGGGGTTCTTTGTGCCCCAGTGCACAGACTAGGTGTCATTGGGGGATGGGTTGGCAAGTCGATCTGGGGAGTGTAGGTTACTGCCAGAGCCCACCAAATCTTTCACTGCTAACAAAATACTAATAAGATTTGGTGCTTCTTCTTTTTTTGCAAAGGGTCTGAAACACGATCCTGATATTCTCAACTGGTGCTTCACATCCATTCTCTGCTCATGGCCTCATTCCACTGCAGATATTCCTGAATGTTTTGGGGCCAATGGCAAATTGTTCATTGTTGGCACACCTCCCAGTATTCAATAATGAGGTTATGTTACTATTGATTGCTGAAATCACATGGTGTGTTCTTCTGTCCCTCTCATTGGATGACCTAATATTTAGGGACAAGAGGAGTTCCTGAAGAAAATGCTGGGGCGCTCACTCTCAGGGAGAATGTGGGAGCACTTCAGGGAGAGAGCTGTGGTAAGTGGGCAGTGAAACAGTGTTCCTGTTCTCTCTTGTACACAAAAGGGGGTTATATTTGTCTACGTGCATGCACCCTACATTTAAAAATAGCTGTGTTCCTTCCTGACTAAGGGAGGGCGCAAGATAAATGCCAGATTTATTGTCTGCTTAGCAGACTTCATATTTGATTCTTTCTTGACATATCATTGCAAGTAATATGATCTCCCGTCCCCCCTAATTGGAGCTACTGTTTGCTGGCCCTCTATTTGCCTGGATGATGGCAGCAGAGTTGATGGGCCTCCTCCCTGCCAACAGCCTTCCCAGCATTGTAGCAGCAGGTCACTCTCCAGGCTCATGACCATATGCACAGCCCTGTGCCATGTGCAGAGATGGCTCCACAGGGCAGTTTTCTTCGGGATCTGATTTTCCCTCCCCATCACCTTGGTATGTGTTCTCACTGAAGGCACATTGCTACATGTTCTGGGCCTGAAACACATGCAAAACGTTTCCAGACAAGTGTCCTTTCTGCTCCTCAAACATCCCCCTCCTTAGCCCCTCTTTTCTCCCTCTTCTCCCCGCTGCTGCTCTCTCTGATACTGTTTGAGAGAGCCAGTGATTTAAAACTCTCCCCTTGCCTCCTAACATCCTCACAGCTGAGCACACAAAGCCAGTATATGGAAGGGAGAGTGTACTAGCACTACTGACAAAGGGGCCCATAATCATGGGTGAGTTCTGGTATTTGCACAAATTAAAACTCCTCCTCCAAACATAGGCGCCAACAAAAATTGGCCATCCAAATGTTTGTGCAAAGGGAATAAAAAGGGCAGAAACGTGACCGAATGGAATCACTAGCCAGCTTTAGCAAACACACTTGCTAATTAATTTTTTCCATTGTTTGCCCAGATTTGTATGTAACTGAGACCAGAATTGGGCTTATCAGTAATTACCAAAAATTCTGAAATTTTACCTGTCAGCATATTGTGTTACTAGCTAGTGTACTGATCTGTGAACTGTGTATCTCTTAGTCATTTCTAAGAAATATTTTAAAACTCAGCACTCGTATTTACTGTTGTTGTCTTTGTAAAAGGGGGTGAAAATTACTTATGTATCAGATCTCATTATGAAAGTTTTTCAAATGTAATGGCCTGTTATCTTCATGGCTCTGTCAGTGTACGCTCTGGCTGCAGTTAGGGCTCATAATCTGTGGTTTGGAAATCAGTTCACAAGGACTTGAAATACATTTCCCCATTCCACAGTGACACCTGCTGGGAAGAACTGAGCTGATCAGAGACAGGATCCCCTGCTGCTTAGCTTGGCAGGGGCTGTGGAGTGCAAAATGAAGAGTCTATGGCAATCAGGCAGATTGATTCTCCGCCTTTTCTTCCAGATTTAGCTCTTCTCTTATCACAAGGAAAACGGATCTATGCCAGCATGATTAATACCCAGAAACTCTTTGCACAACTCCACAGTCCTCGAAAGCAGCACTAGTATTTCAACCAGAGACCTGAAGGAGAAAAGAGTCTAATAGATCAGATGGATTGTTCAAACTCATGGGCCAAATTCATCCCAGGTGTCAATGTGGTTAAAGCAGGGATGAATTTGCCCCCACTGTGTCCAAACTCATGACATTGTGTTTTGTGTTACGTTCCCGTGTCATGTGCCTTTAGCCACTGCTCTTATTCAATCTTTGGCTCCCAGATACCAGCATGTCTGGCCCCAGAAATGTTTTCTGCATAAAGGACTGCAATATTATAATGTACACAATAACAAGGGAAATTGAAAAATCCCACCATAATTGAGGGGAAAGATAACTTTGGAAGAAAAGTGCTAAAACATTTTATAAATAAATGACAAACACCAGAATATTAGGCAGGATAGTGAGTTATATAACGTATCACACTTTAACGGTGTGGAGTTCATACAATGTCATATCTAGAAAAATGTTGGAAGAACTGAGGGATTATAAGGAGAGAATTTCTAAAATTGGAAGCCTCTTATTAGAGCGTTAACTCCCCCTGTTGCTGGGAATATTCTTTTCGGCTGAAGGACAGAAATCCCTTTTGATTGCTGTGAAAGATCTTTGAGCTGTACACTACCTAGGAAATGCTCAGCTCCTTTAATTGGTAGTTTGGCTTTTTCCTGCTCCTCCTCATTTTAGCTCTTCAGTGAGCCCAAAACATCTTAACGATAACAGGGTCATTTCCAAACCCCTCCAGTCGATTTCCTTTTTCTCTTCAAGGCACTACCAGCTTCCGTGACCATGTCCCTTGTTTGACCTGGATGCTTCCTGCTGTTTGTTTTGGTTCCAGTGCCGGCCTGAAGGTCCTAGAAATTGGACCACAGGCCATTTGATGAACAATGGGAGCCTTTATGCCAAGAAAGTCTTAAAACTTCCCACAGTGGTGGCTCTCGGGGCCCATATTCTTTAATCCTCCAACTTCTGATGGAAATGTGCTATTTGTGATGACTCTGATGAGACTCCACCAACTGGGGAAAATCTCAACCAAAGATAAGGACATTTGAAAAGAAAATAGAGCATATTTTAATCAAAAAAGCTCTAGCTTTCTTTTTCTTTTTAAGTAGCTCATCAGTGAGATTTTGTCACAGACCCATTAGGATTTTCAGCAAAAAGCTTCCTTTACAAATGAAATGAAGCCCTCTGGTGGCAGATAGCAACATTGCAGCACACATTTTTATTCCTTTTCTGGGCCCTGAGAGAAAAAAACAACACACGTCTTTCGTTCTCTCCAAACTAAGGAAGCTGAATTTGGATTTCACTGTAAATCAGCCTAAATTGAATTTCCCTCTTTTCTTCTATTCCATAGAACAATTCTGTGCTCATTTCCCTATATGTTTGCAAAAACCCTAGTACTTCTGCTTTATCATGGACTGCGTTTTGGTTCATCATAAAACTAGCTTCAAGAGAATCGGTCTCAAATACTCCACCTCTCTACAGAGAAATTTCTGCCTCCATTTGATGAGTCAGAATAGTGTCTCACTGATAGTTGCATACATAGACTGACAATATTTCTATCTTGCTTCAGAGTATGATATATTTTATATAGATTTCTCATGTATGTTACACATATCAACTATGAGTGTAGATGTATGAAATAGATACTGTAGTTCATCTTACACAAATAAAGTTGCATGTGTGTATACTTATACATAGAACAGAGAGTTTAGTTTCCAAAACCTCATGTTCTAAGGATCAAAAGTTCAGAAATTCATGTGGTATAAGTGCTCCTTTTAGACTTTAACTATATCTCTCAAATTGCTTGCCAGCAATATCTTGGTGCAGAGACTTGTAGGATGAAAAAGTCAGCATGGGTTAAATCCTCTTGTTAAATTGCTGCCTTATTTCTCCTTCACTGCTCTGACACACCCTCGTGTGCAGCTGTTTGGATGATAAACTTAATATCGCTATGCACTAGGTACTACACTAGTAACAGAGTCAATGAACCTACAACATGACTGGTCAGAGAGTATGTGTTCAAAAGACATAGATGCCAGACTCTGGAGAATTATTTTTTTATCTGTGGTTCCTGTTTGGTCTAACTCATGAACTAAATTTCCCCTCTTTCTGAGTGTATGCGACTCCCTGTAAAATTAATGATTACACTCTAATAACATTAGTTTCAGAGTAGCAGCCGTGTTAGTCTGTGTCAGCAAAAAGAACAGGATTACTTGTGGCACTTTAGAGACTAACAGATTTATTTCAGTATAAGCTTTCATGAGTTAGAACCCACTTCATCAAACGCATGGAATGGAACATACAGTGAGCAGATATTTATACATTCAGAGAAAAATGAAAAGGTGGAAGTGCCTATACCAACTTTAAGAGGCTAATTAATTAAGAGGAATCATATCAGCAGGGGGGAAAAAACTTTTGAAGTGATAATCAAGATGGCCCATTGCGGACAGTTGACACAAAGGTGTGACTGAGGATAGTTAACTTAAGGGAAATAGATTCAATTAACAAGAAGAGAATATATACCATACTCTCCAAAGCACTAAATGATGGGTAGAGTATTCATATCATTTCCTTCTACTGAACAGAACTAGAGCTGTTTATATGTTTGGGCCAAATCCTTCACTCATACTATTCAGCCCCACTGAAGTGAATGGCTGTAACTGGGAGCAGAATTATTTTACTTGGTGGCTGTCCCAGTAATCTGATAGCCTCAATTCCAAGGTAGATTTTCATTTAGCTGAAGTAACAGAGGTCTATAGTTCTTGAGTTCAGGTGCTCACGCAGCAGCAATATGTGTGGTCTAGCTGATGACCATATTGTATGTATTGGTGTATGGGCATAGATTTGCAACACTGTTTTCTAACAAACTTAGGGGTTGCATAAATGTCATGGAACTACTTTGTTCTTCGCTGTGTGGTTAGTTTATGGGGATGCTAATTTTCTTATGCTTTGTGTCATATATTTTCAGACAAAAGGGGTGTAACTTTTTCTCTCCACTTGTTAGCAGTGGGCCATAGAACACATACTCTAAAGCTCTTTGGATCAAGTCAGGCGAGTTAACTTGAATGGGTTTTACTGAAAGAAAAATATATTATGTATTATTTGTACTACTGTCGCAGCTAGAAGCCCTGAACATGGACAAGAACCGCATTGTGCTAGGACCTTTACAAACACAGAACAAAAAGACAGCCCCTGACGCAAGGAGCTTACAATCTATGTATAAGACAAGAAACAAGATGGATACAGATACACAGGGAGCAAGTAAACAATGAGACACTATTGGTTGGCCTGGAAGGCAGCAGACTCAGTACACCAGCAACCTAACCATTCTCAAAACTTGCCCCATCATGTTTAATTTGAGAATGGGGGCCAAAACTAACAGGGAAATACAATCTTTAAGACCAGCATCCATGTGCAAAGCCACCTCTGGAGGAAAAAAGCTGAGTTTAAACATAGATGAAAGTGGTTTAAGAGATCTGAAAAGTGTCATTCTACCATGCAACAGTTTCAGCATGGTTCTCCAAGGATACCACTCTGGATTTGCCTGTATTGTATTACATTTGCTTATTAACTCTTATGTTCCTTAACCAGTGTATAACATAAGGGCTTGTCTACACTTGAAATGCTGTAGCACTTCAGTGTAGACCAGGCCTGCACAACATGCGGCCCGGGGGCCGCATGCGGCCCACGTGGGCTCACTGTGCGGCCCGCGGGGGGGTGAGTAGGTGGGCTCACTGTGCGGCACGTGAGTGGTGAGTAGGCAAGCGGCGGGATGGGGCAAGCCAAAGGCCGGCGGGTGGACGGAGTGGTAAAGAGGCCAGTGGCAGGCTGGGGAGTGAGGGGGAGCCAGCGGCAGGGGGCGGGGGCAGCGGCAGAAGGTAAGAAGCCAGCAGCCGGCAGGCAGGTGAGCTGGCAGCAGAGGGGCTGAGGAGGTGAGCGGGCGGCGGAGGGTGAGCAGGCGATCCAGGGGAGTGAGGGGATGACGAGCCGAGTGGGCGGGCAGTGGTGGTGAGGCTTTATACTTGGGGGGCGGGGGTGAGGAGGCGAGCAGCGAGTCGGTGGCTGGAGGGGGGCAAATCTCCCAGATGCAAAATCTGGGACTGTGTCCGTTGGTCCTTTTTGCTGCTTGTCTCTGGGCTGGGGGTTGCCCCAATGCTGCAAAGAGGGTGTTCCCAAAGGAAGGTGCTTGCTTCTAATCCCTGAGGCCGTCAGTATGTCTGCTCTTCTCTAGTCAGCCCACTTGACAAGTTCAATTGTCCTTGGTCTGGCTCCCATCCCCTCTTCAAGGGTTGCAGCTGTTTGGAGGTGCCTGCCTTCCACGCCTTCCTCATTCACACCTCATTCATTCAACAGGGCAATTGAATACAAAGTGGGGGGAAGTTCTTATTCTACTTCTAGCAAAAAGACATTTTTCTTTTACCTTAATTATACTACTTTAGGGGCCCGCTATAACATATTACCAAGGTTCAATACCAAGTCATATAAAAGTTCAGTACCAAGTCATATAAAAGTTATACAAAAATGCATAATGCAGAGATTTAATTACAACTGCATTGATTGACTGTTGTGTGCAGTAATATAGTGACCCCTGGGCGGGTGAAGAGGGGGGTGATGATGGGGCCGAGCGGGGAGGGGGCGGGTCCTATTTTATTGCTGTGATCGGGTCACCCTATGCACGCTGTTTCTTTCCCCCTCTACAGGCTTCCACACCCCAGCGCTGGGGAAGGAGGGGTTGTTTCCATGGGGCGGGTGGCGCGGGTGGGGGGGGTGTTTCTGCGGGCCCGGGCAGCGCTGGGCGGAGGGTGCTTCAGCGGGGCTGGGGGGTTTCGTCCCTCAGCTGTTTTCTTTGGAGTAATATGGCCCTCGCTCTTTACTAGTTGTGCAGGCCTGGTGTAGACAATCACTACGGCAATGGGAGGGGTTCTCCCATTGCTACAGTTAATCCACATCCACGAGTGGTGGTAGTTAGGTCGACAGAAGAATTATTTCATTAACCTAGCACTGTTCACACCAGGGTTGAGGTCAGCTGAACTACCTTGCTCAGGGGTGTGGATTTTTCACACCTCTGAGCGACATAGCTGTGTCGACTTAACTTTTGAGTGTAGACGTAGTCTAAGAAAATGAGAAAAAAGACCCTCTGGCATAACTGATCCTTCAAGTTTGTTTGTCAGATCCTCTACCTTGCTATACGTTTCTCCAAAAAAGAAAAAGAACCTATTAAGAAGTTGAAATTTGTGTAACAATACTTATTTTGTTTTCAGGCACTTTTCTGTTCAAAAGAAGCCAGACACAACTTTTGCATAATTGTTGTTGGCGTCCGTTAGTCTCGAGAGACGACGGATATGCGCCCATGGGGAATGTTTAGTTGATGGTTGTGCAGCGTCTGTTGTGGCTGTGAAGCCCCTCACGAGAGTGGCAGTCTCGATTGCATTTGCTGCATTTGAAGGCGGTGTCAGCTATGGGTTGGAGCCGCTGCTTCCTTTTTCGTTGAACCCGCTTTTCCTCGGCAAGCTGCCGCAGCTTGTCTTCACCAGTTTTCAATCCAGTGGTCAGAGCATGTCTCCAACTGCATCTGTCCTGGGCGAGCTCTTCCCAGCTGTTGATGTCGATTTGAACAGTCTTCAGGTCCCTCTTACAAACATCCTTGAAGCGAAGGTGGGGCCGTCCTGTAGCTCTGTTTCCGGAGGCAAGTTCGGCATACAACAGGTCTTTGGGGATCAGTCCATCTTCCATGTGACTTAGATGGCCAAGCCATCTGAGGCGGCGTTGACGGAGGAGAGTGAACATGCTGGAGATCTTGGCACGTTCCAGCACCTCACTGTTCGTTATTCGATCACTCCAAGTGATCCCGAGTATGTGACGGAGGCAGCACATGTGGAAGGTGTTCAGTCTCTTTTCTTGCAAAGCGTAGAGGGTCCAAGTTTCTCTGGCGTAGAGAAGAGTGTTTAACACACATGCACGGTACACAGCAACCTTTGTGTTGATGGTCAGCATGTTGTTGTTCCATACTCTCTGTGACAATCTGGCCAAAATTGTGAAGGCCTTGCTGATTCTATGGTTGATCTCAGGGTCCAGTGAGAGGTTGTCCAAGGTAGGTGAACTGACTGACCACCTCTAGCACATAGTCATTGATGGCAATGCTTGGATGTTCTGCATCCTGGGCCATAACTTTGGTCTTCTGAAGACTGATTGTCAACCCGAACTCTTCGCAAGCTCTGGAAAAGCGGTCAATCAGATGCTGGAGATCGGTTTCTGTGTGGGTGGCCAGGGCAGCATCGTCTGCAAACAGCATGTCTCTAATTGTTGCTTCCCGTACCTTGCTTTTGGCCTTTAGTCGAGCCAGATTGAAAAGTCTCCCGTCAGACCGGGTGTGGAGATAGACTCCCTCTGTGGAATTTCCAAAGGCACGTTTCAGCAATGCTGCAAAGAAGATGCCGAAGAGTGTGGGAGCAAGAACGCAGCCTTGTTTTACTCCACTGTGGATGTCGAAGGCATCGGAGGACGAGCCATCATACAGTACTGTGCCTTTCATGTTGTCGTGAAAAGACTGGATCATGCTCAGCAGCTTCGGTGGGCAGCCAACCTTTACCAGGATCTTGAACAGCCCATCTCTGTTCACAAGGTCGAAAGCTTTGGTCAGGTCTATGAAGGCAAGGAATAGCGGCTTGTGCTGTTCTCTGCATTTCTCTTGCAGCTGCCTTAAGGAGAAAACCATGTCGGTTGTGGATCTCCCTGCTCGGAACCCGCACTGTGACTCTGGGTAAACTCTATCAGCAAGCTTCTGCAGTCTATTCAGGATCACGCGTGCAAAGACTTTACCCACAACACTCAGGAGCGATAAGCAATATGGAACTTTTGCATAATAACTAAGAAATATTCTAATAAGGCCAGATTGTGAACCACTTACTCACAATAGTAAGTAGTTACCCAAATAGTCTAATTGATTTTTCTGGGACTACATGGTTGAGTAATTGTTTAGTATGTTGAGTAAAGGATTCACAGTCTGGCTCTTACGATTTTATAGCCTATTTCTGCTATTCTTACTTACACTGATTTCAATGGGATTATTCATAAAATAAGGCACCACCCAATATGATTAAGATGGGCAAAATCTGGAGCAATAGTCCATTTTCTTTCTGTGACAGTGGCCAGAGCCAGGTGCTTCAGATGAAGTATGAACATTATGAAATAGTCTATAGGAATTTTGTTAGGAGCTAAATAATAAACATACACCTACATTCTTAAAGTACAGGCCTTTACAGACAGGCCTGAATATCTATATCCTAACCAATTTCTTTCTCTGAATCATGAGGGTTTATATCCCTTCTGGGAAAAAAAAGATTCTATCTAATGTAACTGTTGATGAACATATCTTTACAAATATCTCATCCTTTTTTGAATGTCACCATGCTCTTGGCCCTAACAATATTTAGTGTTAAGGAGTTCCACGGCTGTGTTGTGATTAAATATATTTATTTTATTCAAAGGTGGAACTAGAATAATAGGTCTCTGTTCTACAACTTATGTTACTTGTTATTTCTTTTTCTGCGTCTGGTCAACTAGAGGGAGAGACTGAATCCCACTACACCAATTCTTGCCGCACCTCAGCCACAACTGTTTACTTCTGTACAGGCCTTAGCTTCTCTTGGAAGACTTTTTGCACTGAACTATTTCACCAGTGTCAGTGTTTCTAGGCTGCCTTTTTGCCTAGACACGATGTATGAGATTCTGTGCTGTGTGTCTTAGATGTGCGTGTAGCATAGAACTCGCAGCACAGGAGGACAGGGGCTAAATTGGCTTTAAGCCACCTTTACCCACTCCTGAGCAAAGGAGTCCTCAGAAGGCCTTGCATGGCTGTCTTCCATGGTGCATGCACAGGGAGAATTTTCCTATAGTTGGAACTGGAGCTTTTAGGGCCCTATTTATGCTGCTCTGGCCCTCATATGTGGCATAAAGAGCCACAGTAGGAGTGAGGATCTCACCTAAACAATTTAAGGTAAACTTTACCATTTGTTCAGGAATATTTCAGAAAAAGGACATTGCTGAAACCACCCAATGGTCATTCCAAACCACCCATGGCCAAAGCCCTACAACCTGCAAAGGTTTCTGAGTTAATTGCTCTCTTTTTCATGACTGTTGCTTGCCTCACCCTTAAAAAAAAATAAAACAAAAAGCAGAACTGCATCCAAAAATATAGTGCCCTTACCAATACCTACCATTCCTCTGGTGCTTCAGCATACAATATTATCACATATTTTCTGAGATAGGCTAAATGTAATTTGATCACCCAAACTCCTCAGTTCAATTTATCCATTAGGGTTAACAGCTGCATAAAGCCAAGATTGGTCACTTTACTCCATATAGAAAATCCTCCTATCCTCTGCCAATAAAACCTCCAAATCCCCTGCTGTATAAAATGCTTATTGGTTAATTCTTCTTGGGAGTTGCTTGACTTTGTTGAATGTTTAGTAAAATTCACGATCAGACTCATTATATTAAGAGCAGGATTCAAATCTATTTCCCATGTAATCATCCTTGCCCGCTACTATTACGAAAACCAGGTCTTGGACTTAATTTGGGAAGACAAAATGGGTCCTTTTCAAGAAGCAACCATCAAAGATCAATGACCATCAAAGCACTTTACTTGGGAGAAAAAAAAGAAAAGAAAAAGGACAAGTTTCAAGATAACATAGAGTCTCAGTCAGATTGGAGTGCCTGAAGCTGGTACATTATTTTTTTTTTGTCATTCACAAATACTATATCTATCCTTGACAGATCATTTCATTCTATTTAGCACTTTTTATTCTCTGTGGTTTATAAGCTCTTAAGCAAATATAAGAGGGAGGAAAAGCTAATGTATCTGATAATACAGTATATCAGACTGACAACCCAACTGAATTTCCCCTGTGGTGCTAGCAAAACACTGTTCTAAAAAGTAATAATGCAAAAAAAAAAAAAAAGGGATCATAGAGATCATGCCATCACATTTAATTTTAGAGAACAAAACCCGAAGCTGATTTCTGTTTAGATCAGTTGTATACCAGTTGGAACGTGGGTTCCTAGCATTGCAACAGAGCAATATGATATGAGCTTTAAATAGCTGCCAAATAAGCATGTGGTGGCTGGCAGCATTAAACGTGTTGCAGTGAGACTGATCTGTTTCAAAGTAAAGCTGCATAACAGAGGATGTCAATTTGATGTAGAGAGGAAACATTATCTCTCTGGATTTCTCTCTTATTTACTTTTGTTTCCATCTTAAACGGACACTAATTCAGAGATTTTTCTTGTCCAGTCTGATCTCTGAATCCCACCTAAGTTATTTTAGAGGGAAATGTCCTTGTGTGATCCCCTCCCTGCTTCACTGATGATGCCAATGCCATCCTTCTCGGCTTTCCTTCAGGGCATTGTATGGGAAAGAACAATTTTCTGTATGTAGAAGTGATATCACAGAGACCATCCCTTTCTATTTACCCAATTTTACGTCGCTGCCTATTCTGCAAGGCACCTGTAGCAGGCTTCACTTAGGAGCCAGCAGACCTAGTGGTCAGGCCACAGCCAAACAGTCTCTCCAAGCCTTGAGGCTGCTCTCCTGGGACGTCCCCAGCAGCCAAGCCACAGTTCTTTGCCCCTCCCCCCGCCCCTTTCCCAAGTCTCAGGAGGCTGGGGGGAAGGAGGAAGGATAGGGGAATCCGAATACCTCTCCACCAGGTCCTGGCCCAGGCTCCAAGGAGAGAAAGGCAAGGGATGACTCAGTCCCTTCTGACCACCACTCATCATCAGCCTCCCCATGGCAGCTTCCTAATTTCCCTGTTTTCCCTTCAGTTTGGGTGTGGCCCTAGCCTTCTGCCTACACACTCTGTGTAGTCCAGGGCTTCAGCTGGAGGTGGAGGGTGGGAATGGTTCCCAGCTCACCCTCAGAGTTCAGTTGCCCCTCCTTAGTCAGGAGGAAGTGGGATCCTAGCCAAGTCTTATTCACAGTCCCAGTCCTTCCCCTGTAGATTGCTCTGCCTCAGCAGCAGCAGCCTGCCTGCCTTCTTGCAGCCAGTCTATTTTCCACACTCCCTCTTGCCAGACTGCGAGAGCTCCCTTTTAAGCAGGTCCTCCATAGGGAGCATGCCTGATAGTTGCTGAGGGGCAGGGCCTTCTTGGCCCAGTACTGTTCCACCACTCCTTTTACCTTAGTGCGGGGTCTGTAAACCCTATCATGCACCCAACCCCACAGACTGAGCAGGATCAGTCTGCACAGATGGGTCTCCTCTGTCCCAAGAAAAGAAGTCTGTGTTCTTGTGGTCACATCCCACTTAGAGCAGTACCTCAAACGTCTATGGCTGTAGTGAGTGGTACAGCACATAATCCACGGGTTATGGTCTTTCACAGGGTCCAGCTACTGGAGGGGTGCATGATCCATCATGAGATGGAATGGCTGTTCCCATAAGCAATAGCAGAGTACTTCAGTGGCCCATTTTAGTGCTAAGGCCTCCTTCTCTATCACTGAGTGTGCCACTTCCCAGGGGAACAATTTCTGACTGAGGTAAATGATTTGTTGTTCTTCTCTCTCCACTTCTTGGGACAACATGGCTCCCAGGCTAATGTTGGAGGCATCCATCTTCAGGATGAAAGGTTTTGAAAAATCAGAATGGAACAGAACAGGCTCCCAAGTCTGTTGATCTTTTAATTTCTTGAAGGCTGTGGCACAGTTCTGAGATCACTATTCCATCTTGGGGGCTACATCTTTCACTAGGTCTATCAGGGGCTGCAATCATGGCAAAATCTAGGATAAACCACTTATAATAGCCCACCGGTCCAGGAAGTGTTGTACCTAACTCTTTGTGGTGGGTTTGAGGCATTCTACCAGAGCCTGGACCTTTCCTACCAAAGGGTGCAGTCATCTCCTCCCCATTATATACCCCAGGTACATCACCTCTCAGTTAACTAGGTGGCACTTGGTGGGGTTAGCTGTAAGTCCAGCACTTCTGAGTGCCTACAAGACTACTGCAACGTGTTTTAAATGCTCGTTCCAGGACTTGCTGGATAGATGATGATGTCATCGATGTACGCAGTTGCATACTGATTGTGAGGCCAAAGCACCTTGTCCATCAGCCTTTGGAAGCGGGTGCCATGCCAGGTAGGCCAAATGGCATAATCTTTAATTGGTACAGGCCAACCATGTAGAAGATCGTCTTTTCTCAGGACTCCGGAGTCAAGGGAATCTACCAGTAAACCCTGATTATGTCAAGGATGAGGATACACCTGATGACTCCTAACTTCTCTAAAAATTTGTCAACCCTCGGCATCAGGTAGGCGTCACCTGTGGACACATTGACCTTCCTGAAGTCTATGCAGAATCTGGTCAACCCTTCCTGTTCAAATATCAACACTACAGGGCTTCACTTGCTATGTGACTCTGCGACCACCCTAAGGTCTAATGTAGCTTGCAGTTCCTTCTGTACCACTTCCCATATGTGCCTCGGCAATGGCTAAAAATTCTCTCTCACCTTTTTCTATTTCAGTCTCTATGTGATGGAACACTAGGTGAGTCTGTCCAGGAACTGTGGAAAAGACTAATAAGAAGAACTGGGTGAGGTTTTGAATCTGCTGCTTATGCTCCATGTGCAGATCTTCTCCCACTGGGACTTGGGTGGAGCTGCAAGAGTCTGGGGTCTGAGTTCCAGTTCTGGGGGAAACGGCATTACCAGGAGCCCTTCCTGATCTTTCCAGCCTTTAGCAGGTTGACATGGTACACGTTAGTGTCTTTCCTCTTGTAAGGTTGACCAATCTTACAATTTACTGCCCCAATTCATCTCATCAATTCAAAGCAGCCTTGCCATCTAGCCAACTGTTTGGATTCTGAGGTGGGACGGAGTAACACCCAGTTCCCCAGTTGGAACTCCTGAACATGGGTTCCCTTGTTGTATGCTTGTGCTTGCCCCTGTTGTGCTTAGGTTAGATTTTCTCTTGCAGACTCTTCTAAGGGCTTTGACATCTCTCTCAGTCATAGAAAATACTGTACCGAGTTCGTGGCCTGGAACTTCATTCCTCCCACATCTACCAAAGGAGGTCTAGTATTCCCCTTGGCAGTCTCCCATACAGTAATTTGAACGGGGAGAACCCTGTTGACTCCTGAGGGACTTTGCAGATGGTGAACAGGAGTGGCAGAAATAATTGGTCCCAGTGAAGAGGCTTCAAGACTACAAACTTCCGCAGCATACTTTTCAAAGTCTTATTTAATCTCTCTACCAGCCCATCAGATTGGGGGTTGTGCACTGATGCTGTTAAAGCTTTTGTCTTGACCAAGCTATACAATTCCCTCATAAACTGGTACATAAAGTTGGTGCCCTGATCTGTGATTATTTCCTGAGAGATAACCATCTGGATGAACACTTTCATGAGCTCTGGAGCAAGGGCTGTTGCTTTCATGGAGTAGAGTGGAATTGCCTCAGGATACCATGTGGTATAATCTAATATGACTAGTATGTGCTGGAACCTGGCTGCACTCTTTTCCAATGGGCTCACCAGGTCCATGCCAATCCTCTCAAATGGAGTCCCTACCACAGGAAGGTGTATCAGCAAGCCCCAGGGTACCTTGCCTTGACTTGCCCACTAGCATTCTAGGCAGGAGGCGCAGTACTCTTGTATCTCATGGTGGACACCCAGCCAACAGAAATGAAACGTCACTAGGTAGAGTGTTTTCTCCTGAGCAACGTGTCCCCCACAGGGTATGTCACGTGCCAGGCCTAGTATTTCCCTTAGGTACTTAATTGGGACAAGCAATTGCATTCTAACCTCCCTCATCTGATGGTCCTTCACTGTTCTATTTTCTCTCCTGCTAGCTCAAAGTGTGGCCATTGTTTCAGGAATCAAGGTTCAACCACCTCACCATTAACCCAGACAAGTAGTTCATAGGCTTGTCCCAATGTTGGGTCGTTTCTTTGTTCTTCAACTAAATCCACATTGTCCAAAAATATTTCAGTCAGTGCCAGCTCACTTAATTTCTCCTATAATTTGTCCCCCTGCGGGGAAGTCTGTCCCACCCCAGCTGAGGCATTGTCCACTGGGACCAATGTTCCTTCTCCCGGGTCTTCCTTCCTGCTGTCACCTGCTAAGGCTTGCAAGTCTGCCCTTTCTCTTTCTCCAGCGTTGCTGCTGGTCCCTCATAGGGCCTTCCCATTCTCGGACCTCATCAGGTCTTTAAAAGCCCTCTAATCTCACCCAATTAGCACCGGATATGCCAGGTTTAGGGCTGTTCCCACACAGATCTCCTCATTGTGGTTCCGCATCCTCAGCTGTACATTCTTCGTGGGGTAAGGATGCATATCTCCATGAATGCACTGTGAAGAGACAGTCCCTGTGGGAACTGTTTCAGGCCACTCCAGACTCTCCCTTACCAGACTCTGACAGCAACTCGAGTCAGTCAATCCTCACACCTCCGTGCCATTGACCTGTGTGAGCCCTTTTATGGGCCTTAATTCGGCCACCCACACTTGGCTGTAGAGGCATTCCACATATGGGCAGACACAGCAAAAGTATTCTGGCTCCCCACACATGAAACAAGCCCCTGTCCCCAAGGAGAGCCCCATCTTCTCTCCTGATACTTTCAGGGAGGGGCTGGCTCCCAGGTCCCTCACCCTTTTTATGTACTGGTTCTGGTGGAGGAGGTGTGTTCCAACCTTCTACTCTTGATCTGCCCCCTCCCCCACTTGCTGGGGCCAGGTAGCCCTGTTCTTCTGGGCCATGGCCCCCACTCTCCCTTCCTGTCACCTGGGTCAGTTGAGATGGGACTGGACCAACATGAGGCGTTACACCCTGGGCATTGTGAAGAAATGGTAATCCTCCACCTAGGTTATGGTCTTGGAGAGGGTTTCAGGATATTGACACATCACCCATTTCCGTCCTCCAGTCAGGAGAATCTGTGTGAACTGTTCTAGGACGATTCTTTTGGCTATTTGGTCTCCCAACTTTTCATAGGACTGGACCACTGCCAGCAACGTTCTCTCAAGTCCTGGGCCACCACCCATAGTTGTGCCCCAGGTAGCCCCTGAAATCACTGGCGGTATGTCTCTGCAGAAATATCAAATGTGCCTAGGATGGCTGTCTTAAGCAAGTCTTGCACAGCCCTCACGTTGAGACCCCAGTACAGAGCCTGGGCTGCCTCTGTGGAGTGGGACACTAGCAGAGTGGTCCAGCTCTTTGCAGGCCAGCTAGCCACCATGGCCACCCTTTCAAAGGCTACCAGTAATGCCTCTGGGTTATCCTGCATCCCTATTTTTGTTTCCTTTAATGGACGACCTGAGGCCAGGTCCAGGCTGGTGTCGCCTGCTGGGGAACTCCCTGACTTGCCCTGGGGATGAAACAGTGTGGCCGTCTGCTGCACCAGTTATTGCTGTTGGTCTCTTTACTGGGCCACTAATTCCCTGATGAGTTGTTTGCTGCTGCAAGGCTTGCTGCTGTTGTTGGGTGGACAACTGCTAGATTAATTCATAGAATCATAGAATTGTAGGACTGGAAGGGATCTCGAGAGGTCATCTAGTCCATTCCCCTGCACTCATAGCAGGACTAAGTATTATCTAGACCATCCCTGACAGGTGTTTGTCTAACTAGCTCTTAAAAACCTTCAATGATGGAGATTCCACAACCACCCTGGGCAATTTATTCCAGTGCTTAACTACCCTGACTGTTAGGGAGTTTTTCCTAATGTCCAACTTAAACCTCCCTTGCTGCAATTTAAGCCCATTGCTGCTTGTCCTATCCACAGAGACTATGGAGAACAATTTGTCTCCCTCCTCCATTTAACAACCTTTTATACACTTGAAAACTGTTATCATGTCCCCTCTCTGTCCTCTCTTCTCCAAACTAAATAAACCCAGTTTTTTCAATCCCCCCTCATAGGTCATATTTTCTAGACCTTTAATCATTTTTGTTGCTCTTCTCTGGACTTTCTTCAATTTGTCCACATCTTTCCTGAAATGTGGCACCCAGAACTTGACAAAATACTACAGTTGAGG
The DNA here is from genome assembly GCA_037349315.1 of Chelydra serpentina. Classification (NCBI taxonomy): domain Eukaryota; kingdom Metazoa; phylum Chordata; order Testudines; family Chelydridae; genus Chelydra; species Chelydra serpentina. The sequence goes on from JBAIAC010000004.1 coordinate 113,011,874, forward strand.
CCTAATCAGTGCAGAGTGGAGTGGAAGAATTACTTCTTGTGTCTCGCTTATAACACTCCTGCGAATACATACCAGAATGATATTTGCTTTTTTTGCAGCAGTATTACACTGTTGACTCATATTTAGCTTGTGATCTACTGTGACCCCCAGATCTCTTTCTGCAGTACTCCTTCCTAGGCAGTCATTTCCCATTTTGTATTTGTGCCACTGATGGTTCCTTCCTAAATGGAGTACTTTGCATTTGTCCTTATTGAATTTCATCCTATTTACTTCAGACCATTTCTCCAGTTTATCCAGATCATTTTGAATTTTAATCCTATCCTCCAAAGCACTTGCAATCCCTCCCAGCTTGGTATTGCCCACAAACTTTATAAGTGTACTCTCTGTGCCATTATCTAAATCACTGATGAAGATACTGAACAGAACCAGACCCAGAACTGATCCGGCTACTGAAGTTAAGCTGACTGGTCTGTAATTCCCTAGGTTGTCCTTATTTCTCATTTCATAGGGAAATAATATAATTGGGGCTGCTGTTGTTGTTGCTGTTGGTCCATAACCCATTTCAACGGGTTGTCAAAATCTGTCTTTCGCCTGTTCCTCTTTGTCTCTAGTGTGCCCGCATTCTCCACCAGTTTGTAGCGGGCTTCGCTTGGGGACCAGCAGGCCTCGGAGTCAGGCCACAACCAAACAGTCTCTTTGAGCCTTGACACAGCTCTTCCAGACAGTCCAGAGGCCCAGAAACCAAGCCACAGGTTTTTGTCCCCCACCCCAGACCCTGCAGGATCTCTCAGGAGGCTGGGGGAAGGATAGGGGGACCCAGGCCCTCCCTTCCACTGGGTCCCAGTCCAGGGCCCAAGGGGAGAGAGGTGACTCAGTTCCTTCTGACTGTCACTCATAATCAGCCTCCCCTGGGTCGCTTCCTATATTCTCTGTTTTCTCTTCTATGTGGGGCATGGCCCCTGCCTTTTGCTTACACAGGCTCAATAGTTCAGAGCTTCAGTTGAGGGGAGAAGGTGGATGCTTCTCAGCTCATCCTCACAGTTCAGTTGCCCCCCCCCACTTAGTCAGTGGGAAGGGGATCCCAGCCTATCTTACTCACAGTCACAGTCCTTGTCCTGTAGCTTGCTCTGCCTCAGTGGCTGCAGCCTGTCTGCCTTCTTTCAGCCAGTCTCTCCTCCATGCTCCCTCTTGCCAGACTGGTAGAGCTCCCTTGTAAGAAGGCCCTCCATAGGGAGCATGCCTGACTGCTGCTGAGAGGCAGGGCCTTCTTGGCCCACTATTGATCTGCCACTCCTTTTGCCTTCATGTGTGTTCTGTAATCCCATCACAGCACCCTATGCTTTATTTATTTGTTTTGATTTATACAAACTAGAATACAAGAGCACCCAGCCAGAGCTCTGCCCACCCTTGAATACCTTTTAGAAATATATAAATAATAAATGACCAGCAACAACAACAAACTAATCAGCCTCCCCACACATCCCCCACCACCACTACTCAGTTCTGCACAACATGCATCTCCTCACAGCCAAGGGAGAAAAGATGGGCCTGGCAGTACGCCCCAAGGCCAAAGACTAATCAACTGAGGTTGTTACAGACCTGGGTAGGAAACAAGATCCAAAGCCGAGGAGCACTAATCAAAAACATCTTGCCAGCCCCACACTATCTCTTATAACAATCGGGCTCCAGCTCAGGTGCCTCTGCTAACCACTATTTAGCACATGGGGGAGAGAGAGAGGGGAGAGGCAGTCTCTTAGATAGGTAGGTCCTATGATCCAGTTTCAAATTGATGAGGAGAGGGAAATTCTCCCCCACTTAAACTGGATATAGTGGAAAGGGGAGAGCTGAAGGACAACATGGTACAGTTATACTTGCATTTTTCATCTCTTCCGACACCATTAATCAATAAGTACCAACTTCTGTTCTGTCATAACTCCTTTGGCTTCAATTAAACTACATTAGATTTATTCCAGTGTACTCAAGAGTATATTTGGATTCTAAAAAAGTGAATTTCAGCAGTCAGGACTTTCCCACTTGGACCCTGAAGTTCTGATTTTGGATTTCACCAAATGTAAGGTCATAAATCTAGGAACAAAGAATGTAGGCCACACTTCCAGGATGGAAGATTCCATCCTGGGAAGCAGTGACTCTGAAAAAGACTTGGGGGTCATAGCAGATAATCAGTGACTATGAGCTCCCAGTGCAATGCTATGGTCAAAATGGCTAATGCACTCCTTGGACGTATAAATGGCAATCTCGGGTACGAGTAGGAAGATTATATTACCTCAAATGCAACCACTATATCCAGTTCTGGTGTCCACACTTCAAGGAGGATGTTGATAAACTGGAGATGGTTCAGAGAAGACCGATAAGAATGATTAAAGGATTGGAAAATATACCTTATAGTGATAGACTCAATCTACTTAGTTTATCAAAGAGAAAGTTAAGGGGTGATGACAGTCTATAAATACCTACATGGGAAACTGACATTGGATAATAGAGGGTTCTTCAATCTAGCAGACAAAAGTATAACAAGAACCAGTGGCTGGAACTTGAAGCTAGGCAAATTCAGACTAGAAATAAAGTGCAAAATGTTTTAAAGTGAGGGTAACTAATCATTGGAACAACGTACCAAGGGCTGTGGTGGATTCTCCATCACTTGTAATTTTTAAATCAAGACTGGGTATCTTTCTAAAAGCTATGCTCTATTTCAACTACAGCTATTTGTCATGAAGCAGGAATAATACAGGGAAATACTATGGCCTTTGATATACAGGAGGTCAGACAAGCTGATTACAGTGGTCCCTTCTGGCCTTAAAATCTATGAATCTATGAATAAGTTACTGTTCTAATTAATATACTGAGGCAGGGTTTTGCTTTCTCTTGAACACATATAAACAGTACATTTTTTGAACAGTGCAAGCAAGCCTGTTTGTGTAAGTCCGCATCCCAACATGGCATGTACCTTGTTAAAATTTGAAAGAATTCTTAATTTTACCTGCAGAATGGTACATTTGATTCAAGCTATTCAGTAGTTAGCATGCTCAAGACATTACAATCCTCTACGGCAAGACTGTGGCTTAGTGTCTGATTCATAAATTACTGGGCTTTAGTGCCTCAGCCTTCTGAATTCAGCTGTTACTAGCTCAAATTCCAGCCTCGGGGTGGGGCTAAGCAGAGCTATTCCCATTTAAGAGGACAGTGAATTTCTGATTTGTGCAGTGAGAATATTTTGTAGTCCTTTAGGGCCAGATTGTGAACCCCTTATTCTTACTGGCGAGCAGTTACTCAAAGGGGCTGAGATTGTAACTTTACAGTCTGCCCCGAGGAAGGAGCCGCACACAGCTGCACTGCCTCAGGAGCAGACTAGGGACTGAATTATGACTCAGATGATCACAGTTCCCCCTTGCTACGGGGAAGAGTTCATTACTTCATCCTTTTAATGGAGCAGTTTACACTCCCTGTGCACCTGGCCAGCTACTCTGGCTGACAAGTGGGGAGAGACGGGGCACAGAAGCAGGGCTCTTTCCACTCTGCCTACTTTAAGGTTTTATGCCGCTGCCCATCAGTGTAGTATCTTTCCTGTAAAATCAATTAGCAATATCAAAGACCCTGGTGGACTTCATGGAGACTCTGGCTCCATCCCCTCCCTGACCACCTACAGAGGCGAGTGTTACGCATGTAGCTTTCTCTTCCCTACTCCTCAGCTGGGGACACAATCTGAGCAGGGCCATGCAGGGGAGTAAGGGAGGGGGGGCAGCTTACTCCTTCTTGCTTAGAATCATAGAAATGTAAGGCTGGTAGGCACCTCAAGAGGTCATGTAGTCCAGTCCCCTGCACTGAGGCAGGACCAGGCAAACCTCCTAGACCGGTGGTCACCAACCCACCGATCGCAATCAACCGGTTGATCCTGGGGACTCCCAGTCGATCGCGATCTCTGGTGGCGTAGCGGGGCTGCCACTAAGGCAGGCTCCCTGCCTGCCGCAGCCCCATGCCACTCCCAGAAGTGGCCAGCATGCCCCCTCAATCCCCAGGGTGGGTGGCAGGGGTCTCCGCGTGCTGTTTCTGCCTGTAAGCACTGCCCCTGCAGCTCCCACTGGCTGGGAATGGGGAACTGTGGCCAATGGAAGCATTGGGGTGGTGCCTGTGGAGAGGGGCGGTGCGCAGAGACACGTCCCGTCCCGTCCCCCCCGCTTCCCCCTCCCAGGGGCTGCAGAGACACGTTGGCCCTTTCCGGGAGCGGCTTGGGGCCGGGGCAGGCAGGGAGACTGCCTTGGCCTCACTGTGCCACCAACTGGAAGCTTCCTGCAGTAAGTGCCGCCCGGCGGGAGGCTGCACCCCAACCCTCAGCCCTGAGCCCCCTCCCAGAGTCAGTACCCCATGCCCCCTCCTGAACCCCAAACCCCCTCCTGCACCCCAACCCCTTGCCCCAGCTCTGACCCCCCTCCCAGAGCCAGCACCCCATGCCCCCTCCTGCACCCCAAACTCCCTCCTGTACCCCAAACCCCAGCCCTGTGCCCCCTCCCAGAGCCAGAACCCCCACCCCCTCCTGAACCCCAACACTCTGCCCAAGCCCAGAGCCCCCTCCTGAACCCAAACACGCTCCCAGAGCTTGCACCCCTCATCCCCTTCTGCACTCCAACCTCCAGCCCCAGGCTCAGCCCAGAGCCTCCTCCCACACTGTGAATCCCTTGGCCCCAGCCCAGAGCCCGCACCCCCTCCTGAACCCCAACCCCTTGCCCCAGCCCGGTGAAAGTGAGTGAGGGTGGGGGAGAGTGAGTCACGGAGAGAGGGGGGGATGGAGTGAGTGGGGTGGGGCTTTGGGGAAGGGGCAGGGCCTCATGGAAGGGATGAGGTAGATCCTGGGTTGTCCTTAAATTCAAAAAGTGATCTGGGGCGTAAAAAGGTTGGAGACTGCTGTCCTTGACCATCCCTGATAGGTGTTTGTCCAACCTGTTCTTAAAACCCTCCAATGATGGGGATTCCACAGCCTCCCTCGGAAGCCTATTCTAGAACTTAACTATCTGTATAGTTAGAAACTTTTTCCTAATATCTAACCTAAATCTCCCTTGCTGCAGATTAAGCCCATTGCTTCTTGCCCTACCTTCAGTGAACATGGAGAACAACTGATCTTGATCCTCTTTATAACAGCCCTTAACATATTTGAAGACTGTTATCTGGTCCCTGCTCAGTCTTCTTTTCTCAAGCATGCCCAGTTTTTTTAACTTTGCCTCACTTCCTTGCATGACTGAGTAAGGGCTGTGACAACCTATCACCTAATACCTGTGTGAGCTAAGAATAATTCCAAAGTGTGAATCTGAGTGAAAATGTCCTGAGTCTCAGCCATTTAGTACAGGCACAAAGGTGCTAGAAAGTGAGGGTAACCAGCTAAATGGAAAATCCAAGCCTTTACTAAAAATTAGCATGCTGTTGAGATGTGAGTGACATAATCCATTCAAAGAAAGGCAAGATTCCAAAATTCAGTAAAAAGGCATCACTGAATTTCCAAGTGAAAGGTATGGGAATGACATATTGTACATCTCTCCTTTATTCTCCTATTTAGCTTATGCCACAGTCTGGCCCAAAGTGCACCATTAAGGAACGCTGAATTGCACGTAGGTAGCTAGTCAATTTAGCTACGTAACAGAAAGAGTTCTGAAAATGCACATAGGCTGAATTAAGGCCTCCACAGGAGCCTTTGGCTCATTCCTTGAAGAATCTATTAGTTGTTCTTGCATACATTGTAAGGTTTGCAGGAAGGAGCCCAGCTCTGAGGCTTCTCAGCACTCAACAGTTTCTAAAGGTTGCAGGGAAGTGTGTCACCCCTGCTGACCTCCTAAGGGGTTGTGGAGAAGGATTCCCTCCTGAGGAGCATTGGACAGGGCTTGCCAATGTTTTCTAGTCAAATAGTTCTTGATCATCAAATTGACTCACACAATTGCCATTGAATATCTAAGGTTATAGAGAAAAAAAAGAGGACATACTGTATTATTTGAGAAACAGCATATGATCATGATCATGTAATTCAGGACAGGATCATAATACATCTGCAAGGGACTGGGGGAGTTAATTTGGATTGCTGCTGGATTGGAAGCAACAGACAATCTATCCCACCACATCTTCTAAGAGGTCACTGCTTTCCTGCCATTTAGAGATGCCATTAGTACTCATAACAGCTGTGGAATGAAGCACTGGGTACTAGAAGAAACCAACATACAATATGTTTCTCCATCAACCCAAGACTACTTTGCATTGAGTTACAAAGTGCAACTTTGTGGATTGAATTCAATGGATTGAATTTCAACCAGAACTAGTACCAAGCGAAAGAAATTTCCCTAATATTAGAACTCTACCCGCTCCGCTCTAGGAATACAAGCACCTATACTCATGCACACAGGCACAAACACACACAGTCAGTTATCCCCAGTTACATAATGTAGGTCCAAATCCTGCTTCCCTCCTCACTGGAGTAGTCTCATTGCTTTCATTGGGACTATTTGCAGGCAAGCAAGATTTGGTCTATCATGTTGTAGATTTCATATACAAATATTTAGAAAATTGAGGGCTTTATGTTGTGTTCATAATAAACTTTTTTAATTAAAAATCTCATTATACAGCAATTTCCCACTATTTAAAGTATGTAAATCACAGATAATATTTGAAAAAGCCAATCATCAAACATACCTACAAAATGTCCAGGTAAAAACTTGATTTAAAAAATCTACACAATATGTTTTATTATATAATTTTGGCATACCTTTAGTTAGTAGTTTAATTATATTATTTTGGCTTACAGAACCATGCAACAAATGAACACAGATTTCAGAATATAGAAGAATACAGCTTTCAAATGTTTACATAGCAGTAAAACAAATCATGTTGACAGTTAAGCTATTACATGTAGATACTAGCCCCAATTCATTATTCACTGGAATCACCTTCTCTACTGCCCAGGTCACGTGGATACGGCATGAACAACTGTACTCTATTTTTAAGTGCAGAAGTGTTTGTTCATATTAAAGCAAAGGAAAGTTTTGGAAAGGGGGAGAGAAGGTGGATTAAATTACTCTGTTGAACACTTGTTTTCCTCTGCCTTTACCATTCTCCACAAGGACTTTTTTGACAGTGGCACAAAGTAAATGGCTAAGACAAATATAGAAAATCCTGATTTGACCCATTGTTATGTTGGTGGTGATTTTTTGCCCTCCTGTGTTTGCAGGGAGATCTAATGCTGCAACTAATGTTATGTGAAGAACCATTCCATGTAGTATCTAAAGAACTTAAAGAAATTGGATCGGAATTAAAGTTATTTTTTTTCCTATAGTGAGTTTTATGTCCCATAGGAACATCTCAATTAAACAAGTAACTTAAGCAATTCTAGAAGTGCCTCTACAAACGCTGTATAGTAGTAGTGGCAATAATGTACATAATTTGTGTTCCAGTTTAAAAGTTTTATCACAATCCCAGTATCCCCATTATTAGATGTGTGATAAGTCAGAGTGCAGTTGAATAGTACGCCCTACTAATAGGAAGAGCATTCCTGCAAACAAAGCAAAAAATATTCCTATAGGAGCCAGTATGAAAGACCAGCCATAGCGCACATAAACAACAAAGTCTGGGCAATCAATTTTTTTCATATTCATGTAGTGTTCCAGATCAGCCATTGCCTGGACCCAGATGACATACATCACGACCACCAGTGAAAACAAGATGCCTGAAAAAGAAACATCAGAGTTTTACTGTTAATGGATATGAAATACATAATTATTATATTTACCACTTATGGTATCACCTCGGAACCAGTCAATGATCGAGTCCTGTTTGCTAAGCACTGTTAGTTATCTTCACATATTTGTTGCCTACTGCTACTCTGAGCAGTATTAACTTCCCCCTTTTTGTGTCTGAATGGCACCAGAGAGGCATAGGGAAGCATCAGCCCAAAGGGAGCCAATTGCAAGAGCACTGCTGGTTTTGGTATGCAATTCAAAGCCACTATGAAGCAAAACAGCAACTTTTATGTCTTGGATTTGGCTGGGTATCCACTGTATTGTACTTGAACCTGTGAGGGCTCTAGAGATATCTCTCTGCTCCCCAAGTTCAGGGATTGCTTCTGTGTCTAGATCTTGTGCAGGATGTCAAGTGGGTGGGGAAGGAAGGGTGGGAGGGAGATTCCTGCCTTCCCTTCACCTCTTTTATATGTCCATGCCAAGGCACTTCACAGTGGTGCCTAATGTCAATGGCATCATTTAGAATGTATTCAGTTCAGAGATTCCACTCAATCATTTTACGGGCAAATCCTGCTGCATCACACTGAAAAAGTCCCCAAAATGTACCTCTGGAATAGAACTGCAATACGAAAAAAATTAAAATTTTAATAATAAAAATGAAGTAGGATGTTAATATTTACATCAGATTTACAATAGCTTCCTGAAAGGAATCCACCATAACACAAATGGCCTTTTCCCCCTGTCACCATTCTGGAGAACCCTTGGATTGCTTAGAAATGGAAAAATAGGAACACATGTCCCGTAAACTTTATTAATTGCTTTGCTACTATTTTATGTACCAGAACCAGGTAGATGGAGCCAAATGCACCACCAGTGCTGGCTGAGGTATTGGTTACATCCCCACTACTACTTTTTATTCCAATGGAATATTAGTATATAAAAAAACCCACCATGCAGAATGGATGCCGAACTGGAGTGGGGGATCATTTGTTAAGGTAAGGACCTGATCCTGAATTTTTTGCACACTCCAAGACTTCCATTTATGACAACGGGAATATTGGGTATACTGAGATTACAGGATCAAGCCCTCAGCTTGCTGCCTTCCAGTCATTCAAATGTTAAAATGTTAGAGGGATGGTCTACTTATTAAAGCTCCATTCCATGATATTTATATGAAGCTTCCACTGTTCAGTAATATTAAAAATACTCATTTATGGGCACTTTGCAACAAAATGTGACAGTCAATAGATTGCACAGGAAAGAGCAGGGGAGTGGGAGTCAACGGCTTCTTCTGTGTTTATTCCAAACCCGGCCGAAGTAACATAAGCTAAAATATATTGAGATGTTGTGTGTCCAATTTGAGCCACCTTGGCACTAATTTTCACAGCTCCCTTTGATTTCAATTAGCGTGGCATTTCCCGACACTTCTGAAAAATCAGACCAAAGACGGGTACCCAAAATATTTTGTAAAATTTTAACCTGAACTTCTCTGTGTATCATCTGTAAAATGGGGATAATATTTACCTACTTCAGAGGTTTATTGAGAGACTTAGTGTTGGTGTGACCCTCTGAAAAGACAAGTGCTACGAGTTATTAAATAAATAGAGGGGTTTCCAGGCAGACACTCATTTCTGGAATGTGATAGCACATTTGTGGAAACTGGAGGTCAATTATTTTCTACCAGGAGCTTGGTTTTCCAGGTCTCCAAGCGTGAAGTCAATTGTTATCAAGTAGTTAAATATAAAAGGCCTAAAACCAGCTGAATTGTATTCATGAATCATTAGTCAACCCAAATTCAGAGAGTTAAGTGCACTGACATGGTGCTTTATTGTCAAAACAAAACACATTTACACTGCCTCATGAACATCTGACGGGAGACAGCTCACAACTGTTTCTAGTTTATGAAAACTAGATTTTGAAGACTACCAAAAAAGAGCTAAAGTGGTTAACCTGAGGCATAATCAAACCATGACTTAAATTCCCAAAGGATCTGCACGTTTAATGAGATTGAAGGCAAGCAGAACTGCTATATAAAGAGTGAGGCAGGCCTCTATACACACTGCCCATCTATGAAATACACATTCGGGATTACTTATTTTCCAAGTGCTTGATTTCATGACAAAGTCAAAAACCCCAACTCTACAAGGTATAAATTACATTTTGAAAATCTTTTAAGCAAAATGTTGCATAAACTCAATCTTGATTAAATGTAGTACTGATGTTGTATTAAACATACAACTGGTATTAGTGAAACAATCTGAGATAGAGGGATCACCTTAGGGCAAAACAAGCACAAGAAGAAATCAAACTGCAGATTCTCTGAATAAACGTGAAATTGAGCAAGATAATCTTGTAACAGAACACCTAACAATAACAGATACTGTAGAGGACTAGTGCAAAATTGGAACCAAACAGAATTATAGAGGACACGGTCTAGTATTTTTCTGTGTAATGGGAGAAAAGTCTGAGGGCCAAATGCATTAATGAAGTACAGCAGAGATGGCGTTAGCCCAAGACAGTACCCAAATATTGAAAGATGCCTTAATAATAATGTGACAAAATCCATACAGAGGATGTAATTTTCTCTCTGCAGATAGTCAATTGTGACTGTTCTCGGGGTACCCAGGACCGGAGTCACCTTGTTACCTCCTGCCTCTAGTGAGAGGTGACCTTGCCCGTAGTGGCTGGATGTTAGCTCCCTACCACCACCAGCCTGTCTGCTATTCAAGCACTAGTCTCTGAGCTATGCCAGCTCTGTCTTTGCCTTGTGGGATAACAATAGGTGCGCTCCACATCCCTTTGAAGCATTCCCCTGTGATATCCAGCCCCTGAAACTGGCTTCCCACAGAAATCCCAGATCCTCTGCCCCAATAGGAGCACTTCACCCTAGTCTACTAGTTTTACCGTAAATCACTGTGCCTGTATAACACACAGCACTTGTAATAAAACAAGAAAAGGTTTATTTAAGAAGGAACAGAGATTCCACTAGAAACAAATGAGTGGTAGAAACAAAGTGGTTATGAAACAAAATCATAAAATGTGAACTACATAAAATGCCTACACTTATTAACAGACACCTTTCCTATGTGGTAAGGTAGGTGTTCCCCACAATGTTCAGTTTATCGGAGAGCTGACTGGTTTTATAGGAACCAAGATGCAAACTTTCATGAAAACACCCCTGCTCCATTATGTCTCCTCCGTTAATGGATACAGAGTGCCCCTCCCCACCGTGTGTTATACTGAAAGCGTCTTTTGTCTTTATTCACAGACAGGGCGATCCCCTGTCTATTGTAAGATTTCTTTTTTAATTCCAAGTGGTTTTGATTGTTTGAAGTTGTCTCTGATGGTTTTCCATTGATAGTCCTGAGGTGGAGCAAGGCTGGACAACCCAGCTTTGCATTACGTCACCAGCTAATCAGGCAGGGGTGACAACTCCCTCCTGCACCGCGACATTATCCCCTGGTGACTGACTTTAACTCGAAGTCCACAAAGCATACTTTCACTCTAGTTACATTATTTCTTAAGTACTACCCATACACACATCTCACAATGATTATGAGTTTCGATAAATTATAAGCTTTCTGTGGATACCTTATGTTATCCCTTCTAGATAAATAACCTGGAAGAGATGTGTTTGGTGTAGTGAGTTTGTTAAGTCTGAAACAAGAGTTGTTTGCAAAGAACAGGGGACCTTTACCAAGGGGCCTACACGTCATATCAACACCATACCTACGGATCATTTTAAGTCCCTCAAAAGAGGGTGCAAGTGGGACTTCAGTGTGCTGGCCCTCTCCACAGAGATGTATTTCACCCAGAGTAAGTAAAAAGGTAAAGTGCTGACATAGGTGCTTTTATTGTAACAACAGCTAAAAATAACTAGTCCTTATAGACCTCTAGCACTTTCAATCTCCGGTGCTCTGTGCAGCTATGTACTAGATAACATGGTTAGAGCTTCTGGCATTAAAAATGACTGATTTCTGAAACGTGATCTCTTACTATCAGCACCCTTCATACTCACAGCAATAGTGAGCAACCCTTGTGAATTGTTAAGTAAGGGCCCAACCTTGAATAGCTGCAGAGAGGAGGGAGCAAAAACTGCCAAAGGAGAGTGAAGCAACATAGACTAAGCCAGATATCTTCACGTGATTTCACAGCAGGGCACTGAGACTTATGTGTGCCAAATTGTAATGCAGGGAAACTTGCTTAAGAAAACGTAACTTAAGCAGAGAGAAAAACACTTCTGGAAAAGTGAGAAGGAAATGAAAGGGACCATATATAAACCACATTTGTTAACTGAGGCACTAAGACCATTTTTCTTGTTTCTAAGGCCCCCACCAGGTAATAAGGACTACTAAGTTTTCTGTCTTTTAGTTTATTGCTGAATTAAAGTCAGGCAAAAATTGGACAACTCAGAACTTAAATCCTTGTGCATTCCATCACAGAAGAGAACATATAAAATGGGTTGGGAAGCAGAATTTAGTAAGAGGCAAAACCCCATTTTTTGCTCATTTCATCCTGTATTCTGAGATATTAGAGATATTAGAGAAAAACACCCTATTAATAGCAATGTCATGATCTGAGGAGCAAATCATCAGCATACAATGTTTGCTTTATTTCTAAATCATCTGCTTGGAAACTTCTGATGTTAGGGTTGGAGGTTTCCTTTTAGTAAACCATCCCTATTGAGTAAACCACACGGGTCTGCTAAACTTTAAACACATGTTTAAATTTCATTGTCTTTAATGGGACTTTCCTCCTGTTACCCATACTTAATACATAATGATATTGGTTCAAAGAGAAGCTGTTTGCTTACTGAATGGGGACTAGAGCCCTAAACATTTATCTGGTAGTAAGGTACTGACTCTTAAATGAGAATTTCCCAGTTTCATTTGAGACAATTTAATGTGTGGTTGCAACACACCTTTTTAGCAAAACAGGAAGGTGTGAAAGAATCAAGAGCTAAATAGTCCCAAAACAGCATCAAACACAAAGTAAAAACAATAATCCTGTGGACTGCCATAGTTAGCCGTTACCTTATGTACAACATGTAAGAACATTTTTCTGAAACATGCAATATCAGAATTATTAAAAGAATCACTCAGCATTTATATAGTGCTTAGAGATCTCCAGATAAAAAGCACTATGTAAACACGAATTAGCATCATTATCTCCATTTTACAGACAGAGAAATGAGGCAGAGAGATTAAACTGATTTTCAGAGGTTCTGAGCATACATCCATTACTCTTGACAACTCCGCTCTTCTGAAAACCAGGCCATAAGTGATTTGCTCAAAGTCTCATAGGAAATCAGTGGCAGAACCAATAATAAAACTCAGGTAGGTCTTGTGACTTCCAGTCCTGCAACCTGTGCATAAGACCATGGTGCCTTCTGCCATATTCAAGCTGCCAACTTGTTGTATCAGTTATCACTGGTTGGTGATGCACATGTCATGATGCAGCCGAGTGTATTCACCACATCGGCCCTGAGAGAGCTGAATTAGGGCAGGTGGACCCAATTGGGCTGCAAAGGGGGAGATTTAGGTTGTGTGTGGGACACTAGTTACAAGGAAGCTCATCTGTGAGGAAATAGGCAGAAGATTCTATATAACCAGGAGGCTGGCAACAATGTGGGGAGCAGTAGGGAGGGAGCTACAGGGGAAGGGAAAGGAAGAAGCAGCATGGTAGGAAAGAGTCCAGGGGTCAGAGCAGTAAAGCTGATGTAGATGCAGACCTTAACTGTTCACAACAGGGCCCTGGATTGGAACCCATAGTAGAGGGTCGACCTGGGTTCCCCTACCAACCACTGCAGAGTGGAAAAGCTAAGGGCAGTTGATATGAAGACTGCTGGAGAGACATAGTCGGGGGCAAGGCAGTGGGCGTGAAGACTGCCTGACACTGCCTGTGGAGAGAGACCTTGAATGAACATCCTGGAAAGGGAAATCTGCTGAGTGGCCTGGCTAGAGGGCCAACTCACAAAAAGGAAGCAGCAGGTCCTGGAATGAGAAGGGCTGAAGACACAGAGAGAGAGATGAAGTGCAACTACAGGAAGAGGTGTCTGCCTGGTGGAGCTAATCTCCAGAACAGCCAGGAGGATGTGCCATCCAGCCGTGAGTAGAGCTCCCTATCACACACACAGTTGTGTGTTAATACTACAAGCAAGGATTTTAACTAAATGGGAATCATAGAGATTGGAGACTATTCAAAATCTTACAAGCAATTGTGATTTTATTTTAATTCTGTGTTTATCTGTTTAAGGGTTTTTAAACTGGCACCTATTACCACAGTATGTAAGTATTTCATTTTATATGCAGGGAACATAATACTTTTTGAAGGAAGTTTCTCTACAAGGTAATAAGAAAAACATAACTAGTTTTGGTGTTTGAAGCTTTGAGACAACAAGCTAAATCAGCATAATGCTGTATATTCCCTGATATGTACAAGCTAATTCACTAGTGTAAATCACAAGAAATAACAAAGTCGGTGTAAACCTTATATGAGTGAGATCAGAATTATGTGCTTCATTTGTAATTAGCATTTATTTAGATAAAGTTTACATCACTTGTAGAAGGTTGCAGGAAATAATTTCCTGTTAAATAATTTGCTGTGGCTGCTCCATCTTATTTTTATAGACACAAATTTTCACCACTAGCTCATCTCTCCCCTTCTAAATATTAGTCACGCCAAAAAAAATCTAGCAAGCATCCATTCGAAGTGTAATTGGAATTTCAGTTCATTACAAAGCAGAATGTAGCAAAATGATATCTTTATTGAGGAAATCTTATGTTGACAATCTGTCATGAACTCTCTTGACCAAGCTTCCAGCCAAAATGACTGAGATTAAAAAAACACACCTCACAATTTCATGAAACAGATATTTTTAGCAACGTTTCAGAATGTGGTATATTTCTACATTTTTCAGCTTGTAGACCTTTTGCAAAGGGTGTGGGTGTCCATTTGCCCTTGCAAAGCATAGAATAAAACAGCAGTTGGATGAATTAGGAATGATGGGCGAAATTATTTCTAGAACATGAAATATGTCTGAGAGAGATTAGGATAAATAAATACTTTCCCCCCCTTTTCTTTCCATTTTGCATTTATTTTTTTAAGAACACACATGTTTGATACACAGCACTGTGCAGTGTGATAAGACATGGACTTCTCTGAGGTCACTCTTTTCTGTCGTTAGCATTTGTTCTTTTGAATTTCTTTCAAACAAATACTTTTGCATATTGCGGAAGAAAGAGAATACAGAACCTTCAGAAATGTCTATGAATTTCAGAGGCAGTTTCTTGGCCTTTAATACTCATTCTTCCCTCGTAGAAATGCCTTTCACTTGTCAATGGAGAATGGCTGTTTATAGCACAAATCTTTCACTACATAGACATGAAGACAACAGGTGCTGGACAGAATGATGTGAGCCTTTTATTGTGCCTAGGAGATTAGAACTCCTCTAATTTGTAGGCAACTTTTTATAATCCCATTTTTATTTTTATTTTTTGTCCTCAGGTTTATTTCAGACTTCCCTCACACTCTAACCACTGTCATTATCACTCCTGGGACCTCTATAGGAGATAGTGAGGGACAAATTCTGCTCTTACATGTATGCACCAGATCTCATGTAGAATAATAATGGGTTGGCATGTACATCTGAGGACAGATTTTGGCCCTAATTGAGCAGCTACGAAGAAAATGTGATTCCCTTCACATATTCTGTATCTATCCGCAAAACAAGTGAAATAATCCTCAGTACATTCTTAAGTGCCCACAAGGGCCTGATCCTGCAACATGCTGTGCGTCTCCTGGGGGCTAGTGAGTCCCATCAAGAAAGCTCTAAATTCATCCCAGGAGGTGCACAATACCTTGCAGGATTAGGCCCATAGTAATTATAGGCTTTACTGCTGTCAATGAGTATGTTATGGAATGCACCCATTCCTCTTCTGTAATATATTCACACGGGAGGCAGCCATAATGCTACTTACTGCCTGCACTATGAAAGCCACTGTTGTTGCATGCACTGTAATGCTGAAGGAGGAGCTCTGGCTGCAAGGTCAGCATTCTCAGCACACCTTCTCAAGCATCCAGCAGGCATTATTCCTTACACAGGCATACTGCCTCCCTCCACATTGCACTCTCTCTCTCATACTTGTTCTCCACTGGTTCTAGCAGCCATATTTTGGTTCAAAATGTACCAGTCCAGATAATGTCACAAGTCATTCTCTTCGGTATCACTCCTGGTAAAACAGAGTGGGATTTTGTCCAGTTTCTCAGCTTTTCTTCATTATTATTGATATTTCAGTAGTGCCTAGACTAGGGCCCTAGTGACCTAGGTACTGTACAAACAAATAATGAGAGGTAGTGCCTTCCCTGGCACGTTTACAATTAAAATAAACAAAAGGTGGGAGAAGAAATGGAGAGATGTGAAGTGACTTGTCCGAGGTCACTCACCAGACCAGTGTCAGTCAAGAATACAATCCAAGTGTATCCAGTGCCCTATCCACTAGTTTATACTGCTTTCCGACTGCCTCATCACAAATGCAAATATTCTGCTGTCTCACAAGTCCAGATAATGTCTTCTGAAATAAGAGAAAGAAAGAAAGAAAGAAAGAAAGAAAGAGCAGGACTTCCAAAGATTTTTAGCCTGTAAAAGAATAAAGCTGTACAAGAGAGACAAGGTGGGTGAGGTGATATCTTTTATTAGATAGTAAAAGACATTACCTCCTCCACCTTGTCTCTCTGATATCACAGGACTGACATGGCAACACCACTACTGCATAAAGATTTACAAAGCATTTAAAGCTAGGAAAGATACCCTATGATTTCCTATAAATTCTTAACTTTAAAAAAAGAAATGATGAAGTGGAGCTAGAGGAACAAATGCAAATGTTTGGGGGTTTTTAAATAATCAATAATAATAATATAAAATATTTAGTACTTATGCAGGGCTTTCTTTAGGTAGTTCTCAAAGTACTTTAAAGGGAATGTAGGGATTATTATCACCATTTTACTCAGAGTTTGGGCCAGGGGCATAGATAGATAAAGGGTTTGCCCAAGGTCATGCTGCAGGGAAATGGCAGAGCCAGAAATGAAGCCCAGTGCTCATGGTTTCTACCTCACAGAATTTATCTCCAGATTCTGTACAAAATAAAACTAGCAATAGAGTAAATATGGTTTTAATTTATTTCTTAAACATCTCTATTCTACAGACTGGCATATGTTGTTAAGTGCTGAAGACTGGAATGCCGTTGACTCTGTAACGCTGTTCAGGCTGCTCAGTGTTTCTGTTCTTGGAGCTCCAGTGTTATCAGTACTAGCAGCTAATGCAGCCTGCTAATTTAGCAGACCTTTATGTTACTCATAAAGAAAGACCACAGGCACGGTTTGGTGATAAAGGCACTTGGCCAGGTTTATTGCCTTCAAGGCACAGTCCTAGCGCCCTGGCTCCATGGTTACAGATACACTAACACATGAGTTACCAGTGGCAAGGAGTGGCTCAGTCAGCAGTGGAAGTTTCTGCTGTCCCCTAGGCCACACAAAGGGTTAAGTTGAGATACCCCAACATTTATAGACTGAAACAAATAACTGAGACACATAACTTGCGTACCACCTTACATGTTTCATGACATTTGTTTGTTACCTTCCCTTGTTCCCGATATATTGGACACAACATCCCTATTCATTGTTCTGTCAAACCATCTTATCTTGTACTAAATTGGGGTGTATCTGTAATAGCTTTGAAATATAGTTACATATTTAATGCCTAATATGCTAGCAACAGCTTTGCCAACTTTATATACTGGACAGTGAACCTTTAAGAATCTGCTTTAATACATGGCTTGACTTTAGTTTACAGCCTTTGGCTTCGGCCTTAGATCTTGCACCAGACCCAGTGCTTCAGACTCCCTCCCTCTACTACAAAATGATACCTCATACTCTCCAAGACTGACAAAGCAATGCTTCAATAAGATGCCCATATCAATTGTGCACTTGTACATTGGAGACTATATATTGCGTAATATGTGAGTTAAGAGTAAAAGTTTCATCTTCAGCTCTGAATGTTTGTGCTTTTGTAATATTTACATTATACCATTAACGAGGAGCAGGTGAAGTGTAGTGGGGGAAGGAGGTAATAACTTTTTTTTTTGGTTGAGAAAGTTTTCATAGAATCATAGAATCTCAGGGTTGGAAGGGACCTCAGGAGGTCATCTAGTCCAATCCCCTGCTCAAAGCAGGACCAACCCCAACTAAATCATCCCAGCCAGGGCTTTGTCAAGCCTGACCTTAAAAACCTCTAAGGAAGGAGATTCCACCACCTCCCTAGGTAACCCATTCCGGTTCTTCACCACCCTAAACTTTGATGGAAAATGGTAACCAGTTCCAATGAGCTATGGGAGTCAATAAGTGAGGGAATAGCATAACACTGCTTATTCTTTTATGTAAAATGTAGGCACCAGGAGACAGAAAACTGTCAGGAATATAGAAGAGTATATTTTGGGCATATTCAGAGATAAGTTTAGAGGGACTCTAAGTTTGGTATAAACCTATGCCTTTTTTTGGCACCTTTCATGTATTTTCATAGCAGCTTAGAGTCCCTGGAGGTATGTCTACACTGCAATGTAAGCCACCAAACCCCAATTCCATCTGCACACATCTTTCAGACTCAGGCTTGGAACTAGGATCTTAGGATCCTGTGGGGGTGGAGGGTCTGAGCCCATATCAAGCCAGGACTCGGAGTTCAAGCCCTATTGCTGTGCAGTGTAGATGGAGTCCTGCTTGACTCAGGTCCTGGGAGTCCACCAAAAGTATCTCACAATACCATGCGCCAACTTCCTTTGTCCTCTCTATGCCAACTATCTCCAATCAACTCAAGTAAAAACAGCATTAACCCTTCCATTGTCTTCTGACCACTGAGCTGCAAACACACCATCAGAGAGCCTTCTGTGTTTGCAATGGAGACTGAGCAGAACAGGCCTTTTGCAAAGCACGCTGCTTCATGGTCATGGGAGCACAGCCAGATTTGGGTGACTCTCTGGTCTGAGGATAGCACCACTGTGGCCTTTAGTAAAAGTACCAGGAATGATCATGCATACCAGCAAATAGTGAAGAAGCTGGCAGCTTTGCACATTTATCAGACCGGTAACCAGTACAGGGAGTGGATTAAGCTGCTTAAGAGCGAGTACTGGAAGACCAGGGATCAGAACCACAGCTCAGGCAACTCACCAAAAACCTGCTCATTTTATGAGGAGTTTGACCGGGTGCTGGGCACTGCACCCAGCACAGAGCCAATCATGGTGCATGATAACCTGGTCAGCCAGGATGGCGCTCTGCTGGCCCCAGAATCCAGCATGGGGACTAATGGGAGTCAGCAGTAGGCATGGAATGAGGACCAGGAAGTCATTCTGTTGCTGAAAGTGGTCCCAGAGTAGGCTTTAGAACAGGCTCAGCAGCAAATTCTGGGTCTATATGTGGTGGAGCTGTTTGATACTCCCACAAGGAATAACCCGCTGCTGAGTCTGCAGCAGACACGGAAGGGAGAGAAGCCACCCCTGATCCCAGTAAGTTCCTGGCTCCAATTTAATGTTAATTGCTACACTAATGAGAGGTATTTCTACTCTAAGAACCAATGCAAAGTTATGAGAAACATGCTGCTAGCCAGGGCATCGGCTAATGGCTAGTGCCTTGATGTCCTCCTTTTCCCCCTCCCCCACCACATAGAGTTCAAAAGGGTGCCTGGGAAACGCAAACAGTCAAGTACACCTTTAAAGAGTATTTTTACTGGAAAGACACAGATTTTTGCTAGGGCCATTCCCGTTTCTTAAAAGTAATAACTTCACATTGCCATGCTCAACAGGCTGCATTGGCAGGCTGTTCAAACTTCCTGTAACGTGCAGGGTGGGCAGTAAAGATATCCCACAGTGAACCATGTTCAAAGGACCACAGCAGCCATATTTCAGAAGGACCCTAGAGAGTCTGGGATATGGTTGGTTTGACTTGGGTCTGCACAGTATTGTGTGGATGCCAGTAGATTTGAAATTTTCTCTACACACATCCGTCCCCAGTTTAATAGGCCTAAATGGCCTTTGCCTCAGCATATCTGAATATATGTTGTTAGTGTTTATTTTAATGTATATTATACATCTGGACACCATCGCTTTGGAAAGTTTTCTTTCTGTACTCTGATGTGCAAGAACCAATGGAAACACACAAAAACTTCTCTTGTTTTGTAGTGTTTCACTCAATTTAACCGGGCTGTTACTATTCCTTTACAAATCATATTTTGCTCTTCATCATATTTCCTGGATAGTAACTGACATTTTCAATAATGAAAATGTAAAAAAATGACAATATGCTAAGTGTGTAACAAATGAAATCTAAACCAACACATGAACTTTAACTAGGGGACGTATTTAGGGACACCAGAGAGTCAGAAGAGTCTTTAAGGTTACAATTTCACAAGAGATGGGAACTCAGCTATAAGCCATTCTTCACTGATAACTTTTTTAGAGCTACTATTTATTCAAGTTTCACTAAGAATCCCATGCACTCCAATCTCATTCAAAATCTTTCTGATATAATGCTCATGTGAATGTACTGTGGCTTGCGACTTCAATAACGTCCACTGTAATCGTTTTTCTTGCAGAAATATCACCTTAAATCAAACACTCGGAAATCATGTTACCATAGGCAGCGCTAGTAAATATTATTTCATTTCGTTTGTGAAAATTAGTCTAAAATTGAAATGTAATTGTGTGATTTAACTTAAATCTTGGGGTCTTTATCTTAACCCAAATGTAACTTTTATACGGATTTATGCCTAAGAAACATTGGAAATAGCATCTCCAAGTGAAGCCCTTGACATATCCAGAGCACTAAAGTATAGGATTTTTTTTTTTACTACGGGGGCTAATCAGGTAAATATTTAAAAGTGGGGAAAAAAGCCCCACTGTGTTGACAGCTACCATTGACTGAGTGTACATGATACCCACCTGCAGCAATGAAAATGCCTCCTCCTGCTTTGTATAGAATATGGCTGGCAAAGGGAGCTGCACAGATGATGAAGAAGCTGGCCACCAGAACAGTGATCACCCCCAGGAGCATGAGCACAGTCCAGACACCACGATAAACTGGAAACCAGAAAAGAGGAAAAGAACACAAACATCCTTAGAACGCAAATACAGTTTTGTAGTAAAGATTTTTTTCTCTCTTTTCATTTTTCTTATTATCAAACCAAGCAGTCATTCCAGGGCTGCTTCCATTGTGTATATATATTTACCATATAGACTGAATTAGTTTTGAACCCTAGATTTTATTTGGTGATCATGAAATATATAATAGAGGGGTATGAAACCCTGGAGCTCTGTATTTACACAGTGTATGTATGCTTAATAGGTTCATTTACTTGACCAAATTTAAGTAGTTTAAAAAATGGTGCACCAAAACGGTAGCCAGGAAATGTTTGGATCACTGCTCAGCTTGACTGGATACAATTGTTCTACCAAAGTTGAAGAGGGGAAAAAGTAGTAACATATTGAAATTCTTAGTGCTGGGCCAATCTCACCACTAACAATCTAAGATCCTGTCCTGAATAATTTTCAAGAAAACCTAACGCAGCAAAAATGGAAAGAAAAATGTAAATGATGTTTCTGAAGAATAACTAAGTGCTTTTAATCAGACCCGTTCTGTCAGTAAAGCTCTTTGTACTTTATTAAATTCAAAATGTAAAGTTTCAGAAAACCCCGTTAGTCAAGGACAAGCCACGCTGAATTAATGGATGAAGCTTGTGATAAATGGGCTAAGAGTGTTGTAATACATTGGCCAAAAAAGTGTTTCTAACAATAATTTTTTAACTGGTTAATTGCACATCTCTTAAGCTAAGTCATCATTTGACAAAGGCTAATATAGCAAAATAAATTCCTCTTGTAAATTTAAGAAGGGGTGCACTAATGCAGCCCATTAGCCAAATTAGGAGTTGTTACAATCTCTAACTCTGGATCTGAAAACTGCAGAGTTCTGGAAATTCATCAGTAAAAATATTTCTACCTGGCTAAGGAAAAGCATGCAAACCAGATAGCATCTAAGAAAAAGTGATTTCTTAGTACTACTGTTGTTAGCACAATACAACTAAGCAGCTTTTACATTTGGATTTGTAAACTGAAATTTTCAAATGTATAGCTCTTTAGAAGCAGCCACTCTGGAGTCACTCTGGTTTTGTCTAGACTAGGATTTTAAGGTGCACTGTTGGGTGTTAGTTGCCACCTTCTAAGTAATATGTTCTAAAAGTCTACAGGCTTTAACGTGACCAGCTTAGCTTGTGTTGAAGTATACACTGTCTTGTCCACAGTAGACTTTTAGAATGTGTTAGTTATAATATGTTAACTAATACCTTCTTGTTAACAGAGCTTTAAATATTAATCAGACAAAGCTTCAGAGAGGTAGTCATATGCCTCTAGCATCCATGGGCCAGCTCAGGGGTAGGAAGGATTGACCTTCCATCATCTGTCCTAAAGTGGCTATCAGAGCAGCTAACATTGATGGAGATATATCTCCTGGGAACTAGGGCCCCAGTTCAGTAAAGCATTTAAGCACATATTTAAAGGTAAACACATACTTACATGATTTACTAAATGGACAGTGAATCAGGGGGTTGAAGGAATAAATCTCTCAAGGCCTTCAGTCTGGGCCTTTGAAGACGTGTCATAGTGTTATACTCACATGGGTAGTTCAGGAAGTTTCATCACAATCTGCAAGCCCTTTGGACATTACTTCCCCATTTAAAACCTAAACTGCTAAACTAGTCTATAACCACCCAACTATTTTGTGTTAATGGCTCAGAAGACTTGAAAGTCACATAGAGAAAGGGACATATTGGCAAAAACAGACCTAGCAAAAGCTTTCCTCTGTATCTTTATGGTTGGTCAGAAAAGTCACATGGAATTGTTTCTATTTTCTGAGTGGACAAGAACACAAGCACCTCCAGCATAAAAATTTTGGTATGTAATCTGAATATTTACTTTCTGGAACTACTTACACAGGCAGCTTTGAAATTTGCTTTGTGTGAAAATTCTACTAGCAGACCTTGATTTGCTTAAATGCTCATGGAAAATGAACACAAAGGGAGTACAAATGTAACTAATTCAGATTCATTAAAATCTTCACATGAATAAGGAAAGCTTTCCCAGTTCTACTAACATAACTATCTTATTAGTTATAAACTAAATATTGCTAGCATCTACAGGTGGCAGGTGGTTTGTGTGTGTATATACATTTGTATGTATGGCTCCAGGTTTTTTGTTTAAAATATTTACTTATGAAGCCTGTAAAAAGAATGGCAAACTTCTATGATGATCCCAATCTCTGTTCTTGCAGCCAACAACACATTAATTGCGAATTTTGCACACTAGAAAGTGAAGCAAAGTGGACAGGCAAGAGTATATAACTTTGCAGAACCAAAAATTGGGATTTTTCAAATCCACTATTTATTTGCCAAAAATTATCCTAACCATTGTCTCTTCAAAGGGAAAAATGGGAAGTCATTGTAAAATACATGGAGGGACGCACTACCGGTAATGAAATACTCAGTTCTCAATGACATTTCTGGTACTAGTCTGGGGAAACACTCTAAAATGGTGTGCCTCCTTCCTGAAGGGCTGCACCCAGAAACTGGTAACAGGCAACTTCTCTCCTGGCACCAGAACTCTCAACTGTGGCGCTCTATAGGATTCAAACCACTCTCCTAGCCTATTCAGTATTTACAAGTGGCATGGGGACAAACTGTGAGTCTCTATGGACTCAAATGCCAACAATGTTTAGATGATACTCAACTGTTTATCTTTCACAACATCCATGAAACCCTCTGTCATTCAGCTATCCCAATGTCCAGCCAAGATCAGCGTATGGCTGTGAAAGAGTTGGCTGAAGTTAAACTCAAGCAAGAATGAATTTATTCTGGTAGTCAAAGGGAAAGATTTTTACAGTGCTTGTCGCTATGTGATGTCTCCACTAGTCAAGGAAGTTTGCCCCCAGACTTTAAGGTAGTCAGAAGTCTAGGAGTCCTTCTGTACTGTCCACTGAAACTGGCCTCCCACATAGTGTAGCCACAAAACATGTATTCGTTCATCTATCACTAGCTAGGAAACAACATGCCAACTTGGCCAGGTGTCCATGAACTCCTTCACTATTTCCAGACTGGAATATTGCAATTTCATCTATGGTGACTTGAAACCATTATCCTTTGAAAAGGCTATAACGGGTCAGAATGGAGCAGCTTGCCTTGTCAGCAACAGTACCCCAGTACTTTTCCACTCCGCTGGGTTCCTATTGAAAAAATGAGTCAACTTTAGGATCTCAGTATTCATTTTCCAGGTCCTTAAACACTTAGACCCAGGATAACTAAAGGACTCCCTCATTCTCCAAGATCTCACCAACTCTATTTCTCAATAACACTGCAACTGTCTAAGGGCTTGTGTGTGCAAGAGACAGGTTCATTCTTGGTGGTGGATCACTGACTTTGGAATACATTCCAATGGGAACTATGGATGACCACAAACCTCACTACCTTCAGATCCAAATGCATATCCCACTTCTTTGACCTTGCTTTCCCACACAGCAACACTTAATCTATTGGCATCTCAGGAATAAATACACCAAATCCCACCTAACTCACTCCCCTTGGGGGCAGAATAGAGAGTAGCTTTATCTGATTACGTAACACATATTTTTGTCATTATTTTAAATTCTGGAAGATGTTTAGAAGCCACTATGATGGGGCCTAAGAACCAAAACTTAAATGTTTCACACCTTGATGTACATGTAATATTGCCATTTTATTTTAGACTGATTGTGTATAAAGTGAGTACTATGCATTAATGCATTCTTGGCAATGGACACGTACTACCACAAGTGCCCAAAATGAAATTACAAAATGCTCCCAAATTGCACACGAGTGATATGTAAAAACTTGCCAACCGCCTGGGAAAACTGAGGGCCAAATTATACAGTCTTTACTCACACTGAATAATACCTTACTCTACAAGTCAAACCACTACTACTCGTAAGTTTGCAATACAGCCCATAGAAAGGGACAGTATGTTGTTGTGCTGCCTGAAGCAGCCTGGGATGGGGAGATTATGACTCCCCAAATCACTATCTCTCTGTCTCCCTGCTGCTCTGGGGAGTGAGTAAACTGAAACAGGTCTATAAGTGCTGCAGCGTGCATTCCTCTACATGCCAGTGTGCTGCTGGGCACGTTGCGGGGAAGGGAGCAGAGTCAAAGCTCTCTCCATGTCTTGCCTCTCTACACCTATGTAAGGAGGGACATAGTAGTTCTGGGGAGACTGCTTGCAAGAAGCGATAGTATTGTGCACCTGTGCAAGGGATTAAAGGGGAGTCTTACACCTCTTCTACTCCCTTGAGACAGTGCTTAGGACAGTGCTGTGTTCTGGCTCAGAGTAAGGTACTACTCAACCATAGCCAGGGTGAAAGAATCAGAGCCTAAGTAAATTAATTTCCCAGATGTACTGAGTTAGCTAACTTCAGTACTGTATTTGTAGTATTTAAAGCATTTCCTACAGTCAAAGTAAGAAAGTACAAGGGAATACGGCACAATCTGAGGTAACCCTATCGACAGTAGTTATCTTAGATACCACCGCTTTATGGTGCAATAATTTAAAACTGAACAGTTCCATAAATCAGTTCAGCAAACTTTCCCTTCATTTCGACATAGAACTTCCCTTGGGAGTGTCAGGCAAGCCTGAAAGTATAATCGTGCTTGGAACAAAATAGGAGAACAGGCTGTCTGTCTTTGTGCTCTGCCCCATTCAGAGTAGAGCACAGGAACATTAACATTTACATGTGTTACCAGTTTTCCAAATTGCTTGGCATGTAATTTTGTCTTTTTATTTATTTTTCCTGAAGAAAAACATCTTCAGTCACTAGAGAAGCACTCAGGTTGATTCTCTTGTTCCCTTATTAGCCCTCTTTATTCCAAAAACCCTGACCATCATCTTTGCAATTGAGGATTAAGGGGATTCCCTTCAGAGCTTCTCTACATCATTTATTAATTAGCTGAAGTGGCTGGTCTTCAGCAGTGAACTGAATGTTGAGAAATGGTTCCCATGGTAGCTGGGAGAAATAGCCTAGCAAAGGAATTCATGATCTGGTATTTTGATGCATTATATACCTGTACTACAGATAGAGAAGAAAAGTAGTGGTATGTTTGATCTAGAAAGACTTAAAAGGTGCCTAATGTAACTACATCAGTACAACAGTGTCAGTGATGTAGAGAAACATGATAGGACATGATCATATTGGCTTCATTAAGCATTACTCTCAGCTGTTTTAAAGCTTACATTAAGGGATGTGAGAGGATTTTCCAAAGAAAGAGGGCATCCAAAGTATCACCGGTGACAAATATATTGTGAAATGTTATGCAGCTGAGAATCAGGATTTGAATAGTCCACAACACACACATCATGTGCAAGGGTGATGCATACCCCAGAAACTATAAAATAAGATATTCAGGCATAGGCTAGCTGAGGACACAACTGTAACAAGGGTGTGCACAGATCTCTAGCTGAAGATGTTAATACCAAATTCATGAAACCATACCAATTATTTTATTAATCTTTCTGCAACAACTACAACTCAAGCGGAAAATGTCTTAAAATTTGGTCCATTCAGAGCACATACCGAATACATTTCTGATAGTCTATAGAAAGCAACAATTTAAAGCAAAAGATACATTTATTAAAATACTGAAAAGCCAAAAGTCTTTTTGACGTGTGTGGGTACAGGTGTATGCAATCATGATAAAGGAGTGCTAACTGATTTGGATAAGAATTGACCTGAACATTAACCCACAAACTCCAACCCTGAACTAAACCTTTTTTTTTTCTTTACCTTCTTGTGTTCTGCCAGGGACAGAAGTATCAAAATGTCCTCCCAAAAATATAAAATAAAAGCTATAGGTAGAGGGCCTGATACAGTAGTGTAAATCAGGAGTAGCTCCTCTGAAGTCAAAACCAACGTAAGGGAGATCAGTTGGGCCCATCCTATGAGAAATGGGCGCATCCTATCTGACACCCAGCTGGAAACACCATAAATCTTGCCAGACAGTTTTTTCTCATACTATTTCCATTACCAGCAATTACCCCTGAGTAATAATTCCTTCTTTTTTTAAAAAAACACTGAATCTTAACAGTAAAACAAACACAATTTTCATGCTGCCTATACATGTCTCTGTTAAATATTTCTCCCTGGAAATGTATAGCTGGAAGGTTTCCTACACTGCAAGCTGTTGGGCTCAAATATGTGCCTGTATTATATAAAACAATTCTTGCCCTGGAGACAGAAACCTTAGAGGTAACATATGAAATTATTATTTTCAAATGCCAGGGCTAATATTTCACAGACTAACCGACTAGAAATTACTAACCGACTAGAAATGTATGCAAGTTCTACTAGGTTGGTCTCAAAACAGCATCACACCTGCCAAAAATTTGATTCAGTCATTAAAACATAATAGTTGAAAAACCTGAAATTCTCCTCATCTCTATGGACATTCTGCATCCATATAATTATGTATTATATGTTAAGTGCTGACAGTGTGTGCTCAGTACTGTACAAAACACAGAATATAAATGGTCAGATGGGATCAGGGAAAAAAACTAGTAAGGGCTACAGGTCAGATTATTCAGCTGGTATAAATCAGTGTAAAGTCATAAAATTCAGTGGCTTTCTGAGTTGGCTTCAAAGGGACTACTCCAATATACAGTTGAGGAATGACTGTTTATTTGCAAATCAATTTGGAAACATCAATTTTAAAATCAAATTAATGTCTTGACTAGGGACCAAATCTTGCAACCCTCATTCTTGGGAATAGTCCCAAAGAGGCCAATGGGATTACATGTGCAAATGTAATGCAGGACTATTTGCATTGCAAGACCTGCACAATCAGTTTCGGATTTGAAAAAATAATAATAACATTTCTTTAATTCAAAAAACACATTGTAGCAAAAGTTATTCAACAACATAGTAGATACTACTTGAATGTTGGTGTTAAGTGATCTGTATAAGTAATGAGATACAGTACATTAATAATGATATCAATACATTACTATTTTAATACCATATCCTTACTTTTTCAAAGTAGTATGCAGTGTTATCTATGTGATTCCCACTAATATCATGAGAATTATGTGGTTACAAATGAGTGTGCATGTTTCTGATTAATGTATTTTGATGATTTGTTCATTTATTTATGCACAGAATAATTTTGGTTTTCTTTCATTGTTCGTTTGTAACTTTTATTATTTTATGAAATTCAGTGCCAGTGGATCCAATGGCAGCACCGCTAGAGTCTGTAGGTGTTTGCCTATTATCTGCACACTGTCGTTGTAAACTGTCATTCTATAACCGAAAGCCATATGGTGTTTACAAAAGTGAATGTGTAAAGTAGCACAAAATAATGGTGACTGTATAAAGTGTAACAAGTTACAGTTTTTAAGCTGTGACTCTAACTGTTAAATGCTGATCATGTATGTGTGGGCAACAATGCAAGAAAACCAGGAACACTACAACTAGGGTGACCAGATGTCCTGATTTATAGGGACAGTCCCGATTTTTAGGTCTTTTTCTTATATAGGCTTCTATCACCCCCCACCCCCTGTCCCGATTTTTCACATTTGCTGTCTGGTCACCCTAACTACAGCGTACATTTAAATCTCAGAAAAAGCCAAGATTCTGGGTGGCTTGTGTCACCACATCTGTACCCAAGTTGCTCACTGAGGGCATTGCAGCCTGAGTTTCGGCAGCAGAATGAATTGGGCTCTGTGCCTGATGCTTTGTAAACTTGTATTTTAAATGTATCTAGCAGTGTTTAAAGACATCCATAAACTCTAAGGCCTCCATCTGCATGTACAATTTTGATCACTGTCACCTGAGTGTACAAGCTCTGCAGCTTGAAAACTGAGCATGCAAAGGAATAAGCAAACAAATGGAGGGTGAACTGTTATTCCTAAATGGGCCAAATTTTCATGGATGTTAACAGAGTTATCCCAGCAGGGAATTTGGCCTCCTGTGTGCTACTTAAATCTTCCAGGTTTAGAAACTCTTTGGCCTTGGGAGACTGTTTTCTTTCCTCTGCCTGAGCACCTTTAGCTGGGCAAACTGGAAATGAAGTTCAAAAATAACTGATCTCAGTGTGGGACTGGAAAGGCATGAATATTAGTGTTTCCACTACAGCCTGCAGCGAGTGCCAAATTGTTCTGATATGTTGCAAAGCCCATTAAAGTCAAATAGCACATACAGAGCCAAATCCTTTGCCTTTACTTGGTTTGAAAAATAAATAGTTTACAGAAAAACTTAGGCACCTTTGAAAATTGCATACATGCATACATATTATATTTTTTCACACAAGTTTTAGCTTTTAAAATTCAGTTGTTTTTACTCAGATTCATAGATTTTAAGGCCAGAAGGGACCACTGAAATAATCTAGTCTGACCTCCTGCATAACACAGGCCATAGAACTTCACCCTGTAATTCCTGCATCATCAATCCCGTAATTTTTGAGTTTAGAGCGTCTCTTTTGCAATATGCATGTTCCAAAAAGGGTGGCTAGAATTTTTTTCAGAAGGAAAAGTGATTTTTTTTTTTACCCCTCACAGTTTCACAATTAAAATATGGCTTGCAGGATTCACTAAAAAAAATTGTTCACCTTCAGGAAGAGACAAACTGTGGAAGATTTTACCTCCAAGAGTGAATGCCATAAGCATGTGAAAATGGGGGTTATAATAGAATTTGCTTTGCAATCTTGAGGTTGAGGTTAAGGTAGGCTGGGACAATCAACAAAGAGGAGAAGAACAGATAAAGGGAAGCAATAATATCAATATTTTAATAGTTTCCTTTTGTTGTATGGTTAGTTGAGATACAATATTGGACACTGCCAAACATACAAAAAGTAGTAGGTGAAATCCTGGCTCTCTTGAAATCAAAAGGAATTTTGCTATTCACTTCATCAGAGCTAAGATTTCACCAAGGGTATGTTAAGAATAAGAGGATACGGTTCTAGTATTTCTTAATTTAACAAATGCTGATCCTGCAAGTGGTCAAAAGCTTGTTCTACTAAAATACTGTGGATAGGGGAGTGTTAGACTAAAGATGAGTAAATTTCTGTACTAGCAAAAACAATGATAATGTAAAAAGGTATTAAATAGCAAAGGGGGTTATTATGATCATGATAAAATATTCTTGAATGTAAATATCTGTTCTATAAAAAATTAGACTCAGATGCTGAAAATGAACTTGTGTGGCATGAACTGGATGCAGAAACAATCTCCTTCTTACCAGAATTTTAATGAGCTCCAAAGCAATCCAACTGTATCTATTTGTATAGTAGGGATGGCTCTGAATATAGAGTTCCTGGGACATCACCTATAGTACAATTTTCTCTGTTTTTAATCTCCTAATATGAAATATTGCTAGGTAAATTATATTTGAGCAATGGATCTATTGGCAAATATTAACTAAAATTAATAAGAAATGTTGATGATTTTCCTTTCTCCCATTCTTATTCTTTGTTTGTCCACTTCTGTGTAATCATATAATGTAATCTGGGGATTCCTTATGAATTTATGGATGATTGGTTGGATGCAAACTCATCCTAGATTATTAAGAGAGGAAGGTTCCACAATATGTCATTGGAAAGACAAATTTCTCTGGTGTGCTGTAAAGTCATGGATTTGACCTTTGACCTTGATTAGCCATGTTTGATCTCCTCCTGGACTATTAGTTAATATTTTTAAAAGGTCAACAGAACTGTTGACAGTACAAGTTATTTTCTTATGTAAGCAGTATATGCAACAAGAATCAGATCCTGCAAACACTTACTAATAGGTTTAGAGCAGGTTCAAGGATATACAGCAGTCGTGTCTCTATACATTATGAGACTGAACGAGATCCAGCCATATATCATTTGAAAAATAATTTCCCCTAGATTCCATAAAATCCTTGATTTGACCTTTGACAGCCACGTCACAACAATTGGCCCAATTTGTTTTAAACGGCACTTGTACAAACTCAGTTTTCCAATCACTGTGCAGAAAATGTCCTTACTAAAGTATGCTAGAGTTACTCTAGCAGAGTATTCTGATGTTATCATTTCATATATCTCACTTTTGGAGACTATATGTTTTGAAATCTTACCGTGAATACATGACAAACATATCAATAAGACTGTGATGGGGGGTCCACCTCACACAAGGCCTGAGCAAGTTAAAAAGGGCCTAACCTTGTAGGCTGCACCTGGAGGAGAGCCAAGGACTGATAAAGTCTAACTGAAGATGAAGTCCATCTGGGCAGGGGCAGGCTCGGGGGGTAGTATAAAGCTAGGAAGTGGCGAGCAGGAGGAAGCTGCAGGGAGGGGCTCTACAGTCATTCCCTAGACAGAAAGGAAGTTGGCTTGGGAGGAGTTCTAGGAAGAGAGTAAGCGCTGGGATCCTGCGCTGAACTAGAGTCTGGCAAGAAGCCAAGAGGGATGGCCACTGGAATCAGAGAAAGCTCAGGCTGGCAAATCCTCAGGTGAGCCAGGATATAGAGACATGAGGTGGGAAGGCACCCAGGGAAACAACAACAGGGTCTGAGATTGAGCAGATCATGATTGCTAGGCATAGTGTCCCTGGGCTGAAACCTGAAGACAGAGAGCAGACCCAGGTTCCCCTACCAGCCACTGGGAAAGTGGCACTGGACCTGGACTTCGACTGGCAGACTGTCTGACGTGGCATATGGACAGCTTATCCATTAGGACTTTGACACTCCAGAAGGGGAGGACTAAATAGTGACTGGCCAGAGAGTGGAGGCACAAAGAGGAGCAGCCCAAGTCCCAGAGATAGAGAGAGGGGCCACGGTGTGAGGAACCAGTCGAAGGGGTTACCAGACCAGGCAAGAGCCAGTCCCCAGATCCAGCCACGAGGAGATGCCCTCAGTGGTGAGTTGTACCCTGTTACAAATCTAGTGATGCATACAGGCATGGCAGTCACCCCCAATACAAGGGGAGGGTGAGACACCATACTAGAGACACTGTAGCTGCAGTGTGCAGAGGCCTTTTTTGCAGAAGGCAGATACACCCTCCCAAGTTGGACCCTTGAGTTTTTGCTTCTGGTTAAGGGAGACAAAAAAACAACCAAAGGGAATCCAGGTACTACTTAGGCAGGTCCTGGAGAACCAACAGAGTCAGTGGGAAGCACAGTTATACCTGCAGAGCTATTTGGCAAAGCTGTCAGAACAGCAGCAATATTTATTTCAGATCCTGCGAGAGGACATTTTCAGAGGCTGCAGAAGGGAACAGAAAAGAGATCTCAGGGCCAGGAGGCCAGAGGCCTGGCAAGAGAGTGTTATGCCTGTGGGCAGAGGGGACACTTAAAAAAGGGAATCCCCCTACCTAGTTCATGACAAGAGGGCTTGTCCTGAAGGGCGGAACACAGGACAGGCTAAGAGTCCTACCTGTTGCGAGAGCAGGAAGGGGAGGTGTGGGGAATTAGGACATGTGAGGAGGCATAGTCCTCATGAGAAGGTAAAACGTAGCCAGGAAAGGGGCAAGATTTCAAGAAAGGAAGAGCCAGTTGCCCTCAACAGGGGCATAGTAGTAGTAGTAGCAGTAGTAGAGAAGGTCAACAGGTTTGTAATGACAGAAAGTGGGAAAGAACTGGAAGGAAGAAATGGTCCCATGAAGATAAAACTGAATGATACTGGGACAAATACAGAGACTAAGCAATATACAGTGGGGAACTCAGACCCTGAGGGAAAGGATGCTGAGGGAGAGCAGACCAAGGACAGGAGTTACAAGAGAAGTTGGTAGCTGTAGAGCAAGCCACGCAAGTGGCTTCACAAGACTTAGAGTGTTAGCAGAAGTACCAGAACACCATGGAAGAGAAGAGTAAACTGCTTCTCATGGTGGGTGACCCAGAGATGGAGCAAGATGACTTGCAGGACCAACTTCAGCAACTCCAGAATAGACGGTATCCATACCCTCCCCCACAAGCTGGTATATGTCCACCACCACACCACACAAGGCATGAGCTGGTTAAATATGGCCAATTGACCTCATAGGCTGCACCTGGAGGAGAACCAAGGACAAAGTCTAATTGAAGATGAAGCCCAGCTAGGCAGGAGCAGGCTGGGGCGTGTATAAAGCCAGGAAGTTGAGAGCAGGAGGGAGTTATAGGGAGGAGCTCTGCAGGCACTCCAGAGAGAGTGGGGTGGAGAGAAAGGGAATTGGCGAGAGAGACGGAGATTTATGGGGAGAGTAAGCCCTGGACTACAGAGTGGCAAGAAGTCAAGAGGAGTGGGGTAGCCACTGCAAATAGAAGAAGCTCGTATTGGTAAATCCTGAGGTGGGGCAGAAGACAAAGAAGTGAGGTAGGAAGGTGCCCAGGGAAATAGCAACAGGGTCTGAGATTGAGCAGATGGTGGTTGCTAGGCATTGGGTCCCTGGGCTGGAACCTGGAGACAGTGAGGAGCCGGGGTTCCCCTACCACCCAGGGGACTTGGACTGGAAGACTGTCTGACATGGCATATGGACAGCTTGTCCAGTGGGATGTTGACACCTTGGAAGTGGAGGACTAAACAATGATCTGGCTGGAAGGCCAAGTCACGGAGAGGGAGCACCCCAAATCCTGGGGGAGAGGAGGAGGAGGAGCATGGTGCAAGGAACCAATGAAAGGGAGTGCCGGACCAAGCAAGAGCTGATCTCTAGACCCAGCCAGAAGGAGGCATCTCAGCAGTGATCGAACCCCTGTAATGGGGTTCTTTGAGTTGGGCTTTGTAATAAGCCCAACTCAAAGACACAGGAACAAGAAACATCGTTCTGGAGGGAACCGCTAACTCAACCATTCAGAGAAATGCACAAATAAATGCAGTAGGATAATTCATCACATGAACACTAATTCTATGAGACTGGCTCTTAGTTTAGTGGAATTTAAGATACATTTGCTCTTTGAAGACAATGAATGGTTCTTTTATATTCTTATACTATATTCAATTTTAAGATTTTCGGGGGAAAGATATTTTGTTTATTGGGAAAACAGAAGAACAGACACTTTAAAAGGAAATTTCACATTTGGAAACTATGCCCCCTATCCAGCAAAGGCTTTAAGCACATGCTTAACTTTAAGGTTGTGGTAGTCCCATTGACTTCTATGGGACTATTCACATGGTTAATGTTAAGCATGTGCTGAAGCCTTTGCTGAATAGTAACCTAAATATTATGACTTCCAGAAATAAGCAGTCCAGTCCTGGTGAAATGAAATGATTAATTTGTACTTACATTTTTACTTCCAAACACATTTTAAAATCAAATGGACAATGAAATTCCAAACCTCCATTCATTAAACTGGGTGAAATGATAAAGCTACTTCATACTGAAGTATCCAAATGGTTTTTCTGAAACTATAGGCACTGTATACATTTGAAGCCAAGAAAGTACTTACCGATTGCAGAGTCATAGGAGGTTGAGTTGTGTTCATCTCGGATAAAAGGAAATGGAGAAAGGTAGGCATGTGTGCAATTCTTAGACGGCGATTGGTTGGCTAGGGGGGAAAAAAGCCTAAACATTAATGTCAAGAATTTATATGATCATGAGTTGTATTTGTGCTGAGTACACTTTTAAACACATTCTCTAAAGTGGCAGACTGACTTCTATAGGTCCAGCCTCCAAGTTCTTATTCAGGCAAAAGCCCCATTAACCTCAATGAGGGTTTTGCCCAAGTAAGGGATACCAGCACTGTCAGCCTCAGTGCCATCTGGGGATTCCTTGACCTAGGGAGAATGCCCAATTAGGGCAGCTGTAATTTGCACTGCCAGAGCAGGAAAAAACTATTATTTTGGGGGCCAGAATCTGTGTGTGTGTGTGTGTGTGTGTGTGTGTGTGTGTGTGTGTGTGTGTGCGCGCGTCCTTATTTCTGACATAATAGCATATATATAGATATTCCACCAGATAACTAACAAAAAGAATTTCAGCCTCTGCATCAACATGGTAAAGG
This sequence comes from Chelydra serpentina, assembly GCA_037349315.1. Taxonomy (NCBI): domain Eukaryota; kingdom Metazoa; phylum Chordata; order Testudines; family Chelydridae; genus Chelydra; species Chelydra serpentina. The sequence goes on from JBAIAC010000004.1 coordinate 113,046,630, forward strand.
TAATGTAAAAATATAAACTACACTTACTGTACCAGAATTTCCAAATATTGTTAGTGTCCTCTTCTACATCTCCAACAAACCAGCACCTCCAGAAGAAACCTTCATGGTGGAAAGTGACCTTCTCCTCCTGCGCAAAAGAAACACAATCTTTGTAGCCTGCATGCATGAGCAGTCAAGGCATTTTTCAGGTAGCTAACAGAATCAAATATAGGTTTTTAGTTGAAAATAATAAGAAAACGCATCTTACCTGAATCGAGATTTTTTAAAGAAAACCTGTACAATTATAGCTCCTTTGTCAAAAGCTCAGATAGCATCTCGTGGTTCTGAGCACAATGGGCCTGATTAAAGCACAATGGGCCTGATCAATAAAAAACCACTAACTGCAGTAGGCTTTTGATCAGGCCCATAAACACCAGTGTCAGACTTACTGTCCATACAGTATGTTTGTTCTATGTTAAGAAGAAATTAACACTAAACTAATGCCGACTATTATTCTGAAGAAAAAAATATACATACTAACCATGGTATTGTTTGGACCTTCTGAACATCTTCCAACTTCTGTAGCCAGAAGCCAGTAATCTGTGCCAAAGGCCACCAAAAACAGTAAAACTCCCAGCGCCCCAAAGAAGCCTCCAAAAAATATCCCCACACTCAGTTTCATCGTTGATTTGTTTCCAGATGAATCTGATTTTTTTTTAAATTATTTTTAAAATCAACCCTCTCAAAGTAAAAAATTAGGCAAGTGGACAATAGGTGCTGGTTGGAGAATTCAGCCTGTGTTTGAAGAAATTTCTCTTTCCTTGCCTTTCTGTTTTTCCCTGTGCCCTGTAGGTTGATTGGTGTTCCCTGACTTGTGTTCCACAAGGCTGACTTCAGCCTGACAGATGGAAAGGCCCTTCTATTTTAGGACATTGATGGAAGAGCTTTACTCTGTTTCTCTATCAAGGCGTGGCCAGTCAAAAATAGCTGACCTTCCCCTAACTATCCAGAGAGACAGGGAGTGACTTGAAATATTATTGCAGTTGGTGCATCAACAACAGTGGAAGGGAGATGAAGTTGCAGCGCCCTCATCATTCCAGCTGGGCTGGATTACAGCACATAGTTACAAGCACTTCCAACATGTAAATTTGGCAGTGAACATTTCTCCTGCCATTAGCAGGAAAGAGAACACACACTAAATCCCAACTTGAATGAAAACTTTTGTTGTAAATTCATTTTGCTTTAAAAGGGAATATTTTACAATTAGCTTCAGTTAATTATGCTGGATTAAGTCTTCAAGTGCTTTACTTATTTATTCAGATTTATATACAATATTTAATAGCCCCTATCCAAGGCACTCAGCCCCCTACACATATTAACCTGCAATACCGTATAAAGAAAGCAGTCTCCAAAACCAGGAAGAGAATCAAATCCCTGCAGCCACAGGTCCCAGTCCCTGCTGCAGTCTAAAAAGAAGGAGCTTTGCTACACGCCCTCAAAGCCAATGGAACATGACAAGGAAATGAATTCCTAAGTTTCAAGTCCCTCAGAGAAAGCCCTACCAGCACCCTTCTCTTTTGATGCCAAGTGAGCATTCTCAAGAATATATGGTACAACATGAGTACATGGAACATTCCCAAGAACGGGTGCTGATATGGCAAAATGCACCAAATACTCCAGTCCTTACTCAGGCAAAACTCCATTGATTTCCCATCCTGGGAAGCAGTGAAGTCAAGGGAGCTATGACAATTTACCCCAGCAGAGGATTAGTCCCAGAGAACCCTTTTATTTGGGATAAGCTAGCTACCCTGGCCTAAGTGAAAATAATATTATTAATACTTACAGGGGGTCCCCGGTATACTTCAGGGTTACGTTCTTGAAAAGGGCGACGGATATCGAAACAACAGATACCAGGGAATTTCCCCCCATAAGAAATATGCCACTGCCCTGCCTCTTCCCGCCCGCTCCACCCCCGCCCCGCCTCTTCCCACCCAGTTCCACCCCCTCCTCCGAGTGCGCCCCATCCCCGCTCCTTCCCCTCCCTCCCAGCGCCTCATGCACATGGGGGAACAGCTGTTTCATGGTGTGCAGGAGGCGCTGGGAGGGAGTGGAAGGAGCAGATAGGAGGCACTGTGGGGAGGAGGGGAGCCCTCTGGCTGCCAGTGGGTGCTAAGCACCCACAGAAAAGCCATGCAAAAGGTGAAGCGACGGATATGCAGATTGGGACCGACATTAATTGGAACACATTCCCCTATTGATGAGCGACAGATACACAAAATGACCGATAAGGAGGAGACATATACCAGGTACCCCCAGTATATAATTGCTTTCTTCCATACATCTCGAATCATTTTATGAAGATGGATAAGAATAATTATTTCTGTTTTTACACCTGAGTAATGTACAATTACTTATCCAATTTTACAGAGTAAATTAATTTTTGTACCATAACCATTGGACTACAGTTTGTGAAAGTAATAAAATTCTTAGTTTAATTCTTGTTATAAATGCTGTGCAAGAGACGCTTGTAGCCAGGGCTGGCCCTGGACCAAATGGTGCCACAGGCTAGGAGCATCTTCAGTGCCTCTCCTGCCCCTCCATTTGTTAAATTTTTTAATACCTTATTTTTTATTGCATTTGTAGCCCATGTCACGACTTTGATGCACAATTTGCATGCATGATTTATCCATCATATAAGAAGATAAATTTGCACACAAGATCTGTAAATCTGTATTTATGAATGCCATAAATACACAAATAAAAAAATTAGTTTCCTCTAAGCTTACAGAAACTTTTTTTAATTTTAAGAATAACTAAAATAGTCTAACATCAAGAAATTGAACTATGCACCAACATTGAGTGGACCAGTATTTAATAATGTTACAGAAGGTGACAGCCTTAGAATGTTAACCCTAGTCCGCGTTTCTTACCTTTGCCCTCACAAACTGAAGCACAGCGTCAGAGAAATCCAAAGATTGGCCAATGGCATTTTCAAGCAATAAAATAGCAAGCAACGTCAGTCTCTCATCAGCCATCGTCGATCGAAGATATGTTTTAATGAGCCTGTACTTCGAAAAGCTGCGGTCATCACTCGTGACTGTGACTGGCAGCATGAGCAGAATCCTCAAAGCTATCCACACATTAGAAAACGTGTCCTTCAGCTCTGCATCATGAAAGAACTGGAGAACCTGAAGTGGAGAGTGCTTTCCATGTGGCAAAATGTGACGGATGTTGTCCAATTCTACATAGACATCTTTGTCATTGACATCCAAACATTCCCCATGTGTCAGCATTCAATGAAGGTTCGTACAACTGTTCAAGAGTGTTTTCCTGTCCTCCGGCAGCTTACTGAGGTCATACTAACCCCCGCCAGATCTTTTTGTGGTGCTTCATTTGTCTGAATCTTTCTTTGATGGACACTCGAGCCGTGTCAACAAGCGAGCAAAAAATCTCCCTCTTCAATTTTCCTTCCGAGTTTCCCATCACCTCATCTCTGTCCTCATAACCAAATTGTCTCTTCTTCCAATGAATATGAGTTTCCTTGAAGACAGGTTCAACTCCTAAGTTTTCCACCATTCCTTTGCAGCAGTGATGGCATCTTCAAATCCATTGTCTCTGTGGGCCATAATGAAATCAAGGCATCTTCTCATCAAAGTAGTAGCAGTCGCGATGTCCATTGACTGAGATTGTAATGCCTTGCTTACAACGTTTACTTGGAACAGGATAGCATGCCAAACCACAATTGAGACCAGAAATTTGAAGTCAGTGATCTGGTTTGCCAGCCTTTCCGCTTTGTGTCGGATTCTGGCCTCAGCTTTACTTGACTGTGCTAGGTCCATCAGGGCGTCATAACTTCAGTCACTCGGTCCCTCACTGGCCTTATGTTGTCAATGCGGCTCTCCCAGAGAGTGTCACTTAGCAGCTTCATGGTCAGATTTGTAACATTGTCCATGGGGATCTTCCACCTGATAGTTGATGCTGAAAACAGGACGTATATCCTTTGCAGTATTCCAAAGAGAGATACTGAATCTACAGAAGCGACAAAGGGTCCTGTGGCACCTTATAACGTGCCACAGGACCCTTTGTCGCTTCTGCAGATCCAGACTAACACGGCTACCCCTCTGATACTGAATCTACAGAAGATGAAGCTGCATCTGACACAACCAGGTAAGGGAATGGCAACCAGAAGGCACAAAGAAAGATTCAGCACAAGGATCCTTGCCTGGGCACCACTGTTTCTTCCCTTCATGTTCATACCATTGTCATAGCCTTGGTAAATCTGCTAATTCCTTAGTAATAGGACTTCCATCATTTACGCTTCACTCCTCAATTTTTTCTGCACTGAGACGATCACTCCTGCCTAAAGCGCAGTCTATGTTGTTCTGTTTCAGATATTTTCCCATGAAATTTGCCCCTTGCTGCAAACTATATTGCAATTGAGCTTTTCACTTCCTATATGGAGCTCCTGAAGGTTTCTTCAGGGGCATCTTTCATTTTCCGTGGGGGGAAACAAACATTATGAGGGAGAGCAAAAGTCTATGTTCTGCAGTCTTAGAAATTCATTACACATTACGTGTTAAACATGGCAAAAGAAGTAACAGTATTTCTTTTATATTGTTGCGTAGAAAGGGGTTTGATAGATATCTCTGGCATCTCATTAAACATGTCTTTTATTAGTCGCTACTTATACTATTCAATTCTTTAAACACAATTCTTTAAACACTTTCACAATTACACAATAAAACAGGGTTCACAATATTGCAGCTGGGCTCTCACTTCACTTCGGTTCATCCTTATATTTGACTGACTGACTGGACACGCCACACCCCTTATATACCTGCAAGGGCATGGATGACAATATTCTAAGAGGTTCAAGGAAAATGTAGTTCTCAGAAAGTCTGTAAGGTTCCCCAAGGTTCCACAAAGGTCCACAACATTCTAGCAGGTTAGTGAAAAATTAATCCACATAAGGAATACCACCTGAAACATTTTACCTCAAACATTCTATTTTCCCTTTTATTGCTAACAGAAATAACACCCTAAGCCTGACGCCCGCCAGGCCCGGCACCCCAGGTGATCACCGGGGTTGCCTGCTCCTAAATCCAGCCCTGCTTGTAGCAAAAAGGAGGAGGTACCTATGGCTCTGATTATGCAAGCACTTCCACATGTGAGTAACTTCAGTCATATGAATAGTTCGGTTGAACTCAATTGACAGCTACATCATTCGCTATGCAGTTCAAGTGTTTATTTTTAAAATACTGTACATGTCCTGTTTTGGTTCTTAATTTAGAATGTTCATTTTGAGAGGCCCTAATTTAAGTATTCGCTTCTTTATTTATGGCATGTTCTCTGGCTTTCATATCTTCCAAATACTCTAACATCTTTGGTATTATGCCTTTCTAAATTGGGAATGAATCAGAAGCCATATTAAGACTTATGTCCTAATGAAAATTCATGTTGTCCACCACTTGAATACTTGCATTAAACCCTGAAGGTTCATCATTAGAAAGTAAAATAAATCAAGGCAAAGAAAAGAGTGTCAGTCTTATCAAAATAAAACAATCATTTTTTTGAATCTTACTGTCAGTCACTAATAATCTAATGCCCATAAGTGACTGTATTAAGACTAGAATTTTAAAAACAAAAGTTAACTGGGCCAAATTCATCCCTGCTATAAAAAATTCCACTAGGTCAAATGAGTTTATTCTAGGGATCAATTTCTCCCATTATGCCTAATTTTTGTTAACTGATTTTGTTACTTTTTAGTGTGGCAGACTGTAGTGAAGGATCTAATACAAAGGATTAATGTAGATATACCATTTAAGAAAACTGACAAGATTTTTATGATTCAGTCTGTTTTGAATAAGCCTACAACTGACTCCTAACTCTGCATGTTTCTATCTATTTATGTGTTTCTACGGCTCTGCTGTAAGTGCAGCATCTGAACACCTCCGGAGAATTTAGAAGTGAAATAACAATAGCAGTCTGTCTCTTTTTTTCTTTCCCAGTCAGTAGGAGAAATGGCTTGATGAGTTTATTGGGGGGGTGGGAGGGGTGTATTGTTTTCTTGTTTATGTTTGTGCGTGATTGAGTCAATGTTTTGTGTGTATGTTTAGATTTGGCAAGCAGCTCCTTATCTGTGCTGGCAGATACATCCATGATCTAAAAACAGCATTTTATACTGGCTTGTGTCTCAACATATACCAAGAAACTATTATTGCAGTTGCTGAGAAAATTGCTCTTGCAGTTGAATCCTCCGAGGACGTCATAGGCCATTAACTGCTAAAGAAAGACATGTTAAATAGCTTTGGAAGTTCTCGCTTACTCATACAGAAACTAGTCCACAGCAACCATCCCCGGTTGGATTATATGTTATCCATTACATCATATCCAGAATACTGGGCATGCCCGCTGGGTGAAAATCATCTGGCCTAGGGACCTCTTAATGTCTATGGAGTTAGGCCATAAGTCATTACAACAAGGATTAAACAAGACTAAAGTGGTGCATAGGCAGTGGCGTAGCCAGGTCCAGAGTACAGGGGGAGCCGAGCTAAAAAAAGGTGCCTCCCCGTGCACTCACCCGGCGGTGCTCCAGCTGTTCGGCAGCACTTCAGCAGCGGGTCCTTCACTCGCTCCGGGTCTTCGGTGGTACCCGCCGGCAAAGTGCCGCCGAAGACCTGGAGCGAGTGAAGGACCTGCCGCCGAAGTGCCGCCAAACAGCAGGAGCGCCACCTGGTGAGTGCAAGAAGCGGCGCCTTAAAAAGAAGCGGCACCTTTTTTTAGCTCCGCTCCCCCTTTAAAAAAAGGCACCGCTTCTTTTTAAGGCGCCTCTTCTGCTCAGAGGGGGAGTGGCCACTACCTCCACGCCCCGCCTGGCTACGCTACTGTGCATAGGCTGTGTGCTGGCCCTCTGCAACTGGGTGAATGTAACCCATTCACATAAGGATTTGCAAGTGGTTCAATCCTCAGCCATGCTGAACTCATACTTGATGCATCTTATGAAGAAATAAAGGTTGCCCCGAAGTTCCTTTATTCTTCCCTAATCCTGGGCACCCACCCCGGTATACCCCACTCCAGCTGGGATGCTGGGGGAATCCTCAGTTTTCTCTTTGCAGTAGCTTTAAGGTCACTTGGCACTGTCTGGAAGCACAAGGCGACCTTTGTAGGACTCAAGATCCTTCCCTATATGTTTATATGAGATAGGTATCATAAATTAGATTAATATTTTGTGTGGGCACTGCTCCCAGATAATGCCACTGTGGGCACTAGCTATCTGACAGGTGAAAAGTTTTCCAGTGTGAATCCATGTAATAGTCATATGCAAGAGAGTGGTGGCGCCCACCTGTAATCCCAGCTGCTTGGGAGGCTGCGGTTGGCGGATTGCTCAGGAGTTCTAGGCTGCTGTGTGATATGTCAACTGGGTGTCCGGTGCTACTGACAGCTTGGCCTGCAAGTAGTTGGAGGACTGGCTAGAACAACACGTCTGACGTGTTGTGATCGGCGCTCTCTCTGTGAGGGCTGATGGATCAATCAGTGACTGTGTCTGAGAAGTGAAGGCATTAATACTCCTGTGAAGGAAGTGGAGTTACTCTGTAATAATTTATGAGTGCTGTGTGCTGACCTGGTGAATGAATGTAGGATGAACAGGACTACAGCAATTTCAAAATGGTTGTGGGCAAGTTGCTTGAGGGAACCAAATTAAGACACAGGCACTTGCTGGGATGTCTGCCTGGGCTACCATCAAGGAAGAGTTATACTTCAGGTAAGACGTGTGTAGACTGTTATTCTAAAGTACTTTCTCACTAAATGCTTTGTTCCTGTTATTAATACAAATAATACGTTGGTTTAAGCAGGCTGTCTGATCGCTATATACTGCTGGCCAAAGACTCCCAAAAAGAAGAATCACAGGTGTCTGAACTCAGTCAGAGCTGCCAGGTAAGCACAGTTGATACATGGGGTACTGTAGCCCCAAGTCCAGTCTAGGAGTGGGAAAATTGTGGAATTCCACCCCAACATAAGTAAAGGCATAAGGCCTGATGCCTGAGGTGTGCTCATAGAGTCCAGAAAAAGGGCGGAAGTGCAGCTAGCCCTGTAATCATGACAACTCTATCCTAAGATGTCCTTAAGATGGTTCATGAAAGTCTGAAATGTGACACAATCTATTTGCCTTCCTGAAGGATTATATTCTATTCAAATAAATTAGTAGTGTCAACAAAATGACGTAGACTAGTTCAGATTTGTGTGGCTGGGACAGAGAGGATGTATTGTTCTTAAAATCACAGGGGTAACATAAAATTTATCTCAGATCTGTAGCAAGCAAGAGAACAGGCCATGTTGTATTACACCTCAAGCTCTAGAAATCTTAATGATCTCATTGAAATGTAGTGGGAGAAGCAGGAACAGCAACAACTCAGACCTCAACTGTTGAAACGGTGTTGATATAATGTACCAATCGCCTGGACCCAAGCTGCTCTTTCAAAAGTACTCTTAAGCTGCCTTTTACATTTTATTTTTGCTCATCCGGCAACTCTGCCCTACAAAAGTGGCCATGGCTCTCAAATTTTGTTTTAGGACAAGCACATTCTTTGGTGTTTCTAGGACCATAGCATCATTCCATAGTCTTAACCATATGCTTGGGTCTCTAGGATTTCCTGGTTGTCCTGACAGAGATCCCTAAATACCATCTTCTGATGTGATATGTGACATGGAGTCAGCAGAATCCCCAGAGCTCCAAGCATAAAATGCACGGATTCAAGGTGTGTAGTTTAAAAAAATAGTTCTAATTTATTAACACAAACAAAAAAATAGATAAAGAGACAAAAGTTGGTTCTCTAATTGGGCCTAGATCCCTTCAGGGTCTGTAGCCTACCAAATTAAGCTTCTTCTGCTAGTATTTCTCTTTATACCTAGGGAAGATACTCATCATGCCTCACTCCGAAAAGGCACTCAGTCATTTCTCTGAAGGCACCATTCCTCCCTTATGCAGAACTCCTGAAGAACAGAAGTATGTTGGGTTAATATTTTTGATAGACATAGAAAAAGAAACAGAGGACAAAGGTAACTGCTATACTCAACTCTAGTTACACTAGCAGTGAAAACACCAGAAGAGGGGAGAAAGCTGAAATGGGCTATATCCTTGAAATAATTCCTTCCGTTAACCAGATTTTAAAAAAAACAAACCCTTCTGTGTCACTCTATCACTAGGGTGACCACCAGTCCCAAACTGGGCGGGACAGTCCCAAAATGCAGAGTTCAAGTCCCGGTGGGAGGCTGAATGATGCCGGGACAGCATTTATCCCAGATTCCTTGCAGCACTGCTCTGCGCCTACAAAAGGCTCAGGGGCAGTGGAGGGAGGGGAGGCTAAGGTGAGCCTTAGCCCCCCCTTGCCACAAGGCCCTGGCCCTCCTCCTCCTATTCCCCCTGAGGCCCTGCCCCCAGCCAGACCGGAAGCTGAAGGTGACCCAGGCCGTGGTAAAACCTGCCTAGAGAGCCTGAGCCACTGTGGGGAGCTCTGGACCCTCCACCTGCCCTGGGCGATGGGCCAGGGTGCCTGAGAGCTGCCCCCAGACTGTGTCCCCACCCCCTGGGGTGTGCTGCCCAGGGCAGGTGGAGGGTCCGGGCTTCCAACAGCGGCCTGGGCTCCCTAGGCAGCTTTTACCACAGCCCAGCTCCAGCTTCCGGCCTGGCCAGGGGGAAAGGCCTCAGGGGAAAGAGGAGGAGCAGGGGGCAGGGCCACGAAGGGAGGGGGAGCAGAGCTCCTGCATGCAGGGCCAGCTCCAGGCACCAGCTTTCCAAGCTGGTGCTTGGGGCGGCATCGAGAATGGGGCGGCAGTTCGAGTCCCGCAGCAGCAATTCGGCGACAGGTCTGCTCTTCCCGCCGCCGAATTGCCACCACGGGACTCGGACTGCCGCCCCATTCTCGCCTGCTGCGGCGGCAATGGGGCGGCAGGTCCGCCACTCTTCCCTTGCCGCCGCGGACTGGGACTGCCTGCATCGGGGGCGGAGCCCCGCCCTCGACACAAGCAGACATAGCGGGGCCCCGCTACGTCTGCCTGCGTCGGGGGCGGGGCCGCGGCAACTGCTTGGGGCGGCAAAATTGTGAGAGTCGCCCCCGCCTCCATGTATCCCACTTTGCCTTTTGAAAAAACATCACCCTATCTGACACACTCACCAAAATGTATAGCTTTGAGGTTGCAGTCCCTAAAAAGACTAATTTTCACATCTCAGATCTGTAGATAAGAACATAAGAATGGCCCTACTGGGTCAGACCAAAGGTCCATCTAGCTCAGTATCCTCTCTTCCAACAGTGGCCAGTGCCAGGTGCCCCAGAGGGAGTGAACAGAACAGGTAATCATCAAGTGATCCATCCCCTGTCACTCATTCCCAGATCTTTTAGAAGAGATTACTCTTCAGGTACTATTAGTAGGATCAGCAGTTTTAAAACTCCAATCCATTTACAGTGCCTCAAAATTTTCTGGACCAGTGGATTGTAAGTTTTTCTTCTGGGCTCAATCTGTATATGAAAAGTTGAAATGACTGCTAAATGCACCCTAATGATCTGAAGTTATAAACCAGAATGAAATAAGTCACTGTTAGATTTTGTAAGTTTGATGATAAATGGTACATTTGGGGGTCTTGATCTTGCCTATTTGTAATGCTCAAATCCAAGAATGTGTTCCATTTACTGCAATAAATTGCATTCGTTGTCTTAGATCTGTCTCACAAAATGATTTTAAGAACGTTAGTTGAAAATGTATAAGGCTTAAAATTTTGTCTCTCTTGCTGAGGGACTGAATAGGTTCTCAAGACTTTGTTAAATTTTAGGATGTTACTGTGATGGGGGTTCAGAGGGCCAGTCAATGGTTAGTGCACCTGACTTCCAGCCCTTTGCCTTTGTCAGGGCAGTAGAGACACCAGTTCCTGATCTTAGGGTGGAAATCTTCAACTTTTGACCCACATCTGGGCCTCCTCGGCCCTTAAGGTTACATATCTGGGAGTTTGGATTGTCTTCTTCTTGTCTTCAGGTCTTGTTCTCAGAAGACAAACACAACTCTATTTCCTGCTGTGTACCCTATTCTTGATCAAGACCTTAACTCTGTAACTGACTGTTTAAAAACACATGAAGATATAATTTTTTGAGCTCACAGGTACACATCAATTGTTCATTTATTTTGTCAAACATCAACTATCATTCTTGGTTTTACCAAATGGCTAGAGTAAATTAGTAAACTGATAAGGACTGACACAATGAATTTAGGAGGACATATTCTATAAGAGAGGCGATGACTAGTGAGGTGATGGTAATAGGCCAGGGATCAGCAACCTTTGGCACGCAGCCTGTTAGGGAAATCTGCTGGCGGGCCGGGACGGTTTGTTTACCTGCAGCCTCCACAGGTTCGGCCGATCACGGCTCCCACTGGCTGCAGTTCACCGTTCCAAGCCAATGGGGGCTGCGGGAAGCAGTGTGGGCCGAGGGATGTGCTGGCCACTGCTTCCCGCAGCCCCCATTGACCTGGAACGGCAAACCGCAGCCCGCCGGCTAGTGGGAGCTGCGATCGGCTGAACCTGAGGATGCTGCAAGTAAACAAATCGTCCTGGCCTGCCAGAGGCTATCCTTGACAGGCCACGGGCCAAAGGTTGCTGATCCCTGTAATAGGTGTTACGACAGATTGTATCCTGAAAGATGCCTACAGGTCCAGAGGACTCTTTAAACACAGTTATAGCACAAGCCTAATGTGGAGTCTAATTCTTCTTATGGCATTATTTCAGGCTTTGAAGCATTGTCGAAGATTTTAATATTTTAAATTAGGTTTTGTTTTATAAAGAGTTTATGCTTAAAGTAAAAATATTGAGCTGCTGTTCCTTTGAATGTCTTAAGTTTTCAGAAAGTGTAGCCTTGCTGCTTGATTCCTGACCAAGTGGCTGAATTAGGAAATCTCTTCTGGTTTTAACATAATAATACTTTGCATTATATGGCAATTTTCATTTGAGGATCTCAAAATGCTTTACAAATGTTATTTTATGTATTTGAATTGAAAGGCAGCATAAAACAATGCCTACCAAAGCTTTACATTCAGAAATAAACAATACAAAAATACAAATACAGAGCCAAAACAGCAGCACAGCTTCTGTATTACAAGTCAGAATCTCTTAGCGCCCACCTCTTCAACCATCTCAGCCCATTCCAAACACCAGATCGAACAAATGGGCTTTGCAGTGTACCTGGCAGGTCAACAAGATGAGAGCCATTTCAGATTACTGGATGGGAGAGCATGAGACATTTTCTACATAAAAATGGCTATATTGGGTCAGATAAATGGTCCATCTAGCCCAGTATCCTGTCTTCCGACAGTGGTCAATGCCAGGTGCCCCAGAGGGAATGAAGAGAACAGGTAGTCATCAAGTGATCCTTTCCCTGTGGCTCATTCCCAGCTTCTGGCAAACAGAGGCTAAGGACACCATCCCTGCCCATCCTGGCTAATAGCCAAAGATGGACCTATCCTCCATGAATTTCTCCTCAAGGAGCCAGACTTAGAGGTTTATAGTTTGTCTGGTCAGATTATTTTCATGGCTGGGTGCAGAAAAGTGTATATGAGCTGGGGGAGGGGTGGCTTTAAGCCACCTTTCGTGCCCCTTGAGTTTTGGCGCCAGGGCTGCTCTAAAATGTATTGGCTCCTAAAGACCATGTGTGTGCTGTCTCACACCTTTACAAACTAGCTGTAGCATAGTGTGCTCCAGTCAAGACCTCTCCTGCCCTTTCTTTTCTCCGACACAGCTCCTACGCCAGAGCTGTTACATTGACCAGCAGAGAGTCCCTGCACCCCAGGCTGGGGGCCATCAGCACAGCCCCGGCCCCTGTGTTTGGCATGGGTGCAAAAGTGGGACTGCAGGAAGTGAGAAAGGGTACGCACAATAGCATCCTTTCATCTGGCGTAACAGGTGCAGTCTGGCATTGGACACTGCAGGAAGGCACTGACAAGGCTGGTCCCCTCTGGTGACTGGCACCACCCACCTCTTAAAGCCCCTGCTCCTGGAATCCTGTTATTCTGTGACAATCCCAGCAGGGGTCCAGCCGCTGGGCAGAGGGGAGAGAAAAGCTGGGGAACATGGATCCTTAAAGGCTCCAAGGCCTGAGAGCAAATCAACGCCCCCCCCCCCCCATCCCATCCCATCCCATCCCACCCCATCCCTCGTGTAAAACTCAGGGTTGACGACCCTGATCTCTGAGCAGGGTCGGACGAGGCCGGTTGTGCCTGACGGCCCGGGCTCAGCCCCGCCCTCCGGTCCTCCCAGCCCGCCCCAGCCCCGCGCTGCGCATGCTCGTCCCCCAGCTGCAGCCGCCGGCGCCGGGCCTGGCTGGAGAATGGGGGCCCCGGAGCCGCCGTCAGCCCCGCGGCCGGGCCCGGCGCCTCCTCCTGCTGCTGCTCCGCGCGGGGCCGGGCCCGGCCGCTTCGTCCGGTGCCTCTACCTGGTGGGCTTCCTGGTGAGTGCGGGGCAGGAGCGTCACTGACCTGCCGGGCTCGGTCCCCGGCTTCCTGCCCTGGGGGGTGTGTGTGTGTGTGTGTGTCCCGCTTCCTGCCCTGGTGTGTGTGTGTGTGTGTGTGTGTCCCGCTTCCTGCTCTGGGGTGTGTGTGTGTGTCCCGCTTCCTGCTCTGGGGTGTGTCTGTGTGTGTCTGTGTGTGTCCAGCCTCCTGCCCTGGGGTGTGTGTGTCCCGCTTCCTGCCCTGGGGTGTGTGTGTGTGTCCCGCTTCCTGCCCTGGGGGGTGTGTGTGTGTGTCCCGCTTCCTGCCCTGGGGGGTGTGTGTGTGTCCAGCCTCCTGCCCTGGGGTGTGTGTGTGTGTGTCCCGCTTCCTGCCCTGGGGTGTGTGTGTGTGTGTCCCGCTTCCTGCCCTGGGGTGTGTGTGTGTGTGTCCCGCTTCCTGCCCTGGGGTGTGTGTGTGTGTGTCCCGCTTCCTGCCCTGGGGTGTGTGTGTGTGTGTCCCGCTTCCTGCCCTGGGGTGTGTGTGTGTGTGTCCAGCCTCCTGCCCTGGGGTGTGTGTGTGTGTGTGTTCCGCTTCCTTCCCTGGGGGTGTGTGTGTGTGTTCCGCTTCCTTCCCTGGGGGGGGGGGGGGGGGTGTGTTCCGCTTCCTTCCCTGGGGGGGTGTGTGTGTGTGTGTGTGTGTTCCGCTTCCTTCCCTGGGGGGGTGTGTGTGTGTGTGTGTGTTCCGCTTCCTTCCCTGGGGGTGTGTGTGTGTGTGTGTGTGTTCCGCTTCCTTCCCTGGGGGTGTGTGTGTGTGTGTGTGTGTTCCGCTTCCTTCCCTGGGGGGGTGTGTGTGTGTGTGTGTGTTCCGCTTCCTTCCCTGGGTGTGTGTGTGTGTGTGTTCCGCTTCCTTCCCTGGGTGTGTGTGTGTGTGTGTGTGTGTGTTCCGCTTCCTTCCCTGGGTGTGTGTGTGTGTGTGTGTGTGTGTGTGTGTTCCGCTTCCTTCCCTGGGGGTGTGTGTGTGTGTGTGTGTTCCGCTTCCTTCCCTGGGGGGGTGTGTGTGTGTGTGTTCCGCCTCCTTCCCTGGGGGGTGTGTGTGTGTGTGTCCCGCTTCCTGCCCTGGGGTGTGTGTGTGTGTGTCCCGCCTCCTGCCCTGGGGTGTGTGTGTGTGTGTGTGTCCAGCCTCCTGCCCTGGGGTGTGTGTGTGTGTGTGTCCAGCCTCCTGCCCTGGGGTGTGTGTGTGTGTCCAGCCTCCTGCCCTGGGGGGGGGGGGGGGGTGTGTCCCGCCTCCTGCCCTGGGGTGTGTGTGTGTGTCCCGCCTCCTGCCCTGGGGGTGTGTGTGTGTGTCCCGCCTCCTGCCCTGGGGGTGTGTGTGTGTGTCCCGCCTCCTGCCCTGGGGGTGTGTGTGTGTGTCCCGCCTCCTGCCCTGGGGGTGTGTGTGTGTGTCCCGCCTCCTGCCCTGGGGGGGGGGGGGGGTGTCCCGCCTCCTGCCCTGGGGGGGGGGGGGGTGTGTGTGTCCAGCCTCCTGCCCTGGGGGGGGGGGGGGGGGTGTGTCCAGCCTCCTGCCCTGGGGGGGGTGTGTGTGTGTGTGTCCAGCCTCCTGCCCTGGGGGGTGTGTGTGTGTGTGTGTCCCGCCTCCTGCCCTGGGGGGGGGGTGTGTGTGTGTGTGTGTCCCGCCTCCTGCCCTGGGGGGTGTGTGTGTGTGTGTGTGTGTCCCGCCTCCTGCCCTGGGGGGGGGTGTGTGTGTGTGTGTGTCCCGCCTCCTGCCCTGGGGGGGGGTGTGTGTGTGTGTCCCCCGCCTCCTGCCCTGGGGGGGGGGGGTGTGTGTGTGTCCCGCCTCCTGCCCTGGGGGGGGGGGGTGTGTGTCCCGCCTCCTGCCCTGGGGGGGGGGGGGTGTGTGTGTCCCGCCTCCTGCCCTGGGGGGGTGGGTGGGTGGGTGTGTCCCGCCTCCTGCCCTGGGGGGTGGGTGGGTGTGTGTCCAGCCGTCCAGCCTCCTGCCCTGGGGGGTGGGTGTGTTTTCCGCCTCCTGCCCTGGGGGGTGTGTGTGTGTGTTCCGCCTCCTGCCCTGGGGGGGGTGTGTGTGTGTGTTCCGCCTCCTGCCCTGGGGGGGGGTGTGTGTGTGTCCCGCCTCCTGCCCTGGGGGGGGGGGTGTGTGTGTGTCCCGCCTCCTGCCCTGGGGGGGGGGGGGTGTGTGTGTGTCCCGCCTCCTGCCCTGGGGGGGGGGTGTGTGTGTGTCCAGCCTCCTGCCCTGGGGGGTGTGTGTGTGTGTGTCCAGCCTCCTGCCCTGGGGGTGTGTGTGTGTGTGTGTGTCCAGCCTCCTGCCCTGGGGGGGTGTGTGTGTGTGTGTCCTGCCTCCTGCCCTGGGGGGTGGGTGGGTGTGTGTGTCCCGCCTCCTGCCCTGGGGGGTGTGGGTGGGGGTGTGTGTCCCGCCTCCTGCCCTGGGGGGGGGTGTGTGTCCCGCCTCCTGCCCTGGGGAGGGGTGTGTGTGTGTGTGTGTGTGTGTGTGTCCAGCCTCCTGCCCTGGGGAGGGGTGTGTGTGTGTGTGTGTGTGTGTGTGTGTCCAGCCTCCTGCCCTGGGGGTGTGTGTGTGTGTGTGTCCAGCCTCCTGCCCTGGGGGTGTGTGTGTGTGTGTGTCCCGCCTCCTGCCCTGGGGGTGTGTGTGTGTGTGTGTGTCCCGCCTCCTGCCCTGGGGGGTGGGTGGGTGGGTGTGTCCCGCCTCCTGCCCTGGGGGGTGGGTGGGTGGGTGTGTCCCGCCTCCTGCCCTGGGGGGTGGGTGTGGGTGTGTGTCCCGCCTCCTGCCCTGGGGGGTGGGTGTGGGTGTGTGTCCCGCCTCCTGCCCTGGGGGGTGGGTGTGGGTGTGTGTCCCGCCTCCTGCCCTGGGGGGTGGGTGTGTGTGTGTCCCGCCTCCTGCCCTGGGAGGTGGGTGTGTGTGTGTCCGCCTCCTGCCCTGGGGAGTGGGTGTGTGTGTGTCCCGCCTCCTGCCCTGGGTGTGTGTGTGTGTGTGTCCAGCCGTCCAGCCTCCTGCCCTGGGGTGTGTGTCCAGCCTCCTGCCCTGGGGTGTGTGGGTGTGTCCAGCCTCCTGCCCTGGTGGGTGTGTGGGTGTGTCCAGCCTCCTGCCCTGGCACTTTGTGTGTGTGTCCGTCCGTCCCGCCTCCTGCCGTGTGTGTGTGTGTGTGTGTGTGTGTGTGTGTAAAAAAGCAAAGTGTGTGTGTGTGTGTGTGTGTGTGTGTGTGTGTGTGTGTGTGTGTGTGTGTGTGTGTGTGTAAAAAAGCAAATGCTGTCTGGCCTGGAGGTGAACCAGGACCGTGATAGTGTCTCTGCCGCTTGTCTCCACTGGAACACTTTAAAAACCCTGAGAAACGATCCTCAGCTCCATTGCCAGGCACTCCTGCACCCCACAGCAGATCTTCTCTGCTGTTTGATGGGGATGTACAACAAATGTAACCTTAAATAGATTATATCGTGGATTACACATATCCCATACTGTAAATGACCCTAGAGCATCCGGGTTCGAGAGCTGGGTTTTTATAGCCTGTCTGGACACCACCCATTTCTCCTGGGTTTGTATTTAATGTCACTGTCATAGTTGAAGCTCCCATGGCCTTGACATCAATAGCAACTACCTGGCCGAAAAAGCCCAGAGATTCCTGAGGGAGTCCTAAGGGACTGAAAAATTCCTCCAAATGTCTGAGTTTAGGGATGGCCAAAGACCATCTCTGGTCTGTTCAGTACTCACCATGGTGGTGCCCACATCCATGGCATTACAGAAAACGCTGAGATTTTGGAGACAGTTCTGAGGGCCTAAGAGATTTCCCAAAGGTCTGACACTTTGGCTAAAAGCTGCATTCCAGCAGGCAGACCCTTATCCTTGCTGCTGTCCTTTATTCCCCATCAAATAAGATGAACATCCATTCGGTATTTTAAGGCATATCATTTATTTAGTGCTTACTGCCCTGTGACCCATGTCCAAGAAGGAGTTATATTTTATCTGAGTGATTCTTAGTATGTTTTCAATAACCATAAAAAGGATCATGCACTGTTATACAAAAATCATGCATTTGTATATTGACTAAAACAGTTTCTCCTAAAAATAAGGGTTTTTTCCCCCTTACAGTTGTCCATTTATTTGAAATGTATATGGTCTACCCTAGTCTCAAATTATATCTTCATCCTCATAAAGTGGGACTAAAGGAACATCATTGGTTTACAAAATCATATTTTTAAAACAACTTTTCTTATTTTTTTTTAAACGATTGCATGTATATATTCTAGTCAAGTCTCAGTGGAAATACTGCATATTAGTAAAAAAAGAATATAATTTAATCTGTGCTGTTTACTTTTAATTCAGTTTGGACAATGGAGTCTCTTTCACTTTCAAGTTAGTTTGCTAATACTGCAGTGCAGTGTTTACTTTCAAACACAAATTGTGTTAATTGGAGTTTACCGAAAGCAATTTGTCAGGCCCCTTTATTGAACTAAATCATGTTAAATCTTGCTTTCCGAGCAGGTCTTGTTAAGGGATTGAATGGTTTGTTCTGTGGACTCGGAAAGGGAGCTGCATTCAGGAACTCTTCAATTCTAATCCAGGCTCTGTCACTGGCTTGCTGTGTGGCCTTGGATGAGTCTCTTACGTTTTCTGGGTCTGATTCTGCTTTGGCTGTAGAACTTCCAGCCCTGTCCTATTCCCAAATCTCCCCCTGCACGCAGCCATGCAGGATGCCCCTGGTGAGCTGAGTATTCTGGAAGGGGAGTGCACTCACCAAATCCTGTTCAGCCCCTTGGAAAGTGGTACGTACCATAGTGGTTTCATGCAAAGAGAGCCATCTGCACATGCAGGAGAGACATAAGGATTTGCCCTGATACTAAATTAAAGCACTATGTTTATAGTCTCTGTTAACATGGGCACACTAGCCATTCATGTTTGGGACCTCGGGTGCTTTCAGTTCAACTAGCCAGTGTGATAGTTTTAATTCAGAAATAAGCATCTAAGATTGATAAAATGGAAAAATGCTTTTGTATTACTTGTATTATTTTGTATGTGTATGTATTACTGCAAGTTACTTTTGTTTAAACTAGCCACAGAGAACTGACTTTTTTCTTTCATATCTTTTGTATTGTTTTCCATCATTTCTCCCCTTGATAGATCTATCTCATTTTTGTCTCTTCCTTTGTTTGTGCTTCCTCTTTGGCTCTGTCTTTTTCCTTACAAGTCTGAAAAAGCAGTAGGCACTAGTGCTCCATAGAGCTTGTCTGTTTTGCTTTAATAGATAATGCTTACATTTGTATTTGCAATGTTTTATAAACTTCCTTATGCTCATTATAGGTAATAATTAGAATCCTTCTAATACTGAGGTAAATTTACTTTGCCATAGAAGGCAATTGGCACATTTCTAAGGGTGACCACTGTGAATAGTAGCTGAAAGATGTCACTGAGCCCTGGGCTACACTAGGGGAGGGGGGTCGATCTACGATACGCAGATTCAGCTACGTGAATAACGTAGCTGAAATCGGCGTATCGTAATCGGCTTACCTGACCATGAAGACGGCGGCGCGTCGATCACTGCAGCTCCCCCGTCGACTCCGCTTGCGCCGGTCGATGACGTGGTTTTTCGGCGCCGACGGGGAGCGCGATCGGGGATCGATTAAGCGCGTCTTAATGAGACGCGAAAAATCGATCCCCGATAGATCGATTGCTACCCGCCGATCCGGCGGGTAGTGAAGACATAGCCTGAGCTGTTGTCTGCTACATAACCTTCCCATAGCCAGTAAATTAGAGTTTAGCATAACATACACTTCTCTCTTTAAAATAAGAAATAATTCCTTTTTCACTGACATGAAAATGCTAATAACAATTACTGGGCTTAAAGATTGTGTTACTTAAGGAGTACCAGGGATCAGCTATGGGTATTATTACATTTATTCTAATAAATAGTTGTTAGTTTTGTGAGTGTATGTATATATAAAAATTAGCAATCATGACTGCTTAATGAGAAATTAGAAGCATTTGACTCAATGGTATTTATAATGACATCTCTATTCTAGTTTTGGACGGGCTATTATGAACGTTTAGTCCAACTGCAGTAGTCTCTGATAAAAGGTGATACTGCTTCAGTAGTTCCCTTCAGCACAGTTCCACTCTGATGTAGAAGTGGCATGCAAGCAGCATTGTACAGTAAAGAATTAGCAGGTCAATGTGGTAAGTTAACAATAGATAACAAATTTAAAAGGACAGGCCAGGAGATCCTTGTACAGTATAGGAGTGAAGAACCCCCACATGCTGTCTCACCTTCCTCTGATGCTACTGAGGAAATCTCTGCTTCCCTTATGCTTTGCCTTGCCTCTGTGCTGTATCCTGTATAACACTTTGTCATTGTAATGCAAGAAAAATAATGTAATCTACTTACAGGAATGGGCTGTCTTGAAAGCCGCTCTTCCCATTGTAGATTATGTTTTCAACTGAAAAGCTACACTTCACATGCATTTTCCGGTGCTTTAAATGTTTGTTTTCATAACTTAATTATTTGTACAGAGAGAAGCTTTTTTTTATTTGCATGATACACCAGACTATTTATATTGCTGAATTAAAAATGCAATAGTGCAAACCTATCATTTTGAAAATTCAGAATAATTATTCAACTTCAAATATATATATTAAGCATTAAATATTTCTTAACTAGGTCTGCTGAAAGAGTGTAGCACTGTCTTTTTCATGTATTTAGAACCATTCAGAAGATAAGTAGTTCCTGTCAGTTTTTAGCTTTAAAAATTAAATTTGTGAACATACCAGTCAAATTGCAAGGATTATGCAATGCAACACAATACATTCTCTGTCATGCAAAACTTTTTATTTCTTCTAGACCAGATCTACAGTACTAACTTTTGGTCAGGGATGTGAGGAAAGTGTGATTTTGGGATCAGCACAGCTGTGCCTTCTAGAACCCCTAGTGTAGATGCAGTTATGCCAGCAAAACTGTGCTTTTACCAGTACAGCTTGTTTCACTCAGGACAGCTGGAATAAGCTATACCAGCAATAAGCTGCATCCACGCTAGAAGCACTTGAGCGGTATAATATGCTGGTATAGCTGTATGGGTGGAACCTTCCAAATGTAGACCTGTTCCTAGATTGTTATTCAATTTAAAATATCCTTTTAAAATACAGAATCATTTATTCCTAAATCTTGACTTTCTGTATCTTTGTAAATATGCTCAATTACTGAAACCAACTCCATTCTCCCTATTCTTTCAGGACTTCTTTGGTGTAAGTATGGTTGTGCCTCTGTTAAGCCTTCATGTCAAGTCTCTAGGAGCAAGTCCAACTGTTGCAGGAGTAGTAGGTGAGTACAGCATGGGTACTGATTATCCAGGACATGATGTAGAAGTCAAATATGTAGCATAACTAACCTTCAGTAGCCACACAGTGGAAAACAATGACAAGCTCTAAGCAAGATAGACATTTTTCTGCAGCTGATTCTTCCCCCTTATAATCATGATTGTCCCACTATTAAGTCATTGTATTCCTTCATAGTAGTCTTCAGAAGCTACTATATGGTGGGTTCCAAATGATGACCTTTTGGGGTTCTGTAGCTTCCTCTCCTCCACTGAAGTGATTCTGGGGTGCTGGCTTATAACACAAATACAGGTCTAGTGCACAGTTTAGAAATAGTAATGAGGATATAAATGTCTTCTTTATATCCAGATTTTTAATATCCTGCCTTTTCAGTTTGCATGGAATAGCGCTCCTTCTGATGCTAATCCCAGTTCTGAGTTTGGTTGACAGAAATGTATGCGGTAACTTGAATGTACAGTACATTATCACCTCTACACTCTGCATTGACTTAAGGGTTCAGAAAGCCAGGGAGCTGGAGTGTCCTTTAATCAGTAAAAGAGGCTGACAAATGTTGTTTTCTTTCTGTTCCTTCTCTCCTACTGCCAGTTGCTGCTAGGTTCTTACCCTTCATTTTGAAGGGTAGGATTTGCAATTTCTTCCAGGCCTGCTGCTACAATGCCCTGTCATAATGTTTGGTATAGGATGCCAACTGTCCCAGTTTCAGTTATTTCCCCTGGCAAAGCAGCATGCCTCTGCTTCCACACTTCTCAGTTGAATAGTGTTGCAATTTTGAGACACCCAGAAAAAATGGGAAAATTCATCCATCAAAGTGGTGAAACTCTTGTTCATGCTGGATTTCGCCCCTGCTTTTCCCTATTGCCTCTTCCTGTGCTTTTAATGAATTATTTTGTTAATTTTCCCACTTTGCAGAACCATTTTAAAGCCAATTTCACAAGTCTGTTCATGCTTAATTCTCAGTGTCTTTTTTCACTGTTTTTATTTTAGGATCTTTTTATGGTTTACTGCAGCTCTTTTCCAGCACGTTTGTGGTAAGTTTTGAATACTGGATCTTACATATATATATATTGGTGTTTCTATTAACTTTGTAGGAAAATTGATTACATTAATGGTAATATTTTGAGGAATATGAAACTGTATATTTGCTAGTGTAATCCACATACCTCCTGCTCTGTCCCATCTAGTGGCACTGAGACCACTTAGAGAGAGAGCGAGAGAGAAAGAAAGAAAGAAAGAGGTTGAATCTGCTGTACAGCCTTAGCTAACAGGCAGTTGGCTTTTAGCTCATGTGGCAGAGGCTCATGCCTTAAGCTCCAGAGGTCCCCGGTTCAATCCCACCCACCAATGACCGGGGTCTGTGGCGTTACACTAGTGTTTACACAAGCCCTTCAGGTTGGAGGAACTGTTCTTACTGTATGTGGAACTTTTTGTTTCAGTTATAGGGATTAATCAAATCCTAGTACACAAGATGAAATTTTTAGCTGATAACCAAATCTCCGCCTAGATTTAAAAGTAGTAGTTTAAGCAGTCAGATATTACTATGTGTCAGTCATGCAACATTCTGTTTAATGTTGTGTTGCTATTAGAGCAGTTTTCTTTAATGCACTAGTCTCCATACAAGAAATAGTATCATGAACCAGGTCTCTGAAATTATGTTATCTGTGTTTGCATTCTCTGATTAATATGGAGTCTATGTAATTTGCCAGATGGCTTTAATTCGTGCAATGTCTCTCAAACTTTTTCCCCATAGGTTATGTGTTTTCCCCCTCCTTTCCCAAAACAAATATGCACAAGGACACAACCCCAAGGCCATAGGTCAGGAATGCATACTGGACCTGCCAATATTCAAATCTGTACTTTGGAGCCAGTACTCCTAGGTTTCATCCACCCATTTTGCACACAGTCACCTTTTCCTCTGTCTGTTGCAGCTTCCCTGAACTTATGTGTAAGACTCCTACCCTTCCTACTTAAAAACCCTCTTCTGCCATGCTGCATGTAGTGAATTAAGTTGATTTATTGTATATAGGTTACCTTTTAATTTTCCCCTTCCTGTGACCTCTTTCTGTTTGTCTGCCCTCAGACTGATAGCTCCCTCAAGCTGGGACTGCCCTCTCTGAGCGTTTGGCAGGCGTCTAGCGCACAGTAGTTGCTATCATAAATAAATAATAATGGTCAGTGTTGGTGTGATGGCATTTTCATTAGACTGTCGCTCACGATATTTCACTAAATTGTCATGGGTTTACATAATACTAAGATGAGACATTAAATTAAATTAAGCTTGGCTTTCATACCTCATCTTGTAAAATTAATTCATGGTGCAAGCACGTGCTTCTCCCATTGACTTCAGGGTGGAATTTAGTCCCTCATATCCAGCCTCCGGCATCTAGACATAATACTATTATGAATGTTATCTAATCTGTTTATGAACGTGTCCACCAATGGTCCCTCAGGGACCTCTCTCTCGAGAAGAGAAGCAATCGATATAATTCAGACATGCATATTGTTTACAATAGGTAGTTCAATACTATAAAAGCACTCATTTATTGTCTTACCAGGGCTGCTGGAGTGATGTAATAGGAAGACAATATTCCCTGCTTGCCTGTATCCTCTTCAGTGCACTGGGTTATTTGCTGCTTGGCATGTCCACCACTGTGTGTTTATTTGCCATTGCTAGGGTACCTGTAGGTGAGTAATTGACTTGGTACTTGAATTTATATTCAGTTTGAGAATTATTGCTGGGGAAATCATGGTATTTCGATATGGGGACAAGCTGGATAGCATCTTTGAACAGTTTTACTTATCACAGGTGCAATGATTCTTTGTCACCTACGAAACCCAGCTTTGAAAAGACCTCTAAGTTGATCTTTTTACTGAATTTTTCACGTATTTTTTTTTAATTATGAGAAATGTGACCAGTGATTTTTCAGGGCTTGGGGGTATTTTTTGAGGGTGGGAGAGGGGATGAACAACTTCTGAGACACCTTAGTGCAGGGACTATTTTTTCAAAGGGTGGGTGCTTATCACTTCCTGAAAATAAGGCCACTTTAATGTTTCTCAAGTTGAGCACCCAAAGTCACTAGTAACTTCTAAAAATGTTAGTCTGTGTGCACCACATAACATGATATAACATCTTCAGTATATTGTCATCATACTGACCATATATTTCCAAATAGGTTATTATCTAAAAGCTTGGCTCACTTCTTAATGGAATGTGTATGTTGTATAAAAGCATATTTGTTAGTGCCACTAACACTAAGTTTCCATCAACGTATCTGTATTATAAAACTCTGATAATAGATTTTTAAAATTCTGACTAGCTAGTCTCATTCTAAAGAAAACTTTTTTGTTTCCTTGATAGAGGAGGCAGTGGAGATTTTTGTATGATAAAGAAACTTCAGTGGTTTGATAAATCTTTAAAATTGTAACTACCTCTTTAGAGTTTTTGTAATGCTCCTATATTGCCAATGGTTGTGGACTGTGGTGGTGTAAGGTAATCCTTTTGTGAGGAAGGAGCAGAGAAAGATATTTTGTTGTGCACGTATGGCATTTTTAGAATGGCGCAGAATTCATATTAGTTACTGCTTCTCTCGGCCTACCAACACCTACTGTCAACAATCTGGGATTGTACTGTATCAATTGCAAGTGTCGATAGCCAGCTGTATCATTCCCCAGCACTGACCTCAAGATGCAGTGTCTCTGGCAGTTGCCTCACCTCTACTGGGATCCACCATTCAAAAGTGCTGCTTCTATCCGATTTGAGCTGTTATGCTCATTTGACACAGATCTCTGTTTAATGTGATTCCTAGGTCCCAACCCTCAACTACCCGAGGGAATGGTTGCTACCAAACTCATCACATGCCCAGCTCACCACCCCCATGACACAACCTCTATAGTTCTGGCATTGGATGATTTGTAGCTTATGGAATTTTCAAACAATAATTAAACACAACCTTATAAATTATGTCACATGCTAAATAAATATGATATCGTTTTCCTGTGTGTTTTTATGTTAACATGCAGGTATTTTCAAACACACGCTCTCCATTTCAAAAGCTCTTCTTTCTGACTTGGTTTCTGAGAAAGAGCGCCCTCTTGTAATAGGACATTTCAATGCCGCCTCGAGTGTTGGTTTCATCCTGGGTCCTGTGGTTGGTGGCTACTTTACAGAGATAGAGAGTGGCTTTTACCTGACATCTTTCATCTGTTCTTTCATCTTCATTCTGAATGCTGGTAAGTTGTATGTAGTATTTTGCACTTCAGGCTTTTTCAAGCGATATGTGTTCATGCTGTTTGTACAGTAATTTGACTGTAATCCCCTTCTGTTCTGTGCATTCCAACTGCTCTTTGAATGTGAACTTCTTCTCACTTCTTGAAAATAGTTCATTTAAGACAGCCCTCCCCGTCTTTATGTATGTTTTACATCCAGCTACAAGAGATGGAGTATTGTTTTTGTGTCTAGAGCTGGAGAATGGGAGTCTGAATCCTGGGTTCAGTTTCTCAGATCTGTTATGTATATGCTGCATGAACAAGTCACTTAACCTCTCTCTCTTATTATAGACCCGACCCCGCCCTTCCCCCCCCCCCCCCACACACACATATTAAATATGGGGAAACCAATAGTAACTACATGGGGTATGTTGAGCTTAATTTTTGTAAACTGTTTTGTAATTATTTTAAGATTAAATGTTGCCAACAAAGTGCAAAATACTTTCATTTATGTCTTCGATTTCTACAATTAAAGACATCATTAAAACATAACAGTAACTTACACTCTTTACCCCATGCTCAAACATGTAACTGTCTACAATTAACTGATTGTAATGCATTACCTCTACAGGCCTGGTCTGGATGTTACCATGGAGCGAGGAACACACAGATCGTAATGAAAACGAACAGACCACCAGTAACAGCAAAGTGACAGCAAAGGCAAACTGTGACCTGCGGGTTAAATCACTAGCTAATGGAGCAACGACATCTGATACTCCCCTCCAGTCCCTATGGATTCCAGTTGTGTCAGTGCTGAAGAGGATTAAAAGCATTGCATGCTCTGATCTGTGGGATATATTTTTAGTACGGTTACTAATGTCTGTAGCTGTAATGCTGTATTATAGCAATTTTGTTCTGGCAATTGAAGAGAGATTTGGGGTGAAACCTAAGCTCACAGGATACCTCATTAGCTATAGTAGCACCCTTGGAGCACTTGCTGGTTTTCTACTTGGACCAATAACAAGACTCTATCAACATAACACTTATGCACTTTTATTACATTCCACTGTTCTCACCTGTGTGTTGATAATGTTATATTCCACAGCACTCGGCATATGGACAGTCATTTTATCTTCAACATTTTTAGCGTTTTCAACCACTGTAGGACGCACTTGCATCACTGACCTTGAGTTGACCCTGGGTGGGAATCAGGCCAGTGGCACGCTCATAGGAGTTGGTCAGTCTGTGACATCTGTGGGACGCATAATTGCCCCTCTTCTCTCAGGCATTGCACAGGAATTCAGTCCCTGTGGCCCACCAAGTCTTGGTGTAGGGCTGGCTCTGGTGGCTATTCTGATAATGCTCATGAACACACCACGATATTGCAGTGGTAGAAATGCTAAATTAAAAAGTGAATAGCAGCTTATTTTGGACAGGCTGGTGCATCGTCAATAAAATGCAAAGTAATTCAAATAACTGGGGATACGTTATACTAAAGAATGGTGAGCACTAAAGAAGCCTGTATTGTACCATTCCTTTTAGAAAACAGCCTGTTGCTGCAAGTTCAAGGGGAGGCTAGCCTAACTGAGCCCTCAGATTCATACAGACTTGTCTGCTGCAGGATCATACATCAAGACAGGAATGCTCAGAGCTGTAGTTCCGAGAGAAATTCTCTTTCAGAGGTGCAGGTATCATTTAAAATGAGAGTTGTATTTTCTTTGTGCTAATAAGGTTGAAATCCCTTCAAGAAAAATGATTCTGACTCTGAATATATAAATGGCTGATGAATAATCCAGTTTGCAGCCCCACATTGAAGCATGACGGTTAGACTGATAGGCTCTTTGATTGAGAGACACAGACAAGTTAATTTTTTTTATTTAGACAAGTAAAAATGTGTTATGTGCTCTTATCAGCCTGAGAAATTAAGGCTGACCTGTATAAACCATTGGCCTCCTGACAATGGCTTGTTGATAAATCAGAGGTTCCATATATAACTTGTGACGCATGCTCTGCCTAGAAGCTTTCTCCAGGCAGCATAATTAGCCATTCCCAACTGGCTGGCTGACATTCTGCTTTAACTCCTCTGCCCCAGCATTTCTAGTAAATAGAGCTAATGGAGGTTGATGCAGGTAAAGATTGAAATGCATTGACAGATTTATGGGGATGGTTTCCAAAGCACTGACCCATACTATACCAGATTCAAGTCAGTGTTACTAGTCCATCACTTTTCTGAGCATTACATTTGAGCCACTGTTTGTTCTTATAGTGACTTTAATCTGAAAGTTTCATAGCACTTCCCGTTTAATTATTTGATGTAGTAATTCCAGCAGATTTTTTAATTGAATTTAGCATCTATGATGTGCATATGCAATTTTAAATGTTACTTCATAGCCGTCACAAATGGTGTTTTGTAATTTTGTTTTTAAATCAACTTTTCTTTCCTTCTTAAAGTCTCTTCTCGTACAGAGTGCCTGTTCCTGTTTGAAATCGCTGGCAAAGTCCCATTGATCTCAGTAAGAGCACAATGGGAGCACATGTATATATTTTAATAACTTTACATTTTATAGGTGGACACAATGAGACTAGTCTATATATGTGCTTGTTTTTGGGAGGTACCCTTGATGAGAATTAAGCTTCATGCAGAAAATCAAATCTTCTCATTTTTAATGTACTGTAGATTTCATCTTTTTTTTAAAAAAAAATTGTGACCTGGATAAAGTTTTGCTATGTGACTTAAGTACTTAGAAGCCTAAGTCTTATTGACTTTCAGTTGAGACGTAGGCACCCACCTAAGTCACTTTTGAAAATTTTATCTCTGGTGACCATTTAAGCAAGAGCCTCAAAACATCCCCCTCACTAATTCTCTTGTCCTTTTCCCCTCCACTCAGGAAAGAAACATAATTCCCCAGAACAGGGACCTTTATCATAGAATCATAGAAGATTAGGATCAGAAGAGACCTCAGGGGGTCATCTACTCCAACCCTCTGCTCAAGGCAGGACCAACCCCAACTAAATCATCCCAGCCAGGGCTTTGTCAAGCTAGGCCTTAAAAACCTCTAAGGATGGAGATTCCACCACTTCCCGAGGTAACCAATTCCAGGGCTTCACCACCCTCCTATTGAAATAGTTTTTCCTAATATCCAACCTAGACCTCCCCCACTGCAACTTGAGACCATTGCTTCTTGTTCTGTCATCTGCCACCACTGAGAACAGCCTCTTTGGAACCTCCCTTCAGGTAGTTGAAGGCTGCTATCAAATCCCCCCTCACTCTTCTCTTCTGCAGACTAAATAAACCCAGTTCCCTCAGCCTCTCCTCATAAGTCATGTGCCCCAGGCCCCTAATATTTTTTGTTGCCCTCCACTGGACTCTCTCCAATTTGTCCACATCCTTTCTGCAGTACTCTAGATGTGGTCTCACCAGTGGCGAATAGAGGGGAATAATCACTTTCCTGGCAATGCGTCCACTAATGCAGCCCAGTATGCTATTAGCCTTCTTGCCAACAAGGGCACACTTTGCTTTGCTGCTGTGACTTGGAATGAAGTGGAAATAAAACATAGTGGACTGCTATTTGGTATAAAGGATTTAACAACTTTGGTGGTCTTCTTACCCAACAACCAACAGATAGAAAGTCATTCTAACTTGTGACACTGATAACAAAAGTGTGGGGCTTTCTTAGACCAAATGCACCATGAAATTAGCTTAATTAACTAGATTTAACAATTGTCTGCATACCTCTCTTAGGGGTGATAGGACTCAACACTTCACTTTTTATGTTTATGCATAAGCTGAAGCACTTTGTGCTTTCCACAACAAAATTTTTTTTTTTATTTAACAGAGATTGATTTTTGGTTTGGAAGATGTATTGTATTTTTCTTATTGTCTAAATCTGTATTATGGAAAATTAATATTTGGAGTGAGAAGATGTGGTCTCAGGGATGTACTGTAGCTGATGCTACTGGACAGAGTGGCTTTTATTTTTAGTAAAAAGTGATTTTGAAGTACTTTAGAAAGGATTACTCTCTGTAGTGTTAGCTACAAAAATTGCACTAAAATTGTTTCTTTTAAAAAGCAATAAAGTGAAATGACATTCCATTTTTATTAATGTTTCAGTCATTGTCTTCTGTTAACTTTATATATTGTTCCTTGTAATGCATTTCAGAAGACAGGTGGCCAAGTCAATGGACTTGGATGGGATGCACATCCAATGCAGTATTTAGTTTCCGTGACTGCCTTCTCTCAGTTCTTTAGTCTTCCTCTGCCTGATTTGACTTCTTGGGTCCAGTTGACCTCTTGCTTCCTGATCAGCTAGGCACCCATTCAGGAAAACATCTATATTCAGGACATCATTTAAGCATGTGCTTAACTTGAAACACATATGTAAGTCCCACTGCCTTCTGCATGTACTGAAAGTTAAACGTGAGAGTGCTTTTCTGAGTTGGGTCTAAGAGCAGAAGGAATTGGAGAATGGGGCTGGGAAGACAGTTCAGTTGCATATGGTAGGTGAAGGGAGTGCAAGAGGGTTCTCCATTCCTTAGGAACTGCTGGTAATACCTTCTTATTCTCTTATTCCTGTAGTCCCCAGACATGAATGTACTGTCTCCAACCCTGTCACCAGCTTCCCCTGCCAGTCCTGCTCTCCAGCTCTCCTCTGTTTTCTGGCTCCAATCTATGCACCTCCCTGACCACACCCCCTTACACAGGAGGATTCTATTACTAGGGGCTGCTCCTACACTTTTCTCCCAATTTTCATGTTGCATCTGCGAGGTTTGGATTCCCCTCTGTGGAAGGTAGTGGCTGCTAAATGCTATCTTTGGTGATGCCAGCTTTCACTTAATGGCAAATGGGATTTGATCTCTACTTCACCCAGGAAGGCAAGGCCATCAATGGATAAAAGAGAAACAAAGATAAAAAGGGGAAAGAGTTGGAATGCAAGTTCTGAGACAGGGCGTCCAGAGTCACCATTTCCAGTGCCTAGGAAAATAAGTTTGGCATCTTGCCATTCTCACTATTGCCATTCCCATGAGTCACACCTCACTGCTTTTCTTCTGCCTTGAGTCTTGTTTTGGGGTTTGTTTTTTGGCGTTGCAATTCACTTCTTGAAGCTTCCATGTTTAATCATTATTTCTAGTCTGTATGACTGTAAAGAGAGCTTTCTGAACTTGAGTCAAGACTGTGCCGTCTTAATAGGCCTGCAGTCATGTTGAAACAATGGCTCAAAGCAGGTGGCATGAACACATTCAATCGGATGTTAAGTCTGAAATTATTGATCATATTTTAAATAGCAACACAATATTTCACTGCACAGAAATATCAGACTAATGTTTTTATTCCATGTAGCTGAATGTTGCATACATGTGAAAGGATACTGCTATAAGCTTTCAAGTTCAACCAGATTTTATTTTTTGTGTTCTCTGTATATGAATTTACTCCAACCCACCATCACATCCTGCAGAATTACAACATCTTGCCTTCCAGAAAGTACTTGGTGAATTGAGTGATAATATTTAAAAGTTTCATTATAACCAGACAGCTAATCTCCCCAAGCCCTTCAATTTCAGTCTCCAGTCTTTGAAATATGCCCTCACTGCTTAACCTTACAGAAGTCAGGTCCCAGCTGTCTCTGGATTAGACCAAGGATTTAATGCCCCAATGTGATGTCCTATTAGAGGATGTGTGCTAACCTGCAAGAAGTATTCTCTTTTTTTAGGTAAACAAAGTGCTGATCACTGTCACTATAGATCCCATAATATTTTTTCACAAGAACAAATGTGTTGATTTCATCATCCAGGCCAAACTTCAATTTAATTTGGTCTCTCTAAATTTCTCCCTTTGCTTCTGTGTGACAGAAATTATTCTGTCATTGCAGACTTGTTTTTCTTGAAGGGAATGAAAACCATGTCTTTAGCCAATACATCATGTCCGCCAATAGATGGTGCTAGACGATAGTCATACATTTATTTGGCTTCTAATTTCCCAACACCCACAAACTTTCTTTGGACATAGGATAACAAAAGACAAAATCCACATTGCAGGCTATAGCTGAAGATGCTGATTAGAAAGTCTTAAAGATAATGTTCCAATTTACTTACTACCTTTTTCCCTACAGAGAGAAAGAAACATACTTCAAAATATGATGATTCTGTAACTGTATGGTGTGTGTTTAACTTACTGCTTTCATTCATAGATCTCAAAATGCATTTAAAAATAAGCATTATCCTGTTTTATAAATTAAGTCATTGAAGTACAAAGAGGTTAAGACCCAAGTTTCCAAAAATGGCCCCTAATTTTAGGTGCCTCAGTTTTTGGGTGTGCAATTTAAACACTTGGGGCTGCCTTTTCAGTCACACTGAGTACCCACTACTCCAGCTGAAGTCAGTGGAACATGCAGGTTCTCAGGAGTTGAGAAATCAGAGGCCACTTTTGGAAATGTGACCCTAAGGGCTAGTCTACACTTATCGGCTGGATTGGAGGCGTCGGATCGATCTTCTGGGTTCGATTTATCGTGTCTTGTGTAGACGCGATAAATCGAACCAGGAAGTGCTCCCCCGTCAAGGCTGGTAATCCAGCTCGGACGCGAGGAGTAGGCGCTGTCGACGGGAGAGCCTGCGCGCCGCGTGTGGACCACAGGTAAGTTCGAACTAAGAGACTTCGACTTCAGCTACGTTATTAACGTAGCTGAAGTTGCGTATCTTAGTTCGACATGGGGGGTTAGTGTAGACCAGCCCTAAGTGACTTGCTCAGTTACAAGTTAAACCACTTGTTTAGTCCTTATTGGCAAAGGAAAGAGAGAGTGAGCGAACCAAACTAATATGCATAATTTTATCATCTTTTTTAAATTCACAATTCAAACTTAATCCAAACCCCCAAATCATAACATAATCTCATTATGTGGGAAATTTGGATCTGGATTCGAATGTGAAAATGCCAGCACAGGCTCATTTCTAATTCAGATATGATGAGAGTGGAGGAGTATAGTCTGATCATTCAAATAAATGTAAAAAGAAAAAAAACCAAGATGCTGTTGAAAAATGAATTCTAAATTATTTCTATAAATTAACATTGTAGCATCACCTCACTCCATCATAAGCCAAAGAGGAAAAGATGGTCATGCACAGGTGACTGATTCCCACAGTAACTACACATGGCCATGGTTCTTTTTGCAAAAATCAACATCTCCCAGTAGAGAAATTATCTTGGCGTGGGCCTTTAAGTGAGACTTCAAAAAGATCATGTTTCTATCTGCACACAATTTAGAATTTGCATTTGACGGACACAAGAACTCTGCATAACCTGAACGGTAGAAAAGGATTACAGTAACTGCAGCAAAATTTAGGGAAGTTTGAGCCATCAAAAAAGAAAAGAAAACTCAACCCTCAAACATAAATTAAACTAAAATGGCCAGCTCTAACTGAGATGACAAAGACAGGGGTGTCTTAATAGTAGTAAGAGTAGTATTGATTTATTTTATGGTGGTGTCTAGTGCAGGGGTGGGCAAACGTTTTGGCCTGAGGGCCACAGCGGGGTGTGAAACTGTATGGAGGGCTGGGTAGAGAAGGCTGTGCCTCCCCAAACAGCCTGGCCTCTGCCCCTTCCCACTTCCTGCCCCCTGACTGCCCCCCTCAGAACCCCTGACCCATCCAACCCCCCCTGCTCCTTGTCCCCTGACTGCCCCCTCCTGGGACTCCACCTTCTGCTCCCTGTCTCCTGACTGCCCCGACCCCTATCCACACCCCCACCCCCTGACAAGCTCCCCAGGACTCCCATGCCTATCCAACCCCCGGTCCCATGACCACCCCCTCCCAAGACCCCCTGCCATCCCTGGGATCAGTGTTCCCTCTAAGCTGTGCGCGTGTGCACACGCACACAGATCCTAAACCCCGTGCACACTGCAAAACACTGCGCGCACAAAAATTTGCACAGAAGCAGAACAATTTGCATAGAAGAAATTTTTTGCGCACACGGCCTGTCAAAAATTGGAGGGAACATTGCCTGGGACCCCACCCCCTATACAACCCCCCCTGCTCCATGTCCCCCGACTGCTCCCCCTGACCTCTATACACATCCCTGCCCCCTGGGACTCCCGCGTCTATCCAACCCCACTTATTCCCCGTCCCCTGACCGTGCCCCCCCCAGAACCTCCACCCCATCCAACCGCCCCCTGTCCCCCAGGACCCCCTGCCCATTATCCACACACACACACCCCGCTGCCACCCCCTTACCATGCTGCTCAAAGCAGCAGGAGCTCACAGCCCCGCCACCCAGCCAGAGCCAGCCACGCTGCCTGTGTGGCTGCGGGGGAGGGGGGACAGCAGGGGAGAGGCTGGGGGCTAGCCTCCCCAGCCGGGAGCTCAAGGCCCGGGCAGGATGGTCCCGCGGGCCAGATGTGTCCCGCGGGCTGTAGTTTGCCCACCTCTGCTCTAGTGGCTCCAAGTGAGATTGAGGCCCCATTGTGTAACATGCTGTACAAACAAAAACAGGAGATCGTCCTTGTCCCACAGAGCTTACAATCTAGACAAAGGGCTGGTCTACACTAACCCCCCAATTCGAACTAAGATACGCAACTTCAGCTACGTGAATAACGTAGCTGAAGTCGAAGTATCTTAGTTCGAATGAAAAGGTACTTACCGGGGGTCCACACGCGGCGCGCAGACTCCCCCGTCGACTCCGCCTACTCCGTTCGCGGAGTAGGATTACCGGCGTCGACGGCGAGCACTTCCTGGTTCGATTTATCGCGTCTAGACAAGACACGATAAATCGATCCCAGAAGATCAATTGCTCGCCGCCGAAGCAGCGGGTAAGTATAGACCTACCCAAAGACAAAACAGACAAAGTAAGGACTAATATTCCCATTTTACTGAGGGATACAAAGAGACCAAATGAGCCACCGAAAGTCACAAGCAGAGCTGAGAACTGGACCCACATTTCCCGATTCCGACTCCATGCCTCACCGTGACACCATCCACCCTCAGCCTGTGACTAGTGTTATAACAATTCTGCTGCATTTCCACAGCAGCCACAAACTGAGACACAGGAGGCAGTTCTTCAATCAGACCCTTTTGATGTGCCTGCAACTCCTCCTCTGAGGGCCCAATCCTGCTGGATGCTGAGTGCTATCTACTCCCATTGACAGATGGAAGTTGAGGGCATTCATCATTGCACTGAAGGTGCTCAGCACCTTTCCTTGGTTATATGCTGGGGGGAAAATGCTGATAGTATGAATCAGGATTACTCAGGAGCTAGTGTCCTTCACCTAACTTTACAGCCCATTTTCCATGAACTGAATCTGTTTCAGAATCTGCTTCTGCAGGTAGGTCTTCCTTTTCTGACCCTGTTCCAGCCTTCACAACCCCTAACTGCATCCTACTATACTGGCCATTCTAACAGTAATCTGCAGTGATAAATGTATTTGTCTTGCAAGGTCTATGGGACAGGAGTATAGTGCAATTTTCAGTGCTATTCACATTAAAAATCTGATCTAGACAAGTTAAATTCAATCATAAATATAATCTTAAAATGTACTAGAATATTTTAAAGGTTCTCTTCATTGTATGAGTTTTTAAAACATTCTTAGTTGGATAATTAAATATCGAACTTGGGTTATTTGGTTCCAGAGCTGATAATGTGATAAAAGGCACATTTTCCCCTTAGTAGTAAAAATAACATAATTGTCAGAGCATTGCTAAAAGTTATTCATAAAAGATGTTTTCTTTTGTGTCTTGGGTTTAGTATTTGCCGTAGTATTTCATCCAGTTAATTAATTATATGGGCATGCAACCCAAAGGATCCACACCAAGTTTTTAAAATAGATCCCATTGTCCAGTCAGATGGTTTAGAATACTAATTTAAATCTGTAGTTTATTATTGATAATTCTACGTCAGCTGTTTTCAGTATGGCTGATTCTGAGATTTATTTTGATGCCTTTCAGCTTCTGATGCCCACCTGACTATTCGTGGTGGTGGCATTGGTCTTGTTAATCTAACATCTTCAGTCAAATTTTCTTCACTCACTGTTCCAAATCTTGGTCTCGATAGCAGCGGTTGCCTGAACCCTCTGGATGCTTGAGCTTCATTGGCCGTTTCTCTGCGATCGACCCTTCCATCATGGTCTCCATGAACTTCATTCCTCCACTCCATTCTAAACTGCTGCAGTGGCTGCTGCTGGCTCTGGTCTCGCAAAATTTTTCGTGCTCTGGGTTTTAAATTGAGCACTGTGGTAGGAAGCTCCAATTCAGAGTCACTGCTGTCAGCACCCCCTACTGTTAATTTAAAAAATTAAAATATTAGTTGAAGAATATCACTATACAGCACTATACAGTGCTGTAAAACAAAATAACTGAGCCATGAACAGAATCAACCACAAGAAATAAAAATGCTTATCTGTATTTTGAAATTTACAGCCATTTTGCCTGTTTTCCCAGAAATTTGCACAAATAGAACTTTGCACTTGTGCTCAGTTGGCTGAATGTTTTCACAAGCATTTGTGACATTTCCTTATACATTTCCAGTTGTTCTAGACAGCAGTCCATCTGCTCCCTTCCACTTACACCAGGGAAAGGGAATGCAGACATGTGGATGGGGCTGCTAGGGATAAATATTGCAGCATAGACATTCAGGCTCTGAACCCTGGAACCCAGGCCCTGAAACCTATGATGGGGGTGGGTCTCTGAGCTCAACTGGCCCAGGCTCTGAGACTCAGTGACCCAGGGTTTTTATTGCAGTGTAGATTCACCCAGAGGCTACATCTACACTTCGAGCTGGAGGTGTAATTTCCAACTCGGGGAGACATACCCGCACTCGCTCTGGCTGAGCTAATGCACTAAAAATAGCATAGCCACCATGGTGTGAGCAGTGGGATGAGCTAGCTGCCCCAGTACAATCCCATCTGAAATACTAGGCATGTACTTGGGCAGCTAGCCCCTCCCACAATATGCGTCGCCATGGCTACACTTCTATTTTTCGCACACTAGCTGGCTTGGAGGGTATGTCTCCTCAATCTGTAATTTATACCTCCAGCTCAAAGTGTAGCAGTGTCCATACTGGGAAAGTATCAGGTCTGCTGCATTTACTCCCTTCCCAGCCCTGAAGAACTCCCACTGCTCTTTACAATGTCTCTCCTTGCCTAAGTAAATAGTACTCAAATCACTATTAACTCAGCCTCTGTGCATGCACGCTTCTCCCTGCAGGAACTGCATGGCCCAGGATGGAGCAGGTTCAGAGAAGCAGCATGAAGGGACCAACCCTCCACCAGACAAAGGATCTTCACTGGGGATCTGTGGAGGTGGGAGGTCATGTCTCCTACCTCTCTACGCCACCAGAAGGGACAATATCAAGGAAACACCGTGCAGTAAATCCCTCAGACCCCTTCTCATTGGTCTCCCCAGGGAAGAGTGCAAATTGTCTCAATGAAAGCAGTGGTAATCTATCAACAAATAGTCTCAAATGGTCACTGTCTGGTAGTTTAAGATGATAATATTCCTGAAGATAGATAGATATAGATCAAAATGATTTTCCCTTTAGCAGCATTCCTTTAAATGTCTTAACATTTTCCTCAATACCTGCATACTTTCCATAATTTTAATACTTCCATATTTTATAGCATTTACTATTTAAAAATGAATTGTGGTATTTCCTATACTTAAGTCAGTTATGGTGCCTTAAATCAATTTTTTAATAGTATTTAAGAGGAGTACATTGTGAGACTGTCATAGGAATGGTTCCCATTAGTACTCTTCACAGCATTTCTCGTGCACAAAGCAGGAAGAGGTCAACAAAATATATCCTCATATAATTGCCCATCCACCCATATAATTTCAAAGAAAACCTTCCTCCATCTCTGGTGGCAGGCGTATTGCTTTTTTTTCTAAATGTGTCAAATTATATATTTGTTGACAATTGAATAATCTTGAGGCACATTTCCTTTTCAATGTTTAATTCTAGGTGACAGTGGATGACCTCTGTAGACAGAGCTACAGAATAAAAGGCATCACTAAACTCCAGGAGAGCAAAGACATAATTACCAACTTGCAAGGACATGGTCCATCACTAAACTTGTGGGGGAGGGAGGGTCATATTCCACTAATTATGGTGGGCAGTATGGTCTGGAAATGTTACTGAATCTAAATTTATTGCATCTTCCCAGGGGTAGCTCTTGATTATTACTTTACATGGAAGAGAATCAGATGGAGTTGGTTCTATCTACTTATAAATTATAATAAATAATATAGAGGGCAAGCCAGAGATATTCCATTGAAACCATTTTTCTATGGAAAACTCAGATTTCAACAAAATGAAATTTTTCACAAAGGTTGTCTACTTTCCATGGAATATTAAAAATTTTTTCATGAGAAACCAAATGCCTAGACACTGGTTTGGCAAACACTGAGATATTTGGGGAGTGAAATACACTACAATGT
This sequence comes from Chelydra serpentina, assembly GCA_037349315.1. Taxonomy (NCBI): domain Eukaryota; kingdom Metazoa; phylum Chordata; order Testudines; family Chelydridae; genus Chelydra; species Chelydra serpentina. Next base: position 113,084,034 of record JBAIAC010000004.1, read on the forward strand.
CCAGAAAGACACATCACCCAGAGGGAGTCAAATTCATTCATGAACCAGCGTTCTGGGCCAGCTGCCATAGTAACACTCAGCTTGTCAGTAGTGCTTCATTTATAGCACAAAAAGCACTTTGCAAAAGAGAGTAAGTAGTATCCCCATTTTGCAGATCGAGAAACTGAGGCACAGAAAGACACAGTGATGTGCCCAAGGTCAGTGGCAGAGTTGGGAGTAGAATGTGAGTATCCTAATTCCTACCAGATGTTCCATGACCTAGCCACTGGTTATGGCTACTGTTCACCTGGTTTGGACTAGGTGTTCTTTTTGGACAATAATCTGTGGATCTAAGATTTCATTCTATCTAATTCCCATGACAATGACTCTTTTCTGCTATATGTGGGTAGTAATGCAGAGAAGATACTCATTTTTTAGCATCAAAGTTGGGGTGAAAGGAGAAGCAGGCAAGATGTTAGCATTTCACCCCATGGATATCTTTAAAGGGGATAATGCCTATCGTGAACATATAAGCAGAGAAAGTCATAGACACTGAAACACAACATGATCCCAATCCCACAAACCCTCACTCACATGAGTAGGCTTGACTCATATGTGCTGTTCTCACTGACCTAAATCATAATCTCTCATTGACTTCAGTGGTACAAAACTGCTGCCATGAGACATCTCATTGACTTTTATGGGAGTAGCTATGTAAGGACAACTCTCATGAGTAAGGGTTTGCCTGATTGGGCCTTAAATGCAGATATCCCCAGGCATTAAGAAAAAGGGGGGCACGGAGGAACATTCAGCGGGGCATGTGGCAGGGTCTGGGCCAGCTCCCACAAGGGGCAGGGAGGGAGTGCCATCCAGCCCCACGCTGCTCTCAGCCCAACTCCACCCCCAGGTTTGCCCTCATTCCTTCTCCACCCCCAGTTCAGCCCCTCCCCCATCCCCAGTTCAGCCCCCCCCCCCCCCCGCGCATACCCAGTTCAGCCCCCAGCACCACCTTCAGCCCAAGCTCCTCTCTGCTGAGCCAACTGTGCAGTAATGGGAGTTGGTGTGAACAGATTCCATTACTGGTAACGGGGGTGGCGTGACAAGAAACGTTTGGGCACCACTGCGCTAAGGTGACATTACAAAAATACTTACAATAGCTGCTTTTCAGCTGAATAGTGTTGAGGTCTTAAAAACAACCGAAGAAGTTACTAAATCTATAGGAGCGAGGATATGGGCACAATCCTGCAAGCCCTCACCCAAGCACGTAGTCCTTATTCATGTGAGTAATCACGTTGATGTGAATGCAATTACTTGCACACGTAAGGATTACTCATATGGGTAAATGTGGCCCTATCTGGGAAGTCTGTCCATCCCAAATATGCAATATAGGAGGCCGTGCTGTCGTTGGTATCAGAACACGTTGCATTACCTCTAAAAGATGTTTTATTCCTTATTCGTAATTTCTCTGGCAGTTTAGCGTCTTTAGGCAGGGACAGAAACCGTGTTGCTTTGGTGATAGCCTGCATAAATAAATGCAGGAAGTGTTAAATCATAGTAGAGTGAAATATCACATAATGAACACACAGAAACAGAAGCGAGATGTCTGAAAGGTTCGTCTACCTTAGGAAAGAGCTGAAAGTTAGCCTGAGGTCAGCAAACACATAATAGTTAATCATGATCTTTTCCCACCACAGACCCAGGTTAATCTTTTGCCTCAGTTTAGCTGGCTGAGGCCTACCCTAGCCAATGGGAAGCCTAAGGTTAATGTCCGCGGGCTAAACCAAATTAAAATATGTTAATATGCATCTATACTAGAGAAAAGATCTGGATAGGTCAGAGTTAGTTACATGTTCATTAACCCTAACCTTTCCTTGACCACTTTTGCTAATGTAGGAAAACCCAAAGTCTTTCTATACACAGTCCCTGTTTAGAACTTTATTACTCAGTTATTCAAATTAGCTCAAAGTTGAAAGTTGGCTTACAAACTCTCAGAGCAGGAACAAATCTAGGCCCTGATCCTGTAATCACCTATATATCTGAATAACTTGATACATGTGAGTAATGGTCATGGGGCAACTAATTGCATAGAGTTAAACACATGTAAGTGTTCACAAAATCAGGGCCTAAAGGCCTAGCTCCTGCAAGGTGCTGAGCCATTAAAATCATGTGGAGTTGAAGACAGTCAGCAACTGGTGGTAGGTAGCTCACAGCATAGAACTCTTAATTTTTTATCTACAATTTCTCAAGTGAATCCAGTTTGTGGTTGTTAAAGTGATACTGGCAAGAGATTTTTTTTTATAACTTTTAAAATCTGCCCCCTTTCCCTATCTACCCATCCCACTCATTGTGTACCCAGAAGAAACTTGAAATTGAAATCAATTTCCTATCAGACATTTGTCCTCTGGATACTGTAGTGCTACCCATGAGTACTGAGCTGAAGGCATATTGGTTAAGTAAAAAAAATAAATATCCAGCATTATTTAAGAAAAATTATTTTAAAAATTACTGTCCGTGCATTTTCACAATTTGACTCGGACCCCGTTTCTTTTCCCACCCACAAAATGTCTTTGTCCTGTATTTCTCTCTGGCATCCCTGGCTAGTAAATCAGTTATTTGCATGACCAAGGCAATATGTAGCCATGGCTGCAGTGACAGAAACATATTGTGATTCCAGACCAAGATCCAGTGTTACACTAAGTGCCATGGTAGCCTCAATAATGATGATAACCAAATACAGTGATTCTTGCAGATGTCACTCTGACCTCAGCTGTAACAATGAGTACAGTAATTACCAAGTAACCATGGAATGCAACAACAAATATTCAAAGAATGGTTAATTTCCCTTTATCCTAAAGTGGGTAGGTGGATTGATTTCAAGCAGCTGCCAGTGTGGCCTCTGCTGGAAAACCCTTTCCCCCTAGTCTTTAAGATATGACCTGATGTTTGTGATTATTGCAGTACAAGTTGACTCAGCCCTTCAAACGGCATCATTTGAAGGAGATTAAATTGCATACCGTACAATTTACTTGGTGGGGAGAGGGGGTCCTTTATGTGCCGCCTCAAAGCTGGAGGTTTTATATGCCCTCTGTGGATATTGCAGAACGCTTGGCACTTTTCAAATGAGGGGGTTGGTCTGGTGAGCTTGGTCAAAATTTCTCCTCTTTACATTGTTGTGGAGCATCCTATGGACAGATTTGCTGCCTCCATGCCACTATCTATCTCAGCCAAGCAGGCTCTATTAACATACAGCTGCACCTTCTCACTGTGTGTCTGTAGTGCTATGTGTATGGAGTTTGTGAAGTTCTTTGTGGATATTTCGGATGACAGCTGCAATAGAAATTCACCCTACAACATGTTCCACATAGATGCGACTGCATGGGGCTCTGTGGAGGTAAATGGGGCTTCACACAAGATCGTGCACAGAACAAGGTGCAAGATCAGCACCTAAGTGTCAGTATTACAAATGACTGATTTTTACATGTTCCCTTGCACATTCAAGTTTTCCTGTGTTTCAGGGGAAGTTTTGCATGATATTTAGCTATGACAAGTTCTTTTCTACAAACATGCTAAAATGCAAATACCGATCTGTCCCTAGACAGGCTGCGGGTTTTCTTTACACTCTCCCTCAGGCTGTGCCGGCGACGGATAAGAATTTCTTTGGCCTGTTTTTCACTTGCATCTGCAGCCAGGCTGTGTCTGTTATATGACATTGTCTGAAAAACAAAGGCAGCGGTAACATTTTCAGAAGCGCAATGGCAAATGCATTTGAAGATTTACAAACAGTACAAAATGCACTCTTTGCTTTAACGTTTTATTAAGCATCACAAATATCTTGCAAACTGAATCACATTAAAAATTGATTCAGGACAATCTGAGTGATTAGGTCAGTTTGTTTAGTCATTTGTTCCACCGGTGTTCTGGTCGGCACCTGCCTTTGTTAAACCTGCCAGTATTTGTCATGAAAAAGAATTGGGGGAAAATGGCTTAATACAGTGTTTATGCCAGACTCACACTAGCTCATTCAATGTGTCAATAGAGGACACTCATTTGAAGGTGATAAGATCAGTCACCAAAGGGGGGAAAATATTTTCAGCTCCAGCGAGCTGAAGCCAGCTCTTCATTTGAACACTTTCCAAAAACATAGACACACAAACCATTTTAGCCACAGTAGGGTGTAAGTACAGTGTCTGTTTTGCTTTTAGCTCACGACTTCCTCAGCTCATCAATAGAAACAACCACACAACCCCTGAAAGTGAGGAGAGCAATCTCACATCAAGAGCTGACCAAAACACTGGCATGACAGAACTGGGACAAAACTGGGGTTTGGTTTCATGGGGTTGTGTGCATATGACCCTTCAAAAGTAAACTAACTAAGCTGGATGTAATGTAACAATAATATTTAGCACCCATACAAAGGTATAAACACCAATAAAGCCCTTATGGCTTATTGTGAACATAAAAGGGACAGATCCTCAACTGGCATAAATCCAAATGGAGCGCCACTGATTTTTGCCAGCTGAGACTCTGGTCTGAGAATGGATTTTACAGATAATCTTTACATTCAAAACGGATGTGGGACATGACATTCTATTAAGTATAACTTCAGCCTTACTCGATGTCGTATTTGATAGAGATTCTTTGTTAATATTTCTCGCATATTATCCATTTCAGCAGGGGAAAGCGGCCTTACTTTATCTTCCAGATAGTCACTGTTGCAAAGTAGAAAAAAAAATAGAGAGAGAGAAATGCTTAATACCTGATCATACAAATTAAAATTACCAATTTTCTTCTTAGAGATAAAAATAACATTTTACATGGGGGGATTTTTTTTTTTACAAGATGAAAGGTATAATCCTGACTCCATTGAAGTCAATGGCAAAGCTCAAAACTCACCCAAAAATGTCATGCTCTCTCAAAATTCTATACAGGTTGGATTAAACTACAGATTTGATTGAGGTACTTTTCAAAGTGCCCCAGAAACCTCCTTTCCAGCCACGGTACCCAGAGCTGGACCTAGACCAAATGGACCCCCCCACAATTTGTTAAACGTTTGAATAACTTACAGCAACCTGAGCCCGGCGCCCCCCAAGCCCAGCACACTGGGTAGTTGCCTGCCCCTAAATCTGGCCATGGCTGTACCAGCTGCTTTCAGAAGAGCAGGCACTGTCTCCAGGAGCGGCGCCAGCTTTTTTGCCGCCCTAGGTGGTGCCTCTGGGAGAAAATGCTGCCGAGGACCCGGGCGGCCGAAGAACTTACCACCGAAATGCCGCCGAGGGACCTGAAATGCCACACCCCAAATCCTGGTGCCTTAGGTGACCGCCTAGGTCGCCTAGTGGTAGTGCCGGCCCTGACTGTCTCAGAAATTAGACTCAGCTCCCTATGGGAATTTGCTGCACTCTGGGATACTTGTGCCATCAGGCTCTCCAACCTGGAAGTGCAAAGGTCACCTTCAGTCTCTATGGGCTGAAGGTGAAACTGAGCAACAATGAATCCCTTCACTTCTCTTAGTGGGGCAGTGCCCAAGCGACCCCAAAGCTACAGCCATCACTCTGGCTGATGGCATTCATTTCGGATTCATTGTGGGGAAAATGGTAATTGCACAGTCAATGTCAGGCAACACTGGGATACCAGCCTTAAAGAAGAGATGATCCCTGTACACAAATGGGGTAGTATAATAAACCCAAACACCTACACAGAGGTTTATCCACACTGGCTTTACTCACTTGAGAGAAGATGAGGAGGGGACTGTACTTATCATCCCACTTTCTGCCATCTCAATGGCGTGTTTGATTTCCAGCTTCTTGTACAGGGAAACAATGCTGGATTTGGGCTGGTTCTCCCGGATTAGAAGTCTTCGCAGGAATTTATTGTCAAATTTTTTAAACCTGTGGGGGAGGCAAACCAACCCAACCAGTCAGTTTATGTTACAAATAGTTCAGGAAAGCAAATATTTCACAGCTGCAGTGATGGGGATGGAGGTTACTCCCTGTGGGATGGATTTCTGGCCACCTCAATCAAATCTCATTGAATGAGGTAATCAAGGATCAAGTAAATCTTTCTTTCTGCTGGAACTGGCCTGTGTTTGGGCTCATACATTCACCCTCTAACAGTGACCTTTAGCTTTTAATTGTGTTGGCTTATTGACAATTATTATTTTTAATTAGCCATTTGCCTAAAAGACAAAGGGAGCAGTAAATATTACTGTAATCACAACAGAAAGGCCTTGGCTTGAAATCTCTGCCTTTCATGCTTTGAACTTTTAATGGCCCCCTGAAAAAGAACATTCAATTATGTTAAGAAGTTCTCGCCTCTGGTGTAGCAATTGGATGCTTACTGAACTGCTATTGATCCTCCTTCTCCTTACTAAATTAGAAATAAACCCACCAAGAACTATGCAACAGACAATCTGCTGTTCTGATATTGAACTGTTTCAGGCACCTCAAAGTCAGCTAGTTCCTGAATCTTCCTGTGATAAGATCCGAAGGACTCTGATTGGTTTCCACCAAGCAAGGAGCTAACCCTGTGCTTCAACATTACCAAGCTGTACAGGCTGGAATAGCAAAGCAGGCTGGGGACTACAGGTTTACACAGACTCTCAAAAGCCATATAGAAAACTTTGCAAAAACAGCCAGAAATGGGGAACAAATGGTTTGAGATGATGGAATTCCATAGCTAGGGGTCAGAGGGCTTGGTTTTTACCCAGCCTTACATTTTTCTGTTTTCTTGTGGTTTTGTAAGACTATTTTGTCTCACTGTGTAACCCACGCATGCTAAAACCAAAGCAAACAGGAGTAAACCCTAAGGCGTAAATCTGCTGCCTGACTGGCTACTTTTGCTGTTGCTGAGCCAGCTCATCCACTCAGCCAACTTAGTCTCCCTCCTACAGCAAAGAGTTTTAAATAACATTCTTACTTATCTTTCCAAAAGTTGTGACCCCAGTGTCCGCATACATCTTCAATTCCAGTCTTCACATGATCAAAGAACTAAAGGCAAAAATACAGATTTGTTATGCATTCTTATGGACATCATTTAGCTTGCTCTCAGATATGACACTTTAACTCTAGATTAGTTAGATCACTAAAGTTTTGTCTATTAGAAAGGTTGCACCCAGTTTAACTCAATCAATTCAAAAGTCAGTCGAGTTAAACCAGTGCAAATCTGTAAAGTAGAATCACAGAACCACAGGGTTAGAAGGGACTGCAAGGGTTAATAGATGCCCTTAAAAAGTTTAGTGTGTGTTTAAATTGCTTTAGGTTGACTGGAAGGATTGTCGAGTGATTCAGGCACTAGCCTACGACTCAGGAGACCTGGCTTCAATGTCTAACTGCACCACAAACTTCCTGTGACCTTGGGGCAAGTCACTTAGGGTACGACTACACTGCATCTAGAAGCAAGCCTCACCGCCCAGGTGCACCGATTTTTGTTAGTGGGACTCGTGCTAGCGTGCATAAAAATAGCTGTGTAGACATTGCCTTGATGTTGTAACTTGGGCTCTCAAACCGGGGTGGGTGGGAGAGGCTTAAGAGCCTGAGCTCCAGCCCGAGCAGTGACTGCTACACAGCTATTTTTAGTGTACTAATGTGATCCCTGCTAACACAGGTCTGTGGACTTGGGCTTGGAGGCTCACTCCCAGATGCAGTGTAGACATACCATCAGGCTTAGACCCTCAAAGCCATTTAGGCTCCTAAATTCCACTGAAATCAACTGGCGTTAGGTGCCTGAACGCCTTTGAGGATCTGAGCTTTCATCAATCTGTGCTTCAGTTTGCCATCTGTAAAATGGAGATAATAGAACTTCTCTACTGCTCAGAGGTGTGCTGTGGGTAAATATGTTACAAATTGTGATGCAATCAGAGTGGGATTCACAAACGTACGTAGGCATCTAACTATGGGAGTATGTATCTTAGATTCAGAGAGAAATTGATGTAAGGTTGGGTTAAACTGGTTTAAGTGTGTCTACATTAGGGTTTGCACTGGTTTCACTAGTTGAAGTTAATATCAGTTTAGTTAAACATGTGCAACTGTTCTAGCATAGACAAGTCCTTAAACTGCAGCAAATTCACATGTAAAGAATAAATGGAATGTAATTTTAACACAGCCGATGAACAATGTAGAAAATGAACAAATATATATATAAAGGCAAATATATATATCTATATATATAAAAGAAGGTTTATCTCCTTTATCATAGGCACATTACAGGTCAAATCTGGTCCTACTGAAGTCAATGGGAGTTTTGCAATTGCCTTCAATAGAGCCAGGATTTTACCCTATAATGCTAAAGCTATGGCATACCCGATTGTAAATTTCTTCACTGACAGCTGGCTGCTTTTTATTCGCTCTTTTAACATCAAGAAACTCCACCAGTGGGCGAATTGTTATTCCCTATACAGAAAACAGAAAAAAAAATCCTTGTTTACTCATAGACATAAAGGAATAGAAACATACACTTCAGTCATTTGCCTTCTTTTTTTTTTCAGTCAAAACTGTGACAACCAGTATGGTACAGTAGTTTCAAATATGAATTCACCCCTGTAATTAGCAAGTGTTGCATTTAGTCGGCAATGTGCTCCCTCACGTAACGCAGTCCCCACTAGCAAAGCAGAAGTGAAGGAAATCTCCAGACTACGATTGATGTCTATAAAAAAAGGATGCATTCATCTGACAAATCCTATTAGTGACTTGCCACTTGCTAATGGCAACCATTTTTTTCCAATAAAAGTTTTTCAAGAATTCCACAATGAAGAAAAACTATCAGCTTTCAAACCAGAAGCAAATCTTTCATCATTGAGATTTGCTACATTCTCTGTCAGCTATTGTTTTAGAAATTAAAATTCAGGGCTGACTAAATAGTAATATGTAAATTAATATCCAAGAGTAGATGACAGTGGAATTTCTGGTTAGTATTTATCCGCAATTGGTTATTTTAAGAGAAGGCACCAACTTCTGGCTTGCCCAACATGCTATGTTAGCTTTTAGCATTTACTTATGGAGGAAATGTCTTCTTTTTATTTTAATGCTACTTACACATTAACATAAGCTATTAATAAATGCCTGACACACCCTTGCTGCCTGGTTGCTGGTTACACTGCATTTTTAGGTATAGTCATATGACAAAACCCTCTGAAAAAGGCTCATTCAGGCGGATTAAATGTTTTGATTTTCTTCTCAAATGCTTCTTCACAAAACATCTGGGAAACAAAACCTGACAGGAGGAGAGTTCTCACCTGAATGAAAACGGTAAAGAATATCACCACAATAGTAGCAGTAATGAACAATTTCTTTCTGGGGATCACAGCAGCAGGAAGCAGAAATACAAGAGAAAAACAGATGGCTCCTCGGAGACCTCCATAAGCAATAATGAACTGGTCCTTAAAAGTTAGAGGAATTGTCCGGAACACGTTAATGATCTGAGTCAAAACAAAAACACCTGAGGAAAGGATGAAGACAATAGTCAAAGGGAAAATTGAGGTGACATGGAAAGCCTCATCATTGCTGATGTTTATTTTTCTGACACAGAGTTTATTTGTTTTTGGGTTTTTTAAGAAAGGAAATGTCTGTTTGCCAGACTGAGAGATTTTTAGTTTAAAACATTGGGTAACATTTTCAAAAGCGCCTAAGAGACTTAGGAGCCCAAGCCCTATTTTCAAAAGTGACTTAAGCATTCCAGTGGCTACGTCTCATTGAAATCAATGGACTTTTGCTCCTAAGGGCCAGATTTACAAAGGTGTTTAGGCACCAAGGTGCACCTGGTGAAATTTATATAAGCATCAAAGCTGGTTAGGTGCATAATTCCCACTGAAAGCCTATGAGAGCTTAGTTAAACTCCTAAGGGCTAGATTCGCAAAGGAACTTAGGCATAGTGGTGCTGCGTGTCACAAGACTGAACTGTTAGCCAGCTAGAAATCACCAGCATTCACAGTCAGTTCGCCAGCCAAGCTAGCCTATGGGAGATGCTGAGGAGAAGGTTGTGTCCTAAGCCCCACCTTTCTCAAGCTCAAAGAGTTCGACACCTACATCCACATTGGAAAGAGGCACCTCCCTCTGCTTTGGATTCTCAGCTGTGAACTCCCTTGAAATTAACTTCCTATGTTAACATCTGCAGGAAGCCAGGCGGGAGAAGAAAGAGGAGCTCCCTCGTAGCTTTTAGCCCAGTGGCACGATACTCACCTGGGATGTGCGAGATCCCTGTTTCAAGTCCTCCCTCCACCTGGGGGGGGGTGGGAAGGGAATCTGTCACTTCTCAGGTGAGTGTCCTAGTCACAGGGTTATGGGACATTCTGATAGGAAGGTTCCCTCACTCTCCTGTTGAAGCTGTTCCACTGTTCCATATAATTAAAGAGGCATTGAAGGAGAAGGACAGGACCCCGGGTCTCCCACATCCCTGGTGGACACTAGGTGTCCTAAACACCAAACTATAGAATCCTTCCCAGCTTCTGTGCTTTCACTCTCTCTGGCCCAATGACCCTTTAATTATTTATCCACAGTGGAACAGCTTCAATGGGAGAGACTAAGCCCCACATCAGAATACCCCATAGCCAGTGGTTAAAACACTCACCTGAGAGCCAGGGGATCCCTGTTCTAATCCCTGCTCCTCTCAGGGATAGAGGGGATTTAAGCTGGACATCTCCCACATCCCAGATAAGTACCCTAGCCACTGGGCTAAAGGTTATGAGGGAGCTCTTCCTCCTCATCCTGTTTTGTGTGAGGCCTGATCCAGTAAGCAGACTGGATTGGGCCTGCAGGCAAGGTAGGTGGAGAAGCGCCTATCCTCCTCTAGTTTGTGGACTACTCCGGAGTTTAGGCATCCAGACACCTAACGTGAGGCTGCAGTGCACATGTGCAGAGGTGGAAACATAGGTGCCTACAGAACTTTTAATGCAAAAGCTCAAGCACTGAGTGAGTTTGACACCTATAGGATTTGGTGGCAGCTGAGGGGGGTGGGGCTTGTGAATCCCGGTGGGGCCTTATTCTGAGATTTAGGTGCCTAAAGAGGCAGTTAGGTACCTAACTCCCTTTGTAAATCTAGTCCTAAGTGACTAAAGCACTTTTGAAAATCCCACTAGACACTGATCTGCATCTTTAGGTGCCTAAATACCTTTGTAAATCTGGCCTTAAGTGCCTAAATAACTGTAAAAACGGGACTTAGGCACTTTCAAAAATGTTACCTGTTGTCTCCAACACACAAAGTCTCAAATCCTGGAAACAGTCACATGCTTAACTTTACCTGTATGAGTGATGAAGCCAATGGATTATTCAAGTGACTAAAGTTAAGCATGTGCATAAATCTTTGCAGGATTGTGGCCCAGGACAGGAGAAGCCAAAAAGACTCTTTAAAGGATTTGTTTCTTCTCAACATACAGAAGACACTTTCTTCTTTTCTGGTTTAAGAACCATATAACACAGTAAACAGAAATTTAACTAGGTATCCCCCATTTTAATGCTATTGGTATTTCTGATCATGACTGACTTGGATAAACATAAAAAATATTAACTAACTCTTATTTGTTTCCTTTTTGCAGCGCTGCCAATAATTTGGGGAATTTTTCTTTCATTTTTTGTTTATTTTTAAACCAATGTGTACTTTCAAATAAAATGCTTGTGACAATGATGACACTTTTGTTTCAGTATGATTATGGGAATGTACGGACTGCCACGCATTTCATGAGCACAAGACTGAGCTGAAAGTAATCTTTGGAAAGCAGACTAACCTCTTTGAAATAAAGGACACTTAAATGTAAGGAGACCACTTTGTGACCTACTGAAACTCAGCTTTATCAATCCCTAGAGCTCTGACCTGAAGTCACCTGCCAATAGTGAGGGAAGAAGTTATTAGTCTTCCATATCCAGCACAAGCAGATATTCAGTTTTCCCCTATCCTATACAGATTAGCTATTACTTCTTCACAGGTCCTGTGCCACAAAAGATGCACGTTTCACTTGGAAAGAATGCTTAAGAACAAAGTTGGATGTCAAGACTTTCTTACCCAGTGCACGCCAGATCAAACAGAAGAGGAGGGTGAAGCTAACAAAGGCCCAGTTCCATTCATGGTTTTTTCCAACTGTGGACACTCCCATGAAAATAAAGATCAGGGTCTCACTGACACTGCTCAACATCTTCATGAAATACTTTATAGTTGTGTAGGACTTCTGGGAAACATTCTCCTCCACATACTTATTCATGGTCATGGCACAAGCTGTTATCCTGCAAAGTTAAAAGTTAGCGTTTAGTTTATTTTTTAAACCCACTCATCTAAAGAGAACACTACTGCAATGTTCAGCTAGGAAGGGCTCCCTTCAATATTGGTCGTCTCTTAAATAAAAAGCATAATTAATTCTACCAATGACCAATTTTCAATTATATATGTAGAATGTATTTATAGAGGGTTTTTTTCACAGAGGTGTGTTTTCTAAAGAAGTATTAGTGTGGAGAACCTTTTCTCACAGGCTGATCCACACAGCCAAAATGAAAGGCCCTCTGCAGGGTCACTCAAGATTCTAATGCTGAGCTTTCAAAACAACCCCTTCAAAGAAACACAAAGCAAGACATCACACCTGTCCTTCAGCATATGTATGTTGCCAGCATGAGTGATTGAAATGGGGATGTTCAGTACAATCATCCAACATCTGAGGGAGGAAGCAAGGCATAGACAGCCAGGGCCAAGGACCTAGCAGTTTCTCTCTATTAAAGAAGAAGATCCGTATTTCTCCCTTATTCCTCCATGTCCTCTAATAACAAGTATTTCTATATCCTTGTCCATGATGGTCATAACTCCGTATAATGATCTATTTCTGTTCATGGACTGACTCTGAGTAGGAAAGAGATGACAGGGGCCTTGGGTAAAAGTCTCAAAAAGGCCTTAGTGATTTAGGCACCTAAGTTCCATTTTCAAAAGTAACTGAGGCACTCAGAAACCTACATTTCATTGAAAGTCAATTGGACTTTGACTTTGAAGGAATGACACTTTGATTTCTGATTTCAATGGAAGTTAGGCTCCTAGGAGCTTTTTAAAATCCCACTAGGCACCGATCTGCATCTTTAGGAAACTAAATACCTTTAAAAGTCTGGCTGAAAGTCACTTTTGAAAATGGGACTTAAGTCACTTAGGTAGTTTTGAAAATCTTACCCCTTGTCTACACAATGGCTTCAGCTGCCAGAGCAAATCCCTAATAATGCATGGCTATGTTTTATTGGCACAGGATGGTTTGAATCAATGTGGTTTAATTCCAGCCTCCAAACCACAGTAACCTGCACTTGTACTAATCATGCTGCACCACTGAAAACCATGTCAACAGTAGTTTTTTGCACTGGTGCAGCTACATCTGTGACTGAAATCCCACTGTAGAAAATACCCTATTTTTTTCATTCTGTTTTTCATATGTTCTGTCAGCTGGTTTATTGTATCACAGGTCAAATGTCCAATTTTTTTCTTGTGCTTTGTGGGGATCACTCCTTTAGTGCTTAGCTTTTCCCCAGGTGCCATCAGATGAACCTCACATTGAGGTTTTGAGGGCAGTACTCTCATACTTTCTGTGGTTTAATCTGACAACATGAGTGCTGCTAATATGTTTTCCATGGAGCTTGCTATACTAAAACTATTGCCAGCTAATAATGCTTGTGATTTAGGGTATGACTACACAGCAAATCAGCAGTGAGTCTCAGAGCCCAGATCAATTGACTTGGGCTTGCAGGGCTCATGCTGTGGGACTACAAACAGCAGTGTACATGTCTGGACTCGGGCTGGAGCCTGGGCTTTGAACAGGGCCGGCCCACAACATTTTGGCACCTGAGGCGGGGAGCTCAAATGACGTCCTCCTACCCCCTCGCTTGGACCAAAACTTTGAAAGGTCTCTTGTTCCCTCCTTCCTCCAGCACAGCACTCCACCATCTCTGTGCATCTAGAGCAGAGAGAATACATATGCACCAGCAGCAGACACAATTTTCTACACTCCGGGTCCTAGTGGTCCCGCCCCCCCACAGTCTGGCACCTGAGGCGGCCACCTCAGTTCGCCACATGGTAAGGCCAGCCCTGGCTTTGAAACCTGGTGAGAGAGGAGGGTCTCAGGGCCAGGACTGCAGCCCAAGCCCAAACATCTACACTATTATTTTTAGTGCTGCAGCACAAGCCCCGCAAGACCAAGTAAGTTGACCCAGGCTCTGAGACTTGCTGATGCAAGGCATTGTTTGCTGTGTAGATGTACCCCTGGTTTCTTCCAGTTTTCAGATGGTACTGTCCCTTCAAGTATTTGGCAGGCTGCTCAACTAAACCTTTAGTCGCTCAGCACTTATCTCATAATAGAACATTGCAACCAATTTATGAGCAGTGACATACAAATAGATGGGCATAAGTGTAGGAAGCTAAGTGACCAAGTATTTACCTTAAGTGTGTGTGCTGAGAGCATGATCCCTAGCTGAGACTCAAACAGCTGTCCCCTTTGATCTTATGTGCCGGTGGTTAAAGGGATATGCTACCACCAATACAGCTCTTTGCTGATTTTCCAATTAAAAACTGGCTTCAGATAAACCTGCAGAAGAGTTTTTGGTCAAAGCACATAAAGCCCAGTGGTTTGCAGATAGCGATGGAAAGACACGTATCCATTTTGCCTTTCTGCACGTGGCCTCTGAAAAATATCCTGCACTAAAGCTGCACATCCCAGCATGCGACCATAATTCACTTCCTTACATGTTTGACGTGTGTTTTACAACCCTCAGAGTCACAGAAAATTCTGGCTAAACTTAGCCATATACACTTCATCCTTCTGGTATTTGGGACATTGTTTTCTGATCTCCAGTAGCATGATGCCTCTTGTCTGTCTGTTGGAGAGACTTTCAGGGCAGAGGGCCCTCAACTGAGAATGTTTAGCCCCTAGTCACAGAGTCCCATCTTTGAGACAGCCTTATCATCCCTGTCAGTCATAACCGCCCCACCGGGGCACCGAAGGTGTGGCACTCATAGAGAGAGGTCAAGCTAAACCCATTGAGGGCTCTAGAGATCTAAATCAGCATCTTTAAACACATCCAGAATTGAAAGGACAACCCAATGCAAGGTATAGAACACATGAGAATGAGACAGCATGTGCTCCCTTTATTTCTATGGGTGTTAGGCTGCTGGAAGATAGATCCGTTTCACTTTCTGAATAGCCTGTACTTTCTAGCTCAGGCATAGTATGCTGCAGTTGTCCAGTCTGGAGGTGGCACTATGGGATAACCAGGACTAGGACAGTCTTCTAGTGGCAAGAGCAAACTAAATGTCTTTGAAAACCAAAGAGGGAAGAAGGCATTTCTGGTGATAGATGCTATTTGTGCATCCAAAATCAGCAGTGAGTCCAAAATGACTTCAGAATAATGCACTACCTTGAGCAGCTGTGAGAAGATGACAATGGGGGAAGTTGAGGTTGTAGTTGCTGACACTTTCTCAAAATGTTACCCTATCCTACTAAAACTGCTTCTATCATTTCCTGATTTAGCTTGATCTTTTGTCCAGGTTCCAATTTCCTTCAGATACTGGGAGACAGTGTTGTTTGCTCTGGATGAGAAAGACTAACAGCTGACTATATTAAGTCCTTGACTCCTCTAGGATCCCTTGGCACAGACAAAGCCATAAGTGGCCAATGGGTCTTATCCCAGTGGGGAAATCCAACTCTTCCCTCTCCCACTGGCAGGCATGATGGAGACTGGAGGGCCAGGGCTGGAGCACAGTGTGCTCTGCTGATCCCTGACTAGTGGAATGGTCCCCAGGAGAGTGCAGTATGATGAGTGGAACTGGGAAAAGAGGGTCAGGTTTCAGGAGGGAATGGGTTTGGTGTAGAGACAGGTGCCCAAAAATGCAAGTTGCGAGGGGCTAAGGCTAGGCAATTACCATTTACACAGCAGATCCTCATTGTGCAACACTGGCCCCAGCATGCTTAATAACAATCTCTTTCCTACAATTCTGTCTTCCTGCAACCTCACTTATTGCTAAAGAAACAGAGACCAGTCAGTGCAATCTGGAGCAGCCATTTGGCTCCTCTAATGTGCTTTGAGGGCTGACTCTGTCCCCGGCCAAGTTTAGGAAGGAGGAGGAATAAAGATGATTTAGAGCTACCTTTGCATCCCCTGGCCCTCCTCTGTGCTGAGCATGAGTTTGACAATGGTGAGGATTGTGTCCAGTATCTCCTTATTGTCTCCCAGTGTTTTTATGCAGATGTTGAGTAAAACTGAAACTAAGATGTAGTCCTCTGGGTCCCTACAAGCTGTGGGCTCTTTGGGAAGAAGAGCTCATCATGACAGTCCAGGACCTGTCAGAGAAGAATGGGTGAAGATCTCATTCTTCCTCCCTCAACACTTTTGGTTTACCCTGAATGTATTGTCCATTATAATGTAGCCATTTTCTTTTGCCAGGACTCGCTAAGGTCAGCCTGAGACCAATCCCAGAAGGCTATGTGAAGAAGGGTGTCTAACCAATATAACATTTCACCTCCCTGACTTTCTGATTTATTGGGAAGCCTGGCCGTCACAGTGTACAAACTAAATAGAAAATGAAATTAAATGTTCGATTCTATTGATTACCCTCTTAAACTTAATTCTTATCATGATTACAGACATGTAGGAAAGCCCTGCAGCTCCAGGGTGAGTCAGCCAGTTCTGGGAGAAGTTTGTTTTTGGATCCTGAGCTAATGGAGACTCTGCGCGGATGTCTGAAAAGAATCTGTCACCAGATTAATTTGTCCCACTGTAACTTAATACATCTCATATTTTTAACCACTACAATTTAAAGGGACAGCATCCTCATTTTTTTTTTTTCAATACAATATTACTTTCACTTATTGAATGTCAGTAACTGACTTAATTCAGTAATGTACCGGGATTGAGCACTGCTATAAATTTTCATTAATCTTCAAATGGTGAATATGCTACAATTAGTCAATGTGCAATTTTGCATTTGATAGCTCTTTAGATTAGTTACTTCTATTTGAACAAAAAAATCCTATGTGAGTTTCTTCATTTGGAAAAATGAAATTACAACATAGCTACCAAACTTCTAAAAGGTGTAAAGTACAAATATTATTTTAATATTTTCTTTCCAATGGAGGTTAATATTGTCAACATAATCTGTGAGTGGGAAAGCCTAGGTGTTCTCTTCATTTTGTTTTGTACTTCCTGTTCACATCCAATTTACATGTAGCTCCTGCATTCTTTGCTCTTAGACTGTTGACTCTGCCATGTTAAAATCAGGAAAAGAAAAAAGGACTGATTACCATCAAACTGTATTTTGTCTCCCTTTTTTCTAATGTAAGACCACTTGCACTAACAGTGCAGTTTTTGTTGTGCTAGAATAAACTAGAGTTCTGTATTCAGTCCTCAAGTTTCTTTGACCTACTAAACTTAACTGTAGTTTCAGTGTATGTTTCTTTTAGGCTGTTCATTCATTGTTGCAAAGAAAGAAACACATATGAATAGTTCAGCTGTTTCACAGCCCTTATACAAATTATGAACAGAAAATGTAGTATTATAATTTGAGGTGGGACTAGACTGAAAAGTTCAGCTCCACAGCTACTTTTCCTAGTTCATGGCTTTGATTCAGGCCCAGCTCTAATTACAGCATAATACATTTCCTCGCCTTCAGAAGAGAACACTCTAATAGGGACTATCTGGGAGGTGACTAATCCATTACAACCAACTATTTTTGATGAGTCATCTGGCCAGGAGTTATAAATGGCTGTTTCAAGAATCACTTGTCCCCATGACAAGTATGTTGCATGGGATATTTTGGTTAAAAGGAAAAGGCATTAACTCCTTTCTTTCCTCCTTTCCTCTGGCTGGGATCAATTTCCCAGCTGCACACAGGTGAGGAGACAGAGTCAACAGATATTATTTATTTGATAATGCTACATTTTCCTTTCCAGTAATTTACCAGTGCCACAACTTTAATATGTCAGTTTCAGTGTTTCCTCCATTCAGGGAAATGGAAACTGGATTTTAGAAGTTCATGGCTAAGTGGCTGTGATCCATAAAATCCTACAGCTGGGGGGAAGAATTTCTTTAAAAATAATCTGAAATTAATCTTTGAAACAGCATGTTTTAAATTAAATGTACACAGCCTTCCATCTGCATTGGTATAGTGATTCATTGTTCAATCATCTCTGGCACCTGCAGCTATCACGCATGCTTCCGACATGTCAATAACCTTTTCCCAAAGTGTGAGGATCCAAGACTTTTACCTGGATGATAGAGTAAACACCACTTTCAACCTCATTTTCAAAACAGAGAATACTCTGATTTTCCAAATAATACATTATAGGACTGTTTTGATATTTTATAACTTCTGTCTAGACAGCCACTAGACAAAAGTGGCCAGGGTTAAAAGTCTTCTACACATGATGAGACGTCTGGCAGTGCTGTCTTCTCCAAGTACTGCACTGCAATGTCAGCACTCACTGTGAACCCAAGTGCTGCTGTGGGACTGAACCCACACCTTCTAGTCTTTGTTGTTCAAGATGACTAAATAGATGACAGAGGAAAACCTGGACCTGCTATTAAAATTTTTATTTCAATGCCATACACCATGTGCTTGTTGTGCTTTATTAAATTAAGAGGTAGAGTGTGCTTTTGCCCTCTGTCCAGTGTATGGGGCAACGTATAACTACACTGCCCCCAGAGACCCTCCATCCATATGCTCAAGAGAGAGAGCGAAGAATAGATGCACAGTGTCTACTTACCCTATCCACAACCAGAAGGCCCAAGTAGACACCACAGAAGAATAAAGGGGGAAGGGAGCTTGCTCCCCACTTGGGCCCACAGGTCAGGCTATGAATGATCATTATTAATCTATTCCAGAAATGACTGAACACAGTATTGTGGATACGGCATGTTATGGCAAGGAGTAAAATATTTAACAATAATTAATATATATAAAATATTATAAATGTGAAATATTTTTAGAGTAAAAACACATTCAAGATATAGTTGATGATAAATATATTGTGGTCACATAGTTGGAATATCAAATAGTAATAATACTATCTACCACTTCCTCCATCTTTCATACCCACGCAGGGGCCAATCACATATTGACACTAAGGCTGTGATAGTAATGAATATTTATCCATACAGCTGTGTACTTTCAGTATTATTCTGCACTCATGTGCTTATTCCATTTATACATTAGGAGACATGCAGTTTTATATTAGGCTCACGATGTTCAGTTCAGCATTTTCATGCAAACTA
Organism: Chelydra serpentina; assembly: GCA_037349315.1. Lineage (NCBI taxonomy): Eukaryota > Metazoa > Chordata > Testudines > Chelydridae > Chelydra > Chelydra serpentina. The sequence continues at coordinate 113,103,218 of JBAIAC010000004.1, forward strand.
TTATGACTTTTTTATATAATGCTTCACTCCCCTTTTTGATATGGAAGCCCTTTAAGTACATGATCATATGCTGTCAATGACATTTGACTAAGAACAGGAGGAAACTGGAAACCACACAAATGCTATGAATAGCAACCAGTGGAAGAGATGGGTCATTTCAGAACTAGGTCAAATTGGATTCATATTTTACTTTATTTCAGTTCATAACTGAGAAAGAAACACATGCTCCCTTCAGTTCCTTACATTTATTAGCATACATCCCACTTCTTTCTCTTCTTATTTTTGGGAGTGGGGAGAGTATTTCTATGTTTATAGTATTTAAATAATTAGGGTTGTTTTCCCCATTTAATTGCTTCTTAGCCCTGGAAAAACTTAAATTACCACACCAGTGATAAATAAACAATTCTGTCTCCAATCAGATACTAGAAAAGGTTCTAAAAACAACAAAAATTTCACCAAGTGTTAGAGATACTAAGTAGTAACTTTTAAGTTTCATAAAATGTTATCGCTTCTAAAACCTGACTGCCTCATGTTTGTCACTAGAACAATGCAATACTTCAGTTAAAAAAGATTGTTCTTTACACAATATTGCTTGGAATCACAACAAACTGTTTTAATTTATTTGATGTCATGATGGTCTTTTCTAAACCTGAGGTCATTACAGGTCATTTTATGCAGTCCCAAAAGGGTGATTTAACTCCTCCTATTGAAGTGCTATAGGGGAGCACAATAGTACTTTTATCTGTCAGAAATAACAGAGAAAATAGCATTTTTGTATGTAATTACACACACAAACACCCCAAGGGTTAGAGTCACAAAATGACTTAGGAGCCTAACTGCCACTATAGGTGCCTAAAATAGAGAAACAGGCCCGCTGGGATTCACAAAGCCCCTGCTCAGCTGCCACCAAGCCCGGTAGGCATTTAAACAAGCTCAACACCTAATTTTTTGAAGTAAAAGTTCCCTAGGTGCCTATGTGTCTGCATGTGCCCTGCAGCCCCATGCCAGGTATCTGGACACAAACCACAGAGCAATTCATGAACTGGGGAAATAAATGCATTCCTGCACCTGGCTTGCCTATGCGGTCAAATTCAATAATCACACTCGGAGTTCGCCTACCGGACTGGGCCCCTATAGACAAGCTTATACAAAACAGCTGGGGACAGGAGGAGGAGAAGGAGGATGACCATCTCTCTCATAACTTATAGCAGCAGTTAGAATCCAAACCCAGGATGTGTGAGACCCCTGGTGCAAGTTCCCACTCTACCTATTGGGGAGAAGGAAATTGAACTGGGCTCTGTCACCTCTCAGGTGAATGCCTGATGTGAGAAGGAGGTCCCTTCAGTCTCTCCTGCTGAAGCTGTTCCATGGTGAATAAATAATATAAAAAGTCACAGGGCCAGAGAGAGAGAGAGAGAGAGTATAAGCATGAGAATGACTCTCATGGTAGTTAGAGAACTCACCTGGCAGATGGGAGACCCAGGGTCTAGTTCCCTTGTTCCAGTGACTTTTTGAATGATTTAGTCACAGTGGAACAGCTTCAACAGGACAGACTGAGGGAGCCCCGCATCAGAATATTCCAGAGCCAAGAAGTTAGGGCTCTCATCAGAGAGGTGGTAGATCTTTGTACAAATCCCTTTCTCCCCCACACCCATTAGGGGGAAGGGAGAATTTGAACCAGGCTCTTCCACATCACAGATTAGTACCCTAACCACTGGGCTAAAAGGCATGAGGAAGCTCATCCCACTTTATTTTATGTTATTTTATTTTATTGCAAAAACAGTGTAGGCACTTCATGCCAAGAGAAGGTTTGCAACTGAGAATCCTAAGAAGAAGGAGATGCCATCCTAGAGACTGGTGCCTATCTCCAAGCGAGGGGCAGAGCTTAGTACACCCCTTTCAGGTTGGTATTTCCCATTGGTTAGTTTACTTGAGGTGTCACCTAGGGTCTGACTTTTGTGAATCTTATTCTGAGGCACTTGTCTCTCTCCATTCATTATATAGGGAGCCTAGGTGGTAAACTCTGGCTTGGAGAAATCCAATGATTTTCTAGGCACCTAAAAGTAGCCATTTTGATGCTCAAGGTATGTCTACACTGCAATAAAAGACCCACATCACAGCCCCAGCTGGCCCAAATCAGCTGGCTCTGGCTTATGGGGCTTAGATTGCAGGGCTTTAAAATGGCAGTGTAGACATTTGGGCTCAGATGAAGACCGGACTGTGAGCGCCCACAATGAGGGAAGGTCTCAGCTCCTGGGCTCCAGACAGAACCTGAACATCTACACTGTAATTTTATAGCCCCACAGCCAGAGCCCCACAAGCCCACATCAGCTGACCCAGGTTTTTTATCGCAGTGTAGACGTACCCTGAATGTCAACACACCTAAGTTTTTTTTATAAATCTAGCCCAGTGGTGGGCAGCCTGCGGCCCGTGGGCTGAATGCAGCCCATCAGGGTAATCTGCAGGGCGTGAGACATTTTGCTGACTTTGACCGTCCACAGGGACGGTCCTCCACAGCTCCCAGTGGCTGTGGTTCGTTGTTCCTAGCCAGTGAGAGCTGTGGGAAGCAGCAGGCCGCAGCTCCCATTGGCCGGGAATGGCAAACCACGGCCACTGGGAGCTTGGGGGGCAGGGCCGGCTCTAGGTTTTTTGCCGCCCCAGGCAAAAAAAAATCCCCCCCCCCCCCCGCTTTTTTGTTCGCCACAGGCGGAGGAGCAGGGCAGCCACGGGCAGCTGGAGCGGAGGTGGCCGCTTCCTAGAGCGGTGCTGCGGGACCTCGCTCCCTGCTCAGCCGGCTCCCTATCCCAGCTGTGGTGGGGCAGGGCAGCCAGGGGCAGCTCCCCGCTGGGGGGCAGCTGGCCTGTGCCGCAGGAGAGCGGTGCTCCAGCGACCCCGCTCCGCCGGGGCAGGGCAGCTGTTACTGGCCCCCGGGGGCGGGGGCTGGGGCGGCGGCTGCCCGCGTGGGAGCGACGGGGCCCGCTCCCCTCTCTGCCGGCTTCCTGCTCCGGCTGCTGCAGGGCAGGGCAGCCAGGGGCAGATGGCCGCTGCAGCGGGAGAGCAGTCCTGCGGGACGCCACTCCCCGCCGGGGCAGGGGAGCCAGGGGCAGCTCCCCGCTGGGGGGGTGGTGTGACCCCGCTTCCCCGGCTCCCTGCCCCGGCTGCGGCTGGGCAGGGCAGCCAGGGGTGCCTCCCCCTTGGGTGGGGGGGGGGGGCGCTGCCATGCGACCCAGCTCAGCCGGGGCAGGGCAGCGTTACTGGCTCCCTGGGGGGGCGGCCGCTGCCTGTGTGGGAGCGACGGGGCCCCGCTCCCCACTCTGCCAGCTTCCTGCTCCGGCTGCGGCAGGGCAGGGCAGCCAGGGGCAGCTGGCCCTGCCGCGGAAGAGCAGCCCTGCTGGACGCTGCTTCCCGCTGCAGCCAGGGCAGGGGAGCCAAGGGCAGCTCCTCCCTGGCGCGGGTGGCCGCTGCCGCAAGAGAGCGGCACGGCGCAACCCCGCTCCCCTGGCTCCCTGCCCTGGCTGCAGCTGGGCAGGGCATCCAGGGGTGCCTCCCCCCTTGGGGGAGGGCGCTGCTGTGCGACCCTGCTTAGCCGGGGCAGGGCAGCGTTACCGGCTCCGGGGGGGGGGGGTGGCCGCTGCCTGTGCCGCCCCTAATAGTTTGCCGCCCCAAGCACCAGCTTGTTCTGCTGGTGCCTGGAGCCGCCCCTGTTGGGGTGGGGGCATGGCTGTGGACGGTCAAGGTCAACAAAATGTCTCGCGGCCCACAATCAGATTACCCCGATGAGCCACATGCGGCCTGTGGGCCGCAGGTTGCCCATCACTGATCTAGCCCCAAGAAGCAAAGATCAAGGGTTATTATAAGATCACTTTAGAGCAAGATTCTGAAATTCTTACTCCCACTGGTCCTAATCTTACTCCCAATTTAGTAAATGGGAGTTTTTTTAATTTAACATTAATGGAACAGCATCGTCTCCATTCAACAGTACTTATTCAAACAACTAAGTATTACTCACTGTGAGGTACAGGTTGCAGAATCTAGCCCTCACTGATGTCTGGTTTTGCGGTTGCCATTTGGTGCTATTATTACTAAAGTACCTTTTTTGTGTACTTACGCCATAATGCCTGAGAGGTGAAACATTTCAGCTGTTATGTATGACAAGTAACTGTAGAGGAAGACAAAAAGTGGCTCAATCACTCGGATTTTATGGGTGAAACGGGTTGTAAATGCTGCCACAAATCCCAAAAAGATTCCAATTAACACTCCACCGATCCCCACTACAACGAATTTAGCAATTCCAGCAAATACATCAATGGTCTCAATTGTGCGCATCTGGCAGAAAGTTTTGAACAAATTGTACAGGACCTACGGAGAAAAGAAAGCACATTACTTTTCAGAAGCCTTCCCATTTCCTCTCAGTGTCATTGTAGTCCTGCATTCTAATGGAAGACTTTGTATTTTTGTCTTTATCTTGAATTCACTTTAAAAATACGTTAAATACTTAATAAGCTACTTATATACTTATAATATGCATTTATATACTATTTTTCATCCATAGCTCTCAAAGTACTTTACAAAGGGGTGTAAATATCAAAATTCCTGTTTTGCAGATTGATTTTGCAGACACTGAGGTACAGAAAGGCAACAGAAAGGGGGGAGGGATAGCTCAGTGGTTTGAGCATTGGCCTGCTAAACCCAGGGTTGTGAGTTCAATCCTTGAGGGGGCCATTTGGGGATATGGGGCAAAAATTGGGGATTGGTCCTGCTTTGAGCAGGGGGTTGGACTAGATGACCTCCTAAGGTCCCTTCCAACCCTGATATTCTATGATTCTATGAACCTAACTCGATCAAAGTCACTAAGCAGGTCAGTGGCCACACCAAAAATAAAACCAAGTTCTCCAGATTGATGTAAATTCCTGTGTCCCATCTATGCGGCCAATCATCTTCAGACTTCTTAACTTCACACTTTCCCTGCCTGAGGCAATATTTTTCAGACTCAAAATGCAAAAAAAAAAAGAACAATTTGTTTGATTACCAGTAAAATCAAGTAATTTCATTAGATATTTGAGGCTGTGGGACAGCAGGTCTGAAAACATATCTGCTCAGCCGAACTGTGACAGATGCAAACCCTAAATGCCACAATGCTGCCCCTGCCAAGTTCTGTTTAGAACAATATGCAATGTGATCACCTGGGTTATATTTTAAATATAATCAACTGATTAGAACTGTGCAAAATCATAACCAGAAGCCATAAGTAGGCCCAATGCCAATCTACTGGGCCTTCTAACAGTCATTCAGATATCTTTAAACTCTCACTGCCTCTGAAGCGGAACTGAATTGATTATAAACTCTCATTGACTGCAGGTATTCTGACTCTGGAACATTACTGGATAAAAATAGAAGCTCAAACAACATCTAAAAAAGACCAACAAGAGACCTCAAAAGAGCTGCAAGGTGAAGTTGTGAGCATGGTTGGTTCATCTGCTGAATGAGGCCGGTTGGCCTCATTCGGTAGATCCATAAATTGTGTCCTCTGTATCTGACCCCTACTGGCTCAAAATCTCTTGATGAATGATTCTCTTTAGAAGCAGGTAGGCAAACATGAAGACTGTATCAAAGATCGGCAGCCTGGTTACAGCACCACCACTGCAGTGTATGTATAGAATGGTGGGTGGGAGTCAGTGTCATTTTGATCATGGCACACGTATTTCAGGCCTCAAACATAGTTGGCATTTTAGCAAAGTGTGCTCATTTGTGTTTAGGTTAGATGCTGTTTGAGCTGAAATGTGATTGTTTTTGTTGAAAACAATTACACAATGAGAAGGCTCCATATAAATATGAAAAACAGCCATTCACCAAATATTCATGCAAACAGAAACGCCTTTGCATGAATGATTGTTAAGAGTAAATAAAGACAGGCATAGACATGTCTGAACCAAACAGCCATTTAAAATTGGAATTAATATTTGCCTGTGCTGTTTTTGCAGTACTGTGTTTGGCCAACCCTAATACCATCATAGGCATGATAGAGAGCCTCAGCTATAAACTAACAAGAAAAGTCAGGCTTTAAGAAAAGCTTTAAAGACAGGATGTGATTCAGTGGCTTGGAAGGAGGCAACAGCAGGTAAATTGGGATGCGTAAGTGGAAAAACAATATCCCAACCGTGGAGGATCATGGGAAGGGAAAGAAAAATGGCCAATACTGAAGGATCAGATAGAGTGGATGGGGGATATGAGGTCAGTGAGATAGACTGGAGAAAATCCTTTAAAAGTTTAAAAATCGAGAAGACAACTCTTTGTTGAATTAGGAGATGAATAGGAAGCCAGTGATGGAGAAAAGAGAGAGAGAGGGTTCCAATTCATGGAGCTGTCTGGTCCTTATAACACGTGTTAAACTGGAGTTACATTGATCATAAAACAAGACATTACAGGAATGATAACAGGAGATTATTTATGCATGGGTAAGGATTTCAGGAGAGATAAGGCCAGGTAAGAATAAATGCCAGTAATATTCAAGATACAGTGACAGCAGATTTACACCTGGGGAAGTGGATGGCTCAGGGAAAGGGTAATGAGCTCTGCAGACTTTCATCTCTAGGTCAGCATAAGAAATTCAGCTCAGCTGGTTAATCATTAGACATCTGATGGCTGCTTGGTGTCCTATAGGAAATAACTTGGTGATCTCAGTTCAGCTCTACCTGGGCAGGTGCCCAAATCAAATTAGCACTAATTGGAAACTGTGCTTGTAGTCTCCAAGTGATTTGCACTCTTTCTGGGTGTATCCATGAGAATCCATGCTGAACACCTCTTCACTCCTCCCCTCCTGCACAGACATTTCTGCATCTGGGGAAAACTCTGAATTTTTACTAAAATCTGACAGAATTCAATGATAAATGCCTGAAGACTTCAGACATTAAAACCTATGAAATATTTATATGCCTCCATTAAACATTAATATGTAGGTCTAGTGTAAAGAAAGAATTTGATAAACTGGCTTTGGCTCTCGGTAGATAGTGACAACTAGATAGAAAGACATATGGCATGATCATAGAATAGAATAGAATAGAATAGAATAGAATAGAATATCAGGGTTGGAAGGGACCTCAGGAGGTCATCTAGTCCAACCCCCTGCTCAAAGCAGGACCAACCCCAAATAAATCATCCCAGCCAGGGCTTTGTCAAGCCTGACCATACATGATGATGGTACCATGTAGTCAAGTAGCAGCAACAATAATTGTTTATATAGTAACTTACCACAGTTATGGCATCATTCAACAGAGACTCTCCAAACACTAGGATGTAAAGCTGTTCATTGACATGAATATTTTCAAAAACAGCCAGCACTGCCACAGGATCCACAGCTGAAATTAAGCTGCCAAAGAGCAGACTCTGCAGCAAAGTGATATCGGTCAAGCCAAATATTTCAATCTGGCAAATTCCAAAGAGGGAAAGTCCAATGCCAATAGAATTCCAGAGTGTGCCCACTACAGCATACCAGAATATAGTACCAAAGTTCTCGAAGAAAAGACGAGTTGGCATGAAATATCCGGCATCGAGTACAATCGGTGGAAGGAGATACAAGAAAAAAACATCGCTCTTCATTGCAGGTGGGGATTTTTCCTCAGCTCCAAAAATAATTCCACCCAGTAGTAATCCAACCAGAATAAGGAGGCAGCTCTCAGGCACGATCGAGGGCAATTTGTAATAGAGATGAAAGCCTTCAAGGGGAGTTCAAAACACAAGAAAGTAAAATAGTTACTTCTCCAGAATTTACAAGCAAATCATGTTATTTTCTTCTTTATACTAAAGAAATGATAATCACATGATAACTTTATTTTCACTTCAAAGAAACCTTCAGAGAAGCAGAAAACAAACACACATAATCTCGGTGTGCAGCAAGAGGTGGGGATAGAATATTGGCCCTGTTTGGCAAATACATGTAGATTTGATAGCCATCTCCCAACCCACCCATTCACCAAGCAAATCCAGACCATGCAGTAAATACACATGTAAATGAGCGGTAAGAGATCTGACTTGACATTTGTGCACAAGTTTACCATGGCTGTGCACACAGTTGTGGTAATTGCGCACACAGTTGTGGTAATTGTATACTCTAATTAGGCAAGAAGCCACTTAATATTTTGGATTCATAATTCTTAAAATCTGGGCCTTAGTGCCTCATTATCACACCCCATGTGCTGTCTGCTGTACAAATACATAGAAAAATTCTGGGAAGAAATTTTCAGTGTTGACCTAAAGGTTCCATAACCTATAGGCCCCGGGCCAGATTAAGGCAGGGGCTTTAGGGGCTGCAGCCCAGGGCCCCCACTCAAGGGGGTCCCCACAAAAATAAATCACAGGTAGCAATCTCCGGGCCCCTAAAAGGGGCGCTCAGGCAGGCTGCCTGCATGCTGTGGCCCCACGCCACTCCCAGAAGTGGCTGGCTGCTGGCACATCACTGTGGCCCCTGGCAGGGGGATGGAGGAGGCACCAGCCAATGGGAGCTACGGGGGTGGTGCTTGTGGGCGTGGGCAGCGCACAGAGACCCACTGTCCACCTTCCCACAGGGGCCGCAGAGACGTACCAGCAGCCAGCCGCTTTCGGGAGTGGTGTGAGTTTATGGCAGGCAGGCAGGCAGCCTGAGCCCTGCTGCACCACCAGCCGGGAGCTGCCTGTGGTAAGCGCCTCTCAGCCGGAGCCTGCACCTTGCAGCCCCTCCTCCACCCTAACCCCCTGCCCCAGATCAGACCCCACCCTGTTCCCAAACTACCTCCCAGACCCCACATCCCCTCCTGCACCCCAATCCCCTGCCCCAGCCCCCTCCTGCACCAAACTTCCTCCCAGGAAAAAGACTTGTATGCAGAGGCACCACAAAATCTAATAGCCCCAGGCCCACAGGAGAGTTAATCCGGCCTGTCTGAAGCATCCAGACAGTTCAGTTTTGCTTTTAGGATTTGACATGAATGTACCTCCTACACACCAAGGATACATTTCAGGTTCAGCAGATGCCAATCTTTTCCATATCACCTTTAGCTATATTTAACCCCTGTAATTATTCATGAATGGAAAATAGGGCTTGTTGAAAATCAAGTGCAAACAAAGCCCACCCACAAGATCTACAATTCTTGGCTAACTGGAAAGCATTGTAATGGTTTTAAATGGGTGTTACCCTTCATAAATGTAGTAAACTTTGAATGTGGTAGTAAACATTATCTGACTCCCCACACTTAGAAGATATGTAATATAAACTGATTTAAGTCCCAACTTAGACCCACTGAAGTCAATGGCAGGACTCCTATTCTCTTCAATGGGCTCTAGATCAGGGTATAATGAGCCTCTGACACCCCATGTTACATTTTGTGAATTCATTCCATAGACGCCAACTTCCTCAGTTCCCGGGGGATGCTCAACCGTGCTGTGCCCCAGGCCCTGCCCCCACTCTACCTCTCCCGCCAAGTCCCCACCCCCGCCCCGCCTCTTCCCACCCCCACTCCGCCCCAGACTCCACCCCCACTCCACCCCTTCCCCCAAGCCTCCACTTCTGCACTGCCTCTTCCTGCCCCCGTACCTCCCCCTCTTCCCCAGCACCTCCTGCACCCCGCTGAACAGCTGATCACGGCAGGTGGGAGGCGCTGGCGGAGGGAGAGGAGCTGATCCGTGGGGCTGCTGGTGGGTGCTGAGCACCCACTATTTTTTTTTATGGATGCTCCAGCCCCTGAGCACCCACGGAGTCAGTGCTTATGACTCATTGTATTTAGAAAATAGGTTTTTCCCCCCTTGCAAGTGTGTTTCTTCTGTTTCATTTTTCCTCTGAAAAATCAAGAATGTCAAGTCTGATCAGACTTTGCTTCTCTGAAGGATCTGTTGGGGACTCAGGGATCTTTAGTAGGCCCTCTCATTTTTAACGCAAGGGACGGAAAAGTTGAACCTTTAACAAATACATCCAGAAAGTGTTCTCCAATCATTGAAGTTTAATGGCTGTTAACATACACACACTTTTTTAAACAGCCTGACTCTAAATCCCTTCCCCTCTGAGCTATCTACACACACAAATTGGACCAATTTCACTATATTAGTATAGTTAAACCAGTACAATCCCCCTACTGTGGGTATAGTTACACTGGGATAAAGGGGCCTATATTTCTATAGCTATTCCCATACAGGAAGGGGAATAAGCTAAACCAGTATAAGGGTTTATCTACACTTGTCCAACGACTTCAGTGAAGACGCTACCTATGCTAACGGGGAGATTGGGTTCTCCTATCAGCATAGGGAATCCACCTCCCCAAGAGGTGGCAGCTAGGTCAACAGGAGAATTCTCCCATCAACCTAGCACTGTCTACACCAGATGTTAGGTTGGTTTAACTGCATCACTCGGGGTATGGAATGTTATTACCCCTGAGCAACACAGCTACACCGACCTAATTTCCTAGTGTACACCAGGCCTTAGATGCCTTTATAGAGACATAACTGCATCTCCACTCCAGATGGTACTGATTTAACTATTTCAGTAAAACTCACACCCACAAACAAAATAGTTAATTTGATACAAAAACTTTGTGCACACCAGGCCTCAGTTGCCCAGCTTCTGATCTTATGATATCATATTTCACTAGTTTTCTGGTCATCATAGAGCCTTCCAGGGTAGACAAAGGGCAGGGGTAGATGAACAGCGCATGTGTGGCCAGCTGGGGGTGTAAATCTAAATCGCGCTAGCACGCTACAAACTAACTGTCTGTATGGATCTTGGTATTGTGCACTAAACGTTCCCTAATGCACTTTGATCTACTCCCATTTCAAACAACACTAACTGCGCGTCTAGACAAGCCCCATGTCTGAATTTTTCGTGTAAAAAGCAAAACAAAAAACAAAAAACCTGCAAACAAAAACCTTACAGACCTTTTTTATTATACACCATAAAAATATTTTTAAACAAAAAGGGCACAAGCAAAATTATTATTTTTTCTGTTACAGGCCCCTCCAAAAGTCCCCCACCCACCAAAAAGTCAAGTTTCTGGGTCTTTCTGCTCCCCGAAGGATTCCAATTTTTCCTGCTAGTTATAGTCCTGCGTGCTTGTCATGGTCAACTGAATCAAAAATTTTCTTTCTGACACTTGGATTCTGCACAGGTAATATAAAACCATAACTATGCCTTTTATTGCAACACGGTGGAGACCTGGCAACTCCTAGCTTTCATGAATTACCTTTTATTGTGCATCTGTATTTTCACAGGATGGCATGGCAAATGGAAATATATTGTACTGTGTATACAAAGACATTGGGCATGGTTTACTGAAACTAGCAGAAGACAATAGAAACTGCACCTCAGTATGTCAGCACTGAAAAAAAAGACTTTAATTCATGAAAATTCCAAGTCTTAGTGATACTGCTATTACTGCCACTTAAAATATTGAAAACTGGTTAAAGGAGATTTGGGGTAATATTTACAAAAGTGCCCAAGTGACTGAGGAGCCTAAGATCCATTTCCAAAAGTGACAGGCTAGATCCAAAAAGGGACTGAGGTGCCTAACTACCACTTCAGATGCCCAAGTCCAAACTTTAGATTTTCAAAACCCCTGCTCAGCTACTTAACCCCTGGAGGTGCCTAAATTTCTGCTGGTGCAAATGTTCAAAGCCACCCAAGTCCTACACTGCAAATCTGCTCAGCAGCTAAACTCTGGCAGATTCTCAAACTGAGCATTCCCCTGTCTATCCTGCCTGTGGGGCCCAATCCTGTAGGCATTCCCAGAGCACACCTACACCACACAAAAGACATCCAAAAGGAGGCTCCCCTAGTGGTTAGAATACTCTGAAGCAGAGATTTGAAGCCAGATCTCCCCCAGAAATGCCTTAATCACTGGGTTATAGAGCGATTTGAGATGGTGCTCTCTCAATTTCTCCTCTGGAAGCTGTTCCACTGGGTATAAATAATGAAATATTCTTTGGGCCAGAGAGAGTAAGAATGACTGCAATGGCCCACTTTGTATAAAATATTTAAATACTCATTGGAGCAGGGACTGGAACCTGCTCTCCCAGGTGAGTGCACTGACCACTAGGCTACAGAATCATTTTCACACTTTCTCTGGCCCACTTTTGGAAATTTTACCCCTTAAGCCCAACCCTGTAGTTATTATTAATACAAAGTAAAGCTGGTGGGACATGAAAAAGCTAATTTCATGACAAAATTGAAATGCTGAAGTTGTTTTCATTCCTGGGAGTTCAAAGTATATGCATTTTTCTGTTTTGTTTTTTAATTTGTCATGAATTTTCTTCAGGAATTTTTCAAAATGTTCATCAGAAAAAGTATCCAATGCCTTATTGAAATAGACTCTCTAAAATTAAAACATTTGAAAATCATTTCAATAACATTTTTGATTTAAAAAAACTGATTTTTTAAATGCATGGAATTGCTCATAAAAACTGAAACATTTTGGTAATGTCAATAGTTTAAAAAAATCATTTTGAAAAAGGCCATTGTTTTCATTGTGCGTTGGAACAAAACAAAACCTTTTGTGAAACAGCATTGTATCAAAATGCCCATTTTTCACTCAGAAAGCTCAGGTTTTAGATTCTGTGTTCTCTTACTCTCTCTGATCTGCAGTGACCAGAAGCCACCCAGGCCCTCTGAAACCTTCCAGATGAAAACACTGATGAGATCGACAAGTTCGCTGCGTAGCATTTTGGCTACAACAAAACTGCATATTTTGACAACACTACATTTAGTCAAAAATATTCTGACCAGCTCTAGTAATAATACCACATTTAAATATACTTGGCCTTCAGGTTCATGAAGTTCTGTTCATATGCAATGAGAGGTTATAAAATCTGATCATATCCTATGAGCGTGAGTAATTTTTGAAAGGGTCTTATTGTTTAGTGCATTTTTTTTATAAAGCAATGTTCTGTATTACTGATGATGCTTTAGATTATTACATCTGAAAGAGTTTTTAAAATATAATTTACTTTTCACAGTTTATGAAATTTGTTTACTTTTTGCATTGCATTCATCTTAGAAAAATAAAATTAGACTAGTCTTTTTCACCTTCTGGAGTCTTAAGTATTAACAAAGTACTGCAATATTTGGATTGCAAACAGTCCACCAGAATGTTTATATTTTTAAAATGACATCATTGGAATTATAAAAACAATCACAGAAATATTTCCTTTGGTCTTAGCTTCTGAAAGACTTTTTATTACAAAACCTAAATTTTGGCCGAAATCAACTTTACAGTACTCTTTTAAATGAGGAGAGATGGATACAAAACAAATGGCAAATTTTTATATCAGGCAATTAGTTGTAATACATTGGTGCTCTATATATCAACATTAAATATATAGGCCCTGAACCTACATACCTTCCTTTATGTACATGCTTGAGGTTAACCACTTAAGTAGTCCCATTGGACAGAACTTCAACTGGTGTAAATTGTAGTGGCTCTGTTGAAGTCAAGGACACTATGCTTAAAGTTATGCACATGCGTTAAGTGTTTGCAGGAGCAGAGCTATATGGCTACTAAACAGAATGTGGCTCTGTATATGTAAATTTCACAAGTAGAAGACTAAAGTTTTTCAAGTAAATGATAGGTAATTTGGCTCAATACATAGTTATCCACATGAATGTATTCATAGTTTTCAGTGAAATGTGTGATACAAAAAAAGGCATTTGAAGTCAAACAAACATGGTAATGGTATGTTTTCCCATTTATTCCTCAAAGCAGGTGCTTCTAGGCTATTCTCAAGATTCTCAAGGACTGCTTAGAAAGACACCTAGTTAAAAAGAACTTCATCATTTATACATGGTCTTACTGATTTTTACACAGTTCCTAAAATCCTTTGTTTTCCAGCTCACTCTGTTACTAGTTTAAATTCATATTTTATTGTAACAAGAACTAAAACAGTTAATTTAAAAACAAAAATATATTTCCCTAATAAACAGAACACAACACCGTGAAACTATGCAATACAAACTTTTCCCACATCAGAGAATGAATGACCTTTCTAACCACTCAGTGTTTCTCATCTTTCAGGAACTATTCACAGGATATAGCTGAGTGGTAAAAAAATACTACACTGATTAACATTTTTGTTTGCTTTCCATCAGTCCCTTGCCATCAATTTTCTGTAGCTGAAATTCTTTATTAAAGATAAATTATATAATTGCCTACCATTATGTCCTGTAATATTTTATGGAAAGGAATATAGTGTTCATAGACTGTTCTTGTAAATATGTGTCTAGAGTCTCTAGGGAATGTATTTCATGTACTGTATATACAGAAGGATGAATGAAAGTATTAGTTTTTGTAGTGCTACATTTTTTATATTTTGCAACCAAATGTTTTAAGTTTTACCTGTTGTTTAGGCCTATTATGAGGGATATTTTTATGGTAATTTAATCTAATGTTCTCCTTCATACTGTTTCTCTTGAAGAAGCAAAAAAACTTTGTCAGCCAAATCATGCCAAAGGCTTCAAATTACATCACTAGGCAATAGAAGAAAATCTCTCTAATGGTCACTTGTCAGTAACTCTAAAAGTCAGCTACCATTCTGTACTCACCTATCAGTCCTCATTTTCAAAGGAAATCTTCACAACACCTTCAAAAGATGAGCCTGGGAGCTTAATTCATAACTTTGCTAGACACTACAAATCAAGGACTGAACAGAGATGCTGGATTTACAGTTAATTGCAACAATGTATAACCCACTAACAACCCCCCACAAGCTGCCTTCCCTGTCCCTTTTCCATTCTCCTCATGAAGGGGTGCAAAAGGGACACTTCACTTGGAAAAGTTCCTTAAATATGCTAAACAATCTGTTGTTTTACCTTGTATTTAACTGTGACACTGAGCCCTTTCCCAGACCTGAAGAAGAGCTACAAAACTTATCTCTCTCACCAACAGAAGCTGGTTCAATAAAAGATATTATCTCACCCACCTTATCTTTCATCTGAGCAGTTTTCACTGAACTTGTCACACTGAAAGGTAATTCACAGTGACTTGCATCTATTTTAGTAAATCAATGTTATTCACTGTTTTGTCTTAAAACCAGGGCAGGGTCATAGTGAAAGTCACGGTTAAGTTAAAATCTAGAATCTAGGTAGGTGTTTGCCAAAGGAACCATCGGGGAATACAGATAGAAATGAAGACATATCTTTGGGACTTTCTCTGCTTTTCCAGGGATTTCTGAATAGCAGTAGAACTCTGAGTGAGAAGGAGTCTGATGTGTCCGCATTCTCACTAGCCCTCAGCGTATAGACAGGGAGAGCCACATTATCTATCCATATATTTGCCCTGTTGTTAACAGTGAAATAAACAGGCAAAGCGTGCCTTGCAAGGCTCTCCCTTTCCCACACCTGTAAAGCTCCTGCAGGCAGCTTTCCCCCGCCGGTAAAGTTCACTGGGCACTGCCCCCGCCCGCCGACTGGGCTCCCACCCAAGCCCCCTTTGGCTCGCACAGCTCAGCTGGCCGCAGGGGCAGTCGCCCAGCCTCAGCTTCCCCATCGGTGCCAGCCGCCAGGCTCGCGGCCGGGCCGGGGGCACTCACCGATCTTGGCCAGGGACGCCAGCAGGATCCAGAGGGTGATCTCGAAGGGGATCTGCACGTGCGGATAGTCCAGGGTGAAGACGTGGAGCCGGGTCTCCTCGAAGGGGGTCCCGCTCGGCGGCTGCAGAGTCCCTGCGCTGCTGGGGTCGGGGCTGGCGGTGCCCATCGCGGCTTCGGAGAAGGCAGAGGCCGCCCCGGGCTCCAGGAGCCAGGCGAGGAGGAGGAGGGGCCCGGCAGGGAGCTGGGGGCAGCGGCAGCCCATGGCGCGGCTTGTCGGGGTCCCCCCCGCCACTCAGCGCATGATCCCCCTCTGCCGGGCCAGGCCCCCGCGGCCGCTGCTGCCCCGCTGCCGGGGCCGTGCCAAGCCTCGCTCCCCGGGCTCTGGAGGAGCCGGCTGGATGCGCCCCGCCCCGGGGCTACGCGGAGGCGCCCGCTCCCTCTGCCCCTTGCTGCTCACCGGGGCCCCTGCCCGGGCCGCCCTGCGCACCCCTTCATCCCCCTGCCTCCGCCTGCCTCTGCCCGAGGGCCAGCCCCGCGCTCGCCCCGGGAACGCCCCTCGGCACCCGCCCCGGGCACAAGGGTGCTGGCTGCCAGCGCGCACCTGCCGCCGGCTCCCAGGGAGCCAGTCAGCCCCCGGCGCGGCAGCCAGCGAGGTGCGGCTGTGCCCGGGGAATAGCCAGTCCCGGCTCTCCGCAGCTTGCTGGGCAGGAAAGAAAGCGCCCCAAAGCTCCGCTTGGGGATAATCGGGAAAAGGGGGAGCCGCTAGAGAGCCCGATCTGACCCACCCCAGCCGCTGCATGTGTGGCACCCTCCTGCCACCTGCCCCAGGATCCGGCCACTGATTCCTCCTCTTGGGGCCGCCTCACCTGCACTCTGCCCACCAGGCCACCTCCCATTTATACCAGCACTGGGAGCTTCTCCCAACCTTCCCTCATCTGCCTGTGCTGAGAAACCAGCCGGGAAAATGTGGAACCTCCCATACACCAAAAAAAATTATACTGACCCAAGGCCCAGGACAGAAGGTATTCAATCATGCCAATCCCTCCCCAGCTTGGTGATGTGTCCTGGCCCCCATAATGCTTGAAAGGAGAGATTTCTAGCCTCCTAGTAGAACACCTGCCATTTGATCCTAGCTTTGGAAGGTCCCAAGGTAACGCAGCTTAAGACAGTGACATACATGTCTTATGTATTAAAAACAAGCTACCCGCAGCTATTTTAGAGGTTTGCATGACTATGTCTGAGTCCTGTGCAGTCTGACTCATGGCAACTGGGCCTAATCCTGCAGACATATATGCATGTGCTGAATTGTAACATAACTTTAACTACTCACGTGCTTAAAGTAAAGCACATACATTTGCGTTTGCAGGGTGGGGACCTAAGACATTGGGCTTTACAGGTGGATAGTTACAAAAGTTGTCCCAGTGTATTCTTGTAACTCACTACAATATATTTAAATAAATTTTAAAATATGTGTCATGTATACAGAACACATAACAGGTGAAATCTGGTCCTCATCAGGGCCGGTGCAACCACTAGGCGAACTAGGCGGCTGCCTAGGGCACCAAGTGGTTGGGGGTGCCAAAAAGCGCGCTCAGGGGAGGAGGTGAGCTGGGGCAGGGGGGTGCAGGGAGGGCTGCCTGCAGCAAGTAACGGGAGGAGGGAGGGGAACTGCTTCCCCCAGCTCATGTCCGCTCTGCCTCCTCCCCTGAGCACACTGCCCCGGCTCTAATTCTCCTCCACTCCCAGGCTTGCTGCTCCAAACAGCTGATTGGCGCCACAAGCCTGGGAGGTGGGAGAAGTGGAGCAGCGGCGCCGGCGTGCTCAGGGGAGGAGGCAGAGCGGAGGTGAGCTGGGGCGGGGAGCTGTCTCAGGGGGGGCTCCCCGGGCTGGGGGGGAGGGCGCAAGGTGGAAGTTTTGCCTAGGGGGCAAAATATCCTTGCACCATCCCTGGTCCTCATTGAAGGCTAATAACTTCAAAGAAATTTGCCATTGACTTCAAAGTGGCCAGGATTTCCCCCAATAGTATGGAATACATTTTTTACTGAGACTTATTGGGATAATCAGCATAATTTTCTCCTGTATTCCCCACTAATGAGTAATGCAGTATTCCAAAACTCAGACCAACAGAAACTTAATCGTGCACAATCAGGCATTCTCTTGCTCTTAATAGTAGTTTAATGCAAATGCCACCAAAGACAGCAGTAACAGTTCTTTTCTTCCTAACAGTGATGGGGAGAATTACTTTTGCCATGTTTAAATACTTGGTTTTTCATGGGATCTGGGGGAGATGGAGTGAAGCTCCTAAATAAAAAGCAGAATTGAATCCTTGCAGCTCTCATTGACTTCAACGTCTTTCAAAGTACGGCCATTGTACTTAAGTTTCTAATAGATTTAAGAGCATATCAGTAGGTACCCAAATTTGAAGTTTTTGGCCATTATGTATCAAAACCAAGGGTTTTTTAGATGAAAGCTATGTATCCTATAGAAAATCAAATGGAAGGAAAATATATGTCTGAATTTCTAGCCAGTCTACAAATGTTCCAACAAGATTTGGTAACCTTCTGCAAGAAGCACATAGTGTTGCTTTTGTTACTTGTATTAGGTTCCCTGAATTAAGAGCGGGACTGCTGATTACTGTTCATACTAAGGAGCTCTCCCTCGAAGGGAACACAGATACAGAAGGAAAAGATTGTGCAATGCCAGGAAATATCTCCGTCCATTTGGTCATTTGTAGGAAGAAAGGCCCAGCCTACAAATGAAGCTTGCCACACCCAAGCGACATTACCAAGCGAGATGAATCTATGTTTCTGTGGCTTCAGGACATTACATCAGTTGGAGCAGTATCTAAACAAACTTCCCTGAAAAAGCTGTGGTAAGGAGATGGTGTCCTCACCTACCTATCAATGGTAACCCTATTTACATAGCATCTGGGGGGAGGGGCTTTCAATCTTTAATGTATCCTCAGCGCACCGCTGTATGGTAGTACAGTACTATTACTCCCCAATGGGGACGTGAGGCATGGAAAAACTAAATGACTTTCCCAGCAAAGTAGAGTCTGGAACTCTCCAATTCTGAGTACCACGCTAGCACCCTAAGCACTGGGCCATTCTTTCTCTTCAATACATACAAGTAGAGCTGGTTAAAAGAAATGGCTACATTTGTGTGTGACCTATTTTGTTGACATTTTCTTCAAAGTTTTGAAAAATATCAGCCACCTATTGGTGTGCCAGAGCACAGAGAAGAAAATACGGAGAGGAACGTACGAATGCCTACAAGTGTGTACCACTGGACTAGCTACCAGAGTGTGGTAGATCTCTCCCAATAAAAGATGATCTTGTGAGTTAAATTATTTCTCAGAACTATTAGGACACAAAGGCTCCATATTGAGTTAATGTCAGTATAACTAAGGAGCACACATGAATAGAAATTGCTATAGGGGAGAGAGGAAGACGGGGTGGAGGGGACGAGGTGTTGTCATAAATCCTGGGACCAGTGATTTACCTGGCTGATAAGAGGGGAAGTGATGAAGAAACATATTGCTACAAGCCAAAGGTGAGAAAAGGGGAAAGGCACTGAAATTGGAGCTGGCGACAAGGGAATTAACAGAAATGGCTATGTTTACATTTATTTTTACATTGAAATCTCTATATAAATATTTCCTGCATTTGTTTTTTAGGAACAGCAATTGCATGTTTTGTGTAATAATGCTGGCATTTAGATAATCCCAGTTAGGCTTTGATGCTCACAACTTACTGAGATAAATGGAATGGTGCTTTCTCTCTTCCTACAGCCTCTGAACGTTAGAGACTTGCTCTGTTGTAATTACCTATCATTCTGGTCGCCCACCTTGCCTCCAATCCTGTAACTGGATTTGTGTGGGTGGATCTCTGCACCCTGAGGTCAATGAGGCTCCAGGCATAAGGGTCCTTGTTTCCACACATACAAGCACTTGTAACCGTGAGCAAGCACTGCATTTGTATTTGCTTTAAGAGCAAGGCTGACCACTATGGTATCTTGCCTTGGGTAACTCCGCACCCTTGCAGTGCTATTGCAAACAGAAAGCACTGGCATTGCAGCTGTGCTATTGCAAATGGCCCTTCCAGCACAGTCCCACAATACTCCTGCACACACTCCTTTGGCCACACTGTGCAATATCTCCTGTGTTCCTGATTATTTTCATACGTTGATTAGCTGTCATTTTATACTTAAAAATTGTCTGTTTTATAAGGTACAATACAGAAATCTTAAGGCTTTCCTTGTTTAAAAAAATGCAATACTAAATGGCATTTAATTTTACAAAATATGTAGTCATTCCTACATTTCAGTTTAAAAAAAAAAAACTATTGATTGCTACCTCGGTTTTAGAGAATTGTACTGGATACACACAATGCATTGATATTGCAATGGTGAGTATGAGGGAGTGCTGGTTCTGGGCTTGCTTAATAGGTTTGCACTGGCCAGGATGGTTAATGCAAAGACTCTGAACAAGTTACGATAGTTCAGTCATACCTTTGCAACAGTATATTTCTTTAGTATAGATAGAAGTTTTGATTTAAAAGGATGGATTATTATCATGCTGACTTTATCTTTACAATGAAAAAAGATATTTACATGTTAACATTGTGCTCACTCTTTTTTCACAGTGGAAAAAGATAAACATTTAAAAAGAGAGAATGCTCACAACAGTGCAGAATTCAGTCATATTTTCAGAGAGACCCTAAAACCACATGATCTGCAATTTTATTTGCATGCATAATTTTCTCCCGACCTCAAAGCATTTTTCTGGACAATATCGTGTATGTTTCAATAGTACATTTGCAATGTCCCTCGTTTAAATTATCCCAGAAGTAGCCTGACAGTAGCCACCCCTTTGTCAGCCAGGTTTGAAAAGGCTAATGTGCAATGAAGTCTCAAAGAAGATGCAAAAAGAAAAGGAATACTTGTGGCATTTCTATAGACCCTGTTAAAATCTTAATAGATGCCCATCGATAATGTGATCAAAACTGCAGCTGTAGCATGCAGCACCCCATTAAATAGGAAGATAAAATTATTATATTACTGTATAATGATTCTCTAAACCAAAGTTCGCTGTTCTAATGATTATTGCATTATCTCTGATATATGCCTAGGGTTTGTAATCCTGTTTTAAAAAAAGCAACAAGCTGCAGCTAACTGGAAAACAGAAAACAATTTCATGAATTTTTTAATGAATATTTGTCCTCTTTTTCATCAACATTTTGACAGCAATTTTTCAACCATCTATAAAACTAATAAAAGAATGGAAAACATTTTTCATTAAATTCTGGTTTCTTTTCCATTTTCTATTGAAATTTTGTTCTCATGAAAGTTTTCTGACCAGCTGTATTCAAAGGTGATTTTTAATTGCATACAGCTGATATCCTCCACTCCAAAAGATAGTAAAGGATATACTCCTTATTTAGAGTAAAAGTATAAGTTTTGTCCGTCTTTCATCCATAACTTAAAAAGAGATTAAAGGATTTTGCTCAAAATATCTAAAAGAAAATTGCAGCTGAACAGAGACTGAACACATGGAACATTTCAGCCAAGTAGGTGGATAATTCTGAAAGCTATCAGCATTTGAAAACAGTGTAATATGATTGAAACTGTTTTGCAACCAGAACTACAGCAATTGCTAAAGATGACTGCTATAAAGATAATATATAGCAATAAATTTACAGCTACAGCACAACCTTTGTCTCACACTGCTTGTTAAATAATCACAAGACTCTTCAAATCAAAGTTTTGTTTCCGATAATAACACACTACTAAGATAAAATATAACAAAAATAGTTTCTATAGTAGCACAAAATACAAAAGCATTCAGGTCACCACAGGTAAAGAGGACAGTCGTGTCTGGTTCTTATTTCACTTCAGCAGCCAACAGGAAGTGAGGCATTTGAGAGGAAAAGGTTTAGATTTGTGTACCTTTTGTTTTTTTATTATAGTTCACCTTGATACGTTACTTCAAGCCTGCACAACTTGTAAAGCAGGGAGGGCCATATTATTCCAAAGAAAACAGCTGAGGGCCGAACCTCCCCCGCCTCTCCGCGGAAACACCCCTCCCCCGCCCAGCACTGCCCACCCCACAGAAACAACCCCTCCTTGGAGTTGTAGATAAATCTCTTCAAGGACAATCAACAAACTTGTCAAGTGGACTGACTAGAGAAGAGCAGACATACTGACGGCCTCGGGGTTTAGAAGCAAGCACCTTCCTTTGGGAACACCCTCTTTGCAGCATTGGGACAACCCCCAGCCCAGAGACAAGCAGCAAAAAGGACCAACGGACACAGTCCCAGATTTTGAATCTGGGAGATTTGCCCCCCTTCCAGCCACTGACTCGCCGCTCACCTCCTCACCGCCCCCCCCAAGTATAAAGCCTCATTCAAAGACCCAGGGCGTCACTATATTACTGCACACAGCAGTCAATCAATGCAGTTGTATATAAATCTCTGCAAGGACAATCAACAAACTTGTCTACAACTTGTTTAACAAACTTGTCTACAAACATGTCGCCTTCCCCCCCCCCCAACCCCCAGCTTGCCTCCTCACCCCCCACCACCTGCTCGCCTCCTCAGCCACTGGCTCACCTGCCCCCCCGCCACTGCCCACCCGCTCAGCTCGCCTTCCCCCCACACCCCCTGTGGCCCACCTACTCACCCCCTGTCGCCCGCTCGCCTCCTTAGCCGTCGGCTCACCTGCCCCCCCGCCACTGCCCGCCCTCTCAGCTCGCCTTCCCCTCCCCCACCCCACCCCCGCGGCTCGCCTACTCACTCCCGCCGCCTGCTCGCCTCCTCAGCTGCCGGCTCACCTGTCCCCCCGCTACTGCCTGCCCGCTCAGCTCGCCTTCCTCCACCCCACTCCCCGCGGCTCGCCTACTCACCCCCTGTCGCCCGCTCGCCTCCTCAGCTGCCGGCTTACCTAGCCCCCCGCCACTGCCTGCCCGGCTCGCCTTCTCTCCACCCCCCAGCTCGCCTACTCATCCCCCGCCGCTGGCCTCTTACCTTCTGCCGCTGCCCCCGCCCCCTGCCGTTGGCTCACCCTCGCTCCCCAGCCTGCCACTGGCCTCTTCATCACCCCACCCACCCGCCAGCCAGCCAGCCGGCCGGCCATCACCACTTGCCTACTCACCCCCCTGTGGGCCGCACATTGAGCCCACGCAGGCCACATGCGGTCCACGGGCCATATGTTGTGCAGGCCTGCGTTACTTTGAATAGCGTTGCTCACATGTCCTTTTTAGAATCTATAGCTAGATTTCCTTTACTAGATTGATACGTCTAAGGACTTGATCCTGCAAATATTCGTGCATGTGAGTAGTCCCATTGTCTTTTCAAAGAATGCATAATTGATCAGTTGAAGTGGGAGATGATAGGAGCTACAATAACCCAATAAGTACATTTTTGTCCCAGATTTGTGTCTGACGCTGCTGAACCATCCCTACGATGGTGATTGCAATTCCAGATTATGGGCAGGCCTGTCTCCTGAGCAACAGTTGAATGGGGTGTTGGGGTAACTGTATCTGGGTAACCTGATCCAATGCCAATGGCCTGCCCCTGTCACAACTTTTCACATCATCCTGTGCTAGGCTGGTACAGAAGCCATTTCTCCTGTCATATGTAGACAACGCTGGGACACCACTTCATTCTGCCGCCCTTATTAAATGACACAGAGAGCCTTGCAGGGCTCCAGAGTGCCATGTGTGAATTTCACCCAGAACAAGAACACAAAGGAGAAGCACCACAAAGTTAGGCAAATTCATGTAAAAATGTGCAGGTGTATTAACAAAAACTGTTTTGCAGTATTCACCCATCTCAGTAGTAACTGTTCAAGGAATGTTTCAAATGTCACAAGATCACTTTTGTCACAGGAGGTACAATAACTAAATACATACTTTACATTTCTTGAATGAAAAGTGCACTCATTCTGCTCATAGCAACACGGACAAAGGTGGGAGAAGGTTTGTTGTTGTTTTTCCCAGTCAGCATTCCTTAAGTACTTGCTACCCAGTTACATCACTGTACTATTCGGAAATGACATTGTTGGTAACATGCTGTATGTGCCCAAAATCAGAGACTACAGACTGGCCTCCATTCTGCTTAATGGTGTTTTAGCAATCAGAAGAGCCTCCCTGTTTAATATTTAAACAAAATGTTTAATGTTTAAACAGCAAAATTCTTCTCTGATGTTTTGTGCTAGGTTGCAGCAGGATTGTTATTGGTCTATTGATCTCTGATATGGAGTCCCCAATCTTAGTTTCTAAAATACAGTCACTTTTCATCAATATGAGACCAATCACTACAGAAAAAGCAGAAATGCTAATTTTAATAACATGTGCTTGTTTATCTTCCAGTTAATATTTGGACATATTAATTACTTTTGCAAGAGATTACTGTGACAGGGATGTTTTCTGCACTTTCCTTCAACCACAGCAGTGTTTAAAAGATATGGGGCTAGATTCTGCTATTAGGCAAGGGGTAGTGTGGAACTGCCTCGCCCTAGTATTCGCCTTGGGAGGCAGTGTCAGTCACACCTTCTAATGCACAATTCCCTACCTGCATAGGCTGACCGTATTTCCTTGAGACAAAAACGGGACACTGGGATGGCAAAAACGGGACGGGGTTATGTAATATTCCGTATTCATGAAAAAGTAAGACAATAACAAAAGTTTTATTACATTAATATATTGAGCTAACAATTATTCTTCAGTGACAGAACTCATACAAAAATTTAGGTAGACGTAGAGGGGGACTGTATTTCACCACGATCGTAACCATGAATATTTCTCCGATGAAGTAATCTTACGCAGCAAATTTCGGTCTTTTAACACCTTATCATAAAACTTCTCACACTCCATGACACAATTTTGTTTTACAACTAACATAGCCCTCATTGTCTCAACACTTAATCTAGATTTCTCCTTTGACCACATACTGTTCATAACAGAAAATATTCTCTCGACAGGTGCTGTACTTCCTGGAAGACAAAGAATAAACTCTACAATATTACAAAAGTCTTGAAAGTCTAGGTGTTTTTCGCTCATTTCAGAAAAAATCTTTACCCATCTATCAGATACAGAAATGTTTTCTTTATTCCATGTATCCAACTGCCTCACAATTGTAGATTTTATGAAGGTCCACTGATCGAATACACGAGTTTCTTCTGTTTCTGTGTGTGTGATGAGTTCCTCGTTCAGGCTGTCCTGTATTTCTTTCCATTCAGGTGTCTTCCTTAGTAGCACCCACTTGAACTTCTCAGTGTTTCCTACACTGCACTTCCACTTGTTGGAAAAGGTTTGATGTCTTTTTTGTTTGATGCATCTAAACTGACTGTAATGCTTTTTGTTTTATTCAAATCCTCTAATTACTTTGCCCAATATGTATGGTGATAAAACGTTGGTAATTATTGCTTCTGATTTGGTACGTGCTGAAGAAAATTTTGGTTCATAAATTTTCTTTATCAATGTTGACAAGCAATCGTTTGCGCGAAAACTTTGGTCGTGACGCACAGTATGATAAGCAAAAAGAGCTTCACTTGCTGCAATTTTATCGCTTTCACTATCACCATCACGTCTCATAAACGAACTGATGTTTTTAACTGAAGCCAGAGTCTTTTCAGCATCCTTATGTTTCTGGCTACGTAGATGTTGGTTGATGTCACTTCTACCTCCATGAGCAATGGAAAAATGGACATTACAATGTTGGCATACCACTTTTGTTCCATCACTACACAGTTTGTCCAGTTTAATAAATTTGAATTCCTTCTGGAGATCGTCATTAAAACTGCAGTTTCACCTCTTTGTCTTTGGCATTGCAAGGGTAGATTTAAGCTTTAAAAAATAAGACTTAAAAATATGAAGTTTAAACCACCAACAACGAATAACAAAGCCACCGGTTAGCATACAGGCAAAACAAAAACTAACGTTACAGCAGAACAGACGCCGCCACATCTGAGCGAGGCCACCGTCACCGACATGTGCATCCCCACACCCCACTACAGTGCATTTACTTTATTGAGTCAGAAGCACAATGGATTTCTAGTAGGTTCAGTGGTGGGGGATCAGTTTGCCAGCCACCAACACTAAGGAAACAACTATATGAGTACAATGTGGGACTCCGATCGTACTAAGCAGCGAGAACACGTTCGCTCCGTCTCTTACTAGTGGTGTTCTCTCTCTGGGCAAGAAGCCTGGCCCTGACTGGATAAAGTAAATGGAACTTCCTCTTTCATCACACTACTGTTTTTACTGTACACATTGATTAGCATAGAGCCTTATGAGAAATAATAAACAACCCGTGTTCATTTTTTTACAAAAAATTAAAAACTATATATAGTTTATTAAAAACGGGACAAAATTGACATTTATATTAAAACGACGGGACGGTCGGGAAATATGAAAAAAACGGTACTGTCCCATTTAAAACAGTACGTATGGTCAGCCTATACCTGCACCCCCTCTGCATTGGTGGGATAATAACTGATAGCAAGAGCTGGTTGAAAATTTGCTCTTTGTTAAAAGTTTGACCGCTTTTTCTCTTCGGATTTAAAAAACAAACAAAACCATGACAAATACATTGCTGGCTTTTTAACTGGTTAATAGAGTGGACAAAACATTTCAAAAATTGGATGAATTTTATTTTTTGAAAAATGTCAAGAAATCTTCGCAAAAATGTTTGAGTGCTTTTTAAAATTATTTAATCAGATCTACCATCAGCCTATTCCCAGCCAGCCCTATGCTGGCTCAGCTATTCTGACCCACAAGAGAGAGGGTGAAGCTAACTCTCTATGCTTCCCCCCCCCGCCCCCCCCCCGTTCCTACTAATTCTGTGCCCTTTCCCAACCACTCCCCATCTACCAGCTTTAGGGAGGAAGTGAACAGGTAAGTAACCTTGCTTTCTCCTAAGTGCCTGGACCCAAGATCAGGGTAGGGCATGTAAAGGGGCAGGGAGTTATTCTCTTTTCTCCCTTGCACAGGTGCATAGTCTAAATTCGGATCTAGCCTTAATGAGATATAGACAGTGTAAAAAAATGACAATTTAAAAACTTTACATGTTAAACCAAGTCTAAGGCCTGACCTTCAGTAGCATGAGTTCATCTGCATCAATATAACTGAGGGTAGAGTTGGGCCCTTCCTATTTATATATGGCAAGAAGTGCTTCTGAGTATGAAGGATGCCAGCATGCCAGGATGCCAGCATGCCAGGATGCCAGCACAGCAAATGATGCAGTTCATTTTTATGATGGAAATTAATCTTTCTGTTTACTTTTAAATAACACAGGATTGTATTTTTGTAAGCAAAATTGCTAACAAAAATCATTGCAGTGGGTTTTTGCATTCCATTCTTGAGTTTTTCCTCTGCGTCAGTTCTGCGATTACTTATTATATACATTTTGTTTTAATGCATTTTAAATATATTTTTAAATAAGTTGCAAGGGTTTCCTTCAGAACACGACCAGTAAATAGTTACATTTCATATCAATACAAGTCAAATTATTTTATCTTCAAAGCTACCCTTTCACTTTCCTTTAAAGAAAAAAAGTGAGATAAAATATTCTTATTGCTGTTCTGGCAATTCCTTTTCCTGGTATATTAAAATGGAACAATTGAACCATCAAAGTCCTCTAGAATAATAATATAGCTAAAGCGTACAAGTAAGTAGATGGTACTTAAGATAGCAATGTTTAAGTAAGGCAAAGCCCCACAGCTCCATGTAGGTAGTATAATTAATGAAGTGCACAGAAACAGTAATTTCATTAATCTATCTACGTCATCCATCAAGATTCTCAGCTGTGGCAACATGAAATTCCATTTCCTTTCTACCGTATGCAGACCAAGCCATAGCCCAGCTGCTAAGTAAATACACATTCAGTGTCAACCAGAATTAAACAATGGTGACATCATTAACCTTATGGTAAATCTGTAGCACTAATATTTTAAAAACTAAGCAATCCCTAGTTAATCCTCCACATTAGTGGTTCTCTACATTATTCTCATTGAAGTCAACTGGATAATTCCCACTGATTTAAATGGCAGCAGAATCAGGCCCATCATTAGGAAGGAGTTTTGGTTTAAGATGAATACTTGTGTATTAAGAGGTTGCTTGAGAATTGCGGGCTTTCATAGCCATCAAGTAGTCAACTGAGTGTGTGCTAAGAGTGTACATGCGCTCAGGAGTTATGAGGTGAGCATGTGTTTTATACATAAACAAGAAAACTGCATGGAAAGAATCCATTTTGAGTGTGAATGCAGCTTTCTGTTAAGGTGTTGAAATATGCAGCTTCACCGTTAAAAATCTAGATGAAATAATAATTAAAGTCCTTATCTTGCTTTCGATTTACTGAATTGCTAGTCCACGTATTCAGATTTAAGTACCTGCTACGTAGGACTCTTACGTCATTGTGTGTTTTTATTCCTGAGGATTAATATGCTATCGTGGAGTCTCTTAACTGTTCATTTCAGGCCACTGGTGGAACTGACAGATGATTATAGGTATATTATAGGTTTTCCATATGCCTTGGTGGGAGTTTGACCTTATGTTTACTCAACCTTGCATACATTCTGTTTTCACTAGAAATTATTCCCATTTAGTATTGTTCCAAAATCACACGGAGATACAAACCCATTCTCATCTGTCAGGAAAGCACAACCCACGGAAAAGGTAATTTTCAGAATTATGGGATAACTAGGTAGTGATAGTTAAAATGACAATTTTGTCTTGTAATTCTTTAGGGTCATCAGACATATGGTATGGTTAGTAATGCAATCTGTACTCTGACAAGTTGATTAACTAAGACTTCCTTTCAAACCTCACTAAGTGAATTCAGTAGGAGATTGCCTGAGTAAGAACCTCAGGATTTAGCCAGTTATTGTTCATGGGCCTGATCCAGCACCCACTGATATGAATGGGAGAGTTGGATCCGGTCCCATGCTGCTATGCACTGATATTATCCTTTTATTACTGTTCTTTGAAGCCCATTAGAGCGTGCCAAGAATAGTGCCAGTGTACCCTTTTCAAAGGCGTACAAATCTCTATTAACTATGCCGTTCTCATTTTGCAAGGCTGATGGGTCTGTACGTTTTTTCTGGGTGGCTAGAAGCCATTCCCCTGTCAAATACTAATACACCTACATCCTGTGGCAATTATCTTCTCCCTCAATTCATAACTATAGCTCTGAATTTACTCCAACAAAAGTCACATTTCCTAAAAATTATATAAAAGTAATTATTTGTCATTTATATTTTATTTATACACAAAAATAAAAAGAGTGCCTATCCAAAGCATTAGGTGCCCCAGCCCAAATTACAATAAAAACAGCAAACCCAACAAAAACCAATAGAATTCAACCCAGTACATCTATAACCCCATAGTTATATCTTACTATTCCATTTCTCAATAGTATAAGTCCATTACATATAATTCTATATACAGCAAGCAGATTTAAAGAAAAATATAATGACCATATTTATAAACACATCCCTTTTCAGGAAAATACCTGAGCACAGGATTAACTAGAACATGCTTAAGTTCAAGCACATCCTAACGTGCTTTCATGAATCCTTTTGGGGCAAAAATTGGGGATTGGTCCTGCTTTGAGCAGGGGGTTGGACTAGATGACCTCCTGAAGTCCCTTCCAACCCTGATATTCTATGATTCTATGAATAGGAACCAAGATAGGGGAGTTGCTCTTGTATTCAAAGCACTGTCCTGGGACTCAGGAGATCTGGATTCTCTATTTCTGTGTGATCTTGGGTAAGTAATTTAGTCTTTCTGTACTTCACTTTACCTTCTGTAAAATGGGGATAATACTTAATTTCTCCCATTTTTTGTCAGTCTTGCCTATTTAGACTGTAAGCTCTTCAGGACAGAAGCTCTCTCTTCCTACGTGTTTGTTCAGTGCCTAGCACAATGGCGACACCCAGCAGTTACAAAAACAAATATATAAATAACAGTTTTGAGGCAGATGGTTTGTTACAGCCATCCATTGCAGATTAGGGCCTGACTCTGCTCCCAGAGAACAGCAATAAGAGTTTTGCCATTGATCTCAGTGGGAGCTGGATTGAAACCTACCTCCTGAGTCTACCTGCCAGAGCTATTTCAAACAAAGTCATGGTAAAAGTTTTTAATTGTTAAATAGACTTCTTCAAAGAGTCAAATGAAAGACAATAAATAGAGCAAATGCTTAGTATGAGAATGTGGCAAATTCTGTCTGTAGGACAAAAAGACTTCAATGTTAAATTTACATGGAGGAGAGGGGCAAAGGCTTCCAGGCACACTCAGGGCCGGCGCACCCACTAGGCGACCCTAGGTGGTCGCCTAGGGCGCCAAGATTTGTGGGGCGGCAGGCGGCTGCCCGCTGCCTCCCCACTCAGCGGCTGCCCCTTGTCTCCCCGCTCAGCGGCTGAGCTGCTGAGCGGGAAGACAAGGGACGGCTCGCCGGGGCTGCCCGCTGCTGAGCGGAGAGACAAGGGGCGGCTCGCCACGGCTGCCCGCTGCTGAGCGGAGAGACAAGGGGCGGCTCGCCACGGCTGCCCACTGCTGAGCGGAGAGACAAGGGGCGGCTCGCCATGGCTGCCCGCTGCTGAGCGGAGAGACAAGGGGCGGCTCGCCACGGCTGCCCACTGCTGAGCGGAGAGACAAGGGGCGGCTCGCCATGGCTGCCCACTGCTGAGCGGAGAGACAAGGGGCGGCTCGCCGGGGCTGCCCGCTGCTGAGCGGAGAGACAAGGGGCGGCTCGCCACGGCTGCCCGCTGCTGAGCGGAGAGACAAGGGGCGGCTCGCCACGGCTGCCCGCTGCTGAGCGGGAAGACAAGGGGCGACTCGCCATGGCTGCCCACTGCTGAGCGGAGAGACCAGGGGCGACTCGCCGGGGCTGCCCGCTGCTGAGAGGAGAGACAAGGGGCGACTTGCCGCGGCTGCCCGCTGCTGAGCGAAGAGACCAGGGGCGGCTTGCCACGGCTGCCTGCTGCTGAGCGGGGAGGCAGGAGTCAGCCTCGGTGAGCCACCCCCTTGTCTCCCTGCGGCTGCCTCCTGGCTCCATGCTCAGCGGCTGACCATGGAGCCGGGAGGCTGCCGGCAAGCCGCCCCCCGTGCCTCCCGGCTCCACGCTCAGTTCCCGGGCCGCGGGCTGGGGGAGAGGGGGGGCTGAGCTCCTGGGGGGGGGGGGGGGGGCGTCGTCGTCATCGTGGCGGGGATGGCACAGGGCCGGTGCAAGGAAGTTTCGCCTAGGGCGCGAAAATTCCTTGCACCGGCCCTGGGCACACTCCAACTGTAGGCACTTCTACAGTGAACGAATCAAAGGAATGTTATGCAAAAGAGGTAAAGATTGATTATTGCCAAACTGGAGATAGTGACATCATAAGGAAAGTGATCTGATGAGTGATAATGTTTAGCAATATGTGGACCTGATCCAAAGGTCTTTGAAGTCAATGAAAAGATTCCCATTGACCTCAGTGGGCTTTGGATACAGCTCTGAACACCCACGACTGAATATCGGTTAGATTGCCTAGAAGATTTGGCAAATCTTTTCAGGAGAGGTCACTAACGATCTGTCACACCAGCATCATTGGAACCTTTTTGGAGCTTGTTGTTCACTCTCATATCCTACCCCCTCCACCTGTCTAGGCTCAGTGGATTGGGTTTGATGCTACTGGCATAATAGTTTTAGTTATTTCAATGCAGTTTGTATGTACAGGATATATAATTCTTTTGTATGGTCTGCTAGCCATTAATTTCACAAATTGTTATATTTTGTGTATCCTGATTTGTAATTACCCATAGTACATACAGTCAAGTTGTTAAGGGCTGCCATCTCTTTTGTGTGTGGGTGTGGGTGTATGCATATGCAATTAGTACTCAGAAAATGTGCACTTGCATTTTGAAACATACAATTTAGTATAGACCCAAATCTTACAATTTAGATGGCAAAATTCCTAATTTAATCCCCCATCAAGCATTTAAAAGACATATTATGGATGGTAGGTGGCTTTGATCCCACAAGCAAGTGCAAGAACCAAAATACAGATGCACTTTTTGAAGGTCCAAATGTTTGCCACAGAAAAGCCAGGCTGGACTGAGGCTTCTGTATAAATCTGGCCCATAATTGGAGAAACAAGCACCAGGGGAGTTAATTGAACAAAATATGTAGAACAAGGTGTGATAATGCTTTCCATCTTACTATCCACCTAGGAAAACACATAAAAGCAGTCTGATCATCTTCCATCATCCTAGACATGATAATATTAGACAGTACACAAGTACACCCCCTGATCGAACTTGTCACTGTGATAGTCTCTTTTAAAATGTTATTTTGGAAAGCAAATAAATTAATTGCTTGTTTGTGGATCTCAAGATTCCAGGTTGTCCTAGAGTTCAGGGACATTGTCTGTCTAAATCCCCTGCAGTGCTGGGAAAATCTCAACCTCAGTTGATGTTTCTACTTAGTGTAAAAGGAAGTTAGGTGACTTGGTAATGTGCCCTTTGTCAAATAAAACAGCCTCACTGTATTCAGGGGAAGCCAGGCCAGTATACTATTACAGCAGTTGGAGGATTAGACATATTTCCTCATATTTTGACGTGCCCTGATTACTTTCTTACACAACTGTCTTTCACAGCACATATCATGGAAAAAAGGTGGGGCGGGTATGCTCCTTAACTGCAATTTTCATTATTTTTGCAAACCCAGCCCTAACAACATTGCCTCTCGTACCTCCTGAGGCAAGAATGCAGTGCATAAACACATGAATGAATGCTGATTCTTAGGACAAGGGCAGGAGGAGGGGAACTGTCCTTTCCCCCTCTATAAAGGTTTGTGTGTGTTTTGCTGGGGGCATAGAGGTCTGCTGGGCAGAGCTGTCATGGTATGGAGGAGGTTTCAGGGGGGAGGTGGAAGAAGAGAAGACAGGAGGAAGAATTAGCACCCACGCGCACAGGCACTGACTTTTGTTTTGGCCAGTAGGTGCGTACTCCTCTCCGCTCCCTTCTGCCATGTGAATGCCGGGCAGAGCCTCGGGGGGGGGGGGGGGGGGCGGGGGGAAGAGGCTGAGTGGGGGCAGAGCCTCAGGGCAGAGCATGGATGGAGTTGGGGGTGGGGGCCACGGTCCAAGCATCGGGGCCCACAAAAGATTAATCTGGCCCTGCAAGTTCTGAGCACATCCTATTTTTTTCAGTGGGTGCTTGAGCACCAAAGCACCCATGGATTCAGGGCCTATGCCCACGTGCCCTCTCTTGCCACCAAACCTCAGACATGAGCTATAGGCTGTTCAATAATGGGCAGTTCCTACTATTCTACATGGTTGCTTCCCAGAAGGGAAGAATGTATAGACGTGTGCTGTATACATAGATAAATGAATCCATTACTCATTTTTCAGGTAGTCTGGAAAATGCCAGTGGAAAGTTAAAGTGATAACATTGATCCTAATGTCTACCCTAGGCTAGCTTTTGCCAGATAGTTTGTACCTTGAGGCCGGTTCTAGCCTTTAATGAACATAGCTATCTCTTCCTGGGGCTAAGTTCCAGGTTTTGTCAGATAATCAGCTTCATTGTGATCTCGGTTATTACAGTGTAAATCAGGAATGACTGTACTGGTATCAGTTGTGTTATACCTGTGCAAAACCAGGGCAATAGCTTTAAGAGTTTGAATTGAACAAAAGTAGCTAGCCATCTATGAAAACCAAAGTGAGGTACAAAAGCAATTATTCTGAACTGTGTTTTCGCTGTAATAGGTAAGCCTTTTGATGCTTCAAACTGCTTCGAGTTTAGAAGAAAAAGACTAACATAGCAAGTTTTTGTTGTATATTATTTTGTTACATTAGGGAAGGCTCTTAATGATAACTTCTGGGTAGAGCTCTGGTGATGATCACATCTCAGAAAACACAAAGATGTGGCCTGCTGGAATATGACAGCCATGGAAATTCATGCAGATGCTATGAACTGAATGGAAAAAGGTTTCATGCATTCAATTTCTAATCTCCTTCTTTCAGCTATTTCTCAAACAATGAGCACAAGGTTTGGATCAGCCCTCCCTCACAACACCCTGACCCACCACCGTAATATGAGGTTTTGATGGTGTTTGAGTTTTAGCCTCCACTAGGACTAGGTTTGCAGCAGTGCAAGGTGCCCCAAACCTCCTCACCGTTGATGTGTGCCCAACAAGCCAACACAATCCAAAAATGGAAAGTGTCAGTGGTGGGATTAGGCCTGGTAAGGGTTAAGAGGGGATATACCAATTCTGCACATTGTCTAGGCAGACGCTATATGGGGTATCTTCTAGAGCAGGCCTGCACAACATATGGCCCGTGGGCCACATGCGGCCCGCGCAGGCTCACTGTGTGGCCTGCGGTGGGTGGAGCAGATCTGATGTACTGAGCATGTTCAGATGTACTGAGCATGCTCAGTACACCATAAATAGCACTTTCCTACGGAGACCACTTTAATACACTACACCGGCCAGCCCAGCTCCAGGAAGAGTGGCTCCACCACGTCCCCCTGCTCCGGGAAGTAGGTGAGCAGGGGGCAGGGGTGGGTGGAGGGGACCGAGCGGGCGGGCAGGGCCGGCTCTGGCATGCCATGGTCCCGCTCCCCTGGCGGCAGGAGCGGCAGGGGGAGGGCGGGATGCCCCGCTCTCCCCTGGCCGGAGGAGCGCCGTGGGGAGGGCGACATGCCCCATTCTCCCCCAGCCATGGTTCATGAAAAAATTAAAATAACTAAAAACTTATTGTTTGATTTAATTGAAAAATTCTTAATACAGTATCACCCCCCAAAAAACCTTCCTTTTTCGGCCCACAGCTGTTTCAGTGAGGTGGCGCTGGGGAAGGAGGGTTTTGTGGAGCTAGGCGGCGCTGGAGGTGGTGGGGGTGTTTCCGCAGGACCGGAGGGTCTCAGCTAGGGTGACCAGATGTCCCGATAAAATTGGGACCATCCTGATTTTTCTTCTTTTGTCCCACGTCCCGAACGATGCTTGTCCTGATTTCCGGTCTTCCTCCGCTTTTTTTTTCTCAACAACTTTAGCGGCGGGAGAGGGGGTTTTTTTGCTCAACAACTTTGGCGGCATCCCGATTTTCGGGTCCTCGCATCTGGTCACCCTAGTTTCGGCCCTCGGCTGTTTTCTTTGGAGTAATATGGCCCTTGCTGCTTTACGAGTTGTGCAGGCCTGTTCTAGAGCCTCCAGCAAAACTTCCATCCCCTGGCAGAATCCATGAGTAAGTGTTACCACCTTCCCTCCCATAGCTGAATCCCTCCTGAGATGCAGCAGATCAGGAATGAAAAGAAGATGTGCAAATTGCACTAGCAAGAATGAATGTGGCCCCACAAATGCAAGTTCCAAGGATATCTTTCGAACAAGCATAACTGTCAGGGTTCAGTTAAAAACTGGCCTCAAGCAGAGAGGTTGGGTTCTAACTCTGGACGTGGTTGGTTGGACAGATTTTATGTAGAAAGAATCTGAACACACACAGGCAAAGTCACAAGTGAACCCCAGAGCATCCTGGGGAGGCTTTTAGTCTTTTCTTTTCCTTATTTTTAAAAAACAAGCAAGGAAAATGAATGCAACAATCTTATATGCAATATTACAGATGTTCAATTTCAAAAAAAGGTAATCAATTCAAATTAAATGTCCTCCCACAATATTAACGTGACATACGCTGTATAAAATTGCTGTGAGATTGGGGAATGCCACGTAACATTACGTGGCATCTTCAGAACAAGAACTGAGTAGATTTACCATTTCCTGAAGAACATGGTGAGAAATGCGGCTGCTGTGATCTGATCACGCTGCCCGTGTGAGTTTCATACAGATGCCTCCACCCTCCTCCCCACCAAAAAGCCACCCATGACAAACCAAACTAATTAAAAAGAAATTCATAGAGTTTTACCAAGACTCCATGAAGTCCACTAAGGACTTTGCCATTGCAATTGATTTTAAAGGGAGAGTGCTCAGAAACTACGGTGATGAGGCAGCAGGATAAACCCTAGAGGGAGGGAGGTAGTTAGACAAAATATTTTGTTCTTGATTTTCTTGTTATTTGTACATAGTGCCATAAAATATACAAGATGTGTGACATAGTCATGGTAAATTTCATATAGCAACTATAACTTTTTGCATATCCTGATTTTTTTGACTGCCTAGTAAGGCTCAAGGAAATAACGCTCTTAAATGTGTACCTTTGACATACAGTTAATGACATGTTTGTGAATTTAAGTAATACGTTATTTTTTCTTATTTTAATGTATAGTAAAAGGACACTTGAGTTGTACCTATAACTTTGGTTACTAGAAATAGGAATAACTTTTCCTTTTCACTCCTCCTTAACCTTTTCACTAGTTATTCATAGACATGAAGGATGATAACTATAATGTTTTCTGTTAATAGTAACCAACCCTCAATACATAGCATTTAATATAGACAGGGATCCAGAGGAAAAATTCCCTGTTCCAAATAATTAGATGAAAGAAACTAGAGGTTTGGTGGCAGCATTAACAAATTTAAATTTCTATATAGAGAAAACCTCAGTTATTGCCATGGTCAGGCTTGTCATAACATTGTCACATTATTATTTCTTAGTATTTATTTGTACTAAGGTAGTGCTCAGGGACCTCATGGACAATTGAGACCTCATTGTGCTGGACTGGGTTTATAATTTAAAACCCTGATCCTGCAAATACTTACGTATATGTAAACTTAAGCATATGCATAAGTCTTTGCAAGATCAGGCCCTAAGGCCCAGTAGATTGGGCACCAGAGTTAGGAAACTGAGTTCTGTTACTGGACATGCCACTGGCCAGAAACGAGAACTTTCAGCTTTCTGTGCCTCAATTTTCTCATCTGTAAACTGGGATAATGATACCTTCCTTTGAAAGTGTTCAGTAAGATACATAGGCCCTGCTCCTACTGAAATCAATGGTGCAACTACCATTAACTTAAATGGTGCAAGATCAGTCCCTAAATGCCTTGGTTTCAGTGAGTGGGACTACTCCCATGCGTATAATTAGGCATTAAGGCCCAGTTCCTCAGAAGTATTTAGGCACCCACTGATTACTTAGGTGCCTAACTACCTTTGAGAATATGAGCCTAAGTCCCTCGCTGCTGAGTTGGACTTTTCAGTAGATAAAAGAGGTTTCCTAGATTCTTGGTCATCAAGGCACAATAGTACCTAGATACCTGACTCTGTAACAGGCAGATACCCTAATGAAAAGTTTCTTCTCTTCAAAATATTGCAACTATGGTGTGAGAAGCAGCCACATCACACCATCTACCAAAGCAGAATCACATAAGATAATAGGATGTTACTTAATCTATTGGAATGTAGCAGACCACTTTGGAAAAAAAAATATTCCTAGTGTGCTACATCCAGTTATGTAAACTCTTCTCCCTCTCTCTCCCCAACACCTACCCGTGATCATTTTTTAAAAATTCCAGATTGGGGAGGGCGAGAAGATAAATAAAAAATCCAGCAGGTGGTGCAGAAGACAGTGTGAAATATTCCTTTTCAAAGACAGCCTTTCTCACAAAGGTTACTGTTGTTCCTATTTAGACCCATTTGGAGAACTTGAATGTGTCAGCATTTTCTCCCTGGTTGAAACCAAACTACTATGTGAGTGCATGGCTTGGTTTTCATCACCAGAGGTCACTGTAGCACTTTTGCTCTTTGCTGAAAGCGTTCCTTTTCCATCCGATTACGTGAGAGAATGAAGGGCTCTCGCCTAATTTTGATTAGGCGTTGAAGATTGGAACAGAAAAAGACACACAGATAAGAGTGAAAAAACAGAATAGTGAAGAAGGCTGTTAAAGGAGATTCACTCATCAGCTTTTGAAATTAGCATATGTCATACAAAGACTGAGAGTGTGTGTGTTTCTGATTTTGGCTGTGTATGCATCTTGTGTCCTTGTGTATACCTCACCCCCTGGAGACAGTCTGCACTTCCAGTCTTGGTGCTGGCTTTTCACCCTGGCTCTTGATTTATCAGGCGGCAGGTATTTCACAGGGAAGGTTATTCTCACTAGGGTGGTAGACAAAAAGGGGGAAGTTTCTGAAGGACCTCCAAAGAAAGTTCCCATTACAAATGGCAGGGTTTGACTAGTAAATTTGCCAGCAACCATTAGCTGAATTTGAATCTGTGTTTGCATGTTTTTGAAAATGATGAGGGAGTAGATTTGAGGTTAGTCATTGGTGACAATGAGGAATTCAAACCAAAAGATCTGTTTGATCCAGCAATAATATGAGTGTTGGAGTTTGCAGCTGATAGCCCAGTATAACAGATTGAGCCAAACACAGATGCAGTCAGAGATTGCTTTAGAAACGAAGTACAATACATGAATAAACTGTTAGCAATGGTGATCAATTGTTACAACAATCATTATTATCCTTCCTGCACTTATTGATTATACAAAAGTAAACATTTCAGTTTCCACAAGCAGGATAATAATGTTCTTTTAAAACAATATTGGTGGAATAAAAAATATTTAGCTCTTATATATTGCTTTTTAGATCTCAAAAACACTTTCAAAGGAAGGTATCATTATCCCAGTTTACAGATGAGAAAATTGAGGCACAGAAAGCTGAAAGCTCTCGTTTCTGGCCAGTGGCATGTCCAGTAACAGAACTCAAGTTTCCTAACTCTGGTGCCCAATCTACTGGACCACACTGGATAAAAAGAGATTCAATTTCAGATTCCAAGAAATAAGTACATTTGCTGCAAATTCTTCACTTCTCTTTTTCCTTACAAGTCCATTTCGTTTTGTTGGACTGTCTGAGAGGTGTGTGTTTGTATAGTATACCTATATCAACGATCAAATTAGACAGGTTTTTTTTGTCAACAGAAGTCAGTCATTATTCTGAATGTAACGACCAAACTTAGGTGGTACAGGGAAGGGTGGTTAGTTTCAATAATATTGTTGTCTTCAACTGAAGTAAAAAAAGTATAACCCCCTTTCTATGTCTATATTTGGTTTGTAAATAATTCTTGGAAGAGGGAAATGCTTTCTTCCACTTTTTAATTGTCTTTAGTGTGACAACTGCTGTCATTTGTAAAACATATTTGGTGTTTTTTCTATCTATAATTTCTTTTCACTTAAATACACTTTCAGATACACTAGCTTCCCAGTGGAGGTAATGAAGGCTCATAGGAGAAACATACAACTTTCAGTGCTTTATATTGTTAACAAGCCTCTTCTTGAACTGAAATTGTATCACAGGAGGTTGGTGTTTTTCACAAATATTGTAGCACACACTGGGGGACCAATGTTTTAGTTTGCACATACTTGTGGGAATTATTGCATTCAAAGGCCATGTCTACTATACCAGCATAACTATGCAACTGTAGCTACGCCACCATAACCCCATAGTGTAGATACAGCATACCCTGACAGAAGGGGTTTTTCCGTTGGTGTAGAACCAATGACAGGGAGGAAGATATAGGCATTCTTCCATCAACGCAGCTGCATCTACACCAGAAATTAGGATGGCATAGTTATGTCATTCAGCTGTGTGGCTGTCGACCTAAGTTTCAGGGGTAGGCCCAGGCCCAGGCCAAACTTAGTGACAAACTAAAGATGCCAGATGACACCTAACCTCACAAGTAAATAATAAAGGCAAGCCAATGGTACCCACACTGTAAGGTCCATCCTGGCATGCTGCTTTCTTTTTATTTATTATTTGTATTACTGCTTCAGGTGGTTATATAGGTTTACATCCCCTTCTGATGTAAAGACATAACCCAGATAGCCCCTGGCACATTGTTTTTGTCCAGATATCTTCTTTTAACTTGGGCTGTAGGAGATTAAACATTCTTAAACAGCAGGTGTTTTTCACTGACTCCAGGTAGTTTACAATCAACATCCTTTCCATTCAAGTTCTTCCACATTCTGTGCTGCGAATAAGAGGGACAGTTTCAGTCCATCGTTTTGTTCATCTGCGGAAGTTTCAGTCACCTGACTGAGGAAATTTCAGTCACCTGAATGCTTAAGGAGTGGAAAGGTGGATTTGGGGTCACAGAGTCTCTTTGCTGAAGTTTCTTTGTCTTTCAAATGAGGATAGTAATATTAATATTTGCTTAACTCACATGGGTTCAGGGACTCTAAATTAACCGCTCTTTGGAAAATATGATAAAATCTTTGTCTGAAAGGTGCTATGCAAGTTCAAAGTCCTATTATTGTTACTCATGTATTACTCACACTGTATATATTGGTGGGTCTAAGGGGAAATAAGTAAGTCTGCTTTCAGCAAGCAGAAACTTTTCAATCTCCTCTTTCATTCACAGGTGATTGTCCCTCCCACCCCAGATTACCCACCCAACAAAAGCCTTTTGAGATTGGAAATTTTTCCTGGGGTAAAGACAAACTGAACTGGCTAAAGGGTAGTTGTTTTTATTGCAAGAGGACTTCAAAAAATAAGAGCCCATTTACTTCAGCAATGAGGAATAACTATTGTTATTCATTGTTTCTTATCATTGCTGATAATATTGTAAAGCCAAGATCAAATAGTAGGTATTTGGCTCAAGGGCTGCTAGTGCCCTGGAATTAGTAGCTGAAGTAGTGACTCAGTGATAGTGATACCGCAGATTCATTTCAAATATTGTGAGGTAGTGTCATATTCAACAAACTAACTAATATGTTGTTGGTAGAAAAATATTAACTAGATGTCTAGCTATTTGATTTGTGGCTGCATGTAGCCAGTTAGATTTCAAGTTATTGTTTGTGCCTACAATTCACTGTGGGCACAAAAATATGGGCACAGTTATTGTCGGTCCAAAATTACACTCATAAAAAAAGAAGCCACTGCTGAAAATCAAGGCCTCATCTCTTTTTTTTTCTTCCTTTTTTTTTCTTTATGATAGAAAGGATAGGAAATGGGAATCTGAATTGCTCAAGGAGAATGATGGATGGACTATAATAAACAAGAACTAATATTGATTCTTGAAATTTTACACCTGTGAAACCAAACCTACAAATGAGTTTCACTTGCAATTAAGATTGAGAAAGAGTCTCATAAGAAAGTAAATAAACCATAGCTTTCTAGTCCTTTTAACTGGGCCAGCCTATTACTCATACTGCCTGCCCTCTTTGATTTCAAAGTTCTTAATTACAGTGTGTTTTGCAACTAAAAATGCTAGCATTATTTGTCCTACTAGAGTAAATACCCACACACAACCAAGAAGATAGATTATCCGTTTTTTAACTGTAACAAGGTGGGTGAGGTAATATCTTTTATTGGACCAACTTCTGTTGGTTAAAAGAGACAAGCTTTCGAGCTACACAGAGCTCTTCTTAAGATCACTGTGCAAATTCAAAAGCTTGTGTCTCTCACCTACAGAAGTTGGTCCAATAAAATATATTACCTCCCCCACTTTCTCTACTCAGACCCTATGCCACCAGCACTCCCAGCTATCTCCGTGACACCACTGATTTCCTGAGAAAACTACAATGCATTGGTAATCTTCCAGAACACACCATCCTAGCCACCATGGATGTAGAGGCTCTCTACACAAACATCCCACACACAGATGGAATACAAGCTGTCAGGAACAGTATCCCTGATGATGCCACAGCACAACTGGTTGCTGAACTCTGTGATTTTATCCTCACGCACAATTATTTCAAATTTGGTGACAATATATACCTCCAGACCAGTGGCACCACTATGGGAACCCGCATGGCCCCACAATATGCCAACATTTTTATGGCTGACCTGGAACAACGCTTCCTCAGTTCTCGTCCACTCACGCCCCTTCTCTATCTACGCTACATTGATGACATCTTCATCATCTGGACCCATGGGAAAGAAACTCTGGAAGAATTCCACCACGATTTCAACAGCTTCCACCCCACCATCAACCTCAGCCTGGACCAGTCTACACGGGAAGTCCACTTCCTAGACACCACGGTGCAAATAAGCGATGGTCACATTAACACCACCCTATACCGAAAACCCACTGACCGCTATGCCTACCTACATGCCTCCAGCTTCCATCCCGGACACACCACACGATCCATTGTCTACAGCCAAGCACTGAGGTACAACCGTATTTGCTCCAACCCCTCTGACAGAGACCAACACCTACAAAATCTTCACCAAGCATTCTCAAAACTACGCTACCCACATGAGGAAATAAGAAAACAGATCAACAGGGCCAGACGTGTACCCAGAAGCCTCCTGCTGCAAGACAAACCGAAGAAAGAAACCAACAGAACTCCTCTGGCCATCACTTACAGTCCTCAGCTAAAACCTCTCCAACGGATCATCAGTGATCTACAACCCATCCTGAACAACGACCCCTCACTTTCACAGGTCTTGGGAGGCAGGCCAGTCCTCGCCAACGGACAACCCGCCAACCTGAAGCATATTCTCACCAGCAACTACACACCGCACCATAATAACTCTAACTCAGGAACCAAGCCATGCAACAAACCCCCGATGCCAACTTTGCCCACATATCTACACCAGGAAAACCATCACAGGACCTAACCAGATCAGCCACACCATCACCGGTTCATTCACCTGCACATCCACCAATGTTATATATGCCATAATATGACAGCAATGCCCCTCTGCTATGTACATCGGTCAAACTGGACAGTCCTTACGCAAAAGGATAAATGGACACAAATCAGATATAAGGAATGGCAATATACAAAAGCCTGTAGGAGAACACTTCAACCTCCCTGGACACACAATAGCAGATTTAAAGGTAGCCATCCTGCAGCAAAAAAACTTCAGGACCAGACTCCAAAGAGAAACTGCAGAGCTTCAGTTCATTTGCAAATTTGACACCATCAGCTCAGGACTAAACAAAGACTATGAATGGCTAGCCAACTACAAAAGCAGTTTCTCCTCCCATGGTGTTCACACCTCAACTGCTAGAAGAGGGCCTCACCCTCCCTGATTAGCTTACCTTGTTATCTCTAGCCTGAATCTTCCCTGCACATTTATATCTGCCTCTGGACATTTCCACTGCTTGCATCCGAAGAAGTGGGTATTGACCCACGAAAGCTTATGCTTCAACACCTCTGTTAGTCTAAAAGGTGCCACAAGACCCTTTGTTGCTTCTGCAGATCCAGACTAACATGGCTACCCCTCTGATACTCCCCCACTTTGTCTCTCTAATATCCTGGGACCCACACGGCCACAACAACCCTTTTTTAATTGTTAATTTAAGACAGCTATGCAAGTCAGCATATAAAAAACACTGTATATATGTACATATATAAAATACTGTAAGTAGAAATAAGAACACTTGAGAAAGTTCAAAAAGAAATCATTTTGAAGTCCAAGGTAAGTATGGTACCAACTCTTGTACTTTATCATGAATCTCACAATGTTTGGTATTTTTCTTAAAGCCTTAGCTTCTGGAGTCAGGTGATTCCATAAGAATCTCAGCTTTAATTAAAAGGAAGGGTGAGATTTTTGTCCTTGTGACTGCAGAGAAAAGCTTGCAAACATTAATTCTAAAAGCTTAAGTAACAGAAGGCAAGGAACTCAAGGTTTATTATTATTTAAAAATCTCATTATTTTGAAGCCAATCTCATGGGGGTTTTTAGGGGGGAAGCTGACTCATGATTTTCAGCACATGGGGTTCGCAAAACTGTAAGTCTCTCCATTTTTGTGACATTTGAAATTTTTTATGGCCTTTAAATACAGGTTATCTTTGAAAAAGATTCAGGTTGGTACACTAAGGGTGAAATTCAGTCCTGTTCAAAGCCAGAACAATAGTGTGACTTAAGTAGACCTTTTGCTGGCCCATTGCATGGGAGTGATTTTCATTCCGTGTTATTAAGTTAGAAATTAGTGCAGTAACTGTTCTTCAAAGACGTGGTCCTGAAATCCTCACTCAGACAAAACTTCCACGGAAGTTAGCAAGAATTTTGACTTGATTATGGGGCCTGGGCCCCAAATCAAGTGTACAGAGTACAAAGTCAAAACATGAAGTGACATTAGATGTATATTATAGTGATTGTTTAGGTATCCATTCAGTAAAAATCCCTGCTCATTTTCAAAAACCATATTAATGGTCTATTAATGGTGTTAACTGGCCTCATTTTACCTTTTTTTTATCATGTAAATTATGGGCCAAGTCAGGCCATCAAGCAGGTGTTTCAATGGCTTTAAAACTGAGAACATGAAATGTCCCTATGTTATTTTAGTAGGAATTTCTCTAGAAGCACAGCGCCACACTGAGAATTTAGCAGGACAGATTTTTTGGTTTATAATTAAAATGACATACTCCTATTACATGCACCTCCATGACTCTTTGGATGAAATATATTAAAACCTATTACATCCTGAACTTGAATTAAGGGATAGTCTAAGGACCAGATTTCCAAAAGAGCTCTGCTCCTGTTTCATCAATGGGAGCTCTTTTGAAACTCCGGTCAAGATGAAACCATTAGGGTTCTCTTTCATTAACAAAGAATTTACAGAATGTAAGGAGTTCTACCATGGAATTTGGTCCCCTAGTGATGCAGAGTACATGGGGCCCTGGTCGTTATATCTTTCATGTATAAGAAAATCAAACTTAGGTATGCAAGAACATAGCTGCTATAGAGATCTTACACTCAGAGCTGAAGTATAAAAAGGGTCTTAGGAACTAGTCTCTCCATATTGATGTGATCTGTTAGCACTTTTTGATACCATTGATCCTCTTCTCCATTTGTATCCCATCTCTGGATGATCGCATATCACAGAGCCCAACTGTCTTCTCTTTGCTGAAGACATAGATGTACCTTTCCGCTTCTGACCTCTCTCCCATTGTCCAAACTAAAATTTTAGCCTTTCTGACATTTCCTTGTGGATATCCAGCCTTCATCTTAAGCTCAACATGAAGAAAGCAGAGCTCCTAATCTTTCCTCCAAGCACTCCTCCTTCCACTATTCTCAGGCCCATGCACAGCTCTTAACCCAAGCATAATCTTTCACTTGGCCGTCTCTCTAGGTCCACACACCCAGGCTGCATTTAACTCTTGCCTCTTCTTTCTGCATAACATCATAAGGGCAAGCCTACACTACAAAATTAAGTCAACCTATGTTATGTCAACGTTCAGCCGCTGTAGTAATTACATTGCTTTTGTGTGCGCAGTGCGCACCCTCACCAGGGGCGCTTGCACCATTTTAACTGTCAGAGTGGGGCATTGTGGGACAGCTTCTGAAAGGTAGTAACAGTCAACATAAGGAATGCAGTGTCTACACTGACACTGTGTTGACCTAACTACATCGACCTAAGTGCTGTACCTCTCATGGAGGTGGAGTTATTAAGTCGGTGTAGTGGGCGAGTTACATTGGTGGGAGCTACATTTTAGTGTAGACACTTACAGAGTTTGGTCTGTAAACGTAAGGC
Organism: Chelydra serpentina; assembly: GCA_037349315.1. Taxonomy (NCBI): domain Eukaryota; kingdom Metazoa; phylum Chordata; order Testudines; family Chelydridae; genus Chelydra; species Chelydra serpentina. The sequence goes on from JBAIAC010000004.1 coordinate 113,148,089, forward strand.
AGCTTACATCGATCTAACTCTGTAGTGTAGACCAGGGCTAAGATAGGGCCTTTCTTCTCTGTCCGAACAGCTAAAAGTCTCCTCCAGGCCCTCACGATCTTGCATCTTGACTACTATAACTTCCTCCTGTCTGGCCTTGACAAATGCAATCTTAGGGTATGTCTACACTTAAAACACTACAGCGGCACAGCTGCAGTGCTGAAGCTGTAGTGCTTCAGTGTAGACACGCTCTACAACAATGGGTGGTGTTCTCCCATCGCTGTAGTTAATCCACTTGCCCAAGAGACAGTAACTAGGTCGACAGAAAAATTCTTCTGTTGAGCTAGCGCTGTCTACACCAGGGGTTAGGTCAGCATGGCTATGTCTCTCAGGAGTATGGATTTTTCACACTCCTGAGAAACGTAGTTAGGACAATATAAGTTTTCAGTGTAGACCAGCCCTTACTTCACTTACATCCATTCAAAATGCTGCTGCAAAGCTCACTATCCTCCAGTGATTAATTTGTAATGAAAGAGGTGCCAGTGCGCAAGCAATTCGGTGCAGGGGCTCAAGAAATTTTTTTGCATTCATAACTGATGCAGCAGGCCTAGTGGTGCCGGGGCTCAGCCCGGGCAAGCCCTGGCACAAATTAAGCACTGCTATTCTCCTATCTTGTTGCTTCAACAACATCACTTCTCTCTTTGCATCCCTCTACTGGCTCCTCCTTCTCCACTGCATTAAACACAAACTGCTTGTCCTCACTTATAAGGCCTTTCACAGCCTATCCCTGCCCTACCTATAATTTCTTATGGAGCATCAAAATATCAGTTCCCACCTTTGTAATGCAAGTGATGCCAGTCTTAATTGCCCATTTGTAAAATTTTCTAACAAACACCTTTGTGTTTTTCTCCCTTTTTACCTCTTGTGCATGGAAGGAGCTCCTGAAAATATCCTCAAAGCCACTGTTACTGTCATTTCAACCCTAACAGCTGATCCTCTTTCAGAATGTTTTGACTTTTCATAAGTACATAGTGCATTACTTATGCCCATGATAAAAAATAATAATGTAACTTTATAGTTATTGGCAAATATTTTATATGGGCATCTGCAGTATTGCTTCTTGGTTAATGGCCAACTAAACCATTAAGAGCAACTAATGGTGTCGAAGAAAAATTTCCTCCAGAGCTACTTTCTAATTGCTAGAAAAGCAAACTAATAATACACTTTGCAGGTTTAGGGCCAGCTCCTCAGCTGGTGCAAATAGATGTAACTCCATTGACTTCAATCACTCTGTACGGATTTACAACAGATGAGGATCTCGCGCATTGATTTCTGGAAAAATAAAAGCTTAGAAATCAACAAACAAAAAGGATGAGCCTTGTCTCGGTGTTCCCATTGATTTTATTTGTATTTTTTAAAGACTTTCAGAAAATCAGATAAAATAAATATCCGCTTACCTGAAATTTTAAAATATGCTCGCTCCTTGCTCATGTTTGATTGGTCTTTGAACACGCTATACCCACACAAGGTTGTATAAAGAATGAAAGAGTACATTTTAAGCACACTCTTTTAAAAATTCTCACCTGAGTCTACCCCCAATTCTGGTGGATCCCTTTTTCCCAGGTAACCCCCATGGCACCAGTGGCCAGATGAAGTGCATTCCCCAGCTGCTCCACATGCAACAGTAGTTACCCCATGCCCGTCCTTGAGATAGCTCATCCCCACAAAAAGCCCTCCATGAAGTCTTGTGAAAGCGGAAATGTGCTGCATGCACAACTCATAATGGCTCTTCTTTATGCTGAATCTCTTCTCAAATTCTCTTCCTTGATTCTCTCTTCACCCAGAATCTCACAGACTTATCCAAGGAGAACACTGATGCAGTACAGAGATTTCACTCCTTTTTCACTATCACTCTCCCCGTCCCCGTCCTCTCAACCCCTCCCCAACTTTCTCTCCACCACCTCGGTCTCGCTCCAACTTGCAGCATCTAACCACTCAGCTGGTCCTCTTGTTCCATCCTCCTACCTGACTGGAGTGCATAGTCCCCAGGTCCACCCACTCTCTGCAGATGGTTTCTATATATCTATGCTGCTCTATGAAACTGCAATAGTTCCATTGTTGTGGGGACCTTATGTGGGCTCTGTGAGATGGGGTGGATTACACCTTAAAAGAGGTATGATATGGTAATTAGATAGTTTGCACTGCACATTAAGAAAATACCAGGTGGATGTGTAAAGCGAACTTTTAAAATAATGTTTTGATTTCAACTGGATAACACACCAATTTAATTTGTTTTGTTTTTCCCCCAAGCCAATACAAATATCAACAGGGTCTTAAATACACCCTATAGTTTCCCAATGTCATGGGTAAGCGAGAGCAGATCAGATTAGGAGTACACCTCCCCACTGCTGGATGTGGTGAATTCCAAATATTTTCCTGCTCTCCTTTGATTGGCACAGTGGAGACGTTGACTAAGAAAGCCAGTAGAACTCTTGCTAGATATTCAGCAAAGTGTACTGTTGTTATTAGACATAGACCTGAGCCACCATGTTCAGATATGGACTTTCCCAACGTTTGGGTCATTTGAATCTAGGATTTTTGTTCAACTTACAAAAGAGATAGGGCCAGTCATAACGTTTGGACCTGGACTCAAACTTTTCCAAAGTTTAGGGATGATCTGATCTAGGGATTTGGTTTAAATCTATCCCAAATTATTATGTACAATTGTCCTTTTGTTTCATACAACAAAGTGGGATTTTGTTTTTGGCTTTTTAGAAATTGTATTCATTGTTTATTCAGTGCCAGTACAAAAGACAAAAGCCATTCTTCTGTTAATAGTTGTGTCATTGCCTCTATAATATTAAAGGAAGATGAATACTTTCTATGCATTTAATGGAAAAATATAAATAGGACTTAAGTTTCATCAAATCTTTGTATGCATTTAACATAGATGATATGCTTCATTCTAAACTTCTGAATACTATTTTGAATTGTGAACAGAAGGAAGAGGTGTTTTTCCCCCAGTGGTGCTTGCCAAATTTTATGGATCAGATGTTTGTTGTACCAAATCAGAAGTACATTGTAAGAGCTGTAGCACAGTGATCGATTATATATATAGGCCCTCATCCAGAAAAGAATGTCACCATGTGCTTAACTTTAACCATGTGAGGGAGCTCCCTGAAGTCAATGGGATTACTCATGAGCTCAATTTAAGTACATGCTTACTTGCTTTGCTGGATCATAGTCATAGTACAGAATATAGAATTATGAGATACCATCAGTGAAATGTGTGTGAATATTTATAGTAAGTTAAGTTAACATACAACTCTCTTCCAGCAGATACGGTAGTCATTTACTATTGTGCCATTCAGTGGCTTCGGCAAACAACCTTCGATCTGAGTGTTCAAGCACTTGATTCTATGCGGAACTTCTAAGAACCTCCGTGCTGTGCTTAGAACCGGTATCAGAATTAGTTCAGAGGTCCCAAGATGAACATTGTAATTATGGTTCATATAAGAACTTTGCTATTTTCTCCAGAATGGGGGGGTTGGGGCTTTGTGAAAATGTCTTACATTTCTTTTCTCTGCTGTCCATTTGACTGATGGCCTTGATGCCGCGACTGCTCCTTCCTCCTCTTCTGATTCGTATCCCTGTATTTCTTCTTCAAACACTGCATCAAACTGGGGCTTTGGCATTAAAGCCGGTCTTCTTATTCTAGCTGTGTGATCCTGCTTGCTTGGGGTTCCCCTCTGACCTGCAAAACCTGACAGTTTATCTCTTCTAGCTAACCGCTCCATCGGAACCATCTCCTGCTGATGACGGTTTGCTCCAAGTGACCCTGCTCGGAGCTGTGGACTGAATATGGTGGAGACCACTGAATCAGAATCACTGCTGTAATCACCTGGACATTAACACAGAAGGGATTGGCATTATTAAAAAAGAGAGAGAGTATTTTATTAAGAACTATTAAAAGAAAATACTTAATATAATAGAGTATTATTCTGAGGTCATAGATGTTACACTGGAGCTGTAGTGCTTGGGGCAATTACTGTAAAATAATGTACCTGTTATTATGAGGGACAATTAAAATAACCTATATTTCTTAAGTAGTGGAGAGAGACAATGGATTTTTGGCAAATAGTGCATCCTGTATTGGGCTTTGTGCTACCCTGAAGCCTTAATAAATGAGCCTACTCTGCTCCATGTTAATAGCTCTCAATGCTGCTATTGTCATATTATCCCATGCAGGAGACTCATTCTTGTAAGCTTTAATGTTCTGCAAGTTATTCAAGCAGATAACCAAACCCATAATTCTGAAGCATTACAAAAAACACAACCTAGGACTGAATGTAACTGATGAGAGGTTTCCAACTGGAAAATGACAGGTCACCTGCAATTAACAGGACCAAAAGAACCAGTTGCACCTGAAGGTTTGGCTTCAGGGCCCTTTGCTTAACCTGGGTGTGTCAGAGGATGAGCCTTTTCCCTGAAGTCAGAGTTCCCTAACCTTATTGGAAACACACTCTTTGGCAGCCAAGGCACTTCTATTCTCTCTGATGCAAAACTTTTGCCGACACAAAGGTGAACTAGCCCTCTTGTCCTAGTTATTTCACTAAGCAAATCTCTGCTCTTTCATTAATTACAGGCCAGCTGAAGGTGTAAAATAAATTAGCCATACCATTACATAATTACTCATTAAAAATACAGGAACCTCCAAATAAACAAAAATACATGAAGGGTTATATAGCAGATTATAATCCTATTGCAATTAAACACACACATAGTTGTCTCAAAGAAAATGAACAATATGAAGAACACTGTCTCATATTTGAAAGAGGACTGGATATAATAAGAGGTGGCCTATATCTGTATCTAGCCAGATGGGATAATCAGTGCTACAAAGTATTAGACATATTGGTCATAGAAATATTTACTTGTGTGAAACAGTTGAAAAATGACCACTATTTTGCAATTTAGTTAATTTGTTTTACCATGCTGCTTTGGATACTCAAGCAACCAAAGCCCCAGATCCTCACATGTATTTAGATGCCAAAGTTCCATGGGCTCTGTCAAAGTGATTAACTTCCTTTGCATCTCGTTGACCCACTGTGTTCTGCTGAAGTTTGTTTTGCCTTCCCTGATTATTACCAGTGGGTAGCACAAGCTTCTGATTATTGTAAACTCCCTGCATAGATTCACTGATTGTATCTTTAAAACTATATGCCCTGGGCTAGATTCTCAGCCCAGCCTCAGCTGCTTTGCACCATTCCTGGGGTACGTTCCAAATTCTCCAATGAAATAACAGGAGATTTGCTAATGGCAGCAATAAGCAAAGGTTAGGTCCTAAGAAAGGGATTGCAATAGATCTTCATAACATAGACTGTTATGCTGAAATATTTAACAGCTTTTAGCAGGACTGATATCCCTTGACCCATAAATCCTGTAAGTTACCACCTCTTGTTCTATATCTCTAGTTCGGAAATCTCTTTGGAAATAAATAACTTTGAAGGTTTTGGCTGGGTTCTTATCAAGGGTTCCATACTGTGTTATGCACCCCATATATGCACAACCTGAAGTGGGTAGTTTGCTTACACTGATCACAAACGCTTTCTTTTGTTTCAATAGGAAAAAAGAAATGGAACAGAGTAAATCATTTTGCACATGCAGGAAACAAGCAACATTTGGCTTTTCACCATTTTTCTACAAAGGTGATTAAAAAACCAGTGTCATTCACTGCCAGATTTTTAATTTTGCCATTTTCAACAGCCTAGACATGTGTTTCATGAGTTCATATGTAAACAAAAGCAGAAAGGTGTCTAGTGGCGCATGATCTAATGGGTCAGACAATGGACGGAGAGTTAAGAGACCTGGGTTCCATACCTAGCTCTGACACTGGCTGGCTGAGTGACCTTGACAAGTCACATCACTGCTCTTGACCTCTGTTTCTCCTCCCACCCAGTATAGGTCTTGTCTACTTTGATTGTAAACTGTTTACAGTAGGACTGCATCTTACTATGTGTATGTAGAGTACATAGCAGAAGAGAGCCTGATTTGCTACTGTCATATCAAGAAGAAGAAGAAAATGTGTATCACAGTGAGGATGAGGGAAGAAACAATAGACACTTTGGGACAGATTGTGTCTGAACCCCCAGGTGTCTTCCTGGCTCTCGAGGCAAATACAATGGACTCTGGGAAATATAAGGGGAGCCAAAAGACAGTCTAGTTTTCCATCATTTAGGGAACAAAGGGAACAGTGCCCTATACGTTTCCAAAGGTTGGATCCTCTGGCCTGGAGGGCTATAGATGTTGGTAACTTGACGAAAGTGAAAAAACTATTTAGGCAAAAATTGTCACTTGCTAAAATTCAGGTTTAGTCACTAGAAAATGTGTTATGTTTTTGTTTTGTTTGTCACCTCACCTGTCTCTCTTTCTCCTGCTTAGTATTATTTAAATCTTTGTTGTTTATTAATAAACTTATTCTTATTCTTGTATCAACCATCTTATATAAACTATAAACCATCTCAGTGCTATTATATTGAAGTAAAGAGCGAGCCAGCAGGCTGGTCCTGTGAGAGGGACTAGACACTGCAGAGATGTGTCTGGGGAACTTGAGAACTGGGATTCACTGATTGTTACCTTGCAAGGCAAGGATCAGACTGGCAGAAGTTTGCTGGGTAGACTGGTGTGGCAAGGACCTGACCCACAGTCTAAACTCCAGCAAAACGCTCCCTTGCTGAGGCAAAGGGGTAACACAGTGGCTTATTGGTTCTGGGTCTCCTGAGCAGATGACCACAGTTGGTGCCATGTAAACACCGTGGAGAGACAGATAGGTGAAGGGGGTGTGACGCATTTAAAGAAACTTTGGATTTCTTAGGAGATACTGTTGTAAAATTCATGGAGCAAATTCTCGGTTTTCCACTGTATCCTTTTGGAGTGGTATGCAGAGTAACGTGTATTTGTTACCTGTAGAAGCATCATGCCTTGCTTTTCGTCTAGCTGGATTATGAGTACCATGTGGTAAAGAGAGGAAACGCACATTTTTGGTGCTAGCCTGTGTGCAAAGACAGAAAAGCATACAGTACATTTAATTGTGCCGGCCTGGATTCAGGAGCAGAACCAGTTCCACATGCAGGACATTCCAAGCTGTGTCTTTCCACTGTTTAAACTATATGGACCAAATTCAGTCTGAGATTAATGGGGGCAAGTTCCCAAGGAAGACTCTGGATGTAATTCAATGAAAAGACAGTATAACAATAGAGGCACTGTTTTGGCATTCAATGATGGGCCAACCAATGTAATTTACACACCGGGGGACTGGAAATCTGGGTTGTTATGAGAATAGCAACCAGCAGCAGGATGGAAATAAAGGATAGTGGTTATTTGGGCTTTGCTGCATTATGTGCCACACCTACACAGATGTACTACATCAGTGTGAAACCAGTGTAAGTGGGTTTACACTTACACCTTCCACACCCTCAGAGCCTGACTCTGAACCCATTTACACTGGGTTTATACCAGCTGAAGTCAATGGAAAGACTCCCATTGAATTAAAAGGACTTTGCTTTAGTCCCTAGGTGTGTGTTTCACTTGTTTTGTACCCACAGTGAACGGCAAAGTTAGTGCAAGTTACAGTGCTTTACCTCTTACAACCAATTAAACTGTGTTCTGACTAGCATACAGGTGACATGTCATTGTCATTACTGTTCACATAATTGCTGAATATGGCCCATTGTTTCCAGGTGCTTTCCTCTTCCAATGCTCTGTGGGAAATATTCATTTCATTATTGCAAAAGCAAATTAAAATTGGCTTGGGTTTGTATGTCCAGAGACAGGCAGGTATTTTCATGCCCTGATCACATGAATTGTAGCTTGCATAACAGTTACCGGTTTCCCCCAAGGTAAGCTGTTTCCTTTCCTGACACTCTGCCTCAGGCTGTTCTGGCGACGGATGAGAATTTCTTTGGTTTGTTTCTCGCTTGTTTCTGTTGGCAGGTTGTGTCTGTTATACGACGGGGTCTGAAATAGGAAATACATGTATTTGACTCTCTTCCCTATGCACACTTGCCGCATTGGCGCAAGCAGCACAGTCCAGTCAAGCATGCGACTGGGAGCAGCAAAGAACTGGCTCTGCCACAGGCTCACTGTGAGATCTTGCACAACTTCTCTGAGACAGATCCTGGCCTTCAGTATGGCCCCCTTGTAGCACTCCAGTCCTGCCCTACCTGTGCAGCTGTGATTTGAATTCCCTGGTGTGGAGAAAACCCAACGTGGTTTTCACCCCAGCAAAGCCAGCTCTATATTATCCTTACCCACATGCCACATCCTACAGAGCTGAGGCCGGGCCCAGGAGGAAAGGATTGCATAAACTGGAGGACCCTTAGGAATTAAGGAAGTGCAAAGGGGGCACCTTTGTTTCCCACTCAGTTCCTGCACCAGATAGATCTCAGTCAGAACCAAGGACTGACCCCTTTCTTTCTTAGGCCTGGTCTACACTAGAAAGGCAGCACAACCTGGCATTGTGTGTCCTACTGACAAGTTTCCATTTAGCCAGCAGTTATTTCCCATCTCTGAGCAGCATACATCTTCTGCCAGATTAGTTCTATCAGTGCCATGCAAGGGTGGATGCACATGTGTCCACACTGGGAGAAGCTATAATGCCACAATGCAACACTACCTTCAGCAGTGTCTGGTAAAAGTTTAGTCACTGGGCCTGATCCTCTATTATCTTGGGTCCCCATTTACACCTATCCAAAGTGAGTATAGGGTGGATGTTCAACTCTTTGGGCCTAATTCTCAGCTACCCTGAGGCTGCTTTACGCCACGCTGACATTGGAAAAGAGTCTTAAAGTGGGCATTAGTTTAATGTACACTCACTTTAAGGCTCTTTAACACTGCCAGAGTGGTATAAAGTGGCTTTAGTGTAAATGAGAATCAGGCCCTTCCATTCTAATTTGACAGAGATTTACACTCACTGTGCACTGGTGAATATGGCTGCAAATGGTGAAAGGGTGTAGAGAATCTGGCCCTCAAGCTGTGACATGAGAGTAATAGTTATCTACCTCATAGGGGTGTCTTGAGGGGAAATTCACTGATTTTTGTACAGCAGTTTGAAGACTTAGGGCCTGATCTCAATCCCACTTATACTGGGTTCACGCTGATGCAATTCCAGTGAGATTCCAGAGCATAGTTAGGCCCTCAACGTTCAAGATAAGGGGGAAGTGGTATTATTAAAATCCTTCATTTCCAAGAGAAGATACGGTTTCAAATACCACATAGCTTGCTATAGTGCACTAGTAGATCTTAAGGTAACTGATTTTGCAGACACAGGCTTCACATCAGTAATGTATAGGACAGACGCAAATGGAACTTGCTTGTAAGATAAGAAATATCTTTCATAAGGACAATTGGCCACACTTCAGACAATTTTAAAGAAGATTATAACATGAGCAATGACCTGTTATAAAATGATCATTCTTCAGCCCTGCATATGTTACATTAGTTGATCAGTATAATTTGTTACCCAAGTGTACCTGCTAGCACGCTTTGCCATAGGAGAGCATGACAGTGCTCCGCATTATGCTTGGTTAGTTAGTGATGCATTGGACTGGACTACACTGATTTGCACCTTTGACCAGCATCACACTATATTTTTACAGGATACCAAAGTCATGTCCATTTTTTTCAAAATAAATCCTTGCTGAGGCCCAGCTCAGAGCCAGCTCATGGAAAAGCTTACAAGAGGAGGCTTGGGGTGGGAGGAAGTTCTTCCCCTATCATCATATCATGAGGGCAGGGTTTGCCTCCCACACAGAACAAGCCATGAGACCTGGCTTGTCCCCCAAATCTGGCAAATCTCCATAAGTCCTGTGCCTCCACAACAGCGCTGGCCCCTAATGGCCCCGCTGCTCCTTCACAGGTCAGGGCCATTGAGATTAGAATATCAGTTTTGAACCTACTCTGCAGATGGTTTGCTTTAAAAAACGTAACTGCTGCACATGTTCAGGTAACTACCATTACTCCTAAATTCCATATCAGCTCCATCTCCTCAGTTGCCATGGGAATACTCTACAGTCTGCTGCTGCCGTCACAGGTCACAGCTTGTGTGTGACTAGAGAGAGAGGAGCGGGGGGGCTTGGAAAGTTAAACTAGATAAACTAGGTGTTGGGCAATATTAGAAAGGAGAACATTCCTGAGTCACTGAGATCTTTACAGTTAGGGAAGCCTGACCTCTAGAGCTAGTTTCTGGATTTTCTTGTCCAGTTACATTGCAGATCAGACATCAGGATGAAAAGCTAGAAGCCAAACTCCCTTTTACTTTTTGTACTGTGGGATGTGAGTGCAATGGGCCAGATCCTGAGCTGATGTAAATCAGAGCACCTCTATTGCAATCCAATTGACACCAGCTGAGGACCTGGCTCAGTATTTCCCATTAACACAATTGCATGGTTCAGCTGAGAAGAACAATACTACCTTTGCAGCTACCATTGGCTGTTGCTATGATAGTGAGGAGGGCAAACATGATCTTTTGATCTACGAGTACAGAGCTTTGTTATGATAGTCGCTTACACACCCTTTGTCGTACTTGATACAGACTATGTGCCAGCATATCCCGCATGGACTCCACCTCTTCAGGGGAAAGCCTATGCGTTCTTTGATTTCTATAGCTCCTGTAAATAGAAGGGAAAGGTAAACATTCTACTAATTTGTACAAATCTCACAAGAATTATCTTTCCTATAAAATTATATATTTTCTTATGTTATTATTACTAGAGCACTGCAAGTGTGAATGGCAATTTTCTAACGAATGATACTAAGGAATCAACGAAAGCTAAAAGAAAAAACTTCCTAGGTTTTTTTTAAATTTTTGCTCTTTGCATCATCTTTTCAAGAAAGAACATAAGAATGGCCATACTGGGTCAGACCAAAGGTCCAGCTAGACCAGTATCCTGTCTTCCGACAGTGGCCAATGCCAGGTGCCCCAGAGGGAATAAACAGAACTGATAATCATCAAGTGATCCATCCATCCCCTGTTGCCCATTCCCAGCTTCTCGCAGAGGCTAGGGACACCATCCCTGCCCATCCTGGCTAATAGCCATTGATGGACTGATCCTCCATTGTCTAGTTCTTTTTTGAACCCTCTTATAGTCTTGGTCTTCACAACATCCTCTGACAAGGAGTTCCACAGATTGACTCTATGTTGTGTGAAAAAATACTTCCTTTTGTTTGTTTTAAGTCTGCTGCCTATTAATTTCATTTGGTGACCCCTAGTTCTTGTGTTATGAGAAGGAGTAAATAACACTTCCTTATTTACTTTCTCCACACCAGTCATGATTTTATAGACCTCTATCAGATCCCCTTAGTCGTCTCTCTTCCAAGCTGAAAAGTCCCAGTCTGATTAATCACTCCGCATATGGAAGCTGTTCCATATCCCTGATCATTTTTGTTGCCCTTTTCTGTACCTTTTCCAATTCTATCTTTTTTGAGATGGGGCGACCACATCTGCACACAGTATTCAAGATGTGAACGTACCATTGATTTATATAGAGGCGATATGATCTTTTCTGTCTTATTATCTATCCCTTTCTTAATGAGTCCCAACATTCTGTTCGCTTTTTTTCCTGCTGCTGCACATTGAGTGGATGTTTTCAGAGCTATCCACAATGACTCCAAGATCTCTTTCTTGAGTGGTAACAGTTAATTTAGACCCCACCATTTTATATGTATAGTTGGGATTATGTTTTCCAATGTGCATTACTTTGCATTATCAACATTGAATTTCATCTACCATTTTGTTGCCCAGTCACCCAGTTTTGAGAGATCCTTTTGTAGTTCTTCTCAGTCTGCCTGGGATTTAACTATCTTGAGTAGTTTTGTATCATCTGCAAATTTTGCCACCTCACTGTTTACCCCTTTTTCCAGATCATTTATTAATATGTTGAATAGGACTGGGCCCACTACAGACCCCTGGGGGACACCACTATTTACCTCTCTCAATTCTGAAAACTGACCATTTATTCCTACCCTTTGTTTCCTATCTTTTAACCAGTTACCAATCCATAAGAGGACCTTCCCTGTTATCCCATGACAGCTTACCTTGCTTAAGAGCCTTTGGTGAAGGACCTTGTCAAAGGGCTTTCTGAAAATCTAAGTACAGAGTATCCACTGGATCCTTCTCCACATGCTTGTTGACCCCCCTCAAAGAATTCTAGTAGATTGGTGAGGCATGATTTCCATTTACAAAAACCATGTTGACTCTTCCCCCAACAAATTATGTTCATCTATGTGTCTGACAATTTTGTTCTTTGTTTGCCCGGTTGAAAACAACTAAAACATCTAGTAACATATTGTGAAGAAACAATAAGCTGCCATTCAGTTTACAATATAAGCCAACCTTTTCTTTGTAAGTGTTAACAAGGAAAGTCACCTTCCACACAGTAGGGTCTTGAAAGAAAAGTGTTAAATCAGTGATTGGGGGCGGGGGGGGGGGGGGGGGCTTGGGCAAAAAAAGGTCCATATATTTAAGGGACCTTTTGGACAGAGTTTCTTTTATACCTTTTCCTTTCTTTGTTCAACACAAACATCTTCCAGTCTCTGAGACCTTGATGTTGTACTGGCTTTAACAACTTTCTGCCAGTGCAAGTGGAAGGGGAGCATCATGCTCTTAATCCAAAGGAAAGCAAGAGATAGGAAGGACAGTCCCCTAGAACCAGAGAAAGTTTGGGATTTGCCAAGGGGAATGTCACAGCCCAGGAAACTTGGCTGGCAGGTCTAGGGTTAGGGTTAGGGTATAGTCGTCATGACAAATCCCAAGGTGAGGTGGCCTCCTTGCAGACAGAGCACAACCCAAACCGATCTCTGGCTAGGTGCTTAAGGTGATCAGGCTAGTTTTCAGTTTTTATTTATCACTGACAATCTTATCGTGCCATCAAGGTTTTTGACACCCATGTGATTGTGGCTGAGTAGCAGCATTCCTTGATATGCACCCCTTTGAATTGTTGGTCTTCCATTCCAATAATACATCCCTACCCAAGAAAGCTGCCAAAACCAAACCAGTGCTGATGGAGGTGGTTGCTGGGTTCGGCTGTGAATATCCTCATTTCTGATCTTGTCCTACCATTTGATATGGAGCAGCTGACAAATATGACAAAAATCAAAACTATCAATCCGGTGTTCTTCAGCCTTCCTGGGTGCTCATATTTCACTTCTGTACAATAGAGCTAGTATAACTGTGATACTATAGATCTGCAGCTTCATAGCAAGCTGGATGTCATGATGGATACTGTGCCCTCACTCAACTTAAGCTGAAAGAAAGTGCCTAAGGCAATAACTCTTCCATTTTTATGAATTAGCATAAAAGGTGTTTACAGTCATTTGTAACTATCTGTCCTTCTTGCTAAAGAAACGATGGAAGCTGGTTGATCTGAAATGCTAACTAGATTTGCCAGGTCAGCCTCTGTGAGAGCTTACTCAAATACCAAAGAGGAGAAGGGGAATAAAGGGCATGACCATCGTGGGTGAACCATAGTCAAAGTTCACTTCATTGTTCCCACTTGTTTTCTTTTCCTTTGCTTCCTTTCATATTTATTTGTCCATCTTTCCCCTCATATTAAGTGATGTAATTGTGGTAAATGGTTTGATTAAAGGAGGGTTTCCTTTAATTACATTCTGAAAGGATTGTGCTTTCAGTTTCCCTTACATTAGCGAAAGAATACAGCCTTTAATATCAAAAAGAAGATGTGTCTGGAGTAAACTAAAAACTGTTATATGATTCATGACTTGGGCCAGAGCACTGATGTTCAGATATGGATTAGTTTAGGCTAGGCTAGGGCTTGGGGTTCAGGTTCAGTGCAGAATCCAGGCTAAGGTATGGTGGCCGTATGATGGTCAATTACAGCTAATTTCACAAAATTGCCACTATTCATTGCAATTGCAAAATTCCCACCTTCTTCAAAGCACAATCAGAAAATAGGCCTTATCTAGTTTTGCATCCAACCTGAAACCAAAGCCAGAGGGATAGGTTTGAGTTTAGGCATTTGAATCTGAACACTGCCAAAATTCAAATGTGTTAAAGATCCAAAGTGCTGGTTTTGGCCCATCTCTAGGAAATGCCCAGTTGTTGAGATCAACCTTTGTCTGTATGTAGTGATTAAAAGCACATCACAGGTGAAAAATGCCAAGTTAGAAAAGGAACAAGTCAGCCATAAAAAAAAGCAACATTTATAGAAAAAGCCACATTTTTTTAAAAGTAACCATTTAAATAGTCTAGTTTAATAAATAAATAAATAAGACACATTTAGCCTGGCCCCCTGTCTTGGGACTTATCAATGCACACATTAGATCTCTAAATTGGGGAGATGGGCCAGTGACTTGTGGCTTGTTCCAGTGACCATTTAAATTGCTAATGGTTTTTTGAAGTGGCTGCTTTTAAACTCTCTGCGGACCACTGACAAGTGATCCACACACCACCAATGGTCCATGAAACACAGTTCGACAACTGAAGTTTTACGCAGTACAATTACCTCATGGTTGATGCCACAAAGAGTAACTGCTTCTTTACCCCCTTCTTGTCCAGGCCTGCCCTCCCTAAACCTATGGAACCAGAAGCCTGTGGTGCACCCGCAGTGGGATTTTATATCACAGAATTGGGGAAAGGGTTGGGGAAAGTATAGAGAAGAATGGTATCGTGTAGAGATCACTTCATCCTGCTACTTTCCCCACTCCAGATCGACCCAGTCTGGCTCCCCTCTGCATGCATATGGAACATCGGGCCTTAAATCATCTGAGTGCTTGTTATCGTTTCGCTCTTTAGGTGACTCAGATAAAATACCCTCAGTTTCAGCTGAACTGAAACAGTAACAGAACAAACAAAATGAAGATTATCTGTATCGTTCTAAAGCACAAATAAAAAGCATACTCTTTGCATGGGATTAGCCATTAACCTGCCATGCTGATAACAGCGAGCCTACCTGGGGAATGGAGAAAAGGTTACATTTTCCATTTAATAAGCACTCCCTTTATTTCATGTTTCACAATATACAATATATTTCAAAACCTGCTTTCAGCTAAAACAAGTTTGACTTGTTACCACCCCCATAAAATCATCTTTATTAAAATTCTCTCTCTGATGCTTATTGAAACTTCCTGCATTTTACTTGCAGAGTCCAGTCCAGGTGTTTTATTTGCAAAAACATTACTAAGATTATATCATTCTGGATGCATAGCAATTGGCTATAACTCTGTTTGGCAAAAAAAAAATCTATTTTGATCATGAATGAACTCAAAATACTGTCCATATTTGTTCTAAAAAAAAATAATAGAGCTGGTTAAAAAATAAAAACCAAATTGCCAAAAAATCCTTATCCGATTTTTCCCCCATTTTTTGTTACATTTTGAACTTTCCGTACTCTCCATCCAGTTCTACTAAGAAGAAAGTAGCATCCTAGTAGGATAGCACTAGTGTAATAATGTCACTGGCAATGAAAACACTCAGTCTGATTCTGAGCCTGCTTACACCAGCGTACATCAAGACTATCTCCCCTGATGTCCAAAGAGTCACAGCAGTGTGAAACCAGCAAAAGTGAGCTCAGAAACAAGCCCATCCTGTTTTTCTTATGATTATATTTAAGGTCTATTGTCTAAAATACAGCCATAGAAATGTGGTATCTACAGCATCTGCTTGGATGTGCTTTGTCTTTTGAAATCCCTATTTCTAAGGCTTATGTTCTCTAAGCCAGTATAACTAAGTGCTATATTTTATCTCAGATATAGATGCTTTGTTACACAGTCAATGGGCAAATACTTAATGCATAGTCCACCTGTAGGAATCCCACTGACATGAATGGAAGTTCTGAGCCTGGAGCGAATCCAGAAGGCTCAGCTGAGATCTGCCCTGATTACCACAGAGAAGATTTCTTCCCCTTGTCTCTAAAGCGTGAAAACCCCAGATAGCAATGATATGCCTGTGCAACTGATCAAAAGGGCTGATGAGAAATGTATCTTATTATTATCGTATTGCAAATGTGGCTTTATATTAAATGCAACAGAATTTCATTCCAACCGCCCCACTCCCCAGTTTCCAGGATTATTTATTTAGAACCAGATTTTGCCACTCTCGCTCACATTGAATAGTGCCTTACACTACAAGCAGTTTCTCTGAAATCAATGGGATTACTCACTGTGATATCCTGATCTTCAGTAGCCCCTTTCTCCTCAAGCAGTCCCACTGGCTGCTTAAAAAGTAAGGGACTATTTACTGTGAGTAAAAAGTATCAGAATCTGGCCCAGAGTAAGATCTAATTCCACCTGAGTAAACTATTTATTCTAGAATGATATTTTTCATCCTACAAATTCAGTTCAGGAGTAAATTTATAAAACTACATGAAATTGGTTGGTCTTATTTTTTTAAAGAAAGTAAATAATGTTGTTTGCTTGTCACAACTTTTCTTTCAAACTTCTTATTTGTATTCTCCACATGCAGCTCAGAAATATTTCTGACAGACAGTAAAAGGAAAATCCACAGAGATCATGACCATATGCTTCCTTTAATGTTATCCTCTCAACGAAAAAAAAAAAGATTTAGAAAAAATTTGACCAGCTCTTAAATTACACAATGATACAAGAATTCAAAACAAATAAGTGAATTTTTACATGATCAAGATAAACAGTTTAAAGAGTGGCCCTGGTAAGGTAACTTTTTTCTTAGGTTAGATCTCTCAAACACTCCCATGCACATACTTACCTGTGTGCAGTCACATTGAGGTCAGTGGGTCTGTGCATAAGAATAATTATGTTCATTGGAGTGAAAGTTTCCATGATTCAGTTCTTTATATTTTATAAGGTTTTATCCAGAATTCAGTTCTACTGATCTCAACAAAGGGACTGTGTGGCACTGAGGATGTTTGCCCCATTGATTTCTATAGGGATTGTGTTTGTTTTTCACCAAGTCTGTTTCACATAGCCTTCCATTGCCTTTACATTGGCTCCTCTGTTTAGAGAAGAGGGGCAGACTCAGACCTTCCATGTATCTCTGGGGGCTGGTTCAGCGTGCTGGAGGGAGCAGTTCCCAGCATATGGGACAATCCCAGCAATGAAACAATTAGCCCACTCCCGCTGTACAGCAGAAAGCTCTCCCTTGGGCACCCACTAACAAAGGCCTTTGGCTAATTGGCACTATTTAGCCTGTTAGTTAAGAAAATTAGAGATGAGCAATAGGGTAAAGTAAAGAAACTAACCCCACCCTTCCCCAGTCTGTCAAACCAAACATTTTTGGAGGTTCAGAAAGCATGTTTCATTATTTTTTGGTCTCTCTCTGCACCTGAAACTCCTGGGGGAATTCTTCGCACCTGCACAATGCAGAATTTTGTAGAAATTAATGCTGTGCGTGCAGAATTTCCTTCCCCCCACAAAAATGTGCTGCAGTAGTGCTAGCCGCCACTAGGGGCCACTGGAATTGGCAGATCCTAGCTTGCACATAGAAGACCCAGCTGGAGGACAGGGAGGTATCTACAGGGTTCCTGGCAGCTGCAGTTCCCAGCATGCCCTGAGGGAAGGAGAAGGCGGTGCGCAGGAATCTCCGAGCAAGCCTGGGACCGAGCATCAGGCTGTTTCTCCCTCTTGATCCCTGGGCTCTGGGAGATGGGGAAGGAGGAAGATGAGTGTCTGGACAAGGGGGGGCACAGCTGGGCTCTGGGGGGAAGGGTGTGCAGGTATCTGGGCTGGGGGGGCCCACAGCTGGGCTCTGGGGGGAGTATCTGAGTTGGAGGGGCCCTGCGATTGGGCTCTGGGGAGAGGGGGTTTGAGCATATTGTCTGGGGGGCCCCCGCAGTAGGACTCCGGGGAGAGGGGTTGCAGGTGTCTGGCCCTCCCAGCTAGGCTCTGGCAGGGGGGGAAAGGGGCAGAAAAACAGCAACTGGGTTGTCATAACAATTTCTTTAACTCTTTACTCCTGGGGGAATTTTGTGTGTATCTGTATTGTTACAAACATACTTACTGACCAGTATTTTGAAATAAATTACCAAAATAATTGAAACTGGCGTGATTCTGTAGTCTTATTTTGATAAATAAAATCAGCAGAATTTTAAAATATTGTGCGCATAATTTTTAATTCTTTTGGCACAGAATTCCCCTGGATTAACCTGAGTTCTGGCCAAGACTGGAAGCTGAAGTACCAACATACTACAAGAAAGCCTGTCCTTATGGCATTCTGACCCAGTCTGAAGTAGCAATCTTACAAGAGAGCCTGGTCTCATGAGAGCTATACCCAAATTTACAGATCCCAGAATTCTGGTTACTAATCTGAACTGAGGGCCAGACAAACCAGTACGCTCCAGTCCTTTGTGTCGCTCTTTCAACACAAAGCAGCCACAAACCAGAATTTACTGGTTGGTTAAATGAAGCACATGGCCGCTTTGCATCACTGGAGCAGTGCAAAGCAATCAGCGAGTACCACTGCGTCTAGACCTGAATCTCCAGGCCTTTGCAGGCTTGCCTGTTGCTGCTGAAAAACATGGGTAAAGAGACAGTCTTTTCCCCCTTTGTAAACTCAGAACCATCGCTGAACATTTCCTTTCCTATGTAACATGTCAAGGTCCCAGCACCTAACAGTTATTCCTCCCCTCCCAGTACCTTGTTCTTGTCACATTTCTTTTAAAGTCCTTGTCTCCCTCAGCTATTTCTTCATATCCCCCCCCATCCCCCTTCCTCCCTCTCTCCCGTTTGGTAAGTGGTAATGAAGCTGACACTTACTGGAGAGAAGCTGTCGATGCCGCTGAACTTATCATCCCACTCTCTGCCAACTCAATGGCCTGTTTGATTTCCATCTTCTTGTACAGAGATACAATGCTGGATTTGGGCTGGTTCTCCCGGATCAGGATTTTCTTTAGATATTTAGTGTCAAACTTTTTAAATCTATGAAACAGAAATGAAAAGCAAATGTAAAAAGGAGAGGAGTCTATCTTCCTCTCTGACAACATCCATCAAATATATATATAATTGCAGGTCAGAAACTGAATCCAAATTGTAGGCACCCGTGGCCCGCTGAAGGACCAGTGAACAGAAACATGTTGGAGAACAAAGGGCATGGCCTACTGGTCTACAGAGGTGACAAATCTGCTATACAAAAGAAAGAAACAAGCTGCAATCATGGCAAAAAGAAGGGTTTTGGGGGGTGAGTGTTAGCGTATAGCATCGCCACAATTGTACGAAAAGGAAAAAGGGGCCAGTCTTTCATGCTTTTGTACAAATGTTGTATTCTAATAAGGCATAACAGCAGCAGCTGCACTTACAGCAACGCTGGCCTATTCAGCCAGACACCAATAATGTTCTAAATGGCCCAGTAGTTAGGTCCCATTATGTTGCTGATCATTTTAAAACCTGACAATTAGGGGAAAATATATATGTCCTAATATTCTGAATGCCAGAGAAATTGAATGGACTACAAAATGATGTCTGTATGCACGCTGCATATTATAATATATCACTAATGTACTGCATACACAAGTTTGAATGTGTGTGTGTGTGTGTTGAGGCATGTATTGGCTTTCAGGCATTAGCTTAACAAAACAGCAGCAGCTCTTCTTTTAATTTTTTTTCTATGGGGCAGTTTGCTATGGCAGAGAAATGTGCTTTAGAGTGTTATGAAAAGCAATACAGAGTTGATACAATTTCTTATAATAAGGAACTGTTTTTAATATTTGTTGCTATAACAGAAGACTGTACGTAGCTCTGCTTTGTTCTGTGAACAAAGATGCTCTGCAGAGCTCTCTAGTCCACAGGAAGTTACCCTGAGTGTCGATTAACCAAGGTAATCAATTCTTAAAGCATTATTACTTATTCTTAATGCAAGGAATACCTTCATTTTTATATGACTCTCATATAAATATTTTCTTATGATGTGTTTTAGCCTTTACCTTGACTGAAACAGGAACTTACTAGTAGTATTCATAGACTCCTCCTATCAGGTCTATTGGGTGGATCTGAGAGAAGTGACAGAAATGCAACTTATCTCAGTTGCAATGCCTTCAGCTGTGTCTGTGGCTTCAAATAGGGAATTCTATATCCTATGCACCATTGTTATCCTCAGTAGATTCTCTGGAAGGCCATTTTTAGCCCATTACGTATGAATTCTATAGTTCATAAATTTATTTAAATGAAGGCCATCTCTCAGGCAGAAAAGATATTCCACCCCCTAAAGGCTTGTGTTACTGCTATACAGCAACCAACTGAGCTTGCAGAGATATTGAGCAGACTGATGATCATATGTATATCTCCACATACAGATCTGATAATGTAAAGGTTACCAATCAAATGGCAATTTAGAACATCAAGTCAACATCATAATTTGTCTCATCTACCCACTGAAGCTATAATGCTGCTTTCATATAATTCCTTTATTAAGTTAATACAAACATCACTTGTATGCTCTCTCCTAGATACAGAAGGCAGTATAATTCTGAGACCAGGAAAAAATTACTATTTATTACTTTATTATGAACTTATCTACATTGTCCTATATGTTTGCACTGTGATTTACATTCAAATACAATGACAGGTCCATGCCTCAAGCAGCTTGCAATGTAAAGGGCCACTTTGAAGAATGATAGGCTTACATTTAGGCCTTGTTTGCAGGCTTTCGCGTGCATGGCATGAGTGTGCATGTCATGCTCCCCCTTTATCATGCTTATCTGCTCCTAGCTTTTGAGGAGGCACAGCAGTGAAACATATATGAATGTTGCGCTCCAAAAGATGATGATTACTCAAGAGCTCAGGTTATATTTTAGAACAGGATATGGTGCATACCCCTAAGATTTTCATTCTAATCGCACCTTCTGAGAGCACAAAGTGGATTTCCTACTGTATTTACCTTTGAATAGCTCAATATGTCACAGCTCAATTACTTTATTATACCAGACAGTAATAAAACATTCTTACTTGTCTCTCAGTTGATAGTGACTCCAATGCCCACATATATCTTCAATTCCAGCCTTCAAGTGATCCATCATCTAGAGAAGAAAATACAACAAACCAATGGTCATAACATGAAATCAATGTCAAAACAATTCTTAGGGAATCGAAGATCAGATTCTAAGGAATTTAGACACTGATTCAAATTAAACAACTCTTAGAAAATCTAAAATTTTATAAAAATCCAGACAAGCTTCCCAATATGCCAATGTCTCTGATCTTTTAATTTTTCAGTAAGATTGTCTGATCTATATAAGCGACAAAGGGTCCTGTGGCACCTTATAGACTAACAGAGGTATTGTTAGTCTATAAGGTGCCACAGGACCCTTTGTCGCTTCTGCAGATCCAGACTAACACGGCTACCCCTCTGATACTTGATCTATATAAGTAAATCTGCTACTAATTACCAGAATTTTCAGGCACCTTGATGTTTTTTTAGCACAGTAAGGTGGGAACTCAGGAGAAAGAGCTTTAAAATGTCCAGTTATGACAGCCAAATTACTATAAGTAATACTATTTTAGATAAAATCATATCTGGCTTCAATATAAAGAAAAAAGCACTGAGATTAATTTCAGGTCAAATTAAAGTTAGCTGCTAACTTCTACATATGTGTTTAACTTTATACATATAGTAGTCCCATTAATTTGAGTGGGACTATTCATGGGCAAACTTAACCACATGTTTAAGTGTTTTGTACAGTTTTGTTAAGCTAGTTTAACAACCTTCCCTCTATCCTACCTGTACGTATTATGGGATGTAAAGATAAAGTAAAATGTTTCAGAAGAAAATAAATCATCGTCCAAAATGACTCAGAGTCTTTCAAAATGAATCCTGAGGTTTTATTCATTTTTAATCAGCAAAACAGAGCATCCTAATTTAAAACTTTTCTGGTTTTAGTATGCACTCAAGCTGGTCAAAAGATGGTAGTGGAATGAACCACATCTCTGATCCATTGTTGCTTGACATAGTATGAGCAGCAGTGGAGACAACGACGGTGCCTAACTGCAGATTCAGGAGACTGACTGCCTCATTTTACACTCAGTTCACATTTGGAAATCATTCTCCTCAAGCATAAGGACAAGAAACATTTTAATGAGAGCTTAGATTTTGCAGAAGTTGGTGGTGTGACAGTGTCCCCATAAAACTTTATGGGGAGATGCTTATAACTATATATGTGTAACTGGGATATGTTTTATGCTACATGTGCCATGTAACATATCTCTGTTATTTCGAGTCTGGCAAGATCCAGTTTTACCGTGGCTTCACTTACCGACATCTTATTGCTGTCTAGTGCTGGGCCACGCCCCTCTGCAGTTCACTGAAACTGGACTGCACTCAGATCAGGAGCTCTTCAGTTAAGAGACTTTCCCAGCTTCCCTGATCTTCACTCTAACTTATTTGATTTCCTTTTCTGTCCCTACTTCCCTTACCCGAAATAAGCAAACAGAAAATAACAAACCAGTAACCACTTTGTCTGTTTTCCAGCCACCACACTTAAAACTCACTTAAAATCACTACCAGTACGTCAAAGCAATCAGCTGTGCACAGCTCCTGCTCGACTACGCACAGTTACACATATATAGTTATAAGCATCTCCCCATAAAGTTTTATGGGGACACTGTCACAGGTGGCACTTGCTGGGAAAGATGCTGACTCACTATGGGTGTGCCTACACTTCCATCAGAGGTGTGACTGCAGCACATGTAGACATAATCTGAGCTAGCTTTGACCTAACCTTGCTGGAATAACCATAGCAGTGAAGCCGCAACAGCACAGACTGTACAAGCCCACCTGGGGCCTGGGTATGTCGTTGAGCAGCTAACCCATGCTGCTATTGTTATTCCAGCTAGCTAGATCAAAGCTTGCTTGGGTAAGTGTATCTGTGCTGCAGTCACACCACTGATTGCAGTGTGGATATACACTATGTGTGAGCTGGTGAGTGGATTTTTCAAACCTGACATTTTATTGTTATGATGCTGGGATTTTTCTTAATAGCTACAAAGTGTCAAGGTAGAGAAGCTGGAATCGATTGCTACATTGTTCCATTGTTGTGCCTTTATAAAAAGTTCCATTCTGTAGTTTTGAAATTATAATGAGGTGACATCCATATCCAGAGGATGTCAGATATTACTTTACAACAGCTTCTTTGGACTCAAACACCATCCAATATTATTTTTAAGATATTTTGTCTGGGATTTGCAAAGGAGCCTAAGGGGCTTATTTGCCCAATGAATTTCAATGGGAACTGGGTGCCTAACTCTCTTGGGCTAATTTGGAACTCCCATTCGTTCTCTTTCTAGGATACAGTTAATCAATACAGACAACTTACTCGTACATGAACCTCTTCATTGATGGACTCTTTCTTGTTGGTCTTTTTAACATCTAGATACTTGACCAGTGGACCAATTGTGATTCCCTGTATTTATAAAAATGAGTGAGAAAGTTAATTATCATTTGAAACAAGCAGATAAAAGGCAAAAGATGAAGAGACTATTTTTTATTTGATCAACCATGAAAACTGTGTCTAGAATATAGGGCTTATTTGTTATTAATAGGGCTGGTTGGAAAATGGAGCAGGAGGAGGAGAAAAATTTATGAAAAAAAATGTTTCCATTTTAAAAAAATCAAAATTACATTTTCATCAACATTTTCTAACCAACTCTAAGAATTAGTTTCTGTAAACTACCTGGCCTGCTAACCTGGCCTCATACCAAGCTAATATTACATTCCAAAGGGAAAAAAATAGTTTCCACAATATCAAAGTACCCTGTTTGACATTTTTTGAAAGAAATGTTTTGATTTTTAAAACTTTTGATTTCATTTTAAAAACAGTATAATATAATGTAATATAATAGTTTAAAAGATTATATCAAAATAAAATGATTCACCCCAAACACATTTTTCAGGATTTTCATTTACAGAGAATTTCTAAATTGCGGGGTTTCAGTCTTAATCAGAACAAAGATAAATGTTGGAATCATAAAATCCATCAGAAAATGGAATTTCCATCCTGCATAGCCCTAGTTATGACACAAAAGTGGAACAACTACTCTTGTATATCAGAGTACAGGGTGAAGTACAAAATTGGAACATCATTTTCAGAGGAATTTTTAAGGGAATCTGTTTTTAAATACTTCAGTGGTGAAGTTACTAAATATTTAACCAAAACTATAAGAAAAATTTAATTATCCAGCAAAGGGTTATTGTGTTACATCTGGAGACTCTATCTAGCAACTAAGGTATAAAATAGAAGGATTTAATCCTTATTTAAGTGCAAATCTCAGTGCAAGCTTAACTATGAAGCCTCTAGGCATCTCTGTTGTATGAAATGAACCCATTATGAAACCTACTTACCTGAATGAACACAGTGAAATATATAACTACAAGAGTAGCCGTAATGAACATGTTCTTTCTAGGGAAGAGATGCATAGGAAGCAAAAATGCAAGAGAGAAACTACTGGCTCCTCGAAGGCCACTGTAGGCAATAATGAGCTGGTCTTTAATGGTGAAGGGATAAGTACGAAACTTGTTGCTGATATAAAAGAGAGCAAACACACCTAGGAGGGAGGAAAAACTATTGTTTACCAAGTAACAAAGAGAAACACTTTAAGTGCAACAGCATCTTTAGCCTTTAAGCCATGAACACTGTTTTCCTTGCAATCGTGGGTGCTTGTAACTTCTTTTCTGGTCATTTGTTGAGGCTATTTTTAAATATACTATAAATGTGTTGCCTTATTATATGAGAAATTTTAATACAATATTCTAATGTAGGTTTCTAAATGTTTTGTGTTTTAACTTTGCTGAGTAGGATCAGAAGATGAGATAAGCAATATTATCCACCACCATTTGTATTTTAGACTGGTCTTCCACTGAAGTAATCTGAAGACATCCTAGATAAGAGCTCTTCCTGCTTTTCCCCCTATAATATTCTTTCAAGCATTTCTTCTTTCCTTACACTCCAATGCATTTTGGTTCCCTTCTAAGTTACTCCAGACATTTTCCCACACAGTAGAAAAACAGTGTGTTTGAACAGTTTCGACAGTTGCATATAATAATATAATAAATAATAATAATACCTATGTCTTTCTCTAGTGCTTTTTCATCAGTAGATCTCAAAGTGCTTTACAAATGGCAACGTTCAGTATCAATACCCCTAATTTACACTGAGTAACAGAGGGGTGAAAAGACATACCGAAGATTACCCAGCAAACCAGGGGCAGAGATGGGAATAGAGTCCAGGGCTCCTGAGTCACAATCTTGTGCTCTTCACTGACTCCCTTTAATGGCACTCGGTAACAAAACAGCTATAGTGGAAGCTGCTTAATTCTCCTGATTTGTTTTGCTTTTAATGAAAGGTAAAACTCATATGACAACCTATATGACAGAGGTGACCCTTGCGGTCCCTTCTAACCCTATGGTTCTATGATTCTATGTGGCTGGGTGTAGACTACAGTTTCTGACTACAGTATATTTAGTTGCTTGCTTGTTTTTTCTGTTACCCTTTTGGGTCCTTTTCCAACAGCTTTATTTTCTTAATGAAATGCCCTTGTATCTGTGTTTCATATTAGCACTATGACTCATGTAAATAAATGAACAGTTATAATTAGAAAAAATCCATTTTATTCATCACCCATATAACAAGTTTATTGGATTATTATAGGTGGGCCTCGTAACACTACAAAGGTTGCATGGAACTTCCCATTATGAGATCCTCTTTTCAGTTACTTATAGCTTTGTCAAACTTCAACCGTTTGGGCTGAAGTTTTCCATGCTGGGCATCTGACTCAGGCTGACAGGTGACCTTTATTTGAAAAGATCTAGAACCCCCATGCTTTGGAACAGAGACTTGAAATTTAGTAGGGAGGTGGCCTTTGTGTCAGGGATGTGCCTTTTGCTGTCCCTATTAAAAAATGCTCACATGTGGCCAAGTTATAAGACTGTAAAATCTCAGTTTGCACATGCTCAGTAGAGACTTCTTCATTAAACTGTCCTAGGATTCCATCCTCACTGAGCATGCTCCAGCCTCTCACAGCTCCTAGCATTGAGCAGACTGCATGAGTCCATCACAGAGTAATTGAACCTAGTCCATCCTCTCACTATTCGAATGTGTGACCAGGCTGTGCATGCAGTGGCATAGCCAGGTTTAGAGCACAGAGGGAGTGGAGCTTAAAAAAGGCACCGGAGCAAAAAGCGTTGGGAGCAAAAAAAAAGGCACCGGGAGCAAAAAAAAAGCTCCGCTCTGGCTGCAGCGCAAGAGCAAAAGGCGTCAGAGCACAAAAAAGGCGCCGCTTCTGCTCAGTGGCGGAGCGGCCGCTCCCCCTGCTCCCTCCCGGCTATGCTACTGTGTGCATGCACCACCCCCACAGAGATAATGAACATGCTCCAGACCAGGGCTACAGGAGCAAAGCTGGAATTTCCCTATAGTGGCTAATCCCAGCTGCTCCCAGGGTGAGGCCAGGCCGTGGAACTGAGAGCACAGAGCCTGTCTCTCCTGTGGTCTCTGTGACCTCTCTGCTGGCACCCACACAGTGCAGAGAAGAAAGCCACCTGATTTGAATGCAGAAGGGACAACAGCTGAATCAAGGAGGAGGGAAAGGAGGAGATGGTGACAAGGAGACTAAAGAGGGGAAGAAAAACTGGGAACATCTGGGCAAGGAGACTATGACTGGGAGCCAGGAAAGAGAGGGAGAAAGTCTTCTTGCCCAACCAGTCCCAGCCTTTATCCCTCTCTTTCCTGGTTCCCAGTCATAGTCTTCTTGCCCAACCAGTCCCAGCCTATGACTGGGAGCCTGGGACAGGGATTTGGTGAAGGCAGCTGGGGCAGGGAGGCTGGAACTCAGTTGACTGTGAAGGAGGAACACTGAGACTGCGTGAGGAGCTGCAGACAGGGAAGGAGACTGGGACTGGTTGGGCAAGGAGACTAGGATCAGACGTAGGGGAGGAGAGAAACTGGGAGTGGACGGGGAGCTTTAGGCTCAGTCAGCAAGTCGAGTGGTGGAGACTAGAACTTTATGGGAAACATGACTTATGATGAGAAGCCTGAGGAGAGGAGAATGGAGTGGGACAAGGAGCCGGGGGTGGCAAAGAGCCGGGGGTGGCAAAGTTGGGATGGGGACAGGTTGGGGGAGATGGAGCAGAAGGGGTCACACTTAAGAGCAGAGGGCAGAAGAATCTGTACCCACTAGAGCACACTCCCCTCCAGTGTCTGGAAGATCTCCAAGATTCACCATTTCTCTACTGTCAGCAAATATCTGTGAAACCCTCTGGCAAAATCTTATACCCCTTTACTGCTGGGCCACATAGAGGATGTCAGCCTACTATTGCTATCAGTTATTCCATTAGCTTAAGTGTCAGAGGTCTGTGAGGTGGATTGAAAGGTTCCAACCTGGCTGATGACCACGTGGGTGTCAATATGATGGAATTTCTGTTTTTTCAGTTTGCTTTATTTAAAAAAACATAGATAACTGCACACTAAAATCATGCATTAAGGTTGCAAAGTCAAGTACTCAGAAATTAATAAATGCCAGAATGAAGGTTGCCTCTGCAACCTTTATTTGCCCCCTTGTGCATATGCATTATGGTACAATCTTTAATTACATGACACACACTATTTTTTCCATAGGACCCTGTTTCATTCAGTGATATATTAAATAAATTCAGATAAGGAATAATGGTGTCTGAATGCAGTGTACTTACTGACTAGTTGGTTTGGGAATTGTATACCATTAGTAGTAACACTTAAATTTACTTGATAAAAACACTGTGCCCGATCCTAGGATCTGGCTGGTGAAGGACCAGAGGGCCTGGGGCAAAGTTAGCTGTGCACTACCTCTCCACTTCCCCAATCCTGGGGTACCAGGAGCCAATTCAACAGAGTATGTCAGAGCAGCCTCAGGGCTGGGTTGCTAGCCAGGGATCATGAGTTCTACCACACCTTTTCCACTTCGACCATGTGACCAGCTCACCCTAACCACTGCAGAGCTTGAGAAGGGGCTGGGGTAAAGCTGGTTATGCCAGTTTTACCTCACCTGGGGATTTCCTCCACTCATGCCATCGAAACCAAGGGAAAGGCTTTACAGGAGTGGTGCCAAAGGGCCGGGATCTGGATTCACAGTGTATAGAACTTTATCTACTTTAAGAATAAATTTAAATAGCTAATATTCTCTCTCTGATTAAAATTGTGGAGAAATGTTCAGATTGCCAAAAATAGATAAGGAACTATTCAGGATCTCATTCTATTGGTAAATTAACCACATTCTAAAATGTAACCATTATGAAGCCCATTTACCTGAATAAACACAGTAATAACATATGGCCAGCCTAAATATAAACATAATGATAGAAACGGTTTAATTTTACTTAAAATTTTCCTTCTCACTGAATCACAAAATCCAGCTTCAGGTATCGACCTTTGGGTGGTTGTCCTCCCCGCCCCCTCCCCAGTTCAGTACTAGTATTTGTGAAATTACCTGGTCAATAAGACACACCTATTAAACTCATTATTAAACAGGTTATACAAGTCAGCACTACATTTCCTAGCCTACCTTTGCACTGACTACTTTCAAAGACGTAAAGCACCACATTTACCCAGGCTGGCTATGTTAAAATGCAGTGTTTGCCTCTTACTTAGCGCCCGCCAAATCAAGCAGAAGAGCAGAGTGAAGGAAACAAAGGCCCAGTTCCACTCGTGGTTCCTTCCAACTGTGGACACTCCCATGAACACGAAAATCAGGGTCTCACTGACACTGCTCAGCATCTTCATGAAGTACTTTATGGTTGTGTAGGAATTCTGGGAAACGTTCTCCTCCACATATTTTTTCATAGTCACAGCACATGCTGTCATCCTGTTCATTCAGAAACACCATGCAAAGCATTAGGTATTGACAGTGGTCATCTGTGTTTATTATCTTAAAAGAGAAAGGCTCCTCTAACCACTCTTGCTTGAAGACTAGTTGAATCCACACTGTCTGCTCATCTCCTTATTTGGGCCCACACATGGGCCAGATTCTGAGACCTTTCCTCATGCAATACCTTCCTCCTTAAATTGAGCCATTGATTTCAGTGGGACTACTTGAGGAGTAAGGGACTCTGTAATGGTATGGATATTGAATCTGGCCCTATGGATGTATCCCATATAAAGGAGAAGAAAAGGAGCCAGAGTCTGCCAACCTGACTCAAAGTGAGTCTGGTTCAAAGTCATTTTTGTTTTGAATGCACAACAAATACCAATAAAGGGCCAAACTCATGGCTTTGCCACCAGCACCAAGCAAGGAACACTGCGTTGTCGTGCTGCCCTTGGAGCAGACCAGTCAGTGCCACACTCTGCCTCCCAGTAACCCCTCACTCGGGTGTGGCAGAGGAGGAACCCTGCATCAGCCTTACACCTGGCACAGGGTGTTCCCCCCACGCACCAGCTAGCCAGTGTATGAGGGGGTGGAGACCTAGCTCCAACGATTCTCCACCCCTCCCTGCCCACTGCTGTCTACAAGCATTGCAGGAGGAAATGTAGCAGCAGCCCGGCAGAGGCTGCTCTCTCCCTTCATAGCGATCCAGCTTGCAAGGGGCAGTGAAGGGACACCTTACAGCTCCTTACTTCTCTGCTTGGCTGCATGAACCAAGCCACCATCTGGCCCAAACATATCAGTAAACAATGTGGGCCAGGCGCTGATACTATTACTCATACTAAATAGCACCTTACTCTCAGACTAAAGATAATGAGACTTCTTATGGAGTAAGGTACAGTAGAACCTCAGAGTTCTGAACACCAGAGTTTTGAACTGACCAGTCAACCACACACCTCATTTGGAACCGGAAGTACACAATCACACAGCAGCAGAGACCAAAAAAAGACACACACCCCCAAAAGCAAATACTGTACAGTACGGTGTGTGACAGGGCAAGGCCAGAGGGCTATAGGAAAGTGGTAAGGAACCAGTATGTTAGCCCCAGGCTAAACAAATCCCTGATACCTTATGGCAGTTGCTCCAGGTTAATCAAGACACCTGGGGCCAATTAAGAACTTTCCAGAAGGCAGGGAGGTTGATTGAGACACCTGCAGCCAATCAGGGGCTGGCTGAAACTAGTTAAAAGCCTCCCAGTGAGTCAGTGAGGGGCACATGTCAGGAGCTGTGGAAGGAGGTTGCGTGTGAGGAGCTGGGAGCAAGAGGCACTAGGAGCTGAGAGTAAGAGGGTGTACTGCTGGAAGATCCTGTGGTGAGGATAAAGAAGGTGTTTGGAGCAGTCCATGGGGAAGTAGCCCAGGGAGTTGTAGCTGTCGTGCAGTTGTTCCAGGAGGCACTCTAAACAGCTGCAATCCACAGGGCCCTGGGCTGGATCCCGGAGTAGAGGGCGGGCCCGGGTTCCCCCCAAAACTCCCAACTCCGGATCAGACACAGGAGGAGTTAACCTGGACTTTGGATTCTATTAGAGGGGAAGATCTCTGAGGCAAGCAAAATCCGCCAATAAGCGCAGGACCCACCAAGGTAGAGGAGGAACTTTGTCACAGGTAATAGAGGTAAACTATTAAAAAAATTAAGGGAAAGCAGCATTTTCCTTCTGCATAGTAAAGTTTCAAAGCTGTATTAAGTCAATGTTCAGTTGTAAACTTTTCAAAGAACATTAATGTTTTGTTCAGCGTTATGAACATTTCCGTTATGAACAACTTTTATTCCCAAGGTGTTTGTAACTCTGAGGTTCTACTGTACTTCCTAGCATGAGTAGGAGTATCCTACTGCATAGCAGATTTTATGTTCTCTGTTAAATCAGCAGTCAGGCATTCTCCCAAGGCTTCCTCATTTTCCGTCGTGTTCTCCACAGCTTAAAGGAAACTGTAAATCAGGGGTTCTCAAACGGGGGTTCGGGACCCCTCAGGGTGTCATGAGGTTATTACATGGGGGAGTCGTGAGCTGTCAGCCTCTACCCCAAATCCCACTTTGCCACCAGCATTTATAATGGGGTTAAATATATTTAAAAGTGTTTTTAATTTATAAGGGGGGGTCGCACTCTGAAGCTTGCTATGTGAAAGGGATCACCAGTACAAAAGTTTGAGAGCCACCGCAGTAAGTAAATAGGTAGGTTGAATGCTAAACTGATAGATAGCCTAGTATGTCACATAGCTGGTTTCCATCTACAACATTTTAGTCCTATCAACCTTCTACATGGCGATAGTTTTCTAATCTTGTGTGCTCAGAATATTCTGAGTGCTCCTCAAGTCAGGAGCGGCACCAGCTTTTTTGCCACCCTGGGTGGCGGCGGTGGGAGAGGCTGCCGCCCAAGTGCTGCTGAGGACTCCGGCAGCCAAAGAAGCGAAGAAGCAGCCACCGAATGCCGCCGAGGACCCGGCGGCCTCCAAGGGAACTGAAATGCCGCCCCCAAAATCCTGGGGCCCTAGGCGACTGCCTAGGGTCGCCTAATGGTAGCGCCGGCCCTGCCTCAAGACTCCCATTCGTTCCACCGAGACACAGCTACAGGGTGTTCCGGAGGAACAGAGACATTCAGCAGGTCCAAGGACATTCTAAGACAAGATCAATAGACATTAATGTTTAATACTGTTAACTTTTCAAGATATATACATAATAAATTTTCATAACCCAAGTGGAAAATGAATGAATTCATCAATAATTCAATGGTGCAACAATAAATTCCCATCACTAAAATAAGCAATAATATATTAAATAGGCTAGTAAGAAGAGTAAACCTTGATTATATTAATATTATTTTATAACTAATAATTTCAATAAACTACTGACAATAAGAAGCATGTGAAATAAAGTTCTATATATTTTAAAATAATGAATATTCACAGGGGTGGTTTGTATGGTACAGGAAGACTGATCAAATCTGTAACTGATTAATAACTTAGTATTCAGCTTTGATAGGACCTGATCCTGAAGTCAATGAGAGCTTTGCCAATTACCGATATACCATAAATTAGTGGGCAAAACATGGACCAGGATCTGGGTCACTTTGCAACGGATGTAAATAGCTACACAAGGTATAAAATAGTGGAGAACAGGATTAGAATCATATATACTCTAATAATTAGATTGGAATAAGAAGCATATAAATATTGCATTATAAATGCACTTAGAATATGAGTATAGGTGCTTTATATATGTATCTAATTAAACTACTGGGTTAAATTTTCAAACACAGGCACCTCAGATGATCCCACAAGGTATGTGTACATACAACCCCATCTTTGCACAGACTGTAAACTGGTGTTTGTGAATAAATCAGGGTCTGAGACATGCAGTGAGAGCTAATGTAAAATTTTTGCACTCATAATTGGCAGTACACTTTTTTATGCATGTGCAATGTATTGTAGGTGCCCACGTTCAAAGATTTGTCCCCATTAAGTGAGAATCCTCCCTGGATGTAGCCTTCACTCATTCAGGGGCACCAGGCCCAGTGAAGTCCCATCACCACCTCATTCATGTGCACTCTGGGTAGGAAAAAAAAAACCCTGGTGTTGCCAGCCCAGGAGTCAGAGATTGGACTCAGCACCAGCCAGCCGATTTAGCTATAGAACTGAGGATGTCACCAGACTACCACTTCTTCAGTTTTTACTTTGGTATTCTTTCCTCTCCATTGATTGTTTGCTCCAACTCCCTCCCACATCCTCACCTCACATTCCCTTTGCTGCACCTCACTGTCTCTGCCCTCCATGCGCCTCTCCATTCCCCCCTCCATCCTTTCACTCTTCTTTCCTATCCCTGTCCCCCTTGTCATCCTACCAACAATGTCCTCTCTCTTCCTTTGTGTTTACTGTAAATTATAGTCCTTTCTGACCTTCTCTTTTCATCTCACGCCTGTACATTCATAACACATTTGGGACCAGCCATAGAACTATTTCAAGGTTACTGTAGTGAAGTGTCTGGACTTTAATCAATAGCACCATTGCTCTTTACAGAGCATGGCATATGCACTCTTGAGTTCTTTGAGGGCTGCTGAGTCCAATGCAAGAGTCACAGTCTTGTCTACAGGTAAGGCACACCCACATACTAGCAATGCTCTGAATCCTAGCAGCAGATTCTTTCCTCCTGACACCAGTCATCGCAAAGATTGATCCAGTCCACCTTGCAATCCCTTGCTCCATCAACAAGCTGACTCTGTGAACCAGAGCGGCATTCTGCACTCCTTTCCCAGTCATTCAAAGAGATTCCAAGGATACTAAGTCATCTTTGCAAGCATCCCGAAATCTGCATAGCGGTCTGCTCTTTCTAGACCCTTCTTGACCCTTCGTGTACAGCATGTTCTTTGGGATCCTGTAATCTGGCATTCGCTTGACATGTCCAAGTCTTTTCTTACTGATCAACATTCCCATGAATGACACACCAGCATCATTTAACACTTCCACATTTATCACCCTGTCTTGGCTTTTTAATGTGCACGTGTTTGTTTAATGCTTCTGAGTTTTATATTTGGGCCAGATTTAGTTCCAAGTTACACCTAAATTAATTTAGGTGTAGTTCCTCTTAAATCAGTGGAGTTCAATTTATATACATTGCTGTAACTGAGAGCAAGATCTGGTCTATTATTCTTTGTTCTTTTGATATTAACAATGTTGTATATAACTACACCCCTCTCATAGCATTATTGGGATGCCACATAGAAATAAATAATAGATCATAAGTTGGTCTGGTATCAGATCATGCTGTGTTTCAACAGATATATCAGCAGACCAGGTTGCACATTTAGGCCCATAAAGAATCACAAGTGAAAAAAAAATGGGATGGGGGGCAACAGAAATCATTATACCAATCCCAAGCAAAACACCTTATCAAGAATGGAATTCCATCCCTGGGAGGCATTTGAAAATTCTTATTTGATACTTACGCCAGAATGCCTGAGATGTAGAGGGTTTCAGCAGACAAATATGACAAATAGCTGAACATGAAGACAAGCAGTGGTTCGATGGCAGAAATGTTCCGCGTAAATCGAGTCATGAATGCCGAAACAAACCCAAACACGATGCCAAACAGCACTCCGCCTAATCCCACTACAAAAAAACGAGCAAATCCAGCAAGAACATCAACAGGTTCAATCTCTTCGTATCGGTGCATCTGGGTGAAGGCGATGAATATGTTATATAACACCTGTACGCAAAAATCATGGACAGCAAATTAGAAATCTTTCCAAACTAGTTTTTCTCAATATTTTTAGTGGTATGTGCCACATGCTGTATTATACTCATATTGCTTAGAAAAATTGTAGTTTAAATCTGAACATATCCTTAAGAGACCCCAGAATTATCTACCTGGCCAGGATCCTAAAACTAGTGAAGAAATGATACAAAATGCCAGTCAATGTGTCATATCCATCATGTAAAAACAGTAAGACAGTTAGGCTGGGACACCCCATGTGTGTGGTATATGGAATGTACAATGTGTTCAGAAAGTACACGATGCATCAGACACCATAAAATATGTAGCAAAGAAGGAACTCAGAAGCACCATGATAGGTGAAATTAGGGTTACCAGATGTCCCAATTTATAGGGACAGTCCCAATATTCTGGGCTTTGTCTTGTATAGGTGCCTATCACCTAGTCCTTCAGGATTTTCCATTTTCATCCACTTATCAAATGGCAACTGAAGTGTTCAGAAGGACACTATGAGTGTATTGATTAAAAATATGTAAGAGTTTTTGACTGCTAGCTGATGATAAATCCTATTGTACCTGTTATCAATGAATATCGATTATACCAGATTCACTTCCGGGTTTTAAAAGTCAGTTTGGAAAAGTATAAAGTCACAAATTTGCCACAATTTTTGCCACTGATAGCATTAGTCCCTAACACTCTCCTGTTTAAAACAAGCCAAAAAGTCTTCACATATCTGGTGTTCTTTAGTTTTTTTCTTTGCATAACTAATTTCAGAAGGCTATTTAATGAGATTAAAGGAGATATTTGCTGGTCAAAGGCTCCAACTCATTAAAGACGATAATTATTCCTCAGATATTATCTAGCTTTAATTGCTTCCTGGGAACATTTAGCCTTGAGCTGTCATACAGTAGATTCTCAGGGATGCTCATTGTTACTAGGTGACAGAAAACACACAATAAAATGTTCTAGATGGCAGCTTTCTACAAATAAGGGTGATCCGCTTTTCTAAACTGCGAAGTGTGGAACTGTGCTTCTTAGCAGCAGATCATTGAAGACTGGATATGAGCATACATGCATAGTTATCGTACAGTACTTGAGTCACAGCAGCTGTTCTCTAACTACTCCCTGTTTCTTGATGATGACACCCTGTCTCCAGCATAGATTTTGGAAAGTGGGCAGTTGATACCCAGGCATTGAGTTTAGAGCTGGGCAGACTATTTTCAGGGAATAACTTCTAGCATTGGCCCTTTTTCCTGTTCCTGAATTGTCCGTTGTGACCCAATAGCACAATTTCCATGAGTGCGTTCATTGTGTGCATTCATTGCTAAATGCTTTATGCAAAAGTATTTCAGCCATGGATTGATCACTAACTATGCACTATGAGTATTTGTTAGTCACTTAAATCACATGGTATTGTTTCTGGTCCATAAATGGATTACCATACTTCTTTTAGTGGCAGGAAGGCCTGAATCAGCCTCTGGTGCTTTGATTCACTCGGAGAGAAGGCAGGGGCATTTTACGGAGAGGCAGCAGGTCTTATTTTAGGAATTTTTAAACCTGGTGCTTTGGTCTTTTGCACAAAAACATTACATTCTAGCTAAACACAGCATTTTAAAATACCTGGCTTCTTTTTGACTGAGGGCAAAGACATAAACTACTGAAAGCAAGGTTAACTGTCACTTTACATAAGATTTTATGAATGATTTCCTTTCTCGTGTTCACAAAACAAGATGGGCTCTGTGTGCTGTCTAATTTGTGAAAAGGCAGAGCAGCAAGATATAGAGTAGCAAGCACCGCAGAAGCACCTGGCAGCTGTGATGGATCCTCCGAGATCTGTGGATTCTAGGGGTTGAAACCACTGTCCATTCAGTGGGGGGAAATCCCTCCTCTGCCCCGAATGGAAGAATCTGATGGGAACTCCAGGGAAGGAAGCTTGTGAACTTTTTCTGTCCCCTGCTAAGGCTCTTCTCTATAGGGGAATAATCTTGCCTCTTTAATTAAACAGGAAGTCTGATTCTCTACTGCCTTGCACCCTGTGTAGTTGTTTCCACTAGTGTAAAGTGAGTGTTGACTACAACAAAGGTTAATATATAGCCCATAGTGAGTTGTGACACTCTGTACCTCAAAGCAGCACCCTGGAACCCCCATATTCACCACTGTCATATAATTATGATATATTTTGCCTTGTGAAGTATCATTTTAAAAGTTTTTATCTGTTAAAATTTAATATCCTCTTGGATTGCATGTACTACCATTCTATGTGAAGGTATGACGTATTGCTATAGGTGTGTCATGGAGTGTGGGGGAGTCAGGCCTTGCACCCCTCTTCCCCGGATTCACTGGGAGTCTCAGCCAGCCAGTAGAACAGAAGGTTTATTAGGGATGCCAGGAACACAGTCCAAACAGAGCTTGTCAGTACAAACAGGACCCCTCAGTTGGGCCCTTGTGGGGGCCAGGGAGCTTAGACCCCAGCCTTGGGGCTCCCTGCATTTCACCACCCAGCTCCAAACTGAAACCACCCAGACAAAAACCTCCAGCAGGCTCTTCCCCTCCCCCGGGACTCCTCCTCTAGCCTGGGTCCATTCTCCCAGCCAAAGGTGTCACCTCCCAACCCCCCTCCTGGCTCATGTTACAGCCCCAGGTACAGTCTCGCATTCCCAATGCAGCAGGTCCCAGTCAACCTCCCCCGCAAGCCTCCCAGGTCAAATCCATCTCGCTCCCTACTCCGTCACATCTCTCCCCCCTTCGAGACTGAACTGAGCGGGGTCACTCTGACCAGTGGCCTGGGGAAGTTCAGGGCCCCCTCTCCGGGACAACGCATCCGCTGTCACGTTGGCACGTCCCTTCACATGGACCACGTCCATGTCGTAATCCTGCAGGAGCAGGCTCCACCTCAGGAGCTTGGCGTTCGCCCCTTTCATCTGGTGTAGCCAGGTCAGGGGAGCGTGGTCGGTGTACACGGTGACGTGTTGCCCAAATCGATATGGCTCTAGTTTCTTCAGGGCCCACACCATGGCCAGGCATCACATTCCCCCTGTCATTATATGGCTTCATCATATTCACATGGTACACCCGGCAGTGGTGTGCCCAGTTAGACAGCTCCACCACATAGGTTACCTCATTTATTTGCTTGACCACCTTAAGCAAGTTTGTTTTTCCTCACAGGGATGAGAACCATCACCTGGTCCCCAGTGGTGTCGGCGCGGGCCCGCGCCGTGCGGTCATACCACACCTTCTGCTTCCTCTGGGCTCTGGCCAGATTTTCCTTCGCCACGCCCATGAGCTCAGTAAGTCTCTCTCGGAAGGTCAGGACATACTCCACCACTGACTCTCCCTCGGGGGCGGCCTCCCCCTCCCATTCCTCTCTCATCAGGTCCAGGGGCCCCCTTCCCCTCCTGCCATATAACAGTTCGAAAGGCGAGAATCCAGTAGAGTCCTGGGGCACTTCCCTGTAGGCGAACAGCAGGTGCGGTAAGTACTTGTCCGAGTCCAGTGGGTGCTGGTTCATAAAGGTTTTCAGCATCATCTTTAGCATCCCATTAAACCTCTCCACCAGCCCATTGGACTGGGGATGATATGCTGAGGTCCAGCTGTGCCGGACCCCACATTTCTCCCACAAGCACCGGAGTAGGTTCCTTGGGGAACCCCACTCGGCTGAAAATGGTCAGCAGCGCATCCACCACGGTGTCTGCTTCAATGGAGGATAAGGGCACCACCTCGGGGTAGCGGGTGGCGAAATCTACCACCACCAGGATGTATTTCTTCCCCAACCGGGTTGTCCTGCTGAGAGGCCCCACTATGTCCATGGCCACCTTCTGGAAAGGTTCCTCTATGATGGGCAAAGGCCTCAAAGCCACTCTCCGCTTGTCCCGAGCCTTCCCCACCCGCTGACAGGGGTCACAGGACCGGCAGTACTGATGGACTGTTGTAAAGACCCCAGGCCAGTAAAAGTTCTGTAGCAGCCTCTGCCTGGTGCGCCGGATTCCCTGGTGCCCTGAGAGAGGAATGTCGTGGGCCAGTTACAGTAGCTTGCGGCGATACTTCTGGGGGACTACCAGCTGCCTCCTGATCCCCCATGTCTCCATCTCACCGGGGGGAGCCTATTCTTGGTACAGGAACCCCTTCTCCCACAGGAACCTCTCCTGGCAACCTCTCCACATGGTCTGTACCTCCCAGCGGTCGTCCAGGTCCCTGAGCTTCCGCAAGGAGGGATC
The DNA here is from genome assembly GCA_037349315.1 of Chelydra serpentina. NCBI lineage: Eukaryota > Metazoa > Chordata > Testudines > Chelydridae > Chelydra > Chelydra serpentina. The sequence continues at coordinate 113,186,347 of JBAIAC010000004.1, forward strand.
TCTCTGTAACTCGGCCTGGAACTCAGCAGCTGGGGAAGGGATAGGAGCCTGCTCCCCCTCGCTGGCCGGGTCTGAAGCCGCAGCCTCTCTGAGCCTTGTCCCTGAGCACTCCCTCCCCACCAGGGTAGGGTCCTGCGCCCCCGGTGTGGTACCCTTCCCGAGGTCAGGGCGTAGTGCTCCTTGCTGGCTCTGGCTATGGGTCATGACTAGGGGTTTCTGGAGGTTGCTTGGCCAGTCCTCTAGGTCCCCCCCCATCAGCACCTCAGTGGGCAAATGGTGGTGCATCCCCACATCCTTGGGGCCCTCCTTGGCCCCCCATTTCAGATGTACCCTCGCCACAGGCACCTTGAATGGGGTGCCGCCCACCCCCGTCAGGGTCAGGTAGGTGGTGGGCACCACCCGATCTGGGGCCACCACCTCGGGCTGGGCCAGCGTCACCTCCGCGCCCGTATCCCAGTATCCAGTGACCCTCCTCCCATCTATCTCCAGGGGAACAAGGTACTCGCTCCGAAGGGGCAACCCCGCGCTGACCCTGTAGACTGAGAACTTAGAGTCCGGAGCATCCAGCCCCCCCAAGGAGCTGGTCTGGAGACCTCCTCCCTCCAGAGCAGTTGATAAGCTGTCAGCCCCGTGTGGGAAACCTGCCCCTGATCCAGCTGGGTTCCTACCCAGTTAACCCTGTGTGGGTTCGGTCTGCTCAGTCTGTCCCTGAGCCTGGGGCACTGGGTCCGTATGTGGCCTCTCCAGCCACAGTGGTAGCAGCTCATGTCCTGTTGGTCCCCTTGAGCGGGTCGGTTGCTCCTGACGTCAGAGGTCCCCTGATGGGAGGTCCCATGGTGACTCTCTCTCTGCATCGTGTGGGGCCTGATCCGTTGGGATTCCTCCCTGCCACCCCTTGACCGACTGTTCACAAACTCATCGGCCAGCCGCCCTGCGTGTCGTGGATTCTCTGGCTTTTTATCCTCCAACCATAGCCTCAGGTCGGATGGACACCGTTCATACAGTTGCTCCAGTACCACCAGTTTAACCAGGTCCTCCTTCGTCTGGGCCCAACCTGCCCACTTGAGGGCGTATTCCTCCATGCGGGTGGCCAGTTGCAGATATGTGACCTCAGGGGTTTTACGCTGACTCCGGAACCGCTCCCGGTACATCTCGGGAGTCAGCCCAAACTCGTGTAGCAGGGCCTTTTTGAACAGTTCGTAGTCCTGTTTCTCCGCCCCTTCCAGTCGGCTGTACATTGCCACGGCTTTGGGGTCCAGTAAGGGGGCGAGGAACCGGAGCCTGTCTGCAGGGGCGACCTGGTGCCACTCGCAGGCTGTCTCAAAGGCAACCAGGAATTCATCTATGTCCTCCCCTTCCTTACGCTGGGCCAGGATGTGCTTATCAAAGCTCCATGAAGGCTTGGGTCCCCCCTCACTCACCGCAGCCGGGGGCGCAGTGCTCCTTAGCTTTGCCATCTCCAGCTCATGATGCCGCTGCTTTTCGCGGTCCTGTCGTTCCTTCTCTCGATCTTCCAGCTCTTTCAGCTTTATCTCCCTTTCCCATTCTAACCGCCTCAGTTCCAGGGATGGGGAGCTCCGTCGGGAGGATCCCCGGCTGGCTGCAGGGGTCAGGGTGCCCTCGGTATTCACTGGGCTCCTCCCGGGCTCTCCCCTAGGCATAGGGAGGAGGGGTCTCGGGATGCCCTCGGCAGCAGTCTGACCCCCTCCAGCCGGGTCAAGCCCCGGGGCCCACACCGTCTCTGTTGGGCTGCTTCCCTCGGGGACAGGGATCTGTGCATCCAAGCGATCCTTCTCCTCCAGCCGGGTAATCAGCTGCTCTTTGGTGGACCTCCCAATGCGCAGCCCCCTCTGCCTGCACAGCTCCACCAGGTCGCTCTTACGGTGCTTAGCATACATCTTCCTGCTGGCCACTCGCAGGCCTGTGCGGTCTCGGCTCCCCATGGCTTCCAGGAGGAGCCCCTAGTGTGCCAGCCACCACCTCTCTCCCAGGGTCGAGCCACAGCCTCCTCTGCCCTCCGAAACCGTTCCTCTCTGAATCTTCAGCACACCTGGTCCCCGTCAATCCCCCTTCAGTTTACTGCTCCCCAGTCACTTACTGCAGGAAGCGTCGTTCACGGGGTGCAGGAGATCCCACCTCTGCCACCAGTTGTCATGGAGTGTGGGGGAGTCAGGCCTTGCACCCCTCTTCCCCGGATACACTGGGAGTCTCAGCCAGCCAGTAGAACAGAAGGTTTATTAGGGATGCCAGGAACACAGTCCAAACAGAGCTTGTTAGTACAAACAGGACCCCTCAGTTGGGCCCTTGTGGGGGCCAGGGAGCTTAGACCCCAGCCTTGGGGCTCCCTGCATTTCACCACCCAGCTCCAAACTGAAACCACCCAGACAAAAACCTCCAGCAGGCTCTTCCCCTCCCCCGGGACTCCTCCTCTAGCCTGGGTCCATTCTCCCAGCCAAAGGTGTCACCTCCCAACCCCCCTCCTGGCTCATGTTACAGCCCCAGGTACAGTCTCGCATTCCCAATGCAGCAGGTCCCAGTGAACCTCCCCCGCAAGCCTCCCAGGTCAAATCCATCTCCCTCCCTACTCCGTCACAAGGTGTTACAGAACTATGTTGTGAGGTTGGGAACACCCAGGGCCAGCCTTTCAGTTACGACAAAGGAGTAGCTATAACAGGCCAGGTGGGCGTTGATGGCTCACCAACACCTAATCCACTACCCAGAGACTTCTCGGCAAAAGCATGTACATGTGCGCCATGGGGGTGGACTAACACACCTCACAAGCTGGAAGCAAATATAAAGGAGAGGCAGTGACATCATCATTTGGCCTCTCTCCTCTCCCTCCCACATCTCAATACCTGGAAGAACATCTGGAAGACAAAGACTTTGAACTGGGAAAGTTCAGTCCCAGGCTGGAAGGCGATCCAATCTGTGTATTGTGGAATTGTAACTGGCTTGTAGTTTTTGTTAGGGTGAGACACTGCTTGATTCAAATCTTGCGTAGTCTATTAACATTAGAATTTAGAGTGTGTTTCTATTTTTAGTTCTTAGGTAACCAACTTTGATCTCTCTGCCTGCTACTAATAATCTCTTAAAATCTTTCTGTGGTTAATAAATCTGTTTTTATATTTTACCTAAAACTGTGTTTTCGTTGAAGTGCTTGGCAAATCTCAGCTCAGACTACCGAGGCTGCTGCACATTCCTTCCACACTGAGGGAAGGGCAAACTAGGTAATGAGCTTACACTGGCCTGGCTTCTGACCAGTGCAAGATGGTACAGTTCTGCGGTACAAGGCTAGGGAGCTGCGGGGAATTGGCTGGAGATTCCCTACTGATGGTTCATGAGCAGCGGGGAGATTATTCATGTAATTCAGGTGGGTGTGTCCCTGCCTGTGGATGTCTGGGTAAGTGCAGTGTCTGTCAGAGGCTTGTAGCTTGACATCAGCATCACAATGTGAGAGACAACCCAGGCTGGTGGGTTTGGAGGGCTCAGCAGTCCCACAGGTTGCACCCAGAGGATCCCATCACAGTGAGTAGAAGATATTTTATATTACATTGCAGTTTTCCTTTAAGACATCAGTCAGATATTACATTTATATTCTTTGATTAAAAGAAATATCTTAAGGATTTTCTTTGATAGAGGTTTTGAGGAAGGTTGAGGGTATTTGGAGGGTACTATTGGTAAAAAGGGACTTTTCTCTGTTTTGAGTTATTAAATGTTTTAATGTCTTGACTGCATTAATTAATTATCAGAGAATGGCTCTTATGTTGTGGTGTGGTCATCGTTATGTGATTATAAGTTTAATTAAGGGTTATGTTAGGCAGCCTACAGCTTTTTGTAAGGTGTTCTTGTTGGTGTCTACATTAGGCTTGGCAAGCCAGTCAATTGACTAGTCAAATAATGTAAATTGACCTGTCAATTGACTGCCTATTATTTTACCCTAGTCAAATATTGTCAAATATCCAGCAAGAATTCCCTGGTGAAGGTGCCAGCCTCTCTGTTTGATTGCATCATGATGCCAATTTTCTAGAAAGTTTTTCACTGTGTTTTGCACTTCTCTGTGTTAAAATAACTCAGGTAAGGAACTTGTTTTTGTGATTAGGCCTAAGAAACTATCTAAGGATAAGCCTCATGGAGCCCATAAGCTCTTATTCTTTTTGATTACTGTTCTAATACATTAGTGCTTTAAAATGTTTGGCCATTTTTGTATTATTTGATGATATTTGACCAGTTAATTGACCAATACTTTTTGAACCAGTCACAAATGCCCAAACCTACTCGAAGCCTAAATAATTTTTTTAAAATGCTTCTCAAAATTGTCTTTTGCACAGTGCAACACAGGAGTAACTTGAAAGGGTGATTTTTCTGTGTTCCAGTGGCTGCAACTGAGTAGACACTTGTATTATTATGAAATCAAAATATATTATTCATTGATCCATTACGTATATAGCTCATTTATATTCATTGACTTTACCTCCCCACTCTCTGTAGGCACAATTATATTACTAATACACAGCTCATAGCAAGCAGTAGAAGAGCTGGCTGACGGAAGTCTTGAGCTTTCTCATGCAAAGAGGTCTCATGAAGGTAATGGCACAACTTGAATGGGTAAGGTGACCATGATTTGGCCTCCAGTCACTTAAATAGGAATATTTTCCAAACCATTATTCCAATTCCACAGGTTTTTAGGGATTTTTTTCCACTAAAGTAGTACATTTTATATATATTTCTACATTAAATATCATATATTTTACATAAGAAATGGCAATATAGCCACTTCTTGTGTAAAATGCAAACACAGCAGAACTCTTAACAGCTTTTCCTGAATGTAGAATACAAAATTTCATTCAACCTGATAAAAATGTAATGTCTTTTTTAAAAGCGACTTTTATAACAAAAGGACACAAGTCATTAGTGCGCTGCCTCCTAAGCAATGTACATACAGATTTACGTAGCAAGGATTTATCACATACATCATTAACTTTAAAATCTTTTAATCCTGATTGGGGAATCAGGAGCATGTGATCATTTCATAACAATTAAGTCTCAAGAGATCAAATTAGTTTCCTCCTCTCCCTTTTTTAAATCACTCCTAAAATACCATGAGCTATGAAGACTTTCAACAATGAACTCTGCTAGAGTCTTCCAACGCATCAAATTTCTAGTAGCACTTGATGTTCAAGCAGTGTCTGAATTGTTTTTGACTGTATTCTGGACTCCTGTGTTTTAGATTCTAAAAGGACCCAATCTAGCAAAGCATTTAATAAGACCATGCTTGAATTTTAGCACAATTAGTCCTATTGATTTCAGTGGGACAACTCGCATGCTTAAAGTTAAGCAGGTACAGAAGAGTTTTGCTAGATCAGGGCCTAAGGCCAGAATTTCAAAAGTGACTAGTGATTCTGGATGCCTCACATTTTGGCAGAGCTGGTTGAAAACCAGGAAAAGATTTTCACAAATACGTCCCTTTTTTGTCATAAAAATTCAGATTTTGTTTATTTTTCTACCAACACCACTTTTGAGTAAGCTTGACAGCCCTTAAAGGGATTGAGTCTCAGAAAGAGATGAGCACCTGCCCTCTGAAAATCAGGCCCTTTTTAGGTTGTCTCAATTTGGGTGCCAAAAATTGAGACCCCCCCAAAATCACTAGTCTTCTTCCGTAATCTTAGCCTGAATTATTTGAACCAGAACCATTTCTTTTATTTCCTTGTACAATACCAAGAAAATTCTCAGCGCTTAGGGTCTGACCATGTATCATTGATTCAATTATTGTGTGGCTATTCGCATCAGTGGGAGCAGTATCAGAGTTTACTGAATAATAAATACAGGACATGATTCTTCTCTCACTTCCAGCAGTGCTATAAGCAGTGTGATTTTTTTAAATGAATTAGTCCAGTGTTTACCATCGAGATGTGTTATATGAGTACAATGCCTCGCACTATGGGGCTCTGATCCCTGATTAGAGCCTCTAGGCACCACTGAAATATACACATTATCATCATCATCGATCTATCACAAATAAGTGCATTTCCAGTGAAGTTCCTTCTGTTTCTCCTCTACAACCACATCTGCAATGTGATGAAAAAAATGAACAGCAAAAGCAAACTCACCACAGTGATTCCATCATTTAGCAAAGACTCTCCAAATATCATCATGTAAAGCTGTTCATTAACAGAGGCCTCTTCAAAAACAGCTAGTGCTGCCACGGGATCCACAGCTGAAATCAGGCTGCCAAAGAGCAAGTTCTGCAGCAGGTTAACATCAGTGAGGCCAAAGGCTTCGATCTGGCAGATCCCATAGAGAGAGAGTCCGATGCCAAATGCATTCAGGAGGGATCCCAGCACAGACCACCACAGGATGGACACAAAATTTTCAAAAAAGGGGCGAGTGGGCATAAAGTACCCCTCCTCAAGGACAATGGGTGGGAGGAGATACAGGAAGTAAATGTTGGTAGTCATAACTGGTGGGGATTTGTGATCAGTGCCAAAAATGATTGCTCCAACCAATGCCCCGATAACTATCAGAAGGCAGCATTCTGGCATGAGGCTTGGCAGTCGGTGGTAGAGATGGAAACCTTGAATAAAACATGGGGAAATGAACTGAGTTGAAAAGGTTTTCATGCTGCCTTGTCAGTTCTTCCTGACTTCAGACAGATGTTTTCCCCAACTTGCAATATTTTGCAGTCAGAAGGCCAAGTTCTACCCTCGGTCACACTAGCATAAATCTGTACAAGTATGGGGGGCTAGCCCCAAGTCTTTCCGATACCCTGTACCCACTAAAAATCTCTTGGGGTTTTTTTTGTTTGTTTTATTGTTGTTGATTTTTTACAAAAATAGCCATTTTTATGACCATGGTTTCGCTATTTTCCATTTCTGATGTGAACTATTTACAAACGTAGAAGTGAGATAGCAGCCAATGAATTAAGAACAGGTAATTCCATATTGTACAGTCTGGGGTTTCTTGCACCTTCCTCTGAAATATCTTGTTCTGTCCACTGACAGAGACAGGAGAGTGGATTAGATGGGCCATGTGTCTAGTACAGTAATTCCTACACATGTGGAACAGAGAAATTGGTCTTCATACCTAGCAGTCATTGATCTCACTCACTACTGAGATAACAAGATAATCAGCTGAACATGAGTTCCCAGTGCAACGCTGAGGCCAAAATGGATAATGTGACCCTGGGATGGATAAGCAGGGGAATCTTAAGTAGGAGCAGTAGTGCAAGTAGAGTAATGCAAGAGATTTTTAGCCAGTACTGGGTACCAGAAAGACTTGGGGCTAGCCCCCTATTCCAGTGGTGTGGGTGGGGCTGTGCTCTGCTCCTTAAAGGAGCAGAACATGACTAGGGAGGGCATTAATTCTTTATATGGCTTTAACAGCCTATTTGCCTATTTGCATGTCTATGGACCACTTTTGTGGTAAGAGTTTCAGGAGTTTCTTTTGTTTCTATAAAGGATGTTGAATCTCCCATTGAAATGCAGTGTTTGGGAACAATATCATAATGCAGTTTAGGATACAGTTCTACTTAAAATTTGTCTTTTAATAAGTCATACATGTGCTGAAATGGCTCCTCACCCAACTCCCATATTCCGTATAAACAGACTGAAATACTACATATTTTTGGGGAAAGTGAGTAGTTAAGCATGTTGATGTTTGTATATACAAACACCCATTTCATCACTGTACTGGAAAATATAGATTAACTTAATTTTCTATGGAATTTGAAGAAAGTTTAACAGCCCCAATTGTTTTCTCTGTCAATCAGTGTGAACCTGAAAAAATTACATGCCTTCTAAGAGAAAAGAATCAGTCCACACTTACTGAAAGAAAAAATCCTTCCAACTGGTGTTCATAAGAGTGCTACAAGACACATACATAACCTCATGAGCAGAGGGCGGAAAGGATACCCTCCCACATTATGACAAGCAAAATAATAATAATAAAATAATAATAATTAATAATACAATTTCAAAGAGGCACAGGTTCCCAGATTTGCAAACCTAAAAATCTGTGTTATGCTTTAAACCACCTCAGCACATACCAGGTTTATGAACATTAAAAAGTTAACTGCAAAGGAACACTGAGGCCCATTAACCTGAATGTGTGGCAGCCAGTTTGCCCTCACTGACTAAAGGTGCAGTCACACCTGAACAGCTAAAAATTAACCTTGTCCTTTTAGGCTAAACGGAGTCATGTCACTGGCTCCATCTCTGTTGTTACATAACAGACAACAAATTCCAGTGGGGCATGGTGCTGGCATATAGGGTCTCAGGTACATGTTGTATTTTTTCAGAATATCTTTTGGGAATAGTCATGCAGGTGAAATAGCTAGTACTTATGATTATGCTATTTCTATGCATATATATTCATCTTGGTATCTGAGGTTATGAATATTAGCTATGTTTCCTACATGTTTGCTCCTGTGATAATGCCCACAAGATATTTAGACAGCACATGAAGGAACAAGTCAAGTTGAATGGCCCATTAAGGAACACTTAGCTCACAATGGACCCTGGAAAATGCCCATCTACACTTAATGGACTTTTTGTGAATGTTCTAACTAGAATATGGGTGGGGGTGATGGACATGTAACTTGCCCATGTGATTCCAAACACCATCTTTCACAGTAAGAACAGATTTCCCTTTACTTGGCACTTGGCAGAAGCGAAAAGGCCCTGGCCTGGAAACATATCCATTTTGCATCTTGCCTGCTCTGGTCTCTTTCCTGCTCCAGCCTCTGGACTATGAACATATACTAATGGGAGCATTCTAACCAAGAGACTGAGGACTTTAAGGTAATCTGGAGCCTTGATATTCCTTGTTCCTTTGCAGATGGACTTATGAGTTGGATATGGTACAGAGACTGTTCTAGCCTCATTGATTGCTGATTTCTACCTTGCAATGGACAAAGATCAGACATCTGCTGACTTTCTATGTGGTATAAGCAACATAGCCCTGGCTTGAGTGGTTTTGTTCTTTCCTCTCCAAATGTCAAAGCCTGTTCCCATTGAACTCAATAGCAAAACGCCTTTTAATTTCAATGGGAACAGGATTTGGCCCCAAGAGATCAGAGAATGTGATTTTGATTTATTGCTTATCTGTCTAGAGACAGTTCTCAGGCATGTTCTGCCAGGCTGATTTTGATTACCCCTCCTGTAGGTCATGCTGAGGAAAATTATAAAACAATTTGGGCTGTAATTCTATCAAGATGTACATGGCACACACAGTTCTATGCCTCTTTTCCATCAAACCCAGATGGCGCAGCATCTTTGATTTCCTAGTGCCTCGTGAAGAGCAATACTTAGGGCTGGTCTACACTACCCGCCGAATCGGCGGGTAGCAATCGATCTTTTGGGGATTGATTTTTTGCGTCTAGAGTAGATGTGATAAATCGATTCCCGATCACTCTGCTGTTGACTCCGGTAATCCACCCCGGCGAGAGGCAGAAGCAGAGTCGATGGGGGAGTGGCGGCAGTCGACATTGCGGCGTCCTCACGGCACGATAAGTCGAGCGAGGTACATCGACTTCAGCTATGTTATTCACATAGCTGAAGTTGCGTACATTACATCGACCCCCGCCCCTAGTGTAGACCTGGCCTTAGATAAAGGCAAGCTGGCAGAAGCTTAGTTTGGACATAAGGGAGGCACTGATAGTGTGTTAAGGGAAAGTGGGATGATTGTCCTTCCTAGCCTTCTTTCATTAAGAAGTTTTCAATTTGGGGTGCTGCTGGATTCCCAATGACACCTGGAAGTACAGGTGGCACCAGGGGCCCAAAGCATCATTTTACAACTGCATCTGTATAACAGATGCAGTTGTAAAATTTTAGACAGGTAAGGGGACTGTTGGAGGGGACAGGGAGAGCGTGGGGGCCCTGGGCTGGGGATGGGGCGGGGAGGAGTCACATTGAGGGTCACATGGGGAGGTCACATGCCCTCCCTTGTGTCTCTCCCATGAGTGCAGTGTCAGCAAGAAATGATGTCTACTTGCACCACTGAGTAGGAGCAGAGAGGTTATTTTACCTCTGTATTCGGCACAAGTGTGACCGCTGCTGTAATATTATATCCAGTTCTGGTGTCTATGATTCAAGAAGGATGTTGATAAATTGGAGAGGCTAAGAGTCATTAGAATGATTAAAGGATTAGAAAACATTCCTTACAGTGGTAGACTCAAGGAGCTCAATCTAGTTAATTTAACAAAGAGAAGGTTAAGGGGTGACTTGATTCCAGTCTATAAGTACCGACGTGGGGAATAAATATTTAATAATGGGTTCTTCAATCCAGCATAGAAATGTACAACAGGAACTAATGTCTGGAAGTTGAAGCTAGACAAATTCAGATTGAAATAAGCATAAATGTTTAAGTGAGAGTAATTAGCCATTAGAACAATTTACCATGGTTGGTGATAGATTATCCATCACTGACAATTTTAAAATCCAGATTGGATGTTTTTCAGAAAGGTATGCTCTAGGAATTATCTTGGGGAAGTTCTATGGCCTGTGCTATATAGGAAGGAAGAATAGATGATCACGTGCTTTTGGCCTTGGAATCTATGAATTTATGAACAAACAAGGATGCAAATTGGTGCTGATTTTGATGATGGTTTTACACCTACCAACTATTCTATGGAAATTTTCAGAAATTATATGTGAGCTTTTGGGGCAGGACTGTAATTTACTATATGATTGTGCGGCACCTAGCACAATGGTTCCCAACATGACTGTGGACTTGAGGAACTAATATATACATGCTAATTAATAATAATAATAATAAAAAATATTACATATAGGATAATTGATGACTAATATTTGTTATAAATATGGCCCCAATACTACAAATAATATTCTCTCTCTCATTCTCATTTGTACATATAGATGTATATTCTTGTAAAATGTGTATGTGTGTGTTTGAATAATATAGTATGTATGTGTGTTTATATTCATGTGATAAATTGCATTTATCTTGTACCATGACCGCTAGCCTACATTCTGCCCAATAGTCCATCTTCTCCAGGACAACCTGTAAAATTCCATCTGAGCAATTTCAAATACTAAACATTTCAAAATATCTCCAGGGAAATGTTTCCTTCAGTTCCCCTGAGTTTGAGCAAAATTAAACAGGCCCGAAGTTCAGAATATGCAATATTCAACCCTGCATGCTGCACCTATGACTGCTATCTTGTGACATTTAAATGTTAGAAACAGCTGAAGAGGAGAGACTGCTAGCTTCCCCCTGGGACAGACAGCACCTGCTTGTAGCCTAGAAAGGTCCTGGGTTAGCAAACTTTAAAGTGTGACATTGTTATTAATGGAAAAGCTATTTTAGGACAGTTTCAGAGGTCTTACATGTTATCATTTATGACATTTCTCTGATGCCTGCGCAGTTGGCTTTATGGTAACTAAGCCATCTGGTTTTTTCAGCAGAGTACATACAAAAAGCAGTCCCAATAATTTAAAAACTCTCTCATACATTTGTAAAATACTTTAGCTATAAAACATGTTTTACTGCTTGCTTTAACTTCTTACCTACAAAAGATTTTTTTCCCCAAAAAATAAAAACCTTACCTTGCCATTTTCTACTTACCTATTTTTGCAAGAGATGCAAGAAGTATCCAAAGTGTAACTTCATAGGGAATTTGCACGTAGTTATAATCCACAGTAAAAACATTCAGTCTCTCATCTTGAGCGGAGCCCTCAGCATCATGATGGTCAGGCTTGTAATGAGTTGTTGAATTACTGCTCAAGTTGGATAACTCAAAATAAGTGGCAGCAAAAGGACACTCCAGAGACAATAGCAACAACAACCAGTTCAAAAAATTAAAACGCATAAATATCTGAGAGCCCATGATTGGGGCTGAAACTTTCTTTTATACTATGTGTAGCATGGACTGTATGCATGAATGTATGTCATATTATCTGCTTTCAGTCTGCACTGACCCTAGCCATCAAGATTCCCTCAGGAAATTATCTATCATGTTATCACTTTAAAAATCCCAACATTTATGTGTCTTTCTGGTTTTGAACTACAGAAGGATCTGGAGCTCAGATGAAGACACAGGTATTTGCAGGCTTCTGAAATCCGGATAAAAACCTTCAGCAGCCTTGCACTGTTCAGGAATAGTCTCTCTTCCCCAGAAGATTTTTACTTGCTCTAGGCTCAATAGTTTTCCTTGCACCAGTGGAAATTAGGCAATAATGAACAGAACTCATTCAACAAAGACCACAAGAGTAAAAAAGAATCCCAGGGTGCAGATCCCAGCATGCTGAACAGGTAGGAGCGGACTGCCAGCTCCATACCTCGTCTTCCTGCCCTCTCTTTCTCCTTCATGTACTCTGTGTGGTCAAGGCACCTGGTAGCTCAAGTACCTGATTAATTGTATTCCCTCACTTCACTAGCAATCAACCACTTCAGATGTAAATAGACTCTTCAAAGGTTCCGTTAGTGACATCTAGTGGACATCCACAAAGATTGTACTCTTAATTTATAGTAAATTGATCAGTAAAATTTGCTGTTTCTTTTACATCCATAAAATATTGACACTAAGCTTAACACGATAGATAGTAATGATATCACAAACACAAAAGTGGCATTTAGCACAAGTACTTAGACAACTAGTAGATCTTTGGTATATGGAGGTGGGTCTCGGAATCCTTCCTTCCTCTTGAAGCTGTTGTATGTTGCACGGAGGCAGGGACATGCACTTGGGTCTTCCACATCAGAGGTAAGTACACTAGCTACCACACTATAGAGTCACCCTCACATGCTCTTGGCCCAATGAATGTTTTAATATTTCATACATGGGACAGCTTCAACAGGAGAGACTGAAAGAGACCCAGTCACAATATCCCATAGCCCAGTTGTAAGGGCACTCACTTTCACGATGGGTTCACATCAAAGCCCTGCTCCACGTCAGGTAGAAGGGGCATTTGAACCTGTGTCTCCCACATCCTGGGTGAGTGTTCTAGCCAGTGGGGGCTAACGGGTGAAGGGGGGTGGCACCATCGCTTTTCCCTCCTCAGTTTTTGCACAAGAGGGCTTAATGTGCCTAGCTCAAGGAGAGGATTTTCTGCTATGAATCCCAACCAGAAGCAGGCCCCTCCGTTCAGTTTGTATTTAGGACCCTCAATCCCTTTGAAGGGCAGTGCTTAGAACCCACCCTGCTCCTTGGCATTTCCTATTGGCTAATTTAGGTGGCTCCCTACTCAGCTTGGGGGCTTTTGTGGATCCCTTTATAAGGTGCCTAACTCTCCCCATACATTGTATAGGGAGCCTGGGCACCTAACTTGGGGCTATGGATTGCACTAAGCGGCAGGGCATCTAAACATTAGGACTTGCAATGCTGAGTTAAGTCCCCTTTGTGGATCTAGCCTGAAATGTCTCCCATCAGTGGCGGATTAGCCACTGGGCCAACGGAGCCCGTGCCCAGGGCCTTGGCCAATTGGGGGGGGCCCTGGACAAATGGGCACACCCATGCCCTGACCCACTCCACCCACGCAGCGCTTCTGCAGGGAAGCAAGGGAAGCCTCTCTGCTCTGACCCCACTCCCTGTCAGGAGCGCAGGGTGGGGTGGGGAGGGGACTGCAGCCAGAAGGAGTGGGGAGGGGCCCTCACTTGCTCTGGCCCAGGGTCCCACAAACCCCTAATCCACCTCTGTCTCCCATTAATAAACAGATACCAACCCCAGGGTCACCATACACATTGCGGCAGCAGCACAATCACGGAAAAATTAACCCGGAACAAAGGTATGTTCAGGACTGATCTAAAGTCTGTTTCTTCTACAGGTGAGAAAAATCAAAATGAGATTAGGTGACTTGGAGAAAATCTGGCTCAGAGGAGAGAGAGAGAGATAGAATGAAGAATAATGCCTGGCCATCAGGCTTGACTGTGTAACCAGGCTAAAAGTGCTCAGCAACAGATAAGCCCCCAAAATACACAGTGCTGGTTGCTGTATTACAGAAAATCACATCTTGCGAATGTAGCTAACGAGATTATTGGGCACTTCTGTTTCCAAGCCATCCTTAAAGATTCTCTTGCAAAAACTAGTGAAGAGCTCAGTCTCATTCTCAAAACTCTCTGAGTTTAAATCCTCAGGGTAGCTGCTTGCTAAGTTTCAAACATGCCTGTTTAGGTCTTCACTTGTAAGACTTTTCAGCTTCTTGCATGTCAAAAAGCAAACCTTTCTTCGACTCCGCAGCTTATCGTCCAATTGTGTTAATTTGGTGTCTAAGATGGGGTTAAAAACCTTGCATGTATAAACTTTTTGGGGATCTGATAATTTTTTGTTCTTTGCAAGTTTTTCTGGGATTAATTTCCTGCATTTAAATCATTGCTCTCTGAACCATGTGAATATTCCTAACATTTCATGCCCCCTCGCTTAGGCCAAAACTTTGAAAGGTCTCAATTCTGCCTTCTTCCTGTTCTACTCCTCTCATGGTACTGCTCTGCTACCTACCCCAATAAAGGAGAACTAACAACTTAAAATGCCTTGTTCAAAAATTTTAAGTAACACTTAACTTTCAAACGCCTGAACAGCAAATGTAACTTTTCCTGTCTGCATAGTAAACACTGGCATTTTTATCTGTTTGAATAATCAACGTGGTGCTTTCCGTACCTTCTTGGTTGCAAAGATTTGAACTGCTTCCTGAAGGTCCACAGTCTGGGCCAGCACATGCTCTATTGAGTTGGTTGCAAGGCCGACCAGCCTCTTCTGTATCACTGTGGAGTGTAGATGTGTTTTTATTAACTTCAGCTTGGAGAAGCTGCGTTCTCCACTGGCAACTGTTACAGGAAGCGTTAGAAGTATGCGCAGAGCAACAAAAGCATTTGGAAAGAGGGTGGTCATCTTATTGTGCACATATATTCCAGAACAGCCTTTGGAGTTGATCCTGCTGAAATGTATCTTGAAAGGGCTTTCAGTTCATCACCTAAATCACTCGCATCAATATCGCGCATGTCATCATGAGTCAACACTGTCTCTAGTGGCCTGCATTGCTGGTGTAGGTCTTCTTCAGGTATAGTGAGGAGTTTTGGAATATCACACAACATCCCAAATATACTGCTGTGTTCCTTGAGCTTCATGAAATATTCTTCAACTGACTGTATTGCACAATCTAGCACCTGTTTAAAGAATTCAACTTTGAATTGTTGTTTGGGGTCTCTTATGGGATTATTCCGTGCCTCGTAATCAAAATGTCTTCTTCTTCGGTGACTCTTGTATTCTTGAATGGGTGGGAAAATAGCTTCTGTGTGAATTTCTTCTGCCAACTTCTGTGCACTCTTCAGAAAGTTTTGAAATCCTTCATCTGACTAGTAAGACTGTAGGTATGACTTTGTTTTGTCCAGTTGTTCCATTGCTCCAGATATATCAAGATCTACACCTTGGAGTCTCTTGCTTACAACATTTATTTCAAACAGTATGTCATGCCACAACACTAAGCCACACAGAAATTTGAAGTTATGTATGATTCTGGTGATTCCATTTCCCTCTGCCACTGTTCTCCCATGAACAGTTCCTGTCATAGCATTATCCTCCATAATGGCAACTATGGCATCATCAATCTTCTCAATTTGGTGTTTGATAGGCTTTATCGCCGCCACTCGACTTTCCCATCATGTGGCACTCAATGGTTTCAGTGTCAGAGGATGTTCCCAGATGTTGCTTCAAAATTTGCCATCAATGAGTTAATGCAGAGAAAAATACATAGATGCTTTAAATTACATTAAAAAATGTAGAAGCCTCACTAGAAGCTGATGCTGCATCACTGACCACCAAGTTCAATGAATGAGAACTGCATGGGACAAAAAAAGCTCGAGGGTTTAACTCTCAGATCCATGTCAGCACTCCTCTGTTCTTTCCTCTCATGTTGGCACCATTATCGTAGCCCTGACCTCTCATGTCAGCTATCGCAATTCCCGTATCTTCCAGCTTTTTAAGAGGCACATTTGTCATCCCAGCTCCTGTAGTATCATCAACGTCAATAAATTCTAGAAAATGCTCTCTGACAGTCACCATTGCAGGGACATTTTCACTAGGTTCTGTTGTCATTACAAAATGCGCCATTAAAGTCATTTGTTCCGTATGGCTGATGTCAGGTGTGCAGTCCAGAATAACAGAGTAATATCTTGCTGACTTCAGATCAGCCACAATCTTCTGTTTGACTTTTGTTGTCAGTAACTGTATGATCTCATTTTGAATTTTTTTTCGAAAGTAGTGGTGTGTGTACATTTCTTGGGTTGTGACTCTTCTTAGATGCTCCTGGAGTACAGCATCAAATTCAGCCATCAGCTCCACAATTTTAAGGAAGTTTCCATTGTTTGGCACATACAGCTGATCTGAAATGCCACGCAGTGCTAGGTTTTGGGTAGCTAGCATTCTCACAATGGCAATGAGCCTTTTCAGAACATTTTGCCAGTAAAGAGAATGCAATCTTCTCTTGATGCTGATCATCTATGGTGGCCTTTAACCTTAGTCTCATCTCAAGCTCTTTCCACCTATGGAATGCTCTCTGGTGATTTGCTGCCTTCTCATGGCATGCCAGATTTCTAGCCAGATTTTTCCAGTCCTTTGTTCCTGCAGAACCCAATGTGGCTGGAACATTAGACTGGAAGAGTTTGCAACAAAAACAGTATGCAGCATTCTGGGTTTTTGAGTACATAAGCCATGGCCTCTCCACTTTATCACCATTGGGGATTTCACGCCAGTAATGTGTTGGACGGAAACGTCTATTTTCATTGTCTTGGGGGAACATGATGTTTTTCACTTGCTGTGGCCCATGCAGTACAAGGAAGTCCCTCAGGCTACTGCTCAAGTGGGTCCACAGTCCTGGATCATCTAGACTTAAGGAACTAAACTCAGCAGCAGCTGTTTCTTGCACCTCCAACACACTCTTCTCTGATCTACACTTTCCTTCAGGAATGTGCATGGTTACATCCATTTGAGATGGAGATATGGATGCTACAGTAGCTGCCAGGTCACCTGCACTCTGACTAACTGGAAGATCAGGCATCTCCTCACCACTCAAATCTTCACTGGGGCCGGAAGGCTCACCGTGAACATTTGTGTTTATGTATCTTAAGAGAGCTCCTTCCTGCTTAGATAGAAAAGCTTCCTTTGCTTTCTTTCTTTTTCTGAATGCTGCCCCAGAGTGGTGTTTTCTTCTTTCACTCATGACCGCTGTTCTCTGCCATCTATAGTGGCTTTCAACACTCAATTGAAGGGGACAAATAAGCAGGCTGGTAGCAGGGCCTGAGTGAGGGAAAATATCAGCGTCTTAAAGGCCTAACTGGCTCCTACTACTTCAGTTGACTGCCTGTTCTCCTCAAGTGGGTTCAGGAATGCAGCAGGAAACAGGAAGCTCCCTGAGAAGCTGGTGTTAATCAGACCAAGCTCCTGGGGGTGCTAGAGAGGTACATAAGAGGCTTCTCCTCCTCTCTCTCCCTGCAGCTCCTGCTGCTTTCTGTTATTCCCTCTCACCTTTTCTCCTGCCTGCCTGTTATGTCTCTTGTTCCCTCCTTCCTCCAGCACAGCACTCCACCATCTCTGTGCATCTAGAGCAGAGAGAATACATATGCACCAGCAGCAGACACAATTTTCTACACTCTGGGTCCTAGTGGCATCCCCCCCCGCCCCCACAGAGTCTGGTACCTGAGGCGGCCACCTCAGTTCGCCTCATGGTAAGGCCAGCCCTGTCTGGGCTCTGCCAGATGTTCCTTTGCCTTGAAGATTAACAATAGGTGCAGTACTGTCCCTGAACACCTTTGAAGCATTCCGCTGTAGTTCCCAGCCCCATCTCCACTGAACTCTCACAGTAATACCAGGTCTGCTGCCTCCAAGGGAAAAGTGTACTCACCATCTTAAACAATTTAACTCAGGTACAGCTCCTTGTATAATACCATAGCACTGAGATATACTTATAGTGAAAACAATATTAATTTTATTATCAAAAGTTCAAGATTCAAGAGAGGGTGAGTAAGGATAACGTAAACAACAGGTTACATATAAAACAAAAATATAACATACTTTTTCAAGACTAAACTTAACAGGCTATCCTCCAGTCTAAATAAGTTTATTTCACCTCAAACATCTTCTGCAGCATTTTTAACCATGTATGATTGAGATCCCATTTCATGAATGTAAATGAACTGTCCCTTTACTTCCTAGATGCAGGAGAAAAGGGGCATCCTTTTGCCTTCTCTGTATAACCCCCAAAGTTCATTTTTGTCCCCAGAGTAAGGAAGATCCCCCTACTGGCTTATTTTCTGGTGAGCGGACTCCCTGTTAATTTCACATCCCCCCATTGAATTCATATGGAAATGGGGCTTCCCCTATGGGACTTACAATGATTAATTTACATGTGATCTGAAAGAGACTGGTGAATAAATATCTTTGTGTGGAAGAAACCTGTTTGTCACTTTTGCCTTAATATACACTTTAGAAACATATTTTCAACATACATATATAACTCCTTCTGTAGTATCTGTGCATACATTTCACGACGAGATTAATGACCAGCATAACCTGGCTTTAATTTAAGATCTCACATGATATTCTTTGGTGAATCAATCTGTACATACCAGGAGGAGGATAGTCTTGTAACCCAGTTGCCATTGAGGGATTTATGGGCCAGACACTATAATTCTAAGAGAGGGTGTTGAAGGCCACCAACTAAACCAGCAAGCCATTTGAATGTCAAGAGCTGGACTCTACAATTCTTTGGTTTATAATGTTAATTTCTGACAAGAGAGTATACCACATCTCGACCAAGCCAAAAACTGAAAACACTGAAATGTTCATTTGCAAGCCATCAGTTTCCAGGTTAAGTTCTGGCATAAGGCTGTGTTAAGCTTTATTGTCAGCTTTTGGAGTAGATGCATTGCCGGTACCCTTCCTGGCCATCTTGGTGTGCTTTGGCATTTTACTGTAACAATAATATGCTCTTTAAACACATCCCAACAACTAGCAGAAGCAGAAAACAGGCTATACAATTTTTGAACAATTCCAGAAAATAGAAAAACTTGAAGCACAAGCACTGCAGCAGCTTTTCCAACAAGACAGGGAGAGTGGGCAGTACATGGGATGAAAGACTGCTGAAGTCAATTCAGAACACCTTTATATGCTGCAGTCATGTTAGCTTAATTAGCATAGCTTTGTCCCCTGCAGCCATCTTTTTTTCAACTTCTCAAAAATAACCTCTGTAATACCTTCCCCTGTTTTGATGTGGCTACAAAGCATTAAAGGGGGCCCTGAATACACCATTTGGGGCACTAAAAGGGGCTCCAGAGGGTGCATTCAGGGCACTAAACACAGCTCCAAATATACCACATGAGACACTAATTGAAGCTTTGAATTGTCCATTTGGGGCAGTAGACAGGGTCTCCAAACACACTATTTGGGACAATGAACAGAGAAGGTTAAGGCCCCTATGGCAGAAGACAAGAACAAGAAGTTTAAAAAAAAGAAAAGAAAAGACCTTTTATGAGCCTAGGCCCAGTTCCACTGGAACCATTTCATTCTGCTCTTTGCATGGCCCTAACTGCCAGAGTAACATGCCCTGCAGTTCCTACTTCCTGCTTGGTATGGTGAAGTAGGAACATGAGGAGGAAAGTGTGTATGGGAGCGAGAAAAAAGAGTGATAGTCTGTAAATATCTTCTATTCCCTGTCCTTTTGGTACTGCTTATCACTGCCATGCAATCTGTGGTAATTTTGGCTAATGATTTGGGTTATGGAATGCTATGGACATCCATTTTTAGGCATCCTTTAATTGGAAAAACTGGTTGCCAGAGGCTTGAGATTCCCAGCTCTCTACAGCAGCAGACCTGCTCGCAGCCCATCTAGGTAGTAGGTGTGGTGGCCATAGCGTTGCTCAGTAATAATTTAAGAATACTGACCTATGATCATTTTATGTACACTGTATGTGGCCTGCTCAGTGAGGCAGAGTTACTGTACACACCTATATTGAGTTATTAGACTTTCCTGTATGAATATATTCATCTAGTGCAATAGGGGGCTGCTGGGAACAAAAGCAGGAAGGCAATACAATGTCTGTGGCTAGGACGTTGTCCAACAAACACTCACGAGGCCGTTATAAGACAATGGCTGAGCTATTCATGGTGAAGATGATTCCCAGGCTCCAGTAGGGTTGCCAATTTTCTTGCACAAAACCGAACACCGTTGCCCCACCCCTGCTCCGCCCCTCTGAGGCCCTGTCCCTGCACCACCACTTCTCCGAGGCCCTGCCCCACCTCACTCCAGCCCATCCCTGTCACTTGCTCTCCCTACCCTCAATCACTTGCTCATTTTCACCAGGCCAGCTCAGGGAGTTAGGGGGTGAGGGCTCTGGTGGGGGGGGTGTGGCTCCAGGATGGGGCCAGAAATAAGGTGTTCAGGGTGCGGGAGGGGTCTCCGGGCTGAGGCAGTGTGTTGGGATGCGGGAGGCGGGGAGGGCTGCAGCTAGGGGTGTGGGCTCTGGGGTGGGGCCAGGGATGAGGGCTTTGGAGTACAGGAGGGGGCTCGGGGTGGAGCCAAGGGGTTTGGAGTATGGGAAGGAGCTCTGGGCTGAGGCAGGGGGTTGGGATGTGGGACAGGGCTCTGGGCTGGAGATGCAAGTTCCAGAGTGGGACTAGAAATGAGGGGGCTCCAGGCTGGGGGAGGGTGTTGGGGGGGGGGGGAGGGCTCTGGCGTGGGGCCGGGGATGAGGGTGCTCCAGGCTGGGGCTGAGGGGTTCAGAGTGTGGAAGGGGGCAGGAGGGGGATCAGGGCTGGGGCAGGGGGTAAGGGTGTGGAGGGGAATAAGGGCTCTGGCTGGGGGTGCGGGCTCTGGGGTGGGGCTGGGGATGAGGGGTTTGGGGTGCAGGAGGGTGCGCTGGGCTGGGACTGAGGGGTTCGGAGGGTGGGAGGGGGAATCAGGGTTGTGGCAGGGGGTTGGGGTGCAGGATGGGGCCCGGGGTGCAGGGTCAGGATGGCATTTACCTCAAGCAGCTCCCAGAGGCAGCAGCATGTTCCCCCTCTGGCTCCTATGTGGAGAAATACAGACTCTCCTATAGGAGTATCTGAAGCAGTTGGGGCCTTCCCAGGAATGTGAGGCAGGTGTAGAGACTGTTTATTGGATTTAAGATGTGTTTTATCTTAAATGCTTTGGTTCTAAAGAAACAATACTCTGCTTTAGGGAGGTTGTCTGGCCACTGGATACTACAGTCATTATCCCAGCGGGAGCAGAACTGCAGGAACCGAACATAACTCAGACCTGCTGAGGTAACTATGATCAGCATTAGGTGACTGCTGCCCAAGGCCCTGTGTGAGAGTGGGAGACTCACGTGATTGCACCCCGAGAAAGGTAACAGCTTGGTGCCTGACACCTGAAAGGGGGTGTACTCAAAGAGAGGTACAGTAAACTGTGACAATAGGGATGTTGGTATGTGGCCTTATTGGCACAGCTGCTGAGCACCCAGAGCTCCCACCAACTTCAGTCGGTGTGCAGTACTTCTGGAAATCAAGTCAGTGGTGTATACGTGTCTGTGTGAGTGAAAGGTTTCCATGCTAGTAGAATGCTCTTTCCCCCATTCCAAGAATCACCAGGATGCCTGGGTTCAATCCCCTAAGAAAATAGTATCCTATTAGAACCACTGGGTTTCAACTTGTCTCCTCTCTTGTTCAATGCATATATGGGGCTGCTAGTGAGGTGGTACAGGCTGCAGTACTTTGTTGATACCTGCTCTATAATTCTCAGGCTGTCCATGTCTGCGTGAGACCGGGGCATGATGAGTGCAAGGAGACTGAAGCAAAATTCAGACAAAGTGAGGTGATGCTGGTAGGGGAAAGCAACTGGAAGATATTCTGGGGGATTCTCAACATTCAGGGATGGAACTTCTTCCCATTCTATGGGTGAGGAGAATCTCAACCCTGTCAACCCAACATAGCCATGTGAGGGGATCCTCACAGAGTTTTCCTCTCCACAGGCCCACTCTCGTGGATTTTTTCCCACAGAAAGGAACAATCTGGGCTAAGAATGTTAGGGTTGTTCCCTCTGGACTGCACAGGAAAAGTTACACTGCAAAATTCCTTTGGATTATTTTTTAATTTTAAAATTTCAAGAAAAATAGAAAAACAAACATCAAATGAAAACACATTGGAACGAGTAAGACATTCAAACTGGTGTATCATTATTATCAACATCAGGGCAAAAGAACACATACAAAAAAGTCCAGGGTTGGAGTTTCAAAAATACTCAAACTTGGCTTAACTCTGCTCCCACTGAAATCCATGGGAGTTTTACCAATGACTTAATGACAGCAGAACTAGGCAAATGAAAATCCCATCCGTATTTCTTTATGCTTTTAATTCCTTTCACACAGAAAAGCCTGTGTACACAGTGTGTATTAGTTAGAAATAGAATTATGATATTATTACTACTATTATTATTTACATAGTTACACTCTCAGCTCTCTTTTGTCTTAGGTTTATACACCATCGACTACAATGGGGCCCAAATTCTGACTGGGGTCTCTGGCTACAACTTTGCTGAAAATAATAAATATTAAATATAATAATAAAAGAAAGACATATCATATCACAGCTGCATCCAGTCCCGCTTGCTTATACTGAAGACTTTACGGTTGTCACATTATAGGAGTTTTTTTCACTTTATGTTAGAGTGAGCTATCAATGAGACAAAAGATGATGAGCTCTTAAAGTTGCGATGAGATGGTAGCAGATACAGGAAGTTCCTTTACAATCGTCTCACCGTTTCTTAGTCTGCTGACTTCTCCCAGTGGCCTTTCTGCTATTGATAACCACTAAATAACCTTTGGAAAAAAAACTTTAGACTGTTTTTCCCTAACCCCGTGGTATTTTTCACTGGCATGTGATATCGCATATATTTCCAGAATCGTTTGTTTGGTGAGTTAGAGTTAGAAGATTTCCAGGTAACCACTGGTAAAATGTTAAGAGCTTTCTTCACTATCGGAGGTAAAGACTCTGGCTCTTGGAACGACTTGTACTTAATTAAAATCAGTTTTATCATGTTATCTTCTAAAGCACAGTTCACCGCTGCCTGCAGTTCAAAGATGCTGGGTCCATTGACATAGCTGGGACTCAAGATAATTATAGCTCGCCTGCTTTGGTGAATAGCTGTTACGATATCATCAGTGTAAGCTGAAAAAGAAGTAACGATTAGTACTAGCTTACACTTTGGGCTTTTCAGTCACAGGCACCGAAAGCATTTAAAAAAATTAAATATAACCATGTTAACAACCATGTAAATACAGCCACCATTGGAGTAAAACGCAACAACTGCACATAACAGCACATAGCAATGTCCCTTACATCATGAGAAGAAGAGAACACAACTGAAACTACAGGAGCGTTTAGAAAGCCATTACCCAATTAATTTGGAAATGACACCTGGGCTAACATCTTCATTCTTCTGATAAGTGCAGTCAAAGATCTGATTGAGTGCCCCTTCTGGAAGCTCTCCAGACTGCTGTGCAGGGATCCCAAAGCTGAATCCCACATACTCTTAGCTTGCAAGGTCTGGGAAGAATGTAGGTATTGTACTGTCCTTGGCTTTGGGCCTCTAAGGAACGCAGTCTGGTGCAGATCTCGTGTCAGTCAACCCCCTCTTGGCAGTGGGGACCCCGTAGTCCAATGGCCTAGGCCCTGAAATTAGTGCCATCTCCCACAGGCCTGCAGTCCCCCACACCTCCCTTCTCTGCACTCTTTCAGGAAGCGAGGTTGGAGCATGGGGGCTTCTGTTCCCCAGCAGGAGCTCCAGGCAGGCAGAGCAGGTGGGGTGTGGGGGCACCACAATTGGTGTATGTATGTACTGTATGATGGTGGGAGAAGTTCTTCTACCGATATAGCACCGCACACACTAGCGCTTATGTCAGTGTAACTTATGTCACTTGGGGGGTGGAATATTCTTGCCAACATAGGCGGTAGTGTAGACATAGCCTTAGACTCTAGGCGTTGTGACCTAGTGAGATGAGCAGAAGCTCCATGACCAAATCACATGGTTGGCATTTTTGATGAATAAGGTTTTGAAAATTAAAATCTATTGGAGCGAAGGGTTGTCTCCTGATGCTTTCCACATTTCAGGTGGGACCTTACCTCCTCCTGGAAGAATGTCCCTTTCAAGAAGACACAGTTTGTATCCGTATTTGTTTTCCAACACCTCCGGAAGGACCTCCAGAGCAAACTGTTCCTCATTAAGAAAAGTGGAATCACTTTCAAAGGGGTCTTGTTTTGCATAGGACACAAATGCATCAAATTCTTTACAATCTAAAAGAAAAGAAAATTTAAAATGTGCAGATCATCTAATCTAATGAAGGTATTTCTGAAGTACCTATCACCTTTAATTTAATGTAATGGTAAATTCTCATTATAGTCAGTATGTAAATATTTTATTTAACTGAATGCACTTGATTAATAGCAAACAATTGTCAAATCATGTAGTGGAGTCAGTCAGTAATTCAAGATCAGTCCTGCTTCTCCATTACCTTGCAACTTTTGTAGACATTCACAGCCAAAGTGAGTACAAAATGTTACTATTCTGTAAACCACTACACAAAGATGGAAAGCAGCGGAAAATCAGGCCCTTTGCTTCATTTCAGAAAGCATGCAGAAAACAAGTAACATTCTTTGCTGCATGACCAGTTGAAGATCTGGCCCTCTCATTTATATCATATCAAAGGGTGGGGCTACTCAAGAAAAACATAGCATTTCCAGTGCACAAGCTGCTTCTAAAATGCAGTGCATTTTAGTGCAAGTAAAACCCCATCTCTCTTACACACCATGTTGTCATAAAAACACATGCATTATTTAATACAACACTAGAAAAATCCACGTGTTGTTATAAATAGAGATGGGAGCAAGATGCATAGTTCAGGTCAGGATCCAAACACCACCTCAAACTTTGAAGCTGTCTACTTCTTGAGTTCTGGTTCTGTCCCATTAAAAAAAATAGATCCAAGCTATGGATTTCAAATCCAGATCCACATTTTCCCAGACTTTGAGAAAGTTTGGGTCCAGGGTTCCAGTTTGGACCCATCTTTGGCTATAATGCATACACAGATATATTTTTGTTTTTTAAATAAAAATGTAACAAGTATTTCCATTTTAAAAACAAACTTTTTTGTGGGGGGTTAAAAGTTGAACAGGTTAATGACTAGACATGGGAAAGGAAGTAATGGATGGTGGGGACAGGTAGGGATAGCTGTGAACAGGCTATATTTCCTAGTACTCAGAGCAAAAGTACTGGATAGGGGCTCAGTTCTGCAAGATGCTGGCTTCACTGAAGTCCATGGAACTACTCACATGCTTAAAATTAAACATGCATTTAAGTGCTTTACCGAATTAAGGCAAGAGTGCTCAGCATCTTGCAGTACCCAGCCCTATAAGAACGGTTATCAATACTAATCTGTGATTTTGTGATCAGTTCCTTATGTGATCTTGAACAGGTCATTTGTCCTAAGTGAGGCACAGTCAGTGTCACTAGAAAACTATATGTGCATGTTTGTGCAACTACATCTAAGTTAGCATGTTCAAAAACTTAGGTCCCAGAAAGTGTGCATGCAAAAAAAATGTAGACATGCAAATTTCAACTCGCAGATTTGGAGGTTGAGTTGTGGTCCCTTTGAAAATCTTAAATACTAAATGATAAAGAATCCTTTGCACTAGAAGTTTGCATTTCCTCATTTTACCAGTGGAGGTCACTGTCGCCATATTATAAAACCACCACTCCTTATAATTATTATTGGTGGTAGTTGCATTGTTATCTTAGCATCTGAGGTCAGGGCCACACTGTGTTAGACATGATACAAACAGTCTCTGGGCCAAAGAGCTTACAGTCTAAATGGACAAGACAAACAAAGAGTTGATGCTGCTTTACCTTTTCAGGAATGATCTGGCTTAATACCTCTTTATCTCAGGGATCAGCTGGAGAAACCACCAGGGGACTTTCCTAAGTCCTCATGAAACTTTTCCCACCAAACTGAAGGGAGGTTCCCAAATCACCCTGGACAGATGTGACTTATCACTGGGCTCACCAATACACTTTCTGAAGAGCAATTTATTAATTTATTTTTAAATATACCAGCTTCCATCAAGGGCCAGGTGTGTTTCAGAAAAGTCTTACAGGTAGAAACCACCAGACTCCTCCACCCCCTGCACCTCACATTAGCTTTGTAGGCACTTTGGGGCAGGGATTGCCATTTCTTACACATTTGTACAGAGCTTAGCACCTCTACAACCCCAACCTGGTAGAGGCCTGTGGGTGTTATTGCAATATTCCTAAATAGAAGTTGATCACTATGATCAATATGTATTTCTTTAGGAAGAAAATATAAATATTTCCAATAAGTGCCCTTATAAGTTGATTTGCCAAGTGACATTGTCTCCCTTCTCGGTTTTGTTTATGAGAAAGGTTATGAGTTGATTCAATAGGAAAATAACTGATTATATGTCTCCATTTCCTCACCCATCTCTCTGCAAGCACATGCACCTCTAGTCCACAGATTTTATCACAGGTTAAGGGAGAAATTGTTGTGGGAACCTCTTGTTAAAATATTGGGAACACTTCACTCCTGTGTCTACAGGGTTTTGCTTAACCTCAATCTCCTATTCTGATTTTCCCTGGCTAAATTACTGCTATTGTAAATGGCTCATTATAAGACTTCAGTCAGTAAATATGTACTGCTCGGTGTGTTCCGGCTTCTCAAAGATCCTGAATCAAAGACCACTGAAGTCAGTGGAAAGTCAGCTATTGGCTTCAAAAGCCTTTGGATTAGGCCCTAATGTGACTGAAGACACTAAAGTAAATGGTTAACAGATATTGCAAATGACAATAGAAAAACTGAAGTAAAACAACAGTCTATCATGGTTCAATTTTTCTTACCTCCTATAGTTTCGTCCTTGGCCAAGTAATTTCTATACGTCAGCACTATTTCGATCCAATAGTGGTAAACAAAAGCACTGCCCAGTAGGAGTCCAACTAGAACTGCAATTACACCATATAATATGTATCTGAAAAGTGCTGTTAAAACAAAGTTATTGCTGTTAAAATTCAGTGTTTCCATAATAATACTAACATTTACAAGAAATGCTAATACCAGGGATGGGGATTAAACTGACTGACAAGATTCACTCCTGCCTGCCTCCCAAACTTTAAGGAAGTTTGGAACTGGATCCAAGTCCAATTCTGAACATTGTGACTCAGGCCTAGCATGGGAATTCAAGAGAATAGCTAGTGTCTTGTTGACAGTGTAAAAAGCAGATCTGTGCTGGAATGCAGAGCAATTCTAGCCATTTTCAAACAAAACCTTTTCCATTCAGTTTCAGCAAACCCCTCAACTTATTGAAAAGTAGAAGGCAATGATGACCACAAGTATATTAGTGACAGTGATCAAAACATATCTCATTAAGAAGAATAGCTTGACCGCTTCTGGATTTACCTCTTTCCTTCCTTTTTAGCTTGAGCACTCCTGTCGAGTTCCCTACAGAATTCTGAGCAAAGCAGATGAAGTTGCTGTTCAGGTCCCTTTCAGTAACTTCCGTGAGTGTGGCAACATGAACAAATAGTTTGCCTCCAATTTCTTCTGCACGAATCCTAAACAGAAAAACACTCCTATCATCCATATACTATTCATTCACACAAGTCACAAAAGCCCATGATTGTACAAATAAAGAGATGCTAACATTCTTGTCATTCACTTTTGATGTCTGTGAAGGAATAAGAGTATTTTGTAATATTTTTAGGAGTCCTGTTTTTGCCTTATTTTCCCCTATATGCTCCATTGTTACCCAGTGGGTAGAAAAGGACTGTTTGCTCTCAGGACAGGCTACGAGATCTGGGTCTGGATATGGGTTAGCGATCGATCCAGCAGGGATTGATTTATAGTGTCTAGAATAGATGCGATAATTGACTGCCAATCACTCTAGCATCGACAGCGGGACTCCACCTCAACGAGAAGCGCAAGGGGAATTGACGCGTCGACACACCTCAGTGAAGACACCGTGGTAAGTAGATCTAAGTATGTCGACTTCAGCTACATTATTCATGGAGCTGAAGTTGCATAACTTAGATCGATCCCCGCCCCCCCGTAGTGTAGACCAGCCCTGAGGGTTGGTCCCCATATCAGTGCAGCATTTGAAAAGACAATGGTAAATCCAATTGCCCAGACAGACACCTAGCAACCATCGACCCAGAGAGATTTGGATTTCCCCACTTCTCAGCGGGGAGGTTGAGCAACATTCCCCAGCAGAGAGCAAAGGACTGGAGAAGTGTGAAGCGGGGGAATTAGAGGTGGCTGCTGGAAGTATTCAGGGCTCTCACCAGGAGTCAGATGAAGGAGGGCAGGTCAGAGAGATCTTAAACCAAGAGGTTCATTACAGCTTGGCTGGGCTCTGGGCTAACCAGAATGGACTATGCTTTAATTTTCCATTCTCTATACTACCCTAAGGACTTCCTACTCTGCATTCCAATTAACTAATAAACCCGACTGTTTTGACAACACTGCTTGATGTCACTGCAAATGCATGGTGAGGTGCATTAATCCCTGAAGACTGTACAACTCTCCATCAGGAGTCTGTCTCAGTTGGACTTGCTGAATGGAGCTCATGGTGTGAAGCAGGAGCGCCGAAAGCCCATAAGTCCAGTCTAAGGAAACAGTGACACCACATGGCTAACAAAGAGAAAAAGTGGGACCCATAGGGGGTCTGGCATACTGAAGAGGTTTCTCCTAGAGACTGTTCCAAAGCTGGGGGTGTAGCACCAATCCTGTGACAATGTTGCAAAAGAAAAATGATGTCCTTGTATGAAAGTTCAGTTTGGTTCTGATCTCATAGTAAGATACTAGTGCCCACCGAAAGCACAATTAAAAAGTTGCTCTTGATCAGTCCTCAGACCTCAGTTTAGCAAAGTACTTAAACACATGCCTAACTTTAAGCGCATGCTTAGTCCCATTGACATGTACTTAAAGTTAGGCACCTACATAAGTACATAGCTGAATTGCAGCCTTAAAAAGCAGACTCTATAGCAGTGGCAAGGGACCTTGCTCTGAAAGATCTTAAAATAATTTAATGCTAGCAAAATTCTCAGGTGATGCAGGACACTAGGAATTTGCAGAATCATATCCCATATCTCATGCTCATTTCCCAACCATCAGCCGAGGTCACCTGAACAGAGCAGTGTGAAAACTAGTGGGGTTTGATTTATAGAATTTCATTCATATTTTGGTTCAGACTATGTGGTGTCACACCCTGAAGTTTCACTTAGCATTTCAGATGAGGTAACACTCATATAGTCCACCAAGTTACACCTGATCACATGGTGAAATCATGCAATAATATTATTTTGACTCAAATCCATAAATCACACTTGATTTCCTTGAAAGTGGATCCCCATTTACCCAAAACTGAGGAGTGTTCCCAAATTTTTACAAATCTTTCAATACGCTTTGTCTGAATTTTGAGTTTCTAATGAATTCTGAAGACAGTGTTCACTATAATCACTTTGCACTACTCTGTTCAGAAGCTGATAACCTACTGATCTCTGTAATACCACACATGTGCCAGTGAGTGGCTTTAATCATAATAAATCAAATTCATCCATAAAATATTGTAAATCTCTGTCCAGAGTTGTCTGTGTTGATACCATTTGTTCTATTCGTTCACTCTCTGTTATATAATAATATATATCATTATAATATATATCATTATAGGTGACATTGGTAACACAGCCTAATATTAAGGTTGCACAACACTTTCTATTATAAGACCCTGTTTTCAGTTGCTTACAGCTTTGCCAAACTTTAACCACTGGGCAGAAATTTTCCATGCCAGATATCTGCCTGTTAAAAATTGGCTGTTGATCTTTACTTTGAGAAGCTCTAGCACTCCCGTACTTCAGACCAAGGATTTGAAATTTGGTCTTTGTGTTACAGATGTGCTTATTGCTGTTCCTATGAGAAACTACCCAAATTTGGCCAAGCCAGAAGTCTTTGAAAAAAATCTCAGTTTGCACAAACTCTAAGAAATCTCTGTTGAGCATATCAGCTAAAATCTCCAACCCTTCTGTCCTCAATGAGCATGCTTCATCTTGTGTATGACCAGACTGCATGTGCCATCCCCACAGAGTGACTGCCCATGCTCTATCCCAGAGGTGCAGGGGCAAAGCCAGATCTTTTCTAGAATTGCTGCTCCCAGATGCTGGGATGATGCCAGGCACTGCAACTGAGAGCAGGGAGCCAGTCTTTCTTGTGCTCTCAATGATTCTTTGTGCTGATGCCCAAGCAGCGTTCAGAAGGAAGCCTTCTGACTTGAATGCTGAGGGGACAAGAGCCAGACTGAAAGAGTAGATTTGGACAAGGAACCGGTCAGACTGGGAATGGGGAGGGGGGAAATTGTGACTGGGAGTTGGGGAGGCGGGCACTAGGACTGGGAACCAAGAGATGCAGACTGTGACTCAGACCCATGGAGAGAGGCTGGGACAAGTGACACAAGAAGACCGAAACTAGAAGCTGGAGACAGGGCCGGCCCTAGATTTTTGGCCGCCCCACGCAAAAAATAAAAAACCCCACAAGCGCTGCCCCCCCAACACCGGCCAAAACACCCCCCCCCCCCAACAACGCCGCCCCGCCAAAATGCCTGCAGCGGGGAGGGCGGCATGCCCGCCGCCCCGCTCCCCCTGCCAGTGGGGAGCGCGGAATGCCTGCCGCCACGCTGCCCCGGCGGGGAGCGGAGCACGCCGGCGGGGAGCGGAGCACGCCGGCGGCCCCGCTGCCCGGGCCGGGAGCGGAGCACGCCGGCCGCCCCGCTGCCCCGGCGGGGAGCGGAGCACACCGGCCGGGAGCGGAGCATGCCGGCTGCCCCGCTGCCCTGGCGGGGAGCGGAGCACGCCGGCTGCCCCGCTGCCCCGGCGGGGAGCGGAGCACGCCGGCTGCCCCGCTGCCCTGGCAGGGGCGCCAGAGAAAGTTTTTTGGTTTTTTTTTAACAAAAAAACCTAAAAACCTTGAGTGCCGCCCCCCTCCAGGTGCCGCTCCAAGCACGTGCTTGGTAGGCTGGTGCCTGGAGCCGGCCCTGGCTGGAGAGGAAGCTGGAACTGGGAGCAACCCAGTGAAGGACACCCAGTGAGGGAAATGTGAGGGACAGCAGGGAGCCAGTTGGCAGATAAGTGGGAAGGGGGACACTGAGATTGGATGAGGAGCTGGGGGGACACTGGGACTAGCTGCACAAGGAGACTGGAACGGGGCACCAGAGAGATGGGAAGGGGGTTGTTCAGGGGAAAGAAAGATCTAATGAGGAGCCAGGGTGCAAGGGTAAAACTGAAACTGGCTGGGCAAAGAGACTGGGACAAGAAACTAGGGAGGGTGTGGGGAGTGAGGCAGAGACTGACATTGGATGAGAAGCCCCTGGGACTGGTTGCCAGGAGGTGGGGAGGGGGGAGAGAGATTGAACCAGGAGCTCGGGGAGGAGGGGAAATAGGACTAGCAGAGCAAGCAGATTGGGATTTGGACGTGTGTGTGGGAGGAAGGGACTGGCATCTGGGGGGAGAATGAGAATCTGATGGGGAACCCAGAGAGGGAAAATAGGACTGGCTGGGCAAAGACACTGGGACTGGGACAAGGAGACAGAGACAGATCAAAGACAGGACCAGGACAAGCTGGCTGGGATAGAGTGGATAGGATTAAGCTTGGGGGAGAACATGCAGAAGAGTCTTTAACTACCTCTCCTCTGGACCCTGGAACCAGACCCAAGATTTCTGAGTTTCACCACTCTGCTGTCAGCAAATATCTGTGAAATCCACTGGCAAAGTGTGCGTCTCATTTCCCTCTAGTGCTGGTCCACAAAAACAATGACAACCTACTACTGCTTTCAGGTATTCCATTAGCTCAAGTGGCGGAGGTGTGTGTGGTGGATCTAAAAGTTCCAACCATGCTGATGTCCCATGTAGGCATCAATATGATGCCATATGGTGGGATTTCTGTTTTTTCATTTTGTTTTCTTAAAAACTAGGAAATCACACATGCACACCCCCACGTGCACACACACACACACACACACACACACACACACACACACACACACACACACACACAAATGTTAAAAGAACATTAAGGTTGAAAAGCCAAACATTCAAAAGTTAATACCCAAATTAAAGTCCCCTGTGAATATGAATTATGATACAGTCTTTAATGGCATAATCACATACTATTTTTTCCACATGACCCCTGTCTCATTCCGTGCACAGGATGGACCTGCTCTGTGGATTAACCAGGGTTGTCTAGTAAAGGAGACCGTTGTCTGAAGACCCCTGCTTCATTTGTTGCAGAGGTCAAAGATATGTAGTGACTGAAGCAGGGGATTGCAAGAGGAGAAAGGAGAGTCTGATGGTCAAGATAGTTGAATGCTGCCATGAGGAATTGGATTTGTCTCTGCATCTGCCACAGAGTTCTTGTGTGATGCAGGGCAAGTCACTTAAACCAAACTTTTCACAGGTGGTCACCAATTGTCTCTCTCTCTCATTTTCTGGGTGCCTGACTTGGGACCCTAGGACCTGATTTGCACTGGGAGCTGCAACTGAAGTCAATGGGAGCTGTGCCTACATATAAAGCTTTATGTAAAGCTATATATTATTTGAACATATAAAGTGCTATATAATGCTAAGTACTCTGAAAAATCAAGTCCTAGGTGTCTCAAATTGGGCATCCAAAATTAGTGGACACTTTTGAACTTAACTTCTCTGTGCCTCAATTCCCATTTGTAAAATGGGGATAATACTAGGGGCTGTGAAGATAAATACATTGCTTGTGACACTATAAAGATGGGAGCTATAGAAAAGCCCAGGAAGAGATTGAGCATTTTTTCTTTAGAGCAGTGTTTGCATAGTGTGCAGTAAACAAGGTCTAGGGCCACCTCAGTATGAAAAGAAACAAATTATTGAACAACTTCATTAATTGAGCACCATCTATTCTGTCCACTGAGCAAGGCAGAGTTCTGTGGATAAAATACTATGTGAGCATTTAACTAAAGACTGTATTTCTGTATATTAATGCATATGCAAAAGGGGGTGGAATTAGAGTTGCATGAGCAACCCAACTCTGGTACTTGCTAAATTTTCAGTGCTTCACTGTACAACCATAACGTTCTTTTAACATACTTTTTTGTATGGAATTATATATACACATACATATATTCATACATACATAGTAGAGTGTTACTATGTATATATAGATATAGATATGAAAGAACATGTGTGTGTCACACACATTCGTATGTAATATGTGTGTCTAAAAATCCTCAGTGGACTTTTCTTACATTATCTGATATTTTGTTAGTGATCTTCCAGTGTCTCCAGGTAAGAGGACAGTACATTAAAGTAGATATTGAAAACTCTACATTTGCTTGCACTGTAACCAAGCTGGGTTTTTCTGTTTGGTTGACTTTTCCCCCTTACCGTGTTGGCTTCTGCAAAAGTGGCTCACTTTTACTTTCTTTGTTGTCTCTGTACCAAGTTATCATAGGCAAAAAATTCCTTTCAAAGCCAAAGTATACTTTGCATTCCATTTTAAGAGGTTTTCCTGTGAAAAGGAAACATAGAAACACTGTTAACAAAAGTCACTGGAAAGTCTTTTTCCTAATTCATATGGGAAAGTGATTGCTGGGTTGAGATGCATTTTTCCCCTTTGATGCCAACAAAGGCATTCACTGTCAATATACTGTCTCAGTTTTTGACCTAATCCATACAAAACATTGGATCTAAGATCCATACATGTCTTAAAACTGGTTTCTATCATCCAGTGAAATGTCAATACTCCATTAAACTGTAACGTGCTGCCAGGCCAGAAAAAGAACCGCTAAAAGCTCTCGCTTACCAACTTCTACTTCAAGGGTCTTCACGCCACTGGGAGCCAAGATGTTTGGTGTGTGGACAGTGTTTTGTGCTGCAATACAAAATAAAAAATAAAATAAAACTGATAAGACTATAGTATGTGTAGTGAAAAGGTTGCTATAGTGTCTTAGGCTATGGTAAACCCAGGATGGAATCAGCTCTGATAAGGTTATTGATTATTCTAGGTTACAGACAGTCTATTATATGTTATTACTGAACATTTAACATTCCATCCAAAGCCCACTGAAGTCAATGGCAATCTCTCTATTGACTTTAATGGACTTGGGATGAGGACTTGAATGATGTTTAGCCCAGTGGCCTGTCTGAACATTCCTAACATATAGTCATTTTGTAAGTGGGGCCTCAGGCTATCAGGCCAAGGGTTCACTGCACTGTGGAGGGAGAAGGAGACCCACTAAAGGTTTCTGAAGAAACAGACAGAGAAGCAGGAATAGAACCAGGAGAGGACAGCATTGTCAATGTGAGAGAGGACAAGATTTTCAGAATGTGAGCACAAAGAAAAACAGTGCAGGAGAGGAAAGAGACACTAATTTACTACAGAAAATAAGTTGTTACTACAGATATTTTATTATTCTGAGCTCAGATGTTACTTACCAATTATTTTTACTCTAACTACTCGTCTCATTGTCCACTGGATGCTGTTGTCAAATAAAATGTAATCACATACATAAATACCAGCATCTTGCTCATAGATCTTAAGCAAGTGGATTTTATCATCCTTAAGTTTTAGATTTGGTCTAATCTCCTGAAGCATTACTCGAATTCCATTCTAACAAAAAGAAAGGAAAATGAAGCAATTAGATGAGGTTTTTTATTTGCTACGAATTAAATTCTCTTTTAAAATCCTTAGAGTGGGATTGTCAAGAGAGATGAATGCAAACCTAACTCTGTTCCCATTGAAGTCAATAGCGGTGTCTGTTATACCATGAGTTTCATAAGATTTGGTAAAAAGAAAATAAGAAAGAAATACTTGTGGCACCTTAGAGACTAACAAATTTATTTCAGCATAAGCTTTCGTGGGTTAGAACCCACTTCATCAGATGCATGGAATGGAACATACAGTGAACAGATATTTATACAGTCAGAGAAACATGATAAGGTGGAAGTGGTGTTGAGGGTGGGGGTAATGTGTGTGTGTGTGTGTATTTGTTAGTTTGCTTTTGCAAGCCCTAGCTTCTGAAGGCTGCTGATTACATGAGAATCTCAGCTTTCATATTTTTTTTAAAAAAGCAAATTTCTAACACTAATGATTGCAAAGAAAATTCTGCAAATATGAATGAAGTGGAACCTGAAGACTTAGAAACCAGAAGGCAAATAAAAGGAAAACTCTTTTTACTTTTCACGTTATGATTTTTAAATAAATGTCATGATTTCTTGAGGTCTGACTAATGAATTTTGAATGCTTAGGGTTGGCAATACTGCTATTGTTGTCACTATGAGCAACACTGAATGCTTTTGAAAATTCCAGCCATTCTTAACGTCTTAAATATACACACATCCTCTAGAATGATTAAAGGTTTTCAATAAAGGCCGATCCAATGCCCATTAGAGTAAATGGAAAGACTCTCATTGACGTCAATGGGTTTTGGATCAGGCCTTAAATGAACAGAACAAGGAAATTCAAAGTCCGTGCAAAAAGAAACCAGAAAAGAAAATTTGCATTGGAGATGTGCATCTTTTACACTGTCAGAGGGGTAGCCATGTTAGTCTGGATTTGTAGAAGCGACAAAGGGTCCTGTGGCACCTTATAGACTAACAGAGGTATTGGAGCATAAGCTTTCGTGGGTGAATACCCACTTCTTCGGATGCAAGCAGTGGAAATATCTGCCCCTGGACATTTCCACTGCTTGCATCCGAAGAAGTGGGTATTCACCCATGAAAGCTTATGCTCCAATACCTCTGTTAGTCTATAAGGTGCCACAGGACCCTTTGTTGCATCTTTTACAGGAAATTCAAAAGTCACTTTGGCTACAGAAATGGTTCTAGTCTTGGTTGAACATATAGTTAGTGCTGTAACGTTAGATGGCATAAATGCATAGTTAAGTACAATATATCAAGAGTTATTCCTGTATAGCAGGTAAGCCTATTTAGGAAATTGACGAGACTTCATACCTGGTATTATCTGAATGCAAAGAAATATCTCAAAATAGTAATTTCCATTTATTGCCCTTTTTTAACCTTATACAGAACTGATAATTTTTTTAAACTGTGTAAAAAAGAAAGAACATCCCTTCCTTGTCTGCCAAATTTTAGCTTGGAGCCAATTTTATGGCCATTATAAGTAAAGCTTGTCAGAAAATTTTCAGCAAATCATTTTTCAATAAAATGCCATTTTCATCTCAACAGAAACTTTTTGAAAATGCCAATTTTGATGAGATTTCATTTAGAAAATAAATTAATCATTTTTACATTTTAAAAATGGAACATTTTGATGTTTCATTTTGAAATAACTTTTGAAAATGAAATCTTATATATTTTAATTTATAAAAATGTTTTTAAAAGTTTTAAAGAGTTGAAATCAGAATGAAATGCTTCAATTTTATTGAAACAAAATGTTTTGATCTAGCAGAAATTTTTGTTTTAATTTATTTTGTTTCATGGGAAGTTTAGAATTCTTTGGTTTTGTTCCATTTTGGAATAATTTTTTTTTCCAAATCATAAAGTTTCCCACAAAATAGAAAATCCATTACCATCTCAGCTCTAATTAAAAGCCTCTAAAATATTCCCCCTCAGGGAGTTGCACATAATTTGCATTTGCTTCAGTAGAAGTTGTGGGCAAATGTGTAAGAGTGCAGAATTTAGCCTAAAATTGTAACAGCACTGATTTTATTTCACACACAATTGAAACAGAGTGACTGTTACCTTGTACCATGTTACTGGTGACCTTTGTAAATGATTGTAACAGTATATCCCAGGACAAGAAATTGAATGTCCCTTTTCAATGAGAAGAGACAGCTCATTTCTGCCATTATCCGAACAATTTGCATTGTTCTTTGCTTGAACCTTTATGATGTTTGAGAGACATGGGATTTCTTCCCTGTGCAGCAAAGAAAAGAAACCAAGGTCAAGTGAAAACAATCAAACATATCAGACCAAAGGAAGAGTTTAGTGGCATAGAGATTTTTTAAAAACAGGTTAGACAAACTTCTATCAGGGATAGTCTAGGTATACTTAATCATGTCTTAGTGCAGGGGGGTGGACTAGATGACTTCTTGACCTTTCAGCCCTTTATTTGCATGAGTCTATGATTTTCAGCTATCAGTGAAAGTGTACATCAAGGAAGGCCTTTTGACACACTGACATACCTTATCATACAGATATATACTCCAGCAGCATTAATCCCTATCGGTCTAAACCAAAGTGCATTCCCTTCCTGAGTGGGGTTAGTGCTTTCATTGCTGATAATCTTCGGTGGTTCTCCATCTTTTTGTTGCCAGAACCACAGCATTTTACTTTTATAGAGAAATGAGTTGTTGTACATGTGGGTACGTTGTTGGGATGGCAAAGCACATTCCAAAATAAACTCCTCATCAGTAATTGCATGATAAATCCTTCCAGGTCCTTTATGAAGACACCCTGAAAGGCAGACAACAAACATATCAATGCAATTTGACATGAATATAGTATAGATTTAGAGAGAGGAAAATGGCTAAGATTTTTAACGATTGGTGATTTGGGGTATATTTAAGGGGGTGCCTTAAAGGATCTGTAAACATGTGACTTGCTGGTCAATGCACCTTTCTCCCCCCCTCCGCCCCTCCCCGCTGGTTAAGTGTGGTGTAGCAGGCTCTCCTCCTTTAGCACCTCCTGTGACAGCCCTGCCAGCCCTGCAGTGGTTTGCTTTTTCTTGCAACTCAGCCCACTGGCCGGTCACATATAGGTCCACCCCTTTTGGGGTAAAACCAGTAGTCCAACAACGGATGGTCCTTCAACTTCACGTTGGACCCCCAGACCAACTCTGAACCCACCAGTCCTTGCCCCTGGTATCAGGAAGTTTCAGTAGTCCTTACCTTACCCGTCTCAGGGGCATTTCTGCTCCATCTTCCTCAGTGGTCTGGTAGAGGAACTCTGCTCCTCCCTTTCCAGGGACCCTTAAACAAGCAGTCAAGGCCTGACTACATAGACCCCTTGCTGTCTCCCTGCACTACTTCTTACCTGACCCTCTCTTGGGCCTTTGCCTCATCCTCTTCCCGGGCTTCCAGTATATCAAGGTTACACATGTC
Organism: Chelydra serpentina; assembly: GCA_037349315.1. NCBI lineage: Eukaryota > Metazoa > Chordata > Testudines > Chelydridae > Chelydra > Chelydra serpentina. The sequence continues at coordinate 113,224,469 of JBAIAC010000004.1, forward strand.
TATCTTACTTTAAGTCCCATGTGGAATGGAGCAGGAAGATTTTGCTTCTTCAGTTTCTCCAGCAGAATCAGTCTCTGTCTTCCCCCTGGCAACTGCCTTCCCCCCTCTCTCTCTAGAGAGTGATTTTTTAACTGTTTAATGTCCTTAAGATCTTTTGGCTCCTAGTCTTTGCAAAACAAGTCTTATAATTTTGGATGGAGCCTGGAAGTAGCATCTTCTCAGCTAATAGCTCAGTGAGAGTCTCCGAGCTTGGTCTGCTGACTTGGGCTAATGGGGCTTGCACTACATGGCTAAAAATAGCAGTGTCGATGTCCCCGCTTGGGCAGGAACCTGGGCTCTGAGAACCACCCAGACATGAAGAAGAGCTTTGTGTATCTCCAAAGCTTGTACCTTCTGCCAACAGAATCTGGTCCAATAAAAGACATCACCTCACCCACCTTGTCTCTCTAATACCCAGGGACCAACACAGCTACAGCTACACTGGTCACTTTTGAAAATTTAGCCCAATAACAATTAATAACTAAGTATAAATTAATGAGTGTCTGAGATGTATAGGTCTGATTCAGCTCCCACTGAAACAAATAGTCTTTCCATTGACTTTAATAACAGTTGGATTGGGCTCTGAGGACCAAAAACTTTCAGTTTGTGTAAATTGGCATAGCTCCATTGATGACAATGCTGATTACACTAGCTGAGGATCTGGCCACATGTCTTTAAACACAAACTAATATGTTGCAGCTGTTTTGATTTTGCCTATATACAGTAATAAATACAAAGTATTCCAAAGTCCTAGGTCTTTGACGGGATGGTGCTATCCTCTGTCGTAGACAGATTATCATGATTAAACTACAGATTTATCTCCAAGCATCCTTATTTTTATGGGTTTAATACAAAAGTTAATTTACATTAACTAAATTTCACTCCACATAGGAGGCATTTGGAAGATGTGGGTGGGGTGGTTAGCTTAAAGAAAAAAAGTTTCATCCAAACTCTACTGAGTTAACTATATGATGTTTCAAGTATCAGAGGGGTAGCCGTGTTAGTCTGGATCTGCAGAAGCGAGAAAGGGTCCTGTGGCACCTTATAGACTAACAGAGGTATTGAAGCATAAGCTTTCGTGGGTCAATACCCACTTCTTCGGATGCAAGCAGTGGAAATGTCCAGAGGCAGATATAAATGTCTCTCTATATCTCAATTTTCTCATTTGCGAAATGGATATAATAATATTCACCTATGTTGCAGTAATGCTAAAAAAAACAATGCTTTGAAGCATCTTAATATCCTATCGTGAGAGGTGCTGAATACATGCAAAGTATTATCATTATGTTATCTGTATACTTGTTTGATACCTTGCCATTGTCTTTAGACTGCATGTGTCAATGGCAGCCTTCTATATCCAACTGCTCTCAACAATCCACATCCATACATTTTCCTTTGTCTCTTTGTTCTACCATATCAGAGGGACACATTATCTCCACACAATTTACAGATTATTTTATATTCTCTTCCAGCTAATTCTGGTATTGTATCACTCTGGATACTGGGCTATTGCAGTTACAGCTGATTGGAGAACAGAAATTTTCAAGTTTTCAGAAAAAATTAGTCCTGATTCCTGACAAAAAGTGAAAACCTTGACATTTTTCACAGGACAAAAATTCCAAGCTCTTGTCAATTTCATTTTCTCCCTGCTGGCAGAAAGTGAAATTGACAAGAGCCTTCCAGACAGGCATTTTCCCATGGAAAATTTTGATTTTATGCAAAGGGCCTTTTCCGTCAGGATGATTTTCTGACAGAAAAGTCCCAAAAAGCTCTAATTGTGGTGCTCTGTTTTTTTATGAAGCAATGTTTTAGCTTGGATGAAGATGTCAAAGGAATCATAGCAGGCACCTTGCAGCTTTCCCAACTAAAATTAATTAGAGCTCTGTGAAATTCCACTAATACATAGCACAATAAAATATAGGGGAGGGCAAAACAAAGCAATGAAAGGCATTTTGGTGATGAGATTAAGAAAGAGGGAAAATCTATGGAGAGAAAGCCGTCTATTCCTGATGAATTATTCAGTGGTGTTACAGCAGCAATGAATTTGTTCCATTATGCTCTCAAAATTCCAGTTTTTATTTTTCCACTATATCGAAAATGTCCATCTCCTTTCACTGCTAACTCGGGGACTACGGATTTTGTATTTTATACCGTTCCAAGCACATCATCAGTGCTTAACAAAAAAAATGCATAAAATTATAATTCATAAAAAGTCTTACACAGAATCAGTGAAAACTCATAAAATGATGATGAGATGTATATTGATTTTTACCAGCCAATAAAAATATGTTTAAACATTTCCAGCAAGACATGAAACAATCTCTTACCTGTCAGATTAAACTCTCTAACCTCTGCTCCTTTGATAAACAATAGTAGGATCCAGCAAAAAGTAAACATTTTTTCCTTTCCAACTTTGATTCACTCTGGAAAAATGTGTTCTTAGTTGGCCTGTGAAGTACTATGAAATAGATGATCAGAGATGTTCTCTGTCAGCATCATCTTCTTTGCTGTAAAAGAGGAAAATAGCCCTTTGTTTTGAATGATAGTCTACACTACACTGGAGTGGGAAGTGCTAAGACAGGGGCAGGCAAACTTTTTGGCCTGAGAGTCACATCGGGTTTCTGAAATTGTATGGAGGGCCGGTTAGGGGAGGCTGTGCCTCCACAAACAGCCAGGTGTGGCCTGGCCTCCACCCCCTATCCAACACAGCCAGGTGTGGCCTGGCCCCCACCCCCTATCCAGCCCCCCCTGCTTCTCTCACCCCCGGGGGCCCTGCCCCATCCACCCCCCCCCCCCCGCACCCTGTCCCCTGACTGCCCCCGGACCCTCTGCCCCTGCCTGCCCCCCTACCGTCCCATCCAACTCCCCCTCTCCTTTCTGACTGCCCCCCAGGACTCCTGCCCCATCCAACTACCCCTTCTCCCTGACCGCCCACAGAACTCCTGCCTCTGACTGCCCCCCGCCACCCCACACAACTGCCCCTCTCCTTCCTGACTGCCCCCCAGGGACCCTTGCCCCCATTCAACCCCCTGTTCCCCGTCCTCTGACTGCCTTGACCCCTATCCACACCCCTGCTCCCTGACCATCACCCTGAATTCCCCTGTCCTCTATCCAACCCCCCCTGATCCCTGCCCCCTTACCATGCTGGCTGGTGACGCTACAGCCGTCCCGCCCAGAGCACCAGGACAGGCAGCCATGCCGCCTGGCTGGAGCCAGCCACGCCACCATGCAGCACAGAGCATTGTGCCATCGACACAGTGAGCTGAGGTTGCAGGCAGTGGGAACAGCAGGAGAGGAGCCAGGAGCTAGCCTCCCGAGCCAGGAGCTCAGGGGCCAGGCAGGAGGGTCCTGTGGGCCAGATGTGGCCCACAAGCCATAGTTTGTCCACCTCTGTGCTAAGCTATTTCACACGGTGCATAAAAATTAGGGCTGTCAATTAATTGCAGTTAATTCATGTGATTAACTCAAAAAAATAATCACAATTTTAAAAATTAATTGTGATTAATCGCAGTTTTAATAGCACTGTTAAACAATAGAATACCAATTGAAATATATTAAATATTTTGGATGTTTTCTACATTTTCAAATATATTGATTTAAATTACAACACAGAATACAAAGCATACAGTGCTCACGTTATAATATTTTTATTACAAATATTTACACTGTAAAAATGATTTTAAAAATAAGTATTTTTCAATTCACCTCATACAAGTACTTAGTGCAATCTCTTTATCGTGAAAGTGCAACTTACAAATGTCTTCTTTTTTTTTGTTACATAGCTGGTCTCAAGTCCACTCAGTCCTACTTCTTGTTCAGCCAATCATGCAGACAAACAAGTTTGTTTACATTTACGGGAGATAATGCTGCCCACTTCTTATTTACAATGTCACCAGAAAGTGAGAACAGGCATTCACATGGATTTTTAGCCAGCATTGCAAAGTATTTACATGCCAGATATGCTAAACATTCATATGCCCCTTCATGCTTCTGCCACAATTCCAGAGGACATACTTCCATGCAGATGATGCTCATTAAAAGAATAACATGTTAATTAAATTTGTGACTGAACTCCTTGGGGGTATGGGAATTGTATGTCTCCTGCTCTCTTCTACCCACATTCTGCCATATATTTCATGTTATAGCAGTCTCGGATGATGATGATTGTTTGTTTTAAGAACACTTTCACTGCAGATTTGACAAAACGCAAAGAAGGTACCAATGGGAGATTTCTACACATAGATTTAGCACTCAACTCAAGGTTTAAGAATCTTAAGTGCCTTCCAAAATCTGAGAGGGATGAGGTGTGGAGCATGCTTTCAGAAGTCTTAAAAGTCCTCAATCCCTGGAAAAATCATGGAACAGGTCCTCAAGGAATCAATTCTGAACCACTTAAAGGAGGGGAAAGTGATCAGGAACAGTCAGCATGGATTCACCAAGGGCAAGTCATGCCTGACTAACCTAATTGCCTTCTATGATGAGATAACTGGCTCTGTGGATGAGGGGAAAGCAGTGGATGTGCTATTTCGTGACTTTAGCAAAGCTTTTGATACAGTCTCCCACAGTGTTCTTGCCAGCAAGTTAAAGAAGTATGGGCTGGATGAATGGACGGTAAGGTGGATAGAAAACTGGCTGGATGGTCGTGCTCAATGGGTAGTGATCAATGGCTCCATGTCTAGTTGGCAGCCGGTATCAAGTGGAGTGCCCCAAGGGTCGGTGCTGGGGCCGGTTTTGTTCAATATCTTCATCAACGACCTGGAGGATGGTGTGGACTGCACCCTTAGCAAGTTTGCAGATGACACTAAACTGGGAGAAGTGGTTGATACGCTGGAGGGTAGGGACAGGATACAGAGAGACCTAGACAAATTAGAGGATTGGGCCAAAAGAAATCTGATGAGGTTCAACAAGGACAAGTGCAGAGTCCTGCACTTAGGACGGAAGAATCCCATGCACTGCTACAGACTAGGGACCGAATGGCTGGGCAGCAGTTCTGCAGAAAAGGACCTAGGGGTTACAGTGGACGAAAAGCTGAATATGAGTCAACAGTGTGCCCTTGTTGCCAAGAAGGCTAACGGCATTTTGGGCTGTATAAGTAGGGGCATTTCCAGCAGATCGAGGGACGTGATTATTCCCCTCTATTCGGCACTGGTGAGGCCTCATTTGGAGTACTGTGTCCAGTTTTGGGCCCCACACTACAAGAAGGATGTGGATAAATTGGAAAGAGTCCAACGGAGGGCAACAAAAATGATTAGGGGGCTGGAGCACATGACTTATGAGGAGAGGCTGAGGGAACTGGGATTGTTTAGCCTGCAGAAGAGAAGAGTGAGGGGGGATTTGATAGTTGCTTTCAACTACCTGAAAGGGGGTTCCAAAGAGGATGGATCTAGACTGTTCTCAGTGGTAGAAGATGACAGAACAAGGAGTAATGGTCTCAAGTTGCAGAGGGGGAGGTTTAGGTTGGATATTAGGAAAAACTTTTTCACTAGTAGGGTGGTGAAGCACGGGAATGGGTTACCTAGGGAGGTGGTGGAATCTCCTTCCTTAGAGGTTTTTAAGGTCAGGCTTGACAAAGCCCTGGCTGGGATGATCTAGTTGGGGTTGGTCCTGCTTTGAGCAGGGGGTTGGACTAGATGACCTCCTGAGGTCCCTTCCAACCCTGAGATTCTATGATTCTATGATTCTATGAAAAGAGCCACACTACAATGTGGAAACTACAGAATCCGAACCACCTAAAAAGAAAATCAACCTTCTGCTAGTGGCATCTGACTCAGATGATGAAAATGAACATGCGTCGGTCCACACTGCTTTGGATCATTATACAGCAGAACCTGTCATCGGCATGGATGCAAGTCCTCTGGAATAATGGTCAAAGTATGAAAGGACATATGAATCTTTAGCGCATTTGGAAAATAAATATCTTGCGACGCCGGCTACAACAGTGCCATGAGAACGCCTGTTCTCATTTTCAGGTGACATTTTAAACAAGAAGCCGGCAGTATTATCTCCCACAAATGTAAACAAACTTGTTTGTCTGGGCGATTGGCTGAACAAGAAGTAGGACTGAGTGGACTTTTAGACTCTAAATTTTTACATTGTTTTATTTTTGAATACAGTTATTTTTTGTACATATTTCTATATTTGTAAGTTCAACTTTCATGATAAAGAGATTGCACTACAGTACTTGTATTAGGTGAATTGAAAAATACCATTTTTTTTGGTTTTTTACAGTGCAAATGTTTGTAATCAAAAATAAATGTAAAGTGAGCACTGTACACTTTGTATTCTGTGTTGTAATTGAAGTCAACATATTTGAAAATGTAGTAAACATCCAAAATATCTAAAGAAATGGTATTCTATTATTATTTAATAGCATGATGAATTGTGTGATTAATCGTGATTAATTTTTCTAATAGTTTGAAAGCCCTAATAAAAATGGTAAACAGCATTTCCCCCCAAGTGATGGTGTCTTTTTGAAAACTGGTATGTGCCACGTTTTGGTCATGCAGAGCATTTTGTGCAGATCCATCATGGACCATATATACATACTGCAAACTTCAATTAAAACAAGTTATATCTATATAGGGCGCAATAGATGTAGAGCCAGCTTTTCAAAAGCATTTGTGTGTGTAGTTTGCCTGATAGTGCCCCCTAAGGGTGAATTAGACACTAATTAGACACTTGTGGGTCAGATCTTCAACTGGTCTAAATCATTGTAGCTCCATTGAAGTCAATTCAGTTATGTCAGTTTACAGCACCCTAGGCTGTGATCCTTGGGTTACAACTGCTTTCATTACTGCTACATGAGAGCAGCTCCCTAGATGCATAAGCTACACTCTGTTTTCATTCAGTCCCACCTCTTACCCAGCCTCTCCTAAGAGGATTTAGACCACAGTTTTGCTAGAATTGCACCAATGTGCAAATTAAATTCCCATCTCACGTACATGTCCCAGGTGACTATTTCACTTCCATCTAATCAAATGATTTAGATGACTGATAAAGTGACCTTTCGGTTTGTAAATTAATGGAGGCTCCTTCCTAGGCTATCTCTGGTCTAGCACAGCCTTCCAAACAGTATGAGTTATCTGTATCGACAAAGAAGCACAGATTTGCAGCAGGAACAGAGTTTCCAATAGCCATTGCAGATATAATGTAAAAAAAACAAAACAAAACATGTTCTCAAAGCAAGTTGGCAATATACCCAATAACCCCACCATAGTCGCAGCTATAATTCTACCAGGCAAGCCAGTTGTTCAGTGTGACATTCAGCATAATAATTAATAACATTTTTAGCATGTATACGGTTGTGACGGTGTTCCCCATAAAACTTTATGGGGAGATGCTTATAAATGTATATATGTAACTAAAATATGTTTTATGCTACATGTGCCATGTAACATATCTCTGTGAAAGTTATGACCTACTGAATTTACTCCTCCTGTTTGTATGCATGTATCATTGTTGTAGTTGGAGTTATGAAGATTGGTTTTATATTTGCTGGTTTTGTACATAGCCTTTGTAAGTGCATGGGATCATCTTTGGAGCAAAGAATGCCTGTTAAATGCGAGCACTTGACAGACAAAAGACTTTGCAGACCCCAATCCACATTGGGGCCAGGTCTGGAATGCAACTGGTTAGACTGGTTAGGGCGCATGGGCAGGTGACTTGCCCATGTGATCCCAAAACTCCAGGGCAACTGGATCTTACGCAGGGAGAGGAAGAGAGGCTATAAAAGCCCTTGCAAGACCCTTCCATTTTGTCTTCAGCTGGCTAAAGGGAGAGGCTCTCCACCCCCCCAGGGACATTCCTGAGGGGAACTGAACAAAGGACAAAGGGGTGTGAGAGTCTGCTGGACTCAGCTGGGCCCAGGCTGATTCTACAGCCTGTAAAAAGGAAAATATCCGAATCTGGTGAGGCTTTTATCTGTGTTAACTTTGAATAGACATAGATGTGCGTGTTTTATTTTATTTTACTAAGTAACTTGCTTTGTTCTGTCTGTCACTACTTGAGAATCACTTTAATCCTATTTTCTGTACTTATTAAAATCACTTTTTACTTATTAAGTTTCCTTGAGTACGAGTTAGTGCCTTGGGACAGCGATCAGGTGTGCATACCTTTCTATCTTTGCAATAGAAAGCGAACTATCTATGAGTTTACCCTGTATAAGCTTTATACAGGGTAAAACGGATTTATTAAGGGTTTGAGCCTCCTTGGAGTTGAGCAGCTGGGTGTCAAAGGCAAGAGCGCTTCCAGGGGCCTTACAGTGGTGAGTGGACTTGGTTCGGACCTGGGTCTGTGTTTGCAGCAGATCAGTGTAATCTGGCTCAAAACAGACAGGATTCGGGAGTCCCAAGCTGGAAAAGGCCTGGAAGCAGGGGCAGAAGTAGCCTTGGCACACCAGGTGGCAGCACCAAGCAGGTCTCTGTGGCCCCAACCCGTCACAACGGTGTCTACCTCTGTGGTGTCTAGGCATCATACAAGGCTTTAATTGAGCTATTCAGCTTCTCAGTAAAACTGATCAAACACCGTGAATGAGCTGCTCTTGAACTGTGTGAACTTTGGCTATATAAACTTTTTTTGATCCCCTTCATCAGCCCACCGAGTGACACTGCACTTGCAAATCTGTGTATCAGGCTCTGACTCACGCTGAAGAAAAATCCCTGGGTGAGGTTTTTTGATCTGTGGGCACATTATGCAAATCAGGGTCCCACTCACACAAGCAGAGGGATGTACTTTGCCCAGTTTAGTTTACATCAGTGGAATTAATGAGCACACTCCCATTTTGCAGCCTTTGGGGCAACTATTCCACACAGAGAGGTGCGCTGCAGTCACATGCCAGAAACTGAACAGGGCCTGCTGTTTGTCTTTATTCCTGACAAATATGGTTCTCATTTCCCTCCTTGTTTTGATACTAAATTGGCTCCTGCTCATCCAGTCCATTTCTCATGGATTTTAAAACCATCATGAAGCTGCCATTCCAGGGGTCTTGGGATAGGCTGAATCAGGAGGCAAGGCGGCCTCTGCTTTATGCTGTATTGATTCAGAAGACAGCCATCCCAGTGGCAGAAAGTGCAGCAGAAGAGCATTTGGACAACGGTTAGGTCAAAACTTCATATGACGACATCCCCTAGTGTATTTGTCATTTCTAAGTCAAGGGTACTTTTTCTGGTTTTTGGGGGTAAAATCATAACCAGGACACTCTTTTGATGTGTATCTTAACACACACACATGCACCCACACCAAATTTCCAGTAACCAAATGAGACTCATTCCTTCCACCAGGTTCCTCCTCCTAACAGCCAACATCCAGCCCCCTTCTTAAGGGGAGGAAAGTCTCTCCCGCTGACCTGCTGAGGAGGCAGCGAGGGAGAAATCATACACTCTCTAACACTTTTGTCCAAAGCCAGATTTAGCATTTTTGGGGTGGGCCTGGGAGACAGCTAAGCAAAGCCTCCACACTACAAAGAAAACGGACTCATTTTCACCACAGTCACACCACTTGACAGGCAACTGGTTTGAGGAGCTTGGGGAAGGGTCAGCAAGCTGATTCTTTGAGGTACACAATATTAATCAGTTAACTTTGGGATGTGTGTCAGGAAGACACTGTGAAGTCTGCTGCTGCTGGTCACCAGACCAGGGGGATGAGGTGGACGAGGCTTTCTTCCAGCAACTAACAGAAGTTACTAGATCACAGGCCCTGGTTCTCATGGGTGACTTTAATCACCCCGACATCTGCTGGGAGAGCAATACAGCAGTCCACAGACAATCCAGGAAGTTTTTGGAAAGTGTAGGGGACAATTTCCTGGTGCAAGTGCTGGAGGAACCAACTAGGGGAAAAGCTCTTCTTGACCTGCTGCTCACAAACAGGGAAGAAATAGTAGAGGAAGCAATAGTGGATGGGAATCTGGGAGGCAGTGACCATGAGATGGTCGAGTTCAGGATCCTGACACAAGGAAGAAAGGAGAGCAGTAGAATACAGAGCCTGGTCTTCAGAAAAGCAGACTTTGACTCCCTCAGGGAACTGATGGGCAAGGTTCCCTGGGAGAATAACATGAGGGGGAAAGGAGTCGAGGAAAGCTGGCTGTATTTTAAAGAAACCTTATTGAGGTTGCAGGAACAAACCATCCCGATGTGTAGAAAGAAAAGTAAATATGGCAGGCGACCAGCTTGGCTTAACAGTGAAATCCTTGCTCGTCTTAAACACAAAAAAGCAGCTTACAAGAAGTGGAAGATTGGACAAATGACCAGGGAGGAGTATAAAAATATTGCTCAGGCATGCAGGAGTGAAATTAGGAAGGCCAAATCACACTTGGAGTTGCAGCTAGCTGGAGATGTTAGGAGTAACAAGAAGGGTTTCTTCAGGTATGTTAGCAACAAGAAGAAAGTCAAGGAAAGTGTGGGCCCCTTGCTGAATGAGGGAGGGAACCTTGTGACAGAGGATGTGGAGAAAGCTAGTGTACTCAATGCTTTTTTTGCCTCTGTCTTCACAGACAAGGTCAGCTCCCAGACAGCTGCACTCCGCAGCACGGTATGGGGAGGAGGTGACCAGCCCTCTGTGGAGAAAGAAGTAGTTCGGGACTATTTAGAAAAGCTGGACGAACACAAGTCCATGGGGCCGGATGCACTGCATCCGAGGGTGCTAAAGGAGTTGGCCGATGTGATTGCAGAGCCATTGGCCATTATCTTTGACAAATCATGGCAATCGGGGGAGGACCCGGATGACTGGAAAAAAGCTAATGTAGTGCCCATCTTTAAAAAAGGGAAGAAGGAAGATCCGGGGAACTACAGGCCAGTCAGTCTCACCTCAATCCCTGGAAAAATCATGGAACGGGTCCTCAAGGAATCAATTCTGAACCACTTAAAGGAGGGGAAAGTGATCAGGAACAGTCAGCATGGATTCACCAAGGGCAAGTCATGCCTGACTAACCTAATTGCCTTCTATGATGAGATAACTGGCTCTGTGGATGAGGGGAAAGCAGTGGATGTGCTATTTCGTGACTTTAGCAAAGCTTTTGATACAGTCTCCCACAGTGTTCTTGCCAGCAAGTTAAAGAAGTATGGGCTGGATGAATGGACGATAAGGTGGATAGAAAACTGGCTGGATGGTCGTGCTCAACGGGTAGTGATCAATGGCTCCATGTCTAGTTGGCAGCCGGTATCAAGTGGAGTGCCCCAAGGGTCGGTGCTGGGGCCGGTTTTGTTCAATATCTTCATCAACGACCTGGAGGATGGTGTGGACTGCACCCTTAGCAAGTTTGCAGATGACACTAAACTGGGAGGAGTGGTTGATACGCTGGAGGGTAGGGACAGGATACAGAGGGACCTAGACAAATTAGAGGATTGGGCCAAAAGAAATCTGATGCGGTTCAACAAGGACAAGTGCAGAGTCCTGCACTTAGGACGGAAGAATCCCATGCACTGCTACAGACTAGGGACCGAATGGCTGGGCAGCAGTTCTGCAGAAAAGGACCTAGGGGTTACAGTGGACGAAAAGCTGAATATGAGTCAACAGTGTGCCCTTGTTGCCAAGAAGGCTAACGGCATTTTGGGCTGTATAAGTAGGGGCATTTCCAGCAGATCGAGGGACATGATTATTCCCCTCTATTCGGCACTGGTGAGGCCTCATTTGGAGTACTGTGTCCAGTTTTGGGCCCCACACTACAAGAAGGATGTGGATAAATTGGAAAGAGTCCAATGGAGGGCAACAAAAATGATTAGGGGGCTGGAGCACATGACTTATGAGGAGAGGCTGAGGGAACTGGGATTGTTTAGCCTGCAGAAGAGAAGAGTGAGGGGGGATTTGATAGTTGCTTTCAACTACCTGAAAGGGGGTTCCAAAGAGGATGGATCTAGACTGTTCTCAGTGGTAGAAGATGACAGAACAAGGAGTAATGGTCTCAAGTTGCAGAGGGGGAGGTTTAGGTTGGATATTAGGAAAAACTTTTTCACTAGTAGGGTGGTGAAGCACTGGAATGGGTTACCTAGGGAGGTGGTGGAATCTCCTTCCTTAGAGGTTTTTAAGGTCAGGCTTGACAAAGCCCTGGCTGGGATGATCTAGTTGGGGTTGGTCCTGCTTTGAGCAGGGGGTTGGACTAGATGACCTCCTGAGGTCCCTTCCAACCCTGAGATTCTATGATTCTATGAAGGACAGCCCAGCCATTTGTGCCTTTCACTGCTACCCATTGTTTTGCATTGATTTCTAATTTGAGGCTATCTTCACAAGGGAAAGGGCTAGAGATTTACCTTTATTTAAAAGAAATACATAACTTTCCAAGGAAAATGGGCTACATGACTAGACCGAGAAGCATAAGCATCTAAATTAATGAAGAAACTCATAGACAATTCATGATTAAAACAACTTAATACATTATCTTGTCTATTGCCCTGGCAATACAGATTGCTTGCAGGTGAAACCTCCTATGGGAGAATAATCCCATCACCTGGATGAGAATTTTGAGAGAAGCATGAAGCAATGCTGAAGTTTTGGCATTCATGGAGACAACCTGATGGAATGTATTTAGAGCTGGTTGAAAAAATATGTATTTTTAAAATCTTCGGCCAAAAAAAAAAAAAGACATTTCTCATGAAAATTTTCATGAAATATACTTACATTTTTCAACCAGCTCTAAATGTATTAATTTCATCTCCTTTAAAACATTGCCTCTGGCGAGCCCCCTTCAGAGACTGCATGCCCTGCCATACAATGATGGACTGCATTTGAAAGCAGTTAGCCATTGGGCTGCATTCCCCTTTTCTAGTATTCTAGAATCCAGAGTACACATGTCCTGTCCTCCCACCCCCTGAAACTGCGCCTCTGTTCCTCTCTTTCTACCAGCCTGAGTGAAAACAGAATCCAGTCCTCTCTCTACTGGGGATTTGTGTTAGGATGGTTTGAAAATAGTAACCAGGGAATATGGGGGATTGACTCTTGGTTCTCACGAGGCATGTGGAGGTCCTTACTTGCACTTTGATTCATACCTTTACAAAATGTTACATTTTTACTACTGGAGCACAGCTCAGAGAGAATGGTCCATTTAGGCAGTATTTAAGTCACTTCTCAATTTGTACTCCTCAGGATTATCATTGCTACCTAGTCTCTCAAAGCCAGCATCTTCAGGACAATGGAGGAGAAAAAGAGGATACTTACCAAAGTCACCCTTGTTCTCTGAATGCATTGCCTCTGTGGATCCATGAAGATCCATCTACTCGGGTGGCTTAAAGGAGGTGCCAGAGATAGAGAGGAACTGAGGGGCAATTAGGAAGGTGGGGCTTTTCTAGTCTAGGTTCTAGGGTGCTGGAACAGAAGGGCTGGTATGCATTCCCCTAATGGTTAACTATTTTAGAGTGGGTTCTGTCCCTGAGTGGCAGCGCCCACCGTCTCCTAATGGGGGTCTGAGTGCTGGGGACAAAGTAAGCAACCTCTTTTTATCAATCCATCCTTTTTATGCAGAGCTAGCGTTCTCTGGATATGTACTGAATATTCACTTTAAGGGGAAACATTTCCCTACTACAGTTCACTGGGAAGAAAACTAACTTTCTTACCCACCAGCCAGGATACCGATTCAATTTGTGGCGAGCCTTTCAGATACAAAATAATTATTGCAATCTTATCTTAATTTCCTGTGGTAAAGGAATGAAGGCAAAAAGTGAAAGAACCGAATTACCCTACCAGTATTTCAGATCCTCGAGGTTTCTTGCAGAATAATAGCAAGCCTATGTACACTACATATTGTTTATTTATATAGCATCTCTGATCCAAAGAAATGACAATCTAGTTCATGAGAGACTCAGTGTCAGGATAGCCCTTGAAGATCTAGTGCAGAACAGCCTGCTAACAACTGAAAGTGTATTGTCCTGAGTCTGATCTCACTCATTTACAACAGCATCACTCCTCATGCACATCAATGTAAAGGAGAGCAGAATCAGATGTGAAGAGCAAGAAGGTAATTGACGGTAGCAATATAGAGACGAGAAAAGCCAGATATGTCCGTAAAAGAAGCAAAAACTAGACAATCTTGCAAAACAACTTGCTAAAATATGCATACCGCCATGGTTGCGTAAGCACTGAAAGATAATATTACTCTCTCTCTCTCTCTCTCTCTATATATATATATAATTAAAATAAAACCAACCAGCCAATAAAATAGACAAAAAGCAGGGGGGGAAGACAGTGTTTGGAAATAGCAGTTAAAAATCCTACTTGAAAGAAGTAATATCTAAAAATCTTACCTGCACATCCTACCCTGCATGATAAGAGTTGTGGTTAGTTCTAGCTGTGAATTTGTTTCCTTTACAGGAATTTCCTTTACCTCAAAGTCATCATCTCTTCCTTTCTCAACTTAGTTGTAAAATGTTCAAACTCAATTTCCGGCTAGTTTTCTTGTAAGAACAGAATAAAAACTATGTAACCTTTAGAAGAAAAACAAGAGCCTGTCATTTCTTTAAAATCTATTATTAGCCACACAAAAAGCTTGTGGGCTATTTTGTTTCATCTCACAGCAGGAAGAACAAACACAGTTTTTTTTGGGGGGGGTGAGGTTTGCCAAAATGCTGATAATGTTTTAAAAAATTTACTTTAAAAATTATCTGTTTATAAAGTGCCAAATCTCTTCAATATACAAAAGATCAGCATGCTTGTATGATAGAACATAACTGTTAGCAAAATAGGTACGTTTTTAAACCAGTGATCTCTTCAAATGGCTGGATCCCATTGTGACACAGGCAGATCAAGTTCCAGCTCATGCCAACATTGATAAATGAATAGCTGGAAACCAGTTTGGCTCACTTGTGTGCTAGTGTTGTTAAAATAGGTGGTAAGTTTATGAGAAAGCATTTTGTGTCTGGACTTTATGAAATGCTTGTGAGTTACTACATGCATTAATCTCATGTATAATATTTGTATCCCTTGTTATAAGGGATACAGAATATTAAACCAATATTTAAGTGTTTGTTTTGTCTTTTTAAAAGTGCTATTAAACTGGACACACACTCCACCCAGGCAGGAGAGAAGCATTACCAAGTGTGAAATACTAGTTTACCACAAGAGGTGTCATCTCCTGCCCAACAAAAAAAGCCCATAGACATCGTATGAGCTATTTGGCACATCAGTGGTCAAGCCACTTTGTTGATTGCTACCCTCACACCCATGAAGAAGGAACGTGCACAAACACTCGTCCCATCACAGTTTGAACTCGGGGGCGGGGAAGGGAATAAAAATCCCTGACCAGGAGGAACTGTATCACTGTGCTACTTGGAATTTGGAGTGGGTAACGTTTCTAACCTTAAGCAGGGAATCCCCTTGGGTTAGCCCTAAAGGAGATCTAGAGCTTGCATATCACAGCAGCTTCTATTACTTTTGAAACCTAAGACTAACTCATTTGTGTGTGCATGTTTAGCTGCTTTAGCCTTGTAAATAACTCTATTTCTTTTCCCTAGATAATAAACCTATAGTTTATTACAGGATGGGCTACAAGCATTATCTTTGGTGAGAGATCTAAAGTACAATTGATCTGGGGTAACTGACTGATCCTTTTGGGACTGGGAGGCATAGGCGCCAACTCTGGGGGTGCTCCGGGGATCAAGCACCCACAGGAAAAAAATAGGAGGTGCTCAGCACCCACCAGCCACAGCTGTTTGGCGTGGCCACCAATCAGCCGCCGATCTGCTGTTCAGTGGCCGGCGGGAGGTGCTTGGGGAGGAGGTGGAGCAGGGGCGGGATGAGCCAAGGCGAGGGCAGGGCCTCGAGGGGAGGAGGCAGAGTAGGGGTGGGAAGAGGTGGAGCGAGGGTGGGGCCTCGGGGAGGAGAGGAGTCTCAGGGCAGAGCTGAGGTGGAGCACCCATGGGGAAAAATAAAAGTCAACTCCTGTGCTGGGAGTGATGTGAATATTGCATTTTTCCATGTAAGGGACCATCTAATCACAAAGGCAGGCTTGCCTGGGTGGCAAGATAGACTGTCTGTGACTCCATGGTAAGGCTGTTGTAGTGCTTGAGGCATTCATACTTGAAACGTGGTTGGTGAAATCTAAGTCTAGAACTCACAGCCCGTTTCGGGGTTGTGCCCTGCTCCTTAACGGTCTGACCTGAGGTTGGCACCCACATTTCATGAGCGACTCCAGACAGCCTGACACCCACTCCTCAATTTAGCAATATATGCCATATTTCTTGCATCATATTCTCTGTGCCATAAATCCTGGGCTACCACATCCTACTCCGGCCTGTTCTCTCCCTCCCAGTAAGGCATAGCGACAGCACATAGACCTGACCCTGAACACCCTTCATACAACCTCATTGGCTTCAGTGTGGCTCCATATGGGACCAGAGGTCCAGCCGTGTGAACACGTCTATCAAAAACATTAGGGCTTGGTCCTTCTCTTTACATATGCAGCTCTTTCTTGCTGCCGCAATGGCTTCCCTGACTGTTGGATGCACATTTTGATAAGGATCTTGCCACCATGAGGAGTAAAATATGGACTTTTTGCTCTAAGAGAGTTACAAAAGTCAGTCCAATATTGCCATAGACTTACACACACACATTCCCATGGCGATTGGCCAAGATTAGGGCTCAATCCTGCAAGGTGCTGAGCACTTTTTGAGAAATGCTGAGTGTCCTCAACGTCCATTGCAGTCAATGAGGGTTAGAGGGTGTGCAGCACTTCACAGGAGGTCTGCTGCACCTTGTGGAACTGAGCCCTCAGACAGTCAAAGATGGTGGGGGCCATTTTGTTTTATTTTACTTTTTTTTTTTTTTTTTTTTTTGTATTCTTACTGCTCATCTAGTCCTTTCAACACAAGGACAGCTGTAATATGTCAAAAGCATCTGATTATTATTTTTTATATTCAAGAAAAACGCAGCTGCCCCCCTCCCGCCAAGATCAGAGCCCCATTGTGCTAGGCCTAGTACCTACAAACAGTAAGAGGAGACAGTCCCTGCCCCAGCGTGCTTGCAATCTGAAAAGACATGACAGATGTAGGTTGGGGGAAAGGAAGGTAATAGTTATCCTCACTTCACAAATGGAGAACTGAGGTGTGGAAAGATCAAGTGACTTGCCCTAGCTCACAACAGAACTCTGAACTGGAACTGAAGCCAGGTATTATTAGCCTGACGCCAGCACCTTGACCACAAGGCCATTCTTCCTCTCTAGCACTTGGCTCTAGCTCTGGGCTCTTTCATTCCTTTATTTTATGGTCATTCACGTTTGTCAGAAACGTGTCCCTTGAAACGCTTCTCTGCGACGGCCCCCCCCAAACCTTCCTCTTTACCAGCTGACATACAGGTCAGGTCAACAAACACCATCTAAAAGCGTAGCCATGTTTCACTCGCTCCTTGGGGCATGAATTCCTGAGGAACTCACGGAGCACAACATGGACAAGAGCAGTCAAGCCGTGGCTGATACCATTGCATGCAGTGGATATTTCTCTGTGGCCCCTTCCCCCCCATAATAGTTACTACACACTTTTAGACAGTAAGTGTAATAATCTCCAAATAATGTATTTGTTACGTTCAAATGTATAGGAAGGAACAGTCCAAAACTCAAACCCCGACCCCTTTGAATATCAGAGATGAAGGTCGCATTTGAGCTGCACCAGGCCTTATAGGTTTGATTCTAGAACAGATCTAAGACTGGAAATGGGGCTGGATTTACACCTTATGTGCCCCTAGGCACAACATCTTCAGTGCCCCCCATGCCTACAGCTGACCTTAATGTTTTCCATAAAAAATGAAATTTTTAACCCACATTTAGGCACCTCTAGGCACGTGCCTCTGCTGGAAAGAGCCTATTTTTTTAAGGTACCAGTTCAGACACAGTGGAAGTCTTGGGAGGACAGGTCTCGTAGGGCTCTGGATCAAAGCTTATCACAAGATCAGCTGATCTAATGAGATTTCCATCATTTTACCTCAAAATCTTATCAGATTTCAATAACGTCAAATCCAAACCCGAGCCTTAGCTTCTATCCCTGTTTTAAAAGTAAGCAGGATAGTAAAACCATTATCTCCGCGCATCTCTACTTTACAAGATCAGATTAGCTGCATCTCTAAAGCAAGCACGCAGGAGGAAGGAAAAAGGCGAGCTCAAGGAGTCTTCCCCTCTTGCCCCTTCTGCCCACCACATCTTTCATACCTAGTGCAATGGCTAAAGGTAATTACAGTTCCTCTGCTCAGGAAAGCACAGTGATTGCTTCCTGTATTAATAACAGGGGAAAAGATGGGCCCATGGCTCCACCACCTCTGCCCCACATTGGCTTATGAAGCTGATTGACCAAGGAGAGGGGAAAAGAGTGCACACTTACCAGGCAGTGCCTAGAGCGCTGGGAGGGGTTGTGCCTCCATAAGTTTGTGATGCCCCACTGGGGTGATGTAGCTGCACATCACTCCCATCCCGGGCTCTAGTTAATGCCACACACTCACAGAGTAAGTCAAGAATTTTCCAACCTTTAACTCTGTTTCCTAGCATGAGTCAGAGCTGCTAGTGCTGCTCTAGCAGTAGGCACCAGAACTTGAGGCGGTTGAGAGGAAAAGTCACACCTAGGAGACTGTGAAGTCAGGGAGGTTACATGTATATAACAGAGCGGAATTTAACCCAGTGAACTAAACGCCCCTGTTGCTACTTTGTATGATAGTAGAAGGCACTTCATTCAGTGCAGATTGTTCTAATTTGCTGCAGCAAAGTACAAGCTGCCACAGAGTTAGGGAATTTCCCAATCATCTTTGCACCATGCATCGTAGGCACTGAGATAAAAGGCCATCAGTGCCACATAAGTACCTAGATATAGTAATGTACAGATAGAAAGTCTGTGGGTGGGGACAGAGCAAAGCAAATATCTGCAACATGTTGAAGTGTTTAAAAGATATTTCAGAGATCAATTTTCTTAAAACAACATTCACGTAGAAAGAAGTGATTTTTGAAAAAGCTGGTGTAAGTAGAAGCAACTCCTTTGACATCAGTGCTCATCCATATTTTGCCTCGGATGGCATTGTGTGTGCCAACACCAGATCGGAATTCAGCCACTCATTTTTTAAAAGTCTTAAGTCCCAGCTACAGGGTGGCAAATACTGTTTTGTGCCAGCCTCCCACAGCATGGTAGTCCCTCGATGCAGTTGAAGCACAGCGATGTCTTGCAATTAGGCTGACCAGACGGCAAGTGTGAAAAATCGGGACGGGGTTGGGGGACAACAGGAGCCTATATAAGAAAAAAACGCAAATATCGGGACTGTCCCTATAAAATTGGGACATCTGGTCACCCTACTTGCAATGTAGAGTAAAGTGAATCTTCTTGTAACCATCTTTTGAAATGCTGCCACAGACCTGCCAAAATCTCCTCCACAAGAGTGACACAAAGTTTTAAGCATGTCAGTGGACTTGAGAATTACAGAATATCCTGAGCCATGAGTCTATGATATTCCGTGCTATGGTGGGAATCCTTTTTCATTAATTAATATGGCAGTTACATTTCGAATGGTGCTTATATTCTCTGCCCACTAGAGGCCAGACACTAGAGCAACCAGTGGAATTCCCTAGCTGGAGACTTCACCCATGTATCTAACCTATATTGAAGCTGAAATGCAAACATAGGACCCTCATGGTCTATCTGCAGCTGCTTTCAGTCACGCTGAAAAAGCAGCTCCCCTGGCTGATCCACAGATAGCTGTGCTAGGTTTGTCACAATTGGAATTTCTAGTTTTGAACTCTTGCAGCTCAATATCTTACCTGTTGTTTGTAGTCATCATAATGTTAGTTACACACTGTTCCATTCCTATGCTTGCCATGGTTCTGAGGGGGTGCCATGTATAACGCTACTAAATCTTAGGGCTGGTCAATAAATGCAAGTTGAAAATTTTTAATTTCCATTTCAAATTGTCCAAACACTTTGACCACTCTACAAGCTTGTTGAAAAACAGCCAACAGCAGAGCATTGTGCTGATTCAGCTACCACTTCTATGCCAATTACTTTCAAATCTCTCTCCCATCTCCTGACCTCCGCCAGCTACATGTTCTCACATCTCCAATTGTTTTATGGATATCAGCTTTCAGATGACTCAATGGCATCTGAAACTCATTCTCTCCAGAAGTAAACATCCCATCTTTCTCCCTAATCTCTCTACACCACTTCCTTCTGTATCACCATTACCCTTCCCATGACACAGGCTAACAACCTCAGGTTCATCTCTGAATTCTCTCTCTTCTTCTCCCACACAGCAGCTCTCTAAATCCTTTAAATAAATGGGTTATTTAAAGGATTTAGAGAGTTGGTGTGGGGGAGAAGAAGAGAGAGAATTCAGAGATGAACCTGAAGTTGTTAGCTTGTGTCATGGGAAGGGCAATGGTGATACAGAAGGAAGTGGTGTAGAGAGATTAGGGAGAAAGATCACTTTGCCCACTGATAAATTCCTTGTCCACATTTTAGTCTAATCTTTCCTTGGTACCTTTCTCTGCTCCAGCTTTCCACCTATATCCCTTCCAATCTGTTCAAAATGCTGCACCCAAATGCTCTGACCCCATCATTCCCTTCCTGGATCCCATTCCTGGCTTCTCTGTTTTGGTGCATCAAATTCAATTTTCTTATTATCAGATTTCATTTTTCAACTTTCTTTCTTTTTTAATCTGTACTATGCTATAACTTCTTTGGTGCAGGAAATGGATGTTACCCTACAGACACCAATGTTGCCACCACTAAAGCCAATAGGAATTTTGACCCTACGGTTTTAAAGTGTTACATACATTTATGGTGATATAATAAAGAATAAAACAGGCACTGTACATTGAAAGGTTAACTACTTATATAGCTGTAGAAGAGACACAAACACTGGATCCAAATCATATATGTATTTCATAGCAAGAAACAGTCATTTACTTAATAAGTTCAGTATAACAAAGAAAGAAAGAAAAATATACAACACCGAAACATATGCCATATCTTCTGCCATGCTGCTAACATGAAGTTATTATGACCATGATCAGGAATTACATCATGTATCCATATTTAAAAGTTTTAAAAATAAATCAAAATTTAAAAAGGCCCAGAAGGTTACAACAGTATTTATTTTGAACAGATTCCGACTATACAAAGTGCATATCTTATTTTCACTTAATTTTGACAGAAAAGCAAAATATTCCCTTTCATCTAAAGTGATTGTAACTTCAAAATGTAGCCACTTGCAATACAACCACACTGATTTTAGCCGGCTTCCATCTCTGCTATCTGAGAGGTCTGGTGGTAGGAAAAACAAGAAGGGCATTTACAAAGGTATCAAGGGGGAAAGGTGAGAAAGTACTGTCATTAATAAATGAGGGATGGAATTCAATGAATAATGTTTCCAATATGACTGAGGTATTGAATTCCATTTAGAAATCTGCCTTTAAACAGATGTAGTTTGGACATTTAGGAAGTAAGGAATGCCTTGTAAACACAGGTACAAATAAAGTGGATGCAACTGAAAGTTTGAACATATACAAAACAGCATGGGCAGGTGATACAACTCCAACGGTATCAAAGTGTTGCTCTCTCCCTGTCCCCAAACCCTTCAAATCCTGCATTAAAAGCAGGGAACAGAAGAGGCATTGGCAATCCCCCCCCCCCCCCCCCACACACACACACACCTTCCAGAGAATACAAGGATTGCATTGGATTATGATTGTTCCTGACACTGGCTTTCACAAAGGGAATGGTCAATGAACGGGGAGAGGATGAGGCCAGCAGAGATACCTGGGTACAAGGTGACCAGATGTTGCGATTTTATAGGGACAGTCCCGATTGTGGGGTCTTTTTCTTATATAGGCTCCTATTACCCCCCACCCCCATCCCGATTTTTCGCACTTGCTGACTGGTCACCCTAGGGTACAGAGAAAAGCAGATGGAGTAATTTCTCCAAAGGTAATGCAGTGACTGTGCTCCCTTTGTGCCCCGGGAAGAATTTTACAAACAGAAAAAATAATTCCTGGAATTCCTGCTGGGATGAGGGAACTAAGTAACATCCCTTTAACAGTGCTGTGGCTATATGCTCTTAGACTCTATACAGTGCTGCATGCAGCCAACAATCCAGAGTCTCATTAACAGCAGTGGGCATTAATGAGGTAACACATTTCCTATAATGAACTACTCTTGAACAATTTCTCCCACGTTTTGGGCATATGTAAGGTTTATTTCATCATCAGTAAAGCCTGTCTTACTTACTATTTTATATTAGGCTTCTGCAGTATTCATAGTGGAACTACAGTTGAGAATTCGACACTTCACTTATGTTTGATTTTTTCCCCCCTTTGTTCCCTGGTTTACAGGATTCCATTGCAAGGGCTAAATTAACCCTTTTGTAATTCCATGGAGTCAATATACCTACAAATGGAATGAATTTTGTACTGTTTGTTTTTGGGGGGCTTTTTAAAAAATATGACCCCTCTTTCAGATTCCAGTACCAAAGAAGTAATCTTGAATCATAGCACCTGCATGGATTTCTGAGGGCATATTTATTTTTTATCAGCTTGGTCTGTGAAGATCCAGTGGGATATCTGACTAGAGCTGGATGGAAAATGGAAATCCCTTCCTATGAAAAAATGTCACTTTTGGAAAACATTTTCACCCCAATTTGGAACAAAATGTCAATAAATGAGAGGGCCAAAAGAGAATGTTTTTGCCAGCTGCCTGCCTGGAAGCCTATTGTCAATTTTGTTTTCTCCCTGTAGGTTCCTCTGTAGCCAGGAAACAAATCACGCTGACTGAAAATTCCCAACCAGTTCCACATTTGACCTAAGACTAGGCAAGAACATTCTAGAAGTAGCAGGATTTAGGAGCATCAGGTTCAACAAAGTCAAGGAAATTCACCCTATCCCATTAAACTAGTTATTGTGTGTTACTATCAATTATGCACTTGATTGATGCTGCTGAACACTGTGAAAAGCCCAAGTTTGAAGACTTTCCTAAAAGTCCTCATGTGCTTAAAGTGGAAAGAAATAATCACGTGCATATCTGAAAGCCATGTTCAAAAACACAATCATAGAAACCCTGACCAAGTGCAACTGCACAGCTTTGTACTTTGGATCTTGTAAATACTGAATAAGCTTGGAAGATCTGCTACTTTAGAAGCCAAAATAGAGGCCTAGATTCACCACCATCTTGCACCTTATGTTACCATTTATATCTGTGAAAATCTGTATAAAATGCTACCAGTCTGACCTGGTGTAAATAACTACTCACAATGCCAAAGCCCTGGAGAACCAAGGCTAGTATCTTAGATATTGGCAATTATTTTCCCCTTTTTATCAAAGTAGCTTAGACCCTTGACTCTATCACCTCAGGCCCCTTGCCTGGAAGTAGCTCAGATACAAGTTGTACCTACTGGCCTCTGGAGAAAGTGTTATTCCCCACTCCCCTCATCTAAACAGTTATTCAGAGTACTCTGAGCTGAATAACACTAATCCAGGAACTAAAATATTGCTTTGCCATGATGCCTACAAAAAATTACCATCTGGCACTGGTCATGGCAGTGATCACCTGTAACTACTGAGACTACTATTAGGATTGATATATGCAAATACATTGGTGTTCTACTGTTACCATGTCCTCCCCATCCCCTTCTTCCAACTCATCACTCCCCTTCTCCCATTTGTCACTTTATTTACCTGTGTTATATTGTCTAAATCCTAGATGTTGAGCTCCCTAGGGCAGAAACTGTCTTTGTGTTATATGTTTGGATAGTGCCTAGAACAATGTGGCTCTGATCCCTGATTGGAGTCCTTACATGCTATCACAATAGAAATCATAAATAACAATAGCAGTCACATTTCTAAATAATACAACTTTGAAAATACAGACTATTCACAGGCCTCAAATTGCTTTACAAAAGTGTGCAAGTAGAATTAATGTTTTTCTATGAGAAATGAAGAAACTGTGACACAGAAAGGTTTTGATCTGCCCATGTCACACAATGAATCCAAAGCAGAGTCAGGTTAGATTCCTTGGGGCAGTTCCTCAGTTTGTGTAAACTGTCAGAGCCCCAAGAGGTGAGGGGCAGGGTTAACCTAGCCCTCTGAGCTATGACAATTTATACAAGCTGATAATTTGTCTCATCTCTGAAGTCCCAGCCGGTGCTCTGTTCACTGGACCACATTGCCTCCCTAAAACACGTGCACTTAATATCGTCCATGTAAGTAACACCATGTGCTCATTTCGGCAGCATGTTTCTTTTCCAATTTTTGGTTATAAGAATGTTTGAGACTCCCAACACACAGTTGTCACTTGGGTTTCTTCTGCTGAGGTAGGGCTCATAGAATTATTGTGACTTCTGATGTTTGACTTGGAAGCTTTCACTGGCATCAGGTACCGAAGGTTCTTCCAAAAACTGGAATTCGAAGGAAGAGACTTATCCTCTTTCCACTTCACAACTCTCCTGGATGGTAGAAGCTCCAGTGATTTTGGCAAGAAATTATAATCACTTATAAGCCTGTATTCAATTACTATTATTTTAATCTTCCTTTCAACCAGTGCCTTATGCAGTCCAGTCTCAAGTTCATACATGACTCGGTCAGAAATGTAGTTCTGGCTCAGTATAATGATTAATCTTCTGCTTTTGTCAATAAATGTATGGACATCATCAACAGCAGCTGTAAATTGAAAGCTACAGTCATTATTAAAATCAGTTGAAAGTACAGGCATTGACTCAAGACATCTTTTAGCAGTAGTGATAATATTGTACACATTTCAAAGTGACTAAATTACTATATGTTTTGTTCCTTCCTAATCTATCACACTACTAAGAAATGTGGAAAAAAAAATTCAGATGTTTAAGTGTGATCAATTTATGCAAAACAGCAATGGAATCCTAATTTGCCTTTAGTCAGCATACATTTCTTTCATGTTGGAAAGTAATTACAAACCAACATATCACCACTGGCTATTCCTTGTTTAACAGATAAGGCAATCCATAAAGGTCCATCCTGAGCATCAGAGTACCTCCAAATTAAGTCATCAGCCATGCACAGCTAACCACCTCCTGTAACACTCACTAAACTTTTAACCTTCACTTTACCACCTTTTGTACCACCAGATGCCTTCTTACCTTCTTATTCAGTAATATCTGTACAATAGATAACCAAGTCTGTGTAATACTAGCAACCTCTGCCACATGTAACAGTATAGATTACTATAGAATGACATCTAGCAAACCATTATTTCACAGGTTTTCAAAACCTGGTGCTTTCTTAAAACAGGGATTGCAGAATAATTTTGTTATAAAAACAGTGAATGAAATTAAATGGAGAAGCCCTATATCCGGCAAGCAATATGTAACAATATGCTCATGCAGGGACAAATCTTAACCTAAACATTATTTTCCCTATAGACCTCAGAACTAGATGGAATCCTACTGTATGAGAATTGCAACCTTTGTAAAGGTTAATTAGCCTCTTAACGTTGGTATAGGCACTTCCACCTTATCATGTTTCTTTGCATGTATAAATATCTGTTCACTGTATGTTCCATTCCATGCATCCGATGAAGTGGGTTCTTAACCCACGAAAGCTTATGCTGAAATAAATTTGTTAGTCTCTAAGGTGCCACAGGTATTTTTCTTGTAACCTTTGTAAAGGGTCATCTATTTATAGACTTTGTATATTCAGAATTCCATGTTATCACATCTATCTATTTTAAGTATTTCTGCAGCACCCATCGCATAGGTGTCAGCTATAATTCTGAGTCAGTTTTAATAAAAGCTGCTTCATCTTCTACATTTTAAAGATTACAGAAATAGTTAATATAGTGTGCCATGGGGAAAATGCGTGTTTCATAGCACAGATACAGCAAAAACCGTTGTATTGTAAAGCCAAGCTTCATTTTCAAATCAGTAAGATCTCTCAGGTTTCTGAGACGCTGTAAGCAGAAAGCTTTCTGGAAAGGAAGAAAGCCAAAAGCAGATCTTTCACATTTTGTGGTAACACCACAACTAAACTGTTTTTCTCTTCTGAATAATCTCAGCATTTACCTAGATAAAGGGAAATGTTCTATCCTGCACAGATTATTCTTGTTTGGTGGGCAGAGTGGCATATTTTAGCTCATAGGATTTTATGGTCTTTGTTCCATCAGGGCTCAAAATCTGCTCCAATTCCATACACTGCTGGACAGAGAAAAGGTGTTGGCCTTCTAAAGCTAGTAGATCTTATAAAATCTGTGCAACCCCTGGAAAATCTGATGACTGTCTTGTCAATGGTTGACCTGCCCTCAAGCTACATGGTAGCAGCCAAGGTAGGGAGTCTATGGGTGTTAATGATGCTTGAAGAAGCATTAAATCACAGTTTGTATGCCTGAGAGCGAAAAAGAACATGGCCCAGAGAGCTGCTGCTACCATGCTCCACCCTCTCTCATTCTTGTCTCTGAAAGCTATGGATGCCCAATCCTGTGGGCCTTTCATGTTCTAGGAAGGGAAAGAGCATGTCATAGAGCTAGTACTCCCCCATCCTCCTCTATGCACTGTGGCTAAGATGCACCTAGTAGATGATCCAAAGACCATTCAAGTCAATAGGAATCTTTCCATTAATTTCAATAGCCTTTGGATCAAACTCTTCTTTTGGTTACCTCCACACACTGAAATGAAGGACAGAATAAGTCTAAACTTTCTAAACAGCCTCTGATTTTGCATACATGTCGTTTGATGTGTATATTCTGCCATTTGCACCCCCAAAATAGAATCCCCTTTGAAAACGAGACACTTAGGCAAAAATGCCGCATTTGCAGAGATCTTTCTAATTACAGATCCTGGCATCTTTGTAAGAATTTTGTACCAGTTTAATACCAAGGATATTTCATTTGCTTACCTCCTCCAGGAGATACATCCCGCTCAAATATACACAATTTGTAACCAAAATGGTCTTCTAATGTCCTGGGCAATATCTCCAGAGCAAATTTTCTTTCTTCTACATTGGTAGATATGGAGTCTTTCAGGTAAGACACAAAAGCATCATATTCTTTTCCATCTGGAAAACAATGACCAATTTTTGTCCTGTTGGTGACTGAACTGATCTGACCCATTACACATACGATAGCTGACCCTTCACCCCTGACCCTTATAACTACTGCCCCACTGACAACGATTTTGAGATAAGAGCTTTCTCTCATCCATCTGTGCAGTCACCTTTCACACAAAATACCCAGGATCAATTTCAATCTGACACAAATAGATCTACCCACTTTGTGTTCCTTTTTTGTTGAAAATTATTGAAATGTGAAATTTCTTGACCACACTAATCATACCTAGTTAAACTAAACTTATTGATAGAAACTTGCATCATTAAAATATGGTTTTACCCTGAAAAGTGAGTCTGTAAAAATAGCATTGTGGGATTCCTGGCTTCTTTCAGTTCTTCTCCTACATTAAAGACTGTGAACCACTTTGAGATTTACTGATGAAAAAGCGCTATACAAGAGCTAGGTATTATTATTATTCCACTATTGTAGAGTGTTGCAGTGTGGAGATTGCCAAAAGGGAAAAAAATCAGGATGTATTTTATTTTATGCATTTAGATTTATAATCGCATAACAAAAAAGGCACCTTCCCAGGCCATAAGTGCTGTTGGCAGTTAGTCACACACACACACATCAAAACATAAAAACAAATTCCGCAGCAACTGCCACCATATATAGCAACTAATTATACCTTATAACTGAACAATGAAAAATAGCACCCTGTCCTCCTCAAATATAGTTTCCTCAAGCAGCACTTCCCAAAATCCATTGTAAAAAGGATAGCTTAACAAAGGATAGCTCAACAAATTGAGGCTACCTCAGACCAAGGGCCATGAAGCAAGTCCCAGGGCACTCACAAAAAAGTGGTCCACCTCATTTCTACTGAGAGAATTCCATCGTGAGCACTTCTAACTGATCTCAGCTGTGGCACTATGATATGGAGAAAGAGGGGCTCTCTCGAGTAGGCGGGTCCTAGGCTATTTAGGACTTTATAGGACATGCAGAAAACAATTGTCCACCTTTATCGGTTATGAAGCACCAGTGATGGCTTCTTTGTGACAGTCTGCCCCCCTTAAGGTTGACAGTGACAACACCCATTAACACTGGACCAGCATCTCTCCAGTGATCTCCAGAAAGCACATGAATCTAGAGCACAAGTCAGGTGAGCACAGAAGAAATTTGACACCTCCAGGGTTCTCGTCTTCTCAGAATCGCCCCTTCTTTCTCTCCTCCACCAACCAACCCCTGACTTTCAGAACAAAAAAATCAGGACACATTAT
Organism: Chelydra serpentina; assembly: GCA_037349315.1. NCBI lineage: Eukaryota > Metazoa > Chordata > Testudines > Chelydridae > Chelydra > Chelydra serpentina. The sequence goes on from JBAIAC010000004.1 coordinate 113,252,730, forward strand.
AGGATGATGCATGCTAAAACAGTATGTAATGCTATCTGTCACCTTTGCTATTTTCTCCCACTCCCAGACACTTCTCTCCTAGCCAAGTCTTGACTTGTTTACCCCGCTCCATCTGCTCCTATGCAATATCCTCCTCTCCTGGATTTTCTTTTTTTCCCATCTCATTATTTTATAGAACCTACCTGAAGCCAGAGTACACTATTTTATTAATAGTTTTATATCACTAAATGACTTGTTTCAATGGCAGCATTTGCCAAATCCTACCTCCTATTGTGTCATCTTTTCCAGTGATGTCCCTGTAAAATAAAACTATGTCAACTCTGAATATCACAGAGAGAATCACCAGGAGCACAGGAACAAGTGAAAAGAATATAGCCACGATTATTCCAGTAGTAAATACATGTCGGGGGAGATCTGGAGGGTTCCCTGTAAAACAAAGCCAAAGAAATTACAACTTTGTGACACAAGTGGCTCATGACATGATTTTTCATAGTAAACGTCATTATTATCTGACAGCTAGAACTAGAGAACTCTGCTTCCAGTGTGAATCCTTTCCTGGTAATGTCTCGTGGCTATCCATCAGTTTGTACTGAAATGGGGAATGAAACACAGGACAAAGCTTTCGAGGTTTACTCCATAGGCTGCCACCCTGCCCCTGACCCCAAATTAGGAGATGTATTTTACCCCCTCAGCCCCACACTTCGGCCACATAAAGCCCAATAGACTGAACCTTAGCTGGATGAAATGAATTTCACTCTGAGTATTCTAGGATGCATATCATCCCAAACTGCCAATGTGGCTGTGTTCCCAAGATTCCTCTCAGCTGTTTTTATCAATAGGTATTTATGCATATTCTTTATTTCTTTCTAGCTATTCACACCGCTTGTGTGTGCACGTGTGTGAATTAAAGGCAGATTTTAACTAAGCAATTGAGCAAGAGCTACTTCTGGACTGGCACTGATTTCGACCTCTAATGGGTTATTCTACTATTCTCCCCCATCCCACTCAATGTATGTATACAAGCCCACCTTACTCCCTTTAATATCTTTGGCTAGCATTAACTCATTCTTCCCCCCCCTTTTTTTTTTTGCTGCCATTGTCTTTTCCTTATATAAGCCTTACACTACCTGACTTTATAGTTAGTTTGGTTATTCCCCTCCCTTTTTCCATTCCCAGTACAGATTTTAAACCCACATATCTTTCAGCAGTCCTGTGGGAAGCTAACTGGTCACTTCATTTTCCTTGTAATCATAGCTGATATTCCATCTATTATGCCTTTATTATAAAGTGTCTTTTAGGACTCCCCAGCCTTCTTCCACACTTGTGGATTTTCAGGTTTCCAAGGGGAGAACAGAAGGTTTAAACCCACTAAAATAAGCAGTTAGACCAGCTGATTTCATACTATGTTATTGTACTGTAAGAGAATATCAAGTAAGATCTTTTATGGAAGCTTGTAATGCACTGAACTTAACAGTCATCATGAGGTATATATCCAGATTATGGTTATGAAGGTATGTGTTTCCATATATATATATACACACATCGAAAACTGTAATTGTAACTGTGGTGCAACTTCAGCATCACCTCCCAACAGGAAGGTGAAAAAAACAGGCAGGGAGGGGGTACCTCCCCAACTAGACAAAGCTGGTTTCAAGCACCTAGCCATTGTCCAGCCCATCGGAACAAATGGGAACAGCTTGAAACTGAAAGGAAAACCCCAATCTTCAGAAATGAAGGCAATGTCTACACAAAAGTGTTACCAATAAAAAGCGCCGGTGTGGACAGAGCTTTGTCGGCAGGAGATGCTCTCCCACCGAGAAAGTTACCGCCCCTGGTTGGGTTCTCTCCCCTGCCGACAAAGAGCAGCTACACTGCATGCCTTACGATGATGCGGCTGTGCACAGTATGCACTGTGTAGGTATAGCCTAAGAAAGGAGGAAGTTTTCCCCACTTTGAATATCTACAGTGACTGAAGGGAAAAAAACTGCAAACCCCTTTAAAATGGAAAGGGGAAATGAAGAGCATCCAGAACTGAAAGGACAGTCTGGAGGCAGGAGGCTGTTCATCAACATTGGATCCCCAGGGGGTACACTGGAGTGAGAAGCCAGAGGGGAACTGTCCAAGTGTCTGCTAATTAAGAATGCAGGGAGGACACATATGGGGACACCCAGGACTGGAAGGATTGTTGGTGTCACCCTGCAGAGAGAAACTAGGGTGGTAAGAGCTAGAGAGAGTCCTTATGCTTGGGGGTAGGCTACTGACATCAGGGCATTGAATCCTTGCTACACAGCACAAGTTACAGGGAAGACAGTGACAGAACCCCCAACTGGTCTGGGAGAACCAGAAAAATGTCACACTTTTGACGAATATTGTGCATGACTCAGTTTACCCGTTCCGCTTTGTAATGCTGCTTGATTGAATAGAGCTAAACCACAGGAGGCTGTAAAGGGGTTATTACAGAACCTGGGAGGAAAGGTAAGACGATGACCGAGATAACTATGCCTCACATACACAGATTCAAAGGAGTTAGAAGAGAACAATGGCTGGTCCATCAATTGGTGGGAGAATTGACCTAGTTGGCTCTATCTAGGCCAGGATGTTTTGGTAGCCAGGATATGTCAGTGAAAAGGCTGACAGTCTGACCGAGATAGCTTTATGCAGTGTTGTTGTAGCCATGTCGGTCCCAGGATAGTAGAGAGACTAGGTGGGTGAGGTAGTAATGTCTTTTATTGGACCAGCTTCTGTTGGTGAGAGAGACAAGCTTGAAGAAGAGCTCTGTGTAAGCTCGAAAGCTCATCTCTCTCACCAACAGAAGTTGGTCCAATAAAAGATATTAATGCACCCACCTTCTCAGTATGAGAGAGACACAGGGTATGTCTGTACTGTAGTCACAGGGTGTGACTGCAGTTCAAGTAGACATACCCAAGTTAGCTTTAATCTAGATGGCTTGGGTACTGGAGCAGTGAAGCTGTGACAGCATGCCCTTCTGCATGGGCTGTCTAAACCCACCTGGGATCCTGGGTAATTTCTTGTGGAACTAGATGGTACTGAAGCTCATGCTGCTGCAGCTTGACTAGCTATCTTAAAACTAGCTCAGATATGTCTATTGAGTTGCAATCAGACCCTGCGATTGTAGTGTAGACATACCCACAGAGACAGAGGGAGAAGTCCGCACGCACTGAACTCAGAGGTGGGGAATAAGCCAGGCCAGCCTAAACTATGGATAGAGAGGTTATGCTTAGGTAAGGGAATATGCCTGTAGGACTCTTATTTTAAATCTACTTCTGTAACTACTAAGTTGGGGCCCACTCAGAGGTTTAAACCCACAGAGGTTTAAACCCACTGAGAAGGGACAGTGGTGTAGTTAGCTCAGTAACCATGACAACATGTGTGCCATGTAGGGTTGAAACCAGTTTTCCTCAGCCAGAAGGAGATACATAGGAGGAAATGGTGGAGATGGGATCTTTGGGGGTACTAATTGGGGTGCAGAGAAATACCCCTCCCCAAGGCTTTAACTTAAAAAGTGCTGATTCATAAAGGATATAGTTAGGCTTGGCATAATTTGGGGAGGGAGGGATTTCAACGGATGATATCAATGTTTATTTTTAAGCATTTTTTTAATTTTTATGGATTTAAATTTTCACAGTTGTGGGAAATTATGGGGATGGGTACAGACAAGTTTTAATAACAGTAGACTTTGAGATTCAAAAATGTATAACCATTAAAATACAAATTGTCAACTTCACATGTCAAAATATACATAGTGAATATCCTTAAATCAAACATTAATAAGTTCTCAAGCAACATTTTTCTTACTTTGCCTATCTGTAAATTTTGATTATTATTGATGGAAATATATTGTCATGAATTTGTATGTGTACAGTGAAATCAACATTTACCAATAAAAATCTAATCCTTCCAAGCCTACATATAGTATTTGTAAGTCATTAAATAGCAGAAGTAAGAGTATTATATCATACTGTACCTTTCTTCAGTTTAAATATTTTCAATTGTGCCTTATTTGTAGTTTTCAAGAGGCAGGTATAATTACACTTCAGATCCTCCTCTTTAACTGTTTTAATCCACAATAGTTTTGAGGTATACTTCTTGTTTCCTGAATTACTACAACAGGTGCAGAGTTAATGAACAGTCTTTCCTCGTTACTACATCCAAAGGATTCATTTCAATACAGTAATTTAAAGGCACAAATATTATATGTAATGTGTCTTAAAGGGGTGGCTGTTTCCAATAGCCTACTTAGTATTCACACCCAGTATGGATTTTATAAGTCTAAAAATAGTCTAACAAAGCTTTCAAATAGCCCTTTCAAGACAGTCATCTTCTTCGCCTTCATAGTTAAGATACAAGATCTGATGTTTAACAGATCATTATAATAAGAAACTAAGTTTTTATGATTCTTTATGACTACAGATCAGAATAAACTAGCTTTTCTGTACTAAGAAACAGTTAATGAATAAGCCAACTCATACATTAGACATATATAACTACATTGCTTCCCTTTTCCTTCTCATTGTCAAACTTAAATTAATCTTTTCACTGAGGACAATATACTCTATCAGTGAGATGTGGAGGAGAGTCAGCATGGTCCTGTTCTCCACAGACAGTAGCGTAGGCAAGTCCGGAGAATAGGGGGAGCGGCGCTATAAAAAGGCGCCACCCCAGGCTCCCCCTGTACTCACCCAGCGGCACCTCCGGTGGCGCTCCGGGTCTTCAGCAGCACTTCGGCGGCCCTGCCGCCGAAATGACACCGAAGACCTGGAGCGCCGCCGGGTGAGTGCAAGAAGCGGCACTTAAAAAGAAGCGGTGCCTGGCGCCGCTTCCTTTTTAAGGCGCCGCTTCTGCTCACAGGGGGAGCGGCCGCTCCTCCTGCTCTCCCCTGGCTACGCTACTGTCCACAGGCCCCTATGCATGAGCAAACCCAAGATTTATTATAAATTAAAATCCATAGTAGTTTATTAATAGCACCTTGGCCTTGGGCCAATACAGAAAAAAAAGTAGTACAACAAAACTTAAAACTAAATCCAAAAATTATAATATATTACAATACTCATAAATACAAATTAAAAAGGACATACATCATTAATGAATATATGATCACTGTGCCACTTGCTTTTGCGTTATTTTAGTGGCTAACCATGCAAATAGGGCAACTGCTTGAATCACAGTCACACCATCAGTTCCTAACAAATATTCTATAATATTTGAATATTATATATTCTATAATATTTGTTAGGAACCTCTATTTTTTGAGAGGTCATAGAACAAGGCATCTAGGCCAAAAATACAGAAAGCTTTTTGATCTCAAGTAGCAATCCAAATTACAGTGTAATAAATGATGGGATAGAGCTTCCATCTGCCCTAAACTACATGGACAAAGGGGGTTACACTTCTCAATGCCAGCATACAAGCCTTGTAAATAAGCTGTCTGCATGAATAGGCAATGGAGAGCTGTGAAGGCACTCCTTAGTGTGTTATTACACAGACTGTCTAAATATCTGGCATACCCATAAGTCTTTTTTTAACAAGAGGAAACCCTGGTGACATCTGAAATAGAGGCAACTGCCATATCCAATTGCTTATTAATATCCTCTATTCCCGATTTGATCAGGGATTTCTAATCTTAAATCTTAAATCTAATCATTTTCATTCTGTGAAACCCAGAGAATGCAAAGAATTTTGAATATGCTCTAACCAAGGACATTTATGTGAGAGACTCCTGCTGTACTGTTCCTCTAAGCATAACCTTGGTGACGCGGTAGGTGCATCCTATTCAAATCCAAAAATTAAGACTACAATTTAGGACTTTGGACAGCACAGAGTCCATTCTTGTCTCAGCTTTAAGGAGGATGACTGCAGTATTATCGGGCAGACCAAAAATCTTCCTAAGAAATTTGTATGGAATCACTTCCAGTCCCAGGGGCTCATTCTACCATCACATTTCTGTGCCATGGAAAATTTGAGCTTATACTTTAGCCTCAAACACTTTAAGGGCCAGTGCACTTAAATTGATCCCAGGAGTCCGGATAAAACGTTAGCACTGTTTGCACTGAATCTGAGACCTTCTCTTTTGTTACCTGAATATGCTTATCTCACAAGACACTTTGTGAGAGCCAGATACCCAGATAGCAGAAAGAGCCAACTTGTTCGATATAATGCCATCAAACTTCCATTTATGCAACCTCCGTCTCTGACTAAAGACAATTACTTTAGCTTTGGCATAATTTATCAAGAGACCTTCCCATTTCGAGTATAAACCAAACACATTTAAAAAACACTTCAGTCACAAAGGTGTCTGTGACAGTAAAACCATATTTGCATATAAAAAGATAGTCACAGTGTGATTCATGATTTTACAGGGGAAATACTGAGCCCTTTTTAATGCTAGAACAAAATCATCAATATAAAAATTACAAAGAAAAGGGGCTAAAAGACAGCCCTGTTGAACCCCCTTCGTAACTGGAATAAAATCAATTAATTATCCACAGGCCGATCCCAATCTTGGTCACTGTCTGTCTGTGAAGAGCTCTTAAAAGGAAAAGTAACTAGGAATCTATTCCAGCAATCTCCAATTTGCCCCACAGACGATCCCCATCAATACAATCAAAGGTCAATTTTAGACCAACAAAAGCTGCATACAATTTCCTCCCCTGAAGGAGGCACATATTTGTGAATCAAATAAGAAAAAACCATTATCTGTAGTGGTGCAGTCCTTTTGGAAACCAGCTTCTTCGTCAGCAAATAAATTACTTTTTCCTGCCCAGTTCTCTAGTCTCACCAAAAGATACCTAGTGTAAGTCCAATAAATTAACTAGGTGGCAATTCCCAGAGTCTTTTCCATCCCCCTTTTTTTAAAGTGGAATAATAATATTGATAGCCCAACCTGAGGAGAAAATCCTTGTATTATTTATATTAGAGAAAAGTTTAGCCAAAACAGGTGCCCACTAGTCAATGTTTTCCTTGAATACTTCTACAGGGATAAAATCCTTCCCCGATGCTTTATTACAGCATTATTGATCAATTAAAAAGTTAACTTCCTCACTGGATACTGCAGACCAATCTGGAAGGAAACAGGAAATGGAGGCTACCAGAGCTGATTATGCCAAAAAGATATTAGATGGTGTGATGCTGGCAGGCCAGGTGCCAGCTCTTGCCAAGGTAGCAGGCATTAGTTAAGAGCTGACAAACTCATAACTGGAGACCAGACCAGTTCACTTATGTATTAGTGTTGCTCAAAATAGCTTTAATTAGTCTTATAAGAATGTATTTAGTGTTTAGAGTCTATAGAATGTTTGTAAGTTGCTGCATGTATTAATGTAATGTCTGTATTCCGTGGGATAAGGAAATATGTAAGTTTTGCTGTATCACTTGGAAAATGTTTGCTCTAAACTTGTGAACTCAGATGGGAAGGCGTGTTTCTTCCTGCCCATCCAGAACTATTAAAATCAGATAAGTCATCAAGGAATGTCACAATACAAAGGATTGGTTAATGGCCTGATGGCACCTTGGAAATCCTATGTGCAAGGAAGCTCATCCTATGGACTTGGAGGCTGAATGAAGGAAATAAAACCACAGGAAAATATTTCATCTCTTTGCTGTTTGAACTCTCACAGGGCCAGAGACACTAAACTGAAGCCAGAGATCCCCAGAGGTTACCCCTAGGTCTGCCTGAAAGACATTTTGAATTGACAGATCTCTACAACTCTGTCACTCTTAGAATTTATATTGCAACTCATTTGTGTGTATATGTTGGCTTGCTTTAATCTGTAAATAACTATTTATTTTTCCTAGTTAATAAACCTTTAGTTTATTACATAATTGGTTACAGGTGCTGTGTTTGGTGTAAGATCTAGGGTACCAATTGATCTGGGGTAAGTGTCTGGTCTCTTGGGACTGGAAGCAACCTGAATATTTTGTGATCTTTGGTGTAAGTGACCATTTATCACAAAGTCTAGTTTTCCTGGACGACAAGCTAGACAGGAGAGTCTAAGGGCTGTGACTGCATGGTAAGACGACAAAGAGTCCTGTGGCACCTTATAGACTAACAGATGTATTGGAGTATAAGCTTTCGTGGGTGAATACCCACTTCTTCAGATGCAACATCTTCTTCACATGGTAAGACTGTTACTGCTACCCCTTTCTACTTTTCCATGTGGGCACCAATGATACTGCCAAGAATGAAAGTCCTGGCACACTCAAGGAACTAAGATGTGATTGGAATAACAGAGACTTGGTGGGGTAACTCACATGACTGGAGCACTGTCATAGATGGGTATCAACTGTTCAGGAAGGACAGGCGGGGGAGAAAAGGTGGAGGAGTTGCACTGTATGTAAGAGAGCAGTATGAGTGCTCAGAGCTCTAGCATGAAACAGAAGTTTAGAGGCGAGAGCAACAAGAGTGATGTCGTGGTGAGCGTCTGCTCTAGACCACCAGATCAGGAGGATGAGGCTTTCTTCGGACAATCAGATCACAGGCCCTGGTTCTCATGGGGGACTTCAATTGCCCTGACATCTGCTGGGAGAGCCATACAGCAGTGCACAGACAATCCAGAAAGTTTTTGGAGAGTGTTGGGGACAACTTCCTGGGGCAAGTGCTAGAGGAACCGACTAGGGGTCATGATCCTCTTGACCTGCTGCTCACAAACAGGGAAGAATTGGTAGGGGAAGTAGAAGTAGGTGGCAACCTGGGCAGCAGTGACCATGAGATGGTTGAGTTCAGGATCCTGACAAAAGGAAGAAAGGAGAGCAGCAGAATACAGACCTTGGGCTTCAGAAAAGCACACTTTGACTCCCTCAGGGAACTGATGGGCAGAATCCCCTGGGAGGCTAATATGAAAAGGAAAGCTGTCCAGGAGAGCTGGCTGTATTTTAAAGAAGCTTTATTGAGGGAGCAGGAACAAACCATACCGATGTGCAGAAAGAATAGCAAATATGACAGGCGACTAGCTTGGTTTAACAGAAAAATCTTTGGTGAGCTTAAACACAGAAAGGAAGCTTACAAGAAATGGAAACTTGGACAGATGACTAGGGAGGAGTATATCTTGACTTTGGCAAAGCTTTAGATATGGTCTCCCACAGTATTCTTGCCAGCAAGTTAAAAAACTATGGATTGGATGAATGGACTATAAGGTGGATAGAAAGCTGGCTAGACCGTCGGGCTCAACGAGTAGTGATCAATGGCTTGATGTCTAGTTGGCAGCCGGTATCAAGCAGAGTGCCCCAGGGGTCGGTCCTGGGGCTGGTTTTGTTCAACATCTTCATTAATGATCTGGATGATGGGATGGATTGCACCCTCAGCAAGGTAGATACACTGGAGGGTAGGGATAGGGTCCAGAGTGACCTAAACAAATTGGAGGATTGGGCCAAGAGAAATCTGATGTGGTTCAACAAGAACAAGTTCAGAGTCCTGCACTTAGGACGGAAGAATCCCATGCACTGCTACAGACTGGGGACCAACTGGCTAAGCGGCAGTTCTGCAGAAAAGGATTGGGATTACACTGGACGAGAAGCCAGGACCCTGGAATCAGACTATAGATTACCCACCAAATGGCTCTTGATTAGAGCTAGTTTAAAAAAATCTGACAATGTTTTTTCATCAGACAATGTCATTTTGTCAAAAGTGAAATCTTTTGTGAAAATGTGTTGATTTCTACAAAATTTCATTTAGAAAAAAAATCAGATTTTTTTCTGATTTATCATGTTAAAACAATTTTTAGTTTAGAAATTAAAAAAAAATTAAATCAAATTCAGAACAAAATGTTTCAATGTTACAAAAGTGAAACATTCTCATTGTCCCCAAATGAATTTTTTTCCCCAAGAATTTTCTTTCCTGGAAAATGCTGACATTTCAATATCTCAGAATGTTTTGTGGAACAGAAATTCCAGTTCCTGCATAGCTCTACTACTGATACATATTTCTCTCCCCTTCTCATTATTAATTTTCACAGTTAAACTTCAGCAGGAGTGTACATCGAAGCTATTGCCAAGGAAGCCTCTACTGAGACAAACAGCAGAACAATGGGAAACTCCGGCATAATTATGACTATGCCTAGGGCATTGCACATGTAAATACAGTGAAAACCCGGTAGACATTCTTAAAAAAAAAAGTTAAGCTACATTAAAAGTCATGATCACAGACATCCTGCATGGAAACTTATGGCCAACTGATATGTAGATTGTAAGAGACAGGACTGAAGGAAACTCAGATGTTATACTTAACTAGCAGTCCACAAAATGCAGTATGTTATATTGCACAAACACTGAATAAAAACATTTTGCAGTAAACATACTTACAAATCATATTCCTTTTCACATATTGATTGTTCCTCCTTAGTGCTCTCTGAACATGAATTTAAATTTTTGTCTATCCAATGCAGGAGGTATAATGGCTTGGCAGCATCTGAGTAACCCACGAAAACTGTGCAGTTGAGAATCACCTCTTTACCTAGGCAAAACAATATAAAAATTAACATTCATTCATATGAATAGCGTATACCTTCACAATGCAATGGGGAGTCTGATTGCAAGAGATGCAGTCTGGATGTCATAGGACAACCCAACCTTTCTGTGTATTACAGTATCCACACAAGTGCACTGAAAATTGACTGAACTGTCCCCTTAAAAACATTTTGAGCCCTTTAACAGTTGGGATACTAGCAATGAATTTGGATGTCTATAAGTTGATGCTAATTTTCAATGGATAGACATTCAGGTGTCTTACAGTTGAGGGGTGATGAGCCATTTCCTTCTTAACACCTTATATGCCCATGTTTTGTAATTAACAATATATATTCAAGCCAGGTGTGTGATGGATACCAGATTACAAAAGCCTTCTCTCACATCTCCACACAATTCTTCCATACTAGAAGAAATATCCCCCCATTTTTATATCCCTACATCACAAGCTATTTTCTGTGTAATGATGAAGCGTTGTAGTTGTGTCAGCTCCAGGTGCTGACATTTTGCAACTACATTTGCCCATGTGTTGTGAAAGTAATCAGTTTAGAGACTCTCAAATACTGTAAGGTTAATTTAATAGCACAGACATTTCATTTTCAGAGAAACATTCTTGGTTTTGTTATTGCTATGCATTGTATGCAACGTAAACCTAGAGGTCAAAGAGCTGCCTGATTTTAGAACTCCGTGGGCATTGTTTGGTGGCCTGGGCCCAGATCCACAGAGGCTTGGGGTTTAGGTGCCACTGTGATCCTCAAAATTCCTGCTGAACCTTGTAGGTGCCTAAACTCACTTGGTGCCTATGTCAGGGTAAAAGTTCCCATGGTGCCTAAGTTTCTGCCTTTGAGCATACTGCATCTCTCTAGGCCTCCGAACACCTATCTCCCACCTAAGCCCCAGAGCGATTCACAAACTTGAGAAAGACAGACATTCATCCACCCAAGTCGTGTGTGGGGACGGACCCAGTAGGCTTGCTCAGTGGCCACCTAGCAAACTGGGTCCCATTCAAAATCTGGACGGAAGAGGCTGTGGTGATGCTGTTCTTGTAACTTTTAGCCCAGTGATTAGCGCACTCATCTAGGACATGGGAGACCAGAATTCAGTTCCCCCTTCAGCCAGAAGGGGAGAATGGATTTGAAAATGGGTCTCCCATCACATAGAAGTGTGCTCTAACCACCAAGCTATGAGACAGGCTGATGTGGGGCTCTCTCAGTCTCTCCTGTTGCACTATGGATAGATAATGAAGGAACAACTGGAGCAGGGGGACTGGGGAACCTGGGTCTCCCACACGGGTGCCCTAACCACCAGGCTACAGAGTTCTGCTCACTTTTTCGCTCGCTCTCGCCCAGTGGCTGTTCCATTGTGGATAAATACTTAAAAAGTCATTGGGCCAGAGAGAGATCATCATTTAAACACAGTGGAAGAGCTTTATTAGGAGAGACAGAGAACCCAGACAAGAATATCCCAATGGTTAGTGCTCTTGCCTGAAAGGTGGGAGACACCTGTTCAAATCTTTTCTTCCCCTCTGGCAGAGATGGAGGGATTTGAACCTGAGGCTCCCACATCCCAAGCAAGTGCGCTATCCACTGGGCTACAAGGTGAGCACCTCCTTCAGCCATTTGGTGTAAAGTAAGGCAGGTACCTACCTCAATAAATGTCTTGGGTGCAGGGCCGGAGCACCCACTAGGAGACCCTAGGCAGTCGCCTAGGGCGCCAAGATTTGGGGGGTGGCAGCCGGCTGCCTCCCGACTCCCCGCTCAGCGGCTGACCGGGGAGCCGGGGGCAGCCACGGCAAGCTGCCTCACGGCCCCCCCTGCTCAGCGCCTGAGCGGGAAGCTGGGGGCAGCCGCGGCGAGCCGCCCCGCCAACAAACGCCTGAGCGGGAAGCTGGAGGGCAGCCGCGGCGAGCCACCCCCCTGCCCCCGCACTCAGCACCTGAGCGGGGAGCCAGGGGCAGCCGCGGCGAGTCGCCCCCCCGCCCAGCGCCTGAGCGGGGAGCCGGGGGCAGCTGCGGCGAGCCACCCCACCGACAAACGCCTGAGCGGGAAGCTGGAGGGCAGCCGTGGCGAGCCGCCCCGCCGCCACCCCGCTCAGCGCCTGACCGGGGAGCCGGGGCAGCCACGGCGAGCTGCCTCACGGCCCCCTCTGCTCAGCGCCTGAGCGGGGAGCCACCTCGCTGCCCCCCACCCCAGCGCCTGAGTGGGGAGCTGGGAGGAAGCGGCGGCGAGCCACCGCCCGGCTCCCCGCTCAGCTCCCGCGGCCCGCGGGTGGTGGGGGGGGGGGCTGAGCGCCCGCGGGGGGGAAGGCTGAACTCCCGCGGGCGGGGTAGCTGGCTGGGGGGGGGGGGGCGGCATTTCGAGGGGGCAGGCTGAGCTCCCAGGGGCGGGGGAGCTGGCTGGGGGAGGCAGCATTGCGGGGGGGGGGGGGGTGGCGGGTGGCGGCGCAGGGCTGGTGCAAGGAAGTTTCACCTAGGGCGCGAAACTTCCTTGCACCGGCCCTGCTTGGGTGCCTAAGCTGTCTGACTCCAGGTGGTGAGTTCCCATTCATGGATCAGTAAGCAGAGACAGGTGCCTCTCTGCCCTAGAACACACCCCTCTCATCAGCATCTCCTATTGGATAGTTTAGGGGGGTACCCACCTAGTGTGCTGGATTTTGTGAATCACATTGTAAGCTGCCTATATTCATTCATTGCATAGGGAGCCTAGGAACCTAACTCAAGCTTTGTGGATTGCAGTGGTGTTCCTGTAATTTTCTAGGCACTTAAAAGTTAGGCACTGTGATGCTCAGCATTGCAACACTTAAGTCCTTTTCTGGATCCAGGCCTCAGACTCCAGGAGCAGGAAGTATGTATGTGTTGATGACCTCCTCCAAGCGTCACAGCCAATAAGAATGAACCAAGTTCTGCATCAATGTCTATGAGGCTAAACTGAGTCCGGACTAAGCTGCAATCAAAGGACCAGTTGTGCTAAAAGTTAATTGTGTCCCTGGGCCAGGTCTTGTTTCAAGACAACTCAGAGTATTTCCCCCCCCCCCATCTGTAGATGATCAAGGACACCATATAGAACAGGAGAGGATATGCTGTTCTCAAAGAATTCAGTGAGATCATTTTCTAACCCACTGAGATTCAGGTATTACTAAAAAGCCAATTTTCTAAGGAATTTGTCACATGAAGCCTGATCTGCAGTTATTTTTTAACTTAAAACATCATTCTAAGAATGCAATAGTGTCAGTACCCATCCACACTTCCAAGGTACTGTGTCCTCATAAGCCACAAAGTAGCTTCATTTAAAATATCTCTGCACATTTTATAAGGTAGCTGTCAGTCGGTAAGATTTGTGCAGGCACATTTTAAATAAATGGCTATAGGAAGTTGACCTAGATGGAGCACCATTGTCACAGCACACGGTTCAAATGGAATTGTTTTTAGAATCCTCATTATAGGATCCATATGAAAATCTGTCTAACTCAGCTACACACATTAAATACTGAATCACAGTTTGCAGGGATTGAAAAGTATATCCACTGCTCACCTACAGTGTAGCTCTAACATGTTTTTAAATAAACTAACCTGGTTTACGCCACACAAAGTATGTGTCTACACACAAGTTAATTAATGCACTGCTCTTACCCACTGGGGTATACAAAATTTTGGCTTTACTAGTGCTCTTGGCACAAATGTGTACTACAATAATTCTTTTGCAGTTCACACAGGTCTGCCAACCTTCCTACTTCTACAGAACCAGGAAACACGACTAGAACTTCCTTTTGCTGGCCATAGTGAGCATCTCGGTTTCCTCTTGAACAGGGTAGCTGAACTCAGTGAATGTTTATGCCAGTTACTACCAATGATGACTCATCTGAAATAGGGAAGCCACATATCAACACTTGGCCCAATAGGGAGCTATGGATCTGAGCAAAGAGAGTTTGCAGACAGTTCTGAGTTTCACTAAACTCAACCAGAACATACACCATATAGAGATCAAAACAATATACATTCACAAAGATTATTCATATAATTAGATACCTATTTGTGTTTCAACATAAATGTCTCCAGGTTCAACTATCTCCAATTTAACAACTTCAGCTGCACCTAAGAAAAAAAATGCAATATTTCAAAATGCTATTTTTCTAACATCCCACTTCTGTAAAATGATACCTTGGCTCTATTTCAAAAACCCATGCTTAAGCATATCATATAGATTTCAGCCTAGTACTAATATATGTATGAACACTGATGAATCAGCAGTATAATTTCATCTGAGTAACAACAGCATGACAATAACAGTAGGCTGATGCTCTGGCATTACCAAGTAGTTTAAAACAGAAAAATGGTATGTCCTGTTGAATTTTTTTCATGAACTCAAAGTGTTCAGTTTATGAGGTCCTCGAAGATTCATCTCCAAGACCATTTCTGAAATTGTTGCATGAATTACTGTGGTTAAATTTAATAGAATTGAAGAGGTGGAAGTGGGGGAAGAAATCAGAACATTCACATAAGATAAAAAAAATCTACTGGTTTTATTTAGCTTGTCTCTTTTTGCTTTTTAAATTATTAAGAAGCTTACTTATAAAATAAGTCAAAGTGCAAAGTTGAAGAGTTTTGCTTTCCCTGGGGGAAGAGCGGTATAGTGCTATGTAAAGTATATAACAAGAACTACAATAGATTGGAACATTTTTCAAGTTCACTCTTTTCTGAGATCATGCATATTTCAGAGGATTTTACTTCAATTCAAAGAGTTTCTCTCTATTCCATAGCCCATCTTCATTTTTTTTTCTGTTGAATTCTAAAATATTCAGCATGCTTATATTGGTAGATGGTGCCTGTTCAACAATTAGACTGAACAACATTGTCCAATTTGAACTGATCACAATATGCAATTAACCACATGACCTAATGATATCTACAGTTAGAGATAATGACCTACATCCTTTCCTCTTCACAATGCCTGAGAAAAAGGACTTTGCATAGGAAGCCTCCATTAAACATGTAATTATATGGTCTTCAGATTCCTAAGAAAACAATCTTACCATCTTTCACCATCAGCTCTATTGTACTTGTGGTGTTGAATGCCTTTCCTGCATGACTAATTGAAACAACACATGTGTAATTGCCAGAGTCTTCCATTGTTAAACTAGGAAAATGCAGTTCCTCCTCGTTTGCAGAGTTATAGATGTTACAGTTCTGTTTCAATAAAGAAAATTTAAATAAATGTCATGCTATGGATACATTCTGAAGCTTCAAATGAGAAAATAAATATTTTTAAATGAAACCTTTTGGGGGAAAATGCTCCGAGATGGCTAAGAGAAGCTGAGGTCCAATTTTCAAACATGGGCACCCAAATCCAGCATTGGGACATCCAAATGACAATATAGCACACAAAATAAGAAATAAGAGTAATCTAAAATAATCATGTAGATTAAGTACCCAACTGAGTACTCAATCACAGGATTTGGGCACCAGACAACAGAGTCCCATGTTGAAAACTGGGACCATTATCTCATTTTCAAATCCTCCCTCCCTCAATGGTTGCTCAGTACTTTTGAAAATCAGGCCATTTACTCAAGGTGTCTAAATATAGATTTAGGAACTGAATTTTAAGTATCCATTTTTCAAAAATTTGGCTCGGCTCTGCAAGCTTAGCCAATCCATTATTCAAAGAAGTTGTTCTCTAGTGTGCCATGTGTGTGTTTCAGCCTTGCCTCAGTTGGAATTTGTTCAAAGATTAATGATTTACGTACACATGAAAATAGAACTCATCAAAAAATGGTGGGGAAAGGTGAGGGGAATCAACATTTCAGAATTGTTTCCAGGGTTCAAAACAACCCCTTTGCCATTTTTTTTCAAAAATTTTAACCATTTCAATAATGATTTTTGATTTAAAAAAAAAAGATTTAAATTGTTGTGAAGAATTTCCCAAAAAATTCTTTTTGGTAGAACACTATTCCCAAATTAGACCAGTGCTTTACAAACGAATGGTATTAAGCAGGTAGATAAGGCACTGCTATTCACCCTCTCTCATTATACAAGAAGAAAGGGACATTCGATGAATGCTGAAGGTAGCACATATAAAACGAATAAAAGGAAATACTTTTCACACAATGTACACTTAGCCTGTTGGACTCATTGTCACAAGTTACCACTGAGGCCAAGAGCTCAACTGGGTTTAAAGGAGTATGGGACATTTATATGGGTAATAAATATTTTCATTTTAGTAAAAATTAAAAAGCAAATAAGAGTTTGGAAAGAGATATAAACCCTCATGCTTCAGGGCACACACCAACCTCTAACCATTGCAGGTCAGGAGGAAACATTCCCTGGAGCAGGTTAACTAATAACTGACTACTCCAGGATTTCTTGCACTTTCCTCTGAAACAAATTATATTGACCACTGTCAAGGGACAGGACAGACCAACCACTGATCTGATCTAGTATGGCAGCTCCTATGCTCCAAAATGAGCATGAGACATCTCTGATCACAACTGTTGGGAGCGGACAAAAAACATTCATATAAATCCGTGGAGGAATGGAGAGGGCTACCCAACATGGTGAAGAGATAGGAAACTAAAGGAATGTGTACAAGGCTTTAGCCCAACTATGGAACACAGTTCACCACAACTGCAACTGTGTTGTAACCAGGTCCCTTGATTTGGTGTATTTGTAGTACGGAAGAGACTTATGGTTCACTTTAAATAATGGAATTTATTTTACGTCTCTTAATGCTATAAATATTCTGAAACACCAAAACTTCCAAGTTGCCAACTACTGTATAAGCAAATCCCAACACTCAGGAAAGTCCCTTTGCACTCCTTTTAGTGTCAGGATCCCACATGCACTAAAGAGAGTTGAGGCTGGGTAATTTATCAGGTAGGTTCAAGCATCAAATATTTTACCATTCCCAAACCCTGAGATCACAAGCAATTCCTGATTGCTAGTATACTTTGTCTTACAAATCTATGTAAGTAGACAAATGGGTTTTCTTTTGTGTGTCTGTATTAAGAACTGGGTCACTTATTAGAATTACTAAAGATTTGTACATGACTGTAGAGATACTTTTAGAAGTCTGTAAATTTGTAATCTACCTTTCCTAAGGCCTAACATTTCTTTTCTTTTTTTTACTACTAATTTGGGTGGTGATGTTTTTGGTACTTACCTTGTACCACGTTATGGTGACATTTTTATTGTGAGGCACAGCATTGCATTTCAATGTATAACCTCTTCCAGCATCTTCAACTTGCCTGGATAAATGATTTGTGTTAAAACAACTGTCTTTACTTCTTTTGAGTACATTCAGGGACCACTTTTGTGATGTGACATTGTACGTTCCATTGCTATGGAATAAAATAAACAGTTCTGGGTGTTTTTTAAAGTCATGTAGGTAGGGTAATTATACAACAAATATATATATATATATATACCTAAAATATAACCATTAGAAAAAAAGCATACCTATATTGCCCCATTTTCTTTTACTTCCTTTTCTTTACTTCCCCACACAAACTAGGTGTTACTTCCAGTAAAGCCCCAGCTTAAGTAACAGACAAGCATATCAAAACAGAATCATGAAGCCATTCGGTTTCATAATTATTTATAACAACAATCTAACAATATATGGTGGCAAGTATACATACAAATTAGCATAATGATGCTCAACTAGTTTAAAATGACCAGTTAGTGGGTTTATAGACTTATCATCTAATTCACTACGGTTTGATGTAGTGATAATAATTTAAAAAGTGATTTGTGAATATTTATGAACAAATAAACTTGGCAAGCTCACTCTGCTGTTGTTCGTGTGGTCACAGTATTCATTGTTTGTTGCTGTAACAGACAACCACCAAAGTATTTGTGAAAATGTTCACAAATCCTGAGGGTTTCATGGAGAAGCACAAATTACTACTGAGCAAAGATACTGTTTCATAGCTACTTATTACCCGAAAGACAGAATTAATTACTTTGATACGATATGTAAATACTTTCATTGTTGAATATTCCCATGTACATAAGTGTAAGCCAAAGGGATCTGGAGGAGTCTTGGGGGAATTAATGTATTGGGGAAAGATGAATGTTACTGAAAGGCAATAATCAACATTTCAAAAAAAGTGCCTAAAGTGAAGCTCTCAATTATACATTAAGGCATCTAAACAAGTAGCTTGATTTGCAAGAGTACTCACAGACTTTTGCTTTAGGTTAACATACTTGCTAACAAAAAAATCACAAATAAAAATATTTGCAATAAAAAGGAGTCATGAATACCATCAAAACAAATTCAGTTTTTACTCAATTAAATGTTTCCAAATATTTTAACCTTTTCCCAATTCTAGTGTACCAAATATGTTTTGTAGTTTTATCAGCCTTCTATATGATCCTCAACAATATTAAACATCCTTTATTTTATATATAATTTTTCTGTTGAATCCTAAAATAAATACTAAGCTACTGTTGTTTTATCTAGTCTGGACTGAGTTGGAGATAGTTCTGTTAGAGGAAATACCCACTGATACTGTTTTCAAATATATGATATATATAACAGTCATTTCAGAAGAAGGTAGTGGATTAAACATTAATCTCATGTTCTGAGGGGTCAGAGTAAAGCAATGCAAAAAAACTGGCTTGGCGCAGTCTAAAAATTAGTAGTGTATCACAAGAGGGAAAACTAAGAAAGCAGGAACAGTTAACCTATATATTTATATGCTCAGCATGACCTTTGTCTGAGCACCACCTGAGAATTAATAATAGATTTATCCTTACAACACCCCTGTGAGGTAGGGAAGTATTATCATCTAGAATTTGCAGATGGGAAATAGAGATGGACAAACTAACTGACTTGCCCAAAATTACATGGGAAGCCTATGGTAGAATGAGGAACTGAACCCACTTTTTTTTAATCCTAGCACAGCACTCAACCACAAGGCCATACTTCCTCCCATTAGACAGTCCCTCAGCATAATAAGAGAGGCCCTCCCTCTGTGGTAACACATTCTGTGAAATGACTTCACAGTTAGCTGTACAACACACTGAAGATGTTGGGCCAAATTCAGCCATGGTGTTAACTGGTGCAACTCTACAGAAGATGACCCTTACACTAGGTATGAATTTGGCTTGGAGCATCTCCAATCCAGTCTACCACATATAAGATTTTAGTCAACATGCATTAAGAGACATCCTTGTCTCTTACACTCTATGAGGTTTTATCTTTGTCTTGGCTTTCACTTTAGTTCTTTGGTTGTACTTTGTGGGGAATATGGTATTACAAAAATCACTGTTTGGCTAAAACTCAAAACATGTAGCCTGGCTCAGCAAAGCACATTGGAGAGTGTAAATTCATAAAGTAGCAATGAAGATTTTACAAAAAAAAATACTGAATACATATTAGATTACAAATCACTCCTCAGCCATTTCACTACCAAGGTCAGATTTTGATTTAGGATTACCACTTTACAGTTGAGTGCTGAGTGTTCTGTTCCCAAAGCATGTAAGCACGTGTTCAGCTACAAGCATGGGTATAGTCCCATTGACTTCAACAGGGCCATACATGCATAAAGCTAAATGCATGCATAAGTATTTGCAGGATCAGAGCCTTAAAGTGTGTCATTTGCTTGTCACTGACTTCCACCTCTAATTTTTTTTTCAGTTACTTACAATTTACCTAGTTATAAGGTCACTACTGGGGAAGAGCTTATTTGACCTGATTTTCGGCAGCCACAGGAATTTAAGATATGTGCTGCACAAAACCATATAAACAACAACACAGATGTGTGGCAAAGATTGTCAGTCAACTCCACCTGTCAAATGTAACAGGAACCTTCATGACAAGAAATGGGGCTAACTGTGGCCAACTCTGTACTAAACTGTTAAATTGACTCAATAAACAAATCTGCACTCATTTCATTTATTTATTTATTTAGAGAGGGGTGGTTTGTTTGATTTTGTTTTTATTGTTCGTTTGTTTTTCCCATCAGAACACTGTGATTTGTTGTGAAAATGTTTCACTGGTGCATTTACACTTTATCTAAGGAACCTCTATTTTTCTTCAGGGTCAAAAGAGCTGAGTAAAGAATATAACATGAACAAATAATTCAATCAATTTCACCTATTTCTTTTAGTACATTGTCCAATAGAGCCAGCTGCAAATTTTCAACCAAAAATGACTTTTTTTCTATAATGAACTTTCTTGAAAAAATGTCAATACTTTTAATCAACATTTTAATTGATAACCATTTTGATAATGTTATCAAAAATTCTGAAAATCGTTCCTATAATTTTTATGTTCATATGTAAATATATTTAATTTAAAAATCAACAAATAAAATCATATTTTAAACTAATTACAATTTTTGGACATTTCAAAAAATAATGGAGGCTTTCTATTGGTAAATTAGGTCTAATATAAAGTTGTAGTCCATGAAATTCTAGCCCTTTTTATTACTGGAGAACTGAGTTTTGTATTTTTCAGTGCTATATATCTGCAGTCACACATCTAAGCTGTATTTTATAAACAGGAAAGGACCTTTAAAATTTTCCAGTAATAAAAGCACAAACCATTGCTTACATAATACACTATTAAAAAGGAATTATTATTTTAGCCTTTGTCCTGAAATGTACTGTAGTTTCAGTATAAGTCAGTTATAATAGAAACATCTTCATCTTTTCAAAACTTGATTTAACCATTGTTAAACCACACTTTCTTCCTGCCCTACTGAACAATATCACAACTAAAAGTGCACTAGTCTTACAGTTCCGTTTGAGTCACTGCTTTGTAAAAGCTATTCTGAGGTGAAAGAGCATACTCAGCTAGAAATCAAATATAACCATTCCATTTGTGCTTTTAATACTTCCAATTATGTAAAGTTCTGTATAAAAGCCAGAGCCTACTTATGCAATTCTTACTCATCTTGTGTATTACCTTAACATACAGTTAGCCCCATTGATTTCAACAGGAACACTCACACACAGTCAGTTACTTACTCAACGCAAGTAAGACTCTTCCATATCAGTTGAAAGAAGTATCTTATTAATCAGTTTCTAAGCATAATGTGCCGCGTCAAGGAGGAACAAAAAAAAAACACTAGCCTTCTTTAACAAAGGTTTTGCTTAAACTTTTAGAGGTTCTGTCTACCTGCAATTAATTGTAAACTTTATGAGCTCAATTCTGCACAGCCTTGCACTCTGTGTAGTTATTTAGAGTTGTGTACGTGAATGTAACATGATACTACTTGGGTAAATGTAGCTTTCTGTACCCCTTTGCATAGGTGCTAATGACTACACAAGGTTCTGGTAGTAGAGGATCAGGTCCTATTTTTATACAGTTGTAAAGACTCTACATTATCCACTGGACATGTGTACCCACCTGAGTCTGTATATGTAATTCCCCAGGTCACTGAGTTCAGCTGGCCAAAACTCCAGAAATCTCCCATTTAAAACAAGCCTGTGTGTTTCTTGGATCAAATTCACCTTTCCTTCGCTTTCTTTGAACCAGGTCACTGTGTATGTTTTACTGCGAATATCTCGTATTGATCCAGGGAAGCAAAGGAAAAAATATTCCCCTTCAAGTACATCAATGGAGCGACGCAAGGGGCACAGCTCTTCTTCACAGAAAAAAGAATGGTTAGGAAGCAAAACACCGTTTTCAGATAATGAGACTGGACTGATTCTAATGAGACTTGCTGTCTATCCGGTTTCTTTCTAAACAGATTTTCTTTCAGCAGACCTAATAGCTGCTGAAGAGTGTGGCCATATGAGGGATTTAATATGTATCCCAACCTGAGGACCCAGTTTCCAAGTCTTTATTCTGCCCTTACTCAGGCAAAACTTTTCATGGCTAGAGGAAGGTGGGAAATGGGAGTTTTTGCCATGGACTTCAGGAAACATCTGGAAGGGCCTGTGTGATAGAGCATGGTCCTGCTCCTGTCTTCTATTCTTTCTACACAGATCATTCAGAGACTTTCTATTGTTAAACATCACCCTATAATTATTTACATTGCTCCCCCACCTCTTTACTGACTACATTTTACAACATCAAATTTCTCCTCTGCCAAGTACAGGGAAGACATCTCTCCATCCATAGACCCTTTTTTGGTTCTGGCTCCACTAGCTTGCCCCTCCACAGCATTTTCCTTCCTCTGCCTTCTTCTACCCTGTGTGTTAATGAGTTAATTACCTTTTTAGTCCTCCTTGGCCCATTCTAATCTACTAATTAGGCACAGTCAGGTCCAGCCTGGGGGTGGGGGATTTAATTGGTGTTTAAGTGATCAGAGTGCTGGCTCAGCTGTTGGTTCCCACTTCCCAGTTCTCTGTCACAGCCCAATTCTGCAGTCCTTATTCAGTACCTTACTTGATTTCAGTGGGGCTACTTACAGAGTAAGACCCTGATCCAAAGCCCATTTAATCAATTGGAATTGTTCTGCTGACTGTAACTACTTTGGATCAGGACCTAAGGTACTACTTTTAGTGAGGGAGGGTGGCAGAATCTGGTTTCTAAGACCATCTTTTTTTCTTCTCCTTTCACAATTTTGCTATTTAAAGATGGGTCTATCTAAACTGCAAAGTCTGGAATTGGATCTGAACTTTACCAAACTTTGGAAGTGTTTGGTCTAGGGTTTGGTTCAGACCCATTACTAACTTAGTTAGAATAACTATCCATTGTTCTACTTAATTCCTGATATGTTCTGTAGATTCCAGTACTGCAACAGAGAGAAAGAGAAGAATGTCATTGCATGATGCGTTACTAACTAGAACTGAGCAAATAACTGATTTTTCAATTCAGGAGCCAAAACAATCAACCCAAAATGAAAATTCTTCAGTTTTTCTTGCTGAAATGAAAATCCAACAAAATTTCACTTTGGGTTGAACAAAATATTTTGTTTGACTGAAACAAAAAACCTTTTTTTTCATTTCATTTTGTTTTCAGGTATTTGTTACCCTTGGTTGGTTCTTTGTTTAATTAAATTTCTAAATGAAATGTCTTTTCAAAACAAAAAGTTGCAATGTTTCATTCTGACATTTTTGAAATTAAACATTTAGACTTTTTCAATTAAAAAAAAAATTTGTGTTGGCCCAAACTATCTGCCAAATTTGACCCATATTCACAAATAGTGTAAGTCAACCCAAAACTGTATTTTTCAGCAAATAAACTATTCATTCAAAAAAAATCACCCAGCTAGAGTATACCAAATATTCACCAAATTATGCCATGTCTTATTGTCAAAGTGATGCTGATTTATGCTTACCAGTTGTAGCTCTGCTGAGGAACATTAAAAATGGAATAATCAGACTTTCAAAAGCCATTTTCTTGACTTACTTGTAGCTTCTCTGGAAAAAAGGGAAGAGTTCTTTGTTTAACTAACAGAGTATTAGAAGAAAAACAAATATACATGATCCATCACATATACAACAAATTTGTCTAAAACTAAGTTCATGAGTAATATAACAAACGTGTAGTGAAAACGGGATTTCCACCGGAAATTTTTTTATCATCAAAGCGTATTTACATGTATAAGGTCATAATCCAGGAGTTTTACTGGCAAGGTTCATATCAGTTGGAGAGAACGGTTGTTTTTCCTTCCACTATTTATATTTAATGTTAGATGTTCTACATCATTTCTTTTTGACTCATATCTGATTAATTACTGTACATTATAAAATGCTGCTCATTCTAGCTATAGATGCATCCAAACTAAAGACTTGATCTTGCAAACCTTAATTATTGGGTGCTAAGGCTTTCCATCATGACTATGGTGTTTGCAGGATTGGACCATTAAAGTCAATGGAAATTTTGTGAATGACTTCAATGAACATATGGCGAGCTTGACCCCACTCATTGAAATTCAATGGAAAACTTCTATTACATTCATCAGGAGCAGGCCCAAAGTCTGCTACCTATTCCAAGGTGGTACCTCCACTTTGTAGCCTTACTTAAATGTCCTATTCCCATGAGCCCAATCACAGCGTGTGCATTGAAGCACCTGATTTCCTGAAGTGCTGGGAGCACTTGTTCTTCCTTGTTTGATTCATGTCCAGTTAGCTAGGGAAGAAATTTGAAAGTTGCCTACACTCAAACCAGTAATTAGCCAAAACAGTGGCTCTCACCTTTCCAGACTACTGTACCCCTTTCAGGAGTCTGATTTGTCTTGTGTACCCCAAGTTTCAGCTCACTTAAAAACTACTTGCTTACAAAATCAAACATAAAAATACAAAAGTGTCACAGCCACACTATTATTGAAAATTTGCTAATTTTCCTTTTTACCATATAATTATAAAATAAATAAATTGAAATATAAATATTGCATTTACATTTCAGTGTACAAACAAGTCAGTGTCTGTATGAAATTTAAGTTTGTACTGACTTTGCTAGTGCTTTTTATGTAGCCTGTTGTAAAACTAGGCAAATATCTAGATGAGTTGATGTACCCCCTGGAAGACCTCTGCATACCCCCAGGGGTACACATACACCTGGTTGAGAACCACTGAGCTAAAAAAACAAAAGTTACATGAATAATAAGGTTCCATACTCTATCCTGAATTGAATATAAAGACTCAGGGATTATGCATAAAAACTAATGCAAGGTTTGTTTGTTGTTTAATTATTTGTGTTTATATTGGGTTTCATAGATTCATAGATTCTAGGGCTGGAAGGGACCTCGAGAGGTCATCGAGTCCAGCCTCCTGCCCTCATGGCAGGACCAATTACTGTCTAGACCATCCCTGATAGACATTTATCTAACCTACTCTTAAATATCTCCAGAGACGGAGATTCCACAACCTCCCTGGGCAGTTTATTCCAGTGTTTAACCACCCTGACAGTTAGGAACTTTTTCCTAATGTCCAACCTAAACCTCCCTTGCTGCAGTTTAAGCCCATTGCTTCTTGTTCTATCCTCAGATGCTAAGATGAACACGTTTTCTCCCTCCTCCTCATGACACCCTTTTAGATACCTGAAGACCGCTATCATGTCCCCTCTCAGTCTTCTCTTTTCCAAACTAAACAAACCCAATTCCTTCAGCCTTCCTTCATAGGTCATGTTCTCTAGACCCTTAATCATTCTTGTTGCTCTTCTCTGGACCCTCTCCAATTTCTCCACATCTTTTTTGAAATGCGGTGCCCAGAACTGGACACAATACTCCAGTTGAGGCCTAACCAGCGCAGAGTAGAGCGGAAGAATGACTTCTCGTGTCTTGCTCACCACACACCTGTTAATGCAGCCCAGAATCATGTTTGCTTTTTTTGCAACAGCATCACACTGTTGACTCATATTTAGCTTGTGGTCCACTATAACCCCTAGATCCCTTTCTGCCGTACTCCTTCCTAGACAGTCTCCTCCCATTCTGTATGTGTGAAACGGATTGTTCCTACCTAAGTGGAGCACTTTGCATTTGTCCTTATTAAACTTCATCCTGTTTACCTCTGACCATTTCTCCAATTTGTCCAGATCATTTTGAATTATGACCCTATCCTCCAAAGCAGTTGCAATCCCTCCCAGTTTGGTATCATCTGCAAACTTAATAAGCGTACTTTCTATGCCAATATCAAAGTCATTGATGAAGATATTGAACAGAGCCGGTCCCATAGGGTTGCATATCTTCTAGCTGAACTTTTTTTTCTAGAGGCAGCATCCTAACCAGGTGAAATACAAAAATCATAGACAGCCTTTGAAAAAGATAGTGAAAATGTGGACAGCTACCTAAGGTTTGAAATTGAAATCTGACAATTTATGGTTCTTAAATCCTATTCCTTTTGGGCAGATCACAACAGCATGATGAGTGGAACTTCTGATACAGAATCAGGGGCACCATTTAATATCTACTCTATTTAAACCTCACTTTCTCATCCATTCCTTTAGAAGCACAGTTTTGTTGCTGCTGCTGTTGTTTTTCTTTCTTAGCAGCACATTTTAAGAGTTTCCACTCTTGATTCAAACTATTCTTTGAAACGGGCAGAAGGTTCAGGCTCAGGGAGGTTAAGGTACAAAGTGGTATGCAAAATACTTCATAATATCTGGACTTGTGACTAATAGTTGCTACTCATAGGCAAGACACACACTCACTCTCAGATTGCTAGATCTGAATGCTTCTCTAGGGTTTCTCCCACTCATGCTAGCAAATTGTAGCACCTGAGCCATATTATCTGCAACCATCTTCCTGTCATGATCAGGAAAAATGTGGGAGGGAATTGTTTCCGTTGAAATTTGCCTTATAAAAAGAGATCCTTTCAAAAAAGAGGAAGAAGTTGTGATGTTCAGAAAGGAATGAAAAACTATTTTTAAAAATGGTACTAGAAAAACCAAGGGACCATTTCCTGTCAATAAAACATCAGGTCCAATATCTAAAGAATACAGGAAAACTCACCAGGCTAAGTGACATGTTAATAACAGGGAATGACAGGTTTCCAGATGAAACTGGGAAAAAACAATTATCATTACTTTATATTAGGCCTCAATCTAGCAAATCATTTAAATTTATGCTTAAAATTATGCATACTCGTGAGCATTTTGCTGAATTGAGTCTTTAAAGACTGAAGAGGGAAGAATGCTCAGCGGTTCTGTGTGAACTGCAGACTTGAGGGGAACACTAGAAGAGGCAAGGGAATTTAAATCTCTTTATCAACACAGATTCACTGCCCAATGGATAATGCAGTCAAGAAAGTTAGCATTTCTGCTTTGGTGAATAAGTGACCTGCAATCCAAATTTCTTAGTAAGCGACCATTCCTGCTGCTGTTACAATAGTTTTAAGGAGAATATAACATACCTGAGCCCTGGGGTATGTTATATTCCTTGTCGCATGGCATTCGCTGACCTAATTAAATTAGCCCAGGAGTCGGCAAACTACGGTCTGGGGGTCGCATCCGGCCCTCCAGATGTTTTAATCTGGCCCCCAAGCTTCCGCTGGGGAGTGGGGTCTGGGGCTTGCCAGGGGGCTTCGCATGCCCCAAGTGCCTGTGGACAGGGCAGCATGCAGAGCCGCCTGGCTGCGCCTCCATGTAGGAGCTGGAGGGGGGACATGCCATGCTTCTGGGAGCTGCTTGAGGTAAGTGCTGCACAGAGCCTGCACCCCTGACCCCCCACCCCATGCTCCAACCCCTGCCCCAGCCCTGATCCCCCTCACACCCTCTGAACTCAGTCTCAGCACGGAGCACCCTCCTGCACACCCAACCCCTTATTCCCAGCCCCATCCAAACCCACACCCCCAGTTGCAGCCCTTCCCCTCGCCCCTGCATTCCAACCCCCTGCTCCAGCCCAGAGCCCCCTCCCACACCCTGAACTCCTCATTTCTGGCCCCACCCCAGAGCCCGCACCACAACCCTCAATTTCGTGAGCATCCATGGCCCACCATACAATTTCCATACCCAGATGTGGCCCTCAGGCCAAAAAGTTTGCCCACCCCTGAACTAGCCCTTCTATAAGCCAGTTTGATTCTGTGACATTTCTATGGTGCCAGAGATCAGCAAAGACAGTCCCAATGAGGTCTCAGAGCTACCAGTTGTTCAATAGTGTATCATAGTATACAGTATATGTAGGTAAACGATCATGTGAGCGGCAGACAAACATGTAAAGGAGAAAAAATGAATAATCGGTGCCTGCGAAATTACTGAATGAGCAGTTAGGAAACTGACAGTGAGATGGGCGGGAGGGGGGTTCCCTTGGCTCAGATACACCGAACACCTTGCTTACTGGCTCTTCGAAAGGTAAGTGTGACATAGTGTCTCAGTCCGTTAGGAGGCACGCACATAGCTGATCCTACGACAAGTGACTGCATCTCCACGTATCTGAGCTGAGCTCGCCCAGGGGACCTCGGCCCCGGGACTCTCTGCTCCGCAGCGAGCGACCCTCCTTCTGCAACATCCTTCGCTTGGCGGGGCCCAGGAAGCTGGGGGCGGGGGGGGGGGGCTGCAGGACGGGCTAGCTCGGGCTACCGACTCGCTGAAGACGTCGGGGTGGTTTTGGCCAGCCCGGCCTGGGGACACTCGGGGGGGGGGGGTGCGGGGGAGATTCCCTAGCGATAGAGCCTCATTGTAGGATCAGAGGTGCCTATTCAGCAGCACCAAAGTGCTTCACCCACCCGCCATCCCCGGCCCGGGCACCGGCTCCCTTACCGGCTGCTGCGGTGGCGGCGCCTCGGAGCGGCGAAGGAGGAGAAGCCGGGTCTGACAGCGAGACGCGCTTCACTCGCGGGCCGGGGCGCGAGGAGAAGCGCCCCGGGCAGGGAGGGGAAGCGCCGAGAGCGCCCCGGGAACAGCCGAGGCGCCCGGGCAGGGAGCGGGCCACGGGGCCGAGCAGCGGGCGCCTGCGGAGGAGGCTGCCAGCCAGGAAGGAGCCGCCTGCGGGGCGAAGGCAAAGCGCCCCCGTCCTGGCAAGGCTCGGGCTCCGCCGTCTCCCACCCGCCGTTACCGGGCAGCGTCCCAGCCAGAGCGCTGCCGCCGGCCCAGCCCAGGCCAATGCGCCGGGGCTGCTGCTAAGGCGGGAACTGCGACCCGCGGGCAGCCGGGACCAGCCGCGCTTTGCTGAGCGGAGCCGTCGCTCCTGGGGCCGCTCTCGGTGGAAAGGGGCCCCGGCCTGGGCCCGGCCCCGCTTGGTTTAGAAACACTCCCCGATTAACGTTACAGGCGGCGTGGGAGAGCGGCGTTATTACCCCGCGTCCAGCTGGGGAAACTGAGGCCCAGTCTCCATCCGAGTAGAGGCCAATCAGGGGCCCCCTGATTTGACTAGGCGTGGCAGTGCAGGCTTAGGGCTCGAGCACAGCAGCTATTCTCACTGAGGCAGGGGCCAGGGCCACTGAACTGGGTCTCTGACTTCCAGACCCCTGGAGCTGGAGGGCTGCCTGGAAGGGCCGCTGAGGACTCATCCAGGCCAACTTTCCAATGTCTCAAAACCGAGCTCCCCTACCCAAAGGCTCAACTCACCAAAAAGAGAAGAGGGAGGCTGAAGGGGGACCGTGTCTCTCCTGCGCCGTCCAGCAGCAGCTCCAGGCAATGAGTTCTCAGGGAGCTTCCTGCCACCGTGGGAGGTTCCTGGAGGTATGTCTGACCAGGGCCTGGGGAGCAGCCTGTACAGGAGAAGTGTCCTCCCCGACCAGGTTGGGAGGGGACTAGTGCCCGAGGTGCCTCCAGCTCTGCCCCTCCCTGGCTCTGGGGCCAGTGCTCAGGGGCTAAGGGGTCTTGAGCTGGTGGGAGCGGGGGCACAACAGATTTGCGGTGACTAGACTTTTAGTGTCTGGTCAATACGTCTGACCAGAGACTGTATGGGTCCTCTTAAAACTGGACTTTCCTGTCAAAAACTGGACACCGGGCAACCCTATCAAGGCCAGACCCCAGTGCTGAGGCAGGACCAAGTAAATTTACACCATCCCTGACATGTGTTTTTCTAACGTATTCTTAAAACCCTCCATTGACGGGTTTCACACACTCCCATGGAAGCCCATTCCAATTCTTAACTATCCTTAGCCTTAGAAAGTTTTCCCTAAACCCTTGCTGCAAATTAAGCCCATTACTTCAGTGGACATGGAGAACTATTGATCATCCTCTTTATAACAGCCCTTAATATATGTGAAGACTGTTATCAGATTCCCCCCTCAGGCTTCTTTTCTCAAGACTAAACATGCCCAGATTTTTTAACCTTTCCTCATAGATCATATTTTCTAAACCTTTTATCATGTTTGCTGTTCTCCTCTGGGACTCTCCAATTTATTCCTCTTTCTTGAAGCATGATGTCCAGAACTGGACACGGTACTCCACCTGAGCCCTCACCAGTGCCAAGCGGAACAGGAAAATTACATATCTGGTTTTACATTCAACATTCCTGTTTACATCCCAGAATGATATTAGCCTGTTTTGTAGCTGCATCACATGGTTGACTCATATTCAATTTGTGATCCATTCTACCCCCCAAATCATTTTCAGAAATACTATTGCCTAGCTAGTTATTCCCCATTTTGTAGTTGTGCATTTGATTTTTCCTTTGTTAGTGAAGCACTTTGCACTTGTCTTTGTTGAATTTCATCTTGTTGATTCCAGACTAGTTCTCCAATTTGTCAGAGTCATTTTGAATTCTATTCCTTTCCTCCAAAGTGCTTGCATCTCCTCCCAGCTTGGTGTCATCTGCAACTTGTATAAACATACTCTCCACTACATTATCCAAGTCATTAATACAAATATTGAATAGTACCGGACCCAGGACAAATCTTTGTGGGATCTCAAGAAATATACATGGTCCTCCCAGTTTGACAACAGACCATTGATAACTACTCTTTTAATATGGTGTTTCAACAAGATATGCATCCACTTTATAGTAATTTCATATAGAACGCATTTCCCTAGTTTGGTCATGAGAATGTCGTGGGCTTGTGTTAAAAGACTTACTAAACTCAGGCTATATCATGTCTATTGCTTACCCCCATCCACTAGGCCAGTAACCCTATCAAATTTATACTAAAGGTTTGTCTACACTTAAAACACTACTGCAGCACAGCTGTGCCGCTGCAGTGCTTCAATGTAGATAATACCTACACGGACAGGAGTGGTCTTCCATCGGTATAGGTAATCCACCTCCTCAAAAGGCAGTAGCTAGGTTGAATTCTTCCATCAACCTAGCTCTGTCTACACAGGGACTTAGGTCAGCTTAATTATGCCGCTCTTGGGTGTGGATTTTTCACATCCCTGATCAACATAGTTAAACCAACTTAATTTTCTAGTGTAGGCCAGGCCTAAAGTATTGACAGGACCTAAAAAACAGAGAAACTTAAACAGGTCTGTCACCATTGGTCTAGCATGGATGCTAGCAATAGTGGAAACTGTAATATAGACAGCCATGTCATCTAGACCTGCTCTGAGCAGGAGCAGATGACACAATAGTCAAATGGCCTGTGGTCGGTCTACACCTTCCCGAGCAGCTTAGGTCATGGTCAATGTAATCAGGTCGACACAGTGATAGAGTAGGTACTGTGTTACTTATGTCAACTGTTACTGGCCTCCAGGAGCTGTACCACAATGCCCCACACTGACAGCTCTGGACACTGTTGTGAATTCCGCTAGGGGTCCAGGGGTCAGGTAGACAGAAAGCCATCTCTCCCTTTTAAAGCCCCACAAATTTTTGAAATTCCTTTTCCTGGTTTCCCAGCTTGGTGAGCACACCTAGCAACTCCCTCCCAGGCTTGCCGGAATCAGCTGTTTGGCATGCGGCAAGCCTGGGAGGAAGGCGGGGAGAAGCGAAGCAGCGGCGCCTTGGGGAAGGGGGAGGAGGTGGAGGTGAGCTGGGCAGGGGGGCCGGCGGGGAGCTGCCGGTGGGTGCTCTGCTTCTCCACTGTCCCTCCCAGGCTTGCAATCCGGGGGGGGGGGGGGAGGGGAAATGCGGTGTGCCCGGGGGAGGAGGCGGGGGCGTGGACTTGGGGAAGGGGTGGAATGGGGGCGGGGGTGGAGTTGGGGTGGGGGGATGCGGTGACTAAAGTCAGCACCTATGACTGACAATGGTGCCTGTGTGTGTTGTATCTGCAGCTGCTGAGATTGTAGCCATCAGTGTCTACCACTCCACACCCTCAGAATGACTAAATCAGATAAGGATGCCGCAGACTTTGGTGGATTTGCAGGTTGAACAATCCTGTGCTCGCCTCCCTCTGCACCCCCCCTCACCCCAGGATCTCAATATTGGGACCTTCCTGTACCCCCCTAAACATTCCATGTAACCTCAGAGGTCACCCCCCCGGGGGGACTTTAAAGACAATCACAGTTTCACATACAGTGACCTGTGAAAGCCATTGTTGATGTATGTGTACCTGAAATGGAGTTTTTCTTTCCCTTTCATAAGTTCTGTTCCCTTAATTTATCAAGTTTAAAATGCTTTTTTAATTGCCTGGTTCATGTTACAGAATAAAATTCTATTGGAACAAAATTATTATTATTATTATTGTTAAATACTATTATTATTTAATCTTTATATTCTGTCTGGTGCTGAGCTGGTCTAATGCCAGCTATTTCCTATTACTTCATTTTGTCACAGAACCCATAACATCATTCACAGACAATATTAACAGGTGCATTGACAATGTTATATTCCTACATACAGAGCAGTCACTGCAAGATTCATACCAGGCTGCAAAAGAGCAAGGCCAGGTACAGCACACTACAACAACACACACCACTCAGGCTCATAATTAAAATGGTCTTTCAAAGCCTCCCTGAGCCAGATAGAAGAGCTCAAAGCAGAGCTAACAGCCCTTGTATCTGTCTGTTCAAATTCAGCAGACAGCTGCTCCACCTCTGTCCTCCACCCCAGCGGAAACTTTTCCCCCTTTGCTTCACATACATTATTCAGGACACAGCAGGCAGCTATAATCATTGGGATATTTTTCTCACTGAAGCCCAATCTTGTAAGAAAACAAGGCCAGCGACCCTTCAAATGACCAAAGGCACATTCAACTGTCATCCTGCAGCTGCTGAGCCTGTATAGTTGAAGTGTTCCTTGGTGCTGTTGAGGTGGCCAATATATGGCTTCATGAAGCATGGGAGCAAGGGTCTCCCGGGATCACTATTGGCATTTCAACATTCCCAATGGTAATCTGACGGTTGGAAAAAAAAGTCGCTGCTTGCAGCTTTCTGAACAGTCCCGTGTTCTTAAAGATGCACACCTCATATACCTTCCCTGCCCAGCCCACACTGATGTTGGTAAAATGGCCCTGGTGATCCACCAGTGCCTGCAGTACCATAGAAAAGTAGTCTTTTTTGTTGATGAGATGAGGTGGTCTGGTGCTAAAATAGGGATATGCGTGCCATCTATCACCCCTCAAGAGTTAATCAGCCACCATGCCCTGCACATTGCCCAGAGTCACACACCCGCATAACAGGAGGCGATTAATGGCACTGTACACTTGCATGACAACGTCCCTTGCAGCAGATTTCCTGGCTTCAAATTAATTCCTGACTGGTCAGTAGCAATCTGGCGTTGCAAGTTTTCATTGTGCAGTTGTTAATGCGGCTCTCATTTTGGTGTCCCTTTGCAGGAGGGACAAGTTTGGCAGGAATATGGCCTTGCGCAGCCAAAAGTTCTGCAGCCTCTCCTCGTTATCTCAAACCTGCATGACAATGCAGTCCCACCAGTCAGTGCTTGTTTCTTGGGCCCAGAACCAGCACTCCTTCTCCAGCTGCTTCATGAATGCCACTAACAGCCTTGAATTGTTGCCTTCTATGTGCCACAGCAACCTAGCCTCCAAGGAATCGTCATGTTCCCCACGGCTCCTCTTGTGGCTCTGCAAATACTGGAGGATCATGCACCCTGTGCTTGCAACACTCATGACAATAGCGCAGAGCTGTGCAGTCTCCGTGCTTCTGTCAGAAATGGCAAACAGTCAGGAGGGACACGCAGGTTTGTGCAGTTTTTGAAAAGAAGGTGTAATATACTATGGAAGGCAGATGAAATTATGGGTTGAAGAACACTGCATTATGGGAAATTGATTGCATGCTTTCAGTTACCCCTGCGCAATTTGTTTCGGGCCCCTATCAGGCATTGCAAAAACTTTCCAAAACACACTGCACTGCTCTCTGCACTGACATAAGAACTCCTGGTGAGGACATGCACTGCCGACACAAGGTGCAAAGTGTTGAAATGTACAAGTGATGTAAAACTGTGGTGGCTGTATGCCAACGTAACTGAGGTCGACATAATTTTGTGGTGTAGACATGGCCTCAGTATAAGTGACTTACTCAGGGTTTGTCTACACAGGAAAGTTATACTAGTACAAGCTAAGATATGAAATTAAACCAATATAGTTATGCCAGCATAACTCCCAGGATGGACATATTCCACTATAAGATGGCCTGTTTTAACTTACGTCATTTGGGAAGCGGTTTAAGCTAAATTTTAAAAAAGCCACCCCATATATCAAAATAAGAATTTCCCCACAGAGGGTTAGACTAGTATAACTGTACCAGTATAACTATA
Source organism: Chelydra serpentina (assembly GCA_037349315.1). Taxonomy (NCBI): domain Eukaryota; kingdom Metazoa; phylum Chordata; order Testudines; family Chelydridae; genus Chelydra; species Chelydra serpentina. The sequence continues at coordinate 113,287,122 of JBAIAC010000004.1, forward strand.
CTGGTTTAACTGGTAAAACTTTACCATGTAGGCACAGGGCCAGATATATAAAGGTATTTAGGCACCTAAAGATGCAGATAGGTGCCTAAGTCAACTGCTTAAGCACCATTGACATTTTCAGAGCAACACCAACGTCCCCATGGCACCTATTTTCCCACTTGTCGGTACCTATTGACATTTCAAAGGACAACCAGTACCCCATGGCAAAGGACCACGGCCATAGGATCTGGGGCTCATACCTAGGGGCAGTCCCAGCCTGAACCATCAGAACATCTGCACAGATGCACCTGCCACCTTTCAGTCCCCTAGCTGAAAGAGAATCCCCCGAGTGCCTATTTGGCCTTTCAACCTAGATGGCTGCATGCCTGTCTCACTGTAGGCATGGAGGGATCAAACCTGACACCTGTCACCTGCCATGGCCTGCATCAGGAGAGCCCCATGTGGGACACTAATAGGTGAGTGGCAGCAATACGCCCATTCAAAAGGTGGGAAGAAACTTCAGGGTGAATGTGAGAGATATTGGCATGAGCCAGAGAAATAGATGTGTGTGAGGAGACATTTTTGAGTTTGGGTTAGGTGATCGGGGTGGGGGGTGGGGGGCGGGTAGTGGGACACAGCAGGGAAGAGAAGAGTGTAGGGAAAGCTCAGGTAGTAGTCAGATAAGGTGGGGCAGGTAGGGCCAGGAAGCTGGGAAGGCATTCTCAGGAAGTGGGAAAGGGGCGCTCACCAGTGGATGAAGAGGGAGTAAAAAGGGGGCTGGGCTGCTGGGTTGAGGTGGGGAGGCCAGAGAGCAGAAAATCATTTGGAACAGCTACATGGTACTATTCCTAATAGAGATGAAGGAGACAGTGCAAATGGAGACCAGTGCTGAGCTGGAGGGGGCACGGAGATACCTATGCCCACACCCTCACACCTCCCAGCCTCCCAGCAGCTTCCTTGGGCTACCTGAGCAAGTCTGCATACAGAGATATAGGCTGACCCAGAAGTCCATCCATGACCTCTGCAAATTGCCTAACAATAATCTCTACACCATCCTACAATGGAATCAGGCACTCCTAGAGCCCATCAGGGTCACCCCTGCCTGGCTACTGGATCATTCCAGAGACTCATAGGCCAGACCACAGGAATAACCCAGTCCACTGCCTCCTACATAGTGCACTAATTCCTGAAATCCTGCTGAACTACACCCTTGACTACGTCAGTTTCCCAATGCATAGCCAAATGCATCAGGGGAATATGTGGGCGTTTGATAGGTTTGTCACTGTATTTCCCATATGTACTCAGAGCTGAGGATGGCACTTACGTCACCACAGGAAACTGAGCATAGATGTATACGCTTACATCAATAGATATACAACATACACTCTCAACATGATGGCTGCCTGCAATGCACAACTCCTGTTCACGGATGTCATGGCCTGGATCCTGCCATGACTCTCACATCTGGGCGATGTCAGGACATTCTAGGCACTTCATCAAAGAGGAGTTCCCAGCAGGGTGGCTGCTAGATAGGAAATGCACACACACCCTCGCCTCCCCCCCCCACACACACACACACAGTGCATCACCCCTTCCTTCTGTGACCAAGCACACCTTATATGGGCATCCCTCGCCTCAGCTTAAACAATGCCTGCCACAGCCTTCCCAGCCCACTGCCAATCACTACAGTGCAAGACATGCATAATGATATGGGTTCTTTCCCCTTGCTTCACATGTTTCCTTCACAGGAGACAGACAATATCATAGGCGCCAACCCCATGGGAGCTCAGCACCCACCAGCCACCCACCAATCAACTGTTCAGTGGGCCCTGCCAATCAGCTCCTCCCTCTCCCCCCCCCCCACCCCAGCGCCTACCATCCACCACCAATTAGCTGTTCGGTGGCAGGTGGGAGGCGCTGGGTGGGGGAAGAGGGAGGAGTGGGGCAGGAAGAGGCAGAGCAAGGGTGGTGCCTTGGGTGGAGTCGGGGTAGGGATTGAGGTGGAGTGGGGGTGAAGCACCCCCAGGAAAGCTGAAATTCAGCACCGGTGGACAATATCCCACACAATCATGGTTCATGATGCCATTGTCAACCCTCAGACTGAAGCCAAAACCCATTATCATCATGCCCACTAAACCACTCAGCCAGTAATAGTGAGAGAGCCTTCAGCATCCTAAAGATTCGATGGAGGTGTCTCCATCTGTCTGGTGGCACACTGCAGTATAAGCCCAGGTGGGTCAATGGGATATTCCTGGCATGCTGCATCTTGCATAATATAGTAGTGCAACATGGAATACCTGTAATGTATAGGAATTGGGAAGTACCCCCTTTAAATAGTTGGGAAGTCATGTAGTGGGCCTCCCTGTCTTCTATTGCAGAAGCTACTAAGCAGGGCTGGCTCCAGGCACCAACTTTCCAAGCTGGTGCTTGGGGCAGCATCAAGAATGGGGCAGCAGTCCGCGTCCCCCGGCGGCAATTCGGCAGCAGGTCCACTCTTCCCACTGCCAAATTGCCGCCGTGGGACTCGAACTGCCGCCCCATTCTCGCCTGCCGCGATGGCAATGGGGCAGCAGATCCGCCGCTCTTCTCTTGCCGCTGCGGGGCCCCGCAACATCAGCCTGCGTTGGGGGCGGGGCCGCGGTGACTGCTTGGGGTGGCACAATTGTGAGAGCCGCCCCTGTTACTAAGTCAGAGGTGGCCAACCTGGGGCTCTGGAGTCGCATGTGGCTCTTCAGAAGACAATACGTGTCTCCTGCTAGGAGCCAACCCTGGGGAAAAAATGGTGGGTGCTCAGCAGCAGCCCTATCATCCCCCTCTCCCTCCCCCATGCCTCCTGCCTGCTGCGATCAGCTGTTTCGTGGTGTTCAGGAGGCTTTGGGAGGGAAGGGCAGCGGAGTGAGGATGTGGCATGCAGCTCCCCTCACTCTCCTAGCACCTCCCGCCCGCCGCGATCAGCTGTTTCACGGTGTTGAGGAGGCTTTGTGGGGTGGGGGAAGGAGAGAGGATGCCGTGCACAGCCTCACCCCTCCCTCCCTGTGCCTCCCACCCACCACGATCAGCTGTTTTGCAATGTGCAGGAGGCTCGGGGGTGGGAGGAGCGAGGACACGGCTCACTCGGGGGAGGGGGCGGGAAGAGGTGGGGCAGAGATGCGGGTGGGGACTTGGGGAAAGGGGTTGAGTGGGGGTCGGGGGCCGGGACAGAGCCAGGGGTCCAGCACCCCCTGGCTGGCACCAGTGTCTCCTTGAATAAAGCACACGGTGACTAGCTGGTGTGGAAATTTTTAATCAAAATTTTTCTTACACCACCTAAAAATGGAAGGGAAGTGCAAACAGAAAAGAAAATACACAGATGAAAATTGAGGCTTCCAACAGTAGTGGGAGAACAAGTACTTTTTCGCTGAATGTAAATGGTAAGGCCAATGTGTCTTCTTTGCCAGACATGTATCTCTCAGTTCAAATCTTCAAACTTGCAGCATCATTTTGCTTCGGGCTGTGCACATATGGACCAAGAATTCCCACAAGGTTCTGAACTCTGCACTTTAAAACGGAAAACTTTGAAAAAACAAACAGATGAAGAATCCCAGTTCTTCACCAGATTTGCCAACTGATCACAGACTGTAACGTTAGCCTCCTATTATGTGGCCTGGCACATAGCACATGTGAAAAAGCCCTACTCTGAAGGAGAGCATATAAAAACATGCCTCACTGATGTGATTTCAATCCTGTCACCAGAGAACGAGAATCTACAGAAGAAAATTTCTGGCCTGCAGCTTTCTCCCCACACAATAGAACGCAGAATCTCTGACCTGAACAGTGACATCGAATCACAACTGCACTCAGAACTTCAACAGTGTGAGTATTCGAGCATCGCTTTGGATGAGTCGTGCCATGCACAGGATAAACCTCAATTATCGGTAATTGTCCGCACTGTGTCTGACGACTCAGTTGTATGGGAAGAACTCCTTGATATCGTGTCACTAAAGAACAGAACTCATGGACAAGATCTAAAGGAGGCATTGATGTTAACAGTTGCAAAAAACCACTTGCCTTTACAGAAGCTCACTGCCATTGCAACGGGTGGGCTTCGTCCATGTGGGGATCTGCGAATGGATTAGTAGGGCTTTGTAAGTCTGATGAAAGCTTTGGACGAATTTTGGACATATCGCTGTATTATTCATAGGGAGCAACTGGTATCTAAAATTCTCAAATTTGATCACATCATGAAACCTGTCTTGCACATTATGAATTTCATTTGCTCAAATGCACTCAATCACAGACAGTTTCAAAATCTAATTGAAGAACTGGATGAAGACGACTCCCCTGATGATTTGCCATTTCACTGTGCAGTTCGATGGCTCTCGAGAGGTAAAGTTATTTCCCATTTTTTTGAGCTCCTGGATCCAGTAAAATTGTTTATGGAGGAGAAGCACAGAATACACCCTGAGCTTACAGGTCCTGGGTGGGTTCTAGACTTGGCATTTCTTGTAGACATGCAGCTGCATTTGGATAAACTAAACATGGACTTACAAGGAAAATTCCAGTTGCTGTCTGATCTAGTGCAAGCAGGACCGGTGCAAGGAAGTTTCGCGCCCTAGGCAAAACTTCCTTGCACCAGCCCTGCGCTCTCCCCAGCTAATGCCCCCCCCCCCCCCCCGGCAGCCAGCTTAGCTCCCCACCCGCTTGTGGGCCGCGGCAGCTCAGACTGCTGCCTGTGGGCCGCGGCAGCCCCCACCCCCCCCCCACGGCTAGCCGCCCCCTGTCTCCCGGCTCCATGCTCAGCCACTGAGCTTGGAGCCGGGAGGTAGCCACGGCGAGCCGCCCACGAGGAAGTGGGCGGCTGCCTCCTGCTTCCCGGCTTGAGCGTGGAGCCAGGAGGCAGGAGGCAGCTGCCCTTTGCCGAGGGCAGCGAAATGCCGCCCCCCAAATCCTGGTGCCCTAGGCGACCGCCTAGGGTCGCCTAGTGGAAGCGCTGGCCCTGAGTGCAAGGCGTATTTTGTGTTCATGAATAAACTTCAGTTGTTTCACAGACAAATGCTTGAGGGAGAGCTGACACACTTTCCCTCAATGTCACAACTTCAAGCCAGATCAAAAGAAGATGCTGCAGAACCCCTAAAATGGAGCACAACTAGGTATGCGAGCGTGATTAAAGATCTTAAGGACAGTTTTGAGGAAAGATTCCAAGATTTGCAGCAGAAAAGACCTCAAATCAGATTTCTGATTGACCCTTTTAGTGCTGAACTGATTGTCTGAAGCCCCCTTTAGTCACTGATGAAGCAACATCCCAGATGGAAATAACAGAACTTTTGGAAGATGACAGATTGAAATCTGTTCAGAAGACAGAGGGGACCCTTACTTTTTGGAAATCTGTACCAAAGGATAAATACCCCAACATCAGAGGTGCAGCCCTAAAATGAATCTCGATGTTTGCCTTGACCTATCTTTGTGAGTCTGTTTTCTCGACACTCAGATGTGAAATCCAAGCACTGATCCATTTTGACAGAGAGTCACTTAAGAGAACTGCTGCATATGAGCACAACTGAACACAAACCAGACTTCAAGGGAATTGTTGAAAGCAAAGATTGCCTGAAGTCCCACTAAGTAAAAGATGAAGTTGTTATTATCGTTAACTATACATTATAAATGCATAATAAATATACATTATCAACCTATATAATGATTATGTGTGCACGCAAATTATATAAATATATATAATCATTACATATTACTGTGGCTCTTTGGCAATGTACAATGGTAAATTCTGGCTCCTTCTCAGGCTCAGGTTGGCCACCCCTGTTCTAAGTGCTTACGATATGGAGCAACAATGTATATATATTAAAAACATTTATTTGGAACACAACTGTGTCTGTGTGGTTTCCTGATAGTCTTAATGTTATGTAGAGAAGGAAGACACATCCTCTATCTATAATGTGGGGAAAAAGGGGGTGCATTAGGGGATGTTCTCTGCAAACCACTGCTCATTTTTGTGTTTTAGATTTTTGGGCTGGTGGCAGCAATCACAGCATGTTTGGGGCACTGCACCAGGGTGCAGGGCCTGCTTGGAAAGATGGGCTGGGACGGGGTCACCCAACCCCGCTCTGACCTTGCATTTACGACTGGGTCATTCCCATATAGGAGCAGGACCTCCAGAGATAGATTGGTTCAATTGACCCTGAGTAGGCTCCTGGGAGGGAGTCAGGGTTACAGAGCCGGGGATTAGATTTACAAAGGTGATTGTGTTCCGTGGGGGAGGGAATAGACACACAAGGGTGTTAGGATGGTGAGTAAGGACTGGTAAAAGAGAAGAGATTGGGTGCTTTGGCATGGCCTGAGAAACAGAGGTACATGGGGTCTGAGGAAAGGCATAGGTATAGGTTCTGGGTGGGTTACCGGGATGTTGCACATGGTAGGGAAGGATTGGCTTAGGGCATGTCCATACAGCAAGTTAGCACATGGCATCCTGGGGTGTAAATCTATAGCACTCCAAGGTGCCACACACTAACTGTCCACGTGGACCTTGCTGCTGAGCACTAAAAGCTGCCTAGTGTGCTTTACATACTGCTGTTTCAAATGTTTGCATACTGCTGTTTCAAATCAGAGTAGCTCAAAGTGCACAAGGGAATTTTTAGTGTGCAGTATTTGGGTCCACAGGGACAGTTACTGCGCAGCCTGCTGGAGTGCTGTAGATTTACAACCCAGCTTGCCGTGCTCTAACTCGACCTATAAACAAGTCCTTAGTCTGCGGGAGACATAGAGCGGGGGGTGACAGGCTGGTTCACTGATGGACTGCGTTGGGGGAAGAATAGGCCAAAGCAGGAGCATGTGCTTGATGCTGAATCTATGCATGGATGGGTGCCCTATCAGGAGAAACACATGACAATAGGTACAAGGTGGTTAGTAGCGTGACTGGGTCTGTGATATCATCCAGAGCCTCAGTCTGGCTCTTCTACTTATCATGCATAGCAGTAATGGCCTGTCACACCCCACACAGCTGACCACAGATCTGACCCTTGGCTGCATTAATAGTCCTGATTTTGATCACACAGTGAGTTCTCATTTACACAGGGATGTCAGAGAAGAATCAAGTCCAATGTTCTGAGTCAACAGAGAACACAATTGTCTTATAACAGAAAAGAAACCTGACTATAGGAAATATCCACTCTTCAGGACTGCAACATGATCTGATCATCATGAAAATCAAACTGACACTAAAAAATGTGCCACATTGAGACAGCCATGGTCACCTGATTAAATGTCCCATGAACATTATTTGCTTTAAATGAATTTTCACACAATCTTTTTCTTTTCTATTCAAGATTATTTTCTATCTAAGCAGAAGAGCTAACTTTTAAAACTGGAACGTGAGAACTTAGTTGCAAAACAACTTCCGTCTTAAATAGCAACACATCCTAGAGTCATGACCACAGGAAAAAACAGTTCTTTGCCTTTAGCCTGTGATATTCAGTTAATCTATCCTCACATCTCTGCATCCAGTCATTTCTCAGTCTCAAGTAGGCATTAACTCATGTTAAAGGTCTGTTGCAATATTGCCAGCCCCAGGTGTTCCAAGACCAGACCCCCAACTCATGACAGTGGCTTAATAATCATGAGATTTTAAACAAATAATAAATTATGGTTTCTTTTTATTTGCCTTCTGCTTTCTGACCCTTTAAGGTTCATCTTTTTTGAGCTTTTCTCCACAACCAGGTGGGCTAGAAATTTACTTTTTAAAAATTAATAAATAAAAGCTGAGATTATCACATAAGAAAATGATTCCCCAAGGCCCAGGCTTTAAGAAAAACAGCAAATATTATGCAGGTTGGTAACATTTTGTTTGAATGGGCCTATCACAAGAGTTTAACTTTTTCAACATATGAATGGATCAGGGATATACAATTCCCTTTGTATATTAACTTTGCTATAAAAGTCTCTGGTCAGCTGACTACATTATCTTCAAAAGGAAACTTTTTCAAAGGCTAAGAAATAGAGACGCTATTACCACACAAATGATATTTACCCTTGTTACACTTACCTTCAGCATAGAAAACTGTTCCGTAGTGGTCAATTACTGCATAACAGAGTCCACAATGATGTGAATTAATGTAAGCTGTAATTTTATGGTACCAAATTTATACTGTTAGATCATGACAAATATGTGGTATATAGAAAAATACACATCAGAAAATGTGCCTTTGCACATTTACTGCACATTTACCATTGCGTTACTGCAGTTTTACTGACATAATTCAAGTGAAATCAATAGCCAGATCCATTGATATGCTCTGGCTGCTTTGTGCCGCTCAGCAATGCAAAGCATCGCAACCATACCAGTGAATCTGGCTCAGTGGAGTTACAACTGTATAAAGCTGGAGTACTGCACTGGCAAATCAGGCCTCGGGTGTTTAACATGTTTGTACAAAGGGTTTATACACATGAAATACATGTAAAGGATACACTGCATAAGTTGTAGTACACAGGTTACGAAACCAACTCTGTTCATGTTAGCGGGTATCTCGGGTAAAACTCTGGCTCCATTGAAATCAATGGGAATTTTACCATTGACTTCAACAGGGCCAGTATGTCACTCCTCATTTCTCCATCTCTACCTTCTGTTGTTGCTTCAGCTGGAGCACGCCATTGTGAGGTGTATCATATCCAAAGATGAGAAGGCACAACTAGTTGTATCACATCTATACGACTTCCATGCCTTGGAGGCAAACAACTTTTCTTTTGCAAGGGATATTTTATTCTTTACTGAGCTAGTGGACCTAGTACCTCAAAAGCCCTGTCTGCTCTCTCAGATCCTCAGTACATGTAAATCAGTGTAGCTCCATTGACTTCAATACACCATTCCAGTTTACACAAGCTGAGAAACTGGCCCGCTGTATTTACTTGTATTGTTTTTTAAGCTGACTGCAATCTAACACTGACCTCTATTTAATAATTTCACTCACCCACTAGGTGGTGCTCTGACTCCTCTTCATTACAAACTGAAAAACAGATCCGTTCTCAGAGATGAATGTTTCTATTTTATTCCAATACATCTTTCTGGATATTCTAATGAAACACATACGTTGGGATACATACATGACAGATATCTGGGGCAGGATTTAGTTTATCTTTTTACAAGGCACAGCAGATTCTCTATTTGGAAATAGATATTAAAGTAATGGGAAGGGTAAATTTGCCAGGGATCCAATCAAACAGGCACAAACTCAGAAGAAATCTGATCTACAGTCAGGCTGAATTTGTACATTTTCACTAAGGCAAATTCATGTCAAATATAGCTAGTCAGGGGAAAAAATTTCCACCAAAAAACTTCACCAAAATAGCTGAAACTTTAGACTTTTTGTAAAAAAAACCCAAACAACCCTATCTGAAAACCCATGGTGAATTTTCAACTAGCTCTACTTAAAAACACAAGTAAACTATTATTTATAGATAGAAACAAGTGTGCTGTTTTTCCAACATTCTGACCATTCAAGAAAACCCTTCTTATCAATGCAGGAAAAAAAAACCTGGACTTTCAGGCTCTTCTATGAGGAAACTCATAACACACATGCTTTTTCAATCGCTTGTAAGAATTTCTCTCTTATTTTCTGCAGAGCTTGCTCTTTCCCATGTTCATATGCAAAGACACACATAAGAAGACCCTATCTTCTTGTAAGAGCTGATAGAAGTCATTGCTTTCTTTTCAATTAAGCAAACCCACAGATTCTTCTCTGAGTTTTACAAGATCTTGCTGGATCAGAATCTGGAATTATTCTTGCAAACTCTCCTGAACCTAAGAGAAAAAGATACCTGAAACAATCAAGCACACAAAATATCCCATTTTACTTCAGAATCCAATATCAGACACAGCCACAATATTTTAGCTCTTCGCAATCAATGTAATTGATTATTTTGAAAATGTAGCAATTTTCATCAAAATCATCTTTCTGTAAATTTAGCTTTAAAATTTTAATTTAAAATTTTTTTTACAGTGCAATGAAAGTACATTGGAGTGATATTTTCATTTCTTTTTTGACACTACGGAGATAATAAATTCACTATCTATATAAAGAATGTATTTTTATTCACATTTCAAATTTTTATATCAAGCATTCAAAAATACATAAGAAGCAGTATCTAAAGCATTTCTTAATTATTACTAGCATGTTGCTATAATTTTATTTATAATGGCATCTCATTGTGTTATAGGAGCCTCCCCAAACCAAAAGAGTCCCAGTCCCTGAGCTGAAGAACTTACAAACTAAGCTTCTGATCCTGCTATCAGATACAAGTCAATGAAGCTCCACAAAGATAGTAGAACCCAGAATTAGAACCAGTATTAGATATGATGTAGTGAGATGATAAAACAAGGAGAATTTAGGGGATGAAGACTAGAAGGACCACCAGTTAGACAACACGATTACTTCACAAAATGATGGGGTAAGGAAGAGGATTTTAGTTTGTTGCCATTCTTTTAAATTTTATGTAGAGGAAGAAGGATCTATATACTACTCCCTAGATATCCCTGATATTTACAGAAAGCAAACAGGAGCAGACAATTCAAACAGACAAAGTAACCATATTTAAGAAAACTACCTATTTACACAGCATGGTTGAGTTGCGAAGGCTTGTGTCTCACTGGCATATGGTAGCGCACATGTTTCCAGAATTTAGAGTTGGATGCATGTGGGCATTCTTTGTGCTTCTCTTTCCATTTTATGGTACCTTGCTGCTTGATGATGTGCCTGAGGGATTCTTGCAAGCCCTCATAGTTCCCAATTGTCTCCATTTCAAGGAGGATCACCTTTATGTTGTTCTGAATGAGGACACTGTATAAGGCAATCTGATGTTCATAACCAAATTCCTCACACTGAATTAGCTGTGGTGTTAGAATGATTATCAGTCTCCTGCTCTTCTGTAGTCTCATTTCAAATGCACTGGCTGCATCTAATAATGTGCAAAAAATAAATAAATCACAAGACTGTGAGATTTCTTTTACAGACTCCTCTGTGTTCAGACCTCTCCGCACGAGATATATTTTCATTGAAAATAACCTCTGTCTCACTTCAATCTGAATTAGTCTCTCATTATGAATAGAAGCTGAAAAGCATACTGTAATCAAGTGGTTTATTTCAAATGTTCTCTTTATTTGAAACCTTCATACACTGAGGATTCTTAATGACTCATGCCCACTATTTACAGCGCATTTCTAATGTTGGTGTTTTACATAGTTTTGAAAACCTAAGGTCAAATTCAATGGAGAATTGAGAACTATATCAGAGGTTTTCAAACTGATTCCCATGGAGAACTGGCTAGCTATATGCAGCTCTGAACTGCAAAATCAGCCTCTCACATATTTCTTTTCGGGAATGTAGACATATGGTACAGTCAGATCAATAGGTTCTCATTCCTTTGCTACTCACTCCTGGGATTCTGGGAATGATACAAGGATGTTGCGGCATTGAATATGTGATCCATATCATACCAGTCATTTCTATGCAGAACTCTCCACTATCTATGAGAAATTCTGTTTAAAAATAGATGGAACAATATGGTCCAGTTTTATGAAGAAAGGAAAAAAATTGTAAATGATCCAGTACACACACATAGAGCCATACTTTGCTCCTAATCTGTGTGTGCAGTTTTCTGTGTGTGCAATTTCAGTAGAAGTTATGTACAGAGTTCAAGGATATGGTGTGGCCTTCTGTGAATATTATCAGAATTGGGTTGACAAAATGAACACAGACAAATTCATATTAGTGCAAGAAGCATGCTGTCTAGTCTACAGACATGCAAACCCTAAGGAGAGATGCAATAGCTGTGTTTTTTATTAACAAAATCACAGCTAAACTAGGTGTCATACTAGTGTAGATCTGAGAGCTGAAATTTCATTTTGGAACATAGGATTTGTCAAACCCGATTTGATCATTGAGTCACAAAGTCCAGGATCCTGCTATTATCAGAGGTCAATATTTGACATTTCACAGGAAGACAATATCATCCACATGTGCCCTCAGCTGGCCAAATATGGACCTACTGGTCCAGTCACGACTATGCTTCAAGTTCTCTTCCATTACTGCACAGAACCCTTTTTTCTGTTAAATAACCCCACTGCTGGTTTATTTATTAACATTAGAGATAACTCAATCCATCATCTTTAAAGCAGACCTTTGTCATCTCCTACTTCTCCACACCTGGTTCTGAAAATAATGTTCTCCAGTCACAGGAGAGGTGTACTCTTTTTTTGTTTTTGTTTTTTTCCTATTTGAATCTCTGCCCTCTCTGGGCCTACCTTCTTTCCTGAAGGGTTTTCAAACAGCTTCCTACTGTTCTTTTTCTGCTCCCTCCTTGAAGTTCATCTTTCCATACAGCCTTTTAAAAGGGGCCAGAGATCCTGTGGCACTCCCTATGCATTTGACCAATTATGCAACAGTATACTGTACTTGGATAAATCATTTCTTCTCCATCCCTACAGAAAATGCCTTATAGAGTGAGATTTTATTGCCCTTATTTTATCAATCATATCTGTCTAAGATTACCAGCCAACAATTATCCAATCCTTGCTTTAAATATAGTCATGGCATTTGACTTTTCCTATGCAGCTGTATTTCAGGGATAGAGAGTGCCAATGATGAAGAGACTGAAATCAACTGGAATCTTACCTCAACGTTTTCTGAAGACTAGTGATTACATCAGTCCTTTATTACATGGCCAATGAGTATTTGATTAGTGATTTATAGCCAAATCCTGCTACCCTACTCACGCAAGTTATCCCTCAGGGAACATCAGTGTGCATACAATTATGAGAAAGAGCAGCAGGATTGAATCCTAAACTGTTAGTCTGTGATTTTTTTCCTTTTCGGTTTCTTGTAAAGCTGCTCACACTGGGTTTAGCTGTGGCTTTGTCACAAGTCCTGAGTCTGCTTGTGAGGCAGTGCATAGTTACACTGTCCCACAAGCAGACCGTGAACCAGATTGTGCCTTTGGGTACGTCTACACTAGACCTGGTGGTATAATTTCTGGTTTGACTGACAAACCCGCACAAGCTGTGATTGAGCTAGAGTGCTAAAAATAGAAGTGTAGCTGCTGTGGCATGAGCACCAGGACAGGTTAGCCGACACAAGTGCAATCCCATCCGAGACCCCAGGTATGCACTCTAGGCAGCTCGTCCTGCCGTCTGTGCAGCCATGGCTACACTGCTATTTTTAGCACGCTAGCTCAGTCAGAACTAGTGTGAGTATGTCTGCCCAAACTGGAAATTATACCTCTAGCTCCAATGTAGACACACCTAAAAGAGTCAAAATCTAGGTCATGGTTCCCCGTTTCTTCAGAAAGGTGGTAAATAATTTGTGCCTCTAATCTGCAGATTACTGTCCCTGGCACACCAGCCAGCAAAAGCTACATCCTCTGGCTCTGCCCATGTACTCCTCACCCACCTGTGCAGACGGAGAGTAGCAGCTCCACAGAGGCTACTCTCACACACTGCTGCCTACAAAGTGAGTAACCTGCACAAGAGCAGAAAGAGACTCCTTACTCCCCAGTGTGGGGTAATAGCTAGGATCACAATCCACCTCCAAACCACAAAATATTCACCGCAAAATAGCTTTTGATCCTTACCTTCCCCAGGCAACATGTCTCGCCCATAAATACAGAGTTTATATCCGTGTTTATTTTCTAGAACATCTGGCAAAATCTGGTGAACAAAATATTCCACAAAATTAGCTTCATTAGTGCGCTTTTTGTGATAGATAACATATGCATCGTATATCTTCCCATCTGCAAGTTGAAACAAGGGGAAAGCACATTGCTGTTAGTGTGGATGAAAAGTGGTGATTTCAAGAGTTAGAAAAGAAAAATTAATCTTTTGAAATAGATTTAATTAGACATTTCTGTTAAGCAGAAGCTTGTAAATCAACATATGGGTATTTGTAAACTAAAGAAAATGTGCAGCAATAACGTTGGTGTTTTACCATTATGGGTTGCCATGATTTATGCCCCAGTCCTGCAAACACTGAAGCACATTTACAACACTAAGGACTGTCTCTCTAAGCTCAATGATCCAGACTGGTCATATAGTAAGAATTAAACCAACCAACATATGTCAGCATGAATCCAATATTATTTTCAGCATTTGTTCCTTCAGTGGCATCATAAGCCAGTAACATCCTTTGACATGCTGGGATCAGACAATACATTTCTGCTTGTGGAAATTACCCCTCGCTCCCATGATACCTCATGTATCTGTGAAGTTCCTGTTCACTCAAGATATGGTGTCCCAATCACAGCCAAGGCCTAGTTCAAATTCTCCATTGTCTCTATTATGCCCTTCATCTCCTTCAAACATCTCTCCCTTCATCTCATGCTCCCCTCTAATCTTAACCATGTTTGGTTTGTTGCCATCTCCTCAATCTGACATCTACTTCCTTTCCTGGACTGGTCTTTCCTCCTTCAACTTCCTCCTAAACAGTGACTCTGTCTCCTCCATTTTCTTTTTCCATTTTTAAGTCTCCCACCTGTATTTAACTGTAAATATACTAATGAACTCTGTATAGTGCTTTGGGATATAAAGGAAGGTGCCAGGCAAAAGAAAAGTGAATTGCCTTAAGTAAAATAAAGTTAGATAGAAAAGAAGGTGCATGCAATAAATGAAGACTTGCCAGAATTAACTCAGTGCATATTAACAGGTTGGTTTTACACAAATTTTCATTATGTTTTGCCATAGAGCAGCAATGGCTATATCCTGAAGTTCTTCACTTACATTACCTTTTAAATAAAGTGTCTTCTCAAAGTTACCTGTATATTATGTCACTGATCGGTCCATCAGCCCTCACAGAGAGCGCGCTGATCACAACACATCAGATGCGTTGTTCTAGACAGTCCTCCAATTACCCGCTGGCCAAGCTGTCAGTAGCACCGGACACCCAATTGACATAGCGCACAGCAGCCTAGAACTGCTGAGCAATCTGCCAACTGCAGCCCTCCAAGTAGCTGGGATAACAGGCACGCACCACCACACCGGGCGTCTATTATGTATGTACATATTTTTGCTTTGATTTATAAAAGCTGTTCTTCTATTAACAGGTGCCCATCATATGCTCTGGGCACTCTTACAACAATTAATATTGATAACCTTATATATCATATTTGCAAATTTGCACTGTCCCTCTAGAGTATCAAACAAGGATTTTCTTTGGGTTGAAGTGCTTTTTTGCATAATACACCAATAGCACTTACACAGAGCCCATGAGAACAAAGAGCTTTACACAGGGACTGCAGATGGTTAGGGAACCTATCTAGATGTAACTGACCTTGAGGTTAGTATTTGTACATCAAAATACCCCCCCCCCCATTCTAAACTTAGAAAACAGCCTTCATATTTTATAAAGGGCCTGGTTCTCCACTGCCTTGCCAATTAGGTGGCCATTCACACTTGTGCAAAGTGAGCATGCAACACTGAGAGGTCTGAATGTTACCACTTTACCCTTATGTTGCCCGGGTATAAATGACTTCACAAGGGGTAACGGAGTGGAGAATCAAGCCCAAAGTGCATGTGATGCAATAAACAGTTATGCAATTAAGCCATTTCAGAGCAATTTACCTCTTCTGCCATTCCCCCGCCCCTCCCCCCATCTTTTGCATAATTCTTACTCACCATCCTGGGTTTTGTAGGGTTTAAATATCCCCCAACACAGTAGGACAATATCAATTTGGAAAAACTGGTAAAGTATGAGCAAGAGGGCTATTATAACTAACAAAACAAGAATCCCTATTGTTGTGTAGGTGCTGTGATTTTCTCCTGCTGAGAAAAAGAAAAAAGACAGTATTAGGTATTAAAGATGCTAGTAGCTGGGTCCCATCCTCTGCCTCTCACACACACCCCGGATAGGATGTTAAGGAGTAAAGGGATTAAAAGAACCTCCCCTAGTGAGCAGTAGCTGATGCGTCCAGAAGACCCCACCTTCAGCTCCATTCATGGTGCTGAGCTGCATCTAGACAGGGGTTCTCAAACTTCATTGCACAGTGACCCCCTTCTGACAACAAAAATTACTACACAACCCCGGAGGGGGACCGAAGCCTGAGCCTGCCCGAGCCTCACCGTCCTGGGTGAGGAGGGGACCAAAGCCAAAGCCCAAGGGCTTCAGCCCCAGGCAGGGGGCCTGTAACGTCAGCCCCACCACCCAGGACTGAAGTCCTAGGGGTTTGACTTCAGCCCCGGGTCCCAGCAAGTCTAAAGCCAGCCCTGGCGATCCCATTAAAATGGAGTAGGATTGTTTCGGAGTCTCCAGGAATTAAAGATTAATCTTTAATTAAAGATAATGTCATGTGACGAAACCTCCAGGATTTTATCCAACCAAAGTTGGCAACGCTAAAATGTGATCACGATCCAGTGTGGGGTCCCGACCCACAGTTTGAGAACCATTGATCTATACATTAGCAGTTACTCCTGTGACACAAAATGAGGCGGAAGGAAACTTTCTCTCACGTCACAGTCTCTATTTTGTTCACTTTA
This sequence comes from Chelydra serpentina, assembly GCA_037349315.1. NCBI lineage: Eukaryota > Metazoa > Chordata > Testudines > Chelydridae > Chelydra > Chelydra serpentina. Next base: position 113,303,599 of record JBAIAC010000004.1, read on the forward strand.
TCAGCCACTGTATGTGAAACTATTGAAAGAGCTGAAAACATATCTACTGCTAACTCTTCAATGCTACAGCCACTTCTACAATTACATTTTATTGCGATACCTGGCTAAGAAGCTTGATTCTTTAGACAAGTAAATCGGACGCCTTGGATCAGATCCTCAGCTGGTGTAAATGGGTGTAGCTCCACAAACTTCAACCTCATGGATTTCAGTGAAGTTACACCCATTCACGCCAGTGATCCCCTAGCTGTTAAAATGTCTGACTCAGAGACAGAGTATGAGTTAGCTAAAAACACGCAAATGAAATCTAAGAAATATTAACAACCTTGGAAACTAGAGAAGGATGGTACAAGTCACTCATGGGAGGATTAATTAAAGACAATATGTACCTCTGTACGAAAGCTGATGAGTAGATATGAGTTTTGTAAAGTTAGTAAGATGTCTGCTTGGGGATCCTTCCCCAAGGATCATAAAGCTAGTACAAGTCTATGAATAATTTTCAAAATTCTTCAAAATGACTTCAAACCCCGCCCCGCCCCCCCAAGCAAATATCTAAATGTTTTAACATGTTCAGTAAATCCATCACATGCATGAATGATGTTATTTTTACTATCTGCTAGCCATTAAATGTTATTTTCTATGATGAAAAGAAAAGGTGATATTTTCTTTTTAGATAAAGAGGTTCTTGTATTTCTTGATGTATCAAATGTCACACAGGCCTGTAGAAAGAAATTCATGCTTTAACTAGCAGAATTGCTTACTTTGGACTCCGAGGCCTTGGTTTTGTTTCCACCCAAATCACTGGAATAAAGATGGGGAAAATATTTCTTTTTTTATTTTGATGTCATTAAAGCTCCTTAAAAGACAAAATGGATACTGAAGATAAGCTACCCCCCTTGCTGGCATCCCAAATTGACTGATTTTGAATTTATTTATACTTTTGGTGTATGGGGAGATTTTCAAAAGCACCTAAAGTATTTAGATGCACAAGTCCCTTTTCTTTTGGAAAATTCCCCCCCTAAAAATAACAATTCTAGTCAGAATTCAGCTATATGAATCTTTGTTCATCGATTTCATTCATGGGTTATTTACCCCTACTTACACAAAATTTATCTTTCTAACTAAAATCACCTTTCCCTGTGTGGAATTGAAATATAGATATATATTATACACTCAGAAATGTTTTAAAAAACATTATTAAGGTTAGGAAATGCCAGAATTAAGATTGCCTGTGCAACCTTAATTCAGCCCTTTTGTGCCTAGGCACTATGAGACATTCTTTACACATAGGCTCACATCCTATTTTTTCCACATGATCACAGGCTCGTTCTATGTACAGGATAGATGGTGCTCAATTAATGAGCAACTATTTTAATATTTTATGTTCTCCTCACTGTTCAGTGTGTGGCCCTGGGCCTTATTTGCTGCACACTAGTCAAACCTGCTCTGAAGAAATTATTAGTTTACTCCTGAACTTTTCTCTGGTGATCATCATTACTGTATTTGAGTGCTTTACACAACATTAATTCATTAATTTTTACAACACCTTTCTGAGATGAGGGAGTATTTCCCCCATTTTACAGATGTGGAACTGAGGCACAGAGACATTAAGGTCAGAAGTATCCACTAATTTTGGGTGCCCAATTTCAGACACCTAGGACCTGATTTTTCAGAGTATTTAGCATTATAAAGCACTTTATATGTTCAAAGCACAGCTCCCATTGATTTCAGTTGCCACTGAGAGTGCTCAGCACTTCTGCAAATCAGACCTCAAGGTCTAAAGTCAAGTACCCAAAAAATAAGGAACACATACTTAATGACCAGCTGTGAAAAGTTTGCCTAATGTCACATAGGAACTTCGTGGCAGAATTAACTATGACACACTCCTTTTTCCTCCTCCAGTCCCCTGCCTCATTCACTACACACCTTCCAACATCTGCAACAAGTGAGGCAGGGGTCTCCCCACCAACAGTCTCCTTTACTAGATAGAGTAGGTCCAACCTGTGAACTGAAAAAGGCAGGGGTCCTGTAGAAAAAAAAGTTTGTGATCAAGTAATTAAAGACTATGTCATAATTCACCTGAACAAGGGGGCTGGATTAAGGCTGTGCAGGCAACCTTAATTCTGGCATTTCCTAACTTTTGAGTGCTTGATTTTGCAACCTTAATAATGTTACTTTATCAATTTTCCTGATTGGAAAGTTCAGGAAGAGGCCGCTCAAGACAATCTGCAGCCCAAATTTCAGTGAGTGGCACTCTGCCCTGAAGCATGGAGTTGCAAGCCACTCAAATTTGGCCCAGCCATGCCTCTGGCATGACAGAGGGGTGGCCAAGCTAAATCTGCCACCCTAGGCAGCTGCCCAGTTTGCCTATAGCTAGAGTGGCCCCTAAGTTCAGGTGCCTGGACCCAGCCCTAGCCCAGCTGCAGAAGCCTACAGCTTCAACTGAAGGGAAAGTTCTGCTCAGCCCAATGCTCAAGTATGCCCAGTGTGGACTGAATCTGTGAGGAATTTAGCTACAAAGCTCTATCAAGTTTCTACTGAGCATGTGCAAACTGCAATTTTTTCTAAGGCTTATAACTTGGTCAAATTTGGGAAGATTGTCACAGGAACAGTAAAAGGCACATCATCCTGACACAAAAGCCACCGTATGCCAAATTTCAGTTTCTTGCTCCAAAGCCCGGGGTGTTAGAACTTCTCAAAGAAAAGGTCACCAAAATTTTTAACCTGGTCAAAACAATGTATTTTTTCCTAACCTCATTTTCGGAAATGGAAAAACCATTTGGGCTGAAATTCCCCCTCACCCTGCAAATCAGCCAGAGGGAGAAACCTGGCATGAAATTTCAGCCTAAATAGTTAAAGAGTGACAGTTATAAGCCAGTGAAATGGAAAGCATTGAGCTCCATTAATAATAGGCAGTGCTACCAGACTCTCTTATACCACATCTAACTATTGAACTATTTACTCTTAGATCTTTTCCCCCCACATTCATATCCCAGGGCTTTTAGGAATTTTCACATTTAAATATCAAATAATTTACTTTTCTTAATTGTCATAGAGAACATTACTGTATTTATCTGTATATTGCCATATTATGTGTAATAGTACCATTACTTAGAGAGGGAGTATTGCAAATACCACAATACATTTAAACACTGTGAATGGTAAATGTCAAGATTTTAAAGGCATGCACTGGTTGTTTGTTTTTTTGTCATTTTAAACCTTTGAATGGTAACCCTCTTTCATGAAAATCAAGTTCACTCACAGATAAAAAAACAACAAGAATTATTTGTTTAAATTCTATAAACAAAAACTATTTTCTTGCTTTCTCTTTCATGAGCCTATGCCCTTGTGTTACATTTTAAGCTATAGCCAAGGCAAATTTAAGTAAAACATCTTAGCCTTCTCCAAGGACATTGGGCCATAACTTAGGATCAAAGTCTTTCCAATCTTAGGCAGCATTCTGACTGCACTGAAAAAGGAGGGCTAGCTCAATAAAGATTGAAAATTTGGCCCTTGGTATACAAGTTTCCAGCACAGATATATTTCTGCCAAAATAATAATAATAAAACAGACAGAAACTGCTAAACCACTTTCTAGTTCCAAATATTTGTAAATAGTTTCCAGTGCGATTTGTGATCCACTATTTTTCATTATGACAAACATTCACTGGATAATTTATATCACTGTCAAGTTTTGTTTGTACTTAAATCAAACATCATCTTCATGCAGCAAATTGACTATATTGTATCTAGCCAGTACTAAGTGCCTGATTCGTCAAGAAGCTTTGCACAGGCAGAGCACCACAGAAGTCAACGGGGCTCCATGTGGGCACAGGGATCCATCCACCTGGCGCCCTTTGGAGGACTGAGGCTTAGGGATTCACTTTCACCCCACCAGACTAATGTACATTTTAAAAAATAATGGAAGAAACACTGTCATTTCCCAAGGCACAGTTACATTTATAGTGTGTTTTTGTGGAGCAAATCTAGCCCCCTGCTTCATGTAGCGGAACTGGATGTACCTCATCTGCATGTCATGGAGTCCTAGCTCTATGGCAATGCATGGGGGTGGTAGGTAGGAGAAAAATGTAGGTAGGCTTTCCCATGCTACCTGCCACCCAGGGATTTGGAGGGATAGTGAGAATAAATATCTGGCACAGATTGATACAGTGATTAGGCTGACATAGCCTTCCTGGAGCAGCTCCGCAGCCTGGGGCAGATTTGGTAGGCCGCTGGATCTGGATTTGGCTCTGAATTAATTGCTAAAAGGAAACATTTGAAATGGAAGAGCTTGTTTTATTCCGATTTACAGTTTCATGGTTTCTACAGAAGAATGTGAGCCACAGCGAGACAATGCACTAAGGGGCCAGTTAGAGCAGGGAAGCAACCAGGAGCATGAGTCCCTGAGAAAAACCATTCAAAAGCCAGAAAAATAAGGAGGCTGAAAATACGCCATCCCTTGTCCCTATAGGGCTGGGATTTAGAGAAATCTGACATGGATTCTACACTCTTGATTTTGTTTTTAGGATTCCTACTGGGTACAAAGTACATGAAGCAATCAGGCATCCAATGGCAACAATCCTTCTCATTAGTCAACAACAATACATAAAGATATCATATAAACAATATTATATACATAAAGACTGTTCTGCCATGACGTCTAAATGTCTAAAAGAGAGCTAATAAAAAAATTGGGCTCTAGCATCCCAGTTCAGCAAATACAGGAGACTTATAAGGAGCTGTTGACATCTGCATTTGTGCTGGATAGACAAGGACTGTTAAAAAGGTCATAAACTTCCCGTGTTTATTAAGTTGATATGCATCAGACAGAAATCTCCACATTGGGCTTCCTGGAACCATGGGATCAATTTCTCAGCAGGGCTGATTCAGCCTCTTGTCCTTCTGGCAGAGATAAACCGAGTTCCATGCAATTTCTGGGCAGGGTGCTTGTGAAGACCTTGTACAAAGCGATTCAGATGTTTCTGGTTACTGAATCATTACTTTACTTCATCTTGCTAAAAACAGCACATGGATAGGTTTTTGTTGTTGTTGGGCTTTTTTAAGTAACAGCTAAAAGCTATGGGAACATGGCATTGCTGGCTCTTTACAAAACAACACTAGGAGACAGGAGCTGATAAGAAGACTGAACAGGGGACTCGAGAGGGACAGCATGATGGAAATCAGCCAGAAGATATTTTATAACGGCTTTTGCCTCTAAATTAGAAAGAGATCCAAGTAGCAAAGTTTGGATCTGCATCTGCAATTCACATCCAAATCTGTCTTCCAGAGATAAACCTGAGTGCTAGATTCAGTCATGAACTTTCCTAAGAATTTGAGAGAAAATTAATCTGGTGTTCTGGCGGTAGGCCCACCTCCACTCAGCATGATTTCGGTGTCTAGAGAAGTAAATATTTTCTATAGCAGAGAGTGCACGGATGAAAAGATTTTTTTCCCCACATTATGGGCCTCTCTGTGAATGAGGATGAGAAGACACTAGATCAAGATGAAGGGAGAAATGGAAGATATCACTGAGGGCTGTCTATGAAGGTAGAACCAGAAATATCCGGGGTGGAAAATCTCTGAATGGGCATGAGGGACAGAGAGATGCCAGAGGCACCCAGTCTGTGAAGAGAGAGGGCACCCAGTCAGCAAACAGGAAAAGATACTGAGATTGGCCTAACTGTGGAAGAGGAGCAGGAAAAGGGGATTAAGAGATATGAAGAATAACCTGCGATTGTAGGTGCTCCAAGACCAACACTCCATAAACAGACATATAGACCAGATAAAATATGTCTGTGAATTGACCTCAGAGGACATCAGAGATGGCTTGTCTGGGAATGGGGAGAACATAAGAACGGCCACACTGGGTCAGATCAATGGTCCATCTAGCCCAGTATCCTCTCTTCCGACAGTGGCCAATGTCAGATGCTTCAAAGGGAATGAACAGAGCAGGCAATCACCGAGTGATCCAACCCCTGTCATCCACTCCTAGCTTCTGACAATCAGATACTGCCAGAGGGAATCCTGAGGATGTGGTGATCACCCTCTCTGGGACAAAGGAGAGGAAGATGGGAGCATCTGGTGGCAGTGGAGCAGCCTGTTGTTCCTGTGAAAAGGGGTCAGGAGACATCAGGAACGTCTTTTCCATGACCTGGGCTTGAGAGAGGAGGAATCAGAAGATATCAGGGACAAACCGTGAATGTGGAGTATGGGATGAGACTTGGTGTTTGTACTAGGAGTGTTTGGGTCTGTTGATTGCATGAGAATGGAGTCTTGTGTTTGTGGGAGAAAGAACAGTGTGTATGGGGTGGATTAGAGATAGTGATGGAAGGGGAAGGCTAGCTTGGGAAGAAGAGTCACTCAGAGGAGTTGTAGTGGTAGAAGATACAGTGTATGCTGGAAGAGCCATACCACATAAGTAGAGGCAGATGGTGGTGAAGGCGTGAGGGTTTGGGGGGGCGGGAGAGGGGTAGGAGGCAGAGAGGTGGTTGAAGGGCTCTTGAGATTCCCAGGAGCACCTCATTAAAATTCTGGTACTAAAGTGGAAGGACTGTATGGGCAATTTCCCTGCCACTGAAAGAGTTCACCCACTTCTGGATACTTCCAAATCATCGCAGAAAGAGCTGACTGCATGGTTTTATGTATGTAGTGTTGTTGTAGCTATGTTGGTCCCAGGATATTAGAGACAAGGTGGGTGGAGTAATATGTTTTACTGGACCAACTTCTGTGTAAATTCAAAAGATTGTCTCTTGCACCAACAGAAGTTGGTCACCTTGTCTCTCTTTACATGATTTTATGATATTTGTAATACTATTATGTATAGCACCAGCAGTATGCAAGGATCTTTGGTGACATAAGACGTGTCTGAAAAGCTGATTTATTGCTTTTGGGAGGCACTGCACTATGCCCCTGTCATTAAACAAACTAAAAAGGCAAAATCTTTGGGACAGACACCCCAGGCCCTCCTACAGATCGTCACATAAACTTCAAATCTACATACATTGTGTATATTCCAAGGGAAGGAAATGCAAACATTTCCACTGAAATGAACTTAATCTAAGCATGTTTGCCAAGAGGTGTCACCTCCTTCCTTGGCAGTGATAATGAGAAACACTGCTGTTTTACCTGGAGGGTGGGGGTGGTTAAAGAATAGATTTCCCAGTCCCTCTCCACTCCTGTTTGTGAGCACAACCTTCACCCCTTTGTCACCCTTCCACCTGCTAATACAAATTAAGGGGGACATTGTATTTAAGGATAGTCTTGGAGTTAAGGCAATTGACTGGGACCCATGAGATCTGGGCTCAATTCCAGCTCTGTCACAGACTTCCTGAGTGACTTTGGGCAGGTCACTTAATCTCTCTGGGAGGCCTGTGCAGGGTTGTGGAAAGTGGAAGAAAATGGTGAAGGAGGATGATATTGGATTTGTTTAAAAGTCTGCTGGTTTCAGAAAAAAAACAAGGGAGACATTTTACATTACTTTTATTGCACCGTTATAATTCATCTGGTACAAGAAATCCCTACTGTATCAATGATTAGATTTAAATGCCAGCTACTGTCATTTCACCATAAATATTGTTGAGCCATGTTAGGAAGGAGGGGAGGCAGCTATAGTAGAGGATAAGCACTCCTGGAGGTGGTACCAGCAGTCAAGAATGACAGAAGTAGGGATCTTGGTGATAGCAGCAATAGACAGAGGGGGACAGACATCACACACACTGGCAGCAGCAAAGTGGGCACATTCAAGAGCCTTTCATGAACTATTATTGATGACCTACGGATAAAAACAAAATAGGATTTGTCTACAGCAAGGACCAGATACTTAATGATTACATTGCCCAGAATTCAGAGAGACAAAAATTGTTCTTACACTGAAAGTCAGATACATAGCTAGTCATTGTTTCCGTCATCCAGTTGTATATGAACCACATCAAGAGACATATATTGCCATACCTATGGTTAGCAACATTACTGTAGGGGCTGCCCCACTGGCTTTCCTTTCCTTTGATTGAAGGTACACACCCACAAGAGGTCAATTCAGTCCATAGCTTAAGAGTGAATTCCTCACTGATGCTAAGCTCACACACAGCACCATCTCTGAGTAACACTTCCTACCATCTCTGGATGGCTAGGAGATTCCATCCCATCCTGATGGATGATGGCCTCAGTTATACAAGGTTTCATCACCCTATGTCTTGGACTACCACAATGCAATATATCAGAGCATAAAGCCATCAGCCCTTTGGAAACACCAGTGACACTGAAGTACATCTCCTCAGCAACACGGGATACCGTGAGCATATCAAACCTGTTCTTTATGCTGTTTCCCATAGATTATCAAGTCAAGGCCAAGGTCCAATCTCGAAGGCACTCAATGACCTGCGCTTAGCATTCCTAAGGGTGTGTCTACACTGCACTCTTCTTCTGGTGGTGTGTAGTGTACATACGCGCATGGTCCCCAGAGCACAGGTATACATAGCAGTGGAGATGGTGAGGCACTGCTTAGGTGAGTAAAGATAGACCTGAAGTGCATACACGAGTGCATGTACCCAAGTGCATACCCTACACAGCTCTCTACTTGCTCAACCCACGCCTCCCCATCTACACTGCTATTGTTAGCTGTGTAGTGCCCGCTGCCCCCCCACTTCCGGAGCCCTTCTCCAACCCAGGAAAATACTCCAGCAGTGGGTATGGGGTCCAGCAGTTCCATGCCACAAGGAAAGACTCCAGGCAGCAGGGAAAGTCTCTGACAGTGCCCCGCTGCCGGAGCCTTTGCCCCACCACAGGGAAAAACTCTGGCAGCAGGAAAAGGCTCTGGCGGGGGGAGATGCCTCATCGCAGTGAAAGGCTCTTGTAGTGCAGAGCTGCTAAAGGCTTTTCCCGCTGCCTCCCCTCTACCAGAGCCTTTCACTGACATATGTAGCTATACACCAGAGCATGGATATGGTGTGCTTTTCAATGCGATGTGTAGCTACGCATACTCTCCATGTCACCACCAGTGATGTGTAATGTAGATGTAGCCCCAAAGACCACCCAAAGCTCTGGAATGGAGACCATAATTAAAAGCTCTGCTCCTCAGGCACAATGGAGCTTTCTATTATAAAAGTCAAGCTCATCTGTTCAGGACATAGAACTTTCTTGGGGGCTGGTCTGAGACTGTGGAATGAACACCCCCAGGAGCTAAGGACCATCCCAAACCTCACTACCTTCTGCTCCAAGTGCATGGTGCACTTCTTCAACCTGCCTTCTCTCACATACACATTTAGCAGCATGTACATGAAAAAAACAACAACCCCCAAAGTAACACCCTACCAAAACAAACCACTGCACACACAATTCTCCCTTGGGGAGAGAATGCTAGTCACATTGCTTAGTTCACTTCTGGAAGGTGCACAGTTACTATGGTGATGAGGGTGACATAAGAACCTGACTAGAATAGAAGAGAGGGAAAGGGCAATCCTTTGGCTCTACAAGAACTGACAACTCAACCTTCAACTTTTTTTTTTAAGATCTTAAAGATTTTGTGTTTCCTGACTTTGTCCCGCACTCGCAGCAATAGTTTCTTTTCAAAAAGCGATAAAAAGAGTATTTGAACATTGCTAATAACAGAAACGGAGACTTGTATCAGAGCTATGCCACACGCTGATCTGTGACTTAGTTACATCTTTATCCTGGGGTCCTTCTGTGGCGCACAGCACGCTGCACAGGGCTGTTGAGCTTCAGCACAGGGGCAAGTGGTTGCTGTGCATAGATTCAAGGAAGGTTAATCAAGGAAAGAGTGATTTGGCAGCCACATTCTCATGAATGCAGAATTGGATCCTCTGCATGTCATTCTGAATCTCTCATTTACACTGTGTACATGCAACACTCCACACTTACGCTGAGCAGAATCCTATCCCGCAGAGCAGTGGTTCTCAACTAAAGGTCCGGGGCCCTGCGGGGGGCTGCAAGCAGGTTTCAGGGGCTCCGCCAAGCAGGGACAGTGTTAGACTCGCTATGGTCCAGGGCAGAAAGCCAAAGCCCCACTGCATGGGGCTGAAGTCTGGGGCTCTGAGCCCCACCACCTAGGGCTGAAGCGAAGCCTGAGCAAAGTAGCTTCGAGGGAGGCCCTGTGACATGGGGCCCAGGCAATTGCACTGCTTGCCACCCCCTAATGCTGGCCTCGGCTTTTATATGCAGAAAACCAGTTATTGTGTCACAAGTGGGCCTTGGAGTTTTTATAGCATGTTGGGGGTAAGGGGAGGGGAGGGCTCAGAAAGAAAAAGGTTGAGAACCCCTGCCTCAGAGCACTGGACTCTGAGCATGAAATCCTGATGAAAGTCAATGAGAATTTTGCCAGGATTTTATCCTAAAGCTTCAAGACCAGATCTCCACAAATCTACCAACAAAACTCTCCATATTATTATAGTGTGTGTATATATAGTTGTATAGTTTGACAATGTGGGGTGGCAGTGGGAGGGATTGTACTTTTTTATTTTACTTTTGCCAACTGAAACAAACAACCACATGTTTCTGATTCTTCAAACTGTATGAAAATTGAAAGGTACCTTACCCTTAGAAGGCACTTTGAGCTGTAATGTCACCATGAGCGTTTCATGTTCTATTTCATTTAGTGCTATACACGTGAAATTCGACAGAAGATCCTCTTCCTTTACTTCCTTAATATTTAAAATGGACTCTCCATAATATTCCCGATCACGTCCCATAAAACTAGTAGAGAAAGTTGTTACTGTTAGTTGTTAATGGATAGGCACTGCTTGCAAAATATGAAAATTATTTCACATGATGCTGTGCTTACAATTGACGGTCTTCACAAAACCTTGAAGTATCGAGATCTTCAGCTTTGATGTCATTAACCTCCCATGTAATAACGGCTATATTTTGCTTCCCAATCCCCAGAAGGGCTCTACAGCTAATGTTCACAGGAGAACCTAAACAAAAGTCAGTGGGATTTTGTAAATAATCCTTGACACAAGCAAAATTCCAAAATGAGAGTTGTACTGACTTGCACCAAAATAATGGAAAACGTGAATTAAAACTGATTTAATTATATCTGTGCAAGTTTGTGTTGGCAAGGCCTAAAATAAGGTTAACAAATCTTACACTTCATGGCATAAACTGGTAATGTGCAAAAGAGAGAGAGAGGAATTCTAACATTCCTGCAAATAGGGAATGATAGATTCATTATAGCAAAGAGTTTAGAATATTTTATTTCTTTAAGTAAATTAAGTGCTCGAAAAAGGTCTATTTGATGTCCTGGAAAGGTGGACAGAACCCACCTAGAACTAAATGTCCATCCTCTTAATCAAGGGAGCAGTCACAGGAACTGGGATCAACTAAATCCGGGGGACAAATAATAAGGGGAGGTGGGAGCAGAAATAAGAGTGTAGATCAGGGATCGGCAACGTTTGGCACACGGCCGACCACAGTAAGCCCCCTGGCAGGCCAAGCCAGTTTGTTTACCTGACGCGTCCGCAGGTTCGGCCAATTGTGGCTCCCACTAGCCACGGTTTGCCGCTCCAGGCCAACGGGGGCTGCGGGAAGCGCCAGCCAGCACATCCCTCGCCCTGCACCACTTCCCGCAGCCCCCATTGGCCTGGAGCGGCAAACCACAGCCAGTGGGAGCCACGATTGGCTGAACCTGCAGACGCGGCAGGTAAACAAACCAGCCAGGCCCGCCGGGGGCTTACCCTGGCAGGCCGAGTGCCAAAGGTTGCCGATCCCTGGTGTAGATCATAGGTTTAAAACAAGGGAACCAAATGGGGACACTGAGCATAGAACACAGACAGAACCCACTGCTCTGCACAAAAGGTGCTAAAGTGACAACCCGGGAGAATGAAATCCTTTAGCACAGAAGGCAATGCAATCTATCCTCACACTCTGCCCAATGCACCCAAACTATGATTAGGAAGCAATATGTCTAGTAGTGAGAGGAGAGCTCAGTTTATATGATCTTTCCTTGGCCTCTCTCCTGAGAATGGCCCCAAGAGTGTTAACTAATGCCCAAATAACCCACTACATGGAAATAACTTTCTGTCACTATGGAAGTCTAGTAACCTCAAGGTGAAGAATTCTATCACTAATTCTGTTATCAATCCCGAGTTAGGCAACCCACTGTGGAATGCCATTTAAAAATTATTAAGATAAGAAGTCGATACATACCAAACTCCACTTGTATTACAGCATTGTCTGTTGGATATTGAATGTGGGGAGGTATAGGTGAAGAGACTTTTTCTGAAACCAAGGCAAAAGGAAAGCAAGTATTAGACAGGCTTACCACATTCTCATTATAGTTTGCCGTGCTAACCTTTTAGCACTGCAGAGGCAGAAATGCAAGCTAACACCAGAACACTAGTGGTCCATATATTTACTAGAATTATCTGACTTTACTCCCATGACAATATACTTTGGGAAATCTGCATATTTGTATTACATGAAAAGGTTTTTATTAATTTTTGTTGCATTTTTACATCAATATTCATAAATAAGGGGAAAGAAGAAAGAGTATCTTTCTAAAACATGTTGCTTTAGCTACTTGGTGGAGAAGAAAAATTAGTTATGCACCATCATGTTTTCTCACCTGTTTACATCGCTCTTTAGTAACATTTAAATCTTTTTGAAAGACAGGATGGGGAGTTCCCTCAGGCAGTTGAGCAAGGGACTATTGCCCATCACTTCAGCTTGGTAGATTCCTTTTCCTTGACCTTTTAGCAGTGATGGCACTTTTCCTTGGGGTAGTTGGCAATTCAGATCATCAGTAATAATGCTACTGACATATTTATAGGTCCACATTTTCCAGTGTGCAGGCACACAACCTGTGCACAGCTGCACATACCCCCGACTCCAGATTTCACAGAGTCTGAATTTAAAGCCAAAGATCATCTAGTCTGACCTCCTGTAAATCACAGGCCACCAATGCCACCCAGCCACCCCTACACTTCTCTTCAAGCGAAGTTAATGATGTTTTTCTCACATGAGAGTCCAGGGTCATAGAAAGATCAAGGCTATAAGGCATGAGATAATGATGCTCTTCCTCTCCCTCCCTCCACGGATATCAGTGACTGGTTCTCAAACACAAAGTAACTTTATAACTTTATGCCATATGCCTTTTAATGCTCTTTTGTTCTATTTCCAGATATATACCTAATGGACAATCAAGGAAGCTGCTCCATTCCTATGGATCCCAAATCAGAATTCAACATATCTACATATTTTTATAATAACTAACACACTTTATAGATTGTTTAAAGAAAAACACCTGTGTACTAATCACATACGTGAACCTGAAACTATGGGCGGAGACATGATATAACCTCTTGACCATTGGCTTCTGTGTTATCTTGTCTTGCTGGTTGAGCCTATCCAGGGCTCAGAACTGCCTCTGATTTCTTCCCTCCGCCCATGGTAAATTTCAATATAACCTGCTGTAATTAAATGATTGACAGTGTCTCTAAGCATAACAAGCGAGGTGACACTCCGCCAGCGCTGAGCGTAATAAACCCATGTGCTTGATTCTACACGGTGTCCGTTTCCGTTCCTTCATTCACCAAGCCCAACAACCAGAATTAGATCAGCACATGAAGCCCTCAAGCACTGGTGTAGTTACAATGATGCATGCGGTGCAGTCATGCTAGGGCCCTTATGTTTATGGGGGGCCCAGCCAGCAGAGGCCACTATACCTTAGGCACCATTGTAGTTATGCCACAGTCTACACATAGGCAGACTAGGCAGCTGCCTACCAGCTGGTGGGGGCTCTGAGGGGTAGTAAGCAGCCCCCAGCTGGGTCACTCGAGAAGCATTCCCACCTCCTCCCCTTGGGCTCCTCATCCCCAGTGTGGGGAAGAGTGCGGCTGCGGCCATGGCTCAGATGCTGAGCAGCTGGGAGCTAATCCTTGTGGCACTGTGAGCACTGCTGAAGCTTCACTTTGCACCCAGTCCACACCTGCTGCTCAGTGCCCATCCCCCATAGGGCCTGCTGCCCAGGCAGAGGCCACGGTGGCGGCTACTTCAACAACAAGGAGCTCAGCCAGGAAGGTATGGGAAAGCAAACTGGAGGTTGCTGGGGGCCAGGCAGGCGGTGCAGGCAGAGATGGGATGGGGGTGTGGAGGTTCCCGCCGTGGCTGAGCTGAGCGGCTCCAGGGGAACGGTTTCAAGGAACGAGGCACCCCTGCCCCAGGGGGTAGAGGCTGAGGAGGCTGGGGAAGAGGTTTCGGGGGGGGGGGGTGGCGTGAGCCCTGATCAGAATTAATCGGTTTTCACTGTTAAAATGTGTGTTTCTCCTAACTAGGCTAGATTCACTGGTGCACTCCCGTGCAACATTTTGACAATGGAAAGCCATTGTCAACCTGGTTTGATCAGCCAGCTAAACTGAGTTTCTGGAGTGGCCCTAAAATAGCTGAAGCACACCAGTAAATCTTTCCCCATCTGGGATAGGATCAAACCCTATCTGACTAGTGAGTGTATCTTAGAAATACGTAGAAGATGTTACAGATATTGGTGGGAACTGACTTTTTATCTAGGTCAGGTAACATTTCTATTGTATGGAAACAGCTAGACCTTAAGGGCCTTACTTCGACAGTAATGGAAAATGGAGTAGGGATCATGAACTTTGAAAAGTACTGAAGAAGCAGTTGTTTTAATACTAGGTTTTGGTTTTCTAACTGAATGGCAGCATGGATCTTGGTGTTTGCTTTCTGAGACACAGAGACCACATTTTCAGGAGTGGTCTGTAAATCGGTCATAACACTTGTTTGCATTGGATGCCCAGCTATGTGATTGGCGAATGCAAAGCAAATGCTATCAGTGTGCAAATTGCCAAGTGTTTCCTTGGCAAAATTTTGGGTTCAGGATTTGGGGCTTAATTCCCCATGGCATTCCTCCCCTTGGACAGCAGTATAACAACTCCATTCCTTTAGTTCCACTAGAGCTGCACCAACTTGAAACTGGAGTAACACACTATTGACTCAAGCTCTTGGGCTTTTTGACTAACTACATGCCTGCTTGGGGTGTGGTTCGTTAGTTTAAATTTTGGCATATCAAAACTGAGTTACGTGTGGTTAATGTTGATACAATATGTGTATTTATTACTAATGTGGGAAGTCTCAGAATTGTTCTTGCACAGATCTCCCATTAGCCTCTATTTACTGGTAAAATGTCAGGTTTAAAATCCGGGTGCTTTATCTTATGGTGACATCACACACAAGAACCATCAACATGAGATCATCTCTGCAGGGCTCCTGCACTATAAAATTTAGCACTGTACTACCAGGAAGAATTTTGTACAAATGTGTAAATAATATGTAGATAGCTCGCAAAAATGTGTAGACATAGCCTGCATATTGTGTTTGTGTATTTATGGATAAGATGGATATGTTTTGATTTTCCAAGAGGGTAAAAGTAAGCAAAATTTTAGATTTCAGAATTAGGAAGGGGTCCCTAATCTATTCTTGTACCAGGACCATCTGGGGCCTTGCTATGCCCTAAAGGATTGTGGGTATGTAGTGAATGTACCTGGAATGGTCCTTCAGAACAGGTGCTAACTACTTATGCTAAACAATCTGTTCCACCTTGCATTTTGCTGAAACTGGGAGTACCTTTCCCAGACCTGAAGAAGAGCTCTGTGTCGCTCAAAAGCTTGTTTCTCTTACCAACAGAAGTTGGTGCAATAAAATATATTACCTTACCTACCTGGACTCTCTACATGATTGTGTGTCATAATCAGAAAACATGAGGGACTGAGGTGCACCAGTGCAGTGTCAGGGAATTAATTAAGTGAGATATGCCCTGATGATCACAGCAAGTGAACCTGGCCTGGTGCTGGAGAAGCAATCTGCCAGTTTGTGCTGCCACGCTGACCTGGAGGGAAATTCTTTTCAGACCCTACATATGACAATCAGTTAGACCTTGAGCATGTGAGCAAGACCCACCAGCCAAGCACCTGAGAAAGCAGAGACCATCCCAGAGCACCTGTCCTCCCTCTCTAGTGTCCCATCCTCTACTGTGGCCATCCATCTCTTACGCTTCAGAGGAAGAAGACCAAAAAAAAAAAATCACACCACATTCCAATGAAGATCAAAAACAAAACAAATTCAGAACCTCAAATGTGGCTGCAAAATGGAATTGTTGTCCAGTCAGATCTGTCCTTGGCCATGGTCAGAACACTGGCACCCCTCGATAAGACAGCAATCAAAAGTGTATCCCAAATTCCACTCCTGTCTCATGAGAGGCCCCCACACTTTCAAAATAACAAAGACTCACGCATCTACTAAACTCAAAACATTTCCCTCTGTTCATATTCATCACCTCAATCTTGTCTGAGTTGTCTGTTATATACTCACCAAACAGCAAAGGGGACAGAATGCAACCTCGTGGCACTCCATTGACGGAACCAAGCAAGCAAGTTCTCGCCTCCAGAAATGAGCACAGCCAGAATAGCCCCAAGAACAGCAACTTTGTCATCACATCCAACAGCCAGTGTTATCAGAGGCTGATGCTGGGAGATTTCATGTGGTCAGAAAGCACAATTCAGGGCCAAGGCAATGTTGGAAGGCAGAGAGATTATTATGAGATGAAGCTCAACCTGGCTCTGTATCTCAACTTTCTCCACCCACACAAGTCTGTTGTAAGCAGCTGGTCACAAGCTTCATCACAAGGAGCAACAAATTAGTGGAGAACCTTTTTCTCTTTAATTATACACACAAAAATCACTTTGTTGTAGCAAGGCAGGTTGTGATCCTTATCGTATTAAGCAGCAATATGGCCATCTTACCTTTAACTATAAAGGGTCTTGTTGCTGATACATTATATACATTTCCACTGTGTGTGTAGGTAAAATAGCAAGTATAATGTCCTTCGTCAGTTTTTTGGGGATTATTAATAAAAAGATAACTCCCTCTCATTAAATATTTTTCACGTGGTCCTTGGAGAGGTTTGCAGTCCTGAAAAATAAGACACTTTCATCATTTGGCTGTACATAACTTGGAATAATAATCTGATTTTCATTGATGTTGTTAGTGTTTTTATTTACCTTATACCATTTAGCAATAGTAGCGCTCTTATAATTGTCAATCGTAGGGCAAACAATTCTTCCAGAAGTTAACGTTCCGGTGTCATTTGGATAACGTATCCGACTTGGGAAACAAATTCCTGGTCTGTGTGGATACACCATCACACTCACAATGGACTGTTTCGTATAATTAGAACTTAAAAAAATAAAAATAAAAACAGATCAGATACAGGGTTGTGGAATATTTCTAGGGATTAGCTAGAAATAACCTACAATTTCTACTGAATGTTATTTTTGCTTTATACGTATGCACATGCTACTGTATTTCTCTTGCAGTTAAAAAATGTGGGGAAAATGACCACATAAAAATAGCAATTGGTATATAAAAGTTTCAGGGATTCAGATGGATACCATGAAAATACGTGAGATTACACAGATCGGGATTATAACTATCCATCCAATTAAAACAGACATCTGTGCTTATTATAGCCTTAAAACTTGCATTTTTCAGTGTTCTGCTTACTAAGGTGTAACACAAGTGTAGTTTCCCGAGTCCTCTTTTGATGTTGGCAGAAACCAAAGGAATCGCCCAGAGGAATGTATCCGTCCACCCTCTTCTGCAGGAATGAGCTGGTTAGTTTGTGTGTGATACCATTTGATGGTCCTATTTTGACTGTCTTGGGGACACTTTACAACCAAAGCCTCGCCTTCCATTGCGTGAACTGGAAAAGAAGAAAATAAAAAGTTCCCAATGGTGGCTGGAGAGAAAATACATGGCAAAACTATGGGTAAGATCCTGGGCCCATTAAAGTCAACAGGAGTTTAGACATTGACTTCAAAGGGGCCAGAATTTCACCCTGTGAGTAGCCAACATTTTACATATTTAATAGGAAAATGCAATAACATTTCAGAAGGAGACATGCTGTTGTATGATCATTAATGCATCATATCTTGAGACACTCTTCATGGGACAGTATGATGAGGTATAATTTAGACCTGGTCTACACACAAAACTATACTTGTTTAACTAAAGGTGCAATTTTAAACCAAGTTAGTTAAACTGTAAAGGGAAATCATGTCTTACTAATCTATTAGAGTTCTTTGAAGGGGTCAACAAACATGTGGATAAGGGTGATCCAGTAGACATAGTGTACTTAGATTTCCAGAAAGCCTTTGACAAGGTCCCTCACTAAAGGCTCTTACGTAAATTAAGTTGCCATGGGATAAGAGGGAAGATCCTTTCATGGACTGAGAACTGGTTAAAAGACAGGGAACAAAGGGTAGGAATAAACGGTAAATTTTCAGAATGGAGAGGAGTAACTAGTGGTGTTCCCCAAGGGTCAGTCCTAGGACCAATCCTATTCAACTTATTCATAAATGATTTGGAAAAAGGGGTAAACATTGAGGTGGCAAAGTTTTCAGATGATACTAAGCTGCTCAAGATAGTTAAGACCAAAGCAGACTGCGAAGAACTTCAAAAAGATCTCACAAAACTAAATGATTGGGCAACAAAATGGCAAATGAAATTTAATGTGGATAAATGTAAAGTAATGCACATTGGAAAAAATAACCCCAACTATACATACAATATGATGGGGGCTAATTTAGCTACCACTAATCAGGAAAAAGATCTTGGAGTTATCGTGGATAGTTCTCTGAAGACATCCATGCAGTGTGCAGTGGCAGTCAAAAAAGCAAACAGGATGTTAGGAATCATTAAAAAAGGGATAGAGAATAAGACAGAGAATATCTTATTGCCCTTATACAAATCATAGTGCGCCCACATCTTGAATACTGCATACAAATGTAGTCTCCTCATCTCAAAAAGGATATACTGGCATTAGAAAAGGTTAAAAGAAGGGCAACTAAAATGATTAGGGGTCTGGAACGGGTCCCATATGAGGAGAGATTAAAGAGGCTAGGACTTTTTAGCTTGGAAAAGAATAGACTAAGGGGGGATATGATAGAGATATATAAAATTATGAGTGGTGTGGAGGAAGTGAATAAGGAAAAGTTATTTACTTGTTCTCATAATAGAAGAACTAGGGGCCACCCAATGAAATTAGTGGGCAGCAGGTTTAAAACAAAGAAAAGGAAGTTCTTCTTCACACAGCATACAGTCAACCTGTGGAACTCCTTGCCTGAGGAGGCTGTGAAGGCTAGGACTATAACAGGGTTTAAAAGAGAACTGGATAAATTCATGGAGATGAAGTCCATTAATGACTATTAACCAGGATGGGTAAGGAATGGTGGCCTTAGCCTCTGTTTGTCAGAGGGGGGTGATGGATGGCAGGAGAGAAATCACTTGATCATTACCTGTTAGGTCCACTCACTCCGGGGCACCTGGCATTGGCCACTGTTGGTGGACAGGATACTGGGCTGGATGGACCTTTGGTCTGACCCAGTACGGCCTTTCTTATGTTCTTAAACTGGTGCACCTTGGGGTGCACTCCTATATCGTTTTATACCTGGTTTATGTCAGTTGCACCAGTTGGAAACTAAACTGTTATAAACCAGGTTTAAGGTGATTTCAGAGTAACCACACAAGGGGTTGCATAGGTTTAACAAAATCAGTTTTAAGTTGAATTAATGCAATTTTCAGGTGTGGACTAGCTTTTAGTACAGAAGTGCAAATCACTTGTGAAACTTCAACATCTTTCAGGAAACAAAATTCTAGTTTTCCAGTCTGTCCTTATAAAAAAGGCAAACTCCATCTTTAAGATTCTTTCTTTCTATATAATGTTTATTTGTTTTAGATTATTTCTATGTAACATTTAATTGTATTAGAAACACAATTGACTTATGTTTATTACTATGCAAATGAGATTATTAATCAATTCAGCATAGTTGTTTGCTATTTATATAGTGTGCTATATACTTTGCAGACAGATACTTTGATATATTATCGTCTAAGTGCCTGTAAATACCACATAGGCAGGGAAAAGGGAAAAGTTTATACAGGGACCAGTAGAGGAAGGAAGATCGTACACACACACCATCAGGGATACATGCCAAAAATGCAGAATGTTCTTGAAGTTCCTGGAAAGTAGGAGAATAAGAAAAGGAAACTACAAGGACAGGAGAGAGAATACCAGAATCTAGTGGAGAGGTGAAAAGAGGGAGAAATAGTGAGAGTGAGTAGAGGAGAAATTGGGGAAACAGGATAAGATGAGAAGTTAAGGAAAACAAATGGAGAAATTGAGACAGGAAACTGGGGGGAGACACTGCACCCAATTGTCAAACTCGAGTGCGTACTTCAACATTTGAATGCACAGATTGGGCATAAAATGGTCATGAATAAATGTAGAATGGAAATTAGAGAGAGGAGGAGGAGTGATATTCTAGAACAGTCAATAGGTCTGTTATTGAATGACCAGACCTAAAAGTGGTAATTCTTCAACAAAAGTATCAGAGGGGTAGCCGTGTTAGTCTGGATCTGTAAAATGACATTTCCACTGCTTGCATCCGAAGAAGTGGGTATTCACCCACAAAAGCTTATGCTTCAATACCTCTGTTAGTCTATAAGGTGCCACAGGACCCTTTGTCGCTTCTTCAACAAAAAAACTTCAAAAACAGACTCCAACGAGAAACTGCTGAACTGGAATTATTTTGCAAACTGGATACCATTAAATTAGGCTTGAATAAGAACTGGAGTGGCTGGGTCATTACACAAACTGAAAACTATTTCCCCATGCTAGTTTTCCCCTACTGTTACTCACACCTTCTTGTCAACTGTTTGAAATGGGCCATCCTGATTATCACTACAAAAGTTTTTCTTCTCCTGCTGATATTAGCCCACCTTAATTGATTAGTCTTTTGGAGTTGGTATGGCAACCCCCATCTTTTCATGTTCTCTGTATATATATATCTTCCTACTGTATCTTCCACTCCATGCATCTGCTGAAGTGGGTTTTAGCCCATGAAAGCTTATGCCCAAATAAATGTGTTAGTCTCTAAAGTGCCACAAGTACTCCTTGTTCTTTTTGCGGATACAGACTAACACAGCTACCACTTTGAAACCTGATTTAAAGATATTTACTTTGTATATGTTCACATGTGATGTTGAAATTCTGTATTTTAACAGTTATAAAGCTTTAACTTTTTGAAGCTTAACATCTGCTGTCATTAAACAATTATGTGACCCCCACACAAACACATAATTTCTCACGAATGTTAACATTTAAATTGAAAAAATGCTTAAAAATAAACTGAAAAAATTTGACTGAAATATCTGTCAAAATTATTATTTTTTAAATCAAATTCTGCCAAGCCTAGTTATAAAGGAGATTAGGGACCTGATCTAAACCCATTGAAGTCAAGGCTGTAGCGTAGCTGGGGGGGAGCAGGGGGAGCGGCCACTCCCCCTGAGCAGATTTTCCAAAAGTGGCACCTTTCCAAAAGTCCCGCCACTGGCCCCACCAAGAGCCCGCAGCTGGCCTGGGTGAAAGAAAGTTGTTTCGGTGGCATGGAGCTCGGGGAGGGGGGCAGTTGTTTCAGCTCGGCGGTGCCTGGGACGGGTTGTTTTGGCAGGGTGGCTCGGGGGACGGGGCGTTGTTTCAGCAACGCGGGGCTCAGGGACGCGGGGTTGTTTCGGCGGGGCGGGGCTCGTGGGATGGGGGCTTGTTTCGGCGGGGCAGCGTGGGGCTCGGAGGATGGGGGGTTGTTTTGGCGGGCCAGCGCTTGTTTGTTTGGGTTTTTTTCCTGGGGGGGGGGGGCGCTCGGTGTGTTTTTTTGTTTGTTTTTTTGCTTGGGGCGGCAAAAAGGTTAGAGCCGGCCCTGGACGGGGGTGTTTATGGTGCTGGGAAAGCTCTCTCCGAGCGCTGGTGCTGCGACTACACAGCCACATTAAAGCACTAGTGAAGACATGCCTTTAATTTAATATCTCAGAGACGGGCAGTGGTTGATGTATTTTAATAATCTTAGGCAATACTATCTGGGACTAATTTTAAACTGCCTTTGGTGGCTTAAGCTAAACCAGCTAGTTTTAAGTAAAGTGTTCATTATTTGGGGACATTCAAGCTATTTCTGTAGAACAGACAGACACATATTTGTAACATGAGACTTATGTTACCGAAATATCGGGTCCGCCTAGCTGAGAGCCAATAACAGCCAGACAGGGATAAGGAAAGAGAATCACTTTATTCTGCATCACACTTACATGATTTTGATGTCATGGAAACTGAGAGGAAAGTAGATAGCAGGATCAAGTGCAGAAGGCCCATCACGGTTCTAAATCAAGAAACAAAAAGCAAGAGTGGGATTTTGCATCCACAGTACTATCGCTGGAGTACAGATAAAGATGCACATCGATTAAGAGATAACAGTACAGGGGGATGATAAACTGAGTCATATGGGCTGCTGACTGGATAGTATGCTAGTTCTGCAGCTTGATTTATAGCATTTGCTTCACAAGCTAATATGAGAGTTAGATTGTTGACACTGCCATTACAGTGTTAGTTGCTCTCAGCAGTGTTCCTAGCCTCTGTTTGCCAGAAGCTGGGAGTGGATGATGGGGGATGGCTCACTCAATGATTCCCTGTTCTGTTCATTCCCTCTGAAGCACCTGGCATTGGCCACTGTCAGAAGACAGGACGCTGGGCTAGATGGACCTTTGGTCTGACCCAGGATGGCCATTCTTACGTTTATGAAAAAATTATTCTTTTTTTGCTGATATTTCCCAGGCTTGGTCGCTGCTAAAAGGTGAATTTGTTCCAAAAGTTTGCGCAAAAGCTGTTTAACAATTCTTGGCTTATCCAAGCATGAAAAATATCTCTGTATTCTAATGAAGGCCAAGATTGCACACAACCCCATGCACAGATGCATAATAGCAGGTACGGCATAAGGAGCCTTCAACTCTTGTGCTCCTCATGCAGGGTGGTGTCAGCCTCAGCCCTTGCAATCACCTAAGCTCAAGAACTGTGCAGAATTAGTGCCATTAATGGCATTAAGGAATCCAAAGAGGAGGTGAAGACATGGCCCAAACAGATGTGCAAGGAAGGGAGTGCACACTGCACCCTCTTAATGGGTGTAGCACCAGACCTACTCCCAATACAGACAGTACCAGAAAGTTCCGGAGACTTCACAATGCCTGCTAAAATTCACAATGAGCAGCATGGCTCAGCACTTCCTCAACAAAATACTTTATTAGGGAAAAAAACAGCGTAATCGGTATACGTTTGTGGAGATTTGCACATATAGTCTTGCCCTAGCTCAATCCACACAAGGAGGGCATGGATCAGCGTTTACATCGCACTCCCATCAGTACCTGGCCTGGTGCAGGGAAGCTGATGATCCAACCAGTGGACCAAATTCAGTGATGAATCCTGGTCACATGCCACCTGAGGCACATTGTGCATACACTAGGAAGAAGAATCCAGACAATATCTCTGAAGAGAGAATAAGTACAATCCAGCTAAACTAAGCAGCCGTAACACCTTACCATACCATTAGAGCTGGTCAAAATTCAGCATTTCTGTTTTGTAAGAAAATTTGACATTTCAAAACATTTTTGAAATTTCCTACAAAACGGATATGCCGAAAAAACTCTGTTTCAGAAAATTTAAAAACTTCATTTCAAAATAAAATTTTTCTTTCAACATTTATTTTATATTTTAGTTTTATTTTATCATTTTTGTGACCTATCCAGTAATAGTGCCGCATAATATGACATGTCACAACAACTTCCAGTTATGTGATAATATAATTGGGAAGCCACATCTTGCATCTGTTGCAGATCAGTTTTCAAGAGAACCCTAATTAAGAGTGAATTACAACAATCTAGCTTGGAGCTAAGGAAAGCATGAACGATATTGGAAAAGAGTTAAGTAACATACTGCACATGTTAAGTACACTGTCTTCACACTTCCCCTGCAGCCTTTTATTTAAGCATCTGTGATAAATGAAGGGGAAGAGGGGTAACTCCCTTTTATGGCCACCCAGCCAGCCTGTAGCTATAAAATCTCTCTTAGTACCTGTTCTCTAATTGCTCTACCTGTAAAGGGTTAAAAAGTCTCACTGCTATGCGTAGGTAAAAGGAAGTGAGTGGGCACCTGGCCAAAAGAGCCAATGGGAAGGCTAGAACTTTTAAAAATTGAAACAAGACTCCCCTTTTGTCTGTCTGTTGTTGTTCTCTGGGGAGAGGCGGGCAGGACAGAGCTATGCTGTAAGATCTTGGGCCAGGTAGGAAAAAATCATCAGTATCATATCTAGAAATTACTCATTTAAAAACCCCAGATATGTAAGTAGATCAGGAAATGTCTATAGCTTGTGGATTCCTCTGTGCTAACCCCAGGTGCTTTTTGTTTTGCTCATAACCTTTAAGCTGGACCTCAACAAAACTATTCTTGGTGCTTAATCCTTGTAAATGCTTTTTTAAAATCTAGCAATAGCCTGAGTTCCCAGATGTATTTTCTTTCCTTTTTTTATTAATAAAATTTACCTTTTCTAAGAACAGAATTGGATTTTTGTGCATATTAAGAGGTTTGTGCATGTTGTTTAATTAGCTGGTGGCAACAGCTGATTTCTTTTTTTTTTTTTCCTCAGCTCTTCCCCAGAGGGGGCGGGGTGAAAGAGCTTGAGGGTACCCCACAGGAAGGAATTCCCAAGTGAGCCTTTCTGGTCTCTCAAAGGGTTCTGCACTTGGGTGGTGGCAGCATCTACCAATCCAAGGTCAGAGAAAAGCTGTAACCTTGGGAGTTTAATACAAGCCTGAAGTGGCAAGTACTAATTTTTAGAGTCCTTGTGGGCCCCCCACCTTCTGCACTCAAAGTGCCAGAGTGGGGAATCAGTCTTGACAGCATCAAATATCTTCAAACTAAGCTTCTGCATTTTTTCTTCATCTAGTGCTATGCACATGCCAAGTCTGAAGTGTAAAACAAAGTTGGTTTTGATTTTCAGAGCAGATCAAAAAGCACCGTTTTTATATTTAGCTATCTAGGTAGACTTTTTCCCCCTTCTTCCAAATTTAGTAAACTCAATAGCAGCCAGGGGATTTTTCGCAGAGTTTTTAAATGTGATAACGAAAATCACTTCTGAAATGAGAGCAAATATGAGAGTTTCCATTTATATGATACTTTTTAGAGAGATTCAGAAGCAACTGAAAATATAAGATTTTAGAACTAAAGTGTCATCTCAGTCTTAACTTTATAGTGTCACTGCCATCACGCTGAAATAAAAGCAAATAATTTGTGGGAAATTTTTAGAGACCATTTAGAATAGTGGTTTTCAACTTTTTTCATTTGAGGACCCCTAAAAAACTTCAAATGGAAGTGTGGACCCCTTTGGAAATTTTAGTCATAGTCTGTGAACATTTTCAGCCAATTTTAATTAGATTCAAAAGGGGAAAGCAATCTCTTCTCAGGCAATTTTAGGCAAATTTCATAGATTTTTCAAAATCTACTTTTTCTACACAATAAATATCGAAACACTTCTCTTTGCTTCTCATATTTTGTTTGTTTGTTTTAAAATTTGTTTTTAAAGGCCTCAAGTTGACAGCTGGATAATTCGGGGGATTGGTAAGGGAATGTAGAGCTTTCCACCTCTAGGTTATCTCAAGTCTGAATCCAACTGGGGGCCCTGATCCTGCAAACACTTATGCATGTAAGTCGTGCCATTGACTTCATTCCACAACTGAGGTCCAGTTTGGTAGTTGTGACGGGTTGGGGCCACAGAGACCTGCTTGGTGCTGCCACCTGGTGTGCCAAGGCTGCTTCTGCCCCTGCTTCCAGGCCTTTTCCAACTTGGGACTCCCGAATCCTGTCTGTTTTGAGCCAGATTCCACTGATCCGCTGCAAACACAGACCCAGGTTCGAACCAAGTCCACTCACCACTGTAAGGCCCCTAGAAGCGCTCTTGCCTTTGACACCCAGCTGCTCAACTCCAAGGAGGCTCAAACCCTTAATACATCCGTTTTACCCTGTATAAAGCTTATACAGGGTAAACTCATAAATAGTTCGCTTTCTATTACAAAGATAGAAAGTTATGCACAGCTGTTTGCGTTCCCCCAGGTAACAACTCAACTCCAGGAAACTTAATAAGTAAAAAGTGATTTTAATAAGTACAGAAAATAGGATTTAAGTGATTTTAAGCAGTAACAGACAGAATAAAGTGAATTACCGAATAAAATGAAAAAAGAACACGCAGTTCTATGTCTAATCACCCTGTGTACAGATAAACCCCTCACTAGGTCCAGTAAACAGGCTATCTTCCTTCTAGCCTGGGCCCAGCAATCACTCACCCCCCTAATGTCTTTGTCCTTTGTTCAGTTCCCCTCAGGAATGTCCTTGGGGGGGTGGAGAGCTTCTTCCTTTAGCCAGCTGAAGACAAAATGGAAGGGTCTTGCAAGGGCTTTTATAGCCTCTCTTCCTCTCCCTGTGTAGGATCCAGTTGCCCTGGAGTTTTGGGATCACATGGGCAAGTCACCTGCCCATGCGCCCTAACCAGTCTAACCAGTTGCATTCCAGACCTGGCCCCAATGTGGATTGGGGTCTGCAAAGTCTTTTGTCTGTCAAGTGCTCGCATTTAACAGGCATTCTTTGCTCCAAAGATGATCCCATGCACTTACAAAGGCTATGTACAAAACCAGCAAATATAAAACCCATCTTCATAACTCCAACTACAACAATGATACATGCATACAAACAGGAGGAGTAAATTCAGTAGGTCATAACTTTCACAGAGATATGTTACATGGCACATGTAGCATAAAACATATTTTAGTTACATATATACATTTATAAGCATCTCCCCATAAAGTTTTATGGGGAACACCGTCACAGTAGTAATTTTAAACTGTTGCCATTTGTGGGTTCTTCCTAAATAGGGAAACCTAGCCCCATATTCTCCAGAGAAAGAAGAGATACAAATATTATACCCATTAGTCATTTCAGCCCACATTTTTAAAGCTATTGAGGCATTGCTGCACTCATTGTTAAAATGCCTAACTGATTTAGGAGCCTAACTCTCACTTTCAAAAGGGTATGTAATGGACTACTGAGTGCCTAAATCCCTTTTGGAAATGAGATAGGTTTTGTGACATTGAGCACAGTAGCACCTAAATAATTTTTAAAATCTGGACCTATTTGTTCATCGTTTGAGAGAGACTAAGAGTCAGATAGGTGAAAAAACACCCTCTGGGCTAGTAATAAATTGAAGGCTATCAAGAATATTGGAAATTACATAGGCAGGAAGCAGTTCAGAACAACTTTTCTTTTCCTCCAAATCTGGAAATATTTTCTTCCAAGTCAGTTTTTGTGAAACCGCTGGTTCTGTGTCCATAACGCATTTATCCCAATGAAAATGACAATTGTTTTACTACTTATTTTAGAGCTATTTTGTTTGCAAGTATAAACCTAAACAAGATGACAAAAAATAAAGGTAGCAATCTGCTTTCTAAGAATTTCACATATTACCTGGATTAAGAAATTGTCCAAACTCAAACTCTCTTTCCAATTTCGGAGAGAGAGAGAGAGTGTGTGTGAGAGAGAGAGAGAGCAACAGGAGGGTGATATGGTAGCAGGTAGAAGGTAGGGTTTGAAGCTTAATGGAAAACCATAAGCACTCACGACTCTCTTAATTTTTGAGAGGTAGCATTGGCCATTTACTAAAACATCTAAGCTTTCATCCTTAGAGAATGAATTGTATATCCCTTAACATACACTCTTCGTTATATAAATTAAGGAATATTTGCCTTGCAAAAATACTGTCCCTGGACACATAATACTGTGACAGAAAAGGGTTACTAGGACTTGGTCTACACTTCAAAGTTTTGCTGCCATAACTATGGTGGGTAGACAAAAGATCTTCTTTTGCCAGCATATACTGCATCTACACTAGGGTGCTCTGCTGACATTACTGTACTGGCAAAGACTGCAGACAAGTCCATAGGCTTGCTGCACTTCCTCGTTCACGTTAAGAGTTTAACTTCAAAGCCTACTTCACTCTTCTTGAATACCAACATTATGCAAATAAAAGATAACCAAGCTAGAGTCAACAGGATTGAGAGGAGAGAGAATGCACAACTAGCAGTTGCCCTAATTTGTGCACTGGCCAGGACTTGGAACTGGCATACCACCTACGTCAGGTGGAACCAGATATGACAACTAGATTGCAAAGGAGGCCCCTTGTTCCAAGGGTATTTCCTGGAGAGGCTTTTGGGTTTGTGATCAATTTGCACCCGCAGAGTGGGTGCAAAATTGTCGCATTGCAAGGGTAAATTCTCCCCAAATCATTTTAGCCACTGTGTTGCTTCTTTACTGCACCGTATCACTGCAGTCTTAAAACTCATTGTATGTGCCTTGGCATCAGTTCTCAGCAGGATCTTGATTCATGTACAGCACATGTTGAGTTATAATTAGAGAAGTATGTT
This sequence comes from Chelydra serpentina, assembly GCA_037349315.1. Classification (NCBI taxonomy): domain Eukaryota; kingdom Metazoa; phylum Chordata; order Testudines; family Chelydridae; genus Chelydra; species Chelydra serpentina. Next base: position 113,331,963 of record JBAIAC010000004.1, read on the forward strand.
TTTCAAACACACTTTTTTCAGGAATGTAAAAAAAAAACAACTTGATTCTGCTTCCATTTTCCATTGAAGTCAATGGCAAATCTACAAATGACCTCAATAAAAGCTGGATCAGAGATTAGCACTGTTTAGACACACTGATGGACCTGGCAATATGGACCTGGTTCTCCAATACCTTATACCTTGTGCTATCATTTACACTCATGCAAAGTGTGAGAACAAAGCAGATGTAAAATGCTACCATTTTCATTTAGTAGCATGTTACATCCACTGGGCACAAGTGTTTGCACACGGTGTAAGGTGCGAGGAGTCAGGCCCATGGTTCCAGAATGGCAAGAATGGGCAAATGACTCCTATATCTTGGCTGAGGGACAGAGGCAGCCTGACTTTGGACCCTCAAACATTTGTGGAATCTCTTACAATAGTGGGATGTAGGATTCAGGCTATGTGACAGTATTGTATATTTACAGGGGAATATGATTCCCCACACACACACTTTTGCAGATACATTTGGAACATACAATGTTTAAAGTAAAAACTACCTAACAGTTTCCTAGAAAACCTCTTACGCAATAGATTTATTTCCATAATAGCCTGCCAAAAAAGACATTTTCTAGATAAAATAGCTTTTCCTGTAATTCTCCAACAGCTTTGCTGCAAAACTTTCCTTTGACCCTGATAATAAGTTCCATGATCTGAGGGAAGAGATATACCTTTATGGGCTCAGTTCTCCAAACCTTTACCCATGTGAAGGAGACTTTGTATATCCGATGTCTGAACATACAGAAATGCCTTCCAATGTAGCATATGTCTCTGAATAGACATGTTAAGCATCAGACCCTGTAAGGTGCCAAGTGGCTTCAGCTGCCTTTGATTTCAAAGGCAGTGAGAGTGCTCAGGATCTAGTTATTGTAAAAAAGTTGTTGTCTACCAAAATAATTTTGCTCCCCCAAAAACAGCTGTGTTAACAAACACAATTGTCAGCTGTTTTCCAAACTTGCATATTGGCAATACATACGGATATTATTTATAATATTGTTTACAAATATGACTAAACATAAAATGCACACACTTCATACTAGCAAAAACTGACAATTAATACTATAGTAATTTACTCATTCACAATGGTTTTTGACTCTTTGATATAAAATACTAGATGATACTCATAATGTGAAGAAATCTTAGAAGCCTTCATAATGAGCACCCATTCATCTTTCAGATGTTATTTTCACACCTTTAGCAATACACAATGTTTTCACTCTGACAGAAGTGAATGCTTTACAATAATGAGCATAGCGTTGGACTTAGTGCTAGGAATAGCTCTCAAGGGAATCAGTTCCTTCCACATTAGTCAAAACTTGTAACTCTATAGTTCAGCAAGCCCAACATTAAAATATAACAGTGTTGGCACAATTGCCATACATATTGTAGTAATGCAGTGTTTTGAAACAGGCAGGTACATCAATGTGGAAAATACAGTGCTGCAAAAATAAGTTGCACAGAAGAAGCATCTTTCATATCTTTGAATTGTAAATAAATGTTCAGCTCAGCAAACTGAGGGACAAATGTTAGTTTTAAACTGTACCTCATTTCAAGGGAGGTCATTCATTTTAGTTCCAAAGTTACCTGTACTCTACACAGACTTGGAGTCCCTCACTTGTCTTTTACTCAACATTGTTTACATCAGAAATAAAGAATCATGTAAATGAGATTATACAATTATTCATGCCAAAGGAATGGATCCCACAGAATGTTCAGTTTCCTACATGAATTATTTTTGTGTGATCATTATTTTGACTCTCCATCACACCCTGAATTACATTTAAATTATAATATAGAAATTGAACCTACCAGTTGGACAATTCAGAATGGAGAGAATCAACTGAGTCTGTGTGTCTTGTCCGCTGCATTGATTCCTCTGTTACAGCACATGCCAGAGATTAGTGGAAACTTTATAAACTTGCTTCTGCAATTCATGCCTGTAGGAACAAGATATGTAACCTCATTTCAAGGCACCTCCCACTGCATAGGGCTTATCAGGTAGTAGGCACAGAAACTGCTTTGGTAACCAGTGCCTATCAGATGTGGTCTTTGCTAACTAGAAATAAATATACTTCTTAAACAACACTGCATTCATTATTAATCACTATGTGCAACACTTACATCAACTTTTTAAAGCCTTTGGATTATAATGTAATAAGCCTGCTGGCTAATTCCAGTGCACCCTTCCCCACAAACATCTGGCAGAAAAGGACAGAGCAGCACTTGGTCAATAAAAGGCATGGTATGATTCACTTTGAATAACAACCAAAAAGAAGTGACAGATAAAGAACACTGGGGACCAAAAACATGAACTGAAAGAGGGGTGGAGGGAGCACAGAAGAGGAACTTGAGAGAGGCTGGCCAGGCAGCAAGGCCAAAGAAATGACCAGAGGAAGAGCTGGACTAGCAGGAGCAGCTTTTTAAGTGAGGGAAGCAGCCATGAGGTAGCCTACAGCAAAGATGAGAAAGGAGAGCAGCTGTGCAGCCACGTGGTTGGGCTAGAAGATGCCGAAGGGAGCCCCTGAGCAGCAGTTTCTGCTGCAGGAAAAAGCAGCCTGAGAGGTAGCCTGAGGAGCTGGACCAGCAGTAACTGAGAGAGAGCAGGGGACAAGGTTTGTGGGAGCTGCTGGAGGATGGAGGCGGGGTGGTGTTATATTACACTGCTCTACAGCCAAAATGCTTCTGAAATAAATGTAGTCAAACTTCACTAATTCTGGGTCACTGAGAACGAAAATGATGCTTAAAATTGTTGATTGGCTCTAGTTTTCAAGACATGCTATTGGGTCAGTATATATAGGGAAGAGCATCTTTGGAAGCAGGCTGGCCAACCTAGTGAGGAGGGCTTTAAACTAGGTTCACCGGGGGAAGGAGACCAAAGCCCTGAGGTAAGTGGGGAAGTGGGATACCGGGAGGAAGCACAAGTAGGTGAGTGCAAGAGGGGAGGGCTCCTGCTTTGCGAACAGGAGCTGCAAACAGGGGAGTTTGAGAGGAATTGCTCCAGGTAAAGCAGGAGCAAATACAGGACCCTTGGGGTAAGTGGCTGTCTGTAGTGTGTGTTTGGGAGTACTTGTGTCTGTCTGTTGGTTCATTCCTTTGTTTGTTTGCAGGACCGTGTGCTGTGGCTGGCAGTTGGAAGCTGTGAGCTTCTACACCAGGGGGCGGGGCTAATCAATCAGGCAGGCCAGGGCTTTATAAAGCAGTGAGCAAGCGACCAGGGAGCTTTGTGACCAGGAGCTGCAAACAGGGGAGTTTGAGAGGGAGTTTGGAAGGGGAGTGCAAAGGGGGCAAGCGATCCTTGCCATTCCTAACTCCTTTAACGCAAACTAAAGGCAGAGGCAGAGCAACCAGGGGGCTGCAGACGGGGGAGTGAGTATCTGTTGTGGGGACAGTTTGATCGTGTGCGTGATTGTTTGATTGCCTGTTTGAATAGTGTGAATTGGGAGTGCTTCGTTCCAGGCTCTTCTAAAAAGACAGTCAGTCAGCTGCGAACCAGCTGAGCAGCGAATAGCAGAGAAGCAAACAGGTGGAGTTAGCCTGGGAGTTCGCCTGGAGAGAGCCTACTGCGGCATCCCCCTTGCAGGTTCCCTGAGTAGCTTCTGCCACAAGTGAGGAAACTCTTCGAAGGAAGGGACTATGGATGCTGAGCGATCCGCTGTCGTGACCTGCACAGGATGTGCCATGTTTGTCTTTCTTCCACAGGATAGAAGCGACTTTGTCTGTACAAAGTGCAAGCTGATCTCCATATTGGAGGAGAAGATTCAAGGTCTGGAGAAACGAGTATCAACCCTGCGTTCCATAAAAGAAAATGAGGAGTTCCTGGATAGACGTCAGGATAGGCTTCAGCGGGCACAGTGTTCTGAGGATTCAGAGCAGGCTACGCAGCGGGGACAGAAGGCCAGTGAGGATAATTGGCGGCATGTGACCTCCAGAAGAGGAAAGAGTATGAGACAAGTCCATGTACCAGAAACGCATATTCAGATGAGCAACCGTTTTCATGTTTTCTCCACAGCTACTAGTGCAGAGAGTGGAGTGAATGATACATCTGAGGGAACAGAGCAGAAGGAGACTCCACTGACTGGAAGGCATGAGATGCACAGTCCTAGGGATGGGGGTTCCACGACCACCACTCCCAAGAGGAGGAGGAGGGTGGTGGTGGTCGGGGACTCTCTCCTCAGGGGGACTGAGTCATCTATCTGCCACCCTGACCGGGAAAACCGAGAGGTGTGCTGCTTGCCAGGGGCTAGGATTCCTGATGTGACGGAGAGACTGCCGAGACTCATCAATCCCTCAGATCGCTACCCCTTCCTGCTTCTCCACGTGGGCACCAATGATACTGCCAAGAATGACCTTGAGCGTATTACTGCAGACTACGTGGCTCTGGGAAGAAGGATAAAGGAGTTTGAGGCGCAAGTGGTGTTCTCGTCCATTCTCCCTGTGGCAGGAAAAGGCCGGGGTAGAGACCGTCGAATCGTGGAAGTCAACGAATGGCTACGCAGATGGTGTCGGAGAGAAGGGTTCGGATTCTTTGACCATGGGATGGTGTTCCAAGAAGAAGGAGTGCTAGGCAGAGATGGGCTCCACCTGACGAAGAGAGGGAAGAGCATCTTTGGAAGCAGGCTGGCTAACCTAGTGAGGAGGGCTTTAAACTAGGTTCACCGGGGGAAGGAGACCAAAGCCCCGAGGTAAGTGGGGAAGTGGGATACCGGGAGGAAGCACAAGTAGGTGAGTGCAAGAGGGGAGGGCTCCTGCCCGATACTGGGACAGCAGGACAATCGGTGAGTTATCTTAAATGCCTATACACAAATGCAAGAAGCCTGGGGAACAAGCAGGGAGAACTGGAAGTCCTGGCACAGTCAAGGAATTATGATGTAATTGGAATAACAGAGACTTGGTGGGATAACTCACATGATTGGAGTACTGTCATGGATGGATATAAACTGTTCAGGAAGGATAGGCAGGGCAGAAAAGGTGGGGGAGTTGCGTTGTACGTAAGAGAGCAGTATGACTGCTCAGAGCTCCAGTATGAAACTGCAGAAAAACCTGAGAGTCTCTGGATTAAATTGAGAAGTGTGAGCAACAAGGGTAATGTCGTGGTGGGAGTCTGCTACAGACCACCAAACCAGGGGGATGAGGTGGACGAGGCTTTCTTCCAGCAACTAACAGAAGTTACTAGATCACAGGCCCTGGTTCTCATGGGTGACTTTAATCACCCCGATATCTGCTGGGAGAGCAATACAGCGGTCCACAGACAATCCAGGAAGTTTTTGGAAAGTGTAGGGGACAATTTCCTGGTGCAATTGCTGGAGGAACCAACTAGGGGGAAAGCTCTTCTTGACCTGCTGCTCACAAACAGGGAGGAAATAGTAGAGGAAGCAATAGTGGATGGGAACCTGGGAGGCAGTGACCATGAGATGGTCGAGTTCAGGATCCTGACACAAGGAAGAAAGGAGAGCAGTAGAATACAGAGCCTGGACTTCAGAAAAGCAAACTTTGACTCCCTCAAGGAACTGATGGGCAAGGTCCCCTGGGAGAATAACATGAGGGGGAAAGGAGTCGAGGAAAGCTGGCTGTATTTTAAAGAATCCTTATTGAGGTTGCAAGAACAAACCGTCCCGATGTGTAGAAAGAAAAGTAAATATGGCAGGCGACCAGCTTGGCTTAATGGCTTAACAGGCGACCTTGCTCGTCTTAAACACAAAAAAGCAGCTTACAAGAAGTGGAAGATTGGACAAATGACCAGGGAGGAGTATAGAAATATTGTTCAGGCATGCAGGATTGAAATTAGGAAGGCCAAATCACACTTGGAGTTGCAGCTAGCCGGAGATGTTAGGAGTAACAAGAAGGGTTTCTTCAGGTATGTGAGCAACAAGAAGAAAGTCAAGGAAAGTGTAGGCCCCTTGCTGAATGAGGGAGGGAACCTAGTGACAGAGGATGTGGAGAAAGCTAGTGTACTCAATGCTTTTTTTGCCTCTGTCTTCACAGACAAAGTCAGCTCCCAGGCGGCTGCACTCCGCAGCACGGTATGGGGAGGAGGTGACCAGCCCTCGGTGGAGAAAGAAGTAGTTCGGGACTATTTAGAAAAGCTGGACGAACACAAGTCCATGGGGCCAGATGCACTGCATCTGAGGGTGCTAAAGGAGTTGGCCGATGTGATTGCAGAGCCATTGGCCATTATCTTTGACAAATCATGGCAATCGGGGGAGGTCCCGGATGACTGGAAAAAAGCTAATGTAGTGCCCATCTTTAAAAAAGGGAAGAAGGAAGATCCGGGGAACTACAGGCCAGTCAGTCTCACCTCAATCCCTGGAAAAATCATGGAACAGGTCCTCAAGGAATCAATTCTGAACCACTTAAAGGAGGGGAAAGTGATCAGGAACAGTCAGCATGGATTCACCAAGGGCAAGTCATGCCTGACTAACCGAATTGCCTTCTATGATGAGATAACTGGCTCTGTGGATGAGGGGAAAGCAGTGGATGTGCTATTTCGTGACTTTAGCAAAGCTTTTGATACAGTCTCCCACAGTGTTCTTGCCAGCAAGTTAAAGAAGTATGGGCTGGATGAATGGACGGTAAGGTGGATAGAAAACTGGCTGGATGGTCATGCTCAACGGGTAGCGATCAATGGCTCCATGTCTAGTTGGCAGCCGGTATCAAGTGGAGTGCCCCAAGGGTCGGTGCTGGGGCCGGTTTTGTTCAATATCTTCATCAACGACCTGGAGGATGGTGTGGACTGCACCCTTAGCAAGTTTGCAGATGACACTAAACTGGGAGGAGTGGTTGATACGCTGGAGGGTAGGGACAGGATACAGAGGGACCTAGACAAATTAGAGGATTGGGCCAAAAGAAATCTGATGAGGTTCAACAAGGACAAGTGCAGAGTCCTGCACTTAGGACGGAAGAATCCCATGCACTGCTACAGACTAGGGACCAAATGGCTGGGCAGCAGTTCTGCAGAAAAGGACCTAGGGGTTACAGTGGACGAAAAGCTGAATATGAGTCAACAGTGTGCCCTTGTTGCCAAGAAGGCTAACGGCATTTTGGGCTGTATAAGTAGGGGCATTTCCAGCAGATCGAGGGACGTGATTATTCCCCTCTATTCGGCACTGGTGAGGCCTCATTTGGAGTACTGTGTCCAGTTTTGGGCCCCACAATACAAGAAGGATGTGGATAAATTGGAAAGAGTCCAACGGAGGGCAACAAAAATGATTAGGGGGCTGGAGCACATGACTTATAAGGAGAGGCTGAGGGAACTGGGATTGTTTAGCCTGCAGAAGAGAAGAGTGAGGGGGGATTTGATAGCTGCTTTCAACTACCTAAAAGGGGGTTCCAAAGAGGATGGATCTAGACTGTTCTCAGTGGTAGAAGATGACAGAACAAGGAGTAATGGTCTCAAGTTGCAGAGGGGGAGGTTTAGGTTGGATATTAGGAAAAACTTTTTCACTAGTAGGGTGGTGAAGCACGGGAATGGGTTACCTAGGGAGGTGGTGGAATCTCCTTCCTTAGAGGTTTTTAAGGTCAGGCTTGACAAAGCCCTGGCTGGGATGATCTAGTTGGGGTTGGTTCTGCTTTGAGCAGGGGGTTGGACTAGATGACCTCCTGAGGTCCCTTCCAACCCTGAGATTCTATGATTCTATGATTCTATGATTGACTTGGGAATGGCGGAGGATAAGTGAGTTATAAAGGGAAGGGATCTCAATTTAAACCAGAAATGACTAAAATACATCTTTGACTGGATCTATGAATAAATCTATGACTGGACAGTACTTGGACAGTACTTGCTTTTTAGGCAAAACAATGAATGATGCAATATGAAGCTGGTATTGCATCATACATGATATGAATTGCATCGTGTTATTCCTAGAGGTCATGGATGATGCAATCATAACGAAGCTTACATCACTCTGCTGAACAAATTGCCCTATACAGTGTCGTGCTCTCTTATTTGTCAGGGTTTGATTTTGCAAAGGGACACATTTCTGTTTAGCCAAAGTGAGCAGAGATGCCTCGTACTTGTGTGAACAGTGCAGATAACTTCTGCTATGTTTGTGGTGAAGTGACTTTTGCATCACAAAAGTGCAGTATAACCACTATGGTTAAGAAAGCCTATCACCTTTATTTTGGCTGCAAAATTGGAGATCAGGACAAGAGGTGGGCCCCACACAGATGCTGCAAGACTTATGCAACAAATCTTCCCCAGTGGTTGAACAGGAAAAGGAAATCTATGCCTTTTGCAGTGCCAATGATTTGGAGAGAGCCAACAGATCATACCAACAATTGTTACTTCTGCATGGTGCCTCCAGTTGGGAAAGGTGTGTCAAAGAAGAAAAAGTGGACTGTGCATTATCCAAACATTCCATCAGCTATACGCCCAGTACCCCACGGAGAAGGACTGCCGGTTCCTGATGCACCAGAATCATTCTCACTTGAGTCAGACGAGGAAGAGGATGAAACTTCTGGTCCTGAACCATCAGTGTCACAGGACCCACATTTTCTCCCATCCTCCTCCTCTGAACCACACCTCATAACACAAGGTGAACTGAATGACCTTGTCAGGGATATGGAACTACCCCACTGGGCTCCAGACTACAGCAGTGGAATCTCCTGGCAGGTGACGTTAGGGTTTCTATATTCCGTGACCGTCAAAAGGATCTTGTCCCATTCTTCTTCATGGAAGGTGATCTTGTAGCCTGCAACAACATAGATGCTGTGATGGCAGCCCTCAACAGCGTTCACGATCCAGATGAGTGGAGACTGTTCATAGATTCATCGAAGACGAGTCTTAAAGCTGTTTTACTGCATAATGGCAATGTTTTGCCATCAATTCCAGTTGGTCATGCAGTCCATATGAAGGAAACCTATGACAACATGAAACAACTTTTGAGGTGCATAAACTATGACCAACATCAGTGGCAGCTTTGTGGCGATTTGAAGGTTGTTGCTCTCTTGCTTGGTCTGCAGACTGGATACACAAAGTACTGCTGTTTTCTCTGCGAATGGGATAGTCGTGCAAGAGATTCCCACTACATCAAGAAAGACTGGCCACTCCGACAGTCATTGGAGCCTGGGAGGAAAAGTGTTCAGCATCCACCACTTGTTGAATCAAGGAAGATTTTGTTACCACCCTTACACATCAAGCTGGGTCTGATGAAGAACTTTGTCAAGGCCATTGACAAAACACAAGCAGCTTTCAAGTACCTCTGTGGAAAATTTCCAAGGTTAAGTGAAGCTAAGATAAAGGAAGGTGTCTTTGTTGGTCCTCAGATTTGTGAACTTCTTCGAGATGATGCATTTGACCATGCACTGCGTGGCAAGGAAAAAAAGGGCATGGAAAGCCTTCCAGTTAGTGGCAATAAATTTTCTCGGAAACAACAAGGCAGACAACTACAGGTTGTTGGTGGAAAACCTCCTCAAGGCATACAAAAGCCTTGGTTGCAAGATGTCACTAAAGATACATTTTTTGCACTCTCATCTAGATTTTTTTTCACCAAACTGCGGAGCAGTGAGCGACGAGCACGGCGAGCGATTTCACCAGGACATTGCAACAATGGAGAAACGCTATCAGGGCAAATGGAGCCCATCAATGCTTGCAGACTATTGCTGGACAGTGACAAGAGATGCTCCATTTAATGAATACAAGAGACAAGCCAAGAAGCGCCGAGTAGACACTGAATAGGACTAAACTATGTACATAATAGTTTTTTCCCTTTTGTTTCATAATAAATTTTATTATTTAACCCCTTTGCTGATTTTTAAAGTGTTACATAAACAGGACAGGTGAAATAGTATCATGTAAAGCAACCATAAACACATGAAAAGACCTCGGTTTACAATTTATGATTAAAACTCTACTATCTACACAATATACATAGACATAAAATGTAAAAACTTAAATATCTTAGAAACAGTAGCCAATCAGTTGTTTTAATTGTCATATTTGAATTCAGCACATCAAAATACATACTAAATAGCACATTTTATCTCTGAAGCAGACAACTTCTCAAAAATTGTAGACCAGTGTTATATTACCCACAGGAGCAGAAACTGCCAAGGAAAAGATGCAGGCCACCAAAGCAGTGAAACAGCAATGAAACAATGCCGAGACGCCCTCTGCGTGACTATTGAGCAGCTTCCAGAATACCAGAACCACACCCAGGGCTGTCAGACCAAGGCCCCAGGACTATCTCCCTCTCAGAGAGGGGCAAAGTTGAAGGTGCATCTTGGGTACAAGATCTTACGAACTCTTGGGTACAAGATCTTACGAAAAGATACCTTGTACTTTCCTACTGGCCTGCCCTCAAAAGGACTTATTCAGGAATTATGCTGTACTTTCTTTCTCACTACCAAACAAACAATCCAACAACACAGGACGTGTATACACCAGAAAGTTTTGAAATTGCAACCACTGCTGCAAAGCCCCAGTGTGGAAGTAACACACCATATGTACACTGCCATCTTTACACCTTTTACCACCACTGCTGGCATTGTTGCTCTTGCTCTGAACAAGGCTAACCATCGCACCGTCCACCATGGCACTCTGCGTCATTGCACTGCTACTACAGACAGTAAGTGCTGGTGTAACAACTACAACTGAACAATTCGTCCTCCTCATCCAATCCCACAATTCTTCAGCCAACCCTTCATTGACGGCTTTAAAAGCTCAGATCACTGGCTCTGTCACTTGTCAAGCCACTCACTGACTGACTACAGGCAGCCCCAAGAGCAGCCAAAACAGTGGTCTGCTGGACTCATCTCTGCCTGCCTCCCTCCCATCATGAAACCATTCCATGCAGGTCCAAGCACAGCCAACACAGGACTTGGTTGGTCCCTGCTCTGCCAGGCAGCCTCTGAACTAATTCCAGAAAGGCCTGAGAGCATTCCAGGTAGTACATAGCTGGGTTCAGCACTACCCATTCTCTTCTTCATAAGCAGCAAGACAATCCAAAATACAGTTTTATTTAAACTTAGCAGAAATGTGGAAAAAAATCTCATGGAGCTTTATGCTGATGTTAGATCTGTCAGCTGCCTTCAGTACCATTGATCATGAAGTGTTATTGTATCACTTAAGCACTGTGACAAGAGTGAAGTGCCCTGCTTGTGGGTGGTTTCATTCCTTTCTTTCTGAACACTCTCAAAGGGTAGCCTTGGACAGTTGTTCATTAGCCCAAAGGGCAGCCACATGTGGAGCTCCATAAGCTTCCATCTTGTTTGCTTTCCTGATCAATGTGTGTACATGAGAAAGGCCACTGAGAGAGTTAGTGAGGAAGTATGGCTGTGATGCTCTCTGTGTTCTGATCACTCTCAGCTCTGTATCTCTATTTCATCCCATCCAGTCACTGCTGTTGAATGCTTTACCCAGGGTCTGAGACTCATGGGAACTAATGAGTTGAAGCTCAATGCAGATAAAACAAAGGTGATGCTAGTAGGTTGTGGGCAGGTGTGTTGTGATAACTGGACCTACAAATTTGCCCTACTGTAAAACATACATGAGAGTTTATAAGATGTCACAAGAACCTATAAAACCAAATGTTGATGGGAAAAAGTATGAAAGGGAGACAGAAAGACTGAATTACTTCAACCAAAAAGGCCTGCTGAGATAACTCAAGGACTGTGTAGAGATCGTGCTTGGTAAACAAGAAAAGTGTGGAACCAGAAATCAGTGACCCAAAATTGGTGAGTGAGAAAGTTGGCCTAATTGGCGAGCAAAATAATGAGGGGATGGGCTATTCTGCCTGCCATTCCCTGTGCAGGTCCTTAAAGAAACAGACTTTGGGGAGGAACATTGGCTACTAGAGCAAGCTTCACCATCATGGCTGCCACCCTGACTATCTCCTCGGACCCTGAACCTTCTTCATCTTAATCCTGAGGGAGGTCCTGACCTGACCAGGCCAGAGAGAGGGAGGCAGATGACTCCACCACCTCTACTGGCTGAATCCCGAACACCACGTGGGATGTGAGATTGCTTCTTCACATACACCCCACTACCCCTCCCATGTGTCTTTTTCCTTCCCCACCTTATTTATTCTCTTTCCTGTCTCTCTCCTTTTTCCCTTCTGTCTAATAAGAGTCTGGCTTAGCTCACCAAGACTGCATATTTTTCAACACTGCTGCAAGCCAGTGACCAGAAACAGGCAACTAAAAGCAAAGCCCTTAACAGCCTGATGCTGGTACAAATGTACCAGATCTTGCAGTGGCTGATAAGACCATGTGTTGTGCCTGTGTTTCTCCAGCAGTGAGACTACAACTCAGGGCAGGTCTATACTACAGCCGGGATTGATGCTCTGAGATCGATCCATGGCGGTCGCTTTAGCGGGTCTAGTAAAGACCTGCCAAATCGACTGCAGATCGCTCTCCAGTCGACCCCTGTACTCTACCCCTGACATGAAGAGTAAGGTAAGTTGACAGGAGAGTTTCTCCCACCGACCCCCCACAATATAGACCCCATGGTAACTCGACCTAAGGTATGTCGACTCCAGCTACGTTATTCACGTAGCTGGAGTTGCATAGCGTAGGTTGACTTACCGCGGTAGTGTAGACATAGCCTCAGAGTCAACACCAGAGACAAAAGCTACATTTCTGTCTTTGCTGTTCGTCTCTCTCCCCCTTTGTGTGTGTCTGTCTCGTTTGGTCTTCTAGGAAACAGGATCAGACTTTAACAGCAGCAATGACTGCTCTAGGCCATCCCTACTCACTTATCTTTACCATGCTATCTAAGATATTGTCAAATGGGGGCGGGGGGGGCGGGTGTCCTTCTAAAAACAGCCCCCCCCCCCCCCAAAGGGAAAGGGAACAAGGGATGTTGTTAAAATGAAAGCCTTATTTAATACTTTTCATTTAAAATGTTTTAACTGTTTTTCCTTTTTTTCTGTATCTTTAATAGAAGATTTAAAAGAACGTTTAATGGTGTGTTTGCCATGGCATTAAGCAGGCTGAAGTCTGTGTATGCCAAATCCCAAAACGTGTATAAAACTGTTTAATGCTGAACAGTGACTAGGTTACGTTAACACCTTTGGCCCTTATAGTCCATCGTACAGCATGTGTGCCTGCCTTTTTCCTACAAGAGTCCACAGCTGGGGAATATTGTTTGATCGCCAGCTGTTAGTTAATGTTCCTACCCCAGCAATGACCAGGAACATTTTTGTCCATCTCCCTCTGGCAAGGAGAGTACAACCATTTCTTTCTACCATCATCCATGCTTTGTCACCGCAAACCTAGGCTACTGCAATGCACTCTGCATGGGCCTACACCTGTTGTGATGAATTTGCTAAGCAGGTAACTACTATTCCCCTAGCAATGCCTTCTTTGCTGACCTATGTCCCTCCAGAGCAGATGCACAGGTACATACCCCACCTGGGGCCAATGGGGCATGGGGCAGAAACAATTGCAAAAACCCTGACCCAGGAAGTGACCTTGCAGTGGGAGAAGGCGAGGGCTGCACTGTGAGCTGGCAGCAGAGCAGAGAAGCTGACTGCATGGGAAGCTGCTTTGAGGAGTTACATGGCAAGCAGGAGGCCAAGCAGGGGCACAGGCTGCAGCGGGAGACAGAAAGCCAGAGGTGTAGCAGGCTGTGAGTGTCAGCCAAATTCAGAACTGTGCAGAACTCGTTGGAAGCACCGGACTGGGGAGGGGTCCTGCAGTCACAAGTCTGAGCAAACAATCAGCAGCTAGCTCAGGCTCCTTAAGGGACTGGAGCCTGAAGAAGGCTATTGCAAACTGCCCTAGACACTGGGAATTAGTCTGAGAAGTGGTCAGCGTGCTCTGACCAGGTGTTAGGCCCCAGAGGAGGGACTACTGTCTGAAGACTACTGCAAAGGACAACTGTACACAGACAGCGACTAGAGGTCTTTTAGACTAGCTGCCATTAGCTATCACTGGCATTACTAGGGACTTTACAAGGGCTGATGCACCACAGCACTGGGCAGATTTATCATTTACATCAGTTATCAGAAACTGAAGTTCATGGCTCACTTATCAAGCAGGGCATCTTGCTGGGAGAACATGACATCAGTGTGTCATTATCTGCGCTGCCTGTTGATTTCTTGGTAATTTAGGGCATTGGTTTTAGCCTATACAACATTAAATTACTTAGAACCTGTCTATCTTTCCCTCAATCCTTGCCATACTACCACAGTGATGGGGGCCTCAGCACTGGAACATATTATCCACCTTGGACTGCAGTAGCCTGAATTTGTTGACCTACAAAGCATAGTTCACGGCCAATTAACTTGGGCCTTAAGGGGATGGAGAGGTATGTGCTAAAGGTTTCCATTTGTGGGTGAAGGTGGGTATTGTTTAGGCTTATTTTCCTCAAGAGCTAGCTATTTTTTAGTTCAGAGGGAAAATAAACAGTTGGATTGGTTTATTATGTGATTGTATTTTTCATGTATGCCTAGAGACTAGGACTGGTGATTGTTTTTTAGATATAAGTCAAAATAACCTGGGGGGGATCGCACACATCGAAGCTTGTGTAGACCGAGCTCCTTGTACATACCAAGGCGTCCTTCCTTTCCTCCTTTTCACCCTGCAAGATCCTTGTGTCGCCCTCTCCCAACTCTTCTATTACAGGGACTCCCTGCAACTCCCCCATCTCTTCCCTCCTGCCTAGGGCTCTGTATCTCCCATTCCCCTTTTCTCTCCATGCCAGGGTCTCTCTGTGGGCCCCACACACACACACACATCCCTCCTCTCTCATGGTCCTCCTCATGCCAATATGCACCCCATTCCCACTTCCCTTCATGCTTTCCATTCCCTTCTTCTCCCCATGGCAGGGGCTCTGTGTGCCCCCCATTCCCTTCTTTCTCCCCATTTCTCCCTTCTCCCCATACCAGGGTCCCCCATCTCTCTCCTTCTGCCAGGGGCTATGTGTGCACCCCTTCATCCCCATTCACCCTTCCCCCATATCAGGGTCTCCTATTCGCCAGACCCCCATTTCTCCACACACACCATTATTGTTTGTCAGGGCGATAAATCATTCAGGGTGTCAACATGTTAAATTCTATTGGGAGGACGAGCAGAGAAGAGATGAGACATGGTTATGCTGGAAGGTGTTTGAGTAATAGACTATTGCAGAACAGCTTGAAGCCATGGCTTGGCTAAACAGACAACAAGGGCTCCATATGTCCCCCATTTTCCCCACTTTAGGTTTTCCAATTCCCCCCCAAAGTAACAGAGTTCTGCCCATTGATGCCTAGAACATTTTGGAATTGATCGGAGGTGGCATTCAAAAGTAATTGCATTACAGACAGACAGAGAAATGCCATCAAGTTGAGTGCACAGCCTCACCAGCTGGGTCAATGCATACATATAGTAAATTAGCTGGCTTATAACAATTGAACAACAATCAACTTTTATTATTTCTGAATTACTGCACTCTAAAGCTGCATTGGGCTTACTAGTGACAGACTATGAGGTTAGCTCAGCCAGCTCCCTGACATCTTTTATACAACAACCCTGTAGTTACATGTTTAACATTAGCAGCATATAACTGACAAACAAATGTGAACCTGCAAATTCCTGCTTGGGGATAGTTCCTCAGGGATAGGGTCTGTCATCTTGAAAGCAATAAACGTTGCAGAAAAGAAATCAAAAAGTCAGCAACAAAACTCTGGTTCCTTGTCCAAAAAGCCTTGTCTTGCTGCTCCAGGGCTGCCTCCAGAGGGGAGGCTGCAAGGCCATAGAGCTGCTGTAAGGCCACAGGCCCACAGCTGGTGGATACAGGACAGTCAAAATGAAAATGACAGCAGCTACTCTGTCCAGAAGAAACTGGGCCAGCCTGCCGGTGCCCTCCCAGCAGGTTAGACAGCAAGGAGGAGTGGAGGGAGGCGAGAGTTAGGACCAGGATGGAGTGTCTGTCCTTCCATCCCCCCATAAGGTGTTCTATCATGTTGGCTGATGCCAGATTTGGATTGAATGGGTCCCTATGAAAAAAGAGGTGGTGGTGAGACTGAAGTCCTAGAGCGGAGAGACCAGACATGGAACCTGCACAATGCACGTCCACAGAAGAGAGTCTGAACAAGCCACTGAATAAGCACACAAGTACTCACCTCCCTGGCAAGAGAAAGACCCATCTGGAACTAACTGAAGGTAGGAGACCAAGGTCATAAAAAGGAGGCTGCTGACTGAATCCTCTAAAAAATTTAATCAGAGACCATCAAATCTGAAAGGTTTTTTCTATGTGCAACAGTTTGGACTTCTTTCTCTGAGCCCAATCTTCCAGTGACACCAAAGCCTCCTCTCAGAGTGCCTTCGAGATTGTTCTTGTATCCCACCATGAAGTTCTCCCTCAGTTTCCTGTTCTCTTCTTAACAGGAATTATTAATTCAAGTACCTCTTGGGCTTTTTATGCTATTTATATCTGACCCTCTCACCATGAATTAGTTAATTAAGGCTTTTCATACATTGTTGATTTAAAGAAATTCTATCAATAAATAAAGGCAACATGTAAGTGCCACAGATGGGATATATTAAAGATAAAGTTCCTATTAAATGACAGGACTACATAAGCTTGAATTTCCAGGAATTGGTTCCTGACAAAGCATAATGACTTGTTACTAAAGAGTCTTGGCAGTTCCTTAATGTAGATGAATGACTGGAAATGAATTTCTTGCAGATCTATAGAAGCGACAAAGAGTCCTGTGGCACCTCATAGACTAACAGAGGTATTGAAGCATAAGTTTTCGTGGGTGAATAACCACTTCTTCGAATGCAAGCCAGATCTATGTGTATTAAGGGGCAGATCTTGATCTGTAAAGTTCCTTTGGCCTGGATTTCTCTTTCTCCGCCCTTCAGGAGGTTTTAGTAGCAAAACTGAAGAAAATATGGAAGAATGGTATTATTCCCTGCATTTTATTCAGATATAAAGAAAATGCCCGAATGTTAAGCTATTTAACAAAAATCACCAATTATGCATCTAGAAATACTTCAGCCTCTAGAACAGGGATCAGCAACCTTTGGCACACGGTCCGCCAGGGAAAGGCCCCTGGCAGGCCGGGCCAGTTTGTTTACCTGCTGCATCCGCAGGTTCGGCCGATCGCAGCTCACACTGGCCGCGATTTACCACTTCAGGCCAATGCAGGCTGTGGGAAGCGGCGCGAGGTGAGGGATGTGCTGGCCGCCGCTTCCCGCAGCCCCCATTGGGCTGGAGCGGCGAACCATGGCCAGTGGGAGCTGCGATCGGCCGAACCTGCAGACACGGCCGGTAAACAAACCGGCCCAGCCCGCCAGGGGGCTTACCCTGGCGGGCCATGCGACAAAGGTTGCCGATCCCTGCTCTAGAATTAAGCTTGGATTCTTCACAAAGTATATTCATTAAAATGTCTGGTGACCTTTTTGTTTTGAAGAAAATAATACTCCTACCTTTGCTACATTCACATGGTGGATTATCAATTGAGTTTGCAGCAGACTTGCTTACATTGGAAATAGGGCAACACAGTGGCATTTACTATATACAGGTATGTTCTGAGTTTGGTCAGTCACAAGGAATTTTGGGGACATTCTGCAGTCAACCAATACAATCATTAAATGGAATGTCTCCTTTCCAGAAACTAATGCACTTTCCAAAAACCCATAAAGTGAGATCCTTTAACCTAACGGTGCCAAAGAACAAAGGCCCCGAGTCTCGGTTCCCACCAAGCTGTGTGCTATGTAAGAGGGGCAGAGTTGGCTGTTTTATTTGTTGGGGTTTTTTTAATTTAAGTCCTAATCCTTTTTTCAGTGACTATTTTTATTCTCTTGCTTGTACGTGGTGACTGGATTGCCCTGCCAAAAACAGAAAGGTCATGCTTCCCCGCAATGATAAGCTGGAGGAGGCCCATCAACGCTTGTGATTTGCTCCCACAAAGGAGAACCTCAGGTTTGATTTCTGAAAGAGTCAGTTTCTAACCCTGTTCCTTGAGCAGGCGGCCTTGGAAATGTATCAGCTTCTCAACAGTCATTGCCCTCGCCAAGGCTGGACTGAGCCAGCTACTGCTCAGTCGGGCAACTGCTGAGCCACAAGTTACACCCATTATTGCTGCAGATATTGGTGCCAACTCCATGGGTGCTCCAGGACTGGAGCACCCACGGAAAAAAAATTAGTGGGTGCTTAGCATCCACGGGCAACCAAGTCCCTGCTGCCAGTGTCTCCTGCCCACCGCGGACCAGCTGTTCTGCAGTGTGCAGGAGGCACTGGGCGGAAAGGGGGAGGAGCGTGGACGGGGCACACTCGGGGGAGGGGGCAGAACTGGACGGGAAGAGGTGGAGCGGGAGTGGAGCAGGGGCTGGAAGAGGTGGGGCAGGAGTGGGGGCTTGGGGGAAGGGGTGGGGTGAGGGCGGGGCTTGGGGGATAGGGGAAGGGATGGGGGTGGAGTGGGAAGTTGAGCACCCCCAGGGCCGGGAGAAAGACAGCACCTGTGTGACCACCCTTCCTCCATCCTGCACCTGCCTCACTAGGAACATGAGGAGTGCACCATGTAGTCAAGCTGCTGCTGCACTGAGCGAGTCTTACAATCACTGCATACCCAGGCCTCCTCCCAATGGTGCACAGCCCCAGCCTGGAGCTTAAAGAGCCAAAGTACTGAGAGGGAGCCTGGATCCCTGTTCTCCTCCTTGCCTCCCATCACCCAGCCAGGCAAGATTTGCTTCTCTTCCTGACCCCAGCCCCCCAGGGAAATCTGCCAGTAGTCAGGGGTTCACCTGCTCACTCAAAGAGCCAAAGGAGGTCCATGTCCCAACTGACCACTCAACCCATCCCGTTACACACCTGCCCAACTACCCCACAGGCGTAAGAATGGCCATGGGCAGACAATGGCCCATCTACAGTAGCCTGTCTTCCGACAGGGGCCAGTGCAAGATGCCTCAGAGGGAATGAACAGAACATGGCAATTATCAAGTGATCCATCCCCTGTAGTACAGTCCCCAGCTTCTGGTAGTCAGAGGTTAGAGACACCCAGACACCTGCCTGCTGCCATCTTGCCAACTCCAGGGGTTGAAACAAGGATCTCCAGAGCTTAAAAAACCATGAATTTCTACAGTCTGAGCGAAGAATCTAGGATCTGAGAACTGGGGGCTGTAACAGACTCACATCCTCTGCAGATCAGGAACAGAGGGGACACGTAAAACACATTGACCATTGGGTTACAAAGCATTGCCGGGTTAGGAGAGAAAGAATACAGAATGAATGAGTACAGCATTTTGAGGGGATAAGAATATGAAACTGATGGATTTTTGAGATGTGGGAATGAATGTGGAATTGATGAATTTTTGGAGGGAAGCATACAGAATCAGTCGGGTTTTTGGTAGGGAGAGTGTTTACCCAGGGAGCTTCACAGACATTTTAGGCACCCTCATTAGAATGTTAGTAACATATCGTTGCTTCACCTTCTAGTCCTGGACTTCTGTATTTCTCTTTCTAGTAATGTTAAAATCTTGTGGTTTCTTCTCTAACTGAAGTGTGGGTGACTGTAGATTATCCATCTACTGCTCTTTTGCAAATCCAGTCCCAGTAAAATTCTGCATCATAGCCATGTGACTTAATAGCATAGATCAGGTTGTTGTCCATTCAAGATAGCTTTGTTTATTCAGTTTTGTAGCTGCATGTACTTAGTGCAGTACAAGGGTAACAGGGAAACCAGTCACCTTACCTGTGATCAACTGACCACTCAAAGCCAAGCCAATCACTTTGCACCGAAGATGGGATTGGCACCTAATTGGGTAATTTGTTTGTCAGGGCCAGGGCATTGGTTAAAGGCCCTGTTCTATTTGTGTCCCAGCAACAGATACTATAAGAAAAATATTTATCCAGGATCCTCAGTGGAGGTTGCTGGGGCAACGTAAGGGGCTTACAACATCCATAGAAAAGAGGAAGATTATCTGAATGACTGCAGCATAAAAACAGAAATTTCTGCCACCACAAAACTAGGTGACCAATGTATTTGCTGTCTTCCTCATTTTGACACTGAACCACATACAATTCCTTATATTTGTAACCCTTCTGCCAGTCAGAGTCGGCAGCAACAAGGGCCGGGTTCCGTACCTAGGGGTTCCATTCCAATAACACAATGCAAAACCGGCTCGAGCCCCCACCCAGTGACCTGGGACAAATATATATCACCCCCCCTGGGCGCCTCTAAGAGGCAGTACTTCCCCTCTCGCAAGCACAGAGTCTGAGTGTAGAAAAACCTTTTAATGACAGAGAGAAACAATGCAGCATTTTGTTGGGGAAACACCACATATAGGATTTGTAAACCAAACTGTGAGGAACGACCCACCCCAGCAAATTGGCCATGTCCTTTCCCTTTGCTTCTTGAGTCCAGCAACCCCAAAAATCACCCAAAGTCCCAAAAGTCCAACAACCCAAAAGTCCAGACCCAGAGTTCAAAAGTTCATCTGCAGAGTGTTACACCCCCCCAGTCTGGGTAGAAATGGGGAAGGGAGAGGTAAGGGGCACCTTACGTGGCTCGAAGCTGACTGCCCCATCCCTTCGTGGGGCTTCGCTCGGCTCTGCTCCGCCAGCCATCCCATGAGTCACTCCGCTCAGCCGTCCCGCAAGCCGCTCCGGCTGTCCCGCCAACTGCTCCGCTCCGCCAGCAGCTCCGCTCCGTCAGCTGTCCTGCAAGCCGCTCCGGCTGTCCCGCCAACTGCTCCGCTCCACCAGAAACTCCGCTCCACCAGCCGCTCAGCAATATATCTTCCGGCTCCCCCACTACTTAACACAGTGCTCAGTGATTTCAGCTCATAACGATTTCAGCTTTTTTAGTGATTTCAGCTTGGGGGAGCCTTCGTGCTCATTTGCACACTTAGCCCAGAGTTATTCCAACTCAGCAGCCTGTGATTAGACTCCTAAAGAAGTCAAAATTAGCTCTGATATTCCACAGTGGAAAGAGAGAAGGAGATGCAATTGATATTTAGGGCCCTCAGAAGACACCTATGCCACCAGATACAAATACCTGCCCCCACCCTTTCTCAATTCACTGGGTTTTGGAATCCATGTCCCTCGCTTAGCAAGTGCTGCTTGGCTAATGGCGAGTCCCTTCATCATAACAAAAGCCCACTGTCGTTGATTCACATAATCAGGGTAACAACACTTTATTCTTCTTGCCCCAATAACAGAGAAACTGGGGCTCCCACAGCATCCAAAGTGACCATTTGAGCAAGCGGTCCATCATGTTTTGCAGGGTGGGTGTGTCCATGCAAACAAGATTAGCCCCTGACATCCCTTTCCACAACTCACCACCAGATGTCAGGGTAGAGCTCATCCTGACTCTGCTTACATATTGAAAGCCATAAACAGTAATACCATTGGTGGCAGAGTAAGGCGGAAAAGCTGGATAACATATACTCTAATCATCCTAAAATACTCAGAGTTTGAACTGGGGTGACAACACGCTCAGGTGCCCAACCTCCAACACATGCTGATTTTCAGAGAAAGGAATCTCGGCTCTTTCTGAAAATCAGGCTCCTTTAAGGTGTCTCAAATCAGTCACCCAAAAATTGATGCCCCAAAATCCTGTGCTGCTTTTAAATATCTTTCCCTAAAGTTTTCTGGGGAGTATTTTTTTGTATAACCTAGGAATAGTTAAAAGTAAACAAGAAAAATACCTGTGGCACCTTAGAGACTAACAAATTTATTTCAGCTTAAGCTTTCATGGGTTAAGAACCCACTTCATCGGATGCATGGAATGGAACATACAGTAATCAGATATTTATACATTCAGAGAAACATGAAAAGGTGGGAGTGTCTATATCAACGTTAAGAGGCTAATTAATTGAAAGGAACTGTTATCAGTAGAAACTTTTGAAGTGATAATCAACATGGCCCATTACAGACAGTTGACACAAAGGTGTTAAGGGTTTTTTAAGGAGGGGAAATAAATTCAATTAACGTAATGACCGAGCCATCCACAGTCAATATTCAAGCCTAAAGTAATGGTATCTAGTTTGCATATTAATTCCAATTCAGCAGTTTCTCGTTGGAGCCTGTTTTTGAAGTTTTTCTGTTGCAAAATAGCCACTTTTAAATCTGTCATTGAGTGATTAGAGAGGTTGAAGTGTTCACCTACCGGCTTTTGAATGTGATGATTCTTGATGTCTGATTTGTGTCCGTTTATTCTTTTGCGTAGAAACTGTCCAGTTTGGCCAATGTACATGGCAGAGGGGCATTGCTGGCACATGATGGCATATATCACATTGGTAGATGTGCAGGTGAACGAGCCTCTGATGGCCTGGCTGATGTGATTAGGTCCTATGATGGTGTCACTTGAATAGATATGTGGACAGAGTTGACATCGGGCTTTGTTGCAAGGATAGGTTCTTGGGATAGTGTTTTTGTTGTATGGTGTGTGGTTGCTGGTGAGTATTTGCTTCAGGTTGGGGGGCTGTCTGTAAGCGAGGACTGGTCTGTCTCCCAAGATCTGTGAGAGTGAGGGATCATCTTTCAGGATAGGTTGTAGATCTTTGATGATACGCTGGAGAGGTTTTAGTTGGGGGCTGAAGGTGACGGCTAGTGGCATTCTGTTATTTTATTTGTTGGGCCTATCCTGTAGTAGGTGATTTCTGGGTACTCTTCTGGCTCTGTCAATCTGTTTTTTCACTTCAGCAGGAATAGTTGTACAATGCTAATTCTGAGAAACATGCCAAACCAAATACCAGTCTGGTTAGTGTTGTCCTTCACAACGTAGTAGTTGCTCATAGGAATTTGCATAATTTCCACAGACTCCTACAGGTGCTTTACTGACATCATAATCCAGTTACATAATCAGCAACATCCCCCAGGATCAAAAGGTAAGGAAATAATCAACCAGAAATTTCAAAACCAAAATATATCCAATATAGCAGAACAATCTGTACTGTAGCACCCATTTTAACACCATTCCCATCTTACCTCCATTCCAAGACTGACATACACACTATACAAGATTCAGGCCTGGGGTGGGACACCACCTGCATTTCAGGTTATATACAAACAGCACAGCAACATCACCCCCTCACCAATTCTCCTTTGGTTCAGGCTGTACCAAATAGCAAGCGGGAGGCAACTGTGCCAAAACTGGCCCAGTAGCATCATCTAGCCTCTAGTCCCCACAAACTCTACAGTACATTACACTACACAAACTTTCAGAACCGATCAGGAATAGGACACAATAAAAACAAAAACAGCCATTTCCCTTCTTTCTCATAATCTAACTAGCTCCAGGAAAACGCGATGGAACTTCTCAGATCAGCCAGTTATTTCTGCTTTCCAGCACTCTCCAATTTCCCAGTCTCTGACAGGCTGTTTTTCGGCTTTCCCCAGCCAATGCCCTAGTCTCTGTTAGTTACAAGGGGCCACTGGAGGAGGGAAAGGGGGTTGAAGGTTAGGAGAGGAGGAGAGTTGAATTGCATTGACTTCAGTGGGGCCAGGATTTCACTCCCTGTAGCTTGCTTTTCCAATATGGAGGCAGCTGCACCCCGATGAACATCGTGTGTACATCCTAACGGCAGACATCTGTCTGAAGAATCTGAGGAAGTCCATCAGACTGATTCATGTCTGGAGGGTTAACAAGACTGGATCACTTTCTAACAGACATGCTCTGGCCCACACACAAGTCATAGGCCTATGGTCTGTGTTACGCAGGAGGTCCAGGCTAAAGGATCCTAATGGTTCTTTCTGGCCTTAAAACCTGAGTCTATGATCTGTGTGTGGGGGCGGGGAAGGTATTTAATTTATAAGTTCTCTAGGACAGGCACCATCTTTTTGTTATATATTTGTACAGTTCTTAGCACAGTTGGGCTTGGGCCTCTAGATACCACCACAATACAAATAAGTGATAAGATATGCAGGATGCAGAAGATAACAGTGGCTTGCAAACAGGACTAAGCAGCCGAGTCCTGGTTGATTCCTCACCAGGGGTGTCAGAACAGGGGGGGACCAGGAGGCCATAGTCCCATCACTTTTTACCTGCCTTAAGGGCGAGCGATGTGGTGGGGGGAGGGAAAAGAGGAGCAACCAGCAGGCAGGGCTTTGGGGGGAAAGAGGCAAAGTGGGGGTGGGACTATGGGGGAAGAGGCAGAGCAGGGGCGGGGCCTCAGGGTGGTGCACAAGTAGGGCCTCAGGGGGAGGGGCAGAATGGGGGAGGCAGGGCCATGGTTTGGGTGCTGGTGACTCCAGGCCCCACCCCCACCCACCCCACCCCTTCTAGTGAGCTTCCGGCACTCCTGCTCCTTGCCCCACTTAATCCTGCACATCACATTCCAACTATCAGCCTGGGAACTTACATTCATGACACTGCTGGATACTACAAACCATGGATTTAACAGAGACAGAGATTTTATGGCTCATTACAACAATTTGTAACACACCCGACTGCCTGCTAACCTTTAACTGACCCCTACATTTTAGCTGGTCTCCTGCAGCATGTGTGAACGCCTAACAATCTGTCCACCTTGTATTTAGCTTAGACGCTCTGGTCATAGGCGCCGACTTCATGGGTGCTCCAGGGCTGGAGCACCCACGGAAAAAAATTGGTGGGTGCTCTGCACCCACCGGCAACTCCCCGCCATCCCCGGAGCTCGCACCCAACTTACCGGAGCACCGGGCGATGTTCCGGGGCCCCGCCCCCAACGCCGGCGACGTTGCGGTGGCGTCGGGGGCGGGGCCCCGTGACATCATCGGGGGCGGGGCCCCGTGACATCACCGGCGTCGGGGGCGGAGCCCCGTGACATCACCGGCGTCAGGGGTGGAGCCCGGCGTCAGCACCCACCGATGCTGATGGAAGTCAGCGTCGCTGGCTCTGGTTAGCTAACCTTACCGTCTCCCGCCCTGAAGCAGAGCTCTGCGAAGCTCAAAAGCTTGCCCCTTCCACCACCAGAAGTTGGTCCAATAAAAGATATTACCTCACCCACCTTGTCTCTTTCTTAAGGTATTTTTATTAGTGATGATTTTCAAACACGCAGCCTTAACTCCAGTCTTCCACTTCTTCATGTATAAATAACACATTACAAACTTTACACCTGTCTCTCTGGGCAATATCTTAATCCAGGTTGTAGTTTTGAGAGGGCCTGTGAGGAACTGAGTCCGTGCTGCACCATAGCTGGTTTTGTGTTGGCATTTGTTGTCGAGCTCTGTTGAGATCCATCTGGATGTTAAAGTTGCCTTACTTGGTGATTGTTAATTTTAGTGTTGGCACTGAAAAGAAACACACTTGGGCAACCTGAACTCTAGGGTAACCATTTTTTTTCTGTGGGTGTAAATAACATTTTAAATGCCATTTTTCTATTGACATTGAAAAAATCTGATTTCAGCAACTCGGGGAGGAAATAGCGGTTCTTACGGTAAGAAGGGAGTGGGAGTGTGGAAAGGAATGTGGCATTTAAAGGTCACATTTAAAGTTCAATGATCATTTCTTAATAGTTTCTTGTGAACAGAAGGCTGTTCTGTAACTCTTAAAAATTATTTATTCAGATTTTGTGTATTTTACTTGCCCGGCATTATATTCAAAAGGCTGCTTTAATCTGGTTGTAATCCACAGTTTGATCTGCCATTATTCTCACTTTCCCTTCAACTATTGGTTCAAATAATATGAGCATAGGAGCCGACTTCCATCTGCTCCGGTGAGTGCGTGGGGGGGGGGGGGGGGGCCCACAACGTTGGCCGGCGTCGGGGGCGGGGCCCTGCAACGTCACCCGGCGTCCGGGTCAAAGGTAAGTGCTCCGGTCACGGGCGCGGGGCTGTGTGATTTCATGACTACAAAGCAAACTTGAACCAAATACTCTTGGTTCCCAGAATAGCTGATAGTATATAATCTACCAAACAATTTAATTTTTTCCTATTAGTTTTTAACCTTGCTGGTTTTGGCTTCAAAGAAGCATAAGAAATATCAAAGAGTAGAACAGAAAGGGATGTGTTAGTGGTCCTCTCCCCCATCCCTTTGACACTGCACAAGAAACCAAAACACACGACTATTATTAGCTGCCAATGTTACTTAACAATACTTCTGTGATTGCAGGTAAAGCACTGGCCACTGCAATGGAAGCACGCCTATAGAGAGCTTCAGGTCTTGCCAGGAGTTTTCTTCCCTATTCCCATAATCGTCCGCTAATCTGAAAGAGTATATATGGCTCGCACGCAGGAAGCCATCAGTGGATGCCCCCAGGAGTGTGACTGTAGACTGGCCTCTGGCATTTTTAATCTCTGTGTCATCTCAGAGTAGGGCGTGTCTACACTACAAACTTGGGCCAACACAAGTTACATCAGCATAAAGCTGCTGCAGTTGGTATATCGCTCGTGCGTGTGCATACTTGGCTCCTTGCGTCGGTGCTGCATGTATTCCCTAGGAGTCAATGCACAGTATGGTGCACAATAGGTAAGTATCCCAATGTGCATCTTGCCACCATCCAGCGCACTGTCTTTTGGAAAGTTTTGGCAATGCATAGTGGGACAGAAACGAGTAGCACCAGGGTAACTTGGAGCAAGGGGTGAGTATGGCCTGCCGCGGGCGGGGGGGTGGGGCAGGGAAATGAGGAAGGACTTGCTCGGTTGCATGAAACTATGAGTATAAGTCATGGCACTGGCGGTGGTGATTTTAGCTGATATCTCACTCTGGAGGATGACAAAGGCACTGAAAGCACAGCTGCTGCTGGCATCCTGAAGCAACCTGGGCCCGTATGCCACCAGCCCGTTTACTGCAGTGGTGCCTACTGAAGTTATCATAGACTGACATGGGAAAGTGTCCTACTACGGAGTAGGAGGAAGAAATAAGGCACCCATCCCTAGAAACCTTTGGGAGAGGACTGCAGAGTACTTCCCTGAGCATTTCATTGAGATCTCTCCAGAGGATTTAAGGGACACCTCTGTGTATATAAACGAACTACTTGGCACGGACCCCGTTCCTAACTTTACAGGGGACTGGAAACCAGATAACAATTCTACCTCTCTTTGTTGTACTGCTGCCTCTTATAGTACAAGTAAATTAATGAAAAGTCTATGGCTTTTGTTAAATTGGGGGCTGTGATGTTATTGACTATAACTGGGACTGTATAGATCATGGTTGCAACCAAGGTCCTGTAGTGGCACCAAATCTTATATAAAGGGGGTCAAATGAGGTGTCTAAGACCAGGTTATGGTTTGCTGGCTATGATTATTCCATTTATATGTATGTATCAATTTTGTATTTAAAGTTATAAGCATTGGCTGTATACTGTCTGTATTTCAAACCTGTGCTATGATTCTGGGTGACACCCCAGACAGCTTGGCTTCATCTCTGCCTGGCCTGCTTGATGGCCCATTAAGGGCCATCAGCTATACAATTGACCCATTGAAAGAAGGCGGCTACACCTTGTGACTCAGCAAGGTATGCAGGGACATGCCTATGGACCGAACTCTAAGGTTTTTTCTTGCCATGTGCCCCAATGGTTGTCTTTGGAACAAAGAAAGAGAGGCCACATGATGAAAGACGAGCTGCAACTCCTCCATCTTGTCTTCAATCCTGCTTCTTACCTCTGGAGGGACTTTGCTACAAACTGAAGCTCTGAACAAAGGACTGAATGACCCATCCCAGTTGGGGATGCACTACAGAGACTTGATTTGAAACTGCAGCTGATTCCATCATTGAACCGAGAACCTTGCCATTGCTGTATGTAATTGATTCCATTTAACCAATTCTAGCTCTCACTTATACCTTTTTCCTTTTATGAATAAACCTTTAGATTTTAGATTCTAAAGGATTGGCAACAGCGTGATTTGTGGGTAAGATCTGATTTATATATTGACCTGGGTCTGGGACCTGGTACTTTGGGATCAGGAGAACTTTTTATTTTACTGAGGCATTGGTTTTCATAACCATTTGTCCCCATAACGAGTGGCACTGGTGGAGATACTGGGAAACTGGAGTGTCTAAGAGAATTGCTTGTGATTTGTGGTTAGCCAATGGGGTAAAACCAAAGTCTTCTCTGTTTGGCTGGTTTGGTTTGCCTTAGAGGTGGAAAACCCCCAGCCTTGGGCTGTAGCTGCCCTGCTTGAAGCAATTTATCCTGAATTGGCACTCTCAGTTGGTTCCCACCAGAACCAGCATCGTTACAGGGGCACCATCAGTACATCATTAAAATGGGAAATACATTTACACGCTGAGCTGAAGTTCCTTCCCCTGCTTGCTCATGCTCAACTGCCGGGACTGACTGGACAGTGGTGGAATCTCAGACAGTTCCTGGCTCTTGGCATTGCCGTACTCCCCCGCAATTGCATGTCCGCCATCCACCTCTTCCTCCTCCGACTCGCTGTTCATGGCAGGAGTCTGTCTTGAGCTCCTTTGGAGGTATCCATAGTGGTCTGTGGAGTGGTGGCTGGGTCGCCAGCAAATATGGCTTGCAGCTCTTTGTAAAAGCGGCAGGTCTGCGGCTCAGCTTCGGACTGACTGTTGCCCTCCCTTCTCATATGCCTGCCAAAGTTTGTTCATTATTACATGGCATTGCTACTGATCTTTGCCATACCCCTTCTCCTGAATCTCTTGTGCAATCTGCTCACAAATCTCCACATTTCTACAGCTGGTTTATAGCTGTGCCTGCACAGCCTCTTCTCCTCACAGGCCCAGAGATCTAGTATCTCCTGTCTACTCCATGCCAGAGCCGTCTGGAGTGTGTAATTAATATGATCATCTGAGCAGTTGCTCACAACAACAGAGCACTGCTAGGTGCTCTCACCAAGATGGATAACCAGGAAAAGGCATTTCAAAAATTCACAGGGTTTTCAAAGAGGGCTTCCAATCTCTGTGGCCCTTGAGCAGCAGCGTTCACAATTATGACCAGAATGGTCAGCATCGGGCATTGTTGGACAGCTGCTGGAGAACTGGTGGGGTTGACATTGGTAACAGTATTTACACTTGCACTGCGTTGACCTCAGTTCATCAGCTATAGTGCAACATCATTCGGGAAGGTGGTGTTACTGCTGTGATGGGTTCCCCCTTTAAGATGCCACCTAATGCTGCGATACCACTGAGCTCACCTTTTCTGCAGCATGGGCACCCTTTTTACCTGTCTTACTGAACCAGGCTATTAAGCCTCCTCCAGCACACACACAGGCAGGGCCACACCCAACTGCAGAACGACAGACACTCAGATCAGCTCTGGGAAGACTCAACTTAAGGGAAGACTTACTCAGGTGCCTACCTCCCTCAGAGTGCAGACTCAAAGGTATATTATGAAATCCACCTCCTCCCTCAACGTGGAGGAAGGCATGCATGTGACCGGGGTCTCAGTGGGGGCCAGCTGAGGTCACTCAATTTGGGTGAACTGCAAAGACAATGGGTCAGACAAACCCCAAAGCTGGTGGATAATTCAGTACTTAGATTTACCAAGCCAGCATAAAACAGCTTCTTAATTACCTCACTGGTTATTCAGAAGTCAATAACACAGTTCCCTTAAAGTACCCAGCCTCAGGCCTCCATCCAGGTATCCAAGTCAAATATGATGAAGATTTCTGTAAATCTTATTTCATCATATAAGAGAAAAGATTCTACCAATCCCAAAGGATTGGACACATTACCTCCCAGAGTAATGAATATTCCAGATCATACCCAAATAGACGCATACAACCAATTCTTATTAACTAAACTGAAATGTATTTAAAAAAACAAAATAGAGAGAGTATGGTTAAAAGATCAATATACATACAGACGTGAGTTCAATTCTTGAGGTTCAGATACATAGCAGAGATGGTGAACTTTGTAGTTGCAAAGCGTTCTTTCAGACATAGTTCATAGGTTATAGTCCAATGTCCAATATCATATTCAGGGCGGACCAGTCGGCACTGGGATCCCAATCTGGTGGCTTAAGCTTCCCCTGATGAAGCATCAAGCAGAGATGAGATTAACAGGATCAGTACCCAAGGATCTTTTATACAATTTCATGTCTTCTTTGACAAGTTGGAGTCCCTCAGGGAACAAAAGGTAATTAGAATGACGTTGAAGGAAGTCCATCATCGGTACTTAGCTATTGAATTAACATAAGGCAATTTGCTTGTTCCTCCACCATTCACAGATGATTTGTTATACATTTCAAAGAGAGATGAATACAGAGATATCTTACAATTCATTTAAATGCTAGGATGTTCTTTTGATCTCTGAATTATCAGAATACAGTCTAGACAGGGACTCTTGATTACACTGTTGACCCATATATATGTAAATACACAAAAACACAAACGTTATCTCCCCACGTCTTTAAGGGTTGAATGCGAGTCTTTTATTTTGCAGGATGTTTAACCCTTTCTGGCCATGCATCACAGCAGACCCAAAGCAGATGACTAAGCAAATAGAACAAAACACGGAAACTAAGCTTATTTCACTAAAGAAATTGGTTACAAATAGTAATTTATCACCCTAGATATTGTTGCAGGCAGATTACAGAATGTCTTGAAAAGCAGCTGTACTGGTCTGCAACTTGAGACCTCAGGTATTGTTACTCACAAGCTAGATGCCCTTCCACCTTGGACTCACTCCTTCTCCCTCAACTCAGTTCTTGCTTCAGGTATTTTTCAGGGTCTCTTTGGGTGGGGAGGCAGAGGAGAACCACGATGATGTCACTCCCCTGCTTTATATAGCTCTTGTGTATGGCAGGAACCCTTTGTCTTCCAGTGGAAAAACAATGGCATTCCAATAGTGTGTGGGGGGGTATCCAGTACCAGGTGACTTGTACCCATGTCTCTGCAAGGCTGTGACAGCCATTGCTCATAGACTCTCTCGAGCGTCCACAGGAAGACTAAGCTCTTTTACAGTCCATTGTCTTTGCTAATGGGCCATGAGCACTGTCTGGCTTTCTCACTGTTGTACCTGAAGGGCTAGTTGAGGGTAACACCCAAAGTAATCCATTTGAAATACATATACATAGTCAATATTCCTAACTTAAAATACAGAAATGATACAGGCATACAAACTGGATAATCACAGTCAGTAAATCATAACCTTGCCAATGGTATCTTACATGAGACATCTTGCATAAAGTAAATCTCAGTTATGTCATATCCATATCATAAGCATATTTTCATAAAGAATATGGAGTGTAATGTCACAACTGCATTGCCATAATGGGACGCTTACATCAATTGCAGACAAAGTTAAGTGTAGACATATGCACAACTAGGCAGTGACGCTGGAACATTTTTAATAAGTGGGGGAGCTGAAAGCCAGCCCCCTTACCCCTGTCCACCCCTCCAACCCCCAGAGCTGAAACTGGGAGCAAAGCCCGGGACACAAGGTGGCCTCAGAGCCTGGGGTGCAGGGTGGCAGCCAGGACCCCAGGGGTGCTGCAGCACCCCCTGCACCCCTAGTTCCCACACCCATGCAACTAGGTCAATGCAAGGTGGCTTAAGTTGACCTAACTCTGTAGTATGGACCAGGCCTCGGTCTAGTTGATGTGGTGATAAGAACATTGGCTCTCTGGCTACACTAGTGCTCCAACTGTTGGAGTGGTACCAGTGCTGGTGTAATGGTGGGAGAGTTTAAGAAAAAGTTCAGTGTAGACACAGTTCTAGTGAGTGGGCCAAGCCAGAAGGAAAACCAGTGGACAAGGGAGAAAAAGGCATAATAAAGAAAAAACAAAAGGAGAAAAGAAAAAGTAGAACAGAGACAGAAAATCTTGGGAAAAGAGAGATGGTGGCAACCAGGCCAGGGCATTGTGAAGCAGGGAATGCGGAGGCTGATAACTCTCTCTGTCCTGCACCAGTGGGGCAGGGGTTTTATGAGCTTGCCTTGCTGCACCCCACCACCTCTTCCAGGTGTACTCACTATTAAACCTGTGTAGGGACAGGATTTTATAATTGTACTATAAGAATTGATGCAAACCTATGTAAACCTTGATTTCACTCTGCCACCCAACCATTTTGAATAACAGAAAGGAATGACCATCTGAGACTGGATCCTGTTTCCCATATGTATTACAATTAGGACCTGTTATAAAGTTTAGTTAGTAAAAGACAGGATTTTGTATTGTGTCTATGATAAATAAATTAGAGCAATCTTGAGGGCCTGAAGCCCCAATGTGAATTGTTTTAGTTATAAGATTTAGCTTAATTTACAATGTATTCTGCTGAATATAAAATATTGCTGTCTGTATACCTTTAAAGGTTTCTGTACGAGATTGTTTGTGTGAATGAGGAATGCATGCATCAAGAAGGTGTGAAAGCCATCACAAATGTCCAGATGGTCAAGAAAAAGTGAGAGACTTGGAAACACCAGGAGACAATCAGAAAACATCCATTGTATCTGATGCTAAACATATTAGCAGCATTGAGGGCCTCAGAGGTGAGGCAACCACCACCCCGTAGGCAAGACAACAAATAGGAGATAACGATGGGAAGCCCGACAATAACCATCAAATGATAACTGCGGAAAGCCCCAAGATTACCACCACTTAAGGACTAATGATTACAGGATGACACTGCAAAATGCATGGACTCAAATGGGAATTTACAACTATAAAGATGGGGTGTTTTGCCATGAAACTCTGGGTTCAGTCCTGCAAAGCCTTGGAGCATCGGATCGCGACCGACGGAGCCCAGCTCCTCACTCGTGCTCAATCTAACTGGCCATTAGACTGACTTGAGCTACAACAAACTGGTAACTATAAAGACCATCTGCAGGTGTGTGTGTGTATGTCAGGGTTCCCTCCCCACTCTAAACTCTAGGGTAAAGACGTGGGGACCCGCATTCAGAGCCCCTAAGCTTATTTTTACCAGCTTAGGTTAAATCCCCCAAGGTACAAAATTCCCTGCACCCTGAGAAATGCTTCTCGCTGCCACCATCAAGTATCTAACAGGAATCCAGGAAAGGAATCACTTGAACTTCCCTCCCCCACAAAATACCCCCTCAAGCCGTACACCCCCTTTCCTGGGGAAGCTTGAGAACAATCTCCCAACCAACTGGTTACACAGTGATCTAAAAACCCACCCCCTGGGTTTTAACACCATAGAAAACAGTCAGCTTCTTAAAAGAAGGATTTTATTAAAAATAAAGAAGGTAAAATCATCTCTGTAAAATCAGGATGGTAACTATTTCACAGGGCACTATATTTCCAAACTCAGAGAGATTTCCCCCTCTGGACAAAACCTTAAAGTTACAGAAAACCATGAATAACCCTTCCCCCCCCCTCCCCCCGCCCCTTCTAACACAGGGGATACACCAAGCAAAATTAAACGGAAATCTATACGCTATGCTATCTAAACTTACTTCAGAAAAGGGAGGTTTGATTTTCTGTAGGTTCCTTCTGTCTTCCAAGATCACTCTGACCCAGACAAAGACACACACTAAAACCTTCCCCCCTCCCAAAGTTTGAAAGTATCTTGTCCCCTTATTGGTCAGATGCCAGCCAGGTCAGGTGTCAGTCTGGCTACCTGCATTTCTTAACCCTTTACTGGAAAGAGGATTTTATAGCACTGCATCAGACCGTCTCCCCCTTCCCTTCATATTTATGACACGCCCCCCAAATCACCAATAGTGTGAAACACTGGCTGTGATTTCTTCCTGGAGCTCTAAAAGAAAACAAAAGTAATAAGACACATGAATCTCCAAATATACTAATAACTGGATAAAGACTAACAATATTGTCCACATTGCAAGGACGATTTTAACCAGTTGGATCGGGGAAACTTTCATGGGAGAGTGCATCAGCCACTTTGTTAGAAGCTCCTGAAATGTGTTGTATTTCAAAATCAAAATCTTGGAGAGCTAAACTCCATCGAAGGAGTTTTTTGTTATTTCCCTTGGTGGTATTAAGCCACTGTAGTGCAGCATGGTCGGTTTGCAGGTGGAAACGCCGTCCCCAAACGTATGGGCGTAGCTTTTCCAGAGCGTAGACAATGGCGTAACATTCCTTCTCACTGATTGACCAGTGGTTTTCCCTCTCAGACAGCTTCTTGCTGAGAAACACGACAGGATGGAATTCTTGATCTGGTCCTTCCTGCATTAAGACTGCTCCCACACCACGCTCGGGCGCATCTGTGGTTACTAGGAACGGTTTACC
Organism: Chelydra serpentina; assembly: GCA_037349315.1. NCBI lineage: Eukaryota > Metazoa > Chordata > Testudines > Chelydridae > Chelydra > Chelydra serpentina. The sequence goes on from JBAIAC010000004.1 coordinate 113,365,962, forward strand.
AAAGTCCGGGGCCCTTAGCACAGGGTCAGATATGAGTGTTGCTTTAAGCTGGTTAAAGGCCTTCCGACACTCATCAGTCCACTGAACCGCATTTGTCTGGTTCTTTCTGGTTAGGTCAGTTAGAGGGGCGACGATTTGGCTGTAGTGCGGTACAAATCGCCTGTAATATCCGGCCAAGCCTAAGAAAGATTGGACCTGTTTCTTTGACTTTGGGACAGGCCACTTTTGGATAGCCTCCACCTTGGCCTGTAGGGGGTTAATAGTTCCTTGACCCACCTGGTGTCCAAAGTAAGTCACTCTGCTGAGGCCTATTTGACACTTTTTAGCCTTAACAGTTAGTCCTGCCTCTCATATGCGCTCGAAGACCTTCTGGAGATGCTCCAGGTGTTCGGCCCATGAGTCAGAAAATATGGCCACATCGTCAAGATAGGCAACTGCCGATTCTCCCAATCCCGCTAGGAGACTATCTACCAGTTTCTGGAATGTGGCAGGTGCATTCCGCAGCCCGAAAGGGAGTACATTAAATTCATACAGCCCGACATGTGTGATGAAGGCTGACTTTTCCTTGGCGGATTAATCTAGCGGCACCTGCCAGTACCCCTTGGTTAAGTCTAAGGTGGAGATGAACTGGGCACGTCCCAGTTTCTCCAATAGTTCATCTGTGCGAGGCATTGGATAGTTGTCTGGGCAAGTCACAGCATTTAGTGTACGGTAGTCCACGCAAAAGCGTATTTCCCCATCTGGTTTGGGGACTAGAACCACGGGAGAGGCCCATGCACTGCTAGAGGGACGGATTATACCCATCTGTAGCATGTCTTGAACCTCCCGTTCTATAGCAGTTTTGGCGTGAGGAGCCACTCGGTAAGGTCGGGCTCTAATTGGGTGGGCATTACCTGTGTCAATGGAGTGGTATGCCCGTTCGGTTAGTCCTGGGGTGGTTGAGAACATCGGTGCGAATTTAGTGCACAGCTCCTGGATTTGCTGGCGCTGAATACGTCCGAGGGTCATTGAGAGGTTCACCTCTTCCACGCCACCATCATTTTTCCCTTCATAGTAGACACCTACAGGCCACTCAGCGTCTTCTGCTCCCTGGGCAGTAAACTGACAAACCTTCAATTCTCGGGGGAAAAAGGGCTTTAGAGAATTAACATGGTACACTTTAGGCTTGAGAGTTGTGGTGGGGAATGCTATGAGATAGTTCACAGCTCCCAGGCGTTCTTGGACCGTAAATGGCCCTTCCCATGACTCTTCCATTTTATGGGCCCGGAGCGCCTTCAAGACCATGACTTGGTCCCCTACTTTAAAGGAACGCTCTCTGGCATGTTTATCATACCAGGCCTTTTGCTCTTCCTGAGCCCCTTTTAGGTTTTCTCTAGGAAGGGCTAAAGAGTCTCGGAGGGTGTTTTGTAGGTTGCTTACAAAGTCCAGAATGTTAGTTCCCGAAGAAGGCGTAAACCCCTCCCATTGCTGTTTCACCAGCTGTAATGGCCCTTTAACCTCGCGGCCATACACAAGTTCAAATGGTGAAAACCCTAAACTGGGATGTGGTACAGCCCTGTAGGCAAAGAGCAACTGCTGTAACACTAGGTCCCAATCGTTGGAGTGCTGGTTTACGAATTTATGTATCATGGCTCCCAAAGTTCCATTAAACTTCTCCACCAGACCATTCGTTTGATGGTGGTAAGGGGTGGCAACCAAGTGGTTCACCCCATGAGCTTCCCACAGGCTTTTCATGCTCCCTGCCAGGAAAATAGTTCCCGAATCAGTAAGGATGTCGGCGGGCCAACCTACCCTGGTAAAAATCTCTGTTAATGCCTGGCATACACTTTTAGCCCGGGTGTTGCTCAGAGCTACTGCTTCTGGCCATTGGGTGGCAAAATCCATGAAAGTCAGTATGTACTGCTTTCCTCTGGGTGTCTTTTTCGGAAAAGGACCCAGAATATCTACAGCTACCCGCTGAAATGGAACTTCAATTATGGGGAGTGGCTGGAGAGGGGCTTTGACCTCGTCTTGGGGTTTTCCCACTCTTTGGCACACCTCACAAGACCGGATATAGGTAGAAACATCCTTGCCCATTCCCTCCCAGTGGAATGACCTCCCCAAACGGTCTTTGGTTCTGTTCACCCCAGCATGACCACTAGGATGATCATGGGCTAAGCTCAAGAGCTTTAGCCGGTACTTAGTCGGAACCACCAACTGTCTCTGAGGACGCCAGTCTTCCTGGTGTCCACCAGAAAGAGTCTCCTTATATAGAAGTCCTTTTTCTATAACAAACCGGGATCGATTAGAAGAGCTGAGAGGCAGTGGGGTGCTCCGTCCCACTGTCCAAGCTCGCTGTAGGCTTTCATCTGCTTCCTGCTCGGCTTGGAACTGTTCCCTAGATGCTGGAGACATCAGTTCCTCACTGGGTTGTGGACCTGGGCTGGGTCCCTCTGGAAGCGATGTAGGTGATGGGGTTGTTTCCGTTGACTGTGAACCGCTCTCCGCTGGTGCACAATGTGGTAATTCAGGCTCTGGCTGAGCCTCTTGTATGGAGTTATCGGCTGCTGCTGCCATTGCAGGCTCGGTGGTGCCCTCTGGTGTTGGCACGGTAGATGGGGTTGCAAGCGCTGGACTCAGTGCTGGCAATGGTTCTGGTGCTGGTTGCTTTGTCAGTTCCGGTTCCGAGACTGGCTTTGGTTGGGGTTCTGCAACTGGATCCACGACGGCTGTTGCAGTCGTTGGCAGGGTGTCCGGTTCCACCACCTCTATCTGGGTCTCTGGTAGTACAGATGGGGTTCTGGTGGAAGTCTCAGGAACAGAGCTAGGTGTGACAGCTTGCTTAGCCTGGCTGCGGGTGACCATTCCCACCCTCTTGGCTAGCTTCACACAATTTGTCAAGTCTTCCCCCACCAACATGGGAATGGGATAATCATCATAGACTGCAAAAGTCCAATTTCCTGACCAGCCCTTGTATTGGACAGGCAACACGGCTGTAGGTAAATCAAAAGATTTGGACTTGAAGGGTTAAATCGTCACTTGCGCCTCTGGGTTGATTAAGCTGGTGTCCACTAAGGATTTGTGGATAGCCGACACTTGTGCTCCAGTGTCCCTCCACGCTGTAACCTTCTTTCCGCCCACACTCACCGTTTCCCTTCGTTCCAAGGGTATCTGGGAGGCATCTGGGCCTGAGGACCTTTGGTGTGACCCCGGTGCAATGAACTGTATTCTGTTGGGGTTCTTGGGGCAGTTGGCCTTCACATGCCCCAATTCGTTACATTTGAAACATCGCCCAGCTGACTGGTCAGTGGGGCGAGGTGGGTTGCTGGAGAATGGGGTGGTGGGGCAATAAGGGGTCTGGGTTTTTCCTTGTGGGGCCTTGGGCTGCTCCTGGTGAGGGGGTGTGGTCTCGGGTTTTCCTTTCTGGTATCTCCCCAAACTATGACCAGGGTTGTTCCTCTCTGCTTCCTGCACCCCTTGTGTGCCAAATTTCCTTGCCCCTCTGCTGATCTGGGACTGTTCGTATTGATCAGCATAAGCAGCAAGGCTGTCTGCTGAGTCCATTGTCTTATCCCATAAACACTGTCTTATATCATCCTTGGACATATTCAGGAATTGTTCCTGAGCCATCAAATCACACACTCCTTCAAAGCTAGTAACATTCCTTTCCTTGACCCATTTTTTTAACAGCTCCTTTATCTGGTTTACATAAGCTACATTACTTAGTCCAGGCCCTCGGATAAGGGTTCGAAATTTTACTCGGTAAGTTTCAGGTGTAACTTGAAATTGTTTTAAAACCAAATCCTTGAATTTCTCATAGTCAGAAGCCTCATCAAGAGGCATGTCATTGAATATGTCCAGAGCACTTCCAGTCAACTTTGCTACCAATATGGTCATTTTGTGAGCATCAGGAATGGTATGGAGATTGCATAGTCTCTCAAAGGTGAGAACATATTCCGCAATATCATGAGATTCATCATACGGTGGACATAGTCGCTCCCATTTGTGGGTTGTTGGGGAAGGATTATTAGTGTTATCCGGTAGATTCTGCTCCGCCCTGGTCTTCTCCATCTCCAGGGCATGCTTCCTCTCTCTTTCTTTCTCCTCCATAGCATGCTTCCTCTCCTCCTCAGCATACTTCCTCTCTCTTTCTTTCTCCTCCTCAGCATGCTTCCTCTCTTCCTCAGCATGCTTCCTCTCTTCCTCAGCATGCTTCCTCTCTCTTTCTTTCTCTTCCATCTCCATCTGTTTAAGTTGTAGCAGTCTTGCATGTTTCTTCTCCTCCTCCTCATCAGCTTGTAGCCGGGCTACCTCAAGTTTAATAGCTGCTTCACTGGCAGTCATATTAGCCTTTCTGTTTTTAATTTGTCTTAACCCGATAGAGTTAGAAAAGAAAAAAAAACTTGCTTGGGTATTCCCTGTAGGGGTTAACTACCTGCTTTCATATGTAGATACTCTAGCTCCCAGCAGCTTAACCCCTCCCCCCTCCCTGCTTCCAGCAGCTACAGGGAAGAGTCAGAGAGAAGAAAAAAAAATTCTAAAGTCCCTGTGTCTGGTTCAAAAAAAATCTCTGGTTCAATATATCCCACCGCTCTGCCACCATGTCAGGGTTCCCTCCCCACTCTAAACTCTAGGGTAAAGATGTGGGGACCCGCATTCAGAGCCCCTAAGCTTATTTTTACCAGCTTAGGTTAAATCCCCCAAGGTACAAAATTCCCTGCACCCTGAGAAATGCTTCTCGCTGCCACCATCAAGTATCTAACAGGAATCCAGGAAAGGAATCACTTGAACTTCCCTCCCCCACAAAATACCCCCTCAAGCCGTACACCCCCTTTCCTGGGGAAGCTTGAGAACAATCTCCCAACCAATTGGTTACACAGTGATCTAAAAACCCACCCCCTGGGTTTTAACACCATAGAAAACAGTCAGCTTCTTAAAAGAAGGATTTTATTAAAAATAAAGAAGGTAAAATCATCTCTGTAAAATCAGGATGGTAACTATTTCACAGGGCACTATATTTCCAAACTCAGAGAGATTTCCCCCTCTGGACAAAACCTTAAAGTTACAGAAAACCATGAATAACACCCCCCCCCCCCCCGCCCCTTCTAACACAGGGGATACACCAAGCAAAACTGAATGGAAATCTATGCTATGCTATCTAAACTTACTTCAGAAAAGGGAGGTTTGATTTTCTGTAGGTTCCTTCTGTCTTCCAAGCTCACTCTGACCCAGACAAAGACACACACAAAAACCTTCCCCCCCCCAAAGTTTGAAAGTATCTTGTCCCCTTATTGGTCAGATGCCAGCCAGGTCAGGTGTCAGTCTGGCTACCTGCATTTCTTAACCCTTTACTGGAAAGAGGATTTTATAGCACTGCATCAGACCGTCTCCCCCTTCCCTTCATATTTATGACAGTGTAGCATACGCTAACTGTTGTATTCTCAATAAATATGCATATTTGCCTTCTCTCTTATAAAAGATCCCGTGTGCTTTGTATAGCATAACACCTGCACTCTGGGTTATATTAGCAGCATGAATCTGGCCAGCTTTTCTGTTTGAGTAGTTTATGGACATCGTTCGCATTTTAGACAATGTAGTGGTTAGAAAATTATATATGACAGAGTTTATTCTGCCATGCACACATATAGGATTATCAACAAGAGGGATCAAGTCTCCCATTAACAGTTGGGGGGGTGTGGGTGGGATTTACCTCTGTTAGAGCTGGGGAAATTGATATTAGTACCAAAACGGAAGGTAGGAGGAAGCATCATTTACACAAATTACTATATGTGAGTGCAGCTCTAGGGAATCTATCAGTACAGTATCTAGTTGCCGAATATAAACGTTAAAAATTGTATTGCACAGAGCCCATAAAAAAACCTATTCTGAACCACTCCTTATTTTAAGGATAGTTGTTTTTAAATGGCTAGGTCTTCCACCAAATGTGCTCAGATATCCTGGCAATGGGAGAGGCATGAGAACCTAAATACACCAGTAAGAAGTTCCACAGTTGCAGTTCCTTTGTCATTCTGGTCTCCGTCTCTTTTAGCATTCCTATTGAGACTCACATCAAGTGGCCTCAGATGGAGACTACAGTTTCCATATTAAAGCCATATTTAGGCACCTAAATAAGTGGCCTAATTTTCAGACATTTGAGCCATTTAGGTGTCTTAATATGGATTTAAGTGCCTAGTTTTTGGCACCCAAGATTGCAAGTTTGGTAGTGGTTTCCAAGAGAGCTTAGGATCTAGCCCAACTGATGCCTTAAAAAAAGGTTTGGTAGCACCAGGACTATTTCCAGTCTTCAATGTAGTAAAGGGAGGGATCTCATAAAGTTAGTTCAATGATGCACCATCGCTCTAGTAAGAATTAGTTTATTCAAATGAAATTAATGTGGATAACCAAAAGTTCTTATAAATCAAAGCGTCTAGGGACAGGGGCCTGTATTTTTTTTTTTTTTTTTTTTTTTTTTACACTCAGAGCTTATCCTCTCTGCTAACTTAATAGATTCAACACTAATTTTTCTACCAAGATAACTTCTTGCTGAAGTCAAACCTCAGGTGTCATATTTGACCTTTGGATAACCATAGATTTCATCAAATTCACAGAATTGACATTCTACTGACTATAATGAAACCCTTTAAGATAATCTAATCTCTCTCTACAGCACTGATACAAACATTGTTTTGTTCTGTACCTTCCTGAGCTAGAAGATGAAAAATGCAGTTTTAAAGTAGTTATATGTAAAATAGTAACTTCCATCAAAGGAAATATGTATTTAAAATATCTATTATACTGCATACTCTTTTAAAAGAGCTAAAGGGAAGGTCAGAATACAAAGCTAGACAGTGGAATTTTTGCAGTGATCCAACATATTCTGTTCAGTTTGGGTTATCTTTTCACTGGAAAAATTATGTAAAACCTGAGAGGATGTGACATAGGGCAACAAGAATGCGTTCTAAGGAAAAACTGCAAAAAGGGCAGGACTTACCTTTTCTTTAAATATTTTATTTAGTTTTCAGTTCTGGGTGCAAGCAAGCCCAAAAGAGCAAAAGAAAAAGAAATAGAACAAAAAAATGCAGTCAAACAGGAGAATTAGGAAATGAGACAGAAAGACTGTGATAAATCTTCCACAGCGCCTCACAGCAGGCTATGGAAGGAAAGCCTTCCACCAGCCCATCACAAGAGAGGGATCCGACTAAGCAATGACTGGAAATCATTGATGTACAGTCTCAACCTTGAGTATGTTTTTCAGAATAAAGCAATGCCAGAACTGTGGGCACATCTCTGGCAGGCAGGCCTCAGAGAAGGAACCATTTATGCTTGCAATAAATTATACAGATACATTCACCCTCTCTGAGCCCGTGATGGAATGTGAGGGGGGAAAAGATGGTATGCAACAACAAAAAGATGTGGATTGCATGCTTCAACATTCCACTCTGACCTCCCTTTTCAATTATGTCCCCTTTTATCAATCAGCAACCCACCTGCACTCCCTTCTGTCCTCTTCCCAGGCCACTTCTAGCTAGCTACAGGAAATGCTGGTAATCACATATACCAGAAAATGTTTTATTTTTCTTTTCTACTCTACTGTAAGCCCCTGGTGCTGACCCACTCCTTTGGCTTTGCACAGGTGGATGAACTGAGAAGCTAAAGTTGTTTCCTAACACCAAATGACTTCTACACTGTCTATTATTTCATATTTGTGCAGGGGCTTTGGCGCCCCCTGGAAGGCTCCTCCAAGCCCTGCGGCATTCATTCCACTGCAGCCTGCTGGGAGGAAGCCATGCTGAGCTAGCCAATGACCTGGGGATTCAGGGGGTTAATTGTCAGCCACAATTCAGAGGTTCTGCCAACAGAGAGCTAATTAAATGCAGCTGAGCCTATTTAGGCTTTCAATCCCTTAAAAGAAAGGTGTTGCTCTCTAAGGAAAGATCATGTTGAACCAGAGCAGGTTGCTCAGGGAAAGAGAGAAGCTATACTGCACAGTGTTAGTGAGCTTCGTAAAAAAATACAACTAGTAAAGCTGCATGGAAGGAAATGCAGGTAGAGACTTGGCAGGCTATTAAATCTGAACTTCTGCAGCTGATCCTTATGCAGAGAAAGGGCGTGTTTCAAACTTGAGCCTCTCGTGAACTTCTCGCTCCTTGTGCCACTCTGGCTCTGACCCACATCTGGGCTGCCTGGGATCTAAAATAGCACTTAGTTTCTGTTTGGTAGCATCCATAATAATGGACCATTAGGGAGTTTGTCTCCAGGTCTTTTTCTATAGGATCACTCATATTGATTTTGAATAGAGCAGGGGCGGCCAATTTGAGCCTGAGAAGGAGCAAGAATTTACCAATGTACATTGCTAAAGAGCCACAGTAATACATCAGCATTTCCCCATCAGCTCCCCCATCCCAACGCCTCCCACCCACCGGCAGCCTCACCAATCAGTGCCTCACTCTCCCTCCCCGCACCTCAGGATCAGCTGTTTCGTAGCGTGCAGGAGGCTCGGGGTGAGGGGGGGATGAGAGGTGAAGGAGCGAGGGCATGGAAGGCTCAGGGGAGGGGGCAGGAAGGGGTGGAGTGGGGGCAGGGTCTGTGGCAAAGCCAGGGGTTGAGCAGTGAGCAACCCCCGGCACATTGGAAAGTTGGCACCTGTACCTCCTATACAAGATGCCTATATTAACTTCTGTAGAGCCGCATGTGGCTCTGGAGCCACAGGCTGGCCACCCCTGGAATACAGTTATAGTCATTGTATAGTCTGTCCATATGATATGAGAATAATCTCTGTTTCCTGTAGATTTTTCAATGTCATTTCTGGATCTCTTGGACAAACAAAATGTATCTAAACAACTAAAGGATGAGAATTGCATATCCCTTGCAAAGAGAAGCCAGAGGAGATGAACAAAAACTTTGAAACGCTCTAAAAGCTCTGTCATAACTGAATTATTTTTTCTTTTCAAAAAGAAAAATTGGTGGTAGTGATGGATTTGGGGAGCAAAGGGAAGGTTATTAAAGAAAATGTAGACAATGATATTGAAAGTTGTTATATTGAACTTGGGGCCTCAGGAGCTAAACTGGACATTATAGTTCCCATGGTCTGTACATAGCCAGCTACCAGTATTTCTAATGATTAAATCCCCTATCATCACAGACATTGTCTCTTAACCATATTAATCTCTTGGAGTGACTACCTTGGGGCATTGGAATGATTGCCTTCCCTCAACTCTATCGGAAGATGGATCCATCTAAGGGTGTGTTTGTCCCTCCATTTCACCCTAGTCCCCTCCTCACAAGAGACCAGATTTCCTCAATTGGAGAATTAGGGCAGCCAGTTCTGATTTAGACCCTCATTCCTCTATGCTTATGCAATCTCTATAAAGAATTCCTTCTCCCATTCATCAAAGGTTATACTTGGGCTCTGAGGGCCCAAGTACACTAAAAATGGGTACCCACCATCCTGATTAATCAGTCTCTAATCTCTTACCTCCAGTAAGATTAGGGCTTTTATTCTGTGATTGGGTGGTGGGTTGATTTAGGTTTGCTCTTTAAGAAAGAAACTAAAGTTTATTTTACAGTTGTTGATTTAGTCCACTGAGCAACCTACCTCCCCTGAGGGCTGGACTCTCATTCAATCCAAGCTCCCCTGCACGTGCCTCATTCTGTAGAAGGATTTAATAGATTACAAGACCAGAAAGGACCATTGTGATCATCTAGTCTGACCTGCTGCATAACACAGGCCACAGAACTTCCCTGAACTAATTTCTGCTTGAATTAGAGCATATCTTCTAGATAAACATCCAATCTTGATATAAAAATTGTGAGTGACAGAATCCACCACAACCCTTGGTAATTTGCTCCAATGGTTAGTTACCTTCACGGTTAAAAATTTACACCTTATTTCCAGTTTGAATTTATCTAGCTTCAATATTCTGCCATTGGATCTTGTTAGACCATTAGCTGCTAGACTGAAAAGTCTATTATCAAATATTTCTACCTCATGTAGGTACTTACAGACTTAGCCCTTCCCAACTGCTCAGTTACATTCATTCAAATATCACATAAGACAGTCACAGCAGGGCTTACTAGGACTCACTTCAAATATTCAAATTTAAAAGATTTCAGAGAGATTAGTTCAGAATGTTTCGTTTTATTACTTTCAGAGACACTAGGTAAGAGTTTAGTTTTATGAACTTCAAATAACTAAATTAATGATTCGATTTATTTTGTGCCTCAAAGAACCCCAGCTTTAATACATGGATAAAGTGAGTAAAATGTGGATTCTAATGCATCTGAAATGATGCGTCCTATTTATTATTGTGGGAGAAAATAGTAACAAAAGATTAGGTCTTAACTCAGCACCAAACATATAAAGTCAGTCCAACCTAGCCTGGTCTTACAGGGACAGGAGACGTGCTGCAAATAATCTAATGAGTTTCAGCTGCAGCCTACAAAAATGTCTCACTACTTCCGCAGAAAGCCAGAACAGTCAATAGAAGATGGATGGGCTAGATCCTGAACTGGTGTAAGTGATATAACTCCATATCAGATCGGGATCTCACTACACATGTATTGCATTGAACATTGTCCCAGATAGAACAAACACACATACATGCACTTTTAGGGGCTTGATTACAGTGCCAATGTTTAATTAAATAAGAACCACAGAATAATGCTAACATTGCAGTTTTCTTCCAGAGAAAAGCTGAACTTGCTAGAAATGCTTTTCAGCTTATGAATACCCACTGTTACTGGAGGAAAGTGCTTTTTTACATTTCTTTCCTGTGGAGGATGTGGCTAATCTCATTATGTAACAAATTTTATCAAGAACTCTGCATCATTACATTCCTATACACGTGAGTCAGATTCAAAGTCCCTGTGATGCTCTTACAGGGTTGAATGAGTTTAGTATCAATTCTGTGTGTGTAGCTTGTGCATCACCATAATGTGGCACATCACTCTGCAGCTGAGTAATACAAGGTGAGACTGGTTGCTCAGAGTGTTTTGGGGTCAGCTCCACATTTTGTGTTGGCCCATTTCTGGAGTTCACATTCTTTCAGCTTCTTAATGTGTTCTTTGAATGTTAGTGTTCGCTCTACTGTGACTCCAAGGTAGACCGGATGTTCATAGTGCTCAAGGGTTGTACCATCCTACAATATCTGGAGTTTTCACTTGGCCTGGTGGTGTTTCAGTTGGAAGGCACAAACTTGTGCTTTGCCAGGGTTGGTTTTCAGGAACCATGTGCGGTAGTATTTTCCAAGTATGTTCAGGGAGCCAGTTAAAACATGTTCGGTGTCCTCAAATCTTTCTGATTAGGTGACAATACAAATATCATCTGAATAAATTAATCTTTGCATCTTGGGAAATTCTGGTTGATCATTTGAGTAGCCATTAAATAACAAGGATGATAGCATTGAATTTTGGGGCAATCCATCCCATTGAGTACATCATCAACTTTCTTGACTGTCCATCTTGACAAAGAAATGTTGATTCTCGAGCAAGGAGATGACCTGGGCCATCTCGCCATTTCTCAAAATTATTGCCAATTTCAATAGAAATGCATGATGGTTCACAGTATCGTAAGCAGCCGATAGATCAACAAACACAGACCTTATAATATTGCAAGTTTCGTATTCAACTCCATATTGACATATTGAGTTAGGTTTGCAACTTTGCCACAACATGACTATCCTAGGTAGAAACCAGGTTGGATCATCAGTCAGCTGTCCTTCCACTATTGGTGCTATTCTACCCATTATCATCTGTTCTTATAGCTTATAGGTTGAGCAGAGTAAGGATATTGGGTGGTAACTCTTTGCCAAGGTAGGGTCTTTATGTGATTTGAGTAGTGTAACCACTTTGGGAAGTCCCCACAGCCTGGATATCTGCATTGTGTCCATACAAGAATTGAAGAAGTCAATCAGCCACTTCTATGCTCTTGTCCCAAAATGTAGTAATAATTTATTACCTATACCATTGGGCCCAGTTTCCCACATTTCAGGGTTTTCATGGCTATTGTCAGTTCATCAAAGTTGAGTTACTCATTGTGAATTTTGCTGTCTCTAAGGAGTGACCAAAGTTCCTGCTTGACTTGTTTCATTCTGCACTTTGTTTTGTGGGGTGGTTTACCATTTAGAATGAATTGGTGTGCAGTTTGGTTGGGGAGACTGCAGCAATGCGCTTTATAGTGGTAATTTTCTAGGCAGTACTAATTCTTGTACACACAATGGAAGTGAGCAGCCAAAGTTCAAAAATTAGAGAAGTGCTCAAAAGATTGGGCCACAATGAGATTGCTTTTTAAAATCTCATGATTTATTCACATATATGTCTGTCTCACGGTTTTTGAACTTTGGGGATTTGCATTACTGGTAATGGAACCTAGTTTTAACCAGAACTAAACAGAGACTATCACTTCTAAATGTTTAAGAGACATAGTTCATCTGCTACATAGTTAAAATCATCACTAGATGGTGGCATTGTACCACCCAAATAATTTACTGTTTTTCATTTTAAATGGTATTTGCTCTAAAAATATAGTTTAGTTTGTCACTTTCTTCAACTGATTTTTTGGGTTGTGCAATTTTTTTTCATCTTTGTCATTTTTGACATATTTCAAAGAATAAACCCCCCCCCCCCAAAGTTAAGTTTCTAAAATCTATATTTAAGCCCTTGAATTAATGACCCGACTTTCAAAAGCACTGAACACCCAAACTTTTACTTCAGTGGGAGCTGTTGGATGCTCAGCACTCTTGAAAACCAAGCCACTCACTAAGTTATAGACTTAGGAGTCTAAGTCTTTAGAAAATCTTGATCTTGTTGTTTTTGTGAATTGACCTATGATCTATTCTTTTTAGTTTCTAAGAAAAATGAAGTCATACCTACTTTGGAAACATGGGGATCAGAGCCAAAGATCTAGCAGAACCAGATGTTATGACCCATAACAGAGAGTACACAGATGGTAGGGGGGGGGACATATGGCATACACATTCTTCCCTAGTCTGATGCTCAGCATCAAGATAGCGGTTTGGCTATTTTCATTATTTGTTTCTGGATCCAGTCAGTGTGGGAGTTTGCTGCCGGCGCCGCTTTAATGTTTCTTTTTCTTTTTTTTAAGGAATGCATAGACCCCTTTTCTTTCTGCTGCTTTTGTCTGGCCTTCCTATCCACCCAAAGAAGGATCTACCTACTCACATAATTTAAGGGGGAATTTCACATTTTTGGGAAAGGTTCTTTCCAAAACCTCCAGGGATGTATTTTTCCAGTTAACTCTTTTATACGGAAGATGAAATTACATCACTTTTACACAGTCTCACCAAATGAGAAGAGATCTAGTAATTATGTTAAGAATTTTTTAAAAAACAAACATTTTTTTGCCAAGCCCAAATACTTGATATTGGATTGCTGCAAGAGACACACCCTTATGCTTCAAGAAGCACATTGAAAAGAACCATGTACATCATGTCACACTCACTTGTTGTAGTCTATAGATTTTAAAAAACAAGGGACATGGCCATTCAGAATTGTACACATGAAGAGAGTGAAAATCCACTTTAACAGGTAAAAATTGGGTATGGCTTTTCCACCCAAAACGAATTCACATCTTTTCACATTATAATCCAAATGAGAAAAAGGAAGGAAGATGAGATCTCCAAAGGAGACAACAGCCATGCAGCCTGGAGGAGAGAGGACACACTATGTGGCTGCATTATCCTGTGTTCTACACATTGGAAGGGGAGCACCCCATGGCACACAGCTTTGTTGAGATGATGGAAAAGGGAGAGCTTATGCTTTGGCACAGGCCTGCCAATAAGAAAAAAGACAAACTGAAAAATAATCAAGACTGTTTTAAAATTCCCCCTATGACAGAGCCACCAGGCTTGATACCTTTCTCCAGTCTTACCTCCCCTAAAAATACCTGAATCCTAATAGCCACAGCTATTGTCAAACAGAATGTTAATTCTACTAGTCCTCAAGAACCAGACATTAGCTCCAAAAAGAAATCAATCTTTGTCTATATGGTCAATCAGTAGTTATCTGCCCTGCTGGACCCAGCAAATCTACTCAGGAATCTCTCGACTCTAGAAGATTCAATATGGGATCCATTTCTAGACAGAGTTGGGGACACAATTAAATAGCCACTTTGTCATTGTTTGACTGTATTACTACTTAGTTCTGTTTTAGTGATCAGTATTCAGTTTGTCCCTACACTTCCATCAATACCTCAGCAATGAATACTGTATCTGCAGATGGCATGCATGCATATCAATGTATATGTTGGCAGCAGATGAATGCAGAGTGTGGAAAAAAGGGGAAAAGCCTGCGGGGGAGGGGTGTGTGTTACTGGCATTGTGTTGATTTATCACTGTATGTATAATATGTATCTAATGTGGTACCTGTGCGACAAAATCTGACAGGCACTTACCCTGGTGTGCAGGAATGGGGACTGTACAATGTGTCTCCTCTTTTGTGTACCCTGCACAGAGCCCGGTCAGAATTACAGTGCCTGTGCTCTGGGACCTACATTACACTGAAAGGGTAGGAGGTAGGTGGAGTCAAATCCTCAACCTCTTTCTGCATGGCCCACAGAGTAAGGTAGGGTGACCAGATGTCCCGATTTTATAGGGACAGTCCTGATTTTTGGGTCTTTTTCTAATATAGACTTCTATTACCCCCCACCCCCCTGTCCCAATTTTTCACATTTGCTGTCTGGTCACCCTAGAGTAAGGGGAAACTTGTGATGGAGTAAAGCAATGGTGCATTCCACCTGCACTGAGGAGCTCCCCCTGGGGCAGCACAGCTTGGTCCACACCACCCCTAGTACTGGGCTGTGCCTTATATGTACCATTTAGCCCTGGGTGAATTAATGCAATCAAATCAATAAAATCCCTACATTAAAAATGCAGTGTTATCTTACAAAATATGTTCAGGCACACCGTAGTCATTGACAGGATGTGAATTGACACTAGGCCAGAGTGTGGGGGAAGGAGAATGGGGAAAAAAAGTAAGAATGAAAAATCCCCTAAACAGAGCCAACCACATTCAGGCACCAGGATGGAGAACAGAATTTAGAGAACTGAAGTGATGTTAAAAATATCCAATCAAACAGATCTCAGAACAAACAGGATGGTAAGAAAGGAGAAAGCCTGGAATGCAGGATAAATGGTGAAGGTGACAAAGCCAATAAAAGGTATATTCTTCCCACACTCCTCACCAAGTGCACAAGGACAAAACAAAAGCAGGGACAGTTAATACCAGTTCTGTATAGTTCTGGTGCCCAAGGCCTAAATTAAAATAAAAAAATAATAATATATGGAGATATGCCTATCTCATAGAACTGGAAGGACCTTGAAAGGTCATCAAGTCCAGTCCCCTGCCTTCACTAGCAGGACCAAGTACTGTCCTGACAGATTTTTGCCCCAGATCCCTAAATGGCCCCCTCAAGGATTGAACTCACAACCCTGGGTTTAGCAGGCCAATGCTCAAACCACTATGCTATCCCTCCCCCCTAGAATTCCTAGAAGTGTCCCAATAACTTTGGATGCCCAACTTGAATTACCTAGTAGATAATTTTCTTACACACATCAGAAAAAATGCTAATGTACTACGTGTAATAGAAACAAAGAGGGAAGGTCTGAAGTCAACCAGTGCCCACTGCCGAGCAACCATAGAAAATTGGAGCACTGAATATTTATGAGTAGGTGGGATTATCCCATGTAACCAAAGTTATGTAAAAATTAACAAGCAATGTTCTTGCTAATGTGCCTTTGGGAGAATTCTCTCCCCACCATCCCAAATTCAGTGATCAGTTTAATCCTGTGTATGTGCACACACACAAAATTCCACAATTAGGAATCTTATTCCATTTAGACCCTGAGATGTAATGGATGTACAGGTAATTATCCATTTTTCCCACTGAATTCTAGTGATCTGGATTCCACTTCTAAGGCAGAGAATTCCAAATGTTGATTACCCTGTGAAGAACAAAAAGCCCTTCCATCTAGTTAACCTGCCTTCAAACAGTCCCATGTGTTTTCATTGTAGGCATAAATACAATATTAAGCGAAAGTTGCTATCAGTTTTATGATTAACAAAGACTAATCAATGTTGCCATCTGCATGGGCTAAATTTTTTTCTTCAGACCCTAGCATACTTCCAGAAACAATGTTCTAGCTAGTTAAATTATTTTCCTCTCTAAAGACAGATGTGCAGATTAGCTAATTGAATCTCTGATGTAGATTTTTGTATGTGTTGCTTTCACTGTACTGTGCAAAGATAATCTTTCTGTGGTTTTCAAGCAAAACCAGAATAACGTAATGCCAGGAAACAAGATGCTAGAAATTAAGAGTTAAGACTGTTACCAAAAATTCCCGAGAAAAATAAAGAATGAATTTAGCTTCAAAATAAGTTCCCCCAACAAGAAGAGTAAACTACTTTCCCTTTGTCATTCTACCCTCAGATGATTAGCTGAGATTTAACTGTGATAATTTAACTTCCCCCCCACACACACACACCCATTTCTACGTGTAAAGACTTTAGAAAGGGTTTAAAACCTGCAGTTTCTCTTTTATATTAATAATGCTGGTATATCTCATCCTGAATTTGGTTGATTTACCAGTTCAGTAGGAATAGTTAATCTTTGATTTAACATCTCTATGGAAATTGTTCCCAAATTTTAGAAGTGGAGAAGTTTTGTAGTAACATATTCATAGGCTTGGAAGGATTCTGTTTTAATCAATAAATGTCAAGAAACCTTGATTTTGCCATACACACATAAACTGACAAAAAATATTTTGACTGATAATCAAAATTTACAAATAGGCTGAGCAAGAAAAATGCTGCTTCAGGACTTTTTAGAGTTTGATTTAAGAATATTCCCTTGTATATTTTGACATGTAATGGTAACAATTTGTGTTTTAAAGTTTTAACTTTTTGAATCTTAACGTCTATCGTCATTAAATTATTACCTGACCCTCCATAATTTCCCACAACTGTGAACATTTAAATTGATAAAAATGCTTAAAAATAAGCACTGATATCCATTGAAATTTTTTTTAATAAATTGAATTTTGCCAACCCTACATACTAAGCTTAACTCCAGAATTTCAGGGCTTTGGAGCAGAGCCCGGAGCTGGAGCGTGGAGCAGCTCCGGAGCAGTGGAGCTGCAGGTTTTTGCCTGGAGCTGGAGCAGAGCCGGAGCACGGCTCCAAAGCCCTGATAATTTCATCCTATTTCTGAAGCCACTTCCAAAAGGAGAAAAGCCACCGAAAGTTAAAAGTATCACAGGAATTCCACAGCAAAAAAGACAGTACAAACCAATGTATGCTTATATTCCATAGAAAAAAAACTCGTAGAACTCGTTGAAATATTTTGAATTGTGACATGGATGAAAATGAAAAATTTGAAAAAAAGTTAGTAGCATTTCAACATATTTTCCCCTCGTTTTCCAATCAATTATAGAGATGCGTAAATTTTTTCAAGATTTCAAAAACAATATTTTCTTCCCCCTTTGTGACCAACTCTGGAAATTTTTAGCATGATGAAAAAAAGTGGGCAAAAATCAATATCTGAATCTTACAGGGTTCTAAACTAATGTAAAGAAATTGCCAGCTTAAAATTATGTTTCCTATGCAAATTAACCAGGATCTAGGAGAACAGTAATAAACCATCTGACAAGCCTATCCAGGCCTGCATTTGCATGAGACAGCTAGGAGAAACCCTGCAGCCAATTGAGGCACTGGGGAGATTATGCAGCTTTCTACCGTGTATTCAACAGGGAGGGCACTGTCTGATTAGTCAAAGAAAGGCACAAATTAAAGCAGCCTGAAGACTGGCCTACCACAGAGTGGCATCAGGATCAAGAGAGTGCAAAGGGTAGTTTTACACCTCCAACCATCCCGTGGCTGCACCAAGCCCTCCTTGGCCATTGCTGACCCAATTCACCAAAATATCTGAAGCCTGATGACAAAGGGTGTCCCTCACAACCATCATTCTTAAGACAAGAAGATTAAGGCCTAAAGAGGCAAAATGATCACTCATGAGCCAACTTCAAACTTCTTGTAAGAAACAATCAGGGGACTACTCCAGGAGCCCTCCAGACCTTCTGGTGGCAAGACTGAACATGACGCGAGCACTGAAAAAAAAAGTTTAAATAATGTCCTCTAACCATAGAAAGACCATTGAACTTTTAAGGATGTGCAGTTGACTGATTTAATGAGTAAGAGATACTGAAAGCATTGAACAGTGCTTTGATTCATTACAAAACTGTTGCTTAAATAACAGCCAGATTCCAAGGGAGTATATGGATCCCCCTGAGAGCATATATCCAAGTCTAAACCCTTATAATTGATTAACTCCCATATCCCCATTTGTAACATGTGGTGTTTGTATAATCCCAGAGGGAGTGGGAGGAAAGGGATTGGCATCTGCTCAGCAACACAGGCTACCGTGAGCACATCAAACCTGTCCTCCACTCTACACTGGTTTTCCACAGATTCTGAATCAAGTTCAAAGTCTTGGTCCGTATCTTCAAGGCACTGCATGGCATCTGAAAGATCTCCTAAAACTCCAGAATGAAGACAGTGATTGAAAACTTCATTCCTCGGGCACAATGGAACTCTCTAAAACAAGGCTAAAGCTCATCTGTACAGGAAACAGAACTTTCTCAGAGGCTGGTCCAAGCATGTGAAATTATTTCCCCCAGGAACAATGGACCATCATAAACCTCACTGCCTTATGCTCTGAGTGCAAGATGCATTCCTTTGACCTTAGCTTCTCTAACAAATATAGATCACAGCAGCATATACACTGAAAAACACCAAACAAAAACAACTCCACTGCACATACTTTTCCCCATGGGGAAAGAATGAGAGAACAAACATGTGACAACTGTTAGTAATATTGCTTAATGCATTACTGAAAGACATTCAGGTATTACGGTGATGAGACTTGCTATTTTGGATATTCTCAAAAAGGCCGCAAAGCAGAGCAAAGCTGGCTCCTTTAAGTGTATGTGCCTAATTTAAACCTTTATTTTTGCTACCATAACATAAATGAGCTGAAATACTATTTATCCTGTTTATTTAGGCCATTCATTATCTAGCTCTACAGCTGAAATGTGTTGTCATTTTATATATAGAGACAGATTGCCTTTTTAAAGCAGGGAAGAGACATGTTGATGATCAGTGGACCACAGAGCTTGCATAATGCAGGTTATTGTGGTAAAGAGGAAGTAAAATTTTTACTCAGAAAAACAAAAGGAAGTGGGAATAACAGAATGAGCAGGGAAGTATAAATTTTGTAAAGACATTTTTCTGTCTACCAAGTGCAACATTTGTGCCAAACTGAATGAGCATCCTTATTCGCTCTTCAGTGGACATGACGTATACAGACTTCAAAGAACAAAGGTTTGTATTATGTGAGAAATAAGGTTCAGTAGAACTGCACAGAGCCCCAATAGCAGAGAAACTTCTATATGAGCAAGAAATTATAGCGACATTTATTCATATCCCCATCTTTCCACTCCTATGTGTTAGCATTGTCATCACCTACACATCTGGACCTGACTCTGAGGGAAGTGAAAGGCGTGTCACAACCTGGCTTTTCAACTGCACATGACACCGACACTGTGTGGCACAAAACCAGCAGCACTCACTATCCAATGTGTCATACCTTGAAAAGTTACAAGAGGAGCAGGTTTCCCCTTAAGCTTCTTTTGCTGCCTTGCCAGGGTCAAGCACCAACATGGCCGGCTGCAGTGCCTCAGGGAAAAAGGGAAGCCCAGAATAAGGTGACTCAGGGTAGGTCTATACTTACGCGTCCCGTCGGAGGCGCGCGATCGATGTTCTGGGTTCGATTTATCGCGTCTTGTCAAGACGCGATAAATCGAACCAGGAAGTGCTCCATCGTCGACGCTGGTACTCCAGCTCGACGAACGGAGTAGGCGGAGTCGACGGGGGAGCCTGCGCGCCGCGTGTGGATCCCGGGTAAGTGCTTTTTCATTCGAACTAAGGTACTTCGACTTCAGCTACGTTATTCACGTAGCTGAAGTTGCGTACCTTAGTTCGATAGGGGGGGGTAGTGTAGACCTAGCCTCAGCCTCAGAAGCCACCCAAAACAATTCAGCACAAGCTCCAGCCAAATTAAAGGCCTGCTGTACGAGACGTATATCATTTAGTCTTTACTTTGGATACAACAATCCCTTAAAACACTCCATCACAGAGACCTGTCCACCCTGCCAGAAGCTATGGAGACAAAAACTAAAATGGCAGGCTCTTTAGCAGGTGGATTGACTCTAAGCCCTCAGGAAAGGTCAAAGTTGTGCCTCCGTGCTGTCTGAAGACATGATAAAACCTATGGACACTACTGTGCTGGAGAAAGCATTCAGAAATAAGCCTGATGTACCTTTTGTATCTTACAGGATTTTATGAAAACATTAAGGGTAGGAATAAAACTGAGATTTTCACGCGCAACTAAGTACGCTCAACACAGTCTAATCTGCTCACCACCATCTCTCCTCTCCCTCCTCCTTTACATCTTTATGAAGAACTAAAATGGGCGGGCAGGGGGGAGGATTTCTTAGGACTACAGCACAGGACAAGGAAGCAGGACACCTGGGTTCTATTCCCTGATATGTCACAGGCTTACTAATTCACTTGCTTGGGTAAATAATGGTTACCTAACTCGCTGTAGCTTTGTACAACACCTAACACAATGGGGCCTTGATCCATGACTAGGGCCCAGAGATAGTATTGCAATACAAATAAATAACTGTAGATGCTGCAAGTATTAATTAATCATTTTAAATAATAATTAAAAAGTTCAAACCATTTCAAGAATCTCAGGAGCTTTAGAAAAACAAAATGTCTTTAAAGAGGAAAAATGAAAAGAGATGAAAATAAAAGGGAGGCGTGTGAAATGAGGAAAAAGGTATGACTGGAGTATGCAAGTACATTGATCAGATCAGATCAAACTATTTTCAGAAAAAAAAATATCAACAACAAAACCACAGTATAAAAATCTAGGCATAATAAATGTTCATTTAATTGTATTTGTTATTTAACCTCAATATAAAAAACAAAAAACTTCTCTGTAATAAGATTTCTTTAAAGAAATTGCAAAAATTATGTGCCACTGCATTTGCTATATGTCAGCTTTAAATATTCGAGCCACTGAGACAACAATTCAGATACCTCCCAATATCTGCACAATGGCATGGTGTCAACTGAATTTTTTTAATCAACAACAAAATGATGTTGTAGAGTTGTTGTTTTTTAATCTTGAAAGCATTTAAGTGAGTGAGGTGACCAGTTGGTAATACACACTACAAGCTCCTGAAGACAAATAGTCCATAGTAAATATTTTAAAGTGAGCTGGTCTGTTCCATTAAAATACGACATCATCGTCTTTCTGTTGCTGCAGAATAGCGAAAAGTTTTTGGATCCAAGGAAGACACTGTTTGTCTGGGTGGCATTCGGTATCTCACATTTTTCCAGAACTTTGTATTTGCTGAGTGAGATTTCTCTGTGAAGTCTCCTTTCCACCTGATGGTGCCATGCTTTTGTTTAATGTATTTGATAGATTCTGGCATGTTCGTGTAGTCCTGTATTTTATCTAGTTCAATCAGAATAATTTTTATTTCATCCCGGATAAGAGCATTGTACACAGCCAGTTGCTGTTGAAAGGTATCTTCTAACACATTGTAACTTGATGCTTCTGATTCTAAAATTATCATCAGTCTTCTGCTTCGTTTGATGGTTTCATCAATAACATTGACCACAGCTGTAAGTAATGCAAGAATGATCAAAGTAGGCATAGAAAAGTTTCAACTGCTGCAAAACATCTCTTGTTATTTTACAAATACATACTTATGGGGCAGTGGCTTGCTCAGAAGATTAGTAAAGTATAGAACCTTTTAAAAATAGATTGTTAGTTCAAATCCAGCTCACTTCAGCAGCGATCAAAAGTGGTTTCTACCTGAGGGCTGGTCAGTGACCTGTGTGAAATGAGTTTGTAGTCTAGGTCTCATTGAACAGATGTCCAGCCCACTAATGGCACGGTGGGAGGCAGTGTTCCCTTGTAGATAGAGCACTGGACTGGGACTCAGGAGACCTGGGTTCTACTTCCAGTTTGACCATTGGCCTGCTGGTGGACCTTAGGCAAGTCACGTCACCACTCCGTGCCTCAGTTTCCCCATCTGTAAAATGCGGGATTCTTACCCACTTTGCAAAGCTCTTTGAAATCTACTGATGAAAAGCTCTACATAAAAACTAGATTATTATCATCATCATCAATAATGATTGGTATCCTTGTAATTCTCACTTGATGTTTTTTTAAATTAAATACTGGCCATCTTGTATTTCTGTCTCAGAAGAGGAATTCTTCATAAGGAATAGTTGCTCCGAGTCCTGCATCCTTAAAAATCAGCAATGGTATAGTCAATTCAGCTAAACTAAGTTTACAAAATTAGTCAGTTTCACGTTGTTTTTTTCATCACCAGCATACACAACAAATCTTAGAACATCATCTCAAAAGGAAACACAGCAAGGGTTACATTAATTTTGGTATTTTTAACATACCTTCCCCTAGTAAATCATCCCTTCCAAGTATAAAAAGATTATATCCACACTGGCTCTCTAAAACCTCGGGCAGTATTCTCAGAACAAAGTTATTCAGAGTGTAGATACATCTCACCCCATTGGCTTTTGGATACATGACATATGCATCATAGATCTTCCCATCTGAAGCTATAAAGAAAGAGAAAGAGACTCCTTAAAAAAAAAAAAACCTACCTTTACTACACTTTTTAATTGTTTAGTATTTAAAATCCTCTGGGGATCCCCAGGAAAGGAGATGAAATGCTCTAAAATAAGGGTGGATGACCAGCCATAGATCTAACTCATTCTCTCCTCATGGATGAGGGGTTTGCCACCATGTAGATTGGGCACAGCACCCTACGATCTGCAGGGAAAGAAGTCCCAGCCACACTGATCCTGGGTAGACATCCACAAGCATACCTACCTCCTCCAGAATGCTCTCCAGCCCTCCTCCTGCCTGACATTGGCTGAACACCTGAGCTGGTGGGAAATGCCAAATTTTTGTCAGCAAAAGATTTGAGAACATTTTGGGGGTTTAAATTTGGTAGAAATTTCCCACCCAAAAAATTATGTTTTTTTCACAAACAAAACAAACACAAATTTTTAAATGCTTTTCAAAAACCATGTTGAGTAAAAAAAAATTTTTTTTTACCAAAACGCAAAATTTGGTTTTTCATTGAAAAACTGGAAAATTTTGTCAAATGAAATTTTCCTGTGAAAATTTTCATTTTTGACCAAAATCCATTTTTCATCAAAATTCCTTTCCAGTGAAATCATTTCAGCCAGCCCTATGAAACATTAATCCTCTCCCTGAACAGGACAGGAAGCTAATGGTAGTAGAAGAAGAGGGAGACCAGGCTTCAAAACCCTATTCTAGTTTGGGGATTCAAACCTGGGTCTCCCACATCCTGAGTGAGTGCCCTAACCACTGGGGCTAAAGGTTATAACAACAACACCCCCTACCTCCCCATTGATATAAAGGGAGCAGCATCAGCATCACCTCTTCCTCCTCTTCCCATTTTGTGACTTTAGCTCCAAATTATTACTATTGTTATTTTGGGCTCAGAGTATTTGGCAAATCTGTATCAAATCCACAAATAGTTTCTAATTGACCAAAACAGGAATAACCCATTCCTCCAAAAAAAATTTGCCTGGCTCTAATTGCAAGCTGTGTGGGGCAAAGGCCCTCTTTTTGTTCTGTGCTTGTACAGTGCCCAGGCACAACAGAATCCTGGTCAATGACAGGTTCCTAGGTGCTTCTGTAGTACAGATAATAATATATCGTGTAGCAGCTGCTCCTCCTTCTCAAACCTTTGCATACATCCCCCACAGTGCATACAAGTAATAAAATACATGGTAATCAAGGAATGGGGCAGTGGTGGCACTTTTCCCCCCTTTGGCACCTGCCTCTCATAGCTTCCAGCTTTTAAAAGGAAGGGGATGGATAAAAAGAGGAACTTGTAGACAATGTTATCACCTTGAGAAAAGTCTGAGAGTCTGATTTTCAATAGAAACATTCCAGGCAAAATGTCATATTGCCTCTCCTATACAAAACTTTTTTTTAAAAAAGTATTTTATTTTTAACCTTGGGCAGTACCATTGCTGCCAAATGGCAGCATGTTGCTCTGGTGACATCTATTGGTCACCAACAGATAAGCTATAAAGCTTATGGCAAAACAAGGTGCATTTTTTAGCAAAGCAGACAGCAATCCACAGATCTGGGGAAAGCATGGATTTCTGGTTGAACCACTTAACCATCATTGCCACATATACTTCCAATTGTTTATCATCTTAGTATGTTATGCATTTTACTCACTCATTTCAGTGTTTTCAGAAATCTTTTCACCTTCCATCTTTGAAAACACGCTCCAATTTCTTTAGAAAATTCTAAGCAAGTTCTACCACTAGGGTCATTTCTTCCCCATCATCAAAAGACCTACCTAAATACTCATCTGCAAGTTATAAGAATCAATATAAAAAGGTAGCAAACTGGCTTCTCTGACATACCTTCTTTCTTTACAAAAGCACAGCAAGAACTACGATACCAAAGCACAATGTCAATCTTGAAAAGCTTGAAGATTAATAAAGTAACAATTGTAAAAAGCAGCAATGCAATGAATCCTCCAGTCAGTGATTTGTGAAAATCTGCAACTGCATCAGTAAAAGAAAAAAAGAAGAAACTGTGGAATTTGTCCAACTTTGAACTTTCAAATAACGGCAGTAATATTCAAAAGCTATGTTTCTATATTCTTGTATTTTTTTATAAAAAGAAACTATACATATGTATTACTATAGAGCAATCATATCAGTTATTGGTTGGGCAAAGCAACAAGTAGAGCATCTAATACACAGGAAAATAATTAACATTTTATGTTTTCATAACACCTGCTACTGGAGGATGTGAATGCTCTTTACAAGCATGAATAAATCCTCATAACAGCTCTCTAAGCTAAATAGTGTTAGCAGTAGTTTATAGATGACGAAACCTTGGCACAAAGAAATTAATACACACATTTTCAAAAGTAATTTCTACACACACCCACACATCTACCTACCTTCTCCTCTCATTCCTGCCTCCCCTCCCCCCGCCCCAACTCACACATCTTAAAGTTAATCAAAAAGAAAAGCAGTTTATCTATCTAGATACATATATGACTCCCATCATTGTGGTATCTGAGCACAGTATCCAACTCTTCCTGGGAAAGTCAAGTCAAATGTATCCAATAATGCATTACCTCTGTGTTTTAATGCTATGTATGTTGCAACTTGACCAAAGGAATTCAAAGCATGGCAGACAAAGTGATGTTCATAATCTTCGCTATTCACTTCTGAAATGTTGAGCCTCACTGTAGTGAGAGGGCGTCCATCATAGAAAGTTTCTCCTCTATCCAAACACAGTAATAAAAACAACTTAATCCTTACTGAAGTGGTTTCTTCACTTGCAATCACAACAGGACAACAGTCACTGATCTTCAACACTATGACCATATATCAGATTATTTTCAGAACTGACGGGTAGCTGGAATCTATAAGGGGTCCTCATGACACTTTGTCTATCTCTGACAAGCAGGATGGAGATCAGGAGACATCCTTATATAAACATAGTTGGTGCACTGTTTCCTCAAAAGCATATGCAGTTTCTGTAGGCTACTCCTATAAATATTTGCTTTATACATTAAACTTACAGGTACATTTCAGCTTGCAAAAACATGAGTGTAGGGAAAGGATTGTATTAGAGCTTTTAATGTCTTTGAACTCTGTGGATGCAGCTGTAGAGGCCACAGAGATGGCTGGGGGAGAATGCCCCCCAGCATAAGTATACATAAGGCAGCTACAGGCTGCCACACAAGGTCCCTCTTCCATCCCACCACAAGCCCTGGTGTAGAAAATGTGCCAGGGCTGGGGCCGGAGCTAGAGGAGGTTGGACCATAACACTAATACAATTCTGGGAGTACCATCACCCACAGACAGTTCAGGCATGGCTGCCATTTCAGCCCCAGGAGTAACACAGAATTAGGAGGGCTTAGCCCTCCCTTCCATGGGCTGTGAGGTGTGTGCTGCATTTTTAAGAGGCCCAGCACAAATTCTTCTCCATGGTATTTTCCAAAGCCCCTGTGGTGCTAACTTTATCACACATTTGCTTAGTAAAGTGTGGTGGGGTAAATGTTGCATTAAAAACTAACTTTTTAGTACTGGGAGAAGGGGAGATATCATTTATCTTGTTAATTTCATATTACGTGTTTCACATTAAAGAACCTATCTGCTTATCCAATTAATGTTTATTACTGCTAATATTCTATTTACCATTTGAAATGTCAACTAATTATTTAAATATAGTCATAAATGAAGGTTATAGACCTTATACAGCAGGGATGTATGGATTAATTATCTATTATATACAATAAAACCCCTAAACTAAAAGATTATTACTGAGGTTGCAAGGTCAAAAGTTAGGAAATGCCAGAATTATGACTGCACAACCTTAATCTGGGCCCCCTCCATGGCTGCATTATGATACAGTCTTTAGTTGCATGATCACTTACACTATTTCCACAGGACCATGCGTCATTCAGTGCACAGGATGGACGGTGCTCACTTAGTGAGCAACTATTCAATATTTTATTTTCTCCTTGTTGTTCAATATGTAACCCTAGACCTGATTTACCATGCGCTGTTCAAACTACACTCTGAAGATAGAATTAGAAATTTCCTTGTGAGATTTTCTATGGCTTTTCTTCATTACAGTATCTGAGTGCTTCGCAAACATTCATTCATTTATCTTCACAAAATCCCCGGGAGATGAGAGGGTGGTGGAAGCCCCATTTTGCAGATTTTTTTGCAAACTGAGGCACATAAGAATTGAGGTCCAAAAGTGTCCACTAATTTTGGGTGCCCAATCTGAGGCACCCTAAGGGCTGGTCTACACTGGGGCGGGGGATCGATCTAGGAAACGCAACTTCAGCTACGAGAATAGTGTAGCTGAAGTCGACATTTCCTAGATCGAACTAAGTTTATTTACTGCGGGTCCATGCGGCGCAGGCAGGCTCCCCCGTCGACAGCGCTTCCTCCTCTCGGCGAGCAGGAGTTCCGCAGTCGACGGGGAGCGCTTCTGGGATCGATTTATCGCGTCCAGATGAGACGCGATGAATCGATCCCCGAAGATCGATCTCTACCCGCCGAATCGGGCGGGTAGTGTGGACCTAGCCTAAGACTCTCTCCCAATCCCAGTCCTCCCTCCCAATCCCAGTTCCCTTACCCAGCCAGTCCCAGTTTCCTCCATCCCAGCTCCTTATCCGATCCATCTTTCTCCCCAACCCTGGTGCCCAGTCACCTCCTCCCCCAATTCCTCCCCAACACCCAGTTCCTTGTCCTAGTCTCTTTTCCCAGCCAGTTCCAGTTCTGCTCCTGTACCCAGACTCATCATCAGATCTGTTTCCCCTCCTTGCCACCTCCTCTCCTCACCCCACTGGTTCTCAGTCTCCTTGCTCAGAAAGTCCCAATCTTCCCCTAGCTCTTCATACAATTTCAGTCCTCCCCCCACCTACTGGCTCCCCATTCTACCCGATTTACCTCTCCAGCTCCCAGTCCTAGCCTCCTTGCCCACCCCAAGTCCCTGTTTCCCTCAGCCCCTTCCTGCCAGCCTCCAGTCACAGTTTCCGCCTCCCAAATGTTCCTTGTCTCGTCTACACCCCTACATGTCTGGCTCTAGTCCCCTCTGCATTTGAATCAGGCAGCTTCCTCTCTCACACTGCCTGGGCCCAATGAGGTGTGTGTGTGGGAGGGGTAGTCATTGAGAGCACAGGAGAGGGAGTCTCCCCGCTCTCATTTCAAGTGCCCAGACCCAGACCGGGCAGCATCCCAAAGCTGCAAGTGCAGGGAAAGTCCTGCTGAGCCCTCAGCTGAAATATGTTCCATGTGGACGGAATCTTTGGGGAATTTACCTGTAAAATCTAAGAAGTTTCTAAGTCTCATAATTTAGCCAAATTTAGGCAGATTTTCATGCGGATGGCAAAATATGCATCCCTGACACAGAGGCCCCCCCCAGCCAAATTTAAAGCCCCTGCGCCAAAGCATATGGGCCCTAGAGCATTTCAAATAATAGGTTGCCAGAATTTTGTAACATAGGGTAAAAAAAAAAATCATTTTGCCCCAACCTCATTCTCAGAAATGTCAGAATCGTTTTGACAGGAATCAAAAGAAAAAAAATCAGCTTGAGGCAAAACCCAGCATGTAAAATTTCAGCAAAACAATTAAAATTTGGCAAATTAATAAGCAACTGAAAACAAGGTCTTCTAACCGGAAGTGTTGGGAACCTTAGTAAAAAGCAGTGCTACCAGCTCCACCTATAATAAGATCACAAACGTGTTTATTTGTGTAACAGTAAATTTTCATAGCTGGTTCAAACAAAGCAGAGAAATTATACAAGATTTTAGTTGATAATCCAATACATTCTGATCTGGAAGTATACTTACTCATAATCTTCCTCTTCAAAAATTCTACTCTTATAATATATATCAATGTATGTATTGTTGACTGTCCAGTACACCTGAAACACTTCAGCGCCTGTTACGTTGCAGTCCACTATGACACGTGAGCCTACAAGACAGTGTTACAAAGTGGCAATTTAAATAACTATATTGTAGTTAAGGGCCATACAATTCCCTACACTAATACATATAAGAATGCAAAATCCACTGGAAGTCAGCTGCAGGCATGGAGGGGGCAGAGGATGGGCAAAGCAACAACAGCAGCTCCACACTACACTTCTCCGTGCCTTCCCACTTCATTTCACAGAAATCCCTCTGACCCAAATGTACAAGTTCCGGGATCTGCAGGTTAGGAAGGGGACTGTCTGGGCTAGAAGAAGCTAAATCCAAGAGAGAATAGCCATTCTGTATGTCATCAGCCACCCAAACGTTTCACAGGGGTTCCCTCACAGGATCTGTTCCACATCTGTAGGCGTTCCGGAGCAGCCACTTCCAAAAAGCACAGAAGGAGCTGTGCTGCAGTGAAGGAGAAGGCTGGCTGAAAGCAATGTCGCCGCCATACAACTTCCTCTGCCTCTCAAAAAAATTCCCTGGACATTTCCTAGGGTTTGGAAGGTCAAACCTCTTGTCTGTTCCACCCTCTTCTCCCTCAGGAAGTTAATATATGAGAGACCCTCTGAGCTGAGTCTCATGGAGTTTCCTGGCCACTAAAGGTTTGTCTACATAGTAGCTGAGAGGGTAAATACCAGCGCAGGTAGACAGACATGCACTACCTCTGCTTGAGACAGCCTGCTAAAAACAGCAGCGTGGCTGTAGCACAGGGGTAGGCAACCTATGGCACGCATGCCAAAGGCGGCACGTGAGCTGATTTTCAGTGGAACTCACACTGCCCAGGTCCTGGCCACCGTTCCGGGGGGCTCTGCATTTTAATTTAATTTTAAATGAAGCTTCTTAAACATCTTAAAAACCTTATTTACTTTACATACAACAATAGTTTAGTTATTTATATATTAAAGATTTATAGAAAGAGACCTTCTAAAAACATTAAAATGTATTACTGGCACGCGAATTGACAACTTAAATTAGAGTGAATAAATGAAGACTCAGCACACCGCTTCTGAAAGGTTGCCAACCCCTGCTGTAGCAGCTTGGGCTAGTCACCCGAATATGTACTCAGGGGGTTGGGCAGAATTAAACTCGGGCAGCTAGTCAATGCCACTGTGGCCACATTGCTATTTTTAGAACGCTAGCTTGATCAAAGCTAGTGCGTCTGTCTACCCACGCTGGAAAGCATCATCCTAGCTGTTCTGTAGACAGACCCTTAGTAGTTTTTTTGTTACATAAGGGGCACTTTTGCTGTAAAGGAGGATATGACTAAGCAAACAGCAAACTTGGAAATCCTCTTGAGTCTAAATTCTGTTTAGGATACACATTATTATTTTGTTGTAAGGAAACTTGCTTACCAAGTTCTACTTCAATGGAATTATTTCTTGGGTAAAATATTTCTGGTGGTCTGTTCAGTCGACTCACTAAACAAAAAAACAAAGTTATTTCAGAAATACCATATGCTGCAGCTGCCATTGAAAGTACTACACTACCACACTAATGACATTCCCAAAGAATGCCTTAAAGAAAGACATGCAAACAGTAACAGTGACTTCTAAATAGATAGTAATCAATATTAAAATGCAATGGCCAAGAACCTTGATGTTTTTGTTTGCTACTTTAGGTTAATTTACTCTTCTCTCCTCTTTAAGCTCTGGGGCTGCTCTATCTTGGCACAGGAGATCAACCCCGAACACAATGGCAGCAGGACCACAAAAATGAAGTGTAAGCCACCATCTCACTCTCTCTCTCTCACACACACACACACACACACACACACACACACACACACACACACACAGAGTGTTGTTCTTTAGCTGTAGCTAAGAATCTAGATAGTATTTTTGAAGTACAATGACAAAAAAAATAAAAAAGATATATACCTGTCACAGTTAGACTAATGTCTCGTGAAATGTTATATTGTTTTTCCTTGTAAGTATATGATGTTCTACATGTGTAGTTTCCTTTGTCATGTAGAGTTGCATTTTTAATCACAAGGTAATCATAGAAAGAGACAAACCTTTCCTCTTCAAGCAGCTTACACTCCTAAACACAATTACAATGTTCTGTTAAATCACAGATAGAATGCAATATCATGTCCCTCCAGGGCTTGCCTGTATGCTACAGCCTAAACTATTCCTGGACCATAAAGCTGGGACAGTCTCCCTAGTTTGTCTTGGAAAAAGACACACATTTCCCTAGGCTCTGAGGTTGTGATTCAAACAAACTCCAGGTCTGTCCACAGACCGGCTTACTTACAATAACTCATTTTACAGAGGGGGAATTAAAGCAATGAGAGGCCAGAATTTGCAGAAATGTCCACTAATTTAGGGTACGTCATTAGGATCCACCCTGAGATACCTAGTACCTGATTTTTCAGAGTACTTAACTTTTTTTTTTAAATGGAGCTTTGGTTTGCACAGATATTAATCCATCCTCACAACACTCCTGTGAGGAAGGTGGATAATTATTATTATTATTCAGATTTAACAGTTTGGGAAATGAAGAAAGGACAACAAAGGAACTTGCCAAAATCAGACAGTAAGACAGTGGTATAGGTATGATTAGATTACAGGACTTTCCAGCATTTCCTGTTTTTTGAGTGCTAGACAACTTTACCAGCACTCCTTTAATGTATTTTTTTACTGTGTCATAACCAAGGACTGTTTAGTTAAGAAAAAAACAATTTCTATTGTGTAAAACTGTAACAGTCCCCTTCATAAACAGTCAAGGTAGCTTGAACCCCATACCTTCATGACTGTCACACAGACCTCTACCACTTAAGCTAAAGGACTAACAGCAAGGAGCAGGAACAGGTTGTGTACCAGCCACTGGAGGAAGTCATGTAGCACATGGGAATGGTGGGCTACATATGCAGAAGTAGCCCCATTTTACAGGTTGCGCAGCCAAGCACACAGATCTAGCACATTCCTTCTAGTAGGCAATCTGGAAAAAAGGAAAAGATTCGAATCTGCCATATTAGAGATGTAGTCATGGGTTTCTGTATCCAGCAGACACCTGAGGATACCATCACGGAGATCCTACAAGATGTGGCTAGGATCGACTCCTCTCTACTGGCACCATGGCAGAAGATCAACGCCTTGAACAACTTCCTGATCCCCCGTATTTAATTTGTCCTGGGGGGATCATAGAATCATAGAATCATAGAATATCAGGGTTGGAAGGGACCTTAGGAGGTCATCTAGTCCAACCCCCTGCTCAAAGCAGGACCAATCCCCAATTTTTGCCCCAGATCCCTAAATGGCCCCCTCAAGGATTGAACTCACAACCCTGGGTTTAGCAGGCCAATGCTCGGTACCTCTTAACAAGGTGGACAGCACCTTCAGGCAGTTAGTGAAGAAGTGTATGTTTCTTCCCCAGAGGGCCAGCAATGAACTGGTGTCCATCTTGCACAGGCAGGAAGGCATCAAAGTCCCTCGAATGGGTAATCTGTGCAATGTTGCAGTGATCACTCATGCCTTCTGATGTGCCCAGATGCCATGGTGAGGAACTTCACAGAGAGTGCTATGCCTCTGAGGGGATATGCAAGTGGGACACCAGCAACCACTCCGGGGGCAGTTTCACACGATTTGACGACTGGAGGTTCATCCACAGGGCCCAGCTCAACTGCGTCCCACTGAACTGAGCCAACTGCCATGGGAATCGGGACAAGCAATGCAGTAAGTGCGGCTATGCCAACGACACACTACCCTACATCCTGTGCAGCTGAAAGCCCCATTCCAGAGCCTGGCATCTGAGACACACCACCATCCAGAATTGCCTAGTCAGAGCCATCCTGCCATCCCTGGGGAAGGTGGCCGTAAACTCTGCCATCCCTGGAATGGACAGCCAACTGCGACCGGACATCGTAATTCACCAACAAGGAACGGAAGAAGATCATCATGCTGGATGTCACAGTTCCCTTTGAAAACAGGACCCTGGCCTTCCACAATACCCAATCTCAGAAGCTGGAGAAATACAGCCCTCTGGCCAAAATCTTGAGAGCTAGGGACTACAAGATTCAAACTCACGCGCCGATCGTCGGAGCTCTGGGCACATGGGACCCCAGTAATGTGCGAGTGTTGAGAGAATGTGGCATTGGTCAATGCTATGCTTGCCTGATGCGGCAACTCATGATGTTGGATGCCATCAGATGGTCGAGGGACATCTATCTAGAACACATCACAGGACATTGGCAATACCAGGGGAGATGAGCTGGAGTGCCGATGAGCAGCGAAGTCAAGAAAGTAACTGAAATACTTCCCTGATGGATTATATTTTCTAAGGGACAACCTATCCTAATTTCTCCATTACTGAGGGACAAGCTTCACTCATTGCTATATTCGCCTTCCACAACCAACTCTCTGTCTAACTTTTTCATGAGTGATGTACCCAAATATTTGGATACTAATATTTAAACTGTATTTTTAGATTTATTAATCTAAATTTGGGTTATTGCTGATTATGTACTATATGTATTGTATGACTTTTTTTCATTTTATGCATTTTTGTATAATCTAAGCACTACATACAGATGTACAGCAGTAGCGTAGCCGGGGGGGAGCAGGGGGAGCAGCTGCTCCCCCTTGAGCAGAAGCAGTGGAAGCGGCGCCTTTTCTTAGCAGCACTAAAAAAAGGCGCCGCTTCTTTTTAAGCGCCGCTTCTTGCACTCACCCGGCAGCGCTCGGGGACTTCGGCGGCATTTCGGCGGCAGGTACCACCGAAGACCCGGAGTGAGCCGCCGAAGTGCCGCCGAAGACCCGGAGCACCGCCGGATGAGTACAGGGGGAGGCGCCTTTTTATAGCGCCGCTCCCCCTGCGCTCCGGACCTGGCTGCGCTACTGATGTACAGACACTCTTTCCTTAAAGTGTGTATTATATAATTTTAACATTAGCTTTAATACAAAATTTAAATCTGTTCCCAGCATTTTCAGAATTGACCTTGCGTCACTTCTCAATAGGGTATGAATCCTTGCTCTCTAATAAGGCTTGTAAAGGGTACCAAACACCAGTGTAGAAAAAAGGAGTCTAGAACTCATTGTTGGAGAACCATTAAAAGCAACTAAATATCGAGGTCCTAAAACAAACTCCCCTCAAAATGCATTCACAGGAAAAATTTTAAACACTTTTTTTTTTAATGATTCACCAACAAAACTGGACTTTGAATGAAAAACCTGTGTTTTAAAGAAAGTAAGAAATGTTGACATTAAAGAATCCTCATGTTTTCCATAACTCCCCCACCTTTCTAATAGATTACAAAGTAGAAGGGGATAACATATATTCACTTATAACATTGAAATATAAAATGAAGAATTATTAATGGTAAGATTAGGAGTTTTGATAGCTATGTGTTTAATGATTTGTAATTATGGGTAGTGAATGAGTACAAATGAGGTAACACTTAGGTCAAGGCCTTGCTTGCATAAGTGTGGTTTGGGCAATTCCTTTACACAGAATTGATGATTTGCTTAAAATGATATTATTGCCAACAAAACAAAGGTGACATGTTGTGCTGGAAGTCTGGGGGTAAAAACACACAATCCTGTAACAACAAGAAGCCCTTTTTACAGAGAGGATCCAGGGTAAGATGACACAAAAACAACATGATACCAAAACTGCAAAACCAGGACACTTGAATTTGGGCATGCACAATGCATGGGTCATCTAAAACCCAAAGGGTTAATTTGTTAAAAGCCAATTGGATAAATATTAAGTAATAGGTTTTTTTTATACATTT
Organism: Chelydra serpentina; assembly: GCA_037349315.1. Lineage (NCBI taxonomy): Eukaryota > Metazoa > Chordata > Testudines > Chelydridae > Chelydra > Chelydra serpentina. Next base: position 113,400,351 of record JBAIAC010000004.1, read on the forward strand.
CCACATTACCGAACTGAACAAGGGTCCAAATTGGAGAAACACCAGACCAGAAATTGAAGAATAGGACTGAAAGATCAGACCAAGAGATCGGAGAAACAACGACCATCAAGAATTCTAGGAGGACTTCCGGTGCCCCAGAATGTGGTAACTTGAGCCCTTTGCCAACTCCGTTTTGTCTGTTATTATTTGTCTGGCATAAATGTACATCCAGACACTATAAGTGACAATAATTCTGTCAGAAATTGTATAAATAAAGGCCTGTCCAAATTGAGTGGACTTGTGACTCAAGTTTCCCAACTTTTACCCCAACATCATGGTCCCTTGGCTCTCAGACCAGCACACCTTGTTTGCTAGGCCAAAGAATATCTGGATGGGGGAAAGAGCTGCAGTAATCACTGCCATTTTGACTGCGTAACATAATTTTATAATGGGAAGTGTTAAGCAGCCTTAGTTTAAGAGGGAGCATAGCAACCACACACTAGAGACCTTCCCTTTATGAAAGATAAGAACATTGTTTACTACATTTGTTTTCACGAGGAAATTATATTCAAGGCAGTTGCACTTCACTAACAAGTAAGAATATGTCACCTACTGGCTATGTGGTTTGGTGGGTCAAATTTGAGCTCAATTTCTGATCCATAATTCATAAATACAAGACACAGACCAAAAAGTAGGCGGTCTCTAACTAGTACATGCCTTTAGAGAAAAACAAGGGCTAAAGGGTAATTGTCACCTTTTCTCAGTTTATTTTAAAAAGGCTCTTCTCAAAAATTTAAAAAATGCTGTCGTTTTTCCATTGCCATTCATAAACATCAGTGACTGATATTTAAAAACACTGACTATAGTTTACATATCAAGGAGTTGTGACCACAAAAAAGTACTATTTTTACCTTATACCACTGAAGGTGCAAAGTATTCTCCTCATCTCTGAAATAATCCAAATGAGGACACACAACCTTAGCATGTGACGATGTTAGTATCTCCTCCCCAATGGCAAATTTTTCATTAAAGCATAAACCATAAATATTCTTGAAAACTGTTAGGTTCATATATATTTTTCTGCAGCTTGATAAATTTCTGCAATGGAACATAAAATAGCTGAATTAAACTACTTATCATACTATCCATGTGTATAGCCTCACAACTTCAGGATATGCAGCTCCTTTTGGAAGAGGAAGAGGAGGAGTTTGGAAGTCTGTAGTCTCTACAGTAAACTGACCATTCTATATTTGGCCCATACTGAAAGAGTAAAAATATTATGAACATGCCCTCTATTGTATTAATTCCCTCCACAGCAGTACTTATAAAGAAATGTAACTATACACGATTATCACAGCCACCCTCTGCAAAAGCAAAAACAAAAAACCCTACACACAACCTTGCAGTTTACTTCTGCAGTAGAATAACTTTTTTTAAAAATAGTCTTTACCTTATAACACATTCATAGGATCCTGAATCTTCTAAAGTTGCAGGGAGAAACCAAATGAAGTTCTTTTCCTGGTGAATTCTGGAATGTTTGTCTTTTGCCATAGATGTTTGGCTACCAGTTTTGTACCAAGTCAAGTTGTAGTCTGTGTTTTCAAAATCCAGTATTTTATCTACTGAACAGTTGACAGCAAGTGGCTGTCCTTCATGTACAAAATTTTGCTTAAGAAACACATCATTCACATCATAGACTTTGCATTCTTCTAAAGGAAGACAAAATGAAAAACAAGAGAAGAGCTTAAAAATTGTAAAAGAAAATTTTGAGTTTGTTTCTTTACTATGTTGACAAAGTTTGCTACAGTTTCAACATTCATTCTTAATTCAGTTACAGGAGAGAGAACTACTGTTGTTCATCTTCAGACTGGAAGATACCACATAATCATACTCAAACAATGTGGTGGATGTAGCTAGGCAACTGAAATGAAATATTCTGTGTTCTGCATGCTGCACCTTTAAATGTGGGCAAATCCTTACTGCAGGGCTGCCATTTTTGTTTTTCATCTTAGATGCAGAATGTTAGTGAATTGTTGTTTTCTCTGACACACACACACACAGACTTCTTATTTGTTCTTACTTCATTTCTTAACTGTTTCTTCATCTGAAATAAGCCATCAAGAGAGAATAATGCATGTTCCCATCTTTCTGTATGTAAAAGCATCTAGTTAATGGAATTTTGAAGATGAAAGTATAAATTGTACAAATATCAAGGGGTTTCCACTCAGCCACCTTCTCATGAGCAAGAAGGATATGATTTTTTTTAAAGCACTCAATATTGGCTTAATTCTTCTCCCACTGAACTCAGTGGGGTTCAATGGGAGCAGAATTAGCCTAGCAGTGAGCATTTTTGAAAAATCCTACCCTCTTAACCTTTTGTTAGAGGTATCAACTCTGGTGTCATGGTCATATTTCACACACAATCACTACATGTTGCTCATCTAAAATTATTTTTGTTTCAGTTGGACATGGTTTTCTTCCTCATGTTCTACTTCAACACATTTTTTCTGTAGTACTGTGTGCTGTTAAACCGTTGCTATAGCCTGTGACAAAGGACTGTATTTTAGTGGTGGGTGAAGGCATTTCTGTACTACAGAGCCAAAGCCCCTTTTAAATGTGGAGGGTATGAAACACATGCAAATATTGACCAGATCTGGCTATGAAGAACATAAAGGGTATTGGAATGGGCTCCTTTCTGCCACTAAACCTTAAGTTGTATCCAAAACAGCATCATGTTTTATGCACGCCCAATATCAATTTCTAGGAAGCCCACTCTGTGCCATCTAGCATTTTCATGGAACAGGTAAGAATGATAAGATGCATTCATAGGCAGGGAGGCCAATGGGAGTTCATGTTGCCATGGAGGAGAACAGCCAGAGGATATCCCACATGATCAGCCCCTCCACACTAATGGCCTGCTAGCCACAAAATTTCCATACAGAAGTTAGGACATCCATTGGGCTAGGGAGCCACACAGCTCCTCTGTCCACAGACATAAAACCCACCCTCACCAGAATGATCGGTTAGAAACTCAGTGAATGAAAATTCATGGAGTTTTTCTTTTAATCAGACTGTGTCCTGCTGCAAGCTTTTTGGACAGGAGGATTTGGCCCTTAGCTTGAAAAGCAATTTAGGATCCTTCAGAATATAAAGGCATTATATGCTATTATGTAGCATTATCGCTATGCTATTATTACTACTGTTACGTGATCAAATAACAATGGACTATGGCATATTATTGTGCAAATGATATGCTAATACAAATAAGCTATTTTTTCTAACTATAGAGGCAAAGTCACAATTTCTTGTATTACTGCATATGTTTAAGATAAATTTTCATACTGCACCTCATCTATACTTTTTTTTTTTAACTTCAACTATATTATATTAAAAAACACAGTTAGAGAAAAACGGATATTTCTCCCATCCCAAACATCTAAATTCAAGTTCCACCTATTAGATCAAATGAAGAAGCATTTTAGGTTATCATATTATAGTAATTTATTTGTCTTGGTATATATTATAAGGAAGCAAGGCATTAACCAGGATATATGGAGATCACACTAGCAATTCATATTTCTTATTTTCACTAAATGTGCATATTTTGCATTAGTAACATTCTATGAAAAGACGTACTAGACTGCAATAACTGTCTGTCCCCAATAGCATCTTATTCAGACCAGATCTATTAGAAATGTAAAGAGAGAGAGAGAGAGAGAGCAGCAGCAGCAGATCTGGATTGTTAGCCCATGATTGAAGGGCAGAGCAAGATGGATGCAATTCAGAGCTATATCTATTACGAAAAGTAGGTTATCATAACTAAGAAAAGTGATTAATACTGGTTACAAAGTTATCTTCAAATTTGTGACCATGTGTATGTTTCATTATAATGTGAACACATTCGGCAAAGCTAAGCCCCCAAAGTTGATCAATAAGCCATTCAATATGAAAGAACGCTGCATATTACACTCTGCTTCAAAGACTTCTACTGTTATTAAGACAGTATGCAATGGAAACATTTGCATCCCCTAAGCACAGAAGTCCCACTATTATTAAGATTGCTTATCTTTAGATGTACATATATTTGGAAACAGTTACTCTCAAAGAAAATTACTGTAGTGTGTGTGAAAGAACCAATTTCAGAACAAACCCTTAAGGATCCACTGATTAACTTACCTGCTTTGACTGAATAAAGAAATACTGTTATACTGCACAAAAACAATGTTGTTGATGTCATGTTTCACTAGAGAGGGTGATAAAAAGAAAGACCTCAATAATGACTTTCAAAAAACACTTCAAAGCTGTATTTCAATAGTTTATATTAATGTACACTCCACACGTTATTTAAATGGATATAGTACTTTTCTTCCAGAAGGCTCTCAACACGCTTTATAAATTTGCAGTACATTGGAGGGAATCACCTACCTAGTAGTGCAGTGGTTTTCAATGCATGGTCCACGGACCCCTGGGGGTCTGCAGACTGCGTCTAAGGGGACCGTGAAAGGTTGTCTTCACCATAGAACAATGTTTTTCAATCTGTGGTCCATGGACCCCTGGGGATCTGCAGACTGTCTAAGATTTCCAAAGAGGTCCGCACCTCTATTAGAAATTTTTTAGGGATCCACGAATGAAAAAAGGTTGAAAACCACTGCACTAGTAAAATGCACCCATCTCTGGGATGGAACAATGGGACCATTCTGCACCAGTCACACTACACAGCACTTGTTTTCTATTAAAATGGGGGGAGTGAAGAATAACTTCTTCAATTGAAACAGAAGGATTTTAGCTAGGAAGAATATAATTACCTAAAAACTGCAACTGGAGCAGGACACTAGGGTTAACCACCCTATACTTGTGAAAAGGGCCACAGGATCTTTAAATGATCACTGGTTCACATCCAGATTGAAGATGGCACTTCCAGCTGAGCAATACCCCATTGCACAATATTAGGAGATTAGCTCAGAAGAACGCTGTGTACTGAGTCAACAGCATTACATCTTGCAATACCTGCTTGCCTTTTATTTTTTTAAACTCCTCCTTATATGTTTCCTTTCCAAGTATTGAACAGGACTAGTCTTGCTTAGCTATGAGAAAGGGTGAATGGCTGCAAGAATGCTGAGCACAAAGAGTATGTTGAACATTAAAAAGTAAAGAGACATTTGTGGGTGGAATTTCAGAAACTTCCTACAAAGATGAAGCTTGACATTTTTTCATTGAATTCAGTACATAAATAGCAATGCTTAATTTAGCATAACATCTTGGTGTCACTTTAAAAATGAAAATATTTTGATGGAAAGAGAACATTATATCAGAGAATGGGATTATTTCTGACCAATTATTTTCTGCCATTTTCCCCTTTATAACTTTTTGCACTGGCTTGAGTAGATTAATACCAGATATGTTAGCCTCCAGCTGTCTTATCTGTACTTAGTACCAGGTAGTCTTACCGTTGGGGTACTCCCATAAACGAAACCTTGAGAAACAGAATGCTGGTTTCCTGCCTTTCTCTGGCCAAATCTCCAGTGCAGTTCCCTACATGCTGCCCCTCCTCTCCAAACTGCTCTTTCAATCGACCTGAGCTTCCCTCCTGTGGGAGAGCTCTAAACAGGGCGTCCCTCCCACACACAAGCACAAAACAACTTAAAGCAGGTCCCCTCTCTGCTTATGGTCACTAGGGAGAGGAGAAACATCCACCACTGTGAATGTAAGTTGTTGCTCAGTGTGCTGAGTTGGGCCCCTGCTTTAAGGGCCTAATCCTGCACTCATTGAGGTCAGTGACAAAACTCCAGTTGATTTCAATGGTGCAGGATCAAGCCTTAAATGTTCCTCCTCCTATCAGATTCCCCACACGAGCAAAGCTTCACTCCTCTCATTCCCCACTATTCCCCAGTGCTGGCTCCCCATCTTATTTCCTCTTTATTCCTCTGAATATTGATATACCTAGTTAAAACACTAGAAGTAGCCTCATCTAATTTTAAAGAATTGTAGCCTTCAATGCATGTAGGATGAACTTTGCGTATTAATGGCTTTCTTTCTAGGAAAGTTTTGAATGCCCTCTGACCAGGATCAAATGGATCAAAATAGCAAAATATGAGTGAGTCCTGTCTCTCCAACATGAAAGGAACAACACATCATCAGGCAAAATATCACATTTTTCCTTTTAAATAAATCCATTTGTATTTTGTACCAGGAAAAAGGAAAATGTATTTTTAACAATTTTTATAAATGGCAAAGTATTGAATCCCTTTCATCATCACTTAAGAATTCACACCTCTTAATTTTCTCACTTCTGATAAAAAAAGAATTGCTCTATAATTGGATTAAAGTCTTTGCAAGAGGCATTCCTTTGAGGAAAGGATCACCTGACATGTGTTTGTACATTTAACTGTTACTGAAGATTTAGACCCCGATCCTGAAACTTTATCTAAAGGGGTGGGCCCTGAGGCACAAAGACCTGCTGACATCATTGGAGTCCAGCCATGGGCATGCAGTTGCAGGATTAGGGCCCAAGTTATATTCATTATTTTTCTGCAAGTAAGATGAAAACCCTTCAGAACAACTCAAGAGGATAACTACAAAGCAGCATTCTTTCTTGAAAGTCCTAACCAGAAGTATTTGCATATAATTAAAAAAACTATGAATAAGAAAGTAATTTCTCGGAGCTGTAAGAAGAACGTAACTGAGTCGCAGGCTCAGTCTCTATACATTTTAACTGGAGTCACAGCTCTGTGATGCATGCTCAACAGAGTGTACAGTGATTGTGGATACTGTTCTCCCAGATGATCTTCCAGACCACAGAGCCAAGGCAGAGTAAAGGATGCATGCATAAGTCTTTCTGAAATTTACGCATAGTAAAACAGTCATTCAAATAATCACTCTGCTATTTGCAGAGAAAAATGTTGCCTGATCAAAAAAGTACTAGACCCAATATTGTGACCCCATTCTCATACCCATACCATCCAAAAGAGACAATACTTAGGCTTCCTCTCTCCTCCCTCTTCCCACATAAAAATCTTCTTTTAAATACAAGATATTCAACTGTAAATTTTATAGCACACTCTGGATGACCTAACTTTTCCATCAGGAAACCACTACCTCCAGTTTTGTGATGCTAACTGGACTGGTTAGGTGGCTGTCACAGAGTAATGTGAGGCAAGGTGGATGAGGTAATCTCTTTTATTGGACCAACTTTCTGTTGGTGAGAGAGACAGCAGTTGGTCCAATAAAAGATATTACCTAACCCACCATGTCTCTCTAATAGCCTGGGACCAACACAGCTACAGCTACACTGCATTCAGAATAATGTGTCATGCCAGCAGTAAAATCAACATGAGCCCCTACACCGAGTGAACACGGGACAAATAAACTTACCCGCTTATTTTCTCCTTTTGTATATATCAAGTGTATCCCATTTGGACATGTTTTCATGCAACTTTCTCTTCCTTTTGATAACACAAACTGCCGGCAGAAATGAATCGTGGGCTGCTTTAAGTATTTTAATAGTATCTATTAGGATGGAAAACAGGTTAAAAAAACCCGAAGTCCCGTTTGCATTCATTGTAAACGAAAGCTCCAGTTTCCGAGGTTTGGTCCCTCGGGTTTTCCGGGACGCTGATACTAGCGGGCTGTCCTAATAACTAAGTTCAAAACCCCGCCTCACGCAAAGAGTGGATATGGCTGAGGTTGTTACATAACACGGGGGAATCCAGCAATACCTAGCACGCAACTAACCTCTAGCGAGCCTAGGGCTGGGCTGTGAGTTCGGGTTATGGGTCCGCCCCTAACGCCTGGGAACAGCTGCCACCGACAGGGCCCGGGCGCTTCCCGGGGCTTCTGCGGCGGGGGCGGGGACCGAGCCACCAGCCAGAGCGCGCCCCATGCGAGCCCCGCAGCCACCCTCCCCGGCAGGCGCCCCGAGGCGTCGCTAGACGGTAACCCCGGCTGGCTGCTCCGCAGCGGGGCGAGGGTCCCACACGCTCCCAGCCCCTCTTGCGGGCGCGGTCCCCCTGGCCCGCGGCATCCGCGCGCGGTTCCCCGCCCGGGGAGGGACCCGGCCAGCCCCCGCTCCCCGCACCTACCTGCAGCCTCCTGCCAGCTCCCGCCCGCGTGGGAAGCGGGCGGGGCCGGCCGGGAGACCGCGCAGCAAAGGAGCCGGGACAGGGACCGCGTGCGCAGCACCCCTGGGTCCCCTGTTTGCCCCCCTCCCTAGAGGAGCCCCCGCGGCAGCAGGGGCACCCGAGCGGGTCCCTGCCCCCAGAGGATGGGGGGGGTCTCCCTTGTGCCTTTACCAGCCCCCCTCCCTCTGTGGGGCCCCATTGCCCCCAGCCAGACCCCTCTTGCTACAGCACATGGGGCAGAGTCCCCTGTGCCTGGGGACACTCAAAGCCAGCATGGGGGAAACAGCTGTCCCGATTTTATAGGGATAATCCAGATATTCCGGGCTTAGTTTAATAGAGGCACCTATTACCCCCACCCACCCCAATTTTTCACACTGGTTATGTGGTCACCTTACAGGCAGCCGCTGCTCAGCCCCACATGACCTGGCCCCAGCCACCAATGAGGCCTTGTCTGGTTAAGGGGGGAAGGTATATTTAACCTTACCCTGCCCTGAGTGCAAGGGACTGGATTAGATGTCCTACTGAGGTGCCTTCCAGTCCTACACTTCTGAGTCTATATTAAAAGTCACAAGTCTAAGGGGCAGGACCACCAGCTAACCCAGCCACTAGCCATGTGGGGCTTGCTGTGTTCACCAGAGATGCAAATGCAGATCATAGAATCTTAGAATCTCAGGGTTGGAAGGGACCTCAGGAGGTCATCTAGTCCAACCCCCTGCTCAAAGCAGGACCAACCCCAACTAGATCATCCCAGCCAGGGCTTTGTCAAGCCTGACCTTAAAAACCTCTAAGGAAGGAGATTCCACCACCTCCCTAGGTAACCCATTCCAGTGCTTCACCACCCTACTAGTGAAAAAGTTTTTCCTAATATCCAACCTAAACCTCCCCCTCTGCAACTTGAGACCATTACTCCTTGTTCTGTCATCTTCTACCACTGAGAACAGTCTAGATCCATCCTCTTTGGAACCCCCTTTTAGGTAGTTGAAAGAAGCAATCAAATCCCCCCTCACTCTTCTCTTCTGCAGGCTAAACAATCCCAGTTCCCTCAGCCTCTCCTCATAAGTCATGTGCTCCAGCCCCCTAATCATTTTTGTTGCCCTCCGTTGGACTCTTTCCAATTTATCCACATCCTTCTTGTAGTGTGGGGCCCAAAACTGGACACAGTACTCCAAATGAGGCCTCACCAGTGCCGAATAGAGGGGAATAATCACGTCCCTCGATCTGCTGGAAATGCCCCTACTTATACAGCCCAAAATGCCGTTAGCCTTCTTGGCAACAAGGGCACACTGTTGACTCATATTCAGCTTTTCGTCCACTGTAACCCCTAGGTCCTTTTCTGCAGAACTGCTGCCCAGCCATTCGGTCCCTAGTCTGTAGCAGTGCATGGGATTCTTCCGTCCTAAGTGCAGGACTCTGCACTTGTCCTTGTTGAACCTCATCAGATTTCTTTTGGCCCAATCCTCTAATTTGTCTAGGCCCCTCTGTATCCTGTCCCTACCCTCCAGCGTATCAACCACTCCTCCCAGTTTAGTGTCATCTGCAAACTTGCTAAGGGTGCAGTCCACACCATCCTCCAGGTCGTTGATGAAGATATTGAACAAAACCGGCCCCAGCACCGACCCTTGGGGCACTCCACTTGATACCGGCTGCCAACTAGACATGGAGCCATTGATCACTACCCGTTGAGCACGACCATCCAGCCAGTTTTCTATCCACCTTACCGTCCATTCATCCAGCCCATACTTCTTTAATTTGCTGGCAAGAACACTGTGGGAGACTGTATCAAAAGCTTTGCTAAAGTCACGAAATAGCACATCCACTGCTTTCCCCTCATCCACAGAGCCAGTTATCTCATCATAGAAGGCAATTAGGTTAGTCAGGCATGACTTGCCCTTGGTGAATCCATGCTGACTGTTCCTGATCACTTTCCCCTCCTTTAAGTGGTTCAGAATTGATTCCTTGAGGACCTGTTCCATGATTTTTCCAGGGACTGAGGTGAGACTGACTGGCCTGTAGTTCCCCGGATCTTCCTTCTTCCCTTTTTTAAAGATGGGCACTACATTAGCTATTTTCCAGTCATCCGGGACCTCCCCCGATTGCCATGATTTGTCAAAGATAATGGCCAATGGCTCTGCAATCACATCGGCCAACTCCTTTAGCACCCTCGGATGCAGTGCATCCGGCCCCATGGACTTGTGTTCGTCCAGCTTTTCTAAATAGTGCCGAACTACTTCTTTCTCCACCGAGGGCTGGTCACCTCCTCCCCATACCGTGCTGCGGAGTGCAGCCGCCTGGGAGCTGACCTTGTCTGTGAAGACAGAGGCAAAAAAAGCATTGAGTACACTAGCTTTCTCCACATCCTCTGTCACTAGGTTCCCTCCCTCATTCAGCAAGGGGCCCACACTTACCTTGACTTTCTTCTTGTTGCTCACATACCTGAAGAAACCCTTCTTGTTACTCCTAACATCTCCAGCTAGCTGCAACTCCAAGTGTGATTTGGCCTTCCTAATTTCACTCCTGCATGCCTGAACAATATTTTTATACTCCTCCCTGGTCATTTGTCCAATCTTCCACTTCTTGTAAGCTGGTTCTTTGTGTTTAAGACGAGCAAGGATTTCACTGTTAAGCCAAGCTGGTCGCCTGCCATATTTACTTTTCTTTCTACACATTGGGATGGTTTGTTCCTGCAACCTCAATAAGGATTCTTTAAAATACAGCCAGCTTTCCTCGACTCCTTTCCCCCTCATGTTATTCTCCTAGGGGACCTTGCCCATCAGTTCCCTGAGGGAGTCAAAGTCTGCTTTTCTGAAGTCCAGGCTCTGTATTCTACTGCTCTCCTTTCTTCCTTGTGTCAGGATCCTGAACTCGACCATCTCATGGTCACTGCCTCCCAGGTTCCCATCCACTATTGCTTCCTCTACTATTTCCTCCCTGTTTGTGAGCAGCAGGTCAAGAAGAGCTTTTCCCCTAGTTGGTTCCTCCAGCAATTGCACCAGGAAATTGTCCCCTACACTTTCCAAAAACTTCCTGGATTGTCTGTGGACCGCTGTATTGCTCTCCCAGCAGATATCGGGGTGATTAAAGTCACCCATGAGAACCAGGGCCTGTGATCTAGTAACTTCTGTTAGTTGCTGGAAGAAAGCCTCGATGCAAAAACTGCAGCTATATCTCCAGTGCTACCATGATGAACCCCCTCCCCCAACATGCCTTTCAAGAGCGGTGGATCCTACACATGCCTATCACAACCTCATCCAGTGCACTAAACTCCGCACTAGGAACTATGTGGGTGAAACTAGCCAGTCACCACGCTCTCGAATAAACTCATACAGGAAACCGATGGAGACAAAAACACCACATTGCCTGTGAGTGAGCACTTTTCATAACGCGATTGCTCAATAGCTGACCTATTTCAGTCCTTATCCTCAAAGGAAACCTGCACACTTTCAAAAGATGAGCCTGGGCGCTTAAATTCATAATTCTTCTAGACACTAAAAATTATAGACACAATAGGGACACTGGATTTATGGTTCATTACAACAACCTGCAACCCCCAACTGCATAGGTGCTGATTCCGTGAGTGCTCCAGGGCTAGAGCACCCAAAGGAAAAATTAGCAGATGCTCCGCACCCACCGGCAGCCAATCTACCCCCATCCCCGCCCCCTCCTCACCTCCTCCTACCCCATGTGCTCCACGACCCTGCTCCTCCCCCTTCCTCCCAGCCCTTCCCGCCTGCCGCCTAACCGCTGTTTGGTGGCACTTAGGACTTTCCAGGATGGAGGAGGAGGAGCAGGGGCGTGGCCCACTCAGGGGAGGAGGCGGAGAAGAAGCGGGGCAGGGCGGAGACTTGGGGAAAAGGGGTGGAATGGGGGCGGGATGAGGGTGAGGCGGGGTGGAAAGAGGCGGGGTTCCCCCACACTCTGAACTCTGGGGTACAGATGTGGGTACTGACCTGAAAGACCCCCTAAATTTATATTCTACCAGTTTAGGTTAAAACTTCTCCAAGGCACAAATTCCTTTCCTTGTCCTTGGATGGTATTGCTGCCACAACCAAGTGATTTACACAAAAATTCAGGGAAGGGTTACTTGGAATCCCTATCCCCCCAAAATATCACCCCAAGTCCCTTCACCCCATTTCTCAGGCAGGCTTGAGAATAATATACCAACCAATTGCCTTAGGGTTGAAGCACCCACCGGGCAGAGGGGAAGTTGGCGCCTATGCCCAACTCCAGCTTTGTGTCACATGACTGGTTAATGGGCCACCCTACTGTGAATGGCTCCTTAGAATAAGTGGTAACTTCTTATGCTAAACAATCTGTTCCACTTCGCATTTCACTGTGATGCTGGGAGCACCTTTCCCAGACCTGAAGAAGAGCTCTGTATAGCTCAAAAGCTTGGCTCGCTCACCAACAGAAGTTGGTCCAATAAAAGATATTACCTGACCGACCTTGTCCCCCAAAGCGCAGTCACTTTAGGGATCCCTCCCTGCAAGGAGGCTGCTTTTGCTTCAATTAGAGAGAGAGAACATTAGGGCAGGGAGAATCTTGGATTCATAGATTCTAAAGCCACCAGCAGGGAACAAGGTGACCATCACTCTGACCTCTTTTCTAATACATGCAGTAGGACTTCCTCAAAGTAATTTTGCACACAACCCTATCTGTGCAGGGAGGAATATAAGCGTACAAAAGCATCTCTTCCCTTGCAGTGGGTAGGAGGCAAAGAGCTGAATTTCCTTTATTCAGACCACACGCATGCAGAGTGTTGCTGTCATTTATAAATTATACCCACTTTCTCAACTCTGAGAATACACACATGGGACAAGATGAGGTAATAGCACTGACATTTCCTTTAACTGCATCTGTCCCACATAAGGCAATTTCCTCACATTATGATGTCCCAATTTATGCAGATGGTGTGCATTACAATTGTTAGGCTCTGATAGAGGCCTCCCTACTGGATGGGGGAGCAGGCAGATACCAGACACAGTGGTGGTATATAATACTCTAAATGTTTTTATTGATTACAACAGGGATCAGCAACCTTTGGCACGCGGCCTGCCAGGGTAAGCCCCCTGCTGGGCTGGGCTGGTTTGTTTACCTGCCGCGTCCACAGGTTCGGCCGATCACGGCTCCCATTGGCCGCAGTTCGCTGCTCCAGGCCAATGGGGCTGCGGGAAGCGGGGGCCAGCACATCCCTCAGCCTGTGCCGCTTCCTGCGGTCCCCATTGGCCTGGAGTGGCAAACCACGGCCAGTGGGAGCCACAATCGGCCGAACCTGCGGATGCGGGAGGTAAATAAACCGGCCCACCAGGGACTTACCCTGGCGGGCTGCATGCCAAAGGTTGCCGATCCCTAGATTGCAATATAAACCCCACTCACTCCACATTCACACTCCTTTCATACTACACCAAAATCTGAAGATCAGAAGGAAATCCCAATGGCCAGTCGAAATTCAGTCCGATCACAAGTCTTGGGAAGCCCCACATTACAAACCTCTTTTTTTCCATGATTCTGGGTCGGTGTCTGACTTCAATTTCAGCGATAGCAAACAATCTTTTTTATAGACCAGTCCGTTGCGTCATTAGCTCTTTGTCTCTTTACTAAGTCTTTCATCCATAACTCCAGCAGTTCTGGGCAGGCCACCATAATCCAAGACATTTCATTTCCTCTTATGGACACGACAAAGTTTGTTTTGCACAGATAATCCTTGACCACTCAACCTTAAATCCTTGCTTCAACTGCCAGTGCTCAACTCACACTCATGTCAAGCATACAGTATTTATACTAGGCCCATATGGCCTATAGCAGGGGTCTTAAACTCAAATGACCACGAGGGCCACATGAGGACTACTACATTGGCCCGAGAGCCGCATCACTGACCCCCCCCCTCCCCCGCCGCCCCCACTCCACCCCTTCCATGAGGACCCACCCCTGCCCCGCCTCTTCCCACCCCTTTCCTGCCCCCATTCCAACCCCTTCCCCAAAATCCCCACCCCAACTCCACCCCGTCCCTGCTCCCAGGGGGATGTGGCATGGGCTCAGGGCAGGGATGCAGGAGGGGTGTAGGGTGTGTCAGGGGGCTCAGGGCAGGGGGTTCGGCTGCAGGAGAAGTCCGGGGGGAGGGACCTCCGGCTGAGCGTGGCACGCACCGGTAGCAGGGCAGGCTCCCTGCCCGCCTGCCTGCCCTGCCCCCGCGCTGCTCCAGGAAGCGGCCAGAACCTAGGGTGGGGGCCACAGGACTCCGTGCATTGTCTTCGCCTCCAGGCACCGCCCCCTGAAGCTCCCATTGGCCAGGAACAGGGAACTGTGGTCAATGGGAGCTTCGGGGGAGGTTCCTGGGGGAGCGGCCAGGGCAACACACAGACCTCTGTGCCCCCCCTCCCCCAGGTTCCGGCCGCTTCCTGGAGTGGAGCCCCCGGAGGGGCAGGGCAGGCAGGCAGGCAAGCAGGGCCAGAGCTGTTCTAAGTAAACGCTGGAGGGAGGATGGGGGGGATGGGCTGCGAGGAGCTGGTGGGCTGCAGAAAATAACCCCGCGGACCGCATATGGCCCGTGGGCCGCGTGTTTGAGCCCTGTGGCCTATAGCGTATTACAACATATGCATCACAACAGTCCTCCTTTTAATACAATAATCAATGTTATTAATCATGTATCACTTTTATAATTTTGCAAGCAGCTCAGCTTTATATATTACCTGTTCCAAAACTCCTTGTCGTTTTCTTATTTGAACATACAAACACAGCATTACAAATATTAATAGAATCATTAACATGAACAATATAACAACAGGATGCAATACCACATTCAGGAAGGCCATGGCACTGGGAGATCATCCCTTAAAGAGGTTGTACCAGTGGTGGACTGTCAATTCTTCCCCTTCTTTTCCTAATTTTAATATTTGATCATTATGCAACAAGATGCTTATCTTTCCCAACGGGGCAGATTAAGATACATCCTTTGCATATTGCTTTATATTTTCACTTTTATCAACCAATTCCTCCCATTGTTCCCAGTCTCCCCCTAAAAATCAAAGGACCAGACCACATCTTTTGGTTCCCAAACGATTTCCTTTTTTAAGAATAAGAGTCCCCGATAAACAATTCCTTCAATAATAACCTCTGTTACATTACATTTGCATGACTCAATTGGACCTTTTTCTGTCATATCTCCCCAAAATATATATTTTTCAGTGGTCACAACACAAAAGCACCCATTGCCTACATCAAACACTCTTGAGCCATTAGGGGCTAAATACTGTATTATACACTGTCCACTTGAATGATTTAGATGACATCCCTCTAAAGATCAAGTTAGCGGTGGGCACACATTTATTTTGCCCCCACTCCTCACAATGTTTTATCAATTCCACCAATGTATAGCCCCTCTTTTCCTGGATCAAATGTCTTCCAGTTATTTCTATTTGCCATAATTCTCCATTAATAATCTTCGGCAGCACGCAGGCCATTGCCGTTCTTTTCTTTTTTCCAGTGTTATGTGATAGCATCCTGCCCTTCCAATACGCTTTTAGAGTAATTTGATTCCAATTAAACCCAAGGTGGTTTTTTTCCATCCTACAATTCATTGTTTCCATATATGGGAGTCTTTGAACCATTCAAAGGGCCATTGCCCATTACTCAGTAGATTGACTATCCTCTCTGTATATTGTATCCCATAAGCTTGCATCTGTACACATTGTATTGCTAACGCAGTCTTGTTATTAATTTCTGACACACTCAAAGTTGCATTTAAAGATGTTTCCATGATTTGTATTTGTTTTAATTGGAGTACTACATTCCTTATTCCTTGCTCCAATAATGTGCCAAAATTTTGTATTACATGCATTTGTATAGCTCCCAAAATCTCACCCAAGACATTTTCCCTCGTAACGTCTCAATATCAAACGAATTCCACACCGCAACCCCAGCACCAATGACACCCACAATATATTCTGCTATACCTCTTTTACTTCTTTTAGCTCCATCTCCCCATTGTTGTTGCCGTCCTAGTAATAGAGGCAAGGCATATGGCGTACACTCTGAATGTTGTGCACTCACATCTAATTGCGACCCCTCCAGCCAGATCATTTGGTCCACAATAGTTGGGGCTTCGATTACTTCCCCACTTCTATATGGATGTTCATCCACCATGATTCTTGGTCCAGTTTTATTTACTGGTGGTTGATTAAGAAACACAAAATACCTACTATATCTCCAAAAGTATATTCCCCTATTGATTTTCCTGCAACAGCTTAATTTCACCATTATGGAAGAATTTACCATAGCATCATACATCCACACTTTGAGAGCCGCTGATTGATTCCATGAACACGTGAACATTAGCCAATTCTTTTTTATAAATCACATCCCAGATAGTCACATTAAATCCCAAATTCCAAAAAGTGCAATTCAGGGTGCTTATATTTGGGTTATTTTCATTATAACTAAATTTAAACATCAGCCAGCCCTCCCCTTTTATAATATAAAAATACCTCCATTGCTTCTCCAAGTCCTCTAGTTTTAAATATTCCCATGTTAAACTCTTGCCCTTTCCCCACCATATTTCAAATTTTCCCTCAAAAGGTTTCCCCTCACATCTGTCTTCGTTTGGTCCCATTTTCTCCATTGTTTTCTCCATGGATAATTGAACGTATTATCCCCTTTAAACCACACCTCCATTTTAGAGGTTCTCCCATGTGTATATCCTTGTACCCCTAAACTTCCTCAGATACTCACAAAACATAAAAAAACAGAAGCCATAGCCCCACTCTTCAGGGTGCCAGCGACTTTCCCATTTTTCCCCGAATCGTTGCTGACAGTGTTAGAACTTTTACTTTAAAATCAATTTTCATTCTCTGCAAACTTTCCCTTTTTCTGGTTCCATTTTTGATCCCTCTTGTGTTGAGGTCATGGTCGTTATTCCATAAAAATAATGTCCAGTGCCTCTGACTGTACTACCCCAAGCGCTTTTGTTAAGCCTTTGCTAAACTCTTCTGTCTTCGCTCAAGCTTTGGTATTTTTCTTCCTAAAATGTAATTCGCACAACACAATCTTCCCACCAGACAAATAATGCAAAGCAAAGTGAGCATAAGCAGCAAGCCGATTGCAAAAGTCGTAGCACCGTATCCACACTCCCAATCCAGGATCTGTTCAGGACATTCCCCAATGCAGTTAGACATTCCCCTTTTATTCCTGTAAAACAAACCAAAAGGCTATCTAATCTTTGCACCATAACTTTAATTGTTACATTTGTACCCATGTCCCCTTTTTTCCCTGATTAATTTGCACTACAATAGGGAAAATTTTGTTCATAATAGAAAATGGTCCAACTCATTTTGATTCCAGGACATGATCTTTTGGTGTCAGCCTCAGACACATCACCTTATCTCCTATGTTCCACAATTTCATATCTTGAGTGGCCTGTGAGTCCACATATTCTCTTGCTTTCTCAATTGCATCTGTTAATCTAAATTCCATTTTCTTAAGTTCAGTCAGTAACTCTTTAACCCATTGGGTAACCGATACTTCCTCTACTTCTCCTTCTCCTGGTTACAGTAGAGGGCTCCACAGTCTCATAGGCCTTCCAAAGAGAATTTGGTACGGCTGGTACCCTGTACCTAACCAATCACTACTTCGAATTGCCGCCAACACCAATGGTAATTTCTCATCCCAATCTTTACAAGTCTCCTGTACCACCTTTCATAGAGCTTGCTTAATCATTTGATTCATTCTCTTTACTGATCCTGATGATTGAGGATGGTAAGTCCTCAATTTTGAGGATGATTGAGGATGGTAACTGCTGCTTTATTCCTAAAACTTTCAATAAGCTTTTCACTACTTCCCCCACAAAATGCAGTCCATTATCCAAATCAATTACTCTCGAAGTTCCATACCTGCCAAAAACAACATCCCATAGTTTCTTAGCGGTTGTCTCTGCAGTATGGTTCCGGGTAGGAATCGCCTCCACCCATCCGGAAAAAGAATCCGCTACCACCAGCAAATACTGATTTCCTCTGGAAGTTTTGGACAACTTATCATCAATATAGTCCATTTGTATCCTACTCCACGGCCCTACAATTCTCTGATGTAACAACAACCCTGCACTAGATGTTCTATTGCTGTCTGCCACGCATTTTATACAATTTTTAACAAATCTTCCCATACTGTAGGCCAAATTCCAATTTGTTTTACCTTAAAAAGCATATTCTCTATTCCTTCATGTGCCATGGAGTGGCAGACATTAATAATTTTTCCCTTTGCATTTTTTTGGGGGGGGGGTACCCACTTTACCGCTCCTGTCTTTTTCCCCACTCCATTCTCTGTTCCCAATAGCAGCAGGCTGGGAATAGATGGTGTTCTTCTGGAATGTGGTATATCACTTAAACTCCCACCTTAAGTAGAACATGCTTTCCAAGCAGATCATACTATACATTGACTTTTGCTGCAATATGTGTTAACCCTTCTTGTATAATATCCATCAAAATAATGGTAATGACAAGACAAACACAAAACACACAACATAATTTTTGTTTTCTAGGTTGTTCTGTTAGCACCAGCTTGCCTGTAGAGCGTCTGAAAAATAAAAGAAACTTTTCCTAGCCTGTGCCCTTCCCTCCCCCCCGCCCGCCCCCTCGTAGGGACAGATTATTGCTTTAAAATATCTCTCATTTACAAATAATCTTCCTGGTTGAAAGAAAAACAGAGGAATTACCTCTATACTTTCCTGTGATTTGTTTTATAGACAGGCCAGATTTCAATGACTGCTACCCTTAAAGAAAAGGGTGAATTATCCCACTGTTCATTTATGAAATTACTGAGGTGATGTACCTCAGGTTCCCTTCTTGTACAGCAGACCAGGTTTGTAATGGCTTCTCTGCTGTGCCAAGCTTTAAGTTTATTCACAAGCTCCTCTGGGTTCAGCCACACAGCCTGGATTCTTTGAGATCGAGTCCGAGCGTGGTGGAAGCACTAGAGGAGTTGCTACCGAGAGGTCCAGAAGCAGGTCAAATCAATGCTGGTGTGGCCACACTGGGGCTATTATGATAGCCTTTGCCTTCTCCCTCTTGTTTTTTGGAAGGATCTTGTGAGCCAAGTGCATTGGCAGAAAGATGATGCTGACTACCTCTGCGTGAAGGGACCACTCATGGCGAGAAGAAAAGGACCTGCTGAGGTGATCCACCAATGCATTCCAGTCTCCTGGGAGGTGTGACGCCTCAAGGTGAATGACATGCTGTAACGATGCTGGTTCTGGCGGGACCCAACTGAGAGTGTCAGTTCAGGACAAATTGCTTCAAGCAGGGCAACTACAGCCCAAGGCTGGGGTTTTTCCACCTCTAAAGCAAACCAAACCAGCCAGACAGAGGAGACTTTGGTTTTACCCCACTGGCTAACCACAAGTCATCCCAAGCATTCCTCTTAGACACTCCAGTTTCCCAGTCTCACCACCAGTGCCATTCGTTATGGGTACAAATGGTCATGAAAACCAACGCCCCAGCAAAAGAAAAAAGGTCCTCCCGATCCCAAAGGACCAAGCCTCCAGATCCAGGTCAATATACAAATCAGATCTTACCCACAAATCACACTGTTGCCAATCCTTTAGAATCTAAAGGTTTATTCATAAAAGGAAAAAGGTATAGGTGAGAGCTAGAATTGGTTAAAAGGAATCAATTACATACAGTAATGGCAAAGTTCATGATTCAGGCTTGCAGCAGATGGAAAAAGCTGCAGGTTCAGATCAAGTCTCTCGAATACATCCACAGCTGGGATGGGTCCTTCAGACCTTTGTTCAAAGCTTCCATTTGTAGCAACGTCCCTCCAGAGGTAAGAAACAGGAAAGAAGACAAAATGGAGATGAAGCATCTCCCTTTTATAGTTTCTTCCAGGTGCAAAGACACCTCTTTGTCCTTACTGTGGAAAATCACAGCAAAATGGAGTCGGGAGTCACATGGGCAAGTCCCTGCATACTTTGTTGAGTCACAGGCATGTCTGCCTTTTCTCAATGGATCCATTGTATCGTTAATGGTCCTTAATGGGCCATCAAGCAGGCCTGGCAGAGCTGATAGCTTGTCCTGGGTCCCAGAAGCCCAGCCCCAGTTGAAATACAAACAGTATAAAGCCAATATTCATAACTTCAACTCCAAAACTGATACATGCATATAAATGACATAATCATAACCAGCCAAGCATAACCTGGTCTTAGACACCTCATTTGACCCCCTTTATATAAGATTTCGTGCCACTACAGGACCTTGGTTGCAACAATGATCTATACGGTCCCAGTTATTGTCAATAACGTCACACATGGTTCACAAAGAAGTCCTACGGTCGGAGAGCCTTTTGCCATAGGGCTGAGGAATGAACTCCCCCTTGCTTGTTGATGTAAAACATTGAGGCTGTGTTGTCAGTCAATACCTGCACCACCTTGCCTGACAGGTGGGAAAGGAACACCTGGCAGGCCAAGCATATCGCCCTGAGTTCCCTGTCATTTATGTGCAGGGAGAGTTCCCAGGGCCTCTGGTCCCAAGAAGTTCTGAGACTGCCAAGGTGGACACCCCACCCCAGATCTGAAGCGTCCGAGACTAAGGTCACTGATGGGTATAGGAGCAGCAAAGGGCGCCCCATTCATCATCGACTGCGGGTCTATTCACCAGGTCAATGATGCTAAGACAGTCGACAGGATCGTGACAATCAAATCCAAGTGGTGCCTGCCCAGGAAACAGACTGATACCAGCCAGGTGTACTGCACCACGTAAGTGCACGCTGCCATGTGACCCAACAACTTGAGGCACACACGAGTGGTCATGAGTGGGGTGGGCCATGACGTGGGTGATTAAATCTGACATAGGCCAGAACCGGGCCTCTGGCTTAAGTGTAGTCGAGCTCTGCCCCTATAAACTCTATCCTTTGTATGGGGACAGTGTTGATTCTGCTCATTTATTAGCAGGCCCAGCTCTTGACAGGTGGCCTGTACTATGCTGATACTGTGCTGAACCTGAGCTTGCAAATGACCCTTGCTTAGCCAATCATTGAGGTTCGGGGAGATTTGGATGCATTGATGTCTCAGATAAATTGCAACAGTAGAAACTGTTGGGGCTGCCTACCGACCGAAGGGGAGTGTGGTGAACTGGTAGTGGCATTGGCCTACCATGAACCAGAGCAATCTCTTGTATCCATGGAAGATGGAAGTGTGTAAATACACGTCCTTTAAGTCGAGGGCAGTGTACCAGTTTCCAGGATCCAGGGAGGGAATGATGGAGGCCAGGGAGACTGTGTGGAACTTCAGCTTCTTGAGATATTTGTTGAG
Organism: Chelydra serpentina; assembly: GCA_037349315.1. Taxonomy (NCBI): domain Eukaryota; kingdom Metazoa; phylum Chordata; order Testudines; family Chelydridae; genus Chelydra; species Chelydra serpentina. Next base: position 113,421,738 of record JBAIAC010000004.1, read on the forward strand.
GGGCTGCAGCAGTCAAGATGTCAATTAGGCTGTGGGTGGACTTTTTCTGTTCCTCCACTTCCAGCCCCATTTTCATGGGGACCCACTTCAGGAGCTCCTGATGAGCCCTAAAATCATCAGGTGGGAGCAGGTTGGAAGGACCTGCTACCGCCTCATCCGGGACGAAGATGAAGGCAGCTAGTGCTACGGGATAGGCTTGTACTTCCTCCTCAGCCTGCCCCACCTCTGCCTGGACCATTTCGGTGACCTCCGTGTCTGGGTCAGTGCCATAATTGAGGTCCAGTGCTGGACGGGATAGCACTGTAGTGTGCTTCTCGGACGCCATCAAGTACATCATCTGGTACGGGGGCCCTGGTACTGGAGGGAACCCCCACGGGTTCCAATACTGCCACTGCATGGGCCAGTGACTTGGTGGCCAAGCTGCGACTGTGGTGCCAAAGTCCGGTGGATATGTCGGTAACAAGTACTTCTTCTGCAGCACTACAGACTTCACCTCAGACTCTGACGCGGACGCTGTCCGGAGACCATGGCAGAGCCGTGCCTGGTTTCGCCTCCACGTGGTGCTGGGGAGCCACTGACTGGTGCTGGGCCAGAGACCATTGCAGCAGGGCCATACAGGGCTTCCCACTGGAAGGTGCCGCTACCACCGGTGTGACCGAGGAGCTCTCCATTCTACACACCCTTCTATCCTCAGTGGCCTTGACAGGAATGGGCTCTTGGGGAGTGAGCAGTACCAGGAGGGTCAAGTTCTTCGCCACCTGGAAGGCTTCTGCAGTCGAGGGGGCCCGGAGGCATGAGGGATCACGACCACTCCTCGGAGTCAGAGGTGGGTCCCAAATTGGGCTTGGTGCCCTCAAAGGGGTTGCCAGAGCCAACTGCAGTTCTGGGGAGAACAAGTAGCCTGGCACAGGTCTCATCATGTCAGCTATCCCACTTGTGTCCCTCTTTGGTGCCAGAAAGCACCCTTTCTCCACATACGGTTTCTTGTGCCTCTTCCTCGGCACCAGGTATGGCGAACAGTGCTGGGAAGAGCACAGTGCCAGCAGCACACTTCGTATCGAGACCAAAGTACTCAGCGCTGATTTGGAGCGGGATGGCTCCGAAGATGGTCTGAGGGCTGCCTCCATTAGCAGAGCCTTCAGACGAATGTGTCTATCCTTTTGAGTCCTTGGCCTGAAGCCTCTGTAGATCTTACACTTGTCTTTGACGTGAGCTTCCCTGAGCCACTTCAGACAAGCTGCATGCGGGTTGCTCACAGGCATGGGTTTGCCACAGGTGGAGCACGGCTTGAAGCCCGGAGACTGGGACATGCCCAGTCCCTGGTGTCAAAGCGGATCTTTTAATGGCCCCTGGTTGGGCAGGTGTTTGCCAATACCAGTGAGAATTCAGAAACCAGTCTGCCTAATGCACAGTCATTTATTTGAGAGAGAATCACACAAGCAGCTAAGGTTACATGGTATACATTCTTTTCCATGAGCCTCAGTTCCCCAAGCATAAACCCTCAGTAACTATGTTGGCCTTACACAGTATCCTGATTGGCAAACAAAGCAGATATATCTATCAGCTCTAGATGGAGACTATTTCTCTTTCCCCTCTCAGGCACTTGGTTTGTCCCTCGAAGCAGGGCCTTGGTTACCCTGACAACTTCTGCTTCTAAGATCTGGCAAAGGTCCCTCGAGGCTGGGTCTCGGTTACCCCAACCACTTCTGTCTCACAGCCTCGAACCTCTTTGGATATTAATTGGGGAATTGATCCAAACTGACTCATTTACTTTGCTTAGGACTTATATACCTTTCTGTTCTCAAAGGAATCACGTTCCAGAAATAAGCCTCATAGGCATTTATTACTGGTTTTCTTCATAATTTGGAAGGGATTGCAAAGCGGACACACAAACCAAAGCTCATATTACCCCAAAGAAAACAGCTGAGGGCCTAAACCCTCTGGCCCCACGGAAACACCCCCAGCACTGCCCCCGCCCCGCTCGGCCCCTCCCCTGCCTGCCCCCTCCACGCTCGGCCCCACCATCACACCCCTCTTCACCCCCTAGCCCCCCGCTGGCTTGCTGCATCCCTCCTAGTCAGTCCCCCACCCACCACTTGCCTCCTTTCACCTCCTCCCTCCCCTACCAGAAACCCCCATGCCTGCCCCTAGAACCCCTGATGGCTCACTGCTCGCCCTGCCTGCCCCCCCACCACTGCCCACTCGGCCATCCCCTCACCCCCACCCCCCTTGGCCCCTCCACCACTGCCCCAGCGCTCCTCCGGCCGGGGGAGAGCGGGGCATGCCGATCCGCTCAACACCGCCGGCGGAGAGTGGGGCATGCCAATCCGCTCAACACCCCCACGGGCCGCACAGTAGGCATGCGCGGGCCGCACGTGGCCCGCGGGCCGTATGTTGTGCAGGCCTGGTTTACCCTCTCATAAATCATTCAGTCAAGCTTTTAGTGTGAGGTCATCCAAAAAGGGTCATTCTGACCCATGTCCAAGCCCACTGATCACATGAGCTTACGTGTTCTTTACTTTGTGGGCTGGTTCCCCTGCTGATATTCCAAAGTTCGATGTTGAACACACACACGGCGATTGAGCTGCTGTTAACCATTCCAGTGCATTTTCAGCACCTCCAGTAGTATTTCATTCCATTTATCTAATGCTAAGAGAATCCTGCTCCCTGAATCCTCTAGTAGGTCCAGATATACCAAGCCATACCAAACTCATGAAGTATCAGTGAAGCAATTTAACATTTTACATCAGTTTAATCCTTTGCCCCTCTTCCAGATCATTTAAAATATGTTCAGTAACATTATGCTTAAAAACTAATCGTTGTGGTATCTTTCAACTGAACTGCAACCATCTTTCAAACTGTTCATCTAAAAATGTATTTGCTGGGACTTGAAGCTCTACAATTCAGAGTAAGATGAGCTTTCGCAGGATATGCATGGCAATGTCTGACCATGCTTGGTGGCAGGGTGAAGAGGGTCTAACCTGAATGGACTGAATAAGTTAGTGATAAAGAACAGATTAATGAACTGTGAACTGCACTTCTACTTACTGGGATAAAGACCTAAAATATCACTAACAAAACTCAGAATATAAATCTGGACCCAGTTAACATAAAAGATACCTGAATGTTCATTATACTTAATCTGCTTTAATTCAGTTTATTTTTCTAGAAAAACACTGTTCACAAAGGGTCTGAAAAGTGTCTTTTCAAAAGCTTATTTTTCCCCCAGAGGTTTCTGCTGTGTTTGGTGCTTATTTTCTGATGTCATCATTCTAATATTGTCATTAATATAACATCGAAGGAATACTAGTGTGTGTCCTGCTGGCTAGCTCTGCACAGTGGAATGATAATTAATTAGCTTTCTTTAACCTGTGAATACAATCCTGAAAGGCTTTAAGTGAAATCATCCATTTACCATGTACACAATCAGCATTCTAATAAAATCCATCAAAACACCATTCGAAAAGGAGCTGCCCAGGGCCATTAAAGTGACATATGCCTCATCTTTCTGTGGTTTGAAAGGTGTTCAAGGCTGTTGGCAGCAAATGTAGTTCTGAAGAAGTTGGACATCTGGGTGGCATTCGGTATCTGACATTTTTCCAAAATTTTGTATTTGCTGAATAAGATTTCTCTGTGAAGTCCCCTTTCCATTTGATGGCCCCATGCTTTTGCTTAATGTATTTGATTGATTCTGGCATGTTCGTATAGTCCTTTATTTTATCTAGCTCAATCAGAATAACTTTAATTCCATCCTGGACAAGAGCATTGTACACAGCCAGTTGCTGTTCAAAGATATCCTCTAATAAACTGGATGATTCAGGTACTAAAACAATTATAAGCCTTCTGCTTTGTTTAATGGTTTCATCAACAACATTGACGACAGCTGTAAAAGACACAAAGAATGATCAACTTTCAGCTCATACAAAAGAATCTCTCTCCCCCCATTAAAAATAGATATTTATTTTTTCTTATGTCAGCATAATTAAAATGGCAAAACCCCTCTAATATAAACACAGTTATACTGGTATAAAGTATCTATGCCAGCATAGCATATTCCAGTAGAGAAACAAAATAAGATGTATACACACTTTTATACACCTATAATTGTGTCAACACTAGAGGGGTTTTTGGTGGCAAGAAAACCATACACCTTACCAACATAGCTATGCTGGTAACATTCTTAGATGTGCACTCCAGGCCTTACTTTAATGATATAGCTGATTTGTTTTTGGTTTTTTTAATCCATGTAAAATTACCTACCTTATAGTAGCTGGAGATCCTTCAAGATGTGTGGCCCCCATCTGTATTCTACTGTGGATACACATGTTTTGCATGCACCCAGAGCTGGAGAATTTTGAAAGCAGTGTCTGTTGGTCCGCACATGTGCCCTGGCTCACCTTGTGCCACCGACTGAGGAGATAAAGGGCGGGGTGGACCGACTGCCTCTCCGGTTCCTTCTCCACAGCAAATCACAGAAGTTCCGAAGTAGAGGAGAAGGAGGGTGGGTAGAGGAATACAGATAGGACCACAGATCTCAAAGAATTTCCAGTTACTAAAAGGTAAGCAACTTTTTCTTCTTTAAGTGCTGGTCCCTATGGGTATTCACTGTGGGTGACTGACACGCAGTACTCAGATAGGAGGAGGGTGAGAGGTTGTAGATGGCAGAGCCGAATGAAGGACTGATTCCAAAAGATGCATCGGCAGATGAGTCCTGTACCAAGGCATAGGGTCTCTCAGGGTACGTCTACACTACAGAATTAGGTCGAATTTATATATTTTAAAACCCGAATTTATGGTATCGATTGTGTGTGTCCCCACTAAAGAGCATTAAGACCATGAGGTCGATTGACTGTGTCCACAGTAGCGGGGCTAGCATCGACTTTCGGAGCATTGCATTGCGGGTAGCTATCCCACAGTTCCCGCAGTCTCCGCCGCCCATTGGAATTCTGGGTTGCGATCCCAAAGCCTGATGGGGCAGAAAACATTGTCGCTGGTGGTTCTGGGTACATGTCATCAAGCCATCAAACGTCCCTCCCTCCTTCCCTCCATGAAAGCAATCTTTTTCGCGCCTTTTTTCCGGGGTTTCCGTGTTTGCTACGGAAGCCTGCTCAGCTCACAATACCGTACATCTCCAGCGTACGCCTGGACATTAGGTCTAATGGGGATTTAGTCACGCTATAATACAGGCAGAGGGATAGCTCAGCGTTCTGAGCGTTGGCCCGCTAAACCCGGGGTTGCGAGTTCAATCCTTGAGGGGGTCATTCCGCCTGAGGCTGGTAGTCGTGGGACTACACAGCATAAGCTCCTTGCCTTCTAGCTGCAGATGGTGCAATATGCCATAAATGGTCGTAGTCGTGGGACTATACAGCAGCAGCTCCTTGCCTTCTAGCTGCAGATCATACAATATGCTTGAAATTTGTGTGCTCCTGGCCGGCGGCCTATGTTGTGGCTGGCCAGGAGCGCTTGGACATAAATGGGAGTGACCAGAGTGACTCTGGTCATTCTCTTTTTTACGTTTTGTTTAAGGGAGATTCAGTACTGCCTGGAACACGGGCAGAGAGATAGCTCAGCGGTCTGAGCGTTGGCCTGCTAAACCTGGGGTTGCGAGTTCAATCCTTGAGGGGGCCAGGAGATGATGATGGATATCAAGCATATTGTACCATCTGCTGCTAGAAGAGAAGGCGCCTAACCCTTGCTCACCGCATATTGTACCATCTGCTGCTAGAAGGAAATGAGCCTAACCCTTGCTCCCCCCTCCCTCCGTGAAAGCAACTGAGGGGGGAGCCAAAAATCCTTTCGCGCCTTTTTTCATGCGGGCGCCATATTGCTGACACCATTATTATCCACCCGCCGCTTCTGCTCCCACTCTACTGTCCTGCAAACAGCATACCAGGGAAAGCATGGAGCACGATCAGATCACCGCGGCTGTTCTCACCGTTATGAACACCACGCGCATTGTCCAGGAGTATATGGAGAACGAGAACCAGGAGCTGCTACAGCTACATCAGGTGAGGAGGCGACAGCAGCGCCCTGGGGACAGTGATGAGGACATGGACACAGACCTCTCTCAAAAAAGGCCCCCCCGCAAGGTGGACATCATGGTGGTAATGGGGCTTGTTGATACAGTGGAATGCCGATTCTGGGCCCGGGAAACAAGCACAGACTGGTGGGACCACATAGTGCTGCAGGTCTGGGATGAATCCCAGTGGCTGCGAAACATTCGCATGCGTAAGGGCACTTTCATGGAACTTTGTGAGTTGCTTTCCCCTGCCCTGAAGTGCCAGAACACCAAGATGAGAGCAGCCCTCACAGTAGAGAAGCAACTGGCGATAGCCCTGTGGAAGCTTGCAACGCCAGACAGCTACCGGTCAGTCGCGAATCAATTCAGAGTGGGAAAATCTACAGTGGGGGCTGTTGTGATGCAAGTAGCCAGGGCGATCACCAAGCTGCTGGTACCAAGGGTTGTGAGTCTGGGAAATGTGAAGCTCATACTGGAACCCATATCCCTATCTTGGCACCGGACCACCAAGCCAGCGAGTACATAAACCGAAAGGGTTACTTTTCAATAGTGCTGCAAGCACTGGTGGATCATAAGGGACGTTTCACCAACATCAACGTGGGATGGCCGGGAAAGGTACATGATGCTCGCATCTTCAGGAACTCTGGTCTGTTTCGGCTGCTGCAGCAAGGGACTTTCTTCCCAGACCAGAAAATAACCGTTGGGGATGTTGAGATGCCTATAGTTATCCTTGGGGACCCAGCCTACCCCTTAATGCCATGGCTCATGAAGCCATACACAGGTAGCCTGGACAGTAGTCAGGACCTTTTCAACTATAGGCTGAGCAAGTGCAGAATGGTGGTGGAATGTGCATTTGGGCGTTTAAAAGCTCGCTGGTGCAGTTTATTGACTAGGTTAGATCTCAGCGAAACCAATATTCCCATTATTATTACTGCTTGCTGTGCGCTCCACAATATCTGTGAGAGTAAGGGGGAGACGTTTATGGCAGGGTGGGAGGTTGAGGCAAATCGCCTGGCCACTGGTTATGTGCAGCCAGACACCAGGGCTATTACAAGAGTACAGCAGGGTGTGTTGCGCATCAGGGAAGCTTTGAAAACCAGTTTCATGAATGGCCAGGATACTGTGTGAAAGTTCTGTTTTTCCCCAGTAATGAAAAGCCCCGCCCCTTCATTCACTCTACTTCCCTTTACCCAAACCGCCCTGCCCTACCCCCCTCGGTCACCGCTTGCAGAGGAAATAAAGTCATTGTTGCTTTAAAATCATGCATTCTTTATTAATTCGTAAAACAAAGAGGGGGAACTATGGGGGTAACTGCCACAGTCTCCTGGGATAGGTGGTGGAGGAAGGGAAGCACCAGGATGGGTGGTGGAGGAGGGGGATGAGGGAAGGACAAGGACACACAGCACTTTAAAACTTATTGAATGCCAGCCCTTTCTTGCTTGGACTGTTCTCTTGGCTTGAGTGGTTGGGTGCACGGAGGCCGCCCAAACGCGTTCTTGGGCGTCTCGGGGATGAGGTTATGGGACTCGGGAAGGAGGGCTGTTGGTTACACAGGGGCTGTAGCGGCGGTCTGGGCTCAGGCGGCCTTTCCTGAACCCTACGCCTTTCCTCAGCCATAAGCCGGAGGATTTCCGTTTGATCCTCCAGTAGCCTCAGAATTGCATCCTGCCTTCTCTCTGCACGCTGACGCCACCTACTCTCTTCATCCCGCCGCTGTCTCTCTTCATCCCGCCAGTCATTGTCTTCAGCACGCCACCTGTCCGCGCGATCAAATTCTGCCTTCCTGGACTCCTGACAGTGTCTGCCTCCACGCATTCTGCTGGGCAGCTTCAGTGTGGGAGGATTGCATGAGTTCTGAGAACATATCGTCAGAACAATGCTCCAAACATTACATATCACATGTGCATTTGGTCCAAGGTTGCACTTTGCCTGTTATATTGAGGGTCTGCCGGTTTGGTGTGAGAGATCACACAAGCAGGTCCGGCAGGCAACAGAATTCGGCTTGCAGGCAGCCATGGTAAGCCACAGTCTATAGGCTTCTTTAACCTTCATAACATGTGGGAATGTTTTCAAACAGCAACCCCCTCATTTCCCATAACAAACAGCCTTTGGGCTGGCAATTTAAAACTGGTTGGCAATTGAAAAGGGAGGGGCGGCGGTTTTCGGGTTAACGTGCAGCGCGAACCTAATTGACACCCCCCCCACACAGACACACATCCAAGATGTTCGCTGTTCCCCCTCCCCCCACCGCATGGGTCACAGCGGGGAAGATTTCCGTTCAGCCACAGGCAAACAGCCCAGCAGGGACGGAGCCCCCCTGAATACCCCCTTAATAAAATTCCCCTATTTCAACCAGGTGACCATGAATATCACTCTTCTGAGGATAACACAGACAGATAAAGAACGGATGTTGCTTGAATGCCAGCAAACACCGGGACCATACGCCGCCATGCTTTGCAAAGCACTGATTCCAGACTACGTGCTACTGGCCTGGCGTGGTAGTGTGTTACCACGGAGCACAGGATAAGGCTGCCCTCCCCAGAAACCTTTTGCATAGGGTTTGGGAGTAGATCCAGGAGATCTTCCTGGAGATGTCCCCGGAGGATTTCTGCTCCATCCCCAAACATGTTAACAGACTTTTCCAGTAGCTGTAGCTGTACTGGCCGTGAATTAATCATTAAACACGCTTGCTTATAAAACATGTATTAATTTAACAGAGGTACACTCACCAGAGGTCCCTTCTCCTGCATCGAGTACGCCTTGGGTGGGTTCGTAGGGTACTGGCTCCAGGGTGACAAAGAGTTCCTGGCTGTCGGGGAAAAGGGCTTCTCCACTTCCTTGCTGTGTCTGTGCGCTATTTTCAACATTATTATCATCATCATGCTCCTCTGTGGTTTCTGATGATCCACATACGGAGTCATACCACATGGGTGGGTCAGTGCTGGCTGCACCTCCTAGAATGGCATGCAGCTCATCATAGAAGCGGCATGTCTGGGGCTCTGACCCAGAGCGGCTGTTTGCATCTCTGGTTTTTTGGTAGGCTTGCCTGAGCTCCTTAATTTTCACGCAGCACTGTTGCGCGTCCCTGTTGTAGCCTCTGTCCTGCATGCCCTTGGAGACTTTGGCATATGTATTGGCGTTTCTTCTTTTGGACCGTAGCTCTGCTAGCATGGTTTCGTCTCCCCATACAGCGATCAGATCGTGTACCTCACGCTCGGTCCATGCTGGAGCTCGTCTTCGGTTCTGGGACTCCATTATGGTCACCTCTGCTGATGAGATCTGCGCTCACCTGCAGCTCACCACGCTGGCCAAACAGGAAATGAAATTCAAAAGTTCGCGGTGCTTTTCCTGTCTACCTGGGCGGAGCATTCGAGCTCAGACTGCTGTCCAGAGTGGTCAAATGTTGCACTGTGGGATAGATCCAGGAGGCCAATACCGTTGAATTGCGTCCTCACTAAGCCTACATCGATTCGGCAATATCGCTTTAAGCGCTAATCCCCTCGTTGGGGGTGGAGTGGCGAGATCGATTTTAAGAGCCCTAGAAGTCGATGTTAAGGGCTTCGTCGTGTGGACGGGTGCACGGATCAATCGAAATAACGCTAATAAATTCGCCCTAAACTCGTAGTGTAGACCAGGGCTCAAACATGTGGATGGAGGCCCTTGTAGCTGCTTTGCAGGTATCAAGTAGCAGCACCTTGAAGTGATGCCAGAGATGCTGCTTGCACTCTTGTGGAATGAGCTCTTACCCTATGGAGGTGGGGGTAATGGAGGGGGGAATTATACAGTCGGGTCCATTTTGAGATTCTTTGAGAGGATATAGTCTGACCCCAGTATGTCGAGTAAAACCCCTGCCCTTGGTACTAAAGAGCAACCTCCTCTATCGCTTCCCACTGTTAGAGGGATTCCACTTTGTCTGAGAATCTTATCGTGAGAGTGGCCCCCAAGAGGGGTTGAGGAAAGAGGTTGTGGGGGGAAGGGACACAAACTATCATACAGACTGAATGGATGATGTTCAGCACCCACTTATCCATTGTACTCCAGGTGTTGCGAAAGTGTGCTAGACAACCCCAAAAGGTGTGTGCGAGTAGGGAGATGTTGGACTTAGTGGTCTGCAGGTGCCAGAGCGTGATCTGGTGCCAACGGAGCCCTAGACTTGTAGGCTCTCTTGTCACAGCTCTGAGACATAGGACTTACTAGGTTTTCTTGGGCTGAGCTTATAGACTTGCTCAGTTTAGACAGGGCTGAATCCAACTTCTTCAAAGTGGATTTGGAAGAGGACTTAGCCTAATGCTCATGAGAATGTGCCCTACTCTTCCAACAAGACCCCATCAATGGATCTGTGGGGGTAGACTTCTTTGCTCCTGAGTCAGACTTCATGGCAGGTGGTGCACTCTTTTCAGAATCAGGCTGATGTATGCTGGGGGTGGGAGGGAGTCCCCTGGCCTGGGTCTGATTGCTGCCTCATAGCCTTTTCCATTCGGTGCTTCCTATGGCAAAGTTCCTGCCCTTGCCATGATGTGGACTCCCCCAAGGCAGCACACATAGCATTGGTGGTCGTTACTGACTGAGAAGGATTGCATGGAGGAAGCACAAATTTTGAAGCCCAGAGTTTTGGGCATAGTCCAGTACCCAAATTGTGTGGGGAGGGGGGGCTCCCCAGGTCGGGAGAAACTAACTAAATAACCATAAAACACTAAAACTTTAAAATTCTAGAACTATAAAAACTATTGACAGATATCTATTAATCAATAAAAGAGAAAGCCAAAGCTTTGGACTCGAGAGATTCTGAGTTGGACCATGGTGAGAAGGATATGGAGAGGCAGTCGGTCCGCCTTGCCCTTTACCTCCGCAGTCAGTGGCATGAGGTAAGCCCGGGTGCATGTGTGTGGACCAACAGACACTACTTTCAAAGTCCTCTGGGTCCGGGTGCATGGAGTGAATGCGTATCCACAGTGGAATACACATAGGGGCCGGCACTCGAAGAGCAATGTTTATTTATAGTTTTCACTACCTCAGATGAAAAACATCAATTAAAAATGTTACTAAAAACAAATTCTCTCTATTTAAAGATTTTTCAGAAATATGAATTCTACAATTATAACTAGTAACAAAAAAATCCATTTTGCTTTGTATCCATATTTCAAAATCAATTACCTCAGAAGCAATTTTTTATTCTGATGTTTTAATATAAATCTAAATGTAAATGTACAGTACAAAATAAGAGCAGGTTAACAATGAAAAACTGTCTTTTCTATACTAAGCAAATGTGATAGTGCAGAAGTATTAGAAAGAACAAACATTCAGTACCAACTGGTTTGGTTTTATTGTACTAAAACCAATCAACTTCTTGATGTTCTATATCAGGGGTAGGCAACCTATGGCACGAGTGCCAAAGGCGGCACGAGAGCGGATTTTCAGTGGCACTCACACTGCCCAGGTCCTGGCCACCAGTCTGGGGGGCTCTGCATTTTAATTTAATTTTAAATGAAGCTTCTTAAACATTTTAAAAACCTTATTTACTTTACATACAACAATAGTTTAGTTCTATATTATAGACTTGTAGAAAGAGACCTTCTAAAAACGTTAAAATGTATTACTGGCACGTGAAACCTTAAATTAGAGTGAATAAATGAAGACTTGGCACACCACTTCTGAAAGGCTGTCGACCCCTGTTCTATATCATACCAGATCTCTCACTGTCTCTGAGATCACTAGCAGATTAGCCTTTCCTCCCTCCCAGAGCACTGTGCTTCCACTTTTCCTGGTCTTAACGGTAACAAGAAAGTTGCTCCTATGATGCCAAACACACTCTATTCTGACCTCTGCTCATAGACACATTGCAGAGAGACTTAGGAGCAGAGTGCCACCTAGTGGGAGATGTGTGAAGCCCATCACATGGGAGCACAAGAAGCAGCAGTCATGTTATCTATAGCAGCGCTATTCAAAGTGGTGGTCCTCAAGCCATTGGCCTCCGCTCCGCGGAGAGTTTCCAGGAAATAAATAAATAAATACATAATAGAATAATGGCACAAATATGGTACCCGTCCCTGGCACATTGGGGGAAAAAATTGCTGGTCCACCACATCAGATAGTTTGAGAAGCACTGATTTATAGGGTATGGGGAAAAGGTGGAGTATGTCATAGGGAATGGTGAAAAGGGCAGGTGGAAGAAAACTTCACTGAACATTCTCAGAAAGAGGCAAAGATACCCAACATTTCAAGGGTTTGTCTGTACTGGGGGGCAAGTGGGGCCAGCAATTAAGTTCCCCCTACAAACAAAATGGTGCAACTGAAGGATCCATGGAGGAGATGAAAAAATGAAAGGGAAACATGAGATGGGGAAAGAGGAAATAAAGAGGGAAGGGAAAATCAAATGTGAAATGGAAGGAAATGAGGAATCAGGGGAAGACTGCAGAGGAGGAACAACAGGACAAAAAACATTGAATAGCGAGAGGAGAGAGAAAACCAAAGATGGGATAACAAAAATATGAAACCAATACAAGAATCAGACAAAAGAAGAGAGTATATCCTGCCAGGACCAATGCTTTTTTGTCAGTCACACATAGGACACAGTGCTAGAACCAGCTCTTCTTGAAGCATTGAGAATTCAGGGACAATGGGGAATGCTGCCAATACTTGATCTGAAGCAGGAATTAAGAGAGGATTGGGTGTGAAGTATTGCATTAATTTTTCTTGGGAGAGGAACCCTGAACCTTCCCCTTTCTAGGTGTGGTATCCAAAACCTTTAGGCAAGCTATTCTCTTCCCTTGACCTCTCTCTACTCAAGTTCAGCTTGGAGACACATTGGGTTTTGTTGCCAAATGGCCTCCTCTCCTCCCACTTCCACTAGTAGTTCCATTCCAACCTAGCTTCAATTTAAAATATTTCAGAGCATCTATATTCCCTAAATTACTATTATAAAAATTGGTGCCTTACTCTCCTGCCTCCGTGTCATGATGTGACCCATGGGACCATACTGATGTGAAACTTTCCTACCCTGCTCTAACATTCAAAGAGAATGATGAGAAAACTCACCCAGTTCTACTTTAAAGGCAATGAGAGAATACAATCATTTTTCATTTTACCTTTTCCTGGTAAATCATCTCTTCCAAGTATAAACAGATTATATCCACACTGTCTCTCTAAGACCTCAGGAAGCAGCGTTAGCACAAAGTTATCTGATGTGTAGATGCAATCTACTTTGTTGATTTTTGGATACAATACATATGCATCATAGATCTTCCCATCTGAAACTGAACAAGATAGAAACAGTGAAATTTGTAAGACAAAAATTATTTTAAAGGAATAAGAATATTTTCCCGCCTTTTCTATTTTAAACTTCATTGCATGAATTCATTGTTTGAATAGAACATACAAATAACCACAGGTTAATAATAAAGCAATCTTTGTTAAATGCTGCAAAAAATACCACCAAAATTAACTGCATTTAATTATTCAGGCAAATTTAAAATTGTCCAAATTTACTGTTTTACTACCTATCTAGAATGAAAAATACTAAGAGCTGCAGGGCTGGCTAGAAGTTCTTCACTGCTGCCTTAGCATGGTGGTTTTCAACCAGGGGTATGTGCATCCCTGGGAGTACTCAGAGGTCTTCCAGGGGGTACATCAAGTCATCTAGATATTTGCCTAGTTTTACAACAGGCTACATAAAAAGCACTAGCAAAGTCAGTACAAACTAAAATTTCACACAGACAAGGACTTGTTTATACTGCTCTACATACTATATCAGTGATCCTCAAATTGGGAGCGAGTTCATTTCAATGGGGTCACCCGAGCCAGCGTTAGACTCACTGGGGCCCAGGGCAGAAAGCCCAAGCCCATGTCCTACCGTGAGGTGCTGAAGCCGAAGCCGGAGTTTTTAATTGAGGTGAAACGTGAGGTACGCAAGACAAATCAGACTCCTGAAAGGGGTACAGTCATCTGGAAAGGTTGAAAACTACCCTGATTTCTGTTTTAACACTAAGCAACAAACTACCTTATCACATTGTCACCTTGTTAGCTGCAGCAGTAGCTCTTGGTGACAGACTTTCATTACAAGAACTGCTCTGCAGCTGTAAGTATTTTGTAGTATGCATGTCTCGCAGTTAGAAATCGTTTCCTTGCAAAGCAGAGAGCAGATAAACCTGAAAAAGGTTTATGTTTCTAACAGATTTACATACCTGCTTTACTACCTACACAAGGCAACATCTGGTAGCTTACATATCTAAGGCATTTCACACCCGCTGTTCAAAGTGCATTTAAACCCAGATTTTAAATGGCAGACTTCCTTTTTTGTTGGAGCACATTTTGCACTTTCAAAGACTGCATCCATATTTTTTTTCACCTTCAATGAATCATAGGTTCACATCTTACAGTTAAAATTATAATGTTTTCCAACAAGCACACTTTCTCCCATCCTATCCCTATGCCTCATAGGAGTGCCATATCAATATCTACAAAAATACCACATTGTCCTCTTTCAACCCCCCCCCATCTCTGTTATGATACTTAAACTGGACAATGATTAGACCAGTGGTGTTCTGTGATCACTGCTTATCATGCTAACAAGTATCATTCCATTGGTACCTTGCGTTCCCCTTGACTGTTTATCATATCCACTTGTTGTCTATGGAGTCTTAAACTGTAAACTATTCAGTGCAGAGATGATCATCATTTTGCTATATGTTTGTACAGAGCCTAACACAAAAGGTCTCTGGGCTTCTAGGTACTACCACAATACAAATAAAAATGACACCACTAAGATCGCCATACTGAAGTACTTCGGCATCTAAAAGAGAGGATTTGCGCTCATAACTGGCTGTGTGTAAAATACATTGGAGAAAATTGTGTCTACAAAAAAAGGACACTGAGTAGAAGCCCTTTTAAAAATCTGGTACTCAGTCTTTTCATCATCCATATTGCAAACACAAGGCAACACACAGATGGAGATTCCAAACAAGCTTGCTCGTTCAGGAACATTTCCTGCATCTGCTCCCCACTTAAAAAGGCTAAACAAAATAAATGTAGCTTCTTATTCTCTTAAGAATTCTTATTGAATCCTGGGATTGTATTCCATGTACATTAGCTACATGGCTATACACACCTACCTTCTTTACTCAGAAAAGGACGACAGGATTTTCGATACCAGAGCACAATGTCAACCTTGAAATACTTGTAGATTAACATGGCCACAACTATTACAAACACTGGTGCAAGGAGTCCTCCAATCAAGTATCCTTGAAAATTTCGAACTACATCAGCAAAGGAAAAATACGTAATATACTGAAATGGCAGCATTGGTCAAGTTAGGAACATTCAAACAAATGTATAGAATTCTGAAATTAGAGCCCTTTTGGTCTGCCTAAAGACAGTTATAACTGTGTGAATAATCCATAACAAAAATCTGACATCTCTCTCCTCTTTTTCTGTTCATGCATTGTCTGCAAACTGATCGTCATTTTCTGAATGTATTCATTATTCCAAATTATTTGACAAATAATTGCGGACAAATAATTCTAGGCCTACAGCTTGTTTGTAAGCAGTTCATTGAAGATATTCAGTACTTGAAATTTATGCTGTGTTGACTGGACACGTGGCAACACAGAACGCTTTGGTTCTCTGGCTGAAGAAGCACAACTCTCAGAATCAGATGTCTGGTGCAAATTCAGAATTTGCTTTTCCATATGTATTCTACAACATCTGTTTTACCATTGATGTTTTGGTGAATAATCCTATCAGTAAATCTATAGTAACTTGACATTAATGAAGCTACTCCAGATTTACAATGATTTTATAGCCTCTTTCCTGCCCATTATCCCAAATTTTCACACCGTTAGTCTGTCCCTTTTCAAAGTATTCCCCTCATCTCCTTTTTAAATTAACTCCTGACTACTAGAGCAGTTCAGAACATGATTAAGACTGAAGGCTTGACCTGGCCGTCTTAATGCAATGTAGGCTGCAACTTCACCAGCATGACACACAAACGGATGTCCATAATCCTCCTGCTTCACTTCTGTGATGTTGAGCGTCACTGTAGAGAATAAGTACCCATCGGGAAGAGAATCTTTTCTATCCAAAAAGATAGTGAATAATTAAAATAATAAAAGCCGCATTAGGCAGGTTTTTTCATTTAAAAACAAAACAGGACAATGGTTATATTTTATCTTCATAAATGTCTGAAATGTGCCTGAATCTTTTCAAAACAGACAGATATCCAGAGTCTACGATTATAAATTATCTGAATTACAGATGTACCTGGGAACTCCAGTCAAGAGTATGGCCTCATGTGTAGATACATAGGGAGACAGCACCAGGAGCTCTCAATCAAAATAGACTAGATTTACATAGCATGAATAAGATTCTTACATGTATCATTGCCCAGTGAGAGAGACAGACATGAGGCAATTCTATATGGAGACAGTGCTGCCATCTCTCATATTTCAAACAATCGATTTGTAAGCATATAGAGGATAATACCGTGATAAGTAATAGCCAACTTGGATTTGTCAAGAACCATACCAAACCAACCAAATTTACTTCTTTGACAGGGTTACTGACAAAGTGGATAAGAGGACAGCAGCAGACATAATTGAGTAAGAGCCAACAATGTGATGCAGTTGCAAAAAAGGCTAATATTCTAGGGTGCATCAACACGAGTGTTGTATGTAAGTGACAGGAGCTAATTGTTCCACACTACTGGGCACTGGGGAGGCCTCAGCTGGAGTACTGGGCCCAATAAACATACCCAAGCAACTCAAACAAAAAAAGAAAAGCCTCCCTATAAAAAATTTCAAAAGCAAATTTAAAAACACTTCAAACAAAGCCAGTACGTATAACCCTAAAAGCAGGCATTAACATTCCTCAAATTCGTCAGTATTCCATCCCCCAAAAAGCTTTGTTTGGCCTTCAAAACCTTATCAGCACATTCCTACAGTTAAAAGTGTTAGTTCACACCAAATCTCCTTTCAATACTCCCATCCTGCCAGTAAAAAAGACCAACATAAATCCAAATAAAAAACCGGTATACCAATTTGTCCAAAATTTACGCGCAGTAAATAAGGTTGTACAAGCAAAACACAATGTGGTACCTAATCCTTATACAATCCTAACTGCCATTCCAGCAGGTGCCGTTTGCTATTCTGTAATAAATTTGTGTAATGCCTTTTTCAGTATTCCTCTAAATCAAAACAGCTAAAACATTTTTGCATTTACATAAACAAATCCAAAAACCAAAAAAGCAAAAGAGCTAACCTAAACTCGTCTTCAAATAGTGCAACATCAAAAAAAACCCCAACCAAATCTTTCAAATGTGCCCATTCCAAATGCTAAGCTAAAACTGTACACAAATGGCTCTGTGTGGGTCGTAAAGGGCCAACAAATATCTAAATTTGCAATAACTACTCAGTTTAAGGTATTACAGTCTGCGCCTCTAAAACCCTCCACCTCAGCCCAGGCGGCAAAATTAATAGCCCTCACCCAAGCATGTAAGTTGGCAGCAGGTCAGTCTATAAATATTTATACTAACTCAAAATATGCCTTTGGCGTTTGCCATGCCACAGGCCAACTTTGGGCAAAGCGTGGGTTTATTACCTCCAGTAACACTAAGGTAGCACATGGGCCCTTAATCCTAAAATTATTAAAGGCCATACATCTGCCATCTGCAGTTGCCATCATCCACGTTCAGGCCCATCAAACAACAACCACAACCCCACCGTTTGTAAAAACCAACTGGCTAATACAGCTTCAAAAACAGCCTCTCTACAGCCTTTCGTTATCCACCAAATGGCACTCACGTCCTCTCCCTCACCAATTCCAATCACTTTTATCCCTAAACCATCAAAACGTAGTCAATAAAAAAACATAGGGGCAATTAAAACCCCACCAAAAAAGTAAAAACTGCCTAATAAAAAAAAAAGCCTTGCCCCAAGCTGCTTTGCGGCCTGCCCTACTTAAACTACACCAAAAAACACACGGTAAAGTAAAGGCCATGGCTGCTACTGTAAAGAAACTTTGGTATGCCCCTAGGGTATTCCAAAAAGCTAAACAAGTCCTTGCTACCTGTAACATTTATGCAAAATTCGATCAAAAAAAAAAAAAAAAACCAAACCCAAAAGTATCCAGTTTTGGGAGTCACGCTTTGAAAAAGACAAGGACAATATGAAGAAAGTCCAGAAGAGAGCAACAAAAACCAAAAGGTTTAGAAAACATGACCGATGAAGAAAGGTTAAAAAAAAAAGCATCTGGATATGTTTCGTCTTGAAAAAATAAGACTGAGGGGGGACCTGGTAGCAGTCCTCAAACACAGTCAGGGCTGTTACAACGGGGACACTGATCAGTTGTACCCCTTGAACACTGAAGCTATGATAAGTAGTAATCGGCTTAATCTGCAGCAAAGCAGACAGAGGTTAGATAGTAGGAAAACCTTCTATCTGTACATTTAGGTAAGTACTGGAATAGGTTACCAAGGGAGATTGTGGAATCCCCATCATTGGAGGATGTTGACAAACACCTGTCTGGGATGGTCTAGCTCCCACTGGCCAGTAACGGCAAACCGCGGCCACTCGGAGCTTCAGGCGGCTGTGCAAATGTAAACAAACTGTCTGGAGACCCGTCAGCGGATTACCCTGACGGGCCACAGGTCTAGGGCCTCCATCAGCATGGGGGACTGCACTAGATGACCTCTCAAGGTCCCTTCCCTACCCTATATTTCTATGATTTTATTACGAAGTCTTATGATATTTGGCATTTTTCTGAAAGCCCCAGCTCACATAATTGAATAATTTCTTGAGGATCTCAGTCTTCAAACAAAACGAAAAACTTTCTAGCCTTCATAGTTGAAGAGGAAAGCTTAAAAATGTGACCCAAGTGCACCCCAAAAATCAAAAGGCAAATAGAAAGAACCTCAAATCTATTTTTATAAATCTTGTTATTTTTTTAGACAATTTTTCTATTTTGGAGGGCCTAACTCATGATTTTTGAACTCTCAGGGTTGGCAAAACTGATAGTATTTTATTTTCCAAAAAGCATATGAGGTTTCTATATGCAGCTGTTGGACAGATTTGCTTCAGTAGCTCATACACTTAACTTTCGGGAATATTTTTCTTGGGGCAGGAGGGTAAAACCAATGCAGACTGGTGATGCTTGGGGGTTATACCTCCCGAGTGGTGCCATGCCCAGTGAACAGATTTTTTGTAAAGCAATATGTTCCAAAGTATCCATGTTATTTTTTATCCTAGGGTCTACTGAAGTTTAGTAGAATAGTAGTTGTCCAAATTGGTCTCTAAGAAAACACAGAATTTGGATCCCTCCTGGGAAGCAAAGAGAAGCATTACAAACACTAAGGGTATTTTCATACATTGCAGTCAGTGATCAACTGATATACATTTTTATATGCAAGTATACTTACTGATTTCCCTCTTGGACTCTCCCCATAAACAAAAACTTGACTAAAGTATTATTGACTTTCCAGGATATAGCAATTGAATTATCTTTAAAACTTGATATGTTGCAGTCCACGATAACATTGGACCCTGAAAAACAGCATTAGAAAATGGCCATGAGCTATCATTTACTCTGAATAGTCATGAGATCCACTCATGTATAAGAGCATGGGAAACATTAGCAACCAACACCCGTAAGTATCTAAAGAGCAATCTGACAGAACAAAGGAGGCAGTTTGCAGAATTATGAAGCTTTAGCAGATCCCTTGTCAGACCATCAGCTCAGCTGTTTGTTTTACAAGAACTAACCTAGCAAATTATAAAGAGCCCAGTCAATTAATCCCTTCAGAGAATAAATATGTTAATTCTATTCTGAACAAAATGACCATAACTGCCTTTTAAATTTGACACATCTATGGATGAAATAATGTTTTCTCAGGTTTATGGCTTCCGTGCAAAGCTCAAAAAGGTCGTAGCAAAAAATTCATAAAAGAACAAATACAAAACTCTTCCATTCACAACAATTAGGAGAGGTTTAACTATATCACAAACCTTGTCATTTTCTACATTTGGTCCAGATACAGCAGATCGCTAGGACAAAATCAGTTGTTCTTTATCCTGAAAAAAATTTCTTGAAGTGTGCTGGACAGACTCTTATTGTAGAAGACATAAAACCATATTTGTTGAAAGCAGAATTCCAGAACCACTTTTTATTATGGTTGGTATAGCACCAAAAGTGAACTAAATGCTTTTTCACACAAGTTTGCTACTCCTGGGGGAATTCTGCGCCTAAACATTCTGTACACAATATTTTAAAATTCTCCATATTTTATTGTCAAAATAACAATATAAACACACCAGTTTCAATTATTTTGGTAATTTATTTCAAAATACCTGTCAGCAAGTATGTCTGTAACAATACAGAAAAATAAAAAGATTCGGGAAATTTGTTTTTCACAAACAGATTCCTTACTAGGCATATTCATACAGAACTTTGAGTAATTCATTTAAACTACAATACAGAACTGTATTTCTTCACCCCACAGAAGCAGTACAAAGACTTGGGGGGAGTCAGGGGTAACGGAGAAGCTGAGGGAGCAGGAAGGAGCCTCGGAGTGAACTTGGAGGGTTGTTGGGTGTGAGTGGGAGAAGTATGAAAGTTTCTTTTTTGGTGGCGGGGATTCTTAGGGAGTTGGGGAGCCTCTCCCATGCAGACCCTGGCTGACCACAAGTCTCTCCCATTCAGTCAGGCACATCTGCCCCCATATCCCCATATAGCCCTCCTATCCCCCATCATCATACGGCCCTGGAGCCCCCTCCCATTCAGCCCCTGGCTCAATGCTGTCACCCCACTAGCTCCTAAGCCTATGTCCCAACCTGTGCTCCTCATTATCCCTTCTGGACTCCAGTCCGTTACACCACCACCCCCAGCAATACCATGTGCTCCACTCTGGCTCCATTGACAGGCTGCTGTAATGAACACAGCTGACGGCTAGTTGTTAATGCCAGTCAGCCAGCTGTTCTGGTGCCACAACGGCCTCTTGTGGGCAAAAGGTGGAACCACAGCATTTCTTGGGCAGAAAGTGTTTTCTGCGGGGGGGAAAACTCTGCACTGGACATGAATTCTGCACAAGCACAATGGTGCACAATTGCCTCAGGAGTAAAGGATCTTTCCCCCAAAGAATTCATAAGCCAAACAGCATACAGGACATGAAGCAACAAAAGTAGTGAATTTTTTGTTAATTATACAATTTTTGCATGGATTTTATTTGTGGTAAATATTTCAGTTTTTCCCATTTCTAGGGTTAAAGGTGACCCACAAAGAAACACACACAGATTTGTGCCTTTGTTGTTTCTTTTCAACAGACAAAGGTGACATGAAATGAGGGTTTGTGTAAGGGGTTCCCCCCCCCTTTTTTTTTTAACATTAGAAATTCACGTCTTGCCTGCTTTATTTTCCCCGAGAGACTCTACGAACAATTGGAAAGGTGGTAGAATTATGATATTCCAAATACAAGCAAGGGAAATTTGATTAAGGCCCAATCCACTAAACACGTGTGTAAAGTTACTCATGTGAATAAGTGTTTGTAGGATCAGGGCCTGAAAGGAGTTGCATTTATCCAGGCTGTTTAAAACTCTTATGTTTGCTTTTGTTAACATCTACTTAGGTAAAACATCCTATAAAGATTTGAAGATCTAATGGGAAAAAAATCTGTTAAAGCTTCGACATTCCACAGCTCTTCCCTTAAGGGCTGAGAAAGTTCACAATGCACATATCAGACTGCAAGCGAATCCCATTCCAAATCCCATTCCATTCCTTCCTATCCCCCACCACCACACACACAAGGACAGGAAAGACATGACTGGACCGGGTAAAAAGATACAAAAATGCAGGTTTGGTTAAGAACATAAGAATGGCCATAATGGATCAGACCTATGGTCCATCTAACCCAGTATCCTGTCTTCTAAAAG
The DNA here is from genome assembly GCA_037349315.1 of Chelydra serpentina. Classification (NCBI taxonomy): domain Eukaryota; kingdom Metazoa; phylum Chordata; order Testudines; family Chelydridae; genus Chelydra; species Chelydra serpentina. The sequence continues at coordinate 113,443,668 of JBAIAC010000004.1, forward strand.
CAGCCAACACCGGATGCTTCAGAAGGAGAGAACAGAACTGGGCAATTATCAAGTCCAGTCCCAGCTTCTAGCAAGTTTTTATTTTTAAATTTGAAAACACATGCCAGGTTTTTTTTAAGACATCTCAAAGCAGAAAAACATCACTTACCCTTTCTCCACAGCCCCCTTTTCAAGTCCCTTTTAAAGGCAAGCCTTGGAAGGTGAAACATGAATCAGGGTGGGAGCCCCTGGCATTTGGGAAAGGGACATAGATCCCCCCACCCCAATTCATTAGAAAGTATTTAAGAACATAGGATTTGCCACATTGGATCAGATCTGAGGTCCATCTAGTATAGTACTCTACCTCTGACAGAAGCCAGTGCCAGATGCTTCAGAGGAAGGTATAAGAACCCTGTGGTAGGAAGATGTGAAATAAGCTGCTCTCCACATTAGGTCTCATCCTGATCTCTAATAGTTGGACATGGGCAAAAGCCCTGAACCATGGGGTTTAATATCCCGTCCAAAATAAATCATATAATTAACTGTAAAAAGTGTAGCTATTCTTATTATCTCTATCAACATCCAAAACAGTTTTTGAACCTTGCTAAGTTTTGGGCTCAAAGACTTCCTGTCATAGCAACTTCTACAATCTAATTACATGTTGTGCAAAAAGTACTTAGTTTTCGCATCTGCCACCTTTTTACTTTAATCGAAAGACTTCTCATTGTGTTAGGAGACAAGAAGGGCAGAAGCTCCTACCTTTGATATAATTTATTATTGTATATACTTTTATCTAACTTTGGGTTTTATATTGCTGCCCCTCAACATGGCATCTGAACATCATCCACATGAAACCAATAGCAGTAGCACAGTCCCAAGCAGACCATGCAGTCTCTGGCACTTTTCCCTTTTTGGAATCAAACCACTGCTTGGAGCAGTGTGGGGTTTTGTTTGTTTGTGGGGAGGACGTCTATCATGTCCCCTCTTGTTCATCTCCTTTCTAAGGTAAACAATCCAAATCTATTCAATCTTGCTTCATTAAGAATTTTTCCACATCCCTAATTATTCTCATTGCCCTTTCCTGAACCTCCCCTTTACCCTCTTCATTGCAAGTTACTGAATATTTATGTTGGATGGTCAAAAGATATCAAGTAGACCACTTTGCAGCTGCTACTTCAGCCATGTAAGAAGCCCAGCCAGAGCCTCAGCCTTTTTAGCAATCCCAACAAGATTGACAGGAGATAGATGAGGAAGCCCTCACTCCCTTTAAAAAAAATAAAATAATATAAATGGAGGTTCAATTAATTTTTGGAAAATACAGGAAAGGTTTCCCAGACTGAAGAAGTCTGAGGACCATAATAAAGGGGTTATGCATTGACAATGAGACAAAATAGAACATTATAAAAATTGAGTATGAGCCCATTTCTTACCAAGTTCCACTTCCATTGTATTGTTTCTTGGATAAAGAATTTCAGTTTTCTTCGTCAGTGGGGTCTCTAAAAATTTTTTTAAAATTTTAAAAAACAGTTACAGTATCTCAAAATATCAACAACCCTTCACTCTCCCTGCTCCATCGCTATTTGTAGTCACCAGGATAACAGTTCTCTACTTAATCCAGACCAAAAAAAAGAAGATGAACTACATCAAGTTAAATACCAGGAAAACTTGCAAATACCTTAACAATATTAGTTTTGTAGAAAAATCAGAACAGTTTTCTTGTCAAATAGTTGTACTTAATTTGTGATGGGTGACCAGGTCAATCCAGACTTATGCTAATAAAACCTTTATACGCTGCCACTCCATCACATTTCTTATTCCTACAGGCCCCAGCATGCCAGACACTGTACAGACACATAGTAAGAGATAGTCCTTTCCCCTAAAAACTTTATGATCTAAGCAGACAAGACAGGCATAGGGTGGGAGGGAAAAGAGGAACAGAAGTGAAGCAACTTGCCCCAAGCCATGCAGCACAATGATTAGAACCCAGGCCTCTGAAAACCCAATCCAGCGCTACATCTCCTGGACCACAGTGGCTCCACAAAGCATTAGTTAATTATAATTCACTTTAGCATTACAATTATGGCTATAGTGGTCCAGGTGCGAACAACACGTACAGTAGATACTGCTTAGTAACAACCTGGAGAACCACCACTTTTGGTTAGCAGAAACATTTTGTTAATTAGTTTGGACACTAGCAACAGGCAGGCCCACTACTGAAAACTGGTTTTGTGGAAAGCCCCAGCCACAGGCAAGTTTCCAGCCAGGGTAGGAAGGACTGGGAATGTGTCTTCCCCAGCTGCAGCCCCTCAAACCTACCTGCGGCTGGTGCTCGGCCTGTCCCACCGCCTCCTTCCAGGGCTGCCTAAGAGTACAAAAATGGCCACTCTGGATCAGACCAACAGTCCATCCAATCGCCCACTTTCCTGTCTTTGTGAGTGGAAGCCTCGCAAACCTGTCTGCAGCTGGTGCTGCTCAGCATGTCCAAGAGCTTCCCTCTAGGGCTGCAGACAGTGAAGGAAGCGCTGAGGCTGCATGGCACCTCTCCCTGCATTTTCCAGGCTGTGTTCTGTCCTGGGACAAGGGGACCAGGCTCAGCATGTCCCAATGCTTCCTTCCCTGGCTGCACTCCTGCAAACCTGCCTGTAGCCAGAGCGTGGGGATGCTGGGATGTGCTGAGCCTGGGCCCCCAGTGCCAGGGCAGGATGCCATCTGGAGAGCTCAGGAAAAGGTACTGTGCAGGCCCCCAGTGCCCTCGCTTTCTATGGAAAGCCCCAGCATCCAGGCAGCAGCCTCTTCCCCACTGTTGCCCTACCTGCCACCTATCCAGGGGCCCAGGATCGGCACGTACCAGCGCTTCCATCCCTGGCTGCAGCCCTGCAAACTTCCTTCCACTGTCGGATAACGGCAACATTTTGCTGAAAACAGAGGGGCTACTAATAAGGGGATTCTATTGGATAACTACATGTCTTCTTGTGCCCTGAAGGATCCCAGAAGGCTTTACAAATGATAGCATTATTATATATATTCCCCCCCACAAAAGATTAAGTAAATTCAGTCTTACCAAATTGTCAACCCAAGTGTTCAAAAGCCATGCACCAAAATAACAGAGATTGGCTTTAAAATGATATTTTAAAAAAGATAAATTTTGAGTTGTTTTTATTTGGTTTTATCTAGTTCTTCTGGTTTGGCGACCTTCAGGGTGCATTAGGGTCACATCTTCATGTTTTTCTCTTCATTCATGAGGGTTAGAAACATACTTTTTTACAAAAAGACAGCAGAGATTCTTACATAATCATAACTCCGTGAGCTGGGGTTTTGAAGAAGAAAAAACCTCTCTCACCAACTCAGACTGCATCTCTCACCAACTCAGACCATTAAAAAAAACCCCAAGGAAATAAGCTACTATGTCATTTAAACACCCAATTCACATTGCACTCATAAGTTCCCCTTCTCAGCCTCCGGTACCTCCCTTTCACATCCCACATATCTCCACCTTGAACAATGCGCAGCCTCAGTTCCATCCCTGTAAGTTCAGATGTTTTGATGATTAACACAGAGTTGCTGTCTGTGGCTTTCAGACGCTACATTCCACGTAGCTCTGGTGCGGCTTTGCAAGGATGTGTAAGGAAGTAAAGGAAAGAATCCAATTGCCAAAGGTGGCTGTGAGATTAGTTTTCTGTAATGTTTAGGAAGAGTTATGTGAACTGGTGATCTGTGTTAGTGACTGTTCTAAATCTGGCATTCATTTCTATATAGAAATTACAAAACTGAGACCTGCACGTCATGGTGTATTATATTTACGGCTGGAATTAAGGATACACATTGATTGGTCAGAGTGAGGGTAGAGAGAGGTAACTGTGGTTCAGAAGGGGAACTGATGACTGGCGCATATGTCCAAACTGTTATTTCTTTGCTTTTTTGCAGTTTGAGTTGGTGGGATGCACAGTCTGGCAACCTTAACTTGAAGTGTTGTGTGCGGAACTTTCCAGGTGTGTTTTTAACATGTATCAACACAGAGTTATTCACATGGATAGCTATCAGCTGACATATATTATGTCCCTCTGCAGAGACCTAGTATCTCTCATGCCTAGTATCCCTCCCCAACCACCCACAGAGCTGCACTCCTCTTCCGATGTCCCTTTAGTACCCCATCCCTCTCCATGCCCAGACTGCCCCTATGCACTTCCCCCTTCATCTTGATCCACAGCATAGTCCCTCCAACATCCCTGCTCCTTACCATGTTCCCCTACTTCCCTAGCACATTCAGGTTTCAAGCAGCAAACACTGACTTTCAGGGCCTAGTGCTTTTAATGGCTGCGGCTATTCTGTGCTCGTAAAGGACACTTTATCGACTAGGCTTGCATCCAACGAAGTGGGTATTCACCCACGAAAGCTTATGCTCCAATACGTCTGTTAGTCTATAAGGTGCCACAGGACCCTTTGTCGCTTTTATTGACTAGGAAACAGCAGTGACTGGCAGGAGCAGTGGATGAGAAGTAATGGGATGAGTTACTTTGACTGTGGTTTTTTATTTAAATTAATATATAAAATACGTAAAGGCAGTAGCTTTAAAATTTAGGGGTAAATAAACAAAGGCAGTGATTATTAAAAATAACCTCACAAAAACACTGGAGAAAGCAGCAGTTAAAATACTATTAGAAAAACTGGCAAGTGCAGTGAATACTTTAAGAATGTGGAAAAGGTAATGGCTTCAAAAATAGGTTTTAAGAACAAGAATAAAGATGTGTTTATTTTTAAGCAGGTGAGAAATAAAAACACAAAGTAGGAAAAGAGGATCATACAGAAAAATGGTAAGCCACACTAGTGCAAGCCTCATTTCACACCAGAGAAGTGCATTCCCCCTGGAGTTTGCTTCAATATATAGTACCAGTGCTGTTACACCAGTACATCTATCCCCAGTTTAGAACAGGCCCTTATATTGTAAACTAATCCAGACAAGGCCTGTGTTTTCCTCTGTGTTTGTACAGCTCCTGGCACAATGGGACCCCAAATCCTGACTGGAATTTCTATTTATTTTACTATAATACAAACAAACAAAAAATAATATTAATAGTGTTTTTCAGTCTTCTAGCTCTCCCTTAAATTTAAAGTTATAAAAGCATTACTAATGAACGATATCTTAGTGGTCCGATTTGGCATTCCTTTGAATCCACACTAACCAATGAATCGACTGAAACTTCTGGATTTGCAAAAAAAGTAACACTGAACTCTACAAATGCACTGAAGAATAAAAACGAGACTTACCTATAACAGTTACATAAATGTTTCGTGAAATGTTATATTCTTTTCCCATATAATTATATGTCATTTTGCATGAGTAATTTCCTGAATCATTTACATTCGCACTAATTATTCTGAGATCATCATTCCGACTTAGAAATCTTTCATTGTCAATCAGATTACATTCCTAAAACACAACAAAAAGTGCTCTGTTAAATCAGACAGAGAATAAGAACACAGTACTCAAAAAATATCAAATTCAAATATTCCTTCCCATGGAATGGGGCAAGGTAATTTCACCGGTTGGGTTCAATATGAATTTTATGTTGTAACTAGGGTTGTTGATTAATCGCAGTTAACTCATGCAATTAACTCAAAAAAATTAATCGAGACTTAAAAAATTAATCACAATTAATTGCCATTTTAATTTCACAACAAACAATAAAATAAAAATTAAAATGTATTAAATATTTTGGATGTTTCTCTACATTTTCATATATATTGTATTCTGTGTTGTAATTGAAATCAAAGTGTATATTATTTTTTATTTCAAATATTTGCATAGTAAAAATTATAAACAAAAGAAATCATTTTTCAATTCACCTCATACAAGAATTGTAGTGCAGTCTCTATGTCATGAAAGCTGTACTTACAAATGTAGATTTTTTTTGTTACATAACTGCACTCAAAAACAAAACAAATGTAAAACTTCAAAGCCTACAAGTCCACTCAGTCCTACTTTTTGTCTTAGCGATTGGCTGAACAAGAAGTAGGACTGAGTGGACTTGTAGGCTTTGAAGTTTTACATTTGTTTTGTTTTTAAGTGCAGTTGTGCAACAACAACAAAAATCTACATTTGTAAGTTCAACTTTCATGACAGAGATTGCACTACAGTACTTGTATTACGTGAATTGAAAAATGCTATTTCTTTTGTTTTTTACAGTGCAGCTATTTGTAATAAAAAAAATAGTGAGCACTGTACACTTTGTATTGTGTGTAATTGAAACCAATAAATTTGAAAATATAGAAAACATCCACAAATATTTAAATAAATGTTATTCTATTAACAGTGTGATTAATCACAATTCACTTTTTTAATCGCTTGACAGCCCCAATTAAAACAAACTTCACTGAGGGTTTTTTTCTATTTTCCTCCTAATACACCCTAGGTAGAATGTAAGTCGTTGGTGCACAGCATGTACTCATTGAGGGTCTGATCCTGCAGTGAGGATCTACCGCACAGCCGCAGGGGTCTACCAAGACAGGACTCAGTGCGGCGATGGGCTCAGCATCCTCAACGCACATTGAAGTCTGGCTACACATCAGGCCACCCTCTTCAAGAACACAATCACTCTACTGTGAAACTTCGTATCTATGTTGGATATTTTTGTTAAGGTCCCCGTTTTTGTTCGATATGAGGGCAGGGGAAGATGAAATCACCTTCAAAACAATAGACCCCTTGAGTGTCATGTAGGCAGCTAAAACAGACATGCTTATCTACCCTTTATTATATAAATTTCACCGCGACATACAAGTCTCCTCACATGTACATCCTATGTCTCAGGAAAAAAAGTCATATGATCTATTCTTTCTCCCCACCCTCTATTATCAATTCTAAACATCAGTTAAAACACAGAACATTGGCTGAAAATGAAATAAGGGACAGACCCCACATGGTCTTATACCTTATACCAGTGAATGGGTAAAGTATTTTTCTCATCTCTGAAATAGTCTAGATGAGGACACACGATGTTTTCATTTGATGATGCCGGTATCTCTTGAGCATAGAGAAAATCCCCATTAAAACACAAACCAACAGTATTTTTGAAAACGATTACATTGAAATATATTTTGTTGCAGCTTGTTAAATTCCTGTAATGAAAATAAAGCAGCTGAATTACAGTTCTAATAATTTTTCATATTTATATCCTTTTCATACCTGCTGCCCTTTCTCTTTGGCCAGTTCTAATGAAGCTTTAACATCAGGCTAGAAAGTTGGGAACCTAGTTCCCCCCAGAAGCAAATCCATTGCTGTCTAGCGCACTGACTGCCAGAGGGTCCTGTACCAAGAATTTCCTACCTCACCACCCCCTCCAGCTCTACTTTCCCTAGCATCAATTCGTTCATTCATTCCATAATCCACAAAGCCCATACGATTACCAACAACAACAACAACAAAAAAGAGAAGATGACATGGTCAGGTATAACATTGCACAAAATGTTACTCTTATCTATGAACAAATTAAGAGATAGATCCTGAGGGGCAACTAAGCTGCACAGAATGAAGATCAGCATGTACACACACGTGACATAAAGTTCTCCGTTGCACTCCTCCAAATCGGGTGAAGCGTCAATTCCCCTTCCAAGTTCCAGCAGCCTTCAAGCTGATCTAATTTAAGTCAGCAAAGAAGGGGATAAAAGGATTGGTGTGGTGTAAGGGTCATCTAGCTATGCTTCCTCTTCCGCTATTCTGGCAGCAAGGAAAGGTAATAAAGCCAGGGTAGGGGCTCTTAGGTTAGGTCACCAGAAAATTGTCCTTACATTGGCGTGATCTTCCTTGAGCTGCTTATGCCAGCTTTATGACCCAAGGATTTTTGGGTCAGAGTCCACTAGTGGTGCAAGACCAGCTGGTGCACTATACCAGAAAACCTGGCTCTCAGAATCCTTTTATTTGGGTCTGCCTAATTACTTCAGACTGTCAATGAACTGATTGTTTTAAAAGTCTGAGAGAATTTGTTTGCTAATAGTGTTTTAATTAGCAAAAAAAAAATCCTCCAATCCCTGAAAACTCACGCAAACAAACTGTTTGAACGGGGGTATGAACCTCCCATGTGCAAATATGCGTCCATGAATGAACGTCATACCTTGGCTACTGGCCTTCAGCATAAGCCAGTTGCCTGGATACTGTTTGAAGAAACAAATATGATTACTGAATTTTAGGGGCCCAGGAGAATGCTGTAGCTGGGAAAGAATGCATCAATTTGGATCAGCTCTTAGCTCTTCAAGGGCCAGAACAGGGAAAGATTTCTGGGACCGTGGCTACATCTGGATTACAACTGAAAATTAAGGCTGGACATGGTTTTCTGGAGGCCTGAAGAGGATTAGGATGGGCATGAGTATTTAAAGCAGGGCAGCAGGGCCAGGGTACACCTCTTGGGGGAAAAAAATCATTGGGGCAGATCCTCCACTGGTGCAATTTGTCATGGCTCCATTAAAGTAATTGGAACTATAGCAATTAATACCAGCTGAGGATTTGCCGCCATTGTGTCATATCATCATGATATCTGAATAGACACAAAGCTCAGGATATCACGGCTAGGGCTGGTTGAAAGTGTTTCATCTGAAAGTTTTTCAAGGAAAAGTGCTTTTCATTACAACTTTTTACAGCATTTGTAATTTTCTGATTTTCAACTACATGAAATAAAAGATTTTATTACCAAGAAACAAACTTAACTCCATTAAATTCAAATCGAAATGAAAATGCTTAATTTCCAATAATTTTCTTTTAAAAAAATTCAAAATTCTGAAAAAAAAATCAAATTTAAAAAAAAAAAATCTCCTTTAGTTTGAAAGTTTCCATAGAAAATAATTCATATTTTCTGACCAGCCCTAATCATGAAGTTGTGTCAGTGATGAATGTACTTGGGATTCTTTTCCAATAAAGTGTAACAGCTTCATCAAAATCAGCTCTGCTGTAAATCAAGGTGAGTAGCTCTGTTTTTAATATAAACCGTAAGTGTTTGTGGAGGGAAAACTACAAGCTAACCCCAGACTTAATATCAGAAAAATAATTCAAACTCTTTTTCAAGCTCATATCTACAGCAATGTAGCTTTTGTAAAAAAAACAAACCAAAGGAATAACACATTCTTACCACAGGACACATTCATAGGATCCTGAGTCTTCTAAAATTGCAGGCATAAACCAAAGCAAGTTTTCATGCTGATGTATTCTGGAAAGTTTCACTTGAGTTACAGGTATTTTTCTCCCACTTTTATACCAAGTCAAGCTGTAATTCATGTGCTGAAGAGCCAGTGTTTTATCTAACAAACAATCAATAGTAAGAGGTTCTCCTACCAGTACAGATACCAAACGTTGACTATGCAGCACATCATGTACCATGCATTCCTCTAAAAAACATGATGGAGAGAAAATTTTTAAAAGACATGAATATAGAACTATGGAGACAAATTTGTCTATTTCTTTAATAGGTTTTCAATATTCATCCTTAAATACTCTCGTGGGACAGGCAACTCCAGCATCTACAAACTAAATGATATCCTATAATTATACACAAAAATTCTGTTAGTGAATTTCTAATCATAAAGAAGTCACAGAGTTCCCCAGCAATCTGAAATCTGACTATTTTATGTGAAGGGATTAGGAGAATATCATTAGAAATTGTCCACTTCAATGCCATAGCCAAATTCCAATTTATGTAATTCTATTTTGCCTATCTAGAATTCCCCACACTGAGTTTAGATTGCATATTTTGTTTCACCTCCCTTCCCGCACTGAGTTGGAATTTCAAAAGCCCTAAATAGCAACCTACCTCTGCTCTCATTGAAGTCATCGGGATCTTACCATTGGCTCTGATGAGCAAAGAGTTAGGCTAATAGAGAATACTTTTGGAAAATCTCACCCTACATTGTTTGGTAGCAGTACTGTCCAGTCTTCAATTGTTCCATCAGACCATGCAATAAATAACTAGTTTAGCCAGCATCAACTCTCACTCTGAAATATGCTGAATGCAAGAGGAGCATGTCAGCTTCCAGGAAACGGTAATTATTCTCTACCTGACTTTCTCCATCCCAATGTGCAGAAATCTGATCACAAAATATTGGTACAAAGGTCCTTCTATATTCTCCAAGTCTGCACGTTGGGGGAAGGTGGGGAAAAAGGAGAATTTTATGGGACTGTCACTTCCAACTTCTGCTACTCTGTCCCCTGCTTATATGAGCTTTCTGCTGCTTTGCTGTCAACAGCAGCATGGACTCAAGATACATGGGGCCTTGAGACTGTAAAATAATGCGTCAACCTAGCCCTTCCCAGATCTGGAACAATAAGGCGTATACATTGTAGGATTATACATAGACACTGAGAGATTTACAGATACAGGTCTTGAGAATTCTCCACACTGAAAATGTCAAATGTGTGTCAAATTTAGGATATTCAATACTTTTTCCAGTGCCCATTTAAAAATGCCTATGTGTGGAAAGCGTGCATAATGCACTGACAAACTTCACACCAGGGCAACTTAAGATCGCTGTATCAGGGCCGGACTCACCCCTGCGGCGCCTCCTGCTGGTTTCTCCAGGGAATTAGCTCGTCCAGCCCTGGAGCGCCCTCTGCAGGCCAGTGATCCGCCTGTCCACTCCCTGGCCCCGTGTCCCTCCCAGGACCCGGTGCCCTTTTAACTGGGGTGCTGCCCCCTGGCAGTACCCCTAGATCTGGGTCTCCCCTCCCCAGGGGAACCCCCAACCCACTATCCCCACCTCGCCTCAGTCATAGGCTACTGCCAGTCACCAGCTAGCCCCCGTGCCCTGGGGCAGACTGCAGTATAAGCCACTCATCACAGGCAAAGGGGGTTTGGACCTGCTGCCTCAGCCTACCCGTGGGTTACCCCCTGCAACCCCTGTACCTATTGGGCCTAACACTAGGCCGCAGCCTGGGGCTTTCCTAGCCGGAGCTCCCCAGCTCCTCTGGCCTTCCCCAGCCCTGCTCCAACCTAGGTACCTGGTCAGGTCCTGCAGCCAGGCCCTTCCCTCTCTACAGACAGAGAGAGAGTGTCTGTTCCCGGCCCACTGCCCTCTTATAAGGGCCAGCTGGGCCCTGATTAACAAGCCACACCTGTGGCTTCCTTGCCAATCAGCCCTCTCCCAGGGCTATTTCCAGCCCCTCCGGGCAGGAGCGGGGTTCCACCCCGCTACAATTGCATAAATAAAAGCCACACCATTTTATAATGAAAATACAGCACACCCTAAATATAGAGTTCAGACTAGCGCCACTATTGGTTACTATATTTCTGTTCTTAAATAGCTGTTTTCCGGTATCTGAGAAGTAAATTACTTTAATACATGTATGTGTAAAAGAGTGCATTTCAGAGGAAGTAATTAAGAAACCATCTGATCAACTTACCTGCCTTCACTGAAGAGATAAACACTAGGATTATACTACAGGTAAACACAGCTGCAGCCATTATGTTTTACTAGAGGGAAAAAAATAGATTCAGGATTATCTTTCTCAAAGCAGTTCAACTCAGAGCAGAACAAAAATTACAAGTGTCCATACTGTAACTTGTATTTTTATAGATCTTTTTGTACATAATGATCTCATAAGAACATAAGAACGGCTATACTGGGTCAGACCAATGGTCCATATAGCCCAGTATCCTGCCTTCTGACAGTTGCCAGTGCCAGATGCTTCAGAGGTAATGAACAAAACAGGGCATTTATTGAATGATCTATCCCATCGTCCAGTCCCAGCGTCTGGAAGTCAGAGGCTTAGGGATACCCAGAGCACGGGGTTGTGTCCCTGACAATCTTGGCTAATAGCCATTGATGGAGCTATCCTCCATGAACTTAACTAGTTCTTTCTTTTAACCCAGTTATACTTTTGACCTCACAACATATCCTGGCAACGAGTGTCACGCTGTCTGGAGCAGCTCACAAGTGCCTACCACAGGCCAGACTGTCAAAAACAGGGTAGACTGGTTGTGTGTTCTATAATTAGATTTCACCAACCCAGTAACAAATGTGAACTCCTGGTGTAACAGTCTTACCATGCAGTCACAGACAATCCCCTTAGACTCTCCAATCTATCTTACCACCCAAGCAAGCTGGACTCAGTGATAAATGGTCACACCAAAAATCACATAATATTCAGGTTGCTTCCAGTCCTGAGAGACCAGTCACTTACCCCAGATCAATTGGCACCCAGGAGCTTACACCAAAGACAACGCCTGTACCCAATCCTGTAATAACCTATCTAAAGGTTTATTAAACTAGGAAAAAGAAATGAGTTATTTACAGGTTAAAGCAAGCAAATATATACTGTGACAGACCCAGACAAGTGGGGTACAGAAGTCTGATCGAAGGCAAATATACTGGCCATTGGATGAATAGTTTTCTGTTCCCTGAGTGACCAGAGCAGGGGCTGCACTAGAACAAGCAGGAACTTTCTGGAACCAATTTAAGGCAGGCAGGCTAATTAGGACACCTGGAGCCAATTAAGAAGAACCTGCTAGAATCAATTAAGACAGGCAGGCTAATCAGGGCACCTGGGTTTAAAAAGGAGCTCTCTTCAGTTTGTGGTGTGGCGTGGCGTGCGAGGAGCTGGGAGCAAGAGGCACACAAGGAGTTGAGAGGGAGAAGAGTTGAAGGACTGAGGAGTACAAGCATCAGCAGATCATCAGGAGGAAGGTTCTGCAGTAAGCGTAAAGAAGGTGTTGGGAGGAGGCCGTGGGCAAGTAGCCCAGGGAGTTGTAGATGTCACGCAGCTGTTACAGGAAACCCTATAGACAACTGCAATCCACAGGGCCCTGGGCTGGAACCCGGAGTAGAGGGCGGGCCCGGGTTCCCCCAAAACCTCCCAACTCCTGATTAGACACAGGAGGAATTTGACTGTGGGTTCTACCAGAGGGGAAGATCTCTGAGGCAATCAAAATCCGCCAATAAGCGCAGGACTCACCAAGGTAGAGGAGGAACTTTGTCACAATACACACAGAGTTGTAGAGATCTGTCAATTCAAAGTGTCTGGGGATACCTGCCTCAGTCTCTGGCCCTCTCAGAGTTCAAACAGCAAAGAGAGAGATGGACATATTTCCTGCGACTTTATTTCCTTTATTCAGTTTTCAAGTCCACAGGATGAGCTTCCTTGCATGTTGCTTTTCCCAGGTGCGACAGGGCCATTAACCAACCCTTTGTACTGCGATGTTCCTTGATGGCTCATCTTTATTTTGATAGTCCTTCTGGATGGCTGGGAGGGACGATTCCCATACCTAGGTTCAGAACAAACATTTTCAAAGTTATAAAGCAAAACTTAAGTATTTTTTTGTAGCATGGAATACAGACATTAAAAGTGAGATTCATGCATGCAGCAACTTACAAGCATTACACAGAGTCTAAACACTAAATACATTCTTATAAGATTAAATATCTATTTTGAGCAAAACTAACACACAAGTGAACTGGTCCGGTCTCCAGCTATGAGTCTGTTAGTTCTTAGTTAATGCCTGCAGTCTTGGCAAGAGTAGCACCTGGTTTGCCAGCATCACAATGAGTTCCACAGGTTGTCTGCATTGTGTGAAGAAATACTTCCTTATGTTTGTTTTAAACCTGCTGCCTATTAATCTCATTGGGTGACCCCTGGTTCTTTTGTTATATGAAGGGGTAAATAACACTTCACTTTCTTCACCCCATTCATAATTTTATAGATTTCTATCGTTTCCCCCCTCAGTCGTCTCATTTCTAAGGTAAACAGTCCCAGTCTTTTTAATCTCTCCTCAAAAGAAAGCTGTTCCATACCCCTAATCATTTTTATTGTTCTTCTCTGTACCTTTTCTGAGGTGGGGCGTCTAGAACTATATGCAGCATTCAAAGTGTGGGCATACCATGGATTTGTATAGTGGCATTATATTTTCTGTCTTAACTATCCCTTTCCTCACAGTTCCTAATATTGTTCGCTTTTTCTTTTCTTTTTTAACTACTGCTGCACACTGAGCATTTATTTTCAGAGAACTATTTATGTTGATTCCAAGATCGCTTTCTTTAGTAGTAGCAGCTCATTTAGATGGATTATGTTTTCCAACATGCATTACTTTGCACTTATCAACACTGAATTTCATTTGCCATTTTGTTGCCCAATCACCCAGTTTATGAGATCCCTTTATAAAACTCTTAAGTCCAAAGCAGACTGAACTTGAGTAATTTTGTACGGTCTTCAAACTTTGCCACTTCACTGTTTACCCCCCTTTCCAGATCAACGATGACTATGTTGAATAGCACAGGTCTCAGCACAGATCCTTACGCATAACCACTTTCCATTGTGAAAACTGACCATTTATTCCTATCCTTATGTTTCCTATCTTGTAACCAGTTACTGATCCATGAGAGAACCTTCCCTCTTATCCCATGACTGCTTACTTTGCTTAAGAGCCTTTGGTGAGGGACCTTGTCAAAAGCTTTCTGGAAGTCCAAGTATACTATATCAACTGGATCACACTTGTCCACATGCTTGTTGACACCCTCAAAGAGTTCTAACAGATTGGTGAGGCATGATTTCCCTTTACAAAAGTCATGTTGACGTTTCCACACTATATTGTGTTCATATGTATTTGATTATTCGGTTTTTTACTATAGCTTCAACCAATTTACCTAGTCCTCAAATTAGGCCTATGGTATGTCTACACTACAACATAAGCCCATGTTAGCGCTCAGGGTCAAGCCTAACCCACCTTGTGTCTACACTGCAATTGCACTAACCTAGGGCTCAGACCCAGGCTCCCAGGACCCTGCAGGGCAGCAGGGTTCGAGCACAAGTCAAGCTGGGACCCACTGTTTGAGCCCTATTGCTTTGCAGTGTAGACACAGCCCCACTTGCTCGTGTCCAGTAGCCTGCAAGAAGTAATCCACAATTCCAAGGGACAACTTCCTTAGTTCTCTCTATCCCAACAAGCTCCAATCCAGTCTATTGAAACCAGAAACTACTTCCTCCTTGGCATATGGCAGCTGCTCAGGTCAGCATTAGCCCATTCACTTCTGATCACTGATCTGCAACCACACTATCAGAGAGCCTCCTGGGTTTGCAATGGAGATTGAACTGAAATAACTTTTCCAAAGCACACTGCTTCATAGTCATGGGAGCACAGCCAAATTTTGGTCAATCTCTGGGGCAAGGTCAGTAAAACTGAACTTCAGCAAAAGCACCAGGAATGACCATGTGTACCAGCAGATAGCTAAAAAGCCAACAGCTCTGCAGATTTTCCAGACTGGTGATCAGTGCAGGGAATGTATGAAGAGACTGAAGAGCAAGTACTGGAAGACCAGGGACAAGAATTGCACCTCAGGTAACTCACCAACAACATGTCCATTTCATGATGACTGTGCCCAGCATGGAGGCAACTGTTTCACAATGACCTGGTCAGCCACAGGCTAGTGGCCTGTTGGCCCCCTGAATCCAACATGGGGTCTGATGGGAGCCGGAAGCAGGCTCCCAGTGAGGAGCATGAAGTGACTGTTTTAACGGAACGAGTCCCAGAGCAGGCTGTGGATCAGGATTAACAGCAAATTCTTGGTCCCTACTTGGCAGGGCTGTTTAATCCTCCCCTCACGGCCAACCTTGTAACAAACCTGGTTCAGGCAGAAGCCCCTCAAAGCCTGGTAAGTGTATGAGGCAAATGTACAGTTTATTATTACAGTAATGGGAGGGATTTCTGCTGTAAGAAACAATGCAATAATGATAAGCCCCGGCTAGCCACATGGCCACTAATGGCAGACTGCATCACAGTGCCTACGCAATTCCCTTCTTCTTCACCCCCTCCCCAACCCACCGCCACCAGGCATTCAAAATGCCAACTTAGAATTTCAAACATTCAGAAACAGTTGTAAAGGTCATTTTAACTGTTAAGTCACAGATGTTTGTCAGGGTCAGTCATGCTTTCCTTTCAGTAATAAGAAATTTGCCACTCTGTAATCACTCCTCCTGGACCACCTGTGAACAGTGAAGAGCGGGGGGGGGAGAGTGAGAGAGGTAGGTGTGTGTGTGTGTGTGTGAAAAACAGTATTTTATTTCCAAATCTAGTCCATTTCAGTTAGAAGTAGTCCATGCAGTCAGCAGGTCACAAAATCAGTTCTCCAAGTGTGAGTTTTTTCCCTGAACTGTGCCAACCTAGGGTGGGAGAAAGCTATAGATTTCAACATGTTTGTTGGAGCAATAACAGAGTAAGCCACATTTGACCTAATGCAGCCTCATATTAATTCCCTCATGGATTCTGACCCAATCCTGGCTGCTGATAGCTGCAAACTTTTCCTGAAGCAGCAACTCCAGATAGTCAGTCATGCTGCAGAGGAGGGTGTATTTTCCAGACCCCGGTGGACAGCCGACCAGTTCACTCCACTCAAACAAACATCCTATTTGGTCACTATACTTTAGAACACTTCAGCTGCACACACAGCAGATTTCCTGCAGCCACTTGGAATAACATTTCCACTAACCCTGGGCTTACATTGCAATGTAGACATACCCCTACTGGCCTGTAATTGACAGGATCACTTTTGGAGCCTTTTTTTTATTTAAATAGCATTACATTAGCTATTCTCCAGTCATGCAGTAAGAGGCTGGTTAAAGCAATAGGTACATATCACACTCTCAGCCTCCACAGCAATGAGGCAAGATTGACAGTGATCGCTTTGCTATCTCTACTAACTCTGGAAAACGCTGTAGAACAGCAGATGAATCCCAAAACTCTCCAAGATCATTTAATTCAAACTCACTTTCAAAAAAATGTGTATAAGGGTATGTCTACACTACGAGACTAGTTCGATTTTTGTTAAACCGAACTTGTGAAACCGATATTGCCAGGTCGATTGTTCGAATCCACATCAGGGATCTTAATTCGAATTTCCGAGTCCACAGTAAGGGGGCAAGCGTCGACATTGCAAGCGGTGCACTGTGGGTAGCTATCCCACAGTTCCCGCAGTCCCCGCTGCCCACTGGAATTCTGGGTGTATCCCCCAGTGCCTTGTGGGACCAAAATTGTGTCAAGGGTTGTCATACGTAAATTTCGTCACTCGACCCACACTCCCGCCGTCCCTACGTGAAAGCGCCGGCGGGTAATGAATTCGCGCCCTTTTCCTGTGGCTGATAGCTCGGACGCCACAGGACAGTGAGCATGGAGCCCTCTGCGATTATCGCTGATGTTCTCTCCGTTGCCAACACCTCGCGCCTTATAGCGCACCTTTTCCAGACTCAGATGCAGAGAAATCGGGAGAGGAGGCAACGGAAGCTCCGGGAGTACTTGAACTCTGAGAGGGGCATGGACCTCTCGCAAAGCGCTGGACCCCGTCCCCTAGACATCATGGTGGCAATGGGTCACGTTGATCCTGTGGAACGGCGATTCTGGGCAAGGGAAACAAGCACTGACTGGTGGGACCGCATAGTGCTGCAGGTCTGGGATGAATCCCAGTGGCTGCGAAACTTTCGGATGTGTAAGGGCACTTTCCTGGAACTTTGTGAGTTGCTGTCCCCTGCCCTGAAGTGCCAGGACACCAGGATGCGAGCAGCCCTGACTATCCAGAAGCGAGTGGCCATAGCCCTGTGGAAGCTTGCAACTCCTGACAGCTACCGGTCAGTAGCGAACCAATTTGGAGTGGGCAAGTCTACCGTGGGTGTTGCTGTGATGCAGGTAGCCCATGCAATCGTTGCCCTGCTGCTCTCAAAGGTAGTGACCCTTGGAGACGTGCAGCTGATCATAGATGGCTTCGCTGCGATGGGATTCCCAAACTGCGGTGGGGCCATAGATGGGACACACATCCCTACCCAGGCAAGGTTCATGATGCTCGTGTTTTCAAGAACTCTGGTCTGTTTAGACGGCTGCAACAGGGTGTTTATTTCCCGGACCACAAAATTACTGTTGGGGATGTGGAGATGCCAACAGTGATCCTAGGGGACCCTGCCTACCCGCTAATGCCATGGCTCATGAAGCCATACACAGGAGCCCTGGACACTGAAAAGGAGCTCTTCAATTACCGCCTGAGCAAGTGCAGAATGGTGGTGGAGTGTGCCTTTGGCCGTCTCAAAGGCAGATGGCGAAGCTTACTGACTCGCTCCAACCTCAGCCCTAAAAATATCCCCATTGTGATTGCAGCGTGCTGTGTGCTCCAGAATCTCTGTGAGATCAAGGGGGAGACGTTTATGGTGGGCTGGGAGGTTGAGGCAAATCGCCTGGCAGCAGATTACGCTCAGCCGGACACCAGGGCGATTAGAAGATCACAGCGGGACGTGCTGCGCATCCGGGAAGCTTTGAAAGCTCGCTTCCAGACAGACCAGGGTAACCAGTGACAGTTACACTTCCTTAAACAGATACTGAACCTTC
This sequence comes from Chelydra serpentina, assembly GCA_037349315.1. Taxonomy (NCBI): domain Eukaryota; kingdom Metazoa; phylum Chordata; order Testudines; family Chelydridae; genus Chelydra; species Chelydra serpentina. The sequence goes on from JBAIAC010000004.1 coordinate 113,461,979, forward strand.
CCCTGTTTCTTTACACAGTTTCCGTTGCCCATCCTCTCCCATTACCAACCCTCTTCCCCCTCCTTCGCTCAACGCTTTAAAGGCACAATAAAGAAAACATTTGTTTATTTGGACCATCTCCGGTACTGGTTTCTCGGTTAGGGTTTTAACCGTGGACGCATTCCGCGGTTGGGGAGCGGGTGGAGTGTGGGAAAGTACGCTTCAAAGCTTGGGGAATGACATGATCCTGCTCCCAGAGCAGTCCTAAGTGCTGGACTGCTTGTTTAAAGGGAGCCGTTAACCCCTCCTATTCACATGTGTGTGTGCTGGGGTCTCTGTGACTTGTTCCCTGTGAATATCGGATACGGATACCCCGGTGCATTCATCTATCATGCAGGCTATTGCCAGCCGCTAAAGATCAGCGGTCACCCTCCCACACCAGACAGCTCAACACCCAACCACCAACCCCACGTAGAGAATCTGAAAACCCACACACAGAATGACAAGTGTGCTTACTGCATGCAATTTTTACTGTCCCTTTCAGTTGATCTGTTACCCTGTCTGTACCCTGGGTTGTGCTCCAGTCCTATGCACTTACAAACCCCGTTACCCAATAACCCCCCAAAAAAACGGTCCCGTTTAAGACACTCAGGGAAACATCAATGAACCAAAAAACCAGTTTTATTAAACAGAACATTTCTTTAACATGGAACCTGGGAAGGGAGGTGTTGCGGGGTGCTGCTGGAGGGAGGGGAAGGAACAATCTACGGTTTTGGGAATGAGAGCCTTCTGCTACTGGAGCAGTCTGCAGGGGTGGAGTGAATATTTCCACGGACCCTGCCTCCCCTCGTCCTAGTGACTTTGGGTGAGTAAACCACTGGACTTGGTGGTGGGGGTGGGCGGTTGGAAAGAACATATAGAGGGGCTCTTTCCTCCTGTCTCCTGTCCTGGAGAACATCCACCAGGCGCCGGAGTGTGTCGGTTTGCTCCCTCATTAGTCCCAGCATTGTTTGGGTAGCCTGCTGATCTTCCTGCCGCCACCTGTCCTCGTGCGCTTCAGCCCTCTGCTCCCGTTCCCTGGCTGCTCGCTCGGACCGTGAGACGTCCTCTCTCCGCTCTGCCGCCTCCCTTCGGGACAACATCATCAATTCCGAGAACATGTCGTCCCGGGTTCTCTTTTTGCGCGGCCTTAGCTGTAGCAGCCCATGGGAGGGAGAAACACGGGTAGGGCGGGAGACACTCGCAGCTGCGGGATGAGGGAAAGGGAGTGAATTCTTCAGAAAGATACTTTTTGCAGAACAATGCCCATACTCTTTCACCGTGAATAGGACCAAACACAGTGGCTATCACATGTAAACGTACTACAAGGTCAAATATTATGCCTTAATGCTGAGTGTCTGGGGTCCCGGTATACGGATCCCAGAAGCCTTGCCGAACAGTGAAAATCACCTCTCTGAAGACCATGGTAAGGTTATGAGTTAGGACTGCTGAGAGATTGCTTCACAGCACTGCTCCACTCCCATCTCTCACTCACTGTTCCTGGCAGCGGGCAGGCACTGATGCTGGCCAAACCGCCAATCTACAGCGACTTTCCTAACCCCCCCCCCCACTCCGCGTGGTCGCTCACGGGAATCAAAACTGCCCGCGAACTGCTCATCATGAACGGCTTGCCTACCCTTCCCCCCCCTCCGCGTGGTCGCTCCCGGGAACCTAAAGTGCCCGCGAACCGCTCATCATGAATGACTCGCCTACCCTTCCCTCCCCCTCCGCGTGGTCGCTCCCGGGAACCTAAAGTGCCCGCGAACCGCTCATCATGAACGGCTCGCCTACCCTTCCCCCCCCCCCCCTCCGCGTGGTCGCTTCCGGGAACCTAAAGTGCCCGCGAACTGCTCATCATGAACGGCTCGCCTACCCTTCCCCCCCCCCCTCCGCGTGGTCGCTTCCGGGAACCTAAAGTTCCCGCGAACCGCTCATCATGAACGGCTCGCCTACCCTTCCCCCCCCCACCGCGTGGTCGCTCCATGGAACCAAAAATGGCCGCGAACCGCTCAGCATGAACGGCTAGCCTACCCTTCCCCCCCTCCCTTCGCGTGGCAGCTCCCGGGAACCAAGATCGCCCGCGAACTGCTGTTTCAGAACGGATCGCATACCCTTTCCCCGGCCTCGCGTGGCCGGTCCCCAGAACTGTCCCTGCCCGCGCGCCGCCAAGTACTAATGGTTTGGCTCCCGAATCCCTAACACCACGCGTTAACGGAAACAGCCGGGTGTCTTTCTTTAAAGGGAAAAGGAAGCATTCACTATACTAATTATACCACTCATTCAAACCAGGACCCCATGACTGATATCACTCTGAGGATTACCGAGACAGAGAAATACTGCATGCTGCGTCAATGCCTGCAAACCCCGGGACCGTATGCTGCCATGCTATGCAAGGCAATGATACCAGAGTACCTGCAGCTTGCATGGCGCGGGAAAGTATCCTACCATGGAGGAGACAATAAGGCCGCCCTCCCAGTGAACGTGCTAAACAAGCTCTCACTGTACCTCCAGGAGAGCTTCGCGGAGATCTCAGATGGGGATTACACCTCTATCCCCATACATATTGACAGACTTTTCGAATAGTTGCACGGGAAAGCGACTCCAAGCTGAAGCGCATAACGCCAATTAAGCCACAGTTACACAGTGCTATCACACCATACCTATTGTATTGCAAATAAATGTCTAACACACTAACCTGATGATCCTTCGCCTGATTCCTGGTCAGGAATGCTGCCTTGGGAGTGTTCGTAGGGCAGCTCAGTCAGGGTGAGGAATAGTTCCTGGCTGTTGGGGAAATCAGCAGTGAGACCGCTGTCTAGTGCCTCGTCCTCCTCCCCTCCTTCCTCTTCTTCGCCGTCCGCGAAAACCTCCTCCGACGTGCCCGTAGAGAAGACCCCGTCGTCGGAGTCCACGGACACTGGCGGGGTAGTTGTGGCAGCACCACCGAGCATGGCATGCAGTGCCTCGTAAAATCGGCAAGTGTGTGGTTGCGACCCGGAGCGTCCGTTGGACTCCTTGGTCTTTTGGTACGCCTGCCGCAGCTCCTTGATTTTCACGTGGCACTGCGTAGCATCCCGGCTGTATCCTCTCTCCGTCATAGCCTGGGATATTTTCTCATAAATCTTTGCATTCCGTCTTTTGGATCGGAGCTCGGCTAGGACGGATTCATCTCCCCACACAGCGATCAGATCCAAAACTTCCCGATCACTCCATGCTGGAGCCCTCTTTCTATTCAGAGATTGCATGGTAACCTCTGCTGTAGAGCTCTGCATCATTGCCAGTGCTGCTGAGCTCGCCACGATGTCCAAAGAGGAAATGGGATTCAAAATGGCCAGACAGGAAAAGGGATTCAAATTTTCCCGGGAATTTCTCTGAGTGGCAGGTCAGAGCATCCGAGTACAGATTACTGCCCTGAGCGTCCACTGAGTGGTGCACTGTGGGATAGCTCCCGGAGCTATTAGCGTCGAATTCCGTCCACAGTACCTCGAATTCGACATGGTCATTTCGAATTTGGCGCTACTCCCCTCGTCGGGGTGGAGTACCGAAATCGATTTAAAGAGCCCTTTATGTCAAATTAAACTGCTTCCTAATGTGGACGGGTGAAGGGTTAAATCGAGTTAACGCTGCTAAATTCGACATAAAGTCCTAGTGTAGACCTGGCCTAAGGCAAGCTGTGCTTTAGCTTTGTGGCCAAACATAGGGATTACCTCCAGAGGGAGCACCTGCTCTGATAACATATTCACTTGTTTCACATCCAATACCCAAATTGATTTAATAAATGACAGTCCGGGTGACTATGTGAACCTTTGTCCTCATCGAGCTAGTCTGGCAACACTCTCCTCAGTGTCTTCAGTTTGTCTGCTGTTTTCTTGAACACTTCTTGTGAAAATGCATCCCGCTCTGCATTCTCATTGTGCTTTTCTTTTGCATTGGAGTCTGCCCAGTGTGTCAAATCCATTACAGTGTTATACGATTGATAGATAGAAACAGAATACACCTCAAAAGACTTAACAGTTTTCATCAATGGTTTGGCATTCCAAGCAATGAACAAAGTGGCATGGTCATGTAATTTAAAAGCAAGATCAGTCTGTTCATTAGTAAGTGTCAGGTGAAATCAGGTGAAAAAGCAAGATCAGTCTGTTCATTAGTAAGTGTCAGACAGCAAATGTGAAAAATCGGGACGGTGGGTAATAGTAGCCTATATAAGAAAAAGACCCCAAAATTGGGACTGTCCCTATAAAATCAGGACATCTGGTCACCCTAAGTGAAATCTCCATTTCACTGTCAATGAACTTGCAGTAGTCACTTACATGTTCGGCGTGGTAAAGAACTGCTTCAAACCACGCATTTCATCATGTCGCTACTGGTTCTGGACAGAGGCAGTTGGTCAGGATTAGGCTGTTTTTTTCTTGCAAAGAAAGCCTTGAAACACAGTTTGCGAGCGGGCCAGTGTTTAAACATTTTTTTCACTGCAGCAGTGAATGTATCGATTTTAGAAAAATGAACACACCACACTGATTGCTAGCCAGACTTACAATATGTACATTGCATGTTACATGCACTGAATTAGGAAGTAGCCCCTGTAGAATCTGATAATTATATGCCCGAGTACAGTATGTTGCAGTCTGTCACTATCCCAGACACCTTATGAAAGTCTATATAAAAATTGGTCAGGCATTTGGTGACAGTTTGTGACACAGCAGAATAACTTAAGTTAAGAATAGGACTGTCCAAAATGACTCTAGCTTTTCTGAGCCACTCATTTGGGGTACAGCAATGATATGCAGTACATGATTGTCAAACATAATGCATACAGAACCAGCTTTTTTCATATGCTCTTTCAGCTCCTTTCTGTGTATTTCAAACACTTTGGGTAAGTAATCTTGGCGAAGCTTAACAGAAGGAAGAGCACCTGTGTTTGGAATTGGTTTCCGAATATACTACTGTAGGCCTGGGACCTAATTAGGGTGACCAGATGTCCTGATTTTATAGGGACAGTCCCGATTTTTGGGTCTTTTTCTTATATAGGCTCCTATTACCACCCACCCCGTCCCGATTTTTCATACTTGCTGTCTGGTCACCCTAGACCTAATTCACCCCCATACTAAATTAGCCTCGATTAGCCTTGGGTGAAACTCAGGGATTTCACCACTAAAATTAAGAAAAAATTGTTCCGCTGCTAATAAGGCACCTCCACCTCAGGAATGACCCTAACAAGAGTTATAACACCAAGGGTTGCACAGTAGAGACACCCAGGCACTGGAAAGTTTAGGGAGGATACAGAAAGACTCAGCAAATGGTAAATTACATAAGATGAACACTGACCAGCGAATTTATGCTGCCCATATGCACAAACAAAGAAGGTAATAAATAATCTATGCAAGAGAGATAAAATGTAAGAAATATTTAAGCAGGGAGGAGGAAACATAGGTGCCAGTGAATGACTGGTTAAATTTTGTTACCTTGGGGTACTGAATAATGTGATAGGTTTAGTAAATTTGAAGTAGGTAGCTAGTGTTCGCTATAAAAAGTAATGCTCTTTGGCAGTGGTTTTCAAACTTTTTTTTCTGGGGACTCAGTTGAAGAAAATTGTTGATGCCCGTGACCCAACGGAGCTGGGGATGAGGGGTTTGAGGTGTGGGAGGGGCTCAGGGTTGGGACTGAGGGCTGGGATGTGGGGGTGAGGGCTGTGGGGTGGGGCCAGGAATGAGGGGTTCAGGGTGTGGGAGGGGCTCCAGGTATGGGGGGGGGACTCAGGGCTGGGGCAGAGGGTTGGGGGGTAAGGGCTGTGGGGTGGGGCCAGGAATGAGGGGTTCAGGTTGTGGGAGGGGCTCCGGGCTGAGGACAGGGATGAGGGGTTTGAGGTGCAGGAGGGTGTTGTGTCCTTGGGGGCATCAGTTTTAGGAAGAAATCACTTGAGACACAGAGAGCTGTAAACCTTAAAAGCAGCCATTTATTGCCACACACTGAACTAACCAAACCAGCCAAAACTGGCTGGGCTATCCCCTAATAATCTAACTCAGTTGCCATAGCAACAACAAGGTTCTATTACCATGAAAACCAAATACACAACATAGGGGCTCTGGGTTTGGGGGGGCCCAGGGTGTGGGAGCAGGACAGGGCTCTGGGCTGGGGGTGCAGGCTCTGGGGTGGGGCCAGGGATGAGGAGTTTGGGGTGCATAAGGGGCTCCAGGTTTGTGGGGGGCAAGTAAAGTAAGCTAATTAAAATCAAAACTGCAGTGGAAGCCTAATATTGCAGGATCTGCAATTTCCAAAATATTGTAAATGAAGTAGGGCCTTACTTATTACTGTTTAATTTATCAATTTGTTCCTAAACCTCCTCTACTGACACCTCAATCTGGGACAGTGCCTCAGATTTGTCACTGAAAAAGAATTGCTCAGGTGTGGGAATTTCCCTCACATCCGAGTTTACAGTGAAGACCGACACAAAGAATTCATTTAGTTTCTCTGAAACACTGTGTCTTCCTTGATTACTCCTGTACTAGCACCTTGATCATCCAATGGCCCCACTGATTGTTTGGCAGGCTTCCTGCTTCTGATGTACTTTCAAAAATTGCTGTTAGTTTGTGTGTGTTTTGCTAATTGCTCTTCTAATTCTTTTTTGGCCTGTCTAATTATACTTTTTACACTTGACTTGCCAGGACTATGTTCCTTTCCATTTTCCTCAGTAGGATTTGACTTCCAATTTTTAAATGATGCCCTTTTTGCCTCTAACCACCTCTTTTACTCTGCTATTTAGCCACGGTGGCATTTTTTTGGCCCTGTTACTGTTTTCCTTTTTATTTGGGATATACATTTAATTTGAGCCTCTATTATGGTGCTTTAAGAAAGCTTCCATGCAGCTTGCCAGAAGTTCATTCTTGTGAATGTTCCTTTTAATTTCCATGCAACTCTCTTCCTCGTTTTTGAGTAGTTACCCTTTTTTTAAATTAAATGATAGTGTGGTTAGTTTCTTTGGTATTTTTCCCCCTACAAGGATGTTAAATTTAATTACATAATGGTCACTATTATTGAGCAGTTCAGCTACATTCACCTCTTTGACCAGATCCTGTGCTCCACTTAGGACTCAATCAAGAATTGCCTCCCCTTGTGGGTTCCAGGACCAGCTTCTCCAAGAAGCAATCATTAATGGTGTTGGTGTCATTAGGCATACCCCCCAGGTAACTCGGGGGGGGGGGTGGTGGAAGACCACGAGTGTCGATGAAGCCTCCTTGCTCTGGGCCTTTATGAACCAAACTTCCTCCATGTTGAATTATGTTTGAATTCTACTCGAGCTAGCAGACTGGCAACTAGAATGGAATGTGCAGCTGGGCTGCTATCAGCTTGCTCTCACATCTTAAGCCTGTGTGAAGTAAATGGGAGGTAGGAACGAAGCAGGGGAGTGAGAAGAGATAGCAGTTCACAGAAAGTTACTAATGAACCAGGCTTATAAGCTGCTTTTTTTAACACTATGACTTCACTGTTTGAATGTAAGCTTACTGTGGGAACAGAGAGAGAGGGAGGAGAAGAGGGGAGAAAAGGAGGGGCTTTGTTCCTGTAAAATATAAAAACAGAAAAACTGCTATCTGCTGTGTGCATGATTTGAGACTTTTTCTCCTTGCACCGCTTTGAGATCTCAAATAAACTTTAATCATAGAATCATAGAATCTCAGGGTTGGAAGGGACCTCAGGAGGTCATCTAGTCCAACCCCCTGCTCAAAGCAGGACCAACCCCAACTAGATCATCCCAGCCAGGGCTTTGTCAAGCCTGACCTTAAAAACCTCTAAGGAAGGAGACTCCACCACCTCCCTAGGTAACCCATTCCAGTGCTTCACCACCCTACTAGTGAAAAAGTTTTTCCTAATATCCAACCTAAACCTCCCCCTCTGCAACTTGAGACCATTACTCCTTGTTCTGTCATCTTCTACCACCGAGAACAGTCTAGATCCATCCTCTTTGGAACCCCCTTTCAGGTAGTTGAAAGCAGCTATCAAATCCCCCCTCACTCTTCTCTTCTGCAGGCTAAACAATCCCAGTTCCCTCAGCCTCTCCTCATAAGTCATGTGCTCCAGCCCCCTAATCATTTTTGTTGCCCTCCGCTGGACTCTTTCCAATTTATCCACATCCTTCTTGTAGTGTGGGGCCCAAAACTGGACACAGTACTGCAATGAGGACTCACCGGTGCCGAATAGAGGAGAATAATCACGTCCCTTGATCTGCTGGAAATGCCCCTACTTATACAGCCCAAAATGCCGTTAGCCTTCTTGGCAACAAGGGCACACTGTTGACTCATATTCAGCTTTTCGTTCACTGTAACCCCTAGGTCCTTTTCTGCAGAACTGCTGCCCAGCCATTCGGTCCCTAGTCTGTAGCAGTGCATGGGATTCTTCCGTCCTAAGTGCAGGACTCTGCACTTGTCCTTGTTGAACCTCATCAGATTTCTTTTGGCCCAATCCTCTAATTTGTCTTTGTTTGCTTCTCCACCCTGGTGTATTCATTGGAGCGAAGCACACCGGGTACGAACACCAACTGTCGCTTGCCTCTGGCACTCTGGTGCTGGTAACAGTTTTGGCGTCCCTGGGTGGGCGAGAGGCTGAAATTTAGCCTTGCCCGGACCCCTCCTGGAGGTCGACTGATTGCGGCAATGACCAACGCCCAGCACGCACCGGTGACTTCACCGGGGGCCTCGGCAGAGATGCAGTTTGGTTGATCCCGGAGGGCACAAAGGTGCAACGCACTTGAGTAGTGGAGAAGCAGCTGCAGGCAACGGTGGAGAACCAGTCTCATGGATAAGGTAGGAACAGTCCAGTGGTGTGGACTTTCCCCGTTTGACCTGGGGACGCCCAGTGTCTCCCTATAATGGGGCAGGGACAGAGTACTCCAGGCAGGGCAAGGTGTACGCCCTTGGAATGCATTTTGGTGAACTGGGAAGTGTTTGTATTGGACCCATTGACTAAAAGTAAACTGAAAAGGTTTTGTACAATAGACTGGCCTCAATATCAACTAGAAGGCCAGGAGAGGTGGCCACCAGGAGGATCACTTAATTATAATACAATCCTTCAATTACTTTTGTTTTGTCAGCGTACGGGTAAATGGAATGAACATATGTATGCACAGTTGTTTATGTTGTTAAGAGATAGGTCAGATCTTTTGCAGAGGTGTAATTTAACTCCGACAGGCTCGGCAGTGGTTAATGTTAATCCCCCGAACCCCTCCCTAGTTGTGATGACAGAGTCGGTGTCTCCTCCGGCTACAGCACCCCCACTATATAAAGAAAGGGTGCCTCAGGCTCCAGAGATTGCCCCCTCGGTAGGGTTCTATCCATTAATCACTGAGACCGTGGTGACTCGGCCAGGGTCTCAGGACCGTCTTGCCACTACAATGCAGATTTACACCCATGTGCCTTTTAATCCTGTCGATCTAGCAGCTTTCAGGGCACAGGCTGGGGAATTTTCAACAAACCCAAGCAAGTTTATTTCAGTTTTTGAGGGGTGCCTAGCCAGTCACAAGCCTGACTGGGATGACTGTAATATCCTTAAGAGAACCCTGTTGTCTGAGGTGGAGAAGGAAAAAAGGCAAGTGAAAATGATGGTTGCAGCAGTACAGACCAATGGCAAGGGAAAGTTTCAGGGAAATGGAAGGGGCCGGGGAATGAGAGGCCGTGGGCGCCCTGGCCCACAGGAAAGGCGTCTGGGTCGCAATCAGTGTGTCCTATGCCGGAAGGAGGGACACTGGAAAAATGAGTGCCCCGAAAGGGAAGATACTCCTATGATGGCATCCGATGAAGTGGGTATTAACCCACGAAAGCTTATGCTGAAATAAATTTGTTAGTCTCTAAGGTGCTACAAGTTTTTCTTTCTTATTTTCGTTTTGCTGACACAGACTAACACGGCTACTACACTTAATCCTATGATGGCAGCGGAGGATCAAGAATAGTGGTATCAGGGGAGACGGACCATCCTGCCCCCGGAACCCCGAGTAAAAATGAGGGTGGGAAATTCGGAAATGGACTTTTTAGTAGACTCTGGAACAGCACGAACCACTGTAAACAAACCCCGTTACGGAATGTGCTTTGGGAAACAGAACTCTATCTCACAAGCTGGTTTACCTCCCCGATTGTCCAACGCCTCTATTAGGATGGGACCTGCTTTGTCGCTTAGGTGCCACCCTGCATTTCACCCAAGATGAAATAACCCTTACCTTACCCCCCTGAGAATGCATGGATCATGACCCTTGCAATTGAGCCCTCAGCTATGCAAGCCCCGGAGTGGAGCCAGTGGGAGGACAAACGAAGGGTTAAAAAGCAGCATTGCTGGACTGTGTTAGCCCAGGGATTTAAAAATCCCCCCACCCTTTTCGGCTGGGCTCTGGCCAGAGACTTGCAGAAGTGGAACAATGAAAACAGAGCTTTCCTCCTGCAGTATGTTGATGACTTGTTAATTGCTGCTGTGGGTTTAACCCCTTGCCTCCAAGCCACGGTGAGCCTCCTAAACTTTGTTGGACTCGGAGGATATCGGGTAGCACGGAGTAAGGCTCAGATTGCCCTCCCCGAAGTACAGTATTTAGGATTTCACATCAGGCAAGGGGAAGCGTCAGCTTTCAAATAAAAGAAAAAAGAAGCATGGAAAGAGACGGTCAGCGAGAAAAGCAGGATCGGGCCCAAGCAGGCAAGCAACAGACAGATATTGGAAAAACAGGTTGGAAACTTTGAGGGCATTGTAAATTACAGACATGGGAAATTTAAATCCCTAGAACAATAATTGGAATGGTAAAATCTAAGTTGATTGAGTGTCGGTTTGGGAAATAAGCACGTGATTTAAAGAGAGAGTGAGAAGTTAACTCTGTGGTTGCTGGAGGGAATTTAACAGTTGAACTTTGTAAAAATGCTAAAAGGCAGTCAAAATTCTGGTAAAGGTTAATTGTGTCCCTTTTTAAGTAAAAATATTTAAGCTAAGGATAGCTTTGGATCCAGAAGCAAGCTAAAAGGCTAAAAATGCAAATTACCTACCTGATAAGGGTAAAAGTTACTGAAACCTGGTATGCCTATGAAACAAATACAGGAAAAATGGGGGTAATTCCTCTGTTTTGCCTGCAATCAACAAGGGTATTTGTATAAAAAGAAAATGTTTAATCAATGACTGATGGCCCCAGAAGGGGCGGACATATGTTCTTTTTGTCTTTCAGAAAATCAGAGAAAGCTGATGCCAGCTGAAAAGCAATCAATACCATGCATTTACTGGCACAATAGAAATTGTTTTGTCTTATATGTCCTATCTTGTCTTGTGGCCGAAATAGTTGTTTAATATTTTCATAAGACAGTCTAGCTAAAAATTAAATAGAAGGGTTAAATCAAAATGCAGATACTTTTTATTCAACTTGGAACACAAAATGTTTTGGATAATATCAGGAAATGTGGTATACTAAAGTCTAATATACTTGTTAAAGTCAGAAAAAGAAATTCATTGGCCAGATCTTTTAATTGAAAAAAAAATTGTTGTTAAAATTGCATAGCAATAGACTTTGGAAGCAATGACATGAAAGGTTAACCCACTCCCCATATTGCACATAGGATCCTTCTGGCTAGCTCAGATTTCTAGCCAGAGGGCTGGGGAGGGAGGAAAGCTATTTGACACTAGAGGTTGTACCGAGTGGACTCCTCAAAAGTGGGTGAGCTTGTCCTGACTTGTTGCTCCACAGATCTATAATACAGTCATTTTACTGGAAGGGTGTATGTGGTATATATATTGAATAATAAGACTTAAGTGCTGTATAATGGGTAATGTATATGTGTTTATTTTTGGACAAAGGTGTGAGCAAAGCAAGGGGATTTCCTTCTGTGTGCATGATTTGAGACTTTTTCTCCTTGCACCGCTTTGAGATCTCAAATAAACTTTGTTTGCTTCTCCACCCTGGTGTATTCATTGGAGCGAAGCACACCGCGTACGAACACCAACTGTCGCTTGCCTCTGGCACTCTGGTGCCGGTAACAATGGGGTCTAGAAATTTTATCTCTGCATCCCATTCTGAGGTGACATGTACCCAGTCAATATGGAAGTAGTTGAAATCCCCCCTTATTACTGGGTTTACTGTGTTTGTAGCCTCTCTAGCCTCCCTGAGCATTTCAAATTCACCTTCACCATCCTGGTCAGGTGGTTTGTAGTTTATTCCTACTGATATGCTCTTATTATTCAATCTTGGAATTACTATCCATAGAGATTCTCTGACACAGTTTATTTACTTTAAGATTTTTACTATATTTGATTCTGCTTTCTTTTGCATATAGTGCCAATCCCCCACCAGAGCAATCTAATCTGTCATTCCTGTATATTTTGTACCCTGATATTACCATGTCTCATTGATCGTTCCATCAAGTTTCTGTGATGCCTGTTATATCAATATCCTTATTTAATAGCAGGCACTCAAATTCATGCACTTAGTATTTATACTTCTAGCATTTGTATATAAGCACCTATACATTTGTCAATATTTAGATGTCTGGCTTCATATGACGCAACTGAATTGGACTCTTTCATTTGACTCTTTCTTTTCAGTTCCTACTTGATCAACTTCTCTCCTCTTCCCTAGAACAGAGTATTCCCTTTAGTAAATTCCCCCCCAAAGGATGTCTCGCTCCTAAACGTGTGCTCCTCTGTACTTGGCGGCTTTCTCCCAACCCTTAGTTTAAAAACTCCTCTACAACCTTTTTAATTTTGTGTGTCAGCAGTCTGGTTCAATTTTGGTTTAGGTGGAAGGGAACCCATCATTTTTGTATAGGCTTCTCTTTTTCCAAAAGGTTCCCCAGTTCCTAATAAACCTAAACTCCTCCTCCATACACCATCATCTCTACCACACTTTGAAACCCTGCAACTCTACCTGTCTAACTGTCCTGGGTGTTGAACCAGAAGCATTTCAGAGAATTCTACCATGGAGGTCCTGGTCTTTAATCTCTTTCCTAGCAGCCTAAATTTGGCCATTAGGACCTCTCTCCTACCTTTCCGTGTGTCATTGGTATCTACGTATATCACGACCATCTGCTCCTTCCCAACACTGCACATAAGTCTGCCTAGATGTCTTGAGAGGTCTGCAACCTTTGCAACCAGCCTGTAATGCAGTTCTCTCAATCACCACAAACCCATCTCTCTATATTTCTAATATTCTCAAAGTACGTTATAGACTATGCAGTCTGTGTGTGTGTGTGTGTGTGTGTATATATATATATATATATACACACACACACACACACACACACACACACACACACACACACACACGGCTCACTACACCCACTGTCAGTATGTTGTCATCTGTAGACTGGAAATGGCTATCATTTTGTAGCAGCAATATAGTCAACTTTTTTTTTTTTTAAAGGTGGTGAAGAATAACTTCTATTGAAACTACAGAAAAATTTAGAGAGTGCATAAGACAAGTTGAAATTTGAGAAAGATATTGGTTAGCAATCTTAGTCGTAGAGCTGGTTAAATAATGAAAATTTCCATTTCTCACCAAAATTTCAACCTTTTTGGAAGTTTTCTGAACAGCTCTGATTATTCCTATAAATAGTATGAGGGGAATATTTTAAAAAGTTCTCACTCAAAAAAAAATAATCTGAAATACAGTTCCCTAAGACGCGATGTGGGGGTGTTACATTACTGAATAAAAGGATCACCAACATGTGTCTTAACGTAGTCATCTTCCAGTCAAGTATTGACCAACCCCAACTCCTGCTTAGTTTATGAATTATAACAAGAATCACAAACCTAGCAGAAATGGACACAGGAATGTTGATCACAAAAGGACAAATTAAACAGACATGTACAATGGCTGAAGCCCTTCATGATGGAAGCACACAATTTCTTTTAAAATATTACTGTGGTTTGAAATTAGCAATTCTTGAATCATTTCAGATATTAAATTTCACACTAAAATGTGAAGGCAATGTTGATGTAAAGAAAATAAAAATGTATTTCTGTCAACGAATTGTTCACTGCCTTTTGTCTGTTTTCTGGTTTTTTATATTGGAAATGCATGAGTGAAGAATAGTTAATATATGTTCAAATGTAAGCACATTGCACCAGCATTTCAAAAAAACATTCTATGAAAGTATACATTTTTTTATTTGAGTGAGAAACCAGGGATACCAGAATTAGAAACCCGCAGTATTAGCATTTAAAATATATAAATCCTAATATTGCGTTTATCAACCTTAGTTTTAAGCAGAGAAAATGAAAGGTTCATTTTTATATAGTCCTTTTACTACAAAACAATTTTTGTTGGCCAGGGCCCAAGTAACACAAACTTATTAACATTGCTCTGCATCGTATTGCCCAATCACTCCTGGCTTAGCCTTTATTTACCACTCTTATATGTAAAGAGCATGACAGATTTTTCAAATGAACCCTTAAACACCAGAATGCCTGTTCCCTACCATTCCCCATTCTGATCCCAGTACACCAGCATCAGTTTTCTGAACTCTCTCCCCATCAAGTGTTACTTTCATCATCACACCAGCATTCAATGCAAATAATGTGCAACAGAAACAAGGAAGCCATTCTCACGAACTTCCTGCAACCAGTTTACCCCAACCCTCGAAATATATAAATAAACCTCTCCAAGCCGGCCCACTCAACTTCTGCGCTGCATGGAGGGAAGAAAGTTTCCCACCACAGGGACTTAGGGTTTACTACTGCTACTACCATTAAGAACACACGATTCAAGCTAAGTTAAAGAATCTAGATCCCTACTTTAAACCCCCTTTGCCCCAGAATCTCCCTTGCTAGCCAGATCCCCCAGGAATACTCCTTTCAGCGTGCTTTTTTCCCTTGTCCTTTCTCCATCTTCCTCCTGTAACTCTCAAATGCAGTTTTCTTCATTCCTGGCCCCCGTCCAGACCGGTAAATCTAAGCTGTTCTTTATTCAGCATTCAAAAACAGAACAAAAATTTCTTAGATTTCATAACAAGCACATACAGATTTAGCCACACTGGGATATCTTTAGAAGTTGGGCCAGGAATGAAGAAAGAGCTCTTCTCCGGAATGGACATTTCATCCTGCATTCTGTTTTTTCATAGTAGCAAATGCTATAGAATTTATGTGCAAGGACTTTTGCCAATGTGGCAAAGCCCTCATAGCTCACCTGATTTGTGAAATAAATTCATTTTGGAAGTATTAGTTGCTCCTGTATATTTAATTAATAACTGTATATTCCCATCCACCTATGAATATTAAACAGAGAACAAACTGAACAGTTATTTTGCGTATTAATAGCATTCTTTAAAGGAAGCTCATAAGTGGCCTGTGAGCAGAGATGTCAATTTAAACCTACCTAAAATTAGTTCTGTTTTAAGGAACAGGAAGGAAACCATTACATTTTTTATCTTAATGAGTTAACATGCATTTTGTACCCAAAAAAGTAATTGTTAGGCATCTCTATAACTTCCTACCTTGTCAACCTAAAACTAAGGCATACACTTAACAAATAAAGTGGATCACATAGGGATCAAAGTGAAGTGGATCAAAAATCACCTCTCCTGTAACTCTCACACCTCTAACCAAGAGAGCATTGGACTATAGCTAGGTCAAGTTCTGTCCAAAACAGATCCTTCTCAAATGGTACTTAATGTGTGTGTAGTCAAGGAAGGGAAAGTCCACACCGTACGGCTGTTGGAAAAAAGAAAGATTTTCTCACTGCTTTGAAGCATTATTTAATATCTTTGGGTATGTCTATACTTACCCGTCGCATCGGAGGCGCGGGATCAATGTTCTGGGTTCGATTTATCGCGTCTTGTCAAGACGCGATAAATCGAACCAGGAAGTGCTCCGCCGTCAACGCTGGTAATCCAGCTCGACGAGCGGAGTAGGCGGAGTCGACGGGGGAGCCTGCGCGCCGCGTCTGGACCACAGGTAAGTTCGAACTAAAGTACTTCGACTTCAGCTACGTTATTAACGTAGCTGAAGTTGCGTATCTTAGTTCGACAGGGGGGGTTAGTGTAGACCTAGCCTTTGAATAGGAGTAGTTTTAACAGACTTTGCGGTATGTCTGCAATGTATTTAATTATTTGCAGTTTAATTTTCTGCAATTTGTCTTTCTGGTTTTAAAATATAATTTTACACACACACTTTATAATAAAATAAAATATTTAACACTTTGACAGATTGGTCTGTTTAAGAAAGGATTGAAATTTTATTCTCTGGGACCTTTGGGGGGGAAATTCTAGGGAACTGCATGAAAAAAATTAATTTTCCATCTCTCCTTCATATCCTGATTAAAGATAGAATAGAGCAGTGCTCAAGAAGGGAGAGTGGGATTCCTGTTTGTTCTCCTCTCCAAGAGCATGGAGACATTTCCACTTTTACACCCTTGCCTGCAATAAAAATTCCTTCTTTTGTGAGTGTATGACTATAATAGGTTGCCAAAAATATATATGAGGTGTGGTCAGGGCCTACGCTATCACTAGGTGACCCTAGGCGGTCGCCTAGGACGCCAGGATTTGGGGTGCGGGGGGCAGCGGGTGGCTGCCCCCTGCCTCCCGGCTCCACGCTCAGCTACCGCAGCCCACAGGCGGGGGGGCTAAGCTGCTGCAGGCGGGATGGGGAGCCGCCTGCCACGGGCAGGGAAGCTAGCTGGTGGGGGGGCAGCGTTGGCTGAGGGAGAGAGGGGGCGCAGGGCTGGTGCAAGGAGTTTTGCCTAGGGCGCAAAACTTCCTTGCACCGGCCCTGGGTGTGGCTCTATACAAACTCTGTCAAAAGTGCACTCTCTTACCTAAGTCTGATCCTGTGCTTGTTCAGTTTTGTTTATTGACTGCAATCACATACATAAGTTTTTAATGCTTTTTATACCTACAGAGCATGCTGGATTCTACCTCTATCCCTCAGAAGTGCTTTTTGGCTTCCACTGTCCCATACTGCGTTGTTGTAGTCCCAGGATAACAGAGAGACGAGGGGGGGGGGGGGGAGAGAGAGAGAGAGAGGTAATATCTTTTATTGGACCAACTTCTGTTGGGGAGAGACACAATCCCAACCAGACCCAAGAAGAGCTCATGTAAGCTCAAAAGATTGTCTCTCACCAACAGAAGTTGGACCAATAAAAAATACTTCCTCAGCTACCTTGTCTCTCTATTGCAGACACGGCCAAACTTACTGACCCTCTGAGCCACATACAACAATCTTCAAAAGTTCGAGAGCCGGGGCACACTTGCCAGAGCTCGGGGATTCAGCCCCATGGGAAGCACCTGCCGGACCTAAGGGCTTCAGTCCCCCAGGTGGCACCTGATGGGGTTTGGGGCTTCAGCCCCACTCCTGCCAAAGCCCTGAGTCCTGGCACGTGCACCCAGTGGAAGCCCCGTGAACCTCCGCCCCAGTGGGCAGAAGCCCCTACTTCACGACCAGGCAGAGGTCCTGAGCTCCCCCACCCCAGTCTAGTAGGAGGAGAATGGGGGGTTATTGGGGAGCTCTGCAAGCCGCACTTTAACGGCTTGCATGTGGCTCACAAGGCACAGTTTGGCCACCCCTGTTCTTCCAGTCACTTACATCCCTGCAAACCTATTACAGACAACGGGCAGTACAGACACCAGCTAACAGCAGAATCTGGCCACTGGAACTTTATTGTTGGTGATTCCCTCTTGCACAAAGAACCCACCTTGAGTGTGCAGGGCTAAAACACAGAGGTAGGAGGAGCAGAATATTTGTACTTGTAAATTAAACACCTCTGCTACAGAAATTATTGAAATATACAGGTGGAAACCTGTGCCGTTGTGAATCACCTTGCAGAACAAGTTAGTTTAGCGCACACACACTCACCTCATCACAGCAGTTTCCCCTCACTCCAACCCTGGTGCGAGCAGGGAGACTTGCTCCCTGTGGGCTTTAGTTCCGTATTTAAGGGCAGAAAGGAGGGGAATGGCTACAGCTTCGCTACAGCTAGGGTGACCAGATGTCCTGATTTTATAGGGATAGTCCTGGTTTTGGGGTCTTTTTCTAATATAGGCGCCTATTACCCCCCACCCCTTGTCCCCATGTGCTGTCTGGCCACCCTAGCTACAGCTGGGAAGAGAAACTGGTGCCCCCACTAAAAGGAGCAGGCAGGGTTCAGGTCGCTTCTCCCATCTTTCCAGCTCTGGGAGGCAGACGCTCTTACCTGTGGGTGGAGAGAGAGGGCTGGTCCCTCGCTTCAGCTTGGCTGAAAGAGAGCCAGCCGCCGCCAGCCACAGCCAGCCCAGGGTGCGCGGCAGGCACTGCTGGGAGGTGGGAGGAGAGACGGGGCGGCAGGGGCACGCCCTAGGCTGGCCGCGCTCGGGGATGGCGGGGGGGGGAGCCGAGCGCTCCGCGGGGAGATGGGGAGCCTGCCCCTGCTCCCGCCGGCCAAACCCTCCCCGCGTCGCCTCAGACGGCAGCGAGGTAACCGGAGCCTGGGCCAGGCACCGAGCCCCGCTGCGCGGCCGCCGGAGGCTGGTGGTGGGAGCGGGCTGCAGGGGGAAGGGAGCGGCGGGGGTTGGTCCCGCGGCTCGGCGGTGCCCTTGCGCCCAGCGCGCTCGGAACAAGCCCGGCCTCTCCCCAGGGCTACGGGCCTGGGCGCGGCCGGGGCGGTGGCCGCTGACCCCGGCTCCTCCTCCCTCCCACGCCTGAGCAGCGGCAGGTGCAGCCTCCCTCCCCGCCGCCCCACCGGCCGGCCGGGCCAGCCGCGTGGTGCAGAGGGGACAAGCCCCGCTCCGCTGCTGTCCGAGGCGGGGCTGCGGGGCAGAGCTGTGGCAGGAAGCGGCGCTAAAGCACCATAGCGAGAAATCGCTCGTATTTGAGCTTTAAAGCGCCGCGATTTGGGATTTAAGCCAGGGAGCCGCGTGGTTGCCAGAGCCAAGCGCGCCTCAGGCAGCAACAGCAGCAGGAAAAACAAGCCGGGGCAGAGCAATTTAGTGTTTGATTGAATACAAATGTTGACATCTCCCCCCACGTGGCTTTCCGTGAACACGTGCAGGCAGGTATGTCACGCACTGGTACAAATACGATTTATCAGACAACATAAGTATTTGGGGGCCAGGCTCATTGAAGTAATTTGCTTTTCAATGCACTGGCTTAAAAGTAGCAGTTTCTCACAGCACACCTCTGTCTCCTCCCCTAAAAGGCCTTAGGAATCACAGCCTTTACTGGGAGTTGCTTGTAAAACCTGCTTTCCAGACCCTGGCTTCTAACTCCTTTATTGAATTATGTTAAAGGAGAGAAGTCTCTTTTGACCATTATTACAGTACCTTTTATAGGGACTCATTAATACGGTCTAGTTTTTGGATTTGTGAACTTCAGAAAAAACTGAATGGAATCGTTATGGCTAACTCCCTGCTACACTGACCACGTTAAAGTTATCAAATAATAATAAAACACGTACACCTACTATACATACCAGTTTTAACCACCAACTTCTATCGCTTATTTGGTCCATCCTACAGTTTGGCTGATATTCCTCATGTCTAGACAACAGATTTTCCAATATTAATGCAGTTGAGCCTTGATTAGAAGAATATCAGTTCTCCAAAATTCCATTATCCCACACCAAATTGTCCCCAAATATGTATCATATTGAAAATCAAGGGGACTTCAGAAACTAAGTGTAGCATTTCACACCCAAAAGCGACCCTGCCTCAGCATTCTTACTGTCTTAAGCTTGTCTTATGTCCAACAGTGAATGAACAGGACATTAACTAGAATGAGAGACAGTTATTCACATTTATTTAAACATTTATAACTCATCCCCACAATATTTGAGTATGACCTCAGTTTTAAGTATTTAGGTTTGGTTTTGTTTATGTTGTTTTGTTAGGAAGGTGTTAGTTACTGTCAAAGGAACTACAGAGGCTCTACGTGCCCTGCCACTCAGAGGGAGTGTTTCCATCTGGGCTCAGAGTACAGGCAGTCCTCGACTTTATGATGTTTGACTTATGACAAACAGCACTTACGTTTCTGAATTGACACCCCGATTCGACTTATGACATTTCTTTTGACTTTGACACTCGGTCCTGCAATGGAGTGGATTGCGGTTCCAAGTCACGATGTTTTGACTTGACGCAATTTTCAGGAACTAATTGTGTCGTAAGTCCGAGGAAGCAAATGGAGCCAGCCAGAGAGAAAGCAGAGTCTCTCTCTCTTCTCTCTGTCTGAGCAAAAAAGGTGGTCTTGGATTTTGACACAGGCCTGCAGAAAAAAGTTTGTGATCCTTAGGAAGGAAATAAGGCTGTCTACACTGCACAACTTACAGCGGCACAGTGCCACTAAGGTACGCTGTGTAGCTCTCCTGCTGACAAAATAAAACCACCCCCAAACAGGGGGCACTTTTTGTCAGTAAAACTTTTGTCAGTCAGGGGTGGGGTTTTTTCACACCCTGACCAACAAAAGTTTTACCAACGAAAGTGCAGTTTAGGCATAGCCTTAGGTGAGTTTTACATCGGACATTGAAGGACTTGTGATAAAACCAGTAGAAACAGAGGACACAGTAGAAAGTCAGGCCAGTCTGTGGTACGTGAACAATTCTACTGTAGGATGGTACCCGGGGCAGTGGTGTTTATTTTGGTAGGAGAGCCAGCCACAGACATGACGAAAGGCCTTGGAAATCTGTGTGAATCATGAAGGAAACAAAAAGGGGCTACAGAAAAGACACTGGGACAAAATAAAGCCAGTAGCCTTCAAAGAAAAGAGGGTTTAGGAGTCAGACTGGACTTCTGCTTTCTTTTCAGATTCCAAAGCTAGACACACACCCGTCCCTAGAGAGGTTGAATGAAAATTCCTACTCAGCTGTCACTGTAGTAGTTGCCTTACAGAAGGGATTGGAAAATGAGGCAGTCTGACCAGTAGCGTAGCCAGGGGAGGAGCAGCCGCTCCCCCACTGAGCAGAAGCGGTGCCTTTTTTTTGCTCCGGCACCTTTTGCTCTGGCGCTACAGGGGGAGCGGAGCTAAAAAAAGTACTCACGTGCCGGCGCTCCAGCTCTTTGGCGGGGGATCCTTCACTCACTCTGGGTCTTTGGCAGCACTTCGGCGGCGGGTACCACCGAAGACCCGGAGCGAGTGAAGGGACTGAACAGCTGGAGCACGCCGCCGGGTGAGTACAAGGGGAGGTGCCTTTTTTTCAGCTCTGCTCCCCCTGTACTTTAAACCTGGCAACGCCACTGAGTCTGACAGGCTAACAAGGACACTGTTCCAAAAATAGCATGTGGTGTTGAAAAGCACTGGAACTAGAGTGGGAGGAGACCAAAGGCCCAGTAAGACAGGAGTTGTAGGAATGTAGTACAGACAGAAAGAATGATTGTGTGAAGACACACAAGATACTGCATAGCAATAAAAACTAAGTGCAAGACTATAAATGTATTGCTTAGGTTGTCAGTTTAAACACAAAAATAGGAAATGCAATCATGAAGGTTCCCATGTCATCTGCATGATTGTATTTATACACCAATCGACTCAATTCACTATTGGGAGAAGCAAATACTACCCTTGTCTTCTGCCAACAAGTTCAATCTTCTGCGTTGTCATGTATTTTTACCAAATTTTGAAAGCTTTCCAAAACTGGAAATTACACATTAAAATCTAGAGGACAGTACAAAAGAAAAATAAATTCAATATAACTTTAATAGAGACAAAAACTGGAGTTTCTGATGCATCTTTTATGATACAATACATATTCAAATTTAGACTACCTAGCTTATCCTGCACTTTTCATCAGTGGATCTCCAAGCACTTTACAAAAGAGGCAAGTATTATTGCCATTTGACTCTTTGGGAAACTGAGGCACAGAGAGGTGAAGTGACTTGCCCATGTTCACACAGTAGGCCAGTGGCAGAACTGGAAATAAAACCCAGAAAAACAAGTGTTGCCCATATCACCTCTTGCAATTACTTAATTCATATCATATTAGTCAAAATGAAGGGTTAATGCTTTGTACAGAAATTAACCCTTCAAGAGGTGCAAGTTTACCTATTTTTTCTAAAGTATGTCAACAATAAAGCTGGGCACCTTCTACAGAATTGGTATCCTGATCCTTGACAAAATATAATTAATGGACAGTTTTGAAAAAATGAATGTCAGAATGATCATACTGTAATCAGTATATGAAAATATTTAACTCATGCCTGAGTAATTTATAGTTTTTCCTGGAAATATTTGAGCATCAATTCAAGAAAATTCAGAAATCAGGGGTTTTCAAAACATCTGTCTGACATTGTGTACACAGTCCATTTTTAGTAGTCAAGCAACAAGACTCCCAAATTGCACACCACATTAAATCTAATGACTTAAAATGTATATATAAATATACAATATGTAAAATGTGAGCAATTTAATATTGCCAGGGGAAAATTAACGTATGTATCTCCTTATTCTTTAAATTTACAACCTTGATGCTATGTTAACAGGTTTTTGGAGGGCAGGAAGGTTCCCCTCAAAAACAAAGGAGAGAGGAAATCCTAGCTGCTCCACTTTGGAATGTGTACTAGGACATTTTTACAGCTCCACAGATTTTAAACTACACTACTATCTACATACAAGAACTCAAGTGTAGCACAATAGTTCAGCAATTACGTTGTGTACATGATGAATTAAAAACAGCCAAGTTTGGGCATGCACAGTATAGACTTTTTTAAAATAACTTCATTAGCTATTTATTTTCCAAACTGTTATACACAGCAACAGTTACTCACTGTGGGCTAGCTACAAATGACACTTTGATATTTGGCCAATTGAGTTGACTGTGTGCAAAAAATCTAATTTTTGTTCAGAGTGGGATAATGTACATATACACTTATCAATTAAACTCAATCATCTGAGTAGATTTTCCTTAAACATTAAAAAATGCAAAGTCCAAACATTATAAGCTTGAGCCCCAAAAGGATTTTTTTTGAAGTTAAGATTGAAAACACTGGTTTATAATAAAAATGTTTCTAGCCTTACAGAATCAGCTACTGCAAGAGTTGCTCTAGAAAGTAATGCTGAAAAAAGGTTCCATTCTTTGACAGGCCAGTACAAGGGCCCCTTCTTGTCTTATGTCTCCCTCTCACCTCTCCCCTTGGACGATACCACGATGTAATATAAGGATTCATCTTGTAGTGGATTGAATAAATCCATAATTAATGGATTGCAACACATGAATGAATTAGAGTTTTAATTGTTTCATTCAAAACTACAGGTTTCCAGACCTAAACCCATCATATAAAAGTCAGGATATAACAACACTATTTCCTTCATGTTCACCCTTTTAATATTTGGAAACAAAGATGTCTTTAAAAGTGCAAAAAATGCTTTTCGTTTTCCTTACAAAAAATGTATTTCTTCAAGAAGTCCTGCAGTTCTTGATACAGGCTACTGCAATATTGAAACAATGCTTCAGAGTGTTCTGTTGATCTGCTCAGGGGAATGGATGGTGAATCAGCTTTTCAAATCTGTCGATGATGCTGTTGTGGAGGCTTTAATCCTGTAAGCCTCCAAATGAGATGGCCAGTGTATCACACACATAGGTATCCTACAACCAACCATTTAAAAAAGCAGTTGAAGTGAGTTGCTCACAGCTGTTAAAATTGAACTTGGGTGTCATCTTTGTAATGTTATTGTATGTTGAGAATTAAAAGCTGGTGGTAGTAACTGTAGTTCTGAGGGTGACACAGTTTGTCTGGGTGGCATTTGGTATCGTACATTTTTCCAGAATTTTGTACTTGCCGAATGAGATCTCTCTGTGAAGTCCCCTTTCCATCTGATGGCCCCATGCTTTTGCTTAATATATTTGATGGATTCTGGCATGTGTGTGTAATCCTTTATTTTATCCAGTTCAATTAGAATAACTTTAATTCCATCACGGATAAGAGCATTGTACACAGCCAGTTGCTGTTCAGAAGTATCTTCTAACACACTATAACAGGATGATTCTGGTACTAACACAATTATCACTCTTCTACTTTCGTTGATTTTTTCATCAATGACATTGACCACAGCTGTAAACAAAGAAAAGCAGAGAAAGGTTTTTTAACTCCTGCAAAAGCTTATACAATGTTTGTTACTTTCATATTGTGGCTGTTTAGTTTTCAGAAACAAAGATGTCTTACTTGTCTCCTTACTCCATATTATTAATTGATATTACACCCGTAGCTGTAAAAAGTTGGCATTGTTTAAAAAACCACATTGATTCCATACATATCTTTAAATAGAGCTACCAAATGTCATTAGTATATTAATACATGTAACAGGATTGCTTGCCCCTGAGCTTTAGAGCCTGGGGCTAAGCAAGGCCCTGATTACAGGACAAGCCACTCCTGAGTTGAATCAAGTGATCCCAGGATAAAAAGGCATCAGGAAGCTGCAGGAAAGAGGCTCCAGCAGAGAGGGAACTGCGAGTGACGCTGTAGGGGGGTCTCCTTCAGTGGTCCCTGAGGAAGGCACGGTTCCTGAGGGAAGAGAGGCTGTGCCCAGCTTAAGCCGGGGGGGCGGAGATTGTATTGTGATTGTTCTAAGAACTTTGATAATTTAATAAAAAGGCCCAGACTCAAGAAGGGATGTGTTTGAACGAGACTGCATGGAGTTTGCTGAAAGAGCTCTGAAGAAGAGAAAAACCATGGCAGGCCGCTGCAGGGGCACCCACTGGCCACAAGAGGGTGGTTGGGTGGCAGCTGGCCCTGGTACACTCAGTATGTTGCAACTAGACCATCAGGAATAAGTATCAATGTGAAAAAACTCAAATACCTATGAAAACTAAAGCAAAATACTCTGCGCCTTAAATGGTGCCCTGCAGACTGCTCAAGGAAGTACATTTCAAACAGGAGGACCCCCACCCATGGGAAGGCCTGCTAACATGACAAGAAAGTTCTAGGAAATGACGGCAAAAGCATACCAGCCAATCTTAGGCCTGGCCTATACTACAGAGTTAGGTTAATGTACCGCAGCTTACGTCAACCTGACTGCGTAAGTGTCTACACTACAACGTTCCTGCCGCTGATGTAAGTCGCATGCTATACTGACCTAATAACTCCACCTCCATGAGAGGCATAGCACTTAGGTCGATGTAGTTAGAGTGACAGTGTCTGTGTAGACACTGCATTACTTACATCGAATGTTGGCTGTCAACCTCTCACGGGGTTCACAGCTGGGGCCCGACATCCCAAATACTGCCCTACTTAGGTGAGTGCAAGTGCTCCTGGTGAGGATGCACAACACCGGCAGGAGGAGGGTAGCGTGGACATGAAACACTGCTGTAATTACTGCGATGGCTCTACGGCGACCTAATTTACATCAACTTAATTTTGTAGTGTAGACAAGGCATTAGCTACAGAGACCTAGTATAAGGCAAGCAGTATAAATATTTATTTTAGTAAAAATAGTAATGCAGATAACTTAAGGATTTATTCAGAAATATGAATGCCTTCTGCTAAAATTATATCTTAAGACAAAAGCATGTGTAACCCACACACCTCCTGGGTGTGGTGTTCTGTCCCCTCTAGTGGCACCAAGACCACTGAGAGAGAGAAAGATTGATGAGTCTGTTCTACAGCCTTAGCTAAGAGGCATATGGCTTTTAGCTCATGCATTAGAGACTCATGCACTAAGCTCCAGAGGTCCCAGGTTCAATCCTGCCCGCCAATGACCAGGGTCTGTCCATGTTACACATGTTCATATGGAAAAGCTTGCTTTTACAAAACTAAGCACATATTGCTTAGTTTGACATAAACTTCCAATAGAAACTTATTTGGTTAAACAATTTGGAAAAAACAGACCAACTTTTAAGATCAGTTTTAATGATTATTTTATAGTGCATGAGTACAGCAGAAAGTGTATACAAGACTACAAGAAAGTGTATACAAATAACTCCGTGTTATCCCCACCTTCTCCTCAGGAAAGCAATCAGTGAAATATCCTTCCTCAATTTCAGTGCCAAACGTTAGAATCTTAATTTCAGCAAAATAGAAACATTCCCTCATGGTGTCCCTTTTTAAAGGCACTTGGAGAACATATTGTTCTGCTCATATTTGGATTAGTCATGCATTTTCTCATCTCTTACTGATCTTTTCTGATACTGGACACAAAAGAGTTGCTTTATAATAATTTTTAAGTTGCATCATTTTGCCACTTAAGCGTCCCCTCTCCTCCCCCCCATTGCCAGATGAGTCATTCACATTTTATTTGCTCTTCATGGGCAGTTATCAGAGTGGAAAAGTAAAGAGGTACATTTGCCAGAAGTGAAATGACATGCCAATAGCACTTCCCTCCCTTCACAAGTTCTGCTCTGCCATTGTCCCTGACCCTGTGGACAACAAAGGCTGTTGTCAGTCATCTCCCTCTGATCAGCACACCAGTCCCAGCTGCTTAGGCTAGCTACATATTAAAGGAAGAACTAGTTGCTGATAGGAGGAAAAGCTGTGAGGCAGACAGGGCACCAAACACTGAACTTCCACATTACCCATGGGATTACACAGGAGGGAGGAATAGGAATAAGAGACTGCCTATGATAACCAGGCTGCCTGGGGAACACAAGTTTGCTTATCTCCATTTCGAGGATACTTGCAGCTCACCTTTGAGATTGGTGAGAGAAAACATAAAAATTCCTATAGAGATAGAGATATACACACACACACACACACACACACACACACCTTACCCTGTCCTGGTAAATCATCCCTTCCAAATATAAAAAGATTGTATCCACACTGTCTCTCTAAGACCTCAGGTAATATCTTTAGCGCAAAGATGTCTGGTGAGTAGAGGCAGCTTACTCTGTTTTTTGGATACAGCACATATGCATCATAGATCTTCCCATCTGAAACTAAACAAAGTGAATAAAATGATTAAAGACCAAAAAGCATATTTAATGAGAAAGTAAACTATAGTTTTCCCCACACAACACTGCCATGGGCACAAATCCTGTAATTAAAGTTACTGTAGTCCGAGTAATTATAATCATGTAAGTAATAGTTTGTACACGTAGACCTTTAGACTTTAATATGCAAAGGTGTAAAATTAATTACCTTTAACCAGTCTTTGCTCTACATTAAATTTTAAAAAAGCATTTTCACCAAACTATCTGGTTCAAGTACAGCATATTATTTAAGTTCCAAGTTACTCATAACTGGTGTTTACTGCTTATGACCTGAAGTGAAAAATAAATAAATATAAATAAACGCAATATTCAGAACGATCAGGAGTGTTATGATGTATCTGGAACAAAATTTTCAGTAAGGCCCGATTTAATAAACTATATACAACTCCAGTAATGACCTCAATGCAGTTATTAAATACATTTTACTTCTCTCATGGTACATCTCCTCTCTTAGATCCTCATGATTGATCTAAATTCCAGTATTCTGCTCTCTTCTGTATGGAATTCCCATTGCTAATGCAAATTCCAGGAACATAGAGAGAGCCGAATATCAGACCAAGATATGGATCGGAGAGAAACGGTCTTTTAAAAAACCAAGTAGATGCTTAGGATTTTTCTCTGTGCTCTTTTACAAAAATGCACTTTCACATGATTTATTAGTACTCTTCCAAACAGTAATTAAAGAGAAGGTAGCTCTGTAGCTCGAGCATATATTACAAGTGGCAAATACTTTAGTCAGCCATTTTAAGGCAAACAGCAATACAGTACATTAACAAGTCAGCACACTGCTATCACATATACAAGTCAATCACTGCCATTTTAGAAATCTGAAGCATTTTGTATAATCTAAATCAGAAAATATGCAAATAGTTTTCATCATACATCTCAAAAATATAAGTGCACTCACTTTGGGGGAACTCCAAATGGAATCACTCACTCCAGGATCATTTCCTGAATGCATTCCCAATTAGGGTGACCAGTCAGCCAGTGTGAAAAATAGGGATGGGGGTGGGGAGAAATAGGAGCATATATAGGAAAAAGACCCAGAAATCAGGACTGTCCCTATAAACATCGGGACATCTGATCACCCTATTCCCAATTAGATTTTAAATACTGTAATCTTTTTTCTTAAGAAAACACATACCTTTTTTACTCAGAAAAGGATGGCAGGAGTTTCGATACCAAAGCACAATGTCAATCTTGAGTAGCTTGTAGACAAACACAGCAACAACGATTACAAATACCAGTGAAACAAGTCCTCCAATCAAGTAACCCTGAATGTTTGGAGCTGCATTAGCAAAGGGGGGGGAAAAAAGATACATTGGAACTGCAGCTTGTGTCAAACAGGAAACATTCAAAACATTTTCTACAATCCAACAATTTGGTCTCTTAAAACCAGCTACTTGGGTAAGGATTCAAACCATGCAATCAGCAAACAAGAAAAGACTAAAGATTCTTCCTGTATGGTTTCAACATAAAACTGTTATTGGCCAGCCTGCTAGTAAACCCAGAATACATGCGTCCTGTCTCAAAAGAGACCATCTTTCAGTCAAAAATGTTACCGCACAAATGCAAAAAAAAATAAATCATTCTCCAACCAGAAAAGAAATGCTGATGTTTATGCTGACAAGACACCTGACTCAGAATTCTCAGACAAGTTTGATTTTAGGACTTGTCTACACAAATATTCAATTCGCAGCAAGCTGGGGTGTGAATCTACCCCACACTAGCCTGTTGCGGATTAACTGTGTAGTTCTCTTTGAAAGGGAACTAGCTCAATGCCCCTCTAACGAACTGTGAATGTGCATCAGGAGGGTTTCCCCAGCCCGTTAATCCATGGCAGGCTAGTGAGAGGTAGATTCACAGCCTAACTTGCTGAGAACTAAATCTTTGTGTAGACAAGCCTTTGTTTAAAAGTGGCACACGGTTGTAGAAAAAAGTAAGTAGTAAGACAATCCCACAAGAAGACAAAGAAAAGTGAACACATAAATGTGTACTGTTACATCATAGGCTCTCTGGAACTGGAACAGGAACCATCATTTATTAAAAAGAAAACAAGAAAAATACCTGTGGCACCTTAGAGACTAACACATTTATTTCAGCATAAGCTTTCGTGGGTTAAGAACCCACTTCATCGGATGCATGGAATGGAACATAGAGTGAACAGATATTTATACATGCAAAGAAACATGATAAGGTGGAAGTGCCTATACCAACGTTAAGAGGCTAATTAATTGAAAGGAACTGTTATCAGTAGAAGCTTTTGAAGTGATAATCAACATGGCCCATTACAGACAGTTGACACAAAGGTGTTAAGGGGGGAGGGGGGGGGAATAAATCCAATTAACGTAATGACCGAGCCATCCACAGTCAATATTCAAGCCTAAGGTAATGGTATCTAGTTTGCATATTAATTCCAATTCCGCAGTTTCTCCTTGGAGCCTGTTTTTGAAGTTATTCTGTTGCAAAATTGCTACTTTTATATCTGTCATTGAGTGATTAGGGAGGTTGAAACACTTTCTTAACCCACAAAAGCTTATGCTGAAATAAATTTGTTAGTCTCTAAGGTGCCACAGGTATTTTTCTTGTTTTCTTTTTGCTGACACAGACTAACACGGCTACTACACTGAAACCTGTTATTTATTAAAAGACTGTCTTGTGTCTAGCACAGTGGGCGATCAATCTGGTAGAGGTTTCAAAGTGCTAATGCCGTATAAGTAGCAACAACGTCACCCGGCGCCGGGGGCGGGGCCCGGCGTCAGCACCCACCAACGTAACAGGAAGTTGGCGGCTGTGACCAGGGGTACACAGATCTTCCAGGGGGTACATCAACTCATCTAGATATTGTCTACTTTCACAACAGGCTACATGAAAAACACTAGTGAAGTCAGTACAAACTAAAATTTCATACAATGATTTGTTTATACTGCTCTATATATTACATCAGTGTGCCTCAACCTGGCAATCATGATTTATTTTATAATTGTATGGTAAAAATGAGAAAGTAAAAGCAATTTTTCAGTAATGGCACGCTGTGACACTTGTGTATTTTTATGTCTGATTTTTTAATCAAGTAGTTTTTAAAAGACTTGGGTACACAAAACAAATCAGACTTCTGTAAGGGATACAGTAGTCTGGAAAGGTTGAGAACCACTGGACTGGTTGTCATTACAGTCACCTTGACAAAACGGTTTTATGAGACGTGTACTAGCAAGAGAGAGCACTAGGGTACTCTATGCCTCTCCTTTTGAATGATTACATAGCACCTGTCTTCCAAACATTAACCATTTAATCCTCACAGCTTCCCTGTGTGGTAAACAAGATCTTAAGATAAATACAACCTCCAAAACAGGTTTCTCTGGGTTAACTAGGCTTAAATGTAAGCCACTGTTTATTAATCTTGTAGTAGACATTGGCTGAATTATCAAACTACACCTTGCAATAGGCAGGAGTTTTGATTTCAATATCTTATTAATTACTTTTCAGGTGAGTTTTGAAAATTAATTCTATTCTAAAGTAGACTGGCCTCAAATTCTGCTTAAATAAACTTGACAGACTTAATTTGAACTTCTCTCTCTTATATTAAAGTTACCTGAACTCCCATATATGCACATTTGTACTCATTTCAGCGTTTCAACTTTGAAAACTAGAAACAAATGTTAAATTTGTCAGCACATGACGACTTATTATGTGCTGCGTATTATGTGCTGAGTCACAATGAATTTGGCAATAGGGACTTTTTAATGTTTCACACATTCCACATTAAACAATGCAAAATCTACACTCTGGGACAAAAAACAGAGCATACAACAGGGAGTGGCATGTGTATGGAATTCCTGCCTGTTATGGAGTGATGAGCATAGAGAGAATCAAAGAAGGAACAGCAGCCACTGCCACATATATGCACTCTCGGCCTCCTCCACACCTCAACAAAAGAGTAGAGATGCTGGGATCATGGAGTTGCTTCAAAAGTGAAGCAGTTGCCACAAAATTTGTGCCCAAATGCTCTTTTCTGACTCTTCAGCCTTCAATTAACAAGGTGAACAGAAGCATTATTGAAATAAGACAATATAGTGTATAGAGGAAAGTAATTAACTGAGAAAATACTGTTTTAAAGGGGAAAAGGAGAACTTGAAAGAAGCTATTCAGGAAGAGGGAGAATATGTTTTAAACAAATGTAAGAATTTAGGGGTAAATACAGCAACGGCAGCTACAAGTTAAGAGGAAGGAAGACAGCAAGAGTGTTAATTTGTAGTAATAATCTACCATGTCTGGAATAAGCTAATTATAAATTTGTTTCCATTTATTTTTTTACTGAGAAGTATTTCATTGGTATTTTCTAAAAAGCTGTTGAATTGAAATATAGAGTCCAAAGTTCATTAAAACTGATAGCTTATTTAAATTTGGTAATAGAATGAATGTAGAATACTTTAGTTAACATTAGTATACAATTGTAACATCCCAGTCATGTTCTGTTTAATGCAGAGCTGCTTTACACAGTTATAGCCATTATGGTTGATACTAGCTGAATCTTTAATAAACTGTTCCCTTTTCATTAAATTTCTCATTACATGATCAGGTTGGAATTGTAGTTATAAAATTATTTTATATCTTACCTGGGTGTTTTAGTACAACGTATGCTATAGCTTGGCCATAGGGATGCAAAACACGACAGAAAAACTTGAGAGAATAATCCTTACTTTCCACTGTTGAAATGTTGAATCTTGATCCAATTATATAACCACCTTCCTGGGAAGGTTTTCTATCATCACAAAGCAAAACATCAGTGGATAGAGAAATTATTATATATTAGAATTTCAATATGGACTAGGCAGACTTAACTGTAAATACAAGAAAGTTCACTTTTACCTCAAGAGCGTATTAAGCAAGTAGAGTTCAGGTCACTTGTGAGCAAACATTGATACTCGCAGTCAGGACTTTATAATACAAAGCCTAGTGTCAGCAAAATGATGTGCCAGAGCCAGGGGTTTGAAACTACACAGATGGAACAATGACATTACACAGGTTGAATTACCACCCACATTAGAAGATTTAAACTTCTGTAGGAACTGCTGTCAGGTACTGTGCCTCCATATTTTCAGTTCTGATACCATTGCTGGCCACTTTAAAAAATAGCTACTTTCCCTACCAACTGGGCTTTGGTTAAAACTGATTTAGCGGACAACTATTATGGCTTTATAATTTAAAAGAGATGAGGACAGGTTGCAAACTGATTTAATTGAATTGGCATCCCATAAGAACAGTTACATACCTTACAGTAGCCGTGGGTCTTCGAGATGTTCTGTCCATATGGATTCCACACTTGGTGTTCATGCACCCCATTCGTGTAAGATCAGATTCTTTTGACCAGCAGTGTCCACTGGGGCCATGCCTGTCCCCTAAGCATCCTTTCAACTCCCTCACCCAAGAGCATAAAGTGCGAAGCAGGCCCTCAGTGCCTTCACCAATACAGAATCCCAGAGGAGTAGGATTCCATAATAGGGAAGGAAGGCAAGTCATTGGATCCTTGTGGACAAAACATCTCGAACCACAGTACTGTAAGAAAATAACCATTCATTCCAAGTTTGTGTCCACATGGTGGCTGCTAGGAGCCCTAGTTAAAAGATTGTAGGACAGCCTTACCAAAATGAAGCCTCTTACAAAGACACAGCTTTAGTAAAGTGTGTACCAAACTGTACGTAGCTGCCCTATAAATTTCAGAAATAGACCACCTGAGGTCTAGTGGAATGAGCTCAGCTGTGCTTAGGTGGCTCTAAGCTGGCTAGGCTAACTCATAAGGTGCTCTTGCATAGCTAGAGAGCCATTTTGATAACTTCTGTGAGGTTACTGCCTGATCCCTAAACATATCCACAAAGGCCATGAGCAGTCTGGGTGTTCCTAAATGGTTTTGTCCTGTTCAGAGAATATAAAGCTCTTGCTGCATAAACTGTGAGACGTTTACTAGTAATGCCAAACCACATTCCAAGACTTTCACTGCACTGCAGCAGCGTCCACACAGGATGTTACTGTGCTGTAAGCTGGTGTGTTGATGGTTCACACCTAGGCTTGTGACAGTAATTTCCCATGTAGACAAGTCCTTGGGCCACTGGCTGCCAAGCTTGAGACAAATCTAACGTTGACTCTTGTCTCAGTTCCAAGAGTCTTGAGAGGGGAAACTTAATGTCTCATTTCTGGAGTGATGTTCCTTTCTCAAGGAAATCAACATGTGGATCTAAGTAGACAACTGGAACATCTCAGCATTGCAGCTTGGTGTTGGAATCCTGGCTCATGGAGTGCACTAAATAAGAAGGGCTGGAGGGAGGACTGAGCCTTAGCTACTTCCTTCTCCATATCTGAGATGGCTTTTATGGAGTACTCTAGAAGAAAAAAAAACTTTAGGTGGCCAAGCCTAGTGTGACACTCTATACCTCAAGGGAGCACCCTTGAAGCCCCATATTCATTGTTTGTATACAATTGTGATATTTCATATAAAGCATGCCATGTGAGGTATCGTGGGAAAGATTATGATCTGCTGAAACCCACTGTTCCATCTAAATATGTACAGTAACTCCTCGCTAAACGTTGTAGTTATGTTCCTGAAAAATGCTACTGTGAGCAAAACGATGTTAAGTGAATCCAATTTCCCCAAAAGAATTAATGTAAATGGGAGGGGAGGGGAGATTAGGTTCCATGGAAATAAATACATTTATCTCTCTCACACACACTAAATTTTAAACAAACAATTTAATACTGTACACAGCAATGATGATTGCGAAGCTTGGTTGAGATGGTGGAGTCAGAGGGTGGGATGTTTCCCAGGGAATGCCTTACTGCTAAATGATGAACTAGCACTCGGCTGAGCCCTCAAGGGTTAACACATTGTTATTAATGTAGCCTCACCAGTGGCATAGCCAGATTTAGAGCACAGGGGGAGCGGAGCTAAAAAAAGGCGCCGGGAGCAAAAAGCGTCGGGAGCAAAAAAAGGCGCCGGGAGCAAAAAAAATGCTCCGCTCTGGCTGCAGCGTAGGAGCAAAAGGCGTCGGCAGCAAAAAAAAAAAAAGCTCCGCTCTGGCTGCAGCATAGGAGCAAAAGGCGTCGGGAGCAAAAAAAGGTGCCAGGAGCAAAAAAAAAAAAAAGCTCCGCTCTGGCTGCAGCGTAGGAGGAAAAGGCATCGGAGCACAAAAAAGGCGCCGCTTCTGCTCAGTGGGGGAGCGGCCGCTCCCCCTGCTCCCCCCCTGGCTACGCTACTGAGCCTCACATTCTACAAGGCAGCACAAATGGAGGGAGGAGACACAGCATGGCAGTGGCTGCAAACATTGGAAACTGAAAGGTGTGATGAACCCACGCTGCCCCACTGGAGTGCATCACGTCCTCCACTTTCCAAAGTGCTGGGAGGGGGGGGGTGCATGTGCGTGTAAGTCAACCACCATCAACAGCCATTGTCCTGCCAGGGAGTTACAATTCAATGACTAACCTGCACAAGGCCACACCAGGGAAATTGCTCAATCTTGCCTGGGGACTCAGCAATGCCCACCAGACATGCCTGGACTTGTGTTCTCTAAGTACATGGGACTACGGGTATAAAACAGAATACAGTAGCCCCATGCTTGGCCTTTTCTCCTCCCCCCACCTACGCTGCAAGCAACAAGGACACTCAGAAGACTGGCCCAGGTTTCAAGGGTGAAACCCATGTACTATGAACTGCAATATCCAGTGGCATGAGAAAAACTGCTTAATCTAGATGTTGCCCAGTCTAATAGGGTTGAGAGTGTAGGCTGCGTGTTTATATTTTATTTTGGTAACCACTCTGACTTTTTGCCTAATCACTTAAAATCTGTCTTTTGTAATCAATAAACTTGTTTTACTGTTTATCTTTACCAGTGAGTTTGCCTGAAGTGCTTGGTAAATCTAATCAGGTTTACAAAAGTGGATATCCACTTTCCATTGATGAAGTGGTGAACCAATTAATAAAACTTGCATTTCTCAAGAAAGGGTCTTGAGCAGTGCACGACCATATATTCATGATGTGCAAAGCTGCGAGATAAGGGGATTTGACTGGTGCCTTTCTCTGTGTGATTCATGCGTGGCTCTGGGAGCATTCATGCAATCTAGCTGGGTATGTGTGTGATGGGTTGGGATCACAGAGACCTGCTTGGTGCTGCCACCTGGTGTGCCAACGCTACTTCTGCCCCTGCTTCCAGGCCTTTTCCAGCTTGGGACTCCCGAATCCTGTCTGTTTTGAGCCAGATTCCACTGATCTGCTGCAAACACAGCCTCAGGTCCGAACCAAGTCCACTAACAACTGTAAGGCTCCTGGAAGCGCTCTTGCCTTTGACACCCAGGTGCCTAACTCCCAAGGAGGTTCAAACCCTTAATAAATCCGTTTTACCCTGTATAAAGCTTATACAGGGCAAACTCATAAATAGTTCGCCTTCTATTTCAAAGGGTAGTTCTACACTTACCCATCGCGTCGGAGGCGTCGGTTCGATTTATCGCGTCTTGTCTAGACACGATAAATCGAACCAGGAAGTGCTCCCCCGTCGACGCTGGTAATCCTGCTCCACGAACGGAGCAGGCAGAGTCGACGGGGGAGCTGCGCGCCGTGGTGTGGACCAGGGGTAAGTACTTTTAAGTTCGAAATAAGATACTTCGACTTCAGCTACGTTATTCACGTAGCTGAAGTCGCATATCTTATTTCGAATTTCGGGGCTAGTGTAGACCAGCCCAAAGATAGAAAGATATGCACAGCTGTTTGCCCCCCTAGGTACCAACTCTCACTCCAGGTAACTTAATAAGTAAAAAGTGATTTTAATAAGTACAGAAAGTAGGATTTAAGTGATTCCAAGTAGTGACAGACAGAACAAATTGAATTACTAAGTAAAATAAAATAAAACACGCACGTCTATGTCTAATCAAATTTCACACAGATATAAAAACCTCACCAGCTCTAGATTCTTCCTTTCACAGGCTGTAGAACTCATAGCCTGGGTCCAGCAATCGCTCACACCCCCTATTGTCTTTGTCCTTTGTTCAGTTTCTCTCAGGTATGTCTCTGGGGGGTGGAGAGCCTCTCTTTTTAGCCAGCTGAAGACAAAATGGAGGCGTCTTCCAAGGGCTTTTATAGCCTTTCCCCCACTCCCTGTGTAGCATCATGTTGCCCTGGAGTTTTGGGATCACATGGGCAAGTCACCTGTCCATGCACACTAACCAGTCCAACCAGTTGCATTCCTGATCAGGCCCAAATGTGGATTGGGGTCTGCACTTTCTTTTGTCTGTTAAGTGCTTGCACTCAACTTGCACATTCTTTTCTTCAGACCTAATCCCATGCTCTTACAAAGGCTATGTATAAAACCAGCAAGTATAAAACCAATATTCATAACTTCAACTACAACAATGATACATGCATACAAACAGGAGGAATAAATTCAGTAGGTCATAACTTTCACAGAGATATGTTACATGGCACTTGTAGCATAAAACATATTCCAGTTACATATATACATTTATAAGCATCTCCCCATAAAGTCTTATGGGTACACCGTCACAATGTGGCTCCACATGCTGTTGTGATGAGTGAGAATAGCGCCTGGAGAGGTTTGCTGCTTGTCACTAGCAAAGCATTGTGAGAGACAGCCCAGGCTGGAGAGTTAATGGGGCACAGCAGTCCCACAGTCCCCGACTGAACCCCAGGGATCCTGTCACACCTAGCCTTTGGAGTCTGTTTGGAAATAGAGCAGCAGATGGAGCCAATAAGGTATATGACCTTCACCTGTCACAATCAAAAATGCACCTAAGAGGGCCCATCATTGAATGTCATAGAAGCATCACAGGAGAAGTATGTCAAACCCTGGAGATTTAGCTTCTGCCATAGTAGCTTAAGTCCTGGTATCAAAGGGAGAAAGGGGGTTCTGCACCTACCTACCTACAGAAAAGGATTTTATTAAGCCAACAGGGACATTAAAAGAACTAGCTTAACAACTATATTAACTAATCACTAACACTAACTACAACAGAGTTGCAGAGAAGCAGCCCGACTCTGCACGGGTTCCATCTTGCTGCCACCGATGGCAAAAAAGAATTGAGGGATGGTTCCCCTCCCACGGGTGGGGGCAAGGGAGCACAAGGATACCTAGGGAACAGGTGTAGACCCAACTGAATTTGATTTAGCCAAATGAATCCAATTTTGTGTGGCTGCACACCAAGAGTAGGATCCATGTGAATCACTTGAAAAAGAATACCAGCTTCTACCCTCCCCCAAAATCATTCTACGTGGTTCATTCATCCAGCATTTTGGGCTTCTCAGTGGATAAGCATTCTGTCATGCCCCTCATGGGTAGCTGGGAGGTCGGTATTTAACACCTCTGAAAATTAGGTCATCTAGCATATATATTTTTCGGCACCCAAGTTGAAAATTTTTGCAAAAGGACAAAAGTAACAATAATTAACTGACGCACCAGGAATAAGTTATCAGTTATGTGGGACACTAAGGTTTAGAGGTAAGCAGGGAATGTTAGTTATTTTTGTAGCCTGTGAGACTATAATACAACAAAAATCACTCAGCCTATAAATCTAAAGGAGTTTGGGGATAAAGTAAAACTAAAATTAAATAATTTTCCTGAGGAGAGGGTTGACATTTAATATTCTCAAAAATAAAGTGAAATAAATAAATAAAACCAAAAAAATTGAATATGCCAATCTTCTCTAAACAAGAAAATGTTTTATGTATTATCATGCTATTATGAATTTCCAAAATCTAGATAAGATGGCCTCAATAAATTACTTACAGAAAAAAAATAGATAATGATTTAATGCAAGGCAAATTTGTTGAAGATGAAGTACTTTCAGTGGTCTGTTGGCATTCATTAGGGAAGATTGAAAAATGTGGGTTTGTTTAATCTGGAGAAGAAAAGACAGAGGGGACATGAGACCTGTTTTCAAATACATAAAAGGTTGTTACAATGATGAAGGAGAAAAATTGTTCTCATTAACCTCTGAGTACAGGACAAGAAGCAATGGGCTTAAATTGCAGCAAGGGAGGTTTAGGTTGGACATTAGGAAAAACTTCCAAACTGTCAAGGTAGTTAAGCACTGGAATAAATTGCCTAGGGAAGTTGTGGAATCTTCATCATTGGAGATTTTTAAGAGCAGGTTGGACAAACACCTGTCAGGGATGGTCTAGATAATACGTAGTTCTGCCATGAGTGCAGCAGACTGGACTAGATGACCTCGAGGTCCCTTCCAGTTCTACGATTCTATGATTAGATACTATTTTGTCCAACAGTTACTTTTATGACTGATTCATACCAAATAATTTTAAAATATGTTAGCATTCAATCCACATGCAATTTGATTTGTAAGAATACTTACTCATAGAATTCTTCTTTGTAGGTATCATCAAAGATATAAACATCCATATCATTGACTTGCCAGTACGGATTCAAAGTACTTATGCTACTGGATATACTACAGTCCATGATGACATGAGATCCTACAAAACATTTAAATGTGACAATTAAAAATCATGTACCATAAGCAAGCAGGCTCATATGATTATGTAAATAGTTTTGGAAAGGACAGTTACTTAGATTACAGCAACTGTTGTTCTTAGAGGTGTGTTGTCCATGTGTGTTGTTTGGCTCCCACATGCTTGAGACCAGAGTCTTTTGGCCAGCAATGTCCAGTGGGGCTATGCACGCATTCTGAGTAGCTCAGTGCTCCTCTACTGAGGGCATAAAGCGGGGTGTGGGGCCAACTGCCACTCAATTCCTTTGCCCCTGCAGAATCCAGATGTTACAGAACTACACAGTAGCAGGAAAGAGGGCAGGTCATGGAATACATATGGACAATGCATCTCAAAGAACTCCAGTTATTATAAGGTAAGTAATTCTTTTTGAGTGCTTGTCCGTATGTATTCCACTCTTGGTGACTCACAAGCAGTAACCTGATGGAAACAGGTAGGTGCTCAGTCTGCTTAAACAAAGATTGCAGCAAAATCAATGAGGAGTACTTGTGGCACCTTAGCGGTTAACAAATTTATTTGGGCATAAGCTTTCATGGGCTAAAATCCACTTCATCATATGCATGGAGTGGAAAATACAGTAGGCAGAATATATATACACAGTACATGAAAAGATGGGAGTTGCCTTACCAAGTGTAAAGTAAAACTAATTTCCCTATGCTAATTTCCCCCTACTGTTACTCACACCCTCTTGTCAACTATTTGAAATGGGACACCCTGATTACCACTACAAAAGTGATTTTTCCTCCTGTTGATAATAGCCCACTTCCACTTTAATTGAACTGTCTCGCTAGAACTGACGCCCCTCCCCACTTGGTAAGGCAACTCCCATCTTTTCATGTACTATGTGTATATATATATTCTGCCTACTGTACTTTCCACTCCATGCATTTGATGAAGTAGATTTTAGCCCACGAAAGCTTATGCCAAATAAATCTGCTAGTCTCTAAAGTGCCACAAGTACTCCTCGTTTTTGCTGATACAGACTAACATGGCTACCACTCTGAAAGATTGCAGTACAGCTCTACCAAAAGCAGCATCAGACCTCAATGCTTCTACCAAGAAATATTATTTGGTAAAAGTATGGCTTGAACTCCAAGTAGTTGAATACACTTAGCAGAGAAGCATCCAAGTGCAGTAGAGCAAGCTCTAATCTGAGCAGGGGATCTAAACTAATTAATTCAGAACAACTCTCACTACATCACAAAACCCACTTGAAAAGCCTCTGGGCTGATAGAACTTTTCTCTCAGAAAATATAGAAATGTAAAAAATAAATAAATAGTCATGGGGAAATCCTGAATGATTTGGTTCTAGGGCTCTGCAAACCTCTAAGGTATGCAGCCTAACCTCCCCTGGATTAGTATGTCATTTCTAAATGAACATATTAATCGATTGGTTTAAAGGAAAGCCCATAAATCCTTTTGGTAAGAACCTGGGATGAGGTTTAAGTGAAAATGTATCCCTATGGTGTCTGCCATATATAATTTACCAGATTCCAAGAGAGCATCATTAATGGGAAGTGCCAACTGACCAGGCATAGAGAATCTCCCAACATTTGGGAGGATTTTGTACCTCTTCCACAAGTTTCTTGAGAGAATCAGCTATATGTGTGGACAGATCTTGAAAGCTCTTGTTGTCATACAGGTGAGATGATCTAGAGGGGACTACCACCTCACCCAAGGTCAGGAGAGTATAGCCTCAGAAATTGCCTGATCCTCAGCTTGAGGGTGCTCCTCCTCAGAAAACTCCTCACGGGGCTCAAATTCATGGGTTGCAAGCCTAGGTTCCTGAGACATATAGGGGAGGAGGTTCTCATTCTAGAAGGTGACACAGAGGTGTGATGTCTTGGGAGGTGAATACCCCAGGGGTTCCAATAGAACCATGTTGGAACATTGTATGGAAATGGGGCAGGGCGGCACAAACAAGGGTACCAGGACATATGCCTACTCCCACATCCCATTTGAGACCTTTACATAACTAAAAAACCCTTGATTCCTTCTCAGAGTCACAATACCATAAGAAGGGACCCTTGGAGAACAAGTATGGGAATCCCACCCCCATGTGTTGTGAGTCAGAAGATGAAAACAAGCATTCCATATTATTTTTTTGGTTGGGGTGTGTGTAGCAGGGGGAGATGGAGGGGAGCATTCCTGGAATCAGAATGCTAAATTTGCACAGTAATTCTAGAGGCCATCAGCACTGGGGAGATAATCTGGGCCAATGAGGCCTTGAGTATCAGTACCATGATAGGGATGTTTAGCCCAGTGGAGAGCAGAGGAGATTCTGACTCCTTCAAGAGCTGGAGATCCCTCAGTACTACATATTTTCTTAGTATCGACAGGGACGATGCTACAAACCTGACTGCAGGAGAAGAGAGTATCAAGGTTGATGGTACGGACATGCCCAGTACTGACACACTGAAGAGAGTAGCATCAAGAAAAGCAGTACCAATGAGGCTGATCCCATCACAGACGGCATCGAAGCACTCAGTGTTGAGGTAACTCCCAATGCTGTGGCCTCAGTACTGGAGGCAGTTAACTTTGGTTCCCAAGACTGTGCCAGAGCCCTAGTGCCATGCTGCCTTAGAGCTGCTGTGGTACCCAGATTGGGCAATGGAGTCTCTTTAGAATGGGAGCAGTGAGGTGACTTAAAACTTCTTACTGAGAATGCCCATTGGGGGATCGGCCCTACTTTTCCCCCAGACGCGATGCTCCTTTTTGTCTGATGACTGTGTTTAAAGTCCTAACGGAATCCAAAGCTGGAATGGTCTTGGAAGATGGGAGCTAATGAATCCAAACTCACAGGAGCACTTCTGGAATGTCAGGGGAAGGGGGAGAGGAGGCCTGCCCTGCCCAGACTGAGCAGCCTCAACAAACATTTCAAGACACGCCTCCCCAAACCTTTAAGGTCCTTTTAGAAAAGAACTTGCACACCAAGCGTGTGCCAGGGATATGGGCTTTCCCATATAGAATAGATGAGGTATCTGGTACGCCTGTCATCAATCGCAATTGCTGCCTTACAGGAGGGGCAGTAGATTCACATAGATTCCGAGGCTGCGGGATTTTGGGGGGGGGGGGGGGGTGTCACTAAATCCTGGGGCCAGGAATAAAATCCCAATCTGAGAAAAAACAAAATATGGAAGGAAAAACTTCCAAATACCAATAAAAAAATACCTAAAGTCGTGGTTCTCAGCTAGAGATACATGTACCTCCGAGGGTACACAGAGGTCTTCCATGGGTTCATCAAGTCATCTAGATATTTGCCTAGTTTTACAACAGGCTACATAAAAAGCACTAGCGAGGTCAGTATGAACTAAAATATGCAGACACTGACTTGTTTGTATTGCTCTACATGCTATGCACTGAAATGTAAGCACAATATTTACATTCCAATTGATTTTTTATTATATGGTAAAAATGAGAAAGTACACAATTTATCACTAATAGTGTGCTGTGACACTTTTGTATTTTTATGTCTGATTTTGTAAGCAAGTAGTTTTTAAGTGAGGTGGAACTTGGGTGGATGCAAGACAAACCAGACTTCTGAAAGGGGTACAATAGTTTGGAAAGGTTGAGAGCCACTGATCTAAAGTTTGCCAGTAGGCAATCATCCATAACTAACAGTAATCTCCACACAATTAACTATAGCAATTACGAGAAAAGATGCTTCAAGATGTAGACACTGAAGAGCTCCACCTCACAGCCACAGGTGGGGAGAAGGAACCGAGTGGCAGTTGGGCCCGGTATACCCTCTATGCCCTCAATACAGTACACTAAGAGTATGTCTATACAGCAAAGAAAAACCCACAGCTGGCCTGTGCCAGCTGACTCAGGCTTGCGGGACTCAGGCTACAGGGCTGTTTCACTGCTGTAAAGACTTCCAGGCTTGGGATGAAGCCTAAGCTCTGGGACCCTCCCACCTTGCAGGGTCCTAGAGCCCGGGCTCCTGCCCAAGTGTCTACACAGCAGTGAAACAGCCCCGCAGTCCAAGCTCCGCAGCCCGAGCCAGCTGGCACAGGCCAGCTGCAGGTGTCTAGTTGCTGTGCAGACATACCCCAAATGTACATACACTTCCCCCCAATGGGCGTTGCTGGCCAAAAGACACTGATCCGGAGCACGAGGCGCACATGTGCCCCAAGGGCAAAATACATATGGGCAAAGTAGAATTGTCATCTGGCCTTCAGAAATCCTCAACTCCTTGCGAAAAATCCTGGCCCTACTGAAATCAATGAGAGTGTTGCCATTGACTTCAATAGAGCCAGGATTTCAGATTGGTTTTGCCAGGTTGCTATTATGATACTAATCTGGGAGGGGTTACAAGCATTTTGGAGTACAGGATTAGAATTCAAAATTATCTTGAGAAACTGGAGAAATGGTCTGAAATAAATAGGATGAAATTCAGTAAGGACATATGCAAAGTACTACACTTAGGAAGGAATAATCAATTACGCAAATACAAAATGGGAAATGATTGCATAGAAAGGAATACTGCAGAAAAGGATCTGGGGATTATAGAGGATCACAAACTAAAAGAGAGTCAACAATGTACTACTGTTGAAAAAAAAAAAAAGCAAACATCATTCTGGGATGTATTAGCAGGAGTTTCGTAAGCAAGACATGAGAAGTAATTCTTCTATTCTACTCAGCACTGATAAGGCCTTAACTGGAGTATTGTGGCACCATGCTTCAGGAAAGATGTGGACAAATTGGAGAAAGTCCAGAGAACAAAAATGATTAAAGGTCTAGAAAACATGACCTATGAGGAAAGATTGAAAAAATTACGTTTGTTTAGTTTGGAGAAGAGAAGACCAAGGGGGGACATCATAATAGTCTTCAAGTACATAGAGAGTTATAAACAGGAGGATGATACCAAGTA
The DNA here is from genome assembly GCA_037349315.1 of Chelydra serpentina. Lineage (NCBI taxonomy): Eukaryota > Metazoa > Chordata > Testudines > Chelydridae > Chelydra > Chelydra serpentina. The sequence continues at coordinate 113,505,218 of JBAIAC010000004.1, forward strand.
TCAGAGGGGTAGCCGTGTTAAGTCTGTATCCACAAAAACAACGAGGAGTCCGGTAGCACCTTAAAGACTAACAGATTTATTTGGGCATAAGCTTTCATGGGTAAATAACCCACTTCTTCAGATGCATGGAGTGAAAATTACAGATACAGGCATAAATATGTATCCTGTATCTATAATTTTCACTCCGTGCATCCGAAGAAGTGGGTTTTTTACCCACCAAAGCTTATGCCCAAATAAATCGGTTAGTCTTCAAGGTGCCACTGGACTCCTCATTGTTCAGGAGGATGATAAATTGTTCTCCTTATCCACTATGGACAAGACAAGTAGTAAAGACCTTAAATTGCAAGGGAGATTTAGGATAGGCATTAGGACAAACTTCCTAACTGTAAAGGTAGTTAAGTGCTGGAACAAGTTACCTAGAGAGGTTGTTGAATCTCCATCACTGGAGATCTTTAAGAACAGGTTAGACAAACGCCTGTCAGGGGATGATCTAGATAATATTTAGTCCTGCCTCAGCACTGGGACTAGTTAACCTATCAAGGTCCCTTCCAGTCTTACAATTCTATGATAAGTGATTTGTTAGAAGGCAATTACTTACCAAGCTCTACTTCAATCGAATGGTTTTTGGGAAAAATAAATACCGGTGGTGTCTTCTTTGGGCCCTCTAACAAAAAATGTAAAAAAAAGATATTAACAACCAATGGTCATTACACCTGCTACTACAACTGCTACACTACTAGTTTTACAGTGGTTCTGTTTTATGGGTAGTTGACAATGATGTTACCAAGTACTGATTATTAATGCACATCAAGGTCATTTCAAAACTTTCCAATATCTGTAATAATAGATTTTCTGTTATTTGGTTAAAGGAGTTCACTCTAGGATCAAACTAAGCATAAGTTTCACCTTATCTGTAAATATGCAAACATTTTCAGATTTATAGGAATAAAGCTATAGGAAGCCTAATACCAAAAAAATTCTCATGATACAAGGGTGGTGGGAAAATAGGGGAGGGAGAGGATATTTCACTGACCTCTTGGATGTTCACCGCAAATCTATGTTTCATGTATGTTTTATCTAGTAAAATAATGTCTGGACTGGAGCTTTGAGTGTATAGTGATCAGGAATTGTATTGTTTTCTATGCTTTATCAATCACGGTCAGTCTTCAGCAAGTAATAGCTGTCCTCTCACCACAGGTAAAATCCTATTCTATTTAGGCTCTTATAGAATATCAACCAATGTTATGCAAGTATCTAAACCAAGTAGATCGGCAAATCAAAAATCTTGAAGATGGAAGTTTCATCTCAAGCAGTCTTTTTTTTTTTTGGAAGAATGGTTATTTTCATGGTGGTTCGTGTAATGTCAGTCAGCATTTGACACCACAACAATGCATACACATATGCAGCAGCCATGACTCTAGCGGTGAATTCAGGTCTCAGGATGGCCAGGCAGCAAGCCTGACCTCCCCTTAGATGCACACAAGCACATCTGACAATACCAAAGCTAGTCCTGATACTAAGGGGCTGGTCCACACTAACCCCCTGGTTCGAACTAAGATACGCAACTTCAGCTACGTGAATAACGTAGATGAAGTCGAAGTATCTTAGTTCGAACTAAAAGGTACTTACCGTGGGTCCAGACGCAGCAGGCAGGCTCCCCTGTCGACTCCGCGTACTCCTCTCGCGGAGCAGGAGTACCGGTGTTGACGGCAAGCACTTCCGGGATCGATTTATCGAGTCTAGACAAGACGCGATAGATCGATCCCAGAAGATCTATTGCTTCCCGCCGAACCAGGAAGTATAGACGTACCCTAAGACAGTTTACTATGCCCCGGTCACCTCTCCCTCTCCACCAGTAGTGGTTCTAGCTGATTCCTGAGAGCAAGCTGATCACCCAAGCCATAAGGAGTACTTTCCCAGCAGGTTTGCTTTCGTGATGTCTCACACTGGTTTTTTGTTTTTTTTTTTCTTCTTTCTCACACACACACACACACACACACACACACACACACACACTCTCACTCTCACTCTCTCACACACACAGCCTGAGTGTGTATGTGTGTTTGGTTTTATGCATAAAACTCCTTTGTGGGCATTCCACTACACAAGTCCCTCCACAATAACCATTAGTTCCCCCAAACCCATCAATTTTTTCTCCCTGGCACCCAGACACTTAAATTTCCTTTCCCCTTATCAATTCTTCTTTAGATGTCATGCTCTCCTTCTCAGCAACAGCTGGTGCTGCTGCTGCTCACGGGGGCTGAGATTCCCTCCTTTTCTCTGACAGCCTCACAGAGGGAGAGGGGAGGAACTAAATTAGAGAGAGCAAGAGACTAGCACTGTAAGATGATGTTCTCAAGTCAAATCTGCTCCTGCTTCCTATTGGGAACCTGTCAAATGCCAAAGATGTCAGCAGGAAGACTGGGAAGCTGCAAGATGGGGCCTGAACGGCATAACACCTCTAGCCAAAAGCTAGCTGTTGGGCAGATCTGCTTCCCAAGCAACTATGTTTCTGAATGGCACACTGAGCCCTGAATCCTGCAGGCAGGCACTAGAGCTGGTCAGAAGTTTTTTAATAAAAAAATGCCGATTTATCAAAACTGAAACTGTTTGTGAAACAGGGTCAGTTTAGAATTTCCTGCCTTGAAAAACAAATTCAAAGTTGACAAAAATGTTTTGTTCATACATTTTTAAAATGAAAAACTTCCCATTTTTTTTAAGTTCAAAACTGTTTCAAATTGTAAGCTAATTAGACTAAAAAGGTTAAAGTGAAAAAGGTTGAAATGGAAAAAAAATGTTTTGATTGACCCAAACAAAAGAAAAATCAGAGTTTTTTGGTTCACAAATATTGGAGATTTTCACGGTATCAAAAATCAGGCAAAACTTTTGAACACCAAGACTATTTTCCAGGTGGGAGAACTGTTTCCTGCCCAGCTCTAGTCGCCACATCCTTCTCTCTGCAAATTAAAAAAATAAAAATAAAAAAGTCCCAAACCCATCTTGCCTGTCCCTCCATCTCTGCTGCTGTATTTCCCATCCATGTCCTTCTGAGTCAATGTTCTGTCCCTTTTCCTATCTCCCTGCCCATATCAAGCAGAAAGTTTGGAAGCCATCACAAGAAACCACTTGTGCTCCTAGTGCAAGACAGAGATAAGGTCTCAAATCATAGAATATCAGGGTTAGAAGGGACCTTAGGAGGTCATCTAGTCCAACCCCCTGCTCAAAGCAGGACCAATCCCCAATTTTTGCCCCAGATCCCCAAATGGCCCCCTCAAGGATTGAACTCACAACCCTGGGTTTAGCAGGCCAATGCTCAAACCACTGAGCTATCCCTCCCCCCTACAAATGTTTTAGGAGTTATGATGTATACATCTCAATATATTTTAAATGTATAATACTTCCTTCCACATGTCTCAGGAGGCCTGTAAATACACATACATACAAATGTTTCTCTTCTGAGAGATATACAAAGCCCAGTATTCTGCCCTAAAGGTCAACAAAACCCAGGCTCTGTTGGATCAGCCGAAGGAGCTAATCCTAGAGTCAATAATACTCCAATGGAAGTATCCCAGATTATGCTAGGAGTTTGGTTGAATGCTAAACTGACTTCAAATGCTGTGGCAAACCACAGGGATAGGCAGTATCCCAGATATCAAGTACCCAAAAGCCAATACCTTGAATTGCACCCAAAAGCAAATAGGGAATAAGTGAACTGTTGAAGAACTGGTAGAATGTGTTCCTATTGCCTACCACCACCAAAGCAGGCAGGAAAACACATTTTGTGCCTGCCGTAATCTTCAAGTGGGTCTTGTGTGGTCCCAAACAAACCACACTGTGGTCCATAAATCAAAGAGGCACAGATTAGTGCAATAAGGACTGACTTTGAAAGAGGAAAACAAAAATGATTAGCCAGATGCAGAGGAAAAGGTGCTCTTGGACACCAACTCCATTCAAGATTCTAGAAGTAGTTGTTGACCCAGCAACATTCCTAGCTCAGCAAATACAGGTTTTGTGCAACTTGGAACTGGAATTCCCCCTTCTGATTATGGATTACTTTCGGTTTTTGTGTCTTTTCAAGTGAGCACTTTGCAATAATTCAGGCTGTCATGGCTACAAAGAGAAAATGCCCTAAATTATTTCCAGCTCTGCACAGAGACACTCTTGATTTTTCGTTTTAAGCAGAACTGCTGATTGATAATCTTGCCAAAGGCAATTTCCTCTTATTGTTTGCATTCAGGACTATCGTGTGCTCTCACTGGGGCAGTGAATCTGTTTTATACACCCCTCTAAAGAGTCTGATGGACCCAAGTGAATTCTTGAAGTGTAAAAATACTATGCAGATAGTGGCCTGTTCTTGCCTAATACTGATCATATTTTGTCCTCAACTACTTATACAGTGGTAAGAACAAGTGACACTTCCCTATACAACCACCATCACAGGTCACCTCTTCCACAGCTGTGTATTGAGACACTGAAACACATGCACAATTATGTGGCATTGTTCTTCAATAAAATAAAATATTGCAGTACCAACAAAATTATTTTGGAAGCTTACTGGCAAGAATAACAAGTCATACACTTTAAGCCCTGGATATCATTTGCTCTGTTATGCCTAGTACATTGAGAGTTTGGATTCTGGTAGCTTAAATTTCATCAATAGCTTAGCAGAAATTAGTGCCACATGGTCTCTCACCCTCGCCTCACAAAGAAACAGATCTCAAGTCCAGGATTTTTTCAACTGCGTGTGATAAAGTTTTTTCCACAAGGTGGCTGCAAGCTTTAATTTGATCCAAAATACAAGTAGGGGAAAGAGTAATTATTCCAACACAAAATTCTATTGTAGTTTATTTCTAACATTTTGGGGAAGAATAATTTAGAAAAGTTTCAATGCCTTTAAATTTTACAAACCAGCTGCACTTTTTGAAGGTGAAAGATTAGCAGTACTGTGGCATGCCAATAACTAGCTCTATTAACCCTAAACTTTAACACAGGAGAGCCAAAGATATTAAAAAAAAAAAAAAATCAGAACATAATACCTTCAATGTCTACATAAATGGATCGTGAAACATTATGTTGTATTCCCATATAAGTATATGTTTTCTGGCACGTGTAGTTTCCTTTATCATGCATAGTTACATTATTAATCATAAGATAGATGTCACGCTTTGAAGAGAGAAATCTGTTGTCCTCCAGGAATCCAGGCTTACATTCCTAAATAAAGCAAATATAGCTGTGATTTAGGAGTACTGATAAAATATTGATTATTAAAGTATTTGGACACACACAAAAAGTGTTATTTGAACCATGTAAGACACAGCTCCCTGCCCAAGGTGTATATACTACCAAATATTCTCTGAATATGGCAAGGTAGTTGTCAAGTTAAATATGAATTGTTAACAACTGCAATTTAATGTACAAAGCTTTGGTACTGACACACTGACAATACGTCATTCTATCTTAAGAGACACTATCAAGACCTAAAGTGAAATGTTTTGTTAGATGATTTGTTGGGATTTTTTTAAATAAAATGGGAGTAATATTCAAAAACAAGTCATTTTGAATTGAAAAAAGTCAAAACATGTCATTCTGAAATGGTCAAAATGAAGTGTTTTTTTTTCCCCAGCTGACACAATTCAGTGAATTCAACACAAATTTGTGAAATGTTTCAGTTGACCCATGTGTTTTTAAAAAAAAAAATGTCCGTCCAAAATTTTTTAGCCAGCTCTACTTGGGGACATCTATCCAGATATTTAACCTTTACAGCATATATTGGTGCTGTTTCGTAGCCGGCTGGCATAGGCATTTAACTATCCTGCAGGAGTTAAGTGCTTTTTTCCTACACTAAGAGACCATGAGTAGAACTCATTTCTTCTTCATGGCAGTGAATAATGAGGCCCTTGAATTAATGGATTTTATTTTTTGTTTTATTCTGGAAGAGATTATGTTTTCAAGCATCTAAACAGATTTTTCCATTATGTTCTCTTGCAATTAAAATACTGTTTTAGAAGTTTTCCAATGAAACTTCCAAGAACAGTTTCCCATGGTACTCTAGGGAAATGGGTCAGAGAGAATTAGTCAGGAGGCACATTGCATTGCTGAATCATCATTTTGGTCTTGATATTAAATGTACTGTGTATTCTTTAAGTGATGGATTACTTTAATTTCCCACAGAGTACAGCAAGGTGGTGTTGCTAGGACTATAAATTTAAACCCCAATTTTTAAAGCCCCGTAGGTATCCCCCCCGCCCCCCACACCTAATCATGGTGCATGCAGAAAGATGCAATTTCTCCATTAACTAGACTCCCCAAAACCACTTAAGACTTTGAAGATCAACAATTTGAATTGTATCTAGAAGTGAATATAAAGTCAGTGCAGTGTATGAAGCCCCAATATAGCATGCTCCTTAAAGCCAACCCCACTAAATAAGTGGACTACCGCACTGTGACAGCTGTAGCTTTTAGCCGATTTTCACAAGTAAATCTCTTGTACAGTGCATTATTACAATCCAGTTTGGTGGCAAATGCATAGATCACTGGTGATTTATATCGGAGTTGTAGGTCACCACAATCATTGTGCTAATATGCATATGAAAAGAAAAAGAAAAAAAAGTTTGGCCACTAATGTCTAAAACTACAAAAGCACTCCTAAAACTGTATGCCCACCTATCATCAATGAGGCTGAATCCCTACTCCCTCTCCCCGCCCCCCCTCATTCATACATGAAGATGCCACTTCTCTAGATGCTTCCTCAGGAAATCATCATCACCTCCATCTTGCCTAGATTGAGTTTCAGCCAGTTTGCTCTCATCCTAGGCTCCATCAGACACACAAGCACTCGTTCCCCCAGCCAGAGACAGGACCCCCGATAACAGGGCTTCTGGGTTTTGACCTTTACACAGAAGGGCAGCTGTTCCCCTAGATAATTTAGCTTGCTTTGGGACCAGAACCTACATCCTTTCAGGCCATGTGGCCTAAAATGTCAGATACTTTCCTGTTACTGGAGCAGAAGATTTAACAGCTTTGATTAGCTTTATTTTCCTTGAAGCTGAAGCTGCATTAGCAATGTAAATAGTGACAAATTATTTATTTAATCTTTAGTAGACAAAGCGTGTCCAACAGGTTTTTAAGAATTGTAAGCTACAAAAGAAAAAAGTGATCCAATTGCATGATTAAAAGTGTAATGTATTCATCTACTTCATATTTTTAAGCAATTACACATCAAAGTAACATATAGCAAGATCACACTCATTTTTGATGCTGAAATATTATGGATTATTTTACAATTTAAGTCTAGATCAGAATCTTTTAGAATATGCTTTGGAAAAATAGAGGGGTTGGGTTTTTTAAATGTAAGTACATTCTTATGTTTCCTATAATATTCCAAAGACTTGGCAAGTTAGGTACCCATTCACATTACACAGAAAAAAAATGGTGTCTTTTTTTCCCATTTACATGCAGTTAGCTTACTAGAAGCGTTAAATTATATGATAGGGAATGTTACAGTAAAAAATACATATACACAGTACCTTATACCACTGTATTTCAGGTGCAGTATTATTTTCATCATTAAAATATTCTATATCAGGACATGTAATCTTTCCACCAATTGACATAAACACTTTTTGTTTATACATAGTTTCTCCATTAAAACATAAGCCATCATTGTTCTTAAAAACATTTAGATGTATATATTCTTTGTCGGAGCTGTTAGAATTCCTGTAATGAGAACAGCAACAAATTGGACCATTACTAGTACTTCCCATGTCCCCAATAATGCAAGTCAGGCTATGGATCCCTGACTGGAAAGGCAGAAATGACACTTCAGCCAGAGGTCAAGATTTTAAAAAATGAGTAAAGTTGGGCTCCTAAATCCAGATTTTAAAAGGTATCCATTTCTGAAAATCTTGGCCAGAGTCTACACCAAGTGTTGCTGATCAGTGTTAAAGGTTTTGTGAAGTGACTGATCCCTTTCCCCAACTCATCTAGAGTCACTAAACAGTCTGAAAAGTAATTCAAAGGAGAGAAACATGATCAAAAGACAATTTTTACATTATCAGGCTAAAATGTCTTTTTTTATAGTTTACTTTTAGTATTTCAATGAGTTTAAAGACAAAGTGAAATTGGAAGGAAAGAGGTTAAACTTGGTCATTGCAAGGGCAGGGTCACTTAAAGAGTAAAAACAAACTATTTCAACTCAAGTGGGTTGCTAATAATCTCAGAGCTAAAATTCCTTAAATTTACAATTCATGAACAGTGGACTGTAACTCTCAGCAGAAGAGAGAAACTGCTTTTGAATCTAGTTAAGTCACATGCTTGTAATATGGATCTCAAGGTGAAGCAATTTTAAACTAGGAAGTCATGAAGATACGGATACAGATATCACCAACTTGGGTGGAGCCCATGGACAGGGAGATGTAAGATGACTATTGCAGATCACAAACCTAAACAAATGTTGTTTGATGCTTGTTGGCTCTTAGTTTCTAGACTCTATGCTTGTCAGAGTTAAAGTTCTAGAGGATCTCTCAAAAGGAAGGGATTGTAAGTTTTAAAAGTTATATCACTCTCCTTTTGTTCACAAACTCAATGTGTTGAAAGCTAGACAGGTTTAAAACAGAGGCTTCAGAAATATGTCTGATGTCCAATAGGGAGGGCCCTACCAAATTCACAGCCATGGAAAATGTGTCAGAGACTGTGAAAGCTGCTCTTTTGTGTACTTTTACCCTATACTATACAGATTTCACGGGGGAGACCAGCATTTCTCAAATTGGGGGTCCTGATCCAAAAGGGAATTGCAGGGGGGTCACAAGGTTATTTTAGGGGTGTCATGGTATTGCCACCCTTACTTCTGGACTGACTTCAGAGCTGGGCAGCCGGAGAGCGGCGGCTGTTGGCCGGGCACCCAGTTCTGAAGACAGCGCGCCGCCAGCAGCAGCGCAGAAGTAAGGGTGTCAATACCATACCGTGTCATCCTTACTTCTGCGCTGCTGCTGGTGGCAGCTCTTCCTTCAGAGCTGGGCTCCTGGCTGGCAGCCGCCGCTCTCCAGTTGCTCAGCTCTGAAGGCAGCACCACCATGAGCAGCTGCGCAGAAGTAAGGGTAGCAGAACTGCAACCCCCCTACAATAACCTTGCGAACCCTCACCCCCCCCCCCCCACACACACAACTCCTTTTTGGGTCAGGAACCTATAAATTACAACACCATGAAATTTCAGATTTAAACAGCTGAATTCATGAAATTTATTATTTTTAAAATCCCATGACTATGAAATGGACCAAAATGGACCGTGAATTTGGTAGGGCCCTACCAACAGAGAAAATGCACTTGAACTTTTTTTTTTTTTTTTTTTAAGATAAGGTTTGGGTTATATCACTGCTATGCAATCAGGACCCAGCTATATATTTTTCTTCTCACACAATGTGGGAAAATAAGAGGTGCCTAACAGACTATCGTCAAAACTCAAAATTGAGTATTTAAAAACTGGGCATGCCCAACTCCTAATTGAGTTAAAATTATGCTGGATTGCTTGACGGGATGTGCAAGAGTTGCACTCCTCCTCACCCCAATGCTTGCCAATTTTTGACAAGTTGCCACTTCAAAGGTTAACGGGACGTTCAGCCTAGGTAGAGGGCATAAATCAGAAGTTCAAGCTCTAAGCATGGCCAGTACTATTTACCCCTGTAAGTAATGCCTCCATACTATGTCATTCCATTTGCAATTCAAACCTGGTGACCCTAATTCATGTCCTTGTGACACAGATGTTATATTACTGCAGTTCACTCTGGATTGGGATACTTGAAAAGTTTATGTTGACGATAGCCAGTGTGCAATGAAAACATCAGGGTGAAAAGGAGACTTTCTGCTCACACACTGCTGTGGTTTTTGGGGAAAAAATCCTGTTGGTACAGCATGAATATTAGGCTTTATTTCTAATATATAAAATCCTAATGTAGGCAGAGCCCCATGAACAAAACTGAGCTTCTGTCACCCTACGAAGTAAGGAGAAGTGGGATTTTTAAATCCCAAAGGAAGAAGAGAAGAATTGCTTTACTTCCTTCTTTGCTTCTACAGTCCTGGCCCGCTCGTTTAGGATGAAAGATATTCCAATCATCGTCGTCGCCTATCTGGCCTCTTAAAAAAAACCGAAAAGCCTAACGAGTATTTGGCAAAGCAGTCTGCATAACTTGGTGCTCTAATTTTCAGTGAGTTGTATTTCTTTTACTGTTAGTATTTTAATTCATACTTTAAAATAGTGTTTAGCGAGACATGTAAAGCTACCATAGATGGGTATTATTTTTAAAACGTGACTGTGACTGGGCTAAATTCACCTCATGCCCACATTTCTCAGTCTCCCAATTAACCGAATCAAACCAAGAAAGTAAAACTGTTTTATTGTCTGTCAGAAACAGACTATAAAATTAAATATGAAGTGATTCATTAACTCCAATAGAGTTAAAAAGCATTCGTACAAATTTACACTTCCAAAAAAATTCTATTAGTTAATAGTTCTAAAGAACTTTAATGAAAAAACACTATACAAGCATAAAGTATAATTTTAAGCCAAGTTCTACTAGCATGGAAGAAATTCAGATATATCAGTATAGTATCAAAGACAGAGCTGAAGAAGCTGTCTAACTGCTTCCATACAAATATGTAAAAGAAAAATCTCTATACACTAGATTAACACCAAAAATACATTTTTGTACTTTGTGTGTGATCATTTTCCCCTTTTGTAGAACAATTTTGCATCTAAAAACATTTCTAAAAATACAGGCCCTTACCTTATGTTACATTCATAAAGTCCTGAGTCTTCTAAAGTTGCAGGAATAAACCAAAGCAAGTTATCTCGCTGATGGATTCTGGAATGTGTTTCTGTAGTTATTGGTGTATCACTACCATTTCTATACCAAGTCAGATTGGAGTCCGAGTAAAGTGTTGGAACTTTAGCTATTTGACAACTGATAGCAATAGGCTCTCCTACAAGTACGAAATGACTAGACAGCTTGCTTTGTTCTAAAAATAAATAAATAAATACAAAATCAATAGTAATAATTAGAAATTATCAAAATTGTTTGCTTTTTTGGTTAATTTTTCCTTAATTTTACTGGTAGAGATAACTTAAATGATTCAGTTACAAAGATACAAGACCAATGAGTTATTGTTCAATAACTATTATAATAATAATTATTGTTTGCATTTGTTTAGCACCTTCCATTTGAGGACTTCAAAACGTTTACAAGCTGTTAGTCACACAATACCCTTTAAAATAGGTGGTCATACAACAGATATATTTAACTCCAGTAGCCTCAATATAAAGAGTGATATATAAAGATATGTCAAATTAATTGAACTTCATGATCTTCAGGATGTAATTTTCCTGTTTTCCCAAGATGCTAGATTGGCAATGTAGAAATTGTCACAATAAGTGCAGTACAGGCAATAGGGTGACCAGATGTCCCGATTTTATAGGGACAGTCCCAATTTTTGGGTCTTTTTCTTATATAGGCTCCTATTACCCCCCATTCCCATCCCGATTTTTCACATTTGCTGTCTGGTCACCTTAACAGGCAATGGCAGTGCAAGTTTCCCCCACAGTGCTCTGGACAATGTGACTCAATTCTGACCTGGTGGGACCAAATCCAGGTTGGAGAGGACATTTCAGTGGTGGTTTCTGGCGCTGGAGAACATGATAAGCAAGAAACTTGATGAAGATCTGAATCTGCAGCATGTAACATGACCAGAGGTGGTCAGTAGCAAGTCAACAGTTCAGACCAAGTAGTCTTTGGTTTTAGCATATATCCTGTGACCAATCCTGCAAGTTGCCATGTCTCCCCCACACTTCCAGATTTTCATTTAATATGGCAAACGTTGCTTGAGCATTACACTATATGACATGCCAAGCATAAGCAGGACTTCACTAATTATGACTGTGTAACAAGTTAAGGCAAGGCATGTACACTTGCAAGAAGACCTTAAACAAAAGGGCAGGGACTGCAAGCATTCAGCCTGCAACAGAAGATAGAACAACACAGATTTGCATACCTAACATTTTTAAGAGATCAGTTTAACCACAGCCATATAAACAGAGAAGGTCAGTTGGCCACAGAACCGATTTCACATTTTGTCTTACTTTTGTAACACTGAGTGTCCAAAATACTTAATAAAAACTGAGCCTTACTGAAAAGCTTCTAAATCCATGATATACTGAATTACTGTAAAAATCCAAAGTTGAATTTTTAAAGAGGAAACCCACATCCATATTTTACTGCATCGAACCGTAAAATTTTCCACTTACCAGTTTAGTCCTCCTTTCTTCCTCCCACCCCGTCCATGCCATTTGCCAAATAATTTAAAATATGCTCGCTAGTTTTCTATGGAATACAAATCAATTTCGATCTGTTCAAGACTGCTCTTGTTAAGAGGGGAGAGGAATGTTATTGCTCTGTGCAATCCTGATTTCTATTAAGGGACTTAAATCTAAAGAATTTTAAGTCAGTACACAAGTAAACTGAGAGCTATACACACAATTTCAGGACCAGACTAACATTATGCCCTCTAAGGCTGCCAGCACTTTAAATATGTTACAGTTTACATAGAATTGAAAAGATTTTTTTTTAAATTATTTATCTATAGCTTTCCTGAAATACCTAGAGCAGGGGTGGTCAAACTGTGGCTCACGAGCCATATGTGGCTCTTTTACCGTTAGAGTGCAGCTCACAGATCGTCCCACCCCATGCACCCCAAACCCTATTCTCCACCTACCAGACTAGGGGTGGGGACCTTGGGACCTCTGCCTTGCAGCAGAGTGGTGAGGCAGCGATGTCTGCCCAGTGGGAAGGGGGGGGTCTCGGGACTTCTGCCCCTTGGAGCATACCTGCCAGGGCTTGGGTCTTCAGCCCCACTCCTGCTGAAGCCCCAAGTCCCATCAGGTGCCTCCCGTGGCGCTGAAGCCCCAAACCCCAGCAGGTGAGCCCTGGCTCTCGAACTTCTGAAGGTTGTCAAATGCAGCTCGGAGGGTCAATAAGTTTGGCCACTCCTGGCCTAGAACCATAACACTAGTCATTAGTGCACCTTGTACAACATGTAACCACCTTAGCAATAGACACAAAAAGTAAGATCTGGTCACTGCCTTATACTATCATGAATTTAGAATTTCATAGACAGAAAAATTAGTTAGAAAAGCCACTGACTCTCATCCTCACTGTGAATTTTGAATTTCAATTAATTGTTTGCAAAAAACAGGTTGTTTTTCAGTAATAAAAGTATACACTTTTTCCACTTATTTTACTGAGATACTGTGCGTACTTGACTTTGCATATTATCTCCTTCTGGAATTTGAGTGTTTTGGATAAATACATTTGAATTAATAAGAAGCACGAGAATGTTATTGGAGGAGACTGTGAACTAAGTAATTTCATCTCTCAGAAAGAGTGAATAGCAAGGCTCATCTTTAAGCACAACAGTTCTACTCACTGGGATATTATAGATGCTATAACAGACAAAGAAAACTCTCTTCAGTAACACAGTTCATACTCCACTCTGTTACAAAAGAGATGCTAAACAGAATTTCTATCCTATATAGAGTCCTTGCAGCTCCATGGCCAATGAAAGACATTCTTCACTGTGAGAGACGTTAAGGAGAGTTGTGACTTCCAAGTGAATATGGGGATAAGATTACAAATTCAGTCTTCAACCCTGCAATCGTAAACCCAAAAAGCAAAATTCTACCTATGACTGGAGCCAGAAATTGCCCGCTAATAGGTTCTCAGCTACCACTGTCCAGGATATTCTGAGTAAGTGCAAAAGCACTATCACCTGAATGGACGATATCTACCACTGGTGTGCTGAGATATTGCACACCTCAGGTGTGCAGATGCTAGATCGTAAACAATGCTATTATAAAAAGGCCATTTTAATTCTAGAACTAAGTACTTTTAAGAAAGATTAAGATAACTTTTTAAAAATAGGTCTCCTCTATATTCGTACAATTTACATTTTGATACATTTACAAGTCTGTCAGGCTACACATCATGCAGTCATCATCATCTTTGGTACAATGACACCCTAGAAAGGGCATCCAATCAATACACCCACCCCTCTGGTATGGCACAGTGCAAGACAGCCTTCTCTGTTGTGCTATTACTTAATTTGTGTATATACTGAAAATAACTCATCTTAGAAATAATTCAATTATTAATAAACATGTTTGACTTACCAGCATTGAATGAAGAAACAAACGGAATTATACAGCAAATGAACCACAATGGAGATACCATGTTTTGCTACAGAGAAAACAAGATATTTCATTAACATGCTAAAAGTGTTCAAAAGTGCACTGTAAATTTTATTCTATACTATACCCACTATGCTCACTGATCCTAGAACAAATGCAAAGGCACTAAGAAAAAGAGTATTCATCCCTTTGGGAAGGAGAAGTGAGTGTGCTGACCTACACCTTCCTCTGAAAGTTTTAAATCATAGCATTAACTGGTCCGCACCCAGGGGTGGTTTACATGTTTTACCCAAGTACCTATATCAGTATGAGGTGTGATTTATCTGATAGTTAGAATATCAGGGTTGGAAGGGACCGTAGGAGGTCATCTAGTCCAACCCGCTGCTCAAAGCAGGACCAATCCCCAATTTTTGCCCCAGATCCCTAAATGGCCCCCTCAAGGATTGAATTTACAATCCTGGGTTTAGCAGGCCAATGCTCAAACCACTGAGCTATCCCTCCCCCCACTAGTTATACTAGTCATACTAGTCAAAGCCGAAGTGTAGACACAGTTATACTGGTATAAAGCGGTCTTATACCAGTATATCTTACTTCAGTTTCTTTTTATACCAAGTATCACCGCTTCTACAGTAGGGCTTTTTTGGTCTTTTAACTATGTCAGTGTAGTTCAAGTGGCAGAACTTAAGTGTGGACAAGTCTACAATTTTCTGTTGGAGGATGACTCCAGTGCAAATCTGAGATGAAGGAGTTTGTTGCTACATTTGCATCTCATGATTAAGTACTCAGGACTATATATTCAAGAGGTGGCAGACAAGTTATTTTAAGGACTAATCTTGTCTGTGTTTTGGTTGTGTAACTTTGCATGTCTGGATTTCCAAAGGAAAGATAGGCAGACTTTCACTGTTCAGTGTTGCAGGTTTCTATTAGCAACCTGGCATGTTCTACACCTTTTTTGCATGTCAAGTCTCGTCGGCAATCTTCAAAGATTACTGGTAATTGCCAGTCTTGTAATTAGTTATGCAAGCCTTATATGGAAGCTGATTTTAAAATTATGTAATTTTGTTATACAACGGTATGGAGGGATTTTACAGGGTAGATAAAAGAAATAAACAAGTAGCAAAGGATGCATATATGAAAAAGCAGAGCTCCAGACATACTTGGAATATATTAAACATGTCAGTTCAAACTTCAAACAACTCATATATAAAGTTCTACAGTGCATTGGGAAGAATTAGCTGTTCTTAACACGCATGCTCCAGTTAAATGCTAGAGAAGATGAATACCCCAGTTTGTGCTTGTATTAGTGTGTATAACCAAGCTCAGCTAATAGAAGGAGCTTCCTCTATAAGTTTCTCTGACAAAAAACAATGCTGACCAGCAGATCCCACAGCTCCAAAGGCCTGATTCTTCCTCTCTGAAACCTCCTCTTTTCCCCCAACTCATAGGCCTGCTTTCTCTAGAATTAGTCTCTTCACCTCAAAGCAGTGTCAAGCCCACTCCCAACCCATCTGCTGTTAACCAGCTTCCAAGTGCCTTGCTCCTTCCCATTCTGACAACCTCCTCCCTTCTAAGTAATAAGGAAGTATTGCATCATTTTAGCTAAATTAATCACATTTATTTTAATGCAATCTCCTCCCTAACCATTCTGTTTCTGTCAGAGGGAAACAAATAACAGCACTATGTGATCTGCCAGTTTTCCACTGACCACAGTTTGGGAGTCTCTGATCTAGACTACTGCAGATGGTTTGCCTAGTTACTGTAGAAGAAGCAGCAGAATTCACCCACACCCAAGTTCACTCTCTATTCAGCTAGGGAGGTTTCATGTTCATTTTTGGATTCCACAGTTTTGTTTTAAAGAAATGTTTGTGAAATCTTAATATGTAATATCAGCTGGATCTGAGCTGAGCTTTTCTAGTGACAGTCACACAAATACGTTTTTTGGGGGAAATAAAACAATTTCTGAGCAATGGGAGATAATGCATAGATTCTGAAGGTAGGACAAGAAGAAATTGGTTTAATCTGCAGCAAGGGAGACTGAGGCTAGATAGGAGGAAAAAACTTTCTACCTAGAAGGACAGTTAACCGCTGGAATAGGCTTCCTAGAGAGGTTGTAGAATCCTCCCACCATTGGAGGTTTTTAAGAACAGGTTAAACACCTGTCAGGGATAGTCTATCTGACCCTGCCTCAGTGCAGAGTGCTGGACTTAATGACCTCTCAAGATCCCTTCCAGCCCTGCATTTCTATGATTCATTCAAGAGAACTTGAGGGCTCTGTTACAGAATTTAACAACTTCCAAATGCATCCTCCTTTCAGATTTGTTGCTTGAGAAAGCATTCATACCTTAGTCTTTATTTAGCTCTCTAATATGTATTTTTCCTGACATATGCCAAAGGGTTGGTCACCATCCTTGAAATTTAGGTTTCCCTGAAAAGAGAAACATAAATCTTACAAAGTGTAAAATGCATCATGCAAACAAGAGCATAACAAATTTCCAAAGGCAAATTTCCAGGGTCATCCTAAGTCAGTCAGCAAGGAAATATCTTCAGTACTATACAGCAAGATACCCACACGTCTTTAAACGAAAAAGTAAAACTGGACCAGGTGTTCATGTATAGACCTCAAAGAACGCCATCTCTACCACCACAGTCTTCATTTTTAAATCTGACTACTGAGATACAATTTAGCAAAAAGGTGGCATTATACAAGTGTCAGAGTTAATGCCAACCAAAAGCAGGAAGGGGAGGGGGGAAAAACCAACAGATAAAGAACCTGACTGTGAAAGCATACAGTCTGAGAAAGCCACCCCTCCCCGGAGGATGAAGAACTAGACAGTCCAGTGGGATCTATACACAAAAATTGCACCAGGTTAACTTGACATATTTAAATCAAGACAGGATGTCCCCCTGAAAGACATGCTATAGCTCAAGCAGAAATTAGGGGCTTGATGTAGAAGTTATTGGGCAAGTCTTTGTCTTATGTTTTGCAGAAGGTCAAATGAGATCATAGATGTTCCTTATGGTCTTAATCTATTAAAATAATTTAGCTCAGTTACCAAATTAAGCTAAATCAATATAAACCAGGAGCAAACTGATTTAAGTTTGTTCACATAGTGGTTTGCAAAGGCTTAACAAAAATCAGCTTTAAAAAATGATTTTATTTTGTGTGTGTGTGTGTGTGTGTGTGTGTGTGTGTAGGCAAGCCCTTAGCACTTTCAGCTTTCACACCTAGATACTTAGGTCAGAAGAAGCAGCAAGGACAGTAAAAAAAAAAAAAACAACAACAACAACAAACCATGGATTGGGGTGGGGGTGAAATCTGAAAATCCAGTGGCTCCATAAACTCTTGGAAAATTAGGTACGCCAGCACTTTTCACAGAAGGTAAGCTTTCCATTAAAAAAAAAAAAAAAAAAAAGTTTTCCAGGTACAAAGAGATCTTAAATGTGAACTGATGCAGTTTTGTTTGCAATCAGACAGCAATGTTACTACTAAGGAAGTATCAGTTTCCTCCATTCACTTCAATAAGTTGTTAATTTAAAATACCAGAATTGCTGAAATATGATGGATAGATCCAGTCATAGTAGGATAATCTGCATTTCTGATACAGTGAACAATGAAATACTGCAGAAATGTATTTTTACAGTGAAAATAGCTAATTCTGTTTGTGACTATAGCCGATAGAGGGAAAGTAACTTTCTTGAAGTTCAAAGTGCTGCAGATTCTGCTGGGATCAGGAAGAGAAGCTTAGAAGGTTTAGAAGATCCAGGAAGGAACCCTCTAGTTCCTGTGGCTCCCACACTCCTGTCCCAGCTCACAGCGCCTAGAGATCTTAAACTCAATTAAATGACCCAATGTATGTAACTAAATAATATTATATTCTGCTGTAATTATAAGAGCACAACACAAAACAACACACAAAATGTACTAGAAATAGCATTCCACAAAAACAGCAAGATCTAGATATGCCAATAACTCAATTTTTCTTCAGATACCTAATCTGACTGCACTAAAGGTCTTCCATCCAAACCGTGTTTATTGGTGGTTCAACAGCAACAATAACTTTATTAATAATTTGAATTTATCTCTGGAGCATATTGTGGTGTAAACATTGGTCTCAGGCTTCAGCTCAAGTCTGAACATCTACACTGCAACTAAATAGCCCCTTAGACCGAGTCAGCTGGCACAGGCCAGCCAGGGGTTTTTAATTGCAGTGTAGACATACCCTTAGTGGTTCAGCAAGGGTCCCCATCCTCAGGGTTCCAGCTCCCTAACCATTGTGTTTATTGGGTGGAGACCCGCATCTCGCTCCTTCCTGACCAGGGTATTTCCAGGCTGAAGAAGAGTTCCCTGGCTTCACTGTGTTATTTCCAGCAAAAGACAGCATGGCTAAACAGGCATGCTTGCTTTCTCTTCAGCAACTGTTAGCAGCGCAATGCCACAGTTACAAGTTACCACACAGCACTTCCTAAGCAAGCATATATTTCTTCTTAGGGCATAAGCACTACAGAGAAAACATATTAAAAACAATAAAAGAAACTGCACATATGCTAATAAACTTACCAGAAATCACCCCAACTGTCTTCAATATGAGCTCTGGCGCGCGCGCACACACTCACGCACGCATGCACACACACTCACGCACGCTCTCTCTCTCTCGTCTCTTTTCTGGTCACAAGTTCAAAACAGCCTTAGCTGGGAACTAGCACCCGCATGAAAAGTTCAGTCCCTCCTTTCTATAGTGTGGAGGTCTTTGAACTGGAGTTTTCAGGAGCAGATAATCTGTAGACAATTGGTTTCTCTTCCATGTAGCCAATAGAGAGGATTCTTGTTTATATTTATATAGAAATGTAAGTAGGCACAAAAATCTATTTCTTAAAATTAGGCTTGATAATAGTCAAGCAAGGCCTGGGAAAATAGGAGTAAAGTGAAGTGAGACAATTCGGAAGCAAGCTGAAGATAAATTAGGACACAGCCAAACATGTAAACAAGTTTTAATCCTAGCTGGTTTTTACAAGTGTTTTAAATAAAATGTTAATATTTTGGAAAATGCTATCTATATTGATAGTTATTTCTATGGCATTTATGAGTGTCTGTTACAGCTGTCCCCCTGCTGGATTCTTTTTCAATAGTGGCCGCCCCCGCCCCGGGCCATGGAACTGACCAAAGTCAGCCTGGCCCTGCTCATGAAAATGGCTTGTACAGACTAACTGGAGCCATTGCTCTGCCTAGGGAGGAGGCTTCTTGCTCCTTTGTCTAGCTTCTTTGTTCAGACCCGGGCTCGGTGTAGGGGTGCTCTGCCCAGGTATGCAAGACCTAAAGTGGCCACATAGCTGAGCATATGAGTCATACCTGTGGCTCAGAACTTGCCCAGGCATGTCTATGCTTACCTGTAGTTTTCCCTGCTCTCTCTCTCCTCCCCTGTATCCAAAGAAGCCAATCAAAAGTACTGGTGGGAAACTGCCTAAGTTTGCCTTTAAAACCAGACATTTTCTGATCAGACCCCTGGAGAAGTTCTTTGCCTTGCCACCTGGTCTGATCAGCTAGGGGTCTTGGGAGGCCCTCTCCCCGTTCTCGTTTGTTTTTTAAGCGTACCCCCGTTTTAAACTCCCCTCCCACGAACAACGAATTTGTGCCTGAAGATCTCCTGATTATTGTAAGCGAATCGAGTTTTCTCTGCTTGTTGCTGTCCTGGAAAGTGGTAAGGAAAAACCTCTTGCACACTTCCCCTTGTTTTAATGCTGGCTTTCTTTCCCCAGCAGGCAGACTCCTTGGTCTGTATTAGGTTTAGCTTTTAGTCTAGATAAATTGTAATTTCATTTTGCATAGCTGTGGTTAAGTAGGTTTAAAGAATTGTTTGTATTGTGTTCTGTTACTTGCTAACTTGTGTAGTCTTGGTTAAGTTAAATCATAGATAAGATTTTACTGTGTTCTGTATAATTGTGGTTAAGTCTGTCTTCCCACTGTCCAAACCCCCCACGCTCGCCCGTGTCTCCCCCCCGAGCTCCCCAGTCTTGTTGCAGTCTCTCTGCTGTTTAAACTTGCAGCCTGTCTGCTCTCTGTCTCTCCCTCAGTTCAAATCTCCCTCTGGTCTCTGCTCCACCACGTGTCTTCCCCGCCCCCAACCTCATTTCTCTACCACTGCCTTTCCAAGCCTCAATTGCATTACTAAAGTCTAGCATAAAAACCCCATTGGTTACTTTCCTTTTTCTCTCTAACACACCTCACATTTTACATTTACACCACTGTGACCCATTTTTACCTAAAGTTGTTGGTTATTTAACACATTTTACCCATTACTGTTAGTTGGTTATATGCTGCTGTGACACACCCTTTACATAGAAATTGCTAGCTACCTGTTCAATTAACACTGAAGTATAAATGTGTTACCAACTGTATTGTACCCCACTATTGAAACCCCCTATCCTGTTTACTAAAAGAAACCCCTCCCCAATTGTCTACCTTAACGAACCCCATACCCCTCACTATTGAATTTTCCCTGTTTTTATATTCTCTTAATAAAGTTTATTTTGCACCCCACCCGTGCAGTAATTGTCCACCAAGATCCCCTACCTGCTGGCAGGGACAATGAGATGTAAATTAGGATGACATTTATTGTTAAATATTTTCGACTTTCTTACTGGCTATTCAATTATGGTAGCAGAAATACAGATACGGTAAAATGTGGATTTAATGCTAATTAATTAAGGGGTGTTATTATATTTGATTATAAAAAGAGAAATACGCTGATTTCAGATTAGGCACACCCATCCACCATCAAGATACCATTAGAGAAAAGATTATACCCGTTCTCATTTAGGGAGTTGTTCCTGCCAGCAGGTAGGGGATCTTGGGGGACAATTACTGCACTGGTGGGGTGCAAAATAAACTTTATTAAATTTTTCCTTGTTTTTATATTTCTTAATAGTGAGGGGCATGGGATTTGTTAAGGTAGACAATTGGGGAGGGGGTTCTTTTAGTAAACAGGATAGGGGGTTTTAGTAGTGGGGTACAATACAGTGGGGTACAATACAGTTGGTAACCAATTAACACTGAAGTATAAATGTAACAGGTAGCTAACAATTTCTATGTAAAGGGTGTGTCACAGTGGTGTAAATGTAAAATGTGAGGTGTGTTAGAGAGAAAAAAAAAAAAAGGTAACCAATGGGGTTTTTATGCTATACAGAACACAGCAAAATCTTATCTATGATCTAACTTAACCAAGATTACACAAGTTAGCAAGTAACAGAACACAATGCAACGATTTGTTAAACCTAACTTACAGAGCACAATACAAACAATTCTTTAAAACTAACTTAACCACAGCTATGCAAAATGAAATTACAATTTATCTAGACTAAAGGCTAAACCTAACCTAATGGTTGCACCTTATACTAGGGGTAGTTCCAGAGGGCAGAGTGGTGTGTGCCCAGGATACAGCTCCAAGGGCGGGGGGGGGGTTTAACTAGTGGTGGCTGCAGCAGTTTTATTTCTAGCAGCAAAGGCGCTGCTGTGGAGCTAGAAGCAGATTACAGATACAGACCAAGGAGTTAGCTTGGGTCTGCCTGCTGGGGAAAGACAGCCAGCAGTTAGAACAAGGGGAGTGTGCAAGAGGTTTTTCCTTACCAATCCCCAAAGCAGCAGCAGGAACAGCAGTTTCAGCATCAGAGGACGCAGAGAGGACTCGATTCGCTTACAATAATCAGAAGATCTCCAGGCACAAATTCGTAGTTCATGGGAGGGGAGTTTAAAAACAGGGGTATGCTCAAAAACAACGAGAGCGGGGAGAGGGACCCCCAAAGACCCCTAGCTGATCAGACCAGGTGGCAAAGCAAAGACCTTCTCCGAGGGTCTGATCAGAAAATGTCTGGTTTTAAAGGCAAACTTAGGCAGTTTCCCACCAGTACTTTTGATTGGCTCCTCTTGATACAGGGGAGGAGAGAAGGCAGGGAAAGGCTGCAGGTAAGCATAGGCATGCCTGGGCATGTTCTGAGCCACAGGTATGACTCATATGCTTAGCTATGTGGCCACTTTAGGTCTTGCATACCTGGGCAGGGCACCCCTACACCGAGCCGGGTCCGAACAAAGAAGCTAGACAAAGGAGCGAAAAGCCCCCCCCTTCCTGAGCAGAGCAATGGCTCCAGTCAGTCTGCACAAGCCATTTCCATGAGCAGGGCCAGGCTGTGACTTTGGTCAGTTCCATGGCCGGGGGGGGGGGGGGGGGTGTGGCCACTCAGCACAAACAGAACGGAAGGGGGAAAAAGAATCCAGCAGGGGGACAGATGTAACAGACAGGAGTGATCACCCCTAAATGCATTAGTTCATCTTAAAATGGGAGTATCAATGCAGCGTATGGTTATACTGCAATGCCTGTTTATTTTATATCTAATTGGGCAAGCAAAGTTTTTAATTTGATCACTCATGGCATCATTCACAGTCCTCCAGTAAAATTACATTGATTTTTTCAAGGTTCGAGCCTCCAGGATGATTAGCGATAATTTAGTTTGGTTTTATTCCTTATTTTTAAAATATTAATTGGGAACATATAAATCTAAGGTTACAATTAGTGCCAAAACCCAGGACTGTGAAGTTTATGACTGAGGGATTTTGGGGTTCATTGGGAAGTGGGAAAGTCAGGAAGGCTTTAAAGAATAGTTCTTGCTTCTCACTTCACTTAGAATCCTTAAGTTTTGTAACACAGCTGCAAGATTATTTTGAAATAGACTGTGGAATTGTTTTGTCCCTTGTTAGCAACTGCAGTTACAATATTTTCAGTGTTATACAAAAGAAATTATTTTTAAATATATATATATATATGATATGATTTTTGGTGGTATTAAAAGTTATAGAAACCCAGTACTGGCTCAAGGACATAGATCCGAGACCACCCGAGAACAGCCAGATACCGACAAGCAGTTAAGCGTGGGTCTTGCATCCGCCACAAATTTAAATAGGCTGTAGGGACTGGCCAGAGAGAGAGTTTTCCTCTGAGACTTCCAAGGCTGGTGACAGCACACTAGCCTTTGATTCTGGTGCCAAACAGGGGGACAGGGTTGACCGCGTTTCCTATCCCCTTCTTAATTCTGGCTCACAGAGAAGCCAAAGACCCCTAATAAGGCAATGTATCACTTATTTAAAAATCCAACCCACAAAGAGGCCGAAGACCTCCACAAGGGCATCTTATCTGGCTGCCAAAGAGGTGTTTAGAAAGTTGACCGTGTTTCTTCCTTCCACTTACATTTCCCAGTACTGAAGGGGTGTGTAGGAAATGATCCTACCCCCACCTGTATTGATTCCAGTCTAGAAAAAAAGACTGAAGACTCTAAGAAGGGTATTTGAAAGATGATAGGTTACCGGCATTAAGGTGCACAAATGGGTGCTTAGGAAGTTGAAGCACTTTTTCCCTTCATCAGAAAAAAAATTGATTCCAGTCCAGGGTGACTGAAGACCCTAAATTGGGTACTGGGTGGGGATTGAGCACCTACCCTTTGATTCCTAAAATAATCCAAAGGATCATTGGGAAACATCCGCTAGTGATTGTGCACCTTCCCTCTACCTCCATTGATTCCAGCACAAAGAGAATCCAAAGATTCAAATAAGAATATTGGGGAAACTGAGTCAGGTTCCCGACATATTAACTTTAATGTGCCAAAAGTACATAATATTAAAGAAACCAGGTTTTACTCTAGTAACTGTACTGGATGGGGAATGCCTCTTCAGGATCTAGTGGTACAAGAAACTCTAAAGAAAGAGTAAACAAATAATGTAAATGACTTTTGTTAAGTCTTCTATTGCCGGTCATGGGGGAGGTCTGGACACCATGGTAAACTTAGCAGACTGGCAAGATCCCTATGGGTTTGTGTTTACTTTGTTTAAACAAAGGCTAATAATAGCAGAAAGTTAATAGCAAAGATTTTTAAAAAGCAGCAATGACTGTTTGTTGTTACTGTGGAATGCTTGAGAGATACAGTTTAGGCAAAAAGTAGAGCAATACGAGTTAGTTATAAGGGAGATTAAAAATATTACAAACCAGGCAGAGGACCTCACTGTTGGAGCATCTAATGAATTTGAATAGGACTGTGCCCAAGAGTTAGAGATTCCTAACTCAGCCACACAGAGGGAGTTGGCTGAGCTTCGTGCTGTTTTACATGAAGGGAGCCAGATTTTCAGTATAGGAACTCCTGTTTTAGAAGATGATTGGATATTTTTGGAAATGAGGGAAGATACTCAGTTTTTTAGGGAAGACTTGTCAGAGATTAAACCTGACACTCTGACTTCCCAGGAAGATAAGCCAGAGGAGGAACCGGGACAAAAGTATAGTACAGTGTTGACCAGGTCCACAACTCAAAGACTGAGAAATCAAATAGATTTTGACTCAGAGAGCAGTTCAAGGGAGGACCATTTGGATTGTGATGAGAACTGTGATTTCCTGTGATTTTGTTGCTGGAGCAACGGGGGGGGGGTTTCTGTTCCAGATTTTAGAGCAGAATACTTTGTCCTTGATCCTGTGGCCTAAGTGTTAGCAGCATCAAATGCTCCTTCCCTTCAAATTATGAGATTTTTTTTAACACTGCTGAACAAAGCATCCTGTAATCTACTACTGTTTGTGAAACAGCAAGAGCACTACTAGATAGGTGGAATGGGAGTGGATTTTGTAACCCTTTGTATGCAGAATCTGGTACAGCACAAGTGTCTCATTTTCAAACCTCAAGCCTATCTTCCCCAGATAGGATATTAAACAGTAGTACCTCAAAAGCAGAAAGGGAAGATCCAGAGGGATCAAATGAGGGACATTGTCCTGTGGCAGTAGTGGCTGTGGAAGCATTGGATTTGGTAGCTAAAAATGTTGGTCTGTTTAAAAAGGGTGATCTAATTGCCCTGCACACTAGGAGAACTGAGAGTAATAGTCAAATGTTTCCTTCAGATAATAGGTATTGATTTAAGGTTTTACAAATAACAGGGGAGCCTTCTTTATGGTATGCTCTCCCACCACATTTTCAGGTAGGAGCTAAGGATTTTGCTGAAATGCTGGATAAATTCGAAGAGATTTTATATCCATTACAGGCTGGGATTGCACAGTTAGTAAATATTAAAAGGAAGATGTCTCCTCGTGCCTATCATGAAAAGATAGCTAGAGCCTGGGATAGCACTAACATGCAAGGGGATGTTGGTTGTCCTGAATAAGTGGATTTATTAATTAATAATGTTTTGCCTGCTATTAAAAAGAAAGAAGGTTTGCATGTGAACAAGGAATCAACACGGACCCAAATGTTGGAGCTGATGACCAAAGCTGCTGAGATAGTCATTGAAGAGACTGTGCAGCCAACGAGGGGTAAAAACAAAGTTTCCTGTAGTTGCAGCAGGAGGTGAATGGGTTGAAGCACCCAGACATGCTCCTGCAACCAAGCCTTGACAAATGGAGTGGAGGTTTGAGACTTCTCAGTCTCAGACTAAACAAAAGCTCCCAGTCAGCCCCAATATAGGCTCCTGCCAAGGTTTAAAAGCCAGAAGCTTAGAGTACAGAAACTCTCTTATGAACCTAATCGGTCCTTTGGCCTGTTAAAAACCCTAATCCTTCACTAAATCAAGATTCAAAAACTCCTGTCATTTGGGGGGGGGGGCAGGGAGATCAGTAGAACCTGTGGGCACCTGCCCAATCTGATTCACTGAATCAATGAGATGACACAGTGGCAGATATTTGCCATACGAATGTTGCCTTTGTAGCTCAAGTGAAGGAACTGAAGTGGTTACACAAGCAACTGCCTCCTAATGAGGAAGAGTAATCAGAAACCTAGTAGCTTCCTCCTCTCTATTGGAACAGGATACCTGGTTTTCTGGACCAGTTAACCAGGCCTGTGACTCCAGAAACCAAGTAAGGTGAGGGGGAGAGGGAGAGAATACACATTCACAACCATGCCACCAGACTGCATCATGTCGTATAATGTCCTCCTTAGGTACAGACAGAGCAGGGAGACTAACTGTGTCAGCTCTCATAAGGGGTCACAAGGTAATGTTTATTGTTGATATAGATGCAAAAATATATCTGTATTATATGACCCTCACCCAGCCATGTCACCATTGGCAGGAAGAGGAGACATGTCTCGTGAAACCTTTATGAAACAGCCTATCACACCCACTGATAGCCCACATAGGAGTTTTATGCAGGACTCATGTGTTTGCTCTGACAAAATTACCAAAACCACAGAGCCTGTTGGGAGCAGCTTTTCTGATGAAGCACAGGTTAATTTTAGATTTGACTAACAAGTTGATTTGTCAAACAGTGGTAAAAGATTTGGGGAAAGAACCCCTTGTGATTCCAGAATTACATGAGCCACGTCCCAAAGAGATATGCATAGCTGGAAGATTATGCAGTTATACTGTATTCAGACACTGTTTGGGTGTACAACTCCTTAACAGAATTGTTACTCTTCTGGCTTAGAAGTGGTTTTACCTTGACTAATGGCTCCATGATAAAATACCCTATTTTAGTAACTAATATTGTTGAGTTAGCCTTTTGTTTACAAAAGCCCCCTTTGATTTACTGTGAGCCTTAACCTTTTTAAACTGATCCATGTGCCATCCAAAAACAGAAACCACACTGGCTGGCTAAGTAGGGAGCAGCAGGAAAAGATCTGTCAGTGTGTAATCAATTATAGTAAAACACATCCTTACTCTAGCACCTGTGGCCTCCTAAATTCAAGAAATTCTCTTAGATTTGGAACAACATCCTGAACCTTGACATGGCTGAGTCAGGTTTTCAGTCAGACTATTTAATAAATGCCTGGGTTAATGACCCGAGGAGTTGTAGGTGCAGGTTGGATTGGGAATAATGCTCTGTCTGAGAATTCACCTTACAAAGCCTTTGACAGAAATTTTGAAATCATTGATGGGATTGGAATGTACACCAAAGATGTGGGTGGTGCCTACAACTCTAAGAAGAGAGCTCATCCATTTGGTTCATGATTCCCCCATAGGAGGACATCAGGGAACTGAAAAGACCCTCCAACAGTTGTCCACTCTAGGATGGTAGCTCACTATGAGGGAAGATATTCATGAATATTGATAGTCATGTCTTGTTTGTGCTCAAGATGATCCCACACCAGGAAAAAGAAATATTCTTTCAAGGTCACAAAGGCATGAGGTCGTTGGTATCGGGGCCGGCTCCAGACACCAGCGCAGCAAGCGCGTGCCTGGGGCAGCAAGCCACAGGGGGGCGGCAAGCCACAGGGGGGCGGCCAGCTGGTAGCTGCGAGGGCGGCAGTCAGGCAGCCGTCGGCAGCGTTTCTGCGGGAGATCCGCTGGTCCCACGGATTCGGCGGCAGGAACGCCGACAGCATGGGACCAGCGGAGCACCCGCAGGAACGCCGCCAAATCCGCGGGACCGGCGGACCTCCCACAGAAACACCACCAACGGCTGCCTGACTGCCGCGCTTGGGGCGGCACAAAACAGAGCCGCCCCTGCTTGGTATACCTTACCAAGCAATTTTGTAGGATCCCTGCCAATTATTCGGAAGGGGGAAAAATTATGATTGATTCCTTTTCAAAATGATTGGAAGCTTTCCCCATGTAAACCAATACAGCACTAGTCTCAGCTAAAGTACTGGTACTACAGGTGAATCTTCCATGGCGATCAATCAGGCCTTGCAGCACCATGGAAAGATACCCCTTCCTGTTGATAAACAGTCTTTCAGTACTGCAACTGGGAGGTGTGATTGCAGCATGTGTAGACATACCTGAACTAGCTTTGATCTAACTAGGTCTAAAGTGGCTCAAGCTTTGTTATGTTCCCACGTTATGCTTCCACGGCTTCCCTACTATTGTTATTTGAGCCACTTTTGATCTAGCTAAATCAAAGCTAGCTTAGGTATATCTACACATGCTGCAATCACACCTCCCAACTGCAATGCAGACATATCCAAAGATTTTGATGTGATGTGACTGGAGTAGAATAGGAATGTGCATCCCATCAATAGCCACAGTTGGGAACCCCATCTATGCAAAGCCATCAATAACCTCCTGTGCATTACAAAACTTTAAGCCATGCAGTACCTCATTTTGGCATCAAGTGGGCAAAGCTTGGAAGAGTATCCCTAACCTATTAAACTACTTGTATTCTTCTCAAGGAACAGCCCATTACAAATAATTTACTCCCAATATTATACATCATAGCAGTATTTCCCACTTAACAGTATCTCTTAAGAGAAAAACATTTAGATAATGATACATTTTAAAATATCCATGGGTCTGAATTAAGGATTAAATTAACTTAATTTTCTGTGGTAAATGGTGGTTTTATTATGCTGGCCACTTTAGATTTGAAGAGTCCTGTTAACTTTGCTGCTTTTAAAATGTTTTGATTTTGCAATTGATATGATAGGTAAGCACATCATCACTCACCAGTCTTAACTTGCTTTAGAAACCCTCTCTTCTGAGACCAATATAGAAATGGTGCCAAATGTGTAAAAGCCAAGTAATGAAGGAGGATGGGGAGAAAGAGATTCAGATTTTTGCTAAAGTCCCTTATGAAATCCTACACATTTGGGATAGATTCCCATAGATGGCCATGGCTGCAAATGACACTAATTTTATGGGCTTAGTCTGGCTTCTAGCTAATATCTCACCACCAAAAGCCATTTTTAGAACAAATGATAATGAGGCCCAAGAGAGACCCAACACTGGAATAACAGAGTTGCTTGTCAGATGTGATGTGGCTTTCTTCCAGCAACTAACAGAAGTTACTAGATCACAGGCCCTGGTTCTCATGGGTGACTTTAATCACCCCGACATCTGCTGGGAGAGCAATACAGCGGTCCACAGACAATCCAGGAAGTTTTTGGAAAGTGTAGGGGACAATTTCCTGGTGCAAGTGCTGGAGGAACCAACTAGGGGAAAAGCTCTTCTTGACCTGCTGCTCACAAACAGGGAAGAAATAGTGGATGGGAACCTGGGAGGCAGTGACCATGAGATGGTCGAGTTCAGGATCCTGACACAAGGAAGAAAGGAGAGCAGTAGAATACAGAGCCTGGACTTCAGAAAAGCAGACTTTGACTCCCTCAGGGAACTGATGGGCAAGGTCCCCTAGGAGAATAACATAAGGGGGAAAGGAGTCGAGGAAAGCTGGCTGTATTTTAAAGAAACCTTATTGAGGTTGCAGGAACAAACCATCCCGATGTGTAGAAAGAAAAGTAAATATGGCAGGCGACCAGCTTGGCTTAACAGTGAAATCCTTGCTCGTCTTAAACACAAAAAAGCAGCTTACAAGAAGTGGAAGATTGGACAAATGACCAGGGAGGAGTATAAAAATATTGTTCAGGCATGCAGGAGTGAAATTAGGAAGGCCAAATCACACTTGGAGTTGCAGCTAGCCGGAGATGTTAGGAGTAACAAGAAGGGTTTCTTCAGGTATGTGAGCAACAAGAAGAAAGTCAAGGAAAGTGTGGGCCCCTTGCTGAATGAGGGAGGGAACCTTGTGACAGAGGATGTGGAGAAAGCTAGTGTACTCAATGCTTTTTTTGCTCTGTCTTCACAGACAAGGGCAGCTCCCAGATGGCTGCACTCCGCAACACGGTATGGGGAGGAGGTGACCAGCCCTCGGTGGAGAAAGTAGTAGTTCGGGACTATTTAGAAAAGCTGGACGAACACAAGTCCATGGGGCCGGATGCACTGCATCCGAGGGTGCTAAAGGAGTTGGCCGATGTGATTGCAGAGCCATTGGCCATTATCTTTGACAAATCATGGCAATCAGGGGAGGTCCCGGATGACTGGAAAAAAGCTAATGTAGTGCCCATCTTTAAAAAAGGGAAGAAGGAAGATCCGGGGAACTACAGGCCAGTCAGTCTCACCTCAATCCCTGGAAAAATCATGGAACAGGTCCTCAAGGAATCAATTCTGAACCACTTAAAGGAGGGGAAAGTGATCAGGAACAGTCAGCATGGATTCACCAAGGGCAAGTCATGCCTGACTAACCTAATTGCCTTCTATGATGAGATAACTGGCTCTGTGGATGAGGGGAAAGCAGTGGATGTGCTATTTCTTGACTTTAGCAAAGCTTTTGATACAGTCTCGCACAGTGTTCTTGCCAGCAAGTTAAAGAAGTATGGGCTGGATGAATGGACGGTAAGGTGGATAGAAAACTGGCTGGATGGTCGTGCTCAACGGGTAGTGATCAATGGCTCCATGTCTAGTTGGCAGCCGGTATCAAGTGGAGTGCCCCAAGGGTCGGTGCTGGGGCCGGTTTTGTTCAATATCTTCATCAACGACCTGGAGGATGGTGTGGACTGCACCCTTAGCAAGTTTGCAGATGACACTAAACTGGGAGGAGTGGTTGATACGCTGGAGGGTAGGGATAGGATACAGAGGGACCTAGACAAATTAGAGGATTGGGCCAAAAGAAATCTGATGAGGTTCAACAAGGACAAGTGCAGAGTCCTGCACTTAGGACGGAAGAATCCCATGCACTGCTACAGACTAGGGACCGAATGGCTGGGCAGCAGTTCTGCAGAAAAGGACCTAGGGGTTACAGTGGACGAAAAGCTGAATATGAGTCAACAGTGTGCCCTTGTTGCCAAGAAGGCTAATGGCATTTTGGGCTGTATAAGTAGGGGCATTTCCAGCAGATCAAGGGACGTGATTATTCCCCTCTATTCGGCACCGGTGAGGCCTCATTTGGAGTACTGTGTCCAGTTTTGGGCCCCACACTACAAGAAGGATGTGGATAAATTGGAAAGAGTCCAGCGGAGGGCAACAAAAATGATTAGGGGGCTGGAGCACATGACTTATGAGGAGAGGCTGAGGGAACTGGGATTGTTTAGCCTGCAGAAGAGAAGAGTGAGGGGGGATTTGATAGCTGCTTTCAACTACCTAAAAGGGGGTTCCAAAGAGGATGGATCTAGACTGTTCTCAGTGGTAGAAGATGACAGAACAAGGAGTAATGGTCTCAAGTTGCAGAGGGGGAGGTTTAGGTTGGATATTAGGAAAAACTTTTTCACTAGTAGGGTGGTGAAGCACTGGAATGGGTTACCTAGGGAGGTGGTGGAATCTCCTTCCTTAGAGGTTTTTAAGGTCAGGCTTGACAAAGCCCTGGCTGGGATGATCTAGTTGGGGTTGGTCCTGCTTTGAGCAGGGGGTTGGACTAGATGACCTCCTGAGGTCCCTTCCAACCCTGAGATTCTATGATTCTATGATATTATGTGCACTGGCAGATCTGCATATGGAAACCTGACAATCTATTACCCAACCAATACCTCACTCTAATCAGTACTTGATACTGGAGAGTGACAAAATCCACTTGCTAGTGGCTAGCGTGATGCTGTCTTTAGTGAATATAAGGGCCTATGCTATACTTGTCTAAAAAATTTCAGCATTTATTTAAAATATTAAATTTCTAGCTCTTATGGTTAAAAATAACCTTACAAATGTAAACCAATACATTGTTGTCTCTTGAGTTTGCACTGACTATGCTCAGTGCTTTGCCAAGCAGAAGTGCAAAATTAACACAACTGATAGATTGCATTGCCAGTATTCAGTGTGATTGATAAAAGTCATTTCAGTTTCACACTGCTGACTTTTCTGGGACAGCTATGAGTAGCGTCAGAGTCAAAGTCAAACTGGAGTTACTCGCTTTTTGGGGGGTGGTTGTCTCCTGTAGCAGGGACTCTCTTGCTTCCACCACTCCTTGCATCAGTCATTATATAGACAACGTCAAAGTGACAGCATAAATTATGTATGTTAGTTAGAATGGCTTTTTTTCAAATATGTATCATTCCAATGTATCTTGTTACAGATTCAGCATCCTAGACTTATTTGCATACACTGGACAACATAGCAAAGAAAGTAATAAAGTATTAAGGACAACTTCAGATCCTGGGTCACTGTCAGTTAACCAAAACTAAGTCTTCTTATTAGTCATTTCAAATATATGGTTTCTTGTGATTTTTAGGGGATTTCAAAGGTTAATTCCAAAATTTGTCCCATTTCCTGTTACAAATACTTCCAAACATTACATGGAAAGAGTGCGGTACTGCTACAATTTTACTTTCTAAACATGATTTCCTACCTGTGTTTGAGCACAGTGATACATTATTTGTAAGTAGACAATGCAAACCTAAAATAAAAATCACTGACTAGCAAGGAATCTAATGCTTTATAAGCAGTAAAACCAAAACATGTAAACGAAGACCTCCTAATCATGTAAACATACATATCAAATCCAAAACAAGTAATAAATTCAACTAAAATACAATCAAATTTAACCCAGACCCTTGAGATGGATCAAAATTTTTAGCTGAATAGTTTATTAACTGAAAAATATAGTTTCAGGTCACCAAAACTAGTTGCAAACTTGAAAGAACTGGGTGGGCTAGATTCACAGAAAGAGCGAGGATGTCTCTGTTGCCCAAGGTTAGGGCATTCACTTAAGAGGGGGAAGACCCCAGCTCCAGTCTCTGATCCTGAGCAGGAATTCAAGCCTGGGTTTCTCACATCCCAGGTGAGTGCCTTAACCACTAGGCTATTAGTACAAAGGCAGACCTGACATCACCAGTTTTATTAATCTAGCCCTTCATTTCCTTTGCTTTTATTTTAAAAAGTCAAATGTTACCCCCAAAACAAAATATTCCATTCAACATTCCATTTCCTTTTCAATTCACCAAAAAATTCCAATTGGTTTTAGTCAAGCCGAATTTCTGGGGGGTTTTTGGAACTGTCTGTGAACCAAAAAAATCAGTTTTTTTCCACAGCTGTTTCCACACTGAGTTTCTAGACTCACAACCTAGTAATCTACTGTTTACAACAGCAAGCAGTGTATCCAAATTTGTGGCTCCTGACAAGAAATGTGGTAGCTCCTATTAACAATTGAGACATATTATGAAGTCAGTGCAGAAACAGAGCTGCTCTCTGTAAATCAAAGTAGCAATTCACAAGGTGACAAAATACTAACATTGTCAAGTTTTTCAAAGTTGTGTATCTGTTTGCACATATCCACTGTTTCCTTAAACATCTTTTTACATGATATTCTTTACCATTAGATAAATCCAGTTTCACTGGTAAGTAGCATTTGGGGACAACGGTAAGAAATTGGTCTAGAAACTAACATCAAATACTGAAATATGAACACGAAAAAGCCTGGTTTCAGAAAGAAGCTAAATGTCAACCGATTTAATGGTATCTATTCCAAAATAAAACAATCACAGAGACACTAACTCCTGTCACCCCACCTCTATATTGTCTCGTATTGATGAGAAATTCAAAAAAGCTCAAGAAATAGCACCGATTTTTGTGAAATCATTTGTAAAGGCCATTCCCTAATCAAATCAGTTAATGCATCCTTCTGTTAGTGATGCACCCTACCCTCCCTAATTTCACTTGCCACTAATTTGACAGGCAAGGTGATCTAAGCATGCAGTAAATTAATTATCCCCTGCACACAGGGATAAGCAGATAGACACCCTGGAGCTTCACACCCAAGAACTGTGTAACAACCCACAGGGCTGTAATTTATGGCAGTGGTTTTCAACCTGTGGTCTGTGATTTCCAAATGGGTCGGCACCTCCATCTGAAATTTTTTAGGGCGCTGCAAATGAAAAAAGGCAGAAAACGAGCAATTTGTACAGTGGAGGTGCTGAGAGCCATTGATCCAAACCTGTAAACCCACCCTATCTAGGATGGAAACCAGTTCAAGCCAGGGGGTGCAGGCCACCCCTAGTTCCAGCAGTGCACCTAGGCTAGCTTCTGGCATCCAGGGACGTTTCTCAGCCAGCCGGCTTTCAGCTAGATCACAACAGTCCCTACAGCGGTTGCAGCGGGAGAGACTCTGCGGCAGATGTTGCAAGGTCTCAGGGCAGCCCCCCTGCCCGCGCTCCACATCGGCTGCTCTAACGGAGAGGAGCCGCGGGGCAGAGCCAGGGAGCAAGGCTAAGGCCAGCTCGGCTCCGGCTCACCCGGGGCTCGGCAGAGGCGCCCCCTCCCCAAACCCCGGAGCCCGGGCGGCTCCCCCGGCGCTCCAGGGGCTGCAGAGAAGCGGCTGCTCCCTCTACCGCCGCCGCAGGCTAGCAGCTGCGAGCTCCCGACCCCGCCACCCCCTCACCTCCGCCAGCTCCGTCCGGGCGCCGCCGGCAGCACCAGCCCGGCTCGCTCCAGCCCGGGGCGCTCGGCGGGCAGGCAAGAGGCGCGCTCCGCCCCCATTGAGCAAGGAGCCCAGCCCGAACCGAGCGCCCTCCCCCACTGGGCGGCCCCGCGGGCTGCGCTCTAGGGCCGCAGGCCCCGCCCCGAGTGGGGGCATCGCCGCATGGAGGGCCCAGTCCGTCCATGGCCCTGCGCCCCGCCCCCGCACTCAGGTACCTCGCTCCAGTCCAGGCTGAGGGCGCTGAAGTGTTCCCAGCCCTTCACTAGGTGGAGCTGAGCTTAAATGCAGCTCAGGCTCAGAGGGGCAGGGAAAAGCAGGAGCTCAAGAGGCTAGAAGGGGGGAAGATTTGCTTCCGTCTCTTGGCGGCTGCGTCTGCTTCCCCTCCTTCCTTCCCGAAACTGCTTCTCCCTCACCCCACGGGCTGTCCCCTTGTCCAATGCAGCCCAGTCCCCTCCCCCTGTAACGCTACACTTCCTTGAGGTGCTTTATAAGTGGAAGGCACAGCAAGGGAGCTCATACTGGTTCAGTTCAAACCATAGGAGGCACCTGCTCCCCTTATGATGTTATATTAATAAAACATGACTAGGCTGGGCACGACTTGATTTTGATGGATAAATGTCAGTTTCACTGTAGGCAGTGGAGTTGTAGCCCTGTTGGTCCCAGAATATCAGGGAGGTTTGCTACATGAAAGGGATCACCAGTACAAAAGTTTGAGAATCACTGGCCTAAGGCCAGTGGCCTCTCCGACCTGTCAAGAGAGGGCCTGGGACTGTATAAAAACCCCTTAGATTCTGATCTTTTGTAATCTCAGATCTGCTTGATGCTTCATGTAGCGGAAGCTTAAATCCTAAAACAGAGAGGTCCAGTGTTAATCTGGATCACCCTGAATATGAACACCCAGAATAACCTACGGACAAATTCTGAAAGAACTCTTTGCAACTACAAAGCTTGCTATGAATCTGATCTCAGAACTGTACTCATGTCTTTACTCTCTCTCTCTTTTCTTTTTAAATAAATTCTAGTTTAGTTAATAAGGATTGTCTGTATGAGTATATTCAGGTAAGATCTGGAATATTCATTAATGTGGGAGGTAATGTGTCCGATCTTTTGGAATTGGTAGAACTTTCTTCTATGATTAATAAGATTTTCAGTAATCCTCATCGTATTTGACTTGGGTGTCTGAGTGGAGACCTGAGGCTAGGTTGCTTTTAAGGGAACTGTGTTGTTGGCTTCTGGGTAACCAGTAAGATATTATAGAAGCTGTTTTGGGAAGCTTTGGGGATTGTCTGCCCCATTCCTTGCAGTTCACCCTTATTGAGTGACCTCAGTGCTGATCCCCTGGCACTCTGGTCCCAGTAAAAAATAAAACAACCTGAAAAGAAAACCATAATGAACACAAGCGTCTGGAACTGAGGCGGGACATGTAAATAAAAGTGAGCATATGTCCTGTTTTTTCATAAGATGTGCAGGGTCCTTGAAACTTCTTTTGGGGTATCTAAAATATCCCAGTTTTTCCATTAATCAATCAACCCATTTTAAAAAAAACCTACAAAACATCTGTTCAACATGTATTGCTACACAGAGTAGAATCTGCTCTGTACTTACTGTGACAGTGGGATATGTCTAAGTCTATGGGTGGAAATAGTGGACACTGCTACTGCCGAAGCACAGGCCTGGTTAATGATAACTATTGTACTGCATTCCAGACAGCCACCTTGTCTGGGAAAGATGCTTGACACCTTGTTGAAGGACTAACACCTAAGAACCTTCAAGACTGCAATCTGGGGCAATGACTCTGGTTGTCTCTAAATAGCTGGCCCGCTCCCCTTGTACAATGGGTTTTCTAAACCAGGACCTGCAGTGGGGAAGGGGAACGCATGAGTGGTGGTGGGTCTGTAGCTTCAGTCTGAGCACATGGTTTAGCACTGTAGGCCCTATTTAAGACTGGGGTTCTGCTCTGAGTAGGGGGCCTACCATCACCCCACATAAAAAGGACTTGCAGGAGAGATAGTATAGGAGGAACTCTGCCCACCCTGAAATGCTGACAAACCTGAGATTCACAAAAGGGGTTAATACAGACATGGGGAGCATGCATGTCAAGTCTTTTGTTATTTTCAAAGGTCTAACTCTTGACTGCTAGAAGAGTAAAGTTTCTGTGGTTAAGAAGATTCTTTTGCGAAGCCTGTGCTCCTTGCTTTCCTACCATGTTGTCCCTGAAGGGGTTAAACTAGAAGTCCAGTGTCCACAATCTAGGTAGGGTTCGAGGGAGCAGTTGTAAGTGATTGAGGGGTGGGGCAGGGAGGTCTCAAACACTGGTTTAGGGATCTAGGGCGGTTGGATGGTGACATCCCAAGGAATAGTGTCAGACAAGAGATCAGAGAGAGAGTGTGCCCTGGAGCCCCAAGACTAGAAACAGTGACTAGACTCTACCCCACTGGTTTGGAAGCATGGTTTGGAACTGGGTCCACTTGCAACAGATTGATGACACATAGTAGGGTACTGGGCCAGGTTGTAACACCATGAAAAAAAACAGGCATAACGGGAACAGACACGTTGAATGAGAGCAGACAATAAAAATTGTTCTTGAGTTTTATGATGAGTTTATTTAGAACACTGTAACCTAACCCTAACCTTTAGTTTTCGGTGGTTCTACACCTGCTCATCCGCCCAGTACTTCAAATAGTACTAACTCCCAGTGTGGACACCTAGAGTATGCCTCCACTGCAATTAAAAATCCCGCAGCTGGCCCATGCCAACTGAGTCAGTCTCCCAGGGCTCTGACTAAGGGCTGTTTAATTGCTGTGTGGACATTTGGGCTCGGGCTGGACCCCGGGCTCTAGAACCCTGTGGGGTGGGAGGGTCCCAGAGATTGGGCTGCAGCCCAAGCCTAAATTTTTATGGTGCAATTAAATAGCCCCCTCACCCAAGCCCTGCAAACCTGAGTCAGCTGGTATGGGCCAGATACGGATGTCTAATTGCAGCATAGACATATCCTTACTGTGCACTAACAGAGCACCCAGGCAGTTTAGCTTAGATTGCAGTTTCTCTCTGCCCCCTTGTACATGTGCATTACAATGCAGTTTTAGTCATCCTGATGTTTCTCAAATACAAATAGTTTACCTTAACTGAACAAGGGTAAATGAGGAACTGATTTTAGGGCCCTTATTCAGCATTCTAAAAAGGATTAAAATGTTGCCAGAAAAAGAGGAAGAGAGATACAGGGGACAAAAGAGAGCTGTTCCGGGGAGGGATAATGGATATAGAAATGGATTTACATAATGGAAATAGAGACACACACATATAAATGTCATTGAGGAGAAGATGGTGCATTGCTGCAATATAATCAAGACTTGTGCCAGAATATAGCTTTTGACACAAATTGTCCAAAACCATAATATGACCTTTAAATAAAAATTAATTTTCCTCCTCTGAGAAATGGATTGGTTTTGAATATGATATACAATTGTATTGTTGTTTCTAGATACAATCAAAAATCACCTATAATGCAATCTAGATAGAGCTACTATAAGGTGGGTGCAAAACTGGTTGGAAAACTGTTCCGAGAGAGCAGTCATCAGTGGTTCACTGTCATGCTGGAAGGGCATAACGAGTGGGGTCCCGCAAAGATCAGTTTTGGATCCAGTTCTGTTCAATATCTTCATC
Organism: Chelydra serpentina; assembly: GCA_037349315.1. NCBI lineage: Eukaryota > Metazoa > Chordata > Testudines > Chelydridae > Chelydra > Chelydra serpentina. Next base: position 113,543,228 of record JBAIAC010000004.1, read on the forward strand.
AATGATTTAGATAATGACATAGAGAGTACACTTATAAAGTTTGTGGGCGATACCAAGCTGGGAGGGGTTGCAAGTGCTTTGGAGGATAGGATTAAAATTCAAAATGATCTGGACAAACTGGAGAAATGGTCTGAAGTAAATAGGATTAAATTCAATAAGGACAAGTGCAAAGTACTCCATTTAGGAAGGAACAACCAGTTTCACACATAGAAAATGGGAAATGACTGCTTTGGAAGGAGTACTGCAGAAAGGGATCTGGGGGTCATAGTGGACCACGAGCTAACTTTGAGTCAACAGTGTAACGCTGTAGCAAAAAAAGTGAACACCATTCTGGGATGTATCTGCAGGTGTGTTGTAAGCAAGACATGAAAAGTAATTCGTCCGCTCTACTGTGCTCAGATTAGGCTTCAAGTGGAGCATTGTGTCCAGTTCTGGGTGCCACATTTCAGGAAGGATGTGGACAAATTGGAGAGAGTCCAGAGAAGAGCAACAAAAATGATGAAAGGTCTAGAAAACATGACCTATGAGGGAAGATTGGGTTTGTTTAGTCTGGAAAAGAGAAGACTGAGAGGGGACATGATAACAGTTTTCAAGTACGTAAAAGGTTGTTACAAGAAGGAGGAAGAAAAATTGTTTTTCTTAACCTCTGAGGATAGCAATGGGCTTAAATTGCAGCAAGGGAGGTTTATGTTGGACATTAGGAAAAACTTCCTAACTGTCAGGGTGGTTAAACACTAGAATAAATTGCTTAGGGACGTTGTGGAATCTCCATCATTAGAGATTTTTAACAGCAGGTTAGACAAGCACCTTTTAAGAATGATCTAGATAATTAGTCCTGCCATGAGTGCAGGGGACTGGACTAGATGACCTCTCGAGGTCCCTTCCCATTCTATGATTCTATAACTCCCACCACTGGTTATATCACATGGTGACTAGGTAGTGCTGATCACAGTAAGAGTCATCCATATTTCATGAGTCATCCCCCCCCCCCCCCGAGTTATTTCCTGTGGCTGCCAAGCTTTCCGCACCCGCCGCCACTCCTCCTCCCCCCAGCGCGCCGCAAAGGAAAGGGTTAAGTCAATGAAATATCCATATAATTTTACCAAACAGACAAAAGAAAACTGAAGAGAAAAGGTAAGAGAGAAATAAAAAGCTAAAAAGACAGAATCCAAAAAGTGTCCTGAAGAGGTTGATCTTAGAGTGAAAAAAAACCAGAACATTTTAAAATTATGGGAAAATAGATGAAGGTAAGAGACCAAAAAACAAAACAAAAAAAACCCAAGGAAAGGTTACACTAAAGCAAACAAATATGAGAGAGAGAGATGTAAGGCAGACCAAGTAAATTCAGTTTTTGAAATGATGTTATGGAAGGTTTGATGCCAAAGCATCACAATGAAATAGACAAATAAATACTTTATTTTTCTTAGAAGACACCAAAGAGCATAGTTAAATGTGAATGGAAGCAGGTGATTGTGGCTAGGTGACCTAATTGTTGATGGCAGGAAATATCAACTGTTGGTGGCAGGAAATAACCTGATTTAATTGAATAGGGAGGTGTTTTTTGGGGGGGGAGGGATTGTTGTTTTTTTTAAGAAATCCACGTTTTTTTAAAAAATCAATGCATTGTACAATTCTTAGAATGGCTTTTGTATCTGTTCTTGTTACTAAAGGAAACTATGTGAGTGCATTTGTGCTTTGTTTTGGTACTTTTTTAAACTGAAGATAACTTTATAGTATATTTTTCTGATACAGAATTCCAGATAATACTTGGAAAGCTAGCTTGTATGCAACAAAAGAAAAAGTTTTCTTTTACAAAGCCTTTAATAGAAGTAACGAACGGCTTTTTAAATATAAATCTCCTGAAGAGGTCTTTCATACTTCTGGGCATAGGCGCAGACTCCATGGGTGCTCCAGGGCTGGAGCATCCATGGAAAAAAATTAGTGGGTGCTCAGCACCCATTGGCAGCCAGCTCCTCCCTGCCCCCCAGCAGCTGCCGCCTGCCTGCTGCCCTGCCAATCAGCACCTCCCCCTCCCTCCCAGCGCCTGCCGCCCACTGTAATCAACTGTTTCATGGCCTGCAGGAGGCTCTGGGAGGGAGTGGGAGGCGTGGGGATGGGGCACTCTGGGGGGGAGGTGGGAAAGAGGTGGGGCAGAGGCAGGAAGAGGCAGGGTGATGACTTGGGGGAAGGGGTCAGGTGGGGGCGGGACCTGGGGTGGAGTTGGGGGTTGAGCATCCCCGGGGCCCAGAGGAAGCTGGCGCCTATGTTTCTGGGCCAGATGCTGCCACCCTTATTCACCTGGAGTAGGACAATATTGTGAGTAGCTCAACTGAGGTTTTTCTTATTTTGATTTTATTGGAGGTGGCTGTGGAGTAAGGCACTACTTAAAGCGAAGAAGGGTGGCAGATTCTGGCCCTCTGTTAGGGAGAGGGGGAAAATGTCACAAAATGCTTCAAAAGCTCTTCCTTTATATCCCATCTGACATCACATAAGTGTCACATTATGAAAATACAAACTATGGTAGCCATTTTAGTCTATGATTTTCTTGAATGTCAGAGTAGAATTGCAATAAACCTTACTAGAATATATTTTTAGCTAGTCTAATCAGAGCATTTCTTCACAATACAAAATCCAGCAGTTTAATTAGGGCAGCATCCCTGTAAATTGCAGTAACACTATCAACATTATGCAATGAGTTTGACAGTACTCAAAACTTCAAAAAGATTAATAGCTGTGCATAAAGAAAAATGCATTAAACTTGATAAAAATAGGAGGAAAAATACTGAAATAAAAATAACCCTCAAAATTTAAATAGTGATTAAACTTAGTTCATTCTCATAACTGTGTTATGTTAGAAAAAAATCCTCACTGTCATGGTGTCAAATACAGCACTCTAAAAAGTCCTCAGGGCAGATCCTCAGTTGAGGATCTTCAGTTGGGGCCATGTCTATTTATATGAGCTGAGAATGTGATGCCTAAACTTTCAGGACATGTTTACTCTCACTGCAGACATAAAACAAATAGATACAAATGTGGGCGTGAGTCACATGCATAAATACCATGATTCTGTGTGCAAGTCAGACCATTGCACATGTAAATAGCCAGGCACGTGGGTACATTGTGTGTCCAGTTAAGTGACTGAATCATAGCATCAGCACACACAAATTAGGCATGTCAGTTTTGTGCGGTCAGTGTTGAAAAGCATGTCCTTAACTTTTCAAATTCTCATTTTCAAAATGCATTGTTACTTTAAAAAAAACAACAAAGTGCTTCAAAATTGAAGGAAGCAAGAGGAAAGAAAAGGAATGGAAAAAGAAAATATTCATGCATACTAGTCACTTACTTTGCAGTTTAAGTAAACATGAAATTACTGACGTAGGCAATATTGTGTTCTTTTGACATAGCAAACAAACAGTCTCCTCCTGCTGAAGGACTCGAGACTGCAATGGATATTTATTATATAGGGAGGAAATGATTGGTGCCAAGTATTATGCCTTTTTCTTCCATAGAAATTTGTACCCTATCAGTGCCAATACATATCTAACAGGTGATGGGATGATTTCTATCAAACTGGAAAGCTATTCATGAGGACACATTTTTCCTCCCAGTTGCACTTCTGCATTCCAATATTTGTCGGGTTTTAGAATGTTGTTTCCCCAGTAGTGGCAATTAAAATGTATTATAATTGATATTTATATTATGACAGTACACAGGGAGGATTTTATCTCCATTGTGCTAGGTGTATTACAAACATACAGTGAAAGACAAATCAGTGCCCAGGTGTAAAAGCTTTGTTAACAACTACACAATGATTGATTAAAAACCTTTAAATGATTTTGGGGATGAGGAAAATGTGTGTATTACAGAGTCCATAGTGAGTATAAATACTATATGAAAAGTACAGGTGTGCATAGCACTGAGAGTATTTTGGATATAATTTCTAATACAGAAAATACATGACTTTATCCTCTAAAGGTTTTCCTTCCTCCCTTCTCTGCCTGCAGAGACATCTGGTACAGATACGAAGAAAACAGTGCACTGGGAAACAATGGGGGGGGGGGAGGAGAGATAGATGACCATATTCTTTTTAATTAGCTTTTTCCTTTCTGAACATATATTAACCCTTATGTGCAAAAAACTTATTTACCACCCCGTAAGAGTGTTGCCAACTCTTGTGATTTTATCATTAGTTTCACAGTATTTGATGTTTTCTTACAACCCTGGCTCCTGGAATCCTGTGATTATGCGTGAATCTCACCTTTTTTTCTTAATAAGTTTCTAACTCTCATGGCTGAGAAGGAAAGCTTGAAAGTGTGACAGAAGTACACCCTAAAGACTCAAAACCCAAAATAAAAAATGTTTTTGGCTTAAAATTCATGATATTTTTTTAATCTCATGATTTCTGGAGTCTGACTCATGGCTTTTGAACACTTGAGGTTGGCAATACCACAAACTAAATATGAGGACTGAGTGGTACAGTTGTCTGGAGGATCCTTTCTGTCCCAGTTTCTGGAGACCCCTTATTGCCTGATCTCACTCTGGAACATCCAAAAGAAAGTTATCCACAATTGTGTGTTAGTCTTTAGCAGCCTGACCAATTAATAGGAAGGATGAAAGACTTTAATTGCATCTCTATCTCCACAAAGACAAAGTGCTGAGAACAAAAAGATCAGAGGCCAAAGAAAGGTTTAACACATGATAGTTTAAAGCCCCACATGCAATTATTTAATAGTCTGTCAGCAGTGGTTCGGGAGCCTGGGCTGGCCATAAAACACTTTGGCTAAGATGTTCAAAGCCACCTACAGGTTTTGGACACCCATTCCCTGTTGGGAATTGAGTAGCAGGCATCCAAGACCAACAGGGCTTTGAAAATCTCAGCCTAGGGATCCATCCATGAAAGTTCTAACCTAGCAGAGCATTACCAGTATCCCTGTGAGTGCACCACCCTGGAGCAAGGTGAGGGAAAGCCTCCACCTGCATGGAGTTCCTGCACACTGATGCAATGAAATCATGGATGGAAACACGGATGCTGCAGCTGCACTAGTGTAACACCTCCCAGCTCAGTCCCAGGGCAATCTTATCCATCCTTCAATGACGGTTTTATGCTTTTCCAATCGACCTTCCAGGCCCATTTTTTCCTATTAGTTGCTGTTTCATAAATTGTATTTGTCTGAACTATATGTAATGATAAGTGGGTCAGGGAAGCATTCAGAGTGGAGAGAGTACCCCAGAGTAGCCCCTGTCCTAAGTGACCATGACAAGATTGGGGGTCGAGCCCCACACAAATCCTGGGCCCAGCCTTGTCGGGGTTACAAGAACTCTGTCACACAGGAGATTGGAAAGGGAATCCTGGAGGTCAGGCAGGCCTCTGGGTAAAGGGAGTGGGAGTGAGGACTAAGATCCTTTCGCTAGCCAATTCCACCAGCATACTGTGTAAGCTAGGAAAGTTCCCCACAATAGCGGGACCATTCCCCCGCTTACACATACAAATTGATGGTGAGCGTCAGGCTACTGAAAAGTAGCCAATATGACCTTAAAAATTTGTGAATGATCTCTCCCGCCCCCAGACCAGAATTTGGAGAATGCAGAGATAGCTCAAAGCCTCCATAGCTTCCCCTTTCCCAGGGCCTCTACACAGAATCTCACCCACTGCCTTACAGCACAATTCTGGTAAAAGTTTGCATGCTTTTATCTTCTGTATGCTGATATCTTCCAGCAAGTGAATGACCAGAATTAGAGACAGATGTGAACTGGCAATTGTGTTACACCAGTTTTATGCTGATGTAACCAGTAGACATGTGGAGTTACACCACTGTAAATCTTGACTAATTTAGTGTTGAATGCGGCTCCTTATGTTTGTCTCCTTTTGGCTTAAGAAGAGCTAGACTTTAACCTCAAAACCTAAGAGCTACCATCTTAAATTTACTCTTTCTGAACAAAAGCATTTGCAAGCCATCAGAAAGTCTGTCAAGCAAGGGCTTTTCCCTTTAAAAAAAAACTGCATATAAAAGAGAAAGGCATAAAGGGGGATTAATTTTAAGTTCAGTAAACCTTAATTCAGCAAAGTGGTTTTTCCTCCTTTTTGATGTTTAATAAATGTTGAAGATTGTTGGAGGTGGGGGGTTGGTAATGCAGAAAAAGGGAGACCAAACAGTTGGTGTCAAAACCACAAACTCTAATTACTGTGAATGCTGGGCCAGTAAAGAAAGTAACATCTAGGGAATGTTTAAAACCAACTCCTAAATACTTATCTGATCCTTACAACATAGCAAAGAAGCCAGGGTAGGGGCAGGTCATTGTGGTCCAGTGAAGAACTGGGAAAGGGGATGAATCATCTGGCTATTCCTTGAAAATGTCAAGAAGAGATAAAGAGGCCCTGGCTTTCCATTCAAGAGCTATTTTTATACATTATATACAAGCAAAAAAGAGCACAGGGATAATTTATTTTCCATTTGCAGATCACCTTTACAGTGACTAATTTAGAAAAAATAGTGCATAACACATATGGTTACAATGGTGGTGTCAGTCCATTTCTTAGTGGTCTGACCTCCTCATTACGATGAAACTGTGACAGACATCTCTCTCTCTCTCTCTCTCTCTCTCTCTCTCTCTCTCTCTCTCTCTCTCTCTCTCTCTCTCTCTCTCTCTGGGAAGGAGAGAGGAACCTTGCTATTTTAGTCCCTGTCCCCGACAGACACCATAACCATCTCACTCTCCACAAAACCCTGCCATTCAAATAGATTTGAACTCCATGCAGGCAGATCTTTTTGTAGGATCAGGACCTAAGCTGGTACACACACAATGAAAACATGAATTTCTAACATGTATATGTCTTATTAAAATAATAATAGATAAGTGGATTGGTACAAGGCATTGTACTTTAATTTATCTTAATTTCCCCAGTCCTAGCAACAAGGAGGAAAGCAGATCCTGCTCTAGCTATCTGAGATAAGTAATTATGCTGACTTGTTTTACCATCTGACCTAAGTAAGATAAATGAAAGTGGTAGAACACTGAGTCATCTTAATTGAAAGGCTGTTTGGAAGAAATGACACACATAATAAATTGAGTGGTTTTGCCATGTTTTCCTTAACTCATTAAAAGACTTAATGCACAGGATTTCCTAGCCAGGAACAACAACATTATTTATCTAATGACCATGCTAATGTGACTGGATTAGGATAATGTTTGCTCCATCTGGCCTATTGTAACAAATTCTGCTTTAAATTGCAGCCCTGAAATATTTAGATATCAGATTCTATTTGTATTTATTTATTCTTAGACTTGGAAAGATTTAATTTTTACTGTTTATAAAACTCAACAGACAATATTTGTTTTGTTTTTATCAATGAAAGTTATTGCAGTAGCAGGAAATTGAATAAAGCGAAGACACTAATTATTTACTTTCATTTTATAAACATATAAGTCAGTTTATAACAGGTACAGAAATAAAATGTCATAATATTGTATATGGATTGCCAATTCAAATTGAGTGCACAAATTACAAATGCAATATATAATAACTTTCTCTTTCTGTATCTGTAGATTAGTTTTGGAGAAGTAAATGGAGCAAAAAAAATAGATGAATGCCATCATATAAGCCCAAATCCTACAGACTTACAAATGTGCTTAACTTTATGTGTTGTGAATAGTCACACTGAGTGAAATCCTTGCCCCACTGAAGTCAATGGGAGTTTTGCCATTGACTTCAATGGGATTGTTCATGGTGTGTAAAGTTAATCGTATGTGTAAATCTTTCCAGGATTGGGGCTTTCTTCATTAAAACCTAATCCTTCTAAGACTACTTGTATTGTATTTTACATTTTATTACTCCATTTTTTAATTTTACTGGGCTTCAGTAGGATTTCCCCCAAGAGTGTAAGCAATTTGGAGCAAGGACAGTCTTTTGTCACCTAGCACAATGGGGTCCTGGTCCATCACTAGTGCTCCTAGATGCTAATACAAATAAATATACTCTGCACAAGGGTGAATTTCACTCTAGAAGAGCAATGATGCTGGTACATTGAATATTACTTTCTAAGAGCTGTATCCTGCGTCCCTAAGTGCATGGAAGTACTACTGAAGTTATTAGGAATTCCACAAATGCATCGAAAGCTTGCAGAATTGAACTGCTAAATAAAAAGTTCTACTTTAAAGGTTAAATGTGCCCACTGGCTATAACAACCAGTATTTTGCACTTCCTTGGTGCCTTCCACCGGAGGATCTCAAAATGCTTTAAAACCATGAATGAGTTAAACCTTACCGCACCTCAGGCCTGGTCTACACTAGGACTTTATGTCGAATTTAGCAGCGTTAACTCGATTTTACCCTGCACCCGTCCACATTAGGAAGCAATTTATTTTGACATAAATGGCTCTTTAATTCGATTTCTGTACTCCTCCCCGACGAGGGGAGTAGCGCTAAATTCGACATGGCCATGTCGAATTCGTGGTACTGTGGACGTAATTCGACGCTAATAGCTCCGGGAGCTATCCCACAGTGCACCACTCAGTGGACGCTCAGGACAGCAATCCGTACTCAGATGCTCTGACCTGCCACTCAGGAAAAGCCCCGGGAAAATTTGAATTCCTTTTCCTGTCTGGCCAGTTTGAATCTCATTTCCTGTTTGGACATCGTGGCGAGCTCAGCAGCACTGGCAACGATGCACAGCTCTCCAGCAGAGGTTACCATGCAATCCCAGAATAGAAAGAGGGCTCCAGCATGGAGTGATCGGGAAGTTTTGGATCTGATCGCTGTGTGGGGAGATGAATCCATCCTATCCGAGCTCCGATCCAAAAGACGGAATGCAAAAATTTATGAGAAAATATCCCAGGCTATGACGGAGAGAGGATACAGCCGGGATGCAACCCAGTGCCACGTGAAAATCAAGGAGCTGCGACAGGCGTACCAGAAGACCAAGGAGTCCAACGGACGCTCCGGATCGCGGCCACACACTTGCTGTTTTTACGAGGCACTGCATGCTATGCTCGGTGGTGCTGCCACCACTACCCCACCAGTGTCCGTGGACTCCGACGACGGGGTCTTATCTACGGCCACGTCGTCGGAGGTTTTCGCGGACGGTGAAGATGAGGAAGGAGAGGAGGAGGACGAGGCAGTCGACAGCGCTTTCAATGCTGATTTCCCTGACAGCCAGGATCTATTCATCACCCTGACTGAGATCCCCTACGAACCCTCCCAAGGCAGCATCCCTGAACAGGAATCAGGCGAAGGATCAGCAGGTCAGTGTTTTAAACATTTATTTGGAATACAATAGGCATGGTGTATAAGCACTGTGTTTGTATTGCTTAATTGGCCTTAGGTGCTTCAGCTTTGAGTCGTTTTCCAGTGCAACTACTTGAAAAGTCTGTCAATATGTATGGGGATAGAGGAGAAATCCCCATCGGAGATCTCCGCGAAGCTCTCCTGGAGGTACAGTGAAAGCTTTTGTATCAGGTTCCCAGGGAGAGCGGCCTTATTGTCTCCTCCATGGTAGGATACTTTCCCGCGCCATGCAAGCTGCAGGTACTCTGGTATCATTGCCTTGCATAGCATGGCTGCATACGGCCCCGGGGTTTGCTGGCATTGACGCAGCATGCAGCCTTTCTCTGTCTCCGTAATCCTCATCAGAGTGATATCAGTCATGGTGCCCTGGTTTGAATGAGTGGTTTCTTTAGTATAGTGAATTCTTCCTTTTTCCTTTAAAGAAAGACACCCGGCGGTTTCCATCCACGCGGGCGGGGGGGGGGGGAGGGAGTTGGGAGGCTAACCATTCGAACTTAGTGGTGCGCAGGCAGGGAGAGTTGCCGGGACCGGCCACGCGGAGGGGGGGAAAGGGTACGCGAGCCGTTCAGACAGAGCAGTTTGCAGGCACTTTCAGTTCCCGGGAGCGGCCACGCGGAGGGGGGGGGCAAAGGATTGGCGAGCCGCTGTAGATGAGCGGTTTCGGCAGCAGCAGGAACTGGCCGCCGCCAGGAACAGTGATTGAAACATGGGAGTAGAGCACTGCTGTGAAGTAAGCTCTCAGCAGTCCAAAGGCAACAGCTTACCATGATCTCCAGAGAGCAGATTTCCAGTGTTCAGCAAGGCTTCTGGGATCTGTACACCGGGACCCCAGATACTCAGGATAAAGACATAATATTCGACCTTGTAGTAAATGGACATGTGATAGGTACTGTGCTTGGTCTTATTCACAGGGAAAGAGTATAGGCATTGTTCTGGAAAAAGTATCTTTCTGAGGAATTCACTCCCTTTCTCTCATCCCACAGCTGCGAGTGTCTCCCGCCCTACCCATGGATCACCCTCCCAGAGGCTTGCGCTGATCAGGCGGCGCAAAAAGAGAACCCGGGACGACATGTTCTCAGAATTGATGGTCTGTTCCCGAAAGGAGGCGGCACAGCGGAGAGAGGACGTCTCAAGGTCCGAGCGAGCAGTCAGCGAATGGAAGCAGAGGGCTGAAGCTCGCGAGGACAGGTGGCGGCAGGAAGACCAGCAGGCGACTCAAACGCTGCTGGGACTAATGAGGGAGCAAACTGACACACTCCGGCGCCTGGTAGACGTTCTCCAGGACAGGAGACAGGAGGAAAGAGCACCACTATATGTTATTTCCCGCCGCCCTCCCCCGCCACAAAGTCCAATCCTCCACTCACCCAAAGTCACTAGAACGAGGGGAGGCAGGGGCCGTGGAAATAATCACTCCACCCCTGCAGACTGCTCCAGTAGCAGAAGGCTCTCATTTCCAAAACTGTAGGTGGGTCCTTTCCCTCCCTCCAACCGCACCCCACAACAGTTCCCTGCCCAGGTATCATCTAAAAAATATGCTCCCCTTAATAAAAATGTTTGTTTTGCACAGTGCTGTTTCCCTGACTTTCTTTCACAGGACGGTTTGGTTTTGGGGGAGTGGGTAAGGGGGGTTGTTATTAGCGACGACAGGTGCCAGAACCAGGGTACAGACAGGGGGAAAGGATCAACATAAAGTCACTCTCACATTGCATGCACTGGGCACACTTGTCATTCTGGGAGGGGGTTGTCTTGTTCTCTATGGGGGGGGGCCTGTGACTTTCTGGTGGGGGAGGGTGGCAGCAGATCTTTTGCGGCCGGCGATAGCCTGCATGACAGATCCATGCAGCAGGGGATCTGTGGCCGCAATCCATGGCCAAAAAGTCACAAAGGCCCCACCACACACAGTTGCGAATAGGAGGGGTTGATGGCTCACTTGAAACAAGCAGTCCAGCACTTCGGACTGCTCTGGGAGCAGGAGCATGTCATTCCCCGAGTTTGGAAGCGTACTTTCCAACACTCCACCCGCTCCCCAACCGTGGTATGCGTCCCAGGTTAAACCCTTAACCGAGAAATTAGTAATAGAGACGGTTTTAATAAACAATGTTTCCTTTATTATACTTTTAAAGCGTTGAGTGAAGGGGGGGGGAAGGGGGTTGGTAATTGGAGAGGATAGGCAACAGAAACTGGGTAAAGAAACGGGGGCAGGTTCAGCTTCTGTTTAAACAAGCGTAACAGTCACTGGTTACCCCGCTCGCTCTGGAAGCTAGCTTTCAAAGCTTCCCGGATGCGCAGCGCGTCCCGCTGTGATCTTCTAATCGCCCTGGTGTCCGGTTGTGCGTAATCAGCAGCCAGGCGATTTGCCTCAACCTCCCACCCTGCCATAAACGTCTCCCCCTTGCTCTCACAGAGATTGTGGAGCACACAGCACGCTGCAATCACAATGGGGTATTTGTTTGGCTGAGATCGGAGCGAGTAAGTAAGCTTCTCCAACGACCTTTCAGACGGCCAAAGGCACACTCCACCACCATTCTGCACTTGCTCAGCCGGTAGTTGAAGAGCTCCTTTTCAGTGTCCAGGGCTCCCGTGTATGGCTTCATGAGCCAGGGCATTAGTGGGTAGGCTGGGTCCCCAAGGATCACTATAGGCATCTCCACATCCCCAACAGTTATTTTGTGGTCCGGGAAATAAACACCCTCTTGCAGCCGTCTAAACAGACCAGAGTTTTTGAAAACACGAGCATCATGAACCTTGCCCGGCCATCCGACATTGATGTTGGTAAAACGTCCTTTGTGGTCCACTAGTGCTTGCAGCACCATAGAAAAATAGCCCTTTCGGTTAATGTACTGGCTGCCCTCGTGGTCCGGTCCCAGGATAGGGATGTGTGTCCCATCAATAGCCCCACCGCAGTTTGGGAATCCCATAGCGGAAAAGCCATCTATGATCACCTGCACGTCTCCAAGGGTCACTACCTTTGAGAGCAGCAGGTCAACGATTGCATGGGCTACCTGCATCACAGCAACCCCCACGGTAGACTTGCCCACTCCAAATTTATTCGCGACTGTCAGGAGTTGCAAGCTTCCACAGGGCTATGGCCACTCGCTTCTGGATAGTCAGGGCTGCTCGCATCCGGGTGTCCTGGCGCTTCAGGGCAGGGGACAGCAAGTCACAAAGTTCCAGGAAAGTGCCCTTACGCATCCGAAAGTTTCGCAGCCACTGGGATTCATCCCAGACCTGCAGCACTATGCAGTCCCACCAGTCAGTGCTTGTTTCCCTTGCCCAGAATCGCCGTTCCACAGGATCAACGTGCCCCATTGCCACCATGATTTCTACGGGCCGGGGTCCCGTGCTTTGCGAGAGGTCTGTGCCCCTCTCAGAGTTCATGTCCTCCCGGAGCTTCCGTTGCCTCCTCGCCCGATTTCTCTGCATCTGCCTCTGGAAAAGATGGGCGATAAGGCGCGAGGTGTTGACAACGGACAGAACAGCAGCGATAATCGCGGAGGGCTCCATGCTCGCTGTCCTGTGGCGTCTGAGCTGTCAATCACCGGAAAAGGGCGCGAATTAATTGCCCGCCGGCGCTTTCACGTAGGGAGGGCGGGAGTGTGGGTCGAGTGACGACATTTACCTATAACCACCCTCGACACATTTTTGGCCCCAGAAGGCACTGGGGGCTACACCCAGAATTCCAGTGGGCAGCGGGGACTGCGGGAACTGTGGGATAGCTACCCACAGTGCACCACTTGCAATGTCGACGCTTGCCCCGTTACTGTGCACTCACAAATTCGAATTAATGTCCTTGCTGTGGATTCGCACGATCGACTTTGCAATATCGGTTTCACAAGTTCGGTTTAAGAAAAATCGAACTAGTCTCGTAGTGTAGACATACCCTCAGAGAGGTAAGTATTATTATCCTCATTTTACAGAGACACAGGAAGCTTAAGTGACTTACTCAAGAAAGTCTGTGGAGGAGCCAGAAATGAAAACCAGATCTCCTTGCTTCCAATCTTGTCTCTAACCAAGAAGTTTGGCCTCTCACATTTTCAAAGAACCTACAGAAGTTATGCAGCCACTTCCCAGAAGTCCCAGTCTTAATCTCAAACCCTAACTAATGCAAGTGGTCTCATTGACTTCAATAATTTGAATAAGAGAGTTGTCAAGACTGGGCCAAAAAATATAGTTTTCCTGAGGACAGAACTATGCAGGGATGAAATCTTCAAAGTTCATAGACTGACATTTTCCAAATACTTTTAATAATAGTGCATTGGATAATTTCAAAATATTGGAGCAAAATAAAAGTATCTATATGACATTTCTAAATGGGATCAATAGCTAATGCTTTACAGACAGTGGTCCAAACAATGTTGATAGGAAAAACACCACATTACTGAAACAGGTTTGTAGCAACTACTTTTCTACAACCTCATATATTCAGTTTGGAGTATTACCATGTTTTATTAAGGTAATTCCTTGATAAAGATTAACAACCACGAAACCGATGGACAGACTCCATTTTACTACAGTGGGCTTTGGATCAGGCCTTAAATGCCAGTAACTCTGGACTTAATATTGAACAGGTACAGAACAAAGATAACAGGCTCTGGAAAAGCACTGCTTTCCTCTGACTAGCTGTATAAATTGCAAGAATTCATAACACAGGATGTGCAAAGAACACTTCGAAACATATACAGCCTGATTCTCATCTCACTTCCAGTAAATCAGGAGCAACACCATAGAAATCAGTGGGGTTGCAGTGGTGTAAATTAGATCAGAATCAGGCCTTATTGTTTTATAAACACCCATTAGAATTCCACAGGGACCCATGACCTTTCAATGCTATATGTAGTTGCTTCTAATCAGGAGATTAAATGTCTTAAAGTAACTAAGTAACAGTACAAGAAAACTTTATAGAAAGATGCAATATCATCATAAAATGACATTATACAATTGCTACACTTTTTTAATGAATTGTGTAAACTGTTGTGTAACTGCTGTATATTGTTACAAAACTGGATTTTTTTTAAAGTTTCTTAATAAAACACAGGAAATGATCTAACAATAGAACAATTTGCAAGATTATTACAATCCAAGCTAATTAAAGACTCAGTTTAAGTCTGACCTCCAATCTCCGAGTGTCTCCCTAGATAAGATACTTGTTTAATTAGATGTATTGCACCTTGCTAATATAGGTCAGTTTTAACTGTACATTTATTTGCTTATTTATTAGTATTCTTCACTACCTTAACATTCTTTGGACCAAATCCTCTCAATCCATGCAAAGTTCAGCTAATGGGGAGTTCCACCGGGATTGATTGACTCTTGCCTTAGCTGCCTTGGAGTGCTCATGCTGACACTTCACAGCAGACATTATACCCATTGGCAGGGGCTGAGGCCACTGAACATCCCAACACAGGTAGTTTTGGCCAGTGAATCTGCCAGACCACTGACCATGCATCTGTACCCAAACAAACAAACAAACAAACATTCTAAGACAGATAGTGCCCCATTACTTTCTCCCCACACATAAAAACGTTTTAAAAAATGTTTTAAAAGAAGGGCCAAAACTATTTGGAAAAAAAAAAAATCACATGAGTTTCCATGTGCAGAGTTTTGGAGGTCTCATGCAGGCAGGGGAGCTCATCCGTATTTACCTTCCCATTTTGTGGACAGGAGGCTAGATATCTCAGAGCACCATGGAAGCTTAGAATGTCCATGCAGGTGGCCAAACTTCACCTTCTCCCTCTCCTCTAGCAGCATAGCTCCACCTCATCTGGCCCCTTCCATTTCTATCCTTACTTCCCCAAAGGTTTAGCATTAAGTCCTGTAGATATTTGCTGGGGCATAATTAAATGTAGCATGGATCTCCCCCAACCATGGCCCTTCATTGCTCAATGATGCCCACTAAACAAGAGCCCAAATTTGTAGCATTTGTCCAGAGAAGTTTCAGCAGAACCAGAGGGAAAGGCGGGATGGCACTGTTTAAATTCAGCTCCTCTCCCTCATTTTGCTAACATTTGAGCAAGTTTTCCAAACTTTTCATCCCTTCTTATCTCCACTGCTTGCATCCGAAGAAGTGGGTATTCACCCACGAAAGCTTATGCTTCAATACCTCTGTTAGTCTATAAGGTGCCACAGGACCCTTTGTCGCTCCTTCTTATCTGAGTGACTGATAGAGATGGCAAATAATTAAAGCTCTTAAATTTAGTGTTCAGATTGGGAATTTCCTGTTATACAGCATGTGCTCCACATTGGTTCTGTAGTAACTACCCTGGGAAATAGATTCAGCCTCCTCCTCCTTTTAATTAACACTATTTTATCAAGGACATGTTGATAAGTAATAGACCTTACATTTCACCCCTGCACTGTCAGATATAGTAGTCTTGATTCCCCACTCTCTTTCATGCACTAGGTTAATTGACTGACTTCAGTAGAATTACTCCCAATTTCCAACAGTGTAAATGAAAAGACAATCAGTCTCAGTGAGTTTACAATGCTCAGCCTTTTACCAGCCTAGGAAGGAACTGAAGATTTAGGACCAAATTTTGTTTGCTTTGCTCCTATGAACAGTCTTATTGATAAGTAGGACCAGCAGTATTTGGTCCATAGTCCAGTATCATCTTGGATCTCCATCTTTGCTTCCTACATGGCTCCCCTATCTGCTTCTTTGTTCCGCTGCATGCCTAAAAGTGTACCTGTTGGTTCATTTCCAAAGAAGCTAACAAGGCACACTTAGTTTAGGTGAATAACCCAGAGCAAGTATGCGAGTTACCATCACCACAACAGGTTGTAAGAATATAAAAAAGATTCTGTAGAAAGTGAGCAAATTATCTCAGTTTTTTCAGAACCTTCAATTAGCCCGGTTTGTTACAACAGCATTAGTCATCCTGGCCCAAATCCTCAGAAGGTATTTAGGCACCTAACTTCCAGTGAAATCAATGGGAATTAGGTGCCTAATCACCTTTGAGTATTTGGCCCGTCCCTAGATGACTTCAACTTCTTATTGTTTACATTTCCTTTCTTAAAAAAAAAAAAAGATTCTGAACGTGGGAGAAGGCATCATCTCAGACCCTAGGGACTACCTGAATTTACTATACTCATGAACCCTTTGTGAAGTAAAGCTTTACTTTTATTGCCACCCCATCTCAGACCAAATAGGTGGTGTAAGGCAGAAGCAAGTGGGAAAACAAAAGCTGTGCAGAGAGGTTTATGCTCCTTCTTCCAGACTCCCTCAGATCAAGTATATGCGCTGCTTAAACATTCACAAATCCATTGGCCCCAAATGTCCTCCTGATCTGGGAAGCAAAATACATAATTCTGATATCAAGGTCCATGTTTCCTGAAATGATCAGCT
Source organism: Chelydra serpentina (assembly GCA_037349315.1). NCBI lineage: Eukaryota > Metazoa > Chordata > Testudines > Chelydridae > Chelydra > Chelydra serpentina. Next base: position 113,559,852 of record JBAIAC010000004.1, read on the forward strand.
GCCACTAAATGCAACAAAAAAATCAGGTTCGGGGAAACTTTAAATAGTCAGTTTGTGACCTAGGCCCAATCCAACTCCTGTTAAAGTCAAAATGACTTCAGTGCAAATTGGATTGGACCCTGTCCCCTAGTGAAAGGAATTTGGAATTGATCCTGACCAATAGGAAATCTTGGCAAGTGATCATAACAAGTGACGCCATTGTCTTCATCAGGGTATCAAAGTCCATGACAGGAGCTGGCTCCTACAGCCTGAAGATAGAAGAGCCCGTAGGAAGCAAGCAGCTCCCAACCAAGATACATACATTTGCACTAACTGCCAAAGATCATGCAAATCTCGGATTGGCCTATTCAGTCACATGAGACAATGCAAACCATCTACATCATAGACTGCAATTTCCATCATCTCTCGTAGACAAAAGGATGCCAACATAGGTTTAAAAACAGAGCTGGAAAAATGAAAGCACTGCTGAAACTGAACCTAGTGTAAGATGCAATATTATTGTAGCTGTGTTGGTCCCAGGATAGGAGAGAAAGAGATTGAGAAGATAGGTGAGGTAATGTCTTTTATTGGACGAACTTCAGTCTCTCTCACCAACAGAATAAAAACAGATTACCCACTCAACTTGTCTCTCTAGCGCAAGACTCTTTTTCAGCTTATGAAAATATACAAGTTCACCTAGCGTAACACTGTTGTAGCTAGAGTAAGTCAACTTTGGCCCCTTACTTGTGCACTGGTTTATACAATTCTCTTTTGTCATGTCAGAGTTATTTCATACAACTGAAACAGGAATAGCAACATTTCATAACACGCAGAAGCGTGTCATTGAATTTCTAAGACAGACAGACTTAAAGAACTAAATAAAGTATTTTCCCACAGACCTATTTTGTGAATTTATTAAACCAAAATATATATATATATTCTTCTGTGTTCCATAAACAGCCTCATTATACAAATTCCATAAAATGCCTTCATACCTGCCTCTAAACCAGTTCAAATTACTATACATACATATTAATATTTATAACTGAGTGGGCTTGAAAGCAACACTGGCATCAAAAAATTGCTGAGCTATACGAGCTGGCTGATGAGGACGCCTCATTCAGTGGACTGGCTTTAATCCCAGCTACCTTTGTCTTCTGATTAGAAGACTACTGCCTCCAATAGCCATTTTGCCAAATTGCCCATGACCTGTTCTTCTACAACAGCCTTAGAAACTCTTATGGATTGCAAGGCCACAGTTGTACAGTAAGGAAAACTGTGACAGATCTAAAATAAGGCTCAAGACGGCATGGGAGGCCAGGAGCTTATTTGGGTGAGCATTCCTCTCATCTGTGAGTGTTGCAATTCCCTATGACGCAGGGACTTTTTTGGCATCCCACAACAGGTTGACCTTTTCCCTGACTAGGGGAGTCATTGTCCACAGCTTCCGACAGACTACAGTTACTGAGTGCTCAGTAGGACTTAGTGTTCTATGGCTCTCAATTTTCATATCTATTCATAAACTATCTTTATTCAAACTTTCCTGAAATGCAATGCGTGCATTAGCTTAATTTATACTCCCAAACAACTGTAAACGGTTGTTACAATCTCTGGGAGTAATGAGAAATCAGCAGCAGACAGATACTCTTTGAAGGCCTGATCCAAAGTCTATGATGTCATTGAAACCTCAGTGGGCTTTGGTTCAGCCCTTAAAGCCAGTCAGAACTTCCCATAAAAGTTTGTCATTTTACTGCACAACATAGAAAATCTAATGACAACATTAAATCCAGAGAAAAGAACACATGGTCCAACAAACATTTGACTTTAGCTGCCTTACTTCACAGGTTAATTGGGAACCGCACCTCCACTTCAGAGTTTCTGTCTTATAGGTGATCCTCCAAAGGAAGAATGCTGAGCTGTAGCTGGTCTTTTAAAAACCTGTATATGAAGAAAATTAAGAAAACATTTTCAACAAGCAGCACTTCAGTTCTCCATCTTTTTCCTCTTCCAAAGCTTTTCTACCCAGTTTTTACACTGTATTAAAATATGCATACAGGACAGTTGATAGTATGTTTTTATCTTGCTATTCATTACTGCTGTTTGCGAAAGAGCAGCAACAAAAGAGAAAGTTCTTGTTTTATATTTTTGTTACGCTGAATCAGTTAGTTCTTGAATCCTCTAGGAACGGCACATTTCAGGAAGTCTGAACAGGAAACTATGAGCTGGGCATATTGCCAAGGAGTGTCAGAAAGATGCCAGAAAGTTGCAAAACACAAGCTTTAGTCAACTCACATTAACCACTAAATGGCTCTCTTTTTAACCATTCCCTTCACTCAAAAATTCTGTGAAAAGCCGCTGTACTGAATGGCAGCATCAATTTCAGTAACAAAACCCATGGTGCTGTTTTTATTGTTCTACACTATAAACCTCTTCATTTTCTCACCTGTCACACCATCTCCTTTGGTGTCTTTACATGAATGTACACACACAAGTCTGATCTTATACACACGAGTACTTCAAATAGAGTTACTCCAAATGTACACAGGGGTAAGTGAGATTAAAAATCAGACCCAAATGTGTAAACATTCTGTATAGCACATCATGAGTTCATAAAGATGAAAGCTTTTAGAAAGTTGGCTACTGCCAGATTTTGCTGTCAGAATGCTAGGTCAGAGATGTCAATGGTCTGATCTAATATGGCAGATCCTAGTATGCTCCTATACAGATCAGGCCATAACTACAGGTGATTATTTAATATCATTTGATATTTATGATCAAAATTATTCCCAGCACCAGTGGGGCGAGGATACAAGGTATCTTTCCCTTACATGCAGGAGCTGAACACAATGCCAGTGCTTCCATCCAGAGAGACCAAAGGCAGATCAGGGCTGCTAGGCAATAGCTTTCCCAAGGGCACAGGGGTTCAGCTGGAGTATATCCCCCACCATGTTCTTCACATTGGCAACAAAAATGGCTAGGCACACAGGGGGATTGGGCACTGCAACCCATCAGAGTTGGCATAGTGACTGTTCCCCTTGCCCACCCTGGAGCTACTGATGGCATCCTGCCCATTTTGGGCTATTTTCCATGTGAGGCAATCTGATGCATTTCCTGAATGCACATGTTCATATGGGTTGTGAAAATGTAGCCATTTAGGTCTGTTTTATTATTACAGTCCTAAGGGATTGCATGATCCCAACTGATTGGCGGTAAGCCACCCATTTCCAAGATCTACTTAAACACAAACATGAACTGAACTAGTAGAATTAGTCGAGTGCCCTGTAGAGTTTTGAACAAAAAAATCTCTAGAGCTTGCCAGAAAACAAGAATTCTGTATTGTGAAAAATTGAGGTTTTGACATGTTTTTTTCCTACTACTGAACAAAACCAAGATTTGAAATTGTTTGCAAAAATCCAGAAAAGTGATAGACAATAGCCCAGTAGTTACGGCGAGTGGGCAACCCAAATTCAAGTCTGCACTCTGCCAGAGTCCAACCTATAGACTCAGTCTCTCACTCTCGCCTGTTGTGCCTCTTCCTATCAATAATTGTATATTCATTGGGGCAGAGCAAGACTGACTGGATAGCCCAGTGGTTAAGGCACTCATCTGGGATGCAGCAGACCTACGTGGCTATTCTGTGGGCATACACATCCATCTTGGATCTGAGAAATATTTGCATTGAAAACAATAGGTTTCCATGAAGAGTTTTGATTTAGAAGAAGAAAAAAAATCAAAATTTGCCATCAAAAAAGGTTTCATCAGAAGATTCCCAACCAACTCTACAAAAGTCTACATTGTTAAGGGAAATTTGCCGGCCAATATTGTCAAACCATCTAGCTGGATAATTTCCTTTTTTCAAGACAACTGCAGTCAGAGCTGTTTACATTTGAGCCTGAGAGTAGCAACAGTTTGCCAATAGCATTTTAATAACCAATATAAAGTTATTTCAAAACCATGTATAGTACAAATCTCTCATTACACTAAATGTGAACTCACTTCAGCCTTGCCGTGCCTATAAAAATACATAAGACTTTAAACTTTATTTTAAACAAAATGTATTTCAGTTGATAGAGCCATATAAAGACAGAGGTACATGTATGTTTAAAGATGAATGAAGCTGGTACAAGACAAAAACTGCTGGAAAGACTTCATTGCCCGGTCATCTCTGCTGAACAGACAGAGGAGAATCAGAGTGAGAGAGATGTGTTTCTATGTTAAGGCTTCACCCACTGCTTACTGAGGCTAATAATCAGGCCCTAATGCAGCCATGAGCTCTCTCTGCAGCCAGGGATAGAACTGGTCCTGGAATCCTGTCAACAGTGGCCAAGGGCGAGCTGCAGCAGTCCGGGGCTGTCTGAAAACACACTTATCTTTTTTTGACCCTAAAAATAAAAAACCCAATAAAAACCACAAAATGAAAAGATTGGCTTTTTGATTTCCCTCAGATAACTGTGGAGTAAATATGTTCAGGAATATGGGTGGGAGAAAAGCTATTAATTCTGAAAGTTAGCCTAGGAAAAACAAGACCTTTTAACACTTAAACGCAAAAGATTTTTAATGCTAGAAACAATCATAAGACTCCCACTTAAGCCCTGTTTGGAGGGCCTTGTGCTGACTTCACACAGGAGTGAATTTCACCCCAGTGAAGCAAATAGGACATTTTGTGTGATAAAGGGGAATATACCCTTCTGTCATGGGGTACACTCACCCCTAGGGGTGCCTTCTTCTGGCCACTCTGGGGATTAGCTCCGCTCATGTCTCATGCCCTCTTCTATCACTCATTCATGCACCTTGCCGCATCTCTCTCTCTCTCTGCAACTCATGATGCTCTCTCTGTAATTTGGCCCTCCAGCCAGGTCACTATAGTCCTCCTCTTCCAGGGTACCAAAGTCCCACTGGATTACTGTCCTAGACAGTCTTCTGCTCCACTGCCTGGTCTGTGCCACCTCCCCAGTGGTCGGTAGGGAAACCAGAGCCCACCTGCTATTCCAGGTTCCATCCCAGGGACCCTACAACCAGCAGCCAACATCTGCACTATCCCAAACCTTCCTACTGTTTCACTGGGCTGCTCCTACTTCACCTCTGTCAGGCTTTTTCTGCAGTCTTCTCTGGGTTGGCCCTTTCCTCAGGGCCAGGGCCAGGCCCTCAGGGCTTCTATTCTCCCCATTTTCCTCCTTTCCCTCTCTAAGGCTAGAGAGAGCGACTGCAGCTCCATTCTACTTCCAGCTTCCTGGCTTTATCATAGCCCAGCCAGTTCCTTCTCAGCTGGGCTCAATTCCTAATCAGGGGTTGTTTATCTAGCCTAATTCCCCTCAGGTGCAGCCTATCAAGTTAACTGGCCCCCCTTCTCAGCCTCATTAACCCTTTCAAGGCTGGTGTGGGGTGAACACCCATCATACCTTCCAAATCTTTCCTTCTTTTTATTAACTAAAGCCTTGAAGTGGTGGAAACTTCATTATTTCCTTTATTATTCTGAGTCCAGGTAATAAAGCTTTGGAAGGTGCCAAAACCACATCATTTGAGGATAATTTGAGTGAAAGCTTGCCTCTCTCTATTTTTATGCAAACACCATATGCAAATTCACATATTATCCACAATGTAAGGCTTTCAGGGGAGGTGTACAGGGTGAAATCCTTGCTCCACTGAAATCAATGTACAGCCAATAAAGTGACTAAGCCATCAGGATTTCATGTAAATATTATTGTGTATGCCCATTTTTCATTCCAATGACTGACAGACACAATAGAACTGACTTGGTTCCTGGTAGCTACTCAAACAAGCCTTTAAACCTCTCCTATGCAGGAAGTGTTTAGCCAAGAAAAAGAACATTCTCTCTTATCTCCTCCTGATTTTTCATTCTTTTTTTCTTCATCCTTCTCCTATATTATAAGTAATGGGAAGTAAATGAAGATAAAGTGAGGTACCTTAATTGGGGCAGTGGGTAGAGGTGCAGGAGGGAGCGTGGGGGTCCAGCTCTGGGAGGGAATTAGGGTGCTGGCTCTGGACTGGGGCAGGGGGTTGGGTGGGGGAGAGGGGGGCGGGGTGGCACAGCTCCTAAAGTGACTGGCACACACACCCCTCTGGCAGTGGCTCCTAGGCGAGGGGGGGGAAGGGGGTCTCTGTGCTCTGCTGCCCGCAGGCACCGCCCCGCAGCTCCCATTGGCCGCAGTTCTATGCCAATGGAAGCTGCGGAGTCGGTGTTCGAGCAGCACGCTGAGACACCCCCCCCCCCCCCCCCCGGGGCCACAGGGACATGCCAGCCACTTCTGAGAGCCCTGCTGCGCCACCGGATGGGACTTAGGGGCAGGTTGTCAAATGAGATTTGTCCTGCATTTTAGGGGCCCCATTGTTGGGGGCCCCGGGCCACCACATGGTTTGTTTCATGGTAAATCCACTCCTGAGCTGACCCACAAGGACTCAATTTTCTTCATTTAAACCCTTCCATTTCTTCTGTGATGCACACAAGAAATTAAGCTATCTACTTCGCTGTTGAACTGATAACTCTCATGACTGAGCTGTTCATCACTATGGAGGGAGGGGTGATAGGACACCAGTAGTGGGGGGGGGGGGGGTTTGCTGTGAAGAGAAGACAAGAGAGTTGAATGATGGAGAGAACAGGGGAGAGTCTTAAAAATAGAAACAAGCAAATGTCTGACTAATAAGACCCATACCTCTCATCATCCTCATTGCTCTGCTTATGTGTCACAATCCTTTCCCCCCAGCCTCTCTCTGTGTGGCTTTTTAAAATATTTATCCCAAAGAGCACAGAGTCTGGGTTTTTGTGTTTGGAAAGTGCATAGCACAGCTTGGGGCACTACTGCAATCTAAATATTAAATACAGATCTACTCACGATGCTATGGAAATGGTCATCCCCCATCTCAGCGCCCTCCCTAGTTATGCAGCCGGAATCCTGAGGGCTGCTGGGAAGTCATTGGAAAGAAGCACAATGCCTTAGAGATTAGCACATTTTGGCCATGGATAATTAGTGGAATAGGTAGCTGTCATAAGGCTGCTCCTCCTAGAGTGCCCTGCAGCAAGCCAGGTTCACCTACTTCAGTTTCCCCCTTCAAAGTCCCCAGTAACTTCACATGAGCTTTCTTGACTCAGTAATACTCTTCCCTGGGGACAGTTATCATCAAAACATAGCCCAAACCAGTCCATAACAAAAATCCCCAGCAAAGTCCCTATATCACACCAGCTTACATTGTCCTTAAAGACCCATGACATGATGCCCCACATGCCACATTCTGGGGTCTTCCACCACCCCTAGCTCTAACAATCCTCTTCAGTCCCTCTACCAAGACAGCCACCCCAGCCTTTCCAACTGGAGTGCAACCCTGCTCTTCCTGGTGGGAACCCCCACAGCATCTTGGCTTGGAGACCATCTTCACCATTGTACTCTAAGACAACCCTGACTCCCTGGGTCTCTCTTGTAGCACCCAGGTGCCCTCTTTTAAGCTTAAGTGGGTCAGCTGATAAGGCACAGGTGCAATGACCCGGCTCCCTCTTAAAGGGCCAGTGTCATCCTGTGACTGTGGTGAATTGTAATTTGCTTGCACTTCACAGGAATAGATACAAGCAGTCTGAGATGAGAAATCAGAGCTCAGTTCACATTTGGGGCCAACAATCCTTACTCATGCAGAATTCCCACTGTATTCAATGAGAGTAGGAATGGCAGGATCGAGATTTTGAAAGTTAATGTTATTGTCTGCACGACACAGGGGCTAAACAATATACGATGCTCCACAGAAGTAACTATATACTGACTTTTTAAGACTATGTAGCTAATATATTGGTTCTCCAGCACCACTGAGCTGAAGCTGCACTTCATGCTCTGTCATGTTTCAATTTTCTAAGGCACCGGTTGATGCAAACTCTGATCTTCCTCCAGGATGTCATTTCACTAATGGCAACGCTGTCCAGTACAAAGTGGTTAGAAGCTACCCCATGTCCTAACCTCCTATGCGCTTCAAACATAGTTGCTGACAGGAAGCCTTTTACACCAAGCCCAAGATTTGTAAAGCTGTTAGTAATGGGGAAACTCACCAAGACATTGACATATCCTTTCAGGTAGTTCTGCTGTATGATAATTTATGACATCTTGCTGCCAAGGTACTGTAATTGCATGCAATATACCCACAGTAGCACCACACCTTGAGTTTCTTTAAACATTTTGAGGGTTGTAGACCTGGCACCTAAGTGTTCTGTGAATCAGCTGCAGGCATAAACAAGCACTTTATCTAATGGGGAAGGGAAAAACAACCTTTAGCATGTTTTTCTTCTCTCGTTTTAAATGGAATGATTATGGAAAAATCCCTGCACCCTTCTAAAAATAAGTTACTTCTCATGGCTGTCATCATCAGAAGGCTAAATCTGTTGGCTGTGACATTATAATCATGAATAATATATAGTCATGAATGATCTCTGGAATATTTTTTTCAGAAGCAACCTTTAATGGGCACCCATGTCCTTATGTAGGCAAATAGTTCTTAGTGCATTTTATAGCACCCCCCAATCAGGAACTTGGGTTTGTAATTGCAATAAAATATAAGTGCACCTAATCGAGGCCACTATTATTTGCAGGTATAAAATTATCAGAGCCAAATCAAAAGCCAAGTTCAGCATAAGAAAATCCTCAAACAACTTTTGGAACATTATAATCAATAGGGTTGTGAACATCAAACACTAATGTGAACCATTTGCTGACTTACTTCTGACGTCCAATTCCCAGCTGCCAAAATAGCCATTGCGTAAGTCACTTGAAAACAAACATTGAGGGCAAATAACATTTGAAATGTCTTCTTGGTAAAAGCAAATAACTTCTGGGAATTTACAGAAGATAAAACAGACAGAAACTTAGGGCAAAAATACAAAAAGGAAAGTTTCTATCATTTTTTTCCAATGTGATGTCTAACAGCTTTATTATGTAACCATACTATTATTTTACCTGTGAACCTTCAAAGAGAATTATATATAAAGAGAGAGAGAGAGAGAGAGAGAGAGAGAGAGAAAGTGTGTGTGTTTTGGTCTGGTTAAAATCTTTAGCAGTCCATGAATAAATACAAGAAAAGATCTCTAGCTTCTGATTACTTTACTTGAGTTTACTCTCATAGTTACGATGACCTCACTAGAACTACAGGTTTGTGTGTGCCCTAATAGCCTGGGACAAAAAACTATATAGGGGCTTCAAACTTCATGGATGTAAGTGTTAATTTTACATGCACATAACACCACTCATTCTGAAGGATCCCAAAATACTTTTCAGATGGCATAGAGTGTCAGGATCATTCATCCAACAATGAAATGCAGCCAGCCATTCTGAACCACTAATAGTACACAATAAGTCAAGAATAACTTCCTACCTAAAGCTAAAGGGAAAGTTCAGGTTGCCAGAATGTACTTCAAGACTTCACTACAGATTAAAGAAAAATTTAAATGTCAAAAAAGAAGTCTCAGTTGTCGATACAAGGTGTTGGTGCTTTAGCAAAGAATCCAACCCCTCCCTCAATAAGATCAAGAAAAAAAAAAGAGATGAACTCTTCATAGATTTACAAAAACTCTGATAAAGAGGTTCCAAAACTATGGAAATGCCAAGGTTAAATAGCTGCATTGGTGTACTGCAGCCTGGAGAAAAGGGATGGTGCATAAACTCCCCTATACTGGGAGTAAAGAACAAAAATCTCCTTAATTACATTATTATGTACATAATTATGTAATTAATAATGACATTAACTAATCAAATGACAACCAATGATTCTACAATGTGAATAAGAAAAACAAGAAACATTGTCCGAGAATAAATTCAGTGTCAGGACACACAGAATATTGGGCTACATTGTTTCTTACAAGTCTAATTTACAAAATTTCTATTCTAGCCTATTCCATGCAGGTTCTTATACGATGCTTATCCTCGTAGGGTCTGATTGCCTTCCAGTAGTGCATTAAGCAATGTGACTAACATCTGTCACATCTCTGTTTCTCTCATTCTTCTCCCAGGAGGAGAAGCATGTGCAGTGGTGTGCATTATTTTGTATACTAAACACAAACAAAACCCTACCAGAGTGCTATGTATTTATTCTGGAAAAAGGAAGGTTAAAGAAACGGGCCTTGCACTTGGAGAGGAAGGTGGTGAGGTTTGGGATGGTCCATAGTTCCCGGGGGATTTCATTCCATATGCTCAGACTGGCCGCTGAGAAAGTACTGTTTCCTGTTCAGACAAGCTTTACCCTTATTGTTGAGAGTTTCATTATGCCTGAGGAGTGGAGCTGTTGACCACAGTCTGCATCCTGGAGCTTTAGGTGATCTTTTAGATACACTGGACCCAGGCTGGAGAGCGTTTTGAAGATAAAGGCTGAGACTTTGAACTTGATTCAAAATTCTATGGGAAGCCAGTGTGGAGAGCAGAGGACAGGTCTGATATGCTCACAGCGGCCTGTGTTGCTGAGAAGGTATGCTGCAGCATTCTGTACTAGTTCAAGTTTCCTAAATACAGTAGGTTTCATATGCAGGAATGTATGTAGTCCAGCTGAGAGGTGACATAAGTATGAATAAGTGAAGCAAGGTCATCATCTGGCAGGATCATCTATCTAGGCAACCAGATGTGGTAGAAAGCATTACTTGCAGAACATGTGGAACATATTACTCCAAGTGACACATATTTGTGAACAGGAAAACAATTGCTTGCTTGGACCTAGAATCCAGGATGTGACGGAGTGTTTGCCGAAACTGATCAAGACCTCGGACCGCTACCCCTTCCTACTTCTCCACGTGGGCACCAATGATACTGCCAAGAATGACCTTGAGCGGATCACTGCAGACTACATGGTTCTGGGAAGAAGGCTAAAGGAGTTTGATGCGCAAGTCGTGTTCTCGTCCATCCTCCCTGTTGAAGGAAAAGGCCCAAGTAGGGACCGTCAAATTGTGGAGGTGAATGCATGGTTCCGTAGGTGGTGTCAGAGAGAGGGCTTTGGATTTTTTGACCATGGGATGTTGTTCCGGGAAGAAGGATTGCAAGGAAGAGATGGGATCCACCTAACAAAGAGAGGGAAGAGCATCTTCGCAGGCAAGCTTGCTAACCTACCAAGGAGGGCTTTAAACTAGGTTTGCCAGGGGATGGTGACCAAAGCCCAGAGGTAAGTGGAGGAGTGGGATACTGGGAGGAAACACAAGGAGGAGGGTACAAGATGGGAAACCTCCTGATTCATACTGAGAAAGTAGGGTAATTGGCTAGTTTTCTTAGGTGCATGTACACCAATGCAAGAAGCCTGGGAAACAAGCAGGAAGAATTGGAAGTCCTGGCACAATCAAGGAACGATGATGTGATTGGAATAACAGAGACTTGGTGGGGCAGTTCACATGACTGGAGCACTGTCATGGATGGGTATAAACTGTTCAGGAAGGACAGGTACTGACGAAAAGGTGGAGGAATTGCAATGTATGTAAGAAAGAGGTATGGTTGCTCAGAGCTCCACTTTGAATCTGGAGAAAAGCCTGTTGAGAGTCTATGGGTTACATTTAGAGGCGAGAGCAACAAGGGTGTTGTTGTGGTGAGTGTGTGCTATAAACCACCGGATCAGAAGGATGAGGTAGATGAGGCTTTCTTTGGACAACTGACTGAAGTCTCCAGATCACAGGCTCTGGTTCTCATGTGGGACTTCAATCACCCTGACATCTGCTGGGAGAGCCATACAGCAGTGCACAAATAATCCAGGACGTTTTTTGGAGAGTGTTGGGGACAACTTCCTGGTACAAGTGCTGGAGCAACCAACTAGGGGCCAAGCTCCTCTTGACCTGCTGCTCACAAACAGGGAAGAATTGGTAGGGGAAGTAGAAGTGGGTGACAACCTGGGCAGCAGTGACCATGAGATGGTTGAGTTCAGGATCCTGAAAAAAGGAAGAAAGGAGAGTAGCAAAATATGCACCCTGGACTTCAGAAAAGCAGACTTAAACTCCCTTAGGGAACTGATGGGCAGGAGCTCCTGGGAGGCTAATATGAAGCGGCAAGGAGTCCAGGAGAGCTGGTTGTATTTTAAAGAAACCTTATTGAGGACGCAGGAACAAACCATCCTGAAGTGCAAAAAGAATAGCAAATATGGCAGTCAACCAGCTTGGCTTAACAGTGAAATCTTCGGTGAGCTTAAACACAAAAAGGAAGCTTACAAGAAGTGTAAATTTGGACAGATGACTAGGGAGGAGTATAAAATATTGCTAGAGCATGCAGGGGTGTAATTAGGAAGGCCCAGGCACAATTGGAGTTGCAACTAGCAAGAGATGTGAAGGGTAACAAGAAGGGTTTCTACAGGTATGTTAGCAACAAGAAGGTGGTCAAGGAAAGTGTGGGACCCTTACTGAATGCGGGAGGCAACATAGTGACAGATGATGTGAAAAAAGCTGAAGTACTCAATGCTTTTTTTGCCTCAGTCTTCAAAGACAAGGGCAGGTCCCAGACTGCTGCACTGGGCAACACAGCATGGGGAGTAAGTGAGCAGCCCTCAGCGGTGAAAGAACAAGTTAAGGACTATTTAGAAAAGCTGGACATGCACAAGTCCATGGGACCAGATATAATACATCCAAGGGTGCTGAGGGAGTTAGCTGATGTGATTGCAGAGCCATTGGCCATTATCTTTGAAAATTCGTGGTGATCGGGGAAGGTCCCATACGATTGGAAAAAGGCAAATGTAGTATCCATATTTTAAAAAGAGAAGAAAGAGAACCTGGGGAACTACAGACTCACTTCCATCCCCAGCAAAATCATGGAGCAGGTCCTCAAGGAATCCATTTTGAAGCACTTGGAGGAGAGGAAGGTGATCAGGGACAGTCAACATGGATTCACCAAGGGCAAGTCATGCCTGAGCAACTTGATAGCCAGTTATCTCATCATAGAAGGCCATATGGATATGGGGAAAGTGGCGGGTGTGATATATCTTGACTTTAACAAACTTTGATCCAGTCTCCCACAGTATTCTTGCCAGCAAGTTAAAAAAGTATGGATTGGATGAATGGACTATAAGGTGGATAGAAAGCTGGCTAGATTGTCGGGCTTAACGAGTAGTGATCAATGGCTTGATGTCTAGTTGACAGCCGGTATCAAGCGGAGTGCCCCAGGGGTCGGTCCTGCGACCGGTTTTGTTCAACATCTTTATTAATGATCTGGATGATGGGATTAATTGCTCTGTCAGCAAGCTCACAGATGACACTAAGGTGGCGGGAGAGGTAGACAGACTGGAGAGTAGGGATAGGGTGCAGAGTGACCTAGACAAATTGGAGGATTGGGCCAAAAGAAATCTGATGAGGTTCAACAAGGACAAGTGCAGAGTTCTGCACTTAGGAAGGAAGAATCCCATGCACTGCTACAGGCTGGGGACCAACTGGCTAAGCAGCAGTTCTGCGGAAAAGGACCTGGGGATTACAGTGGACGAGAAGCTGGATATGAGTCAGCAGTGTGCTCTTGTTGCCAAGAAGGCCAATGGCATATTGGGCTGTATTAGTAGGAGCATTGCCAGCAGATTGAGGGAAGTGATTATTCCCCTCTATTCAGCACTGGTGAGGCCACACCTGGAGTACTGAGTCCAGTTTTGGGCCCCCCATTACAGAAGGGATGTGGACAAATTGGAGAGATTCCAGCGGAGGGCAACGAAAATGATTAGGGGGTGGGGCACATGACTTATGAGGAGAGGCTTAGGGAACTGGGGTTATTTAATCTGCAGAAGAGAAGAGTGAGGGAGGATTTGATAGCAGCTTTCAATTACCTGAAGAGGGGTTCCAAAGAGGATGGAGCTAGGCTGTTCTCAGTGGTGGCAGATAACAAAACAAGAAGCAATTATCTGAAGTTGCAGTGGGGGAGGACTAGGTTGCATATTAGGAAACACTATTCCACTAGGAGTGAGGTTAAGCACTGGATTGGGTTACCTAGGGAGGTGGTAGAATCTCCATCCTTAGAGGTTTTTAAGGCCTGGCTTGACAAAGCCTTGGCTAGGATGATTTAGTTGGTGTTGGTCCTGCTTTGAGAAGGGGATAGGACTAGATGACCTCCTGAGGTCTCTTCCAACCCTAATAGTCTATGATTCTATGATTTGAAAAGAATTTCCTAAATATACCCTTTTCTGTCATTTTGCCATTGTGCCTCGTCATTTGTGATATCATTACGTTACAACCACAAACAGCAAATTCCACGGGACCAGGAAAATCTGTGATCCAAATGTGATCTGCCTCATAGAGGGCCAAATTGTGCCACTAAGGCTTGTATTAAGTAGAGCCACTGCACCACCCTTGGTAGAGGAGAGGTCAATGTCATGGTACCATCTCCCCATTGCCCCTTCATGACTCCTTTGGAGAAGATAATGCCTGAACAGATGCTACCCTTGTGTTCTGGGATGTGCAAGCGCTGCAGCCACTCTGACTTGTCTCTGCCCCTCACCCCGAAGAGAGGAGATGGAAGTAGATTAAGATAATTCAGAATAAGGCACTCTAATTCCAGAATAAGAACGCCCACACAAGGATTTACTTAGGAGCTATTATGAAATAACTCCCTGTATAAACAAGACCTTAGCTAGATTTATTTTAACAAAAAAAAAAGGGGGGGGTTAAAAACACCTGAAAACAAAATGAAATGTTCCATTTTGGGGTGAATGTAATGTTTTGTTTGACCTGAAACAAAACTTTTTGGGGGGCGGGGAGAGGGACAATGTTTTATTTGTTGGTTGGTTGTTTTGTTTCTCTGAGAATCTCTTTTAATCAATGCCAAACAAAATATTTTTCAGTTCAGTGGCTGAACTAAAAAAAAAAAAAAATCAATTATTTGCTTAGCTCTAGATGAAGGCTACTTACATGCCTCCGCCCTCCCCAATATTTGTTGGACACTCAGACAAAAGTCGGCAGTCATATGGATCATTTAGCCACTTACATTGAAGTACCTTGAGGCTCTCCCCATCCAATAGAGATTTCACCTTTTGGGGACCATGTGCATTCCCTATAGGAAGTTCATATTTGTGGGGTAGCACCTTACAAAGAACGTATCTCTAAGGTCTCCTCAGAAGCCCTTCTTGCTTTTCTTATATTTTTACTCTTACCCACTGCAGAAACAGGTGAGGGAGAGAAAAACAATCTCCTCACATCTCGCCTGCCTCCTCCCTGTTACCAGGTTCTCTACCCAGCCCAGATTGCTAGTTGTCTCCCATTTCTCCTTCCACTGGGACAATCCTTTCCA
This sequence comes from Chelydra serpentina, assembly GCA_037349315.1. Lineage (NCBI taxonomy): Eukaryota > Metazoa > Chordata > Testudines > Chelydridae > Chelydra > Chelydra serpentina. Next base: position 113,575,037 of record JBAIAC010000004.1, read on the forward strand.
TTTTTCTATGAAATGACAAATTTACTGAGGGACACTCTCTCTCTCCAGAAGCCATTTCATTGACTTCAACAGTAGCTGGAATGGATCCATTTTGGATGTTAGCCAGGGTGTTAGCAAAGAACTGTAATCAAGGGTGTTAGTCACAAATTGTCATGACTCACTAGTCTCAGACTTTTAGAGCAAGAGGTTTTTACCCGCTGAGAGGAAACTGGTTTGGCCCATTGGGAGCTGTGTTACAGTCTCAGAGTTCAAGAAGTCAAAGTATATAGCAGGGGGGAAAGGATTCAGCTTCATTACACAAACATATCCAAGGCTCAAATGTATCCTGAAAGAGAGCTGCGCAGGGGAAGAATCTTGCCACTGAATATCAAAAATGAAGCAGATAAGTTAAGATGCAATATGTTTATCACCTAATGACTACTGAGCAAAATACTTTAGGAACTGATTGACCTTTGAAATTCAATTACACTTTTCTAGCAAACTAGTTCATTCCACAAATGTAGGGAGGAGATGTGTCTGTTTGTAAATCCTGGGGTGACAGAAATCACATGATCCTTTTACTGTAATCAACAAGCTTGATTCCAGTTTAGGTTGTCATCAGTTGGCAGACGTTCAAGGAAATCTCTCTCTTCAGTAGAGCTAAGCAAGCAGCACAGCGATGCTGTGTGCGAGCATGACATGATTTCACACTTAATATTTTTCTAGACAAATTGCGGGAGATCAATAGCCTGAGAACAGGGAAGAGAGATAAGAATGTGTCAGAGATAAACCTGAGGAGTGGGTAATCAAGGAGAACAGGACTGGGACAAGGAGCTAGGGTGGGGAAGAGACCAGGTTGGGACAGGGACAGATTGGCAGGGATGAAGTGGAAGGGGTCAAGCTTAGAGGAACAGGCCACCAAAACACACTCCCCTACGGAACCTGGAATGAAACTCGGGATTTCTGAGGCCTGGTCTACACTAGGGATGGTGGTGGAGGACGAGCTAAGTCTGTCTAAGTTACGCAACTTCAGCTATGAAAATAGCGTAGCTTAAGTTGACGTACTTAGAGCTACTTACCGCGGTGTCTTCACTGTGGTAGGTCGACTGCTGCTGCTCCCCAGTTGACTCCGCATACGCTTCTCACTCCAGTGGAGTACCGAAGTCGACGGAAGAGCGCTCGGCTGTCGATTTATTGCATCTTTACTAGACACAATAAATCGACGCCTGCTGGATCGATCGCTCCAGAGGTAAGTGTAGACATGCCCTGTAGACATGAGTCTTGCCATTCATTTGCTGTCAGGAAATACCTTGAAACTCATGGCAGAGCATATGTCTCATCCTCCTCTAGTGCTGGTCTACACAGAGGATTACAAGCAATACTGCCGTCAGTTACTCCATTAGCTCGAGCAGCGGAGGTCTGTGCAGTGGATATAAAGGTTCCAACCCAGCTGATGACTCAAGTGGGTGTTTTCTCAAAGCACATTAAAAGAACAGTATTAAGGCTGCAAAGTCAAGCACTCCACAGTAGGAAATGCCAGAATTAATATTGCCTGTGCTACCTTAATTCAGCTCTCTTATGTGCATTAAAAAAGACAGAGAATCAAGTATGCCATCATTTGCAGATGACAGGGTGAGATGGAAACCCTATTTCTGGATCCTAAAATAACTGCGCACCTTATACATAAAAGGGTGAAATCCTGGCCCCGTTGAAGCCAACCAGAGTTTTGCATTTACTTCAATGACACCAGAATGTCACCCAAAGTATCTTTGTGTAACATAGAAACTCCTTTGGCAGCACACAATTGGGTGTATTCATTACCAAGCAGATCTCTAGTTGTAAATATCCTAAGTGTAATGACTACTGTGAATAATAATGGGTTCTGAATACTTTGAGAGATGTTCTAAACATTTTTTTTCTTTGTCGTCACCAAAATAATTCACTAAAAGTAACCCGGTCTTCAAAGCAGAACACAGAGACTGATTTGATACAGATCAGGGCCTGAAACCTTAGTTTTAAATCGTAGGAAGGGCTGACAACTCTACAAAAAAAGCTGTCCAGGAGGAATAGACAGCTGTATTGCTGCTGGAATGCATATGAACTGCATAAAATTGAAACAATTAACTGAACATTAAGTGTTGAGTTAAACTTTTGGGCTAGACTATATCAAATAAATCACAAAGGCCCCGATCCTCAAAGCTAGGGGTGAGGTACCTAAAGACCTTTGAGAAACTTGTCCAAAAAGTCTAAAATAGTATCACCCATAACCTTGAAGGCAGTTGGTGGTGGAACTATTATCCTTTCATCTTCAGTTTAACCGTGATGGTTTGAATCTAAAAATGAGTGTTTTCCTTATACCGGGAATTAGCAAAATTCCCCTGTGCAGATATTGACATTTAAGCAGAGATCAGTGATTTTTTTTAATTAGACAAATTGAATTATAGCTGTTGTGTGTGCAGGGAAGTTGCATTAAAAAAGCCACATGTAACAGAAAATTATTTTGGTGATTTAAAAAAAAAAAAAAAAAGTTAGTGCTTCCTTCAATTAAAATGTAAACAACTCTTGTGCCCAGACTGACACAGTCTTAAGTGATCAAATTCAGACTTGCTGTAAACAGCAACAATTCTATTGGTAAGTACATGAGGACATAATGTGCTTCATCAAGTTTGTAATTTTTTTTTAAACACAACTTTAATTCTCACCCCCATGAACTTGGTGTTCTCGCTATTTATTAGTATTAATTATTGACACCAGAAATGCAAGATCTTGAATGTACAGTCCTAGATAACTTCCTATTAGAAGCATTTTAAGATTCCTGTTCTATAGATTTTTGTTGTATATATGTATCATTTATGTTCTTGGGCACGTATTTTAAAGGCTAATGCGTCACATATTTGGATCTCTTGGATGGGTTGAGTGCTTATGTTTATGACACATTGTCACTACACACACACACACACACACACACCCCACAAAGATTATGTTAACTCATGGCTTAATTTGGAAAGAGAAAGGTGCTAGGCTCAAAATGACATCCTCCACCTAGCACAACCTTGCATGCACCATACATGCAAGGTCATGCCACATGAAGGACTCCATTTTGTTCTAAGCAATGGCATCTTCAACACCAGGTGACCTCACATGCATGACACACGTGAGGTCACGCCTTGCATGACAGACAGAAGAGGTGCCGGGGATGAGCCCTGAATCAACAAATTAAGCCCGTGATAATTGTATATTTTTATCTGTATCCAAAATATTATGTATCTGCTTGATTTCTAAGATGGTCCCATCTGCTCAGACAGTTTCAACACCCTCACCCACAAAGGAGACAGTCAACAAACCAGTGATTACAATCTATTAAGATTGACGGGGTCCAACTGCCCAAACAATTGTGCAGCCAAGATGAGGATATACTCCTGGCCAGACATCACTTGAATGCTCCAGCGTGCTGGGGCAAAAAAACCCAAAAAACCAGTCTGCGGCACCAGGAAAGTTTATGCCCGGACCCTGGAAAAAAGGCAACTATTGAGCAATATGGTAATGCATTCCCACCAGAACAGCAGAGCCTCTCTTCTACTACAGACTCTCACGCAGAGGCCAGTGGGCAGGACATGTTGTCAGCTGTGATCAGGGTGGGTCACAGGACAATCTTTGCTTTCCAAGGAACTGTGAGTTGGTTCATCTCTGCTCCGCTGTAAGTTAAGAGTTAAGCCTGTCTAACTTGTAGTGACGTGTAAGACTAAAGGAGACTAAATATTTTGCTGTTTTAAAATCATTGCTCTCTAATGCTCTGTCCCCATTGCCAAATACAATGTTTTGTTTTTAAGGAAAGAGTAGAGTGTCAGGAAAGCCACACTGGTCAGCTCACCTCTGAAGAGGCTCATATAGGCACCCTACCCACAGGGGTCTACAAGGTAACAGAAGTGTGGGCTCTGATGCATTCACCCTTCTTTCAGTCTGGAAGAGCCTGGATTGTTGAATCCAGACTTGCTACTCTATAGGTTTCCTCCCAGTCGACTGCATGTTTTCAGACCTTTGCAGAGACTAGGAGGGAAAAATCCAGCCTACAGAGAACTCCTTTCTGATTGACTGGCTTTCCAATGCACCCATCTCTTGTGGTAGGAAAGCCAAACAGAGCTGCTCTAGACTGATGGACCGATCAATCCAGCAGCCTGTGTAGCAGGCCGGAGTATTGTCCCACCTCCCCCAGCTGTGTAAACAGAGGGCTGAGAGCTAGTGAAGCTTCAGCCCTTGGATCTCAGACCCTGCTGGGGAGCAGCTGCTCCCTGCTCATGTGCCCTGCACCCACATGCACCTCTGACCTCGGCACCCCCCAACACACACCATAGTATCCCCATATTCCTCCCCATCATCCCCATGTGCCCTCTGCCCCCACCCATGTACCATGGGCCACCTAGTGCCTTCTGCCTCCCCACGTGGGTGTGGAGTGTGTGACTGGGTGCACAGAGTGAGAGGCTATTTTGATTCAGGGTGTGCACTGAATGTGTGGTTAGGGGAGGCTGGACTACATGGAGGTACATGGTGGAGCAAGTTGTGTCTTGGGAATGTGTGTGTAATGAATGTGTGGGTGGAAGATAGGATGGAGGGAAAGCAGTTGTGGAATGAATGCTAGTTGAGAGGTCTGATGTGGGCATTATGAGGACAAATGGGCAGCATGTTTGAATTTATGCAAATGTATGTAAAATAGACTACCTGTTTTTTGTTTGCAAAGGCTGACTGGTAGGTGTATCCACCCTGTAAAGGGGAGGGTTGAGAGACCCAGGGAAACAAGCTGGTGCAATTGTCCTACCCTATCAGGGGTGCCAAAAGAACTGCAGAAAAGTTCCCCCTCAAGCCCAAGCTCCAGGTCACACTGCTACTCATTCAAATTTGGCCTGGCTGCCCCTCCATCATAACTGTTCCACAATTATGCCACCCAGCTCTGGACAGAGGCCATGGAGACCTGGACCTACCCCTTATTGTGTTCAAGGTCTCAAAAGTCTCCAGGATCGATGTCCCAGGAGACTGGGTCATAGGCAGTTGGGTCTAATGGTTAGAGCAGGAGTCAGGCCTAGTAGTCTGAGTCCAAATGCTAATGACCAAGGTCAAAGCAGCCAGAGCCAGGATGGGAGCCAAAGGTCAGAACCAAAGCCAGAGGCCAAATGCTAAAGCCAAGGGTCAAGAGAGAGTTGGAGCAAGGACTCAAAGCCAAGGGTCAGAAGCAGAATACCTGGAGTCAGGGAAGACAGGAGCAGGGCTCATTCTAAGGCAGGAGCAAGGCTGGGACAGGACTGGGACAAGGCCAAGTGCAGGACAAGGACAAGGTCTAGGCTGGAGCAAGGCTGGGTGCAGGGCAGTACCTAGAGTGGAGCAGTGCAGGAGCAGGGCTTGAATCAGAAAGTACAAGAAAGCAAAGAATCCACAGACATATGTGCTGAGTAACCACTGAACCTCTGCGGCTTCTGGGCTTAAGAGCTGCTTTGCCTTAGCCAATCAAATTGTTCTACTGTGGCCCAGTTGCACTCATTGGCTGCCTGATGACTGGGCCAGCACAGCTGCAGGCCCTCATGCCTGACACCATGTACCCTATATGTGTACATCCATTAAACATAACATGCCCTTCTCACTTATCTTTCACATGGAACAATGGTTTTGTCCTTCCCACTCATCCCACTGTTATTCATAGAATCATAGAATATCAGGGTTGGAAGGGACCTTAGGAGGTCATCTAGTCCAACCCCCTGCTCAAAGCAGGACCAATCCCCAATTTTTGCCCCAGATCCCTAAATGGCCCCCTCAAGGATTGAACTCACAACCCTAGGTTTAGCAGGCCAATGCTCAAACCACTGAGCTATCCCTCCCCCCCAAGGGTTTAAGGCTGAAGAGAGTGAACATATGCTCCTTATGCAGCAACCCCCCTCCATATCCAGTCCAATTTCCACATCCTCATGAGTTCTTTTATAAAAACACACTACAGGCAGTAGTGTAGGCAGGTCTGGAGCACAGGGGGAGCAGCGGCGCTATAAAAAGCCGCTCCCCCTGTACTCACCCAGCGGCACTTTAAAGAGCCCGTGGCTCCAGCCGCTGCGGAGCCCCCGGGCCCTTTAAAGCGCCGCCAGAGCTCCGGCAGCGGGGCTCCGGCGGCGCTTTAAAAGGCCCGCGGCTCCCCGCAGTGGCAGGAGCCACGGGCCTTTTAAAGCGCCACCCCCCCGAGCCCGGCTATGCTACTGGGGCTCGGGCAGGGATTTAAAAGGCCCGCGGCTCTTGCATACGCGGGGAGCCGTGGGTCTTTTAAATCCCCGCCTGAGCCCAGCTCTGGCAGCAGGGCTGGGGGGAGCTGCAGGCCATTTAAAGTGCTGCCCGAGCCCCGCTGCCAGAGCCGGGCTCGGGCGGCACTTTAAAAGGCCCGCGGCTCTTGCAGCCGGGGAGCCGCCTTTTAAAGCGCCGCCTGAGCCCGGCTCAGGCAGCAGGGCTCAGGCGGCGCTTTTTTAAGGTGCCGCTTCTCCTCACAGGGGGAGCAGCCGCTCCCCATGCTCCCCCCCTGGCTACGCTACTGACTACAGGTGAAAGCTAAGAGGGCACAGACATGTAACTGCTGAAACTGAATGGCTGGGCCATTTGCCCAGAATGAACTAGAAACAAACTTATTCTGCTTAAGTTATGCTTTGTCTGCGCAAACAAGCAGGGCCGGCCCACAACATTTTGGCACCTGAGGCGGGGAGCTCAAATGAGAACCCATGCCTCCTCGCTTGGGCCAAAACTTAGAAAGGTCCCAATTCTGCCTTCTTCCTGCTCTTCTCCTCTCATGGTACTGCTCTGCTACCTACCCCAATAAAGGAGAACTGTGATGGGTCGGACTCACCCTTGCGGCGCCTCCTGCTGGTTTCTCTGGGAATTAGCTCGTCCAGCCTTTGGAGCGCCCTCTACAGGCAGGTGATCTGCTTGACCGCTCTGGCCCCCTGTCCCTCCCAGGACCCGGTGCCCCTTTAACTGGGGTGCTGCCCCCTGGCAGTACCCCGCAGATCTGGGTCTCCCCTCCCCAGGGAACCCCCAACCCACTATCCCCACCTAGCCTCAGTCGTAGGCTACTGTCAGTCACCAGCTAGCCCCCGCGCCCTGGGGCAGACTGCAGTATAAGCCACTCATCACAGGCAAGATTGGGTTTGGACCTGCTGCCTCTGTCTAACCCTGGGGCTGTCCCCTGCAATCCCAATACCTATTGGGACTAACAGTAGGCCGCAGCCTGGGGTTTTCTCAGGCCGGAGCTCCCCAGCTCCTATTGGATCCCCAGGAGGTGGGCGGGCGCAAGCCCGCCCACTGCTAAAAGCCCCTCCCCCAGCCTAGCGGGAGGGACCACTAGACCCAGGGGCCAACTAAATCCGGGGGACAACTAATAAAAAAAACAGGGATCAAGTGAGGGTCAAAGGTTCAAAACAAGGAGACCGGATGGGGAGACCGAGCAGAGAACCCCGGACAGCGCCCACTGCTCCTCAAAGCTATCGAGGGAGCCAGCGGACGCTGCCCAGTGGAACTCTGCCCGGATCCGTGACACGAGGGAGGATCGGAAATAGGCCCCACAGTCACAGAGCTCCCCCTCGTCTAGCATCCTCCTCCTGGTCTTGTAGATGGACACTTTAGCTAGAGCCAGGAGGAGGTTGACGAGGAGGTCTCGCGACTTTGTGGGGCCACGGACAGGGTGTGCAAACAGGAACAGGTGCGGGGAAAAGTGCAGCCAGAACCTCAGCAAGAGGTTCTGGAGGAGCCGGAATAGGGGCTGCAACCTGGCGCACTCGAGGTAGGCGTGCGCCAGGTCTTCCCTCACGCCGCAGAAGGGGCAGGTTTCGGGGATTGGGGTGAACCGCGCCAGGTGCACGCCCGTGCTCACGGCTCCGTGAAGGAGCCTCCAGCCAATATCCCCGGCGGGCCGTGGAACCAGGGTGGAATACAGGCTGGCCCACCGGGGCTCCTCACCCTCCTTAGGTGGTAGAAAGTCCCGCCATTTGGTATCGAGGCGGGACGCGAGGGTGAGGAAATGTAACGTGTGAAGCACGAGCGTGCACAGATGGGCCCTGGACGCGGTTCGAAACCGGACCGGCTGCAGAGCGTGCAGCCGGCTCGGCGCATGGGTGCGGGGGTGCCAGGGGGGCTCGCGGAAACGGGGCCCTAAAAAAATCTCCGGAGGGCCCGGGGTGAGGGGCGGGCGGGGGGCGCCCTCTCGCAGGGCTCGCCGCAGGAAATCGAGAGACCCGGGTAACAGGGCGGCCTTCACCTCCCGGAGTACGCGCCGGGGGGTCCGAGGGGTGGCAAGCCCCATGCGCCGTGCGAGCGCCCGGGGAGCCACCCAGTCCCCCGTGCCGTAGTCCAGGAGGTCTCCGACCCTAGTGGCGTCTGCCAGGACCAACCTCCGGCACACCGAGGGAGACTCCGCCACCTGCACACGTAGGTTGGGATTGTGTAGCAGGGGCTCCGCGAGGAGATCCGCCCCCTCGGTGGCCACAAAGGACCTGGTCGCCGAAAAAAGCTTCCAGGTGCGGAGGAGGTCCTGGTAGAAGACCGGCAGCTCGGAGAGGTCTCGCGGAAGGCCGCTCGGGTGGAGAAAAAGGAGCTGCCGGTCGTATCGGAGCCCTCGGAGGCGGCGGAGGAAGGCGTGTGCCAACGTGCTCCACGCCGGACTACCTGCACCATAAAGGAGCCTCTGCAGGGCCTGGAGGCGGAAGACATGGACCTGGCTGCGCAGGCAGACCAGGCCCTGTCCCCCCTCCTCCAGGCGAAGACTCAGGACCCCTGCAGAGACCCAGTGCAGCCCCGGCCAGAAAAACTCCAGGGCGAGCCTCTGGAGACTGGCAAGGAACCCCGGGGCCGGGCTCAGGGTGTTGAGTCGGTACCAGAGCATGGACAGGACTAGTTGATTGAGTACCAGTGCCCTCCCTCGGAGGGAGAGGCACTGGAGTGGTCCTGTCCATTTCCGGAGCCGCTCTGACACCCTGCCCTGTAAATCGTGCCAGTTCTCCGGCGGAGACGGATGCGTGGCGGAAAGGTAAACGCCCAGATAGAGCAGCGGACCCGCGCGCCACCTGATGGCCTGAAGCGCGGGTGGGAGGGAGCTAGCCCGCCACCCGTCCCCGACCACCAGGCCAGAGCTCTTGACCCAGTTGACCCGGGCGGAGGAGGCCGCCGAATACACCATCTGGCAAGCCTCCACCCGCCCCAAGTCGCCCGGGTCCTGGACCACGAGGAGCACATCGTCGGCGTACGCCGACAGGACCAGCCGCAGCCCCGGTTCACGAAGCACCAACCCCGTCAGCCTCCGGCGGAGGAGACAGAGGAAGGGCTCGATCGCCAGGGCATACAGCTGACCCGAGAGGGGACACCCCTGCCGCACTCCCCGCCCGAAGCTGACCGGCTCAGTCAGGGTCCAGTTGAGCCTGACCAGACACTCCGCGGCAGCGTACAGCACCTGGAGAAAGCCCACAAACTGGGGTCCGAAGCCAAACGCCCGCAGGGTGCCCAGGAGATACCCGTGGTCCACCCTGTCGAACGCTTTCTCCTGGTCCAGGGACAGGAGGGCGAACGACAGACCATCCCTACGCCCCAGCTCTAAAAGGTCCCGGACCAGATACAGGTTGTCGAATATGGTCCGGCCCGGGACGGTGTAGGTCTGGTCGGGGTGGACCACGTCCGCCAGCACGGACCCCAGCCGCAGCGAGATGGCCTTCGCTACGACCTTATAGTCCGTGCTGAGGAGCGAGACGGGACGCCAATTCCGTAAGTCGCGGAGGTCCCCCTTTTTCGGCAATAAGGCGAGCACGGCTCGCCTGCACGAAAAAGGGAGGACCCCGCTTTGCAAGGACTCGGCCCAGACAGCAACAAGGTCCGGGCCGAGGACGTCCCAGAACGCGCGGTAGAACTCCACGGTCAGCCCGTCCATGCCCGGGGACTTGTTGGTGGGCATGCGGCGGAGGGCTTCCGAGAACTCGGCTAGAGAGAGAGGCAGCTCCAGCCGGTCCCGGTCACCCGTGCTGACCGTCGGGAGCTCGGTCCAGAGCACCCGGCAGGCTTCGGCGTCGGTCGGATCCGGGGAGAAGAGACTAGCGTAGAAGGCCCTGGCCCTTCCCCGCATCTCCTCCGGAGCCGTGAGGGGGGTGCCGTCCTCCGCCAAGAGGCAGGTGACGTGCTGTTTAACCCCCCTCCGTTTCTCCAGGGCGTAGAAGAAGCGGGAGCCGCGATCCATCTCCCGGAGGAGACGGATGCGGGATCGAACAAAAGCGCCCTGGGCCCGGTGGTCCTCCAGGGTCCGGAGCTCCTCCCGCTTCCCCCAGTACGCTACGCGGAGGGGTGGATCCTCGGGGCCGGAGGCCAGACGCCTCTCTAGCTCCAAGACCTCCCGCTCCAGCTGCCCTATCGCCGCATCCCTCCGCCGGCTGGCGCCCCGGGTGTAGTCGCGGCAGAAGAGCCGTGCGCGCACCTTCCCCACATCCCACCACCGCCGCGCCGAGGGAAAGGCGCGCCGCTGCTCCCGCCAGGCCAGCCAGAACTCCCGGAAGGACGCAACGAAGCCCACGTCCTCCAGCAAACTGTTGTTAAAGTGCCAATAGGCCGGCCCCGGCCTCTCCGAACAGAGGGAGGCCGTCACGGACACCAAGTGGTGATCCGAGAACGGGGCCGGCCGGACGCCGGAGGCGTGGGCTCGTGCCAGATGGAAGCGTGAAAAATAGATTCGGTCCAACCGGGAGCGGCACGACCCATCCTCCCCCACCCGGACATAGGTGAAGGTGACGGCATCGTCCGGGTGGTGGTCGCGCCAGACGTCCACCAGGGAGTGATGGTCTACGATCTCCCTGAGGACGCCTGCGGCTGCCTGGGACGTCTCGAGTCCTGCGCGGTCCCGGTCCTCGAGGGTGGTGTTGAAATCCCCGCCCAGGACCAGGCACTCGTGAGGATCCAGGGTGCCGAGGAAGGCCGCCGCCTGCCGATAGAAGCACACTCGGTCCGGGCCCGCATTTGGGGCGTAAACGTTGATCAAATTGAGGGTAAGCCCCTCGACGCGGGCCCGGACGTGCAGCAGGCGGCCCGGCACAACCTCGGCTACCCCCAGCACCTCGGGCCGTAGCTCGGGGGAGAACAGGGTAGCCACCCCGGCCGAGCGGGCGCTGAGGTGGCTGAAATAGACCCCGTCCCCCCACTCCAGCCGCCAGCGGGCCTCGACGGCTGGAACCGTGTGGGTCTCCTGCAGGAAAATGACAGAGTACCCCCCCTCCCGGAGGAAGGAGAGCACCTGGTTCCTGCGGAGACCCACGCTACAGCCCCTGGTGTTGAGCGATGCGAAGTTGGTGCCTAGCATTGGGAGGGCTGGGGTGAATCCTCACGGGCAGGGGGATCGACGGCTCCCAGCGGGCCCCGCAACAGCCCACGCTCCACCCCAAGGGCGGTCAGGGCATCGCGGAAGTTGCGGGCCCGCCGGTAGGCCGCGAGGCCCTGCCTCCCGGTCCCCCTCCCCTCCCCTAAAAGGGCCCTCGCGGCCCGGAGGACGAGGTGGAAGTCCCCCCAGCGCTGGAGGGCGAGCTGCACCTTGCTCTTGGAGCCCCTGGTGTCGCGTAGGAAGCGGCGCAGCTCCTCCTTCAGCGCAGAGGGGGACGCGGCAGCCATTGTGCTGCCGTCCTCCGGCGGGTCCCCGAGAAGGTCCTCGCGGCCCGCAGGGACGGGCAAGCAAGGAGCGGAGCTCCGGCGCGGTTGCGCCGGGCAACCCGTCCCCATCCCCGGCACAGGTGGGGGCGGCGGGGGGAACAAAGCAGCCCCTAGCACTGTCGGGAGAGGGGACACGAAAACCGCCCCCTGGGGGTCATCCGCAGGTAGCGGGAATGAGACGACCCCGGGGGCGGCAGTAACATGGGAGGCAGTGGGGGCGGGGGCGGGGGCAAAGACAGGAATCGAGGCAGGGGAAGGGGCGGGGGCAGGAATGGGGGCTACACGGGGAACAGGATCGGGAGAGGGGTCAGGAGCAGGGGAAGGGGCAGGGGCAGGGACCGAGGCGGGATCGATAACCCCAGCAGCTAGGCCGCCGGGGTGCGGCTCCTCTCGACCAGGGGATGGGGCCAAAGGGGTAGGGACCGGAGGGGGGCCTGCACTGACACCGGGCACGGGAGCGACATCGAGCAGATCCCCCGTAGCCACGGCGCCAGGCACGATGGACATGGCTTTGTAGCCCACCTCTAAAGGAGAAACCGCCCGCCCTGGCCAGGTGGAGAAGGGTGCGCCCAAAGCGTCGGAGCCCGACCGGTCGGCGTCGGCCGTCGCCCCTAGGGGCTCGGCGGCCTCGGGCAAAGCGCCGTCCTCGGCCGGGCAAGCAGGCAGGTCCAAGGGCGCCCCGAGGACCAGAGCGGGGGCAACGGGTGGGAGTGAGGGGCAGGTAGAGGGGGACAGATCGAGGCCCGCTGGCGGAGGGTCGTCCTCCCCCTGGGTGACCGGGGTCAGACCCAGGGCCTCGATCTCATCGAAAATGGAGGTGACGCCAGTCCCCACGGCCTCGGCGGCCTCCCCGCCAGTCGCGGGGGCCAGAAGCGCACCCGCAGCAGCGACGGCGGGGGGCGCTGATAGCACAGGGGCCGCGGGAACCGATGCAGTCACCTCCTCGGGCAGGGGACCAACTGAGGGGACGGGGGCATCACCGTCCGCTGCCATGGCCGCAATGGTTAGTGCCCCTGGTGGGGCCCCGTCCGGGGGCGCGGCAGAAGGTGGAACAACACTAGCCCCCCGCAGGACCTTCCGGGGGGCCTCCTCTCCCTCCTCATCAGAGGGGAGGGATCGGGCCCGCGACTTGCGGGCGCCACGCTTCCCCCGGACGAGCGCCCAGCCCTCCGAGGTGGAGGTGGAGGGCCGGTCAACGGGGGCAGGGCCAGGGGGCAAGGGCCCCGGAGCACGGGGTGGCAAGGGTGGCAAGGTGGGAGGAGGGAGGGGAACTCCCCCCTGGGGCCGTCCCTCTCTCGCGGCCGGCAAGGGTGACATCGCTCTCCCCCTTGTAGGTGGGGGGGCAGCGGCAGCGGTGGTCGGGCCGCCAGGGTCGCCGGCGGTCACAGGGCCGGCGCCCTCTCGGGTCCCGGGGGTCCCGGGCTCCCCTCCGAGCCGGGCCAGGGGGCAGTCCCTCCGGACGTGGCCCGTCGCCCGGCAGAGGAAGCACCGGGCCTCCCCCGTGGAGTAGTGGACCCGGTACTGGGCCCCCTGGTAGGGCACCAGGAAGGACCTCTCGAGCGCCACTCCGCCACGCCCCGCCGGCGGCACTTGGAGCTGGACCTGCCGGCGGAACGACAGAATGTGGCGGAGGGCGGGGTCCTTACAGCCCAGCGAGAGAGGGTTGATGACAGAAATGGGTTTCCCCAGGGCGGAGAGGGCAGGCAAAAGGGCAGCATCGGGCAGGAAGGGCGGGACGGAGGTCAGCACCAGCCGTACGCCCAAATCCTCCAAGGGTTCGAGGGGGACGTACACGCCCCCCACCGCTAGGCCCTTCTCCACCGCCTCCTGAGCGGCGGCCTCCGAGGCAAGGAAGAAGACCGCCTTGCCGTACATTTTGGAGGCCGCCACGATGGCCGCGGGCCCCACCACCCTCGCCAACGCCCGCACATAGGTCTCGATGTGGGGCGAAGCGGGCACCAGGAGGCAGCGGACGCCATGCCTCCTGGTCAGCGAGGAGAAGGGGCCCCGGCCACCAGGGATGGTAGCGGAGGCGGCAGGCCGGGCGGATGGAACGGCGGCTCGCGGGGGGGGCGGCAGCCACCTGGGCGTACGCTCTGGGGGCCATGGGTGGAGCACCCCCAGAGCTGGTGGAGGGAACAGCTGGGAGGGACGGGGCCGCAGCCGATGTCGGGGCCGCGGCAGGGAGGGCAGCCCCGCCGGTGGGAGGTTGTGACTTCCGGGCGGGGCCTTTGCCCTTCTTGTTCCCCTGGCCCTTTTTGCCCACGGAGGGGGCAGCCATGGCAGCGGCGGAACCTGGGTCGGTGGGGGCCGAGAGGACAGCCGCTGGGGCGGGCAGTGGCAAGGGAGGGGTCACGGGAACAGCAGAGGCAGGGATAGGGGCAGGAACAGGGCCCCCCTCCATGGTGGCAAGAGACTGGAGGAGGCCCCAAGCCGGGGGTGGGGGGTCACAGTGGGGAGCCGCTCCTCCCCGCTAAACGATGCGCAGGGGAGGAGGGTCCAATGGGAAGGGCAGGGGTGGGGTGGGGGAAGGGGCTAACCACTCCTCCCTGGTAGGTAGCAGACAGGGAAGGAGGGCGCCCCCGGGAGGGGGGGGGGGGGGAAGGCGACCACTCCTCCCCGCTAGGCTGTATGCAGGGGAGGAGGGCGGCAAGCAACGGGGGACGTAGGGGCAAAAGGGGGCGGGGCACACAGGGGCTAGGCAGGGCTACGGCTCCTCCGGCTGCACTGGGAGAGGGGGGGCTACAACAGCAATTGGGGGGGTAAGTGAACGGTGACGGGAACAACAGAAAGGGGGGGGGGGCACAAGCGCTCAAACGGTGGGCATGGGTGCCCAGGTGGGGGACTGGGCTCAGGGCGGGAGGGGAGGGCAAGGGAGGCTAGGCGAGCACATGTGGGAACAATAGGTCTGGGGCGGGGCAGAAAACTAACAAGGACACAAAGTTTGGGGCGGGGCAGGCAACAAACTCAGCAGGACCGGGGCGGGGCGTGAAAAACCAACAGGAGGGGAAACCCTGACGGGTCAAGGCGAGCGGTGGGCGGGGCAAACTGCTAAGGGGGGGGGGGGGGGACAAACTAACACTGGGGGTAGGGGGGAACACAGCAGGGAGGGCCCCCACCAGCCAAATGCTGCTGGGGGGGGAGAAAGTCCAAGGCAGGGAGACACAGATGCCCACGAGCACTCGTGCAAAAAAAAAAGTCAGTCTGTGGCTGGTCGCCGCTTCCTCTGGCCCCAGATGACAAAGGGGCGGGGGGCAGGCAGCCACGTCGAGGGGCGAGGAACGGGTCCAGGTGGTGAACTGGGCGGTGGTGGAGGGGGCGACAGCAACGGTGGGGGTGGGGGGGAGCAGATGGGCAAGGGGGAGGGCTCCACGCCTCTCCCCCTCGCTCCCCACAGCAGCTAAACAGTCACCAGCACCCCAGAGTCTAGATGGCCAAAGTCACTCAGTCTCTCGACAAACCCCCTCCACAATGTCCTCAGCAGCAGACCTCCTCTTCCTCCTCGACGAGGGCAGCAGCCCCGGTGCAGCAGAGCAGCGAGCAGCAGGCAGCCGGCCAGGCAGGAGGGACCCCAGATGGTAGTGGTGGTGGTGGTAGCGGGGTCCTGGCTCCACCTCCCAGAGATGGGATGGGGGGCGGGGGGGAGGCTGGCTGGCAAGGCCCCCCCCTCACCAGCAGCAGGGGCCTAGGCCTAGGCCGCAGCCTGGGGCTTTCCTAGCCGGAGCTCCCCAGCTCCTCTGGCTTTTCCCCAGCGATGCTCCACTCTAGGTACCTGCTCAGGTCCCTGCAGCCAGGCCCTTCCTTCTCTGAAAGCAGAGAGAGACTGTCTGCTCCAGGCCCACTGCCTTCTTGTAAGGGCCAGCTGGGCTCTGATTAAACTGGCCACAGCTATGGCTGCTTTGCAAATAGCCTAGCTTTCAGCCTCAGCCCTCTCCCAAGGCTGTTTTCAAGCCCATTCAGGCCTGAGTGGGTTGCCACCCCGCTACAAGAACTAACAACTTAAAATGCCTTGTTCAAAAAATTTAAGTAACACTTAACTTTCAAACGCCTGAACAGCAAATGTAACTTTTCTTGGCTGTATAGTAAACACTGGCATGTTTATCTGTTTGAATAATCAAAGTGGTGCTTTCCGTGCCTTCTTGGTTGCAAAGATTTGAACTGCTTCCTGCAGGTCCACAGTCTGGGCCAGCTCATGCTCCATTGAGATGGTTGCAAGGCCGACCAGCCTCTCCTGTGTCATTGTGGAGCGTAGATGTGTTTTTGTTAACTTCAGCTTGGAGAAGCTGCATTCTCCACTGGCAACTGTTACAGGAAGCGTTAGAAGTATGTGCAGAGCAACAAAAGCATTTGGAAAGAGGGTGGTCATCTTATTTGTGCACATACATTCCAGAACAGCCTTTGGAGTTGATCCTGCTGAAATGCATCTTAAAAGGGCTTTCAGTTCATCACCTAAATCACTCGCATCAATATCACTCATGTCGGCATGTGTCAACACTGTCTTTAGTGCCCTGCATTGCTGGTGTAGGTCTTCTTTAGGTATAGTGAGGAGTTTTGGAATATCATACAACATCCAAAATATACTGCTGTGTTCCTTGAGCTGCATGAAACGTTCTTCAACTGACTGTATTGCACAATCTAGCACCTGGTTAAAGAATTCAACTTTGAATTGTTGTTTGGGGTCTCTTATGGGATTATCCCGTGCCTCGTAACCAAAATGTCTTCTTCTTCGGTGACTCTTGTATTCTTGAATGGTGGGAAAATAGCTTCAGTGTGAAGTTCCTCTGCCAACTTCTGTGCACTCTTCAGAACGTTTTGAAATCCCTCATCTGACCGGTAAGATTGTAGGTATGACTTTGTTTTGTCCAGTTGTTCCATTGCTTCAGATATATCAAGATCAACACCTCTTGGGGTCTCTTGCTTACAACATTTATTTCAACCAGTATGTCATGCCACAACACTAAGCCACACAGAAATTTGAAGTTATGTATGTTTCTGGTGATTCCATTTCCCTCTGCCACTGTTCTCCCACGAACAGTTCCTGTCATAGCATTAGCCTCCATAATGGCAACTATAGCATCATCTATCTTCCCAATTTGGTGTTTGATAGGCTTTATCGCCTATACTCGACTTTCCCATCGCGTGGCACTCAGTGGTTTCATCATCAGAGAGGATGTTCCCATATGTTGCTTCAAAATTTGCCATCGATGAGTTGATGCAGAGAAAAATACATAGATGCTTTGAATTACATTTAAAAATTCAGCAGCCTCACTAGAAGCTGATGCTGCATC
Organism: Chelydra serpentina; assembly: GCA_037349315.1. Taxonomy (NCBI): domain Eukaryota; kingdom Metazoa; phylum Chordata; order Testudines; family Chelydridae; genus Chelydra; species Chelydra serpentina. The sequence continues at coordinate 113,591,992 of JBAIAC010000004.1, forward strand.
ACTGGCCACCACGTTCAATGAATGAGAACTGCATGGGACAAAAGAAACTTGAGGGTTTAACTCTCAGATCTGTGTCTGTACTCCTCTGTTCTTTCCTCTCATGTTGGCACCATTATTGTAGCCTTGACCTCTCATGTCAGCTATCGCAATTCCCATATCTTCCAGCTTTTTAAGAAGCACATTTGTCATACCAGCTCCTGTAGTATTATCAACGTCAATACATTCTAGAAAATGCTCTCTGACAGTCACCATTGCAGGGACATTTTCAAGAGGTTCTGTTGTTACAAAACACACCATTAAAGTAATTTGTTCCGTTTGGCTGATGTCAGGTGTGCAGTCCAGAATAACAGAGTAATATCTTGCTGACTTCAGATCTGCCACAATCTTTTGTTTGACTTTTGTTGCCAGTAACTGTATCATCTCATTTTGAATTGTTTTTCCAAGGCAGTGGTGTGTGTACATTTCTTGGGTGGTGACTCTTTTTAGATGCTCCTGGAGTACAGCATCAAACTCAGCCATCAGCTCTGCAATTTTAAGGAAGTTTCCATTGTTTGGCACATACAGCTGATCTGAAGTGACATGCAGTGCTAGGTTTTGGGTAGCAAGCATTCTCACAATCCCAATGAGCCTTTTCAGAACATTTTGCCAGTAAAGAGACTCTGATGCAATCTTCTCTTGATGCGGAGATCATCTATGGTGGCCTTTAACTTTAGTCTCATCTGAAGCTCTTTCCACCTATGGAATGCTCTCTGGTGATTTGCTACCTTTTCATGGCATGCAAGATTTCTAGCCAGATTTTTCCAGTCCTTTGTTCCTGTAGAACCCAATGTGGCTGGAACATTAGACTGGAAGAGTTTGCAACCAAAACAGTATGCAGCATTCTGGGTTTTTGAGTACATAAGCCATGGCCTCTCCACTTTGTCGGCATTGGGGATTTCATGCCAGTAATGTGTTGGATGGAAACGTCTATTTTCATTGTCTTTGGGGAACATGATGTTTGTCACTTGCTGTTGCCCATGCAGGAAGTCCCTCAGGCTACTGCTCAAGTGGGTCCACAGTCCTGGATCATCTAGACTTAAGGAACTAAACTCAGCAGCAGCTGTTTCTTGTGCCTCCACCACACTCTTCTCTGATCTACACTTTTCTTCAGGAATGTGCATGGTTACAACCATTTGAGATGGAGATATGGATGCTGCAGTAGCTGCCAGGTCACCTGCACTCTGACTAACTGGAAGATCAGGCATCTCCTCACCACTCAAATCCTCACTGGGGCCGGAAGGCTCACCGTGAACATTTGTGTCTATGTATCACAGGAGAGCTCCTTCCTGCTTAGATAGAAAAGCTTCCTTTGCATGCTTGCTTTTTCTGAATGCTGCCCCAGAAGGGTGTTTTCTTCTTTCACTCCTGGCTGCTGTTCTCTGCCAGCTATAGTGGCTCTAAATACTCAGTTGAAGGGAACAAATAAGCAGGCTGGTAGAGGGCCTGAGTGAGGGAAGATATCAGCGTCTTAAGGACTTAACTTGCTCCTACTACTTCAGTTTACTGCCTGTTCTCCTCAAGTGGGTTCAGGGAAGCAGCAGGAAACAGGAAGCTCCCTGAGAAGCTGGTGTTAATTAGTCCAGGCTCCTGTGGGTGCTAGAGAGGTACATAAGAGGCTCCTCCTCCTCCTCTCTCTCCCTGCAGCTCCTGCTGCTTTCTGTTATTCCCTCTCATCTTTTCTCCTGCCTGCCTGTTATGTCTCTTGTGCCCTCCTTCCTCCAGCACAGCACTCCACCATCTCTGTGCATCTAGAGCAGAGAGAATACATATGCACCAGCAGCAGACACAATTTTCCACACTCTGGGTCCTAGTGCCCCCCCCCCCCAACACAGTCTGGCACCTGGCCACCTCAGTTCGCCTCATGGTAAGGCCAGTCCTGCCAAGATGCAATATGCACACTTCATCACATCGTTACTGCATTCCTTTCGTTGCTTTCTTTTTTTGAGAGTGAAGGAGATTAAAATTCCTCCAAAACTAATCCATCAGCTTTTTGGTTTTGTTTTTCATTTTTTCCCAAGGAGAATTGAATGTATTTTTGCCCTTTTGACCCAAGCAACTAATCAAAGTCTGGGGCCCTGGGAATGTTCCATTTGGAAGTAGAAATTGGTGAAAATCAGGTATTTCTTGAAAGCTGTTTTGTTTATTCACAAAGAAGTACAAAGTCCTGTGTCTCTGAATGCAGAAGGAACCAAGAACAAATGGAGCAGGTGTTTGTTTAGCTTACAGTCCCCAAACTTCTTTAGCCAACACCAGACCCAAAAGCTCTCTCGAGCTTTTTCCAGGGTCACCCTGTGCTTAACAGGCCCATGCTTGCCTTTTCTTGCCTCTCTTACACTCTCTCTCTCTCTCTGTGCCTGTCTGTGACCTCAGGATCTGTGTGTTCTCTCACACTCCCACGCACACCTACCCAAAACAATACCCAGTCGAAAAGCTCCTGGGCAGATATTCACACGTTTGTCTTAGGTGGGGCTTATGTTTACAGTTATAAGTTGTGAATCAACTATCAACCTCAACAGTGTATTAACCCAACCCATAACAACGTTTCACCGTGACCCGATTCACAACAGTGTTTTCTTAGGTGGTAGAAAAAACAATCGATGTCAAAGTTAAATGCTCACAACAGGAAAATTAAGTTACAGATTTGGTGACTGATGTACACACATAATGTCAGATTGCTACATATCTGGACCTTGCCTTTATTAAATAGAAGGATGACTAAAAGATTAGATCAGTGGTTTAGGAAAAAATAGCTTTTCATCCCCATACATCAACATTCTATTTTTCTAGTTGATGTAGAAAGCCATCTCTACAGAGCAGCAATAATTCTGCAGAGTGTTTTTATAAATACAGAGATGTCAAAGGTAAAACCCATGGGCCGGATCCAGCCCACACCACAGTTTCGCCTGGCCCATGGACTTCCCATGAATCTTTGGGCTTGTCTGCATGACCCCAGAGTCTACACAATAGTGGTGAGATTTGCAGAGTGCAACACACCCTGTATAGTCTGTACAGCGGAGTTTGAGCTCAACACACTGATGCACTCTACAAACCCTGGAGTCCAGACACAGGTGCAGCAACCCAGCAAAACCTCATGTACAAGCATAGAACTACTTGGTCAGTTTTAGAGGTGCTGGATAGGCATAAGCTGTTATGTGTCCAGGTGAGGGGAAATGGCACTGAAAAATGCTTACTTGCCAGCTGGAGAATAGCTACCCCCAACCTGGCAAGTCAAAGAAAAGGAAACTTCAAATAGTCAAAGCTTGAATATATTACCGGCATGGTTTATCTTTGGGCATGTCTACACTAGACAGTTAAGTAACTCGCAGTAATTCGTGTCCACACTACCCTCCTTCTGTCAATGGTGTGCGTCCTCACCCGGAGCACTTCCACTGACTTAAGAGGGGCAGTAGGGGTGGGGGTGAGAGCCCGGGCTCTCAGCTCCACATGCAGCTCTCCACCGAGAGCCCAGCTGCCCCCTCCCCCGGCTCTTGGCTCCCCGCCGCTGGTAGCCCGGCTGCCCACCCCTCCCAGCTCTCGGCTCCCCACCGCAGCCGGAACCCTGGCTGTGAATCTGGACAGAGTCTGGACAGCTCCCAGGCTCCCAGCAAGGAGCAGGGAGCCTCAGTGCAGCTGCCGGGCTCCCCCAAGGGAGTGAGGAGATGGGGGCCTCCAGGCAGCCCAGGCTACACCCTGGACTCCCTGTCGGGTGCCTGGTTGTGGTGGGGAGCCAAAAGCCCAGGAGGCAGCCTGGCTTCCATGGTGGAGAGTGGGGAGCCAAGAGCCCGGGGGGCAGCAGGGCAGCACCAAGGCTCCCCGCTTGGAGCAGGGAGCCGGAAGCCTCCAGGCAGCAGCCCAGCTGGCAGGGAGCCTGGGGGGCACAGTCTGGCTCTGAGCAGGGGGTGGGGAGCCCAGGCAGCAGCAGGGAGCGGGAAGTCCAGGGGTAGCCAGGCTCCCCGCAGGGAGCGTGGTGGGCACAGCCTGGTTGGGAGTGGGAAGCTTTCTTGTCTTCTCCAGCATGGAGCTGTGAAATTGACAAGAATGACAGCTAGCAGCCCAGGTAAGTAACACTGCGTTGCTCTAACTACACCAACATGAGCCCTACGCTTCTTGTGGGGATGGCTTTATGATGTCAGTGTAGTAGGGCACTTATATTGGTGGGAGCAAGGCTGTAATGTGCACACTGACATAATTAGGTCAACGGAAGATGCCTTATGTTGACCTAACTCTAGTATAGACCAAACCACAATCTATTTCAGTTTTAATCACTTTTGCTGAATGTGGCCCATGCCAAGTGGCAGGGTATATCAGCTCAGGCCTGCCATTGCAAAGAGTTTGCCTCGCCTGTTCTAAAGTAATCTAAAGGATTACTGACACACCTCTATGGATTATGTTTCAGCAACTGAACACCATCGTTGTTCTATAATAATTTTCTGCTGATGTACATTGGACTCTACTGTGCCATACCACTGCTGTGCTTTTAGCATATTATCACTACTGAGCTGCCTGGGAGGTAAATGTCCTTTCTGGGGCGTAGCAGTGGGTACACTCCCTCTGCTCACTTCTAGTCTCCAAGAGGACTTTTTCTTGCCTGAGTCCCAAAGCCTACTGGTGCTCCCTCTGGGGCAGCATTGCTCCACAATGCCCCCAGTCTGGGACTGCAGCTAGAAGCCACAATACTAGCCCTCTGTACTCAGGAAAGTGTGTTACGCAACTTTACAAAAACAAGCAAGAGTGGTTTTCATAAAGCAGTGTGGGAAAGGAAATCCCAGTATGAGAGGATCCTCCTCTATCCTGCTTAACATAAGACACTCGGGTCATAAAGACAGATAACTTGTTTGTTACAATGTACTGTAATTAGAGTTGGAACGCACACCCCAGCGCAAGATCCAGACTCCAATGCAGACTATTGTCCGGAGGCAACTGACAGCTCTGTTCATCAGCTAGAATGCATTAGGGCTTTGGACAAGATTACAAAGCTTTGCAGCTTAGCCGGCATATCCAGCAATTGTGTTCAATATTTACATCGCTGCCAAATCTCTTTGCTCAGGAAAGGGCTGAAAATAAGGGCATGGGAAGTGTAACTGAGGAAAGAGGAATGATAATAAATTCCTTAACAATGTTTACAACCCAGATTTGATTCACGGCAGCATAGTGTAGTACCTGAACTGTATAGCGCATCAACCATTTAACAGCCCAGCTCATTTTCAAGGTATGACTAACAAAACAGCCTGCAGTATGGAACACTGTGCCTCATATGCAAAAACTGTGTTTAAAAAAAGGGGGATAAAATTTACAATTGCTACCAATTTGTCATGTAAAATCAATGAAATGGCAACATTTACTGACTGTGAAACAGACCCTGCTCTCCCTTCTCACTCAGACCAACTTCCCAATTCAATCAATTGATGTACCGGCCAAGAGAGGAGTGTACGATTTGCCCTGTGAATGCCAAACCTTAGCTGAGCATCTGGTACTTCCTTGGGCATGTGATATTAGTGAACAGATAACCTGCTATGTGAGAGGAACGTTATCACGGTATTACAGATACACTAAAGAGAAAGGGGCCAGATCCTCAACTAGTGTAAATGGTCATAGTTCGATTGAAGCCAATGGAGCTGTGACAATGGACACCAACTCAGGCTCTGGCCCAAGGTTCTGAATGGAAATAATCACAATGCATACTGGCACTGCGTTACACCGTGCTAAAAAAAGATGGATGTAGCACCCAAAGAGTCCATTCAAGATGAGGCCCCCATTGTGTTAGGAGCTGTAGGAAAATGCAGTCGCTTTCCCCAAATGCTTCCAATCTAGTTAAAGACACATTACAACAAGTTAGGGCAAGACATAAACATGTCAGCTCTTTAGGTCAGGGACTGTCTTTTTGCTCTGTGCTTGTACAGCGCCTAGCACAACGGGATCCCCGGCGAGGACTAGGGCTCCTACAGGCTACAGTAACACAAATAAATAATAAAAATAACAGTCATAATGGAAAGGTGTGGTGGAGGCACAGCGAGGGTAACTAATAAAATCACACCATTGCTTCAGTTAGCTATGTGCACAACTTGAGGGTTCCATGTCATTTGAGAAATTTTTTTGCACATAGATAAATACATATCAGCTCTTCCCCCTCTCAGTCACCCATTCCCAGCATTGCAGATGTATATAACTAAGCATCTGCAGAAGCCAAAGCCAACAAACAGGATGACTCCTCTATCCCCACATCTCCAGCTCAGCTGAATGTAACTGCCAGAGGACTGTATCCAAGGCAAAATAGCCCCACTCACATTTTAAATGAAACATTATTTACGATGAACGTACCATGGACTAGAAAAACAGTAGAAAGGCACATTAGTTGCAAATTACATAGCTTGAGTCTTGTATTTCTATTACATTTGAAAGCATATGTATAAGTGAAGCTCAAGGAATGCTTCCCAGAAAGTTATGCTGCATGTGTATAAAAACGGTGCTCTCACTTTTGACATAGTTACGTTCTTTGCTGTTCAGTTTACAAAGGAGTTTACTTATTAATGCACAGAACTGTGTTTAGATTCTATGGTCGTTAAAGCCTAAATCGAGGGAGAGACAGTAAAGCAATTTAAATATTAAAAAAAAAAACACAATAGCCTGTCACAGTCTGACATTCACCAATACATTTGTAGAGGTGTGCTTTTTTTTTTTTTAAGAGTGCAACACCTATATCAGGCCGAATCTTCAGGTGTGCTGGAACTGGGAAGGAGTGGCTAGGGAAGGAGTGGCTTTCTGCCACATTTCCACCCACACTCTCAGATGCCAAGGGCTGCATGGGCTGGTTTGCCCTCGGGCACAGCTTAGAGCAGCCTTAAAACTGCTTTGGCCTGTAACAGCCTTCTAGAAAGCTGTTATCCTGACCTGGACTGCAGCACACGCCAGTCAGAGTCCTTCACCCTCAGTGCTTTGAAAACGTAGCACTGAGTTATGCTGGACAAGTAAAACCACTATTTTGCATCTCAGTGAGCTGAAGTGTCACAGATAGGTGAACTATGTTGGCCCAGTGCTATAGGATGACACAGAAGCAGCAGATCTCTTTAATAAGGTAGTGCCATTTTTACTTCATTACTTTCTGAATACATACAAAGAAGGAAATTCCACGTTATGGTTCTATAGCAACCATATGGTCTGGAAAGTAGCAAGAGTGGAGAGGAGAACATTCAAAGTGTGAGCCTGTGATGTAAAAATGCCTCTCTTTGGTATTTTATTCCTCTTCAGGTCTGAATATAAATCAGTCTAGAGGTTAGTTTTTCCCATAATTCACGGTTGGAGTGCATTGAGACTAATGGTGGGTAACTGCAAGGTATACAACGCCTCAGTTGACGTATACATGTGAAACACTGAATAGGTTTATCTGGTCTGCAAAACTGAGCTGGAAATTTCACAAGCACAGATCCACGAGATCGCTACTGCTTCTTGTTGTGGGGGAGAGTAGGCACTACTGCAAAACCAGCCTCTCTTGTGGTGTTTTGGCACATTTGTTTCCAGCCACAAGTGGAACAAGGAAATGTAAGGTTATGAAGGGGAAAAAAAGTTAGCCAAGCTGTTTGGCTCCTCAGGGTCAGCTCCTTCAGCGACAGGGGTGTGCAGGGATGGAGGGGGCAAGTAGGGGCACACACCCCAATAATTGGCTGGGACACAGAGCTCCTCCGGCCCCACAGCAGGAGCTGACAGCCCCTCTGGCCCCAGGCCGTGGTGGAAACTGACAGCTCCTCTGGGCCTGAGACCGTGGTGGGGGCACAGAGTTTCTCCAGGGCTTCAATAGGGGCACAGAACTCCTGGGGCCAAACTCCTGCGCTCTCCCCGCCGCACCCCCGGGCTATTTGTTGAAATAGTGAGTGTACTGCTGTTTATATCTATGCATATGATGCATGTGTGTGTGCTGATGTGGTTTCATGTGTATAATATGTGTGTGTTTAACATGCCCCTGCAAAAGTGGTCAAATTTAAATTCTTGCACATGCCCCTGTTCAGAGATGTTAATTGGCACGATTCAAGACTAGGGTCCAGTTCAAAGAATGACTTCAAATTCAAAGCTCTGCTCACAGAAACACTCTTTTGTCCACATAGTTCCATCTACACGAGGGGTTTTGCCAGCACAGCATTGTGTGTCGCACACCAAGTCATCCCGGTAAGCTAGCCCACAATGCAAAGCAGAAAACGAAACAAGTCAAACAGAAACTGTGCTCACTCCTCAGAGGCACCAAAGTCCTACATTGATGACATGACAACAGCCATGAAAATCCTGAAATGTGGAAAGAAAGCTGGACTCGATGGTATTCCTAATGAACTATTACTACACTTTAGGATGAGAGTGCAGAAGTGCCTACTTGAGTTCTCTTGCCTGGATACAGAGCAGATACCTAGGCTGTGGAGTCAGGCCACAGTGGTTACACTACTCAAACCACATATGCAAAGAATTACATGCAATATTCTTATTCTGCTCAATCTACAAGCTCTATGAGTAGATGATAGTGGGGAGAATAACTCCAGTTGTGGAAGGGCAGCTGACTGATGACCCAGCCGGTTTTCACTCAGGATGTTCATGCTGTGGCCAAGTTGCAAATCTAACTCAATACATCGTAGATGATTTCAGAACCTGCAGAATTACAGAGGCTATGTTTGGTGATCTGTTGGCTGCCTACAACACGGTGAATCATTGTGCACTTCTACTGAAATAAGCAAGAATTGTGAGAAACAACAACATGGTCCAGGTCATCTTCTCCTGGCTTGAGAATCAACTGTTCTTTGTCGAGACAGATAGTCAGAAACGTCAATGGTGTATTCAACAGAATGGATTGCCTTAAGGTTCAGTGCTATCACCCTTGATGTTTAATACCTACACAAATGATCAACCAGAATCAAGATTTAGGGGGGAGGGATAGCTCAGTGGTTTGAGCATTGTCTTGCTAAACCCAGGGTTGTGAGTTCAATCCCTGAGGGATCTGGGGCAAAAATTGGGGATTGGTCCTGCTTTGAGCAGGGGGTTGGACTAGATGACCTCCTAAGGTCCCTTCCAACCCTGATATTCTAAGATTCATTTCTGCAGGAGATCTTTGCATTACCACCCAATCACAAAGATTTGAGGATACTGAGCACATTCTGACTGGCTCCCTGAGTGTACTTGGAGAATACTGTTGCACATAGGTTCTGCATGCCAGCCTTAGCAAGACACAGGTATGTGCCTTCCACCTGAAACACCCTCAGGTCAAGCAAAAACTCCAATCCTTGAGCACTGTGAACATCCGGTCTACCTTGGGGTCACCTTAGACAGAATACTGACATTCAAAGAGCATGTTAAGAAGCTGAAAAAGAACACGAACTCCACAAACTGTGTACTCCACAAGCTGGCCAACACAAAATGGGGAGTTGATCCCAAACTATTTCAAGCAGCCAATCTCACCCTGTGTTACTCAACTGTGGAGTACTGTGTCACAGTCTGGTCATATTCAAGCCATACACAAAATTGACACTGAACTCAGCCAATCTTGTAGGATCATCACAGGGACTTTGAAACCGTCTTCCACACTGTGACTATACTGCCTCACAATTAACTCCCCTGGGGTGGGCCTGACTGTGCCCAATTAGTGTGAGAATGGCTGGGGAGAACTAAAGAGTTAATTAGCCGTTAATGCAGAAGGTAGAAAAAGGGCATAGGAAAGAAGTGCTGGGGGTGGGAGCGGGGAGAGCGAGAGGTTGCAGAGTCAGGCTGATTGTTGGGTGGAAAGGTCTTTTCCCTCCTTAGTGGAGGACCTGGGAAGAACTGATAGCATAAATAATATGGTGTCTGGTTAGTAAAGGTGGTGGGAAGAGCAATGTAAATAAACTACAGCTGTTTAACAAGGGAAGGTGTCTGAACAGTCTGTGTAGACAGAGCAGGAGAGGGATTTTGCCCTGTCATGCCCCCATACATTTTTTGGATTAAACTCTGAGCTACCTACAATGGGTGGTGGAAATTAAGTAGCTTGTTTGAAGTTTTGTCCCAGACATCTAGGGACATTTATAGTGTAAATGGATTGTTGTTAACAATGTAGTTTCTATACATTCTTGAAATGCATGGGACTATACTTCCTGGCCTATGTCAGTGTATTATGATTCCTTTATTTGGAATCAATGCTTGTCATGATTCTGTCCCAGCCAGTTTAGAATTCCTCTCAGCTGAAATATCTGAACATATAATTTAATATGGGGAATTTTGGGAACTTATACAAATCTGAAGCCTTAACTTTAGCTCTCTTCCTTTCCCATGCACATGGAGATAATAGCCACTGCATGTCATGTAACTGTTCCTCTACTTTCACATATATTATTGCTTGCAAGAGAAAGAATAATCTAGACACTATGTTCATTTTAATCACCAAGATTTTACCAGTCCAAGACATAGCATATTTATTCAATATTTGTCTTTCTCTGTTGTGTGTCAGCAATAGAGTATCATTAGATTAATCTAATTGGTCGAACGGGGCTGTGATTTGTTCCTTATGTATTTGATTTGACCCTTTGTATATTTCAGTTTTAAAGTACAACACATTGAGCCTGACTCTGATCTCACAGCAGTTTTATACTTGTGTAATTTCATTGATTTTAGGAAAGTAATTGTACTGATGAATCAGCCCACTATATGTAACAGTGATACATAAAATAAGTAGAGGCTCTGAGACAAGGTTATGGTATTTTTACTGGTGGGTTGTCAAATCACTTCCAGGAACCAAAGCAAGGATTAGTCAAATGATTTATGAAAAATGCATTAACAGTTCCAAGACCACAGTAGTGTCCCTCCGGATTGTTTTCATAGCAAAGATAAAAACCATGTTACATTTGCCTATGAATCTCTAGCTACCAGGCTTCTACTGACTAAATAAAATGGAATTCTCCATTATATTTACTGTAGCTATTATACTGATGCACAGCTGTTTGTTTCTTTTGGAAAGCACATGTAAGTGAATAATATCCTAAGTAGAACACGATCTAACAAAACTTGAGATTTCTGTGGAACAGCACAGTAAGCAGGCATGAAAATAATTCCTCTAGTCATGATGACTGTATTTGGCAGTGGAAAGAAGCCTGGTTCTTTTTCAGTCTGAGAAAAGATAAGGGTAGGCAGTGCAAACAAACAGTACCTTTGCCCCCACTGGAATTGTTCTTCTGGGAACTAGCATGCTTAAGTCACTTTTTTAATTATTATTTTCTCAGTGATAAGATTATAGTAGTTACAAGGACTAGGGACAACTCCTTTCCTCCGCCTCCTCACATAACCAGGAGACACACCAGAGATACTCAGACACTGCAAAAATCTCTCCAATTGCAGAATAATGGCACACCTTTTTTCTGTACATAGTCATTTATACAAAAAAAACCCATATTTACAGTTTAACCAAGTCAAATAACTTTAGATAAGAGAACGTATCTAATATCCACCCTCCTAGAAAATAATATGGCTGGCCTGAAATATTTTGCCTTGTTTCATTTAATAAATAGGCTGGATGAAAACGTTTCGGTTGATGGCTGAAGACTAACGCAGGTTTTCCCAGTTACAACTTGGCTATAGCATATCCGTTGCCAGCTCTCCGCTTCCAACATTTGTGCATGCATAATCCCCCCAAAATCAGGCAGGTCAGGGCTACTGGAATTGCTGCAATCTGCCAGGGGAAACTGGATGCTGTAAAAATCCAGAGAAAAATGTTATGTATATTTTAAAAAGACAATTATCTAAATTCAGAAAAGCCTACCAAGAAAAATTGGTATCTGATCCTACAGCCCTTTCGCATACGAATAATCCCATTGGTTTTAATGGGGTTAACCCCATGGGTGAGAAGACTGAAGACTGCAGGATCAGAGCCTTAAATTACTATGAACAAAACTGACTGAAGCTGAAATTTTTTTATTAAAGTAAATTGGGCTGATTTCCAAGAGTAAATATTTTCCAATGGAATAACTGTAATGCAGCTCAGTTTGGATTATACCATTTATCTTTCACATGGGAATCAAAAACTAGCAGAAAGATCCGTCTCCATCCATGTCATTTCCTTCACCTGAGTAATATCTAGGTACCGAAACAACTCAGGGAACCTGTGAGCAATATAATAAAACAACCCAAAAGAGTAAACCCCAAATCACAGTAGACATGAGTGAATTGTGACTATGATGAAGGCAGTAAATCTTACTGTGCCTTTTCAGCGCTAAGTGAGCAGGCTTTAGTCACTCACCAACATCATGCAAAGAAAAAAGAAAAACCAGTATTATTTCATACTGTTTTCACAGCTGTTTCTCAGTCCACGTGTTCAATGGTCTTTTACAACTTAACACAGTTGCACTAAACTAAGGGCTAGTCTCCACACAAACTTGAACCAAAATAACTAAGCCAGCTGTAATTCTCACCTTTTGTTATTTCGGAGCCAATCTGTGTGAGACAAACTGGGACATTAAGGGTATCCTTGTTCTGCCATTTCCCTTATTTGTTGGTCTCACCCGAGGTGCTGGGTGAAATCCTGGCTCTTAATGTTTTAAAGATAATGTCACCCATTATCTTTAAAAACTTAGGCCACTCCAGCACATGAAGCCCTTAAACCGGCAGAATGTCAGTGAAGTCACCTACAGGCAGTTTCTATAGAGACAGTGGACAGTGCCTTTCCTGCTAGAAATACACCAAAGTACTGTCCAGAACAGTAGTATGTAGGTAAATGAAGAAGCCATTATGTGCCGAGCAATAACTCAAACACAGCCCTAGCTATTCGAACATGGCTTAGTTGGATTTCACAGCCAGTAACAAATACAGTGTGCTTTTCCCCCTAGCATGCAGTTCAGATAAATACCTCCTTGTTTGACCCGTGTTGGCAGCACTTGGCGTCCATAACTATTCAGGGCTTCACACTTAAAATCTGTATAAAAATCAATTACTCTGACTGGATCAAAAATCAGTGGCACCTCAATGTAGTTCTCATCATTTTCTACAATTTCCCTGGAACAAAAATAATGCATTTGTCATTTTTTTATACCTGACTTTTCCAGAATATCATAATTTTAGTGATTTTGATACATTCAGTTACCAGTTTCTAACCCTAAAATCTATTGAATATTGATTTATTTCCAAAATCACTATGGGATGCATTCTAAACCACACTGTTCACATTACAGTGCATTCATGACATTCATTTTGATTAGCCTGGTTGTTTAATGGCCTGATTTTTCAGTACTCTCTGTCTATTTTTTCATTCATAGAGTCTTCTAGGAAAAACAGGGTAGACAAGATCCAAATGTCTTATTAAACAAAATGCAAGCTGAATTTTTTTAAAGCCTTTCAGATATTCTTTGTGCATCACAAAAGCAGCAAAGCAGACACAGGCCCAACTGTTTTTCCTCTGCAGGTCACCTTCTCATTTGACATCACAGACAGAATTTCTGAGACTAGTTCTTGATGTCACCTGGGATAATGAGCAAGGAGGGCCCAATCCTGTTCATGCTTACTCAAGTTAGAATGCCATTTGAAACCACTCGCCTGGGTAAGGACTGCTCACATGTCAGGGGATTAGGCTTGTGCCCATATTGAGAGTTGAGTGGAAAAGACTATCAAGAAATTTCCAGCCTGCTTTAATAATGGCTTAAATGGACAGGGAAAGGAATATCTTGAATTAAACATTTCCTTCAGAGTTCTTTTTATGATTGAATCATTATTGAACTGATGGCAAATGATTTAACAATCATAAATGTGTTGTGCATTGAGGGTTTATAGCCCCCTGTGCCAGGGCCACCCAGGAGGGGTGGAGGGCAAGGGGGGCAAGTTGCCCCAGCCCTAAGGGGGGCCCGCAACGTGTGGCGCTGCGGCGGCACTTCCACATTTGATCGCTGCTGCCTTACTGCTTAAGTGCGGGTGCCACTTTCGGTGGCATTTCGGCGGAGGGGCCCCTGAATCCTGCTTTCCCCCAGGCCCCCTGAATCCTCCGGGCAGCCCTGCCCTGTGCATCCACTGCTGCCTTCCCTCTGTGCAGTAGAGCTGGAGTCATTCTGTAGGGCTGGAGGCTTTTGGGAGGAATTTTGACTTTCTAATGAAATTATAGGATCCATGGGACTAGAACTCAAATTTGTAGAGGCTGGGACAGCTGAGAGGCCCACATCACCACAAGGAGGCCATGCAGAACCCCATCCAAGGAGCACTGTGGAGATTAGGTGCCACAGGAAGTACTGCCCAAAGGGTCCAGACTGACAGCTCCCTTCAGCCTTCTGGTTGACCCATGCTCCCTATTTAACCCTGGGTGTCCTGGGAAGTTGTCTGGGCAAACACACAGACGTCTGGGCTGCCGTAACTCCTGACCACACCTGGCTTTCCTGACTCCTGCCACCTGATTCCAGCCCGGTAACCACCTCTGATCTCCTGTCTCTGACCCCAACTCTTGCCTATCAATCCCAGTTCTAGCAATTACTCTGATCCCTGCTTGCTATCAACTCGTGAACACCAGTCCAGCTGCGACTGCCAGGCCAGACTGCCTATACCCTGTCCTTGAAAGAAATTCACCCCTATGCAGAGGCCTATGTGCCACTAAAATCCCACTTAAGTGTCTATTTTGAGGTCTGAAGAAGGGCCAGCACAAGGTGCATAGACCTTGTGCTGGCCCTTTCCACAGCAATGAACTTCACCCCCAGTTAGAATGACTCCTTTTCTTGTCATGATTATCTCAAATGAGATACTGTAGCTGCAATTTGCTTTTAAAGCCTATAGAAATTGTACCTCTCCCTCAGCACATTTTCCATCACACAGCCATTGTTATAAAGGCCTGATCATTTGTGCAGGTGAATAATTTTATAGATGTGAATAGTTTCATTAGGAGTCAATTGGACTATTTCTGTCATAAGATTCCTTACTTGCTTGGGTGTTTGTAAGATTGATTTTATTCAGAAACTAACAGTTATGGTGGTTTTGGTTCAGTTTAATTTGGTTGTTTGTTTCCTTCTTCTTTTTCAGCTCTACCATTTTCAGCAGAACATTTCCCACTTCACTCCCTGACATTCAATAGCATGGTATGTCCCTGTAACATTTCTGAGCCAAAACCAAAGAAACAAAGAGCGTGACATTTCCTTAATACTTACAGACGCTCTCCCTTTGTAACTCTGCCGTGTTTGTAAATTATATCAACGTAAGTGTCATTTGCTAGCCACCCCACTTCTGTGTCAAGATGTTTACTCGATCCAATAAATACTTTACATGGAAGGATCAGTTTGGAGTCTGTTTAAAAAGAAATAAGAAAAAGAAAACATTCACAGATGTATTAGCAAGTACTGTTTCACATACTGAAAACTCCCACTGAAAGAGTTGTTAAACTCCCTACATACACTGAGCATGGCTCTCTCTTTTGACCTTGTACGTAGCCTTGAAAAATAGAGAATTTTTGTCCACCTAGCCCATCCTCTGCTTCTTGGCAGCTATCCCCATTATTTAGAGACTAACTGATAATCTATTTTTTTTCCATACATTAGTTGGTAACATTTGCTCTAACCACATTACTCAGAAGACAAGTCCGCATTCCAGTGGCACAAAGCTTTGAGACTCTGCAGTTACTGTGTGTCAAGGGAATGATTTACAGCTCAAGAAAAACCTGACTAGCCAGCACTGTAACATCATTCGCAGTTGGACTGTCTGCTCGAGGCAAGCCTGTTAAAACCAGATATCAAACACAAAGAGAGGCCTCCAAAGATAGGCAAACACCACAGTGCAAAAATTAGAACCTTTGCAAGAATAATTGTAATATGGACTTAGCACAATGTACCTTCACCAGGATGCACCTACTTTATATTAAAAATATAGAGCTCAATAAAACACCTAGTTTAATCATTTATACTTGTGTGGAGTTGGTGTAAAATGCTAACCCTGAGGTAGACAAGGGAAGAATTCCCATTTGCTATTAGTTTTAGGCAATATAAGGTGCAAGGCAGTGAATAATCAAACTCACAGAGCACAACTTCATGTATAATATAGAGTAAAATAACCTATTAAAATATATGCTGGATTTGGTGGGAGCGGGGAGTAGAGGAAAGGGGGCTTAAAGTTCATGTCATAAAAAAATAATCTATAAGGAAATGACACTGAGACCATACCAATCTGCTCAGTTCAAACATCATGGACAAGGAAATCATTTCTTCCCCCAAGAAAGCCACATGGGCCCGTCAAAGCTATCACATACCCTAGATCCTTTTTACAGAATGCAGAGCAGGGAAAGTTACTGATGGAAAGGATAAACTCGTCCAACACTCTAAGGATCCTGAAATTGCTTTACTAACTATTAAAACATATTGTCATTTTTCTTTAGTAATGTCTACTGGAAAACAATTTGTGATATTTTTAAAGAGAACAAATGAAAATCACCTCAGGGCAGATCCTCAGCTGGTATAAATCAAAGTCATGGAGCTGAATACACCCTATATTCTCTTGCTTTTGGAAACAAGTGAATCATTATTGGCCTTACCAAGAGCAGCTAATGTAGTCTTCTGATCTGGAAATACAATCAGTGGACTGACTCTCTTTTCTTGGTCTGCCAGGATTGAGAGAACAATAGTCATGGTGAGTGCAATAGACAATTGAATAGACTTGCAAGAACCACAAATAGAAGTTTGCCATTTTTATTGCATTTATTCCACTGTAAAGCATTTTGTGATACCTTCACAAAGCAGAATTGAGGTTTCAAGGGAAGGGACACAAGTTAGGGAACATTGTTACAGATGTGCTTAGACTCAGGTCTTGATCCCTTAAAGGAAAATGTGAGCAAGTGGGGAATACCTGCAAGATTAGGCACCAGACATGCAGTTCTTTCTACTGAGCAATAAGTCTCAAGCTCCCAGCACATCCACTCCCAAACTCAGAAGAGCACAGAGTGAAAAATGCATGAGTTGTGAGCAGACGATGCAAGCGTTTGAGGAGTCAAGAGGTCAAGAATGAGCCTCCACATCCAAATGAAACCCTTAGCAGCTTTCTTCCCTTTCAAACTTTGCTCCTGCTATTAGGTAACAGTATTCTGGCAGCCCTGAAGCACCATTTTCATTAATGGTGAATGAAACAGTTATGTTTCTTCTGCATAACTTGTCCTGCTTGTCCCTTTTAACATTGTACTTATATATGCACCACACACTGCATCGGCTCTGTCCACAGGCTAGCTGAACACTAGAAGGCACTTACTGAAGAACTGCTTCTATGCAGATTACCCAGACCATTCTGCAGTCAGGTATGAGAGATTAAATTGCAGACCGCAGTCTCGCAGGCACTACTCAAGCAAGGAAGGGTTGAAGGGTTTGAGCCATTTGCAGGGTCAATAGAATAAATACAGAGACATGTTTCTTGGTCTTTGCATATTCTGAACAAGGTACATGTAACGCTCCTGCCCTCTGTTGTTTGTGTTGTGTACTGACAGCCATCAGGTTTGTTTAGTGCAGCAGGCAAAGCAATTTGTACCATTTTACAAAAGAGAAAATGAAATGAATGTCTTTTCCCACCATTCCCTATTAGTTAAACTAATTATATTATATTTCCTAAGCCCTCTGAAGACATTTGCATTGACTCTTGTGACAAATTATTCAGTTTAATAACTACAGGCACTTTCAACATATGATTCTGCTTCCCAGAAATGTGCCGCTTAATCCCTGTGCCGGCTCAACTGTTAGCCAAACAAAGAGCTGAGCTGAGCAGTGCCTGGGGTTTTCTGTGAAACTGTTTTGGACCATTATTAAAAGTAAGCAGCATGCATGCTGCTCTGATATCCCAGTTTCCCTGGCAGCTAACCAGCAGCAACGGTGAGAGACTTAACATGAGTTCCCTTCTGTACATTTCATTGACAAAGACCATCCTGGTCAAATGTTTTGTTAAGTACTGTACTGTACCATCTCAAATGGGAAGTATTTACCAAACGTCTGTAGCTGAATCATTCTGGTGATGTTATACTGTGTGCCTCCATGGGTAAAAGACATTTCACAGATGTAATTGCCAGAATCTTTTGATGACACAGAGTTGATGTAGAGAAAGTGTGTGCCTTTCAAGCTTTTGAATTTTGCATTGTCTTCATCCAAAGGTACAAAATCCTAGAGAAATAACAACCACCAAATGGTTAAAATAGGCCAGGGTGTGAAGAGACCTGGATTTGATTTTCCCTTGGGTAACCCTTGGGGAAGTTACTTATTCTCTTATCTAAGATTTTATATCCAATTTATGATTACAGTATCTGAGCACCTCCATTTCCCTACCTGTAAAATAGACAGAGTAATACTTGTGCTACTTCAAGGGTGAGTTTTGCAAGGCTGAATTCATCAATACCTGTAAAACGCTTTGCAATCCACCAATGTGAGGCCTTATGTGAAGTGTGGTACATTGTTATTATTAACATATATTTTCAAATGCTGTTATTTTAAATTATGCATGTTGGCTAAAGAGAATATATAATGAGCTTCTTTCCAGAATCTCCCTAAGTATGATCTTGTATGAGATACAAGAACATCTTAGCAATCATACATCTTCCCAGGGCACCAGATTATTTTGCCCTGCCAAGTCTCGCATGATGTGACATGTTGCCAAGCTGTTATCACCGATACTCTGTTGAGCTTTGCTAGCAACAAGTGTGTTCTTTCCAACTGTGAACAGGCCTGTTTTTTCCTGACAGCCATGTTATTACTCAAGCTGTAGAGCTGAACTTTATGTTATCTAGGCAAATAAACTATAGCATGTTTCTCAGATGAAAGCTGGACAGGGAAACTTTGCTAGCATGATTTCAACTCCAGCAAAAACGATGCCTTGTAAAACCAGCCTAACGACCTATGCTTTTTATTTGCTGTACAACTAGGTACTGCCGAATTTCAAACTGTACAGAAGAGAATTCTGGACTAAACACTTATCGCTATTGATTTGTGATGCATTAAAACAAGAGCCTGGTAACTAAGTAATGCATTTTGCACAGTCCCAGCATGCAACTAGCAAGCCACAGGAACTTCGCACACACAAAAAGACAGAAAGAAGGTGAGGCAGGGCATAGGTTAGGCAAACTCTGAAACAGCACAGGGTGTTCTGCCTTGAGCCTTGAATCCAGGAACTAGCAGTGATGGACAGACATTTTACAAAGAAATATTAATTGTTGGATCCATATCTCCCTCCTTGCTAGCTATAAAGGGATGAGATAGGAGACCTTAATAAAAGATTTGGGATAAAAGTGGAACTAAAGAGGGGGGAGGGATAACCTAAGCCCACTTCTGTGCCCCATCACTCAGTTAAATAATCTTTTAAATGGCCATTTTAATAATGACTCATGCCTTTGTTTCCTTCTCATTCTCTCATCTCCATGCCATTTTCTATGTGGCTCTCTTTGCCAACCCTTTCCACCATGCCTCAGTCTTTCCTCAAAATTCACATCTCCAGGAAGTCCACATAATATAAGTCTTCTCTTGTTAGAGTGTTCCCCAAAACACTTGTGGAACTAACAAAATATGCTGAACTTCACTGTTCACTCATTCACTTGTTGTATTTCTTCCCCAGCCTGTGCTTGTATGTTTTCTATTTAAGCCCCAATCCTGCAGGTATTTATGGATACACCTACAGTTAAGAATTTAGTTGCAATATCAGGGTGTTAGAATATATATTCCCTGAGGGTCCTTGTCTGTAAAGCACCGTGCTTTGGGGCTATACAAATCATCAAATACTAAAGCAAAACAAGAGAGTCTGTAAAGAAAAGCACTTTAATATCGTGAGGTTTTTAAAAAACCTGGGAGGTAGAAATACTAATTTTATAAAAAATACTCAGCACGGTACATTCTATCTCCTCAAGGGGGATCGTGTGAGATTCTTGTTCCAAAAAAGAAAGAGCTTGGCTAAAAACTAAGGGTAGGTCTATGCTGCCATAAAAACCAGTGGCACTGAGTCTCAGAGCCTGGGTCCGCTGACTCAGGATCACTGGGCTTGGGCTGTGGGGCTAAAAATAGCAGTGTAGGCATTCGGGCTTGGGGAGGCGCCTGGGCTCTGAGACCCTCCCCTTTTGCAGGGTCTCAGAGCCCAGGCTCCAGCTGAAGCCCAAACAACTACACTGCTATTTTTAGCCCTGCTGCCAAATCCCCACAAGTCTGAAACAGCTGACCCAAGCCAGCAACAGCTGTGCCACAGCTCTTTTCTTTTATCCTGGTATAAAGAAGGCAGAGATTGCTCTCTATAAATACATTGGGGGTAAAGACCAGGGAGGGTGAAGAGCTATGTGGGTACAAGAATGAATTAATATAAACTGGCCATGAACAAATTCAGGCTGGAAATTAGAAGAAGGTTACTAACCATCAGAAGGGGGAGGTTCTGGAACAACCTCCCAAGTAGGAGTTGTGGGGACAAACAACCTCATTAGATCGAAGAGAGAACTGGATAAATGTATGAGTGTGATTGTAAAACAGGGTTGCTTGTGATAGTAGAGGCAGGGCTTGGCAACCCTAAGGGTCCCTTCTAGTTCATGTTTGATGTTCCTAAGAGTTCACCATTCAGGGCTTCAGTCAGTCACCTGCAGGGGTCAGGAAGGGATGTTCCCTACCTTTCCTCCTCCCTCCCCTTATGTATTCGGGGGGAGCGGGGGAGGATTCTGTCTCCTTCCTCTGAAGCCTGAGAGGGGGCCAGAGCTAGAGCTGGACACTGGACAGGGTGGGTTGATGCTCTGAGGCGGTACCAAGTATTCTCTCTCTCAGGTGCTTGGCTGACTGGTTCGTGCTCACATGCTCAGCGTCTACCTGATTGCCCTATCCTGAATGAGGAAGAAATTTTTCCCCAGGTCAGATTAGTGGGGACCATGAGTTTTTGCCTTCCTCAGCAGCACAAGGCATGGGTCACTTGCCAGGATTATCTGGATCTCTCTCACTTGATCAATTATCTGCCACTGCAGGAGTCTTGGGCATTAGTGCACCTTGTTCCCACCTATTCTCTGCATGTGGCACATTATCGTCGAGTCTCCTGTGGACTGTAATACTTTAGTCTAATTTCAGTTGTTGGGTTTATTGTGCAGGTGCCGAGTGGTGGTGGTGGCCTGTGACACACAGGCCAGACTAGATGATCGGGTGGTCCCTTCTGGCATTAAATTCTATGACTCTGACTCTTTAGAAGAGGTGAAAGTTCTACCTTGTACCATTTTAGCTCCAAGTCTGTTTCCTTTTGTATGAAATCCTCCAGATCAGGACAAACAAGTTTTCCAGAAGTGAACGTGAAGAGAATTTGTTTATAGACAATCACAGTAACATCAGTTTTTTCAGTAACACGTAGGTGAATGGAGACATCAGCACAGTAAGAGGAATTCCTGCAAGCATATGAAGGACAGATGTTAACAGGTATGCACCCACACAGAAGAGGGAGGCGGGAATGGCATGCATTTAATGCTTGTGCAAG
This sequence comes from Chelydra serpentina, assembly GCA_037349315.1. NCBI lineage: Eukaryota > Metazoa > Chordata > Testudines > Chelydridae > Chelydra > Chelydra serpentina. The sequence continues at coordinate 113,613,427 of JBAIAC010000004.1, forward strand.
GTGCTTGATTGACAGCTCTAGACACCGAAATCCTCTGATTACCAACAGAACCAACACAGCATGGGCAGTACAAGCTCTCTCATACTGTCCTGCTGCCATGACTCAATTCTGAGGTGAGAGAAGCCACTTTAGCTGCCATGCTCCTTCAATCTTTAGCCTCCATTCTAATGTTATAAATAATCCTGTCAAACTACAGAGAAGAGTCTCATTTCTCTTCATAATGACCAGAAGTCATTCAGCCGGAACTCCAAGATCAGACTTCACCTATTATGCCTTTCCACTGAGGCCAGACAGATCGTATTAAATTTTGGTGGCACAGTGACTGTAGGGATATTTTGAACATGTTATGTCTTTCTTGCCATCAACAGATTCAGATTGCATCGGGGAATACCTCAGTCAGAACAAAGGCAGCATTGTCAGTGCTTAAAGTAGGGGGCTGGTAGTCAGGACTGGTAGGTTCTAATCTTCACTCGGTGACCTTGGACGGGTCAGCTAACCTCTTTGTACCGTGCTTTCTCTCAGTAGTCGGTTTCTGGTAAGTCAAGTCTGAATCAATACTAGGTCACGAGCAGGGATTCTGGGAAGTTACCCGTGTTGTTTTTGGAAGAAGGAAAGCTTTTTTGTGGTGGGTTGTTTATTTTAAAGTTCAAGCTTTTCCTTTGGAACACTGAGTGTGTTGCATTCACTGAGGAAATCTTCCCCTGCTAGCCCTGCCTTGCGGGGGGGGAGGTGGGGGGGCGGGGGCAGGAAGAATGTATCCCGCTGAACAGCAGCAGCTCTGTTGTGAGCTGTGTGCTTCTGCACCCATTCGCTTCAATAAGATCTTAATTGTACAGTGCAGGTGTTGGAGCCTATCAGTGGCAATCTAAGAAACGAATATGAAATCTGAGTCAGAGCACTTATTAAAAATATGGCTGCTGCTGTTTTATTATCGACAGGCATTTATAGAGTGACAGGTGTACATAGTACTTTACAAAACCTAGAAAAAAAGATGCCTTCTCTGCTTTGAAGTGCTTACAGTATTTAGTATCTCCTTCCCGTTTGACCCAATGGGGCTTTTGTTTATGTACGTTTCAAAGCAGGACTGTCCAGGAAGACTATATCCACTGGACAGATAGATAGGGATTTTCTCTGTCCATCTTCTGAAGGAATTGTTCATTTAGTTCCCAGTCTTACATCCTCTGTCACAACTGCATAGTGGCGGTTTGCTTCCAACCCAGAAGATTAAACAAAAGAGCTATTTGCCTATTGTTGCTTTAAGCAGAATTGCTTCATCATAAAATACCTGTCAAGTATTGTGCTGAAAATTCTCAACCCCAGCAAGTTTGCCTCTGAGACCCCAATCTTGCAAAAATATTAAATGAATTTGCTTTAAGTTTATGCATAGGTAACTTTATGCATTGATAAAAAAAGGTCTGCATATGCTTGCAAGACTGGGACCTGTTCTTTTGCAATGTTCAGGCTCTTACATTCACCCACTGCTGTCTGTTGCTGTTAATATTGTCCTAACGTCATTATAGTGTTGCATATATAGCTCTAATCCATAATAATTGCTAATCAGTATGAAATTGCCAGTCAGTAGCAAAATAATTGCTAATCAGGCGGAGGTGGAGAACTGTAATAGTTTGCAAATACCCTCATTTCACAGTGTACTGAAAAATATGGTAAATTCCTTAATGGTGATTTGCAAGAGGAAAATTATGTTTGCTTGTTTGCGCCTTACTGCTCCTTTATAAAGACAGCTTCAAATATTTACATTTTTAAATTCTGTTTCATATATTATAAATCTCAGAAATCTCAGGTGCTAGCTTTGTAGTGGAGGGCTGAATGGAGGATAGGAGAACTGGGTCAGGATGCTGGCAGGTATAGCCTTTAAGAGTCAGAAAGAATCAAGGTTCAGCCTATTGTGATGTCATTATCCGTCTTCTCTGCTCCAGACATTGAAGCAGCACCACCAGATTCTGGATCCTTCCTTGAACCTGAAAGTTTCTTTCAAATTTGTAAGCCTTCCAAGTGTGACTGTGGCAAGGGGCTAGATTCACAAAAGGATTTAGGCATTGGGACATTCAGTGTCACCACCCCTAACTTTTAGGTGCCTAGAAATCACTGGGATTCAAAAGCCTGAGTTCAACTCTCAGGCTTCCTGTACAATGAATGCAGGGAGAAAGGTGCCCAAGAACAGGATTCACCAGCATGCTAGGCAGCTCTCTGCCTAAAGATACCCAATGGGGGATATGCCAAGGAGAGGTGTGCATCCTAAACCCCACCCCTCTCAGGGAGTTCTGTGCCTAAATCTGGCCTGGAGGAAGGCAACTATCTCTGCTTGGGATTCTCATGTGTCATCCATTTCTTGGAGGTAGGGTGCCTCTTGCAAGAAGACCAGGGGCCGGGGGAGGGAAGAGGCAGTTAGCTGCCCAAGTCCCTTTGTACCTTGGTCTTCCCTGCAGGTTGGAAAAGTCACAGTTCAAGTTTCAGCCTAGTCTGGTATAATTATTCTACTCTAGCAGTCCAGTCCTTTAAAGGGTCTTCCTGCAAAATCAAGGAGATCAACACTTAAAATGTTTAACGTAAAACAGAGCAGAAAAAAATAGGGGGAATAATTCTGAAGCCTTCTCTATAGCATAATCAAGATCACAAATATATATTTACTTCATAAACTTTACTACAGGGATCCAAAGTCCACTGAAGATAGTGGGAGTCTTTCACGAACTTCACTGAGCTTTGGATCAAGCCAATAATGTCTTTTGGGCACAGTCAAGTAGTTTAATGGACTGGATTTGTATTTAAATGCCTACCTTAGAATGCAGATATATTGTCCGGAGTCCTCTAACGATGCTGGTAAAAACCAAAGAGCATCTCCTTGTGCCCAAATTCTTGGTTCCTCATCTCCTCCTGGGGTTATCGTTTTTGAATCATTTTTAGACCATGTCAGATTACACGGATGGTTGGAACAGTCCAAGTGTTTGAATGTGAAGGAAGGGCATTTCAGGATCACAGGTTCTCCTTTCAGTGCAACGAACTCTTTGAAATACGTGGTGTGATCCTGGCAGTTTTCTACATAAACCAGAGAAATTGTTTCATTAGTGACTCACTTTAAAAAAAAAAAAAAAAGTAGGGGAACAAATGCTCTATCTTAAATCTTTGATATGAGCTTTGCCATTACCTGTGCTTTCCATACGCTGGATTCTGAAGGCAGAGGCATCCACTATGTATGTACAGATAAACAGGAGCCCAGCCATCTTCTTCCAGGGGAAACAGGAAAGAGAAAAATGGGGAACAGCATTTTGAATCCTGCAGGTGAGAAGATCACATGTATAACAATACACAAGATAATATAAGTGCTCTGCATCACCTCACATCGTATAATATATTTAACGGGTAACTGCTCTTGCCCTATCGCTCTTTGCCCCCTTGTAGCGCCCAGCCTACATAAAATCTGTTCCAGTACAGTTTTGGAGATAGTGGTCATTGGACTGTGTGGACTAACGAGAACAACAACTCAGCAGCTTTTCTTTGTATTCAATTTCTTTTGGAATCTGGACCAACACCAGGGTACACTTCAGTTGGGGTTGAATTCTGACCTCCAGGATGGATTCAGACTGGTTCCCAAATATCTCTGGTTATATCAATTGATGAGCAGAAATAAAGGCCACATCCTAGTTACACAGAAACTATCCTGAAGAGCATCTGAAAATGCAGAAGCCTCAAAATAAGACTGTTTTAAGCTATGGGCTTCAGCAGACTCAGGTGACATATAGTTCATTGGCTCTGATAGGGCGAAGCAGTGAAAGAGATATTCGAGCAAATACTGGCAGGAACTGATGCTTCATGAGCCTCTGTCATCCCTGCAAGGGGACAACGATGATGCATGGCTTCCTAGCTAATGCACTGCTCCAGGCTGGGGACTGACTGGCTAAGCAGCAGTTCTGCAGAAAAGGACCTGAGAATTACAGTGGACGAGAAGCTGAATATGAGTCAGCAGTGTGCCCTTGTTGCTAAGAAGGCTAGCGGCATATTGGGCTGCATTAGAAGGAGCATTGCCAGTAGATCGAGGGAAGTGATTATTCTGCTCTGTTTGGCACTGGTGAGGCCACATCTTGAGTATTATGCCCAGTTTTGGATCCCCCCACTACAGAAAGGATGTGGACAAATTGGAGAGAGTTCAGCGGAGAGCAATAAAAATGATTAGGGGGTTGGGGCACATGACTTATGAGGAGAGGCTGAGGGAACTGGGCTTGTTTAGTCTGCAGAAGAGAAGGGTGAGGGGGGATTTGATAACAGCCTTCAACTACCTGAGGTGGGGTTCCAAAGAGGCTGAAGCTAGGCTGTTCTCAGTGTGGCAGATGGCAGAACAAGGAGGAATGGTCTCAAGTTGCAGTGAGGGAGGTCTAGGTTGGATATTAGGAAAAACTATTTCACAAGGAAGGTGGCGAAGCACTGGAATGGGTTACCTAGGGAGGTGGTGGAATCTCTATCCTTACAGGTTTTTAAAGCCCAGCTTGACAAAGCCCTGGGCTGGGATGATTTAGTTGGGGTTGGTCCTGCTTTGAGCAAGGGGTTGGACTAGATGACCTCCTGAGGTCTCTTACAACTCTAATCTTCTATGATTCTGTAATTAACACCAATGGGAGAGTTGACAGGACCATGTTGTGCAGGTGGATGATGGCTGTGTTTATCTTGTATAACTCCCATCACTGTAAACTCTCATAAGAGACCGTTAATAGAAAGAAAGACAAAACAAAAATCCTGATTAAAAGTAATACTGCTGCAGAGAGGAGAAGGTAAATACTACAAACCAAACCGCTTTGCATAAATTGAGATTATTGGGATGCCAGTGGAGAGAGACATTCAAAACCTTTTGAATGATAAAACATCTGTTAATTTGTCTAACTATTTGGGAGGAGCCTCTCTGCATAGAATAGTGCTAGCAGGTCTCAACACACTGTCAAGATAAAAATGGCATCTCAAGAGGGAGTGTTAGGGTAAGTCTACAGTGCAATAGAAGGCCTGCAACTATGTATGATTTACACACCTAACTTGCATGACTGCACACAACTCATGAATTAGCAAGGATATCACTGGCACCAGACAAAGGGCAGGAGGGAGCAGTGGTCGAAAATACATTTAGAAAAAGTTTAGTGTTAGCTGAACAGGCAAAGAGGAAAAATCTCTTAGGGGAAAGTGAAGTATGAATAACAGACTTTTTTGAGAAACTAGAAGAAAGGTCTGCATGCTTAAACTTTTGGTACATCTGGGACCTGGCTAGCTTTGATCCAGTCCACCCTTAGTAAACAGAAACCTCTAACCTGCACTGGTTCAACTAAAAAACAAAAAAAGTTGGCTTGTCCCTTCACTGTGAAAAAGGAAAGATCAAATGCTGGATATACTGTAAGAACGTGGAAAACAATTGCATCTCCCTAGCAGTCACTACAGTAGATAAATAAAACTCAGCCAAATGGAAGTCTGAGGAGACAAATATTCAAAATGTAAAGCTTCAAATCCAGTTGGTTGGCCAGCACACTTGATATCAAAATTGTGCACGCACTTAGACCCATTTGTCACCAGAGAAATCCCATATGATGAATGAGCTTTATTACAATGCTAACAAAGTTCTGCAGTCTGTGCCCCACATCCAGCAAATACAGACTTGCTTGACTTGTTATTGCTCCCATACAACCTACTATTATCCGTGTCAGGACCTAGGAAGGGGTTCACTCACCGCAGCTGCAGCTCCTTTTGGCCAACGGTGGCTCCATCACTGCAGTGGCCTCTCTTCCTGCAACTTGCCCCTCCAACCAGGACACACTTTAGACCACCCCTTCCAGGGTTTCAGAGAGTCCACCCAAGCGATAGTTCAATGACCTTACAGCAGGTCTTAGGGTACGTCCATACTTACCGGCTGGTTCGGCGGCAAGCAATCGATCTTCTGGGTTCAATTTATCGCGTCTTGTCTAGACGCGATAAATCGATCCCGGAAGTGCTCGCCGTCGACGCCGGTAATCCTGCTCCGCGAGAGGAGTAGGCGGAGTCGACGGGGGAGCCTGCCTGCCGCATCTGGACCCGCGGTAAGTACCTTTTAGTTCAAACTAAGATACTTCGACTTCAGCTACATTATTCACGTAGCTGAAGTTGCATATCTTAGTTCGAACTGGGGGCTTAGTGTGGACCAAGCCTTAGACTCACAGACTTTAAGGTCAGAAGGGACCATCATGATCATCTAGTCTGACCTACTGCACATGGCAGGCCATAGAACCTCACCCACCAACTCCTGTAATAGACCCCTAACCTCTGGCTGAGTTACTGAAGTCCTCAAATCATGGTTTAAAGACTTCAAGACCAAGAGGATCCATCATTTACTCTAGTTCAAATCAGCAAGTGACCCATGCCCCTCAATGCAGAGGAAGGTGAAAAACCCTCAGGGTCTCTGCCAATGTGACCTGAGGAAAACTCCTTCCCGACCCCAAATATGATAATCATCCTAGGCATAGAATCATAGAATCATAGAATCTCAGGGTTGGAAGGGACCTCAGGAGGTCATCTAGTCCAACCCCCTGCTCAAAGCAGGACCAACCCCAACTAGAGCATGTGGGCAAGACCCACTAGACAGACACCTGGGAACAAATTCTCAGTAATAACTCCGAGCCCTCCTTATCTAGTGTCCCATCTCTGGCTGTTGAAGAGATTTGCTAATACACCAGACCCTCGCTAGAACACGCGTCTATATAACGCAAATTCGGTTATAATGCAGTCGCGACCATGGATCCCAAATTTAACCCTCACCCTAACCCCCAGCAACCCGGGGACAGGGGAGAGATGCCTTTCACCAGCTGCGGCAGCTCCAGGGCAGAAGGAAAAGCGCCTTTTCAGCTGGCTGCGGCAGCTCCGGGGCCGGGGGAGAGGCAAGTTTTGATGCTAATTTTGATGCTAATTTTGTTAGTTGTTATGCTAATTTCATTTTAACGCGGTCCCCGCTATAACATGGTACTTGGCATGGATCCCAAATCCCGCGTTCTAGCGAGGGTCCGGTGTAGCTGTCACAGATGGGCCATATGCCATTGCAGGCAATCTCATCATACCATCCCTTCCATAAATTTATCAAGCTCAATCTTAAACCAAGTTAGTTTTTTTGCCCTCACTACTTCCCTCCTCTGACTTGTGGCATAATAGAGTCTGACTGAAATATCAAATAGATACATCAGCTTTGTCATTCTTTTCATTTCATAAGACCCATACAACCTGCCACAGAATTCTGCAGCCCCTATTGCTTTGGTGGAACAACCCCTCATAACAGCAAACATGAAAATGATGAGTCAACATTTTTGGGGGGCTTCATCCTAGTCTTCATTTGGGACATACAACTTGGCCGCCAAATCACATGCACACCCAAGTTGTTGGGTGTTCAATTTGTGTGCCAATAGACATTCAGCATGAAAATTATCATTAGTGCGTACAAGTAATCGTGAGCAAAACCCACATATAAAGTTCCACTCCCACAAATAGAAACTATTTTAAAAATCTGCGCCAGAGACAGAAGAAGGAATTTAAAATAGAATGGATATGCTCCACTGCCAGTCATTCATTAGCCACCACACATGCTGACTTAGCAAGGGAAAGGTGTAGTCTCTCTGTGCATATATGCTAATGCTACAGGACTGTTTCTCATCTCACACCAGTTTTAAACTGGTGTAACTCCATTAATTTCAGTAGGGTTCTTCTTGATTAGCACTGTGCACACACAATATAGAATAGACACATAATATACATATAGTATACAATTCACATCCATTCTGTGTTTAAATAGAAATGTGCCCCCCCACACACACACACACGCTATATACACAGATATCTGTAACACACAGATACATTTAAGGTCACCTAACAGAGTTACTGCCCTGGATACCAAGGAGAATCATCTTGAATTCTCTCCAAAATAAAAATAATAAAAAAAAAACAGACACACTGGTGCACACATCATATTCATACACAGACATAAATAGGCTTCTTTTACTTATGTTGCCAATCTGTTTATTCAGACTTTCTCCTTTCTACTAGATCAGTTTAGCTAACGACTGCTGGTTTGACTATAACCATGCATTTTGAAGGTAGGGCTATTTGCCTTCTTCACAGGGTTGACAAAAACAAAATTCCATTAAGAAATACTGTATTATTGCAAATGTCTCTTAACATCTCCCCTGTTTTTTTTGGAAGGGGCTGGGGAGTTGTTGAATTAACAGTTCCTAAGATACACATGACATCCTACAGCAAAGTTCTCTCTTGCGCCTTTTGATTATTTGCATGATGAAAATATTTTGCTGCTTTGTTCACCTATTTAAGTTCCCTCTATTTTGATGTCCAGCAGTCTCCACAAACCAGTAGACAACTTGTTTTTCCAGATGACATTTCCCTCCCATTTACTTACCTCTGATTCTGCATTCTTTTGCCCGGTGGCTTCTCCTGTGGTGCTGTAGGCAAGGCTTTCATGCAGCATTGGATGGGTCCTAGTAGATGGCTTTATATGCAACTCAACACACAACAGAAATGCTTTCACATTGTGCAATCAGCTGTGTGTCAGAACCAAAAACTTTTTTGGACGCACCTTTCTCATTCCAAAGAGTGAGAATGAGAGAGAAAAGGGGGCAGGGAAAAAGGGGGGAGATTTCCCAACAGGGGAAATGACTGCTACTAAATAGGTTACTACGTTTCCCTTTTTGTGACGAACAATAATTTACTTATGTCCTGTTGATGGTGAGTTCAGCTGACAGTTTTACTTCCTAATTCATCACAAAAATACACAATCTTTTTAACAACCAAAAAGTTGATGATCTTTGCTTCTTTGTCTTCGGTAAGTTTTGTTACGGAACCCTAATGAACATTACTCCAAGCTCTGAGTTTTTCTGCTATTTGTGCTGCTTGAAATTTGTGAATCAAAAATGGGTCATTTTTTTCTTTGCCTATTTATTCCACAACATTGACAGTGGATTTTTTTTGTCACACTTTATGCTAAAGTTCTATTTATAAATGGTATATAAAGGGTTAACAAATGATTTCATAAGCATGTTCCAGACGTGTAATAAGCATATCAGTAGAAGATGTTATAGAGGGTTATAAGCTATGTTGATATTGTTCTAGGCCCTCCAAACAGGTCAGGTCAGGTCAATAAGGTTCTGTTACAAAACTGGGGTGCCTAGGATGCCACAAGACAAACAATAAACAAAAATCATATCACAGTTAACTATTTAAGACAACAATCCTCTATTAACCCTTTATAAATCAGTTAGAAATTGAACCTTAATATAAACTGTGACCATTTTGTTTATCTGTTCTCAGTGTATTCTACATTTTCACATGCAGAACGTTAAAGTATTGCTTATGAACTAGGCATTTGACTGATGTTATGGTCACTCTGCTACTTTGTAAACAGAGTAAGAAAAACATCCTTGGTGAAATCTTTCCTCCACTGACCGGCTTTAATCACTGGGGAAAACTGCTTCTGTGGATAGAGAAAGGACTTAAGTCTGCAGGCCTCTCACCAGCATTAATTCAACTTACAATAAAAACAAATGACCAAGAACACTCCACACAATTATAAAGGGCACTCTAGAAAATGTAGGTTATTGTCTAGACTTATTATTTATTAAGCATGAACATGGCAAAGGAGCCAGTTAAGGCTTCCTGATCCATTCGGGGAACATATCCATTGGCTTTATGGCCCCTTTGCATCACTGGTTAAAGCAGAAAATCTGACCACATAAATCACAGAATTATGAAAGGAGGAAAAGAGTATTAGATCATAGTCCATCCTTTGCCATTGCAGCACATAGGTCCTCTATCTAAGTGCTATTAAAAATGATATAATTTTAATGTAGGTCAAAGTTTGGGTTATATTGTATGACCATCTTCCCTCACAAACAATACATGTTGCAGTCTCTTCTTGAAATCCGATAGGAGGATTTTACCCAGTTTTCACCAAGTGTTGAAAGAACAAGCTCAATAGGAAAAGATAGCTGATTTCAAAATAAGGATGTGAGCCTGCCAAATGGCACAGACACATTCATTACATTTAGTGAACGCCCCCGCCTGAAGAATGAGGGAATCCCAAAAACTATATGCTACTTTCATACATTTTCAAGAAAAACATCAGGTTCAATCGGCCCCATTCTGAACTGGGTGAAATCCTCCTATAATATTCCGAGACGCCTACCATTGTTATTTGCGAGGGAAGATGGTCATATAATATAAACCCAAACTTGGAGCTACTCTAAAATCGTTATATCATTTTAATAGCACCTAGCTAGAGAACCTATGTGGTGCACTGGCAAAGGATGGACTATGATCTAGTACTCTGCCTCCTTTCATAACTCTTTTTTTTCCTAAAAGTGAGTGGAGAATGACTGACTAAACTCATGCTCTCATCATGAGGCACTACATTCAAATATGATGTCTATAAAGGCTAAATGTCCAGTTTAATGTAGCTCAGGAGGAAATGAAAGATAAATCAAGTGTTTTCAGCAGCCTGGTGCTCTGAAAAACATGCCATTTTGTGATGAGCTGTTACCGATACCACCCTCTAAAAACAGAAATTGCTGCAATCCTGATTCACACTCATAGACCATATTTAAGGAAGCTTCTGTAGTTTTGTGGTTTGGTTATACATGACATTTATTTCACAGAAACCCATATGCCAGAACACAGCGGTACAATTCCCGGTTCCGATACGAGAATAAAGGTTTACTTATTCCCCAGGTCTCTCTCTGTCTCTCCCCACTTCTCCGCAAAGATTTCTGTTTTCCCCCTCTGGTCAGTGTGCAGTGTTATGCCTCTTCCAATCACCCTGATAGTTACATTAAGAACGATTTTTTTCCTTCACTAAAACATGACAATCAACCAAGAAACAACATAAGCATCAAGTACTGTGTAGCATTTGTGCAGTACTTTACGTTTGAGGGTCTTCAAGTGCTTACAAAGTAGGAAAAGTGTCACTATCCCCAGTTTACAGATGGAGAAATTGAAGCGCGGGCACCAGGGAGGTTGAGCAACTATTGACTAAAGTGGCAGTCAGAGACTGAATCCATTTCTCCTGCCTCTCAGTCCCATGGCTTCCCCCACTGGCTCGGAGATTAGTGCTGAATGAATCAACAAGGAACTCCATTCAGATGGACATTTCTATTTATTACGCCATTCAACTGTCAAATGCAATCCATTTTGCTGAGACAGCCTCATGTGATCAAATAGAAAGCAGAATTTCCTTGACTGGGAAAGCCATTGTGAATTAATGGATTTGGCAAGATACTAAGTAAATACACACAAAGTAAATCAAGGCATCACAAAATGTTCTTTGTTTATTGATTTTGGCAACCCTAGTTTAGTTTTAATTATTTACAGCGTATTAGTGAGGAGTGGCCATCACTAGTGGTCCACAGAGGGCTGGGAGAAAAGAGGCTAATCAACTCTAACAGAAACTGAACAGATGGGAAGGAGAGATGAAATAAAGAGCAGAAGTAGATAGTGTGATTAGCTGTATTGAACTAAAAAAGGCTATAAATACATAAATAGTTGCCTGGTATTGCTTTGCAACCTCAGCAGTTGCTGTAATTGCCACAGACAGTGTGTGGTCTTGACTGGGGAGAAGCATTGTTCCATGTGATCATGAATAGAGGGAAATGAATGATGAGACGCTCTTGGTTAAGATGTGTAGCATATTTTGTTAAAGTAGTGATGGCTCAGTAATGGGTGGCACATCACTGCTTTAAATCTTTGCCTTTTCTGTGTGAATTATAAAGTGTGCATGTAATGGGGTGTACCACTCACTGCTGGTTCACAGCCCATAGCATGGCACCTCCTCCTGGTCACGCTGGGGATTAGCTTAAAGCCAACACCCCTGTCTGCAGTTTGCACAGCGTCATTCTGTCTCTGGTCTGCAGCTCTTCTCCTTCCAAGACCCGCAGTGGCTCCTTCGTGACTCAGCCCTCCAGCTAGGCCACTCAGTGTTTCCCCTTCTGGGATAAAAGGTCCAACAGGGTCTATCTGCAGCCGTGTTTCTGAGCTTAGTTCTCACTGAGTTCAAGCCCCAGGGCTTTGGCCACTCTGCCTGTGAGGGGGACCAAGGCCCATCCACTACTCCAGATCCCAATCCAGGGACCTACAAATAGCAGCACCCTCCTGCTTCCTTTAACTCCGTTGCTGCTATTCCCTGGACCACTCCCCATGTATCTAGCTTCCCCGCTCTCTGGGTTTTCTAGCCTACAAATTCCATCCACTCAGGTTGTGACTGCAGTCTGTCTAAAGTCTTTTCCAGCTGCCCCCCTCTGTTGCCAGCTACCTAGCATTATACAGGCCCCACCTCTTCCTGCCCAGCTGAGCCTGCTTTAAGTCCCTGCTCCCTGGCTCCTCTTCCAGGTGCACCCTGTGGAGTTAATTAGCCTGTCTGGCCACCTTAGCCCCATTCACTCTTGGGTGCAGTGGGCACCCCATCCCAGTGCAGAATAGAGAAGTGCATATCAGTGACGTTCTACTATCCGTTTGTTCATCTGGAAGTCAAAAAGCTGCTGGCTGGCTGGCAACTGGCTATACATGGTCACATCTTAGCCAATGAAACTGTTTCACAGCCCATAGCATGGAGACTTTCCTTCATCTTTCATAATAATCTTTTACATTCTCCGCTTCTATCCCTTCTTGCTTTCTGGAGTGGCTATGGGGAAAGAAGAATGACATTATCCCACTTTCCCTTTTCTATATGCTGCAGTAGATACCAATTTTGGTGGGTTTTGATAAACCCTTGTCACTATGTTCCACAGTTTTTCAGAATAGGCACAATACATATCAGCACCTCTATATAAGAATCCATGTTTCAGGAATAGGTCTGTGAAAACAATTGCTCGGGTCCTCCAGGTTAATTAAGTTGACAGTAGCTGGAAAAGAAAAATACCCCAGTCCCAAGAGTCACCAGATTGAGTGATGTAAAAGCAACAGTTCAAAAATCCAGGGCCTGCGGCTATTGAGACAGAACCACCACAATAGATGTAAAGAGGAACAGGTTTAATTTTGTTAACAGGAACCTTGTCTGCCATAGAGTGACCAACAATGTAGCTAAATTAGTGGGAAGCTTTACTAAAATTAGCTAAACTAGAAAGACCTTAGTGACATGATGTCTATCACACTTTCTGTAACAAATAGGTTTGTCCCATCTATACTAACCCTTACTCTGTTTTCAATATGAGTTGAGGGACTTGGGGCAAGTGAGAAGCATTGTCGGCTATGGGTCATTTTCCTTGTATAGACCAGGTCTTAGTTTGCCTATGTAAATTCCACTGATGGAAGCTTGTGGTTTTGATGTAGACAGTTCTGTGTTCTGTCCTCTAGTGTTACATCCATGCAGCTAGTAGCTGACCATGGCCTTTCCAATCCAGCCTTGGCTTGATACAAGGAAGAAATAATGAATAAAAAAGGGGGTTGGTGGTGGTTGTTTTTGGTTTTTAAGGGAGAAGAAAATTCAAAGCACTGAATTTGAGAAATAGGGTAGCAATGTGGACCAGTGTGATTTAGGGCTATGCATTTTGTGCTCTTCTTTATGCAACATAAAGCCCAGATTGTCTAGTAGTAAAGATGACAAAGTGTTAACTCAGTTCTTGTACACTAAACCAAAGAGACTATTTATCTAACTTTTAGCTAATAGTATGGCTCTCATCATCACAGTATTTGAGTGCTTCCCAAATATTGAAAGGAAACTGAACAATTTCTCTCATTTGCCTCCCTCCCTTCCCTGTGAGTAAAACCGTAAGATGTACAGCCTGTATTAAGTTGAGTCAGCTTTCTCAAGAAAGGTTGAATGATTCAGGAATGTCTGCACTGAGATCCATGTGATAAAAATAAATAGTTGGTATTATCTTTATAACAGCATTTATATTTACAGTAACTCAGAACCTATATTGCCTCAATTGTGTGGTATCCTTTCATATTCCATAAATCATACACTGACTTTTACTGCTTACGAAAATGACTTATATTGTCAACAATTTTAAGCCCTGTCCCAGCCATCCTGACTTTTTTTTTTTGCAAAAGTGGGGTGTAGAGGAACATGTGGGTGGTAAGCAATGATGTCAGCTCTGTGCATGGGGGAGGCAGGGCTCAGGTGGGGGCAGGCAGAGTTCAAGCGAGCAGCAACGCCAGCCACAGCCCCGCGTGGGGGGCAGGCCGGGCTCGGACGAGCAGCGATGCCAGCCCCAGGCAGGGAGGGGAGGATGGGTTCTGGCCAGCCCCGTGCGGGGGTGGGAGGGGCTTGGGCAAGCAGCTTGGGCTAGTTCCACGCGATGTCCCATTTTTCCTTTGGGAAACATGGTCACCCTAGTTAGCCATCACTGAAATGCAAGCATCTGACACAATACATGAAAGGAAGAATACTATATCCAGTTGAAACTACAGGGAGATAGTAAATTATGTAGAGAGCATGTAATTACATGGATTGGAACAATGATAACAACATTGATTTTTTTTTAAATAAACAAGTTTTAGCAGATGGCTTAAACAAAAAAAAAGTATTTCAAAAGGCTTTGAAGACAGAACAGCCAGGAAAAAAAAAAACAGCTTTTAGTTACTGATTTTTTAATTAATGGCAAATATAATTGTTGACAATACTAGTTATTTTCATAAGCAGTAGCAGCCAGAGTATGATGTATAGAATATGATAAGAGGATACCGCACAATTGAGGCACTATAGTTTATGGTTATTGTAAATATTAACTCTATTATAATGATACCAGCTATTTATTTTTATGATATGGATCTCAATGCAGACATTCCTAAATCATTCAACCTTTCTTGAGAAAGCTGACTCAACTTAATACAGGCTGTGCATCTTATGGTTTTACCCACAAGGAAGGGAAGGAGGCAAATGAGAGAAATTGTTCAGTTTCCTTTCAATATTTGGGAAGCACTCAAATACTGTGATGATGAGAGCCATACTAGTAGCTAAAAAAGGAGGAACAACTGAGCACTCATGTAGCACAAAATCAAAATGTCAAGAACAAAATTATTCAGGGCATCAAGAGACATGAAGATAAATACTTTAATTGACTATACCCCAATGCTAGGAGCCTAAATAATAAGAAAGAAGAACTGGATTTGCTTATTTATAAGCATAAATTTGATCTAGTTGGTACTACTGAAACCTGGTGGGAAAATCTGCATGATTGTTAAAGATCAAGTGGGAAAAGGGAATGGCTCTTTATAAAAATGACATTACCTGTTTCCAAGTCACTGAGAACTTGGAAGCAAATGATCTTGAATATGGATCCATGTTCTAACTTATAAAGCACAACATGGCATACCAATTTGTGTCTTCTACAGACCACCAAGTCCCACTAAGGAACAGGATGACCAACTCCTTAAGTACCTTTCTATAATGTGTAGGAGAAAAACTGTGCTATCATAGGAGATTTCAATCTGAGTGATATATACTGGTGTTCTTATTCAGCCAATGCTAAAACGTCCTTGGAATTTCTAAAAATTATATATCAGAATTTCCTAACTGAAAAAGTGTTGGAGCCAATACAGGTGAATTCTATATTATAAATAAATAAATGGAGATATGCCTATCTCATAGAACTGGAAAGACCTTGAAAGGTCATTAGACCTCATTTTAGACCTCACCTTGACAGATAAAAAGGACTTAAAAAGGAGTGGTTGATACGCTGGAGGGTAGGGATAGGATACAGAGGGACCTAGACAAATTAGAGGATTGGGCCAAAAGAAATCTGATGAGGTTCAACAAGGACAAGTGCAGAGTCCTGCACTTAGGACGGAAGAATCCCATGCACTGCTACAGACTAGGGACCGAATGGCTGGGCAGCAGTTCTGCAGAAAAGGACCTAGGGGTTACAGTGGACGAAAAGCTGAATATGAGTCAACAGTGTGCCCTTGTTGCCAAGAAGGCTAATGGCATTTTGGGCTGTATAAGTAGGGGCATTTCCAGCAGATCGAGGGACGTGATTATTCCCCTCTATTCGGCACTGGTGAGGCCTCATTTGGAGTACTGTGTCCAGTTTTGGGCCCCACACTACAAGAAGGATGTGGATAAATTGGAAAGAGTCCAACGGAGGGCAACAAAAATGATTAGGGGGCTGGAGCACATGACTTATGAGGAGAGGCTGAGGGAACTGAGATTGTTTAGCCTGCAGAAGAGAAGAGTGAGGGGGGATTTGATAGCTGCTTTCAACTACCTAAAAGGGGGTTCCAAAGAGGATGGATCTAGACTGTTCTCAGTGGTAGAAGATGACAGAACAAGGAGTAATGGTCTCAAGTTGCAGAGGGGGAGGTTTAGGTTGGATATTAGGAAAAACTTTTTCACTAGTAGGGTGGTGAAGCACTGGAATGGGTTACCTAGGGAGGTGGTGGAATCTCCTTCCTTAGAGGTTTTTAAGGTCAGGCTTGACAAAGCCCTGGCTGGGATGATCTAGTTGGGGTTGGTCCTGCTTTGAGCAGGGGGTTGGACTAGATGACCTCCTGAGGTCCCTTCCAACCCTGAGATTCTATGATTCTATGATTCTATGACTTGATTACAGAACTAAAATTAGTGTTTGTATAGGCATAAGTGATCATGGTTTGATTATGTTTTTTTATGTGAAAACAGAATGAACTCCCAAATAATAATAAATATATACCTGGTGCTTTAAAGGGTCAATTTTACAAAGCTGAAAACAATTATAAGTCAAACCAACTGGGAAGAAAAATCCAAACAGAAAAATGTGACTGATAATTGAGAATGGTTTAAAAACAGTTTACTAGATGTCTAAGAAGATACTATCAAGAAAGAAGACTGTGCTTGTTAAAGAACAGCCTAGCTGAAGAGGGGAAATTAATGTAAAAATAATTAACAAAGATAATTATATAACAAATGGGTAAAAAAGGAAAGTTGATAGAAATGAGTATACATTAGAAACAAGGAATTGTAGAACACTGATAAGGGAAACAAGTCCACAAGGAGAAATCTATGGACAGCAGAGTTAAGGACAATGAAAAGGAATATTATTAATATATCAAGAACAAAAGAAATCCTGACAATGATATTGGTCCATTACTAGATGGACATGGTAGCAGTGTCAATAATAATGCAGAAGAAGCAGAAGTGTCCAATAAATATTTCTGTTCTGTATCTGGAGAAAAGCCAGATGATGTATTCATATCATAGGATGATAAAATACTTTCTAGTCCAAGAGTAACTAAGGCTAATGTTAAACAGCCACTACTATAGTTAGACATGTTTAAATCAGCAGGCTGGGTAACTTGCATCAAAGTGTTTTAACAGACCTAGCTGAGAAGCTCTTTGGACCATTAATACTGATTTTTCACTAGGGGCTTGTCTTCACTACCCGCCGGATCGGCGGGTAGCAATCGATCTATCGGGGATCGATTTTTCGCATCTCGTTTAGACACGATTAATCGATCCCCGAAAGCGCTCCCCGTCGGCTCCGGAAATCCACCTCATCGAAAGGTGGAAGCGGAGTCGATGGGGGAGCAGCAGCGATCGACTCACCGCCGTCCTCATGGCCAGGTAAGTCGATTACGATACTCCGACTTCAGCTACGTTATTCACGTAGCTGAAGCTGCGTATCATAGATCGACACACCCCCCAGTGTAGCCCTGGGCTAAGTTTTGAAATGCTGGGCAGGTTACAGAGGCCTGGAAGAAACCTAATGATGTGCCAGTATTTTAAAGGGGGTAAACAAGATGACCCAGGTAATTATAGGCCTGTCAGCTGTCCCAAGCAAAATAATGGAATAGCTGAAAAAAAGTTGATAAATTAAGACTTAAAGCAGGGTAATATATTAATGCCAGTCACCATGGGTTTATGGGAAATCATTTTGTCAAATTAACTTAGTGTAAGGGGACTCTGCCCCCTTACTAAAACTTCATTGATTTTTTTGGTTGGCCTTCTTGTCCCCATACAAGGAGAAAGGGGAAGACCCAAAGAGGAGTCAGGATCCTGGGACTGACAGGGCCTCTGGCCAATCAGAGCACTCGAGACCAGGGCCAATCGGCAGTAGCCAGCACCTCAAGTCAGCCTGATTGACCAGGCAGCGAGGCCAGTCAGAATGTCCCAGCTCAGGTCCCAGCCTCCATGTGTGCTCGGGGTAGGGGAGACAGAGAGAGCAGCACCAATGGGCAGGGTGTAAAGGAGCTGTGCCGGGAAGGCCGAGGGGTGGAAGCTGCTGAAAGACACAATGAAAAGTATAACAGAGCAGAGCGAAGGGGAGGGCCAGTGAGGAACCTTTCAACTGCTTAATGTATTTTGCTAACCTGCTAACAATTTTTCTCCTGTTTTCAGACTGTTTCGGATTAAGATAAAACTTGATTTGGTGTTTTGTGTGTGTGCCCTTTTTAAAAGAGTCTAAAAATTAAGCTACTATTGCCAGTTAGGGATATGAAAATAAGAAAGAAAAACTTGTAGCACCTTAGAGACTAACAAATTTATTTCAGCATAAGCTTTCGTGAGTTAGTACCCACTTCATCGGATGCGTGGAATGAAATTATTCTTCAGACAGATATATATACAGTCAGAGAAACATGATGGTCCAGGTGTATAGACCAATCTTAAGAGGCTAATTAGTTGAGAGGAAACATGACAGCAGGGGAAGAAAAAGCTTTTGAAGTGATAAACAAGATGGTCACACAGGTGTGAATGAGGATCGTTAACTTAAGGGAAATAGATTCAATTAACATAATGGCCGAGCCATTCCAAATCACGATTTAATCCGGAGGCAACGCAATCTAGTTTGCATATCAATTCGAGTTCAATAGTTTCTCTTTGAAGTCTGCTTTTGGAGTTAATCTGTCGCAACACTGCTATCCTCAAATCTGTCATTGAGTGATCAGGGAGGTTGAAGTGTTCACCTACTGGTTTTTGAATGTTATGATTCCTGATGTCAGATTTATGTCCATTTATTCTTTTGCGTAGAGACTGTCCGGTTTAGCCAATGTACATGGCAGAGGGGCATTGCTGGCACATGATGGCATATATCACATTGGTAGATGTGCAGGTGAATGAGCCCCTGATGGCATGGCGGATGTGATTAGGCCCTGTGATGGTATCACTTGAATCGATATGTTGACAGAGTTGGCATCGGGCTTTGTTGCAAGGATAGGTTCCTGGGTTGGTGTTTTTGTTGTATGGTGTGTGGTTGCTGGTGAGTAATTGCTTCAGGTTGGGGGGCTGTCTGTAAGCAAGGATTGGTCTGTCGCCCAAGATCTGTGAGAGTGAGGGATCATCTTTTAGGATAGGTTGTAGATCTTTGATGATGCGCTGGAGAGGTTTTAGTTGGGGGCTAAAGGTGACGGCTAGTGGTGTTCTGTTAATTTTCTTTTTTGGGCCTGTCTTGTAGTAGGTGACTCCTGGGTACTCTTTTGTCCCTGTCGATCTGTTTTTTCACTTCAGCAGGTGGGTATTGTAGTTGTAAGAATGCTTGATAGAGATCTTGTAGGTAGGGATATGATACTTATTGGGCATGCATCTAGTAACTGGCTG
This sequence comes from Chelydra serpentina, assembly GCA_037349315.1. NCBI lineage: Eukaryota > Metazoa > Chordata > Testudines > Chelydridae > Chelydra > Chelydra serpentina. The sequence goes on from JBAIAC010000004.1 coordinate 113,632,943, forward strand.
GTAGCACTCCACCTCACAGATGGATCTGATGTGGGTAAGAGGAGCAACTGGGGAAGAGGTACTGTAAGAAGAGGGTGAGGTGATTTGGAAGCACCTTCACCATAGCCTCCAGTGTTTAGGCTCAGTCCCAGGGTATCATGAGCAGTTGTGATGTCCCTCAAGGAGGACGGTACTTGGGTTGCACCCTAACACCTGATAAATTGGCGAGGGCTCAAAGAAGAACCGCAAGAATGATTAAAGGATTGAAAAACAAGCATTATAGTAAGAGACTCAAAAGAGGGTGACTTGATCACAGTCTATAAATACCTACATGGGGAACAGAAATGTGATAATAGTAGGCTTTTTTATCTATCAGACAAAGGTATAAAAAGCTCTAATGTTGGAAGTTGAAGCTAGACCAACTCAGATGAGAATTAAAGCATAGATTTTTAGGGTGAGAGTAATTAACCACTGGAACAATTTAAGGGCTGTGGTGGATTCAAGACTGTGGCCTGCATTGTGCAGGAGGTCAGACTAGATGATCATAATGGTCCCTTCTGACCTTAAAGTCTGAGTCTAAAAGATATGCTATAGATCAGGGGTCTCAAACTCAAATTACCACGAGGGCCGCATGAGGACTAGTGCATTGGCCCGAGGGCCGCATCACTGACCCCGCCCCCTCGCTGCCCCTGGCCCCACCCCTTCCATTAGGCTCCGCCCCTTATCCACCTCCTCCCCTGTGCGCACAGCTTCCCGCTCCTCCCCCCCCTCCCTCCCAGAAACCACGAAGCTCTTCCCATACGGCCCGCGGAGCTCTTCCCTGCGGCCCGCCGGGCTCCCCACGCCCCCCCCCACCCCCATTTATTTTTTTACCCCCAGGCAGTTCCCGCTGCCAGAACAACTGTCTGGCAGTGGGAACTGCCTGGGGGTTAAAAAAAATAAAAAATAAAAAAGGGGGGGATGCGGGGAGCCCGGCCGGCTGCAGGGAAGAGCGTGTTTGAGACCCCTGCTATAGATCAACCACAGCGATTGGACTGGGAAGTCCTATTGCCTGTGTTATGCAGCAGGCCAGACTACAAGAACACACTGGTCCCTTCTGGCCTTAAAATCTGTGAAATGTAAACATTTTAGTGGTATATAGTAGACATGGGGGGATGGATAGCTCAGTGGTTTGAGCATTGGCCTGCTAAACCCAGGGTTGTGAGTTCAATCCTTGAGGGGGCCATTTGGGGATATGGGGCAAAAATTGGGGATTGGTCCTGCTTTGAGCAGGGGGTTGGACTAGATGACCTCCTGAGGTCCCTTCCAACCCTATGATTCTATGAATGTTTTGCTGTTACAATCTTTATAAAAATGTCAATAAAAGTGATGGAGGGGCGATACAAAAGTAATTTTTTGAAATTATTGTATCAGAACTGTAAAGTACAGAAGAAATTAGGCAGATTGGGCCTGTTTTTTTAACTCCCCATATTACATTGTAAAAGGCTGTAAATTCTCAGCTCATAAATTCCCATTAACTTCAAGTTTTCTCCCTGAGTTTCCACTGGATTTATTAGTCGGCTCCAAAACAAGCCAGCGAATCCTTGCCTACATTATGAGAATTACCCATTGCTGACAAGTGCAGAATCAGCAATGGTTGCAGCTGCACTAAATATAGCAAGATAAGCCCCGTGTAGCACTGTTTCAGGAACCGTGTTGCTGACCACAGTTTGTCTTTGCCTCCAGGTCCAGATTAAAATAATCTAGAGCCCAATGCACACCCCCAACTTGGGGTACCTCCCATGGCCTGACCCCTTGTTGGTGTGGTAGTTCACAGGGGATCCTGTCACAAGAGCCATCTGTGGACTGATGGAGGGCCCACTGTGGAGGACTACTGCTCTGGGCAGATTGAGATCCACCCCAGGTTAGTCCTCACCCACCCAAGCAGAGGGCTCTGTTGTGGGAGATGTGGGTGGCCTTTAACCACTGTGATGGGGTGGCAGCAGTCAGGGTCGATACATGCAACACTTCACTGGGGTCTCCCAAAACAGCAGGTTTCAAAATTAAGATAAAGGAGTTTTATACCCTCTCAGGGCTGTGTTTTCAGGCTGAGTTATATGGGCCCGTGATGCCAATGCTCCACCAATATTTAGGAACGTGAGCCCGGCTCCACCAATGTTTGGGCTTACCACACTTTGGGGAGCCCCACACTTCAGGTGGACGTGGGGTCCAGGGCAGCCTGGAGGGTTAGCGGGGGGCCTGATACCAGCAGCACCGAGTGACCCAGCCCCAGCCCGCCCCGCTCTGCCGTCTTCCGGCGTCACTTGGGGGAGGGGGCAGAAGCCGGAAAGAGGCAAGACAGGGGCAGAGCAGGGGTGGGCTGGGGACAGGCCCCTTGCTGTTTCTGGCACCAGGCCCCCTGCTAACCCTGCCAGGCCGCCCTGGACCATGAGGACACCTTCTTAGGGTGGACTGTGCCAAAATGATGGGCAATATGATGGGGCTTCTGACAGGGAGCATCGAATGCCTGGTACGCACCATCACGGGTGTCTTAACACTAACTGTCCTTTGTGACAGACCCAGACAAGTGGGGTACAGAAGTCTGATCCTATTGGGATCTGGGAAGTGGGCGGGCAAAGCCCGCCCACTGCTAAAGGATCCCCCACTCCAGCCTAAGGGGAGGGATCCACAGGGCCTGGATACCAAGTGATTCCGGGGGACAAAAAATGAAAAAACAGGAACGGGAGTGCGGTCAAAGGGTCAAACGAAGTGAACCAGATGGAGACACCGAGCAGAGAATCCTGGACTGCGCTCACTGCTCCTCAAAGGCGTCAAGGGAGCCAGTGGACGCTGCCCAGAGGAACTCTGCCCGGATGCGTGAACGAACAGAGAATCGAAAATAGGCCCCACAGTCACAGGAGCCTCCATTGGCCAACCGCCTCACCCTGGTTTTGTAGATGGCCAGTTTAGCTAGGGCCAGGAGGCAGTTGACCAGGAGGTCCTGCGACTTCGTGGGGCCGCGGATTGGAAGTGCATAAATAAAAAGGTGAGGGGAAAAGTGCAACCAAAACCTCAACAAAATGTCTAAGAGGAGCCGGAACAGGGGCTGCAGCCTGGCGCACTCCAGATAAATGTGCTCCAGGGTCTCCCTCATGCCGCAAAAGGGGCAGGTGTCGGGGATAGAGGTGAACTGCGCCAAGTACACGCCCGTGCTCACGGCTCCGTGAAGGAGCCGCCAACTGACATCCCCGGCGGGCCTTGGGACTAAGGAGGAGTAAAGGCTGGCCCACCGGGGCTTTTCACCCTCTAGAGGTGGCAGGAGGTCCCGCCATATCGTATCGGGGCATGACGTGAGGGTGAGGAGATGAAGGGTATGGAGCACGACCGTGTAAAGATGTTTCCTTGGCGCAGTCTGGAAGCGGACCGGCTGCAGTTCGTGCAGCCGGCTCGCGGTGAAGGAACGAGGGGGCTGGTTGGGGCCACGGGGCAGGGGCCCGATAAGAAGGTCCGGAGGGCCAGGGGTGGAGGGAGGGCGGGGTGTGCCCTCTCGCAGGACCCGGCCGAGGTAAACCCGAGCAGCGGGTGGCAAAACGGCCTTCACCTCCTGAAGTACGTGCCGGGGAGTACGAGGTCTGGAGAGCCCCATGCGCTAAGCGAGCATCAGGGGATCTTCTGGAGGGTCCGCCCCTGCCGTGTCGCCTGCCATAATGAACAGGGAGGGAAGGGAAAACACCTGAGAGAGCGGGGGGGAGAGGAATTGGGGTGACCACTCCTCCCCGCTAGGCTGCAGGCAGGGGAGGAGGGCACTAAAAGTGGGGATTGGATTCGGGGTTATCAAGGACTAGTGCGGGGGTAGGGTTCAGTCACCAACTCAGAATGGAAAACCTGGCTCCTCTTGTTGCACTAGGGGAGGGGGGGTATAACAGCATGGGGGGGGTGTGCAGTGAGATAGGGTCAAACTCAAACAGGAGGGGCACAAGCGCATGGGAAGGGGCATGGGCGCATGAGGGGAGGGGCCAATCAGGGCAAGCAGGGGCTGCAGGGGAGGGGGACAGTCAGACTGGAAATGGGGCAGAAAACCAAGGGGCTAGCTTCAGGGCTGGGGCAGGGCAAACAAAACCAAGGCTGTAGAGGAAAAAGGTCGGGGCAGGCAACTAAACCGAAGCTAGCAAGGGGCTGGGACAAAAAAAGCAAGGGGGGGGGCAAACAGCTGCAAGGGGCAGATGGGGCAAGTAGCAAAGGGCAAAGCAAGGGCCATGGGAATGGGGGGGGGGCACGTGCACCCACGTGCGCTTGTACAAAGTCAATGGTGGGCTGGTTGCTGCTGCAGGCCCAAAGGGTGGAAACAAGCTTGGCAAGCCAAGCAAGCAGCTGAGTCCAGAGGCAGGAACCAGGGCAGATGGTGAGCAGCCAGCAGTGGTGGTGGAGGGGGCAGCGGTGGTGGTGGGGGTTGGAGGGGGGGGGCACAGATGAACCTGGGGGCAGGCTCCACACCACACCCCCTGGGCCCCTACAAACACAGTCAATACCCCCACCACTAGAGCACAGTTCGAAAAAATACTCAGTTCTTGAAGGCCCCCTCCACGGTGGACTGCAGAAAGTCTGCGCTCCCTCAGCAGCCGACAGTCTTCCGGGTCTTCCTCCTCTGGGTTCCAGCAGCTTCCTGGCAGCAAATACAGCAGCAGCAGCAGCTCCAGCAACTCCAGGCGGTGGTCTGGTGGCCAGGCAGGACCCCTCACGGATGGTGGTAGCAGTGGTGGTCACAGCAGCAGCTGGAGCAGGGGTCCCCCACACCCCTCCTCTGGGGAGAGGGCCAGCAGGCCCCTCCCCAGGGGCTGCTGCAGTAGCAGCAGCAACCAAGGTGTTTGGGGAGGTTCAGCTACCAGCCAGCAACCAGAGAGTAGAGTAGTGGGAGGGGTGTCTGGCCCAGCCAGGGGAGTAACTGGAGCAGCAGCAGCTACAGCAGTAGCTGGGAGAGACCAGGGCCTAGCAGCAGCCCCAGCAGCAGCCCTCTACCTCCCTCTTCTCTCCAGGCCAGTTGGGTGCAATAGAAAAGTCCAAAGCAGATCTACTGGCCACTGGAGAAGCAGGTTTCTGTTCCCTGAGTGACCAGAGCAGGGGCTGCACTAGAACAAGGAGGAACTTTCTGGAACCAATTTAAGGCAGGCAGGCTAATTAGGACACCTGGAGCCAATTAAGAAGAACCTGCTAGAATCAATTAAGACAGGCAGGCTAATCAGGGCACCTGGGTTTAAAAAGGAGCTCCCTTCAGTTTGTGGTATTGTGTGCGAGGAGCTGGGAGCAAGAGGCACACAAGGAGTTGAGAGGGAGAAGAGCTGAAGGACTGAGGAGTACAAGCATCAGCAGACCATCAGGAGGAAGGTCCTGCAGTAAGCATAAAGAAGGTGTTTGGCGGAGGCTGTGGGGAAGTAGCCCAGGGAGTTGTAGCTGTCACGGAGCTGTTACAGGAAACCCTATAGACAACTGCAATCCACAGGGCCCTGGGCTGGAACCCGGAGTAGAGGGCGGGCCCGGGTTCCCCCCAAACCTCCCAACTCCTGATCAGACACAGGAGGAATTTGACTGTGGGTTCTACCAGAGGGGAAGATCTCTGAGGCGATCAAAATCCGCCAATAAGCGCAGGACTCACCAAGGTAGAGGAGGAACTTTGTCACACCTTATTAAAACAAATTACTTCCCTATGCTACGATAATGATTTCCAAATCCTTTTCACTTTCATGAATTTTTATTCAGTTTTTTTTTAAATGTGCTCATCAAAATAGCTCAGCGTACACAAACACATTGAAATTAATACAGCAGCAACACAAAGAATAAACATATGCAACCTTCATTGCAAACAAACACGGGAGTCAAAAATAGGTCCTGGCTTGCAGCACCACTGGGTACCCTCGTCACCTGTCCCCCATACTCCTCCTTCTTGTCACTGTTCACAGCTGGGGCCTGTGACTGCCTCCTCCCCCAAAGTATCAACAGGGCTCTTGGGGTGGTGCTGGGGTGTATGCAGAGGATGGCATACAGCTCTCTGTAGAATCAGCATGTCTGCAGCTCCCACCAGAACAACTGTTAGGTTCCCTGGCATGCCTGCTGCAGCTCCTTGGATTTCATGGAGCACTGCTGCAGTTCCCTCTTGTAGCCCTTCTCCTCCATGCCCCAAGTGATCTGCTTAGATATTGACGTTTCTATGCTGGATGAGCTACACTACAAAATTAAGCCTCTTCTCCACACAGACCCAGGAAATCCAACACCTCCTGCCTACTCCAGGCAGGAGCACATCTGCAGCATGTAGCTGGCATGGTCAGCTGGGCAGTTGCTAGGTGAGCTCTCCATGCTGAGCAAACAGGAAACAGAATTTCAAAAATTCACAGGGCTTTAAAAGGAGAGGGGCATAAACCTGTGTACCTGGCCACCAGGCACTGGAGGTCAAAATGAGGCATTGTGGGACACCACCTGGAGGCCACTACGGTTAACATAACTAACGCACTGTTCACACTGACACTCCATCGACCTAACTACGCCTCTCGCAGAGGTGGAGTTATTAAGTCAGTGTTGTGGACGGGTTACATCGGTGGGAGCAACATTTTAATGTAGATGCTTACAGAGTTAGGTCAATGTAAGCTGCCTTGCACTGACCTAACTCTGTAGTGTAGCCCAGGCCTAGGGAATGAAGTCAGAGAGAGAGAGAGACAGAGCCTGAAAATGGAATTCACTACAGCTTGGCTGATGAACTGTGGCTTGACCAGAAAGGACTGTACTTTAACCTTTACTTCTCAGTGCTAATCTAAAGACTTCTACTTGACTAACAAATGCTACTCTTCTGCAAACACTGTTTGGGGTGTCACTGCAAATACTGCTTGGGGTGCATTGATCTCTAAAGAGTGGTCAAGTCTTTCCTAGGAGTCTCTCTCCATTGGACTCCCAAATCAGAGCACTTGGTGTGAAGCAGGAGTGCTGGAGCCCAGTAGTTAAGTTTAGGAGTCAGTGAGGCTGCATAGCTGACCCTGAAGGAAGGCTGAGACCCCCTGGGGGGTCTGGCACACTAAAGGGGTTCCTCCAAGAGATTGTTTTAAAAATGGGGTGTAGCACAGATCCTGTGGATCCGTGACATCTGTGAAGGGTCCAAATAGCTAATTAAGATTTGATTCCTGGACACATTCATAGTCAACTATGCCACTGCTCAAAATATTACCAAAACGCTAGGAAAAAAAGCTACCTAATCCAAGGATTAGTCCCAGTAACTGTGTAGCTCTTGTGTTACACAATCCAGTCATCGTGATTACCTCTGTTCCCAGCCTCTCATATATCACTCCAGGAAACACCCACAGTGATTGGCGGCATTTTTAGCAGAGGCTATGTTTGTCTTGCCTGCCCAGATGTCAATCAGATGAATACAGCCCCTTCATCAGATTTGCTCCCCCCCAGATTTTCTAGTGAATCTCTTCTATTGTTTTGAGAAGAGTGCAAAAGGAAAGGATCAAGCACAAGAGAAAATGTGTCAGAGAGCAACCCATCAGGAAATTGTACAATAAGCAGGAGAACACATTGGTTAACACGTCCTGTACCCTGGTAAAAGCCCAGGGGTTTTTTTGTAAGTGAAATTTTGCAGTGGATGAACAAAGAACAGTATTGCATCAAAAATCAACTGCTTTGTTGCTGTGCAGTGTGCCAGTTATGTGAGGCAAAAGGCAACTCAAAGCTGCTCTGTACAATGTTGGTCAACTTTGAAGACTCTAATGGAGTGTCAGCACCTTCTAAGAATGCTATGGCATTCTAGTACCACACAGACTCACAGCTCAGTGGAGAAAAAACAAAGGCTCAACTTCTAGAAAAGGACCCATTTTTCTAACAAGCTAAATGTTATCAAGAAGGAATATCATCTAGCTATTAAAGCAAAGGGGATTGGAGTGTAGGGCTCTGTTTCCAGCACTGCGGGTTTGTCTTCACTCCAGAGTTCACTCCGGCTCTTATGTGGATGTTGCCGCTAACTACTGCTCTTGCCAATACGCGCAATTCTCCTGGCTGAGTTTAGTAGTGCTTGTATTCTGGGCTAGATGGCTTGTCTGGGATGGCTGCTAAAACCTGAATGAAGGACCGACGAGTTTTCCCACAATTCACTGGGAAATAATCAGAACAGCTCATCTTACTGCAGAACAAAGACCCATGGGATGTGCGCCCATAAGTCCTAGTGACTCTCACTGGTGCATGCAGCAGCAATAAGGACACAGTAACTTGGGTGGGGCTTTGCAGTGCAGAGGATCAGACCTAAACTAGGCTAACCCTGGAGCTGATCACCCGAGTTAACCCTGCAGCAAAGACTTTCTCTGTGTGACCTTGGGTGGGTCATTTATGGCTTAATTTTTCAGATATATCGATCACCCCAATTCCCATAAGTTAGATTCAACAGAGTGTTGTGAGGGTTCATTCATTAATGTTTGGAAAGTACCTTAAGATTCTCAGATTCAAGTTGCTAAACAGGTTCAAAATGGTGGAATAGATGGAACTGATTATATGTAAAACAATCATGAGAGAGAGAAGACCAAGAAGAAAGGATATGCTACAATGTAAACAATCAACTATCCATTTACAAGAACTCTGGGAATCAATTACATTGATTCCTAACTATTTAATGGGTTCATCCTGGTACAAAACTCCAAAAGAAAACCCTCTAAATCTGCTAATATTTCCTCCATTGTTACAATCCTTGCATTGGTCTTAACTGCAGAGGATGTGAGAGAGATTCCCACACGTGCGCTAGTCTCTTTCAGGGACAAGCTGAGGAACTGTCCCAGACTGAGGTGTCAATAGAGGAGGTTTTTTAACCAACTCCTAAATTAAACAGCAATAAGTTACCAGGACCAGATGCTATTCACCCAAGAGTTTGAAGGAACTCAAATATGAAACTGCAGAACTACTAACTGTGGGGCACTTTCATACTCTGTACCAGATAACTAGAGGATAGCTAATGTAACACGGATTTATTTTTAAATGGCTCCAGAGGTGATCCTGGCAATTACAGCCTGTTAAGTCTAACTTGAGTACCAGGTAAACTGGTTGAAACTATAGTAAAGAACAGAATTATCAGACACATAGATGAACACTATGTGTTGGGGAAGAGTCAACACAACGTTTGTAAAGGGAAATCATGCCTCGCCAATCTATTGGAATTCTTTGAGGGTGTCAACAAGCACGTGGACAAGGGTGAGTCAGTGGATATAGTGTACTTTCAGAAAGCCTTTGATAGGGTGCCTCACCAAAGGCTATTAAGGAAAGTAAGGACTCATGGGATAAGAAGGAAGGTCCTCTCATAGATCAGTAACTGGTTAAAAGATAGGAAACAAAGAATGGGAATAAATGGTCAGTTTTCACAATGGAAAGTGGTAAATAGTGGGGTCCCCTAAGGATCTATATCAGGACCAGTGCTGGTCAACATATTCATAAACGATCTGGAAAAGGGGGTGAAAACTGACAAAATTTGTGGCAAAATGTGTAGACAATACTACATTACTCAAGACTGTGAAGTCCAAAGCTGACAGTGAAGAGTTACAAAACAATTTACTGGGCAACAAAATGAAAGATGAAATTCAGTGTTGATAAATGCAAAATAATGCACACTGGAAGACATAATCCCAACTATACATAAAAATGATGGGGTCTAAATTAGTTTTTACCATTCAAGAAAGAGACTTTAAGTCTCAGAAAGCATCTGCTCAGTGTGCATCAGCAGTAAAAAAAAAAAACCTAACAAAAATTAGAAACTAATAGGAAAAGGATCGATAAGACAGAAATGATCATGATGCCACGCTATAAATCCACGGTACACCCACACCTTGAATTCTGTGTGCAGTTCTGGTCATACCATCTCAAAAAAAGATACATCAGAATTGGAAAAAGTACAGAAAATGGAAACAAAAATGATTAGAATATGGAACAGCTTCCATGTGAGGAGAGGATAAAAAGACGTGGGCTGTTCAGCTTGAAAAAAAAATGACGAAAGGGGGATATATTACAGGTCTAGAAAATCATGAATTTTGTGGAAAAAGTAAACAAGGAAGTGTTGTTTTCCCCTTCACATAACACAAGAACCAGGTTACCCAATGCAATTAATAGGCAGCAAATTTAAAACAAATATGAGGAAGTACTTCTTTATGCAATACACGGCTAACCTATATAACTTGTTGCCAGGGGCTGATGTGAAGGCCAAAAGTATAAGTGGGCTGAAAAAAGAACTAATTAAGTTAATGGGGGTAGCTCCATCAAAGGCTATGAGCCAAGATGATCAGGGAGGGATATAACCCCATGCTCTGGATGTCCCTAAACCTCTGACTTCCAGAAGCAGGCACTGGAAGACAGGAGATGGATCACTCAATAATTGCCATGTTCTGTTCATTCCCTTTGAAGCATCTGGCATTGGCTACTGTCAGAAGACAAGAGTCTGGGATAGATGGGCCATTGCTCAGACCCAGTATGGCCATTCTTATGTTCTCATCTAAAATGTGCGGGTTGTTTTGTTTTGTTTTGTTTCCCCCTTCATCAGGGCTGTGATTTTTCCCTCCACTGTGTAAAGGAAAGTCAGATAAACACAACAATCACAGGACTGACTCCTTAAGCACCTGTCTGAAATTTGTAGAAAGAACAATTTTTATAGGGAATGTTAATTTGGGCTACTTAGGCTAAAGCTCTTATGCCCCCAGTAGCAAAACATCATTAGAATTTCTAAAAAAAATTCTACCAGCAAAGGTATTGCACCCAACAAGAAGTAACACTATTTTGGATCTCGTTATGATGGATAAAGATGAATTAATCACAGGACTAGAAGTTAGTGGTTGCCTAGGGAACAGTGATCATGCTTTGATTGCATTCAATGTGGGCAAACAGAGCACAGTTCAATACTGTTCAGTAATGTACATAAGGGCTTATTTCCCAAAGCTGAGGAAAATTATGAGCAAAACTTTTTGCGGGGGTAGGGGGGATTTTAGGTGGAATAATGTGAATAAAAATTGGGAGTTCTTTAAGAAGAATTTATGAGATGGCCAAAAAGCCATGATTCCATAATCAAGAAAGAGGACAAATTTGGGTAAAGGCCCATCGTGGTTCAGTGACAAAGTGAAGGCAGCAATTAGAAATAAAAAATAATATATAATGAATGGAAAAAGGGGAAATATCAATCAGTAGAAATTAGAAGTTATGAAGTATAGAAATTTGATAAGGGAAGCTAAAGACAAAGGAAAATCCTGGGCAGGCATAGCTAATTACAATAAGAAGACCATAAGAATGGTGACGGTGGCCCAGCATCTAGCCCAATATCCTGTCTTCCAACAGTGGCCAAAGCCAGGTGCTTCAGAGGGAATGAACAGAACAAGCAATCATCAAGTGATCCATCCCCTGTTGCCCATTCCCAGCTTCTTGAAAACAGAGGCTAGGGATACTTACAGCATGCAGTTGCATCCCTGACCATCTTGGTTAATAGACATTGATGGAGGAGGTATTTTTTATTATATTAGCAACAAGGGAAATCCTAGCAATGGTATAGTCCCATTACTAGAGGGAGATGGTAAAACTGTTAATAACAATGCAGCTTTTACCTAGGAATTCAGGGAAGACAGCTGGGAGATGCTCATGCAATCTCCATGCCTGATTCTAATATTGAGCAGGAGATAAATCAAGTAAACGAAGATACTTCAGGACCAGACTTCAAAGAGAAACTGCTGAGCTTCAGTTCATTTGCAAATTTAACACCATCAGCTCAGGATTAAACAAAGACTATGAATGGCTAGCCAACTACAAAAGCAGTTTTTCCTCCCTTGGTGTTCACACCTCAACTGCTAAAAGAGGGCCTCATCCTCCCTGATTGAACAAACCTCGTTATCTCTAGCCTGACTCTTCCCTGCTTATTTATACCTGCCCCTGGACATTTCCACTGCATGCATCTGAAGAAGTGGGTATTCACCCATGAAAGCTTATGCTCCAATACGTCTGTTAGTCTATGAGGTGCCACAGAATTCTTTGTCGCTTCTATGGATCCAGACTAACACGGCTACCCCTCTGATACTTGACTCCATCTTTTGGTTTTCCTCAAAAGTCTGTTCCATTCCAGCTGACAAAGGTTTTAGCCAAATACAGAGCAGATTAGGGATGAGTCGACAGTTTCCATGAGAACTTTCACTTCCCTGAGCACCACAGGAGGGATTTAGAACAATGGACTTAAGTCAAACGTGGGGGAGGCAACCAGGGTAGGCAACATTAGACTGTGCGTGACATGAGGTGAGTCAGAGGAGGAGCAGTATCACATATGGATCATTTCTAGGGGGAAAAAGTTTTTAGCTTTTGCACATAAGCAAATGAGAAGCAGAAGAAACTGAGTCAGCTCTGAATGAAAAGGATACATTCTAATATCTTCCATTACACCCTAGGAAAGAAATGCCATAACATTCTAAAATAAGGATCGAAAATGCTGTAATAATAATGACAAATGTGCAAGATCCCGTGTTTGCTTTCAATGAAGACTGCGTATGTTTATTCTTTGTTTTTCTGCTGTATTAATTTCAATGTGTTTGTGTACTCTGAGCTATTTTGATGAGCACATTTTTTAAAAAATGAATAAAAATAAACTAATTAAAGTGAAAAGGATTTGGGAATAATTATCGTAGCATAGGGAAGTAATTTGTGTTAATAAAGACAGCTAGTGTTGTTAAGACACCTGTGATGGTGTGTACCAGGTATTCGATGCTCCCTGCCAGAAGCCCCATCATATTGGCACAGTCCACCCTAAGAAGGTGTCCTCATGGAAGGAAAGAGCAGCAAGTTTAGACCACCAGGGTTTGTCTAAAGAGGCCTCCAATGATCTGTTGGGAAGCAGAACCAGCAATAGCTGGTCCTCTGGCACCTAGAAGAGCCAGGACCAGGCAGAGTCAATCAGATACCAGCAAGCCAGATAAAAGAGGCTGGCTGCTTTTACTGGGGGCCAATTCTGGATACAGCCAGGGTAGGGAAGGAAGGCTCTTCTTGTCCTAATCAAGTAACCTGGCCTAGTCAGGGGCCTAACCTTCATATATTCCAAGGCCAGAAGGGATCATTGTGACCATCTAATCCAAGGATCTCAAACTCAAATTACCATGAGGGCCACATGAGAACTAGTAAATTGGCCTGAGGGCCGCATCACTGAAACCTTTTCATACAATGATACAAAAGTATAGTCAAAAATGAAAAAAATGAAGAGTAATATAGTATTCTATTAAAAGTCAATGTATTAACTTTTTAAAAACGATAATGCAAAGAGGGGTTTTAATAAAATATAAACACTCAGTAATGTTTGGAGCTAGCTGCCAGTGGAGTTGGTGCCTATGGCGGGCCGCAAGAAATAACTCCGCGGGCCGCATGTGGATCGCGGGCCGCGTGTTTGAGACAGCTGATCTAATCTGTCCTCCTGCATAACTTGGGCCACAGAACTTCTCCAAAATAATTCCAAGAAAAATTAAGAAAAAACATCCACTCTTGATTTTAAAATGGTCAGTTATGGAGAATCTACCATGACCCTTGGTAAATTGTTCCCAGGGTTAAATTACTGCCCCTATTAAAAATGTACACCTTAATTCCAGTCTGAAATTGTCTAGCTTCATGCTACACCCTTTTTTCCCTGCTCGAATGAAGAGCCCATTATTAAATATTTGTTCCCCATATAGATACGTATAGATTTTAATCCACTCATCCCTTAAACTTCTTTGTTAAGCTAAATAGATGGAGCTCTGAGTATCACTATAAGGCATGTTTTTTTTAATCCTTCAGTCATTCCCATGACTCTTCTCTGAATCATCACCGATTTATCAACATATTTCTTGAACTTTGGGCACCAGAACTGGACACAGCATTCCAGCAGTGGTTGCACCAGTGCCAAATATAGACGTAAAAAAATCTCTGTACCCCTACACCAGATTCCCATTTATGCATCCCAGGACTGCATTAGCTCTTTTGGCTACATGTCACACTGGGAGCTCATGTTCAGCTGATTATCCACCCCCACATCTTTTACAAAGTCACAGCTTCCCAGAATAGAGTTTCTCATTGTGTAAATATGGCTTACATTCTTTGTTCCTAGATATATACATTTACACTTAACATGTATTTTAATGTGGCTTGCTTGCACCCCAGTTTACCAAGCCATCCAGATCACTGTGAATCAATGACCTATCCTCTTCATTTCTTACAACTCCCCCAATTTTGTGTCCTCTACAAACTTTCGGTTATTTTTTTGTTTTTTCCCTGGTTAGTGATAAAAATATTAAATAGTGTAGGGCCAAAAAGCAAACCCTGCTGGACCCCACAGGAAGCACACCTGCTCAATGATAATTCCCTGATTACAGTTACATTTTGGGACCTATCACTTAGCCAGTTTTTAATTCATTTAATGTGTCATGTTAATTTTATATCATTCTAGTTTTTGAACCAAAATGTCATGCAATACCAAATCAAATGCCTTACAGAAATCTAAGTATATTTTGTCACCGCTATTACTTTTAGCAAACAAACTTGTAATCACATCATAAAAAGATAAGTTATTTTGACAGGAGCTATTTCCCTAAATCCATGTTGATTTGCATTAATTACATTGCCCTCCTTTAGTTCTTTATTAATCGAGTCCCGTTTCAGCCGCTCCTTTATCTTGCCTGGGATCAGTGTCACACTGACAGGCCTATAATTACCCAGGTCATCCCATTTACGCTTTCTAACAATTGGCACAACACGAGCTTTATTCCAGACTTCTGGAATTTCTCCAGTGCTCCAAGACTTAGTGAAAATCAGCATAAATGGACCCACAAGCTCCTCAGGCAACTTTTTAAAAACTCTAGACCTGCTGATTTTAAAATGTCTAACTTTAGTAGCTTCTGTTTAACATGCTTCTGAAATACTAGTGAAATAGAAAGAATATTATCATGACCATATGCTGACCCTATGGTTTTGGTTTTCCCCAAATACATAATTGCAATATTTATTGAATACTTCCGCCTTTTCTGCATTATTATTGATAATTCTACTATTCCCATCTAGCAACGGATCAATACTATTGTCAGGATTGGGTTTTTTTCCCTTTTAAATATTGGGAACAAAATTAACACAGCTCTGCTGGCCATAGATTTCTCCTTGTGTCTCCTTGCTTTCCTTATCAATTTTCTAGAATACCTAACTTCTGATTTATTATCATCACTTTTCCCTTTCTTCCATTTCCTATATATTTTCTTTTATTTTTTATAGCTGCCTTTACTTCCCTTCTAAATTAGGTCAGTTTCTTAATCAGCACGGTCTTCTTCCTCAATTGTGGCTTTTTGGGCCTCTAGTAAGGTGTTCTCAAATAATTCCCAATTATTATTCATGCTTTTCTGATTAAATTCTTCCTCCCAAATGATTTGACTCATAATTGTTTTCAGCTTTGTGAAATTGGCTCTATCAAAACACCAATGATATATATATTACTGGTCTGTACTCTATTCCGTTTCTATGTTATAAATGTGATCAATACATGATCATTTGTACCTAAGCTACCACTAACTTTTCGCTCTGTGTGCAGTTCCTCTTTATCTGTTAAGACAAGGTCTAATAAAGAATTCCCCTGTGATGGTTGCAACATTTTTTTTAATTAGGAAATTGTCAACATTGACAACATTGGCCTTGGGTCTCTGTGAAGGAAGTGTTTATATTATGGTCTTTAATGTCCAAGTAGGGCATTATGGGGTTTTTTGAGTTGAGATGTAATTTGTTCCCCCATGAAGGGGACTGGCCTGAGAGCTAACCTAGCCAGAGGAGTGGGCCTCAAAGGCAGCAGACCATTGCAGAATCAGGACATGAGAGAGGAAGAGTTCCTTCAATGCCGCATCCTGACATGACAAGGCACGCTGGTGGGGACTGCATATTATAACAGCACCTTGGAGGGTTCTGTTAATTTCATGACCTTTGACTAAACAAACAGGCATACAAACATAGACCAGGAAGGCAAATGCGTTTAAAACTGAAGCCAGATTTTGGCAAACTGATTCCCTAAGTGGCTCTGCATTCTTGCCAGTCCAAACAATTTCAGATTGTGGAGGATACTGGGACAGAGCCTTCTCGGAAAATAAATCATCAGTTGGCTTCAAAGGAAATTGAAGGTGCTCAGTGTCACAGTTTCAGGGCTAACTGCACCTCCCACCCACCCCCATTCTTCCTCCAAGGCACCAACTTAAAAGTTTCGGGCTTTCTAGTTACCACCTCTTGAGCTGAGACCCTCTCTCTCTTCCTCCTGACTTGCAATCTCTCTGTACCTCACTGTGATTTCCCTAGCAAGTCTGATCAGCATCCAGCACCTGTGGTTAAACTTTCTCCAGGGGCTATGACAGTGTATGCCAGTTGCCAACCTGACTTCACAAAGCAAAATACATTTAGTCTCAGGTAAAAGCATTACAGATAAAACATTTAAAAAAAACCAGAGGTTCCTAAATGCATGCTAACAGCTTACCAGCAATCACCCATTAGTTTGATGGAGCCCTAGGAAGCCAAAGTCTTTTCAAACCTTCCTCAAGAGTTGAGGCCTGCTTGACAGAAGGTTCTGCTCGTTTGCTGAATCAAAAGAAGGGTCTGTGTCAGTTAAACTCAGCTTTTTAAACTGGACACCCTTTTTTTTTATCTGGTCTCTGAACTAGTATATGTAAGTCACTGCCGGCGGTGGTACCTCTCTGACGTTGTTTACAGTTTCAGCAACTAGCCTTAATCATCCCCCACTGTTAAATGCCTGGGGCCCTGGAGGAACTGTGGTAACCTCCCCTTACCCCCCCATAGTTGTATACAATCCCTGGCCCACAATGATTCATAACATTAATATGTTTGCCCCTAAGTCACTGCATGAACATGCAGTGTGTCACATTTAGCTTAATATATACATGACCCTGATCAGGTTTCTATCTATTCTACTTTGAATAAACGAGCCAGAAGTCCACTGACAACATCAAGGTTTTATGATGTAGAATCTCCTGGCTCAAACTAAAGAAGCTATAGTGACTGTGTGCTATGCAATTGTAAGGCTATTGTCTAAAAGAAGTAGCCTTAATTGTTTCCCCACGCCTGTCACATGGGCACTCACTGAGAGGTAGTTCTGGATGGCTGCTGTTAGAAATTGAGTCATACACTGTGCTCTCACATGGAAAATTTGTTAGTTTCTTTTCTTTAACATGAACCAAACAGCATCCAGACCAAAAGTGCCTGGTTGCTCTTCATCTATAGAAACACATAATAATGTTAAGTTCCTATATACTGCTCCAGGCTGAGTAATATTGCAGGGTTCAGCTCAGTTCCCCATTTCTCAAGTTGCCATGACTGTTGAGCAGATCCCAGAGGTGTAACAGTTCCCACGTACCCTGGAAAGTATGGTCTCTAAAGCTTCCTAAAAGAGATCTGGATCTGTTCTGCCAGAAGCCATCCATATAATTGCAGATAACATAGGAAAAGTGAGAGGGAGAGACCAGTAAGCAAATACATAATCCTTGGAGAGAAGTTTGCGATGGCAAGCTCTAGTCTAATTAGAAGGGAGAGAGGGAGATGCTGCCATCTAATGTTAGCAAAGAACATTTACTTTAAATAGGTGAGAGATGTTGGTTCCAAAGAGACATAAATGTCAGAGAAAGGAGAAAGTGAAAATAGACAGTGCTAGAGGAGATTAACAGAAAATGGCTCTGGGAACATGGAAAGACTTCGTTTCCAAAACCAAAGCCAACAGTGACTCAACTTTGGGTCCCATTTTACCCAAGAGTGAGAAGATTTGGATATATAGCTCACTTTGGCCCATCTATATTGGGCCACATTCTGTCCTGTGAGAATGATCTTCTATGACATGGCACTTCATAAGAGCAAGATGGAGGAAACGGCAACTTGGGGGAACTGTTTTGGAAAGACATGATGCTGTTTTAGTATTTTGCTGGCTGAGCTACTAAAGTTGCATAGCACATTTTGCAGACATTTTATTTCCTGAAGTAGAACCCTCCCCTTCTTTTTTCCTTTTCAGTTCTGAGATGAAGAGAGACAGACACCTTCCCATACCCTTTGTTCTGCTTTGATGCTAGAACACACAGAAAACAACAGGAAAAACCAGAGTACTTGCCCCACTAGTATAATGTCTCTCTATAGAGAGATTTTAAAGGATCACTTGATAAAATTTCAGTGTTATTTTCTAACCGAAGTTCATTGACAAAGAATATGAGGAAAACAAACCTGGCTTGTGGAAAATATTGCCAAGGGGACTGCATAGTATTCACCACTTTTAGAATCTCATTTTAGCAGAATTAGCAGGGTTTTGTGAAATTTTACAAAAGGAAAGAAATGTGCCTTGTCCCTTTGGTGAAAATATATCTAGCTTACTGAGCACTTAAAAATACTCTGTTCTCTTGTAGCCCTGTGCTATTGCAGTCATGTACCACTGCCCTCTTCTGAATGATTCCAAATCCATTATGAGCCAGGGATGTGACTTATAGTGTTTCAACTACTGCTCTTTCTAATGCAGTTAAATGCAGTGAACTACAACTCCCGTCAGTTATAGGTGTTGTCTACAGCTTCAAGCAAGTGTTTTGGTTTTGTATCTTTCAGCTAGGACACCTGGAGACCAAACATCTTATTTATCAGAGGGGTAGCCGTGTTAGTCTGGATCTGCAGAAGCGACAAAGGGTCCTGTGGCACCTTATAGACTAACAGAGGAAACATCTTATTCCCGGCTTTGAGGAAAGCAGGTAGTTCAGTGGAGCTGTTGATCTCTAAACATTTTGTTCAAGGGGATAACCATCATAGATTTTATCCAGCATAGATTGTTAGGGATCAGCAAACCAGTTGAGATATAAGAAGATCCATCCACAACCCTTGCTTATGACCACGACCTCTAACTGTGATTCAAAAAAGTTTGTGTGGCTCGAAAGCTTACCTCTCTCACCAACAGAAGTTGGTCCAATGAAAACTATTACCTCACCCACCTTGTCTCTCTCTTTTCCACCTCTAATTTTTGGGCTGTTCTGTGCAATTGGAACTAGAGGTCGCAAAATACTGTGTGAAATCCTGCTCTTGTGAGATTTTCATCCTCATTTTGAAAAAAGTAAATTGGTTTGGTTAAACTTCACCAAGCATCCAAACTTTCATATGCTTGTTGAAACCCATCTGATATGTTGACAGATAGCCACTACTGGTTTTTAGCATGGAAAATCTGGTGTGGGAGGCAAATTAACACATGTTTAGGTATAAAGCTACAATTTACAAAACAAATCACTAGCAACAGTTTTGTATTTTCAGGGTGTGATGAGTTTATTCTATTGATGAAATACTTGTAACTCGACACCCTCCTGGGGAGTTATGATAGCTAAATATTAGTGGAACAACCAGAGTTTGAATTTCATTTTCTTCAGCTTGATCATGCAGTTTAATCTCTTACTCTTCATAAAATTTGCCTTTTCTCTTTCCAGATTCAAACTTTGCTTTATCTATTTACAGATTCAAGTGCTCTTATTCCAGACAATATAAAAACAAAAGTTTTTCAGACTCAAATTCTCACAGGTTTTAACTCTGCCTGGCTTTCTGATGGGGTAGAAGTGATGTCCTCTGAAATTTTCTGGCAAGGTATGTCTGTCCAAGAAAGTTATGCAGTGTTGTCTCTTTACAACTCAAGTAGCCAGTAATAAAGATTTCAGCCATAACAAATGTAACTTAAACAAGTGTTTCAAAACCCTATAATGTTGCAACCATGAAAGAAGATTTGCAGAATTGTTCCTTGGAATTGCTGCTTCTCAGAAGATGAAGAAACAGCACCTTGCAGGATTCGGTTATTTTGCCAACTTTGAGGTTGTTGTAACAAGTATTTTCATCACCTGTGGTGTACATGAGGCACAAATCTTTAAGACTCAAGTTTTAAAGATTCAAGTAGTCTGCAGTCAAGACAGTGTTTTTTCCTGACTCATTGACAAGAAGAGAACTGTCATGTCATTGTGCAAAAGTCGCTAGCCCCAATGTACTATTAATGCACAAGGATCACTAACCCTGCTTCAGTGACATGGAGAGGTGGGTGTGCAGTGGACACCAGTGCTGGTGTACAAGTGTGTCAGGGTCACTTCCCTCCACACAGTGCCCTTGAGGTGCCATTGTGCAATGGCTACCAGCCTCAGAGTAGTGATCTGGAGTCCTGGGGTGTGCAAAAGTCACTGGGCTCGTGCAAAACCCTACCGCCCCAGTGCAGGGCAGCCTGCTGTGGCAGGGTGGCACAGGTAATCCTGGAATTTGCTATCAAATCCCTTTGCATTCTATAAGATTCAGTAACTTAAAGGACTGGGTTTGAATTACATAATATTTCATCATACTAGATTTTGTATTATGTTCAGTCTTAAAAGGGCAATACATGTATATTTTTGCTTTACAAACATGATCAAGAACTAGAAGAACACGGAGTTACATTTACACAATTGTGGTGTACTTCTGAAGTGTTTTCCCTGATTGCACCGTTCCTGTGAAAATCAGTTGCAAAACTAAAGTGCCATTTTAAGACCAATCTAAGGCAGCATTTGATGTGGATGGAGAAAACGTAAAGCTTACTTCAGATATCATCATCCAGAACACTGGTGTTTGCACTAGTGCAGCAGGGCTGTGTGTCAAACACTGTGTCAAAGCATTCCCAGGATGCAGATGTTAGCAAGATACAAATCTACTGGAAGTGCAATATGTTTCAGAATGTGTATGTGAGGTGGGGGAGGTGTGTGGAAATCAAACAAACTTGAAAACGTTTTGTTTCAGGACTCTGTGCATATTACAACATGCAGGGTTGCCTAATAGTCTTTCAGGTTCAAAAGGAACCAAGGCAGACCTGCGCATGTGCCAGCTTGAAAAATACAGGTCATTGTTAGCAGCTGTGGTTTATAATGAGTAGGAAAGACCAGTGTTATGAAATATCATTAGCCAGATTTAAAGTTAAGCCCAGTCATGTCAGAATATTAGAGGGTATCTATGCAGCATGTTTGGTTAATACTAATAGTTTTCAGTCTTGGCAACCCCAAACATTCAAAATTCATGAGTCAGCTCCCCCGCAAGCCCGCCCTCCACAATGAGCTTCAGAACTCATGATTTTTTATTTTATTTCAGGTATTGATTTGCCATCTGGTTTTTGAGCTTTTGGCTTTTGAGCTGGATTTTCAAGCTTTTCTCTGCAACTGTGAACGCTAAAAACATTCTTATTGAATGAAAACGGAGATCCTCACATAATCACTTTGCTTAAAGCTCCAGGTCTTGGAGGAAAACACGAAGTCTCACAAGAGTCATGGTAAAATTATGAGAGTTGGTGACATGGAGCTGAATATCAAATCAGTGACAAGTACCTACATCTTAGCTGCCATTATAGTTAAATTGGCCATTCGGTGATGTTTGTTGATTCACAGGTTGATATACTACTCAATTCAGCCCCATCCCCACCTCTTTTTCAATGAACTCCCCAGCAATGATTACAAAATTAAGCTAATCAACATTTTTCAAAATGTTGATGAAAAAATTCATGACGTTTCCACGAAAATTTTACTTTGTGAAAATTTATACTTTGTGTATAGCTGGTTTAAGGTTTCAAAACCAAAAGAATCACTATTTTAATTTTCAATAAAAAATGGAAAATGTATCATTTGTCAACTAGCGCGAAAAATAATAGCTCTCTCCCCATCTCGGATCCATAATAAATATATATATTTGTTATGTACTGTACACTTTCAAGATTCCCTTTATTCCCCACCCCTATCCCCCCCAGGAGCACTACACAAAGGTAATTTTGAACTCACTGTGTTGTTTCTGTTCTTGTACTCTGGAAAAATGGACATTTTGCATCAAATATGGCCATGTTCATTTTGAAAAAAACATTCTGGTTTTTGATGTTTTGTAAATTCTTATTCTTCATTCTACAAGTTTATCACTGATCAGATAAAGTGCATTTCTCTCTCCATAGTATACACTGTATCTTTGTGTCTCAGCGGGACAACAGCTGGTACCCATCTGTTTTGGGCAAAATGCTGCTAATGATGTTCTTTGGCTAGTTAGCTCTATTTTTAGAGGTGTCCTCAGGCTTCCTTTCTCTTATCTCCCTCATCAGTTACTGTTCCATTCAGTAATGCCAGACTTTCTTGAAATGTGTCTCAAATACATCCCCAATAGAAAATAATTCCAGCTTACAAAGCAGCTCATTGCAATCAATCCAAATAAGTTACAATTCATTAATTTAGTCAAGTCTCACACCATTAGCACAATTTGTGAATTAATACAATAGCAGAATTTTTAATGCATGAACTGTGTAACTATTAACAAAAATAAGTATAGGCTTGAACCCAAACCAAAATACCAGGCCTGAACAACCCCTAATGTAAGAGGTGCTGGAATCTATACTTGAAACTGAATTACATAGTTTAGTACTCTCTCTAGTTAAAGTGAAACCTGAGAGTAGAGCATCCCAAAACTAGCCCATTCCACACCCAGATCCAAAGTTTACAGTTCAAACCCATCTCTAGTAGTGGTGTTTAAAGAATTCACATATACTATTTTGGTGAGGATGTGCCTAAGTTCCCAGCAGGAATTTATAAAAGGCATGGACATCACTATCTACGCTATTTAAATTGTTTCTAAGATATAACAAAAAGAAACAGAGATAAGTAGCTGTAATTACCTTCCAATAAAGCAATCACAGAACTAAATAGATACAAAGTGCGATTGGGCTGAGTTATTCAAATATAAATTCACATTATTTTAAGAGTAACACAAATGTTCACTTGTAAAATATTAAAGAATTAATTAACATGCAGGTATTATACTTGGTGGACAGAAGCTCAGTGGAGAGATACAATGATAGTGCCTCCAACCATCTTAATCAGAGTATAAAACATTTGTTCAAGACGCCCTATCCACTTGAGCATAATAAAATAGAACCGACTATAAAACTTCCAGGCCAAGTGATGAAGGGATACGACCACTGCCACTCTGAACTCCAAACACTCTCCCAATCAGAAGGGGGATAAGCATGTTTATAAAACAGGCACTGTAGTGTTAAATGATGTCCTGCCAGCAGACAGATGCATCAAATCTGGGAAAGTTCTAGAACAACTCCTGCTGCTGAGGTAGATCAAACAAGCGGTTGACCTGACATTACGTATCATCTAGCTGAAATAGTTTAGGGTGCTTGTGTATAGCACGGTCATGTTTTTGGAACACAGTCCTCACAAAGATCCCGTCAATTCCTTCCTAGATACCAAGCTGACAGGCAGTGCTTAATTTGTACCAGGGCTGAGCCCCGACACATCTGGGCTTGGCAGTTCATAGTCCTAGCACCTCTGGGCTTGCTGCATCAATTATGAATGTAAAAAAATTGCTTGAGCCCTGGCACCTAATTGTTTGAGCCCAGGCACCTCTTTCATTACAAATGAAGCACTGATGAGAGGGCATTATACATACCTTAGTATTTTGGAGGGGGCTATGGACCAAGAGAAGCAAGGTGGCTTCTTCTCATGTCCCTCTTAAATGTATTCTTGAGGACTTGCCTCCTGCAGCCAATCCCAAATTCTCTTCCCCGCTCACCTGTCAATGTGGTAGTTTGAAATATTCCTACACACACGTCAGAGGGAGGAGATTTGGGTCTTGTCCATGAATTGCAGATGAATTTACATGGAAGAAGTTGTGATTCACAGTTCTGGTGTCCTCAGCATATTGCATATGCTATTTATATTTTGGCCTCCATATGCATATGAGAAAGTATAGGAATACTGTAGCTGCATAAGGTGCCTGAGTTACAACTGCTATAGGGACAATGTATTTTCCTACGTTTTTTAAAAACTTAAACTGAAAAAATTCATCCTGGTAGAACTATATTGACCCCCACATGGGTCAGCAGCAGGGTTGGAATCTGTAGATCCACTGCCCAGTCCTCTACCTCTTGACAGAGTAACGGTAGCAGTAAAAGGTTATGTGGTGTTTCCACTATAGCAGGACAGAGAGATGTACTTTGCCAGGACATTTCACAGCTCTTCCTAGACAGTAGAGGAATGTTGAGACTCAGAAATAATGGGTTCTATTCTGGGTTCTGGAGGTAAGTGATCTCCTCTAGTGCTCACAGACCTTTCTGCTCCTTTCCTTCCCCAACCTCTCCCTGATCACCTCTGCTTCTATCCTCCCTTCTCTAGCTCCTGCCCCTGTTTTGTCCCCCATCTCTTCTGCCCTCTTCCCTGGCTCCTGCTCCAATCTTCCCTCCATCTCTGACTCCCATCTTCCCTACGCCATAGCTCCCACCTTTCTTCCTCCCATTGTACCTATTCTCCCTCCCCTGGTCATCTGCTCCTCTGTGTCTCTCCCTCCCAGGACTTGCTCGTAACCCCCCTTCCAGGTTTCTATCTCCCTCTCCTCCTTCTCTCCATACCTTGTTCCTCACCCCACTGTATTCAAGTCAGGCTTCTTCCTCCCACTCCTTGCTGCCTGGGTGCCAGCAGGGGAATCATTGAGAGCACAGGAGACAAACACCCTGCTATTGGTTTTGATGTCCAGGGCAGAAAATGTTTTCAGTGCCTTCTCCAAGCAGCTGAGTTAAACAGAAAAACACTCAGCAATATGACAACACTTGGGTGACTGCCCTGCTTGCCCACCCTTAGAACCGGACCCGGCAACCATGACCCCCGCTTGGATCATCCAGAGCAGGGGTCTCAAACACATGGCCCATGGAGCTCTTCCCTGCAGCCCACCGGGCTCTCCCCACCGTCCCTTTAAAAAAAATTATTTTTTTTTACCCCCAGGCAGTTCCTGCCATAAAAAAATAAACATGGGGGGGTGGGGGTGGGGTGTGGGGAGCCCGGCGGGCCGCATGGGAAGAGCTTCGCGGTTTCTGGGAGGGAGCGGGAAGCCATGCGCACAGGGGAGGAGGCGGAGAAGGGGAAGAGCCTAATGGAAGGGGTGGAGTGGGGGCGGGGCCGGGGGCAGCAAGGGGCCAAGTCAGTGATGCGGCCCTCGGGCCAATGCACTAGTCCTCATGCGGCCCTCGTGGTAATTTAAGTTTGAGACCCCTGATCCAGAGGGAGTAACCCACGGCGGGAGCATGCTCAGTCGCTCTGAGGGGTGGTGCAGAGGAAGTGGGCAGAGGTGGAACATGCTCAGTGCAGAACTCATCTTTGGGGAATTTAGCTGCCAAACGCTAACAAGTCTCCACTGAGCATGTGCGAATGGCAATTTTTCAGCCTTATAACCTGGCCAATTTTGAAGGAAGGAAGAATGTGTTAAGTTCCAGTAGGAAGAGCTACCTTTTCCTTAGAGAGAGGCTGTATGGCTCATGTTTTGTGAGAGAAGAGGTTCTGAATACCCTTCTTGCCAACATCCAATTGTCTCAGATTGTGGGGAGAGGTCACTCCCAGAAAGGCAATCATCCGGTAACAAATGTTCATTTCCCCAAAAGGCAGTATAATGGTGGAGGAGGATGGTATTTCCACCTTGGAGACATAATACGCCCTTTGCCCTGACTGCAGCAGGAGCCCCTTTCTGTCATCGGAGCTTGGAGTTGTACCCTGTAGAGCAGTGTCTATGCTGGGGATTTTTCTATTAGTGTGCGCTACCAGTATTTCAGGCTGGGGTACCACACCAGTTCAAGCACTGCAGTGTACTGGCGTAGCAGTTCTACACTGCAGTTTATACAAATATCCCCAATACGGAGAGACCCGTAGTTTTAAGATCAAACCAATTTTGGCTGATCTGGAAATTCATGCAAATAATATTTTAGCTGCATGAATTTGTGTATATGGCAAATGATAATTTGAACAAGTTGAATTGAAAACCTGTTGAACTGTTTGCAAACCAATTTTTACACTATATGACCAGCTCTAGTGTTCACTTACACATCCAAATCTTCTGAGTTGACTGGCAATTTGAGCCCTGACTAATGCAATTGTGTAAGAGACTTCTGAACCACTAACTCTGAACTCAGATGGCTGTGTTGACTCTTATTCCTCAACCACCGCATGCAGAAAGGCCCACATAAGTTCCTTTGGGATTTGAAATACTATTAAGCAAGCACATGTTGCAAGGTCTAATCAAACTACAAAAAAAAAATGACTCCCATGAGGAGGTGACAAACAATGAAGAGTATGCAGCTTCCAATAAAGTCTTTATTTGTCTACCATCTGTCAGCAGGATGTGATTTCCCAGCATGCAGAGCAAAAGCCTTGTATGAATTTTGCGCAATAAAGAATTACAGGCTGTGAGTGGCTCTCTCACGATTGTGGGTCTTCCTGGGGCAGCAAGACCAAATTCTTCCAACTATTCAAGCCACTGTAATGATGTTAAAAAAAATGTATAGTTCTGTGCAAAGTCAACACAATTAAATGACATAATGTTGAGGATGTAAATGCTGAAAATCAGGACATTCACTTATGGTTCTAACAGCACCATATGTGTTTAGACTGGATGCTTTAGTATGGTGGATCCCTGACTGTGGTCCATGAAGCTCTTAGTGGTCCATGCCACCTATGGAGATGAAAGCCCTTTTGTGACACTTGGCTGGTGGGAGGGGAGCGGGGGGGTATGTGCATGGCCTGGGAAGACATAGGAGGTGGTTGAGATTCCATTCTAACTGTTGGAGGTGGGGGGGAGGATGGATTCTAACTGTTGGAGGAGGGAGGGAGTCACAGTTGTGGAAGGAGAGAGACAGACGTTGTGATTACTTGACTGCCATAACTCTCCTTAGAGTTGTAATGCCAAGGGTTATTATTCCTATTATTATTATTATTAAGTTCTAAGAGTCTTGCAATTTAGTCCCCACAAAAAAGGCTTCTAACAAAATAGATTTCTCTTTTTCATATCTAGTGAAGCCTGGCATTACAAGGCCTAGTCAATGCAAATGAACCACATTCATGTCAAATGATGGCTGAGATTTTAAATGTATAAATGTCAGTAGTCCATTATTAAGAAAGATTGAAGCTTGCCCTGTTGTTTGTGCAGTGAATGAGGCTGTTGTCTGTAGCACCACAGAAGTTGCAAAGCTGGAAGGCATATGGTGACAGAGGCTGGGAACTACAGGAAGGGAAAAAATGATCTCATGGTTAATCCAACTGAATATGACCCTGGAGTATTGAATTTTATCCCTGCTTCTGCCGCAGCATTCCAGTGTGATGATGGGCAAGTCACAAATTAAAATTTTCATAAGTTTGTCACTTTGTACATCTCATTTTCTGGGTACTCAACTTGAGACACCTAATGTCTGATTTGCAGAAGTGCTAAGCACTCAGAACTGCAACTGGGAGCTCTGTTGTAAATATATAAAGTGCTAAAAAATGCTAATACGCTGAAAAATTCCATCCTGGGCTTCTCAGATTGGGCACTCAAAATGAGTGGATACTTCAGATAATTTTGGCTTTAATCTCTGTGCCTCAGTTTTCCATGTGTAAAATGGGGACAATAATGAGAGTTGGCCTGGAAAAATCTAGAACATGATTTTCCAACAGAAAATACAGTTTCTGCCAAATTGAATTTTTCTGCAGGAAAATCTCAATTTTGCAAAAACATTTCAAAAACTGAAATGAAATATTTAGTTTCAGGTCAGTTTGACTCACATGGGAGTATTTTGTTTTGTTGTACTGATCTGATATATTTAATTTCAAATCAGTTCAATAAAATGTTTATACATTCCAATTTCAGCTCATTGCCTAATGGAAGTTATAGTTTGGGGCCCCATTCTCTCCTCTGGGCCCAAGCTCCCTGGAGGACTACATCTCCCAAAAAGTCTCCACCTGACCAAGCTCTGAGGGGTACATCATGGGAGTCACATAGATCTGGGTGCATCATGGGACATGTAGTTCAGCCAGAGAGCCTGGCCCACAAGGGATCTGGGGGTATCATGTTCCTGAACTACTACTACCATGAAGCAATATGGCACGATGGGAAAATGCAGTTTACTGTTGAAGTGACTCAAAAGAAGGGTCAGTTAGGGTCATTTCAAACAAACAAACATACATTTGGAATTTGGAAATGTTGAAACTTTTATTGCTGTTGCAAATGCCGAAACATTTCTTTCAACCATTCCAAATAGGTTTTTTTTCCAGCCGCGCCATTCTGTGAAAAATTTCAACTTTGTCTCCCATAAGTTGAGCCCCATTGTGCTAGACCAGTGGCCCTCAACCTTTCCAGACTCTTGTACCCTTTCAGGAGTCTGATTTGTCTTGTGTACCCCAAGTTTCAGCTCACTTAAAAACTACTTGCTTACAAAATTAGACATACAAATACAAAAGTGTCACAGCACACTATTAGTGATAAATTGCTTACTTTCTCATTTTTACCATATAATTATAAAATAAATCAACTGGAATATATATATTGCACTTTCATTTCAGTGTATAGCATATAGAGCAGTACAAACAAGTCATTGTGTGTATGAAATTTAAGTTTGTACTGACTTCGCTAGTGCTTTTTAAAAGCCTATTGTAAAACTAGGCAAATATCTAGATGAGTTGATATATCCCCCAGAAGACCTCTGCGTATCCCTGGTTGAGAACTGTGCTAGATGTCATGCAAACATAATAAATGACAGCCCCTGCACCAAAGAGCGTACTAAAAATTCATACAGTGGACGCAGCTTCATAGCAACCCTGATATGAACAACTACTGTTTAATAGAAACATTTTTCTGGGAACCCATCGTGTCTTGTTGGCTTTAATGTCAGATATTGGCACCGGCACGCCGCTTATTGAGAACTGTTTTTGGAAGAAAGGCCCCAGCCACAGGCAGATTTGCGAGGCTGCAACCAGGGGAGGAAGCTCTGGAACATGCTTTCCCTCGCTGCAGTCCCGCAAACCCACCTGTGGCCAATGCTGGCATGTCCCAGAGCTTCCTCCCCTGGCTGCATCCAGGGACCACACAGAAGGTAAGGACTGAGGGGCCCACATCCCCACCAAATGGGATGAGCCCCTGCCAAAGTCCTGTGCTGCAGGCTGAGATGGGAGATTATGGGCATGACAGCAGTAGGGAAGGGGCATGCTGGGCCTTGTGGAGCTGCATGGTACCTCCCCGCACTGCTGACCTGCCCACAGGCAGGTTTGCAGGACTGAAGCAAGAAAGTCACATTCCAGGGCCTCCTTCCCTGGCTCCAGCCGCACAAACCTGCCTTCCACTTATTGGCAACTGCTGGATAAAGGCAACTTTTTGCTGGCAATTGAATGAGTTGCAAATAAGTGGAAACTACTGTATTATAATCCACAGGCCATTAAGTCAGTTCCAAAATAGGGACTAGAACCTAATTTCCCCAGTCCTTTGCTCTAGCCCCTGCACATCCCAGGCCTAGTTTTCCACTGCTTTGCACCTAGCGTGGGCACTTACATCTGGGAAAAGAGGAAGTAAATTGCTACCAAATGACAAAGTTAGTACAGTAAAAGTTATTTTATCTGGGAGAATGGGGGGTGCCAGTAAGTGAAAAATTAGAGTTAAGTAAGAGGGAGGGAGTTGGGGCAGGGTGGGAGCAGAATGCAGAGCCCCTTCCTGCACCTACAGTGCTAGCTCTGCAGCTCACATTGGCCGGGAACCACAGCCAATGGGAGCTGCGGGGGCGGTGCCTGCAGGCGGAGGCAGTGCGCAGAGCTGCCTGCCGCGCCACTGCCTAGGAGCAGCCAGGACAGGTCGCTGCTTGCGGGGAGCTGCCCAAGGTGAGTGCCCCCCCGCCCCTGGACCCAGTACCCTGCACCCCTACCTGCTGCCCTGAGCCCCATCCCACACCCAAACTCTCTCCCAGAGCCCGCGCTCTACACCCCCTTCCATGCCCCAACCCCCTGCAGGCCCCACGCCAACCAGACTATAAACGGAATTTCCATGAAGATCAGAAATGCTGGTTTATAAAGCTTTCTGCCTGGTGAAGTGCCAGATAAAACAGGTTTTACTGTATTTTATACACCCTTGGCACTACTGAAAGTACGCAAGGTGTAGTGATTCAGGCCTACTGCCTTAACTAGCACTTGGTATATTATAAATAAGGCTCCAGTTCAGCAAGGTTTGTAAGCAAGTGGCTACGTTCAAGAACGTAAGTAATCCTATTGAAGTAAATGGTTCTGCTCAACTCATTAAAGTTAGACATGGACTTAAGTACCTTGCTGAATTGGGTTTTCAATCATGTGCCTGTGATCAGCTGTGTGATCTTGGACAAAGGAGGGCATGGATCAGCACTCGCATCGCACTCCCTGTCAGTATGCAGGCCGGGCTGGGGAAGCTAATGATCCAACCAACGGACCGAATCCGGTGATGAATCTTGGTCACGAGCCACCTGCGGCACGTTGGGAATATACGAAGATGATCTTGGATAAGTCACTTCAAAACTCAGTGCAGTTACTACGTCTGCAGAACGGGAATCATTCCCACTCTGAGATCTTGAAAAGTGCTGTATAAGTGCTAGGTCATTTTGTTGTTTTATCCAAGTACAATAGTTAAACCCATTATTACTACATCTTAAAACAATCAGAAGAGAGTAAAAAAATATATCAGCAAATTACAGTGATAATTACAGCTTAATTATCCACAACTGATTCTTTATCCCCTAAAATAATTTATTTTCCTCTTAGTCTGATTGCTGATATCTGGTAAATTCATCACGAATGTGAATCTATAATTACGTACTTAACATTTTAACATTCCACGTTGCTCTCTTTCCTTTTATCTTTCAGAGTCAGTTGATTTCACTACAGGAACATCAGGGAAAGTTCTTATGAGTATATGCAGGAAGTCTAGAAAGGGAGTTTTAGATCTCTTAAAATTCATTTTTGTGTCTTTAAGTAGGAAACAAGCTTTTATACTCTTGCACAATTTTTGCAAATGCCAACATCTTTATCCCTTCCAAACAAATGCTATACATACCACAGTTGTCAACATGGCTCCTCTTTAAGGTCTAGATTCAGCACAACACTTAAGCATGCTGAAGTCCCATTAAGATCATTTGGATTTAAAAACCTAATTAAGTGTTTAGCTGAATAGGGATGGAATTGTACATGTGGTTGAAGTTAAATACATGCCTAAGCGCGTTGCTGAATCCACGCCTACAACTGGGAAGTGATTCCTTAATTAAAATTAATAAATGCCAAATATCCAAAATCCAGAAACCAGATATAAGATCTTTTTTTATGTACTGCAGGCATGCACACGCACCCACAAAGCTATGTTAAAAGAACATTGTTAAGGTTGCAAAGTCAAACACTCAAATTAGGAAATGCCAGTATTCAGGTGGTCCGTGCAACCTTAATTCAACTCCCTTTGTGCATGTGCATTATGATAATTTACATGATCCCAGACTATTTTTCCCACCAGTTCCTGTCTCCTTCAGTGCACAAAATAGAGGATGCTCATTTAGGAAGCAGCAATTCAATATTTTGTTTTATCCTCATTGCTCAGTATGCAGCCCTAGGCCTTATTTATTGCACACTATTCAAACCATGGTCTGAAGACAGAATTATTAATTTATCCATGGCACTCAAACTGTATCTGAGTGCTTCACAAACATTAATTTATCTCATAACACCCTTGTGAGATGAGGGAACGACATTATCCCCATTCTAGAGGTGGGAAACTGGGGCAGATTGAGTATCCACTAATTTGGGGTGCCCCACTGGGGACACCTAAGACCATTTTTTTCAGAGTACTTAGCCCCTGCAACACTTTATATATTCAAGCACAACTCCCACTGACTTCAGTGGGAGTTGTGAGTGCTCAGCACTTCTACAGATTAGGCTCCAGAGCCTCATGCCAGGCACCCAGAAATTGAAGAACGCACAATTAGTGACCATCTGTGAAAAGCTGGTTTAAGTGACTTGCTTAGAATCACACAGAAACTCTCTGTCAGAGGTAGGAATAGGATCCAGGTCAGAATTCAGCTGTCTTGACCATGAGATCCTTCTTTTTTTCTTGCAGTCTCCTGCATTTACTACACCCCTTTCAACATCTGCAACTAATAAGGCAGGAGGCAAAAGGACAACAGCTTCCTTTGCTACACAACTCTGATCCATCCCCAAAGCAGGTCCGTCCTGTGCACTGGAGGCAATGGTCCTGTGGGGAAAAAAATAGTATCTGATCATGTAATTAAAGACTGTTACCATAAAGACTGCTACCATAATTAAAGACTGTTACCATGCACAAGAGGGCAGAGTTAAAGCTGCACAGGCATTTCTGAATTAAGTGCTTAACTTTGCAATCTTGATGTTCTTTTACCATAGTTTTTTGGTGTAATTTTCTAGACTTTTTTTAAAAGGAAACAACCCCCCCCCCCCCAAATTCCATCATGTAACATCATATGACCCACTAGGGTCATCATCAGACCCTCTGCTAATGGAGCTAGTGGAATAACTGACAGCAATAGTAGGTTGGCATCCAGTATATGGACCAGACCGGGGGTGGGAGGGAGACATACACTTTGCCAAAAAGTTTCACAGATATTTGATGACAGCGGAGGAATGGTGAAACTCAGGAATCTTGGGTTCCATTCAAGGCTCTGGAGGGGTTTTTACTCTGGTGGGAAAACTCTTATGCCTGTTCCCCTCCAAATTTGACCCCTTCTGCCATGTCTCTTCCAACCTTTCCCTGTTCATGTCCTATCTCTACCCCATCCCCTGACCCCTTGTCCTAGTCCCATTCTACTTGCCTACCCCAAACCCAATCTCTACTCCTGAAGCTTCTCATCCGTCTCCTTGCCCAGCCAGTCCTAATCTCCTGTTCTGGGTTTCTCACCAATATAAGCCCTCCCCCCAGCATCCTTGCTCCTCATCAGTTCTCTCTCTCCCCTTCCCCTGCCTTCCCCACCCCACTGCTTCCTGGGCTGTCTCCTTGTGCAGCCGCAGTCCCCTCCAGCTCCTTGTCTGATCTCACTGTCCACCTCACTCTCCCAACCAACTGGCTCCCATCCCGCCTCCCCATTTCCCTTACGGACTCCCAGTTCCAGTCTTCCCCTTCAATTGCCAGTCACCATTTCTCTTCTCTCCTCCACTTCAGTCCCAGTCTCACCAGACTTCTCATCCTGATCTACTCCTTCCCCCCAGGTCCATATTTTGTGCCCCCTGCATTCAAAGTAGACAGCTTCCTCCTCCACGCTGCCTGGACACCAGCAGGGGGTCACTGAGAACACTAGATAGGCTCCCTGCTTTTAGTTCTGGTGCCAGCCCCCACCACAAAAGAGAGCACCTGGGAGCTGCCATTACAGGGGAAATCCTTCTGAGCCCCAGTAGACATGGGGTGAGCATGCTCAGCCACTCTGTGGGGATGGCACTTGCATAGTCTGGTCACACGTAGCAGCTGTAAGGGGATGGAGCATCTTGAGTTGCGCTATGTGAATGGTGCATGCGCAGTCCGGTCAGCAATAGGCTCAAGCGTGCTCCGTGAAAGATTTTAGTTGCCAAGATCTAGCAAGTCTCTACTGCGCATGTAGGTATGCTGCCTGCCAGGGGCCCGTATCCAAGACACTACAGAGGGATTTTCAATGAACATCCGACCCTCTGATTACTACCCATGCTACTCATCCATTACTACCCATGCTACTCATCCAGGGCATTAATAATAGCGCGAGGTATGACCCTCAGGAGATCAGAAGTGACTACAGGGCTCTGGGAGTATGGGTGAAGAAGTTGGGAGTGCAGGTGGTGTTCTCTTCGATCCTTCCAGTAAAGGGTAGGGGCCCAGGCAGAGACAGATGCATCCTGGAGGTGAATGCCTGGCTGCAAGGATGATGTTGCTAGGAGGACTTTGGCTTCCTTGACCATGGGATGCTGTTCCAGAAAGGACTGCTAAGCAGAGATGGGGTCCACCTATCGAGGATGAGGAAGAGTATAATTGGGTACAGACTGGCTAACCTAGCCCACAGGTAAATCGAAAACATGGAGACCTGGGAGAATGGTCAGAATTTGGGGGGGAGCATGGGCTGTTATAGCAGGGATAAAGGAGAGACAAGACAGAACTGGTTGTGGGGGCGGCGGGGGGGAGGGACGGGACGGGACGACAAATCAGTATCTTTTAGATGTCTGTATGCTAATGTGAGAAGTATGGGGAATAAGCAAGAAGAACTCGAAATGCTAGTAAATAAACACAACTATGACATAGTTGGCATCAGTCAGACTTGGTGGGATAAAACGCATCACTGGAATATTGGTATAGAAGTGTACAGCTTGCTCAGGAAGGACAGGCAGGGGGGGAAAAGGGAGGTGTTTCCTTATATTTTAAAGATGTATACACTTGGACTGAGGTTGAGATGGAAATAGGAGACAGACTTGTTGAAAGTCTCTGGGTAAGGATAAAAGAGGTAAAAAACAAGGGTGATGTCATTGGTAGGGTCTACTATAGGCCACTTAACAAGGAAGAAGAGGTGGATGAGGCTTTTTTTAAACAACTAACAAAATCATCCAAAGTAGGACTTGGTGGTGATGGGGGACTTCAGCTACTCAGACATCCATTGGGAAAATAACACAGCAGGGCACAGATTATCCAAGAAGTTCTTGGAATGTATTGGAAACTATTTTTATTTCAGAAGGTGAAGAAAGCTACTAGGGGAGATAGACTCAGACTCATAGACTTTAAGGTCAGAAGGGACCATTATGATCATCTAGTCTGACCTCCTGCACAATGCAGGGCACAGAATCTCACCCACCCACTCCTGTAATAGTCTGTTCTAGATTTGATTTTGACAAATAGGGAAGAACTGGTTGACATTTTGAAAGTGGAAGATAGCTTAGGTGAAAGTGATCATGAAATGGTAGAGTTCATGAATCTAAGGAATGGTAGGAGGGAGAACAGCAAATAAAGATGATGGATTTCAAGAAGCCAGACTTTAGCAAACTCAGGGAGTTGGTAGGTAAGATCCCATGGGAAGCAAGTCTAAGGGGAAAAACAATTGAAGACAGATGGCAGTTTTTCAAAGAGACATTATTAAGGGCACAAGAGCAAACTATCCCACTGTGTAGGAGAGATAGGAAGCATGACAAGAGACCACTCTGAAGATCTCCTGGTTAAGCCAATGATCTTAAAACAATTTTTTTTTAAAGGCCTACAAAAAGTGGAAACTAGGTCAAATTACAAAGGATGAATATAAATAAACAACACAAGTATGTAGGGACAAAATTAGAAAGGCCAAGGCACAAAACGAGATCAAACTAGCTAGAGACATGAAGGGTAACAAAAAAACATTCTACAAATACATTAGAAGAGGAAGACCAAGGACAGGGTAGGCCGGTTACTCAATGAGGGGGGGAAAACAACAGAAAAATGTTGAAATGGTAGAGGTGCTTAATTACGTCTTTGTTTTGGTTTTCACTAAGAAGGTTGGTGGTGATTCGACGCCTAACATAGTGAATGCCAGTGAAAATGAGCTAAGATCAGAGACTAAAATAGGGAAAGAACAAGTTAAAAATTACTTAGACAAATTGGATGTCTTCAAGTCACCAGAGCCTGATGAAATGCATCCTAGAATACTCAAGGAGCTTACTGAGGAGATATCTGAGCCATTAGCGATTATCTTTGAAAAGTCAGTCATGGAAGACAGGAGAGATTCCAGAAGACTGGACAATCCAGGGAATTACAGACCAGTAAGCTTAACTTCTGTACCCAGAAAGATAATGGAGCATATAAATTAATCAATTTGCAAACATCTAGAAGCTAATAAGGTGATAAGTAACAGTCAGCATGGATTCATAAAGAACAAATCATGTCAAACCAACCTGATAGCTTTCTTTGAGAGGGTAACAAGCCTTGTGGATAGGGGGGAAGTGGTAGACATGGTATATCTTGACTTTAGTAAAGCTTTTGATACTGTCTCGCATGACCTACTCTAAACAAACTAGGGAAATGTAACCTAGATGGAGCTACCATAATGTGGTTGGAAAACTGTTTCCAGAGAGTAGTTATCAGTAGTTTGCAGTTATGCTGGAGGGGCATATTAAGTAGGGTCCTGAAGGAATTAGTCCTTGGTCCGGTTCTGTTCAATATCTTCATCAATGATTTAGATAATGGCAGAGAGTACACATATAAAGTTTGCGGATGATACCAAACTGGGAGGGGTTGCAAGTCCTTTGGAGGATAGGATTAAAATTCAAAATGATCTGGACAAACTGGAGAAATGGTCTGAAGTAAATAGGATGAAATTCAATAAGGACAAATGCAAAGTACTCCACTTAGGAAGGAACAATCAGTTGCACACATACAAAATGGGAAATGACTGCCTAGGAAGGAGTTCTGCAGAAAGGGATCTGGGAGTCATAATTGACCACACGCTAACTATGAGTCAACAGTGTAACACTGTTGCAAAAAAAGCGAACATCATTTGGGGATGTATTAGCAGGAGTGTTGTAAGCAAGACACGAGAGGTAATCCTTCCGCTCTACTCCGCACTGATTAGGCCTCAACTGGAGTATTGTGGCCAGTTCTGGGTGCCACATTTTAGGAAAGATATGGACAAATTGGAGAAAATCCACAGAAGGGCAACAAAAATGATTAACGATCTAGAAAACATGATCTGTGAGGGAAGATTGAAAAAAATTGGGTTTGTTTAGTCTGGAAAAGAGAAGACTGAGCGGGGACATAACAGTTTTCAAGTACATAAACGGTTGTTACGAGGAGAAGGGAGAAGAATTGTTCTTAACTTCTGAGGATAGGACAAGAAGCAATGGGCTTAAATTGCAGCAAGGGAGGTTTAGGTTTGGACATTAGGAAAAACTTCCGAACTGTCAGGATGGTTAAGCACTGGGATAAATTGCCTAGGGAGGTTGTGGAATCTCCATCATTGGAGATTTTTAGGAGCAGGTTAGACAAACACCTGTCAGGGATAGTCTAGATAGTACTTAAACCTGCTATGAGTGTAGGAGCCTGGACTAGATGACCTCTCGAGATCGTTTCCAGTCCTATGATTTTATGTGTGAACAGGGATATTTCAAAGGCCTATAACTTGGCTAATATGGGCAGATTACCACAGGGATAGCAAATGGCACATCCCTAATGCAAAGGCCAATCCTCCCTGCCCATGGCCAAATTTCAAGTCCCTACTTAAAGTAGGGGGAGCACTAGATCATTTTAAATACATGGTTTCAGGAATTTAATATGGACAAAACAATGCATTTCCCCCTAGCTTTATTCTCTGAAACAGCTGCACCACTTTGGATGAAATTTTCCCAAAAAAACCAGCCTGCGGCATCAGGTTTTCAACCGGAATGCTGGGTCAAAAAGGAACCCTGGCGGCTCCAGTCAGCACTGCAGACCATGCCGTAAAAAGTCTGGTTAGTGGCGCAGCAGGAGCCTGGGGCTAAGGTTCCATGCGGCTCCCAGAAGCGGCTGGCATATCCCTGCGGCCCCTAGGTGCATGGGCGGCCAGGGATACTCCACATGATGCCCCAGCCTCATGTGCTGACTCCGCAGCTCCCATAGGCCACGCCTCTGCCCAGGAGCCAGAGGACATGTCGCTGCTTCCAGGAGCCACCTGTAGCCCACACTGCACCCCCTCCTGCGACCCAAAACCTCTCCCCCAGTCCCCTCCTGCACCCCTCATCCCTGGCCCAACCCCAGAGCCCGCACCCCCAGCCGGAGC
Source organism: Chelydra serpentina (assembly GCA_037349315.1). NCBI lineage: Eukaryota > Metazoa > Chordata > Testudines > Chelydridae > Chelydra > Chelydra serpentina. The sequence continues at coordinate 113,670,480 of JBAIAC010000004.1, forward strand.
CCTCACCCCCTCCCACACCCAACTCCCCTGCCCCAGCCTGGTGAAAATGAGTGAGTGACGTTCGGGGAGAGCAAGTGACGGAGGGAGGGGAGATGGAGTGAGTGGGAACGGGGCCTCAGAGGAGTGGAGCTGGGGTGTTTGGTTTTCTGCAATCAGAAAGTTGGCAACCCTACCTGAAGTCAGGCATGGGAAGTCAGGCAACCCTAACAGGCTATGAGCCCTGCCTAGAATAAGGAGGAGCTCAGATCAGGTGACTCTGAATCAGAACCTGGGGGTGTTCTGTTCACAACTCCGCCAGTATTTGACTACCACCTTTAGCAAGCCACTTAAGCGGTTTGTAGGTTGTGTCAAATTGAGACAGTCCTCACCATAAATACACACAAGTACTCAAACCCTGGATGCTGTCCACACACAGAGTTAATGAGTCAAATTGATTCCAGCACATGGCACTGAGTCAGCAAGGGACTGACATGAGAATTACATTAATAAAATGAAAATATTTGCATTTTACTAAGGGCTGGTCAAATTACTGGAAAAATCAAATTTCAACAAAATATTAAAATTTCCCTTTATAACAATGATGAATTCCCACTGCTGCTTCCTTTTCCGACCAGATCTAAATTTGCAAATACGTTTTTGTCTAAAAAAGCCAAAATGCTAGTGATTAGTGAATTTCCTGCTAGTGAAAAGACTCAGTGTTTCGTGTAATGGCTAGTCTGCCATCCTGAGGAGGTAACTTCGTTTAGTGGTTAGAGTGCCGGACAATCTGGAATTCTGTTTTATTGCTGATTCTGCCACTGGCTCCCTGGGAGACCTGGGGCAAATCACTTACCCTTATCTCTGCTTCATTGCCCCCTATTTCAAAAACTGGAATCTTATCAATCATCCCTCACAGGGTTCTCCTGAGAATTGTTGTAAACACTTTGAGATAAAAGGCTACGTGTAAAATACTACAAAATCCCCTTACTTTTCTGTGTTTGTTTCAGAGTACTGAAAACACTGGAACATGGGTAACACGGTGTGGGCAAAGGTTATTTAATATATACAAATATGAAATTAAATTTAAACTGAATGTTTAAAATCCCGAAATCCCTTTTTAACTGACAAATGAGGCTGAATGACAAGCATGAAGTTGTGAAACAGCATTTCACAGAGAGGATAAGTAAAGTGTGAGTGGCATAAAGCACAGTTGGAAGAAATTAGATTAGCTGTCCCATGTCACATACTATTTATCCTGTAGAACCACAATAGCCTCTGTATGAAATGTCAAACCCAATTTCCTTTTTTAATTCAATGGAGGAAAAACCCCTACCACGTGACTTTAGCTTCCCACTGGCATGGTACATTTGCATTAAATTAAGTTTGCTTTTAAATAACAGAACGTTCTTCTCCCCATTTTTAATTTTAGATTTGAGATTGAGATGAATTAAAGCAAGATATTGGGGGAGAATAAGAGGTTTGGTGTATTTTAAAAGGAGCTTTCTTCAGGAATTAACAAATGTATTTGGGCATAAGCTTTCGTGGGCTAAAACCCACTTCCTCAGATGCATGGAGTGGAAAACACAGTAGGAAGATAGATAGCAGTACATGAAAAGATGGGAGTTGCCTTACCAAATGAGGGGTCAAGACAATTCAATTAAAGTGGGCTATTATCAACAGGATGAAAAATCACTTTTATAGTGGTAATCAGGGTGGCTCATTTCAGTTAACAAGAAGGTGTGAGTAACAGTAGCGGGAAATTAGCATGGGGAAATTTAGGTTTTTTTAGTTCTTGTAGTGACCCATCCACCCCAGTCTTTATTCAGGCCTAATTTAATGGTGTCCAGTTTGCAAATTAATTCCAGTTCTGCAGAATTTCCCCATGCTAATTTCTCCCTACTGTTACTCACACCTTCTTGTTAACTGTTTGAAATGAGCCACCCTGATTACCACTACAAAAGTGATTTTTCATCCTCTTGACAATAGCCCACTTTAATTGAATTGTCTCGACCCCCCCCCACTTGGTAAGGCAACTCCCAGCTTTTCATGTACTGCTATATACATCTTCCTACTGCATGTTCCACTCTATGCATCTGATGAAGTGGGTTTTAGCCCAGGAAAGCTTATGTCCAAATACATTTGTTAGTCTCTAAGGCTAGGTTTACATTAACCCCCCCATCGAACTAAGATACGCAACTTCAGCTACGTTAATAACGTAGCTGAAGTCGAAGTACCTTAGTTCGAACTTACCTGTGGTCCAGACGCGGCGCGCAGGCTCCCCCGTCGACTCCGCCTACTCCACTCGTCGAGCTGGATTACCAGCGTCGACGAGGGAGCACTTCCTGGTTCGATTTATCGCGTCTTGACAAGACGCGATAAATCGAACCCAGAACATCGATCCCGCGCCTCCGACGCGACGGGTAAGTATAGACATACCCTAAGGTGCCACAAGTACTCATTGTATTTGCTGATACAGACTAACACGGCTACCACTCTGAAACCTCTTCAGGAATTGATAGCCAAGGCAGCACTTCACACAGTGACTCTCAAAGCGTAGCATTCTGTGCATCATTGCTAAGTGACATGACCACAAAGTAAACGGAGATTGAAGCTACCCTTCCTGTCTCTCCTAATTCCATGATATGTGGCCTCTACAGCAATATCACCTATCGCCCACTCACAGCAATATCAATGCACTCAGTTTTAAATCCTTCTTTTATGTCACCTCAGAACGTTGCATTGATATTTTTAAAATCAAAAGGGCTCCTACATTTTAAGATCTAACGTGTGATCCTGGGCAGAAAATTATCATCATCATCATCTTGATGCCAGAGCTCCACCAAAGATGTGTGTGTCCTGGGATCCATCCTTGCTCCCCCAGTTCCCACAGCCACTCTGCAAAAGCTGCTCTTTGAACTTTCATCCCTGACATGTAATGTAGCGTTTTCTTTAGATCAGCAGGGCGAGTAATCCCCACTCCCTGGAGTTTACATTCTGGCAAATGAGATCTTCTTCTCAAGTTGTCGAACAAATATTCTCACCATTTAACTTCTTGGACTATAAAAATGAAAGAAAAAAAAAGCAGCACCCATAAGTAGACAAGATTAGTATTGACAGACATTTCCCTTAGGATATTCTTCAAAACTAATACTGAATGAGCCATTTGGCATTAAACTGGTTTTTTCCCCACAATGTTGCATGGCAATGTGCCCATGTGACTTAATTAATATCATATATGGAGATATGCCTATCTCACAGAACTGGAAGGACCTTGAAAGGTCATTGAGTCCAGTCCCCTGCCTTCACTAGCAGGACTAAGTACTGTCCCCTGACAGATTTTTGCCCCAGATCCCTAAATGGCCCCCTCAAGGATTGAACTCTCAACCCTGAGTTTAGCAGGCCAATGCTCAATCCACTGAGCTATCCCTCCCCGCTTTGAGTCAGCTTGCCAAGGAGATCTGGAAGGTCTGCACTGGTAGTAGAGTTATTCCCAGTAACAGAGAGATGGACGCTATAGTTGACAGTAAAATGGGCTGGTGTGTTAAATGCTAGTAGTGGAAATGGAAAATACATCGTTATAAGCAAAGTCTCGTGGTTTCTGCAGATTTGTCACTGCAGAATCCAGTGTTAAATTTATGGCGCTGCAGAAACCTTCTACCTGCCATAGGTATACTTCTTCATTTGCACTTGTGGCATATCTGCTGCATCTTTTTTATTACTATTTCAATTTTCCACTTCAAATTCCAACATGAGAGTCCTCATCCCAGACTCTAGGCATCCATGACAAATTATCAAAAATTCAGTCCAACAAAGACACTCTGCATACCAACAGCCTCTCTCCACAAAGGAAGCTGTCCACAAACCTGAAGTTTGCTCCATCTCAGCTCCCACAAAATCCTAATTCCACAGCAAGCATCCTTCTCCAGATCTGCCACCCCAGTAAGGGTGCGTCCTTTCGTTTTTATATTTACTTAGTTTTAACTTAAATCTTGTGTTTACCAACTGGTCTTCACTTTGATATCTTTCATATTTATTTTCAACTTGAATGTAAATGTTTAAAGCTTGCATGGTTTTATTTTTTAAATGGCTTTTTTGGTTTTTAGCTTTTTCTTTATCTGGCTAACTGCAATTTATTATTGTTATTATTCAATACACTGCTTTTCCTGTGTTATTTTACATTCCCCCGTCTCCCTCCCTCCCCCCCGTAAAAAATAATTTTCTTGGGGCCTGATCAACTTGCCTATTTGCATATACACAAGCCACACTGAAGCATGATATCTGGCTCCCAGCTTTTAAGATTTGTTGGCTTTTTCCTGTGTCTTCCCCAATGCAATTGTGTGATTTGTTTTTCCTGTGAAGCATGATGCCTTTCCATGTTGTCCATTGCCTTTGCTAACACCCAGTATGTGGACATCAAATATGATCACTAGCATTAACCACAATCAGCTGCCCCAATATTAAATACGACAGTCTGCCTATGATGAGTGCTAACTTGTGTTTATCATTTTAGCAAACATTCTAAAATTATATGATTTTCTAATGTAGACAAGCCCTCAAGGCGAACATGCTTGTTTTCTTCTTTGACTGCTTGCCAGTTTCACTGAGGAAATCCTGTAGCTCTGGATCAGGCATTAGGCAAGAGTCAGGTTGAGTTTAGCTAGCAATTAATTGCTTCTGCTTTTTGTTGTTATTTAACAGCAGTTGGACTCTAAAGTCAAGAGAATGGTGTATCTGTGGGCCTGAACTATTTGCAGAAGCCTTTCCTGTCTATATAAAATGAAAGAAGCACAGAAATATTTTTCATGAACTTACAACCTATGGCTAGCTTCTACAGATCAAAAGGAGAGGGAATCCTGAACGTGTGCCTGCTGTGAGAGCACAGACTTCCTGTTTCGGCAGCAGCCTACACAACAAGTCAACTTGTTTAGAACAGACAGTCAGTTTCTTTAGTCCCCACTACAGAAAGAAAACAGCGCATGGTGAAAAGCATGTACAGGGTACGGCCAGGGCCAGGCAGTTGTTGTATCAGTCATGCAAGGTACTCACAAACTTCAACAGGTCTTTATTTTAAAGGGGAAACCTCTTTACCAAGTTGCTGCTGCACCCCCTGTAGCTCTCTCAGCCTCTCAACTCCCTCCTCCCTCCTTCCTGTTTCCTGTCCTTACAGACTCCCAGCAGCCAGTGCTCCCAGTTCTAATAATTATAAGCAACATCTAATCACATTCCCTCCTCTCTTAAGAAACTCTCCCAATTAAAATAACATTGTTGTTCTAACCACAGGAACAAATATGAAACAAGACACTATACTGTTGGCAGAAATATTACACTGAGAACACTGTAGATACTACATAACAGTCTCTAGTCCAGACAGGTGGTCGTCTGGGTCTGACAGGCCGCCTCTCAAGCCCCGGTTCCAGTGCAATGTCTTGTTGTGTGGGTGCTACGGTGAAGTCATCCAATGCAGACTGGGCGTTGGCATAATCTCCTCTTGGTGCATAGGCAGGTGCAAGCTAAGAAGCATTCCATACCCACCCATCAGAAAGTCGATAGGTGTAAGGTCCCTTCTTCTCTATGATTTTAAGAGGAGCTGTGAATTTATGGTCCCCTTTGCGTAAAATTCCAGGTTTTCGTATTCTAACAAAGGAACCACACTCAAACTTTGGTTCTTTAGCACCCCGCCGCTTGTCTGTGAAAGCCTTTGACTTTGCTTGGTTCTGTTCAACTGTTTTTCTCACATCATCCTCGTTTGGGGCATCAGGTCGTGCCTTTAACAATCCAGCAATGTTCAGTTTAGTAATCATCTGTTTCCCATGCAGTAACTCTGTGGGTGATCTTTGCGTTGTGGCATGTCGTGTAGCCCGGTATGCTTGCAAGAAATCAGTAGTGAAGGGAATCCACAATCGCCCTTCCAGTTTAGCCGTTTGCAAACTCTCTTTCAAGCTTCTGTTAAACCGTTCGATTTCCCCATTGGCTTGAGGGTAATATAGGGATGACCTTCTGTGTAAAATGTTCCTCTGTGCTAGAAAAGTTTCAAACTCCAGGGAAGTAAATTGACTACCATTATCTGAAACCAGTTCTTTGGGGTTACCTTCCTACTAAAAACTGAAGAGAGGAACGTAATTACTGTAGCAGAAGAGATTTGCGACGTAAACGCTACCTCAGGCCATTTACTGAAATAGTCTATTAAAGTGATGGCATACCGGCAGTCAATTGGAGCAGTATCAAAGGGTCCTACAATGTCAATCGCCACTTTTTCCCATGCAGATTCAGGAAGAGGAACAGGCTGTAATGGAGGGGTACATGTCACTGCTGTCTTATCATGCATTTGGCAAGTGACACAGGATTTTATGAGTGCTTCAGTTTGAGAGTCCATCCCTGGCCACCAGTACAGATCCCGTAGTCGTCGTTTGGTTCGGACAATTCCTTGATGAGTATTGTGTGCCAGGTGTATGAGTTTTGACTGTAATTCTTCTGGCACAAGGAGCCGGTGTGTACCTCGTAGCACACAGCCATCAAGCAAAGAAAGTTCATCCCCAACTCTAAAATAAGGCAGCAAAACTGGGTCAAGGTTTTTAGGGTTACTGGGCCATCTCTTTGTCAGAAATTCCCGTAGTTTTTGTTGAATTGGACATGCTGAACAAGCAGCTTGAAATTGTTCTCTTGTAACTGCAGTAAGAGTGCTTGTAATAAGCGCAACTACTACCTCCTCATCCTCCGGTGGACTATCTGGTGAAAGCAAAGGCAGGCGAGAAAGGCAATCAGCTACCACATTTTGGTTTCCAGGCTTATATTCCAGTTCATAATTGAAAGAGAGTAGTCTCACAGACCATCTAGCAATACGATATCCTGCTCTTCCCAGTCCTTTCGTGGTGAGCAACGTCGTCAAAGGGCTGTGGTCTGTGCGCACCTGGAATGTGCGGCCCCACAGGTAAGTTCTCCATTTTTCAGTAGCCCAGACACAAGCAAGTGCTTCTTTTTCAACTGTAGAATATTTTCTCTTGGCATTACTTAATGTCCGTGAAGCAAATGCAACAGTCCTCTGTGTTGTCCTCATGAAGTTGTGAGAGGACAGCCCCAAGTCCATAATCAGAAGCATCAATAGTTACAATTGTGGGCAATGCAGGACTGAATAGTGCAAGTACTGGAATATGTACAATCAAGTCTTTCTCCGTTTCAAAACTAGCTTGTGCATCCATTGTCCACACTAATGTTGAACTTCCCCATAGTAATTCTCGTAACGGTTCAATGACAGAAGCATAATTGGGAATGAATTTTGCATACCAGGAGGTAAGACCCAAGGAGGAACGTAAGGTTTGCAAATCTGTTGGAGGGGGAGCATTTGAAATTGCCAGGATATGATCTGGATCAGGTTTTAGTCCAGCCTGTGAAATTGTATGTCCCAGAAAGGAGAGTTCAGTTTGTCTAAATTTGCATTTGGATCGATTTAGCTTGAGGCCTGCTTTGCTGATGCGGTTTAGTACAGACTGCAGGTTATTGTCATGCTCCTCAGAAGTATTTCCAAACACAATAATATCATCCAGATAGCACTGAACTCCATGTTGATTCTTCAGAATCAATGACATCATTTTTGGAAGGCACTTGGGGCAGATGCGAAACCATATGGAACATGTTTAAAATGAAATAGTTTGTCATGTGTAATAAATGCTGTGAGGTCTCTGCTATCTTCATGCAACATAACCTGGTAGTATGCAGTCTGCAAAGTAGAAAACATCTTTGCTCCATGGAGTTCTGCAAATACTTCTTCTATGTGAGGGAGAGGATGGTAAGTGCCGTAACTTCTGTCGTACAGGCATCGCATTATTCCTCATTTTAACTTTATGCAGAAACCCATAAGCACAGCCGAGTTTCTCCTCAACCTGGTGTTGGGTCCCAGCTGAAACTGGTGTGTGCACTGCAAGAGTGCTTTGCTGAGGAAGATCAATTCGTCCATTAACTACCCTGAGATTTAAAGCAGCCAATAAATCTCTGCCAAGGATAGGGGTGCCTTTGTGGACAATGTAGAACTCTGCAGTTACACAGCAATCACCAAAGTAACTATTGCTGGCAGGCAGCCATGTACTGGAATATGTTTTTTCAAATAGCACACCAAGTGAAGTTTGGGTTCAGTAAGAGGCACATCTTTAAAGTAATGCAAATAGATGGAATCAGGAAGTATAGATACTGCTGAGCCAGTGTCCAACATTAGCTGAATAGAGTGTGATATTCCTGCAGATTTGGTGGAAATGTTTACAGTGCACTTTATTTGTTCTGGAATATGTGCAGTAGTGATTCTGTCCACACTCAGCACAGTAACATCTGGTATTGTAACTGCATGCACCTGTTGGTTGAACTGGCTGCTGCAACATACTTTAGCAAAATGCCCAATTTTTTTGCAATGATTGCACTGAGCTACTTTTGCAGGACATCCTGTGTAGCTTGCAAGGTGTTGTAAGGATCCACAGTGAAAGCATGCTTTTACTGGATTTTGCATTTGTTGATTCAGTGGTGTTTTATTAGTTTTCCTCGTGTAATCTTTTGTCTGCAGCGATAGTGGATTTTTATGCAAAGGAGTCACAGCCTGTACTGTGCCTCCTCTATCCACGCTCATTATTTTGGCTTCAGCTGTTGCTGACTCAATCTGAGTAGAAATGGTTATTGCTTTTTCTAGTGTAAGTTCTGGTTCTAGAAGTAAGCGTTCTCTTACACGAAGCATGGTTGTTTTCTCAATAAGCTGGTCTCTAATCATCTCATCTGCCATATTCCCAAAGTCACAAGTTACAATCAGACTCCTCAGGGAAGCAATATACTGCATTATAGTCTCCCGTTTTCTGCTCACGCCGGCGAAATCTGTAGTGATTAGCTACTACATTCACTTTTGGCACAAAAAAATTCTTTAATGCAGTGAGTGCAGTCTCATATTTATCATTTGCAAGGAGAAAAGTGTAAAATATTCGCTGCCCTTCTGCTCCAAGGCAGTGGATTAGCAGAGCACGCTTTCTTACTTCAGAAATCTCTGTAGCACTGACTGCAAGCAGATAAGTCTCAAACATATGGATCCAGACAGTAAAAGCAATTGGAGGCTCACCTGGGCTTTGCAGAAAGGGTGCAGGTGGGTTCAGAGGCAGAAGATCCATCCTCGTCGCCAAAATGTTGTATCAGTCATGCAAGGTACTCACAACTTCAACAGGTCTTTATTTTAAAGGGGAAACCTCTTTACCAAGTTGCTGCTGCACCCTCTGTAGCTCTCTCAGCCTCTCAACTCCCTCCTCCCTGTTTCCTGTCCTTGAAGACTCCCAGCAGCCAGTGCTCCCAGTTCTAATAATTATAAGCAACATCTAAACACCACAGCAGTGCAAGTGGGTGCTTTGTACCAATTTTGTCCATTACTCCCTTACTTACACTTGGCAGGCCTGGACTCCAATGGAGCTATGTTATTTACACCTGCTGAGATCTGCCCCTAGATTTCAGTTTACCACACTTGCTTAGTAATACCACCCCCAAAAATCATGAGATTTTTAAAAACACCACCATTGTAGGTTCCCTTTGAGTGCCTTCTGTTTTCTGAGCCTTTGGGTGCAACTGATTTACATTTTAAAGCTTTTCAACACAACCACGAGGACCAAAAATTAAAACCACAAACAAGAAAGCTGAGATTCTCATGAAATCATTTGGTTCCCGGAGCTGGGGCTGAAATAAAAATACCAAATATTGCTGAACTTGCAGCAAAATGATGAGATTTGGTAATGTTGCTCTTTCTCACCTTCAGTGGAATTAAGCAGCAAGCACCTTGGTTCTCCAGGAGCAGAAAAATATTTAAAATATTTTCCACATACAGTAGGTGTCATTTTGACTTTATTTAAGGAAAAATGGGGAAAAAAACAGTAATATCCATAATACACAGAAGACAAGTTAGATAGCACTGCAAAAAAAAGGCTGAGTGTTTACTTGTCACCAGTCCGCTTTGCAGCTCTATAATTAGTCATTTTAATGCAGTTTTGTCATTTGTATTATTGTTTAGCATCTTTATAATCAGCAGAGTTTGGGGTTATAAGTCACAAAAAGTGAACTATTACTAATATGAAAAACTAAAAAAAACCCCACAAAAATCACTTTCAAATAAACCATAAATATGTGATGCACATTAGTGTAACAAAACCATTTTTGTAAACATTTTCTCCAACATAACATGTGCATAAGATAAAAATAAAACACTGCAGTCATACAGTTAGGGTTACTTCGACAAAGATACAGAAAGTTATTACTTATTAAAGCTTAAAACTAAACCTAGGAGCTTTTTTCCTGCTCTGACAAAAGCACTGTTTAAAGAGTCCAACGTTCTATATGTAGTGGTTTTGTAACACTGTTTTTACTTGCAGTTTGGCCACCTTGGCACTTCTGTGGAGGCAGAAGCTGCCATCCAGCAGTTTCAGTGAATGAGTTTCCCCCTGGAAGTATAGGAACTTCCAAAGCACAGATCCTTAAACTGGGGAATCCTTGGAACATTCTCATGTACATGAATTGTATTGATTTCCAAGGTAGTGTGTGAGGTGGGGACAAGAACTAAATCCATTTTAACCACAGAGCGCTGTAAGAATTAAAACTATGCAGAATGACACTGAACTGATCAGTGTCAGCTAATTACGCTACAGGGACATCTTGTGATTACATCCATGTCTATGATTATGTTGGACTTCTGAGTCCCTTTAGTTCATTATAGTACAGAGAACTGATAGCTCTTCTGGTTGATTGTAACAGATACTGAAGAAATGTGTCTCCACCCTTGACCTTCAGTGCTATCCAAAAGTCAAACAATTAAAAAAAATATTTCTAAGTACTCTTCTGCCAGCAAATGTAAGGCTTTCTTGATATGTGTGTGTGTGTGTGTGTGTGTGTGTGTGTGTGTGTGTACACCAGCTCCCTTTTAAACTGTTTCTGATGTTCAAAGGAGAACTTTCAGCAAAAACACTGATTAGATTAGAAGAATTTACAGCAGTCAGGGTTGATGCCAAAAGAAGGGTTCGTCGAGCAAAACACTTGCCCAGTTGGTGCTGTTACTGTTAAAGCAATCAAGTGACCAGTCACTTGAACAATCAATCTGTTTGATTTTAAAAGCCCTACCTGTCATGCCATGAAAGTAAATTAAGCACAGCAGAAGACAAAGCCTGTGAAACACTGAGAGCCTGTTCACTGAATGAACAGCTTAAGGCAGCTGTCAACAAAGTACCCCACCAAAACAAACAAAATAAAATAAAAATAAAAATGGTTGAATCATGACACTGTGCATTATTACATCACCAACAGATTATTATACACTCAAGATTTCTCAAGTAATGAACATGTAGCCATTAAACAAATTATTACTCTTGAGACATTTATTACAAATGTCAGAAACTTATTCATAAAATAAAACTGACTTTTTAAAAAAAAAGGGGGGGGGGGGCAGAGCTGGGATCTTACACCTAAACACAAGTATATGCTGTTTTATGAATAAGCAGTATTAACTACATTCTTAAAATAGTTTTAGTGCATTGCATTCTTAGAAAAGAAAAACATCACCTCCCCAAAATGTTTCCTACAACATTTAACAGTTTATAGAACTAGACTAGTTATTGTTACCTGCCTGTTACTAAGCCCACATGTTAGAAGAGTGAAACCTCTGGTTTTAGGCTAAATTCATCAATCTTCCATTACTGATGAAGTTGGTAAAAATGTTTGATTTCCAAACTTCGTAAGCAATTACATTAGTCAGTGTCTCACTGCCATAAGGCTATTTCAACCATCTCAATGGACTACTCTCCTCTTCTGCTGAAACTTGCTACAGAATAACAGTCAAACCTTTCATCTGGTAGTTTTGGTATTAAGATTAAATTAGACATTAATGGTTTTTCCTCTAAAAACGTATAAACTAAACCTCCTCTTTTATGCATTAAAAACAATGAGGTAGGCACAAAAAAATAAACATATGTTGTTTGGAATTTTTTTTTCCATTCTGCAAGTGCAGACTGTGGTAAAACTGTTGTTGCACTTCTAGGTTTAAACAAAAATTAAACCTTTAACTGAGGCAGTGCTAATACTGTGACATCACCAAGTTCTGTCCTAACACAGAATCATTATAGAAAATGAACAAACTTTTTATCATCTGCACATGTTTCAGGCAAAACCTGGTACACAGAAAAAAGACTAAGCTCTTGGCCAGGCCAAAATAAAACCAACCAACCAGAACCAAGAATTCCACCCCACCCCCCACCCCGTCCCCAAAAAAGAAGTTATCCTAGCCACTGCGTCGTTCACATTTTATAAATATTAACTTCTTAAAACCTGCACCTTCCTCTTTGTCCACATACTGTCACATTACAAAAAAGAAATGTCAATTAAATACATTGTTAACATTACTAGATTAGATCTGCCCTCTGCTTCAGCAAGACTGACTCTCTCACCAGAACTTGTCACCTTCTCTTGCCTGCCTCCTGCCAAATCAACAACATGTTCATGATGAGCCTCTCTCTTTTCACACTAACAGAGTCACTCAAAGCCTAGGAATTCTGGAGCTGAATTGGGGGGGGTGGGGGGGGGAGAGGGGAACCCTGTTGCTTTCTAGTGTGATCCCAAATCTCAAAGACTTATAGCACCTGATGGTAATATCTTTACAGCACCAGCTGCATTGCAGCCTCAGTTTAAAAACAAAAAGAAACCTAACACTAGTGATGCCCGCACACACATTCACATGGCGAGCTTGCATCAGTGCAGGTCTGTACTCCAGTTACTAATAATTCCACGTTATGAGGATCTCAAAGACTCTGGATGTCAGCAATCCCTTGTCAAATCACACTGCTTCTACCAGCTCAGAAGAGAAGTCCTGCCTAGGGTCATGAAATAAACTTGACTGCTTCCACCAGACCGTACAGAGGCAAAGAAAACCTGTGAAGAAAGAGATAAAAACAATTTACGATGGTAGCAAAGCGTTCAGATTATCTGCTTGCTCACCAAAGTCTGATGAGTAAGAAAGAAAGCAGAAATTTGTGTTAAGCTTTAATGTTCAAGATATTTGTAATGCAATTGAAGAACATGGTGTAACTGAAAGCAAGAAATTGCAAGCAAGCAAAAAAAAAAAAAGGACTACCTTGTCATTCCGTTCACATAAGAACTTAAGTCTTTGTGCCCTTTTGTGCATGAACACACCGTCCAAGTGCCCAGTTTCCACTGATCGTATCTCAATAGCCTTTTCTCCCCAGCCCATAATCTGATTGGATCGAATGTATGCTATAGAAACAAACAAAAAAACACCATGTATTAAAAAGCAACATACAGCAACTCTAAAACCCTCTATCTTAAGGGTGGCTGCAAAGAAAAAAAAATTACTTTAAAAAAAAAAAATTCTTTATGATGCACAAGAAGGCAAGAACAGTTTAATTTTTATTTTTTTTAAAAGAGAAAGGGGTGATTTTTTGGTTTGTTTTTTACCAAAAGTATCCTTGGGAGCTTTCATAACTCTCAATTAAATGGGTTGAGTGTTCAGTTTTACACAGAGCTTTTCTCCTGTGTTGCCATCAGATAGGGTTAATTAGATGTAGGCAATAATGAAAAAACAGAACTCAAGATTTAAATGGAGTAAAATCCTTTCCATTCCTAACTGCCCAGGTTTCAGTTATGTCTCTTGTGGTGTTATAATTCCACTAATTATAATTCTCCTACAAGGAGTCTGCCAGCAAAAACAGAAATTGATATGGGGGTGGGGGTGGGAGGGGGGGAACTGCTCATGTAAAAAACAAGTGTCTTTTACAGTTGGCATATTTTTTTAAAAGTTTCTTCCATTCTGAAAAATTCTATTCATTTGAAAGGTATTCTCTGTATTTTATGTGGGACCATAATACAGTAAAAACTTTGTTATCCGGCATGTTGGGGAAATGGGGGTGCCAGTAAATCAAAAATTCCGGTTAGCTAAGAAGGAGGGAGTTTGGCTGCAGGAGGGGGCTCAAGGTAGGGGCACGGGAAGGAGCTCATCCTGAGGTGATATGTACCCAGTCAATATGGGGATAACTAAAATCCCCCACTATTATTGAGTTCTTTATTTTGATGGCCTCTCTAATCTCCCTTAGCATTTCATCGTCACTATCAGTGTCCTAGTCAGGTGGTCGATAATAGATCCCTACTGTTATATTCTTATTAGAGCATGGAATTACTATCCATAGAGATTCTATGGAACATGTGGTGTTGTTTAAGATTTTTACTTCATTTGATTCTACATTTTCTTTCACATATAGTGCCACTCCTCACCCCGCACGACCTGTTCTGTCCTTCCGATATATTTTGTACCCCGGAATGATTGTCCCCCACTGATTATACTCACTCCACCAGGTTTCTATGATGCCTATTATATCAATATCCTCCTTTAACACGAGGCACTCTAGTTCACCCATATTATTTAGACTTCTAGCATTTGTGTACAAGCACTTTAAAAACTTGTCACTGTTTATTTGTCTGCCCTTTTCTGATGTGTCAGATTATTTTTTATGTGAATGTTTCTTGTCTGATCTGGCCCCTACTTTATCCTCTTCCATCCTCTCCTCTTGACTAAAACCTAGAGAATCTCTATTAATAGACTCTCCTCTAAGAGAAGTCTCTGTCCGATCCACGTGCTCCTCTGCAGCAATGGGCTTTCCCTCATCTCTTAGCCCAGGGCTACACTAGGGGAGGGGGTCGATCTACGATACGCAGCTTCAGCTACGTGAATAACGTAGCTGAAGTCGGCGTATCGTAATCGACTTACCTGGCCATGAGGACGGCGGCGAGTCGATCGCTGCCGCTCCCCCGTCGACTCCGCTTCCACCTTTCGATGAGGTGGATTTCCGGAGCCGACGGGGAGCGCTTTCGGGGATCGATTAATCGCGTCTAAACGAGACGCGAAAAATCGATCCCCGAAAGATCGATTGCTACCCGCTGATCCGGCGGGTAGTGAAGACAAGCCCTTAGTTTAAAAACTGCTCTGCAACTTTTTTAATGTTAAGTGCCAGCAGTCTGGATCCACTTTGGTTTAGGTGGAGCCCATCCTTCCTGTATAGGCTCTCCCTATCCCAAAAGTTTCCCCAGTTTCTAATAAATCTAAACCTCTCCTCCCTACACCATCATCTTATCCACGCATTGAGACTCTGAAGCTCTGCCTGCCTACTTGGCCTTGCCTCAGTGAAGTTAGTTTAAGTCTTTCCATTTACTTTAATGGGAATTAGTCTGGAGTTGACTGTCAGAAAGAAATGTGGTAGGTCATTACAGTATGAGACATTTTGTCTCATTAAAGTGCCTCCTCTATACTCTAGGTAACTATGGTAATTTGAAAATATTTTTTAACATAAAATACTTTACTGCTTAAGATCACAATAAGACTATCAAATCACATATAAGCCTATTAACAATTAAGAAATCTCTCAAAATTGAGAAAGGAGGGATAGCTCCAAAATTGGGGGGAGGGATAGCTCAGTGGTTTGAGCATTGGCCTGCTAAACCCAGGGTTGTGAGTTCAATCCTTGAGGGGGCCATTTAGGGATCTGGGGCAAAAATTGGGGATTGGTCCTGCTTTGAGCAGGGGGTTGGACTAGATGACCTCCTAATGTCCCTTCCAACCCTGATATTCTATGATTCTATGAAAATAATACCAGCCCAAATCCTTTTAAAAATGCAGCGTATCACAATTTAGCAAAAATATATCTATTTTCAGCAGGCTACTAGGAACCTAATGCTCAATAAGTTATTTTGTTCCCAGTACTCCATAACATTTATTTGGATTTCATTCTAAGAGAAACTAAACAAAAACTACCAGCTGAACACCATCTCACTGTTTTGGCACTTGTTTACCAATAATATTTACAGCATAACTGCTTCTGAATGAAACACCTGAAAACCAAGCATCCCCACTCTGTTATTCCCTAACTTTACAGGGTACATTTGATTCTCACAGGATACATACCAACTGATGTGGGCATCTCTCCCCACTGCAGAACCACATCTTTGGTGATCCTCCCATAGGTATTGACATAAACCCCTTCATCCTCATAGCAAACCAGCAGCTCCATCCCATCGGTGTTTGGGAGAATAATGATTGCGTGTGGTTGGATGCTGCTCTGGATCTACAGAAGTAAAGCAAAAGCAAAGACACTATTTTTCACACGAGCTGCTCCAGTATACAGGGCTGGATACCTTTTGTTTTAAAGCAGACTGTAGAAAGGAAGAAAACATATGTCATTGGGGCCATGATGAGGTAAGGGCCCTTAGGAGACATATCAAAATGTGAGTCCCATCAAATTGTCATCTCCAGAATATTTGACTGACCAGTTCCACTGAATGACCTGTAGTGACTCCTTCATTAGTCTGCGGTTGAGATTTTCAGTGCTGACTTAGCTACACGGTAACACGACAATGCGAGCCAGAGCGTAGAGCACTGGACTGGGACTCTTAGAGACTGGGTTGTATTCCCAGTTCTGCCGTTCACTTGCTGTGTGACCTTGAGCAAGTCACTTCACCTCTCTGTCCTTCCGTGTCCATTCCCACCATTTATCTGGTTAGATTGTAAGCGCTTTGGGGCAGGGATGATCTCTGATGGTGTGTATGTACAGTGCCTAGCACAGGGAGGCCCTGGTCTTAGTTGGGGCTTCTAGGTGCAAATAAAGAAAATATTCAGGTGATCTTTAAGACCCATAAAATAGTTATTTTTCAAGCTATTACCCAGTTTATAGTTAATTACTGATGTCATTTTATCTCATTTCTGAAATTTAATTTTCTCAGTGCACCAGCTGCTCTGTCATTGCCAGCGTCTACAGCAATAACATGATAATTCATTTTATTTTTTAATAATTCTGGTCAATTCATTTTAAAAGGTAGAAAAGAAAAATTAAAATCAGTAATGTTTCTACTAATGACTTGGAAGTGGACTTGATAAATAATTCTAGAGTATACATATGAAAGACTTATGCAATTTACTATTTTTTCCAAATTGATAAGACTAGCTATAGCTATATATTCTATTATCCTATTTTTGTTCTCTCTATACATTTTGGAGGGCTTAATGTTTGCAAGTCTTGAACCTTCTACGGCAGAAATGTATTGAATGGCTTTACTTCTTTCTTTTCTTTTTTTTTTTAGTTAAAAAAAAGTTTTGTCTTGCAAAGAAAACCAAGAGCACACAACAAAACCCACAACAGAATTCCACTCCTACACAGAACTGTTCTTAAAATCTATCAATGACTGTAATGGACGCCTCCTCTTTTTGCCTTGTCCTGCCTAGGCTGTGTGCGGCCGGCCTCAGGGAACTGTTGTCCTGCTCTGCCTCATCTCTCCACCCACCTGGTGGTGATCTCACCATTGTTTTAAGCTAGCAGGGACTGTGCTTTCGCTGCATGTCAAAGGTCGCTCCTCTTGCAGTCATCTGACTTCACCCCTCTCTGCTTCCAAAGATTTTTTTTGTTAATATGCCCACATATTTATACTTTACCAACCCTTTTCAGTTTTTTGAATGCAAGATCCTGTATACATTTTGATATAGGATGGTTTTATATCTTTTACACCAGTGGTTCTGAACCAGGGGTACATGTATCCCTGGGGGTACTCCAAGGTCTTCCAAAGGTGTACATCAACTCATCTAGACCAGTGTTTCTCAACCTGGGGGCTGCAGTCCCCAGGGGGGTCATGGAATAGGTTTAGGAGGGTTGCAAGTACAAGGCTGGCATTAAGGGATTACAAACAGGGCAAATGCTGAGGTTCCATGCCATAGGAGGCCCCGCGAAGCTAAGTTACATGCTTCAGCCCCGCTGCCTGGGACTCAGGCTTCAGACAAGGTTCACAAGTGAAAAACAGGCCCAAGCATCACACTGAAATGTAAGTACAATACTTATATTCCAATCAATTTATTCTATAATTATATGGTAAAAATGAGAAAGTAAGCAATTTATCACTAATAGTGTGTTGGGACACTTTCGTATTTTTATGTCTGATTTTGTAAGCAAGTAGTTTTTAAGTAAGGTGAACTTTGGGGGTACGCAAGACAAACCAGACTCCTGAAAGGGGTTCAGTAGTCTGGAAAGGTTGAGAGCCACTGTTTTACACATCTGTTTTAACACAATTATGTTCTTTTCAGTCTTCCTGTAAGACACATTAGCCACCACAAGGACTGAACTAGCAAGCCCTCAAGATCTTGAACAGGTCTGTTAATTGCATGATTTTGAGCATGTATTAGGACTGGCATTAACAAAATATGTTTTGTACCTAGTACTTAGAGGAGGTGTAAATGTTCTATGAAGGAAAATAGGTTTAGGATTGTTTTTATTTGTGGGTTTGGGGATTGTTATTTTTTTTTTAAGTGCAAGATGCTCTTATCTTTTAACTAACCCACAAGTGATAATCACAATTTCAGAAGTTAGAAAAGCATAGTGAAGGGAACAGATGACTTTTCTGCATGGTTGGTCTCGATATGATCGTACCACAGCATTTGAACACCTGTATATCTTTTCCATGTGAAGTAAGTGGAAAAAACCTAAGAAATAAAAATCCCATGCGGAGCCACAATTCTTACATGTGTTGGCAGATAAATATCATAGACTGATCCCGAGTCCACATCAACAGCATGGAAACCAGCACAGGAACCATAGATCACCTTCAGCCTCTGACCTTCCTCTACAGTTAGATCCACCAGCAATGGCTTATGTACCAATTCTCCAAATGACTGCAAGACAGTAATTAAAAGGAGTCATCAGATCTACATCTCTGCTTAGCACACACGACTGAGATGGGAGTCCTTAAGAACATGCTTATACTACACACACACACTGGCAGCTTGCTCCTGCAAAGTCATCCCACTTGATCCAGCAGCGTGCTTAAGCACATGCCTTTACAGATGTGAGGCATTCTACTGAGGTGAAGCCCCTACTTATGTGCTTTGCTGGACTGAGGTCAGAATAGTCACATCTGTGCAGGATTCAGCCATATTACATTATGAACTAAAACAACTTCCCTGGACTAAAAATGCAAAAATAAAAACTAATCATCAAGCCACGTTAAACTCCGTTAGTATGTTTTTAATTTGTAAGTGACGATCTCATCTTCTGCACAACGATTTGTGTAGTGTGCAGTGTGGCCTCCCTCTGACCCAGAGGGGGAGGAACCACACTCTGTGCCCGAGTGGGCGGAGCCAGATCTGGCTCACCCCTCCCACCAGAAGTGGGTAACCGGAACAGGAAGTATGAAAGGCCGAACCTCTGGCTCAGTTGGAGCCAGGACACTGAGGGAGACCGATGTGTCCTGCTCACTCCAGCCTGCTGAGACTACAGCTGAGCCAAGCGACTCCCTGCCCGCTGGGGAACCTGTGTCTGCCATGGACCCGCCAGGACTGCCGCTGGCCACCTACCCGGAGGAGATGGAAGACACCCCATGGTTCCAGGTACACCCCGAGGGATGGGGAGGAAGTAGCCCAGCGACAGCCAACTTCAGTCTGGCTGTAGCGCTGCCTGAAGCATGGTCGGCGTGTTGCAGCTGGATTCCCTGCTGACCCAGTGGCGGATCACTCTGCGCCCATTAGGGCCCTGGGTCGGGACCCTCTAGAGTAGGGTGGATCCCCTGGGGTGGCAGCCTCCCCTCACCAGGTCAAGAGGACTGCGTTTGTCAGTTGTCCACTGGAGCTAGGACACCTGACCCCTGAGTTTTGCTCTGTCGTTGCATCAAGGGCCCAGAGCCAATTGACTCCTGGGTTTTCACTCTGCCCCTGCACCAGGGGCCCAGAGCTAATTGACTATTGTGTTTGCTCTGCCCCTGACTAATAGGCGCAGAGATTATAGATGGCTGGGTTTACTCTGGCCCCTGCTTCATGAGCCCAGAGTCTGCAGACTACAGTGTCTTCTCTGGCCCCTGCCAAGAGGGCCCCCGAGACCACAGACTAAGGTGTTTGCCCAGCCCCTGCTTAAAGGGCCCAGAGGTATAGACGGCTGGCTGCTCAGCCCCAGCCTAAGGGCCAGAGCCTACTGGCCCTGGGATTCCTGCTTCTGCCTAAGGGCCGGGACCAACTGACTATCTGGGGGCTCAGCCCTGTTAGACCAGTTGGAACACTAATGCCTAACGCTAATTCCCCTGATATTAGGCAGCAGGCCTGACGGCGTAGAGAGGCGGTGTGGCCTCCCTCCGATCCAGAGGGGGAGGGACTACTGCCACACGACTAGTTTGGTAATCATACCAGGTGACCAACGATATTCTTACAGCACTCATAAAAACAAATGAGACTAACATAATTTAGTGATTTGTTCACTTGCAGCAAGACTGGGATTTGGTTCAATTATATCTGTCCCTTGATTTGTATACGTAGAGGACAAAACACACACCTGTGTAGTACCTCAAAAATTAATCTGCCTAGAATTGAAGCACACAATTCACAACCTTAGCAAGGAACCTGGAGGTTCACAACCTTAGTGAGCTTCTTCTACATGTTTTATGTGACCACTTAAAATAAATTACCCACAGAGAGGAGAGAAGTCCAGCAGGGCCTTACATTTTCACTCTCCTTAAGCAAGAGTCACTGCTACAGCTTCGCAACTGACTGCTCTTCTGCAGCTGCCATATGATGCTGTCACCCTGAGCAATTTCCCATTTATGGTTTATGTTCAGTTTCAATTGAGAATGTTAATTTAGTTACATACACTGACTCTTTCATCTAATAAACATCAATAATGGCATTAAAATGTAATCCAGAATTAGTGACAGATTTACTAGAGAACATGTAACTATATATCAACATTGTGGGTTGTTCAAACATTTTTAGAAAAGCAGCTCTGTAACTGCAAATACGCATTAGAAAGCCCAAAGATGGCTAAAATATACTGTTACCTTAAAGGCCATAAATTTGTGGTATGGCTTTGGTGCCCATGCATAGACTTCCACAGAACTCTTCAAAGCAATTACCAAGAATTTGATTCTTTCATATTTTACTGAAATCAAACAAGAAAATAAACTCAGCAGCAACTCCAAACTTTTAACTAACTTTAGGAAACAACCATAAAGTTGCCACATAATTTTAAACATTTGAAGGTTCCAGTTAATATTACAATAAAATTCCTATTTCTAAGTAGTTTAAAGTAGGGTTTAAAAAGTAATACATAAATTTAGTCATCTGCGTCTCAAGAATATTTAATCTCGTCAGTGACTCAATGAATATCCATGTCTGGAATAGCCTTGCTAATACGCTACACACTATAATATACAAAACACAGATGCTGTTTACATAACAAAACAGAAAGTTAACTTTTGGGTCAGGGTCCTTTTTCACCTAAAACCCTGCTGAAGAGTTAATGGGCAGACTTGCTCTCACAACATTACTGTTATTAATGTGTCGTGATTAAGCTGAAGCATAAGGCACTAGAGCAGGGGTGGCCAGCCTGAGGCCGAGAAGGAGACAGAATTTACCAATGAACATTGCCAAAGAGCCACAGTAATATGTCAGCAGCCCCGCATCTGCTACCCCCCTTCAGCCCTCCCCGCCCACCGGCAGCCCCACCAATCAGCGCCTCCCCTCCCTCCCCACGCCTTCCACATCTGCTCTTCCCTTATAGTTTACACTCCCCCTGCTAAGGCAAACTGGTAAAATTCTCCAAACTGGTAAAGAGTTAGAATTTCTTTTAAAAATACTTAAAAAAAAATAATTTCTAGGCAAACATTTAACATTTTTGCAGGTTCACCTCAAATTTTGGAGGGGAGGTCCCGCCCCCCACCAAAAGAAGACATTGCAAAGCAGCCACACACAAAAAAACATTTTGCTGTAGCACTAGCAAAGTCTCATTACATTTTTAGGGAGGAAAAAGGCTGCATGTGTCAGGAAAGGTATATTTTCATCCTGTAGCAAATCTGGGAATTCTCAAACCTCTTCTGCATTCAGATACATGACAAAAACTGGTCCTCTGGTAGAGCTCTGCTGGCAACTACTGTTCAGACTGTTTAAGCTATATGGGATTGGGAAGGACCAGGAGAAGTAGGAAGTGACCATTCAACTAGAGTTGCAGGCTTTCCATTTTCCACTTCCATCTGAGTTTTTGAAGGACAGTACCATGGTCTTCCTCAATTTCTTTTTCTGCTAGCCTCTTCTGTGATACCAGTTGTGGATGGGTGATGCACAATCGGCTTGTACATGTTTCTACTTTCCAGCTAGCCCGGGTAACAAAGGGTGTGAAAGTTTCCTGAAGTAGTGAGAAATCCTTTCCCCTTACATTTCACATCCAGCCTTGATGCAAAGCAACTGTACTGCAGAAAACAACCCCACTGTTTTAATACATATTATTTTCATGCCTTCTAACTACTCTTTTTATTGCCCTACGGGTCTATATTTGTTTTCTCCAGGCATGCGGTAGGGAGATGGAGCTGTTCTTCAGAAGGAACTTTGCTCTGTTTACTCAACAGGGAAGTAAAAGCAGTGAATTTTAAGTGCTGAAGACCTGACACATTTTCATCTACAAAAAGATGTTTCAAGTCTCCAGTTGTATTGAGTCTGCCTCTCTGCAAAATACAGCTTTTGTCCAATCTTGTCTATCTTGAAAGAATTCTTAGGGTTTTTGTGCATGAACGTCATCTTATCTGTGAAAAGGAACGTTTGATGCCCTTCTGTGTCTGCTTAGGTGCTTTCTGGAACATACCCAGTCTTAGCTACCAAAGAGTAATTTATCCTCTGGGAGAGCCATAAACTGACTCAAGCATCTCTGAGACCCATACATACCACTTCACCCTTAAGTCTGAACTCCCTGCTGCATCAAAGAGACAAGGGAGACATCAATGCCAACTGTTTCAGTGCACAAAGCCACAGTGTCAGCTCCAAGACTGCACTGTTATTAGATCTGCAAACACAACTATTTCCAGAGCTCATCATTCTTGGGAACTAAAACTTACTTGTCAAAGAGGCCTCCCTACTACCTGAGAAGATCTACTGTATATTTATGGTTCACAGTATAGTTCAGTGCTAAACTATAGCTGAGTGTAACAAATCACTCTTCATCTGGAAAAGAATGCTCTCCGTTTCATGTCCTTCACTGTTGGAGAATCTCTTTTATATAGCTGTTAACGTATTTGTTAAACAGATTGCTTCATTAGGCTGCTGAAACGCTTGGATACGACACAGGAGAAGTAAGTTATAAACTGCTCTTTGGATCCAGTTTTTGGTTCAGCAATTTCTTACTGAGATATTTATTGACTACTCCCTACTAGTAGATTTTTCAAATGTGTGCACAAGACAGACTGATTACAATCCAATTGCTCAAACTGCTACTATAGGCTGACCAAACACAGTTTGACAAAAGGTAAAGTTTTGAAGCAAAAAGACATGAGTTTGAAAGACAGGTTAGTTGCAGTAATAGTATACTTAAAGTGAAAACAAAGCAAAATCATTCCAGGGCAATAGTGGTGCATCATCGCGGCAAGATATCATTTTGAAGCTGAGCCAACAGAAACAGTACTAACCTACTGATGTTTTCTGGATACCCCACAGCAGGTTAACAGGCTTATATGTACTGTCTGCCATCCATCACGAGTTTTGGTTCAGAGGGGGTCTATAACCCAATTCATTTCAGCAATTTAAGAAGCACTAAAAACAATCTATTTAATGGAAAGACACTTCACCCCACAATTGTACTTGGCTCAGTCTGAGAGTGCATTAGGAAATGCAATGAGGTAAGGGAAATCAATGAATCATCATTAACTTAAACATATGTTCCTGTTAGCATAAACCCCTACAAAGCTAGCATGCTTTTTTATTGCTGTTGTTTTTAAAACAATCAGCCTCTAAGAAAAATAAAAAATGCATTCTTTTTCATTCCCATGTAACTGGAGGTTACTGATCTGTAACTGGAGGTTCTTCGAGATGTGTGGTCCCTCTCTGTGTTCCACACACGGGTACACATGTGCACCATGTGCCCGAGTCTGGAATTTCTTGTAAGCAGTATCCATTGGCCCACGCATGCTCAGTAGCTCTCCTTGTGCTCTTAACAGAGGGCATAAAGGGCAGCGTGGGATGCCACCACTCCCATTTCCCCATTCTTACCAGAGTGTAACCAATCTGCGGCAGAGGGGATGGAGGATGGGTGGTGGAATACAAATAAGGACCACACATCTCAAAGAACTTCCAGATACAGGTAAGTAACCTCTATTTCTTCTTTGAGTGATGGTCCCTATGTGTATTCCACATGTAGGAGATTAACAAGTAGTAGTAAAACAGATGGTGGGTGCCAGGACACAGAAGCAATAGCTGACTGTAGTACTGCTGTCCCCACAGCCATATCGGCAGTTGACAACTGTACCAAGGTGTAATGTCTCGTAAAGGTATGCAAAGAGCTCCAAGTTACTGCCCTGCAGATCTCTAGTATGGGTATGTCTCTCAGATATGCAGCTGAAGTAGCTTGCCCCCTGGTGGAATGAGCCTTTTCCCCTTCCAGGATGGTGGGGAGGGGCAAGAAGGAGGATGCCAGCTAATTGGTTAACAGTGAACAATACAACCCGAGGTTCATTTTGAAAGTCTTTGCACTGATATAGGTTGACCTTTTTATTGCTCTGCTATGGAAAAAAATAGGTGTCTTTCTAAAGTCCTTTGTTCTTGGTAGATAAAAGGCCGAAGCCTTCCGGACATCCAGAGAATGCAGCCTTCTTGCCTCTTCCAAGGCACATGCTTTAGGGAAAAATACATGTAAGTGGACTCACATCAAATGCGGAAACTACCTTGGGTATGAATCTGGGGTGGGGGCGGAGCGAGACCCTTTCTTAATAGAAGGTAGTATATGGTGGGCCCACTTTAAATGTTCCCAGCTTACCAACTCTTTTGGCCAATGTTATAGCTATGAGAAAGGCCACCTTCATGGGTGGTCATGGAGCATATGGCCAGTTGCTCAAAGGGAGCCTTAGTGAGAGAGAACAGAACAAAATCGAGGTCCCACTGAGGTGCAAACTTCACTGCTGGTGGAAAGGATCTGAGAATTCCCTTTAAAACTCTAGTTGTGACAGGGTGTGTGAAGATTGTATGGTTATGCACCGGAAGATGGAAAGTGCTGACTGCCGCTAAATGCACCCACAGGAAACTGAACACATGACCAGAAGACTTAAAATAAGTAGATACTCTAAGATATCAGGGATTTCAGCAAAGTCCAGAGACAAATTGTATTGATGAGCCCAAGCGGAGAAACGCTTCCAGTTAGCTGAGTAACAGCTTCTCATAGAATTTTCTCTATTTTGGTTAAGGATGTTTTGCACCTTCTTGGAACACGAGCATCCTATCTCCGGTGCCCATCCAAATACCAGGCTCTGACTTGCAGCGGCCCTGGATTGGGGTGTGTGACGTTGTCCCTGTGTTATGTTCTTGGGTGGGTGCACTTAACAGATCCTTGTACTAGAACTAATTCAGCCAGTTGGGCCCGATGAAGATGACTCAAGCTCTGTCTTGGCGGATCTTCCATAAATCCTGCACTATCAGAGGAATTGGAGGTAAGACAAACCCCAGGCAACGCTTCCATGATATCAGGAGGGCATCTCTCAATGAGTCTTTGCCCATGGCTGCTCTGGAGTAATACCAAAGAAACTTCCTGTTCGTTTGTGAGGCAAAAAGGTCCAAGGCTGGCATTCCCCACTGAGCAAAGAGATTATTGAGAATCAAATTGTAAACCTCCGATTTGTGATTCACGAAAAAGTGTTTACTCAGGTAGTCTGCTAGGGAATTTTGAACTGCTGATAAATATGTTGCTGATCGGGTTATGTGATGTTTGATGCACCCATTCCAGAGGGTGACTGCCTCTGTGCACAAAGAGAAAAATCGCTTCCCTTCCCCCACTTACTTGTTTATATAAAATACTGTTGTCATATTGTCCGACATTATCTGAACATGTTTGTATTGGATTAGTAGGAGGAAAGCATTGCAGGCTGGACAGACTGCACTAGGTTCTAATAAGTTGATGTGCATTCTGGACTCCTGCGGGGTCCAGATGACCTGTATCATTTGATTGCCCATACACGCACCCCAACCCAAGTAGGAGGCATTGGTAACAATAGTTTTACTCAGGTGTTGGTGTGAGGAAAGGGATCCCCGCCCGAATCTTCTCCAGTTTTGTCTGCTACGCAAAAGAGCCTAATACCTTGGGTGTAATTGTGACCTTGTCATTCACGGTGCCCTCCTCTGGTGAGCGCACAGAGAGAAGTCAGGGTTGTAGGTAACGTAGCCTGGTGAACGGTGTCACATGTGTGCATGAAGCCATGTGGTCAAAGAGGGAAAGCAAGTTCTGACTGATGCCCTGGGTCTGATGATAACCTGCTGTATAAGAGTGCTCATGGCCTGAAACCTTTCGAGAGGTAGATATGTTCTTGCTGTAGTTGAGTCTAATGTTGTCCCTATGAAGTCTATGCACCTCGTGGGGGTCAACGTGGATTTTTCGTGAATGATGCAGACACTTAGGGAAGGTAAAAGGCTGAGCAGAACATGGGTTGCCCTGTGGACTGCCTCATTGGAACTGCCTGTGAGAAGCCAGTCATTGAGGTCTGGGAAGACTGTAAATCCTTGTCTTCTCATCTAAGTAGCCAAAACTGAAAAAAAGTTTGTAAATACCCTGGGTGCTGTGCCCAGACCGAAGGGGAGGACTCTGAATTGGTAGTGGTTTTGGTTGAAGAGGAACCTGAGGAACCTCTTGCGGGCTGTTGAGAGCCACAAACAATGTGCCCTCTTCTAATGAGGAAATTATTGATGCCCAGGATATCGTGCGGCATTTTAGTTTTTGGATAAACTTGTTTAACTGACAGACAGAGAATCAGTCTCCATCCTCCACTTTTCTTGGGGATCAAGGAGAATAGAATCCCGTGCCATGGTGTTGAGCTGGAACCTTTTCTATGGCTCCCTTGAGGAGCAGGGTGTTCACCTCCTGTCGTAAAATCTCCTCGTGAGAGTGGTCCCTGAAGAGGAAATGGGAAGGAGGTTTGTGGGAAGGAGTTTTTAGAAACTCGATTAGATAGCCGCCATGGACAACCTCTGATACCCATTTGTCTGTAGTTAGCGCCCTCTGGTTTTTGACAAATTGGGGAAGGCAGCCTTCAAACATTTGAAGGGAATGAAGAGTCATCATAATAGGGGCGTGGGTCTCAACAGTCCCATCAAATGAAAAACACTTTGTCTGGGGTTAGCGTACAAAGTGGCAGTGGATTGCAGAGGCCGGGTTCATTGGTCTATTTTGTGTGATGGCTCCTGAGGACACTGATTATAAAACAGCTGAGGAGATGGTCTTGCCTTATAATCTTGTCTATGATGGTTCCTCTTGAGAGGCAGGAGTATAAATGCCCATCGAGCAAAGAATTCTTCTTGACTCTTTGAGGGAGTGGAGAGACCCATCCATTTTCTAGTGGAACAGGTTGATAGTATCAACGGGTAGATCTTGAATGTACTCTGCACCTCTCCAGCGAAACCCAAGGATTGCAACCACAAGTCTCTCCTCATGACAATGGCTGTAGCCATCCCCCTTGATGCAGTGTCTGCCACGACCGCCATGGCTTGGAGTGAAGTTCTGGCCACAAATGTGCCCTCACTAACTAAGGCCTGGAAGCGCTCTCTAGTCTCCTCAGGGAGCTTGTCCTTAAACTCTAGAAATTTAGCATAATTGATAAAATTGTATTTGGCCAAAAGAGCCTGATAATTAGAGATCCTGAACTGGAGGGAGGTAGAAGAGAAGACCTTTCTTCCCAGAAGGTTGAGTCTCTTGTGTGCCTTATCAGAGGGAGTAGCCTGTGGGTGCTGTTGCTTTGACCGCTCTGTAGTCACCTGCAACACCCGAGAGTTTGAATGAAGGTGAGAGAAGAAGAGCTCCCCCCACTTGGATGGGACAAAGTAGCGCTTCTCAGCCCTTGTAGGTGTGGTAGCACAAGAAGCAGGGGTGCACCAAACCACCTTTTCTGGATCTATAATGGCCTCGTTGATGGAGAGGGCCACACTGCTGGGACTGGAAGGCTGCAGAATGTCTAGTAAACTGTGCTGAGGCTCCTGAATTTCCACCAGCTGGATATGCAGCTCTGCAATAGGAGTGGTGAATGCAGATGGGGGAGAGCAAAGATGTCTTTTGGGGAGACATATGTCACCGACCATCCCAGAGTACGAAGAGAGTCAATTGGCAGAGCTGGCTACTAAAAAACTACTAAAAAACCTCACTAGATATAGTGTTTAATAGGAATGACGCAGTATAAAGGATCTGAGGACACAGAAGATTTCAACTCAGACCATACGCAATAAGAAGGAACAGGAGAGGCATCGGCTTGCACCGCCCTTTATGCCCTCAGTTGGGAGGACGGTGAGAGCTACGGCACATGTGCTCTTCAATTGACATTGCTTGCAAGAAATTCCGGATTCAGACACATGGGGTGCATGTGTTTCCCACGTGTGGAGTACAGATAGGAATCATCACTCGAAGAACAACATGGCAAAACAAAAGTTAAGAGGAAACAGTTAATATAAATAGCAACTATCTTAGTAAGACTTCTCTGTTACCTAATTTGATCCTGACAGATGGTCACAATTCGTTTGCTACTTACCAACTTTATAGTGCACACAGCCTTCCAAGTCGCCCACAGTTGTCCAACCCTGTTTCTTTTCTACTTCAGGATCATTATGTAGAATTTTATTTCTTAACCAGGACAAGTAGTAAACTCGCAACTTGTTCTTCTTACCTAGCCACAAAATGCAATATTTGTTTTAACAAGAATTTCAGGCTAATCACAACAAAAAGACAAACCAAAAGACCATCATGAGATGAGACACTGCTGTGAAAGCAAAGTGATCCTGCTAAGCATTTCACAGTCACACTCAAGAGTTTTGAAGCCAGAAGGATCATTCAGTCATCTAGTCTGACCTCCTGGGTATCACAGGCCATTAACTTTCACCCAGTTACTCCTATATTGAGCCCAATAACTTGCCTCTGACTAATCTGTGTTTGACTAAATTTACATTTGTGATCAATACTGAGTGTACAAGATTATAGCACCACCAGCACTATTCCAGAATCCCTCCAAACATTATTTCATAGCCACCTCATGATAATATCGCATGAACATAAAATGACAAACTTAAAGAAATAGTTCTGGGGCTGTTTTGTTTTTGATGTTAACCCCCCCCACACACTTTTTAATAGTAAGATTGTAATTCCACAATAGCAAGCATCAATCCTTTGTGTGTGTAGACTGAAAACAACTACTATCTACAGCAGCTCTTATTTGTGAGATACCAGAAAAGAGAGTGGGGAGAAAGAGTTTTGGGGTTGAAAATCATTTACACACACACATCAGAAAATGGTGGTCATTATTGGGACCAGGTCTGAAAGGAGGTAAAAGCAAAGCAAGCTATGAAATTAGCATCTATGTTAGAGTTTCAATACCTAGTGACCAGCACTTTGTGACCACTCTAATCATCCCTTGGTACCTACACAGAACAGGTTTTATTAGTAAATTATTCAAACAGGGAAGAAGTTGTACCACAGAACAGTCTTAAACAGAGTCTCATTGAGTTACGTTTATTTACAACTTGTATAATGTAAAAAATGTTTTTAACAACAACGCTAAGACCGAGCTGCGGTGACTTATAGTGAGTATCATGTGTTGCTAAAACACATTTTCCCTCTTGCTAAATGTTGACACAAGATTGGTTGGCAGATTACTTGTGTCCCAAATGGTGCAATACTGCAAGCAGGACAGGAAGCAGGAGATGCTTATTTACCAGAGATGTGATCATCTACATTTTGGGAGAAAGGGCAGCTTGGACACTTACATTATAGGGCAGGCATCGGCTACCTTTGGCACGTGGCTCGCCAGGGTAAGCCCCCTGGCGGGCTAGGCCAGTTTCTTTACTTGCCGCGTCCACCCGTTTGGCCAATCGCAGCTCCCACTGGCCACGGTTCGCCATCCCCGGCCAATGGGGGCTGTGGGAAGCTGTGGCCAGCACATCCCCCAGCCCGCGGTGCTTCCCACATTCCCATTGGCCGGGGTTGGCGAACCGCGGCCAGTGGGAGCCGCGATTGGTCGAACCGGCAGACACGACAAGTAAACAAACTGGCCCGGCCCTCCAAGGGGCTTACCCTGGCGAGCCACGTACTGAAGGTTGCCAATGCCTATTATAGGAACACTCGTAATGGTCACATCTAGCCCATTCAAGCTAGAATGATAGAAGAAACCATGCATGTGATGGGAATGAACTAAAATAAAAATACTTGAACTAATTTTAAATAGGACATGTTACCAATTATGGAAATGGTAGCATCATAGTCAAGCTCTTCAATGGCTCTTGCAAAATGTTCAATGAACAACTGCTGGGCTATACAGCATTTGCTATATTATCTGTGAAGAGCTGGCAAGTTACTGCTTCTTCTAGTCCTGGCTTCTTCTCCTTGCTTCCAGCTGTTTCATTGTAAAGAAGTAAGTGCAGGCCCATAAATACAGCTGGAAACAAAGAGGAGGCAGGCTCTCTGCTTCCATTAGGAGTTCTCATGGACCACACCTACCAGAACGGTTACACATAATAATTTTTTTCCCCATTAATACCACTACTCCACATAGCCATTTGAGAGAGGGAAGCTGTGTGAATGTGAAGAGACAGGGGGTTGACAGGACTCTGAATAGAGAGAGTAGTTGTAGTGGGTCTCTATTATAGTAAATGGAATTGGTCCCTAAGGCACTCTCTCTATTATGATGTGGATCCATATTATGAAAAAAAGGAGAACCCACGAACTACATTGTCTACCATAGTTGGGTTCCACAGGAGAAACATTCTGCAAAGTATAAAAAACATGAAGATCCTAGGTCCAAAAGCAACCACGTATGCACAGGCAGATAACAAACTACAGTGCCATAGTGTGGGTCACTACCATTCCATACATTCATCAACATTAATTTTCATCTTTTTTGTCATAGATTTATATTGTTGGCCATGAAGATTTGCTTTGGGAAAACAAGATATCCCAGGAACAAGTTTTTAAATAATTTTTGAGGGGGTTGAGAGAGAGTACTTGATGGGAGGACCAATCAACTTCACTGAGTTAAAGAGTGTGAGAGGAATTTCATTTGAAACACCGTAACTTAGAACCGATATTCATTTTTAAAAGGTCTTTCTGCTTTGATGGGACCAAAACATACTGAAAAAAAGTAATGAAATATAAGGGTAATGTTGTCCTTAACTTTTCCCTACTATGCTTCGGTACAGCAGGGTCTACAGAAGGAGGTCACGTACCATTCAGGTTGTTGGTATAGACCATCCCGACAACACAGCTCTTTGGCACAGGATCTGTGCCCTCTGTGCTTGAGAAGTGTCTAGTACATTGTGAGTCCTTACACTACTATACATATAAATTAAATTTAAAAACCCTATGTCATAAAATTATTATTAAGGATGCAAAATTAAGCATTCAGGAATTAGGAAATGGCAGAATTAAGTTTGCTCATGCAGCCTTCACCTGCCACTTCATATGTATGCACGATACAGTGTCCCTGTTTGAAGTTTACTGGTTAGAGTTGCAGCAAATAGCTCAGTTGCAATATCTACCTTTCGGGGAATTTTTGATCATTAAAAATCCATCAAGCGGAAAGTTGGCATGAGAGATCCAAGGCCAGGATGAAATTCTCTCTAAATCCCATTAAAAAGTGGAGTCATATAAATGTATGTATGTATGAATGAATCAGCAAAAGGTCCCAAATTGCTACATTAATAGTGTTGATGGTGAACAGCCACTTGAGCATATGGCTGATAACATGTATTACTTTTTCACATCTATTTGAACTAATTGAGTAAAGGACAGATGTTTCCGTTGGGTTAGAATACACTGGGGATTAACCATTTTTTGGGGAGAGGAGAGGGAATACTTAATGGCAGGCTTTACTAAGCGTGGCTCTTTAACTATTTAGGGTGCGGCCCCCTCACCTCTGCGCCAGACCTGAACACCAAGTAAACAGGCTTGAGTGGTGTAAAGTAGCCCTAGGGGCCCCAAATCTGACTGAGGGAAGATTCTCTCTGGCACAGGCACTGTGAACACAGCCGTGAGGCTGCCTCTAGAGAATCCTTTCACAAGACCCGGAGTAGAGATTGGAGCCAAGGCAATACTGCAGAGAGCCCAGGGAGGCTGCCGTAACTTAGACAGCCCTGGGGACCTGCCTAAGTCACACTGGAGACCTCTCCAGTCCCAGGAGCAGCCCAGCCCACGACGGTGCAACAAGTGGCTTAAAACCACTGTAACAGCCTGAATCCCCAGGCTGCAAGATGTCTCTTAGAGGATTAAATGGATTTAATCCTCTAAGAGATCTGGCAAAAGTGGGTAACATTCAACAGTCTCCCAAGAAAACCAGTGAAAAACATGCCTGCTCCCAGAGTACATGGTTTGGTTTTCTTTCCCCATCATTTATTAAAATTCACCAAATGAAGCCCAGTAACAAGTGATACAGACGGATTTTCCCACTGTGTGATTCTTTATTCATGTCTGGCCACAAGATCAGCAAGCACAGGGAGTTTCTCAAACCAGAAATAGGTTCAAAATGATTTTTTTTTAAATAAAATCTTGGTGGTCTTCAAAGAAAAGAAAGAATCACATGACAGGCAGGAAACTCCTCTGCCTCCAGTATGCATCCATTCTGAAATATAAGGTTAGTTACATAAATGTGGCTATGCATGTATTTACACAATTGTAATTAAACAAAGTAAACTGATCTGACACTGTAGTCACAGACAGATTCATTTATAATGGGTGTATTCCCTATGAAGCATTCACAGAAATGGAGCACCAAGGATAAAGAGAAAACTAGGAAGCGTCTTTTAGGATTAGAGCTGTAAATGGTTCTAAAAATCTGGTCTTTTTGCCAATTGTTAATGCTGAGACAAGCAAAAATTCCATTTTGGCCCTTGAATAAAAACATAATTTCTTGTGAGAACCACCATGGACTAGCAGTTGAACTGTACGACTGGAAGTCAGGAGATTTGATTTCTATTTCTGGCTCTGTCACAGGCTTGCTGCGAGATTAAACTCAAATTGCTTAATATGCAACATTTTCCTTATTTGTAATACAGGAAAATTTCAACTAGCTCCACTTATTTGTGATTCTAGTCTATCTCCCTGGGGTGCTGCAACCATTCATTAACGTTTGTAAAATCCCTAGGAATGTGCTCTGTAAGGACAAGTGATTGCTTTAATTACTGCTGAATTATTTACTTTGTTTTCAGCCATTTCTACGATGTTCATCATTGTAGTATCTGTGCATCTAATATATCTTTGTCTTCTAACAGGTTAAGGACCTGCAACTTGCTTTTGTTAACTTGCTTCAAACTCTTTTGAGTGTCATAACAAAATAAAAGCATCTAAGCAATTCATTTTTCATGAAAATTCACTGTTCATGAAAGTAGTAAACACATCAGCGAAAGGTTTACAGGTTTGAAAAATAAAAACAAATTACATTTTATGTTAATGTAATTTTATTAAATTTTCCTCCTAAAATCCTCACGCAAGGCAATTCATTCAAACATGGCGGAGATGCTTTTCAAACTTTACCATCACATACATTCAAATATTTATTTCCTGAAAAAGGTGTGTAAACATATCGTGGACCAGTTACTTATATGCTTACATTGCTTAAAGTGAAGTTCCTTTAAACAAACCCAACCGAACCCCAAAGAGACAATTACATGACTAAGCCCATTAAGCCAACTGTTGGGAGAAGTTTGGTTAAAATTAAACATTTCCATTTGCTCTGAGTGATGTAGGCAAAGAGAACATCTTAAATAGGGAATGGAAAGATACCCAAGGAAAAGCTCAGGCTCAGAATAGCCAGGAACTGGTGATGGACTGGGGAGAGGTGCGGAAGAATGGAACGTAGAGCATAGCAGAAAGGAGACCTGGGAGGAAAAGGGCAGTGGGCTTCTCCCACAAAGTCATCTCATGGTCTGGAATCTCTGCTAGCTCTCATTGAGCTCCCATGCTAAAAATAGTAGGGTAGCTGTGGTAGCATGGGCAGCAGTGGCATGGGCTAGCTGCCCTGAGTACAAACCCATCTAGACCCCATGGTATGTACTCAGGGTGGCCAGCCCATGCCGCGCTTGCTGCTACCTGAGATACTGTAGCTACACTACTGTTTTTAGTGTGTTAGCTCGATGAGAGCTAGTGCAAGTATGTCTACTCAAGCCTCGGATCAACCCCTAACTCCAAATGTAGATGCAGCCTCTGTGGGTAGAAACCCTCCCTCCTCACTGTACTCTGGTGACCTCCTGTAAAACCCAGAATAGAGAACAGTGCTTAAGGCATAAGCCAGCTACAGCTCAACCAATTTCTTCAGGGTTAATGTAACGTGTCTGAATAGAGGAAGCAATATTCTTGAAGGAAACAAACAGGACATGTCAGGGTGTTTGAATCGTGACTCACGCAACGTAAACAAAGCTAAAAGAATCTCACATGAGATTTAGCCACGGACTCTTGTCACCAACGTGGGATACACTAACTAAGGGACATTACACAAGCTGGGTTAGGTGGCATCTTTGTTTACAAGTCTATTGTACTATATACCGCGTCAGACGATTTAATGATGTCCTTCAAATAGATACCCAGGGAGCACGTTGGAAGCTATCATGAAATATCGTACATTATAAAGGTATAGGGCTTATTAAGTTCCTGGTTTAAATTTTCTTTTTTTTGTAATTCAGTCGTCAGCCATAAGTGAAATTTAAATGAGTTATAGCCGATGAAAATATTACAGGTGTGTTTAAATGGAACTGCAGAGACAGGCTTTACTACACTGGCACAAAGGTGGTACTTAAGATAACAAACATGTACACTCACATACTGCACTGAGCTGGCGAGACTCTATGTGTACCACTATCTTCTAGCCCAGGGGTCGGCAACCTTTCAGAAGTGGCGTGCCGAGTCTTCATTTATTCACTCTAATTTAAAGTTTTGCGTGCCAGTAATACATTTTAATGTTTTTAGAAGGTCTCTTTCTATAAACCTATAATATATAACTAAACTATTGTTGTATGTAAAGTAAATAAAGTTTTTTAAATGTTTAAGAAGCTTAATTTAAAATTAAATTAAAATGCAGAGCCCCCCCAGATCGGTGGCCACGACCAGGGCAGCGTGAGTGCCACTGAAAATCAGCTTGCATGCCCCGCTTTTGGCACTCATGCCATAGGTTGCCTGCCCGTTCTAGCTAATGGCATCAGAAACTGCTCCATTGTGTATTGTAAAACCTATACAGTTAATATATAATGGAGAGCCTCCTTTAGCTCCAGTGTTAGGGGTCTATGTTCTTGGAGCAGAAGGATCAGAGTCCTATCCCTGCTGCCACCAGTTCTGAGTGCCTGTGGAGTGCAACATAGTGACCACTATGTGAAGCCCTAAATGACCCGGGGTTTCATACAATAGAGCACGGCAAAAGGTAAAATACCGTAGACTGCTAAAAACAGATCTGTAAGAACCATTTACAGTAAACTCAGTTAAATTGCGTAATAAATGAAGTAGCCCTTTTAAAAAGCCCCTTGGAGCCCAAAGTGTCTGGAGTTCCCAACTTTAGTAACAAACCATTATTCATCAGGACACGTTAAAGTGTGAACTATTTAAAGAATGGCCGTATCTCTCACTGTTCGATCAATGGGCTACAGTCTCACTAAGTAAAGACACATCCAGATGTGACATCCATCTACTCCATCATATCAGTAACTTAAGCATGCCCATCTATGCTGCCCTTCCTCCCCCTCTTTCAACGCTGCCCTACATCTGTACTCTGCAACGTATTTTTAATTCTAGTGACCTAGACTCAAAAGAGGACTTATAACTTCCTACACCCATCCTCTCCCAAACACAATACAAATAAATAAAATAGAATATTTTATCATGTTAACCTCCAAACATGTGGAAAAAAATTTCTTCAAGGCATGCAGTTTGAGGTGTTTTATGTGGAAGTTGGTTCATAGCATTAAACAATGTGAAAGCATGAAGATTGAAAAATCCTGGCCCCACAGATGTCAATGGCAAAAATTCCCATTGACTTCAGTGAGGTCCAGATTTCAGAGAAATAACATATTGAAAAATGGGCATTACCAGATATTGTCACCAAGACATTCAGGCCTTCGAGTACATCCATCTGCTGGAACCGTCTTCGATTTATTAGAGGATAAACCTTCCCCTGACCACTTCTGTCTAGCAGCATCAGACCACTCTCAGTTCCCACTAACAAATTCACTCCTAGGTTAAAAAAATAAAACAAAACACCCAAATTATAATGCATGTTTTCGGGGTATTTTGATTAAGTCATGCTTTACACAACAACTTACATTGCTTTAGGTATTCAAACCCAACACCGATTCCATCCGCACACCTGGCAGAGGGGTGAAGTAGCAGAGACAACTCCTTCCCCCTCTCCCCCCCCCCCCACTCACTAGAATAGGTAGGTGGAACATATTTATCACACATGTGTATCAGCCTCTTGCTAGTGTAAGAGGAAGCCTTCCAGAGCAGGGTCCATCCTCCACTTCCCAAGAGCTGAAGATAGCAAGGGTCTGGCCCTTATGAAAAAAGTCATGCAGAATTTAATAGAGAAAGACAGCTTAAAACCATTCTATAGAACTTAATAGATGATCTTTCTGCGACTGAATTCTATAGAGTGGTTTTAAAAACCCACGGATATATCACCATTAAATACTACAGGGTTTTAGAATAATTTTTTATAGAATCTTATTTCATTTTTATAGAACTGTATTGGTTTCATCCCTATCTAGTTCTATAAGACTTTATTACAAAGTGGGTTTTCAATGGGGAATTGTCCTTGATCTCAGTAAGTTCTCCCTTTACATACACCACACTCATCTGGTTAGTAGATGAGTATTACATTTGTCAATCCTTGCCACCATAACAGACAGCTATTACCACAAATTATGTGGAGAGAGCAAAAGGACAGCTGAAATACAGCACAAGGGATGAGAGTCAAACTAAATTTGTGACTCGCTTTATTAGACCTCCTCCAATATTTATTAGACATCACAACATAAAGCTATTATTTTTAAATGCAATAAAACAGGTTGAAATAACACAGGTAAATTCACAAAGCTATACAATTATGGCTATTTTGAGTTAGAAGTTGTCACAGTAGGCCAAATTAATCCCTGGTTTAAGTGTACTGGCGATAATAACAAAATTACACTAGGGACTAATTTGGCCTTGTATCCTAAACTGAGCACTACTAATACAGTAGATCTGGTTCAGCTACACAGAAATTAAACAGTGGGCAGCCTTGCAAACTACATTTATGGTAATACCAAAACACAACAGGGCAGGATTTTAGGATGCTATGACAGCCTTAAATCAGCAGGCTCCTTGCTTTTATTGATTAGTGTCTTGTAATTTCAAAAGGTACATTCTTCCCTACATCTCAAAGATCATTATCTCTAAGCTGTGAGGAAAAGTACCTAATCATACTGTAGCAATAGCACAGGGATAGCACTAATTAGTAGAGCAGATATTGACTGATTTGTTCTGGTCATTAGAACTGAACAAAGCCTTAATTCATTTAGGCTTCTTAGTATAGGTTATGCTATATGCTTAAAAGCAAACACACATGTAAATTTGCTCACTCAAGGTCTTTTTCATCCCTTTTAGGTGTCAGGGCCCTATAACCCTTGCCCATATCCTTCTGTGGTGTCTAACTCTTCATGTATTTCTGACAGGCATTTCACACCCCATTATATACAGCCAGTTGTTCATTACACCTCCCCTTTTAAAGAAACTGATATGGGCAGTGAGCCAGCAGTAACTCATGCCTAAATTTTAAAATGTCTTTGTATTTGCAGCATTCAGGCCTATGAAAATCTCTATATTTCTTTCCCCTGCAGCTCAGCAGTTCTAATTTTTCAAAGTGTGCCTGCTACCATAAGTACATTATAAAAGTGACTTTCTTTAGTATTGGGGGACTGGGCATCTACTTCTCTGATATTCCGTCTATATTATTAGCATTGAATTTAACTATTTAGATAACTTCCTGAGAGAATCTTATAAAAATTACAGCCTTAAACAGTATTTCATTACAATTAGTAAAGGCAATAAACCCCCCCCCTCTCTTTACAGGACCTATATTACTTAGCATCGCAAGGACCAAACTCCTAGCAGGGGTAAGTAGGCACAAATCCATTGAGAATAAAGATGTGTCTGCATACACCAGAATGAATTTGGCCTAAATGATTAACAAGAAAGTGTTTTGTTACAGCTGTAAAATACCTCCAGGGTTTTATTTCAAATCAACAGAAGAATGAAATACATAGATCAAAAAACCATGAAAGTGCTAAACACGAGTGATGGCCCAGCCCCTACTGGCAGAGCAATCTGGAATAAGATAACTAAGAGCCATAACTGTAAATGGCACATTGGTACCCCATGATCCTAACCCCAAATGCACTGAGCAGAGCTTGGAAGAGAATGTGGCCCATAGTCTCAAACAGAAGAAGTTTCCTAGTTACTTGCGCTATTCTCCCCGGGTAATTATGTGATTCCAACTAAACTGATGTGAGATCACTAATATAAAAGTTAAAACATGAAATACGTTCTAATCAAATCCTTCGATTTGTCAGCAAGAATTCTGAGAAGCAAAATCAACCACAATACCCTTTTTGAACCTATTATTAACGTAACAACCTTGTATTGACACAAAATGCACAGCAAAGATTACCATAACCCCACAAAAGCTGCAGACATATACTAAAAAGAGGTTTGAAAAGAACATCCCGATTGGTTGACAAAATATTGAATGATTATTCAATTCTGAGACTACACCAGTCAGAACTTGCATCAAGCCAGACCTCAAAATAGCCACATCATAAGCACACTAGTAACCAGATCTCACTATGACGACATCAGACTGAGCTTTGATTACTATGTAGATATTCCAAAATATCAGACACTTATTTGTCCTTGCTCCTTAAATGAATTTATGAACAGTCTAGATCTCATTTCTAGGTCATTAAGCTTATACTGGTGTGCTCTATTTTCATATACACCAAGAAGTTGTAAGAAACAACCTTCCATCCCTCCCTGTGTTGTGATCTATGGCTTATTTGGACACTGGATAATTGCTGCAGTACAAATCCCTCTCACTCTTCATGCACTTAGAGAGAGTTCATAAAATCAATCACAGTCAATGACGAAGAAAAATAAAGAAATAAGGGGAGGAGAGGAGGGAAGGGAGGGACACAAATATACATTACCCCATAAGGCAGCACACAAAATCTCAGAATTGAATCTCTTCTTGTATTTGCGAATCTCTGGGGTGTCACTTTGTGGTCGTGTATTGGTAGGATTCACATTGACAACTGATCCCTTCCTGGTGGGATCTTGCCTTATTGCCTCTGACCTCATGGCTTCACTAGAAAATCCCACTGGAAAAAAAAAAAAAAAAAAGTACATGTAATACTATCTATTAAGTGACAAATATTTACTATATACTTTCTATTGAATAACCCAGATCAGTAACTGATAATATTAAGCAAGTCTTTCTTTTTGTAAGAAATGTAAATGGAAAAAGGAAATAAACTATGCAATCCAGTGCAAATCAAGTAACAAGCATGATGGAAACATTCTAAACTACTTTAAGAGCAACTCAAGTCACTGAACCTTTTTTTTTTTCCCCAGTTGTCTTCTTGCATCTACATTACTTACCCACAGAAGTCACAGTTGTCCCACTAGATGGAGAAATCTGTAGTAATCTGGGGTCTATAAAAGGTGTAAAGGAGGAGGAAGATTTGTGTTTCTGGAGTGTGTTACTAGCGGACTGAGTCTGCAATGTAAATTTCAACTTTATTAATATAAATGACAACAAAAAGTGATGATAACAATGAACATTTCTAAGTCACTACAGAATTTTACTGATTTTCTGAAGCCCTTTCCCATCCACCCCCAACCTTCTATACTTTCTATATACATACAGCAAGCACTATAGATGCACATTTCACACATTACCACTACATGTAGTCAGTGTGTTCTTCACTCCTATTATCTCAGATTTTAAAGGAGATGTTTGAGGAATGGTCACTACAACAGGCAAAAAGTAAGGGAATGTCTCCTTATCATCGGTTAAAATATGTACGGTACTTATGAAGTTATTAGAAGCTAGCACTACTTCATTCTATGTTTTAATTTTCTATTTGTGAACTGCCCACTACATACTTCTATTTGTTACGCATCTCCTGAAATGAGCTTGTTTAATATGTTATGGAATTTGATCTCTTAGTTTGGGCAACAAAATCTAAAGAATCTGGGATCAGGCATTCACTTCTATGATTAATGAAATTTCAATGTCTGGTACTTCACGTTAATTCTCTACTTGTGTTTTTTTAAACTGAGCCTCTTGCCAGAAAGCTCCAGCAGTTTCTTCCACCATCATTTCACATAGGAAATATTACACCTGTATTAAACAAGGGGCTCATTAGTGTGAAAGGTGCAGTAAACAGTGATATGAAGCTATGAATATATAGTTGATAAAAGCACTGGTGCTTTATTTAGTTTTGTATTCTAAACACAAAAAAGGGAGAAAGACAAGTGAAACAATGAACTGTTAAAAGTGGAGATGGAATGACTGAAAAATCCTTGCCAGTTTAGTGAGTTAAGTGTTATAGTGATAACATTGCACATTAAAGCAGAATGGCACAAATAAAAAACAATCAAAAAGTGCGAGTGTGTTTCTCTGTACGTGTAAAGTTACTGTGGACAAAATGAATGTGTCTCTGCTCAGCTTGTTTTAAGCCTTTGCAAACAAGATTGGAGGAGCTTCCTCACTGTTAACCAGTCTAAAGCCTCTGTCCCCTCTAAACCTCCACCTTTCTCACCAAATATAATTATTGGGATTAATCATACTGAACTTTTCTGCAAAGCAAAATATTTTCAACCACATTACTAATAACTTCAATGCCATCACAAACAACTGCCATAGTCTCCTTATCAAAACTCAGTTTGAGCTAAATTGATTGAACCCTGCTTATTTGTTGCTTAGAACAAAGTAATGAACAAGTATATCCTTGAATCACTGAACTGGTCGATGTAACCTGTCGGAGTGTATTTTTACAAAATTAAAGACTAGTGAAGCACAGCTGAAAATGAAGAATGACAAGCGTTACACGGACTGAACTTCTGTGACAAAATGAATACTTGCTGTCACATGGTTCAATACTTTTCACAAGCGCTTTTCATCCTATTGTGAAAATTGTGCGTCACCATTAACTCAGGTTCTTTTGTAACTGTACACAGAATACCTCTTCCTGGCACCGATGTCAAAGCACCTGTGTGTTTAAAGTTCAGTTCTATTCTGAGAAGCAGCAGCACGTTGTTGCACATTTATAGTGGCTGGTTGATTCTACATCACACTTGTTTACAAGTCTAAAGATGTTTTCTCTAAATGCCAGGCCTGCCTGTTCAACCTAGAAACCGAAAGTCATGCTGGGTGCTTTCCTTCTCATTCCTCGCCACCAGCATAACAGGATGTGCAGGACAAATTCATTCACACCTGTGCATCCCCACCACCTTCAAAGAGTCGCAAAAGTACAAGGATTGACTATATAACTGGGATTTAATGAACAATTCTGTTGTTGGTTTATAAGAATGAAACACAGTCCCTCTTAGCACTGCAGAGCCAGAAAAGATAACATGAGTAAAATTCTGGAACAGTGAAGTCCTCAGATAGGACTCCAACTAGAGATGGAGAGCAGACTTGGAGAATAAGCAGGAGTCATTTTTCCATGGTCGTTTTTCATAGCACAACTAGACCTTAAAAACCTGAAGAGCTCCTGTAGTACACTATTCCAAACAACCTAGCTTTCCTGAAATGGTCACCAACCCCAGGTGGCAATTTCAAAGAGTAAAATCCTTCAATGAGGCTGGAGACAGCTTCCTATCCTGTGCTAGTAGTTTGCACAAGTGAGTTACCTGCACATGCCTAGTTATTTGCTCCTTTTTTATGGTAAAATCAAGACAAAATTACAAGGTTTGATTTAATTATTTTTTTAAATCCCAGCAGATTCCTTGTAACTAGCCTGTTCCCAAAATACAAAAATTAAAAAACAAAAAACCAAAAAAACCAACACTTGTCTGAATATATGGTAATCAAGTTTAGTTTAAACAAAAGCCATGCAATTAATGACTCACTGTAGAAAGCAAAAATAGTACACTAGCAAGTTTGGGGTAAAACTGATCTAGAGTTAAGGGCTTTTCACACAGAACTGAAATGTGTTATTTTGGGGGTGGGAGAAAAGTGACAGAAAAAAGCAGGGGAAGATTGGCTGGAGTTCCTCTGCAAACTAGCTATTAGGCAATACTGGAATAACCCTAAGAAAGCAGCCAGCTGTGGTGCAAGACATACCTCATTAGTAGTTAGCTTGTCCTGGGGTGTCTGTGGGGACATGATGGGTGTCGGCTGGCTGGAGGATGGGGAGGAGGAGGTGGAAGAAGTGGAGGAGGAATGGCTTTGCTGTAAGAGATCTGGCAAGAGGTGAATGCGACCGACAAAGCCATTGCTCTCATGATGGCTGGCACGCTTTGTGTCAACTGTACTCTGTAGAAAAAACAGGCACACTTGTCTTGCTCAAGTGCCGCTTAAGGCTTTCGTCCCTATCAGCTTTATCTACTCTCTTGCGCTCAGTTTTTTTTTTTTTAAATGTACCAATATCCTATGCCTTGATGCCTGGGTTCGAAGTGTGCTGAGCTTCCAGAACTCAGTAAATACTGCACCTCTGGCAAGCAGAATTGAGCCTCTCACTTAATCTGATTCACTTGCAAGGCCAGCTCCTTTACGAGAAGAATAATTGTGCCAGTAAATCTATGCTGCTCCTACTATGGCTACATGGAAAAGCTCTCTGTATTTGTTGTTTGCCATCATTTTATTTAATTCTAGCTTGAGTCGTGTTCTGATAAGAACTTGAAATCTGGTGAATTCCCTAATCTAGCTATTTAAACTGTCACCATGAAATCTTAATTAGCAAACCGTAGGGTTCAACTAAAAAAATTACATTCAGTTGCAAAACTCAAGAATGTTATTACTGAGGAAGTCCTAGGAGCTGACAGACTCATTAACAGATGAGCTAGTTTAATACACAAGGAAGCATCATCTTCACAATCATAAAGATATAACATTTCCAAATAGAAGGAAACCAAACAATACACCTAGATCCATCCACAGTCACTGCCCTGCACCTTGTAATGTTCCCTCCCAGCCCCCGGCACCAATTGTTTGCTACCTTGCTTTTTTGTTAGTTTGTTCTTGACTTTAGGCTTTAGTTAAAAGAATTGAACGCTTTTCCCCCACCCCCTTCTAATTCCGAGATCCAGCATCTGGTTCTACCATAAAACCAGGTTAAGTTCTTCTGTGCTGAGTGCTTTCTTCACACACCTGCAGCTTTTCTATCACTTTTTTTGACACAGACTTTGAGGTGCTCTGCATGGTGCTATAATGGATGTCATTGCAAGGCATGCAAAACAGTA
Source organism: Chelydra serpentina (assembly GCA_037349315.1). NCBI lineage: Eukaryota > Metazoa > Chordata > Testudines > Chelydridae > Chelydra > Chelydra serpentina. The sequence continues at coordinate 113,713,946 of JBAIAC010000004.1, forward strand.
GCAGCAAGGGATGGAGGCTACTCTTTTCTCTGCATGCATCAAGTGTCTTCACATCCAAAATATGCTACATCTGTGTCTTGAGAACATGGACAACAAATATAATGTAGAAACAGCATGGGTGAATGAACAAGCGGGTTAAATGATCACAATAAATGCACAGCACTGTGCAGGGAAGGAAATACAATACCTGTCGGACGATTAAAGTACCCTCCTTGGAAGGCGTCATGGCAGGTTCACTCTCCACATCATCGTGGACAATCATGGTTTTCACTGACTCTGTTTCACCATTGCTCAGGTTCAGAGTTGATCTATGCAGCAAGCAAGAAATAATTTGGATAAAATAACCCCATAGTATTTCTTTTTTAGCTTTGTCTTCATGTATTCATATCAAGTGCATGTCATAGATCGTTTACAGCAGCGTCCAAAGTGGAATATTGACATAAATCATCAAGGAAGAGCTTCTTCAAGAAGCAAATACGTCGTAAAATTGCTAAAAACAATTCTTCGCCTTTTATCAAATGCAAATGAGGGAAGAGAATGACACACAACACCATGATTTGGCTTCTAGTAACACAAGACAAACATTAAGATTTAAAGGATCAAATTTTCAAATGGTGCTAAAGTGACTTAGGAGCTTACGTCCTATTTTTAAACGTGATTTAGGCACTTGCCCGTTGACTTTCAAAGGTGCTTAGACTAAATGCTAAAGTCACTTTTGAAAACGGATTTTTGAAGATGTTACCCTACGTGTTTCAGAAACGTGAGCATTAACTGACTGCTAAGCGCTTTTGATGGACTCCTGAATACTGTCATGATAAAAGAGGGCTGATGAACGAAACATACGTTGAGGTCTTTTCCCCACAGCCACACAAAATAGAAAAAACACAGAACAACTAACACAGCTCTGGCATCCTCTGGCCCAGACGTAGATTCATCTGCTCCTTCTTGTTCCATATCGTCATCCTCCTCGTCTGTCGTCCCCGACTCTTCACTGGATGACGAATAGTCTGTCACTTTGTGCGGAGGTCGCACATCCTCTACAGCTCGCAATTCCTTTGCCAGGGCAGTTAAATCCTAATGAGAATGAAACAAAGGGGAAAAAGAAGAATATGAAATGCAACAGTGAGCTGCGGAGACTGAGTTTGCTCAGCTTGCTGCTGCACTTCCATAGTTCTCAGCAACAGGTTGTTTGTTTTAATGTTGGTTTACTGATTTCTTTATGCTTTACTGGCAAACTAAAAAAAAAAAAGAAAAGAAAAGAACACCCCTAGAAATGTAAGACCATGTAGGTCTATGCCCTCTCTTGTTCCCACCAGAACTGCTAGAGCAATGAACACACTATAATACATTGTTTTAAGGAGTCTATCATTTTCCCTCCCCAACTGTTCTGTAGCTTGTCAATATGCAGAGCATGGAAATTTCGGCAGCAAAGTTGTAAGACAGCCTAAATTTACTGAGCTGTCTGTTCAGCTGAACAGAGTTTGTATAAAATATTTCACATAGTTTATAAACTGATGAGATGGGGGCCACCATCTTCTTTTAAAGGACTTCATTTGATTGGGGCATTTGAGTGCTATGGCGATATTAGAATAAGCAACAGATTCATAGATTTTGATTCAGATGGAACCATTGGAATCATCTACTCTGACCACTTGGATACCAAAGGCGCAAAATATAATGATAACTGCAAAAAATAACAATATCTGCTGTGACATTCGATTGTAATAGCTAAGTGCTTACCACTTCTCCCTGCACCATTCAGCACAGCAATGGTACGGTTGGGTCATATAAATCATCATTGGTCCAGCCACACGAAGAGTACACAGGACGGAAAGAGAGGTTTGAAAGGAGGAAAATGAGAAAACACAAAACTTCAAGAAGCAAATAAAGTATATTTAAATGTTTAACACTTCATAGTATGCAACTGCCAAACTGAATCTCTAATTCACTCATAATGCGTGGAGTCACCATGTAAGTATTTGTAATGGACCTATCTAACATCAAGTGAAAAATCAGATAACTAGCACAGTTAGGCTTAACTTACAGCAGGCTTGTTGGGTCTGAAGACTTCCTTCTTCTCTTCTGGTTTTTTGGCTGCATTTTCATGACGTTGAGACGGTGAACCTTCAGATTTGGACGATGCTACGTGTGTCAAGACCCCCCCCAAAAAAAACACACACAAAAAGGGGGGGGTCATTGTTAAGTTAGGAATTTTTTATTTCTGCAGCAAAAGGAGCACAAGACCTTGTCTACATTGGGTATTTCAGCCATAGGGGGCCAGCCACAAGTTTACCTGCACAAGTGCAAACCTCTAGAGCTGACAGAAAAAACCACAAGCAGCTGTGATTCGCACTGTAGCTTACCACTGACTGAAAACACAGAAAGAGGCACAAGACTTGCAATAGCTTTGCCCATCTATGCTAGGGAGTTAACAGCATGCAATACTGAGCATTCTGGGGTTTACATAGACTATTTCATTCCAAGCTCCTTTCCCTTTAGCTACCTCTATAGTGTGTCTTACACCGTACAGCTGAATATGCTCTAACACCACATAGCAGCAGTGTCCTGCTCAATTCAAAAAGCTATAGTGAAGCTTTTCTATTTTTGCTATATGTTTAAAGAGGGGGATTGGAACTGCTTTTCAGAGATAATTTTTGTAGGTTTTCATTGACATCCCCTCTAATATTTAAAAAAAAAAAAAAAAAAAAAACCCTAGAGAGGATTTGATCTTGGGTCAAAAGGAAACATGGCATCTTGACATTAGGAAAAAAGAAACCCAACTGCGAAAATAATTAAAATGCTAATGAATCTGGCTCCGGAAAAAAGTGTCTATCCTCGTACTCATGGACAGAGTTGATGTGCAATGAATGATCAAAAAGTATCCAAGATGCTCATAGAAATGAAGGAAGTTTGTTCAAAGATCGTATATTAAAAAGGAATGGACTCAGTCATGTATTTTGTACATTGGTGAATAAAACTGTAATTGAGGCTGAATTGGAGAAAGAGGCTAAAACCTACGATTGAAGATTTCTACACATACAACCCCCTCTAAACAAGGGCTATGAAAATGGACGGCACATACAGAGGATCAAAACTTCCCAGCCTGATACTTTACATTAAAAAATCCTTTTAAGGAATGAGGGAAGAGAATGACACACAACACCATGATTTGGCACAAGGATTCATTGTCCTTCATTCATATTACTACTATTATTAGCTGCTGCACAATCCAAACATTACAGATTAATCTAGAAATCCTAAAGGAAGGGGCAGGGGAAGGAGAAGAGGACTTACATCTCATTCGGAACCGTTCACCAGAGCCACTCTGAGACCCAGGATGGGACCCCGGCTGTGAGCTGGAGTTACTTGAGCCCGAGGAACTGCCGCTGCCTGGTCTCGGCACGAGTTTCTCCACCCTCTCCCATAGCAGACGAGGCTCTATATTGCTGTCTCAAGAAAAGTGCATTTGTCAACTTTAATTTCAGAGATCGCATTTTAAACTTAAAATCAAGCTTGGTTATTCATCAATATTTCGTTAATGACTGATCAGAAGGCATATACTAATCCTTGTGCTTAGGACTTGCACAGCAATTCACATCCTACGCAGCAGCCACACTAGCCATTAATACCTGAGGAACCAAACTTTCACACACAAAACATAAATTAAAACAATGCTTAATTGCTTTTTGTGCTTCTTTTTGTTTGAGGATGGCTATACAACACTACAACATTTGAGAGCTGAAAAGCCTCTGGGTTCCCTTAGCCCTAGATCCCGTAGATACTTACTACTGGGCACCATGCTTGCTCCCGGGAAAAGCCCCCGCTGCAACACAAGGGGACCATTTGCAGCAATAAGTACAATTCCTGATAGCAAGCACTTGCATGACTGGGCCCTTTTTTCTAAATGTTAAGACTACTCTGAAAATATTGCAAGACTTACTCAAACAGCCCCTTCAAAGAGGCAGAGGCAAGGAGAAAATTCATTACGGTTTGTTGAACTATTTAGTGCCAAAGAAACTCGACATTAACTGCTCAGAGAGAATGGGTCCACTTTCCTCCTTCCTTCACATCTGAGAGATAATGCCACTGATCCTTTCTCTGGCTTCCAATTAACTTTCCCTTTCAAAACAGGAGAGATAGGGAGATCTGGGCCTACGAACCTCGTGGAGTTTCTTTGCCCTGCTTGATTATTTTGCTGCCCACTGCCCTGCAGTGGAGAATCTCGACGTGATAGGACGGGAGACCTGGACGTTGTTCTCACAGGTACCTGGGGTGAAAAAAGGAACAGTAAAAATTAATGAAGAAGGCGAGAAAGGGGAAAAATTAAGCATCTCCTGCCACAGCAAATACATTTTGAATAACATTATTCTAAGTCAAAGTCAGTATAATTGAACAAAATGAAATAAAACAAAACAAAAAAGAAAAAATGAAGAATATTTAGCTGGGCTGCTGTTTAGATACTGAAAAGAACTGAAAGTTTAGACTAACTTACCTAAATAGCTACCACACAAACATACACGCCCCTTACCCCCAGACTACTGAAACATTTAAAAAGAATATGGCATTTTGACTGAAGCAAGGGACACACAAAGCAATTTGCTGAAATAGCATGAGGATTAGGAAAATAAACTCAAAGGAACCAAACGAATGCCCGGTAATGGATCAGCAGGAGACAGAGACTGGTGGGAAGCAAGAACATATTCAGAAGAAGCAAATCCCAAGCGGAAGGGGAAAAAATATTGAATGTTTCTTTTTTGTTCAGTTCCATCTAAACTTTAAATAAGTTCATAGTTTACAGCTTGGTTTTCCAACCAGAAATAGAAGAAAATAAACTTTAAGCTATCATGCCAGGGATGTTTTAAATTCTTTCCTGAATATTGTAATGATTTGTTAACTTTGCATAATAAATCACTTCTGTGAAAGAGCCATAGTGCGTAAATACTTGTCATTTCCATCAGAGATTGCAATTCCTTTTTTAACATGTTATTATGGGACAATTGACTAGATATCTACAGTATAAACTCCCTTCAAATAATATGTTCCCCAATAATGGCACTGTTCTGTGGACCCAGCTTTTCCAGTGCGTAAATGATCACACTCTTCAAATTAAAAAAGCAAAAAAAAGCAGCACACTTCTGTCTTTCTACTCCTTACCCTTGGAGGCACCTCGTCACTGTCTGATCTAGCCCAAGCCTTTTGAGTGGGGTCAGGTACCTCCGACTTAGAGTCAGAACTCTGATTTAGCACTTCACTGCGTGAAGGTGGATATGGGTCCTGAGAACGAAGATGGTGATGTGCAAATTTGGGAGAAGGGTCACTGAAGGAATGGGATCGCGAGACAGGGGAAACATTGTTCTTGAGAGATGCCAGATGGGACCACTGTACCTTACAAGAAAACAAAACATAAAACATTCAATGCGCTCTGTACAACTGGCTTTTTTAACAGAATAAACGCGAGTGGGTGGGGAGAGACAAATTGGTTATGGCATAAGGCAAGCGTGAGGTGGAATCAAAAAGCAAGGAAGGTGCCCAGAGAACGTAACAGACTTAGAACACAGCGTGTATGCATTTCGGTGAGGTACGCTCTCCAAACACACATACACTAGTAACCAGAAAATAAATAAAATAAGATCTGCACTATGGGCCTGATCCAGAGCCCAATGAAATCAACAGGAGCTTTTCCTCTGGCTTCACTGGACTCTGATCAGGTCTTAGATAGTAGCACCTGTTGGATGGACAGTTTGAAGTAGATATCAAAGTAAAGAAATCCATAAGTTAGGAATACTGCCAAATGTGCAAACCTAAATATATTCTGATTTATATCATAACTAAAATCTTAAATTTACTAGACAACACAAAACTTTTGAAAGAAGAGCATAAAACAAAAGCCTTTATTCCTTTATAGTCATTGCAGTATTTTTCTATATATATATATATTACATATTTATATTTTATGTATGTTATATGTATATTATACACTGTTACATATTATTTATAATGCATATTATACATACACCATAAGTCATATACAGTACATACAAACACACACGATGGAGGCACAGCAGCAACTCCATAGTTAAAGCTCCATTAGCAGTTCTCTTTGTAAGCCTCAAATTGACCCTTCACCCTATTCCCTTCGCAATTGTGAGCTCAGTAAGCCATTTGTTTGAAAAACGCTTTCTGAAACAGATTAGGAGGATAAGATCATAACTCTAGGATGCATTGTTTTCATCCACTCATTACTCAACAGTTAGCATTTAACCTTAGTTTTATGAGGGTGTCTCTATTTGGTTTTATAAATGTATTATTGAATTGTTTTCTTACACACAGCTGTGCAAGAGACAGATTATCTGAGTACAAGTCGAAGGCAGGACTTCAGAAATAGTTGACATGGTTAGCATAAAGTAACACACACGAGCCTAAGATTATCAAATACTGCTAGAAGTCTCTCTGAAAGCCAGGAAAATCTGAGTTGAGGATGAAATTTTGTCACGATTCCTCCCACTCTCCCTTCTGATCAGATTTTGCAGTTGCCCGAAACATTTGCAACAGTTAGTCACAACAAGGTAAGCAGGGACAGTTTTAGTCATCACTGTCATTAATTATGTATAGACTTATCAAAAGAAAAAAGGCAACATTTTATGTTCTGCATGGATACATAAGTTGCATGCCAAGTTTAATTTAATTAAATGTATTTAAATTTTATATATAGCCTTTTTGTAAATTTTAGCCTGTATTTATTTGTACATTCATACTCTAAACTCTATAAAATGCAGGCTCCTAAAATTTTGAGATTCATTAGGAAACAGGACAACCAAGACAAACATCTGTTCTTGCATTTAGTTAGTTTTCCTACAGGGATGTAAAAGTCAAGCTTGGTTATTTCGTTCTTGCACATCATCTCTAGTAATTAAAGGCTGTTTGGACCACATTATGACCTGTGCAACCCCACTGTAACTTTGACTGGAATGAAGCCAACCATTCTGCTGATGCACAGTTAGGGACAGAATGCAGCTAGCTCTGCTCAGAAGTAAAAAGCAATTAAACCCACATGCTCATCACTAAAATAAGCAGGCATGACTCTGAATACATACTGTGACAAAGTTCCTCCTTTGCCTTGCTTTTTGGCGGATTTGCTCGCCTCAGAGGTTCACAGCAGCCCTCAGTTGGCCACTTCTGCTACAGGCTCAAACCTGCCATTCACTCAGCTAACCTCATCACTGGCCAGCATGGGGGAAATGGAGAACAATTTCCGCAGTCTCTGTTGTCCCACCTAGTGGGTCAGGGACAGGCCAGATCCCTTTCCAAATTAGATCTTCTCTTCTGGTGTGTCTCACAGACCAGGTCGACTCCTCCTGTGTCAGATCAGGAGCTGGGGGATGGGGGGAACCCGGGCCCACCCTCTACACCGGGTTCCAGCCCAGGGCCCTGTGGATAGCAGCTGTCTACAGTGTCTCCTGTATCAGCTGCGTGACACCTACAACTCCCTGGGCTACTTCCCCATGGCCTCCCTCCAGCACCTTCTTTATCCTCACCACAGGATCTTCCTCCTGAAGCCTGATCACACTTGTACTCCTCAGTCCTCAAGCACGCCTTCTCACTCCCTGCTCCTTGCACGGCCCCCACTAACTGATGGGAGGTCCTTTTTAAACCAGGTGTCCTGATTAGTCTGCCTACCATAATTGATTCTAGTATGTTCTTAATTGGCTCCAGGTGTCTTTATTAGCTTGCCTGTCTTAATCGGTTCTAGCAGGTTCCTGATTGCTCTAGCGCAGCCCCTGCTCTGGTCACTCAGGGAACAGAAAACTATTAATCCAGTGGCCAGTATATTTGCCTTCTACCAGACTCTTGCACCCCCCTGGTTTTGGTCTGTCAATACAGAGAGTAAATCTGTTCAGTAAGTCACTTTGAAAAGTAGGAATACACTTTAAATATGTATTTTTATATGCCAAGACTTTCAAAACTAAAGTTAAGTGAATTGGGGCCTCTAGGTTTCTTCCACCCCTTCCAAGATTTTCTGCTTTTACCTGGGGTTCCATCGGTCTTTGCAATGCAGGCTGAACAGGCTCTGAGTTTCCATTGGAAAAGGACTCTGATCTTGAAGGCACTGGTGGCTCCAACACTTTGCCCGTCTGTTTGGATTGTGCTTCAGGGGACCCCTGATTAGTTTTTCTAAATCGATCCTCCACCTAAACCAAAGTTACAGAATGTTAGAAGCAGTAGTCGACAAAGTGGAGTATGTAGGAATAAGAAAGCAATCACCTCTCTTTCTTTACAAACACATTTTATGTTTGAAGAAAAATCTTTCCCCAGGTACGCGAAATGCTGAATGAGAAGGAGCAAAATAGCAGGTAAGTCTAGACTGGAATTCGTACCCGGATAAAGGATGGAGGTAGTGAGACATGCATTGACACAAAGAAAAACTGTTATATACGGTCTTGTCAACCTCAAGAGATCATAATTTTTCAGGCATAAAAAAACCCATCAAATCACATGGCTGAGTGTGTCTTGTCTACTCCTCAACTAATGTGAGTAAGATAATTTTAGGTTGGAACATCAGCCTTTAGTGCACACAAAAATGCATGCCTCTCCCTGGCAGCTTGGATGGAGACTGCCCTTATCCTCTCCTCACCCCTAATATAGGGAAACTGCCATTTATTTCCTGGTAGTGTCTTCACTCTCGCCTCTCCTGGTTTATTTCCTTTGATAAATGGAGGATTGGATAGTTTGAGAACCATTGACCTAATTAATGCATCACCATTCACACCTGCACATAGAACTTGCACAATTTTTAGGGTCGATGAGTTACAGATATATGTATTAAAGAACTTTTAACTTATATCAATCATTCGTATAATGGATAATGCCACTATACGTGATTGTTCTAGCCTTTTGCAACAAGCAATCCTTCCCTGACACTCCTCTCTATCAGACTTCTCTGCCAGAGACTTGCCATCACTCCCCCTGTCCCGACTCCTCCCTTCCCTCTCCTGTTTCTCCACCCCTGCTTCCCCTCCCCCACCAACTCCTCCTATGCCTCCCCCTGCTGTGGACCCACTTCTAGCCCCCCATTCCCCCCAAAACCCTAAATCTGCCCCCTGCTCCCCCTTACTCTCCCCATCCACCTTTCACAGTGTCTCTGCTGTTCCTCACAGTCTCTGTATCACGGCCAAATCCCTGGACCATGCAGTAGCCATCATTTTGCCCATGGACATGGCTTCAATCTCACTAAAAAGAGGGGAAATGGCAGCCATCTTTATTAAGGGAGCCTCACTTTCACATGCAGATAGACCAGGGGTGGCCAACCTGTGGCTCTAGAGCCACATGCAGCTCTTCAGAAGATAATATGTGGCTCCTGCTAGGAGAAGACTCCATGGAAAAAATGGTGGGTGCTCAGAACCCACTGGCAGCCCTATCAGACCCCCTTCCCCCAGCGCCTCCCACCCGCCGGCGGTCCCCGCAATCAGCGCCGCCTCCTCTCTCCCTCGTGCCTCCCGCCCGCCGTGACCAGCTGTTTTGCGACAGGCAGGAGGCTCGGAGTGAGGACACCGCTCACTTGGGGGAGGGTGTGGGAAGAGGCGGGGCGGAGGTGGGGACTTGGGGAAATGGGTGGAGTGCGGGGCGAGGCGAGGCCTGGGATAGAGCCAGGGGTCCAGCACCCCCAGCCGCGCACCAGTGTTTCCTTGAATAAAGCACACAGTGACTAGCTGGTGTGGACATTTTTAATTTAAATTTTTCTTACACCATCTAACAATGGAAGGCATGTGCAAACAGAAAAGAAAATACACAGATGAAAATTGAGGCTTCCAACAGGAGTGGGAGAATAAGTACTTTTTCGTTGAACGTAATGGTAAGGCCATGTGTCTTCTTTGCCAGACATGTATCTTGAAGTTCAAACCTTCAAACTTGCAGCGTCATTTCGCTTCGAGCCATGCACATCTGGATCAAGAATTCCCACAAGATTCTGAACTCCGCACTTTAAAACTGAAAACTTTGAAAAAACAAACAGATGTAGAAGCCCAGTTTTTCCACGAGATTTGCCAACTGATCACCGACTGTAACGTTAGCCTCCTATTATGTGGCCTGGCACGTAGCCCGTGCAAAAAAGCCCTACTCTGAAGGAGAGCCTATAAAAACATGCCTTACTGATGTGATTTCAATCCTGTCACCAGAGAACGAGAATCTACAGACGTAAATTTCTGGCCTACAACTTTCACCCCACACAATAGAATGCAGAATCTCTGACCTGAACAGTGACATCGAATCGCAACTGCACTCGCAACTTCAGCAGTGTGAGTATTTGCGCATCGCTTTGGATGAGTTATGTCATGCACAGGATAAACCTTATTATCAGTATTTATCCGCACTGTGTCTGACGACTCAGTTGTAAGGGAAGAACTCCTCGATATCGTGTCACTAAAAGACAGAACTCATGAACGAGATTTAAGGAAGTGCTGATGTTGGTAGTTGCGAAAAGCCACTTGCCTTTACAGAAGCTCACTGCCATTGCAACGGGTGGGCTTCGTCCATGTGGGGATCTGCGAATGGATTAGTAGGGCTTTGTAAGTCTGATGAAAGCTTTGGACGAATTTTGGACATTTCGCTGTATTATTCATAGGGAGCAACTGGTATCTAAAATTCTCAAATTTGATTACGTCATGAAACCTGTCAATCTCTCAAATGCACTCAATCACAGACAATTTCAAAATGTAATTGAAGAACTGGATGAAGACAACTTCCCTGCCGATTTGCCATTTCACTGTGCAGTTCGATGGCTCTCAAGAGGTAAAGTTATTTCCCGTTTTTTCAAGCGCCTGGAACCAGTAAAATTGTTTATGGAGGAGAGGCACAGAATACACCCTGAGCTTACAGATCCTGGATGGGTTCTAGACTTGGTATTTCTTGCAGACATGCTGCTGCATTTAGATAAACTAAATGTGGACTTACAAGGAAAATTCCGGTTGCTGTCTGATCTAGTGCAAGATGTATTTGCATTTATGAACAAACTGCAGTTGTTTCCCAGACAAATGCTTGAGGGAGAGCTGACACACTTTCCCTCAATGTCACAACTTCGAGCCAGATCAAAAGAAGATGCATCAGAACCCCTAGAACAGAGAACAACTAGGTATGCAAGCATGATTAAAGATCTTAAGCACAGTTTTGAGGAAAGATTCCAAGATTTGCAGCAGAAAAGACCTCAAATCAGATTTGTGATTGATCCTTTTAGTGCTGAACTGATTGTCTGAAGCTGCCTTTAGTCACAGACGAAGCAACATCGCAGATGGAAATAATAGAACTTTTGGAAGATGACAGATTGAAATCTGTTCAGAAGACAGAGGGGACCCTTACTTTCTAGAAATCTGCACCAAAAGATAAATACCCTAACATCAGAGGTGCAGCCCTAAAATTAATCTCGATGTTTGCCTCGACCTATCTTTGTGAGTCTGTTTTCTCGACACTCAAATATGTGAAATCCAAGCACTGATCCGCTTTGACAGCCACTTAAGAGAACTGCTGCGTGTGAGCACAACTGAACACAAACCAAACTTCAAGAGAATTGCTGAAAGCAAAGATTGCCTGAAGTCCCACTAAGTAAAAGATGAAGTTATTATTGTTAACTATACATTATCAATGTATAATAAATATACATGATCAACTTATATAATTATGCGTGTGCATGCATATATTATATATATGCATACACACACACACACACGTATATAATCAGTACCTATTACTGTGGCTCTTTGGCAATGTACATTGGTAAATTCTGACTCCTTCTCAGGCTCAGGTTGGCCACCCCTGAGATAGATTGCAGGGAAATGGTGGCCATCTTGCTGGCTACAGACCCATTGACAGAAATAGGAGATGGTGGCCATTTAGAGTAAATGAAAATTCATGAGTGGTCAGCCTTTCATCATGTTTCCAAGAATACACCCAAATTGCTAGAGTCACGATACAATCGCAAAAGTTGGCAATACAGGTTATAATACTCCAATTTACCAGAGTAATTTACTGATCAACAGTGTTTTCGTCTCAGCCAGTAAGATAAATGAAAACAAAGCCATTATCTTTAGAACATAAAAAAAATATTTTCCATATAATACTCTGTGATGTTAGTTCTAACTAAAAGAAAGAATCTTTGGAAGATTTGTTACCAGATGGATTTACTTCATAGAACTTATTTCTTCCACAAACCATTGGACTGCACCTCTCTTCCTACAAACACAGGTCAGATTTGTGCATAAGGCTGCAGTATTTGACAACAGATCTTCTGCCCTCATGTCAGGTGAGTATTTCCAAAGCTCTATCACAGTATAACAGTCTGATTTAGTAGAATAAACAACTGCACCACCATTTTATCTGTATCAGAGGGGTAGCCGTGTTAGTCTGGATCTGTAGAAGCGACAAAGGGCCCTGTGGCACCTTATAGACTAACAGAGGTATTGAAGCATAAGCTTTCGTGGGTGAATACCCACTTCTTCGGATGCAAGTGGGTATTCACCCACGAAAGCTTATGCTTCAATACCTCTGTTAGTCTATAAGGTGCCACAGGACCCTTTGTCGCTTCTACATTTTATCTGTGTTAACTGTACAAACGGGCCCTACACATAGAGGCTATTGCATAGTAACCTGGAGAACTTATTTTGGGTGACACCAACTGGAAGAGGGGTCAGTCCCAGAAAGGAAATCAGGTGACCAAGTTTCCATTCTGGATCTTTACCTCTCCCTAGTCTGTGACAACTGGAACCAAGTGGGTACTAAGGAAAAGTTAGTAGGGAGAGAGAGGGAACTGGCGCTGCTATTTGACTGGATCTGGTGGTTTGCAGGATATCCCAGAGTTTGTGTTGAGGGTCCTGGACCTCCTGGAGGGAGATCTGGAGTTCCTCTATCACCCTTTGCAATAAATCCTGAACTATTTATGGTCATCTGGAGGGGATGGAGATGCTTCATCAGGAGTTGAAGAAGACAATCTTGTTGGTACTGGCGGAACTGGTTCTTAGTCCTCCTCTTCCATGGGGTCAGGAGGAACCCCTGACTTTTCCCTCGGAGTGGAATGATGGAGTGACTCAATGGCAGAAAGCATGGGCTCTCTATATCTGGCATACGGGACCCAGGTTCCCCAGTATGGCCAGTTCACAGGGTCAGAGGGGTTTGTGGGGGTCCCCATAGCATGGGGCATATGTCAAGACAGAGGTGGTACAAGGAAGGTCTGGATCTCCTGTCTGGACTAACATGTCTCAGAGGAGAAGATGATAGCTCCTCTGGTGGTTCAGATTTTCACAAAGAAGAGAAGAAAGGCTCCGGATCCAATAGAGATACCAATGGTTCCGACAGAAGAAAGGCCCAGCTGGCAGATGAAAGAGGAGATAGGCTCGGTCAACGGTAACATCTCCTGAGAGAAGGTCCTGATGCTGGGGAAAACAGAAGCTCAGGAAGAGCAAAGATGTCTTCTAGTGTAGTATAAGTCTCTGACCTCCCAAGAGCAAGGGGTAGGATCCACTCGTGCCAAAGGGGGCAGAGGAGGGAGGCTCCGTGTGGCCAGAGTGAGAGACAGTGATGGTACCGCCAACAGTAGCCCTTAGGGGTTGAACAAGCAGATTTGCTCGATTTAGGCAGAGCTGTGTCGGACGTCTTTGAAGCAGACGTAGCGGGAGACCTGCTCTTATGTTTCTGCGAGCGTTCTTTGCCTTCCCAACAAGACCACAACAGGGCATCTGTGGGTATGGACTGCCCTGCAACAGAGTTGGATCTCGTGACGGAAGGCACATTCCATGTTGATTCAGGGCAATGTACCGGGAGTCCCTCAGCCTGAATCCAACTGTGGCCTCACAGCTTTCTCCATGGCATAATCCAATACCTGTAATGGGGTGGGAGGCAGGGAATCTATCTCACTAGGAAAAAAAACTCTGGTAAAATCTATAAAAAACTATTAAAAAATTACTAACTGTAAGGAACTATACACAAAAGGTACTAAGGCAATCTTTGAAATATTTACAGATCGAAGAAATCCAAAGGAGAGCTGCAGACATTGGAGGTTCCAACCAAGGTTATGCAGTGGTAAGAAGGAACCGGAGAGGCAATCGGTCTGCTCCACTCTTTATTCCTTCAGCTGGAAGCACAAGGAAGGCCAGTCCACATGCACAGACCAGTAGACACTACTAGCAAGAATTCTATAACTTCAGCTGCATGGAGCACATGTGCACCCACAGTGACATACATAGAGGGAGCAGCACTTGAAGTAGTGCTGCTCATAATAAAAATACATGTCCACTACAAAGTAGGCGAAACTACTGTGATTTAACAAACTTGAAACCAATTCTCACCACTGCTCTCGTTGAGAACTTTTCTTACCATCCTTTATATGTAAGCCTCCCTGGGCCTCAGAGCCTGGGGATCTAGCCTGAGCCAGAACATCTGCTCTGCTAATTTTAGCTCTGCAGCATGAGCCTGGGTCAGTTGACCCAGGATCTGAGACTCACTGCCATGGGATTTTTTTTGTTTTGTTCTGCACAGATGTACCTTAAATAACTTTAAAACCTAATTCCAATTTTCAAAAGTGATTTAGGCTTCTAAGTTCCACAGTCAGCCTCATAGGAGCCTAAGTCACTTTTGAAATGAGTACCCAACATCTCATTTTGGTACTTTGGTTTCCAGTTCTTTTAAGCCCCGTTATAACAGAATCACAGCTGTCAAGATGTTTGATCACTGAGGACAGAGGAGCACACAACGGGAATAATATCAGAGAGCAAAAGTTACCTCACGTGCTCTTTCAGTAGGTTCATAATGGGATTTAGGCTCAGGGATATGATAGCTTTGTTTATTCCTTTCTTGCTGCTGCTGCTGTTGTTGCTGCTGCTGATGCCTCCTATGATCATGCTGCAGTGACAGGAGATACGCTTGCTCCTGTTGCAACTGGCGCTGGAGTCTCTCTGCTTGTCGATGCTCCTCCATCTCTCGCCATCTGTATTCCTTTGAGAAAATATGTGAGTAATTCAAGACGTGACACGGAATTTATGGAAGATATTTCCCTCTCCATCCCATTAACAACATTTTTTTTCCTTAAGTGTAAGGTATAGAGAACTAAGCTGGACCAAAATGGCATATATGTTTCCTGGGAAAGTTGAGAGTGTTTTGCTATCCTTGACGGAACTGGAGAGCTACAGCAAAATGTATTTTAATACAAAATTATTTAAAGTAAATCCACTGTAATGTTCAAAAAACAATGATTTGGAACAACACTAGGCCGTTGTATCCTGGGGTTGATTTACATATCATGTGCTTTTGATCTGCAGCATAAGCACTCTAGTTCTTCACTGAATGCCAAGGTCTGTTCAAAAACTCGACCACCAAACCAAAACTGTTCAACTTTAACATAAAACCTCCTCTTACTGCACAGAAAGCAGTATGACCATACAGTACTTCTCATGTGTGCCTGTCAGCCCACTATGCTATCATACATGGCCTTTTAATCAAGCTCCATTGTTCATACAGTAGGTGCAGCTGTGTCCGACTAAGGGAAACCTAGGACTGGCCAGATGAATGAATCCTACAGCTACTGAACAAAACAGATACAGTGCGTTACCAGTAACATGGCCTGCTCCTGGAGCAGCTGCTGCTGAAGAATTTCCAAGTGCCGCTGCTCCTCTTCTAGCTGTCGCCTGATATACTCCTGTCACATAGAAATTACCCAGCAATAAATTTATTCAAAAGGAATGCATCAGAACCACCTGAGTGGAACACCACAAGCTACTTTCCCAGTCATCTTTAGTCATAAATTCCCTTAGTGCTGGATTAATGCCTAGAGAACAATTTAGAAAACCCTATCATCTAAAATTCTTAGTTGGCTGATGTATTCTGGTTTGGACTACTGTAATATTCAGGGCATGGGCCATAGCTTGTGTATGTATTTTGAAAGTGGTTTCAAAAGAAGCAAATGCACTTAAAAGTTTTGAGAGTTAAACACAGCAAGTCTTACTCAATCCAGCCAACACAAATCACATGCAAGTTTTATTAAAAATTAGTTTTTCACGCTTGTGTGATGAACAGTTAGCAACAGCAAGAGCCAGGCTTAGTATAGGCAGACCTTGTGCAAGCTTCCCCACGGGGGCTCTGCCAAATGCAGTTCACACCTGACCTGCCATCTCCCCTACTAGCCCAATCAGAAGCCTCTCCTAAGCAGACACTGCCAATCTTGCTGAATTATGCGATGGTTATGACACAAATTAACATCCACTAGGAAACATATTTTAGACCAAACAAACTCACTTTCTCTTGTGACCTAACCATAGTTAAACCTACATCGAGAGGTCAAAAGCGAATACGTTTACCCACTACGTCACCAGGCCCCCTATACCAACTCTAAGTATGAAGCACCCTATCCAAGCAGATAACATCCTATCATGCAAGTAATGAAAGTATGTAATATATATGCATGCGTGCAACATATACACACACACACACACACACACACACACACGTACAGTGTATGCATAAAGAAATTAATGGGTCAGTGCTATGGAGACAGGAGCTACAGAAAAGTCTAATGATAGATCAATGGTGTACACCAGCTTATCACAGGAACCCTGGCAAGTCCACAGGTCAGGTTAAGAAAAATAAAGAAGAAATGTGTTACATTTCTTTAAAATATCTAGCAGCACAATTTGACTGTTTCAGTTAATGCTTGCCATCATTGCCACTGCATTTTTGTGATTTCATAATTAACAACTAAACATTTTAAGTTGCTACTTGGGATAAAAGGCATCTGCCTAAAAGCAAATTACGCTTCATTCATTCATCCCAGTAGGCTCAAACTTTTATTTTGTGCCCCATCACTCCAAAATGTCTTAAAACAAAAAGTCCATTGCATTCAGAAAGGCAACAGTCCATAATATAAGATACCACACCTTTAAGTAGATGTTAGATATTTTTGGCCAAATCCTGCGTCCACTGAAGTTACTGGGAATTTTGGCCTTGACATTTGTGGAAGCAGGATTGGGCCCTTCATTTGGAATGAATATTTAAAGAGCACACAAAGTAATTACCCTGATTAAAGTTTATAACAGGTTTTTAAGTGTGCAGGTTTCATGCATAAGTTCCACAGCTCAGTGACATACAGTTTGAAAGACCTCACTTGTACTTTAAACATTAAGAGCACATTTACAGTACATAAGATATTCTAAATGTTGTCTGTCTTGGCATACACGACTGTGGATTTCTCCCCTGCCCCCCAACATAGAAAAGGAAAATATGGTACAACTCAAATTAATATGGTGTTAAGGGTTCATTTTTCAAGTCAGCATATTCAGAGTTATAACTAATCCTTTGACTTAACTCATCCAGCATGCCAAAGCATTACAAATAATATGTCTATCTTCCTCTGAGGTCTTCTGGACCTGATCCTATGAGAGCTAGTGTTCAAAAAGGAGAATCAAGAACTCATTTTCAGTATTTGTCAGATTCCATCTTCAGAGGATTTTAGTCAAATGCTGGGTGTAAATTTAGTTTAGAGCCTTCTGTGGGCGACATTTAAGACTTCACTTTGCAAGCAACATGAAGGTCACTTTATTTCCCCGTAGCGCTTTATGTTCTACTTTTCTGTGTTTTTCATCAAGGACAACAAAGAGGTCGGCTGGACTTTCGGTGTTAGTTCTTTTATATTTAACTAATTTTTTAAAAAATAGAACAACAAACCTAATGCACTTGTATCATGGACTCACCTGCTCTCTCTCCACTCTCCTCTTTTCTTCCTCTGCTCTCCTCCTCTCTTCCTCTTCCTTACGCCTCCTCTCCATTTCTTCTAGCCGTCTTTTCTCCTCCTGTTCTCTTCGCCTCTGCTCACGCTCTTGTTGCCTTCGAGCTTCCCGTTCTCTTCTTTGTTGCTAGAGCAGGGGGGGAAATGAAATGTTACTTTTATGGTTACCAAAGAAAGAATGTTGGGGTTGATTTCTACTGGAAGGCTGGTAAGTAAAGTTTGTATGCCCCAGCAACTAACAAAAGAGTGTTATTTAATGTGCATTAAACTATTCCATACATAAGAGGCAAGTATCCTGACATGGTCAGTTATACTCTTGAGCTTCTTCACAAGCCTGCACATAACGTTTTCCCAAACACTAAGAGGTTCACTGCTGCTGCTGCTGCCCCAAGACCAGATGTAAAGCTCAAATTGAAGCATCTTTGAAGAAAGAATGCGAGGTAGTAACATGTAATCAGCCTTTCCCATTATCCAAATTTTGCCAAAAAAAGAACATGAAATGAAATAATCCCTTTCTGGATTACTTGCAGCAAAAATAACAATCCTATGAATACTTGATAAGCTTTTTAATCAACATGATATATCGTATGCTAAGAATTTAACTGCTGGTGCAACAACCCAACTGATGAAAAGGCGCCACACATTAATTCACCGGCAAAAAAAATTGTTAATGAAGAACTGAGGTTGCCCAGAAGTGCCTCACCTTTCCAGAACATAAAATGCACCTATTTTTAAACCTCTGAAAATCAAGAAACACAGGTTTACATTTTGATGGTCGCATAGATAAGCTTCAAACATGAATCAAATGTAAGCTGGTGCAGTGATGTCTGCCTGAGTCTGCAGGCAGCCCTGAACAATAGTTCTGAGAGGTGTGAACTGATAGATTAATGTCCCTACAGCACAAATTTAGTAAGCAAGACTGATAATTTATGCTTCAGTCTAACTGCTGATAATTGTAGCAGAACCGTCCAGCTAATGTGCCTACCTCAAAATCTCAAACTGCCTCCCACGCATCAAGTGCCAAGAGGCCCAGCTGTCTCCAGCTTAGCTGCCAAAACCTATCTTCCCTGACAATTTCTACAACGTGCTTACGTGCTTCTAATACAGAATTCTACAACTTGTTGAGAATAAAATGTAGAAGCCATGTAACAAGAGATAACTATAATGATTATTCTTTTTCACATTTAATTCAATAAAAAATCAGTTTCTTAGTTTATCTGAAGTTGCCACAGTAAGCAGGGGCCTTACCAGAGAATTTAGTCAAACCTGTGATGGAGCTCTCTCTGTAACTGTGCACACTGAAGCACTAAAGGCCATGCTTCACTTCCCTCCCTTCCTTCACCTGCTGCTTGCTTTGCAAAGTACACACACACACAACTTGACTGCTCATTGTACAATAAGTAACAATGCAACTGCTTTTTTCTTCCCACTGGGATCAACACTTTGCCCCGGGTGTAGAGGAGAGTGGTTGAGAGGAAGGTGACTAATGCAGTTTAAGGCTCAGAAATCCATAGCTAATGCTCTACACTTCCAGTGCTTCTTGACTAGAAGCGCTTTTGGAAGCTACGCAGCTTTCTTAGAGATATTTGTTCACATACACCCATACCACATCTACTGGCAGCATTCCTGCTTTTCTTTAGAGTCACTTGGGGTTCACAACCACCTTCCTTCTCTTCCAATTTCATTAGACATAATTATGCTCTTTTCTCCAGTATGTATTCTATATGTCTCTATACACACAACTTTTGCACTTTTCCCTTTCAGTGGGCACCTAGATTTCTCTGATTTAAACAACTTCTCTTCAATGAGTAGAGATACAAAAATAGCAAAGGCAGCTCAGGAAAACAGTGGAGTTCTTAGGTTTTGCAACTTGTTTTTTAAAGCACATTAAAAAGGGTTAAGTGAGCTCTTTTGTTTCAGAATCTACAATCTCTTGTGAAACAAATTCTGTATTTAAGTGAAAACATTCAGGTGCCTCTTGGCTAATCAAGTCTCACAGGCTTCAAGTTATGAAGCAGAACAATTTGGTTGTCCAGAGAATGCAAGAGGCAATAACTGTGATTAGTTAAGATGCATGTTTATTATCTCTAACTCTTCTTATACACAATTGCTCCAACACTTCTTAAAGATAATTTTTTCAAAGAAAATAATTCTAGCCTTAAGAAAACCTTTTGACCTCCCAAAAGCAAAGGCAAAAATACTTTCTGGACACAAATAGTCATCATGGACCAACATTTCTCTCTCTTAGTGCTGCGGGGCCAGCAATAAATAAACAAACTGCACTGGTTTGTTGCAGTATCTATAGCCTTGTCGGGTCAATAACAGATCTTAAAATTATATTGTTCAGATTACTTTCTTGCTATCCTCCTCCCCGCATTTCAACTCAAGCTGTTCTCAAAATACTCTCAGCTAAAAATCAAGTCAGAGATGGAGACCTATGCTTGCTCTACCTAAAACAAATACTTTATAGCAGCTATCAAATTATATAAATCCTTAATATGCAATTCAATGGCTCATGAGACACTCAGCTGCTTGGTTAGTGTCACTAATAAGCTTGGAGAAAGAAAGATAGATACTGAGAATAATGCAGTTCTAAGGTCCATCTTCATGACATACCAGGGCTAGAAATGGAATTGGTATACCATTGGGAATATGAGAATCCCAGCATGTTTCTCTCATCTTCATGGTTCACAAGATACTGCACCTTCAATCTGCCACCAGTCTCTCTGTCTAACTGTATTTCTTGACACGATACAGGACATATTCCAAATCTTGGACCAGTGTCTTTCATTCCTTGGAAGATGGACACAGTTTGGGTCATTTTAATTAGATGAATTAACATTTCTTGAAGCTATGGAGAGGTTTTCAGCAGTGACTATGAATAGCAACACCTGATAAGATAGCAATGAACAACAACAAAGGAGTTCAACATTGACTGGAGGAGTGTGGCACTCTGTACCTCAGAGCAGCAGCCTGGAACCCCCATATTCACCACTGTCATATAATGATGATATGTTTTGTACAAAGTATTCCTTGTGAGGTATCATTTTAAAAGTCATGATCTGTTGAACATTAATATCCTCTTGGATTGTATGTGCTGTCATTGTATGTGAAGTTATAGACGTTTTCCTACGTGTGTTACTGAAATGTGTTGTGAGGTTGAAGACACCCACAGCCAACCTTTCAGGTACAACAATGGAGTAATAGACAGATGCACTGATGGCCCATTGAAGGGAATCCACTCTCCTAACGACTAACCATCTCAGAGAGAAGACGTATACAATAGAGACTGCTTGACCCACATCATAGGTAAAGATCTTCACAAAAGCAGGGGAAGTGACATCATGACCTGGCCTCACTCCCCCCACAACTCAACACCTGGTAACATGTCTGGAGGACAAAAACTTTGAACTGGGAAGGGTGGTCCTGGACTGGAAGACAGTTCCAGCTTGTGTATTAAAGATCTGCAAACTGTTTGTACCATCTGTCAGGTGAGACAGTGCTTGATTCAAATCCTGTTTAGTTATAGAACTCAAGATTGCAAATTTACTTTTATTTCTTAGGTAACCAACTTTGATCTCTACGCTTGCTACTTATAATCACTTAAAATCTATCTTTCTGTAGTAAAAAAAAAACCTGTTTTATATTTTACCTAAAACAGTGTGTTTTGGTTGAAGTGCTTGTGAAATCTCATCTCAGTTTACAAAGGCTAGTGTGTGTCCTCTCCACATCGAGGGAGGGGCGAACTGGGTAATGAACTTACACTGATCAGGCTTCTGATGAGAGCAAGATAGTACAGTTCTGGGGTGCAAGGCTGCGGATCTGGGGGCCTCTCTATTATTGGTTCATGAGTAGCTGGCAAAGCATTCGTGTAACTCAATTGGGTGTGCTCCTGCCTGTGGATGTCTATGTAAGTGCAGTACCTGTCAGAGGTTTGTAGCGTGGCAACAGCATCACGGGGTGGGAGGGATACCCCAAAGTTGGTGGGACAGAGGGTTCAGTGGTCCCACAGTCCAGGTTGCACCCCGGGGGTCCCATCACAAGGAACATGCCAGTTTCCCATACCATGATGTAAATAAAAGAATAAAATTCTATTTAAAAAAAAAAATCTTGAGTTTCCACATCCACAGTGCACGTTTACCACCCACTAGAAGATAAAGAAATACGAACTCTGCCACCAGTCTGTACTTAAAGCAAATCTCTGAAGCATAACCATGCTGCTGTCTGTGTGCCAAAGCACACAAAGGGATGGAGTTTCTCTACACCAGTTCTACCTTCCTGTTAGCACCACTTTAGCTGTCTTTCTAAATGAATGGAAGTCTAAGCACCTGGCATCGCTTACCAAAAACACCACGTACCCAAGGTCCACCGAGTATGCAGAGCCCACCTTATAAGACTTCCCTTTCTTTGAATATGGCTTGTGAAAACCAAGCCACTGAAGCAGCAAACACTAAATACACAAAAAAAATTTCAACCAGTGAGGAGAGGAGAGATGTATTGTGATAAAAACAGAGTAGGCTCCAAGAGAGGTTTTCGACATGAGTAATGATGCTACCAGCTAGCTATAGATTTCCTTACTTTTAAAGCAAGACGAGCCACCTAACCTCCCACTGTGCACTTGTGCTTTTTAACCTAAGATGACCTTGCTGGCTAGTCTTAAAAAAACTTTTTTTGAGGTGTGAATACTGACAGGATATGTTCACAGTGGCATTTAGGCTTGACATAGGAAGCATCACTCATGATAGACTTTTTTGGTCTAAGACAAACTGTAAGTGCCGCTTATATAATTTCCTTCTTGATTTTAAAAGTAAGTGCATTAGTTACTATATCTCTACTTATACATCACAAAAAATACACATTTTGTATATAGCCTGGTTCCTGTACATACTGAGCTGGCTAGGCGGCATAGGCTGTTGCGCTGTGGCTCAAGACAGTCTTTCAGATCTTCTTTAGCTGGACTAGAGATATGATAGTCTAGTACCAACCTCTCATAATACTGTATGTCAGATGAGCAGATTATTTTCAGACAACTGGCCACGAAAGAAAAGGAAAGCTACAGAGTGCTGAAAGGAAATTTCTAAGAGGTGCAAATAGAGCATCGCTAGAACTGCTAGGATCCTGACAACTGTCCTCCTAATGTCACCCATAACGCATTCTAACTCAAGTCTCATAATGGTTCATGATTCTATAGGTCTGAGCTCACAGACTAAGCTGTGTATCGTGATTTACCAGAAGGGGGCAATGCAGCTACACATGCAAACTGCTAGTTTGCATATAAAAACAAATACAGTACCGTAGCTCACACAAGAAAACACTAATGATGTTTGGATTAGAATACATATAAAACCACCTCTATATATCGGTCTTATATCCACACTAAGGTAGATATATACATACATTAATGTTGGTGACCAAGTACTTGTAGGTGGGGAGAGGACAATAAAATAATCATATCAGACGTGAGTCCAGAGTGTAACCAACCCAAAATGTGGGCAATTCAAATGAAGTGGAGCCTGGATGGAAACCATTCTTCTTTTAGTGTTGTAAAACAAAGCCCTGGCAAAATCACCCTCTCCACCTCAGTTGTGCCCAGCTTAATTTGAACCAATTATATCAGAACCCTCTGAACTGTGGAGGTTATTTTTATTATTTGTATTATCGTAGCACTTAGGAAACCTAGTCATGGAGGCTCAGGTACAATAGGACTTGCATTGCAAGTAGTTCTCATTTTGCAAAATCAAAACTAGACTAAGTTTTGCCAAGCACTAATTCTGATGCTTCTTCATTCCCTTCAAGCCCAGGATTGCTTTTTTTCCATTTTGTTGATGAGAAAAGCACAGATGCAGGCATATTTAAAAAAAAAAAAAAAAAAAAAAAAAAAAGTCTAGGACAGCTCAGATTTCTTTTTTTAACCACCTAAGTCTTAAGTGTCATACAAGTGATCATTATATAAAAGCATATGTCTAACCAAAAACGTGCAAAGCTTCAGATAATCTTCTACACTTCAGCAATGTATAATTTCCTCCTCCTAAGTAATGCAGAAATTATAAGGTCTCTGAAACAATTGTTTTCAGTAGTCACTTATATGCCTTTTAAAAGCAATCTTCTCTCTAATACTGCTGAGAATAATGCACTTTTGGCACGTGTCCTAAACACTGTTCTTGTGGCAGTCTCAGTCAAAACTGTCTAGGATCAGTGCCAGAATTGTAAGAACAAGCGCTCAATTTTAATTTAAGAAAGAAAAAGAAAAAAAAAACACATGTCGGCAACATGTCCTGGGAGACTACCTACGGTCTAAAATGTTCCTCTAATTCTCACAAGTGAATGTCAAACACAAATGCTAAAAAATGCAACTTCCATCACTCCAACCAAAAGCAGCACCAGAAACCCAAACCGACAAAAGCCAGGGGATTTGAAAGCGACACTATGCTTAACTCACGTTATTAAGCTTTTCTTTCTTCATAACACAGAGTAAGTTAAGAACAAAGGTTCATCCTTTTGGTTTCTTGGCTTTCATCACTCTGTGCCACAATATTAATGTTATCTAAGAATGTTTCTTCCCCTCACCCTCTTAAAGAAGGTTTGTTCTGGCTAAAGTTTTCCTAAGAATCTCTCAGGTGGATGGATGGATGCTTCTCCAAGAATAGAAGATCCAAACAAAAAAAAAGTTCAAAAGAACTACATATGCCTGTAAGCATTTTGGTGGGGGGCCATTTTCTTTTAAAAACTAATTTCCTATTGATGACCAAGCTTTTCTAAAAAAGCTTGTATGGTAATTTCACCATAAAAAGTGAGGGAGTATGGCAGCGGTTATAGATTTGGCAGATGCAGAGGTTTTTCTCCTCCAACTCTTCATGGTCTATTGTGGAACTCTATTCACAAATGCATCAATCCACAATATGCAGCGTCACTATGTTGCTAACGTTGTAAGCGATCAGTTTGAAGTCTTTTTTGCAGTAGCAAATTATTCAAAATTGCTCTGACTTTTTAAAAAAGGGTGAAAGATTATATTTAAGCAAAAGAAACCATGATTTTATAAACTAAAAGAAAAGCTATCCAACATGCATATGCTGGAACAAACTTAAGAGTCAAGTGAAGGATAGGCTATCTAAAGACAGAAAACTAATCATATTGCCACACAGATCCATCCTTGAAGGAGGTAGGTTAATACATATCAAATATTGGGGTTGTTTGGGTTTTTTTAAATACATAAGAACATTCACTTACATGGCCTTTTTGAAGAGAATGGGATTGACCTAAACACAACTTCCACCTGATTTAGCATTTTCATTTTTTAAAGTTTTGCACATATTTACACATTCTCTCTAACACCTAAATAACTCCTTCAATTAAACTTTAGACTCTTTCTAGCAAATAGACACATTGTTCTGTTTCTGTTATTTGCAGCATTTTTCCTTTTGTATTGAGAGCAGTTTCAGATTAAAAAGATCATATTGATCATGGCAGATTAAATGGGTTACATCACTTAGTTATTTTTTTAAAAAATGCCTAGAACTAGAGTTTTCAGATGTTTAAAAGAAAAAAAAAAAGTTTTACTTTTGTATTAAGTGGAATTTCAGATTAACAATATCACGCAGGAGACTACGCGAGTCATTAGATTAGGGTCACCCCAAAGGTTTTAATTCAAATCCTGACTCAAGTAAAAAGTAAGCATCTCATTTTAGCTTTCCCCAGTGTCCTTTATGACCAAATAATAAAATTGCTGCACAACTGATAGTCTCTTTAAGACAGGCCAAGACCTGGAATGGCAAGGATATTTATCTTGGCAGTCTGAGGATGGTGGGGGAGAGACAGAAGAGAAAAGAAGCTTGCATAGCCCCTTCCTGCTGCATGTGTGTGGCTGGGTCCTTGCTATCAGTTCCTCCTTATAAAAGCAATAAATTCACTCACATATTTGAAGGGAGTTGGGAAAAAACGTCTTAACGTAACCTGCAACGCTTTTCTGAATTTTGTTACATTATTTATTGCGTTAATACATAATGCAAATCTTAAAGTTATGAATCGTAAATGTATGGGTAAACTTGATGTACTATCTGGAGCGAATCTGGTCCTCGCTGCACTGTTAAACATTATCAGTGCTTGGAAAACTAGATAGCTTTGATGAAGAACTACATGCCAAATGAACAGCTGTAACAGCAAATCAAACAAGGGTCATTTGAGGACAATTGGAATTTGACCCTGTACTTCCTGAAGAGCCAAATGATTGGTTTCACTTCATCTCCCAGACTCAGTTTTGGTCTGCAAAATTTTTTAGAAAACTTTCCATCTGCCAGATCCTAAAGAACCTTTTATTTACTTACTTGCTAGCGGTATTATGTGAGCATTTAAATGAAGAATGTTTAGAAACAAAATAATTAAGATAGACTCACAAGAGACAAGGTGATGTACAAAAAACTTTTGAGCAAGAAAATCCAAACAAACAAACTATGTAAGCAAATAGTCAGTATATCCCAAAGAGTAAATATGCAAAAATTTACCTGGGGTTTTGTAAAAAAATTCAGATGGATATAGATACAAAAATGTATGAAAATGGCATGTCTCCTACAGGACAAATGGGAAAAAATCCAATATATTATGTATGAGTTGCTACCTCTGACATTTATAAAATGAATAATGGGTATTCTATACCATATACCTTTATGCTACTACATATAGAATTGTAGGCCTGGAAGGGACCTCAAGAAGCCCTCAAGTCCAGCCTCCCGCACTGAGGCAGGACCAAGTGAACCTACACAATTCCCTGACAGGTATTTGTCCAACCTGTTCTAAAAATCTCCAATGATGGTAATTCCACAATCTCTCTTGGAAACCTTTTCCAGAGCTTAACTATTCCTATAGTTAAAGTTTTTCCTAATAGCTAACCTAAATCTCCCTTGCTGCAGATTAAGCTCATTGCGTCTTGTTTTATCTTCAGTGGACCTGGAAAACGATTGATCACAGTCCTCTTCATAACAGCCCTTAACATATAAGACTCATAAAAAGGTGCCCCCCTCTCAAGACTAAACATGCCCAATTTTGTTTAACCTTTCTTCATAGGTAGATTTTCAAAATCTTTCATCATTTTTGTTGCTCTCCTCTGGACTCTCTCCACAATTTGTCCAGAATTGGACCCATTACTTCGACAGTAGGCCTCACCAGTACCAAGCAGGACAATTACCTCCCATATCTTACACGAGTCTGCACTGCATCAAAAATAGGTTGCCATCCACCACGCATTAGTGCCAAATGCAGATGTTTAAGGAAGTTCTAAAAGAACTCTGATACATACCATGGACAGATATTTCTAAAAGCCGTCTTAGTGGCATGATCTGGTTTAAGAAAGCTGTACACTGATAACTACACATAAAAGTCTTCCCTTCTGTACAGCTAAACCAAAAGTCTCTAGGCCAATTGCCTGGTATTTTGAATAGCAATAGATACATATGTACACAATTATCTCCATTCAAAAAACAAGGCAATACATTTAGGCTTTTGGAATCAGTTACCTCCTGGGAGCTGTAGGGTGTTCAGTACTTTTGGAAATCAGACCACCATGTCTACACATGGATGTACAAGCCTTATTTTAGGATCCTGGTTTTGAAAATCTTACCTAATGGATATATACTGTTCTTGCACAATATACAGGGAGTATTTCTTAAGGCCTTGGGACAATAAACATAACAGGAGCTCTGCCACCTTAGCTCCAGTCTTCTATTTCTACCTCTTCTAGCCGCCTCCTTTGCTCTTTCTGCTGCTCTATGCGTTTCTGTCTCTCTGCCAACAGCTGCCTCTTGTACTCCTCCTGCTCTCGGAGCTGCTGTTCCTGTAGCAGCTGCTGTCTCCGAAGGGCCTCTGAACGTTCCTTGTTTTCCTGCTGCAGTCTCAGGAAATCACGTCGGAGGGTAGATTCTCCAGGCACATTGACAATCGAACTGCAAAAGCAGAAAGTTAAGCCTCCCATACCAGAGCCTAAAGAGCCATTAAATACCTTCTCCAAAGCTTATACATTTTACACACACACACACACACACACACACACACACACACACACACACACACACGTAAGTTTAAAATGTAATCTCTCATCTTTCAAAATAAAGATACTGGATGCATATCAAATAGATACTCTCTCTGGAAGGTGTCAAACCAGGTCAGGCAAAGTAAGGGAGGGAGGGATAGCTCAGTGGTTTGAGCATTGGTCTGCTAAACCCAGGGTTGTGAGTTCAATCCTTGAGGGGGCCATTTGGGGATCTGGGGCAAAAATTGGGGATTGGTCCTGCTTTGAGCAGGGGGTTGGACTAGATGACCTCCTAAGGTCCCTTCCAACCCTGATATTCTATGATTCTAAGAGCCAACACAAACTTTTTTCCAGTCCTTGAACTGAGCCTACATCCTCTCTTTAAAGTCAGAGACAGTTCTGATTAGAGTCCCAGCTACCTGTGTACTTTGCCCCAGACACTCCCACTGTAAGTCTCTCACACCCACCACATCTACAGCAGTGGTTCGCAACCGACGCAGAGGTCTTCCGGGGGGTACATCAATTCTTCTAGATATTTGCCTAGTTTTACAACAGGCTACATAAAAAGCACTGGCAAAGTCAGTACAAACAATTTCATACAATCGCTTATTTATACTGCTCTATATACTATACATTGAAATGTAAGTGCAATATTTGTATTCCAATTGATTTATTTTGTATTTATGTGGTCAAAATGAGAAAGTCAGCAATTTTTCAGTAATAGTGTGTTATGGCACTTTTGTATTTTTATGTCTGATTTTGTAAGCAAGTAGTTTTTAAGTGAGGTGAACCTTGGGGGTATGCAAGACAAATCAGACTGCTGAAAGGGGTACAGTAGTCTGGAAAGGTTGAGAGCCACTGCTCTACAGGGTATCAAGTCCCTCTGTGGTGCATCCAAGTATAGAGTGGATGGGATGGGAACCTCAAAAAAGTTCAGAGGTCTAAGCGAATGTTCAAACCTTTTGAGGTTCATGTCTCATTAGTGTATGTGATTAATTATATTTAGTAACAGGTGTAAAGGCTTATGAAATAAAAGTATACTTTAGATTTGTCAAGGCGGATTATAAAATTATTTGTCTAGATCTTTTAACGGCTTCCCATCAGCGATTATTACCTTGGCTCTCCTTCTTGTTCAGGCACTTCCTCCTCCTCTTCCTCACTTCCGCTATATTCATATTCTGTCTCATCTAGCAAAAAAGAGGAAACAATATTCCAGGCGGCTCTTACAATTTTTTATTTTAAAATACTTAGCTCCTGCTTTAGGGCCTCAGCAATCCAGTTCTGACCAGTTTAAATTATCAGATTTACATATAACATTTTGGAACCATTCAAATGTATCTCATCCTAGAGACACATTTGGATGTGAGCTTCAGTTTAATCCACAGGCTTTGTCTACAATGATAACTATATGGTCTTAGATTCTTTTGTAAAATCACAAGTTGGTAGAATATCAAATAATCAGTTTTTAAAAATATATACAAGTAAACATGGGCTTAGTTTTAAAAGTCTGCATACCCTTCTCTCCTCTCTTCTTTCTGGTCCTGTCTATATGGTCCTTAAGCTGGATTCGGACTTGCCTTTCATTTGGCTGATCGCGTATAAAAGGATGTTTTAAAAGCTGCTCGGTGGAGGGTCTCTGCATATAGTTCTTCACTAAACAACCTTCTATAAAACTAAAGAACTTTTTTGACCTGAGGGGAAAAAAAGTGTCAAGCTAAGACTCAAATAATCCATTTTTCAGTTTTTCCTCATTAGTCCAAAAACCTTCAGTTCTCTCCCCAAAATTAGCATGCTTCTGTCTAGCAGCATAAATGGCGTCTTAGATAGCTGTCTTCGAAAAAGCCACAAGAATGCTGCCAAGACAATTTGGGGACTCTTCTATTATTGCAAGTAATACCAACCTGTTTTTATATGCACCTGGCTTAGTGGGGTAGGTCTGTAGGAATTGAAGAACATTTTGGTTTTTTTTAACTGGGGGAATTCTTCACCACTGCGCAATGCAGAATTTTGCAGAAATTAATGCTATGCACACAGAATTTCCTTTCCCCCCATAAAAATGGGCTGCAGTGCTGCTAGCCACCACTAGAGGCCACTGGACTCGGCAGAGCCCAGATTACATATAGAAGACACTGCTGGGAGGATGAAAAGGGAGCTACAGGGTTCCTGGCAGCTGCAGTTCCCAGCATGCCCTGAAGGAAGGAGAGGGAGGCACACAGGAAACTCCATGCAAACCTGGGACCGAGCATCAGGCTGTTTCTCCCTCCGGATCCCTGGGCTCGGGAGGGCAGGAGGATGGTTGTCTGGGTAAGGGGGGGGGGACCCCGCAGCTGGGTTGGGGGGGGCAGGATTGTGAGTGTCTGGTCCCCCGGCTGGGCTCGGAGGCGGGGAGGGGGAAGGAGGCAGAGAAACAGGAATTGGGTTGTCATAGGGATTTCTTTAACACTCTACTCCTGGGGGAATTTTTGTGAGGGTCTGTATTGTTACTGTCATACTTATTGACAGATATTTTGAAATAAATTACCAAAATATTTGAAACTGGCGATTATGTAGTGTAGGAGTACATGAGGCACTCTTAAAGAGACACTTTCAGGATAAAAAAAAATGTTTCCCCTTACCTCTGTTTCTAACAACTTTAGAAACAGAGTGAAAATAATGCTTAAAATTGTATTTTTCATCACTTATCCTGTTTACTTTTTGCCCTTCATTCACCTTGCTAAGTAAAAACAGTATCAGTACCACTGCTGTTTTTAACCAGTTTAACTTTCTGATTCTTAAGCACTAGCAAAATGCTGCAATGTTGGGGTTATAAACACTACAGATAATGCTTACATTTAAAACAAACATTTTTTCATTCTTTTTCAAAACTCTGTGAATAGGTATGTATCATAAACTCCGTGGTTTATAAAAGTGTATTTAAAATACACACACTCACACAGATGCCACAACAGTAATTACTGTATGAGAAAGTCATTCCAAACAATGAACCAGTGCACCAAGTCCACAAAGTTAATTATGTTATTTATAGATGGGTGTAACTGGTCACATCACTTTACAAATTTCTTTTTTGACAGGACTCTAGCATTCAACCTCATAGTCATGCAATTTCCATTCACAGAGGGCATATTTCTTGTATGAAACAAACTCACACACACACTTTTCCTTCACTTAAGAAGAAAGCAGAGTAAAGCGTTACTTTTGTTAATGTTGAGGCTTTCATTGACTATTTTAAGGTTATCATGTTCAACCTACATACACCCTCATTCTAGTGAAAATTATTGCTTCATACAAATCAGTTGTGTCTAATAATGGGGAGGAAAATCCTGTATTGTTAAGGGATTATTCCCAGCTGGCAAGAAGAACAATTTCAATCGTTTGCAACAATTATAGTAAAAGCCTTCATTAATTTTAATAGTTCCTTTCAACTCAGCATCGAGAAGTCAATGGTGCTGTCCTGTTTCTTTATAACACTGTATCTTAGAAAAGATATTGCATATTAGGAATGCAGCAGAAGTCTAGGCTTTGAGCTGTGGTATAATTTGTCACCTTAATATGATACTGCTCTGTCAACAGAACAGCTCATTTTTTGTCTCATGATTCAAAAGACAAAATTTCGCTGAAAAAAATAGAGCTAAAAAATAATCAATGCACATCTCATTTTGTGCTTTGATTTAATAGTGCAGAATATAATAAAAGATTGATTTTAGCCAGCTTAAATTATTTTACAGTTCTATGGAAATGGTAACAAAAAAGTATGCCATGAAATAAAAGATAAGAAAGTGTTATGTTGTAAAGGAAACAATGAAACGGACTACAGAAAACACAGTAGCCTCTACATACCATTTCTTGGATTTTAGCCGTGGAGGAGGGTTTCTGGGTATAAGAAACAGCGCCCTCATTGGATGCATGTCACAGAGGGCTGGAAAAAAATATAATTTTGTTCAGTTGTTTTTCCACTTCTCATGATCCTGCATTTTCACTTCAGGAATATTTCATTTTCATAGCCACTTCCCCATCACCAACCCCTACACATGATGGACACAGGAACGACATTAAGCAGAATTAAAATAAAATGCAAAAGTTAAGACAACAGTTCTGCCCCTGACTCAGAGTTTAATGCGGCCAAAAATAAAGGCCTAGATTATCCCCTCAGATCCAAACATGGAGGGGACCTCTGTGCACAGATCACCACCTCCCTCATGGAAGGGAGAGTCAGCCTCCTCTGCAGCACTGTCCTCACACCGTTCTCCAAACACAAGGGCACTCTGTAGTGTCAGGGTCCATAAAGGTGACGGGGGTAGAGACAGAGCAGGTTGGGGGCCAAAATGAGGCCAGGAGCAAGGGGCCCCTGTGGCAAAGGAGGACATCCTGGTATCTTAACTTCAGCTGAACAGCACTGCCAATGAGTGAAGGAGAAAAGGAGGTGCTGATGGCTAGAGATGGTAGCGGGCAAAGGACTCTGTACAGATGGTCCTAATCTCCCATGCTTGGCAGTGGATCTCTCAACCTATCCTGCAGGGTGAACAAACCTAAAGGAATGACCAGAGAGGATACCGGTGAAGGGTTCATTATGACTCATTTCCTCCCCCAACAGACCCTGTTGTGAGTTCTTCTGTAAGAGGGGCCAATCTGAACCCAACAGTTTAGCATGAAGTAATATCAATTACCAATTCCAATCAGGTGAAATGCACACACAGGCTTACGGAGCCCAGTGACAGAGAGTTAATTAAAACAAGAGGAGGTTACTTACCTGTAACTGGAGATATATGGTCCCTATTTGTATTCCACCATGACCCAGAGATTTTGTAAATAGTCGTGTCCGTTGGTCCACCCGTGTGCTCATGGCTCACCTCGTGGTTTCATCCGAGGCGATAAAAGTTGGGGTGGACCAACCATGACTCCAGTTCTTTCTCCCCCACAAATCCAACGGATCCGCAGCAGAGGGAAAGGAGGGCAGGAAGTGGAATAGAGATAGGGACCACACATCTTGAAGAGACTCCTATTACAGGTAAGTAACCTCCTCTTCTTCTTTGAGTGATAGTCCCTATTTGTATTCCACTGAGGGTGATTAACAAGCAGTACCTACATCAGAGGAGGGTGCGAGGATGAGGATGGAATGGCTGAGTGGAGGACAGCCGTGCCAAATAAGGTGTCCATAGCAGAGTCCTGCACCCAGGCAAAATGCATAGAGAAGATCTGTACTGAACTCCACGTGGCCACCCTACATATGTCCTGAAGCAGCACATCTTAGAGGGTGGCCGTGGTCAAAGCCTGGGCTCTCATGGAAGGGGCCCTCGCTCCCTGGGGGGAGGAGGCAATCCTGACAGCTAACAGCACAATGCAATGCACCCCAAAATTAATTTAGATATTCTGTGTGGAGATTGCCTGTTCCTTAACTCTCTCAACTATAGCGATAAACAATCAAGGAGATTTCCTGATCGGTCTTGTTCTCTGCAGGTAGAAGGCCATGGGCTGATGGATGTCGAAGGAGTGAAGTTGTTATTCCTCTTCTGAGGCGTAAGGCTTCGGAAAGAAAGCAGGTAAGTGGATGGGTTGGTTGACATGAAACTTGGATATGACCTTTGACAGAAATTTGGGGTGTAGGTTCAGAGAGACTTTATCCTAATGGAAAGTGGTGAAAGGAGGGCCTGCCATCATGGCCCCAGGCTCACCTACCCTTCTCGCCGAAGAGACAGCTGCAAGGAAGGCAACTTTCATGGAAAGGAGGGACATAGAACATGAAGCAAGCAGCTCGAAGGGTTTTTTCATTAGTGCCAACAGAACGAGGTTACAGTCCCACTGGGGAGCAATAGGCTGTAGGGTGCGATGGTTCTGATGATGTCTTTCTGAAACCTAGCAGTCAATAGGTGTGTAAATACGAAGTGTCCCTCCATGGGGGGGTGGAAGGCATTAACTGCTGCTAGATATATCTTGAGGAAGAGATGCAAAGCCTTCAAGGGCAGGAAGTAATCCAAAAATAGGGGAATCGGCACCTTTTCCGGGGAAAGCCCCTTCTGTTGGGACCAGCGGGTGAAGCGGTTTCACTTGGCCTGGTAGGAACACCTAACGGACTCTTTCCTGCTGCTCAAGAGAATGTTTTGCACCTCTCATGAGCACACCCATTCTAGAGAAGATGCCCATCCAAATACCACACCCTGAGGTGAAGCATCTGCGTATCTGATCCTGTTGTGGTGCTGCTTCAGTACCTTGGAGAAAGTGGAGACGGGCTGACATATGGAGTAGGTTGGGAAACCAGAACTGTCTGGGGCAGCATGGGAAAATCAAGATGAACGTTGCTCTGACCCACTTGATCTTGTGGAGTACTTGTGGCAGGAGTGGAAGAGGGGAGATGGCGTAGTTAATCTCGTCCGACCAGCAGAGTATGAGCGCATCACCTTGAGGGAAGGGACCACTACTCCCCCTGAGCAGTAAGTGCTGCATTTGTTGTTGACGGCAGAGTTGAACAGGTCCCTGGTCAGAATCCCCCATTGGTCAAAGATATTGCATACTACGGTGTCGTTGAGTTCCCACTCATGATCAATCATAAATCGTCTGCCGAGAGAGAGTCTGCAATCACATTCTGAGTCCCCGGGAGGTAGGCTGCAGATAAGAGGATCTGGTGGGTGATGCACCAATTCCAGAGGATGACCACCTCCGTACAGAGAGCAGTTGATTTTGAGCCCCCTTGTTTGTTATATGGTAAAAAGTGGTGGTGGTGTCCGACATGATAAGAATACGATAGGGATGGATGGATGGGAGAAATTCTTGGCATGCCTTCCTTACAGCCCGGAGTTCCAGAATGTTGATGTGCATCCTGAATTCCCAAGGGGGTCCATGTTCCCTGTGTCATGTGATCTCCTGTGTGCGCTCCCCATCCTACGAGGGATGCGTCGGTGATGATCGCCCTGTCCAGGGAAGATGGGAGAAAGGGGACCCCCACACAAACCTGTTGCGGGTCCATCCAACACTGGAAGGAATAGAGTACCACATTCTTCCTTACCTCCCAGCTAGACCCCGGTACACGGTCCATAGCAGTGGTACCACCAGTGCTGACTTCAGACTCCGTAGCTGGAGGGGCACTCCTGGCAGCCCCAGGCCAATGTACAGTGGAGGCTACCCAGCCAGGGTCAGAATGAGGTCTCATGGCGACTTCTATGAGGGGCTTCCAGAGTCAGAGAGCCCGACCTTTTCGGGTACAGCTGGGGAAGTACTGGCAGATACTGCATCTGGATGCAATGTGGGCTTCTCCCAAGCAGTAGAGGCAGCGGCCAGGAGGCACAGATTTTAAAGCCTGAGGTTTTCAGCATAGTCCAGTACCCCCACGTGGGTAAGGGTGGGAGGATCCACGCAGAACAAAACTCCCCAGAAAGAACCACAGTTCTACTCCTAAAACTAGCAAACTACTAAAAACAACCATAAAAACAAATAGAAACAGTAAACTACTCTAAAAACTAACTATGTTCAACTGTATATTTTTAAGGTGCGTCACATGCAAGAGGACACTAATAATTCCAACCCGGACCATGCAGCAGTAAGAAGAAACTGGAGATGTGATCGGTCTGCCTCTCCCTTTGTCACCTCAGACAAAACCATGAGGCAAGCCAAGGGCACATACATGGACCAACAGACGCTACTACTTCCAAAATCTCCAGCTCCGGACACATAATGCACACGTGAAAACCCTCAGTGGAATACAAGAGGGACTAGCACTGGATGAAGAGCAAAAAATATGCACATGATCTGAACCAAAAAATGGTTTAAGAAACCTAAAGAACTATGGTTACATGCATACTAATAGCCAAATAGTAGTTCTAATGCTGTTAGCTCTGTGCTAGTTGATTTGTCCTGGGAGAAGCCTCTGTAGATTTGGACCCATGCAAATGTGCAGTTATGAGGGGGGGAAATCAGCTCTCTTAAAACATGAATGTGAATAAGAACAGTGAGCCAATTTGCAGTTTTACAAGTAAAATAGTTACTTTATGCTTTGTTAATCTTCACAGAGGACTTGTGGGAGAAAAAAGCACCATGGAAAAGTTAGGCATTTTTAGTTTTTAATTTTACCCCTCAAAAATCATCACAGACATGACAGCTGAATATATTCAAATAGTCTGCTTCGTAGACAGTATTAAAGCTAGGTTTATAATTTAAACCACTGTCTTCCAAGCGAAAACAATTCATAAGAGGAGATTTAAAAAGATGAGTCTCAGAGTTCAAGAGAATGTTATCATTGCACAGACTCATGGAAATCAGATATGGAAAGGACCTACTAAGCCATGTAGTCTATCTCCCTGACAGAGCAGGATTTTTCAAGCCAGGACACTTTTAGCATTTTCTTCTCCCAGTCTGGTTTTAAATATCCCAAGCAATAGGGCTTCCACCACTTCCCTGTGGACACAATTCCAAAGCCTAATATATCTCATGGTCAGGAAGTTTACAGACCCACTGGCTTTCAAATAGTCCTGTCATTGCTATTACACTACTACAATTACAATCACTGCACAGTAATGCTTTTACACTGTAGTATCTTTATCAACAGAGTTGCCATTTATAGGATTTTATATTTATGGTGCAGGAAAAACCAAGGAGTATAGATACACCATCAGTGCATTTTCAGAAACCTCAAAACTGGGTTTGGATTACAAACAGCAACCCATAAGTATATGTTTCTGTCTTAATGAGCCCCTTAGGAAAAAGCACACATATCACTTACGGGGAGCTCCTTCTGCCATCTCAAT
This sequence comes from Chelydra serpentina, assembly GCA_037349315.1. Taxonomy (NCBI): domain Eukaryota; kingdom Metazoa; phylum Chordata; order Testudines; family Chelydridae; genus Chelydra; species Chelydra serpentina. Next base: position 113,750,451 of record JBAIAC010000004.1, read on the forward strand.
GGCCGTAATGCCACATGACCAAAGGTCACTCTGCAAAGAAAGAGACCATATGTTAGTAGCTACACTTTCTCATTGTTATACTAAGTAATGGCATCTACTAATGCACTGCAGGTAAGAAACTAAAATCAGCTACCAAGGTTATTTAAATAACAGATTTTTAAATGGCTTTTCTTCTTCTAACCCCAATATAAAATGCTAAATATGATCCCATACAGCATTTATGTTATATATATATATACACACACACAATTATGCACACACAATTTCTTAATAGTATACAAACACTTTCATATTAGGACATTTCAAGATGTAATTAGGTCATAATTGCCCAAACGTTAGGTTCTGTAAAAAAATAATTATATTTCCCATGGATATAGTTATTGTAAGAGGTGAACATTCCCCGGCAGTATTTGCAATCCAAACATTGAAGCCCTCTTGTAGCATATGAGACTCTGAAAATGAATAGACTAGAAGCAAAAGTGAAACCAACAAGTCAGTTTTCAGATGTGTTAATTATCAGAAATACAAAATCTTAAATACAATAGTTCTAAAAATTTGATATTAAAAATTCTTTTCTGCTGTGGATAATCTAACAGTATTTTTTATGTAGGGAGTTTTTTTTTAAATTGAGCCCATCATTGCTTAGGAGCAGTTCAGCCAACCTCTACCTTACGTAGCAGCATGAATTTCTAATGCCAGGAGATACAGGCAACCAGCCATGCGCCCAAGAGAAAAGTAAGAAGTTACTGTTCCTTGGAACACTGGTGGCCAGACTGAGCGCCTCATCCCAGCAGTCTGGTATTATTTGTGGCATTACACAAGAGGGATCCTGGAATGGGACTCTTTCAGGATATTAGCACTGGATAGCCACTAGGACCGGAGGATAACTGCATTCCAGGCTGAATCAGAACTATGGCTTAGAGATCTTCCACCATAGGAATACCAAAAATAAGTAACTGCTGAAGAGTCCTGGCATGGAACTGAGCTCAAGGGGTTATAGTAGGTCCTGACAGGAGACCATATCATTCCCATTAGGGATGTGCGGAAGAGAACTACTGTTGAGGAAAATGGTGCTCAGAGCTTCCAGGTTGATAATCCTTTTAGAATATGGGAAGACATACTGGAATGGGTGAACAAACTCTTCTCTGTGCTCACCATTAGCTCCAAGCAATGGAAAACTGCATTATCAGGCCCCAGAAGCTTCCCAACCAGGCACCAGTTTCTTCTGGTTCAATCCAACAGTTGCAATGATTACATTAAGCTTGTAAAGTACAAATTTTCGAAGAAAAAGAATATGTAGTAGGAGGATATTGTGATGTCTCTATGTAAGGTACCTCCACTTCACAACAGGAGCAATAAGGGAGTGTTTTAAGAGACATGAGCATAAATCACAGGCTTTGTATGCCTCATGGAATTCCTTTACATTTGAACCGCTTTAATTATTAAACATGTAAATTAGCTTGGGGGTTTTCTCCCCCTCAGAATAATTTCTATCTATTGAGGTCTTGTTGTCTTACTTTAACCTTCACCCTTATGTCTTATCAACTCACCCCTGAAAGGGATTACATTTTTTCACAGATCTCGATCAGGACAAGGAATATGTAAAGTTATTAGTCAAGACAAATTGGCTCAATCCTAGCTAGATGTTCAGGTGTGCATATCATCATCCATGGGCATTCATATATCGAACATGAGTATCAACCCCAATGCACTAGCTCCAATGCTCTTGATGTAACTATAATCACAGACTTTCACATTTCCTAGCTACCTCTCCTAGTTTTAATGCTTGAAGAGATGCATTAGTCTGAAAAAATATGAAATGTGTTTTTAATCTTTAATTCCCTCTCTTGTGGCTCCCTGAAACAAGCTATAAGGTACTTGGGAGATTTCCAGAAAACTTCTATAAAGGAATTTAGCTTTAGAAGATGTAGCAAAAACAAAAAGAACTGTTGGTGCAAATACTAACAAGCCAATTTTACTTTTAGGGAGGTTAGATTTGATGCTTGCAGCTCAGTGTAGGACCAGTCGTGCCCAGTTAATTTTTGGAGAAATATATTGTTTGATGGATAAATCTTCTATGCGATTGTGACAGAGTGCTGAGAACAAGCAGCTGAACCAGCACTCTGGTCACTGTAAATCCAATTAGTTTCCCCCACTCCTGGAGGGAAAGAATGACTTGATTGAGGGAAAGAATGACTAGTTATTAGATCAGCCTCAGCTGGGGGAGAACTAATGAGATAATTAGCCCATTAACTGTAAGTGTAGAAAAGGAGCACAGAAAGGAAACGCAAGAGAGGGAGAGAGACAGGCCAGCAAGGCTAACGTAAAGGGAGATCTCTGTGTGGAGAGAGCTCTCTTCTCTCTGGCAAAAGGGGATGATGATTGTATGTCACTGTAAACAGAATTGCTGCACAGTACTATAAAGGGGTGGTGGCTGATATAACAAAAATAAACTACATGATGTGGGTTACAAACCAGAGGAGGTAAAGCCATTTGTGCAGAAAGACAAAAGTGGAGAGCTGTGCCCAGCCACAGTGATTAACATTCAGATGATCTCTCAAACCAGGACAGCACATGCTTTAACCAGCTCTTTCTGTATTACAATGTAACTTAACCCTTCTATTCTGGCAAAAAGATGCATTTCAGATGAGAGCTCTATTTAAGGCAAACGTTAAAATGTGTTGTTCTGACATTACCACAATAAGCAGGATATATTAAACCAATTAAAATGCTAAGATATTCATAGAAATCTAAAACAAGAAAATTTCTTGTTAGACTCTTTCTGCACCACTTTGTACAGTGCCTAGCACGAGGGGATCCCTGTTCCTGACAGAGACTCTTAGGAGCTACTGCAGTACAAGTAACAAATACAGAGTTATTAATTATGATAGTCTAGTAACAATCTGTTCTTTGTACTCACGTTATATAGATTTGCCTTTACAAGAAATCACTCTCACAACCATACACAGAGACAATGTAAGAGACAAATATAAGAACTGCCTTCAGTCATGGTTATTAGACACTAGATATCACTATTTTATTACTGTGTGAACAGGACTTTCTTACTCTGTAATCATAAGTAGCATCTGGATTTTCATCACAGGCAATAACTTCTGGAGCCATCCAGTATGGGGTTCCAATAAATGTGTTTCTCCTGCCAACCGTCCTGTCCAGCTGGGCACTAACACCAAAATCCACTGTGGGTGGAAAAAAGATTAAAATAAAATAAGGGGGGGGGGGGGAGGCGGAGAAACATGCTGCGATTACTTCTGTAAGATAATTTGAAAATAAACCCATGTGGAGGATCCATGTGGGAAAGCCATGTTCAGGAGAAATCATTAAAGTTAATACTCAGACTTGCCAGGGTCCTCAGGCATCAGACCACGAAAGTCAGGAGAAAGAGTAACTAGCTCTTCAAGACCTCTCACTGGGCTGCCAGCACAGTCTTCCCATTATCTGCAGAGCTACCCTTCCCATAGCAGAGAAAACAGACGCAAACATATTGTCTTGGGGGCAGAGGGAGACTTGCTATCTCCACTAAACATGAGACAGGGTGTCTTGGCTTATCCAGAGCAACCCTGCTTTCCACAGATGCTCTCATGGTGTGGCAGCATTTGGTCCTCCACACTCTCTGCCCAAAATTCAGGAGAGAAAATCAAGTACTGCTCACAGGGACTGCTTCCTGTCCTAACACATGTGAATGAGGCACAGTGGGAAGCAAATGTGGAGCGCAGTTCAAAAGGTACTAATTCAGGGCTCATCTACACACAGCTTTTGCAGTTACTGATTAATAAAATTGGTAGAAAAACAATTTCATTGAAGTGATGCAACTGCCCTTGCATGGACATGGTTATACTGGTACTTGTTTTGGTAGATGTAAATGTAATGCACCGAACTATATAGATACAAACCCCTACATATGATGTGACTGAATCTGTATTAGGTGTTGCACTCATTTAACTAAATCTGTTTTTCTACCAATTTAGTTAAATCAGGGCAAAACCTGTGTAAACAAGCCCTATTGAACCAACAGTACAGGAGCTGCTATGTCCTGCTTAGATGACCAAGGAATGGGTAGCTCCAAGGAACACTTCCATCCCAGCAGACAAGGCATCTTTCAGAGTTCCATCTAAAAAGAAGGTACAACGCATGACATAAGGAGTGTGGGCTGGGCGGGAGGTCCTGAACTTGGGTCTATATTTCAGCAAATGAAAGATGGCAACATTAAAATGTGTAGTAACTGAAAGAGGCAAAATAAATCTGCATGGAAGCGTCCCACCCACTTGGCGCCTGGAGGACGAGTATCAAAACAAACATGTAGTTAAACCTCAATATATGTAAACCACTAACTACACAGTACATGTCTGAGAAATTAATTTGTAATTGGTTGGGGATAGGGATAAAAAAAACAGATCTCATGTGACCTCCTCTGTCTAGAACAGAAGTGGCTAGGAATGTTCCAAATGGGCATTCCAGGACTGGACCCATGTTAGACTTTCTGCTACAGACCAATTGCGAATGCTGTTACACATTACGTAGCTGTTTGGGCCTGGAGCCTGAGCAGGCAACACTTCAACTGAATGCAGATATAAAGAAAGACACCCACCATGTCCTAATTTTGTGCCATTGGCTTCTAAGGCCAAATTCAAGGGAAGCAGAACCAATTCTGGCTCTAAGCTGACTTGCAGAGTCGTACAAAGAATAAGTGAAGGATATGGAGTGATCTACCCACTGATTTTGGTATGAGAGCCAACAATCTCCAGCAACAATCATAAGAATCCCTGCATTCCTTGAGAGAGGGGGAGGGAATAAGGCCGGTGTCCTGACTCAGACTGCAGCAATGACACAGGATATATTACTGTACTAAAGAGCATGCCGAAGTGAACATGATTGCCTACTTACCAAGCTTCACCTCTGCATTTTCTGTTAACAATACATTCTGCCCTTTGATGTCCCGGTGAATCACATGGTGGGCATGAAGATGTGCCAATCCCTTTATTTAAAAAAGGAAGATGTCTACGTTTAGGCTCTTAGCTTAGCAGCAACAGTCTCATAAAAAGTCTGAGCTGATGCGGATGACATAATTAGTTACCCTTGGAGATGTTTTAAAAAGAGCACACACCATTCTCCAGTGGCTCTTGGGGTCCTGTCCTGAATGCATGAAACATGATCTACAGTAGACTTCTAGCAGTGTGCCACCCGCCTACATTTTCATAAGCTAGCAAGGAGAAAGGTCTCAGGTTGTGCACGTATCGTACACAAATAAAGTCCAACATCTGTGCTTTACAAACGTGTTTTAGCTGTAGCTTTCAAGACATTTTAGATTACATGAAGTTTCACTGCAATGAAATTGGAGTTCATTCACACAATGGGTCACCCTTAGAAGAACGGGAATTTAGTGTGGGAAATGAACCAACCCACCTATATTTTAATGTGAGAGATCTCACAAGAAGGAAAGGGGGTACACAATTTATGTTTGGGGGTAAAAGGATACTGGTAACAGACAACAGCACACTTGCAAAGTTACAGGTTCTGTTGTTTAGCCTCCATAAATTTCATCTCTGATCATTCTCCTTCAAAACAGACCACATTAAAAAAAGAGCATTATACTTTCCGAAGGAAACAAAACCTACTGGCAGATGGTGCTTTTTGTGGATACAGCACCTGGATGCATGCCCCAAAGCATCACACTGCACAAGTCCTGTGGAGGGGAGGAGGAGCAAGACGTACGTGGTATTTTACTGTCTACTGCAATTTGTGGAGCAACAGACAAACGTCTCAGTAACTGACTTGATTTTGGTTTCTTTCCAGCAGTCAGTTTGGAAAATTATACTCTCTAGTGGCATCATCTTGCTTGCTCATGCTGCCCTCACATATTTTTACTTTTTTTTTTGTTTATAAAACGTTACAGTTACAGAAGGTTAAAAGAGCAGTAAGTTGCTGTAAAACAGTATTTTCTAGCACATGTTCTTCATTAAAAACTCATTTACCAGTTTGGCTATTCTTTTTTTAAACTGTTAGTAAGTATGATAAACAATACAGTTTGGAACTCCTCCTTGCAGAGGTTACAAGCTAATGCTACGGACGTTTAATGTCCTTGACATGATCTGCTGGGCGTTAACTCTAAGGTTAGATTTGTGTCCTGTGAAAATTAAGGCTTCTGGTTGCCCTGGCTTGGCACAACAATTTGCAAAGCCTCATGCCACACTGCACCAGCCAGGAAGATAGTCATGTGTTCTCACCTCTTTATATCTAATCATATGAAAAAGTACATGTGTGTTTGGGATGGAATAGGAGGACAGAGATTGGTCAAAGACTAGTTACTTCTTGCAATTCAAATTTTGAACAGTTGCCCCACCTGGCATACAAAAATGCATTTTGTATACTCTCTCCTAGGTTTTCACTTACACAAATCTTTAGCCCACTAGCTCATCTAACTTTCATTCTCTTTATTATACACTGAGTGTGGCTTCACATCCTTACCTGATGGGAACCTAGAATGTGCATAACATTGTATGTTACAAGAACAAATGGATATAAACTGGCCATCAGGAAGTTTAGACTTGAAATTAGACGAAGGTTTCTAACCATCAGAGGAGTGAAGTTCTGGAACAGCCTTCCAAGGGAAGCAGTGGGGGCAAAAGACCTATCTGGCTTCAAGATTAAGCTAGATATGTTTATGGAGGGGATGGTTTGATGGGATAACATGATCTTAGTCAAAGGTCAATTAATTGCCATCAGTGGTAAATAGTACCAATGGTCAATGATGGGATGTTAGAAGTTACTGCAGAGAACTTTTTCCTGGGTGTCTGGCTGGTGAGTCTTGCCCACATGCTCGGGGTTCAGCTGATCGCCCTATTTGGGGTCGGGAAGGAAATTTCCTCCAGGGTAGATTGGCAGAGGCCCTGGAGATTATTTGCCTTCCTCTGCAGCATGGGGCATGGGTCACTTACCAGAGGATTCTCTGCATCTTGAAGTCTTTAAACCATGATTTGAGGACTTCAATAGCGGAGACATAGGTAAGAGGATTATTCCAGGAGTGGGTGGGTGAGATTCTGTGGCCTGCAGTGTGCAGGAGGTCAGACTAGATGATCATAATGGTCCCTTCTGACCTTAAAGTCTATGAGTCTATGAGTCTATGTTGCACTTCAGAAAATATTTATGTACAGTCTCATAAGTGTTGCAGATCAAATGTAACTTTAACATTGGTCAAGCTAAATGTTACAATACTGAAGTCAGTTATCCATGTGACTAAAATACAGCTGCCATCGGGTATTCATGTCACCCACATTCCTATTTGCTAGTAAACAAGAATAAAAAAATGCCCAACAGCAGCACTTTGCACCATCGCTCAGAGTTAGGGCAGGAAGCCAAGATTCTTCTCTTGCTCCCTCATATCCCCGAAAATCTCTCTGCTAGAAGTGTACAAATGCACAATGGACAAATATGGATTCCAGAAGCACTGATTTACATAAGGACCACTTATGCTTTTCTTTAACATAATTCCCTTAACTACAGGGATTATTACTGGAACAATTCTATTCACATACTGTACTAAGGGTAAGGTTGCGAGGCTTTTAGTTTTTTTAATTAACTATGCAAAGCTGGACCAGTTTTACTCAGTGTAGCAATCAAATGCCAAATCAAGAGACACTATTCACTTGTACCAGCTGGAAATTAGCCTTGAAAAGTAACGAACCAAAAACCTCCATTTTTCAAACTACTGTAGATGGCAGCCATCTTTCTAAAAAGTACGATTACTGAGTACTGTACTCCAGTAATAGAGGTGCCTAATTTAACACACCAGTTTGCATTCTGCCTTACGTGTGATTTCGGAACAGATTCAGGTGTAAACATCAACAGTAGGATTTTCAAAGGCATGCAGTATTGGCCTCACTCAACTCCCACTGGCTTGAAGAGGAACGGAGGTAAGGCCAGTACAGAGCACTTCTGACAGTCTCAGTCTAAATCTCATTTTTTATGATGTCATTGTTGGTATTGAGGGGTTATATCAGTCAGTGTGCTACAGCAATATAGAAAATGGTTCTCAAACTCTAAACTGGTTTCCCATGACACAGTTATCCTCTTTTCAGCAAGATTGCCATTATAGTACACAGCAGCTATTTGAGGCTTTTATTCCTAGAAGCGCAACCTAGACATCATTCCAGCGTTCCTGTGTTAGTACAGAAATAGGCCTGTATTTTTTCCAGACACAATAGACTATCTTCCTCACCCTGAGAATCTCTCTGGAGATGTACGCTATCCAGTCTTCTTTTAGAGTGTTCCCTTTTGTGTTCTTCACAAGGTCTGTGATAGAGCCCGCTCCACAAAATTCCATAACAAGCTGTAAAAGAAACATAAGGACAAAGCCAGTATTAAGCAAAAACCTCACACCAGTGTACAGCAGCAAAAGAGCTAAGGGTATGGGTGCAGTGATGTTCGGTACGATGCTCATGTCACACAAAGACAACGGTCAAGTTTAATGTCTCCACATGGAGAGTGGATCCAAACCAAATGTCTCTATTATGACATACAGTACCCCCTTGCTATAACGAACCCCTGGGGATCCAAGTCATTTTTTCAGTATAGCCTGGGGTTGGTTATAGTGATAGGGGGGAAAACAGTTCCTCCAGCATGGGGCTGCGGTGGGGAGAGAGCGCTCCTTCAGCCCGAGGGAAGAGTGCACTGTCAGCCCCCCACCGTAACCCCGGGCGGGAGGAGCTCTCAGCCCAGCCACCACAGTGGGCAGGGCTGGAGGTGGAATCCAGGGACCACGTTTGCTACAGCCCAATGTTCGCTATTGCAAAGGGCGTTATAACGAGTGTCTACTATATATATCAAACATGTCTCATATTAGTTAGCTCATCTTCAATGGCGGATTTATTCACTGTAATTTGATGCTGGGCATCTGGATTTTCTCAATTAACAGCATTGCTCAACAAGCCTAGTGCTAAAGAGTTAAACTGATCACACCATCACCTCCGTCTCTCTCTGCAGTTTCCATGTATTTACAAGGGTCAGGAACAGCTATTGGTTTTGCATGCACAGCTTCCTGAGGGGCTGGATACTGTTACCCAAAGCAAACTCAAATGAAAACATTTAACATGAAAATATTTTCTACTAGTCCAGGCACTAAAAACCAACTTCCTTCTCTGCATAGCACCCTTAGAGATTTCCAATATTTGATTTAGAAACGAACAGATTTAAGGGATGCTGATTCTAAAACACGTGCATGCCTGTCTTACATCTCTCTCACTACTGAAAGCTAGTTTCATTCCTAGACACTAGATGTTTTAACTAAACATAATTGTACACACATTAAAAGTATCTTACAAGACTCAATTTACTGTATGCTGTACAATTGTTAACTGTATTTTAAATACTTATCAGTTATCAGGGCACAGAATGAAAATGTTACCGCTAAGGGGAGAATAATGCAATGCAGATGGTGCTGATAATGCAGATGGTGATGCTGTGGACATCCCACAAACATTAAAGAAAAGAGAAATCATAAGTGCTGCTTTATTTGCAAGGCAACATTCTCTTGCTGCTCAGTATCTCTGCTTCATTAGCAGGAAATGTGTTACTATCCAGCTGGGAAAGGAAAAAGTTACTTATCACAGAATCATAGAAATGTAGGGCTTGAAAGGACCTTTAGAAGTCATCAAGACCAGCCTCCTGCACTGAGGTAGAACCATGTTTACATAGACCATCCCTAACACACATTTTTAAAAACCTCCAACGATGGGGATTCCACAACATCCCTTTGAAGCTTATTCCAGACCTCAACTACCCTCAGAGTTAGAAAGTTTTTCTTAACACCTAACCTAAATCTCTCTTGCTCCAGATTAAGCCCATTACTTCTTGTCCTACCTTCAGTGCACATGGAAAACAACTGATCACAGTCCTCTTTCAGTAGCCCCTAGTATATTTGAAGATTATCATCATGGCCCCCATCAGTCTTCTTTTCTCAAGACTAAACATACCCAGTTTTTTTAACCTTTCCTCATAGGTCAAGTTTTCTAAACCTTTGGTCATTTTTGGTTGATCTCCTCTGGCCTCTCTTCAATTTATCCACATCTTTCCCAGAGCATGGTGCTGAGAATTGGACACTACTACTGCTGAGGCCTCACTAGCACTGAATACAGCGGGACAATTACCTCCCATATTCTACATACAACACTTCTATGAAAACACCCCCAAAATTATTTTAGTCTTTTTTGCAACTGCTTCATATTGTTGACTCATATTCAATTGGTGATCCACTATGAACCCCAGAGCCTTTTCAGCAGTCCTACCACCTAGCCAGTTATTCTCCATGTTGTAATTATGCATTTGATTTTTCCTTCCTCAGTGAAGTACTTTGCACTTGTCTTTACTGAATTTCAGATCAAGTCTCCAATTTGTCAAAGTTGTTTTGAATTCTAATCCTGTCCTCGAAAGTGCTTGCAACACCTCCCAGCTTGGTGTCATCTGCAAATTTTATACGCACGCTCTCCCCTCCATCTTCTAAGTCACTAATGAAAACACTGAATAGTACCAGACCCTGGACTGACCCGTGGGCTCAATTAGATATGTCCTCCCAGTTTGACAGCAAACCACTGATAACTAAGGCTGCGAGCCGGTCACGGAGGTCGTGGTAGTCACGGATTCAGTGACTTTCTGTGACCTCAGTGACATTCCGCAGCTGCAGTGGCGAGTGTGGTTGATACACGGCCACTCCAGCAACAGGCCCCAGGGCCAGCTGCTCAGGCAGCTCTGGGGCCAGCCACACCGACACAGCCACCGGTCGACGGCCCTGGGCAGCTGGCCCCGGAGGCCCCCTAGCAGTGGCCGGTGTGGCTGGCTCCGGGGACCACCTCAACAGCAGGGCCCCGGGAGCAGCCTTATTGATAACTACTCCGAATACGGTCTTTCAAACAGTTGTGCACCAACCTTATAGTAATTCCATCTAGACCAGGGATTCTCAAACTTCATTGCACTGTGACCCCCTTCTGACAACAAAAATTACAACACGACCCCAGGAGTGGGGACTGAAGCCTGAGTCCGCCTGATTCTCACTGCCCTGGGTGCGGGAGCCGGAGCCCCACTGCCCTGGGAGGGGAAGGGGTCAAAGCTGAAGCCCCAGCCAGGAGGCCCGTAACCTGAGCCCCGCCACCCAGGGCTGAATCCCTCAGGCTTCAGCTTTGGCCCTGAGCCCCAGCAAGTCTGAACCAGCCCTGGCAACCCTCGTTAAAATGGGGTCGCGACCCATTTTGGGGTCCCGACTCACAGTTCGAGAACCACTGATCTAAACGGCATCTCCCTACTTTGCTTATGAGAATATCATGTGGGACTGTGTCAAGGGCCTTACAAAAACCAATATATATCACCGCAAACACTCCTCCCACCCCCCAATCAAGTAAAGGTGGTTTGTCATGATTTGTTTTCGACAGATCCATGCTGGCTATTCCTTAAAACCCCATTATCCTCTAAGTGTTCACCAACTGATTGTTTAATAATTTGTTCCAGTATCTTCTGAGGTATTAAAGTTAGGCTGACTGGTCTATAATTCTCTGGGTCTTCTTTGTTCCTCTTTTTAAAGATAGATACTATGTTTGCCCTTCCGCATTCCTTTGAGACCCCACTCGTCCTCCGTGAGTTCTCAAAGATAACGGTCCCGAGATTGCTTCAGCTAAAGTATCTAAAGTACCCTTGGATAAATTTCATCAGGCCCTGTTGACATGAATACATCTAACTTATCTAAATATTGTTTAACCTGTTATTTCCCTATTTTAGCTTGCGTTCCTTCCCCCTTGTTGTTAATACTGTGTTGAGTATCTAGCCATCATCAACCTTTTTAGTGAGGACTGAAGCAAAACAGGCTTCTTGATATGATCAGTTATTAGCTCTCCTCCTCTGCTATGTATAGGACTGTTAACCTATGCCCTGTTCTGCCTTTGTAACACTACAGGGGTATAGTGTTGATAAGTTTGAAATGTTATTAACTTGAAACATGCTGGGGAAAAGTAGAAAACACAAATATGAGAGATATTAGGCATTTATGGGGTGTACGGCCTAGTGTGATGTGCTTGATTTTCAGTTATCCAAAGCAGGCCTCAGGACTTAACCACAGATCATAAGTTGTGCCTTCTCATTCTGCATACAAACAAGTTGATAGCAGAAAAACAGGTACGCTGCATGCATACATGCAAAGTTACCTTGAAATAGTTGGGGGCTTTTGCAATATTTTGTAATATAGTAACTAGACATCTAGACTGCTCTGATATATATGATTTAGGAAGAAACTGATTGACACAAATTACTGAGGTCAGTGATCAGAATTATAATTATGGTTATCTGGAATACCACATAAATAATGGGCAGAAATAAAGGTTATTATGATCACAGAAAGGGTCAAATATGGGCATGTATCTGAAAGGTCACAAAGGATGGGTATAAAAGATCCGACTTTGTTCCCTACATTTTGGATGCATCGCGTTCCTGAAACAGTAGCAACTGGTTCATGACCTGCTTTCTTTTGATGTACTCCACTGACTGAATTCTTCCAGCTTTGTTTTACATAATGTTTAAGGATATGTGAGTATGCTATCATTCCTAAAACCTGTTTCTCTGTATGTGTTATGCTGTTTGGTTATATTAATGAGCTGACTTATTTGGATGTTAAGTAAAGTTTATGTTTACATTTATCATTTCTGTTGTCTGTCACGTCAATCCAGGAACGAACAACAAACTTCTGTGTAGCCGCCTGAAAGGGAAGAACCTGTGCTAAAGAATTAACAATCCTAGTATACACACTAGCAATAATTGATCAAGCTACAGGACCTACACTTTGCCTCGTCTTTTCCTTGCTCCTAATGTATTTAAAAGAACCTTTTAGGTACCTTGCTAGGTGTAACTCATTTTCTTCTTCTTTGTTGTTTCTTCTTTTTTTTCTTCTTCAAGCCCTTCTAATTTTCTCCCTACATGCTTGTTATGTCCTTTTGTACTCCTCCTTAGCAATCTGTCCATTTTTTTAATAGAATTCCTTTTTGACTTTCAGGTCATTAAAGAGCTGCTCATGGAGCCATATTGGCCTTACTATTCTTCCCATTTTTCCTTTGTAACTGGATAGTTTGCAGTTGTGCTTTTAATATTGTCTCCTTGACAAACTCGCAGTTATCCTGAACTTCTTTATCCCTTAGATTTTCTTCCTATGGGTCTTTAACAAATTCAGAGAACTGATAGGTAAAGTCTGCTTTTTTGAAGTCCACTGTCCTTATTCTGCTGCTTTGAGTCCTTCCTTTCCTTAGAATCATGAAATCTACTATTCCACAATCGCTTTCACCCAAATTGCCTTCCATCTTCATATTCATTACCAATTCCTCCCTGTTGAGCAGTATCGAGTCAAAAACGGCTGTCCCCCAGTTACTTCCTCCACTATCTGAAACAAAAGGTTGTCCCCAATACATTTCAAGAACCTACTGGAAACTCTGTGTTTTGCCATATTACTTTTCCAACAGTTGTCTGGATAGTTTAAGTTCCCCATTACTACCAGGTCTTATGTTTTAAATATTTCTGTTATTTGTTCTAAGAATGCCTCATTCACCTCCTCTTCCTGATTTGGTGGTCTAAGTAGACCCCCTACTATGACGCCACCTCTATTTTTTTTTACCCCTTTATCTTTACCAAGATACTTTCAACTGGTCTACTTCTCACCTCCTTTTGGACCTCAGCACAAGTGTATATATTCTTCAGGTACAATGCAACACTTCCCCTTTTTATCCTGCCTGTCCTTGCTGAACAAGCTATACCCCTCTATACCAATTATCCAGTCATGAGACTTATCCCATCAAGTCTCTGTGACACCAAAGTAGTCATAATTTAGCTTATGTTCTAAAACTTTCAGGTCTTCCTGTATATTCTGCATACTCCTTGTGTAGAGACCTCTAAGATTTTCATGGTGAATTAAACATTACATAGTGAATTAAATATTAATAGCACATTTTAGCTTGATTTTCTTGTTAAGGCTGCACAATCAGCCTGTGTGATTTAGAATAAAACAACCTTCATAAAACACCACATTTCATTAATGTTGTTTTCCCAATATGATCTTTCTGTTGTCCTCATGTCTATGAGCATGCTTGGGAAACATCAGCTTACCCACAATTGGTCATCATGTCCTGGGGGACTTTTCTTAATGAAAGCACCATAATAAGTTGCAATGTTTCTATGATGTGAATATTTCTTTAGCATATTTATCTCCAGTTTGATTTCTTCTTCTTCATCCTTTGGGGAAAAAAACAAAAAGCACATATTTTTATATGACAAATACATTATTTATCTCCTCTCACATGCATGGATAGATATAAGGGAAAGTTCAATTTACATCAGCAGCATGATCAGTAAACACAATCTGGCTTCATGCCACATAACTTCAGTGCTTATTGGGAAAACTATCTGAAACAAACATTTATTATCCAGAACTTCAGTAATGCTGAAAGGAAATAAATGACCAAAAAGATATACACATAACTGATTTCAATTCCATGAAAGATTCCTATAAGTAGTGTTTTGAAACAAGAGTGTTTTGGAACGATCAGAAGGGTTCACTTATCAAAAATAATAGTAAGTAGAACAGTATGTCTCTTCAAAGTTATTATAAGCATAGAATTTATTAAAAGAAGAAAAACTTGCTGACAAGCCTTCCAACATGACCCACTGAAGGCAACTCAAAACTAGAATGGATAAAAAGACCCACCCTGAATTGGAAGGGGGGGGGAGGGATTTTTCCCTTCTTGAAACATTTTTAAAGGTGAAAAAAAAAATTGACCAGTTATAATAAAATGCCACAATCACTGAGCTGAATAGGTTTTCACAGTTGAAGTGTGCTTTCAGGAGTGGGTGGATGGGAGCCCATCTTTTGCAAAGAGCAGCCGACAGAGTGGGTATGCATCAGGAAGACAACTTGGGAACTGAGGAAGTTGTCTCACTTATGTGAATGAGTCATTTGCACTGTTCATTAGAGTTCTCTCCTGCTCCATATGGCCGTAGAGGAAGAGCAAGTGCATCAGGAAGAGCATGGCTGGGAGTCCAGCATGTAAACAGGATACTGTACACAAAGACAGAGGAAGGGGTTTCACTCCCTTGGTCAAGCATTCCTGCACAGGCGAAGAAAGGCATCTGGTTTTCTCCAGACCCAAACTAAGGAGAAGAAGAGGTTTTCGGCAACAGATAACAGTACACTCAGCAAATCATTGATTTTTTGGTTCAGTGGCTGAACCAAAAAAAAAAAACCCCCAAGGTTGTTTTGTTTGAAATCAAAACTAAGTGTTTTTCATTTTTTTGCAAAGCAAAAACACTAAAAACATTTGGTTGGGGTGAATGAATATTTTGAATATTGTTTCAAAGCGACATTTTAAAAAATCTGATTTGAAACCAAGTGTCAAATGGGCTCATTTTGACATTTCCAAAATTTGTTTTCAAGGTTTTTCTTGCACAAAACATGTTCAAACTGAATTCAACCCAAATTTACAAATAGTTTGGTACTCCAAAAATGCATTTCCAGACAAAATGCCACACAAATGTAAACCAGGTCTACATATAATGCCTTCAAGGCAGCTAAAACCTGGGGGCCAGAAAGGGTTTAAAGTACAGGTAGGGCATGTGATGTGGAAGGAGTAGGGCTGTTCGGGGGTGAGAAGCAGAACACATGCAGGGGTGAAAGTAACTTAAAAGACTTGCCGGTACACAGGGTGGCCAGGCTCCTGGGGGCGGGGGAGGTCAACCGGAAGGGCCAGGACCCTGAGTGGAAGGCGCAGGGCTGGGGCCAGACTCCCCCAGCCAACCCTTCAGTGCTGCGCCACCGGGCAGCGATTTAAAGGACCTGAGGCTCACCGCCGTTGCCGCTACCCCGGGGCTCCGGCTGCTGGCACGGTAGTGGCGGCTGGGAGCCCCAGGCCCTTTAAATCGCTGCCGGAGCCCAGGGGTAGTGGCAGCGGCTGGGAGGCCCGGGGCTCCAGTGGTGATTTAAAGGGCCCGGGGCTCCCAGCCACCGCCGCTACCCCAGGGCTCTAGCAGCAATTTAAAGGGCATGGGGCTTCAGCCGCTGCCGGGAGCCCCAGGCCCTTTTAAATTGCAGGGCCCCAGGGAAGCTGCCCCTTTTGGCCCCCCTCATCAGCAGCCCTGCAGGTATGGTCCGGTCGGCTGTGTACCGGACCGGCTTACTCTCACCTCTGAACACATGGCTGGAGGCAGTATGGCTGTCTATGGAGGGAATGTTAAGAAGGAAGAGGGGGCGGGAAACCTACTAGTGAGGAGAAACAGCAGGTGTGCTCCTATCCTAACCAACAATAACCCTGGAGTCCTTCTAATAGACCGGGGGGTGGCCAAACTGCAGCTCTCGAGCCAGGTGCGTCTCTTTTACAGTAAAGTGCAGCTTGTGGAGCCTTCCCATTGCCCCCTCCATTCTCTGCCCAGGCTGTGGGGGGCCGAGGGGGTGGGGCTTCTGACCTGCAGCAGGGGGTGGGACTAGGCGCTTCTGCCAGAGACAACTGGTGCCTACCAGGGGGGAGGGTGGGCACAATTTAAAGGCTCCCACCCAACGGCTTGACTCATGCCCCCACCAGGCTTTTGGGAGTAAATCTAGTGACATTTTAGAGTGACTAAAGGAAGGCTGATAGAACTGGATAAATCTAACAGAGTGCAGGCAGACAATGCAGTTATCCCATTCCCATGCAGTTGTGTCAACGCACCTCAGTCCCTGACCAGCAGCAGCCCTGCTTTTCCACGTCTGGGCCTCTTTCTTAATAATAACCACCAATCATAATGCAATACGACAAACTGTTAGACTAGTTTCCAAGGGACATTTGTCCACATCCCAAAAGAAAGACCATACCATATGGTTTCCATCAAATCTGAACTCTGAATTACAGAGGTGAATGACTCTGGTGCTCGTATCACCACCAAATCTTTAAAGAGGTCTCAATTTTTCCTCCCACTTAAATCAATAACCTAGTATGTCATTAAATTATTTCTTTTTTGGTGAGTTCACTGTTGGAACTGATTCTTTATACTCAGACTAGTGCCCCCTAATCATTTGAGATAAACTATATAGTCAGCCATAGGCACCGACTTCCACTGTTCCTGGTGGGTGCTCGACCCCACCCCCGCCCCTGCATTGCCCTCGCCCCGCCCCATTCCATCCCTTCCCCAAAGGCCCTGCCCCTGCCCCGCCCCCAATCCACCCCCTTCGCCCAAGTCCCCACCCCTGCCCTGCCTCTTCTCCACCTCCTCCCCTGAGCACACCGCATCCCCGCTCCTCCCCCCTCCCTCCTGGAAAGGCCTAAGCGCTGCCAAACACTGCCAGGAATATTACTCCTGGGGGAATTCTGTGTCACTGCACATGGGCAAAATTTATGTCCCCCACAGATCTCTTTGCGGAAAAATGACTTTCTGACAGGGAAGCAAGGGGAAGCCACAAGAGCTGTCATGTGCGCCTCTGCAGCAGTATGTTTCAGGTGCCCAGGGCAGCCAGCAGAAAGGTAAATCACTGTGAGGCAGGAGGCGGGATTGGAGAAGACATGGCTCCCTACCCTGTGCGGGCTCAGCTGCTAGTCCTGGCTGGGGAGGACGGGACTTCCTCTTCCCCTGTGCACAGTATCTGGGGCTGGGTCAGACCCAACCTCTGATTTTTCCCCCAGCTGCAGGAAGTTCTGCAACCTCTCCCCCACCCACACACCCTTTCCTGTACCCATTGCTCCTCAGTTGCAGGGGCAGGGATCTCTGCACAGGGAACTGCTCCCCCATCCACCTAACCCTCGTGCATCCAAACCCCCTAATACCCAGACCTTCCCGCCGATCCTCAACCCCCTGCACTCAGAACCCCACTCTCCTTGCACTGGGACCATCCCAAGGAGCCACCCACACCTCCACCCCACCAAGCCTCAATAAGCCACACCTGGATCCCCACCCCACTGAGCCCCACTCCCCCAGTATCTGGACACCCCCCTGAGCTCTCCACACCCAAACCCCCCTGCTGAGCTCTATCCCCCCACATTCAGACCCCCCCCCCGCAGCTGAGCCCCAACCACCTTCTCCTGGACCCCCCTGCAGAGTCCCATTACCATTGCACCCAGAACCCCCTAACAAGCCCCAGTACATCCAGATCCCTCCACACTTGGTTCCCCCACTGAGCCGCCCACACCCAGACTGCCCCACACAGAACCCTCTCAACCCACACCTAGATCCCCCACACACACTAAGCCCCTCCACACTTGCATCCTGCCTTGCGGAGCCTGCCTGCCGACGGCGCACCTGGCATGGAGGGGCAGGGTCCTGGGGTGTTTCTGAAGCAGACCCAGTCCATGCGCTGTGTCAGGGCTGGGTGCAGCCTCACCACTGAGTCTGTGTCTGTACAGCTCCCCCCACCCCAGTGATCTCCCACGTCTGTGAGCCCGTGGCCTGTGCTCCCCAATGTCATGTTGGAGCCTCCACATTTATTTGACAAATAAAATTTGCAGAATTTTAAAATATTGTGCACAGATTTTTTTAATTTTTTGGCACAGAATGCCCTCAGGAGTAGAATATCATTAAAAACAATCAAGTACTGTTTAAGGCAAAAAAAAAATATAACCATTTTCACTATATTTGCTCACTTGGATCTTAATTCTGAGCATTACAATATTTTGAACCCAAGGATTAATGCATCAGCCTTTAGGTTTAAATCATTCTTTGGCTGCAAGTACAGTAAAACCTGACCTTAGAGACCACCTGTAAAGAGAGACCACGGTCACGAGCACCTACTTGCAGAGGCCATGGAACACCTCCGCTCTCTGGTGTGCAAACATCTGAAGAGAGACCACTCTTGCAAGAGACCACTTTTGCTAACTTCCATGAATGGTCATTCTTGGCAGGTTTCACTGTAGTATGTACTGTGATAGACCCAGGCCAGTTCGGTACAACAGAATAGTCCTATTGGGTTCCGGGAAGTGGACGGGCGGAAGCCCGCCCACTGCTAAAGGACTCCTCCCTCCCCCCTCCCCCCCCCGCCTAAGGGGAGGATCCACAGGACCTGGAATCCAAATGAGTTCGGGGGACAACTAATGAAATAACAGGGTCAGGGGTGCGGTCACAGGGTTAAAAGAAGGGAGCCTGACGGGGACTCCAAGCAGAGAACCCCGGACAGCGCCCACTGCTCCTCAAAGGCATCAAGGGAGCCAGTGGACGGCGCCCAGAGGAACTCTGCTCGGATGCGTGAACGGACAAAGGATCGGAAACAGGCCCCACAGGCACCGGAGCCGCCATCGGCCAACCTCCTCTCCCTGGTTTTATACAACAGAATAGTAGAAGGCAGATATACTGGCCATTGGGTTAGCAGTTTTCTGTTCCCTAACTGACCAGAGCAGGGACTGCTCCAGGCTAATGAGAACACCTGACTCTAATTAAGGCTCTTCTGAGCATATAAAAGGGCTCACTCCAGTCAGGCTGAGGAAGAGCCAGGGAGCCAGAGGAGAGGAAGTGCTGCTGCTGAAGGGCTGAGTAAATAAGGCAACTCTCAAGCCATTGGTTAGGGAGCCCTAAGGTAGGGTGAAGAAGGGAGAAGCGGGAGAGCTGTGGGGAAGTGGCCCAGGGAATTGTAGCAACTCTGGCAGTGAGAGGTCGGCTGCCAACAGCTGCTACCATTAGGGTCCCTGGGCTGGAACCCGGAGTAGAGGGTGGGCCCGGGTTCCCCCCACCAACCTGCCACTACAAGGAGAAGACAGGCCTCTGGCAGGACAGGAGGCTAAACTGTTCTGTAATAAGCCCAGAGGGACAATAGGGACTGTGGGAGTTCTCTCACCATCCTCTGAGGCTAGCATAAACCACCTGGAAGTGCGGGACCCACAGGCACAAGATCGGAGCTCTGCCACAGTACTTAGACCCCAATATTGCAAGTTGTTACAATGTGTAAGCATTTGCTGGATTGGGGCCTTAGACTGTAAGCTCTGCAAGGCAGGGACTGCATATGTTTGAACAATGCCTAGTAGAAAAATGGGACGAAGGTTTTCAGGAGGTATGGCAATACTAATAATAGTAAGAAAAAGTGGTGGTCTCATTAGCAGAGCTAGTTGCTAATTTTCTGACTAAACATTTAATCAGAAAATGCTAATTTGTCACAACTGAAATTGTCCACGGGAAAGGATCACTTTTGACAAATCTCCCAATTACAAAACTTTTTGGAAAAAAGTTTAGAGGCTGTCAAAACATTCCACTTTGAGATTTTTGAAATGAAAAGTTCCATTTTCCCGTTTGAAATCACTTTTTTCATTTTGAAATTTTTGTTACTTTATATTAAACAAGGTTCAAAATAAGAATGTGCCAAAATCTAAATGAAATGTTTTGACTGATCCAATCCAAAAATATTTTTGGGGGTTTAATCAATTCATGAAATTATTTGAGATTGACTGTTTGTCACTATTTAGATGGGGGGAAAACTAGGAAGTCTCGAATGCTCTCACAGGACAGGAAAACTATTTCCCACCCAGCACTACTCATTAATGCACATTTCACTGAAAGGATATTTTGTAACATGACTGGCAACATCTGCGCAGAAAAGACCTGGGGCTTGAACAGAAAGGTTGTTGTATGTTAGGATTAAGGTGCATTGAAAGCCGGCACTCCAGCCTACACTATATTCCTTGCACAGCTACTACTACTATTCTGTCAGTTTCCAGAGACCACTAGTCACAAAGACAAAGAGTAAGTTTAAAATGATTGCGGAGAGAAAGTATCCCTCTCAGGAAGAAATACAAGGCTACAGCCTATTCCTTGGAAGGCAGAGGCAGCTGGTAAGCCCCACTTAGTGATTTTATGCAGCTGGCGCCAATTACCACTGTAGGCCATTATCAGTGATACAAACTCCCGATGAAACATTCTTTTGTCTCTGCCTGTGATACCACTGCTATAAGTATTTTCACTTATACATTCACCAGCTGTTTGTGGCAGAATGTCTGATTACTAGTAATTTTTGCAGTAAGCTATATTTTTGTAAGAGCTGCATGATTAAATCAAGTGGATTCCTCTCTAGTTTTCATTATTTAACTACAGATATTACTTTAATATTTTAAGGCCATTTATCTCTAGGAATTTCTAAATAGTCAGTCTAACAAAGGACCTTGCCTGTAAATTGACTAGTGGTTACAACAGTAGTTATGCTGAGATCCAACACAATACAGTAATACCATTTCTCAAGATTTAAACTCATATAACAGAATTCAGACTATTATCTGTAATAGTGCCATCTGGCGGCCACTATATACCTTGCACTTGGAAATTACAAAAGTTTTTGTTCCCTTCCCAACAGATATTCTGTGTGTTAAATGCATTATTAGCACACCCAATAGATATGTAACAGAACTTCTCACTAGACACAAAGCAATGCGATAATTAGCGAATGTAATTATTTAAATTTGCTATTTTTAAGGGATGGTCTATTGAACGCAATGCGACTAGAATAAAACCCGCCAAATGCAAGCAGCTAGAACAGATCAACATGAAGAACTACTACACCGGACAGCTAAACTCTGCAAGTTCAAAGATTTTTTTCTAGAGGTATTTTCAGAATCAGTACAAACATTTCTGCTTAACTTCTTAAAAAATTAAATAAATAAAAATGGTGAAGAAACCACCAAGTACAATAATCACTTAGTGGACACCGTCTTCCAAAAACATTTATTGCAGCGTGTGACTTCCTGAGCATCTTGCTAAGGCCCAGTATTGTGCAGCTGACCTAGAAGACAGAGCTGCACAGCAATTACAGTTGCCTCAAAAATCACCCATTGAGCTGTCCTATGTTTTGATTCTATACTCCTAAGATAGGGAAAAAACTAAAATATTTTCGAAACATCCTACATGTTATGGCAATACTGGTCTATGAAGTGAATGATAAACCATATCCACGTAATCTTGCCCACAAACCAAAACTGCTTCAACATGTATCACTTGACATCATCGTCGCAGCAGCAGAATGGCAATGCACTAGCCTAGCGTCCTGGACGGACTGCAGAAAATAAGAATATTCTTATGGCAAAACCCGTGCTTCACTGGAACTGGCCAGGACACCTGGACTGTTCTTCACAACCATATGCCTGGGCACTTTTTTGCTTCAAGTTTCTATCAAATGGGTTAAAAATACACAGCTGCATTTAAAACAGAGGGAGCCTTTTCTACCCTTGGGACAGTGTTCTCTTTACCGTGTGCTGAGGGTAGAGTTCCAGGCAGCCATTGAAGAGCAAATGAGTTGAAAACTCCTGCTTTACATCCACGGCCTCACTGATAGCATTGCATGTGAAAGGTAACTGGACAAGGAAGTATGACAGATGGTTATGGTTTTAAAAGGATTTTCAGCAATGCCTGAAGCAGCCTGTGCAAGCAGCACTGTGTGAACACAGGCAGGAATCGTTTGCATGAAAATAGGAGCCAAAACCACTTAAAGACAATACTCAGTTGTTGTCTCCCTAAAAGGACTTCCTCCCCTAATCTCTCTATGTCTAGGATATTCCTTCTTTTATCTCATTCTGCCTCTGGCACCTTCGTTACTCACTGCATGACTTGCCTTAAGGCCACAACTGAAAGAAGCTATGTAATGTTAAGGATGCATTGCAACTGACCTTATTAAGACAAAGACACTACAGTATTTGCAGAGGGCAACCAAGAAAGTAACCCCTCAGGGCAAACCCCTTAAAAATATTTCCCAGATTGGTGCACTGATTCTTGGTCATGGTTACTTAATGTTTTACTTCTCAAATGCATATTTATCTCATCTGTATAATTTAATTGTCCATCTTCATCACATCTGTATTATTTACACATTAGATAAACTAGCCTTTAACTTTCTTGAGCTCCCACAAAATGTGGAGTACTCTTCTTACATTACCATTACTTTGCATCACCGTTACTTGTATTAAAAATATTTGTTCTTGCTCTAGAATCATATTTCAGATCTTCAGACTTACACGATTAAAGGAAAATTCTAGCTACAGGATGTAAAAAACAAGACTGCGACACAAATGAAATAAAGAACTGATTTTCCTATATGGCAAAACGAGATAAGGTTGCCATAAAGAAACATTTTCTTGTGCAAAAAAAAGTGAGGCGGCATTTCTATGCTCAGAGGAAGGCTGGCTTTGACGCAGAAGTAAGCTGGGAAGACTAAATATGTTAGTGTACATTGTTGTTTCATGTCACACAAAAAACTATATTAAAGAAAAGCTCATGTGGAAAAGTGAAGCACGCATGTCAGGAAGTGAAAATGCTGGTGTAACCTTAGCTCTGGCTAAGGTTGCCAACTTTCTAATCGCACAAAACCGAACACCCTAACCCCGCCCCTTCCCTGAGGCCCCACCCCCCACTTACTAGGAGCCAGACCTGCTGCTCGCTGCTTCTGGGGCGCAGCACGGTGCCAGGACAGGTAGAAACTAGCCTGCCTTAGACCCGCAGCACCGCCAACCAGACTTTTAACTGCACAGTCGGCGGTGCTGACCAGAGCCACCAGGGTGGTCCCTTTTCGACCGGGCATTCCAGTCGAAAACAGGACACCTGGCATCCCTAGCTCTGGCCTTGTACATGCATTATGATATTCTATAACTAAACAAGCAATTTAAAAATCATTTCCACAAGACATCCGACTCATTCCATGTACAGGATACACTCAACGAACAAGTCACACAGTGCTCAGTGAACAAGGTTAAATAGATATTTTTCTCCTTACTCTTCAAAGTACGGCCCCATGTATCATATGCTGTAGCCATCCAACTCATTCAGTGAATGAAGCAATGGTTTGGCACATTCCAGCTTTACTCACTACACAATCCTGCCTCATTCACCATCCAGCATCTGCCATGAATGAGGCAGAAACTATGAAAACCAAAAAAAATATGTTATCATGCAATCAAACATGGTATCAGAATGCATACCATCAAAGAGGCAGAGTTAAGGCTGTCTGGGCAAACTAACATTGCCATTTTTTGTGCTTTATTTAGCAGCCTTATTTTGGGGGAGGTGAGGTTGGAGGGGAGGGGCTGAGAAGGTATGGAATTTTTTAAAGAAAAATTAAAGTCCACCATGTACAATTATGTTAGACAGCAATGAAGGGGCTCTGTACTGCAATTCATGGAGCCATGTGAAATGCGAAACCCACTTGAATCCTGGGGTGCTGTCACTAATCTCTTGCTTCTTCTGCACTGGCAGCATGACTGACTCATTGTGCCAGTTCTGTACATGTTAGTTTCAGCACAACTAAGAATGGTGAGGGGCTGACAGCCATGGCACTGATATCGTCCAATTTTAGAAAATGTCATCTTCCCAATGACAATGCACTAACATGAGTGTTTGCTGTGTCCTTGGTGGGCCACACCTAGGGCTTACATGTCCATTCAGTCTCCATACCTAATCAATCCATGCTCTCTCTTTGCAGACTTCAGTATCCTTTGGGTGTACCATGATGGTTGGTACAATGTTGACACTTAGGGCTGGTCTACACTACGGGGGGGGGGGGGGGGCGCGGCTCGAAGTAAGGTACGCAACTTCAGCTACGTGAATAACATAGCTGGAAGTCGACGTACCTCACTCGACTTACCTCACGGTGTGGACCCTGTAAAGTCGAAGTCTGACGCTCCCCCGTCGACTCTGCTTCCTCCTCGCGCCGAGCTGGATTACAGGAGTCGACGGGGAGCACTTCCAGGTTCGATTTATCGCGTCTAGATGAGACGCGATAAATCGATCCCCAGAAGATCGATCGCTACCCGCCGAATCGGGCGGGTAGTGTAGACTAGCCCTTAGCCACTAACAAGCCCTTTCTCAAAGGCCACCAAATAGCCACGGGAGGACTTACAGAGAGGTTGATTACTACTAACCTGAACTGGCTTCAAAGCCACAGACTGGAGGTGAAATAGCTTTGTATCACATTGCTAACCCCTTTGGCCATCCAGCTCCAAAAAGTCTGATAGGGCTTTAATTAAGCAAATACTCCTCACTGATATGTCTACACTAGCACTTTTGTCGGAAAAACTTTTGTCATTCAAGGGGTGTTAAAAAACCACACCCCTGACTGACATAAGTTACACCAATAGAAGTGCCGGTGCAGACAGTGCTGTCAGCGGGAGACGCTCTCCTGCCACCATAGCTACTGCTGCTCATTTACAGTGGTTTAATTATGCCAGCAGGAAAGCTCTCTCCCGTTGGCATAGAGCAACTACATAGGAGACCATACAGTGGTGCAGCTGCATTGGCACAGCCGTGCCGCTGTAAGGTCTCCAATGCAGACATAGCCTAAAACGTTGCAAAGGCTCTGTTTCTCCTTTAAGTGTCCCAAGGTGCAAAGGTAACGCTGACAAATGGGGTGCCGTGTTAGAAAAATGGCTTTAAAAATAAAAACACACTTACAACATTTTGTCTCCAGCCTGGCAATCCACTTAAAGAGTAACACTTCACTTAACACACACTGTGAAGAAACACATTTAACACTTCTTTTTTTTTTTTTTTAAAGAAGTCCTATTGAGGTAAACTGCCAGACATAACAACGTCTAATACTCTGCTAGCAAGTCTCCAAACATCTACGTAACAGGCTGGTGTTGCTAACGGCCATGTTTAATACTGACTGTGTGTGACCTTCACACACACCCTGGTTTATACCCAAAGAGGAAAGTTTCACATAGGGAGCCAAACTGTAACCACCACGCACTCCTTAACCAAGGTCTAGCTCAGGGATCTCAAACTCAAATCACCACGAGGGCCACATGAGAACTGGTAAATTGGCCCGAGGGCCACATCACTGAAACCTTTTCATACAATGATACAAAAGTATAGTCAAAAATGAAGAGTAATATAGTATTCTATTAAAAGTCAATGTATTAACTTTTTAAAAACTGTAATGCAAAGAGGGGTTTTAATAAAATATAAACACTCGGTAATGTTTGGAGCTTGGCTGCCAGTGGAGTCGGCGCCTATAGCGGACTGCAGGAAATAACTCCGCGGGCCACATGTGGCCCACATCTTTGAGACCCCTGGTCTAGCTTGAGACCATAAGTAGCCTTATTCAACATAGGATTTCTTTAAAAGCAGCCAGGATAGGTATATTACTACTAAAATGCACCTCAAAATCTGCACACCTCTCTACTAACAGTGAGTAAGTGTAGTTACTAAGGGCTCGTCTACACTACCCCCCCCCCGTCGAACTAAGATACGCAACTTCAGCTACGTGAATAACGTAGCTGAAGTCGAAGTATCTTAGTTCGAATGAAAAGGTACTTACCGGGGGTCCACACGCGGCGCGCAGGCTTCCCCGTCGACTCCGCCTACTCCGTTCGCGGAGTAGGATTACAAGCATCGACGGGGGAGCACTTCCAACCCAGAAGATCGATTGGACTCCTCCAACACGACGGGTAAGTATAGACGTACCCTAAGAGTCTTAACTTAAAAGGAATCTCAGCCCCTTTTTGGATGCTCTGGTCCAATATCACTCCAAATTTTGAGTTTTTGATTAAAAATTCAATTTTTAATAGCCCCTGGAAATGTCTAACATTTCCCCCTCCCCCGCCAAAAAAAACTCCAAACCCACAGCAATCACAAACATTCTTGAAACTTTCCATTACATTTTTTACCTTTTTTTGACCACAAGCAGCATTTAGTAAGAACAATTCCCCCGGGTTATGTTGCAATAGCATCTATACTACTAGTTCGGGGCTGGGGATACACTGTATAATAAGCACTATTCAAACACATGGGAAGATGCCATCCTTTCCCCCATGAGGCTACCAACTAAGAAATGGGTTAGTGGCTGTGGTGTTAGAAGTCAACTTCTAAACTAAACCTCTCTATGCCTTTTAACTTCCTGTATGCTTTTACACAGGACTGTAGGAAGGGACACTGTGGCTGTGCAGAAGCCCGACACTTTTCCTTGGGAGGAGTGTCTCTCATTGCAAAGGGTAAAACTGACGTCAGAACAGATCCACTATTGGTGCCCTTTTGTCTTCTTCTGTAGCCTGACTGAAGCCTTCTGTCAAGAGACACCTTCAAGAAAAGAGTTAAAGAGCTGAGTTAGTCGGTGAATGAACTATGTGGCAGAACAGAAGCAATTAGAAAAAAAGACAGGCTGAGAGCAGCTTCACTGGAACAAAGATTTCTGCTCCAATTGCTTGTTCTCATAAGAAAAGGATCCACGTAGGTAACCCTGAAGGTTACAGAAGCAGGAAGGAATACATCTTCTAGGCTCAGCAGACTGTATTTTATCTTTAGAGTCTGTTTGTACTTGGAAAATTAACCATTAAAAGGGAATACCATTATAGAATGATTTACAACTGAGTGACAAGATGATTATTATATCAGTCTTGTATAATTATTAGACCTAATCACTCAAGTTATAATTTACCCTCAGACAATCCAGTCACTTGATTCACTGCTAACATTTTCTTCAGCATATACAAAGAGCTGCTGACGTGGACAAAACACACACTATCTCAGTCAGTGACCATAAATGTGGCCATCAGAGAAACGCATTCAGTCTATGTCAAGTTTAACCTTATGTTTGTGCAAACCCATCAGCACGGTGGACGACAAGAACAGCGCTGAAGAGGTTTTTATCCTGTACCAGAGTAAGAACAGCTGGTAAGGTAGGTACATGAGTATGTACGCGTGTGCCTGACTGCTAAGTATATAAATTGGTTGTTGAGGTTTTGCTTTCGTCCGGTATATCTATACTGGGTTGCTAGAGATGTATTCAGGATGTGTACTTTAGTGTACAAGTAAATGTGTTTGGCATTTCTCCATTATGTACAAAATCATTTTCATACAGTTGCCAGCAAAAGAGAACTATATTCTTGGACCAGATGTTTTTGGTATCAGTGCTGCCAAGCATGCATGGAAACCTCACAGCTGAGCTGCTCTGGGAGAGTGAATTAACAATGAACAGAGTCACAAAATGTCCATCTATTAGATATGACGTCACAGCACTGTTAGAGGCAAGAGAGCTGATGACAGCCAGCTAATTACTGTACCTGTTTGAGAACAATTACTCTTCCCCTCCTGTGAACAGAAATAAAGGCAACATATATTTCTAGAAACATTATACCTCAATGGCCTTTTATAGCCCTAGCTGAGCAATTGACAAGGAGGCTGTGATCAACAGCTAAGCAGATAAGTCTGGAGAACATATAAACAGGCCCTATATCAAAACACAAGTTTGTTTTCATCACGGGGCTGTGAACAGGCTTCCATTTATAAAACAATGTGTTCCAGTTGAAAACCAGAGCTGCTGTGGCATTTCACTGCCCCACTAAAAACAACAGAAGTAAAAACCAGAGCTGCCAGGGCAAATTGCTCCTCAATCCACATCCTGATGAACAGAAACGATGGAGCCTGAGAAAGAAAAGCTTTGTGGTGAAGATGCTGGCCCAGGGCTTGGGAGATCTAGGTTCAATTCCCAGCTGTGCTCACAGACTTCCTGTAAGACTCCAGGCAAGTCACTTCATATCTCTAATTCAGTTCTGTAAAATGGGAACGTAACTTCCTTCCTCCCAGCATTTGTCCACCTTGTGTCTCTAGATTGTTAGCAATTCAGGGCTGGGACAGTCTCTTACAATATGTTTGTACAGCATCTAATGCACTGAGGCCTCTAGGTGATACTGTAATATAAATCAATTATAAACACTGCTTTTTGCGATGGTGGACTCAGTTTTATAGCCAGTTAGCAGCAAAATAACATACCAAGGGAGGAAGGGGCGGGAGAAATACTCACATGCAATAGAATTGAAATTGGGTTCACCCAGCCCACCAGTAGAGAAACTCATTGATTCATCCCACTCTAAACAAACCATGAAAATTATGACAGAATGTTGAAGGACCAGACTATCCTTCACTGTCAAAAATAAATAAATAAATAAATAAAAATAAAGCCCAAAACATAAAACTTGTTCCATGTCATGATTCTTGTATCTTTGGGTGCTACGTCTGACTGCACAAGAGGGGGGGAAAGGTGATTCTACTAGAAACAGTGTTGGTCTCTCTCTTCTTCTCCAAGAAAAATAGTTCAGGCTAAAATGAGTCCCAGCAGCCTGCTGTTATAGATCACACCCACAGACACTGTCCTAGCCTATAAGTGTCAGAACATGATCATTTATAGCTCAGCTGCCTCCTGTTCCCCATCTGACTGAAAACATATGCACATGTTTGCACAGTCACTTCCCAAGCAGATTGTTTTATGCTTTCAACGGCAGCATTATTGTTTTTCAAATGAAGTCACAAAATAGATCGCCTTCCCATTTTCTCAGTTAAAAATTATACTCAGCAGCTTGACTGTAAAATAAATGCACATGTAATGTGTTTTACTGAAATCCTCCTAGACAGAAATAATCTGATCTCTCTTGGAAAGAAGAGCATTTCAGTTTCCTAGTCTCCAGTGGCTACAGCATCTTCTGTGCCAATCACAGCTCCATCCCGTTTAGCCAAGCCAATCAGCAAGCATCTGCAGAATAACTGCAGTTAAATCTAATGTCTGAGTATGGCTTCATTTAAGGACTATTCAAATGTTACACGTGCAAAATGGGCAGCCATTCTCTTCTGCATAAACAGTTTCTTTCTCAAGCCGTTTACAGAAGTAATACTATCACCCCAGGGTCTCATGGGAAGATGATTCATAAGCAGGAAAAGCACTATAACTGCATGCGCAGCCTACTCAACCTAACAACTATTACTACTTTTACTGTCCTAGCCTAATACTATGACAAACTCACAGACTGGAAAACCTTTAATTGTTTTGAAAGAAACACACACAGAGCGGACTCAATTCACCTCTCACTTATACCTGATAGCACTAAAATAGCTCCATTGACTAAGATGGAGAGAAACTCCATTTATACCAGTGGAACTGAAAGGACAACCAAGCCCAGTGGATCTGAACAGATGGCTAAAATCAGGACTCCATGCAGACCTCATGCTTTGGGGTGTGGGATTCATTAAAGGAGAATACATTTCATGTATTTAAAAATGAGCCATATAATGAAGGGACCGACCTAAGCAAGCATGCCAGTCACACACAGAGGGTAAGAACCTTGAGGTTGGCTTGGAAAGGTTGTCAAGCAGCATGCCAAACACAGACGTCCCCAGAAGTTTTGTGTAAGTCCCTCACGCAGGAATAAGATCTCTTTTAGCTGAAGAGAGGAAGCAAAGTGAAAGTCCATGCATGCTGAAGGTCAGCTTCTGCGAGCTTTGAAACATCCAAACAATGCCAGTCACTGCAGGTGTTCCACTCCCAAGCAACGGAAGAAGGAAACCCTATAATGTACACAAGATTGGTTTCTGGGAGGATCTGGGTTCAGTTTATGTGCATTTGCCTTTATGCTAACCAATGCCAACCCATTAGAACAAGAGAAGATAAAAAGGGAAAGGAAGACGAGACAGGGTATTATAAAGGCAGCAAAACCTAATAAAGGAGACAGAAGTTATGGTCCTCTTTGGGATAATGGACAGAAGCTTTCATAAGCTTCTACAGTTCCAAGTAGAGTCCCAGAGTAGCTGGACATTTCTGCCAAAATGATCAAAAGCTAATGAGTTAATGTTTTCTTTTAATTGTGGTGTGCGAACTTTGAAATATATAATGACTACAGAGATAAATGGAAGAAGTCCAGAACTCTTAGGACTAAATGCTGAGCTTCCTTCACAAACCCAATCAAATGATTATGGTGTACACTATATATAAAGTACAAAGCACTGCGGGAGAAAAGGTATAATGTAAACAGGCAATATATAAATGCTTCCCACGAAAAATTAAGAACAAGTAAGGTTGGCCAAGAGCAAGACCCATCCCCCACACAAAGCCTTTTAAAAGTAAGATGTCTAGTAAAGGTAGCCTTTAATTTAACCCCCACTCAACACACTGCCCACTTTCACTGACAGACTCTGTCCCTCTATAAGTGTCTCATACGCCTCCAGTACAGAGTAACGCAATACATACATCAGATTCCTCACGTCTACACTAGAACACAAAACTTCAACTCTGACCACAGCAGCAGGAGCATGCATGCCTGTTAGACATATGTGCACTGGTAAACTATATGATGTAGTTTTTTTTCCTACAGGGAAGTATGGGACCATTCAAAAAACAATCAGTCACTGCCTACCAACTACTCTTGCATGCCTCATATCTGGAAGAAAAACCTCACCCTACTTTACATTCTCAGTATAAAGACATCTACAAGGCAAAGCAATAAAAAACATGAAACCAAATTCTCCACCAAGAAAGTAGCTGAGAAAACCGCCAACAACAGTAAAAACTGGAAATAGTGTAACCTATTGGTCGATAAGTGTTACAGGTCGCTCCTTCTGTACTTGGTGCACAGAGGATATGGGTTTCTTACAGTGCCCAAAAACAGAGCCTGGCTCTTTTGCTCATGCTGTCAACACTCATGCTTTTAGCTCCTGAGGTCCCCGGTTCTCTTGGTGTCAGCCAAGATGGCGGTTGTCACATAAGTGACGCTAACAAGCAAGCTGTCCCTAGGGGGAAAAGCACCATATGGTGTTCTATGAATGATCCTGGATTTGGCACAGAGTCTGACAGTCATCAATCCATCATGAGTGGCTCTTATCTAAAGCCTTACCAACAAAACTATATACTTCAAGACATTTGTGGAAACCCCACAGTGGGTTAAGCAGGACACTAATGCTACTGGCCCTGATACTGTCAAGTCCAGTCTTCTGGTCATCCTTCATCCTTTCCACTAGGCACAATCTTCATTTGCCATTGACTAGAGCTGCAGTTTTTGGACTTCTCACCACTACACTGACACTGAAAAGGCTGATATAAGTGGTCTCCTCATTCAGCTTTGAAATAACCTCTCCGCTCCCCCCAGACATACCAACTACTCTCAGTCTCACTTTCAGAACAACTAAATCCAGGAGAGACACTATTGTGAGTATGTTAGATAGGGGGGTCTTTTCTATGCAAGCTTGCAATACCTTTGCCCTAATCCACCTACTTTAAACCCTTCTGCTTCAACAGCCTGTTTGCTCAAAATGGAATTTTACCTATTACATGGCTGAACGCACTTTTAATCTGAAAGCAGCAGTCATTAAACACAGCGCATAGAATCACATCCAAGTGGGCACTGTTCTCCCACCTGACCAATAAACCGTGCTCCGACATTCAAATCTCTGGACCTTTTTACAGCTGCTGCCAAAGAAATTAGGGCTTTAAAGAAGAGGTTCCCAAACGGTGGGACATGCACTCACCCTCCCCCTGGGGTGGTGGGGGGGGGGCGAGGTGATGAGATTATGGAGGGGAGGGGGACCTGATGTGGCCACACTGAAAGGCTGGAGTCAGGAGGGGACTCTGTGCAGGAGGGGAAGCAGACCGGGCTGTGTGCCGGCCAGCTCAGCTGCCAGGACCGGTTCTCTGCCCATCTCACTCTCCCAGTGGCACAGCTAACAACTAGCTGTCAGTCACCCACCTCTGCTGGGGATGCCGGCAGGGACTCTGCGAGCGGGGAGGCAAAGGCTGCATCCTGTGAGTGCTGACTCCCTTGCTGGACAGAGCCCCCGCCTGACCCTGGCCCATCAGCACTACCCGCATCTGATTCTCCTGCCAGACAGAGCCTGACTGCATTAACTGGGTTCAGTGGGATTATAGAGGTGTAAATGAGGGCAGAGTTTGGACAACTATGTTTTCAGCTGCAACATATTTTGAGCCAGTCAATGCTTTGCATAAACATAGTTACTTCCAGTCATTATCTGAATCAACCCATTTGAGATTCACCACCTGCCACTAATGAATACATTATTAAACGCCAGAAAAATACTTCCCAGATTAGCAAGGCTCACGGTCTGTAAATACAGGTCACGGTACATAAATGTGGCCTAAGCCAGCCTCCTTTAGGTGCCCAATTCATAAAGGCAGTTTGCATTGCACACTTTTCCCGCTGTACTTTTCTTGGCAAGTTTTGCTCTAATTTTGAAGCCATGCACTCAGCTGACTCTTTGCCTCCTATTGTCTTGTGCAGCATAGTCTTGATCTTGACTTTGGTATCACAATAAATTCTATGGCAGTGGGCCAATGTGAAAAGTAAAGTAATTTCTGAGCCAGGCAAATGGCCTAGAACTAGAAGGTGCAGAGAGAATGGGTGGGGGAATACCAGCTCAAGAGCCTTATCTGGTTCTTTGTTCTCAAGTCTATAATGTGTTTGAGCACTGCAGAGCCTCCCTGCTTAGCACCTACCAGGGAGGGAATACCCCTCTAGCAACCTCTCCAAGTGTATCGAGATGCTACCATGACTAGCTCCGAAAGGAATCACAGCCAAAGCTTCTTAAGGGCCTAGGGAAAGATGTTCCAAAATCAGGTCCTTGCAGGGTGGAAGGCATGGGGAGACTCTCTAGGTACTCATATGACCCCCATCGTTTTAACAGCGAAGTGCCTCCCAACTATTTAAAGAGACAAGGTGGGTGAGGTAATATTTTTAGTGGACCAATTTCTGTTGGTGAGAAACACAACTAAAAAGCTTGTCTCTCTCACCAACAGAAGTTGGTCCACTAAAAGATATTACCTCACCCACCTTGTCTTTCTAATATCCTGGAACTAACACAAGGGCTACATCAACACTGCATATCCCACGTATTTAAACATAGAAAAAAGCAAGTGCAATTCCTCTTCCTCCCTTCCCAGTGTGTAGGAGAAATCCCTTGATTAATTTGTTTGCTTTGTGGTGTTTGTACAGGAGAGAGAATGGGTTTAGGATTTAAATGCTGATTGTCCCTTTTGCCATAGCACTGCCAATGACAACACTCCACTAATTTGTATTGCAAATGAAGGATCAGCAATGTAGGTTTAGAAAAAGGGTTGTGTCTCATCTACTCAAATTCACCCCCAGATTTTAACCAGAACTGGGGAGTGGGAGCTATACCCTGGCATGGAAACAGGCTACTCCCTCAGTGTCTTGGGTTGAATGGAGACCTATTTCATGATGCTTTACCCACAACTCTCACTGGTCTATAAATCAGTCCTCACAACTCCATATAATTTTATAGTTCAACTAGGGCTTTGTAAAAACCTTTTTAATTAAATACAATAATTGTTTCAAAGCGCAATAGCTACATTTTTACAGCAGGTGAGGTGGGAGCAAAGGAAATTTGCCAATCAAAAAATAAACAAAATGCATCTCATTACAGTTTAGAAGTGGTTCAGTTGCACAGTAAGAACAAAGAGAAAAATGACAGCAAAAAAGCTACAAGGTGAAATATGCAACACTCAGTTAAAAACATTCCTAAATCACATTTTAGCATCACTATTTCCAATTCAGGGCCTCACTGCAGGCAACCCTCTGCAGTAGCATTCAGGGGGACAGGCTAGTGGATAGGGGAGTTGAGACTTCATTCACAGGGATTTCCCTTTCCCTTTTGCTTGGGGTATGTTTTTCCAGCTAAATTTCTGGTTGCTAAAAAAAACCTCCCGTTAAGTGACAGATTTTCAGGGATCATCATGTTGTGTTCTCATTGCCTGCTCCTGTACTTGCATCCAAGATTCTTTGACAAGCTAGTTAGTTAATTTAAGTTATATGGGCTGTTGAATTTATACTGGGATTTCCACTCAGTTCCTACCAACACATGAAACAGCCATTGGAATTCAGAGGGGCGGAAAAACTGGCTGCAGTGGAAAATATCCATGTAGTGGTGAAAAGCTGCAGAAACACCTCATATATCCTACTGGCAAATGGAAGTTATGTTGCCTGACCATTTCATTTCTGGGACTGACCTCTTCACTAGACACACAGACATCCGTGGTGCCCCTCTTTTCCTGCAAATACCAGAAACAGTTTAGACCAGTCCATGGGGCCCCAGCAGGGCCGGTACCACCCTAGGCTATTTATATGGAGAAGGGAGAGAAACACAACTGAAAAGGAGAGCATGAGAGAATGGAGACTGATTCCACAATGAAATGCTACGTGGTATACGGTAATGATGTATGGTGAAAGTGTCCCATT
This sequence comes from Chelydra serpentina, assembly GCA_037349315.1. NCBI lineage: Eukaryota > Metazoa > Chordata > Testudines > Chelydridae > Chelydra > Chelydra serpentina. Next base: position 113,785,430 of record JBAIAC010000004.1, read on the forward strand.
TAAAGAGACATCAACTTAAACAAAAAAAAAATCCATCTGAATATTTGTAAACTACTGTAACAAGGAAAATTTAAGATTACTGTAACAAAGGGGCTAAAGATTATTTTTCTTTGATCCCCCTCTCCCCCGACACACTCACACACAAGTTTGCTTACTTTGTGCATTTAGCAGTACTTTGGATACAGCAAGTTTCAGTGTTTCCCCTCTATAGTTAAGCCAGTTTTCACTGTGTAGGTCTTTCACACAGCAAAAGGGGAATTTTTCAGAAATAAGGAATGTGATTATAAAAATCATAAAACTTTGGCTGGAGGGACTCTGGGGCAGGTGTAGTTAAGGAACTACAATTAACACACACAAAAAGTTTAAGACTGACTAGATTTCACATTAATATAAAAGCAAATGAATTCCCAATCCTGAACCTTCAAACCACACCCCAAGACTAAGGCCCCATCTACACAAAAATAACCACATTTAAAGAGTTTGAGCTACAACAATTAGTTTACTGTTTATTCTTGCCCACGTGGAAAAAATAAACATGTTATAAAACTGTGTTTTAGTGTAGGTACCTACCAGAATTCAATCATGGTTCTCTAACGTGGTTATAACAGGTTTTTATTCTGACAAGAAAACACATGTAGCATTTTATGGCCTCCTTGTCTTGACTACACTAGGAAAATGAGATGTCTAATTGGCCACCCATGGAGAAACTGCAATGTAGAGTAGACTGTACAGCCAATTTTTTTTAAAAAAAGGGTGGGGGAGGGAGGGCAGGGGAGAATTTTTCACAAATATTCACACAAGAACTTTCTGGTTTTAGTCAACAAAATTTCAAAGTTTGACATTTTTTCTACTAGCTCGATAGACAGAACTCTGATTTTGACAACACAATAGTACCAACCCTCACATTACTGCTACTCCTGGCAGAGATGCACCATCATTAGAACAATGGAAGGAGATTTCACAAAATAATGTTAGTGTAGGCACAGCCCGTAAGCTGAGTTAGATGACCTGCCTGTGAAAGAATCTAACTCCTTTCTAAACTGTAGCATCCACCAGTGAAGAGTCTGAATTTTCCCACTGTACGTGTAACTAAGGCCCAGGTTCTGCAGAAATTTACACATACTTAACTTTATTTGGGGACTGTGTATCAGAACTACTCACAAGCTGAAACTTAAGCATTAGTGTGTTTGCATGTTCAGGACCTGTATCATAATAGGTCTAAACCAGTGTAAAAACAGCAGTAGCTGGTCTACACTAGTGGCACTATATTGCTATTGATGACAATATAGCTGCATTGGTGCTAGGGCAACAGACGTATATTTTAAGAAAAGGGTCAATGCAGACAAGGTAGACCCTAAACTTGTCCAAAAGATAAAAAACATTCACAAAGTCTCTCTTTACTCACAACAAGAGTAAACGTAAAATTAATTTAATTTCATGGCATGGTTTATTTCATGTTCTACCACAAGTACATCAAAGCAGTCTGAGTATCAGAGACTGAATAACAACTCACACAAAGCTTCCAGCAATAGCAGTTACTGCCACGATGGGGTACCCACTTACCTGGTGCTCCACAACATGCAATAATATGGTTCAGTTACTCCTAGGAAGAAATAATTAAACAGTGTCCATATTAAGGGAATTAGGTGGGTGGGTGAGAGTCTGTGGCCTGCAGTGTGCAGGAGGTCAGACTAGATGATCATAATGGTCCCTTCTGACCTGAAAGTCTATGAGTTTATGTTGCACTCAGGGTGCAGCACAGTTCCCTCAACAGGGTTATAAACCCAATTTGGACCCAACTACACACACATAATACAAACCACATTATAGTATTTTATAGGACAACCAAATGGAAACCAGGTCTCTCAACAAGGCTGCTCTGGCAGATGGGACCAAAGCCTTAGAGATTACAACTGGCATAATTAAGGGTGTGTGGCAGGGGTATAGACACCACAGCGCTACTCCCTAATACTGCAATATACTGTCAGCATTGGGTAAGAGGCCAATTCCTGAGGCAGGACTTGAGCCCGGAAATGGGAGTGTTACACACACACACAAAATATGCAGTAATGCTGCTATCAAGGATCTTTATGAAAGTCAGATAACCTTTGTTTCTTCCAGCCTTGAAACAATCAGGTTCTCAGATAAGGAATGTTTAAAAAACAAAATAAATTATTTTTAGTAGAGTCTCACAAAAGACAGTGTGTGCAATCAGTCTTTTGTGAAGATTATAGCTTTTGCACAAAAGAGGAACAAGCAGGTATAAGTTAAACAAGTCCTCCTTTATAGGCCAGATGTTTTCAACCATTTTTCTCTATCCCTCTTTCTGCCATGTTAGCTGACATCTGACAGCCCAGTACCTTCCTACTGGACGATTCCCTTCTCCATAGTTGTGCTCTGCATTGTCTACAGCTTCCCAAATGATTCTTCTGCAGTCACTCTAACGGTGCTTAATTTGTGCCAGGGCTGATCCCCAGCACCTCTAGGAGTAGCGGTTCATAGCCCTGGCACCTGTGGGCCACTTGCAGCATCAGTTATGAATGTAAAATAATTGCTTGAGCCCCAGCACCTCTTTCATTACAAATTAAGCACTGCACCCTAACCTCCCCAACACCCAACAGCTTGATTCACCAGTGGCACCCTCACTCCATGTTCACTTATACCCCACCACTGCTATGGACACCTTTCCAGCTGCTGACTAGTCTTCTTGCTCCCCAGTTCAGACTTCTTTAGCATGGCAGCCTTGCTATCCATCCCAGAACTCCGAACAGATACTGAAAATGTGTCCTCTCTAGCAACTGCTCCAGTATTGCGATGGGAAAGTTATTTGGAATATGTCCAAGATCCAAATAACTGACTAGGTTCAGTTGTTAAATTGGTTCTCTTTGTTAAGGAATAAAATCATTGTTTCCACTAGTTGGGTTCTTTTCACTGTGCAGGGAAAAATCTGTCTTGAATTAACTTAATTCTACTGTATATCAACTATGAAATGACAGATGAACATCCATCTGCCACAAAAGGATCATGGTATAACTTCAGTGTTGTGAGCTCCACTGCAGGATCCAATATGCAGACAAGTCTTTTTGTGACAACGGATCCCCTTGTTTGAAGGAGAGGTATCATGCACAATTTGTGGAGCAGAGCTAACCGGGGGGGTCCTGTAAATTGGTACAGGGATGTTCAGGGCTCCAGCAAAGAATAGTCCCATACAGATGTCAGTCAACATGGCAGATTGTTCAAGCATTTCTCTGCTAATTGGCTGAGCCTCTGACACAGCTGCAAAGAGATCAATTGCCATGGCGGGCAGTGGGGGAGGGGGACGGGGCGGGGAGAAGAGCTTTATTGCTCAGGACTGGTGTAGAAGCCGTGTTAGATCTGAATTGGCTAATAGTAACAATTCATTACACAAATATTCTTTTCAGAGCTGTCCAATTGGCAGCAGAGCCATGTTACTCTTTGTAACCCCTTCTCCAAAATGATACATTAAGACTGGATGGACCATACTGCGCGGCTTTCCAAACTTCCTTGCAACTTAAGAGAAGTTTCCAGAAATTTCCTTGGACTCAAACTAAAAGTAACTTTGGAACAAATTAGACTAGGAGAGAGGGATGTGCAGACTTCAGGAGAGAGCAGTTTGGAAAGGATGCAGACTGTGAGTGCTCTCCCTATCCTCTTCCATGTCATAATTCTTCAAGCTGAAGTTGCCCATCCAAGAATTGTACGTCTTCTTCTACAAACAACAAGCAAGCCTCTCACCCTTCGGAGGTAGGCAATCAGATAAGACTGCAACAAACACCTGGATACATAAGCATTACAGATGGGCAAACTCAGACCTGATCCACATTAGGAAGTAGGAACATGTCAGTATGGTTGTCAGCAACTGTGTGAGCTGAATTAAGGCTAAAGGCAAATTTACCTGTAAAGCACAGACAATCTGGCAGCATAATGTATTAAAATCTCATTCCATGGGCAAGTTAGTGATAGAAAAGTAGGGGAGGTGTCATTTGAGTCGTAAAAATCTACAGAATCATAATTTCAATGGTGTCACCCTCCATGGCGTGGCATGGCAAGGGCGCTGCCCCTCTGGCTCCCAGCTCCAGTTCCTCTGGTTAGTGGAAAAGTTTGATAATACAATGTCATTGGAAATGGGACAAGCTGAGTATCATTCGAAAGCCCTCTCCCACAAACACAATGGTACTAAATATGACAAACCTAGAACAATTCTCTGCGTGTATATATATTTGAGAAAATGCTCAAAATCAACTTTTTTTAAATTATACTTTAACACAGGGATGCACTGCTTACCTAAAAAAAGACATTGATCTTTGGTAACTCTAACAAAAGTAGGTTTGAGAAGCAGGACTGAAAACATTTATTCAAAATCATCATGTCATCTCCATCTAGGGCACCATTGCTAGACATGTTCTCACACTAATCCTCATCCATGCCACACTAACGTATCTCCATACCGCTGGCCAAAACTTTGCAGGGTGGTGAACATCTAGACTTTGGCCATGAGCATTAGCAATTATGTTCGAAAACTCCTGGAAGACAGGAGAGATTCTAGAGGACTGGAAAATGGCAAACATAGTAGCAATCAGGGCCGGCTCTAGGCACCAGCAAAACAAGCATTTGCTTGGGGCAGCGAATTTGCAGGGGCGGCAGGGAGCCCTGGAGCTGTAGTTCCTTGGTTAGCTCCCTGTCTATAGAATCAGCCCTGGAGCAGGGAAAGAACTACATTTCCCAGCATTCCCTGGGCCACTTTTAACAGGGGAGGGAGGGAGGGAGATAGCTGAGACATGCTTTCGCTTACTGTGTTAATGTAAAGCTGGCTGCTGAACGGTAGGGATACCATATTTTAATATATTTTTTTAAAAAAGGGCACTCCACTGGTGTGACTCACCTTGCAGCCCCCAAAGAAAGAATTGGGTGGACGAAATGGACAGTGCACCTCTCTATCTGAAGCCTAGCAAGGGAGGTAGGTAGATCCGACTAGAATTTAAAATGAAAACTAAGGGAGGGGAGGCTCTACTAGAGGACCTGGGCAGCTTTAGAACTGAAGCATGTAGGAGGATTTCCACTTCTGAGCCATGGAAGCAGAAATTGACTTTTCCTTTCCAGATTTAGCTAATATTCAGAAAGGGAATCTAGCACCTGCATTCCAGATTTGAACACCCTCAAAATTCAGGAAAAAGAAAATAAGAAAGAAAGAAATACTTGTGGCACCTTAGAGACTAACACATTTATGTCAGCATAAGCTTTCGTGGGTTAGAACCCACTTCATCGATGAAGTGGGTTCTAACCCACGAAAGCTTATGCTGAAATAAATTTGTTAGTCTCTAAGGTGCCACAAGTATTTCTTTCTTTCTTATTTTCTTTTTGCTGACATAGACTAACACGGCTACTACGCTGTAACCTATCAACATTCAGGAGTGCTCAAGCTCATTTTGGGAGCTGTTACTTCATTTCTCCCAAATCAAATATACTGATCCACTGTAACTTGCTGTAGAAAAAGTAGGATAAAATTGAGCAAGCAATGCTTCCCAGTGGTTATTAGGACTGGAATTGCTATTTTCAACAGCCATTGTCTTTTTTTTGGTTTTTTGGTTTTATTTGTTTAAAAGGAAGACAGTGATATTGCATTGGCAAATTCCCCATAGAAACAAAGAATGGAACAAAAGAATAATAAAGACACCTCAACTTTTCCTCATTAATGGACAGTTTTATAATATGCATCCAGATATGCTTCAATCACAGAAGCTGAAAATTGTTCCACTTTACTGCAGTTCTGTAACCATATGGGAACCCATCCTGTCTGTGTTCTGTGCACATCCAAAATTCCTACTGAATGACCTGCCCTGGGACCAGGTTACCAGTGACCCAGGGCTGGGGCGGCAGGAGGGTGCAGTTGGGGTGGGAGAGCCCAGGGCTAGGGCGGTAGGGGGTGTGGGTGTGGGGGGGGGAGGGAGCCCAGGGCTGGGGCGGTAGGGGGTGCGGGTGTGGGGGGAGAGGAGAGCCCAGGGCTGGGGTGGCAGGGCGTGGTGGGGGGAAGAGAGCCCAGGGCTGGGGTGGCAGAGCGTGGGGTTGAAGACCAGGGCTGGGGCAGCGCGGGGGAGCCCAGGGCTGGGGTAGGGGGCAGCCAACATTTTTTTTGCTTGGGGCGGCAAAAAACCTAGTGCCGGCCCTGGTAGCAATCTATAAAAAGCGGAATAAGGCCAACCCGGGGAATTACAGACAAATCAGCTTAACTTCAGTACCCAGACACACAATGGAGCAAGTAATCAAGCAATCAATTTGCAAACACCTAGAAGATAATAAGGTGATAAGTAACAGTCAGCATGGATTTGTCAAGAACAAATCATGTCAAACCAACCTAATAGCTTCCTTCAATCGGATAAAAAGCCTTGTGTATAGGGGGGAAGTGGTAGATGTGGTATATCTTAATTTTAGTAAGGTTTTTGATACTGTCTTGCATAACCTTCTCGTAAACAAACTAGGTAAATACAGCCTAGATGCAGCTACTATAAGGTGAGTACATAACTCTTTGGAAAACCATTCCCAGAGAGTAGTTATCCGTGGTTCACAGTCAAGCTGGAAGAGCATATTGAGTGGGGTCCTGAAGGGATCAGTCCTGGGTTCGGTTCGATTCAATATCTTCATAAATTATTTAGATAATGGCATAGAAAGTACAATTATAAAGTTTGTGGGCGATACTAAGCTGAGAGGGGTTGCAAGTGCTTTGGAGGATAGGATTAAAATTCAAAATGATCTGGACAAACTGGAGAAATGGTCTGAAGTAAACAGGATGAATTTCAATAAGGACAAATGCAAAGTACTCCATTTAGGGAGGAACAATCAGTTGCACACATACAAAATGGGAAATGACTACCTAGGAAGGAGTACTGCAGAAAGACATAGGGGGGGCGGGAAGGGGGTCATAGTGGACCACAAGCTAAATAAGTCAACAGTGTAATGCTGTTGCAAAAAAAAAAAAAAAAAAAAAAAAAAAAAAAAAAAACCCCACAAACACCATTTTGCTAAATATTAGCAGGAGTGTTGTAAGCAAGACACGTCCGCTCTATTCCACGCTGATAAGGCCTCAGCAGGAATATTGTGTCCATTTCTGGGCACTACATTTCAGGACAGATGTGGACAAATTGGAGAGCAACAAAAAATTATTCGAGAGCTAGAAACCGTGACCTATGAGGAAAGACTGAAAAAAAATGGATTTGTTTAGTCTGGGGAATAGAAGACTTATGGGGGGGACATAACAGTTTTCAAGTTCATAAAAGGTTGTTACAAGTAGGAGAGTGAAACATTGTTCCCGTTAACCTCTGAGGTTAGGACAAGAAGCAATGGGCTTAAATTGCAGCAAGGGAGGCTTAGGCTGGACATTAGGACAAACTTCCTAACTGTCAGTGTGGGTAAGCACTGGAACAAACTACCTAGCGAAGTTGTGGAATCTCCACCATTGAAGGTTTTTAAGAACAACTTAGACAAACAACTGCCAGGAATGGCCTAGTTGTTAAGTACTCATGGCTTGAGTGCAGGGGACTGGACTAGATGACCTACTGAGGTCCCTTCCAGTCTTACACGTCTATGATTAGCTGAAAGATTGATTTGGGAGCACATAGTATTTCACACAAAACTGGTGCGATAATCCATTATCCAGGACCCATCCAGGGGAAGGTAGTTTTGGATGTACTCGACGATCCCAGAGCTATTCCACCGCTTAATAATTTGTCCTCTTAGTAGAAGGTATAAATTCACCCCTTGTCAGCGGCAATTCTTCTCCATTTGTCTGTTTCTGGGAAAACATTCACCAATGTAGCTCTGCAAGTGTGGTAATGCTGGTCTTCAAATGGTAAACTTGGCCTATGAACTCCTCCCCGTGCATTTATGAACTTATCAGTGACTCTCTTGGCCATCCCAAGGACATTCAGAGCAAGGAGAGCGTCTTCAGAGGCTGAATCAAATGTTCTTTCCAGACAACCTTCCAGTAGCATGACATCCTGAAAAGGTGTGGAAGCCTGGTAGTGCAGCGGCTGTCAGTGGTCCGAGTAGTAGGAATACATCTGAGGGATATACAGCAATTCCGTTTCCCGAAAGCAAACACAAAAACAGAATCTTGGAATAGGGTGGCACCCACCTCTCACAAGTGACCCCTTGGTCAGGTGTGAGCCTGCTGTTTTTTCTGTTTGGAACAGGAGTGCCACTCACTTCTCACGAGCACCTCCCCAGCCGATGGTTTCTTCAATGGGTCTTCAGTGGCTCAGCCCTCCGACCGAATCTCACACAGTGTCCCCACTTCCAGGGTACACAGTCTCTAGTTCTCTCTCACAGCCCTGGTATGGGGCCATATCACTAAGGCTTCCCCCTGGAGGCACTGCCTTCTTTAACAGCCCAACAGGGGCCATCTTGGCACCCTCGGTTGGTGTCCTTTCAGCAACACTGTCCTGGGCTCAGTCTTCAGCCAGACCAACAGGGCTCATCATGGTACTTGCCCTATCTGGCTAGGTTCTGGGCTCAGTCCCCTGGGCTCAGCCTGCCTGCACTGACCTGTCCATGGTCCTGTTGCTCATCCAGCCAGACAGGTACCCAATCCTCCCTCTTCGAGCTCTAGGGAGCAACTGACTGCTCTGCTTCTGCTGCTTCCTTTTAGATGGCTCTTCTGAACCCTGACTGATTGCTCCAACAGCCCCTCTGATTGGCTGCTCCCCTGTAGCCTCTCTAGGCTGACTGGAGAACTTCTCTATTCTTTTCTGGGGTGGGGCCTCCAGCAGAGGGACTCCAGACCTAGTCCACCCTGTCATAGGAAGTCTTGAGTAGCATCTCACAGAGTGAACTAGAACATCTGTTTCTTACACAAAAATGGAATTTAGTGGTACTTCGCTATGTGGCACTGATGGCATGCAACATAATTTTAGTGGCAGCCTCCGCTGAACAGTGCAAGGTAGCTGCTTCATTATGCTACGTGATGATGAAATTCTTTGCATGCTGGAGCATTTTTCCTGCAAAATGCGAGTCCGAGACAGCAGCTTCTTCACTGTGACACTGGAGATGTTCGTGGAGTCAGTGGTTTTGTGTTGGACAGGTGCAATAACAGAGTCTTTTCTTTCTAGTAATATTTTTTAACTGATTCCTTTGCATACAAGTCAAACATGAGGTGGATTTTGTCATATGTCTATTATTTTCTCTGTATCCTCACAATGAAGTGTTCAGCCAAATCTTGGTAGGTGTTAACAGTTTTTGGTTTGTTGAGAGCTTGACAAGACCATTAATGATTGCTATGCTGAAAGGCCTCTGTTGGCATAAGGTACTTGGTCACATTGTCAGTAGGTGCTGGCTTAGGAAGACCATATGAGATGCGCATTAGTTTGCTTTTCGCCAGGCACATATGCATTGTTCCATCACACTCAAACGTCAAATTGTGATACCACGGAGAACTCGTAATTTTCCGAAGTCTCACATAAATCAACATCATGCTGTGATCTGGACACAACCAGGAGACAAGCAAAAAATGACCTCGACATTTAACTCTTTAATAGTTCCTGCCACCTTCACTCTGACTTTCTTCTTTGCATTCGGTCTGTTCTTCTTGTTTGGACCTCATAGATCAATGGAGCCTTGGATAATTCTTTGGGTTTTGAAGGCTTCATACAAGTCATGACCCAAAAAATCCATTCAACTGACATCTTTAGTGATCTCATCACTGAAGACTGCTTTCATCATGATATTAATGAGCTCCAGTCTGTCACTCATGAATGGGTTACCAGTGCAAGCAAGCTCATGCCACAGCTTTAAAATTGCCCCTTCTTGGACAGCAGCTAATGAGTCTAGGTGGTGCTTGGTTATTTTTGGGGAAGTCATCCCACCCATGCTTAATGTTTTGTTTGAATCATGAAGCAGCTCTGGGTATGTCAGGAAAGAGCATTTGGATGCTATGTTATCCCCACCAATTCCCCCAACGGCTTCCACTGCTCTGTTTTCATGTTCTAGGGCTTCATCTAAGCCAAGTGCACAGAAGGGAACTGGTGACCTTTTAACAACCCAATTTCCTTTTGGAAATTCCTCTCATATGTAATCAATACCACTGAACCGCTTCTTTTTTTGCCAATGATGACAAATCAACTTGAAGCACTCCTTCCATTTATAGCAATCTGTAACATTTTAGAAAATGAATCAGGTATCACATTCTGAGCATTAACTAATAATCACACTACTGTCAGTCAGGACCACAATTTAACTTTGTCAGGGCTACGTGTTTCACCCGACCTTACCTTTTCTTAACTTGCCCACGGAATTACACATATTGCCAGACTTCAAGGACTAACCGTGATCAGTGTCTCACCAGCTAGCTATGATAAAATCAGCTGAAACAGTGGTGAACTTGGTATGGCCTTGTCTACCCTCACAGCTAAACCACATTCAGCTAGCATGACAGCTAACCATTCTACAAATACATTAAGCAAAAGGAAGACCAAGGACAGGATAGGCCCGTTACTCAATGAGGAGGGGTGGGGGGGAATAACAGAAAATGTAGAAATGACAGAGGTGCTTAATGACTTCTTTGTTTTGTTTTTTACCAAGAAGGTTGGTGGTGATTGGACATCTAACATAATGAATACCAGTGAAAATAAGATAGGATCAGAAAAGGTTAAAATAGGGAAAGAACAAGTTAAAAATTACTTAGACAAATTAGATGTCTTCAAGTCGCCAGGGCCTGATGAAATGCATCCTAGAATACTTAAGGAGTTGACTGAGGAGATATCTCATCCACTAGCAATTATCTTTGAAAAGTCATGGAAGACGGAAGAGATTCAGATTCAGAGATTCCAGAAGACTGGAAAAGGGTAAATATAGTGCCAATATATAAAAAGGTAAATAAGGACAAACCGGACGAATGAGCTTAACTTCAGTACCCAGACACACAATGGAGCAAGTCAAGCAATCAATTTGCAAACACCTAGAAGATAATAAGGTGATAAGTAACAGTCAGCATGGATTTGTCAAGAACAAATCATGTCAAACCAACCTGATAGCTTTCTTTTACAGGCTAACAAGCCTTGTGGATAGGGGGAAGCAGTAGATGAAACATATCTTGACTTTAGTAAAGCTTTCAATACTGTCTCGTATGACCGTCTCATAAACAAACTAGGGAAATATAGCCTAGATGGAGCTACTATAAGGTGGGTGCATAACTGGTTGGAAAACCATTCCCAGACAGTAGTTATCACTGGTTCACAGTCATGCTGAAAGGACGTAACGAGTGGGGTTCCGCAGGGATCAGTTCTGGGTCCAGTTCTGTTCAGTATCTTCATCAGTGATTTAGATAATGGCATAGAGAGTACACTTGTAAAGTTTGCAGACGATACCAAGCTGGGAGGGGTTGCAAGTGCTTTGGAGGATAGGATTAAAATTCAAAATGATCTGGACAAACTGGAGAAATGGTCTGAAGTAAATAGGATGAAATTCAATAAGGACAAATGCAAAGTACTCCATTTAGGGAGGAACAATCAGTTGCACACATACAAAATGGGAAATGACTACTTAGGAAGGAGTACTGCAGAAAGGCATCTGGGGGTCATAGTGGACCACAAGCTAAATGAGTCAACGGTGTAACGCTGTTGCAAAAAAAGTGAACATAATTCTGGGATGTATTAACACAGTGGCTCTCAAACTTTTTTACTGGTGACCCCTTTCACATAGCAGGTCTCTGAGTGCGACCATCCTTATAAATAAATATATAAAAAAGGGTTTGTAAACATCATTATAAATGCTGGAGGCAAAGTGGGATTTGGGGTGGAGATTGACAGCTTGCAACCCTCCATGTAATAACCTCGTGACCCCCTGAGGGGTCCCAACCCCCAGTTTGAGAACCCCTGTATCAGCAGGGGTGTTGTAAGCAAACACAGAAGTAATTATTCTGCTCTACTCTGCTATGATTAGGCCTCAACTGGAGTACTGTGTCCAGTTCTGGGCGCCACATTTCAGGAAGGATGTGGACAAATTGGAGAAAGTCCAGAGAAGAGTGACAAAAATGATGAAAGATCTTGAAAACATAACCTGTGAGGGAAGATTGAAAAAATTGGGTTTGTTTAGACTGGAAAAGAGAAGACTGGGGGGGGGGGGGGGGGGAAGACATGATAACAGTTTTCAAGTATGTAAAAGGTTGTTACAAGGAGGGGGGAGGGGAAAAAATTTCTTAACCTCTGAGGATAGGACAAGAAGCAATGGGCTTAAATTGCAGCAAGGGAGGTTTAGGCTGGACATTAGGAAAAACTTCCTGACCGTCAGGGTGGTTAAGCACTAGAATAAATTGCCTAGGGAGGTTATGGAATCTCCATCACTGGAGATTTTTAAGAGCAGGCAGGTTAGACAAACACCTGTCAGGAATGGTCTAGATAATACTTAGTCCTGCCATGGGGCAGGAGACTGGACTAGATGACCTCTCAAGGTCCCTTCCAGGCCTCTGATTCTAAGTTCTGCCGCTGTTAAATTTTGTAGTGTAAACCACAAAAAGGGAGGATAAGCAGTTTGTCTACAGTAGTACAAAAAGGCAGTGGCAAAGTTGGGGAGAGAACCTAGCTCTCCTAACCTAGTTCTGTCTTTTCACTATCTAAATGCAAGACATTTGACATATGTTTCTGCCATCGGGTGCTTACATTTTTATGAAGGACATGGGGAAGGGGAAGAAAAAGAGGGGCAATAAAAGTAATCCAACTTTTCCTGTACAAATCAGCAGGGTATCTTATCCACTCATTTACTTGCATAGTTTTATACAGTAGCTCCTCGCTTAATGTTGTAGTTATGTTCCTGAAAAATGCTACTTTAAGCGAAATGATGTTAAGCAAATCCAATTTCTTCATAAGAATGAATGTAAATAGAGGCGGTTAGGTTCCAGGGAAATTTTTTTCGCCAGACAAAAAAGACACTGTATACATATACAATATAAGTTTTAAATAATTGTGAACAAACAATTTACTACTGTATTCACCAATGATAATTGTGAAGCTTGGTTGAGGCAGGGGCGTAGCGAGGTCAGGGCATGGGGGCTTGTCCCGCTCCTCCTGTCCGGCGCTCCTGCCAGGGAGCGGAGTCGGGGCGCGGAGTCTTCCCGGTCTGCCTGCCCAACGCTCCTGCCGCTCCCCATCTGGAACGCTGGGCAGGCAGAGCAGAGCAAGCCCCCGTGCCCTGGCAGGAGTGCCGGGCGGGCAGAGCGGGGCGAACCAAACAACCTTATAACGGAACATTGCACGACTTTAAACAAGTATGTTCTCTAATAGATCACCAACCTAATAACAAAACAATGTTAACTGGGACGACTTTAAGTAAGGAGTTCAGTGTAGTCTATACAGTAACAAGCCAGGGAACGCTGGACACGTGATCTCAGAGTTGCTGCTGTTAAAAAGGCATGTGAAAAACTTTCACAAGTGAAGTCCAGCAGGGACTCAAAAGTGCGGGGAGGAGGGGGAAGGAGGAGCAATGTCAGGTATATGACAGACAAACAGAGAAGTAATTTGTTACAGTGATTGTATGTTTCACTCAAAACCATAAAAAAAGCGTTAAAAAAGTGTCTCCTACTCAAGAATAAGATTTATTCCTGGAGAGATCAATACAGAAAGTCCCTGAAAGAGTTAAACGGCTATCAAAAATGGATACAATGGATACAACTAACAAACAATTCAGATACAAGCAGGTTTGCAAGGTACATTTTGCGAAGTTTAAAATGTTCTTGCTTTATACGAAAATGAGCGGATTCAAATCAAACAGTGACCATCAAACTTTAATCATAATTAAATCATATTTGATATTAATGCCAGTCATGCTTAATTTGATATGTTATATGAATACACTACAGTAATATCTTACAGGTCAAAAACACATGACAATCTGATACCATGGCCTGTAAGTGCAGTTAGGGGGTGACCAGCATGAGGTACCGTCTGTCCAAGTACAGTCATTTCTAAAACATGTGTCCAGTAAGGAACATAGAATCTGGGATGGAATGACTGACTGAGGATTTTTTTTTTTAAAGTTATTTTCCCACACATATACACATAGCCTGTGATACACATGAGATAGATTAAATATGATACAGTCCTGAAAATAATTTTTAAAATATGCATATGTTAGCAGTTCATACATCTTTATCTTTTAGGGCAGTTAATTCCCTCCAGCTGCAGAGTATCTTTTAGTTCATAAACACTGCTTAAGTTTGTTTTCTATTTCCTATTGAAATGTTCTATATACTAGTAAGAGCTCTCTCATCCTATATCCACTGCTGCCCCACCAGTAAAAAGTGAAAGTGTGAGCTATAAACCTGATTTAAAAAAAAAATAAGTTGGGAGTTTTGTTTGTTTGTTTGTTTTAAAAGCCAGGCTATTTCTATACAAAACAGTGCTTATATTTCAATACTATGACTGACTAGTCTCAAAAAAAAATTCAGCATTTAATCTGACATGGGATTTTCAACCAACAACATTTTCCTTTTTCAAAATTAAATCTAAACAAGGCACAGCAACATAAGCACTGAACTAAGAACAACATTTTTACAGCACTGTGTAAGGTTTGAGCTGCACAATTTCCATTTACTCTATCGGGTGATATATGACTCTCCTTCTTTGCACTGATCAAAAAGTTAAGTTCACTTTAAATTGAAAGTTACTGACAATTGGTTTGTTAAAACCTTATGGGCCCAATCCCACAAACACTTAGCAACTCCACACAGTATTAACTCTCAGCAGCAGAGAATGTTTGCATGATTGGGCCTTTATTATTTACAAGTTCAAGTTTGGTTGTGTGTTGCTGTCAGGTATATTGAACATTTTTACCTTCTTAAATCTTCAGCAAAGCATTAATTAGAACAAGGTGATTTTAAAAGAGGCAATTTGTGCGGTCTCCTATTCTCTACAGAATAGAGTATAGTCGAAATCATCACTTATAGCCATCCATGCCACCAATCAGACTGGAAAAGTTCTGGTTTTGAAGCAGAACAAGCAGCTCAATATTAATGCTTTTACCAGGAAAACTAACACTGCTAGAGCTGCAATACAGCAATCATACTGATCCCAATCACTACAATTAAGTTTGTAAAACAGCTTCTATTCAAGCCCCATTTTCACACATGCACCCACAGTTCTTTAACCCAACAACCTCTGGAATTTACAAGTCCAGCTATAGAAGAAGTATGAGATTCTAAATATGAGAAATCCAATGTCTTCAGAGCAAAGAGTAGTGATGGAAGATGTTTAGCCCAACACTGAAGAATGTACAGCGTCTCTGTAACCTCCACAAACCTATTACATTGGAACAAAGAGCTTTCAAATTTTACTGGGGAAGCCTGTGATACTTGCAAGCTCCACAAAGCTAGTATCTCCAAATTTCTCCTCCCTTCCTTCTGTCCCCGACCCCTCCAACAGTCTAGGGCTGTTAAGTGAAAACAGTGTTTCTACAGTATTAAGGTTGCAAAATCAAGTGCTCAAAAGAAGAAAATTCCATAGCTAAGGCATCTCCCCCTAACATTAACTCAGTCGCAATGTACATGACTAATATTTTTCTACTGTTTTCTTTGTTTAATGTAACCTTTTGATCCAAACTGTTTGTCATTAATGGATGCCATAAAAAGAGATCTAGGATGTGTAGCATAATCAAATTCCGGTTGTGGAAGAACCCTTAATTTTGTAATAACCTGATTTGTGAGTATTTGCTGCACTGATACTATCATTAGAGAGCACTCGCTCTAAGTCAACGCCCCCTAGTATTCCCTGCTTTGCCTACATGTTGACTATTGTGAATACAACCATGCCTCTTCACAAAGGCAGCCTCGGATAATCTTACAGCTGAAAATTGATTATTAGCTCATTTTATGAAGCAAGCATGTCTAGCTCTTGGCAGACATAACAGCTTAGTTAAGATCAGCAGTCTCACTCTGATACAATCACACAGAGATCCAGAGACATAGCTGAAGTCCTATCAGTTAACCTATCCCTGGCTGCTGGTTTATACATTTTTAAATTGGTTTACCCATAAGGCTTGAATCCACCCTCCTGGGATCCTGTGTCCAAGGTAACCTGTCCATTTGGGAGTGTGTGCGCGCGCATGTGTCAAAACATAAAACACGTAGCGATCTTCGTAACAAATAAATATGTCTAAGGTGTACATTTACTTGTAGCATAATTGTTCTGCTGAATAAAGACCCTGCTTTGCGCACAACACACCATGAGCTTTGATGCATTTTTTTAAAAATAACCATAGGAGATTAATGGGGTTGAGAACAATAGGATGCTTGGTTTGATGATGCGCTCTTCAGAGGCTGCTCAGCCAGTATAATGCTACCGAAACACATACAAAGATTTTGTACAATTCTAAATCTGAAGTCTATGTGATAACTGCATATAGAATTCAATACAACACAAATGGAATCTACAGGAAAAATCCTCTTTATTCTGATCTGTTTTCAATATTTTTAATTAAAACTAATCTCCTTTTGAACACAGTAAACTAAAATTATTATATATGTACAGGTTTAAAAATAGACTTTTTTTTTTTTTTTTGGCTGGGTTAATTTCCTCTCTTTCCCATCTAAAGCTCCACAGTGAATCCCCCTGAGTAAGTTACAACTACTACTTTACACTGCTGAATTCTGCCAGCAATCTGCTCATCATTCTAGCAGATGTTTCTGCTTTCAGGCCACTGGGAGCTTTATTGGACCCACTTCCTTTTCAGCCTAAAAAGGGTATAAAATGTATTCAAAAGTACTAGCGGAACTATGATCCTCCAGTTCCTGCCCCATGTATCCCCCATAACCTTCTTTTTCTATAAAGCAGAAGGTTGACTGACGTCACATTTAAAAATCAGCATCATCATCGTCCTTCGAGAACTTTCTGAAAAGGAGATGCTCCTGATTCTGAGATACTTTGGGACCACTTGTAAATGTCCCTCATGAACACAGAAACCCACAGAAGGGCAGACTGTGTGGCAGGTCCTGCAAACAGAAAGTGATCATTCTCACGTGAGAACTGCCATTAAAAAAAAAAAAAAAAGTTAAACCACTTACCAACTCCTACTGTTCAGTTTTTTCTCCTATTTCTAAAAAAAAGAATGTTTTCTTTGCTTACCTCAGTAACATCCATGACTTTGATGGCTGCCAGTTGACCTGTTTTGACATGCCGACCCTGGAAAACAGAAAGAAGAGTCAGCACCGGCATTCCATTTCATCATTTAAACACACACAGAGCAGGACCGTTAAGACAAGATTTCCAGACAGTGGGTTTTCCGCATCCTGGCGTGCCTATTATCTCTATTATTTCATGTTGAAGACAGGAGATAAATACTTTAGATAGCTAACCAAAGAGTTGTTTAAAATACTTACAGAATCTGTTGAGATAAATCACTTCTCATTAAAAGGATAATTAGCAAGATTGTCAAATTATAATTACGCACAAAAGCAATGCATTTGCATTTACCATTCCTTTCCATTTTCTTTAGCATAATTCACACATCTACATCAATCTCCCATAGCTAGGCAACCGACATTTTAGCCATGTTTATAAGGAAAACTACTCCAGATACTGTGCATTCTAAAAAAAAGTATCTTCGGACCACAATTGGGTAAGGTAGAGATTGCATCAGTATTTTGCATTTATATTTTGCTGTGAACTCTTAGAAACACTGTGTAAAAGCATGTGAGTTAGACCACCACTGAAAGAGGACATTTTCTTAGACCTTATCTTCCTGCTAAAAAAAGGTGTGCGGGGGACTTTACAGGGTAAAAAACAAACACACAATAATGATCTCACTGTAAAATCTTTAGTAGAGAGAGGCTCCTGCAGTGTTTTCCACAAGGTAGTCAAGCGAGGTCAGCACTATACCTTCGCATGGGGTTGACCTCGCCTTTTTTTCCTGGCAGTAACCCTGATGTACCTATGTTTTTACACTGTGGTAGCTAATGTGCGTTAGTCAGTCATCCCATGGTATAAAACACACTTGCCCCTCCTCCCACAATTCTCCACTTCTTCCATGTAGACCCCTATACCTAGAACTCCACCCTCACAACCCAATCTGTTATTGCTTCCCTGAAGCCCACCCTAACATACATTTCTATGAACCAGCCAAAGAAGTCTAGTTATCTATCCGAGCTCAGACTCTCTTCTTACCCCCACTCCCCTCCAGGTAATTACAGTTAAAAACACAAATCACACAAGTCACCAGTCTCCCATGCTAGACTACACTGACCAGTCACACTGCCTCTTGTTAGAACCATTCTCTCGCCATAATTTGTAAACTTTTCAGGAGAGGAACCATGGCCACGACTTTCAAAAGTAACCAGTGGCTTTGTTTGACTAACTTTGACACCTGAATGAGGCCTTATTTTCTGAGTGACATCTCAGTGACTTTCTGAAAATACAGACCTGGTAACCATCTCAAGCTTGGTACCCCAATGTTGAAGCACCCCAAAACCACTAGCCACTTTTGAGCCATGTACACCTAAGAGATGTTACCTATCAGTAGAGTCCCTAGTATGCTGTTGGTGCCATAAATAAATAGTTCTAGTAATACGAAGATTTTCTGTCTCCATTTTCATTTAGAACTTCGAAGGGCTGACTCACTCCTCTCCCAATGATCACTCCAACCCCTTTCTTTAAATCAGTTACTGTGCTTATGCTACTGTCTGTTCCAAGAAGTTCCTCTGCTGCATGCATTTCTTTTAATATTTTTGTCACCTTAAATTAGTAATACACTCGCTTTTTCAGTGAACTGGTTTGGGTATGAGAACAAAAGTAGAGCATCTGGGTGCACGGACGTACAGGCAAATACGGGGGCTGTAGGGAATCAGTATTCACATTACAGTGCCTGTGTGTTTGTGTCCCATGACATCCTTTCTGTTGGTCTAGGAAGGAGAGGTTAAAGTTAAGTCAGGGCTGGCTAATACATGTTAGGTTAGCCAACCTTGACCTTACGTTGACCTCATTTCCTTATCTAGACAAACCCTTTCAGTAAGCCCAGGAGGGGCCTAAACATCCCATTTCATGACAAGAGCCACTGGCCTGGTCCCTAAGGCTCACCAACACAGCTGCCTCCCTTAGCCTGCTGTGGGGAAGGAAGAAATGTTGCATTATACCCAGATAAACAGTGCTTCCTCTGTCAGACTCTCCCTCTTCTTCATTATGGATGGGAGTTGAAGCACCAAGAGACTGGGAAGGTGTGGGGGAATGGAAATATGAAATGGTGAGTACAGAGAGAAAAGACATGAGTTAAAAACAGAGGGGACAGAAGCCAGATCTGAAAAGGAAACTGAGTCAGAGAAAAGGGAGGAAAAAATGTTTTTGAACAAATGAGATGTTAATATTAACTCTGCGGGAAAAAACGAACTCTGGAAAAGTGAAGGAACAATATACCAAGATACACGATAGACAAAAAGTTGGGTAGTTAGAAAGGAAAAGAATAAAGAAAGTAACGATACACAGGATGCCATTTATTTTCACTTTAAAAAGTTTTCTTTATTTGCTGCTTTAAATCCATGAGCTACTGATGGCCTGGCCATTTCCAGAAAGAGATCTGAAATTATTCCCAGCCTTTGCCAAGAAGAGGCGACATTCCCCTCAGAGAGGTTAGCCCGCTTTGGATGACTAGCACACATCATGCTCAGTTCCTTTTGGAAAAGCTGTCCTTCCCCAACAACTTCAAAAGATCCTGCTGGTCCCTCTGTTGCTCCTGGTCATCCTGAGGCGACAGCAGCTGCAGCAAAGTGCAGCTACAACTAACACTTCACTCTCCTGATCCTAGGGAAGGGATAGGAACGGCTTTGCCATAATCCTCCTAAGGGACTGTAAAGCAGGGGAATTGCAGACTGTGGGAAATGCAGGATTCCCAGCATCCCAGGCCAAATTTAAGCCCCAGTCATATTCACAATATTGTTAGTCATTCCAGATACCTTCTTCATAATGTACGGAATACTTCAGATGTTCTGTATTTAAAGTACACCATGGGATTTCTCTGTATGACAAACAGATTTATGCATCAAAACCACAGCAACATTTTGAAGCTGCGTTTCTTTTCCTTTACAATATATGTTTAAAGGAAAAAGCAAGCGCTAAATCAAAATATAGGCATCGGCATGGCTTTTTTTGTTCACTTCTTTGCCTTCTCAAGTGCTCCCTTCCAGAACGTAGACTCGTAAGAACATTAGAATGCTGGTGTAACATTACCTGCTACATCAGGAAGTGTCTAGGTCAGGCCTGCACAACTCGTAAAGCGGCGAGGGCCATATTATTCCAAAGAAAACAGCTGAGGGCCGAAACCCCCCGGCCCCGCGGAACCCCCCACCACCACCACCAGTGCCGCCCGCCCCGTGGAAACAACCCCTCCTTCCCCAGCCCTGGGGTGTGGAAGCCTGTAGAGGGGGAAAGAAACAGCGCGCATAGGGTGACCAGATCACAGCAGTAAAATAGGACCCGCCCCCTCCCCGCTCGACCCCACCTTGGTAATATGTTATAGCGGGCCCCTAAGGTCGTATAATTAAGGTAAAAGAAAAATGTCTTTTTGCTAGAAGTAGAATAAGATCTTTCCCCAACTTTGTATTCAATTGCCCTGTTGAATGAATGAGGTGTGAATGAGGAAGGCGTGGAAGGCAGGCACCTCCAGACAGCTGCAACCCTTGGAGAGGGGATGGGAACCAGACCAAGGACAATCAAACTTGTCAAGTGGGCTGACTAGAGAAGAGCAGACATACTGACGGCCTCGGGGGTTAGAAGCAAGCACCTTCCTTTGGGAACACCCTCTTTGCAGCATTGGGACAACCCCCAGCCCAGAGACAAGCAGCAAAAAGGACCAACGGACACAGTCCCAGATTTTGGGCCGCACAGTGAGCCCACCTACTCACCCCCACCCCACCCCCCCCCCCCCCCCCCGCGGGCCGCAGAGTGAGCCCACGCGGGCCGCATGTTGTGCAGGCCTGGTCTAGGTACTACTGTTTTGGAAAGTGCTCTTCAGATGACCATTGCCAGTTTTGGTTTTGGGAAGGCTCATAGAAGAGGTTCTTTTATAAAATTACTTAATATCATCAAAAGAATTATAGATTTGAAGATGGAAGAAATCCAGATGAGCAGGATAGTACCCAATTCCAAAGACACTTGAAGACTCGGGATTAAGGCCTCATCCACACAGCAGCTCTTTAGCATGCGTGTAACCTGTTACACATACAGCTGGCAAAACTCACTGTTTGTTTCCACACTGCACACTGTTTCCACACTGCACACAGTAAATCACCGTGGCACCATCCCTGCAAGCTTCCCAATGACGCATAGTTTGGTTCCTGTTAGACACATGGCTATTTTGCTGTGCACCAAAGAACCCCTTAACGACTGCCACTGTAACCAACATCCTCTCCCTGTTGTGTGGTATGGGGAGGGGGGGGAAGGGGGTGACCAGCCTACCCACTCCCAGAAACCTCCCCCAGCTGCAGGAAGCTCAGCATCCTCCCCTGCTTTCTGCCCCCATCACTCCTCAGCTGCAGGGAGAGGGGTCACTGTACAGGGAGCTCCTCCTTCATCCGCCCAACCCCCATGCATCTGGACCTCCCATGTCCAGACACCCCTGCCAAGCCACACCCTCCCCCAGAACCCCCCTAGCCCTCCATACCCGAACCCTACCCCACTGAATCTCATCCCCTGCATCTGGAGCCCCTCTGCCTCTCAACCCCCACCCCTGCACCCAGACCACCCCCCACTGAGCTTCCTGCACTCCAACCCCCACCCTGACGAGTCTGAGCCTCCACATTCAGACCCCCACACCACTGACCCCCAATTAGCTGCACCCACATTCAGACCCCCACCCCACCAAGCCCCACTCCCCCAGCACCCAGACTCCCCTGCTGAGACCCCCACACTCAGAACCCTCTGCTGATCCCCAATCACCTTCACCTGGAAGCTCCTGCAGAGTCTCATATGCCCCTGCACCTGGACAACCCCCGCCCCCTCCAACAAGCCTCTGTGCATCCAGATCCCCCCCAACACCTAGACCCCCCCCCCCACTGAGCTGCCTGCACCCAGAATGTTCCACACAGAATCCTCCCTCCCCCTCTCACTGAGCCCCTCCACATTTGGATCTTGCTTGGCTGAGCCTGCCTGCCCCACATCTGGTGCGCCTGGAGGAGAGGAGTAAGGCCCCGGGGTGTTTCTGGGGCAGGCCCAGGCCTTGTGCTGTGTCAGGGTCAGGTGCAGCCTCACCACTGAGTCTGTGTCCCGGGGTTGGGGAGGCTGCAGGGTGATCTCCCACCTTCATACAGCCAGTGGCCTATGCTCCCCAGTGCCATGATGGAGCCTCTGCATTTCTTTATTGACAAATAAAACTTTTAAAAGTCTGCAAAATTCTGTAATACTGTGTACAGAATTTGTAAAGGATCATTACTATTGTCTAGGTACCTGAATAACCCTTTGAGACTGCAAATACTATCAATACTGTAACTACTACTGCCTCTCTTAGGTGGAAATGGGAGAGAGTCTTTTAAAATTCCCACAGGCACCAACACATACGGGATAATTGCCCAGAATGTAGTACTAAAACACTAAAGCCAAGAACTCGGCATGAACACAAAATATGGGGTCAAGATGGCAGAAACTCAGGCGTAGGGACATATACTTAACAATGTTAACTATAAGCAGTTAAGCTAACAGAGCCTCCAAGAGGTTACAAAAATCACAGCTGTAGGTTTACTGTGGGTCGACCTTAATGATAAAGTCCTACATACAATTTCACTCAATTTAGTTCACCGATTGAACTCTCCCAGTTCTACACCCCTTACTGATTGCTGTTTTTGATGCACCTACTCCTTTCTTCGTGCTTTCATTTATTTATTTTAAAGCATTTGTTTCTCCCCAAAAAGGAATGCACTCATTTCTTTTTTTAAAGAGGACTACTCCACAGTTTTATTTTTAAATCATCCGTTCAGGGCCTAATGCAGAGCTGAGATGAGCAGGTCAATGGCGTTTCACCTACTCACCCCCAAGTCTTAATCTAGCTGTATTTTTTAATTATGTTGTGGTCAGAAAGTTCATATACATATCAAGAGCCAGGACAAAAAATTGTGTTCTGATCACATATGCTTCATGCAAAGTGAAGCATACAGCAAGCAACATTTAACTGGATCACATGATGCCTAAGCATGTTCCCAACAGAGCATCAAAGCAGCCTGCAGTTTATTTCTCATCTCTGTGAAATTAAGATATACATACTTGAGAGAAAAAATCAAATATGCAATCCTTAATAAGTTGCCAGGATATACATAATGCTATAAATTCCAGCCCTACCTAAAATCTTCAAGTCAGACAAAACATGTACACTGCACCTCCTCCCCTCTCACCACACACAGCTAAGTTACCCAGTATATGTACTTCAAGTAAGCTGCATTCATTACCCAACATATTGCTGTGCCTTTAGGGAGACTGTTCCTGGAATTCTTCTCCCCAGCCAAGTGGCAAGAACACGCAATATGAGGTGATGCTACTAATTACAGGTGGAAGGCAGCCCGCATTGCTCATAACTCACAGGGTTGGACTGTCTTGTGCACCAGGTGCCATTAGCTTCTGAGAAGACCTAACCTACCTTCCGTTGTGGAGATAGCTATAGGGTGAGGAGGAAAGAGATTTAACTGAAAACGAACTGATAGTTCAACGTTTAACTGCTACGAGATATGCATAAGCAACAGACAATACCTAAACACACTATAAAGTGAACATTGTGGTCTCATTTTACTGGCTTGCTTCCCTAAAGCAGTGCCCTTGTGCCAATCAGTTTTTCCATTATGTCTCTTATTTAGTGGATTCTGATTTACAGAGTCCTAACACCCTTGGGCAATATGCAGTGCTGCAATACTGGAGTATCACTCTACAGTATTATAATGGTTGATGCCTTCAGGCAATGCTACTGTATTATTCCAATTTATGCTTTCAGTTCAACTCCTCTGCCACTCACCACCACAGACAGCAGCTCTCAGGTAGCCAACCTCATGCTGAGTACCTTAAACTTTACTCACGAACACACAAAGACATGCAAGGAGCTGCTTCTCAGAGAAACATGGAATCTGCCCATGCAAAAAACCAAAAGCAAAGCCAAGGACAGGTCAAAGTAAATTTAACTGGCAAGGAAAGAGAGAGATTAGGAAAAAATTAAATAAACCTCATCCGTGGAAAAAATGAATGGTCATAAGCAAGAACAACAACAAGTCGCACTTCTAGTTAAAACAGTAAGACTGCTAAGGATTTGTACAGTATTTTACAAAGGAACTAATTAGCCTTATCAGCTATGCAGATAAGTATTATACCCATTTTACAGATTAAGTGAGCATGAAAATTCTCAAAAATTAGCAAACAATGCTAGTAGTAAGGCCTACCAAATTACTTCAGATATGTACAAATAATTCAATTAAGCAGAGAAACAAGAAAACCAAGTTATCTTTTGTGAACTATATTTGTTTTCTTCTGCCAGCTGTATTTAAAAACCAATATTAAATAAACAAAAGGAATGAAAAAATAAATTCTAGGCATAAGGACAGGGCAGGATTCTGTGTTGTGCCATTAACTCTTGACATCAAAAAGCCACAGAGCACAGAAGGCCGATGTACACCTACTCTTTACCTTGCTTTAAAAATTACTAATCCAATCTGCTGTATTAGGGAATTATGATAATAGCATCCTCATGTATCAATGCCATGCCTTGTCTCTGTTTGTGACCTACGAAAGGCAGACTGTCCATATATAAAGCTATCCTCATGGTCCCATGTTTGCTATGACACCTGGAAAGCAGCTCTGTGCTCCAATTTAGTGTAATTGTTTGTATTACACTAGTATCTCCATTGCGCTAGGCACTGTACTCACATAGTGAGAGAGACAGTAGCTGACACGAAGAGCTCACTATCAAAACAGATAAGGCAGGAAAAGGGTGGGAGGGGAAACAGAGGCAGCAACTTTCCTAAGGTGTCATAGTAAATCAGTAGCAGAGCTGGGAATAGATCCCCAGTCTCCTGACTCCTAAAGCAGTGCCCTATCCACCGGACCACACTGCCTCTCATAAGTCACCAAACAGAATCTTTATTGATGTCATCTACTGCTAGGAGAGACCCAAAATCCTGAACCCAGGTTCTGGCAGATGGACCATCCCGGAAAGTTGTTGCTTGTATTTATCCTCAGCGGCTTTTGTGCCCATATCTTTGCTGTTCCTGCAGAGTAGACTTGCCCAGCAGGAGTCAAGAATGAAAACTGAGACTGACGTCAACTTCATTCTACTGGGAAAGCAGCACGTAGGTAGGTGACCCTGGGATTGGAGAAGGAGGGCAGTAGTGGGGGAAAAAGGGATGAGGAATCTAGTGGCTGCACACTGAGACAGTGCTGGGCCCATTACTCCCCAGCCCTGTCAAGCTAAAATGCTGATGAGTGAGAACACACAGGCAGCTCTGTGTGCTTTAAAGCTCTATATTCAGCAACTCGAGAGCAGCAAAAATATACACCATTAGCAGGTGGAGTTTGCAGAATCCCTCTGCCAAACAGAAAGGCCTGATGAATGTTAGGATCATCAGCAACATCTGCAACGAAGCTGGAACACATTTTGCATGGTCCTACACCGTCAAACCATCTGGAAAGTGAAGCTAGATCAGAATGCACCTTCCCAGAAGGAACACCTGTACTCTGTGAGCGGCACTGGCCACCAGCTGAATTCTGGATGAAGTTTATTTAACATGTCAGTTTTGCTCTATTTAAGTGTTTGGGGTCCTGCCGACTTTAGAAATCTCATGTGACTGGGAGCACACAAGCCACCACATGAGGCAGAGAGGGGTTAATGGGCTACTAAAGGCCTAAGTAGCCCAACTTAAGGCACCTGGAGCAGGAAGCAGGCTTCCAGGGAGAGGCTTACAAAGAAGATCCCTGCTTAGCTGGAATGGAACAGGCAAGGAGAGCAGATGCAGACCTCTCACTGTTGGGGAGAAGGCTGGCTAGGGCCAGGGAATGGAAAGCCTGGTGCCTAGCTGATCTCTTGGAAGAGAGGGCAGAATTTATGTTTACTTTGCTTTAGGCTCGTTCTGGACTTTCAGGGTGCCTCGGAAGAAGTGGAACTGTAAGTGATGGAGCCAGAGGGCAATCCAGAAGACAATGGAGGGTGGGAAGAGCAGTCGGGGAAACTGTTGAGTGGCTGCTGCACTGCATAATATGCCTTAAGGGGGTGTTCTGATCAGGATGTACTGTAACACCTCCTCTCCCTCCCCCCATGACACCATAATCAACTGACGCATTTGAGCAACCAGCGCACTGATTTAAATGGGGGAGCTGGATTTCACCTCCTCCCTTTATCCACTAACACCTAGATGTACTGACCTTCAGGAGTTACTGTCTCACCCACTTTCCTGGGATTTTACTAGGGGCGGGTCCATGCTCCTCCTCCCCCCACCTCCCTGTACTCTCAGAGAAGGTATCCCACCCACCCCCCACCCTTAACTGTTCTTTAGATACACTCTACTATTGTTTGTGCTTTTACATTTTTAAAAGTGTACCTCAATAATCTGATAGGGTCAAGACTGAAAAAAATGGAATAAAATAATGGTAAGGGAATTCTCTCACCTCCCACATATGCGCACTTGGCTCAGTGCACTACTAGTGGCCACAGCTTCCACCTCTGTCTATGCCACTCCCTGCTCTCATATTCAAATAAGTCCTTCACCATATCTTTAAGATTTAACCATTTATTAAACCCTCTACTTCTAACACTGATTCATTCCTGCTGGCACCCTGTAGCAGTCTCTTTACACACTGCAATCTATTGCAGACAACTATAATTAAAGACAGGCCTATAAACAGGATGAAGAACCACAGAAGCAGCATTTAGATCAGAATGAAAAACATGAGCCTACACATTCAGAATAACTTGGGCTACAGCTATTTAGGGCCCCATAAGTATCACTGTGTTTGATGCTTATGTGCCCTTTTTCATCCCAAAGCACTTTAGTAATCTGTGTAGACCACCACTATTGAAATGAAGATACTTCTGGGATGATGGCTGTAGCCAATCTGACAGACACGAAGCGTGGTCATGGAGAACAGGGATACATAGCCAAGGACACCAGGGCAAACTGCTACGCCAACAAGAAATTACATGGGAACTTAAGTGATCAAACAGAGCAGACAGGACTAAATTTAAGGGTATTTTTCTAAAACATAGGAGAGTCATGCTGTACTGAATATATCTACCTCGCAACAAAGAAAGGTTGAATCCACCCAGCTAGTTCAGAATGTCCTCACTCAGACTGGGGGAGAAAAGGGTGAATGGCACTTCTCCAAGCTCTGCTCAGGAAGTAAGATCTGCCCACGTGACTCGCCAGAACGAGGTGCTGCTCAGAGTAGTTTGTGGAGATATTCAAAATATGATCATGCAGCTCTCTAAGCTCTTTGATCTTGGCTCTCTTTGGTGGGACTTGAATATACCCAAGAGCTCTGCCGGACTCCTTGCACTTGGCCCCTTCTTGGTTCAGGAAAAAAACGTAAATGGTGGTATCTCCCAATCACCGTCCACTTGTGGCAGATGTGTGACCCTCTGTTTTTGTTTTTTAAAAGAATGAAACAACATTGACATTTACATCACAACCACCACCAGACATACGAGTTCACTCCTCCCTCAGATAAATGGAGCAGTTAACATCTTTTGTTTCAGGCTCTCTGCAGACTCAAACATTCCCGCTGCGGTTACACTAAGCTCATATTTTTGAGGTTTTCTTTGCAACCATAGCAGCTGCAGATTTACCTTCAAAAAACAAACAAAAACAGATTCTGAAGAACAAGATACTAGCTTCAAACTGATGCTGGTAAGGGGTATCGACATGTACACACTGTTTCCAAGGCACAGGCATAAATGGCATGCAAGCCAGCCTCAACCCAGCTTAGGACAAAAGCATTAGATTTAAACAACAAGTATAAAGTGCAGAAAAAAGCAAAACAGAACTGCAGTTTTCCTTCAAAAATCCACCATGCTTGCTACATTCACATACACAGGGCTGTTTTGAGAAGTGTTGAGTTCTCCTGGGACACTTCAGTGCCAAAGTTCCTTGGCCAAAGGAAAAAGATCCCTTTCTTAAACCATGAGAGAGGGAAAGTGAGCATATGCGCACACAAACCTTGGTTCATTTGTTCTACTGTCAAGAAGGCAATGGTTACAGCTGCTGGACTGACCCTGGACAAGGTAACAGAATTCAAATCAGAGAGCACGGCAGCTATATGGCTTTAAATAACACCAACATGCATATACAACAGCAAAGGGAAAAAACAAAACAGTGCTGTGATCAGAATGCTGCAACCAATCCTTGAAAGCACAGCCAGTGAAAGTATCCATCACTGGCCGGCGTTAGGCAGGCAGCGAAAGCATACATGACGTCCAAGAGTATATTCAAGTCCCACCAATTAACCATTATTGGGCTAACCCTTTCAATGCCATCAGCTGCTGCTGCTGACACACTTGTACATGTACGGCTATAATGCTTTGGGACTAGAAGACGAAGGAGGGAAAAAAATCACCAGAGTTCTGCAGTACCGACCTGTAACCAATAAGGCACTGAAAGGGTTAATGAAATGACTATCCATTTTTAGTTCTGAATACCACCAACAGACGGAGTTCTTTCACACAGCTATTTTGGAAAAGCACAAACCTTCACAACCCATCCAAGTTCTCCCTCAAAAAGAGGGAAAGAGGGGGAGGGGAGAAAAGCAGCCTCCAAACACTCCATGTTTTGTCATTCAGACTAGCCAGCAAAGAGGCGGCTTACATGCTGCAATATTCAGAATTAAAGCAGGCTGCTGGAAATCCCTCTTCAGACCAGTTGGAGCAGGGACACTAACAGACCTGTTTTAAGAACAGAGTTGCACACACAAGGTATAACGGAATATACTAATCGTACTTGGGGGAAAATATCACTTATGATTCAAGTATAATGTAGATTAACTATATTGAGGAGGGCAGGACAGGGCTGATTTCAATGGAACCAGCACAATGTGCAGGTCGTACAGATCCTCCCTATGTCTTTCCTTTCCTCTTCTGCTCCCCACAATTTGGTCTGTTTATGAGCCTCACTTGTATCCTATCTAATTTAGATTGCATGCTCTTTGGGGCCCGGAGCATGTATGGTCTTGTTTTTGTGAAGCACCTAGCGCATTCTCGAGCATATGGCAACAAGTAATCAAAGAACACGGGGTAATTTACTTACTGATTACAAATGAATCCAAGAAAAAGAACAGCAGCCTAAAAACGTTGCACAATAGCTTTCATGTTATACAGTCGTTTTACGTAGAATATTGGTGGAATCAGCCTTTGGTGATCCAACCCAAATGATAGTCAAGTAGCATCATAACCAGAATTGTGTTGAGTTTGCCCTTTCTTTCCGCCCCCTTTTTTGTCTAAGTAAATTATGGAATTGGAGTCTTCCAAGGTAAGATTTTGTTGTTTACAAGTCTGGCAAAGAAAGGGTTATTTGTGCAGGCTGGAGTTCTGAGTCAGATTCTAGTGCTGACAATGCAGAAAGAGTTTCTGAGATCTGAAAATATACTGTCGGGAGTGTTTGGAGATAGTTCATGTGGACACAAAGCTGTTTATGAGTGACTCTGTCCATTTGCCAAGTTTTCAAGGACAAGGTGTTTTGTTTCACAGTCTCAGATGTTTTTGGCAAGAAATCATAAATATACTTGGGAAAAGATTTTATATTGCAAATTGTTGTTTCATTAAAAATATGCAACTTTAGGCTAAATGTGTGTTTTGCATTTTACAACCAAGTTTACAAAATATTAAATCTTCTCCCTTTAACAGTTAGCTGTTAGACACTCTTGTCATCTTATAAAACGCAGAGGCCCATTGCACAACATAACATTTCACCCCAAATGACTCCCTTTTGCAGAAAGCTAATCCCAGTTATGATTCATTATTCAGCTGATTCTACAGTGCAGTTTAACTTTTGCATGTGAAAGTGGAACACCGTGCAGGGAACAGATTGCTTTAACAATTCATCTTTGTCAGGTGGGCTATTTCTTGTCTCTCTCTCTCCTATTACTCAGTGAAGTGTGTATTCTACAATGTCAAGTTGATAGACAATTCTTAAGAGCCATTACACACCACATAGCACTCATCCGACTGTGATATTTTTTCCCCACATATCGCGTGCCCTGAATGCTGTGTGAGACAGGCATCTGTATGCATTTCAGTTCCAACATTAACCAGATTGGCTGCTTACCCCATAGTGACTGGCTGTGACTGAGAAGCGGTGAGTTTCTCTCATGTTTTGTAGGTAAACTGAAGTACCTTAAAGCATCTAGGTGCCTTTATGCTTTCTGGCTCTGGGCTTTTCATATTAACCTTATTTCTTCTGTTTATCTTGTAAAACTGGAGGAGTAACAACTAGACTGGATTTTCATTATGCATTGTCAAGCGCTCAGAGTGATTTACATGTTTTGCAATTAGTATAAATAGTAAAGAGAGTAGGGGCATGGGTGACAAGGGTTAGGTGTGAAATCATGATAAAAATAAAGTTGACATGAAAACAATTTATAAAGTCTGATTACCCTGTTCTCTTCAGCTACATAGTTGCTCTGGGATGGCATAAATGAAAACACTCTTGTTTTTCAAGTAAGCAAAAATGATTTCAGTTGAAAAGAATTTGTGGGATTTCTGTCCCAAATTTGTAAGGCTTCTATAACTACACCTGGTGTACATTTCAGACCTTTTTCTATTCAGTCATAACAACTGCACTACAGCAAAAATGAAATTTCCTATCACTACTGTTGCACACAAGGATATTACTCATCTTCTGACGTGATGCTGAACACAGTTATGGACCACAATCACTACTTTGGAGGAGAGTCGCCACATATAAACACGGGCATCAGATATGCAAAATAGATAGTTTTAAAGTTATGGCCATGAATCATATAGTCAGCTAGGGCAATAAGAAGATTCACCATTGCCTTGGACTCCTTACTGGGCTTGACAGATCTGGTTATTTGCAACAGCACAAACAAAACCAGCTCCCCCCTCCAGCTCAACAGTCAGAATGGCTAATGAAGTGTAGTAGCAGTGGGCATTCTGGGTAAAACCAATGTTGTTCACCATGCTAGTTTGACAGTAAGTGACTGCAAATGCCAATCATACAGTAAATGAACACTGAAAACCAGCATTCAGTTGTGGGAAATGATTCCCACATTTCGTAATTGATTGTATTGATTAAAGCCGAGGAACTTATCTCAGCACAACCATTCATCAAACCTATTAACATTACACCACTGCACAGGCAATAATAGAAACAGAAGGGTGGAGGCAGAGGAGAGGTGGGAGAACAGCACACAGACTAACTGAGCCTTCTGCAAGGGAGAAGGGCAACCAGAACAGACTTCCATTACTCTGTGGCATAATATGGGTGATGGAGAGAAACTGGGGGTGCACTCAAGGGAAGTGGGGGAACAGTGTTAGTAAAGGGAAACAGGGCTTTCTGGGAACCAAGTGCAGCAAGCCAGCCCCGTTGAAGACAACCAACCTAGGAAAAGGCAAGCCAATGGACCAACGCACATAATAAATACACAGTCCAGCCACCCCCTAGCCCCATCCAACTATGTCCAAGAGACACAGGTATGGGAACAAGCGAGTGTGGGGTTCTATTAAAGTTCAGAGAAAACATCCAACTCAAAGCCATACATGTTCACTGTCTAGCTAAAATCTTCTTGTCAGTCATTTGGTCTACAACTAAGAAGAGGAGGTTACTTACCTATAACTGCGGGTTCTTCGAAGTATGATCCCTATCTTTATTCCACTGGGAGTTTACACATGAGTACCATGCATTCGGAGCCAGAGAATTTGAAAGTAGTAGGGTCAGTTGGTCCGCGCACGTGCCCTTGCTTCACCTCATAGGGCTTGTCTTCACTAACGGCTAAATCGGCGCTGCTGCATTACTAGGTCTGGTGAAGACCTTGTAAGTCGATGGCAGAGCACTCGCCCATTGACTTCAGTACTCCACCGCCTCAAGAAGCGGCAGCTATACCGATGGGAGAGCATCGCCTGTCAACATACAGCGGTGTAGACACTGCAGTAAGTCGATTTAAGCTACTGTCATGGTTTCTCAATACAAGATTACATGGATGCACTGTCTGTCCAAACCATACTGCCATCTGGATCAGGTGATGGTGAAGAGCAATCAAAATTAGCCAGGACAAAAACAAAAAAAAGAGTTTCTTCCCTAATGATTTTGCTTGCTCTGAATTGGAGAGGAGTTCAAGTGGAACTTCCCATCCTCAGAGAAAGGAATCAAATAATGAATATCCAGATGGGGTGGGAAAGTCGAACCCCCTTCAGGAAGCTGGGTGGAATAACCACAGAAAAAAGTAAAATGTACAGCTTCCATTACCACAAGCCATCACAAAGAAACCCTGCATTGTGACCGCTGGAAAACGAAGACATGGCAACAGACCATTGTACAGACAGGCTCAGGAAACAAGTGTCCATACAAGAGATTAAGAGGATGAGGAATTCCAGCATTTAGTAATCGAAGCTACCACTATCACCTGTTTATTTGTACTCATGCATACTTTCTTTAGAGTATCAAACTTCACGTCTAACAACATCAGTGACTTTTTGTAGAGATCAGAGGGATTAAGTTTAGTCCTTCAATTCTAGGCTTTGAAAAATCAGAATAACCTATTCCATTGTATTTTAAAATTGAGAAAGGATGGAGGCATTGGAGGACTGTAACGGCAGCAATAGTTCAGGAAGATTTCTTAATCTCCATTAATGATGCCCAAAACTCAGACTTATCAATTGTGCTTCAGGTAGAAGTTGGCATTTTTCAGTATTTATCTCTACCTTTTTGATTCTAGCACCCCACAATAAGACCAACGGGCCAAAACTTTTGCACTCAGACACCTCAAGTTACGTACATAAAAATGGCTTAATTTTCAGAGGTACAGAGCAACTAAATGTTACTACTATTGTTTATTATATGTTTGCAGCAACACCCACAGTGGGCTAGGCACTTTTCAGACAAAGGAACAATCCCAACCCTGAGGAACTCACGGTGTAAGGACAAATGGACAGGCAGACAGAGATTAAGATAAGGGAAACAAAAGGTATTTTCTATATGTATCAAAAGGATTCTAATACAGGCAATAAACCATATACCTCCTAAACTACTAATGAAGCCAACAGGAGCATTGAAAATCTCATCATTTATGTAAGCATTTAAATATGGACTTAGACCCTTACTTTTAGGTAACTAAACATGAGAAAATATTGACCTTGATTTTTGCTGAACTCAACATTTAGTAGTAACAGCAAGGCACAGGTCGCAACTGTTACTCTGTCCTTAAGGCACCCATATGGGGAAGGGGCTTCTCAATTCTAAGTTCTGTCTTGCCACATTTCTCAAGCCAGACCTTATCGTTTATTACTACCAACAAAATAATAATCAATGAATGATTTCCTTTTGTAAGAACACAACATATCTCTTGCATTTCCTCATAAGGCAAGGTAGCCTTCACATTAATGAGCTCAATAATAGTGTGCACATGCATTTTGCCTTTGCTCCAAAGGCAAAACACTGCAATGATTAATTGCAAAAGGGAAAGATAATTAAGTATCATTAACCCTCTACTTGTAGGAGACAAAAGGATTCACCAAGCACAATAGACGGAGGAAAATTGTGAGAGAAAAAGAGAGAAACATTGGGAATGGAGCTCTCCTGGCTGAGGAACTCTAACTTCAGCTCTCTTTCTCTCTCTCTGCCCCTCCCCACAACACCCGCAATGTTCCACCTTTTTTTGCCACAAAAACCACCAGAAACTCCAAATAGGTTCAAGGAGAAAACATTCACCTCAATAGTAAATCACTATCCAGTGCAATGTGCTGCCACAGCAGGATTCAAAGGTGAAGGGCACATGAAGATCATTTAGCGCTGGGGGCATCTGTGTGACTTGCACACCAATTTAGGGTGTTTGCTTTAGCTAGATAACTATTTTTCCCCTTGCAGGAATTTTTACAGCCATCACAGTGTATTTCTTGGTGACAAAGGATTTAGAAAGTAGGTGAGCTGGGCTCTGTTTGCATTTCTAGCCATATACTTCCTGTGTAATTTTCAGTGAGTCATTCAATTTCTTCTATTCCTCCGCTTCTTCAGCTATAAATATAGGGATAGTACTAACCAACCTCATAACTGTGTTGTGAGGCATAATTCACTGATGTTTATAAAGTGCTCTGAGGTCCTAAAATGGCAGCTGCTACAGAAAAAATTAAGTATTAATTATTGAATGCCTAGATAGTACAGAGATTGGTGCCTTATAAGTATGTTTAAAAATAATTTCCTGTGAATAGTCATTTTAAACCAGGAAGCTGAAGAGTTCATGTTTCCAACAGGTGTGTCATATCCAGAGCTTTTAGACGTTTTGGAGGAAGGCAGCTGATATTACAGAATTGAAGTTAAAATCCCGAGCATGAAGAGGGAGAACTGGAAGGAAATGGAGTCAAACTTCCTTTCCTCTGAGCTGGCAAACTAGAGGATACAGACAGTCAATGACTTTTCCCAAAAGGCTTGAGAGAACTCTTATTGAAGGCTATAAAAGTATTTGCTTATAGAATCAAAGGTAGACAAGTTGAAAAAAAACATTTAGAAGTACTGCCAACTGAGTTGGGCAACTCCTAATAGTGACCAGTACATGGCAGACACTTGCCTCTCATAACACATTTATTCAGATGTTCATTGGTTTGAGGTGAGTATGATGATGGACTGGGTTGTTGGCCTTTTGAAGCAGGGAAGAAGAGCTCATATGATTTTGAGGAAATGCCATGATACAGGTAGGACAAAGAACTCATGATACATTGTGCTCTTTTAACAACAAACCTTCCAGCCTTCATTAAAACCCATGCCACAAACAATGATGCTAATTTAGCAGAATAGTCTGAGTAACCAAGAGTTTCTATTTAAAGATATTACTATTTAGAGTGTCCTCATTGGGCCTGTAAGAAGAGATCTTCACAGCTCTCTAGAGTTTTGCATCCATTTCAATAGAATGAAAACCCTCTTCATGAAAGAACAAAGGTACTCAAGGAGCTCATAAGTTCAGCACATCTTTTAGCTTCAAGAAACTTCAATAATAGCCACATTAAGCGAATAGAACTCATCCTTTATTTTTAAAGTCAGTTCTAGTTGTTTAATTGCTCTTCAATATTGCAACAGAAAATGAACAGGTTTAAACATTATTCAATGAATCTTCCTTCCAAAACAAAAATCTATGTTTGTTTAAAAGAAAGTTTCAAAATGCTGCTTAGAAGAATTTATAAAAAAGAGATTACAAATCTGAAATTGGCTGACAGGAAGGTAACCAGAAGGAAATGCAGATCTTTATCTATAAACCTGAATGCAAAAAACTTCTAAACGTCATCTCTGTAGAGATATTTTGTACTTTTAAGGCTAAAATACTAGTTTACTCTCTGTCTATGGCTGCCATTTATATCCCCTGTCTTATTTGGAGTTGGCACTGCCACAATACTTAGGGCCTCCCTACACTTAGTAGGGGACCGAGGAGTGGAGATCGATGCATCGGCGGTCAATTTAGCGGGTCTAGTGAAGACCCGCTAAATCGACCGCAGATCGCTCTCCCGTCAACTCCTGTACTCCACCGGATCAAGAAGAGTAGGAGGAGTCAACGGGAGAGCGTCTCCCATCGGCATCGCATAGTGTGGACCCCGCAGTAAGTAGATCAAACTACGTCGATTTGAGTTACGCTATTCACGTAACTCAAATTGCATAGCTTAGGTCAACTTTGCCCCGTCGTGTAGACAAGGTCTTAGAATAAGTGTTTATGCTTCCAGGTTTAAAACGCATTGGATCCCTCTGAGAGTCCATGTTTTGAAGGTGGTAAGAAAGGAAAATGATGTGCTATGGTGCTCCACAATCTGGTCAAATCCTCCCACACTTCTCAGTTAATGGTGCCATAAGCAGCTCTCCCCTACACCACATTCTTAGAAGCGCTGCAAATTCAAGGAGCCTGGACATTAAGAGCAAGTCAGAAGCACACCACACTGGGGCAAAACAGTTGTCCCCTAGCCTCCCTTGTTTGATGAAGGACATAAAATTTGTAATAAGCTTATCACAGCATTATGACTGCACAGATCTTACTTAAGATTACCAGGAGGAGGGGAGAGCTGAGGAAATCTCAAAATTGCAGTGAAATGGTTTTTTGTTCTCAATCAAACTGTTCATTACATATTCAATACATTAGTGTACTGTACAGCATTACGGACCACTTTAGGATGCACATTCACTTGCAGCTTCAATGGTCAATTTCACTCAGTGTTTCCCCATTCTCTCATAAAAATTAGGGCCATTCAGAAGAATGTATCATACAATCAATACCAGTGATTCATCTGAACTATTGTGTAAGCCAGTCCCTTCCCCCCCTCCCTCATCCCAGAAGCAGATGGGGTTCATACTGACAGAGGCTTAAACACCTTCCTAATTAGGCCCTGAAGTGTAAATAAAAAGTGATTTTATGTCCCTCAGACTCATTAGAATATTATAATATTACTAAGACCTAATTCAAGATAATAATGTATTTAGTAGGGCAGTTTTCATAATTGCATGTAATAAGCAATGTTTAAAAAGGGAAGATACACAACTACATTATAAATTCAGTGGAACAATAAAGATGAAGCATTTCAATTACCTTCTCTACAGAGACAAATTTCAAATACAACCCTTCACTGGACTAACAGTACAGCACTGAAACAAGCTGCAGTGGTCTAAAAACCTGTTATTTTCATCTCTGTTAGGACAAGAAGATTAAGAACTAGGATCAGAAGACATTTGATGGTGATCAGGGTACAGATATTACTCTTGAGGGAATTCTGCACCAACAAATTAATAATTCTGTGCCAAAAAAATTAAAAATTCTGCACAAAATATTTTAAAATTCTGCACAATTGTGCAAATTTTATTTGCCAATTAATAAATGTGGAGGCTCCAGCATGGCAATGGGGAGCGGAGCACAGGCCACTGGCTGTATGGAGGTGGGAGATCACCCTGAAGCCCCCACTCCTCCCAGGACACAGACTCAGTGGTGAGGCTGCACCTGACCCTGACACAATGCAGGGGCTGAGCCTGCCCCAGAAACACCCTCGGGCCCTGCCTCTCCACTCCAAGTGCACCAAGTGTGGACAGGCAGGCTCAGCCCAGCAGGATCCAAGTATAGAAGAGCTTGGTGGGGGGAGATCCAGCGGTGGGGGGGAGGGGGGCAATCTTGGTGCAGGGGAGATCTGGATGAACAGAGGCTGGTTGAGTGTGGGGGTTGTGGATGCAGGGGCAATGCGACTCTGAAGGGGATCCCGGTGAAGGTGGTTGGGGCTTATTGCGGGGGCGGGGTCTGGGTGCAAGGGTGGGAGTCGGATGCAGGGGGACAGAGCTCACCAAGGGGGATCCGGATGCAGGGGGACAGAGCTCACCAAGGGGGATCCGGATGCAGGGGGACAGAGCTCACCAAGGGGGATCCGGATGCAGGGGGACAGAGCTCAGCAAGGAGAGGATCCAGGATGGTCCAGATGCTGGAGGACTGGGGCTTGATGGGGTGGGGGCCAAATTTCCCCTCAGACCTCCATCTATTTGAGATGTCAGTTCTGATAACAACCATGTGTTTCATCTTTTATTTTAAACAAATACGTTTTCTTCACTTAACAAAATTGTTCCAGAATTATATGGCATGCGTACAGTGAGCCAGCCTGTACTTCGCCTATGGATCCCATGCATTGGTGTACAGTCTCGAGGGTCAAAATGAAAGGAGCCCATCCCCCTACACAGGAGCCTAGCACAATGGGAATCCTTTGTGAGCTAAAGTGCAATGGATCTGCACTGCAGGGCTGATGCCACTGGTTTCTGCAAAGGGATGGGGAGGCAGCCAGCCTCAGTCTCCCCATTAGCCAGCAGAGCTGCCTGGCTGCAGAGGGGAGCAGATGCTGAATGTTCATTAAAGGTGGTGTGCAGCAGCCTACTGGGATGGAACAGATTTGCACAGCCCGCCCCCCCCCCGGTTAGGACAGTGGTTCACCGATACATTTTGTATCTTATTTGTATTGCAATAGCACCCACAGGCCTCAAGTCAGGACCAGACCTTCATTAGGCTTGGGTGTACAAACACCCAAATAGATACCGTGTTTCTGAGGCTGCACAGAGCCATTTAAAGGGTGCTGTAGGGGCGGAGGACACGTCCACAGAGAAATCTGGACCAGCCAGGACCTCTCCCCTCTTTCTTCCCCCACACAGAAACCAGGACCATCCAGGAGCTCCCCCTCCACTCCCGGGCCTATCCAGGGCCAAGAGGCACCCCCGTGCAGTCTTCCCCCTCCCTCCTACCCCAAGGGCTTGTCTACATGGCACCACAGAGTCCTGTTTAGGGGGGTGTGAATTGCAGTGAGCTCTAGCATGTAGTGCTCTAATGGCACCATGTATACCCTGCTGCCGTGAATTAAAAAGTACCTAAGTGCACGTTAACATAGTCCTGTTCATTCCAGCAGGGTCTACACAGGGCCATGGGAGTGCTAAATGGTAGCGTGCTCTGCAGTTCACACCCCCATAGACTGGTCAGTGGTGCTTCCCATAGGCGCCGACTTTTGTCGGTGCCGCTGGGTGCTCCCCCCAACTCCACCCCCGGCCCCACCCTAACTCCACCCCCGACCCCGCCCCTTCCCCAAATCCCTGCCCCCTCCCCCCAGGAAAAAATGGTGGGTTCTGAGCATCCACCGGCAGCTCCCCGCCAGCTCCCCCCGCCCAACTTACTAACCTTCCCTGCGCGGCCAGAGGTGCCTCCTCCGGCCGCACAGAGAACCCGGAAGGTGAGTGAGATGGGTGGGCGAGTGCGCGCTCCTCCCTCCGGCGCTGCCCCACCTCTGCACTTTCCCCCGCCCCCCGGATGCCGCAGGGAGGAGCCTGCAAACGGTGAAAAAGCCGCTACCGGGGCGCCTGCCTAGGGAAGCAAGCCCAGGAGCAGGTGAGCAGCCGGGCGCGGGGAGCTGCAGGGCCCGGTGGGTGCTCTGCTGCTGCTCTCCCCCCCACCCCCACTTGCAAGGTGCGGGGGATGCAGCGCGTCCGGGGGCGCGAGCACCCACTGGCAGCTCCCCGCCAGCACCCCCCCGCCCCCCATGCGCACGCTCGCCCACCCAACTCACTCACCTTCCGGGTTCCCTGAGCGGTCGGAGGCAGGGAAGGTGAGTGAGTTGGGCAGGTGGGCAAGAGCGGGGAGCTGCCGGTGGGTGCTCAGCGCCCACCAATTTTTCCCTGTGGGTGCTCCAGCCCTGGAGCACCCACGGAGTTGGTGCCTATTCTTCTCCCATAAATCTGTTGCCCTAAGCAACAGCCTCGTATGCCTATAGCTAGAGCGGCCCCTGTTTCCATGCACCTGCTTAAAAGTGATTGGTCCATGGCCCAGGTGCCCCCCCAGCTCTGTGCCCTATGCATTGACTCCCCCAAAGAGCTTAATATCAACAGCCCTGAGTCTAGAGCAGGGGTGGCCAACCTGTGGTCCCGGAGCCGCATGTGGCTCTTCAGAAGTTAATATGCAGCTCCTTGTATAGGTGCTGACTCCGGAGCTGGAGCAAACTTTCCACTGCTCAACCCCAGGCCCTGCCCCCAGTCCACCCATTACTCCAAGGCCCCCACCCCTTCCCGCCCCCTCCACTGAGCCTGCTGTACCCTTGCTCCTCTGCCTTCCATCCCAGAGCCTCCTGTACACTGCAAAACAGCTGATCATGACAGACAGGAGGCACAGGGAGGGAAGAGGAGGAGCTGGCAGGGCTGCCGGCGGGCAGGAGGTACTGGAGGTGGTGGGTGGGAGGCGCTGATGTATTACTGTGGCTCTTTGGCAATGTACATTGGTAAATTCTGGCTACTTCTCAGGCTCAGGTTGGCCACCCCTGGTCTAGATAGCACATAAGCCTGTCTCTGTTTAGGACAGCAGTGCTATTAGGTGTGTTCCTGAATTGAGGCCTAATTCAGACTAGAACTGGTTCTACAAACTCTGCCCTTCCTCCTGACTATTTTGCTTCAATATGTCTAAATTTACCCTGTAAGCTCTCTGGGGCAAAAACAAATAAGTCTGGGAAGTGTCTAACAAACTGTATGGTGCTGCACATACTAGTAAAGCATTGTCTAAATTAGGTATAAAATATACATCTGAGCCAAAATTATTTGGGGTTTAAAAAAAAAAAAGTAGAACCACCTCTTTTAAATGCGCACTTAGGTCAGAATGCATCAAAAATTGCTGAGCCTCTAAAATGCAAGATCTGTGACGTTATTCACACCCATGATTTTAAGGAAGGACGTTCAGGGTGTTTTGAAGAATGCTTGTACTATGCATGGTCACATTTCAACGACAGCTAACATCTCCGTCATGCCAATTTTCCTTAGTTTAACATTTCAGCTTTAGCCACAAGTAAAAAAAACCTGGAATTTTCTAAATTGTAAAATGACAAACACTATTCCTCCCTTCACCCTGCTGAACTCAAAAGGCTAAGCAAGTCTCCCCAGACCCACTTTAAAAATTCATCACTCTGGCCTGAAACAGATATGGAAACTTTCATCTCCAAGAAATTTTCCATCCAGTTTGAGGGTCTACAATCAAGGGCTTATAATGGAAACCGTTTTACAACCTTAATTAAACCTTTCGCTAGAAGCTAAATTTATAATGCATACTTAGCATATATATATATGCCTTAAATTGAATCAATTAAACATTAAGCTTCTTGGACTTTCTTTTCTCTTGCACCCTGCTTGGCAGTATATTTTACAGCAGTTCATCCATAATCATGATGCTATTCCCTTCCATTATCTTAAAGACTAAAATCAGAAGACATTTAATTCCTCTACTTCAGTATTCATAAATTAAGGAAGTAGGATCATGAGTACAGGGTTGCTATAAGGCCACGTCCATGCCAAAGAGTTCAACTAGAAAAAATAGTATTGCCAAGGACATCATTGTCAGTAGGGCTTCACAATTAACCACTGCCAGTGACCTGCTGTGAGACTGAAGTATGTGACTTACTCTCTTTTTGCTTTCCCTCTGGAAAATGAGGGAAAATACCTCTCTTCACAAGGATCTATGCAAAGTGCATTCAGATCGGGGTATGAATGGTACAACAGAAGTGCAAAGCCATTTATTACGGTGGAGCTGAGTCCATGATTTTTGTAATTGTTACCGTATCTATGACTTGACATTCTGGGAAACATGCACGACTGGGCTCATGTCACGGTATATCACTTTCACTAGGAACAAGGAAGGCTAGCTACCCAGTTAAACCATGGGCTGCACAGGAGGCTGCCACAGAGCAAGAGCTCAACGCCACAACTGTAGCAACAACGAACCAAATCCAAGAACTGCCTGCGAGCACTAGCTGCAGCTAGGTGATTCGGTTTCTGCTTCCACCAGAGTAAGAAGAAGAAATCAAAAAAATTGGTTTCACAAAAGATCTGCTGTGCTATGGTAACAAATGATTTCACTGTGCCTGTGATGTGCTAAATGCTAGTTATTTACACGAACATAGGGAAATAGCTTATTTGGGGTGAGAGCCATTTATTTGTATTGCATTTCCACGACCTTCTAAGAACTGCCACGCTAAAAGAAGTCCTATTTAT
Source organism: Chelydra serpentina (assembly GCA_037349315.1). Lineage (NCBI taxonomy): Eukaryota > Metazoa > Chordata > Testudines > Chelydridae > Chelydra > Chelydra serpentina. The sequence goes on from JBAIAC010000004.1 coordinate 113,827,107, forward strand.
CAGCATAACTAATTCTGACACACAGTGGCAATACAAATGTAGTCCTTTCAAAGCCTGCCTCTGAGAGCGCTTACCTTTTTGCCCTAGCCAGATATGGGCAACATATTGCTAGTTTCAGAGTCTTTCCTGAAACGCAGACCTCCAATTACCATTCCGGGGGGAAAGGGGTTGATGCTGCTGACGTGACTGAACAAGTTGCCATTTTGAATCCACATGGAAGGCCAATATCCCCAGTTTGTAAGGAGCAACTCTTTCATATCTCGAGATGTACAGGGTCATGTACTAGAGCACGCAAGGAATTTGGCAATTTTGGATAATTTTAAAAAACTAGTTTGGAAAAGGTTTCAGAGTGGTAGCCGTGTTAGTCTGTATCTGCAAAAAGAACGAGGAGTCCTTGTGGCACCTTAGAGACTAACAAATTTATTTGGGCATAAGCTTTTGTGGGGTAAAGCCCACTTCATCAGATGCATAGAGTGGAACATACAGTAGGAAAATATATATAGATATAGATACACATACATACACACAGAGAACATGAAAAGATGGGGGTAGCCATACCAACCCTTAGAGACTAATCAGTTACGGTGAGCTATTATCAGCAGGAGAAAAAAACATTTGTAGTGATAATCAGGATCGCCCATTACAAACAGTTGACAAGAAGGTGTGAGTAACTAGCATGGGGAAATAGATTTCAGTTTGTGTAATGACCCAGCCACTCCCAGTCTTTATTCAAGCCTAATGTTTATGGTATTTAGTTTGCAAATTAATTCCAGTTTAGCAGTTTCTCATAGGAGTCTGTTTTTGAAGTTGTTTTGTTGAAGAATTGCCACTTTTAGGTCTGTTACTGAGTGACCAGAAAGACTGAAGTGCTCTCCTACTGGTTTTTGAATGTTATGATTCCTGATGTTAGATTTGTGTCATTTATTCTTTTGCGTAGAGACTGTCCGGTTTGGCCAATGTACATGGCAGAGGGGCATTGCTGCCACATGATGTGCACATTGGTAGATGTGCAGGTGAACAAGCCCCTGATGGTGTGGCTGATGTGATTAGGTCCTATGATGGTGTCACTTGAATAGATATGTAGACAGAGTTGGCATCGGGCTTTGTTGCAAGGATAGGTTCCTGGGGAAGTGTTTGTGTTGTGTGATGTGTAGTTGCTGGTGCCCTTTACCACCCTATACCAGAAACCTACTGACCGCTATACTTACCTACATGCCTCCAGCTTCCATCCAGGACACACCACACAATCCATTGTCTACAGCCAAGCTCTAAGATACAACCGCATTTGCTCCAATCCCTCAGACAGAGACAAACACCTACAAGATCTCTATCAAGCTTTCTTAAAACTACAATACCCACCTGCTGAAGTGAAGAAACAGATTGACAGAGCCAGAAGAATACCCAGAAGTCACCTGCTACAGGACAGGCCCAACAAAGAAAGTAACAGAATGCCACTAGCCGTCACCTTCAGCCCCCAACTAAAACCTCTCCAGCGCATCAACAAAGATCTACAACCTATCCTGAAGGATGATCCCTCACTATCACAAATCTTGGGAGACAGACCAGTACTCGCTTACAGACAGCCCCCCAACCTGAAGCAAATACTCACCAACAACCACACACCATACAACAAAAACACTAACCCAGGAACCTATCCTTGCAACAAAGCCCGATGCCAACTCTGTCCACATATCTATTCAAGTGACACCATCATAGGACCTACTCACAGCCACACCATCAGGGGCTCGTTCACCTGCACATCTACCAATGTGATATATGCCATCATGTGCCAGCAATGCCCCTCCGCCATGTACATTGGCCAAACCGGACAGTCTCTACGCAAAAGAATAAATGGACACAAATCTGGCCTCAGGAATCATAACATTCAAAAACCAGTAGGAGAACACTTCAGTCTTTCTGGTCACTCAGGGCTAGTCTACACTTACCGGATAGATCGGAGGTGTCGGATCGATCTTCTGGGTTCGATTTATCGCGTCTTGTCTAGACGCGATAAATCGAACCAGGAAGTGCTCCCCCGTCGACGCTGGTAATCCAGCTCGACGCGAGGAGTAAGCACCGTCGACGGGGGAGCCTGCGCGCCGCGTATGGACCGCAGGTAAGTTCGAACTAAGATACTTCGACTTCAGCTACGTTATTAACGTAGCTGAAGTTGCGTATCTTAGTTCGACATGGGGGGTTAGTGTAGACCAGCCCTCAGTAACAGACCTAAATGTGGCAATTCTTCAACAAAACAACTTCAAAAACAGACTCCAACGAGAAACTGCTGAACTGGAATTAATTTGCAAACTGGATACCATTAAATTAGGCTTGAATAAAGACTGGGAGTGGCTGGGTCATTACACAAACTGAAATCTATTTCCCCATGGTAGTTACTCACGCCTTCTTGTCAACTGTTTGTAATGGGCCATCCTGATTATCACTACAAAAGTTTTTTTTCTCCTGATAATAGCTCGCCTTAACTGATTAGTCTCTAAGAGTTGGTATGGCAACCCCCATCTTTTCATGTTCTCTGTGTATATATGTCTTCCTACTGTATGTTCCACTCTATGCATCTGATGAAGTGGGCTTTAGCCCACGAAAGCTTATGCCCAAATAAATTTGTTAGTCTCTAAGGTGCCACAAGTACTCCTTGTTCTTTTTAGTTTGGAAAAAAATGTCTTGGAGGAGAGATCTCCCTAGTGGAACATGATAGGAGTAAAAAACCCTTTCTATGCGCTTGTCTACACTGGCAATGTAGCGCTGCCACAGTAGTGCTTTAAAGTGGCGTGTGTGGTCGTGGCAGAGCACTGGGGCTCCTCCACCTCCACGAGGGATGTGGCTCCCAACGCTGGTGCGCTGTCTACACTGGCACTTTACAGCGCTGAAACTTGCTGCGCTTGCGGGGGGGGGTGTGGTTTCAAGCCCGAGTGAGAAAGTTGCAGCGCTGTAAACTGCCAGTGTAGACAAGCCCTAAGAGACTTATTGCCCCTCCCACAAGAAGCAAGACAATTTGCAGAAGGATGGTTTGTTAGTCTCCAGCACAGCTGCCTAAGCATGTTCCGCTCCTTGATTGGAGGTGAAGGTGGCAAGGTAGGAAGCAACAACAACAGTATGAAGGGAAAGAACATGCCGGAAAGGGGCAAAAGGTGCAGCTGGGCAAGATGTAATCTGAGAACACGTGTACAGAGAAGGTCAGGGATAGGAAATCCAGATTCTGTACATGAAGGCACAAAGAGTTCAGTGTCAAAATAGGTCAGAATTTGTCTACACCCCTGCAAGACACAGTTTATACTGTTGCACTGTGTCTACACCCAGGGTTTGCACTCTGCAAATATCCCAGTGGGTAAACCCCAGGGCAGACAAGGCCTAAGCAAAAGGTGAAAGGAGAGAGAAGTTAAAAGGTCACAACTCCACACCACACTGTTCAGAGGCAGTGCTGAAGCTACTACTTTGCTGTGTTCTGCATTCCTATCAGCAACAAGCAACCAGGAAATACTTAGGGGTTTTTTCAGAGATCAACCTAATTTGCTAAAAAATGTAATTCAAACATAATTTTACTTTGTTTTTTAGAGCAATGTAAGCACTTTTATTGATTTAACTATCCACTGGAGAATTTATTGATTGGGGGAGGGCCTGCCCTATATCCTCACTCAAATTTGTAGCTGATCAACCTTACCCAGGAAAGGGCTCTATATTTTACTTGTGATGACATGTGGCATAGGTATACTAACAGCTGCAATGCAAGTTAGCCCTTTTGTTCTATAAATAAGGACGCTGGCTGCAAACACCATGGTCTTCAGCAGGAATCAAATTCCTCCCTTTCCCCACCAAGAGAATAGGCTTCTCCCTCGGGAAGCGAAAGGAGCCCTCCTTTTGCTAAGTTGTAAGCTGTTAAAGTAACTTTGGGCCAGACATTAAGGGCATGTCTGCACGTACAGCACTGCAGAGGTGCCTCTGTACCCAGGCGGCAGCACCGCTGCAGCGCATCTGGTGAAGACGCTCTGTGCTGCTGAGCGAGAGCTCTCCCGTCGGCCTAGTGCTGTGCCCACAAGCACTTATGTCGGTGTAACTTGTGTCGCTCGGGGGCGGTTTATTCACACCCCTGAGCGACGTACATTATGCCAACATAGGCTGAAGTGTAGACTTAGCCTTAGAGCGGGGATGGGCAAACTTTTTGGCCCAAGGGCCACATCGGGGTTGCAAAACTGTATGGAGGTCCGGGTAGGGAAGGCCGTGCCTCCCCAAACAGCCTGGCCCCACCCCCTATCCGACCCTCCCGCTTCCCATCCCCTGACTGCCCCCCTCAGAATCCCCGACCCATCCAACCCCGCCCTGCTCCTTGTCCCCTGACCACACCCTCCCGAGACACCCCCCCCAACCCTAATCATCCCCCCCCAGGACCTCACCCCCTATCCAACCCCTCTGCTCCCTGTCCCCTGACTGCCCCGACCCCTATCCATACCCCCACCCCCTGACAGACCCCCCGCAGGACTCCCACACTTATCCAACCCTCCCCCCCATTCCCTGTCCCCTGACTGCCCCCCGGGACCCTCTGCCCCTTATCCAATCCCCTGGCCCCCTTACCATGCCACTCGGAGCACACAGCCCCCCCGCCCCCCAGAGCACTGCCTGCATGTCGGCGTAGCTCCGGCGGCGGCGGGGGGGTGGGGGGGGAGGGAAACGGGACTAGCCTCCCCAGCCGGGAGCTCAGGGGCCAGGCAGGACGGGCCGTAGTTTGCCCACCCCTGCCTTAGAGGGAGACTCAAACATACTAGACCAGCATGTTACATGTACATGACCCTGACAGCTAACGGTGCCCTGGTAAATACTCTCCCAGCTAGGATGTGTGCATGCCTCAGCTAAGTCTCTGTTATACTTAAAAGACTTAATGGTGCTGGAAATGAGGCAGGAGACTAAAGATGCAATAGACACTTATCTCCTGCTGCAAAGAAAGTATTCACTTGAAGCTATGATATTTCTCTCCTTTTTTTTCTCTTCCTGTCTCCCATCACAACTCCTCCCCCTTTGTGTTACCAGAACACTCTGGGTGGTGTCAGGGATCACAGGGTTGCAACCTTCCTGAGGAAATGCCACTGAGATGGTATCATACACGATTATTTGAGAATTGAGCACAGATATGACCACATTCAAGGAGATAATTACCCACTTGCACTAGAGGAACAAGCATATTTTTTCTTCTTCAATAGAAAGGCTTTCACCCCTAAACCTCTAGAGAATTTTCATCTCATAAGAAAGATTAATCAGCAATTGTTAAACACTTGTGGTAGAGATTGAAAATGCCAAAACTTGCTAAAATGACATGGTTAAATAAAGAAAACAGTATCTGAATCACTTAGGGCAAACTGGTCCACCCTCACTACTTTGAGTGGTTGTCCATTTTCTAATGTGTACGCTCACTCTCTGCTCCTGCCATTCCTCAAAGTCTCTAGCTGTTTGAGCTCATGACCCTTCTCTACAAAACTTGCTTCTTCCTAAAAAAAAAAAAAAAAAAGACTACTGAAACAGTAGTCTAATGCATTTTACAAACATGCTAAGTGCCACTGAAATGTTATCGCCAGTTCAGGTTACAAGACAGTTTAGCTAACCAAGGTGTTCTTGTCTACCTGAAATCTCTACCTAATCCAGGGGTGGGCAAATTTTTTGGCCTGAGGGCTACATTGGGGTTGCAAAATTGTATGGAGGGCCGGGTAGGGAAGGCTGTGCCTCCCCAAACAGCCTGGCCTCCACCCTCTATTCGCCCCCTCCCACTTCCCATCCCCTGACTGCCCCCCTCAGAATCCCTGACCCATCCAACACCCCTCCGGCTCCTTGTCCCCTGACCACCCCCTCCAGAGAGCCCCCACTCCTAACCCCCGGGACCCCACACCCTATCTAAGTCCCCCCTGCTCCCTGTCCCCTGACTGCCCCGACCCCTATCCACACCCCCACCCCCTAACAGACCCCGGGACTCCCACTCCTATCCAACCCCCCCCATTCCCTGACCGCCTGCCCAGAACCTCTGCCCCACCCAACCTCCCCCTGCTCCCTGTCCCCTGACTTCCCCCCGGGACTCCCTGCCCCTTATCCAACCCCCCAGCTCCAGCCGCCTTACCACGCCGCTCGGAGCAGCGGCTGGAGCCAGACACGCTGCTGTGCTGCCCTGCAGGAGCACGCAGCCCCGCCCCCGCAGAGTGCTGCCTGCACAGTGGGGTGGCTGTGGAGGGACAGCAGGGGAGGGGCCGGGGGAAGCCTCCCCAGCAAGCTCAGGGGCTGGGCAGGATGGTCCCATGGGCCGGATGTGGCCCACAGGCTGTAGTTTGCCCACTCCTGACCTAATTTGAAGCATGTTTTTTCAGATGTTTGTGACATCCACTGGCTCCTTCCACAATAGCTAGCAAAAGTATGTTCTAATTTTGTTCGGGCATAAGAGTTTAAACCATGCTTAAGTTTGCCTCTTAACCCCAGCCAGAAGTCCTGTGTAAATGCAGCCAGAACTATTTGCTTTCTCCACTAGCGAAAACATTACATCAAAGACAGTGCAGACCTATAAATGGCATTTGCTCGATTAATTATTATTTGTATTACCATACTGACGAAGAGCCTAACTCATGAAGCAGGACCCCATTATGCTAGGTGCTGTATAAACAAAAAACCCAAAAAAACTCCCTGCTCCACGGGGCTTACAATCTAAGTACTTCATTTCAAATATTTCAAAATGAAAGTGAAAATATGGACATTCCAACAGGGGTGTTTTGGTCATTATTGTTGTTTCTTTGCTTTTTATTTTTTCTTTCCGTTTTTTTTTATTTAAGTCCATATATGGGAAAAGTTACTTAACATGGAGGTGCGAACAATAATTTATTAATTCACTGAGCTCGTTTCTAAGACTAGCATGAGAAATACTTGTAGAAAAAGCTGATTAACCTCCGAACATAGCCTTTGCTTGCTAAATATTTTCAGCATCAACAAGTGATCTGGGGACTCAAATGAAGATACGTTGAGGAAGCTTGATTTTCAGAAGGCAGGTACTAAGCATCCTCTGAAAAGCCAAGCCCCTTTGAAGTGTCTTAAGTTGGATACCCAAAGTTAAGGAACCCCAAATCACTAGTCACATTGATCGCCAATTCATTGGGGGCAGGAACAGTCCTTTTGTTCTGTGTTTGCACAGAGCCTGGCACGATAGGGTCCGGATCCAGGCCTAGGTCTCTGAAGATACAAATAATACAGTAATACAGTCGTTTCAGCTTATTAGCAACCCCTCCCCATTGCCACTATCCGGCAGTTGCTGATAAGCAGGAAGGCAGGTTTGGGAGGCAGAAGCCAGGGAAGGAAGCAGTGGGGAGTGGGGCTGAAGCCCAGATGCCAGGGCTTTTACAGGGAATGAGGGCGCTGGGACTGCACCGTATCGCTCCCTGAGCTCTCGAAGAGTTGGGGCTCAGCACATCACAGAATTTCCTTCCCTGTGTGCAGCCCCCAGGCAAGGCACAACCTGAAGTGTACAGGGAGAGTCACCATGCAGCTCCTGCATCCAGGCTGCAGCCCCTTTCCTGCCACTGCCCTGCCCACAGCCTCCCCTCTCAGCCCCTTACCTCCCAGGCGGTCCCTGGGAACAAGCAGGTTTGCAGGGCTGCAGTCCCAGAAGGAAGTTGTGGGTTGTGCCTTCCCTGTCTGCAGCCTCGCAAACCTGCCTGAAGCTGGGGACATCCTTAAAAAAAAGGGCAGGGGGAGGGATCTAATAAGCTGCATGTCTTGGGCGGTATCTAAATTCCAGTAACGCTGATGTTAATGGGACAGGACTGGTTCCTGGGAATACGTTGGCATTAACCAGTTGCTAATATCAGGATTGTTATTAAGCTGAATCTATGCTTATTTGAAAATTTTGACCAGAGCACCCAAACACTATGTGGAGATGAGCACTTTAGAAATGTAACAGAGAGAGCAGTTCTCTCATCCAAAACAAGGTATATTTTATCTGGCACGAAGCAGTTCCAGTCCGCGGAAGTAACAGAGCAGGGGAGGGAGGGAGGTGGCAAGAGAGTAGAATGTTTTGTGAATTTTCGCCATACTGAAAGCAAAGGAGCCATCACTCCAGCTTGAGACACTCACAGCGCAGGCAGATGCTGTACAAACTTATCTCACACAGTTCAGACCTGACCTGTAAACATCCCTCTTTTCCAGCTTAGGGCCTCTCCCCTGAACACAGACTACCACACATGCCAAAGCCTGCTCAACTGTGCAGTTTTTGGGATGTGGGTAGTGCCCAGAGACAAGAAAGACCACCAGTAGTTATTTGAAGTCCCCACCCACAGAGTCAGTTGCAGAACTCTTGCAATTTTGGTAACAATTACAGAGTAAAGAAAGGAACGATGCTAATAAGATAAATAGATAGATATCCCATTTGTAATGATGGGTTCCACCACAGACAATATCAGAGGCTAAAAATAAATACATAGGATTTACTTCTGCAACTGCACTGCTACGAGTTCATAAAGCATTCAATATATAGATTTTACCCAAACGTAATGTTTCAAAATCTGAAAACTTTCAGTCATTTGTTTTCTGGTCAGTCATATTTCAGTACAAAAAAAGTATCCTGCATTCGTCAAAGGCTAAACTAGTTCTGAAAGTACCCAGAACCATAGGGGTTCAAAACCTCATTAAGTTCTAGCAGCCCAGATGCAAGCTTGATATTCTGAACTGGGTAATCAAGAGATTCGGTGAAGTATCAGTTATTTCTCCTTGTACTCTGCACTATGTAAAAACATCCACATTTCATATTTGCAACACTCCTAGAAAATCTATTAGGGGATAGTACCAGAATCACCCAATGTGTAAAACAGTAAGTAGGTGTTTTATGTTGCATCCATGTAGGTATCCCTACTTACACAACACTGGAAAAGCTGATCACCAATCAAATATATTTACTTTATTAAAAAAAAAAACCCTAAAAGTTCCACTTCTTAGAAAAAGGGATAATCCCCTCCCCCTCAAACACACTCTATAACATTTATTCTCCTGAGCCTCGCACAGCTTTTATGAAAGGCTTATAAGCTCTGTTGATCTTCAGCCCAGAGCTTAAAGCAGTGTTGCCAAGAATTAACACTTTATTTAATGTACCTATTGTTCCAAGCCTCCAAAAGATTTAAGAAGTTTATAAAGTACTTCTGCCCTTCCCCCAAAAAAATCAACTTCTGAGTTGTACTTTAATTCCTCCTCCCTCATAAGACAGAAAATGTAGGTCAAGAATGTGCAGTGATCTAACCCCCTCAATAAAATTAATGACAAAGCTCAGAGATTTAATACCTGATTTATTTTAGATATACCGGTCAGCTTTAAATCCTTAGATACAGTTCTGATACTAAGTTTAAAACAATAAAGGGAGTTCAAGTTTTACTAGGTTTAGCCATTTTCTTTCTAAATAGACTACGTAGGAGTAAAAGCTGTTGATAAAAAGGAAAGGAAGGAGGAAAGAATAGTCAAAGCCCAATGGGTGAAGTCTGAAATCTTGGCTCTACAGATGGGCGTTACTATCTTGCATGCAGCTTGTACAATGTGGTCAGAGGAGGGGCCAATAAAATAAGGACACCAGATGAGAAGATTTGTAATACAAAACAATTAGGTACGATACTGAAAGTTTTCCTGTCTGGCAAGGGGGGGGGGGAGGGGAAGGGGGGAAACGGTAGCAAGCTCATTAAAGCGTGTTATACACAGTTGGTAACATTGTGACTCTACCTCACCCGCAACCCCATAAAGTCTTTTGAAAGAAGAATGAGCACTACTCAGGTACCTGTTGGTACAAGCTAAACAGAGGTGGAGATGTCAGTTATGTGCAATGCCACCACCACCAGTGGTCTGCAGAACCTAACATGAAGGCATGGCTAAATGGCATGGCTAAATCAGCAGCAGGGCCGGCACTATAACTAGGCAACCCTAGGCAGTCGCCGGGGGCGGCGGATGGCTGCCTCCCAGAGCCGCGAGGCAGCCAGCGAGTCGCTCCCCTGCCTCCCAGAGCCAGGAGGCAGCCGCGGCGAGCCGCCCACCCTGCCCCTGGCTCCACACTCAGCTCCCGCGGCCCGCGGGGGAGGGGGGCAGCGCAGGGTTGGTGCAAAAGTTTCGCCTAGGACGTGAAACTTCCTTGCACCGGCCCTGATCAGCAGCATTTAGCTACACCCAAATTAATGACATTGCCTTCTGCAAACAAGTCAAAAGAAACCAAGAAGAGCATGTTTGAAGCAGGAGGGAAAATATTACACACAACTGATTTTCAGATGCAAGAAAAATGGAAGAGGCTGCCTGGGCCAATAAAACAGTCTGTTCAAAAAGCTACCACAAGTTACTACCAGTTAAAATACTAAAGCTGTTTAGAGTTTCTGTACAAGAAACTAATCATGGATTTTATAGCAACTTCAGTGTAGATTTTTCTATTAGCTGAATTTAACTGTAGGGGGAAAATTGGGCCATGCTCAAAGAAATCAGTCATGGATCCACAGAGGGTGAGAGGGGGAGATAAGTAAACCCTTTGCTTTGCACATGTCCAGCAGTTATTTATCCCCTAGCTGTAGTCACGTGAATTGAGAAACAGTCTGCATACAGAACAAAAGGCCTTTGCTAGGAAGTCTACAAGGAGGCCTTTAAGAATTTCAGCACAGCATACAAGTATCTTTCCAATTAGTCTTTAAACTGTGACACCAAAATAAAAAACCTTCTATGCAACACTGTTACCCCTTCACCATTCAACACAAAGTGGCTTGAAACACACATACCCCAACCTCTGAAAAAAGAATCTAAATTTAGATCCCATATCTAGTAACAAATGCAAAATTCTTTATTCATTTTGCCTAGATAACACACTGTAATGCAAGAGACAAAAATCTCTCGTTCCCCCCACATTACCTTACCTTAAAAAGCACCATAAGTCATTTTAATTCTCTGTTCCAAAGGTAATACAGCAGAGAAACCAAATATATTCAACTTAGTTTGATGTTAATTAGAAACATGCTATAGAAAAAGCAAACATACATACAATACCCTCTTACCTAAACTTCACAGCTGAAAGGTCAATGTGTTGCATAGAGTTCTTGTGTATTGATAAATTCATCACCTGTATTATTTTCTCTCAAAAGGTAACATACCATGAACAGGTCTTCCTCTGCAGAACAATATGAAGTAGCATTGCAGAATGTTTTAAAGAGATTACTTCTCTCTCTCCTTCCACATCCCGAGAAAGTTGTGGGCCATCCAGGAGCCTGAACCTGCAATCTCCACTCACATGGATAGCCTTGTGTGGTTTGACTAACTGACTAACTGCTTCAGTAAGGACTACAAAAGAGTACGGGTTTGCTAGACCAGGCCCTAAAAACAGAATATCAGCTCCTTTTATTAGCTAACTGTGCTGATTCCCTCACATCAATTCTTTTTATTACTAGACTGACAGCCATGTGGTAAACTCCCCAGTCAACCACCTGTCAATTCATTCATGTTGCCAGTTTCCATACTACTGAGGGCATGTCTACACTTAAAACACTCAGCGGTGCAGCTGTACCTGTGCAGCTGTGCCGCTGTAACGCTTCAGTGAAGACGCTACTATGCGAACAGGAGAGCTTCTCCAATCGGTGTAGACAATCCACCTCCATAAGAGGCAGAAGCTATGTCGATTGGAGAAGCCCCCCTGTCGACGTAGCATTGTCTACACGGGGGTGTTAGGTCAGTATAACTGGGTCGCTCAGGGGTGTGGATTTTTTACACCCCTGAGCTACCTAGTTATACTAATGTAAGTTTATAGTGTAGGCCTGGCCTGAGACAATGACACATCAAAGCAGCTTTCTTCTGGGTAGTTTATATGCTGCAATGCTCTGTGTATACAATGTCATAAGCTGCCTCTGAAAAGTCATGCATACAGAAATAAAGTCCTATCCTGAACATTTTATCCTGACATCAAATTAGTATCCTGACCCTAAAATATTTTAAAAGCCACCCGCTAGGATTCAGTTTAACAAAAGTGATTTTTTTAAATACATACATTTACTACAACTTACATCTTACTGAACTCCTTTGACTTAAAAACTGCATTCCATATTTCACTCTAAAAACATCTGTTGGGAATTAATATCAATATACTACCAGACAAATCTCTATTAAGATCAGGAGAACAAAGTATTCCTAACACAAAAAAATTTCAAGCAAAATGTTGGTTTCTGAGGTTGAAAAATGTTTAGCAGACTAAATATGTTTATACAGTACCTAGCACAACAGAGACTCGCTCTTGGCTGGCCTTTAGGCACTACCATAATAAACAGAATTAAGGTGCTTTTTTATTGCTGTTTTAATATGGAAAATCTGCACAACCTTTTTTTGGCAGTTCCAGGGGATGCCAAAAACATTTTTCACTCTTTCAGTTAGGCTCATTCAAAGTCGTTGATTGCATGAAATCACATGGTTTCTGGTTTCCCCATTTGCTTAAGTTTGCCAAACCGCCTCTATGTGAAAAAGAGAATTAGCAAAAGCACCCAGTCATTTCCATCACTGCCTGATCTGGCGTGTGCACGAGTGTACATTACAAAGTGCATCTGTCCTTTTTGCATTGGTCTGTCCCCTTCCTTTGTCTTCACAACGCCAAAGTTGCCAACAATTGTTACAGTAGTTTCATGCAAAATTTTGAGCTAGGAGTGAATTTTGAAAGCCGATGTACAAATAAAACAGATATTTACAAACTATTTAGACACAAATATTTTATCGAGTCAAGTTTGCAAACTTTACCAGATCTATTCTCTGGTTTAAAAATTGCACCAAATCCTGACTTAGGCCTTGTCTACACTTGCAAGTTTCTGCACAGTAAAGCAGCTTTCTGCATTGTAACTCCCGAGGCACACACACTGCCAAGCCACTTAGTGTGTGTGCCCAACAAGAGGCATAGAGCTTTCTGCGCCGGGGCTACAGCACTGCAGTGCCAGTGTAGACACCCCGATTGATTACAGCGCTGTGATTGGCCTCCGGGAGGTGTCCCACAATGCCTGTTCTTTCCTCTCTGGTCATCGGTTTGAACTCTACTGCCCTGCCCTCTGGTGACCAACTGTCATCACCATCCCGTATATTCCTTTGGAATTTTAAAAGTCCCCTTCCTGTTTTCTCGGTAATGCATGCAGTGGTCTCAGAGCATCTTTCCAAGTGGCCATGCCTGCTCCACGCACCAGGCGATCCCCCGCTTGGAGCTATGTCGAGTTGCTGGACCTCATCAGCATTTGGGGAGAGGAGGCTGTCCAGTCCAGCTGCACTCCTGCCATAGGAATTAAGATACCTACAGACAGATTTCACAATGCATGACAGAAAGGGGCCATGACCGGGACACACTGCTGTGTAGGGTCAAAGTGAAGGAGCTGTGGAACGCCTACCACATGGCGCGGGAGGCAAACAGCCACTCTCGTGCTGCGCCCATAAGCTGCCGGTTCTACAAAGAGCTGGATGCAATACTAGGTGGCGACCCCACCTCCACTAGGAAGGCCACTGTGGATACTTCAATGGCTTGCATGTCAGTCGAGAGTGGACTGAGCCAGGAGGAGAAAATCTTGCCTGAGGATGTGGAGGGGCGGTCCTAGAGGCAGAGGATGACTCGGAGGTCAGAGATGCATGCAGCCAGGAGCTCTTTTCTAACCGGGAAGAGGCTAGAAAGTCACAGCTGTTGGAACTTGGTGAAGTGAAAACAGGAGAGGAGGCCCCTGGTAAGTGGATTTGATTTGGGAATCGCTGAAGCAAGTTGTTGGGGGCAGGAGGGTTGCAGAAAGCAGGCTTGTCTCCCACACCTCATGCCTACTCTGAGCGGTGGAAGAGGCTGTTGATTGACTCCCTCCCTCAGAGATCTCCAAGAAACTCTCATGGAGATACTGGGCAATCTGCTGCCGCAGGTTCTTTGGCAGAGCTGCTTTGTTTCTTCCCCCATTAATGGTAACTTTCCCGCGCCACTCTGCCATCACGGCAGGAGGAACAATTGCTGCACACAGGCCAGCTGCATAAGAGCCAGGGCAGAAGCCGCAGTCTTGGAGAAGACGCTCCCTGCTCACCCTCAGCAGTGAGATATCTTCCATAATGAACACAACCTGTAGAAAATGTGGGGACAGGAATGATTATCAGGCCCCCCTATAGTACTGGCTCTCCCGAAGAGCCACATGCCCAGTGTACAGTAGGATCCGGGAACACTGATTTACCCTGTCCCTGTGGCTACTCACCATTTTGGGGGTCTTGTGGCTCATGTGTGCTTGCCTGTGGTCAGCCATTTAGTGACAGGTATGTGAATACGGGCTGTGTTTTAAAATCACTGAATCAGTGTTCTCTGTGTTGCAAACAATACTGCTTCGTAAAATGTTGCGTTTTGACTTCACAGAGATGACCTTGGGAGCCCAGCCCAGCCTCCCTCTTTGTCATCGCCGGCTGAACGGCAGCGCAGAAGAACTAAGGAGGACTTTCTGTGTGATGTTATGATGCACTCCATGGCCAAGAAACAGGAATAGAAGGAGTGGCGGGACAGCGAGAAGAGGGACCGAAAGGAGAACCCAGAACCCCAGAATGAAGCCACAGAGAGGCTCTTAAACATTATGGGGAGCCAAGCGGACACACTCCAGGCGATATTAGCACTGCAAACCAAGCAACTCCGCGCGCGCACGCCCGCCCTCCCCTGCAGCCACTATTGCCAAACTCTTTCCCACGCACCCCAAAGACACCACCAACACACTCTTATCAACCTCCTGGCTCCAATCTGTACCCATGGTATTCCACTCCTCTCCCATCACAGTCCAGCACTGTGGACTCCCAGTACCCACCCCCAGTACCCACTGAACTCAACACCCATCCCTCTGCAGTTTGGCCCTACTGAAGTATAGTACCCGCTGCACTGTATTTCAAAGGAGAAGGTTGGATATGATCCCTGGACATACACAAATCTTTAACGGTCCCTGGACCCCCCCTTCCTCCTGAGACCTTCCCTTCTGCCATTCCCCTCCCTGCTGATTTTTTTGTTTTTGTTTGACTCTCTCCTCTGGTGGTTGTTTTTTAATAAAAGAATTGTGTTGGTTTGAAAGCAGTCTTTATTCTAGTAACTGAAAGCAAATAGAGCCCTGCAAAGCTACAGACAATTATCTTAAACCTTCATATTGCATCATCTGCACCAATCACAAACACCTCCTAGCACTACAAGCACTGCACTCCCGAGCATAGCAACAAATATTAGTGGCGTTCAGCTTCAAATTGCTGCCTCAAGGCATCCCTGATCCTTATGGCCCAATGCTGCGCCTCTCTAATAGCCCTGGTCTCTGGCTATTCAAATTCAGCTTCCAGGCGCTGAGCCTGAGCAGTCCAGCCTATGGCTACACTTGCACTTTACAGCGCTGCAACTTTCTTGCTCAGGGGTGTGAAAAAAAAACACACCCCTGAGCGCAGCAAGTTACAATGCTGTAAAGCGCCAGTGTAGCCAGTGCGCCAGCGCTGGGAGACGCGCTCACAGCACTGTAAGCTATTCCCCTCGTGGAAGTGGAGTGCCTGCACCCCTGGGAGAGCTCTCTCCCAGCGCTGGCGCGTGACCACACTCACACTTCAAAGCTTTGAAGTTTCGAGTGTAGCCAAAGCCTGAGTGAAGCTTTCACCCTTCCCTTCACAAATATTATGGAGCATACAGCACACAGCTATAATCATAGGAATATTGTCATCAGCCAGGTCCAGATTCCCATATAGGCAGCGCCAGCAGGCCTATAAACAGCCAAAAGCACACTCAACAGTCTGCACTTGCTCAGCCTGTTCTTGAACCAGCCCTTGCTGCCGTCAAGGTGTCCCGTGTATGGCTTCATGAGCCATGGCATTAAGGGGTAGGCAGGGTCTCCTAGGATCACAAAGGGCATTTCGACTTCCCCTATGGTGATCTTCTAGTCTGGGAAGAAAGTCCCTGCTTGCAGCTTCCTGAACAGGCCAGTGTTCTGAAAGATGCGTGCATCATACACCTTTCCGGGCCAGCCGGCGTTAATGTCTGTGAAACGCCCATGGTGATCCACAAGTGCCTCGAGAATCATTGGGAAATACTCCTTGAGAGTGGCTAGGTGGTCTGGTGCCAGAATTGAAATATGCGTCCCATCTAACGCCCCTCTGCAGTTAGGAAAGCCCATTTGTGCAAGCCATCCACAACGTCACGCACGTTGCCCAGAGTCACGGTCTTTTGGAGCAGGATGCGATTAATGGCCCTGCACACTTCCGCCAACACAAGTCCAATGGTCGACTTCCCCACTCCGAACTGGTTAGCGACTGATCGATAACAGTCTGGAGTAGGCAGCTGCCACAGTGCAATCGCCACGTGCTTCTCCAACAGCAGGGCAGCTCTCATTCTCTGTGATGCAGGGCTGGGGTAAGCTCATCACACAGTCCCATGAATGTGGCTTTCCTCATCCAAAAGTTCTGCAGCCACTGCTCGTCATCCCAGAAGTGCATGACGATGTGATCCCACCGCTCAGTGCTTGTTTCCTGAGCCCAAACGCGGCATTCCATTGTGGTCAGCACCTCCGTGAATGCTACAAGCAATCTCGTGTTGTAGCTAGTACGCGTGGCGAGGTCAATGTTGCACTCCTCTTGCCTCTGTAGTTTAAGGAATAACTCCACTGCCACTCGTGACATGTTAGTCAGAGCTGAGCAGCACACTGGTCAATAGTTCGGGATGCATTCCCACAGACCGAAGAGGCAGGGTGCGCAATACACAAACCATTGAAAGATGGCACCAAATGCAGACAGAAGCACAGGGATTGCTGGGATGCGAAGCAATGCATCACAGGGCACTGGGACAGGATCCAGGATGCCCCGCAACCCCCTCCGCCTTTCTACAACTCTTAGCGGCAAAAGAGGAAGAGATGCTCTGTGGGATAGCTGCCCAGAGTGCACCGCTCTGAATACCACCGCAAGAGCCACAAGTGGGAACATGCTATTGTGCAGGCAGCTGACAGTGTGAACACACAACAGCGGTTTCCCTTCAGCGCACTCTGAGGAGCGCTGTAACTGCCGGCACTGTAACTCTGCCAGTGTAGACATACCCATAGCATTCAGAAGTTCAGTGCTGTGTGGCAATTAATGCCTACATCTTGCACCCATCTTTATCAAAACATCTTGTACCTTGTACCTCCTTCAGAACAAACAAACAATTCTGGAGTTTCTAGAACAAGCCTTTCTTGCGCCATATAAAAAAGGGCTCTTTTAAAAAAAAAAATTGTTTCACTTTAAGACCATTATCTCCAAAATGCCCTGCCTGCTTCCGATAAATTCTTACCAGATATATTCTTCTCTGGCTAGAGACCCCACATGAAAGTTTTAGGCAGAAAGGAGCTTTCTTGAATTAGGTGGGAATTACATCTGGGATTATGGCAGCCAGCAAATTTTAACTCTTAACAATGGAGCCACTACCAATGGTCCATAATCCGGAGAAAGAGGACACACTTTTCCATAGGTATGTTCAAATGAAGTGACAATGTCAAGTTAAAAACATTTTTTTAAATCCCATTCTTATGATTTGCACACACTTGAGCAGCCAGCGTTACTCAAGAACAGTTGCGGCTTGTCACAGTCTTACAACCACAAATGGTCACATCACCACATAATGGAACTGTGATAACTCCATCCATGACTTCCTGCCATAGCACCTTGGGACTGGCTATGATCTCGTCTTGTCTCATGCTAAAAGGTGTCAGTCTAGTCACTTCTTGGATGGGAGACCTAGAAGGAAAGCCTAGGCCAGGGGTTCTCAACCTTTTTCTTTCTGAGTCTTCCCCCATCCCCCGCCCCAACATGCTTTAAAAACTCCACTGCCCACCTGTGCCACAGTAACTGGTTTTCTGCATATAAAAGCCAGGGCTCGGATTAGAGCAGGGCAATTTCCTGGAATCCCATGCCACAGGGGCCCCCACGAAGCTACATTGGTCAGGCTTTGGCTTCAGCTTTGGGTGGCAGGGCTCAGGGCCCCGGACTTCAGCCCCATGCGGTGAGACTTCATTTTTCTTCCCTGGGCCCCAGCTAGTCTAACACAGCTAGTCTAACACTGGATCCCCCTTGAAACCTGCTCGCGGGGCCCTAGACCCCTGGTTGAGAACCACCGGCCTAGGCTAACATCTTCACTGCAAAAAAAAATAAAATCAAAGGTGTGTCTTTATATCAGGATAGCTAACCCAAATTAGCCATCTCAATGTAAAATCCTAGTGGAGATCAGGCACTGATTTTTACCTCAATGTAGCTGGTCTAGGTAAATGCCAGGTGTGGGGCATAGTGTTGACTTCAACTAATTACATCACAGTAAAAATGACTTGTGTCTCCTCTCCACTAAGATTTTACTCCAAGATGGCTCTCTTGATGCAAGCATACACAAATTTTGCAGTGAAAACATAGCCTGGGTTGCCACAGAAGTGTTGTTGCCTACTGATGCAGCACTCATTCCTAAACCAATGGAGTGCGCTCTCCCAGCGCTCTAAAAAAAAAACACCTCCACAAGGGGAACAGCTACCAGCGCTGGGAGCGCGGCTCTCAGCGCTGGTGCACTGTCTACGCTTTACAGAGCTGAAACTTGCAGCGCTCGGGGATGGGGAGGTCACACCGCTGAGCGAGAAAGTTGCAGCGCTGTAAAGTGCCAGTGTAGACAAACCCTTAGTCTCATGTTGCCTGTCTTTAAAATACCGCAAAGAGGTGTTCTGATGGCTGGCTAATGTTTGCATACTGCTCTGATGGTATAAAGCACAATATAAAAATATTTAGTATTTTATTTTAAAAGCTACATAGGTATCCAAAGTAAAATATACTGATCCTTCTGCACTTTTAGCAATCAGCAAGTCTTAAATCTTTGCAAATAATCCTCAAGGGAAGCTATGCTGCACAGTTATCCCCCAAACAACTAGGAAAAAAAAAATCTAGCTAACTGAAAGGGGGTGGAAAACCACAGACAAATCTCTTTAAATAGAAACAGCAACTTCAAACTCCACCAGATGTATGGCACATTCCCTTCCCATATGGTTAATAATCCATTACTGAGTACAGGAGTCAGATTATGCTCATCAGTGTGACTGAGATCACAAAGTAACTCCACTAATGCCGATGGAGGTACTCTGGATTTACATAAATGTGACCAAGACTAGAGTCAGATCCATAGTATGCATCTATCCTCTGATTGGTTTGGGAAAGACTGACTTGAAAAAAGCAAATTTTCTGGAAGGCCAGAAGAGAAGAGCATGTACATAATCACAGCTATATTTTGCAGAAATGTTGGTTTCCAAGGAACGCCAAAGTAAAGAGAGATTCATATAACCACAGTAAACATTTTTGTTCTACCTTTTCAATATATGGTTTAGAAAGTGAGGGGCAGACAGAAGGCAAAAGAGGTATGCCGATTAACACAAACTAAGGAGCTGAACCTAAGTTTCTATGTAACCGATTACACAGAGACTGTCCCATTGCCTGTTCACCCTTAATTCAGACCTCTTTGTGAGTATTATAACACAGTCTTTAATTACATAATAACATACTACATTTTCCACAGGACCCCTGCCTCCTTCAGTGCATAGGATAGATGCACAAAGGACAGACGTAAACTTGGCATTTCCTCACTTCTGAGTGCTTGACTTTGCAACATTAATAACTTGCTTTTGAAGTATTTTTGTTTGTAGGTATGTGCATTATACATTAGGCGAGAAACCATGCAAGCACTGGAGAAACTAATCCCCTTAGCGATGTCCCACCAATGTAACTCAATTATGGACTTCAACTGAGTTACACACGGATGTAAATGAAAGTAAAATTAGACCCCACTATACTGAAGTAAGCAGCATTTACCACTGGTGTTGCAGATAGCCAGAAACTCAGCTTATTCTACAGTTCTAAATCATAATTATACATTAAAACTGGAATTTCATGATCTTATTTATACCCAAAATTTCAAAGTGCCTAGAAGTGTGTTTAAAAAACCTTATAACTAAACAGATCATTAAATAGTTCAGGCTAAAAATTAAAGAGTTTTTTAAATGCTGTTACCGTAAAGTAAACAGAATAATTCTGTCCCTTTTTCATGGTAAGCATCAACTCCATTAAAATAGTAAATGGATTAATAAAAGTGTTTGATACAAGAACTGAATGAGCCCCAGCCTTCCCAATTCAAACAGCCAAAATACCAATGGTGGAGATGAGTCTTCTTCCCAAAGGTAAGTGCACTCCTGGAGATGAGGGTGGGCAAGACAGAAGGAAATCACTTTGGCCTTGTCTACATTAAGAATTTGCCACAATTCCAGACACCAATATAGCTGCAACCAGTGCAAACTGCAAATGTAGACAAGAAAAGCCACCATTTGCATTTGTACCAGTGCAACTACAGTCGGAGCTGGCGACTGATTGCTGGAGTCAGTGCAAATTCCCTTAAGTGAAGATAGAGAAGGCCTAGGCACCTGAGAAAACAGCTCTATTTTGATTCCTTGACTGACAAAATGCACTTAAGTGCATATGCAAGTTGAAGAAAAGTTAAATTACCTAACAAGTTATCAGACTAACTCACTTACAATTAAAGGACTTGTTTATTTAACTCTCCTGTCCCTCCTCCACTCCTGATCCCCAAAACCTAAGCAATCTCTCCAGGCTCTCCCCACCCAGGCGGGGGGAGGGAGGGAGGAGAGAGTGTCTATAGTTACAGAAGACAGGCCTTGTTTTAGTGTAGTAGCCGTGTTAGTCTGTGTCAGCAAAAAGAAAACAAGAAAAATACCTGTGGCACCTTAGAGACTAACAAATTTATTTCAGCATAAGCTTTCGTGGGTTAAGAACCCACTTCATCGGATGCATGTGGATTCTTAACCCACGAAAGCTTATGCTGAAATAAATTTGTTAGTCTCTAAGGTGTCACAGGTATTTTTCTTGTTTTCTTTAGGCCTTGTTTTGTGCCTTGGAGGTCACATCTTTCTATCATAACTCTAGAACCTGTATTCTGCAGCTCGGAATTTGCCAGAGAATTCACTTTTAAGTGAAGAATTTTGCTTCTAATTTTAAGTTTTAATTTTAAACAAGGTGATGTTTCTAGCCCTTGTAGTTTAAAAGTTTTAGATTGGAACCAAGTGTAAACCAGTGTGTGTTCTTCTTCCTGAGTCTGCAGACAGCTTGAGACAGCAACTCGGAGGTTTTAGCTGCCCCCTTCACCTCAATGGTGTTGTTAACTCTGAGAACATAAAGGTGACCATTTAAATATCAACTTTGTTATTTCACTGTTTATTTTAGCAGAGAGATTCCGCTAATGTGTTTATCCCGCTATTCCAAACCCCTTCTCATGCCTCCCCCACCAAGGACAGACAGCTCCAAAGGGCCAGACCTCCAGTTTCTCCTCCCCAAGCATCCCTTATGCTGGACCGTTTCTACAATGCAGCTATGCTTTATGACAAAAGTTTGAAGCGCACTGCAGGCTGAAAATATAAAACAAACTGACTGTAATGCCAAAACAGACAATACATTGGAGACAACACCAACTGTATTATTCATTTTCTTTTTAGTTCAGTGAACAAATTAAGTTTTGAATTTCAACAAAGCTGCTGCAGAACTTCCAGAATGTCTAGGCAGAAACCTGAAGACCCCACTAAAGACTTGCAATAGAGGTTGCCGCAGAACATGCTACGCCTCAAATGTGGGAGGAAAAGGGGTCTGCAAGGAAGACAGGACCAAATCTTACAGGGCACGCAAACGATCAGCATCATTTCCATCTTGCCTGGATGGAGTTTTAACCAGCTGGCTCTCTTCCAGGCCCCAAGCTCAGCAGGATATTGGAACAGCGGAGACAGTGCATTCTCCAGATCACAGACAAAGAGGGAGATGCGGGGACTGAGGGTCGCCAGCATGTTAATGGCAATACAACTCAAAACTGCTTTGCTGTCTTCACCATCAGCCTCACATACCCGCTGAAGAGCAGACCCAGATTAAAGAATTTTCGGGCCCTGGGCACTATGGAAATTTCCCCCCACCTTCCATAAACTAGACAGCAAAGCACCTCCCACCCCACCCCCATCCCTGAATGCCCTTCCCACCCCACATACACCCCAACAAGCCTCCACCAGTCTCCACTTATCCTGACAGCCCCCACACACATCCCAGCAGCTCTGACATACATCCCCCTCAGTGCAGCCCAAAATGCCTCAGCTCCACCAGCCAGGCGCCAAAATCCCCCACTCACCCTTCCACATCCAGGCCCCCAACCCCCCAATACTCCCTCAGTCACACACACACACACACACCCCACAACACTCACCACTCATCTACAACCCATCAACAACTAACCCCCCAGCCCCTCATCAACTGCCCACAGGCCATTCCTGGCCCTCACCAGCTCCCCCACCTTCCCACTCAGTGCTCGACTCCTGTCACGGACTAGGGCGGCTCCTCCCTACCCCAGACATCCAGCTCCACTCACTTCCATATCCACCCCACAATCACATGGCCCTGTGCCACTCAGGTTTGGCCTCCCCTATCCTCGGTCATGACAAGGGGGGCAAGCTGGGCCAAGTTTGAGCGAGTGGTATTGCAATATGGCATACAGGGACACGATGTCACTGCTGATTTTTTCCCATCCTGGTGGCCATGGGCCCCCCTGAGATGGGAGCCCTGTGCGGGTACACTGAGTGCACACTGGTTAATCCGGGCCTGCTGAAGAATGGTTTCAGATTGATTTCTGCCAACGACCCACCAGAGAGCCCTTACAGCAGGACAGAAATCCTCTAGATCCTCTCAGAGAAGAAAGCGGCACCACTGCCCACTCCATAGAACTCCTCAAAGGGAGCAGAATGCTCTAAAAGGCTCAGTATGGACATGTGAAGAGGAGACTGGCCAATGAGACCAGAGCCATCTCTGTACCACATGCACATCTAGAACCACGCTAAAAGGATCCTAGGGAATCTTAGAACTGTAAATAATGCCACATTCTCTTTGCCGAAGGGAGGGTTTATTGAGAAAGCTGTGGCAAAGCCAAAGAGTCTCAGGCCTTGTCCACACTGAACACTTACATCAACCTAGCTATGTCACTTGTGGGGGTGGGGTTTGAAAAATCCACACTCCTGAGCACCATAGTTAAAGCTGGCCTAACCTCTGGTGTAGATTCAGCTAGATCCATTTAGATGTCTAATCCTTTTTCTTTTTTGAATGCTGCTAAGGAGTAGGCCTTAACATGGATGAAAATATCCACAGTTACATTAGACTCAATTTTTTAAAAAAGAATATAAACCCTCATGCTTCAGAGTAATACAGGCCAACTGGAATGGGCCAATAAATGGAATGACATCATGATTAAAGTGAAGGGGAGCAGCAAAAGGGATGCTTCCTTATAATTAGTTATTATCTGTATTACTGTACCACCTAGGAGTCCTACTCATAGACCCAGACACCAATAGTGCTAGGCGCTGTACAAGCACAGAACAAAAAGACAGGTCCTGCCCCAAAGATCTGACAGTAAGTCTGGGGTTTATAACTCAGTGTACTTCATAAAGGAAGACTGTCTACAACAGATAGTAAAATCAAACTGGGAAAGGGGTAATAGGCTTTCTTCTGTCCTTTCTACCAATACATTTGGAGAAGCAGAAATAAAGGGGGGAAATGAGCTTCTTGCCTCATGAACTACACGTGAACAAGAAGGCAATTATTTGTAAAAGCTCTCATATCTAGGTATGTGAATATGTTACTCGTGGCCATTACTATTTACGAGTTTATAATAACTTAAAATCTTCTGTCATCAGAGTTTGCCAGAGAAGCTCATGAAATATCAAATTAACACAGAACAGAAACATCTGAGGACTCCTGTTGTGTCTACTGCATTGAGCTGGGCTACTCAGAAAGAACTCTCTCAATGTATTCATAGTAATCAGCATGGAAGTGAGACACCATCCCTCACTCCCCACTGGCATTTCATTCTGTGCAACATTGACATGTTCTTCTATGGAGTAACTGGAAAGCATAAGGGAAGAATTATTACTCGCTCATTGACCAATGATAGGATTTAAAATAGGTGTGCTCTGCTACTTTAGTTTAATCCCAAACTCAAAGAACAGTTAACTATTAAAAAATAAAGGAGCCACTGTGCTTACATTACTCTTAAATCCCTAAAGGGATTTTCATAGAAGTTGTTCTCTCACATTAGGAACCTAGATGCTGACAACAACAGAACAATAAATTGCTTTGGGTTCCAATTCACTCCCATGCAGCTGTTGATTTTAACATTCTCATGCTTGACTAATCCAGACTGTCCTTTTTACTCCTAGCCCTGCAGACTCTGAAAAGAGGAGTAATTGACCAGGGTGTGGCTTTCCTATTTCCTCAACTCCAATTTGGATGTTTCAATTTGCAGTCATCCCTGATGCAGACCAATAACTTCTCTCTTTTTAATTACACAGCAGGGATTATCTGTTCCCTGAAGAACTCTTTAATTCCTCTTTGCTTTGCCTCCCATCCCCCTACTTCAGCGACCACTTTTGCATTTCACAACAATTGCAAGATCCAGAACACAATTCATCAGCTCCAGAGTTGAAGAAGCTTCAGTCTTTATTCTTTTGGCTGTTTCAACTCTGAGAAAATCCACACCAGATATACACACATTGAAAAAAAAAAAACTGTCAGAGACACCAGCACAAGCAAGCCGTTTCATTCACAGGAAATGCACTCTTTTCTTAGGATCACTTCAGCCATTTCCAACACAGAATTTCAATTTCATTTTTTTTTCTTTTTGTCTAATAAGGTAAAAGTCTAGACTGAGGTAGAACTGGACTCTAGAACCACTAAAAGAAGCGGGGGAAACACAACAGTTAAGATTCAACACTATAGAATAGGAACTAAAGAACAGAGTATGCTGATGTTCAGAGTCAGCATGCAGAAATTTATGGTTCAGCTGTAAAGCAGTTAATTGTCCTAGACATAGTATATATTGCTATGTCAAAGATGTTTGTTTGCTTAACGTGTCTTACCCAGTTAAGTTTACAGAACTCGAGAAAAGGCTGAGGGAGTAATCTCTGACATGCTGTATCTAGAGGTTCCAGACCCTTGTAATAACAGCACCTAAGTTCACATATTGCCATCTTACCACATATTTACTTACAGAGAGAGAATTATATACCAGACAAAATAAAAATGGGGGAACATTTCAAATACTAATATTTCAATACTTCTCTCCTCCCTCTCCCCCACGCCCCCCTATGAAAACTGAAAAAGGAAATACTGACAAAGGAAGCATTTTGATGCCAGGTCCCCAAGGGCTGAGTATATTGTAGATGAGTCACACTAAAACCTGATGGTGAAGGAGCATCCAGAATTGCTCTCTACTGACCCCCTAAGGTAGCTGCATCCAGCCCGCCTTCATGGGAGGGTTGCTGCAACACTGAGCTTTTAGGAAGGACTTTAAAAGCTGTGTTAGTAAAAAAAGGCCATGAAACAATCTAGGGTCCTCTATACCCTATTTCCCACCAAAGAGCCGCATCACTGACCCCGCCCCCTCGCTGACCCCGCCCCCACTCCACCCCTTCCATTAGGCCCCGCCCCTTCTCCACCTCCTACCCTGAGCGCGTGGCTCCCCACTACTTCCCCCTCCCTCCCAGAGGGGGCGGGGGGCACGGGAACCCAGCGAAGCGCTTCCCTGCAGCCGGTTTCTGGGAGGGAGGGGGGAGGAGCGGGAAGCGCGCACACAAGGGGGGATGGGGGGGCTCCGCCTCTTCTCCCCCCTCCTCCCCTGTGTGTGCGCTTCCCGCTCCTCCCCTCCTCCCAGAAACCGCGAAGCCGCCAGACAGCTGTTCTGGCAGCGGAACTTCAGAAAGTAACTCGGGAGGGGGACGGGGGGAGCCCGCAGGGAAGCGCTCCGCGGGCCGCAGCGTGTTTGAGACCCCTGGTCTAGAGCAGTAGTTCTCAACATTTTAGGGCTCAGGACCAACTCAGATGGTTTCAGTCAGGTCCTGTCCCCCAGGGAGGGGAGGGTCCTGCCCAGCACCTGTCGCACAGTAGCAGCTCCTGTCCTGTGGGGCTTGCTGGGCCTGGCTTTCCATTCTGGGTATTGCTACCTCTGAGGTTTCAGCAGCACTCCGGTTGGCCCTGCCCCCCTGATTGGACCAAGTTTGTGTGAGTGGAGTTGTGACCTGGCTCATGGGGTTGCAGTGCCATTCAGTCAAATTTGGCCTACCTGGGCTCCTGTCTTCATGACAGCTGGGGCAAAACTGAGTGGCACTGGGACCCCAGAGGTTGCAGTTCCTGGAACAGGGAGGTGAGCCCCGCCAGCCCCATGGGACAAGAGCCACAGGAGCCGCCACTCGACCCTTTGAAACATTTTGGCAACCCAATGTTGGGTTCCAATGCAGGGGTTGAGAAACCCTGCTCTAGTGGATTGATGACCGAACAGGAAACCAGGAGCACTGGAATGCTAACCCTGGTTCTGCCAATGACTGAGCAAGCGGCCTTGAGCAAGTCACTTTCTGTGTCTTAATCTCCGTACATTCTTCCCCCAAACACTATCCCGCCACGATCTGGGAAACGAGGGTAACAATTCCCTACCTCAATACCTTGTGAGGATTAATGTTTTTAAAGCTCTTTGGAAAACATGAAGTGCTAAGCATAATACAAAATAAATATACGTTAAGCACTATCTGAGTTTATGCCAGAGTAAATTAAAAAACACACACACAGGGAAAACCATTCATGAAAGATTTTTGCCCCAAACTTTCCAAGAGAGTTGGCAGAAAACTAAATAAATAATTCGGGAAAAGTTTCCACTGAGATTCTTTCCTCCTCCCCTCCCCATGCATCAAACTTTGAAGCCATTCAGTGTGTTCCAACTAGTTCTAGTCATCCCAGTGCTGCCAACGAGGTCTTCTCTATCATAACCGGATAAATTCAGTACTTGTCATCTAGGTCACTAAAGAGAAAACACTGGGTACACAACGTCCAGCACATGCACACATTTTCCCGTCCAGTGCATTATAGTTTCTCTGTTTACACAGCATGTTAGGAGTAGATAAAATGTATTAGTATCCTGTGCTTTTATAATATTGGTTCCTACACTTCTTTGCTTGTGGACCACCTCCCCCACCCACCCTCAGCTCCAATGCCATATACTCTCTGCTACAGCTACATTGGTTACTTGAAGGCTATAAAACCCTACACCAGTATAATCAATTTTTGAAGTTAGTGTGCAGTAAGCCGGGTGTGAATCTACTGCACACTGACTTACTGTGCATTAACTGGCTGTGTGGACCCTGCTACCATGCTCTAGGTGTTCAGTAAGTCAAAGCATACAGGTGGTAGCAGGGTCCACACGGCAACTTAGTGCACAGCAAGCAAATGAATTGTAGATTCACACCCTGGTTTGTTGCACTGTAACTCACCATGTGGACAAGCCCTGGGGCTTGGAAGAGAACTAGCCGGTTACTTTTTAATTTTTTTTAAAACTTGGTTAAATAGAAGGTTCATTGACAACATGAAGAGTTTAACATGTTGTCAATGAACCTTCTATTTAACTTCAAACTCCACGGGTGTGGCTATCGGAGATGGTAGTACAGGGTACTTTGACCCTGATACAGTGAAACCCCCCTATAGCGCGCCCGCCATAACGCGAATTCGGTTAAAACGCGATCATAAGGTGGCTCCCGCTGCCCCAAGCAAAAAAAGCGTCCAGAGCGTGCTTCCTCGCCTGGAGCCGACCCTGGCTCCATCTCCTCCCCATCTCCCCTGTTCCTTCCCCCGCTGCCCCTTCCCCGTGCCTCCGCTTCCCCTTTTGGCGAGACCGGCTTGAAACTCAAGCTAGTCAGTTTCAAGCTGGTCAGTTTCAAGCCCTCTTTTTCTCAAAGTGGAGAAGTTTCAAGCTGGTCAGTTTCAAGCTGGTCAAACTTCTCCGCTTTGGCCAGAAGAGAAGAGACCGGTTTGAAACTGACCAGCTTGAAACTTCTCCACTTTGGCAAGAAGAGAAGAGACTGCTTGAAACGGTAATTTTTTGTAACCCCCCTATAACGCGACCCCACATTTATCGCAATGGAATTTTTTGGACCCCAATTATCGCATTAGAGCGGGGTTTCACTGTAATTAGGATTCTCTCTCAGGCTACCAAGTGCCAGGTACATTTTTCAAATCCCTGCAGGAAATTATCCCTGTATTTAATGAATAATTAAAATAGACAAAATATATTTTCCATGTGCTGACACACCGTAGGACAATATATTGCCAGTGGATGAGAACAAGCAACAGGCATCAAGTCAAAACAGCAACAACTGGCAGAATGTCTGTGTTTATTCTACATGGTTTTGCTACACAAGGTTGAATTAAGCTTTCAAAAGGTCTAGAACAGTGACTCTCAAACTGTGGGTCGGGACCCCAAAGTGGGTTGCGACCCTGTTTTAATGGGGTCACCAGGGCTGGCGTTAGACTTGCTGGGGTCCAGGGCGGAAGCCGAAGCCCCACAGCTTCAGCCCTGAGTGGTTGGGCTCAGTTTACAGACCCCCCTGCCCAGTGCTGAAGCCCTTAGGCTTCGGCTTTAGCCCCGCCCCCCGCCCAGGGCTGCGGGCTCAGGCTTCGGTCCCCACTTCTGGGTCATTTCGTAATTTTTGTTGTCAGAAGGGGGTCGCAGTGCAATGAAGTTGGAGAACCGCTGGTCTAGAACTCATCATTACATTCTTTACCACATGATAAAAAGGCGACTTAACCAGAATGCCAGGCAGCCACTGCTGTGATTGCTATACGCTTTGAAAAAAAGAAAGAAGCTATATTAACAAAAACACATGCTCTGTTGAAATGGTTTCAGAAAAATGGTTTCCTCTACATTCTCTCTTTCTGCTCTCTACCTCTGAGAAATACTTTTCTAAAACAGAACTAACACTTCACCTGGTAAAGCAAAAAATACCTATCTGTTAAGATGCAGTGTAGATAAGGCCAAAGGAGGGTAACTTAAGGGTTAGGCTTAGGGCTTGCCCATACACTGACATTTCTATACTTCGCTTAGGCGTGTTTTCGCTTTCTTATAACATATATCAGTGCAGCCCTCCCAGTGTGAATGCAGTTACCTTGGTATAAAGGACACCTTATACCAGTCTAGCTAAGGCTGCTAGAAAGTTGTGGGTTTTTTGGTTCAAAAGTTTCAGCCATGGTTTATTAAAGTTGCGGTTCAAGGCATGCAGCCTACTAGGACAGCATCACAGAAGAGACGCTGTGTGTCCCTCCTGGCTCTCGAAGGGGCAGCCAGGCCGAATTTTAGTAGCATTGAGACCCTGTGCACCAAGTCACAATGCCACTCGGTCAAATTTGGCCTGACTGCCCCTCCAACTTTGAGCAAGTGGCATTGTGACCTGGAGCACAGGGTCGCAATGCCACTTAAATTTGCAGCCACTGTTGAGGTTGAGGTTTCTGCAACAAAATCATAGCCTACAATTTACTTACAGCCCAAAGTATAAATATGGGAATAAGCGATACCAGCACAGAAGGGCTTGCACCGGGTGTAACTAAATCAACACTAAGCAGGGTTGGACCACTTTAGCTATACGTGTATATTTAAAGCAGTACAGCTTTCTAGTATAGACAAACCTGAGCTTTGCATTCTGACTGGTGAAGGTTGAGGAAGCCTGCTTGTTTCTCACCGCTTTTAGCAGACCTATAAACAGTGTTGGATATGCAGTATTGTAGCCATGTTGGTCTAAGGATATCAGAGAGACAAGATGGGTGAGGTAATATCTTTTATTGGACCAACTTCTGTGGGGGAGAGAGACAAGCTTTTGAAGTTGGTCCAATAAAAGATATTACCTAACCTGCCTTGTCTCATACAAACAATGTAACAGCCATATACATGCATGCATAGAGGAGAAGGATACCCCACAAATTGATGTCCCACTAATCCAGTGGTTCTCAAACTTTTTTACTGGTGACCCCTATCAAATAGCAAGCCTCTGAGTGTGACCCCCCCTTATAAATTAAAAACCCTTTTTAATATATTTAACACCATTATAAATGCTGGATGGAAAGCGGGGTTTGGGGTGGAGGCGGACAGCTCGCAACCCCCCATGTAATAACCTAGCGACCCCCTGAGGAGTCCCGACCCCCAGTCTGAGAACCCCTGCACTAATCAATCCAAAGAAAATCTATTTCTTGACTTCTTAAGCCATCAAGCTTCTCTATCTATATAATTTTTTTAAACTCACTTTTTCTATGGAACTTTGTAGACTTGTTCAATCTAATGGTAATTCAGTACTAAGTCATATTACATTTAAAAACAAACTTTGAGAGCGCTCAATTTTGCACCAGAACATTTGATTTTCCCTCTTACTCTTTCATGTCCCTAGAAATATACATATGCAGCCTTTAGCCAGTGGGAGGTGGCAGTGGGAACACCCATCAATAACTGAAACCAAGAATGAAATTATTTCAGTTTCAACCTACATATGACTAATCAATCTGGATATCCTGCTCTCGACTTCCAGTATTCTTGTCTGCACTTGTATAAAGGAACTGAAGGACAAATTCTTAAATCAACAAAGACTCAACACATTTAGTATATTATAAAACCTATAATTTTATATACTAAAAACAAATGTCATTTCCCAAATGCTAGGTAAGAATCAGTAAATCCCTCAGAATTATGATTCTTTTCCTTCCTCTCAGCTAAGGTTTGAGTGCTGAGGCAACCCCTTCTTCTCTGCCTTGGAAGAAATGCAACTTCCTGTGGCTGGTCCACTAGCATTTTACATATTTGTAGGCAATACATTTAAAATCTCCTGATTCCCTGTTCCTCAACGAGCCATTTTAAGTGGACCATGTCCCTATTAAAGACAATTTCAACTGCCACCTTAGCCTCTCCACACAGACTGAGAAGACAAAGACATACAGGCAAGTCATTTTACGCAGGGGTTCCGTTCCGCGGTTCGCGCGTAAAGTGAAAAACCGCGTATAGTGAAATGCCATTGAGTTGAATGGCAGACGGAATCGCCCGCAGTACCGATTCAGTTATTAAATAGTTATTTTTCTTTTTTTTCTGGTTTTGCCAACCGCCCAAAGCTGAATTCACGCATGTTAAATGCGCCTAAGATGCGACTCGCCGGTATTACATTTTAATCCATTCTTAAACATATGGAATGGACAAGGAACCTAAAACAAAACAAGAAGTCTAAACAATGACTTTGCTCTTACACTTTGCTCTCAAACACATCCATTGTTTCCTTTCAATTCACTAGCACTGGAAAACTTAAGCCTGATCTTCTACACTAAATTTAGCATTCTAAGAACTGTTTTGTCCTCTTAGCATTCTTATAAAATAACTTGCATCCATGCACAGAAGTGCCTAAAACATGTCATGCAAAATTCTGCTCAGATTAGTCTTGCTTTCAGCAAATCTCAACATAATTTCAACCTGCACTGCTTCAGAGTCAATGCGGAAAGAGGTCACTAGCACAGCACAAACGGTACGAGTCCTCCCCCACTACAATCCTATAGTGCACCAATGGCTTTTTAAAATCTCCCAGAATCCACTGCTTCTGGGAGATGTGGGGAAAGGTACCCAGAAGGTAACACCAAAGGGTTTGGAACAGCACAGCTGTTGACATGGGACAAAACTTCAGTAGTTCACAATACAGCTGATGTGGGCACACAGAATTGCTTGTGCTTAAACAGGTTCCATCCTATGGGTATAATTAAGAATGGTTAGTTTCTCTAGGTTTTGGTAAATTAAGATTTTTTTCAGAGTAAACTCAAATCTACAATAATTCTTTTTCTACTAAACAGGAGATGAGAGAAAAATCTGTCCCTCCTAATAGCAGCCTCTAACACTCTACCAGGTTAACTTCCCTTTTATTTCTTTACAAAGTTAACATATTCCATATTAGCAGATCATGATTCAGCTATGGCCAGACAGCTGATATCCTGATTTAATTGTTTAAAGAGATGTCAATAATGAGCAAGGATTTTCCTTGTTGAGACTCATCCTGTTTTTAGAAATGTTGTCCTTGTGGTTGGTATCAGCTCATTGTACTTTCAGGATTCTCTTAGAAAAGGGAGACTTGTTTTTCCCCCCAAGTCCCTTGTAGTCGTTATAGATTAACTAGTGCATCAGTCTGGTGGAAAACAAAGAAGCTTAGCAAACACTTTAACTCAGTCTTCAGTCTGTCATTGTTTCTAACCATGGATTTAGCTAAAGAGATCAGACTTGGCAGACTTAAGTATTCGCACACCTGTTTACCCAAAAGAACATTACAAGGTTATTATTGTACCAGAGAAAATAGCAAACCTAACACTACATGTCTAGCATGCTTTTTGCCCTTACTTACATTTTGATACAAGCTGTTGTTAAAAGACAAAAAGAAAACTTTTTATTTTGGTTTGGATTTTTTTCTAAATGGAATGCTGATTCACAGTTTTGAATTCCATGATTAGAACACAAGTCGTTTTTAACTCAGTAAATGCTGGAAGTGTAGTACCTGGTATTCTCTTTGGCCTTTTTACACTAGCAAGCTTCATAGCTCTAATTCACCAGTGGTACACCTCAACCAGCAGGAGCCACCACGGAAGCTGAAGTGTAGACATGATTCAGGGTTTGTTTGGGTTTTTTAGACCGCCATGATCATAGAATCATAGAATATCAGGGTTGGAAGGGACCTTAGGAGGTCATCTAGTCCAACCCCCTGCTCAAAGCAGGACCAATCCCCAATTTTTGCCCCAGATCCCTAAGTGGCCCCCTCAAGGATTGAACTCACAACCCTGGGTTTAGCAGGCCAATGCTCAAACCACTGAGCTATCCCTCCCCCCTGAGCCCTGTCTTCATTACAGAATCCAAACTTGCTACTAATGCTGGAACTGAACAGGTGGCAAGTTACAACTACTGAGCTTGCTAGGGAAGGTTCAACTTCTACCTTATTAACCCTTTCAAATATTTAGAACTTTGTGCTTTCAAGGAATTGACTATTCATTTGAGGGCTATATCTTCATTTTGGTTTTAAAAGAATGGGATATGACTGGCAATCCTTTACCATAATTGCCATGAACCAGACAAAGGCGGAAAGGGCACAAGACATCACCTCTGAATCTCGGCCAGAAAGCATCCTACATTCAAACAACGCACCAGCAGAGACAGAATTAGATACTAAGCACTGGCTTCAAAAATACAGAGGGGTAGCTCTTTGACACAGGCATGTCTTTTTGTTCTGTGTTTGTACAGCGCCCTACACAATGGCATGCTGATCCATGACTGGGGCTCCTACCTAGGCAACACAATAATACAAATAATCAGCCACCATCATCTACATAAATGTTTTCCACTAAAGTTTCACCCTGACCCGTATAGAAAGAGTTTTCCGCCATGGTAGAATCCATTTTGGGTACCGAACTCCTTGACCAAAGCCTTCTTCAGCACAGTTTTATTTACCAAGCCAGTGATTTCAGGTGCCTCCAAACTTTTGGAGCTAGTTGAAAATCTTAAGGAGTTCCCCTCCACCCCCCCCCTTTTTTTTTTTTTTTTTTTGGAGGGGGAGGAGGTTGGTCAGAAATGTGTTCCTTTTTTACCTGCCTTGCTCCTTGGTTGTACACATTGTTTGCAGCCCTCTTAGCACTTACTGACCTATGAATTAACCAAAAACATGAAACCTGCCCTCGTGTCAGCTCTATACAATGCCAGCAGCCTGACAGGAAGGTTAAGGGAAGACGCACAAAAATTATTTAAAAACATTATTGCATGTTACCATCATTCTACAGGCTTCATTATATTTATTAGAGTATTGTACTGCACACTGCAAATATTACTGAAACTGGACTATCCGGTTTAGGAAGGGAAAACGAAAGGTGAGGGAAATGTTCTAAGAATCAGCAGGCGCATTTTGAAGTAGCTAGTGAACCCAGGGGAATCACTACTTCCCCACAGTTAGTTTCCAGTGGTCAGTCCTACCACCTCAGTCTACAAGTGAACCAGACCTCATAAGTGAAGCATAGATAGGTCTGGTCCCTGCACGGATCAGAAACCTCTAAAGAGCACTCAGATGTTGTAGGAAGTGATGTTGGTAGTTACTCTTTCAACTTGATCTGTATTGAATCTATGCTCCAGCATAGTGTATGGGGGCACTGTGGTGTTGGAAGTACCTTAAACCAAATGCAAAGTCTACTAAATGCTCGAGTCTTGCCTTGTACTTTTTGCGAGAATAGGAGAATTTTAAGCTGTGTGTCTTGGCCAAATTACTACAGTACTTGTATAATAATTCCACTCTACCTTAAAAGTGTCTCTTGGAGTTTCATGTGGAGAAACTATTCACCTCTTTAAACTGCAGTGTGACATTGCCATCACAGAATTCTGTTCCAGTTAGCTACTTAGAGCACAGTGGTTCTCAAACTGTGGGTCAGGACCCCAAAGTGGGTCGCAACCCCATTTTAATGGGGTCGCCAGGGCTGGCTTAGACTTGCTAGGGCCCAAGGCCGAAGCCCAAGCTCCACCACCCAAAACTGAAGCCTGAGGGTTTCAGCCCTGCATGTTGGGACTCGGGTTACAGGCCCCCCCACCCCCTCCCGCCTGGAGCTGAAGCCCTTCAGCTTTGCAGGCTTCCCCTCCCCAGGGCAGTGGAGCTCGGACGGGCTCAGGCTTCGGTCCCCCATCCTCGGATCGTGTAGTAATTTTTATTGTCAGAAGGGGGTCGCAGTGCAATGAAGTTTGAGAACCCCTGTTATGGCACACCCATCACCACCTGTAAGCACATTCCACAGACTGCATTCCACAGGAGAGATGGCTGCATCTGAATGGTGGGGAAACGCTGAAGTGCTCCCCTGTCCTGTCCCGTCCCCCCCAGAACCCTCACTCACTCTCACACACACGTACGTCTGCCATGCTGTGACACACAAGTGTAACTATTTGAGCCATTTTGTTTCTATTTCTTATCCAACCATGTATTTCCATACAGGCAGGGCCCATCAAGGGGAGCTAAGTGAAACAAGTAGGGACATGCCCAGATTTCATG
The DNA here is from genome assembly GCA_037349315.1 of Chelydra serpentina. Lineage (NCBI taxonomy): Eukaryota > Metazoa > Chordata > Testudines > Chelydridae > Chelydra > Chelydra serpentina. The sequence goes on from JBAIAC010000004.1 coordinate 113,862,056, forward strand.
TCTGCCAGAGCTATCAGGACCTCACATGACAGCCAGAAGATGAGGGTGAGGAAAGATATTTGGAAAGGGCAAAGAGCTGGACTTACACTTCCAGGAACGGGGAGAATGGTGAGCTCAAAGTTTAAACCACAGACTAATGGGAAAATAGAGGGAGGCAGAGCCACAGCTAACAGCACGGAAGAATGCAACCACCAGTTTGGGGTCTTTGTAACTCAGGTTTCCCATCCTGCATAGTGCAGCTTCCAGTAGCTGCATCCATACAAGATTTAAGGGTATGTCAACTTCAAAGCACTGCTGCAGGAATGCTCCCGCGGCAGCGCTTTGAAGTACGAGTGTGGTCACACACAAGCACTGGGAGAGAGCTCTCCCAGCGCTCCTGGTAATCCACCTCCATGAGAGGATTAGCTCCGAGTGCTGGGAGCCTGTCCACACTAGCGCTTTAAAGCGCTCAGACTTGCTGCGCTCAGGGGGGATGATTTTTCACAGCCCTGAGCCAGCAAGTTAGAGCGCTATAAAATGTAAGTGTAGACAAGCCCCAAGAATAAACACTTGTTCTTTATTCCTATTTTTTTCTTCCCTAAATAGTAGTAGGTTATTTAAATGTGGCTGTAATCGGGATTTGTCTGTTGATTGGAGGATTACAGCTGCTTACCACATTCCCCTGGGAAGAACTCAAGATCCTCTTCCCTCAAGGGAGGAAGAGGAATCAGGAGAGGTTAACTATCCTGCAGGGAACTAGGTCAGCAAAAATGGTAGTCTCTCTCTGTATAAGTACCACCACAGGCTATGTGGAAGGCAGGGGATTCCAGGAATCATAAAAATGATCCTTCCAATTTCAGGAGCATAGTAAATGTACTGCTACAAATGTGCTATAAGATAATAAGAATGACTTTCATTTAAAACCATAAGATCTTATTTAATAAAAGAGTAGTGTGCTTTTGGGAGTTGCAACAGCACTCACTAGTATAAACCCTTCTCCCTGGTAGGAACATACAAGAAATGGACCTGGAAATTGGGAGGAGGAAAGAAACAAACATACAATTTAAAAAAAAAAAACACTCAATGTAAAAATGCCTTCTATGAAAGGCTTTCAGATTATACAGACAAGTATTGTGAAGGCTACAATAAGGATCCTTACAAAGAAAACAAGGGAAGGATTTTGTTTATGCTGACACTGCAAATTGAGTAGACCAAAACCTATCTTCAAATATTTATTTTCACATTGTGAATGTCAACATTTTTTTCTGTCTTCACAACAAGTGGGTAATGTTCAGTAACTGCAGACAACCAAGGTCAAAAACATCCCTTCAAGGTTTTATTTGGCTAGATGGTATTAAAGGACTGATTTGGCCAAGGTTTGAGATCCATAATAAAGTGGGAGACTGAAGAATTCAGGCGGGCAAGGGGGGGAGGGTGTCAGGCAGGTTATTCATGTTTTTAAAGTTATAAAGGGTGAAAGATTAATTGTTAAAATAATAAGCAGAATTTCAGCCAACAGATCCACTAGTACTTGTTCAGCAGGGTTCTCCACCACCCCCTGCAATGCCCCAACTTCACAGCCTGCCCCTCTTTAAATTTTGTGTATTGAAATGATAAAAAAAATCCAAACTATTTAAGCTGTACTTTTCATAGCTACAATTTCTTTCATGCTGAGGGTCACACATGGGCTCAGTTATTACCATTATTTCAAGACTTTGCGGGAGAAGGGGCGGTGAGTGGAACAACTTTCTATAGCATTTTGTGACCGATCAGTTGCAAGGAAAACAAGAGAGTCATCTAAAGAATATGGACTGTTAATACAACAATTTCAGTACATTGGTTGTGTGTCTATTCACAAATGAAATGGACTTATTACAAGCCTCCAAGTATTTCAAATGCTATTTTAAACTAGGGTGACCAGATAGCAACTGTGAAAAAATGGGACAGGGTGGATAAGAAAAAGTCCCAAAAAACCAGACTGTCCCTATAAAAACAAGACATCTGGTCACCCTATATTAAACCATTATCTCAGGCAGCAAATGATTTAAGTGCAGGGGATCCACTTTGCAACTTGGAAGGACAATGACGACCTTCTAGGATCCTGAGAACTGCATCTATTTTGTATAATAATTTACATTGGCTGTAATTGTATTTTTAAAAGGCACCCAAAAACAGAAAATGCCAAACAATCCTGTATTTTCTTTTACTGGAACTTTCTGTGATAAAGTGGTTGGCAGAGTTTATGAGCCATGAAAACCTGCAGTCTATCAGCTTTGTCTTTCACCCTCCAGCTAAACAGACACTTTTACAGAAAACATGAAGCTTTAAAAAAAAAAAAAAAAAAAAGGAAAGCCCAGGTGTTCACAGAACCATTACAAAAACTTAAATGAAGGTTCTAGACTTTTTGGTCTCCACAAGTGACACCTCCATGTTTAAAGGAAAACTGCAGAATAGAAGGAGCCATTAAAAGCCAGATTTTAGGATCCCATGAGCCACAATTGGCCCACTAGTTGCACTTTGATTTGCATAAATTTGTGCAATTGTGAAACTAACAATGCTGGATCAGAGCTTGGCTTCCAAAAATAAGTTATTTCGGAGAAGAGAAGTAGAGATTCAGGGCAAACATTTTCTACATCTCCAGGCTCCAAGCCTGCAACTGAAGTTTGGCCTAAAAGCTCATTTAAACCAGACAAGGCGACCTTTGTCTTTCATGGCTTAAAGGACAAAATGTTCACCATACTGCCTTCCTGCAAGCCTCTAGGTTCTTTTGCAATGCACTTTTGAGAACTTTATGATGTTCATTTAAATCCACATTGGTACATTCTGGAAAGCAGAAACATCACAGCTATGTGCATTCCTACTGGTCCACTGTACTACAGTGGAGAATTAGTATTGGGGATTGCCTGGTAAAAAAAAAAATTAGTAAAAAATTGTACACAGCTGTGTTACTAAATGTGAGAGATACAGTTAAAAGGCAATAAGGATGATACTGCAGAGTAACCAGAAACTCAGACTTTTTGTTTCCATCTCCTTCATCTGAGTCACCTGTCTGAGACAAAGTGCAGGATCATCACCACAAGCAAACAGAGGATGACGTGGAAAGGAAAAAGGGTGCGTTTCAGGGATTTTTTTGTTTTAACTGTGTTAATCATCATGTTTATGAAGGGTAGTCACCCCACCTACAGAGAGGAGCAGTGATGGCTTTTCTCCAAGTATTACTATCATACACTCTACTTGATGTTATTCTCTGAGCCGACATACAAAAGAGCAATTAGTAAGTCAAAAGAAGGAGGTTGCAGAGTTAACTAAAATCCAAATTTATGTAGTTTAGAGAATAATCAACATGTACAAAAATTAAGTCACATCAGACGCCAATTAATAGAGATGTATTACAGCATTTGGTTCTTGAATTTGGTTTCACAATATTAGAGACATCCTGGGAGTAAGTTACATATATGCAGTGTCAGAAATATCAGAGTAGTAATACTTAGCTGAAAGTTTTACACTTTGGTTGCTTTTATTATTGTGCTGTCAAAATGTTGTTCCTCTCCGCTCTTACTGTATTTACTTAAAAGAAGAAACCAGAGCCTGGTCAAAGCTGAACAAGGCAAAAAACAGGCTGAAGGTACACAAAGCTAACTAAATATAGAGTAGATCAGACACCTATGGTTACTTCCATCTTTTCATGTTTCTCTGAACGTATAAATATCGTCCCACTGTATGTTCCATTCTATGCATCCGACGAAGCGGACTGTAGTCCACGAAAGCTTATGCTGAAATAAATTTGTTAGTCTCTAAGGTGCCACAAGTATTCCTTTCTTACTTTTTTTGCTGACACAGACTAACACGGCTACTACACTGAAACCTTTATTTTAGAGGAACACAAAGAATGAATCTATGAGATTGTAAACAATGCACTTGCACTTCACAAAAAGGGGACACCTCCAAATGTCACAAAGATGAAAACGAAACCCACAACATAATGATAAAGCTAAGGTTTGATTATTTCAACTACATGGTTTATCACAATTAGTTGTTAGCTTTGGTTTCTCCCCACACCAGTCTATGGGTGGATCTTCATATCAGAGTGAACTCAGATGATTTGCACCCACATAAAAGCACCCAGGCTGGCCTAGCTCAGGTGTGAGCAGCCATACTGGAAAGCCACACTCGAGTGTAGTGCCCACTCAGCTGCACCCACACTGGCGCTGTACTCACTTGAGTGAGGCATTAGGACATCTGGGGCCATATCCTATGGTTCTTAGCACTGCAGCATGCAGAGGGGCTCAATGATCCTTCCCCAGTGAATTGTGGGCAGGGCCGGCTCTAACTTTTTTGCCGCCCCAAGTCAAAAAAAAAAAAAAACCAAGCGCCACCCTGCAAAAAACAAAACAAAACAAAAAAAAACACACCTCCCTCCCCCGAGCGCCACCCCGCCAAAGGTTTTTTGTTTGTTTGTTTTTTTTAAAAAATAACCGAGCGCCGCCCCGCCGCCCCAAGATTGGCCGCCCCTTAGAAGGTGCCGCCCCAAGCACGTGCTTGGTCAGCTGGTGCCTGGAACCGGTCCTGATTGTGGGAGAACTGCTGGGCACAAGGGGGCATAGTGGGAAGGCAGTACAGGACTACAAGTACTTGAGTGGCTTAGCTTACACATTGCAAAGCGGGCAGGTTACGTGAACTGTAGCCTTTACCTCAGAACAGGCTAGCCAGCTCAAGTGAGAGCCTCGTATGTGTGTATGGCAGCCGAGACAGGGGCAACGCTGAAGAAAAAGCCTGAATTCTATGCTTATGAAGAATTACAGTAGATACTTAACTACGAACACTAAGGAAAGATAATGCCAAATCATTTAGATTGCCAAATCATGGTCCCCTCTCACCCTCACACACAGCCTTTGACAGTGAAGCTGGTCCTGAAAGTACTTTACTTTTCTCCATTCGTGTATTCCATTCTCTGAAATTCTATGCACCCTTACAACTTGGTCCTAAGAAAATCCAAGAATCAGGATTAGAGGAGAAAATATATTAGGACACTTTCCCAGATTGCGCCAATACTCTTACAGCGTTTAAAAACCAAACAAAGGAATCTGCCCCGCAGTTCAGTTCAGTGGGAGAAAGAAATAGATATTAAAGTCCTACATTTTAAACCATGCTGTTCTACTTTAAACTAAAGATTACTCCTCACCACAGTACAAGGAATTGGAATATGTATTTTTCTGCATATGCTTGTCTATGATTCTTCCTCCAGCCTTCAGTCAAACCCACGTGACGGGTTCTCAGTTGCACACCTAAGGGATGCTTACTTCTCAAAGGCAGACAGTAAACAAACAAACAAAAAGAACATTCCCAGTTCAAGCAAACAAGAGGGACATGAAAGAAAAACACAAACTCAGGGAAATGTTATAAAGAAAGGCTGTAAAACTTACTACAGCCCCAGGGTAAAGCTAAATTATACACCAGTTACTGATGCAAGTTTGACACGCTAATTTACTCTCCCGTTGAGAAAAAAAAATGGGCACTTGGTATTGATTCGCTGGCACATATGCTACGTCATGGATAAAGTAAGGGGAGAGGGGCAGGGAAGAGACAGTGACAGAGATTTTCTGTTAATAATGTTTTGGAAAACAATTAAAAACAAACAGATTGTAGAGCTCTGCTTGGGTCCAACATGGTCCACATCATTTATGTTCCTTTTCCCGCTTTTCACATATGTATGTGTACAACTGAAAGCTTTCAAGAACTCACAGCGATGGGGTGGGAGAGAGGCACCAAGAGCTATCACAAGAGATCAGTTAGCTGCAGGCGTTCCTGGTTAACAAAGCAATAACCATATATTGCGCTGGGCTGAGCAGACATTCTGAGGACGAAGTCTGTCCATGCAGCTGTAACTTCAGGGTCATCCATCTAATAACTTCCCCCCTACTGGCCCTTCCTCCAAGCCGGTCTTTCCCAAAAGTACGTGGTGTGCCCAGCCGGCGGAAAACTGGTGCAAAGGACTAGCTGGGCTGAGGGGCTTAGATAAGTAATGGTGCAAGTCTCCCCCATGCTGCCCTGCTACCGTAGCAGTATTGAAGGGAGTTTCATCTTCCTACGTGGGATTGGGAGGGTGGTTCAGCTTTCAAAAGTTTGGAAACCTTGTTCTCTCAATGCCCTGCTGCTTGGCCACCTCTACAAATGAGTCATTTTAATTTATAAACAGCTCCTTCTTCTCCCTCAACCCTTGCCCTTAAAAGCAAATATTTCCCTTCCCGATTAATTTTAAAGCTTAGTACTGAGCAGGCAGATGAGAAGCAGGAAAGTGGACAGTTGGGCCATATCTGCACTACAAGCCTTTGTTGGCTTAGCAATACGGATATACTATACTGGCAAAGCATTCCTAGTGTGGACGCAGCTATATAGGCAACACTGTGTTTTTGCTGGTACAGCTTATTCCAGCGTCCCTTCCACCCTTGAGCAAAACAAACTACACCAGCAAACGTGCAGTTTTGCCAGTGTAACTGCATCTACATTTGGGACTTTTGCCAGCACAACTATGTCAGTTAGAGATAATCACATCTTTTCACACCTCTGCCTGGCACAGGCACCCCGGCAGAAATTGATAGCATAGACCTGGCCTTGGACTCCCTGCCCACAAGCCCCAGCCCTAAGGCAGTGGGAAGCTGTGGGAAAGGGAGCAAAGGAAACTTCTAAACCAAGCATAATGTAGAGCATAGGCTGGGTCAAAGCAAGTGTTGACAAAAATCTAAAGCCAACAGAAACGTTTCCATGAATTTCTTCAAAGAGTTCCAGGGTAAATGTTATTTGCAGAGTTTGCTACTGAACACTGCAGAACCTTGAAGTGAAACAATTAACAGAAGCGAAATGCACTTCATTTAATGATTATATTTAAATATTTATTGTATTCCATTCCTCCTCCTCCCCCTGTTTTATGTTTTCTACTTAGGCTGAAGGTTCTTCAAGGCAGGACATGTCTTCTTACATTTATGTGAAGCACCCAGCACATTTTTTAGAGCTAGCGTAATAAAAGTAATGCATTTATTTTTGCAGTCTAAGCAAAAATAAATAAGTAGAAAAGTACATCAGCTTTGTAATCATATATACACACATATTATTATATACATATATATGTATATGCACATGTAACCTATGTATTAGTAGTACAGGTAAAGAAACATGTTTGGCAACTAAATCATGTTATGAATAGTGTACCTATAGGTTTTTGTAAAAATGTTTGGAGACAGCAGAGGATTGCAAGGAAGGAGGAGGAGGAGAGAATAACTGAAATGTGTGGGGCTAAAAGATGGGGCAAGAAAGTAGGAATCAAGACATAGCTGTGGTTGTTATGGACATGCATGTGGATTGTTAAATGCAGTAGCCAATCAGAGCAAAGGCATAGAATGTTGCTGAGAAATAACCATGCAATCTACTACAATAATTATACGTCAATTTCTGATGTTAAGATAACAGTTGCATGTTGGTATTGCACAGCATTTCTCTTTAGAATTAGTTACTTACCTGACAATTGGCTATGAAAGTTTCAGAGGGTGGGCCAAATAATCGTTCTCATCTTCCTCAGACAAGGAGCCTCACTGAGGTCTATGAAACAGTCGAATAAGACAAGCAGGATTTGGCACCAGGCCCCACTGAACTTTAAAGAAGAACAGGCAAGGACCACTGGTTCTCTGCTTTTAAAAAAGGCATGAAAAATTCTCTGGATGAATATGAACTTTAATATTTGTTATTCTTTCACCTTGCTTACAAACACTTAGTGCAAGCACCATGCTAAAGGAATTGGAAAATTTCCCAGTTTCTCTGTAAAGATTGAACCTCTATATTGGGCTCACCTGAAGGAATACCTATCTATAAATTTACCTACCATTAAGGTACAATTGTGTGACATTATGGGGCTTAGTTCCAATGTAACATGCCTGTGTGGACAGATAAAGTGTTATCTACCATGTTTTAACCCTAGTGCAGTCTAGACTAAGACAGAGCTTGCTAGTGTGCTTATTTCTGTTGACCCAGGCAAGTAGCACCATTATGCCACAACCACGTTTTATGAGTGTGTTTAGAGATGGTTATTTCTGTAGTATAAGAAATACTCACCAATACACTTTAGGGGACTACTGTTCATCAGTTTACTCTGTCACTATCACCAAAAACTGCACTATACAGAGCCCTCTCCTTTTCGATACTGAAATGAAGCACACAAATGTTGACTGGATGTGCTGAGCCAAGAAATGGGGGGAGACTCACAATTCTGTGGGTTTAAGAATACAGTTTCAGTTTAGAAGTTCCAATTTTAAAGACGCTAGCAGCCTACCAGAACAGTTGGCCCTATGTCTCGAATATGTTAATATGCATGATTTATACCGTTCTGAGGCGCAACATATATAGTGGCGCTGGTACACTGAAAAATTCATAACAAATTACACAGGGAAAAAACCAAGTGAATACAGCTGCAAGAGCTCTTCGTTCAAAAGTGACGTACGATGCTCTGATTCAGATGCCCCTTGCATGTGGCTTTGATTCAGTGCAGCAATTCTGGATCTTCCCAATATCTTTTTTCTACCCATACCCACACTTTTCTTTTTTAGTTTCCCCCTTTTGCAGGAAGGCAGAGCTGCAGCTGAAATCAGCACTTCATATGACTGCTATTCAGATCTTGTATTAAGATTTTGCCAAGGTCCTCCAGCATAGAGAGGGACGAACGCAAAGCACAAGTCATCACAAAACAGACTGAAGGGCAAAATCTTAAAAAAAAAAAAAAAAAAAAAGCACACTTGAATCCGCTTTTAATCATGCTCTATCAACACAACATATTTGAGGACTTAGCCTCACCTCTCTGCAAACAGATTTTCTGGGGAAATTATTTGAGCTGATTTACATATTGGTATAAAAAAATATGTTTATTTGAAAAAAAAATCATAAATTAAGAAAGTATACTTCAGATGAAGAAGCAAAACAAATAGCTATGCTACAAACAATGACACTGTCTGATAATCGAATATTGACAACATCGAGTTTTAGATTCAAATCCAGCACATACTTATGTGGCATGTTTAACATGTGATAGCCAGGGGCTGGACTTGAGGATCCAGGAGATCCCAATCAATCCTATGGAACCATTTCAGCCAATGGGACTACTCATAATAAAAGTTAAAGAAAAAAAGGCCTGTATGTAAGAGTTAGTACATTCGCTTAAGAGCTCAGGATTGAGTGCAAAAACTTACAACAGAAGGAAAGTGTTTTCAACATCCAGCTTTCACAGTTAGCTGCAGGTGGATGGATAGCTGCTTCTGGCAATCTGAAACTCATTGTCTGCAGTCATTAAGAGTGGCATCCAATCATACGCACATCTCCCTCAACTCTAGACTCATGATTTACTAGGTGAAACAATGGTAGCAGACACCAGGCTGAAATCCTCTGAACATGTTAAACTTTTGAAATTTAAAGACTTGTGAGCAGGGGTGCTGGAACAATTTTTATAGTGGGGGTGCTGAGAGCCATTGAATCAAACTGTAAACCCTGTATATGATGGAAACCATTTCAAGCCATGGGGTGCAGCAGCACTCCCACCATCCCTAGTTCCAGCACCTATGCTTGTGAGGTATCATTTGTAAACTAATAACTTTAATTGTAATCATTAATATTTTCGTGTGGTGTATGTAGGCAGTGTGTATTAAGAGTAACGGATATATGCTGGAATTATGACCAATGTGTGTTTAAACCAGGCATTTCAGGGGGAGTTGGTAAAAAGGTCCGCCTTACAAAGGAATGTGTATTTGATTTTCTGGCCAGCCCTATCTTCACACAAAGACAATGAAGGTCCATTTTTACATATTGGGTAAAAAAGCTATTAAGCCAACAAATGAGGGAAGAAAGAGCATGGAGCTTCCTTCACCACCAGACTCCATGTCGCCTTCCTCGTAGTTTGAATAATTTTTACTTCGAGGGTAACCCTCAGAAGACTCCATTTCAAAGGTTTACTGGTCTATAAAGATGAGGGGCTGAACCTCAAGTGATAAGCTATTGAATCAGCTGATTTAATACAATATTACTGTATTATAAGAGTGCATAGGGTGAAGACTTTTCTGGACACTAATGACACACCAGTGATTAACATCACTGTGAAATGTACGTATTACCACTATACAAGGAAATATAGATAGGTCATTATATTATGCTTTAAAATCTGTGGCTAAACAGGGAGAAACAGATGCCCACCCAGACAGGAGAGAAGGCAGCTATTTATCTGTTTCCTATGTAAATTAAGCATGGTGGAATCAAAACAATGAGCGCCCTATTTACATACAGGGGGATGGGAGAACAGCATGAGGTCATCCTGCATCTTGAAACAAAGTCATTGAACTTTGGAAGATACAAAGCAAAGACAGAAGCCATTTTTGGCATCCATCACTAGACACAAGCGGCCAGCGCTCTTGAAAGCTAAGAGAGATGGGTCTTTCAACCAAGGGTGTTGAGGGGCTGAAGTCTCTGGGAACTGAATATAGGTGAAAAACCTGCTTAGGCAAAGATCTGTCACCCAGGAAGACAAGGGAAGCCAGCCCCTTATGCGTCTATGGAAGGTCCTGACAGAGAAAGTCAGCCACAGCTGGGAAAAAGGAAAAATGGTGAGAGAAACCACGTTGAACAAAGCCTGCATCTTGCTAGATTAAGTTTTAGACTTTTAGATGGGTTTTCATTTTTATTTGCTTGTAACCATTTATAGCCTTATTCCTTTTACTTGGCATCACTTAACCTACGTCAAATCATTAATAAATGTTTTATTTACTATAAACCAACTCAGTGCTGTTTTCGTAGAGAAAAGTGTATTTACCGCAGTTATGTTAATAAGCTGTGATGTGCTTCTGTGTCTTTAGAAGAACAAACTACCCACATGATTTCTCTGAACTGTCCAGGAGAGAGCTGAACATTGCACAGAACACCGTGCTGGTTGTAATCAAGGTTGGTGAAAGCCAGAATGTAGTGGTGGGGCTATAGACAGGCTGCTGGGGTCAGAGCTGCTGAACTAGTGCTCTCTAGCACATAGACACTCAAGGTGTGACCTGCATGATTGTAGGCTGGTTGTGAGCACCCTAGGCTGAGAGCTACAGCAGCAAAGCACTGTTCAGCACCCAGGGTTGCAGGGCAAGTGGTGATTGCACCCCAAACCCCAAAACAGACAGTAGTTACTAAAATGTTGAAATCATTGTAAGCTCAAATAGTTGGAAGTGCTGTTGGACTGGAATGATAGATTTGAACGGTAGCCTTTCCCCACACCTTGCAGTGCAGGTCACACGGCACAATTCCCATCTTGCCAAAAACCAGGGTGCTCTTCTGTCAATACCTCTAGGTTCTCTCCAGTTGCTTCTGCTTTTTCCTAGTTGGTCATGGGAGAAAAACCCTGCATTATAGTGGTGCAGCAGCACAACTATAGTTAAGGTTGCATCACAACTTCTGTTTAAAGATCGACCTTTCTAAGGCCTCTAAAATCAACATGCTTAGTCAGATTCCTTTGCGATTTGGTGTGCCTCAGGGGATGCAAGGTAGGGTTAGTGATCCCAATTTGGCATCCTTTGAGCTAGGGATTGCTGAGATAAGCCCTGGGTAAAAAAACAATCATTTTTTTCAAAAAGTTTCTAGATGGATGTTTTTTGCAAAGAGCTAGAGGTCAAAGTATTGATTTGATGTGTGTCAAAATAGTCTCAAGCTGTTGCGTTTCACCCAAAGTAGTGCATGGCACCCACTAAATCTTTGGGGGACCCAAACTGAGAACAGTATTTAAGCAAAGGTACATTTTTTACAGCACACATACACCAATACAGAAAAACAGCTAGAGGGTCTCCATTCCTGATGTTTCATACGCTTTAAAGCTCAACTCTTGTAAGCACTCTGAGAGCTGTACAGTTACTCGGATTGCTTTGAAATTTGGTATGCCTCGTGAATGTGGGTAGAATTCTAAATCTGGGGTCATTGGACTGAGGGGGGTTCCCAAATTACAGGAAACCACCCTGCACACACACAAAAAAGTTGCTCTTGCTGCCCCCGGTGTTTGTGCCAGGATCTGGGTGAGCCTGTGCCCATCTATAGGAGTCGGACCCGCCCTTTTCCTAAATCCCACTCATCTGAGTCCCTCTCCCTACACCCCATGTGAACCAGGATCTGGGCAAGTCCTGCCTCCTTGGGTGTGGAGCTGAGAACAGGGGTACTTCATGCCCATCATGGACTCTAAAGCTCTCCGAAGGGGGATGGGAACACCACTGAGAAGAATGGAGCAATTCACACCTCTCAAAGCTATTGAGTCAGGTTATATTCTTCTCCACAGGGCGTTCTCATTCAGCTGAGGACATAGGCCTCTTCACACCTTTCAGAGCCTGAATTCTGCAGCTGGCTGTGTAGAGGAGGAGCCCTTTCTCTCCACTGTCCCTCTCCTTCCTAGTTAAAGGATGACACTTTTAAGGGCTCTGAAATACATATACTTAACTGGATTTTCTTAAAATTTGCTACGCCCCCCAAAATAGACCTTTTCCCAAAAAGTTCCTAAAGGGGGGTTGTTTATTTGGGGCGGGGGGGGGGTTGCACAGAGCACTGTAGACACCTCTTAAAGCAACAGAAGATTTTTTTCACCCCCAATCGCTGTACTTAATCCATCTCTCAGAGGCAGTAACTAGGTTGACAGAAGAATTCTTCCATCAACCCAGGGCCGGCTCCAGGCACCAGCAAAACAAGCTGGTGATTGGGGCGGCACATTTCTAGGGGCGGCATTCTGGCACCGGCCATGCCGCCCCTAGAAATGTGACCCAGCCGCCCCAGCTCACCTCCGCTCTGCGCTGCTTTCACGCGCCGCCGCCAGCTCAGCGGCGGCGCATGAAACAGCTGTTTCACCCGCCGCTTCTCTCCCTTCCTCCCAGGCTCTCCCTGGGAGGGAGGGGGAGAAGAGAACCTGAGCGGCCACGGCACGCGTCTCCCCGCTACCTCCCAAGCATGCCCTGCTTGCCCCGGTGCTCCGGCCAGGGAGAGCGGGGTAGCCGGCATGCCCCGCTCACTCCCCGCCCTCGCTCCCTGCCGGTGCTCTGGCTGGGAAGAGCGGGGGCCACGGGCATACCGTGCTCGCTCCCCGCTGGCGGGGGAGCGGGGCCGCAGGCATGCCGCCCGCACTCCGAGGGGGAGAGACGGGGTTGGGGTTTTTTTTTGGGGGGGGGGGGGTGTTTTTTGTTGGGGGCGTGGCGTTGGGGGGGGGGTTGTTTTTTGTTTGCTTGGGGCGGCAGAAATGTTAGAGCCGCCCCTGCATCAACCTAACCACATCTACCATAGGGGGTAGGTCAGCTTAACTATGTCACTCAAGGATGTGAATTTTTCATCTAGGTTGATCTCAATTTTAAGCGTCAACCAGGCTCAGGTCCCACTTCTTAAGTGGCTCAAGACAGTAATTTTCCATTTTTGAGCCATTAAAATAAAGCAACAAGCCAACAGCTAGGAATCCCTTTCAATCGTTTCTTTGGCTGCAGCCCATCTTCACGTTAGAGAAGCTCAGATCCCCCACCAGGCGAAGCCTTTTTCTGTCCAGGCAATTCTAACATGTTCATCACTGTGGTATCTTAGGTGCTTCGTCGCCATGCTGCTTAGTGATGCAGTAAAAGTCAAGCCAAAATTTCAGTGTTTTAGTGGCTTTTAAGCACTGCTGGAAATTGAGCCACTGGCTGCCCCCTCCCACCCATCCAACCCGGTTAAAGTGGTGAAAATAGAACCTTTCCACAATCCCTGGCGGTGCTGGACAAAAGCAACTTTCCTCCATGGCCACAGCATCAGCAAAAAGACGGTTTTGAATAGAATTTCTGAGGCTTACAGCTTCTGAGAGCGACCCTAGCCGGCAATGTAAATACCAGTCACATATTTGGAATTGTATTTACAGCCACAAACAGCTCCCAATATTCAATATACAGCAGCCACAGCTCCCGAGCCTCCGAGGCTTAAGGGGGTTTTCAAGTTTGACACCTTATCAGGGGTCTTGAACCCTCAGCTGTTTCTGTATGTCCAGGGAGCAGCAATGGCAGCGCACTTTAGGCCAATTGCATCTGGCAAGTTGCTATCTTTTCTTTCAGATGTGGACTATACTGTCCATGTTTTCACAGTCACCTCCATAGAATCATAGATATCAGGGTTGGAAGGGACCTTAGTAGGTCATCTAGTCCAACCCCCTGCTCCAAGCAGGACCAATCCCCAAATATAGCTGCCCATGCACCAATGTGATCCCTGTATGAGGAACCACTTATGCCTGTGCTTCCATAGCCTACATTAGCTTCCAGTTCCTTTCTGGGTGCAATACAAGGTATTGATTTTAAACTATAAAGACATTTATGGTTGGGTTCCTCATACATTAGTGAGCACCCTTCTAACATTCCAATCTAGCTGTTTAGATGGGTCACTAGATTCATACTCTGGTGGCAGGCCATTTGCATTCCCTCGGCCTCCCTATGGTCCAACAGAGCCCTCATTTCTTATCCTTTAGGGGCACACTGCAAAATCTATCTACTCAGGCTTTTTCTCAAGGGGTTGCTTGATGGAGGGAGTTTGTTTGTATGGACGTCTGGCGGGTGCAGAGTAGGGAATTATTTGGTTTAACATCCACTTAGCTGAGGTTTTTATTATGTTTATTGTAAGTACACATAAAGACTGCTAGACACATCAGAGAAATGGGAAAAATAATAGATTCAAAAGTCTGTCCCGAGAAGGTACATGCTTTCACTGCTAATAGGGAACAAAAATCCTTTTCCACTTCTGTTTGAATTTCTTCCTTTATTCTTCAGCTTGCTTCCTTGCCAAGACAGCTTCCTTCTTTAAAATAAATAAAAGTGAAATAAAAGCCCTCACCACTGATGTAAGCAAGAAAGACAGATGGATAAAAAGCCCATTCCATCAGCAGTCGAATATCCAGAAGATAGTTTTTCTTCCATTACATTTTCAAATTTAACATGCCAACATAGAAGACCTTTGACATATGACCTGAGGAGATGCTATCAGCACTCAGTGCACACATTCCCCACTTCTCCATGACAAGGCTGGCTACTTCCCTCTGACAAGACAGGTGCCACAAAAGGTCCCTCATTCAGTCCAGCAAGGATGCAAACTGTAAATAAACTACTACCATAAACCTAATGGGTGCAATATCACCATACTGTCATGGAGCACGATCTCCCAATCTCACTTGGAGCAGGAAAGGGGGGAAGAGACCAGAGGCCAGCTGCTTATCAGGTGCTACAGAAATGTTTAGCATGGTCCTTCTCCTCCCACGCTCACATTACCAGTTGGAGACAGTGTGAGGGGAACAACCACAGTTGGAGTAACTGTTCATTTCCTATCTATCACGAATAGCAGCAAAAGGGCATAGAACATACCACCACCTTTCTTTACTTCCCACCCAATGGCAGCGGTGGGAAGGCTCACAGCATGGTGCTTCTCCACTCAGGTACATTCATGTACCCAAGGAGAAACCAGAGACAGCGTTCGAGCATCACAGGGAGATGGGAGGCATTGCGCAAGCAAGTTTTAGAACATGCACAGTGGTGCATGAAGCTAGGAGCATGCTGGGAAATGGATCCAAACACCAGAGAAACACGCACAGCCATACACACTGGTAACACAATCCAATTCAGAGTCTTTCACTCCTTCCTTCATTACACCTCTAAAATTAAGACAGTGAAGAAAGCAAACATATTAAAGTGACTGAAGCAAATACCCCATGGTCCACAATTCCGCAAGATGCTGAGCACTCGGCCTCTGAGCCACACTCATGTACTTGGAGTTAAGCACATGCTTGTGCTGACAACTCTGGAGCTGACCCACCACATTGCAGAATTGTGTCCCATTGTTCCAGCTAAAAGGAGGTGATAAGAACAGGAGAGGGGTAGAGCTAAGCATTACATGATGTGAATAATTGTTCTATTCCTCCTATTTCCATGTAGCTGGTGTCATTAGCCCATATAGGGGATTTTCTTTTATTAGATGGGGAGATTACAGGGTTGCCACCCATCCGGGTTTTACCTAGACAATCCGTTTTTTAACTTTAAGATTGCCAGGTACCCAATTTTCAACCAAGGGAACCTGGCAGTGTCTGATCAGAGTACTGATCTGACACCAAAAGTCCAGGGTTGGGGGAGGCGCTAGTTAATTAACCCACACCTGCCCCTGCTCAACCAGGGCCGCCTCCTATCTGCAGGCAGGCTCCTTGTCAGGCTGCAGCAGCTACAGGATAAGAGACAAAAACACAGGGGAGATTTTTACATCCTGACCAAAAAAAAAAACCCCAAGAAAACAAAAATCTCTCACAAATGTCAAATGTATACAATACAATATTAGCCAGTCTACATCAAGTATGGAAAAACTGGTATGACTTTTAAACAAAGCCTCAAAAGATATATACACAACATTTGTCTGATACTATTGTTGAATAAAACAGCTATTGTCACGTATTTATCAACAAATCTTTCATAAGCTTCCCTAGGGGTTTACAGTTCTGAAAGGAAAATAATCACTTCCAGAACAAAATTTACACAAGAGTCTCAGCTTAGAAGTTAGCTTTCACTGGATTTCTTTAGGCACTTTTATAAATGTTCTATGAGTAACTTTTACATATATGCTAACATAAAGGTACAATATGCAATATTAAACAATGTCAATGTTCAAAATTAAAGTGGAACACTTAAAACTGATTAATTTTGGAAGGTGTACAGAGGGGTGAGGAAGGTAGATTCAGGAATTAAGGCAGAGTGAGAAGTCCACAGCAAGGTGCTCGTAAATTGCAGGAATATGGGGGGCTCCCTTTTTAACCACCCTCCCAAAGGAACCCTTAGCAATCCTGAAGCATATCAGGTAAAAATCACATGGCCACACAGAGAACCTGGTATCCCTTTCCCCAGGTTGCTGGGGCCCCGCCTCTGAAGGATTCATAACTTCTTCTCCCTGGTTTATAGAAGGTAGGAGAGTTTCTAAAGTTTAGGCCTTGGGATTCTAGTACAGGACCTGTTCCCCTCTTGAAAGGAAGGCACCATATTCTTGTGCTGTGCTACGTCTGTATGCAAGATAATAGGGAACCTCTCAGTGAGATCCAATAATGGTTGAGCAGAAAGATCATCCCTGGATCAGGTACTGTAGTATAGGACTGTGTGTGGCAGGAGGAGGAGAATGCAGTCCAGTCTGCTTGCCATCCAAGCAGATATACCCCAACTACTGGGGTGTAAGTAGTGGGGGAACCCCCATGCCACTGCCCATCTGAGAAGGGAAAGGCCCCCTGCTACAGGCAATCCAAGGGAGATACTGAACTATTGTGCAGGGATGGGCCACAAAGGGTTTTGTGCTGGTGTGTACCTTTGGGCTCCAGATTGCCTCAATCTGCACACTTTGCAGCCCAGAGCTCTGCCTGGCACCAATGACTCATCAACTCAGCCCCTAGATACCATGTCCCCCACATGCCCCAAAAAAGGGCACACGCCTTCACAGATAGACAAAGGGGTTCCCAACAAGCCCGGGGAGCTGTCCTCCTGCTTTCTGGGGCTCCCTCTTTAGACAGTACATTCTTAGGGTGACCAGATGCGAGGACCTGAAAATCGGGACTTATCCCCTCCCACCGGACTTGTTGAGGGAAAAAAAAAAAAAAAAAACACACACAAACCAACCCCACTCCCGTCAGAACGGAAGAAACCCGGATATCGGGACAAAAGAAGAAAAATCGGGACGGTCACGATTTTATCAGGACGTCTGGTCGCCCTATACAGTCTCCCACCCTGCTGCTAGCTTAATGCACTCCCCTTTGGGGGGGGGGGGGGGGGAAGTTCCCCAAAGGGCAAAATGGCCACAGTGTCAGACACCCAGCTACAGCAAAAGGGCAAATTCTGCTCTGGAATCCCATAGCAATTTGACACACTAGCAAATTGTGTGTGCAGCCCCATGAGTCTGGGATCACAGCGTTCACAGAGCCCTGTCACCATAAACCATTTTAAAAAACTGATTTAAATGAAAGATTCCAACTGGAACGGTTTCCTCCAGGGTGGTCAAGGCATCCTGTGGTTATAATGGTTTCTTGACAACCATTATCAGAACAAGACCGTCACCATTATAACCATATTATGCTCCATCCACACTAAGGGGACAGATATCCTGCGCGTGCAAACATAGGCTATCACAACTTTGTGGCAGTAAAACACCTGTTTGTGTATTTATAAATTGTCAAATGCACCCCCATTGTTTCTGGACACAAATACTTGAATGAGTAGCAAATGTAAGTGATCATCAGCAATTTAAAAAAAGACGTTCACTCCCCTCCCCCCATTATCCACATTGGCTGCTGCAGCCAATCTTCCTTTCAGGCACAAGTATAAGCGAACAGATTTTACACCTTTAAGACAGTGTTCAGCAAGAGTAGCAAAACACACAGGACCTCTTCAGGAGGCTGATGCACTTGTCCAGGGATCCCAGTGGGGTAGACATTAACCTCTATGAGGAAAGGAAAGCTTGCTTGAGCAATCTGCTCAGCACTGAATCTATTTTAGGAGCAATGACCCAGATCTTTTTTTGGCAGCAGGTAACTTGTGTAACTGAGATGAACTGGCAAGGAGTGAAACAGGCATCCGGCATTGTCCAGGTGTTAATCAACAGTAGAGGAGCCCAGGTGATGTAGGATGGGACCTCCTCCGTATGAGCTTGAACCACCTCAGGCCAAAGGTGGGTCTACACTACAAAATTAGGTTGGCTTAACTACTGAGGGCTCTGAAAAATTTCACACCTTGTGTAATGTAGTTGAGCCAAGCTAAACTCCAGTGTAGACACCGCTAAGTCGACAGAAGAATTCTTCCATCGACCTAGCTACCGTCTCTCGGAGAGGTAGATTTTCTAGGGCACATCTACACCAGAAACGCTACAGTGGCACTGCAGCACTATAGTGTAAACACTTACTATAGCAATGGAAGAGGCATCTTCTGCCAACCTAACAGTGTCTACACCAGGGCTTAGCTCGACTTAATTACATTGCACAGCCCATGACATTTTTCACAGCCTTGAGCTACTTAGCTAAACTGGCCTAACTTTGTAGTATAGACCAGCCCCTACAGGGACACGGGACTCTGTCCCCCTTTCCATGGCTGTAGTGAGTGTCTCCAGCACAACACCACAACTATAGACATACCCCAAGTCCACGCTACAAGCTTTTGCCATTATAGGTATGTTGGTCAGGGGTGTGATTTGTGACCAATATAGCTGTGCAAACAAGACTCCTACCCTAGACAATTATATCAGCAAAAATACATAGCTTATTTCCCCGGATGTGTGGGGGGAGGAGGATAATACCAGTGTTTACCTACAAAGCACTCCTATTGTAGACCCGGCCTCAAAATAATGGTGGGGTAAGCCACAGCAGTCCAGTAATAGTTTAGTCAATGTTTTGGCCCACAGCAGGCACATCTTTTACACCAGAATACTTAGGGTGATTGGGAACACCCTTCCTGATATTCTCAAAGAAATCAAGATCTGTCAGATCTCTCATTACCCAAGACAACATGTGAGTGTGAAATGGCCAAATTGCTGGCTAGGCTGAGCCACCTTCTCAATTAAAGTATTCAAAAAGCATGAAACATAACACAAGGCATTGTCAGAGAGAGCGAAGGAGATGGAGGGGCAGACATTTAGCCAAGACAGATAAGTGTCTAACAATAAGCACTTTTTAGCAGGGCTGGTTAATAAGCAACTGAGCTCTTAGCAAATAAACAGTGGGGAGCCCTTGCTGAGACCTTGAGACTGGCAGATGATGGATTGGAGACTTGGCACAAAAGACAAAGCAACCCAAATTATACTTTTTGTCACAGTGAGGTATTTGTTTAGTTTTTTTCCTCTTACCTTCATCCAGTGTCTGAGCCATTTTACACACACAACCCTTGTAGGAAAGACCTAGTGAGACTGAGGATAAACTATGGTAGGGACTATTCTGGAGGACACAGGATTCAGAACCATGCTGGCCACTTTTGTTAACAAAGCCGGTGAAACTGACAGGAGGCATTTGCTCACTTAGCCAAATGTTACAATTCTGCAATTCTATTGTCACTTGTGTCTGGTCAAGTGGTGGCATATGTGAAAACCCCTCAGGTTAGAGATAGGCCTAAATCCACTGGGAGAAACCCAACACTCAACTCTGTTAAGACTATAAAACCAGATATTTAATGTCAGTATTACAGCTGTTCACATAGGATCAACAATTTTATCTTTAACTTAGACCCACTTCCCCCAGCCCACCGCCCCACACACACACAAATACCTTCATTAAGGACAACTATACTGCCAGAAAACTTAAAAATTAATTATTTTTCCCCACAGGCTTGGATCTGCTGGATCAGTGCAAACTATGTGAAAAACATCAACAAAGTAGTACTAGGCTGTGCTGAACAGCTACCAGGAATAGTTTATATTTTCTCCATCAACCTCCCACCATTCAATGTTTTCAAAACAACAGAGTGCCGGTCAGGCAACTACAATGAAAAGAAAGGACAAAAGTGGGTATATCTGCTCAATACAAATGGTCTTTGTCCAAGACTCTGTGGAAGGACAAGTTTGCATAAACAATCCCTGAAAGGCAAAAAGCCTATTAACTGCAGCTAAACAGCAATCAGGTGAAAGCTCCAACCTTTATACAGTTAAAATGGTGAGGAGTCTTGCAGATGCCCAGCAGAAGCAATGCAAACAAGCAAGCCAACCAGTGTGAGCAGCATGAGTATTTGAGGCCACACATTTATAAGACTGAAGTACAGTTGTATGCATTTCACGCGTCCCTCCCTACATGTTTTTAAAAAAATCTAGGGTTGACAACAACCTCCTCCTCACTACAGGCAAGTTTCATCAGTGTTAAATAATAAAAAGGCTATCGGATCTCAAGGAAAACAGTGATGTAGAGGAGGGGAAGGGGGAGGGAATGTCACTCTTCTCCCCGCAAACACACACATGCTGCCAGTAACACTAGAGCAGGATACTGTGGGGCAAGAAGAAGAAAGTGGGTATTTTTATATAGAATACATCCATAGTAATAAGGCAAACCAACACTTCTGATGCACTAAATGTCATAAACGGCTTTGCTCCTGCCATCAGACCTCCTAGAGTTAGAAATTTATCACTAATTCTGCAGGGATTGTTCTGTACATCTCCAATTATAAGACTATGATTATAACCAAGTAATCATTCCCAGACTGGTAGGAAATAGGATCATTGCATCACACGTTATTTTAATTGGAAGTAATTTCTTTGAATATAATTTTCTAGAAAGCACAACTTGCCACTTACAAGAAAGGATTAAGTTACAATGTCAGGGGGGAGGGGATGTCAATGCTCTTCAGGCTTAAAATCTTAAATAATTAAAACCAAAACCAGATTTCTAGTCTACTACAGATTTATCAAATATTTAATACAAAAAACCCTTATGCAAGCCACTATCACAACTGAGCTTAAGATAAATGTCCTTCTTCCAAGCATGTGGCTTAATCTGTTCCCAGGATGCATTTCTTTACTCTGTGATTTTTGTTTAAAGAGAACTGAATTGTGGATGTACATGTTAGCTAAATTATTGTCCTTTTTGAACACTACTTTTGAGGATGGGCAGGAGGGGTGCTAACCTCCTCTCCCTCTGCATATTCAGTGCCTCTTATGGACATAAGAGGATACCTTTCTATGGTATGTCCTTTAATCCCTTTGGTGCCTAAGAACAGTCCTTGGACAGCACAATGCCTTTGTGTGGCACGTTTTCACTCTATAAAATAATCACCCTGCTCTTTTAAACAATCCCAGCACTGAGATTGTGGAACAGAAAGGGTTGACTTCTGCAGAGCAGGACAAACATGGATCTATGTCTGAGGGCAAAGTGAATGTCTCCCTTGGATTTGCATTAGCAATCCAAACACTCAAAAGGGTAAAGTTGGAAATGTGCTGTAATTTAAACCTTTCCCAGGAATTTAACCATTTCCAGATAGTTATAAATATTTCAGCTATCACTGTTACAGCCATGCCCAAGTCAATGGAGAGAAGGAAGCGATTCTCAGCTATTTAAGAACCCAATATTGAATTGGAGATAGTTCACCTCCCAATGACTTCATAAATATCTGCTTCAATTACCTTTGATAAATGAAATAACCAAACGATCATTCATTTTCTGATATAGCTGTAAAACGAATCTGAAAAGTTTTCAAAATAAATCACTTTAAAAATGTACAGTGTGTACCTTCTAAAAATGAAACCTACATCTATCTCTGAGTTGTGAAGAATATGTATTAAGGTTTTAACAACCAACAAGAATGCACTTTTATGTAGAAATCCATGATTAAATCGAGTCTTCCTGACTAGTGATTTAAATCAAATCCACCCTGATTCTATCCCCAGTGCTTATTTTCTGGTGCACCATTATGTGAGCCAAAGTATTTGCCTGGGGCCATTAAGAGAAAATTTGTGTAGATGACTAACTGTGCTTCACCTGGATACGTAATAAGAATGCAAGCTGGTAAATGTGGCTGCATACAATTTCCTGTAGCTTAAACACCCACCCGCTTCCTGCTGTGTGAAGAAACATCAGATATAAGATAATAAGGTATGAGTCAAAAACATAAGGGCATGTAACCTCAAGATGCATTTTAAAATTCTTCCCAAGGAGTGCAAGACCCTTGCATTTGTGTGGAGGACTTCTAATCAACAAAGAAAACGATGACTAAGTGGCAGATTCAAAGGACAGTCCCATAGCATTTTAGGTTTCCTTCACCAAATGTTACTGTTTTCATTATAATGAATTTGATGAACTACTACACCTACTCCCTAAGTCCCTGATCTTGCAAGCTTATCTACAGTCACAAGGGTCCCACCCACACAGATCAGCTTGCTTGCAGGACTGAGGCCTAAATTGCAGTAAAGCCAGAACCTTGGAAAAAGCCAGGTTTGGTCTACACTTACAATGTACACCGGCATGCCTATGAAGGTAAGAGTGTGCTCCCTCCTTCCCCCACCCCCAAACTAACAGCACAGCTCTGTTGACAGAACCCTCAATGTAGATGGCAACTATGCAAACAGAAAAGTGCTCCTGCCAGCAGAGTTAACATCGTTTGGGGAGGTGGTGTTCTGTATATTCTCTCTGAAGCATCTGGCACCAGCCACTGTCAGCAGACAGGATACTGGGCCCGATAGACCGTTTGTCTGACCTAGTATGGCCAGTCTAGTGTTCTTGACTATATTGTGGGAGAGAGAAATGTTTCCTATCAGGACTGGAGAAATTATTCGTTAGATGCCATTTGTTTTGAATTT
Organism: Chelydra serpentina; assembly: GCA_037349315.1. NCBI lineage: Eukaryota > Metazoa > Chordata > Testudines > Chelydridae > Chelydra > Chelydra serpentina. Next base: position 113,885,348 of record JBAIAC010000004.1, read on the forward strand.
GGGCATGGCAGGGTGAGGATGACCATCAAATATATGCTAGACAGGATTGTTTCTAATATTTACAGCTTTGACTTTAAAAAAAAAAAATTGCCCATAAACTAGCTATGGCATTTTCTTTTTTTTGGATGGTGTAACTGGCAACCATTCCCTTCACATGGCTGTTCTAAGCCAGGTGATATTAGTGACTTCATTTCCAGAGCCCCGTGCACCATGTTATAAATGCCCATTACAGTAAGCTATGGATGTATGGATGGGTCAGTATAAGAGTTCTCCCCCACCCTCCTCTCCTTTATGCACACACAAATGAGTAGTGACTTTATGTATGCTAAATAACCATTCTTACAATATAACTTCTTTAAAAGTTAGTGTTTCCGCAATCCACATGGAGGAAAAATGTGAGGACGGATCATTCTTGTGGTTCTAATATGCCATGTCTACACTACAGAAATTATGCTGGAGTAGCCCCCTACTGTCGGCACAGCATGTGCCAACAGAAGGAATAATTCTGTTGCTGTAATAACAGGGCCATTATCACATGATCAAACCCCTGTCACTTAGAGGTTTAGGGACAACAAGAGCATGGGTTTGTGTCCCTGCCCATCTTGACTGATGGGCATTGATGGATTTTTGTTCCATGAACTTAACTCATTCTTTTTTCAACCTACTTATACTTTCTGCCTTCAGCCCCAGCCGCGAGTTCTACAAGTTGATTGTGCATTGTGTGAAGAAGTACTTCCTTTTGTTTGTTTTAAATCTGTTGCCTATTACATTGGATAACCCCTGGTTCTTGTGTTACGTGAAGAGGTAAATAACACTTTGCTGTTACCTTTCTCCACACCATTCATGATTTTATAGACCTCTATCATATCCCCCCTTACTCATCCCTTTTCCAAGCTGAACAGTCCCGGTCTTTTTAAATCTCTCATCTGGAAGCTGTTCCATACCCCTAAACATTGTTGCACTTTTCTGTATTTTTTTCCCCAATTCTTTTTTCTTTAGATGGGGTGGCCAGAACTGCAAGAAGCATTCAAGCTGTGGGCATACCATGGATTTATATAGTGGCACGATGACATTTTCTGTCTTATTTTCTATCCCTTTCCTAATGGTTCCTAGCACTGGTAGCTTTTTTGACTGCCACTGTACATGGAATAGATGTTTTCAGAGAACTATCCATGACGACTCCAAGATCTTTCTTGAGTGGTAACAACTAATTTAGACAACAACGTTTTGTATGTGTAGCTGGAATTGTGTTTTCCAATGTGTATTACTTTGTATTTAAACAATAGTGAATTTCAGCTGCAATTTTCTTTAACAGTCACAGAGATTTGTGAGACCCCTTTGCAACTCTTCACAGTCTGTTTTGGATTTAACTATATTAAGTAATTTTGTATTCCCTGCAAACTTTACTACCTCACTCTTTACCCTTTTTCCAGATCATTTATGAATACATTGAACAGCACTGTTCACTGTACAGATCCTTGGGGGATCCTGCTATCTACATTACTACACTGTGAAAACGGACCATTTATTCCTACCCTTTGTTTCCTATCTTATAACCCAGGCATCCGCAACCTTCAGCACATGTCTCGCCAGGGTAAGCCCCCTGGCGGGCCAAGCCAGTTTGTTTACTTGCCGCGTCCACCAGTTCGGCCGATCGCGGCTCCCACTGGCCACAGTTCATCGTCCCAGGTCAATGGGGGCTGTGGGAAGCGGCGCGGGCTGGAGGGATGTGCTGGCTGCCGCTTTCCGCAGCCCCCAATGGCTGGGGACAGCGAACTGCGGCCAGTGGGAGCCGCGATCGGCCAAACCGGCGGACGCGGCAAGTAAACAAACCAGCCCGGCCCGCCAAGGGGCTTACCGTGGCGAGTTACATGCTGAAGGTTTCTGATACCTGTTATAACAAGTTACTGATCCATGAAAGGATCTTCTCTCTTATTCCCCATGACCCTTACTTTCCTTAACAGCCTTTGATGAGGCACCTTGTCAAAGGCTTTCTGAAAGTCCAAGTTCACTATATTCACTGGATCACCTTTGTCCACACGTTTGTTGACAGGCCCCAAAGAATTCTAACAGATTGGTGAGATAGGATTTCCATTTACAAAAACTATATTGACTCTTCCCCAACATATCATGTTCATCTGTGTGTCTGATCATTCTATTCTTTACTATAGTTTCAACCAATTTGCCTAGTACTGAAGTTAGACTTACTGGCCTGTAATTGACAGGATCACCTCTGAAGCCTTTTTTTAAAAACTGGAGTTACATTAGCTACCAGGCATCTGGTACAGAGGCTCAGAAGCAATAGGTTATGTACCACAGGTAGTAGTTCTGCAATTTCATATTTGAATCTTTCAGATCCTTGAGTTCCTCTGGTCCTGTTGACCTATTATTGTTTATCAACTTGTTCAAAAACCTCCTCTACTGACACCTCAATCTGGGTCAGTTCCTCAGATGCGGCACCTAAAAAGAATGGCTCAGGTATGGAAATCTCCCTCACATCCTCTGCAGTGAAGAACAATGCAAATAATTTATTTAGCTTCTCCAAATGGCCTTGTCTTCCTTGAGTGCTCCTTTAGCAGCTTGATCGGCCAGTGGCCTCACTGACTATTTTGCATGCTTCCTACTTCTGATGTACTTAAAAAAAAAAAAAAAAAAAATTACTGGTAGTTTTTTTCTCTTTTACTAGTTGTTCTTCAAATTCTTTTTTGGCCTGCCTAATTATACTTTTTACACTTGACTTGCCAGACGTTATGTTCCTTTCTATTTTCCTCGGCAGGATTTGACTTCCAATTTTTAAATACCTTTTTGTCTCTAACCACTTCTCTTACTCTGTTTTTTCGCCATGGTGGCATTTGGGAGGTAGAGGAAATATAGTTTGAGCCTTTATTGTGGTGTTTCTAAAAAGTTTCCATGCAGCTTGCAAGCATTTCACACTTGTGACTGTTCCTTTTAGTTTCCATTCAACTAGCCTCCTCCTTTTTGTGTAGCTCTCCTTTTTGAAGTGAAATGCTACTGTGGTGGGTTTCGGTGGTATTCGACCTCCCTTCATCTCCCCTCTCCCCCACATGGATGTTAAATTTAATTACATTATGGTTGCTATTACTGAGAGTTCAGCTATATTAATCTCTTGGACCAGATCCTGTGTACCACTTAGAACTAAATCAAGAATTGCCTCTCCCCTGGTGGGGGGTTCCAGGACTAGCTGCTCCAAGAAGCAGTTATTAATAGTATCTAAAAATTTTCATCTCATCCTAAGGTGACATACCCAGTCAATATGGGGATAGTTGAAATCCCCCATTAATTATTACTGGGTTTTCTGGTTTTGTAACCTCTCTAATCTCCCAGTGATTTCCCAATCGCCATCCTGGTCAGATGATTGGTAGTAGATTCCCAATGCTATACTCTTCCTATTCAAACATGGAATTTCTGTCCATAGAGATTCTATGGTACTGTTTGATTCATTTCAGATTTTTACCATATATTTGACTATATGCTTTCTCTCACATATAGTGTCACTCCCCCACCAGCACAACCTACTCTGTCATTCCTATATATTTTATACCCTGGTATTACCGTGTCCCATAGATTATCATTGTTCCAGCAAGTTTCTGTGATGCCTCTTATATCAACATCCTCATTTAATACCAAGCACTCAAGTTCATCCATCCTAGTATTTAGACATATTGCATTTGTGTACAAGCACTTATAAAATTTGTCAATATTTTGCTGTCTGCCTTCATGTGATGTAACTGAATAGGACTCTTTTTTCGTTACAGCTTTTAACTGCTTAAAAAGAGATTCTAAACAAACATCTGCACCAGAATCAACAGTGAAATGTCCCAATGCTTTTTCTTAAACTCACTGCTAGAGTAATCATGATTGAGAATGTTTTGAAAAGCGTAAAGATTAGAAAATGAATGTTTTTCTAAAATTTATTCCTAATATTTTTAACGAAACTTCCCTCCAGGCATGCATTTTCAAGACCATGCAGAGAAGTAGCATGTGCGTGAAACAGCCAACTGATTTGCAGAAGCAGATCTTAAGACTTGAAGGGGCAATTTATAGATAACAGCAAGGCCCTGTTTACAGACTTGGGGAAAAGCTTTCAAAAAGCCAAGAAGATAAACCTTTCCCAAGCATTAATCCACAAGTTGTTTAAGACTTTCCCTCCCGCCCTGAATGTGCCAACACTGGCGTCAAGTAGCCTTGGATAAAGTGGTCAGTCTACTTGTTAATTCAAAGGAAAGATGTATTTATACAGTGGCTGCGAACAGTGCAGAACTGAGCAAGCTATCCCTTCACACAGATAGGCTGCACCCAGATTTAAAAATCAGAGGACCATATGAAGTCCTGAAATCAATGGGAGTTGCACCTACTTACACCAGGGAGAAACTTGCACCAAAGAGCAGGGTCTCTGTCATGCACCCACACTTAACTTTTCACAAAATACTATGTTGCGACTGTTCCTATATAATACATCTTTCTCGCCACAAGTCAGAGGATTAGTTTGTCCTATGAAAGAATGAAGTCACTGAATAAGTCAGTCCCCACCTTCAAAAACAAGTAGACACTAGCCCCAACACTTTATTTCAAGATTGAAGGGAGTTTGTTTTGTTTTATTTAATGTATATATTATTTTGAACACAAAGTTACCGGGGGGAGGGGGGGGAGAGGGAAGGGGTTTAAGAGAAGGAAAGTTGTTAAAAACTATGCTAAAAAAAGAGTACACAACATATCACATGAAAAACCCTGAGTCACACAGGAGCTAGTGAGAAGAGATTTCCACATTTTACTACTGTTTGCTAGAACCCAAATACAAAACTACCAACAAAGGAGAACTCTCCCCACCTCTGAGGAGTGCGTCAGCCTCAGGGGGTTTGTCTAGTCCAGGGTTTAAAGTGTGAGGTTAGCATGTTAAGGCAGAGTGCCTAGGGCCCTGTCTGGATGAGGTTTCTAAAACAAGGTTAGTTACCCCATGCTAACCTCAAATCTTAAGTCCAAGTCTAAGACAGGCTTTGGGAGACAGATTCTTTATGAGCTCCCTCTGCATACTGCCCACATACAGCAGTCACTCCATATGGCAGAGATGCCCAAACTGGGGCACACCCGGAGGAATGTTCGGGGGGCCCCCAATGGGAAAGCGAGGAGGGAGCGTCACCCAGCCCTTCTCCGCTCCAGCTCTGCTCCAGCCCCACCCACACCTGTGGCCCCGCCCCAGCCATGGCCCCTGGCTGCAGCTCTGTTCCCAGCCTGGGCCGCGTCCCTGTCCCAGCCCTGCCCCCCAGATGTGGCCCCAGCCTCAGCCCCCTTACCCCTGTCCGCATCTCCACCCCCCAGAAGCCATGGCCCCGCTCCTGGCTCCAGCTCCGAGGGGGGACACAGACAGGAGTAAGAGGGGACGTGACGCTGAAAAGTTTGGGGACCACTGCCATATGGCAATGTAAGGCTAACAGATCAGCAAGCAGGAGATCAAAGAAGTACCCATGCAATCCCCACAAACCATCCTTTGCAAGGTGTTCTGACCCTGGGGCTTTTACATCTGTGAAAGGGAACAAAGCGCTTCCTCAAGTCTCTCCCTAGCAGCACTCAGAGGCCAGAGGAAGCACTCAGCTCCCACTCACATGCTGGGGCGGCACCAGCTTTTTTGCCACCCTAGGCGGCGGTGGGAGAGGCTGCGGCCAAAGTGCCGCCGGGGTCCTCGGCGTCACTTCAGCGGCAGCTTCTTCGGCCGCCGGGAATCTCGGCGGCATTTCTACACCAGCCTCCCCCCCTGGCGGCCGCGGAGGGACCTGAAACCCCACCCCCCAATTCCTGGCACCCTAGGCGACCGCCTAGGGTCGCCTAATGGTAGTGCCAGCCCTGTTCACATGCAAGTATAGCAGGAACACTGAACAAAGCCGCTTTAGTAGCTCCCAATAGCAGGTCCTCACTCAGGTGCTTCTATATAGAGAGGTCTAATTAAATCATGACTGGGGTGAAGAAAGTAAGTGTTATTTACCCCTTCATATAACACAAGAACCAGGGGTCACCCTATAAAATTAACAGGCAGCAGGTTTAAAACAAACACAAGAACGTATTTCTTCACACAACGCACAGTCAACCAGTGGAACTTGTTGCCAGAGGATGCTATGAAGGCCAAAAGTATAACTGGGATAAAAAAAGATTCAGATAAGTTCATGGAGGATAGGTCCACCAATGGCTACTAGTCAAGATGGTCAGGGATGCCACCCGATGCTCTGGGTGTCCCTAAGCCTCTGACTGCCAGAAGCTGGTACTGAATGACAGGGGATAGATCACTTGATAAATCACCCGAATCTGTTCATTCCCTCAGAAGCATTTTGGCACTGGCCATTGACAGAAGATAGGATACTGGGCTAGATAGACCGCTGGCCTGACTCTGTATGGCCATTTGTATGTTCTTAAATCACCACAGCTTCAAGAGATAGACAGGAACCTTTCACTCCCCAAAAGAAAAATAATCATGGGTTTTTGCTAGAGGCAGAAGAATATCCATCTGCCACATCCCCCCTTGCTCCAGTGAGGAAAGGGGGCAGAAGAAAGGACAACCCCTCCCCCCGCACAGAAGAGGTAATGCAAGAGAACAACTGTTACCACCTCCTCTACCCCCAAAAAAAGGACCTTGGGAAAGATCTGCAGAGGACGTAAGAACAAGAAGGGGAGAGAAATTAATGTACAGAAATAAGAACCTTTATACTGGTAGAATTGCATCTATACTTGCGGTTGCACCAATGTAACCATATCTGTTTTCAAACATACACAGTTAAATTGGTACAAAAACTGCACAGACATAGCCACGCCCTGAGAAGGTACTGTAAGGAGAAGAAGTATGATTAAGAGAAAGAGGAAATGAGGAGAAGTTTAACCCAGCGGAGAGAAGAAATATATGGGGGGGCGGGGACATCTGAAGAAAGGCACAATTAGAAATGACATTTTCCTTAGAGAGAAGATGAAAAAGTAAAAAACAGAAATACTGGAGAGAGGCAAAGATACGGGAGACATTATATGTTAAATGGTGGTATGAGAAATATATATTTTATATGAAGTTTGATGTGAAAGCCCGGCCTTCTATGAAAATGTGCTAGCTCCTTCTCCATAGTTCACACAGAGAAGCCAGATCTTCATCTGATGCAATTCAGAATAATTCCTTTGACCTCAACAGAATTACACAGAGTAACACCACTCAAGGATCTGCCCCATGTGTTTTCAGAGGGAGGGAAAAAATACAATAAAATGAACACACACTCACGTGCTGTAATATGAAGGATTCATTCGATTGCACTATTACGCTGTTGGATTTATTTTTGCAACAAATTATATTTACATGTATAAATTATATATTCACACAGTCTGCATAAATCTGTTAAAGATATAATTCCCACCGCTCAACAAAGCAAGAGAGGCAACTTCATTCAAAAACATTCAGATCATGAAACCAGATATTTGCTGAAGAGTAGTTCATTACATACCCCACAGGACTCTTGTTGACATAATGCAAAATTCCTACTAAAGTGAGGTGGTTTAACTCAGTGGTTCTTAATTTATTTTCATCTGTAAACCCCTAAAAAATGTCTAAGGGAGGTGCGGACCCCTTTGGAAATCTATTGTCTCTGAAGAAACTTGAATTCTGTTCAGTCAGTTTTCAGTCTAAGTCTTTCACAAACCCCTTACACGTGGACCACAGACCCCAGGTTGAGAACCACTGGTTTAAATGATAAGGCACTCAGTTCTGATTCAGATGCAAGTTGCTAGTAAATTTAGTGTGCTGTCTCCAACATTCATAGCAGCCCAGAGTCACTCATAAAAGAAACTTAAGGAATTCAACACACTGAAGTACATATATCAAGCACGCCTCTAAAGAAACCCATGACTGAACAGCCATTCACACAGAATCATCTCTCACTTACACAGAAAGAACCGTGTCTCAAGGTCAGATTATAAACAAGGCTCTACAGGAAGAAGTTTGTACTGTTGTTGGCTACACAGTGCTTAGTCTGTAGAAGAAGAAAAAACAAAACAGTCTTCTTTGGCTGACAAGCTATAAAAAGCTTTGACTAGGTAAAATATTTACCAAAACCAGTCTAGTAATTTCCTCTATTAGCTGTTAACATAATACATTTGTAGAAACAACAAAGAGTCCGTTCGTCGGATGCATCCGTCGAAGTGGGTATTCCCCCATGAAAGCTTATGCTCCAATACGTCTGTTAGTCTATAAGGTGCCACAGGACTCTGTTGTTTCTACAGAGCCAGACTAACACAGCTACACCCCTCTGATACATTTGGTAACTAGAATACAGTTACTAAAACCTGAATAAAAAGTTCTTTGAAGGAAATGTACAACCATTTCTTCAGCCAACCTTGATCAAATGGCAAGTTTTAGGGCTAGTCTACACTTACCCGTGGCGTCGGAGGCGTCGGATCGATCTTCTGGGTTCGATTTATCGCGTCTTGTCTAGACGCGATAAATCAAACCAGGAAGTGCTCCGCCGTCGACGCCGGTAATCCTGCTCTGCGAACGGAGCAGGCAGAGTCGACGGGGGAGCTGCGCGCCGCCGTGTGGACCCCGGGTAAGTACTTTAAAGTTCGAAATAAGATACTTCGACTTCAGCTACGTTATTCACGTAGCTGAAGTTGCGTATCTTATTTCGAACCATTTCTTGTGCATAATCACAAGTTAAAGGCTCTGCAGGCCAACTCATGCCTTCATCATTAACATCTGTACAATCCAATGGCTTCAAAAGGTTTGCACAGGTGTAATACATTTGAATTTAGTGAACACTTTTGATGATGACAAACAAAGAGGAATAGAACCCAGCTCATACTCTCTCAGCTGTGTTGACTCTGCAGTCTTCACAGGAGGGAAAAAAAAAAAGAGTAAAATATCGGTTTAGTCACTAAGGCGAATAGATAAGACTCAGTAGATCTGTCACCATTCTGAGAGAGGTGGTGCCATTTTAAAAGTCAGTTTTCTGACTAGAACTGCACTTTAAGTATCTGTGCAGTTACAGCCTCTTTCATTTAATTTGTCTTCTCTTACCCAAGTCAAACAGTAAGATTATTTGTGCTAGTATACGACTGCATTCTCCAACAAGTCAAGGAGCTTCCAACCCAGGTGCTTCTAACACAATTCTATTACAATGTGTCCAAATGAATACACCTTTCCCTACCAGAACAAAGTAACAAACACTGCTGAGAGCACTTGCAGACTTCTGCTTCCTTCCCTCCTCCCTTCTGCAATTCAAAACAATTTAAAAGGCCACAGATGGGAACCATAAAATGCTACTCCCTGCATAAGTTTCCCCTTATAGCTATAAAATAAGTATTTTGAGGAACACAACAGCAGAGGCACTCTAAGACAACAACCAGAACACCTTCCTTGGAGCAAGGAGGAACAGGCACCTTGATGTGTAACTGAAATTCCTGTGGTCTAGGAAGAGTCAGTGCGCTACTCCGGCTTGCACGAGAGCTGCCCCTACATTCCATTAGATAGAAGGCACCTCCACAACTTGATAACTTTAACCAGAAAGAAGTTTTGTCAATAACTAACATACTATTGTTTCTATTATGAAAACAGGGCACTCTTCCATTACCTCACAGGAAATCTAAGCAAAGATAGCTTTGCTCACAGACACTGATTTACTCACTTTCTGTCTTAAGCCACTAGATTTGAAAACCATCAAGCCGGCGACATAAAACAATTATATCATTCACAAGAGCTCTTTGAACCTAAATACAAATCCAATTAGGTCAATATTAAAGGTTTTATTCCCTACCATACAATATACTCAAAAAGATCAAGACATTCTTTTCCATCCCCCTTTTTAACATTCCAGCTATTTAGCAACCCCAATTTATTTTAAATGACTGGAAATATTTTCCTCCATATTCACTTGTCATCACACTAGAGTTTAGCCCGTAGAATGCACACAGAATGCTTAGGAAGATATATGTACATTTCAGTCTCGGCAGTCTCCAAAGATTAAGAAGATTTTTACTCTTTTTGGGGGGTGGGAGGAAGGATATATGCCTTTTCCATCACTTGTATTAAATAAGGTTTTCATTAATTTGTTATTCAAAGCATTCAAGGGATCAGTAATAGATGAAGGGGGGAAGCTGTACAGTTGCTATTAATAGACTGCCATTCTTTCCTCCCCCACAAGACTACACCAGAAACACATGGGAAGGTGACAATTTAAACAAGAATAATGGAAATATGCCAGCTCTGCTTGGTGAAATTTAAAGAACCTACACACCGCATTCATGCAAATGCACAAACATTTATTTGAATTTCTATGTGCATATAACATATAAAATATGACACACATTTTTTTTTAAATACCATTGCTTAAATAAAGGAAGGATTTTTACAGTGAGGCTTCCCTACAGCTCTTGACACACTCCTTTGTGTCTACACCTTGAGATACAGGACCATTAACTGAATCCTCCATAATATCTAGGTACAATTGGTAAGTTAAGCACACAGCAGCAACTAAAAAAATCCAGAAATATTTGTATTTTTGGTTTAACATGCATGATTAATTTAATGCATTCTTAAACTGGTTTTTTTTAAGCCACCAATATCTCACACAATAAAATTCCCTTGGAATTATCCTTAAACGATACTGGCCTGAACTGCACAGATATACCAAATTTTAGAAGTCTCATGAAGCTATTAATCCATGGTAAGTAAGGGGCAAGGGAAACTATCCAAGATTTTTTTTAAACCACTCTATCTAAAAAACGGTTTAGTCAACTACTGTGGGGAAGAAGAGTGAAATACAGTCGCATCTGGGCAGTTAGATTCAGCACTGGATTTAGACCAGTGGTGGGCAACCTGCAGCCTGCGGGCCGCAGGCCGCCCGTCAGGGTAATCTGCTGGCAGGTCACCAGTTTGTTTACATTTGCAAAGCCACCTGCAGCTCCCAGTGGCTGCGGTTCGACATTCCCGGCCAATGGGAGCTGTGGGAAGCGGCGTGGTTTTCCTTTAGGCTAAAGGAAAGTGTACACTAACATAGCTGACAATCCAAAGCCAGTTTGGGGGCTGGGGGTGGGGAGGGGGAAAGAGAGAGAGAAGAGAAGGGTACACGGTAAGCAGAGAAACTTATCTTTGATGAGATAAACAGATTTGATGTCAGGTATTTATTCTCAACCCATCTATTTTGGTCATGTTGAGTTTAGGTATTCCTATAGCTCTGTTCTAAAAATGTAAATAAATAAGTAAGTATGGCCTCTGCACAAGCACAATTTATCAAGGAGAAAGATTCAAAAAGCTTATTGCCGTGGACACAAGAGTGGAGGTAGACAACATGCCTGTTTTTAAACCAAGAGTTCATCTCAGCCAGATTCCTGAGAAGTTCTACAAAAATAAAACCATCTACATTTAAATACCAAGTCTTAATATAGGTATGACAACTAAGTAGTGAAGAGATGATACTGGCTAAAGAAAAGCAAATTCACTCCTTGGCAAATGCATATAAAATAGGTCATCTTTATAGGACACTTGGATCAGGGGACCTTCCATTTCACTGACAGGTATTCTATTTGCAAGTACAGACTTCCTCACTTTTAAATTATGAAGATGTATGTTCATTCCTAGAACATCTTCTACTCCTTGATAAAGGACATAATGAAGGCAGGAGAAAGGAATTAAGTGCATGGTTTAGTGTCTAAGTGCACTTTCAAAAATGTAACGTTAATCCAGTTAAGAAAAAGAAAAAGTTGCAAAATAATGAGTGAGCATGTCTGTGTGCAGTGCTCACTCTACAACCCATTTTCAGTACATCAGCCCACTGCAAAGAAACTAATGACACACAGCACTATCCATTTTCTGGAGAAGCACTAAAAAAAATGCAATTAAGGCTTCCACTCTGTAGATACACCCTTTTTTTTATTCAGACACCACTGCATCAACTCTCTAGAGGGGTACTTTACAATATTACAGCAGTATATATCAGTAATGCTACAGTTACGGGTCTGTCAGCATTTCCATTATGCATATAGACCCCTATTTTCAGGGCAGTCACAAATATTCCCTACTGATGCCTCGATGAGCTGATGCGGAACTGACAAGAGAGTGAGAAGAGGAGGACAATTGTACCGAGGCCTTGAGTTTAAGGGAGCCCCCAAAACACTTGTAACTTGGGTGAAACGGGAGGGGGTGGGGCCCCAGCAAACATGGTATACCAGAGCCCCTAATTTCTCTTGAGAGGCTTGAACTGATGTTCTTAGCGGACAGTGTATAAATGTGTTAAACTTTCAGTCAACTTTTATGTTCCAAGAATGCAGAAAAAAATACGCTTTGGGATACTTTTTTTTCTGGCTCTGAACAGCTTTTTAAAAGCTTATGTATTTTGCGGATCTTTAAGTCAGAGTAAAGTACTCTACTAACACTTCTTAACTGGCTAAGATGCCTGGGAAACTTTTTTTTTTAAAGCAACACTGTCAGTTAGTTGGAGCCCATAATTTAAGGATTAAGAAAAGTTGAGTTCAAAAGATTTTTGTTTTATGATATTAATCTGGATTTAAACAAATTTTTAAACCACTGGTGTTCTAGATGTTTGTACTCCCCCAAATATTGAGAAGGAGAAAGTGAAACACACTCTAAAAATTTAACTTTTAATGTCCAAATCAAAATGCAAAAAAAATCCCAAATTGCACCAATTATGATTTGGCAGCTTTGGAAAACCCGAGATGTTAGTGAAACACATGGTTGTTACAACAGGATTCTTTAAACTGATGGCGTTCTTTTCCACATCCAAGAGGAGATGTGTCCTTCTATCTCACCTCTGCTGCCCCACTGAAGTAGCTGAGCACACAATTAGATGCAACAGCTCCATGTTGTGCATTGGTACAAGGAGTTAAAAGATATTAGCCAATAATTTCCAATCCACATTTAGACACCAGGATAAAAGTGATCTGATTTTTAGAAGCGCTGAGCACCCTCAAATTCCTGCAAAGAGGAGCGGTTAGTGCAGTTAAAAAAAAATGTGAGGCCGGTCATTTTCAGTGGGAGGGAAGGGAGGAGTAGGGAGGGAAGAGACTTATGACATCAAAGTATTAGTTTATACCCACTTCACATTCAGAGAGTTAAGTTGCAACATTAAAAGCAATTAACAATGAACATTTAGATTCTGCAGAAGCCAATGCCACTTCGCAAGGAAAAATTCCTACTCACTGCACGACAGTTGATTTGTCAGGCCTGATTTTGTTTGCCCCTTGTTAGAGAGGTATCATCAACTTAAAATAATGGTTGTTCATTGAGCAGCATTGCATATATAGTGTTCTGTGTCACAGTTTCCCAATTTGGGGAGGTCTTTCCCACAGCAACAAAGGAGAGAAAAATATTTGTAAAAAATATTAAGAAATGACGGTAAAATCTCACGGTTCGTAGAAGGGCTCCTGTGTAGTTATCTAAAACAACTTTTAATGCTTTTTTTGAGCAGATTACATTTGAAGTTGATGGTGTCCCTTTTAAAACCGGAGTAACTGCTTTTTGAACTAGGGGGAATACCATGCTCTAAGTGACAATATTTGATTAAAAAAAAAAAAACACACACACAATAAAAATCTTAAGTAGTATTAGGAGTTGCCTCCCAATCCACCTCCCACTGAAGTCAATAGAACTCTTTCCATTGACTCCTATGGGAATTGGATTGGGATCAAAACTACTGCTCTAGGTAACGGTCTACTAGGATTTCTGACATCAACCCATATCGTACAAGTGAATGATATCACACTCTTGGATGTCAACATCCTTCAGAGCAAAGAGGAAGTGAGAAATTATCTTGTAAGAGCTGGAGTTAAGAGGCAGAAATGCAAAGAAGAAAACCCCTAATTACTTTCTAGGATGGCAGATCTTAAAAAAAGAAGCCACGTCTACACGACAGTCGCTGCAACTGTGCCGCTGTAGCATCCTAGCATAGACGGTTTGGAGTAACTGTTGATGTAATTACTCCATCTCTCCAAGAGGTGGTGCAGTAGCTAGATCAAAGGAAGAGTTCTTCTGGTGACCTAGCCACATCTACACTCGGGGTCAGGTCAACCTAACTACAGTGCTCCGGACACAACATTTTTCACAGCTCTGAGCAACGTAGCTAGGTCAATCTAATTTTTAAGTGTAGACCAGGCCAGACTTGAGCAGCTGGAATTGCTATTCAAACTACAAACTTCACTTACAAAACCTCATAGGAGGGGAAAAATACTAGACTGCAAGGGAGAAAAGTCAACCACACTGAGTTCAAGATTTACACTAAACCAACAAAAGCAAGATAATATAAAAGGGCTGGTCACCTCTTCTAATGCAGGATCATCTACATGAGGACCCCCTTCTGGAGATTCCCCTACATTATCCAATCGGGGAGCAGGACTTTCCTTACCCATAGCTGCAGAGGGCAGCCTAATGTCCTGAAGTATCCCGTTTCTGCAATGATGGCACCCCTCATCTCCCTGACAACAGTCCTCACTATGGAGAAGACTACACAAAGAATAATACTGCCTTAGTCTGTATTATTGTGTCCTTATAAACTCCATGGGAGGCTGCCAAGGTGGCACCAGCCAGCATAGCCCTCTCCCCCCAACCTCCTCCCACTCAGGCCCCCAGACTGGTGGAGGGACTTCTCTGGACCCTGTGAAAAAGGGAGAACAATGCTGTGAAGAAGAGTGTGCACCCCTTCTGCATGATGGGGAAGTGGGGGGAAAATCACTGCACAAAGGATCTCCTCCCTATACAAGTCTGAGGGCACAATTCTCCCCAGAGTTAAGAAAACAAAGCACAACAGAGTGACTTGGGTGCTGAGGAGAGGTCTCCCAGCAACAGCGGTTTACAAAATTATATGCTACAAAAAACAAGCAAAATACGGGCAGAGAAAAGGAAAAAGGCTTAATCAAACTTCTCCTGACCTCAGTCAGAATCTTTCCACTGACTTTTAAGGCGATTTAGACCAAGCTATTAATACTGTATTTCATTCCTTCCATTACAGTAGTGCCTACAGGCCTTACACAGAATCAGGGCCCCATTGTGCTTGACACTGTACAAACTATGGTAAGAGACAGTCCCTGCCCTAAGCCCTTGCAATTTGACATAAGACAAGATACAAAAAAGCATGTTTGACAAACAGACAGATGGAATGGGGGAGGGAGGAGGAGAGTAACAGTAAAAGGAACATGTGGTTACCCACAATTAGCAGGTTGCATTTTTTTAATAAAAATAAATATCAGTAATCCCCACTGGCCACCTGCCTTGCCTTTGTATATTTAATTAAAATAATTTGGGGGTGAAGGATGATCAAAAAGTTCAGTGAGCTTTCTTCTGAAAATGAACTGAGAATACGTTTACCTCTAGGAACAAGAATACCCGTGTTCTGCATCAGAACTACGATTTTGGCATCCCTGCTTCCTCCGGAGAAAACCACCCTACACAATTGAATTCCCCCAGAAAGTAAGAGCTAAAAGGAGGGCAGCTCATCCTTAAATAAGCTGTTCTGGGCCAGTTGAAACCAAGTGACCTCACTGATACAGAATACAGTTTGTCTTTATAGCGATAAGACTGGAATTGTATTCATTTTTAACAACCTCATTAGAATTCACAATGTTGTCTGTTTACTAGGGGGAGAACAAAAAAAATAATCAATTGGCTATTAGTTAGGAATGCCAAGCACAGAAAAAATGAAGCCACCTTTTAAAATAAAACTGCATTAAGATAAAATAGAGTACCCTTAATGAACAGAAAATCTCGCTCTCATTTTTAAACTTATTTTCAAATCACCATTTAAATGATCATATCTTACATCATGTCCCTTTAGGAGCCAGAAGTTAAACAATACGAACCATTTACATGCAGTTTTGGAAGGCTGTGACAGAAATCAACAAAAGAAGCCTTCACTATGAATTAACTCTCACAAGACTCTTAGAAAGCACACTAGCATGAGTTAAGAAGGTTCATCCCTAATTAGAAGGTTCATCCCTAATTTTGAGCATGGACACTTTCCCCCCAAATCATTACAGAAATATGAGGTCTCAAAATATAACGTGTGAAGAAGAGAAGCAACACCACATGAACAAAAGCTTTAAAATGTTGATATCTTAGTTATATTTTTAAAAAGTACAAGAGAAAAATCACCATATGGTACTGTACCTTAATCTCAAATTAAAGTTACTTTACAGAATATGCATCTATAAATAATTTATTTAAGATCTGAAATCAATACATTTCTTAAAGGGTTATTGAATATCTATAATGTACAGAGCCCCCTTTTTGTACATTTTACCAAATCAAGAAAAAATGATTTGCTACAAGATTTAATCATCTCAAATGAAACTTGGTGAACGTTTTCATTTTGGGTGAACAAAAGTTACCCTTTAATGTAAGGTTTACTATTGTGGTGTGGAAAAAAATATGTTAACTATAGAAGTGCAAAACTGCTCCTGCAATATTTGCAAATGATCCCAAAAATTCTAAAGACATGTTGCCCAATCAATTACTATAAATTCCAGTTACACTTAAGTGCTCCGATAAAGTTTGACTGAGTCAAGGACCTGACACCACCCTATATGAAGACTTCGTTGTTCTAAAAGATAGCCCAAAACCAACCATGATAACACCATTTTCCTCCTAAATTCCATGCCATTCAAATAATTCCCCGTGAGTGTACTATATAGTGTAGTTAAATAGGTGGTAAACACCTGAGTAACAAATTCAATAACTCTACAAGCTATTTTTCTATTGTTTCTTTACAAAAGGAATTGAAGGCTATGCAATATAAACAAGGCAAAACAGGGTACATTTTTTTCAACAATCCATCAAACCATTGAAACTCTTTTTTCTGCAAGAAGGAAATATATGCTTGTGGGCAAGTCTGTACATGCCATTTAGCTCAAGATCAGTTGATATCAACCTGTTGAAGAGAAACTCCTCTCTCAGAATTATAACAATTCTTTGCTCTCTAGAGCAATTCTTTTTATTCTTTTTAAACAAGAGGCCTAACAGTTCTGTACACCCACAGTGATTCAGAGGTTAACCTCACACACTGTAGCTCACAAACTTTAACCCTTTTCTTCCTAAACTAGAACAAATATGACTCAGAACATCTTAATTCAGAGATTTGTTCTTATTCTTTTCATATTTCTGAGCTAATCTACAGAGGAACAAACAAGCTGGACTTAACATCATATCCCGAGGAAAGAAAAGTCATCTGCTGAGGGACTATTAGCTACAATCTTTTAGACTCTGGGAAAAATACCAATAAATTAACTATCCACCCTCTACTGAACATACAATAACCAAAGAATTTCCATCTCATTCAGTCACATACAGCCCAGGGAATGTCATACACATTTTTTTCCCGATTCACCACTGCATCACATGCTTTTCTTAAAGTGCAGAGGGAGTCTCCCCAGGGAAATGTGGAGGCATAAGCAAAGCTATGGAGGAAAGAAGAAAAAAGGAGAAGCTGCTGATTTCAATCGGAGCAGCTGGGTGCTCAGCATTCCTTAAAATCATGCCACTTAGGCCCCAATCCCACAATGAGTTCCATGCTGGCAGGCCCTTGTGACTACACAAAGCTCCACTGAAATCCATGTGGGTGAAGGCTCTGACCACATGCTGCTCTTTGCAGGACTAGAGCTTTATTTAGGCACCTACACAGTGATTTAGGAGCCTAATTTTAGGTGCCCTTTTACAAAAAATCTTGGCCTTTTTTTCTTACATGCAGGGAAACATTTTCAAAGAGCTCTGCTGGGGTTGGGAAGGGAAGAGACTAACACTGACTATATTCAACAGGTGAATGAAGATCCCCAGAAAGACAAATGACCATCAGTATAAACACTGATGTATAGAAGCCAGACAAAGAGACAACAAAATGCAGTGCGGTGAGGTGGTCTCTGACGTGACAGTAAACCAGACAACCATATCCCTATAGTCTGGGTGGCATCTCAGTGATGCCAACATACAAACAAGGAAATAAATCAAACTAGCCATGTTTGAAAACTTCTAACCATTGTTTGTCAAATAGAAATATAATTTTCTGGCATCTAGGCATATGTTACAAACAATTGCAGTTAAAAAGTAAAAACACTTGATCAACACATCACAAGGATGGGGCTGAAGGAAAGAGAGGCACACATGGTTCAGTTAAACACATATTTCCCCAAGAAGTCAAACTTGTTTGTAAAAAAATCAAATTCTCATCTTTCGAGGATACTGGGATTTTCCCTAGAGTGACCAGACAGTAAGTGTGAAAAATTGGGATGGGGTGGGGGGGGTAATAGGAGCCTATAGAAGAAAAAGACCCAAAAATCAGGACATCTGGTCACCCTAATTTTCCCCAAAAAAACCAAGAGTAGAGCTGGAGGAAAATTAAATACTGCTTTATGAACCAATCTTGCATTCCCTTCAAACCCAAAACTCAAATGAGTAAGAAACTCAGAATCACACCCAGGGTTATAAAAAAACCCTATGACATGTTCATGTTTGGGGCAAGTGTAGTGTGGTTACGTTATGTTAGTACACACAAGTACACCACTTACCCAAGCAGCAAGCTGATGTCAGAGGGGTTTCTTTCTATAACAAATCAGCATTTAAATAACTTCTGAACAGCAGTACCCAATCAGCTTTTCTCAAAATATTTACTGGGGGAAGGGAGAGATATTTTATCACTTTCTAATACAGAAAAAACATATTAATACCACGTATGTTGAAACCAGAGCTCAGAAAGACAAATGTCTGTTAGCTTGTGTGTTATCAGTCAGAGAAAAGTGATTGCCACTTAAATCTAGCATGATTTTCTATTGTTTCAAGTTGGTAAACATATTTGTTCAGCTTAGTTTTTAAAATAGGTTGCTCTAAGTACTTAACCAAAATGAAATATACATCTCCTATTGTCAGACAATTAACCCAACAAGGAATGCACTAATTAATTCAAAAGTATTATCAGGTAAGTCAGCTAACAATGTACCAACTGCAATAATGAATAGGAGAGTTTAAGGTCCTACACACATGCTTATTCTTTTAATGGGGGGCTCAGGTGATGCAAACTTTGTAGGCACAAAGATTACAGAAGAGTAATTATTAAATGGGTTAGCCGGAGGGAGGTGTCAAAGGTCAGCCTCTAATCAATCTTCCTCAGGCCTGTTGAGCCATATGGTTTTCCACCTTTTGCAAACAGAAACAGTGAAATTACTTCATTTCTACTCTTCAAATTTGATTTGTATAGCAAGGAGACACATGCTGTCTCTTCGTCATTGAGGCTAAAGTTCACCCTCTTAAAACAAACCTAAATGTTTGCAGAAGACATACCAAAATGGCTTATTTAGAGACATGTAATGGTAATTTGAAAGTGATAAGTTCTCTTATTAATAAAAGAAAACCATGTTCTGTTATTTCCAATTACTCCCCCCCCCCCGCCCAATTCCCTTACATCTGTACATAAATAAATAATTATTGACTTCTTCTATCCTTAATCCATTTATTAAACTGTATGGTTGATCACTATTAATCATACTGGTAACTGCTACTCCTGACAAAGTCATGCAGTCTCAGATTTGCTTGTTCGAGTTACTAAACACTGTATGAAGTACACTGTTTTCACACCCACATAGGCAATCTCTTATTTCTCACTATCCTCCTTTGCTTTTTTTTTTTTTACTTCTTTTTTTTTTAGAATCATACACTTGTCAATCAGGTTATTCTAGGAATTCTGATTTTACCATCTTCAGACAAATAAACTGTCCAGCTATGGTTGCCCCCTATCACCCACGCCCTGTATACTGTGCATAACAGAGTAGCCTATGATGCAGCACCACTTAGCCTAGACTTTGCATCTTAAGCATTTTGAAAGGTTTTCAGCAAAGAAAATTGGTCACAGTTTTAAGTAAGGTCAACGCTTTGTTTAAAGTAAACACAAAATCAATACCTGCCATTAAAACATATTTGATTTTTCAATTAGCACACACATCTACTTATATTGACCCCCATAATCACAGTACCTTGGAGTGATCTTTTGTTTTGAACATTTTATAAAATAAATCAGGAAGCTCATAGACCCTTGTCAGGAGAGGTAACCCTGAGCAAGTAATGTATGCCCCTTTTCTAAACACCAGTAGTATCACCTGGAAAGGTAGAAGCCCCTTGGTCACAAACAACAAGAAGATTTTTTTTTTATTGTCCTTAACTTTTGTGTGCAGAATAGGGTGGCCTGCCATCAGATGTGCAGTAAACAAAGCAGGGAAGTAGGTGCTGTGCAAAAAGATAAAGGAGAGAAATTCTGACACAAACCTTATAGACTTGCCCATATGTGCCATTACCAACTACTTCCACCAGCTCAAAAATCCCAGCTGGGTCCTACAAAGAAAAAAAAGGGGGCGGAGGGAGAGAAGTAGGGTTACATTTTTGAAAGCACTCGCTAATGGCAGAGAGTCTTGTAAAACGGGGTCTGGAGCTAGAGAGGATGTTGGCTGTGCAGCTGTTGCGCCCTGTTTTTCCATGCACATGCCAATACATGCAAACAAAGGAAAGCAGCCCAGGGCTGAACTCTCCCCCCTCCCCCCACCTCAACCACCCCCAAGTAGGTCCCACTCAGGGGGAGGGGGGGGCAAGGGAGCAGCCAGACTGGCCAACAAAGTGCCCCTCCTGGGCGGCAGCTACCCCCAAAGCCGATTGCAAACCCGGCAGCTCCTTCCCACCCGCCCCAGCCCAGCCCAGCCCAGCCCGGCGCTCCCTGTGCTCGCAGTAACAAAAGCCCCTCCAGGAGCCCGGCGAGGGGAGCGCTCCCCCTTTGTGTGCGAAGGTGGGGGGCAGCCCGCGCACTCACCCGCAGGGAGGAAAGGTCGATGTCCACCAGACTTTTTGCAGGAGAATCGTTCGCCATCTTCCCTTTTTTTTTTCTTTTTTCTTTTTTTTTTTTTTGGTTAATAATCAAAACCTGTGAATTGCAAGAGCTGCTCTACCTCGTCCTGCCCGCTTCAGCCGGGGTGCACCTCTGCTGCATGGGGCGGCCGGCTGGGGGGGAGAGAGGCTGCTGTGGGCGCTGGTTTGGTTCCCGGCGGTGAGTGGGGTTGGGTGGGTTTTTTCTCCCAGCCGCTCTCCGGCGGGTGCTGCGAGTCGGTGTCGGAAGCGGATTTACACCATGTTGAGGCGGCAGCTCCCAGCCGGTCTCTCCCCTGCCCGCCCGGGCACGGGCATTACACGCCCAGCGCGAGCCAAACTCCAGCAGCCCCGCTCCGGCATAGGGGGCTCGCAGCCACCCAGCGCGCTAACAATG
Source organism: Chelydra serpentina (assembly GCA_037349315.1). Taxonomy (NCBI): domain Eukaryota; kingdom Metazoa; phylum Chordata; order Testudines; family Chelydridae; genus Chelydra; species Chelydra serpentina. The sequence goes on from JBAIAC010000004.1 coordinate 113,906,620, forward strand.
AGAGAGCCGCGGGTCCCTTGCTACTGCTGCTGCCCTCCTCTTCCTCTCCGGGGGCTGCCGGGCTCCTGCACCCGGGGCACAAGGCACTGGCAGGGGGGCTCCCGACCTGCAGCGCTGCTGGGCTGAGTTGAGGGAGTGAGACAAAGATAACCCAGGGAGGAGGAGAAAAGGGATACAAAATAGATTGTGGGCAGAGAGAAAACAGCTCCCCCTTTCCTTCTCCGGCAGGAAAAACCAGCGGAAACACACAACACCCCAAAGCACTTCTGGGAAAAAAATCCTCGCTCCTCTCCCAGCCGCCGTGTGTGTGTGTGTCTAAGCGCCTCGCTCAATATATTCAACAGGGGTGTGGCAGAGAACAATAGATAACTAACTCCGGCCTCCCTCGGCGCTGCTAAAGTCCCTGCCCTGCCTTAGTGCCCAGGCGATGGCTGGAGACACACACATTACACCCACCACCCAGCCCTAGTAACAATACACGCTCCATGCGCGTGTTAGGCACAGAGCTAGCTATGGAAACAGCCCGGCATAGTCTAGAGCAAATCCCAAAGGCTAGAAGAAGAAAAGCAGAGAATACACAGTTAAAGGTGACAGGGCTCACAATATTCTCCAGCACTAAGGGGCACCTCAGGATTAATAAGGGTATTTGCATTTTGAACATGCAAAACACTTGTAAGTGAGAAGCATTATTATTTGTTTTAAGTGATACCTTTTCATCAGCCTAACTCAATAGTCTTCAGCATAATGGTAGGATCAAAGAAATTAACCCCTCAAGTGCCACCGGCAGCGCTGATTCAGGGACCAAAAAGGTTGGCGGGGTTGCTCAGACTGTGAAAATGTTTCTTGGCAGGGCCGGCTCCAGGCACCAGCTTTCCAAGCTGGTGCTTGGGGTGGCATCGAGAATAGGGCAGCAGTCCGAGTCCCACAGTGGCAATTCAGCGGCAGGTCCGCTCTTCCCGCCGCCGAATTGCCGCGGTGGGACTCGGACTGCCGCCCCATTCTCGCCTGCCGCAGCGGCAATGGGGCGGCAAGTCCGCCGCTCTTCCCTTGCCACCGCGGACTGGGACTGCCTGCATCGGGGGCGGGGCCGTGGCAACTGCTTGGGGTGGCAAAATTGTGAGAGCCGCCCCTGTTTCTTGGATGTGGAGAGTTATGCTACTTTTACTAAGTGACAAAAGGGCATATAGGAAACATGATCTATTAACACCCTTACCTGTACATGTCTAGGTTTTTATTGTTCCCTGTAAAAAAAGGAATTATTCAAAATCACCATTGTTACACCACCAACATGGTTCCAGTTGAGTATCAGTAAAGGGTAAAGAGTGGTATTGCAATGGATTTACTAAAAACAAAAAAGCAATGGATTTACTAAAAACAAAAAAGCATTCAATCTGCATTAATCTACCCTGAGACCCTCATGCTATGTAGAGGTGATGTCCTTCCAACCGCTGACTCACCTCCAAACTGTCCTGCATCCCAATGACTTTAACAGAAGTAGAAGGCAAACAATAGCTTCCAGAATCAGGCCCGACAAGCCTGTAAGGGTGCTTTTAGCAAATCCATTACTGACACATCCATAACTCTGGCTTAGGCCCCATACCTGCAAAGACATACGGATGGGCATACATTTGTTCACATGAGTTGTCTCATTGACTTAATTTGAACCTTTTACATAAGTCACACACATGCATAAATCTTTGCAGGATTGGGCTCTTAACAAAGTTCTTTGCCATATCAAAACAGAAAAGTTAACCACTATATACAATAATAAAAAATGCTATCTAGCTGCAAGAAGGTTGAGTTACACTTGCTGTCAGCACCTCTCTCTTTTGCCTTTAAAACTTTTATATTCTGTAAACATAGTTTCAAGTGTTTGATTTAAGTTTATGGTAAATTCAAGATTCCCTACATGGAAATATTTAAAAAAACAAAATGAACCTGTTGTGGAGTAAGAGTTTAAAAATTATCTTCAAAGTTTAATATTTCTGTTTTACCTAAAGTATAACTAGAGAAACAGCAAACTTAGGCCTGGATCATACAACTACATCTGCATGGACAGAACCCCAGGTCCTTGCAAGGACCCATTGACTTCAGTGGGACTTCAGTGAAGGGATCAGGCTGCACGAATGCAAAATTTACAAGTATATTTTTTACCCAGACATATTGATAAGAGATTTCTTAATGAACACCATTGTGAGTGCTTCGTCCTTTTATGCCCTAATGCTTACACAGATTTACAGGTTCTACAGAGCTGGCACAGATTCTAGTGCTTAAAGTTGAGTGTTTGTCTGCACGAAGTCTTCGTCAGGATAGGGCCTAAGTCCTTAGGGAAAGGGCCTGAGTGTTCTTTTCTGTGTAGAAAGCACCCAACTCATTCTTTGTGCTATTGGAAAATAAAATAAAAATAAAATAAAGTTACTAAGGAGTTTGCACATTAAGCCTAAACATACCATTTCACCGTGTTAGGCCAGTTAGACTTTGTCATTGTAATACCTGCATGGATTCTTGAAGATTGCATTTTATCCCGGAGGGGGGCGGGGGAGAGAGTTGCATGTTTGACCACTCTGTTCAGTGCTAGGACATTAGTAAAACAAGGCAAACGTGCAAATAAGACTCTGTGTCTCCAGCGTACCTGGCATTTTACAAAAGTCGGTGTTTTGTCTGAGTTTTTGTAAACCCCCGCAAGTCCCAGAAGACCTCCCAGAAAGAGCCCAGCATGAAGCATCCCTCTCACTCATACCTACAAGCTAGCCCTTCTTCTCACACAAAGGAGTAGTTGAAAGGAGAGGGAGGAATGTGGCAAACCCCCCACCTGTGCACACTTCTCTGACCCCCACCAAAACTGTGTGCTGGCCACAGCAGGTTTTTCATATGAGAAATCTAATCCTGCAGGTGAAAATTAAAGGCCAAACCCTACACTCTTAAAATAAAAAGCACTGGGAAGGGAACTGGCAACTCAGGAACTTTCTCAAGGTTCCTTGGAATGCTTCCCTCAGATATGTGGGAATTCCTGGATGAGACAAGAGGCATAGCCTCCGGGCACAGTAGATCCTGGTGGTTTGCAGGGAAAGAAAAGCTTCAGCTCACTGGGGAGTCATCTCTTGGGCAGCAATTGCTAACCTTGATCTTGTTTTCTTGATCCTCTAATGACTCATGGAGTCCAAATGTCACAAATTGGAGAGTTTCTGTAGGTGGACAGGGGAGACAGGAGAACATTGCAGACCCAGTCCTTTCTGTCTCCTCCAGACCTAGGTCCACCAGCTTCTGCTCCCCTCTGACCACATTAGCACAGGGGAACATATAGCTCCATGCCTAAATGTCACTGTCAGATTGTTTAGGCCCAATATTTATGGTTTATGAATGAGAGGTCGTTGATGTTGGTTTTTTTAAAGACGGATATGAATAGAACTGTTTTAATGAATTACTCATTACATTTAATTAAAACAATTTTTTAAGTCAAAATTTCCCCTGCAGTGATGGAAACCTAAACACAATAGCATTGTGCTGGGGAATGAGAACCAGAGAGTGAAATTGACTATACACAGAATATGAAATTGACCAGGCTGGTTCCGCTGTCCAAACAGATTGAAATACAAAAGGTAAGAAATATCAGGAAAGCATGAAGAGTGCTTTTGATTTTAAAATTCTAATAACAGGATGTTATTAGTAAAACAGGTAAGCATCTTTAAAAAAAAAAAATACCCAAGGCCAGAACCTCAGGTACCTTGCAGCCACTTTGCACTTTGTTGGTGATGAAATTTGGCCTTAAACATGGTTTGAACAGCCCAGAAAGGATCATCGTGGTGCGTGGATGATTCTGCAGTGGTGAAAGCCAGGCAGTGTAGTTGTGGCCATGTCAGTCCCAGGATATCAGAGAGACAAGGTGGGTGAGGTCATTTCTTTTACTGTGGCTCGAAAGCTTTTCTCTTTCACCAACATAAGTTGGTCCAAGAAAAGATATTACCTCATCCACTTTGTCTCTCTAATGCCAGAGTACGACATATATCCTTCTGCTACTGGCATAGCAGAGAAGAGTGATGTAATTGCAGAAAAGGAGGCATAGGTAGGACAAATCATCGCTACATCATGTTGATCCTAGGCTGCATTTTTGAACCCCTATGTTTATTAAAGGTCAGCATAAGTTAGAGGAGTCTAAGAGCTTTTCAAACACACTGAAATGGGAAAGTGTGAAGACAGTGTAAATGGTGACTTGCCCTCTGTGTGTGTTTTGGCAATACCCAAAGATTTGGCCTGGGATTTTTATAATTACCATGCTCTTTTGATACTGTGGTATCACTGTGTTAGAATGTAAAGTAAATGCCACTAATAAGGTTTACAGATAGACTAACCTGCTCTTTTAAACAATAAAGAAACAAATTTCTCACTCTCTCCCATCCTAAACTGCATTGGGCCTGATCTCATTCCTAATTAATTAAATGCTGTTTCCTTCATTCAGAACAGGACTGGGCCCTCTCAATGGACCAGCTCCTCTGGTCTGGCCAAGCTGCTCTCAGCATAAGACCCAGAGGGAGGCAAAGATGATCTTAAGCTACCTATGGTACCTCTGAATTCTTGAACCGATCTTTGTCCCAGACCCATGAGCAAGTTACAGCAGCCAGATGGCTAATGTAAGCTGGCTGCCCACAACCAGATGCCGAAGGCTTAGGTTGCTAAAAAGTTCACACAAATATCCCACCTCTCCCCCCCAACCCCTTTGAGATGCTGCCTGCCCCTTCTCTCTGTCCTCCTGGCTGACCAAAATGCCAGACTCCTGCCTACAAATAACAGGTGTTGAGTTGCACCAGTTCTAAGCCAATGGCAAGGAAAATCTCAGTATAGACAAGGGCCTTGTGTACACTACACAGTTTTGTTGACAAAAGTCAGGTTTTGTCAGCAAAACAGTGTAGGTGTGCACACTACAATGCTCCTTTTGCCAGCAAAACTCTCCTCTGCTGACAAAATAAAACCACGTTGACAAGAGGCGTAGAGCTTTTTGCTGCAAAGTTATATCAACAGTGTCAGTGTAGACTCCATGCTTGGTTATATCACTGTTGTGACGTTGCACTCCATATGTTTTATGAAAATATGCTTGTGAGTGTGAATATGATGTAACTGGAATATGCTTTATGCAAAAGGTCCCTAGTAAGGTATCATTACAAAACTTATAATTTATCGAGTGTGTTCATCCTATTTATTTGCATGTATTATTTCTATGTCTGGAGTTAGGAAAAATAAGATATAAACTTGTATTACTGATGTAAACATATTAAGTAAAAGCCATTAAGGGTGCTCCAGAAACAATCAGTTGTAAATGACCCAAGTTACTTGAAAGCCTTCCTATGTACTGTGGGCCAGCCCATGGGGAATGTAGACTCGGGGTCTTACAGTGGCATGTGACCATGTCACCTGATAATGAAATCTTTTCCATTTAGAGGGAGGGGTGGGAACCCAGACAGACAAAAGATTCCCGCCTTGTGCCAAAGCTATAAAAAGGGGGTGGAGCAGGAAAAAGGGGGCTGCCAGTCATGAGAAAACCCCTGCTTATCACCTGAGATGTTTGCTGGAATTAACAAGGACAGTACCAGGGGAAAGGATTGGGCCCAGACTAGGAAGGAATCTAGTCTGTGAAAGAAGCTTATTGGAACATCTCTGAGGGTGAGATATTACTTGTAATCAAGTATCAGAGGGGTAGCCGTGTTAGTCTGGGAGCTAGTCTACACTTACCAGCTCTGTCGGACGCGTCGGATCGATCTTCTGGGTTCGATTTATCGCGTCTTGTCTAGACACGATAAATCGAACCAGGAAGTGCTCCCCCGTCGATGCTGGTAATCCTGCTCCACGAACGGAGCAGGCAGAGTCGACGGGGGAGCCTGCACGCCGCGGTGTGGACCAGGGGTGAGTACTTTGAAATTTGAAATAAGATACTTCGACTTCAGCTACGTTATTTACGTAGCTGAAGTCGCGTATCTTACTTCGAACTTCGGGGCTAGTGTAGACCAGCCCTGGATCTGTAGAAGCAACAAAGAGCTGTGTAAGACTTCATGAGCCATGGAAGCAAGGGGTACACTGGGTCTTCCAGGATCACTCTGGGCATTTCACCATCCCCCACTGAAATCTTCTGGTCTGGTAAGAAAGTCCCTGCTTGCAGCTTTCTGTACAGGCCATTTTCCTGAAGACGCTTGCGACATGCACCTTCCTGGACCACCCCGTGTTGATGTCAGTGAAATGCCCGTGGTGATCCACAAGCACCTGCAATACTATAGAGAAGTACCCGTTTCTATTGATGTACGCCATTGCAAGATGGTCTGGGGCCAACGTTGGAATATGTGTGCCATCTATTGACCCGCCGCAGTTAGGCAATCCCATTGCCACAAAGCCATCCACTATTACACACACATTGCCAAGAGTCACAGTCTTTCATAGCAGGATGTGATTAATGGCCATGCACATTTGCATTAACGCAGCCCGAACAGTCGACTTCCTGACTCCAAACTGATTCGCGACCAACCGGTAGCAGTCTGGAGTTACAAGTTTCCACACAGCGATCGCCACACGCTTCTCCACTGAGAAGGCTGCTCTCATTTTGGTGTCCTTGCTCCACAGTCCTGGGGCAAGCTGCGCACACAATTTCCGCATCCAAAAGTTCTGCAGCCACTGCTCATCATCCCAGACTTGCATAATGATGCAATCCCACCAGTCAGTGCTTGTTTCCCAAACCCAAAAGTGGCGGTCCATCATGTGCAGCTGCTCCATGAATGCCAAAAGTAATCTGGTGTTGTTTCTTTTCACCACACACCGCAGGTCAGGCAACTCTGATTCCTGTTCAGATTGGGAGCTTATGATATGCTGCATGACCATCCATGATGTGTTCATAACAGTGAACACAACAGTAGAGAGGAGTCCATTCAGACAGAGATGGCAGGTGCACAGTAAACAGTGGCGTTAAAAAATGCTGCAAAACGCAGTCGGAAGCCCATGGAATGCTGGGATGGAAAGAACTGCATCATGGGACGTTGAGCCCGCACCCATGATGTGCTGCTATCCATTCCACTTTCCCACAACTCCTAGCTGCAGAAGGTGGCGAGCAACACAATGGGATAACGACCCACCGTGCACTGCGCTCACTGTCGATGCTAGAGCACCAAGTATGGACGTGCTCTGCCTACAGGAGTGTAGCGTGAACATGCCCAAGCAATGTTGTTATACTGGTTTTTGATTGTCAGCTTAACTTATGTCGACAAAACTCTGTAGTGCATAGGCGCCGACATTAGTCGGTGCCGGTGGGTGCTCACGCCCCTGGCCCCGCCCCAACTCCACCCCCGGCCCCACCCCCATTCCACCCCTTCCCCAAATCCCCACCCCTGCCTCCTCCCCCGGGCGCGCTGCATTTCCCCTCCATCTCCCCTCCTCCCCCCAGGCTTGCAAGCTGTCTAAGGAGACAGCAGAGCAGACATAAGAAACTGGACACTAGACATTTAGAAAGTGAATAAGGAAGTGTTATTTACTCCTTCACATAACACAAGAACTAAAGGCCCTCCACCTCCTCCCCAAACCCCTCCCCCGAGACGCCGCCCCGCTGCGCTTTCCCCTCTCCCCCTGCTCCCCAGGCTTGCCACCCGCTGAACAGCTGATGGGCAGGTGGCTGCCTGTGAGCTAAAAAAGGCGGCTTCGCCAAGCGGCGCCTCCGGAGGCAGAACCCAGAAGCCGAGGTGAGCTGGGCACAGGCGGGCTGGCGGGGAGCTGCTGGTGGGTGCTCTGCACCCACCAATTTTTCCCCGTGGATGCTCCAGCCCCGGAGCACCCACGGAGTTGGCACCTATGCTGTAGTGTAGACAAGGCCAAGGCCTCTGCGTTCATTGTGAAGGCACAGTACTGTTCCATATGAAATTCACTTTCCGTTTTAAGCCTGTTTTCAGTACATACACCGCTTTCTCAAAACAAATCCTTGCCACTTGAGGCCACCCCCCCTCACAAGCCCTGGAAAAGGGGGCATTCTAGGGTTGGGGCTGGGGACAGGAGGGTACGTTGGGGTGGGGCTACAGCATGCAGCACTGTGGAAATTCTGAGCTGTGCTGCAACCCATAGACTAGCCTGGGAAGACTGCCCTGACTTAAACAGACCCCTCACGCCTCTCTGAATCACAGCTGGGGTTGTTCCAACCCAGGATCAAGAGGACACAAAAGTGACTTAAAGCTACCTTAGCACTCACTCTTGCCCCCTCCCTGTGCCTCTACGAGGCACAACACAGAGTCTCACCTTTGTCATGGGTGACAATGCAAGAGCTAAAATGAGACCAGCTTTATTTTGAGCCTTGTCTACACTATAACTTTTAACCAGTTGGTGACATAAGTGGCTCTAATCATGTTTTGTGCCTACACATAATATGGTAAATGTGCAATTAATAAATGTGGCAGTTACCCCGCAGCTATTCTTGCTAGTAGCCTAAGCTGGTTGTCTTCCTATAAGCAGGGTGCAACGCTGTTATATTGTAGTGCACTTGCAGTGAATAGCTTGGCCAGTCTTCCTTCCTGTCAGACACCCCAGAGTGTGCTGTCCACATGCTGCTAGTCTCATGCTGCACACACGTCCTCTGTCTCATGCAAAGGCACTACGGGATACCCATCCAGAGTGCCCCACATCATGTTTAGGAGCCATGGTAGATGTGGAGGCACAGACTGGCTGGGACACAGTTGTGTCACTGGAAAAAGCTGCTCCAGAGACATAACTCAGCCATGGTTGTTGTCACTGGTTCACATATGGATTGTGAACTGGCTACAAGAATACAGTTATAAATACAGTGCAACCAGAGGGTCAAAGGGAAGGTCTTAGAGCCCAAGTTGAGCTTGCAAGACTGACAGTTAAAAAAATTACAGCTCAGTTGAGTTTATTTGCTATAGAAGTTATTGAGAGACAATAAGGACCCAATCCAATTCCAAACACCACCAATGGTATTGTTTCCATTGACTTCAATGGGAGTGATACAGTGAGCTAAACATGCAACCCCACAATGTCATTTTTACAGACACATGTCAGAGTAGAGTTGCACTTTAATCCCCAGTCCTACAAAGATTTATGCACGTGCTTAACGTTATGCACTGTCAGTAGTCTTAGTGAATTCAGAAGTCTTTGCAGGGCTGGCACCTAAGTGAGATAAATTATAAAGAGTGAAATTAAAACTACAGTAAATGTTAGAGACAAATTGATGCTAGTTAACTGAGTTAAAAGAAATGTAAACAGTTAAGAGCGAGCTTTAATTTTTAGAACGCTTCCATGATACTGTTTCCATCCTTGGGTTTCAAGTAAAACACGGTTACTCACCGTAGTAAATAGTGTTCTTCGAGATGTGTTGCTCATATGTATTCCAGTTAGGTGTGCGCGCGCGGCGTGCACGATCGTCGGAAGATTTTTACCCTAGCAACACTCGGTGGGCCGGCTGGCGCCCCCTGGAGTGGCGCCACTAGGTGCCCCGATATATACTGCAGCCGGCCCATCGCCCCCTCAGTTCCTTCTTGCCGGCTATTCCGACAGTGGGGAAGGGGGGCGGGTTTGGAATACATATGAGCAACACATCTCGAAGAACACTAGTTACTACGGTGAGTAACCGTGTTTTCTTCTTCGAGTGCTTGCTCATATGTATTCCAGTTAGGTGACTCCCAAGCCATTCCTAGGAGGCGGGGTCGGATTGTGATACAGCAGAGTTTAGGACCGCCGAACCAAAAGCGGCGTCGTCTCTAGAATGTTGCACTATGGCATAGTGCGAGGCAAAAGTGTGTACTGACGACCATGTCGCGGCCCTACAAATGTCTTGTATAGGTATGTGTGCCAGGAAGGCAGACGACGAGGCCTGAGCTCGGGTAGAGTGGGCCGTAGTGTGCATGGTGGGGACACCTGCCAAGTCATAGCATGTGCGGATGCACGACGTGATCCATGACGAGATGCGCTGGGAAGAGACGGGAAGGCCTTTCATCCGGTCCGCCACGGCGATGAACAGCTGGGTCGACTTCCGGAAGGGCTTTGTCCTCTCGATGTAGAAGGCGAGGGCTCTCCGGACATCCAGGGAATGGAGTTGCTGCTCCTTCCTGGAGGCATGGGGCTTAGGATAAAAGACAGGTAGAAAAATGTCTTGGTTAATATGGAAAGCCGACACAACCTTGGGCAGGAAGGCCGGGTGTGGCCTGAGCTGTACTTTATCCTTATGGAACACCGTATAAGGTGGTTCCGAAGTAAGCGCTCTGAGCTCAGAGACGCGTCTAGCCGAGGTGATGGCCACTAGAAAGGCCGTTTTCCATGAGAGATACAGCATGGAACAAGTGGCCATGGGCTCGAATGGGGCACCCATGAGCCTGGTAATGACTAGGTTGAGGTCCCATGTAGGGACCGGGCGGCGCACCGGTGGGTGTAGCCGTTCTAACCCCTTAAGGAACCTAGTGACCATGGGGTTGGAGAAAACAGAACCCGCCCCGTCCCGGGGGTGAAAAGCTGAAATTGCCGCTAGGTGGACTTTTAGCGACGAGAGAGCCAGACCCTGCTCCTTTAGTAAGAGGAGGTAGTCCAGTATGGTGTGGACCGGCACCTGCAAGGGGTCAAGGCCCCGAGTGCCACACCACAAGGAAAAACGTTTCCACTTAGCTGAGTAGGTGGACCTGGTGGAGGGTTTCCTACTGCTCAGCAGAACGTGCTGGACCGGGCTGGAACATCGCAGCTCCGACGGGTTCAGCCATGCAGCATCCACGCCGTGAGGTGAAGGGACCGCAGGTCGGGATGCTGGATCCTGCCGTGCTGCTGCGTGATCAGGTCCGGCCATCGCGGAAGAGGGATCGGGTCTGTCACGGACATCTCCAGGAGCGCGGTATACCAGTGTTGCCTGGGCCACGCTGGAGCAATCAGGATCACCCTGGCCTTGTCCCTGCGTAGCTTGAGCAGGACCCTGTGGACCAGTGGAACTGGTGGGAAGGCATAGGCCAGGTTGTCTGTCCAAGGATGGAGAAAAGCGTCTGTCAGGGAGCCTGGGGAGCGACCCTGAAAGGAGCAGAACACTTGGCATTTCCTGTTCTCGCGAGTCGCGAAGAGATCTATCTGGGGAAACCCCCACTTCTGGAAGACAGAGTGGATGACGTCTGGCCGAATGGACCACTCGTGCGTTTGAAAGGACCTGCTCAAGCGGTCCGCCAAGGTGTTCTGGACTCCTGGGAGAAACGAGGCCACGGGGTGAATGGAACGGGCTATGCAAAAGTCCCAGAGCTGAGTTGCCTCTCGGCAGAGGGGAAGGGAGTGTGCTCCTCCCTGTCTGTTGATGTAATGCATGGCCGTCGTGTTGTCTGTAAGGATGGAGACACAGCGGCCCTGTAAGTGTTGAGCGAAGGCTTGGCAGGCGAGTCGTACCGCTCGGAGTTCTCTGACATTGATGTGTAATGTCAGCTCTTGCTCCGACCACAGGCCCTGCGTTTGGAAGTTCTGCAGGTGAGCCCCCCAGCCGAGGGATGATGCATCCGTAGTCACGGTGCGGGAAGGCTGAGGTGGATGAAAGGGAATACCTGACATCACATGGGCGGGGTCCAGCCACCAGTTGAGGGAGGCTAGGACTTGCGGTGGGACCGTCAGAATCATATCGAGGTTGTCCCTGTGTGGTCGGTATGCGGAGGCCAGCCATGCTTGGAGGGGCCGCAGGCGTAACCTGGCGTGGGCTGTCACGAAGGTGCATGATGCCATATGACCCATGAGGCTGAGGCAGCAGCGGGCTGTCGAAGTTGGGAAAGCTTGGAGGCTGCGTATGGCGGCTGCAAGCGTTTGAAAGCGAGCCTCTGGGAGGAAAGCCCTGGCGAGGGTAGAGTCCAGAATAGCCCCTATGAAGTCTATTCTCTATGTTGGGACCAAAGTGGACTTTTCGATGTTTAGTAGGAGGCCGAGACGGTTGAACATGTCCATGGCCTTGTGAATGTGGGACTGGACCTGGTTGGCGGAGTTGCCACGGAGGAGCCAGTCGTCGAGGTAGGGGAATACCTGAACACCTTGACGCCGAAGGGCGGCTGCTACCACTGCCATGCACTTTGTGAAGACTCTCGGTGCTGTTGAGAGGCCGAATGGCAGGACCGCGAACTGGAAATGTCTCTGGCCCACTACGAAGCGCAGGAAGCGTCTGTGAGGTGGGTAGATGGCAATGTGGAAATACGCGTCCTTCATGTCGAGGGCGGCGTACCAGTCTCCCTGATCCATAGAGGGGATAAGGGTGCCCAGGGAGAGCATACGGAATCTCAACTTTACCATAAACTTGTTGAGACCCCGTAAGTCCAGGATAGGACGAAGCCCCCCCTTTGGCTTTGGGATTAGGAAATAACGGGAGTAGAATCCCTTGCCTCTGAGATCCCTTGGGACCTCCTCCACCGCTCCCAGAGTAAAGAGTTCGTGCACCTCCTGGATAAGGAGTTGCTCGTGAGAAGGGTCCCTGAAGAGGGACGGGGTGGGAGGGTGGGAGGAGGGTGGGGAGATGAATTGCAATCGGTATCCCCCCTGGATGGTATGTAAAACCCAGCGGTCCGTGGTGATATTCGACCACGCCGGGGAGAAGGGGAAGAGGCGGTTCATAAACAGGAGTGCGGGATCGGAATGGACTGGTACTCCGGCCTCGAGCGCCCCTTCAAAAATTTTGTTTGGGCCCCGAGGATGGCTTGTGGGGGCCCTGCCTCTGGCCGGTCTGCCGGCCGGGTTGCTGTCTCCTACCCCCTCGACCACGCGGCCTTCTGTAATAGTCTTGACGTGGCGGGGGGGGGAAATAGGTGCGTCTCACGAACGGCCTGAAGGGCCTACGCTGCGTCGCGGGGGTATGCATTCCCAGCGTGCGAATGATAGTACGACCGTCCTTTAAGGTCTGCAGCTTAGGGTCTGTCTTCTCTGAAAACAGGCCCTGCCCGTCAAAGGGTAGGTCCTGGATAGTGTGCTGGACCTCTGCTGGGAGGGTGGAAGATTGCAGCCAGGAGATGCGCCGCATGGCGACTCCGGAGGCGATGGTTCTGGCAGCGGAGTCGGCGATGTCCAAGGAGGCCCGCAGCGACGTCCTGGCCAGTTTTTTGCCCTCCTCCACGAAGGCTTTATACTCCTGTCTGGACTCTGGAGGTATAAGCTCTTTAAACTTGTCCATCGTGACCCAGGTGTTGAAAGCATAGCGGCTCAGGAGTGCCTGTTGGTTCGCCGCACGAAGCTGTAGGCCCCCTCCTGAGTAGATCTTGCGGCCAAACAAGTCTAGGCGCTTGGCGTCCTTTGATTTCGGCGCCGGGGCCTGTTGGCCGTTCCTCTCCCTCTCGTTGACGGACTGGACTACCAACGAACACGGAGGGGGGTGCGTATACAGATATTGAAAATCCCTCGGGGGGGCCATGTACTTTCTCTCTACCCCCCTGGCAGTGGGGGGTATTGAGGCTGGCGTCTGCCAGATGGATGTGGCGTTGGCAAGGATAGTCCGCACAAAAGGTAAGGCAACCCTAGTGGGGGCATCGGTCGTCAGGATGTCCACCACGGGGTCCTCCAGTTCAGGGACCTCTTCGATTTGGAGGTCCATATTCAGGGCCAACCTGCGGAGCAGGGCTTGGTGGTCCCTTAGATCGATGGGAGGTGGACCGGATGATGATGCTCCAGCCACTGCCTCATCAGGGGAGGAGGAAGAGGACAGGCCTTGGGCGAGCGGGTCCTCGACGGGTACCTCTTCGGGGCCCAGGGGTGGGGGCTCCGCTTCAGGCTGCTCCACCTCTGGCGGAGGCCTGGAGACTGTAGCCTCTGGAGGGCGGGAGACTGTAGCCTCTGGCACTCGACGCTCCAACGTGGTAGAGGTAGGAGCTCTTGCTGGTACCCTCTGGGCTTCATAGTATGCCATGGGGGTCCAAAATGGCCACCGCTCCTGAACCTGCCCGGTCTCTGGCAGGTGACCCTGGTCGCTGATGGTGCGGTCCTCCGCGTAGAGGTCGCTACCAGCTCTGGAAGAGCGGGATCCAGAGCGCGAAGGCCAGGGCGGGGCAGAGTAGCCATGCAGTGACGTCTGCGTGGCCAGGGTCTGCCTCCTCGGTGGGGTCCGGTGCCGGGATGGTATCCGGTGCCGGGAGCCTGATCGGTGCCGGGATGGCGTCCGGTGCCGTGAGCCGGATCGGTACCGGGATGGTGTCCGGTGCCGGGAGCCGGATCGGCGTCGAGAGTCAGATCGGCGCCGGGATGGGGAGCGGCGTCGAGAGCCGGATCGAGGGCGGGACCTGGATCGGTACCTGCGATGATCTCGGTACCGTGACACGGATCGGGACCTGGAGCGTCTCGGCGATCTGCGCGTCGACCGGCCGCGGGACCGGGAGCGGCGCCGAGAGTCAGGATACCTCCGTGCAGATGGAGACCTGGAGCGGTACCGCGAGTAGGAACGGCGCCGGGATCGTGATCGGTGCCGGGACTGCGAGCGGTACCTTGGAGACGCACGTGGCTGCTGCTGGCTGGTCTCCTCCTGCGGCACCGGGTGGAAGATGGCCGGTTTGCCGCGTGATGTGATGATCCGCACCGGCGGTACCGTAGACGGGGTCGGTACCGGAGCGGTCATCTGGATCAGGTCCCGCGCCGCTGCGAAGGTGTCCGGCGTGGACGGCAGCGGGAGCTCAACCACGGAGCGTGCCGGGGAGCTGGCGGTTACCGAGCTCAACGGCCCTCGCGGGACCGGAGTCGTCGGTACCGGAGCCTGCGGAGGCTGACCTGCACTCAACGGCCTCTCGGGTGCCGGAGTTGGCAGGGCCGGCGCCGGTGTTGACGGCGGCGCCGGACTCAACGGCCTAAGGAGGGCCGGAGTAAGTGGCACGGAGACCACTGGCACCGAACTCAGCGGTCCTTCCGGTACCGGAGTTGGCGGTGCGGGCGCCTCGACAGACCTAGGCTGGCCTGGAGCTGGCTGCGTATGCAGCGGCGCCTTAGTCGGTCCACCCGACTTCTTGGCTCTCGGGGACAGAGAGCGGCTCTGTGAAGTCCCGGGTAGAGAGGGACGATGCCTGGGTTCTTTACCGGAGGTTGGACGCTCCGGTGCCGCAGACGTTGAGGCCGCCGGGGCCGGTGCCGTGGTACGGTGCGGCGCCGACATCGGGCTAAGAGACGCCTCTAACAGGAGCTGCTTCAAACGAAAGTCCCGCTCCTTTTTGGTCCGCGGCTTGAAGGACTTACAAATACGGCACTTGTCCGGAAGATGGGACTCCCCGAGGCACTTGAGACAGGAGGCATGCGGATCTCCTGTAGGCATCGGCTTCTGGCATGCCGAGCAAGGCTTGAATCCCGGTGAGCCAGGCATTGGCCCGGTACCGGGTTGGAGAGAAGGGGAGAAGCCCCTAATCTCCAGCTACAATTGTCACTGAGTCTAACAACAACTATTAACAACTAATTAACGGTACTTTAACGGTACTTAAACTATCTAAAAGATAAACGAGTGCTGTAAAGCTAGGGCTGTGGAGGTCAGCAAGCTGCTCTCCACTGTTCCAACGACCGACACGGGCGGTAAGAAGGAACTGAGGGGGCGATGGGCCGGCTGCAGTATATATCGGGGCACCTAGCGGCGCCACTCCAGGGGGCGCCAGCCGGCCCACCGAGTGTTGCTAGGGTAAAAATCTTCCGACGATCGTGCACGCCGCGCGCGCACACCTAACTGGAATACATATGAGCAAGCACTCGAAGAAGAACATTTGTTTACTTCAGGGGGAGCTGAGAGAGAGGGTTGTTTCTGGAGCAGGGTACTGTATTTTGGAAGTAACTGTAAAAATGAGGAGGTAGTTATCACTACAATCCATTTAAAAAAAAAAAAAAAGCTGTAATTAACAATCCTTTCAAACAAAAATGCTATTGTCGCTGAAGGAAGCCAAGAGTGAAAGCAATGCCAGGTAAGGATTTTAAAAATCAATACTCAGCCTTACTGTTTTAAATTCTCTTTAAATTTGTATCATCTTTGGGTGCACTAAGTATCAGCATGAATGTCTGCAGCCATCAGTGTGCAATGTATAATGTAACAGCAATACACCCGGCAATAGTAATATATCCTCAAAATGAAACAGCATTAATCACCCTTGGACAGATGTTTGACACAATGTAATGCCCCAGATATTCAGGTTTTGTTGGACATGTTTGGTCATCAAAATACCACAGAAGAGTCCAGGACATTTTCATTTTGTGATGCAAGGCAGAGTATTTTAGCTGTAACTGAGCTGGGAGGAACTGACGTTTGCCTTTCCTTCACCTTTTTTTTATGGGCCTTGTTATTACTTACCAAATGGTCATTCGGTATGGTTTGCCTATCATCTGCAGTTTGCTTTGTCAAAGCCAAATATTAGGGACAGTTTGCCATTCCAGTTTGGTAAGACTTTTCAGTATAACCTTCAGTAATTAACTTTGGAACCAGTGCATTATTTTACCTTCTAAAAGGTGGGGGTATCCTGCTCATAGTTTAAACATTTGAACAAAGAAATTGGATCTACAGACAACCACTGCTGGTACAAGACACAAATTCAGAATTTCAAGAGCTGATTTTATCTTTTTGGTATTGTTAGTTGCTTGACTCTTAAATAGTGATACAGGGTTCACAGTACAATCCTTACTCCTCTTGGTGAGTATTTCTGCCCAGGGATAGTCCCACTGAAGTCAATGGGCCACACGCTCATCTGGTGTAAACTGGCAATTCTCCTTTTACTTTGGTTGAGAATCTGGATCAATGGGTTTGCTCAATAAGCAGGGCCGGCTCCAGGCACCAGACGACAAAGCACGTGCCTGGGGCAGCGCCATGTAAGGGGCGGCAGTCCGGGGATTCTGGGGCGTCCGGTTTTGGGGTTTTTTTTGCACTTCGGCAGTTTGGAGGTGGCCATTTTGTGTTTGTTTGGGTTTTTTTTGCTTGGGGCGGTCAAAAAGCAGGAGCCGGCCCTGTCCACAAGTAAGTGCTCACCACCAAGAGTAAGGATTGCACAGTAGGCCTGTAATAATTATTAATATTCCTGTAACATGAATATGTGGCTTACTCTGCCCTGAATTTGATTAACTTGAAGATTAAACAAACAGAAAAATGCCAAAGGGACAGAAGAGTAGAAGGACAGTGCAGGTGACTTTCAAACTGCATTTGAAAAATTCCCCACTTATTTGATCCACTGGTATGTTGTTTCTCCTCTCCTGAGCCCTAACAGACATCTTTGTTTGGACTATGTGAAAACAAAATAGATAAGATTGATAAGATGCAGCTCCATACATGTGGGAGAAAGTTCAATACTAATTAAGGCCCATTCAGAAGAGTCCTGAAGTTAATGGGACTTAAACATTTGCTTACGAGCTTTCCCGAGTAGGAATGCTTTCCTGAATCAGGTCCTAAATTTGTAGCTAGGGTGGGTGTTATGCAATTTTTTCGACAAACTCTGCCAAATGCACTGAAGTCCTGCCCTTCAACCATCCTGTTATTCTAGTCCTTGTTTTCTCCTTGGTTTGGCAATATCAATATATATTCTCTAAGGATGAAGGTGATGCCACCAAACTAATTTTCACTTGTGACTTGAACCAGGATTTGTGGCCAGATTCTCTGCTGGCATGATACCACTGAAGTCAATAAACGTATTCCAGCAGACAACTTCGCCTTTTAATTGGACCTACATCTGCTGAGTGAAAAACTTGTGAAAAAGCAAAATGAAATAAAATAAGTGCTGCCTTGGTTTTCTTCCATCTCTCTTAAAAAGTAGCATGAAAACATGTTTTTATTCTATTGCTAATTTAATGGAGGCCTGGCTAGCTGAAATCATGGCCCAGGGCCGGCTCCAGGCACCAGCTTTCCAAGCTGGTGCTTGGGGCGGCATAGAGACTGTGGCAGCAGTCCGAGTCCTGCGGCGGCAATTCGGTGACAGGTCTGCTCTTCCCGCCGCCGAATTGCCGCGGTGGGACTCGGACTGCCGCCCCATTCTCGCCTGCCGCAGCGGCAATGGGGCGGCAGGTCCGCCGCTCTTCCCTTGCTGCCGCGGACTGGGACTGCCTGTGTCGGGGGCGGGGCCCCGCTACGTCTGCCTGCGTCGGGGGCGGGGCCGCGGCAACTGCTTGGGGCGGCAAAATTGTGAGAGCCGCCCCTGCACTAAAAGCCTCGTAGTGTAGCCATAGCCTTAGAGAAAAAGATCAGTATCCTTATCCCAGTTTTATAGACTGTGGAAACTGATATGCAGATAGGCCGGAGGCAACATTTTTAAGAATGGTCACTGATTTTGGGTGCCTAACTTGAGACCCATAGGGCCTGATTTTTCAGAGGTGCTTAGAATCTGCAGGCCAATTGACTTCAACTACATTTTTTTTCAGTGCTCACCACTGTGAAAAACCAGGCCAATAGTACCTCACTTTGAACACCCAAAACCAGTGGCTACCATTGAATATTTGGGGTTAAGTGATTCTGTGGCAGGGGCAGGAATAGCACCCGTCTTCTGAAACCCACTCTGGTGCCCTACCAAATGGATCACCTGCTGTGTTTTAGCTAAAGCACAGAATTATCTAGGAAAATATAAAGTAAAAATTGATCTTTTAATACTTTTGTGAAAAGTGTCAAGTATTTCCATGTGCATGGTGATTTTTATGGTCAGAGGAGAGAAGAGAGTGTGGTGGCTAGAGCAGGAAGCCACATCTACTGGCTTTTGTTCCCAGCTCCACCATTGATTTGCTGTGTGACGTTGGGCAAATAACTTAACTTTGCCCCACTTCATTGAACACATTAGTTCTCACCTGCTTCTGAAGGATGTTGCGCTAATGAATGAATGTTTAGAGAGTGTACTGAGATCTTTGGGAGAAAGGTGCTATGATAGTTATCATATTAATTT
This sequence comes from Chelydra serpentina, assembly GCA_037349315.1. NCBI lineage: Eukaryota > Metazoa > Chordata > Testudines > Chelydridae > Chelydra > Chelydra serpentina. The sequence continues at coordinate 113,925,444 of JBAIAC010000004.1, forward strand.
TTAGACACAAGGTTCAAAAGACAAAGGTGTGAAACCGGTGAAAGGAAAAAGATTATATGTAGGGACAGAGGTTTAATCCTGCTACACATGACTTATTTGCAAATGTTATTTAAGTGACCCTGCATCATTCACAATCCATTTGAAAATGAGCCAAAGAAGAATGTTGTTGTTTTTTTCTGATTTGCCCAGTTTGTTGAAGTGAGTCCGCCACTAACGGACATAACAAAAAGTGTCCATTAAAAAAATACCAACATTCAGTAGAACAGCAACTCCATTCATAAGCTTACGTGTTGTTATGGAATATAAGGTAGGTTTGTCACCTCGTTCATGTTGTTCTTGTTTGGAATCCTGCAAAAAGCTCTGTCCAGCTGTAGTTCAGCAGAGCCATAGATAAAGGCTCTGAAGCCTTCTATCTGTGGGAGGGAGGGGGGAAGAAAACCCTTTATATGTAATAGAGAACATGGATGAAAATGGCTTAGTGAACAAAGCAGCACTACCCTGTCATGTCTGGGAACCCCGGTTAAAAAAAATCCAATTAGTTCTAACTGTAGTAACTACAGTGGTCCTAAATCAGCCCCTAGAGGACAATTGCATCAGATAAGCACATCACACAATTACTCCAAACATTCTCTCTGAGGCTTGCCACAGATGGCAGTCTCCTTCCAAGAGAGATAGGTGCCCATTAGCAGAGAGTCAGAACTCAACTAAGTGCCTCTCTCGCTCCCAGAGAAGGGGTGCTGGCAAGAAATGGAGTCGCATGCTAATGGTGATGTACTGAACTTCCCCTTCTGTGCAAAAGAGACCACTGTTTCCCCGGCTCTACAATCTAATGTCTAAAAACTACTGGCAGATATTCTTTCACTGTAAAGACACTTGGGTAGAGCCCTCAGCATTAAGCCCTATTTATTCAAGTGCTATAGTTCACTAAGTGCAAACCACACCATATCAGGCTAGCAGGATTCTCTTGCTGCTTCACCTTGTGAGATGTTGAAACCCAGTAGGGATCTGCAGGTTAATTAAGACCAATTTACTAGGGCTGGAGTGTTTCGTTAGACTCCATCCTGGAATTAAGGAAGGCAGAAGTAGCCCTCTGGGGAGAGGAAGGCAGTATCTGTGGAAAAGGAATCTTAGGTACCGTGAAATCTAGGGAGGAGGCTGAGGGTTTATGCAACTTTGTTGAACTATGCTGTTCATTAACAAAACCAAACCTCAGAAGGGTGGGGGGGGGGGGTGTCTTTTTGACTCTGTACAACAAGCGTGTGATTTGTTGAAGATCAGTGGTGACTCTGGTAACTGACATACAAAACCAATGAAAAAAACCCTACACTATCCTGCTGTACATCTATGTAAGTGGCTGCGTGGTAATGTGCATTTACGACTTGATCCACAAAGAGGACTTAGACTCAGTGTTGCAATACTTAATATTGAGGCACTCTGCTGCCTGGTGGATATCCACAGCCCCGAGTTAGGCATGCAGGCTCCCTACAGGATGCACAGGAAGAGTTAGGCACCTAAGAATGAGATCCACAGATGCCAGCATGCTGAGCAGGGAGATGCCTAAGGAAGCCAATAGAAACAACCCAAGTAAAGCATGTGACCTAAGCTCCATCCCTCTCCTGGAGTTATGTGCCTAAGCCAGGTCAGCCCTTTCTCATACAATATAGCAGTGGGGGTACCCTCCCTTCTACTGTACAGCCTGGTGGTGAAAGTACTCACCACCAAGGAGGTGGCAGACCTGAGTTCAACGCCTCACTATACCTGATTCAGAGCTGGGAGTTGAACACTAGTCTCCTAGTTCCTATGAGAGTGCCCTAACCACTGGTCCGTAGGGGGAGCACTAGCAACACACCCTCCTCTTTCTCCATTTTGTACTGAGCCTGATCTGGCTGGCAGTCTCTGAGCACACCTACCAGACAGGCCCCGCAGGTCAGATAGGTGTGGAAAGCCCAGTCTGAGGCTCCCCTAGGGCTTAGGTGAGTTAGGTGCCGAGCTGCTTGGTAGTGCCAGGACTTAGGTGTCTGTGCGCACACCAACTGACAGAAAATAGAGGCCTAGAGAGCTTTACCAGCATAAACATAGATGCCTTGGGAATTTAGGCACCTACAGGGCTAGGCGGTGGTTTTAAGGATCTGAATTTTGGATTTAGGCACCTAACGTGGCAGTTAGGCACCTAAATCCCTTTGTGGACCTAGCCTTCAGTTGTTGTCTAGGTTTGTCATTTTAGGCCCTGAATGGGATTGGGCAAGTCACAATATTTTTAGAAAAATATACTATTAGTTGTAGAAGTTTGATTTAGACCTGCTATCCTTTAGGAAATCTCAAGTCACACACAAATCAGAGTTGCTTGTAAGTAAGTGCCTATAACAATGAAAACCCCAGCGCTGTTGTTCTTGCTAGAATTAAAAACCACTTGCTTTTTTTCTTTTAGCATTCCCGATAGAAGTGATGGGCAGCAAAAGGAGTGTGGTCCAATTTCTCAAGAGACAACATATAGGTACTTACAATATTTCATGTCAAATGCACAGTAACAACAAGCTGATTACCATTTTAGAATATTTCCTGGGGACCCACAGAGCTCTCATCTCAGTTTGCTATCTGTAGTGGATTCAGTACAGAGTCACCTACTGGGCATTTGGTATAGTTGTAACACGAGGTTAAGAAAATCACAATGAGGCTAGAGATTGGGTATTTGGGGAAATAATCTCATGGCAGTTTCAGAGCTCTGATTATGTGAATCCACCTCCATCCATGATGTTTTATTGTGCTGAAAGCTCCTTTGTTAACTACAAATTAGACTATGTGATTCTTAAAGAATCCTACAGGACAGAAATTATGGGCCAGATGCTGGTGTTCAGCTAATAGCATGTAGCATAGGGTCAAGCAAATTTAGCATAATACTCACTGTGCACTATTCCTCTCCTGGAGCCACTGAGCCTAGTCCATGCTGGTTGCTTCTGTGAGCCAAAATCAATCATGTATCAGAAATCAGACATGACTCAGAGGAATAGAAATCCCATATTCTCTATACACGGAACTAGGTGACAGAACAGTGTACAAGGAAACAGGAAAGTGACTTATTCTCCAGGTTCAGGTAAAGAGGCAGCTGTCTCAAGTACCATTGCCCTCCAGGTACTGCTGTAGACAAAAACCCAATGTACAAGTCAAGAAAAGCCAGCCACTGATATATTTCCTACAGGGATAAACATCAGAGACTGGAAAATAGTCATCCTATATTAATAGGCTTTTGAGCTATGCACATGAAATGAAATTGGTCAATAAGTGACACTATTAATGCATCCTGGTCATGTCTGGGAATGGTTTCAGCTGGGCCTGGAATCAGCTATTTTTTTGCTTGCTTTCTCAAAAGAGAATCATCGGTATTGCCAACCCCAAGTATTCACAAACCATGATCCAAGCCCCCCAAAAACCATAAGGTGAAAAATATTGCAGTTCTTATTTGCTTTGTGGGTTCTGAGCCTGTGCAGAGTCACGTTATCAAGGTTTTCTCCACCACAACCAGAAAGGCTACAAACTTTTTTATAAAATGATGTGGAGATTCTAACAAAGCCCTAGTTGCCAGAGTCATTGGCTTAGTAAATGTCACCAAATGTCACAGGACAACTAAAATCATGAGAGTTAGCAATGTTAATATATGTAGCTGTCTTTTGGATTAATTTCAGCCTGCGGAGGGACATCAGTTCCCTGTCTGTTTCTCTCCAACCCAGAATCAGAAAGATCAGAGCTGCAGAATATGAATCTAGTTTGGAGTCTATGAAAATACAAACAAATGGTGAGACTGCTGTACTTGGGCACATCAATCATTTCTATGGCAACAGACTATGATATAACAATACCATATAGAACCAAGCAGGAGAAGCTGGATTGTGTGAGGGAGCCCATTTATACAGTACATGTATTTTCATTGGCTGCTTGTGGTAGTAAAAGCAAAAGGAATAAAGACAATTATAGGCAAAAATACATGGATTTTTGTTTAAATGATCACAGGTTTTAGTTTACCCTAGTAGAAAAATCTTTTAATACAACAGTGAACAAACTATTGTTTGCTATATTCTTCTCTGGGTATTTGTAGGTTCACATTTCTACTACACAAAAGACTGTATATCTATCTATCTATACGCACATAATCAAAGTTTATTCCTCGCAGATAGTACAGATGGTAATAAGCACATGGGAGTACAATATCAGTGTGTTTCACCCTATCACAATCATTCTCTCATTGCCATGATATCAATCATTAATACCAAATTGTGGTAGTAACAGTTTCAAAACTAAATATTATGCTGTAATTAATATTATAAACCTATAACTGAGCCCTTAACAGTTCCGATCCTGTACCCTCTACCCATACAGCAATCCTAATGCCTTCGAAGGCAGGCAAGATCAGGCCCAGAAAGGATTCATTTATTTTGGATGTTTTGTTTGGGGTTTTTTTTGGGTGTGGTAGGGAGGAGGAACTTTTCCAGAAGCAATTTAAAAATAAAGGATGCTATTGGAAAGGGAAGTCTATACTACAACTTTCCTTAAGTGGTATTTTTCTGTGGTGTTCCAAAGAAATTGAGCCCTCTATACTTAACCTTCTATCAAGAGACCATACTGAAATACTGTTACAAATATTTTATACATTTTGCCTTTTGTTTGGTTTTGTTGTTTGTTTTGTTTTTTCACTTTTAAAATGAAGCTAGTGTTGATAAGCAGTAGATGACAGCCATGTAGACTGAAGTCCCCTCTCCACTGAGCAGCGCGGGCAGTGGTAATGCAAGCTTTCTCACATTGCTCTGTAAAGATTCTGCAAACCTGACCCAGAGGAAGAGTAATTTGTTCTTATGCCCACTTAATCCTGAACATCTGTCTGTCTACATAGGTGCCAAATAATACTGACCATGATGAAACTGGATGAAACCAACTCACATATCAGAAGTCACCATTCAGTTGTCAGATATACACGTTTAACTTTTATTGGAAAAAAATGTACAGCTAGCAGTGGCAGCAGGTTTGTATAATTTTTGGTGGTGCCCAGAATGGGTTCAAGTTTGTCCGGTCACCTGCCTTGTAAGCGGATGTATATTTTTTAAAATAATGTAAAAATGGACTGGAAATAGTAAGAGTTGAACAGTTTCCCTATATTGCACAATATCACTATCGGAAGCAAAATGTATTTGACTAAGTGTGGCAAATTGCCGGCACTACTATGATGGGTCCCGCGCTTTCTCTTCTTGTGGGGGGGTTTCAGGGCGCCGTTTCTTGCCCCTGAACTGGGGTATCAGCTGTCCCCCTAGTATCCCAGAGAAGGGGAGTGGAGAGGGAGGGACCCAGGCCCGCCCTCTACTCCGGGTCCCAGCCCAGGGGCCCTAGGATAGTGGGTAAACCACTTGTACTAGTGATTCTTTCCCCTGGGCTACTTCTCTCTCCTGCCCTTCAGCTTGTGGGGCTTCCTGCCTTCCCTCTGCACAAGCCAGGTGTCCCTTTACCTAGGATCTTGGTCTTCTTAGCCCGCCGCAGCACTTCTCCAAACTCTCCTCTGCTTTCCTCCAAACTGCTCTCTGTTCCACCACCAAATCGCTCTGCTTCAACTCCTTCAAACTGCTCTCTGCTCCACCACCAAACCACTCTGCTCCAACTCCTCCAAACTGCTCTCTTCTCCACCACAAAATCACTCTGCTTCAACTCCTCCAAACTGCTCTCTGCTCCAACTCCAAACCACTCTGGTCCAGCTCCTTCCTCCTCCTCCTCTGTCTGCCTGAAGCATGGGGTTTTATTAGGTTCCTGAGAGGGCCTTAATTGACTGCCGGTGCTCCAATTAACCTGTAGCCACCCTCCCTAGTCTCCAGGGAAGCACGCCTTAATTAGCCTAGGGCTTATATATTTCCCCTCTCACACTCTACTACTGCTCCCTGGCCCTCCTGTATCACATATCCCCCTCCCCTGCTCAACACCACGGGGTTGGGCTACTTGGGACGAGAGACAGTGTTGTTGTGACAGGCTGTCCGCATTGCTGTGTTGGTTTCCGGCTCTATGCTGTATCCGGAAGTGGAAAGGTTGTAGGGATAGAAACCATCTAGTCACTCATACATTTCTTTCCTTGTTTGTGTGCATCCATTGGAGTGAGGCGTGGTCTGTCACAAGGGTAAACTTCTGTCCAAGTAGGTAGTACCGTAGAATCTCCATGGCCCATTTAACCACTAGGCATTCCTTTTCTACTAAGGCGTACCGTTGCTCCCTGGGCAGGAGCTTTCAGCTAAGGTAAAAGATCGGGTGCTCCTCATCCCCCACCATCTGTGAAAGGATGGCCCCAAGTCCTACCTCTGAGGCATCTGTTTGTAGGATGAATTCCTTTTTGAAATCTAGGGCTATGAGCACCGGATGGCTGCAAAGGGCTGTCCTTAGGTCTGTGAAAGCTTCCTCTGCCGCCTCGGTCCATTTAACTGTCTCTGGGCCCCGAGCTCTTATCAGGTCTGTCAGAGGCGCTGCCCTTGTGGCAAAGTGAGGGATGAATCGACGATAGTACCCCACTATCCCTAAGAAGGCTCTGACTTGCTTCTTGCGGATCGGGCGAGGCCATTCTTGTATTGCCTTCACTTTGTTCCATTGGGGCTTCACCAGGCCCCTTCCGACTACATACCCGAGGTATCTGGCCTCGGCTAACCCTATTGCACATTTGGATGGGTTAGCAGTGAGGCCAGCCTGCCTAAGAGCATCCAGTACTGCTTCCACTTTCCCCAGGTGCGTTTCCCAGTCAGGGCTATGGATTACCACATCATCTAAATAGGCGGCAGCATACTTGGCATGGGGTCAAAGTAATCTGTCCATTAATCATTGGAAAGTTGCGGGGGCCCCATGGAGCCCAAAAGTGAGGATGGTATATTGGAAAAGGCCATCGGGTGTAGAGAAAGCTGTTTTTTTCTTTGGCGTCCTCAGCCAGTGGGATCTGACAGTAGCCTTTTGTCAAGTCCAAGGTGGTCAAGTATCGAGCCTTGCCTAACTGATCCACCAGCTCATCAATACGTGGTATTGGGTAGGCATCGAATTGGGATACCTCGTTTAACTTCCGGAAGTCATTACAAAATCTCAGGCTGCCATCAGGCTTCGGGACCAATACAATAGGGCTGGACCACTGGCTGTGTGATTCCTCAATCACCCTAAGTTCCAGCATCTTCCTTACTTCTGCCCTAATTTCTTCTCTTTTTGCCTCTGGTTGCCTCTGGTTGCCTTTTCGCCCCGACAGCTAGATATGAATATTCTGAATCTTGACACAAAATGGTCCACTGCAAGAGGACTGAAATAGTCACACACTGAAATCTGAAGTTTTGCTTTACATTTATATACACAAATACTATTAGACTAGATCTTCAGGGCTGGTATTATGTCATGTACATTTCTACTGTAAAGCACTATGTACGTTTACAGTGCTATATAATCATCCAGTGCTAGGCAATGCAATGTAATATCTGTATATGTTTTCCAGGAAGCCTCTCTCATTTCAGTCTCCATACTTCTGGCCAGGAGGACTCAGGTAATGAAAATGAACATGCATCAGTCCACACTGCTTTGGATTGTTATCGAGCAGAACCCATCATCAGCATGGACCCATGTCCCCTGGAATGGTGGTTGAAGCATGAAGGAACATATGAATCTTTAGCGCATCTGGCATGTAAATATTTTGCAACACCGGCTATAACAGTGCCATGAGAATGCCTGTTCTCACTTTCAGGTGACATTGTAAACAAGAAGTGGGCAGCATTAACTCTTGTAAATGTAAACAAATTTGTTTGTCTGAGCAATTTGCTGAACAAGAAGTAGGACTGAATGGACTTGTAGGCTCTAAAGTTTTACATTGTTTTATTTTTGAGTGCAGTTTTCTTGTACATAATTCTACATTTGTAAATTCAACTTTCACGATAAAGAGATTTCACTATAGTATTTGTATTAGATGAATTGAAAAATACAATTTCTTTTATTTTTTTACAGTGCAAATACTTGTAATAAAAAATAAATATAAAGTGAGCACTGTATACTTTGTATTTGTTTTGTAATTGAAATCAATATATTTGAAAATGTAGAAAACATCCAAAAATATTTAAATAAATGACATTCTATTATAGTTTAACAGTGCGATTAATCGCGATTCATTTTTTTAATCGCGCGATTAATCATGATTATTTTATTAATCTCTTAACAGCCCTATTAGTTACTCACCCAAAGTTATTCATTGCACCTATCTCTGGCTCCAGTTTAGTTACAGGGTTATATATATATAAATGAAATAAAACCATTTCCACTAAAGTATTAACACAGGCAGGCCCGTAAATCACACGAGCCTCTTACAATATCTTCCAGTCTCAGCTGTCCCCTCCAATTAACCTCCCAGTCCCCAGGAACAAGCTGGGAGAACAGATGAATCTTGCAATGTGGCTCTGGTGAATCCAGGAAGGAAGCAAATTGTAGAACCAAGGATCCTCTACTGATAGCACCTTTCCACCAGCTCCTTTCATTTATACCAAGGGTTGGCTGAGCTTGAGAGCCTCAGATGATCTCAGCTGTTGTGATAATGCGAAAGGGAGAAAGATGATCTCAGATATTACTAACATGGGAGATGATATGTAAATGTGATAATGTGTTGCTTGTATACTAATAACTATGCTAATCCCCATATTAAAAAATCTGAGCATGCCTACTGTGAACTAGCTCTTTGCTGCCTTGCACCTTGCATACCTGTACAAAGTGGGGGTAAAACTCATTCACACAAGTGGTAATATTTTACACCCACTTTGTACAGGTATAAACGACTACACAAGGTGCAAGGCCGGGGAGAGTCAGGCGCCTTGTTCAGAATAGGCATGTTCAGAAGTTTTAACTCAGGGATTAGCACAACTACTCCCTTCCAAGCATTACAACATCACTTTTACGTAGCTACTCCCATATTGGTAACAACGTCATAGGAAATGGTGAATCATGTTTCCGGGAACCTGAACAGACTGTCTGAACAAGGTGCTTGTGCAATCAATAGAAGTACGGTATCTGCTACCTATTCAGTAAAGAAACTTTTCTAATTTATCTAGAGATCAAAACTAACTTTAACTGGCCCACTCTTGCTTGTGTGGCAAATTGCCGGCACTACTATGATGGGTCCCGCACTTTCTCTTCTTGTGGGGGGGGTTTCAGGGTGCCATTTCGTGCCCCTGAACTGGGGTAACAGCTATCCTACTAGTATCCCAGGGAAGGGGAGTGGAGAGGGAGGGATCCAGGCCCGCCCTCTACTCCGGGTCCCAGCCCAGGGGCCCTATGATAGCAGGTGAACCACTTGTACCAGTGATTTTTTCCCTGGGCTACTTCCCTCTCCTGACCTTCAGCTTGTGGGGCTTCCTGCCTTCCCTCTGCACAAGCCAGATGTCCCTTTACCTAGGATCTTGGTCTTCTTAGCCCGCTGCAGCACTTCTCAAAACTCTCCTCCGCTTTCCTCCAAACTGCTCTTTGTTCCACCACCAAACCACTCTGCTCCAGCTCCTCCTCCTCTCTCTGCTCCAGCTCCTCCTCTGGCTGATTGAAGCAGGGGGATTTTATCAGGTGACTGGCTTCAGGTGCTTTAATTGGTTTCAGGTGCTTTTAATTAATCTACAGGGAATAAGGCTTCTCCTCATCCTAGATCACTCTCCTGCTGCCTTCTGGCCATGCTGTATCACACTTGGTACTGGTATTTTCAACCCAGGCATTATGGGTTTTAACGTTCTAGAAAACTTGTTTTAGACAGAAAGCTAACTTTAGTAGAAACAATGGTGTTTTATCAATTAAGAAACAAAAAAATTATAATTAATCTATGGCAATCTTTGCAGACAGTTTTCCAAACAAAAAAATTGTCCATATATGAGATGCTGGGGAAAGGCCCTTGGATAGACAAATTATCCCAAAAGAATGGGATTTGATCTGGAAAAGAGGACCAGCAACCTCAGACTGTAGCACAATAAATTTCTTGAAGATACTGTTTCAATGGTATCTCATACCAGTCAATTTAAAAAATAGAGTGATTGAATGGGCAAAATGTTGGAGAAATCATGGTGAAAGAGGAGACTTTATGCATACATGGTGGACATGTCCTGTCATGTCTTAGGATGCAATCTGTAACCAAATACCACAAATCATTAGATATTTATTACCAGATGATCCTTTGGGAATCTTCCTGGACTTTCCTAGTAGAAATGGTCACACAAAAGGCAATGAAGAATTAATCTCGCTTCTGCTAGGAGCTGCTTGGCTATTGGTAGCCTCTCACTGGAAAAAAGAAAAATAGCCCAACCATAGAGGAATAATTAAAAAATACGGGCAGTTGTGGTTATGGACAAATTACCACATTAATTACATATCCAGAAAAATAGACAGAGGACAGATAAATACTTAGATAAATACCCTACAAATCTGCGGATATCCACTTTATAGCCATGGACCATGTTTGCGGATTGTGGCTTGGATGCGGATACAACCACAGGGTTGTATAGATGCTTAGATATTTGGTTACCTTTATTCACTAGTCAAAGTACATTCACCTGCAAAAAACCCAGTGTACCTCTCCATTTTTTTTTAATATTAACATTTGATAGATATGGCTGGTGTGTTAAATATGTGTATATAGAGATTTCACTCAATTTAATACAATCACTAGAAATAACAAAGGTGTTGTAATGATGCTCTCGCTGTAATATGATAACACTGTTAAACAGAAGGATCTGATTACTATATTCTTCTTTAAACAAAAGCTAATTGTTGTAATGATTGTTTTGTTTCTGATAGTTACAGGGCATGGATTTGTAAACTTATTAAAACTTCCTAAATAAATACATAGAAAAAAAGTAGCAGTAGAAGTAGTTCTGTGCCTTTTCTCTAGCCAAGTGACTCTGGTGTGGTTTGCTGAACGTTACATGAAGTGTCTCTAAAAGTTTCATCACTAGGACTTTCACTATTCCCACTAGTGGCTTGCAACTGAAAACAGACTCTATTATGTATGCACAATACAACTGAAGATACAAGTCTGCTTTGAGACACAGCAAAAACAACTTAGTGATTAATATGAATGTTGTGTTCCTGGTGACAAGCTAAGTATTTTCTCCACTCCAAATTAGTTATAGGCCAAATCCTGCCCTCTAGCAAGGCTCCCACTAGACGCAAAGAGCATTTTGCCAGACCAGGAACTGGGTAAAGACTGCAGGATCTGGACATACAAAGACTACAGCTTTACTGAAACACACCCATAGAGTTACAGTGTATTCTGCATGTGAAAGGGTTTACACTGCATTACTAAGTACCTTGAGGTGAATAAAAATTCCCTCAAATTGTAATGTTTACAAAGGCACCATATGTTGAAAGAATAAAAAAATCAGAGAGGAAGGTGGACATGTGTAAAGATTTAATTGCTGGGAACTAGTTATTTCAGATGTTGCTTGTGGCACTTTATGGCTATTTACTAGATTACTATAAGAGGGCCAAGTTCTCTACTTCATTACTCTGCTGAAGTCAGTAGAGTTAGAAAATTTGTCCCAAAGTTATTAGTTTGCATGTGTGACCCAGTGTGTCTGGGGCCATCCTCCCTGGAAATGCCAAGGTCAGAGCTGGCTGCAAAAGGGAGAGCAGATACTCCCAAGACTGATGGGTAACACTGAAGTTAATCTTCCCAACCAGTCACAAACTTCTGATCCATCAAGAAGCAAAAAAAACCCAACAAAAAACAAACAAACAAACAAACAAAAAAGAAATCACATAGCTCCTTCTTGCATTCCAGTTCTCTGGCTCCCAGACAGGACCTAGGTCGAGTACAGTGAGAAGTTATTTAAAAAACTCTGATCACATATACAAAATGTTCTTCTGACCCCAAAGGGCAAGCCACGTTACCAGGTCAATATAGGTTTAGATCTTACCCAAAATACCACGCCGCCAGCCAATCATTTAGTGCCTAAAACTAAAGGTTTATGATAAAGAAAAAAGAATGAACAAGAAGAGAGGTGTTAAATGGTAAAGCAGTCACATACATACAAAGACTTCAAAGTCCATATATCAGGTTCTTAGCAGTACTGGTGAGTTTGCTGGCTTGAAAGTCCCTCTGGAACACAGCCACTGCTTGGATGGGTCATTGAGTCCTTTATTCAGAGCTTCATTTTTAGAAGTTACTCCAGAGCTAAGAAGCAGGATTGAAGACAAGAAGCAAGACTGAAGACAAAATGGAGATGATGCAGCTGCCCTTTATAGTCCTTGCCATGTGTCTGGTACTTCCTTTGTTTCAAACACAAACTCATAGCACATGGCATTGGAAAGCCTTAGAGTTCTCTCCATAGGTATGCCCCTGCCTGCCTTGCTGAGTCATAAGATGTAGTACCGGCTCTTTCAATGGGTTCATTGTACAGTTGATGTTCCTTGATGGGCCATCAAGCAGGCCTACTGCTGATGACAACCTGTCTGGGGATATCAACTAGAAACACAGCACAAGTTTGGAAATACAGATCTACCATACATATCGATAACTCACAATACGAAGGTGATACAAACATATGAACAAGATCATCGTACTTGGCAAATTATAACATTTTCGCAGATACCTCACATGGCATATCTGGCACAATTCATTGAAATTTTATAATATTGGTATCAACAATATCATAAAGTGTCTCCCATGTTCCATGTAGCGTCACAGCATGTTTATTCTCAAGTGAATGAAAAGAAAAAAGACTCAACATCTCCTCTCCTCCCACCAAAAATCAAACCATAACAAATAAAAAGCAATTGCGATCTGCAACTCTGAGGTGTGACACATTTCCTCTAGAATTACAAAACAGTCCTATATTTTCATTACAAGATACATTGATATGTGAAGCCAACACACCTAATGACAGAGGAACGGCTGCCAGCAAGCAGGTGTGAGCTAGCTTTCCTAAGACCAGGCCCTTATCCAACTGGGTGGAGACAAAGAAAAGGAAAGATCTTTTCACTCAGCTATATCATTGTAGGGTGAGTCAAGGGAGTCACACTTTTACTTTGGTGCATTGAAACTCATATGGTGGATAGGTACAGTCATGCTCCCACTAACTTCAGCTCCAATCTTTCAGACGGCTAGCTGTCCCCTTCCCCTTCATCTCCCCAGTGCAGGAAAGAAATGTATGCCTGTCTCTTACATAGCTATTCCCTCTCCCTGCATCCTCTTCCTTTCTCACACACCAACACAGCAGGGTGTTGCAGTTTAGCACTATCATCCCATTTTTTTCTTTTGGACACTTGGCCGCCAGTGCCATTGGCACCAGTGGAACAAATTCAGCCCTCAAACATGCATACACAGCTTCCGCTGACTTCAGAGGAATTTGCAAATGAATAACTACGAAGAGTTTTGCTAAAAGGAATATAAGAACCACATCTTAATAGAGTAAACGTAATGAAAATGCAACACTGGCTCTGAGAACGGTATTAGCGAATACTTTTACAAAAATGAATTCTACCTCATAAATAGAGCTGATTGAACAGTAAACAAAAATCTAATTCATTAACATTTTTGTGATGAAAGTGTTGGATTCAGCTCATTATTATTTGCGTGGGACTATATTATTGATTATTTGTGAATATTCACATAACTGCTACATATTTCTGTAAATGTTCACAAATCCTGAATTATGAATTCAGCGTGTATTATGTGCCTGAAAAGGCATACACGAAGCAAATTTATCATTCCTTATCTTCCTGGTATAAGTTGTAGTCCTCCGATGAGGGAGCAGAAGCCATGCCATACATAGGTGATCAAACACTCAGTGTGAATAGCTAGTAGTCAAATCAAACATTTCACACACAATCCATAATCTGAGTATTTGAAACAAGTATACTGAAAGAAAATTAGGATTGTTTGTGAGCATTTCACTAACTCAAAAAGGGGCTAAATTAATAATGAATATTTTCAATTATTACTTTTGCCAGGTCTACCCAGAAACCCAGAAAATAAAACACATAATACTTAACATGTTTAGAAAATCACTGTTGCTGCTAGATGCAACACAAAGGAAAAAAGTCATTTGTTGTATTGTCCAGAGGTTGAAGTTAGCAAATTCTCATTATCCTACCAAATCTTAGGGCTTGGCTACATTTGCGAGTTAGAGCGCATTAAAGCAGCCCTGTGCGCTCTGACTCATGACGCATCCACACTGGTAAGGCACATAGAGCACCTGGACTCTGCGGCTAGAGCACTCCTGATACTCCACCTCGGTGAGTGGAATAACGTTTGATGCGCCCCCGCTGGCGCGCCGCAGCACCAGTGTGGACGCCCTGGTCTGTTAATGCACTCTGACTGGCCTCCAGAAGTGTCCCACAATGCCTGTTCTAGCCATTCTGGTCATCACTTTGAACTCTACTGCCCTGCCCTCAGGTGACCAACCATCAGACCCGCCCTTTAAATTCTCTGGGAATTTTGAAAATCTCCTTCCTGTTTGCTCAGCCAGGCGTGGAGTGCTCTCAGCGAATCTTTCCAGGTGACCATGCCTCCACGTGCCAGGCGATCCCCAGTATGGAGCAATGGCGAGGTGCTAGACCTCATCAGTGCTTGCGGGGAGGAAGCTGTCCAGTCCCAGCTGCGCTCCAGCCTTCGGGCAGATATCAAGAGACATGATGGAAAGGGGCCATGACTGGGACATACTGCAGTACAGGTCTAAAGTGAATGAGCTGCGGAATGTCTACCGCAAAGCCTGCGAGGCAAACAGCCGCTGCGGTGGTGCCCCCACAACCTGCCGTTTCTACAAAGAGCTGAACGCGATACGTGGGGGGTGACCCCACCTCCACTCCGAGGAACCATCATGGACACTTCAGAGCCCAGTTCAACAAGGCAGGAGGAGGAGGAGGAGGAGGAGGAAAGCGGGAGGAAGGATGCTGAGGAGGAGGAAGACACCCTGGAATCCCTATATGCATGCAGCCAGGAGCTGTTCTCAAGCCAGGAGGAAGGTCTCGCCAGCATATCACATTTGGCAGTCGAGTTACTCCTTAAGATCCAAACTGACAGTGAGGACTCCGACGATGATATCGACTTGAGTAACGCATACGACACGAAATTGCTTGTGGCATTCATGGACATGCTCACCACTGTGGAACGCCACTTGTGGGCTCGGGAAACAAGCACTGAGTGGTGGGATCACATCATCATGCAGAAGTTCAGGTTCCATTCCCAGAGACCGAAAGGGAAGACAGAGCGCACAGTACAAAAAACGTTGAAAGATGGCGCCAAATGTGGACAGAAGCACAGGGATTGCTGGGATGTGAACTGATGCATCACAGGGTGTTGGGACAGAACCCAGAATGCCCCACACCCTTTGCCCCCTTCCCACAAGCCACAGCGCCAGAATGGGAAGAGGTGCTCCGTGGGACAGCTGCCCATAATGCACTGCTCCCAATGCCGCTGCAAGTGCCGCAAATGTGGCCACACCAGGGCGCTTGCAGCTGTCAGTGTGGGGAGACTGCAGCGCTTTCCCTACTGCGCTCTACAAAGGCTGGTTTAACTCAAAGCGCTCTACATCTAGCCATATAATTTAGAGAGGGGAAGCACCTTTTATATTAACCCATCTCCTTTGTTCCTACAGAATATTTAGTGGATTAGTCTTTAAAAGTACAAGCAATGGGGCTTTCACGTCTCTGGGAGACTATTCCATGGCCTAACAGATCTCCCTGTCAGGAAACTTCAGTAGGGGAGCAATATGTTTCACTTTTATCCCTAAACTAAAATCTGAGAAATTGGCCATGAGAAACAGTTCAAAACTTTCTTAGCTGGCTGTGGTATGTTTCAAGACTGGCTGAGCCATGATACACAAAGATTTCCAATAATCTCTTAATGCCGAGCCTTTAGTGTGATACAATGCATGTGTGAAACATGAAGCTTCTAGTACCCACTGTCAGAAAGTTCTAAAGTATCACAGTCCAATCCACACTGATACAACATAAGGACCCACTTAGCTTACTCAGGTGGGTCAGTGACTGTCTGTAGCTCTTAAGAATGGAGATGGGTCCAAATCAACACCCTGAATCCAAGCATCCAAGAACTTTTGGGGACATTTGGATCAAGTTTCAGCAGTGAACTTTTTGACTGATCCTAAGGGCCCCATCCAACTTCACTGATTTCAGTGGGAGTCTTTCCCTTTACTTTAAGGGTAGTGTATCAGGGATGTGGAATGGACTGGACCCAAACTCCAGATCTGAACACCTGCAAGATTATGGAATACTTAGCTTCTGAGGACGGGAGGAATAGCTCAGTGGTTTGAGCATTGGCCTGCTAAACCCATCGTTGTGAGCTCAATCCTTGAGGGGACCATTTAGGGATTTGGGGCAAAAATTGAGGATTGCTCCTGCTTTCAGCAGGGGTTTGGACTAGATGACCTCCTAAGGTCCCTTCCAACCCTGATATTCTATGATCTGAACTTTGCAGCTTAGAGTATCTCTAATCGAGAATCTTCTCCTACCTAGAGTATATTTAAGAGTCATTCTCTGTAATGAGATTAGTGCATCTGAAGCCAAAACTGACCTTCCACTAGCACCTAGGAATACAAGGTGCATTCTGATTGTATAAATATTGTATGCAGTGATGTGATTAATGATAATGATGCATGAGGAAACATTTGCCATGGGCTTTAGCCAAAAAGGGCTGATGTGAAATGGATCTTAAAAATGGAAATGAGCTAAAAGAAAACAAATCTTATCAAAAAGAGAGACAAGTTCTGCCTGGAGATTTTGGTCCAGATCCTGCACTGCAACTGGAGACTGCTGAAGGCAGTTCAGTGTGTGTGTGTGTGTGTGTGTTAGAGGGGGGATCAGTACAAAAATGGCTTTATACTTGACTAATTCTGGGGCTCTTCACGCACCAGGCAGGTCCCCAGAAGCCCACAAACATAAGGAATGTTCTAGAGAAAGAGAATTCAAGCCATGCCTCCATTTCTCCAGCCACGTACACTGCACTGATGGCCAGGGATGAGGTTGCAGGAACTGCTATAGCAGCTCCACCTGGCAGAAGGCTCCCCTGACAAAAGGAGACTGCTCTAGTGGCCAGGTTACATAGTTTAAAGCAGTGTTTTCCAAAGTGCGGGTTGCGACCCAGTAGTGGGTCGCAGCATGTCAGGCACTGGCTCACTCTGGTCAGCACCGCTGACCAGGACGTTAAAAGTCCCATCAGCGGTGCTGTCCGGCTACCTGTTCCGACACCGTACTATGTCGCAGAAGCAGCCAGCTGTGGGTCCGGCTTCTAAGCAGGGGGACCACAGGGCTCCACGCGCTGCTCCTGCCCCGAGCACCGGCTCCGCACTCCCATTGGCCAATTCCTGGCCAATGGGAGCTGGGGGGGGCGGTGCCTGCAGGTGAGAGCCGCGTGGAGCTGCTTGCGCGCATCTGCCTAGGAGCTGGACCTGCTGTTTGGACACAGCGCAGTCCGCGGTGCCAGGACAGGCAGGGAGCCTGCCTCTGCACCCAAGCTGCGCCGCTGACCAGGAGCTGCTGGAGGTAAGTCCGTGCCCCAACCCCACGCCCCAATCCCTTGATCCAGCCTTGAGCCCCCACAAACCCAGAACCCCTTCCTGCATCCCAAATCCATCATCCCTGGCCCCACCCCAGAGCCTGTACCCCCACCCAAGAGCCCTGACCCCATCCTGCACCCCAACCCCCTGCCCGAGCCCTGAGCCCCTCCCACACCCCAAACCCCTCATCCCCAGCTCCATTGCATGGCGGGCATCAACAATTTTTCTCAACTGGGTCCCCATAAAAAAAGTTTGAAAATCACTGGTTTAAGGTAGCTTCACACTGACAGTGGCTTCCTAATACAGGGCAGGATCTGGACCTTTGTGTTCCTGTTGCAAAGTAAATAGTAGCGGGGTGTCACAGCTGTGTGCCTTATCCAGTATCAAGACACAGCCACTGATTCACATTCCCCTCAAAGATGGTCTTTCCTAGGCTGGTAAAGTGATTTGACCTTCTAGCCAAGTCAGTAAGAAGCCTCCAGGGCAAGAGAGAAGAATGCAACAGTCCTCCAGCCCTCACCAAGCACAACAGTTTTTCTTCCAGAGTTTACCTGGGCTTCTCCACTTGGTCGGAATCCTTCCTCCCACCCTTTGTGGAAGTCCCAGACTGGGGCTTCTAAACAAAGACATGTGCTACCACTGAATCTGCCACCACCACCACACCAATACTGTGTCAGGCCGTTACTTTCTTTAGCGTCATCCCTCGCTAGTGTCCTTCTACATCCTGCCCGCATACAGGCCTCTTTCACAGTCTCTCTTGAGCCAAGAATTTCTCCAGTTCTCTTGGTGTCAGGGGGGGCTCTCACCCTTTAGCCGCCCCAAGCAGTTGCTGCGGCCCCGCTCCCGATGCAGGCAGATGTAGCGGGGCCCCGCTACATCTGCTTGCCTCAGGGGCGGGGCCCCGCTACGTCTGCTTGCGTCAGGGGCGGGGGCCCGCCCCCGACGCAGGCAGTCCCAGTCCACGGGGCCCCGCCCACGCCGCAGGACTTGGACTGCCACCCCAGTCTTGATGCCACCCCAAGCACCAGCTTGGAAAGCTGGTGCCTGGAGCTGGCCCCGCTTGGTGTAGAGCCTCTAACCAGGTCTGGTCGCTCCTTGTGGTACAGCAGAGACACTTACAAGCACATCCTTCTCTCCTCAGTCTATCGCTCGTATAAGCCACAAACAATTTATTTAAATCTTGCCATCACATGACACCACCCCTCATCCCTGACCCTTTTAGAGACTACAGCTCCTGTCTTTAAAGGCCAGACTTCAAATTAGGATAGGATAGGCCCAAGGAATAACAGGTCCACTGCTTTCCCCTCATCCACAGAGCCAGTTATCTCATCATAAAAGGCAATTAGATTAGTCAGGCATGACTTGCCCTTGGTGAATCCATGCTGACTGTTCCTGATCACTTTCCTCTCCTCTAAGTGCTTCAAAACTGATTCCTTGAGGACCTGCTCCATGATTTTTCCAGGGACTGAGAAGTGAGGCTGACTGGCCTGTAGTTCCCCTGATCCTCCTTCTTCCCTTTTGTAAACATGGGCACTACATTAGCCTTCTTCCAGTCACCTCGCATTGCATTTTGGAAGAGTTATGCTTCCGTTGGTGCTCTACTTTATTTTACTGGTACAGTTGAAATCTGGCCTGAAAGTGTCTAATATGATGTGCTAGTTAGTACATTTTCTCCAGTATGACTCACTGTCATAATGAGCTTACTAAATTCAATGTGATCATTGTTTGCCGTTGCGCCATGTCAGCAGGCATTGCACAGACCTTACCGTTATCTCTTCCTAGCTTTTAGACCACTGACATGGGCAAGTGATTCTCTCTTCACTCCTACCTCACCTGTGGGGACACAGTAGCAAGGGGAGCTAGTTCCAGCCAGCTCTGCACTCCACCAGCCCCACCAGAAGCAGTAGGAAAACTTGAATGCCCTAAAAGGGGCTGGCTCCCAGCTCCTCCAGCCATTCATCCCTCCTCCCGCCGCTGGGTTCATGGTACCAGGGGAGGAGCCACTGCTTACTTTTGAAAATTTTTGAAAATGATTGAGGAGACAATGAGAGAGACTGAGAGCTGTGATTCCTCTCCCAGCCCCTCCCTTCAGTACAGGAGTCCCCACCAGGAACAAGGCTCCCAAAGGGCTCTGCTGCTCTACAGGGAAGTTGCCCTAAGCCTAAGCCCTGCTCTTCCAGCCTTCGCCACCATCTTCTGGCCAGGAGGACATTTTACACCTGTAACTCTCACATACTACTCAATAGTAAGTGTGATCTCCCTTCCTCTTTTCCCTCCCCTAAAAGAGGTAAGGGTAGCAATAGCATCATGACAACAGACAGCTTATTTCAAGAGAATGGATGTCTGATGCCATTGACACCCCCATTTTGGGGGTTTTGACCCTACCTAATATTATTGTTGCTATTATTATTTCCATTGTTGTTTTGCCACCATGCTTCCAACACAATCACCACTCCTAGGGTAGACTGTGCAAGTTCCACCCATTCTGGGGAATCAACCAGGTCAAAGTGCCAAAATCAGACCTGACTTTCCCATGGTATTTGATAAACTGAACAACCTTTCCTCCACTCAGAGCATCTCAGGACACAATTCACTACTTCACTTATCACAGTTCAAATTGGGAGAAACTGTCTAAGGAGACAGCAGAGCAGACACAAGAAACTGGACACTAGACATTTAGAAAGTGAATAAGGAAGTGTTATTTACTCCTTCACATAACACAAGAACTAAAGGCCCTCTGCCTCCTCCCCATATCCCTCCCCCGAGGCGCTGCCCCGCTGCGTTTTCCCCCGCGCCCCCCCAGGCTTGCCGCCCGCTGAACAGCTGACGGGCAGGTGGCTGCCTGTGAGCTAAAAAAAGCGGTTTGCTGGGCGGCACGTTCGGAGGCGGAACCCAGAAGCTGAGGTGAGCTGGGCACGGGGGGGCTGGCGGGGAGCTGCCAGTGGGTGCTGAGCACCCACCAATTTTTCCCTGTGGGTGCTCCAGCCCTGGAGCACCCACGGAGTTGGCACCTATGCTTAAATGAACTTTATTTGGGGGGATAACCTTCAGAAGATTCCATTTAAAAGGGTCACTGGACCACAAAAGAGAGGGGCAAAGAACCCCAACTTATCTTTCACTTAAGAAGACAAAGCAACTGAGCACTTTGGACTTTGTGGGAGATCCTGACTAACGGGGTGGTCAGCCATCTTGCTGGAAGAAAGTTTGATCAGAATCTTACCTTGAACCAAGACTGCAGATTCATTAAATCTTAGCCCCTAGAAAGCATATTTAACTTTTATTTGCTTGTAACCACTTCTAACTTTATCCCTTACACTTGAACTCACTTAAAATCCTATCTCCTTTTGTTAATGAACTTGTTTTACTTTTAATCTAAACCAACCCAATGTTGTGTTTGAATTGAAGTGATTGTTATCTCCAGTTAATGGGGCAAGCTTTTGGGTATTGACTCTTTAAAGGAGCCAGTGAGGCTTATTATTCCTCTGAATGGTCCAGGAAAGGACTGGACATTTCAGAGTCCATGGTTTGGGGAAAATTAGGGCATGGGAGTGTGCTGGGGTCGCTTGGCTAATAACAACTAGTGCTGGTGGATACCAGAGTGTGGCTGGGGTGTAACAAGTAGGCTGCAGGAATCAGAGTTGCTGAACCAGAGTTGTCTAACACAGACATTCAGTGCATGCTTGTCTGCAAGCTGTTGGCATCCGGGCTGTGAGCCAAGCAGCAGAGCATTTAAGGCACCCAAGGTTACAAGGCAGGTGATGACACAACCCCTTACTTGTCCGCACTGCACCCCAGAACATGGCAGTCACTGAACCAAAAATCAATTATTTACTCAGTTCTGGTCATGAGCAACTGGTGCTATTTGTGACCAAAACAGCAAAAGCCTCATTTGGGAAATGAATGTTCCCTTTCCTCCTTCAAATATGCAACAGTCCAATCAACACTGAAGAAACTCACCCTGGATATATCCGTTCTAGCTATCGCCCAGTATCACACCTTCCATTCCCGAGCAAACTCATAGAAAAGCTAGCCAAAGGCCAACTACAAGCTCATCTAATTCAAGATGGCTCCTTGACCCAGCACAAACTTGGTTCAGGCCAGGACCTGGGACAGAAATAGCTTTAGTGGCACTGGTGGGTAATCTCCTGCTGTCAGTGGAGAGAGGGACAATATCTATTCTCATCCTCCTGGAACCCAGTGGAGTATTCAGTATTGTTGAGAGGTGGCAGGGTTCAGGGGCAAGTTACTCCTGGGGGAATTCTGCACACACACACACAAAAATTCTGCACACAATATTTTAAAATTCTGCAAATTTTATTTGTCAAAAATAACACTACATAATTATGCCAGTTTTAGTTATTTTGGTAATTTATTTCAAAATACCTGTCAGCAAGTATGTCTGTAACAATACAGACACAAAAATTCCTCCAGGAGTACAGAGTTAAAAAAAACCCTATGACAAACCAGTTCCTGTTTCTCTGCTCCCTCCTCCCTGTAGCCCAGCTGGGGGGCTAGACACGCACAACCCCTCCCTCCCACAGCCCAGCCATGTGGCCAATACATCCGAATTTCCTACTCCCCATAGACCAGCTGCACCACCCCCTCAGCTCAGATATCTGCCCCCCTACCCCTCAGAGCCCAGGGATCCAAAGGGAGAAACAGCTTGATGCTCAGTCCCAGGCTTGTGTGGAGTTTCCTGCACACTGCCACCTACTTCCCTCAGAGCATGTTGGGAACTGCAGTTGCCGAGATCCCTGTAGCTCCCTCCCCATCCCCCTGGCTGTATCCTTTATGTGCGAGGAGGGCTCTGCCATGTCCAGCAGCCCCTTGTGGCGGCCAGTACCACTGCAGCCCATCTCTGTGGGGGAAAGGAAGTTCTGCACAAAAAAGCATTAATTTCTGCAAAATTCTGCACAGGAGTAAGAAGTAGTGATTGGAAACTGTACCTTTGCCACTAGACCCCTCTTTTGTGGATTCCCACAACAATCAAATCTCTCACCGGTCCTGTTCAACACTTCCATGCAGCGATTAGGTGAATGGGTCAGATGATACAGGCTCAAGTGACAGAACTACGCAGCTGACAAACAGCCCTGCTTACCTTCACCAGATATGACCACAGCACTACCACCAAGATGGCCTTGTGCTTGGATGAGTTCAACTAATGAATGTAGAACAGCTGAACCAAGCAAGACAGAGGTCATGCTGGTGGGCAGAGGAAAGCACTTCAAAGAGTTTGCAGCCATGGGGAAGTCTCCTTTGGTTGATACACCCACCCACCATGGGTCAAGTCAGTCTGTAGTTTAGAAATAGTCCTGGCCTCCTCGCTGATGTTAAGCTCTCACGTGGAAGCATCTGCAAGTAACACTTTCTATCATATCCAGTTGGCTAGGGGACTCCATCCAATCTTGGCAGATGAGAACCTGGCCTCAATTATTCATGCCCTCAGCACCTCCCATCTGGACTACAACAATGCAGTATATCTGGGCATGAATCCATCAGCCCTTAGGAAACTTCAGTTAGTACAGTACACTGCAGCATGCCTCCTCAGCAACACAGGTTACTTCAAGCACATTAAACTGCTCCCTGCACTAGCTTCTCATAGAATACTAAATATGTTTAAGGTCTAGGTCTTTATCTTCCCTTAATGGGCCCAGGGTATCTAAAAGATTGCCTAGATCTGAAGGCTAAAGAGCATGACTGACAACTTCCCTCCGCAGGCAGAATGGAACTTTCTACAATAAGGGTAAAGCTCACCTGTGTGGGAGATAGAACTTTCTCAAGTGCCCGTCTGAGGCTGTGGAATGAACTCCCCCAGGAACTAAGGACCATCCAAAACATCACTACCTTCTGCTCCAAGTGCAAGGCACACCTCTTCAACCTGCCTTTGGTAACAAATACACAGCAGTGTGTAAATTTAAGACAAACAATAAAATAAAGCACTATCAAAATAAACCACTACACTGCACACACAATTGTTCCCCTGGGGAGAGAATGAGAGAACAAACCACACATGACAGATGTTAGTCACATCACTTAATGCACTGCTGGAAGATGCTCAGATGTAAGGGTGGTGAGTGTGGCATAAGAATCTATATAGAATAGAATAGAATAGAATAGAGTGCACAGATGGTGTGTTGTGAGGCTGTGTTACCTGCAGACTTTTATGGCTGTGCTTGTCATAGTATTATTTGTCATGAGCTTGACTCAGAAGTCTACACTGCAATGAAACAGCCCTGCAGGTGCAGCCCAAGCCCCACGAGCCCGAGTTGGCTGGCACAGGCCTGCCACAGATGCCTAGTTGCAGTATAGACATAGTTTGTATGACAGATCATAGACTTCTGCAGGGCCCTTCCTACAGACATCCTGTCTGGGAAGCTAAACCTCTTAATTGTATACTTCACAATACCACATCTACCTTTCCAGTCAAAACTTAATAACCATAACACTTAACAAACAATATTTATTTAATGCACAATTTTAGAAGTTAATAACCAACCCACTAATAATGTTCAATTAATTTCTCAGGTACATGGCACTGTAGCTTGGACTTGTGGGTCTCCCTTTAACTCTCAGTACTACTATGGCCAGAAGGTGGTTAGTCCCATTTGTTCTGACAATGTTATGTCCTGGGGTTTGGTTGTCTTAACCTGTTGTGATCAGGGTGGATTGATTTAAATCAAAGTGATTTAAATAACCAATTTTTAATCATGATTTAAATTAGCAAGTAAGAAATCTTGATTTTAATAATTGATTTTAATCATGTTTTGCATTTGTACTTCAGTTATTTTTCTAAAGAAAGGTTTAATGGTAACCCTTAAAACATAGATGTTGTTTTGCAATTAAACAGAGTCTTTGTACTAAATTCGGTACTTCTTTTTGCTAACCAGGAGGATACATAATATGTACACACATTTATTTAAGCAATTATGTACCTTAATTTACATTTATTCAGATTCCTAATTTGTACTTTTATGTTAGAAAATGGTGAATAATGCATTTCTTATTTACTATCTGATTAATTTTTTTATTTGTGATCTGTGTCAAGCTCTGTTTGGATAGAAATTCAAGTTCAATTAAAATGCACAAAAGCAGCCCTTAAATTTTGTTTTAATTAAATAAAACTACCTTGCGACAGGGTGCTAAGCAGAAAACTGCTTATCCGACCCTGTGTCACTCCAGCTCCAATTAAGGGAGGTGAACTGGAGCTGGGTAGACCACCTGGCACTGACCAGGGAAGCTTGAACAGCTGCTGCCACATCATGCTGGGGCTGGATAAGAGCCCCAGGGGGAAGGAAGCTAGGGAAGAGCAGGAAAGAGGAAAGTTACAATAGAGGAAAGGCAGTGAGGGGAAGCAGAGAGCTAGCTTTCCCCCTCTCTCCTGCTGGGGGATTGCAAGAAGGAGACTACTTGTATGGTGGAAAGGTGGTGGGAGCACAGCCTGTAAATAAAAATCTCAGGTGGGCACTGAACCTAGGTCTCTGTGTGACTGTCTCAGCCCAGTGCGGGCAGAACCCAGGAGGGCCCTGCAGGGATGCTGTTACATGCCTCTAATGTGCTAGATACATAAGGGGGGGGGAAAGGTTATCTAAAACTATTTTACTTTTAAAATTAACTCCTTTATTAAACAAAGGATGTATTATTTGTAGTTAGAGAATTGAACAGATTTGTTTCTGATCACTATGTCCTTCATGATTTTAGAATTAGTAGATTCCATCCTCTTGCACTAGTTTTTATTCATAGATTAAGAGGAAAATAAGTTTTCCTGCTTTTTTCAGCTCTCAGATGGTTTCTTATCTTTGGATGAATTAGCCACTGAACCAAACCAGTTCAATAAACTGAAATGAAGAAAATATTATTTCTGAACCTGCAGAAGAGGCTATGATTGTCAAAGGCTGGTTTATCACGTCAACTAACTCTGATTCCAAGTGCTTAGCCAGTGACTTCCTCAAGTTCAGTGGTCTGACCTTCTTCAAAACTTGGCAGCAAACATGTACTGCTTAATATTTTTCTTAATTTAATGTTTTAATAGACTACAATAAGTTTAGGCTTTGACATCATTTAGTTTTAAATAGGTGTATTTTAAAAAAACTTGTTTTTAAACTTAAAAATTATTTAAATAAAAAATGTTTTCATTTAAATTGCAATCTGATTTATTTATTTAAATAATCAACTTTGAACCACCCTGGTTGTGGTTGTTGCCTAACTGAGACTTTCTGAGGCAAAATGGCAAACTCATCTCCCCTTATCTCCCTCCCTTCTGGAAGCTGGAGATTCTGTCACCTATTCTTCCTCACTATACGTCCTTCTGGGCTGACAGGATTGTAAGAATAATCAAGTAAATAAATAACAATGTCTATTTCTTCTATAGCATTTTTCATCAGTAGATCTCTAAGTGCTTCACAATCTTTGAGTATACTTATCCTCACAATATCCCTGTGAGGTAGGGAAGCATTGTTATCCCCAAGATGGGGATTTGAAGTACATAGAGGCTCTGTGACTTGCTCAAGGTCACACAAGAAGTTTATGACAGAGCAGGGAATTGAACCTAGATCTTTCACTGCCTCAGCAAGTGCCCTAACTACTAGACCTTTCCTCCTCTCGGCTGATACCATTGCTGTTTGCAGCCACTGATTTATAGCTACACTGGAGCAGGAGGTGTAATTTGCACCTTGGGCAGACATACCTGCAGTAGCCCTGCTCTAGCTCGCACATTAAAAATAGCAGTATAGCTATGGTGGCACAAGTGGTGGAACTAGCTAGCTGCCCTGTGTATGCTCCCTCTAAAACCTTAGGTATGTACTTGAGCAAGAAGCCCATCTCCACTGCTCGTGCTGCCATGGCTACACCTTTATTTTTAATATGCTTGATCAAAGCCGGCAGGGTATGTCTACCAGAGTTGGAAATTACACCTCCGGCTCTGCTGTAGACATACCCGGAGATGTGTCATGTTTATAAAGTGGTGGCAGCTCCCAGGGTCCCAAATCATATTGCTTTTTTTGTTTAGCTTTATCTGTCTCTTTATATTTCCGTCAATCCCCAGTTCCTCTGACCTCAACTTCTCCCATGGCCGGGCCTTCTAGTTCTCTCTTTTCTGTTAAACAAAATATCTTGAACGTGACAAACCATGTTTTATTGGTGTGGGTCTGTAATTTAACAATGCTAAGTAGAGATCAATGTTTTACTCCATCGCCTTTTTCAGTAGTCACCTTATTATTTTAACACCATTTTCTAACCACCGGTTGTGTTATCTCAAAGGGGAGCCAAAATAACTCTGAATGTGTAAAGTGGTGTAGGTATCGGAATAGAAACAAGCCCCTTTTTCTCAAAAGAGCAGATTCTCCCTCTGCTGTATCTGTCACCAGTAGACTGGTGCAGTTCTCCTCCCCTCTCCCCTTGTGTAATGCACAATAAATATAACTGACAAGAGATAAGGTTCAAAATAAACAGGTAAATGTATTTGGGAATAGATAGGGAAGAATAACGAGGCGTCCTTGTGGCACCTTAGAGACTAACAAATTTATTTGGGCATAAGTTTGCGTGGGCTAAAGCCCACTTCATCAGATGCACAGAGTGGAACATAATGATGAAGTGGGTTCTAGCCCACGAAAGCTTATGCCTAAATAAATGTGTTAGTCTCTAAGGTGCCACAAGGACTCCTCGTTCTTTTTGAGGATACAGACTAACACGGCTACCACTCTGAAACCTGTCACAGATAGGGAAGGGGTAAATGTAAATGACTAGTAGCTATATAACAAACAAACCCAGTGACACAGCACGCAGCTCTTCTCTGCAAGTGTGACACTCAGGCCCAAGAATGAAACTCAACCCACCCCGGCATTGAAGAAATATGACCCCCAACTTGGAAACGCTAATTGCTTTCTCACTCAATTCCCAGCACTTCAGTGGTGGCGGTGAAGTCCAGGACCTCTGCTCCGTAGCTAATTGAAACCCTTGGAGGAGGAACACTGGAGAGTCCCTCGATGGATGTCAGGGCAGAAGAAGCAGCCCAGGAACCCTCTGGATGGTGACGTTCTCCAGGTACAGGACAGGTAGGATGGTGATGAGTCTTCTTTTCTTTTCACGCCGGGAACGGAGGGTGTTCTTCGCTAATGCACGAGTGCCACGAAGACCCGAAACCGCACACACAGTTGCTATGATGAACTGCCCCATCAGCCTGTGATCACAGTTCCTTCTATAGAATATATGGCGGGAAAACATGGTACGATCCGTAGAAAGGCGGGAAACAGTCTGAGATGATGGAACCTTGGGGATCGCCCAGTGGCGGGAAAAACCTGTTCGGTCCAGTTTTATCCAGACCAGGCTGATAGTGTACAGAAGGTCACAAGATGGAGTCACAAGATGACAGTTTTCAAACTCCATCTTGGATTGCCACAGTGTCCTTAAAATCACTGATCACTGGGTCTGATACCCACAGACAATGTAATAAACCGTGTGTAATGGACCAGAGAACAATACAACAGTCCATATCCAACAGTTGGATTGGGGATAATCTGGGTGTGATGCTGGCAGACCTAGTGCCAGCTCATGCCAAGGCCCCTAGGCCTCACTGAACACTGGCAAATGTATAGTGGGAAACCAGCCTGGCTCACCTGTGTGTTAGTATTGCTAAAATAGATGTTAACATTATAAAAATGTGTTTAGACATTATGAAATCCTTGGAGAGGTTGGGATCTTGTTTGAAGGCCCAAAGAGGGGGTTCAGGAAAGATTTTTTTACCACCTCTCCAAATTTCTCCAACCTCTTTGTCAGAAGGAAGCTCCCCACAGACCAGGACACACCAACTCAAAGTGGCACCAGACCCTGCCAGAACAACAGATACAAAAACCTGAAGCCATATCTCCACTGCTACAATGATCAACACCCCTCACAACACACCTTTCAAAATCCAAAGGTCCTACACATGCCTATCACAACCTTTGGTGTACCTCATCCAGTGCACTAAATGCCCCAATAGCACTATGTGGGTGAAACCAGACAATCACTACACTCTTCAATGAACGCACACAGGAAAACAATAAAAGACAAAAACACCCTATCACCTGTGGATGAACGCTTTTCACAAAGTGATCACTCTATAGCTGACCTAGCAGTCCTCTTCCTCAACGGAAACCTGTACAACACTGTCAAAAGACAAGCCTGGGAGCTTAAATTCATAACTTTGCTAGACACTAGAAATCATGGACTGAATAGAGACACTGGATTTATGGTTCATTACAACAATCTATAACCCAATTACAACACCCCCCCTACCCCGCCAGATATATCTCCCTCTTTCTCCCCCAAACCTTTCTTTCCTCCTTATGAGGGGTGGGAAAGGGGGCAGGAGCAGTGGAAGCTTCCTATAAATTTACCTCATTTGTCTTAATCTGCTTTCTACCTGTGTTCCATTTCAGTGCAGAAATCTTGTAAATTCTAATACTTTGGATTTTAGTTGAGTTCAGTTGCATGAGTTGGGTTCATATCAGCTACGGAAATTAAGCCATAACTTCTGTGACTTTTTGGCAGACTTGAGTCCAATGAATGGTGACACTTCCTGCTGCCACCTCTTCACTGGAACTAAAGCTTTATTGCACAGCCATTGTGATGTAATGACCTTTCCTTTCTCCTGCTGAGGGCTCTTCTTCATGGGCTATATTGGTGGGACCTGAAATAAATGTAACCCCATGTTTAATCAGGAGGTATCATTATCTCACTGGTCATAGGCAGCATAACAACATATTAATCTTGCATTAGATTGAAGGGGATTATCATTTTTAGAAAAGCCATTGCTGCTTAACTCTTGTGTACATCACAGTCTGCCTCCTCTGTTTCCATGATCATTTATAATATATTTCTTTCTGAGCTGTGGTCTTTGTTCGAAACAGCGCTGTGAGAGGTAGGATCACTACATTTTGCTCTTTTAGACTTCTGAATCATTGAAGCACAAGGATATTTGATTTGAGTATTTTTATACTGCCTATGCTCACCCCTCATGTAAATATCCAATTAACTTGTGAAATTTACAGATATGGAGAAACGTGGGAACTAATAATAGGATGTGTGTTCCTGGCTTTAGTGGACCTGCCTCCTGTTACCATGGAGGAAAATCTTTACCAATATAAACAAAAAATGCAGGCGCAGGAACAACTTCTTGCTGTGGCCAGAAATAGTGCTTGCTTTTTTAATCCCCTTACTATGCAGTGAGTCCCCTCTTTTAGTGGATTAACCATAACGTTTGGAAGGAGAAGTTAATTCAACTAAGCAAAGCTAATCCTACCTCTCTTTGGCTTTATGACCAATTCTCAGAGCCCCTCTCAAAGGAAGCAGGAGTAAAAGTGAGTTTTCATGATTGTATGGAGGGTACAAGGGCACCCATTTGTATATTGCAAAGGATGTTCTATGACTTTGGACCAGACTTGTGGCTAAGAGCTATAGTAATGACAAATGGCATACCCCCTTTCAGGGGCGCCGGAATGGAGGGGTCAGGAGGCCATGGCCCCATCACTTTTAAAAGTGGGAGAGCTATGTCCTCCCACTTTTTTACTGGCCGTAAGGGTGAGTGACGGGGGCGGGGAGAGGACGGAGCAAGTGGTGGACTGGGTCTTGCGGGGAAGAGGCAGCGTGGGAGCGAGGTCTCAGGGGAAGAGACGGTGTGGGAGCAGAGCCTTGGGGGAAGAGGCAGCGTGAGGGTGGGGCCTCGGGGGAAGAGGAACAAAGGACTAAAGACACAATGTAATAAATCAGTACAAAAGCTGAAATACAATGAATAACTGCTTATGCTTAATAAAGATTTTTACATGTATACATCTGAGTCACGTTTATGGTGCTTTTTTATTTCAATGTCCAAGTGAACCCAGGAACAAATTATATTGTTACATGGAGTGACAATATACATTTTCTTTATTTATTATACATGACTCTTGCAGTAAATTCTTTTCTTAAGACTTTTCCCCCCTTAGCTCTGTACTTTCTTCACTAGTGATGTCCCAGGAAAGGTCCTACTCACATGAAAAGATGTAGTCAGCACTTTGACAGAAGTGCCTAAATTAAGTGGCTAGGTTTTTGAAAACACTCAGCATGTAGCAGCTCCCACTGACCTCACTGAGAACAATCAGAACTGCTGGGTGCTGGGTACTTCCAAAAATGGTCATAAGGATCTGATCCAAAGCCTACTGAAGTCAATGGAAAGACACTCATTAATTTCATTGTGCTTTGGATCAGACCTCCTAAGTTATGAGTTCTATAAGACAGCCTTAAGCTGATAGATAAAAAGAACAGGAGTACTTGTGGCACCTTAGAGACTAACAAATTTAGATAGATGTTATCTTCGCTATCACAGAGCATTATAGAAAGCATTATAGATCGCTGTATTGGGCAGCTATATTTTCTTTGCAGTATGACCAATAGTTTCTTTGATAAGGCCAAAGTAAAGGCGACAATGAGTACTCACAACTATTGTGCCAAACAAATACCGTTCAGCTATATCATATGACTCATAAACCCCGCTGAGATAGACATACAAACACAGAGTGTTTTTTTCTCCAGACTATAAAGTTAGGACCTAAACCGCACAGAGCTTAACATTTAAAATCCCTTGAGACCTCCAAATGCTTTTTTCATTGTCAAATGATAAAACAAAAGTTGGAAGTTGTGAAGGCTGAGCAGACTAGTTCTGATTTAGTGCTTGCATTACATTGACAAATGAATTCTGCCCCTGAACAAAACTTCCCTGGTCTTTTATGTCCTACTGTTCCAAGTGTACTTGTTAGAGTCTCGACTGGGACCTTAACATTTGTGTTAAGTTGCAGAAAATGGCCCCCCTAAGCAAATCTACCTGTTTTTAATAAAATAAAGGTGGTTGCATCACATAGACTAAAAAAGTCTTCATTTATGTATGTATTTGTTGATGTATTAGAAGCACTTATCTATGGCTTTAGGTGCTTTTACATCATTACAATATACAAAATAAAAGGATTAAAACTACAAAATGCATAGCAAACCACCCAAGAAAAACCATCCAGACTAGAGCATTACTCATAATAATTGTAATAATAATTTTTAAAAACCCACTTATTTAAATCCTTTGGGTTAAAAATATAAAGCCTGTTGGATATCATTGAAGCACTACATTCTGGAAAGCTGTAATATATTTTATTCTTTTTCTAAGTAAAAAGGAATTAATTAGAGTTAAAAGTTTATTGATTATGCAACACTACTAAAAATGAATTGAAGTCTAAAAATAACAGGTACAAAAATATTTAATTTAGTAAAATAATTAGACTCCAGCAATAATTTTCTAAAGAAAGTGTTTGCTGAAAAACTTCAACATACTAAAAGTACCACATCATAA
This sequence comes from Chelydra serpentina, assembly GCA_037349315.1. Lineage (NCBI taxonomy): Eukaryota > Metazoa > Chordata > Testudines > Chelydridae > Chelydra > Chelydra serpentina. The sequence continues at coordinate 113,957,313 of JBAIAC010000004.1, forward strand.
AGTGCTGGTGCAATTAGTGATTAATCGTTTTTACCAGTGACCTTTATTACTTATGAGAACAAATAAAAGAACTGCTTTAGTTTCTCTGTGTCTGCACTCCAAGTCAGGGGTATGATTCCCCTATTCATGTACACATACTTGTGCTAGCTCTCATCCATTGTATAAATATCAATGGAGCCTCAGTAGCATGTGTAGCAGCTGAGTTGTGCCAAGTACATACCCACCGAGTTGCACTAGCTTAGTGAGAGCTAGCGCATGTGTACATGAATAGGGGAATCATACCCCTGACTTGGAGTGTAGACTATGCAGCATACCTACGAGGTAGTCTCTCCCTTAGGTATGGTTGTCTATATTTTTCACACCAAAAGGATATATCAAAGGAATATATTTTGTATAGTTATTGTTAAGGATGAGAATGATAAAATCATATGGTAGAACCTCAGAGTTATGAACACAGAGTCACAAACTGATCGGTCAACCACACACCGCGTTTGGAACCGGAAGTACACCATCAGGCAGTGCACACGCGCACACACACACACACACGCAGAGCAAATACAGTACAGCACAGTACTGTGTTAAATGTAAACTACTAAAAAATAAAGGGAAAGTTTAAAAATGATTTGACAAGATAAGGAAACTATTTCTATGCTTGTTTCATTTAAATTGAGATGGTTAAAAGCAGCATTTTTCATCTGCATAGCTAAGTTTCAAAGCTGTATTCAGTCAATGTTCAGTTGTAAACTTTTGAAAGAACAATAATATTTTGTTCAGGGTTGCAAAAATTTCAGTTACGTACAACCTCCATTCCAGAGGTGTTCATAACTCTGAGGCAATAAACTTATCCTTGTTTTCACTATAAACATATCTAAGTTCTGTGGTATTAAGCTAGGTTCTAATCACGAGCAGAACCATAAAAGCTGATGTGTACCCTGTTTCCCTGGGGACAGCAGACCTGTATTTCACAGAATCATAGGTTTAGCAGGGACCACAAAGGTCAGCTAGTCTAACCCCCTTGCCACTATGTAGGATTTCTTGTGTCTGTGAGTGTTCGAAGGATACGCGGCAGGACACTACAGGGGAATTCTTCCAAGGGGCTCAGCACAGGGTACCCCTACTGTTAACCTGCAAGGCAAGGCAAGGGCTGGCATTGCCCAGAGGAGAGTGTTTGGGTGTCCCATAGACTGGTGGTATCAGGGAGCTGACACCCAGTTAAGTACAAGCACGTCTCGCTCACACGGGCGGCAGATGCGTAGCAGGGTGACTCAAAGTTCTGGGTACCCTGAGACCATCACTGTCACTGACACGAGAACATACCCCACATATACTACATTTGTGTATACTCTCCAGTTCTGTTGGAATCAGTTACAAGATCAAACACCACAAAATATTAAATATGAAGTTTCTATATTATCAAGCTGCATATTCAGGCCCTGAGCCTGCAAGTCGTTCTGACTTGCTCCATTGACTTCTGGGAGTTCCACATGGATGCAGGGGTCCAGGCAAACATTGGGTTCTCATTGCAGGATCTTAGCTCTGATTTTTTTTGTTCTGTTTACAAATTGTTCTTGAACCAATCCTGATTTTCACAAAAGTATTCTTTATTTGTAAACATTCACCAAATAGATTATGTAAAAGAATTCAACCTCTGGGCTGTTTTCAACCTATTCATTTCAACTATTTGCTATTTAAATATGTGATTAGTCACCTAGCTAGCACAATTGGCTTCAATGAGACTACTTCTATGAGTAAAGGCTACAGTTGAGTGAATAGTGGACAAATATGTCCCACAAATAATCATCTGAATATGAAAGTGAACTCTTGATTTAACTGTGGTTGTAATCCTTTCATATTTATTTTCTGTGAATATTCAAGCACTTGATCTTGATTGGTCTGGGATAATTCCCATGTGGCACTCTCCTGCAAAACAAAGATTTAATTCAGATGCTCAGATATTCACCAAAAGGGAATTGTGAATTGTATATTTCATTATAAAATCTGTAATAGGTGGCATGGTGGTTATACATAAGTCAAATGTATGATTCCCTGAATGGATAAGGCACAGCACAATTTGTCAATATTACAATCACCTATACTGTTCAAAATTCACACTATATTGCTTAGTTATATAGGCTGCAGTTATGTATAAGTTACAGTTACCTAAGTTATTATGTAAGTTACAGCCTACGTTCTAAATTATAGATTGGACGGCAAAATTCACAGTTCAAATGATCTACAAGAACTATTCACTGGAGAAATGTATTCATAATTTTGAATAACCAATATACTTGAAAGTTTCACAGTCTGTTGACAGACAATTCCAGGTGAAATCTGTCATATAAATAAATTCTATTAAGGTCAGTTCATGTAAGTACAGGTTGCAGGATTGAGCATCAAGTGGAATCTTGGACATTTTGCAGAATACAGCTGCTTATTTATTAATCAGCAATTCACTCAGAGAACACAGTATATTGGTATTTTATAATATTCCCGGACTGTGGCCCTTAACTTCTGGGTTTAATCTAAAGTATTGTATTTGAGCATTAAAGCCTTAAACAATTTGGGGCCAGGTTGCTTGAAAGACAGTTTCTCTCCCTGGGCAATAGTCGTGTAACTGCAGTTAATGGGGTATTTGAACTAGCCATACAGTAGTTTAAAACTGAGGCCAGATCTACACTAGGGGCGGGAGTTGATGTAAGGTACGCAAGTCGATGTACCTCGCTCGACTTACCTCGCCGTGAGGACGCCGCAATGTCAACTGTCGCCGCTCCCCCGTTGACTCCGCTTCCGCCTCTCGCCGGGGTGGATTACCAGAGTCGAAAGGAGAGTGATCGGGGATCGATTTATCGTGTCTACACTAGATGCGAAAAATCGATCCCTGAAAGATCGATTGCTACCCGCCAAATCGGCGGGTAGTGTAGACCAGCCCTGAGAGAGAGAGCTTGTAGCAGAGCACTTTCTGTCTTCCAAAGCCCAATGGTTATTAGGTCATGCTACACAGACCTCTACCTTTCATGAAGTGATGGGTAAAGGGCTGTGGGTAGTTAAAAACAGGCCAAATATAGGCTATTTATCATATAGATGAGAGGCTAGCAGTGGATATGCTGTTGAGAGGAGTCTGGTTGAGGTCTGGATGTAGGGGGATCAGAAATCTGCACTGTGGAAACAATATGCTTGTGGTGGCCTGTGCAAGAAGCATAGCAACCTTTTCTGTAGCTAGCCAGAGTGTGTCTACTTAACACAGTGATTTTCAAACTTTTTGAGCTGAGACCCTCGCTTTTAGTTACCATTTTTGGACATGACCCCCCCTGAACCCAGACAAAAATATTCGCATGCAAAAGTATGCTTGATAGCCTACTCAGAAACCTAACAGGGACTTTAACAAAGTTTCAAATACACAGATACTTAATGTGAAGCGTGTGCCTGTTTCGCTGTGAAAAGTTTATCAATTTGTGGGGAGATTTTTGAAACCGACACTCTGAGCTTGTCCTCCACTTCCAGTCTCAAACAGTACTTTGTCTTTAAAAAGCACAGCCCGCACAGAGAATCCAGTCCCACACAAATAAGATGAACCAACTGGTAAAAGAGCTTTGATTGCAATCCAACTGCTCTCTTTCAGGTGCTGTGTGGCCCAATGGTCAGATTGAGTATAATGGCCCTCTTCAGTAGGGCTGATTGGCCTGGTGGCCGGTCAGAGGAGTGGGCTGCCACCTAAAGGGGGGGGGATAGGTGGGGCGGCTGGGTATGGAGACCCAGGCCCTCCCTGCTCCATTGGGTCCCAGCTCAGTGCCCTGACAGTGGCAAGTATGCTCTCAGTGGGGAATCCACTCAAAACATGCTGACCTCGCTCCGTACAATGCCTAGTCCCCCTGAGCTACTTCCTACCCTGTCCCTGGTGTAGTGGTCCTGGCATCTCCGAAGTCTGTAAGCTCCTTAGCCTGTGCAGCTCTCAGCAGCTCCGTTGCTGCTTGGGTGCCTGCAGGAGCTTGGTCATTCACCGAGGCCTTGATGTCTTCAGCTTCCGCCATCTGGGGCCTCGGCAGTCATGCAGCGGGCATCCTCCCTCCTTGGCAGTCAGCCCCAAATGTGCTGGGCTGCTTCCTTTTATACCTGGTCTCCAGCTGGAGCATGCCTCATCAGCCCAAAGAGTAGAGTTAACCCTTGCAGTACCAGTGCTGGGCGAGCTTCTCCTGAATGTTATTTGAGAGATGGGACAAGGTCACTACCTCAGCTACAAAAGGTTGGATAATCCAGACATTCAGGGTGCATTTCCTTTGGGAAAATATTTATCCAAACTGGCTCTGAGAGAAGTCAAGTGATTCTTGATTGGCTCCACAACACTCAATAGTTCAGACTCTGTTTCGTCAATACCATCAGTATTGACCCATTTTAATCTTTCTTTTCCAGACCTCTAGCTTTCTCGTGAATGCCAATATCTTGTTGTGCAGGTAAAAATAGTACTTTCTGCTCCTTGCAATTAGACATTTAGAGAATTTAATTTGTCAAAAATATCAGCAAGGTAAGCCAAAAAGCACAAGGCAACGGGGATCATACAGTGTGTCTGCATTGCTGAAATTAAAATCCAATAGGAAAAGTCAAACTTCATTTCTTAGTTCATAAATGTGTTGCAATACTTTCCCCCTGGATAGCCACCTGACATCCGTGTGAAACAGCAACGCATCATGCTCCAATCCCATTTCTGCTCAAACCATTGCAAAGAGATGTGCCTTTGTGGGCTGCATCTTGATAAAGTTTATGATTTTAATAGCAGAACTCAGAACATCATTAAATTCTCGATCCATGTTTCAAGTTGCAAGGGGTTTGTGGTGTATCATACAATGAGTCCACGCTACATGTGGAGTAATTTCAAACACTTTGGCTTTCTAGCCTGCTCTACCTCTAGACATAGAAGGAGCTCCATCCGTGCAGATTCCGAGCAGGCTTCCCACTTCAACTTGTGAGAAGTTAGGAAGTAATTTAAAATGTTAGAGAGTTCGAATCCAGTTGCACACATCTTAACTGGCTTGCAGAACAAAAAATCTTCCAATATTGATGCTATGTGAGAGTACCGAACATAAGCAATTAAATGAGCTTCTTTTGATATATCCGTCACTTCATCCAACTGGATTGCAAATAAACTGGACTGCAGTCGAGAAATCAGCTGTGCCTTGATATTTTCTGACATGTCAGAGATTTGGTGGCTGACTGTGTTGTCTGACAGTGGGATCATTTTTAACTTCTCTGCCGTACTGTCACCAAGCATCATCCTGCAAATATCAATTGCAGCTGGGAGAATCAGTTTTTCCCCAGTTGTGTAAGACTTTTCATTCTTGGCAATGTGTTATGGAACTTGATATGATGTGCTTATCATACCGCATTTTTCATTGTGTTTTTTTATTAGTTGTAGCTTTCGTTAAAAAAAAATCTCTTTTCTCTCCTACCAGATCACCATGTTTTGTTTCTAAATGGCATCTTAATTTTGTTGGCTTCAGGCTATTGTTTGCTTAAGTTACTGATTGAACCCTACTGAAGCCAAATTTCTTCATTAACTGCAATGGAAGTGAAACCAAAAATCCAAATATGCTTCATAATATTTTTTTGTTGTTGCAGATTTTTTCTCTGTATTAACTTTAGCCATTTGAGATTTTGGCTTCCATTTTGGAACACTACCATCTTTTGGCAATATGTAACAACCCACTTTTAACCATACAATGATATGAAAAAAATATCAAACTCATCAGTGGAATAACCACTGCACAACTGCTTGTTGTAAAGACAGCATATGATACTGAACTGGAAGGCGGGAAAGGTAGTTATTGCTATAGAAATGAAGGACTGGTGGTGGGGCTCCCACTGTCAGCCCCGGTAACTAAGTGTGGGGCTCCGGCTTTCAGCCCTGGGGCAGCTGGGGCTCCAATTGTCAGCCCGGAGTGGGGGTGGGGCTCCCACTGTCAGTCCGGGGAGGCAGGGGCTCCAACTGTTAGCAAGCTCCAAGGTGATCTACTGTTAGCCCCGGGGTGTCGGGTGCTCCCGCTGTCAGCCCTGGATGACTGGCGGCCAGGGCTGCCACGCCCCCCAGAATGTTTCCCAATGCCCGTCCAGGGCACCCCACCTAAAGGAACATACTTAACTCCAGAAACATCTGTGCTCAGGGAAACTTCAGACTGAGCTGTATTTCCTTTGGGGCAGTTGTTTTCTACTTTTATAAAATTATCTTAGATGGACTTTACATTAAACATTTTTCTAGTCAGTCCCTGACCTCATTCCTTCCCCCACAACTAATAGCTTCACTCCACGAACATCTCTGATGCATAAGGGACAGTCAAAGTTGGTTTGCAGGTGGTCTCCTACTTAGGCACAGAAACTAGTGTCAGGGCTGCTGTTTTATTCACCAGCCTCTGAGATCAAACAGAGAACCTCAGATGACTCATCACCGCTTTTTTATAGAGTTTACTCAGTTATTATTTAATACGTGTAGCATACAAAAGTATAGCACAGTTATAGCCTAAGTAACACATTTATTCAGCTTATAGCACAATCACTAATGACATATGATCATCTGTTCCTATTTAACGTAAAGATAACCAAACTACGCATTCAGCATCATAAGCAGTACAAAAAGAAAGAATGAGTTAAGCACAATAAATACCATTTAGATTTGGAGGAACAAATTTGCCATCTTGTGCCAAGAACATGTGAACAGGTTGCTTCATCAATCCTATAAGCATTTCATCAGTCTCTGCTGGACAGGCAGCTAAGTACAGATCCTCAAAAGGTTCCTGGTATGGGCGCAGAAGTCTCAGGACTATATATAATCCTTGATGTAAATTCATAGGTCTCGCCACCAGAAGTTTCTCAAGATCAAATTCCAGGTCTTGAATTGTCCAAAATGGCCCGCAAGTGGTGAATCATGGAATAGTTTTAATACTCGAAGACTAGGTTGACCCTCTGGAACATAAAGACAACTCTTGCGACAGAGGAGGCCATTCTGTAGTCAGAACTTATTGAGGTTCTGGTGGATCTGGGTTGCAAATGTGTTGTCAGGGAGCAGGGTGTGCATGGAGGACATCAGACTGCTGATGATTTTCTCATAGACAAAGTTGGATGCTTTGAGCATAATAGCAGCAGGCTCTTTGCCAGTTTTGAGATATTCATCTTTATGGGATAGGGCATCTGCCTTCCCATTTCTTGGTCCCGGGCAATAGGTTACAATAAAAGTCAAAGCAAGTGAAGAGGGACCAGTGGATCTGATCTTGGTTAAGGTGTCTAGCAGTCAATAGGTATTCCAGGTTCTTATAGTATGTCAGGACATAGGGAATTTGGCTCCATCTGAAGGGTGGCATTGCTCCTCGAGAGCTGCATTGATAGCCAACAGCTACTTATCACAAATATTAAAAAAAAATTTCTGGTGGTGTTAGCTTCTGAGAATATAAAGCACAGGGGTGGAGTATGTTGTGAGAGCCTGAATACTGAGATAATACTGCAAAGTGCAGTACTAAAAATATGGCAAAGTTCAAGGCATTGGCCTCAATCATCAATGTTGTAGTGGCATCTAGGTGAATCAGTTTAGGTGTCACGGTAAATGTCCTTTTCAGTTGATCAAAGGCTGACTGAGCATCTATGGACTGGGCCCCCTTTTGCAGGAATGCCATTATAGGTGCAGCCAGTCTAGAGAATCCTTTAATAAATTGCCTGTAAAAACTGGGGAACCCCAGAAATCTTTGACTCTGCATACATCCTTGGGTGCAGCCCACTCAGATATTGCTGCCACCTTATGTAGGTTCATGGTGAGTCCCTCAGGCGAGCCAATATATCTCAAGAATTTCATGGTATCTTTCTTGAACTTGCACTTCTTAAGCTCTGTGTAGAGGTAGTTTTGGCAGAATGTCTCCAAGACAGTGCTTACATGATGATTGTGGAGGCCCTGACTTTCAGCAAAAATGAGGACGTTGTCCAGGTAAATGACACTTATGGAATTCGGGAAGGTCACTGGGATGTTTCACAACCCAAATGGGATGACCAAATACTTGAGGGGACCTTTCATTCATCTCCTTCCCAGATCCTCACCAGGTTATAAGCTCTGTGGAGGTCCAACTTTGTTAAGATCTTGGCAGAGTGGAATCTTTCGAACAGCTCATTAATAAGCGGTAAGATATACTGGTTTCAGATTGTAATCTTGTTCAGCATTTGGTAGTCACACAAGGCTGGAGGAAGCCATATTTCTTCGCCACAGGAAGATTGTGGCCCCCACTCAGGACGTGGAGGAGTGCATGAACCCTTTTGGCAGGTTTTCATCTAGATAGTTCCATAGTTCCTGTAGTTCAGGTTCAGAGAAAGAGTAAATGTGCCCAAAGGGAACCTCTGTTACTGGCTGGAGGTCAATGGAGCAGACATAGCTGCAATGGGGTGATAAGAAGTCAGCTTTCTTTTTGTTGAACATGTTGACATAAAGTTGCTATTTAACAGGAATCGGGCCCGGCAACTGCTGGGGAGGTCATGGGGGCTGCCAAGGTCAGATCTGAATCCTCTCTTATATCCCTGAATTCTCTAGAGGACCAAGTAAGCCACAACAGGTTGCTGGTCCTGGATTGGTTCTCAGTAAACAGGATTGTGGGCAAGACAGGGAGTCAAAGTGTATCATCACTGACAACCAGTAGATGTACTGGTCACGGAGGACAAGCCAGGGATGCCAACTGGTGAATGCAGTGCATGAATTAGCTCAAACTGGAGGTTTTCTCAGTGGCCTCAAAGGGTAGTTACCTCTAAGGGAGCCATCTGGTGGGTTACTGGTCCCAGTAAAAGGAGTGACCTGTCTATGGACTTGATTAATGCAGGGGAGTCTCTGCATTGGATGGTGATATGGTGTGCTCTGGTGAACTCTAAATCCATGAAACTGCCTGAGGCACCTGAGTCCTCCTGAGGCACATTGAAGGGTACTGGAGCCAAAGAGAGAGTTGGAGAGATATTGGGCACTGATTGGCCATCATCAGGATACTGGTGGACAAGTGTTGGTATGGACTGCTGGGGAGAAGGGAAGGGCACCAACTGAGGCCAGACCCCCATAGGTGGGCTGAAGGTTGGTGTTTCCCAACCTAGGTGCAGATTGGACCTTGACAGGGCAGTTTGATGCAAACTGTCCTGGTTCCTCACAGTATAGGCAGAGGTCTGATGCCCATCACCAATTCTTCTTCATGTCAGAGAGGCAGGGCCAGACCTAATAGTCTTGCATGGGTTCAGGTGACAGAGAAGGGACTGGTGATGGGGATGAGGGTGAGCACAAGAGTCAGTAGGGCCGGCAGGAGCTGGGAGAACCATATTTTTTTCTTGGCAGTGTTCAGCAAATTGGTTGTTGATCTTGGTGCATAGGTCAACGAAAGTATCCTGGGCAGATGGGGATTACACTATGCCAGTTCATCTTTAATATAGTTGTTTAGTCCACGCTGGAAATAATAATATTGGACAGCATCTTTCCACTCAGTATCTATCACCACCAGCCATCGGAACTCCACTGGATATTTAGCAAATGCCAGATATCCCTGCTGCAACATATGGAATGCAGCGTCAGTCGTATGCTCACGGCTTGGCTAACTGAAGATCACTGCCCTAGCTCTAATTAAATCCTCAAATTGTCTGATAAGTGGACTTGATTTTTCCAGGAGCTGAGATCCCCAAGCCAGGGCCTCCCTGGTAAGCAGGCTGATCAGTCCCACTTGAGTTTGATCAGTGGGGTATGACTGTGGGTACAGCAGAAATAGGAGCCAACACTGATTTACAAACCCATGAAATTTGTCACAATTGCCATTAAACTGTCATGCAGAGGGAACTTGGGCTTGGAGGTGAAAGCGGCCTGGCTTGCGGCGCAGCAATTTGGGCATGCAAAGTCTGTAGGGTTCTGTAACAGGGACACTCACCTCTTGAGCTCCTCCTGCTGCTGCATGTGGTACTGCAGGCCTTTTCCTGCTTCTGGTGCCCCCTATAGGTTGTCAATCTCACTTGGAGTGTCTTCACTGGCTTGGCTCTCCAGCTGGGTCACACAATCAAAATGAACCCCTTCTGGGACTACAAAAGTCCAACAAAATTGTCTATCTGCCCTAACCATGGTCTTCAGCTCTGGTTCTGGGCCCTTTATATTCAGCCTTTTATTCAGGTTCTCAAATAAATCTTGTCTCCTTGTTAGGGTTTATGCCACTTCACCTGTGACCAGTGGGGGAAACTGGGCTTGTGTGCTACTCCAGGTTTCAAACCAGGTGTTATATGTAGACCCAACAGAGATGGAGAAAGATAGACACAGAGAGAGCTGGTAGAAACACAGCTGTCTGCTGTAGAGACATAACTGTTCTGGCAGCAAAACTAAAACCAACATGAAAGTGAGGCTTTGCACTTGGGGGCAGGGAGTGCTCAAACATTTAAAGAGATAGTAGGACATCACATTGTTCCACCCTACTTTAAAAAAACTTTCCAAATGTATATACATTATGGTTTACATGGCTAACATGAAACACTATACAACCTAACTATAAATTGCAGGTGAACTACTGTAGATTCTCAACTAGCAACGGATTATTCTGTCCTGGAATAGCAAGTCACTACATAAATTCAGGTACAAAACTAGTTTTCACACTCTCATAGGATACCGTGTTGATGGTTGTGCAGCAGTGTCCTGAACAACAGCAACAGTCAGTGGCAAGGACTCAACTGTATCTGATACCAAAGTTTCTTCCACCAAGTCATCAAAATCAATGAAAGGAGATTAGGTCAGTGGAACAGAAAATCCTATTGGAACCTCCCTGGACTCTGGTACTTGTGAGGGCTGCAACTGGTCCACATGTAGTTTCCATAAAATATCATTGGACAGTTTTACCACAAAGAAAACAAGTACTATACATTTTACAAGTTCTCCAGATATGTATTTCACTCCACAACCATAGTTGTGAGTCCACACGAAGTCTCTTACTTGAAAAGAATGATGATGAGTCTCAGGTTGTCAATCAATTTGCATAGCTTGGGATTTGGCTACACATAAGGCAACATCAGGATGTAGGAAGTCCCAACAGGTACACAAAGATCGCTTCAAGAAAAGAGTTGCAGGTGACTCCTGAATCGCTCTTGAGTAGCATGTGGTGTGTTCTTGTAGACAAGCAAAAAATTGTCCAGTTTCCGCTGATGACTCAAAATAGACTTGTTAGCTCTTAAGGCTACCTTAAATGTGAGTCCACTACTCCATTTATAGCAGGCTGGCATGGAGCTGGACGTATGAGCAGAATTCCATTTGAACTAGGAATCTATGAGATACTTCAAAACAGAACTGAGGTCCATTGTCACTCACCAATTTTAACAGTAAACCAAATTTTCTAAACAAAGTATGAAGATGGCCAATAGATGTAGTAGGAGTCATTCTGAAAACGTCTGGCCATTTCGAATGGGCATTGACTATGACCAAAAACATATAACCTTCTAAAGGTCTGGCAATGTCTGTGTGAATGCATGTCCAAGGAGTCTGAGGCCATGACCAAGAGTGTAGATGAGCTGGGCTGGGATCATACTGGATTTGCCAACACTTTGCCTTCCTCTCAATGTCTTTGTCAATCGCTGGCCACCAGACATGACTCCCACTCTGATGCTGTGTGGTTGAGATATAACCATTTATATCAGGCCTTTGGAGCTGTGCTCTGGCTCTGCTCCAGCTCCAGGCAAAAACCTGTAGCTCCACTGCTCCGGAGCTGCTCCGCGCTCCAGCTCTGGGCTCTGCTCCAAAGCCCTGATTAATATTGCCACTGTTAGACAATTGCAACAAATCTTGTACAAAGTACAAGGTGTCAATGGAAAAGTTATGATTTGCTGAGTATGATTATCCAATGTATATGCATGTATCATTTTTGTATATGAAGTTATAGATATTGACTATGTACTGGCATCCTACATACGTGCTATATTCCTGGGTAACACCCACCAGGTAAAATCTACATTGAAGACAGACAGCTTCATGTTGATGGCCCATTAAGGAACACTTAACTCTCACAATGGTCCATAGAAGAAGCTTGTCCCCAGCCCATAAGTCCTCCTGTGAATGCTTTAGCCAGAATATGGGTAATGGATGCTCCTATGAGTCATCAAGCCACGTAAGGGCATGTGACTTGTTCACTTGACCCTGGACTCCATATTATGCCCTGTAATTTTCCACAAACTGCTGTGAGACTTTGACATGTGTCTGGAGATTCTCTGTTTCAAACAGAGGATATAAAAGAACCTTGGATCATCTGCCTCTTTCCTGCTCTGATCTCTGGACTATAGACTTACACTAAAAGGTGCATTTGAACTATGGACTGAGGACCTTCCAATCTTTTGGAAGTTACCAGAGACTTTACAAGCCAGCAGACTGTAACATCACTGCTACAAACCTGATCCAAAAACTTTCAATGATTGTATATATATGATTTTTTGGACCAGTATAACTCTCTTCTTCTTTTCTCTTATAAATACATTTTAGATATTAGATACTAAAGGATTAGCAAAAGCGTGATTATTGGGTAAGATCTGAGTTATATATTGACCTGGGTATGTGGCTGATCTTTTGAGATCAGAAGAATCCTTTTGTTTGATGAAATTTGTTTTCAATAACCACTCATCAGAAAGTCTAGTGAAACAAGGGCTGGGATGCCTAAGGAGACTGAAGTTTTGACTTCTTGCTAGCCAGTGTGGTGAGACAGAAGTTTACTTTTGTTTCTGGCTTGTTATATCTAATAATAGAATAACCACCAGTTTGGGGTGAGTCTGCCCTATTTCTCAGCAATTTGTCTTGAATCTGGCATCAACTGTGACCCACTGAGGCACGGTGACCCCATCAATGGCCTTCATCCATACAATGCCAAAATGACCTTCATGAAGAACTTCCAAAACCTAAGATTGAAGTGATTTTGGGATGATCACTCACATTCCCCATAAGATGTAACCATGATTCACAGATAATTCACATTGATCTGACACAAATTGTGTAAACGGGATTTTTTTTGATCCAGCTCTGCACCTTGTAATACCATTCCCTTCACAAGAGAAAGTACATCATCCTTAGTGGTTTCTTAGTTGATGTCTGTGCTAGTTATGCATAACCTATACATCACACTGAGATAGAACACTTAGTCTGAAATCTCTTTGGGTTGACAGGAACTTGGGCATGGCAGGTATGACAGCCCATCAGCATTGCTGTGCTGAGTCCCTTTATGGAATTGAATAGTATAGGAATGAGCTGAAAGTAGCAATGCCCATCATTGCATATGAGCAGCAGCTAATGATAGAATTCCATGTTTCAGTGCAAAAACTGAAAGTAACAGGTGTTGAGCTGTCAGTAAGGCAGTTTCTACCACACAGATAGGTGTGTAGCTTCAAAATTCTGAAGACAATGCTGAAAGTTTCTCTCTCTATTTGTGCATAGTTCTTCTCATGAATGGTGAGTTTTAGTGATGCAAAGGCAATTGGTTTCTCCATGCCATTAGGAAAAATGTGGGAAAGAACTACCTCTGGTGAAGCATCACAAGCCAAATCCAATGGTAGAGAAGCATCAAAGTGCGTGAAAACTTTGGCTGATGTCAACAGTTTCTTTGCTTCCACGAATACACAATTATACTCTTTAGTCCATTTCCATTTTTTTTTTGCTTGTAACCATTCATATAAAGGTGTCAATACTGTTGCCAGATTAGCCAGAAATTTACCGTAGTGGCAGTAGCACTTGAAGACCCACATTCTCTTTCTTCTCTGATTTCCTTCAGGCAGTGGCATCAATTACATGTCCAAGGTATTCACCTGAAGGTTTGAAAAACTCTCATTTTTCTTGACGTACTCTTAGACAGTGGTCTTCCACATGTTGCAAGACAGCATCCAAATTTGGAAGATGGTCCTCTTGAGCCTTTCCTGTAACAAGGATGTAATCCAAATACTACTGACCTTTGTTCAGTCCCTTCAGAATCTCATCCATGGCTTTCTGGAACAGGATAGATGCTGAAGCAATACTGAAAGGCAACCTATGATAACAGAAAAAGCTGTTTTGCGTGTTGTCAGACATTTGTGAAATGCCAAATTGATCTCTATTAGTAGGTATGCATTGAGCAAATCCAATTTACTGAAACACTGTCCTCTACTAAGAGCAGCAAACGAATCTTCAGTACAAGGTAATGGAAACTGGTCTGCACATACAAACTGGATTCAGCATCACTTTGAACTCTCCACAAATTCAGTATGAACTATCCTTCTTGGTCACTGGTAGAATGGGTGTAGCCCACTCACTTTGTGAAACCAGTGGCAAGACTCTGATGTTCATTAAACAGTCCAAATCCACTTCTACCAGAGGCTTCAGAGTGTAAGACACAATTCTGGGCTTCCCATATTTTGGCTGTTTGTCAAAGTTACCAGTGAGCTTCACTACCATATTGCTCATGTATCCAAGCTCTTTTTCAAAAACTTTGGCGTGTCTGTCCAGTACTTATTGAAGATTTTGAGGTGTTTTTGTGATCACCTTGATCTTGCTCCAATTTACCTTGAGCTTCTCAAGCCAAGTGCTGTAAAATAATGGTGGACACTTTTCTTCAATCACATACAAGTGTAAAACAATTGATCGTCCATCTAGTTGAACTTTCACCTGGAGTATGCATTTTGGAACCAACTTTTCTCTTGTATAAGTCTTCAAAACTGTGGAGGTTTCTTCCAGAGGAACTTGTGACAAAGTCTGGTGATAAGGAGATGCAGAAATCAGTGAGACGGCACCTCCAGTATCAAACTCCATTCTTGCAGGAACTCCTTCAATCATGGGTGTGACCCAGATGCCATCTCTGACTCCAGCTTCCAATAACACATGTAGTGCTAGGTCTTGATCATTGTTACTAGAGCTTCTGTCTTTTTCCCCAATATGAATTCCCAACTTCTGTCTTTTCTTAGGTTCAGTCTTCAGAGATGTCTTCTTGAATAGATAGTTACTCTGTGTTGCTGATTGTTGAACTGTGCAACAGGTCATGGTGATGTGTCCTTTTTTCTGGCACTTTCTGCAAATGACCTAGTGTGCCCAGCAATCCTTCTCAGCATGTGTTATTTGTGCACAGCAGTGACACAGAAATTCCTTGCATTCCTGTGGTCCTCTGTCTCACCAGTGCAGGAGGTAAACTTCTCCGTTGACATTAAAGTTCAAACAATCCTTCTTTGTGGTCTCCAGGTGCAATTGCTTCTCGAATGGATGTGCTGATACAGTTAGTAACTTTTTCTGGATCCAGTCATATCCTAAAGCAGAGATAAATTAGCCACACAGTGCATCACTTAATGTTTGTCTGAACTGATAATGCTCTGACTATTTCCTTAGAGCCGCAACAAACGGTGCCAGGGGCGGCTCTAACGTTTTTGCCGCCCCAAGCAAAAAAACAAACAAACCCCAAACGCCGCCCCCCCCAACAAAAAAACCACCCCCCCCAACGCCCGCCAAAACAACGCCCCCCCCCCACCTGGAGCGCCGGCGAGGAGGACGGCGCGCCCGCCGCCCCGGCCGGGGCGCCCGGCAGCTGGGGAGCGCGGCATCGCCCTGATTGGGGCAGCGGGGCCTGCCGCGCTCTCCGCCCGCACCCCGGCTGGGGAGCGCGGCGGGCCCGCGGCAGGCCCCGCTACCCCGGCCGGGGTGCGGGCGGAGAGCGCGGCAGGCCCCGCTGCCCCAATCAGGGCGATGCCGCGCTCCCCAGCTGCCGGGCGCCGGCGGGGAGTGCGGCATCCCCGCGGCCCCGGTCCCCCAGCCGGGGCGATGCTGCTCCCCGCTGCCGCCCCGGCCGGGGGGGCCGGCAGCATCCCCGCTGCCACCCCGCCCTCCCCGCCGGCCGATGGGGAGCGCATCTTCCCCGCTGCCCCGGCCGGGGCGCAGGCGGGGAGGGCGGCTTCCCCAGGGCGCCGCGGCCCCGGTCCCCCGGCCAGGGCGATGCCGCTCCCCGCTGCCCTGGCCGGGGCGCCGGCGGGGAGCGCGGCATCCCCGCTGGGGAGGGCAGCAGGCAGCCGCCCCGCTCCCCCAGCCATGGCGATGCTGCGCTCCCCAGCTGACGGGCACCGGCGGGGAGCGCAGCATCCCCGCTGCTGCCCTGGCCGGGGCGCCGGCTGGGAGGACGGCTTCCCCACAGCCCCGGTTCCCCGGCCAGGGTGATGCCGCTCCCCGCTGCCACCCTGGCCGGCGTGCCGGCGGGAAGGGCAGCTTTCCTGCTGCCTCGGCCGGGGGACCAGCGGGGAGCGCGTCTCCCCCGCAGCCCCGGCCGGGGTGCCCCCTGGGAGCGGGGCTGGCCCGCTGCCCTAGCTGGGGAGAGTGTTGTGGGTTTTTTTTGTTTTTTTGGGGTGTTTTTTTTTTAAACAAACCTCAACGCCGCCCCCCTCCAGGTGCCGCCCCAAGCACGTGCTTGGTTGGCTGGTGCCTGGAGCCGGCCCTGAACGGTGCTATTGATTCTCTGCTTCCCTGATGTCACCACAGAACTGATATCATTCTGCTATCATCAATGGAGTAGGAGAAAAATGTTCCTGCAGTAATTGCAGCATACGTGGCAGTTCCAGGCACAGTTAGAGACAATAGGTCACGGAGCAGACTGTATGCCTTTGAACCCATCCCCGTCAGTAAGTTTGAAACTCTGTCCATCTGGAATGGAATTGCAAGCTTCAAATTGCTCAAAATGCTTGAGGTACACCACCCATGGTTTGCAGCTTTCACCAAACTCACCAAAAGCCCACAAAAGTTGCCATTTATCTGCTCTTTTGGGACTTCACACCTCCTGGACATCGTCTCAGCCACAAGGAATTTTTTTTTCTTTTTCTTTTTAAACCGTTCACTATCTGCACCTGATTTCCCTCTGCTGACTGTCTGTGTCTACACTGCGGAATGCTTCCTTTGGCTGCACTTGGGCTCCCTCTGCTGGCTAGAAACCCTCAGTGTAGACTATAGGCTGTTTGCCAGCCTGCCTGCTTGCACATGGTCAGCCAGGATGTCTGCTTGCTTCCTCCTCCCCAGGGCCGGCTCTAGGATTTTTGCTGCCCCAAGCAAAAAAATTTTTGGCCGCCCCCCATTTTTTTCTTGCTCCCCCCACCCCTGGCCCCACCTCAACTCTGCCCCTTCCCAATCCCTTCCCCAAATCCCCAGCCCCACCTCCTCCCCCACATGTGCTGCATTTCCCCCACCCAATTGCTTCCTGTGCCCCCCCACAACTCCCCACCCTAGCTCACCTCCACTCCACCTGCTCCCCTGAACATGCCGCCACTCCACTTCTCCCCACTCCCTCGCCTGAGAGGGAGGGGAGAGAAGCGAAGCGGCGGCACGTTCAGGGGAGCAGGTGGAGCGGAGGTGAGCTAGGGCAGGGAGGTGCAGGAAGTAACATGGGGTAGAGGAACAGGAACCGCTCCCCACCCCAGCTCACCTCCGCTCTGCCTCTGCCTGCTCCCCTGAGCAGGCCACGGCTGCTCGGCTTCTCCCCCTCCCTCCCAGGCTTGCCACGCGCGAAACAACTGTTTTGCGCGCTTCCGCTGCTCAGCTTTTCCTCCTCCCTCCCAGCGCGGCAAGCCTGGGAGGGAGGGGGAGAAGAAGAGCGGCCGCGGCCCACTGAGGGGAGCAGGCAGAGGCAGAGCGGAGGTGAGCTGCGGAGGCAGGGGCACATTTCTAGGGGCGGCATGGCTGATGCCAGAATGCCGCCCCTAGAAATGTGCTGCCCCAAGCACCTGCTTGTTTTGCTGGTGCCTAGAGCTGGCCCTGCTCCTCCCCCCCTCCCCCCCCCCCCCCGCAGTTTTGTTTGGACAGCTGTGGCAATAATTACAGCACTCTTATCCTTTGTTCTATCTTTAGTTGTCTACTTCCCCCTCTCTAGCTAGCTGGCTCACTCTGTCCTAGCAGCAGTTTGTCACCTTGTGCCTCTAGGTGATTCCCCCATGCTTTTTTATTAATATGATATACTTACTTTTTCTTCCCCTTGTCCATTGCTACTATTTGCCTAGACATCATGGGACAGAATGTTATGGCTAATACGTTATATTTGGACACAGCAGAGAAGGAGATAGACACAGACATACAGAGAGCTGATAGAAATGCAGCTGTCAGCAATGGAGACTTTACTGTTCTGGCAGCAAAACTGAAACCAGTACAAAAGTGAGATTTTGCACTGAGGAGGGGGAGTGCTCGAACATTTAACGGGACAGGACATCACCTTAGGGACCCTATTAACAGCAGCCCCATACCACTTACTTCAATTTGTTGCTGCTTATTCCCTTGGCCTCTTCCTACCTGGCCTCTTTATCTTTACCCATTATCTCAGGGTTAAAGTTCTCCGGTTCTCTTTCTCACAGCTTACGCCAATGTAGCCAGCACCAAACTCTGGCTATCCCTCAAGCTCCTTTGGCCAGAGAGGCCTTCCCTGCCTTTCCCCTCTGGTCCCAGACAGAACTGACCTGCTAATGCTAAGGCCCTGAAACTCCTTTTCTCTGAGCCTGCTGGGCTCTGATTGGCAGCTTCTGTGAGGCCTCTCTAAGCAGGTCTGGAGGACCTATCTTTGCTGCTCCTTTCCTAGGGTGGGGTGTAATAGGACCATGCCTCCCCCCCCCCCCCCCACCTAAGGAGCTGCAAAGGTCAGATACATCCTGCCACAGGTTCCCACTATCTCCATCAGAGATATTGACCTTTGGGGAATCCACAATCACTGCATCAGCTCTAGTTCTCTTATTTTTGTGTTGGGGCTGATTAACTGTCTGAGCTTGGGACATGTGCAATCATACTGAGTGACTGGAGCAGGAGTCATGTCTAGTGGTTAGAACAGGAGTCAGTAGCTAGGAATAGGAGCCCAGGGTCAGAGCTGGAGTCAGAGGCCAGATGCCAGAGCAGAGGATCAGAGCCAGAGTCAGGAATTGGAGCCAAGGGTCAGAGCTGGGTTACCTGGAGTTAGGGTGACCAGACAGCAAGTGTGAAAAATTGGGACGGGGGTGGGGGGTAATAGGAGCCTATATAAGAAAAAGCCCCAAATATCGGGACTGTCCCTATAAAATCGGGCCATCTGGTCACCCTGCCTGGAGTGAGGCAAGGCAGGGGCAAGGCTGAGTCCAAGGCAAGACCAGGATTACTGCAGCCAGGGGTGAATGCTAAGAGCTAGTCTCCTGACACTTCCAACCAGTCAGGCGGTTTAGCCAATTAGGTAGCCTACCACAGGCCAGCTAAACTCCTTAGATTGCCCAGAGACTAGCTCTGCTGCAGGCTCTGCTTCCAGGCAAACTTGAGGGGGGCAATAGTTGGAGAGACTATCGTGAGATATTAGATGCTTGCTCAAGACACAATCACTTATTTAAGAGAAGTTGGTACTTTGCCCTCCCTTGAGGAGTCATCTCTGGCACAGCCCTTACAACTCCCTTTGGCTTCATATCTGTAGGAGCGCTGCTTCATTAACACTGATTCAGCAATCTATCCCTATTCAGCAAAGCACTTAAGCTAAACACATAAAAAGTTAAGTGTATACTTAAGTGCTTTGCTGAACTGAGATGGATTTAAGCATATGCTAAAATGTTTTGCTGTACTTGGCCTTGATGCACAAAAGTGTGCATTAGCCCCCAATCACTTGCCGTAAAAGCCCTTGCCTTACTGAATACGTTGCATACAACACTCGGTGTGCCTCTTGTGTACAACAGTGTTCTACTCCTATCTACCAAACAGAGGCCCCCAAAGAGCTGTAGAACATGTCAAAACACTAAATTCATGGTGAGGGCGATTGCAGTTCTGTTTTGTTTTTGCTGCTGCTTCAAGTGTTGTGACACAAAGAAATATAATCTTGTATTTTCTAAGAGCTGTCAGGTTGATTTATTTCAAACTGAGTATTGCGATCAAGCTAGTATCTTCAAGATCTCTGTTCACAGTAAACTGATCAGATGGAGATAACAGCTGATCACTTGACACCATTAAAATATCATAGGGAAAAAACAGACATTTATACAATGCAACTGCATCCCTGGTAGGTCATCTAGTGGAGATATGGAAAACAACAAAAAATTTAGTGGATGAATTATTTCTTGAAGCAACATGTTTACCTTTTTCAAACAAGACTTTTGCTCAAACACTGCCTAAATCCTGTAGTTTGTCATTTTAAAGACCTACTAGTATACTGTTCCAGACCCAGTTTCTTACCTCTTACCCATCATTAGGCCCCTACCAAATTCACGGCCATGAAAAACATATCGTGGACCGTGAAATCTGGTCTCCTACCGTGAAATCTGGTCTTTTTTGTGCTTTTACCTTATAGTATACAGATTTAACGGGGGAGACCAACGTTTCTCAAATTGGGGGTCCTGACCCAAAAGGAAGTTGCAGGGGAGGTGCCAAGATTATCTTAGGTGGCTGCAGTATTGCCATCCTTTTTCTGTGCTGCCTTCAATGGAGGCAGGAGAGCAGTGGCTGAAGAGCAGTAGCTGGTGGCCGGCGCCCAGCTCTGAAGGTGACGCCCTGCCAGCAGCAGCCGAGAAGTAAGAGTGGCAATAACATACCATGCCACCCTTACTTCTGTGCTGCTGCCTTCAGAGCTGGCGGCCAGAGAGAGTGGCGGCTGCTGACTGAGGGCCCAGCTCTGCAGGCAACAGCGGAGAAGGGTAGCAATACCATACCATGTCATCCTTACTTCTGTACTGACCCTGGTGGCGGCTCTGCCTTCACAGCTGGGCTCCTGGCCAGCAGCCGCTGCTCTCCAGTTGCCCAGCTCTGAAGGCAGCACCACCGACAGCAGCAGCACAGAAGTAAGGATAGCCGTACCGCACCCCTCCACAATAACCTTGTGACCCCCCCGCCACACACACAACTCCTTTTTAGGTTATGACCCCTACAATTACAACACCGTGAAATTTCAGATTTAAATAACTGAAATAATGAAATTTATGATTTTAAAAATCCTGTGACTGTGAAATTGACCAAAATGGACTGTGAATTTGGTAGGGCCCTGCTCATCATCACGAATTTCCCTCCACAGGAAAATAGATCAAGCAACTATCTCATAGAAAAATATGTATTTTACTGCATTGAGACAGATCCACTACTGCTACCAATGGTGGAAACAGCAATGGAGACAAAATGCAGGTGATTTGAGGACCATATAATCTTGCACTCTTCAGAACCTGTGCCTTGTCCACACTACCACTTCTGCTGTTGGTAACACTGGTGCAGAAAAATGTTTCCCCAATTGTAGATACACCCATAAGGGTGCCAACACAGTCCTGCTTGAGTGTTAGAGGATGGTAACTGAAGAAGCACCTGGCTGAAACTAGGAAGCAATTATGTGCAAAATAAACTATTTAAGGTAATTTTTTACCCTTTTATGAACTCAAGGTTTGATTCAAATTTGTTCTAGCTACAGGTGAAGGTTGGAGGAAAGGAGGGGTGTTTTTTTTTAATCAATTCAACCATACCTAATTTTAGGTCATAAATTAGTCTTGATTCAAGGGCAGATATTTTCCCTTAAAATGTGCCCAGAGGAGTTTCATTTGACATAAAGAGGATATCCACAACAGCAATAAAATAGCCTGATGTCTTTCAAATTATGGCAGAATATGGAGTTATGATACTGTATTTATAATTATTATGGCCCTAATCCTGTTATTGGAACTGTAGGGACAGACCCTGGAATCCATGGTGCCACAAAGTTCTGTTTGATTAAACTGAAGGATCAGAGCTTAAGTTTACAATCAAAGTTCTTTAACCATTTGGATATTGAAATTGGTTTTGTCTGAAAATTGCCAGGTTTATTCTGAAGGATATTTTCTGAAAAGTGGAAGAAAATTGATAAAAGAGCTTGAGTTTCAAACTTGTAACAAGGCACTGAGCCTTAGGGCACATGCACACATCCTCCTGTCAGGAAGCTGGACATCTCTGTGACAGCAAAAAGAAAACAAGAAAAATACCTGTGGCACCTTAGAGACTAACAAATTTATTTCAGCATAAGCTTTCGTGGGTTAAGAACCCACTTCATTGGATGCATGGAATGGAACATACAGTAAGCAGACATTTATACATTCAGAGAAACATGAAAAGGTGGGAGTGTCTATATCAACGTTAAGAGGCTAATTAATTGAAAGGAACTGTTATCAGTAGAAACTTTTGAAGTGATAATCAACATGGCCCATTACAGACAGTTGACACAAAGGTGTTAAGGGTTTTTAAGGAGGGGAAAGAATTCAATGAACGTAATGACCAAGCCATCCACAGTCAATATTCAAGCCTAAGGTAATGGTATCTAGTTTGCATATTAATTCCAATTCCGTGGTTTCTCGTTGGAGCCTGTTTTTGAAGTTTTGAATGTGATGATTCCTGATGTCAGATTTGTGTCCATTTATTCTTTTGCGTAGAGACTGTCCAGTTTGGCCAATGTACATGGCAGAGGGGCATTGCTGGCACATGATGGCATATATCACATTGGTAGATGTGCAGGTGAACGAGCCCCTGATGGTGTGGCTGATGTGATTAGGTCCTATGATGGTGTCACTTGAATAGATATGTGGACAGAGTTGGCATCGGGCTTTGTTGCAAAGATAGGTTCCTGGGATAGTGTTTTTGTTGTATGGTGTGTGGTTGCTGGTGAGTATTTGCTTCAGGTTGGGGGGCTGTCTGTAAGCGAGGACTGGTCTGTCTCCCAAGATCTGTGAGAGTGTACTATTTCTTACACCTATTAAATCATGTATCCAGGCAGAGTGCTTTTGGGTGGGGTCCACTGACTCCCTGAACAACTTTTCACAGTAGTGGATTCTGTTGGGGGATTCTCTGCTCAATTTTCCTTTTCTGGTTGCCTTGTTTTTAACCGTTGACCCAAGCTTGTCCCTGTTTGATTTTTGTTGCTCAAGGAGGTCAATTGGTCTTCACGTTTTTGTGACCTCTTCCCTTTGAAGGGGGAGGTTGTTGTTTTCCCAGTGGAATTAGTTCCTCTTGGGGACTCCACCTACTTCATGGCATTTCAGATAGGCCCAATGTGCCTGTCACAGTCCTTGGTCCCTTTAAAACTGCAAGCTGTAGTCACAATAGATGTAAGCATAGGACTCACAGGATATTGGCTGCCTGTTTCTTAGGGCCAGTCAATAGGAGAGATCCAGGGTCAGGAAAAGACTTCTCTATAGTAGCCAAGATTCAAGAAAAGCTACAAGCGGGGGTGGGGGGGGGAAAGAGAGATGTGTCCTTTCCCTTACCAGCTTGCAGAATGCAGCGAAGTCTATTTATTAAGCATTTTGTATTATTTTGAGCCTTTTGCATCTTTTATTTAATAAAATGTGCCCTGAGAAGAGCAAGATGGAACTGACTGCAGCGTTTGGGCTTATTTTGGACCATTCCAGCTAGTGAATCTGCCCACTCATAGGCACCCACCAGCAGCTCCCTGCCAGCCCCCCCCGTGCCCAGCTAACCTCCGCTTCCGCATTCCGCCTCCCGAGGCGCCGCCCCGCGAAGCCGCTTTTCCTAACACACAGGCTTGCTGCGCGTCAGCTGTTTGGCACACGGCAAGCCTGCGGGGGGTGGGAAGCGCAGGCTTGCAAGCCTGGGTGGAGTGGTGGTGGAGGGGAAATGCAGCACGCCCGGGGGAGGAGGCGGGGGCGGAGATTTGGGGAAGGGGTGGAATGGGGGCGGGGGTGGAGTTGGGACGGGGCCGGAGGTGCGAGCACCCACCAGCGCCGACTAAAGTCGGCGCCTATGTGCCCACTAGCTTACAAGACCACTAAATAATTGGCCTGATTTGAAATTTTGACTTGTCTAACCTTTTTGGTGTTGCTGTAGCCATTCATACTTCTCACATAGCTAAATCTCCTTGGAGACTCACATGCAGTCTACACTGGGAAAAGCAGGTATCAGGGCTGGGCTGTGGGTGGCCTGTGTGCATGGGTTAATTGCCAAGTTACGATCAGGAGATGAGTAGCAGAGTTGGGGTCGAGCCGGGTCAGGAAGTCAGGGTCAAACACTGACTTGCAGACAAAAGCCAAATAATGAGGTCGGGGTCAAAATGCCAGGAAGTCAGAGTCAGGCACTGAGCTGCAGAAAGGAGGCAAGTAGCGGAGTCAGGGTCAAACTGAGCACAGGCACTGGAGTTTGTAGTTCACAGCGAGGCAAGGTCAGGAGCATAAGCAACCAGGAAGTCTGCAATGTTGCTCAGACATCTTGTGATGGCTTCCTGGTTTATATCTCGGTATGGGCAATCAGTGCAATGTGGAGGACTGCCACTCAAGCCCTGACAGGCAGTACTTCCTGTAGTGTCTAGCGTCACAGGATTCCCCAGCAGAAACCTGGCTTGAGCTTCTGGTGGCAACACTGAAGCCTTGGTGGCCTGGAACTTCCTGGTTCTAGTCCTGCAGGTTGTTACATAAGGATGTTATTAAACAGTTATTACTGACTGTTGTACCTAATTGTACTGGTTACGGTGTATGTATGCGAGCCTGTGTTTTAAGAGACAGTTTTCAAGGATGGGCCTGAATCCCGCATTGAGAACTGCGTGGATGAAGGGGCCTGCGGATGAGGTTCTCAATACAGTACCAGGGTTCTACAGATTCAAAGCAATGTATATTATACATTATGGCTTGTGTGCTGCCTCCTTAAGTGCAGGCTAAAACGTAGGAATATAAAATGGAATAAAAACCCACATCTACCTTCAAGCTGTCTTTTTTGGCTTTTTCCCCCTTTTTAATTTATTTGTCTAAAGCAGGGGTCGGCAACCTTTCAGAAGTGGCGTGCCGAGTCTTCATTTATTCATTCTAATTTAAGGTTTTGTGTGCCAGTAATACATTTTAATGTTTTTAGAAGGTCTCTTTCTATAAGTCTTTAATATATAAACTATTGTTGTATGTAAAGTAAATAAGATTTTTAAAATGTTTAAGAAGCTTAACTTAAAATTAAATTAAAATGGAAAGCCCACCAGGCCAGGACCCAGGTACTGTGAGTGCCACTGAAAATCAGCTCACGTGCTGCTTTTGGCACTCGTGCCATAGGTTGCCTACCCCTGGTCTAAAGCAATGGTTTTGCACCCTTTTTTCATTTGCAGACCCCTAGAAAATTTCAAGTGGAAATGCGGTCCCCTTCAGACCTCTGAGACATAACCTGTGGACCCCCAGCGGTCCGCAGACCACAGGTTGAAAACCACTGGTCTAAAGACGAGTTTGTTTTGATCCTCTTGTCATGATAAATAAAGCAAAACTGTGTCAAATCTTTCTGCTAGGGTATCAACAGTTAATTAACATTAAGAAGCCATGGCAGTTTCTGAGAGGCAGAATTCTGATGTAATTCAGTTCTGTCCACTAGGAAGCTTTTAGATGCTCTGACCATATATAATTTATTATTGTCAGTCATGTGGTAATAAAACTCATTTTGCATAATGGATGCTTGCAATGGAAAAGTGCTTAAAGGGTTTCAGTGGAGCAGACAGTCTTTTCATCTGTCTATATCAAAGAGAAATTTAAAAAGTATGGGAGTTTAAGGCATCCTTATATAAAACCCTGTAAGTAATGCTTTAAAATGCCCACAAAAATGTATTAAAAGGAGTGCTTACGTTATCCAAATGTACTGCTGCGTAATAGCTGCTTTATGCCTTTACCCAACATCTTTTCATATAATTATTTACATGTAATTAATTTCCCTACATGCAATTCCTACAGAATGCAGATCTGGGAATGTTTTCTTGAGTTCCAGGAAAGGCCCTATTAAGGGTGAGAAATGTCACCCTGTTTATGTGGCTGGGTACCTTACACTTTCATCCTGCCAAACACTTTACGTACATGCTTCACTGTAAGCATGAGTAGTGCCAGCGTGCAAGGTTCTTTCTGCACACGTCCAGTTGCAGGATTGGGGCCACGATTATGAGGATGATAAAGAAACTATTGTCACCCGTGCGGGGAAGCGGCTGCGATCCCGCCCCGTGCGTGTGCCTTCCCGCCGGGCCCCGCTAATGGGCCGCCTGCCGCCGCCGCCGGGCTCCTCAGCAGCGGGCGCCCGGCCCCGCCTCCCTTCTTCGCGCGTTTCGCGCGTTGAGCCGCCTTCGTCCGCCCCGCGCTCGGCTTCTAAAGTAAACAGCGCCCCGGCGGTAGGAGCCCCTGCCCGGCTCCGCAGCGCCCCCCGGCGGCCCCCGGCTTGCAGAGGATGGCGGAGGGCGCGGAGGCTGCCCCGAACAGCAGCAGCAGCCGCTTATACCACTCCATCACCCAGTGGTGGGTGCCTCCCTTTCCCCGCTGCATGGACTGACCTTCGGAGTGGTTTGCAAAAGGAGCCATCCCTGGGCTTTAGCAGAGCCAGGGCGGCTGATGCCAACAACTGCCCTGGCACTGGCACCCCCCGCGGGGCATGGGGCAGAAAGGGGCATTATATTGGCCACGGCTCCGGCACCCCCATGGCGTGGAGGTGATGCACCATGTGCCGCTTTGGTACCCCCACTGCTGGGCTATTTGTGGTGAGATGTGGCCACCCCTTTGCACAACATAGTAGGTGACATCATGCTGTTTTGACACTTGCAGAATATAGGGGTGAGCACACCATGTGCCACTTGAGTACCCACAGAGTAGGTGCTGCGTTTCAGGGAGGGATATTAGGTAGTTTTGTTTAATTCTTGCTCCTTGGTATAGCTTCATAAGATAAGATGCTTGTTATGGCGGTCCTATATGCACAAGTTATGGAAACTGTTCCAGTAGGGCATAAATCATATAGTGCATGCAGAACAGTAGCTCTGATACCAGAAACTGCCAATATCTCTGACCGCCTAGTCTCCCCGCTTAATGTATACTGGCATGTGTGGCCACAGAGCTGTGCCTCAGTGTCATCTATTTTAAATGATGATGTATGGAAGGTGTAATGATGGTTAAAGAGGACAATCCTCTGGTTCTTAGTGGCAAGCTTTTAAAATGCTGTATGAATGGCAGCAGGACTGTACAGCCAATGCATGTTGGCATGTAGAGTGCAGTAACAAATAGTGAGTCAGCACCAGTATTTTCTTGAGGTTCCATTATCTTGAGGCTAAAATGATGGTTGTGGCAAATATGGGCTGTTGGTGTGAGGTTTTTGTGTGATGGGATAAAGTTGTTACAATCATTTTTCATTGGACTGTCCTAATTTCCATGCATTCATCTGTCCTGTGTTATTCAACACCCACTTGGCAGAATGCTTTGTATGTGATAGTGGTGCTTCATTTAAAAACTGGGACGGGACGGTGATGTAATACAGCAGTGAGACACAATATTAACATGTCATGCAAGGTAACAGCTACTTGTCAAGAAAATACATTTAGAAAAAGTTAAAATCCCCAATGGTCTGGGGTATCCTCTCATAGGAAAATTAGATTCCTTTTTATTTTCCTTCTTCACCATTTTTGGGCATTTGGTACTTATTGCATAGGGCTGTTCTTTCAATTTTGGCAGGACAGTATTATCTAGTGTATGACACTGTATAGAGCAGAAAACCTTCCGGAATTGCCTCTCTGTCTTTCCAAGCCACATCACATCCACCATCTTTGATTCTAGGCTGTGGACTGCAATATCTTTGACAACGATGTTTAAAACAACAACAGATCACATTCAAGGATTTTAAATTGACACCACCAACTGATATTACTTCTGTATATGCCCCCATTACAGTAATATGTGGACACCTCACAATCTTTTAATATTTTTATTCTCACAATATACCTGTGAGGTAGAGAAATACTATTATTTCTATTTTACAGATGGGGAACTGAGGCTTGGTCCACACTAACCCCCCAGTTCGAACTAAGATACGCAACTTCAGCTACGTGAATAACGTAGCTGAAGTCGAAGTATCTTAGTTCGAACTAAAAGGTACTTACCACGGGTCCAGACGTGGCAGGCAGGCTCCCCCGTCGACTCCGCCTACTCCTCTCGCGGAGCAGGATTATCGGTGTCAACGGTGAGCACTTCCGGGATCGATTTATCGCGTCTAGACAAGACGTGATAAATCGATCTCAGAAGATCGATTGCGTGCCGCCGAACCAGCTGGTAAGTATGGACGTACCCTGAGACACAGAGAGGCTAAGTGACTTGTTCAAGGTCACACAGGAAGTCTGTGGCAGAGCAGGGAATTGAACTCAGGTCATATGAGTCCTAGGCTAACTCCTAACCACTCACTGACCGTCCTGTCTCCTCAATGAGCTTGTAGATCACCATCTTATATTCTTTTTGTGATAAGTTTAAAAAAGTTTGAGTTTTATTTTCTGTTTGGTATATTGACAATAAAAAAACACAAGATTTTGTTCCAAAAGTAGTCTAATACTAGGCATGAAGGCTGGTATAATGGACTGGTGGACCTAGCTGCGAAGGAAAGGATCACCAGGGCCAGCCTTTGGGGTGGGCTTTCCGGGTCCCCACCCAGGGCGGCCCACCAAAGAGGACGACATGCGCAGGGTTTGGATTCCCACCTGACCTGCTGAGGGCCAGGTGGGCTGACGGAGGCGGCAGGCAGGCAAGCAGCAGAGCTGGAGGGGGGGGAGAGACCCGAGCTGCAGGGGGCAGTTGGACGACCACAGGAGGGGAGTGCAGGGGTTGGGGCGAAGGGGGCACAGTGCTGGGGTTAGGGGCGCAGGAGGGAGGTGCAGGGAATAGGAGTGAAGGGGGTGCAGGGATTAGGGGCACAGGAGGGGAATGCAGGGTTTGGAGTGAGAGGGCATGCACAGTACAGGGATTAGGGGCTCAGGGGGGGAGTGCAGGGGTTGGGGTGAAGAGGGCATGCACAGTGCAGGGGTTAGGGGCGCAAGAGACAGGTGCAGGGATTCTGGTGAAGGTGGCACAGTGCAGGGGTTGGGGGAAAGGAAGGGTAGGGAGCCCATGGGGGACCATGGGCAGTGGGGGGGGGGCAAAGGCACCAAAATGCAAGTTTTCCCAGGGTGCCATTTTCTCTAAGGCCGGCCCTAAGGACCACATACAATGGATGGCAAATCCTGGAAAAATATGAGTCCACTTGGGACAGTTTCCTAGAACTGGTCAACTAAACAGCTCTGCAGGAGACCTGGTAGAAAGACGGGAGATAAATCTACACACTCCCTCTCCTCTTTGTCTCTTTTCTCCCCTGCCACCCTTTTCTTGCTTGATTTTGATTTCCTTAGTTTTTGTTTGTTTGTTTAGATATGTGTCACAAAAATCCACGTGTTGGAAACATTGTGGTTAATACATGGGAATCCAAACATTGTATTTGGATGCATAGTGCAGGGGGAGGGATAGCTCAGTGGTTTGAGCATTGGCCTGCTAAACCCAGAGTTGTGAGTTCAATCCTTGAGGGGGCCATTTAGGGATCTGGGGCAAAAAAATCTGTCAGGGGACAGTACTTGGTCCTGCTAGTGAAGGCAGGGGACTGGACTCAATGACCTTTCAAGGTTGTTCCAGTTCTAGGAGATTGGCATATCTCCATTTATTTATTTAAATTTTTTTTTCTTGGTCTTTTCTCTTTTCTGATGCATAGTACTTCTGGACTTCTTTTATATGTTGGCACCTAGAATATGTTTGGTATGTTTTAAGAAAAAAGATTGAAAAAAATAACTAAAACCAAAAGTAGTCTAATACTATGTCAATAAATAGTTAAATGCATATTGGAAAAAAACATTATTGAAGTACAAAACTTGCATTCTTGTCTCCTGGAAAATTGACTAAAACCCTAAAGAAATTAATCTCTGTTGTAATTCAATTGATTCCAGTGGTGTTATACCTGGGATGAATTTGGATCCAGGTTTAATACCTCAGGGAAGAATGATCAATTTTTAAGGGTTTTCCGATGGTTCTTTACCCAGGAGAAGAGAGGATTTCTGGCTGCTGGGAGGCAAGGTTTAGTCAGGACTCTTCACTAGACTGAATACTATTTCCTCACCCCCATGATAGGAACACCCCATTATCTCAGCATGCCCTCTGCCTGTTCACTACCTTAATGCTGGTTGCTCATCCCTGCCTCTAGCTGTGAAGCAATTCATTCACAACAGGCAGTCAAGCTGGAGGTGGTGAGAAACTGGCAGGAAGTCCAAAGCAGCTGTGTGCAGGGAGGTGAGGCCAAGCAGTACTCTCAGGTCGTGGGCTGACAATCTGAGGTTGTAGGATTGTTGGGTAGATGGGTGCATGGGCTGCAAACAGGTGAGAGATAGGGAGATGGGCCTGGAGGGGTCTCTTTAAAAGGGAGAGAGCAGAAGTGGGGACACACTCTGTGGAGAAGAGAGGAGGCACGAGTAAGAAGCTGAGTTGAAACCGATCCAGTCCCTCACATTAGAATACTCAGAAATAATGTTCTTTCTCAGTTATATCAAATAATCTGTTTCAGCCAACCAGGTTGTTGGAATCCTAACCCATTAGGATAAAAGATAAAGCAGAAAGATAAATGTTAGCCAGCCTGAAATCAGGTTGTTAATAAAAATAGCCAATCATGCTATTTTAAAACCTGTACTTCATGGATAAGCTAGTGCTTATAAGTCTGTTTTCTAAAGCAGTTTGAATGTCAGTAAAGGTACTATGAGTAATTGACACTCTGCTAAAATAATTAAATTGACATACATTATTTGGTAAAACAGAAATAAAGTTAGGTTTAAGTGTAGTAGCCGTGTTAGTCTGTGTCAGCAAAACGAAAATAAGAAAGAAAAACTTGTAGCACCTTAGAGACTAACAAATTTATTTCAGCATAAGCTTTCGTGGGTTAATACCCACTTCATCGGATGCATGGAATGAAATACACGGTAGACAGATATTTATACAGTCAGAGAAACATGATAAGGTCGAGGTGCATAGACCAACCTTAAGAGGCTAATTAGTTGAGAGGAACCATAACAGCAGGGGAAGAAAAACCTTTGAAGTGATAAACAAGATGGTCACACAGGTTGCTGTAATAGAACATTTTCATATGATTCATGAGTCATGCTTTGAAAATTAATCTTCTCCCTGTCTCAACATTTATTTCCCACAAATGTGTCAGTTTTGCTTCAGTATTTATGCTACAGGATGTATTATTCTTAGACAGCCTGGATGCCATTGGTATTATCTCTTAATTAAACTGTATTTTTCTGGTTGTGATAATAACTTAGGCTAACAAGAAACTACATTCAAAATCTTCCTCATCTTACTCACACAAGTAGTTTAGTTTACTTTAATGTGACCACTCAGGCGAGTAAGGTGAGTGGGATTTGGCCCAAGGACGAGCATTTAAGCCAGAGTTCTGCAACCTTTGGCACTCTTTTTGTAGTGCGGGCCGGGACAGTTTGTTTACCTGCAGTATCTGCAGGTTCGGCAGATCGCACCTCCCACTGGCCGCGGTTCGCTGTTCCAGACCAATGGGGGCTGCGGGAAGCGGCATGGGCCGAGGGATGTGCTGGCTGCCGCTTCCCACAGCCCCCGTTGGCCTGGAACAGCGAACCGCGGCCAGTGGGAGCTGCGATCGGCCAAACAAACCGTCCCGGCCCGCCAGCTGATTTCCCTGACGGGCCGCATGCCAAAGGTTGCCGATCCCTGATTTAAGCACATCAAGAGCAGTCTGGATATCAGGAGTGATACTGAGTAGTAATATCAGACTAAATTCTGCTCTCTTCTATACTTGCGCTACAATCAGTGGGATTTCACAGGTGTAAATGAGTATAATTTGGCCCTCTGTATTCTGGTAAGGTGTAACTTTTGTTATGCCCTGTTATACATCATCTTTTAAAAATGAAAACAAATGATTACTATATTACATATGGTTGTGGAGCCTTTTATATTTGCATTGTACATTAGAAGATCACAGTAGTTTCCCATTTTAGAGATACTAATACTTTTCCATGTCAGTTTTAACTTTGTTATGATGCTATTAAACTATAGTATAAAAAAAACCCACATAGTATCTGATAGGCTTGTTGCTCTGTGGAGTATATTCACACAACCTCTTGATACATATGAACTGACAGGTCTTCCAATGGGAATTCAAAGGAACCTGAGCACAGTCTCTAATTCACATATGTGAGGATGTACCATTTTCTTTAGAATATGGATCCACTTAGAAGTAGTGAATATGATTCTGATCTCACACTGTTGCAGATTAGGAGTAACTCTATGGAAGTCAGCAGAGTTGTACGAGTGTAAACCTGGAGTGATATCAGAATCAGGCCAATAACTTTTAACATTCTAATCTTAACATAAATTGATATAAATTTTGTACCATTTTGTTTTAAAGGATAGCAGATAATTTCTATGTTTGTGAAGGATACAGCATACCCCGTTGTCTACTTTATGAAATGTATATAGAGAATTGCACTCAGAATGCCCAGACTCAAGTAAATCCAGCTACATTTGGAAAGGTACAAACCACATTGCTTTTATAGTATATATGGGGTTTAAGATAATGGGATAATCTTAAAGATAAATTTAAGACAATTTACCTTGTGTAAATTCATAAAGAGACACTTGTACAAGGTTTGATCATGTTGCAAACTAAGGGAGTTTAATTTACAGACAAGGATAAGTAGTTATGCAATAAGATACCTTCAATGTAGAATACTGGGAGAGATTTTGTTTGAAAGCTGCTATCCTATCTTTTGGTATAATATCCTCTTTGGCTCGCTTGGGGAATTTTATCTGCATTATTTTCTCTCTGAGGTCAGGTCTACATTCAAAACTTTTGCTGGTATTTTAATGTTGATTAGAGATGTGATTTTTTTAAAATGACATTTCTATACCTGCTAAAGCTCTAGACACAACATAGATGAAATTATTCCGGCAAAAAAGTCCTTTTGCTAGGACAGCTTATTTTATTCTTCAAAGTGGTATAAGAGTTAAATTATGTCTACAATAGGAAGGTTTGCCAGCATAACTATACCAACCAACCTGTCAGGTGTAGACTGAAATCTTTATATTTAAAGGAAACAATTAGCACTGTATTTTTTTAATCCAAGTTTTGATGCTGAAAAGCATCCTGGTCTTCATGTTGTTTATCAGCAAAAACATTTTTTTAAATTTACTTATGAAGATATTGCTCCACACACAGAATGTGTGTGTGTTTATAGAATCATCCAAGCAAAGCAAGATGCAGGAGTAAAAAATAGTAATAGCCTGGAGTTTTATAGCCAACAGGGGAATTCTTTTGCGACCCTAATCATTCAGTCCCAACAGATGCATACCTGCTTAACTTTATTCATGGGATTAAAGAAAAAATAACATTTTTGACTATCGTTACCCTACTCATTTTTTGCTCAAAGTTTTCCACTATTGCTACCACTGGTGCAACTCCACTGGTATTCAAGCTGTTAGGTCTTGTCTGCACGCTAACTTGCTGCTGTTTAATTAGAAGTATTTTTTTTAATCAGTTTAGTTTAGTTGTACAAGTTGTATGTAGCTATTCTTATTTCAGTTTCAGAGTAGTTTATTGTTGTTTCACAGGATTAAGCTAAATCAAAATAAGCAACTCTTAAACCAAAATATGGCACACAAACTTGCACTGGTTTAATTAAATGGGTTTTAAAAGACACATTTTGTTAAACTGGTGCTAATTGGTGTGTAGATAAGTCAAGGGATGAAATCTTTGTCTTATTGAAGTGAATGGCAATTTTACCATTGTCCATTTATTCTTTTGCGTAGAGACTGTCCGGTTTGTCCAAGGTACATAGCAGAGAGGCATTGCTGGCACATGATGGCATATATCACATTGGTAGATGTGCAGGTGAATGAGGTCCTATAATGGTGTCACTTGAATAGATATGTGGACAGAGTTGGCAATGGGCTGTGTTGCAAGGATAGGTTCCTGGGTTAGTGTTTTTGTTGTGTGGTGTGTGGTTGCTGGTGAATATTTGCTTCAGGTTGGGGGGCTGTCTGTAAGCGAGGACTGGCCTGTCTCGCAAGATCTGTGAGAGTGAGGGATTGTTCTTCAGGATAGGTTGTAGATCTTTGATGATGCACTGGATAGGTTTTAGTTGGGGGCTGACGGTGACGGCTAGTGGCATTCTGTTACTTTCTTTGTTGGGCCTGTCCTGTAGTAGGTGATTTCTGGGTACTCTTCTGGCTCTGTCAATCTGTTTCTTCACTTCAGCAGGTGGGTATTGTAGTTTTAAGAACACTTGATAGAGATCTTGTAGGTGTTTGTCTCTGTTTGATTGTAGCAAATGCAGTTGTTTCTTAGAACTTGGCTGTAGACAATGGATCGTGTGCGATGTTCCCTCTAATTTTTGACAGGCCATGTGCGCAAAAAAAATTTTTGTGCAAATTGTTGTGCTTCTGTGCAAATTTTTGTGCATGTGGTGTTTCGCCGTGTGCATGGGGTTTAGGATCTGTGTGCGCGCACACGCGCGCACAGCTTAGAGGGAACAGTGATCATGTGATGTGTCCTGGATAGAAGTTGGAGGCATGTAGGTAAGTATAGCGGTCAGTAGGTTTGTGGTGTTTATGTGACCATCGCTTATTAGCACTGTAGTGTCCAGGAAGTGGATCGCTTGTGTGGACTGGTCCAGGCTGAGGTTGATGATGGGATGGAAATTGTTGAAATCATGGTGGAATTCCTCAAGGGCATCTTTTCCATGAGTCCAGATGATGAAAGTGTCATCAATGTAGTGCAAGTAGAGTAGGGATGTTAGGGGATGAGAGCTAAGGAAGCATTGTTCTAAGTCAGCCATAAAAATGTTGGCATACTTTGGGGCCATGCGGGTACCCATAGCAGCGCCGCTGACTTGAAGGTATACATTGTCCCCAAATGTGAAATAGTTGTGGGTGAGGACAAATTCACAAAGTTCAGCCACCAGGCTTGCCGTGACATTATCGGGGATACTGTTCCTGACGGCTTGTAGTCCATCTTTGTGTGGAATGTTGGTGTAGAGAGCTTCTACATCCATAGTGGCTAGGATGGTGTTTTCTGGAAGATCACCAATGGATTGTAGTTTCCTCAGGAAGTCAGTGGTGTCTCGAAGATAGCTGGGAGTGCTAGTAGCGTAGGGCCTGAGGAGAGAGTCTACACAGCCAGACAATCCTGCTGTTAGGGTGCCAATGCCTGAGATGATGGGGCGTCCAGGATTTCCAGGTTTATGGATCTTGGGTAGCAGATAGAATGCCCCTGGTCAGGGTTCTAGGGGTGTGTCTGCGCAGATTTGTTCTCGTGCTTTTTCAGGGCGTTTCTGGAGCAGATGGTGTAGTTTCTTTTGGTAACCCTCAGTGGGATCAGAGGGCAATGGCCTGTAGAATGTGGTGTTAAAGAGCTGCCTAGCAGCCTCTCGTTCATATTCTGACCTATTCATGATGACGACAGCACCTCCTTTGTCAGCCTTTTTGATTATGATGTCAGAGTTGTTCCTGAGGCTGTGGATGGCGTTGTATTCTGCACAGCTGAGGTTATGGGGCAAGTGATGCTGCTTTTCCATAATTTCAGCCCGTGCACTCTATGTAGAAGCACTCTATGTAGAAGTCCAGTCTGTTGAAGCACTCTATGTAGAAGTCCAGTCATAGGCGCTGACTCCGTGGGTGCTCCGGGGCTGGAGCACCCACAGGGAAAAATTGGTGGGTGCTGAGCACCCACCGGCAGCTCCCCACCGGTCCCCCCATCGGCGCCCGACTCACCTTCCGGGTTCCCGCCGGAGGGAGGCGCCATACCCCTCCCCCGAGGCGCCCCACCCCCGCCGCCCCGCCGCACAGCTGAGAGGCGGGTGGCTGGGCTAAAAAAGCCCCGGCTTTTCGGCGGGAGGCGCCTCCCTCCAGCGAGAACCTGGAAGGTGAGTTGGGCGCGGGTGGGTGGGTGGGCCGGCGGGGATCTACCGGTGGGTGCTCAGCACCCACCAATTTTTCCCCAGGGGAGGAGGCGGGGATTTAGGGAAGGGGCAGGGCCAGGGGTGGAGTTGGGGTGGGGCCGGGGATGGAGTTGGGGGGGGCAGGGGCGCGAGGGGCTTATGAGTCCAGTCTGTTGTTTCGACCTTCAGGAGGGGTCCCCACAGAATCCTCCTTTTTGTAGTGTTGGTAGAAAGGTTTCTGTGGGTTAGTATGTTGTTCAGAGGTGTGTTGGAACTATTCCTTGAGTCGGAGATGTCAAAAGTAGGATTCTAGGTCACCACAGAACTGTATCATGTTTGTGGGGCTGGAGGGGCAAAAGGAGAGGCCCCGAGATAGGACAGATTCTTCTGCCGGGCTAAGAGTATAGCTGGATAGATTAACAATATTGTTGAGTGGGTTAAGAGAACCACTGTTGTGGCTCCTTGTGGCATGTAGCAGTTTAGATAGTTTAGTGTTCTTTTTCCTTTGTGGGGCTAAAAATTGCTATGTAGACATTTAGGCTTTGGCTGGAGTCTGGGTTCTGGGACCCTCCCCACTTATGGGGTCCCAGAACTCAGGCTCCAGCCCATGCCTGAATGTGTAGACTGCAGTTTTATAGCCCT
Source organism: Chelydra serpentina (assembly GCA_037349315.1). Classification (NCBI taxonomy): domain Eukaryota; kingdom Metazoa; phylum Chordata; order Testudines; family Chelydridae; genus Chelydra; species Chelydra serpentina. The sequence goes on from JBAIAC010000004.1 coordinate 113,993,627, forward strand.
GCAGCCCAAGCCCCATGAGTCTGAGTCAGCTGACCTGGGCCAGCTGCGGGTGTTTAATTGCTATATAGATAAAGCTCCTTTATTTTTACTACCGTGTCATCTAACTCAGTTTAGATCAAATAGAGGTAACACCGTGGTAAAAATGCTGGCAGACACTGCCAATCTGGTTACATTAGAACACCCATCATTACTACCAATGTGGGAGCTGCATCTTAGGGCAATTGGGGGAAAAAAGTCAAACAACTTCATACCTGATTCATTTTGTTCCTACCCTGCACAACAAAGACTCCCAAGGTTTATCTAGAGTAGATGCATTGTATATTTGATAATCTGTTCTTGTTCTAAAGAGGAAAGGTAGTATGAGCTCTCTTGTTTTGTCTGTGGCCTTATAAGATAGCTCATACTCATGCTGTGTGTGTAATAATAGCAATTTGGATTATTACACTTACAGTCAGGGCCGGCTCCAGGCACCAGCTTGCCAAGCTGGTGCTTGGGGCGGCAGGTGAGAAGGGGGCGGCAGTCCGAGTCCCGCGGCGGCAATTCGGCGGCAGGTCCGCTCTTCCCGCCACCGAATTGCCGCCGCGGGACTCGGACTGCCGCCCCAGTCTCGCCTGCCGCGGCGGCAAAGGGGCGGCAGGTCCGCCGCTGTTCCCTTGCCGCTCCGGAATGGGATTGCCTGCGTCGGCGCCCCACCCCTGACGCAGGCAGACATGGCGGCGCCCCCGCCCCCGACACAGGCAGACGTGGCGGCACCCCGACGCAGGCGTCGGGGGCGGGGCCCCGCTACGTCTGCCTGCGTCGGGGGCGGGGCGCCGCCACCCTTGCTTGGGGTGGCAGAATTGTAAGAGCCGCCCCTGCTTACAGTATTATTACATAGTGCTAATCTTGAGAGATGCAGAATGATTTCAATTCACATTTCCTTCAATATGAGCAAAGAGGATACTCAGCAACTTGATGAATTTGATTAAAAAAATGGATAAGTCAAACCCGATCCTGCAAGCATTACTTACGTGAGAAGGCTAACTGAAGTCATTGGGGCTACTGGTGTGAATAAGAACTACTTGACTGAGTAAGGCTTGCCAGATTGGGCTTCATATTGGCAACATATTGGAGATGCACATCAGCTAATTCAGCAATTACTATTTGAGTGTTATTGGGAGAACAGGTATCACAGCAGATTGTGAGGGGGTGTGCAGTAGTGGAAACAATTAGAGGAAAACAAATGAGATAAATCTTTATATGTTAGTATGACTCGCCCAGGTAACTCTTATCTTTTGTGTTTTTTAGCTTGTTCGCTTAGTTTTCCCAGATCTGGGGACCAGAAGGCTGGGCACAAGGGGAAGTGCCAGGTATTATTTATTTATTTATTGCTTTATTTAAGAATGTTAATTACACCCTTTTGGGGGGAAAATAATATAAATAACTGTATCCTCAGCTCTGTTAACTTGAGACACTGCTCTACCCCAGCTGAGGTTCTTGTTGAATGTCTGTAATAAATCACAAGAACAGCTCTATTGTGATTGATGGTGTTACCAGTAAACTAAAATAGGATTAATTTAATGAAAGTCACCATATCCAAGCTGGTTTTTGGTGTATTAATTCAAGATCATTTTAATTTTCAAAACTTTAAAAACACTATTTAAAGTACTCTGGGAGTCTGGTGCTTTTGAAGCACCGACTTGTGTTACGGGGGTGCAGAAGTTCACTACCCTAGTAAGGCGCTCCAGAGGCATTGTGTCTGAGGGACGCACAATGATTCTTGTGATCAGGTAAGCCCAAGGACTCTTATTTTGACCAGCCTTATGCAAGAGGCCCTAAAAGCAGGGAGTCTCTTCTGTCTCTGCACACCCATTGAGTGGCCCTTCACTATCTGGCTCATAATGGAACTGTTATAAACTGTTACTGGCTCCCTGATGGATTCCCCTCTTTCCCACATCCATACAGAGCACGGAGAGAATTGAGTCCCATTGACTTTTAATCCATTCATTTACTGTCCAAATTCATAACCGTTGAACAAAAAGATTTTTAAGGCCTTCAGGTATGCTAATTGCATGAGCATTTTGCTTAATAAAGAGGAAAGGACTGTAATTAAAATACTGATTCTGAAAGTGGCATATGTTTACTTTGATCTAATAAAATCTTCTGCATCAGCCTGGCTCCATCACTGCCAATTACTGCGGTGCCATTCTCACATTAGATTTTTGACTGATATACATAGCTGATGCTAGAGCAAACTAGGTCCTTTACACCAGCGCAGGATCAGCACAGTGAAGCTCTGACATACACCCACACACCCAGTCTGACACATCCCCTAACGCTGGGATGAGGGGTGGCTGGTACACAAACTGCCTACACTGGGTTTATGCCATGCACTCAAATCGGGGGGACCGGATAATGTCTGCTGCAGAATATTGAAAGAACTGGCACAGGCGATTACTAGTATTGCACCAAGGATTTTTAATAAATCTATCTATTTGGGGGTAGTACCATATGACTAGAGAATAGCTAACATCATACCTATACTTAATAAAGGAGAAAAAAATGTGATCTGCGCAATTTTAGTCTGACCTCATTGGTATGCAAGATTTGAGAACAAATTGTGAAGGGAAGAATAATGAAATTCATAGAGGTAAATGGTAAAGGGAGTGCAATGCAACATGGGTTTACCAAAGAAATCATGCCAGAGTAACCTGATTTCCTTCTTTGAGAAAATAACTTTTTTTTGGGGGGGGGGGGGGAAGGAAAATGCAGCAGGTCTAATATATTTGGACTTCAGTAAAGCATTTGACACAATACCACATGGAAAATTATTAGTTAAATTAGGGATGATGTGGCTCAGTACAAACATAGTAAGGTGGATAAGGAATTGGCTAAACTGGAGAAGGCATTGCGTTGTGTTGAAAGGTGAATTATTGGACTGATGGGAAGTTTCTCATGGAGTTCCTCAAGGATCAGTCTTGGAACCAATCTTATCCAGTATTTTTATTAAAGACAAAAAGTAGGAGTGTGCTAGTGAAATTTGCTAATTAAATTAAGCTGGGAGTCAACATCAATACACAAGAGAATTGGAACATTATACAGGAAAATCTGGATGATCTTGAAGACTCAAATAACAGAAATGGAATGAAATTCAATAGTACCAAGTGCTAGGTCATACATTTAAGGTTTAATAATAAGAATTTCTTCTATAAGCTGGGAGCTTTTAGTTGGAATCAACAGAGGGAGAGAAAGACCTGGGTGTGTGGGTTGATCACAGGATGACAATGAGCCATCAATGTCATGCAGCTGTAAAAAAGGCAAATGGGAAATGTGATCCTAGGATGAATTAGGCAAGGCATTTCCAGTAGAGATAGAGAAGTATTAATGCCATTGCACAAGGTGCTGGTAAGACCTCACTTAGATTAATTTAATCAGGAACATGTGCAGAGAAGAGCTACTAAAATGATAGGGGAATGGAGGATCCATCTTATGAGAGTAGACTGGACGAGCTCAGCTTGTTTAGCAAAAAGAAGATATGATTGCTCTCTATAAATACATCTGGGGATTAAATACTAGGAAGGGTGAAAAGCTATTTAAGCCAAAGGACAATGTTGGCATTAGAACAAATGGGTATAAACTGGCCATGAACAAATCCAGGCTGGAAATTAGAAGAAGGTTTCTAACCATCAGAAGGGTGAGGTTCTGGAACAGCCTCCCAGTAGGAGTTGTGGGGGCAGACCACTTAATTAGTTTTAAGAAAGAGCTGGATAAATTTCCGAGGGCAGTTGTATGTCAGGGTTATTTGTGATGATGAGGGCTAGGTTCAACAACTCTGGAGCTCACTTCTGGTTTAAGTCCTATGTTCCTAAAGCTCATGCTTCAGGATTTTAGCGAGCCACCAGCAGAGGTCAGGAAGAGAGCTCCTCCCTCCCCGCCCCTAGTCTAAGGGTATGTCTATACTTACCCGTCGCGTCGGAGGCGCGGGATCGATGTTCTGGGTTCGATTTATCGCGTCTTGTCAAGACGCGATAAATCGAACCAGGAAGTGCTCCCTCGTCGACGCTGGTAATCCAGCTCGACGAGTGGAGTAGGCGGAGTCGACGGGGGAGCCTGCGCGCCGCGTCTGGACCACAGGTAAGTTCGAACTAAGGTACTTCGACTTCAGCTACGTTATTAACGTAGCTGAAGTTGCGTATCTTAGTTCGACAGGGGGGGTTAGTGTAGACCTGGGCTAATGCACAGAGCATTCTTTCTCAGGTGCTTGGCTGGCTGGTGCTTGCTAATATGCTCAAGGTGTAACTGATCACCATACTTGGGATCAGGAAGGAATTTCCCTCCAGGTCAGATTGACAGTCATCTTGGAGGTTTATTGTTTGTTTTTTTCTGCAGCCTGTGGGTGTGAGTCATTTGCCAGGACCATCTACGTATATCAATCATTTCCCCTGATATTGTGCAGCCTTAGGCACTGGTGCACCATGTTCTCTCCTATTTTCTGTTTGTGGCACATAATAGACTAGTCTCCTGTGGGTTGTAATATGTTGGTTTCATCATGGGCACCGGATGGACCTCCCCTTTGGGGAGGCTAGCCACATGCCCTGCCCCTTCTGCATGAGACCCCACCCCCCACGGCAGGAGCCCTGAGCCCCTCCACTCCTGCGGTCGGAGAAGACCTGGCTGGAACATTGAGACCCCTCCTCCCCCACCACCTAAAAAGCCCCAGGCTGGCCCTAGTCCCAGGCCAGCCCCAGCTGGCCAGCTGGCCCGAGCAGCCTCAGTACAGCATCCTGTGGCAACAGCTCCAGCCTGGGAAGCCAGAGCCTTCCCTGGCCTATTATACCCGCCGCCCATGGGGTTTCATGTTAGTTATTGGGTTAGTGTGTGGTTGCTGGGTGGGTTGGTGGCCTGTGCTATACAGAAGGTCAGACTAGATGATCTAGTGGTCCCTTCTGGCCTTAAACTCTATGAGAGAGTAATCCTGAGCAAAGGGGAAATCTCTGCTGGCTTATTATGGTCAGAATTGCGCCCACTAAGTATTGTTTACTGTCCAATATGTATCAGGCAAAAAGCCAGTGGGGAAATGGCACTTCAGAAGCTGCACAGTGGCATGACAGCAGTGTGAACAGTGGTTCCACACCACCCCAGTATCAACAAGAGGTGCTAGTGCTCACTGGGGGATTGAATTCCTCAGGCAGCAACTGGACAGGTGGCATCCTTAACTGGAAGTGGTTTTAATCTGCCATGACTGGAGATCAGAGGCCAGATCCTCAGTTGGTATAAATTAGTGTAACTCCACTGAAGTAGCTTCTTTGACTTCAGTGAGGATCCTGCTCCAGAGACTCTGTGCTTCTGCTGCATAGGTTGACTGCACTCCCCACTGCTCTAGGGTTGATAGTTTTTTAAAAACAACAAACATTTTATTATTAAATTACGAAGACTGTTTTAAAAAGTGATTGTAAAGTTATTTTTTTTAAAAAAGCTTGTCAAAATTATGTGCTTATTCAAATATTGGACAAAATAAGATTTAAACAATTTTAAGAATAAATACAGTTTTCCACCTATTGTTTTCTTATTTCAAAAGAATTGTGAGCGCTTGCAGAATACAGATGTGAGTTCAGTGATTACTTGGTCTTGCAAACTGTATACTTGTCAGTCCATCACATTTTGTATTTTGTTTTAGGTATCACTACGATGGTATACATATCAAGAAGAGCTCTTCCTTCTATGCTCATTATTGCTATCTTCTGGCTGAAAAAAAATATCACAGGTTTGGTTTTAAATGTTCTTCATTATAAAAGGTGCATTAATATAATTTTCTTTACAATATGCTTCATTGCCCACTGAAAATTGATAACAGAATCGCATTTTCCTATAATAATGCAATCTAATTAAATATTGTCATTAATACAAAGGCTCACTTTCTAAAAAGTGGCAGTTGCACACCTAATTGAACACAAAATCACACTTCCATGCACTTGACATTTTCAACAGATGGCTCTTAAGTGCAGGAAATCTATGACAAAACTAAAAGAAGAGCTTAAAAATGCTGAGAAACTAAATAAGAGCAAAAATATAAGTGCTCAGCACCAGTGGTGTGAACACTTATTTAATCATGCTAGTGCATCTTGATTGCTTAAATTGTGAGGATTAGCAATGTATTTGCACTTATAGTAATTGTGATTTATTTAAATGCATTCTATTTGCAGTTCTTTGTTTTCTGTTTCTTACCATTCAAACTAATGAGGGATAGTCTTTGATTTGAAAAGGCCTACTTTGTTTTGGTTTCCTTTGTATTACAGTTTTAGACAGTTAAAAAGACAGCCACAAAAAGGGTGCAACTGTGAGAAAATACATACAACAAAAGAGAACAAATTAAATGTGAAAAATAAAAGTCTAAACATGTGGTGCAATGTAAGTTGCTCCTTCAGACTCTTGTCTATGGGCAAAGGGCTTGATCCTGTCCCATTGAAGTCAATGGAAGTTTTGCCATTGACTGCAATAGGAGCAGGATCCGATCCACAGTTCTTTACCATGAGTAGTCCTGAGTACTCATGGCAGTAAGCACTATGCCTGCTATTATTTCCAGAATAAGGCCAATCGTTTAAATAAGCAACTGCCGAGCTGATTCGCCACTGACTTGCACTTTCGTGTCTGTGCAAAGTGGATATAAAATGCTATGAAATCAAAGTTCACTCATTAACAGTGTTTACACCCGTTCTCATTCACTTTCTACAGGAGGGTAGGATGTCCCAGCAGATAGGGTACAAGGCTGTGACTAAAGAGACCTGGGTTAAATTCTCTGCTCCTCCACTGTCTTCCTGCATAACCTTGGGCAAATGGTCATTTAGGGTATGTTTACACTGCAAAAAAACCCAACCCTGCGGTGTGAGTCCAGGTCAGCTGACTGGGCCTTGTGCTCCAGGGCTAAAAATAGCCATGTAGATATTTGGGCTCAGGCCAGAGCCTGGGCTCTGAAATCCGCCGAGGGGATGGTCTCAGAGCCCAGACTCCAGCCCGAGCCCAAATGTCTACATGACTATATATCCCCGCATCACAGTGTACCCAGGCTCTGAGACTCACTGCCATGGGTTTCTTTTCTTTTTCTTTGGTTGCTGTTTGCAGTACAGATGTACCTATAGTCTCTCTGTGCCTTCATTCCCCATCTGTAAAATGGGAATAATATCACTTCCCTACCTCAAAAGGGTGTTGTGAGGATAAATACATTAACGACTGTGAGGCGCTCAGATACTATGGTAATGGGAGCCATATAAATACTTATGATACTATAAATAGGGTAACCAGATAGCAAGTGTGAAAAATCGGGATGGGAGGGGGGTAATAGGCACCTATATAAGACAAAGACCCAAATATTGGGACAGTCCCTATAAAATCGGGACATCTGGTCACCCTAACTATAAATGACTATATGAGCTGCAAGGGAATGGAAAATGAGACCCCATCCCTTTGACTGTACACCCTGTTACACCAGTTTTACAGAGAGCAGTGTAACCGTACTGAAGTCAATGGAGTGACGCTGGCATAAAACTGGTGGAATGGGATGGAGGATCAGGCTCTGTAGCTGATCAACTAACAAATACTTATTTACAGAATAAACAAATTGTTCTTAGAGAGTTCCAAATTCAAATCGTATCCATAGCAGGGTTTAGAACAGCCATCATGGGGCGCTCACCTTCTGGTTCTTGTCTAGGAATGTGGCAAATAGGTGCCTCAGTCTGCAGCTCCCTTATCCTCCAGGAAAAGAAGTAACAGTTCTAGTCTCTGTACTCCTTAGCTCCTTCCTGTTGAAGAAACCACATCCAACTGACACTGCCTCTGCTGCTGGTCTTGGCTTAGCCACAGGGGGCGCTGCTGTGCAACAGCGCCAGCAGCACCTGCTCCAGCAGTGTCTGTCTCTGACTTCCCTGCAGTTTGTCCCTCATCCCTAAAAAGAAGCAGCTGAGATTGGACCTCAAGACCTGCAGATCTAGGTGTTTTGCTGGAGGCTACCTGTTGGAAGCTTTGTATCACTACACTGACTGTGGGGCCCCTCTTCCCTTTTTCATCTCCCTGCCAAGGATATCCTTAGCCCCTGAAAAACAGGTCTCGCCTTTGGTCACCCTAGTGATCAAGAGACATGCTCCAGAGAAAGGGCTGCTATCAAAATGACAATGTAGTGACCTCTTTCCAATTTCAAGAGAGAGATTTTGAGATTTGATAAATCTAAATAAATAAAATAAACTCCTCTTCTGGGTTATAACAAAGAGAAATATAACAAACACTGATCATGTTTGTCCTAATAGTATTAACACACTTTCACAGGCCTCCCCACTGAGCCCATTACTTTCTGAAATCACCACCATCTTACATATGGGGTCTAATTAAAGCTGATAAAAAACTGGTAAAAATTTCACTTTTTTAAAAACAATTTTTACATCAACATTTAAAACAAAAATTCCAAAAATTCCAACCAGCTTTATAGCTCTTTGTAACCCCCAAACCCTCCAAAAACCATCATGAACATTTAATCATTTTTAAAAATAATTTAAAATATTTTATTTGGCAAAATATTTTATAAAAATATCAAAATATGAAAGACTGAAGTTGGAGATTTCCAAAATCTGGTGTAATAAATTAATAAATTAATGTAGAAGAAGATCTTAACATTTTCTTCTAAATAGTGGAAATTGATCTTGAATCTGCTACGGAATCTAATCTTAAATACTCTTTATATAAAACTCTTTATATTGCTCCTCCAACTGGGAGGAGTCTGAGAGAGGCCTCTGAAAAGGTTCTCTTTCACCTGTCTCTCTTTCACCTGCCACTTTCTTCTTCCTCCTTTCCCCTCAGTCTTCCTCTGTCACTTTTCTTCCCCTCTTTCAGGCCTATGGTATTGTCCCTTCCCCACAATTTCTTTCCCATTTCAACGGCAGTTGCCCCCCAACTTCCCCAAAACCACATTGACAGGAATGAATAAATATCAGATGATGTTGTTACTCATCCTCCCCTTCCTCTACCCACTTCCTTTCTTTCCTTTTCACTTGCATTTTGACCTTATTTAGATGGTAAGTGCATTAGGGCAGGAACTTGTCTCTCTCTCTCTGTTCTGTGTGATGCCTTTTGGGTGCCAGGTAAATAAAAATAATATTTGCTAACAGTAGAGTCACATATATGTTAATTTTTCCATGGCTGAGATCAGACTGTGTTTACACTTAATTATCATTGAGCTTTCATCTGGCTGTTGAGCGGAGGGAGAGTGCTGCCACTTGTCTGTTTCTAGGCAGCAGCTCTCGCACTTGCATGTTGCCTGACTGGCCCTAATGAAGGGGGGCAGCATAAGAACAAGTACGCTATGCCTGCCAGCCTATTGAGTGAGAGCACGGCTGATATGTGTTGCCATAGTAGCAGCAGCACAAGATACAGATGGCCACCTTCTCAGAGCAGGAACTGAAAATACTCTTCTTTTTTTTTCTTTTTTTTTTTTACAGATTTTAGAAATCTGCAAAATTAACAAAATAAATGACAGGAAATACTTCTGGTCCTAAGTTTCTTCATTTCTTTACTCGCCAACTTAAAAAGCTCTGGAGTCTGGAATAGTGTTGGCGTTAAGGCATTAAACATATTATTGAACATACATAGTATTCAGGTCGTGGTCCATAATGGTCATTGAGCAACAATTTCATTTTTGGAGCTTTCATGGCAGATCAGAGTGGTAGAGTGGTGATCTCTCAGGTGGCTAGATCCAGTCCCATGGATGGTTTTAAATATCAGGACTGAGACCTTGAATTGGCCTCTGTTCTTAATGAGAAGCCAGTGCAGACAGCAGGGCAGTGGGATAATGTGTTTTCAGTGACTTGTGTTTTTAAGGCCTGTTCTACACTGAAAAGTTGATTCAGCATAGTTACATCAGGCAAGGGTATGAAAAAAGAGTGCTTCTGTCAACTTATGGTCTGTCTATACTTAAACCACTACAGCAGCGGTTCTCAGCCAGGGGTACATATATATACCCCTGGGGGTAGGCAGAGGTCTTCTAGGGGGTACATCAACTCATCTAGATATTTGCCTAATTTTACAATAGGCTACATAAAAAGCACTAGCGAAGTCAGTACAAACTAAAATTTCGTACAATGACTTTATACTGCTCTCTGAACTATGCACTGAAATGTAAGTATATTTATATTCCAATGTATTTATTTTATAATTATATGGTGAACATGAGAAAGTAAGCAATTTATCACTAACAGTGTGCTGGGACACTTTTGTATTTTTATGTCTGATTTTGTAACCAGGTAGTTTTTTAAGTGAGGTGTAACTTGGGGGTACGCAAGACAAATTAGACTCCTGAAAGTGGTCTGGAAAGGTTGAGCGCCACCCACTGCATTACAGCGGTGCAGTTGCTGCTCTACCGCTTCAGTGTAGACACTGTCTAGGCCAATGGGAGGGGTCTCCTCTTGGTGTAGGCAATCCACTTCCTCAAGAGATGGTAGCTAGGTCAATGGAAGAATTCCTCTGTTGACCTAATGCTGTCTACTCCAGGGCATAGCTATGTCTCTCAGGTAGAGTTGCCAAGCCAGGATTGTCCTGGAGTCTCCAGGAATTAAAGATTAATCTTTAATTAAAGATTGTCATGTGATGAAACCTCCAGGAATACGTCCAACCAAAATTGGCAACCCTACTTTAGGGGGGTGGATTTTTCATATGCCCAAGAGACTTAGATATTCTGATGTAAGTTACCAATGTAGACCATCCCTCAGATAACTTTGTTCATATAAGTGTTGAGTAGGATGGACTGGGGCTGAGCCTTGTGGGACACCTCAGATGCATTACAAAGTTGAAGACCCAGTTCCCACTATGAACAATTTACAATCTAAATTGACCATAAAGGGTTGGGGAAAGGGACGGGATGTACAGTCAAAGTGATAAAACGGGCCCCTTTCATTATTTACATGTTTGTAGTTCTTTTGTGTGTTTGTTTCAATGGAGTTTCATCCACTAATGTGAAATAGTGAATTTGGCACAGAAAGTTGGAAAAACCTAATCACCCACCTTTGCATTTTAAAATGGCTTGTTTGTTGATTGCATAATGATTTTTTAATTAAGATCTGAGAGATCAACCCATTTAAAAATCAATTAATAAACTAAAAGTCATGGGGTGGAGATTCAAGAGGGAGAGGTTGGTTTTTAAAAAATTATTATTATTACGTAAACAGTTGTGTCAGTCCCAGTCTGATAACCTGGCCAGGTAGAGATCATTTTCATACTAAAGACCTAAGAAGCCAACAGTTTTTAAAATTGGCTTTATATGTTATGTATTCCACCACAGTGGGGATGGCTCCAGTTCTGAGGATGCAGCAAATTATGAGAGCAACGGCTACAGAAAAGGAACGGTGAGTATCAAATAAAGTAGATTTACTACAAAACAGAGATCAATAACGGTTTAGTGAGCTAAAACTGTCACGCGTTATGTCTTAGTGAAATGCAGCCTGCCCATAATACGCTTCAAAGTAGTATGTCTTTGTGCATAGGCTCATTAACTGGTTACTTTTTTTTTGCTTACTTACTGGTTAAATATTTTTCGTCACCTCACTGTCTGCCCAAATCATTAGCTAGGCTTAGTATGGAAGCTGTGGCTAACAGACACAAACCTGGGCTCTATCGGTGTCAGTAGGATATGGCCTTCGCTGTGCAGGCCCACACTTATAGACTAATTTCCACAAAATATTGGGCTGCTGAGCCAGAGTCAGTATAGTTCAATGAGACTGTATTGGCATGGAAAGAATTCAAGTATTACCAAAGGATTAAATTTTTTTTTTTTTTAAAGGGTCTGATGTGAAGCTCACCTGCTAGTGCAGATGTTTCTGAAATAACACTGCTGGGAGTTGTCTTGACATTGGAATTCTTGGTAGTCTGCCAACAGGATGTGACCAATATGAGAACCCTGATTAAACATAGGGAAAGGAGGAGTGTGGATGTATCTCTTATTTTTGTAGAGCACTTGGATATGGCAATGAGTGTATTATAAGTGCATGCAATAATAGATGAAAAAGGTGCAGACACAGGACAACATTATATCCAGCGACCTCAGTAGCAGAGCCAGCTACTCTTAACATTATTTAGAATGTCATGATTATGAAATTTGGGTTAGTATGTCTACACTATAGTGTAAGCCCGGGTGCAAGGCTAACCCCACTTGTGTCTGCACTGCAATTGAGCTAACCCAGGCTAGGGCCTTGGACCCTGCAGGGTTGGAAGGTCCAAGCTTGAGTCTAGCCGGGACCCAGGGTCCAAACCCTATTGCTTTGCAATGTAGCCACAGCCCTGCTTGACTCAGGTCCAGAAGTATCTTACAGTTCCATGTGATAACTTCCTTAGTCCTCTGTATCCCAACAATCTGCAATCCACTCTATTGAAAACAGAAGCCCTCACCCTAACTACCTTGGCAAACAGCAGCAGCAGCTCAGGTCAGCATTAACCCATTCTGTTCTGATCACCGATCTGTAAGCCCACTATCATAGAACCTCCTGGGTTTGGAATGGAGAGTGAACTGATCAAGCCTTTTGCAAAGTGAGCTGCTTCCTGGTAATGTGCAGGGACTGTGCGCCACGTCCTTGCTCCTCCCCGCTCCCTCTCCTCATAGGCGCCGACTCCGTGGGTGCTCCGGTGCTGGAGCACCCATGGAGAAAAATTGGTGGGTGCTCCGCACCCACCGGCAACTCCCCACCCGCCCTGGACCCGCAGCAAACTTACCGGGCACCGGGAGATGTTGCGGGGCCCCGCCCCCCCGGGGCCCCGCCCCCGACCCTGGGCAACGTGGCGTCGGGGGCGGGGCCCCGCAACGTCGCCCGGCGTCGGGGCCCGGCGTCGGGCGGGGCCCCGCCCCCGACGCCGGGTGACAGCACCCACCGGCGGGGCCGGAAGTCAGCCCCTGTGCCTCTCCTGCCCGCAGCAATCAGCTGGTTTGCGGGCGTTCAGAAGGCAGGGGAGGGAGGGGGAGCCTGTGTGCCGCATCCTCGCTCCTCCCCATTCCCTCTTGCCTCCTGAATGCTGAAAACCAGCTGATTGCCGTGGGCAGGAGGCAGGGGAGGAGCGAGGACGCAGCGTGCGGAGTAAAGAGGGGGGAGGTGGGGGGGGGAGAAGAAGCAAGTTAAGGGTGGGGGCTAGGGGTAGAGTGGGCGGGCCGAGGGTTGAGCCCCCCGTCCCTGGTGCTTGCATAGTAGGGGAAGCTGCAGCTGCTGTTGCACAATGTACTTCTCCCAGCCTACAGCACCTTCAGCCTTCTTGCCTGCCTCATTGTTTGCAGTCCCAGTGGGCTGTGCCTGTGTGGGTTAAGGTGGAGGCACCTCCCATTGCTTCATACTCAGCAATGATGATTGTAGTATTAAATTGTTTCTTTAAAATTGTTTAAAGTGTATATAATGCCTTTTGTCTGGCAAAAAATTTTCCCCTGGAACCTAATCTCCTGCTATTTACATTAATTCTTATGGGGAAATTGGATTCGCTTAACATCGTTTTGCTTACAGTCGCATTTTTCAGGAACATAACTACAATGTTAAGTGAGGAGTTACTGTACAGTGTAGCTGCTCAAGCCCAGGGTTCCCTAACACAGGTCAGCTGACTCGAGTGCCACTAACCCTGGATTTACATTGCAGTGTAAACATACCCATAGAAAAGGTACATAGGATACAAATATCACTTAATACATTTTGTGAAATAAGAAATGTATATTTTTGGGGCTCTGGATTTCTAGCCAGCCCATCCCTGTTCCTTTTACACACCCCTACCTTCCAGTGAATAGGTGAGGTGTCACAGTTCCAGGTTTAGCTGCCTCTAGCCATCATTCCTTGCCCTCCAGACCAGAGTTTTAGGGTTGCAATTCCCTTACAATCCACTGTACTTATCCCAGGAGTCTGAGATTAGTGCAGTACCTGCTCTGCTGTCTCCCAGGGCTCTGAGAGAGTTTATAAGTGATCAGCCAACTTTCACAGAGCACAGTATATTTATCTAGGACAAACGCATTACAGAGAAAATGTATCATAAATGAATAAACGGTCTACACACATGCCAAGCTTACCAGGTGTCACCCATCTTCTATATGTAGACCCTATCAGCAGGGTTTTGACCTCTTGGTTAAAATCTCATGTCTGTTCATGGATTGAGTGAGGAGTCGTCCCCCTCCTCCCGTCCTGTCCCATCCCGTCTCCCCCACCCCGCCCCAGTCTGCTCAGGGCTCATATTTCCAGCTCCTTACATGGTATGTACATATATAATTCACAAAACTATTGATGACCAGTGTGACACTGGTTTTTATTTGAGACCTTACATGGCACTCTTGTGAGCTAGAATGTACATGTCAGATCCCAGTGATCTCTGTAACAGCTCTGCACCTCCTTGCTGGTTGGCATTAAGAGGTTCTTGAGTTCCATGCACTTTTAAGGTCTCACAATAGGTATCGGGACAAGAATTCCCATGGAGAAACAGATGAGTTGCTTTGACAATACTGTTTATATGACATATAAACACACTGCGGCCCAGATTTTTAAAGGTATGTACATGTTACTTTGCTCAGTGTCACAATGCCTAAGTCTCATTTTCAAAAGGAATTTAGGCACTAGGGAATCTAAATCCCATTTACTGTTGAAGGGATTCAGGCTCCTAAATCAGCTAGGTGTTGTGATGCTGAGCACAGAAATGCCTAAATACCTTTATAAATCTGGGCCTGAGTGCCTTTAATATAATGTGAAATGTTAGTAAGATAAGTGTGTTCTTTATTAACATTTTATTGTTTAAATTTAAAAATCTAACAGTGATTTTTTTTAAAAAGTAAGCCTTTAAATTGTTTCCAGTCTGGTATCAATTTGCAGACAGAGAAAGACAAATTTGGATCCCCTTTGCCTGAATTCAAGAGATTTTCTTCTTGGGAGCAAGAGTTAGGAAAGACGCACTCATATAAAATAGTAAGTTTAGCCATTCAGTAATCAAGAAAATTAGCTCTTGGCCTGTGTAATTGTTTTGCAGACTCTTTTTTGTTTGCATTCTCTAGGTTGCACTGCTTGCTGATGAGTATTGTAACTACTGTCAAGATGTTTTACAGAACTTGAGGAACAAAGAACTTGACAGGGTATGCTCTTGTTTTAACAACATATCTGTAAATATAAGTATTAGTGATTTATTTAGATGACAAAAACTGATTGCAATGACAAAATTATTTCCATGTAGTTCACTTGCTTTATGTCAGGTAATGATTATTTATATGCAAAATGAGCACTCAGTTAAATCATTCTGGAATACTTTATTAACATAACATACTTACGTGTTCCAAAGGCCAAATTTGAAACCCAACTATTTAGGTGCCTAACTCCCATTGAATTTAAAATGAGTTCGAATTTAAATACTTTGCAAAGGGCAGATGCTGACTTCTGAAAGAGGAAAAAAATGCTTGGTGGATCTCAGAACACTCTAAGGAGAACAAGACGTCTACCAAACTTTGCCTTAGATTTTGGCTGATTTGTGTTTAAACACGGGTTGGTTGTGGCGGGGGTGATTTACAGAACTGTTCTTGAAAAAGGCCTAGTTCATATTCAGCCAGTTATCCCCATATCTGGGCCCATATTTACGCTACTGCTTCTTTTCTTCTTTTTTCTTCAATTTTGATTCTTCCTTTTAAGGTTTAACTGGCTCCCCCAGGCTGCTCTAACCTGGCCTGAACTAGGGCTAGGATGGAGCCAGGAAGAGAACCAAGGAACCACTATCGGCTCTATCAGAGCTCCTCTCTCTGCTGCACTGAGGAGTGTTGTGTTGTTTGCATTCAGTTTAGCGTTCCACAAGTGCAAATTTAATGAAAATTAACCAAGGAATTTGTGCAATAGGTAGAAGACCTTATCACGTCATTTTGGAAGTCTTTGCAGCCTGAAACAATAATGCTTATGTCACTGCCAGATGTATGCCAACTGTTTAAATGCTATGATAGACAGCTGTTCAAGGTACTGTAGACACAGCTTTGTTTATTTAAATTATTTTACTATCTGTTCACATCTTTTCAATATTTCTATTTGAGAAATAATCAGTTTTTTATTATGCATCTGTACCCAGAAATACCACCTGAATCTTAAGTCTGTTCTTTGTACTCTATGTTGAAACACTATGGCTAAGGTTTTTGGATGAGCCCATTGGAGTTTGACAACCCACTCTCACTGAATTTCCATAGACTCCTTTAAAAGATCCAGCTTACGTCAGTGGAATTTGCTTTTATGACCTTGGGCAATTTTAACATGAGGTTGCATGTGACTGATGAAGAATGAACACTGGATTGGTGCCATTTAAAAAACAAGCAAACAAACAAACAAACCTATGTTGTTCCTTTGACAGCAGTATATACTTTTAGTGAAACTTCCATATTGAAACATATAGTTCTTCTTTCATAAGAATTTACCTTTTACCTGAAACTGGCCATCTTAATAATGTTTGATAACTAATTAAAGAAATGATATTTAGGCTTCTGTAGTTAGGATCTGTTCCTACTGCCATTAAAATCAATGGGAGTTTTGCCATTGACTTTAGTGGAAGCAGGAACAGGCCCCTAGTATTATGCAGATTTAGGCCATAAGTATAATTTTCTCTTATGATGCTAGAAACATCTTTACAAGCCAAAAATAATGTATTTTCCCTGTGAACGTCTGTTTTAGGAAATGGAGAGCATTCTGCTTGATGACTTCCTGGAAGATGTCTCTATACAATATTTGAAGTCAGTCAGATTGTTCAGTAAAAATGTTAAACTCTGGCTGCTTACTGTTTTGGAAGATTTTCCACTCTTGCTACAGATGTCCAAAATCAAAGGTATGCATCAGTAATAGAGAAATTATAAGTGGGTGGGTGGATGGATGGATAGAAATTGTCCAAAACTTTATAACAAATCTATTTTTAAGCTCCACCTACAGTGCAAAGAAGACTGTTACTGAACCATTTTAAAAATATGATTTTAAAAACTTTCAGGTGGCATGATTTTGATACCTGTGAGGTCTGGGATTAATTTAGTTACCGCCAAAAATAAGTAGTCTCAAACAATTTGCAAAAACAGTTTTAACCAAATTATGTCCAGTCAATGCTAAACCATGCTAAGTAAGAGTGTTTATAAAATCTTTTGTAAAACCTGTGTCGTGGCATGGTCTCTTTGGCAGTGTCAATGATTATAAATAATGTGCAGAGAAGGTAGATCAAAATTAAAAATAGCTGAAACTGACAGCAAGGTCTATCTTAAAGTTATAGTACATCACCCGTATTTTGGTAAACAAACTAAATAACTGAGTGCAACTTTACAAATAACAGATAAATAGTGATACCATTTTGTAAGCTGTAACGAACTTCAAAATTCCTATTCATTTATGAAATTATTATATGCAGGGTTGGTAGCATCATCTATTATTAAGGTCGTCCAACACTTCCCATTATGAGACCCTGTTTTTAGTTGCTTATAACTTTGCTAAACTTCAAAAATTTGGGTTGAAATTTTCCATTCTAGGTGACTCCCTCAAACTGAAGTTTCTTGGAAAATTTCAGGGGGAACAGTTCAGCCAAATATGAGAACGAGGCTAGGGGAAAATATGTTGTTTTGCCCATGTTAAAAAATTTGAAGCATTTTCTTTCTTATTAATTAGTATTAATTAGTATTAATTAGTATTATTATTATCAGTCATCATCATCAACATTATAGCACCTGGGAGCCCAGATATGTACCAGAATCCCATTGTGCTAGGTGCTGTACAAACATGGAACAAAAAGACAGTCTCTGCCCCAAAGAGCTTGCAATCTAAGACCAGACACAACAGATGGATACAGACAGACATATGGGGCAGTACAAGGAAACAATGAGCCAATATTGGCCAGCATGATAGGCAGCGGTCTCAGCACACTGGCAGCCTAACTAGCCTAACTGTTGTCAATTTTTTGTAGGCTTCACAGCAAAGTAAAGTTTTAAGGAGGATTTTGAAGGTGGATAATGAGGTCGCTTTGTGGATGTTTACAGGGAGCTTCTCCCAAGCATGAAGGGTAGCATGGCACAAAGCATATAGGTGTTTGTTTTAAAATTTTAAGAAGTGGGTGATGATGGCTGACATCATGGGCTGATCAGAGTTGGGAGTCAACTTTTCATTACTGAATGGGAGATGATAGGTAGGATGGAGATAGGTCATGAAGGGCCTTGAAAGTGAAGACAAATGGTGTATGTTTGATATGATAGCGGAGAGGGAGCCAGTGAAGGGATGCAAAGAGAGGGGTGACATAGTCAAGGCTAGGAGAATGATCTTTGCAGCAGCATTCTGAATGAATAGCAACAAGGCAAAGGCCAGGGAAGATGATGTTGCAGTAATTGAGATGCGAGATGAGAGCTTGGACATGAGTTTTAGCTGTGTGGATGGATAGGAAAGACTGTAGCTTAGAGGTGTTATGCAGAAAGAATCTGCAAGACTTAGACATAGCCTAGATGTGAGGACCTAGGAAGAGGTCTGAGTTGAAGATGACACCCAGGTTACTGGACTGAGTGGCAGAGAAGACGGTTGTGCTGTCCAGTGATTGAGAAAGGAGATAGTGGGAGGGGTTTGGGTGGAGGATTAGGAGCTCTTTTTTGCCATGTTGAGCTTGATGGCTGATGGCTAGACATCCACAAGACGATGTCTGAGAGACAGGCTGAGATTTTAGTTTGGACGGAAGGAGACATGTTTAGAGTAAAGAGGTAGATCTCTGAAATACTCTAGTGCCCTCATCATGCCTTGAAATGTGACCAAGGGGTAGGAGGAGGCTTTGTGTCAGGAATGTGCCTTATGCTGTCCCTGTGAAAATCTGCCCAAATTTGGCCAAGTTATAAATCTTGGGAAAATTTCAGTTTGCGCATGCTTAATAGAGTTGAGAGAGTTTATCAGGTAAAAATCTCTGAAGATTCCATACTCACTGAGCATGCTCCATCCCCTCACAGCTCCTAGTAGGGTGACGAGGATGTCCCAATTTTATAGGGACAGTCCCGATATTCGGGGCTTTTTTTATATAGGCGCCTATTACTCCTCCACCCCATCCCGATTTTTCACACTTTCTATATGGCCACCCTAGCTCCTAATGCTGCTAGACTGCACATATGCCATCCTCACAGAAAAACTGAACATGCTGGTCTGAACAGGCTGCACTGCTCCCTGACCTACACTGTCACATCCCCAGCAAGCCAGTCTGCCTGAAAGACAGTGCCTGTGCTTTGCTTTCTCTCTGAGGGCTCTGACCAGTGTATTGACAGCAGTTACAAGTTACCACACAGATCCGTCTAAGCAAGCACATATATTCTTAAGGTTAAAGCATTACTGAGAAAGAATATAAAAACAATAACAGAAGCTACACGCATGCTAAAACATTTATCAGACGTCACCCCCAACTCCAACACGGGGTTTTGGTAGGTGTCAGTCTTTCAAACCCCACAGCTGGCTTTCCCTTTGGTTACAAGTTCATTTCAGTCTTTAGATCAGGAACAGAACCACGGCCCCGAGTCAGCTTAAGCTTAGGCTGTTTATCCCAAAGTCCTTTCTTTGTCTGTTGGTCTCTGGAGAACCTAGTTTGAAGCAAAATATGTGAGCCTCTCCAGGAGAGGGACCTCTTTGGAGGTATTATAATTTGAATGATTTGCCTTAATTCTCCCCTACTATTTTCACTTTTTGAACAAACTGTGGTAACCCTCCCCACATGGGGTGTATTCAGTCCCTGGCCCACAATGATACATAAACCATTCTTAATGGTCTCTTCAATGGTCTCTTAAGGGTCTCATCAAACTCAATACAATATGGTCTCCCAAAGATATTGCAGGCAATTGCTCTGTCAGTGGTCACTAATTGACTGTTTCTCCCTTTCTGAGTGCCCACCTTGAGACCCTGGGGCCTGATTTGTGCCAAGCACCGACAGCTGTAACTAAAGTCAATGGGAGCTTGAATATATAAAGTCCTATCTAATGCTAAGTATTCTGAAAAATCAGGACCAAGGTGTTTCAAATTGGGCACCCAAAATTAGTGGACATTTTTGACCTTAATGTCTCTGTGCCTCAGTTCCCATCTGTAAAATGAGGATTATAATGACTGTCTGTGTTATCATAGCACTTAGGCCCTTGTGCTAGATGCTGTACAACCACAGAATATTGACTATCTGCTCATTCATTGAGCACCATCCATCCTGCGCAGTGAATGAGGCCGGGGTCCTGTGGAAAAAATAGCGTGTGATCATCTAATTAAAGACTGTATCGTAATGCATAGGCACCAGGGGGTCAAATTAAGGTTTCAAAGGCAATCTTAATTCTGGCCTTACATAATGTTTGAGTGTTTGACTTTGCAACCTTAATAATGTTCGTTTAACATAGCCTTTTGCGGGTAATATATTAGATTGGGCCTTATTCAGAAATAAACATAGCCTTCTGGGCTGCATAAACCCCAGAAGGTCATGAATCCTAATCAGAGAAAAGACTGTCCATCTGGAAACTTCTATAACTTATTTTATAGTTACACTGGATCTCCCTGCACCTAAGGATAAAATATTAACACTATTT
The DNA here is from genome assembly GCA_037349315.1 of Chelydra serpentina. NCBI lineage: Eukaryota > Metazoa > Chordata > Testudines > Chelydridae > Chelydra > Chelydra serpentina. The sequence goes on from JBAIAC010000004.1 coordinate 114,014,163, forward strand.
TATCCTTAAGATCCCAGAGCAGGGACGATGCTTTCCAAGTGTTGCACAGTGTCTAGCACATTGTGAGTGCTACTGGAAACAAATAAAACACAAGCTCTTAGTCATTATGCTTCATGACTGTGGAAGCAGGAAGGCGAAGGTTTCGGTTTTTAAATCAAAATTGAAAAGGTTTATAATTGTTGTTGCTTTAAATTATCTTAAATTGTAATATAAAAGCATACGGCTGCAAGTAAAAAAGAAAAAGTATAATGGGTGGGAAATCTTGGGGGTTTTCTCCTCTTTGTCATGAGTCTATTGATTTTAGGAATAGTTTTAATCAGTGCAGCTATTGTCTGCTAACTGCAAGCTTTGGAATGATAGGGCTGAATCCTACAAGATGCTGAGTACCTCAACTGTCTTTGAAGTCAAGGCACTAAATACCTCGCAGGATTAAGCCCTCAGCCTTTCACATTGCTCACTCAGGGGTCCATTTTCTAAATTATAATAAAATCTGTCTTCATTAATGTGCTTTAGAATTTAAAATGCCAATGATAAGAAACCTCTTCCTGCCTCTTCCTCCTTAACAGAAGTTACTGTGTTTGTAAAAAGACTAAGAAGAAAGACGTATCTTTCTAATATGGCAAAGGTATGTTTTATGTACTTTTAAAAACCAGAACCCATAAAGCACAAGACTTGAACACCTCACACATAATAAGCCTGACCTAGGTCTTGGTTATGTATTTTACACACACTTTTTGTAATATAACAACAACACATTTCTTTGTTTGTGCATTGCTACAAGCCATGATTGGGGGCCAAATCATGCCTCTTAGGTCCACACACGGAGAGCACTCTCTTTTGCACTGTTTAGCACACTGGATCCTGCAGAAGCCTCTCAAATAAAGTCATGATCCATGCTGGGGGAATCAGTGGAGACTAGCCGAACTTGGACAGGATGGTGGCTGCATAATGTCCTCCATCAAATCCCAGGAGATGATACAGCCTGGAGTTGTTATATAATAGGTTGTGTGTAGTACTCCCCTTTCTCCTATTTCAGGGTTCTGAAGCCATCATGCCTGGGGCAATCCCTGGTATCACAGCTGTAATGAAGCCACACTAGCAGGGAGCTGAGGATGAGGAGTTCAAGCTAGAGTTCAAGCTGTTTCAGACATACAAGGCCTTTGCATGGATCCCTGGCGATCAGTCAGGTGTGGAGACAAGCCTGTGCCCTTTTCAGGGCTGGCTCCAGGCACCAGCCAACCAAGCACGTGCTTGGGGCGGCACCTGGAGGGGGGCGGCGCTGAGGTTTGTTTTTTTTTAAAAACAAAAACAAAAACAAAAAAACCCCACAACACTCTCCCCAGCTAGGGCAGCGGGCAAGCCCCGCTCCCCGCCCCGGCTGGGGCAGCGGAGCCCCGGGCCAGCCCCGCTCCCAGGCGGCACCCCGGCCAGGGCAGCAGGGAAGCCGCCCTTCCCGCCGGCACGCCGGCTGGGGCGGCAGCGGGGAGCGGCATCGCCCCGGCCGGGGAACCGGGGCCGCAGGGAAGCCGTCCTCCCAGCCGGCGCCCCGGCCAGGGCGGCACCGGGGATGCCGCGCTCCCCGCCGGCACCCGTCAGCTGGGGAGCGCGGCATCGCCCTGGCTGGGGGAGCGGGGCGGCAGGCATGCCGCCCTCCCCAGCGGGGAAGCCGTCCTCCCCGCCGGCGCCCCGGCTGAGGCAGCGGGGAGCGGCATCGCCCCGGCCGGGGGACCGGGGCCGCGGCGCCCTGGGGAAGCCGCCCTCCCCGCCTGCGCCCCAGCCGGGGCAGCGGAGAAGACGCGCTCCCAGCCGGCACCCCAGCCCGGGCAGCGGGGAAACTGCCCTCCCCGTCGGCTGGTGGGGAGGGCGGGGTGGCAGCAGGGATGCCGCTGGCCCCCTGGCACCCGGGGAGCGCGGCATCGCCCCGGGCGGGGCAGCGGGGCCTGCCGCAGGCCCGCTGCGCTCCCCAGCCGGGGCTGTGGGGCCTGCCGCGGGCCCGCCACACTCCCCCGCCGGGGCTGTGGGGCCTGCCGCGCTCCCCGCCAGCGTCCTCCTCGCCGGTGCTCCAGGTAGGAGGGGGGGGCGTTGTTTTGGCGGGCGTTGGGGGGGGTTACTGGGGGGGGGGCAGCGTTTGGGGTTTGTTTGTTTTTTGCTTGGGGCAGCAAAAACGTTAGAGCCGCCCCTGGCCCTTTTCCACTGGGGCAGGCCATCCTCACCACTCCATCCCCAATAGGACAATCAGCAAGGATCTCTGCAAGCTTGCTTTCACTCATCTTTCCTCCTCAGGGTCACCTTCTATGGGTTTTGTCATGGGAGGGATGATTTTGGTCTAAAACAGGAAATATAAGATCAATGACAGTGTGTTTCTCCCACTCCGTATTAGCCCCACAGTGCTATTCTTCCTAAATAAAATGACCGGAAAAACTTCAGCAAGGAGCTGGCTTTTTAACCCCATAACTAGTGTGTTGTATATTTTTATAACAAAATTGTATTTATTTATGGCTAGATTGTAAGTGGGCTGCACTCTTCTCCCCTCCTTTGCATGAGCTACCTTCTTGGGTCTAGATGTGCAGGGATAAAGAGTACTGCACATTTGCTTACTCTACCCTGAGCAGATAGGCAAGGAGCGGGCAGGGAGGAGGAGGGAAATGGGTGGTGTGTTGGCTCCATCCCTCCAATATGCAGACCAACAAAGGTGAGCCAAAATACCAGTGGTAATTACTACCCACCTCTTCACCCCTGCCCCCACTCCTCCAGTGCAAGGGGAGGCAGAGCTGCTTCTACCTAAGTCTGGCCTTTCTTTTAATTTATTGAAAACCACATCAGCAGCAAAATAAAAAAGAATTAAAAAAGCTAAAAATAGATCAAACATTTTTTAAAAACCAAATTGCCCCCTTCCACACACACTGGGCCTATCCTGAGAGGCGACAAGCATCCTCAACTTCCATTGACTGCAGCATGCCTTAAGGGTGCTGAATACCTCATAAGGTCAGGCCCACACATCCCTCATCACTATTTCTTATGCACCTTATAGAACGACCTGCACGACTCAGGGTGCCTATAACTCCCATTAATTCAAAATTTGTTTATTTAGATTTACTAGGCTTGTTTTGTCACTGTGTTTTAGTTCTGCTGTCAGGGAACTGCTTTCAGTTCTCTGATACTAAGCTGCCTACTCCCAGCACAAATTAAAGTTACTGGGGGTCAGCTTTAACTTACACCAATGAGCTTTATTCTGGCTGAAATTCACCCTATGCCAGGGGAATTCTCCAGTGGCAATCTTTGGCAGCTTTAGGTTCCATCTAGCACCATCTAGAATTGGGGCAACCTTATACCCTAAATATATTATGGACCTGATTCTCATTTACACTAAGATCCCTTTATACCACTCACATGTGTAAGGCCCCTTAAACTACCAGAGCAGTATACAGAAGCCTTAGTGTAAATGAGAATGTGTTTTAAAAACGTTTGAACAAGTGAAATATGATGTAAGTCTTTAAAACAAACTTCCAGAAAACGTTCCTTCATCAAGATAGTCTCTAATGGAAGCTGTAATAGAGGTTGTTTTGTGTCCAGATTTGATGGCTTCTGATGAACCAAGGCAGAAAGCAAATGCCTGTCAAGGATCCTTCATTGGATCGTTCTACTAAATCCCTCGCTGGGCCTTCAGTCCCTTCCTGGTTATACTACGGGACTGATAGCCTGAACACCTCAAATAATCATAACTGTTTTCTGTGAGAAACACATAGGTATCTCACAGGGAGCTAGGTGATCACTCACGTAGACAGAACCCAAACCACATGGAGCTTTATAGGTCAAAAGCAAACCCTCCTACACTCAAAGTACACCTTGACCTTTACCCAGAAATAAATTGGCAGCCAGTGCAGGTCACTGTGCTCCTAATGAGAAACACCATTGAATGACTGTGCTGCTGCATTCTGCGTCAACTGCAGTTTCTGAATGGTATAAACTTATAGCTCCACGTAGAGTGCTTTGCAATAATCTAACCACCTGGTGACAAAGCATGGGTAATCTTGGCACGGTCAGCATCTGAAAGAGAATGATGTAACCTCTCTGCCATGTGCAGATGATAAGTAAGAAACACACTTGACATTTGTTGAAATAATTGGGGGTGTAATAAAATCGGCATACCCTTTAAAAGAGGAGTGTGGATATAACTTCTGCCATTTCCTCTGGTAGCTTCCTACTTTCTGTAAGCGTTATCTAGGTGTTGTCAGGGTTGGCTTTTAGTCAGCAAGCCTTCACCCATAGCCCAACACAATAAAGTGCTGCACTGCACCAATGTGGTCTAAAGAAATGAAATATGGAACTGGGTGTCATATTGAGGATGCCACACCCATATGTTATCACTAACGTTCAGAGTCACATTCTCTTGTTTTTAACACTTCTTTTAGAAGCCTGGGGTTTTCTTATTTCCAGATGATAGAAAAAAGCAAGGATGTTTTGGAAGTCAGGTGTTTCTGGTTTGTTGTTTCTTGTGAGCCTGGAAACTCCCAGTGAAACAGGGAGAAGAAGGGGGTAATATTTAATCCTGCCCAAAAACTGTTTTGCAAAATGAACTGCATTAAGCCAAAATGAATGAGGACTGGAGTGTTATTGATATTGCAGACAAATAGGGTGAATAATGAAAAAACAGGTTAGAATTATATTTGCAAATAAATGAGCCTATTGCACTCCACTGCTGTTTGTGCTGTCATTCATTATTCACAAATATCCAGCTGATTGCTGGGTTTTTGTGAAAATGTTTGTGAATCTTGAAAGTTTTCTGAATTTTAGCACAAATGATTATTCATCTGGAAGTCCATACCAGAGGTGCATTATTCATCATCCATTATTCTCTCTTCATTATTTTCCCATTTTAAAAGTTTTCATTAGGGAAGCCAAAATAATACCATGTGATAAAGGTAACCAGTCACAACCTATGAATAGTAAATAGGTGAAGTGAACAGTTCATAAACAATCTACAAACTGAAAATTAATTGCTGAAAGTATTGGGGGAATACGCATGAATGAGGAATACATTGAATAAATCAGAATCACTTCACAAATGATTCACAAAAAAGGAAAAGGTATTCAGTCTCAACTAATATTATTTTAACAAATAATTCAACCAGTTTTACATTTTAGATCTCAAAGATAGGGCTGTTGTTATATTTTCTGAGCAGGATGTGAAAAACTGCCTGTGAATTTAATTGAGACACACACATCAATGTCCACTGCTATTGAGGAAAAATTAGTCCTGATATACCTTTTCATTCTTCAGGCTTTATAAGACTACAGTCATTTTTGATATAAGAGCAACAGGGTCACATACTGAAAATTCACCAGGCCAGTTTATTTTATATTGTTCAATATTGTCTGCTCCACCTTGCTCAAGAATACAGAATATAGTTGAGAAGTAGATCGTCAATCATTGAACATTCTGTGAAGAAAATTTGAAATGTGCCTAACTACTCCTTTGGGGACTAGACTGTTTGTGTAATGTCATTAAACTCCGTATTCTAACTTAACACTGAACAAGCAGTACTTTTTGACAGAGAAGGGTGTAACAAAATTAAAGGTACTTCCTTTTTTTTCTTTATCTATAGACAATGAGAATAGTCTTGAACAACAACAGCAGAGTTACTATTTTAAAATCAGACTTGAATGCCATCATCAACCAGGGAATTGTGGACATTCCTGGAAACCCCTTGCAAAAGAAGTTTAGAAGTATGGATGAAATGGAAAGTGACATGGAACTCAAATGTAATATTTTTATATCTTTTCCATTCATTGAAGCACTTGGCTCACATGTTATTTAAGCTTTAGCATTTCCCCGTGTTTGTTTATTCATGATCTGTCGTAATTGGAAGTGTAGTCTTGCTATAACACTAATTATTGGAACAGGTCCAGTAAAATTGAGATTGGTGCATATAACATTATCCTCTAAGCATTAAAGGATAAGAACGATAAGCTTTCAGTTATGGTTCTGTCTTACAGCTTTTTTTTGTAGCAGCAGCAGCATTTTTATGTCATTATAACAATGTACTTTGATCAAAATGTTGACAAATGAGTATATCTATGTTTTATTGTTGTCTTTAATAAAAAAGGATGGAGAATTACATTTTGCATGATCCTGTTATTAACCAAATCACACTACATTATTTTCAAATGGACAGATTTATATATTGTACAATGAACAGGACAAAGGTTATTGACCTTGCAATCTGTGTCTTTCTACTATGTCATTTATAAACAACAAAATGCAACGTTTAAATGGAGCAATGACATAATACATTTGCCATTATAATGAATAAAGATAGGACTATAATGACAAGTTTAATTCTTAGATTAGTGGGCTGCCATTTTAATTTATTAGTGAGAGATGGGCAACTTGCTCTACTGGACTGAACATATGACTGGAAAAGAAAATCTTGAGTTTTGTTCCTGGTTCTGCCCCTGACTTGCTATGTGAATTTGGACATTTCATCTCTCTTTCATCTTTCTTTTTCCTAGTTCACAGAGTAATTGTGAGAACTAATTAGATTATGCTTATATGATGCTTTAAAAATCTAAAACACTTTATACATGCAATGTATTACTGCTACTAGAATTAGTGAGTACCTTATTTTTACAGAAGTGGATTTATTGATTGTCCTTCAACCTTCTTGAAGGAAGAAGACACAGGGACAAATTCTACTCTCAGTTGTACTGGTGTAAACCCAAAGTAACTTTACTTTTGTTACAGAATAATATTGATTTTGGTGTAGATCACAGTATAGCATTTGGCTTAGTGTGTTAATTTGAAAACATTTTGCTTTTGCCACATCTAAACTGAGTTTGGGCAACGGTGGCTACATTTTTAGTTTCTCAGCAAAATTTTCAGAAACTCCTTTTATCATTTGAAAGCAATTGTCTCCACATCAGCGGGTGAAAAAGACAGCTTTGTGAATCAAGTGAAAACTCAAATTAATAATCTGATAGTGTATATAAACTCAGTCTCTCCATTCTCCTTTCACATTTGAAATAACCGCTACTCTTAGAGGGCCAGAATCTGCCACCTTTACTCATGGTGAGTAGTCATGTATTACATGGAAAAGGACATGAACCTGAATAGAATGGAATTAATTTCAGAGTTAGGTGCCACACAGCATTAATGAGGGTGTCAAAATCTGGTCCAAAATGTATTAATTATATATTATGAGCAGTTGTTTAATGTCTTTTTTTTTTCACATTACTGCTAAAGAGAAGTGTAAACCAAATGCTGCAAGCAATGCATATTCCTTTTATATTTTATAGGCTTGAATAACTTGATTTCCTTGCTGGATACTTCCACAGATGTTAGGGTCTTCCTGAACTGTATGTCTTCAAATCTTCAGGCTTTTGTCATTCAGGTACAAAATTAACTCATTATTTAAAAAAGAAAAAAACAAGCATAAGAACGGCCATACTGGGTCAGACCAAAGGTCCACCTAGCCCAGTATCCTGTCTTCTGACAGTGGCCAATGCCAGGTGCCCCAGAGGAAATGAACAGAACAGGTAATCATCCAGTGATCCATTCCCTGTCACTCATTTCCAGCTTCTGGCAAAATCACACTGTTTATAATATGTTTGTCTTTCATGTTACAGTAAAGTCAGTTGTTATCCTGCTTTTCAGTAGTTTACAGCAGTGGTATTGCATACCAATACTCAGACTAGATAATCAAGATTACATAAATTATGTAAAAGAAGAGAGAATTTTTTCCTACTGAAATAGCTGTACCTATGGAAATAGATGTAACTATCTTAATACTGTGCATACTTCTTCCCTTGCCTCATCAGCCTTTCAATATTTCCTCCAGCAGTAGATCAGAATTATCAGTAGCTGCAGTGGTGCTGGTAGTTTGGGCTAGATGGGATAATCATGTACATTTACATTTATTTACTTTGTTTTTTCTCCTTGGAAGGAGCAGGGGAAGCTGTACTTCCTGTTATTTAATTATTCCCTGTTAGTTCCTGTTGTGATTTTTTAAAAGTAATAATAGTACTTTGAACTTCTATAGCATCTTCCCTCAGAGGATCTCAGACTGCTTGTACTCTTTTTATTTCTGTATACAAATTGCTTGTGAAGTCTTCAGTACTACATGTACATTCTTTATTTGACCTTGTCATGAGTCAAGTCATTGTCTATTTACAGCCGAGCAAGAATAAAGAAGAGTTTAGAAAATTAGCAGCTAACTTCCAACTGAGATGGAACTTCCTCTTAACTGCAGTAAGCAAGGCTATGACACTGTGCCATACAGACAGTTTTGGTAAGTAAGAGCTTTTTTCACGCTCATGCTGCAATGGACATAGGCCCAGATCCTTGTCCCCTTTGTGTCAGAAAAGTCAGTGCCAATCTCTCATTGGCATTGACTCCTAAACCTCCAGCAGGCCCTTACGTTCAAGATACTTCAAGGTCTGGTCTCAGGTACCTTCAAGCATAAGGGCAAAATGAAGAAGAGAAGCACTGAGAGGTTTTTAACTATTCTCTTGACTTGCTATCCAGATTTTATATTTGCTTCAGGAGGGCAATTCCGCAATTCTTCTTTAATTAAAACTCCTTAGCCCATCCTCCTGGGGATTGCACCGACAACTACACTTCTACAAGTGGAAATATAAAGAGACCAGCTCAAAGAAGAAAAAATGGTTACCTGCCTTATTCATAGATTTTTTTTCAGGCCAGAAGGGACTACTGTGATCATCCAGTCTGACTATCTGCATAACACATCTCCACACGCTTCCCTGAATTAATTTCTGCTTCGAGTCGAATAGCTGTGATTGAACTAGAGTATATCTTTTAGAAAAACATCCAATCTTGATTTAGAAATTTCCAGTCATGGAGAATCCACAACAACACTTGGTAAATCGCTCCAGTGGTTAATTACACTCACTTAAAAATTTGCGCCTCATTTCTAGTCTGAATTTGTGTAGCTTCAACTTCCAGTCATGGGATTTTGTTATACCTTTGCCTGCTAGATAGAAGAGCCCTCTATTTATCAAATTTCTGTTTCCCACATAGGTATCTCTGGACTGTGATCTAATCACCTTTTAACCTTCTGTTTGTTAAGCTAAATAGATTGGGCTCCTTGAGTCTCTCACAATAAGGCATGTTTTCCAATCCTTTAATCATTCTTGTGGCCCTTCTGTGAACTCTCTCCAATTTTTTAACATCCTGCTTGAAGTGGGGACACCAAAAGGGGACACACTATTCCAGTACCAGTTGCACCAGTGCCAAATACAGAGGTAATATAACATCCCTACTCCTCCTTGATATTCCCCTGTTTATACCTCCAAGGATCCCATTAGCCCTTTTGGCCACAACGTTGCACTGAGAGCTGACGTTCAGCTGATTATCCACCATGACCCCCAAGTTTTTCAAAGTCATTGCTTCTCAGATAAAGTCCTCTGTCCTGTGAGGCCTAAATTTTTTGTTCCTAGAGCATAATCCAATAAGAGCAGAGGCAGTTTTTCAATTAAAAATTAACAAGTTCCTAGGCACAGAACTTTGATTGAAGATCCTTCCTAGTTTATGCCCATGTAAAATGTTCATTCCTTGTTAAGATTATTATTAAATGCTTGTTTAGTGCCAACAATGTGCTTGGTGCAGAACAAGACATGGGAGAAGACTTGGTCTTTGCTGAGTGGGGTTTATAGTCCAATGAAATCAATGAGGGTCTTTCCATGGGCTTCAATGGGCTTTGGCGCAGTTTCCAAGTTAGGCTTTTCAGCTTCACTCCTACAGTTACATTGATTGAGCCTCAAACTATATGCAGTCAGTAGGATAAATTTTGTTTGGGGAGGGCTGGAATTATTAATCAGTGTGAGCAAAGCAACATGGATAGTGGGAAATTGTTAACCCTTGCAAAAGAAGAAAGATGGACAACCACAGTGTCCCATATTACGAAAATAAGAAAGAAAAACTTGTAGCACCTTAGAGACTAACAAATTTATTTCAGCATAAGCTTTCGTGGGTTAGAACCCACTTCATCGGATGCATGGAATGAAACATACAGTAGACAGATATTTATACAGTCAGAGAAACATGGTAAGGTGGAGGTGCATAGACCAGCCTTAAGAGGCTAATTAATTGAGAGGAACCATAACAGCAGGGGAAGAAAAAACCTTTGAAGTGATAAACAAGATGGCCACACAGGTGTGAATGAGGATCGTTAATTTAAGGGAAATAGATTCAATTAACGTAATGGCTAAGCCATTCCAAGTCCCTATTTAATCCAGAGGTGATGCAATCTAGTTTGCATATCAATTCGAGTTCAACAGCTTCTCTTTGAAGCCTGTCTTTGGAGTGAATCTGTCGCAACACTGCGACCCTCAAGTCTGTCACTGAGTGGTTAGGGAGGTTGAAGTGTTCTCCTACTGGTTTTTGAATGTTATGATTCCTGATGTCAGATTTATGTCCATTTATTCTTTTGCGTAGAGACTGTCCGGTTTGGCCAATGTACATGGCAGAGGGGCATTGCTGGCACATGATGGCATATATCACATTGGTAGAGGTGCAGGTGAATGAGCCCGTGATGGCGTGGCGGATGTGATTAGGCCCTGTGATGGTATCACTTGAATCGATATGTGGACAGAGTTGGCATCGGGCTTTGTTGCAAGGATAGGTTCCTGGGTTAGTGTTTTTGTTGTATGGTGTGTGGTTGCTGGTGAGTATTTGCTTCAGGTTGGGGGGCTGTCTGTAAGCGAGGATTGGTCTGTCCCCCAAGATCTGTGAGAGTGAGGGATCATCTTTTAGGATAGGTTGTAGATCTTTGATGATGCGCTGGAGAGGTTTTAGTTGGGGGCTAAAGGTGACGGCTAGTGGTGTTCTGTTATTTTCTTTTTTGGGCCTGTCTTGTAGTAGGTGACTCCTGGGTACTCTTTTGGCCCTGTCAATCTGTTTTTTTACTTCAGCAGGTGGGTATTGTAGTTGTAAGAATGCTTGATAGAGATCTTGTAGGTGTTTGTCTCTGTCTGAGGGATTGGAGCAAATGCGGTTGTATCTTAGAGCTTGGCTGTAAACAATGGATCGTGTGGTGTGTCCAGGATGGAAGCTGGAAAGTAGGTAAGTATAGCGGTCAGTAGGTTTCCGGTATAGGGTGGTGTTTATGTGACCATCGCTTATTAGCACAGTAGTGTCTAGGAAATGGACCGCTTGTGTGGACTAGTCTAGGCTGAGGTTGATGGTGGGATGGAAATTGTTGAAATCATGGTGGAATTCCTCAAGGGCTTCTTTTCCATGGGTCCAAATGATGAAGATATCATCAATGTAGCGCAAGTAGAGTAGGGGTGTTAGGCGACGAGAGCTGAGGAAGCGTTGTTCTAAGTCAGCCATAAAAATGTTGGCATACTGTGGGGCCATGCGGGTACCCATAGCAGTGCCACTGACTTGAAGGTATATATTGTCCCCAAATGTGAAATAGTTGTGGGTGAGGACAAAATCACAAAGTTCGGCCATCAGGTTAGCCGTGGTAGTATCGGGGATACTGTTCCTGACAGCTTGTAGTCCATCGTTGTGTGGAATGTTAGTGTAGAGGGCTTCTACATCCATAGTGGCCAGGATGGTGTTGTCCCATAGTGTTAAAATAAGGGGGAATCCCCTTTAGTCCATGTTTAAAATCTGTACTTAGTGCATATTCTGCCTGCATGTTGGTGAACAGGCACACATAGTTCAAGATTTCTTATTCGGTGAGTACTATGCTCCAAATCCTATTCATATAATGACATCATGTGGTTTACAAAGAAAGATGTACCTGGTTAGGTAGAGTATTTATATGAAAGTCTAAAAGTGATGATGTTGCAAGTGATTTTTATTGTTGTTTAAACCTAGGATCCTGGCATTTGTTTAATTTGCTACTTTTGGAATATGTTATTCACATTCTCCAATCCCATATAGAAGAGGAAGGAGATGGAACTCCCTCAGACATGCAGCAAAACGATTCACCTACCCAGCTAGTTCATGAACCTGCTCGCCTTTGGGACAATTTTTCTGCTGAGCAATTTCAAGCCAGAGCCCCAGAGCCAACTCGGGTAACTCTGACACAGAACCAGAGTGATATTAATCTAAACAGCATTATTCTCAGGGTCCTGAACTGTCTAGTAGACTCAGCCACAGGCAACAAGGTAAAACTAACAATACATTTGTTTAACAATAAAATAGAATTAATTTTCAAAACCAAACCCAACTGCAAGAGATGATGGCGTGTGTGGATGTGTATTGAACATCCAGAAGTAGTATTAATAATATTGTAGAGTTTTCAGATTTCTTTTTCATATACTGGCAGCATACATCTTAAATCTTTCTAGAAAGCAGCAGCCAATGAAACTAGACACATGTTAATTGCACTAAGAGTCAGACCTACTGTTATTATTATAAGGAGTTGTACCCTGACCCCACTCAGTTCCTTTGCTGTCAACCTTATCTCCCAAGATTTACCACCTTACACATGTGACAAGAGTGGAAAGGTACTGGATTGGGATCAGGGCCACTGCTTCTTTAGGTCAGCACATTCAGTGCCACAAGTGAGCATGGGCATGGCCTCAAAGTGACATCAGAATCTGCATTCTATCAGCTTCACCAGAACACCACATAACCAGGTCAGTGGTGTAGCCAGGTTTAGAGCACAGGGGGAGCGGCGCTATAAAAAGGCGCCTCCCCGCTCCCTCTGTACTCACCTGGCGGCGCTTTAAAGGGCCCGGGGCTCCAGTCGCTGCGGAGCCCCGGGCCCTTTAAAGTGCCGCCGGAGCTCCGGCAGGGGGCTCCGGCGGTGCTTTAAAAGGCCCGTGGCTCTGTGCAGCGGCAGGAGTCGCGGGCCTTTTAAAGTGCCCGCCCCCCCCAGCCTGGCTCCGGCAGCAGGGCTGGGGGGGGCACTTTAAAAGGCCCGCGGCTCCCCGCAGCGGCAGGAGCCGCGGGCCTTTTAAAGCAGCCCCGCCCCACCCCAGCCCGGCTCCGGCAGCGGGGCTCAGGCAGCGCCTTAAGGCGCCGCTTCTCCTCACAGGGGGAGCGGCTGCTCCCACCCTGGCTACACTACTGAACCCGGTATCCCATCTCTACTAGTAACCAATGGTGTTATGCAACCCTACTCATCTGCCCAGCCCCATTATGCTTCCCACCTTCAGCTTCCTGATCCTTACCTTCTCCCTCCACTTTGTCCTTCTTCTTCCCTATGCCTTTCCCTTAAACCACTCTACTCTCCATTTTCCTGCCTTCTTCCCCTGTGCTCCTACTTTCACATACCTCCCTCATCCTTCTCTCATCACCCCAACTCCACTGCTCCCTCAAAAAATAAATCACTTTAGAATGCAGGTTTTTATATCACTGGACCAGGAGAAACGGGCTGTAAAGGTGTATTCACTGCTGTGACTGTTGCAGAAACTACAAGGGAGCTGGGCCTTTTGGAGCTGCACCCTAAGAAGGCCGTAAGAAGGAGCCAGCTGGTAGTGGGGAGCCGCATAGTGGTGGGTGATGCTGGCACCTCGTGTCTCTGGGACAGCCAGATTTCTTGACATAATCTTGTCTTCTCCCACCTCAGCTATTACAAATGCCTCCTCTTGGGTTTCTAACACAAAACTCCTCCATCCCTCCTGTATGTCCAAAGTGCTGCTGCCAAAATCACTTTCCTCACTCATCCCTTCTACCATATCACCCCCATCGTGGATCACTTGACTGGTTTCCTGTTCCTCTGTATATCAAGGGTAAACTTCTTACCTTTGCACACAAATCCCTACCTTATGCAGCCTCTGAAAATATCTCTGAGCTGGTCTCCTGCCTTTCCCTTCTTCCCCTTCTGCTCTGCCAACACCAGTCTCCGTACTCTTCATCTTCTTCTCTCACAGGCGTTTCCATGCTTTCTTCCAAGCAGCCTGTTATGCTTGCAAAACCTGTTTGTCACACTTCCACCCTCATCTTCTTGAAGTCACTGTTGAAAACACAGTTCTTCTGTGAAGCCTACAAGAAGTGAGAGGGAGGATTAGGAATAATAATCATAAATAAAAACCCTGGAATCAGAACCATCAAGATGTGTTTGTCTTACCGAGTAACTGTAATATTATCACCCTTGTCCTTCCTCTTCCCTCCCATCTCTATCTGTTTATGACCCTTACTTGCTACTTCATGTTGAATCTGGACTACAATTTTTGGCACAGGGACCATGTTTTTACTTGCTATTTTGAAGGGCACAGCACATTTCTGAATACATAAACATCATCATTAATAATAATCATCTGGAAAATGGGTAAATATCAAGTTGCTTATTACAGAGCTTGCACTGTCTTTCCCTCAGCATGAGTAATGTTCATTCATCCATAAAACCCCAGCCTACACATTCTGTGCTTTCTCTGTTTACCCGTTACCAAATTAAAATCCCATTCAGCTGTACACCTGCAGTAGGTTTATCTGCAGAGCACTGTGCTGTAGTCAGTTCTACACCTACATTACATACAATACTCTGTAAATCACAGGAAAGAGACCTAAGTATCGTATAACCTCAATGGACAGCAATGGCAAATAAGCAAATCAAATGCTTTGATTTGTTAAATGGATAGAAAAAATAAGGAAATAGTGAACTGCATTATAGAAATCAATGGTGTGTTCTCATCTCAAATACTCTATTAAAAAGGATATAAATGTGTTAATTAAAATGATTAGCAGCAGGGTAAAACCCTAGCCCCAAAGAAGTCAATGGCAAGAGTCCTATTGACTTTAACGAGACCAAGATTTCACCTTAATGAGGTACGCCACAGGAGCAAAGATTGAAAGGGCTGGGGTTATTTATTTTGAAAAAGAGAAGAATGAGAGGGGATATGACAGAGTATATAAAATTATATATTATTATACTGAAGGCTAGTCTGGTGATTCTATTAAACATATCCCATGTTATGAGGAGACTTAATTAAATGAAAAGGTAAAAAATGTTGGGGTACAATCCTGCAAGCAGCTATGCATATGAATAATCTCACTGAATTCAACAATATCATGTGCATAAAGTTATTCACAGGCATAATAATACTTAATTCTTATATAGTGCTTTGCATCAGGTCAGCTCAAAGCACTTCACTGTCTATATTGTAGCTATCCTTACAACACACCTGTGAGGCAGGGAAATACTATTATCCCCATTTTACAGATGGGAGAAATGAGGCACAGAGAAGCTAAGTGACTTGTCCAGGGTCACACAGGAAGGTGTGGCAGAGCAGGGACTCACTCATGGGTCTCCCATGTCCTAGGCTAGTGCCCTAATCACTGGATCATCCTTCTTCTACACATGAGTGTTTGCAGGAGCAGGCCCTTGAAACAGATAACAGAAAAGACATGTTATTCAATAGCAGGAGGATCAGGTATATAATCTCTCCACAGTGATAATATTTACACTTCCATGTTTTATTTGCAGCTCATCCAGGTCATGCTGGAAGACAAAGCTACTAAAAGTTCAGTTAAACTAAATCTTCCAGTTGGAAAGGAAGCACTTGTTACTCTGAAAGATGGACAGAAATTTATTATTCGCACCTGTGATGCACAGCAGAGTTGCACTAGTGTTTGTTTCAGGGAAATCCAAACAGACTTATAAGAATTGTTTACAAGGGATTTATTGTACTTACCTCTATGCTTAATATAGATTTAAGAAAAATGTTTTATTTTTCTGTGAAATGAAAGGGCTTTTTTCTGTAAATACTAGCTACAGAACTGTGTTAAAGTATTATTTATTTATTTATTTATTAATTAAAAGTTTTGATGTATTTAACTGTTTGACTTATTTGAGTAAATATATAAGAAATCCTAACATGGAATGTACCTGCCTGCTTGGTTTTTGTTCTTCTCTGTTTCTCATAGCTCTGTCATCAATGTTAAAGACCTACCTGAAACCACAATGCCAAAGAAAGTCAACGGGAACTATGGAATGGACTATTAACCCTATCAAAATGCTTCTTTGTGTCTACAATATGGACGCCAGAGTTCAGGCTGCCATTTTGTCTCTGACATATCCTATTATGCTAGGTATCTCAATTTATACAGAGCTCGGCTCTAATCTCAGATCCATGGATAGGCGTTGCCATGAATCTTGGAAAAATTCCTGCTGAACTTCCCATTTCTGCAGAATATTGTGGAGTCAGTATCTCACATACACTGTTATTAGTTAAGACAGAATAGGCCCTATAATGTGTAATTGATTTTCCCATATGCCCAACACAAAATTGTCTCAACTAGCTGTCTGACCACCACACAAGCAGAATTATACAGAAAATATTGGGAAATACTGGAAACGTGTATAAAATTTGTAGTATTCTTCAGGATACTAAATTTATATCACACCAGCATTTGCTTTAGGAGACTGACTAGCTGTGATGTGGGCAACACTTGGGAATAGCTATTTCAAATCATTTTAAGACGCATTAGTACAGGAAGTTGATCCCACCATGTAGAATGTAATTCACTATTGCAAGAAATTGGGAGGTAGGGGAAGGCTACTTGATTGGAGCTCCCCTGACATTCCCTCTTTCTGCTTTTGGAAATCCTCACTTATCTTTCATCTGCCTCCAAGGGGTTCTCAGCCCAGCCATTGGGAGGGAACTCAAAAGTGAGGACGACATTCTGGATAGCCTGACAAAGGGTCAGGTTGGGGTTATTTGCTAAAGAAAAAGGGTAGGGCTTCATTCTGTTATGGGGATAGATTAAAAGTTTGGAGATCTTACATATGTTGGGGGAAAGAAGGGGATTGAGGGTCAGAAAAGCAAGTCTTTGTGCCACTGTTTAAGAATGCCTCCTATTTTTACCACTTTTGCAGGTGTGCTTGTAAATGACGATGAAATATTGCAGATCTGTGAGTCTGTAATAAATAGAACCACATCCCTTAAATGAAAAATACTTAATAGTTCAAGTGATTTCAGTTCACTTTTATTTATAAAAGTTCATATTTGAGATTAGAAATGCCACATATTCTCACAAGGCAGTTCATCCTGTAATGGAACAGGAGACCTAACTTAAGATCTGAACTGGGACATTCACTCTTCAGAACTGTAAGAGACTAGGCCCTATAAAATGTATCTGAGTCTCCAATGAAAGAAAAAGTCTCTAATGAGAATTACACCTCCTTGCCCAACCTTAAATTTGCCCGCTTTAATAATTTGCACAAATATAATGAAAAGTTAATAACACATTACTTAGAGATAGTAAAATTTCATTTCCTTAGCAAAGAGTCTACTTCCAATATGCTATAATGCTAACAGATAGTACACAATTACTTTAAAAAATAAAGTACAAATGTTGAGCTCCAATCCTGCAAAGATTCATGCCTGTTCTTAATAGTACTACTCATAGTGCATAAAGTTAAGCATGTGCTTAATCTTTGCAGGATCAGGGTCTTAGTTGGTAAACATACCAATTAACAAGGGATATCTAAACAAATCTAAAAAGGTAGGACAATTTCTACACCGATCTACAGTTTGTAAAATTCCACTAAATCAGTGAGATTACCTGGGATGTAAATCAATGGAAAATTTGACCTCATGCATTCATCACATTCCATAATCCCGAAGATAACATTTTACCTTTTTTCATAAAAATATCTTATTATTCAGTTAACCTATACTAGTGGGAAATGTGTGTGGAGTTCTGACAAACACTACTGCACGATGGGACTAAATTAGTTTTTAAATCTGTAGTCTAGATTAAATCTATAGAATATTATTTATTTTGCAACTATCCATTAAGTCCGTTTAGAACATAGCGGGTGGTGGGGGGGCATAGTGTACGGTGAAGGGGAAGGAGAGAAGATAGTAAATGGAAAAGGTATATTTGGCATGACTGAAGTGGCTGCATCCTTTATCTTGTCATTGCCAGACTTTTGACGTAGAAGAATTATTTTGTGGAAATTATAATGCATTTCTTGTATGTTCAGTAGACTCTGCTGATACATACTTTCAAGCTGAATTCTTTTCTAGCGAAATTCTTTTGTTTAGCAATATTGCCTAAGCTTTTGTTTCAGGTGGCAGGGTTGAGTTTCTATGCAGGGAGATTATACAGGCTGTTGATGCTTTAGCGAGACTGTAAACTCAATCGAATCCATCTCTGAGCCAGCTTTCACCACAGGAGGGTGCTGCTATCATTCCAAAGGTTTAGGCTTTGCAAGGTTCAGTGTGGATCTTAGCGTGGAGTGTTTATTACAAAATGTCTGTGTGCTGCTGTCAAATACAGCTGAGGAAAAGGACTACACCAATATCCTGGCTTTCCTGGGTTCTGTGGTGCAGTGTGATGCTGTCTCCTGCTTGGGGGTATGTGATAGTCAACTCGGTTTCGTGGTCAGTTACCAATGAGGTGGAGGAAGAACTGGACAGCTCCTCAAACGAGGAGGCTCTCCCTGCGCTTCTAGAAGACACGACTAGCATCTGGAAGCAGAGCTACCCAGCCTCTGTTTACAAAGAAGATGAGGAAATGAGGTCAAGACCAGTGGCTGGGAGATCCAAGCAAATCTCTTCTCCTTCTAGGATGTTTTCCTACAGGAGAGAGAGTGTCAAAGGGACAGACAGCATTACTCCTCAGGAGCAGGCAATCAGAACTGCCCGTTTCCTGACCCATTATAACAGCTGGGGCTTCTTGGCTACCGAGTCCACGCAGGAAAAGGTACCGTAAGTCACATCCTCTGCTAGACATTGAGAATTCTCTTTGAATACTGGACTTATTTACCCACTAACAGCGGGAGAGAGCTTGCACATTGCTTGCTTGTATTTTACTGTTCTGTAAAAGGCAGTAAATAATCTGTTTTGAGAAAGTATTTAGTATATAAATTACACAAATTCTTTACTAGCATTAGCAATTTATTATAATGCAAAACTACATAACAGCATCCAAATACCGTTGTGGAGAACAATATTTACTGTCTTATGATCAACCATGTACTGTTGTCAGCTACAAAATATGCAGATAATAAAAGCTGTCAGTAATATTATTTAATCAGCCTGTAAAAAATACAGTGCTGGTGCCACATATTTAAGCAACATTCACAGCTTTGCCTCTCTGCAAAAGATTTCTAGGAATAGAAATCATGCTTAGAGTACAATAGAAGAGAGATGCTAAAGAACAGCACCTCCTGGCAAGATGCAGAAAAAGAAGAGAAAAACATTGGGCTAGATCCTCTGTTGAGGCCAAGGAGCACACACTACACAGCTCATGGAAGGATGCCTTTGTGTTTCCCCAATCCTGGGCTGTCTGTCTGTCCTGCTGGTTCCCTGGCATAATATAGAGCAGCCTAAAGCATGCTATAACTCATGCTGGCTGCTAACGCCCCAAAAGGCTGATACTGTAGCCAAGGATCCGTATGATATAAGGGGTATGCCAGCTGCGCCCTTTTTGCTTCCGCTTTACTCTCTACACTAGGGGTGGGGATGGAAGCAGCAGCGCCGGCTCTAAGCCTTGAAAATATGCCTGTATGGGGGTCAATGGCGTAGCCACAGGTGGGCTTGCATATCGGCCCATCCAAATATGGCTCCTTCTACCCATGTCAGGCCGGCTCCATGGGGCTCCGGGACCAGAGCCCAGCTCCCTCTGCCCATGTCAGGCTGGTTCCGTGGGGCTCAGGGAGCCTCTGCCCATGTTGGAGCAGTTCAATGCAAAATTCAAGTAAATTTATACTGGGATTTTTTTTTAATAGTGCATCCTATTGGGCAAATAGACAATTTTCTAAAAGACTTTAGCCGGTCAAAAGCAAAGCCTTGTCTGTAAGGAAATGTGTGGGTGGAATATTGCCCATCCGTAATAATTTGCGGCCCACCCAAACTCACATTCCTAGCTACATCACTGATAGGGGTGGTCCTACCTTGACCATCTGTACCCACTTCAGGACCATTTTGTCAGTGGTGTGATGCGGAGCAGCTGGCCCACAGTGCAGAATTTGGGCCATTCTTTTTCCAGCTGTAAAATACTCACTTTTTTAAAAAGATGGTTTTGTGCTGCACATAGCTTTCAATAATACTGATACACAGGAAAAGTGAGTTTAACATTAATTCTTTTGTTAAAATGTCCACAAATTAGGGATTAATTTTTTTTAGTTACATTAAATGAAAAAAAAAGTAAAAGTTAGCAGCCAGTAAAACTTCTGGAAAGATTTATTAAAGAAGCAGCTGCCTGGCAGTTTGTGAAATGCAAAGCGTCAGAAGCTAGAAAAAATATCATTAATAAAATATTCCCAGTTGTACATTTGAAGTCTCTAATTCCATTTTAGGGTTCAAAATATGCTATTAAATCATATGATCTTAGCAGTTATGGTTTATACTCTCATCAGAAACCTTTGATGGAATTACAATCTTAATAAAATATGTGCAGTTTGCTGTCCATAATTATAATACATAAGTAAATACTGAAAAATGGATTCATAATAAAACGTGTAATTCATGGGTGTGATGTCTTTGCTGTGAATTTTGAGTTATGTGGCCTAGACTCACAGTTCCTTTTTGAATGTGAACTGTAAAGTTAACCATGTATAAAAGACTCAAACTTAAGTGATTGACATTTCTAATATTATTGACAGCTTCTTCTTTTTTTATAAATCTTAATAAGATTGGTTGGTTTCCTAGATATGTGTCTGCATAAAAAATACCCCTTATCATTTGCAGTATAGATTGTATATAAACATTAAAAGTGTATAAACATCAAAAAATGGAAAGCATGTGATCCAGGTTAGTATCACCCATGGTTTTCTCAGTAACTATTCATGTTTAACTTAGTTTTGTTACAAAAACCCATTGGTTATACTGAATTAACTCAATATATTGATTATTAGCTAATTGTCCATTTGGAATTACATGCCTGAAGATATATTAAAAAACAAACAAACAAAAAAATACAAGGTCTAGATCCGCTGCTGTGATTTCTAATGGGATGAGAGACATGATACAATTATCACATTATAGAGAAAATTATCCTTTGTCATTCCTAGGCAATAGAGCTACAAACACAGGGTCTCCTTTCCAAAAGTGGGTGCGAATTTTTGCACATGGAATATCCACTGTGCACATGCAAGTCAGGGGAAAAGAGAGCCAACTTTTGAAAAACTGGCACAATAGGGCCTGCTCCTGTGCCCAGGCATGTCAATGGAAGTTTTGCTACTGACTGTGGATTAGATGACCTATAGGCCCCATCCATGCTGAGTTCTCTGGAACTGTGTTTAAATTCAGTTTAATTTTAATTATAGTTCTAGCTAAAATGGTTTCTACTATAGTTTGGCCAGCCAATGTGGCCACATTTCAAAGCAAGGTTAAAACCTCAGGGCAGAGGGGGCCAAAATCAGAATGAATCAAAATCTGAATTGGAATACGAATCCTTTTAAATTCCTGAGAAAAGATATCAGTGCCATCTGGGGCAGATGCTTTCATGATTGTTTTTAACGCAGACATGTTTTTGTACTTGCTAGTTTCTTTTAAATGGTTGGCAATGTAAAGAAAAGGAGTTCTCCATAGCACCACGGGGGAGTTGGGGAGAGATTTGTTAACACAGCAGTATGATAAGTAAATCTAATTTAGAAAACAATGGGGTCTAGCGGTGAGAATGGAAACTGGGAGCCATAACAACAGGTTCTGTTCCCATTTCTGCTACTGACCTTGGGTAAATCCCCGTCTTTTTGTACAATGCATAAGTGCAAAGCTTTAAACCATTGATTGTTTGGATTTTCTCAGATCCAAGGTGTACCATTTGGGAATTGTTTACTAGTCAGTGATGGGCCCATCAATAACAGCACTGGAATACCTTTCTTTTATGTGACTTCAAAGGACAACATTGTGACAGATCTGATGAAGAACTCTGTGGCTTCTCTGACATTGCCAGAGGCAGAAGGAGATTTCTGCAGGTACCAGCAGTCTGTCTTTCTGATAGCAATGGAAACAAATTGATTTCTGATAGCATTTACGTTTCTGTGTTGTGAGTACAACATTATTTGAAATACTTTTGGTTAAACTGAAGCAATACAGGCAGAGGCATGGTCTAACCATAGGAACAGGAGCCAAGAAATCCTGGATTCCAAACACTGCTTTGACAAACACCCATTCTGGCTTTGGACAATACTTTAGGCCACACATTTTAAAAAGTGACCTCCAGTTTTGGGTACCTCTGTTTTTGTGTTCCTAATGTTAGATGCTTAGGTCTGATCCAAAGCCCAGTGAAATCAGTGGATTCTTACATCTGACATGAAGGGGGAACAATGGTGGCTTTAGGCCACCCTTTCAGCTTCCCACTTCTGGGGCTGGATGGAGGTTATTTTGGCCCCCAGCACAAGCTAGAATCTCCACAGGTTTGTTTTATATTATAGGAGAAATGCCTCAGCACAGTCTCTTAAAGGAAAGCTGAAATATTAAGTATATTCTAATATCTACATCTAACTACAGAGAGTAAGAGACATAGAACTAGTGTGCAACACCACTGACTTCAGTGGCATTACAGCTACTTTCAGAGGGTATGAATTGGTCTAGTACTGTATCATTAAAAATGTTTCATTGTCTTAAATACAACAACATCTTCACAGTCAAAGAGGAGGCTTTCATCTCGATGGTCCGATAGAGGTTAAGATAGAGAAAATGTAGCTCACCCTATGAAAGCATAAGGAAGTCAGGAGAATTGTAAAGTTGCTGTAAGGATAATTCTATCCTTTCTTTAAAACATTTGATTAATTTTTTAAAAATTAATTATTTTTAAATTGTACGTATCAGAATCAAAACTTTTTCAAAGGAGGGATAGCTCAGGGGGAGGGATAGCTCAGTGGTTTGAGCATTGGCCTGCTAAACCCAGGGTTGTGAGTTCAATCCTTGAGGGGGCCATTTAGGGATCTGGGGCAAAAATTGGGGATTGGTCCTGCTTTGAGCAGGGGGTTGGACTAGATGACCTCATAAGGTCCCTTCCAACCCTGATATTCTATGATTCTATGAATAACAAATTGTATCATTTTCACTCTCCCAGCCTTCTCATGGATTTAAATGATAAGCTGAATATCTTCACCAAGAGTTTCAAAACTTGATGACTAAAGTTAGGCTTCTTTGTCATAACACTTAAATAAGTGGCCTCATTTTCAGAGACACTGGACATCCAGCACTCCCATTGATGGCAGCGAGAGCTGCTGGTGATCAGCAGTTCAGAAAATCAGGCCACCAATTTAGGTGCCTAAATATGGACGTAGAACCCTAACTTTGAGTGACCATTTTTGAAAATCTTGGTTCTTCTTCGAGTGCTTGCTCATATGTATTCCAATTAGGTGTACGCGCCGCGCGTGCACGATCGTCGGAAGATTTTTACCCTAGCAACACTCGGTGGGCCGGCTGGCGCCCCCTGGAGTGGCGCCGTTGCGGCACCTGATATCTACCTCAGCCGGCCCAGCGCCCTCTCAGTTCCTTCTTACCGCCCGTGATGGTCGGATCTGTGGAGCAGTGTAGCTGATCTCCACCTCCCTAGCTTAGTTAGCACTCGATTAGCATTGTTAATGTTTTAAGTACTTTAAGTAGTTGTTAATAGTTTTGATAGTCTTGTAAGAAGTTTAGTGTAAATACTAGTGCGAGATAAGGGGCTTTTCCTCTTCTCTCGCCTCTGGTACCGGGCTCATGCCTGGTTCACTAGGATTCTATCCGTCGGCTGGCTACAAGCCAATGCCTACGGGGGACCCCCCCCACGACTCCCGTTTGAGGCGCCTGGGGGATCCCATCTCGCAGATAAGTGTCAGGTCTCCAAGGCTTTTAACCCTAGAGCCAAGAAGGAGCGGGGCTTTCGCTTAAAGCAGCTCCTAGTAGAACCGACACTTGGCCCGAGGCCGGCCCCGCTGTGACTCAGCACCAGGGCCGTTGAGCCGGGACTGGCACCGCCGGACGCCGCTGCAGCTGCAAGTACAAGCCCGCCCGGCCCAGACTTTCGGCCCGGCGCCAGCACCATCGGCTCCCGGTACCGCAAGGTCCGTCGAACTTGGTGGCCGTGAGCTCCCCAGTACAACCCGAGGTAGAGCTAATACTACCGTCCAGACCGGCCCCGGCCCCAACGACTCCAGTACCGCAAAGTCCGTTGGGCTCTACGCCCCAGGCGAAGGCTCCGGCACAGACGACTCCTGCACCCTAAGGGCCGTCGACTTCGGTGGCCGTGCGCTCCCCGGTATGCACCGAGGTAGAGCTAATGTGGCCGGCTGCAGCGGCACCAGCACCCGCCAACTCCGGCACCGCCAGGGCCGTTGAGTTCCGTGCCCGACTGAGGCACCGTCACCGTCACCTCCGGCACCGTACGAGGGCCGTTGAGCTCGGTAGCCGTCAGCTCCCCGGTATACACCGAGGTAGAGCCAACGCTGGCGCCTGCATCGGCACCGGCAGCCTCAACTCCGGCACCGCAGGAGGGCCGTTGAGCTTGGTAGCCGTCAGCTCCCCGGTATACACCGAGGTAGAGCCAACGCTGGCGCCTGCATCGGCACCGGCAGCCTCAACTCCGGCACCGCCAGGGCCGTTGAGTTCCGTGCCCGACTGAGGCACCGGCACCGTCACCTCCGGCACCGCAGGAGGGCCGTTGAGCTCGGTAGCCGTCAGCTCCCCGGTATACACCGAGGTAGAGCCAACGCTGGCGCCCGCATCGGCACCGGCAGCCTCGACTCCGGCACCGCCAGGGCCGTTGAGTTCCGTGCCCGACTGAGGCACCGGCACCGGCGACTCCGGCACCGCAAGAGGGCCGTCGAGCTCAGTGGCCGTACACGAAGATCCGGCACCGGCGACTCCAGCACCGCGAGGTCCGTCGAGCTCGGTGGCACTGAGCTCCCCGGTTCGCACTGAGGTAGAGCTAATGCCGCTGCCTGCATCGGCACCGACCCACTCCGGTACCGCAAGGTCCCTTGAGTTTCTCACCGCAGGCGAACAGACCCGGCACCGACGCACCGCAAGGTCCGTTGAGCTCGGGGGCCGTGAGCTCCCCAGTACGTACCGAGGTAGAGCTAATGCTGCCGCGAGGTACGTCTGCCATGCTGTGCCTGCTACCGCACACCGGAGCTGGCTGACACCGATCCAGCTCCAGGCGGACCCCCAGTCTCGGCACCGCTCGCAGTCCCAGCCCCCGATCCCCATCTCGGCGCCGGTCGCACTCGGGGTGCCATTCGAGATCGGCCTCTATATACAGCCATCTCTATTACGACTCCCGGCACCGCCCCCGATCCCGGTGCCGGTCGAAGCGCAGGTCCCTGGGAAGCCGGTCCCGCAGCCGATCGATGAGATGGCCCCCTTCAGGGTCCAGGTCGGGCTCTCGGCGCCGAGACATGTGTCAAGGGCACCGCCGGCAGGAGCACTCCGCTCCACCCTGGACCTTCCGCTCCGCATTTAGATCCCCTCCCGCCCCAGACAGGGAGTGGTTACCATATGGACCAAATCCACGGGATGGATTGTCCTAGACGCTGGCTGCAGAACGCACAGAATTCTGCCCAGAGACCACATCAGTGGTTTTCCTGGACACTGCGGTCTTGTTACCAGGACCAAGGGGTTCCTTCCACAGCCTCCCAATCGGCCCACTCGGAACCCCGAGTGACAGGGGCCACAGTATCCCGCCCTTCCCTAGAGGAGGTGCAGCAGATAGTGGAGCTCCAGGGTCACGTGGTGGTCATCCTCTTGGCTGACACCCTTGCCAGGCTAACCCTGCCTTTCGCACGTACGTTCCAGACCAACGCCACTTCAATCTGATGATCTCCAGCTCGATTCCCCCCACTGCCGGGGGGGTTGAGAAAAGATATATGGCGTCCTCAAGGTCCTGTGAGTACGTATACTCTCACCCCCAACTGTGCTCCTTGCTTGTTCAATTTGTGAAGGAGAGGCACAGCCAGCAGCCCCTGCACCTAAGTCTAAGGAAAAGGGATTTCCCCCAGAAATCCAGGCAGAAGTACTCAACCCTGATTGAGGAAGGCAAAAAGGTGGCCAGAACATCTTTGCAGGCCTTCTTGGACGTCTCCGAATCGGCGACTGGGACACCGGCATTGGGTGTTGCCATATGCCGTATCTCGTGGCTGCAGTCCTCTAACCTCCCGGCGGGGGCACAATTCACGATTGAGGTCTTGCCCTTCGATGGGCAAGGCCCTTGTCTTCTCTGAAAAACAGACTCGAGACTTCACACCCTGAAGGACGACCGCACTATAATACGGTCGCTGGGGCTGCATACCCCTGCCACGCAGCGCTGGCCCGTCCGGGCCCTCGAGCATCGCCCCTACCCTACACCCAGGCCTAGGCAGGACTTCATTAGAAGACCAGGCCAGGTGGTACAAGGAGGCAGCCTGTCATCAGGCTGGCCAGAACCAGGGCCCCCCCCCTAAGCCATCGATGGGGCCCAAACAAAATGCTTGAAGGTGCAGCATCACTCCCTGTCCCTCTTCAGGGACCCTTCTCATGAGCAACTCCTAATTCAGGAAGCGCAAACGCTCCTCAATATAGGGGCAATAGAGGAGGCTCCAAGGGAGTTCAAAAAAAAAAAAAAAAAAAAAAAAAAAAAGGGTGGGAGGTTTACTCCCGTTATTCCTAATCCCCAAATCAAAACGGGGGTTATGTCCTATCCTGGCCCTTCGCGAACTCAACTAATTCATGGCAAGTTGAAGTTCCTCATGTTTTTTCCCTGGGTTTTATTATACCTTCATGGGATCCTGGAGGCTGGTACGCTGCCCTCGACATGAAGGATGCGTACTTCCACATAGCTACTTACCTACTTACCGACACACAGACGTTTTCTTCGCTCTGTAGTCGACCAAAGGCACTTTCAATCCACCGTCTTTCCCTTCGGCCTCTCCACGGCTCCGAGGGTTTTTCACAAAGTACATGGCCGTTGTAACGGCTTCTCTTCGTCAACGGTGAACCCAAGTATTCCCATGTCTCGACGACTGGCTCATCTGCGGCAGCGCCAACAGCCAGGTCCAGTCGCAGGTTCAGATTTCCATGAGCTCGACTCTCACTCGACCGTTCCTGCAGAGCTTCCCAGCTTACCAGCATGAAGCTGCCTGGGTCTACTGGGTCTCATGGCGTCCTGCACGTTCGTGACCAGACACGCCACTTACGGCTCTGTTCGTTCCCGGCCTGGCTCTTGCCAGCGTGTCACCCACACAGAGACAACATGGTTGTGGGACTGAGGGTACCATCGCAGGTCCTAGCCTCCCTAGACTGGTGGCTGGACCCCAAGAAGGTGCCATAAGGGGTGCCATTCCATACCCCACAGCCCTCCCTGGTCCTGACCACAGACGCGTCATCCCTCGGTTGGGGGACCCATCTGTAAGATCTCTAGACGCAGGGCCTGTAGCCAGCGCAAGAGTTATCCCTCCACATCAACGTAAGGGAGCTGCGGGCAGTGCGCCTTGCCTGTCAAGCCTTCTCCAAACACCTTCAGGATCGTTGTGCTATAGTCTTCACTGGCTACACAACGGCCATGCCTTTATATCAATAGTCAAGCAGGGGCACGTTCGTTCCTGCTCTGCCGAGAAGTCATATGATCGTGGGAGTTCTGCATAGCCCACTCCATCCACCTGGTAACCTCCTTTCTCCTCAAGGTTCAGAACACCTTGGTGGACCGCCTCAGCAGACCCTTCCAGGCTCCAGAGCGGCCCATTTGCCCGGATGTTACTCACTCTGTCTTCCGGGGCTGGGATTTTCCCACATACACCTGTTCGCGACTCGCGAGAATCGCAAGTGCCACGTGTTCTGCTCGATCCGGGGACGCTCCCCAGGCTCCCTGATGGACGCCTTTCTTGGGCCTTGGACGGATCACCTGTCCTATGCCTTTCCCCCATTTCCACTGATCGGCAGGGTCCCGCTCAAGCGGCACAGGGACAGGGCCCGCCTACTCCTAATCGCCCCGGCGTGGCCCAGGCAGTACTGGTACACTGCTCTCCTAGAGCTCTCGATGGCCGCCCAGATCACTCTCCCTTTGTGGCCGGACCTGATTACCCAGCAGCACGGCAGGGTCTCGCACCCTGACCTGCAACCTCTCCACCTCACGGGGTGGCTGCGGCATGGCTGAACCAGTCCGAGTTATGTTGTTCTGACCCGGTTCAACAGGTTTTTTTTGAGTAGCGGGAAGCCCTCTACCAGGTCCACCTACTGGGCCTAAAGGGAAACGTTTTCCTGCTGGTGCGCCCCTCGGGGTATCGCCCCTCGCTGGCGGCGATCTCGGCCTTTTCACTCTGGCGAGAGTGGGCACTCGATTTTTCCAACCCCATGGTCACTAGCTTCCTCAAGGGGTTGGAACAGCTGTACCCACTAGTCCAGCATCCGGCCCCTGCATGGGACCTCAACATTGTGATAACCAGGCTCATGGGGGCCCCATTCGAGCCTATGATCACCTGCTCGATCCTGTACCTCTCCTGGAAGACTGCCTTCCTTGTAGCCTCGGCGAGGCACGTATCTGAGCTCAGAGCGCTCACTTCGGG
Source organism: Chelydra serpentina (assembly GCA_037349315.1). Classification (NCBI taxonomy): domain Eukaryota; kingdom Metazoa; phylum Chordata; order Testudines; family Chelydridae; genus Chelydra; species Chelydra serpentina. The sequence goes on from JBAIAC010000004.1 coordinate 114,042,563, forward strand.
ACTCCTTACACGGTGTTCCATAAGGACGAGGTACAGCTGCGACCACACCTAGCCTCCCTCCCTGAAGGGGGTCGGCCTTTCATGTCAACCAAGACATTTTCTGCTGGTCTTCTACCGGAAGCCGTATGCTTCTTCAAGGGATCAACATCTTCGCTCCCTGGCCGTCCATAGGGCATGCCTTCTATGTCCAGCGGACAAAGCCCTTTTACAGAACGACTCAACTGTGCGTTACTATGGCAGACCGGATGAAGGGCCTCCCGGTCTCCTCCCAACGCATCTCGTCCTGGATCACGTCGTGTATCCGGGTGTGTTATGACTTGGCTGGTGTTCCCACCACGCACCTTGCTGCCCACTCCACCCGAGCTCAAGCCTCGTCCTCCGCCTTCCTGGCTCATGTACCTATACAGTACATATGTAGGGCAACAACCTGGTCATCGGTGCACACCTTTGCCATTTATTATGCCATAGTCCAGCATCCCAGAGAGGACGCTGCGTTTGGTTCACCAGTCCTGCAGTCTGCAGTATCTCACTCCGACCCCACCGCCTAGGCAAGGCTTGGGAGTCACCTAATTGGAATACATATGAGCAAGCACTCGAAGAAGAAAAGACGGTTACTCACCGTAGTAACTGTTGTTCTTCGAGATGTGTTGCTCATATCTATTCCAAACCCGCCCTCCTTCCCCACTGTCGGAGTAGCCGGCAAGAAGGAACTGAGAGGGCGCTGGGCCGGCTGAGGTAGATATCAGGTGCCGCAACGGCGCCACTCCAGGGGGCACCAGCCGGCCCACCGAGTGTTGCTAGGGTAAAAATCTTCCGACGATCATGCACGCGCGGCGCGTACACCTAATTGGAATAGATATGAGCAACACATCTCGAAGAACAACAGTTACTACGGTGAGTAACCGTCTTTTTTATGTTTAGCTGACCTCATCAGACTTAATCACCTGCTTGGGACTTATCAGTCCATAGGCAGCAGTCAGAAAGACTATTGACAGCTTATAGAAATATTGAAATACCTTTGAAACTTCATGTTTACTATATACTTATTAAATAACTATTAGTTATTTGAGGTACTAAAGCTCACCTCTGCCATTTTCCTTTTAATGCTGATCCTCCAGAAACTGCTCTCACTTATGCCAGAGCCGTCCCTTGAGTAGGGTGAATCGGGGCGACCGCTCCGGGCCCTGTGGTTTGGGGGGCCCCGCGGGCCGGTGTGATTGGCCGGCGGGATCAGTCCCGGAAGATGAATCCATCACTTCCGCCCCAGGCCCTGCACCCGCTAGGGACAGCCCTGACCAAGGCACTGTATATTCTGCAGCCAGCAGAACTGAAGTTCTGCAGCAGGTGTCTGTAGCACTTTGGTGCTAAATTCTGTGGCAAACTTAAAGGTTGGTGTCAGCTGCAAGTAAATGAAAATGTAGATGTTGCTATTGCATTCAATATGAACATAAATATTCAAATCCTGATGACATTCCTTGCATTATTTATATGTATATTACGTTCAGTTTATTTTACATTATTTCTGAAGTTACCCATTTGCACACATTTTGTATTAACAATGCAAAACTGCACTGGACAAGTTGTGAGAGGAAATGGGAAAGTTTGGAAGCTGATGAGTCACCGCTGGGGTTTTTGGTCCTAGGAATGTGTGAAAAGATTTCTACGGGCTTTTGCACCTAGGAAGCGGTTGGGAATTTGGGCAGTGGGAGAGGATAACTCTTTCCTTTCCTTTCCCTTCGTGAGCAGGGTCAAGGTGATTTTAACTTTTAGGCTAGAAGAGCAACCCTTGACAGCAGCCAACTGTCACCTCCACCTCCATATCTGCAACTGCATCTCCTGAGCGATAAGCACATAGATGTTTGTGTAACTTGACTGTAGGGTGACCAGATGTCCCGATTTTACAGGGACAGTCCCGATTTTGGGGTCTTTTTCTTATATAGGCTCCTATTACCCCCCGAGTGTGTCCCGATTTTTCATACTTGCCGTCTGGTCGCCCGACTTGACTGGCAGTGGGAAAGTTATCAGTTGCTGGTATTTAAATTGTTTTGTTAGGTTTCAAAGTTATTCCCCAATTGAGATGACCAAGACCGTACATGTCGATACAAGCTGTTGCTTAGGACTGTCTTCAAATGCACAAAGACACCACTCCGTTGGTTTACATTCAGTTCACGTCTCTAAAGTTTTCTCCACATCCCTCAGAGCTAGCCATTCAAATAAATAATAGTTTGGATACTGCTGCACAGATCTGCCTCTGGGGGTAGCTTCAGGGGCCAATTCCATAACCAAGAATCACAGGATATCTGGGCCTTCCTTGCTGTCTGTGCAATGTGCTCTCCTGTGTACTCCAGTACTAACGCTAGTATTGACCGTGCTGTTGGTGACACTCTCATATCATAGGCCCTTCTGAACTGGCATTCCAAGCGCTTCTGCTGTGTGTATGTAGGAGTTATAAGGACAGTGCCGTGTAAACAGCAGAACAGTATCAGTGCAGCAGAAGTATCTCAATGATCTCAAAGCACCCAGCACTACCCCCAAAGTTAGTATCATCAGAAGGTTAGGGCCTACATTTCTCAGTGCAAGGTTTTAAATGGGTGGATTGTTTTATATGCAGGGAGTTTTTTTTTCTGCTACCCATTCTCCATCTCAGAGGCAAGATCTACTAGCCCAACATAGCCTACAATGTATGTCAGCTCAGTGTTTCTCTCCACTGCTAGTGAAATAGTGAGATGAATAGCTATTTCTTGCATAAGAAAGTTCCAATGTATGAGTTTTTAATATACGGTATCTTGCACAGAAGTTGTCTCAATCAAGGGTATCATTTATAACTGAAGAACAATTATACAAAATAGCTAAACAACTAGTGGATTCCATGAGAAAGGTTGTACCCAGTGTGTGAGCAATGAATTTGGTCCTGTATCTTGACTGCATGCAGAATTCTATTCGAGTATATGCATACCCCAAGTTATAAAAACTAAAGAAAACTTTAAAGTAATCAAAACTCTTAGGAACAGTTGGCACCCTGCTAAGGAATACTTCTGAGATATTCTATACAAAATAAATCTCTGGCTTTAGAAACAATAAACAGTTGACATTTTAATAGACTTTTTATAACTAACAAGTATCAGGTGATGTGTGTTTACATCAGACTGGTATCCAATTTATTGATTTCACACTCTTACGTCTATTCAGTTGGAAAGAGAATTTGAAAAACGTAAACTAATAACAGAAACAAAACTTCTAGTCACCCAAGAATGAGGGAAATGGCACCATCCTAGTAGGGGCTAATGGCAGTACATTTTGATATTATGATTATAATCTAGATTCCTCATCACTGATCAAAAGGTTTCCACTTCCCAGAAGGATACAGGGGGCATTGCTTTTAGAGCACTCCCTGATGACCAGTCCATGGAATAGCATTAACAAGTAGCTTCAGAGGATACCAGTTGAAGGGTAGGTGTTTTCTGAAGGGGGGCTATCAGTGGGAAAAAGAGGGAAGAATAATTAAATGGCAAAAAGTAATTCCTGGAATAAATTGGTATATAATAGCCCACTCTCCAGAAAAGGAAAAAGGGCCCAATCCTGCTCCCACAGCATTCAGTGGGAGCAGGATTGGGCCTTAGATTAAGAAGCAAAAACAAACCCAAAGTACCCATTGTTTTAAATTAAGACTGACACATGAGCTGCTTAGAGCATTTCTCTTACTTAGCAAAGTACCAGGCCTCACTATTGCCCTGATCCTACAAACACCACATGTGAGTAGTCCCACAGAAGTCAAGTTAAGCACATGAAAAGGTGTGTCCAGGAACAAGGCCAAATACTGACCTCCTAAAGTAGTAGTAGTTACAGAAGTTCCTATCATAGACTGACTTCCACACTGGAAAAAAATGTGAAAAGAACATTCTGACAAAAAGCAGTTTTCTAGGTCAGTCATGTTTTTTGTTTTCCTTTTACTATTAGGTCAGATGCTGGTGTTTTGAACAAGCCTTCTGTTTGATCCACATAATCCTGTATTTATGAGGTCACAGTCTGTTAACATGAAAAGGAATGGAATGCCACAAATTCAGCATTACACCTTCAGGCAAACCCTGGTTTCAGTCTAAATATCTGACAAATAGTAAATACAGTAAGACAAACTATAAAAGCTAAGTGAAAGGCAAATGTGTTTGCTAGAGATGGGCCTGCACAGAAACCCTGAATCCAAATACCCCTGAACTTTGCTGAAGTTTAGATTCAGATCCCAATTTTGTGACACAGGAACATCTTTGCGTCTCTAGTATTTATGTTGTCCTTCTTTAGTAACATTCAGGATAAACACTTCAGTAATTGTTACTCCAAAATCCATATTTAAAGATCCATCCAGCAAACACATAACCACTAAATTAGAAAGTTAAATATGAAACCTATTATCATCATCACGCAGCACACACAATATAGCACTAAATTATTGTTTTCTTTTTTTCTTTACACTTAAATAACCAATTGTAGAAAATTCCAGTCTAGTACACCAAGGTCTGTTTCTTTCTCTTTTTACTGAAACTACCTAATGCTGTGATCCTCTTTTCAGGGGGCTGTTACCATAAAATTGGCTATAGCTGTGCCATACAACATTCACTGCTTAATCACGTAACTCATAAGAATGACCATACTGGGTCAAACCAATGGTCCGTCTAGCTCAGTATCCCATCTTCTGTCAGTGGCTGGTACCAGATACTTCAGAAGGAATGAACAGAACCTGGCAATTATCGAGTGATCCATCCCCTGTCAGCTTCTGGCAGTCAGAGGTTTCGGGACATCCAGAGCATGGGGTTGTGTTCTTGACCACCTTTCTTAATAACCATTGATGGAGCTATCCTCCATGACATATCTAATTCTTTTTTAACCCAGTTATACTTTTGGCCTTCACAACATCCCCTGGCAATGAGTTCCACAGGTTGACTGTGCAGTGTGTAAAGAAGTACTTCCTTATGTTTGTTTTAAATTTGCTGCCTATTAATTTCATTGGATGACCCCTGGTTCTTGTGCTATGTGAAGGGGAAAAGAATACTTCCCTATTCACTTTCTCTTCACCATTCATGGTCTTATAGACCTCTATCATATCCCCCTTCAGTCATCTCTTTTCTAAAATAAGCACTTCCAGTCTTTCTAATCTTTCCTCATATGGAAGCTGTTCTACACCCTAATAATTTTTGTTGCCCTTCTCTGTACTTTTTCTAATTCTAATATATCTTTTTTGAGATGGGGAAAACAGAACTGCACACAGTATTCAAGGTGTAGGCCAGGCATCGGCAAATCTTTGGCACGCGGCTCGCCAGGGTAAGCCCCCTGGCGGGCCGGGCCGGTTTGTTTACTTGCTGCGTCCATGGTTCAGCCAACCGCGGCTCCCATTGGCCACAGTTCGCCAATAGGGGACTGCAGGAAGCAGCGGCCAATACATCCCCTGGCCCACGCCGCTTCCCGCAGCCGGCGGACGTGGCAAGTAAACAAACTGGCCCAGCCCGCCAGGGGGCTTACCCTGGCGAGCTGCATGCTGAAGGTTGCCGATGCCTGGTGTAGGCATTCCATAGATTTATATAGTGACATGATGATATTTTCAGTCTTATCGATCCCTTTCCTAATGGTTCCTAACATTCTGTTAGCTTTTTTGACTGCCACCTCACATTGAGCAGATGTTTTCAGAAAACTAGCCACAATGATTCCAAGATCTCTTTCTTGAGTGGGAACAGCTAATTTAGACCCCATCATTTTGTATGTATAGTTGGGATTGTTTCCCAATGTGCATTACTTTGCATTTATCAACATTGAATTTCATCTGCCATTTTCTTGACCAGTCACCCTGTTTTGTGAGATCTCTGTGTAACTCTTTGCAGTCAGCTTTGAACTTAACTCTCTTGAGTAATTTTGTATCATCTGAAAACTTTGCCACCTCATTGTTTATCCCGTTTTCCAGATAATTTATGAATATGTTGAACAGCACTGGTCACAATACAGATCCTTAGAGACCCCACTATTTACCTCATTCCACTGTGAAAACTGACCATTTATTCCCATTTATTTATTTATCTTTTAACCAGTAATTGATTCATGAGAGGACCTTTCATCTTATCCCATGACTGCTTGCTTTGTTTAAGAGTCTTTGGTGAGGGACCTTGTCAAAGCTTTTCTGAAAATTCAAGTACACTATCACCTCTGTCCACATGTTTGTCGAGACTTTCAAAGAATTATTGGTGAGGTATAATTTCCCTTTACAAAAGCTATGTTGACTCTTCCCCAACATATTGTGTTAATCTATGTGTCTGATAATTCTGTTCTTTACTATAGTTTTAGCCAATTTGCCTGGTACTGAAGTTAGGCTTCCCAAACTATAATTGCCAGGATCGCCTCTGGAATTTTTTTAAAAAAATTGGCACTATATTAGCTATCCTCCAGTCATTTGGCACAGAGGCTGATTTAAGCGATAGGTTACATACCACAATTAGTAGTTCAGCCATAGAAATTTGCTATTTATATGAACAAAGACAGTCAAGCATACCAAGAGCACTTAAATTGAAAGAAAAACAGTCTAGGAAGGAAGTTCTTCTAGGAACTGTGGGGTGATCTAAACCAAACTAGAATGGGCATGCGACCAAACACAGAAATCAATTCTATACAAAAAAAGCCATTTTTTCATTCTTTTCTTTAACCTCGGGACTTTCTTTTGATTTAAAATAGAAGACTCTACAATTCTACATCCAAAAATAAAGATGCCTTTTTAACTCTCTTTGAAGGCTTTGAAGGAAGAATGAGAAAGAACATTTCTTTTTTGTCCAAATCAGGGGGAAGGCAGGGCAATAGTACCCTGCAGTATCAAGCTGACGGCCAGCAGCGGCTTTTCAGATTATGGATTTTGCTTTCAATAGAGATTTTGTCCGATGTTCATACCACACAGATTAGTAATACTAATACATACTTTCTATTTCAGATCCTTCAGTGTTGAATTATGATGGCATATATAAGGCACATAACTTGTGCTTTTCTAAGTATAAAATCAAAGTGCTGTGTGTTTTAATACACAACCATGATAATTATCTGATGGCATAACATTTCCTTCTGTAGACTTTAGAAAATAAAATCCTATGGTGTAGAATATATTTCCAGTGTAGAAATTAACCCTGTGAGCCTCACCTCAATATTGGAGGGTCTGTTGGAGCCCAGTGGAAGTGACTAATGATGCTAAAAGGAATCTTAAACAGTCCCTATATTTGCAGAACATTATCAGTGGAGGCAGGGCCCTCAACTTTGGAATTTACCCCTAACAAAAGCTCTGTTTTGTTGGGTGTTAATGTAGCCCTACCACTCTGAGTTATAGTTTTGTCAGATCTGGACCTGGATAATTTTTGGATGGGAATTCTCCAATGAAAACTCAGGAGATGACTAACGGGACTAGTGTTGGGTGTACTCTTGTGCAAGTAAATATTTTAATAAGTAGGTGGCACTCTTTACTCTGAGTCATTTTTGAACCATGACCCAACATGGGTGGAAATAGAATGGAGTGAAATGGGTGGAAAATGAAAATATTTGTTGGCGTGCACCTCAGAGCATTGTATAATTCCTAGAGGTATTTCATCAGTATATGGTTTTGCCATAAGATGATCAAAAGTGACAGCTTCTTTTAGTGCTTAAAGCAGATAGTATGGTTCCTTTCTGTAGGACTGGAATGAAGTGAATGCTTTTGTATGCAGCTCTCTCCAGGACTGATCACACATGCTTAACATAAACTGGCTGACCAGAATCAAGTGTTGAATGCATGGTTTGCCCCCCAGGAGCAGAAAAATTGGGTAAATCAATTCTTTCCTCTCAGACCTGATGAATAATTGAGATAACCTCTCTAAAACAATGTGCACATGAGCGCTAATGTAGCTCTAATAAAATGCATAAGCTTTTGTCTGATTCCCGTTAAGTTTGGCTTTGTTTAATCTCTTTAGCAAGGGGTGTATCGTTTTATGTAAATGGTATCCATCCTGATTCCTTTGTCTCCTTTCCCAAATACGATCTTATGATGCTTTGGGGTTCAACCCAGACCATTAAGGGATTGTGTCACCAGCTGCCCAGCAACTCTGAATACCTTCAATGCACACGAAGAGCCCTCCTTAAAGCATGTAGGCCGCAGTCTGGCTTCCACTGCCCAGTTATGTTGGAAGGTGACTGAACAACCCCCTCAGTCCCAAACGTCCCCAAAATCGCCTGCCAATGTGACAATCTGCTGAAGTTCCCAGACTTGTGAGCTACTGTGTAACCCCTCTCAGCCTCAGCCAGTGAGAATTTGGCTGTTACGATGGGTGACAACTCCCTGACACACCATTTTGTCTGCTCGCCCAGCAAACTCTTCAGGACTCTACCCATCCCAGCCAACAAACTCTGAGCCCCAACTCCCGAGTTCCTCAGAAATGTCTCCCTGCAGCGTGCAGCCCTTTTACTGAACACCCACAGAAGTTACTAAGTTTGTTGCTCCTTTAAAGAGAAAATACACTGCAATTCATTAATTTAATGGGGGTTTGACAAACACTCTTATTTCAGTCACAGCACTGAATTGGTTTATAATAAAAGGAAAACAAGTTTATCAAACAAAAAGTCATGGGTTTAAGAGATACCAAGTATAAGGAATAAAAACAGAAATGGTTACAAACCAACAAAACTAAAAATACACCTTACAATCTTTGCCTAAGCAGATTTCTCACCCATATTCAGTTCTGAGAGAGTTCAACCCCCTTGGCTGAAGGATCCAATGTTCTGTGATTTGAAGAGCTCTGATCCTTTTAATCCCGCCCCCCGCCGCCCCGTCTCCAGTGATAGATAACTATGAGGTTCTCTCCCTTTCTTTTAATAGTCCAGTAAACCTTTGAATTGTATTCTTTGAAAAGTACGCTCGGAGAAAGCTTCTCTCCCTTGCTGGAGTGTAGATGCCAGGCTGTCTTCCCAAAGTTCACTGAACTTGCTTCAAGAGGCAGGAATGCTTCCTGGGGGTGCAGTCTCCATCCCCCTGTTTATTCATATGTAAGTAGGGCTTCCACTGTATTGATCCGACACTTCTTCATTTACATTGGAGACAGGTAGATAGCTGCCTTCCCTCCTCTCTGGCAGAAAATCTGTTTCTCACTCTGTCTGGTCACAGACTGTAAAGCAGGGATTCTTAACTTTTTTCTTTCTGAAGCCCCTCCAACATGCTATAAAAACTCCACGGCACAGCTGTACCACAACAACTGTTTTAATGCATATAAAAGCCAGGGTAAGCATTAGGGGGTAGCGAGCAGAACAATTGCCTAGGGCCCCATGCTACAGTGGGCCCCGCAAAGCTAAATTACTCAGGCTTTGGCTTCAGCCATGGGTGGCAGGGCTCAGGGTCCCATGGTTCAGCCACGGGTGACGGGGCTTCAGCTTTCTGCCCTGGGCCCCAGTGAGTCTAATGCCAGCCCTGCTTGGTGGACCCCCTGAAACCTGCTTGTGGCCTCCTCAGGGGGCCCTGGATCCCTGGTTAAGAACTGCTGCTATAAATCATATCAGTGTGTATCCGTAATTCCTCATATTGTATTAATGCCTACATTTCACAATTATATTAATCATCAATGTGTCACAGGGTTTCATAAAAGACCTTATGCTTTTATAATACAGTAATATTATATACAATCAGTAGATTCAATTGCAGTTGAGGGTCAGACCCCCTCTGTTTCTAGTTAAGAGGCTCTCTCTCCCACTCATTAGTTTGATGGCTTTGTTTACTTTTTATGTAAATGTACCTTCATTGTCTCTGCCTGATGACCAGGCTGGTCAGACAAGCAAATACACATTCCTTTCTCTAGGGCAAACTGGGCTTATGCATTGCTTGCCAAACACATTTTTAGACCATAATTCTGGTGCATATTTATAACTCTTTGTACACCGCCCATAAATACCTCATGCTAGAATTTTAGTGATCAGTGAGTTATTAGTTTTCAATGATATATTATATATTTGAGTATATATCATGAAAACAGTGTGTTAGGTGTAGTGAGTATGTCAGGCCTGATGAGTTACTGAAATAGAGCAGGTTTCAGAGTAGCAGCCGTGTTAGTCTGTATCCGTAAAAAGAACAGGAGTACTTGTGGCACCTTAGGGCTATAGCCTATGAAAGCTTATGCTGAAATAAATGTGTTAGGGCTGGTCTACACTAACCCCCCATGTCGAACTAAGATACGCAACTTCAGCTACGTTAATAACGTAGCTGAAGTCGAAGTATCTTAGTTCGAACTTACCTGTGGTCCACACGCAGCGCGCAGGCTCCCCCGTCGACGGCGCTTACTCCTCGCGTCGAGGTGGATTACCAGCATCGACGGGGGAGCACTTTCTGGTTCGATTTATTGCGTCCAGACAAGACACGATAAATCGAACCCAGAAGATTGATCCAGCGCCTCCGATCTATCCGGTAAGTGTAGACTAGCCCTTAGTCTCTAAGGGTACGTCTATACTTATTTCCTGGTTTGGTGGGAAGCAATCGATCCCGGAAGTGCTCGCCGTCGACACCGGTACTCCTGCTCCGCGAGAGGAGTATGCGGAGTCGACGGGGGAGCCTGCCTGCTGCGTCTGGACCCGCGGTAAGTACCTTTTAGTTCGAACTAAGGGCTGGTCTACACTAACCCCATAATTCGAACTAAGATACGCAACTTCAGCTACGTGAATAACATAGCTGAAGTCGAACTATCTTAGTTTGAATGAAAAAGCACTTACCTGGGGTCCACACGCTGCGCGCAGGCTCCCCCCGTCGACTCCGCCTACTCCGTTCGTCGAGCTGGATTACCAGCGTCGACGGCGGAGCACTTCCTGGTTCGATTTATCGCGTCTAGACAAGATGCGATAAATCGAACCCAGAACATCGATCCCGCGCCTCCGACCGGACGCGTAAATATAGACGTACCCTAAGATACTTCGACATCAGCTACGTTATTCACGTAGCTGAGTTGCGTATCTTAGTTCGAACCGGGGGGTTAGTGTGGACCAGCCCTAAGGTGCCACAAGTACTCCTGAAATAGAGCAGCGAATCACCATTGGCCCTCCGTGTCACAAACACAGACCTACTTTTACCTTCCCACTCAGTTTTGTGGCACACAAAGCTAAGCTGGACCTGAAGAGTGAGGACTGAATGTGAATGTCTTTAAATAGAAGGCAAGAAATCATTACTAAATGTATCACTATATATCCACTGACATGCACAAGGAGTTTATTAATGAAGAGAGGCCACTGGTTCACTTCGTATATTCCTCTATTTCTGGGCAGCAAGTCCCAAATTTACATCAGTTGTACCAATAACACACTGAAAACACAGGATCTGTCCGCATTAGAGACAGAACTGTGCTAGCTACAACTTTAGTGCGTGTACATGTGTTTAGAAAGGGGGAGGAGGGAAAGCACATTGTAAGGGGAATACTATACCAAAGAAAATACAAAAGTAGATTTCTTTCAGAACATTAAGACTTTTATTAGATAAAATATCAATGTCAATGTAAGACTAGGATACAAAGTTAACTGTTATGGAACGGAAAAACATGATAAAAGCCAGTGATAAAAGCCATGCCAACAATATAATAGCATAGTGTACCAAGTTCAGATGTGTCACTGTCCTTGTTCAGCTTTTCTAGTATTTTGTCCAATTTAATCCTCACACAAAGTTTGCTTGCTGATTTGCCAGCAAAACAAACTGTGCCCCCTCTAAACTGAATATTTAAATATACAAACTACAGTTTGAACAAACCGTTCCAAAGACTAATGGTCTTTTAATCACATGTGCAAATAAGTGTAACACCCCAACCAGTGAGACAAAAATATAGTCAAATCTACAAACAAAGGAAAAGGCCAAGGAGAAAGTACATGCTCAAACATTCTAGATATTGAGGTACGTATCTCTTGGTGTAGGCCAGTACTGGAAATTAACAGATATAATTATTTGATCTTTTTATGTACACATTTCTCTTTTATTCTAAAAGAGTTAGGAGGAGGGATCTAACATGCTCTCTGATAGCTCCTGATTATAACTCACATAGCCAAATCAAATCTCCCACCGCCATCCATCCCCTGAAACCTAACCTCCCAACTAGAAAGAATATCATTTTATATTTCCTTCTACTTGTAAGTAACTTGCAACAAATAACTAAGATATACCAAACAAATGCACTTGCAAATTAATTTGCTTTTAGCCACTTTTCAATTTTTTACTCCCTTTTCAAATACCTGATGGGCATGTAATGAAGAAATAGTCAGTTGCATGCAGGTGGAAACAGGCTTAGTAACTGAATTGAACTTCTACAGGTAAATATTTTGCTTGCTAAAAATTCCTTTCACTTATTTTTAAAACTAATCTAATTAAATAGATAAATAAGACAATGCTAATGCAATCTTAAGGTTAAACACAAAAAGTTAGAGGCTAGACTAATCTCAGTTACGCAGTGTAAACTGGGAGTAACTCCACTGACTTCAATGGACTTATGCTGGTATAACTGAATTCAGAATCTGGTCAGGGAAATGCAGATTTTCAGGTGCTCAGAGTAACACTAATTCCTTAGTCTGTACTAAAAAATGTTGCTGGAAAATGTTTACATCATAATTTTTTAAAATAAAGCAATGTTAAATAAAAAATTTGAGCTGGATCCTAGCCCCAACTCTGGTCTCTCCCTCTTTCCCCCACTGAATGTAGAAGGTGGGAGGAGGCATGACCAAAGTACACATTGATCTCAGGCCTGGTCCACACTAAGGGGGGGTATTGATCTAAGATACGCAACTTCGGCTACGAGAATAGCATAGCTGAAGTCGACGTATCTTAGATCGAATTAAAATTACTTACTTCGGGTCCACGCGGCGCAGGCTCGCTCCCCCGTCAATTCCGCTTACTCCTCACGCCGAGCTGGAGTTCCGGAGTCGACGGGGAGCGCTTCTGGGATCGATTTATCGCGTCTACATGAGAGGCGATAAATCGATCCCAGAAGATCGATCTCTACCCGCCGAATTGGGCGGGTAGTGTAGACGTACCCTCAGTCAGCATAACAACTTCTTGGGAGCCCTCCCTGAGGCTGCTCTAAGCTTCTGGGGATGGTAGAAAACCATCTTGGGGGTAAGAGAACCACATATTGCACCTCTGCAGTTCATGCTGTCAGCTGTGCCCAGTGCTTATTGGGCATAGCTGAATATCAGCCCATTCTATTTTCTGGCATATTTATGTTCTTGGTCCTATCTATAAAAGCAGACACTTTATCCAGTAGGCGACACAGTTTTTTATTACCATCTGTGGGGAATTTGCAGGTGTTAAATTAGCTGCAGGAACACTCCCATATGTTTCCATGCAACAGAAACATACTGAGAATTATAAGGAAAAAAGTAATGGCAAATAGCATATACGGTGAGGGGCTGGGCTAATGAGTTCAAGTCAAGATCTATGAGTAAAACTGCATGCAAATCAGGCTTAATTTACTGCAGTTTCCTTCTTTAGGTTAAAACACTTGAGAACAACAACTGCAATGCTTGTCTCTTAGTCTCTGGGCCTGATTAAGCTGTCATGTAGGATCCAACACTGTGAGGTGCTGAGCAGTTTCAACTGCTGTTGAAACTAATGGAAGTTGAGGCCACTCAGCTTCTCATGCTATTAGGCCCTCTGTAGCGGGGTGGAACCCGCTCCTGCCCGGAGGGGCTGGAAATAGCCCTGGGAGAGGGCTGAGGCTCAGAGGCTGGGCTGATGAGCAAGGCAGCCACAGCTGGGGCCAGTTTAATCAGGGCCCAGCTGGCCCCTATAAGAGGGCAGTGGGCCTGAAGCAAACAGACACTCTCTCTCTCTCTGTCTTTAGAGAGGGAAGGGCTTGGCTGCAGGGACCTGACCAGGTACCTAGGGTAGAGCAGGGCTGGGGAAGGCCAGAGGAGCTGGGGAGCTCCGGCCTGAGAGAACCCCAGGCTGCGGCCTAGTGTTACGTCCAATAGGTACAGGGGTTGCAGGGGGTAACCCACGAGTATGCTGAGGCAGCAGGTCCAAATCCCCTTTGCCTGTGATGAGTGGCTTATACTGCAGTCTGCCCCAGGGCGCGGGGGCTAGCTGGTGACTGGCAGTAGCCTACGACTGAGGCGAGGTGGGGATAGTGGGTTGGGGGTTCCCCTGGGGAGGGGAGACCCAGATCTAGGGGTACTGCCAGGGGGCAGCACCCCAGTTGAAAGGGCACCGGGTCCTGGGAGGGACACGGGCCAGAGTGGACAGGCAGATCACTGGCCTGCAGAGGGCGCTCCAGGGCTGGACGAGCTAATTCCCGGAGAAACCAGCAGGAGGCGCCGCGGTGGTGAGTCCGACCCTGCCACACCCTCACAATGGTTTCATTATGATTTTGCTAGCAGTGGAGTTACTCTAGGGCAACAAAAATGATTAGGGGGCCGGAGCACATGATTTATGAGGAGAGGCTGAGAGAACTGGGATTATTTGGTCTGCAGAAGAGACGAATGAGGGGGGATTTGATAGCAGCCTTCAACTACCTGAAAGGGGGTTCCAAAGAGGATGGATCTAGACTGTTCTCAGTGGTAGAAGATGACAGAACAAGGAGTAATGGTCTCAAGTTGCAGAGGGGGAGGTTTAGGTTGGATATTAGGAAAAACTTGTTCACTAGTAGGGTGGTGAAGCACTGGAATGGGTTACCTAGGGAGGTGGTGGAATCTCCTTCCTTAGAGGTTTTTAAGGCCCAGCTTGACAAAGCCCTGGCTGGGATGATTTAGTTGGGGATTGGTCCTGCTTTGAGCAGGGGGTTGGACTAGATGACCTCCTTAGCTCCCTTCAAACCCTGATATTTTATGATTCTATGATTCCTCATTTATACCAATGTAACAGAGAGCCAAGATGGTCAGGGATGCAACCCCATGCTCTGGGTGTCCCTAAACTTCAAACTGCTAGAATCTGGGACTGGATGACAGGGAACGGATCACTCAAAATTGCCCTCAAAAACAGATGTTCATTCCATCTGAAGCATCTGGCACTGGCCACTGTCAGAGACAAGATACTGGGCTAGGTGGATCATTGGTCTGATCCAGTATGGCCGTTCTTATGTTCTTCAAATCAGTCCCATAGCTACACTTGTGATTTATTTTAAATGCCATTACAGTACAGGCAGAGCTGGAGAGCAGTCAAGAGCCCCCTAATTTGAATGAACTAGAAATGTAACAGAGAATCAGAGTTCTCCTTTTAAAAATAGTGAGACTCTAGTTCTTTTCCTTGTGCAGATAGCCTTGAAAAAAATAAAGTGATGTAAACCAATCACTAGGGTAGAAATGAACAAGCAGGTGGGTCTACAGCAGAAGGCTACAAGGAAGGGGCCTAAAGGGGCCTGAATACACATTCATTTTTGTAATCAGTTAGCTTTCGGGTGTATGCTAACCATTTCACTAACCCTCCTCAAAACTCTGTGCATAGTGGTGTGATAAGGGTGAACAAGAATCAGTGATGTTTTTGAAGTGCTTGGGTGGGGCACCTTAAAATTGTTTTGCAGATCTATACAAAAATTCGAATTTTGGTTCTGTGCATGGATGGCTAATCCTAATTTTTGTTGCTACAGAATGGCATTTATAAAAGTTAAACAGAAAATCAGCTTACAACATAAAAGATTAGAACAATTACAATTTGAATAGATAGAAGACAACATCTACTAATTAATTATTTTTAAAAGCATGGTTAGAAAAGAGATGAATCTCTGTTTTGCTTCAAACTTTGGGCCTGATCCTGTAATTCTTGTTTATGTGAGTACTCCTCACCCACATGAACAGTCCCATAGAATATCACTACTCATGTGAGTAAAGGTTTGCGGAAGCAAGCCCTGGGCTTAGAATATTACAGCTGCTAAATATGTGAGCACGAACTCATATTGACCCAGAGCATGCTTTAGCCAATATGAATAGCTTCTTAAAGATCTCTGCTGTAGAAAACAATCTATTATACATGATTACTTTTCTCTGTGTGCAGAAAAAATATAATTGATCCTGAGGATCCAAGGTGTGCCAGACTGACTCTCACAGGACAGATGGTCATGGTACCACCAGAGGAAATGGAATTTGCCAAACAAGCAATGTTTTCTAGGTCTGTATGTGATATTTATGTAATATAGTAATACCTACAATTTTGAGATGAATAAATTGTGAGTGAGGTGGGCAGTTGGGATTGAGGATCCCAGGAGTAACAGGCCTGCTCTTTACTTACTAGGTTATAGAGCATGTAAGGCTGAAAATTTATCCAGTGCTGCTTAGTAAATTATCCAGGCCTTTAGGACTATCTTGGTACTCTTGGGACAGTCAGATATGCCATCCAGATAAGTAACGATCAACATGCATTTTGATAGAACCTGCTGTATATAATTCTAGGATTTACAAAAGCATTAAGGGTGATTCCCTTACCACCAGCATGTGTAGTCCTATCTGAGGTTTCTGTGACTAGCACTTTTGGCTCTTCCTTCCTTCCACAAAATAAGATTGTGCCATTTAGGCACAGTCTATAGAAAGGGGCAGTGATGAACTCTACTGCCCCATAGGGAGATCCAGGAGGCAGCTTGAATGTCTCAGGGTGCTTCCAGGTGTTGCCACACTTGCTACTTACACACCTTTGTGGGGTGCAACTTAATATCTTCCATGCAGCTAGCCAGGTGTGATGGTTAGTGGTTAGGGGGACAGAATTATGGCCCATCTCTTCCCGCACCCCCTTTGAGGTGCCATGCAGTCTCACAGGATTAGGGAAGCAGTAATCCTGATGTTCCCCAAAGCACAGGGACTGCAATTCTTCCAGGCCTTTAAGTGAGCCAAGCAAGGGGATGAACGCACCTTGGCCCAGATCCACAAAGGTGCTTAGGTGCCTGAACCCCAGATTTAGGAGCCCAAGTCCCAGTTTTAGGCTTCACTGTGATCCACAAGACCCCCGCTCAGCTTCCACCTAACTCTGTAGGCACCTAAATTCATTAGGGGCATAAAGTTTCTACTGTAAAAGTTATGTAGGTGCCTAATTTTCTGCCTCTGGGGATGCATACTGCTGCCTTATGGCATCTGTACACCTACATTTCATCTAAGCCCCAGTGCAATCCACCAAGCAGGGGAAAATAGGCAGTGAACATCAATCTTGCCTGCAGGGCCCAGTCTGGTAGGGATACTCAGAGGTCACCTACTGAATCAGTCCCATTCAAAATCTTGCAGGGAAGTGGTGGTGCCACCACCACTTTGCAACTTTTAGCCCAGTGGTTAGGGCACTCTCCTGAGAGGTGGGAGCTCTCTGTTCAAATCTTTTCCTCTCCATCAGACAGAGGAGGGAATTGAACCCAAGCCTTCCATATCCCAGATGAGTGTTTTAACCAATGAGCTAGAACAGGGGTGGGCAAACTATGGCCCACGTGCCGGATCCGGCCCATGAGCTGTTTTAAGCCAGTCCATGAGCTCCCATTGGGGAGCAAGGTCTGGGGTTTGCCTCACTCCAGCCGGGGCACTGGGTTGGGGGCCACACGACACGGCTCGGCCCTGCTGCAGCCGGGGCACTCGGTCGGGGGCTGCACCACGCGGCTCAGCCCCACTCTGGTGCTCCAGCTGGGGCACTGGGCTGGGGGCCGCTCTGGCCGGGGCACTGGGTCAGGGGCTGCTCCAGCTGGGGGCTGCTCCAGCTGGGGGCCACTCCACACGGCTCCCGGAAGCCAGGGCATGGCCCCGCTCCGGCTAGCTCTCCAATGGGAGCTGCAGGGGTGGTGCCTGTGGATGGGGCCGTGCGCAGAGCCGCCTGGCCGTGCGCAGAGCCGCCTGGCTGTGCGCGCCTCCACGTAGGAGCTGGAAAAGGGACATGTCACTGCTTCCGGGAGCCACTTGAGGTAAGCGCCGCTCAGAGCCTGCAACCCTGAGCCTCTCCCCACACACCAACTCCCTGCCCCAGCCCTCATCCCCCTCCCACTCACCAAACCCCGTTATCCCAGCCTGGAGCACCTTCCTGCAGCCCAAACCTCTCATTCCCAGCCCCACCCCAGAGCCCACACCCCCAACCAGAGCCCTCACCTCCTCCTGCTCCCCAACCCCAATTCTGTGAGCTTTCATGGCCCGTCATACAATTTCTATTCCCTGATGTGGCCCTCAGGCCAAAGAGTTTGCCCACCCCTGAGCTAGAAGTTATAAGGTAGGCAGCACTACCCTCTCCATCTTCCTCCCATTGTGTGTGGAGTCAGGTGCCTGCCTAACTCATTCTCACATGAAGTGGTTTAGCTGCCTGACTCTAGGAAACAGTTCCAAGCTGTGGCCTAGAAGCAGAAATAGGCAGGTGATGAACTCTGTGAGAGGGGCAGGGCTTGAGACACACCCCTCTCATCAGCATCTCCCATTGGCTAATTTAGGCAACTCCCTGCCTAGACTGCTGCTTTTCTGGATTGCATTCTTAAGCACCTTTCTCTCCCCATTTGTTGTATAGCTAGCCTAGACACCTAACCCAAGCTTTGTGGATCCCATTGTTATTCCAATCATTCTCTAGGCACATAAAAGTGAGCCACTGCAATGCTCCACATTGCAACACCCAAGTCCCTTTGTGGATGCAGGCCCTTGTGCCCTCTACCAGCACTTTCCACCTGTTTAAGGGCTGGGCAAAATCTGCCTTTTAATGATGTTACCCTCTGTTACCCTTGCTGCACTTTTATTTGCTGCCACATGCAGGTTTGGAGCAAGGTTCGTTGCAAGTGAAAGTAAGCATAGGTCAATGATGCTGCCTGGTACAGCCCAGGTTTTACTCAGATAAACTGTTGCTAGTTGCCAAAGAAGGTTAACTACTACTGCATTGAAGAAAGAAGTTCACTAGATGTGTGTTTTGGCAAACCTTTTTGGAATTCTTTGTCTTTTCAGGCACCCAGTTATGAGGAAGTGGCCTCGTAACTATGAATGGTTCTTTATGAAAATGAACATTGAGCACATCTGGCTTCAGAACTGGTATGGAGGAGTTTCCACCATTGCAGTGGAAGAGTATTTCAAAGCAGTTCCAAGTAAAGAGTGATTGGGTTTGAAATATAAATCTTCAGTTTTCACATTTGCTTTCCAAAAACTTTTTCCACCATGTTGTTGGATGGGTATTTTACAGTGATTTTTTTTCAAAAGCATTCAAAATGGCCCCATCTTTTTTACTTGGATCAAATGCTAATAAACCAATATGGATCTTTATATTAAAAATGATATGTGCATGGTAAATCCTACACTGGAACACACAATCTTGGCATTTCAGTTAGGATCTATACTTTCCTGAATGCTACTTAAAAATGTTTTGGATCTGCCTGTTTTGATTTTTAGTGTCATCCACCCATGTGACACTTACAATATATGCTAAATATGCCATTCTGATTTACAAAAAAACTAATTACCCATACAACAAATAAATGACTGCTGTATATTGTGGAAGTATTATTGCTACTTGCTATCTTGTTTTGTAGGTGTTCTAAGCAAATATCCTCAGCTGCAACTATAAAAAGATGTTTTAAGTTTGTGTTTAATACTTTTAATGAAGAGATCCTCATTTTGGAATTTGGAATTTATGTTTTAGTCAGTCACACCCTTATTTTGCTTGGAAACTGAGGAGAAGGACTGGTGGACCTTGCTGGCTATTGCAGTGGCAAAGTACAAGCAGCTCAAAAAAAGTAAATTCAGTACACAGTGTCTTTTACCAGCACAAGGATGATTAAACATGTTAAAGGGTCAAACAAGAAATCAGACCCACCGCAGGATAATCCCAATACACTTATTAACATTCTTTTTTTAAAATGTAGTCTCTACTAAGCATGTTTTAGATTATGAGACAGGAAAAATATTGAGTTACTTGCTGGCCTAAGGTCCTATGTTTTTCACATCCTGTCTCTCCCCTCAGTTTCATTAATTCATTCCTCAGATAGACTTTCATAGCCAGTCCCTGGTTCCCCCCAGTGGTGGAGCCAGATCTTTAATCCTGTTCCCTAGGTAGGTATAAAAGAGAGTCTCCCTGACATTGTCTTTGTAACGGAAGACTGGAATAATTAGTAGCATTTTCAGTTCAAAGACCAAGCAAAAAAATTCCATTCTCCCTATGAGGAAAGTCAAACCTTCACTGCAAAGCACACGTTGGACTGGCAATTTTTCCCTGTGGGGCCAAGTGGGGCTGTTCTTAGCCTCTGTTTACTTTATGATATACCGCTAAGGTTGTTCTACACCACCTGGCCTAGAATATCTTACTAAAAAGGGTCTGATGGCTTAAGTGACTACTTAGCTACACATCTTGTAAGGAATGTGTGTCTATTACTTACCATTAAATTATACAACAGCTCTTACTGTGACACTGTAAGAGCTAGAGACTGTAAGAATGTTATGTGCCTGTAATGGAAGTACAGGTGTTTTGATACCCCCTAGTGCAGTGGTAGGCAACCTGAAGCCCCGTCAGAGTAATCTGCTGGCGGGCCACAAGACAGTTTGTTTACATTGGCACGGCTGCCCGCAGCTCCCAGTGGCCGCGGTTTGCGGTTCCTGGCCAATGGGAGCTGCAGGAAGCGGCGGCCAGCATATCCCCGTGGCCCGCACTGCCTTTCACAGCTCCCATTGGCCGGGAAGGGCAAACCGCAGCCACTGGGAGCTGTAGGCGGCCGTGCCTGTGGATGGTCAATGTAAACAAACTGTCTCACGGCCTGCCAGCGGATTACCCTGATGAGCTGCCTGCAGCCCGTGGGTTGCCCACTACTGCCCTGGTGGGAACCTCAAACGGCCTGATACTGCCCACCCCAGTGCAGTCCTTAGGGGAAAAAAAACTAGGTGAATCAGCTAAGAACCTGGGCTTTTCTGCGTTAATGCCCAGCCAGAGTTCGGAGGCAGTTCAAAGGCAATATGACCAACTAGAAGTTAATTAAGTGCAGCTGAGCTTATATAGGTTCAATGCATTAAAAGAGGGTGTTCTTTTCAGGCCAAACTAAGGGCTTCTCTTCACTATGCGGGAGATCGACACTGCTGCAATTGATGCAGCAGGTGTTGATTTAGCGGGTCTAGTGATGACCCACTAAATCGATGGCAGAACACTTTCCGGTTGACCCCAGTACTCCACCTCTCCAAGAATAGTAAGGGAAGTCAACTGGAGAGCATCTCCCGTCGACACAACGCAGTAAAGACACCGGGGTACGTTGACCTAAGCTACATCGACTTCAGCTACATGAATAACGTAGCTGGAGTAGCGTAACTTAGGTCGACTTACACCAGTAGTGAAGACAAGCCCAATTTTAGGAAAATTTACCACTGATGCGGGCAATGCTGAGAGCCTACTGCAGACAAGCTGATGGCAGTCTCTGTCATTATAACCACTGTTGACTACACTTCCTACAAGTCTAAATGAAGGTTAAAAGGAGGGCAGCAGGAACTTGTCTACACTATGGGTCCCAATGTTGCTAATGCTTGGACAGCTAAACCAGCATTAGTAACCATGGGGGAAAATTCAGAAACTATCCCTGCTGTAGACAGGGTCTCAGAGGGGATAAAGATAGGGAGGTAAAATCATACAGACTAGGCTGTCATTGACTGGAAAGCTACTGACTACATTCTCTCTCCACTGAGAGGAGATACAAAACACAAAGGATCACTTAGTGATGCTCTGAGCCACATTATCAAATTATGTTTAAACAGATTTTTATCTGTGTTGATGCAGAAATATGCCACTTCAGCTTTGCCTGCATGAGGCCTTTTGCCAAATATCTCCCTCTCTTGCTACCACCAATTCAGATCCACCAGCACTAGCAGTGGTGGGAGTGCTAATTAAACGAAGAGCTGGTAGCCATTACCTGTACCATGTCATGTAGATCTGCTTTGAGCAGAATTTGATTACACGGTGCTTAAAATACCATGAGACACCCAGGCCTCTCAACTCTGGGGCCCCCATTGTTAACATCACTATTGGAGCTGTGTAGGAATGGTGGAAAATCTACGAGGAAAAGCCTACGGTAGACCCCTCCCTAGCATATTCTTTTCTGTCCTGTTTCTCTTTTTCAGCAGGTTTACTGACTGTATAGATATTTTGCAGAGGGAACTGTGGTGCCTGCACTAGTGGGAGAAATACCCTGCATAGCTGTTTTTCCCTTGCACTTTTTTCCTACAAGTTTGCCCAATCTGCCCCCCTTTGCTCTGTGTAATGTAGGAGCACAGGAGTTGGGCCTACACAGATGCATGGAATGCTATTAATTGAAGCTTTCCCACATTCTTGTTATTTTGCCATTTTAAGTTCCCGTCAAATCTTCGGGGCATGAGACATCCAGGGAGAAAATCTTGAAACAGCAGTGAGAACTTAAGATGGCAAAGGAGGCTTCTTAAACAGCTATGTCATCTTAACCAGAAGTCTCGCTTCCACACCACAAAAGCCCCTGAAAGGCTGCAGAAGCCCATCACAAACCTGCCCAAGTAGCCTTGAAGTGACTTCTCTAAAAAATGGGGTTTGGGAATGGTGGGGTCGGGGGGGAGATTGTTTGTTTAATTGGGCCTTAAATTATTAGCTACAAACTATCTTAAAAAAATGTAAATTGCCAAATTCCTCAATTTATATCAATCATCATGAGGTACAAGTTAAGTGAATAGAGTTTATTAAACTTGTAACCGAAAGATTATTGTAAAGATTCTATAATAGATTCAAATTTCCCTCAGGCTATTGGTTAAGACCATGGGGGTCTGATCTTGCGCCTATGGAAATCAATAGTAAAACTCCCTTTTATTTCATTCTGATCTTAAGGATTTGATCTTTAGTATCTATAAAGCATTGCAACTTACCGACATGCAATTTATTTTCATATATTCTGTACATGTATTCTGTACTTCAGTAAGAATCACATTTTAGTTTAATTATTTTACAGCTTTATATTAATTAAATATTCTCATTTCAGAAAAGCCTTGTTGTGCAATCTTTCTTTAGTTAAATCTTCACTTGTGGTTCCGTAATAGTCCAGAGATGCATTTATTTATGACTGTATGTTAGCTGGAAAAAAGAAAATGAAGTTATGAATTTTGACTTCTGATGAACAATGTTACAATCCTTCACTAATTTGACCAAGGCAGTGCATGTACAGTATTAAGCACAGCTAGTTTTAACTGCTGTTCTTATTTAACCAAAGAATGCTTCATTTCTAAAGTAATTTTCATCATTTACTTGTATGTACTGTTTACGAATGTGTATTGCACTTTGCAATGTATTTTGACTTGTAAAGATAATGAACGTTGTTAACAAATTACACATCAAGCATTAAATGCAAATAAAAAAAGGGAAGTTGCAGTTTGAATATTTTGATGTCTGTAATATGATTTTAACAGGAATGAACAAGAGGAAGCTTGGTGGACAGCCTTTAAAATTTCTATCTTATCGAACTACTGTTTTTCTCAGTCTTGCACAATCTTTCTGGTGGAAAGAGGGCCTTTGTTCCTTTAAAGGGACTCTGGGAATTGACAGTCAGGTCTTCAGATGTTTAGGGAGGAAGGAGAAGGATACACTGGAAAAACATGCACTTTTCTCCCCCCCCCCCCCCCCCCCCGCCCATTCCTCTCTGTATTTGCTTTAATCAATGTAACACAGCATCCTATAGCCATACATCATTCTTAATACAGCTCACCACTCACTCCTGTACATGCAGGTATCAGGCAAGTGACTAGACATTGGTTTTAATCTTGTGTGAATTAATACTGTGCTTGATCTTAGCCAAAAGGCCAGATCGAGGGAATGTTTTCACATCTTAACTCATAGAGCCGAGAAGCTTCATTTCAGTGCTATTTCTTCCCCCTCCCCTTACTCTCCCTAATTCTCATCTCCATCTTGTTCTTACTGACTACTCTCTGGTAATCTCTCCCAAGCCAAGGCCCACCATGCATCTCTTCCTCTCCCACATTATTACCTACTTTCACCAACCTCTAAGCTAGCCAGCCTTCCCCCTCCAGAGTTCCTGTGCCATATCCAAGAAATTGATTTGACTCACAGCCTTTAGCTCCTATTTACTCCTCACAATCACTGAAATCCAATCCATCTCTCTATCTCCTACCCAGTCTCTTTCCTTGTGTCCATAGCTAGCCTCTTCCCTTCCAACGCTGTGGCAACAGTGTTGGGCTCCTTTCCTACCCATCTAATCTGTCAGCACTTTCTCCTCCCATTCCACCACCCTACATTCTTAAAACTACATGCCCTGCAGCTGTTGTGTACAGTTCCCTTCATGTTACTGACTTCAGTGCCAATTCTTTCCTCCTCTCATCTTAATCTCCTGCTCGCATCTGTGGTAACTTTAATTTCCATGTTGATGTTCACTGGCTGCTTTTAATTGCCTTTCCATAACCTCATTTGATCTTCACTTTTGGACTGACTCAATGCACCATCTTGGTCACATCTCTCGATCAAGTTTTTATCAAACACTGCTCTTTTTTCACTCTGAATTCCCTCTCTTGTCACTTGCTGTCCTTCAACATTGCTCACCTTTTGTCTGCCTCTATTGTCACTAACACCATTCATCATCTCCAACTTATCGCCCTCTGACTTCTCTGCTGCTCTTACCCCCCTTCTTTCCTCCTTTCTTTAAATTCCATGATCTCTACACATAACTCTCTTTGGTCTCTGCAGCTCTTGACGCCTTTGATCCCCCACCCCACCCCTGGCAGTGCTTTGTATGTTCCTTTAATTCTCAATCTTGGTTGTCCTCCTGATTTTGCTACTTTGATCTTTTTCTTGAAATGCTGAGTGCCTTTGGAGAGAGTCCTAAAATTGTACTACATTGCCAAGAAGTTTTTAGAGAGTGCTCTAACTATACTGGCTTCCTCTACTCCAGTGGTTCTCAACCAGGAATATGTTTACCACGGGGGGTACACAGAGGTCTTCCAGGGGATACATCAACTCATCTAAATATTTGCCTAGTTTTACAACAGGCTACATAAAAAGCACTAGCACAGTCAGTACAAACTAAAATTCCATACAGACAATGACTTGTTTATACTGCTCTATATACAGTACCCTGAAATGTAAGTGCAATATTTATATTCCAATTGATTTATTTAATAATTATATGGTAAAAGTGAGAAAGTAAGCAAGTTTTCAATAACAGTGTGCTGTGCCACTTTTGTATGTTTGTCTGATTTTGTAAGCAAGTAGTTTAAGTGAAGTGTAACTTAGGGGTATGCAAGACAAATCAGACTCCTGAAAAGGGTGCAGTAGTCTGGATAGGTTGAGAGTCACTGCTATACTCCACTTTTAAAGAGTGGTTGGATTGGGAAACTTTTACTTCAACAATGACCCTGAAATGGAATTTTAAACACATCAACCTTCATGCTAACAGGGAAAATAGCTGTTCTGCTGGTATAAACAAGGCCAACAGTGCTCAAGCTTGGAACTTCTACAAGATGCTATGATCACTACTGGTTCAATCAGCTTAGTGGGAAAAGGAGAAGCCTCATTTGATAACATATCAGACGTAATATGATCATAAGTATCAGAGGGGTAGCCGTGTTAGTCTGGATCTGTAGACGCGACAAAGGGTCCTGTGGCACCTTATAGACTAACAGAGATATTGAAGCATAAGCTTTCGTGGGTGAATACCCACTTCTTCGGAGTGATCCGAATGATCATATGATCACAATATGATCATACTACATAATACATTTTTTCTAAAAGAAAATTATGGTGACTGAGAGCATTAAAAAAATGTTGGGGACTAGGGAGAGAGAGTAGCTGGGAAAACATGCTGATTACTTGGGCACTAAAAACAGCGAAATCATTAAATCCTTGATAGAAATTGTATTTTGTATAGCTCAAACTTCCCATGCAACTAAAACAATATATAAAACTGTTATCTCTATTTTTGTCTTAGGCTTTTCTCATTGTGTTCACTTTTCTTTTTATAATTCAGGGTTTTCCAGTCTACAGGTTTTCCCTCAGACTAATATCTATAACAGTAGTTCTCAACCTTCTTGGGCTCAGGACCTATTTGTAAATGTTTGTGGCCTGTCATGACCCAGTAAATAATAGTCTCAGGGTGGAGGCCATGTGGTGGTTTCGGTCAGGTCCTGCCTGGCACTAACCTGACAGTGGCATCTCCTGTGCTGTGGGACTGGCTGGGCTGGGTTTGGCTCTCCATTCTGTGCATTGTAACCTCTGAGGTTTCAGCACCCCTGGGGTTTGGCCTCGCCTCCCTGACTGGACCAAATGTGTGTGAGTGGAGTTGTGACCTGGTTCATGGGGTTGCAGTGCCACTCAGTCAAATGTGGCCTACCCAGGGTCCCATCATCATGATGACTAGGTCAAACCTGAATGGTGCTAGCATTCCAGAAGTTGCAGCACCTGGAGCAGGTAGGCAAGCCCAGCCAGTTCTGTGTGACAGAAGCCACAGGAGCCGCTCTCCGACTATTTGAAACATTCTAGTGACCCAATTTTGGTTCCTGACCCAGGGACTGAGAAATCCTGGTCTACAATTTGTTCATCCCTTTTAAAGGGGACACTTCCTTCCACTTCACATAAATACCACCCTATACTGGAAACCTACTGACCGCTATACTTACCTACATGCCTCCAGCTTCCATTCAAAACACATCACATGATCCATTGTCTACAGTCAAGCCCTAAGATACAACCGCATTTGCTCCAATCCCTCAGACAGAGACAAATACCTCAAGACCTTTATCAACCATTCTTAAAACTACAATACCCACCTGGGGAAGTCAGGAAACAGATTGACAGAGCGAGACAGGTACCCAGAAGTCACCTACTACAGGACAGGCCCAACAAGGAAAATAACAGAACACCACTGGCCATCACGTACAGCCTCCAGCTAAAACTTCTCTAGCACCTCATCAAAGATCTACAACCTATCCTGGAAAACAATCCCTCACTCTCACAGACCTTGGAGGCAGGCCAGACCTCGTTTACAGACAGCCCCCAATCAGAAGCAAATACTCACCAGCAACTGCACACCACACCACAGAAACACTAACCCAGGAACCAATCCCCATAACAAACCCCATTGCCTACTCTGTCCCCATATCTACTCTACTGACACCATCTGAGGACCCAATGACATCAGCCACACCATCAGGGGCTCATTCACCTGCACATCTACTAATGTGGTATGTGCCAGCAATGCCCCTCTGCCATATAACATTGGCCAAACCGGACAGTCTCTACGTAAAAGAAAAAAATGGACACAAATCGGACATCAGGAATGGTAATATACAAAAGCCAGTAGGAGAACACATCAATCTCCCTGGACATTCAATAACAGATTTAAAAGTAGCCATCCTTCAACAACAAAACTTCAAAAACAGACTTCAAAGAGAAACTGCAGAGCTACAATTCATTTGCAAATTTAACACTATTAATTTGGCCTTGAATAGAAACTGGGAGTGGCTGGCTCACTACAAAAGCAATTTTCCCTCTCTTGGTATTGACACCGCCTCATCAATTATTGGGAATGGACCACATCCACCCTAGACAAGACTGAATTTGCCTTAACACTGGCTCTCCACTTCTCTTCATGTGTCAGTATATTAATGCCTGCATCTGTAACTTTCACTCCATGCATCTGAAGAAGTGGGTTTTTTATCCATTAAAGCTTATGCCCAAATAAATCTGTTAGTCTTTAAGGTGCCACCGGACTCCTCGTCCCTTTTAAAATTTTATTTGAGCTCTCTTTACCTTTAGTGATTTTGATCTTCTCCGTGTCATGCTCTATTTTTGCCCATCCTCTGTATTTCTACCTGGCTTTTGACCCTCCATTCACCCTCACTTCCATCTCATCCATTTTGCTCTTTCCCATCCTCCTCTGAGGATGACCCCTACAGTGCAGGTGAGGAGTGTTTTGGAGAGTGGAGTGAGTGACTAACTTGTGTGTCACTGACCAAACGTGGGCGAGCCGGCACCAGGCCTTCAATTAGTCACATCCTCTTGCTGGCATTAAAACACAAACACAGACATCCAAGTGATCATCATCCTCTGGGTCTCCTTGGGTTCCTTCTGCATTGGCCTTTCCAGCCCAGGACCTACAACCTGGGCCCGGTTGGCAGGGGTGTGAGCACTGAGGGGTGGGGAAAGTCTTCCCTCCAGACCCTGCAAACGCTTCAGGGCAGCTGCCAGCTTCATTTTGATCATTTTCGGGGGGACCCCCTCAGCTGAGCACGTGCTTCCACGTGGGCGGCCGGATCGGGGCCGCCCAACGCCCCACGTGCCTGAGGCCTCACGTGCTCACAATAAGGACGCCGAGCGGGCAGCTTCCCCTAAGCCGGGGGACGGAGGCTCCTCGAGCACGCTCAGGGGCGCGAGCCGTTAAGACGCCCCACCCCGTGTTCTCAGGGGCAACGGTCGGGGCGGGAGAGGAGGGCGCGGGCCAGATTTCGGGCTCGGGGGGACATTAGCTCTTCCGGGGCCTGCCTCGGGGACTCCTCGGCCCCTGCGCGCGCACAGGGCGGGTCTGTTGGCGGTGGTTTGCGAAGGAGTCGCGCGCAGACCCCCGCCGCGGGCTACGCCCCCTGCCCCCCACCCCCGCTCTCGGTAGCTCGCCGGTCGGCCCCGCCGAGGGGGAGGAGCCGGCTCAGCCCGGCCTCCGCCTCCCATTAGCTGCGCTCGGGCCGCAACTCCCACGAGGGCGGGGGGAGAGCGCCCGTTACCTGCGCCGCGGCGGCGGCTGCCTGGCGGGGGAAGTGGGCGGCGCCCCTCCGCCTCTCATTCTTCCCGCGGCCCGGGAGGAGGCAGGCGGCGCAGCTCTCCCCGTGGCCGTGCCATGCTGTGCCGTGCCCGCCTGACGCTGCTGGCGGCGGCGCTGCTGGCGCTGGGGGCCCCGCGCGGCGGCGGCGCCCGGCTCCTGGAGTGGTACACGGCGTGGGTGAGCACCGCCTACACCGAGCCGCTCAGCAACCGCACGGTGCGGGGCAGCGCCGAGAGCGGCCGCTACGGGGACAGCTCGCCCAAGGAGAGCGCGCAGGGCCTGGTGGGCATCCCCCGCGGCGCCTCCGCCCGCCACATGGAGGGCTGCGCCTCGGACACCGACTACGACGTGCCCCTGCCGCCGGGGGGGAGCCGCGGCCCGCTCGGCGCGGGGGAGCCGCCGCCGCCGCCGCCCTGGATCGCGCTGGTGGCCCGCGGGGGCTGCACCTTCAAGGACAAAGTCACCAACGCGGCCCGGAAGCGGGCGGTGGCCGTGGTGATCTACAACGAGCCCCGCTTCGGCAACGCCACCGTCTCCATGTCCCACCTCGGTGAGTGGGGCCGCAGCCGGGGCGTTGAGCCCTGGGGTCTCGGCAGAGGGCGCGGTCTGGGGGGGCTCGGAGGAAGAGGGATCCGATGGGGCAGGGGGACACTTAAGTGGGGAGTGAGGTTTTTTGGGGTGGGGAGGTGAGTGTGTGTCTGGGTTCAGCATTCCCCGGCGACACTTTTAGATGCTTTTCGGGGGAAAGGGAAAAGGGGAACACCATGAGGCGCCCTTAAAAAGGACGTGTAGGTCTCGTTTCCTGTCACGACATGTAATACTAAAGCGAGGGGTCTATTTGGTAGAGGCACAAAGTTTTACACCAAGTCTTTAGGAAGGGATGCAGAAACTGTCCGGAAGTGTTGCAGTGAAACCATTAAGCAACTGCCCCAGGTCTTTCTGTGGTGCTTCTCACAGCAGTCGTTGTTGTTGTTGTCGTCCGTTAGTCTCGAGAGACGATGGGTATGCACCCATGGGGAATGTAAACTATTGCTTCCCGGGTTGTGTCCACGCTGTGAAGCGAAGCTGGAGTGTCCTCTCCAGGGCGCAAGCCAGGGCAGGGTGATATGGAGGAACAGCTGTTGCCCATGCAGCAGAACCCCCCCTCTCCACGCAACTGATGGATCCAAGGGAAAGACAATGTCGATACAACTTGGCACCCGTGGCGTCGCAGGAGTTGCCGGAATGACGTTGAGGACAATGTCAGACCGCCATCGGGACTCCGACACCGGATTTGGTTTCAGGATTGACTCCCTTAGCCTTTGCCATGAGTGGGTATTGCCACAAGGCAGCGGAGGTTTTAAATCAGAGTTTTCCTTCTCCTAGGTGGGCTGCCTTCCAAGGCTGACGAGCCCCACCTACCCGGAACGCACAGCAGTATCTGAGCACATAATATGTTGCTCTTTAACTTCAGGTTGAACAAAATTGTACTGGAGACCACAGAGAGATGTAAAAATGGCCACTTAAGACATGGAATTACCTATTGGATGAGTCTTTAGTGCAGGCTTTATTGTAGTGACTTACCACTTTATCGTCAAAGTACACATTATAATCCTCTCACCTCTCTGAAGTAAGGTGAGAAAAGTGACGTATAGAGGGATCAAATTGACTTGTCTAAACGTGCCTATCTGTAGCCTACAGCTGGTGTCTGTGACCATGCCAAGGTAAGAGCTCTGGTGTTCTGGCTCCACAGTCTGCTGAATTTTTTTTGTGTGTGAGAGCATTACCTGCTTGAGAACTTGAAAAAATTGGTAGGTGTTTTTTATTTTTTTTTAAACGATCAAGTATGTTTAAAGGCACAGGAAGAGACGTTCAGGGCTGGATACATGGAGTAAGAAATCAAAGCATAGTGGGAAAAACCCTGTTGCAGATATCCGTGGACCTGCCACTGTGTACTAATCTTGCTAGTGTCCAGGCGGTCTTTCAAGAGGATTTTAAATAAATGTTAGTAGTTTTTTAAAAACAAGACACAGCTTTCTTTTTCTCTAGTAATATTAGCTGAAAAAGTCAACTTTGTAGTGCCATTGTTTCAAAGTATATTTGAGACCCTGAAGGGAAGTAAGTGCTTCTTGAACTAATAAATTGGAGTCATGATTAAGTAGTACTGTTAAGCTGCTTTGTAAGGCTATGTCTACACTAGCACTTTTGTCAGAGGTGTGAAAAACACCTCCCCAACTGACAAACGTTTCACTGACAAAAGTGCCAGTGTAGACAGCGCTGTGTCAATGGGAGATGCTCTCCTGCTGACATAGCTACTACCGTTTGTTAGGGGGCTCTCTCCTGCTGGCAGAAAAGTGCCTATGTGGGAGACCTTGCAACAGCACAGCTGCAGTGGTACAGCTGTGCCGCTGTAAGGTCCGTAGTGTAAACATACCCTAAGACTATGTCTATGCTGTGCACTTTACAGCAGTGCAGCTGCATCCACACTGGTTCTTTTCATCATTAAAACTTTTGTTATTCAGGAGGGTGTTTTTTCACACCTCTGACCGACGAAAGTGCTAGTGTAGACATAGCCTAAGTGTCGGCTTGGGCTTCCTGGGTTTGGTTAATAACTCTCACGCCCCTTATATTAGGCCTCTTTCTCCCTCCAATGATACTCTGTATGTAGAAGAAAAAAAATAAAAAATACTTCGTCTTCCCCCTCCCTGCTTGCACCAAATGCCTTTATACTATGCCTTGTCATAGTTGCTGTCTTTGCTTTTCTATGAAATCTCTTCTTCCCTTTAACTTTCTGCCTACATTCTTTCCTTTCCTTTCGTCTGTTTTTTTCCCCTCTCCTTTTTAGTTTTCTATTTTTTTTTTTTTGGTTTCTTGTTTTACTTCCCTCATCAGAAGGATTCATGTTTCTCAGGTTAGGTCTAGAGTACAGACTTTTCTTGGTATAGTCGATTGGGGTATGAAGAGACGTGATTCATGATCAACATAGCTGTGCTGGCAAAAGCCCTTAGTGTAGACAGAGTATACTGGCAAAACTGCTTATTTCATCAGAAGAAGGGGGAGACAACAAACAAGAGGACATATCGAATATACTTTCCAGTTTGATTTACATATATGTGGTTCTGAGCTATACACATCTAGGTTAAATGTGCATCTTGAGTGGGATCCGAGCAACTCGTGGTACTTCCTTGGCTCTCTATTTAGTACTAAACTACACAGAATACATTAAAAAGTGCCTAACAAAGGTAAATAAACAGTGTTGATAAGTAACAAGATATTATTATAAAAATAATTTTTCATCTGTTGGATTACAAGTAAGTAAAAGTATTTAATTTTGGTTGAGTGGCTGTGCAGATGCAATAAGAGATTTTTTTTCAAACTTGTTTCCAGCTTCTAGAGTTGAGTAAATACATTGATTTCCTGTCATAAATGTACAGTTGATTGACTAGATGTTTCTGTCTTCTGAAAAAAACCTCTTCTTTTGCTAGAATCTTTTCTTCTGTAGCATGTATGTGGAGAGTAAAAAGTGATCTAAATTTCCTTATGTAACATTGATGAAATTGCTCTCTGGTAATGGTCTTTGGCTTGGTTTAAAGCTGGAAATTGTTTCTGATTTCTACCCCCCCCCCCCCCTTATTAACTAATTACTTGTTTTTATCCTTGTAATGCCTTGAGTGATCAGTGTTCTGTGCCTAAAAAAAGGCCAGCTGACATTAAGATCTAAATCTTCTGGAAGGAGAGTATTATTTCATTGGAAGAGGCTCAAGCTTTTAAAAACTATAGATTTTTTTGATGAGAACATTTGTATCTTTGAAATCTGTTTTCAGTATTTCTTTATGTCCACTTTTAGATTGTAGGTTCCTCAGGGCAGAGACATGTCCTGCTGGTTTGTAAAGCTCCATGTACAGAAATGGCAGTGTAATTTCTTAACATGGATGAGTGTGCAGTCCTCTTAGGCTTGTGAGAGAACCCTCCTGCTTCCAGCATTATCCTGTCTAAGGATTGCTTCTAAAGGATTTAAAAAATCCTGGAGTCACCTTCTCTTGGTGGGTAATGAAGGGGTTTGTTGAATTGTTAGCTTAATGCCATTGAAATACTCTATTAAGATGCAGGCTAACACATTTGAAGCCGCAGTATGCTGTAGCTTAGGAGGGAGCCTTGGTGACCAGACCAGCTAACACGGCTTCAAACACAATAGCCTACATTTTAATGGGGTTTTGCAATTGTGACGTGAACACCATTGGAAAAAACATATTTTTGCCCATCAAAACGTATCTTCATGGGGAGGAAGTGGTCTTAAATAAGCAGTCTGGAATGTATAAAGAAAGCCCATGATGTTGATCCCAGCTTTAAAGCCTTAATAGTTTCATGAGTAGGGTGGGTTGAAATCATTCCCTACACCACCCCAAGTATCAAGCTGGCTTCTTGTAGTTCCGTTTCTTCTTGTCTCAGAACTGGGAGGAGAAAAGCAGTCTGGGAAATTTAATCCTTTGAGGAACCATAATAGTTTTAGCATACAGGAAAATAGGGGATGATGCAAACCACACTCTTGTCTCCTCCCTGGTCACCTGAAAGTTGCTAACAATGTTCTGGAGACCCACAGAAGTAAACCCCCTTTCTTTGTTAGGTGCAATTTATTTACTTTAGAAAGATGTTGAGACAGACACCTCTGACAAAGGTTTGAGAATATGCTGTTTTTGATAAACTGAAATAAAGCCCCAGGGAGGGGGAAATTTTGGTTTTGTTTGCAGTAATTCCCAGGTATGTCTTCTATTTATTGTCTGGCCTGCCACAGTGCTCTGATTTTTTTAAAAAGCACTTCTAACTTCAAGTAACGCTCACAACTCTCTGACAAATACCATTTAAAAAGACTTGAAATTCCTGTTGGTCCCATCCCAGAGTAATACTTGGGAACTGGCTTGAGTACTTTGGGATCTGACTTGAAACTGTCTATTACATGTGGCAAAATGATCAAGCTCCTTTGTTCTATCTTCAGCTACTACTAAAGAGTTATGAACTAACAAATGGATGCTTGTGAATGCAATTTAGTACTTTAAATAGAGACTTCAAAGCCTGATAAATTGTATTGATCTTTTTATTTGCTAAATGAATCTTAAGATCAGCATCCCATGTATTCTGTGGAATGAGGCATGCGGGGCCTCCATAGGTTTTATTTCAACTATATCTGGTATGTGTATAAGTTCTTATTTTCTTTCTATATTTATTATTACATTGTGAAATTCTCAAATGCAAGCTGTTTTAGTGAATAAACTTGCTTTGTCAAAGTAATTCTGCTTTGTTTTCAGAATTTTAAGCATTTTCCATTAATGTTGTCCACCTCTTACATTTTAACTTTAAAGGATTGAATTGCATTCAGATAATAAACTGGAGTAAGTTTGCATTTTATTGACATTTTTTTCCTTTTCTCCAACAGGAACGGGCAATACAGTGGTAATTATGGTTGGATATCCAAAAGGGATAGAAATTTTGGAACCAGTACGCAGAGGGATTCCAGTAAAAATGACTATTGGTGTTGGCACAAGACATGTGCAAGAATATATCAGTGGACAGTCAGTTGTGTTTGTAGCCATCGCTTTTATCACCATGATGATTATATCACTAGCCTGGCTCATATTTTACTATATACAACGTTTTCTATATACTGGGTCACAGTTTGGAAGCCAGGTAATTGCAGATGGTGATAAGATTTTTAAAGTAACCTTATTAAAAGTTTTTAAAGTTTGTTTTCTCTCTCCTACATGTCTCCTGTAAAATTCTTTGTCTGGATCCAATAATAATTTTATTGAAATGTTGTTTAGCGCCATATTTTCTTGTCTGACAGTCCATGGATACTGCTTAGAATGAATACATTTTTAAATGAATACACTTGTAAGCAGCATGTTAATTGGCATCTCAAGCCTATTTAGATTTAATAACTAGATTTTTATCTGAAATAGCTGCCTCCTACCAGATCAATGTTTAATTTAGAATTGGGCAACAATTTTTTAGTGAAACTTGATACAGAGCAATGTTTGACTAGTGCTCACTGGGTGAGCCGTATTAATTCTCTTCCTTCCTCCCAATTAAAACTGTAATTTAGGGAATTGCTTCCTCCTCCTCTTCCAATCTTCAGCTAGAGAGCTCTGTTGAGTAAAGTTTCATGGAGAGAGTCGATGGGTCAGCCACTAATGCTCTTAAATTAACCCAGTAGTATCCTATAAACCTTAAAATGTTGTATTGTAAAGCTTTACAAAAGCTGACCCTGAAGCCGGCATTGTGATTGTAGTTCAGCCCCAATCCTCTGGTGGGCCACAACCTGGAAATCGATTGCAGGGGGGATGCCCAGTGAGTTGCAGCAAATTACCTGGGCCACTAGGACCCAGTAAGAGCTGGGGGAGTGGGGGGAGGGAGAGGAGCAGTTCATTCCCTCCAGTTGCTGCTGCAACTGCTTCTTTTGCCTCTTTACAATCCCTCTGCCTTTCAAGAGCAGTTCCTCTGCTCACTGCTCCAAACTAATGGGAGATTTAGCCCCAGGGTGAGCCACAAAGGGCTGTGTAGTCAACTTTACATCTCTTTAGGAAGTTCTGTTCCGAACTTCTGGAGCTGATTACTGGGGAGAGAGTAGATTGTCAGCAGCCCCATCAGTATCTCACTTTTTTTTTATTGTGAGACCCACAAAATGGATGGGAAATCAACTTGTAGGGAAAAAATCCAGTCTTTGGGATGTGGGATAACCTCAGCCATTTTGTGGGCTGCAGATAAAAAAAAGTTAATCATTAGTCTAGTGGACTGCATATGGGGATGAGATTCAGGAGCTACAGAGTTCAAAATCTGCCTATGCTACTGACTTACATGGCTTGGAGGGGAGGCAATCAATCATTAACCTGCTTTCCCAGTCAGTAAAATGAATACAATATCTCTTAGTTATTATAAGAAGCAGAGGTTTTTGTACAGTGCATTGAAAATGAAGCCCTGTGTAAGAATTAGGTGTTGCCAATAAAAATGTTTCCTGGAACTTCATATTTCCAGTCCAAAATAAATCTGGTGGGGGGGAGGGGGGTATACTTTCATATCAGTATGTGCAAATTGCTAATAATTGACAAATCATATACTTAATCTGTTTCATAAAGCTAGAACATAAAAATTATCTTTTCGTAATCTATCCAAGTATTAACATATGTAATGGAGTGCCCCAAGATGATGATGGGAAATGACATTTCCCATATATGTAAATATGCCTAAGAATGTGATGCTACAAACTTTACTTATGGAGTAGTCTTCAGTCACACAAGTTGTCCTAGTCTCTCAAGTAGGACAACTTGTTTAAGGGTTACAGGATCAGGCTCTAAAACTGAGAAGACACTTCCAGGCTGTCTTTTGGAATCACTAATTTGATAGTTTTTAAAAAAAAAAAACCTTTTGCAGTTGGAAGCATGGTTACTATTCAGTGGCAAAATCTGATAAAATTGATTAGAAAAACTATATAAAAGGTTATATTGACTGGTCTATCTTCATTGTTTAAAATTAGTATTGTGTAAATGGTGAATATTAAGTTCAATGGTTTGGTTTTTTGGGGGGGGGAGGGAGGGCGCGGTGGCAACACCTGAAGTGGTGTTGGTATCTTATGCCCTGATGCTTCATTTGGGTCCATGTGGAACTCCATTGCGTTTCTGAATAGGCCTGAAGTTTCACCTGCATAGATCCAAATGCAGGATTGAGATCACCCTTAAGAATTTTTTACCTTAATGAATGTTTAACTCTACAGTGTCCTCTTAAATTGAAGTCCTTTCCCCAGGCCATTCATGTTACAATAAGGGGCATATGTTTGCATTTGCAGTGGAAAAGAAAATTTGAGACCCAGACTGAGCAAAATAATGTTTTTCCTTACTCTGTAATCCATCTGGAACAAGTCTCTCTTTATTTTAATCCTAGTTCTGCATCAAGAGGGGCTATTTAAGGTGTGACTGCTCCTCCCTCCCCATGCCCTCCTGTTTTACATGTAGTTGTAACTTTGCAGCGACTATGTAGCAGGTTAAATTGATTTGAAGAATTGTGCAATTGATATGGTTTCTTAAACATCTCAGGTTAAATGAAATACATTCTCTGATCATTGTCTGTGTCAGACCTCTTGGCAAGATAACAGGGAAGATGATCAGTATGCTGCAGATACCCAGCTGTGTGTCTCGAGCCTCCTTTTTGACTATCCAATATGCACCACCAATATATTTGCTTATTGGATTAACTATGGTCCTGTTATATTTCCCCTTCTTCCTCTCTACATTGGTTGCCTATAAAGTGGTGAACTGATTTTGTCCTTGTCCCCACATGTATCTGCACTCTGACAAAACCCAATTCTTATGCATCTCACCACTGTTTATATCAATAGATCGTGTATTTGCTGTAGTGCCCCATACAGTGTGGAACTCACTCCTCCTTAATGTGCATTGGTGGGTGGAAGGTTTTATAAACTTACTACAGTGACAAAAGTTGGGAATTTCCTGCATGTATTCAAAGGCTTTGTAAATGATAGAGTATTCTGGTTTTTTTTTCCATAATTTGGTGCTCTTTCACTTAACTAAACTGGATTTGTGTAACATTATTTTAAACATTCTCTCACCACTTTAAGGGCCACAGAAAAGAAACCAAGAAAGTGATCAACCAGCTTCAGTTGCATACCGTGAAGCATGGAGACAAGGTACTTTAGTAACTTAAATTGTTTTGTTTGGTCAGAATGGTCTTTACAAGCTGTCTTCATTGTATTTATGGTTTTTAAAAATAAAAATGATTTTAACTCCTGTTGGGCTGTCTATAAATTATAGTGCATGATTGTCATCTTCTTTGTTTGTTTGTTAACCTGTTTTTCTGTCTAGAATCAAGTTGAAAAAGCAAATCCTCATTACTACCTCTAAAGGAAAGGCAGATTTATAATTTAGAGTAGTATCAAATTGTACAAGAAATCACAAGACCAAATTAGAGGGTGGTTTCTTTTTCTCAATTTCTGTAGGTTGAATAGTATCTTTGTAATGAAAACACGATGGCCAGTATTTAACATCTAACAAAGATATATCTACCAGCATGAGATCTTGGCTAAAGCCAAATATCAACATTACAGTTGAATTGTGCAATAATTCCCATGATCTGTTGATTACACAATTCCATATATTACAAAGCTGTTAGTCTTGGTACTGTTCTCTTTTTATGATTCTAGAATAGGAAGAAATACATTAAAATTGTGATTAATCCTTTAAAGAATCTCATTCCCAAAGACTTTTACATATTTCTAATCATTACTTCATGATCAAAGACATAGCTTATTTAAAATGTATATATTAACAAAGCTTGACAGGTCTTCACTTCTGGACTTTCTCTACATCCCACGTGGGCTCACTTTGTGAGACTATAGGCAGATTATTTGC
The DNA here is from genome assembly GCA_037349315.1 of Chelydra serpentina. Taxonomy (NCBI): domain Eukaryota; kingdom Metazoa; phylum Chordata; order Testudines; family Chelydridae; genus Chelydra; species Chelydra serpentina. The sequence goes on from JBAIAC010000004.1 coordinate 114,080,622, forward strand.
AAAAAAAGGTTAAATTTAATATAACTTGCTGGAGCAGGTGTACTTCTGTGAAATGAGTTATCTAGAAGTAGTGTCTTACATTGTCTGGATAGATGTATAATTTGTTTTCCTTTGGTCCAGTCATCACAACCACAACAGTTTCCCTTCTGTTCTTTATTGTTAAGGCTGATTCTCCACTCTGTCACTTCGAGTGCAGAAGGTGGGGGCCCGCAAGGATTTTGAAAAATTAATACTTGCCACTCCAGGCTTGTATTAAACTCCCAAGGTTACAGCTTTTTTCTGACCTGGGCTTGATAAATGCTGCCACCACCCAAATGCAAAACCCCTTTTTGGAACGCATGAAGACGCACTTGGGAATTCCTTCCTGTGGGGTTGCCCTCAAGCCCTTTCTCCCCCCCAGGGAAGAGCTGAGAAAGTAAACAAAGGAAATTAACTGTTGCCACCAGCTAATTAAACGTATGCACAAACCTCTTAGGATACCAAAAATCCAATCCTGTTCTTAAAAAAAAAAAAGTAAATGTTATTAAAGACAAAAAAGAAAATACATCTGGAATTTAGGCTTTTGCTAGATTTTAAAAGAGCAATTCCAAAAATTAAGCACCCAAAATAGCATGCTTGGGGGTTCATCTTAAAGGTTACAAGCAAACAAAAGCATCTGGGGTTAGCACGGAGGAGTTCACTAGCCATAAGAAGTAAACAGAAATAAACCTAATCGCATCTTTCTAAACATTCCTATCTACTTACACATTTGAGGGTTCCAAATAAGTAGTTCTAGGTATGATCTATGATCACACCTGGCTTAAAGCTTCTCATAGCATAACTGCTCCTTGTTCCCCTCTTTCCTGGAGAACCACAACAGAGAGAAAGGGGAAGTTCTTTTCCCCATTTTAAAAAGTTCTAGCCTTCCCATTGGCTCTTTTGGTCAGGTGCCCACTCCCTCTCTTTTATCTGAGGGACTTTAACCCTTTACAGGTAAAGCAAGCAGAGAACAACTGCCAAGAGGGACTCCACAGCCAACTGGCTGGCTGGGGGGTCCACAAAAAAGATTCTCTATCCTCCTCTTCCCCCCCCGCCACCGCCCTTCATCCATCACAATTGTAACAAATAATGTAGGGCTTTTTGTGTTAAAGTAGTTTAGTATAGCAACGTTGAAAGTTGAAGCACTTTAAAAACACGTCAGCCTTAAGCATGTTTAAAATTGTGTGGATCTTTTTTGAGCGGTTTGGGCGATTATTGTGAAGTGGACACTTGTTTGATTATGTGCTCATATGCCATGGTTGGCATCTGCCCCTGGGTTCATTGAAAAATATCTGCAGTAGTAAATGTACTTTATCAATTTAACTTTCAACATACAGACTGGCAACTAATATAGAAATATTACAAGTAACTTTTTATTTAAAATGACTGTTACATACAGTGTATAAAATAGAAATTATGGGCCTGATCCTCCAACCTTACTCACATTACTAACTCATGTAAGCATTTGCAGTAATGGACACCCATACTTCTTAGTAACCTGCAGGTATGAAAGACTTGCATTGTGTTTTTATGCTAGGACCCTGTTTGGATATCCTTCACATGTTTGCTTTTGTATACAGCTCAGTTAAAATTAGTTGATTACATGGTATACAAAATATCTTCATACTTAAGTTTTCCTTCACATTTATATTGCAACCGTAACTACAAAAGGGGCACGACATGTCAGAATACATGGAGGACTCTCCCAAAAAGTGTTAATTGCATGAGTAATTGCACACTGTACTCTGACTACAGTGCAGTGGTTCTCAACCTGCAGCCCAGTCAGCACACAACTGTGGCCATGTGACATCTTCAGACCCATACAAATAGTATATATATTATGTGGATGCAGCCCACGTAACAGCTGCATATGCGGCCCACAGTGGTAAATAGGTTGAGAACCACTGATCTATAGTCTCAACGGCTAATGAGCATTCAATATACTCTTTTTTTTAAAGGATTGAATGAGCGAGAGGTTAGAGAGAGGTTTTAAGAATCTTGTTAAGCTGCTTCATTTGGAGTATGAGGAAGGCTTCTTTCCTCTCCAGTCCTTAGATTTCCTGTGCAAGCCTGTTTACCAGGGCACTATGGGAGGAGAAGGCTGAAGAAGCAGGATGACACCATTGAACTCTATAAGAGTATGTTGAATGCTCATTAGCTCTTGAGACTGTAGATTGGGAGTTAAATGAGTGTCTGTTGCCAGTAGGGTGTTTTATAGGGACAGTCCCGATTTTGGGGTCTTTTTCTTATATAGGCTCCTATTACCCCCACCCCCATCCTAATTTTTTTATATTTGCTGTCTGGTCACCCTAGTTGCCATATCTTTCATAATTACCATGTGAAATCTCACACATCTGGAGATGGTTTGCTTTATTTATTATAATTTTTAGCTTACTAAAATGCTTGATGGCACCCAAAAACACCAGTGTTCAGAGAAGTAAGTCACCCAAAAAGTGCTTGGACTGATGTGATATATCTAGGTTTAGCCACAACCAGTGACTTTGATTATTTCAAACCACCTTTTGGTAGAGTATTTCTCCACCTTTTGGTAGAGTATTTCTAATTGAATTAAATAAGAGAAAACTGCTTCTTGTTTATGACATTTTATAGCATTCTGTTCAAATGATTATACTGCATGACTCATAATGCTTGTTATATTCATGATCTTTTTAATGTCATGGTCTACCTGTACATTTAAATGTGTTTTCTTTAGGGTTTAGATATTGATGCAGAAAATTGTGCTGTGTGCATTGAAAACTATAAACCGAAAGATATTGTCCGAATTCTGCCATGCAAGTAAGTTTGATTGCCTTTTAAAATCTATTTTTACCATACTTTCCATAAGAAATATTTAATGAGGTTCCTAGAAACCTAAGCCATTTCTGGATCTTTGGGGTTGTAAAGCTATACAATGCACTGAAGTTGTGCCATCTGTTTGGCCCGTAACATATGCAAGGACATGAGGAGATGGTATTTCCTAGATGTGGGGAGTTCAGCCTCTCAAATGTTATAAACTTGTTAATTAAATATTACCATATGTATAAAGTATATATGTTACTATTACTAGTTTTGTGGGAACACTTTTTGTAGTGAGGAACACTTTTTTCTTCAGTTAAAGAAAATTTTTGTATAATTAGAAATATGACAGACATAAGCTTGAAAAATTCTCAGTAAAAAAAGAGAATTTGTAAACTACCGTTTCCACTTCTATTTGGGTTGTAGTGTGTTTTGAAATATAAAACATTAATTCCTTATTTGTATTAATGTTTTGATCAGTCCTGAAATGGTAATTTCTCTAAAAAATCTGTAATTAGATGTCTTGGTTATGTGACAATGAAGAACAATTAGCCCTTGATTGGTAAAGTATTGTACTTTAATAAGAACAGTTAAAGATGAGATCTAAACTTTGTGCATAGTTGTTTCTATGTATTACCAAATATTTCTTTGAGTAGTTATATATTCTGTGTTGTCTGTCTAGTACTATTTTTTTTTTCTAATAGTAACCTTTAAATCTGACATTACTTTCTCTTTTTAATCACTTAGGAGTGTGGACTGATTCTTTAAAAAAAGGCACTATCTATATATTCTGTCAGTATACTTGTCCATTGCCTTCCAACTTTGGCAGATAGGTTAATATATTTAATAACTGCTAAGAGGTTCACCCGTGAATGTATCTAATAACCTCAAGATGGACATCCTAGAAAATGAATAGGCTTTCTGAAAGAATACATTATAGTTTAAAAAATAAATAAAACCAAGTGTACTTTGTTTTTCTTCAGGCATATTTTTCATAGGACCTGCATTGACCCCTGGCTGTTGGACCACAGAACTTGTCCAATGTGTAAACTAGATGTCATCAAAGCTCTGGGATATTGGGTGAGTTACATATTTATCTAGTTAAAACTACACTGCAGACATTCAAAACAAGAAGTGAGACTGCACATCAACCTGTTAAAAATCCAGAACAGTTGTTTCTCCAGATTATCTCCTGTGTGTGTGTATATAGATACCACAGTGATGGCTGTGGTACAAGAACTGAAGCAGGAGAAATCTGTAATGATTTATAATACTCATCCTTAATATTACACTTAACAAAATGCTAACAATCTTGTAATACCTTTCTGAGGTAGGAAAAGTTTCATTCTTTGAGTGTTTGGATATGTCCTTTACACTTTAGGCGTATGTGTGCACCAGTGCCAGAGAGTTTTCCCTAGAGGTACCCACAAGGATAGCCCTGTCTACACCTGAGTGCTGCGCGGTTATAAAGGGCAGAGCCACCCCTACCCTTCACTTCCTTCTTACTGTCAATGGTCTGAGTGTTTTGTGTGCCCTGTGAACAAAAAACTTCAGTGCTCTGTTTCTATCTAATGGTACTCTATTTTTTTTTCTCTATTTTTTTTTTTAAATCACATGCTTAATTTTTCATTTTATTTCTTCATTAATTTTATTTCAAATTTAGTTCTTAGCTGCATTCCAATGTTATGTCAAAGCGGTAGTGCCTCCTGAAAAGTTGACAGGACACGTGACCAGAGCACATTTGATCTCAGCAGCCTTTGTAGCACATGCCGATTACGAACATTTATAGGGTGGCAACATGGCCTTCTCTTCATACATTCCCCAAGCATTGTACACTATCTGCTGCTTCAAGGGACAATGAAAAGGTGGCGAAAGTGGTCATACAGTTCCCCCTTCTGATGAGACTGAGCCCCACTGCCTGGGATAACTGCTTCAGAGTCACCTACAATGTAATGGACATATCCAAGCACTTAAAATACAGTTCAAAAAATAACTTTTTTCTTCAAGATGTTGCATTTGTCCATTACATGACTCACCACCTCCTTCCCCAATACATCGGAGTCTGCCATCAGCTTCCATTGTGAAGGAACTGAAGGCGGGAGGGTGGCTTCATTCTTTGTACCCTCACTTCAGATCATAAGGAGTTTTGGTGTGGGCAGTGGCACCCACCCCAAAAGTACTTCTAGGGAAAACTCAGACATGGGTGCATGGGACGCCACACACCAGCAGTGTAACAGACATATGTAACACATCTTGAACAACAGTTACCAAAAGGTAAAACACGGTTACTCACCGTAGTAACTAGTGTTCTTCGAGATGTGTTGCTCATATGTATTCCAGTTAGGTGTGCGCGCGCGGCGTGCACGATCGTCGGAAGATTTTTACCCTAGCAACACTCGGTGGGCCGGCTGGCGCCCCCTGGAGTGGCGCCGTTAGGTGCCCCGATATATACTGCAGCCGGCCCATCGCCCTCTCAGTTCCTTCTTGCCGGCTATTCCGACAGTGGGGAAGGAGGGCGGGTTTGGAATACATATGAGCAACACATCTCGAAGAACACTAGTTACTACGGTGAGTAACCGTGTTTTCTTCTTCGAGTGCTTGCTCATATGTATTCCAGTTAGGTGACTCCCAAGCCATTCCTAGGAGGCGGGGTCGGATTGTGATACAGCAGAGTTTAGGACCGCCGAACCAAAAGCGGCGTCGTCTCTAGAATGTTGCACTATGGCATAGTGCGAGGCAAAAGTGTGTACTGACGACCATGTCGCGGCCCTACAAATGTCTTGTATAGGTATGTGTGCCAGGAAGGCAGACGACGAGGCCTGAGCTCGGGTGGAGTGGGCTGTAGTGTGCATGGTGGGGACACCTGCCAAGTCATAGCATGTGCGGATGCACGACGTGATCCATGACGAGATGCGCTGGGAAGAGACGGGAAGGCCTTTCATCCGGTCCGCCACGGCGATGAACAGCTGGGTTGATTTCCGGAACGGCTTTGTCCTCTCGATGTAGAAGGCGAGGGCTCTCCGGACATCCAAGGAATGGAGTTGCTGCTCCTTCCTAGAGGCATGGGGCTTAGGATAAAAGACAGGTAGAAAAATGTCTTGGTTAATATGGAAGGCCGACACTACCTTGGGCAGGAAAGCCGGGTGTGGCCTGAGCTGTACTTTATCCCTATGGAACACCGTATAAGGTGGTTCCGAAGTAAGCGCTCTGAGCTCAGAGACGCGTCTAGCCGAGGTGATGGCTACTAGAAAGGCCGTTTTCCATGAGAGATACAGCATGGAGCAAGTGGCCATGGGCTCGAATGGGGCACCCATGAGCCTGGTAATAACTAGGTTGAGGTCCCATGTAGGGACCGGGCGGCGCACCGGCGGGTGTAGCCGTTCTAACCCCTTAAGGAACCTGGTGACCATGGGGTTGGAGAAAACAGAACCCGCCCCGTCCCGGGGGTGAAAAGCTGAAATTGCCGCTAGGTGGACTTTTAGCGACGAGAGAGCCAGACCCTGCTCCTTTAGTGAGAGGAGGTAGTCCAGTATGGTGTGAATCGGCACCTGCAGGGGGTTGAGACCCCGAGTGCCACACCACAGAGAAAAACGTTTCCACTTAGCTGAGTAGGTGGACCTGGTGGAGGGTTTCCTACTGCTCAGCAGAACGTGCTGGACCGGGCTGGAACATTGTAGCTCCGACGGGTTCAGCCATGCAGCAGCCACGCCGTGAGGTGAAGGGACTGCAGGTCGGGATGATGGAGCCTGCCGTGCTGCTGCGTGATCAGGTCCGGCCATCGCGGTAGAGGGATCGGGTCTGTCACGGACAGCTCCAGGAGCGTGGTATACCAGTGTTGCCTGGGCCACGCTGGAGCAATCAGGATTACTCGGGCCTTGTCCCTGCGTAGTTTGAGCAGGACTCTGTGGACCAGTGGAACTGGTGGGAAGGCATAGGCCAGGTTGTCTGTCCAAGGATGGAGAAAGGCGTCTGTCAGGGAGCCTGGGGAGCGACCCTGGAATGAGCAGAACACGTGGCATTTCCTGTTCTCGCGAGTCGCGAAGAGATCTATCTGGGGAAACCCCCACCTCTGGAAGACAGAGTGGATGACGTCCGGTCGAATGGACCACTCGTGAGTTTGAAAGGACCTGCTCAGGCGGTCCGCCAAGGTGTTCTGGACTCCTGGGAGAAACGAGGCCACGGGGTGAATGGAACGGGCTATGCAAAAGTCCCAGAGTTGAATTGCCTCTCGGCAGAGGGGAAGGGAGTGTGCCCCTCCCTGTCTGTTGATGTAATGCATGGCCGTGGTGTTGTCTGTAAGGATGGAGACACAGCGGCCCTGTAAGTGTTGAGCGAAGGCTTGGCAGGCAAGACGTACCGCTCGGAGTTCTCTGACATTGATGTGTAATGTCAGCTCCTGCTCTGACCACAGGCCCTGCGTTTGGAAGTTCTGCAGGTGAGCCCCCCAGCCGAGGGATGACGCATCCGTAGTCAAGGCACGGGAAGGCTGAGGTGGATGAAAGGGAACACCTGACATCACATGTGCGGGGTCCAGCCACCAGTTGAGGGAGGCTAGGACTTGCGGTGGGACCGTCAGAATTATATCCAGGTTGTCCCTGTGCGGCCGGTATGCGGAGGCAAGCCATGCCTGGAGGGGCCGTAGGCGTAATCTGGCGTGAGCTGTCACGAAGGTGCATGATGCCATATGACCCATGAGGCTGAGGCAGCAGCGTTCCGTTGACATTGGGAAGGCTTGGAGGCTGCGTATGGCGGCTGCAAGCGTTTGAAAGCGAGCCTCTGGGAGGAACGCCCTGGCGAGAGTAGAGTCCAGTATTGCCCCTATAAAGTCTATTCTCTGTGTTGGCACCAAAGTGGACTTTTCTACGTTTAGTAAGAGGCCCAGACGGTTGAACATGTCCATGGCCTTGCGAATGTGAGACTGGACCTGGTTGGCGGAGTTGCCACGGAGAAGCCAGTCGTCGAGGTAGGGGAATACCTGAATGCTTTGACGCCGGAGGGCGGCTGCTACCACTGCCATGCATTTTGTAAAGACTCTCGGTGCTGTTGAGAGGCCGAATGGCAGGACTGCGAACTGGAAGTGTCTCTGGCCCACTACGAAGCGCAGGAAGCGTCTGTGAGGTGGGTAGATGGCAATGTGGAAATACGCGTCCTTCATGTCGAGGGCGGCGTACCAGTCTCCCTGATCCATAGAGGGGATAATAGTGCCCAGGGAGAGCATACGGAATTTCAACTTTACCATAAACTTGTTGAGACCCCGTAAGTCCAGGATAGGACGTAGCCCCCCCTTTGCCTTTGGGATTAGGAAATAACGGGAGTAGAATCCCTTGCCTCTGAGATCCCTTGGGACCTCCTCCACCGCTCCTACAGTAAGGAGTTCGTGCACCTCCTGGATAAGGAGTTGCTCGTGAGAAGGGTCCCTGAAGAGGGACGGGGTGGGAGGGTGGGACGAAGGCGGGGAGACGAACTGCAGTCTGTATCCCCCCTGGACGGTATGTAAGACCCAGCGGTCCGTGGTGATATTCGACCACGCCGGGGAGAAGGGGGAGAGGCGGTTCAGGAACAGGAGGGCAGGATCGGTATGGACTGGTACTCCGGCCTCGAGCGCCCCTTCAAAAATTTTGTTTGGGCCCCGACGATGGCTTGTGGGGGCCCTGTCTCTGGCCGGTCTGTCGGCCAGGCTGCTGTCTCCTACCCCCTCGACCACGCGGCCTCCTGTAAAAGTCTTGGCGTGGCGGGGGAGGGAAGTAGGTGCGTCGTACGAACGGCCGGAAGGGCCTGCGCTGCGTCGCGGGGGTGTGCATCCCCAGCGTGCGGATGATGGTACGACCGTCTTTTAGGGTCTGCAGCTTAGGGTCTGTTTTCTCCGAAAACAGGCCCTGCCCGTCAAAGGGTAGGTCCTGGATAGTATGCTGGACCTCTGCTGGGAGGGTGGAGGATTGCAGCCAGGAGATGCGCCGCATGGCCACTCCGGAGGCGATGGTTCTGGCAGCGGAGTCGGCGATGTCCAAGGAGGCCCGCAGCGACGTCCTGGCCAGCTTTTTTCCCTCCTCCACGAAGGCTTTATACTCCTGTCTGGACTCTGGAGGTATAAGCTCTTTGAATTTCTCCATCGAGACCTAGGTGTTATAACCGTAGCGGCTCAGGAGTGCCTGTTGGTTCGCCGCACGAAGCTGTAGGCCCCCCCCGAGTAGATCTTCCTGCCAAACAAGTCCAGGCGCTTGGCGTCCTTTGACTTTGGGGCAGGGGCCTGTTGGCCGTTCCTCTCCCTCTCGTTGACGGATTGGACCACCAACGAACACGGAGGGGGGTGTGTGTAAAGGTATTGAAAGTCCCTCGGGGGGGCCATGTACTTTCTCTCTACCCCCCTGGCAGTGGGGGGTATTGAGGCTGGCGTCTGCCAGATGGATGTGGCGTTGGCGAGGATGGTACGTACAAAAGGTAAGGCAACCCTAGTGGGGGCATCGGTCGTCAGGATGTCCACCACGGGGTCCTCCAGTTCAGGGACCTCCTCTATCTGGAGGTCCATGTTGAGGGCCAACCTGCGGAGCAGGTCTTGATGGTCCCTGAGATCAATGGGGGGTGGGCCGGATGATGATGCTCCAGCCACTGCCTCGTCAGGAGAGGAGGAGGAGGACAGGCCTTGGGCGAGCGGGTCCTCGACGGGTACCTCTTCGGAGCCCAGGGCTGGGGGCTCCGGTTCTGGCTGCTCTACCTCTGGCGGAGGCCTGGAGACTGTAGCCTCTGGCGCTCTACGCTCCAACGTGGTTGAGGTAGGAGCTCTTGTTGGTACCCTCTGGGCTTCGTAGTAGGCCATGGGGGTCCAAAATGGCCACCGCTCCTGAACCTGCCCGGTCTCTGGCAGGTGACCCTGGTCGCTGATGGTGCGCTCCTCCGCATAGAGGTCGCTGCCAGCTCTGGAAGAGCGGGATCCAGAGCGCGAAGGCCAGGGTGGGGCAGAGTAGCCATGCAGTGACGTCTGCGTGGCCAGGGTCTGCCTCCTTGGTGGGGTCCGGTGCCGGGATGGTATCCGGTACCGGGAGCCTGATCGGTGCCGGGATGGTGTCCGGTGCCGTGAGCCGGATCGGTACCGGGATGGTGTCCGGTGCTGGGAGCCGGATCGGCGTCGAGAGCCGGATCGGCGCCGGGATGGGGACCGGCATCGAGAGCCGGATCGGAGGCGGGACCTGGAGCGGTACCGGCGATGATCTCGGTACCGTGACACGGATCTGGACCTGGATCGTCTCGGCGATCTGCGCGTCGACCGGCCGCGGGACCGGGAGCGGCGTCGAGAGTCAGGGTACCTCCGCATGGAGGGAGACCTGGAGCGGTACCGCGAGTACGAACGGCGCCGGGATCGGGATCGGTGCCGGGACTGCGAGCGGTACCTTGGAGACGCAGGTGGCTGCTGCTGGCTGGTCTCCGCCTGCGGCACCGGGTGGAAGATGGCCGGTTTGCCGCGTGACGTGATGATCCGCACCGGCGGTACCGTAGGCGGGGTCGGTGCCGGAGCGGTCATCTGGATCAGGTCCCGCGCCGCTGCGAAGGTGTCCGGCGTGGACGGCAGCGGAAGCTCAACCACGGAGCGTGCCGGTGAGCTGGCGGTTACCGAGCTCAACGGCCCTCGCGGGACCGGAGTCGTCGGTACCGGAGCCTGCAGAGGCTGACCTGCACTCAACGGCCTCTCGGGTGCCGGAGTTGGCAGGGCCGGCGCCGGTGTTGACGGTGGCGCCGGACTCAACGGCCTATGGAGGGCCGGAGTAAGTGGCACGGAGACCACTGGCACCGAACTCAACGGTCCTTCCGGTACCGGAGTTGGCGGTGCGGGCGCCTCAACAGACCTAGGCGGGTCTGGAGCTGGCTGCGCATGCAGCGGCGCCTTAGTCGGTCCTCCCGACTTCTTGGCTCTCGGGGACAGAGGGCGGCTCTGCGAGGTCCCAGGTAGAGAGGGACGGTGCCTGGGTTCTTTTCCGGAGCTTGGGCGTTCCGGTGCCGCAGACGTTGAGGCCGCCGGGGTCGGTGCCGTGGTACGATGCGGCGCCGACATCGGGCTAAGAGACGCCTCTAACAGGAGCTGCTTCAAGCGAAAGTCCCGCTCCTTTTTGGTCCGCGGCTTGAAGGACTTACAAATGCGGCACTTGTCCGGAAGGTGGGACTCCCCGAGGCACTTAAGACAGGAGGCGTGTGGATCTCCTGTAGGCATCGGCTTCTGGCATGCCGAGCAAGGCTTGAATCCCGGTGAGCCAGGCATTGGCCCGGTACCGGGGTGGGGATAAGGGGAGAAGCCCCTTATCTCCAGCTACTATTGTCACTGAGTAAGATAACTGCTAACAACAACTATTAACAACTAATTAACAGTACTTAAACTATCTAAAAGATAAACGAGTGCTGATGAAGCTAGGGCTGTGGAGGTCAGCGAGCTGCTCTCCACTGTTCCAACGACCGACACGGGCGGTAAGAAGGAACTGAGAGGGCGATGGGCCGGCTGCAGTATATATCGGGGCACCTAACGGCGCCACTCCAGGGGGCGCCAGCCGGCCCACCGAGTGTTGCTAGGGTAAAAATCTTCCGACGATTGTGCACGCCGCGCGCACACCTAACTGGAATACATATGAGCAAGCACTCGAAGAAGAACTGCTTTTATCCCCATTTTACAGAGGGCGAGGAAACTGAAGAAGAGAAGTGAAGTGACTTGCCTACAGCTGCACAGTTGTAGAAACCAATTTCATGCTTCAGCTTACAGGGACCTCAAGTGCCCTTTTGCTTTTTTTTTTAAGTCCTTGAAACTTTTAAAGTAGCCAGACAAATTAGTTGACTGGATCTGTATGCTCCCAGATATGCTGAGTAAGCATTTGGTCTCTAACTGAATCAGTGTTCACTAAAACCTTCCTGAAAAACTTTAGCAGTTTTTGGGTTAACTAGTAGAAATGATGTGCTTTCATTTCATTCTGACAGTGCCAGCAAAGAGAGATTTGTGTGAAGATACATGTGGTAGGTTACTCAATCACTGTTGAGAAGTAGTCTTGAGAAAACTGTGCCTTCAGTCCCACTAATAGGACATGGGTATTTATGTACCACTCCTCTAGAGAATCTCAATAAATAGGGGCACTTACCATCAGAATAAATTGGTGTGTTTAGAATGGTGTCTGGGATCTTCTTTTCATAAAGTGCCTGCATTTTTTGACTAGCTTTTCTTATAAACAAAAGAATACTGTTTGATTGGAGACTTTACAATATACTTAAGGCCTGTGACTTCATCTGATGCACTACTTATGTCTTGTCAAAGTTCTAAGAAAAGCAGTAGAATCCTAGATCTGCTTGTCTAAATTATTTCATTATGCAAAATAAGGCAGTGGTTGTACCATATGGCCTAAAGATTCCATCGTTGCGGAGACTGGTCTGGAAGCTACATTAAGACTCTAATAACCTAGTTTAATTCTTGTTTTCATACCATCTGTTGAAGCCCATAATTCTACTTAATGATGGAAATTAGCAGAAAAAAATATATTTTATCTGAAAAATGGGTTTTTGTGATTTAGAGTATCGGAGTTCCCTGAGTTCAGATTTTTGGGATGGACGTTGATACTCTACCCATGACCAGCGCAACATATAATTTCTCCCTATTGATCAGACATGTCTCTTCATTGATTGACAAAGGTGAATGTCGGAAATGCATCCGTTGCAAACCCCAATTTATTAAGGTATTCACAATGCATAGTTACTTGCACATCACAAGTTCAAACCCCACTCAAGTTGATAATGTGGAAAGTTATAATCTGACTGTAAATGATTGCCTATGTGGTGATCAATCCATTTTAAGTAGATGAGCATTCTCATTACAGAAATCACTATTTCAATTGATCCAGGAACTAATGGCCAAGATACTTTTGGGTTTGGTAATGCAACGCATTGCTGGATCCATGTGGTCTAGGCAAGCCCGTTATTCTAAATTGCTGTGATAAAATCAAAAACAAGATCACAACTATGATGAGAGGAACCTGTGTAAGACTCAAGAATGACTTGCAGGAGGCATGCTGAAAAATCTGTTATAAAATATAAATCAAGCCTTGTATTAGGAAAGGCAAATAGCTTTCCTTCGATGAATTCAATATGTAAAGGTTAATCAAAGAAACTTTTTTACTTTTGCAGAGTCATTAGAAACTTTTTTCTGAAGTCTAAATAATTGCTTACTAAATATTTTGTCTACTTCTGAAGGGTGACCCTGAAGATGCACTTGAAGTTCAAATACCTGAATCAATAAGTGGCAGTGTATCGGTAGGAAGTTTGAGTATTGCTTTACAAGAAGATGATAGAAATGAAGTAAGCGATTTGTCAGCCTCCTCAACTAATGAATCTGTGTTACAGTGTAACACTTTAAAAGAGGATGCAGGTGAAACCACAGCATTACTTGGTAAGTACAATGTAATGTATTTCAAATCAATGTGTAATCTATATAATAAAATTCCAGGATTGTTACTCTAAAACCTAGAATGTCTGAATCAGTGTGAAGCGATGGAAACCATTAAAAGCATGGTTGAAGCTCTTTTTGTTTAGAATATTACCAGATTCAGTATCAGCGGGATTTGTGGTTTAACATCCAATATTTAAGTTCTCAGCCATTTTTCCTTTACAAATCACATCCATGTGACAGCATGGGCTTTCAGAGAGTCAAACATGTATCTGTGCCATGCCAAGAGTCCTAGACCATTGTGATGTGGTGATATCCCTCAACCAATCACCACTCTTACTCTACGGCTAATTTATACGCAACAATTTATTGATTGTATGAGGGAGGCTGCATAGATAGTGGATTACTTGGCCCAGTGGCCACAGTTTAAGCCAGGGATCTCAAACTCAAATCACCACGAGGGCCACATGAGAACTAGTAAATTGGCCCGAGGGCCGCATCACTGAAACCTTTTCATACAATGATACAAAAGTATAGTAAAAAATGAAGAGTAATATAGTATTATATTAAAAGTCAATATATTAACTTTTTAAAAACTAATGCAAAGAGGGGTTTTAATCAAACATTACTTAGTGTTTATATTTTGAGTTTGGCTGCCAGTGGAGTTGGTGCCTATGGTGGGGCGCAGGAAATAACTCCGCGGGCCGCATGTGGCCTGCGGGCCGCGTGTTTGAGACCCCTGGTTTAAGCCATACACAGATCAACACAACTTTCCAAGCACAACACCCCTATTCACCCACCTTCACTCATACTTACCGTAAAACCAGGTCTTTGCTAATCATTTGGATAATCCTTTAATTTTATTAATTGGAACTTTAGAATGAAAACTTCTCATTCTTCAGTTTACTTCAGAACTCTCAATACTGTGTTGATGGCTTTAGTGAGTAGTACCGTTTTCTGCCACCTGGAAGATTGGGAATCAAATTACTTCAGGCTGAAATCATGCCAGCCCTGGAATGACATCCCCCTTGCTCAGCTGCTAGGCAGAGGTGTGGCCAGGCAGCTGTGTGTGCTGCCTCCACCCAGAGTGCTGGCTTCGCAGCTCCCATTGGCTGGGAGCTGTGGAGGCAGTGCACAGTGCTGCCTGGCCGTGCCTCTGCCTACCAGCTGGGCAAGGGGGATGTCGCTGCTTCCGGGGAGCCCCCCAGGTAAGCACCATCCAGAGCCCGCCTCACCCCCATCCTATGCCCCTGCCCCCTCCCACACCTGAACTCTGCTGCTGCTTGGGGAAGGACGCGTGGAGCCAGGTAGGGAGCCTGCCGGCCCTTCCAAATCCCCCTCCTCCCTACCCCCCCAAGCAGCCGGGCCGCCCTCCCCCAGCACCCATGTGTTTTATTCACTAGTATTTTTAGAAAATCATGGACAGGTCGCAGGCCATGAATTTTTGTTTACTGCTTGTGACATGTCCATGACTTATACTAAAAATACCTGTGACTAAAACGGAGCCTTAGATTTCTACAGCAGAGTGCATCATTTGACAGGGATCCTGCTCTGCACTTCATGCTGTTGAGTTACAAAACCTGTGGCCAATGAGAATTACTTAATCAGGGAAGATTCATCTAGCTTTTCTCATGTTATATGAGACCAGGGTGGATGATTCAGCTAAGACTTCATGAGGTCATGTTTCCAAATGAGTGTCCATTATGATGTACGGGAAGGCCTTAGAGATGGGCTGTCTGTCTCTGACTTCAGATGTAGATGTTCCATCCCAAAGTGTATTCGTGTTCGTCAGGGCTTTCTTGCTGGAAGGCCTGCATGTATACCATTTGCTGCCAGTACTTGCACAACATATTCCAAGTTTGATCTTCAGGGTATGGTGTGAAGTTAATCTATTTTCTTATGCTTTTGGCTGATGTTGATAGTACAGTCAAACATTGTCAGAGTGGTTATTTCTTGGCTAGACATTTGTCACTGCCTTAATGTGTCTGTATACATGTTCATTGGTGCACTTTTAAAGTCTGTAAAATTAATACAATAAATAATGGCTCAAAAGATGTGATTCCTAAGAGTTGGTTTAACAGTTGCAATTAAATTATTTTAAGACTGCTTAACATCCTCCTTGCTCTTATTACCCCTTGAGCTCAGTCAGGTGCTCACTGACCTACTGTTAATGGAAACTATATTCTTGTTCACCACTGAAAGGACCTTTTCTTCTCTGGAAAAATGTGATTCCGGTAAAGGCACTGGCAGCAGTAATGTTCCAAATTGTCAGGATCTTTCAGTGCTGATTTCCAATCCTTCGGCTAAAGCTGTCAAGGCTTTGAAGGCACTGTTGATAGAAGAGGGCTGCCTGCCTGGTAGGAAACAAAGTTGTTTTGGTTTTGTTGTATCAGGTCTGAAGACGGCCACTGTTAGCAGTGCCAGATCCCATGCATCAGACTTGTCAGATCCATCGGATTCTGACATAGTCTCTACGATTCTGACTTTGAAACCCAAATTGGTTCCAGGTTTTACTTTGAAGTCCAGTGTTTTGCAGCTGAGCATTAAATGGAATCTCTGTCCAACTCAGAACTCCTTTAATAGGTTCTGTACCAGACTCAATAGAAGGGAAAGCTTTTCATCCAGAGGACGGGTTTCTAAAAATAGAGTAAGTGGCTTTGCAAATTTGAATTGCCAATCCCAGAAGGTGATTTGTCGTCCCGAGTCTCATGGGTTTACTACCACTTATGTAACTCCCTTTGATCATCTCCAAATGAGACTGATGCAGCATTGGAAGTCTCAGGTCTACACATCCAATAGGGGAAGTCTTCAAATGTTTGTCACTGTGCTGCAGGGCATTCTAGATTAATTGAGGTGGTGGATGAAAAGATCAAATGTTCTCAGAGGTGTCCTGTTGAATCCCTCTTCACAATCAATTATGATAATGTGGACTGGAGCCCATTTAGGTTGGCTTATGATCTAGGGTAGCTGAGCTTTTGAGAAAAGAGCTGGCACATTGGTGTGTTGGAATTAAGAGCCATTCATTTGGCTCTCAATCATTCATTCCTCATATAAAAGGGAAGATTGTTCAGTTGACAATAGAACTGTTATGTATCACGGGAATAAACAAGGGGAACCTCATTCTTTCCAGTTATGTGCTGAAGTGGTCAGATTATGGGACTAGTGCATTTTTCATGAGATCTAGCCTTTGGCCCTGCATTTAGCAGAAGAGAGCAATGTGTTAGCAGATAGTCTCAACAGGGACAGTTCTCAGATTTACAGGTGGTCCCTGAAAGATCAGGTAGTTCAAGACCTCTTTTTCCAATTGAGGTTCGCCCAGCATAGATCCTTTTGCAACAGGAATCAACAAAATGTCCTCTCTGTTCCAGAACAGGGAGGCAGTCAGTCCATTTCAGATGCCTGCCTTGTACCTTGAGGAAAGAGTCTTCTGTATGACTTTTCCCCCTTTCCGATGGTTCAGAAAGTGGTGAAAGGTTTGTCAAGACTGGGCTAAAATGATATTGATTGCCCTAGCTCAGCTGAGACAGCAATGGAACATGTACAATCTGAGAGCTGAAACAGGTCTATGTCTTCAGCTCTCTTGCCACAGTAATAAGGTAGATCCTTCATCCAGATCTTCAGTTTCTTCATTTGACAGCCTGGGCTATCAGACTTTGACAAGTCTTGAGCAGTTACGTTCAGAGCATACTGCTTAATTATAGAAAACTGTGTAGTAGAAAGTGTTACTATTTAAAATGGGCTAGATTTGTTCCTTGGATGTGAGGAAAATCTGATTCTCCAGTGGCAGCTTCTCCAGTGGCAGCTTCCATCTCCTATATTCTGGAATGTTTACTATACTTAAATCTGAGTAGTTGTCTGATTCTTTAAAAGTTCACCTGATGGCTATTTCAGCTTACGTTTTGGTCAATAGTAGATCACCAATTGTACATGATTCTACTAAAAGATTCATGAAGGTGTTACCTAACTTGTCCTTCCATCTTGAGACCTTAATCTGGTTTTATCTATGCTTATGAGATCACTCTTGAGCCTTTTGAGGGAGTGTTCTTTGATAAATAAAAGTGGTCTTCATTACTGCTGTAAGGCAGCCAGAAGGGTCAGTGCATTGTGTGCCCTCCTGGCTGTCCTTCCACTTAAGATTTTTTTAGAGAAGGAGGCTCTTAGATCTGATTCCCAGTTTTTTACCAAAAATAGTGTCTGAGTTTCATATGTCAGACAATTATTTACCTTTGTCTTTCCCTCTCTAGCCTAATACTAATAAAGGAGGGGTCTCCATTATATGTAATAAATGCCAGAAGAGGCCTGGCATATTACTTGGATAGAACTAAGAGTTTTAGGAAGTATGGTTTGTTTAATCTGATGGGTCATAGTATATCTGCTCAGACTATTTCCAGCTGGGTTATACAGTGCATCCTTCAGTGTTAGAAACCAACAGAAGTTCCTGTGCCTTGTGTGGTATGTTCTTATTCGTATAGAGCTGAAGCACCATCTTTGGCTTGTCTTAAGCAGGTTCCTATTAGGGAAATTTGCAAGGCTGCTAACCTAAAAGTAAGTGCGCACACTCACTAAATGTGCTCTGGATCTAGCTTCTAGAGTGGATGCTATATTTGGCAGAGCGATTTACAATCATTAGAGCTCTATGCTTGTCATGGAGGTCAACCTCCAGGACTTCTGCAGTGGCCACTGTAGCTGATCCCAGGGCTGCCCGAGCAGCTGGCTCAAGAACCAGCTGCTCAGGCGGCCCTGGGGACAGGCAGAGCAGCTGCTGCTGGAGCCGCTCTGCAGCCAGCTGCTCGGGCGGGCCCGCAGCCAGACACACCAGCTGCTGCTGCCCCGCACTGGCCACTGCTCTGGCAATCCCAGGCAGCTGGCCCCGGGGACTGCCTAAGCCACTGCAGATGCAGCTGGCCTGGGGACTGCCTGAGCAGTGGTCCCAGGGGTGGCTAAAGCAGCCATTAGTGGTCATCAGTGCACACATTCTCCTTCCATTATGCTATCTCTCAACAGGCTAGAGATTATGCCAGTTTGGTCAAACTGTTCTGCAGTCAGTGGGTCCATGAACGCCAATCCCTGCACTTATTCAACTGCCTAGGAATCACCTAGAGTGGAGTGCACACATGCAAACAAACAAAAACCAGTTACTAACCTTCCATAACTGTTTTTTGAGATGTTACACATGTCCATTCCATAACCTGCCCTTCTACATTGGACTTCTTTGGAAACAGAACTGAGGGGGCTGGACACTTTATACTGGCGCTACAGGCACGCAGGCTCGAGCTGCCCCGACAGGTACCACTGAGGAAAAATTTCCAGCAACTGTGCTTGGGGCACACACACCCTAGAGTGAAATGGACATGTGCAACACATCTCGAAGAACAATAGTTACAGAAGGTTAGTAACTGTGTTTTCCTGTGCACTTCCCCTTGTCTCAGTCCTGTTATGGTCTCTGAGTTACTGGTGGAAGAAACGGAGGTGGTAGAAGGCGCAGTGCCTCCTCCCCTGTATTTTGCCCCACAATCAGAATGTTCAAAAACACTGAGGGGAGCTGAGAGGAGGAGTGCACGTGCACTCCTCTAGGGCACTGCTTGAAGAAGGTTCTACCATTAGGTGCCACCAGGTGGCACAACATCCATAAGTGCGACTATGCAGTCATCTCAAAGAATTCTGGTTACAAGTAACCTTCATTTCCTGTGCACTATTTTGCTTTGCCGTTGAAATCAAAGGGAATTTTGCATGACTGACTGTAGAACTTGTCTCCAAATTGTTTCTCTATGGGATAGCATCAGTAAATGTAATAGCTTACCACGTTAATATTTAAATAACTGATTTAACAAATTATGATTTACGTTTTGTAACTCCCAATTTTTAGACATGGATGGCAGTGATAGTCGGCATGGAGAACATCTGTCTAATGGAAATTCCCACTGAAAAACTTCATGGAAGACTCTGATAGGCTGCTTAAAGAACTTTTTATTTAATTAGTATGAACTTTTGCCTAGTTGATGGAAAAATAACAATGTAATTTATTTTATCGTGAGAACTTTTCTAGTTCATGTTCCAAAAGGGCTAATAACTAAGAATTTTGTATAAGGAGGATTTTTTAAAACTAGTCTGTCTGATCCTATGAAAGATGCAATACCTCTGTTGATATAAGAATTATTACAATGTCAGTGTGTTCCAGAGGGCTGTAACAAAGATGTAGACTAGGATGAGAGAACAGAATATAAAAAGTTTAATGGATAAATGTTGGTTACACTGTGTTTACGTTTAGCATGTACATAAAGCTGAAAGCATCTACAACACTACATTTTATTAAACCGTACTTTAAAAAAAAAAATTTTTTGCTGTAACTGGAGCTGGATGTTTAAGAAGCATGCAAAATAGATTGTGAAAATATCAAATAATTTCTTTGATATTACATGGCATCTTCCACTCCTCCCACCACTGGATGAAAAAGAATTGATGGCAACTTTCTTAATATCATTGGTTCTTAGTGTTTTCCAACTCAGAGCTGAGTACTTAAATTTTTCCATCTCGTTAACTTCTAGCAGTAACAGTTGACTTCAGTGGCTTTGCTGGATAGTCTTAACACGTTGAGCGTGTTGACTTATCTAGCATTCATGTCAGTTACCTCCCTCTCAGTCTTCAACTCAGTAAAACAGAGTAGAAAAGGGCTATTATGGCTAGGGAATTTATTTCTGTTTTAGACTTCCCTGATTTCCCTCTTACACTCTTGCCTCCATTTCCATGTGCTCAAGTTGGAATCCCTTCTTAAGATCTTTTTATGAAGCTAGGGATCTTTGCTTTTGTCCCATAAACTAGGAAATTCCTTTTGGCTATTTCCCATTATGACTTTGACTGGGGTTGTCATGAGTTTTTTCCTTTGCTAGATTAGCAGTATTGTGCCTTATAGTTGTTGTTGTTTTTTAAAGCACTTATTACTAAGTCCGAAACATCAGAGATGAAATATCAACCCCTGCTTCTTTTTATCTCCTGTTCAGATAGTTGCATACAATAGATAGTATAAGGAAATGCTAAATTGTTTTGTAAAGAACTATGTATATTTACAGTCCTGTATACATTTTAATAGTGTTGAATTCTTAGGCTTTTAGTACTGTCATGTTTCAAATGAATGTATATGGTACATTCCTCTGACTTTTTGTAAGGTTGCTTAAAACAGTGTCTTTTGCCAGACATTTGTTGAAGTGCACTTTGTTTCTAAAACAATGTGTATTTGGAATGTTTTTAAGAAAATGAAAATATGCAATCCTTTTCTAATTTGTATTGTGCTTCAATTGGAGCAGTAATTTTATTTTAGAATGAATGTTCCAGAAATGAAGGGGTTTTCAACTGGGGAAAAAAATTGAGCATTTACTTTACCAAACAGTTCATCAAATATTTGTTTTTCCAAAATGTTCTTAGTAGTGATAACTCAAGATCTGCCTCTTTTTTTTGTTTTTCCCCAGTAGGAGTGCCCCCTGGTTAGATTTCATGGAATAATTGTCAGGGCATAGTGTTCTCATTTCACCAGCAGGTGCAACTTTTGTGATGCCTCTATCTGATGAGAAGCACATGGGGAAGTGGAATATTTAATAACTGACAACCCCATCTCCAAACAGTTTTGATGCATAGGAACCAGTATGCCTCCAAAGCAAGCTCATCTTTACTTCCAGGACTGCCTTTTTAATTTACTGTTTAATATAGCAACTGAGTCTTCTCCCTCTTCCTTAACACAAAGTTGAACATTCTTAGTGGATAAATGTCAAGAGGGTCACAACTCCAGCTCGTCAGTCAGGAGCCTGTAGGAAGTTATCGGAGACACTGGGAGTCTCCAGATGTTGCAGATATCAGCAAGACATGGAATCCACATTGGAGGGAGCATTGTGGTGAGTAGTACAATTTGTATACAAGTAAGGCCCTTCTTGAATTGTGGGATGATTGTCCAATAATTGTGGCTGAGTGGCAGACAAGAAGTAGAAAATCGCAGAAAAGTAGTAATGGACCTTTTTTAATGTGGTAATTTGGAAAATCCAGAGAAGACCTAGTTAATAAAAGACTTGCTGGAACAATATAAACACAAGAATTGTTATGCCTGCTCATTTTTTTTGATAACCAGACATTTTGCTGCAACTATATTACAATCATTAATGTGCAAGGCTGGCAGCAGGAGCCCCTTGGGTGGCTGGGATCCCCTGCTGTCAGCTGCACATCTGAGAAAATTAAGATGGAAATGTATTACTCTGGGATCCGCAATTTCTGCAATATCCTGAATTGAGTAGGGCCTTGTATATAAGCCACTAAAAAGTGAAAAGGAATGAATAGATTAAGTCTGCTCACTTTAGGAATAGAATGTAAGATTGGAGAGAGATGTGGCAAAGAATCTGCAAATTTGCTTATAAAATCTTCAGAGGAAGATTATAAAGCTGTATCACAGCATACCTGCACGGTAGCACCCTCTGCTGGCCAAGCATCATGCTCCAGACTGCTCCCTGGCTCAGTTTCCCCTAATTTGTCATCAGTAAGTTCAATGAGGCCCAATGAAAATACAAGCAAACCTTCACCACAGAGTCTTAGCTGGGAGATGGTCAGTCTTCGTTTATCCATTTCAATCTGGATCCAATGCTTCCTCCCATCCAGGCCCTGTACTAGCTGGGTTCTGTCAGCACAGGTCTCTTCTCTGGAATCAGGCCTCTTGCCACTATCTGAGGAGAATCCTTTCCCAGAACCAAGGGTCTGCAGAGATATGTCAGCTGCAGCTCGTCTCTAGGGCAGTGTGTAGTTCCTGACAGGCTGGGCTTCCTGCCACTGTTTGGGAGTTCCTTGTCCCTAGTAGCACACCTTCTCGACTCCTTGCTCTTGTGAGCTCTCCTGGGAGCATATTTTCTCAGGAGCTTCCTGTTTCTAGAATACCCCCTACCTCCTAGCTGAGCCCTGGTAACCCTTTATCAGGCTAATTAGCCACCAAACAGCCATCTTAGATTTAATTCTGTCCTGGTGGGTGTGGGTTGACGGCTCTTACAGGAGCCTGTCACAGATAAGATGGCCCTGACTCCCCTTAAAGGGCCTGCCAACCATTGACAAGCTGTTTCAAAATATTAAGTTTGACTGATTTAGAAGAAGTGTTATTGTCTTGTAGAGCATGGACCTGGTAACAAGGATTTCTGGCATATGTTTTTAGCTCCACTGACTTTTTGAAACCATGGCCAAGTCACTTGCAGACAGATTTTCAGAAATGTTCATTAATTTTGTGCAACCCAATGTTTGAGTGTCCAACTTGACACCTTGTTGTTCAGAGGTGCTGAGAATCCACAGCTGCTGTGAGAATAGTTATGGTGTCCCTCATAGCTGCTTAAATTGATTCAGGATTTATAGTAATTCTGATTATCAATAACTATATTAATATCATACGATGCAATCATATGATATCTTCCTCTTTTGCTATGCCAAGCTTTGTAAGGACTTCTGTGTTGCTGAGGAATGATGACAATAAAAGGCCGAATTGCAGTGTCTCCATAAGCAGTTTGCTCTCTTTGGAAACACAATGACAAAGTCTCCTGAAGCGAATTATTAGTCTGACCTCAGTAACCACTTTTCTAGAGGTAGGTGGAGAAACGCAGGTGGTGGAAGAAACCCTCTCTGGACTTTAGCTGGTAGCAAAAGACTGTCAGAAACTTGACACATTATTTCCCTTGTCCTAAGTCGATAGCCAGTCTAGTGTTGCTATGTAAAGTGACCTCTAGATCAGTGGCTTTCAACCTGTGGCTTGCAGACCCTGGGGTCCATAGACTAAGATTTCCAAAGGGGTCCGCCCCTCCATTTGAAATGTTAAGGGTCCACAAATGAAAAAAGTTAAAAACCACTGCTCTATATAAATGGGCTAAGCAGTTTTATAATTAACTGAGGTAGATACAGATAATGGAGACAGATCTTGCCTATCCAGAACACAGGAATTGCCATATTGGATCAGACCGATAGAGGAAGAGAGAGAAAATGTTGTGCCAATATTTAAAAAGGGTAAATGAGAACCTGGGAAATTATAGGCTAGGTTAGCCTGACATCAGTCCCAAACAGTATCAGGGAAATGCTGGTATGGGACACAATCAGTAAAGAATGTAAAGATGATAGCGTAACTAATGCCAATCAATATTTTTTTATGCAAAATAGGTCTTAAGAAAACTTGGTATTTTTTTTATTAAGATTCCAGATTTGCTTGATAAGTATAACTGGTAAAATATACTTTGTCTTCTGAAAGGCATTTGACTTAGTCCTGTATTACATACTGATTTTTTTAAAAAGTACTATTCAGATTCAACCACTCATACTACATGAATTAAAAATTGGTTAACTGAAAATGGAAAATAAAAATGTAAATGGAGAATAGTCACCCAATGGGACTTTGTTTAATGAGATCCCCCAGGAGTCTGTTCACTGCCCAGTGACATTCAGTATCTTTGAGTGGGAAGAAAGTATAAAATCAGTACTGGTAAAACTTGCAGGTGACACAAATTGGTGGAGTGGTAACCGGCCATTATACAGATGTCCTGGATCACATGGTAAGATGTGCTTATTTGAATATTTTTAATACAGCCATATGCAAGATCCTACACGTAGGAACAAAATGTATGTTGCACTTAAAAGAGTTGACTATATCCTTGAAAGTAATGACAGTGGAAAAGATTTGTGGAAACAGGGTAGATAGTCACCTGATCATGAGCTCCCACTGTGGTGTTGTACCTAAGAGGGTAAACATGATACTTGGGCATATAAACTGATGCATATCAAGTAGACTGATAGATTCCGAGGCCAGAATGGATCACTTACCTAGTTTGAACTTCTGTATAACACAGGCTACAGAACTTCCAAGGTAATTCCTATCTTTTAGAAAAACAAGTAGGAGGGGGGAGATGGTATTACCTCCGTATCTGGCATTAGTGAGAATTATTGGGATACTATGTCCAGTTCTGGTGTCAACACTGCAAAAAGGATGTTGACAAATTGGGAAGACTTCAGAAAAGAGCTATAAAAAGATCTAAGGTCTGGAAAACATGCCTTTTTAAATTGAGCTTCTTTAGTCCCAGTCTATTTTATCCATGAGAAGGTTGAGATAAATTGATCATGGTATACAAGTACCTACATGGGGGAGTCAAGACTGGTTATGTTTCTAAAAGGTATGCTATAGTTCCATTAGAAGTTATGGATTTGATGCAGAAATTATTGGATGAAGTTTTGTCCTGTGTGAAGCAGAAAGTCAGACTAGAATGATACTAGTCTATTCTGGCCTTATTTTATGAATCCATTGTCTCGTCACCAACAGTAGCCAATATTAGATGCTTGAGAGAAGGTACCAAAACCCCTGTAATAGTTATGGGATAACCTGCCACCTAGGAAAGTTTCCTGTTAACCCACCAATGGCTAGAGGTTGTGTAAAACCTTGAAAACCATAAAGATTTATATCTCTTTCACACAGCCCTTTTATTTTATTTTTTGAATTTACTACTATAATTCTAGCACCTTTATACATATCAAATCCCATTTTGAATTCTTCTAACCTCTTGGCCTCTATTCTATTATCGCAGTTGCATAAGCTAATCGTGTGGTGTGAAAGTTTTTATCTGACCTTCCACTAGTTTACTGTGACTTCTCTGCCTCACTTTTTCCCTCTGTAAAATGGAACAATTGTGCCTTGGGGGTGTTGAGACTGTTTAGAAAGTAATGTTAGTGATTTTTATATTATGGCTGCAGTCAGATGCTTTGCCAGCTCTGGTTAGGATGGTTATATAACACCAAAGCAGGCTGCTTTTCTCTAGAGGAGAGTTTTGATAAGTTTACTATTAACAATGCCATCAATTTTGAGACTATATGTACAATAAATTAAGGTCGGCATATTCAGTGTGGCACCTAATCCCAAATATGGTACAGGCTACAACGAATAATAAAGATGCCCTAATGTCAGCACTTTAGAACCACTCCACAGCATTTGGTAAAATTGGGAAATTGTGCTCCAGAAAGTTCCCAATAATAGGAGTGCTGCAGATCATAAGGACAGTGACTTCATTGTGGAGATTAAAGAAAATCCAAGTTACCAAGTGTATTGCTTCCATCAGTGATTTTCAACATCATGTGCTATTTAATGCTGAACTACCTCTTGGTGGAAGACATGAGGTTATCCAATAGGGGAGCATCAGATCAGCCCTTCTGCCCCTGGGGAATAGAGTGAGCAACTGGAGCTTAACTTGGGAGAAAATATGACAGTGCTCCTAGTAGATTCAACCCAGCGGTATGATGGAATTTGGCAGGTGCTGCCCTATAGATGAGAAATGTGGTGGCCAGCAGCTGAATGAACAAGTGCTATTTTCCATTGTCTGACTTCAGCCACAACTAGCAGTCTCTTCCCTTTCATCAGTTCTACAACTTCCAACACTGCACCAAAATAACACGTTCTAAATTACATTCTTAATAGAGGACACTGCTATTTACTGAGTATTTTCTTCTCTCATACAGGTGACATGGTGTGAAGATTCTGGAACTGGAAATATAAAAGATGCACATAAATCAAGTTAATGTTTTCATGTATTCAAACAGGGTACTGAACTCTATTCTTGGGTAACTTGCCATGTGGCAACATTTTGACCTGAGATTGTTTAAAGTAGGATGTCTTTGTGATTGCTTGCATGTATGTGTGTAAGGGAATTCATCACCAGGAAACTTAACAAGTCCACCTATACTCTGATTGGACAGGGATCTAATTCAGTAGGTATATCACCTATACTGTATTCCATCCACAACATGGTATTGCTGCATTTTTAATTGAGGAATGTATTTCAGTCTGAAAAACAGGATGAGAAAGTAGAACTACTGTGTTTTATTAATTCAGTAAGTAGTCATGAGAGCTTTAGGGTTTTTTCTTAAAACCCCAAGTCAAACTTAATTCAGTTAAGTTTGATGTTTCTGGTGAAAGACTATCTACAGGTAATTGCTAGTTGAACTTGCTCACTGAGTTAGCATTAATATTTGAAGGCTTCTTGTTCTTTCAGTCACCAAGTGGAATCATCTGATGTTTAAAATGAACACATTAAAAACTTAACAGGGAAATGTGTATTGCAGTTTTGACCCCACGGGTGGGACTTTGCCTTTGATTGGCAACTAGCAAGGCAGCTTTGGGATTGCGTTGGTCTAATGCTTAGGCAAACATTTAATCCACAGAAATAACTTGTTCAAACTTGATTTATATTGAGCAAAACCAGAATGAGTAAACTACTACTCACAATCAAACTGTTTGACTTTGATAATGGCAACCCTAGTGCTAACTTTTTAATAAACTTGGTTGCATTGATTGGATTCAGCACATTAAACTTTTTCATTGTATACTTTAAACTATTTAAGAAAATGTTGAATTAAATAAATCAATGTTATGTATTGTGTATTTAAAAAGTTATTGGTTTAAAAAAAAACTAAAATCCCGTAAGTTATGTGGACCTATTAAATCTAAAGGTATTAGAAAACTTGACTGCTTTCTTACCTTATTATTCTACCAGCTAGCTTTTCACTTGCTTCACATGCAACTGGCTCTTCATCTTCTTTCCTAAAGATACTAGAGTTTCAATATTGAATGCAGTACTGGAAAAACAAGCATTCTTTACCCGTTGGTAGGAACACAAAGGTGCTGTACTAGTCTTATCCTTAAATCTGGGTTCAGATCCTAGCTGAGAGTTACAGAACATCCTCTGCTGCCACCCTCCCCCCCCCCCCCCCCCAAAAAAAAACCCCCCAAAAAACAAAACCAAGCCAGGTACAAGTCCTGTATCCCCTCTCATGCATAGCTCTGCTTCTTCCCCTTCCTCAGTCATCTGCTCTGGGGCAGGAAATCCTTCTGAAGCTAGGTGGGAGCAGGGACTAGTATTGCAAGGTTGTTCTAGTCAGCTTGAGATGGATGCATAAAAAAAATTTAAGCTTTTATGCCTGTAATCCTTGCAATTAAAAAAAAATCAGATAGGGAGGTCTTTTTAAAAATAAACTTTGCATTTACCTATGCCAGGGATTCAGCAACCTTTGGCACGTGGTCCATCAGGGAAAGCCCCCTGACAGTCCTGGCTGGTTTTTACCTGCTGCGTTCACAGGTTCGGCCGATCACAGCTCCCACTGGCCACGGTTTTCCACTCCAGGCCAATGGGGGGCGGCGGGAAGCGGTGGCCAGCACATCCCTTGGCCTGCGCTGCTTTCCGCATCCTGCATTGGCCTGGAGCAGCAAACTGCGGCCAGTGGGAGCTGTGATCAGCTGAACCTGTGGATGCGGCAGGTAAACAAACTGGCCCACCAGGGGCTTACCCTGGTGGGTTGCATGCCAAAGGTTGCCAATCCCTGACTGCTATGATGTGGGCAGAGTGGGTGGGCCTTTCTTAGGTGGAGCACACCCTCACTGAAGTGGCATTCTACTATAGAGAACTATCTACCATGTGCAATTTAAGCAGCCCTGTTTCATAGCTTAAACAATGTTTAGGCTTCATGCCTACAGTAGCTGGAAAGCACTAGCCTATAATCAGGGTCCTGTGTACTCTGCAGCACATTTTTTGCATTATCAACTCAAAGCCTGCAGTAATGTTAATTTATTCCACACTATAGATTAACCCTCATTCCCACTCATCCTCAAACAGATACAGCCATGGTTCTGAGTTGAAAATCTCTAATGTAAAATTCACCAGAACATTGTTATGAGCTCTTCTGCTATGCTCTCTGCAGGGCTCAGATGTTTCCAGGCAGCCCAGCACAAACCCCTGGTACTTTGGGGAGAAGTGAGGAGTTCAGTTTCAGTAGCTCAGCTACCTGGCTGACCTGTCTATATTTTGTTCCCTTTCTGTCCTGCTTGGAGCTAGACTTGAGCTCTGGCTCCAGGGAAGTGTGGCAAGCAAGCACTGTAGTTCAACTTTGTTTGGGAATAGGGGGGAAAGGAAAAAGATGGGGAGCAACAGGCAGGTACAAGAGAGGGACACAAAATAAAATGCCAGGTGCTAGGCTGAAGCACAGTAGCGAATTTCACATCTGAAATCCTGATGGTATCCTCTTAATCTCTCACAAATTGAACTATTTCAGTAGGGAAAGAGTTTCTGGGATTCCATGTAGCAAATTCACAGTAACATTTCACATACCTGTTCAATATTCAAATGTATAGTATTAAATCCTCAGTCATGGTTCATGCAGTGATTCCCATGCCTCCAAAAATGGTAGCAATTATCATTCCAGCTATTTACATCTTCAGCCAGAGGGAAAAGGCCATACCTACTTGTTCTTTTTATGCATGTGGTTGTCAGTCAGTCTGGTTGTGCCCCTTGCATAGATTTTTCAGAAGTTTCAAAAGCACTGTGCAGTAGGAAGGGTCATGTATGGACTCCTGTCCTCATGCCCCCTCTCCAAAGGGCATAAAGTGATAGAAGGAACTTGAGGGGGTGACTAGTAATACTAATTGCCCTTTGGCATAGTCAACTAAACAGCATCCTCTTTAGTGAGTTTTCCTGTGTAAGTTAGTTTCCTTGTTTCAACTGTTAACCTGCTTTTAAAAAATGGTTTTAGTTGAGGATTGAAGTAGTTTTCACCCTTTGCCAGATCCATATTTGTTCATGTACATTGTTAGAGAGATTTCCCCCTCTCAGATGGACATGACAGGTTTTGTTTGAGAAGCATGTAGTCCATCAAGATACACTATGTGCTGCAGGAGTTTTTAAAAACACACCCACACTTGAGAGAATAGACCGAGGCCAACATTTGGGGTCCTCTGGATCATTAATTACAACCCAGCCATCAGTACCTCAGACTGGAGGTAACCAGTCTCTTTACCCTTTATCAGGCACTGTTCTTGGAGCCCTCAGGTTCATCTGTTGGAGCAGTCAGTTGCTGCTGCCACCCACAGAACTAAGCAATGCTGTGATAATCAGTTGCCAGCAAGCAGTTACCTTCCCCAGTAATAATAAAAGAGAATCCCCTGTATCGGAGGAGCTGCTGCAAGCAGCAAGCAACAAGCAAGTCCTCAAGGAGCACAGTACCACAGGGCTGTGCCTCTAGTACAGCCTCAAGTCTTAAGGGATTGTTAAACTCCCTCAGCACAGGGTTTTAGGGTTCCTACGGGACCAGTCTGTGGCACTGCCATACACTGGAACTCTTAGAGCCTGCTTCCTCAGTCCTGGCTCAGTATGTCAGAGATCAGACTCTGCAGTACCAAGAGCACCACCTCCTGCTGAGGACCAGCCATCAGTTATGCTACAAGTGCACGGAACAGTGCAGAACTCTCCTTCAGGAAAGCAGCTGATACTTGGATAACACCTGAACTACAGTCTCTTTCCTTGGATTATTTGCCACTGTCAAGTCACCCTCAGGACATCCCAGGGAGCCAGTCATGAACACTTTGCTGGGCTCCCATATTCATGGATATGGTAGTCTTTCACAAATGCCAGCTCAGCCTTCAGAATATCCTCCCTTCTCAGGATTCATCCTCATAGGTACCTAGCAGTGATCAGTCACCAAACCCTTGGTCACTCCATCTCAGGTTAAGGGTCACGTTGAATAACTATTCAAGAATGCATGCAGTGTAGTTGTAGCCATGTTAGTCCCAGACTATTAGAGAAGAATTCTTGACGGAGTAACCCTTCATGATCACTTTAAAGATTAATAGGGGAGAGACTAGCATGTTGCATCTATATTTTCCCTAGAAATGTAATTTTTTTTAATGTAAAGCTCTACAGGTACCATGAGTTTATAAAAAAATTGGCATGATGGAAATGGAAGTAGCATCACTCCCTCAGTTTCAGTTGGCAGTAGCAATTCTAAGCTTGCTTAGCATGATTTGAAACAAGTCACTGAACATGTTGAACTGTCTCATCCTGTCCTTCCCAACTTATTTTGCTTGGACAGGGGCATCACATAATTGTCCAGTAATATTTAAGTCCCTTGGAAGTAAGCAATGTGTTCACTTTAGGAGATTTTTCCATTATGGATTAATGTTCCTCAGGATTAATAAGCTAAGGACAGAAAATATGGTGTGTCCAGTGTCAAGTCAAAACAAATTCAAGATTTTCTAGTATCAGAAAAGCAATATTTATTGCCTTTATGCATAAAATGCTATTTATACAGTATTAAACCAAGCAATCCACTGATTTAAGTTTAAAATTTATACACAAAAAAAATGATACAGAACATTCAGCTGACTGCTGTTTCGCCAAATTTTGAAAGGGTCTTATTTTGAAGCTTTTGCCTCTGAAGGATTTTCCCCAGTATCCAGTGTCTTCAGCAATCTGAAAAGGCCAGCTGCTTCTCGTATCCGACTGAACTCAATACAAAATGCCTGCACTTCTATAAACAAGTCCTGTACATTAATAATTTTGTTCCGGATCAGAGACTGGAGAAAGACACAAACGAGACGTACCAGGCGGTTCTGAAACAGAAACGGTCTGGCTTTAATATCTGAAAATATGCCCAAGCAAATCTGAAAGAGTCGGACTCTTTGTACTGGTATGTTGTGACAATTCAACTGGAATTAGTTACATCAGTTAACCTACCTTTTCACTTCAAGATTTATACAATCTGCATTTAGCCCTTTATTTTTTCCATTTGCTGCCCTATAATATTGATAAATATTAAGGATAGGGAGCTGGACATGATCTTCAGTCCTGCATGAGATTTTTTTCACTGATTGTATTAACTAGGTCCTACCACTGTACACTTGCTTTATATGGAGATGGCATGGCTCTCTCTATGGCAAAAACTTAGATCCTAATAGAGTGACTCAAGAGGATATTAAATATATGTACTGAGCATTAAAGGTAACTCTTAATCATTACTTTTAGGGGGGGGGGGGGAGCCCATTTTACGAGTAATGTTTCCTAAAAAAAAATTGCAGAATAATTCTACATCCTCATGCTAGAGGATGTAGAATTTGTGGATTTTTTTCAGACTGGGAGGAATTTTAAAAAGCTGGGAGCCATGCCAAACTCAAGGCAAGAAGGTCGGAAATACAGGGTGCTGCCTCACTTTGCAAAGGTTTTGAAATGCCACACATTAGCCCTGAGAGCTATGTTGTTTCCACTTCAAGTATAATTTTTTTTTGTACAGCATCTCCTTAGAAATAGAATGCCTTCTGTTTGTTTTGGTTACTGTGGGAACATTCTTTACACTACTGAAAAATGCAGGAGATTCTGGAGTGTTTCACTGATGAGAAAGCCCATAGCTATGCAGAAATAAAGTTAGAAGTGGAAGGATCTGGAAGCTTAAGGACAGGGAGAAGAGGCAAAAATCTAATATGTGGATAGAGAGAAGGGTACCAAGTGAGAAATCTGAACCTCTCTGACACCATATCTAGACCTGAATCATGTAAGGGAAGCCCTGTGCAATTACTTTGCTACTGAATGCATGAAGTACTTTGCAGAAAATTAAGACCACTACCTGTGCCTGTGCTCCTATAAAAATGCTGAAGGAACAACCCCTGCTCAATCATATGCTTATTAAACATCAGAATGCCATTAAAGCAGTATTTTGCTTCTTGTTACAAATTGTGGCTTCGAGGGAATATGTGAATTCACAGTGTAGTCACCTTATTAAATCTCAGTACCTGAATATGCCTCATCTTGACTTTTAACCAAGTCATTCTCAAATACCCACCTGCATGTATTTATCCTTAATCTGTTCACAGGTAGAGATGCAATTGGAGATATAAAGGTGAATAAATTCAGGAGGGAGATCCACTGCTGTAGTAAGCCTGTTAAACATAAAACCAGCTGATTAATGTACAGATTAGCAAGTTAATCATCCATAATACCATTAAACAATGGACAAGTACGGTTAACCTCATAATTCAAATTTGTATATGATTGACAATCCACTGTAATGTCTATGGGAGTTGTCAAAAGCCCACAACTCCAAACATTTTAGTTATGTCCAATAAGTGTGTTGCACTAGCCAGACACCAACATCAAAAGGCAAATCTATTTTTACATCAAGTGCAATACAGAAATTGGTTTTATTTAAGGTTACTCTTTAGATATCTCCATGCAGGAGGCCTACGTCAAAGACACCCATGTGATCTTTACTCCCTGTCTAATAAGCAGATACACTTCTTATACCCTACAGAATCTAGTGATGGGCACTGGTTGCAGAGCAACAGAAACTACTCAAATAAGCAACTTGAGAGATTTGAGCTTATTTGAGTGAAAATTTCATACTGTAGCAAGTGTCAAATGCAACTGTGTATATCAGCATCAGATATCAAGTCTAGAAGCTGGAGCATTTCTTCTCAAGTACACAACTGGAATAGCATTATTTTGTGCTTCAAAACGTTAGCTTGCCTTAGTTTTTTTCAGGAATCTAAATTTAGAAGTCGGGAATTAGAACATTATTAATACCTGGATTTCAAAATAAGTGCAAAAGAGTTTAAATTACTAAACATGTTAATCACACTATTGGTGTGAAGAACCACAAGTGTTTCACCAAAGAAAGAGCTAGAGAACCTTTTTTAAATACCAAAAAGCAAGAGAGCTTGTGCTTTCAGAATAGTGCTATAGACAGAATATCTTCAATCATCTAATACATGTACTATACTAATGGATCATTAAGGTGTACAACTGCCATCTAACTTTTGTTTGAAGGGGACTTTCAAGTTGTTTGAATACCCACAAAATAAGAGAGGTAATACAACTTATGAATGATCTTACATCACATTTGAAGTATACCAGTTAGATGTCAGCTCTGCAAGATGCTCCAGCTTGCACTAGACTGCTATGTAAGCAGCATGGAATTTTGCTGGATCATAAAGATTTGGGCTTTTTAATGAAGTGGTTAGGAAGACTGGAGCATGTAGGTCAGTAGGTGTCTTATCATAAGACTTTGCAATTGTTTTTTATATCCCACAGGACATTTACTTTACCTGATCTCCCTCACCTCAAACTACCCTTTTGGCATTGCCAACCATTTTAAATGTTATGGAAAACTCCTGCCCTGTATCTTTTGTGAGGAGGAGGACCCTGCCTGCATCAGAATTGATGTGATCTTCACTGTAGAGGGGGGACCAGAACGCCTGTGATCTTCTGTGGTTGTACTAGATTGGAGTGGGAACCATTTACCTACTGCCATTCCATCCTAAAGCAGAGCAGAGACCCTAGCAGCTTGATGGCTACTACAAGTTCAAAGTGGGTAGAGCTGTCAACTCGGCAGCTTTAGGGAAGGCTTGGTACTTATACTGTGCACCTGAGGCAGGATTCATCGACATTGTAGAAAGGGAACCAGGTGTTTAACAACTTGAATAGTAATAGGTAGTTTCTTCAGCCTCTTGTGAATAGTTGAAAGACTGAGATGGGGAAGAAGTTCCAACTACTTCTCACTTAGCTTGTAGCCGCTGGGAAACTTTCAGGTTAAATACTTAAAACATTTTACTCAGGAGACTAATGCAGATCAATGTTAGCAGTTTTGCTTTTTTAAACATCCACAAAAGCAATCTGCAGTGCTGAAGTGGGGACAGGAAGGTAGAAAACTACAGGGTTTGGCATGTGGGGAAGAAGAATTAGGCTTCTTGTTCAAAAACAGTTGCTTAATGCGTGAACATACAAGCAAGCTACATGTCACTACAGTAACATTTAATCATGGGTATGAAACCCAACTGGCCAATTAGAATAGATCTGGAAGTCAACGTCCAAGCCTATTATAATAAAACTTCTCAGAACATACCTATCTGGCAGCAGTTTGTCCCAACTAAGCAAATTTGAGTGCATCTCTGATGCCAGAAGAAAAAAAAAAAATCAGCTATATTATAGGTCAGGTTGGTAGCACTTCACAGTAAGGTAACACTACACTTCCCATTAAAACCCTGTTTTCATTTGCTTATAACTTTGTCAAACTTTAATATCTGGGCTGAAATTTTACATGCTGGATGTCTTCACCTCAGCTTGATTATTTAACCAAAAGAATTCAGCCATTTCCAAGAATGAGACTAGGGAAAAATAAGTTTTGCCCATGTTAAAATATTCTGGTGACCTTTTCTCTGAAGCACTCCCCTGCCCCCATGCTTTGGGCTTGAAATTTTGGCAGGGGGCGGCCTTCATGTCAGTCAAACACTCAAGAGTTAGAAAAGTACCTGAATTAAGGTTATCTGTGCAGTCTTAATTTGGCTCCCTTGTGTGTATCCATTATGATACAGTATTTTTTCCACAAGACCCCTGGTTCATTTAGTGCACAGGATGGATGTCGCTCACTGAGCAGAGCAGCAGTTCAATATTTTGTTTTATACTCATTGTTCACTATGTGGCCCTTGGGCCTTAAGTCTTACTTACTGCATACTATTCAAACCCTGCTCTGAACGCTCAGCACTTCTGCAAATCAAGTCAGGCGCCCAGAAAATGAGGAACACACAATTAGTGACCACATGTGAAGGGTTTGGTTCAAGTGACTTGTGTAGCATCACACAGGAACTCTGGCTGAGGCAGAATACAATTCTCCAACTGCCTTAACCATGAGGTCATCCTTTCTCTTCACTACACATCTGCCAAGTTCTGCAACAAATGAGGTAGGGTTCTGGATAGTCTGCTTCACTACACAACCCTGATTCAAACCCAGAGGAAGTACATCCTGTGCACTGAAGGAGGTGAGGGTCCTGTGGAAAAATTGTATGTGATCGTGTAAATAAAGACTATCAACGTACAGGCACAAGGGGGCCGAATTAAAGCTGCAGACAACTTTTATTCTGGCATTTTCCAACTCTCGAGTGTGACTTTTCAATTTCATGTTTTTAAAACTAGTTTGTGTGTAATGTAAATAAAAACAAAGAAATGCCCCTGCATAACAGCTCTGTTGTACCCATCATATGCAATGGAGCTTTTTCCCCTAGAAGTTTACAGCATCCATAAGTGTAGCATTATACAGAGGCATCAAAATCTATTTCTGTCAGCGTCTCTTAAGTAGACTCTCCTAAAAGTAACACATGATCTAGCAGAACCTTCTGTTAAAGAATCACTGCACTGACTCCAGGTGTCGGGCTTTTCCCTCTATTGCAGGTGGCACTGCTCTCCAGCTGACTGAATGAACAAGAACTGCGTGTTTCTTGCTGCTCCTGTTCATTCTGCCTGCTGCAAAACAGAAGAGATAACGGGGGATGAGAGAGAAAGTGGGAAACAAGATCATAAGTTTACCCTGGTAGAAGCAGTACTTCCTCAGAGTCACACTAGCAGTAGTTTTGGTATTAAAATGCTCCCAGATTGTATGTCCATAAACTCTAGGCAAAAACGACAATCTCACCCTTCACATGCTCTTGTTAACATCTTCTGATTCTTCTCTTCCACCCCTAAAAATGGCATTGAAATTTGTCTCCAATTTCAATATTACAAGTGAAGTTTTTTCATTACTCCTCTACAAACTTAACCTAGACCGTAAGGGTATGTCTACATAGCAATGAGCTGCGGGGCTGTTTATTGTTGTGTAGACTTCTGGGATTGGGACGGAGCCCAGCCTCAGAAGTCTACACAGCAATGAAACAGCCCTGTAGCCCGAGCCTAAGTCGGCCGGCACGGGCCAGCTACAGGTTTTTCTTTGCTGTGTAGACATACCCTAGGAAAAGTTACGTTTTTTATTCCACGCACACTAGTTAAAAATGGTCAGTGAGCTAAATTAACCCCAATGAAAGCAATGGTACCTGATGTAACTGACTGGAATAATCCCGATGCACAATATGAAATAGAATCTGGCTCAGTCTTGCAGGACTAACAGTAAAAACATGAACATTTACCACTCATGTCAGGTACAGAGTACACCAGTGGAACAGATTTGTTAAATAAGCTAGTGCCATTTCTACAGTCTGTTATGGAAAACAACAGTAACTAATAATATTTCTGAATCTAATAGTTGCAAGACCCCAGAAGTGCAGACACTATTCTGTCATTTTGTGCATCCCTGTGGCAGATAAGTCTGGCAATATTAAAAAGTTTAAGGCTTACTGATTAGCAAATCTTGAAATGTTAAAGATAGATTTTAAAAAAATATATATATATATTGTCACACTCTCTCATGTGAGTGCTGTTATTCATAGAACTGGCTGCTCTCTAATAAGGATGCTGTTGTATACTAGACGGTGGTTATTAGGAAATAAAACATACAAAAACTCAGTTTAAAGGTTTGTGGTGATCAGCTAAGATTTCATAAAGCTGTGAAGACTGAAAAAAGCTTATTCCTACTAAAAATGTTCTCTTGATGTACACAGACAATATACAAATAAAATATTTATATATAATTGTCACGTTCAACATGAAAATGAGAGAAGCCACAACTATTCAAACTAAATACATTCACTGTCACATGATTTGATTTACAACAGCACAGAAGAGTTGATTTTCTTCAGAAATATAAATGTAGAAAAGTAAGACTCTACTAGTTAAGCATAACATTCTACTGAATTGGAGATTGCCATTAACCTAATATAACTACACTTTTATATTAAGAGGTGGGATATAAATGTGAATTTCAAATAAGAACCAAGATTTCAAGATTGGCCCTATTTGCAGAACAAAATGGCGGACACAAGACTCGTATCACAGAGGCAAAACCACTACTACACACAGCCTTGTTTTAAGATATATTGCAAAATTATTTCTATGAATACTCCTACTGAAATGAACAGTGCCTCTCATTTTAGTGGCATTTCATGCAGAAGTGTTTATTACATTTGTTTGAATTAATTAGTAATATTACACCTTTCACCATAAAAGGGATGAAACTAACTTGACATACAGGCAGTTTTGAGTGATAGTGTTCAGAATTCTTTTGGCAAGAGGCCAGGTAATTCAAAGCTGCTTCACTGCATTTTAGTAAGTCTGCTTGTATAGTATAAATTGGTATATTTAGTCAGATGAGTTCAGCACTTTTCCAGCCAATGATCATGTCCTGCGGTAAAAGAGCATAGAGGAGTCTTCTCTGCCCCTTTCTTGCTTTAATACATCTGATTTGTGCACAAGGACCATCTTTTTCAGACCAAAACCTATTTCAATGAAATTTGACAGCTATTTCCTAAACTCCTGCCAACTTTGGTAGCCTTTAGGGGCATAGTGGAACAAGCTACTTTTCAAATCTGACTATACCACTATGCATAAAGCCACGCAGCAAAACTCACCAGGTACTCCTTGTGAAACATTCTGCTTTCTTTTTTTTTTTTTTTTTTTTAAACAGCACTGATCAGAGCACTCCAGTGCAAGAACTCAAAGATAAATTTAGATTTAAGATGACAAGAAACACTTACCGATTTACAACTTCCATTGAATGTAAAGACATGTCCATGTTGACCAGGACAGAAAAATACTCTGTTATCTGACTGGACTGCATTAGTTTAAGCAACATTTCTATAGCAACTAAAGGATTATTTTCCACCAGGTCAGGCAGTTTGGCAGGAGTGAGGCCAATGTGGTAAACAAGCTTGGGGTCCTTTTCTAATTCTCCAAGAAGCTATAAAAAAAAAAAATCATCATCTTAAATTTGAATTAAACTGTACATGTTTGATCACAAGACCCTAGTTCACAAGAGCGGGTGAACTAGAAACCCATCCTGGATTTTATTATGACTAAGTTTAATAAAATGTTCTGCCTTGTGCAGAAATTCCATCGATATGAAGAGTGACACAAAGTTTCCTACAATTGTCAACAAGTTATGCATTTTTTACAAAAATGTCGTAGCCTGCAAAACAAAAGCAATAATCTATCTATATTATACAAAAGGAGAATAATTCTAGCCACTTGGATTTAAGTATTTCTTCTTATACATATTTTGTTTTCTTCTAATATTTCAGTTTCTGCCCAAGGGCACGTATACACAGAAAAGCCTTTAAAAGAAACTAGGGTTTTTAAGCTCATGGCATTTAGTAGTCTTGTATGTCGTGGAAAAAATTTAACCCACATAATCCAAGTTTCATTTTTGTCTCTTGCTCTAGCTCTTTCATTGAACTGGCAAATACACTGTTGAATTGAGCTGACCAACAACTTTGATAAGTTATCTTAGACAGAAAGAAATAGTTGTAGTAGGACACCTCCCTCCTTATACAGTACAATGGACTAAGGCCCATTGAAGACAGTAGTAACACTCCGACTAACTTCAGCCAGACAAGATTAGGCCTTTAGCATTTCTAAATAACCATCTTATTGAAAGCCTCTACCAAACCTGAAACAGGATTACTGCAACAAGGTTATCCTAGCAGGGAAATACTGTTGCTAGTTACTAGTCACATTTTGCATTTGTTCAGCTAATGTCTATCTGCTGTTTCTACACACACCTCCAAGTTTAAAAAAAAATACTTTCCTTATCTGACCATACACAAACCAAGACTCTGGAATTTTGGTATTGAGACAAGACAACTCAAACAATATTGAGATTTCCTAAATTTGGAGACAGTTTTAAGCAAGTCCGCTCCTTGGCAGGACAACTCTTCAAACATCTGGAGTGCCCACAGACAGATTAGTGCTCTACACAGGAGTTTAGAGAGTTTAAATCTTTTAGTGACACTTCCATCTTAGCACCTCAGGCTACGGTTTGTTTTGAGTCCCATCATCCTGCTTTACTGGGTCTGCTATGTGACAATTTTAATTTTATGTAACATAATTAGGCTTGGAAGGATTAGATTTTCTCTCTCTCTCTCTCTATATATATATATATATATGTTGATTTCACCATATATACATCAATGCAAAATATTTCCATCAACGATAACTGAAATGTACAGATAGGCCAACTAAGAGCAATGCTGCTTGAGAACCCAAGAGTTTGATTTAAGGATATTTACTTTGTATATTTTCACATATGATGTTGACAATTTGTATTTTAATGGTTATGACGCTTTAACTTTTTGAATCTCAACATCTACTGTCATTAAATAATTATTGTCTGACCCCTGACCCCAAATGTTCACAAATATAGGAAATTATAAATTGATAAAAATTTTAAAAATGCGTAAATAAACAAACATTGATATTATTTACTGAAATTATTTAAAAAATTGAATTCTGCCAACCCTAAATAAAATGAGAAGAAGAATATTTAAGTAATTTAATTTGACCCTAGTTTTCTAAAATGTATGAAATATAAGAACATGCATAGGAAAGATTAGAAGGGAGGGCACATAGTACCCACCTGTGTTTGCTGGGGAGAGGACAAAGGACTTTTGAAAGCCTTAGCCATGATGCGTTTGATCTCCACTCCAGTGCTGTTTTTAACACACATTGACTTATCCCACTGAATTGCATGATCCGGCTCTATTGGGTTTAGCCAAGCCAGCTCATCCTCACAAATATGGAGTGGAGGTGGTGGCCGGATAAACTCTGGTCGAAAGTGACCTGAAAGACAATGTTGTGAAGATTTCTTTCAAAGGAAAAGTAAAGAGGTGAAGTCCTTTTTGTATTACTCAATGAAAAATCATTTTAAATTTAGAAGGCTACTATATTGTATATTTAATATAAGGGTGACAATAGCAGTCTGATGAGTGGTCCTCTCTCCCTCCCACAACTGTAATACTTTTCAATGTACAGTCAGATTAATTTGTTTTTACTGGCATTTTGTACTATGATGTATGAGCTTGGTCACATACAATCCAATCTAGAGAAAAGTAGCTCGACACGTCACTTATGTCACTCCTTAAGTAATTGTGCCAAAGATTACAGAAACTTAAGAGTAAACAAAGATGCACATACTTTCTATAGGTGGTTTTGGTCCACTCACTAAAGCTTCAGTGATCTGTGAGGCAACAGAGCTGTCAAAACCAGAATTTGAGGAATCTGGGTCAGGATCGCTGAGAATGCTGGGGAAGCTAGCTTTGCTCTGTGTTGGCAACTCAGACTGACGCTCTGAAAAAAAGTTCAGTCCATTATATTACAGCATACAACCAAAATACAGATGTCAGGAATACTAAAAGTAGCAGGAGACAATCTGAGCTTTTGAACAGCAGTGGTTTAAAGAGACAGTGTCAACATGAAATCTAGTTCAGGTTTGTAAACGGTGGGCCATGGAGCATTTGCTGGTGGTGTGCAAAGAGTTGACTGGTCAGTCACACAGTGTTGGCTCTCCTTCTTTCCACTTCCCAAAACTGCATTAGATAGCTAAAAATACTAACACTTTCCCAGTATTACTTTTCCATGTAAACTGCAATAGTTGTATTTGTCACAAGGGTTTACATAATTGCAAATGGGAGCAATGCAGTGATTGACTGTGAATGGGAGAGAATATAAGCTATCTGTGAGAATCCTCTAGGACAGTGGTTCTCAAGTGGGGCTCTACAGTCCCCTGGGGGGCCAAGAGCTGGTTTCAGGAGGCCATGCCCTGCGAGGCAGGAGCCCCGGCACCCTAGGATTACCATATGTCCGGGTTTTCCCCCGACATAGCCTCTTTTAATTCTCCACTGTCTGAGTAGGTTTTTCAAATCAGAGGCTATATCCGGGCTTTTGCAGAGCAGAGAGAGCTCAGAAAGAGCTGTCTCTGCACCTCACTGGTTCCCTTCCCTTGAAGCTGATGGGCAGAATCTGGCAGCTGCGAGGGATCAAACAGCTTCACAATGCAGCACGTCAGCCTCACGCTGCCAGATCCTGAACCCCTCCTCCAGGGAGCAGCTCCAGTTGGGGCTGGATTTCGCAGCAGGTGAGCTAACAGGACTGGTGGGAAGGGCAGAAAGAGAATGGGCTGTTTCCAGGGGAGGAGCTATGTGCAGCTGCTGGAGGTGAGAGCCAGACTGCACCAAGTGCCCAGGAAGCACAGAAGGGGAGTGCAGAGGTCAGGGTAGAAGGGGCACAGGAGGGTTAGGGGACTCCTCCTTCCAGCTCCCCCTCTCCCTCTGCCTCCACCCTCTGGCAGTGCCCTCTTTTGGGGAACCTGAAACATGATAACCCTACATGGGGCCAAAGCCCCGACGCCCCGCAGAGCCAAAGCCCTGAGCCCCGGTGCCCCGCAGGGCCCTGACGTTTTTATAGTATGTTGGGGGAGGAGGGTTCAGAAAGAAAAAGGTTGAGAACCCCTGCTCTAAGACGTGACCTAGCTTATGGAAAGAGTTAGAACCCCGGATCTAGTCAGTTTAAGAAAAAAAAAAAAAAGGAGTTTGGAGTAGTTTTTCATGCACTATTCTTGCCAGACTTGTCCCCCTGCCAATTGTGCTTTTACAGTCACATTTCTCTCTCCCTCCCCTGGTTTCCCCCACTGTTGTGTGAAGACCCACACAAACATAAGCATTCAGACTCTACAATAATGAGGGCCATAAGAAAATCTAAATCAGAGGTAAAAGATTTTTCAACGTGGACTGTGTTTTTAGTGATGTTGCATAGACTAACTACCCCTCCCCCATTTGTTGTCACAACATCCCAGTAGCAGCTATAGCAATTGCTTACATTGAAAAAAAAATATATTAGGAATCTAATACAAATTAAAATTTTATGCAGCTGGAAGTGAGCCAGCAGCATGGGACATCCAGCACTATCTGAACTACAATAGTAAGCAAGAGATGTTCAGAGGTGGACAAGGTCCCTAAAAAGGCCAAATTATACAGCATAGGATACAAATTACATAGTACTACTACTAAATCCGGTAGATATTCTTTGTTACTGCAAAGCTGGTTACAGAGAAAGGAAAATAAGTCTTAAACTTATAGATTCATTCTGAGAAACCATAACATGGCTTCTGTCATAAGAGCGCTCAAACAAGCTGAGGACTGGGAGTGGCTGACCCTTTATTCCTAATCCTAAATTTCAGGCTCCAACTCTTATGATCTCTGTAGTACTGTGAGAAAGGATGTCTTTACCTTCTGTCACCCTGATCAGTTCATTTAAAAAGAGGTCAACCTTACTGCATGAAAGTCAGTAGCTGACTAACAGATGCCAGCCCTAGAGCATTGCTAACAGATTCCATCTGCAAGGGGAAGTCTAAGTATGTGTTTATATCTAGTCATTCAGGGAGTTTTCATCCTTTTGTAGGCATTTTTTACATAGCATACTCCTTAACAGATTCAGCCTCTGATAATTTGAAGCTTGAAATCTTGGTCCCACAACTAATACAGCTCTTGTTTTGGGCCCAGCAGTCACTGAAGAGAGACACCATACTGAAATTAAACTACTGCTTCATTTTCTGCGTAACTGAGTTTGTATACTGCCTCTACCTACACTGAAGCT
The DNA here is from genome assembly GCA_037349315.1 of Chelydra serpentina. NCBI lineage: Eukaryota > Metazoa > Chordata > Testudines > Chelydridae > Chelydra > Chelydra serpentina. Next base: position 114,122,982 of record JBAIAC010000004.1, read on the forward strand.
ATTTATACTTTCCCCTTTATTTAGAACCTGGTGAGCTAGTACTCAGCTTTTCTCTGCAGAAATCTTCTTCATGCTAGATATGGTCCCCTATTTAGCTAGTGTTCAAAATTTTAACTGAACCCCTTCTCAAAAACAGACTCAATGTTAGATAACAGAACTCTCTTCCACAGATAATGGTAGCCTGCTGAGTCCAAAGGCTTTTTTTCTAGGTGTATTTCCTATGGCCGGCAAGGGAGCAAGGATGTACCTTTGCCATTAGAGCAAAGGAATAAGCAGAAGTTACTAAATTTGCAAAGTACCTGGTGGTTTTCTGTTTTATTTTATCTGAATATTGACTCTCTGAACTAATTTGGTAGGATATTTTTCCTTCAAGGATAGGTATGATATACTTGATTACTTCTTTAGCAGTTTCCCAAGAAAAGATACTTGACTGCAAAAAATAAAAATCCAATTTCACCAATTTTCAGAATGCTTCTACTGGTTTATAAACTAATTAGAACTTCAGTATACAATCCTAAGAATAATTTTTTTGGGAATATTCTTGACCAACTTCTGCACATTACAATTAATCCAACAGGCTAATAGTCACATCTAAAAGATGAGTAGATATCATTTCAGTTTGGTGACACTGTGATGTGAAACCTAAGGTCATAGCTGGTCAACAGTTGCTATTAAATTGTAGGTTTGATTTGGACCCCAGTATTCCCAGACAATAAAGTACCATCGGATATTATTATGAGATCTACAGCAGGTTTAGGCCCCAGTCCCGCAATGCAGTGCACACATGAAGACTCTTGGGTTTGCAGAGAGCCTCAAATGAACTCAATGAAGCTACATGTGGTCACTGCAGTCTGCCCACATGCAGAAGGTTACAGGATCAGGCCAGATCAATTCTTTGGGATTAGAGAAAGCAAAAGCTGTATTTAAAGCAGAATCCTTAATAAAAGAGCTAAAGATTAATTTGTTTATGAGACGAGCATAAGCTCTTTAACCCAAGCCACTTAAAGTAAAAAAAAAAGCTATTCATAGGCAAGCGGTTGTTGGAGATCTATTGTGGTGCTACATTTTTCCTCTTCTGTAAATTGCAGGAAGCTTCCTTTGATTCCTAACGGAAGGTGCTGAAATGTATTGGAAAAAGCAGCTTTGACTACAAGCCAGTTACCCTTAACCAACGTAGTCTTCTGTCAGGCTAACCGTATCGAATAAAGGCAGTATTTTGCCAGAAAACTTCCTTTTTCCACCAGCATCAGAAAATGACGTTTTTGGCAGGATAATGATCCAAACAGGCAGAAGTACAACTAAAGAAACAGAAGCAAATAGGGCAAATTTTGCAAAAACATTCTGCAAATCAGCAGGTTGAAGAGAAGTTAATACTGATCAAACAAAAAAATCTAAACAAAGTCCTTAGGAAACTGTATTTCTGCCCTTTAAAAAAAGCAATTACAGCTGCAAGTCAAATTGTTCACATTTAAATTCTGATTGTTACTTAGAATATTACTCAGAGAAGATCAGATATTAAAAGACAGGATACATCAGTTGTCTTTCCCATATGTAATTTAACGTTCAGGATAGTTGTCCTGACAGAATGCTTTAAATTTTTTTGAACAGCAGTAATTCTTTGTGAGGTACATTCTAGAACAAGGTCCAAACTTATCCCTAAAATGAATCCAGGGATATTCTGAATAGGAGAACAACCTTACAGAAGCCATCAAGATTTACAACTCTTACATGACAAGATCGGCTAGGAAAGCGGGAGACACAAACAAAGACCTCAATAGCTTTTAAGTTTAAGCATTTTTGTTTCACTCTTATATTTTACGGACTACTCAGTTAACTTCTTTTCTACATCTTCAATTACTGGGAAAAATATGGACTTAAAACAAGTTATTTTATAAATGGAGAAGCCAGTCAAAAAGGTGATTCCTAGGTGTCAAAACTACAGCAAGAGGAGTTGCCTTCATATGAGGCACATAGACAATGGCAGGCATTTATTCCAAGAAACAAATCTGGTCTCTCTCACCAACAGAATTTGGTTCAATAAAAGATATTACCTCAGCCACATTGTCTCTCTTATGAACACGTCAGCAGGGCCGGCTCCAGGCACCAGCAAAGGAAGCAGGTGCTTGGGGCGGCACATGTGAAGGGGCGGCATTCCGGCCATTCCTGGGGTGGCACATTTCAAAGGTCTTTTTTTTTTTTTTTTGCTTCGGCAATAGCTCCAGCCACAGCTTTTTCTTCTTTTTGCCGCTTGGGGCGGCAAAAAAGCTAGAGTCGGCTCTGCACGTCAGATCAGAGATAGCCTAAGGTCTCTATGTAGTCAAGTTAGTTATGTATATGATTTACTGTATAATTTTGTTGTATCCACTACATATAGAATAAGCATTGCACATTCAGCTACTTATTTTTAAAAGTAACCAATATCAATGAATTTGTTCCATTTTCAAAAATACTACTGGCTTTGTATTTTGAAGACAGGACAAACCAAAATGTATGGAACCTCCAGCAAAGAGTGAAATTTAGTAATTTTGGGTTCATAATTTAACACCATTCAAAAGGGACCTGATTTTCAGAGGGCAGGTACACAGCTCCTGTGAAAAATCAGACCCCTTCAATGCATTGTAATTTCGCCACTCGAAGTGTCAAGTCATTTTTGAAAGTTTAAGTCAAAGAATACAGAATTCACAAAAATGCTCAGAAAGATTCAAAGAGGGAGACACAGGACTAAGGCAGGAAAACCCAGGCAATAGGTTGAATATCACACTAATATTTGTCTAATTATCCCAAGATTAGTTCTCAAACAATGAGAAAAAAACAGTCTTCAAATCATAACCACATTATCACATCCTTATAAGACCATACTTGGATTTTTGGTGCTCCAAACTGGCCCCCATTCACTATATCCATCTTTCTCACTGTTTCAATCAGTAGCTCCAAAAGTGACCTATTAAAAGAAATGGCTCACAACCACCACCTTTTTCTCTCTTTCTCCTGCCAAGTGGTCCAAAAGCATCACTTTTACTAGATACAGCCAGCCAAATTAGCCACCTTCCCAATCTGGAGTCAATACTTAGTAAGAAACAAAAACCTGAACCACCTCAGATTTACAAAAACGACCAAAAAAATCAGTTATAACACCTGTTCTTGCCAAAAGATATAACTGAAGAAAGAGGTGTAATGGCTTCCTGATAGTAAATTATCCTGTGTTTCTGAAATTGGAAACACTGCACAAGATACAAGGGAATAAAATTTAAGCATGAAAACTGTCAACAGAACAAAAGACATATTTCAGATGTAAAGCCTTTTTCTATATTGTGAAAAAGTGTCTTCACAGCCTCAAAGAAGAAAATTTCATGTATAAAACTTGCTTTTTAAGCCAAATATAAGGCAGTTTAAAATGCCCTGTGCTTGAAGTTTCTACAGCCTAGAATTATAGCTCAACTCATTCTACACTTAAAAAGAAATATCTCACTTTCACTATTATCTCAAGGAAAAGCTGTCAGGATATACCTAAAATGGTTTGTTATTTCTTACCTGCTAGTGCTAGCTGAAGTCCACTTATATCCACTGACTGGGCCATGTTTCCTATATCCATTAAGGCAATCTGTCGAGGAGTCTTCTTGAAGAGTTCTCTAGGAGGAGCCAACATCAGTTGGGAAAGGAAGAATTTTTCTGGTGGAGTTATGGGAGGTAAGAAACCTGAGAAAAACAATTTTCCTCACTTGTTATACAGTGGCAATTAATACTTTGCACTTTCTACTATGAAGGAGCAATGTTTGCTAAACAAACTATGGCACAAATATTAAAGTGTATGAATTAGGCTGATACTAAGAATATTCAGTTGTGTTAATATTTTAAATTAAATCCACACGTCTGCCTATGTAGCATTCAAATATGAGCTATACAGAATAATTTTGCTTACACTGTTGAACTAAATCCAGTCAAGGTTTCTTTGGTTTTAACTATTAGTTTTAGACTTACTTCAACAGCCCTGTATCTCCATTTTTGGGTTGAAGACTAGGTCACAGCATATGATAAGGGCCAATGAAGCCATCTAACATTAGTTTAATTATTACAATTAAAAAAAACCTAGTTCTTCAGCTGTTACCAATGTTTGGTCATCCATGGTAGTAAAACGTAAGCCCTTATACTGCAATTGCATCTATGAGACACAGGCAGTCATATCAAGCTCTGTTTGGGGAATAGTTTGAATTTGGGTGCTCCAGCAAAGAAAGGCAACTTGATTAAAACTAGGCAAATACAAGGAAAGCTGAACCCTTCTGGAAGTGAACATTCAATACCAAGAGGCCATCAGGGAAGAAACAGAAGAGAACAACGTGCCAGAAGTAGTAAACAGCTCCCAACCCTTCTCCACACAACTTTTTAAATTTGGTTTTGAATGTCAGTCTTGATGCATCATTTTGTTTTCTAATTTAGACCAATGATCAATTAACAACAAATAACAGGCACATTGCTAGTCACAGCCATAATATTCATTGTAGTTTGTGGTGAACAAGTTGCTATTAACACTACAAATTATTCAAAGTGAAAAACTTTTAGAATCCAGTTTACCTGTCACTATTTATAGTTTGATTTTCATTTCAAAGCCAAGAAATACAAATCACATCAGTTTCTCTTTCAGGTTCTTAATGCTGCTGAGTTTGGGCTTCATACACTGCAGGGAATGTTTGTTTCAAAACAACTTTGTTAAAATTATAGAAACATTTCTATTAGTCTTGACTGTTTATAAACAAAGTTTTATGGAACTTTGTTTTTGGGCCAAGTAAAACTGACAGTATCCCTTTAAGACTGAGCAGAACTTGCCTGTTTTTAGAAGTTTATAGCTATCAAAAGTGTTAAACAAGATCTCCGTTTGTTGTTAAAGCAGAATTTATAATACTTTGTAAGTTTTGAATTTTGTACATTAGCCATTTTAGTTTTCAATGTAAATAAAATGTAAACTTGGCACATCCATACACCTTAGTATGCACTATAGTAACTTTAATAGACTTTAAAATTTGCACTCTTCAAATGAAGTTATAAATATTTGAGACTCATTTTGCAGCAAGTTATAAATACTCCTTACTGAAATATATACCAAAGGACAATATTTCAAGTAGTAAGATAATCATTCTAATAGCCATCAGTGAATCCACAGAATTTTACTTTCAGCGGAGGGGAAGATTGGATTTGAAAATCATTTGGATTTAAATTAGTGGAATACAGCAAATTTATATACTCTCTAGAGTAGTGCTTGTAAAGTTCAACACCCTTTACCCCACATTCTAAACCAGCGGTGGGCAAACTACAGCCTTAAGCCAGCCCGCTCTGGCATTCTGGCTGGGGTGCTAGGTCGGGGGCCGCACCAGTGGCTTGGCCCCGCTCCGGACGGGCCGCTGGGTCGGACCACGCAGCTCGGCCCCGATCAGGCGCTCCGGCTGGGGCGCTGGGTCCGGGGCCGCACCACATGGCTCCCGGAAGCCGTGGCATGGCCCCGATCTGACTCCTATGTGCTCCAATGGGAGCTGCAGGGGCGCTGCCTGTGGATGGGGCAGCATGCAGAGTTGCCTGGCTGCGCCTCCATGTAGGAGCTGAAGAAGAGACGTGCCACTGCTTCTGGAAGCCGCTTGAGGTGAACGCCGCTCGGAGCCTGCACCCCCTGAGCCTCTCCCCACGTCCCAACCTCCTGCCCCAGCCCTGATCCCCCTCCCGCTCTTCAAACCCCTCAATCCCATCCTAGAGCACCCTCTTGCACCCCAAACCTCTCATTCTTAGCCCCATCCCAGAGTCCGCACCCTCTCCCGCACCCCAACCCCAATTTTGTGAGCATCCATGGCCCTTCATATAATTTCTATTCCCCAATGTGGCCCTCGGGCCAAAATATTTGCCCACCCCTGTTCTAAGCTGTCACCAACAGAGCTTGGAGAATACGGGGAAAAAAAGTTTGCTTTAATATGTAAATGTTTAAAGAATTTGACTGTGCTGCTTTCAATAAATATTCTTGAAAATATTCATGAAGTGAACGTTTTGCTGAAAAAGCAAGTTTTAAACTATTAAAATTCAGAAAGAATCCCGAATTCATTTGTATTTGTTCCAGAAATCAGAGGCTAAACATAAGTCATCCAATCAGAGATGAAACATTTTACACATGACCAGTAGGTACAAATGGCTCAGGTTTCAAACACTCACAATAAGCTGTGTGCAAACAAGCTATAATCCAACAATCTAAAGAAGTTACTTGGCAAAAAAACAAAAACAAAAATTCCTGCTTGTTTTTACATTAAAAATACAAGGAACGTCTGTTTTGTTTTCTAAAAAGCTTGCCTGGGTGCTCCCTCAGCTCTCAAATGCAGGAAAGTGGGGTGGAGCGCTGAATCTTTCACAAAAGAACTTTTCTGTTCTTTCCAGTGCTTGGCTTACAAAGGTTTTTTTTACGGTGTGATTAAATTAGGAGTTAATCAAATAACACAGCCCCTCCAAATTCCCTTTTAGTTCCTCTTGATATTAATCCCTCCAGATCTTCAAAGCAGCAACGCAAACCCTGATAATTCTCATGTCAAACGCTTATTTTTAAGTGATTCAGGCCTTCTTTAATCATCATAAAACAGCAACCCCCACCCTCTCCTTTGTAGGGCAATTTCAAAGACAAAATATTTAAAAAGTACCTCTCAACAGGGGTCATGCATCAATCAGTACACATCACTCTGATTCCCACTTTGTGGGACATTAGACTAAAGAAGGGAGGTTTTCCTGTCCATTTCCCCCCATAAAAATAAATATCTGGAGCAGAGTATCCCCTTTTGGCCTTGGATCACACAGCGAGGGCCCTATTCCAGGGATTTATTTGTACTGGAAACGGGAGGGGACAGGAAAACCTCACTTCTTGCAAATTCCCCCACACACAAACAGTGGGACACCTCTTAGATGGCTTCAAACAAGCAATAGCCCTCCAGTGTTGGGGAATGGAGTCAAACCGAAGACAGACAGGCATGCTTATCTGCTATGTATATTAGTTACCTCAGTCAGAATCCTTCTGATTTTGGAGGAGTAATTTATCCTTATGCACAGCTTCTCGGTTTTCATGGCTTTAATCTAATGCCCCCAAAACTGAGAGCCAGAGTGATGTGCACTGCCATTTCAATGGAGTGGGGCATGACCGCTGTTGAGATGTGCTTGTAAATGTTTTTTGAACTGCAAAGGAAAAGGGTGCGTGGTGTTTTATAATGTGTAAAGAAGGCCTGAAAGGCTTATTTTGAAGTGTCTGACAGGAGAATAATCCGGGTTTCTTTTGCTGCGTGCTAGAGGGCAGGTTAGATGAGTGAAGCACTAAGGGGGATAGCTGCTGAAACCAGAGGAACTGAAGGAAAGGGAGTGTTCTTTGATGAACAAAGATGTAACTTAATCCCCTGAAAACTTCTTTGTGAAAACCCCCCCAACACACACACACACAGGGCAGAGGGGGCGGGGGCAGGTTCCGGTCCAGTGGACACAAGCCAAAGCATCACTCCGACCGCCCCTGCCTATCTCCCCGCGAAAGTCTCACGCCTAGGGTGACCAGATGTCCTGCTTTTATAGGGACAGTCCCGATTTTGGGGTCTTTTTCTTATATAGGCTCCTATTACCCCCCACCCCCATCCCGATTTTTCACACTTGCTGTCTGGTCACCCTACTCCGGCCCCATCTCCGCTGCGCGGCCACAGCCCGGGAGCCACCTCAGCCCCCCCAGCGGCGACCGGGCCTCGCAGCGCCGTGACGGCCGCCCAGCCGCGGAGCCGGCGACTCGGAGGACACCCCCGCGCGGCGCCCCGGGCGGTACCTGAGAGCGGCGGCCGCTCGGCCTCGTCGCCGCGCTCGGGCGCGGGGTTGAGCAGGTGGGCGAAGATGGCGGCGAAGGGGTTGGCGGCCAGCGGCTCGGTGCGGTACATCTCCCAGAGCAGGTAGAGCGCGGTGAGGCGCTGCGGGGGGCTGGGCAGCAGGTCGGGCTGCTGCAGCAGCAGCACCAGCACCGAGCCCAGGCGGAAGTGCTCGGCCTTGCCGAAGTAGTGGTGGAAGGCGCTGGACAGGCCCTCGAAGGTGCTGCCGCCCGCCTCCTCCGAGACGATGCTCAGCAGGCTGGCGAGTTCCTTGGGCGACAGGCTCATCCTGCCCGCCGGGGCCGCCGCTGCCGCCGCCGCGCCGCCCGCCTCCCCCCCGGCGCCGGGGGCCCCCGCCTCCGCTCCCACCAGAGTGCAGGGCGCCGGGCTCCCCCCGCCCCCGGGCATCCAGCTCCCCGCGCGAGCGCGCGCGCGCGTGCACACCCCCCCCCGGCGGGCCGCCTCCGCACCGCCTCCCCCCACCCCGCCGAGCTCGTCGGGCCGCTGCTGCCGTAAAGCTGCCCGCCGGCTCCGGTACGGCGGTTTTACGGCACTGTCGCTCAACAAACCGGAGGCCGGCGGCTGCCCCAATGGGAGCCGGAGTGAGGCAAAGAGTTGGCGGCCGCCACCGTAAAGTCGCGTTCCGGCTCCGGCACGCCGTGTTTAACTTCGCGACACTGTCGTTCAACAAGCCAGGCGGTTGCGGGGGGAGGGGCGCGGAAGGGAGATACAGCGGCAGGGGATCGGCCGGCGGCTGCCCCCCATGGGAGCCGGGGGAAGCGAGGAATTGGCTGCTGCCAACGGGGGCGGGGCTAGGGGCGGCCTGCTCCCGCCTCAGAGCGCGCCGAGAGGCCGCGCGAGCTTTAGCCGCCTTGCTGGCGGGCCCGGCGGAGCGCCGCGCGCCGCACCAGTAACTCGGGGCAGGCGCCAGGAGTCCCGCTTCCCCGTCCCCTGCGCTCGTGCATTGGCGCGGACGCTTTGCTTACGGCTGGGCCCGCTCGCCTCAGTGTGACCAGATGTCCTGCTTTTATAGGGACAGTCCCGATTTTGGGGTCTTTGTATTATATAGGCTCCTATTACCCCCCACCCACCCTCTCTCCTGAATTTTCACATTTGCTGTCTGGTCACCCCTAGGCAAGATGCCCATCGCAGACTAAAAAGTGTCATTGGCAATGTGGTTTGGCAAGAGAACCCTTTGGCAATATCTTTGACTGGCAGTGTGGTGTTAGTAATTTAAAAGGAATTCTACTTGTTACTGCCATAATCAGATCATGATAGGAGCGTATTAGATTGATTTGTTAGCAGTCGGTAAAGCTAAAGAAAAAGCCCTATGATTTGATCGTAGAAGTTGCTTTTCTTTCCTTGCAAAAAATGTTCTGTGTTACTGTTTGCAACCACATTTTCAAATAGAGAAGAAGAAGGGAACAAAAATATCCCAGGACCAGCAAACCCCAAATACATTTTGTAAGGGAGAGGGCAGCAGAGAGAGCAGGACAGGGAACGAGACAGAAAAAATAAAGAATTATAGCAAATTGTTCGATTTGCTATAGAGATTGTATTTTAGTTTTGTTCAGCAACCAGGCTAAATACTTAGAAATAGAAGAAACTCCCTACCCTGCCCTTCTTTTTAGATCCCCTGCTTTACTTTCAACTACATGCTGGGGAGAGGTGAGATCTACCCTACAGACAAAAATGAAATTAAATCACTGCCAGATGTTATTATTTTCATGAGTCTTTCCTCCTTAGATACAAATTCCTTTTCTTGATAGTTTGTCAGGGGTCTCAAACTCAATTTACTTTAGGGCCAGTGCCAGTCCTCAAATCCTCCCAGCGAGACAATAATGTCACTGAAGATGGTGTTCAGAAAAGAAAACGTTTATATTGTATTTTTTATTTCGAATTTCTTAGAAATAATAAAACTGTCATGCAACTTTATACAATTCTTCGCCTGCCAGAAAGTTTGTAGTGTTTGCCAGACACCTGGCAGTGTTTCAGTTCTGTCAGTTTGTTGATGTTTGGCCTCAGTGACTGAGCATTTGAAACCTTAAGGATTGCAGCAAGGTGTGCATCAGAGAGTTGTGTTTAGTGTTTTGACTTGATTATATTAATTGTGGAAAAAAGTGATGCTGACTCTGCATAGCAACTAGTGATGATATCTTTGCCCTCTCCCCCAGCCAATGGGCGCTGCGTGGGGCAGCGCATGCAGCAGACATCAGGCAGTGTGGCTGTATGTGTCTCTCCTGTGGGCCGCAGTGGAGAGGTTGTCAGGCCACAGATGCAGGGCCGGCTCTGGCTTCTTTGCTGCCCCAGGCAAAAACAAAAAACAAAAACGGCTGGAGCGTGGTGAAGCCAAAAAAAAAAAAAAAAAGTGGGCCCGGAGTGCTGCTGAAGCAAATTTGCCGCCCTAAGATTGGTCTGAATGCCGCCCCTTACAATGTGCCGACCCAAGCATGTGCTTCCTAGGCTAGTGCCTAGAGCCAGCCCTGCGCAGATGCGGAAGCAGAGAATAACATGGGAAATCTTTCTTGTGAAAGAAACCTGTAGAATTCTCAAGTATCAGAGGGGTAGCCGTGTTAGTCTGGATCTGTAGAAGCGACAAAGGGTCCTGTGGCACCTTATAGACTAACAGAGGTATTGAAGCATAAGCTTTCGTGGGTGAATACCCACTTCTTCGGATGCAAGCAGTGGAAATGTCCAGGGGCAGATATAAATGTGCAGGGAAGAGTCAGGCTAGATAGAGATAACGAGGTTAACTTAATCAGGGAGGGTGAGGCCCTCTTCTAGCAGTTGAGGTGTGAACACCAAGGGAGGAGAAACTGCTTTTGTAGTTGGCTAGCCATTCATAGTCTTTGTTTAGTCCTGAGCTGATGGTGTCAAATTTGCAAATGAACTGAAGCTCGGCAGTTTCTCTTTGTAGTCTGGTCCTGAAGTTTTTTTGCTGCAGGATGGCTACATTTAAGTCTGCTATTGTGTGTCCAGGGAGCTTGAAGTGTTCTCCTACAGGCTTTTCTATATTGCCATTCCTTATATCTGATTTGTGTCCATTTATCCTTTTGCGTAAGGACTGTCCAGTTTGACCGATGTACATAGCAGAGGGGCATTGCTGGCACATTATGGCATATATTACATTGGTGGATGTGCAGGTGAATGAACCGGTGATGGTGTGGCTGATCTGGTTAGGTCCTGTGATGGTGTTCCTGGTGTAGATATGTGGGCAGAGTTGGCATCGAGGTTTGTTGCATGGATTGGTTCCTGAGTTAGAGTTATTATGGTGCGGTGTGCAGTTGCTGGTGAGAATATGCTTCAGGTTGGCGGGTTGTCTGTGGGCGAGGACTGGCCTTCCTCCCAAGGCCTGTGAAAGTGAGGGGTCGTTGTTCAGGATGGGTTGTAGATCACTGATGATCCGTTGGAGAGGTTTTAGCTGAGGACTGTAAGTGATGGCCAGAGGAGTTCTGTTGGTTTCTTTCTTTAGTTTGTCTTGCAGCAGGAGGCTTCTGGGTACACATCTGGCCCTGTTGATCTGTTTTCTTATTTCCTCATGTGCGTATCGTAGTTTTGAGAATGCTTGGTGAAGATCTTGTAGGTGTTGGTCTCTGTCAGAGGGATTGGAGCAACTACGGTTGTACCTCAGTGCTTGGCTGTAGACAATGGATCATGTGGTGTGTCCGGGATGGAAGCTGGAGGCATGTAGGTAGGCATGGTGGTCGGTGGGTTTTCGGTATAGGGTGGTGTTAATGTGACCATCGCTTATTTGCACCGTGGTGTCTAGGAAGTGGACTTCCCGTGGTCCAGGCTGAGGTTGATGGTGGGGTGGAAGCTGTTGAAATCATGGTGGAATTCTTCCAGAGTTTCTTTCCCATGGGTCCAGATGATGAAGATGTCATCAATGTAGCGTAGATAGAGAAGGGGCGTGAGTGGACGAGAGCTGAGGAAGCATTGTTCCAGGTCAGCCATAAAAATGTTGGCATATTGTGGGGCCATGCGGGTGCCCATAGCGGTGCCACTGGTCTGGAGGTATATATTGTCACCAAATTTGAAATAATTGTGCATGAGGATAAAATCAGAGTTCAGCAACCAGTTGTGCTGTGGCATCATCAGGGATACTGTTCCTGACAGCTTGTATTCCATCTGGGTGTGGGATGTTTGTGTAGAGAGCCTCTACATCCATGGTGGCTAGGATGGTGTGTTCTGAAAGATTACCAATGCATTGTAGTTTTCTCAGGAAATCAGTGGTGTCACGGAGATAGCTGGGAGTGCTGGTGGCATAGGGTCTGAGTAGAGAGTCCACATATCCGGACAGTTCTTCAGTGAGAGTGCCAATGCCCGAGTTGATGGGGCATCCAGGATTTCCAGGTTTGTGGATCTTGGGTAGTAGGTAGAATAACCCCGGTCGGGGCTCTAAGGGTATGTTGATTTGTTCCTGTGTTAGTGTAGGGAATGTCCTGAGTAGATGGTGCAGTTTCTTAGGCCAGGTCTACACTAGGACTTTATGTCGAATTTATCAGCGTTAACTCGATGTAATCCCTCACCCGTCCACATTAGGAAGCAGTTTATTTCGACAGTAAGGGCTCCTTGAATCGATTTCGGTACTCCACCCTGACGAGGGGAGTAGCGCCAAATTCGAAATGGGCATGTCGAATGCGAGGTACTGTGGACGGAATTCGACGCTGATAGCTCCGGGAGCTATCCCACAGTGCACCACTCGGTGGACGCTCAGGGCAGTATTTTGTACTCGGATGCTCTGACCTGCCACTCAGAGAAATCCCCGCGAAAATTTGAATGCTTTTTCCTCTGTGGCCATTTTGAATCCCATTTCCTCTTTGGACATTGTGGCGAGCTCAGCAGCACTGGCAATGATGCAGAGCTCTACAGCGGTGGTTTCGATGCCATCACTGAATAGAAAGAGAGCTCCAACATGGAGTGATCGTGAGGTTTTGGATCTCATCGCTGTGTGGGGCGATGAATCAATCCTAGCCGAGCTCCGTTCAAAAAGACGGAATGCCAAAATTTACGAGAAGATTTCACAGGCTATGACGGAGAGAGGGTACAGCCGGGATGCTACGCAGTGCCGCGTCAAAATCAAGGAGCTACGTCAGGCGTACCAAAAGACCAAAGAGTCCAACGGACACTCCGGCTCAGCGCCTCAGACTTGCCGATTTTACGAGGCACTGCACGCCATGCTCGGTGGTGCGGCAACAACTACCCCGCCAGTATCCGTGGACACCGATGACGGGGTCCATTCTACGGACACATCGGAGGAGGTTTTCGCTGACGGCGAAGAAGAGGATGGAGGGCAGGGGGACGAAGCGATCAAAAGTGGTCACCCTGGAGATTTCCCCGACAGCCAGGAACTATTCCTCACCCTGACTGCGCTGCCCTTCGAACACTCCCAAGCCAGCATTCCTGACCAGGAATCAGGAGAGGGATCATCAGGTCAGTGTGTTAGACATTTATTTTCAATACAATAGTTATGGTGTGATAGCGCTCTGTAACTGTGGCTTCATTGGCCTTATGCGCTTCAGCTTTGAGTCGCTTTCCCGTGCAACTATTCGAAAAGTCTGTCAATATGTATGGGGATAGAGGTGTAATCACCAGCAGATATCTCAGAGAAGCTGTCTTGCAGGTACAGCGATAGTTTGTTTAGCACGTTCACTGGGAGAGCTGCCTTATTGTCTCCTCCATGGTAGGATACTTTCCCGCGCCATGCAAGCAGCAGGTACTCTGGTATCATTGCCTTGCATAGCATGGCAGCATACGGCCCCGGGGTTTGCTTGCATTGACTCAGCATGCAGATTTTCTCTGTCTCCGTAATCCTCAGCAGAGTGATATCAGTCATGGGGTCCTGGTTCGAATGAGTGGTATAATTAGTATACTGCATGCTTCCTTTTCCCCTTACAGACAGACACCCGGCTGTTTACGGTAACGCGTGGTGGTAGTGTGTCGGGAGCAAAACCAGTACCACATATCGGTGCGCGGGTAGGGACAGTCCCAGGGAGCGGCAACGCTAAACCGGGGATAGGATAGGCGAGCCGTTCACGCTGAGCGGTACGCGGGCATTTTAGATTCCCTGGAGCAGCCACGCGGAGGGGGGGAAGGGTAGGCGAGCCGTTCACGCTGAGCGGTTCGCGGGCATTTTAGGTTCCCTGGAGCAGCCACGCGGAGGGGGGGGGAGGGTAGGCGAGCCGTTCACGCTGAGCGGTTCGCGGGCATTTTTGGTTCCCTGGAGCAGCCACGCGGAGGGTGGGGAAGGGTAGGCGAGCCGTTCACGCTGAGCGGTTCGCGGGCATTTTTGGTTCCCTGGAGCAGCCACGCGGAGGGGGGGGAAGGGTAGGCGAGCCGTTCATGCTGGGCGGTTCGCGGGCATTTTTGGTTCCCTGGAGCGGCAACGCGGAGGGGGGGGAAGGGTAGGCGAGCCGTTCACGCTGAGCGGTTCGCGGGCATTTTAGATTCTTCTTCGAGTGCTTGCTCATATGTATTCCAGTTAGGTGTGCGCGCGCGGCGTGCACGATCGTCGGAAGATTTTTACCCTAGCAACACTCGGTGGGCCGGCTGGCGCCCCCTGGAGTGGCGCCGTTAGGTGCCCCGATATATACTGCAGCCGGCCCATCGCCCCCTCAGTTCCTTCTTACCGCCCGTGTCGGTCGTTGGAACAGTGGAGAGCACCTCGCTGACCTCCACAGCCCTAGCTTTACAGCACTCGTTTATCTTTTAGATAGTTTAAGTACCGTTAAAGTACCGTTAATTAGTTGTTAATAGTTGTTGTTAGACTCAGTGACAATTGTAGCTGGAGATTAGGGGCTTCTCCCCTTCTCTCCAACCCGGTACCGGGCCAATGCCTGGCTCACCGGGATTCAAGCCTTGCTCGGCATGCCAGAAGCCGATGCCTACAGGAGATCCGCATGCCTCCTGTCTCAAGTGCCTCGGGGAGTCCCACCTTCCGGACAAGTGCCGTATTTGTAAGTCCTTCAAGCCGCGGACTAAAAAGGAGCGGGACTTTCGTTTGAAGCAGCTCCTTTTAGAGGCGTCTCTTAGCCCGATGTCGGCGCCGCATCGTACCACGGCACCGGCCCCGGCGGCCTCAACGTCTGCGGCACCGGAACGTCCAACCTCCGGTAAAGAACCCAGGCACCGTCCCTCTCTACCCGGGACTTCACAGAGCCGCTCTCTGTCCCCGAGAGCCAAGAAGTCGGGTGGACCGACTAAGGCACCGCTGCATGCGCAGCCAGCTCCAGACCAGCCTAGGTCTGTCGAGGCGCCCGCACCGCCAACTCCGGTACCGGAAGGACCGCTGAGTTCGGTGCCAGTGGTCTCCGTGCCACTTACTCCGGCCCTTCTTAGGCCGTTGAGTCCGGCGCCGCCGTCAACACCGGCGCCGGCCCTGCCAACTCCGGCACCCGAGAGGCCGTTGAGTGCAGGTCAGCCTCTGCAGGCTCCGGTACCGACGACTCCGGTCCTGCGAGGGCCGTTGAGCTCGGTAACCGCCAGCTCCCCGGCACGCTCCGTGGTTGAGCTTCCGCTGCCGTCCACGCCGGACACCTTCGCAGCGGCGCGGGACCTGATCCAGATGACCGCTCCGGTACCGACCCCGTCTACGGTACCGCCGGTGCGGATCATCACATCACGCGGCAAACCGGCCATCTTCCACCCGGTGCCGCAGCCGGAGACCAGCCAGCAGCAGCCACGTGCGTCTCCAAGGTACCGCTCGCAGTCCCGGCACCGATCTCGATCCCGGCGCCGTTCCTACTCGCGGTACCCCTCCAGGTCTCCATCCGCACGGAGGTATCCTGACTCTCGACGCCGCTCCCGGTCCCGCGGCCGGTCGACGCGCAGATCGCCGAGACGTTCCAGGTCCCGATCCGTGTCACGGTACCGAGATCATCGCAGGTACCGATCCAGGTCCCGCCCTCGATCCGGCTCTCGACGCCGCTCCCCATCCCGGCGCCGATCCGACTCTCGACGCCGATCCGGCTCCCGGCACCGGACACCATCCCGGCGCCGATCCGGCTCACGGCACCGGACGCCATCCCGGCACCGATCAGGCTCCCGGTACCGGATACCATCCCGGCACCGGACCCCACCAAGGAGGCAGACCCTGGCCACGCAGACGTCACTGCATGGCTACTCTGCCCCACCCTGGCCTTCGCGCTCTGGATCCCGCTCTTCCAGAGCTGGCAGCGACCTCTACGCGGAGGACCGCACCATCAGCGACCAGGGTCACCTGCCAGAGACCGGGCAGGTTCAGGAGAGGTGGCCATTTTGGACCCCCATGGCATACTATGAAGCCCAGAGGGTACCAGCAAGAGCTCCTACCTCAACCACGTTGGAGCGTCGAGCGCCAGAGGCTACAGTCTCCCGACCTCCAGAGGCTACAGTCTCCAGGCCTCCGCCAGAGGTAGAGCAGCCTGAATCGGAGCCCCCACCCCTGGGCCCCGAAGAAGTAACCGTCGAGGACCCGCTCGCCCAAGGCCTGTCCTCCTCCTCCTCCCCTGATGAGGCAGTGGCTGGAGCATCATCATCCGGTCCACCTCCCATCGATCTCAGGGACCACCAAGCCCTGCTCCGCAGGTTGGCCCTGAACATGGACCTCCAAATAGAAGAGGTCCCTGAACTGGAGGACCCCGTGGTGGACATCCTGACGACCGATGCCCCCACTAGGGTTGCCTTACCTTTTGTGCGGACCATCCTTGCCAACGCCACATCCATCTGGCAGACACCAGCATCGATACCCCCCACTGCCAGGGGGGTAGAGAGAAAGTACATGGCCCCCCCCAGGGATTTTCAATACCTGTATACGCACCCCCCTCCGTGTTCGTTGGTGGTCCAATCTGTCAACGAGAGGGAGAGGAACGGCCAACAGGCCCCGGCCCCGAAGTCAAAGGACGCCAAGCGCCTAGACTTGTTTGGCCGGAAGATCTACTCAGGAGGGGGCCTACAGCTTCGTGCGGCGAACCAACAGGCACTCCTGAGCCGCTATGCTTTCAACACCTGGGTCACCATGGACAAGTTTAAAGAGCTTATACCTCCAGAGTCCAGACAGGAGTATAAAGCCTTCGTGGAGGAGGGCAAAAAGCTGGCCAGGACGTCGCTGCGGGCCTCCTTGGACATCGCCGACTCCGCTGCCAGAACCATCGCCTCCGGAGTCGCCATGCGGCGCATCTCCTGGCTGCAATCCTCCACCCTCCCAGCAGAGGTCCAGCACACTATCCAGGACCTACCCTTTGACGGGCAGGGCCTGTTTTCGGAGAAGACAGACCCTAAGCTGCAGACCTTAAAAGACGGTCGTACCATCATCCGCACGCTGGGGATGCATACCCCCGCGACGCAGCGCAGGCCCTTCAGGCTGTTCGTGCGACGCACCTACTTCCCTCCCCCACCACGTCAAGACTTTTACAGAAGGCCGCGTGGTCGAGGGGGTAGGAGACAGCAACCTGGCCGGCAGACCGGCCAGAGGCAGGGCCCCCACAAGCCATCGTCGGGGCCCAAACAAAATTTTTGAAGGGGCGCTCGAGGCCGGAGTACCAGTCCATACCGATCCCGCACTCCTGTTTCTGAACCGCCTCTCCCCCTTCTCCCCGGCGTGGTCGAATATCACCACAGACCGCTGGGTTTTACATACCGTCCAGGGGGGATACCGATTGCAATTCGTCTCCCCGCCCTCCTCCCACCCTCCCACCCCGTCCCTCTTCAGGGACCCTTCTCACGAGCAACTCCTTATCCAGGAGGTGCACGAACTCTTTACTCTGGGAGCGGTGGAGGAGGTCCCAAGGGATCTCAGAGGCAAGGGATTCTACTCCCGTTATTTCCTAATCCCAAAGCCAAAGGGGGGGCTCCGTCCTATCCTGGATTTACGGGGTCTCAACAAGTTTATGGTAAAGTTGAAATTCCGTATGCTCTCCCTCGGCACTCTTATCCCCTCTATGGATCAGGGAGACTGGTACGCCGCCCTCGACATGAAGGACGCGTATTTCCACATTGCCATCTACCCACCTCACAGACGCTTCCTGCGCTTCGTAGTGGGCCAGAGACACTTCCAGTTCGCGGTCCTGCCATTCGGCTTCTCAACAGCACCGAGAGTCTTCACAAAGTGCATGGCAGTGGTAGCAGCCGCCCTTCGGCGTCAAGGAGTTCAGGTATTCCCCTACCTCGACGACTGGCTCCTCCGTGGCAACTCCGCCAACCAGGTCCAGTCCCACATTCACAAGGCCATGGACATGTTCAACCATCTCGGCCTCCTACTAAACATCGAAAAGTCCACTTTGGTCCCAACACAGAGAATAGACTTCATAGGGGCTATACTGGACTCTACCCTCGCCAGGGCATTCCTCCCAGAGGCTCGCTTTCAAACGCTTGCAGCCGCCATACGCAGCCTCCAAGCTTTCCCAACTTCGACAGCCCGCTGCTGCCTCAGCCTCACGGGTCATATGGCATCATGCACCTTCGTGACAGCTCACGCCAGGTTACGCCTACGGCCCCTCCAAGCATGGCTGGCCTCCGCATACCGACCACACAGGGACAACCTCGATATGATTCTGACGGTCCCACCGCAAGTCCTAGCCTCCCTCAACTGGTGGCTGGACCCCGCACATGTGATGTCAGGTATTCCCTTTCATCCACCTCAGCCTTCCCGTACCTTGACTACGGATGCGTCATCCCTCGGCTGGGGGGCTCACCTGCAGAACTTCCAAACGCAGGGCCTGTGGTCGGAGCAGGAGCTGACATTGCACATCAATGTCAGAGAACTCCGAGCGGTACGTCTCGCCTGCCAAGCCTTCGCTCAACACTTACAGGGCCGCTGTGTCTCCATCCTTACGGACAACACGACGGCCATGCATTACATCAACAGACAGGGAGGGGCACACTCCCTTCCCCTCTGCCGAGAGGCAACTCAGCTCTGGGACTTTTGCATAGCCCGTTCCATTCACCCCGTGGCCTCGTTTCTCCCAGGAGTCCAGAACACCTTGGCGGACCGCCTGAGCAGGTCCTTTCAAACTCACGAGTGGTCCATTCGGCCAGACGTCATCCACTCTGTCTTCCAGAAGTGGGGGTTTCCCCAGATAGATCTCTTCGCGACTCGCGAGAACAGGAAATGCCAAGTGTTCTGCTCCTTTCAGGGTCGCTCCCCAGGCTCCCTGACAGACGCTTTTCTCCATCCTTGGACAGACAACCTGGCCTATGCCTTCCCACCAGTTCCACTGGTCCACAGGGTCCTGCTCAAGCTACGCAGGGACAAGGCCAGGATGATCCTGATTGCTCCAGCGTGGCCCAGGCAACACTGGTATACCACGCTCCTGGAGATGTCCGTGACAGACCCGATCCCTCTTCCGCGATGGCCGGACCTGATCACGCAGCAGCACGGCAGGATCCATCATCCCGACCTGCGGTCCCTTCACCTCACGGCGTGGCTGCTGCATGGCTGAACCCGTCGGAGCTACAATGTTCCAGCCCGGTCCAGCACGTTCTGCTGAGCAGTAGGAAACCCTCCACCAGGTCCACCTACTCAGCTAAGTGGAAACGTTTTTCCTTGTGGTGTGGCACTCGGGGCCTTGACCCCTTGCAGGTGCCGGTTCACACCATACTGGACTACCTCCTTTTACTAAAGGAGCAGGGTCTGGCTCTCTCGTCGCTAAAAGTCCACCTAGCGGCAATTTCAGCTTTTCACCCCCGGGACGGGGCGGGTTCTGTTTTCTCCAACCCCATGGTCACCAGGTTCCTTAAGGGGTTAGAACGGCTGCACCCGCCGGTGCGCCGCCCGGTCCCTACATGGGACCTCAACCTAGTCATTACCAGGCTCATGGGTGCCCCATTCGAGCCCATGGCCACTTGCTCCATGCTGTATCTCTCATGGAAAACAGCCTTTCTAGTAGCCATCACCTCAGCTAGACGCGTCTCTGAGCTCAGAGCGTTTACTTCGGAACCACCTTATACGGTGTTCCATAAGGATAAAGTACAGCTCAGGCCACACCCGGCTTTCCTGCCCAAGGTAGTGTCGGCCTTCCATATTAACCAAGACATTTTTCTACCTGTCTTTTATCCTAAGCCCCATGCCTCCAGGAAGGAGCAGCAACTCCATTCCCTGGATGTCCGGAGAGCCCTCGCCTTCTACATCGAGAGGACAAAGCCGTTCCGGAAATCGACCCAGCTGTTCATCGCCGTGGCGGACCGGATGAAAGGCCTTCCCGTCGCTTCCCAGCGCATCTCGTCATGGATCACGTCGTGCATCCGCACATGCTATGACTTGGCAGGTGTCCCCACCATGCACACTACGGCCCACTCTACCCGATCTCAGGCCTCGTCGTCTGCCTTCCTGGCACACATACCTATACAAGACATTTGTAGGGCCGCGACATGGTCGTCAGTACACACTTTTACCTCGCACTATGCCATAGTGCAACATTCTAGAGACGACGCCGCTTTTGGTTCGGCGGTCCTAAACTCTGCTGTATCACAATCCGACCCCGCCTCCTAGGAATGGCTTGGGAGTCACCTAACTGGAATACATATGAGCAAGCACTCGAAGAAGAAAACACGGTTACTCACCGTAGTAAATAGTGTTCTTCGAGATGTGTTGCTCATATGTATTCCAAACCCGCCCTCCTTCCCCACTGTCGGAATAGCCGGCAAGAAGGAACTGAGGGGGCGATGGGCCGGCTGCAGTATATATCGGGGCACCTAACGGCGCCACTCCAGGGGGCGCCAGCCGGCCCACCGAGTGTTGCTAGGGTAAAAATCTTCCGACGATCGTGCACGCCGCGCGCGCACACCTAACTGGAATACATATGAGCAACACATCTCGAAGAACACTATTTACTACGGTGAGTAACCGTGTTTTCCCTGGAGCAGCCACGCGGAGGGGGGGAAGGGTAGGCGAGCCGTTCATGCTGGGCGGTTCGCGGGCATTGTTGGTTCCCTGGAGCGGCAACGCGGACTGGGGGGTGGTCTAGGACAGCCGCCGTAGATTATCGGTTTGGCCAGCAGCATTTCCTGCCCGCCGCCAGGAACACTGAGGGAGACATGGGAGTAGAGCACTGCTGTGAAGCAATCTCGCAGCAGTCCTAAGTCAGCACCTTACCATGGTTTTCAGAGAGGTGATTTTCTGTGTACGGCAAGGCTTCTGGGATCCGTATACCGGGACCCCAGACACTCACTCAGCCTTAAGGCATATTATTTGACCTTGTAGTACGTGTACATGTGATAGGCACTGTGTTTGGTCCTATTCACGGTGAAAGAGTATGGTCATTGTTCTTGAAAAAGTATCATTCTGAGGAATTCACTCCCTTTCATTTATCCCACAGCTGTGAGTGTCTCCCACCCAACCCGTGCTTCTCCCACCCACGGCCTAGTCCAGATAAGGCGGCGCAAAAAGAGAACCAGGGACGACATGTTCTCAGAATTAATGATGCTGTCACAGAGGGAGGCGGCACACCGCAGAGAGGAGTTTGCACGGTACGAGCGAGCAGCCAGGGAACGGGAGCAGAGGGCTGAAGCGCGCGAGGACAGGTGGCGGCAGGAGGATCAGCAGGCGACCCAAACAATGCTGGGAATCATGAGGGAGCAAACAGACACGCTCCGGCGCCTAGTGGATGTTCTCCAGGACAGGAGACATGAGGAAAGAGCACCTCTGTATGTTCTTTCAAGCCGCCCTCCCCCACCACCAAGTCCAGTGGCTTCCTCCCCAAAAGTCACTAGGACAAGGGGAGCCAGGGTGCGTGGAAATACTCAATCCACCCCTGCAGACCGCTGCAGTAGTAGAAGGCTGTCATTCCCTAAACCTTAGACTTTTCCCTCCTCTCCATCCAGCAGCACCCCTGAGCACCTCCCTTCCCAGGTCCCATGTTAAGTTATTGTTCTGTTGAATAAATCTGGTTTTTTGGTTCACCAATGTTTCCCTGACTGTTTTAAATGGGACCGTTTGTATGTCTGGGTAGTGGTTAACATGTTTTGTAAGTGCAGATAATGGGAGCAGAAACGAGGGTGCACACAGGGTAACTGCTGAAGTGACAAGCACAGTACACATTGCATGCATTAAACACACCTGTCCTTCGTTGTGCAGGTTTATACGTTGTAAACCTGGGGATTGGGGGTTGGGTGGTGCACTTTATGTTTGGGGAGGGTGGTCGCTGATCTTTTGCGGCTGACAGTAGCCTGCTGGATAGATCAGTGCACCGTGGGATCCGTAGGCGATAGTCACAACGTAAAAGGCACATAGACAACACCACACACACATGGGATTAGGAGAGGTTGATTGTCCCTTTAAGCAAGCGGAACACCTCTTGGCACTGCGCTTTGGGCAGGGTAAAGAGCTTCCCCTTTGAAGGGAAGTGTCCCCCAACCAAACCGCCCCCCAACCGCCGTATGCCTCCACGGTGATAATCATTACCCAATAAGAAGTACAGGAAAAGGTTCACACAAAAAAATCTTTCCTTTACTGTGACTTTACAGCGTTGAACCAAGGAGGGGGAAGGGGGTTTGTAATGGGAGGATGGGCAACGGGACATGTGTAAAGGGACAGGGGAAGGTCCAGTATCTGTTTACGGAAGTGTAGCAGTCAATGGTTAACCCGCTCTGTCTGGAAGCGAGCTTTCAAAGCTTCCCGGATGCGCACCGCCTCCCGCTGTGATCTTCGAATGGCTCTGGTGTCTGGCTGAGCGTAATCTGCTGCTAGTCGATTTGCCTCAACCTCCCAGCCCTGCATAAATGTCTCCCCCTTGATCTCACAGAGATTGTGGAGCACACAGCACGCTGCAATCACAATGGGGATATTTTTAGGGCTGAGGTCGCAGCGAGTAAGTAAGCTTCGCCATCTTGCCTTGAGACGGCCAAAGGCACACTCCACCACCATTCTGCACTTGCTCAGGCGGTAATTAAAGAGCTCCTTTTCAGTGTCCAGGGCTCCCGTGTATGGCTTCATGAGCCATGGCATTAGCGGGTAGGCAGGGTCCCCCAGGATCACTGTTGGCATCTCCACATCCCCAACAGTGATTTTGTGGTCGGGGAAATAAACCCCCTGTTGCAGGCGTCTAAACAGACCAGAGTTTTTGAAAACACGAGCATCATGAACCTTGCCTGGCCACCCAACATTGATGTTCGTAAAACGTCCTTTGTGGTCCACTAGTGCTTGCAGAACCATAGAAAAATAGCCCTTTCGGTTAATATACTGGCTGCCCTGGTGCTCCGGTCCAAGGATAGGGATGTGTGTCCCATCTATGGCCCCACCGCAGTTTGGGAATCCCATTGCAGCGAAGCCATCTATGATCGCCTGCACGTCTCCCAGGGTCACTACTTTCTGGAACAGCAGGTCAACGATTGCACGGGCTACCTGCATCACAGCAACCCCCACGGTAGACTTGCCCACTCCAAATTGGTTCGCTACTGACCGGTAGCTGTCAGGGGTTGCAAGCTTCCACAGGGCTATGGCCACTCGCTTCTGGACACTGAGGGCAGCTCGCATCCGGGTGTCCTGGCGCTTCAGGGCAGGGGACAGCAACTCACAAAGTTCCATAAAAGTGCACTTACGCATCCGAAAGTTTCGCAGCCACTGGGACTCATCCCATACCTGCAGCACTATGCGGTCCCACCAGTCAGTGCTTGTTTCCCTTGCCCAGCATCGCCGTTCCACGGGATCAACATGACCCATTGCCACCATGATGTCTAGGGGCCGGGGTCCAGCGCTTTGCAAGAGATCAATGCCCCTTTCAGAGTTTAAGTACTCCCGGAGATTACGTTGTCTCCTCTCCCGATTTCTCTGCATCTGAGTCTGGAAAAGGTGCGCTATAAGGCGCGAGTTGTTGGCTACGGACAGGACAGCTGCGATAATCGCGGAGGGCTCCATGCTCACTGTCCAGTGGCGTCCGAGCTATCAGCCACAGGAAAAGGGCGCGAATTCATTCCCCGCCGGCGCTTTCACGTTGGGAAGGCGGAAGTGTGGGTCGAGTGACGAAATTTACGTATACCGACCCTTGACACAATTTCGTTCCCACAAGGCACTGGGGGCTACACCCAGAATTCCAGTGGGCAGGCGGGACTGCGGGAACTGTGGGATAGCTACCCACAGTGCACCGCTTGCAATGTCGACGCTTGCCCCCCTACTGTGGACTCGGACATTCGAAAAAAGATCCCTGGTGTGGATTCGAACAATCGACCTGGAAATATTGGGTTCACAAGTTCGGTTTCACAGAAATTGAACTAGTACCGTAGTGTAGACATACCCTTAGTGTATTCCTCAGTGTGATCTGAGGAGAGTGGCCTGTAGAATTTGGTATTGGAGAGTTGTCTGGCAGCCTCCTTTTGGTAGTCAGACCTGTTCATGATGACAACAGCACCTCCTTTATCAGCCTCTTTGATTATAATGTCAGGGTTGTGTCTGAGGCTGTGGATGGCATTGCGTTCTGCACGACTTAGGTTATGAGGCAGGCGGCGTTGTTTTTCCACAATTTCTGCCTGTGCACATCAGCGGAAGCATTCTATGTATAGGTCCAGACTGTCATTTCGACCCTCAGGAGGAGTCCATGTGGAGTTCTTCTTCTTATGCTGTTGGTGGGAGGGTATCTGTGTATCTGTGCGATGTTCAGTGTTATTTTGAAAGTATTCTTTGAGTCGGAGACGGCAAAAGTAGGCTTCCAGGTCACCGCAGAACTGAATCATGTTGGGGGGGGGGCAAAAAGAGAGTCCCCGAGATAGGACAGACTCTTCTGCCGGGCTGAGTGTGTAGCTGGATAGATTGACGATATTGCTGGGTGAACTGGGGGTACCACTGTTGTGGCCCCATGTGGCAGGTAGGATTTTAGACAGCTTACAGTCCTTTTTCCTTTGTAGAGAGGTGAAGTGTTTAATGTAGATCTCCTGTCTTATTTTAGTAAAGTCCGTTTGTGTGGAAGATTGGTTATTTATGAAAGTTTCCAGGTTGGAGAGCTCTTTTTTGATGTTTTCCTGTTTGCTGTATAGGATGCTGATCAGGTGGTTCCTCAGTTTCTTTGATAGTGTATGGCATAATCTCTCACTGTGGTCTGTGCAGTATGTAGATAGCAATGGATTTTTCACCTTCAGTCCATTTGGTATGATGTCCATCCGTTTGCATTTGGAGAGAAAGATGATATCTTTGAAAATGTGGTTCAAGTGCTTTGAAATCTTTAAACCGCACATCAAACTGTTTGTGTAAGTTAGAAATGATATCTGCATATTCTTTCAAGGATTTGGGTTCAACTTTTCCTAAGGAACTCAGAGTTGAGAAATGGACCAGATTGCCAGCAGTCAGCTGTTTCTCCCACAAAGTAAGCCTGACTTTGAATAAAGGAAGTTTCGTGCCCAAGGCAAAACTTCCTTGCACCAGCCCTGCGCCCCCCACCCCACAGCTAACACCGCCACACTGCCCCCTGGCAGCAGCCAGTCCCTCTCCACTCCCTGCGGGCCAGCAGCTCAGCCCCCTGCCCATGGCCAGCCGCCCTCCCGGCTCAGCCGGGGCACCCGCGGCTCAGCCGGAAGCGGGGGGCGACTGGCCACGGAGCTGGGAGGGTGGGAGGCAGCCGCGGCTAGCCGCCCCCGCTCCCGGCTCAGCCGTGGAGCCGGGAGGGTGGGAGGCAGCTGCGGCCAGCCGCCCACCCCCCCGCTCCCGGCTCAGCCGTGGAGCCAGGAGGGTGGGAGGCAGCCGCGGCGAGCTGCCCTCCCGGCACCCTAGGCAACCGCGTAGGGTCGCCTAGTGGGCGCGCCGACCCTGGTCATATATCTGTGTTATCACCCGTTTTCTACCCTGAAGCTTCAAGTTCAGTGCATTCAAGTGATCAGGTATATAGAAAAGCAAGGCTGCAGATAAAAGTGGAATCAGCAAGCTGTGGAACCTCCTTGTTTTTCATTTTCATGAACGAATCAATCTCCTCTCTAAGTGCAAAATAACGCTTCAAAACATTTCCACGACTCAGCCATCTAACTTGAGTGTGATACAGAAGTTCCCCATATTCACTGTCCATATTTGCTAGAAAAGAAGTGAATTGTCTGTGATTCAGCCCTCGTGCACGTATAAATTTAACAGTTTTAACAACTACATCCATAACTTCCTTCATTTGTAGACTTTTACTACACAGCGCTTCCTGATGCAAAATGCAATGTATACTGGTGAAGCTAATTCCTGGTATATTGAGGCTGTTCAGTTTGGTCTTCAGTAATCCAACCACACCAACGTTTTCAGAGCACATTGATGGCGCGCTGTCCGTAGCCAAAGATACAAGTTTGTTCCATTGCAGCGCAGCTTTTTCAATGCACTCTTCCAGTCCTTGAAATATGTCACGTCCTGTTGTGGTACCCTTCAGTGGCATTAAGTCTAGCAATTCTTCAGTTATATTCAAATTGCAATCCACACCTCTAATGAACACTGCATACTGTGCGGTATCTGATACATCTGTATGCTCATCAAGAGCAATTGAAAATGCTTCAAAGTCTTTTGAGATTTGAATCAATTGTTTTTGCACGTTATCTGCTAAATCCGTTATCCTGCAGGCAACCGTATTGGCAGACAAGCTTATGCCTTCAAAAACTTTCTTCCTATCAGGACATAAAATTTCGCTGGCCTTCATAAGACATTCTTTTACGAATAGGCCTTCCGTAAAAGGTCGCGATGATTTAGCTATCATTTCACTTATCACAAAACTTGCTCTTACTGAATCTTCAATAGACTTGTTTATACCCGAAAATAAATATCTTTGCTGGCAAATGCTGCTTTAAGTTGCTGAACTTTTTCCTCTCGGATTTTTCTTGTGAATCCGTCAGCTTTTTTATGGTACATCGTTATATTCCTTGGGAACAGCAATCGTTTGCTGACAAATAAGGCATTGAATTTCATCTTTTACCTCTGTGAAAAAATATAAATTCTCCCATTTGTCTTGGAAAACTCTTTTCGTCCATGAGTGTTCTTTTTTTTGATGATGTCATTTCCAAGCTGTTTTAATAAAATATATACGCTCAATAATGCACCTCACTCAGGGCCAGCTCTAGCTTTTTGCTGCCCCAAGTGGCCAAAAAAAAAGAAAAAAGCCGCGGCCGGAGCTGCCGCTGAAGCAAAAAAAACCAGCCCTTGAAATGGGCCGCCCCAGGAATGGCCGGAATGCCACCCCTTCACATGTGCTGTCCCAAGCCCAAAAATACAAAACACTCACTCAGATTTACTTCTGTTAAAAACCTCCCCTCTACACTGGGTTGCACCGCACTCCACCCCTGCTCCGCCTCTTCTCATCCCTTCCTTGTCCCCATTCAAACCCCTTCCCCAAAGTCCCCACCCCAACTCCACCCCCCCCCACCCCATTACAACCCCTTTCCCAAATCCCCGCCTCTTCTCCCCCTCCTCTCCTGTGCGCGTGGCTTCTTGCTCCTCCCCCCTCCCTCCCAGAAACCGCTAAGCCGCCAACCAGTTGTTCTGGCAGCGGGAACTGCCTGGGGATAAGTAGAGAAGCGTGGAGCAGGGAGGGGGGAAGCGGGGATCTTAGCGTCCACAGAAAATAACTCGGGCGGGGGGGGGGGCGGCGGTGAGGGGAGTTGGCGGCCATAGGAAGTAACTGGGAGGGGGGGCGGCGCGGGGAGCCTCGCGGGCCGCATGTTTGAGACCCCTGCTATACAGCAAAAGGGAAGATCAAGAATGAGCTCTCAAAACTGGAAACTCTCATAAAAACCCAACATTCGAAGGCAGATAATTCTTCAAAATTTTTACCCTGAATGGAATCTTCCTCCTTCCTCATATTTAAGGAGAAAATGTTAATCTTGGGTAACTCTACTGAAGTAAATGGAGTTACACCTTGCTTACACTACAACTGCTGTTGGTCCACAATGTTTTGTTTAAAATATGAAGAATTTGGAAAAAGTCATCTCAACGCCATAAAGGGTGGTATGTCCAGATAAGAGATCAGAATAAATAAGGAGAACACATAGATCCTGGCCATATGCACAATAGTTGTTTAGCTCACAAGGAAACTGCTTTTATAAACAATTGTTCCCATCCCATTCTCTGTAGCAGAAAGGGAATTTTATTTTGTCAATGTTTTATATTTTGTTTAAATGTTAAATCACAAAGTTCTGATTATTTATATGCTATTTCAGACAGAAGAAGCCATTTACACTGCTGAATTTGGGCCCTACATTATCACAAATGATGTCACTTTTCAGCAAGATGGTGGTCACCAGGAAAAGGCTCAGAAATATAAATTTTTAATTTTGCTTTTAGGATTTAATGTGATTCTTCTCTGGAAGGAAAATAAACGTGAATGGTATTTTTAGATACATTACTTAGCATTGTGGCACAGTGATATTTATAGTTCAAACAAAGGGAAGATAAGTGCCACCAGCCCTTTTGTAAAAGTATCTTTTAAAATATTTTATTACTTTGTTTTCCTCAGCAGTTGGCTCAACTCCAGTGACACGCTGCTTCCCTCACACAGTTGTTTTTTGTTCATTTGATAATGTTTTCTACACACCAGTGAATGCTTTGCTGGACATTCTTTCTAAATCCCTCTAAAGTTTCAAATTTGATTCTTTATTGCCTTTTAAGTATGGTGCACATCCTCAGAATGTCTCATTTTTCCCAACTTCCATTTATGTTAAAAGCTTTTAAAATACATTTTAATGATTCATAAGAGGCTGAGCAGTATTATGAGCCTGATAGCATGCTCTTGATTTTCACCTGAAAACAGACATTTGAAAATTTCAATAGCCATTTAGCAATGTGTATATTTAATGTGGTTTGAAGACAAGGCAAATACAACAGTCTTTTTCTACTAAAATTAGCTACAAGTTAATTAGTTGCAGTAAGCTACCTTAAAAGTCTATCTTTTTCAGTCTTCAAAACAGCAGTGTTAGTAATAACCACTGGTGCAGGGAGTAGAATAAAAAAACTCAGGACTAATGTGTCCACACACAGCTTCCACTTATCTGCCAGTCATGGTCTTAAGAATTCAGCCACAGGCGTTGCTTGTGGAGAATATACTGTTTTAGATATAGGTTTCAGAATGGTAGCCGTGTTAGTCTGTATCAGCAAAAATACCGAATCTTTGTGGCACTTTAGAGACTAACACATTTATTTGGGCATAAGCTTTGGAGCTTTGGAGGCCGATCAGAGCGCATTAACAGACTAGGGCATCCACACTGGCGCCGCGGCACTCCAGCAGGGGCGCATCAAACGTTATTCCACTCGCCGAGGTGGATTACCAGGAGCGCTCTAGCTGCGGAGTCAGAGCGCTCTATGTGTCTTTCCAGTGTGGACGCGTCGTGAGTTAGAGTGCAGTAAAGCAGTTCCGTCTCGCAAGTGTAGCCATGCCCTCAGATTCATGGAGTGGAACACAGTAGGGAGGTATAAATACTCAGCATATGTAAAGATGGGAGTTGCCTTACCAAGTGTGTGTGTGGGGGGGAAATCAGTGCTAAGGAGCCAATTCCATTTAAATTGGAAGTAGGCAATTCTCAACAATTGACAAGAAGGAGCGGAAATCACTTTTGTAGTGTTAATGAGTTCAATGTAAACAAGGTGGCCCATTTCAAACAGTTGACAAGAAGGTGTGAGTATTTAGCAAGGGGAGATACAGGGAAGATACTGGGTCAGGACCCCAAAGTGGGTCAGGTCCCCATTTTAATGGAGTCACCAGGACTGGCTTTAGACCTGCTAGAGCCCCAGGGCTGAAGCTGAAGACCGAGCCCCATCGCCCAGGGCAGCAGGGCTCAGACTTCAGCTTCCGCCCTGGTGGCGGAGCTTTGGACCTCCCACCTCAGGTGGTGGGACTTGGGCTTTGGCTTTCCCCTCCTGGGTCATGTAATAATTTTTGTTGTCAGAAGAGGGTTGCTATGCATTAAGTTTGAGAACTGCTGATATAAACTGCAAATCACTGTGACATCCCAATTGCTATATGGATACCTTCTGGGCATGCCACAGCCAAGCACAGAATAGAAAATAAAGCAGGAGGTCATTTGTCCATAATTCAGACTCAGTGGGCAGACTAGAAAGGAAAACAAATAAGTGTAAAACAGGCACACATGCCGACATAAGGTATTAAAAAAAAAAAAAAGCGGCATATCCACAGCAATCTCTGATTGCCAGACAACTAGGTAGTTTTGCCCTATGAAATGTGCCATGTTCAGGAAGAGGTTTGCAATCAATTCCATAAGACTGTGAAGTATTTGTAATTTTCACTAAGTATACCATTTGTGTACATGCCACAAAGTAACATTAACAATAGTGTCATCAGTAGCGTAGCTGGGGAGGAGTGGGGCAGCAGCCACTCCCCCACTGAGCACAAGTGGTGCCCTTTTAATTTTTTGGCACCTTTTTAATTTTTACTCACCCGGCGGCGCCTTTTTTTAAATCTCCGCTAGCCCCCGTCCCCATCCCCTCTGCCTGAGGCTCCACCCCTCCCCTTCCATCCCCTCTGCCCCACCAGAGCCCAGAGCACACCCTGCCCTGGCAACTGCTGGCCTCTTCTCCCCCGCATGCCCCCAGCCCTGAAGCGCCAGGCGGGCGGTATGGCCAGAGCGCCCCCAGCCCCAGAGCACTGGGTGGGCAGCGCGGTCCCAGCACCAGACAGATGGACAGAGAGCATGGCATGGCCTCAGCCCCAGTGCCCCCAGCCTTGTGTGCATTGGCCCCAGCCTGCCTGCCCCAGCCAGTCAGCCACAGAAGTGAGGGAAGCAGGCAGGAGGGGGCCTGCGGGTGAAGCATGGGTGGGGCCACGCCAGGCTGTGTGGGGAGGCATAGCCTATGCTACCCGCCGCCCATGCTTTCAAGAAACTAAACTGTTTTGTGCCATAGACAAAAAATAGGAGGGACTGATGTGCACCAATGCCTGAAGCCCCTGCAATGGCAGGGAAATGATTAAGTGAGATACACCCAGATGATCCTGGCAAGCAAATGGTAACACATGCTGCAGAGGAAGGTGAAAACCCTCAAGATCCCTGACCTTTGTTACAGAGTCTAAAATACCAGAGAATACTTAAGCTTTGATCGCAGCTTTTTTAATGCCACCTTTCTGATGGCTGGCCTCTCTTTTTGGGATCCTAACAGAAATAAGCTGTAGGATACAATTTTTAAAACCGCATAAGTCCTGGATGAGCCACAAAGGCCTGGAGGCATTGCAATGCTGAATGTGGCAACACTTAACTATTAGGTGCGTAGAAAATCACTAGAACAGCAATGGGATTCACAAAGCTTCCTATACAATGAATGGGGAGAGATAAGCACCTAAGAATGGGATCCACAAAAGCCAGCATGCTGGGCAGCTCCCTGCCTATGCTAGCCAATGGGAGATGCTGACAAGAGGAGAAGAATACTTGTGGCACCTTAGCCCTGTCACAGAGTTCAGCTCCTAAATCCAGGCTGAAGGGAGGTGCCTATCTCTGATTACAATCCATGACTGAGAACCCCTCCCCTGGAATTAGGTCTCTTATGCATCTGAGCCATTTCTTGCTAGAATGAGTTAGCACCACACAAAATGTCCAGGTGGGAAGAGGCATCCCTTTAGTTTAGTGATTAGGGGTTTTCATCTGGGCTCTAAGAGACCCTAATTCAATTCCCCCCTCTGCCTAATAGAGGAAGAATTTGAACAGGGGCTCACACACCCCTTAGGTGAGTTCTCTTGCCACAGGCTTTGGGTAATTGTGGTGTGGGGCTCCCTGAATCTTTATTGTTGACATCATTCCACTTGAATTAAATAATTACATATTAATTGGGTCAGAAAAGAGAGTGTCATTTACGCTGTTGTCCAACAGTGAGGGCACTCAGCTGGTAGCTGGGCAATCCCTTTTGAAATTCCTTATTAGGCAAAGGGAGAATTGGAGCAGCGTCTCCTGTATCCTGGGTGAATACCCTAACCACTGGGCTAAAATGGAAGCATCCTCCTTATGTGGAGCTAGGCAGATGCCCTGCTTTCATATAGGTATAAATAGTGAGTAATGCTGTTGAAGTCAATGGAGTTACACTAGTATAAAACCAGTGTAAGTGGCTATTCAGACCCTGTATTAGTGGAAAAGGAAGGAGCTACTGCTATCTTTTCTTCAGACTAAGTAGTTCTGGGGTAATAGAGGAAACTCCAAATAAGCATTCTTCCTTTGAGTCTGACCGAAGAGACATTAGGAAATCTTTTCTGCAAAAATCATCAAGGTATGGGTCAACAAGCCTGTGCTCTCTATTCTCAGCCCTTCTGATAGGAGGAATGGTGGGTGAGGGGGGACATACCACAAAACATTATGAAAACTATAGTGTCCTTTCTGCTCTGAGATAAAGTGTAGAAAACAGAATGCTGTTATGCATTGAAGAAGTGGGAGAAAAAAGAATTATAGGTGAATATTATTCATATTTATCCATAGCACATTCACACTAGAAATTATTACCAGCATAAAACAGAAGTGACTATCTGTGACTTGATATCTCCCACTAAAAAGAGGAGAAGATAACAAGTAGTTCCACACTTTGCTCAAACAGGTAACTTAGAGGCCTGCAGAATAAAAATTGGAAGCTATATTTGCTTCTGAGGATCCACCACTTTGTCTCACAAATCCTTTCAGAATATTTGTTTATACATGTATTTATAAATAACTTGGACGGGATGGGAGAGGAGGTGAGCTTTGAAGAGAGAATGGGTTTTGAGCAGGGAATTGAAGGAAGAGAGGGAGGTGTGTGGCTTATGGAACCCCTAGATCATTCTGGGTGTAAATGACTGCCTAAGAGGAAGCATGGAGGCTTTTACACCACTGGAAAATTGTCAGTGAATGGATTGTTGGTACAAATTTCCTTTAAACCAACTTTCTATCTACCATTAACCTGATCGGTCTACTGGATGCTCATTTACACCACCACAGAATCATGCTACTCTTTCAGTAGAGAGAGTGGATTCTATAGTTTGGGCCAAATTCTGCATGCACATTGATGTCAGTGGACTTGCACAGGTTCAACTGGGCAACATAGGAATTGCCATACTGAATCAGATGGATTTCAATGTCCGGTCTCTGACAGTGACGATCACTAGATGCTTCAGAGAAGGATGCAAAAAACCCCACAGTAGGCAGATGTGGGATAATCTGCTCCTCAGGAAGGTCTCATCTCGACTGAGAATGTCTTAACCCTGGAGATGTATGAGGTTTTATATCCTTTCAACAACTCTGTTTTTAGTGGTAACTATTATAACCCTGGTGTGATGGGGTATCTGCCACACACTGGCAGAAAAGGGGTCAAAAGCAGCCCTAGGGAGGCTGTGCAGGAGGCAGCCAATCACAGAAGGGCTTATAAGAGCAGCCAATTGGGGCTAGGCTGGCCGATATAAGAAGGGCTGCAGAACAGAGCCAGGACAGTCACTCCCTAGAGCTTGAGAAGGAAGGCGGATTAGTTGCCTTACAGGCAGAGGGCAGCAAGCACCCTGGACAGAGCAGTACTGCAGGCAGAGACCCCGGGAGCTAAAGGCAGCTTCTGGCAGGCTTCAGGGATCTGCAGACAGAGGCTCTGACACAAGGGCAAGGGGGCGTGCTGGAGCCACTGAAGGAAGTGGCTAGACCATGGACTGCAGTTTGCCACTGAAGGGAATAGCTGGACGGTAGACTACAGATCCCCCTGTGAGGGGGGGAACAGTGTGGCACAGCTGGAGGGCAGTGTCACTGAAGAGGGTGATGTGGGTCCAGGAACAGAGGTGAGAGTGGGCAAGATGCTACCAGAAGAGAGTACAGTGCTAATTCCCCAGACAGCCAGCAGGAGATGCCGCAGTGGTGAGATGTACCCTGTCACACCTGGATCTTGTTATCCATAAAAATGTCCAGTCCCTCTCTGAATCTTGTTTTGCTCTTGGCCTCAATTATATCCTTGGCCTCTTGGCAAGAAGCTCCACACAGTTTAATTACATGTTATGTGAAAACGAATGTCCAGTTTTGACTTTACTCCTTTCAATTTCATTAATGGGAAGTATTTGCACCTTTTCTTTGTTTTATTCCTAGTTACACCTCACAAATTAAGGGCAAGTCTACACTATAAAATTAGGTCAATTTAAGTTACGTTGACATACAGTCACTGCAGTAATTAAATCGAGTTGGCATGTCCACACTAGCGCCTTCTGTTGGCAGTGTCTATCCTCACCAGGAGTGCTTGTACCACTTTAACTGTCAGTGTGGCACTTGATACCCAGAACCCTGCCACCCGGCACTGAGAGCCAGAGCCCCACCAGCCAGGGTTGACAGCCAGAACCCTGATGCCCAGGGCTGACAGCTGGAGCTCTGCAACTCCAAGGGCCGACACCTGGAACAGTCATCACAGTGTCTATACAGACACTGTCGACCCTAACTACTCGACCTAAGCATTATGCCTCTCACGGAGCTGGAGTTATTAGGTCGGTGTAGTGGGTGACTTACATCGGCGGGAGCAATGTTGTAGTGTAGATGCTTACAAAGTTAGGTTGATGTAAGCTGCTTAACTCTGTAGTGTAGACCAGGCCTAACAGACTCTACTCACAGAAACAGGGAGTGAAGTTAGAAGTTTCACATCCTATATAAACTTCTGATTGTGGTAAGCCGGGAGTGTAGGCTTAAGGTCAAGGAACAGACAACAGTTCATACTGTGGGAATAAGCAAAGGGGAATTTGTTCAGTGTAGTTATGTTCAACTGAAAGCATTGTGTTCTCCACCTACTTCCCTTTTGCATTGTCTTTTCGCTTCCCCAGGCAACCGTCTGTAGACTTATTTCTGGGACACTATTATATCTAATACAGTTGTGCTTATAGCCCCCAACAAAAAATTGGGGTGGCTCCAAAAATTGTGCTCGGTATCTGCAAATATGTTAAGAGACAGTCCTGGCCCTGAAGAGCTTAAGTTCTGAACAGGCAAGAAAGTAAGTGAGAGAGCGATACGTAAGAATGAACAAATAGCCATACTGGGTCAGACCAATAGTCCATCAAGCCCAGTCTCCTATCTTCTGACAGTGGCCAGTGACAGATGCTTCAGAGGGAATTAACAGACCAGGGCAATTATCAAGTGATCCTTCCCCTGTCATCCAGTCCCAGCCTCTGTTAGTCAGAGGTTTAGAGAGATCCAGAGCATGGGGTTGCATCCCTGACCCTCTTGGCTAATAGCCATTGATGGACCTATCCTCCAGGAACTTATCTATTTCTTTTTTCGACCCAGTTATTTTAGCCTTAACAACATTCCCTGCCAACAAATTCCACAGGTTGACTGTGTGTTGTGTAAAGTACTTGCTTATGTTGCTGCTTATTACTTTTATTGGGTAACCCCTGATTCTAGTGTAATGTGAAGGGGTAAATAACACTTCCCTATTCACTTTCTCCACCCCATTCATGATTTTGTAGACCCCCCCCGCCCCATTAGTCCATATCCCCCTGTAGTCTTCTCTTTTCTAAAATGAACAATCCCAGTCTTTTTAATCTCTCCTCATTTTGTCTTTCTGTAGCTTTTCCAATCCTAATATCTTTATTGAGATGGGATGACCAGAACTGCAAGCAGAATTCAAGGTCTGCAAGTACCATGGATTTACATAGTAGCATTATGATATTTTCTGTCATCTTAGCTATTCCTTTCATAACGGTTCCTCCTAACATTAGCTTTTTGACTGCTGCTGCACATTGAGCAGGTATTTTCAGAGAACTATTCTTGACTCCAAGATACAATGCACAAAAAGATTGGGAACTGAGAGAGGAGTTATGACTTGCCTTATGTTACACTGGAAATCTGAGTCAGCTAGGAATTTAAGGTTGTGTAACAGCATCAGCATCCACCTCTCGTGGACACCCCCTTTTCTCTGGCCAAGATACCTACAATCAGTCTTTTTCAGGGCAGCACCTACCTCTCACAGGCAATCCCCTTTGCTTGTTTGGATGTGAGCCTGCTTTTGGTTTTAGTTCTTATATCAGGGTGGCACCTGCCTCTCACAAGCACACCCCCTCCTTCAGCTGATGTTTTTTTGGAGGGTCTTCAGCGACTCCGCCCAAGCCACATAGACTGTCCCCTCTTCTGGGGTATACAGTACAACTTCTTTCTTAGCTCTGGCATGGGGCCGTAGCTTAAGCCTTCTCCCAGAGGCACTGCCTTCTTCAGCTACCCAGCCAGGGCCCATCTCAGTACCCTCGCTGGTTTGGCGAGGTTCTGGGCTCAGTTCACCCACACTGACCTTTTCATGGTCCTGCTGCTACTCTTTCCAGCCAGCCAGGCACCTGGTCTTTGGCAGCCTTCCCTGGGCTCAGTTCTGGCTGCTGAACTCTCTGCAGTGAGCTGTCTGTGGCCTGCTGCTCATCTAGCCAGCCAGGCACCCAGTCCTGCCTCATCAAGCTCCACACAGCAACTGAAGGCTTTGCTGCTTGCCTTTTATTTGGCCCTTCTGACCCCTTATTGGTCATTCCAGCAGCCCCTCTGATTGACCACTCTTCTAACCCCACTGTGGAGTACCAAAAGAAACTACACCATCTGCTCCAGAAACTCCCTGGAAAAGCACAAGAACAAATTTGTACAGACACGTGCCTAGAACCCCGACCAGGGGTATTCTATTTGCTACCCAAGATCCATAAACCTGGAAATCCTGGACGCCCCATCATCTCAGGCATTGGCACCCTAACAGCAGGATTGTCTGGCTATGTGGACTCTCTCCTCAGGCCCTATGCTACCAGCACTCCCAGCTATCTTCGCGACACCACTGACTTCCTGAGGAAACTACAATCCATCGGTGATCTTCCAGACAACACCATCCTGGCCACTATGGATGTAGAAGCCCTCTACACTAACATTCCACGCAACGATGGACTACAAGCTGTCAGGAACAGTATCCCCGATACTACCACGGCTAACCTGGTGGCTGAACTTTGTGATTTTGTCCACACCCACAACTATTTCACATTTGGGGACAATATATACCTTCAGGTCAATGGCACTGCTATGGGTACCCGCATGGCCCCACAGTATGCCAACATTTTTATGGCTGACTTAGAACAACGCTTCCTCAGCTCTCGTCGCCTAACACCCCTACTCTACTTGCGCTACATTGATGATATCTTCATCATTTGGACCCATGGAAAAGAAGCCCTTGAGGAATTCCACCATGATTTCAACAATTTCCATCCCACCATCAACCTCAGCCTAGACCAGTCCACACAAGCGGTCCATTTCCTAGACACTACTGTGCTAATAAGCGATGGTCACATAAACACCACCCTATACCGGAAACCTACTGACCGCTATACTTACCTACATGCTTCCAGCTTCCATCCAGGACACACCACACGATCCATTGTTTACAGCTAAGCTCTAAGATACAACCGCATTTGCTCCAATCCCTCAGACAGAGACAAACACCTACAAGATCTCTATCAAGCATTCTTAAAACTACAATACCCACCTGCTGAAGTAAAAAAACAGATTGACAGAGCCAAAAGAGTACCCAGGAGTCACTTACTACAGGACAGGCCCCAAAAAGAAAATAACAGAATGCCACTAACCGTCACCTTTAGCCCCCAACTAAAACCTCTCCAGTGCATCATCAAAGATCTACAACCTATCCTAAAAGAAGAACCCTCACTCTCACAGATCTTGGGGGACAGACCAATCCTCGCTTACAGACAGCCCCCCAACCTGAAGCAAATACTCACCAGCAACCACACACCATACAACAAAAACACTAACCCAGGAACCTATCCTTGCAACAAAGCCCGATGCCAACTCTGTCCACATATAGATTCAAGTGATACCATCAAAGGACCTAATAACATCAGCCACGCCATCAGGGGATCATTCACCTGCACATCTACCAATGTGATATATGCCATCATGTGCCTGCAATGCCCCTCTGCCATGTACATTGGCCAAACTGGACAGTCTCTACGCAAAAGAATAAACGGACATAAATCTGACATCAGGAATCATAACATTCAAAAACCAGTAGGAGAACATTTCAACCTCCCTAATCACTCAGACTTGAGGGTGTTAATTTTGCAACAAATAAACTTCAAAAACAGACTACAACGAGAAGCTGTTGAACTTGAATTGATATGCAAACTAGATACCATCAACTCGGGATTAAATAGAGACTTGGAATGGCTTGGCCATTACGTTAATTGAATCTATTTCCCTTAAGTTAACGATCCTCATTCACACCTGTGTGTCAACTGTCCACATTGGCCATCTTGTTTATCACTTCAAAGGTTTTTCTTCCCCTGCTGTTATGGTTCCTCTCAATTAATTAGCCTCTTAGGGTTGGTATTCACACTTCCACCTTATCATGTTTCTCTGACTGTATAAATATCTGTCTACTGTATGTTTCATTCCATGCATCCGATGAAGTGGGTTCTAACCCACGAAAGCATATACTGAAATAAATTTGTTAGTCTCTAAGGTGCCACAAGTATTTGATTTTCTTTTTGCTGACACAGACTAACACAGCTACTACACTGTAACCACTCTTCTAAAGCCACTTTAGGCTGCCTGGAGGACTTTCCGCTGCTCTGTTCTGGGGCAGGGTGATGCAGGGCCACGGGGCCTCCAGCAGGGGGCCTCCAGACATAGCCACAGGTTGGTCTTCTGAGTCAGTCCAATGTCTTAACCACAGGATGATTCTTTGTGCAAAAGGACAGCATATCCCAATAAGCTCCTCAATTTCCCAATTTATGTACATTGAGGTAAATCACACAGCTACACTTGTCATCAATTCCACTGTACAAATCAGTTGGCAAAATGATCCAGGAGCAGAGTAGCTGACACCTTTTCCCTGTCTGAAAACAAAGTGTGTTAGATTGACTACATCCCAAATTTCCACTGGCCACAGAAGTCTTGAAGTTATTTCCACTTTCACAGTAAATGCCAAAATTAAGGATCAAGTTTGATGACAGTCATCTACATATGATACATCACCTGGGAACTATTTTAGGATCGTTTGATATTATGGGGATGTTTCTGGAAACACACAAGATCTCAGTATCTCTTTGTTGCTATTGTCATGATGCTTGCCAGTAAAGAAGAACATCTAATATAACACTACTTTCCAAACAATTATAAATGTTGTATAACCGAAACTGTAACATGAAGGCACAAACTTGCATACACTCCACAGTACATATCAACCTTGTAAAAAAAAACCCCAAAAATAAAACCAAAAACCCCATCATTGTGAAATGCTAATATTGTATCAGAAAATTCTGTGTTCACAATATAGTTTGTTCATTCAAATTGGTTTTGGTAAGAGTATTACTTCTGAATATTTAAATTTTCTAATATTACAACTTTATCAACAAAGGGAGAAAGCTACTCTTTTTACATGTGAAAAGTTAGAGGTGCAAAAACAGCCTGATGTTTAAAAAGTAAAAATAATATTTTCCAGTTTTGAAGTGCTTTACAAACATTAAATTAACCTTCACATCCGACTTGTAGATCAGTTTCAAGTAGTATCCCCATTTTACAGATGAGGAAACTGAGGCACTGGCTTAAGACCAGAGTTTTCAAGTGTGCATTGGTGTTGTGTGTGTGTGTGTGTGTGTGTGCACGTGCTGAAGTTGATACCTTGAGCCAGACTTTCAAAGGTGCCAAGTACCCACAATTGCCATTGACTTGAATTGGAACTGAGTGCTGAGCTCTTCTGGAAAACTAGGTCCAAGTTGTCTAAATTAGCAGGCACATCTGAAGATGTGGGCTGTGTTGACTTGTTGTGTCTGATATGTTAGAAGTGCCCTGTTCCTGAAAGAAATGGATAATTATAAACTTCCAAAGCCTTTCAGTTTTGTCACCATAGCAGAATGGCAAGAACGAAAACAAGATTTTCTAGATTTAAGACAGCTACAGAAACTACAAATCGAAACAAAGGGAAAAAAGAGATGTCCAAGTAAACACACTTATCTGTGCAATTGGGATGGGAAGCAGAGCATGTTTCCAAATCTTTTGACATCTCTAGTAGAGAGAATACAGATTGTTGAGGCATTTCTGCAAAAGTGTGATGAATATTTTATCCCTAAAAGGAATATAATACATGAAAGGGCATGTTGATATCAACATTGCCAAAATGAAGGGGCGACAACACAGGCCTTTATTAGAAACCTGTGTGAATTATCTGAATTCTGTAAATTTGAGGAGAACAAAGATAAAAATCAGGGACAGATTTTTAGAAAGGCTATATGAGAAACAGAGCAATTTGACCATTTCTTTCCTTTTTACTTTATATTATCTTGATATTTTCTCTTGGAATCACATCTCAATTTCACATTTTTGTGACCACAGTAAAAGAGAAAAGACCTTACTGCTCATCATCACAAACTGGAAAAAAGCCTGAAAGTTCTGTACAAATGGAGCCTCTCAGACTTAAATTAGCCTGCTGCCAGACAGGAAGAAATCAAACAGTGCTAGGATACAGAAAAGCATGGGGGTATAGTAATTGTCAGATAGAAGCTGAAATATAGTACTCATCAAAGAAAGCTGCAATCAAGCATAAGCAGAGTGATTACTGGGTAGCAAAAATAGCCATATGCTGAAAGTGTAAAAAGAAAGGCCATTGAGCTAGAGTTTGTCATATTACTTCTTTCATTGATTTGATAACAGAACATTTCTTGTGGCGATCCCTGGAGTGTGAGAATTACTCAAAACCTGCTTGGAAAATCCTCTTAAAGGAGAGCCGCACAAATATTTTTTTTCACACTGATTCGGGTGCTAACACTTCTGTGGTATCAGTACTGATTTATGATACCGTTTTGCCATTCTGGCCATCAACACTATTGTGAAATCCCCAGGCGGTGTGCCACAATGCAAAGGGCAGTTTATTGAACAAGTGGAATGAAAGGGCAAGCCATACATTTTCCGTATTGTTGTGGTCTGCAGAGACAACATGGATGTGAATCAGATGAATTTTAATGCTGTTCAGAGTATAAAGATTGCACTGAAACCCAGTGTAGAGTTCTATTGTGTACTGAGTATTACTCACAGAATATCTGCTCCACAGCTGCCAAAAGGCAGGCAGGGCTAGAAAGAGTAGAAAGCAATGGTGGTGGTGTGAGAATTCGTGAACAGCAGAGGGATGTGCACTCCTACTCTTTCTGTGATGAAAGAAAAAAAGGAAGATACAGATGTATGTTGATCATCAATATTTAAATCCAACAATTCTGAGGAAAAAGTATATTTAGCATGCACTTATAAACATTCTTCCAAAGCTGGATAGGAGGTGTGTTCAAGCCTACATGCCTCTAAAGGGTTGTGACAATTCCCAGTAGAAAAATAGTGCTAAATTAGGCTGTGATTCTGCAAGTTCCTCTGCACAAGCATACCCAGAACCCTTGCCCTGAGCGGCTTTCAGGATTGGGAACAAAATAGCTTGAGTGGGCCAACAACATTTCATGTTTTTTTCCATTTTGCATTTGTAACATGCCTGACATTTTTCGCTGAGAAAAGGGCTCAGCTATTACAAGGCTCTAAGAGGGAGTTACTGTCTACATGGACGATATTCCGGTGTGTGGATGTTCAGAGGAAGAACACAATAAGCACCTAGAGGAAATCTTTAAAACAATAAGAACTTCTGGTCTGAAAGGCAAGGGGGGAAAAAACCAGCAAACTGTGCCAAACTACTTCCACGTTTTAGGCCATGAGATTAGTCAAGATGGACTGCATCCAGATCCAGAAAAAGACAGCCATTTTAGAAACGCAGTCTCAATAATCTATGCAAAGCAACAAATAAGGGGCATAATAAACAATCTTGGAAAATTTTTTTACAGAATCATCTAATTATTGCTGAGACACTGAGGGACTCTTTTGAGCTTGAAAGTTGAATGAACATGGAATTTGAATAAGGAATTAGCCTTGAAGGAAGTAGAAACTAGCATTGAGGGCTCCAGTATGAGCTTTCTTTGATATTGCATAGCAAATAATTGTATGCGTGGATGCCAGCAGTTACAGTGCAGGGAGTGTGTTACTGCAACGGTAAGGTTTCATATTAAAGCCATTACCTTCCTCTTTGAAAACATTACTACTGCACAGGCACATGCAAATGGAAAAATGTCAGGCCTGTGCCTCAATTTATGAAAGCTTTCTTATTTCTGGACTTTTCACCTAGTCACAGATGCCAAAATATTTGTAGCTTTAAGTCTGCTTCTGCAACCATTCCTCATATTTAGTAGGACTTACTCATGTGAGAAAATCCATTGATGTAAGGCTAGCACACCATCAGTAACAGTGGCAGAATCAGGCCCTAAGGGAATAAGCATTTTGCAGTCTGTAACTGGATGAAAATATTATTTTTTAAGTTAATGTAGAGGGTAAGAACCAGTGGAGTAAGCCAGAAGTAGTAAAAAAAATTAATCTACTTCTCCAGCTCCTATGTCATTGATATTAACAAAGGAAATATCAGAAAGAATAGAAGATGCCTGTAAATTGTTACAAATTCCTTAAAGGGTATAGATGAGACTTTTCAGATGGACTCTTTAATTCCTGATAAGAAACCAACCTTGCACGCACACACACACACACACACACACACACACACCCCAAAACAAAACAAAACACTCCCCTCCCACCACCTCAAAAACCCCAACAGATTATTGAAATTCTATTTCTAATTTGGGGATGGACTCTAATCTTGTATTACACCAGTACAACTTCAGTGCATTACTCCTATGTAAGCAAGATCAGAATCAGGCATCCAAGAGGAGTGTATGTAGTAGTAGAATAGCATATTGTTTTTCCTGCTAGAACCGGTCCATTCACCACCGTGTCTTGGACAGTGGTCAGTGCCTTCCCCTAAAATGCACGCGGGGAGGTGGGAAAGACAGACTGTCTTCCTGTCCCTAGCAGAGGGACACCTTGAAACTTGATAGTCCTTTTATTTTATCCTAACTTGTGTAACAACACATTTTGTTATTTTGAAGATGTTCTTCCTGTCAAAATATAGAAATACTCATGTGTATTGTACTGCCAGAAGGGGGAAAGCATGCTAGATTACTGGGCAAAGCTGTGAGTCAAACAAATGAAAACACTTAATTGTGCGATTTTTATTTATTTTATTTATTTATTTATTTCATAGCTTCCTGGAGCTTCATTGTACTTGTTGATTGTACTGTAACATTGTTGTGGTTTGTTGTGAAAGACATCTTTCATTCCAGGATAAGTGTAAAAAGCAATTGCGCTCCTTTATGGAAGCACATAGCTGAAGCAACAGGAGCACCACCCAAAACACAGGCACATGGCAAAGCCCGGAAACTGAACCATGTAGCCCAAAGGGGTTTTTTTGCAGACTGCTATAGCAAATGCTGGGGCTTGGGCACTGATTGTTGGAACTGTGAGAGAGAAACAACAGAGAAACAGAGAGAGAAGCAGCAGAAAGCCAATCAGACAGACGGACCGACCAGGCATGGCCCCGAGAAAAAGATGAAAGATGGGGTTCCCAAACTGTGGTAGATGTACCACTTGTGGTATTTGAGCTTGATGTCCCATCAATTCACTTCCCAATAATTTTTTAAGAAGGTTGTATGTGAACCAGTGAAGTTTGGTCGCCACTGGCCTAAAAAGAGAGATTTTTGAGCAGAGTGCTGGCTGAAAGTGACTTGGAACTATGATGAGCAAAGAAACTGTCCAACTATTTGACACCTTCTGTGTTCAGGGAAACCGGACTTTATGTACATTCTTGGTAAATAAACAGGATTGCACTAAAGAAATACCCGACTTCATCATCAATGTCTCTCCCTAATGGAAACAACTTGCAAGGTCCCTGTAGCAGGGCCGGACCCACCCCTGCGGCGCCTCCTGCTGGTTTCTCCGGGAATTAGCTCGTCCAGCCCTGGAGCGCCCTCTGCAGGCCAGTGATCCGCCTGTCCACGCTGGGCCCGCGTCCCTCCCAGGACCCGGTGCCCTTTTAACTGGGGTGCTGCCCCCTGGCAGTACCCCTATATCTGGGTCTCCCCTCCCC
Source organism: Chelydra serpentina (assembly GCA_037349315.1). Lineage (NCBI taxonomy): Eukaryota > Metazoa > Chordata > Testudines > Chelydridae > Chelydra > Chelydra serpentina. Next base: position 114,166,698 of record JBAIAC010000004.1, read on the forward strand.
AGGGGAACCCCCAACCCACTATCCCCACCTCGCCTCAGTCGTAGGCTACTGCCAGTCCCCAGCTAGCCCCCGCGCCCTGGGGCAGACTGCAGTATAAGCCACTCATCACAGGCAAAGGGGGTTTGGACCTGCTGCCTCAGCCTACCCGTGGGTCGCCCCCGCAACCCCAGTACCTAGTGGGCCTAACCCTAGGCCGCGGCCTGGGGCTTTCCTAGCCAGAGCTCCCCAGCTCCTCTGGCCTTCCCCAGCCCTGCTCCACCCTAGGTACCTGGTCAGGTCCCTGCAGCCAAGCCCTTCTCTCCCTAAAGGGAGAGAGAGAGAGTCTGTGTTTGCTCCAGGCCCACTGCCCTCTTATAAGGGCCAGCTGGGCCCTGATTAACCGGCCACAGCTGTGGCTGCTTTACTCATCAGCCCAGCTCTCCGCCTCAGCCCTCTCCTAGGGCTATTTCCAGCCCCTCCGGGCAGGAGCGGGTTCCACCCCGCTACACACCCCCCACCTCAAGATCCCCTCCACCGGGGGGTGGTAAGGAGAGGACCCCTAGCGCCCCAGCATCCCTCTCAGCTGGGCACGCAAGGAATCCCTCTCAAGCCGCAGGCCCTCCATTGTTTGGAGCCACCTGCTTCCCTCTTCAAGGGTTTGGGTCCCCACTGTAGCCCTCGTGGCTCTTGTGTGGGTTCCCTGGTTTATCGGGGGCCTCTCTGCCCCAGACAATCCTTTCTTGAGGGCCCTGGTCGTCACCACCCCCTCCTTCGGGGCAGTCTCGGACCCGGCCCGATCCTCTGGCCTCCCCCTCCTTCTCTGAGGGCAAGACCTCTTGCTCTGGCCCCCTTTGTGGCACAGGAAGCATAGCCAGTTACTTCCCCGGACCACCTCAGGGCTAGCCTGGGCCCTGCGAGTCCCCCGAGGGCACTCCCTCTTCCGATGCCCTGGTTCCCCACAGGCCCAACAAGTCTGGAGCCCCCCTGTTGGCTTCACAGGAGGCACTCTTGCAGTTCCATTCTGCTCGGAGGGGAGCCTCTTTGCTCCAGTCCGGTAGGGGCACTCCTTCCTCAAGTGTCCCCTTCGCCCACACGCAAAACAGTCCTTAGGCCTTGGCACTGGTCTCTTGCCTCCGGCGCCTGGCCTCTCATAGGGTCTGGGTGCCCACTGCCGCAGCAGCCAGAGCAACCCCGTCTGCCGCTCGGCCAGATGGGCTGCCCAGGCCCTCCAATAAGAGCTCCGCTTCTCCACCATCAGTTTCTGCACTCTTCAGTCCGGGCAATAGTCCCACAGTCCTTTGCCCTGCCCCTTGTATCAAGGGCGGACCGCCAGTGCCCGCATTCTCTACCACTTGTAGCAGGGCCGGACCCACCCCTGCGGCGCCTCCTGCTGGTTTCTCCGGGAATTAGCTCGTCCAGCCCTGGAGCGCCCTCTGCAGGCCAGTGATCCGCCTGTCCATGCTGGGCCCGCGTCCCTCCCAGGACCCGGTGCCCTTTTAACTGGGGTGCTGCCCCCTGGCAGTACCCCTATATCTGGGTCTCCCCTCCCCAGGGGAACCCCCAACCCACTATCCCCACCTCACCTCAGTCGTAGGCTACTGCCAGTCCCCAGCTAGCCCCCGCGCCCTGGGGCAGACTGCAGTATAAGCCACTCATCACAGGCAAAGGGGGTTTGGACCTGCTGCCTCAGCCTACCCGTGGGTCGCCCCCGCAACCCCAGTACCTAGTGGGCCTAACCCTAGGCCGCGGCCTGGGGCTTTCCTAGCCAGAGCTCCCCAGCTCCTCTGGCCTTCCCCAGCCCTGCTCCACCCTAGGTACCTGGTCAGGTCCCTGCAGCCAAGCCCTTCTCTCCCTAAAGGCAGAGAGAGAGAGTCTGTGTTTGCTCCAGGCCCACTGCCCTCTTATAAGGGCCAGCTGGGCCCTGATTAACCGGCCACAGCTGTGGCTGCTTTACTCATCAGCCCAGCTCTCCGCCTCAGCCCTCTCCTAGGGCTATTTCCAGCCCCTCCGGGCAGGAGCGGGTTCCACCCCGCTACAGTCCCGAATACTGGCTATCTGTTTGCGTCAAAAGGGGTAACAAAATATACTTTTATGTTGTCCTTTACAAAGTATTTGTTAACTTAATCAGAATCAATAAACGAAACCACTAAGGTTTATCAGAGATATTTATGAGGTTGTTAGTTCACTGGGGCAGGAGTGAATGTTATAAATATGTACTTTGCTGTTAACTGCCATTTGCAATCTAATCAGACATGACAATTTTACTCCTGAAAGCATTCTGTACCAAAAAATTAAAAATGTGGTGCCAAAAATTTAAAAATTCTGCACACAATATTTTAAAATTCTGCAAAATTGTGCAAGTTTTATTTGTCAATAAATAAATGCTGAGGTTACTTCCAACATGACATTGGGGAGCACAGGCCACGGGCTCACGGAGGTGGGAGATCACTGTGCAGCTCCCTCCCTCCCCGGGACACGGACTCAGTGGTGAGACTGCACCCAACCCTGACACAGCGCAAGGACCAAGCCTGCCCCAGAAACACTGCAAGGCCCTGCCCCTCCTTGCCACGTGCACCAGGTGTGGGCAGGCAGTTTCAGCAAGACAGGATCCAAGTATGGAGGAGTCAGTGTCGGGGGATCCAGCTGTGGGTTGAGAGGGTTCTGTGTGGGGCAATCTGGGTGCGGGCGGCTCAGTTGGGGAACCAAGTGCTGGGGGATCTGGATGTACAGGGGCTTGTTAGGGGGTTCTGGGTGCAGGGGCAATGGGACTCTGCAGGGGGGTCCAGGTGAAGGTGGTTGGGGCTCAGCAAGGGGGTGGGGTCTGAGTGTGGCTGGAGATATAGCTTGTCGGGGGGGGTCTGGGTGTGAGGGGCACCAGTGGGGGTCCAGATGCTGGGGGAGCGGGGATCAGTGGTGTGGGGAACCAGGTGCATGTGGTGGGCTCGGTGGGGTGGAGATCCAGGTGTGGGTGGCTCGTCAGGATGACGCAGGGGGAGTGGGGCTCATCATAGGCAGTTCTGAGTGTGGGGGGTCAGGCTCAGTGAGGTATGAGGTGGTCGATGCATGGGAGTTGGGTGGGTGGGTGAGCAGATCCCTGTACAGGGATCCTTCCCCCTGCAGCTGAGGAGCGATGGGCACAGGAAGCGTGTATGTATAGGGAGAGGAGTTTGCAGAGCTTCCTGCAGCTGGGGGAGAAATCTGGGGATGGGTCTGACCCGGGCCTGGATGCCGTGCAGGGGAAGAGGAAGTCCCATCCTCCTCAGACAAGCCGAGACTAGCAGCTTATCCCGGTGCAGGGTAGGAGCCCCCAGCCAGGTCTTCCCCAGTCCCGCCCCCTGCCCCACAGTCATTGACCTCTGCCGGCTGCACTGGGCACCCAAAACATACTGCTGTGGAGGGTTGCATGACTGCTCTTGTGGCTTCCTTTTGCTTTCCTGTCAGTCATTTTTTCTGTGAGAAGCAAAGAAATCTGCAGGGGACATAAATTCTGCACATGTGCAGTGGTGCAGAATTCCCCCAGGAGTAGACAATGGACATATACTTCAGACTCCTGGGCACTTCCACTGAGATCCACGCATGAAAATATCATCCACATGTGGTCCAATCCTCTTCAGGCTCAAAGGAGGTCTCAGGTCCCTTTCTTGCATTGTTTACTTCACCTCCATTCTGGCCCCTCCAAACCCATGTATTTTGCAATAATAAATTAATACAGACCGAGGTTATTTAACTTTTGTTTGCAGATTCCCAGGAGCTGGTATGGCCAGAGTGGAGGGTCCCTGGCAGCATAGTCTTAATGGAACCAGAGCCTGGGTCAGCGACTAGGGCTCGTATTGCTCCAGGGCTAAAAACGGTAGGTTGGGCTGGAGCCTGGGCTCTGAAACCCAGAAAGAGGGGAGGGTGTCTTAGCCTGGGCTCCAGCCTGGGCCTAAACATCTACATTGCTTTTTGTAGCCCTGGAGAATGAGCCCTGCGAGCCCAAGTCAGTTGACCCAGGCTCTGAGACTTGCTGCCGCAGGGTGTTGTTTCTTTTTTCTTTTTGCTGTATAAATGTACCCAAAGCAAATCAGGAATAGATCACACTTACTTACTCTAACTACATGACATACTGCTTCCCTCTACTGCCTCAGTATACAATGCCACATCCCAAGCATATTCAGGGCCACTCCTTTTTAAAATTTTCCATGAAGCTCTTTGCTAACCCTAGATGCTCTCATGTAGTCTAAAGTGCAAATTCAATATCTTGTGCTATTTGTTGATATTTAAATCTAGAAATATCAGTGATCATAAATAACGTATACCCATTTTCAGAAGGCATATTATGGATGGAAGGAACCCAGAAACCTTATTTTCTTTCAGTCTCTTCCTTCCAGATAAAGTGCTTCCTGGCTTGACTTGTCCTGTTCTTTTACAGAATTTGAGAGAACTCCTGCAAAGTTTATATCTTCAGAGACCTCAGGCAGGTACTATGGATGGATCATCATTTCCCCCTTTTTGTTTACCTGTAAATATCACCAATGCAAGACTGTAGGTGAGATTCCTAAGAAAGATTCTTAGACTATTAAAATCTTGATTGCTGGAAATAACCAGTAAATAACTAGGGTTGTGGGGGAATCCTTCCAGTATCACCTTGCATTAGTTGTTGACTATAGTCAGCTGATTGCCAGAAGTGGCTGCATTTTGTTTCTTGAGTGCTTTGGACTGAAAGTTGTTGTAACAATGTATTATTTTTCTTCTTGCAACCATTATTTAGCCTTACTCAGATGTCAGTGCACTCAAAATACAACTCTGCTGCTAGAAAAAATTTGTTCTTCCACCTTGAAAAAGAACCAGACTATTATTTTCAATTTATCTGGAATATTGATTAAACTATGTATCACCAGAGCCCTTTGTTTTACTATATTATCCTTGAGGTGAGGTAATCTCTCTTACTGGACCAACTTTTGTTCATGAAAGGGACAAGCTTTGAAGCTTAGAATGAACTCTTCTTCAGGTTTTTGATTAGTTTTCAGTTGTCTGATCCTCCACAGCCATTTATAAATGGTGTTTTCTGTTAGTTTCCTTCCACAGATTCCATATGCCAGAAAAACAGCAAATTGCATGTCTTTTGATTATATGATTTTTAACTAACTTTGATGTGGTTAAAAAGCCGAAGACTTTGAAGGAGTACTGTTGATTAGGCTCAACCAGAGGCAAGTCTCAAGGAATAATCAATAATGGCATGTGTGCATGATATGTGATACTAAAATAGAAGGAAGGTTATTGTACTCTAGCCTTGCTCTCTTTCTATTCCTAGGAAAAGTTTTCCTCATGGAACAGAAATCTCATTTTAAAGACCAACAACTCAATCGCTCTTCTTTTCAAGTTAATTTTCACCGAAGTCAAGACTGAGCGTAAAAAAAAAAAAGCAATAAGAGTGTCAAATCGGAAAAGAAGGAATAAACATGCACAAATCTAGCCACAATCAGCAGTTATTTAATTAAAAAAAAAGACTGACTTCTCTTCCAAACTGTTTTATGAAGGGAAAAAACACCATCCTGCTCGCTACTACTACAAATCATACTCTAGAATACCCATGTTCTGACTGAGCATTTTAAATAGCCTCTTCTCATTCAATTAATATTTTAAAAGACATTATTGTTCCTATATCCCATATCTGTTCCCTTTAATATTTCTGCTTAGTGGTACATTCACTTTTCCTTCTGCTTGCCATTCTGTAGTATGAAAACAAAATTTTGGTACTTGTGTAGATCATGCACACACTGTGAGGAAAACAAAGTTGAACAAACTATAGTCAGCTTACAGAGTTTGGCGTAACTAACTATTTAATTGGTACCTAAAAAGCAATCAAAACAGTCACCTTCAGGTATTCCAAATGCCAGTTACTAGTTACCATTGGCCATGCCACATACTAGCTGCGAGTGCTAGAATTTTCAGAATTCAGAATACATTGCAAGTAGAGGGTCAAATCCTTTGTCTATTAATCAAAATTCTCCATTAATAGGGAACTTTGCCCAATTTAGCAGTATGGGATCTGGTCCACAGTGACTGAGTGTCAAAGTCTAGAGTAGAGAGGGAGAGAGATTCTCAGTTACTCCAGTGGTTATAATGGAATTACTTCAGATTTACTATTATTTGTAATTAGAATCTGACCAAGAGAGAGAACTCTGGACATGGAATTAGACCAGCGGTTCTTAAACTGTTTTAATGGGGTCACCATGACTGATTTAGACTTGCTTTGGCCAGGGCCCAAGCCCAAGGGTTTCAGCCCTGGCAGCAGGGCTCAGGTTACAGGCCCCTTGCCTGGGTCTGAAGCCCTTGGGCTTTGACCCCCCCTCCCCCGGCCTGGGGAGGTGGGGCTTTGGCTTTGCCCCCTCCCTGGGGCAGCAGGGCTTGCTTGGGCTGGCTCAGGCTTTAGTCCCCCATCCTGAGGTCCTGTAGTAATTTTTGTTGGCAGAAGGGGGTCAGTGCAATGAAGTTTGAAAACTCCTGAATTAGACATTCGTATTTCAGTGGTCATCAGAATTACCGGTGTAAAATAATACCAGGCAGGATTTACAGTAGTAGTGCTTGGTTTTCAAAATCCCTTCTTCAGAGCTATTTTAAATGACAATGGGGTATGCATGCCTATCCCACTCCATTTTCTGAACAAAAACTAGTGACGATCTGCCTCATCTGCTGTTTCTGCCTATAGACTCCAAGGTTTGGACCCTTCAGCAGGGGAAACTCCAGCAAGTTACTGTTTTGGGTTTTTTGTTTGTTTGAACTTCTGATGCCAGGTGGATTTCACAAAAGCAGAAGAGACTAAGGACGTGTCTACACTTACATTTTATAGCGAAAAATCACTCCCCTGAGCGCAGCAAGTCTGAGCGCTTTAAAGCGCTAGCGTGGACAGTCTGCCAGTGCTCGGAGCTAATCCCCTCGTGGAGGTGGATTACCAGGAGCGCTGGGAGAGCTCTCTCCCAGCACTCGTGTGCGACCACACTCGCACGCAGCTTGCAAAGTGGGGCCCTAGTCCTTAACTAGGGTCTCCTAGGCATTACAGGAATACAAATAATAAATAATGTGTGTGAGAGTTGAAAAACAATCCTAGCACTAAGCCATTTGGGTCATGTTCAGTCAGTCCCTGACATTTCTCATAGTTTAGAGGATTAAGTGATAATTAAGATGTTGATTCTGCAAACATTTACACAGGTACATATCTTTAAGCATGTGAATAGTTCCACTGATTTAAAAGTTAAGCCGGTACTTAAGAATTCGCAGGCTCAGGCCCTAAGCCAGTAGTCTGCACAGTTGAGATCCAGAAAACATTTGGAATCCCTTTACTCCCTCCTCCCCCCCCACCTTCTTATGACTTGTGAATATGAAAATGACTAGGCTCAATATAGATATATAGCATGAACATTTTTTATTTATTGGATGTATTTACAGTATATGTAACCTAGCAAGCAATCTTGTTACAGAGTGACTTTAAAATGGGAAGGAACTTGCAGATAGCTAATATCTGAGATGGAAATATATGCCAAAAATGTGCAATGCACTGTGTGTGAGTGTCAGAGGATGGCGGCAGGTATGGTATGATAATACCCTGGCACATTTAGGAATGTTGACCAGGGTTGCTTTGTGATGCCGAGAGAAGGCTGTGTGCTCTTCTGTACATCTCTCACCAGGGAGCAGCAGAACAGTATTTAACATATAATAAGACCTTGCCTTCTTGGAGGGGCAAAAAAAAGAGACCTGTCCTGGAATGTGCAGGCAGGGGTGCTGGAACAATGTGTATGGTGGGGGTTCTGAGAGCCATTGAACCAAACTGCAAAACCTTTATACGATGGAAACCACCTCAAGCCAGAGGGTGCAGGAGCACCTGCAGTTCCAACACTTATGTGTTCACAGGCTCAACTCTCTGAGGGATAGGGTGACCAGACAACAAACAAATTGGGATGGGGGTAATATAAGTCTATATAAGAAAAATACCCCAAAATCGGGACTGTCCCTATAAAATCAGGACATCTGGTCACCCTAGAGGAGAATAGGAGAACCCTGATTCCTGGCAGTTGGGATGGGTGGAGGAGCAACCAGCAACCCCTGCCTTCAGCAGGCATGGGGTGGATCCCTGGATGAGTGTGGAGGGATACTGATTTCGCTCTCAGCAGGATTTAAGGGAAAGGGAAAATAAGTGTCCGTGCTAGCCCACTGCGGGGTGGGGGGCTTAAGCAAGAATATTCTCCCTCCCCAACACATACTAATAATTAATAGTTCCTCAGGCCCCGAAACAATTGCTTAATCTGCTTATGCCTAGTGCTGGCTCTGGGGGGAAGCCTGAGGGGAGCAGGGCTGAAGGAATCAGTGCCTCCCAGGCCAGCGGTGGGGAGGCGCTGCCGCTTCCCGGCGGGGTCTTTCTCCTCCCCACAAGGGGGTGTCCGGGCTTCCTCTCGCCCAGCCCGGCACTGAGAGCCTGAAAGGCGGGGTCCCGGGCGGGGGGGAGGCGCTGCGGGGCCGGGTTAGGCGGGGAAGGGGGGGAGTCTCCTGGCGCCGCAGCGCGAATCCCGGCCGCGGTGTCCCCGGGGAGGGAGCGGCGGCTCCGCGTCCAGGCTCCTCCCCCGCGGCCGGGCCGGGCCGCGATGCGAGCGGGCCGGAGGGCGGCGGCGGCACGATGTGGCTGCGGCCCGAGGAGGTGCTGCTGAAGAACGCGCTCAAGCTCTGGGTCACCCAGAAGAGCAGCGGCTACTTCGTCCTGCAGCGGCGGCGCGGACACGGGGACGGCGGGGGCCGCTTCACCGGTACCGCCCTGCCGGGGCTGGGGAGGGAGCCGCCCGCGGTGGGGGTCCCCGCCGGGCTGGGGAGGGGAAGCGGGAGCGACCCCCACACACCCCTCTCCCCGTGCCTGGCACCGCAGCAGGCGGCGGCCCCGGGCTCTGGATCAGCTGGTTCCGGTCGGGGCCGCAGGGACCTGCCCGCCATGGGGGCAGCGGAGCGGAGCGGCTGCTGCTGCCCGGGGGAGCCCGGAGCAGGCTCTTTGTTCCGTGCCCCGGCGGGCTCTGATGGAGGCTGGTGCTGGGTTCAGCGCAGCGACAGGGCCGCCCCCTCCAGCGGGCCGGGAGTGTCTCTGGCTGCGGAGCGGGTCACTGCCGGGGGGTCCAGCTGCGGCGGGTTCCTGCTCGCCGGGGGCTCCGGGGTCTGCCTGCGGCCATGGGGGTGGCCCTCCCAGGGTCACCGGTACTGGGGTGGTTTGTTCTGGCGGCTGGATAAGTTACTTGGCAAAATGCTCCTTCCGGGCTTCTGGAAAATCCCTCCCTTTGAGGTGAGAAAAAGATGTTGGGGATTGTTGTGGGCAAGGCACTGAAAAAACCATGGGCTGTTTATGCAGCTGCAGTCGAAGGCAAACAGAATCCGATCGTCCCCCTGCTTCGGTACAAAACAAAAGCGTGTCCCGTTTTATAAAGTACTTGTTCTACTCCGTAAGAAATAATGCCTGCAGTGCTGGTCACCCTGCTGTAAGAATTTGAGTTATTGCTTGCAGGGAGTGTTGCCTTTGTCTCCCATGAATGTTAGCAGGTTTAAATAATCCAGATGACAAGGAGAGGGTAAGGAATTGGATTTTGACTCTTTCTCAATGATCTTCTTAAAGGTAACCAAAAATACGAAGTTAGTGCATCGACTCCATCCTAATGGACAGTGTAGAAAAACTAAGAAAAATAGAAGTTTTCAGAATAGGTGGATTAACCTGGAATGAAAGGAGAGAGATGCTGGTGAGAAGTGAGCCAAAAAAAAAAAAAAAAAAAAAAAGGGACTCCCATACAGTTCTTATACAAGTGTTGAGTGAAAAACCCATACAGTTGTGGTGGTTTAAATGTCCTTTATGCATGTGTTGCAATATATTAAGTGCTGGATGATCCATATTTCCTTTTTTTAAATAAAGGATTGAGTCTTCAGAGTTCTTTGACTCTGACCAAGTCTCTTGAAACTGAGTAAGTTCAACATCAACTCAAGGGGGGCTGTACTAGTGTAACTGCACAGGGTAGTGATTGAAACAAAAGGGGTATATTAGCATTTGTCTTAACATTTCACTTCTTTGAGCTACCACAAATGCAGCTTTAGTACAGATTGGCCGCAAGTATTTTAATGACCATGTTGTCCAATTCTACTTTAAGCAGGTCTAGCCTTTATGGTGGTTAATGTGCTGGTGGCCTATCTGCTGCTTCATACACACGAAAAGCAGCAGTCATAAAACAGATGGCTGCATTTTATTTTTTTTACCCCTTCTCCACCATACAGTGTCCTGGGAAAATGCCAATTTGTTCCATAGTTTACCCTCCATAACGTTATATTAGCCTTATCAATTTTAACTCTTTGTTTTGTGACAAAAAAAAAAGGAATCCATAATCTCCATTCTCTTGGTTCTGGCTGCCCCTTACTACAGCCATAACTTTGGTCTTGAACTTTATAAAGTAGTGAGGTACCCTTAAGGGTTAAATGCTAATGGCTGCAGAAGAGCAATTGCCCAGAGCTATCCTTTGGGATTTCTAAAAATGAAAGGGGCAGAGCCGCTCAAGATTGATTCTATCCTCCCCTGCTGGGAACTGCACAAACAAACCACCTAAAACCTTGCAGTCAGAGGTAGATAGATCTGAGGAAAATCGCCTTGAGTGATCTCTTTCTACATCTGTGGCTAGGACATGATTAACTAATGAAACAAGTGGAGCGTCACATATTCAGGACTAAATTGAGGCGGGCCAAGAAAATGATTTGGTGGCAGTTATCTGCATGTACGTTCTTAATGCTCGTAGGATTTCTGTCATCCTATCAAATATACATGGTGAAAAATTAGATTTAGTAGTGCATTCGCAACTTCATATTTCCATTAAATAGCTTCCAACCTACATTTGCATTTTTACTTCATTTAACTGTACAAAATGTTTATTTGGCACCTTAGTTGTGCATGGTACTTTTAGAAGAAAATATGAAGACAATGGATCATATTCCAAATTACAACGGTGTAAATCTGGAGTAATTGCACTGGGATCAATGAGTTATACCAGGTTAACTAGAGTAACCGAACACAATTTGGTCCAAAGTCCTTGCTCTGAGAAGTTTACAATCCACATTGGACCAAAACATAAAGAATATGATAATACATCATGTTGGGGATGGAGAAAGTCAGTGGCAAGCAAAAAGATGAAGGAATACTGCTCTCCAATGAGTCTGACTTCTGTAGAGAGAAGATTGTCTTCTATCTCTTAATTTTTTTTCAATTCAAATTTCTTATGATGGATTGTAATTCAAAGAAAGCTGAGCTATTTACATCTCACAATCTTTTTTTGTTCCTTAATGGACACTTTAAAGGCTACTATGTTTATTTGATATACCAAAGGTAGAATTGTTCTATGATTCTTGTCAGTATGTGGCATTGTCTTCTGTTATCTCCATTTTATTTGGAATCCGTGTCTGTCCTGGCTGTGTAGGCAGTCACTCTTTGTCACCACGAATGCTTAATTCTGATTCAGTAGACCAAGAGGTTGTCATGTTACAACTGTGTACCTTTCATGAAACCCTGGCCCAGTTGAAGTCAAGGGGATGAGATCAAGATTTAATCCCTAGGGTTTATATTATGATTTCCCCTTCCTCCTTGTGTGGAACCCATAGCCCACTCTTCATTCCTTGATTGCTGGGATGAGAGAGATTAATTTCCAGATCTAAAAATAGCTTCTACAGCTGTTAGTTTTAGGTCCAGGTGGATCATGTGGCTGAAATCACAAATGTGAAGTGTCTACTCCTGAGCTTTCCATGGCAGACACCAGCAAGTTTAAAATAAAAAAAATGTTTGTTGTCTAGCTAAGTTCCTGGTGCATCCTGTTGGCTGAATGCAGAAGCTAAATCTGCAGTGCATACAGTCTTATTATGTAAGGCTAGCCTAAATCTGTTTAGGCTGACTAACTGAAAACACCCTTTCTCTTTCTATCCTCTTAATTTCCCCCATCTTAAGAAAATTAGACATATTTCTTTAATCAGCTTTTGTTTGTATTGTAGAAGGGCCTAGAGCAGGGGTTGCCAACCTGTGGCTCCGGAGCCACATGTGCTCTTCAGAAGTTAATATGCGTCTCCTTGTATAGGCACCGACTCTGGGGCTGGAGCTACAGGTGCCAACTTTCCAATGTGCCGGGGGGTGCTCACTGCTCAACCCCAGGCCCTGCCACAGGCTCTACTCCCGCCCCCTCCCCTGAGCCTGCCATACCCTCGCTTCTCCCCCTCCCGCCTGGAGCCTCCTGCATGCCATGAAACAGCTGATCGGGAGGTGCAGGGAGGGAGGGGAGGTGCTGATTGGTGGGGCTGCCGGTGGGTGGGAGGCGCTGACGTATTACCGTGGCTCTTTGGCAATGTACATTGGTATATTCTGGCTCCTTCTCAGGCTCATGTTGGCCACCCCTGGCCTAGAGGTTAGGTGCATCTTACAAATGGAAAACAATAAATAGAAAAAATTAAGCGCACTTCATGATGAACATAAGCAAAATGTTACAATTCTCTTTTACTTGGAACAGTCAAAAATGAGCACACTGGTGGGAAACAAAGTGAAAGAAAATAGTTAAAATCAGTGTGAAACATTCAGTGTAAATGCTTAAAAAAAAGTTTGTTCAGTGATGGGAAAAATGGCTTGAAATTTCTATGACTTTTAAATAGACTCTAAAAATAGATTAAAGAAATGTCACCCACATGGGAAGAGATTACACTATTTCTTTTTTAGAACAGGTGTTTGAGTCAGGAGTTCTTGGTTTTGTTTCCAGCTCCATCATTAACTTAGTGAAAAATGAGTGCTTACCTCACAAGGCTTGATAGGCAGTCTGCTTCCAGATGAAAGATTGAATAAAAATGCAAAATACTATTATTAACAGAGCTATCTTTGACTTTAAAATTATGCAACAGTTCACAGCCCTAACTTTGATAAATCATGGAGGTTTTTTTATTTATTTATTTTGGTTTGTTTTTTAAAGGAGGGATCAGATGTCACTTAATACATTTTAATGTGCACAAAGACGTGTAAGCCACCATGATAGTATATGGTGTTTGTTTTCACTGCACCTGTGCGTGAACAACTGCTTTTGGGTCCATTCTTTATTTACTCACTCTTCTTTCCAACCCATTTCACCCTTCTTTCCAGAAAGTACAAATAAATCTAACACAGACAGCACAGCAGAAGAATATATTTTGTTTAGATATATTCTTATTTCATCCCCAAAGAATTGAACTATAGGGTAGTCATATGTCACATGAAAGCACTAGTCTTTCATGTCTGTTTCTGTCATCAGGATAGTGTATTTGTATTGAACTTTGAACAGGTGTGTACGTATGAGAAACATATAACCTCTACAGTCACTTAATCTGCATACTAGCAGAGTTCACTAATACAAGTTGGGGTTGCAGGTGGTGTGGAAAACTGGCCTATTTTCATACAAGCGAGAGGAGATCTCTTAATCTGTTGATCATCCACTTTGTGTAATTTGTTTTTTAGATTTGCAAGGGACCTGATACAGCAAAGCACTTAACCAAATGCTTAAACCCTGAGCATGTGAGTAGTCCCCTCGACTACAGTGGGACTATTCACGTGCTTAAGTGCTTTGCTGGATCAGGGACATAGGTAGGAAATCTGAAATGCGTTCTACAAAGCGTGTGTTTCAGGATGAAATTATCCACAAATTAACTTTTATCAAGATATAATTCAGTAGCTCTGGCTGATTCTGGGGTTGTATATACATACAACTGAAGAAATCCTTTTGTAGTAGATCACTTATGTTGTTGCTCTGGAAAAGGTGGGAGCTGGTTGAACTTGAACTTAATAACTAAGATACGTGTGGGTATCTTTCTGTAGTCTCTGTAAAGAATCTATGGTCTCCTTAGGTCAGGGGTGGGCAAACTACGCATCCAGCCTGACAGACCTTTTAATCCAGCCCTCGAGCTGCCGCTGGGGAGCGGGACTGGGGGCTTGCCCCTCTCCGCATGTGCCATGACTCCTGGAAGCAGCGGCATGTCCCCCCTCTGGCTCCTATGCATAGGGGCAGCCAGGGGGCTCCGAACGCTGCCACCACCCCAAGTGCCAGCTGTGCAGCTCCTGCGGCCAATGGGGGACATGCCGCTGCTTCCAGGAGCTGCTTGAGATAAGCGCCGCCCAGAGCCTGCACCCCTGACTTCCTCCCGCACCCCATCCCCCTGCTCCAGTCTGATCCCCCTCCTGCCCTTCAAGCCCCTCGGTCCCAGCCTGGAGCACCCTCCTGCACCCCAAACCCCTCATCCCCAGCCCTGCCCCAGAGCCTGTACCCCCAGCTGGAGCCCTCACGCCCCTGCACCCCAACCCCTAGCCAGAGCCCCCTCCCAGTGATTTCCCTACACCCCCCCTGAATTTCCCCAACACCCACCCAGTTTTGTGAACTAGTTACATGCCAATTTAGTGACATCCGCCCTAATTTCAGTTCCTGGGGAGGCCACTGCCCCCTCCCGCACCCAGAATGTCTAATTTCTGGCCTCACTCCAGAGCCCACACCCCCAGCTGGAGTCTTCACCCCCTCCCGCACTCCAACCCCCAATTTCGTCAACCTTCAATGGCCTGCCACACAATTTCCATACTCAAATGTGGCCCTCAGGCCAAAAAGTTTGCCCAGCCCTGCCTTAGGTAATAGTAATCTCTGGTTGTCCATAAGAAGTATAATCAAGAGTAGTGTCAAATCCTTCTCATTTATAGTAATCTAATGTCAGAGCGCCTTTGTCACACAGAGTGAGGCTGTGGCACTACTGTCATTTTTATGAGAGGATGTTGGAAGTTTCAGCTCACTCCTTGTTTGATTGGATTAGTACTGTGTATTCTGTACTAATCCAATCAAAATCAAACAAAAGAACATTTCCTGTGATTGTAATGGCTTGTTTAACTTTTTCTATGTTAAGATTTGGAATGCTGGATTAATAACATTCAATGCAAAGCAATTGATTATTTTGCCACTCCTTCCCCAGTAGCTAACTTGTTGCAAATTTTGTTTATGTAGAATTCCGTATCTTAACATATTACTTGTGTCCAACAGAATCCTAAGTGATTTTTTTTATGTCCTCTAAATATTTGTAGGGTTGTTCTTATAACCAAGGAAAGAAAAAACTGTAAATCAGAGGTTTACACTTATGGACACAACTTAATCTGTTCCATTTGCTTTTTCCCTTTCAAATGCAGCACTCTTCTTCCAGCTGAAAAATTATGAATGTATATTAGCAAAATGAAGCAATAAAATTAGATTATTCATTCATATTTTACATGTAAATATAACCTTTTAACGGGTTTATTCACTTAGTTTTCCATTTTCCTGTAAATTCTGGGGCGGGGGTAGTGAATAGTATGCTCATAAATGCTGTGCGTTAATGTTCAGCCCCTGAACTTCCATGGTGCCATTGAGTTGTGTTCAGCTCTGCTGAGAGTGGCTCAGTATAAGCTAAATATGTCAATAAGAAGCCCCACGGAAAAAGTGACTTTTTTTCTAGTAAGAGCAGGTTTGGTCAGATTCTCACCTATTGACTTGTAAAGTTGATGGATGGACTTTTTGTATTAAAAATTTATTCCTATTGTAGTCCGTGTGTGTGTGTGTGTGTGTGTGTGTGTGTGTGTGTGTGTGTGTGTGTAAAATATATGGTGTTCTTGGAGGTTCATTTAAGACCACATAAGCACTCCAATGATGTCAGAGTACACTAACTGGTTACAATTCAGTTTTCCGCTGATTTTGTTACAACAGGGTTCCAGTTTGTTGCATAAATATGACCTTAATTGTGTTCCCTAAATGGGAATATAAAGCATAACCAAGGCTTCAGCTCAGTTAGAAACACGAGTGTAGTCCCATTTACTCTACAAACCTGGAACAGTGTTATAAGCAAGTCCTTTTAGTCCAATTGTAGTATAGATAGGGCATTAGTGTTCTTCATAATTTTAGTTCAGCGCAGTTAGACTACAAAGCAAATCTGACAGGTTCTAGCCCAAATTTATTATAATTCAAATAGAAGTTGATGTATATTACCTCAGAACACATATTTTAGAAAGTCCTGAAATATGAAGTAACAAACTAATACTTCTTTAAGACTGTTTTCTCCCCACCTGCCTTGTCTTAAGGTGATATGGCCCAGTAGTCTACAGAGCAGTTAGTTCAACAGCGTAAGGTAAAAATGGTATGGGATAGTTCATCCAGAGTGCATTTGATTATTTGTATATAGTATTTTTCAACCAGTCAGCAAAGAGGAAAAGATGTCCAGAATCAAAACATAAGGAAGCGGGGGTGGGGGTAAGCGGAGGGTGAGGAGTTGTCAAAAAGTTCTGAAGGTGGTGAGGCTGTTCCTGCCACCTTGACCCCCAGCTCCTGTAGTGCTGGTGACTCTCTTGGCTCTCATACCTGAATCATACTGAATGGCTGTCTCAGCTTGGAGAGAAGCTCAGAGAGAGTTGCATCCCAGTGTAGGAGGAAGCAGACTATACACTGATTACATTTTTCAGTTATAAATGGTTCTACTGGGTAAAAAATCATGGAGGATTGTGAGAAGCTGCAAAAGAGTGGAAATGCATTAGGGAATTTGGCAGTGTCATTGAAGGTGACATTTAATTCTAAGTGTAAAGCAACACTGGTAAAAATAATCAGTATTTCTTATATACTGATAGTCTCTGAATCTGCATTCTCCTGTAGGAAAGTAGACTTAGGGAAGGTCTATCCTTAAAACGCTGCATCAGCGTGGCACAGTTCCGCTGCTGTAGCACTTAAGTGAGGATGCTCCTTTGCTGACGGGGGAGCTTCTCCTGTTGGTGAAGTTAATCCACCTCCCTGTGAGGCGGTAGCTATGTCGACGGGAGAAGCTCTCCTGTTGACGTGGCGCTGTCTACAAGGTGGGCTAGGACGGTATAACTACGTTGCTCCATTTGTGGATTTGCTCAGGGTTGTGGATTTTTCACACCCTTGAGCAACGTAGTTACACCAATATAGGCCTGTAGTGTAGACCTGGCCTCAGAAGCTGTAGAAAATAGGTTTTGATCAATTCATAGCATTAGTTAAAGCGAATAAGAGATTAGGGTGCATTTAAAAAAAGCCATCCTGCAAAGCAGCTGTTCTCAAATTGTGGCCCACAGAGCACCTACTGATACTCCAGAGAGAGCTGGCTGGTCACAGGGTGCTGGTTCCCTTCTTTATTTCCAGTTGCCAAATTATTTACTGCATTTTGATTTAAAATAAAAAAGTGTCCATGCTAGGGTCTAGATTCCTTTTCCAGAAACAAAAAATATAATATAAGCAAAACTAAAGCCAGCAGCTGCTGTTCAACTTCAAGCCAAAAGTAATCAACTATGATAAAGTCCAGTCCCAACAATATCCCCATCCCTCACAAACATTAGCCCTTACCATGCCTGTTCCTCCTCCAACACCTGGGCAAATAAGGAGGCATTTAGCATACTCCAAAATTCAAGCTATTTCAGACCAAGGGAGTGAGTAGGCTGCAAGGTTGAGGTCCCTTCCTGGAAAACATCATTCTGTTAACAGCTTCTTGTGCTGAGGGACTCCACATTAAATGTCCCCATTGATAGCAGCTGTTGCAGTATGGCTCAGGGAGAGGTCTCAAGAAGGGAGGTTCTAAGCCAGTTAGGGCTTCACAGGTCACAACCAACGTCTTGGACTCAAATTGGGAACCGATGTAGAGATGAGATGATAAACTTAAATCCCTCTTATTAACACGATTAGGAATTGGGGAACCTATTGGGAAAGGAGAAGCTTATACAGAAAGGATGGGCTCCACCTATACCAAAATAGAACCAGATTGCTGGCGTATTTAATTTAAAAAGTCATGAGGGAGTTTTTAAACTAAGGGCTGGGGGAAAGCTGACAGGTGCGGAAGAGCATGTGGTTCAGACAGACACATACCTAATGGGAGGATCTATTAACAGGGATTCTCTATATCCTAGTAAAGAGGATAGAAGTTGATAAAGTACAGGTAGGTGCTGAAGAGAAACAGTCAAGCGAAAGAGAGTCCCATTCGGTTACATCACATGAAAGCAGACAACTCAATAAAATTGACAAATTTTATCAGTGCTTGTACACAAATGCAAGATATCTAATACTAAGATGGGTGAAATTTAGTACCTGGTATTAGATGAAGATGATATTGATATAATAGGTATATCAGAACCTTGGGACCATTGTTGTTCAACATAGCCATTATGATCTGGAAAAAAGGGGTAAACAGTGAGGTTGCAAAGTTTGCTGATGATGCACAATTATTCAAGATAGTTAAAACCAAAATTTACTTCAAAAAGTTACAAACGGATCTCTCAAAACTGGATGACTGATCAAGAAAAAAACAGATGAAATTCAGTGTTGATAAATACAAGATAATGCACATTGGGGAACATAATCCCAACTATACATGCAAAATGTTTAAATTATCTGTTATCACTCAAGAAAGTGATCTTGGAGTCGTGCAAATTTATCTGAAAATATTTGCTCGATGTGCATCAGCAGTCAAAAAGGCTACCAGAATGTTAGGAACCATTAGTAAAGGGATAGATAATAAAACAGAAAATATCATAATGCTGATATAGAAATCCATAGTACGGCCACATCTTGCATACTGTGTGCAGTTCTGGTCTCCCCATCTCAAACAAGATATATTAGAAGTGGAAAAAGTACAAAGAAGGACTACAAAAATTATTAGGGGTATGGAATAGCTTCCATAGAACAGGTGTTATAGTTATTGTCACGACTCCCCCTCATGGGAGAAAACAATCCTTTCTAACCAATAGGTTATTCAATAATTTAGGTCAGGTGTACGCTACAAACTTACATCAGTATAACTACATCGCTCAGGGGTGTGGATTTTTCACACCCCGGAGCGAAGCAGTTACATCGACCTAAGCCCTGATGTAGACAGTGTTGTGTGGATGGGAGGGCTTCTCCTGTCGCCATGACTACTGCCTCTCGTGGAGGTGTATTAACTATGCCAATGAGAGAAGCTCTCCTGTTGGCGTAGTAGCGTCTTAACTGAAGTGCTACAGCAGTGCAGCTGCAGCTTTTTAAGTGTAGACCTGCCTTTAGACTTTAATCAAAATGTTTTTGTAGCCTTGCCCATAGCTGGAATTCAGATACCATATTTCTCTTCCTCCCTCTTGTATTGTTCTTCAACTGTAACATCTTAAAAGGTCTCTTAAAAACATGTTTTGATTGCATTTTCCCCAAAGAAGGTGACCTCTCTACAATTTCTCAGAATTTGGGCTGCAAATAACTGAAAGTATGGAATCACATGCATAAATAACTCTCAATCCTCCACAAAGGCTGTAATATGAAGGCCCAGTTTCTCAGCTGGGCCACACCAACAAACATTTTGTGTTTTTGATGTGTGCATGTGGCATTATCTATTTGCTCTGCTTGCTCTATTCTTATGAGCTTGCAGGTTACAAAGCAAAATGGGACCAGCAAACAGAGTGGAGAAGCTGCTAGTTATGCATACACACACATACTACAGTGATGTGTGTTTTTAAATGCACCTGCAAATCAAAACAGAGGTTTCAGGTCTAATGTTTAGCCTACCAGCATGGATTGTATCTGTTTAAATTGTGAACATCAGCCCCTTTAACACTGAAAATCACTAACTAGCTAAAATGAGATTGGAATAAATATAGAGGGAATGTGTTTTTGTTTGTTGCTGTTGTGTTGTAGTGGACAGATTCTGCAGAACAAGAAAATGGGTAATTTCTAAAGGATTTTTTGTGGTTACTAGAATTATGTAATACTACAATGCTCCTAATAACTTTGTGGGTGCATTATATGGCACCAACAAAATGTGTGAGAGAGATTCTTTTTTGACAGTATTCAACAGAATTTATATTGTGGTAATTTAGGGGACTATCAAAAGGCAGCATGTATGTCTCACATATTTATTAGGTACATTAATTTTAGTCTGGAAACAGTTTTTCTAGACTTGTAGTGTGACAGAGCCTTTATCTCTGTGGACTTTAGAACCAACTTGACTGCAGCCTTATCTTAGTATATCTTAGGCTGCTGTCATGTTGACTCCTGTTAAAATAAATGTGACAACCCTCTGCAAGAATTATGTGGATAAAAGCATAATTGGAAAAATGTCCTGAGAAGAAGACGACACATATCACATCCCTTTCACTCTTTTACAACACTCCTGTGACAGCAGACCCCATTATCATATCTTGTATTTCCAGGGATATTAGCATATAAAACAAATTAGCGTATGAAACTAAACCTCAGAGTAATATAAACCCACAGAAAACACTGAAGAAAACTTGTGAAATAATGCCATTAAAAGTAAAAACTTAGCTTGCTGGGATATAACTTCCAACTTCACAAAGAACATAATGGTGGACACTCAGTTTAAGAAGTAACACATACAATTGTAGTTTCAGTTCACTTTTACATGGTGAAAAAGTAATTTAAGGCACTGACTTACTTGTTGCCTAGGCTTTGAAGGGTCTGACACTGCAAACACACGAGAGTAATCTCACTGATTTCAGTGGGATTACTTCTGTGTAGCATATTACACATGCATAAACGTTTGCCACATCAGACCCTTAGTACTGAAATCTAGCTTTGTGAGCTTTTTTTCAAAAGTGGTAAAACCAGCATCATCGCCAAGGAATTATATATATCTATATAGATAGATATAGATATTTCTATATATATATATATAGATATATATAGAGAGATATAGATATTTATATATATAGAGAGAGAGATATTGGTTACAGCAGGATTAGTTTAGTATTAATTTATCTTTTCCCTCCTTTAAATACCATTCCTTGCTATCTGTATACATTCTGTTGAGTTGAATTGAGAAAGCTAGTAAGAAATACACCACTGTGTGTGTGTCCTGTTGGCTTGAAACCTGCCCTATCTGTACCCTGTGCAATCATAGAATCATAGCATATCAGGGTTGGAAGGGACCTTAGTAGATCATCTAGTCCAACCCCCTGCTCAAAGCAGGACCAATCCCCAATTTTTGCCCCAGATCCCCAAATGGCCCCCTCAAGGATTGAACTCACAACCCTGGGTTTAGCAGGCCAATGCTCAAACCACTGAGCTATCCCTCCCCCCAATCTCGGTGAAGTCAACAGATGTTTGTATGAGATGTAAACTAGGGTAGAATTTATCCTCTAGTCTTTAGCTGTCTGTGTAACTGAAAATGTTCCTGATATTATAGAGCTATAAAGCAGAAGTTCCTACATGAAGTATGAGTGAAAGCAAGAATCTGTTAAACATCACTGCTGCATGACTAAAACATTTAGAACTGCGGCAAGCAATGCGTGTGTCATGTTGTACTGGTTCTAGGAAGAACTTGGTGCTAAGTTTTCCTTGTTTTGATGTTCCCCAGCCTGCTATACCAAACACCTGTTCACCAGAACAGAGTTCTTTGCCTATATTTAACCCACAAGGATGGGGGCCAGATCCTGAGCCACATCAGAAATGAGCTCAGTGCAGATCAGAAGTAGGGGGATGCAAAGGTGCTTTAAGCTGCCTTAATGCTGCTACCTGTGCTGGAGTTGGACCAGCCTTAGACTGCTCCAGTTAGTTATGTCCAGCTGCCTGTGAACCCAATGGAATGTTCTGATAGCTGGAACACAGCAGTTTCCATCCATGTGCCTTTTTTCCTAGGCACATCACTTGTGCTAAGAGGTTCAGAAGGGTGGTGTAGAGCTGGTAAGAAAATAAGAATGGCCATACTGGGTCAGATCAGCAGTCCATCTGGCCCAGTATCCTGTCTTCTGACACTGGCCAGTACCAGATGCTTCAGAGGGAATCAACAGAACAGGGCAGTTATAATAGCTCTGCCCCATCCAGGGATTCCCCTTTTGCAGGTTGAATCCTCAGGGAGAGGCCAATTAAGCTACCTGTAAAGCAGCCAGAGCATAAGGGAAAAATTGGGGTCTATGAGTTGGAAGGTTTGGGTTTTCTTCCTGGCTCTGCTGAGTTCCTCTATGATAACAGGGAAGTTGCTTAACCGCTTTGCCATCTGTAGCATACAGGTACAGTAACTGCTAACCTCACAGGGTATTATTGTAACTTTCTAATTTGCTGTTTGTGAAGTGCATTGAGCTGTTCAGATGTTACTTTCCAACAAAAATACTAAGATATATTGTTTGAGGGAACTAGGGTGAATAATACTTAATTCCATTCAGAAGTTATTTCATTGTCAATTTTTATTTCTAAAAGTTTTAGATAAGACATAACTACTGTATTTTCTTGATGTGATTTTTTTTTCATGTATTACTTCTTGCCCAAAGTCTCATCTCTGTAGTCTGCGATGTAGAGCAGAAAGTGTTTCTCACAATCATTAGCTGTCATCCTGAATTTGAACCTAACTCATGTTGCAACAGATGGAAGCATCCTGTTTTAATTCAGTGTATTTACTACTCTTTTGTGTAAAAGCATTTGTTTTTTTACCTGACCACTCGTTTTGCTCCCGTCTTCCTGTTTGATTATGCTTATAAGCTTCTGGATGAGAGAGGATATGAGAGGCAGGTATGGCACAGGGCACTAAAATGCTTAATGAGCTACCGAGTATGGATACATCAGAGCAAAATGATGCGCTAGTAGAGCTAGAATTTTATAGCAAGCTTGGCTCTCTTCTTGTAAACCCTTGAATCTAGAATCTGCTGCTAGACTAGTTAAAATTTTCAAAAGCGCCTGAGGGGTAGGACTACACAGCACTCAGGAGGAGTAATTACAGCATGTGTAGGCATACCTGAGCTAACTGTAATCGAGCTAGCTTGATAGAAAGAGCAGTGCAGCTGCAGCAGCCTGAGCTAGCTGCCCAGGTGTATATCCAGCGTTCTAGATAGGATTGTACTGCGTGGCTAGTCCAGTGGTGCTGGAACAATTTGTGTAATGTGGGTGCTGAGAGCCATTAAACCAAACTGTAAACCCTGTATATAATGGAAACTTTAAGTCGGGGGTGCGGCAGCACCTATGAGCTAGTCCATGCTGCTGTGGTTACACTGCTATTTTTTAGGCCATGTCTACACTGAGTGGGATCAACACTGTGGTGATCAATGCAGCAGGGGTCGATTTAGCAGCTCTAGTGAAGGCCGTACTCCAGTAAGGTAAGTTGACTAGAGAGCCTCTCCTATCGACGCAGAGCGGTGTAGACACCTCAGTAAGTCGACCTGGGCTATGTCGACTCCAATTATGTTATTCACATAGCTGGAGTAGCGTAACCTAGGTCGACTTACCCAGGTACTGTAGACAAGGCCTTAGTGAGCTAACTCAACCAAAACTAGCTGGGGTATGCCTACCCTTGCTGCAATCCCATCTTCTAGTCATAGTGTAGAAACACCCTAAGTGACTTTTTCAAAAGTGGCTTGAGCATTTAGGCCCCTCGTCCTGTTGACTTTCAAAAAACTCTTAGGATCCTAACTGCCCAGGCCACTTTTGTGAATGGGGACATAAGCACTTTTGAAAACTTTACCTTAGTTTTACCTAAAGACTTGTTAGGTGCAGTGTGGATTGGCAGAAATAGCCTTTTGTTCTTTGAAGAGAGATCTTTGGGTCAGGTGCTGCCTGACCTGTCTTAATTAATTACATCTTAGACTACTTCCCCAAAATCTTGAATTGATAGATGGAAAGAATCAATATTTTTCACAAACCCAGATTTCAAAGTGTCTAATTTTGAGTCTAGCTTTAATTATTGAACATCCAGTCTCTCAAAGTTTAGTGGAATTCTTCAAATATCATATGGATAATTCACACTAGTTTAGAGAAATCTGCGTTCCTGAGAGTTTGAATAAATATGTTTACATAGAAATCAGTGTGTTTCAGATGACTTTACTGTAATTGGTCCTTTTCTAGACTGTAGCTGTGAGTTGTTGTACTCAAAGTATAGGGTCATACATTGCAATTTGTGATATCTTCTTCTCTTTGAGGTTTCAGGTAAATACAGATTAAGCTCAAATGGTGGATCATACTTCTCTGCAAGTTTATTTAATAACCAGAAAGGTATCACTTTAATTTTCTTTCCACTCCCACCCCCCCAAAAAAAGTGTGCACAGCTGTGTTGCACACAGAGTTGGAATTAACTTGAATAAGAAAACCTAATCATACAGTTATGTAGCATGCTGCGTTCAGGCTGATTAGATTACACCATGATCTTGGTAAAGCAAAGACACTGCCTATCTGTCACAGGATCTGAAAATAGTGCTTCAGTCTCTTGCTAGCTTGTACTTGGATTTATTTATTTATTGAACTGGAATGCATAAAATAATGTGAACTCTATAAAATGGATTTCAGATTAGAAACTTTTATTGTAATTCTATTTTGGTTATACTTTCCATATAAGGTATAACTTTGCAGTGTTTGATTTGCCCTATTTAGGTTGTGTAAAATGTTCATAAAGATAGACATTTGAAATGTAACTAAACAAAAATTGTAGTTAAGATTCAGGATCTACAGGAAGAGTGCAAATTTTGTTTTATAGAGCTGTTTGTTTCCATAAAAATACAAGTTAAACACTTGCTTTGAAATCCCATGTCCAGGGAAAGTGTTCATGTTGTTGAGCACAAACTAATTTTAGAGCAGAAAAGCAATTTTCTTCTCCCCTCCTCCCCCAGCTTTGTCTGATGTCCACATTGGACTCGGACCTTCCCCTTGCATTTAACATTCTTTGTAATCTTGATAAAATCATGAAAAGACTTGTGATGTTCATGAGTGATCTGTTTCTGGACTCTGAAGTCTCACTAGAAAACCTGTGGCTGCAGCTTTCTGTAGTGCAGTAAAAAATCAACTGCATTTTATTCTCGGTGGCTGTATTACTCTCTCCCCCTCCTCCCCCCACCCCCAAATGGTTTTGCATAGTTTGAAGCTGAAAAATTGAAATAGAGAGCTGGTAGTATTATTGTTTAAAAGAATCCAATGAACTTGAAAATCATATTTACTTCTGAAATTTTTGTTCCATACATGGTATCAGGAAAGACCTATGATTACTATAATAAAGTTAGTAAAACATTTTTTTTTCTAGTTTGTTTTATTTGATAGGCTTGTATGGATAGATGGATAGTAAGATTTGTTTTTCCCTGTACAAGTCAATCAGTTTCTTCCTGCTTAAGAAGACTCTTAAACATCAACAGGGGAGTGATGTATGGGGTGTGTGTGTGTGATTTTATATATATATATGGACTGTTTTAAAGGGTGCTCTATCAGAAACTTTAAAAAAAAAATCTAAGAAAAAGTTGATTTTAAAATCAAATTGTGTCCCTTTAGAAAGTTCGTTTGTTTGCATGCTTTTATTGGTTCATTCAGGGGGAAGCACTGTGCAGTTGTTGTATGCTACAAGTATTAAGTGGAGTTCAGAGTTTAAATGATAGAAAAAAACATTTGGAAAGCAGCACCAATTGAATAATTTAAGTAGCTTTCATCCTTTCTTTAATATTAAACTTTGTACTCAATCTTCTCCAGGTTCATGTACAAGTTTTGGCTAACGTTGCATAGTTTTTATAGCACTCACCGATTAATTATTGAAAGATCTATTTTTGGGGCTTGTTCAGTTAAATTTCAACTTATGCCATTGCTGTAGCACCTCAAAAATATATGTGCTAAAGCATAATAATGAGGCTACCCTCAGAAAGAGTATTGACATGCTTTTATGTCAGACTAGGAAGTTATTTTAGCCTGCACTAAATACTTAATATTTTTCTCCCTTGAAAAAAATAATCAAAATACAGGTGTGAAATGTGCACAGATTGCTTATTCTGTATCACCGATGCACCTTTGTTTTATTGCCCTGGAATTAGCAGCAGATATGTGAGATCAGAAATCTAGACAACATTCTTACTTGTAAAAGTAGAAAGCGCCTTCCGTCCTACCCAAATTAAAAATACATTAGGGCCTAATCTAAATCCCACACAAGCGTATGAGAGTCTTTCCATAGACCCTAATGGAAGTTCAGTCAGGCCCCTAATGTATGATATTAATTATGAAAATACAAAACTAACTGAAGAGGGAGACTTTATTTCAGTGAATCATCATTGGAGTTTGTGTATGTACCTGGCTAAGATCTTTTTAAAAAAGATAATAATATATTAAAAGGATTCTTCTTAGTTTTGGCTTCTCAGTATTTTGTTTTTATAATATTTAAACTGTGGCTAGTCTGGCCGATCCAGGGAGTGGGTGGTATTTATTATTTTCATTTATTTACTACTTGTGTTCAGCTGGAAACTGTTCATTACAGTTAGTGAACATTATGGAACTGGTAAGCAGAACTACTGAGTGAAAAGAGGAATTGGCTGCTGTGATCAGTCATTCAGGGACAGAAAAGGGAATTTAATTTGCACAAACTGAGAAACAAGTTAAATATCCTTCATTTTCCATGTACTTATATGGCGTCGTATGGGTGCATTTCTTGTATTCTCTAAAAATAACCATATTTCACAAGTCTGACCTTTTATCAATATTTTCAGAAGTGTTTGGTCTAACTTTTACCGATGACTTAAATGGGACCAAGGTGAGGCCTAAACTAAATGCTTTTTAAAAATCCCTACTCATAGGTTTATTATCAGGATGAAAAAATTAGTCTCTGGGCTGTTTCTTTGTTAATCACATGGTCTTCAATATTTTGAAACTTGAAGGCTAGACTGTGCTATGCTGTTGCCCTATAGCTTCCTCTGATGACAGGATGCGGACTCATAGGGTACTCCTAATTGTATTATTATTGTTGGCAAAATACAGAATTTTAAGACCATCTTACAGAATTAGAACTTTTTATGAGGCAACGGTGGAATGCACATTTTAAGTCCTCATCTTTTGTAGTTGGAGGAATTTTGATTTTTTTTTCCTGATTGTTTTTCCTGTAATAATTGGAGAGGGTTTGGTACTTTCTTTGTGTTATATTTTTGCCTGCAAATTCATGACTCCAGTTCAAACAGATAGCAATAATATGCTAAGACTTGTTTTACTCAGGAGCCAATTATTATGGAATAGAATCTGAGACACAATGCATTTGAGACTGTTATAAATAGTACATGTTTATGTCTTCTAACCATAGCTTAGGTTTCAAAGCTTCTGTTAGTGATATGTATATATGGCATAATAAACCAACTAGAACAGTGGTCCCCAACCTTTTTGTGGCCAAGAGCACATTCATGTTTTCCGAAGAGTGTGGCGGGGGCCAACAATTTTTCAATACTTATTTTGTATTTGTACATTAAATAATATGAAAACCATCATATTTAATATTACATAATATATGAATCCATAAGATACAAAAGGTAATTTTACATGTAAAAGGTATTAATTAAATTATTCGACAATTATTCTTTCACCTTACCATGTGAATGTGCTCTTTTTTTATTTACCTTTTTTGGGGGGGAGTAGTTCTGGGCAGTGGAGAGGGAAGCCGCAGCCCCCCGCCTGCCGGGGACAGAGAACACCGGCGCCTGCAGCCCCGAAGTTCTCTGCAGTAGTGTAGCCAGGTCTTGAGCACAGGGGGAGCGGCGCTATAAAAAGGCGCCTCCCCCTCCCCCTCCCCTGTACTCACCCTGGGACGCTTTAAAGGGCCCGGGGCTCCAGCCGCTGCGGAGCCCCGGGACCTTTAAAGTGCCGCTGCCGGAGCTCCGGTAGCGGGGCTCCGGCGGCGCTTTAAAAGGCCTGCCGCTCCCCAGCGGCACGAGCAGCTGGCAGGGCCGGTGCGCCCACTAGGCGATCCTAGGCGGTTGCCTAGGGCGCCAAGATTTGGGGGGCGGCGGGCAGCTGCCCGCTGACTCCCCGCTCATTGGCTGAGCTGCTGAGCGGAGAGACAAGGGGCGACTTGCCGTGACTGCTCCTTGTCTCCCTGCTAAGCTGCTGAGTGGGGAGACAAGGGGCGGCTTGCCCTGGCTGGCTGCTCCTTGTCTCTCCGCTCAGCAGCTCAGCGGGGAGCTAAGGGGCGGCTTGCCCTGGCTGGCTGCTCCTTGTCTCCCCGCTGAGCTGCTGAATGGGGAGACAAGTGGCGGCTTGCCGGGGCTGTGGGCGCCGGTGTTCTCTGTCCCCGGCAGGCCGGGGCAGTGTGGAGAGAGAAGCCGCAGCCCCGCGCCTGCCGGGGACAGAGATCACCAGCTCCCGCAGCCCGGCCTGCCGGGGACAGAGAACTCCGGGGCTGTGGGCGCCTGTGTTCTCTGTCCCCGGCAGGCGCGGGGCTGCGGCTTCTCTCCGCGCTGCCCCGGCCTGCTGGGGACAGAAATCACCGGCGCGGGCGCCCATAAATGCCCCGGCGGGCGCCATGGCGCCCGCAGGCACCGCGTTGGGGACCACTGAACTAGAAGCTTAAAAATTTGGTCTTCTGATTGGTCTGCCTGGCCCTCTAGTCTCTGGTGCGTTTGAACACTTCTCCATTTTACAAGCCAATGTTAGAGAGCTTTGTTATAATTTTGTTCTCTGTTTAATTTGAGCGTCTTAAACATGAATAGGTCTAATAGTGATAAACTGGTCTCAGTGAGAGTTGGTGCTGCTGTTACTAAAACATGTCATTCTCCTTTTGTGTGTGTATTCAGGTCGTTTGGTGGGTGCCCTGGATGCCGTGCTAGATTCTAATGCACGTGTTGCTCCATTTCGAATTTTACTTCAAGTTCCGGGATCACCAGTTTACTCTGCCATAGCATGTGGTGAGTTATTGAATGGATCAGAAGTTTACTGGGCCATAGCCACTGGTGAGTTACGTACCAATTAAAAAAAATCCCCAAAGCTAAATTCTGAGCATGCTCAGTATCTGCATGTCCAAGAAGCTGAAGGTAACCAAAATTAGTAACCTCGTGTGTGTGAAGGCTACTGGCTGTGACTTGTTTAACAACCAAAATACCTATTGGTTATAATTCAAGGTATTAATAACATATGGGAATGTTTTCTTCTGTTAAGCAAGAAAAAAAAATCTGGGCTGTTGCTGCCTTCCCATTTTTCTGTCTGTTGCAAAATGTCGTCATTCCATTCCCATATTTATCATTTCAGATAGTAGCCTGTGCAGGCCACTTGCAGCAGGAGGCTTTTTGTTCTGGTCTTTCATCAACATGTGTATTGGCAGTTCATTTTTACCTGCAGTTTATTTAAAAAAAAAAAAGTCTCCCAGCTCTTCTGATCACAATAAAATCTCACGAAAGAGATGATATTAAAAAATACTAAATGTTTTTAAATAATAAATGTTTTAAAGTCTCATAGTGCTAGGTGACCCATAAGAATAGTGCACTCTGAAGACTTGAATTTGCTAGTCTTTAAACTAATTCTTAATGCAGTATTTCCCATGCTTTTCAAAGCTAGAAAAATAAATCAGTTGTAAATCATAGCAACCGCGCTATGTAGTGTTTAAAGCCTACCAATTTTAATGTATGCATTTTTATACACTTTCTGTGCTCTCCTGGCTAGTCCTTCATTCTTCCTCCTGTTTTGGAAAATGCTGGTGTAGATCTTCATAACATATTTCCTCTCCTTTTTTTCACAATTTGAGAAGTGAAATAGTTAACAATGTTGACGTTTAAAATATCACTAATGGTGTTAGATTTAGTATTCATTGAAATTAGTGGGGCAGTTCACACATTAGAGTAGTTGTTTATGGGCTTACTGAAAACTCTGGTAGATGTCTCTTCATCAGCTGCATGCATTTTGAAGGTGCATGCGTGTGTGCTCTCCCTTGCACCCCCTTGACGAAGTGCTCCATGCATTGGAGAACACTGCTCTATGGATGCCTGTCTGTACCTCAAAACCACTATATGATTTTTAGTGTATTTTGAAGATATGAAACTGGAGTGAAGGGTAGTAGGTCAGGATTGATGTGCATTGTTACATTTGTGTGGGGAAGCTTGCAGAGAGTCTGTTCTCCATGTTATTTTTGGCTATGGTTCGGTGCTACCATTTCCTCATTTTCATAATTGCTGTTCAGTTGGTACTCTTTTATTTGAAAGGTAAGAACACACCACTAAAGAGATAATGTTTTGTGAGGAGAATACTTCATGCTCTTAAATATTGCTCTTGTAATGAAGAAAATGAGTTTGGCATTTTAAAATACAAATCAGTGTTCATCTCAAAGAATGCTTAGGTCCCTTCCTCAGTAGCATATAGGTAATATTCCTCTCTGGGGTTGATCATTTCTCTATGCAGATTTCTTCAGTTTGCTAGGGCAGCTGTTGTTTTTCACTTCAAGGGGAACCACTTGTTTGACTGGAATGATTAAGATTTTTTTTATAGGTTATAGAAGTTTTAGAAAGCCTTTAACAAATAACTCTTTAAGATCTTGAATTGCCACCATTCCCCAAATGGATTTACAAGATGTATTGTTGTAAATAAGTTAATTTTTCCAAGTCAGTAGAAGATAATTCTAGTTGTGTAGCTCAATATTGCATTAATTTATACTTTGTGGGTTCAGCAGCAGAGGGGGAGCTAACCAGTTTATTGCACTGAATGCAACATATATGATTGCCTGCCTTGTGGTCAGGTGGTGTATGTGTATTTTGTGTGCATTCAGTGCAAGCAGCTCTTGGCTATCAGAGACAGTACAGTCTCTTGACACCAGAGTGGCTGAGCTGGAGGAGCTAAGGGAGACAGAGATGTACATAGACAAGATTTTCGGGGACACAGTAGGGCGGCCACACCCCCAGTCTGACAGCCTCTATGGTGTTGAGGAGGATGAAAGTCTCCGGGAAGGAGAACATCAAGCTGGAATGGAGAGAAGCAGTCACATAGTTGGGACCCTCCTTGCAGATGATGTCGTGGTATCCTCTGGCGCTGAGGATCCCCCTCCGAGGGATGTGACTTATTAGGAACAGACAGGTAATAGTAATGGGGGATTTGATTATTAGAAATATAGGTAGTTGGGTTTGTGATGCCTGGGAGAACCCCATGGTGAATTGCCTGCCGGGTGTGAAGGTTGTGGATCTCTCAAGACATCTAGATACACTTATGTGTAGTGCTGGGGAGGAGCTGGTAGTCATCGTACATGTAGGTACCATTGACATAGGGAGGGATAGGAGAGAGGTCCTGGAGGCCAAATGTAGGCTGCTGCATAAAGGATTTAGTCCAGAACCTCCATGGTAGCATTCTCTGAAATGCTTCCAGTTCCGTGTTCTGGACAATTAGACAAGCAGAACTGCAAGGTCTCAATGCCTGGATGAGATGATGATTTAGGAAGGAGGTTTTACGTTTATTGGGAACTGGAGATTCTTTTAGAAAGGGAGGAGCCTATACAGAAAGGATGGGCTCCATCTAAACTAAAACAAAACGGGATTGCTGGCATGTAAAATTAAAAAAGTTGTAGAGGAGTTTTTAAACTAAGAGCAGGAGGATAGTTAATAGGTGCAGAGGAGTACATGCTTTGGATAAATACATCCCTTAGGGGAGGATCTATTAACAGGGATTCTCTCTGTCCTAGTAAAGAGGAGTGGATAGAAGTTGATAAAGTACAAGTTGAAGAAAAACAGTCAAAGGAAAAAGAGTCCCATTCAGTTACATCACATGAAGGCAGACAGCTAAATATTGACAAATTTTATAAGTACTTGTATACAAATGATAGAAGTCTAAATACTAAGATGGGTGAACTGAGTGCCTGATATTAAATGAGGATATTGATATAATAGGCATCACAGAAACTTGGTGGAATGATAATCAATGGGACACAGTAATACTAGGATACAAAATACATAGGAATGATAGAGTAGGTCACGCTGGTGGGAGCGTGGTGCTATATGTGAAAGACAGCAGAGTCAAATAAGATGAAAATCTGAAATGAATCAAACTGTACCAAAGAATCTCTATGGGTGGAAATTCCATGCTTGAACAAGAATATGGCAGTAGGAATATGGTACCGACCACCTGACCAGGGTGGTAATGGTGATTGTGAAATGCTCAGGGAGTTTAGAGAGGCTACAACAAAGGAAACCCAGTAATAATGGGATATTTCAACTATACCCATATTGACTGGGTATGTCACCTCAGGACGGAATCCAGAGATAAAATTTATAGACACCATTAATGACTGATTCATGGAGAAGCTAGTCCTGGAACCCACAAGGGGAGAGGCAATTCTTGGCTTAGTCTTAAGTGGCACACAGGATCTGGACCAAGAGGTGAATATAGCTTAACTGCTCGGTAACAGTGACCATAATTCATGTAATTAAATTTAACATCTTTGTGTGAGGGGAAAATACCACAGTAGTATTTAACTTGAAAATGGGGAACTACACAAAAATGAGGAAGCTAGTTAAATGGAAATTAAAAGGAATAGTGACAAGAGTGAAATGCTGGCAAGCTGCATGGACATTTAAAAAAACCACCATAATAGTGGCTCAAATTAAATGTATACCCCAAATAAAAAAATAATTAGAGGACGAAAAAAATGCCACCATGGCTCAACAGAATAAAAGACATGGTTTGAGGCAAAAAGACATCCTTTAAAAATTGGAAGTCAGATCCTAGTGAGGAAAAAAGAAAGGAGCATAAATTCTGGTAAGTCTAATGCAAAAAATAGAATTAGGCAGGCCAAAAAAGTATTTGATGAGCCAACTAGCAAAAGAGGCAGAAACTAACACCAAAATTTTTTATAACGACATCAGAAGCAGGAAGTCTGCCAATCAGTCAGTGGGTGCTACAGAAGTAATTAAGGAAGACAAGGCTGTTGCAGAAAAGCTAAATTAATTCTTTGCATTGGTTTTTACTATTATTATCAGACACACAGAACACGATTTGTTGGGGAAGAGTCAACACGGCTTTTGTAAAGGGAAATCTTGCCTCACCAATCTATTAGAATTCTTTGAGGGGGCCAGCAAATATTGACAAGAGTAATTTAATTGATATAGTATATTTGGACTTTCAGAAAGCTTTTGACAAGGTTCTCACCAAAGGCTCTTAAGCAAAGTAAGGAGTTTTGGGATATGAGGGAAGGTCCTCTCATGGATCAGTAACTGGTTAAAAGACAGGAAACAAAGGGTAGGAATAAGTGGTCCGTTTTCAGACTGGAGAGAGGTAAATAGCAGGATCCCCCAAGGATCTGACCTGGGACCAGTGCTGTTCAGCATATTCATAAATGATCCCCTAGAAAAAGGGGTTAACGGCGAGGTGACATAGTTGGCAGATGATGCAAAATTACTCATGATAGTTACATCCAAAGCTGACTGGGAAGAGTTACAAAGGGGTCTCACAAAACTGGATGACCTGTCAAGAAAATGGCAGATGGGGAAATTCAATGTTGATAAATGCTAAGTAATGCCCATCGGAAAACATAATCCTAACTATGCTAATTAAATGATGGTATTTAAATTAGCTGTTACCACTCATGAAAGAGATCTGGAAGTCATGGGTAATTCTCTGAAAACATCTGCTCAGTGTGGAGTAGCAGTCAAAAAAGCTAACAGACTGTTAGGAACCATTAGTAAAGGGATAGATAATAAGTCAGGAAATATCATAATGCCACTTTAGAAATCTAAAGTGTGCCCACACCTTGAATACTGTGTGAAGTGCTGGTTGCCCCATCTGAAAAAAGATACATTAGAACTGGCAAAGCTACAGAGAAGGGCAACAAAACCGGTTAGGGGTAGGGAACAGTTTCCATATGAGAAGAGATGAAATATGCTGGGCTGTACATCTTGGCAAAGCGATGACTAAGGGAGGATTCAATAGAGGTCTATAAAATCATGACTGGGGTGGAGAAAATGAATAAGGAAGTGTTATTTACCCTTTCACATAACAAGAACCAGGGGTCACCCAATGAAATTAATAGGCATAAGGTTTAAAACAAGAAGAAGTACTTCTTCACACAACTCACAGTCATCCTGTGGGGCTCATTGCTAGGGAATGTTGTGCAGGCCAAAAATATAACTGGGTTGAAAAAGTAAGTAGATAAGTTCATGGAGGATAGGTTGATCAGTGCGTATTAGCCAAGATGGCTAAGCCTCTGACTGCTTGATGCTGGGACTGAACGACAGGGGATGGATCACTTGATAATTGGCCTGTTCTGTTCATTCCCTCTGAAGCATCTGGTATTGGCCACTGTCAGAAGACAGGATATTGGTCTAGATGGATTATTGGTGTGACATAGTATGGCCGTTCTTATATTTCTTATGTGTCTTTTGTAGTCAAAGCATGTTTGCAGTTTTATGAGCAAAAAATCCGTAAAGACATTAAGAACAATAAAAATTTAACCTGCTTCTGACTAATAATCCTCTTGTTATGAAATGCTGCCTTCAGCAGCTGGGGAAGAAGCAGGCTTCCTGCTAGGGCTGGCAATACCAGTTAGTAACACAGCAGAACCTGACTCTCTTTAGCACAGTGTTGAAGTTTTCCAAGCTGCCTCTTCCATTGTGGTTCTTTGCTTATCCTCGTTCCCCCAAACTGATACCTGAATTTATTTAGGGAAGGGACTGGAGAAAAACTGCCAAGACTCTGCCCCCGTAAGTTCCCACAAAGCCGGAGCTTTGGAGCAGAAAAGCAGTGTTAGGGTTCTACTGTAGCAACTGGGGGAATCTGCTTATTAATTTCTCCCTGTACTAGTGAGGTGCTGGAGAGGCTTTCAAGGCTCCCCTCAACAATCCAAAGATTGTTCTGGATTGAAGGGGGTTACAGGCAGTTTCTACTCTGGAAATGCAGCCAAGGAGCAGCTCCTGTGCCTCCTAGCAATCCCCATGAGAGTACATAATTTTGTGGTGCCCTCACATTGCTGGATAGTTAACATACTGTTGAAAAATGGAATATTCATTATTAACAATCCGCTTAGATAGGGTCTGGGGGCTTAAATGCTAGCTTTCAAACCAAGACATGTTCTCTGCCTTTTCAGAGCATGTACAAGGAAAATAAGATGGACAAATTCAAGGCAGGGTGGATGCAGGTAATATCTTTTATGGGAGGAACTTTTATTGCTGAGAGAGACAAGTTTGCAAGCTACACAGAGCTCTTCTTCAGGTCTGGAAAAAGTAATCAGTGTCACTGCTAATTACAAGATGGGACAGATTGTCCTGTTACCGCAGAGGTGTCAGTTGCCCTTTCATTTTAACTGGTCTCCTGCAATGTGTGTTAACCCCTTATGCTTAACAATCTGTCTCACCTTGTATTTAGCTGACACTCTGCTTACTTTTTCAGACCTGAAGAAGAGCTCTGTGTAGCTTAAAAGCTTGTCTCTCTCACCAACAGAAGTTGCTCCAATAAAATAAATTACTTTGCCCATCTTGTGTCTCTGATATCCTGGGACCAACAACATAGCTACAGCAGTGTTGCAAAAAATACCAGGCAAGACACGTGAAGACCGTTCATGACAGGGTGGTTGTGGGGATTATTGAAGAAGTGGGTTCGGAGGAGAGAAGAAGATGAGTGAGAGGGTGCTTGGCAGATGGGGACAAGAGACTCTAGGCATAGGGCAGTATTGAAAAAAAAAAAAAAGCCATGAAGCAGAGTGAGAAGAGTAGATGAAGAGAGGAGTAAGGCAAAAGGATTGGGAAGAACATAGGGGACATGAGAAGGAATGAGAGTAGCAAGAGAAGGGGTGAGTAAGGCAATGTCTACACTACCAATTATGTCGGCAAAACGTATGTTGCTCAATGTTGTAAATAAAGAACACACCCCTGAGCTACCGACGTTTCCCTGGCGTAAGTGGTAGTGTGCACAGCACCGTGTTAGCAGAAGAGCTTCTCCAGCTGGCACAGCTACCACCGCTCGTTTGGGGTGGTTTAATTATGTCGACGGGAGAGTGCTCTTCTGTCGGCATAGAGCAGCTACACAAGAGATCTTATAGCGGCGCAGCTGTGCCGGTGTGAGATCTGTCGTGTAGACAGCGTCTTAGATCATGCTTGTATTTGAAGACAAGAGCTTGAATTTAGGGAGTAAGAGATGGGGAGCTCAGGGAGTAGAGGGAGTCACAAAGTGGTGAGGTGACATGGTCAGAGAGGAGGAAGATAACTTGGGCAGCATTTTGAACACAATGAGTGGGTAGACCGTAATGCAGAGAGAAGATTTACAGCAGTCCAGGTGAGAGATGACCAGTGCTTGGACAAGGTGGCTAGCAAAAAGGAAAATATGGCAACTACTATGAAATACTCCTCCTTACTGTAGTCTCTCATTCCAGACTGCACACACAAAGGCAGACCGCCGATTCATCCCCACCGTGTTTACCCTCTATCTACGTTGTCTAGTCTTAAAAGTTCAGTGTAATAAATTGTCATTTTATATTAAAACAGCTCCTATGAAACAGTAGGTCTAGTGTTCTTAATTAATATCCTACAGCGTGTAGTCCTCCTAATCGTTAGCAAAGGCCATCTAAATGGCTGTCTTCTTTCTTCGTGATTTCTTCTATTTTTTTTTTTTTTTTGCCTTGATTGATGATATTTATGAAGTTCCATCGCAAGACCTTCCTGTAGAGGAAGTTAAATCTTGGAATGTTTCCCTGCCAGTTGGCATTCCTTGTGGGAAACCTAGCAGAGGAAGGTGGAACATTTTTAGCTAAATTTATCATCTGCTGTGTGAGGCGACATGCAATGTCTTTGATGTTTACAGATCTCAGGTTTTGTGATAATGAGATTGGTACTTGAATTTTCTTTTTCTTCCTCCATGCTCTGCTCTTTTTGTTCACTGTCGCCTCTCTTCCCAGCAGGGCACTGAAAAGAGCACATCATGCCTTCTTTACCTGTTACCATAGGCGCCGACTTCTGCTGGCGCCGGTGGGTGCTCCACCCCCCGGCCCTGTCCCAACTCCACCCCTGCCCCGCCCCCATTCCAACCCTTCCCCAAAGGCCCTGCCCCAACTCCGCCCCCTCCCTGCCCCTATTCCAACCCCTTCCCCAAACCCCCACTCCAGCCCCGCCTCTTCCCTGCCTCCTCCCCTGAGCGCGCTGCGTTCCCGCTCCTTCCCCCTACCTCCCAGAGCTTGTTACGCTGTGAAACAGCTGTTTTGTGGCGGCAATCGCTGGGAGGAGAAGCGGGGACACAGCGCACTCAGGGGAGGAGGTGAGGTGAGCTGGGGTGGGGAGCTCTCCACCCACCAATTTTTCCCCGTGGGTGCCTATGCCTGTTTAATGACTGACTGGCAAGCACCATCTTGTAGTGAAGTGGCTAGCTTTTTTCCTAATAGTGCTGTTTTACAACTTGCATTTTTCTGGTCTCATGTCGTTATGACACACAACTACAGCTTTCTTGGAGCAGTGGAGCTCAACAAGCATTTTGCCTGAAGCAAACTGCCAGAGACTAAAATCACGTTTTTGGAGTTCGTATGTACATGTGGTACTTAATCAGAATAAATTGTATTGATTTTTAAAGAAATCCATCATGTTTCAAAGCTTATTCTATTCACCCACCTCTCTCCAAAACTGCAGACATTCTCATTTTAGGCTTGTCAAGCAATGTTAAAACAACCAAAACCAAACTCCTTTGTTGTCAGACATCTTGATTATTACAAAAACCTTCACGAATCGGTTACCAAATTAAAGGTCACATAACCTCTTCCCAAAGGTGTGTGTGTGTGTGTGTGTGAGAGAGAGAGAGAGAGAGAGAGCGAGAGCATGTGTTTGTGGGGAGAGGCGGGAGACTTAAACCTTAAATCAAAAATGAGCTACCTCCAAACAGGGCAGTAAGAAGCTTTGTATTTTTTCTGCTTTGAAAGTCAGAACAGCATTTGTCTGCAGAGAACTTGTATTCAGATCTTGAAAACTAAAAGTACTAAAAACTACTACTTAAAATGGTATTACTTTTGTTTTCTCAAGTTATGCCTTGAAATGTAACATCTCATTAACCTATTTGCTACTAATAGTTTTTATTTGTGACTTCAGAAACTTAATTTATTTTAATGCACTATGACACAACTGCATTTAATTTATTTTTTTCTAGTTAGTTTCTTTCAAAATTTCTTCTTTGTGGTTTTTAATTAACTCTCTTTACTTTTCTAGGTGCCACTTTAGAGGAGATAAATCAGCACTGGGAGTGGCTGGAACAAAACTTACTCCATACTTTGTCTGTTTTTGATAATAAAGAAGATATTGTTAGTTTTGTCAAAGGGAAAGTAAAGGTAAGAAAAGTTGTCTTGCTTTCATCTTTCCCCTGCCCACTAGTAGAGGAATTGGTAGAAATAGCTCTTGATATTGTGGAACTATACCAGTGTATCAACTGTGTCCATATTAGCTTTTGCCCATCTAGACAGTATTTTTGATAAAATGAGGTGACTTTGCAGCTGTATTTATTCTGAACGCAATTCTATTTGTCATGAAATGTACATAGCTTTCTTTTTCAAGTCTTGATTTCCACATTCCATATCAGTGGTCTCATTAGTTTGTTGTCATCCTGTATTGGAAAGAGTTGGAAAGTATGTCTACACAGTATTTTCATCTGATATCCACATGCCTAGGTGCTTACTAGCTATGGTGAAAAATACCGGTGCCACCATGCCTGAGGAAGCTACAGGAATAACAGCTGGGTAGTCTGTCATGGACTGTAGTTAATTGGAAGTACATTACATTTACCTTTCTATTTAATATTTGCAGGGCCTGATTTTCAGAGGTGCTGAGCACTTGCACCTTCAACTGAAGTCAGTGGGAGCTGCAAGTTCTTAATACCTCTGCAAATGAGGTGTATATCTGCAATGAGGTGTATATCTGCAATGAGCAAATGAGGTGTATATCTGCAAATGAGGTGTATAGCTTTATCTTCTTCACTTCCATTTTACATTCTTTCCCATTCTGGCTTCACTCCAATTTTTTTTCCTGTAATAGATCATGATGTATTGTTTCTTGAGTTTTCTTCAATATCTGTTTATTCTCTTTTCTTGATCCTACACTAAGCACACATTGTGTTCCTATAATTGTGTAGCTTCTCCCTTTTCTTTTCCTGCTTCCTTCCTCTCCCCTAATCTCTGTCTCTCGCCATACTTTCCTAATACATCCCATCAGTCCCTACATCTATCCATGCACGCACTCTCTCACAGCCACCCGCTTACTCAAGATTGGAAATTTCACCAGACACATAATTGACAGATGACTGAACCTCTTAGCTAGCACAAGGCCCAGGTGTAAGATGTGATGGGTCCCACTGTCCAGGGGCAGTGCTTATGTGAGAAGCCAGCCTTGATCACACACACACTTGGAAGGGGGAGGTCACTTGGATTTCTAAGCGGGTACTGCCCATGCTCCAGGGTCTCAATCTTTTAATTTGTAGAGGGTAGTCAGCACAGAAATGCTCTGACATCCTAGATTACTAAGGCCCTACCAAATTCATGGCCATGAAAAACGCATCATGGACTGTGATATCTGGTCTCCTCCTGTGAAATCTGGTCTTTTGTGTGCTTTTACCCTATACTATACAGATTTCATGCGGGAGCATTTCTCAAATTGGGGGTCCTGACTCAAAAGAGATTTGCAGGGGGCTTGCAAAGTGATTTTTCCGGGGGGTTCGCAATATTGCCACCCTTACTTCTGCACTGCGTTCAGAGCTGGGTGGCTGGAGAGCAGAGGCTGATGGCCGGGCGCATAGCTCTGAAGGCAGTGCCCTGCCAGCAGCAGCGCAGAAGTAAGGGTGGCAATACCATACCACGCCATCCTTACTTTTGCGGTGCTGCTGGCGGCGGCAATTCCTTCAGATCTGGGCTCCTGGCCAGCAGCCACCGCTCTCCAGCTGCCCAGCGCCGCCGCCAGCAGCAGCAGTGAAGAAGTAAGGGTAGCAGTACTGCAGCCCGCCCCCCATAATAACATTTTGACCCCCTCACACAACTCCTTTTTGGGTCAGGACTCCTACAATTACAGTACATGAATCTCTAACATCAGTGATACCATTGCTCCCATGGACTGCAGTTAAACGCTTGATTATCTGTGATGTTACAGAAATAAAGAGAGCATAAAAAGGCATTCAGATAAAATTCTATCCAGGGACTGAAGACCATACAAAACATCTGTGTTTAAAAGACTAGCTCCATATAGTCTGTTGCTGTATCTAAATTTTATCCCTAAATGGGAAAAAATGACACCATCACCCACTTGATCCTTAATGCAACATCTGTAAAGCGTGCACCTTGTTGAGAAGTTTTTCTTTTTTAAAATTCCTATTTCAGGCAGCAGTTCAGTGATTTATCTTTCCTTACTACGCCCTGTACATCCAAGTGCTCTGAAAGGCTTGAGTAAAACTCACATCTTTTAATAATTTTGTGACCATGAAAGTGAGAGCAGGACACCTAGAATTCTGCAGGTTTCAAACTGAATAATGGGCCCATATTTTTATTGTTACATCAGCCCTCTTGCCTTTGCTATAGACATCTGGCATATGGGATTACAGTATTCCAGTAGGATTGATTTGTATTTTGTAGCACCTGAAGTAAATTTGCATTTAGCCAAGCAATTTGCATTTAACTGTCTTTCTCTCCTCTTTATTTATTGTAGAACTGTAATGAAAAGACACAGCACTTAATTATTTCAAGTCTTTAAAAAATAGTTAATCTTATTACAGGTTATCGTATACTTCACTGTACTGTTTCTTGGTAATAGTGCTGATCACTATAAAAATTTGGTACTGTAGCTTTGTGCTATGTAAGTCAAATGAAATCTTCTATAGCCACCATATGCTGAGTGAAATTCCAATAATATTTATTGCCTTCTCTGGGTTATTTGAAATAATTGTGGTGATCCAAGCAAGCCATTATTGGTATCAAGATTTTAATTATAAATTGTAGTTTGAACAATATTTTTCAGTTATAACTTGGGACCAAAAAGAACACTGGGTTTGGAAGTGTGGGTAAACAAACTGCAAATACTGAGTCTGTATAACTTGCACATCAAGTTGGATACCTTTCTAAGAGAGAATCGGGATTTTAAAAATGTACTGATAGCTTGTAATAACTAGTTTGGGCAACTACCGGTTTGCCATAATATATTATCTTGTCATTGAATCAGGCATTAATAGCAGAAGAGACCAGGAGTAAACTAGCAGAGCAGGAGGAGGATCCTGAGAAGTTTCGAGAGGCGCTAGTGAAATTTGAAGCCAGATTTAACTTCCCTGAAGCAGAGAAGTTAGTTACCTATTATTCATGCTGCTGCTGGAAGGGTAAAGTTCCTCGTCAAGGCTGGCTTTATCTAAGCATCAATCACCTCTGTTTTTATTCCTTCTTCCTAGGCAAAGAATGTAAGTGTGAACAAAAAATTGTTATCCCTATACCCTAAGCAGACTTGTAAACGTATATATCATTTTTTGGATAATTTTTAAGTTGATGTATTTAAGTCTAATTTTATTCCATGGTAATTG
Source organism: Chelydra serpentina (assembly GCA_037349315.1). Classification (NCBI taxonomy): domain Eukaryota; kingdom Metazoa; phylum Chordata; order Testudines; family Chelydridae; genus Chelydra; species Chelydra serpentina. The sequence goes on from JBAIAC010000004.1 coordinate 114,207,890, forward strand.
GCTAATGCAACAGTGAAGAGTTCTGAAACTTGTTCTGTTTGGATCAACTATCCTGTTAAATTTGAGTGTATTTGCTTTTAAAAATTCCACATTGTCATTTGTCATCCATTTTTATATTTTACTTACAACAAGCTCTTTTCTGATTAGTGTACATAGATGATGATTGCTTTAAACTGTTGGTTTTTTTAAATGTGAGGTGGACTGTGGTGGTAATGGTGTGGTGGAAGTCAGGAAAACGGTCTCCTCTAAAAGGATGCTAAATAGTTTAAGCCCCAAAGTAGATCTGCTTTAAAATGTACCTGACGTGACAGATTCTGAATGACTATGTTCTGTATTAAAAATAGGTATTTAAGAAACAGTCCTTCCCCCATTGGTGTGCACATGCACACAGACAAAAATAGTCACTGTTAGTGGCTGCAGTTAGTACAGAGACAGCAAAGGAAGTGTAAGTTGGCTAAAGAAATCCGTTCTTAGAACTACGTGACATCAATTATGCACTTTAAAGTAATATGGGTCGTAAACATCACACAGCTGTGTCTTATGCACCATGTGACGAGGTGGAAGGGGAAACCCAGTATTTTCAAATGAAAAGGAATGACATTTTGTTTTTTCAAGCTTCTGAGCAAGTTTTACAGATAAGGGGGAGTTAAAACAAACAACTCCCAGATATCTTAAAACGTTTGTCTTCCCTTTTCAACCTTTAAATCTTTCACAGAAGTGACAAGTTAAAGTTTTAAGAATGGCTTGAAAAATCTACCAGGTAATCACTACTAATAAGCCGGTCCAAAAGATATGATCCCATGTTTCCACTGGAGCCCCAGGGAGCATTCTTATGAGATGCCCTCCATACCCAGTCTTGGATGATGGAAATTATAAATGAAGACAACCTTTTAACTGTTTTTTTTTCTTTTCAAGGTGTGTGTGTCTTCTCCTTCTTAACGGGATTATGCTCTTGAATAACATTGTAGGGATTCCTGTAAATCCTACCATAACTCCAGCAGGAACAGCAGAATGAAACTTTATTAATTATACTCTAATGATCAGGGAGGCTTTACTATTTATGAATAGAAGAGTTATTTTGTCAAGTCAAATTGTGATCATGTGGTTATTCAAATATTATATTTATAGATTTAAAGCTGAATTAGAGTACAGTAAAATATGCAAAATGTTAACTCTTAATTTCTAGGACTGCAGGGACGTGCTCACCGCTGCTTCCTGAGTTCCCATTGGCCGGGAACAGAGAACTGTGGCCATTGGGAGCTGGGGCGGGCCGTGACGGTCAACGTCAGCAAAATGTCTTGCGGCCCGCAATCAGATTACCCTAATGGGCCGCATGCGGCCCTCAGGTTGCCCACCACTGATAAAAGCCGTTATGTCTTACTTGGCTGACAAGTTTGACAACAGCATTAGTAATAGCGTTAGTACAACTCTAGATAACTAGTCTTTAGTCCTTTGGCTGTCTGGCTCTGCTGAACTAAAATATTTTATGGCCATTCATAAACAATTTGTGTGACATTAGTATGCTACATTTAAATAGGAAAAGTTAGAATCAGGGAACACACTTGACAGGATTATGGTTATAGAATAATACAGTAAACTCGGTCTTTTATAAATGTAATTAATTATCATGGACATGTTTTATATAACAAAACAATCAAATCAAGAGAAGGCTTTACATTATTGCCTTTTTATGACCTTATTTGCAACAAGAGATTGGCCTGGGATATTGGTAGAGTAGTCCTTATGTGCAGTGGCAACGAGAGTCCTGGGTGAGCTTCCAGCAGTTGTTAACCCAAGTGGAAAATATAATTTATTTTCAAGTGCTTTTCAGTAAATAGTAGCCAGATTGTTAGTCTTAGAGCTCGTATAAAAAGCAAATGATCTCCTTCCATAATCATCCAATATGCACTGATCCTTTTTCTCTTCTTTGGGTAGTGACAGATGATTTAACAGAATGTCAATATCAAAAATGCTATCTTGTACTCTTTCTTAATTGTACTTGGACTTTGTCACATGCAGTTAAATGTTTCTGGACAAAATTTACAGCTGTCAGTTATTTAAAAAAATTAAAATGGGAAGATTAAATATGCATAGTAATTTTCTTCAGAGGTCTATTTATGGGTGACAGTGCAGCCTTCTTCAGATTTCCATTGGTAACAGTTATACTCTCTGTGTGTGTGTGTGTGTGTGTGTGGACTTTATATTTCATATGTGGTATTTCTCACTCTTCTTTTTTACCTCATTATACTATATAGATAATAGAAATGGGTCTCTCAAACCTGACACAGACAGAAATGTACACATTTATTTTCTGATGACATTGTCCCCACAGTAGTTAAATTAGAGTAATTTGTGAGCCTTGAGTTTTATTACTGTTTTCTGGTGATCTTTGTAGCCTTGTTAAAGGCTGGTGTCAGTCTCTTCCTCATCCAAGGAGACTTCTGATATATAGATCTATACATTTATATATATGAAACTGTTAGCTCAGTATTTATGCCACATGATAGTATGAGAGGACCATACTATAGAATGCGCTGCTAAATTCCCTAGTACAACGATTTCTGCGTTGTGTTGCGTAGTCATCCAGTTTACTTCTGTTTCCAGACTCTGGGTCTAGTTTCCACCCAAAAAACATCCATTATGGAAATAAGCTAGCCTGCTGCTTCCCTGAAACTATCCAAGTGAGTAGGAGGCCAAGTTCTCACGTTTCTCAAAGCCTACTACCAGTAGGGTAGATGGCCCTGGAACCTTTCCTCACGTTCTTGCCACCCCCTAGCGAATGAAACATAACCTTCTCAATGGGGAGAGGACTTGATGATTTAGTGTCTTTTGTGTGAACTAAAATAGACTTAAGTGTGCAATCCCTCATAAGAGAAGCTTTCTTCCTAAAACATGGGAGAATGAATAGTGGGTACATATTAGGCATTTATGTTTTTTGTTTTTGTTTTTTTAATATACAGAAGGATTTTTTTCTTCCCCTTTATACCTGTTTAAAGTCCATTCTCAATTTTAATATGTTTACATGTTTCTGAAGTCTGTGAAAAATTTAAACTCCATTCCTGAGAGGTTTCTGCTCTTTCTCAAATGGCAGTAAAACTCCTAGTTCCCTGGGTTGATGTCCAGAAACTGGAAAGAACCTCCAATGTCTTTATGACTGATATCATCCGTATCACCACTTCAAGTAAAGAACGAGATTTCTCCATGTTCCTTAATATTGATGAGGCATTCAGGATAATGGAGCAGCTGGCAGACGTAACGCTCCGAAGGCTACTAGATAATGAGATCTTTGAACTGGATCCAGGTCTCCAAGATCCTACTCAGATTACAAAAAGGTAAAAAGCAAAGTTCTTGCTTATGCAAGAAGAATTATAGAAGTACATTTCCCATTTTTCAGTATTTTATGAGCTTGGTAATATTTAAATATTGAACAACTGTGTCTTGAGGAAACCCAGACTCTCTAATATATTCAATCTTCTGGTATAGAATTTTTCAGTGTGTATGCAACTCATCTGGAGTAGGTATTCAAGTCACACCACTATATTTTCTGTGTTTTCTGAAGCAACATCACTCCTTTTTTTTTGTCTTTAAAAAGCGCCATTTCATTGCCCAAAAGTAAATTCCAATAAGCGAGAATTCCAACTGCCTTGAGCAAAAGCACTTTTTGTTATGCTCTTTGTTCTGTGTAAGCTTTCCAAATGCTGATAACATGGTAATTATTGCTTGTGGTCACATCTTCATGAACGTCTGACAGATGGAAAGTCCCTACTTCTATTATTCTCATAGCTGATTTAACAGGGAGTTCGGGGAATCAAAATTGTGGTGAGAGATTCATATTGTCTGTACTACACTTTGCCTTTCATTCCAAAGAATCCCAACATGTATAGTTTCTATGTATATGGATTCCTCACTCACCACTGAAATGAAGTTGACTCGGAGGGAGGAAAACCACCCCCACAGACACCGACACACTCTCTTTTTAAGGAAAGTGAAACTGCAGAGGGAATTTTTGGTGGGCAGAATATAATGACCAAAATTGGAATTTGCCTATGACACCCTTGTTGACATCATGGTGTCAATCAAATACTTCTAGTATGGGAGTCATTCCAGGCATGTAGGTTGTGGTTTTCCCAATTATACGTCCAAGTCCCTTGACCCTGCAGTGAGAACTGTACACCCTCATAAATATAGATCACTCATGCTACATAAATGAATGATCTGTGAATGGTTTCTAGGTGAGGAGAAGAGGTTCGGCTGATGAGAATACAGGTGTACAATAACTGTTTTCCGTTATTAATATGCTTCGGTTTTGGTGGCCATTTCTGCAATGATGCTAAAATTACAACCCCTTTTCCAAACTCTTGTGAATAGTGCTATAGGATCTTTAATAGCAGTTAAAGATTCCTATACACTATTATTTTTCCCAAGCATTTCAAATAGCCTTAATAGGTGAAGTCCTGGCTCCATTGAAGTTACTGGGGCTAGGATTTTGCCTATTACGTTATTGAAGAATATATTTTGAGCAGTCTGTAAATTTAATGAAGGCAGTAAGCAGTAACATTTACTTATATACACCTATTCAGTGATGCCAGAGGTTTCTTTAAACTAGAAGATTTGGGCCAGATTTTTAAAAAGTGCTTAAAAGAATATTGTTGAGGGTTTTTTTTAAACAAGACTTTGACTTGGTAATCGTGTGTGTGTGCATACTCTTACTCGGAAGAGTCAATTGTATTTCTAAACCCCCTTTCTGCTTTCCACTCTCTCTCCTGCCCTTCCCCCTCCATCCCACCCACCTCCAAACAAACGAGTTCCTCTGAACCTCACCTTTTGGACTAAAAATATATTGTGTCTTGAAGTAAAGAAACTAATGCACATGAGCTATGACACAAGTTGCACACCAGTTTGTTTTTTTCTGGGGGATTCCTAATTTGTAATTTTTAACTTCTCCTTTTCCCACCAAAAGAGTCTTAATTGAAACAAAAGCTAACACCTCTACCTCCACAGGTGTAAATATTCAACTTAATAGACCTCTGATACACTGTAATGGCAAGGCCTTCAACTGAAACAAATTTCAAATTGTGTCCTGAATCGAGTTTGAAAAGCAGTACGTATACTAATGAACCAGCAACAGGAGCACAAATCATCCCACACCTATAATCACACAGTTTTTTTCCTCCCCTGCCTTCCTTTTTCTTTTTTTTAAAAAAAAAAAAGAGAGAAGAAATAGTTTGCAGGAGAATTCCTGAGCCTGACATTCTGTAAACATGCTGGTGAGTGGTAACTTGAGAGCATGATTAGAAATGAAAATACAAAGATGTTGAAATCCCATTTCCTGTACACAGGTTAGACAGGTAGTGGCTAGGTAGGTTGGTACTTTGATGTAATATGATTCAGCAAGTTCGTTTTTTGAATAGTGGCTAAACGAGTTGCTAATTCTGACATATTTGGGTTGAAGTGATTTGTTTTTTCGCTGTTGTAATAGTTCAGGAAATGCTAGCTCTCACTTCATTTTTCCTTGTGTTCTCTCTTTATAATTCCTGTTTTTGTCTTGGAAGCAAATATTAGAATGTATTATAACGCAATGTCAGAATCAATGTAATAGGCCATGTCAGGGTGTATACAAATTGATTTAAAATGAAAAATCTGATTTCTCTCCCTTCCCCCAAATATAAGTTATTCTTTTGGGAAACAATAATTTAAAAATTTAAAATCAACGTTCAAGCCAAAATTTACTATAATCTATAAAAATCATTTAAATTAAATTTAAATAATAGTTAAGTGGTAGGTGGTGGTGTAGTTCTAACTTTTGACACGGGTAGCCTCTTCTACGGGTTTAGAGAAAATATTTTCTTCATTTAAGATTATTCAACTAGTTCAGTTTAAGGACATCACTAGTCCATTCATAGTTGAGAAACCAACTGAAAGTTGAAAACGCAGGGGAGCTTGTTTTTCCTTTTTCCAGTCTATGAATAAAAATGAGATGAGACAATGAGACTTATTAGTTCTAAAATCTTGACGGACACGGTGACCAGAAAAAACAGTTCAGTTCACTAACTGCAGTTACTTCCTTTATTTGGTAAATCCATTAGTTTTACATGTAAAATATGTTTTGATAAACTATTTTTCTTACATATCCAGTACATCCAAGATAATTTTTACTAATTAAGTAAAACAATTCTAAAATGTTATTTTTGTGCATTTCAACTGAATTCCAATTTTCATCCAAATGCAGCTTTACACAAATCACGAGCAAAAATAAATTAATCATCTTGTAAATGAGAAACATCATTCACCGTTTTCTAACAGAAGATGATGTAAAAATTAAGAATCTGAATAAATGTATGTTAAACTATAAATCAGTGTGCATAGATATTGTGTACCCTCTGGGTTAGCAAAAAAGAGGACCAAATTACATCAACCAATGAGAATTCATCTTTCTTTAAGAAAATAACTAAAAAGTACAAATGCAAAACGAGAATAAAATTGATATTTAAATCATGGTTTCCTGCCTGCTGATTTTAAAATCATGATTAAAATCAATTATTTAAATCACTTTAATTTAAATGAGTCCACCCTGGGCCATATATTATAAAAATGACTCCTTTATCCTCACAGTTAGTATTTTTTTATACTTGTTGATGGGTTGGACACTACATTCCAAGGGCATGGTAATTCTTTTAAAAAGATGCCTTCATTTCTCTGGAAAAATGAGAATTTGTGTGGAAGATCTTCACGTTCTATATAAACGACACATGGAAAATAGACGCTTATAATTATAATTCATATTTCAGAGTCTCCTGTTGTCATCTTGCTGAAAAGTAATATAGGGCCCAACCCTGCAACCCGTAACTCATGTAGGTAGTTCTGTAATTTCAATGGGACTACATGTGTAGGGCTGCTGGACCAGGTCCATAATTTGTGACAAGCCATATTGGGGCCTAGTGTCAAAGCAGATAGTAAATCAGTTTCCTTCCTGCTTAATGTAATGACGATGTTCATAGACATGGATTACAAAGGGATTAATGGCCATTTAAGCACTTTCAAAAGCAAAGTGAAGCTGAGAGGTAGTTGATAACCACAAAAGGCCTTTATTGCAAATGCAGTTCCGTGCCATGAACTGCACAGTTACATAAGATAACTCTTTTATCCAAAGAGATTAGATTTTCTTGCTTTGTGAGGGTTTGAAAAAGCTGTTTTACTGCTTTCTTTGATTTTCTGCTTCCATCTCATTCAGGATGTGTATAGGACAAAAACTTCTTGAGGAAATGGCCTGAGTGGAAATGTAATTGGGTTCATGCAGTGCAAATAAGATTTGAAGAGGATAATCATTTCTCTGGGCTGTTACTGTCTTAAATCCTTTTTCTTGCTGTGTAATGATGAGTTACCAATCCATAGAATTTGAAGCAAAATATTTAAAGCAAAAAAGTTCTTTTGATTGTTAAGCCAGTGGGAGCGCTGAATGGAAACTGGTTGATGAAATAGCTTGCATCACAAAGGTTGCTTTCATCCATGTGATTGCTTCTGACAGGGAGGGTCAGAATATCAATGTGTTTTTAATAAAACAACAAACTTTTACAAATACTTCCCAGTTTATACATATCAGGTACTTCTCATCCCTTGGAAGAAAAGAATAGTGAGTAACCTTTCTCTAAAAGTGAGAAGTCATCTAGCTACTTACCAACAGAACATTGTCATGTAGACGTTTTATTCTGTAGCTACATGTTGTTTTAATTCTTTGAATATGAACAGGCAGTGACTCAACAAAACTGAGATCCTGCCAATATGACCCTTGTTGGTTTTAAAGTATAGAAAACACATTTGACAGCAAGGATACAGTCTGAAGTGTTGAAATACTGTCCAGGAATTGTTTTTGTCAGCCAGATGTGTATTATTTCCTTTAAGTAAAAGACTTCTTAAAGGTAACTTTTAGGTCACATATAGATGATCACAGTTCAGTCTTACTAGTCACTCCATGTGCTGGAAACAAAGATAATCCTAGAATCCAAGGTGCAAGTTGGGAACCCAGGCTATAAAAAGAGGGGGCGGGGACAGAGTAGTCTGCTGATTGCCCTGGAAAATAGGGGACAAAACTTTTTTTTAGTGTTTTTCTTCCTTTTTTCTTTTTGGGGGTATATTTTTCTTAACTTTCATCACATCTTCTCACTGGTACATATAAAAATAGTGCTACTTGTTTTAGTTGCCTGTTAATTCGTAAATATGAAACTGTCAGTACCAGGAAGAAAAGAGGTGAGTTGCTTGAGTTTAGCAGCCCCAGCAGGTTGGGACATTGCACTCGTGTTTCAGTGCTGGAGGGGTTTTGAAACTCGGAATGGAATCTTTGGAATCCCCCTTTTTTGTATTGGGAAGGGGAAGATAACCTAGATGACAAGTTCTTTACTGCAGGGAACATAGCTTATTTGCCAAACACTGTTCATGCTTCTTTGTAAATAATAAACCATGACAGTGTCCTTATTTCAGCATAGGCCATGCCTCAGTGCTTGGGCCCACCACATTAACTGAGTCTTTTTAACTTGTCTCCAGGGTAATATCATATTTATTACTGGCAAACTTACAGCAGATATGGGCCCATAGATCTCAATCTTTGCTGTATCGCATTTAAAGGGTTAGCTTTCCTGTTTCAGCAACTAACTTTAGAGGTACCCTTTTTTAAACTGCCATAGATATGTTACATGCTGTACTGAGAGGCGGAAATGCATAGCCTTTCTCTTTGGGTAACCGAATTCTGCTCTTCTGTTCCCCTTGTGATTCTTTTCATATAGTAACATGAGTACTGACTGCATTTCATTCTTGCACTGCCACTTGTTCTTTTTCCCCGATCACGCAAAGCTGACCTCCATCTCAGCACTCTCTTTTAGGGCAGTCGTGGATAAGGTGTGGTCTCCGGGTGCCGCTGTCTGATCTTGCTTCGTGAGTCATTCAGAATAGGCAATTCCAGTGATGATAGGATTGGCATCCTTCCCTAATGACAGGAAGCTAAGGTTATGTCTATATGTAAACTGCTACAATGGCACAGTTGCAGCTGTCCCACTGTAGAGCTTCAGTGTAGACCAGTGATACTCAGACCTCAGGGGTTCAGGAGCCAAATTAGCAATCAACATTACCCAAAAGAGCCACAGTACTGTGAATTCATTGTTTCATATACTGTGGTACTATGTATTCATATTTAAACAGTCTGACAGGAAAAATTTATATATATATATATATAAATAAAATAACTTAGATTGGTTAATAATTAAATCACACAATGTTTTAATATCATGTGCTACAAAGAGCTGCAGGAGACACATTAAAGAGCCAGTCTGAGTAACACTGGTGTAGACAGTCACTGCAGTGATGGGAGGGGTTCTCCTGTTGCTGTAGATAATCCAGCTCCCAGCGAGGCTGTAGCTACAATGCTTTTGTTGACCTAATGCTGTCTGCACTGGGGGTTAGGTCAGCTTAACAATGTTGTGCAGGGGTGTGGATTTTTCACACCCTTGAGTGTGACGTAGCTGGGTTGACTTAATGTTTTAGTGTAGGCCTGATCTAATGCACCCTCTTTTTCCCCTAAAAAAACCTTCATGTGGTGTTGCAGTGCATGTTGTCATGCCAAAAGGCAAGCATGCACTTTGGGAATTCATATAGGTTTTAACATAAATTTTGTTAGCTCAAAGAGTTGAGGCTAATGAGTTGAGGCTAATGACATTGTGGCAAAATAAAATTTTACGATGCTTTAAGACCTGTTTTGGCTGAAACACCCAGTATATCTATATAGTGTTACGTTACTAGCTATGAGTTGCTGTCCTTCCTCCACAGTAACAGAAATCCAGCCAGATGAAAAAAAAAACTTAAAAGGAAACAAGCATAAGTGTTCTCATTTTAATATAACAAGTATTGGTGAGCACCATCAGCCATTGCAAGATGCCAAAGTTACAGCAGTATTTTTTTCTTGTTCCTGTGTAACCTCTCTGAAATTCTTAAATATATCAGACTATTTTTCCTTCTTAACAGGTGTATTCAAAGATACGTGTCTGTATATACTACAGAACTCCTATATTTGATTTCTGGTGGGAAGGAAGGCTGATCTTGTGAAGTATTAAACTGGGATTTGGGAGAGATTTGGATTCAGTTTGCAGCTCTGCCACAGATTTCCTGTGGGACTGTGAGAAAATCTCATAATCTCTCTCTACTCCAGTTCTCCATCTGTAAAATGGAAATGATAAAGTGCAGACATGAGGTCTTCTCCTCTTCTTCCCCCCCGCCTAAAAGACAAAACCAGTATTCAGAAACACTTGTTCTTTTGGTACAGAGAGGCTACTGTGTTCAACCCCTGCTGACAGGATGTTCATCATCTTGTGCTAACGGATGCTGGGTGCACCCTGTACGCCAGGTATTGAACACAATTATGCCATAATCACAGTGGCCAGGCAGCGTTCAACCATTGTTTAGGAGGGAGGGATGAAATTGAACAAATCAGTGTTTGACAGCCAGTGTTAAACATAGCTTGCTTAAGGTTTTCAGCTGTCTTGGATGCTCTTTGTAACATTTTATAAATGCTCAGACAAGGCACAGCACTTCTAAATTGCATGAACACTCATCTCAGCGCGAGAAGCTCAGGATTCTCAGTGTTGCCCAGAGGCAAGTATTGGCATACTCCTGTATTAGCATTTTACTAGCAGAGGTGTTTGATACCTGTCCCTACGCTACCCACATTGCAGGGTGGAAATCTGTGCATCTGTGTTGCAGAACGTGTGGGACATGTTTTGAAGAGGGGGAACAGTAAAGATCACATCTAGAAAACTGGTTCTAAGGCACTCTTCTGTTTTATGCTAAAACAGGGACGTGTCGCCCATGTTAGCCAAAGCCTGATTTTAAAATTGGTTCGGCTAATGCGGCTTTTTTCTTTGTGGATAGGATCCTAATGTTCCAGGCATCAAAGTGGTCTTTGTTAAATTCCAATGAATAGTTGTTCATATTACAGATATGAATGAACATTTATGTATTGTGTGCATATAAACACACGATTGTATAGTGGGGGAGTTCATATACATCTCAATATACGCAGAGACTGCACACAACATGTAATACTTTCTCAAACTTTCATGCAATTTCAATACCCCAAAACTTCATTAATACATACTTAAGGTTGCCCAGTGGTGCCTCATTTCAGTCCCTAAAGTGGACAGTAGCTAAACTTCCAAAAATCTGGAAATCCAAAGTTAAGGTGTCTTCCACCCTTGCAATGCAAATTTAACTCTGCCCCCTTCCAGTGCTGCTCCACATACTAGCAATCTACTCTCACAGTTGCTACAGAACACGTGGGGAACAGAGCACGTGAGCACTGTAGGACAGCCTCACACATTCTCTTTACTAAAGCCTGGTCTCTTCTTAAAAGTTAGATTCACCTAACCCTGAGCGCTATAGTTAAGCCAACCTAACCCCAGTGTAGATGCTGCTAGGTTGCTGGAGGAATTTTTTTGTCGACCTAGCTATCACCACTCAGGAAGGTGGATTACCTAGAGCAATGGGAAAAACCTCTTCCGTCACTGTAAGAAGTGTCTACGCTACTGCAGCACAGTTGTAGTGCTGTAGCTGTGTCACTGTAATGCCTGTAATGTAGGCATGGCATAAGCCAGGTGTCACAAACAGGAACGACCTACATCTGGGCTACACTCATACACTGAGCCTACTCCACTCAAACCACTCCAGACTTGTTACGTGTTACAACTTCCCCTCCCTTGCCCTGAAGATTCCTTCTGAGACCTGACCTTCACTTACCCCTCTCTAAGCCCTAAAGACCACTGTTGTGTATGTCAGACTGCTGACAATCCCTGTGGGAAAAAGACACCCTTGTGCACCTCTGCTGACACAACCTACAGAATTAATCATTGACATAAAGCATAATTGATCTCTTTCTGTATACAGATGCGGCTCTGTTCATATCTTCCCCAAATATTGGTCTTTGGGCAAAACTTTTGGGGAAAAACACTGCTGAATGCAGGTAGAGAGTAAGGAATGAGCAGAAGACACATTCTCTGAAAACTGCTAGGCGATAGGGCTTGAACTCTCACTGCTCAGATTCAGTGACCCCGAGCAGGTCACCCTGAGACACCCAGTTATTGTGAAAAGACTCCCCGCAAACCCTCTGACTTCAACAGAGCTCTAATCTTGCTGCACATGCACATGTCACCCTTTTAGGCACATCAGTTTGGCACATGCCAATCTGGATTTATTAACTGTACCCTTCAGTATAACTGCCCAAAGAGGCAATGGATGCCAGGCATTAGGTGGGATAAATCCTGGGTGGCTGAGATCAGTGTTAGGAGGATTAGAATAATAGTTTGAGCCCCAGGTGTGTGGAAAATAAGTTCGAACCAGGCGATTTTATGAAATGTTGAATTTTTAGGGTGGCTGTAATCTCTGGAACCCTTTGCTCAAATGACCCCAGGTTTGGACCAGTAACCCTCTCTCTCACCTTCATGAGGCACAGCAAATATCAAGAGAGTCTGAATCATCATGTGGATTATAGAGTACTTAGAATGGTCATCTTTTTAACAGTAAGCAGCTCTCAGCTGTAATTAACTTTAATACAACAATTCGCAAAGCATGAGAAGTGATAGTATCAGGAGGGAACTTACCTTCTCAGCACAATAACTGGAGAAAACAACTTTATATAGAATCATTAACACTCATCTGTGTTCTGCAGAAGTGGAAAATACTTTTGTGCTGAGCTAACGGAGAGGCATATCCTGACCCAGCTTAGTCAAAATAGCAGATCCTTGCATGTGCATGTCCGAGTTTCTTTTGCTATGGAAATTTAAGTCTCAAGAAAGCCTTTGTCTTGCTTTATAAAGAATACTTCTCTTAGTTATTTTTAACAGAATGGAGCCTTTTTGTCTGTTTTCTTTGGAAAACATTATTACTGAAGATAATGGGTCAGAAACATCGGTCAAGTCCATTCTGTTGTTTCTGTTGTTTATTAGCTTTAGAGTTTCCTTTTCCCTTTTCCAACTTGCTTTCAGCTCTGTCTCCTCACTTCTCCAGGCTTCATTTTTTTCTACAGTTAAACATTCAATAAAAAGGGAAATTAAGTTATTTATTAAAAGAGAGAGAGTCTTCTATACTTTAGCCTTTATTCCTAAGTAACGCGAAGAGAGGGTTTTTTAACCTGCCCTTCCTTGGCTTGCCATAGCATGGCAGTGGGGAACTCCACGCTCCATAGGTCAGCCCACGCTTCACATTCTTTCAGTGGAACAAACACTAGCCTTGTTTCCCCCTAGGTGAGTTTTGTTGGAGAAACTCATTCACAGTGAAGAGAATAATAGGACTTAATTGTCAAAAATGTAATGCCAACAAATAAATATGGATTATGACTGTTTTCTTGGAAATCCTAAGAATATCCGGGCTGTGGTTCACTGATACTACCACAACATGGTGTAATGAGCAGTGCCTTGTTTATAATGTAATGTATAAAATATAAATTGCCGTGTAATTCCTCATTTAAAGTTTTTGCATCACCATGCAAAAGCTAAATGTTTATTTACATAGATTGTCTCTTGCCTTCATGGTTTCGGGGTGGGGGAGAGGAAACCTTCCACATTCAGTCTGAATCAGGCAAACTCTGATGCCATTATACCTGTCAGAGTTTGCAAAATGGCCCCAAAAAGTTGCTCTGAATTCTGAACTGTTCTAATTCATCTCAGTGGCTGTCAGCCCTGAAGTTTAGTGACGACGATTTAAATGTCAGCATAGTTAACAATTTCACGGCTGAATATTTTAGCAGGAGTATCAAGTTAATGTGCTTTTCCATCGCTTTTGGGGTGGGTGGAGGCAAGAATCAGGAATGATGGCAGTAAATGAGGAATTAAAGACCTCCACCCACTCAAAATGATGATGATGATGATAAATTAATCCCCTTTGTCCTTGACTAAAAAGGGAGTGATGGGGGAGAATGTATTGATAGCCTTTGGTTGCCTTCTGGGTGCCCAAAATCGAAACTGCTTCCCTGAATGGCAAGTCCCAGCTGTCATATCCTTTACGCCTTGTCCCCGTCCCCTGCACCACCAGTGCACGTTTCCCGTACAAAAGCCTATGGCACACTGAAAACTAAGGGACAGCTAAAATTAATTTGTGTGTGTTCCTTTCTTAACAGGTAGTAATATTGTTTTTAGGTTACTTGTCAAAAGTGATCAATTGCTAAGTTCTTTGTACTTAGAAGTTGCCACCTTTACAGCCTTCCACAGTCACATAAAGACCTGGTTGGCAAGATTGCTGTGTATAACAGTTTTACTCTACATTACTTATTCTTAATGATTATTTATTTTTTAATGTTACTTTTGGAAAGGAAGCTCAGATGCTAGGTTTCAATATTTGTTTTATTTCTCCCTCTGTCCCCCTCTTTTTTACAAGGGATCTCGAAGCCAGAGCACAGAGTGAGTTCTTTCGGGCCTTTTTCAGACTGCCGGGGAAGGAGAAGCTACATGAAGTGGCAGACTGTTCTCTGTGGACTCCGTTTAGTCGCTGTCACACATCAGGAAGGATGTATACTTCAGACAGCTATATCTGTTTTGCCAGCAAAGAAAGTGGGTGTTGCAATGTTCTCATCCCCCTTAGAGAGGTAGGGTCTGCTGTTTGTTTTTAATTTTACATTATGCCTGTTTTTTGCTGATCCAAACCACTGCTGTCAATTAACTTAGCTGAAAAACAGCTGTTTTCAGTCGGGAGGAGATGTGCATGTGTGGAAAAGAGTTGCAATACGTTTTGTTCTTATCTTCGTTAGCGGATGAATTTCTATATGGCAGCTGGGTGAGGCAACACATTTCTCAAAGTAATATTGCCGATTAATACATTGTGATGTAACAGAAAGGTACCTTGCAAAACAAGATATTGATCTATCCAAGGAATAATTGGTATTGACAGTAACTGTGGCCCAAATTCTCCCAATCCCCCCTCAGTAGGCAGAGGGGATGAGAACTGGGAAAGTCCCAAGGCAGAGGTATGGAAAGTTTTATTTCTTTTATTAACTCTGGTAGCACCCAAAGGTTTCAAGGATTGGGGCCCCATTGGGTGCTGAACACATATGCAGATAAGATACAATGGCATCTTTCCCTCCATTCCATGCACAGTCTTCCCCCACCAAGCCTGTGGGGATTCCACACACAATGGACAGTGGATTGTCCTGTGGAGCTGAAGGAAGCCGGGGGCTCTGGAGGCAGTGCCGACACACAGGTCTCCAACGCTGACATGATAGTCTGGTCTTTTAAAAAAGACTTGTACGTTTTTATCTAATGTAGATTTTTGTAGACAAAATTAACTTCTTGGACTCTGGTGTAGAATTTGGTTTCTGCTTTCAGCAGAATTAAGTGGCATTTCCCCCTCACTGCAAGAAGTCTGGCCATCAAGTATTATGAGCATTTCAATATATTTCATTTAGCCTGTGTCTGGCTCATGGATGGCAAGTAGTAACTGCCAGTCACCTATTTTAAATGCACTAGAATGGGATGCTGTTTGGTTTTTAAAGATTTTTTTTTTTCAATCCCTGTGCCTGCAGTTGTGATCTCTTACTGATGAAGCTCTACTTTCATCCTGGAGCAATAACAGCAACTTCTAAATGATATCCTGACCCTTTAGTGACACAGCATCTGAAAACAAGTGGTGTAATGTACATAATTGGAGACAACGGCTTTTTAATTTCATAGCTATCAGAAACTGTTATGCTCACAGGGTTAAAAACTTAATTCTATGCTATTGGGCAGAAACTCCGTATTTCCTCAAGAATTTGGTTATGTTGATCCCATTTCAATTGTTGTTTTAAATGTCAGCAAAACCATAGCTGTTTGCGAAGATTTTAAAAAGTAGCATAATGATTTTGAGTGCCCAGTTTGAGACACCTTAATCTGGCCTGAACTTCAGAAGGTGGGTGCTCAGATTTTTGAAAATCAGGCTTCTTTAAGGTGTCTTAAGTTGAGCATTCAAAATCACAAGTTACTCTTGAAAATCTTTAGACTGAAGCGGGGTAAGGTCATCTGTCTAAAGTATCCAAAGAAGTGGGTATTCACCCACGAAAGCTTATGCTTCAGTCCCTCTGTTAGTCTATAAGCTGCCACAAGACCCTTTGTTGTATCTAAAGTAAAGAAAATTTAATCCATCTTGATCTTTAGGATGTATCTGACCATTTAGACAATCTGAATAGTCATAATTAATATCAGTGTGCAAAGAAATATATCCCTTTATGGACATTTCAATGCATGTTCAGTATATCAGGAAGTGTATTTGAATGGTGACTAATACATTTTCTGTCATGTTTTTGGAATAGGTGGTTAGTATAGAGAAGATGGAGGACACTAGTCTCCTTCCCAATCCCATCATTATTAGTATAAGGAGCAAGATGGCCTTTCAGTTCATTGAGTTGAAGGACAGGGATAGCTTGGTGGAGAACCTGCTTCAGAGATTAAAACAAGTCAACACCAGCAACCCAGTGCACTATAACTGCTTGGAAAAAAAAGAAACGGTACTAAACTTTTGATCTGTTTCAAATTGCATAATGATGATGATACTTAGCCTTTTGTCCTGCATCTCTTAAAATCATAACTGGAGCAGAAAATTGGTTAGAAGCCTGTGATTAAGGACAGGATTAGAATTCAAAATGATGGTGACAAACTGTAGAAATGGTTTGAAATAAAAAGGATGAAATTCAATAAGGACAAATGCAAAGTACTGCACTTAGGAAGGAATAATCAATTGCACAAATACAAAATGTGAAATGACTGCTTTGGAAGGAGTACTGCAAAAAGGGATCTGGGGGTTATAGTGGATCACCAACTAAATATGAGTCTACAATGTACTACTCTTGCAAAAAAAGCTAACATCATTCTGGGATGTGTTAGCAGGAGTGTTGAAAGCAAGACACAAGAAGAAATTCTTCCACACTACACAATGCTGACAAGGCCTCAACTGGACTATTATGTCCAGTTTTGGGCACCACACTTTGGGCAAGGTTTGGACAAATTGGAAAAAGTCCAGAGGAGAGCAACAAAAATGATGAAAGGTCTAGAAAACATGACCTACGAGGAAAGATTGAAAAAACTGGGTTTGTTTAAGAGTCTAAGGGGGGACATGATAATAGTCTCCTACTACATAAAAGATTGTTAAGAAAAGGAGGGTGATAAATTGTTTTCCTTAGCCACTGAGGACAGGACAAGAAGTAATAGGCTTAAAATGCAGCAATGGAGATTTAGGTTAGATGTTTGGAAAAACTTCGTAATTATCAGGGTAGTTAAGCACTTGAACAAATTACCAAGGAAGCTTGTGGAATCTCTGTCATTGGAGGTTTTAAGAACAGGTTAGACAAACACCTCTCTGGGATGGTCTAGAAATTTAGTTCTGCCTCGGTGCAGGGGACTGGACTAGATGATCTGTCAAGATCCCTGCCAGTCCTATGTTTCTATGATTCTACGATTTAAATTTACTAGTAACTTCTTATGGATTAATGTAATGAGTTTTTTCCTACAGTGTTTATAAACTGTAGGCTAATTAACTGTGTGTTTGATACAGTATCTTTTGAATTAACCTATAGTAAATTATTTTCTACTGTATTGTATAAACCATCAGGGCATTTTATTGTTTGTGCAGGACCAAAAATGCCCAATATTTAACCAGGAAGCTAAGAAACACAGAGTGACAGATAAAAAGTACTTGCTGAAGTGAGAACATTGCTGCTTATATTTCAAAAGGCTTTCCTGGGACAGTCTTGGGGGGGAAAAAGTTGGGACTCTAGGAATCCCGAGGGAGAGTGCAGGGCAGAGCATGGCACTTTGATATCCTTGAGAATGACAGGTAATTTCAGTCTGAGTGTCAGTTCTCATGGCCTTAAAGACTTGGGATTCAGCTAAACTGCCAGGAACCCAGCATTTTTAAGGAAGTAGCATTTCTATCCTTCCCTTCATATCTCTAGGAGGCATCTCCCACACGTGGCTGTCTCCCCACTGAGGAATAAGGCTGTGGAGAACTTCCCTCCCCTCACATCAGGGGGGCCTTCAGGCTTCTCCTTGGTCACTTTCCTGTGATATTCCTCCTCATCCCAATCTCCTGGATGGCCCCTTTTGTGCTCCTTGCACATTTTCTATTTCATACATGAAAAATCAGTCTTTTCCTTAAACTAATACTCACTCTGTTTCAAAATCAGCCATCCTGCCCCACTCCCCTCAATTAAGTAACTGTTTCTGGTACTCCCAAGAATCGCTCATTATTTGATGTGATAACTGACCTGCCACAGGCTGAATCCTGAGCTGCTGCCTGGTTATCTCCTAAGGCCTCACCATAGCTAACCTTCCACTACCTGCTTGATAATCCCACTTGGAACTCAGCCCCTAGAAACGCGGAATGATCTATATGTGTCTGTCCTGGAGCTCTGGCTACCATGCTAGGGTGTTGGGGCAGTGGAGTGTCCCTGCTAAATCCCCACTGTGGAGTAGTACAGTTGTACAGGCTACTAGCTAATTTGTCTATAAAAAAGAATAGAAAAACACTTCCTGTTCTTTCCTAAAAATTATGAGGGAAGGTAGCAATGGAGTCCTGATCTACAGGTGCTGAGCACTTACAGCTCCCATTGACTTTACGTAGTGACTGCAAATGCTCAGCAAAATACTAATTAGGCCATTATTAGTTAGGTGCCTAACTGTGGATTTTGGTACTTTAATTTCAGGTCAAAATTTTCAAATTTGGGCGAAAGTTAAGACTATAACAAAGTTACCTGCTTCTCTAGTTTGTATTGGCTCTTGTTGTCTCAAACATTATATGTACAGCACCGTTTTTTAAACTCTTTCCAAAAAATATTTTTCTTCAATTCTGTTGCAAGGACTCTCTCGTGTTTCATTCGACGTGTGTGTGCAGTGACGGTGAGTCCCGGGATTTGGGAATAGTGGCTTCCCAAAGCAAAGACCAGAGTGAAGGTGAAAAGGAGAGCAGTCACTTGTTAAATGCAGAGGCACTCAGATCAGTCTTTCACCAGTCCGGAGCTGAAGGGAGTGACTTCAGGGTGGTATGTACAGCTAGGGTACAATTGTAGAGTAGCTTTTAAAAATAAGTCTTAAAAATAACTATGGTAACTCGTTTGGCCAAACCCACTCTTTTAATAAAGTGAACTATATATTGGCAGGAAAGTATAAGTGTGGTTGTGTGTGTTTTGAGTTTAAACTGTAGTAAGTGTCTTTGTTCGTTTGTACTCCTTTGCCTGCCTGGCTCTTTTCTCATCCCACCCCCAAAATATTTATTTACCACCCCTCCCCCCAATAAGTAAAAACCGGTGTCTCTTTACAGCACTCCTTTTCACACGGTGGTCACAACTACAAATGTGTGAATTTTTGAAAATGGTGTTTTGATAGAGAGGAGGTGTTGGATCCTGTCTGCGTAGTTGCAGCAACGACACTTTATCGGCCTTTCTTATTACTACTGCCTCTCAGCAGTGCTAGCTTACCAGAGTTGTAATGAGCTACTGGATCGAGCAAAGGGTCCATAGTATTCATGGTAGCAGTGTAGCTCTCCCTGTAAAAAGCAAAACAAAACTAGCTTTATGGGCCTGTGGAGCCCATGGTGGTCTCTCCTCCCTCAGATTCCCAATTGATTTGGGGAGCCTGGTATTGTCAGTGCTACTATCATTTAAAATAAGTTGTTTGCCCTTTTACTTGTGATCTTTAGGATAATCACGGTTATTCCCAGTCACAAGAACTAGTCTTTCGGGTCTGTGAGAACTATGGCTGGAGATTGCTTGAAGGCTTTTGGGGAAGCCCTCTGCCCACTTCATGAGTGTGGGAAGGGGGCCCTGCTGCCCAGGCTCCCCTGATGAATGTTGAGCTGCTGCAAGCTCCTTCTGAGAAGTAATTGGTGACCTCTGGCAGCTTAGTAGTGAGAGAAAGCATGAAGTAGTGGCCAAAGCGCAACACTAGCACCTCCTCTCCCCAGCTGCAGAGTGGATCTGCTTCAGCCTAAAGGCTGTGGGGTGGGCGGGGGGAAGGACCAGTGCATCCCCATGGTGCACTAACTTGCAGGCAGTCCCTATGGAGCTGGGCTCTGGCACAGTGGGCTCTCAATGTCTTGCCTAGTGTTGCTCTTCCCTTGTGCTGTGGGACTGCATAGGTTCCTCCCCCAGGGCAGAATGGGGCAGGATTTGCCCCTTAAAGTAGATCTCCCGTGTCTATTACCACATTTTCTGGTCCAAAAGAAATCCTTATGAAAGAGGAAAATCGAGAGTGTTTAATACTTTTTGTATATTAGACCTTAAAAGCACACGCCTTGTTTTAAAACGTATCCTCTGATTTCCAGTCCAGGGAACAAATAAAAGAGAGACTGTGGAATGACCATTTTGCAGAATATGGCAGAACGGTGTGTATGTTTCGCACAGAGAAGATTAGAAAACTTGTTGCAATGGGACTCCCAGAATCTTTACGAGGCAAACTCTGGCTCCTCTTTTCAGGTGAGAACTCTGTAATACACTTAGGATATAGCCAGGATCCAGGGCTGAACGCAGCTACAGATGCAGTTAGGCAAGAAAGCTCCAAAAGATGGTTCTTCAGCAAAGGAAAACTGTGTCCAAACTGGATATTATGGCATGTAATCCCATCCATTCTCTAGTGGAAAGGACGGAAGGAAGGAGAGGAGCTCAAATACTGTGGGGATAGTGTCCGTATAAATACCTAGGTAGAACAATAAGAGACTGTTATTTTGTGTCTCATAACTGGTCAGTGGTGCGTAGAAATAATGGCAATTTTGTCAACGTAATTAGCATAAAAATGCCATCACGTCTTTATGAAATAGTTATTTTTAAGGCAACAATTAGACTGTAATATAAGTATTGATTTAATCTTAGTGAAACCGTACTATTATGAAGTTATGGCATCTTTAGGTCTGCAATGCTGTTGCTTCCCTTAAAACATTGGCAGGAATCTGTAGCTGGAAAAGACTTGCCAAGTAATTTCATTCATTGCCCTGCCCTGTCTGAGCCGGATTGTTCCCCACAATGTGATCTCCAATTTGTTGGGTCTAGTTTCAGACACATTTGCAAGGATTAAATGCTTTTATTTTTGGAGTTTTTTCTTTTTGGACATTACATTCAATACTGAATAAATTTATCCCAGCAATGTTTTTAGCAGGGGATGTTTCACAGTACAAAGTCAGTATCAAGCTGGTTTTTCTTCTACTGTGTGATTTAGGCTTTAATAATAGCTGTTTCATTTTCTATGGAAACGTTGCACCTTGGAAAATTACTGCTAGTATTTTATCTCCTTTTTAGGTTCAGGGGTTCACTAAATGCAAGTAATGTCTAATTTCATAGACCTTGGGGAAAAAACCTCTTCACGTTTGTTCTTTTGACAAATAATTCACTTAATGACATTATACCTGAAATCCTCTTAACCTCCTCATGTTTTCCTCTTACTGCTGCCTTCAGATGCTGTGACTGATCTTGCCTCCCATCCTGGTTACTACGGAAATTTAGTGGAGGCGTCAATGGGCAAGTGTTGCATGGCAACAGAGGAGATTGAACGTGACCTGCATCGCTCATTGCCTGAACACCCAGCCTTCCAGACTGAAACTGGGATAGCAGCCTTGAGGAGAGTTCTGACAGCTTATGCACATAGGAACCCCAAAATAGGATACTGCCAGGTGAAGAATTATTAGCATGTAGAAAAGTATGTTAGTGCTCTCTCTCTAGAGGAATTATCTGCTTACTCAGTTTTGTTATCTCCTCAGTGTGTTTTGCAATGGCTTTTTATAAATAACATGCTTTGATTTGTTGCATACGTAATGAAAGAATAATTTAAAGGTTGTGTAGTTTTACTCTGAAAAATGAGTATGTAAAAATGGCCCTTTCTGACTCAGACTTGTTCCCTGTGTATGTTCAGAATTTTCATTGAGAATCAAAAATAACTTTGTTAGTGCTGAGTGCAAGTTATCTCATCCAGTGCTCAGCCAAAGTAAACTGGCCTATGACAATGAGCTTCACATAGGGGACCCTGTGCAGGGATTTGGTGAGCTGAAATCCTCCTCTTCCTGGGGTGGGGCTAAGTACATAGCATCAGTGCAGTGTAATTACAACCTATTGGCTCTAATAATGTCTCCACCTCCCCTCCAGGCTCCTGAGTTCTGACCAGGGGAGTAGTGTAGTTCTAGACCCATGAGCCAGCTCCCTTATCTTCCATGCAGACACATCTACAGAGGCAAAAAACCCATGTTCTGATACAGTTGGATGCCCATTTTGCGTCTTGACAAATATAATGCTGTGTTTTGCATAGTTGGTTCATGTTGCCCATTATGAAGAGTGGCATGTATGAACTTGCAAATCCCCCTACGGCTTAAAGTCTTTGATTATATTATTGCACTCCATCTGTCTCTCTCCTTCTCTGCCAAATTGATGTCTCCACAGTAAGGAGAGCAGTGTTTTGTGGTAAGCTGTCAGACTGTGGGAGCCCCGGGGGTGAAAGGCATTTCTCCTGCCAATTAATTGATGTTTTATCTGAAAAGTTTTGTTGTTTTTTTAAAGCAGCTCTGCTTTAGGAGCTTTTGGAGAAAGGAGTGGTTCTGCAACTAATACATCCCATTTTCTTCTTTGGCCTCATAACAGTCTATGAATATTTTGACCTCTGTGTTGTTATTGTATGCCAAAGAGGAGGAAGCTTTTTGGCTGCTGGTTGCTGTGTGTGAGAGGATGCTGCCAGATTACTTCAATCACCGAGTGATAGGTAAGCTTGTCTCTCTCCCACTCTTTCATTGAAATATTACGCTGGGAATGAGGGAGTGAAATACTGCAAGGCACCAGGACGAAAAAGAACTTGCAAATTCTGATTTTGTTTACAGCTGTGCAGAATACCATGTATAAATTGGTATGTGAGAGCACCATTCATACTTTTGTAATTGCTATTTCCTCCTTACAGATTTCACTGAGTCTGTCTGAAATATTTGAAAATTAGTAAAAAAAAAAAATAAAAAAAAATACTAATGTGCATCTTGGCTTTGCAGTCATTTTCTTTTGCTCATCAGGGAGATGCTCCGTTTATACCTCAAGTGTTGAACCTTGCACATGTTTAATTAAAAACAGGCTAGCTACTTGCTAATCTTTGTTACTGTAAAGTATTGAGTGTTGTTGGGATGTCCCCCCCAGCTGTATGGATGGCATATGTAAGAATATATTGAGGTAACTATTTCTTATCTGATATGCCTGTGATAGCAGGATGCTGAAGGAATATAGGATTGGATCTAAAATTACCCTGGAGAAAGAGCTGATCTCAGCCCCGTGTTTCTCAGGCTTCAGACTATGCAGCTGTGGGAGATGCAATGTTGGGAAACGGTAACTTCCACCCTTTCTGCATCTTGTGCTGTTCTGTGTCTGTGTGCCATGCAGGGCGTGTCTACGTGTTCTGCTGTATAGGTACCTTTAAGACACAGTGGGTCAAACTTTCAGAAATGTGCATTTAAGTTGCTTGTGTGAAAAGGTGTAACTACATGCACAGTGCTTGGCTGCAGATGCAATGACCCGTTTTATACACTAATCTTAGGCGTGTACTGTAAAAAAATAAATAAAAAAAAATGCCATTGTTTGCACTCACTTGTCCTTCCCTAACTGGTTTTAAACGGAAGATATTTGCTTTATGTTGAGTTTTATTCATTGTTCTGTCTTTTTACTGCTAGCCTTAGTGCTTAGCTATACCATCTGCCATCGTATCCCCTGGTCACTGAACAGGGATAAGTGCAGGCAGGCAGTTAAAGTTAGAGGAGTATTACTCTAGGGTCAGCTAGGAAAAAGGTAAATGGTTTGGTAGTTGATACCACCTACACAGTGGCAATGTGTTTCATTCTCAGCTGGTGATTAGGCACCGTTGTGTCCCATCAGTCAGAACCTGCTCCTCAACTGCGAACATGGCTTTCACTACCATTTTGATGCTGATGACTTGCTGGTCTGCCTCTCAACTCTAGATTTGCCTCCTTCCATCCAAACTAAATCTCAGCCTGTCTTTCCGATGTCTCCTTGTGGACTCCAACCACCAACTAAGGGCTTGTCTTCACTGCAGAGTTAACTTGGGCTTTTACTCAGATGTTTTCCCTAACTTGATTCCTGTCCATGCAAAACTCTGTTACCTAAGCGTAGTGGTGCTTTACACCCAAGCTAGCTGGGCCATCCTGGGCTCTAGGCTAAAACTCAGGTACTGCTTACACTCAGGCTGATTTCCTGCCTGCTTTGCGCTGTGGACGTAGGCTAAACCACTTGAGTGCTGATAGTCCTCCAGTGTCTATCCACAGTTCTTCCTGTGTGCCTAGGAGGACAGACAAGTTCTCCCACAATTCACTGGGAAAGAATTGTAGCTCATTTTACTGCAGCACTAAGAACCCTGTGACATATTCTTTGAAGTCCTAGTGTCTTACCCTAGTGAGAGCAGCACGAGAGTGGGTGCAGCTGAGTGGACACCCTTGGGGGGTATAGGTTTGCAGTGTGACTGGTCACACCTGAGCTAGGAGTTTTCTAAAATATATTAGGAATAAACAGAATTCTGAAAATGGTATTGGTAGAATGATCAGTAATAATGCAGAGAACACAGAAATGTTCAATAAATATTTTTGTTCTGTATTTGGGGGAAAACAGATGATATGGTCTCATCATACAGTGATAACACTCTTTTCATTTCACTGGCATCCCTGAAGGATGTTAAACAGAAGCTAGTAAAGTTAGACATTTTTAAATCAGCAAGTCCAGATAACTTGCATCCAAGAGTTTTAAAAGAGCAGGGTGAGGAGCTCGCTGGACCATTAATATCAGAGGGGTAGCCGTGTTAGTCTGGATCTGTAGAAGCGACAAAGGGTCCTGTGGCACCTTATAGACTAACAGAGGTATCGGAGCACAAGCTTTCGTGGGTGAATACCCACTTCATCGGATGCAAGCAGTGGAGTCCACTGCTTGCATCCGATGAAGTGGGTATTCACCCACGAAAGCTTGTGCTCCGATACCTCTGTTAGTCTATAAGGTGCCACAGGATCCTTTGGACCATTAATGTTGACTTTCAACAAGTCTTGGAGCACTGGGGAAGTTCTAGAAGACTGGAAGAAGCTAGTGTTGTGCCAATTGTTAAAAATGGCAAACAGGATGAACCAGGTAATTATAGGCCTGTCAGCCTGACATCAATCCCAGACAAGATAAAGGAGCGGCTGATAGAGGACTCGATTAATAAAGAACTAAAGGAGGGTAATGTAATTAATGCAAATCAACATGGGTTTCTGGAAAATAGATCCTGTCTAACTTGATGTCTTTTTTGATAAGATTATAAGATTGGTTGATAAAGGTGGTAATGTTGATGTAATATACTTAGGCTTCTGTAAGGCATTTGATTTGGTAATGCACATTTTGAATAAAAACTAGAATGATATAAAATTAACATAGCACACATAAAATGGATTAAAAACTGGCTAACTGATAGGTCTTTAAATGTAATTGTAAACAGGGAATCATCATTAAGTGGGTATGTTTCCAGTGGGGTTCAACAGGGACTGGCTCTTGGCCCTACTCTATTTAACATCTTTATCAATGACCTGGAAGGAAACGTGAAATCATCACTGATAAAGTTTGTAGATTACACAAAAATTGGGTAGTGGCAAGTAGTGAAGAGACAGATCGCTGATACAGAGCAATCTGGATCACTTGATAAACTGGACGCAAGCAAACAATACGCATTTTAATATAGCTAAATGTATACATCTGGGAACAAAGAATGTAGGCTATACTTATCCTATCCTGGGAAGTAGTGACTCTGAAGAAGATTTGGGGGTTGTGGTGGGTAATCAACTCCTAATGTGACACTGTGGCCAAAAGAGCTAACACAATTCTGGGATGCATAAAGAGGGGAATCTCAAGCAGGAGTAGACAAGTTATTTTACCTTGGTATTTGGCATTGATGTGACTGCCACAATATTGTGTCCAGTTCTGGTGCCCACAATTCAAGAAGGATGTTGATAAATTGGAGATGGTTCAGTGAAGAGCCACAAGAATGATTAAAGGATCAGAAAACATGCCTTGTAACAACAGACTCAGAGCTCCATCTATTTATCTTAACAAAGAGAAGGCTAAGGGGTGACTGGATTACAGTCTATAAGTATCTACATGGGGAACAAATATTTAATAATGGGCTTGTCAGTATAGCAGAGAAAGGTGTAACATGATCCAATGGCTGCAAGTTGAAGCTAGACAAATTCAGACTGGAAATAAGGTGTAAATTTTTAACAGTGAAAGTAATTAGCCATTGGAAGAATTTACCAAGGGTCATGAAGGATTCTCCATCACTGACGATTTTAAAATCAAGATTGGATGTTTTTTCCTAAAAGCTCTGCTCTAGGATTTACTGTGGGACGTTCTATGGCCTGTGTTATACAGGAGGTCAGACTAGATGATCACAATGGTCCCTTCTGGCCTTGGAATCTATGAAAAACCTGGGTGCTCAGACCTAGGTGCCAATAGCCCAAGTTCACTCTGCATTGAAGATGTGCCCTAACCCATAACATGATCAAAGGGGAATTCCTGATCTTCCTCCCCCCTCCCAAAAAAATAGGTCAGACAACAATGTTATTCTTCCTGTTGCTCAATTTTGTAATCTTGGCTTCATCTTTCACTTGGCCCTCTCTTCTGACTGTCATATCCAGGCCTTGTCTAAACGTTATTGCTTCTTCCTGTACATCATTTCCAAGATCTAAACTTTCCACTCTGCCCATGCTGCCAAAATTCTTGTCCAAGCTTTCATCATCTTGCCCCATAAATTCTGTAATCTCTTTCTCTCTGACCTTGACACCCAAAACCTCACACCCCCTCTTTGGCATGTAACAGTAACACGTCCAGTCAAAATCCAGCTGCTAAAATCATTGCACTGACTGTGCCCCCCAAAGCCCTTAACTCCCTCCTCTAGCTCTCCCTCCCTGACAGCACCAGAGACACTTCTTGCTCTTACTTTCAGACATTAGCCCTGCCTTGTGTACCTGACCTTTTATCTTTATTGCGAGGGCTTCTCCCTCCTACTCTGCTCCACTGAGGGCAGCCTTGATCACCTAAGTCTGCTACAAGCACTTTTCTTCTTCATGCCACCCTTTTCAAGTGGGAAAAGCCTCTGAGCCACAGCCACCTCCTCCCCAAGTACTTCCTCCAAACTCACCTTTTCTGTGTTGCTTACAGGCAACTGTAACCCCAATAATGGCTAGGCAGGAGGCAAGCTGTCAACACTGCTCCTGGTTGATTAAGAATTGTGTGTATCCTATTATTTTTTTATTAACTTTTCTCCCCCATCTCCCACCATGACCTGTTGGTCTTCTCTACTTGTTATGTCTTGTCTTTGGCTTTCATCTTCTGTTTGTACCGTGCTTTAGCACAGTGAGGACCTGGGTTCAGTTCCTGGCTCTGCCACAGCCTTCCTGTATGATCTTGGGCAAGTCACTTTGCCCCTATGTGCCTCAGTTTCCCATCTGTAAAATGGGGATAATAGCATTTCCTTCCCTCAGGGGGTGTTATATGGGTAAATACATTAAAGATGCTCAGATGCTACTGTTATGGGGGCCATAAAAATACCTTAGATAGACCAGGTGAGCCACTGCCACAATTTAAACATTGCTAATAACATGGCCTTTTGTAAAACGTACAGCACTTCATGTATGTCTAGTATTAAACTTCTGACTTCACAAATCTAATATCTGTCCTCCATGCTGTGTCTCAGGCACAAAATGCCTTCTCTACACTGGTTTGCCAAGCTACTTCTGCCTCCTCATTCAGATCCTTCCTAAAAACCCACTCTGCCTCATTGCCTGAGAGAGTTAGGTTAAACACACACAAACTTACTGGAACTGTCAAGTGGAGTCCCATGTTTTGCTGAGTAATCATGTGATCTTATTGTCACCCATTTCCTTCCTCCTCTCTTTTTCCCTCCCCCTTTTTGTCTGTGGTGCTCACGCGATGAATAGTGTCTGAATTAGATGACATGCACTGTGAGGTGGAGATTGTGTCTCTTTCTCAAGAGCTCTTAGCACTCAAATGATTATAATCATCTTGGTATCCGGGTTGGATCTGACCCTCTTACGTGGTAGCATAATTTGCATACTCCCCATCTCTACTAGGGTGCCTCCTTATGACTTGATGTAGAAAGTGCTAAAAACCAAAATTACTGTGTCCAGTGGTTTGGGATTTGGGTATGAAAGCCGAAGCTTTGGGCTTCCTGTCACAGGTGATGCAGAATGTGCTCGGCGTTTGGGCAGTAGAAGTTTTGAGTGATGTATCGTGGAGATTTGTGTAACTTGATTTTTAAGCTAGGAACTTCATAGCAAGCAGAACTTTCTGATAAGGAGAGGAGAATCTGGGCTGGGAGGAGAAACATGGGTTGCGTGAAATAACAGAAAATGACTGGCAAAGAGAACTCCTTTTGGTGTACAGTAAATCTCTTTAATCCAAGGCACTGATCTCGCATATCTGATTTGCTACCATAGGTTGATTCTTTACACATGTGAAGTCACATTGACTGCAGTGAAGCTATTCATGGGCACAGGGGTGTGGGTTAGAAGATAAGATTGCAGGATCAGGGTCTGAATGCGCTCCACTTAGAAAGATTGTCTTTAAGACACCAAGGAAAACGTACGTCTGGGAATGGTAGGAAATAACTATTTTTTTAAAACATCCTACTTTTTACCAAATAAATACTTCCTTCAAGAGCAGTTTTTTATTTTCCACTCTAGTGCAGCTGCTCCCCTGCTCATTTTTTTTTGCAGTTGGTTTGTGTGTTGAGTGCTGAACTATATACACCGGAAGGAAGGGTTTTTTTGCTTCATTTGTATTGCATAAATCCCAAGTTGAACAGTAAGCAGCTTTAAAAACTGTTCTTGCTCGCACTTGGGTATGAAATTGTCTGTAGCCAAAAGCAGCTGCTGCTTATTATTATTTTACAGCACCCGAAAGGGTGCTAGGCACTTATCAGAAAATGTGCAACAGGCCTTGTGCAGAAGAACTTACAATAAGTAGTATAGACATGGCACAATGAGTGGGGTACAAGGTTTATCAGTGTAGGATAATATGGCTACTCATTTCAGGTGCATACACATCTTGGTGGTTCAGATTTCATTTTGTTGATTTGGCAGCTGTTGAGTTGCAGTTAACTGTAGATCTAAACAAATCCTTTCGCCTCAGCTAACCGTGTGGTTTCATTGTGACTTACAGGTGCTCAGGTAGACCAATCAGTATTCGAAGAGCTTATAAAGGAGCGACTTCCAGAACTGGCTGAACACATGAAAGATCTGTCCACCTTGGCTTCCATTTCCCTTTCATGGTTCCTTACCCTGTTCCTCAGCATCATGCCCCTAGAAAGTGCTGTGAATGTCGTAGACTGCTTCTTCTTTGATGGAATCAAAGCCATTTTCCAGTTGGGCTTGGCTATTCTTGAAGCCAATGCAGCAGAACTATGCAACAGCAAGGATGATGGGCATGCCTTGATGATTCTTAGCAGGTATCCTCCTCTGACTGAACTTCAAATTATACAGTACTTTCAAACTGCTCTGCTTTAAAACTAATAGAAAGGAACGTGGCTACTATATCAGTAGTAAGATAAGAATATAGTATAGGCATATGTAGCAGCGTCTAACTCAAGTTCGTCTTGTTGCTGCTGTCCCATCAGTGTCTGATCTCAACAATAGGTTTAGGAAAGTTGGTTAATTGAGGCCCTATGAAATTTCCTGGCAATACGGAGAGAAGCAGGGGACTGCGTCAATGTGTACTATACGAGAAAGAGACCGAGAGACTTTGTCCGTTGGACCATATGAACTGGAACCATAAACTCACTGAACATTAAATCTCACCAAATGAGGGTCAATCCATCCTCATCATCGTATCCACTCATTATACTCCACACCTGAACCTAGCCATTATATGAACAACATACCCTCATATCTCAATGTCTGTACTTCGACCCGTTAACCTTTTACCCCCTATTGGGGATATTGCAGATTATGTATTCCTTACGCCACCCGATCTTGTAAAACTGTGTACCGTTCACTTTTTTTAAACATCATCTTAATAAAATTTTTACTGCTGCTCTTAGCTTCTTCCCTCGAGTGAGGAGCTTCTTGTCCCAGACTTTGTGGAGACAAACGTTTTTCCTTGGGGGGTGTCTGACCTTAGTTATTGGCTAGATCACAATTATAGTGTGAGTAATAGTCAAGGCATTTTGAAAAACTTAGTAACATAAAAACCTGTGCATTTCCATTAAGTTTGAACCAGAAGACGATGCTTACTTTTTATTATTCTCACAGCGTACACAGTGAAGTAATCTGTGTTTGTATTGCTTTGTTCCCTTCAGGTTTTTAGATCACGTTAAAAATGAGGAAAGTCCTCTACCTCCAATCGGCAATCACCATGCCTTTTTCAGTGATGATCAGGAGCCCTGTCCAGTGACTGAAATAGCTGACCTAATCCGTGATTCCTATGAGGTAAAATAAAACTTGATATCTCCTGGATTTTCTGAGATACTTAAAAGTGTGAGTTTCCACAGCATAACCCTCTGGTAATTCAGCCTCTCAATAAGATGCTCAGATACCACAATGATGGGCCTGGTATAAATACCTAGTTAGGTCGATAAACTAGAGACTAAATATATTGAAACACCATCATTTTTCTAGGACTAATAATACTATGCACATTTTACATTTTCAGAAAAGTTAAAAAATGTGTTCCTATATTCTAGAAATTCGGAGACCACTCTGTGGAACAGATAGAGCATATGCGCTATAAACACCGGATTCGTGTTCTACAAAGCCATGAGGATACAACCAAACAAAATGTGGTGAGTAGAATTTTCTAGCACTTAGGGGTTTTTTTTAACTACTATTACTGTAATTAAGCTTGCTTTAAATTTAAAAAGGCCCCATAGCGTGAAAGGGTGATCTGTTATCTGATGTTTTTTTGCCTCCATGCTTTTTTGCACTTGTATTCATAATGTCCCTAAGGTAGATTTAAAGGCGGGACTGGAAGAAATATGGAACCATAAATGTTCCAGTTCTTGGCTGTGCTTTTTCACTGTGTAGAGTACAATGTGGGAGGGTACATTTCTTGACCATGCCATTTATACCAGTGCTGGTATTCACCACCTGTGCTTTTCCCTTCTTTCCCTTTAAGCTCAGAGTTGTCATCCCAGATGTTTCAATTCTTCCTGAAGATTTAGAGGAACTATATGACTTGTTTAAGGTGGGTATGTTTGGAACGTAGAGGGATGAAGACAGAAATCTCCGGTGTTATGGGTTTAGTTTGCAGACCATTATTTGGGCTTATACTGGAGCTTCAGTGAAGAACTGCAGGAAGACGGAGTTACTGTATTATCAGTGGTGCTGTCATTTGGATAAGATGTTAAACTGCACCTTGCTGTTTTTCTCCCTTCGGGTGGCTGTTCAGCTAGATTATAAAGAGCAAATTTAATGGCCATTTAAGGCCATGGGGCTCGGATAGGGTCTCAAGGACCTCATGACACTTAAAAGAGCAAAAGATAACCTTAGCATGCCCCTTCTAACCTGTAGTACAAAAAGGACTACGTGAAATCAGGTTCTATTGTATCCTAGCAACTTCTGTCTGCGCACAGGTTTAATAATGCACAGCTCTGCAACTTGTGTTCTCTGTGCTGAGCAGCAAAAAAACTTAAGTATCAAAAAAACCCTTCATTTTCTTAGTCTTAATGTTCTCTAGAGGCCGGTCCTCACCTCTCAGTAAAAAAATTAACCTGAAGTCCTTTCCATTCACTTACAATTTCCTGGGCTTTGACAATTTTATTTTATAAATAACTTATTTAATTGTCTTGTTCCAAATTTAATTTCCTGGATTTGGGTTATTCTCTTTGAAACCGTTTTTTTTTTTTTTAAGTAATGTGTTATTTATCGGACTTTCTTTGTATATTGTTTACCATACAGCAATAACTATTAGGTAATTGGGAGAAAATATTGTAAAACTCTTACTAGTTTTGAAAATGTTACCTAATAATTAATTACCAGTTGGAAATCATGAGACAACTTGTCTGATTTGAGACTTGAACAGTGTTTGTTTCCAGGAATTGTCTTGGTATCATCACATCTACAAAAAGAGATTAACAGTTCCAGCATACCTTGATATGAATATTTAAGTCTGTATCAACTACTATTCTTAATAATTTATGTAATGCTTTCTTTTCTGATTCTTTTAGCGAGAACATCTAATGAGCTGCTACTGGCAAGGGATGAGACCTGTAATTCTGCGGCATGACCCAAGTCGGCCTTATGCTGAGCAGTACAGAATAGACTCTCAGCAGTTCACTAACCTTTATAGACTTGTCTCACCATGGACGTGTGGGGAACACACTCAAGTTTTAGCTGAAAGAACATTCCGACTTCTGGATGAAAATATGGACCATCTCATCGAATTCAAAGGATTTGCTAGCTGTTTAGGTAGCTACCTTTGGGACTGGGCAGGTGGCGGGATGGGATGCAGGGTGGTCTGGCTTCAAATAGCATGCCAAAGTAAGAGAAGGACATCATTTTCTTGAGTACAGTTTAGCTAATCTCTCTTCTGTACTGATTTCACTTTGAAGTAATCAGAATTATAAGGCAACCTAAGGACCTGATTGAAAAATCATATTAAAATGCTTCACAGTGCTCAATCACCAAAAAGTTTTTCCTAGCAAAAATTAAACTTCCGAAGTTGTACCGTGTGTAAAATTGTCTAACCATTCTTTTCTATTTGGAGATTACGAAATCCTTTTCTCCCATGTTAGTTTTTTTCTTTAGTTGACAGCTGCCTTGTCTCTTTTGTGATTCATAATCCATTTAGTCTTTATGTAACTAGAGGGTGGAACAGTAGAGAATCTCAGCCCACCTAGGTCTAGCTTTGGGGGCCTTATTTTTCTCCTACACAGCAACCTCCTACCTACCCCCTCTTTCCCTGTACACGGGCTGTGCTTGGAATGCCAAAATTATAACCTGATCTGGAGTGAACTAGAGTCCTTTGCTAGGGTATTCCTGAGATGCAGTTAGTGTCTGAATGGCATGAGACTGTGCACCTCCATATCTTCCCAAAGTTGAAACTACCTTACCTGTAGCGAGATGCCAAATCCAGTATTCAAACATAGATCTCCTCACTTAAGGTCTAGAACTGATTTTTGATACAGAGCTGAACCACTGTATAACTCATAATGTGAGCTGATGTGACTAGTTTTAAAAACCCTTCACAATATGTTTTGAGTGAATTAAGCATAAGTACCTTGTCTGCACTGGTTATTTAAATAAAATAGGGGAGCCCTCACTGCTCTGCTTATCCTACAAGACTGTAGTGGAGGTGTATGGGAAGTATTAAGAAGAAAATGATGGCCTCCAAATGAGGGCATGGTTTTGTTCAGCTGTGGCAATATACAGCCTTTGCTAGGCCACTTTGCATTCTTGCCAATATTTCTAAATTAGCTGTGTTTCATGGTTAGTAACAGTAGGGCTATACACAAGACCAAACTAGCCGGTTACTTGCTGTTACTAGCTAGTCAGGCACAGCTTAAATATTTCATTTTAATACACTGACTGCATGTACATATGAACATTCTGTTGTACGTAAAGAACTGCTTATTTTAAACTGTGGAAGTAAATGTTTTGGTGCACTGTTTATTTTCCTCTTGTAGATGTTATGTATAATGGAGAAATGAATGAAAAGATAAACCTGTTACACAGGCTGCACATCCCACCTGGTAAGATATTTGAAAGAAAAAGGTCATCCTCCCTTCCTCTCCCAGTCCCCATAAGCAGACATATACATGGCTGCCCTCAGCTGAGAGGATGTGCACTCTACATTTCTAATGGTGCTAGTTAGTTACAATTTTTTTAAAATTCCAGTCTAAGCTCTTCTTAGCTTAATTTTGAAACTTGTCTTCCTATAAACAAGGTGGCTTACAGCTGCTATACTCTGAGATGTCTTGCAATCGATTCTGGGCCTTTTTCCATACAGGAGGTAGTTATGCTAAGGGGTTGGTACTCTATTTTTATTGAAAAGATTTGCTGCATACGGTACTGGTTTGACCTTGCAGAGATGCAATCCCAGTCTAACGTGATTAGGTGATTAGAGTTTGAGTGATATTTTATACAATGTGTGAAGCTTTTTGTTAATGTGTTACTCGTGGCAACATTTCCTGCTACTCCACTACGTACAATAAGCTGCTTGTTTTAACACAAGCATAAAGTCTGATATAACTAGGCAATGTTTAAATAACAATCACCTGCAAATATCACCTTTAGCATAAATGCTAGTTTTCTTCCTGAGCTCAGAGGATTAAAACGTGATAAAGTTCTTAATTATTAATGCACCATGTCAAGGATCACTAACTATCTCAATTGGTTTCATTTTGTTTGGTAGCTCTCACAGAAAATGAGAGAGACAGTCAGTCACCACTAAAGAATCCT
This sequence comes from Chelydra serpentina, assembly GCA_037349315.1. Classification (NCBI taxonomy): domain Eukaryota; kingdom Metazoa; phylum Chordata; order Testudines; family Chelydridae; genus Chelydra; species Chelydra serpentina. Next base: position 114,242,339 of record JBAIAC010000004.1, read on the forward strand.
TTATTGTCTACTTCGAGGCCACTAGTATTTGGAAAAACAAATGGTATGTGCTGTCAAATTTATAAGATTGTTAGTATAATTATGTACATAATAGAGCTGTCCAGCTCTAAGTTCTTTCTTGGTCAAGTTTTTTCTCCTCTCCAGTTTCTGGTTTTTATTTGAATTTGTTGCAATGGATTTAAAACTAATGCTTGTGTTTTTTCTCCACCCAAGGTGATACAGTAGATTACCAGAAGCAACTGAAGCAGATGCTTAAAGATTTAGCCAAAGAAAAGGATACTAAAACTGAAAAAGCAATGCCAAAAATGAGCCAGGTATTATATACTGAGGCTGTAATTTTAAATAAGGGTGGGAAATACCTTTTAAAAATGTCTGAGCACAACTATGCAGTTCTTTCTAATGGCAGGTACCACAAACAAAGCTAGAAGTACTCCGTGCATTAGATCCAAAATTTGAACTAGTTTGGTCCAGCTGAAGCTAATCCAAAAGAGTAGGAGCCCTTGACCACCCCACCAGCAACTCTCTCTTGTAAATTGAGAGCCCATGTGCCACCACTGGCTGCAAATACACTAATGTAATATTGGGAAAGAGGTAATTTCTCAACTATCTAGGTCCAAGCCATATCTACATTTTCTACAGGCCAAAACCAACAAACAGCTAATGCAGACCCTAGATCACTTGTCTTGTGCTTACAGCACTGTCAGTTTCTGGGTTGACTGAAGATGTCACCCCATCCCAAGGCTAATCACACACTGCCCATTCCCATGAAATCCTAATCTCCCTCCCCAGACTCCCACACACACTCACTCTCTCCCTGGAGGCGCTCTCACTCAGACATACATGGCTTGTATGAAATCCAGTCGCTGGCATTTTAAATTAGGAAAGTATTACTAACTGCCAGAGTACGTCCTTGTAACTTTTTGGGGGGGCATTTTATCAACCCGCTGAAAGTCTGAAATTTGTAGCAAGAGCTTACACATGAGGATGCTTCTACATGGTTCTCTAAAATCCTTTGTCACCTTATACTTACTGCCCAAACTTTTACAGTTATTGTACTGTATCCGTGACATGGTGTGATCAATAATTTCCCCTTGCCTATTAGAGGGAATTCATCCAGTTCTGCAAAACCTTGTACAGCATGTTTCATGAAGATCCAGAGGAAAACTCTTTATATCAAGCCATTGCCACTGTGACCACTTTATTACTTCAGATTGGAGAAGTGGGTCAAAGAAGCAGCAGCTTGGGGAGTGGATCAGATGAATTTACTGAGGACATACAGGCGGAGGCCTCCGCCTCAGACCAAGATACTGTTTTTACTGACACTGTGAAGACTACTCATAAAGAGACTCAATCTTTACCTGGGACTGAAGGCAACTGGATTATCTCCTTTGAACAAATTTTAGCATCATTGTTGACTGAACAGTCACTAGTAAATTTCTTTGAAAAGCCTTTAGAACTGAAACCAAAACTGGAGAATGCAAAGCTAAATCAATACTGTCTCAAAACAAATGGAATGAGCGACCAGTCACTAGCTGAACACATGAAACTAAATACACAGTAGCAAATTTGCCTGAAACTGATTGCACTAAAGTTACACCAAAGTGACATGTTGCAAAAGCTTTTGGTTAGCAGTGAACTGTTTTGTTTGCTCTTCAGTTTGAGAGCTTTAAAAGCTAAAGGAGTGTGTAAGTTTGTGCCATTGATTTATTAAATATGTTCTTGTTTTGAATGTAAAAAGAAACATCTGTTTGCACTGTGAAGACACTGCAGACCCATTACATATTGGGAGAGCAGAGTTGGCTCCAGTAGTTTCGTTACAGAGCTTGTTTTTTTTAATTGGGGAAAACCCTCCTCAGCTACTGTCTGCAGTTTGTTTATGGGGTGGTTGGGGTTTTTGTGTGTGTGCACTAATCCTGAAGACTTGTTTCAATGCTGGTAATTGAAACTATTTTAATATTTTTGATTGTATTCAGATTTGTATGTCTTGCTAATATGTTAAGTGTACATGGACTGCTTCTGATGTTCTGTGAAAACATGCACTTTTCAATTAAACCTTTTTGTACTGGACATTACCCTAAGTAGGGGTACTGTATTGACTCTTCAACTAAGGAATACCTCATGAGGTAAGTGCAGGACACTCACTCTAACCCTCCTAGGGTGAAGAGTACTTTTCAAAGGAGGTTTTGTAGACCATACTGCACAAATTACTATTCATGTTTTTCTAAAAGCACCAGTGAATTTTTAAGAGACCTAATTAAAAAAAAAAAAGTACCCTTAGCCACCACAGCCAATAACGGTGTGTGCACTATTTTTACAAACATACAAATTGCCACAGAGCATTGAACCTGAGGTCCATGTAATTGAGCATCTTGCCTCTGACAGGCAAGAACTAGATGTTTTAGAGCAGGGGTAGGCACCCTCTGGCACGCATGCCGAAGGCGGCACGCAAGCTGATTTTCGGCGGCACTCACACTGCCTAGGTTTAAAGTGATTTTAAATGAAGCTTCTTAAACATTTTTAAAACCTTATTAACTTTACATACAACAGTTTAGTTATATATTAAAGACTTGTTGCTGACCCGTTTTAGAGGATACAGAAGGCATATGTGAGAATCTCCTCCACGCTGCAGTAGCAATCGGAGTTTAAGCTGTGAAGCACATTTGTCTAGCTATGGATATCCCTAAAATAACTCCATCCTTTTTTGAATCCTGTTACGTTCTTGGTCTCAACAACTTCCTACAACAGTTTAACTACAGGTTGGCTGAAAAATCTTTTTCCTTTTTGTTGTGAATTTCCTTCTAATTTCATTGGCTGTCCCCATGGTCTTGTTTTGAGATGGGTACAACAAGCTGCTGCTTTACCTTTTCTAAGGTAAACAATATCTTTAAAAAACACCTTTATAGCAGATGATGATAAAAGTAACATCCCAATAAAGCAAGCAGAAATTTCAGATGCCTAGCCACCAAATGCTGATTTGGATATGCTGTAGTTCTTTGAGCATTAAAAGACACAGAGCTCAATAAGGTATCTTAGTCAGAATAAGTGTTACTCATAACTTTATTGTATTGAAAATCAGTTTAGTTTTCATCCACATTGACTGTCTGTAGACCTACCAAAAAAACAAATTAAGCTGAATTAGTGTATCAGTGACCAAGATAGTCTACTTTAAATCTTAGATGCACTTAGAGATTTAAGAATGCTGATATCTTTTAGTTAACCAACTAGACTAACTAATAGATATAATAGAGTTCAAGAGGGCGTGAAACTGTTAAGAGGTAAACGGGTAGGGTCTGTGCAGCCCGTGGATGGTGTGAGGCCGGTAGCGGCCCCCGGCGTGCCGGGACGGGGTCTTCTTGGAGTCGGGTTGCTTGGAAATGCAGCCCAAATCTGGTGGTAAATACTGGCACAAGACCGATAGTCAACAAGTACCGTAAGGGAAAGTTGAAAAGAACTTAATAGATATGAGTATTTTTAGACTGCCATCATGAAGGTACAACTTAACTCACATTTATGAATTTTTTAAATCTACTAGTGACACACCACGTTTAAGATTGAATTCACAATTGTTCAGTTTCAACTTTAGACTTCTGTTTGCATAGGTTTGAGAGCAGCAGAGGTAACTGCTGGGCAAGAGAAGCCCCCCTTTTCTTCCTCTGCGGCAGAAATTTAAGAGCAAAGCTCTTTGTTAGCTAGTTAACTTCTTGTCAATGTACTAGAATGTCCACAGATACCCGGAAGAGTCTCCACTGCAGCAGCTTAGTAGGTTTGTCTTTACCAACCGCCTTGCTCAGAAAACATGCGATGGAGAAGAGTATGTACACTTACTTTTAAAAGTGGTGACTGGTACATAGGTAACCAGCGTGTAGAGTTTGTTGGGTGAATCTTCATCCTCATTGCGTTTTCTGGATAAGCGTACACGGATGCGGTAGGGAACATTCCTATAATGAAAATACTGCATAAGTTTATGTAGCTTCATTTTTAATACAATTTTAAACTCACTATAGAATTTAAGACAGACAATCTGAGTTTCAGTGATATGCAGGTAGCAGATCACCCTTAAAGTGAGTCTTATCACACCTGGTATGTGAAATGAGTTCCTGGCTGTTTCAGCCAAGAAAATAACTAAAAGAAGTGGCCAATACCCTTACAGATCTGGGGTGTTTACACTGTCACTGCCAATTCTGTACCTGAGTGCGGATAAGAGCACATTTCATAAGCTTCTAAAAATGAGGAGCTAGGGCTCTCCCAAGAAGCAAACAGTGGGACTATAAAAATGGGAGATATTTGGAAATAAGGAAAGATCAGTCTGCCGTGGGGAACAAGCACCATTACCCATGTGCTAGCTAAATATCTTCCCAGGTGTTTCCCACATGACTAACAGTAATACAGGGCAGACGATTAGATGTTAATACATTCTGGACCTGTCATGCTCCCCGTCAGTACCCAGCCAGGGAAGCTAATGATCCAACCAGCGGACCAAATTCGGTGATGAATCCTGGTCATGTGACACCTGAGGCATGTTGCGCATATGCTAAGAAGACGATAATGCCTGAAGTCTCATCCCAGACAGAGCATAAAGCACTGTTTTCTAACTGCCCAAGTTTGAGGGGTTGCAAAATTTATCCAGATACTTATGGTACTGATGGTAGAACATGGTTTTAAAAAAAGGGGTAGCTGAACATGCCACCTGTAACAAAAGGATAAAACATTTGAATTCTACACTAGTCCTTTAAAGCTAGTCCCAGCCTAGTATCCCTGTATAGCTTATGTTTGTCATTTTTAGTATGTAACCAGTTGAGGAAGGGAGGCACAAAATGATCTGTCCAAATGCTTTTTGAGGAGAACCTACAATAGCTACTGCCCAGTGTATAGAATTGAAGATTTTGAAACCCCCCCTGCCAGGAGAATCTGATTCTGCAGAGGAGTAAGGGTAGAGCAATGAGGAAGAGATGTGAGTCCACGAACAGACTGATGTGTTAAGTGGTGCTCTCTGCCCCTCTTCTACCAGTTTCCTCCCCAAGGCTGCAGAGAAGACTCTTAGGCCATGTCTACACATAGTGCTGCAGTAACACGTATGGTGAAGACGCTTTATGCCGCTGGGAGAGGGCTCTGCTGTTGGCACAAAAAACCGACCCCCCAGGAGCAGTGTAAGTTATGTTGGCAGGAGAAGCTCTCCCGCCGACATAGCACTGTGCACTCTAGCATAGGGAGTGGAATATTCACATCCCTGTGACAAGTTTTGCTGACATAGGTTTCAGTGTAGACAGTGTGAGACCCACATTCAAAGGAATTTATTTATCACGGGTATACCAAACCCCTTTTCCACTGCTGCCCAATTTTACTGGTTTTGATGTAAAAAGTTCCCTAGGTGCCAAGTTTCTGCCTCTGGGTATGCACACAATGCTCAGGCAGGCAGCCGGGTGTCTGTCTGACACTTACACCCCAGCATTATTCTCAAACCAGAGGAAGATAGGCAGGTTTTGCCTGCAGTGTCTTACTCAGTAGGTGTGCTCTGAGCACACCTAATTCCACACAAAATGACCAGGTGGGGAGGAGGCCTTCCTTATAACCTTCAGCCCAGTGACTGAGCTGGGGTGTGGGAGACCCTAGTTCAATTCCCTCCAAGCCCTGATGAGCAGAGGATTCCCGAGCAGGGGTTTCCCACCTCTCAGCTGAGTGCCCTACCATTGAGTATAAGGAATAAAACACTAATTAAAAATAACTGTATTTTTAAAAATCTGTCAAATTAAATTGATAACCTATGTTAAGGCCTAAACTTATTATACTCAATCGTTTAAATACTAAAAATAATATTAACATATTTGCTACCAAGTTTTTTTTTTAAATCAAACCACCAAACTAAGCACCTGGAACCAAATTTTGCATCTACTGCTGTCAAAAAGCAAGTTTAGCACTTCAGAAAGAGAATATTTTCATCATCTTTGTTTACTAAACTAGTTCAGCTCAATGACTACTTCATTAAAAATTAAGTAACGGATTGGGAGTTGAAAAAGCAGGAAAGCTTGTTTTCCTCTTCCAATCTATTAATAAAAACTGGGTATGAGAGAGTGACCAGAAATAATCAGTTCAATTAACTATAGACAATTCCTTTATTTAATAAATAGGTCAGTCTCTCTTTTGCTAAACTTTTTTCTTACATATCCACCCTATTTCATGTAATTTTATATAAAAATTAAAATTGTTTTTTGCATTTAACTGAATTTTAATTTCAGTAAGAGCGTGACAAATCACATGTAAAAAAATCGAGTAAATAAATGCATTAATCATTTTCTAACATGAGAAAGTAAAATTAAGAATCTGAATAAATGTAAATTAAGCTATACAGTAGAAAATCAGAGTTATGAACTGCCCAGTTGACCACACACCTCATCTGGAATCAGAAGTATGCAATCAGGCAGCAGTAAAGACGAAAAAAATACAGTACAGTATTCTATATAAACTACTAAAAATAAAGGGAAAGCTCAAAAAAGATTTGACAAGTAAGGAAACTTTGTTATTGTTTCATTTAAATTAAGATAGTTAAAAGCAGCATTTTTCTTCTGCATAGTAAAGATTTAAAGCTGTATTAAGACAATGTTCAGTTGTAAACTTTTGAAAGAACTACAATGTTTTTGTTCAGAGTTAAGAACAACCTCCATTCCTGAGGTATTCGCAATTCTGAGGTTCTACTGTATAACTGTTTGTCTGTACATGGGTATAGACGCGGTAGTTCCTCCCAGGTAGCAAAAAGAAGCACTACATTAGAATATCTCACATCCACTGGTTAGGGCACTCACCTGAGAGGTAGGGAACCCCTGTTCAAATCCTCTCTCAGCAGAAAGAGGGGGAACTGCACTGGTGTCTACCTGGCCGAAGATTATAAAGGAGGCCTAATTCCCCCACCCTCCCCAATTGTGTGAAGAGGGGGTTCCCAACTGCATTTCCCAAACAGTGATAGGAATCTCCTCTGCAGACCAGACTTAGCCATGAGAAGAGCAAGGCTTTCAACCCAGCCCTCTAGTACGCATCTCCCCTTGGCTAGTTTAGGCAGCTCCCTGGCTTGTGTGGATCCCGTTCTCAGGTGCCTCTTTTTCTCTCCATTTATTGTGTAGGCGCCTAACCCAGGGTTTGTGGCGTCCAGTAATTTTCTAAGCAGCTAAATCCCTTTGTGGATTTGGGCCCTAAGACCAAGATCTCACCCAATCACTTATAATACCAGAAAGGAAACGTGCAAGCGAAAAGCAAATACTGGTGAGCAGAAGAGATATTTAAGAGATTCTCCCCATGTGTGTTTGTGAAATTCTTCCTCCCCTACCCAACCAACTAAAGCCCCTGGGACGTACCTTATCCCTTTGGCCCAGACTGCTTTGTTCAATCTGGTGTCAATGCGTACATCAGGAGTACCCATCTCCTTCATTGCAAATTTACGGATCTCCTTGAGAGCACGGGGGGCGCGTTTCTTGAATCCCCTGAGAACAGAGAAAACAGTTATTTAGCTAATATTTAATAAATATCCCTAGCACTGGAAACTTGCCATGGATCTAGCCAGACTGTCATTCCATAAGCATATAAAGCCAAAAGGTTTTGCTGGACTATCGTAACCTCATTATTGTTGCAACAACTACATCGTTTCTCAAAAATCAGTAAGTTATTTCAAAATAGATACAGATGTGCAATGTACATACAATTTCATTACAATAAGCCTGTTGTGCTAACTGGCTCCAAGAGTTTATTTCTAGTTTCCCCTTGCATGAGATTTTTAAACTAAGGTAGCACAGCACACACATCCGAGCACTATTTATCAGTGGGAGAGGTTAGGAGCAAGATGGCAGGAGGACTAAACAAGGAGATACAAACAGTATTTCAGATCACGTACCTCCTGGTAGTGAGAGAAAAAGTAAATAACATTAAATGGATTTATAGAATCAGAAAGTAAAAAGAACAAAAGGAACTGACTGAATCACCAGAGGAAAAAAACAGAATATGTCTCCCTCCCTGCTTCTGTATAAAAGTAATGACATGTATCAATTATCTTTCACTTAGTCGAAAAACTTCTCTCATCTATCCGATACTTTCCTATTATTGGCTCCTTAAAATTTATAAAAATAAACCCAAGTTAAAAAGTCTCTCTCCCACTTGAATATAACTATACATCCACAGTCAACTCCCAAGTGAAATGACAGAGTTCCTGTACACTTCACTCTCTATAAACTCAACAGCAGTGTGCTAAACCTAGGAAAAATCATGTAAACTGAGAAAAACATCCTGAGAACTGCATTTGCCAGAAACCATAATCTCTCAAGCCTGGATGTTGCAATTGGATCTGCACAGGTCTACATGCAGGTGTAGAACTGAGGCCTAATATACCCCATCACACTGAAGTCAGCATCTTTGATGACAATCATCCACTGCCAACAGTTAGAAAGCTTACTGGAACCATTTCCAAACACCAGCCACCTTAAGCAGGTAAAATAGGTCATCTTTATTGGGACAAACAAGGGATGAAAAAAGCCACTCACACGCCATGGATCCGTTTGTGAATGTTGATGGTATATTCCCTAGTCACCACTTCATTGATGGCAGATCTCCCCTTCTTCTTTTCTCCACCTTTCTTTGCTGGAGCCATCTGTGCATCATTGAAAATCACAGACACGTCTAACTCCACGTGGGCCTTTCCATCAAGTCATCTCTAACCCTTCCCCCCTCGCACATTAGGGTTTCTAGTCATCTTAATCCACCTTTTACAGAGCACTAGCCTTGCAGGTCTCAAAACCTGCAGCTTCAGTGTTACAACTCCATGAGCCGAGCCCCCCCCCGGTGCTGCACCACGCCTCGGTTTGCTCACCCCTCTCCCCCGTACGCTCCCATGACACCCCGAGAGCACAGAGCCAGGCTTTGACACTTGGCGCCGGCTTTCCGGGCACTCAGGCCCTCAAAACCTGGGGCCAGCCCCAGCACTAGAGGTGCCTCCAGCTGCTACACAAGACCACCCCCCCAGCCCTGTGCGGGCCCCGGTGCCCGCATCCCCGCCCCCCCAGGCCGGCAATACCCGGTGGCCCGGGTGCGGGGTCCCCTCGCCACTCGGGCCGGGCGGGGCCCGGGGCTCGGCGGGACCCGGCGAGGCGGATGGCGGCGGATGGGCGGGCGGACCCCGCAACGAGCCACTCACCCTGCCCGGGCACAGGTCGGAAAGGAAGGCGCGGGGGATTGTGGGACGAACCAAACCGGAGGGGGTGGGGGGAAGCGAGGAGCACTTCCGGGTTGGGGAAAAGGCGAGACTGCGCCTGCGCGGCTTGAGGAGGCGGCGCGTGGGCCCCGTCCCAGGCAAAGGGAGGCCGGGCTGCAGCGGGGCGCAGGGTCGGGCCCCACTCTGCCCGGCAGGCCGAAGCGCGGGAGTTGCTGGGCAACCCGGCCACGCTACACTAACCGGCCGGCCCGCCCGCCCACCAGCGGCCCGTGCAACGTGCAACCCGGGCTGGGGGTTTAATGGGCGCTTGGTCAGTGTCCCGGCCGGGGGCGCTTCCAACGCGAGCCGGACTTGCACTTGTGTAGCAAAGGCAGCGGAGCGTCTGCTGAGTGCGGCGTGTGGGGCTTTAAGAAAATCACCGCGAGGCTTTCGGAACAAACTGGGGGAGTTGGTGCAACTCAGAGCCCAGCAATCCAGTGTCCTCATCCAGCAACCCGACAATAACACCGCGGCGCTGCAGCACGCTGAGACTAGTACAGCTATCTGTCACAGACTGTAGCTTACCTCAGCCTAGCTGTGCACAGTCAATCAACCCAAAGTAACAGACCCCAGCACAGCCTCACATCGCACAGCCTGAGTTCTGTAGCTCTACAACCCTAAAACAATTAAACAATGCAGCATGATGACCCAACAATAATAATAGCCCAGTGTAGTGTAGCATTCTCACAGTACTAACCCAGTTTAGGCCTACAATAATAACCCAATACAGCATGACTGCCTACAATAACAGCCCATACTGCATTAGAGCCTTATAACAAGCCAGAGCAATGTTCCTGCTCTGCAGTAATAAACCAGGGCAGTGCCACAGTGAGCCCTAAAGCAGTAAATTGGCATAGCATGTTACACGTCAAAATGGGGCTGGGGTATGCAGAAATGAGACCGATAGCATTTGAGAAAGGATGGACATTGGTCCTCAATCTATTCTTATGAGCATCATATTCCTGTATAATAGTTAACAGGAAATCAAGCATGGCACGTTTATTGTTTCCTCCTGTAAAGTACTGGTTTTTGCCCCTGGCTATAGGATTCCGACAAACATAAGATTATTGACTGCAGAAATGAACCGGTTGAGAGGAATATTGAGAGTTTCAAGACCAGGGGTGCTGGAACAGTTTTTATAGTGTGGGTGCTGAGAGCCATTGAACCAAATTGTAAACTCTGCATGTAACTGAAACCACTTCTAGGCAGAGGGTGCAGCAGCACCCCTGGTTCCAGCACCTATGGCTAAGACTACACCAAATAAAAAAATAAGAAGTGATAAGAAAATGGCTAGGGCAAGAAATAACGCTGTTATAGAAGATTTAAAGAAGACAACTGTGGTGGTTTTGACATGAGATATTTGAAAGGGTGATACATACCAGAGTGCAAAGAACTAGAATCAGAGGAAGACTAAGGATGCGTTGGATAGACACTGTGAAGAATGACAGAACAAAAAATGATTAATGATGAATTAAGCCAAGACAGAAGGTGGTGGAAAGACTTCATCAGCCCATCAGCGCTGTTGATCTGGAGTCAAAGAAGGAAGGGAGCATGTCCCGACCACCTTGCACTCTAGTAATCCCTGCCAGTGCAACAGCCCCCTGGCTTCAGTTGTAGCCAACATAACTTAGAGCAGTGGTTCTCAAGCATATTTGATAGCTCCCCCCCCTCTTTGTACCTGTAGCAGTTTATCCCTCCCGAGTCCCCCACACCTCCAGGTGCCTGGCCAGCAGCCACTGCTCTCCATCTGCCCAGCTCTGAATCTTGAGGTTCCCCCCCCCCAAGCTTCTCATGCCCCCCACCCCCCAGAATACATTCCGCCCCCCACCCCCTTAATTTGAGAACCTCTGCGTTAGGGCAGCTCTCAAGCTGCTCTAATTTATGGCAGAGGCAAAACAATCTAGCTGTCTCCAGGATCAGGAAAGCACTAACAAAGTTTTAAGCTACCTTTCCGTCTCCTACTCCAAGGCTCTGCCCCATAGTGTCTTGAGAATTTTAAGTGAAATGATATTTCCTGATGAGGAACTAGTTACCTACAGGTACAAGTTTAATGTTGTTATTTTTGGGGGCTCCCTAAAGCAGTATTATTCTGTTTACCTGTGATGAAACAAGGAGAGGAACAACTGTCAGAATAGGTTTTTTTGGAAACAAACATCAAACAGGTTGTAAGGTTACAGTGAGTCTTTCAAGTCTAAATTGAATTACATAGTTAAACAGCCATAGGAAGGAGAATGTGTGTAAATTCTGTAGTAAAGCTTTTCAGCTACTTTATTATGCTCCAGAGCAAATACAAATGTGCATTATTAAATGGAAAGAAAAAAATAATTTGAGGATGTATATAGCATGAGACAGCAGCTCCCTTCACAAAAATGTTACTAATTCATTAATTTATTACTAAATATCCACTCACAAAAATAAAAAGCACAAAAAACCTTTATACTTGTGAAATGAGTTGATATTTCATATACAAAATAATTTCCACATAATCCCATATAATTTTATTTTATATAGAAATAGGTCATTATTACAACAGCTGTACAATACACTACTTTTTATTTTATAATTACATAAAATCTTTCTTGGAAACATAAAACATACAAAAAAGCAAAAAGTGCATTTTTTAAAGGAAAATTCAAATGTTATCATGAAAAAGATATGTGATAATAATTTGCAGCATCCCTAGTTATTGGGCCAAAACACAGTGCATATTTTTCAGATACTTGTTGCTATGACCAGCTGTAAGTGGACTGTTCATTTTGCAAAAGGACCCACTTTATATTATCAAAGAGTCTACTAGAATTCTGGAACAATACAGCTGCATGATTGTGCTTATATTTTTAGTTCTCCTTTGCGGTCACAATTCACAGAGTAAACAGGAAACAGTCCAGTGTCTTTTGTTTTTAATCAAAAAGAGCAGGTAAACTGCTTTAATACCTTTAGGTTATAAATCAAGGGGTATGGATTGTGTAGCATTTTTAACTGTGACTGGGCTTTGTTTAATTGCATGTACCAGTCTGGCCATCAGAATAACGAAACAAACCTCTTTATAGAAAGTGCCTAGGTTATATCTTCTGTGCAGTTGTGCAAAACGACAGTAATAATCATAATAAAATAATCTCTTGTTCTCTGCTCTATGGATTTTTTTTCCATTGTTTTTCTTACACAAAAGATTAACTGAAATAGTGTAGGCCAAGTACCTCATGTGTCTGTCCACAGTCTTTAGGAATCAGAGTGCTCTCAGAATGATGTACCAACAAGAATGTTCTCCTGCCGCACAGCAATCAGTGACGGAGTTTGCACAGGATAGCATTTGTGTTTATTTTACTCAGCCTGATGATACATAATATCGTCATGAAACAGTGCAAACTGAACCCAACTCCTTTTCTGTTGCATTGTCTGCTGCAGTTCGCACTCTGTGGTCTGCTACTGCCATGGAGCTTTGAAATGAATGCATGTGCAAAAGTCAAAATTGTAGGTTCAAAGTCATTTCTTCTCTCCTGCCCCACGGGTCTATTGGTTATAGCTAATCGTGCATTGATTGTGCTGATGTGGGACTCTATCATAGTGGCTGTGGTATATTTGATGATTCTGACAAGCTATTGGTTCTTCTTGAAGCAAGTGGCAGTGGCTGCTGCTGTGTATGATGGTATACTATATTTCCTCCACAACTATGTTGTGAGTAGGCCGGCAGGGGCAAAGAATCTGGTTGCTCACTGTGTAAAGAACTTGGTGTCTGCACCTACAGATAAAAGAAAATTCATTTGCGTGATTTGATACAAAAGTTCTTGTTTCTTATTGTGAAGGGTTTTTTAGAAAATTATTAGTTTGCAGCCTTATCCTTAGGCTAAATATTTCATAGGCTGTGTACCTGGTATTGGTTATCTTAGGTAATAGGGCCTAATCCTGCACCACTGAAGTCAATGGGAGTTCTAAAATTGACTTTAATGGGAATAGGATCTGTCCGATAGCACAGAAGTGGTTTTTCCATCTGTTTCAGTGTACGATATAGGTTTAATCCCAAGATTTTTTAAATCAGTGGAATTTTGCCATTGACTTCATTGGGTTTGGGATCAAGCTTTAGAGGCCCAGACCAGCTGAAGTTAATAGGAAGACTCCTGTTGACTTCAATATGGGTTGGATTAGTTCCAAAGAATAAATCAATCAACTGCTTCTTTCAGGTAATCTGCCCCAATTCACGCTCCTTGCCCCTTGAGGGGGAAATATGGATTAAAAACAAAAAAAAAGAACGTGGTTTGTTTATTTATTTAAATAGAGAAGAAGTCTTTGTCCAGGGCGGGAAAAAAAGCATAGAGAGCACAGCACAGGAGCTGTTAGAGTACATGAAACAAGATGAAATCCTTTGGAGGGCATATTAGATTTAGAAATTGGCTTTTGGCTTCAATACCCGATCAACCCATTTCCAGTCCAACCCAGCTGCACTTTATATTAGTATATATATTCCTGATATGGGTAGTTCTTTGTTCTGTGATGACTTATTTAATAATAACTATAATACTTTGCTCTTCCATATCATCTTTCAGGATTTGCGAGAATTTTACAAACATTAATTACTACATACAATACTCCTGTACAGTAAGTATCCTTAGGCCCATTTTGCAGATGGACAGAAATTAAACAGTTTGCCCAAGTCACACAGAGAAATGACAGAGTTAGGAATAGAACCCCGGAATCCTGATACCTAGTCCCCCATCTAATCATTGTAAAATGTTCTGTTCCTCAGCACTGGTGAAGTCCTTTGCCTGACATGCATCTAAAACAATTAAATAAAGTGAGCTGATGTTTCATATACAGTCATTTCCAGGGTTGCACTCAACTCAGTGGAAGTTTTAGACGTGAGCAGAGTGCAGAATTTGGCCTATAGGCTCCATTCTGCCTCTTTTTTTCTCCTTTCAGTTTACCGTTTCAGGCAACATTCTGATTTTTCTTAAGACTTCAGTAGGAGGTGGACCTGAGAGTAAAATTTGGCCCTACTTATTTAAAGTCTTTTAAAATTGTAAAAATTATATGGGACAAATAAACTGATTATATACCAGCACTTAAATCCAACCTTTTCCAAGCTTAGTCTTGTCTTTTTACTTAATGTGCTGTTATGATAAAAATATGACTATGTTAAAAGTAACACCTTCCTATTCATCATATTTGCTTCTGCTTTCACTCACATTTTCTTACTTTATTGCCACAGGTTTTTATTCCTATTAGCCCTGTAGCACCAATACAACTATGGTAGCTGGATTCTGTTTTGGCTTAGCACATCAGCAACAGCACTATCACCTAAGCTCCATCTTCAGAAGCTTTAATGCAGAATGTGATGATGTAAAAGACAGTAAAAAAAAAAACCCTGGATTTTCAGATCTCATTTCAAATTTGTGGTACTGGCAGTTAGAAAAATCATCTTTTGACTTGTAAACTGAGGAAATTTAATACAGAATCAAGGAGGACAATTTTCGGACGGTAACTGTGATTTAAGTACATTTGGGTTTGTCAGATTAATTTTCCAATTTACACTACTGTTATTTTAAAAAAAAATATTTTGACTTACCTTAATGCTTAATTTGTGTGTTTGAAAAGTTCACATAACATTTCAGGTCCTTATTCAATTTCTTATGATATTTGCAAAATTTAACATCTTTAGTATAGAAATCTATGTAGCACATGCCCAGTCATGTGCCCAATGAAGTTTATGGCAAAACTTCCACTGACTTTGGAGAGAGCATGATCAGACCCCATTTGTTCTGCCATCTAAAGATCGTAAGTTCTTTACTGCTTTGCATATCATTGCACAGATACAAACGGTATATTATCCTTTCTGTTCTAGCCCACCTGAAGGTAGCAATGCTGCTGCTGGAGTTGCATAGGTTGCAGAGACGATGTCTGAGAAGGCCGTGATGCAGAAAACCCTGGATGTAACACAGCTTGTCCCATCAGCACTATGGGTGAACTGCTGCTGGAAGTTTGCAGTTCCAGACTTTGAAACAATTGTTGGTTTTGAGAATATCTATTTAAAAAAAATCAAGAATAAACTGTTGAAAACTCAGATGTTATGTCAGGGTACTAGAGCTAAAATCCTTATCCTTAAAATGGTGTCATTAGACCTTTAATGATAGGGACCTCAATTTCAAACCTCACCTGAAAGACAGCACCTCCAGTTGCACGTTTCCCCGAACAATATGTTGAGGAACTGGTTAATTACTGACTCAGAGGGAAGAATGCCAGCTAATGAATTATCAGCCTAAGATCCTGCATCTTCTTAGGTTTCCTGAGGCATCACCTATTAACATAGGGTTCAGTTGTGAGCCACCTTACAGGATTAGGCCTGGCACAGATTATAAACAATCTTGGGGAGGAACAAAGTTGGGGCGGAAATGGGGGGAGGAAGACCAGGAACAAGATTGTGACTGAGAAATTGAGCACAACTATGTTTCCCCCTTTGGTTTGGAAGGAATGAAAATTAATTTGGCTCATTTAGCAGCTTCTCATGTAGCACCGAGATGCTGGGCACCTGGTTCTTCTCTCACTCGCACTTGGGTAAATCAGGAGTAACTCCACTGATGTCAATGGAGTTACACTGATGTCAGACTAGAGTGAGAGGAGAATCAGGCCCTAGCAATTCAAGGTGGGTCAGTACTGAAGCTGAGCTCAGATATTTAGTATATTTTCTCATACTCATTTTCGTGGATCAGAAACTCAGGGCTTGGCTACACTTGCACTTTATACCGCAATAAAGCCTCCTAGAGCGCTCTACCTTACTCCCCGTCCACACTGGCAAGGCACGTAGAGCGCTTTAACTCGCTGGTTAGAGCGCTTCTGGTACTCCTCCTCCCCGAGAGGGATAACGGCTGTGCGTCTTGGCTGAGACGCCCCAGGGCCAGTGTAAACGAGGAGTTAAGTTATTACGCACTGATTGACCTCTGGAAGCTGTTCCATAATTCCATTAAGCTTAAGCCTTTCTTCTCTTTGTTGTGAAATCGGCAGAGGAATGAGGAAATGCAGTTTCAAAGCTCCATTTCAAACACTGGCGGCTTATCTTCTCCCACTTGCTTATCTGCATCAGTAAATGTTTGCTGTGAGTGAGAGGTGGGGGTCTGATAGCGTCTGAAACACTGTCAGCACTCCAAAAACCTACTCTCTCTCTCCCCCACATACACACAACACAACACACTCCACCCCACCTCCCTCATTTGAAAAGCATGTTGCAGCCACTTGAACGCTGGGATAGCTGCCCATAATTCACCGCTCCCAATGCCACTGCAAGTGCTGCAAATGTGGCCACACCAGTGCGCTTGCAGCTGTCAGTGTGGACAGACTGGAGCGCTTTCCCTAGTGTGCTCTCTGAAGGCTGGTTTAACTCAAACCGCTCTACAGCTGTAAGTGTAGCCATAGCCTCAGCATTGGGACAGGTACTAAATGTGTGAGAGAGGAACAAAGAAAGGGTCCCTATTCTTGGCTTGCTGAAATCCCACTAACACATTCTATTTCTCACAATAGTAATTTTAGACACTGAACCGACCAGGCTTCTAGGGTAAGATTAACCCTAGAAGCCTCTTACTCAAAGACAATCAGAACAATAATGCACTATTGATGTGTACTAGTACTGGCAGATCTCATTCTAAAAGGCCACGCTCTTTCAAAAGTCACTTCAGTGCTTCATTTTTCACAAGTAACATACTTAGCCTGGCGTTCAGCCACGCTGATATCTGAAACAAGTCTTGAATTACAGGAACCAGGCATCATTGGCTGAATAGGCTGGCTGAGCAACAGTCTTGCACATGGAAAAGAGAAGAACTAACGTTACTCCATGAACATGTATTCCAAGTCACAATCTAGTTCTAGGTAATCTATTGATTTTTAACCCATTTTTTCTTTCAAGGCCTACGTATTTTCATTCTAGTGCAGTGATTTTCAATGTTTTTTCATTTGCGGACGCCTAAAAAGTTTTGAATGGAGGTGCGGACCCCTTTTGAAATCTTGGACATAGTCTGCAGACCCCCAGGGGTCCATGGACCACAGGTTGAAAACCACTGTTCTATGGTAATGACAACCTTTCACGGACCCTTTAGACCAGGAATCTCAAACTCAAATCACCACGAGGGCCACATGAGAACTAGTAAATTGGCCCGAGGGCCGCATCACTGAAACCTTTTCATACAATGATACAAAAGGATAGTCAAAAATGAAAAAAATGAAGAGTAATATAGTATTCTATTAAAAGCCAATGTATTCACTTTTTAAAAACTGTAATGCAAAGAGGGGTTTTAATAAAATATAAACACTCAGTAATGTTTGGAGCTTGGCTGCCAGTGCAGCTGGTGCCTACGGCGGGCAGCAGGAAATAACTCCGCGGGCCGTGTGTTTGAGACCCCTGCTTTAGACATAGTCTGCGGACCCCCAGGGGTCCACGAACCTCAGGTTCTACTACCTTTCACTCCACAACTTGTTAACATACCTCACCCTTCTTTGTGTTCAGAATCTTCATCTATCATGTAGTAAAATGATAAATGGACAGCTTTTTTGTCAGGGCACAATTGATTAATTTATTAAAAATTATTTACCTCAGTTGTCGGTCCTGGCTGAAATCTGGACTAGCATGACACTGGTTGCTATCCTGTGCTATAGCAGCAGATGGAGCCATGTTCACAGCCTGTGGAAGCACAGCAGAATTGGTAAATTGTGAAGCTAAGCTGCTGGATGAGTGACTGGTGTTCTGCATTACTTGTGCACTTCTCATTGATTTCTGATCCTAGACCACAATTTTTAAAGCGCGCGCACGCACGCACACACACATTTTTATTATGGCAGGGGATATATGAGCAAAACCTATGGTGTGTTATAGGAGGTACCCTTGTGATATACTCTGATTCGACTTCAGAATAGAAAGGGCTATTTGGGCAGGAGAAGTGAATGGCTGATATGTCCTGATCTGGTACATTACAGTTGTTTTCCTGGAAGTCTGGGGCAAACTGGGGTCTGAGAACAAGTGCACAGAGTGATGACAGAAAAGACAGTGAAAGTAGACAAAGAAAGGTAAGTAATTCCTGGCCAGTTTTTGGAGAAAGACTTAAAAAATCACATACCGTGATCATATGACACAAGCATAACCTTAATTATTACATGATGAGGTGTGCCCTGTATGTGTGTGTGCGTGTGTGTGTGTGTACAGGAAGGTGCTATTGCAGTACAAATAATACATTTTAAAAGTCTGTAATATGTTATTCATTACTGTGACACTCTGTACCTTGGGAGAACACACTACATCCCCAGGTTCATCTTTATAAAATGATTGTGTGGTATCCAATGCAAAGTTTGTCATGTTGGGTGTCTTCAGAAGGCTCATGATGCACTGAGCATGGTTGTTATAGTGATGTTACAGTAATGTTATAGTAAGGTTATAGGCTATAATTTAATGTATATAGTTATGAGGCTGAAAATGTATCCTCATGGCTTAAAGCAAGCCCATGCAAAAACTCTCCAAGAATAGACAAGCAGTTCACACCTCGTCAGGGCATGGATGGGACAAACCCAGCCCAGCCTCATAGGAACAATGGACACTGGCTCAGGCAGCAACAAAATAATCTGTTAGACCAGGGGTAGGCAACCTATGGCACGCGAGCTGATTTTCAGTGGCACACACACTGCCTGGGTCCTGGCCAACAGTCTGGGGGGCGCTCTGCATTTTAATTTAATTTTAAATGATGCTTCTTAAACATTTTAAAAACCTTATTTACTTTACATACAACAATCATTTAGTTATATGTTACAGACTTATAGAAAGAGACCTTCTAAAAGCGTTAAAATGTATTACCGGCACACAAAACCTTAAATTAGAGTGAATAAATGAAGACTCGGCACACCACTTCTGAAAGGTTTCTGACCCCTGTGTTAGACCCTTGAGGGAGTCACCCCCTTCCTTTGGGCAGTTTGAAACTGTGATGAGGTAATGCTCACCTGACTCTGAAGGGGTGGGGGGGGGGGGGCAAGCCAAGAGGAAAGAAAGAACATGATAAAAGGGAGAGACATTTTGGCATGCTCTCTCTCTTCTGCCTACATCTACAGACACCACCACCACCAAGAGACTGAACCACTGATCAAAGGGGAGAGCCTGGCTGAAGAGCCAGCCTATGGTGAGAGGCATATAAGTTTGTAAGGACATTGAAAGTGTTAAGATCATCTTAGAATGCATTTTGCTTTTATTTCATTTGACCAAATCTGACTTGTTATGCTTTGACTTATAATCACTTAAATCTACCTTTATAGTTAATAAATCTGTTTGTTTATTCTATCTGAAGCAGTGCATTTGGTTTGCAATGTGTCAGAGACTCCCCTTGGGAAAACAAGCCTGGTACATATCAATTTCTTTGTTAAATTGACGAACTTATATAAGCTTACAGTGTCCAGTGGCACAGGCGCCAACTTCCGTCGGCGCCGGTGGGGGCTGACGCCCAGCGTCGGAGGTGGGCGATGTTGCGGGGCCCCGCCCCCGACGCAACGTCGCCCGGCCTTGGGGGCGGGGCCCCACAACATCTCCCGGTGGTGAGGTGAGCTGGGCGCAGGCCCGGGGCTGGTGGGGAGCTGCCGGTGGGTGCTGAGCACCCACCAATTTTTCCCCGTGGGTGCTCCAGCCCCGGAGCACCCACGGAGTTGGCACCTATGTCCAGTGGGCATAATTGGACACTGCAAGATGGAGGTTCTTAGGATTGTTTCCGGGACCAGAGACATTGGCTAGTGTCATTCACTTGCAAGTAGCTGGGAGCAGCTTACATGCCAGAGGCTGCGTGTGAACAATTCAAGAGTGGGGGTTTTCACAGCAGTGCAGGGTAAGGCTGGCTCCCAGAGTTAAGGACTGGAGAGGCCTAGCAGATCACCGGTCCAGACAACACCAGAGGGGAACATCACAATTACCCTCACATATGCACCACAACTATTTCATCATGTTTTATCTTATAGACTTTTCAGAGTATTTGACTCTGAAATCAGAGTACTATGAAAGCAAAGCAGGTCCTGTAATTCTAAGAACCAGTTCTGGAAACACAGAAACCCCCCAGATAAACACCAAAGCAAAATTAGAAGGAATCACTATTATCATTAAAACCTTGTGATGGGAATAAAGCTTACTATGCACAAAAGGATTTTTTACAGGGTGGATTTGATTTAAATCAAATTGATTTAAATCTCTAGTCAGGAAGACTCGATTTAATCATGGATTTCTACATAAAAGTGCATTCTTGTTGGTTGTTAGAACCTTAATACATATTCTTCATAACTCAGATATAGATATAGGTTTCATTTTTAGAAGGTACACCGTATACATTTTTAAACAGTGATTTATTCTGAAAACTTTTCAGATTAGTTTACGGGCTAATCAGAAAATGAATGATTGTTTGGTTATTTCATTTACCAAAGGTAATTGAAGCAGATATTTATGAAGTCATTGAGAGATGAACTATCTCCAATTCAACAGGTTAATATTTGGAAGATTTTCTAGGAGGAGAACATCACCAGACAGACATTTACATTATTTGATTTAACTAAAACAACGTTATGTATTCTGGATTTTTTTCTTCAACAGCAAACATATAATATTTTAACAAAATAAGCATATGAATTTTTGAATTTAGTTAAACATTCAAGTTTTTTAAATTCAGGTTTGTTTTTGTTAAAATTGTTTTTAACTAAAATAGTTAAATGTAATATTTAAAAACAAAAACACAAATTAAATCCACTATGTCAACCAGGTCAACATGAGAAACTTAAAATATTGGCTTCTGCAGCTAACTCAGTCATCTTCACCTTCATTTTCCTGTTTGTTCATAATCTGGAAAAGTAAAACAAGCTTTCCTGCTTTTTCAGGTCCCAAACGATTTCTCAATTTGGAATGCATTAGTCCAAAGGAATAAAATATTCTTTCTACACTGGCAGAAGAAGCTACTGCTGTTTCAACTGAGATTATCACTTCAACAGTCTCTCAGTCCAAGTGCTTAAGTGACTTCCACCAGGTCACTGGTGTGACTTTCTTTAAAACATCATCAGTAAACATATATTTCTTGAATGGTTCACCCTTAGCTCTGAAGTTTATTATAGTTGGCATTATGGAGGGATGATTGCTGGATGTCCATGTCATGGCCAATTCCTCTTCTTCAGCAGTTAAGATTTGACCCTGGTCCCAAGTATTGAGAATATTTGCAAGAAAACGAGCTGGAGATAGTGTTTGTCCCATTTGTTTTTTTAATGCTTGTAATTTAACTCTGTCATTGCATATTTCTCTTTTTAAGATCTCACTCAGTTCCTTCCAAATTTCAACAGCGTCAGCAATAAAACAGCTATTTCCCTGCATTTTGTTCAAGGCTACAGAAATAGGCTTCAGCGTGCTCAGCATGTGTTCAACATTTCTCTTAAGCCCAATGTTGAGAACTTTGGCTGTGACAGTGCCATCTATTTTTTCACGATTTTGTTCACAAACTGTCATCAGATTAGGCCAGTTCTTGATATAGGGCTGAAAAAAACCAGTCCACTACTGATATCCATTATATGTCTTGAGGGAGAGTTAGCTTGGTTCCTCCCACTTTTTTCAGAGCAGCTGCTGCAAAGTGGTTGCATTTTGCAGTTTCAGCATTAGCCTTTATTTCTGGAACACTGAAGTCTTTGGCTAGGAGGTGTATCAAATGAACACTGCGACCCTATGTTATTAGCTTGGGACTCTCTTCACTCTCTTCTAAATAATTTCTTCTCATCTTGGATACATCTGCAGCATCGTCTGTGACCAAGCTGCTTACTAGACATTTGAATTTTTTTCCACAGTTTGTTATAGCTTTTACTGCTACTTCTTGTAAGTATTTTGCTGTGTGTGCATTTCCTGATGTATCAATTGTTTCTGCAAGGAAGACATTCCTTTCTTTTGTTGTCACACAAGCACATACAACAGGATCATTGTGGACATTGCTCCACCCATCAAGACTCAGGTTAATAATTTTGCCCTCTAGACCTTTTGCACACTGCTCAGTTTCTCTTTCATACACTTTATCCAGCAATTTGCCTGCGACATCTGCTCTGTTGGGTGGACTGTATCCTGGTCTTAATGACTGAACCATGTTAATGAAGTGTGGGCTCTCAATCATACGGAAAGGAGAGTTTGTTGCATAAACAAACAGGGCAATTTTTTCATCAATTACCTCTTTTTGTAATCTGCTGGTTCTTATCACAAATTTATCTATGGTTGTTTCTGGATGATGGAGATTTTTTTTTCTTTTTGCTAAGGGTGATATGCTGTGGCTATGTGACATACATGATGTGACAGAAACACTATCATTGGCAGATAACTCTGAAACTATAGAAAATGATGGTGATCGTGAAGGTGGATAGTCTTCAGAATCCTGTATGTTGAGGATGGATTCTCCTAAACAAAATAAGTCAATGCAATTATTTAATTATTATTACCATACTGCTCATTCAGTATCACTCATTACATTCACTGACACTCAGTACTTCTTTAAAGGTGAAATCGTAAAAGGAAGATCTGCCTATTTCAGCTATTTATTTTTTATCACAACTGCATCTAAAATAGTACCACAGAGTAACAACTATATTTTTTGCTCAAACATGAGAATTCAAAAATAGTCCAGAAGGAAGACAGGCAGTCCTTAAGAAAGAAGTATGAAATAAAAATGTTTACCAACCTGAAGAGCCTGCATGTTCAGATATGTTCCTTTCATCATCTTCAACACAGCTTCCTCCTGAGAAGGAACACGTCGCATGATGTTGTTTCATTCAGGCAACCAGGCCTTGCATTTCTTTGTTGCACTGTTTGCATTTTGCACGCATCCCTGTCTTACCCACAGGTAGAGGAACTTCATTAAAATATTCCCAAACTGGGTCTCTTTTACGGCCTGCTGTCATTATAGGTTTTCCCTTCTAGTGAGAGAATGGTATGGTAGATCTCAAATCAATGAAGGCTACACTCAGAAAGACCTCAAGACTTCTGGAATATGCTGCTCAAACAGTTTCACTTTTGTTTCTACTGCCTGTCCCTCCATTCTCACATTTATCTCCAGACTTTTTCTCCATGTCCAGATCTATTTCGCCCCCAACAATCTTGTATTCATTGAACTTTTGGAAATTTTGTACTTTTAGAGAGAAGTAAGAGAGAAGTAAGAGAGAAGTATTGACTCTGTGTAAACAAATTTACAGAGGGACAATAGGGTCGACGTCTGTTATTTCTCACCTCTATATATTATTTATTTATTTAAAAACATTTTTGCTGTTAACAAGCATGTTAGCTCTGAAGACACAAATCCACAGTTTGAGAACTGCAAAACAAAGCATCTCTAGACCGAGCACTGAGTCCCATTGGGTAGATAGAAAGATTAACCTAAATAATCTATACAGAAGCCCCTGGAACCCCGTAGGTTTGGGTCCCTAATCTATGAACTATTGGAACTCATTTACAAAATTTTTCTTAAATATTACATGAATATATTGTCTCATACTATAGAATTCAAATTTATAATCCCTATTCCATGATGAGATATCTTTGAGATATAATGTATCTTAATTAAAACTATCTTCAGATAGGTTTATTCCTCAAAAAGCATTTTATCAAAAAAATCCAATTTAAATTAAAAAAATCACTGATTTTTATCCATCCTGATTTTTTTATTATTATAAACCATGGTAGCATTTTATTTTAATAGACTTGTTATAATACAGGAGGTTAAGAGGTACAACTGCATGATTTGAAGGGAAGCAGTCGGGGGCAAAAGACCTATCTGGCTTCAAGATTAAGCTAGATAAGTTTATGGAGGGGATGGTTTGATGGGATAACATGATCTTAGTCAAGGGTCAATTAATTGCCATCAGTGGTAAATAGAACCAATGGTCAGTGATGAGATGTTGGAAGTTATTACAGAGAACTTTTTCCTGGGTGTCTGGCTGGTGAGTCTTGTGCACATGCTCAGGGTTCAGCTGATCGCCATATTTGGGGTCAGAAAGGAATTTTCCTCCAGGGTAGATTGGCAGAGGCCCTGGAGGTTTTTCACCTTCCTCTGCAGCATGGGGCACGGGTCACTTACTGGAGGATTCTCTGCATCTTGAAGTCTTAAACCATGATTTGAGGACTTCAATAGCTGAGACATAGGTGAGAGGATTATTCCAGGAGTGGGTGGGTGAGATTCTGTGGCCTGCATTGTGCAGGAGGTCAGGCTAGATGATCATAATGGTCCCTTCTGACCTTAAAGTCTATGAGTCTATAAATTGTAAATGTGTTCACCGAATAGCAGTAGCAGGTTAACAGAAATAAGGGAGTGTGCTGGGAGTATGCTGAAGAAGGAACAATGGAAATGCAGAGAAAGCCCTGCAATAAGGCAGAAAGATAACTATGCTGAGCATTCTCGCAGAATCACAGCTCTCAGTTACTAACAGAGTTTAATTTTATTTCTCTGGGCTGGATTGAGTCTGTTGCTCTTGTAAGATGGTGGTTTCAGTTCAGTTCCTTATGGGCAAGCCCCACACATCAACAATACACCATCATATAGATAGCTCAGTGGGGAGGAGGGATAGCTCAGTGGTTTGAGCATTGGCCTGCTAAACCCAGGGTTATAAGTTCAATCCTTGAGGGGGCCATTTGGGGATCTGGGGCAAAAATTGGGGATTGGTCCTGCTTTGAGCAGTGGGTTGGACTAGATGACCTACTAAGGTCCCTTCCAACCCTCATATTCTATGATAACTGGCCATAAATAGGCTGTGTTGATGGTCTCAGACCATGACTGACTGGGCGTGTCAGCAAACTAGCCACCAGGACAAAGTTAAAGCACTTTTTTGGTGCTGGAAAGGTTACCCAGCTGTTGCAGATACTGCCAGTCTCTGTGGTTGTCAACCTGGCACCTTTCATGAACAATAAAAGAAAAATAGGTCTCCACACACTCCCCTGCTCAGTTTTAAAACAGAAACAAGCTGGCTGCATAATGCTCCTGGTTTAGATCTTTAAAAAAATCAGATCTTAAAGTAAAGTAGAAAGCTGTGGGAAGAAGTGTTTGTTTTGAAGGAAAGATAAAAAAGGCCACACATTTCTAGTTACAATACTGATGTCCTTATCTGTGATCATTCAGTAATGACTTCAGTGCCTCGTATCCACATTCATTTCTTTGTAGTGAAATAATGTTTACCTGGCTTGATACCACATTTGCTTCTCTTAATATTTGCTGGTTTGCTGGTTGGGAAGATGCAATTTGCCCTTGAAGTTGAGGACTGTGGATAAGCTGCTGCTGAGAAATGACCCTTGACCTCTCCTGTAGCTGCTGAGGATCTGGCTGCTGTATGTGGCTAAAGCTCAGAGACACTGTTGGCTGCTGTAAAAACATCTGGAAAAAAGAAGAGAACTTTTTTTCTTTTTCTTTGAAATAAGTTATCCTATCCTAAAAGGGAGATCATAATATTTCTTAATTATTTACCATTGTGCTATAGTTAATTATGAGTCATATGAATGGTGCCCGAAGGCTGAAGTCCTCTCTACACACAGCAAAGCAGAGGATTGGAGCAGCAGTTCAATGGCCATTAACTTTGTTCTAGACGGACCACCTGTGGGGATAGGAGAGTAATTCTGTGCCCATTCAATCCTTGGCCTCTCTTTTTAGCAAAGAAAGCTGAGGCTGCCTTCGAATTTGTCTGCGATAGTTCAACACCATAAAGGACTATCTGGCTAAGTCTTTTTAATGATGTCACAGCCAGGCACAAGCTCCCAATGTTGCATGGCTGGGCCCTTGTCTCTGAAAAGATATGTATGGCTATGTGTATTCTACGGAGCCTATGTCAGCATAGTTGTGCTGGCATAGCCCCCTAGTGTGGACACAGCCTACACCAGGGGTTCTCAAACTTCATTGCACTGCAACCCTCTTCTGACAACAAAAATTACTACACGACCCCAGGTGGGGGGACTGAAGCCTGAGCCTGCCCCAGGCGGGTGGGAGGGGGCAAAGCCAAAGCACAAGGGCTTCAGCCCCAGGTGAGGGGCCTGTAACCTGAGCCCTGCCACCCAAGGCTGAAGCCTTTGGGCTTTGGCCCCAAGCGGTGGAGCTCGGGTTTTGCCTTCAGTCCCGGGCCCCAGCAAGTCTAATGCCAGCCCCAGCGACCCCATTAAAATGGGGGCACAACCCACTTTGGGGTCCTGACCCACAGTTGGAGAATCGCTGGCCTACACTAATAGAAAGAAACACCCCCTGCCCCTGCAACGATATCAGCTACATCTACAGGCGCTAACTTTTGTCGGCGCCGGTGGGTGCTCGCACCCCGCCCCGCCCCGACTCCACCCCTGCCCCAAAGTCCCTGCCCAAACTCCGCCCCTCGCTGCCTGACCCCTCCCCAAATCCCCGCCCTGGCCCCGCCTCCTCCCCCGAGCATGCTGCGTTCCCCTTCTTCCCCCTTCCCTCCCAGGCTTTTGTGCGGCAAGCCTGGGAAGGAGGGTGGCAGGCTGGGGGGGTGGAGAAGCAGGAGGCGGCAGCGCACTCAGGGGAGGAGGCGGAGCGGAGGTGAGCTGCAGCAGGGGGGCACAGCGGGGAGCCACCAACTTTTCCCCATGGGTGCTCCAGCCCTGGAGCACCCACGGAGTCGGCACCTACGGCTACATCGACAGCAGCACTCTTCCCTCAACATAGCTGCATTTACACTGGGGGGGAGGGAGGGAAGTAGGTCAGCGTAGGTATGCAGGTCAGGGGTGTGGTTTGTTCATGCCCCTGACCAGCAGAGCTATGCCAACATAACTTTTAAGTGTAGACCAAGCCTCAATAAACTGGTGAGCACTATACTTTGGTCTAACTTCCAGTCAGATAACTATCTCCAGGTGTTACACCTAGCCAGGTCACGAGGGGCATTTAAAGTATTATGACAAAAAGCTAACAGAGCACCTGTTATCTACTCAGTGCTTCTGTAAACAATTTGACCCTACTTATTTTACAGCAAAGTAATGTAGTCTTAAAAGTTGCAGTTTCTTTTGTTTTTCTAGGGGCTATTTCTTCTGTTACAGTGATACAGAAAACAAAGCCATTATTTTTAACAGTATCTTAATAATGTTGAAAGTTGTCTTTGTAGTGTTTAAAACCTAGTCAGAGATCGACATGCCGCATCAGAGGCTGCATGACATAGCTGCACTTATACAGCAGAAGTCATTCTTCCGTCCGATTCTGATTTCACACCAGTTTTACACTTACGTAAAACTATTAACTTCAGTGGAGTTATTCATGATTTACCTTGGGTTAAGTGAAATCAGAATCACAACTCCTGATCAGCCGCATGCCTCACAATACATCTGAGGTATGTCCAGCAACATATACCTTGTATTACCAATACCCTAAACTGTCACATCCCTTACACTTCCTTTTTGGAAAGACAACACACCTTTCTTCAACAGAGCTGACATGGGAAATTGTATTTTCTTTGTGTATGTTTTGATGCATCGTATAAGTACGTATTTCCCAAATTTTTAAAATACATATTATTTGTTCATTAAATTGTTAGTTTAAAAATGTCTACATTATTTTTATTGAAAAAAAGACCCACTCCCAACCTGATCTCTTTCATGCCAAGTTTTAGCTCAGAGAAAAAGTTACAGTCAAATTACAAACCTCTAAATTAAAAGCAAGAAGCAATTAATGGAAATGTTGATAGATGTAAAGTAACGGTCCTAGTGGTAGTTTTTCTATAGACCGATGACACCTTCAAAAAAGTTTGTATTAAATACATAGGTCACTTAATGGAGTTGTGACTGCTCACAGGAGGTCTGAATTAAGCTCATAGTGTTTTATTTTTTTAAACATAGCTCATTCGAAGATGCTAAATGAATCTGGGGTTCTTAATCGTGAGTTCAAAGGACTTCACTAAAGAGAGGATCAGAACACTGGTCATGCAGGTGCAGTGGATATTTCAATTTGCTAGTTACACTGAAAAACAAGAAAACATTATATACTTGGTACAACATTTACCGATAATTTTTTCACAAAATATTTAATTTACGGTAGCCCTATCAGGGTTCCTTTTAAATACAGTGATACCACAGCATAAAATAACTACTAAAATCTCACAAAGTAGAAAGAAACACTCCTCAGACTGAGCATATCCAAATAGATAAACTAGAAATGCCATCTCTGAACTGCATGCAATGACATATTGCAGGACTGTTTTGCAGAGTGCGAGGTCAGGAGAAGCATCTTGCAAATCTTTCTTCATTGGCCACCTTGTTAGCATTCTCAGCCAATCATAGAATCATAGAATATCAGGGTTGGAAGGGACCTTAGTAGGTCATCTAGTCCAACCCCCTGCTCAGAGCAGGACCAATCCCCAATTTTTGCCCCAGATCCCCAAATGGCCCCCTCAAGGATTGAACTCACAACCCTGGGTTTTCACAGGCTTCCCGCCCGGCTCCGCCTCCTCCCCACACTCCTCCCCCGAGGCGCCGTTGCGGCGCTTCCCTCCTCCCCCGCTTGCCGCCTGCCGCACAGCTGACGGGCGGCAGGCCTGTGAACTAAAAAAAGCGTCTTCGCGTGCTGCGCCTCCGGAAGCGGAACCCGGAGGCTGAGGTGAGCTGGGCGCGTGGGGGGCTGGCGGGGA
Organism: Chelydra serpentina; assembly: GCA_037349315.1. Taxonomy (NCBI): domain Eukaryota; kingdom Metazoa; phylum Chordata; order Testudines; family Chelydridae; genus Chelydra; species Chelydra serpentina. The sequence continues at coordinate 114,271,170 of JBAIAC010000004.1, forward strand.
GCTGCCGGTGGGTGCGCTGCATTTCCCCTCCCCCCTCCCAGGCTTGCAAGCCTGGGGGGAGGGGAGAGGGGAAATGAAGTGCACCCGGGGGAGGAGGCGGGGGCGGGGATTTGGGGAAGGGGTGGAATGGGGTGGGGCCGGGGTGGAGTTGGGGCAGGGCCGGGGGTGCGAGCACCCACCAGCGCCGACAAAAGTCGGCGCCTATGATGGCTGAATCACATTGGCAAGGCAATATGAGAAAGTTTGAACTGCCAGTGTTCGACTCTCGCTGTTCTGTAGAAAACCAGAAGTTTTTACCCTCCAGGTCTATCAAGCCAGCATCTTTTATCAATACTATCGTTTTGGTAAAATGGATGCTGATGAAAGGCATAGCACTAAGAGCCAAAGATTCATTTACCTTCAAGAGAGACCGGCTTGTAAATTATTTGTGGGTATGGATGTTCTCATTTGTAACTCTAGCATGCTGGTTAGATTCAGCCCTTCTGCCTTTCTCTGGCTGCGCTAGTCATTAACTAGACTATTTTTAAATCTAGAGCAGGCACTGCATCCTTTCAGACATCTGAGATTATACTTACTGCTCCTGTACTTTCATTTATCAGTAAAAGCAGTAAAAGAGACTTAATGGGTTTTTTAACACTTTTGTTCAAGGACCAGATCCCTCCTGCTAGTTCATCTTTCATCACACAGGACTCTTGGAAACAGTTACTAATACACAGTACTGGACTCAACATCTCTCCAATTGGGAGAGTATTTCTTGGCTGAACTACAGTTCTGAAGATCCTGTGTATGAAATGAAAATAGGGCTAGTTTCTCTACAGAGCTCTCTGTTATTCATCATGGAAGGGAGTGAAAATGGAGAAGGAATGCCAGTGAAACACCTGAAGGGAGAAAGTGGAGGCTGTATTACAGACTCCTTTCCTTCCAGGGAGCAGAAGGAAGTCCCTCCATGCTTACATCATGCAGCATGCCTGTGTTCTCTATAGGGCATATTCCACTCAAACAGATACAGAAATCTGTGTGATAGTAACTCCCCTCCATTTGCACCCAATTTTATGGGTACAATCAATGATGGAGAAAGATAATCGAATTCAAACATCTCCCTACCTGACCTACGAAGTGCCGCTTCCATGACCAGGGCCTTCAAATGAATGTCCCACCCTGTCCTTAAGTATGTGTGGCCTGAAGCCCTTGCAGATCCTGCACTTTTCCTTGATGTGAGCTTCCCCGAGGCACTTTAAGCAGCTCGTATGCTGGTCATTTGTGGCAGGAAGCACACGGTTTCAAACCCGGAGACCAGGGCATGTCCCGTCCCTGGGACAACGTCCCAGATGGGACCCCTAGCTAACTAAGCAACTACAGCTAACGGAACTATTTACAACAAGAATGAGGCCAAGAAAGTCCACAGAAAAAAACACTAGGAAGCTTGCAATCACAGGAGACGTCCCAGCAACCATCACAGGTGGTAAGAAGGACCTGAGAGGGTGTGGGGCTGGCAGTGCCCCTTTTACCGGCACATGAGCTTGGAGCTCCAGAGGGCACTAGGAACGGCCCTAAGGATAAGGGGAAAAATCTCCGGTAACTGTGCAGGTGGGCACGCACACACCTAGCATATAATTGACATAAGCAAGCACTCGAAGAAGAACAAATAAAATTGACACTGCAAAACAAGCTGTTCGCTTTCTAAATTTACTGTTTACAAGTGGAACAAAACTGCAGGTTCAAAAATTAAAAGCTATGTTTTTGAAATTTGGTCCATAGGGTGTGAATAACATTATAACAATTCCTGGTATTACTATTTTATTCCTTTAGTTAAGGACAGCTTCCCCTGTTAACCTTTAGAAAACATGGAAGAATGCCCTGGCACAAAGCCAGCCTCAAGAGCATTATGGGCACAATTATTACTATTATCATTGCAGCAGCCCTCAAAGGCAAAGGCCCCAGTCATAGGTTAGTGGTACTGCACACATCTCAAGTGCGCATGTGTGTGTGTTTGTTCTGAGGGGGTTAAAGGGCAGTGGAACCCCGAACTAAGAAATTACCCCTTCTCCATTACCCCAATCTCCCCCCACCCTCCAATCTGGGGCTTTGTCCTTCAGTGAGCACTCCGAGCCAAGGCGTCTAACAAAGGCCTGTTTCAGTCAGTGTTGGAAGTCTAACTGATCAGCATTGCCTGAGTCTCTCCATAACACAGCAGCTAGTTCCAACTGGCTCTTGCCAGAGCTCTTAAAGGTACAGTTCTCCACAACTCCCAGCGAATCGCCAGTTTACTCTCCAATCTTCCCACCACGCAAGTCTCCAGCCCCACACAGGGTATATCTGCCCTGCAGCTGGAGGTGTGATTTCCAACTTGAGCAGATGTACATGTGCTAGCTTTGATCCAGCTAGTGTGCTAAAAATAGCAGTGTAGCCGCAATGGCGGTGACAGCAGGAGGTGAGAGCAGCCTGAGTACGTACCTAGGCTCTTGGACGGGATTGTACTTCAGCAGAAAGCCCATGTTGAGACACGTGCCACCGCTGCTACACTGCTATTTGTAGCACACTCGCTTGGATGCAGTTTAGGTGCACCCTTAGTCAGTGCTGATGTCAGAGTGCTCCCAGCCCTGCAAATGTTCTGCGTGTTGCTCCTCCAGCTGCTGCTCTGCCCTCGGGGAAGTACAAAGGCATCTGTGTCATGGTTACTGGTGGCGTAGCCACTGGAGGTATGTGCCCAGAAGAGCTCAGTTCTGTGCTCCAGAGGTGCTCACCATCTGCTGTTCTGCTGCCTGGCTCCAAGGTGAATCTCTTCCCTCAGGGCTGGCCCCTGTGGGAGGCTATGGAGCTTCTGTGCCCCACATGGCTGATGAGGGAAAGAGGTGGGCAAAGCATGGCTGAGAGCACAGTAAAGATTCTGTTCTACCATTGTACAGCAGAACCAAACGAGAAACAAACCACGCCCCCAAGAAATTATTCAGAGCTGGACTGGCAGGCCAAAGCATTCTGGGTAAGATCTTTGGAAATAAAACCTTTGTGGCCTGTCCCAGGGTACTGAAAATACATGCCACTTGGTCCAGTCTAGCATATCCTCCACTGAGGGACCTTATGCCAGTGATATAAATTAGAGAGTAATTCAGCATCTTTAAACTTATGTTGGGGCTGGGCAGCATAGGTGTTATAAACATTCAGCTAAGGGTAGGTTACGTTTTTTCCTTACCTGTAAGGGGTTAAGAAGCTTAAATAGCCCGGTTGGCACCTGACCACCAGGACCAATGAAGAAAGAAGATACTTTTAAATTTTGGGAGGGGAAAAGGTTTTGTTTATGCTTTTTGTTTTGTGCAAGTGTTTTGTTTTTTTTAAACTAAGAGGGACCGGGGAAAAATTCATTTTTTTCAACCCATCCTTAACCAAATTTTCAATATTACAAGTAAGTTAGGCATTGCGTTTAGGTTTTTTTTGTTTTGCTTGTGAAGTTTCCCTGTACTAAAAGGGAGGTTTATTTCTGTTTTATTAGCTTAAATTTTTTCTGTGTTAATAGGGAGGTGTTATTTTTGTTTTTTTGTAACTTTAAGGTTTTGCCCGGGGGGGGGGGGACCCTTTGAGTTTTAAAATTAAGTACCCTGTAAAATTAGGATGGTAAATAACTTTACAGGGTACTTAATTTTAAAACTCAAAGGGTCCCCCCCTCTGGGCAAAACCTTAAAGTTACAGAAAAACAGGAATAACACCTCCCTCTTAACACAGGGAAAATTTAAGCTATAGAAAATAGGAATAAACCTTCCTTTTAGTACAGGGAAACTTCACAAGCAAAACAAAAGAAAACCTAAACGTAATGCCTAACTTACTTGTTGTAATATTGGAGATTTGGTTGAGGATGGGTTGGAGGAGATGGATTTTTGCCCGGTCCCTCTTAGTTTCAAAAGAGAACACTTACACAAAACAAAGCACACAAACAAAACCTTTCCCCCTCCCAAAATTTGAAAGTTTCTTCTTTCTTCATTGGTTCTGGTAGCCAGGTGCCAACCGGGCTATTTGAGCTTCTTAATCCCTTACAGGTAAGGAGGAATCTTAACCTACCCTTAGCTGTATGTTTATGACAATAGGATTGGGGTGATGCTTTAGTTCAGGGTTCCACTGCCCTTTAACCCCCTCAAAACAGGCACCCAGATGGCCTCCATGTTCTCTGCGTTTGGTCTCTGTGGGCACAGTTGAGAATCTGGCCCATGGTTTTTTGGTTACCACAATCTTCCTCCTCTCTGTGAAGGTATTATCTTGTGTATTGAAAAAGTCTAGTGAAAATAGTATCAGTTTTCCATATTGGAGGAAAGTGCATTGTGATCTGCCACTTTTTCTAAATTATGCAAACGCTGGATCGGTGCATATGAATATTTAAGACCTGAGCATGAGAGAGTAATGCAATGTGCCCAATTACAGAGAGAAAGGGAGATAATCCTTTTGCTATGTATAATAACAACTTTCAGAAGTGTGCCAGGATTCTGAACTGAAAGTCCAGATAACTGCAGAGAGACTTTCCATTCTCATTTATCAAAATCAATGCAAAGGCACTGGAAGATGTACAGTGATATATGTCTTCCTATATGTTTGTGCAGTTCCAAGAACAATGGCCTTCAATCCTGGACAGGGCTTGTGGTTGCTATGTTACTATATTTACAACAACAAAAACATCGCCACCATAGATTCTAAATAGAATGACTTAAATAACAGGATTTCTGATATTGGTCTATTAACCCCTTAATCACAGAAACCTACAAACCCAAATTTATTTAATGTATGACATTGTATGAAGTGATTTTTTACAGTTGCTGACTATGGGTGAAATCCAAAACTCCCATTGACTTCAAGAGGGCCAGGATTTCACCCTGTATGTTTACAACGCTACTTGGCTATTAATTGATTTTGTGATGTGAGTTTGGGTGCCCATAATCCTATCAATATGATAACCACAGTGGGACAAATTCATTCCCAGTGCAACCCTAATACCAAGGATGATTTTATCCAATATTCTTAGCAAAATTATCAGGAAGATAGCAGTAATTCCTCCTCCAGAAACAATCTGAGATGCTGGGCGATGTCTCCACTAGCAGTTAATGATACGTGAGTTGTACTGTATTGTTTATATAGTATAATAGATACAGTTAAAGATAAGACTCCCAGGTCCAATGAAATTTCAGTCTGAAGGCAAACACAAATTGTGGTGTGCACTTTACAGATGGAAGATTTTGTGGGACAGGTGGTTTCTTCAGCAGTTTTTTGAAGGCCAGGGAAGGTGTTTGGCAAATGTTATTTGTGATGCACTTCCAAGCGAGGGAGGTGGCATGCAGGTAGTCACAAATTTGGGAGTGAGTGAAAGAGACAAGCCTGGGCGGAGCATATGCAGGCAGGGTTTGGAGTGCAGAAGAGTAGGGAAGGGATGTAGGCAGAGCTGTTCAACTTGATACGGAGGACTATAGCTCTAACTCGACGCAAAAAGTGAATGGAAGCTAGTGAAATGAAGACCCCATCAAAGCAGTGGTGATTTCATTGTCACAGCCTGAACACCCTTCGATGAGAACTGCTCATTGTGAAGTCTCAGTAGATAAAATACTCCAATATGAAGTATTAATCTGAAAGACCACCAGCCCTTCCATTTCTTCTGCTGAGACAAGCCCTCCTATACAGACAGCCCTTAGCATGTCTTGATTTTTGTGACTGACAGGCTCACAGAATGATATCCTGATCAGAGATGAATTGGTTTTCTTAAGTTCGGATTTCTTTGACGCTGCAAATAAAATGAAAACAGCCCACTAAGAAATACAGAGTTTGAAAACGATCTGTTTGCCTCGTGTGATGACACTGACATTACTCACCTGTATACTGGAATCCTGGACCAAGCAGAGCTGTTCCTGTATTTTATGGAGCTCTTCCTGCTGCCACCGAATGTTGGCCTGCAGGATCCGAGTTCGCTGCTCCAGCTGTTCCTTGATGGTCTGGAACATGTTAAATTGTGCCGAGAACTTAAAAAGAGAAAACAAACAACCATGTCTCTTTCTTGTCATTATGTTAAGAATTGTGCTCTGTGCTATTGTATTCTGTACATAGTGCTTGGTTTCTTGTTTGGAAAATGTAGTCAAAATATATTTTTGATATATGCTAACATCTGTACACCATGGAATCTTCTTTTCTATTTTCCATCTTAGGCATATCTGTTCAAATGACGGAGCTTCATCGATATTACCCCAAATTACATTGATCTCCTCCTGAAGGGGGTTCTTTGTTATCTTATTGGTCATCAGATGGTACTTTAGTACTTAAGTGTCACCAAAAAGTCTTAATCGGATGAGGAATTAGTGCTCTACTGTGTACCAGCCTATAACCCTGATGAGCAATCACTAGAAGACAGTATCATCCCACAAAAGTAAGTAAGTTTAGGAGCACTTGGGGTATGTCTACTCTACAACCACTACAGTGGCTGTGGCGAAGCAGCTACACTGCTGTAGCATTGTAGTTTAGAAACTTGCTACAGCGACAGAAGGGATTTTTCTATCACTACAGTAAAACAGAGGGTGGTAACTAGGTCAGTGGAAGAATTCTTCCATCAGCCTACCCGTATCTACACTGGGGCTTAGGTTGGCTCAGCAATGTCTCTCAGGGCTGTGAATTTTTCAAACCCTTGAGCAACATAGCTAGGTTGACCTAAGTTTTAGGTGTAGACCAGGTTTTGGTATGGAGTGTCATATATCCCAAATGAGCTACACTAATAGTAACAGTTTCCTTTTTTTTCAAGTAGAGATAATGGTGTTATATCAGGTTTTTCTACTGATTTTTTTGGTACCATAATGAGATTTCCAGTTACATTAGTTGTGAACACCTTCTGTATTTATACACGAGTGGTATTCGGAGTTATTTTAATTTTTTTATTATATTACTTTCACACATACATAACAAGTTAATAGCTGCCATCAACTCAATAGAGGAGGGCAGTTCTCAATATTATATAAAACAGAGATCACAGTAGTAGGATTCAATAAGAGAGTAAATCATCAAATATTAGAGTTACATAGTACAATGTGAACTCATTCAATAATTGTGGAAGATTGTAGCACGTGATAACAAAGAAATACTTATATTTAGCTGGTGTTTAGGGTAGGATCCAAAGCCCATTGAAGTCAACTGAAAGATTACCACTGACTTCAGTGGGCACTGGCTCAGTCCCCGAGTGTCCATTATAAGATGAGTTCATTCATATTCTAAAAATAGGAGCTACATTTTGGAAAAAGCTACAGGGTAACATTTTAAAATCAGTAAACTTTTCCATAATGTGTTTCTCACACCTTTCTGAAACATGCAGTTCTACCTGGGGGAATCTTTTGATTCCCATGGTACAATCAAAGAACACTTTGCTTTGACCAAAAGACATTAGAGGTTAAGATAGTGGGTTCTTTTAAAATGGATATGTGCTACTGGGCAAAAAGATGTCAAGGGCTGGATTCTCTGAAATTAATGGTGTTGCACTTGCTCACACCATGTCTGAATTCCACCTACTTAATGGCAGAACTATGCTGCAGCCACATTGGCCTAAGAACTCCCAGCAACTCAAGGGAACTCGTCAAGGGAACTAAAAGGCACATTTAGCTTTGAGCATATGTCTGAGGGCATAACCAATTTTTAGAACTGCATAAGGTGTTGTTTTTTTTTAACTGCATATATGCTTGTTAGGTCATGCTATGTGACTAACAAGTTAACCAAAGCCACACGAAAGAGAAGAGTAGGTTAAAAAATATTGTTAGGGAAGAAACAATGAAAATTGATAGCAAATTAATTTTGTTATTGGGACGTGAATTATCTTGCCAAAAATGTTAAGTTTGAAAATGTATCCAAAGCAAAGGACAAAACAAAACGATTGTCTGAAGACTTGTGCTAAACTCTATTGTAATTACATCAAAACTGTTCAAAAATTTTGTAGCTGGAAATTTGGGGGGAAGGGTAATGGAATATGTAACTGTCTAGACAGATTTACTGACGTCAATGGTGACATTTCTAACCATAATTTGTAATATGTGATAAAAAAGGGGTCTATAAAAGATCCATAGATTGTAACACAACTTGGGACAGGGTGCGTGGCAGACTGGACCCCAGTATTGATGAGCGTCACCTTTTTCTGTTTGTGCTCTGTGATTTTAGATGCCTCATCTTTGATTAGTAAACCAAACTGAGCCTGACCATTTGATAGAACCCATTCTTTACAGTTCCAAGGCTGGGGATGGAGGGAGGGGGAAGAATCAAGGGGCAGTCTGGTATTGGGGAGTCTGTACAGCATATTGGATTTCAGTGGAGCTATGCTGATATACCAGCTCGAAACAAACTCGAAATTCCTAAGAGGGCAGGGCTAGCTCTAACTCTTATTCTATCCCAAATAGAAAATATTAACCTGACTCATGGGTGAGTGCAAACCTCTGTTTGGGGAACAAGATAAGTGGCTCCAAAAGAGCATCAAACTCCATTTCCTCAAGGCTGACCCAATGTTTATCTGGATCCTCTTGGTACTACACCATTAGGAGTAGAACTGTGCTATCCAGCAGTACACGATTGGATTAGGCAAAGCTAATCCCTCCCTGCTCCACCATGGATCTATAGAGGTGGGTTTTTGTTTTTTAAAACTCACCCGTGGAAACTAGTTCCCCCATATGAATTTTATTACTGAGGCTTGAAACTCCTCTCAGTCCTTAAAAGGCACCTTTTCTATCAGACAGTTTTGAAAGAAAAAAGAATTTTAGGCAAATGGTTCATTCCGACTGCCTAACCGGGCTATAAAATACTTTCATTCCAATTCACATGGACTTTTTTTAGATGCTTTGGGAAAGGAATGTGATTTTCCTCAAATAATTTTCTAATAAGAAATAATTTGTATGCCTAGCTATTACTGGTAGTTTTAAATTTGTTGTACAAAGTAAAAGCCAAAAGACATTGCTTCTGATTGAAATAAATTATCAACATTATTTGTAATCAGCATGTTCTCATATTTAGCTAGATTCACTTTTAGTATTTCATTCCATATTTTCCTCTTTGTGTTTCTTCTTTTACTAGCACATTTAAACAAAAACAATTAGCTGGCTTGTTAAACATATGTCACTAAAGGCAGAAGTTTAGAAACACAATTTTTGTTCAATTAATCTTTCTGCAATCCTGTGATTCAGTGTAGAAAACAGTTATACTATAGGCTAGCAATGGCACCTACCAGGAAAAGGTTCCATTGTTTTCCTAAGAGGATAGGCGAGCAGCTTTGAACCTGTACCTTGCAATATTTATCTCAAGATCTGTTCAGCTAATTAGGAAACAAGTTGTAAGCTTATAACAAATGACAGAGCTTAACTCAAGCCATTCCGCATACTATTCTAACTATTTCACTCCATGCATCTGAAGAAGTGGGTTTTTTACCCATGAAAGCTTATGCCCAAATAAGTCTGTTAGTCTTTAAGGTGCCAGTAGGACTCCTCGTTGTTTTTATTCTAAATCTATCATCAGTGCCTGATTAAATTACTGATCATCTCACTGTAACAATTCTAAGTTTCCGTGGTCTACTCCGAAAAGTGAAAATCACAAAGTACCAGCTTTCCAGACAATAATAAATAACAAATATGGCTAAACGTGAAAGACAAAATCAGTGAGATATTCGGATGCCGCTTATCATCATTTTGTTCACGATTTGTTGTGTTAATATGAAAGACAACAACACTTTCTACTCTTTCTTTCTGCCTTTTTAGTAACATCTGTGCATTCTCAGACACAATAATGACTATTATTTGTTCATTAGCATACACTATGTTTTGGTGGGATTTTTTGGTGCATTACTATGTAATTCAGCTTGCTGATATAGCGTACCAGAGCGTACCGGCCTACTTGCACTGCTGATAGGCGCTGACTTTTGTTTTTGCTAGTGGGTGCTTTTGAAGAGGTGTGTGTGTTTTGTGGGGGAGTGGGAAGGGCTCTGCCAGTTTTGGTGGGAGGCTATTTTCAGCATATTTATACATTTCTTTCATATTCCAGTTATTGAATATGTGTTTATCATTGGTATCCTTACTATTTTAATAATGATTACATTGTTATGAACTACATAATTACATTATCATGAATTACAGTATATTAAAATCATTGCAATCACCTACAAGCTGTCTTCACTAACGTCCCAGTTTAAAGACATTACGTTTTACTGATGCTTTCTGGATGAAACTATCAGCAATCTTATTTATATCTAGTTCCCTAGTATGCTCTTGATGCACATTAAGCTACATTATTCAGTTGTGTCTGTCCCATTAATGACTGGAGATAATTTTTAAATCTTCTGAAGCTGGAGAATGAATGTTGCAGTTCCGGATTATATAAGCACAGTGAGAAAGATTCTTATAAATTTGCAGTACTCTGGAAGCATAGTGCTTCCAGACTACTGCAATGGCTCTTTCTTGACGGGTAACAGCTAATTTAGACCCCATCATTTTGTATATATAGTTGGGATTATATGTTGCCATGTGCATTACTTTGCATTTATCATTGAATTTCATCTGCCATTTCGTTGCCAAGTCACCCAGTTTTTTGAGATCCCTTTGCAACTCTTTGCAGTCATCTTTGGACTTAACTAGCTTGAGTAATTTTGTATCATCTGCAAATTTTGCCACTTCCCTGTTTAACCCTTTTTTAGCTCATGTATGAATATGTTGAACAGCACTGGTCCCAGTACAGGCCCGTGGGGGCAGTAGCGCAGCCAGGTCCGGAGCGCAGGGGGAGCGGCGCTATAAAAAGGCGCCTTCCCCTGTACTCACCCGGCGGCGCTCCGGGTCTTCGGCGGCGGATCCTCACTCACTCCGGGTCTTCGGTGGTACCCGCCGCCGAAATGCCGCCGAAGACCCGGAGCGCCGCCCGGTGAGTGCAAGAAGTGGCGCTTAAAAAGAAGCAGCTTCCGCCGCTTCTGCTCACAGTGGGAGCGGCCGCTCCCCCTGCTCCCTCCCTGGCTACGCTACTGCGTGGGGGACATCACTACTTACCTCTCTCCATTCTGAAAATGGACCATTTATTCCTAACCTTTGTTTCCTATCTTTTAACTGAAGTGCCTGACAATGCTTTCAGGATCATCTAATGATCCTTAATTTAATGACAGGCCTTTTGTGAGCTTAACCACCCTGCCTCTGTTTATAAACAAACTCCCTGCCCCAAGGGTGGAAGCTGGGAGCAGCACAGAACTCATCACATTCCACACTCAAGCTCCCTCTGGGGCTAGGGCATGCGCTGGGAGCAGAGCTCAGGTATGAAACTCTGGGGGCGGAGGAGCAGGAACCACTATGGCTTGTGGCTGCTGAGCACCGCCTATTTTTTTCTGTGTGTGCTTGAGCTCCGGAGCACCCACGGAGTCGGCGCCTATGCCCTTGCAGCCCAAGTCTAGTTAACACTAAGGCCCTTTTACATGGTTCTGGCCATGGGTGGCACATATCATAGGCTGGGGGAGGCTATACCTCCCCAAACAGCCCAGCATGGCCCTGCCCACACTCCACCAGAAGGTACCTTCCTGCTTGCCCTTCCCCCTTGTCCCAAGCTCAGCCCAGGCAGGCTGGCTGCTCCTCTTCAGGGAAGCGGGCTGGGGCTGGGGCTAGGGTGGGCGTGGAAAGAGACTGAAATCCAGGACCTTTATGGTGGGATTCTCAGAAATGCTTCCAGTTCCACGCGCAAGGCCAGGTAGGCAGGCAGAGCTTCAGAGTCTCAATGAGTGGATGAGACGATGGTGTAGGGAGGAGAGGTTTAGATTTATTAGAAACTGGGGAAACTTTTGGGATAGGGAGAACCTATACAGAAAGGATGGGCTCCACCTAAACCAAAGTGGATCCAGACTGCTGGCACTTAACATTAAAAAGGTTGCAGAGCAGTTTTTAAACTAAGAGATGAGGGAAAGCCGATTGCTGCAGAGGAGCACGTGGATAGGACAGACAGGGCCGGCTCTAACTTTTTTGCCGCCTCAAGCAAAAGAAACCCTGAGCGCCACCCCCCCCCAAGCAAAAACAAACAAAACCGAGCACCGCCCCGCCAAAACAACCCCCTCGAGTGCCACCCTGCCAAAATAAACCCCCCTCCCTCAAGCGCCGCCCCGCCGAAATAACCTCCCCCGAGCGCTGCCCCGCCAAAACAAAAACAAACAACCCCCCCAAGCGCCGCCCCGCCAAAGTAAAAAAAACCCACCCAGAGCGTTGCCCCGCCGCCCCAAGATTGGCTGCCCCTTAGAAGATGCTGCCCCAAGCACGTGCTTGGTCAGTTGGTGCCTGGAGCTGGCCCTGCGGACAGAGACTTGTTTTAGAGGAGAGTTTATTGATAGAGATTCTCTAGGCTTCAGATAGGAGGAGAGGATGGAAGAGGATAAAGTAGGGGCCAGATCAGACAAGAAACATTCACATAAAAAAAGAGTCTGACACATCAGAAAAGGGCAGACAAATAAACAGTAACAAGTTTTTAAAGTGCTTGTACACAAATGCTAGAAGTCTAAATAATATGGGTGAACTAGAGTTCCTCATGTTAAAGGAGGATATTGATATAATAGGTATCACAGAAACCTGGTGGAGTGAGGACAATCAATGGGGGACAATAATTCTAGGATACTAAATAGATCGGAAGGACAGAACAGGTCGTGCGGGGTGGGGAGTGGCACTATATGCGAAAGAAAATGTAGAATCAAATGAAGTAAAAATCTTAAACGACTCCACATGTTCCATAGAATCTCTATGGATAGTAATTCCATGCTCTAATAAGAATATAACAGTAGGGATCTATTATCGACCACCTGATCAGGACAGTGATAGTGATGATGAAATGCTAAGGGAGATTAGAGAGGCTATCCAAATAAAGAACTCAGTAATAGTGGGGGATTTCAATTATCCCCATATTGACTGGGTACATGTCAGCTCAGGATGAAATGCAGAGACAAAATTTCTCGATACTTTAAAATGACTGCTTCTTGGAGCAGCTGGTACAGAAACCCACAAGGGGAGAGGCAATTCTTGATTTAGTCCTGAGTGGAGCGCAGGATCTGGTCCAAGAGGTAACTATAACAGGACCGCTTGGAAATAGTGACCATAATATAATAACATTTAACATTCCTGTGGTGGGAAGAACGCCTCAGCAGCCCAACACTGTGGCATTTAATTTCAGAAAGGAGAACTGTGCAAAAATGAGGAGGTTAGTGAAACAGAAATTAAAAGGTACAGTGACTAGAGTGAAATCCCTGCAAGCTGCATGGACACTTTTCAAAGACACCATAATAGAGGCCTAACTTAAATGTATACCCCAAATTTAAAAACACAGTAAAAGAACTAAAAAAGAGCCACCGTGGATTAACAACCATGTAAAAGAAGCAGTGAGAGATAAAATGGCATCTTCTAAGTCAAATCCTAGTGAGGTAAATAGAAAGGAGCAAAAACACTGCCAAATTAAGTGTAAAATATATAATAAGAAAAGCCAAAAAGGAGTTGAAGAACAGCTAGCCAAAAACTCAAAAGGTAATAACAAAATGTTTTTTAAGTACATCACAAGCAGGAAGCCTGCTAAACAACCATTGGGGCCCGTGGACGATCGAGATACAAAAGGAGCACTTAAAGATGATAAAGTCATTGGGCAGAAACTAAATGAATTATTTGCTTCAGTCTTCATGGCTGAGGATGTTAGGGAGATTCCCAAACCTGAGCCGTCTTTTGTAGGTGATAAATCTGAGGAATTGTCACAGATTGAAGTGTCACTAGAGGAAGTTTTGGAATTAATTGATAAACTTAACAGTAACAAGTCACCGGGAGCAGATGGCATTCACCCAAGAGTTCTGAAAGAACTCAAATGTGAAATTGCGGAACTATTAACTATGGTTTGTAACCTGTCCTTTAAATCAGCTTCTGTACCCAATGACTGGAAGACAGCTAACATAACAACAATATTTTAAAAGGGCTCTAGAGGTGATCCCGGCAATTACAGACCGATAAGTCTAACGTCAGTACTGGGCGAATTACTTGAAACAATAGTAAAGAATAAAATTGTCAGACACATAGAAGAACATCTTGAATACTGCGTACAGATGTGGTCTCCTCATCTCAAAAAAGATATACTGGCATTAGGAAAGGTTCAGAGAAGGGCAACTAAAATGATAAGGGTTTTAAAATGGGTCCCATATGAGGAGAGATTAAAGAGGCTAGGACTTTTCAGCTTGGAAAAGAGGAGACTAAGGGGGGATATGATAGAGATATATAAAATCATGAGTAGTGTGAAGAAAGTGAATAAGGAAAAGTTCTTATATTACTTGTTCCCATAATATAAAAACTAGGGGCCACCAAATGAAATTAATGGGCACCAGGTTTAAAACAAATAAAAGGAAGTTCTTCTTCACACAGCGCACAGTCAACCTGTGGAACTCCTTGCCTGAGGAGGTTGTGAAGGCTAGAACTATAACAGGGTTTAAAAGAGAACTAGATAAATTCATGGAGGTTAAGTCCATTAATGGCTATTAGCCAGGATGGGTAAGGAATGGTGTCCCTAGCCTCTGTTTGTCAGAGGGTGGAGATGGATGGCAGGAGAGAGATCGCTTGATCCTTACCTGTTAGGTTCACTCCCTCTGGGGCACCTGGCATTGACCACTGTCGGTAGACAGGATACTGGGCTGGATGGACCTTTGGTCTAACCCAGTATGGCCATTCTTATGTTCTTATGCCATAAACCCCCACGTGGATGACCTCATTCAAGATCAAGTGGTCTTAGTTCTCTGTAACTTAATCCTCCTTGCTACCTTTTTCTAGAGATCTCTCTTATGTAGGGTGAAAGTGACAACATCCTGAACTGGGCGGTGGTCTATTTGCAGCCCTCACTGAAAGCATTAATGAATGCGCTTCTGCAGAGGTACTGTAATGACTGGCTGAGCCTAGCTGTCCAAAAGATGATTGCCAGATAACAGTGTTGAGACAGGTTTGCTTCCACTTAATCAAACTTCAGCCAGTCCATAGGCATTCTGATACTGAACCAATAGCTGACCTATCAATCTGTGGCAGGGGAAAAAGAGGTGAGGGTTGTAGGAAGGGAAGGCAAGCTGAGGGGAGGTAGATAGTCACATTGTATTTTGTCAATTTTCTCTTGGTGAGATCCTATGTGAAGAAAGTGGAGGTAGGAGGAGAGGAGGGTTTGAGCAGTAAGTGGAAAATGTGACACTCCACTGCACATGCTTCTACTGTGGGGAGAGGATGAGAGAACAAATATTTGTCTGTCAAATTGCTTAATGCATGACTGGAGGGTGCTCCGATATTACGGTGATGGGCATGATATAAGAATCTGAACAGAACAGAATAGTTTACCCTCTGAATTGGAGTGGAAAGCAATGGAATTGGGATCCCAGTAATTGTTCAAATGAGAAGAGGTGGGTCAGCTGGGGCTGATGGGAAACAAATAAGGAGGCATCTCTCTAGATTCTCTTCTGAAGGCAGAGAAGAAATGTGGATACAGAAAGTCAAGAGGGAAATACACTTGAATTTAGATAAAAATAAAATTAAATAAGTTTCAAAATTTATTTGAGACTAGCAGAGAAGAACATCTGCAAAAGAAAATTAATGCTAAGAGCTGATAAATTGGGTTGTTATTTATTGATTTGCTATACGCTGGTGTGGATTCATGGAGGCAAATTAAACTTAAAGGAGAAATGGGATTTTGTTATTTTAAATCAGTGGATCTCCAGAGCCTCCTGCGCATAAGCCATAAGGGAACAACATATGCTTCTTAGAAGGCGTAGAGGTGTGAGACAGAGCCAGAAGAGGCTCCATCTCTGGGAAACTGTGGAAGGACAGAAACAATGTTATGAGAAAACGCAATATTGAAATTCTTCATTCCTTCTAATCAAGTACCAAGGAAACCTGTATTGTTATTAGACCAGTTGGGTATTCAGAGCAAAAACCAAACCCACTTCTGGGATCCATGCTGGTGGATCCCAATGGAGGAGTTAGTCCCTCATCTGCATCACCATTGATATGGCATAACTCAGGGAATGGGACTTGTTGAATTTGTGTTTTCTTTGACGCTGGTTCTCTCTGCATCATCAGAGCAAAACAAATATTAAGGGTCTTTGTAAAAGAGAGATTAATGTTTTGTTGTTTTTAAAAAAGATTTTCAGCAACAGATTGGTAGATTTAAGTGTGTGTGTGTGTGTGTGTGTGTGTGTGTGTGTGTGTGTGTGTGTGTGTGTGGAATCCAGAGGACATTCCCACTATAAGTTTTAGAGCCTGTGTAGTTTTAGGTCAAAATTACTTGAGAGGGTCCCTATATTCCTTGCTTTGGTTGGTGAAGTGGGAAAACATCATGAGATGGTTAAGTAACCTATTCCAGTTTCAAGCCCCCAACTAACCTGTGCCATAGATGTAGGCTGATTTTGCAAAGCTGCTTGGGCCAGCAGCTGCTGTGGGAGAAGCTCACATGATGGCTGAGAAGGCAAAGACGCCTAGGTTTAAAAAAAATAAAACAAACTTTATTCATATGCATGGCTACTTTAAACCACAGGTCTTCTCCTAATGTGATTGCCTTTGCATAGCTCTTTATTTGTTGAATTGAACCTCGGGCATATTTTACGTGTGACTTTATATCTAACTCCTCCTTGTAAATTCCATTTATTTTTATGCCCATTTGTAAACCTACCTGAATAGTGACAGGCTGACTGAGTCTTTGCATGGATGAATCCTGCTGTATGCTGGGCGTTCTTTGTAAGGAGGGAACGTTAGACTCTGTGATCAGCTTTGTTGGTGTGGCTGTAAGAGATTTTTTTTTCATATTTAAGAATAATCACCATATACAATTAGAATGATGAACTATGGATAGTAATAATATAGGCATGGGCAGCGGGTGGAGCCCCACTTCAGGGAGGCTAGCCCCGGCTCCGCCCCTTCTGCCCACACCTCCCCCTTCCCGCAGCTGGAGCCCTGAGTGCCCCCTCCCCCGGCCAGAGGCGCCCGAGCGCCCCGCTGTCCAGCTGGAGGAGCCCTGGCCGGCCGGAGGCCCAAGCACCCTGACCCCCTCGGCCGGAGTCCAGGGAGATTACTGATGAACCTGGGAAGCTGGATATCACATACCACCTCCTTAGCCACCCCAAAACCTGTATGGGCATAATAAATCAAAAACTTCCCCCCAAACCCCCGTAGCCGGGGGATCAGAGCCTCCCCTGGCCTATTATACCCGCCGCCCATGAATATAGGGTCTGATCAAACTCCAGCTGGAGTCAAGGGGAACCAATGACTCCAATGACAGTTGACAGCTGATAAATGAGGATCCACACAAATGTTAATGTATATACTGGGCCAGACTCAGCCTGTGCTCCATCCAGTGCAGCAAAGGGTCCAATAAGCTGTCCCAAAAGGGCAGATGGGGGTTCCTCTTTCATAGGTGAATCCCTGGCTGGAGTAGAATTTGCGTAGCTGGTTCTATGGCACCCTGTTCCAGCCCACATGGCAGGAGGTTGTTTACCAGGTGTGTCAGGGGCATGGCTAAATGGCCTTCAGATCCAGTGATCCTGGGCCAGCAGAACGTCACCCATGGGCTGTTACTGCTGACCTAAGTCAAAGTGGCCTGATGCTGCTCTAACTCAGGAGTTACCGAACTTTTTTCCCTGAGGCCCACCTGTGCAGCTGCAATAGGCACTGCGGCCCACTGTTAACATGCATCTGTCAGGGAGAGGGGCACCGTGGGACATGCACAGCCCCTCACCTCAGCAGGGGCCAGAGCAAGCGAGAGGGTGAAGGGGCAAGGCAGGTGCCCTCACAGACACTCCCTGCCTGGGAACAAGGGAGGGGCTCGGGGGCCACCAGTGCCAGGCAAAGGCAGGCGCTCGGGCCAGGCCCAGCCATTACCTGACAATCCAGATCACAGTGTTGTCCAGGCGGAAACAGAGAGACACTGCCGAGCGCTGGTCTTGTGAGGGGCTGGGGGGTAGGCACAGGGCTGATGCTCCAGGGGCCCAAGAGCCACAGATCATGGGGTGCAGTGGCTCACAGCAGGAATGGCCACGAACCACTCAGCCTCCTCCAGCCGCCCTGGGTACCTCTGTCTCTCAGGGCCAGCCCCTTCTCCTCACCCTGCGCCCATCGCCTGGTGGCTCTGTTTTGCCCTCTTCCACCTGCCCAAGGTGCTGGGCTCCTCCGGCCCTGGGTGGGGGCTATTGCCTGTCTCCAGTCCACCAATGTATACAGTTTGGGGGTGGGGGGTGGGACTGTGTTGCAGCCCACCTTTGGGCCATGGCCCACAGTTTGGGAACCCCTGCTCTAAATGATGCCCTCAAATCTGGAGAGCACAAACCTATCATTTAAAGGCACCTTTGTGCCACCCCTTGAGTTCTGCCTCAGGAGTTTATGGGATACATAAATGTGTGCAGGTATGAGGTCTGAGTGCAGGTATGGGAGTCTAACTTATACCACTTCATAGATTTTAAGGTCAAGAGGGAACATTATGATCCTCTAGTTTGACCTCCTGCATAACACAGGTGATCGAATTTCATCTAATCATTCCTGCATCAAACCCATAACTTCTGTTGGAGCTAGAGCATCTCTTTTAGGGTACGTCTATACTTACGCGTCCTGTCGGCGGCGCGGGATCGATCTTCTGGGTTCGATTTATGGCGTCTTGTCTAGACGCGATAATTCGAACCAGGAAGTGCTCCGCCGTCGACGCTGGTAATCCAGCTCGACGAACGGAGTAGGCGGAGTCGACGGGGGAGCCTGCGCGCCGCGTGTGGACCCCGGGTAAGTGCTTTTTCATTCGAACTAAGATAGTTCGACTTCAGCTACGTTATTCACGTAGCTGAAGTTGCGTATCTTAGTTCGAATTATGGGGTTAGTGTAGACCAGCCCTAATAGAAAGATAACCAATGTAGATTTAAAGACTTCAAGTGATGGGAAATACACCACATGCCTCAGTCAGTTGTTTCAATGGTTGATTACCTTAACAAACATCTGTACTTTATTTCTAGTCTATATTTATTTAGCTCTAACTTGTCATTAGAGCTGTCGTTAGAGCTCATTATACCTTTGTCCTGCAAGATTAAAGAGCCCTCTATCAGAATTTTTCTCCCGCTATAGGTACTCACACCCCATGATCAATTCACTTCTTAGTTTCTCTTTGACAAGCTAAACAGACTGAGCTTTTAAAGTCTCTCACTGTAAGGGATGTTTTCCAGACCTTCAATCGTTCTTGTAGCTCTTTTCTGAATGTCTTCCAACTTTTCAACATTGTTTTTCAAAGTGCAGACACTACACCTGGAGACAGTAATGTGCTAACAGTCTCACCAATGCCTTCTGCAGAGGTAATACCATCTCCCTACCTACTCAGAATTCCATTTGTACTCCCAAAAATTGTATTAATGCTCTCAGTCACGGCATTGCACTGGGAGTTTGTATTCAGTTGGATAGCCATCATGACCCTTAAATTCTGTCAGAGTCATGGCTTCGAGAATGCAGTCCCCCACCCTGTCAGTGTGACCTGTATTCTTTGTTCCTACGTGTATCACCATGCATTTGGCTGTACCAGTGGTTCTGAACCTGTGGCCCGTGGGCAACTTGTGGCCCAGTCAACACACAGCTGCAGCCCATCTGACATCCTCAGGGATATACAGGTAGTACTGGATGCGACCCACAAAACACATTGTAGGCCACATGTGCCCACAATGGTAAATAGGTTGAGAACCACTGGGCTTTATTAAAACCTTATGCATGACATCAGAATTTAGCCTTGAGTTTCAGAACTTTCCAGCTGATGACCTTACTAACTTCCAGGACAACACAGTATAATATTATAGCTTGGAACTGTGCCTAGCAACTGTAAATTTCATCTTCATAGAACTCAACAGCAAGAGGCTTCATATCGAGCCCCCTTTATTCCAAAGAAATGGGTGATTACATCAGCCCATTTTACCACCTTCAATTAAATACTTACCTGTCCATGGGCGATGGAATTAATGGACATGTCGTCAGCACCTTCAGCATCTCACCAGTAACTACTATGCCACCAGGAATGATACACTCACTTTTTGGGGGGTAATTTAGCTAATTTTAAAACAAAGTATCGATACAGTAGCTCCATAATAACATCACTTACATGCAGGGTCAGACATGGGCGTGTTGGAAGATTTGTGTGAGCTTCTAGATGATACAGAGGGTGTCCGACTAGTGTTGAGAACTGAGACACCTATTTCAAGCGCATTAAAGTGCTGTTCAGGATTCAAGCCTAAGCCACTGTCCTAAAATTAAAAAAAACCATCATATTACATCTGACAGGGTATGGTGTTCTGTCATGTATCTAACAGTACTTGTAGGGTCAGATCTTCAGCTGGTATAAACTGACCTCCATGGAGCTATTGCAGTCTACAGCAGCATAGGACCTGGGCCAGAATGTCGATGACATCTACTTCTGCTATACCTTCCAATTGCATATGAATGAGCTTTTACTGTTGTGGAAAGACCTGGCAGGCTATCGCCCTATTCATTTTCGGTCCAGTCCTTTGAGTTGCGGAATCTCTTTCTTCCTCCAGTGGTGTGTGACAACACCTAGAACCACTCAGCAATGCACAAAATTGGACCCTTTGTTCTTCAGATAGTAAGTTTTGGACAGGTTCAGACATATGCATGTCAGTGTGTAGTTAAGGATGAGTTGGCACTTTCATTTAACTCATTTAACATTTTTCAGGTTGTAATAAATGTGACCCTTTGATCCACTCTAGGCAAGAATTTGGCAGATAAGTCAACAAACGAGTGAATTTTTCCTCTTAAAACTTGCTTATATTGGTATCACCGTGTGTTGAGCTAGGGAGATTTCAGATGCTTTTTGTGATATATTACATGAAAGACTCAGGTATTATTGTGACAGGGTACTGCTTATAAATAACTTTTGTACACTCTGCATTAATATGCAGGATGCAGTATTCTTGTGCATGAAAAACAATCTCAAGATGATTGTTCCAAAAGGAATCCCACTCTTAGAAATGGTCCCTCTAGGTCAAATCGTAGCATGTTGGCAAGGAAGCATGGTAAAGCTTACAATGCCACTGCCCAGGCTTTGTGTTTCACCACTCTCTCTGATCTCTCAGTTTGTCCTTTTATGTGCATCTCCAGTTCACTAAATTAATTGTTCAAGAGCTCATTGAACCCAGGAGTATAAAATTCTGGGAATATGTCTAGATCGGCATTGCTACTAGATCTTTGGAAATGTTAACACAAGAATGGATCACAGTTACTGCATGTTTATGAAATACATATCTGGTTATACCTTTAGTGCTGAAGAAACAACTTCTGAGGGTGCAGCTTCCAAGGCCAGTTCTTGTCTCCTTTCCACTCGAACATCGGCATAACTAAATGAAAAATGTAATTCTACATGAGTAACATTTCATTATTTTATTTTATAAAATGCATTTTAAACAAACGGAGCAACATTACATGGTATTGTAAATCATTACATGATAAATGAAATCAAGTCACATTTAAGGCACATGATTTGAAGGACTGTGTTTTTTTAATTTTCAATTTCTGCTCAACTTCTATATATCCAATCACAAACAAAACATTTGTTAAAGAAGCGTTAAGGCTGAAAGTGTGTTTTGTTGGAGTCCAACCCAAAACAATGTTACAATTTCTTTACAAAAGTTCCACACTTTAAAAAAACCCAAATATTAGAATGCCAGGAAATGAAAGTTAAGTGATCAGCCTGTTCCTCCCCTGCCACATAAACCGTCATCACTCACTTCCACCCCACCCCGCTCTTAAGCAGGCTGCCTATGGGCTGCTCTGCAGCCCTACATCCCCATTGCACTGAGTGCTACAACCGCTCCTAACACACTCCTTATGCTGGATACTACAGGGCCTGGACAGCATTGGGCCACTTACAGCAGCCCTATGCTTCTCCTACCTAACCTACTGTGACCTCTTTATGCTCCTAGAGTGGGGTGTCGGGGCTGCAACAGGGGAAAGAATCAGGACCTCAGTGGCTTGTGATTGTCTAAGTCCCCAAAACATCAGAATTTTATTTACTCTGAAATATGCTTGAAGCTTTTTAATTTTATTGTTCTGTATGTTAACACTGTGTAGGAAGCTGGGAGGGACGCCTCCTCCTTATTGGGGTCTGTTTCAAAAGCAACACTTGAAATACCCTGTCACCTACACTGCATTTACATCCACAAGCTGTATTGTACTATTTTATACAGTTGAATGACCTGACTCTCTGTTCCAGCTGAGCAGACGGGATGGGGATGAAAGGTAGCTTTAAGCCAAATTTGCAATTCCCTATTTGCGAGCCGGTCAACTGCTTTAACCTACTCCTAGTCACCTCTGGCTCCAAGGGGCCACTCCACCTGCAAAAAACAGCTGGATTGTATCAATACTCTGGCCTCACTTTCTTTTCTTCAGCCTTGCTCCTTGTGTCTGAAGTTGTTAGAGAGGTGGCCTACTGCCATTACATTTGCCATACACCATGCATGGATGATACCTATGTAACACCGACAGATCCCAGTTGTCGGCGGACAGGAACGGATCTGGAACCTCTGGATCTTAGTGCATGAGCCTCTACTGCATGAGCTAAAAACCATATGGCTGTTAGCTAAGGCTGTAGAGCAGACTCATTCATCTCTCTCTCTAAGTGGTCTCAGTGCCACTAGATGGGACAGAACACCACACCCAGGAGGTGTATGGGTTACACCTTCAAGAGGGAATTCTCCAGTGGCTGTAATGTGATACTTCATGGCCCCTTTCTATCATAGGATTGGCACAAAGGGGGCCAAATGCAACCAATAATCTGGTCCCTGATTTTAAGAGTCTGATGACTGACAAATGAATTTATGTTCTCATATGGTACATGCAGCATAAAGACAGATTTAACCTGATCATATTTGTTTAATGAAGCTTATTTTCTCTACAGAATTCAGACTTCATTTTTGTTATGTGAAAGACTCTTAAGGGGACTTTATGAAATCATTAAAATGTCCATATGTTCTTGTGCTTTTAGGTCCCTAGAGTCTGACTTGATTACAATGGTGACAAATATAACTAAGTCTTTTCCCTACCTTACTACGGTGTGTGTGCATACAATGAACTCTGGCTTGGAGTTCCACTGATGGTAGGTGATATAGTAATGTGTCTGCAGCCAGATCCACTGCTGTCCTTTGGTCAGAAACCGGTAACAACAAGACTTTCCCTTGCCAAACTGCATCACTGTTAGTAGAAAATGGATACTGCATATAACAAATTTTAAATGTGAAAAATAACTTTAAAAAAATTTCATAAGAAATCTCTCTGAGAGTTATGGTAAAAGCACATATCATGTATGTCACCAGGTATCCCTTTCTGAAATTTTAAATATATAACAGTATATTTATAAATAGCACAAATATGATGAATGCTAACTATGGCCATGTATTAATGTATTA
Organism: Chelydra serpentina; assembly: GCA_037349315.1. Taxonomy (NCBI): domain Eukaryota; kingdom Metazoa; phylum Chordata; order Testudines; family Chelydridae; genus Chelydra; species Chelydra serpentina. The sequence continues at coordinate 114,294,586 of JBAIAC010000004.1, forward strand.
ATAACTACAATTTATATATCACTCTTTCTGTATTCTAGCGCTGGTCACAGATTAGCCAAATAAGCACCTGGCATTGATTTCTAAGACTATAATACTGTATGTGAAAGATCCGAGTTCCATAGCAGAGAAATACAGCATGTGAATGCCTTAAAAGGTGGACTAAATCCCGTGCAGACTTACACCCTATGCAAATCCACTGGCTTCTATGACACAGCTTAAATCAGTGCAAAATTTGGCATTAAGTCTATACACTGAGATAACATGAGGCATCGACGAAAATCATTTAAAACTGAACGGAATTCCCCAGCCAGTCACGAATTCAGAGATGACATGACTGAGGCCTGGCCTACACTACAGAGTTAGGTCGATGCAAGGCAGCTAGTCACATCGAAATAACTCTGTAAGTGTCTACCCTAAAATGTACCTCCCACTGATGTAACTCGCCCACTACACCGACTTAATAACTCCACCTCCGTGAGAGGCGTAGCGCTTAGGTCCATGTAGCTAGGTTGATGCAATGTCAGTGCAGACACTGCGTTCCTTACATGGATTGCTGCTGCCTTTCAGAAGCCGTCCCACAATGCCCCCCACTGGCAGTTAAATCAGTGCAGGTGCTCCTGGTGAGGGCGCACACTGCCGACACCAGGAGCGTAGTGTGGATACACAAAAGCGATTTAATTACTGTGGTGATTGTACATCGATATAACTTAGGTTGACTTAATTTTGTAGTTTACACTTGCCCTGAATGTTTTAAATGCTCCTGGGCCAAATTCACTCCTGCTTTAGTTTTATTAACATCAAGGGTCTCACACTTCAATGCATTTAGCCTTATATTTTAATGTCAAAATCCCAAAACTAATTTTGACTGAAGGCGTTCACTCCATAGCGGGGTAATAAGACTGAGACATTACCATCAACGCTATAAGCAATATTTGAATAAGACTGCTTGATTTTTATATTTCTTCACTTAGCAAATGGTGTTTTTTAAAAATCCTAATACAGTACATTTAAATAATCCCTGATTTTAAATATATATTGAACAACACCAGGGATAGCAATCTGCAAAAGGTTCGCGAAGTGTGACCTTCTCCAAGACTGTGCGAGTTTCCTGGAATAACAGAATGTAGCTCAAATCCTTATCCTGGTGGCCTCTCTCGCAATGAGTCTGCCTGACCGCTTGTCATTGGCACTACTTGTGTGAATAACAAAAGCAGGATTTGGCCTGCTAAGTGCTAAAGAACTCTGGGCCAAAGTCTTATCAGCTACCGCACACTCAGTCTGAAACGAGTCCACTCAAGTCAGTTCACAGGTTTATAGCAGTGTACCAGAGGTAAGAACCTGGCCCGCCAAGTTTACTGAAGCTGCATTTTACTGAGAACAGGCATGCCAATTAATTCAAATGAGCTTACACTATGCAATACTTACAGTGTTCATGGCACCTTGCTAAGAGTTCTAGGTCATCTATGTGGTAATAATCATAGCCAGAAGTACCCAGCACTTCAAAAGGCAAGTATCCTATAATAGGCGGCGCTCTGCATATGGGCACAGTACAAATTATTTCATCAAAACAATGAAACGCACAGCAACTTTTTCTATGTTAAATAGGAAATTCAGAATGTCAGTTGGGCCAAATTCTGCTCTCACATACACATGCGTAACTCCCACTGAAATCAATGGGCCAAATCCTGACTTCTCTGCTCCATGGGCAGGGAGCTCAGCTGTAGCTCAGCTCCCCAGCTGGGTTCCACACCTGCAGAGTGGCACGGGCATCCTGAGAGGGGAGATCCCACTGGAGAGCACCATGGCACTGCTGTATAGCAATTTCTCCCCCCTCAAGGCACTGCCTGTGACTTCAGTCCCCATCCAACTGCCTTATATAATAGTGGTGCCACCAAGGAATGGTGACAGGACTAACGTGGTGTCACCCTGATGTCCCTGTTGTGGGGAGGCAGAGTCTCCTTGGCTGAGTTACACCCGGAGAGACAGAAAAGGAGCTGAGCAACATCTCTCCCCGCCCAGCACCAGAGCTAGCTAGCAGCTCTTGAACAAGTTGCCAACCAGCCAGAGAGGTCATAGACCCATAAGACAGAGATCTCCCTTGCAGGAAAAAGGTAACTGGGAACTGAGCCCCCCAGGAACATCCAATATCCTCTCAAGAACTTGCTTTGAGGAACAACCCCTCCCCTCCCCCACGTTCTCAGGACTTTCCCTGTTTTTCCCCTGGGACAAGTGACTTCACTAGAACCACAACTGTTCTAGGCAACAGCAGCCTCTATGGCTCCTGCGTGGCAGAGCACCCACTGAGACTGGAGGAACAGACAGGGTGATAACTTTGCATACGCTTCTTTTCATTGTGGGCCTCTGCAGGGCCTGAACATGGAGTGTCTGAGCAGCCATTTCACACCTCTAACCTTGCCAGCCCGACTGCCCCAAGACTGGTCAAACCAGCATAGAGCTGCTCTCCATGATCCTCAGCAACTGGCCAATGGGAGTTGCACACATGGCTGAATTTGGAAAGTAATATTTTCATGGCACATTTTTCTAAAATGCACAGGTTACACACACAAAAAACCTCTACCCTCCTTCTCACTTTTCTGGATTACCTCTTGATTTCTGGATTAGCTAATTAGCTGTATAATAGTTAGAAATTGTTGTTGTTAGAGCTCATAGCCTATTGACATTTTAATACAGATAAGGATTGGTTAATCAAAATATTCTCAGGAAAAAAACCACCATTTTTAATACACAGTATTTGTGTAAAAAAGATTGATGAAAAAATCAATGCAGACAAAATCAGCCAGCTCCAGAATCAGTGAAATCAAACATCAGCTTTTGTAGCAAGTTTAGTCATAACATTGCTGATAACCAGGCTCTTCAAACTATTTTGATGTGAAGCATCATATTATTTGACAGAATCTAGCCAATGAAAATAGCAGTATACAGGTACAAACAAAACCAAGTATGTTTTTCTGCTCACAAACCTGTGATCCAGAAATAAAAATTTCCATTCCAGACTATGTCTTGAAGTGAATTCCTCTAAAGGTTCTTCAATTATGCACATTTCCTGCATTGGGAAGAAGATCTGTTTACTAAGATTGTTAACTTTATCTCTTGGCTTCATCTGCTTCTTGTTAAAGAGAATACACAGGAGATATGAGAAATATAATAAAATAGAAAGTACAGATGTCAACCAGTAATGTTGAACAGAAATCTAATGTTAATACAAACTGATACTAACATTATTGCATAGGGTAAGAAAAGAATACTCTACAATACATGCCAAGTTAATAATCATTATTATTTCTTACAGTATATAGGATGTTACGTTTTTTAAAGCACTCTACAGATGTCAAGAGCACAACTGCTGCATTGTAAGAGCCCACAGTAGAGGACAGTGCACAACCCAGGCAGGAACTCAGAAGGTATGTCTACACCGCAGTTAGAGACCCGCAGCTGGCCCATGCCAGCTGACTTGGGCTAAGGGGCTCGGGCTAAAGGGCTGTTTAATTGTAGTGTCGACATTCAGGCTTGCGGTACAGCCCGAGCTCTGGGACCCTCCCACCTGGCATCCTAACATCTACACTGCAATTAAACAGCCCTGTAGCCCGATCCCCATGAGCCCGAGTCAGTTGGCAGGGGCCAGCCACAGGTGCCTAACTCCAGTGCAGACACACCCTAAGAAATATTGAGCTTGTGGCAGGCACGTTGCCTCCAGGAGCCCTTAGCTGCTGTTGCACCTTTGAACATGTGCTCTCTCCTTCTGCAGACGTCCAACACCACTGGCCCATGTGATGGCACGTGATTATGCCCCCACCTGTGAAGGGGCAGCACACCTCTGTGGATCAATCTGAGGTACGCATGTGGCCTCCTATATTACCATTGTATCTGAGCACTGTGCAGTCCTTTAATACATTCATCCTCACAGCATCCCTGTGGGATAGGGAAGTCCTATTATGCCCATTTTTCAGCTAAGGAACTGAAGGAAAAGAGAGAGTATATGACTCGTGCAAGGTGACACAGGAAGTCTGTGGCAGAACAGGGAACTGAATCTGGGTATCCCAAGTCCCAGGCTCACCTGCTAACCACTGGACCATGCTACCTGGAAGCACAGTCCTTGGGGGTTCTGAGTGGAAGGACTGAAGCTCTGCCCAGCCTTTGTACAGGGGTTCCTTTCACCTTGTTCTCACGTCTCACTCCTACATGCATCACGCCAGAGCCAGGAACAACCTGGTCCTAATTCAATAAGCCTCCCAACACCCATAGGAGCAAGTGATAATAATAATTAGTAAACATATTCTGGTAGATAGGATTGGGGCTTCTTTGTGAAAAAATAAAATCCCTGACCCAGAGGGATGATGGCAATAATACATAAATAAATAAACACATAAATAAATAAATAAATAAATAATAAATAATAATACTAGAGGGTTGCACATTTGTTGCACCTCTAGGCAGACCTCACTGCACACACCAGGGCCTCCTTGCATTCTTCCATTCCACCCCGCAATTTCCCTGTGTCCACCCTCCCATCTCCTTCTTTGCAATCCACACCCCCATGCCGGGGAGGGGATGTCTCCCATGTCTGTGTGCTCCCATTCTCCTCCTTTGTGCCTACTCCCATTGATCAGATGTGGCATTTAAACGTTATCATGTTACAGACAAACAGAGAGAGAGCAGAGTGCTAGGCATTGCTTTGCTCAGACAATCAGAAAGGTAAGTATTTTACAGTGGGAAATTGAGACACAGAGGTTAAATGACTTGTCCCAGGTCATAGCAAGTAAACTGAGGAGCCAAGATTTGTATTCAGCAGTTCCTAGCTCCCAGAGCCGTGTCCAGGTCACTTACAACACACAGCCGCTTATTGTCATAGGCAGTTTATGTTAATGCAACATTAACATTGAGTTTTAACTACACAAAGGAAAGGAAATTCAGAGTACTATTAGTAGGAATACTACTATTGAGGTTTATGAGAAGTATTCTTGCTTTTCCAGAGGAGACTAGTCAGGGCTGTGAATCAGTCAAGAATGCCTTTAAAAATCTCTGTGCAGTATTGGAGTGAGGCTGAGCGACCAATGCTGTCAAATGAGATTTCTCGCAATTAGATTTCTTAACCTCAGAGGATAGCACGGCCAATGCAGCGGCTTACATTTGCCAACTAAAGAACAGCAGTGGCAGGCGCTGGGCTGAATGCACTGTCCCCTGTCCCCAAAAAGTGAATTTCCTAGTGTCATGACGGGAGAAGAGTGGGAAGGGTCATTTTAATGCACCTATCTAGCAAACTGAGGGCATGGTGTCAGCATCTCTACTCTGTTCCATCCCAGTGTTGGGAAAATACAGCTAAGGAATGCCACACTAAGCATCCTAACACCCAAGTGGCATCCCCTGATTGCATTTCCCAGTATAAGGAAACAGAGATATCACCATTTCCAACACCATTTCTATCAACCCTGCAACAGACCAATAACCCTACTCACTGTATACATATTGGATTTTGATTTGTGAATTGTGAAGTGTCTATATTCTGATCAACTCTGTTAGTAAAATTTGGAATTTTGCATGTACAGAGATTGAAAGAATATACAGTACCTCTAAGACTAATGTACTCCATTACATGCACTTACCTTTAAAAACTGAGGTGTTGCCAGTCTAACAGTAGCAACAAAACAGACTTGTTTTCCTAGTGATGTTCTATAAGCCTGTGGAACAGCACCATCAAAGCAGTTACAAGTGGAATTAGGCACTGGGAAGGGAAAAAGCAAGATTAGCAGATTTGCCCTGACTGAATATTTTACAGGTTTGAAAAACACTAATAACAAATCTTACTCAGAGGAGTGTCTCAAAACCTTTTAAAGCTTATATGCATATATTTGAATCGAAGTCAGTCATGTTAGACAAAAAGACACGAGAGCTTAACTCAAAGTAGGAAGTATGTTTATAAAAAGAAAGGACAAACCTTCTAGTGGTATATACAACAGCTTTCTGGAAAGAAACCCTACACATCCAGTTGCTCCTTTTCACCGTTCACAATAACAATATACATTTCAGCGATCTTACTGCATTACTTGTAGGCAGCAGATGAAAGAAGTGTTGTTAGAGGTTGAAGGGTGTTATTCAAGTCACTGGTGGCAAAACATTTAGACCGATATTACTGAGGCTTTCTTGGAGTTAGCAGGAATGTTTCTTCAGATACTAAAATGTATAACCCCAATTTCAGCCCCCCATTCACTCTAACCCTCTCCCTCATCCCTGCCCACCCATCCCAATCCCTCCCTGCTTCCATGGGGATCCTTCAGCCCCCCTCACTCCCCAAACTCCTCCCCAGTCCACCTACACCCTCTCCCTCAGCCACAGGTCCCCAAGCATCCCGTTCAGTCCATCCTAAACTGCCCCCCATCCCTGGGCCCTCTCCAGCCCCCCCCCCCCAGTTCACCCCAACCCTCCCCCTTAGCCATAGGCCCCCGAACATCTCCTTCAATCCATCCCAGCCAGCCTCTCCAGTCCTAGGCCCTCTCCAGCCCCACCATCTACCCTAACCCCCTTGTCCTTACTAATCCCCACACTCCCTCCGTGGATACGTGGGGACCCTCAGCCCCCCCTTCCTCCTCAATCTCTCCCCAGTCCACCCACACCCTCTCCCTGAGCCCTAGGCCCCCAGCATTCCCTTCAATCCATCCCAACCTGCCCCCCATCCCGGGGCCCTCTCCAGCCTCCCTGTCCACCCTAATCCTCTCCCTCATCCTTACCAATCCTCCCCAGCCCCTTCCCCCCAATAGCACTGAGGTTTGAAAATTATAATTATTTTAAGCAAAAGAAAAGCAGGATCTAGCAGGCTTTAGCATGTAGTGCTAGTCTTCAGAGTTGGGCATCTTTTGAGAGTCCCTGCCCCGTTCTCTCTTGCCACAGTAGACTGGGAGAGGGGCTGAAAAGGAAGGGTTATAGCCACAATTTTTTATGCTGCCCTGATAACTGTGTCTTTCATGATTCCACAGATCTCGTGTCATGTTCAGTGTCCACTGGTACCTTCATGCCCCTCAGGCCCTCATTTCTCAGCCATGGCTTGCGAAGTTGTCATGTTGCCGCTAGCTAGCCTGTGATCCCAATGTATGTTAGTGTCACAGAGGATGAACTCCTGCTCTTCAGAGCACTTGTAGTAAAGAAAATTACACCCCAAGTTATGCTGCTTGGAGATCACAATCCTGCTACCTCTGAAGTCAATGCGCCGGACTTCAAGTGGGAACTAGAACAGTCCTGGGAGAACCTGCATGGTGAGGAGCTATATCCTGACTCCTGCACTCTCCAGCTGACCATGCCCCTCGGCACATAGAGTTCATCCTGCACAGCAACTGCAGGTGGGGGATCCTACCATAGAGCTTCCTCTCCTCTGTCTGTGGCCCTGGACCCTATTTTCTCAAGTTTCTCACAATCTGGCTGTAGCAAGGAGGCATGGCCTCCCTTGGAGATTGACAGGGAGGGATGGCCGCCCCCCCCCGCCGATGGGTGGAAGCAGAAAGGCCCTGCCTGCCCCGCCAGAAGAAGAGGGGCAGAACAGCAACAGGAAGTACAAAAGGCGGGCTCTGCAGCTCAGCTGGGCTGCAGCCACTGAGGGAGACAGATGCTTCCAACCTGCTGCTAGAGCAGGAGCCTGCAGAAGACCTCTGCTGTCCCGAGGACTCACCAGAGCTGCCAGACATGCCTGATGTTGAGGAGCTGCCTGAACTGTCACTGGTGGTGTATCCTGGGGAGACAGAGGGTGACCCCAGTTACACCCTGAGGAGATGGTAGAAAGTAGCCCAGGGCCAACTTACTCTAGTTGTGGCTGTGTTGCTGCCTGAATCCAGGGTCTAGTTGTGGGTGGATTCCCTGTTGACCCAGTGGTGGGACATTCTGCCACTCTTAGGACCCTGGGCCAGTTCCTGGTGGAGCTGGGTGGACCTGTGTCCCCCTAACCCCTTGCCACCTCACCCCTGGGGTGGCAGCCTCCCCACCTTAGGCCAATGTTAGTCTACTGTCTGCCAGAGCTAGGACACTAGACCCTGTATTGCCCTGCCCTGCCCTGCCTGAGGGCTGAAGCCTTAGACTTTTGGTGCCTGGCCCTGCTGAAGAGCCTGGGCTCCTGGACTATATACTACTCTGTCCTGCCTGAGGGCCCCTTATACTGTTTGGGTGAGTTACCCTGCTTGAGGGCTTGAGCCCTGATGACAGATAACTGCTAGGCCCAAGCCAGTGGGCCTGAGCCCTAGAGACACAGATAATTTCTCCCCTTTTATAGATTACCAGTCTAAATGTGTGATGGTGAGGAGATGTGGCCTACCTCAGAGATTGACAGCGAGGAATGGCCACGCACTTCTACACTGGCTCCTTTCTGTACCACACAACAGAGGAAAACATGCCCTTTGGTGAAGAAAGGCTGCCTTTCAGCCAATTTGTATATTGGTATATATGGGTAGTTCACTAGCAGTTTTTATGTTAGGTATCTGCTGTACTGGCTTTTTATAATAGACTTCTCTTCATTGGCTTACGTATTAAGCCAACTTATTACACATGGTTTTTTAACCCAATACAAGCTATGGTAAAGTCACAATATAGCAATACATAGCTGATAACAAGAACAACAGTGAGAAACAGAAAAATAAGTAGTCTGTAGAGAATTCATTTCTGTGATTAATCAGTTCAGACCATTGTGGATCCATTTATGTACTGAGCCAAAAAGTACAAAGGAGAAGAAAAATTCCACATTTAAAAAAGTGATGCAGATGTCAATATCTGCATAATTTTAAAAAATCTCTAGACATGAAACATCCTCTACCTGAGCCTTAAGGGCATAATTGACTGGATTATTAACATAAAAATTAAGGGAAATATTCACCTTCCTTAAGTAAGGTGTGTATTTGCTGTTCCTCTTAGGACTTCCTAAGAATTTGTATTCCAATTCTGCTGATGCATTTGTATGCATATATGAGGGCTTCTGTGGGACTTATATAAAAGAGGTGGAGGAAAATGGAAAAGGAGTATGAACTGCAAGAAAATAGGAGAAACCTGCATAAGCAGCAATTTGCATTGCTCTATATGGGCTTTATTATGCCACTGAGTATTTTGCAGCACTCTCAATCTCAGAATGGAGTTCTATTTAAAAACCAGTGGCATACACACCCATATTACGGGCACTGTAAAAAGTTACTTCCAAGGCATACTTCTCAATACCATGAGCAGTCACATGTGAAGTCATCAGGACCATTCCCAGTAGTAACCCTTAATTCTAATAGTTAAATGTATGCAGGATGGATCCTAAGAGGCCAAAAGGGCTTAAGCAAAGTCTCCTAAATGCAGGTGTGATAAGTTAAAAAACTGGTAAGTGAGCCTATTAACTTGTGGGAAGCATCTGCTCAGTGGGAAAGACACGACAGAAAAGCTGTTGGGCTGAGGAATACTGCTGGTATTTTCACTGGAGCATTTTAGGTTATTTGGTATGAACAAGCTTAAATCAGAGAGACTTCTGTGTTTGTACAAAAAGGCAAAACACAGTCCTAAATTTTGCATTTACAAAATATAATAGTGCATTATATTCCCAAGAGGAAAATGTAATCCAGAAAGGATAAGAATTGCTATACAGTAAACTTATCTGTCAAATTTGGGATTTTGCTATTGACAGAGCAGAACTACTGTTGACCAAGTTTTAAAAAATCAGGAGGAGAAATATTAGGGGGATAGATGTTACAAAACTTTCTAAAAAAAATAATACAAGCCCTAAAATCCATGAATAAAAATATTTCCACCTTTGGGGATCACTGCATGTGAAATAAATGGAATATATTTATGAAACAAAAAGGCTCCATTGTCTAGTTGAGACTGACACAGCATCCAACTGGTCTACCCACACTTTTTATTTTAATTTAGAATGTTTCAGACCATTTGTGTCTTATACAACTGCAACCCTCTAATTTATGCTGTTTATATTTTGAGTGTGTATGTGATTTATTCTTTCTTGCTTATCTTAACACAGATGATAAACATAACAGAAACAGCAAAGAGAAGAAAGGAATCTAACCTGGAGTAGAGAGCCAATTATTGGGATTTTACAACAAGATAAGTCCAAACATCTTCATTATTAAGGGCAAAAAGTAATATAACAAAGACAATCTTTGACTGGTTAAAGACATTTGTAACAATGGTCATGTTGTTGTTCAGCTCCAATTTGGGGTTCCTTGTAAAGGAAAATCATAAACTAATCCACAGAGTTATTTCCTTTCAGAAAAAAATGAGAAATGGAAGAGGAAGAGCGTGGGGAATGAAAAAATGATCAAGCAAATGCCTGAAAAGTTAATAAAAGAGGGCAGGAGAGGAATGATAGGACCGGGGGGTGGTGCGGGGGGAGAAAGGGAACTGAAGCGGGGATGAGTTGGAAAGATGGGAGAGGACTAGGAAGCCCTGCACACAAAAATAGGGTTACCCATTGGGCAACTGAATTGATTAAGTGATTATTCCAATTCTTCCAAAAAATGAGGATCAGATATCCATAAACCTATCTTGTTTCTACTGCAAAACATTATTCGTTCCATTGTTGCCAAGCTCACCAAGTCAGGGTACCATTCTTCAATAGTCTGGCACACTTGGAACTTTCATTGTTGTATAATTAGGCACTTAGCTACAATCAGAGTTCTCCAACCAAAGTTTTCTGAAGGATTTCAGTTTCCAAGATGGATTGGTTAGGCCTAGGATGGCATGGTCAGTCTGCAGTTCCATCTTGATAGAGAGAAAGACATTGGGCCAAATATTTATCTCTGTCCAAAAAAGATGGATTACAGGGCAACATGTGGTATAAACTAGTGCTGCTGCATTGCAGTGCCAGCAATTGTCACAGGAGACTGCTCTAGATCTGAAAAGTCTATATGGAGTCCAGTACATCCTACAAATAATTTTCTGATGGATTAATCTTCACTCCAAGTGAGCAGTGACGTATATTGGAACAAATCTGAGTCCACTGAATATTGGTAAGAGAGATTGAAAGTTCGTGTTCCTATTTCCTTCTAACATTGTCACTACTGATTGCCACTTTGCCTGATGGATAGGAATACACTCTGACCACTGACCTAGGTAGGCAGTATAACAGTTTCAGAAAGCCCCAAGACTAAGGGGGACCAGTGTTACAAGGGCATCTGGCCCAAATTGGAATTGCAGAGCATGTCTAAGTTTCAGAAATTGCCATTTCTTCTTTGGGCCCAGTTGGAATTTCTCCCTAAGATGAAGAAAGGGCGTGAAGGAATCATTTTCGATGATGTTTATGCTCACAATCCTTTTTTAAAATCCAATTAAGCCACAGTACAGGACTATGGGCAATAAAAATGTTGAAGTCACTCCAAATTGAAGTCTTCGAGTGTACTAAGGGATGATACTTACACTTAGAAGCAACCAGATACCAGGCTTTCGTAGCAGCGAAAATTGTAACGGATTTCTCTTTATGGAAATGGCAGAAGTCTGAGTTCAGGACTGATTCTAGTGGCAGTGGGGTTACAGTTCCTCCCCCCTGCACAGCCAGGCTGCGGAGCCTGGGCAGGGGTGTCATAGAATCATAGAAATGAAGGGCTGGAAGGGACCTCAAGAACTGGACATTATCAGGTCCAGTCAAGGCCATCCTTAGAGGGGTGCCGGGTCTGGGGCAGAAGTGATGGTTTCATCTCTTCCAGGATTGACCGTGCCGGCCAATTGCACTGGCCCGTGGGGCCCCCCAAAGTGCGGGGCCTGGAGCGGTCGCCCTGATTCACCCTACCCAAGGGATGGCTCTGAATCCAGTTCCCTGCACTGTGGCAGGACCATGTATACCTAGATCATCCCTGACAGGTGTTTGTCCAAACTATTCTTAAAAACCTCCAGTGATGGGGATTCGAAAACCTCCCTAGAAAGTCTATTCTAGCACTTAACTATCCATATAGTTAGGAAAAACTTGCTAATATCTAACCTAATATCTAACCTTGCTGCTGATTAGGCCCATTATTTCCTTCAGTGGACATGGAGAAAAATTGATCACCATCAGCTCTATAACATATTTGAAGATTGTTATCGGGTCTCTCCTCTACCCCCCAACATCAGGTCCCTTTTCTCAGACTCATGTCAAGGGGTCAGCCATTGTGGTATTTAGCTCAAAATTCAGGATATATAATAAAACCTAAGGTTGGGCAGACCAAAGCCTCTTGATTGACTAGGCATCTCTATTTTTTTTCCCCAAAGAATACTCTGGGCTTGTTGCCCACACCTCGCAATATGGTCTTTAAAAGATTGTTAATTCTAAAAAAAAATATTTGGGGAAATATAAACTGGCAAGGAGCTAAGAACAAATAGACATCTCGGGAGGACATTCATCTTTAATATATTACCTGTGTCCAAAAGGGATAGAAGGAGGGCTAGCCATCTATGTAAATCCAAAGCTTTCTGTGTGATAAAAGGCTTGAGATTAATTTTCACTATTTCTTTTATGTTCCTAGGAAAGAGGACTCACAAGTACCTGATTGGCACCTGCTGCCAGGAAAAAAGCATTATCTAAAAGGGCAGACTTATGCACGCCTTGGGAGACAGGGAGAGCTTCCAACTTATGCCAATTAATTTTGTACTCTGAGATCTTCCCAAACAATTCCATAATTTGTAATATGTTAGGGATGGTCTGAAGAGGTTGGTGATGAATAAAAGCATATAATCCGCATGTAAGATTATTTTTGTCTCCCAGGATCCTGTTTTTATATCCTGTATCCCCTTATTTGTATTGTCAGCAGCCCTAAGGCCAAATCAAAGGTGGGTGGGGGTGGGCAGGGGACAGCCCTGTCTAGTATTATGGTGAAGATTGAAAGAAAAGGAGATATAGCCATTGGTTATGACATGGGAGCTAAAATTGGACTACAAAAGTCTAATCCAGGAAATGAAAGAGGGACCAAATCCAAAATTGTGTAGAATGAGGACCAAATATCTCCAAATTACTCTACTGAAGGTTTTTTCCATATCCAGTGACACAACTGCCTTGGTTTCAAGGGGTTTTGATAGTAGGACAGCACAGCGATAAGATGACCAGTGTTGTCCAACTCATAACTCTTTTGTATGAAACCCACCTGTATTATGTTCCTTTTTACTTTTTTCTGATTGTCCAGATAGGATTTTAGACAATATTATAATGTCAGAGTTGATTAAGGATATTGGTTGATAGCTAGCACATTCCTGAGCATCTTTTCCAGACTTAAGGGTGACTGAGATAGGGTTTCATTTATGGAGAGGGATAGGGTTCCTCTACCAAAAGCTTCTGTATATAATTTGGTCAGTCTGGGAGCCAGGTGTCTGAACTGGGCATAAAATTCAGGTGGAAAGCCATATAGGCCCAGGGCCATACCTGATTTCATGTTGCTTACAGCAGCCATAATTTCAGAGAAATGTAATAAGAAATCATGCCAAATTTAGTGTTCTTCTGTTAGTTGGGGGAGTTGCAGATTTTGGGTGTGTTCCTCAAAGAACTGGTTGACAGGGGTGGTCTTCCTCTAAATACAAGCACTGGTAAAATTTGGAGAATTGTTCATTAATACTTTAATGACCAGTGACACTCCGGCCCTGACTAGAGTGAACCGAACTGATTTGAGCTTTTAGTGATTTTACTGTAAGTCCACATGCTAATAATTGCCCAGCTTTATTGCCAGATTCCCAGTACATCTGTTTCAGTCTAACCAAAGCAAATTCAGCCTGTGCTGAGGTTATTCTATTCACTTCATATCTGACACTGGTCGCCTCTTGGAGTTTAACCAAAGTGGGTGAATCAGCATAGCTGAGGTCTGCCTCCTTGATCATTTTCATGAAATTCACCAGCTCAACTTGTTTGGCTCTCCTTATGGGGGAGAAGCAGGATATTAATCTACCCCTTAAGTATGCCTTGGAAGTGTTGCTCACTAGACCAGAAGGTTGTTGTTCGTCTCAAAGAAAAATGCTCTCTCTCTCCTCACACACTTTTTAAATTGTGTGAAGTAGTAAAGAGAAGTTTTACCCCCATCTTCTGGTAGTCCCTTGTTTTTCAAGAGGAGACAGCTTGCAATACCACAAATGCACGATCACAGATCATAATACATTTTCTTTTATTGGTAATAACAGAGCTCACCAAACCACCTGTTACTAAAAATAATTGATTGGTTAGTATGTAGAAGATGGGGGTGGAGGGAGTAAAAGGTGTAGTCTCTACCTGCAGGATGCTGCAGCCTCCATATGGCCTTTAAACTCAATTCCTTCTAGGCAACAATGGTCTGCTTAGCAGAGGATTAGGATCGCTGGGCTCAGCTCAATTTATCCAAAAGCAGATCCAACACTTCCTTGAAATCACCCACTGTAATCAAATGGTCTAGGAAGGTGTAATTTAATCTTGAAAATAACTGAGTGTAAATGGAGGAATCATCTTTGCTGGCAGCATAGAATGTATGTAACATTGGAGATATGAACATTAACAATTAGGAGTCTACCCTCCATGTCTTTATAAGTTGACAGGATTTGTGTATTCAGTTTTTACTGAACAGGAATGACACACCCCTCAATGTGGCCAATTAATTACTAAACAACCCAGCCTTTTAAAAACTTTTCAGCCTCCAACTCAGTGAGGTGGGTTACCTAGAGGAATGTTAGATCAGCTTTCAACTTTCTAAAGTGAGATACAATTTTTTCCACCTTTTTATAGGGTTATCAATTCCTTTTATGTTCCAAGAAACACATGTAAGTAAGTTAGCCACAGGGACTCACAGGGGAAGCGTCTCAACAAGCATCTCCAGTTATGTCCCTGGAGATGGAGACCCAGGGTAGGGAGAGGAGTCCAGAGTAAGGGGTAGCCAGGGGAACTCATAAGGAGTTTAGAGAAGATAGAGAAGAGAGGATAGAGTGGTAATAGGTTAAGTGGTAAGTGGGTAAAAGAAAGTTGAGAGGAGGTAGGAGGACAAGGGTGTGAGAAAGCAACAGAGTCAGAGTGGAAAGAAAGATCAAGAGGTTAGAGAGGAACAGCCTGAATGTACGCTTCCCCTTCCGCCCCAAGTTGAATGCATAAATGTATGAATATTTTCTGCACCTTCACTAACCTCTGTGAAAGGCTGAGATAAGCAGGTGAGAATGGTGAGCATCCCTGAGTACATTTTTAAATAAGGTTTGTGGACTGAAATACACATGCAACTGTGCATCAGAGGTCAAAGTCCTATGGGACAGATATCTATGGGGAAATATATGGAAAAATATGAGGAGTGGGAAACAAGAAGAAACACCCCCAACACCTCCTATAGCCAAACAGATCCAAAATCACAGTGTAGGGCCCTCCACTGGCTGTCTATTTAAAGGCCCATCAGAATTGAAATATTGCCCTCATCCCTGGGCATGTAACCCAATATTTACCAGCTACATTTTAAACTGCATAGATTACCATTATGTTCTTCTTAAAGTCACTGTAAGTAAGGCAACAAGACAACAAAGCCTCCAATGATGGTGATTCCACAGCCTTGCTTGGAAGCCTATTCAAGAGCATAACTACCCTTCTAGTTAAAAAGTTTTTTCCTAATATCTAACCTAAATCTCCCTTGCTGCAGATTAAGCCACTTACTTTTCATCCTACCTTCAGTGCACATGGAAAACAGCTGATCACAGTCCTCTTTGTAATAGTCCTTAACATATCCAAGGAAAGTGTTAGGTCTCCCCCAGGATTCTTTTCTTAAAACTAAACAGGACAAGTTTTATTAACCTTCCCTCAGCTGTCAGGTTTTCTGAACCCTTTATCGTTTTTGTTGCTCTCTTCTGGACTCTCTCCAATTTGCCCACATCCTCCCTAAAGTGTGGCACCCGGAATTGGACACAGGGCCTCACTTGGAGTACTATCAGTGCCACATGGAACAGGACAATCACCTCGTGTGTCTTACATAAAACACTCGTGTTAATACATTCCAGATTGTTAGCTTTTTGCAACTTCATCACATTGTTGACTCATATTCAATTTGTGATCCATTAGAACCCCCAGATCCTTTTCAGCAATACTACCACTTATTCCCCATTTTGTATTTGTGCATTTGATTTTTCCTTCCTAAGTGTAGTACTTTGCACTTGTCTTTATTGAATTTCTTCCTGTTGAATTCAGACCAATTCTCCAATGTATCAAGATCATTTTGAATTCTAATCCTGTTCGCCCAGCTTGGTCTCATCTGCAAATGTTATAAGCATATTCTCCACTCCATTATCCAAGTCATTAATGAAAATATTGAATTGTATTGGATGTAGGATTGATGTGGACCCCACTACCTATGCCCTCCCACTGTGACAGTGAACCATTGATAACTACTATTTGAGTACGGTCTTTCAACCAGTTGTTTTATTTAGACCACATTTTCATAGATCACTCATCCTATCTGGTAGCTTGTGGATCAGACTTTGTTGCTGCTCTGTGATGATCCTAACAGAGCCCATATTGTACTCTAAGGTGGAGATTCCAGTTTCTGCTTCCCCAATCCTGGAAGATAGCCCCTGCAAACTGACCCGGTGTGGTGCAATGATGGCTTTAATTTCAGAGAGAGCTGTTGCTATTTTCTTAAGCAGGATCTGCTCTTCAGATATCTGTTTTAGCATTTTATAGACTTGCTCCAGACCTATCAGGGCCGCATCCTCAGGCGGTGCTATGCTGCTCTGTACAGGGCTGACAAAGAGCCTCTGCTTCTTTGCAATTTGGGGGGGTGGGGAGGGCTTGGGGCTGAAGGGGAGTGTCCAAAAATGCATCCATTCGCTATTATAATGTTAAAGAGCAGGATGAACCACCCAGAGATAAAAAACTATAGCCTTAGTATAGCAGATGTTGGCAGATTTTAAGCGGGGAGGGGGGGGTCAAGCAGGAGCTCCAAGCCTAGGCAGCTATCTTTCTCTGCTGGCTCCCGGAAATCCTAAAATATTTTTAAAATCTTTTGTCGTTGAAGCCTGTTAACATTTAAAGAGCTAATCTGGAGAGACAGTGGACTCAGAAGCACTTCCTTACAATGCTTGTCTTCACTGCAGAGTTAACTCGAGTTATCACTCAAGTGTTGCCCCTAACTCAAGTCTCATCCGCACACACAAACGCTTAACTCAAGCATGTTAGTGTTTTTAACTTGAAGTGGCTGGCCCGTCAGAGGAGACAGGCAACAGCTTGTTAGCGCAATTTGTCAGCTGTCAGCACAATCACTCTGTGCTGCTCAGTGTGGTCGCTCTCACTCAAGTGAGGCTAATTTGAGAGGAGATGACTCCACTGTAACTAAATGAACTCTGCAGTGAAGACACAGTCACAGAGATTTCCTCACAGCACAACATAAGGGATCAGGGTTTGGCTCTCCATGGTCAAAGCCATGGAACCTACCTCCAAACCTAGTGTTCCAGTGTTATAGCTCTGGCTCCCAGCACCCCGTTTCCTCTCTGTCAGCACAGCTCCATTACAGCTATGCTGCCAAGGATCCCCTCTGGCTGTGGCAAACCCCCTGAGGCCCTGGGGTAAGGGGATCTGTAGAAGACTGAATATGTGCCTTTGGCTATATTAACTTTTCTGGGTAATTTCCACTGAGCCATAAGCATCTCCTGTCCTGACTCCCGCCCTTCCCTGCTGCATGGACTCCAGACTTCACAAAGCCCCCTCCACTCAGCCTGGGCATAGGGGTGGGGACAAGGTGCTAGGAAGGTGTCTTGAGCCTTCCTTCTGCGTGTAGGAGGGATGTTCAACAAGTGGAGGACCCTTACATGGGTGAAGCCATGGGTGTATGATCAATAATTGTCAAACAATCAGCCTGTGGCATGCAAGGTGTCTGCACTGTATTATATGGAAGGGTCTCTGTAGCATCTCCAAGGTACCAAAAAAGAAAAAAGCTCATGGCTGAGACTTTCAGAGGTGTCTAGGGGATTTAGCCAGACATGCCACTGAAATTAGTGAGGGTTGTGTGAGTAAAACCAGTTGGCTTTGAAAATCTCAACCTTCAGAATTAGACCAGTAAAGTCCATCTTTACATGCTGCTTTAAGACAAAACATACATCCTAGGGGGGAGCATGGCCTAGTGTATATGGCACTGGACTGGGAATCAGGAGATATGTGATTGTACAGTGACTAACACAGTGGGGCTTTCATCACAGTTGGGGTATTACACACTATTGTAATATAAATAATTAAAAATAATAAATGCACCTTTGAGGTTAATGAGCAGATACTTCAGGGAAGGAAAATGAAAGAAATGAAAGAAAATTAGTGACTTGTTAAAAAAAGTTTTGAATAAGAGTATGTGAGGCAACATGGACCTAGTGAAACTTCCAAACTTTAGTGAAGGTTAAATGAAAAGGAAACATGGAAAAGATTTGTCAGACTGACTATTCGTATCATGAATGTTTCTGACATTACATGAATCAGAACTTAACAATTACATATTCGGATCAGATACAGCCTGCATGAAATAAGCTGAATGGGAACTCATATTAATGTAATAGAAACACGAGGTCAGAGTACATTCAGTGAATATTTCCCAGAAAGAGCCAAAACAAGTTGCTAAAAATTTAGGTCAGAAATGGTATCAAACGACTAAAAAAAATGAGAGAGATCTTTACTAAAGAAAGAACATCCTGTACCAAGTCCCCATGCGTAAAAACATGCTCACTGCTGTGAAATGCTAGAAGGAAAAACATTCTTGCATGCATTCATGAGGAATCATCTTTGCTAATTAAGCTTCGTTTTTTCTTCTTCCTTCACAGTGTACGTGGCTAATTGTTTTCCTATTCCTAGCTTCATGATTTTTTCTTTCAAGAACAACTTTCAAAGGCAGATTCTGGGGCCAGTGGAAGAATACCACAATGCAAGTCTTTGGAATGTCTCTCCCCTCCTACTCCTCACACCCCTCTATCCTGGACATTTTGTCCAGGAGTGCTGACATCGCACCCTGCTGAGGTGCCAACATGTGGTTGGCAGAAAAAGGGAAATTGGCTGGAAAACTGGTATTTATTTAACAGAAAAAAGAATAATTAATCATTAGACCAGCAGGTCTCAACCCCATGGTAAGCTATAGAGAAGTCTGAGTGGGTCACTGAAGTTGTTGTGTTTCTCTTACACTCCTGCTCATGCAGGGCTGAGAGAACAGCACCAACCAAACAGCACGGCATACTATTTCATAGATTCACAGATTCCAATACCAGAAGGGACCATTATGATCATCTAGTCTGACCTGTATAACACAGGCCACCGAACTTTCCCCCAAATAATTCCTAGAGCGGAGCTTTTAGACAAACATCCAATCTTGATTTAAAAATTGCCAGTGATGAAGAATCCACAATGACCCTTGAAATTGTTTAAATGGTTAATTACACTCATTGTTAAAAATTTACACTTTATTTCCAGTCTGAATTTGTCTAGCTTCAGCTTCCAGCCATTGGATCGTGTTATATCTTTGCGTGCCACACTGACGAGACAATTTATCAAATATTTGTTCCCCTGTGTAGGTACTTATAAACTGTGTTCAAATCACCCCCTAATCTTCTCTATGTTAAGATAAACAGATTGAGCTCTTTGAGTCTATCACTATAATGCATGTTTTCTAATTCTTTAATCAATCTTGTGGCTCTTCTCTGAACCCTCTCCGATTTATCAACATCCTTCTTGAATTATGTCACCAGAGCTGGACACATTATTCCATCAGCAGTCGCAACAGTGCCAAATACAGAGGTAAAAATAAACTCTCTACTCCTACTCAAGATTCCCCTATGCAGGCATCGAAGGATCACATTAGCCCTTTTGGCCACAAAGTTGCACTGGGAGCTCATGTTCAGCTGATTATCCAGCATAATCCTCAAATTTCTTTCAGAGTCACTGCTTCCCAGGATAGAATCCCCCATCCTGTGAGTTTGGCCTACATTGGTTGTTCCTAGATGTACTCATTTACATTTAGCACCATTAAAACATATTTGCTTGCGCCCAGTTTACCAAGCGATCCGGATACCAAGTGTCCTGTCCTCTTCATTATTTACCACTCTCCCAATTTTTGTATCCTTTGCAAACTTTATCAGTGATGATTTTATGTTTTCTTCACGGTCACTGACCCATGCTGACTGGCATTAATTATTCTATTCTCCGTTAATTCTTTACTAATAGAGTCCTGTATCAGCCACTCCATTATTTTGCCTGAGATCAATGTCATACTAACAGGCCTTGGTCATCCTGTTTGCCCCTTTTAAATATGGGCACAACATTAGTTTTATTCAAGTCTTCTGGAACTTCCCCAGTGCTCCAAGCCTTATTGAAAATCAACATTAATGGTCTAGTCTAGTGAGCTAATCAGCCAGCTCTTTTAAAACTCTTGGATGCAAGTTATCTGGACCTGCTTATTTAAAAATGTCTCATTGTCGCAGCTGCTGTTTAACATCCTTCTGAGATACTAGTGGAATGGAAAGAGTGTTATCACCATCATATGATACTACATCACCTATTTTCTTCCTAAATTCAGAACAGAAATATGTATTGAACACTTCTGCCTCTTCTGTATTATTTCCATCTGATAATCACATACAGCTCCCTTTGTACCAGGGAAGCAACAGCTTGGTAGCCTGCCAAGGAACAGAAAAGAGTTTTGCCAAGCACTAGAGCCTGAATCTTGGGAGCACCACTCCTGCCTGCCTGAGCCCTCTCCCACTGCAGCAAAGCAGGAAACCCAGCACACTTCTGTTCACACCAAAAACTCAATGGCACTGAGCTGCTGGGCCCTCCAACAACTCAGAGGCCAACCAAAATCAAGAAGAGACTGTTGCAGTTCTCCCCTTGACACAGATGTCGGTGAATGAGAATAGACACTGGATGGATTTTAAGCAGCCACAACTTTATTAAACTTGGCACAAGGGCGGTGGGTGGGTGGGGGGATACCCACCTATCACCCCTACTCTCACACACCAGGCATTTTAAGTGATTTCAGTGCGGAGGTTGCAGGGCTCCTACCATACAACCCATAACTTGGGATCATGAATGGAAAAAAGTTGAAAATCTCTGTAGATCGATCGATCAAAAACTCTCCAAGTAAGAAATGTATCCTTATGGGTCATCACTTGAAATCAAGCTTCTGTTCTAGAAAGCTACAGAGCTCAGTTTGTGTGTATGTCATTCTGCTAAATTTCATGTCATTCAGCACAGTAAAGAGAATAAACATAGGAAATAGAAAGGCAGTTTTATGTTTTTATATGAATAAACCCACAAATCACATGAAACTAAGTAAGAAATGCATTATACCATGCTGTATGTGCATTTCTGTTTTAGTCATATGGATCAAGGCCAGAAAGTTAAATGGGGCAGGAAAGCTTTTCATAACGTGGTGTGTGGCTTTTGGAAAGCATAGTGAGGAATTTTTGCAGAAGATGACCCATTTGGAACAATAACAGCAACTTCTGAAATGCTACTCTTTGGAATTCAGACAAAATATCTAAGGCAAACTCTGAGGGGCAAGGGGAGAAGTAATAAAGAAGTGTTTCTTTTCTGTTTCTGAATAGCTGTATAGCAACCTATTTGTTAAAACACATTACATACAAATTATTCTTCATCCCTTGAAAAATTATCTCCTCAGTCTGAATATACTGTATTAAGGTTTTTGCTGAATTTAATTCTACCCTTCTTATTCTATAAGGACAGGGGACTGGGGATGGAATGCAAAACTGAACAGTTTGGGATTCATAGATCTGCTCCTTTGAGGTATTCAGTGACCCCAACCACCACTGAAGTCAATGGGAGTTGAGCCTGCTTGGCACCTCAGAGGATCCAGTCTAAATGCTTTAGTGGCCGCAATGGCACATTTCCCCAAAGGAGCAAATCTAACAACATGGCTGGGATTTCTTGGGATCCTACAATATCATACACTTTGTCATGAAGTGCTACAACACTTAACAATTCCCTGGAGAGGTGGTGAAGGGGAAGGTTCAGCAGTTTTTTTCAGCAATAGAGCCTGCCAGGAATAAAATTTTCAGGGTGAAAGTGAGCTTAGGGATCTTAATTTTATCCATTGATAGTGTTAGTCAATGTAATCAAACTGTTCCCAAGCCTTTCACCATCGGACAAAGGTAGCAGATTCCCAGAACAGGATAACTGGGGTCACAATCTAGAACTGAAGTGCATTGACAGGGAGAGTTTACACAGCTACTGACTTTACCGATATACATCTGGTTGTTACTAATCAGTTGCTAACTTCCATGTGAACTAAAATTCACCCCATAACATTAGAAATAACCCTTTCAGTTAAAGTCTATCTGTTCTGCGTAACCACATATATTTTTGCACAAATAAAATGTTTAGTAACATTCACACAGAAGTTAAAGCTTACCGTTGCTGTAAGACCGAAAATTTCCTACAAATTTTATGTATTCATATGTTGGAAATTCCTTCGGGTTCAAACTTCCTCTCAGAAGATGACAGTAAAACTCTAAATCATTGTCAGCTGGATTGTTAGAAAAAGGAGAAATAAATAAATAGGCTATTTAAACTAAACACGAGTGGAAACTTTGGTCCCAATCCTGCAACTAGTAGTGTATGACTACACTCGCTCAGAGCCCCACTGAGCGCAGTGCACCAGCATGCTAACTGCAGGATTGAAACCTCTGTGAAAAGAGGGTGACTTGCAGAATTAGGGCCCGACTCTCCACTCCATTACGCCAATTTTATTAAGGGAATTACACTGCCATAAACCTGGTATAATGGAGTGCAGAATCAGGCCCTTAATTTAAAATGCTTATTTACTAAGGTTTTTCTTTCCATAATTCACAGATTTTTTCATGTCTTCTGCTTGGGGGAAAAACTGTCAATTTCTTTTTAAATTAACACTGGAATAGCAGAGGGTTTTCTATATAGCAGATTTTTTAAAAATTGTGTAGATTCTATTGGCATGTGTTCCATATTCTTTGCTTCCCCCACTCTTAGAGCTAATTTAGATGAAGTATGTGAAAGGATTATTTATGAAAAATAAATTAAATAAAATAAATTCTGAATAATTTACACATATTTCAAATGTAATGTAAAACACAGGTGTGCATCACTAGAGTATCAATGGACAGGCTGTGACTGTACTAGGCTGAAACATCAAATAAGATGTGATTTGTTTTCACTGAACTTTTCTAAATTTCCATGGCCAAACCTGTTTTCCTTAGCACTCCCCTAAGACACGATATTTTATCATTAACATAACTGCACGCAGTCTTGGTTTAGTAAATAAATGCAATGAGTCTAGTTTGAAACTGAACAGAAGCATCATTACTGGTGGCAACATTTGTTTCAAAATAAATGAAAATATATCTAAAGATGCAAAATATTCATACTGACATATATTCCATAGAGACTGCACCCTTGCAAGAGAGAAATCTTCTCTCTCCCATGCTTTTTGTTTAGTGGGAATGATAAAAACAAAACTTACTCTTTAGGGAATCTGGTGAGGCAGAATCTGTCATAAGCATACGAGAAGATAATATTTTATAAACTTCTGAATGTTCCTGTTCTGGAAGGAAATGTAACAAATTCTGATCCATGACGTCACACTGCAAAGAAAAGAAAGAAAGTACAAATGATGAAAACTAAAAAAGAGTGGCATTCTCATTCTCCACCAACCTGCCATTTTCTGCAATTGAGACTGAATTTTATTTGCGAAACCAAACCGAGGGCCCAGTTTTCATAAGCAGCTGTCTAAACTTTCCACGCCCATAGGCACTTAAATACACAACGTGCCAGATCCAAAGCCCATGGAAGTCAGTGGGAATCTTTCTGTGGACTTCCATGGGCTGTTGGTCTGGTCTCAAATAGGTAAGTGGGTACACAAGTTAGGCAGACACTTCTTAAAATTGTGCTCTGTATAATCATCATCAGATATACTGAACCAAAGTAGTACACGCTGGGCCAAATCCATCTCTGGTGTAACTCCATTGACACCTGTGAAGTTCCACTAAGATTGAGTTTTCTTCATTAGAATAAAACCTCTAAAGGTAACTCATTCCAAAGGAAGTCGCTGATGCTCATATAGGGATAGACTGTGAACAGAGAGGGTGTAGTGACCTTTCCCACCCGCAAAGCACAGCCACAATTGCAGTTTCTGAGCTTTGGAATGTGCAGTGACTGCCTCCTCTTACTGCCTCCAGGAGCACAAACCAGCACAGGGAGGCAGGGAAGAGGTGGGTCCATGGCTTTGCCCCTGCCTATGTCCCAGCTAGAGCTGGTCAAGCAAACAGTAGAGGAGTGCTACCCCATCCAAAGGGACAGTGCAGCAGGTGAACTCCCCTTGTGTCCATAGGGATTGTGCATCCTCAGGCACAATCCCGTATGGATTGGTGGGGCTCTGTACTGCCACCAATTGGCCACTGGCTTAACTGCACAGTGTGGCCCACACTCCGTATGTCTACACAGCAAAGAAAAACCCACAGCTGGCTGGCCCATGCCAGCTGACTCAGGCTTGCGGGGCTCAGGCTGCGGGGCTGTTTCACTGCTGTTTAGATTTCCAGGCTCGGGCTGGAGCCCGGGCTCTAGGTCCCTGCAGGGTGGGGCGGGGGGTCCCAACTTTTTTGTTTTGTGTTTACACAGTGCCTAGCACAATAAAGTCATGGAATCATAGATTATCAGGGTTGGAAGAGACCTTAGGAGGTCATCTAGTCCAACCCCCTGCTCAAAGCAGGTCCAACCCCAACTAAATCAAAATCAAAATCCGTGCCTAGAGCTCCTAGGAGCTACCACGATATAAATAATAATGATCCATTTCCATATTTGGGATTGGATTTCAGACAAGGTTATCATGCTAAAGACTAGTAGGGCGAGGAAAGAATAACCAGTTTTAGATCCCAACTCAGGAAAGTATTTACGTACCTGCCTAAATACGTCCTTATTGAAATAGGGTTTAAGTCTCATTGACTTCAGCAGGACTTAAGCACATGCTTAATTGCCCTTCCTGAATAGGAATGTTTTCCTGAATTGGATCCGCAGTTTCCAGTAGGATTCAAGAGTAGAGGGGAAAGCAATGAAAAAAGTTTCCTTAACACTGAGACAAACATCTGAAAAACCTTGAAAACTGAAGAAATTCTGTGAAAATCATTGGACCCAACAGACCATAGGACAGGAAGAGGCAATTTCTGCCCACAAATGACAGAAAGATTATTGAACTCCTGCACTGCGGAGGACTAAAGAAAAATGAAGTAGGTGGTTTTAGCTTGAGCTACTTTGTTACTGTTGCATAGCAATATTCCTACGTTCACCACCAGCCCTCCTTATTTCATGACATTGTTTCCCCTAAGAAAAAAATAATTACTCATCGTATTATATCTTAGTGGAACATGTTAGATATATTTTGTTGGATGGAATATGTTTAACATATTTGGCTGAATGGAGAAATGAGCAAAAAACATAATTACAATTTTCCTAAGGAAAAAAAAAAAGAATGTGGAATAGAAGTGCTTCCTGTTGCTTCTGGCAATGTATTTATATGGAGACTGAACTACTAGAAATGAGTGAGGATTAATGCCTTAATTATCATACCATCTGTCCCAGACCAGTATCACCAGCAGGAGCAGAAAAAAAACCTCTTCCCCCCTGCTCCTCAAGCTAGACACAGCATAGCACAGGAGCGTCTTTGGGACACAAGACCCAGTAACCAGTCCCCCACAATGCACAGCCACATAGAGCAGAATCTCCACCACTACCACCTTCCTGGGAACAATCCTTGAAAGGCTGCTTTCCTTTGGAAGGCACCATACCAGCAGCAGACCTTCACAGCCCAATAGCCTGGTGACATCAGTCAACCAGTTCAGGATCTGATCCTATTCCGCTGAAGTCAATAGGAGTTTTGCCCTTTATTTCAATGGAGTAGAACCAGACCCTCAGTGCACATCTCAGAAGGCCATCATCACCAGCAGCACATACTATTCCCCATCGACTATAAGTAAGGCTGCGGTTCTGTCACGGAGGCTGTGGAAGTCACGGATTCCATGACTTTCCATAACCTTGTTTTCTGCAGCTGCAGCTTGAGCAACGTGAGTGGCTGGCCCGAGCAGCATCGGTCCTGGGGATAGCCTTGGGGACTGTTTGAGCAGCAGCAGTCCCAGGAACGGCTGGAGCAGCGGCCCTGGAGGCTGTTGGAGAGCAGTCCCCAGGGGTCTCGGAGCAGCAGGTCGTCAGGGCAGTCAGCCCCCACCGCTGGAGCAGGTGCCTCCTAGAGCAGCGGCACCTCAGGGCCCCCAGAGCAGCAGGGTCCCAGGAGTATATTTAGTCATAGGTATTTCCTGTGAATGTTTGTTTATTGCTCATGACCTGGCCACGCCTTTTACTAAAAATACCCGTGACTAAATCTTAGCCTTAACTAGAAACCATTTTATATTTTCCTAGAAAGCAAAGATGGAAAAGAAGTTAGGTCATATTGTCCCTCCCCACACCAGAATATCCTTCAGAGCTTTGTCTTGTCTAGTTTTAAATGCTTCACAGCAACAGGGAACTGAAGTGTATGAATCATACTCAAAAAAACCAAAGATCACTGGTTGGATATTTTTAAAAATTATACATTTTTAATTTTGATGGGAAAAAAAGTCATAACATTTTCATCTCCCCCTCCACACCTTTAACCAATGCTAGAAATAAATTGGGGGCCCAATCCTGTCCCCAGAGTGAATATTCCTAGAAATCAATGGGACTACTCACAAGAATAAGCACTACATGCAGGTTTTGGTGTTTGCAGGATTGATCCATAATTTGTATCTGCAAAAGAGTGTGCAAGAATTACTCACAGGTAAATGTCCAAGTAGAGGTGTAATACTGTCAGAAACATATACGATGGTTCCATCTGTGGTGACTGCTATAATGAAGCCATCTAATGCCTAAGAGAAATGCACAAGTGGAGAGTTCTTTAACAATAGTATGGGCTTTTATCAGTAATTCTCGTTGTACATTGATCAAAACCTTTTACCTCACCACCACATTATTAGTAGGTTGTAGGAACATTATCTCAAGTTGCACAACAGTAATTCTCTGATTTCACAGTCTTATCTCACTTATACAGTGTTCTTTGTAGTTCAGCAAAATATACTAGCTGAGACAACAAAAGGCTTACAAGAATATTTCAAATATCAGTTTTTAAATTAATAATGATACAAAATGGCTAAGTCTGGATCCTTGGAAGTTATTAAAAAAAGTTAGCTCTTTGTAAATATCAAAGCATCATGAAAGGACTCAGTGCTATCTCAAATAATAATTACCCATAAAATTAATCTGTTTGTATTAACATTGTATATTACTATGCTTTCATGTAAATAAAAGTAACAGAAATAATCAAATAATCTTTAGCTTCAGGTTTAACTGAGTGACTCATTTTAAAGATCATGGTATTAAATTATTCATTAGTGGTACAATTCACCTTTGTGCAGAGAGCCAATATAGCACTTGAGCATTACTTAAATCCCACAGAGCAGCAGATTCTCTGGCCCTGTGATTTAAGTGGGGGCACCAGCCTTGTACCAGCCTTCTGCATAGGAGAAAATATCACCCTAAAATATTTTATCATGTAAAAATATTTTGCTCATAGCCATATCTGAAATCAATAGCCTACTCCGTCTTGAGCTAAACCTTCTAAGCAAGGCCTCATCTACAACTCCAACAAGGAGAATCAAACAAATAAGAAGCACTTACAGTATTTGGTCAAGTACAGTATTAAATTCATAGCTCCAGTCCTACTCCCACTGAAGCTGATGAGCTAATAGCAAAACTCCCATCGACTTCAGTGGGAGCAGGTCTGGATCCATAAATCAATCGATCTAATTTCTGATATTGGTGCCGATCACCTAGGGAGGTGGTGGAATCTCCATCCTTAGAGGTTTTTAAGGCCCGGCTTGACAAAGCCCTGGATGGGATGATTTATATACTAGTTGGTGTTGCTCCTGCTTTGAGCAGAGGGTTGGACTAGATGACATCGTGAGGTCTCTTCCAACCCTGATCTTCTGTGATTCTATGATTATTATTGGAGCAACACAAAGGTTACAAACATTAACTCTTAGAATAGGGCTCATACATATGCTATTGGAGAGACCTGTTCACTGTGCAGGTGTATTGCGAAAAGCCAGATTACTGTAACATTGAGGTCATAGGTTAAATGCAAGATCTTATTGCAAATCTAGGAAATACTACTTTTTAATTATGTTATACTGTATGACCTCCAAATCATGACAGTCTAGGGGTTGATCCTGTGAGATGCTGAGTACCTTTACGCCCCATTGACTCCAATGAGAACTCAGGGTGACCTCTCAGGAATTCCCATATTATTCAAGACATTTAAAAAAATAATCAACATTTTTCAATAAATAAACATATGTCTTGGTTGCCAGAAGTGCTCAGCACCCGTGTCTGCTTACATCAATGAGATCTTCTGGTGCTCCAAACCTTTGACAATCAGATCAAGAATTTATATCTCAGTGGAAGACTATGTTCACTAGCTCTTATAGTTAGTTTGGTTCTGTTAAATTTAGGTGCAGATAATATTTTTCTGTCAGACATTTAAAATATTTTCTAAAAACATTATAGCAATTAACCCATGAAGGGGAACAGTGGCATTGCAGGGCAGCTGGGTTATGCCTGTTACTATGGTGAGGTGTTTTGTATTAAGTCTTTATTTCATATCTGATGCAAATCATACAAATTAACTCACATTATAATTCCATGGGGAAATCAAATTAATGTCTGCATATATAATTTTATTTTATTTATTTGAAAATAGTCAGTCTAACATTAATACAGTGGCTCTCTCATCAAAGATTATTCAGCTGTAAAAATTACAATTCTACAGATAGAAATTAATATTGTCCCCTTCTAAAACGAAGACCAAAATTCCCATGGTGCTTAAACTTAGAATCTCCTGTGCCTACTGGCACATGAGTCAACCCATTTTCCCCATCACAGTCTGTCCAGAGCAAGGTGTTTGATTCCTTCACAGGATGTCTCCACGATGGTAGCATCCTTTTCAACCCTCCTGTGACAGGTCATTCTTTGTCCTCCATCCCTTCTCTTCCCTCCAGGTGGAATCCGATCTAGGATGTACCTTGTGCTTCTGCCACAGGGTCGCATGATAACATGGCAAAACCACTGTGACAGTGTCTGTCTAATTATTGAGTCCACAGTCTGCTGAACCAGGGGCACCACACTTCCACATTGTTTACACAATCTCTCCAATGAATTTCTAGGATTCTTCTTAAACAACGTGGTGGAATCCATTCAGCTTCCTGTTGTGTGCTTCCACATCTGCCACATTTCTGAGGTGTGGACAGCAGTGTTGGAAGGACAATAGCATTGTATAATCTCTTTGTAGTGTGTAAGACACATCTTTTTACTCTTCCAGCTGATTGACAAACAGGAAAATGAACTTCTGGCTTTACTGTTTCTTGCCTTAATTTCTTTAGTGAGCTGGCCCTTGGCAGATATTGTACTTCCAAGATAGACTAAGTCATCAACTCTTTCGTACTCTTCTCCTTCAATTTCACATCTGTCAGTGTTGATAGCATTCTCTCCTATCTCCATGGTCTTGATCTTCTGTGTACAGTTTCAAAGTCCCACTTTAGCAGCTTCTGCTTTCATCCTCTCAAGAGTGGTTCAGGATCAGGTCATTATCAAGACAGCAGCCATTTCACTGCAGTCAAATACACTTTGGTTGGTTTTGGGGTTTTTTTGAGCCATTGCTTGCAAAAAGCAAGCTTTTATAGCTGGACAAAGAATATTTTTAAACAGAGTCTTGTCCAAACATCAATAAGTTAGGACTTGTTTGAGTGACCAAGGAGAGAGAGAGAGAATGAGAACAGCTCAACAGGACCTCCCAATATCTACTAAGCATTGGCTCATGAAGAATCATAGTGCTATCTTCTATTGGTAACTACCATACAAGAAAAGTCTGCAAAAAAGGAAGGTTACTTATCTTATACTAACTGGAATTCTTCGAGATGTGTGGTCCCAATGGGTATTCACTGTGAATGCGCATGCGCTCCTAGTGCCTAAGACTAGAAGATATTTCAGTAGCAGTGTCTGTTGGCCTGTGCTTGTGCTAGGCACCTCCCCGTGCTCCGGTTGCAGGTGCATGCATGGGCGAGAGGCCACCTGTGGGATGGTGGTGAACCAAAGTTGTCTTGGCCAGCAAGGTGCTAACAGGATTACTGTTGTCTCATCCTGCTTGATCTTCCTGAGGACACCAGGGAATAAGGGAATGGAGGGAAGGTGTATGTTGGTGAGTCCAATCACTATAAGAAGGAATCCCTCTGGAGTTGTGGATGTGGGCAGCTTAGGAGCATTATGCTAGACACTTCCTTGGTCGCTTGGGTCACAAAGATGTCCCAGGATGGAGAGAGCGCCACTACCAGAAGAAGTACTGCATGGCCAAAGGGTGGATCTCCCACTCATGATCTTTGTGGAAAAAGCCTGCAGAGGCTGTCTGCCAAGATGTTCATTACTGCCAGTAGGTGCACTGCTGAGACGGGGATCTGATGCCGGATGAACCAGTTCCAGAGTTTGACTGCTTCCATGCAGACTAGGCCAGACTTCACTCCTCCTTATAGATTCATAGATTCTAGGGCTGGAAGGGACCTCGAGAGGTCATCGAGTCCAGCCCCCTGCCCTCATGGCAGGACCAAATACTGTCTAGACCATCCCTGATAGACATTTATCTAACCTACTCTTAAATATCTCCGAGATGGAGATTCCACAACCTCCCTGGGCAGTTTATTCCAGTGTTTAACCACCCTGACAGTTAGGAACTTTTTCCTAATGTCCAACCTTAACCTCCCTGGCTGCAGTTTAAGCCCATTGCTTCTTGTTCTATTTTCAGAGGCTAAGATGAACAAGTTTTCTCCCTCTTCCTTATGACACCCTTTTAGATACCTGAAGACCGCTATCATGTCCCCTCTCAGTCTTCTCTTTTCCAAACTAAACAAACCCAATTCCTTCAGCCTTCCTTCATAGGTCATGTTCTCTAGACCCTTAATCATTCTTGTTGCTCTTCTCTGGACCCTCTCAAATTTCTCCACATCTTTCCTGAAATGCGGTGCCCAGAACTGGACACAATACTCCAGCCTAACCAGCGCAGAGTAGAGCGGAAGAATGACTTCTCGTGTCTTGCTCACAACACACCTGTTAATGCAGCCCAGAATCAAGTTTCCTTTTTTAGCAACAGCATCACACTGTTGACTCATATTTAGCTTGTGGTCCACTATAACCCCTAGATCCCTTTCTGCCGTACTTCTTTCTAGACAGTCTCCTCCCATTCTGTATGTGTGAAACTAATTGTTCCTACCTAAGTGGAGCACTTTGCATTTGTCCTTATTAAACGTCATCCTGTTTACCTCTGACCATTTCTCCAATTTGTCCAGATCATTTTGAATTATGACCCTATCCTCCAAAGCAGTTGCAATCCCTCCCAGTTTGGTATCATCTGCAAACTTAATAAGCGTACTTTCTATGCCAATATCCAAGTCGTTGATGAAGATATTGAACAGAGCCGGTCCCAAAACAGACCCTTGCGGAACCCCACTCGTTATACCTTTCCAGCAGGATTGGGAACCATTAATAACTACTCTCTGAGTACGGTTATCCAGCCAGTTGCGCACCCACCTTATAGTAGCCCCATCTAAGTTGTATTTCCCTAGTTTATTGATCAGAATATCATGCGAGACCGTATCAAATGCCTTACTAAAGTCTAGGTATACCACATCCACCGCTTCTCCCTTATCCACAAGACTCGTTATCCTATCAAAGAAAGCTATCAGATTGGTTTGACATGATTTGTTCTTTACAAATCCATGCTGGCTATTCCCAATCACCTTACCACCTTCCATGTGTTTGCAGATGATTTCCTTAATTACTTGCTCCATTATTTTCCCTGGCACAGAAGTTAAACTAACTGGTCTGTAGTTTCCTGGGTTGTTTTTATTTCCCTTTTTATAGATGGGCACTATATTTGCCCTTTTCCAGTCTTCTGGAATCTATCCTGTCTCCCATGATTTACCAAAGATAATAGCTAGAGGCTCAGATACCTCCTCTATTAGCTCCTTGAGTATTCTAGGATGCATTTCATCAGGTCCTGGTGACTTGCAGGCATCTAACTTATCTAAGTGATTTTTAACTTGTTCTTTTTTTATTTTATCTTCTAAACCTTCCCCCTTCCCATTAGCATTCACTATGTTAGGCATTCCTTCAGACTTCTCGGTGAAGATCGAAACAAAGAAGTCATTAAGCATCTCTGCCATTTCCAAGTTTCCTGTTACTGTTTCTCCCTCCTCACTGAGTAGTGGGCCTACCCTGTCCTTTGTCTTCCTCTTGCTTCTAATGTATTGATACAAAGTTTTCTTGTTTCCCTTTATTCCTGTAGCTAGTTTGAGCTCATTTTGTGCCTTTGCCTTTCTAAACTTGCCCCTGCATTCCTGTGTTGTTTGCCTATATTCATCCTTTGTAATTTGTCCTAGTTTCCATTTTTTATACGACTCCTTTTTATTTTTTAGATCTTGCAAGATCTCGTGGTTAAGCCAAGGTGGTCTTTTGCCACATTTTCTATCTTTCCTACCCAGCGGAATAGTTTGCTTTTGGGCCCTTAATAGTGTCCCTTTGAAATACAGCCAGCTCTCCTCAGTTGTTTTTCCCCTCGGTCTTGATTCCCATGGGACTTTACCTATCAGCTCTCTGAGCTTACCAAAATCCGCTTTCCTGAAATCCATTGTCTCTATTTTGCTGTACTCCCTTCTACCCTTCCTTAGAATTGTGAACTCTATGATTTCATGATCACTTTCACCCAAGCTGCATTCTACTTTCAAGTTCTCAACGAGTTCCTCCCTATTTGTTAAAATCAAATCTAGAACAGCTTCCCCCCCAGTAGCTTTCTCAACCTGCTGAAATAAAAAGTTGTCTGCAATGCAGTCCAAGAACTTATTGGATAGTCTGTGCCCCGCTGTGTTATTTTCCCAACATATATCTGGATAGTTGAAGTCCCCCATCACCACCAAATCTTGGGCTTTGGATGATTTTGTTAGTTGTTTAAAAAAAGCCTCATCCACCTCTTCCACCTGGTTAGGTGGCCTGTAGTAGACTCCTAGCATGACATCACCCTTGTTTTTTACCCCTTTTAGCCTAACCCAGAGACTCTCAACACTTCCATCCCTTATGTCCATCTCCACCTCAGTCCAAGTGTGTACATTTTTAATATATAAGGCAACACCTCCTCCCTTTTTCCCATCTGTCCTTCCTGAGCAAGCTGTACCCATCCATACCAACATTCCAATCATGTGTATTATCCCACCAAGTTTCGGTGATGCCAACAATGTCATAGTTGAATTTATTTATTAGCACTTCCAGTTCTTCCTGCTTATTACCCATACTTCTCGCATTTGTATACAGGCATCTAAGATACTGATTTGATCTTGCCTCCCAGTTTTGCCCTGACCCTCCTATCTCTTTGCCATTAGAGCCCATGCTCCCTCCTATTTCGGACCCATCTCCCAGGTCCCCATGTTCTCCACTTACCTGTGGGCTTTGATCACCTGTCCCCGTCGAACCTAGTTTAAAGCCCTCCTCACTAGGTTAGCCAGTCCTTGTTTGTTTATATAAAATATTGTAGTCACGTTGTCTGACATGAGTTCAACATGTGCAATACAGGTGAAGGGAAGAAACCTCTTGCAAACTTCGTGCATTGTCCAAAGCTTGAAAAGATTGTTATGCCGTTTGGTTTCTTGTAAAGCGCAGGAGCCCTGGGCTAGATGGTCATCCAGGTTAGCTTCTCAGTCAAGCATGGAAGCACCCATAATTAATGTCTTTTTGGGTGGTAGGGGAATAAAGGAACCCCTATGCAGACAGTGTCTTTGATTTCCCACCAGGTGAATGACATTAGGATGTTCTGAGGAAGCAAGACTCATTTGCCAAGGGTGTCCCTACTTGGGAGTGTAAACCATCCAGAAACATCCTTGAAGGCACCAGAGGTACAGACTTGCGAAGGGTGTCTCATAGATCAGTGGTGCTCAACTTTTTTCTTTCTGAGGCCTCCACGACCCCCCCCCCCCCCCGCCCTGCAACATGTTATACAAACTCCACAGCCCAACTGTGCCACAAGAACTGTTTTTCTGCATATAAAAGCCAGGGCCAGCGTTAGGGGGTAGCAAACAGGGCAACTGCATGGGGCCCCACGCCACAGGAGGCTGCGTGAAGCTAAGTTGCCCAGGCTTAGGCTTCAGCCCCGGGTGGTGGGTCTCAGGGCCCCAGACTTCAGCCCCAGGTGGTGGGGCTTTGGCTTTCTGCCCTGAGCCCCAGCAAGTCTAATGCCGGCCCTGCTTGGCGGACTCCCTGAAACCTACTCACGGTCCTCTAGGGGGCCCCAGACTCCTGGTTGAGAATCACTGACGTAGATGCAGGAATTCATATGGCCTAGAAGGACCAGGCAGGATCGGACTGCTGTCTAGGAGATGAGTTGAAGTTAGGTGGTGAGATCCCTCACCGTGAGGAATGTATCCTGACTTAAGTGCGCCTTGCCCAAAATCGAGTTCAGATTCACCCTGTTAAATTCTAAAATGTGTGTGGGCCCTGAAGTGGACCTTTTTAGATTTACCTGAAGTCCCAAGGAGTAAAAGCGATTGCATAAAGAGAAGACCGCCATCTGTGCCTCCTGATACGACTGACCTGTGAGCAGCCAATCATCAAGGTAAGGAAATATTGGGCTGTCTTAAAGACTCAGACTTGCTGCTACCACGGAGAGTGCCTTTGTGAAACCTCTTGGGGCCATTGAGATGCCGAAGGGAAGAACTCTGAATTGAAAGTGCTTGAGGCTCAGTGTGGAACCCAGGAATATCCTGTGTCCTTGATGAATGTCTATATGAAAATAGACATCCTTCAAATTGAGGGCCGCAAACCAGTCACCTTTCTGTAGGGAGGGGATTATTAAGCTTCAGGTGGTCATCCTGAATCTTAATGGGCACATGAAGACATTCAGCTGTCTGAGGTGTAGGATGGGTCTCCAGCCCCCTTTCTTTTTGGGGATGAGGAAATATCTGGAGTAAAAGCCCTTCCCCCTGAGTTGAGGAGGCACAGGCTCTATCTAGCTAGATTTGGGAGTCCTCTTCCTGTGTGTGAGTCCTCTTGTGAGAAGGGTCCCTGAAGAAGGACAGGGAATGGGATTTTGGAGAAGGGAAGAGAGGAATTTGATAGTGTCACCAGTCGAGAAGCTACTGAAGACCCATTTATCCAATGTGATGTGATGCCACATCAGGAGGAAAGGGGCCAGGCAGCTCCCAAAGAATGTGGGGTAAGGGCAATGCAGAGAAAGAGCAGTGAGAAGACTTGGTGATTCTCAAGCATCCTTTGTTGGTGGAAGTCTGGGACTACAGAGAGGGTGGTGGTGGTGCATTTGCCTGCTACTTTGTGCCCTTTGATGTTTCCAAGGAGGCTCACAGACCCTTGGATGACAGAAGGGCAGAGGGGCAGGATGGAGGAGGCAGCTGGGAATATTTCCTCCGGGGGAACCAGGGTACAGTTCCCCAAGGAGCAGAGTGGTGTGTGACAGTTCTTAAGGGAATGAAGTGACTCATCTGTTTTCTCGCTAAACAGGTTGTTACCCTAGAAGGGAAGATCTTCTACTGTTCCCTGGACCTCCTTGGGGAACCCTGAGGATTGCAGCCATGCACCGCATGATGACTGAAGTCACCATGGAATGGAAAACCGTTTCCGCTAAATCCAGCGATGCTTGATGAGATGGTCTGGCAACAATTTCCCTCAGTCAAGAATGGCCCGGAATTGGGGCCTGGCTGAAATTTGTTTTTCCTACTGAGGCGATCTAGTCTCTTGTCACCCTGGTCTGAAGGGGTGGGCCTAGGTTGGAGCAGTTTGTTATGCTCCTTGGCAGCCTAGACCTGGGGCGAAAGTAGCCTCAGAGTGAAGGTACCCTGCAATAGGAGCACTGTACTGAACTTCCATGGAGGCACCAACCACCTGCAGCAACACCCTCTGCCCTGGCACCACAAGCCAATCCCAGCCCAGTTAGGAGGGGTGGGGGGGGGGGTCCCAGGGACAGGGTGGCTGGACAGTGAACCCACCCTGCACTCACCTCACAGTGGGAGCTCTTGTTCCATGGGGCTGGGCCCAGCTTTCCACTCCAGGCATTGCAACCTGCTGCTTTGCCCCCAGACACCAGGTTGCAATGCCTCTCATGTACATTTGGCCCAGCTGGACAAAGCAGTGGCTGGACCAAACCTGAGACAGGGGTCCTGTGCCAAATGCAAGTGAATTCGGGTCTGATTTCTGAGGGTGCAACTGCACCCATGGACCCTGGCTAAAGCCTCCCCGACCTGGACCACTACAGAGTTCAGGATGGGGTGGGAACACAAATGTCCCACCCTGTTGGCTGGGACAAAGTACTTTTTCTCCACCATTTTCGGGTGCACTAGCTGGGGGATGTCAGATATTGGCAATGACATGCCTTCCCTCGCTGCAGCAGCCCCACCAACCTGCCTGCAGGCACGACAGCCGCGGGGAGATGGGGCTGCAGCCTGGATGCCAGGGCTTTCCAGGAGGAGGGGAAGCTGAAGGCAGGGCAGCAGCAGAGAGGTACCGGGCAGCTCAGCGAGCTCCCAGCTGAAAACCCTGGCATCTGGACTGCAGCCCCTTTCCCTGCCCACAGCCTCCCACCCAGACTGCAGCATCAGTACTCCAGCAGGGGCCCCTCCACAGGGCGGATATGTGGGGCCCCCATATCCTTGCCTCCTGTGTGGTCCCTGAGCGCAGGAAGGTTTGCGGGGCTGCCGCCAAGGAAGGCATGTCCCAGCCCTTCCTTCCCTGGCTCCAGCCTCACAAACCTGCCTGCAGTTAGGGCCTTTCTTCTAAAAGAAGTTCTCAATAAGTGGCATGTCACTGCCAATATCCAAATCCTGTTAACACTGAAGTCAATGGGATGGGATGGGATGGGATTAGTTCCTGGCAAAATGTTGCTATTAACTGGAAGCTGTTGATATCAGGGTTGCTATCGAGTAGCATCCACTGTAGCTAAGAAAAAAGAAAACCTAATTACAATACAATTGAGTGGGAACACAAGCAAAAAGCTGCAAACACCGAGGGGTTCCCTCTCAGACCACAAGTGGTAGAAAGGAACTGGAGAGGTGGTTGGTCCGCAGCACCCCTTGTACCCTCAATTTAGAGCAGGAGGTGGGATAGGGTGCAGGCACGGACCAGTGGACACTGCTACTGAAAAATCTTCTAGTCTCAGGCACACGGAGTGCATTCCAACCCACAGAGAATACCCACAGGGATGAGCACTGGAAGAAGAACCCAAGTCATCTGCCCATTCGTTTGTTTCCACCTCAACGGAATATTTTTAATTCAATGTGAAGGGAGTTATGTGTGTAAATTCCTGTGCACTGAAATGAGAATCTACAATTATGTCAGGCAAGTGCAAATGAAGTGTCTCTTAAAAACTGGCCTGCAACATTCACGAGTGCCATAGAAAAACCCAAGACAGATACAACAGATGCAAACTAACAGCTGTATCAAACAAAACTATTAGTTAATTATTTCCATTTGCTTCAAAGCATGAGCATTGACAGAAAAGGAAATTAAATATTTAACAAGAAGAAAATTTATCATGAAAAACTAAAAGGTAATGGTGACCAAATAGTGGAGCCTCAGAGAGAATTTGCAGCTATCCATTCCCAGCATAGGATAGTTGTTCCTGCTGACTATTTGCATCTCCCTTGCACCCATACAGTGAATCATGTCCATTCACACTTTTTTCTTCATACTAACATTCATAAATCACAGCAGGGAAAACAAATAAGCAGTGAAAACGTGTTATTAAATGACACTCCAAAACCAAATAACCTTAACATTTTTAGTATCCGAAAAGACAATTAACAAAGCTGTAGTTATTTATAAGATAGACAATTACATTTTGGCAGCTCATTTGGATTTCATATCAAACCTACACAAACATCATTGAGTCATTTCCCTAAAAATCTCTGCTAGTTTTAGAAACTCCTATGGTATAATTTAAATGTAATTTAATAGAATATAATTGCAAAGTGCTTGTGCTCCCTATTATAATAAAGATGTCTTTGATAGGAACTTTGGAAATGATTCCCCTGGCAGTATTAATGGTGTCAAGTCAACAGGGGCTGTCATTTTCTATGTTTGTATAATACCTAGCACAATAGGGTTGTGGCATGGATGACCTTTAGGTGCTAATGCATGCAGTATAAATGTTAAATAAAATAATAATAATATATATACAAAAAAGGAGAGATATGGCAAGCTTTCCCTTTCCCTATCTTATATTTGTAGCAATAAAATGTAAATCATAATTTGAATTTATTTTATGTATTACATTTAATGTGTCTGTAGCATTTTTAAAAAGTGGATTTTTATTGACTGCAGTACTTCGGTTACTGCAATGTCCAAGCATGGAATGGAACCCC
This sequence comes from Chelydra serpentina, assembly GCA_037349315.1. Classification (NCBI taxonomy): domain Eukaryota; kingdom Metazoa; phylum Chordata; order Testudines; family Chelydridae; genus Chelydra; species Chelydra serpentina. The sequence goes on from JBAIAC010000004.1 coordinate 114,333,013, forward strand.
GTATTGGTTTCCAGTCTTTTTGTTTCATGGTGGCTCTGCTTTATGGTCAAGTACAATAAAATCTAAAGTTCTTCTCTTTTTGGGATCACAGACGTATTGTTGCTCTAGAACAATGTGCACATCCATAGCAAAATCATATGCATTTTTACCTCCAACATCAGCTGGGTGAATTCTTCATTGCTGAGAAACGAAGGCTTCCAGTCTTGTTGAATTTCACAAATCTCTGTCTGTGCTGAGACTTCTAAACAAATAACATTACAATTTTTTAAAATCCAAATAAAAGTATATTTTGCAAAGCTATATACAAATTGCTGCTAAGGGATGTAAATATTTTGTATAACTTGAAATGAATAGAGATTTTCAAGCATGGGACATGCATGCAGTGCAAGAATATGGATAATATCCTTATTGGGCCATGTCCGGAGGTCCTTACTCAGTTTTTATTCATCCAAACCCCATTGTCTTCAATGGGAGTTTGCAGTCAAATGGCCATTGTTTTCAATCAGTGTGTTACCTAGGTGAATACTGAATTAAAAAAAAAAAAAGTAAGGCCTGAGCAAAATTAAAATCAAGATGAGGATTAGCATATATCAAATACATAGTTACGGTTTACTGAGTTTCAGACTTAGGATGGGAATGACCAAGGGCTAATTTTGGCCTACAGCCACAATGCCGAGTAGCGTCAGTGAAAAGCATCCTTGAGGAAGCTGGAAGACTGTGCCTTAGAAACCACAATCGCTCCCCCCGTTGCTTGGTGCACAGGTGGAATGTATCATTTAAAACAACATCTCTTGTGATGGAGCATCCTTCTTCCCTCACAACATCTCCAGCCAGCTCCACAGTGCAGTGGATGGGGGAGCAAACCAGAGCTTCACTCACAAAAAACAGTTGGAAAATGCAATCTCCTATCCTTTAAAATAAAAATCTGACTGTGAACCTGTCTGGTGGTTTGATGATGGCATTCTGTTCTGCCACATGGAAGCACCGTCCAATAAACACTCTCAGGGCACTCGTCCCTTGTAAATTTTCACTCAGAGAAGTGCAAGTGTATGATAATTATAAATCATGGCTCTGTGGTTAAGACTGAACCCAAATGAGAGCTGGTTGAATCATATTTGTTGAATAATTTATTTCAGATAACATTTCCAATTAGTATTGGTACATTATGGACCTTGGTGGGTAAGTAATGTAAGAATGTATTTGTCAGATAAATTATTTGATTAATTTCTCAAAATTTTATACATATTTGCCTAACATTCTGTTCAGTATGCACCCAACTCTAATAAAAGTACACTTGAGCGCTAGCACTGGTGGTCGGGTCGAGGGTAAATGTGGCCTCTCTACTTTACTCTGATTAACCTAATCTATCAACATTTATAGAGCACTTAACACCACGTTCTCTCTGTTTCAAGAGACTGACCACAAAAATAAAAATGGCTGAATGATTTAAAAGGCAGTAAACCTATAATAGTGTCTGCGTGAAGTGTTTCATGGAAGTAAATCAAAGCACGCACACAAGCACAGGTTAGTGCTTTTATCAGTAGAGCTGCAGCAGTCTGTTTCGCACTAAATTAACTTTTTCAGCATTGCTGGGGTTGTCACGATACAACAATGCAGTGGCTTTGCCGGCCCAGAATGCTCAGCAGATGGCTGAGAAAAAAAGGATCAGCTCCAATCAGCTCTTTATTATGTACCTTGCAAAATGCAGAATATTTTACAGTAGATACTAGCCTGGAAAAAATGGCATATTTGAAAAATCAATTTCTGGAAGAATTATTTGAATTCTGGCAAGCTTCCTTGGATTAATAGAAAGAGACTGTTTATGAGCAGGAAATCTGAAAATTGATCTGCTTTTCTGTTATAACTAAATTATTGGTTTAGAAAGCTGAATGTAAGAGAAAATACTATTGAATACAACAAATAAAACCATCATATACAGTGGGGATAAAGCAATGTTTTTAAACGTATTGTTTGTTTTGTAGTATGTTGCATATCTACTATTGATTTAAACGTTTAAATAATGGATTTTTATCTGAAAAGTATCTTTCTTTCTTTCTTTCTTTCTTTCTTTCTTTCTTTCTTTCTTTCTTAAAGAGTACAAAACCAGTAGCAATTCAGTCCAACCTCTATATACAATCATAGGCTGTTTACTAAACAGAGAACAATCAGGTAAAAGAAAGTAAAATGCCTTTTTTGAGTAAATTATTGGCACTATCAGCTATTCCATTTACACTTATTCAGTTCCTGTGTGGTTGTTCTTTAGCTGATTTTTTAAAGTGTGCATATTAACATCTTCCTTTACTCTGCCTTGGGCAGCTACAAAGAAAGATATATCATTACGGTCACATTTTAAATAGGTATATACAATTATCAAAGAAGCTGTAAAAGAATAACAGATATAATGAAACTTTCAGATGTCCCAATCATGCCCTCTTGCATGAAATCATCTTGTCTATGGCAATATTTCATTAAAAGAGAACCATCACTGCAATAACAGATTAACTATAATTCTTTCCTCAATTATTTTGACATTTGTGACTTAATTATGTTGGTATCATGATGTAAGAGTTTTTATCTGCTTCTTCATTACACCATATCTCTCAACTCTGAGAAGGTGGAAAGAGTGTCCAAGGAATAAAAGAGAGCAAAGTGGCATAGACTAATTCACTAGGCCCCAGTCCTGCAAGTTGCTCTGTGAGGTTGGACCCCTGGAGTTCTAGTGAAGTCACTGGGATTCCACATGGGCTTGAGGACTGTCACATCGGGAGATGTGGCCCATTTACACTGTTCCAGAACTGTGTATACACTGCCTGAGCAGTGTACAGAGGCCTTATCAAATGAGAATCAGTCCCTACTGCAGACATGCCAAACCCGCAAAAAAAAAAACACCAAAAAAAACCCCCAACAACAGAAATTGGGCTTGTTTAGAGTTGCTTGTTGGCTAGTTTTTGGCTTGTAGCTTGTTGCTTGTTTGGCTTGTAGCTTGTTGCTTCTTCTTTTTTATTGGCTCCCGGCAAGCAGGGGCAAAGGGGGGCAAGCAGGGGCAAGGGGGGGAGAGAGTCAGGAGTGCACAGTGGGCCCACCACAGTCCCAGACTGCATGCCGGTGGGGATCTAGTCACATAGAGTGCTGGGGTTCTTAGGGATTGGCTTGTTTTGGCCTTGTTTTGAAATGGGATTAGCTTGATTTTTGGCTTATCGTGAAAGTCGGGGTGCTTATTTACCGCGTGAAAGTTGGCAACTGTGCCCTACTGTCAAAACTGGCTTAGATTACAAGTGATAAGGTATTCTGGTGCTCTTAGTCTTGTTCCTGATTTGAGGCTGATGTGCATGCATAAGGGAACCCTCTGTGTGCAGATCTCCCCCTATTGCAGTGGTGGTAAACCCGAGGTACATGTACCTCTGGGGGTACGCAGAGGTCTTTGAGGGGGTACATCAACACTAAGATATTTGCTTAGGTTTACAACAGGCTACATAAAAAGCACTAGCAAAGTCAGTACAAACTAAAATTTCATACAGACAAGGACTTGTTTATAACGGTCTATATACTATACACTGAAATTAAGTACAATATTTATATTCCAATTGATTTTATAATTATATGGTAAACATGAGAAAGTAAGCAATTTTTCAGTAATAGTGTGCAGTGACACTTTTGTATTTCTATGTCGGATTTTGTAAGCAAGTAGTTTTTACGGGAGGTGTAACTTGGGGTATGCAAGACAAATCAAACTGCTGAAGGGGGTATAGTTGTCTGGAAAGGTTGAGAGCCACTGCCATCCTGCCAGGAACGTGGAGCCTGCACAAAGCCTTCAAGTGAATGGTCAAGACTTCCAGATTATTTTTTAAGATCTCAAGGGATCTATGATTTGTGGGGGCTGAAGCATCTGCCCATTTCAAGGGTTATGAGGCAGGGGGCAAATCCACACATCTGGTAGAACTTGGTGAAAACTCTGCGAGGCAAAATTTGCAGCATTCCACCCTAACCTCAGGATTCCTTCAGTAAGAGGTGATCTGTCTCTACAGTTTGCTCACATCACAGAAGAGTGGTACAATTCAGCACATTTATAGTTTTTGCTCAGAGTGGCCCCCAAAGATTGGAACGGCAAGGGTTAGAGATCAGTACTGAGCTATAATGGTAGAGTTGACACATTTTTATGAGAATAAACATTCACCCTTCAGATATATTTTAAAATAAATTTCTGGCCGTCATCACTATTCAGCAGCTGTCTTTATTGTACTCTTCTATGCCAAATTTGCAAATGGCCTAAAATTGCACCTACATGTTATGCAAATGAAAAACTGGTATTTGCTTGCGCACATTGGGTAGAAGTCCCCCAGATTTATGCAAGCAAATATTTGTGATATAATTTATTAAACTAATTTTAAAAATTTGTCCCTTAATGTCAAAATTTCCCACTGTGCTACACTATACAAACATTACTTCTGAGCTCCCCTCCTTTCGACACCCTTCTTCAGCCTGCTTGGTGTGATGGCACATGGATCCAAGGGTCAGAGAAACAATGATCAATATTTTAAAGCCAGAAAGTATGCCACGTCATCTTTCTTTAAGAAATTTTCTGTATAGAAAACTATTTCAATTTGCAACCTTGAGCCTTTACTTGCTCCAATTTTTTTTTTTTTAAAGAATCCCTGATGGATTTTCATCTGTTAAAAGGTGTAGTGGGCATGATGAAGTAGAAACTGAGACCTAGGAGAGACAAGACTATGGATGCTGGCTTAGTAGCAGGTTGGCTTATCCAGGGAAAACAACCCCACTCCAAACCCACCAGCTCTACACCAGGGATGTACAGAGGCGCACAGACAAGCTTCTCATATGATAACTCCCCTGTCCCCTATCCTCAGAAGCTGATTATTTTTCATACTCAGGGCCCACAGTGTGCAGGAGTCAGAGCCCCCTTTCACAATACTCCAGGAGGGAATAGACTGGCTCCCTACATCATAGGCGCTGACTTTAGTCGGCGCCGGTGCATGCTCGCACTCCTCCTCACCTCCAGCCCCACCCCAACTCCACCCCCGGCGCCGCCCCATTTCACCCCTTCTCCAAATCCTCGCCCACTCTCCTGCACCCACCAATTTTTCCCCGTGGGTGCTCCAGCCCCGGAGCACCCACAGAGTCGGTGCCTATGCCCTACATCTACTTTTAGAGAAGCTTTCCCCGCTCCAGTCAGAAGTCTGTTGGTGTCACGAGAAGGGAGCTTCCTCTTTCCCTCCTGATCACTTTTTTGTTCAGAGATCAAGTCCCTCCTCTGCTTAGCTCACAGGTCCATTTCAGAGCTCTGTGCCCTTTGCATTTCTTCCCTGGCTGCCTGATATTCAGTCAGCTAGGGAGGCACACATCCTCTGCCTTAGATCGTCAGAGGACTGACCGGCTTCATTCACTTGAGCCCAACAGCCAAAAGGAGCACTGTGATGAAGAACAGCAGTCTTGAGCAAGCCCATCAGGTCTGAAGAGGCATTATACTACAGAGCAAGTAGGATAAGTACTACCCTGTACCAAGGAGCAGCCGAGGAGGCTGATTTGGGTTGCATTGTACCCTTAAGTTTTCTCGTCATAAACTATGACTTGGAAAAATGTTTACTATGAATTTTTTTAACCACTTGAGCCACTCTGACCATCACTGGGGTAACAAGGATTTGGTACAATTTGACTGTGCATGGATAGGTTTAGCAATTTTTACCATTGTGTTTCTGCAGAAAGCCAATGACTTTTTCAAGAACTGTAGTTTTGTCCATTTTACGAGTGTTGCCTGGAAGCATGGAGCTGAGCTCTTTGATGAGAACATTGAATTGGTCACGTCTCTTCTTTTCAGACTTGTTACGTGAAGCCCTATAAGTATGAAAAAAAATAATGAATGGACCTAGAAAGAGTAATCATTACATATTCTTCTTGCGACATGTTATTTAGAAAATGAACTCTCTATGCATCAGTGTGTGAACACTGATGGCTGGCACCGGGAAAAGCTACATAAGCAACCAAGAACTGACTTTTCTCACTGTCATCTTTGTGACCTCTCTGCTGGGACATCTTGAAAAGCAGCATGGTCCAATAGATAGAGTGCCAGGCTGGGAAACAACAGAGCTGGATTTTATTCCCATCTCTGCTCTGTGACTTTATTACCTTATTCCTGTGCTCATTCAGTGAGCACGTTGGCTCTTCTGTCCTCCCCCATCACTCCAGCAGCAGGACAAGATGTGGAGGAATTTCATGTCCTTGTTTTCTGACAAATCATAAAGCTTGTCTTCTGAGCACAGGTTTGCATATGTGTGTGTGTACTCAAAATTCGTGCATTCCATGCTGAGGTACTTTCAGTAAAGGAAGATTGTAAGTAGACAAGGTAAATAATATGGCATCACTTTTTGTTGGCCTAGAAAACAATTTATAATGCTCAAACTTTTGATCAAAACTTTTGATCAAAACATGGAGGTATCCTAAATTATTTCTTGGTCAGATAAAAAAGTAAAAAAACTATGGCAGTTTATAAGCATCTTGCACAAGTTTAATGGTAGAAAGGAAAGTTGGTCTTGTGGTTTAGTCACTGGACTGTGATTCTAGATTCAAGTCCCAGTTTTGTCACAGACTCTATATGTGCCATTGGGTAAGTCACTTAATTTCACTGTGCCTCAATTTTCTATCTGTAAAATGGGGATAATACTACTCCCTTTATGCATCTTGTCTATTTAAATTGTAAATTCTTTAGGGCAGGGGTGCTGGAACAATTTTATAGTGGGGGTGCTGAGAGCCATTGAACCAAACTGTAAACCCCATATACAGTGGAAATCACTTCAAGCCAAGGGTTGCGGCAGCACGTCCCAAATTCCTAATTCCAGCATCTCTGGGGCAGGAACTGTCTCTTCTTATATGTTTGTCCTGTGTTTGTATAGTCTCTTCTTATGTGTTTGTACAGTAGAACAATGGGGCTCCAATTTCATCTGGGGCTTTTAGACACTACCGTAATTCTACTATTACTGTTCCTAATAATCTGTTCAGTAGCTGTATTTTAATTTTTATTTATTGTACACGAATCTGTAAACTAAGAATTGTACTCTTCAGTGCACCCTTGGTCTCCCAGTATGAATATTTTTTAATGTATGTTAATGGACAGTTTTATAGGAGGATATTTCCTGGGCTTATATGACCAGCCAAAAAATGAACTGTAAAATATGCCAGAACTTCTGCTTACTCCATTGAAAAGTTCCAGGCAAACAAGAACATCGTAGGCTAAGATTTACTTGGCTTAAATGTATGAAGAGCTAAAAATCTGGTTAGAAATAGACAGGAGTTAATAATTAACAGGCCAACTTCTACTAAAAGTAACACCAGCGTCAATCCAGTAATACCACTGCAGTTAATGAAGAAACCTGGGCATACACTGGTGTAAATGAGAAAAGAATTTAACCCAACTTTGACATTCCTCCAAGGACCAATATGGCAATACACATTTTCAGCAGAGATATCACAATGGAGGCTTCCATATGTTACCAGTGATGGGGTGGGTTGGGGTGGGGGTGGGGGGGCGGGTGCAGGAATTTTTGTTTGTCTTGCTCTCTGGCCTGAACACTCTTGAGATGCACTGGAAAAAAGCCAATCTTTGGTTATTTTACAGCTTTGAACACAAAAGATTGGGTGGATGCTGTCGAACTGATTTAAGCCTACTCCTGTTACATGTGCAGAAGACTGTCGGGACAAGATCTGAATCCATCTTCACTGTATTTCCAAACAATTCAAGAAGATTTAAAGAAAATCAACACTTTATTTTCATGTAATTCAATCCTCAACCCATGTTAGCTTGAAGGCTCCCATTCCTCCAAAAACTGAAACTCCCCAACCATATATAGAGTATGTGTTGCTTGCCCAGAAAGTAAAAGATGTTTTGACAGAAACCAGAAAGTACCTATTTTTAACACTTGACATTTTATTCACAAAGGAAATCTGAAAACTTCTGTAGTGGAAATAACTCTACCAAGATTCAAATCAATGAACAGAGTAGAATCCTTAAAGGAAGAAAACAGAAAACCTTATTAGGTCGTCTAATCTATCCCTTTGCCAATGCAGTATTCTATATACCTCTACCCCGATATAACGCGATCCGATATAACACGAATTCGGATATAACGCGGTAAAGCAGTGCTCTGGGGGGCGGAGCTGCGCGCTCCCGCAGATCAGCGCATCAGCGTGTCTGGTTCCGACATGCTGCTCTGAACGGCGTGTTAAGGATGCCAGGCCGGGGCCGGGGGGTTGGATAAGGGGCAGAGGGTTTCGGGGGGCGGTCAGGGGACTGGAAGCAGGGGGGGTTGGACGGTTCGGAGGTTCTGGGGGCGGGGCAGTCAGGGGACGGGGAACTGGGGCATTGGATAGGGCGTGGGAGTCCCGCGGGGCCTGTCAGGGGACGGGGGTGTGGATAGGGGTCGGGGCAGTCAGGGGACAGGGAGCAGGGGGGGTTGGGTAGGGGGTGGGGTCCCGGGGGCGATTATGGACGGGGGGGGTCTCTGGAGGGGGCGGTCAGGGGACAAGGAACAGGGAAGCTTAGATAGGGGGTGGGAAATGCTCGAGGCCAAAGCAAGTTTGATATAACGCGGTTTCACCTATAACGTGGTAAGATTTTTTGGCTCCCGAGGACCGCGTTATATCGGGGTAGAGGTGTATTTGCTAGTGCATTGTTCAGTCCAGTTTTAAATGTCTTGAACAATGCAGGTTCCATCACTTCCCTTAGAAGTTTATTTCATAGTCTAGTAAATCTCACTATTAGGGCACTATCCCTGATATTCTGCTGAAGTTGTCCTTATCTTAATTTCATACCCTTCACCTTGATCACCTTGATCAATCGGTCCTTCAGCCCTGGTACAGATTGCGCCAATCACAGCACGTCTTCCATTCTTCTCGTATCCTGGCCCTCCTTCTCCATGTGTGGCCATGTCTTTTCACGATAAAATCTTCCCATCTCTTTGGAGGTTGGCCAAGTGGTCGTTTCAGTTCCCGTGGGTACCACTCAGCAACAGCTGCATCGATTGTCAGTGAGCCTCATTATATGTCTGGCCCATCGCATTTTCTATAACTGCTCTCAACAACAACATCCACTCTGCTGTCTGATCACTTCATTGGGGACTTGGTCTCATATTGAAATTCCCAGAATTCTTCTTTCTATCGCTCTCTCTGTGACAGATAGTTGCTGCTCCTCTGTCTTCATCAGCACACATGTTTCGCTGCCGTACAACATTGCCGGCAGTACTGTTGAGTTGAAGAGGCTGCCGCGTGTTGCCTTGTTGATTTTTCCTTAGAGGACATCCTTGATAGAATTGAATGCACACCAACCTGCTTTCTTTCTTCATGAGAGTTCACCTTCCTGATCATGGTGCATGTTAATTTCTTGGCCCAAATAGACATATTGCACAACTTCTTCTATTTGTTCTCCCTTGATTGTTATTTGGACTTTTGGTAAGGTATCAGACTGCATACATTTCGTTTGGGAGCAGTAAATTTTCAGTCTGACTTGGCTACTTTTTGTGTTGAGCTCTCGCAGCATTTTCTGTAGTTTGATATCATTTTCGGCGATCAGCCCAATATCATCCGCAAATCTGAGATGGTTTCACTGTTCCCCGTTGATGTTGATTCCACCCTTCCAATTCATTCACCTCATTACCATTTCGAAGCAGGCTGTGAAGAGTTTCGGTGAAACCGTGTCTCCTTGTTTCACATCTTTCTTAACTGGGATGTGAAGGGGAATATCAAACAAGGTTATATCTGTAGTGCAGCGTTTGACAACATAGAGCATTCAACAGCATAGAGATCAATGCAGTGTTGAAAGCTCTTGCAGAGCAGGGCATCGACACAAACTATATCAAACTATTAAAGGAAGCAAATTCTGATTGCACAATTCATACCATTAGTCCTGGTTATGTACCTCCTGGTTATCTTCAAAGCAATATGGCATATGCTGATGAGGAAAAGATACGCTGTCTGAATGGAATTTTGATTCTGAGTAAATATTAACAAAGGCTTGTCCCTATGCATCACCAAAAATGCCCCTTACAAAAAAAAAAGAGGCATTAAAATGTCAGCAGATGGTAATGACAACTACCACTATTTAAGATATGTGTTTTCCTATGTCCGTTCTGTATGTACGTTGCTCACTAACCCCCTTTTTGAATGGTTGCCTTGCATGCATCATAAAAGTAATTTGGACCCAAGTGTGTGAACTGGTAGTGACAGTTAAATCTGGAATTCCTCCCTCTATTCTCCCATTTGCTTCATTCCCCACTCCATGCAAAACAGCCCCGCATTCCAGCAATGTTATAATTTTTGACACTTTGTATGACACTTTCAGCTGCGATATACCTTCTCCAAAGACATCTTTTTCATGATGTAATGTGGCATGAGGCATCCATTCCCTTCATCCTCCTCCTTTGTTCACAGATGTCTACATTATTTACAGATGGTTAGGCACAGCCTTACATTGTGCTTCTTTGTAGTGTGCATTAATAATACTATGTTTAGCAACTCTCGTGCATTAAGTCCCTTGTGAAGAGTGTTGGCACAGTGGCTTTGGGAAAACTTTGATAGGCCCTTTGCCTCAGAAGACATCCCCTGCAGTCCTAAGTGCTTGCAGCAGTTAGGTCAGCACATTGCTTCTGGTATCAAACAGTGGGCTTCTGTTCTGTAGCTCGAGCATGCATGAATTAGAAAAGAAGCAAAGGAGAACAGTTGAATGGGGCTGCAGAGCGTTCTGACACATGTTAGTGAAAAATGGCTGCAGGAGGGAAGAAGCAGGAAAAGAATCAAAAGAGACGAGCCTGGACTAACTAGCTGTGCCTGGACTGGAAATACTTTCATTAGAAAGAACAAAGGAAAAAAATACATGCAACCTAAGGCTCCCGCTACACCAGTTAAACTGCTGGTTGCAGTACTGATATCACTGCCAAAAAAAACTGTTAGCAAACAGATTCTGACACTCTTGGTGCCAGCCAATTATTATGGACTTTTACTGCAACAAATGATTTTCTACCTGAAAAGGCAACCCCTACAAAGTGTTAGTAGCAATTTCCTGTGTATGTATTAACTGTGACTTTACCACTGTAGTTAATAGACCCAATCAATTAGCCAAAAATTCAGTGTCTTGTGGGTTGTTCCAGTTAGGAGCAGTAATTGATGATGGAACCAGATGTTTCTTTGAAGCAATACTGTTTATTTACAAAGAATGTACAAAGACCTGTTTCCCCGAACACAGCAGGAATCAAACAACAAGAGACAGTGTCTTTGCTCACAGTACCAGGCACCTTTTCCAATCAGCATTCAGCTCAAAAGCTGTCTCTCTTAGCTTTTTTTTTCTTCCCCTAAACTCTCACTTACGTTTTCTTAAGACCATATTCCCAGTGCTTGTTCTGATTGTGCCCTTGGTTTTTCTGCCCTTGCGCTCTACTGTTTTCTCTGGTTTTCCTCAAAAACACAGACACACACAACAGCTCCATCAAACAATGCTTTAACCCCTGCATTCACTGTATCAATCCCGGTAAACCCCTCACTATGCACAGCATAGCTTCTGACTCAGTCTTGCCAAGTGGATCTGTGTGTTTAGTGGTGGCTTCTATTGTTTTGACTATTACTAAACAAAGGGGCATTTAACTGCGCCATCATTTAGCCTCGCTTCAATGGGGTTTAACCCAATCCATAACAAGCACATATGAAAGGAGATTATGTTTAGGTCTGAAGTAATGTTTGTAATGTTATTGATTTTTGGTGATAAGGTGATTTGAGAGTGTTAGTCGTTTTTTGTTTTGTTTTTTCCCCAAAATCATCATCAGATAATTACCCATGTATAAACTGAGTAACATAATAAGAAAACCTCATTATTTTCAATGAACAATCTGTGTTTCTTTTACAAAGTGTTTGTCATAAAAGATTATATGATAACATGGATATTTGATACACATGGTGGACTAGACAGTTGTATTGTAGCAGAAATAGCGTTCCAAAGGTTCCTCGGTTGATCCTATGCAGTAATGTGAAAAAAATAACTCTTTTATTTGGCTTGCTGATATTTTTCAGAGAAAGGATTATTGACATGCTTTTATTCTTAAAGGATAGCTGATAATAGTGCTTTGTGATTCAACAGTTTTTCAAGTTGTATTTGGCTTTATTTTTCTCTCCCTTTTGATTAATTAGGATGGAAAAAACAGCTTCTGCGGCAACATAAAATCTTAGGTTCACAACAAAATGAACAGTATTGTAAGAGAAAAAAAGTGCTCACCTCTTTGCCCTGTCTTTCTCATTTTCATCCATGAGATTGTCTAAACAGCTTTTTCTGTTGAAAGAATGCAGAGTTATTATAAGTTGTCATATCATTAGCTCTATCTTCAGGTTAATCTCAGAGTCACTTCTGCTTTACCATAATAACAGACTGACAGTACCCAAGCCAAATAAATGTGTCAGCAGGGTTTTAAACTCACGGTCCTTAATTTTAATAACCATCTATTGTAGATGTTATGATTCATTATTAATGATTTGTACTGCAATGGCATCCCAGGGCTCCAATCAGAGATGAAGGCCCCATTGTGGTAGGCAAAGTAAAAACACATACTAAAAAGGCAGTCCCTCCTCTGAAAAGTTTACAGTCTAATCTGTCTACTGTGGACACATCCTTTTCCAAGTTACTAGGTTAGACCAGTGGTTTTCAACCTTTTTTCATTTGCGGACCCCGAAAATATTTCAAATGGAGGTGCGGATCCCTTTGGAAATCTCAGACACAGTCTGCAGAGCTCCAGGGGGTCTGCGGACCACAGTTGAAAACCACTGCTCTGCGGTAACAATAACCTTTTGCGAACCCCTTAGACATAGTCTGTGGACTCCCCCAGGCGGGGGGGCGGGGGGAGGCATGGACCATAGGTTGAAAGCCATTGGGCTAGATGAACCCCAGGAGATGCAGGGAGGTAAATATGGAACCCCTCTGCACACTCAAGGCCACCTGTCCCAAAGAGGATTCACCCCATGGGGAAAAGCAGGTATTATTTCCACTGCCCTCCTGGGCGGTTCCTCCAGTTGCGGGAAGCTTGAAGTTCCTACAAGAGCTCGGCAGGAACCCCAAAGGCAAAGGTAATATGAGGATGCATTATGGACCCAATTCCACAAAGCTCTGAAGCATGTGCTTAAGTTCTATTGACACAGTCTAGTTCCTAGAGTACAGGGTTCCACGTTGCAAAAACCAGCCTTGCAACTGACAACATCTGAGACCCTTGCTGAAGTCTCAGCCAAGAGGTCAGGGGTTGAATGGGCCTAACTGCCTTCTCACTGTCTGACTTGAGCTTCATTTTTTAGAGTTCAATAGGTTTTTAAGCGGTGCAGCTATCAGTCCTATGTTAGACCAGCTTAACTTGCCACACAGAAAAAATGCAGTCCCTGTGCAAAACTGAACATGTACCATACCTGTCAGTATTAACCTTTTTGGAACAGACTGGTCAGATACTGACTACATTCTTGATCTGCCATAAGGCGTATGTCCATTACTTCTATAAGAATGAGCCATTTTGAGCCTGCAATAGATACATATAAGTGCCAGCCATAGCTCATAAGAAGAGTAGGTAAAACAGGTAAATCATGTAGGCAAGACAGGTAAAAAGAGGGCCAAGTTAATGAATATGCATTACTTAGGCTGAATACGATTTCAACATATGATTTTGCACAGGAATTTTATTGTCTCAAGAATATTTGTTTGAAAACAATAATGAAAACTGATCAGTGGGAAGAATTATGGATAATTTTGTCAGTAGCTAGTAGATAGTTGTCCTCCATTAGGTCATGAGACACTTGTTAACTAAGAAATATGAGATATATGTGCAAATTATCCAGTTAATTTTTTGTAACAATACAAATGCAGCAGGAGGTTAAAAGCTGCTGTTCATTGGTCTGAGGATAAAGCCACTATAGGTGAGAAGTTTAATGGGATTTTAATTGGGTAGTGGAGGAGCATAAATAGGAAATACAGAGGGTATGTATTGGATTTTATTGATGACCGGCACATTGGAATTGCTGTGTTCTGTAATCCAGAATATAGACAAAGATATAATAGTAAGCAGGGCTCATAAAGTGTTCATACATTAGCTAATCAGGCTTCACAATACCCCCATGAGGCAGGTCAGTATTATCATCCACATTTCATAATGGGGAAATTCATACAGCCAGCTGAATATTATTTAGCAAATAATTTATTTGACAAAATTCATTACCGTTTTAAAATTAATCAACAAATACTTTTTAAAATTATACACTGAGCCACAGAGTCAAACCGATAAACTGAACTGAAAAATATATTCTCACATAATATATTTTACAAACGGAGTGACATTTTCAAACAAGGAATTCAATAGTTTTTAAAATTATTTGCCCATTGGTAGGAACTGAAGCAACATGGTTAAATGACCTGTCCAAGAACGCAGAAGCAGTCACAGAAGCGAGGACTAGAACCAAGAAGTTCCTTGCTTTAAATGCCTAGGCCTTTGCTCAAATCACTAGGTTAGGCCTCTCCATTGTCTTGAACACAATTCTGAGTACTGTAGTAATTGTTACCATTTTGTACTCTTTTATTAATGAAGAGAAAAAGAACGACTGTTTTACTGGATATCTACAGAACACATGGCCTTATACTGTGGGTGAAGAATACGCCCATAGTCACTGGCAACAGACCTAACTCCTCTGTTCTGTCCAGGGTTTGGCTTTCTCACTGACTGATGTCACATCCAGGAGCTGCTGTGATGCTGCCAGTATCAGACACTATCCAGTTGTCACTTTGATTCCACATCCAATCGCTGACACAATCAAATCTCCAGAGCATCTTAAGTGTTGCTAACCATGTTTGTGAGTGTGTATTTGGCATACGAAATTAGAACTGTGCTCAATAAAATAGATATGGCAGAACAAATTATATTTGTCGCTAAATAGTTGTGTCACCCCTCTGAGGAGCTGTAGAAGATGTCTGGGCCTTGCAGGCCAGCTTCCTGTTGGACCAGAAATCAGTTCCATGAAGTCTGGGTAAATTCTTAGTGCAACTTTTTTATTTTATACTATACTAACCGGTCTTGGAACCGAGGGGAGGGAGCACACAGGGAACACCCTCTTTCAGAATTGAGTCCCAGAGATTTCTCTCGTTAGAGTGATTAAGGCAGAGAACAAATTCGCTTGCTCCTTGCCACAGCTTCTCCCAAAAGAACTTGCATCACAAAACTAACAACAATGCAGTCAAGTATCAGAGGGGTAGTCATGTTAGTCTGGATCTGTAGAAGTGACAACGAGTCCTGTGGCACCTTAGAGACTAACAGACGTATTGGAGCATAAGCTTTCGTGGGTGAATACCCACTTCGTCAGATGCATGCAGTATTTCTTCAAAGACTGAACAGTGCTCACACATTAAGAATTTGCAACCCTATGAATAATAGGCCCATCTGCTGACTCCTGCCATAAGAGTACTTAGCAATGACAATCATGTTTGTGCCTTTACTCTTATGGCAGGAATCAGCAGGTGGATAGTAAGCAAAAGATAGTAAGCAGCTTGAATCAGCAGAGAAGACTATCAGGAGTCTCTCACTGAAGTGAGCCACCAAATCAGTCAGCATTTGAAATTGATAGTCCACAATGAGATCATACCTGAAGAGAAAGAAAGAAACCCTCAGCTCACCACATGTACATATTGGGACAGATCTTCTGCCACAAAGCTGCCAGAACAGGATGCTGTGGATTCCCCAGCATGGGGAAATCCAAGGGAGCATGCAGTCAGTGAATTTACCTCTAAGCCACCACCCTTCATAGCCTCCCTTGGAGGAAGGAAGTCAAGGGGATGTTCAGGGAAGGTGTGCGGTTGCAGTGCTGTTGAGCTCCAGCAATCCCCAGACGGCATAATGGCCCTAGTGTGCCTCAGTTTTTAGATGCCCAACTTGAAACAAATTGGGCCCGATTTTCAGGGAGCAGTATATGAATTTGCGTAATTTGTCCATTTACAATTTTTTAGATGCCCAACTTGAGACAACCCGGGCCTGATTTTCAGAGAGCAGTATAAGAATTTGGGTAGTTTGTCAATTTACAATTATAATTTTCTCATTATCAAGCTGCAAACTCCATTTTGAATGTGCAGCCCTTTGTCTTCTCCATTGTCTTTTTACTGATTTGTCTGGGGATGGTCTCCTGGCAACCAACTCACCTGGTAGGCTGATCTGGGAATTATTAGACAGAGGGACTGAAAGGTTATAAAAGGCAGGAGCTGATCTATTTGGTGTCTTTGGTCACTTTCACCAGCTCAAGAAGAGGGACGCTGCTGCAGGAGTCTGATGAGATGGGGGGAATTTAAACAGTCCCCCAAGAGGGGCACTATGTTGTGTTTTAACACTTAAGTAAAGAGCATTGGCATTTTAGAATCCTGTAAAAAGTCTGTCTCTCTGTGTTATGTGCAACACATATCGTATGTCCTTTGAGGGTTAGCATTTGACCCCAGAGCACCCACATTGCTGTAGTTTGGGAGAGGCTGTGCTTAAGCTTAGCTACAACTAATCAGGAAAAAGATCTTGGAGTCATCATGGATAGTTCTCTAAAGATGTCCATGCAGTGTGCAGTGGCAGTCAAAAAAGCAAACGGGATGTTAGGAATCATTAAAAAAAGGACAGAATAAGACGGAGAATATCTTACTGCCCCTATACAAATCCATAGTGCGCCCACATCTTGAATACTGTGTACAATTGTGGTCTCCTCATCTCAAAAAGGATATATTGGCATTAGAAAAGGTTCAGAGAAGGGCAACTAAAATGATTAGGGGTCTGGAATGGGTCCCATATGAGGAGAGATTAAAGAGGCTAGGACTTTTTAGCTTGGAAAAGAGGAGACTAAGAGGGGATATGATAGAGGTATATAAAATGATGAGTGGTGTGGAGGAAGTGAATAAGGAAAAGTTATTTACTTGTTCTCATAATAAAAGAACTAGTGGCCACCCAATGAAATTAGTGGGCAGCAGGTTTAAAACAAATAAAAGGAAGTTCTTCTTCACACAGCGCACAGTCAACCTGTGGAACTCCTTGCCTGAGGAGGCTGTGAAGGCTAGGACTATAACAGGGTTTAAAAGAGAACTGGATAAATTCATGGAGGTTAAGTCCATTAATGGCTATTAGCCAGAATGGGTAAGAAATGGTGTCCTTAGCCTCTGTTTGTCAGAGGGGGGTGATGGATGGCAAGAGAGAGATCACTTGATCATTACCTGTTAGGTCCACTACTCCGGGTCACCTGGCATTGGCCACTGTCGGTGGACAGGATACTGGGCTGGATGGACCTTTGGTCTGACCCAGTACGGCCTTTCTTAAAAGCTACAGGGGAGGCTGAAGGGTCAGGAGCAAGGCAGTTGGAAAATGGGGTCTAAACCCTCAGGAATGGGTGTTAGATTGAAGATCTGCACTGCAAGAGTGGGCCTAAGGACCCCAACCTAGGGGCAGTGCATGGAGTCTGTTCAGATTTTGGAGGCTTAAAACACATGGGAGATTCGTACCTGAGGTCTCTATGTCTGGTAAACAGCATTTTGACTTGTTTGTTCAAAGCAAGAAGCAAGGTGAAAAATAATAATTTTTTGTATCAATTTTTACTGACAACAGCTGAAACTGATAATGTGCATTTTTACTGAAATATTTAAATCATGTTCTTTATGGTTCTATGTGTGTGCTGCATTTATTGGGGGAAATAGTGGTATTCTGGAAACAAAAGAGCAGCTCAAACCACCAGTCCTGTATCCTCTGACAGGGAAAGACAGAATAAGCATCTCTCTATCACCCCACATTCATTCATACAATGGTAGCTGCTTGGGAGAGACGTCATGTAGGCACAATGCCAGCTCACTCCAGGGATTCTCCTGAATAAAGGTTGTGTGTGTTTATTTTGATACACTCTATTCCCAGTAGAAACTGAGCTCAAAATACAAAACTCATCTGGCCATGTTCACCTTGTAGTGCACATGAAACATGGTTTTAGCAAGTTATGCTACTGCTTTGCTATATCTGCTAAGCTAGATCTCCCTCCCCACAGCTCTTGTGCCTGTGGCCTTGTCTACACTAATGCTGCAAGTCGATCTAAGTTACACTAGTTTAATTACATAAGGGTAGGTCTACACTTACCCGCTGCATCGGAGGCGTCCAATCGATCTTCTGGGTTCGATTTATCGCGTCTTGTCTAGACGCGATAAATCGAACCAGGAAGTGCTCCCCGTCGACGCCGGTAATCCTGCTCCACGAACGGAGCAGGCGGAGTCGACGGGGGAGCCTGCGCGCCGCCGTGTGGACCAGCGGTAAGTACTTTTAAGTTCAAAATAAGATACTTCGACTTCAGCTACGTTATTCACGTAGCTGAAGTCGCGTATCTTAGTTCGAACTTGGGGGGTAGTGTGGACCAGCCCTAAGTTACATAACTTAAGTCGACGTAACTTACATCGACTTACAGTGATGTCTACACTGCGCTATGTCAACGGGAGATGCTCTTCTGCCTCTCGTTGAGGTGGATTAATTAAATTGACGGGAGAGCGCTCTCTCATCAACTTATCACATCTTCACCAGACCGGCTAAGTCAATGTCGCTGCATCAATCACACCGGCACCGATTTAGCCGCGTAGTGAAGACAAGCCCTGAGATAATACATTATGAGGTGTGACAGTGACAATAAAATAAAAGTGATCAGTCATAGGTTTCACACTAGCCTATAACACAGCCAACTAACCTGGCTTCATAGGTGTTAGCCTGGAAATATAATGGAGCTTTACAATCCCATTAAGCTAACTTGATTGAGCAAACATAATTGAAAAACACACTCTTTTGCCCATCAAGATGGGGGCAGAGTCGCAATGATCCACTGGAGCTCCCAGGTTGTGCTGGGGAACAGTTAATTGGAACACCCTGTGAAATGGTGGGACACAGTCTCCCCATGTGACTGGCCAACTCTGCTAGCTGGCAAATTAAAGCCATGGCCTCTCTATTCCCTGTCCCATCCTCTTTCCAGCACCCAGTTCCCAAAGAAACTAGGTAAATGCAGCCCCTACCATCTCCTGCATGCAGGGGATATTACGCCGGTCAGCCAGGATAAGCACCACCTAATGCTGCACGGGAGCTCTCCCCCTCTTCTCCAAAACTGCTCATCCATGTTACAGAGGATCACTATGTCACCCATTGTTTAAGGTGTACACCCGAGCTCTACATTAGATCTCCTGGATAGCAGTACTGTACCTGGAAAACAAATACTGTATCTTGTCAAGGTGTGGATAAAAGATGTATGCAGAAATAGGGTAGAGGTATCTCTGATGAATCATGTTCACAATTGAGCCATGGGCAGGCCCTTAACAACAGCTGCTCGTTTGCTGGATATCAAGGAGGAAATATGGGAAGGAATGGATGGGGAATGTGCCTATCTGGGTGGAGGGATGGAAGCAGGTAATGGCAAGACAAACAATAAATTAATAAATAATGTGCAGGAAGAGGGATAGCTCCTCTAATCCCGTGGTTCTCAAATAGGGGCCCAGACCCACTGGGGGGCCACGAGCTGGTTTCAGGGGGTCCGCCAAGCAGGGCCAGCATTAGATTTGCTGGAGCCCTGGGCAGAAAGACGAAGCCTCACTGTATGGGGCTGAAGCCTGGGGCCCCAAGCCCCACCACCCGGGGCTAACACCGAAGCCTGACCAACTAAGCTTTGCGGGGTGCTCTAAGGTGGAGGACCCCGGGCAATTGCCCTGACTGCTACCCCCTAATGCTGGCCCTGGCTTTTATATGCAGAAAAACAGTTGTTGTGGCACAGGTGGACCGTGGAGTTTTTGCAGCATGTTGGGGCGGGGGGAGCTCAGAAAGAAAAAGGCTGAGAACCCCTACTCTAGTCTGTATGTTCCCTGTCTCACTGGCTGCTCCACAGTAGGACTTCAAAGTGAACCTTACCAAGACTTAGTGAGCGTCATTCTGACTCTGAGCTAGCAGCTGTCCTCTTTTCTTCTGAGTTGTGAGACTGCGCCAAAGCAAAGTAAAACTTACTAATATTTATTAAACTTCACTTTAAAGTCCTGCTGTTTTACCACAGCAAGGTTAACATGTGAGGAGTAGGAGGAGAGATGACAGAGCCACAAGATGGCAGTGACCACGTTAAGCACCTGATTTTAACTCTCTCTCTCTTTTTTTTCCCTATGAGGTACTTAGATAGTCCTGCCATGCTGGATGCTATTGAAAATCAAAGCCACAGATAGACTATTAGGCTGGATTTGTCTGAATACAAATAAATCAGAATAAATGACCGGATTCGAGGGAAAATCAAATTTGAATCAGGAATTCAACCTATTGCTACATCTTGGCCAAAACAAAAGCATGCTAAAGTTTACTGCTAAAAATAGCACACAAAAGGGAAAAGAAAAGTTAATAAAAAATTACAAATTGAATTAAAGAACTGAAAATATAGAGTTGTCTATAGCACAATTGCCAGAAAGTAATTAACAAATATAAGAAAATTCCTTTTCATTCTAATGTGCATTTTATTTTGAGAAGGCCCTGTGATTTTTTGTGGCAGAATAGCAGCATTAACAAAGTTACCAGGTGTCATGTAATGCAGCAATTGCTATGGGAATTACTGTATTTAAGTGCAAAGGTAAAATCAACAGGAATGGTAAGGGTGCTGCTTTAGAGCTATTTTTGCCCAAGCATGTCTAACTTAATCATCCTCCTTTCAATAGCTTGCTGAATTTTGTTTTTACTAGGAAAGAGAATGTTTTCGGTTTTCAAAGAGGACAAAACACAGTAAAAAGAAAACTGTACTTTCTAGATTTGATGAAGGCTAATGATTCTTGGCAGAGACTCATTTACAATTTACAAATATTTACATTTTCAATATTTATGAATGATCCTTACATAAAAAAAGATTACATTTAAAACCGGTCGCAGAACAAGAAGATTACAAAAACAGAGAAGATATTCATCAAAATTTTCAAAAAAGACATATATATTTCTTTAAATGTACCTTTCTGGTTAGTTATTTAAATGGAGTGATAATAGTTCTAAATTTGATATTTCACCAAGTTTCATGCTTCAGTTTGTAATGGTGCTTTAGATGTTTTCAGGGTTAAAGCAACACAAAAATATCTAAAGAAAATAAATACGGGTATTAAAATTAGGGCGTATGACATATATTAATGTTCCATTGGCCTGGCTTTGGGATGAGGGGATGCTTGTAGGTAATACATCTGAAGATTATGGGATTAAAATAAAAGAAGAAAAGGCACATAATGTATTTTGGCTATATTCCTTACATTCTGCCTACTTAAAATGGTTAGTTGGAAAAAAAAGAATCATTTTTATCTGTACAAGCTGTTGAATGGTATAGCTTTGCACTATTAAACTGCTGCTCCACTCCATCCTGGATATGGTTGTATTTCAGTGATGACTGAACTGAGCCCTATATATACACAGCATAAATCTCCTCTCACCAGGTAAATCAGGAGTAACCCCTGTGATGCTGGCAGATCAGGAGCCAGCTCATGCCAAGGATCTGGGCCTCACTGAACACTGACAAATGCATAGTTGGAAACCTGTCTGGCTCACCTGTGGGTTAGTATAGTTAAAACAGATATCAGTGTTATAAGAATGTGTTTATACTTTATGGAATCCTTGTAGGATACTGCATGTTTTAATCCTACTTATAATATCTGTATCCCATGGTATGAAGTTATATTGAGTGTGTGCATTGTAACCCTCTGTAATTGTGTAACTCACCAAACAGGAAAAGGAGCATTAATTAAGGTAGAACTGCTCATTCTGCACACAAGATGGCCCACTGAATGCAAATGAGGCATTGCATAGCATCAAAGAACAGAAATCTTGTTGACTGCATTCCTAACTCTCTCTGGGGTGACGGATATAAAAAATCCCTGACAAGGAGAAATTTGGTCTCTGTGCTGTCCGGACTCTGAGGGCCAGAGATGCCTAAACATAAGCAGGAGATTCCCATACTGCTTGGCATGGGTCAACCCTAAAGGACACATAGAATTGGTTATTATAGAAGCTTATATTATCTTTTTAAACCTAAGACTGTAACTCATTTATGTGTGTATGTTTCCTGTTTTAACCTTGTAAATAACTCATTTATTTTCTTAGTTAAATCTTTAGTTAGTTTATTACAGGACTGGTTGCAAGCATTGTCTTTGGTTTGAGATTGGAGTACAAAAGACTCAGGGTAAGTAACTGATCCTCTGGGACTGGGAGTTATCTGAATATTTGTTGTGATTTTTGGTGTAAAGGACCATCTATCAATCACATGGTCCAGCTTGCGTGAGTGGCACGACAGACTGGAATGCCCCAGGGGACTGTGTGATTCCATGGTAAGATGGTTATATTGCTTCAGAAGTTCACACTTGTTACTGCATTGGTGAAATATAATTATAGAACATACCACCACCTGCTTGTTGATTATCTGCCCTGAGGTTGGCATGCATGGTCGTGAGCCAGTCCAGACCCCATTGAACTCAACAGAGCTACACTGGTATAAGTGAGAAAAGTGAGGGGGAGGGAACAGATAAGCGTTCATGTCACACCCCTCGTCAGTACATGGCCCAAGTCGGGGAAGCTAATGATCCAACCAGCGGACCAAATTTGGTGATGAATCCTAGTCACATGCCACCTGAGGCACATTGCGCATGCACTGAGAAGAAGAAGAAGAAATGAGAAGAGTCATATCCATAGTTTGTAAAGTTTATACAGTCCTTTGGGGTCTCTGATGAAAGGTCACTAGAGAAATGTTTATTAATTTTTACTTTTATTAATTATTAATATTATTCAACCTTTGGTGAAAGGGCCAAATATATCATGTGAATTAAATTTTGCCCAGATCACTTCTAACACTACAGAAAACAGAAGATCTAACAAATTAAAGTAACATTCATCAGTGAAGGCTGCCATCTGTACAACTCAGAATGATCCTTGGTGCGCCTGTCCCCTTCCAGCAATGCTAAACAGGATTAGCGTTCCGTAGGCGTACAGGAAAAGTAGGTCAGTTCAGTAACATTGTTCCCTGTGATGAACTGATTGTAATGGTCTGTTCACAGTCACCTCTCATTCTGAGCTGACTACAGTGATGATGAACCTGGGCTTGTCACAGGACACATAATAATAATTTAGCTCACTGCACACGTTGTGGGGGAAAACATGTCCAATTGGGAAAAACAATAATGCTTAGCATTTATACAACCAGACATTTTCAAAGGAACACATTCACATGATATTCTCTGCAGTAAATTAATATTATCATCCATGTTTTAGAAAAGGAAACCGAGGCACAGAGCAGTTAAAAACTATATTCTGGCTCATTTTGCACAGATACTGCACCCTACTTGCACGACTATGCAAGAACTAGGTAGATTGTTACCACTGGCATTCCTGAATACAGGGGAGGCAGAGGGTCCAACTTGTCTGGAAATACTTCACAGTTCCAAGGATGAGTAGTCAACCAGTTATGTCAGTTAGCATTCATCAACAAAGGCAGAGGGTGTATGCTGCACCTCTTCAAGCAGAAGTCAGTGCAGCTGCAAAGGATGGCTCTGCCAACACCCCCCATTAAGATACTGTGTCTGCACTTGCCCTGCCCAGACAGAATGTCTCGGATTACAAATACTTACTACACCACCACGTGTGCCCAAGGGCTCTTCCGAGTGTTTTAAAAAATTGCCCCTAATTGACTTTGCCAAGCTGGTGCAGTGAACCAGTGACATCATTGGGATTGGAAATCAGGGCTTTGTGGGGCACAGCCCCACACTTGGTGAACTAAAGATTTCTGGATAATACAAAAATGTCCTGAAAAGGCTGAGGACACATTGGGAAACACTTTTTCTTTTCTATAACAAAAATTTAATAATTATTGGGGACAAAGCAGGGCTGGGTGGCGCTCCCTCCTTGCCCCCTGTGGGCTGGCCTGGGCCCCGCCATGTCCCCTGGACATTCCTCTGCGCCTCCCTATGGGGGTGCACCCTACAGTCTGGGGATCACAGGTTTAAAAAACCCAACTGTATCAAGTATTTACTCACACAACACACTAGAGCCCTGCTGTCTGACAATAAGATACACTGATTTGTACTTCAATTCTGGATATTCAAATCTCGTTATGATCAGGAACACCCTAAGCATGTCAGGTTACAGTGTAGTAGCCGTGTTAGTCTGTGTCAACAAAAAGAAAATAAGAAAGAAAGAAATACTTGTGGCACCTTAGAGACTAACAAATTTATTTCAGCATAAGCTTTCGTGGGTTAGAACCCACTTCATCGGATGCATGGAATGAAACATACAGTAGACAGATATTTATACAGTCAGAGAAACATGATAAGGTGGAAGTGTGAATACCAACCTTAAGAGGCTAATTAATTGAGAGGAACCATAGCAGCAGGGGAAGAAAAACCTTTGAAGTGATAAACAAGATGGCCAATGTGGACAGTTGACACACAGGTGTGAATGAGGATCGTTAATTTAAGGGAAATAGATTAAATTAACGTAATGGCCAAGCCATTCCAAGTCTCTATTTAATCCTGAGTTGATGGTATCTAGTTTGCATATCAATTCAAGTTCAACAGCTTCTCGTTGTAGTCTGTTTTTGAAGTTTATTTGTTGCAAAATTAACACCCTCAAGTCTGTCACTGAGTGGTTAGGGAGGTTGAAATGTTCTTCTACTGGTTTTTGAATGTTATGATTCCTGATGTCAGATTTATGTCCGTTTATTCTTTTGCGTAGAGACTGTCCGGTTTGGCCAATGTACATGGCAGAGGGGCATTGCAGGCACATGATGGCATATATCACATTGGTAGATGTGCAGGTGAATGATCCCCTGATGGCGTGGCTGATGTTATTAGGTCCTATGATGGTATCACTTGAATCGATATGTGGACAGAGTTGGCATCAGGCTTTGTTGCAAGGATAGGTTCCTGGGTTAGTGTTTTTGTTGTATGGTGTGTGGTTGCTGGTGAGTATTTGCTTCAGGTTGGGGGGCTGTCTGTAAGCGAGGATTGGTCTGTCCCCCAAGATCTGTGAGAGTGAGGGATCATCTTTTAGGATAGGTTGTAGATCTTTGATGATGTGCTGGAGAGGTTTTAGTTGGGGGCTAAAGGTGACGGCTAGTGGCGTTCTGTTATTTTCTTTTTGGGGCCTGTCCTGTAGTAGGTGACTCCTGGGTACTCTTTTGGCTCTGTCAATCTGTTTTTTTACTTCAGGAGGTGGGTATTGTAGTTTTAAGAATGCTTGATAGAGATCTTGTAGATGTTTGTCTCTGTCTGAGGGATTGGAGCAAATGCGGTTGTATCTTAGAGCTTGGCTGTAAACAATGGAGCGTGTGGTGTGTCCTGGATGGAAGCTGGAAGCATGTAGGTAAGTATAGCGGTCAGTAGGTTTCCGGTATAGGGTGGTGTTTATGTGACCATCGCTTATTAGCACAGTAGTGTCTAGGAAATGGACCGCTTGTGTGGACTGGTCTAGGCTGAGGTTGATGGTGGGATGGAAATTGTTGAAATCATGGTGGAATTCCTCAAGGGCTTCTTTTCCATGAGTCCAAATGATGACGATATCATCAATGTAGCGCAAGTAGTGTAGGGGTGTTAGGCGACGAGAGCTGAGGAAGCGTTGTTCTAAGTCAGTTACACTGGATATGTTCACACATTAGATAAATTCCCAGGGCCTATTTGACTAAGTTTTTGCTATCCTGCAGTGAATATAGCACCCCCCCACACTGACCTGCCTCTCCTGTTTTATACTTGTCATCTAAGAAAGGAATGCAAGACAAACATCTTAATATAGACGGGGTCTAAACATTATGTTTCCATCGTGTCATTTTTAGAAAATGAATAAAATATATGTGATAATATCTCTTTATGATAATAGAATCATAGAATCTCAGGGTTGGAAGGGACCTCAGGAGGCCATCTAGTCCAACCCCCTGCTCATAATAGAAAACAAATTATCCCGAGAAAGGCCCACAATTGCAAAGATGTATAATTTTTGATAACTTTATGTCCCCATCTACCTGTCTGTCTTAGGTATTTATAAAGTACTAGAAACTGCAGTATCTAGGGCCCTGATCATACAAAGACTTCCTTCACGCACTCTGAGTGTCCCATAGGGTTAAGATAGGCATCTGTGTAAATTTTGCAGGACTGGGGCTTAGGTGTTGAGACATCATGCACAGATACCCCTGTGACTGGTGATTAGATTAGCTGATAGAAATTTGAAGAAACAGTGTAATAATTAGTAGCCCCAAAAAGCTTGCCTTGCAAATAGTCTGAACTATAAGATATTCAGAGTTCTGAAATTCCCCAAAAAGTTTGTTTCTTTATTTTTGCAACCATTTCATTGTGATAGTCAAAAACTGAGCCAGTGCATACACACCAACAGCATATATTTGCACTGGTTCTGTAATTTTTAGTCTGACAAAAACCTCATAGGCTGCTTTTTCATTGGTTTGGTCTGCAGGGGCTAAAAAACACTCACACCAGCAGCACCCTAGGAGGCCACAAAGTAAACCTTTCCAGATGGGACTACTGTCAAGGTATGTCTATTTTTCTGGTATAGCAATAAACTTGACAGGATCCTTTTAATCCTATCCACACAAACTCCCCCATATGCAACCACGTAGCAGGAGAGTTTGTTTGCTAATATTACCATAAAGAGAATATGCTTTTAAATCAACAGGTTATACAGTAGCACTAAGTACAAAACAGGACATCCATGAGCTTAAATAGACTGAACTCATCATCCTCCCTTCGTCTAGTAAACCATTTATATGTAGCTTGCAAAGGACCAAATCATTTTGGGGTTTTTATTTATGGGCCACATTAATCTCTGGTGTAAGTCTACTGACTTCAGAGAAATTTACAGCAGGGAAGAATCTGACTTCAGTGGACCTATGACAATTTCATAGGATCTACCCCAGTAAATATATTTCCAAACATGAAGTCACATGTTCTGATCCAAGAGGAACCCCTCAGGAAGGGAAAAAGTACACAGGCAACGCCACAAAGTTCAACTCCTTTCAAAGCTCAGAGGTTTGAAGATTCATAGAGCCCTACCCTCTGCAGGAACTTGGGCTCCAACTGTGCAGATCCCAGGACTGGTGTGGCTGAAGAATGGCCCTTTCAGGTTGCCCCAGCATCCTGCCTCGTCAAGTGGGAGCTACATCATTGCTGTCCTCTATTCCCAATAACATACTTGAGCCCTAGGTGGAAGGCATAGCTGGAGTTACACAGATCATGTTACGCCCTGCCCCATGTGTAACCACGTAGCTGCAGAGAAGAGGCAAACCAAGCCCTAAATCAGGTATAATACAGGAAAAAATAATTTTCCTATCTGAACTGTGAAAATATAAATACAAATATTAATGCCAATAATCCACTGCCCTTGCATCAATAACAAGATGACATTTCTGCTCTTACCCTGCATGATGTGACATTTAATAATTCTGGGGAGATGACTCATGTATAGCTATTTTGGTAGTATATTTTTAAATAGAAACTAATCTTTAAATTTCTGTAAATGTGTCTGAGTAAATGATGCAAAGAAGAGACTCCATTAGCCATGTGTCTACACACAGAAGGTGCACCAGTTTAACTAAAGGTGGGATGTTTCAGCTGTGACAGAATTGCAGCTGCTCTGCAATAATTTATGAATATTGTATGTTGAACTGGTTATTGGGATGTGTACTGTATGACTATATTGCTGTAGTTTAATAAGGGACAGAAAGGAGAACAAGTAGGAAGGGAAACAATGGCACTAGATAAACCCACCCATTGATAAACACGAACGGGTTGTTAAAAGACAATTCCCAAACTATTAGCTTGGAAGATTCTACCTTGGGGCTCCAGCCAACTGACAAAACTGGTTTTGACAAGCAGGGCCAAGGTCTGGGAACCAGGAGATCAGACTGTATATGTTTAAAAAGGGATTGCCTCTCTCAAGAGGGAGTGGTGCAGGGCAGGTGGTCAGGGGACCAGACTAAAACACAGGACCCATGGTGGTGTAGGAAGAAGTTAGGCCTGCCTATGCTACTATAAGGGGATAGTAAGCCTTTCGGTAAGAAAGACATGTGTGAAGACTATTTTAAAATCCCTTTTCTCTAAATGTTTTGTTCCTACTGCTAAAATAAACAATACTTTGGTTTTAAGAAGATTGTCTGATCTCTGCATAACACAGACTCCCAGAGGGACGAAATATAGGTAGAGAAACCAGTCAGATCTTGCTGCGTAAGCAAAGTTGATACACAGGGCCTGGTCTAGGTGTGGGAGACTTGCGGAATTCCACCCCAGGAGAGGTATAGACACCAGGCCTGACACCTACAGAGTTGCACTGAGAAAGATCAGAAAGACGAGAGAAATGCAGCTAGCACCTGTAACTGTGACACCTTTGATTTGGTTACACCAGGGCAACTCTGTGTCTGGACTGTCTTATATTGGTATAGAACTGGGCCAAGTTAAACTAATGTAAACCAAATTTAAACCGATGAAAGTGTCCACACACAAAGCTGCACTGGTTTAACTAACCAGATGCAACATCTGACCTTTAGTTAAACCAGTGTCTTAGTGTGTAGATCAGGCAAATGTTTTATTTCAACTAGTTCTGAAATAAAACCTTGCATTATTTAATTTATAAATGTGGCTGACACTTCTCCCTCACTATTTCCTGCAAAGGGGCAAAAAGGGGAGGAGGTTGAGCCATAGCACTGCTCTACTGCATACTGGCTAGCAGGCTAGGTGGGCCTGTGGGATGGAGGTTGGATGAAAGGATGTAGTTCCTCCTGCACCCAGGCAAGCTCTCGGAGGAATGGCACCTCTTGGTGCTTCCTGTGGGATGGTGCAGCAATTTCACAATTTAGCCTCATAAAGACAATGCGAGTTTTACCATAGACTTCACATGAAGCAGGATGGAGTCCTTTGTTTGTTTGAAAGTGTACAGTAAAGCATGCTGGGTATATGTTTTTACATGACAGATGCACCAATTCATCCCCAGTATAACTCAATTGACTCCAGTGAGTATACAATGGGGAGGAGTTTGGCTCCATACCAGTATGTCTTCTTCAAAGTATTAGCCCTAAGACATTCCTACTTGCTGAAAATAAGAATGAATAAGAATTGTCGCTTAAATACATTGCTGTAATGTATCTGAGAAACACATCACTGTTCAGTAGAAGACCCTTTTAATCAGGCGGTGGACAAATCTGTTCTTCTTACTTACCCTCAGCAGTGCCATACTCAACAAGCAGTACCACTGAAATGAAGGGTGGCTCAATCTGTCATCTTCAGGAATTCTTTCTTGACTTCACAACTACATGAAGAGCCAGACTGTGGCTTTCCTTGCCTGAGTGCACATGGAGGGGGTGGTGGTGGAAGGGGAGCACTGGAGCAAGAAACACTTCACACAGGCGTAAGCTACAACTGCAGTCCCTGTGCTCTGTTGTTTATTATTATTTTCATTTCCACAGTGAGCTGACTTTTTACCAGCCAGGAGACTGAACAGACTGCATGGCCCAAAATAGTGATTTCCCAGTTGACTGTTCTCTTATACAGCTGTCTGCTGGAGTGGAGTATGGAGCCTAATAGGTAAAAGGAAACCCCAGGTGATTGGGGGGAAAAGGACACAGCTCTTCTCCCAGTAACCTCCCCTGCTAAGACATCAAGTTGTTGTTTTAATTGTGGGGACTTGCCTGGTTCCTCTCTGTCCCTCCATGAGGGATATTAAAGGGAACCCTAGGTCCACAGAAATCTCTTAGTGCAAGGAGAGAGAGAAACCAGGAACCACATCTAAATGAGTTTTCTCCCCTGCCAAGCAACTCCCTGTATCACTGCTAACCATCCCTTCCTGCACTGGGCTTCACTGTCCTCAGCACAGCCATAATAGTATGGATCCTGCATTCATGGTCTCCATTTTACCATGACAGATATTTCCTCCATGCAATATAAAATTCAAATCAGGTTTGAAAAGTACATCTCTGAGGAAAAGGGGTAACTGTTACAGAACTTCATTTAGTACTTTGCAATCTTAATTATAATAATTATATTTTTGTAGCCAATATAACCAAACTCTCTGCTTCTGAGTCCCATTAATAAACATTTTGATCCCTCTATTACGAGGCTAACAAAATTACAAGGCTGAACTTTATACTTAACAAGGGGCACATTCCTAACAAAAATTATGCAGAGTATTCAAGATTTTCATGTACTTTATTGTACGTCAGAAAGTGCAGGTCTTTCCAAGACATGACAAATGGAGTAGACAGAACATTAAAAATGAATTGGACCTCTCAGGTTTGATTCACCTCCCTGGGTGCAAAGGGAATGCAATTTGCAGCTCCCTACACCCAAGAAGGCAGCTTGACACTCACCCAGTGAAAGGCAGTGTGTGGTACTTTTGCTCCCCTCTCCTAGAATTCTGCTAGGCAGTAAAACTTTAAGGACCCTGATCCTGCACAGTTACACAAGTACTTAACTTTATGGACTGAGTAGTCCCATTTGACTGCAATAAGACTATTCACCATGCATGTTAAGCACATGTGTAAATCTTTGCAGGGTCAGAGCCATAGTTTAAAGTAGGGGGCAAAGGAAGTCTTGCTGAAAAGGTTATGTACGGGGCCCTATGAAATGGACAGAATTGCAGAATCAAAACAATAACACTTAATCCCTTCTCTCTCTCTGCTGCAATCCCGATGCTGGAGGAGCTCTGTGCCCCCACCCCCGGCCGCGGCCCTGGGGATGGAGGAACTCTGTGCCCCTCCCTCCCCCAGCCACTTGGACGGAGGAGCTCTGAGCCTCTCCCTCTCCCCCCTGCCATTAAAAAATTAAAAAAATGGAAAAAACCAAAATCAGAAAATAATCCATTCAAAAATCCACAATACTACAATGGATTTCATAGGGCCCTAGTTATGGGAGAGAGGAAAGACTCAGGTAACAACAACATCATGTGATTGCACAATAAGACATGGATATATCACGTTGGTTTCACTGAAAAATACATCTTTTGTTATTTTTACCTTTCATTTCACCTCCACTGCTTGTAGTCTAGGTGACAGAAGGAAGTATTTAGGAAGAATTGAAATT
This sequence comes from Chelydra serpentina, assembly GCA_037349315.1. Classification (NCBI taxonomy): domain Eukaryota; kingdom Metazoa; phylum Chordata; order Testudines; family Chelydridae; genus Chelydra; species Chelydra serpentina. Next base: position 114,364,118 of record JBAIAC010000004.1, read on the forward strand.
AGTCCAGGAACATGGCTTGGTGAACAGGTTTGGGGAAAGCATTCCAGTCATACAGGGCAGTACAGTAAAAGGCACATAGACATGTGTGTTAGAAGGAAATGAAAGAGTATTGGGGCTGGAATGGAGAGGGAACAGGGAGCATGCCATCACATAGGAACTTGAAGGCATGTAGTAGTTACATACACTGGCCATGCTGTGGTTTTTCACAAAAGGCTGGTTTGATTCAGAGAGCTTAATAAGAGAAGGGTGAAAGCTCCCTCCCACTTTCAACCATCTGTTCCCCTGCCCAGACCCAACCTTTCCCTCTATCAGGTTGGTAGCTGCATATCAGCTCTCTTCAGAGGCAGGGAATACAGAAAGCCTCTTATTGATTCCTCACCTGAGCTACCCTTTTTTTAGTGCAAACAAAGGGCCAAATTGTGGCATTCAGACAATGGTCCACCTTGCACGTGGTGCAGACCTTCACAAACCTAGGGGGATCCTGGGAGCTATTGTGCATCCAGGATTATACCTGCACAGCCTGCTCTGTGATAGATCACGATTGTGATATACCCTTGCACAGAGCCTGCAAGTGGAAGAGGCTCCTTGCGCTGTCCTCACTACATTCCCAGAGGGGTCCATCAAATCTTACCCATTCTGTGTGTAGTTCCATGTTAGGAGTTTTTTTACATCTGCCAGCTGCAGGATTTCTTATGCCTTCCTCTGAAGTATCTGGTGCTGGCTAGTGTCAAAGACAAGAGTTTGGACTAGATGGATCTAAACTCTGATTCTGTACAGCAATTCTTATGTTGTTTTCTTCATTGAAGTATGTTGTTGAATGTTCAATTCTAACACTGTGTACAGTGGAATTTATCACTGCTCAGGACTAAATAAAAAACGCTTTTGGTAACAACTATAATAGACTAGTGGAAATTACATATTACAGTCAGTTTGCACGCAAATATTTTTCAATTACTAATGCAAAGAAAGAGTAAAAGATCAAAGGTGGAGCTTAATACAAATAGACATCTCAATAAAGATAAATGAAAACAATAAAGCATCTTTTATCTACCCATTAATCTCTGGAGTCAATTCAGAAAAGTAATTAAAAGCTTCCTCACAGATAAGTGATAAGCTTCTTTATTCAATGAGCTCAACATATAAACACTCATAGGTCTGTGCTGATATCATGCTTATTGGTAATTGCCTTAAGACATAATATTTTGCAATACTACCAAGAATGCAGCAATTTGAAAAACAAAACAGTTGTAGTAACTAAGGCCCAAAATTATGAGTTATTATTATTTAAGAATTGCCCGGGTATAAATGCTGTTTAGGAAAGACAGGACAGGACTGAGAGAAAAAATGTAAAGTTTAATGGCAAGATTTCTTCAGACTGTTTGAGGAAATGGAGTCTCTGTAACCTTTCACATGAATGTTAGGTTGGTGCAGCCAAATAAACCTCCCTTTTTCTCCTTGGCTGTGAATTAATGAATTAAAAATTGATATTAAATATTAAGTTACTATATGATGTGTCAGATACAGTAGTGAAAAATAGGGAAGTGGATGGAATCTAATATTATGATTAAATGAAGTTATATGTATAAAAGGGAAGTCAACTAAGAGATTCAGCTTTGAGCAATACACTGTAAACTTTAATGACAGGGCTTACTTTATTAATCCTATTAGGGAAAGAAACAGGTTGCATTCATATTGATTTCTTTTAGTAGTGACAAAGTGAAGAAGTAAGATTAATATTTGCAATAAAGCATGCTCATGCTATCATGTTAGTGAAACACACCTACAGTGTGCTGAAAGAGCACTGAAAGAGACAGTAAATAAAAGGGCTGAAAGAGACAGTAAATAAAAGGAACTGAAACCAAATAGTATGTTTATAAGGGCATTTGATCAAAGAGTTGAATAATCAGAAAGGTTTAATTGGATTAATAATGCACAGACTCAGTTTAGCCACAGATAGACACTTTATACACCTGTTCTGGCCTGCTGGAGGACAACAGTTCTTGACATGACTTTGAATTGTATAATGGAGAGTTAAAACAAGTTTAAAGAGCATCAAAGAATATGAAGGAATTTTTTATAAATTATATGAACTATAAACTGGACATTTCAACAGCTAGCAAACTGTTAATGAAGAAACTGCAACTAGCAAAGCCAGCAGCTTGCAAAGTGTTGATGAAGAAACTTCATCAAAGTGTTGATGAAGAAACTGCAAGAATAACAGCAAAATTGGCCATTGCAGAGGGGCTCATGGAAAGTGACTTTCAGAGGAGATAAGTTGCTGACCATGTCATACCAATAGCAATGGACTAACCTGTCATACACAAGCCGGTGTATGTGTTGTTCCCTGATTGGATGGTGAGAGAGGACAATTATCATTTTGGCTGGATATTTTGAATCTTTGGCGAAAGTATGGGTCACCGTCTGATTGAGCTATGCTAGCACCTCCAAGAAGAGAAACCAAGTTAAACCCACCTATAAGAAATGGGATAAAACAGCCTATCTCCTTCAGCACATTACTTCCTAAAAGTATGGACATGTGGAAGGGTGAAGACTGAGGTCCTGGGCCAGTCACCTGGGAGTCCTCCTGGTGACATCAGATATCTATCTTGGATAGACATCTTTAATTGTCTCTATTTTCCAGCAATTCAAATTGCCTGCTAGCACACTGGGAACAGACAATAGTTGTTTCCATCCTTTGCTATGTTCGCAGTGTCAACTCCCGCCATGAACAATAACTGAGCTGAAAGCTGATGGCTGAGCAAAGATGCAGGCTTTCTCTCGGGTGACAACACAAATCAATCAATTGACCACTTCCTGAAACAGGGTACCTAACTAATAAGGGAGTGTATATGCATGTGTGTACGTGCTTTAAAGATTGTCACAGAGTTACAGTATGTGTCCTTATTTTGTAATGGATTCCAATCAAGATTGCTGTAAAGTAGTTTTGAAACTGAGCAAGTTACTGTTGTTAACTAAGACTATAGAATACTGCATATGTGTCTACCATAGTTAACAGTTTCATACTGCCTTTCAAGTTCTAGGTGCAAACAAATATAAAAAAAACAAGTAGACAAGCCTCTTGAATTGCATTCTTTCTATATAGTCTGTCATAAATGTAGGGGTTTATATTATATAGCTAGGAGTGTTAGTCAGATCCTGGGGCTCGTATAATTTGTGGGGAAGTAGGTTAAGAGGGTTGACTATTAGAAATCCATTGGGAAGGAGACCTTGGTGAACAGGTAGGTAAGTAACTGAACAAACCGTCTTATGCATTACTTTTGGATTTTCTTCCCCTCTGTTGTGTTGGCAACACCAGAATTAATAACCAGTTTGACACAAATGAGGCCCTATTCTGAGGGACTCTGAGTCAAAAATCAATACAAAGTCACCTTCCCAAGATAGTAAGTACAAGTGTTATTTCTATTGCAGTTGTGCGATTTTATTCTGAAAACCAGAATGGTTATATCAACCAATTTTCAAGTTTGTGTTAGCCAAATCATGGTCCAATTCTATTTTTATCTTCTTACATCCTATACCATTAAATGCCGGTGTTAAGGATATTTAATAACTCAATACAACTAAATTCAACGTTTGGGTCCTTTTCTTTAGATAAGCAAGCAAAATTAAAAGAACCCTTAGAAAGGTGGTATGGATAATCTGTTAAGCAGTTGCTTAACTAAGGTTTGTTTTTATACCATATATTTCTTACACAGTACGACACACAAAATCTGAACTTTCAGTGTGCCAAGGTGGATATCACAATTCCTGTATTTTTTTCTATTTAAGGTAGTAATAACTCTTAAGACTCAGTTCAGCAGAATATATAAGCAGAATCCTCACAACTGTAGTCTGCACAAAACCAGGAAAATCCCTCCATAATCATTTTACATGGGTCTTACATAATGTAAATGTAACCTCAAGGGATAGCAACTTCTTCCTGGTTAGTAGGCTCTCCAGTTCATTTTTTTTTAACCGTACCTCCTATTTTGGAACAATGCATAATTCAGCCATTGGTAATTAGAAAATAATTTCCAGTGGACAAGTCCATTGCTGAAACTTTTAACATGTCACAGGAACAATACAGCACTGAGTATATCAGCCTTACAATGAGACGCGAACACCTACCAGCCTAAAAACAAAATCTACTCGCCTGTTCTTCACCATGATGATGGTTAAAGTGAGAAAGCTTATAAAATATTGCTCACTGATTTAAAAACAAAATTGTTCTAGGTGAGTAGAATTTTGCAGATCTGGTCTACATTTTACCCTATTGTTTAACAACATCAAAAATTAGTAAACTACAGCAATTATTCTAATTATTATGTTGGGTAACCATGAATATTTCTGAGTGACAATTTAAAACTATTTTTGATGATAAAAAATCTTTTCTTTTCAGTCTTTTAAAATCCTATATCTTTTCAACAGTTTTAATATACAGCCTAGGATTTTTTTTTTTAAAGCAGGAAAACATATATGGTCTGTTACTCTATATCATTTGTTTAAATCCAAAAACCTATGTAGTGACTACACCCCAAAGTTTTCCATCCAAAATCCTCTTAACTGCTTCATTAACCACTTACATTTCTATTTTCTATTCTATTGTTGAGTTTGAAAGTTTATTCCATATTTCATCACCCTTTTTATAAAGAGATTCTGCCTGAATTTATATATATCTCTCTCTCCTTAACCTTACTTGCTAGAACCTCATATCTTAAATTTTACCATCACAAACAGTTTCAATCTGTCTTTTTCCTTCAGTCTTCAGTATTACAGTCAGCAATATTCCTCTTTCTAACCTCCCACACTCTTCTTAGGGCCGGTTCTTTGTTGCCTGTGTATGAGTAATCATTTCCGCCGGTGCAAAGTGAACACAACATACTCCCAAACCAGAATGGCAATGTTTTACATCTATTTTGTATATGTTTTGCATGGATATAAACCACTAACATATGGTGCAGAACAAGGATGAATAAGGCCACCTATTTTCTACCCTGTGGATGGCAGATGTGCTGGCTAATTTTTCCTCACAATTATATAACTGATAGCACAGACACCCTGAGTTATAAAGATTGCCCTTTGTTGCACCAATTCAGTCTCTGCAATGTCTGTTCTAGAATGCAGCTGGGATGGCACATTTGCACACGGTATTTGAAAACCAGATTATTTTTCAGTTAGAATTTATAGGAACAGTAATCTCAAGGGCTAAAATGAAACCTCTCATTAGTATAACATCCTATGCCCATCAGTGCAGAATACACTTGATTTGCAGAATACACTTGATGTGCTTCCAAGAAAGTGCAGTATGTACCACAGAAATCCAAGGGTTCACACTCTCTGTTATACAGTTTCATTGTTTAAGGTTTTTATTTGTATTACTTAGGGCAGAGAAGGGGATGCTGGTGTTGATGTATATATGGGCGGTTAAACAGTTAAAAGGGAAACTGCAAACGAGAATTGTTAATTTGTTAATGATAGTGATGCATCTGCTTAAAAAAACACACACCTGCAATTCTCAGAATCCTCATTAATTACAATCTTTGTTTTATTTGCATTCAGGTTTTTCCCCACCATGGGTTTGACTGTGGCATTTAGTCACAACTCTGTCTAGGTGTGCAGGGGAGCCACGCCGCTCCAGGAGGAGCACTTGGGAAATGCTGTCCACCATACCTCCTTTAACTCCCCAGCTGTACAGGGGTAGACCAATCTGAGACACCCCTTTTAAAACATGCAGCATATTCTGCACCCCACTCCTATTCCTTTACGATAAGTTGCTCCTGTATTCAGTTCATTTTGAAACTCTGGGGAAGAGAGTGATCCTTGGAGAACATGCAACTGAACAAGTTTCATAGATTTAGTTATACATTTAATTTAAATTTACAGTCTGAAGTAAAAAACACATGAATCGAGTAGTTCTGGACTAGCTCTAGAATCCATATCATTCTCTGTTCCTCATTGTACTGTATATTTTATCTGAAGTGATAGTAAAATCAATTGTATTTCTAGGTATTACTAGTGCATTTTAGCAACATATTAAATATCTACACACAGCAGTTTTAAGGCCATAACAATTGGGTAATGAAATAGAATTATAGCCATTCTTTTCAGTGTTTATCATTCATACTCAAGCACATCCTTACTTCATAGGGTATATTAAACTCTTCCTATCAACTAATCCGAAATACAGATTTCAAGAAGCCTGAGCCTGTCCTCTTACCCTGCATCAATTGAGAGGAGGATGTGGTCCACAGAGTGTACGCTGTGTTTACTTTTGTTGTTGAACAAGTTTGTTGAACAAGTTTGTTGAACTTAATTTTTAGTATGTTCTCTTAATTGCTGTGTTTTAATAAAGAGAAGTTACTAAAGGTCCAAACCTTGCTCTTAGCTAATAGAAAAATACAGTTGCTCCTTTTTGACCTGAGAAGCTAGTCAAATTTCAGGGCTCTGGGGCTGTTCCAGTTGGAAGCTGAAATTGAAGGCCTCTAGTATTGTAAGAATTTGCAGGATTAGAAACTGGGACCATGGGGGTTCTGGGTTGCTGATGCCTCCAAATGACATAGAAGGCTTTGACTAGGTTTCTGAGGGAGGACCCCTGAGGCTGGATATACCTCAGCAGGAAATACGGTCCAGCAGAACCTGAGTGGCAGCTCCTCGCAGCCCACTGATTGGCCAGCACCAGTACTTAAGCCAGGAAGCCATGACGGGGTGTTATCAGAGCAATAGCACAGATTGCCTGCCTGCCTCCCTCCCTCTCCTCGCTTCAGTTCCCGTGTGAAAGACCCCAGATTCTGGTTTGCGACTCTGCCTGTTTCCTGACGCCTGGCTCTTGGTTTGCTCTCTGGCCTGTCTGACTCCAACCTTTTGGTACCCATCCCCTGCTCTAACCACTAGGTATGACCGTCCACATCCCGGTTGTGACAGTTTACTCAGACCACCCTTCGCTCCCACACCTTCCCTCAAAATCCATCCAACCTCTTCACAGACAATAGAGGGGGCACGACGCCTTCCAACCAGCAGTCCCATGACAGCCAGGGACTCACAGGACCAAGTCATCCGTCTGCTGGCAGAGAACCTCGCACTGCAGACCCATGTTACGCAGTGTGCATTGGAAGCACAAGACCTGCGCAAGCAAGTAACCAAGTTGCAGGCTCGGGTGGCACAGCTCACAGCTCACTTGCTTAGGGAGCATGGTCCCTAAGCAAGAAACTCGCACGCTCACAGAGAGAAGTGGTGTCACTACGGGCCCAGACCATACATCACCAGAACCAGCCCCTGCGGTGCCACTACCTGAACAATTCAACGGGGATCATCGTAAATTCTGTGATTTACTGAACCAGTGCAGGCTGCTTTTCCTGCTCTGCCCCCAAACATACGCCACAGGCCAGACTAAGGTGGGGCTCTCAGCCTGCTCTCTGGCGAGGCGCTTAGTTGGGCCTCCCCCCTGTTGGAGCAGAACAGCCCCATGCTCTCTGACTGGGATGCCTTCCTACCAGCCTTTGCGACTCTCTTTCACATCCGCTCTGCAGAGGCTGACCTCTGGATGCCTCGCCAGGAACAAGGGCTGGCCACCTCTTACGCCGTCCATTTCCGACGGCTTGCAGCTGATGCTGGGTGGAATGAGGCAGCTCAACTTTACCAGTTCTCCTGGGGGCTCAATGATGAAGTACAAGATGAGCTAGCCCACATCGAAACCCCCCACCCACCCAGGTACCTTTATTGACCTGACCCTGTGCATTGACTATTGGCTGTATGAACGAAAGGAGGAAAGGAGTGATGGCCTTACACCCCCATGCTCGCCCGCCGTGCCACGGCCGGTAGAACGGAGCACCGAACCCATGCAAGTCAACCTGGGCAGCTGAATCTCTCTTTGTATTGTGGGGGACCAGGACACATCCTTGCTTCCTGTCCAGCTCAGAAGACCTCAGGAAATGGACGAGCCCAAGCCCAGTATGGGGGTATGGCCTGGACACCCCTCCCCCCCGCCTTCAAGTAGAACCCAACCTGGGAACCAGAGTGTCTCCTCACATTTCCAGTCGCTGCTGGAACTAGCAATGATAGACTCTTGGGCTGCTGCCAATTTTATAGATGCTGAGGCAGCCAAAACCCTGCAGATCCCCCTGTGGCAGAATCCCACATGAGACCTGGTGAAAATGATTGATGGGTCACCCCTCTTGTCTGGACGGGTGACTCAGCACACCATTCCCTTAGAGGCCAGAGTGGAAGGGCACCAAGAAACAATATACTTCGATGTGATCTGCTCACTGTTCGTCCAGATAATTCTCGGCATTCCTTAGTGGGCACAGCATGATCCATATATCTCCTGGTGGTGAAGGAGCATTAGCGTATCCTTTGAATACTGTCAGAAAGTGCCCCCAACAAAGCAACCAACCCTAGGTGACCTGTCCCTGTGGCCTCAGGATAGGAGGAGACCCCCGGAAAGAGAACCCTGGATGGCAGGGGCTAGCTAGATGGGAGTAGCTCCTGGCCAGAACCTCAGCCTCTCTGACAAATACTGTGACTACTTGGATGTGTTCGGGAAGAAGAATGCAGACTTACTGCCCCCACAAAGAGACTATGACTGCCCAACGGACCTACAGCCCAGGGCCAAGGTGCCCTACAGATGGATATACTCTGTGTCTGAACCAGAGCTGGAGGTGCTACATAGGTATAAACTGAACCCATAACAAACTTTAACCAGACTCACAATACTACTCAATTGTGCCTCTGCCAGATATGAAACAATATTGGAAAAATGAAAATAAAAAAAACAGTACTGCAAAAACTTTAGTCAAATACTGCCATACTAGCTCACAAAGGTGAAAAACAGCCCAGTGTCAAGTACTGTGCAAAATAAAGTAGGCCATACACCAAATTTACTGCAAATTAATTCAGTCAGAGTGCTTCATTGACTTCAGTGGGAGCTGACCCCAGTTCCAAATTATTTTACCTCATTCACCATAATGAAGACTAGAAGTTACTAGTACTTCAAACCAAATTGACGTTTATATGCCAGCAATTTCAAAATTCATACAGAAATATTAAGTATGTGCCTATATCCCTGAACAACATGAAAAGTTAGCTGTTGTATAATGCTGCATATTTTTAACAGTTACTGAGAACAAAAATAGTTATGGACAAAAACAGTGCCAGATTTTATATCCTTACTCAGAAAGAATAGCACTTTACTCAAAAGTAGTACATGGATTTTAATGGAACTTCATATAGAGTACAACATTATTCAATGTGAGTAAAGTTCTGGAATCTGACCCTCCAATGCCCTCAGTGAAATGGAAAGGCAACTTGATCAATCAGGATATAATTATGTAATATAAAGTAAGGCATCTTAGATACTGTAACAAAAACTAGTACAAGTCTACTGACATCACAGCATTCCACTTTAAATGACTTATACTTCTGCTCCATCCCTACAGGTTTGTTTGGATTTTCTTATTTAAACAATATCTGATTCAATGTGGGTGTTTTTTCCTCAACCTTCTTCCTTTAGATGCTTCAAAGGGTACATTCCTGAGAGAGCTTTTATGCAGGTTCCTATTGTTTCATACTTAAGTTAAAAAAAATGTTTAATCTGAACACCAAGACCTTGTGAATTTGTAAAATTCAGAACTCCTAAACCTCTCAGATGTTGCCAGTGTAAACTACCTAAAGTGCAGAGAATTAACTACCCTTTATCCTCTCTATGACTGAACGTGACACCAAAAAAATAAGACCGGCACATTTGCCAAATGAATTTGTACATAGTCCCCCCTGCTCCTTATTTCAGATGCTGTATTGGAGCATACTATTTGTTCCTTAATTTGCTGTAACAAACTCTTAGACAGATTACACTAAAGTTTAATAAACACTCTTGCAATTGGGCCAGATCTTCAGCTTGTGTAAATCTGCATAGTTCCATTGTCTTCAATGTTGCTACCCCAATTTACATCTGCTGAGGATTTACATCTTCTAGAAAAAACAGGCCTCTTAAAAGTTAGACACAATTCTAATGGATAAATCGATCAACACTTTGTATTGTCATATATAATCCATTCATATTACTCAAGTGCTGAAGTCAGTTGGCTTGGGGATGGTGTAAGTAACCTCTGATACATTTTGGGAGTCTGTGAAAGCCTAACAGATACACTGGCCTCTAGGAAACTGGAATCTGAATGGGTGGATGTGGCAGCTCAGCACACAGCATCTCACCTCAATTTCCCATCTTGGATTCCCAAATAAACGTCGCACTGGATTTTTCCAGTCAAGTCACAACAGCCCTTGTTAGGGTAGCAAAGTTCAAAACTAAACACAGTCCAGCTAGGTACAATCCAAATACCGTGATATGGTCGGAGTCCTTCCTCCCTTAGCGGGCTACTCCTAGCTAGAGCAATTCCCCGGGTCTCAGAGCCTTCCTTGCAGGAGTCTCCCTCACAATCTGAAGTCTCACTACAGCAGGGGTCTCAAACTCAAATTACCACGAGGGCCCTAGGAGGACTAGTGCATTGGCCCGAGGGCTGCATCACTGACCCCACCCCCTCGCTGCTCGCTGCCCCCAGCCCTGCCCCCACTCCACCCCTTCCATTAGGCCCCGCCCCTTCTCCGCCTCCTCCCCTGTGCGCACAGCTTCCCACTCCCCCACCCTCCCTCCCAGAAACCACGAAGCTCTTCCCTGCGGCCCGCCGGGCTCCCCGCTCTCTCTCCCCCCACCCATTTTTTTTTTAAATGGGGGGGCGGGAAGCCCGGCGGGCCGCAGGGAAGAGCTCCGCGGACCGCGTGTTTGAGATCCCTGCACTACAGCCTCCTGAGCTTTCCCCTTGTTGCAGCCACCTTACACACTTTATAGAAAATTGCCTGATTCCCCTCAAGATGAGGTGTCCGTTCTATAATCAGGATTGTCTTGACCCCAGGCTCTCCACCCCAAGGGCAAGCCACACTGTTACAGCGGGCCGAAAAGAGTTTACGTTGCCATGGCTTTGATAAAAGACAGGCATTGCAGAAAAGCCAATGTTTTAATAAGATGGCAGTATTCTTTACATTTATTCTTATGTCTTTATAACTCAGAAAATATTTGACTAATATGAGCTATTTCTTTAATTACAGCAACTTCAAATGGTCCATGGTCTAAATCCAACCCACATTAACACAGAGATTATCTTGAAAGAAGTCACAGTTCTTAAAACTGTACTTTAAGGCTTGAAGTAAATTTATAGTCAGTTAAATAGAGAGAAAAAATAGCAGTGTGTGATGCTAGAGAATTTTTCTATTTCTTTCAGCCTTTTCAGTTGGAAATATCGATATAAGGGATGGTAATATAGCTACTAAATTCGGACTCATATGGTCATAAAGATGTATTACTCACATCAGTGTATCAGATAGCTTCCTCAATCTTGCTTATTTTGTAAATCCAATTATCTTGTTCTAGCACTATGCATAATCCTCTAAATTACTAGCAAATCACATACTCCTAATGTATGGAGGATTGCATCTTAACCAATATTTTTACCATGAACTATAGTTATAAAACATTTTTACTGATTCTGTAAAACACATGAGTAAATCAATCTTTAATGCAAACTCCTCCCCTCCCCTCCTGGCTTGGGGAGAGAGTCTGGTTTCTGTTACAGTTCTATACTGTATTTTTAGTAGGTTGTATTTTCTTTGGGTTCCTCACTGGTGTCTATCCAAAACACATTTTTTTGGCTGGGCTTGGGACAAAATTTGTAAACTTTTTCAAAATTAAGCACCGAAATCTATATTTAATCACCTACATAAGTGATTGAATTTCCACTGATTTGACACAATCCCCCTTCTGTAATGTTAATTTTTTCATAGATATACAATGGTTATATTAGTTATGTGTTAGATAAAATGCATCTCACAAAGTATTCTGAATTACATTGAGACTATTAAGAAATGCCAAGAGAATTCCTAATGGTGACGAGTCACTGAAACCAGTTGCAGGTGTGGGTGCTCGGCACCTTTGAAAGTCAGTCCACTTATTCAGGTGACTAAATGTGGGATTAAATGCGTAACTTTAGGCACCCAAGTTTGAAAATGTCGGACTAGATATGTAACGCTAGTATTTTGTGTGGCTATGTAGAAGACCTAGGAGCAACCAGTGAAGATATGTCATGAAACTGCTATACATAGCCTAAAGAAGGTAGCAGCATTGGTAGGGGTAGGTGAGAAATGGAGATTCTACCAACAGTATCACTGGGCAGCATCTCTTAATGGTACAACAGAATTTACAGAAGTCTTGGATCAGGCCTGCCTTTTCACCATCTAGGAAGGGAGCAGCCCATGAGTGACAAAACATGTCATTTAATTTACAGTCCGATAAACAAAAACTCTCTCCCTAACTTCCCATCCCGTCATTGTTTTAGCTTGTATGTGCCAAATTGACATGGGTGATATTTAAGGAGGGAGTAAGAAAATACTGCATAACATTATGTGGATTGACTGAATGTATGATTCTTTCCAGATCTTTTCAGTGACACAAAACTATTAGAAATGCCAAGAGCACAACCTTCATATTCTCATAATAATGCAGAACACTTTGTGATGTTCATTCTATTTGATAGATAACTAATGGAATGACCATACATTTATGAAACACAACATTACAGAGAGCAAGCAAACTGTTTTGAAAATTATTGCCAGTCCTTTTATGCACATATATGCATAATATATCATTATCTATAATGTTTAGTATTGCCATTTTACTTTTTAAAACAACAAAATTTTTATTATGGAAGTCCTAACATTTGTCAAAGCCTTCTTTCTGGATTTTCCCCATTGTTTTAACAGTAAAACTGCATCACATGCCTTTCTACAGCAGGTAATTGTATGTGTGCTCAATTAACACATTGATTATAATTTTCAAAGTTCAGGTCATTATCTTTTATCTGAATGAATTACTATTTCATTAGAAAAAAATATGGATTCTCAACTAGAGATTCTGGATCAGAGATCTGACAGAATGTCCACAGTAGAATATTCTACTGTACTCTTTCTGAAATACTGAAAGATTCTACCATGCTCATTATCCACAGAAGAACAAATCTTTAAATTACTAATACGGATCCTAATTTCATAGCTAGCTTCCTATGAAATTGTTGCGAGCTTTCCAGTCTCACAAGATATAGAGGGGCAGGCTGGATGACAGCTTGGATGAGAAACCTTGAAGAAAAACCCAAGCACTTCTGGAAATGGCACTGATGATTCAGCAGATGGCACTCTAACTGACTCAATGTCACAGAACATTGATGGGGCACTCAGGGCTGGTCTTACCATGAGGCGACCGCCTCAGGTGCCAGACTGTGGGGAGGGGTGCCACTAGGATCCAGAGTGTAGAAAATTGTGTCTGCTGCTTTGTTCTAGATGCACAGAGATGGTGGAGTGCTGTGCTGGAGGAAGGAGGGCACAAGAGACAAAACTGGCAGGCAGGAGAAAAGGTGAGAGGGAATAACAGAAAGCAGCAAGAGCTGCAGTGAAAGAGAGGAGGAGCAGCCTCTTATGTACCTCTCTAGCACCCCCAGGAGCCTGGACTGATTAACACCAGCTTCTCAGAGAGCTTCCTGTTTCCTGCTGCTTCCCTGAACCCACTTGAGGAGATGATACTACAGGAGCTGGTATGACAAATGTGCTTCTTAAAAAGCTGGAAGATACGGGAATAGTGAGAGCTGACATGAGAGGTCAGGGCTATGATAATGGTGCCAACATGAGAGGAAAGAACAGAGGAGTGCAGACACGGATCCGAGAGTTAAACCCTCGAGCTTTTTTTGTCCCATGCAGTTCTCATTCACTGAACTTAGTGATCAGTGATGCAACATCAGCTTCTAGTGAGACTGCTGAATTTTTTAATGTAATTCAAAGCATCTATGTATTTTTCTCTGCATCGACTCATTGATGGCAAAATTTGAAGCAACATCTGGGAACATCCTCTCTGACACTGAAACCACTGAGTGCCACGCGATGGGAAAGTCGAGTATAGGCGATAAAGCCTATCAAGCACCAAATTGGGAAAATAGATGATGCCATAGTTGCCATTATGGAGGATAATGCTATGACACGAACTGTTCGTGAGAGAACAGTGGCAGAGGGAAATTAAATCACCAGAAACATACATAACTTCACATTTCTGTGTGGCTTAGTGTTGTGGCATGACATACTGGTTGAAATAAATGATGTAAGCAAGAGACTCCAAGGTGTTGACCTTGATATATCTGAAGCAATGGAACAACTGGACAAAGCAAAGTCATACCTACAGTCTTAGCGGTCAGATTAGGGATTTCAAAACGTTCTGACGAGTGCACAGAAGTTGGCAGAGGAACTTCACACTGAAGCTATTTTCCTACCCATTCAAGAATACAAGAGTCACCGAAGAAGACGACATTTTGATTATGGGCACGGGATAATCCCATAAGAGACCCCAAACAACAATTCAAAGTTGAATTCTTTAACCAGGTGCTAGATTGTGCAATACAGTCAGTTGAAGAACGTTTCATGCAGCTCAAGAAACACAGCAGTATATTTGGGATGTTGTATGATATTCCAAAACTCCTCACTATACCTGAAGAAGACCTTCACCAGCAATGCAGGGCACTATAGACAGTGTTGACACATGATGACATGCGCGATATAGATGCGAGTGATTTAGGTGATGAACTGAAAGCCCTTTCAAGATACATTTCAGCAGGATCAACTCCAAAGGCTGTTCTGGAATATATGTGCACAAATAAGATGACCACCCTCTTTCCAAATGCTTTTGTTGCTCTGCACATACTTCTAACACTTCCTATAATAGTTGCCAGTGGAGAACGCAGCTTCTCAAAGCTGAAGTTAATAAAAACACATCTACGCTCCACAATCACACAGGAGAGGCTGGTCGGCCTTGCAACCATCTCAATAGAGCATGAGCTGGCCCAGACTGTGGACCTTCAGGAAGCAGTTTAAATCTTTGCAACCAAGAAGGCACGGAAAGCACCACTTTGATTATTCAAACAGATAAAAATGCCAGTGTTTACCATGCAGAGAAGAAAAGTTACATTTGCTGTTCAGGCATTTGAAAGTTAAGCGTTACTTAAAATTTTTGAACAAGACATTTTAAGTTGTTAGTTCTCCTTTATTGGGGTAGGTAGCAGAGCAGTACCATGAGAGGAGTAGAACAGGAAGAAGGCAGAATTGAGACCTTGCAAAGTTTTGGCCCAAGCGAGGGGGCATGGCGGCGTCATTTGAGCTCCCCGTGTCAGGTGCCAAAATGTTGTGGGCCGGCCCTGGAGGCACTGAGCAGGAGGGGAGTCAGAGATTCCATGTAATCACAGTCTCATTGCCCGATCAACCAGGGACACTTCTAGGAGTGGATGAGTAGGGTGGTCACCGTGAGCGCCAACTTCCAGGGGAGGCCAGAGAGCTGTGCAGCTGCTTGGCTGTTGTTTTTATTGTTCTGCTATTTGGGTGGGGTGGGGCGGTGGGGGAACGGATATTTCCCACCGTGGTTGGTAAAATGGCTAGGGCCACTTCAATATGCAGCCCTTCATAGATTTTCTTTCTCCATGCTATTCTTGAGATGGCAACGACTTCCACCTGAAGCCTATGAAGAAAAAGGAGGGTCAAGATCTGGTGTCCCCAAATGAGAGTTTTTAAAAAAAACTGTAGCTTTGTGTCAAGTCACAGAAGGTTGCTCTCTCGCTCTCTCTCTCTCTCTCAGCCCCGATCACTGTGGAGCAAATCTTTTTACCTGATGGTCCTGTCATGTCCTAGGGGACAGCTGCTTTTCCATATTCTGAATCTATCAAGCCAGATGACCTTTGGCCCAGTCTGAACTTTGACCTACTCTGGGGTAACAAACCATTCAACCTTCACTCCCAACCTGACCTTCTCTCAGGGGAGCCCACTCCACCGCTTCCAACTGCGATGTCATGGAATCACTGTCTCTCCCAACAAACCTGCAGCACCCCAACTGGACTAGATACACAAGGCCTGACTCTTCTCTCATTCCCATCAATATAAATCAATAGTAACTACTTTGAGATCAACTGAGTTACACCAGTGTAAAACTGATCTGAAACTAGAATCAGGCCTACACACTCTGCCTCTCGAAGAGAGTTTGGGTAAGTGGACACATAGCAGCTATGCAGCCTTCCATAAGGAGGTGTGTTACTCAGGATCCACCTAAGCTTTGGGTGTGGAGTTTGGGCAGTCTGCACAACTCTCTGGCCATGTTTCATGCTGTGCATCAGAATTTGGCCTAATGATTTAAATCCCTGTAGGAGCAGTTACAACTATGTGTATCACATTGGGTGCAATGTTTGTTCTAGAGTCAATTCAAAGGAACTCCCTGGTGAGTTAATAACATTTTTTAATGCGTGTGTTGGTCCCTCAATATTGCAAGACTACATATTTGTGCCAGGATTTTCTCTTACTCCTCCATCAGTGATTCACAACCTGCCAGACAGGCATTATTACAAAACCTGACATTAGGTTCTAATTTAATTCACATTTACCTGTCTCCCACTGGAAGCGTAACATGTTCAGAAAGCTGTAGCCGATACCCTGTCTTATGGGTTTTTGCAGCTCTGCCAACTTATGTAAAGGAAAATGTTGGTTCCCCCTGTATTAGATTACATATATTGGTTGCTTTGTGTCTTTTCACTGTAAGACTGGCAATTCTTTTTGCAGCTGTGCTTTAAAATGGGTTTTCTCTGAGGCATAATAAAAATATCACAGTAGCGGCATACATCATCTTCTGGATGCCATGTTATGTGATGCAATTTTTCATGGTACAGTAAGTTTGCACTGGCCCAAAATAACTGGAAGTGAGAATGTGCATTGACCTGCTCCAGAGCAATCACATTATCCACCAATAGTGTGGAAGATCACATGGGTCAATGCGATTCAGTGCAGTACAGTAAGCTTATCTATTTCTTCCTCTGTAAATTGCAACACAGAATAAACTGGTGAAAGCAGTTCACTGATGTCTAATAGAATTGCAATACATCCCCCTGATATTACTCTAAGAGAGCACATTGGGCAAATGTATGATTCTCTCCTCTCTTGGGGTGTTGTCCTAACTGTATAAGAACAAGATACTGTACATTTTTCCTGATGCAAAAAAAGAATGGCTTGTCTACACTTGAAACACTACAGCAGCACAGCTACAGCTGCACCACTGTAGCATTTCAGTGTAGACACTACCTACGCCAACGGGAAAGGCTCTCCCATCAGTGTACATAATCCACCTCCTCGAGACGTGATAGCCAGGTCAATGGAAGAATTCAACCATCGACACTGAGGGTTAGGTTGGCTTAACTACACCACTCAGCGGTGTGGATTTTTCACACCCCGAGCAACGTAGTTAGGTTGACCTAGTTTTGTAATGGGCCTCAGTCCCATGGTGTGAAAATCTGCTCGTGAGCAAAATTCATTCATACACCCTGTGAAAAGCCCAAATACTTAGGCTTTGTGCAGGGAACAACACAGGAATTTGGGGAGATGGTTCCCACCCACTCTCAGTCTGTGGGTCAGGCCACAGAACAGCAAAGCAACCCTTCTGCAGTTCTGTGTGGGGTGATAGGACCCTTGGATCCACATAAGAGTGGATCTTGCAGTCTCACTCCCAATCACCTTTCTCATGCCAGCCTACTTGGGGCCAGCGCATGTGGTGCTATTGGGATGCAGGGACAAATGTGCAGCTCCTTTGACTGTCCTCACCATCCTGCGTAACACCAATGTGGGGCTTACGTGGTACAGAAGTCTATGGGTGAAGTTTATCCTTAGTGAATAAAGTGAATTCATTTATTTTAATGTACTCCATTCCCAATGAATAAATACTGATGCAACAAAGTGCCCGGATAAAACCTATTACTGGTTATAGTCCCATGAGAAAAGAGTTAAACTAACATGGTCATGACAGGGAACATTTCTGATTTTATATATATATATAATTTACCAAACACTTTGTGTCATCATTTTAACCAAACCCTTTGCAATCATTACACTCTAAGTTAGCTTTTCAGCACCACTTCCCCTGTTGCCAGGCCAATTACTGTTAACTCTGTTCTCTTTTATTTAATGAAGTCATATACTGGTTCAGAATCCGTCTGGATGCCTGAAAGATATCTATTTTCTGAAGATGAAAGGAGTTGTTGGTGTGATTTTGCCAATTAATTTATGAATATCCTTTGAGCTTCAGGAGATTTAGTTCTCTCTACCCAGGAAAGTGTAGGGGGATGTGGACTGAGGGTGTAAGGGCACAGGAGATTGGGATTACAGATAGCTAGATGTTTGAACTCTTCTAGATACAGGAATTTAGGGACCTGCTAGTAACTATAATTGAGGACATAATCAATATGTTTCTGGAAGTGGACATTTGGACCTGAAGATTCTGTTAGCAGGCTGATGCCCTTCAGAATAAAGAAAAAGTGATTCCGACCTCTCACCCCAAATAAGGACCCTGCAGTGAGAGACAGGATTTTCTTCTAGAAAAAGACACCACAGAGAGGCCAGTCAGTACATCAACTAAAAGACAATCTTGTCTTGGGGGAAAAATATGGCTAATCTTTATGGGAAGTATGGGGGAGCATGATCAACATTGGCCTCTATTCCAGCCCTATCTTGAGATACAGGAGGGCACTGGTGTGCCCTCCAAAAGATTTTGAAAAGGAAAGGCCCCTGGGAGCTCTATGATGGTTGTTTCTCTCCACAATACACAGAGGCATGCGGATACATTTTTTGTCACTTTGTGAATGTTTCAAGCTTTGTCTTCATGTAAAATAAAGATATTTTAACATGAAATCAAAGACACTAAACACCTCCCCAATTTAGGGTTGTATTTTTAAAAAATTGTACATGAAAATTAAAAGCTACAGTGAGATTAATTGTTTCTAATTTCAGAAACAAAACTCACAATGAAGATTACCACAAAGAGAGACGGAGAGAGCAAAATTCATAAATTCATAGAGTCCAAGGCCAGAAGGGACTACTATGAACATCTAGTCTGACCTCCTGTATACCACAGGCCATAAAAATCCCCCAAAATAATTCCTTTTGAACTACAGCATATCTTTAAAATAATCCAATCTTTGATTTCAAAATTGTCAGTGATAGAAAATCCATCACAATGCTTAGGAAGTTGCTCCAATGGTTAACTACCTGCACTGTTAAAAAGGTACACATTATTATCAGTCTGAATTTGTCTGGCTTCAGCTTGCTGCCATTAGATTGTGTTACAGCTTTTCCTGCTCAACTGAAGAGACAATTATCAAATATTTGTTCCCCATGTAGAAACTTATAGACTGTGATCAAGTCACTTTCTTTTAGAGCCGCCTTCACTTCCCCTCTAAGGCCGTCAATTTTTTAACCTTCCTCCTTGATTGTGGCTTTTTAGGCATCCAGTAAAGTCTCAATTATTATTCACATTTTTTCTGATTAAATTCCCCTTCCCAGCTGATTTGGCTCATAATTATTTTCAGTTTTGTGAATATCAGCCTGTTAAAGCAACAACTTTATTACTGGGTTGGACTTTATTTTGTTGACAGATTACAAATGTGATCAAGTCACGATCATTTGAACCTAAGCTACCACTAATTTTTAGTTCTGTGATCAATGCTTTTGCACAAATAAAATAATTAATGGGATTCCTGTATATAATTTCCTCTTGGAATTGATAACTTTTCATAACTCACTACTTTCCCTCACACTCCGTCACTTGTGATTTATAAAGTGATCAAGAAAGCAACAGAAATAATGTATCCACAGCCAATTCATTACATTCCTATATCTCCATAGAGCTGTGGTTCTCATCCTATCTACCACTGTGGGCTGCATATGCAGCTTTCTATGTGTTATGTGGGGCGCTCCACACAATATATATACTACCTGTATGGCCCTCAGGATGTCACATGGGCCACAGCTGTGTGCTGATTGGGGCGCAAGTGGCCTGTGGGCTACAGGTTGAGAACCACTGCCATAGAGGGTACTATGTATGTTTCAATAATAACTAGCTTTCTTACTTCAGTTTTGACCTCACTTCGGAATTTATCAAAAAATCCAGCAGAAATTTTTCATGTACACTTATCGGCCAGTAAAGATATTTTTAAAGTTTGCAAGGAACTGGAAAAAGCATTGTGAGATACAGCTGCTTATAAAATTGGAGTATTTCACTATTTAAAAATTTCTTCTTCTTTTTATTTTTTGCAGGAAGTTGGGGGTGAAAGAAACATAATATCTTAAAAAACGTTTGGGCCCAGAATCTCCAAATTGATTATAGTTACTTGTCCCCAAAGAGGACTGGTGCCTTTAATTATTTTTGGAAAGACTGATTTGCTATTTTTAGAGTTATTTAGTTTGAAATGTGCAAATCTAATATCACTACACATGACCCAATACAGATAATGTAAGCAGTGGACTGACTATGAGGGGCTCACTGACTGGGCTGAGGGCTGGCAGTCAGGAACTCTTGGACTATATTCCTGGCACTGCCACATTGTGTGGCCTTAACAATACTTCACATTTACTATAGTAGAGCAACTTCTCTCCCAGGCTATCACAGTGTTTTGTAAACAATGAAGTAAGACACAAGGGACTCCAAAGGGGACCAGGTGCACACTTATTGCAAGTACTTTTACACACACACACACACACACACACACACACACTCTCTCTCTCTCTCTCTCTCTCTCTCTCTCTCTCTCTCTCTCTCTCTCTGACTGGAATACCAGGAAAGATCATTTTTTTGTAATGTCTGTCTTACAGTGGTGATATCAATGCTGAAATTATTCTCATTATGAAGAAGAGTTGACTTGAAAAGGTTAAGGGACGTAGTAATTAAGTTCCCATAATAATCACACTGGGACCTCCTGTAGAGTGAGGTCTGATGTTAATAATATAGTTTTTCCCTATAATTAATGTTCATGTTCTGTTCCTGTGGGATTCTTTTCCCCTATCCTCAGCCTTGTCATTACTTTAATATACACAAGCAACGTTAACACTCCACTCTATGCAACAGCTAATATTTTAAGCACTGCTAAACCTAACCATATGTATCTCCCTACCAAATGGATGGAAAATGTGATCATCAAAACACAAAATCTCAGCAGAGTGGAGCTTGCGAGGAGTCTTGTGCTGAATAAGAAGGAAGCTAAAATGTTAAATAAGACACTACAGATTTATAAAAACCAAAACGTAAGACCATTAGTTTTCCCAGAAGCTTTGAGGCACAGAAATGGGGAGTGGAACATCAAAAGCCCATTTCTCCCATACTCCATGGTAGCTTTGGAACATCCAAAGAGAACTGGAGGAGGGCACACATAGTACCTGTCTTTCAAAACAAGGAACAAAGAGGAGCAGGAGAATTATAGCCCAATCAGCCTAACTTCAATACCTGGAAAGATACTGGAGCAAATTATTAAACAATCTATTTATAAGCATTTGTCAAGAACAAACCATGTCAAACCAACCTAATTTCCTTCTTTTGTAGGGTTACTGGCCTACGGGATGGGGAAAAGCTGTAGACGTAATATATATAGTCCCACATGACAGTCTCATAAGCAAACTACACAAATGTGGTCTAGATAAAATTACTATATACAATGGGTGAAAAACTGGTTGAAAGACTACTTAAAGAGTAATTATCAATGGTTTGCTGTCATACTGGGGGATGTATCTAGTGGGGTCCTACAGAAGTCTGTCCTGGGTACAGTACTATTCAATATTTTCATTAATGACTTTATAATTGCATGGGCAGTATGCATATAAAATTTGCAGATGACACCAAACTGGGAGGGATTGCAAGCACTTTGGAGGATAGGATTAGAATTCAAAATTACCCTGACGAATTGTAGAATTGTTCTGTTATCAATAAGATGAAATTAAATAATAGTGTAACCCATAGGCGCCAACTCCGTGGGTGCTCCGGGGCTGGAGCACCCCTGGGGAAAAATTGGTCGGTGCTGAGCACCCACCGGCAGTTCCCCGGCAGTCCCCTCGCCACACGCCCAGCTCACCTAAGCTTCCGGGTTCCGCTTCCAGAGGCGTGGCCCCGCAAAGCGGCTTTTTAAACTTTTTTTAGTTCACAGGCAGGCCTGCTGCCCGTCAGCTGTGCGGCAGGTGGCAAGCGGGGGAGAGGGGGTGCTACAATAGCAAACACAAAGAATACACACACATATCTGTCGAGTGAGAAAGAATTAATTTTACTGATCATTTTAAAGAAACAGGGACATTCTCCCCGCCTATACATACACACACAAAATCATTAAATTAGAACTAAGATTGCTCAAATACATTTTCCATCAAAACAATTACTAAAAACAAGGACATTACCAGTTACAAAAACATTTAACATTCAGAACAACGACAATTCACATATTTTATCACCCAAACATCATAAAACCCAAACTCTTATAGATGCCTCACCTCCATAATAAATTCCCTTTCACATTCAGCTTACAAAAGCCCACAACACACATGTCCAATTTCTCAAAATTACATAAAAACATACAAACCTCTACTCTGATCTCAGCTTTTTTCGGGGAGGGGGTGGGGGAATAGCACTTTAAAGGGACTATAGTTTCAAAATAAAGATCGAGGACACTTTTATGACAACATTTTTTAAGGCTTCAAAATACTCATTCTGGCTCCTTTCTTTGATCTGCTCCATCTGAATTGGAAAGGCTTCACCAGGGCATTAGAGAAGAACAAAGAAAATCTGAGTTCCACCTCTTCTCCCTGTGCTCCTCTGACCCTTGCTGCTCTCTTCTCTTTGGCTAGGGAGGCCAAAGAGAGGAGAGAAGCACCACCAAATATTCCACCTCTCTTCCCAATCCCCCTTTCACTACCAGGAGTCTGGAGCAGAGGCTTTGCACTGACTAGACATGGTCACCAACTCATCAGATTCGTAGTGTAATCTTGTAGCCTGACACATTCCGCAAGCGTGACCCTGAGTGATGGTCGATGTGAAACACACACTAGCATGTGACATAAGTGAAGGAGGCGCATACTAAACATTTGATACCAGGGAAGCAATACATCTTGTACAAAGATTTTGTAGTTGCAAAAACCTTTAGTTGATGAAATATAATACTGGGACATTTCAGATGCCCTGAAAGAAATCCCTGGGACACCTGTAAAACTGGGACACATGGTCCCTTTATGGAAATAACACAGAGGCATTTAGATTTTTACAGTAAAAGTATAGCTACTCGTCAGACATCTTAGTGGTCCTGAGGTTCATAGGAGAAGGGCAACCCACGCACACAAGCTCAAAAGCTTTTCACAAGCAGAGTCTACTGGGATGGCATGCCTCTTCTCTCTAGTGCAGGTCTCCCAGGGTATAAAATGCTCCAAATCACACTTTAGTTCCTTCCACTAATTCAAGAATCATTAACCTGATACTTCAAGGAAGTGGGGAAGGTGGGTGAGGAGTGAGGGTCCATACATATAATCATCTTGTAGAAACACAGGGCAGGTCTACACTACCGCGTAAGTCAATTTAACTTACATTGCTCAGGGATGTGAAAAAGACACACACACCCCTCAGTGACACAAGTTACAATGACCTAAGCATTGTCCACACTGGCTCTATGACGCTCTCCCACCAACATAGCTACCGCCTCTTGCGGAGGTGGCATAATTATGCCAATGGGAGAGCGCTCTCCTGTTGGCATAGAGCGTCTTCACCAGACGTGCTACAGCGGCGCAGTTGCATCAGTGCAGCTGCGCCGATGTAGCACTCATAGGTTGACCTGCACAAAGCTACTACGATAAGTGATCACTTTTCTCCTATGAGAATTGTCCATACAGATTTCCAGTTTTCGGAGATTAACAAGCAATAGAGATCCTCTAAAGATGGGTCACTGTTTTTACTTGACTTATCTCATGAACTGGCATCAGATCTAGAGGCATAGCCTGTGTAGTAATTGTGCATTGTAAAGATGTGCCTAGAGCTCTAAGTCTTACATCTTTCAATGAGAGAATCATTTTGAAGGTATGCTGTGAGGCTGCTTTAAACCTAGTGGAATTCCCATAGATGGCTCAAGACCTGCTAGGCCATGGCAATTAAGTATATAATGTCTGATCCATCTGGACAGTACTTGTGTTGAAACGGACTGGCTCCTGATCTTACCCCCAAATGCCAAAAAAAAAAAAAAAAAAAAAAAAAAGCCAGAGGGACTTTGGGATTGGTTTGGTTCTATTTAGGTGATAACTAACGGCCCTTTTTGCAGCTATACCGTGCAGCTTTTATATATTAATAGATAAACCTATTTCAGGTATCTAATCCGAAATTGTTTTTCTTTTTTCTTTTGGCCCCATAGCTAGTCAGTCATAGCTAATTTAACTTCATCAGGGTAAACGGCATTAAATTGAATGTCTAAATGGAATTAATTTAAAGAGCTCATCAAATAATTGTAAAATCAAGTTCCACTGGAATCAGATCAATTGATTCAGCTCTATTGTAAAAACATAGTGTGGAAGTAAATAGCATTGTAATTATTTGCTCAGGAAAGTGGGCATCATCTTAATGGAACGGTACTAATGATCTAAATTAAACAAACTGCATTTTTATTGTTCTCAAAATCAGTGCAAGAACCACCAATAGTAGTGTGAATTGTAATAGTTTTTTTGTGATGTGTCCACCAGGACCCTTGGTGGATGAAGTACTGAGATCCAGATAAGTTTATATAAGCCACCAAACACCCATCGGAAGGAGTCTTTTGATCACCACCAATCTGAGCTTAATTTGAACTGGTGACATGGATGTGAAAGACTCCATAAGTCATTTTGGATACTTAAACACATACCTACACACATACAGTTAAGGCTGCATTTTTTCATGACGCAAAATAGCAAATATCATAGAACAACTTTAAGGGCAAGACACTTTGGAGTATGATTCAAGGGTATGTTTGAATGCTTTGCATTGAGCCACTGGTGTTTTCTGGCAGTAAACCGTACGATCCTCCAGGGGTGCAGGGCCAGTGTAGAAGCTATTACCCCACATCATTTGCCATATTGATTGTCGTATTGGTTGCCACTGGCAGCTTACAGGACTAGCCTGGCATATATTAGGCTCAGGAACGGGAGAGTAAAAACGCCATCTCCCTGTTCCTGTGCTGTCTGCTTCTCTGCAGTAGCTAAGAATCTGGGCCCAAGAATCGAAGAGTAATTTATGCACAACATATTTTATTTAAAATTGTTGTGTTTTTGAAGAAAAAATATTCTGGACCTTCTACTCTAGGAATGTATATTTAAAGTTTGTTTTCAGGTAGGAATGCAAAATTGTGTTACTCAGAGCAGACTGGAATATTAGAAAATGCAAATGTTTACACAAATTAAAAAGAACTTTTTTTGTTGCTCATTGCACTGTTTTTGTGCCAAACACCACTTTCTCAGTTACCTTTTTCCCCAGCGAATAGCTGCAGCAGAATCAATGTTTCTTACTCGTTATGTGATTAGGCTTCTATGTAGCAAGTACAGTATAGTTTTTGTTTGAGGATCAACTGGAATAATGTATGGACAGTGCAATATAGCTCATCATTTAGCACATGAAATAGTATGATTCTATATAGCAGCTGCTGAAATTTGGCAGGAATATTTCCTAGTTTAAAATATACTTTTGTCTGTCTCAATGTTTTATACTCTATGCACAGTAACTCAAGGTTTAAAGTCAGTCTGACTTATCTACAGTAGTGATTCATCTAAGGAAATCAGGGTAGCCAGAGCCTGCTGCTATGAGAGGGAATGAACTATTAGAAATGGAGGGGGGTGGGGAAATTAAGAACATTATTATTTATCAGTGGTATTGTAGAAGTTTCAGGCAGGAGGGGAAGATCCTCTTTCTCCTTACCTTCCAAGGTTATTTGCCTTTTCCCTCAATCATTTGGTCTACATACTTAGCCTCAGAAAGCCCAAGAATAAGCCAGCTGGTCAAGGCTAAGGTCACATCTCTACCTGCCCCCTGCAGGTTAGTCCCTACCTCAGTTAGACTGATTACTCAGGGCAGGTCTACACTACCACTTGTGCTGATATAACTTACCTTACTCAGGGGTGTGAAAAAGCAGAGGTGGAGTAATTATGCTGACAGGAAAGCTGATGTAGCGATTCTAGTGTAGACTAGCCCTCAATAATTAACACCTACATTTCAGGCTTTTCTGTGCTTGAACACAATAAGCAATGAACCAGCAGAAATTTGATTATGGGTTCTGCAGAGATTTTGGTTTTTCCCTGAAAATGGTCAATTTCACATTTTCACTTAGACCCATGAAAATAATACAGCCTTACCCACTGCTAATCTCCTAACCATCCAGCCCCTTAATGTTCATATATGTTTTATTTTTTGTCTGCTGTTTTAATGATATTTTTCTTTTAAAAACTGTATACATAAAAATATGGTGATCTTATTTACTATGGACTCAATCCAAAGCCCATTGAAATCAGTGAGATACTTTCCATGAACTTCACTGGGCTTCAGATCAGGCCCTTGGGCTCACTGTGGATGGAAGACTGTAGTTTCAACTGACTTCAGTAGGGCTCTGCCTAAGCACAAGGATCTGTCCATGTGAAACCAACAGGGCCTTGGTTTGTACAGGGCCGGTGCAAGGAATTTTTGCGCCCTAGGTGAAACTTCCTTGCACCAGCCCTGCACTGCCCCTCCGCCCCCCCAGACAGCTCCCCCGCCCACGGGAGCTCAGCCGTCCCCCCACCCAGCCAGGTCCCCCACCCGCGGGAGCTCAGTCTCCCCCCGCCCGCGGGTGCTCAGCCCCACCCTGTGACTCACCGGCCGCGGAAGCTGAGCAGGGAGCCTGGGGCAGCTCGGCGGCTCACGGCGGCTGCCCCGTGGCTCCCTGCTCAGGCGCTGAGCGGCGGGGCGGCTCACGGCAGCTGCCCCCGGCTCTCCACTCAGCTGCTGAGCGGGGAGCCGGGAGGCAGCCGCCCGCTGCCCCACAAGTCTTGGCACCCTAGGCAACCACCTAGGGTCGCCTAATGGGCGCGCCGGCCCTGGGTTTGTAATAAACTAACAGTAACAGTAAACAGGTCCATTTCATCCTTACTTTTGTAACATGACTAAGGATTCAATAAACCACATTTATACTCTATTTCAAGTATGTAATACATCATGGAGGAAATTGCAAACTTGGATACTTATTTTAGGCAACTCACTGATGATTTAGGTACCTAAACCCTATTAAATCCTCTTCTGAAAGGAAAGGTCATAACCCCTTAGCCTGGTCTAAACAGAAAAATGCAATCTTGGTTACCGCTGCCCCATCTGGACTTCCAAGAGCAGACAACTTCCAATAGCACCCCTAGACTGTAAACATTAGTGACAAAAGCAGACTTCCTCAGTCAAAAGATCCTGAAGATCCTTCTGTCACCCAAACAGCTTCAACTCTAGGCTGATCCTTGGTCCACAAGCTCTCATCCAAGACCTGATCTCCAACACAGGCTTGGAAAACAGAAAAACTGCAACTTCAGCATTCAGTGAAACATGTGTACTGCAGAACTGAACGTCATCAGAATAGTGATGGCACAGTAGGCAACCCAAACCATCTCACTTAGCTACATCCGATATACCTTGAGCAGGCGGGGGTGACAGACTAGAACCCTGCATTACTCTGTATAAGAGCCCATGAGGCAGAAAAGCATTAGGTCAGTACTATCCTCGAATAACAATCAAAGAAAATTGAAAGGAAATTTTAAAATATACAGAAGCCCTTGTTTCATTCATGCCCTCTGAAGCCAACAGAAGCTTTTTGATTGATTTAAAAGGGTGTGGATCATGTCCTCTATGCACATCTTTCATTGCCTCTCTTTGCCTGGCATACACAGAGTAATATAGAGGATACAATTATGTATACCTAAGGTTGTCAAAAAATTGGATGATATTTGACAATTAGTATTCATCAAATCAATGTAATTAAAGGCTGTGTTTAAATGCATGCATACCAGGGACAAATTTAAGTTTGTGCAAGCAGTATTAAAGGGACACTGTCTCCTTTGTCTTTGAAGTTATGGCCTTTTCCTTTGGATACATGATATTCCACAAAGTTAAATGCTGCTTCAGGACCAATGAAAACTTCTTCCTTGTCTTTACATTCTACTTACAGTCTATCTATAGGGTATCCTACCTGGTTCACTTAATACTCTAATTTGCTTGTTTCATTTTGTTTTCTTATAGTTATTGGGGGGGGGGGGTAGGAAGGTTTCCACATCCAGACTGTAGTTCAGGGGGAAAAAGCAAGCTGTGGAATATATTTACGGTAATTTTTAATTATCCTAGCACCATGGTATCTAATGGCTTCTCTGGACAGTGCATGAAAAACCAGAGTGTGAATGTACAGCGCATTAGCCTGCCACACATTAAGTTGTCATGTGGACCCTGCTACCACACACTAAAAGTTCCATAGTGTGCTTTGATGTACTGCCCCTTACTCCTCTGCATAGAGGCAAGTGTCAATCTTGTTCAAAATAACTGAGAGAAATGGATTCCAGCTATACAGTACTTTCAGCACCAAAAAGTTGCCTTTTCATGTTAATGTTGACATGCATAATGTTGAGTACTAACTATACTTTGAATAACTATATGAAATCACATAGTTATTTTGAAATAGTTTAATTTAAAATTCAAATTAAATATGCCTTTCTGGAAGGGTGGAAAATCAACTTGAACTAAATGCTTATCAATTCTATTTTATTTCTAGTCAGGCCATCCTTTCATCTCACACTATGAAGCATAACAACACCTGAGTTTTTTTCCTTCAGACTTTGATCAGTGCATTACCATGACAACAGTGTATTTACTGTAGCTATAATAGCTGGACTTCAGAAAATGTTAACTGGGTCCCTTGAAAGTTCATGGAAGAGCTTTTGGTTTCCACACTCTATATGTAAGAACGTTTCTCTTAACTGAATGTATGGATAGATAATTTAAATTCACTTTCCAATTAGCCAATGTTTTTAACAATGTCCAATGTGTCTAATGTGGTTTTAAATTTATTTAATATTTTTAATCATGACAAAACAAATCAAACATTTAATTATGAGCTTGCTCACTTTTTTGCTGACTGAAGTCCATAAACCGTGGAGTTAATGCATCGGTCTGACAGGATTTGAAGTATGTACACGATGAAGGTTTTTACTCTTCTTGTTTACATCATTATTCTTTTTTAGAGCTCGGGAGCCTTGCATAGTGACAAAGAAAGATGTAAGGATCTGTTCCTACAAACTCTCACCACAGTGTCTGACTAATTGCAACAGATTTTAGCTTATATGCATCACCTGTAACATTGGTCAATCACTACTATCTCCTGAAAGGTTTTTATGCTCTTTAGTTAGAAAAAGGACAGGTTTATTATTCAGGAATAGTTATATTACCCGATCTTTGCATATGCAAATACCTGCAAACTCACTGTAGTTGACACTTATGCCTCTGTCCTTCAAGCTTTAAGCACAACATAGTTTACATACTGATTTTCTGTTTATTATATCTGATTGTTAGCGGTATACTATAAAGTCTGATACATAAATTATGTCTCTGCAGCTAGAAAAATAATTTCCTAAAAAATATGGTAAAAGGGGCATAAAGGGTGATATTTTGTAGGCATACTGGATGGGAGGAGGGAAATATACATTAATAACAAGAAATATGGCACCATTAGATTATTATAAAACATAGGCTCCAATCCAGCAGAGTAATTAAGTATGTTCTTAACTTTAAGCATATATTTAAGTCTCTTTTTCTTCAGCAAAAGGGCCATGAGCATGAGTTCAAAGGCAAGCCTGAATTTGCTAACTCAGGGACATACTGCCAGACAGCACATGCAAGAGGAGGGAAAACATTTTGTAATAGCAAGATTCCTAAAGTTTGTTTTTGCCTGTTACAAAGAACAAATTCATAAGAATAAAATGTCTTCTGCACTAGATTTTGTCAGTGTATAATTTATAGATGTGTACATAAAAAGTTTCTTTCATGTCTGTTGATCGGTTTGAAAGAGATGGAATTAGAAGATCAGAAACTAATTAGAAAGCCTGTTCAATCTTAAATTTTGTTACATATGGATGATCTTTGAAATCATTCATATTAAATATATATTTCTAGCTATTTTAAATAACTTGAAATATGAACAACTAATATTCAATCAGACACAATATGCACGGCTTTAAAAAGAAAACAGTTTATTATTTATGATCGTCAGTAACATATGACTTCAGCGATCACTAAGAAAAAATCTTGACAAATCTGATTTTACTCCTACACCAAAATGGATGTAATTTAATTTAACAAATGCCTCCCAAACTGTGGTTCTTTTCTGAAAAGTGACTGTAAAAATGACAGAGGGATTCAATATTTATTTTGTTTCTCAATTATTTACTCATCAAATTTACTCAGATTACCATTTCCAAGCCAAATTTAATCTTTCTACTCTATCTTTTTTAGCTGTATAGATGTTCAGAAACAACGTTGTCAGAACTGTTTTATAATGGAGAAAGTGTTTTTTTCATTTATTTCAAACACTGAAACCATTTTTATTATATTTTTTTAATTTTTAAATCACCTTGGGACAGACACCAAGCCTGAAAAACGTCTGCCTGATAGGTGAAAATTTCAGGAAGTTATGAGAAGTTGAAAAAGAGATAGAATAGAAACTGTTACACAACCTTAATTTATAGTTAGTCATGGTGAGCACCCCAATAGTAGTTCTAAATACTCCAGGACATTGAGGGAGAAATCTTGGTCACATTGAAGTCAAAGAAGCCAGGATTTCACCCTCAATCTGCTTTGCACTGCATGCCTGGCACAAAACAGACTTAAACCCAATGGACACAGTTCCTTGAAGGATTCCTCTTGGCTTAGGTGCCATAGAGCCACTGTAGTGAGTCTTATGTCATCCCTGATCTTGGCCACCAGCACAGGATCCCGTGGCTGGAGAACATGGACATGGCCAGGGCATCCCTGCACCCTCCCAACCCCTTGCTGCCAGAATGTCTCCTGGGGGGTTGTTAGCCACTAGCATAACTTATCTTTGGACAACTGTACACTATGCCTGCTGACCAGCTCAGCTTAGTCACCTTTGGACCCCTAAACTGTGCCAGACCTTCTGCAGGTATAACTCTGGATTTAGCCCACAATGTGCATGCAATTCCACTTCTGTTTCATTTTTTTGTATATACACACTGGTAGCCTGTGATTTTAGATCTCAGAATTAAGAATAAATGTGACTTTTAAATTTTCCCTCATCCTAAATTTTATAATTAAAAGAACAGTAATTTAAGAACACAGGAAGACTCGTGCCTCAATACACTCTACTATAACATCACAGAGTGATCAGGGAGAAAACCTTTAGCCTTGAGCACTTTATAGAAGAAAAAGGTCATTTTTATTGCAGGGTAAAATGTTAATTTGTCCCTCTATTCTGTTTATACCATTATACCTTATTATGGGCAGAACAGCTAACACCACCTATTATTAAGTTATATAGTTAAGGTTGCATGACATTTCCTATTATAAGACCCTGTGTTCAGTTGCTTATAACTAGGACCCTTTGTTTTCAGTTTTTATTTTATTTAATTTTTCATGGGAATGTATCAGTTTATTACTACAACAAAAACCGGTGAAAATTGGTGGAAAAAACTATTAATTTTTCTGGATAAATATTGGGGTTTATTTTGGTGGATGGACGGGCAGGAGGGAAAAGTATTCAGTAGATTAATGCTTTGATGAATGGAATTCAGTGTGGTTTGCTGCAGAACTAAAACAGAACTCAAAACACAATGCTACCTCTGAGTTTAAGAAAACAAGAAAAATCTCTAATCCCCAAATAAAACTTTTCATTTGAATAAACAGTTTACTGTTAAGTATCAGAGGGGTAGCCGTGTTAGTCTGGATCTGTAGAAGCGACAAAGAGTCCTGTGGCACCTTATAGACTAACAGACGTCTGTTAGTCTGTAAGGTGCCACAGGACTCTTTGTCACTTCTACAGTTTACTGTTGTAGACTTAGAACTAGTAGCCTATAAATATTTACATTTAATAATTGGCCCACACCATTTGCAGCACATACATTCAACTTCATCCTTTTCTCCTGTTTTTGTTTTATTAAAACTTTTTAATACTTCCTTGTGTTCTGAAATGTATTCTGATACAGATTTTCCTTTTCTTCCCATTTTAGTGTGTCAGATCTTTACACCATTATTCAGAAAAGTTTGAAATGTGTACATGGTGGGGGTGAGATTTATCAGTACATTCAGATGCGCACGTATTTCAGAACTTGCATGTGTGCCTGTTTGTTTATTATGTGTATCTTCTAGACTAATACAGGAACTCCTCACTTAACATTGTAGTTATGTTCCTGAAAAATGCGACTTTAAGCGAAACGATGTTAAGCGAATCCAATTTCCCCATAAGAATTAATGTAAATGAGGGGGGTTAGGTTCCTGGGAAAATTTGTTCAGTATAAGTTTTAAACAAACAATTTAATACTGGTACACAGCGAATATATATATACACACACACACACACACACACACACACAGAGTATAAGTTTTAAACAAACAATTTAATACCGGTACACAGCGATGATGATTGTGAAGCTTGGTTGAGGTGGAGGAGTCAGAGGGTGGGATACTTCCCAGGGAATGCCTTACTGCTAAATGATGAACTAGCACTCCACTCAGCCCTCAAGGGTTAACTCTCACACTCTTCAAGGCAGCAGGAAAGGAGGGAGGGCAGACAGAGACAGAGACACACACCTGTGTTTGTTTGAGAGATAGAGATGCGCATTTCCAATTAGGTGTCAAGAGTGGGGTCAGAAGTACACTGCCTTGTTAATTAGATCAGCAAGCCTGCAGCTGCTACCTAAGGCAGCAGCTCCCTCCGTCGTGTGTCCCCCCTGCTCTATGGAAGATGGTGTAAGTGGGGTACAGGAGCAGGGGGGAGGGAGACACCCTGACATTAGCCCCCCTCTTTTTCCCCTCCCCCCACACAGCAATCAGGAGTCTCAGGGAGCAGCACATGGCAGTGGGGGGAAGGGACAGCTGAACTGCTGGCAGGGAAGGGGCAGCTGAGGACGTTAGAAGGGAGCATTGCACAACTTTAAATGAGCATGTTCCCTAATTGATCAGCAGCGTAACAAGGGAAACAACGTTAACCGGGACGACTTTAAATGAGGAGTTCCTGTACATAGCCTTACTTCAACAGGCAGCTTTTGCATATACACACAGACTAATGTATTATCCTCATGCATTATCCTCATGCAATGTATTGTATTTTCCTAATAAAACAAGTTTTTTAATATATCTGAATGATACAAAAGATGAAAATTGGAAAAAAACAAGTAATATTTAAAACTGGGAATTTTTTTGGTAAAAATCAGTTTAAACTGAAAACGAAGGGCTTATAACTTTGCCAAACTTTAAGCATTCAGGTTAAAATTTTCCATGCTGGGTATCTGCCTTGGGCTGAATTTTTTTGAAAATTTCAGTCAAAACTGTTCAGCCATTTCCAAGAACAAGGCTGGTGAAAAATACATGGTCTATTTTAAAAAATTCTGGTGCCATTTTCTTTGAAAAGATCCAATGCTCTCATTCTTTGGAGCAGGAATTTGAAATTTGGCAGTGGGTGGTCTTTATGTCAGAGATATGCCCTTGTTGTCCCTGTAAAAATCCATCCACATCCAAGTTATAAAGCCTTTGGGACAAAAATCATAGTTCACCAGTGCTCAGTAGAGACTGAAATTGGACGAGGAGATAGGAAGGCTGGGACTGAGAACCAGTGGAGTAGAGGAAAGGAGCTGAGGAGGGTCAGAGACAGATCTGATGAGGAGCCAGAGTGCACAGGGAGAACTAGGACTGGATGGACAAAGACACTGGGACAAGGACATGGGTGGGGCAGGATGGCACTGAGATTAGAAATTGGTCTAATAAAAGATATTACCTCACCCATCCTGTCTCTCTATTTTATCAACAGCAGACAAAGAAATCAAAAATTGCTGCCTCTTTTGCCTGCTTCTGTAATCCTCTTATTCAGGGAAACAAGGCAGCCTTCATAGTTCAGTCTGCCAAACTTAAAATTGATTTAGGTACCAAAATGATCTTTTCACCTCTTCCTTGGCCCTGAAATGTGTTTGCCTCTAGTGAATAAAGATGAATGTTTTGCATCATCCAGAGAGAGAGAGAAAGAGAGAGAGAGAGAGAGAGATTGTAAGGCCTCTGAGGAGTTAGCTTAAAAAATAGTTCTGCGAGATGGTCAGTTTTTGACTGAATAAGAAGAAAATAAGTAAGCGAGTTCCAATGCCTGGTATGTTGAATAGTCTTAATTGTTGGTTTCATTCTCACGCTTAGATCAGCAGTAGGGTTTATAGAAAACAAAATGTTCCTCCAAAGCTTCTATTGTACACCTTATAGAGGAGAGCTTACTTTAAGCCATACATTTTTTCTGTACAGTTATCCAGTTAGTAACCATTCTGGAAGTTTCTCCCCAGTCTCTTTGCCCAGCCATTTCTGCAGGTTTACTCAGTGATGACAAAATCTTTTTTATTCTGTCAATCTTTTCCTTTTTGATCTGCCATTTCTGAGATGACAGTGTCACAGTTGTCTTAGAGACTTCAAAACCAAACAATAAGTAGGGAACTGCGGATTATTCTAAAGTAATTATGGTCAGGACTAGTAGCGCTGCCTATTATTAAGGTTGCCAAGACTTCCCATGATAAGACCCTGTTTTCAGTTGCTTATAACTTTACCAATTTTTAACCATTTGAGCTTAAATTTTCCATGCCAGATGTTTTCTTCAGGCTGATTTTTGTTCTTTAATTCTAGTGAAAATGGTTCAGACATTTCCGAAAAGGCTAGGGTAGAATACATTGTCTATTTTTAAAAAAAACTGTTGGGCCCTCATGCTTTGGAGCAGGGATTTGAAATTTGGTAGAGGGGTGGCTTTTGTGTCAGGGATGTGCCTTTTGCTGTCCCCGTAAAATCTGCCTAAATTCAGCCTTTGAAACGCTCTGTAGACTTCTTAGATTTTGGCAGCTATCATCCTGAAGATTCCTTTCGCACTGAGCATGCTCCATTCCAGGGCTCCGCAGGACTTCCCTTGCAATTGCAACTCTGGACTGATGCAGGCCATGCCGGGTCCGAGCACATGAACTGAGAATGGGGAGACTATCTCGTCTGTGCTCTTATAATCTCCCTGCTGGGCCCAGTAAGAATGGAGGATGAAGCTTCATGATTCAAATGGACAAGAGCTGGACCTGCAGGGAGGGCAGGAGACGTAAACTGGGACAAGAAGCCTGGAGCGGGAGTTGGGAATGACAAAAACTGGGACTGGAGACTTGTAGAGGGAGATGAGAGAAACTGGGACTGGGAGTTGGGGTGGAGGAAAGATTGGGACTTGGAGCTGGGGTGGAGGGGTTGGCACTGGCTGAACAAGGAAACTGAGACTGAGAACAGGAGGGCCAAGAGAAGACCGATCTGACAAGGAGCTGGGGTGTGTCAGGAGAACTATGATTGGACAAAGAGACTAAGACAAGGAGCTGGTGGCAGGGGAAAGGGGCATAGACATTGAAAAAGGAGCCTGGGGAAAGAGATTGGGACTAGGAGCCAGTGGGGATGGGGAATGTGGGCAGGAGGATGACTGGAGGCTGTGAGGGAGTGAGAGAGATCAAATGAGGAGCTGGGAATGGGGGAACTGGGAGTGGCTGGGCAAGGAGACTGGGACAAGGAGCCTTGAGGAGTGGGGATGGATCTGGGAATGGCTGGGCAAGGAGATTCGGAGTTGGAGAGAGAGACGGGGTGGGGAGTCTGAAAGGCTGAGACTAGGATTTGCTGGACAAGGAGACTAGGACTGGGATGAAAAGCCTGAGGAGTCGAGATTGGGACTAGTAGTTAAGGAGAATGGAACCGGAGTGAGTAGCCAGGGGTATGGAAGAGACCAGATAGGGGTGGAGGCAGATTGGAGGAGATGGTGCAGAAGGGGTCACACTTGGGGAGAATGAGCAGAAAAGTCTGTGCCCACTAGAACACACTCCCCTGCCGAGCCTGCAATGGAACCCAGGAGTTTTGAGTCTCACCACTGTCAGGAAATACCTGTGAAACCCACTGGCAAAGTGTCCCATCTCCAACTAGTACTGGTCCACGTAGCAGATGGGAAAAAAACGTATTACTTCTCTCAGTTACTTCATTAGATATGAAATGGCAGAAGTCTGTGTAGTGGATCTAAAGTTTCCAATGATGCTAATGAACCATGTGGGTGTCAATATTATGCCACATGATAGAATTTCTGACTTCAGTTTACTTTCTTAAAAACATAGACAATTATCCACAAAAACTACATTAAAAGAACATTAAGGTTGTGAAGTTAAGCACTCAAAAGTTAGGAAATGCCAGACCCTTAATTCAGCCCCCTTGTGCATAGGTATTATGATACAGTCTTTAATTACATGATCACATACTATTTTTCCCCTGCCCACACTTCCCATGTCAACCGACTCCCAGTCCCAATCTCCCTCCCTCTCTCTCACCAACAGAAGTTTGTCCAATAAAAGATATTACCTCACCCACCTTGTCTCTCTAATATCCTGGGACCGATACAGCTACAACACTGCATATTGACAAAATAGTTTATATATTTTTAAAAAATCCTCCACAACAAATGTAATACACAGTAATTCTCCAAAGACTTAGCACACAGAATCAACATTTATCAGGCTGTTTAACAACAAATTGATAAATTAACACACAAATCACGTCAGATATAATGTATGAGGAATTGGGAACACAATCTTCTTTTAGAGCTTGCGGAAGAGAAAATATTAAAAAGTTATAACGCCGAAGAAACAAAATAAACAACTTCTAATTATAAATCTGCTCATATCATCCTTGCTATATATTGAGAAATTAAAGGAGAAGATGCATAATAAAGCAAATGGAAAGCCAAAAACTCAGGGCAGCTAATATCCTCAGGGCCATATCCAGATGAAGGGTAACTTCCAATTTGCTGGCTCAGAGAAGTACTTGGGCTCCTCTGTACTATACTGACTTTCAGAGGGTGCTTCCCACTTATTAGCAGCCATGTAGTGCTTAACTTCGCTGTCTAGGACCGCTCCTTTCCCATCCACCCATCCTCACTGAAATATACTTCCTGGCCTTGATTCAGGACAGCACGTAACCATGTACTTAAGCCCATCCCTGTTCAGGAAAGCTGATCAACTTGATCAACTTCAAGCACATGTACTTACGTTTTTTCCCGAATAGGATTACATTCCTGAATTAGGGCCATGATGACAAATGGGAATGAGGATATGGAGGTAGATATTATCACATCCGAGGTAGAAGCCAAACTCAAACAGCTTAATGGGACTAAATTGGGGGACCCAGATAATCTTCAACCAAGAATATTAAAGGAACTGGTACATGAAATTCCAAGCCCATTAGCAAGAATTTTTAATGAATCTGTAAACCCAGGGGTTGTACCGCATGACTGGAGAATTGCTAACACAGTTCCTATTTTTAAGAAAGGAAAAAGAAGTGATCTGGGTAACTGCAGGCCTGTTAGTTTGACATCTGTAGTATGCAAGGTCTTGGAAAAAAATTTGAAGGAGAAAGTAGTTAAAGACATTGAGGTCAATGGTAATTGGGACAAAATACAACATGGTTTTACAAAAGGTAGATCGTACCAAACCAACCTGATCTCCTTCTTTGAGAAGGTAACAGATTTTTTAGACAAAGGAAACGCAGTGGATCTAATTTACCTCGATTTCAGTAAGGCATTTGATACGGTTCCACATGGGGAACTATGAATTAAATTGGAAAAGATGGGGATCAATATGAAAATTGAAAGGTGGATAAGGAACTGGTTAAAGGGGAGACTACAACGGGTCATACTGAAAGGTGAACTGTCAGGCTGGAGGGAGGTTACTAGTGGAGTTCCTCAGGGATCAGTTTTGGGACCAATCTTATTTAATCTTTTTATTACTGACAGTGGCAAAAAAAAGTGGGAGTGTGCTAATAAAATTTGCGGATGACACAAAGCTGGGAAGTATTGCCAATACAGAGAAGGACCAGGATATCATACAGGAAGATCTGGATGACCTTGTAAACTGGAGTAATAGTAATAGGATGAAATTTAATAGTGAAAAGTGTAAGGTTATGCATTTAGGGATTAATAACAAGAATTTCAGTTATAAGCTGGGGACGCATCAGTTGGAAGTAACAGAGGAGGAGAAGGACCTCAGAGTATTGGTTGATCACAGGATGACTATGAGCTGCCAATGTGATATGGCTGTGAAAAAAGCTAATGTGGTCTTGGGATGCATCAGGCGAGGTATTTCCAGTAGAGATAAGGAGGTGTTAGTACCCTTATACAAGGCACTGGTGAGACCTCATCTGGAATACTGTATGCAGTTCTGGTCTCCCATGTTTAAGAAGGATGAATTCAAACTGGAAGGGCTACTAGGATGATCCGAGGAATGGAAAACCTGTCTTATGAAAGGAGACTCAAAGAACTTGGCATGTTTAGCCTAACCAAAAGAAGGCTATGGGGAGATATGATTGTTCTCTATAAAATGTATCAGAAGGATAAATACCAGGGAGGGAGAGGAATTATTTAAGCTCAGTACCAATGTGGACACAAGAACAAATGGATATAAACTGGCCATCAGGAAGTTTAGACTTGAAATTAGACGAAGGTTTCTAACCATCACAGGAGTGAAGTTCTGGAACAGCCTTCCAAGGGGAGCAGTGGGGGCAAAAAATATATCCAGCTTCAAGACTAAGCTTGATACGTTTATGGAGGGGATGGTATGATGGGATAGCCTAATTTTGGCAATTAATTGATCTTTGACTATTAGCGGTAAACATGCCCAATGGCCTGTGATGGGATGTTAGATGGGGTGGGATCTGAGTTACTACAGATAATTCTTTCCTGGGTGTCTGGCTGGTGAGTCTTGCCCACATGCTCAGGGTTTAGCTGATAGCCATATTTGGGGTCGGGAAGGAATTTTCCTCCAGGGCAGATTGGCAGCGGCCCTGGAGGTTTTTCGCCTTCCTCTGCAGCGTGGGGCACAGGTCACTTGCTGGAGGTTTCTCTGCACCTTGAAGTCTTTAAACCATGATTTGAGGACTTCAATGGCTCAGACATAGGTTAGGGGTTTATTACAGGAGTGGGTGGGTGGGTGAGATTCTGTGGCCTGCGTTGTGCAGGAGGTCAGACTAGACTAGATGATCATAATGGTCCCTTCTGACCTTAAAGTCTATGACTCTATGATGGGCATGCGCAGAGCATGCGCAGGACATCCCACAATGTTCTCATCTAGGGGGACTAAGCTAAGGAAGCGTGTACCCCAAAGACAAAGATTTCTCCCAGGATAACAGCTTTGAATTGGTCAGCCTGGAAGGTAGAAAAAAGGATCCATTGGATCAGAGATTATTCTTACCTTCCCCACGCCAAACAATTTTTTTTTTTTACAAAAAATAGAAAATAAAATAGCAATAGACAAAGGTGGGAGAGAACTGAAAAAGAGAGGAGGCAGACTCTCTCTCCTTCTCCAGTTACTGAGAAATGAGAGGTTCCATCATCCATCTTTCCTTTAAGACAACCTGTAGGGCACCTGTTGCTTACTTGGAGGGTCCATGGACTGAGAGAGATAGGAGATAACAGAATACAGAAGGGAAGGAGTTTATTTACATGAGCTTCCTCCCTCCAAGCAGCTCCACAAATCCACAGCATGCAGGAGTGTTTTTAGATCCACCACAACAGGCTGATCTTTTCTCCTACATACATTGGTCGCTGAGGAGCCAGGTAAAATCATCTGTGGCCTCCGTGACTCAAGAACCCTAGATACTTTTGTTGGATAGGGCCCTCATCATTGCCTTTGTGAGATTATGTCATTTTAGCTGGGATTAATAGGGTGAAGAAAAAATGTTGTACACTGTTAACTGATTTTTGCAAACACACAAACTACTACAATGTTGGGGTACAGTATTAGTGAATCAGTCTTTCAGCCAAATTTCTCTTTTGTGCAATTCCACTAAATAAAGAAATGCAGCTGTTAGTATGGGCGTGGATATTATTTGAATAATTTTCTAAAATTCAAAAGAAAACCTGTATAAACTTGCTTTGGCAGATTTATACGTTTAACAGGGTGAATTCTTACTTTACTCTGAGGTCTTCAGATGAAAATCACTATATATAGTAAGCACTCCATACTGTGGTTCATTGTTTTTAACTCAGATAACACCTACCTAAGAAACGGGGGCCAGAAATGTTCAAAAGCCCAAACCTGTAGCCCTTTGTCACGCAGAACTCCCTGTGACGTCGGTGCCTTAATACGGACTGCAGGATCAGGCCCCAAATGAAATTCTGCTTCCTAAAGGTTGAATACTGGCAAATTTGAATACCTGCATGGTACTTGGTTGTTGAAAAGATTGTACAGTACTGTATATTTTTAGGGGAAATGTGGATATTAGGGGCCTCATTCTCAGCAGTTTTTTCATTTCAGTAATTGTAGTTGTTAAATTAACTAAACTATGCTAATTTACAGCCGCTGAGAACCTGGCCCTTGTGCTTGAGAGAAACAGGAAAGATTAAACTGATTATTATAATTCTGAAACCAATCAGATTGAGGGCTGAGTATTATGGATCTTATTCAGGCAACATTTCCACTGACTTCAATGGAAATCAGAAAAATTCAGTGGCAATATACGGTGTAATGGAGACTTTCTAGTCTTTATTGTAGAAACAACACAACTGTTAAAACAATAACTTGTATGACTAATCCTTGTGCTCTGCATTACTCTTCCTGAAATTGTTGGAAATACACCAGCATGTTTCAATTAGAAAAGAACTATTGTTTCATCGGGATATCTAGTTGGACATACTACATTGCAGAAACACTGAGGAAATACCATATGTAAATAAGAAAATGGCTTTTTGTTTAAAAAAGGCTTATTAGTGTACCTGAAAATGAAGCACAAGATCACTAAAATATGAGGAATAGAAAAAAATGTCTTTGTAACTGAAGAGGAAGCAATATAGATGTTGGTCTGATGAACAGGATGGAATTACTGAAAAGGTAAAGAATGCCCTTGGGCCATACAGAAATAATAAAACAACTTTTTCTATTACCATAAATTAAAGAAACTTTCACTAAAAGTACAAATGCCATATGGATTTGTCTAATGTAAAGCCTCTAATTTAAAACCTTTTTCTGTTTCGGATGAGAAAACCAGAAATAGACAAAATGCCAGAAGTAGAATCTGCAGACTTTTTCCACAAGGCCCAGTGAAGAAGTTAGAACAGAAAAAATATCCTGCCCCTGAACTGATAACTTTGCAAAAACAAAGGTTATGAATAATGAGATGGAATATCCGTCAACTCCTGCAACTGGAAAATGAATTCCAATTCTTCTGTACAATGCAAGAGATAGTGTTCAATATCACAAGTCAGACTCATGAGAGTATTCCCAGTTCAGTCAATGGAACTACTGTGCGAGCAAGCCTTGAACGGTCAATCCATTTGTTGTATTTGACTGAAGTCAGATAACCCAGCAATGTTAAGTTTCATAGAGTTTCATTCAGAGGCTCTACAGCACTTGTTGATTAAGACAGCCAAAGTGAGAGCTTCATTCTGAAAAGAAGCCCTCAATGTAAAAAGTTGCGTGGAGTCTCAACGTGTGAATTAAGAGAAAATATGGTGGACAGTTCATCAACTGCAAAATATCAAAATTAAATCAAAGCCAAAAGGATTGTGTCAAAAACTTTTTATGCAAAAATTTATTTTGGTGTGATGTGTAAATTCCAATTTTCTTCCCAGTGATTCCACTTATCCAGGGAGGTCCAGTTTTTTTAAAGGAAGGAACATAAAAATATTCATGGACAATTTTTATCCAGGATTTATCCCAACGGCAAAAACTAAGGAGTGGGCCCCCACTCTGCCTCCCATCACCTGGGGCTGACAGCTGGGAGCCCGTAGCCCCGCTTCTGTGGGGGGCTGACAGCCGGGAGCTCCTCCGCCAGAGGCTGAAGTCGCAGAGGTCACCAAAAATCTCCCTCCCTGACCAACTTGTAGCCTTATTAATTAATTAATTAATCTAACGCCTCTATCCAAGGCAACTTCATTAACTTACTCCAGCAGTTTATGGTTCATTCTGATTGTCCTTTTGCTATAATGAAGCCCTGGCAATAACAAACAAAAGGCCTGGATCCTGACAGGTTCGTTGTAGCGAGAGTGGATTGTATTTTGTTTTCCCCAACTGCTTATATAACAACACTCTAACATGAAAAAATATGAGAGTCTGCTGTTTTATTTTAGAATATCAAGTTGGATAAAAATCAATTATTTTAAAATATTGGCTTTTTTCAATCAGATATTTTTATTTAA
Source organism: Chelydra serpentina (assembly GCA_037349315.1). NCBI lineage: Eukaryota > Metazoa > Chordata > Testudines > Chelydridae > Chelydra > Chelydra serpentina. The sequence goes on from JBAIAC010000004.1 coordinate 114,406,474, forward strand.
ATGAAATATGTTTTTTTTTAAATAAATCTATTTAAAATTAAATTTGAAATTGACAATTTATGTTAAGGTCTAAACTATTAAAATAATGTAACTTAAATACAACAAATATTGACCAGTACCTCTTACAAGTTTTAAATAGAATCAAACCACTGAATTGGTTGAAGTCACTGGCTAAGCCCCTATAACCAGAATTGGTTGACGTTCTAAACAAACTTTTGACAGTGGTAGCCTTTTCTGCAGGAATAGGGAGAATATTTTTTTCATTTCAGTTTATTCAGTTAGTTCAGTTTAATGACTAGTTCATTTAAAGTTAAGAAACAAAGTGGGAGTTGAAAAAAGCAGGAAAGCTTGTTTTCCTCTTCCAGTCTATGAAGAAAAATTAGGTGTGATGGGATGAGATCTACTAGTTCTAAAATCTTGAAGGACATGGTGACCAGAAGCAATCAGGTCAATTTATTAACTACAGATATTTCTTTTGTGTAATAAATCAGTTTTGAATGCAGTTTTGATAAACTTTTTTTCTTATGTATCCAGCACATTGAAGTTTGATGTTAAAAAATTTAAATTGTGTTTTTGTGCATTTTCGATTGAATTTGAATTTCCATTCACATAGAGCTTGACACAAATCACAAGTAAAAAATTAGTTATATTCTGGTAAATAAGAAATGCATATTTCACTATTTTCTAACATACTAAAAAATCTAAAAGTTAAGAATCTGAATAAATGTTAGTTAAGCTATATAATTGCTTCATTAAATGTTTATAGATGTAGTATATCCTCCTGGTTAGCAAAAAGAAGCACCAAATTTAAAGTAAAGGATATAGTTAGTTGCAATGCAACATGTTTTAATTAACCAGTGAGAATCAACCTTTCTTTAGGAAAATAAAAAGCACAAATACAACACATGATTGAAATTGATTACTTAAATCAAGGTTTCCTGCGTGTTGATTTAAATCATGATTAAAATTTGTGATTTAAATCTTTTTGATTTTAAATCAATCCACCCAGTTAAATATAACCGTGTGTGTGTGTGTGTATTTGCTAGTTTGAAAAACTGCCAACTTTGGCATCTGTACCAGAAAACAGAGTAGTGTTAGCAACTGATTAAAAATAATGAGAGACTGTTTATTTAAAAAATCAGGATGAATTCACCTAAAAGCTAACAAATATTATCAGAATAACTTTAATTTTAAAAAATTACTATTTCGTCATCAAGAAGCTGGCAACAACATAAAGTCTTTAGATAAAAAAGGTAAATTTTGTTCATTATGATAAAAATAATCTAGCATTTAAAAAATACTTGGTCCCCGCATAGGCTACAGTGTATGGGCCTTGCCTAAACAGATTGCTGCTGGAGATGTGCATCACCCGAAGCCACATTGGCTCACATGTTTTGGTACTTATATAATAACAACAATTTCTTAAAAATTATTTCCCAGAACTACATTTGGGATATATCCCTTCATCTCAGAAACTCTCCAACTCAAGGAAAGCTTGGTTCTCTAGAACAGTGCTTGTAGCTAATGACTCATATTCTTAGATAGAAGAGTAGACTGCTGCCAGGGATAGAAGCTTGGCACAGCGACTTGGCTGACCTGGCAGCTAAAAAGCAGGTAGCATTTCAAAGAGGGACCTCACACAAATTTGAAAAGATTTGGTATGACTTTTTAGAAATCTTTGATTAATTCCTAGTGGATAGAAACCAAGCTGTCACTCTCTGTTCCCTTCCTGCCTGCTTCCTTCCTTTCTTTTCCCCCAATAAAGTCAACTGGGCTCCATGCAGACCCAGCAGTCCACAGTGAATCACAGAGCAGGACCAGAACCTTATACTATGAATACATATTGTGACATACAAGATAATAACATGATACCAGCAAGGCTAATAGCTCTGTATTTTGTTTAAATCAGACAATAAACCACTTATTTTTAAAAACTTAATTAAGCGATCTCATAACAAATCTGTTAAAAGTGTACTGTCAGCTTGAATTGACTTCCACAGAACTACTTGTGTGAGAGAACTTATTCACAAAAATAAGTATCTGAAGGATCTAACCCTAATTTTATAATAAACAATTTTTTATAAAACTTAGGGCCAATTGGAAAACAAAATCAAATCAACAGAAACCGCTATTTTTACACAAATAAATATTCTTCTGTAGAATCTGAAACTCAAACATTCCAGCACTAGGAACCTGAAAGTGAAACTAACTATAAACAAAAGTAAAACCAAATTCATTAAAATTCTACATTGTCCAGGATAAGATGAGAGAAATACAGAAAGTAAACATAGAAAATACATAGACACAAATATATTGGATTTTAAAAATTCTTTCACTTTTAATAATTATAGTAATAATATGGGTAATTGGTATGTAGGTTGAAAATTATATGTTTAAACAAATATTTATTTAACTGACAGTAGCTCTTCAAATCTTTACACTCATTACCTAAAAACCCTACATGAAAAGGATATTAAGGTTGCCAAGTCAAGCGCTCAAAGGTTAGGAAATACCACAATTAAAGCTGCCCATGTAACCTTAATTTGGTCCCCTTGTGATATAGCCTTTAATTACATCACCACATACTATTTTTCCATAGGATTTTGCAAGTTTAATGTTCTTTTAATGTACTTTTATGTAATTTCCTAACAGCACACAAGAGACAGCCTCCCTCCTCTCAGTTCTGGTGCTCAGCACCACTGCAGCCTCTGGAAATAAGGAGGCGCAACCACAGGGAAGCCGCCTGCTCAGCCCCTGCAGCCTTAGGTTGGAAGATGCTCAGTCACTCTGTGGAGATGGCACATGCACAGAGTGGAGCTGTGAGGAGATGGCGCATGCTCAGCGCAGAACAAGTCTCCACCGAGCATGTACAAACTGAGGTTTTTTAAAAGCTTGTAACTTGGCCAAATTTGCATAGATTTTCACAGAAGTAACAAAAGGTACATTCCTTCCACCGGTGTGACATCCCTGCCAAATTTCAATTCCCTGCTGAAAGTCATGGAGGCATTAGAGCTTCCCAAAGAAATGGTTGTAAGATTTTTTTTTAACATGGACAAAACAATATATTTCCCCCTAATATCATTCTCAGAAGTGACTGGACTATTTTAGCTCAATTTTTTTTTAATAAAATCAGCCATAGGCAGACACCAACATGGAAAATTTCAGCCCAAAACATTTACTTTTCATAAACTTAAGCAGTTGAAAACAGGTTTATAAATGGGAAGTGTTGGGCAACCTTAACTATAGAGGTCACTACTTGCATTGCTTATAATTAAGTTACAGAAAAACTTGTTGAACATTTTACTGAAAAGAAGATGAAATCATAGCTCTGTATCTTAAAATACAAGAACAGACAAACAGTGTTAGTGTTAAGTTCATGAAATATATTATTGGCCCCAAACCCGCACACATGCAGGTTACTCATGGGCACTCACATGAGTACATTACTCCTAAATGCACTCTGGTTGTTTGGGCCCTTCAGTTAGCCAGCCAATAGGTTTCAGAAACAGACACAGATCAATGGATAAGCTGAGTACATCATGAAACAGCAATCACTAATTATTTAATCTAACTAAACAAACAGCACTATGGGATACAAATTAGCATTTCATACATGAGTGAAGGAGACAATTTTCCATTTCAAGGTACAGCCACAGTGGACACTTGTTGAATTTGTACACTTAAAGCTCATTTTATGCATGCCCACACTAAGGGGTTTTATAGTCTTCTGGAGATTTAATACCATAAAAAGATTAAAGTTCCTCCGCTGGCTATAACATTTATAACAGCTAATTATTTCTAAATCACTGGCGTGAAAGTAAGATATCATCCTGTAAGCAGTTAAGGAATATCAAGTTTTTGAATTAGCATCCTCACTAATTGCTAAATCACTCCAGTGCCCTGACAGGAAAAGAACACTACGCAACTCTGTAGGAAACAAGTTCCATGTTGTTAGAAGTCTATTTAGCAACTTTTTTTCTGGTCTGCAAACTAAAAGAAAACTAGAAGAAAACTGACAAATGGTTTAAATCACAAGAAGGTCTTGGCAAATGACAACCTTGTGATACAGTCCAGGAACCCTTCCTCAGGCAAAACTCCCATTGACCTTAATGGGAGCTTCGCTTGAATAAGGACTGCAGTATCAATGCCCAGATCCCCAGATCACTATTCAACCCCGTATGAATACGGCCACAAAATAAGATGATGACAAATTGTAGACACATGATAATTTTTGAGTTAATGGGACCGTCAGTGCTTTCCCAAATCACTTTCCATGTTCAAGCCAAATACTCAAAAATTAAAACGAACACGTGTGTGTGTTTTCTGAGTGGACAGTAGCTGACAAACCAGTTCTTGTTGACACCTCCTACTGCCAGAGGTGATGTCCGGGAGAAGACAGCACTAAAATGCAAACCATTTGCTATACAGCGTCCTGACATAGGTGAGTAACCCAGAATACACAACCTCCATCCTGCTCGCCAGGAAGGGAAGCTCGTGTGTGAGGCTCTGTACAGAGGGCCCCACGGGATCAAACCCCGCACACAACAGGATGAAACCCTGGCTTGGGCGGCTTGGGGCAGAGCCCCGAGGGGTCAGTCTCCGTTCCCTTTTGGTCAGGCGGGGGTAGCCTCAGCCTGTCATGCCCAGGCAGAGGGGAGCTGTGCGTGTGTCCACACGCGTGTGCCCGGGTGTCTGTCTCCCTGTCCCTGAGGGCGCGGAAAATGCGAAGAGTGTGAGAGGGGCTGACCCAGCGACGAGTGTGTCAGAGCGCACTGCCACACACACGCCGAAGCCAGTTCCCCTGGCTCGCTGGCTGCCTCCCCCACCCCCGTGTGGAGCGGCGCTTACCTGGGGTGCTGGGGGAGGCGGGCCGGCTTAGCCCAGCTGCCGCCGCTGCTGCTGCTGTCCGCTGTGGCGACCTGAGCGCGGGAGCCCCGGCTGCTGCTGCTGCTGCCGGGCTTGATGCCGCCGCTTTTCTGGTGCCTCCCGGTGCCGCTGCGGCGGCGGCTGCTCCACTCGCGCAGCAGGCCAGGCTCGGGAGCCGGCAAACTCGTCCTCGCACACGACAAGCCCGGGGGGCTGGCCGCCGCCGCCTTCCTGCTGGGGCTGCTGCTGCTGCTGCCCCCGCTGTATCTCATGGTGCAAGGGGACGCCGCATGCCGGGCTCCCGCTTCCCCGCCGCACCGCACAGAGACACGCGGCAGCGCGGGCTCCACCGGGAGCGCCAACCAGCCGGCACCCCGGGCTGCTGCGGGGCGAGGAGGAGGAAGTAGGGGGGCAGGGGGGCTGCTGGCTGGGACCCGTCCTGGTGCATTAAGTTAAATGCACCGAGGGGAGAGGCAGGGAGGCTGCAATCCCGGGACTTCTCCTTAAAGTTGGTGCCCCGGGGGCGAGGAGGGCGCATCCTCCCAGCAAATCCTGCATCGCCCCCCACTCAGCAGAGCTTTTGGGGCGCAGCACTGCCTGCGCCCGCCGATCATCGGGGTGCCGCTCCCGCGGGAGTGCTAGTGCGTGGTTGCCGAATTAGCGGGAGTGGGGAGGCGGCGGCTGCTTTGCTATTATCGGGGTCTCTTGCAAGGAAAATGTAGCTGGGGGCTGTACAATTGGTCAAGGCTGAAAAGGGACCCGGTGATCGCTTCCCGTCTCCCCCCTTTTGAACAGCGGGTGGTTTTGCTTTTGGGAGGAAAAGGGTGGGGAGGAGAAAGCCGCAGAGAGAAGGAGAGGAGCGCTCCCTCCCCTGCCTCCCTTTGCACAAGTGCAGGAAATGTTCCACTGACCTACATATTTTTCCAAACATACGTGACCTTTTTTCTCCCCCCCCCCCTTTCTGTGGGAGGAGACAGGCGAGGATCCAAGAAAAGGAGACGCGGGAGCGAGAGAAAGCACAGAAGAAGAGAAAAACAGGGAGGGTTTCTTCACAATGCCGAGAGCGAATATCAACTTGGCTATATTTATACATATGCACAGCACAGTGAACTACAGAGCATAAAGCGGCAGTTGATCTTTGCTAATTCTGCGGTGTTCTTGATCCTAAGGAACGATGGCAGTTTAAACTGGCCAGAGTGTGGGTTTAAAACTCTCTAGCTATGCCTCTCTCCTGCTATAGTGACCAGGTTAGAGAGGGTAGGATCGCTGTACCCTACAACCCTCTGCTATATGCACACTTTAAAAACAAGAATACTCTGAGCCTTTCATCTGATGATCCCCTTTAAATATTAATGATTTAAGCCTCATAACACCAAGGAGAGATGTAAATATCGCTCCCCCCTTTTATAATTGAGGAAGCTGAAGCACAAAATGGTTATGTGATGACAGTGGGTGTCTGTTGTAGAGCCACAGAACCCCTCTATCACAAGTTCTTATACCAATGAGTCAACTCCAAGACCATCCTTCTCACCCCCTTATAAGAAGTGAGGATCCTCAGGTTTAGCCAACTAAAACCCAACAAGCTACTTATGGCATAAGTGATAAATTACCATATTTTCACTAACGGCCCAGTCTTCAAAGGTACAATTCTTGAACTGAAGACTAACATCACAAACCACTGATCCACAACTAGGAGAAATATTCCAATCCTATGGAAAGGCATAAAACAGCATAAAACATTGTATCCTTGCCTCCTCCCTGTCTTAATCTTGATGGCTATCTCTCAGTAGGAGGTTAATTGACTGTCCATGACCTGAGGATAACAGGGTCCATAATGTCCCTATGGGCCCTGCCCCCATTTAAGTTAATGGGGGCTTTGCTATAGATTTCAGTGGGAACAGTATCAGGCCATAGAACTCCATTACCTAAAGCAAGGTTCTCAGCTACTACAGGAATAAACAGTAACTCCTTATTTGGTTATGCAACTCCACACCGTCAATTAGAGCACAACCTTTACAGAGAGCTCTTTTTTGTAAAGTAGGTCATTCTCTTTATTTCCCACTTGTATTATTTTTGTCTAATACTCCTTCTGAAAAGTAGCCAGTGAGATATAAGGAAATGTGTTAGATCCTAGGAGAAGTTGTTTATTTTTAGGCTTGCTCCTGATTTGCTGTGCTTTCTGATGCTGAGTATGATATATTTGAAATGTTAGTTTGAATGGCCTGTCTACAGTTCCAAACTATGGAAAATTTTGCACTCTGTAGTCAGGCACTTTTGTACCCTCCCTTCTAGCACAGACATGACTAATGTTAAAAGGGTGAAGTTGTGTACTTATAATCAGATTAAATACAAAACTTTAAAAAACTCCTCCCTTCCTTTGGATGTAACCCAGCATTTTTTCCCCCTTTGGAAATTGCCAAACAATGGTTAAATGATCCTTTGGAAAACTAAAAGTGTGTGAGGGAATAAAGCATCACACGAGGAGTGGAGCAGAAGACATTTTTTGTTTCTCATGTATTTTTCCCTGTATTGCACAATAAGGTATCGCATAAAGTCTAGAGGCCTTGTAAGGTCATGAAAAAAGAGACTTCCTATGATTACATACCACATGATTTGGTATTCCAGTCCATTTGCACAAATACCCAAATCCCTCCAGAACATGGTCATGTATTTTCAAAATCTGTAGAACAGAATTCCTTGAGGAATATGCACCATTGGGCTGGGAAGGGCAATCTGCAAGAAACACGTGGATATACACAAAATTCGAATGCAGACCTTAATTAACATTATCCTGCGGAAGGTGATAACTTTTAGTGCACAAATAAAAAAGTGAAGCTGGTTTAAATTTGTTATTTAATTCATACATTACATTACATATGTAACACTGGGGTAGCTAGAAAAATGCAGATTTGCCAAAAGTAGAGCAAGAATTTCTCTTGATGTATACATTTACTTATACTTTAAATTGCATTGTGAAAACAATAACCATTAAAAACTAATTAGAACTTGTATTGAGGTAATTATAAATTGTTATAGTTTAATTATGGAAAGTACCTTTACTGCTTAGACTTGATACCACATATAAAAACTTCAGAAAATTGCTTTCCAGACATGAGAGATGCATGACCCAAAGTAGCAATCCCATTTGTTCCAACAAGAAGTTGGTCCATAAGAGTCTTATTCATAGACTTTAAGGCCAGATGGGACCATCATGATCTAGTCCAGGGGTCTCAAACACGCGGCCCGCGGGCCACATACGGGCCGTGGAGTTATTTCCTGCGGCTCGTCATAGGTGCCGACCCCACTGGCAGCCAAGCTCCAAACATTACTGAGTGTTTATATTTTATTAAAACCCCTCTTTGCATTACAGTTTTTAAAAAGTTAATACATTGACTTTTAATAGAATACTATATTACTCTTCATTTTTTTCATTTTGACTATACTTTTGTATCATTGTATGAAAAGGTTTCAGTGATGTGGCCCTCGGGCCAATTTACTAGTTCTCATGTGGCCCTCGTAATGATTTGTGTTTGAGATCCCTGATCTAGTCTGACCTTCTGCACAGTGCAGGCCACAGAACCTCAGCCACCCACTCCTGTGGTTGTCCCCTCTGGCTGAGTAACCGAAGTTCTCACATCTTGATTTAAAGATTTTGAGTTCCAGAGAATCCACTACTTATTTACTACCTAGTTCAAACCAGCAAGTGATCTCTGCAGAGGAAGGCAAAAAAAAACCAACCAAAAAACCCCCAAAACCCCAACCCCAGGGTCTCTTTCAATGTGACCTGAGGGGAAATTCTTCCTGACCCCGAATATGGTGATCAATTAGACCCTGAGCATGTGGTCAAGAACCACCAGACACACACCTGTAGTGTATCTCTGTAATAACTCAAAAGCCCTCCCCGTCTACTGTCCCATGTCCACAGGGCCGGTGCAAGGAAGTTTTGCGCCCTAGGCGAAACTCCTTGCACCAGCCCTGCCCCTCCCCCCGCAGCCCAGCTAACACCACTCCCCCCCACCCCCGTGGCGGCTCCCCACATCCCTGCGGGCCGCGGAAGCTCAGCCCCCCGCCCGTGGACTGCATCAGCCTCCCCCACGCCCACGGCGCCTCCCCAGCTCCCGGCTCCACGCTCAGCCGCGGAGGCAGTAGGCAGCCGCCCGCTGCCCCCCAAATCCTGGCGCCCTAGGCGACTGCCTAGGGTCGCCTAGAGGGAGCGCCGGCCTTGCATGTCCAGCAGCTGGAGACATTTGCTCACAGCAGTCGCAGATGGGCCATATGCTGTGTAGGCAACCTCATCATACCATCCCCACCAAATTCAGTCTTCCTGGCCTTAATTAATGCTCATAATGCTGCATTTGGAATCTGATCATTTGTATTTCAGTCTTTAAAGGGCATTAGTAATATATTTTTCTGCATGGTTCATGTAATAATTTAAATATAAAACCTATATTTGGAATGGTGTAAAAATACATTTACACATTAGATTGCATTTACTATACGTTGCATCACGCGTTTCAGGATTGGCTTGGTTACCTTGTAGTAATCAATCCTTGTACAACATGCTCTGTCCCCACTCTGTCCATGTAGAATTTATTTGTTACCTCATCTTTACGTTCCTTATTTATCTTATCCATTGATATCTTGTCCATGGTAAATGGTTCCCTGAGTGTCCCCCCTTATCTTAGCTAGTACAGACATTCTGTGTCCAGCCTGCCAATCCATGTACCTCGCTAATCCTGTCTCCCAAGAAATGAGGCCTCACCCATGTCAAGGAAGGCCTACAAGGAGCAGCTCTAGGTGTTATGCTTCTCCAACAGACTTGTGATGTTTCTGGAAGAAATCTCTGTAGAAGTAAATGCTGATCAGAGTTATCAACATTAACTTCCCATCTGTGGTTTATAAATGACTCAGAGAGGGAGGTAATGCACAATCATCAACGGGGAGACTAATAGCAGCAGAGCCCATACTGCCAGGGGAGAAGTAGAGAGATGCCTGAAAGAACCGCAAAGGGATTCATGGATGCTTGGAGCTAGGATGCCTAATGATTCTTCAGGCTCTGTCCAAATAGAAGGTCACGTTCCCTGCCTTTCTGCCTGGTTGCTAATCCCTACAAGCAAAGGGACAATGAGTTGGGTTTTCTGCATCATCAACCTGGTGCATTTTAAAACAAAACTTTACCTCTTCCACAGGTTTTCAAAGGAAGGGAGTAAATTAGTCTTAGGCCAGGTCTACATGTCGAATTTAGCAGCGTTAACTCGATTTAACCCTTCACCCGTCCACATTAGGAAGCAGTTTATTTCAACATAAAAGGCTCTTTAATTCGATTTCTGTACTCCTCCCCGACGAGGGGAGTAGCGCCAAATTCGACATGGCCATGTCGAATTCGAGGAACTGTGGACGGAATTCGACGCTAATAGCTCCGGGAGCTATCCCACAGTGCACCACTCAGTGGACGCTCAGGACAGTATTCTGTACTCGGATGCTCTGACCTGCCACTCAGAGAAATCCCCGGGAAAATTTGAATCCCTTCTCCTGTCTGGCCAGTTTGAATCCCATTTCCTGTTTGGACATCGTGGCGAGCTCAGCAGCACTGGCAACGATGCAGAGCTCTACAGCAGAGGTTTCCATGCAATCTCTGAATAGAAAGAGGGCTCCAGCATGGACTGATCGGGAAGTTTTGGATCTGATCGCTGTGTGGGGAGATGAATCCGTCCTAGCCGAGCTCCGATCCAAAAGACGGAATGCCAAAATTTATGAAAAAATATCCCAGGCTATGACGGAGAGAGGATACAGCCGTGATGCAACGCAGTGCTGCGTGAAAATCAAGGAGCTGCGACAGGCGTACCAGAAGACCAAGGAGTCCAACGGACGCTCCGGATCGCAGCCACACACTTGCCGCTTTTACGAGGCACTGCATGCCATGCTCGGTGGTGCTGCCACAACTACCCCACCAGTGTCCGTGGACTCCGACGACGGGGTCTTATCTACGGCCACGTCGTCGGAGGTTTTCGCGGACGGTGAAGATGAGGAAGGAGAGGAGGAGGACGAGGCACTCGACAGCGCTCTCACTGCTGATTTCCCCGAGAGCCAGGAACTATTCCTCACCCTGACTGAGCTCCGCTACGAACCCTCCCAAGGCAGCATCCCTGACCAGGAATCAGGCGAAGGATCAGCAGGTCAGTGTTTTAGACATTTATTTGGAATACAATAGGCATGGTGTGTAAGCACTGTGTTAGTATTGCTTGATTGGCCTTATGCGCTTCAGCTTGGAGTCGCTTTCCCGTGCAACTATTCGAAAAGTCTGTCAGTATGTATGGGGATAGAGGAGTAATCCCCATCTGAGAGCTCCGCGAAGCTCTCCTGGAGGTACAGTGAGAGCTTGTTTATCACGTTCACGGGGAGAGCGGCCTTATTGTCTCCTCCATGGTAGGATACTTTCCCGCGCCATGCAAGCTGCAGGTACTCTGGTATCATTGCCTTGCATAGCATGGCAGCATACGGCCCCGGGGTTTGCTGGCATTGACGCAGCATGCAGTATTTCTCTGTCTCGGTAATCCTCATCAGAGTGATATCAGTTATGGTGTCCTGGTTTGAATGAGTGGTTTCATTAGTATAGGGAATGCTTCATTTTCCCTTTAAAGAAAGACACCCGGCGGTTTCCGTTAACGCGTGGTGGGAGGGAGTTGGGAGCCAAACCATTCTAACTTAGCGGTGCGCGGGCAGGGAGAGTTCCCGGGACCGGCCACGCGAGGCAGGGGAAAGGGTACGCGAGCCGTTCAAACACAGCGGTTCGCAGGCAATCTTGGTTCCCGGGAGCGGCCACGCGGAGGGGGGGGGGAAGGGTAGGCGAGCCGTTCATACTGAGCGGTTCGCGGGCACTTTTCGTTCCCGGGAGCGGCCAGGCTGAGGGGGGGGAAGGGTAGGCGAGCCGTTCATACTGAGCGGTTCGCGGGCACTTTTGGTTCCCTGGAGCGGCCACGCGGAGGGGGGGGAAGGGTAGGCGAGCCGCTGTAGATGAGCAGTTTGGCCAGCAGCAGTTCCTGCCCGCCGCCAGGAACAGTGATTGAGACATGGGAGTAGAGCACTGCTGTGAAGTAATCTCTCAGCAGTCCAAACTCATCACCTTACCATGGTCTTCAGAGAGCTGATTTTCAGTGTTCGGCAAGGCTTCTGGGATCTGTACACCGGGACCCCAGACACTCAGCATTAAGACCTAATATTTGACCTTGTAGTATGTGAACATGTGATAGGTACTGTGCTTGGTCCTATTCACAGGGAAAGAGTATGGGCATTGTTCTGGAAAAAGTATCTTTCTGAGGAATTCACTCCCTTTCCCTCATCCCACAGCTGCGAGTGTCTCCCGCCCTACCCGTGTTTCTCCCTCCCATGGGCTATTGCAGATAAGGCGGCGCAAAAAGAGAACCCGGGATGACATGTTCTCTGAATTGATGATCTGGTCCCGAAGTGAGGCGGCACAGCGGAGAGAGGACGTCTCACGGTCCGAGCGAGCAGCCAGGGAACAGGAGCAGAGGGCTGAAGCGCGCGAGGACAGGTGGCGGCAGGAAGACCAGCAGGCGACTCAAACGCTGCTGGGACTAATGAGGGAGCAAACTGACATGCTCCGGCGCCTTGTGGACGTTCTCCAGGACAGGAGACAGGAGGAAAGAGCCCCTCTATATGTTCTTTCTAACCGCCCACCCCCGCCACCAAGTCCAGTCGTTTACTCACCCAAAGTCACTAGGACGAGGGGAGGCAGGGTCCGTGGAAATATTCACTCCACCCCTGCAGACTGCTCCAGTAGCAGAAGGCTCTCATTCCAAAAACCTTAGATTGGTCTTTTCCCTCCCTCCAGCCGCACCCCTCAACATTTCCCTGCCCAGGTTTCATGTTTAAGCAATGCTCACTTTAATAAAAATGTTTTTTTGGTTCATTGTTGTTTCTCTGACTGTCTTTCACAGGACCGTTTGTTTTTCGGGTTAGTGGGTAACGGGGTTTGTAAGTGCAGACGACTGGCACCTGACCCAGGGTGCAGACAGGGGAAAGGATCAACTGAAAGGCACATTAAAAATTGCATGCACTAGGCACACTTGTCAGTCTGGGTGGGGGTTTTCATGTTTTCTACGGGGGGTGGGGGGGTGTTCGCTGTCTGGTGTGGGAGGGTGGCTGCTGATCTTTAGCGGCCGGCGATAGCCTGCATGACAGATCCATGCACCGGGGGATCCGTGGCCGATATTCACAGCCAAAAAGTCACAGAGACGCCACCACACACAGTTGCGAATAGGAGGGGTTGATGGCTCCCTTTAAACAAGCAGTCCAGCACTTAGGACTGCTCTGGGAGCAGGAGCATGTCATTCCCCAAGCTTGGAAGCGTACTTTCCAACACTCCACCCGCTCCCCAACCGCGGTATGCGTCCCCATTTAAAACCGTAACCGAGAAACCAGTACTGGAGACGGTTCAAATAAACAATGTTTCCTTTATTGTACTTTTAAAGCGTTGAATGAAGGGGGGGAAGGGGGTTGGTAATGGGAGAGGATAGGCAACGGAAACTGTGTAAAGAAACGGGGGAAGGTTCATCATCTGTTTAAACAAGCGTAACAGTCACTGGTTACCCTGGTCAGTCTGGAAGCGAGCTTTCAAAGCTTCCCGGATGCGCAGCACGTCCCGCTGTGATCTAATCGCCCTGGTGTCCGGCTGAGCGTAATCTGCTGCCAGGCGATTTGCCTCAACCTCCCAGCCCACCATAAACGTCTCCCCCTTGCTCTCACAGAGATTGTGGAGCACACAGCACGCTGCAATCACAATGGGGATATTTTTTTGGCTGAGGTCGGAGCGAGTCAGTAAGCTTCGCCATCTGCCCTTCAGACAACCAAAGGCACACTCCACCACCATTCTGCACTTGCTTAGCCGGTAATTGAAGAGCTCCTTTTCAGTGTCCAGGGCTCCTGTGTATGGCTTCATGAGCCATGGCATTAGCGGGTAGGCAGGGTCCCCTAGGATCACTGTAGGCATCTCCACATCCCCAACAGTTATTTTGCGGTCCGGGAAATAAACACCGTGTTGCAGCCGTCTAAACAGACCAGAGTTTTTGAAAACACGAGCATCATGAACCTTGCCTGGCCATCCAACATTGATGTTAGTAAAACGTCCTTTGTGGTCCACTAGTGCTTGCAGCACCATAGAAAAATAGCCCTTTCGGTTAATGTACTGGCTGCCCTGGTGCTCCGGTCCCAGGATAGGGATGTGTGTCCCATCTATAGCCCCACCGCAGTTTGGGAATCCCATCGCAGAGAAGCCATCTATGATCACCTGCACGTCTCCAAGGGTCACTACCTTTGAGAGCAGCAGGTCTACGATTGCATGGACTACCTGCATCACAGCAACCCCCACGGTAGACTTGCCCACTCCAAATTGGTTCGCTACTGACCGGTAGCTGTCAGGAGTAGCAAGCTTCCACAGGGCTATGGCCACTCGCTTCTGGATAGTCTGGGCAGCTCGCATCCGGGTGTCCTGGCGCTTCAGGGCAGGGGACAGCAAGTCACAAAGTTCCAGGAAAGTGCCCTTACGCATCCTAAAGTTTCGCAGCCACTGGGATTCATCCCAGACCTGCAGCACTATGCGGTCCCACCAGTCAGTGCTTGTTTCCCTTGCCCAGAATCGCCGTTCCACAGGATCAACGTGACCCATTGCCACCATGATGTCTAGGGGCCGGGGTCCCGTGCTTTCCGAGAGGTCTATGCCCCTCTCAGAGTTCATGTACTCCCGGAGCTTCCGTTGCCTCCTCGCCCGATTTCTCTGCATCTGAGTCTGGAAAAGGTGCACGATAAGGCGCGAGGTGTTGGCAACGGACAGAACAGCAGCGATAATCGCTGAGGGCTCCATGCTCGCTGTCCTGTGGCGTCCGAGCTGTCAATCACCGGAAAAGGGCGCGAATTCATTGCCTGCCGGCGCTTTCACGTAGGGACGGCGGGAGTGTGGGTCGAGTGATGACATTTACCTATAACCACCCTTGACACATTTTCGGTCCCACAAGGCACTGGGGGCTACACCCAGAATTCCAGTGGGCAGCGGGGACTGCGGGAACTGTGGGATAGCTACCCACAGTGCACCGCTTGCAATGTCGACGCTTGCCCCCTTACTGTGGACTCAGAAATTCGAATTAAGATCCTTGATGTGGATTCGCACGATCGACCTTGCAATATCGGTTTCACAAGTTCGGTTTAACAAAAATCGAATTAGTCTCGTAGTGTAGACATACCCTTACATTCAAACCTTATTCACCACGACAGGTTGTTTTTTCTCTTTTATGCAAGGTACATCAAGCACTAGACAGGGGAGCTAAGGGAGGTTTTCTTTTAAGCAAGTTTATGCAGGGAAAGAGGGAAGAAAGAAGGGCACGATTTGAAAAAGTTGCTGAATAGATTCAAGAAAGTGTGAAACAGTTGTTTGGATGTGAAAAAGTCTTGAAGTCTATCCCTGCTCTGGCATCTTGTGGCTGAGCATTTGCAGATTTCCCAAAGAGCAAAACTGTGGGTAGGGAACAGGATTATAGGCCATGTCTACATGAGCGAGTTTACAGTGAGACAGCTGTACTGATGCAGCTGCACCGCTGTAAGATCGTTCGTGTAGCTGCTCTATGCTGACGGGAGAGAGCTCTCCCGTCAACATAATAAACCACCTCCACGAGCAGTGGCAGCTATGTCAGCGGAGAAGCTCTCCTGCCGACAGTGCTGTGCACATCAGCGCTTCTGTCACGTAACTTATTTCGCTCAAGGGTGTGTTTTTTCACACCCCTGAGCCACATAAGTTTTACTGACAAAAGTGGTAGCGTGGACGTGGCCATAGTTTGTCACTGAAATAACGATGGGCTTTTTTCCAGTGGAACTCTATGGGTGTCTTGGCCTATATAAGCAATGTTTTCTCACTCAAGTAGTTTGAACAAAATGGCAGGCATTAACACCAGGGGTTTTACCTTGACCAGGATAAGTAATTGATTTTAGGATAGGTGTAGCCAGCATGGGTTAGCTAAACGTGGGTAGATGCCCAGTAACACCCTTAGCTTGAAGTCTAGGCTACAATTCAACCAGGTAAAACTGAGCTGTGTTACCCTGCATCTACACTAGAAAAAAGGTCAGGTTTAGGTAGCACGCGTTAAGTAATCTGAACTAAACTTGACTGCCTTTCCTAGTCAAGACAAACCTCTGGAAATATGTCCCTGGATCCTGATTCTCAGTAGATTTCACCTGGAATCCTCTGCCTCTTTATTTCAAAGGACTTTAGAGAACCAGTCCCCCCAACACGTGGGGCCTGATACCCAGTTGTTCCATTGACTCCAATGGGAGATGGATTAGGCCCATAGTTCAAACTCCTTATCCTCACTTTCAAGGCTCGGCACAATGTCATCCCTGCTTCTCATACACTCTCTTAACTACTCCCTCCTTACCATCTTCTTTGACTACTTTTCCCATTCACAACCCTGTTATCACATCACCCCCTATATCTGGAATAGCATCCTACCTCCAGTGCACCAAAAAACTTTGCTCTTCTTATTCAAATACTCCCTTAAAGCTCACCTCCTGTGGTTCCTTCTCCATCGCTAACCATCCATGCCTGCTCTTTTGCCTAACCTTTTACTCCAAATATTTAACCCACATAACAAAACATGACTGTTAACTGTGAATCTTCAAGATTAAATAAAAAATAGAAGTAATGATAAACATTTTCAAACTTGGGTGCTTATAGTTAGGCACCTGAATCCATAACTCTGGCATCTAAACAGATGGCATGCTTTTCTGAAGTACAGAGCAACGGCAGTCGTTATGAACATAAAATAGGATACTTAAGCCTGAATTTTGGTGCTAGGAAGCCAAGTTTGAAAATTTTGTTCCAGGGTTTTAAAATGTGGAACTTACAGGATACATGCTCAAATCACATTACTTTCTCTGATAAAATCTATTAAGAATATGGAATGTAAGACCAGAAAGTAATGGTATGATAATCTGTTCTGACCTCCTGCATAATACAAATTATATAATTTTCCCCAGTGATTCTTGGATTTAGCCCAATATCTTGAGCTAAAGCATATGTTTTAAAAAAGACATCAGTCTTGATTTAAAGACCCCGAGTCTTGATCATCTCTTGGCAACCCATTTTAATGTTTTGGTTCAATGTAGCTTTAACTACAAAAGTCAGCAGTATGTCAATGAGGCATTATGAACGTTCTACTGAAATATATTCACCTCTGTCCAACCATATACATAACTCCCATAAGCCCATTAACAATAAAGAGACTGTCAAGTTAAATTGTACATTTAAAAATAAATTGCCATGCTTATCAAACTAATGGCCGTAGACTATGAAAATTAAAAGATATTTAAAAATCTACTTTTGCCATTTATTGTTTGTTTACTTTCAGTTTGGACAATGAAAATAGACACTATTGTTTCTAGTCAGTTGCTAGTCAGCTCCACATTCTGATTCTCATGTAAAATATTGTAATGATTTCATTGCAAAGGCTGCAGGAGGATGTTTAAACACAAACAAATGGAAACATTTCTAGTAATATAAAGTTTTTAAATTTTTTGTTGTTTTTGCAAAACCAAAGTTTGGAGTATAAACCACCCGAGAGTATCCTTTAACTCAATAGTTAATGGAAACTGTACTCAGACAATGAGAGGAGAATTGACTTCACAGTGATGGGAGAAGTCTGAGGGGGAGAAAGTGTTAAAAAGGCAACTATCGATGGGGGATGGGAGGAGATAAGGCAAATCCTGGGGGATCTGTAAATGAACAAAACAGATGGAAAAAAATTCTTAAATGACTATAATTAGGCTATTCTTCAGAAGTACTCACAGTGTTCCAACAACAGCAGATAGTGTAGGCAATATCATTTCAGCAATGAAACACATTTGCTCCTCAAATGTATTTGTGGAGAAGGCAGATTGTTAAAGCACACAAGGCCTGACTCTGATTTCAGTACACTGATTTTATACAGATATAACTCCATCGTCTCGAACAGACTTTCTCTTATTTATGCAAGTGGACTTGCAATCAGATTCAGGCCCAAAGGTTTCCAATGAATGGAAGGAGGTTACCTTTTAAGCACAGGGACAGAAAGACAGCTGTGTGCACTGACACAAACATACACTGTCTTCAGCTCCTCTTGAACTAATCAGCAGTCATGAAATCTAGTGCTATCAATTTAACATCTATAAAGTATAATAAGCCCTCCAAATATTTGCCACAGCTGGCCCACTACAAAATATTTTTTGACTCACATAGATAACAGTCTGTAGACTTGCACTCATTAGTAGGCAGTGCTGAGTACTGATAGCGCAAGAGCCTCTGCACACGTAAACCCTGCACTGCAGCATGCTGAGGATCTGGCCTAATGTCTGCCTGCCAGTCCTATACAGGCCAGTGTGGAGAGTTACAATGTACACAGTTCAAAGTAGGGAGAGGGAAGGGGCCACAAGATCAGTATTTACCCACACACAGTAGTCCTGACACCCTGTGCAAGTACCATGAAGAGGTAGGATTGCCAATTTTGGTCGGATGTATTCCTGGAGGTTTAATCACAACATCATCTTTAATTAAAGATGAATCTTTAATTCCTGGAGACTCCAGGACAATCTGGAGGGTTGGCAACCCTTTGAAGAGGTAGTGGCCACTACTAGTGTTGCCACCCGTCTGAGTTTTACCCGGACAGTCTGGTTTTTGGCTTCTGTGTCCAGGTGCCATTTAGGGCTGCCAGATGCCCAGTTTTCAAATGAAAAGTCTGGTCGAAAAGGGAACCTGGCAACTAGGGTGACCAGACAGCAAGTGTGAAAAATCAGGACGGGGGTGGGAGGTAAAAGGAGCCTATATAAGAAAAAGACCCCAAAATTGGGACTGTCCCTAAAACATCGGGACATCTGGTCACCCTACTGGCAACCCTAAATGGCACCCAAACCAAAAGCCCAGTTACCTCAGGGCGGGGAAGGTGCTGGGTCATTAACCCATGCCACCCCTGCTCAGCCAGGGCTGCCTCCTACCTGCAGGCAGTCTCCTTGAGATGATCCAGTGAGCGAGGGACAGAGTGAGGAAAGGAGCTTGCGATGGGGCGAGGCCTTGGGGGAAGAAGCGGAGCAGGGGCAGGGCCGTGGGGGGAAGAAGCAAAGAAGGGGTGGGGCCTTGAGGGAAGAGGCAGGGCAGGTTTGGGGCCTCAGGGGGCCAGTTACCAGCAATTAGAAAGGTGGCAAACCTACTCTAGCTCATAGTTTGAAGTAGTGGCTGTGGGGTGGAAAGTACACTTGAGCTTTTCTCATTCACTGAAATTTGGGGTGGAGTAGACTTTACTTGCACTGTCCACATACATTTCTCCTGTATAAAACCAGATTATGAGGGCTTTCCGTGGGAGAAATTAATTTCACCCCAATCTTCTGGAGAGATTTTGCATTAGCAACTCATGCACCATCAGAAAATCAATTTCTAGTAGTATTGCATACAGACAAGAACACGGAGT
This sequence comes from Chelydra serpentina, assembly GCA_037349315.1. Lineage (NCBI taxonomy): Eukaryota > Metazoa > Chordata > Testudines > Chelydridae > Chelydra > Chelydra serpentina. Next base: position 114,425,841 of record JBAIAC010000004.1, read on the forward strand.
AATGTGAAATTCATTTTGCACAATGCTCTTCAATAAGATAAAATGCGAACTACAGTAAAATATTTTCCAAAGTATCTTTATAGGGTCTGTGTAGGAAGTAAGATTTCTGAAGCTAAGGTTCATGCTTCAGTGAGGTACATGAATTGTGAGTTTTCATCTTTCGTACTGCTGTTGTTGGTTGGTTACAGCTACTGTGACCAGATAGCAAGTGTGAAAAATCAGAACAGGGATGGGGGTAGTAGGCACCTATATAATTCAAATCCCTGAATATCTGAACTGTCTCTATAAAATCGGGACATCTGGTTACCCTAGTTACAGCTATCTGCCAGGTACGGTTTAACAGGACAGCAACACATAATTTATGATGGCACTAACTTCACAATAGAAAAAAATCAACATGTTTTTTAAACAAAAGCTTCACTGTTGCGGAATGCAATTAAAATAGCAGAAAGGTAACCAAATCCTTCAGTTTTTTGCATCCTGACTCTGATGTCAAGGGAGTACTGGGGGAGGGGGAGATTTTACTGTGTGCGTTTCAGTGGAACATTTACAATCATCCACATATAAACAGACCTAATAGCAACATGACTGTAACAGTCCCTATCTCTGTCTGAGCCCCCATATCAGGCCAGGTAGGGTGAATAGTCATAGTTACGTTACAAAGAGAGAATTAAGACATGAAGCTCTTCTTCAGTGTATATCAGATTCCAACTAAATACATTCAGAAGTGATTTTTTTTCAGTTGCTTATAGCTTTTTTAATTGTCAAAAGCTCCTCCAAATCAAAGAAAAAGCATTAGGACTATGCCCATACTAAGCTACAAGTTTCAAACTTCAATACATTTTGTTGTGGCTCCATCAAAAGCCACAACAAATTAGAATTTCTGATTAGAATTTCTGACCATGAGAAAAATTAAATGTTCATTTTCTTGTAACTCAAAAATTGTTCAGTGGACTATGCTCAAACTTTCCAGAAAAAAAATCATAATTTGGAGGGCAAAGGCTAATCATCGAAAATTTCAGCCAGCAAAGGGAAATGTTTCAAAATCTTTTTTAACATGAAAATAAGGTTAATTAAAGTGTCTTACAACTTTAACTACAATGGGCTCCACAAAGAGCCCTCCTATAATACCTTATTTTTTATTTGTTCGTTTATTTGTTTTGCCAGAGGAGAGCAAAAACATCCCCTACAAAAAAACAAAACAAAACAAGACATCCCAAACAAAATAACAGCAGCTGAAACCCACAACCAAACAGTTTTGGGGGAATAATTACAGAGTCATTGAAAATTAACCTCCCAAGCCTGGGAAGGCTTGTCAGATACTCCTAATACTTTAAAATGTATTAAATAACAGAATCACCCAATTTTTGCTTAGTTATATAAATTCTGCTTGACTCCACTACTCTGGTCAGTTTATTATTTAGCTTCTTCTAACCTTCCCCTAATTCATTCTGCTACAGCTGAATGATAACCACTCTATGGATCCACAGAAAAGTGGGGATGATGATCTAAGATCTTAGTGTGACATTTTCTAATTTCTCGGTAAGCAATAAATACCTCTCATTCTAATGTACCTGTCTTAAACTAAACACCAGAGTATGGGTCCAGAGCTGAACTGTCAACCAAATTCTACTCTCAGATGATATGTACCTGCAATTTCCATTGATTCGATTGAATCAGTGGGACATTATTAACAAGGGACATAACTAGGTTTAACTCTGTTGATGTCACTGGAGTTACACCAGTGAAAAATTTGATTCAGCAGGACCTATGCTCCTTTATACAAGGGAAAATTTTGGCCCTGTGTTTTCAAAAGTGTTCTCCAAAGTTACGCCTTATTAGCTTCAATATTGTAAGTTGCTCTATGTGAGTAAGTGAAATAGTTACTGTAATAACTTCAGTGTGATTTAAACTAATCACAATTCCAGCTCTTCCCGAAGCGATGTATCAGGAGGGACATTCTTCTCTTAAAAGTTGGCCAAATTATACTGGGTTGTTAACTACATCCAAGAACAGTAAACAGCCCTGATTTTACATCACATAAATTGAGTTTAATATTTTCAAATCTTGGGTTTGCACGTTTCCTACTCCTACTGCTTTGTCATGGTTTAAATACTTGAAAGTTTTGCTTGGCAATGCAGGTTTTTCTTGGAGCATGATGGGCCTCTGCCTGTTTCCTCTCTTTGATTATTTTTAGAGAGACAAAAAAAGAAAAGATCCTTTCGGTGGGTTTGTCTCCCCTAGGCAGCTACTGTTCAGAATGGAATCTGAGTAGCAGTTTGCTATTCAGTTCAAATGGAAATCTGAGTGCACAGTGAAATTACAAGAATATGAGAGACACGGAAGGGTGGCATGGAGCCATGTTTTCTAGTCATGTAATGAAGGAGGCTCTGGAAAAGGCAAGAAGAGAGGTCTATTGAGGAGGCAGGGAGCTGGCAGTATAGTGGCAAGGCCTGAGGAGAAAGGGGGATCAAAAGCCCCTGGGGGCATAAAAGGAGTGTATAGAATGGGATGTGGAATGAGAGTAGGGGAGAGAGGGCATGTGCAGGCAACTGTGGGAAGCATGGAAAGGGTTTGTATACGACTGGATAGGGATGCAGAGCGTCTTAGTAGAGAGAGCTCTAGTCTGAGCTACTGACCAACTGAATGAACTTTGGCAAGTCACTTTCCCGCTCTGTGCCATCCCCCTCCCACCTTTAGTCTGTTTAGATGATAAACTCTTTGTAACAGGGTCTTTCACTGTGGGTTTGTGCCTCGCACAATAGACCCTAATCTTGGTACTTCTGTAATATAAACAACATTCTAAGGAGGGAATTGAAAGAGAAGAGGACGGCAGTGTAGTGGCTAGGCCCAGGTAGGAGAATCCAGGCATAGGATGCTGCATGGATAAAAGCACCTGCATGAAAGTGGGGCAAGTACATGATTGGGCTGGTTAGTCATGTGATTTAGGGTGATCTAACTGGCAACAAAGGATCTGACAAGAGTGGGGAGGCAGGTAGGGGATAAGTTATGCATAGGTTTGAAACTGATGCAGAAGGCAAGAGGGTTCTTATCCAGCTTCAGAGAAGAGTGGATACTGGCATCTCAGAGGGGTTATACAGAAAGAGATTCAACAAAGTAATATCTATATCCTCAGTTATAAATAGGAACAGAAAAGAAACAAATGCTAAGAGTGAGGTACAGTATGCGTATGGTTTACTACAAGATAAGTACCGACCAAAGATAAATGTAGGGCAAATGAGTTACATACAACTTATCTCTGTCCTTATTGTTGGGACAGATAACTAAATATGATGACTAACTGTTAAAGAACTGTTAGAAGTTAGGAATTTAACTGGATTTTTGGCAGGGATAAGACACCAAAAGAGGACAGAATCTTGTATTAGTTTTAGAAGTGTTCAGGGAGCAACTGGCACCAGAACTGCTGGATGTTTTTATTTTTGTATTACAAAGACAGATATCTCCTTTCATTGGGAAAGTGACCATTTTAATTATCTAAATGTAGGCAGAAACTCTAAATTATGTGCCCACTGTTGGCACTCATATGATTGTAAACTACTCGTCAAGTCCCCAGGTGATAAATTACAGAGTCTTCTGTCTTTTCTGGTTATACGTGTATAATGTGGGATTAATCTAAAGAAGACTCTGAGCAGACAATATTATAGAGTTACCTAACACACTATACATTACTCAAAATGTCAAAATCTCTTGAAGTACCATATTCCTACAGAGAGGAGAAGGCCATTGATTGGTAATAATGGGAGTTCCTGTGCATATTAAATATAGCCAAGTGATAAACCTCATCAACAAATTAAGATACTTTATATCTCAGTCACAATGGCTATGTGGTTTAATAGAACAAATCAGCTCATTTTAATTTGAGTAGAGGTGGGTGTCTTCTGTCCTGTACACAGAATCTTAATGGCAGAACTTCTGGTGCAATCAAGACTGTATATGGAAGTGAAAAGTATCAAAATGAGAGACACAATTTAAGAATAGTATGTGTATAGAGGACACGTGTCTGAACACTGAGACTCTGAGAATTTAAATTAAAATCTGTGTTAAAATGTGGAATTGTTTTTAGTCTGAAGAGAGCAGGAGTTTGAACACGGGGTCTAATTCTCATTGGCACTTCGTGTAGCAATCTTGGGGTTAATTAAATAACAAATCAGTGAATGAGAAAGGAATAAAAATTTAACAAAACAAACTGGAGAGCATCTCTCTGGTGAACTGCTGCACACAGCCACGGGGTGTTCCCAACCCCTGCCTTTAGGGCACATCTTCAAATTCCTATGTTCATAATACTGTCCTTTATGAGCATGGGCGGCCGGTGATCCGGCCATTGGGGGCGGCTAGCCCCAGGCCCCTCCTCATCTGCCCTCCCTTCTGCCCTCCTCATCTGCTCCTCCTACTGCCCCATAGGAGCCCATAGCACCCCCACCGTGGGACCCGCTCCCGGCCTTGGTGCTCTGGGTGGCTGGGCGGGGCAGCCAGCCCCAGTGCTCCTGGCAGCATGGTCCCAGCACCAGCTGCCCTACTTCCCTGCGGGAGGTGGGGCGGCCAGCCCCAGCCAGCCTGGGCCAGCCAAGGCAGAGTGCTGGAATGCAGCGGAGGCCAGACCTGGGGGCGGAGCATGGGCGGGGTCCCGCTTGGCTGTTTGGGAAGGCACAGCCTACCCCGGCCTATGATACCCGCCGCCCATGCTTATGAGCAAGCATCTCTAAATTATAATCTTCTAAAAAATCTCTGTATTAAGGTCCCTTTACAGCATTCTGACAGCGTAAAGGTGGCTTTAAGTGGGAGCATGTGTGTAAAGAGACTTTAGTGTCAATAAGAATCAGGTCCAGGAAGTTTAGGGAGAGCTCTTCTTAAAGGGTATGAAAGGATCTGGGAATTATCTGATATCTAATGTTTACTTTCCCCTAAATAAATCCTTTCTGTTTGGTTATCTATTCTTAATAAATGAATTGAAAGTTCTACTGAAAAAGTAAGGCGAAGAAGAGACACAGGACTCGCTCTGTCCCAGAAATCTATCTAATAATTGTCCATTTTTTAAACACTCATATAAAATCCACAATATTAAACTATTACCAACTTGCACAAAGCCTCAAGCCTAATACATTACTATTTATATCCTCCTTTTTGTTTGTTTGTTTGTTTGGCTGGTTGTTTTTTTATTTTTCCTAGGGACAGGAATGTTTGATAAGTGTGTAAATAGATATTGTAAAACATTATAACTGAGGTAAGGCTTTCTCTGTGTATTGTTTACCTTAAATTAAGGACTTCACACATGATCCAGTCATACCAGGACTTTATGTTCGGTATGATGGTTTAATAATATATAAGAAAATAAAATGTATCTCCCTTACGGCTATTAAATAACAACTCTAGATGGCATAATTCAATATCCTTTTTTAAAAAAGGTTGGGAAAGACATAGTTAGTTTAATGGCCATCTTTGGTAAGGAAATATTCATTTCTTTTTCAATGATAAAATGAAAGTGGGATATATTACTCAGACATTATTTAAATATAGTTTTAAGAAATGAACTGAAGAGCCTCATGAATTTTACATTAAATACTCCTAATTTATATAGATTTCTGAGTGGCAGTTATGAGGGATATTTTCAAAGGTCAAGAGGAAGGCAGAATGAAAAATTAAAACTAAATCAGATTATCTAGAGGAAGATTGGAGGTTGGTATACAAGTGTGTTACATTATTATTGATAAGTACAGCACTGAACAACTTAGTCAACTAAAAAGATGACCTTTTTTCATTTTGAACATAATTATATATCATTCAAAAATAAATATCTGTGACATGAAGAACTGTGTTAAAACAATAAAATAGAGACTGAGAATTTTATGTGTGTGATTTGGAAATGCAAAGTTTTGGTCAGATGTGTTCATAGGTGCTGGAATAGGGATGCTGGGGGTGCAGCCACACCCCCTGGTTTGAAATGGTTTCCATCATATACAGGGTTTACAGTTTGGTTCAATGGCTCTCAGCACCCCCACTATACAAATTGTTCCAGCTCTGCTGCATGTGATCAACTATATGCAAGATTTGCTGAGCGTGTTTAGCTTATTTAATCCAGCTGTCTGAATTTAATGTAGAAGAAGTTGTATTAAATAGATATCAAAATAAACTTATTGGCGCATAGTAACTCCTCTTAACGTTGTAGTTATGTTCCTGAAAAATGAGACTTTAAACGAAACGATGTTAAACTAATCCAATTTCCCCATAAGAATTAATGTAAATTAAGGGGGTTAGATTCCAGGGAAATTTTTTTCACCAGACAAAAGACTATATTATATATATACATACACACACACACACACACACACACACAATACGTTTTAAACAAGCAATTGAATACTGGTACACAGCGATGATGATAGTGAAGCTTGGTTGAGGTGGAGGAGTCAGAGGGTGGGAATTTCCCAGGGAATGCCTTAGGAAGGATGAACTAGCACTAGCACTCCACTGAGCCCTCAAGGGTTAACTCTCACACTCTACAAACCCAGCAGGAAACCAGAGATAGAGATGCACATTTCCAATTAGGTATCAAGAGTAGGGTCAGAAGTACATTGCCTTGTTAATTAGATCAGCAAGCCCCACAGCTGCAGCTTCTGCCTAAGGCGGCAGCTCCCTCCCTCGTGTGTCCCCCCTGCTCTATGGAAGATGGGGTAAGCAAGGTGCAGGGGGACATTAGCCCCCCTCTTCTTCCCCCCCCCTCAGCAAGCAGGCACACTGACATAGCCCCCCTCTTCTTCCCCTCCCTCCCACACGGCAAGCAGGCAGGAGTCTCGGAGAGCAGCACATGATGTTAGAAGGGAGCATTTCACAACTTTTAAACGAGCATGTTCCCTAATTGATCAGCAATGAAAGAACGAAACAACGTTAACCGTGACGACTTTAAGTGAGGAGTTACTGTACTGTTCTCAGTAGCAAGAACATGTATAATGAGGCTGTGTGGGACAAAGGAATCTGTACCTTCCGTGTCAGAATGGATTATGGCTATGAATGCGTGTATCCCATTAGAACATATTACTTATCAATTCAGAGGAAATCCAGAAATATCTGAGATATTTGACCCATATTTAAGCTTAAATTTAATATAATTTCATTTGCAAAATATGAAATATTTTTATGTTTGTATTTATTCTGCAGTGCAATTCTTTGTAAGGTTTTAATCTGATTTACCTATATTGTTTTGTGTTTAGAGAAAAGTATGTTTCTGCAAGGTTTATTTATTGCGTTATTTAAGGAAACACAAATATGTTAAAAAAAGTGGCCTCTGATCTCAAGGATGCAGTGACTCCACTTTTTCAGATTTGCTGGATCCCAGGTGTCAGGCCTCAGTATTCTCTAGATACTGCGTGAGGGAGAGGGCAAGACTTATATGTGCTCATGGGTGGCAACAGAAGGAAGATGCCATGGGTGGGTGAGGGTGAGAAGTGTTCTGTGGAGCAGGTACTCGCAGTGGAAGGGAGGATGAGCGAAGAAGGAAAGAGTGGTCATTTTTGGCTGGGGGAGGATTTCCTGCCTTGGCATCTGCAGGAAGCCATCTCCGAAAGCAACTGGAGACTAGCATCTAAGTGTCAATCCCATGCCGATCACTGTGGTGCCTGAGCTGATGAGACAGAAAGATGGAGTTTCTCTCTACCTAAAATTGCTACCACAGCCATTAAATCTCTACAGCCATGTTCATTTTTGTAATCAGATTTGCACAAAGATGAATCCAGCAAAACTGTTGGGATTTCTGAGCAAATGGCTTATCACTACCCCAATCTGATAGCTTCACAATTCAATACAGGGGATGAATGGACTGAATGGCTAAGTGGATGAAATAACTCCTGCTCAGTCCCTGGCTTTCCCATTCCTGGCCCCAGCTCAATTCTCCTGAGTCTTGATACTTCAGAGATAACTTTGCAGGATCTGGGTAGGGGGTACAGTGCCAAAGAGGTGGCTAATTCACTTTCCATGTGATAAGGAAGGTATCTGCATGCCAGAGACCTCCTGTACTGTTAGTATCAGCCAGAGAATCTGGCCCAAGGTTAGAAATGATGGCTAAAGAGGGGAAAGTGGTCTGCAGTTAGCATATATATAGAAGTGCAGCCTAGCAACAAATCATGTTTTTGAATTGGAATTGTTCTTTTGAGATGTACTGTACTGTATGGTTTTCAATAACAGAGCTTGGGTGGATCTGGAAATGGATCAGTTTAAACAAATTGAAGTGCCAAAATCCTGCTCTCCTTACAGTTTTCCATAACATGCCCTGACCTGAAAAAACTCCTGTTTCTCCAACCATTAATACATACGTTTAAAACTGTGAAATGTGCAGAATGCTTAGTCTATGTGGCTAGTCTGGGGAAATATGAACTTTATGAATGATGGGTGCACGCCCAGCAATGTGTCTCCATTGGAAAGAGAGAGGTTTCACTGTTTAAATAATATATGAAATAAGAACAAACACGTCTTTCTATTTAGAGACATATGAGGTATCGTAACGTACCACCAGAACATTGCAAAAAATATTTGCATAGAGCAAGTTGGTTAGTTTGGAAAGCTAGTAGAGCTGAAAACATGAAACAAAAAGTGAGTAAGAGTTTTATTTTGTTTATGCATAACTTGCTAGTTAAGCAGAATACAGGTATGTTTTGTTCTGTACAGAATAAGGCGCTGAAAAAGTGGGAACGAGAGTTTGGCTGTCTTTCTGAGAAAAAAGAATGAAATGAAATTTGGCAGAGTGCTGGGGCACCTCAAAGGCACTTTGGTGAATCCCTATAAGGTAAAACCCAAAGGAAAATGCTAGAAGTGCGACCAAATATTCTAATAATGGGAAATGTCAGTACTGACCAGGAGGCAGGTGCTTATAGAGATACTGGTCCTCCTGATAGGAAGTAAGGATCTAGATTTTACTAGGATAACTCTAGATAGAGAAAAAAAGAAGGAATCTGAGACATTTTGTCCACAGCGAGCTATATAATTCCCCCAAAGTGGGAGCTCTCCTCAACAAATAAAGTGCTCGAGTCTCTGCTGTACCTGGTTTCCACCGGCTGCAAGAGGGTGAGAGAAAGCTGGTTTGGCTCTAATTCTGGAGCGGGTTCTAGGCCAGCCCTGATGCAGAGGGGAGCAGCTACCAGGCTTCTCTGATCTACGTCACTGGCTATGTGCCCCAAAGTGCTGACTGAGGATTGCGGGAGTAAAGCTACTTTTCCCATTCCTGGGACGCTCCCTTATCCAAGTGCTGCAGGGGAATGGCATCAGAAGCAGGTACCTTGCCTCTCCTCCCACTGGGGGAATTCAGCTGCTTTCTGGCACTTTTGCATCAGAAAGGATCTTGCTCAGAATGTTTCTATATGCAGTACTATAGCAAGGTGCAGCACTATAGTAGACATGGACAGGTAAGTACTACAAGAAGAATGGCAACAATTTATGGAGGTTGACAAATCCTTTTTCTGCTATAGCTTTAATTCTTAGGTATAACAGGATGCTGCCGTGATATTACTCTGTTGTGCCTACTGAGCTGAGCATAGTGTTGGAGGCTTGATTTTTTAGGGCATAAACTAACCATGATCCTGCACAGAACTCCCTTTGACCACAGTGGCAGTTATGGCAGTACATGGGCCATACATGGCAGTATATGGGCCGTACTGAGGGTAGTACATGGGCTGTCTTTATACATTAAAATCCTGGTGCAAGTCAAAACCATAGGGATTTATTCCCCCTTTAAACTGTGTAGCTCCTATTATTGGGAAGCAGCTCTGTGTTCCTACAGAAAGAAGTACAGGACTCTTTCTGTGAGGTGGGAGGGTCCCAGAACTTGGGCTCCAGCACGAGCCTGGAAGTTTACACTGCAATGAAACAGCCCACAGCCTGAGCCCCATGAGCCCAAGTCGGTTGGCACTGGCCAGCCACGGGTATCTAGTTGCTGTGTAGACATCAGTTAATAGGCCACGTTTTCACTTTGGCTTCAAACCTGCCTTCGCTATTGTGCAGGCAGGTGTCTGTATTTGTGCGTGCAGATCAAGTAGTCTGATACACAAATTATTTGTGTTGCCCACATAAACTCCTACTTGCACCCGCAAATGAGTGTGTGTGTGTGCAAAATATGCCTGTGCAGACTTAGAGGCTGTGTTTGAGAAGTTGGCCCTAAATATCTTTCAGTGTAGGTTTTTGTTTATGAATGTGGATCGAAAGATCAAAGAAACAATTGCATAGTTTGCAGGGGAAGTTTTCAAAAGAAAAGTCAATAACTTTCCCATAGGACAGTTGTGTTGTAATTGTCAGTGGCTTGGCAAATTTGCAACATCATTTTCTGAATGGTAAGCAGAATCTCATCCATTTTAAATCTGTAAAAAAAAATTAATTTCCAAAAACAAAATTATATTTTTTTCTTTACTCATATTGATCCAAGCCTGCATTCCTTTCCTGGCCACACTCCCACCAGTTTTTGTAGGGACTAGGCCCAAAACTGCACTCTTGGCTAATTTTATATCCAGCTCTGCTCTGTCATTGCCATTAAGGATCTAAAATGCACTATTGTAAATGTACCACACATGTATAATCCAGTCACATGCTTGCACGTCCATAGAGGATCACTACTTTGCCTAAAGAATCACATTTGAATAACATACATCTAAAGCTACCTTCCAAATACCAGATAAATACCTTCCAAAAATAGAATCACTCATTTTTCGCAGCAGGTGTCATTCATCAGGTACAAGGCTGCATCTATACGTGTTGATAATAATAATTCAGTATGGTATGTGATTCTAAATTCATTACCTGCTGCCCTGGGCTCTGGAGGCTAGTAAAGTCACTAGAACAGTGTAGAACTATTTAATCCTATAACATGAATATTTCCCTTATACAAATATTTACCCTATAATCTAAAGACTCTCAAGAGTTTGGTGTCTCCTTTTTCTGTTTCCACTTTGTGGTGTTTCTTCTTACTTGCTTTTCTAAGAAATAGCATTTGCTGACCAAAGACCAAATCCTGCCCCAGAAGATTGCTCAAATAACCAGCCTTTGCAATGGGGAGATCCAGAGCAGGAGGCAGTCAGCGCCGCGGGCTGTAGGTAGTAATCTTGCACCTACGGACACTCTGTGGGCAATACGACTGTGGCTTCTGCAGCTGTATGGTCTCACTGAGCAGGTCAGAATGGCAGCTGCAATTGTAGGGGATTCACTGGGCACACTTCTACTTAGTTCACTCCTGTCCCTAACCTCCCCATCCATTGCCAGGCAGAAGGAGCCCCCACAGAGCTATATTCTGTAGCATGCAGGAGAAGACTCCAGACACGAAGCCCTCAAATCCATTTGCACAGCAGAACTGCACCAGTTCCAAGTGCTCTCTGCACTTGTAAGTTGGGATGGGGACATGGGATGGGATGCCCTCTATTGCATCTTTAATAGGATATTTCTGTGTTTGACAATTAGTTCTATAGCTGACATAACCATGGGAAATATAATCTTATTCCGGTCATAACTGATATTTGTTGGGGAACAGTAGTTTCATAGCAGGGTAGTGTTTGTGTGCTGGTGTTGCCTACTCCAATAGTATGAAAGTTATTCCTGAAATACTGCAGGAAATGCCTTTAGTCCTTAGGCAGACACAGTCACCAGCACATTTATTAATACTGGTGGATTTTGTTGAAGGAAATTCCAGCACCCACAGGTTAACAATGAGTTTGCTGGGAATGTTGTTGCAAGTTCCTGTTTTGTTTGAAAGATGTTTTCCTTCTGATGCTCACAATGGGCCTGATAACAAAGCCCACTGAAGATGATGGTGGTCTTTCCACTGACTTCAGTGAGTTTTGCATCAGGGCCATAATAAAGAAAGTGGCCCTTCAGGTACCACCAAGTCAGAGAGTCAGCTGGCATTCGCTGGTAACTATGAGATCAGTCCTTCTGCCCTAACTCACATGAGTTCACAATCCTTACACATGCCTGCGGGACCACTCTCATTAGCAAGGAATGAGCAATGGTTGCAGGTTTTCTGTCTATGTATAAGGTAGCATAGGCACCGACTCCATGGGTGCTCTGGGGCTTAAGCACCCACTGAAAAAAATAGGGGGTGCTCAACACCCACAGGCCCTGATTAATCTTTTGTGGGCCTTGGAGCCTAGACCATGGCCCTGCCCCCCCCATTCGGCTCCTGCTCCACCCCAGTACCCTGCCCCTGTTCAGCCTCTTCCCTCTGAGACCCTGCTCATGCTCTGGCCTGAGGCCCTGCCCCCACTCAGCATCTTCCCCCCGAGGTCCCGCCCACTGCTTGCATGGCGGGGAGGGGGCAGTAGGGTGACCAGATGAAACTAACAAAATATCGGGACACATGGGGGAAGCAAAAAAAAAAGCAGCCGGAGCGGCCGAAGGCGCAATATCAGGACAAATGGCATCATGCATCGGTCAGGATGCAGGACAAAGAACTAAAAATTGGGACAGTCCTGATTTTATCGGGACAGCTGGTCACCCTAGGGGGCAGAGAGGAGTGAGCAACGCATGGGGCCTTGGGGTGAAAAGGCCAAGTGGTGGTGGGGCCTTGGGGGGAAAGGGGAGGGCACTGGGGCCCCTTCTGTGTGTAGATATGGTGCCACAGTGCCATTGGTGCCATTGTAAACCCCATACTGAGCACCCACAGTGTTGCTAACAGTTTCATCCAGAAAGCTATAGTAAGACGTAATGTCTTTAAATTGGGATGTTAGTGAAGACAGCTTGTAGGTGAGTGCAATGATTTTAAGATACTGTAATTGGTGATAATGTGATTATGTAGTTCATTACTATTTTAATAATGTTTAAATTGTTAAGATACCAATGATAGATGCATATTCAATAACTAGAATATGAAAGAAGTGTATAAATATGCTGAAAATAGCCTCCCACCAAAACTGGCCGAGTGCCACCCCCCAAACACACACACCTCTTCAAAAGCACCCACCGGCAAAAACAAAAGTCAGCGTTGTATTCTGCGTTGTGTTCTTCTCCCTGTCTCCCTCCCTATGATGTCTTATTTCCTTCTGCACTGTTTCTGCATTTTCTTTCATGCTGGAGTTTCCCCTCCCCACACACTCTAAACTAATCTTTTAAAGAGTCATTTTCTTCACATTGTGCCACCATAAGAAGTCATTACTTGTGTACTTAACATTATTATTGTTTGTTTGTGTTATGGGAACACCCACAGAATCCACTCAGGATCAGGGCCCCGTTGTGCTAACTGCTGTACAAACCCATATTTGGAGACAGTCCCCGCCCCACAGAGCTTACAATCCAGTCACACTACAGTTGTATTTTTATGCTCAGTTAACATACAATACAATTTGAATGCCGAATCCTTCATATCCTTACCTACTCCCATGAGTGGTTCCTGAAATATCATGTTTGGATTGCCTAAACTCCCAGAAAAGACTGCCTAGAGACAGCAGAATTGGGAGGATGGAAAATATTCAAATTGTGTGAGGCTTTAGGGAAAAGTAAAGACGAGGGCCACATTTCTGACCTTCATATAAGCATATACAGCTCCTACTGAAATCAAGGAGACTGGGAGAGCCACTGGATCTGTTACTACATGGACCCACTTGCCATTCTTCTCTTAGCCAAGAGGCTACAGGAGCAGCTGTGTAGTGACTCTGCTGCTCTGCTCTGTCCAGATGGGTGGAAGTATTCCTTTCCATTTCAAGTCACCGAGAAACTTGTCTGTGCAGAGCCTGGTTACTTGTGCTGAGTGCTGACACCAGTGTTTACCCTAAGGTAACAAGGTTGGTCAGCAAGAGTTGGAAAAAAGTCTGAAGTAGCCCAGGCATGAATGGCAAAAATGCTTGTGGTTTAAGCACACAGAGAAACATTGACTGCTGAGCTGAACTGGGAGCACCAGCTTAAAGCAGCCCAAAGAGACAAAAGGCAGAGAGTCTGGAAAGCCATCTGCAGTGACAGAGATGAAGCCATCGAGGTAGCTTTTTTCCATAAATGTAACACTCTGTGGGGAGGCAGGAGAAGCAGAGTGACATGGAACTGCTGCTGCTGAAGGGAAGTTATGCATGAAGGAATGTAAGGAATTTGATTTCATTCAAGTTCCTTGTTCCATTTTAAATGAGAACTTACTGTAAACACAAACGGTTAAAGCCAGGAGTTTGAGGAGAAATCAGTTCCCAATTTGCTCTTCCTTTCCTGGCCTCACTTGAAAGAGAAGCTAAAGGAAGAAGGGACAGTACATAGGGGACAGAAGGAGGGGACAGAGGCTTAAGAGAGAAGGGAGAAATTTAACAAAGGGGAGAGAAAAGAAGGTCACAGCAAAGTATTAAATAGGAAAGAAAAGGGAAGGGGGGACAAGGAGCTGAAGAAAGGCACCATTAGAAAGAGAAAGGGGGAATGAAAATGGAATGATCTGAGAGAAAAAAATGTACTGAAATTCAAACGAATATATGAAATATAAGACAAAATAGACAGATGAGAGATATGAAATGGAGGAAAAGATAAACCACAATAGAAAGTAAAAGGAAGCAAAGTGAGTGAAAAAAAAAAAAGAAAGAAAATGAGAAGGAGGAACAAGGACAAGGGAGACACATTAAGTTAAATATTTAAAAAAATTTTATTGGACGTAAAAGTTGGATTAAATAATCTGGTTGTGTTTAGTGGTGGCCTCCAAAATTAGTGAGCTCCCCTCCTCCTCAGAGCTCTCCTGTGTGAAATAAAACATATGAACAGTCTGGCATTGCTGTTAATATTCCTTTTTTCAAATCCAGTTCTGAGTACAGACAGTAAAGATGGTAGAGAAAGAGAAAACGGCTTTACAAATTATGTACTCTAATCCATTGCAAACTCTGACACTCAATTTAAAGGGGTAGAGAAACCTCCCTCAAATAATGAGAGTTCTTTTATTCACTTTCTTTTCTTACAAGGACTCTAGTTATTCTGACTTAATTTCAGTACCTGCAGCAGACAGAAGGGACTGAAACTTGGACCAAATTGTCTGGCCACAAAAAAATAGGTCAGTTAATTGTTCTATTGTAGGAAGTGTGGCGCTCCATTCAGAAGTGAAAGTAACTTAATGGACTTACTGGTAGGCAGGGTGGCTGGGGTTCTGGACAAGGTGGGGGGTGGCTCTGGGCCCCTGGAAAGGGCGGGGCCTCGGGTGGAAGGGGCAGGGCTGGCGCCAGACTCCCCCAGCCAGCCCTTCAGCACTGCCCAGCCTGTGCCACCCGGGGCTCCGGCAGCGATTTAAAGGACCCCGGCAGCGATTTAAAGGACCCAGGGCTCTGGCCGCTGATGCGGTAGTGACAGTGGCGGCCGGGAGCCCTGGGCCCTTTAAAACGCCACTGGAGCCCTGGGGTAGTGACAGCTGGGAGCCCTGGGGCCTTTTAAATCGCCAGGCCCCGGGGCAGCTTCCCCTTTTTCCCTCCTCCTCCACCTGCATCAGCAGCCCTGCCGTACGGTCGGCTGTGTACCGGCGGCCACTTTCTTACCGGTACACCATACCAGACCGTACCAGCTTACTTTCACCTCTGGCTCCATTCCATTCAGGCCTTGGCTACACTCATGAGTTACAGCGCAATAAAACTGCCTGCAGCGCTGCAACTCACTAACTGGCTACACTCGCAAGGCACGTGCAGCGCTGCATCTCCTCAGGTACAGCGCTGCATGTACTCCACCTCTCCGAGAAGAATAACGTTTGTTGCGCTGCTGCTGGTGCGCTGCGGCTACAGTGTGGTCACCCAATGCGCTGTTATTGGCCTCCAGAAGTATTCGGAAGTATCCCACAACGCCTGTTCTAGCCACTCTGGTCATCAATTAGCACTCTACTGCCCTGGCCTCAGGTGACCAACCGCCACTCCGACCCTTTAAATTCCCTTGGAATTTTAAATATCCCCTTCCTGTTTGCTCAGCCAGGCGTGGAGTGCTCTCAGCGCATCTTTCCAGGTAACCATGCCTCCACGTGCGAGACGAGCCCCAGTATGGAGCAATGGCGAGCTGCTGGACCTCATCGCTGTTTGGGGGGAGGAAGCTGTCCAGTCCCAGCTGCGATCCAGCCGGAGGAATTTTGATACTTTCGGCCAGATATCAAGGGCCATGATTGAAAGGGGCCATGACCGGGACGCAATGCAGTGCAGGATAAAAGTAAAGGAGCTGCGGAGTGCATACCGCAAAGCCGGCGTTGCAAACAAGCGCTCGGGTGCTCCCCCCAAACCTGCCGATTCTACAAAGAGCTGGATGCAATACTTGGGGTTGACCCCAGTACTCTTCCGAGCATCACCGTGGACACGGGAGAGGAGGAGGAGGAGGAGGAGGAGGAGGGAGAGGTGGAGGAGGAGGGAGAGAAGGAGGAGGAGGAGGGGGTTGAAGAAAACAGAAGCGAGGGTGCTGTGGCTGGGGGAGACACCCCTGACTCCCTGGGTGCATGCAGCCAGGAGCTCTTCTCGAGCCAGGAGGAAGAGAGCCAGTCGCAGCAGCCGGTACGCGCTGAGAGAGAAAGAGAAGAACAGGTTCGCGGTAAGCAGCTTTTATTTTCGGGAATGAGTTTTTTCGGTGTGTGGTCCTTGGGCGAGGAGGGTTTGGGCTGCATGCATGCCTAGATGCGGAAGAGCGCATTGATGTGGTCTATCACATCGGAGAAATCGGCCAGTGTAATCTCTTCGAAAGTCTCAGCCAGGACGTGGGCAATGCGCTTGCGCAGGTTCATTGGGAGAGCCGCCGTGGTCCTTGTCCCAGTCAGGGTAACGTGTCCGCGCCACTGTGCCGCGAGGGGCGGGGGGACCATTGCTGCACACAGGCAAGCTGCATATGGGCCAGGGCGGAAGCCGCATTGCAGTAGAAGACCCTCCCTTGCTTCCCCGGACACCCTCAGCAGCGAGATATCTTCCAGGACAAACTCCTGTGGAAAATGTGGGGATAGTGTTCAGTGTAGGTTCACCCTGCAGCTGTTGGCTCTCCCCAAGGCACAGAAACCCGTCGGACAGTACATCCACGAAACAATCAGTCCCCCTTTACCCTGTGTTTACTCACCATTTTGGGGCTCCCGTGGGTTCTGTGCGCTCTGTTTGGGACGGGAAAATTGTGCTGTTTTGGAGACTGTGTGTGCCCTCCTTAAGTGTGGGGGAATCATTGCTCTGTCTGGCATAAAACAATGATGCCTCTGTTAAATGTTGCATTTTGCCTTCCAGATGCAACCTTGAGATCTCAGCCATCCTTCTTATCACCGGCTGAGAGACTACAAAGGCTCAGGAAGAGGCCCAGAAGAACGAAAGACGACATGCTGCAGGAAGTTATGAACCAGTCTCTTAAAGAGAATCAAAAGGCTCGGGAGTGGAGGGAGAGTGAAAGCAGGATCCACCAGGAAAACACAGCGGAGCGGCGGTAAAGCATGCAGGAAAGCACAAAGGAGCTGATTAGCATCATGGCGCGCCAAGCGGACTCTATCCAGGCGCTCGTCGCCATGCAGGCGGAGCAGTACCGCACCCGCCCCCCCCTGCAGCCAGTGTCCCAAAACACTTGTGCCCCCATGTCACCACCTGCCCACTTCACCCAACATACTGGTTCTTATCGCCCACAGCAGATGCCCCCAACACCTGTAGCTTCACCAGACAGCCCTGGAAACTACGAACCTTACCCACTGCACTCTACTCCCATCCCGAATTATAGACATCCTGAGGTTCAGCAGTCACTGCACAGCACTCCAGACAGGAATCCCGAGTATGAAAGCAGGACATACCATACCCTGTGATCGAACCCTTCCCCACACCACCCACCACCCCCTTGCCCTTTCTGTCTCTCAAGCAGTTGTGTTTCTTTTTAATACATGTGTTTTCTCTGTAATAAACGGATTCTTTAGATGTGCAAACAATCTTTATTATTGCAAAAGGAAAAAAAAAACCTTAGCCCAGGAAAGAAACTGGCAACACAAGTGAGCTGAGCAAACACAAATCAGCTTAGCAAAGACAGATAACTGATAACATTGGAACCACTTTACTTCAGGGTCGTGCAGGGCAGCACACATTAGTGGTGGTTGTCAGCCTCAAATTTCTCCCTCAAGGCATCCCTAATCCTTGCAGCCCCACGCTGGGCCCCTCTAATAGCCCTGCTCTCTGGCTGTGCAAATTCAGCCTCCAGGTGTTGAACCTCTGAGGTCCATGCCTGAGTGAACATTTCACCCTTCCCTTCACAAATATTATGGAGGGTACAGCACGCGGATATAACCGCGGGGATGCTGTGTTCAGCCAAGTCCAGCTTCCCATATAGAGATCGCCAGCGGCCCTTCAAACGGCCAAAAGCACACTCCACAGTCATTCGGCACCGGCTCAGCCTGTAGTTGAACCGTTCCTTGCTGGTGTCAAGGCTCCCTGTGTAGGGTTTCATGAGCCACGGCATTAAAGGGTACGCGGGGTCTCCAAGGATCACAGTGGGCATTTCAATTTCCCCTACCGTGATCTTCCGGTCTGGGAAAAAAGTCCCGGACTGCATCTTCCGGAACAGGGCAGTGTTCCGAAAGATGCATGCATCATGCACCTTTCCGGGCCAGCCTGCGTTGATGTCAATGAAACGCCCACGGTGATCCACAAGCGCCTGGAGAACCATGGAGAAATACCCCTTCCGATTAATGTACTCAGATGCTAGGTGGGGTGGTGCCAGAATAGGAATATGCGTCCCATCTATCGCCCCGCCACAGTTAGGGAAACCCATTTGTTCAAAGCCAGCCACAATGTCCTGCATGTTACCCGGAGTCACGGTTCTTCTGAGCAGGATGCGATTAATGGCCTTGCAAACTTGCATCAGCACGATCCCAACGGTCGACTTTCCCACTCCAAACTGGTTCGCTATTGATTGATAGGAGTCCAGAGTTGCGAGCTTCCAGATTGCAATAGCCACCCGCTCCTCACACAGTCCCATGAAAGTAGCTTTTCTCATTCGAAAGTTCTGCACCCACTGCTCGTCATCCCAGACTTGCATGACAATGTGATCCCACCACTCTGTGCTGGTTTCCCGAGCCCAAAAGCGGCGTTCCACGGTGCACAGCATGTCCGTGAATGCCACAAGCAAGTTAGTGTCGTACGCGTTTTGCGTGACAATTTCATCGTCATTGTCATCGCCGGACTCCTTGCTGTCACTGTGGATCTTAAGGAACAGCTCGACTGCCAAACGTGACGTGCTGGCGAGACTCATCAGTATTTTGCTCACCAGGTCGGGATCCATTTTCCCGCTGACAGAAACGGCGCACAGATCACGCTACAAAGAAACCGTTGAAAGATGGCGCACATTGTGGCCGGAAACACAGGGATTGCTGGGATGCGAAGCGATGCATCACGGGGCATTGGGACAGGACCCAGAATGCACCATACCCCACGCCCCCTTCCCACAACCCACGGTGCCAGAATTGGAAAGGTGTTCTGTGGTATACCCGCCCATAATGCACCTCTCCCAAAACCGCTGCAAGTGCGGCAAATGTAGCCACGTCAGTGGTAGTAACTGCGCTGGTGGCTGCCAGTGTGGACAGGCTGCAGCGCATTCCCTACTCAGCTGTACGAACACGGGTTTAACTAACAGCGCTGTACATCTGCAAGTGTAGCCAAGGCCTCAGTGTCATTTAGCAGAGGATTGCCTAACATTTGGCAAGGAGTATTTTATTTTACATAAGGTGAACT
Organism: Chelydra serpentina; assembly: GCA_037349315.1. Taxonomy (NCBI): domain Eukaryota; kingdom Metazoa; phylum Chordata; order Testudines; family Chelydridae; genus Chelydra; species Chelydra serpentina. The sequence continues at coordinate 114,445,478 of JBAIAC010000004.1, forward strand.
AAAAATCCCATTCTGTCTCAACACAGCCTCTAGCCTGCTACCTGGAAAGCTTTTTACAGTTATTTGTACACATAGCGCAGTAGGTTACATGTGATAAGTGACCGTTGCCATGCACATCAAAATACTGAGTGCTAGATTAGGATCTGCCTTTTTACAGAGGCATGGGAAGGGAGGGGATACAAGAAGCCTTCCCCGCACTTCCCCCGGGGCAGGTCACAACAGCAATCTCTGTGAGCGGGGACTGCTCAGTTTTTGCTCCTTCAGGGAGCAAATCTCCCCAAAATAGGCTGACCATATTTCCTTGAGACAAAAACGGGACATTGGGATGGCAAAAACGGGATGGGGAGACGAGGGGCAGCCGCAACAAGCCGCCCCTTGTCTCCCCGCTCAGCAGCTCGGCGGGGAGACAAGGGGCAGCCGCAACAAGCTGCCCCTCGTCTCCCCGCTCAGCTGCTCGGCGGGGAGACGAGGGGCAGCCGCAACAAGCTGCCCCTCGTCTCCCCGCTCAGCAGCTCGGCGGGGAGACGAGGGGCAGCCGCAACAAGCTGCCCCTCGTCTCCCCGCTCAGCAGCTCGGCGGGGAGACGAGGGGCAGCCGCAACAAGCCAGCTTTCAGTTTTTTACAAAAAAATAAAAACGATATATAGTTTATTAAAAATGGGACAAAATTGACATTTATATTAAAACGACGGGACAGTCGGGAAATATGAAAAAAACGGTACTGTCCCATTTAAAACGGTACGTATGGTCAGCCTACCCAAAAAGGGATGGGAAGGAGTCAAGGCCATAGTCCCAGTAGTGTTGCCAGGTGTCTGGTTTTCAACCAGAATGTCCAGTCGAAAAGGGAACTTGGAGCTGACTGGACCTAAAAGTCTGGTTCGCCGCGTTAACTGGCCTCCACCACTGGGGTGGAGCCACATGAAGGAGATGCTCTCTGCTTAGCCTGACGCCTGACAGAGAGCAGTGGCTGGCTTCTGGACCAGGCTCCAAGAGGTAGGTGCCGCTGCCTGGGAGTGCAGGGGGGTCCTGTCCATCCCCCTTCTGCCTTCTCGTGCCCTGATTGCCCTGACTATGGGGACCGACCTCTCTCTGCTGTGGCCCCTTCCTCCAGGGACTGGTCCCCGCTGGGCCCCAATCGGGCAGGCTCTGCATCAGCTTCTCCCAGCCTGGCTCTGCAGGCAGCACGTGAGTCCCAGGAGAGGTAGGAGTGAGCAGTGGGTGGTGGGGAGCAAGGGAGGGAGGAGGATTGAGTGGAGGCGGGGCCTTGAGGAAAGAGGCGGGGCAGGGTAAGGGCCTTCAGTTTTCAGCAATTAGAAAGTTGGCACCCCTAAGTTCCAGCAACCCTATGCAACCGGCGATAGAGTGGGACCAGTGCACCGGAGAAACAGTTTGTGTCATCCTAGTGCAATCGGTTCTGTGCCATGCCCTAACACAGTTGTGTGCAAACTGCACCGCTGAGCCCTTAAAATTCATGTTTGTGTAAATAAACCACACTCCAAAATTTAGTCTCTTATTGAGATCATGCAGCTCTGACTCATTAAAAGCAAACGGGGTGTGTGTTTGGGGGGTGGGAGGGGAGTCAGTGTTACTGCTCTCAGCTATTCCACATTCAGTAGCTTCTTAAGCAGTAACCGGATAGAAGGTCACATCACTTGGCAATATTGCCCTTCCAGCAGTAACACTATTATACTCATCCATGTCGCTCTGCTTTTTTATATTCCCTATTTAAAATGACCCTCTACCCCAGACTTCTTGTATTTTCAGCAGAACAATAGAGACGTGCCCTCCTGCCCTTTACCAAGAACTCCGCTGTACCGGCTCTATTAAAGGTCTCATTTTAACGTTGTTTTAACCATCACTGCTCTTATGAGATGATTACAGAGACTTTGGAAACAAAGGCAGACAAAAGACATACATCCCAAAGGAAAGCTAATCTGAATCATTGTTTAAAGGGTGAGTCATGCCTCAGTGCATGCATATGTCAGGCATATGAGACGGGCATACTCTCACTAGATTAATCAGAATCAGTTTTGTTTAAGTCTATTCTTATATTTATGCTTACAGTAAGGGAACACAGTTATACATTGCAGCTGTTTAGACATATAATTATTACCTATTTATGCATTTGAGCTTCTCACACAGATCAGTAAACTTAACCTCAAAACATGCCTGTGAGTTGAGGAAGTATTGTTGCACCCATTTTACAGATAAGGAACTAGGAACAGAGAGATTATGGCTGCATGTATGCTATGTGAATTGGCCCATTGGCAACTGAACAGTCTGCACTGGAAAAGCACCTATAATGCACTGCATCCACAGTAGCCATCCCCTTTAAGATGCAGTTATGCTCCACATCTACACAATGGGCCAGGTCTCCTGCTGGTGTAAATTTGCATAGCTTCACTGATGTCAGTGGAGCTACACTGATTTACAGAAGCTGAGGATTCAGGCTGACAACTCTAGTCTGCCAGTGCATTTGCACTGCACTCTGGGTACTTTTTCCACAGTTACCAGACACGGGAAAATTTGCAGTTTCATTTGCCTGGCTAGAACACTGGCTTTATCAAAGTTCTGCTGACATTACTCCAAAGGACCGGGAGGAAATTAGAGCCAAGATAAACTTTCTCTGTAAGATTGATTTCTAGGAATTTTCTGGATAACAACAGAGAAGATGGACATAATAATGATTCCATCCACCTTTCCTGTAGCAGCTGCATAGCAGTTTGCTATCAAGAAATATTTGTGTCTGTCTTGCATATGTTAAATGGAAAGGCAAATTGAAATGTGATTGCAGCAAGATATTAGAAGATAACTAAATAGGGTCCTGGGTCCTGCATAAGGGCTTGTGCACTGCGGAGAGCAATTGTGTGTGTGGACAGGTGGTTTGTTTCCACGTGAAGGAGCCAGTATGCCAAAATACGCTAGTTTAGACAAGACCTAAATGACTTACTTAAAGTCAGCCAGGAAATCTCCTGATTCCCAGGCCAGAGCCTTAGACATAAAAGAATGAAGAGATAATACTGTTTAATTTACTATCAATTGGCCAATGTTTGTAAATCACGCTGAACATGAAAAATGCTATGTAAGTGCTTAGTAGCATTTGCGCTTTTCTTCATTATTGATGCAAATATTTCTTCCTCTGATGTTGGTTTTCTCTCAAATAGCAGCAGTTGCTTAAACTTCTAAACTATCAAATTCAGAAAAATGGAGGTAAGGTTTGATACATTAAGCCAGAGACTAAGCAAAAAAAGTCACGGTAAAAAAAAGTTTGTGATAATCTGTTGGTTTTTCTCCTCCCATGTTATAAATTATTCATTTTAAATATATAATATTTAGGAAAACGTGACTTTTTTCTCAATAACCTCAAGCTTTAGCAAAACTCTGTGCTATATTATCTGCAAACAATGTATTCCTATTTAACTGGTATTTCACTTGGCATTCATTCTATAGGTTGCAGCAGCATTGCTCATCTTCCTGCAGGCAAAACTCTGCCTTGTTTTGACAGTCTTTCCTACTGGTTTTTGCTTTTGCATGAAAGATTTGCACAAGAAGAGACTCAGCACAGCTGTGGGGGCCAGAATAGGGATTCACTTGACATGCCCAGAATTGATGAGGCGTTTGTGCTTTTTTCATATCAAGGAGGGCCGTATTTTTTCTGTGTAGAACTAGGAGCTGGAGAGCCAGTGTCATGGTCCATCAAAACTGTAAACATCTCTGATTTTGTCAAAACAAGAGCACTGTCCTCAGTACAGTCCTGGGAGGGGAGCTAATCCTGACCACTGAATGAAGTTTGGAATAACTACTATTCTGGGGTGCAATGACTGGAGAAGAAAAAAGGCACCCAGGAAAAATAATGCTGCGAAAGTTATTCCAAAACACGCTCGGTAAATTACATCCTGTTGTGCCATTCAATCCAAGCAAATTTGCAATCTGAGCAGCAACCAGTAGTTTCATGAAAGGTTCATGTTCCATACGTAAGGAAAAGCCCGTTTGCCTACATGCTGTAAAATCACTCCCAGGCACGGCTCCTAAAGACTCAACAGAGAACAGGTTGCTCAGAAACATAGTAGGAATCAGCTCAAATATGAACGATTTCTCTTTTCTCACATGTAGCGTAGTGGCAGTTGATGATGTCAGCAGGAGAAAGTAGATAAGACAGTACAAGTGAGTAGGGAATGGGAACACAGAACCTGATTCTGAGCGGCAAGCTTGCCCTGTTGTGGTAGTCCAAAGGCACTGGAGAGCCTCCTGATCCATAGCTGGGGAATCCCCAGGAACGAGGCAGCACGCAGCATTGAACAGCACTGGCGGAGATGGCTGGAGCAGTTTGAAACAAATACTCCTTACATTTCCTTTTCCCTGTTTAATTTTACAAAACAGGCATTGCAAAATTCAGACAAAGGTACATCTAAATGAAAAGGCAACTGTGCAGCTTTGCTGTGCCTAGGTAGAGAGATCAGGAAAAGAGACGGCAGGTTGTTTACACAAAAATGTATAGGTGCTTTCCCTCCCTTTTGGCAGCTCCTCGGGGATTCAGTATTCCTTTTCTATGTTCCATCTTTTCTGTCATTTTGAAGAAGGGCAAGAATATTTTCATTGGCAAGGTTGTGCCTAAGGGTCAGATGGGCACCTCAAGGAACAGTCTTTCAAGAGAGTTTGACGTCTATCCTAACCCTTTTTTTTTCCTTGCAAAAGCTGAAGTTATTAGGAATGTCGATTTTGACACCCGTAGATGGCCAAATCCTCAGCTGGAATAAATTGGTCAATTACAATTTACACCAGCTGAGAATTTGGCCCAGAGCCTCTGCTCAACAAGTTTTAAATTTAAATACATTCTTATGTGAAATATTTAGTACAATATTTTAAATAAAATCTTCCAGTTTTTGATTATTGCTAGTTCTTTACTGTAACCTGCTGTTATTTCTCTTCTTTCCCTACTACTCTTTCTATTCACTTTTCTATACCACAAATGTATCTTATTCTGGGCCTGATTTTCTGCTGCCTGGCATCTGGTGCAGTCATTTAAACATCTGCAAAAAGAGTGCACAATGAATGTAAAATGTTCGATTCTTCTTGAGTAGCATTTTACCCCCACTTTGCACAAGTGCAAATGACTATACAAACATAAGGCAGTGGAGAATCAGTCCTTCTAGGCAGAGGGATAGCTCAGCGGTCTGAGTGTTGGCCTGCTAATCCCAGGGCTGTGAGTTCAATCCTTGAGGGGGCCATTCTACCTGAGGCTGGTAGTCGTGGGCTTACACAGCAGAAGCTCTAGTCCTTCTATTTGTAAATCAACATCTAAATGTCTGGTTCTATATAAAGCCCTAATCCTGCAAACACTTGTGCTCATGCTTAATTTTACACACGTGGGTAGTCCCCAAAGTGGAACATGTCCATATTTGTTTTCAGGATTGGGGTTTACATTATTACTACTACTTACGTGTAATTTGGATTTCTTCAGATGGCAGAATGATACATTTAAATCAGTCACCTGGGATACAGGTCAGGGCAGCTGTTACATTTTTCTTACTCTGAATTTTGAGCTTGACTGTTTCCCAGCTTTTATTTTATTTTTAGAAAGTAAAAGCCCAAAGCAGAAAGTAAACAAAAGAACATTTAAAATCTAGTCACTATTGATTGTGAAAGCAGCAGCAAATAGGAAGTGGGCACTATTTCTCCTTCTCCTCCTTCCTCTGCCGCCCCAGAGCCTGCTGCTGAAATATAAATATAGAAATGACCTCCATTGAAATCTGTGGAGTTTTGGCATCAGCTTCAGCGGGAGCAAGATCAGACCCATGTCTCTAACCAATTAAGTTGACATTTAGGCAGGATTTCACTCAATGTTCATTCTGGGAGGGATGGGATTCTAATAGTTTTGTTATACAAATCTATTCCTTTCCTGCCACTAACACAACAACTGCCATCTACTCTTTACTCACACATAGGATTACTGGGCTCCATCTTGTAAGGGATTTAGCTTCTCCTTTAAAAATCAGTGGAGTCTGATGGTATATTAAAAGGGTGAGAATGCTAAAAAAATTGTTTCTGACTAAAATGCCTTGCACTCAAATCTAGTGTTTTCCTGCATTTGGAAATATTTCCCAGGTAATGGTTTTTGCTTCCAAGACACATGGTGTAGATAGAAGAGTTGCTATTTTATTTTGGGCTATAATAAGGAAGATCACTAAAATAAATCCATTGGACACTATAGAATGAAGAAGGCCTGAATAAAAATAGTGATTAATGTTGGAGTTAGGAGGCTAAAAAACCCAAACTTAATATATATACATTGGGAGATGTACATTTTGGGGGTGGGTTGGGGGGTGAAAAGGGTTACATTAATATCAAACATATCTCTTTCAGGGAATCCTATATTTTCATTCTAGGCGATCAGGACAGTAGACTTTTTTAAAGAGAGCTACTTGAATTGTTAAATTACTAATACTCAAAAAATGGAAAATATCTGTAATGCTGAATATTTTAGGCCAGTGTGTAGATCTGACAGTTCTAGTTAACTTTGATAGGGTTTCTTACCAATTAATACAAAAGAATTTTAGAGGACATGGGGTGAAATCCTGATCCCATGGACGTCAATGGCAAAACACCCACTAATGGAGCCAGGATTCCTCCCTGATGTATCATATTTTTCTTGTGGTAGGATTCTGTCCTCTTCTCTAAAACTAGAAGCCTTTCTTATTTTTCATTTCATATGTTACATTTTGGGTTTGGAAATACACAATTTTTAAAAATGGTTTACTTTAATTGTTTTTTCCCTTATGTTTTATATTCTAATAGTCTCTTGTCATATCTTTTAAAGCTTTTCCAAATTCCTGACAGAATAGCACAGTGTAGACTGCAGTGGTTCTCAATCTTTTCAGACTACTCTATCCCTTTCAGGAGTGTGATTTATCTTGTGTACCCCAGGTTTCACTTCACTTAAAAATTACTTGATTACAAAATCAGACATAAAAATACAAAAGTGTCACTGCACTCTATTACTGAAAAATTGCTTATTTTCTCATTTTATCTGCATTAAATTTTAGTTTGTACTGACTTCACTAGTGCTTTTATGTAGCATGTTGTAAAACCAGGCAAATATCTAGATGAGTAGATGTACCCTCTGGAAGACCTTTGTGTACCCTGATTGAGAACCACTGCTGTAGACCATATGATAATAATGTTAAACAAGATCTCCCTAATGGACCAGCATTTTGGTTAAATCCATTCTTATCACATTTTTAATTTAAATAAGGGATTGATTTTTATAATTTCTATCTGATCATCGGAATTCATAGCACAGTTTCCATAGCACTTTATAGAAATGAATAATTGCAAGAAAAATCCATCTTTAGTTGTAGTTCTCTTTTATCCTATAACTCTTTCTGGAGGTCTTTGTCTATGTTGTGCTCCCTCACTATGGTTCTGAGCCTGTTCCCTTTGCCGTCAATGGAAAAAAAGTCTAATTAATTGGGCCCTACAGTCATTGATCAAGTTATCCAGAGAATATGCTATGAGAATTGATCAGAATAAAGGATGAAATTGTTTTGAATACAAATTATTTAGTCCAGAAGTTTGGAACAAATTAATCAATATATGAAATAAGTGGAAAGCGCTGTATATATCCAAGGGACTCTCTTAGCATCATGGTTATCTCCTGATGATTCTACTGAGCTGCATCTAAAACTGATCTATAAATCACAAGTTTGCTTTAAAAAAAATAAAAAGAGAGAAAATGGTCAGGTTTTCAGAAGTGAGTTGCACTTTTCCATACTTAAAAAGGCCCCAAGCCTTTGTGAACAAGCTTAAGTCCGTTCCTATTCAGCAAACTCTTTCAGCACACACTTAACTTTAAGTATGTGCATAAATCATCCCTATTCAACGTTAAGTCAGTCTTTAAAGTTAAATGCATGAGTATGTGCTTTGCTGAACCAGGACTAAATTATTCATTATTAACTGAGCTCTTTTGTTTAACTAAGTTGGGCATCGTCTAACGCCTGGTAAAAAACTTTATATGACAACTAGTGAGTTTACATCCCTACAAATGTAACACAAGAAAATTAATAATACAGCTAACATGATCTTTATTTCTCCAGAACTTTGGAGCGATCCATGCTCTGGTTGCACAAGGGGACAAAATACTGTCTTAAATTGTCGGCTTTGAGATACACCTTGTATAGGGGAATCCCAAGGTGGTGTAAAGCTGTTGTAGCTGGTTCTATGCTACTTGCTCATGGTGCTGCCAGCGCAGATCTAAGGAGGTAGGGCTGTCCTGTGCTGTGCTTCAGAGAAACTGGGCTGGCAGAATGGCCCCCAGGCAGAGGTTACATCTGGCATAAGTTAGAGAAGCCTTCTGCTTCTCTAAATTATCTGTTGGGGGACAAACAGGATTCCAGTCCTGCCCTCCCACCCCCCCAAGAAAGATGGTGGAAAGCTACCTGTGTCCCCCCTGCTTATTAAGTGCACCTGAGGATTTGGCTTTATAATCTTAGTAATTCTGGGATAAAATTATTTGATGCCCGCCATCCTAACTCAGACATAAAACTCCTCTTTGACGCCCACAAATGCAAAAACAATTTTGGGTTGCCAGTCTTTAAAAACAAAACAAAAACACATCAAGTTTTAACTAATATACTGGGTATTTAAAATAACTTATTCTTGTTTTGTGTTTGTGTGGTATAGGGGCTGTAGCCAACTGCAGATGAAAGGACAGATGGAGTTTTATGGTACATAAAAAAAACCAGGTTCTGATAATAAGTCGTATGTCACACTTGTATGTTCAGCTACACAATTAAGATACTTCCTTTAGCAAAGAGCAAAAAAAAGTTGGAAGAGAATTAGCAGCACAGCATTTTGACTTAGCATTGCTGTAATGAAGTTAGCAGCATCAATTCTGCTATAGTCAATGAGTTGTGTACTTCTCTTAAGAGTCTATCCAGAAAAATAGCCTTTCTGGTTTGCTGCCATAAGGAAGATTTGTGAACTTTCTGGGACATACAGCAACAGAAACTGCTTCTTGCTCTGAGAGGGGAATACTTTCCCCACACCCCAGTGGAATGCTGCTCTGGGCATTCTGTTGTTATCCCTGGTGGACCCTTCCCCAGGAAATGGGCTCATGAGAATGAAATTGGAACTACCTAACTTAAACGTCTCCAAAGAAATGATCAGAAAAGAAAGCAAACACTTTCAGTGATAGGGGGTAGGGGTTGTCCCCCCCACTCCATCACTTTCTGCTGACTGAAGGTGGGAGGCCTTTCGCTTCACACACCTCCAATCCGCTCCCCAAAACTGGTTGGCATTTTTAGAAACTAAAGACAATTAAACTGATTTATAAAGTGAGCACAGGAATGGTCTGTTGCTATGCTCGGGGCTGCGACATGCATTTCCTCAGCCTTAAATCCACATAGAAATTAGGACGGTGTGAAAAGTTTGCCTAGAACTCTGGGTAGGCGGATTCAAGGTTATTTTGCAATTTAGGCTAAGGCAGGCTGTGCAGGCACCACTTTGTCCCCCAAGCCTTCCACACTCCTATGGAATCCTCTACCCTTTCCTTTCAGCTCAGACCAAGAGCGGTTTCACTCCGTGGTTTGGAAACACTTGTCGCTCACTGTGCACTTAGTACAGCTGGTTGGAAAATTTTAAAATTTTGCTAAAATGCTTCCCTGTGTTTTAAACCAGCTTGCGTAATTATGCCGAGAGGAAGGTTGCCACCTGCCCAGACTCTGATCTTACATTTTAATGTAACAACAGCTGTTACATGAAGGCCCTAGTATTACATCCACTAAAATCAATGGGAATTTTGCTATTGTCTTCAATGAGAGCAGGATCAGATCCTGAAATTGGAACCATGGAACAAGAATCCTATCTGCAAAGTGTCCAGGTCCAGAGAGTGAAGCACCAGAAGCAACTACTTTTAATATGTGCTGTATCCTTACTAGGGCCCTACCAAATTCACAGTCCATTTTGGTTAATTTCACAGCCATAGGATTTTAAAAAGTGTAAATGTCATGATTTCATCTATTTAAATCTGAAATTTCACGGTGTTGTAATTGTAGGGACCCTGATCCAAAAAGGACTGGTGGGATGGTTGCAAGGTTCCTGTAAGGGGGGTTGCAGAACTGCTACCCTTACTTCTGTGCTGCTGCTGGCGGCGGTGCTGCCTTCAGAGCTGGGCAGCTGGAGAGTGGCGGCTGCTGGCCAGGAGCCCAGCTCTAAAGGTAGAGCAGCTGCCAGCAGCAGCGCAGAAGCAAGGCTGGCAGGGTGTGGTATTGCCACCCTTACTTCTGCGCTGCTGCCTGCAGAGCTGGGCCCTCAGTCAGCAGCTGCCACTCTCCAGCCCCCCAGCTCTGAAGGCAGCGCAGAAGTAAGGGTGGCAATACCATGACTCCCCTAAAATAATCTTGCAACCCCCCTGCAACTTCCTTTTGGGTCAGGACCCCCCAATTTGAGAAACACTGGTCTCCCCCGTGAAATCTGTATAGTATAGGGTAAAAGCTCACAAAAGACCAGATTTCACGGTCTGTGACACATTAAAATTCGCAGCAGCAAGAGAAAAAGCGATTCACTCTTATTCACATTTTGCTGCAATTAGCTTTAACTGTGAGCCCTTTCCTCTAAAATGGTTTCAAGAATAGATCTTGAGGCCAAAAAGCAAGTGTCTGGAACCCTTACTCTCAGCGTGTCTGTACAATCTCCGTTAATCTTAATGGAAGTTACTTGCGTGTATAGATCCCTATGGATGCCGTTCAGATTCCAACATGAATATTTTTGATAAAGATGAAATACATTTCTTTATCACATTGTAATAATCTTTTAGCCTCACATTAGAGCATAGTAGGGCAGCTGCTTCTTACTGAGCACCTTTCATGCAATACACTACTAGGAGCCTGATCCCGTGAAATGCTGTTTGCTGAGAGTGCTCAACTCCCACTGAAGTGCAGAGAAGGCGGATGGCTCTTAGCACATGGTTGGACACATTCAGCGCCATGCAGAACTGAGCCCTGTCCTCTTAAAAATTAGTCTGCCACAAAACCGTATTAGAGTATAGAATTTTCTTATTGTTTCCGGTAGTCCTTTAGGTCAAGATCATACCTGAGCATAGCAATTGAACTGCGGCAGGAGGAGGAATTAAGAACCCCCTTACCTTCCTCCTGGAGTCTGAACAATCAAGAGTAAGCAGTGCCCCAGAGTAAGTGGGTGAGTAATGGCCCCCAAAGTGCATCTGCCAGCAGAACTGAGCTAGCACAGAGAGGTTAGAAATTTATTGCTCATACAGGCCAATTAGACCATTGCAGAATGGAGGAAGCATGAAGGGATTGTGGCTTCCTGAGCCATAATTCCTTCCCTGAGATGCTCCGTGCATGGCACAGCTACATGCTACCCTTTGTTATGGGTTATGTCACAGTCTAGCCCTAAAAAGAAGCAAAGTACCTGTATTTAAAAATAGAGAGAGAATTTTATCTATACACATTTCCAGCTGATGATATATGCTCCTACAAGGAAAGAAGCAGCTACAACCACCCACTCTAGGAAGCTTGTTATTGAATCTTCAGCTAACAAACAGATTTGTTTCAGATGGTCTCAACAGGCAATTAAAAGGCTACAGTTAAAAGACTATAAGAAGGGCTAACCTGAGGACATGTAGAGTTTTGAGAGAGAAAAATTCCTAAATGTTTCCTTGTGTTTTTTCCTTAGAGGGTTGCTGAAAGTAAATGCTTTTGTCACATCTCATAGCTCATCATTTTAGAAATATTTTTATTATAATCTTGCTCAAATAAACATCTTAATCATGATATAGTTTCAGCATGTGATGCAATATGAATACTGTCCCATTAGAAATCAGTAAAAAACCAAACATCTTAAAATCTGATCACAAGCTGCTATAATGCATCTTATTCATAGAACATAAGATACAACATGGTCCAATGGATAGGGCTTTAGATTGGGAAATAGTCCAGACAGGTTCTGGCCTACTACTGACTTATTATGTGACCTTAGGTAAATCATTTGTGACTCAGTTTCCCCATCTATAAAAAGGGACTAATAAAGCTTATCCTCCATTATAAAGCATTTTGAGTCCTCTGGCTAAGTATTGTTCTATACGCGTTAAACAGCAGCAGTATTCTTCTTTAATTATATCAGTCTTACATTCTTGGTTAAGATAGGGTGACCAGATGTCCCAATTTTATAGGGACAGTTCCAATATTCAGGGCTTTTTCTTATATAGGCACCTATTACCTCCCACCCCCCATCCCAATTTTTCACACTTTCTATCTGGTCACCCTAGGGTAAGATGATTTAGGTCTTTGCTGTGATGAGCTCTGGGCTTTTCTGTTCCTCTTCTAACTCAACTCATCTCTACTACTACTAAATAAAAAAACATAGAAACACTTCCTTTCAGAGCAGTTTTATTTCAATCACAGGTGGCCCGCTGGTTCAGCTTTTTAAGTGATACCAGATATTTCATCTGGCTCTTAGCATGTGTAATTTTATATATCTATATATATTTAGGAAAGAAAGGGAATAAAAAATGGGTACATGTATACTTTGTAAATTCAAGTATTACTACTCTAACAGGGAGGAGATGAGAACTATATGTTATTGTTAGTTCTTATATAGGAACTTTAATACTGGATCAAACTGGTGCTAAATCTTTAGTAAAAACGAGATGCTTCAGAGGAGGGTGCAATCAACCCCCTAGCAAACAATTATGGAATAATCTGCTCAGATAGGAAATTTCTTCTTAACTCCAGGCCATCAGTGGTTGTCATACCCTAAACCAGGGGTCCTCAAACTGGGAGTCAGGACCCCTCAGGGTCACGAAGTGATTACATGGGGGATCATGAGCTGTCAGCCTCCACCCCAAACCCTGCTTTGCCTCCAGCATTTATAATGGTGTTAAATATGTTAAAAAGTGTTTTTAATGTATACCCGGGGGAGTGGGGGGGGGTCACACTCAGAGGCTTGCTCTGTGAAAGGGGTCACGTGGGGGGGGGAGGGATAGCTCAGTAGTTTGAGCATTTGCCTGCTAAACCCAGGGTTGTGAGTTCAATCCTTGAGGGGGCCATTTAGGGATCTGGGGTAAACATTGGGGATTGGTCCTGCTTTGAGCAGGGGGTTGGACTAGATGACCTCCTAAGGTCCCTTCTAACCCTGATATTCTATGACACTAGTACAAAAGTTTGAGAACCACTTCCCTAAACCATGAGGGTTTATTTTCCACACATAGCTTTATCCTATCATACACAAGTGCGAATGGTCTCATTATTCATATAAGTGCGGACTCATCCTAGGCACTTGGCTTCAACAGTATCTCATGGCAGTGAGTTCCACACATATATAGATTGTATAAGTAGCATGCCACCCCCCACCTCCACAGGAGCTCTACCCACTCATTAGTGCACAAGGGCTGCACTGTCTTCTGGGCAGCATTCCTAAGGCTATAAACTCCAGCCATAGCTCCACTGAACCTTTGTGGGAGTTTGCTGAGGATTATTTGGGAACTAGTAAACTAGTGGCCAGATACATCGGCAAGAGACAGTAAAATCATATCCAGATTACAGTTCAGGCTAAGGCCCTTTGTTTAGGGCTGCCTTTGTTACCACACAATGATTCAAAGAGAGACAAGCAACTCACATCACTTGGTCCTAGCTAAGAGACCTTTACAGCTTCCAGCAAGTTAGGAAGGGAAAAGACACATCCTCCCACCTGGGGAGATTTCCCAGTATATCACCACAGCCTCTTTCTCCATTAAAAAACCACCTCCCCTCCTCCCCCCAAAACCAAACCCAGCTACCTTCAGTATCTAACCTCAGCCCCGATACTGAGCTCCAGCCAGCCTTATATAGTTCAAAAAAGGCAGTCAGTCACCTGATTCCCTGGTCACATGACCTATGGAGTCAGTTCTTCTTGGGGAATTACATTTCCCAGAATGGCTGCTCTCAAATGGCCCCAAGGGCAATAATAGGTGCCCTAGGCCATGTGCTTTGGCCTCAAGGCCAAGTATGGTTACAGAGCTCTAGCTGAGACCTCTGTTCCTCAGGAGACTCTCTGGCCTGGATCTACAAAAGGAGTTAAGTGTTACAACACTCAGCTTTCCAACACCTAACTTTTAGGTGTCTTGAAATACACAAAGCTTGAGTTAGGTGCCTAGGCTCCCTATATGATGAATGGGGAGGGACAAGGCACCTGAGAATGTGATCCACAAAAGCCAGCATGCTAGGCACGGAGCTGCCCAAGCTAACCAAAGGGAGATGCTGGTGAGAGAGGTGCCTGTCATTGCTTTTGATCTGCAGCTGGGAACACATCTCCTGGAGTCAGGCAGTTTAGGGTGTGAAGTGGGTTATTGTAAGAAACAGTTTAGGTGCCTGCCTGCTGGTACAAGCCTCCTTTGTTACTGTTTAGCACAGAAGCTGGAGCACTCAACTATAATGTGAGAAACCATGGTTCAATTCCCCCTTCTGCACAAGGAGAAGGGAGTAGGTCAGGGATCTCTCACCACACAGGTGTATGCCTAACCACTGGATTATAGAGTCATTCTCACTCTTCCTGTGCATTTAATTAAAGTGGAATGGCTTCGCTAACAGAGAGTGAGAGAAATCTACCTCAGACTGTCTGATGGCCCAGGGAACTCACCTGTCTGTGCTGATCTCATCTGATGGCCAGGTGTGTGGGAGGGGATAGAATGGAAAAGGTGGGGGGAGGTCTCCTACATCCTGGGAGAGTGCTTTAACAGCTGGAGAGAGTAGTGTGCATGCTCAGAGGCACCAATACAGGTGCCTAGGGGACTCTTTCAGCAAAAAAATAGGTGTTGGGTGAGATTAGGTGCCTGCAGGGTTAGGCAGCAGCTGAGTGGAAGCGCACTGGATCACAGTCATGCCTAACTCTGGGCTTTAGGCACCTGAATGTGTGGCTCTGGCCGACCATCCCAAACTCCAATGCTGCTTCTCTTCAAGTTCTTTTTCCTTCTCCCATTGGGGGAAAACAATCATTGGCTTCTGGTTCATTCTGGCCTCTGGAGATTTTTCCCAGCCTCTGTTGGCTACTTTCTGAAGGAGTGAGCTCTTGTTGCCATGGCAGTTAGAGTTAAAACCAATTCTCTAATGGAACTGAAAACAACTGTTGAACACCTCCCATCTCTAGCTCAGTGGGCAGGTGGACCAGAAGGGGAGTGAACTGCAGTTGGGGAAAACAGTAAAAGAACATTGCCTGCGGTCCATTTTGACTAATAAGTATTGATGGGATTGGTTCTTGAGATCCTTGACCTAGCCAACTGTTGCTTTAGAAACTAGTTGTCTGTCATGGATCACACAGTGTCTTCTCTGGCCACCCGGAGCTCAAAGCCAGTCTTGAGCATTTCAAACTATGCTAGATGTGGAACCACATAAATAAATATGTGATGGGTAACACTGGAATAAAAATGCACCTGTCCTGCAGTTGCGCTGAGAGAACGATCAGCAAGCTAGTAACAAGATGAAGGGTAAATGTACCTTTCTACATGCACACACGCACACACACAAAGGGGTTGCCTCTATGACCTCTGCTTGAGAACAATGAAGTGATGTTGATTTACTTTTCAGCATTGCATTCATTCTATTGAGTCTTGAGGAGCAAAAAGTAGCAATACAGGGACAAGACATACTTAAGAAATCAAGGTCATCATCATTTATAGCTCTATCAGAAATTCTGCCAAGTGCTTTTTACCTTGATTCAACTCTGGATCCTAATTCTCTCTGTAATTAGTAATTACAGAGCAGATTGAAAAAAGGGTAGAGCAGGTAAATTAATGTGAAAGAGCCCTGCATTATTCACATCAAGAAATTCAGAAGTTACCACTTGTTTTATTTTTCTTAAAAAGGACAAGCTGATAGAATTTAAAATAAATTGCTTCTTGACACTCATGGCCTGAAAGATCTAAGAAAATAATCTGAATCTACATAGCAAACAGCCTTGAAACCTTGATAGTTTTTCTTGTAAGAACAAGTCTCAAACATTTAATCCATATTGTACATTATAATTTCAGCTGAGAAATTTCACCTTTAATATTCTGGAGTGATGTATTAAAGTGGAAGGCGGGCAACTGCAAATCACTCGCTTGTATCCATGGTGTGATTTAATCTATCTGAAAGGAGAATCACAAATATAGAGGGGTTTGTTTTTTGTGATTCAAGAATGTATTTTGCAAGCTGCACAGAAGTGAGCAAAAATAATGTTAACGAAAATGCAAATGCTGCATGAAATAAAACACCACTGAGATGATCATAGATTCTGGCAGGAGATTTCAGGAGCTCTCTTTGAAGTCTGACAACAGGAACTGATGCCCAGCTTTATGGCAGGCTTTAATCTCTGACAATTAAATTAAGGGGCACAGTAGAGATACTGCAATCATTACTTGTGGTGGGATTAGTTACCCTCAAATGGAAGGGAATCCCTACCTCTCATAATGTTATTTAATATAGCTGTGTCCAATCACATACTAGATGGTCCATATAGATATAGACATTTAGGGGTTCCTACATGTTTGTGGTCTTGGGTCCCATTCTTCCTTCCTGACCTTATGAAGGGGTAATCACTAGCAGCCAGCATGGATTTACCAAGAACAAATCATGCCAAACCAGCTTGATTTCCTTCTTTGACAGGGTAATTGGTTTGGTGGATAGGGGGAATTCAGTGGACACAGTATACCTGGACTTCAGAAAGGCTTTTGATACAGTCCCATATGACATTCTGATAAGTAAGCTGGAGAAACGCAGGCTTGGCGGAACTACAATTAGGTGGATACATAATTGGTTAAACAACAGCAAACAAAGAGTAACTATTAATAGAATGATGTCGGATTGGAGGGAGGTCTCAAGTGGGATTCCACAGGGATCAGTTCTGGGTCCCGTGTTGTTCAACATCTTTATTACTGACCCATATGTAGGAGTAGAGAGCATACTGATCAAATTTGCAGACGACACAAAGCGGAGGGGGGAGGGTTGCTAACACTTTGGAGAATAGAGCTAAAATTCAGGGGGATAAATTGAATAACTGAGAGAGACAACAAAATGAAATTCAACAAAGACAAATGTAAGGTGCTGCACTTTGGGGTGGAAAAACCAAATGTACAAATATTGAAGGAGGGATAACTGGCTTGCCGGTGGCACTTCTGGCAAGGATCTGGGAATTGTGGTTGATCACCAACTCAACATGAGTCAGAAATGCAATGCTGTTGCAACCTAAAATTGCATTTGCTTTTTTTGCATTAATAGAGGCATAGCATACAAGTCATGGGAGGTGATGGTACTGCTCTACTCAGTGCTGGTTAGACCTCCACTGGAGTACTGTGTCCAAAGTATAGAAAGGATGTGAAGAAACTGGAAAGGATCCAGAGGTGAGTGACAAAGATGATCAAAGGGATGGAATGCAAGCCATACAAGCAAAGGCTGAAGGAACTGGATTTAGTTTGGAAAAGATGAGATTGAGGAGGGGGCATGATAATTGTCTTCAAATACTTGAAAGGCTGTCATAAAAAGGATGGAGAAAAGTTATTCTCTCTTGCCACAGAGGGCAGGACAAGAGGCAATGGGTTCAAACTACAGCATAGCAGATTTAGATTTAATCTCAGGAAAAACTTCCTAACTGTAAGAAGAGTGGGACAATGGAACAAACTGCCTAGGAAGGTTATGGAAGTTCCTTCACTGGGGGTTTTTCAAAAGGAGGCTGGTTGGCCATCTGTCTTGGATGGTTGAGAAAGAAACAATCCTGCATCTTGGCAGGGGGTTAGACTAGATGACCCTTTGCGGTCCCTTCTAACCCTATATTCTATGATTCTTATTGAAGCAACAAAGAGTCCTGTGGCACCTTATAGACTAACAGAGGTATTGGAGCATAAGCTTTCGTGGGTGACTACCCACTTCTTCGGATGCATGCAGTGGAAAAGTCCAGGGGCAGGTATAAATATGCAGGGAAGAGTCAGGCTAGAGATAACGAGGTTAGTTCAATCAGGGAGGGTGAGGCCCTCTTCTAGCAGTTGAGGTGTGAACACCAAGGGAGGAGAAACTGCTTTTGTAGTTGGCTAGCCATTCATAGGCTTTGTTTAATCCTGAGCTGATGGTGTCAAATTTGCAAATGAACTGAAGCTCTACAGTTTCTCTTTGGAGTCTGGTCCTGAAGTTTTTTTGCTGCAGGATGACTACCTTTAAATCTGCTATTGTGTGTCCAGGGAGGTTGAAGTGTTCTCCTACAGGCTTTTGTATATTGCCATTCCTTATATCTGATTTGTGTCCATTTATCCTTTTACGTAAGGTCTGTCCAGTGTGGCCGATGTACATAGCAGAGGGGCATTGCTGGCACATGATGGCATATATTACATTGGTGGATGTGCAGGTGAAGTAGGCTAGCCAACTACAAAAGCAGTTTCTCCTCCCTTGGTGTTCACACCTCAACTGCTAGAAGAGGGCCTCATCCTCCCTGATTGAACTAACCTCGTTATCTCTAGCCTGACTCTTCCCTGCATATTTATACCTACCCCTGGACATTTCCACTGCATGCATCCGAAGAAGTGGGTATTCACCCATGAAAGCTTATGCTCCAATACCTCTGTTAGTCTATAAGGTGCCACAGGACTCTTTGTTGCTTCTACAGATCCAGACTAACACGGCTACCCCTCTGATATATGATTCTTGTTATTACTTCTGATACACAAATACAAGTGTCAGGTATGTTAGTAATGCTGGGCCATATACTAACCAATACACTTATCATAGGGACATATCCTGGAGTACATGGGAGTATCAAAAGCATTTTTAAAAGCTAAGTGTCTAATATGCAGGGGGACTTCAAACTCTTCTTTGTGCCACAGAGGAGAGCTGCATGGTGGGTCTCTGGAGCTGACTGTGGATGGGAAGATGGTCAGCTGGCCAGTGGCAGATCCACTGGGCCAAGACCCCACATGAGGTGAGCACTGGGTTATGTTTCCTGCTTCCCCCTTATATTTTAAGTGTTGGTTGTGGCCCTGACCAGTTGCCATTGAGGATACTTCCCTCATCCCCATAATGTTTTCAAGAAGAGAAAATCCCTTTCACGTCACTGCTCTGTGCTTCAGTTTCCCCAGCTGTAAAATTAGGTTAATGTTGCTGACCTCATTTTTAAAGCTTTCTGAGGTCTAATGAAAAGTGTTGGATAAAAGCTAGGTATAATTATTAATTACTTGAGCTTTTCTCCATTCTCAGGATTTGTCCCACAGTAACTTGCTAAAATCTTGTTTTAGATATCCAAATGGCAGGCTAAAGACGACAAATACATATTAATGCATAGTTGACTTTCTCTTGGCTTCTGAGTGGCTGAACTAGAAACATGTGACCAATTTTAAATCCAAGTTATCATCTGGCTTTGATACCCCATGCTTTTAAAAACAGGAATGCCCCAGAGCAGCATAGAAATCTCATTTTGGAGATCTCTCTAAATAAGATTTACAACACTCACATTTAAAAATCATGCTGTCTAATAAAAACTTGTGACTGTTTTCTTATGCTGGGTAAAATGTTGCCTGAGGATAAACAAAAATAATATAGAGTTTGTAAAATACTGCTGTCAGTCTGTGACTTTCTGGCATTTCATCACATCTCAGGTCTATGATATATCTCACAGGCAATATTTACTACTTAATACAGTCAACATTTATAATGTATGATATACCAGTTAACATTTATATTGATTTTGTCAGATATTTGGCTGCATGTGTATGTTCTCTCTGTGTGTCGTCCCAGCTCTGTGCAGACAGCTGACACAGCAGACCTTGAGCAAACCACCCAATGACCACAAGTTCCATTAAAATATGAAGGCGCCCGGCCAGGTTTATTGTCGATGAAGCAGGATATTGGTACCTTATAGCTGATACAAGTACACTCGGTGCATGTATGTCCATGACAATGGATGCAGCTCAGTTAGTGGTGGGACTTTCCACTATCCCCTCAACTGGCCAAAGACATTCCCTTTGAGACTGCATTTTATACACCAATACAAACAAGTTACGTATTGTGCCTCTGACATAGTTAGTTACTGACCCCTGACGTGGGTTGTTACCACCCATTATCTTATACATGTTGGTTTGATCAAAACATCTCTATTCATCACATTGTCATCCTGACTCATTTTTAGGAGGGGTCAGTGTGTTCTCATTATCTTTGGGGAATGTGTTGGTATTAAGGTGTTCTGGTACCACCCTTCTGGAATGTGTTTGCGTAAGTGGTCTGTGCCTAGCACCTCTTAGGAATGTGGTTTTTTGCAATATTAGCCCTGTTCTTGCCAGATTGTGTGAGCAGGGCCTGCCTTTAGCTCACAGCCTGATTTTGCTTTATTTCAGCAAAGCTTTGCCCGCTACTTTAGCCTAGGCCTCAGGCCTCATACCAGGCCTCTGATACAAGGGCTTATGTTTCAGGCCCTCTTCCTACTACAGTTGTTATATTGGAAAACTTATCGGATTGCTCATCGATTGACCAATGATGTTTATTTACTAGATATTCTGAATTGCTTCTATAATGTGGATTTGCCGAGCAATGAGCAGATTTGCTCCCCGAAAACTTGTTTTTCTGTGGATACATGAGAAAATATGTTTACATTGGGCCAAATCTTCTATACCTGGGGGATAAACCACACCCACGTGTGATGGGATATACAAACCTTACACTGGGGCCACACTGTGTAAATGAGCTCACAATACTCAGTCAGCCTGCCCATCACACTTGTGAGAGATGTCAGATTTGGAGGGAGGATCTTAAAAAGAGAAAACACACACAGTTGGTGGTAGGCCAGAGAGGAGAGTAGACCTACAGTCTCCAGGTCCGGGAGAGAGGGTTGGCTGATGTCTGGTGCCAAGTGCTCCTTGTATGACTGGTTCCTGATGGTCCCTCTCTGAAGGGAGTGCGGGACTGCTCGATACTGACCTACCTTTGATGGGACTTTTGCCTCCTATTAGCCTGTGAGATTAATTGTAGCCACAACTTAACAGAAGCTTCTCTGAAGGAAGAGGGCCTTAAACACAAAGAAATTGTGCCACAGGTGGGCTGTTTGCTGACCATCTGAAAGAAGTGGGGTTGTGACGGGTTGGGGCCACAGAGACCTGCTTGGTGCGGCCACCTGGTGTGCCAAGGCTACTTCTGCCCCTGCTTCCAGGCCTTTTCCAGCTTGGGACTCCCGAATCCTGTCTGTTTTGAGCCAGATTCCACTGATCTGCTGCAAACACAGACCCAGGTCCGAACCAAGTCCACTCACCACTGTAAGGCCCCTGGAAGCGCTCTTGCCTTTGACACCCAGCTGCTCAACTCCAAGGAGGCTCAAACCCTTAATAAATCCGTTTTACCCTGTATAAAGCTTATACAGGATAAACTCATAGATAGTTCGCTTTCTATTGCAAAGATAGAAAGGTATGCACACCTGATCGCTGTCCCAAGGCACTAACTCGTACTCAAGGAAACTTAATAAGTAAAAAGTGATTTTAATAAGTACAGAAAATAGGATTAAAGTGATTCTCAAGCAGTGACAGACAGAACAAAGCAAGTTACTTAGTAAAATAAAATAAAACACGCACATCTATGTCTATTCAAAGTTAACACAGATAAAAGCCTCACCAGATTCGGATATTTTCCTTTTTACAGGCTGTAGAATCAGCCTGGGCCTAGCTGAGTCCAGCAGACTCTCACACCCCTTTGTCCTTTGTTCAGTTCCCCTCAGGAATGTCCCTGGGGGGGTGGAGAGCCTCTCCCTTTAGCCAGCTGAAGACAAAATGGAAGGGTCTTGCAAGGGCTTTTATAGCCTCTCTTCCTCTCCCTGCGTAGGATCCAGTTGCCCTGGAGTTTTGGGATCACATGGGCAAGTCACCTGCCCATGCGCCCTAACCAGTCTAACCAGTTGCATTCCAGACCTGGCCCCAATGTGGATTGGGGTCTGCAAAGTCTTTTGTCTGTCAAGTGCTCGCATTTAACAGGCATTCTTTGCTCCAAAGATGATCCCATGCACTTACAAAGGCTATGTACAAAACCAGCAAATATAAAACCAATCTTCATAACTCCAACTACAACAATGATACATGCATACAAACAGGAGGAGTAAATTCAGTAGGTCATAACTTTCACAGAGATATGTTACATGGCACATGTAGCATAAAACATATTTTAGTTACATATATACATTTATAAGCATCTCCCCATAAAGTTTTATGGGGAACACCGTCACAGGGGTGTCTGGGCTTGGCTGGAGAGCTGAGCTGCTTACATCTGGACTGGGGTGGTAGAACATTGGGAGGTTGCTGAGCAGAGGCCTGGGGGAGTATAGGGTCCTGGCCCAGGTGGTGTCCTGGGGAATGAACCTGGGTGGTGAATGCGAGCATGATCTTCTCACCCTCGCAGAAAGGGGAGGCTTGCGTGCCCAGAACAGTCAAACCCCCTAGTCCTAAGGACATGGGGTGGTAAGAGAGCGACAATGTGTATCTGGAATGTCTTCTGAAGTGGATGACCAAGAACCACCCTCACCTCAGCAGCAGCAGCAGCTCCTTGCAGCTCGGCACCAACAGTCAGCCCAGGACGTAGGGGCACAACAGCAGAGACAGCAGTAGTGGCTGGTTCAACAGGTAAAGGCCCTAATGCAACCTCAGACGCTTTCCAGGGTTTCCCCTCCAGGGGCTGTAGGCCCAGCAACTGTGGCCATGCAAGTGAGGCTTGTGAAAATGAGCCCCCAGGCTTTCCTCATGATCTTTGAGAAAGTGACGACAGCAGTCCAGTGGCAATGTGAGCGGTGATCCATCTTGTTAGCCCCATACCTGACTGGGCCAGCACAAGCTGTATACTGAGGGCAGGGCACAGAGGTAGCACAAAACTATGCCCAAGCTGTAACAGAATGTTAAACTGTGGTGTCTAGCCACTAGGTGGTGCTACGTGTAACATGCCTTTTTTGAGCACACAACAGCTATTCCGGGCATTGCCTTAAATCAGTGGTTTTCAAACTTTTTTTCTGGGGACCCAGCTGAAGAAAATTGTTGATGCCTGTGACCCAACGGAGCTGGTGATGAGGGGGTTTGGGATGTGGGCTGGGGCAGAGGGCTGGGGCAGAGGGCTGGGGTGCAGAGGTGAGGGCTGTGGGGTGGGGCTGGGAATGACGGGTTCAGATAGGGCTTCTGCCTCTTAACTGCACCTTAACCACAAATTTAGACAAATTTAGATTCAAAACTCCTCCCAGAGTTTGTGGGTGTTTCACTCTGGGGTTTGCTTCTGGCCCTTCTCTAATGGAGGTCAAAGAACCTCTCTCTAGGAATAAGAACAAGAAGCAGCGTTTTTAACTGTTTTATTTCTTTCAGCCGTTAGATATTTTGCAGTGCAGAAATGGGAGTGTGACACTAAGGCTCTGATTCAAATTATTAATGGCAAATTCAAGTTTGGACAGTCCTGATTTTGGGGTCTTTTTCTTATATAGGCTCCTATTACCCCCCACCCCTTGTCCCGATTTTCCACACTTGCTGTCTGGTCACCCTACTCTAAGCTGTGCAGCCACGCAGCTTCACAGCAGCCTATTAAGTGTCGTGCAAGTGCTCAGGGCTGCAGCGGGGAGAGGCGCCCTCCTCTGGCCCCAACCCAGGCCAGCCCCGGACCTGCTGTGGCCATGGGAGAGGCGCCTCTCCCCCAACCCAGCCCTGGCACAGTTCTGCTGTGGCCATGCGAGAGGCGCCCCTCCCCCGGGCCCAACTTAGCTCCAGTCTGGACCTGCCGAGGCCAGGGGAGAGGCGTCCTGGCCCCAACCCAACCCACCCCCGGACCTGCCGTGGCTGGGGGAAAAGGCGCCTCTCCCCTGGCCCCAACCCACCCCGGAGCTGCCATGGCCTGGGAAGAGGTGCCTATCCTGTGGCCCCAGCCCAGGAGTTGACATGGTGGGGAGTGATGCCTCTCCCCACCAGCCCAGGTGCTGCTGTGGGGAGAGAGAGCTGTGGGGAGTCCTCTCTCTCCCCTGTAGCCCCAATGCAGCCTGTACCCCAAACCTCTCATCCCCAGCCCCACCCCAGAGCCTGCACCCCCAGCTGGAGCCCTCATCCCCCCACCCCACACCAATCCTCAGCCCTGAGCCCCTCCCACACTCCGAACTCCTTGGCCCCATCCCCGCCACACATCACCGCCATTTTGGTGCACAGAACAAAATTCATTCTTCACAATGGTGGAAAAAATTGGAGTGAACACTGCTCGGGAATGGGGAGGAATGTGAGGCAAAGAAATGCATGTAGGGTGGGTGGCTAGAGGATTTGCACTCAAAGAGTGTGCTCCAATGCAGGAGCAGTGCCTGGATTCTGTTCAGACCCAGAAGGATTAAAACACCCATGGATGCAGTGGCCGAATCCCCGCCACGGCAATCTGGTGGACCACTGGCAGGGTGAGCCCAACCAGATCTGTGACAGCCTGTCTTCTATTTCAGGGGAGCTGATAGGCCTGATAAACTAGTGTGCGAGAGAGAGCAGAGTCTTGCAGTCTCACTATGTTCTCAAGTATTTTTATTTTCCCTGCTATTGCCATTCCTAGCTGCTCCATGCTGTGCCTGGACCTAGGACAGGGAACTTGTCTCCCCTTTGCTGTCAGTAACCCCAACACTGCACCCCTCTGGGCCCAGGCAGTGTGGATGAGGAAGTTGCCGCAATCAAATGCAGAGGTTGGTAGGGGGGGAATAGATCAGGGCAAGTAGCATGTGGGGAGACTGGGACTGGAGAAGGGGAGGAGTGAAAGTGGAACTGGGTGCCAGAGGCTAGGAAAGGGACTGGCTGAGCTAGCAGATTCGAGCTGGGAGCCAGGGAGGGGAAAGAGCTGGAGGTGGGGGCGACAACTGGGAGTTAGTACAGGGGAAGTGAGACTGGAAATGACTGTGCAAGGAGACAGATTGGGAACTAGTTGGGGAGTGGGAAGCAGGTATGTGGGGGATGGAGATGGACGTGATGAGGAACCAAGATGATGTGGAGGGAGAACTCTGATTGTCTGGGCAAAGAGACTGAGATGATGAGCCAGGGCTGTGTGTGTGTCACACACACACACAGACACACACACAAACAGACACACACACACACACACACACACCACCACCCCTACCTCTGAGGAAGGAGACTCGAAGTGGGAGCAAGTAGGGACAAGAAACCTGGGGGAGAGACAGACTGGACATGAAGCTGGGAGAGGAGAATTAGGACTAGCTGGGGACAAAGAATCTGGTGGCATTGGGAATGGCTGGGCAAGGACATTGGGACTGAGATAAGAAGCCTGAGGAGTAAAGACTGTGTCTGACTATGTGTGGAGAATGGGACTAGGATGAGAAGACAGGATGGGTGAAGGGACAGGTTTGAGGGAATGGAATGGAAGGGGTCACGTTTAGGAAAAATGGACAGAAAATTACATTATTGGCAATCATCCCTCACTGCTGTTTCTGGGGCTACTGCCTTTGTGTGTGCAGTTTACACGTGCAGTTTACTTACTAGCCTACAATAGATTCAGTCCTGGATAATTATTTATTAGACACTCATGTGCCATGTTTTATGCAAACAAAGCAGATGCAATCCTTGTTCCAAGGAGTTTACAATCTACATCAGACATAGACAAGACGATGCATATGCAGAGCATAGACTGAAGATCAATTTCTTTTTAATATATTTTTATATATACACATGATACAACTTCAGGATTATTTGTATACAGGATATTTATACCTCTGTGTAATAGAAATACAGTAATTCAGGACCTCTTCACCCCACTTACTAGCCCATACAGATATAGATCCCCATTTCATTTTTGATTCTGGGACAGTTAATTAAAAATTCAGGGCCAGATCCTGAATAGTGTAAACTGATGTAGCTGTATTGAAATCCATGGAGCTACACCAATTTACACCAGCTGAGAATGGAGTCCTCACAGTTTCCTTCCCAGATGCTGATAAATTCATGAAGGATTGGTCCATCAGTGGCTATTAGCCAGGATGGGCAGGGATGCAAAACTATGCTCTGAAGTGTCCCTAGCCTCTGTTTGCCAGAAGCTGGGAATGGGCGACAGGTGATGGATCACTTGGTGATTACCTGTTCTGTTCATTCCCGCAGGGACACCTGGTATTGGCCACTGGTTGGAAGACAGGATACTGGGCTAAATGGACCCTTGGTCTGACCCAGTGTGGCTGTTCTTATGTTAAATTCTTTGTCCAACTCTTTCATTCTCGAACGATAAGCAAAGGCACCACGGAATCCAGTCCTGGGTGTTGCTGAACCCCTTCAATTCTCATTGACATCACTGGGAGCTGGTGAAGGGTTTGAGCACCTGGCAGGAGCCAGTTACTGAATTTGGTTTCTAAACTTGTACTTTAAATTCTCAACAGGTGTTAGGCATTATTGCACTTTTGTTTGTATGATAATATCCCCCATAGGCACCGACTCCATGGGTGCTCCGGGGCTCATGCACCCACAGAAAAGAAATAGGCGGTGCTTAGGGCCCACAAGCCACAGTGGTTACACAGCCTGGGGCTGGCCAATCAGTGAGCCGCTGGCAGGAGGCACCTGGGGGAGGGGCGGCAGAGAGGAGCAAGCAGCAGGTGGGAGAGCCCTCAGGGGAGCAGGCGGAGCGGGTGTGGGAAGAGGTGGAGAGAGGGTGGGGCGGAGCGGGGAGGGGGTGTGTGCAGCACCCACCAGGCAAAAGAAAAGTCAGCGCCTGTGATGTCTCCTCTGTCTATGCTTCTGTTGAGTATAAGGGAGACAGGCAGGATTGTGTTATCTCTCAGCCTCAGCTTGGTGCACTGTGCTGTGGTGTCACTTTTCAAACAAAGCTTGAAGACTTGCTAGATCTGGGCAATTTTCATTTCTTACTTTACTCCCTCTCTCCTCTCTCCCTGTACCCAAGATGAAAACATCAATCTCTGTTTTGGGCTCCCAAGATATGACACAATGTCAATGTAATTTGTTTTTAATCTTGGTGACTAACAGTTACCTGACACTTCAAGTGCTATGTCTTGACATTGTTCCATCAAACCCAAGTTAACTTACTAGTGAGATTCAGCATCAGAGTTAGAAACTTAGTAAGTCTCTTAACACTGTGGAATTGTAACTTTAACTCTGGGTGATAACATTGCCCCTAACCTGTCCTTCACTACCATTTTCATTTATGTACAACTAGAACCCCTTCATTTGAAAGTTATTCTTGTTATTTCTAATGCTGATCAAACTCCAGTGAGTCAGGTCCGATAAACTATTATTAGGAACGTGTTTCTTTATAACAAGTAGTTTAGCATCAAGCAATGAGACATGTCTGGCTCTGCAGGTTCTGGAGGTTCCCTGTTTGCCGTGGGTGAGTGCCAAGGCACAAGGCTGAAGGCAGAGGCCCTTCCATAACCAGCACAGAGATGCAGTAGCCCTCTAGACATGCACTGCCAGGAGCATGTCATTGCTGTTATGAAATGAAACATTTGAACCAAAATGCAGACAGACTTGGGCCTGCACTGGTGCTTGTTGACATGGATACAGGGATGCTGGAACAATTTGTATAGTGAGGTGCTGAGAGCCATCAACCCAAACTGCAAACCCTATATATAATGGAATCCACTTCAAGCCAGGGGGTGTTGCACCCCATAGGCGCCGACTTCGTGGGTGCTCCGGGGCTGGAGCACCCACGGGGAAAAATTGGTGGGTGCTCCACACCCACCGGCAACTCCCCGCCCGACCTGGACCCGCGGCAAACTCACTGGAGCACCGGGAGACGTTGCGGGGTCCCGCCCCCTGACGCTGGGCAATGTTGCGTCGGCTTCGGGGGCGGGGCCCCGCAATGTCACCCGGTGTCGCGGGCGGGGCCCCGCAACGTCACCCGGCGTCGGGGGCGTGGCCTGGCATCGGGGGCGGGGCCCCACAACGTCACCCAGCGTTGGGGGCGGGGCCCGGCATCGGGGGGCGGGGCCCCGCCCCCCGACGCCGGGCGTCAGCACCCACCGACGTAACAGGAAGTTGGCGGCTGTGTTGCACCCCCACCCTCGCACCTCTAGTTCCAGAACCAGTGCATGGATATCCTGCTACTGACAGTCAGTCAGACTCTTCCCATGGAGCTTGCATTCTGTAGCAATTCCCCAAGACCAGGGAGAGCATTTAAATGACTTTCTCTAAAGCCAAGTGCGCAGTCAGGATTCACGGAACCTGGAACAAAATGTAAAAGCAGGGAACACTGCAGTTTTTGATCCGCTCTCCATCCCTTTTTGTCCCCCAGCTGTTTTCCCCTCTGTTTTTCCTTAGTGCAGCCATAGTTATTTAGTTTGTTCAGTTTTACGCAGAGTTTTGTGTTATTTACAATAGTTCACTGTGACGTTGCACCCAGTGGCGTAGCACCCAGTGGCGTAGCACCCAGTGGCGTAGCCAGGTTTAGAGCACAGGGGGAGCGGCGGCGCTATAAAAAGGCACCTCCCGGCTCCCCCTGTACTCACCCCGGCGGCGCTTTAAAGGGCCTGGGGCTCCAGCTGCTGCGGAGCCCCCGGGCCTTTTAAAGCGCCCCCCACCCCAGCCCGGGTCCGGCAGCAGGGCTGGGGGGGGGGCGCTTTAAAGGGCCCGCAGCTCCCCGCAGCAGGAGGAGCCGCCGACCTTTTAAAGCGCCCCCCCCCCCGCCCGGCTCCGGCAACAGGGCTGGGGGCTGGGGCGCTTTAAAGGGCCCATGGCTCCCCGCAGCGGCAGGAGCCCCCGGGCCTTTTAAAGCACCACCCCCAGCCCGGGTCTGGCAGTGGGGCTGGGGGGGGGCGCTTTAAAGGGCCGGCGGCTCCCCACAGCTGTAGGAGCCGCCGGCCTTTTAAAGCGCCCCCGAGCCCGGCTCCCGCAGCGGGGCTCCGGCGGCGCCTTAGCACCGCTTCTCCTCACAGGGGGAGCAGCCGCTCCCCCTGCTCCCCCTCTGGCTACGCTACTGGTTGCACTCCAGAATGCTTTATGGAAATATGCTTATGAATGTAAATATGACATAACTGGAATATGTTTTATGCTACATATCCCATGTAACGTATCTCTGCAAAGGTTATGATCTACTGAATATATCCATCCTATTTGTATGCATGTATCATTTTTGTATTCAAAGTTATGAATATTGGCTGTGTACTTGTTTGATTTTAAGTAGCCTTAGTAAGGCATTTGGTGAGCTTCTTTAGAAAGGAATTTGCAAGTCAAGTGCCCAATCAAGAAACACTTAACGGACAATGAATCTTGGAAGACTCCAATCCACATAAGAAGTCTACCTGAGGACGTTCAAGGTAGCATGTGAACAATGGCTGCCACCTGTAAAATTCTGAGTCATGCATGGACATGTGACTTGCCCATGTGACTCCAAAACTCCATCTTGTAGCTGGGATTCTACACAAGGGGAGGGAGGGGGACCACCCATGAGAGAAAGTCTAAGCCCCTGGAAACCCCTCCATTTTGTCTTCAGCTGGCTCAAGAGAGAGCCTCTCCACCCCCAGAGGATACCTGAAAGAAACTGGAACAAAGGACAGTAACCCTGGGGGTGTGAGTGATTGCTGGACCCAGATGACAAGGAGGCTAGTCTGTAAAAGAAGCTCACTGGAACATCTCTGAGGGTGAGATTGCATCTGTATTCAGTTTCTTACGTATTAGGTTTAGACTTGCAAGTTTTATTTTATTTTGCTTGGTAATTCACTTTGTTCTATCTATTATTACTTGGAACCATTTAAATCCTACCTTTTGTATTGTATAAAATTACTTTTTATTATTAATTAACCCAAAGTATGCATTAATACCTTGCGGGGGGCAAACAGCTGTGCATATCTCTCGATCAGTGTTATAGAGGGCGAACAACTTATGAGTTTACCCTGTATAAGCTTTATACAGGGTAAAACAGATTTATTTAGGGGTTGGACCCCACTGGGAGCTGGGCACCTGAGTGTTGGAGACAGGAACACTTCTTAAGCTGTTTTCAGTTAAGCCTGCAGCTGCTGGGGGACGTGGTTCAGACCTGGGTCTGGGTTTGTAACAGGCTAGTATGTCTGGCTCAAACTGGCAAGGTTCTGGAGCCCCAAGCTGGCAGGGAAAACGGGTTAGAAGTAGTCTCAGCACATCAGTTGGCAGTTCCAAAGCAGTTTTCTGTGATCCAATCCATCACACTCACACACTAATATACATATTTTATTTATTAATTTACATTCCATTTGATCATACCAGGTGCTCCCAGGTCATGAGGTGACTGAGGTAAGGCCAGGCAGGGGTTTGAAGTAATTAAGGCATGACAGACTGGAGGGGCAGGACTAGTTCAGTCAGTGATGCCAAACCTGCAGCAAAATGGGGGCTCCATGACCCTGGAGGCCTCACCCCAACAGAGAAAGGTTGAAAATATGTTAATGAGCTGCTTACTGCACAGGCTCCAGTGCTGCATGGTGGCAAGCACAAACTGCTTCATGATGCTAATAACTCAGGCCCCTGGGGAATCAGGATGTTTCCTCTTTATTGTAGACCTAGTTGGGTGCCTATCACAGATTTTCTACTCCCCCTGTGTAACAAGGAACCTCCTATTTAATTAACTTCTCCCGCAAACACCCCAATTCTAGACACATCACTTCCTGCCTCTCATCTCCTGTGGGCTGGAGCCTCCTTATGCAGCTGCTCTTCAGGGAAAATGCATTTAGAACTTTCAGTTGTGGGCCTTGCAGCTGGCATGGGGTGGAGTTCTGGGTGTCCCTTTGGGTGTCTCTGGGTAGCGAGGAATAGTACACAACAGTACACCATCACGAGTGGGCTGGAGAGGGGTTCGTCCTCTCTTTCCTGGCAGGCTGTGGGGGAAGGTCCTAATTACATGGAAGAGTGGAGAGCTGGCAATTCCACGGCAGTAGAGCAGCCAACACATAGGCTGGTGCCCCACCTTGTGTTTTTTTCTGCTCCTAGTCCCCTCCCCTGTGACGTGCAAAGGCTGGGGGTGGAGAAATCTGCAAAGTGCCTGGTACTGCAGAGAAATAGGCTGGCTTTTTCTGCTGTTGGTCACAGCAAACTTCCAGAAGCACCTGTTTAAATTTTTTTTAAAAAAAGCTAAGAAGAGCCGGGTGGAATTTTTAAAACAATTGTTTTTTATTAACCCCCTCCCTTCCTGCAGATTTTTAAAATAAAACTGATATGCTCACCATTTTTTCACATTGTTTTTGATACACATTGGAAAATTAAACATTGAATCCTTTTTTCAGGTTGTGATTTTTCTTCTCCCATGTTTCAGTGGCAGAAGAAAAATAAAGGAGTGAGGGGAAGGAAATTTAAAAAAAATCCCCCCACATTTTAATATTTTCAATTTAAAAAAACAACAACCCTCAAACATTTGAATACACCAAAATTTGTTTCATTTTCAAAAACCAGAAACATGACTTTGAAAGTTCTGAAATGTTGTGCAATTCCCTGCCTCCCCCTTTCACATTTTCTGTCTAGCTCTACTGCTGAGACAGTGTAGTGCTTACAACAAGCCTCTGAGTAAGCCTAGGCCAGGTATAATGTTCCCACTTAGCCCACAAGCTCAAGAGCTGGACTAAAAGCCAGAAAAGTGATCGTTATAGGAGTTACTGCAGTCTCCTTCCATTGGGCCTCTTTTCTCCCTCTGCGGTCAGAGGCCATCATGATTAAGGTTGCGAGTCTGTCACGGAGGTTATGGAGGTCACGGATTCTGTGACTTTCTGGGATCTCTGTGACTTCTGCAGCTGGCCCTGGGGCTGCCTGAGCAGTGGCCGGTGCTGCCGGGGCAGCAGTCCCAGAGGCTGCCCCAGAGACAGTCAAAGCAGCAGTCCCCAGGGGCCTCAGAGCGGATGGCAATGAGCCCCCACCACCAGAGCCAGGGGCCACCCCTGGGCCCCCCGGGCCACCCCAGAGCAGCAGCCCCCTAGGGCCCCAAAAACTGATAAGTTTTAGTCAGGGGGTATTTATACTAAAAGTCATAGACAGTTCACGTGCCTTGAATTTTTGTTTATTGCCCGTGACCTGTCCATGACTTTTACTAAAAATACTCGTGACTAAATCTTAGCCTTAGTCATGACTACTCAGCTAAGGCTCTAGTAAGCTGCAGGCACCGGATAGCCTGATGGAAGCCAGTGGCAGCCCTACCAGCAGCAGCCCAGTTAGTACTGCCCCCACTGTGGAGATGTCAAGGGCGGGGGGGAGCTATAGAATCAAGCATAATGCCAGTCCTCTCAGGGGTGTTGGCAGCAGGGATCAAACCTGGGACCTCTGGAGCTAAATGCATAAGCCTCTACTGCATGAGCTAAAAGGCTGTAGGAGGCTCATCATTCTCTAGGGGGCCTCATCACTACTAGAGGGGGATAGAGCACCCCCCCCCCCCAGCAAGCCAGGGGTTACACAAGCAATTGGCTTATTGTAGATTTCATAAGTCCCAAACATCAGCCCTGGGTGGCTGTAAGGTGCATCATAACTCATGGCTTCAAGGGAAAAATCACTGACAAAACTTTTAACCTTAGCAATTGGTTTGCATTGGGTTACTTCCCTTTAAATATTCAAGGCTATTTTCCCGAGGAAAAGGGCTAGGGACTTACTTTAAAAAGGAACTAACCCCAAGATGATATTTGCATCTAATTCTCTAAAATGGGGGAGCTGTGGCTGTGGGCTTTGTATGTCCCAAAGTCTAGCTCTGTTCATCTTGAGCCAGATCCTATAGTTCTCATTCACTCCCTCTCCTGGCAAAATTCCACTGAAATCAGAGTTTTGGCTGATTAAGGATGCCAGACTCCAAAAATATAGATGTGTGTCACCGTTCCTGAAATCTGTCTTCATAAAGTTGCTCAATACTGTCTTCCAAAGGTGTTCTTGACATTTTGCAGCATTAATATTTAAGCTGGGCTATATTCTTTTTTGCTTGAGAAATTAGTGTGTCATGATTAAAATACAGTAATTGGAAGGGGGGGGCAAAAAGGGCCGGACTGTGCCCATAATCCATGCACACAAGTCCCACTTATGTCAATGGAAATTGTGTGCATGCATTTGAGGGCAGAATTTGACCCTATATGGGTCTGTTCTCTCCCTTGCATTGTGCCCCTATTGCTTTCATTGACACTAATAGGAGGCCTGTGCATCGACAGGGGAACAAATTCCTAAATTATTCATTGTGCTGATAACCTGGTAGCATTTTCTTGCTTTCTTATTGTAATCTTTCAAACTGCAATTATTCATACATGGGGGAATTTCAGATTATTTCAGATGGTAACCTGTAAACCTGCATTAGCAGAATGGAAGTGCGTTGCTTATAAGAAATGTCTCTGGTAAATAAGTATGTGTATCAGGACATCACTGGATCTTTATTCCTATTAGAGAGCTGAGTTTAACGTCCCTTTCTTAATGTATGTCCTGATTCAGAGAAGCACTCAATTTACATCCATAGCTAAGGGTGAACTTAAATGCAGGCTTAAGAGCTATCTTAAATAAGGATGCCTTCCTGAATCAGAGTGTTGCAGCTTGTAGAAAAATGAATTGGATGAATATTTTCAATTCAAGTTTATAATGATTTTTTTTAAAAGTCCCCAAAGTAGAGTTAGTCAAAAGACAGAGGAGGGAGGAAAGAATTCATTGTAATTTCTGCCCAGAAGAAACACAGCATTATTATAACTTAAGTTATGAATCATGACATAACATGCAGCAGAAATAGATTTGACTCCAAAGCAGGCAGTGACAGGTACTATGAGGAGAGTAAACCACGTAACTATTAGTTTGAATTTTCCAAACTGGAGTCCTGATCCAAAGCCCATTTAAGTCAGTGGCAGTCTTTCCATGGATTTCAATGGGTTTGGATCAGGTCCTGGGTGCTCAAAAGTAGTGGCTTCCAAAACGTGGTTGTAGCAAGGTCGAGATTCACCGGTGCGGCGCCTCCTGCTGGTCACCCTGGGAATTAGCTCGCTTCCAGCTCAGAGCACCCTCTGCAGGCTGGTGTATCACCTGCTGCTGGCCCCCCATGTCCCTCCCGGAACCCGGTGCCCTTTTACCTTGGGCTGCTGCCCCCCTGGCAGTACCCCCACACTCTGGGTCTCCCCTCCCAGGGAACCCCCAACCCTCTATCCTCACCTTGCCTCAGTGGCTCCTACCAGTCATCATCTAGCCCCCACTCACTGGGGCAGACTGCAGTCTGTAATGGCCACTCATCACTGGAAAGGGGTTAGGACCTGCTGCCTATCCTCAGGCTGCCCCGCTGCAGCTCCTGTACCTGCGTAGGCCTTACACAAGACCTGCAGCCTGGGGGTTTTCCAGGCTGGTGCTCCCCAGCTCCCTTTTCCCTATTCCCCAGCACTGCACCGCTTCAGGTACCTGGATCCCAGGCAACTAGGTCTTTCTCTCTCTACTGCTAAAGATAGATTCCTAGCTTCCAGCCCACAGCCCTCTTATAAGGGTCAGCTGGGCCCTGATTGAGCTGGCCACAGCTGTGGCTGCTTCCCCCAATCAGCCTAGGTTTGCTGCTTTCCCCAGCTGCAGCCCTCTGCAGGGCTGTTTTAACCCCTTCAGGGCCAGAGCGAGATGATCACCCCGCTACAGTGGTCCATTTGTGGTCTGTGAAACACTGACTGGTGGTCTGCAGAGAACCGTGCTGGGAATGTGCTTCTAGTTCCACCTACTTGTTCCCAGCTCTTAAATGGCATTAAAAGAATCTAAAAAGCACATTGAGTACTTTCCTAATATTACTTTCCCATTTAAGCATCTACTGTAGTTGTCAGAGAGATGTGATGTGATTGTGAATGGGGAGCGAGGTAGCCCACATCCTTGTGAATGGGAGGGGAGATGTTCCTTGAGACATCTCTCTATTGAAATGTGTTCCATGCAGTGAAAAAATTTGAGAATCCAAGTCCATGAGCCAAAGGCCTAAATATTAAAAAGTGACTAGTGATTTGGGTGCTTCTATTTTTGAGTGCCCAACTGGAGACACTCTAAAGGAGCCTGATTTTTTTAGAGGATAGGTGCTCGGCACGTTCTAAAAATCAGGCATCTACAAGCTTTCTCAAGCTGGGCATCCAAATATGGAGCTAACCCCAAATCACTAATCACTTTTGAAAATTTAGTCCTTAAAGCACATAAAATGATAACAACAAAGCATAGGAAATAGCAAAATCCAATTTTTGGTCAAAATGAAGTCAAATGATCTGCAACAACACTGCCAAAAATGTCAGTTGCAAACTTAAGTATCTGTTGGCATCACAAGAAAGAAGAATCAGTGCTGAAAGTAGTGAAAAGAAATCCATCACATAGGATTCTGTACACTGTACTTTAGCATTTGAAGATGGTAAGAGGCTTTTGGAGCTACAGCAGTGTGTCCTGCATTATTGCCAAACATTTTAATATGAAACTGTTTGGCAGAGTTGTGGGGGTGCTGGCTGCAAATCTTGTGGTCTGTACTAAGGGCCTGCTCCTGCCCCTGCTGAAGTAAACGGGACTTTTTCCTGAGTTAGAGCTGAGGAACCACATGATTTGATACTAAAAATTAAGCTACACAATATTGCTGTGTCTAATATTATCCCTCAGGGAGCTTAAGTGATTTGCCTAAAGTCACACACAGTGAGTCGGGGGCTGAGCCAGGCATAGAACAGAGGATTCCTTGCTTCCAGGCATGTGCTCTCACCACTAGACACACAGCCCCAGATGTAAAATGTAATCCACAAAAGCAAGGTAATGCAAAATTAAAGCTTCCTCTTGGTTCTTAACATATCTAAGTATAGCATTGCTGCACAGATCTAGGGCTGAATCTCATTGCCTTACTTATGAAAGTACTTCCACTGATTTTCAATAGACTTACTTAATAAAGCGAGCAGGATTTAATTCATAATGTGCAATATCAAGCACGCAGTTCAGACCCCTGCAATACCAATGGAGAAAAGGAAGAAACGGAGTAGTGACCCTACTTTTAATCTCTGGATTTCTTTGCTTTTTGAGGTTTCAATCAAATTTATTTCATAAGTCACAGCTTAATGTGACTTAATGGATGCTCGATTAGTTAAACTGCAAAGGAAAATAAAACTGTTGGCGCTCTGGATATCACCATATGTGAAAGAAGATTAATAAATAAAACAGGGATCAGTATTGGACTTCTAATGGTTTTAATCTGTTCATTGACCCAGGGAGAGAGAGAGAGAGAGCAACTCTAAACCAGTTAAATTGGCTGAGTGTTGATGACAGAAAATTTGCAGCTCATGGGGGTAGCTGAAGGAGAGTGGATGGTGTGAATAAATAGGGAACAGGGCAAATAGCAAAAGAAGATCAAAAGCAATTAAATTTCACAATTACACAATGATGACAAATGTGAAAGGAAACTCAGTGCTTATAGGGTAACTACAAAAATACAAACTGTGAGATTAAGTGAGTGGGGTGAGGGAAGAGGAGAAAACTAAATCACAGCCTTCTCTCTAAAAATATCTCCTATACACACAGAGAGAATAAATAAATAAATAAATAAATTAAATAAAAAAAAGTTGCAATGAGCTGCTTCCCAGGGATTTGAACTCTGACAAATAAATGCCCTCAAAAGGCTTAGTGGGAAAAGCTTCTAAAACCTCACTGTCAGTCTCTGTTCTGTTTAGGTACGGGGGGGGGGCAGTGTTGAAAACCACCAGGATTTAATAGAAGAGCACCCAGCTAATTCCCCCATAACAGTTAAGTTTTAGGACTTTTAAAAGTAATTTTAGACTTAGCTGTCAAAACTCAGTCAGGGCTGAAACTGGCATACACAGGGAGGGAGAGTAAAGTTTTGCGACTGTTTTAGAAAATATTGGTTTAACGATTTTATTTTGTGGAAGAAAAAAAAGCATTTATTTTACAGATTGCACACTGAGCTTTAAAGAATCGATAATACAAATACAAGTAAAGTCAACTGTACCCTGATCCTAAGATATTCCTTAGTGTGAAGGCACTAGTCATGGCTGCATAGTTAATGATGCGCTGAGTTTTACACTTAAATGTCCTTAGGGGCTCAGCTTCTCTAGCCTTCTTCCTCCCCTTTGTGCCGCTCTTAGGGCCATATTCTGCTCCCACAGAAGCCTACTTGGCCTTTACTTCAGTGAGACCAGGATTTGCCATTTAGAATGTATTTATTAAGAGTTCAGTCAGGGCCGGTGCAAGGAAGTTTTGTGCCCTAGGCGAAACTTCCTTGCACCGGGTGCCCTGCGCCCCCACCACAGCTAACGCCACCCCCCACAGCGGCAAACCATCCCCCCGCCTGTGGCAGCCTCCCCACCCACCCGCGGCGGGGGGCTGGGCTGGGCTTCCCGCCCCCTCCACCCCCCCGCAGACCACGGCGGGGGCTGGGCTGGGCTCCCCGCCCCCCCTCCTGCGGGCTGCGGCAGGGCTCAGCTTCCCCCCCCCCCCCCGCGGCGGACTGGGCTGGGCTCCCCAAATGCATAATTGAGATTCATCATAAATCAATAAAGCCATTCATTTAGAACTTGCTTGAGGACCATTTCGGGGTGGAGCAGAGCAGATGTTGGATGGAGCAGGGAAAGTTGAAGGAGTTTAATAAGGGGATGGGGTGTGATAATGCCGTGGCGTCAGCATTGTGGTTCAAACACAGAGACACAGCAATGCCAGGCATATTATCCAGGGAGGAAAAGTCAGTACTTTAAATGCCCACGATCTTCAGATTAGGAATTTAGCACCAGAGCAAGAGGGGATATTGGTGGGGATTGTGGGGGTCCCAACCTGGAGTGCTGGTTCCTGCCATGGCTCAGGGTCCTCCCCAGGTCCGTCATGAGGGGTTCTTCAACCTGCTCCTCCAGGCACAGGTGCAGAATCACATACTCCTCATCCTCCATGGTCCCTGCTGCCTCCTCGCCCTGGCCTTCATCAGTGACCTCTTGGACAGTAAGGTCAGCGGGATTGAGGAAGGGATCACGAGCCACTTCAGGCTTGACTGAGTACATGATAGCACCCAATCAAGCTCCTCAAGGAAGGAGCATGCAGGTCCTGGACTGACTGTTGGAGTCACTGACCTTCCTGTACAGGATCCTCAAATGCTTCCTGGCACTGAGATTGAGCCTGCTGAATGCCCACCTGTCCAGCTGCTGTGAAATTTCCTGGGACAGGCGAATGTTCCTGCTGCCCCAGCCCAAATCGTGGAGGACGATGTACTCCGCCCACCTACTGATCAACCTCCAGGTATGCTCAGTGAGCCAAGTGGCTGCTCTCGGAGCTGGATCCATTGTCATCTGTAAAGAGTTGTGCTGTGGTCAGTGCAGCTTGCTACTAGCAGTACACAGGGGGACAGGGACCCAGACTGTGTAAGGATCAGGAAGAAAAGGGTTCAGTGCATTGTGGGAATGGGGGTGGAGGACTATTGAAACTCAAGACCTGGTACATGGCCCTAGTCTCAGTTCACACTTCAAACTGGCAAGGGGAAGGGGCAGTGCCATAGCTAAGGCAAGTCCTTACCCCCACTCCTCAACCATGCTCATTTACTGACCCATTGCTCACCTTCAGACATGTGCTTCAGGGGTTTAAGTGTGGGCAATAGGGGGCTGTGGCACAAGCCCACAGATGGACACATGTACAGTAATTAGTGTACATGTACCCTCTGTGTCCCCATGGGTCTTAAAAGACCAAGCCTTAAATATGTACTTTCATGACTGCCTATTGGTAACCAATATGTGTTTTAACAAATTGTCCTGGTATGTTCTGTATTCAGATGTTCTGTTAAAAGGCCATAATGGCTGCTAGGAGGGAACACTTCAGTCTGTAAGGTTACATTTTTTTAAAAAAACTTGACGTGTAACAATAATTTATTAGTCACACAACGCCCAACCTGTGCTAACAGAACATCTCAAAGGACGGGCCCTGCCCCAAGCAGCATTCAGTTTGGGCCGGATCTTGCAAACACTGCTGAATAGAGAGTTTACTACGATAAGGTGTCCAAGTGCCTTCACTGGGACTACCTCAGAAGTAAAGACCACTCCTTGTAATAAGCATTTGCAGGTGAGGCCCTAATTTTCGAACTAACATGACAACATATAAACAAACCGAAGCAGCTTTGTACAGATCCAGGGGTGGGAGGGAGGCAAATTTAGGAGGAGCTTTTTCCTTTTTTGGTCTGGGGAAAGCCTCAGTGTTAAAGGCTCAGAACTGGGAGTTAAGAGATATGAGCTGTTCTGTTACTTGCGCTGTTAATGACTTCCTGTGTAATTTGGATAAATCACATAGAACCTGGCCAGGCTATATTCTGACTGTGCTGGCGCATTTGCTTTGACATGTCCATGTTTTAACACGGTTGAGTGTGTTTGTTTGTAGCATGAACAAGACAACTTGACTAAAGTAATATGCTAAGGAATATTATGATAAAACTATAGACTGTGTAGAAGAAAATGAGCAATCTCAGCTATGAATATTGTAGTGGGCATTATCACGTATTTTTTTATATTGGCTATTTTAAATTCTGTAAAGCTCCTAGTCTGTGGGTAGTGTTAACTTAAGTCAAAAGGAGGAAAAAACACTGTGCAGCTTGAATTACATTTGTACAATAGCATTTGTCAAACCAGATTACTGGTCCACCTACTTGGTATTCTGCAGACATCAGCCAATAGTACCTGATGCTTCAGAGGAAGCTAATGAAACAAAAACCTACTACCATCAAGGGTAACATTTTCAAACATGCCAGAGTGACTTAGGAGACCAGGTCCCATTTTCATAAGTGACTTGTCATCACACAAACTTTTACCAGTTTACTTAAACCAGTACAAAAGGCTGTGGTTTGAGTGACTTATTTTGGTTTTGCTTAAACCAGTTCCTAATAGACGTACTGAAAGAAGCTATCTTTAAACCAAATATGCGTCCACACAGCCTTTGATTTAACTAGATCGGGTTACATTTACACCTTTAGGGTATGTCTACTCTACAGACACTATACTGGCATAGCTACGTTGCCATCGTTATGCTTGCCATAACCCCATACAGCCTACACCGACAGAATGACAGCAGCTAGGTCAAGAGAAGCAATGGATTTTTCACACTCCTGACTAATGTAGCTCTGTCAATCTAAATTTTAAGTGCAGACCAGGCCTTAGTTAACTGGTGCAGCCCTCTTTGTAGGCGAGCCTGTAGGCACTTAGGCTCCTAAGTCCCATTAGTTTTCAAGGGACTTGGTTCCTAAGCTACCTTTGAAAATATTTCCTCAATGCTGCCTGGGTGGGAGTCCAGGAACATAGTCTCTAAGGCTCAGATCCTCACAGGTAATTAGGTGCCTAACTCCCATTGATCTGAGGCACAGACCCTTACTATCTGGGGCCTCAATCCTGATGGTGACTCTGGACACTATGGAATACAAATATTTAATCATAGCAATAAAATTAAAAGTCCTACTGGACCCCTGCTGCCTAGCAGTTTACATGCTACAACATGACATTTTATTAGACCTATCGTGATCTCATCCTACATAGCTACAGATGTAATTATTGATCATCAATGGCTTGATGCTGGTAGTTGCTGAATACCTGCAACTCCTGTTAATGTGACCAGTTGCCCTCTTTATATCAGTATTGATATGCCTACACTCTACTAGCAAGCACACTTTTCCAGTTCTTTTGTATGTTCTTATTTCCACCTTATTCCATTTATTTTTACTGAATAAAAATTTACTGCTGCCTTGA
The DNA here is from genome assembly GCA_037349315.1 of Chelydra serpentina. Classification (NCBI taxonomy): domain Eukaryota; kingdom Metazoa; phylum Chordata; order Testudines; family Chelydridae; genus Chelydra; species Chelydra serpentina. The sequence continues at coordinate 114,486,070 of JBAIAC010000004.1, forward strand.
GGACCTCTTTGAATCCAAGCACTGTTGTCTGGGCAGGCACAATGCGGAATGTTTAAGCTGCCACAGTTCAGTCTTTATCTTCTGATCAGAACCACTTTTTATACTGAAACAAAAATATAGCACCAGTTGGGATGTGCATATGCTGCGGACAAACCCCTTCATCCCCAACTATTTATGTAGGTATAGAAATACTGCTTTGTCTCCAGGTACCAACAACAGGGACAGCTGGAAAAGCAGAAACAATCTGAATCTATACAGTACAAAAAAAAAAGTAAGTAAGAAGAGAAGGAATATTAAGTTTACGTAAAATCCAGGAATGGGCTAGATGTTCCCACTATATCTTGGAGAATATTTAACCCTTACAACACTGTGACCCTTACAACACTGGGTGGATGGTAACTGGAAACTAATGGTTTTAAGGTGCTAGAAGTGAATTTTCTAGGCAAGTCTCAATCTGCTCCTCCTTTTCACTGCTAGAAATCCTCCCTGCTCTACATGTGATCCCAGTTCCTGACGCATCTGTTGAGTCAGGAATCAGCACCAGGTAAGGGCAGTTAGATGACTGGGAGAATCAGAGATGCACTTAATGAGGAAGCAAGGGGGAGAGCAGATGTTCAGGTGATAGAAGGAATGTACAGCATGCTTGTGTGTGTAAAATTAAACCAGGAGGCATTTGAGTCTTGTGGCAGGGTCGGGGAGAGAAGTAAGTCACTTTCTCTTAGCATTATGTTATACTACAAGATTATTTTTTTTCAAGTCTTGACTTGCCAGGGTTTTTTAAAATGTGCTAATAAGTACCAGTGTTCCATCCAAGTTATTTTGGCCTAAACAAGTGAAGGAAACATTCACAGAAGGCAAAGCATGTGCCTCTGTTGGTTTGAGAGGAGGATAGGAACTTGGGGTTCAATCATTCATTCCCTGCACACTCCAAACTGCCACTGATTTTGGTAGGGGGTTGAATGCATCAGTCATGCAGGACTGCAACCATACCCACACCTCTTACAGAAATTTGAACAGGAAGAGCTCATGTCAGCCTACTTATCAGGCTCTTTCAGTCTGTCCAGAGGAGGGCTGTGTAATAATCCCTGACAGAAAACTGAAGAGATTTCAAGTGGCTGCCAGAAAGCACTTTGTGACTAAGGTGGCAACTCTGAATAAGGAAGCATCTGGCACATTTGTTCAGACAAAGGAAAATTAGGTCACTCAGAAAACTATTTGATGTTCTTCTTGAAGAATATAATGCTAAAAATGTGTATATCGAGAATGGCAGAATTCTCGTCTTCACCAATATTTTCTCCTAGTAGGATGTTTTATATTGTTCTGAGTAACTGAACTATTTTTGGAATCTATTAAACGGTACACTATTCATCATATAAACTATCATCTTTCTCCTGACAGTAATAGGAGTTTAAAAGCAAAGAGTTTGGTTTAAAGAATTCAGGGTCAACTACTTTGATCCATTAGATTGCTGGGTATTTTTAATAAAGACTTTTCAAAACATGTTACTTGCCTTTATGCTGAGCCATTATTTTAACTCTTTTCTGTTCTTGGTTTGGGCCATTTCCTACATATGTAGCATATGTCAACTGCTTCCCATCTCTTCCTGAGTGGGAGGCAGAGCACTGAGGCCTGGTCCACACTGGGTGGGGGGGATCGATCTAAGATACGCAACTTCAGCTACGTGAATAACGTAGCTGAAGTCGAATATCTTAGATCGATTTTTAAAAGTACTTACCCCGGTCCACACGGCACAGGCAGGCTCCCCCGTCGACTCCGCTTACTCCTTGCGCGAAGCTGGAGTTCCGGTGTCGACGGGGAGCGCTTCTGGGATCGATTTATCGCGTCTAGATGAGACGCGATAAATTGATCCCAGAACATCGATCGCTACCCGCCGAATCGGGCGGGTAGTGTGGATGTAGCCTGAGAGTGCACAAGGAAAGTATCCTGAAGGCTGTGAAATATGCTGTAACTGCTATTGAGCTTTCCTTCTCCAGGGGGAGTAGTGGAGTGAGGAAAAACACTATTGCCAGACCCTGTAGCACTAGTTCAGTAGGTGCAGAATGCCCTGCTGTTTCTCCCAGAATAGCAGATAGATCCCAAGAGCAGGAGAGGCAGAGTAAGGGTTTGATCCTGTTAGGCGCTGAGCACTCCTGCCAAGAAGCCTCAACTCCCCACCCCTGACTGTAGTGGGGGCTGAGATTGTCCATCATCTGACAGGATTTGAAATTTTCATTTGCTGGGCAAATTTCCAATGGAAAAATCTGAGCAGCTGTAATTACCCCCCATTTTATAGGTGGGGAACAGAGATCGAAAGAGTCGATGATTTGATTAATGTCACAGGAGGAGCCAGAGTCAGAGCTGGGATTAGAAATGCAGGAATCCCCCTTCATTTCTGTCCAGTGCTAGACTGTGTTATCTTTTCACTATGGAGCTTCTCTTCTTTGTATCCTGGGCCTATATTGGCAGCTCAGTTTCAGGCAGCTGGTGGGGAGAGAACTTGTGGTGGCCTAGCCCAAAAAGCAATAGTCTGGATGGCACTGTTATTTACCAACATGAACTGGTCTGTGGTGCTCCCAAAAAATGAGGGCTGTGGGTTCTGGTGTCCCAAAGACCAGCCCTGGCCAGCTGGAGAGTTAGGACCATGAATAATGGCCCATGATCTCCAAAAAAACATGCAGGGAAAAACTTGCCTCTCAAGCAATCTTTTCCCATCTAGTTTCTTTTCAAGGCTCTCGTCTCAAGGAAATGAACTAGAGACTTATTTTTTTTAAATGAAAGCTGAGATTAATTAGCCTTGATGTTCCCAGCTTCCTCAGATCAGGAGCAGAGACTGTGACCACAGGCTTCACAGACTCTACCGCCTGTTCTGAGCCAAAGTCTTGCACAATGACATCAAAATTCCTCATTTGTGATGTTTCCAGTTGTCACATTCTGGGGTGCAATCCAGACCAGTGAGGGGTTGTGTCACCACCTGCCTTGCAACCTTGGGTGCCTCACAATGGTTTGCTGCTGTAGATCCCATCCTGGACCACTCACAGACAGCCAAACAGCATGCAGTCACACCTTGAGTGTCTGTGTATAGGTACAACCCTGGCCCTGGTCCTGCAACTCTGACCCCAGCAGCTTGTCAGTCAGATACTAACCATGCTTTGCCTTCCAGCAGCCTATGTTGCTACTTACGGGGTGACCCCAACACACTTCCAGTCTCAAATTTTCCCAAAAATGCATGTTCTGCACAGCCCAGCCCTCTCTGGATGGTTCAGATATTATAGGTCCTGCAAGGCAGTGATTCTCAACCAGGGGTACATGTACCTCTGGGGGTACACAGAGGTCTTCCAGGGGGTACATCAACTCATCTAGATAGTTGTCTAGTTTTACAACAGGCTACATAAAAAGCACTAGTGAAGTCAGTACAAACTAAAATTTCATACAGATAATTGCTTGTTTGTACTGCTCTATATACTATACACTGAAATGTAAGTACAATATTTATATTCCAATGGATTTATTTTAGAATTATATGGTAAAAATGAGAAAGTAAGCAATTTTTCAGTAATAATGTGCTGCAACACTTTTGTATTTTTATGTCTGATTTTTTAAGCAAGTAGTTTTTAAGTGGATTGAAACCTGGGGATACAAAAGACAAATCAGACTCCTGAAAGGGGTACAGTACTCTGGAAAGGTTGAGAGCCACTACTGTAAGGGGTCAATATACAACAGTTTGCTACTTTAATTGGAGTTACCAAGCAGTTCAGTTTAAACAGAGCACTGGATTAGTTTTGATTAAAATATAAAACAAGTTGATTTAACTACAAAAAGAGAGATTTAAGTGAGTACAGCTTTAAGTCATTAAAGTTAGAAATGGTTACAAGGGAAATAACAATAAAATGCATAGCAAACTAGACTTGGTTCAAGGTAAAATTCTTCCCACATATTCCCAGCAATGGGGCTGACCAAGTTCTCAGGTCAGAACCCCACCCAAAGTCCAAAGGTTGGTTCCTTTGTCTTCTTAGGCGAAAGAAAGAGAGGGAGAGAAAGAAAAAGAGAGTCCCTGGGGTCTTTTTGCCCCTCACTGTTATAGTCCAGTCACCCTTTGAAATGCATTTTCCTGCGGATTACCCCTAAATAAAGTTCCTTCCCACTGTGAGGATGGAGACATGGAGTCTTATGGTGAAAGAGGTTCTGTGTTGTTGCTTGCTAAAATGCAGATTGATCTGTTCTTGCTCCCCTTTGTTGCCAAAAAATGGCCACTTGACGGTTGATTGCCAATCAACTGTGATGACACCTAGCTAGAGTCATCAGCTTGTCTTTTGTCTTTGAGAAACTGGTTTACCCCTTCTTGCTGTTTGTTTACTACTTATATGTAAATTGAAGTAAACATACATTTCTTTGTTTAGGATCGACCTGTTCTTCGTAACATCATCATATGGGGTAACTCAGATCTTTAAATATAATTTCACTACACACATTTCACAATGACGTTATTGACCAGTGAGTTATTAGTTTTCAAATGACACCTCCCAAGGCATATTTTGTACAAAATTATTGCAATATTATGTGGGGTGTGAATACAGGGGTGTACTCAGTCATGCCACTAGGTAAATTAATGCATGTGGTATGTTGGCATGCATTTTTGTTTGATCATGACAATGTCAGGTACCTGAAAAGAAGATCCAAACTGTGGGATAGTCCTAATTAATTATAGTGCTGCAATGTGACTGGTTTAGCCAATCACAATCCAGGATTATTTAAATGCCACTTAATAATATAGAGTAATGTTTCCTAACTGTAGGCAATAAGACATGGTTCAGTACATATAAAGAGCTTTTAATTTTCAAAGCAATTTGTAAACAATAAACCAGTTTTAGCCTCACTACACGAATATTTAGAATTATCCCCATTTTACCAAGAGGTAAACAGAACCCCAAGGAGGCAAAAGAAAAAAGGAACTTGCCCCAAGCCCTGCAGCAAGTTAGCACAAAGCTAGAATAGAATTTAGGAGTCTTCTGGCACCCAGTCATGAGTTTAGACAACTAGACCCTGCCTCTTCCTGAATTCTCTCATTCATCCTTCCCCTTAATTTCTTAGGCCTTGGCTACACTTACAAGTTACAGCGCAATAAAACTGCCGGCAGTGCTGTAACTCATTAACTGGCTACACTTGCAAGGCACGTGCAACGCTGTATCTCCTCAGATACAGCGCTGCATGTACTCCACCTCCCCGAGAGAAATAGCAACTGTTGCGAAGTGGGTGGAATGCTGGTCTTTCAGTGTAGCCCAGGAACAACGCAGTTACTGATCTCCGGAAGCTGCTTTGTTTTGAAACGGCACTTCCGGGTTGGAGTTCAGAGCTCCGTTCTTGAGCTGCTACAAACACAGCTTTACAACCACAGCTACTTTTTGCAGGCAGAGGGTGGGAAAGAGGGGAGGGGCTCCGTTAGGAATGCCTTGGACAGAGACGGTGGGGGGCGGGGGGGGGGGGAGAAGAACGGTGGGGGGGAGGGGGAAGGCTCCGTTTCCTCTCTTTTATCTGCTCTTTAAAAACAAACAAAGCCCCTGCTGTTTGCTTTCAGTGATTGAGAGAGAGGCAGGGGATGTGGAGGTGTGGAAATAATGAGCTGACACTCTGTGGAGATTTCAAAAACCCCCTCTCTCTCTCAAAACGCTCCCTGTCAAAGTCCCCCTCACCCCCCCCATTTGAAAAGCACGTTGCGGCTACCTGAATGCCCATAATGCACAGCTCCCAATACAGCTGCAAGTGCCGCAAATGTAGCCACGTCAGTGGTAGTTACTGCGCTGGCGGCTGCCAGTGTGGACAGGCTGCAGCGCTTTCCCTACTCAGCTGTACGAACACGGGTTTAACTAACAGCGCTGTACATCTGCAAGTGTAGCCAAGGCCTTAGAAGGATTTTGCTGCCCTCATAAGCCACAAGAGCAAAGCCTTTGACTGGTTTGCTTGCATCAACAGAATCTCAATATAACAGAATTATAGCCTAAACATATGTATTTTGAGATTACATTAATTAATACTGGATGTCAGATGTAAAGTATGGTCAAAAAAGCTTGATCCTCCCAGCCATCTTTTGTCCACCTCTCCTTCCTGGCCTTTACTACATCTTCCTCATTCTGTGTCTCTTGTCCTTCTCTGATGCTGAGTTTGACAGTTTCATTGTTATATTATCTAAAAGAAATTGTTCTCATTTTCTTATTATGAACATAAGACCAGCCATACTGGGTCAAACCAAAGGTCCATCCAGCCCAGTATCCTGTCTACTGACAGTGGCCAATGCCAGCTGCCCCAGAGGGAGTGAACCTAACAGGTAAGGATCAAGTGATCTCTCTCCTGCCATCCATCTCCACCCTCTGATAAACAGAGGCTAAGGACACCATTCCTTACCCATCCTGGCTAATACCCATTAATGGACTTAACCTCCATGAATGTATCCAGTTCTCTTTTAAACCCTGTTATAGTTCTAGCCTTCACAACCTTCTCAGGCAAGGAGTTCCACAGGTTGACTGTGCGCTGTGTGAAGAAGAACTTCCTTTTATTTGTTTTAAACCTGCTGCCCATTAATTTCATTTGGTGGCCCCAGTTCTTATATTATGGGAACAAGTAAATAACTTTTCCTTATTCACTTTCTCCACACCACTCATGATTTTACATACCTCAATCATATCCCCCCTTAGTCTCCTCTTTTCCAAGCTGAGAAGTCCTAGTCTCTTTAATCTCTTCTCATGTGGGATCCATTCCAAACCCCTAATCATTTTAGTTGCCCTTCTCTGAACCTTTTCTAATACCAGTATATCTTTTCTGAGATGAGGAGACTACATCTGTATGCAGTATTCGTGGATTTATATAAGGGCAATAAGATATTCTCCATCTTATTCTCTATCCCTTTTTTAATGATTCCTAACATCGTGTTTGCTTTTTTGACTGCCTCTGCACACTGCGTGGATGTCTTTAGAAAACTATCCATGATGACTCCAAGATCTTTTTCCTGATTAGTTGTAACTAAATTAGCCTCCATCATATTGTATGTATAGTTGGGGTTATTTTTTCCAATGTGCATTACTTTACATTTATCCACATTAAATTTATTTGCCATTTTGTTGCCCAATCACTTAGTTTTGTGAGATCTTTTTGAAGTTCTTCGCAGTCTGCTTTGGTCTTAACTATCTTGAGCAGTTTAGTATCATCTGCAGACTTTACCACCTCATTGTTTACCCCTTTGTCCAGATCATTTATGAATAAGTTGAATAGGATTGGTCCTAGGACTGACCCTTGGGGAACACCTCTAGTTACCCCTCTCCAGTCTGAAAATTTACCATTTATTCCTACCCTTTGTTCCCTGTCTTTTAACCAGTTCTCAATCCATGAAAGAATCTTCCCTCTTATCCCATGACAACTTAATTTATGTAAGAGTCTTTGGTGAGGGACCTTGACAAAGGCTTTCTGGAAATCTAAGTACACTATGTCCACTGGATCCCCCTTGTCCACATGTTTGTTGACCCCTTCAAAGAGCTCTAATAGATTAGTAAGACATGATTTCCCTTTACAGAAACCATGTTGACTTTTGCCCAACAATTTATGTTCTTCTATGTGTCTGACAATTTAATTTTTTACTATTGTTTCAACTAATTTGCCCAGTACTGATGTTAGACTTACTGGTCTGCAATTGCTGGGATCACCTCTAGAGCCCTTTTTAAATATTGGTGTTACATTAGCTATCTTCCAGTCATTGGGTACAGAAGCTGATTTAAAGGACAGGTTACAAACCATAGTTAATAGCTTCTGTAGCATGGCGGTCACCCTGCTCCGGCCCTGAAAGGGTTAAGAGCCAGCCCCTGGAGAGGGCTGGGACAGAGAGAGCCAATAAAGGTAGGCTGATTGGGGAAGCAGCCACAGGTGGGCCACACCCCAATCAGGCCACACCTGGCCCTGTTATAAGGGCTCAGTGAGGAGCTGGATCAGAGACTCTCTCTCCAGTCTGGAGGGAGAAGGACCTGGCTGCCTGAGAGACAGGGTACCTGAGGTGGAGCAGTGCTGGGGAATAGGGCCAAGGGGCTGGGGAGCTCCAGCCTGGCAACTCCCCAGGCTGCAGGCCTTGAGCAAGGTCTCAAACAGGTACTGGGGTTGTAAAGGTGCAGCCAAGGCTAGGCAGAAGCAGCAGGTCCAACCCCCCCTTGCCAATGATGAGTGGCCAGTACAGACTGCAGTCTGCCCCAGTGAGCGGGGGCTAGATGGTGACTGGTAGTCGCCATAGACTGAGGCAACATGGGGATAGAGGGTTGGGGGTTCCCTGGGGAGAGAAGACCCAGAGTGTGGGGGTACTGCTGGGGCAGAACCCCAGGGCAAAGGGCACTGAGGTCCAGGAGGGACAAGGGGGCCAGAGACAGGTGAGACACCGGCCTGCAGAGGGCGCTCCAAGGCTGGTGCAAAGAGCTAATTCCCAGACAACCAGCAGGAGGTGCCACCCGTGAGTCTTCGCATCGCTACAGTTCCGCAATTTCACATTGAGTTCTTTTAGAATTCTTGGGTGAATGCCATCTGGTCCCGGTGACTTGTTACTGTTAAGTTTATCAATTAATTCCAAAACCTCCTCTAGTGACACTTCAATCTGTGACAATTCCTCAGATTTGTCACCTACAAAAGACAGCTCAGTTTTGGGAATCTCCCTAACATCCTCATCTGTGAAGACTGAAGCAAAGAATTCATTTAGTTTCTCCACAATGACTTTATCATCTCTAAGTGCTCCTTTTGTATCTCGATCGTCCAGTGGCTCCACTGGTTGTTTAGCTTCTGATGTACTTAAAAAACATTTTGTTATTACCTTTTGAGTTTTTGGTTAGCTGGTCTTCAAACTCCTTTTTGGCTTTCTTATTACATTTTAACACTTAATTTGGCAGTGTTTATGCTTCTTTCTGTTTACCTCATTAGGATTTGACTTCCACTTTTTAAAAGATGCCTTTTTATCTCACTGCTTCTTTTACATGATTGTTAAACCACAGTGGCCCTTCTTTAGTTCTTTTACTATGTTTTTTTATTTGGGGTATACATTTAAATTGAGCCTCTATTATGGCGCCTTTGAAAAGTGTCCATGAAGCTTGCAGGGTTTTGACTCTAGTCACTGTACCTTTTAATTTCTGTTTAACTAACCTCCTCATTTTTGCATAGTTCCCCTTTCTGAAATTAAATGTCACAGTGTTGGGCTGTTGAGGTGTTCTTCCCACCACAGGAATGTTAAATGTTATTATATTATGGTCACTATTTCCAAGCAGTCATGTTACTGTTATAGTTACCTCTTGGACCAGATCATGTGCTCCACTCAGGACTAAATCAAGAATTGCCTCTCCCCTTGTGTGTTCCTGTACCAGCTGCTCCAAGAAGCAGTCATTTAAAGTATCGAGAAATTTTGTCTCTGCATTTCGTCCTGAGGTGACATGTACCCAGTCAATATGGGGATAATTGAAATCCCCCACTATTACTGAGTTCTTTATTTTGTTAGCCTTTCTAATCTCCCTTAGCATTTCATCGTCACTGTCATTGTCCTGGTCAGGCGATCGATAATAGATCCCTACTGTTATATTCTTATTAGAGCATGGAATTACTATCCATAGAGATTCTATGGAACATGTGGATTCATTTTTACTTCATTTGATTTTACATTTTCTTTCACATAGTGCCACTCCGCTCCCCCCCCCAACCCCGCGCGATCTGTTCTGTCCACCGAAGGCTGACTGCCGTGCTTGGGGCGGCAAACATCATAGAGCCGCCCCTGGATCGAATCTCCCATTACTAACACTTGCCTTTTCCTAATGACTGGAGTTCCCTCCCCCGGAGAGGTAACCTCAGTGTGAGAGGATACCCCAACATCATCTGGAAGGAGAGTCCCAACTACGGGAAGGTTTCCCTCTGTTCCTGTTGACTGCTCTCCTTTCCTGGGCCTTTCAAACTCCTTAACAGCGCAGGGGCTGTCTGACCAGTGGTGGGACAAATCTACAGCATCCTGGAAAGCCTCATCAACATACCTCTCTGCCTCCCTTAGCTCCTCCAGTTCTGCCCAGGGCCGGCTGGTAGCTGCGAGGGCGGCAGTCAGGCAGCCTTTGGCGACGTTTCTGCGGGAGATCCGCCGTTCCCACGGATTTGGCGGCAGTTCAACAGTGGGAACGCCGACAGCCAGGGGCGGCTCCAGGCACCAGCGCAGCAAGCGTGTGCCTGGGATGGCAAGCCGCGGCGGGCGGCACTCTTCCCTGCTGGCACCCCCCCCCGGGGCAGTGGGCATGCCGCCCTCCCCGCGGCGCTCCTCTGGCCGGGGGAGAGCGAGGCTGCGGGCAGGCATGCCACCCTTCCCGCGGCGCTCCTGCGGCCAGGAGAGGTGCTGGGAGAGAGGGGGTTTGTTGCAGCGGAACACTGGGGGGAGGGGTTGTTTCCACAGGCGCTGGGGGCAGCAAAAATGTTAGAGCCAGCCCTGCCGACAGCGCGGGACTGGTGGAGCGCCCACAGGAACGCCGCTGAATCCGCGGGACCGGTGACCTCCCGCAGAAACACCGCCGACGGCTGCCTGACTGCCGTGCTTGGGGTGGCACAAAACATAGAGCCGCCCCTGGTTCTGCCATCCTGGCCTCCAAAGCCCGTATGCGGTCTCTGAGGGCCAGGAGCTCCTTGCACCAAATGCACACATACGCCATCTGCCCACAGATCAGGTAATCATACATGCTTCACTGAGCACAATAAACAAGGTAGCCCCCACTCTGCTGCTGGGCTTCTGCCTGCATTCTCTCCTACAGTTACCTAGGTTAATGATAGGGATTTTGTTTAAATCAAGAAGTACCAGTATTGAACGGTAGTAACATTGTAAACACTCATTTTGCTAACCCTATTCCTGGCTCAGATCTGATCTGCACTAGAAAAACGTTTGCTGGTATAGCTTACACCAGTTCCCCAAACAGAATAAGTTATACTGGCAAAAGCATTTTTTTGCTAGTATAACTGTGTCTACAATAGGGCTTTTGCCATTTAGAAAAATGCCATTTAGAAAAAAAATCACCCTCCTAGACTACATTTTTATACCGTAAGAAGCTTCCAGTATCTATCTGGCATGAGTTGGAATTCTTGTATTTTGCAGCATGTTTTTTCCTACACAAATAAACAAAAACATGATGAAGGAAACAAAAAACAAAACAAATCAAAAAAGAAAGAGAAGGAAATTCCATTTTGTTAAATGATTCTCCTTGCGAGAAGCAAACTAATTTTTGGTAGCATGAAAATATTTTGTTGTTTTCCTTCTCCTCCATGCCAGAAACCTAAACCATGCAAACCTTGCTGCACAGATGTCTGCTAATACTAAAGCACTTAGGCTACATCTACACTACACACAACTGGCAGTGGCCTGACATGCAGTGTACATGTAGCTACACACCGCAGGGAAAAGCGGCTGCGTCCACATTGTGGTGTGTAGCTACATGTGTCAGTGAAAGGCTTTCGTACAGGGGGGTCAACAGGGAAAGGCTTCAGCAGCTCCCTATACTGCCAGAGCCTGGGGGCAGAGGAGTAAGAGAACTTTGGCTAGGGTGGTGAAGGCAGTCAAAAAGTAAGTGCAGCCATCCTCAAATGTAGGCTTCTTGGATGCGATGCAAATTATAGAAAGAAAGAAAGAAAGAAAAAATCTTATTTTCCATACCTATGTAAAGCTTGTTTTGATATCCGATGTACAGTGTATATACTCCCTCAATTTTACTAAGGATAAGAATAACTGCTGAAAAATCCAAGAAATTGAGGCAGAGAACATGGTAGTTTATTTCACTACAAAGGAGTTTCATGTCAAAGTTGGGCGTCCATCTTGCCTCCCATAAAGTTCAGTGTTGTTTGGATCCAGGGTTTTAGTTTGGGCCCACCTCTAATCCCTCACGGTAACTTCTGTCTCCTGACCTTTTGTGTCTTTATCCAGAAATAAGTGGGAAGGCAGCTGGGCAGTCTGTCATGCCAAGAGTTTCAGAAGGCATCACATCTTTCGTTAATTACTTTTTCGCTCTCCCTCTGCTTTATGTTAAAAACAGTGTAGCTGAGTGTGTACAAGTTGTGTAGGCTTCAGTGAAAATGTACTTGTGGGACCCTTTAAACTGTCAGGTTACATCACATAAGCTGAGGAGATCACATTCAAACAATTGTAGAACTATTTTCTTGCCCGAAAGAGCACACCATGATGCCATTTAGCTGGAACCTGAAGCTATTGGTATCCTGCTGTGGTATCATGTGCGGCAAGCCCATGTGATTGTTCTCCTGAGGCATTTATTACATGCATCTTGTTAACCCTAGTTCAGTCAAAATAATTGCGTTCTGTGCTGCTTGACCTATTTTATCATAATGTAGCCCCTGAATGCAGTGCATTTCAGTTGCAATAAACTCTTCAACTAGAAATCTTTCCCCGGCAAAAATAACATGGGAACTGTTAATGGAACTGCAAGACTTTCAAAGTGTACTCTATTTTATGCATCTTTCAGAACTCACCTAGTAGTTAAACATACATACTAGAAGAGATTGTAATCGATCTCAGATTGAAATTAATTTTCTTCTTAACTAAACTAATCTTTGCAAAGTCTTTGGAAAAAGGACTGCAATTGGAATATCATTTAAGAACTCTCATAATGCCTTGTTAATATCTGACCCTTAAAGGAGTCCCAAAATCATATTCTTACTAAACAGGAAACTAGGATTCATTGTTATTTCTAGGATGACAAGAACAGCCATTTAGTTTCTCTGAGGCTTATGCACTAAAGGCTTGATTTAGGAAAGTACACTTATTTAAAATTACTTAAGATAGCTAATGTCAGACCTATTAGCAAATCAACTAATATAAACCTTGATTCCCTAAGATACTTAAGCACATGCCTAACCTCCATGATTAGTCCCTTTGATTTCATGAGGACTGCTCCATGCTTGAAGTTAGGCATATGCTTAAATATCTTGCTGAACTGGGACCATATTACACAAACATTTAGGCCTAAAAAGTCCTTGATTCCAGGCTTTCTTGGAATATGGGCTATGCAGCTCCACATACCGTGACTTGCACTGATACAATACATGAACACAACTATACGCTGGATACTAGGATCCAACTAAAAAGTTATAATATATTTGTTTATTTTAAAAATAAACATTGGGGATATATTTTCAACTCATTAGGCTTAGAACATGGTACAATTTAAGGTCAAGGTTTCCTGGTGCTAGCTTCCTTTTCATGGGGTAACCGCAGACACAATTTTGCATCCACAATCATTTGTGCCGGCAATTTAGGTCACTTAGCCATCTAAAATAATCTTGGTTTTTTGGGTGAAGTCAGAGACAGACAGTGAAGTGACTTAATTTGTAGGCACAAATGATGGTAGTGGAAAATTTCACCCAAATGACACCCACAGAAATAGAAGTCCATTAAAGCCTGGTCTCCTGAATGAGTTATGCTCAACAAATGACATTATGGAGGTTTCCTAAGTAATATATATGAAATGAAACTCGACTTCATTTGTCGGCTTGCTCTGTGTGACTCACTGAAGGTGCTGAACCACCTAATGAAGGGGAGGAGGAAGTAGGGGTTAGTAAGAATGGGAGACAAGCAGTGTGACTGAAACAAGAAACACAGATTCATGACCAAAAAGAAAAAAAGTGTGTGCATGTGTTTTCTAAAAAATCAGTCTAGTCATGTGCCACATCTAATAAACACAGCAGACAAGCCAAGATCCTATGGGTTTTGGAAGAATGTATGAATCAGAACTTTTAGTCAAAAATTAGATAATAGGACTTCTTAACCTGATCGTAATGACGGGGCTTCAAAATCCTGATTTATTCATCTGTCACTTACTGCCCCTCCCAAACGTAAATGAAGATGGTTTGGAACTGCAAACCTTTATTTAGGATTTGTTGGCATGGTTTCACTTTAGCCTGGGCTTTTAGGGCTTGTTTTTTATCATTAGTCTGTTAAAGCTCTGGGCAGCTAAGGAAGAACTGTTGATGTTTCCTAGAGAAGAATGTATATTGAGAAAATTGGAGTGCTTGGAGCAAGGGGTGCGAGGGGGTGTTGTGCTTGGGTGTTGGCTTATTTTTGTGGGGACATGGGGGCGAGGAGAAAAACTGGTTCCTTTTTTCAAAATAGTGGATGAGGATGAGAAATGAATAATACCAAACTAGACCTTCTATTAGCACTAATATTTCTCCCTAAGAATCATGATTAGCAGAGGGGCACATGGTATCTCTGTGGGCCAAAAGCCAAATTCATTAGTTTTAGCTGGACAAGGTTCCTGCATCCTATCCTGGTTTAGACCTAATTCCAATCCCAGTTCTGGGTTATCAGAGACTGCTAATTTGCCAAGACCTGTGGTGGTTTTGTGATGTGCACAAAGGGGATTTTGTTGAGACAACCAAACTCATTTTCACTTGTGAAATTATTGAAATTTATGCCTGGGTGTCCTGAAGTGAAAGGCCAAGTGCTGTATTTTGCTGCCCCACCAAGCCCCCAGTTTGAATAAAAATATCATTATAGCCCCATCTGAACTTCTTTGGGGATTACTGTAAGATTCCTCTAGGAGAGTTCCATGAAACAGTAAGTAAGTACTCTGAAGTGGCTTATCCACCCAAAGAAGAGCTGACATTAAGGTACATCAAAGAAAACAATACTGCTCTGACCTACATATTTCACTCTGGGAGACTCAACTACATCTGCTAGATCACTTGGAACAACTGTTATCCTTTAGAAATGAAAAATCGTTTCTGTAGTGAATAAGACGGGGGAAAAAAGTATAGTGCTCTGCTAGGGCACAGAACATTTAGTCTCAACTGTATTGATCGAATTTTATGAGTGAATGCAATCATTGCTGTGTCTATATTTTTCTTTTTCAGTGAAACTATCAGGCAGTAACTTATGCTGTGCATGTAACCTGGAAGAGAGTTCAGAGAGGCTGCTGGGGAGTAGCAATCCTAAAATATTGTTGGGATCTTTTACTTTGGAGTACAGGATTCTGAACAATTCCCTTGCTTTTACTCTACTGTCATATATATTTTTTCTTCCAATTATATATGCCATCCTCTAAAATATGTAACAGAGTCAAGAACCTAATTATGAATTAAGAGTCTTCTCTCGCATGCTGTTCCATAATTAACGAACAGATATAATAGAAATCCTGCCCGTTCTTGCATCAACATCTCAAACTCTTATAGTCTTTAAGAGTTCACATGTTTTTCTTTTAATCTGCAGATGAAAAAATCTTACAATAGATCAAGTACAAGGCTGCAGTTTGAACTATTCAGTGAAAGAAGACGCAATATCATTAGACACAAAACAAACTTAATTAGCCTACTGCTGGATATTCAGTGATGCATGCAGAAAGAATAGAAATCTGGAGGAAGGAAAAATAATCTTATCCTATTTATTATTTTAAGAATTTGTTATTTAAAAAGTTTAAAAATCTGTAAGAAGTGAAAACTTGGAAAAAATACTTTAATTTGTAGGTTTTAATTAACCAGATTTGTTTCATTCTAATAAACCAGAATATTTTCATGGACCCCTTCATCATCAGAGGTATTTGTGATGGAGCATATTGTTATTACTTAAGCTAAGCAGGGGAGAAATACCTTAATTAGCAATGACTGCACTAGAAATGAGGATCCATGGCTACCAACCTGTGGAGACTCAATAGGTAGCCATGACTGCAGCCTGATTCAGCTACACAAGGTGCTGAATACAGATTACAAATTGAGGGACTGTCATCCTACCACTCAGAGGAGTTTAGGAAAGTAATTACTGCTGCATTGAACAGAGAAATGCAAGCAACTTCAGGGGAGCTCTTTTCCTTTGCTGTTTAGCCAGAGAGCTGAGAATCTGATCTTTCTTGTGCTTACAATTAAAGAATTGTAATAAAGTTATCACACCTGAGCTCCATGACCTGATACACACATAAAATTCCAACAGCTGCAGAATGTAGCACTGGGGCTTTGTGGGCAGCCCCATCAAAACCCTGACAGATTCTGGAGATGTGTCCTCTCTAATTGCAATAAATGGCGATTGAACCAATGAGATGGCCCAAATGAAGTCCTGATTCATCAATAGCCTACTTCCCGTTTACAACAGATATGCCAGTGTGAAGCAGCTGCCCAGCCACTGTAAGGCTCCCCAGCAACACTGGCTTTGTCCAGGCACCCCCAAAGCTCCTAGTTCAGGAGGCCTGCTGGGGCCATATAGGGAGCAGGCTAGGAATGGGAAAAGGTATGGATGAGGTTTTCATGTGCTCAGGCTATTCTCCATCTGCTGAAAGGCCCTAGAAACCATGACAGCTGGGATACAAGTTGCCATGACGGCTGCTCTGATATGTGTCAGGGGCCTTGCAGGAGCAGGACTTTATAATTGTACTATAAGAATTTATGTAAATTGATGTAAACTTTGTTTTATCCTACCAGCCACCCTTTTTGAATAACAGAAAGGAATGACCCTTTGAGACTATGGGATCCTGTTTCCCATATGCATTACAATTAGGCCCTGGTAGGCCCTTTTAGTTTTTGTTATAAAGTTTAGTTAGTAAGAGACAGGATTTTGTATTGTGTCTATGATAAATAGATTAGATCGGTGGTTCTCAACTGTGGTCCACCGCTTCTTCAGGGAAAGCCCCTGGTGCGCCGGGCCGGTTTGTTGACCTGCCGCGTCTGCAGGTTCGGCCGGTCGTGGCTCCCACTGGCCGTAGTTTCCCGCTCCAGGCCAATGGGGGCTGTGGGATGCGGCGCGGGCCGAAGGATGTGCTGTCCACTGCGTCCCGGAACTCCCATTGGCCTGGAGCGATGAACTGCGATCAGTGGGAGCCATGACCGGCCGAACCTGTGGACGCGGCAGGTCAACAAACCAGCCCGGCGCACCAGGGGCTTTCCCTGAAGAAGCGGTGGACCACAGTTGAGAACCACTGGATTAGAGAAATGTCCAGAGCCTGAAGCCCCCATGTGAATTGTTTTAGTTATAAGATTTAGCAAGGCTTGATTTACAATGTATTCTGCTGAATATAAAATACTGCTGTTTGTATAACTTTGAAGGTTTCTGTGAAAGACTGTTTGTGTGAATGAGGAATGCATGCATCAGGCAAAGATAAGGTGTGAAGGCCATTGTTAACCAGATGGTCAAGAAAGGAGGAGTGAAGACTCTTAAGGAGACTTAGATCCCAGTGAATCATCACTGCACATCCATGATTGAGGAAGGGCAGATTGACCACCC
This sequence comes from Chelydra serpentina, assembly GCA_037349315.1. Taxonomy (NCBI): domain Eukaryota; kingdom Metazoa; phylum Chordata; order Testudines; family Chelydridae; genus Chelydra; species Chelydra serpentina. Next base: position 114,503,312 of record JBAIAC010000004.1, read on the forward strand.
TGAGGTGGAGGCTGGCACCCCTAAAGACAATTGATTAAATCAATCCAGGACAGGATGACCCTCTCGGAGGTGTTTTGGAATGTTAACATCAAAAGATAACACCAATTAAGGCGTAAGCGGTCATAAACTGACACAGCAAAATCCATAGACTTTAGCGGAGAAAAAAAGACTGTAAGAACAGGGTGCTTTGCCATGGGACTTTGGGTTCATCTTGCCACAACACCAGGAGCATCGGATCATGACCGACAGAGCCTGGTTCCCCTCTGTGACCAATCTGGCTGGCCACCAGATTGATCCAGACTCTGGACTGATAACTATAAACATCGACTGGCAGGACTCTCTGTGTGTGTGTGTGAGACTGAAAAGCGTATGCTAACTGCTGTATTCTCAATAAATGCGGCGTATTGCCTTTTTCCCTGAAAAAGATCCCGTGTGTCTTGTATGAGCATAACACCCTAACGGGCCCCCAGTAGCCACAGCATGGTGGGATGGGTCACCAACTACTGTATCTCCTCTAGGTTCCTGCACTGGGCTCTGTACTCAAAGGAGGCATCTCGTTAAAGTCAGTGGGACTACTTGTGTATGACGTTAAGTACACACATATGACTTTGCAGGATGAGGACCTTATTCACTTACCAAAAAAAAGTACTGTATTAGAACAGTCTTTAAGGGCATTAGGTAAAGCTGGGCCTATAAAGGTTGATGATGTCTCTTTAAATCTACTGCAACATTAAATATTCCTTGAGATGTGATATGTTTTTCTGTCTCTTGATAGTTAGACTATTATTGTGCCAACTTTTCTTCTGAGGCATCAACCATATTTTCTGGCTTTTAAATCTACTGTATGTATCTCACAACATGCTCTATATTTTGAGGTGACTTGCTGAATTTATTTGTGACCAGGGCTAAAGTTTTTATGGACATGGTTGTGACACCCAGCTGGCAGTAAAAGGGGTAACCTGTATGTATTTTTCTGACCTGTGGTTTACTGTCTTCTTAAAGCCTCTTTTTTTTTATGACAGGATTAAAATCAGGCACTTTTGGTAACTGGAGAAAGCAGATGAAGGCAGGTTTATTTTTTTCACCCCATCTTTAGCAGGTGTTGTGAGAGGCGACATTGTGGCACATGGTGTGCAGTGATGCCAGACCGCACGAGTCAGAAATTAGAGAAAAACATGAAGAACATTTTTTTAAAAATTCTGTTTTTCTAAACAACAGACAATTTGTTCTTTTAAAAAAATCTGTCATGAGCAATTTTCATTTCTGGCGATAAGCAGCACCTGGTCATCACCATCTGAGCATCTGACTTTGACTCAGTGGCTTATTAAAAGGTGGCAGGCAATTCGATAGCAGCACCTCTCTGGATTTTATGGACTGATTTTTGAACCCCATGTTGCATAGAAGCTGCATAGCGCAGGCAGTAATGCAATGGCAAAAATTGATGACCAATAAAAACTAAATCTCTTTTATATGAGCAACAAATATACATTCTTACTATTCTTACATCTGCGATCTGCACCAGGCACCAAACCCAGCAACCCCAGGATAGAGAAGGGCCACAAACTGCCTCCCCTTGGTCCCTGCACTGGGCTCTGCACTCACATAAGCTGTCCCATTGAATTTAATGACCTGCAGAGCAACTATAGCTAAGGGAGAGCTCACTGCATTCTATTCTGGCTCACACATCGTTAAAAGGATTGGCTACTCATTTCCAAGGCCCTCACGGGCTGGGTCTACACTCAGGTTTTGTGCAATTCTCCCACCACTGGTGGCAGTGTAGTGGTGCTAGTCACGGTGGAAGCACAAGTGTGGAACAACCATTATCATTTTTACCACTTTACCTCAGAGCAGGGCTAGAAAAAATGGTAGTGAAAATGTCTGAGCCCTGCCTATACTCCCCCTACGTCTAGCACTGGTGGTGCTGCACCCGTGTGACAGCAATGATAGGAGAACTTGACAAAAGCCTGAACGTAGACAAGGCCATTTACATGAATACACTTCCTCTGAAAACAACAGGTAAGACTTTCAAAAGTGACGAGAGGATTTAACCACATGGTTTAGATACAACAAATGCTGTATCTTGGCAGGAGGTGTGATACAGCATGGCCAGAAGGCAGCAGGAGAGTGATCTAGGATGAGGAGAAGCCTTATTCCCTGTAGATTAATTAAAAGCACCTGAAACCAATTAGAGCACCTGAAACCAGTCACCTGATAAAATCCTCCTGCTTCAATCAGCCAGAGGAGGAGCTGGAGCAGAGAGAGGAGGAGCTGGAGCAGAGTGGTTTGGTGGTGGAACAAAGAGCAGTTCGGAGGAAAGTGGAGGAGAGTTTTGAGAAGTGCTGCAGCGGGCTAAGAAGACCAAGATCCTAGGTAAAGGGACACCTGGCTTGTGCAGAGGGAAGGCAGGAAGCCCCACAAGCTGAAGGTCAGGAGAGGGAAGTAGCCCAGGGGAAAGAATCACTGGTACAAGTGGTTCACCTGCTATCATAGGGCCCCTGGGCTGGGACCCGGAGTAGAGGGCAGGCCTGGGTCCCTCCCTCTCCACTCCCCTTCCCTGGGATACTAGTAGGATAGCTGTTACCCCAGTTCAGGGGCAAGAAATGGCACCCTGAAACCCCCCCACAAAAAGAGAAAGTGCGGGACCCATCATAGTAGTGCCGGCAATTTGCCACACGTGGTGTCAGGGGTGGGATCTCCGCGCTGGGGACTTAAACCAGGGTTAGCCAAAACAATCCCATCCTTAAGATGGACGACGTAATCAAGGCCCTAATACAAGCCACTGCGGCCCAGCAGGAGGCTACCCGGGTCCAAGCAACCGCCCAACAGGAGGCTACTAGGGTACAGCCAGAGGCTAATCGTCTCTTGATGAGTCAGGCTGCCCAGGACCAAGCCCTGCTGCAGGAGCTGGTGAACCAGATGAAGGCCCTTATGAGCGAAGCCAGAACTGCGATGGGACCCGGACTATACGGGCCAGCCACTGCCTACAGAAAATGACACGGGAGGATGATGTGGAGGCATACCTCTTGGCTTTTGAGAGAGCAGCCCTGCGGGAGGCCTGGCCCCGAGACCAGTGGTCCGGTATCCTTGCCCCGTTCCTGTGTGGGGAGGCCCAGAAGGTATACTACGATATGGCCGCAGAGACTGCAGCAGATTACGCCCCCGCTGAAGGCAGAGATCCTGGCCAGATCCGGCGTAACTAGGGCATTGCGAGCCCAGAGGTTCCATGTGTGGCAGTATACAGAGGACAAGACACCCAGTTCGCAATTGTTTGACCTGATCCACCTGACCCGGAAATGGCTGCGTCCTGAGGCCCACAGCTCTGAGAAGATGATGGAGCTCCTGGTACTGGACCGGTATATGAGGGGGCTACCACCAGGCATCCGGGCTTGGGTTGGCCAGAATGACCCCTCCACCTATGATGAGTTGGTCTCCCTCGTGGAAAGACAGCTAGCAGCCCGTGAACTGTTCCAGACCCCAGGGGGTGAAACACGGCAATCCAGGAAGCCAGCCCCAGGAACCCAACCCAAGGTCCTGGACCGCCGAGAACTACAGGAGAACTATAACTGGGAGGAAAGACATTGAGGAATGGCCCGAGTCCAAGAAGGGACCTGGGGGTTTGGGAAGAGAGGGCTGGGGGGGGCCGACCAAATAGCCCCAGGCAGAGGGCGGCAACCGGGATAAGGGGTCGGTGTTACGAGTGTGGGGAATTGGGGCATATAGCAGCCCAATGCCCCAACAGGGAAGAGCCTATGCAGTGCAATCTGGGGGATCCTGGGGAACAATGTGGCCTAATTGGCCTGGTAGGGTCGCAATGACCCCACATAGGTATACAAGGTCAGTAAAAATGAATGGTATTGTGACCACAGCATTAGTAGATTCCGGGAGTGCTGTCACACTGATCTCGGGGAAGTTGGTGGGGCAAGACCAACTAACCCGGGCCAAAACCACAGGGGTAACGTGCGTTCATGGCACCGTAAATTTCTACCCCACAATCCCAGTACGGATTGAGATCCAGGGAAACACTACCAGGGTAACTGCAGCGGTGGTCCCAAGGCTCCCCTGCCCGGTCTTAATTGGTAGGGACTTCCCTGGGTTTGAGAACTTACTCCCCCCCAGTAGAGCCAAGGGAGGGTAGCAACCCCCGGGCTGAAATGGAGGCACCTACAGATAGCTTCACCCCAATTTTTGCTGAATTTGCCCCAGAGCTATTCTCATCCTCCGGGAAACCCCGAAAGTCTAGGTGGGAAAGGAAGGCAGATAAAAGGCTAGGGACCAGGATTCTAGCAGAGAACCAGAAAGCCTCCCTTGTTGGTAAGCGAACCCGTTCAGGAGGCCAGGAGACAATTCAGGCCAGTGAGGACTCAGAGTCAGTTCCTAGCCCAAGTAGGGGCAACCCAGGGGGCGGAGTAGAAATAGGCCCCCTGGAATTAGGTCAGATCGGTACCGCCCGTGAGAATTTCAGGCAGGACCAAGCCAATGACCCGCTATATGCGAATGTGAGGGAGGAGGTAGTGGAAGTAAATGGCATACCGGTGGAAGGAAAGACCGAAGGCCCGGGGCCGTATTATGTGATCAAACGTGATCTGTTGTACCGAATAGTGCAGATCCGAGGGGAAGAAGTAGAGCAGCTCTTAGTCCCACGGAAACACACAAGGGCAGTACTAGAGCTAGCTCACAGTCATTTATTTGGGGGACATCTAGGAATAGACAAGACACTGGATAGAGTCCTAAGAAGGTTTTATTGGCCAGGAATACGTGCGGAGGTCCAACGCTATTGTGCCTCCTGCCCAGAATGCCAGTTGCATAGCCCTCGACCTCACTTGCGGGCCCCATTAGTACCTTTGCCTATTATTGAAGTCCCGTTCGAAAGGATAGCCATGGACCTCATGGGCCCGCTGGAAAGATCAGCACGGGGTCACCGAAACGTACTAGTCATCCTTGACTATGCCACACGGTATCCAGAAGCCATTCCTTTAAGAAACCCCACATCCAAGGCAATAGCAAAAGAACTACTCCAGGTTTTTGCCAGAGTGGGCATCCCTAAGGAGATCCTGACTGACCAAGGAACCCCTTTCATGTCGAAATTAATGAAGGACTTATGTACCCTGCTCCGCATCCATGCCATACGGACCTCAGTCTACCATCCTCAAACAGACGGCCTGGTCGAGCGGTTTAACCGCACCCTTAAAGGTATGATCCGGGAGGTGGTAGCACAGGATGGAAAAGACTGGGATAACCCTTCTACCATACCTAATGTTTGCAATACGGGAAGTCCCCCAGGTGTCCACCGGTTTCTCTCCCTTTGAGCTACTATACGGACGCCACCCACGCGGAATATTAAACATCGCCAAGGAGGATTGGGAAGAACAACCCAACCCAGGAAAGAATGTCATTGAGTAAGTGACACAGATGAGAGAGTGAATAGCTCGAGTAACCCCTATAGCACGGGAACATTTGGAAAAAGCACAAGAGACCCAGCGGACATATTACAACTGCCAGGCGAAAGTACGGAAATTTCAGCCAGGAGAAGGGTGATGGTGCTAGTGCCGACAGCAGAAAGCAAACTCCTAGCCAGCTGGCATGGGCTGTATGAGATAGTGGAAGCCACTGGGGAAGTGGACTATAAGGTCAGACAACCAGACCGCTGAAGACCAGAGCAGATCTACCATGTAAACTTGCTGAAGCCCTGGCGTGACCGAGAGACGTGCCTGGTCATTCGGAGAGCTCCATCCCAGACGGACGACCAACAGGGGCAGGTGAGGATATCCCCTGAGTTAGCCCCAGAACAATGAACAGAGGTCATTGATATGATCCAACGGAACCAAGATGTGTTCTGTACACAGCCGGGCCGTACGACACTGGTCCAACATCATATCGTCACCAGGCCCGGAATAAGGGTGACGATAAGACCATACCGGATACCGGAAGCTAAAAGAGAGGAAATTAGGACAGAAGTGAAGAAGATGTTGGAACTTGGGGTTATTGAAGAATCCCACAGCCAGTGGTCCAGTCCTATCGTCTTAGTACCCAAGCCTGACGGCACCTGGAGGTTTTGTAATGACTTCCGGAAGTTGAATGAAGTATCCCAATTCGATGCCTATCCAATACCACGTGTCGACGAGCTAGTTGATCAGTTAGGCAAGGCCCGATACCTAACCACTCTGGACCTGACTAAAGGATATTGGCAAATTCCCCTGGCCAAGAACGCCAAGGAGAAGACAGCTTTCTCTACACCTGATGGCCTGTTCCAATACACTGTCCTCCCTTTCGGACTCCATGGGGCCCCAGCAACATTCCAACGACTTATGGATAAATTGTTGCGACCCAATGCCAGGTATGCCGCCGCCTATTTAGACGATATAGTCATCCATAGCCCTGACTGGGAAACGCACCTAGTAAAAGTAGAAGCGGTACTAGACACCCTGAGGAAGGCTGGCCTCACTGCCAACCCTCTCAAGTGCGTGATAGGACTAGCTGAAGCCAGATACCTTGGGTATGTAGTAGGGAGAGGTTTGGTAAAACCCCAATGGAACAAAGTGGAGGCAATACAAGATTGGCCTCGGCCAATCTGTAAAAAGCAGGTCAGAGCATTTCTCGGGTTAGTAGGGTACTATCGGAGATTCATCCCTCATTTTGCCACAAGAACAGGGCCATTGACTGACCTGATAAAAGCTCGGGGCCCCAAGATAGTAAAGTGGTCTGATGCAGCAGAAGGGGCATTCGCAGATTTAAGGACAGCCCTTTGCTGCCATCCTGTACTCATAGCCCCAGACTTCAAGAAAGAATTCGTTCTACAAACTGATGCCTCGGAGGTAGGGCTAGGAGTTGTCCTTTCGCAGATGGTAGGGGAGGAGGAACACCCGATCCTGTACCTCAGCCGGAAGCTCCTCCCCAGGGAACAAAAGTACGCCGTCGTTGAAAAGGAATGTCTGGCGATAAAATGGGCCATGGAAATTCTCCGTTACTACCTACTGGGGCGGCGATTTACCCTGGTGACAGACCATGTCCCGCTCCAGTGGATGCACAGAAACAAGGAGAAGAATGCAAGAGTGACTAGATGGTTCCTATCTCTGCAACCTTTTCATTTCCGAGCCAACACGGCAACGCAGATGGCTTGTCACGAAAGCATTGCCTCTCGTCCCAAGTTGCCCAACCCCATGGTGTTGATCAGGGGGGGAGGATATGTGATACAGCATGGCCAGAAGGCAGCAGGAAAGTGATCTAGGATGAGAAGAAGCCTTATTTCCTGTAGATTAATTAAAAGCACCTGAAACCAATTAGAGCACCTGAAACCAATTAGAGCACCTGAAGCCAGTCACCTGATAAAATCCTCCTGCTTCAATCAGCCAGAGGAGGAGTTGGAGCAGAGTGAGGAGGAGCTGGAGCTGGAGCAATTTGGAGGAGTGGTTTGGTGGTGGAACAAAGAGCAGTTCGAAGGAAAGTGGAGGAGAGTTTTGAGAAGTGCTGCAGCGGGCTAAGAAGACCAAGATCCTAGGTAAAGGGACACCTGGCTTGTGCAGAGGGAAGGCAGGAAGTTCCACAAGCTGAAGGTCAGGAGAGGGAAGTAGCCCAGGGGAAAGAATCACTGGTACAAGTGGTTCACCTGCTATCATAGGGCCCCTGGGCTGGGACCCGGAGTAGAGGGCAGGCCTGGGTCCCTCCCTCTCCACTCCCCTTCCCTGGGATACTAGTAGGATAGCTGTTACCCCAGTTCAGGGGCAAGAAATGGCACCCTGAAACCCCCCCACAAGAAGAGAAAGTGCGGGACCCATCATAGTAGTGCCGGCAATTTGCCACAGTGGTTAGACTAGATGACCCTTGCAGTCCCTCCTAACTCTATGGTTCTATGACTCCTATTGAAATTAATGGGAATTTTGTGGCTAAGTCCCTTTGTAAGCTTTGAAGATCTCAACTGATGAGTCAGGCAGGTGTACCAGAGGGCAGAGTCTGGCCTGCACAATCTAGTACAAGCAATGGTGCATAGAAATACAGTTTTAACTTTCAGATCCCAGGCTGAGTTGGCAGAGCTGCCACTTAGAAATACTATCTTTTTACTTCTACATTGAGCAGATTTGATGTGGAACTCACTGAAACACAAGAAACCCTATGCAATTTTAGGTCACTTTTCACAGTAGAACCACACTTTAAATCAGTGTTGTGTGGATTAGGTTTGTGCATTACTCTGAAGATGCAAAGTACAATAACAACTGTTTATTGTATCCGTAGGCTGTACACTTATACAGGCATCTCTTCTATTGGCCAATGCCTGTTTCCTGAAATCAAAATCTAAGTATCATCAGCACTAGCAATGGCCCACAAAAAAAGAGTGCCTTCAATCACAGATGTTTTGAACGTGACTGGATATTCGCACTAAATTCCTATTCCAAAACCCTGGCATGTTTTTTTTCTGTCTGTTCTGCAAGTACTGCCCCCAAAACACTACTTTTGTAAATGAGAGCATAGCTGTAGCATATAAGAATGCAGACACTGTGAGCTCATTCATTATAGAACAGTCTTCCAGATGCCAAAACAGGGCATCTCCTCAAACCATTCTGGATTTGCTGCAGGTGAGTTAGATAATCTGGAGGATTTACAGGCATCTTTAATGGCTCTGTCCTCTGTTATTTTTTTTATACCCTCTTCTGGCACATTCTCTGACTAGGAAAAAAAAGGGATAGCTCAGTGGTTTGAGCATTGGCCTGCTAAACCCAGGGTTGTGAGTTCAATCCTTGAGGGGGGCATTTGGGGCAAAAATTGGGGATTGGTCCTGCTTTGAGCAGGGGGTTGGGCTAGATGACCTACTAAGGTCCCTTCCAACCCTGATATTCTATGATTCTAAAGGCTTCTGGTGTGCCTCTGATATTTGGCCAAACATTCAGATTAAGCTGCCTTCTGGAAATGCTAATAATCACCTTCCTCTCAAGATTACATTATTTGGTCTTGCAGCAAGGTATTTTCCCTCTGCATATAAATACATTAAATTGTATCAGAGACATTAGTTTTTGCCATGAGTTAAATTTTGCCTACCAGGCCTTAACAAAGATAACCCCATTTTAGTTAGGCACACTAATCTCTCTCACCTTCTTGAAATAAATCCTGACTAAAGCATCATGCACCATCCCTTCTCCTGCAAAGGAGGAATAAATTAGCCTCCATATCAATAATGGACGAAAAGTACTTTCTACTGCACAGGTAACCTGGACATTATGGGCCAGATTCAGACCTGGTGTAAGCAGGAATAATTCCATTGCCTTTATTGGAGCTTGCAAAAGGTCTGAATTTGGCCCTTTGTGAAATATGTTTAGGAATGATCATACTGTATTAGTTTATTAATCATCTGGGCTGGGGCAGGAGATAGTCTCCACAACATTTCTGAAATAGGGGAACTCCTCTGAGACACAACTTCTCCCTTCAGGGCCAAATTTTAACTGTGTTACTCTGGTGCAACCCCACTGAAGCCAAAGGGTTGTGATGTAGATGAGGATAGAATTCGGATTGATTTCACTCCTCCCTGCTACAATTCTACGCCTTTCTTCTCATGCCTCCCACTTCTCCTTACATTCATTTGCGTCTTTTTCTTTTTTCTTCCACATCACCTCCTTTTCATAAAGAATCCTGTACTTTATTGGTTATTCATCTTTATTTATTCATCGGAAATATTGCAAAGACAGAAGTAACCAGAACAAGACAGTTGTCGGAAGGAACTTCGAATTTTGTTTCTTAACCTGTTGAGAATATGTTTCACATATCAGCAATTTCACTTTTGCCATAATGGAAATCCCTATTTGTATGATGATTAAATTAAATATCGTGGCATTATTATTATTAAGCATGATGGTAGTGTACCAAGGGTCCAATCAGAATGAGAGCCCTGATGGTTCATAAACACATAGGAAGATGCTGTCCTGAAGAACTCTCAGTCTAAGAAAGGTAACATATGAAAAGTGGCGGAGAGAGATATATCCAGTATTTATACATACCTGTTATATGCTTTAAAACAAAATGAACAAAAATAATTCAGTAATACCTGACTGCCCCTATCCTTATCCCTTCTTTGTTGTACACTTGAATCTCTCTATTGACCACCTTTTTATGCCTGTTAAATGAAATGTTATTTATGAAAAGTAAATATCTGTATACATTTGCCTTAACCTAACTTAACTTCTTTTCAATCAGAAAAAGAAAGCACTCCTTATAATTAAAGCAAAATTCAGTGTATAAAAATCAGGTATAAATGCTCTTTCTTGCACTGTCAATTATAAAAAACTGACTGCTTAAATTAATTTCAAATTGAATCTAAATTGCATACGCCCACACAGTAAAAATCAGGCATATCAGTTTTTCACAATATAAATACAGCGTTACACATTCATATCATTTTTTTCTGGCTCATTGAGACGTCAATAGAAGTTTTAAATATAGGAACGACTAACAATGGCTTCAATGCAAACTATAGGAAAAACAGATCAAAGAACTGCAGCAACCAGAATTTCAAACAACTGGTTCCAACCACTATATAAAAATAATGATTACTGTGTTGATCTTATTAGAAAGACCGCTATCATACAACTTTCTACTTGGACAGAAAGGAATACGTTAGCACAGTGCTTTAACACGGTTTGCTATATGGCTAAATGTGGCTCTGTTACTGCATTTTGCCAAAAGAATGCTAGGAGATAAACTCCTTCATTCTAGAGAATAATGAATAACTGTCATGTTTCCATTCCAACTAGCATATTGGCAGTTGCTATAAAATAATCAGCATCACATAAGGCATCCTGGGTGATCTCAAGACCTTACAGAGACTGCAGAGCAGTGATTCTGACATTGCATCAAACAGAAATGACAAACTGGAGAAAGACGTGAATGCCTGCCACCACCAAGTACTGAACACCTTCATGAAGATCAGTTCCATCTTCAAGCCACAACCCTTGACAAGAAAGTACCAGTGCAACTCAAGAGCTACAGCCTTCCATCCAAGAAGGTTAGACATGGCTGCTGAAAAAGAACATCCTCAGGATCTAATTTTCAAAAGTGATTAGTGCCTCAGTTTGGGGGGAGTCGAACCTGAGACACTGTAAAGGGACTTCAAGTATCAGGGGGTAGCCGTGTTAGTTTGTATCCACAAAAACAACGAGTCCGGTGGCACCTTAAAGACTAACAGATTTATTTGGGCATAAGCTTTCGTGCGTAAAAAACCACTTCTTCAGATGTATGGAGTGTAACGGGACTTGATTTACAGAGAGTGGGTGCTCAGCATAAGCTGAAAATCAGGCTTCCTTAAAGAGTCTCAAACTGGACACCCAAAATCAATAGTCACTCTGAAAATATAGGCCAAAGAATGCAAGAATAAGCTTTCCGGATGGGTTCCCTGTTTTAACGTACCATGATACCTGGATACCTACTGTGGACTGAAGGGAATAAGGCCATTCGGCATATTGCATGGTTGGGTTCTAAGATAATTTGCAAATAATTTTGCCAATTTCTAGTCAATACTGGTGTTGAATTCACTGACCACAGACCAGATTAGTCCCTGGTGTAAATCCACTGTGTTGGATTTTCATCAGGGATTCTATTCAGGGGCAACGGAGTCTTTCTAATAGTGGGGAGGCCATGAGGCCCCGCCCCCTCGGCCCTGTCCTGCCTCTTTCCCCCATAGCTGGGGGCTGCTCTCCGCCCCTGCCCCCCGGCAGGTGAAGAGTCTGCAGCTCCCTGGGTCACTCTTACCATGGCCAGGCTCCAACTGCTGGCCTGGCCGGGGGACAGGGCTGCAGGGGGAAAGAGAAGGGGCAGGGGACTGGGCCCATGACAAAGTGGTTGGGCCAGGCCCACTCACTTTCAAAAAGTTGGAGGGGCATGACGCCTTGGCCCCCTCTGTTCCAGCACCCCTGATTCTATTCTATTCTAGTTCTTACTGCCCTCGTCACCTTTAAAAATCTGGTCCCTACTCTCATGTTGATAAATTGGCCCCACATTTCACTTTATCAGATAGCCTAATAGCAACTGGAAAGTGAGCTATCAACTGTGTTTCCTTCTTAACCCTTCCACTCATTAGTGCTTCCTTCAGCAGCTGTCACATGTACTGATTCAAAGTCTCTTTCATAGAAGTAGCACCCTACATTGTCGCATGCTTCGTTCTGCTGCATGTTGATCTATAAGAATGTTCTCTCCTGGTCACAGACTTTTGTATGCTCCTTGACCAATGTAGTAATGCCATACTGAATATTAGACCAGATCAATACACAGAAGACAACTGTGATGTAGGCAAAGGTGGTTGGATGCTCAGCATACCTGGGAGCAAAGGGGAGCACCTTCCAGTCCTACTGATCGGAACAAACCTGCTCCCAGGGTAAGTTAGAACAGTGTTCTCGCTTCCACAGGTGGATAGCAACTTCAAGGATCTTCTCTGTCAGCTTGGATCACACCTCCACTTGCCCCTGATATGCTCTGTCTCCACCCTGGCCCACCCTAGAATGCTCACTATGCCAGCCCTGAACCTACTTAGGACTCCATTCCTCTGTGACTGAAGACTCCGCAACAGCTACCTTAAGGCAGCTTTAAGCCTCCTGGCTGCAGTGGTATAAAAAGGCTGGGGATCTGACCCGCACGCTCAGCCTGAAACTAAACGACTCTGGGCTGTGATCACATTCTATCGCATAAGCTGGGCAGAGTTGAAGAGAGAGCAAAGGAAAATGCAGGGCGCTACAAACTGTGTTACAGATTTCATAGCGGGTACTCTTTCTCTGGATCCAGTTCTGTACAAATGCCCCGGCACAATACTGGTTAGAGCTGGTTGAGAATTTTCTGGTGAAACGTTTTTTTGATGGAAAATGTTAGAAACTTTTTGTGGCAGTGTACCAGTTTTGACAGAGCTTTTGTGAGGAAAGGTTTCTCAGGTCCAGGATGGAATTTCTGGTCACAGAGTGACCCTCTATCTCAGAAGTGCTGCTTGTTATGGCACTCACCCTGGAAGATGCAGGTTCAAGTCCCTGTGTGATGCTGGCAGACCAGATGCCAGCTCATGACAAGGTCCCTAGGCCTTAGCTGAACACTGACAAGTACATAGCGGAAAGAACAGTCTGGCTCACCTGTGTGTTAGTGTTGCTAAAAGAGATATTAGAGTTCTAAAAATGTGTTTAGACATTATGGAATGCTTGTAAATTGCTGCATGCATTAATCTCACCTATAACATCCATACTCCATGTTATAAAATGACATTAAGTGTTTGCATTGTAATCCTCTGTAATTGTGTCATCAAACAGGAAAGAATAATTAATTAATGTAAAATGCTGGGTTCCTATGGAAGATGTTAGGTCCTGCGTACCAAGAAAGTCCATTGAAACCAAATGAGCCATTGTGAAACATCAAAGGTCAAATACTTTGTTAATTGCATTCCTCCCCCCACCCCCAAGAAGAAGAGACATGCTGGTGAACTCATCCCATCAGCTTGAACTCTGGGGGCAAGGGGATAAAAATCCCTAACAAGAAGAAACTGGATCTCTGTGCTGCTTGGACTTTGGGAAGGTGAGATTTCTAAGCATAAGCAAGGGATCTGCAGCTGCTTAGCCTGGGTTAGCCCTAAAGGACATATAGAGCTTGCAAACTACAGCAACTTCTATCACCTTTTAGAACTTAAGACTGTATCTCATTTGTGTATGTATGTTTTCCTGCTTTAACCTTGTAAACAACTCTCATTTCTTTTTTCTTAGCTAATGAATCTTCAGATAGTTTATTATATAATTGACTACAAGCATTGTCTTTGGTGTGAGATCTAAAGTGCAATTGGCCTGGGGTAAGTGACTGCTCCTTTGGGAATGGAAGTAATCTGAATTTTGTTGTGATTTTTGATGTAAGGGGACCATCTATCAGAAAGGCAGGCTTGCCTGGGTGGCGCGATAGATCGGAGTACCCAAGGGGACTGTCTGTGACTCCATGTTAAGGTTGTTATAGTGTTTGAGGAGTTTACACTTGATAATTGGTTGCTGAAATCTAAGTATAGAACTCACAATAAATTTGGGGTTTGTGCCCTGCTTCTTCAGTTTGCCCCGAGGTTGGTACTCATGCTCTTGAGCTTCTCCAGACAGCTTACTACCCTGCTCTGCCTAATTTGGAGGAGGGACTTGAATCTTGGTCTCCCAAATCCTAGGTGAGCGACCTAACCACTGGACTGTAGAGTCAGTCTCTCAGTCTCTCCCAAGGCATATGTCATTATTTATAAAAAGTTGAACAGTTCCAGCTGGAGAAACTGAAAGAGAGACAGACTGACTTCAGAGTCAAGTGCTTCGTGCATTCACCAGGGACGTGGGAGACCCAGGTCCCGGTCTCTGCTATGCCTGATTCATAATAGGGACTCAAACCTGGGTTTCCCACACCCCAAGTGAGTGCGCTAGCCCCTGGGCCATTATCTATTCTAGGGTAGCTTTCCCTCTGTGGGAAAAACTGCAAAAGGTCGCAGGTTTGTCCTGATGCTGAATGGGACATTTTCTGAAATCTCAGAAAGTTTTGTGGGATGTGGAAACTCTAGTTATGGTACTGCAGGAGGAGATGTTGTCTTTCAGAAGAGATGTCCTATGAAGCTGAGACTCTGATACCATCTGTAGTCCAGGAAGTTCCCATTACACTTTGTGCAAAAGCTGGAGTAACCTATGCCCATTTACCAATTTCAATACTTGGAGTAAGGTGAACTGCTGGAGCCTGGTAGATAAATATCTGATTTAAGAAAAAATATACAAAACTACTATAAATTTGATCTCAATTCTTATATTATGACCATGAATGTAGGACCTCTGTACCAGTTTCAACATGTATTCAGATGTCCTTACATATGTTCACACTGGGTAATCTGTTTTTTTCCTTTTGGATGAGGCGGAAGGTTGGACTTATATTTTATTAAACAATAAAAATGTTGAACTGAACTTTCATACATTCTTCTGCTGACAGAGCGGTTTGCTTCTGAAGCTACTAAATGCAGTTTGCCAAATAAAAGAGAGAGAAAAAAAAGACAAGAGATCATTTTCGTCTAGGGAATCCTGCTTCTTAGTACACAGCAAATAAAAAGATCGGTGCACTTTTTTCTGCTTCTATTGTGGCAACATTGTTGTGTTTGGGTTGTTAGACCATCAGCTCCTTCTGTTAATTCAGTGTATGCTGACGACATGTATTCAGTGGTGAGCATAATTTGATGGGTTTAACAAGACATTGTTGGCTGACCTTCCTATGCTTGAGACATGATTTCATTGCTGTTGTCTGAAAATGAGCACTAATAAGACAGTTGCTTGTACCTTCCAGCTGGAATACCACACTGCTCATATGTTCCCAAATATTTCCTTATCTGGACAACGTTACCACCTTCAAATCCACGAAAGAACAATAGTCCTATTTCTTTCCTCTCTGCTCACTCTCTCAGCCATCAAGGAATGAATTAATTTTGCTCTAATTTACTGACTAATCTGGATAATTGACAGGAATATACGGCAAATAGAAAATTAAATGATTGCTTCTTGGAACAACTAATTCTAGAGCTGTGGTGCACAAACTTTTCCAGTTGCACCCCCCTTACTATTCACAGAAATTTCCGGTTGCACCCCGCTTCCTCCATTACTTGTAATCTGAAACTTTTATTTTTGGGGGGTTTTTTCTTTGCAAGGGCTCTACTCTGCAGCGGGATCGGGATCCTGCTGCCTTAATAGCAAGAGCAGGATAAAAAGTCAATAAACAATGTGGGATCAGTTAGGATTGGCTATTGCAGGGTGGGATGAGAGCAGGATTAAAAAAATAGTCCTCTTGTGCTGCAAACAACATGAACACCCCAGACAGCAATAGGACACCCTTACTTTCGCACTGCTGCTGGTGGTGGCGCGGCCTTCAAATCTGGATGGTCAGAGAGTAGTGGCTGGTGGCCAGTGCGATCATGTTGTTTGCGGTGCGGGAGGAATAATTTTTAAATCCTGCTCCTGTCCTGTCCCACAATAGCTACTCTATTTTTATCCTGCTCCTGCTATTATGGCAGCAGATCCTGCGGGAGTTGGGACCCACTGGATCCCAGTTTCTTTGTGCCACCCCCAGATAACCTCTTGCACCCCACTCCTCCAGTTTGCACACCACTGTTCTGGAGCACACACAATGAGATGTTATTCTCAGCTTAATACTAAGTAACACACAGCAGTTGGTTCAAGAACTCACTATAGTGAGCCAGTAAATAATAGTAACCAGAATATTATTAGGTTCAGTATACTAGGGGCAGTACCAAAAACAAACACCTTGGGGCAGATTTTCAAAGGCTAAATTGAGAGATAAACTCGCAACTCCCATAGGATATCAAAGGAAGCTGGGGTGCCAAACTGTCTATTTTTGCTTTTAAAAATCTACCCCTAAGTGGGGAAATTAACACAGCAAAGTCAGTGGGCCTACTTATGCAGTCAATAGGACTACATCATTAAAGGTAATCAGCTGCTTAAGGCCCAGATGCTTGTTACCGAAATATCGGGTCCGCCTAGCTGAGAGCCAATAACAGCCAGACAGGGATAAGGAAAGGAAGTTACTTTATTCTGCAGAAAAAAGGAGAGACTGTATCTTGATACAGGACTCTAATTAACACAGAAATTACAGGTCTTTTATACACACTTAGACAAAGCCCTGGTGTGTTAAAACACGGTTACTCACCGTAGTAACTGGTGTTCTTCGAGATGTGTTGCTCATATGTATTCCAGTTAGGTGTGCGCGCGCGGCGTGCACGATCGTCGGAAGATTTTTACCCTAGCAACACTCGGTGGGCCGGCTGGCGCCCCCTGGAGTGGCGCCGTTAGGTGCCCCGATATATACTGCAGCCGGCCCATCGCCCTCTCAGTTCCTTCTTGCCGGCTATTCCGACAGTGGGGAAGGAGGGCGGGTTTGGAATACATATGAGCAACACATCTCGAAGAACACCAGTTACTACGGTGAGTAACCGTGTTTTCTTCTTCGAGTGCTTGCTCATATGTATTCCAGTTAGGTGACTCCCAAGCCATTCCTAGGAGGCGGGGTCGGATTGTGATACAGCAGAGTTTAGGACCGCCGAACCAAAAGCGGCGTCGTCTCTAGAATGTTGCACTATGGCATAGTGCGAGGCAAAAGTGTGTACTGACGACCATGTCGCGGCCCTACAAATGTCCTGTATAGGTATGTGTGCCAGGAAGGCAGACGACGAGGCCTGAGCTCGGGTAGAGTGGGCCGTAGTGTGCATGGTGGGGACACCTGCCAAGTCATAGCATGTGCGGATGCACGAGGTGATCCATGACGAGATGCGCTGGGAAGAGACGGGAAGGCCTTTCATCCGGTCCGCCACGGCGATGAACAGCTGGGTCGATTTCCGGAACGGCTTTGTCCTCTCGATGTAGAAGGCGAGGGCTCTCCGGACATCCAAGGAATGGAGTTGCTGCTCCTTCCTGGAGGCATGGGGCTTAGGATAAAAGACAGGTAGAAAAATGTCTTGGTTAATATGGAAGGCCGACACTACCTTGGGCAGGAAGGCCGGGTGTGGCCTGAGCTGTACTTTATCCCTATGGAACACCGTATAAGGTGGCTCCGAAGTAAGCGCTCTGAGCTCAGAGACGCGTCTAGCCGAGGTGATGGCTACTAGAAAGGCCGTTTTCCATGAGAGATACAGCATGGAGCAAGTGGCCATGGGCTCGAATGGGGCACCCATGAGCCTGGTAATGACTAGGTTGAGGTCCCATGTAGGGACCGGGCGGCGTACCAGAGGGTGTAGCCGTTCTAACCCCTTAAGGAACCTGGTAACCATGGGGTTGGAGAAAACAGAACCCGCCCCGTCCCAGGGGTGAAAGGCTGAGATTGCCGCTAGGTGGACTTTTAGCGACGAGAGAGCCAGACCCTGCTCCTTTAGTGAGAGGAGGTAGTCCAATATGGTGTGAATCGGCACGTGCAGGGGGTTGAGACCCCGAGTGCCACACCACAGGGAAAAACGTTTCCACTTAGCTGAGTAGGTGGACCTGGTGGAGGGTTTCCTACTGCTCAGCAGAACGTGCTGGACCGGGCTGGAACATCGTAGTTCCGACGGGTTCAGCCATGCAGCAGCCACACCGTGAGGTGAAGGGACTGCAGGTCGGGATGATGGAGCCTGCCGTGCTGCTGCGTGATCAGGTCCGGCTATCGCGGTAGAGGGATCGGGTCTGTCACGGACAGCTCCAGGAGCGTGGTATACCAGTGTTGCCTGGGCCACGCTGGAGCAATCAGGATTACTCTGGCCTTGTCCCTGCGTAGTTTGAGCAGGACTCTGTGGACCAGTGGAACTGGTGGGAAGGCATAGGTCAGGTTGTCCGTCCAAGGATGGAGAAAAGCGTCTGTCAGGGAGCCTGGGGAGCGACCCTGGAATGAGCAGAACACGTGGCATTTCCTGTTCTCGCGAGTCGCGAAGAGATCTATCTGGGGAAACCCCCACTTCTGGAAGACAGAGTGGATGACGTCCGGTCGGATGGACCACTCGTGAGTTTGAAAGGACCTGCTCAGGCGGTCCGCCAAGGTGTTCTGGACTCCTGGGAGAAACGAGGCCACGGGGTGAATGGAACGGGCTATGCAAAAGTCCCAGAGCTGAGTTGCCTCTCGGCAGAGGGGAAGGGAGTGTGCCCCTCCCTGTCTGTTGATGTAATGCATGGCCGTCGTGTTGTCTGTAAGGATGGAGACACAGCGGCCCTGTAAGTGTTGAGCGAAGGCTTGGCAGGCAAGACGTACCGCTCGGAGTTCTCTGACATTGATGTGTAGTGTCAGCTCCTGTTCTGACCACAGGCCCTGCGTTTGGAAGTTCTGCAGGTGAGCCCCCCAGCCGAGGGATGACGCATCCGTAGTCAAGGCACGGGAAGGCTGTGGTGGATGAAAGGGAACACCTGACATCACATGTGCGGGGTCCAGCCACCAGTTGAGGGAGGCTAGGACTTGCGGTGGGACCGTGAGAATCATATCGAGGTTGTCCCTGTGTGGCCGGTATGCGGAGGCCAGCCATGCTTGGAGGGGCCGTAGGCGTAACCTGGCGTGAGCTGTCACGAAGGTGCATGATGCCATATGACCCATGAGGCTGAGGCAGCAGCGGGCCGTTGACGTTGGGAAGGCTTGGAGGCTGCGTATGGCGGCTGCAAGCGTTTGGAAGCGAGCCTCTGGGAGGAACGCCCTGGCGAGGATAGAGTCCAGTATTGCCCCTATGAAGTCTATTCTCTGTGTTGGCACCAAAGTGGACTTTTCTACGTTCAGTAGGAGGCCCAGACGGTTGAACATGTCCATGGCCTTGCGAATGTGAGACTGGACCTGGTTGGCGGAGTTGCCACGGATAAGCCAGTCGTCGAGATAGGGGAATACCTGAACTCTTTGACGCCGAAGGGCGGCTGCTACCACTGCCATGCATTTCGTAAAGACTCTCGGTGCTGTTGAGAGGCCGAATGGCAGGACTGCGAACTGGAAGTGTCTCTGGCCCACTACGAAGCGCAGGAAGCGTCTGTGAGGTGGGTAGATGGCGATGTGGAAATACGCGTCCTTCATGTCGAGGGCGGCGTACCAGTCTCCCTGATCCATAGAGGGGATAATAGTGCCCAGGAAGAGCATACGGAATTTCAACTTTACCATAAACTTGTTGAGACCCCGTAAGTCCAGGATAGGACGTAGCCCCCCCTTTGCCTTTGGGATTAGGAAATAACGGGAGTAGAATCCCTTGCCTCTGAGATCCCTTGGGACCTCCTCCACCACTCCTACAGTAAGGAGTTCGTGCACCTCCTGGATAAGGAGTTGCTCGTGAGAAGGGTCCCTGAAGAGGGACGGGGTGGGAGGGTGGGATGAAGGCGGGGAGACGAACTGGAGTCGGTATCCCCCTTGGACGGTATGTAAGACCCAGCGGTCCGTGGTGATATTTGACCACGCCGGGGAGAAGGGGGAGAGGCGGTTCAGGAACAGGAGGGCAGGATCGGTAGGGACTGGTACTCCGGCCTCGAGCGCCCCTTCAAAAATTTTGTTTGGGCCCCGACGATGGCTTGTGGGGGCCCTGCCTCTGGCCGGTCTGTCGGCCAGGCTGCTGTCTCCTACCCCCTCGACCACGCGGCCTCCTGTAAAAGTCCTGTCGTGGTGCGGGAGGGAAGTAGGTGCGTCGTACGAACGGCCGGAAGGGCCTGCGCTGCGTCGCGGGGGTATGCATCCCCAGCGTGCGGATGATGGTACGACCGTCTTTCAGGGTCTGCAGCTTCGGGTCTGTTTTCTCAGAAAACAGGCCCTGCCCGTCAAAGGGTAGGTCCTGGATAGTATGCTGGACCTCTGCTGGGAGGGTGGAGGATTGCAACCAGGAGATGTGCCACATGGCGACTCCCGAGGCGATAGTCCTGGCAGCGGAGTCGGCGATGTCCAAGGAGGCCCGCAACGACGTCCTGGCCAGCTTTTTGCCCTCCTCCACGAAAGCTTTGTACTCCTGCCTGGACTCTGGAGGTATAAGCTCTTTGAATTTCTCCATCGAGACCCAGGTGTTATAACCGTAGCGGCTCAGGAGTGCCTGTTGGTTCGCCGCACGAAGCTGTAGGCCCCCCCCTGAGTAGATCTTCCTGCCAAACAAGTCTAGGCGCTTGGCGTCCTTCGACTTTGGGGCAGGGGCCTGTTGGCCGTTCCTCTCCCTCTCATTAACGGATTGGACCACCAGTGAACACGGAGGGGGGTGCGTGTATAGGTATTGAAAGTCTCTCGGGGGGGCCATGTACTTTCTCTCTACCCCCCTGGCAGTGGGGGGTATCGAGGCTGGTGTCTGCCAGATGGATGTGGCGTTGGCAAGGATGGTACGCACAAAGGGTAAGGCAACCCTAGTGGGGGCATCGGTCGTCAGGATGTCCACCACGGGGTCCTCCAGTTCAGGGACCTCCTCTATCTGGAGGTCCATGTTGAGGGCCAATCTGCGTAGCAGGTCTTGATGGTCCCTGAGATCAATGGGAGGTGGGCCGGATGATGATGCTCCAGCCACTGCCTCATCAGGAGAGGAGGAGGAGGACAGGCCTTGGGCGAGCGGGTCCTCGACGGGTACCGCTTCGGAGCCCAGGGTTGGGGGCTCCGGTTCTGTCTGCTCTACCTCTGGCGGAGGCCTGGAGACTGTAGCCTCTCGAGGTCGGGAGACTGTAGCCTCTGGCGCTCTACGCTCCAACGTGGTCGAGGTAGGAGCTCTTGGTGGTACCCTCTGGGCTTCGTAGTAGGCCATAGGGGTCCAAAATGGCCACCGCTCCTGAACCTGCCCGGTCTCTGGCAGGTGGCCCTGGTCACTGATGGTGCGGTCCTCAGCATAGAGGTCGCTGCCAGCTCTGGAAGAGCGGGATCCAGAGCGTGAAGGCCAGGGTGGGGCAGAGTAGCCATGCAGTGACGTCTGCGTGGCCAGGGTCTGCCTCCTTGGTGGGGTCCGGTGCCGGGATGGTATCCGGTGCCGGGAGTCTGATCGGTACCGGGATGGTGTCCGGTGCCGGGAGCCGGATCGGTACCGGGATGGTGTCCGGTGCCGGGAGCCGGACCGGCGTCGAGAGCCGGATCGGCGCCGGGATGGGGACCGGCGTCGAGAGCCGGATCGGAGGCGGGACCTGGAGTGGTACCGGCGATGATCTCGGTACCGTGACACAGATCTGGACCTGGATCGTCTCGGTGATCTGCGCGTCGACCGACCGCGGGACCGGGAGCGGCGTCGAGAGTCAGGGTACCTCCACGTGGAGGGGGACCTGGAGCGGTACCGCGAGTACGAACGGCGCCGGGATTGAGATCGGTGCCGGGACTGCGAGCGGTACCTTGGAGACGCAGGTGGTTGCTGTTGGCTGGTCTCCGCCTGCGGCACCAGGTGGAAGATGTTCTGGTTTGCCGCGTGAAGTGATGATCCGCACCGGCGGTACCGTAGACAGGGTCGGTGCCGGAGCGGTCATCTGGATCAGGTCCCGCGCCGCTGCGAAGGTGTCCGGCGTGGACGGCAGCGGAAGCTCAACCACGGAGCGTGCCGGGGAGTTGGCAGTTACCGAGCTCAACGGCCCTCGCGGGACCGGAGTCGTCGGTACCGGAGCCTGTAGAGGCTGACCTGCACTCAACGGCCTCTCGGGTGCCGGAGTTGGCAGGGCCGGCGCCGGTGTTGACGGCGGCGCCGGACTCAACGGCCTATGGTGGGCCGGAGTAAGTGGCACGGAGACCACTGGCACCGAACTCAACGGTCCTTGCGGTACCGGAGCTGGCGGTGCGGGCGCCTCAACAGACCTAGGCAGATCTGGAGCTGGCTGCGCATGCAGCGGCGCCTTAGTCGGTCCTCCCGACTTCTTGGCTCTCGGGGACAGAGGGCGGCTCTGCGAGGTCCCAGGTAGAGATGGACGGTGCCGGGGTTCTTTTCCGGAGCTCGTGCGTTCCGGTGCCGCAGACGTTGAGGCTGCCGGGGTCGGTGCCGGGGTACGATGCGGCGCCGACATCGGGCTAAGAGACGCCTCTAAAAGGAGCTGCTTTAAACGAATGTCCCGCTCCTTCTTGGTCCGCGGCTTGAAGGACTTACAAATGCGGCACTTGTCCGGAAGGTGGGACTCCCCGAGGCACTTGAGACAGAAGGTGTGCGGATCTCCTGTAGGCATCGGCTTCTGGCATGCCGAGCAAGGCTTGAATCCCGGTGAGCCAGGCATTGGCCCGGTACCGGGGTGGGTATAAGGGGGGGGGGAGCCCCTTATCTCCAGCTACTATTGTCACTAAGAAAGATAACTACGATCAACAACTATTAACAACTAATTAACAGTACTTAAACTATCTAAAAGATAAACGAGTGCTAATGAAGCTAGGGCTGTGGAGGTCAGCGAGCTGCTCTCCACTGTTCCAACGACCGACACGGGCGGTAAGAAGGAACTGAGAGGGCGATGGGCCGGCTGCAGTATATATCGGGGCACCTAACGGCGCCACTCCAGGGGGCGCCAGCCGGCCCACCGAGTGTTGCTAGGGTAAAAATCTTCCGACGATCGTGCACGCCGCGCGCGCACACCTAACTGGAATACATATGAGCAAGCACTCGAAGAAGAACATTTGATTGGTGCATGCTAGACCTCGGATGTCTGCTATCTGGTCAGTAAAAACTGGTATAGGATAGTTGTCTCAGCTGAATCATAGAATCATAGAATCTCAGGGTTGGAAGGGACCTCAGGAGGTCATCTAGTCCAACCCCCTGCTCAAAGCAGGACCAACCCCAACTAGATCATCCCAGCCAGGGCTTTGTCAAGCCTGACCTTAAAAACCTCCAAGGAAGGAGATTCCACCACCTCCCTAGGTAACCCATTCCAGTGCTTCACCACCCTACTAGTGAAAAAGTTTTTCCTAATATCCAACCTAAACCTCCCCCTCTGCAACTTGAGACCATTACTCCTTGTTCTGTCATCTTCTACCACTGAGAACAGTCTAGATCCATCCTCTTTGGAACCCCCTTTTAGGTAGCTGAAAGCAGCTATCAAATCCCCCCTCACTCTTCTCTTCTGCAGGCTAAACAATCCCAGTTCCCTCAGCCTCTCCTCATAAGTCATGTGCTCCAGCCCCCTAATCATTTTTGTTGCCCTCCGTTGGACTCTTTCCAATTTATCCACATCCTTCTTGTAGTGTGGGGCCCAAAACTGGATACAGTACTCCAAATGAGGCCTCACCAGTGCCGAATAGAGGGGAATAATCACGTCCCTCGATCTGCTGGCAATGCCCCTACTTATACAGCCCAAAATGCCGTTAGCCTTCTTGGCAACAAGGGCACACTGTTGACTCATATTCAGCTTTTCGTCCACTGTAACCCCTAGGTCCTTTGGCTGGGCAGCAGTTCTGCAGAATTCGGTCCCTAGTCTGTAGCAGTGCATGGGATTCTTCCGTCCTAAGTGCAGGACTCTGCACTTGTCCTTGTTGAACCTCATCAGATTTCTTTTGGCCCAATCCTCTAATTTGTCTAGGTCCCTCTGTATCCTGTCCCTACCCTCCAGTGTATCAACCACTCCTCACAGTTTAGTGTCATCTGCAAACTTGCTAAGGGTGCAGTCCACACCATCCTCCAGGTCGTTGATGAAGATATTGAACAAAACCGGCCCCAGCACCGACCCTTGGGGCACTCCACTTGATACCAGCTGCCAACTAGACATGGAGCCATTGATCACTACCCGTTGAGCACGACCATCCAGCCAGTTTTCTATCCACCTTACCGTCCATTCATCCAGCCCATACTTCTTTAACTTGCTGGCAAGAACACTGTGGGAGACTGTATCAAAAGCTTTGCTAAACTCAAGAAATAGCACATCCACTGCTTTCCCCTCATCCACAGAGCCAGTTATCTCATCATAGAAGGCAATTAGGTTAGTCAGGCATGACTTGCCCTTGGTGAATCCATGCTGACGGTTCCTGATCACTTTCCCCTCCTTTAAGTGGTTCAGAATTGATTCCTTGAGGACCTGTTCCATGATTTTTCCAGGGACTGAGGTGAGACTGACTGGCCTGTAGTTCCCCGGATCTTCCTTCTTCCCTTTTTTAAAGATGGGCACTACATTAGCTTTTTTCCAGTCATCCGGGACCTCCCCCGATTGCCATGATTTGTCAAAGATAATGGCCAATGGCTCTGCAATCATATCGGCCAACTCCTTTAGCACCCTCGGATGCAGTGCATCCGGCCCCATGGACTTGTGTTCGTCCAGCTTTTCTAAATAGTCCTGAACTACTTCTTTCTCCACAGAGGGCTGGTCACCTCCTCCCCATACCGTGCTGCGGAGTGCAGCCGCCTGGGAGCTGACCTTGTCTGTGAAGACAGAGGCAAAAAAAGCATTGAGTACACTAGCTTTCTCCACATCCTCTGTCACTAGGTTCCCTCCCTCATTCAGCAAGGGGCCCACACTTTCCTTGACTTTCTTCTTGTTGCTCACATACCTGAAGAAACCCTTCTTGTTACTCCTAACATCTCCGGCTAGCTGCAACTCCAAGTGTGATTTGGCCTTCCTAATTTCACTCCTGCATGCCTGAACAATATTTTTATACTCCTCCCTGGACATTTGTCCAATCTTCCACTTCTTGTAAGCTGCTTTTTTGTGTTTAAGACGAGCAAGGATTTCACTGTTAAGCCAAGCTGGTCGCCTGCCATATTTACTTTTCTTTCTACACATCGGGATGGTTTGTTCCTGCAACCTCAATAAGGTTTCTTTAAAATACAGCCAGTTTTCCTCGACTCCTTTCCCCCTCATGTTATTCTCCCAGGGGACCTTGCCCATCAGTTCCCTGAGGGAGTCAAAGTCTGCTTTTCTGAAGTCCAGGCTCTGTATTCTACTGCTCTCCTTTCTTCCTTGTGTCAGGATCCTGAACTTGACCATCTCATGGTCACTGCCTCCCAGGTTCCCATCCACTATTGCTTCCTCTACTATTTCTTCCCTGTTTGTGAGCAGCAGGTCAAGAAGAGCTTTTCCCCTAGTTGGTTCCTCCAGCACTTGCACCAGGAAATTGTCCCCTACACTTTCCAAAAACTTCCTGGATTGTCTGTGGACCGCTGTATTGCTCTCCCAGCAGATATCGGGGTGATTAAAGTCACCCATGAGAACCAGGGCCTGTGATCTAGTAACTTCTGTTAGTTGCTGGAAGAAAGCCTCGTCCACCTCATCCCCCTGGTCTGGTGGTCTGTAGCAGACTCCCACCACGACATTACCCTTGTTGCTCACACTTCTAAATGTAATCCAGAGACTCTCAGGTTTTTCTGCAGTTTCATACTGGAGCTCTGAGCAGTCATACTGCTCTCTTACATACAACGCAACTCCCCCACCTTTTCTGCCCTGCCTATCCTTCCTGAACAGTTTTTATCCATCCATGACAGTACTCCAATCGTGTGAGTTATCCCACGAAGTCTCTGTTATTCCAATTACATCATAATTCCTTGACTGTGCCAGGACTTCCAGTTCTCCCTGCTTGTTCCCCAGGCTTCTTGCATTTGTGTATAGGCATTTAAGATAACTCACCGATTGTCCTGCTGTCCCAGTATGGGGCAGGAGCCCTCCCCTCTTGCACTCACCTACTTGTGCTTCCTCCCGGTATCCCACTTCCCCACTTACCTCGGGGCTTTGGTCTCCTTCCCCCGGTGAACCTAGTTTAAAGCCCTCCTCACTAGGTTGGCCAGCCTGCTTCCAAAGATGCTCTTCCCTCTCTTCATCAGGTGGAGCCCGTCTCTGCCTAGCACTCCTTCTTCTTGGAACACCATCCCATGGTCAAAGAATCCAAACCCTTCTCTCCGACACCATCTGCGTAGCCATTCGTTGACTTCCACGATTTGACAGTCTCTACCCCGGCCTTTTCCTGCCACAGGGAGAATGGACGAGAACACCACTTGCGCCTCAAACGCCTTTATCCTTCTTCCCAGAGCAACGTAGTCTGCAGTAATATGCTCAAGGTCATTCTTGGCAGTATCATTGGTGCCCACGTGGAGAAGCAGGAAGGGGTAGCGATCTGAGGGCTTGATGAGTCTCGGCAGTCTCTCCGTCACATCACGAATCCTAGCCCCTGGCAAGCAGCACACCTCTCGGTTTTCCCGGTCAGGGCGGCAGATAGATGACTCAGTCCCCCTGAGGAGAGAGTCCCCGACCACCACCACCCTCCTCCTCCTCCTCTTGGGAGTGGTGGTCGTGGAACCCCCATCCCTAGGACTGTGCATCTCATGCCTTCCAATCAGTGGACTCTCCTTCTGCTCTGTTCCCTCAGATGTATCATTCACTCCACTCTCTGCACTAGTACCTGTGGAGAGAACATGAAAATGGTTGCTCATCTGAATATGCGTTTCTTGTACATGGACTTGTCTCATACTCTTTCCTCTTCTGGAGGTCACATGCCACCAATTATCCTCGCTGGACTTCTGTCCCCGCTGCGCAGCCTGCTCTGAATCCTCACAACACTGTGCCCGCTGAAGCCTATCCTGACGTCTATCCAGGAACTCCTCATTTTCTTTTATGGAACGCAGGGTTGATACTCGTTTCTCCAGACCTTGAATCTTCTCCTCCAATATGGAGATCAGCTTGCACTTTGTACAGACAAAGTCGCTTCTATCCTGTGGAAGAAAGACAAACATGGCACATCCTGTGCAGGTCACAACAGCGGATCGCTCAGCATCCATAGTCCCTTCCTTCGAAGAGTTTCCTCACTTGTGGCAGAAGCTACTCAGGGAAACCTGCAAGGGGAATGCCGCAGTAGGCTCTCTCCAGGCGAACTCCCAGGCTAACTCCACCTGTTTGCTTCTCTGCTATGCGCTGCTCAGCTGGTTCGCAGCTGACTGACTGTCTTTTTAGAAGAGCCTGGAACGAAGCACTCCCAATTCACACTATTCAAACAGGAAATCAAACACTCAAGCACACGGTCAAAGTGCCAAACTGTCCCCTCAACAGATACTCACTCCCCCGTCTGCAGCCACCTGGTTGCTCTGCCTCTGCCTTTAGTTCGGGTTAAAGGAGTTAGGAATGGCAAGGATAGCTTGCCCCCTTCGCATTCCCCTTCCAAACTCCCCTGTTCGCAAAGCTCCCTGGTCGCTTGCTCACTGCTTTATAAAGCCCTGGCCTGCTTGATTGATTAGCCCCGCCCCCTGGTGTAGAAGCTCACAGCTTCCAACTGCCAGCCACAGCACACGGTCCTTCAAACAAACAAATGAATGAACACACAGACAGACACAAGTACCCCCAAACACACACTACAGACAGCCACTTACCCCAAGGGTCCTGTATTTGCTCCTGCTTTACCTGGAGCAATTCCTCTGAAAAAACACTACTTTTGTGTAAGCGAAGGACAACAAGCCGCGGGGGGCGGCCTGCCAATCGTTGTAAGGGCAGCAGTCAGGCAGCCTTTGGTGGCATGCCTGCGGGAGGCCCAACTGTCCTGCAGTTTCGGCGGCAATTTGGCGGCGAGCACGCCGAAGGCACAGGACCGGTGGATCACCCGCAGAAACGCCGCCGAATCTGTGTGACCGGCGGACTGCCCGCCGCAGGCATGCCGCTGAAAGCCGCCTGACTGCCGTGCTTGGGGCAGCAAAAAACATAGAGCCACCCCTGGGTATTTAGGTGCCTAACTCCCATTGATCTGACTGAAATTTCTTTGAGTTTCTGGACCAAAGTGTATTGCTGGATCAGAACCAGGGTACTCATCACCTTGCAGGCTCAAATCCTTATGAGAAGCAGGAAATCTGGCAACAAATTTTAAACGGATAAAGGAAATACTTTTTAACATAATGCATAATTAACTGGTGCCTAGGGTTGCCACCTGGCTGATTTTTAACTGGCCTGATCGGTACTGCCTTGCCAGTTAAAAGATTTAATGTGTTGGACATTTTTTCACCTGAGACACTTTAAAGCGCTCTATAGTTCACTGCCCTGGTATCTGGACTCTGGTGCTGTGTTAGGAGAAGGTAAGAAGAATTATAAAATAACATCAAAATGTACATATTGTGATATTGTTTTTTGTGTACAATGATTCTCTAAAACTTTTTAGCAATAAATTAGCTATAATTGGCACCTGGACCCTTTTTGTTGGTGGTGGGAGGTGGTCAGTGGCTGTTTTTTCTGAGTCTCAGAGGTGGCAATGGCACAAGATATAATTGAGGCAAAGAACTAAGTATGGGCTTGTCTAAATCAGTGGTTTTAGTAAAGTATGGGCTTGTCTAAATCTACACGTACCTCTGGGGGTAGGCAGAGGTCTTCCAGGGGGTACATCAACTCATCTAGATATTTGCCTAGTTTTACAACAGGCTACATAAAAAGCACTAGCAAAGTCAGTACAAACTTAAATTGCATACAGACAATGACTTGATTATGCTGCTCTGTATATAGTACACTGAAATGTAGGTGCAATATTTATATTCCAATTGATTTATTTTAGAATGATATGGTAAAAATGAGAACATAAGCAATTTTTCAGTAATAGCGTGCTGTGACACTTTTGTATGTTTATGCCTGATTTTGTAAACAAGTAGTTTTCAAGTGAGGTAAAACTTGGAGGTACACAACACAAATCAGACTCCTGAAAGGGGAACACTAATTTGGAAAGGTTGACAGCCACTGGTCTACATGGCTTCACAGTGTGGACTATGAGGGTGTGAACTGCAGCATGCTGCTCTGTAACTGCCCTGAGTAAATCCTGCTAGCAACAAGTAACAGGTACCTAGTTCACGGTAATGTAGTCCTGTTTCAACCAAGACAATGTTAAAAGTGAGCTAGGTACCTTTCAGTTGGCACGAAGGAGGGTCCACACAGGACAGTTACAGCACAACACTTTAGTATGTGCTACAAGTAACACCTCTAGACTCCATACTGTGGGGCCATGTAGACAAGCCTTTAGATTAAAAAAAAGGGGATTACGTGGGTACTGGGAAGAGCTAGAGTTATGCTAGATAGGATAAAATGTTTCTTTAGAAGTGATCTAAATCCTCATGCTTCAGCCATAAGCCAACCCCTAACAGATGGGAGTTAGAAGGAAATGTTCTCTTTGGACAGATGTGATGGGGTGTATGCCCCACACGAGCCCCAGAGGAGTTGAATTAGGCCAGGTGGGAGCAATCAGCCAATTAAGCTGCAAACAGGGGAGATTTAGGCTGTGTGGAGGGTGCTAATTAGAAGGAAGCTCACCTGTGAGGGAACAGGTGGGACTTCTATAAAGCCAGGAGGCTGGTACCAGTATAAGGGGGTGGCTGGGAGGAAGCCTGCAGTCTATCTCCCTGAACTGAGGGAGAAGAAGGAGGGATAGGAACCCATGAGGAATGATTCACCAAGTAGGCCTGAGAGACAGAGGTCTGACTAGGAAGGCTGGTGAATGAAAAGCTGAAAGAAGGATGGTAGAAAATAGTCCAGGGAAGAGAGCAGTAAGGTTGCTGAGGACCAGACCTTAGCTGCTTGCTATAGAGCGCTGGACTGGAACCCAGGGTAGAGGGTGGGCCTGGGTTCCCCTGCCAACCACTATAGAGTGGTATTGGTGGGGGCAGTGAATGGAAAGACTGCCTGAGTCACTGCAGGGTCACATAGTCGGGGCAGCAGGCGTGAGGACTGCCTCATGCTGCTGAGGCAGAGATTTTGAAAGATACCCCCGCCTGGAAGGGGAAATCAATATGACCTCAGCTGGGGGGCCGAGTCATGAAGCAGCCATACTACGATTCTGTGAGTGGGAGGAGAGCTGTAACAGTGGAAGAGCTGGGGTACTGAATGGGCAGAACTAATTGCCAGAATTGCCAGAAGGGAGCGCTACCCAGTGGTGAGTAGAGTACTCTGTGACAGCAGGCTATTTCATAATTGTTCTCTTGAAAGTTTCTTGAGCCTTCGTCTGGAAGAGCTGGAGTTGGCCTATATCAGAGACAGGATATTGGATTAGGTGGATCACTGGTCTGATCGAGTATTGCAACAATGATGGTTTTATATTCTGTAGTTCAGACAGCCCTCTTAATTATGGGGTCTGATTAGTGTTGCCAACCCTCCAGGATTGGCCTGGAGTTTCCAGGAATTAAAGTTTAATGTCATATGATGAAATCTCCAGGAATACATCCAACCAAAATTGGCAACCCTAAGCCTGATCCTGCTTCTACTGATGCAGAATGGGACCCATGAAACGGATGCTAAGTTAAGTGAAATACTGCAGCTAATATGTGAATGACTGCCTATATAACTTGCTTGGTGCCAGTCCTTTTTGTGGTAACACAGCATGGGGACCGGGCTGGAGAATGAAGATCGCATTTCCTATTTCAAGTTCAGCTGTCAGTGTTATTCAGGTACATGAATTTCAAAGGGAAATAACCTTCTTCCCACTTGATCTGGGCACTTCTTTTCAGATGTAGGCAGTCATTTAAAAAAAAATTCATTAAGAATTATTGTAGCAAATGAAATACAGAAAATTACAGACACAATACATTCATTTTTATTAGAACATAAGAACGGCCATACTGGGTGAGACCAAAGGTCCATCTACCCCAGTATCCTGTCTTCAGACACTGGCCAATACCAGGTACCATAGAGGGAATGAACAGAACAGGTAGTCAATCATCAACTGATCCATCTCCTGTTACCCATTCCCAGCTTCTGGCAAACAGAGGCTAGGGACATCATCCCTGTCCATCCTGGCTAATAGCCATGGATGGACTTATCCTCCAGGAACTTATCTAGTTCTTTTTTTGAACCCTGTTATAGTCTTGGCCTTCACAACATCCTCTTGCAAGGAGTTCCATAGGTTGACTGTGTGTTGTGTGGAAAAATACTTCCTTTTGTTTGTTTTTAAATCTGCTGCCTATTAATTTCATTTGGTGACCCCTAGTTCTTGTGTTAAGAGGAGTAAATAACACTTCCTTATTTACTTTCTCCACACCAGTCATGATTTTATAGACCTCTATTATATCCCCCACTTAGTCATCTCTTTTCCAAGCTGAAAAGTTCCAGTCTTATTAATCTCTCCTCATATGGCAGCCATTCTATACCCCCTACTCATTTTGCTGCCCTTTTCTGAACCTTTTCCAATTCCAATATATCTTTTTTTTAGATGAGGTGACCATATCTGCACGCAGTATTCAAGATGTGGGCGTACCATGGATTTATATAGAGGCAATATTATATTTTCTGTCTTATTATCTATTCCTTTCTTAATAATTCTCAACATTCTGTTTGCTTTTTTGACTGCCGCTGCACATTGAGTGGATGTTTTCAGAGAACTATCCACGATGACTCCAAGATCTCTTCCTTGAGTGGTAACAGCTAATATAGACCCCATCATTTTATACGTATAGTTGCAAAATTATATTTTCAAGTTTGCCTTAGTGAATCATGGCCTGTTTTCCAGGTATGATTATCATTTATTTCTGTATTTTGGATTATATTAGCATCTAGAAGCCCTGACTAAAAGATGGTCCCTGCTCAAAAAAGATCAAGCCAGCAGTGCCTAATCCAGCTTTTACATGCAGTCCAATCCAGCATATAAGGGTAAATGTATCTCATGGGACTCCTCAGGCCACTGACCTATATCTTCCTTCTGATAATACTGCTAGTCTCCTGCCAGCAATAGGCAACCGGCTGTTTCCCTGCTTGGCTTTCCATACCAACAGCAAAAGTCCCTGCTTCTGGCCTTCCCTCTGTAGCCAGCTCCCAGTCTGCTGCCTCCAGCTTGCTGCTCCTGTGCACATGCAGTCTCTAGCTCTCTGCAGAGCCTAGTCCCCACTGACCTCAGGCAGTCCTCCCTTGTCCTGTATTCTGGGAATTATTGAGCTCTCTACTGGCTGGATGTTGAACTGGGGAGTATGACAGCACTAAGTAACGAGCCCGCAGGTTCATTATACTACATGAGTAAAGCTTCGCAGTCAGCGCCGGTGCAAGGAAGTTTCGCACCCTAGGCGAAACTTCCTTGCACCAGCCTTGCACCCTCCTCCCACCAGCTAACACCGCCCCCCCCGCAGCAGCCACTCTCTCCCCCGCCCCCCCCCCCGGCAGCTCCACACCCCCGCGGGCCAACAGCTCAGCCCCCCGCCCGCGGCAGCCTCCCCCCGCCCGTGGCTCAGCTGCGGAGCCAGGAAGCGGGAGGCAGCCGCGGCCAGCCGCCCTCCCGGCTCAGCCACTGAGGTGGGAGGCAGCCGCGGCCAGCCGCCCTCCCGGCTCAGCCACTGAGGTGGGAGGCAGCCACAGCCAGCCACCCCCCTGGCTCAGCCGCAGAGGCGGGAGGCAGCCGCGGCCAGCCACTCCCCAAATTTTGGCGCCCTAGGGTCGCATAGTGGGCGCACCGGCCCTGTTTGCAGTGAATGGATATTTACTTGCTTCCCTGTTAGGTATGGATTAACCTCCTGTTCAATTTGGTGAGAGTAAAATAGTACAATATAAAGGTCTAATCTGTCAAGCCCTTATTCTGATGAGCATTCCCACTGAAATCAAGGGGCCTACTTACGTAGGTAAGGCCTAGATATATGAGTAAGAGGCGAGCTTTTCAGATTGGGCTATATAAAGTTAGGCTCAAATTTAGAGTGCAGTACAACCAAAACTCTCATGCACTACACGTCCATAGAGAACTGTCAGAATTAAATTTGTTTGCAGTGTTGTTGTAGCTGTGTTGGTCTCAGGATATTGGAGACACAGAGTGGGCGAGGTAATATTTTTTTATTGGACCAACTTCTGTCGGTGAGAGAGGCAAGCTTTCGAGCTACACACAGCTCTTCTTCGGGTCTGGGATTTAAATTTAACAGAACATTAAAACACATCACAAATAGAAACAGCTAAAAAATTACAACTTTTTTACAGTTACTTTTACTATTTTTCTTGTGGCGCTTTCTTTCAAAGGAAAATCTATTCCTTACTCAATACTTAATACTCAATTCACACACACATGCTCTGCAATAACAGTGGCAGGTAAGCTTGAGACACATGACTTTGACATGCAAACCACAAGGCTCTCTAATGATACTTTTGCTTTACCCCTGAGCTGGACACCCAGTACTGTTGTTTCTTAAATATTTGTGAGTGCTACAGGATTTTCCAGGGAAAGATTTCTTGGGGCAAGCTTTAGTCAAACTTAATCCAAATCACTCTATGCAGCTCTGTTTGTTGCGAACAGTTCCTATGCTCCATCACTATTCTCAGAATGTTGCAGAACACAATAATAACAACATTAAACTCAGTCCCCTTAAGGGGCAGTTATAGTAGAGGGTCACATTTTCCTTCATTCCAATTAACCTACTTGTCATATTCAATGGTATATGCACTCAATAAACTGCCCTAAAGTGCATCTCATGCTCTTTTAATAATACAAGGGGAGGAGGGATAATTCATACTATGCTGTTTGACTTGTTCTTGGTATTCTCTCTTATGGGGAAACCCTCAAGAATTGAATTTAAAAATTTGAAGAGGTTAAAAATATAAAGAGGCTGATAGCTCACATTCCCTGAGCTAGAAAGATGCCTTTAATCTTATTATTCCTGAGTGGCCAAATCCTTAAGGGCTTCCCCAGATTTTACTCGGTCCTTCCTCAGGCAAAATTCCCACTGAAGCTAGATGTTTGCCTGAGTAATGGGTACAGTAGAATCTCAGTCATGAACACCAGAGTTACGAACTGACCAGTCAACCACACACCTCATTTGGAACTGGAAGTACACAATCACGCAGCAGCAGAGACAAGATTAAAAAAAAAAAAAAAAAAGGCAAATACAGTACAGCACTGTGTTAAATGTAAACTACTAAAAGGAAAGCAGCATATTTCTTCTGCATTGTAAAGTTTCAAAGCTGTGTTAAGTCAATGTTCAGTTGTAAACTTTTGAAAGAACAACTATAACGTTTTGTTCAGAGTTACGACTAACCTCCATTCCCGAGATGTTCGCAACTCTGTAAATAAAAACTGAAGGCTGGGTTCTGCAAGCCTGGGATTCCAATGAGCTAGATTGTGCTTTGTTTTTACAAGATATCACAGTGGGGAGTGGGAGGGACATGAGTAAGGACTCCCCTCCATTAGGGTGACCACCCATCCTGAATTGGACAGGACAGTTCTGAAATGCAGAGTTCAAGTCCTGGTCCTGGGCTGAATGACTCTGGGACAGCATTTGTCTCAGATTCCCTGCAGCACCACTCCGCGCCTGCCTGCAGTTCAGGGGTGGTGCCAGTCTCTTCCTGGACCGGGTTGGAGTGGAGGGGAAGGGGCTGAGGTGGGCCTTAGCTGCCCCTTACCATGGAGCTCCAGCCCCTGCTCTTCCTCCCGAGGTCCTGCCTCTGGCCAGGCCTGAAGCTGGAGACAGGCAGAAGTAAGAGCCAAACAGGGAGCCTGGGCCTCTGTAGGTAGCCCTGGACCCTCCTTCTCTGGGCAGCACACCCCGTGGGACAGGGACACTGGCCAGGGGCTGCTCTCAAGCCCCTTGACCCCATGCCAGGGCAGGTGGAGGATTCGGGGCTCCCCATAGCAGCCCGGGCTCCCTAGGCAGCTCTTACCATGGCCCACCTCTGGCATGGCCGGGGGGTGGGACCTCTGGGGGAAGAGGAGGGGCAGGGCCACAGTGGGGGCAAGGCTCCTGTATGTGTCCCACTTTTGCCTTTTGAAAAGGTGGTCACCCTACCCTCCATTAGTGTGGCCCACAAAAGCGCTGCCAGGAACCAGAGCCGCTGTGCTGCAGGGAGCCTGGAAACTGCTACTGAATTCTTGCTGGCTCCAATATGGCAATTAGCATCCAGTGATTGGTGCTGGCCTTGGCTATAGACAAGGCCTGAAATTTCCCCCTACATGAGCAACTTAGCAAGTAGAGGGCAGGGAAGTGTGGCTCTGCCTTCTCCCCACACATGTGGGTTAGCAGAACAGGCTGACTGCACCCGGGGGAAAAATCTATACCCTCTGGAAGGATGTAGTCCATTAGCCGCAGGGAGCATTTTGCTTCTCTGAGGTAGAATGCCTCCTGGCCCTCTTCCTGGGGCTGTGGGGCTCTGCCTGGCCTGCAGCGTGAGCCTGTGCACACAGACCCTGCCTCAGCAAAGCACATATTTAACTTTAAGCGGGTGCTTGAGTGTTTTTTCTGAATTGTGACATAATGTACATCCACCCTAGTGAGTACATGCCACTCCATGTGAGGAAGGGATGCAGAATCAATTGGAAATTAAGGACCTTAGGATTCGGCCTGAGAGATCTTTGCCCTACAAAGGACTGGAATTTAAAAAGAGTAGATTTCATGAGATAATATAAAACATCTTCCTCTTAGGCAGAAATCTGGGAGCAATAATTACTGATCTGTCTTATGAGTTGTTGTTTTTTTACATAGCATGTGGGGCCTACATGCTCTGCTCTTAACTAGGGCGAAGAGAAAGAGTAGACAGAAGAATCACATGACTAGAGGATTCTTTAAATCTGATGTCAGTCTACTACTCTATCGTGGCTCTCTGACCCATGTAAAATCTGAATGCTGTGGAACAGGTCAGGGTAACCATCTCCTAAACCATCCTCAACCTACCCCTTTGACACTCAGCTCTGTTTCCTAAGAAAGCATTAAGTTGCCTGAATTCCTACAATCACATAATCAGTTCATGTCAATCTCTGTATTACATGGGAAAAATAAGCTTATTGAGACCCCCAAAATTGCTTTTTTTTATTACAGGGACCTAATCAAGAAGGCATACAGATACCCACACAGTTTATTTCTACACTCTCTTCCCCAATTTCCTTATCCCAGTAAAACTGTCTCAAGCATCTAGATATTCTGACAGCTAACGTGGTAATAGGATGACTTTTTTTTTAATTGGGGTGCTACTCAGCATCAGACGAATTCATATAATAAAGAAGCATTAATGTGCAAAATGAAGGTTTGGAATGATGAGGGCTTTAAAAGACTAATGAAATTAATTCTGCTCATTAATTATGGCCTCAAGAATATGTACATAGGGTCTGATCTCACTTCTGCAGTGTAAGGTTATGTCTGAAAAATGATTTTATTTTCTGGATTTCCCAGTGACAGGGAATATAGAGAAATGTACTCATATTTCATACCTGCATGTATACATAGTCATTCCAAATGTACAGTATAAGTTATTTTTCTGTGCGGTAGTCAATGTAAGACATAAAAAAATTAAAGTCTAATATTTAATTTTTGTGAGACCGATTTTTTTGTCTGTGATTAGAATGTGTTTTCATTTTTGTTACACAGTATGCTTCTCTCTGTTATCCTCCTCAGTACTTGAATTCTGGAAAGTTTCAGTTCTTTACAGTTCACCAGAATTAATTCCAATCTCAGTCCTTCGGTTTTCTTTTTAAAGAGGGATCCTTACAGTGGGGCACACTTAATAAAAGGGAACTTTTATGCAGAAGGCTATATATATATAATTTTGCCAGCAGCGTTCAGTCTCTTTTTGCTGTTACCAAAGAATGTATTTATTGTTAATAAGAGATATCGTCATCATAACCTGCCTGTTCTTCTACTCGATCCTTCAAGGAAGACTAAGCTTGTGTTTATTTGCTAAAAACAAATAAACCTTCTGTGTGTGTGTGTGTGTGTGTGTGTGTGTGTGTGTGTGTGTGTGTGTGTGTGTGTGTGTGTGTGTGTGTGTGTGTGTGTGTGTGTGTAAGAAGGTAGAACTGGACTTTAAGTGAAAATAAATATCTCAGCCATCTGTGTCTTCAGCAACCATACTATCTTATCGCGGGAGAGCTCATCCTCCTGTCTGTTTCATCACTTGTTCAGTGTTTGAACATATCCCCCATACATACTGTGTTTACTTAGCCTGGATGCTCCTTGAGGAAGGGACTGCAGCTCAGGTTCTCAAAGATATTTAAGCATCCATCTTTCTGTAAAAAGCCATGCACACTTATAGCACAATAGCAATATAAATATAATAAACACTATCATAAATTGCATTGGAAGTACAGCAATTATGACATTGAAAATGACTCAACAGAAGCTAATCTCAGATAAAAGCCTTTTTGGAGCACGGACCCAGAAAGGAATGTGGGAAGTGGGCTACGGTTAGGTTCACAGAAGGGAGAGGTAGGCTGTCCTCCCTCTCAAAGAAATTATCACCTATGCCCTGATTAGTGGAGGCTGCTGACATTGAAAAACAGGCTGGCAAAATTAACATGCAAAGGTCTCGGAGCCAATTCATAGTAGTCGTTAAAAATTATAATGTATCTGTATTTTATTCAAAACAGGGTAGTCGGTGCTTAGCCAGTCTGCTCCAAATAACCTCTATCGGCCTCAGTTTTCCCTAGTGTATGTCTCTTCATGCTTGGTTCAGGGGTTTTATTTCCATCTTATTCCCTTAATGTTCATTGGAGACACAGCCTAGAGGCAAACTTTCTCACAGCAGTGCCTGACTTTATTGTGCACTGCGGTACATGTAGTCGGTTTTGACAGTGTTAGTTCTGCACTGGTACACTATTTCTCAAACTGCTGCAAGTAGAAATGTGCAAAAACATGTGTTGAGTGAGAACAGGGACTTCAGTTCACATGTGAACATTTCCTTTGATTTTTGAGCCCTATAGATTTCTCCCCTCCCCAATCTGAGTTGTACTTTGAATCCAAAAATCTCAGAGCAACTATCAAATTTGACCTGGTTTCACTTCAAGTTTACAGATGGGTCCACAAACTACAAAATGCAGATCCGTATTTTGAATGCTCCAAAGTTTTGGGGGTGTTCAGACCCAGCATTTTGATTCAATCCACCATAGAGATAAGGGCCAGCTACAAAAAATGGACCCAGATCAATGTTCAGATTCTGAATTCCCGCCTAAATGGCTCAAAGCTCAGGGTGGCTGTGATCTGGGGTATTTTTTAGTCAAATCTATGTGAAAGTATGAATTTTGCATGTAAATTTCACGAACCCGATGGTGTCTTTTAGCAGTCCCAGGCTGCTCTTTATTTATTTAATAATGACATTTCGAATCAGGAAAAAAATTGTAAGGAAATTTTCACACTGCTCAAGCTGCCAGAAATCATGATATTCCAAATCAAACTGGACACTGCTAATTCAGCATTTACACAACTATCTGTAGCATGAATAGATAATAAATGCACAGGATACCCTTGTCCAAAGGTCTTTTAGATTGCATCGTAATGAAGACACATGCGGAGGTTGACTTGACACCTATCTACCCCCACTTCTTTCACTGCACTTGAGAGGCAGTGTGACCAGTGCAATGCTTGCAGTCCCAGCAGTAAATACTGAGGTTTTGAACTCTGCTCCGAAGAGCTGGGGAGGAGAGGACTGGAGGTGATTCATGGGTTATATTCCATAGTTCTGAAACACAAGAACCATGTTTGGTGCTATTTTG
This sequence comes from Chelydra serpentina, assembly GCA_037349315.1. NCBI lineage: Eukaryota > Metazoa > Chordata > Testudines > Chelydridae > Chelydra > Chelydra serpentina. The sequence continues at coordinate 114,542,039 of JBAIAC010000004.1, forward strand.
TAGCTGCTCCATCGGTAATGATAGTTCCAAGGCCGGCTCTAGCTTTTTTGCCGCCCAAAGCGGGGGGAAAAAAAAGAAGCCGCGGCTGGAGCTGCTGAAACAACAACCAAAAAAACCGGCCCTTGAAATGTGCCACCCCTGGAATGACCGGAATGCCGCCCCTTCAGATGTGCCACCCCAAGCACCCGCTTCCTTTGCTGGTGCCTGGAGCCAGCCCTGGATAGTTCACATAAGGCTAAAACTGATATGTTCTCCATATAGAAATAGTTGCACAACTTAGACATTCTATCTATAGTCTCATGGGACCCTCGGTATTTCTTTAACTTCTCCTTCTCAATGGAGTGAAATTATAGTTACCATATAATAACTGCTTATAAACTATAGGCAGTCATCTGTACAAATGTCTCTCTTATTGGGTATGTGAGTCAAGAGGAAGTGTGTATACATGAATCTCTATGGCCCCTTTTCTTCTTAGTGCTACTGGGGAATACATGCCATTTCCTGCATATGCTTTTGTCTGTTTCTAGCAACATTGCTCCTTAGTCCTTCTCACTTGAATGATATTCTCCAGTTGACATGTTTAAATCTAATGTGGAATTTGTTCTCATATAAGCATCTAGCTAGGCAGGCACATTTTTTTTCAAATGAATTTTGTAGGTGAAATAATGAAACCATATTTTGCATGCCTTAAATAATGTCTTGTGGCATTATTTGCCCTTAGCAATGTGTACAGATCAGACATATTATTTCCAAGGAATTAGTGTAAATCAGCCAATACAATTTGGCTCTTTTTGTGTGTGAGTGTGCACACATGTAAGAAAGGGCATGGTGAACTCCTCAGCACATAGAATCATTAAGGATTAAGTATAACTAGACTGTAATGCAGCTACCTGAGCTGTGCACTGACTACTTTTTTTCCAAAGTGCTTGTCTACAGGTGTGGTAATGCCTCTGTGAACAAATCCGCACACTATTCAGCTGTGCACTGACAACACCGCTTGCCCTTAAATTAATATTAAAATGTGTGCTTACAAATTCTGTCTTTCTCTCCATGTTATTATCTCTTTAGCATTCTAACCATTTAATGTAATAGAGCAATACTTAGCACTTATCTTCAGTGTTTTTAAAAACCTTGATTGATCATCCTACCTCCACTCTCCCCATTTACAGTAGGTTAATTGTTTTACCTGAGTTTACCAAACTCAGACAGGAAATCAGTGTCAGAGCTGGAATTACCGTTGAACATGTAAGAGTTCCTCTCCCTTATTCTGTGCTTCAAACTACTAAACTAGTCTGTCTCTAAGCATGAAATAAAAAAGTAGGTAACAATAAATAAGTGCTATTTGACCATAAAATTCATAATCATCAGGACTGGTTTGCTGACTCAGTGAAAGTCTACATTTCTGCAACTTTGGTCGGCTGGTAGGTTGACTTGAATTTAATGCCGATAAAAGGTGCTGGATTGACTGCCCGTTAAACAGGAGTGAAATCTTGGGGCCACCCTTTGTATGAGTGGGAGTTTTTCCATTGGCTTCAATAGAGGCAAGAATTCACCGAGGTCTGTGGAACAGATACAGGACAGGCAACAAGAGTACAAACTTTTCTGATTGCTATGCTGCTCTGCCTCACTCTCCGTTCAACTATTGGTCTGACAATAACAAGCCTGATCCCACAAGCCCACCAGATGCCGAACTTTCACTTACTTCAGCTGGAGTTATGCACACATAGAAACTGCAGGAGCAGGCCCCAGGGCACTAACTGTGATGGGGGCACCAGTCTACTAGGATTTGCACTGAGATCAAGAATTCATTTCAAGCAGGCTGTCAAGCAGACATCAGGTAGTTATGGTTTTCAGTTACTGTCTACAAAGGCAAAACTTAAAATGGTGACTGAGCTCTATGAAAGGTTCTGTCCTTCATTACCAAGCTCTAGAGTCTTCCAAACCCTTTCAATATTCTTTCAATTTGTGTGTTTGACAAGTATTTTTAGTAGGGCACTTTTCTGCAAGTATATTTAATTGTGCTTGAATGATAGTATGGCATTGTTTATTTTTAGAATAGCTTCGGCAGGAGGTTATTTATTTATTTAATTAATAATTCTCTTTATTCTATTTTAACTTTTCTAAAATAAAAATGCAGTTTTGGTTTATTAACTCGAAAGTCTTCTTCTATAATCCATAATTTATATTTTGCAGTGCATACCGCTGCATTTCCAAACCACAATCATATACAATACTTGGAATGTATGGCATGATTTATATTAAACAAAACCAGCTTTTAGTTATTGTTTTTTTCCTAGCCAGGTTGTAATAGGAAATCAAAGCTCCCATTCTCCAGTCTAGAAATTGGGCCGAGCAAGAGACAAACTAGAAGTAGAGGTTTGTAAGAGCTTCTGAATTCTTTTTCCATAAAGAAAACAGGGGGGACGGGAAAGTGAATGGTTGGGGGACAAGTAATTCATCTTTGAATTCAATGTCCACATTTTCCCAGGACAAAATATAAGTCCGACGGCGAACCTAGTATTGGGCTCAAATGTTAATTTTCCTGATTACCTCTTGAATTTGTACTGTTTAAAATAGGAAACGTTCAGAACTAATTCTTTATCTTACACACGATTCTCATGAGTCTCATTAGACATGATTCTCATGTACACTAAGGCACCTTGACACTTCTCTGGCAGTTCAATTTTGAGGGGATTTGCAGTAGGTGCAAATGGAACTTAGGGTATCCGTACAGCACTGCAGCTGTACCAATACAGCTACGCCACTGCAGCGCATCTGGTGAAGATGCTCTATGGGGGCGGGGGAAGGGCGAAGGGGTTGTAAAGGGACCGTTCAGTGCAACAAAATAAATCTATACACAAGATTGCAGGCTGGGAACTTGCTGCTTTGTCTAACTGTATCACAACAGAGGGAGCGGGGGAAACTACCACTAATGAAACAGACAGGGAAGGGTGGATCATGGCTCCATCCCATAGTAGGCTGAGGAACTCAGTTAACACCTTGATGACCACTTTACTCCAAAGGTGGGATCGGGGACGGGGGAGAGTGAGGAATGGGGAGGAGGGACTGTTTGTAACAAACCCTGGGTTTATCAGCTCAACCTCTGCAAATATTGACTCAGGAAGGAGAAGGGCCCTGAGGAGTGGATTTGTGTGCAGGGGAGCACAGAATGAGTCTCGGCCCAGGCTTACGGGGAGGAAAGGAGACTTCTGGTCGGGGAGAGGTGTGAGCTTCTGGGGTCAAGTGGGAAGGGGATAGGGGCAGGTAACTGGAGAGTAAAGGACAAAGTTGCTCCGATGCAGGGGCTGGGTAGGGTTGCCAACCCTCCAGGATTGTCCTGGAGTCTCCAGAAATTAAAGATTAATGTTTAATTAAAGATTATGTCATGAGATGAAACCTCCAGGAATACGTCCAACCAAAATTGGCATCCCTAGGGTTGGGTTGGAGCAGACCCCCGCCCCCTCCATAGCCCCATCCCTGGACCTCTCCTGGACTGGTCCCCATTCCCCCTCTCCCCCGCCCCCCCATGACAGGAGGCAGAGGTATCTCTCTGGTGCCCCCTGGTGCTGCCTACACATAACAGGCAGCAGCTTCTCATGCTGCTCTTGCTCTTTAGGTGTACAGCATGGCATAAGTGTGCGAATCTCTAGTTAGTAATAATACTACCCTGATACTACCACAAACTTCAACGTAATTACTGCTTTATATTAAGAATATTCACCCACCAGCCTAGTGCTGTTTGAATCTTAAACCTATGTGTGTTTCAACCAGATACTTCTATTCAGCTCCCTGGAAAATATTCTGTTTGATGTTTTCATAGACATCCTCTTAAGGCATTACTTCAACTTTTTCTCTAGAGCTGCCCTTTCTGAAGTCATTATTACTCATTAGGTATATTGTGCAGAAAGCAGAAGTAGGTCAAGGATGAAAAGCCTCATCTTAGCGAGTGGCGCAAGTATTGTACAAAGCTATTTTCAACTTTCATGAGATGAAGGAAAAAAAATGTTTTCTGTAGCATGAAAGCTGTCACTGCTGACTTACAAATGAATGCCAAGCATGTAAAAACTTTCATTTCAGATTTCCAGTCTTTCATATGTTAAACACATTGTTTTAGAACGCTATTTCAAAAGATAATGCTGTGTGTATAATGTATACCATCTAAATCCTGACAACAGTATACACCAAATCAAGGGACAGATCCTCAGATGGTGTGAATTGTCATTGGCGGTTTACATCAGCTGATGATCAGCCCCCAAGAATCCCTAACAGGAAAGGAAAAATAAGGCACTTCACGGTGGATACTTAGGAATGGATTTCTCAGAATAAGAAATTAGATTTTGACTACTGCAGAAATACCTAAAGCCCGTGGCTATCTGTGCATGACATCAAAAGGGTGAATTTGCATCAGTAGGTCAGAATGACCTCTAAAGTATAGCTGGTAGCTCTAAAAGCAATGCCTCAATACAAATTGTTAAGGCGTGTCTCTTGCTTTGACTCATGACTTTCTGGTAAAAGCAAAGCTTTAATTTCTTTGACTAATTATTAATCAGATTTTAATTTGTGTTAACAAGGTTATTTTTAGATATAATATAAACAATGTCTAGATTAAGCATTTCTGGGGTAATACTGAATCTTTCTAAACTGGTGATCAGTTTATAGGCCCTGGTTTAGCAAAATGCTTAAACTAATGTTTAACTTTAAAGCATAAGCTTGACTTCAGTGGGATTTAAACATGGTTTCAGGGGGAATTGAGGTGTGGCCATAATCTGTTCCTCAATAAAACAGAATGCGTTGGAAGCACTTTTTATTACTGTATGTGTAAGCCATAGAATTGTGGTGTTTGGGTTATATAATAAATGATTTTACACAGTAACTTTAGTGCTGTTTTATGTGTAAATGCATTTTTCTTGTTATAGTCACTCAGCTCTCTGTCCACTAACTACTGATTGAATTCTTTTAAGGTAGACAGTAAAAAATTACACAGTGTGGTCCAGAGGATAGGGTAGTGGACTGAGACCCAGGAGAACTGTGGTCTATGGGGGGAGGGATCGCTCAGTGGTTTGAGCATTGGCCTGCTAAACCCAGGGTTGTGAGTTCAGTCCTTGAGGGGGCCATTTAGGGATCTGGGGCAAAAATTGGGGATTGGTCCTGCTTTGAGCAGGGGGTTGGACTAGATGACCTTCTAAGGCAGGGGTCTCCAAACTTTAGGATACGAGGGCCACATTAGATTTTTGAAGGGGCTTCACGGGCCGGTTTTAGGGAGTGCGGGGCCCGATTTTGATGGGGCCCTGCTGCCGAAATACCACCGAGGCGGCAATAGCGTTTGAGCTGCCGCTGAAATGCCACCGAGGTAGCGGCAGCAATTGGTTGGGGGGCTGGACAAATTGAAGCCGCGGGCTGGATCCGGCCCTTGGACTGTAGTTTGGAGACCCCTGTTCTAGGGTCCCTTCCAACCCTGATATTCTATGATATTCCTGGCTTTGTCACAGCCCTGTTGTTTGATAACAGTAGGTCTCTTCTACCCTTCCTACCCCTTGTCTGTTTAGATTGTAAGCTCCTTGGGGCAGAAACTGGCACAATGGTGCCTTGATCTTGGATGGGGCCTCTAGGGGCTACCATAGTACACACAACAATATAATATCTTTATTTCCTCTCTTCTTGATGCTGATATCTGCATTTGCTGTATACACAATTCAGTTGTGTTATCTGGTTCCTCATTTCAGAAAAGTTTGAGCTAAATCAGAGTGGTGAATGATGTCTATCTGTTTAGTGTCTTATAACAGAGTCCATTATGACAGCATCAGGGTATCTAGGTCTTCCACATAGTCAATAAAAAAAAGTATATGGTCAACAAAAATAAAAAGTTAAAACTTCAGAAACAAATTGCTCTATGTATAGAATCAGAAAGAAATGAGATCTTAGCTGAGAATTATTTTTTAGACATGGCTAGACATTTCAAAATGTATTTTCTCCAAACTCCCCCAACAAATTTTAGATTTGTTAACATGTTTTATAGAGCTCACATATCACTGAAGATTTCCAAATCTGAAACAGAATTCATAGTGCCGACTTTGGATTTCCTTGAGGCAGCTTTTGAATGGAAATGTCTTGCTAGTCACAAAGGTGCTTAGAAAATGCAAGACTGTGAGACAAGCAGAGAGAGGGAATAACTGCATACCAAACCAGAAAAATGTGAAACAAGAAAATCTGTCTGGGCTAAGCAAAGGAAAGGCTGGGAGTGCAATCAAAGGGAAAAAGGAATGTGAAAAAACACTTCTGCCTGAAACAGCCTCACAGTAACAGCAAACTAATAGAAGCAAAGATGCAGCTAGTAGGAAAGCATTAGAAGTGTCCGTACCAAGGAAAGGAAAGTAGGTTAGCATCTTCCAATGAAAAACAAAAAACAGAATTTGAATTTTGCCATTGTTAGTTTTTATGTAACAACACTTTATGAACTATCTGTGGGCCTGTCTTGTTCAGTCCTGGATGAGGGTTAGGTTCTGCCTAAGTCGTACAGGGATGTGTAGTCAGTGGGCTGCAGAGTATAAGAAGATTCTTGTGCGGCCTGTGTAAGGATTGACAAGAATGGCGGTCCTCCACTCACTAGGGTGCAGGGTCGTTTCCCCAGTTACTCCCTAAGGGTATGTCTACACTCAGACTGTAGTTTGATTTTACCAAAATCGATTTTTGTGAACCGATATTATGAAGTCGAATGTGTGTGTCCATACTAAGTACATTAAATCGGCGTTGTGAGTCCACAGTATCGTGGCAAGCGTCGACATTCCAAGCGGTGCACTGTGGGTAGCTATCCCACAATTCCCGCAGTCCCCGCTGCCCATTGGAATTATGGGTCGAGCTCCCGATGCCTGATGGGCCAAGAAATTTGTAGTGGGTGGTTATGGGTACATGTCGTCATTCAACGATCACTCCCCCGCTCCCTCCAGGAAAGCAACTGCAGACAATGGTTTCGCGCCCTTTTCCCTGGATTGAAAGTGCGGATGCCATAGCGCGGTGAGCATGGAGCCCGGGGAGATCATCGCAGCAATTATGACCGTTGTCAAAACCTCGCGCATTATCGTGCGCTTTATCCAGAACCGGAACTTGAGAAATCAGGAGAGTAGTCAGCGCGGTGAGGAGAGTGACAAGGACATGGACACAGACCTCTGTCAGAGAACGGGACCCCACAAATTAGACATCCTGGTGGCAATGGGGCAGGCTCATGCCATGGGACGCCGATTCTGGGCCCGGGAAATGAGCACAGACTGGTGGGACCACATAGTGCTACAGGTCTGGGATGAATCCCAGTGGCTGCGAAACTTTCGCATGCGTAAGGGCACTTTCCTGGAACTTTGTGACTTGCTGTCCCCTGCCCTGAAGCACCAGGACACCAGGATGAGAGCAGCCCTGACAGTCCAGAAGCGAGTGGCCATAGCCCTGTGGAAGCTTGCTACGCCTGACAGCTACCGGTCAGTCGCGAATCAATTTGGAGTGGGCAAATCTACTGTGGGGGTTGCTGTGATGCAAGTAGCCAACGCAATCGTTGAGCTGCTGCTGTCAAAGGTAGTGACCCTGGGAAATGTGCAGGTGATAGTAGATGACTTCACTGTGATGGGATTCCCTAACTGTGGTGGGGCTATAGACGGGACTCACATCCCTATCTTGGGACCGGACCACAAGGGCAGCCAGTACATTAACCGAAAGGGCTACTTTTCAATGGTGCTGCAAGCACTGGTGGATCACAAGGGACGTTTCACCAACATCAACGTCGGATGGCCGGGAAAGGTTCATGACGCTCGCGTCTTCAGGAACTCTGGTCTGTTTAGACGGCTGCAGGAAGGTATTTACTTCCCGGACCAGAAAATAACAGTTGGGGATGTGGAGATGCCTATAGTGATTCTTGGGGACCCAGCCTACCCCTTAATGCCCTGGCTCATGAAGCCATACACGGGTGCCCTGGACAGTAGTAAGGAGCTGTTCAACTACAGGCTGAGCAAGTGCAGAATGGTGGTGGAGTTTGCATTTGGATATTTGAAAGGGCGCTGGAGAAGCTTACTGACTCACTCTGATCTCAGCGAAACCAATATACACATTGTTATTGCTGCTTGCTGTGTGCTCCACAATCTCTGTGAGAGTAAGGGGGAGACGTTTATGGTGGGGTGAGGGGTTGAAGCAAATCGCATCAGCTTACGCGCAGCCAGACACCAGGGCGATTAGAAGAGCACAGCAGGACGCAGTGCGCATCAGGGAAGCTTTGAAAACTAGCTTCCAGACTGACCAGGGTAACCAGTGACTCTTACGTTTGTTTGTCCTTGAGGAGAAGCTGCCCCCGTTTGTTTACTCTGTTTATATTGCCTATTCTCTCCAATTACCAACCGCCTTCCCCCCCTTCAAGCACACCTTGCTTTGAAAGGAAATAAAGGCATTGTTTCACAAACAACAATTTTTTATTCAAGATTTGGGAAGACAGGGAGAGAACTGGGACGGTGGCCAGGGTGGGGTGCGGGTGGAGGAAGGAGGGAAGGAAAGGCTGTTTCAAAACTTGGGGAATGACAGCCTTCTGCTGCTTGAGCAATCCGCAGGGGTGGATCAGTTGTTCGCACGTTGCCTTCCCCCCTGAGTTTTGGGGACTCTGGGTGAGGAGGTTATGGGACTTGGGGAGGGGTGAGGGCGGTTACAGATGTGCTGCAGCGGTGGTCTGTCATCCTGCCTGCGTTCCTGCAGAACATCCACCAGACGCCGGAACATGTCAGTTTGCTCCCGCAGTAGCCCAAGCATCGCCTCTGTCACCCTCTGGACTTCCTGACGTCACCTCTCAGCTCGAGCGCTGCCCTCTTGCTTGTATTGGGAAATCGTCTCCCTCCACAGATTCTGCTGACCTACTTCAGTGCGGGAGCACTGCATTAGCTCAGAGAACATCTCGTCGCGTGTGCGTTTCTTTCTCCGCCTTATCTTTGACAGCCTTTGGGAGGGAGATGCCGGGGGAAGCCTAGGGACAGTTGCAGCTGTGGGATGAAAAAAAGGGAGTGAATTTTTTAAATAGATACATTTTACAGAATAATGCATATACTCTTTCGCGGTGAACAGCACCATTCACAGTACCTACTGTGACAAAGTTCCTCCTCTACCTAGGTGGGTCCTGCGCTTATTGGCAGATTTTGCTTGCCTCAGAGATCTTCCCCTCTGGTAGAATCCGCAGTCCAGGTTAACTCCTCCTGTGTCTGATCAGGAGTTGGGAGGTTTGGGGGGAACCCGGGCCTGCCCTCTACTCCGGGTTCCAGCCCAGGGCCCTGTGGACTGCAGTTGTTTAGAGTGCCTCCTGGAACAACTGCATGACAGCTACAACTCCCTGGGCTACTTCCCCATGGACTCCTCCCAACACCTTCTTTATCCTCACCACAGGATCTTCCAGCAGTACGCCCTCTTACTCTCAGCTCCTAGTGCCTCTTGCTCCCAGCTCCTCACATGCAACCTCCTTCCACAGCTCCTGACATCCGCCCCTCACTGACTCACTGGGAGGCTTTTGACAAGTTTCAGCCAGCCCCTGATTGGCTGCAGGTGTCTCAATCAACCTCCCTGCCTTCTGGAAAGTTCTTAATTGGCCCCAGGTGTCTTAATTAACCTGAAGCAACTGCCATTTGGTTAACAAGGTATCAGGGATTTGTTTAGCATGGGGCTAACATACTGGTTCCTCACCACTTTCCTATAGCCATCTGGCCTTGCCCCATCACACTACCAAATATACTTTCTGTACAAGGTCGCATTTTGGATCTTTATATTGAGTGCCTGGGGCTTTGGTGTACAGATCACACACGCAGGGCTGGGCAACGGAATTCGACTAGGAGGCGGCCATGGTAAGCCATAGACTTTCGGCTTCGGAAACCTTAATTAACAGCAGCGCCCTCCTTTCACGCTCAAAACCAAGTAACTCAAAACAAAGTAACTCCAGCCATCCCATTCTCTGGGATGCTAGCTTTCGCCATCACCCAAAAGCGTGGCTGGTATCAGCGAAGATCCCTGCTAGCCGAACGCCAACAGCCCAGCCTGAACGGCCACCCTCCCCACTCCCACCGTGTGGCTGGTATCAGGGAAGCTCCCTGCTAACCGAACGGCAACTGCCCAGCATGAACGATCACCCTCCCCTCCCACACCGCGTGGCTGGAAACTGTGGGGAGGATTTCTTTTCAGGAACAGGCAAACAGCCAAGTAGAAACGGCCACCTCTGACGGCCCCCGTAATTAAATTCCTATATTTCAAACAGGTCACCATGAATAATATCACTCTGATGAGGATAACACAGACAGAGAAAGAATGGATGTTGCTTGAATGCCAGCAAACTCCGGGGCCGTATGCTGCCAGTCTCTGCCGTGCAATGATACCAGAGTACTAGCTACTGGCCTGGCGTGGTAAAGTTTCCTACCATGGAGGACGCAATAAGGCTGCTCTCCCCAGAAACCTTCTGCAAAGGCTTATAGAGTACCTACAGGAGAGCTTCATGGAGATGTCCCTGGAGGATTTCCGCTCCATCCCCAGACATGTTAACAGACTTTTCCAGTAGCTCTACTGGCCACGAATTCTTCCCAAGTCCTCAGGGCAAAGTAACCATTAAAAACCAATTGCTTTACAACCATGTCTTTTCGATTGAAAAGATACACTCACCTGATGTGCCTTCTCCGGCTTCACGGTCCGGGATACCGCCTTGGGAGGGTTGGGAGGGGATCTCTGTCAGGGTGAGGAAAAGTTCCTGGCTATCGGGGAAATCACCCTGCAGAGCGCTGTCGACTACCTCGTCCTCATCATCCCCATCATCATTTTCCCCGTCCGCAAAAACCTCAGAGGAAGCGAGTGATGAGAATACCCCATCCTCGGAGTCCACGGACATGGGTGGGGTAGTGGTGGTGTCCCCCCCTAGGATGGCATGCAGCGCAGCGTAGAAGCAGCATGTCTGGGGATCTGACCCGGAGCGTCCGTTTGACTCTTTGGTCTTCTGGTACGCTTTTCTCAGCTTATTAATAGTGGACTATTCACACTAGAACTTACTTACTTTGGTACAGACAAGGTCTAGGTCGATCTAATTTTTAGGTGTAGACCAGGCCTTAGGGTACGTCTACACTACAGAGATAATACTAGCCTAGCTATGCCTGCATAGACTGTGTAGACCAATGGCAGATTTAGAGTTAGTGGGGCCCTGGAGGGAGGGAGGCAGAGCGGGCAGGGAGCTGCCTTACCCCAGCTGCTGGCATGTCTCTGCACGCCCCTTGGGGGGGAGGGGACAGCAGGTCTCCCTCGCTGCCCGAGACGGGGGCAGCATGCAGAGCTGCCTCTCACCCCCACCCCCCGCCATGAGCACACAGAGATGTTCCAGCAGCTGGCTGCTTCCGGAAGCAGCGTGGGGCCATCTGCACGGCATGCAATCAGCCAGCGTGCCTGAGCCCTGCTGCGCTGCCGGCCGGGATTCAGGGGCAGGTTGTCAGATATTTGTCCTGCATTTCGGGGGGCTCCCTGTCACTGGGGGCCCCATGCCACTGAACGGTTTGTTTCATGGTAAATCCTCTCCTGGTGTAGACAGGGGCAGCACCAGCTTTTTTGCCGCCCTAGGCGGCAGCAGGAGAGGCTGCCGCCGAAATGCCGCCGGGGTCCCCAGTGGCCGAAAAAGCTGCCGCCGAAGTGTCGTCGGAGTCCTCGACGGCAGCTTCTTCGGCCGCCGGGGTTCTCGGCGGCATTTCGGTGGCAGCCTCTCCCGCCGGTGGCCGCTGAGGGACCTGAGATGCCATCCCCCAAATCCTGCTGCCCTAGGTAACCGCCTAGGGTCGCCTAATGGTAGCGCCGGCCCTGGGTGTAGACACAGCATACATCGACAGAAGGGGTTTTTCCTGTTGGTGCAGGAACATCACCTCCCTACATCAATGGAAGCACACTACACTGGGAGCTATGTTGGCAGAGCTATGTCGGTAAAGGGTGTGCAGATATAACTTTCAGGTGTAGACCAAGCTTAATAAATTAGCATCCCTCCATGATCTATCCCTCTCTCATCTGTAAAATGAAAGTCATGATGTACCTATGCTCTCCATTGACAAGAATGTGAGATGGGAATTTCTAATATTGAATTAGTCCTGTCTTGTTCTTGAGCATATGAGTTGTGTAAAGTATTAAGGATTAAATTGAAAGGTGAAATATATTGTAAGGATGAAATGCCTTATGACACTGCATCAATAATATAAATAAATTGTACAGCTAACCATGGACCTACAGTGTATGTAGTTACAGTACAATTTCACTTCTACTTTATATTGTCTTTTTAGTGTGAGAAAACACTGTATATGAAATCTGATCTGATCCGTCAGTTCCTTGTAATCTATGAGCAAAAGGTATTTCAGTCTCTAACATCCTCTTAGATTTTAACTTTTTAGCTCACATTACTGAACGTTGATGCATATTTAAGGGAAATTATATGCACAGGCTGTATGTAATGCAAGAATGTGAGGAAACTTTTTTTTCTGCAGCAGGTGAAGGAGTTTCTTTCAGTTCATGTTTGCATTAATGACCCACTGACCTACTTTCCTGTATCTGCCTGGCATAACTTGGTATCCCTGAAACTTGAGACTTCATCTCCTCCACAGATGTGTTATGTTTAGATTCTGTGACAGAAAACATTAGTGTAATGACACTGCAAATAAAAATGAAATGTGATGTGGTGGTTGGTGCTGCAAGTGTATTTTTATTTAATTGTGTAAGTGTTATCCATCATGATAGATTTGTCTTTCCTTTTTTTATGGCCCTGTGTGTGTTGTATTAGGTTTCCTTTTCCCTCTTTCAGACTAAAATGAAAAATGAGTTGTGTACATTTACCCATATTCTAAGCTGTGCTGCTTCTCTGCCAGTTACAGGCTGAGAGTAAGGGAAAAGGCAAACATAATGGAGCAGTGAGGAAAGGCATCTTCTGCCTGTCTTAAATCATCTGCTTGACAGAGAAGCTGAAATTGCTAGAAATAAAAAAGCTCCTTGGCAGCTCAACAACTGCATATAAAAGAAATAATATTTTTCAGTGAATTGTAAATGTCACAGTCTCAGATAACATTTATATTTTAATAGAAATGGGAACTGATTGGAGAATTAACTTTCCCTAGCTATATCATTAACTGACTTTGAATCGCATCACCTCCGTAAAAGCAGTGCAAGCCAGTAACTCAGAACAATGATAGGTTTAATGATCCAGTGCAGTGTGTGTAAATACAGAATGGTATGTCTTCAGCAGAGGGATCTGCGTGTTTGAATTACTAGTTAAAGATTGACTGGTTAAAACGCTGCAGAAAATGAACACTGAATGCCTGTTGTCAGAAGTGACTGACAGCCTGTGTCCAAACCTGAAATGAGGTCATTTTTGCCTATTCATTTCAGCTGGTGTGCAGTGACAGGACAAGGGAGGACAAGGAACGTGATGGGTTGTCATGTGATTGTCTGTCTGACTAATGTGTCGTACTGCCCCTTTGCCGGTTGTATTAAACCAAAATAATTTCAACATATTACTGTGCTATCTATGCACTTATTTAGGACCCTCATCAACATAGTACGTGAGCACCTCACAAACATTAGTAAATTCATCCTCACAACACCTGTGAGGCAGGGAAGTATTATTTGCAGATTGGGAACAAAGTGATTTGTCCAAGGTTATACAAGAAGAGCCAAGGATTGAATGCCGATCTCCTGACTCTCAATCTAGTGCTCTAACTACTAGATCATCCCTCCTCCCCTCCACACCTATGCTATAAAAATGCCGTGTTTGGTTTCTTAGTGATAATACAGCATAAGGGACTGAATTCAGCCATGCAGGGAGTGGCTACATCTTGCACTGAAATCAGTAAATTCATTTCTTAGATTGTGAGCTCAAGCTGTTAGGTTTTCTAGTCTGCCCTGAAAATTATCTTCTTACCCAAGCACTGGGAGATAGAGGGGCATAAAAAAGGCAGGTATTTGTGAGAGATTTTATACTCTGGTTAGGTAGTCTTAGGGTTGCCAACTTTCTAAACACAAAACCGAACACCCTTGCCCCACCCCACTCACTCCATCCCCTCTCCCTCTGTCGCTCACCCTCTCCCACCCTCACTCTCTTGCTCATTTTTACCAGACTAGGGAGGATCCCTTTTCGACTGGGTGTTCCGGCTGAAAACCGTAGTCTGTGTTTGGAGTAAGAAGAAGAAGCGTCTGATGGTTTTCTCCCCACTCCCCCATGTCATTGTATATTTAACATATGGCAAAGGTGCTCTAGAGACTGAAATAAGTACTTTAAACATATTAATAATAAATCTAAATAAATAGGTGAGTGGATAGTGACTGACAACTCTTCTGTACTACCAGAACACAGTTTTCAAGTACATAAGTGGTTGTTACAAGGAGGAGGGAGAAAAATTATTCTCCTTAACCTCTGAGGATAGGACAAGAAGCCGCAAGGGCAGTTTAGGCTGGACATTAGGAAAATATTCCTAACTATCAGGGTTGTTAAGCACTGGAATAAATTGCCCAAACACCTGTCAGGGGTGGTCTATAATACTTAGTCCTGCCATGAGTGCAGGGGACTGGACTAGATGACCTCTCGAGGTCCATTCAGAGCCTACAACCCTATGATTTGGGAGTTGATCTAACAGATTTCTCATACTGTAGGGAGGTTGTGACCGTTAGTTTATAAATTAGCAGTTTTCACTGCAGGACAGTGATATTTGATATATTAGTCGAAGTGATGAAAAGCAGTTTTTAGCATCAGGGTTCAGACTGGGGGAGAAAAGTGGTGGGATTCTCCTAAGCTTTATCGTCAAGCCATCCTCTGCCTCCATCCAAGTTCCATTCACTCATGTACCCAAAATGAGATGCCACTTACAGTAGATGGTACAGAACTTCATAATATGATAGTCACTCTCTTTTTTCATGGTTTGATCAGCAGACATTTAAATTGTAGAGGCAACACCAATGTTCCCCCTAATTTTTGACAGGCCGTGTGCGCCAAACAAATTTCTTCTGTGCAAATTTTTGACAGGCCATGTGCGCAAAAAATGTCTTCTATACAAATTGTTGTGCTTCTGTGCAAATTTCTGTGCGCGCAGTGTGCGCGGGGTTTAGAATCTGTGTGCGCGTGCACACGCGCACAGCTTACAGGGAACAGTGGTCAACACCCATTGAGTCTTGGGCTGTCTGTTAAGGCGGCTTTGGTGGTTTACTTCTGGTTCACATTTTGAATGTTATCTTCACATGCTTAAGTGACCAATTTTTAAACCAACACTTTTAAAAAGTATGCTAATTTTGAATGCCTGGGTTTTCAGGTCTCATTGACTTCAGTTAGAACTGTGATTGCTTGGTACAGTAGCGTAGCTGGGGGCGGGGGGAGCAGGGGGAGCGGCTGCTCCCCCTGTGAGCAGAAGCGGGGCCTTAAAAACGAAGCGGCGCCTTTTTTTAGCTCTGCTAACTTCTTGCACTCACCCGGCGGCGCTCCGGGTCTTCGGCGGCATTTCGGAGGTGGATACCACCGAAGACCTGGAGCGAGTGAGGACCCGCCGCCGAAGTGCCGCCAAAGACCCGGAGCACCGCCGGATGAGTAGAGGGGGAGGCGCCTTTTTATAGCGCCGCTCCCCCTGCGCTCCGGACTTGGCTGCGCTTCTGGCTTGGTACCTTTAGAAATCCTAAAGACACTAAGTTAGGTACACAAAAATGGAGGCACTGCAAATTACTGGGCATATTTTTAAAATGTTGGCCTTAATTTTTTTTTAATGAAAACTTAGATTCTGTGACACAAGATGCAGCTCCCAAGGAAAGATATGGAATTGCTGAGCCATTGTGAGCTGGCCCCATTTGAGTCTTGGTCATCAAGTACCGAAAGTGTCCCATTGCTTATAAAGGCCTCAGCCCAAAATGAATGTCAGGCATCTCAAACTCACTTCAGCGGTTTTTATAGATTCCCCCTACTCCCCTGCTTGGTTATTAACACAGACGGTATAATGGGGATGAACTTGAGCCCAAACCCTTACATAGTGGGGTTTTGCAAGAATAACAGAGAAGGACTATACCCTGTCTTGCAGACACTGGACAGGAGAACAAGAACAGGAACACAGATGGGAACCAGGGAACTCAGGGAAGGATCAGGAACACACCAGGAATTGGAGTTCAGGAACCTCTGTGACAGGTAAGCAGATCTTCAGCAGGATGTCTTCTGCCTTCTACTCTTGACCTCACCATCCTGCATGCTGTATGTGGACACTACACTGTCTGATGGTTTAATAGGTGAGTGAGGGTAAGTCCAAGGAACCTTGTTAGGTGTTACTAGTCCACCTTAGTTCTTATTCCCTCAGTGCTCTAGCCACCAGCAAGGCCTGTGCTGTGAGAGGGATTTTATGCCTTACTAGGATGACCTGTTTTCACAGCATCCAGAGACACAGAAAGAACCCCCACTCAGGGCTTGAACATACCCTTATATACGTTCCATGTTGCTGGGCAGATTTCACGATCACGTGACACTATCTTTCCCGCCTTTCCCTCTGCTTTGGTGCCAAGTTTGAAAAAGCGCGCCAAAAGAGTTGAAGGAGAAGGGGTGCCAAGATGGAGGACAGGTTGTCCTTTTATCAATCCAAAATGGCGACTATGTACACTTAATAAATTGAACCTTTTCTACCCAACAGTTGCTGTCTGTGTTTTGTTACTTCAGGTTTTTGTTCTGTCTGGACTCTTTCTATGTTCTCAAAAAGGTGTCTCTGATAACATGGGACCACAAGTGAATTAAGCCTGCCTGACTGTTTTATTACAGAAGCTGGGAAATGAGTGCACCAGGCCACACCCCACTTCTCAGCTTTTATTTGCTTGTCCCATATTCACTTTTTTGGGGTCAATTTAGCTAACCCTTTTTATAGTCTAAATCACACACACTCTCCTCACAGACTGAACATATGAGCTAGTCCTTTGTAGGAACAGAAAAAGAACTTGATGAAGAGCAAATACAGAGATTGCCCTTATTTTTGATGTGTTTTGAACTGTCGAAAAAGATATTGTGAAGAAATAGATCATTCCTCTATTTCCTGAATTTAGGCTCAATCCTGCATTCCTGTGAGGAACTGAGCACCCTTTGCCCACTGATTTCAACTGGACATGAGGGCACTCACCACCTCACAAGAGTGCTCGAGGTCTTGCAGGATTGAACCACTGGGTCTTTATCTTTCTTCCATGTCTCTTAGCTGTTTGTTCAATCTAAGAGCTATTTGTTCAATCTAAGAGCTATCTATAATTTTTGTCACTTTCATTTCCAGTGTGTCAACATGGATTGTGAAAAGTAAGCCACCTTTTGCCCATCTAATGGAGTACATCACTGCAGATAATCCATCTGGAATGTAAATTAGTTTTCTGTTACCTGGTTACTGTTGTTAGATGTGCATAACAGAGGGAAGACAAATTTAAGATACTGTAGGCTTAGCATGCAGTTATGAATATATCAAACACAATTTTATTTTAACAGGTGTGCTCAGGATGGTTACAGGAGTGTATAGAGTTTGTTGTATTTGTATGTGTTTATGGGAGCCTATGAATTCATATTTAATTCTCTTAGAGTGTCATGTTGACAAGACATGTTCCCCGCAGAAGACGTTAAAATGGAATTTCTCTATCACACCTATTATTTCTTCAGGGGAGATGTTTGCAATCCTCTCATTAAAGATTTGACACTAGGCCAAATTCTGATCTCAAAACTACCATTGTTAAATCTAGAGTAACTCCATTGAGTTCAATGGAGTTACTGCTGTGTAAATGAGAGCAGGACTTTGCCCAATGTTCCTGTTTTCAGGGGGTTGAAATAATAATGATAATAACTGTAATTTAGCACCTTCTAAAGATCTTAGAGAATTTTACAAACACATGGGGTGGGCACTATTATCTGAGTTTATATATACCTTAAAATGAGATAGAGAGCATGATCAAAAGCCAATTTGAGTCAATGGGTGTCTTTCCATTGACTTCAATGAGCTTTGGATCAAACATTAAGGCCAGGTCTACAATAGACTTTTTGCTGGTACAGATATGTCAGTTAGGGGTGTAACAAAAGCCCTAGTGTAGATGCACTTATAGTGGCATAAAAGTGCTTTTGAGGGTGTAGCGAGGCGGGCTGGCGCCCCACCTCCCCGCAGAGTGAAACACCAGCCCAGTGGCCAGAGTGGGCGGGGCCAGGAGGCTCAGGGCCCGCTCCACCCAGAGACGGGCCGCGACCCGGAAGTAGAATGGCGCGACCCGGAAGTAGAAGGGAGCGACCCGGAAGTATAAAGGCGGGCCTGCGGAGCTCACTAGAAACCCAGCCAGCAGGGAGACCAGACGCAGCCGGCTTACCTCGGGACTGGGAAACCCCTGTGGCCCCAGGTACTCGCCTGGACTGGCCGGGCCCGCCGAGCGGCCCCTCTCCAGAGGAGTGGCCGGGCCCGCCGAGCGGCCCCTCTCCAGAGGAGTGGCCAGACCTGCCAAGCGGCCACTTTCCAGAAGAGCTGCCGGACCTGCCGAGTGACCGCGAGTCGGACGAGGAGCCCATGGGGCTAGAACCCGCCGAGGACACCCCCTGGACTCAGGTACCGCCCGAGGGGGAGTTAGGAAGTGGCCCGGGGACAGCCGACCCCCGTCTGGCTGCACCGGGGCCAGAGCCCATGTCAGTGTGTTGCGGCCAGGATCCCCACTGACCCAGCGGCGGATCCTTTGCCGCTGTTAGGGCCCCGGGCCGGGACGCAGTGGAGTGGGTGGGCCTGCGTCCCCCCTGCCACCCAAGGTGTGGGTGGCAGTCTCCCCCTCTCCCAGGTTCCCCAGAACCAGGACCTGGGTTTGCTCAGCCCCTGCTTGAGGGTCTGAGCCCTGAACTATTAGCTGCCCCGCCCTGCCCCAGGGCCAGGGCTCATTGACTTACTGTTTGCTCAGCCCCTGCTTGAGGGTCTGAACCCTGAACTATTAGCTGCCCCGCCCTGCCCCAGGGCCAGGGCTCATTGACTTACTGTTTGCTCAGCCCCTGCTTGAGGGTCTGAGCCCTGAACTATTAGCTGCCCCGCCCTGCCCCCGGGCCAGGGCTCATTGACTTACTGTTTGCTCAGCCCCTGCTTGAGGGTCTGAGCCCTGAACTGTTAGCTGCCCCGCCCTGCCCCAGGGCCAGGGCTCATTGACTTACTGTTTGCTCAGCCCCTGCTTGAGGGTCTGAGCCCTGAACTATTAGCTGCCCCGCCCTGCCCCAGGGCCAGGGCTCCCTGACTTACTGTTTGCTCAGCCCCTGCTTGAGGGTCTGAGCTCTGGGCTGTTTGTTGCCCGCCCTGACCAGGGGCCAGGGCTTAGCCGCTACCGCACCGGACCCGACCCGAGGAGTTCGGGTCCGAGACTGCCGATTCCCCAAGATAATCGACCGAGCACAGCGAGGCGGGCTGGCGCCCCACCACCCCGCCGTAGACTGAGACCCTTACAGAGGGTATATAGCTTATTTCGGTACACACTGCATCTGCACTAACAGGGTTTACTTGAACAGCTATAAGGTGTTACCCAGCCCTGGTCCAAATGCTGAAAATGCCCTACCCCCCAACAGTTTCATGCAGGGCTTCATCTGTGCAGAGTAGCTGATTTGGCTGAGATGCTGAGAGGAAGACGGTCTCTAATACCATGTTCCTGCAAACATATATGTGCTTAATTTTTAAGCACATCCATAGTCCCATTAACTTGGATGACACTCATAGAATCATAGAGTATCAGGGCTGGAAGGGACCTTATGAGGTCATCTAGTCCAACCCCCTGCTCAAAGCAGGACCAATCCCCAATTTTTGCCCCAGATCCCCAAATGGCCCCCTCAAGGATTGAACTCACAACCCTGGGTTTAGCAGGCCAATGCTCAAACCACTGAGCTATCCCTCCTTACATGCTTAGAGTTAAACGTATGTTATGAGCTGGGTGAAACCTTGATATGGGTTGAGTTAAAACCTCATTGAGATTGATGGGTGTGAACACACTATATGATTAACATAACTATAAGGATGAATTAATCACAAACATCCATCTAAGACAAAAGGGTTATGTGAACCTGCTCAGGAGTTTTGGATTGTATGAGTTGAGGGGCTCTATGGTGTTGGTGTGTGTGTGTAGACTGAACACAGAACCAGAGAGTGACAGAGGCAGCCTGGAGAAATCCAAGCAGAGGCCTGTCACCACAGTGTGACCCTGGAAGAAGCTAGAAGGAGAGCGTTTGGGCCTGGGCTGACGACAGAGGCTTGGGACTGTAAGCTATGAAACTGCTCCATTTGCTTTTAGTTCCTCTTGCATTTGCAGAAGCAGGACTCTGTGCATTTCTGTGAATAACCAAGATTGCATCAAAGAAAATAGCAGACTCCATCATCAGTTTCTACTCCCAACTGGAACATCCTCAGGGCTTTGAACTTTGACTAGCTCCTCAGGTTGGAAAGGGGCAACAGTATTCATGAGTTCTTGCCATTTAGCTAGCAAAGTCCCAGCCCATTAAGGGTTTGATCCTGCGTAGATAAAATCAACTGGCACTTAGGATCAGACCCTAAGATTTGAAAATGAAGACAAGGACTTAAAATTGGATTTGGAATTAAATAGGGGGCCAGTAGATCATATGGAGTGTTACTGTTATGTTATCTTTAGTTTTAATCGTGTAAGAGGCTGCATGTTGCAACAGCTGGACTTGCCACATGGCACACACTCTCACTTTCAGATTTTTTCCACAGTGAAATTACCATTTTTATGACATTTTGTGGATATGTGAAATTCCGGGGTGCAAATATGTCTGAAATTGAAGAATATTTTGCACAATTTTTCTCCACTTTTTTTTCCTCCACCGTCCTAACTTAACTTTGTATGTCCAGACTTTCCAGTGACTGGCTTTTCAGTGAATTGTAATCTCAACTCTGATTCTTCTGGTTTTCAGACCAGAAATGTCATCATCCATTTTTTTAAACTGCAGCACTACTTAGTTTATTTCCCCCTCTAGCTTATTGATAAATATGTGCAGCCTTAACTGCAGATTAGCACAGCTTGTGCCTGGAAATTTATTACTATTTTCTTAACTACTCATTTCCAGTTCACTTTTTCTTGCTACTCTTCTGCGTTAACCCCTTGAAAGCTTAAAAATAAACACTTTCCTTTTCCCCAAAGCAGCCCCTTTTTCATTGGACAAATGTCTTATTTTGCTTTCTTGGAGTGCTCTCTTTTATTAGGTGTGATGTATGTTGTATCATGAGGCAAGCACATATTATAGTGTTAACAAGAAAATGAACTGCTCTGAGACTGAATCTACTAGCAAATTGTTATGCAGCACAGGAAATGCAGAACAATTAAATGCATCAGTGCCAAATAGAGGTCACTGCTCCTTTAAGGGATTAACATGAGAGCAATGTAACATTCTGTACTGCTTATTCATCTAACAATGAAGCTACTGCTGAAGTTTTAAATTGCTTGTCATTGAAGGATCCTAAACCCTTTAAATGAGATTTTCCCCTTACGGCCAGGCTTTCTTTTATATATTCTGAGCAAAGTGCTGCCCTTGAACTCGAGACATTTTCCTGATTGTGCTCAATGTAAAAATACTGAATAAATTATACTAATGGTATAGGTTTGGCTTCTTTTTGTCCCCATAAGCTAGTTAGCACAGAATCCAACTTCGGTTTTAAAAAAAGAGTCCAGTTTCTACATGCAGGGTTTGTGCAGACTTTTGTGGAGAATGACATATTTTATTGCATCTGGCATAATGAGATACTAATTAAATGAACCAGACAAAATGAAACTTTGTATCTGTGAGCACAGCAAAAGCATAGTGAAGTGTTTGATTGCAAAAATCAATACATTTTCATTGCTACCCATGTAACGACATACTGGATCTTCCTACCAGCCCTAAATCTTGAGTGCCATGGACATTTTTTCTGAGTAAAGACTAGAATTTGTCTTTTAGGTCCAGATCCTGGGAAGAAGTCTTTAGCAGCACAGTCCAACCTGGACTGTGTGTAAATACCCCCACAGAGGTCAGAAAAATGGGAAGATTTCCTTGCAGTGTTTCCTCTAAGGGAAGTTAAATATATGTATGCCTAAATACCTTTGAAGAGCTGGGTTTTATTGTTTCTGGCTATTGAGAGCAGAAAAATTCTTACTGTTCTTTCCACTGCAGACTGATAACAAGAACATATGCAGTGAATCAATTACTTGGGGAAATTTATTAAACAGCCTTTTACCTCAGTCATAGTCTGTGTTTTCAAGATAACAAGGAATTCCCAGGTGATGGTGACCTGAGGTCTTAAGGTGTCATTCAAAATAATCTACATATAGTATATATGTGTATATACATACACCTGGTGTATGTTGATCATCATGAGCTTTACTATATCTAGATTATTTTGAATGAGACCTTAAGATGTCAGGTCTTGTTTGCTCTTAGGTGGGCTTTATGGATTTCATGGAAGTTTTAATAAGATTAAGGGGTCACCCAGCTATCACTGACCAGAATTTTGCCGGATTATTGCAAATTCCTTCCATTCCAGAAACGGCTACATTTTCGCAAAGTGGTATCTGTTGTGATAGACCCAGGCCAGTTGGGTACAACAGAATAGTCCTATTGAGTGCTGGGATGCAGGCCATTGGGTTAGCAGTTTTCTGTTCCCTGACTGACCAGAGCAGGGGCTGATCCAGGCTAATGAGAACACCTGACTTTAATTAACCTGCAAAGAGTCAGGTGAGGCCATTAAGGTGATGTGAACACCTGACTCTAATTAAGGCTCTTCTGATACTATAAAAGGGCTCACTCTAGTCAGGCTGGAGGAGAGCCAGGGAGCCAGAGGAGAGGAAGTGCTGCTGAAAGGCTGAGTAATGAGGACACCCTCAATCCGTCAGTAAGGGAGCCCTAAGGTAAGGGTGAAGAAGGGAGAAGCGGGAGAGCTGTAGCGAAGTGGCCCAGGGAAACATAGCAATTCTGGCAGTGAAAGGTCAGCTGCCAACAGCTGCTACCATTAGGGTCCCTGGGTTGGAACCCGGAGTAGAGCGCGGACCCGGGTTCCCCCCAACACACCACTACAAGGGGAAGACAGGCCTCTGGCAGAACAGGAGGCTAAACTGTTCTGCAATAAGCCCATAGGGACAACAGAGATTGTGGGAGTTCTCTCACCAACCTGCTGGCTTATGATGAAAAGGGCTCAGTAGAATGTAACCGTGGCCCTAGAGAGAGAAGGGCTATGTGGAAGGTTGCAGTGAGCCTCTGAGGCTAGCATAAACTGCCTAGAAGCGTGGGACCCATGGGGACAAGCTCTGCCACACTGTATAATGGCCAAATCATGAGAGGTGCATTTGGAGCCATGCTGCCAGATAGTTGGGGCACAGCTGCAGGGGCCTAGAGCTATTGCAGAGACACACAGCCTCTCACCTGGATAGTCCTGTTCCCCTGTGAATGTCTCTGTGATCATGATCAGTGGGATTTGTGAACTGTAGCCTCAGTATCTTTCTTGGGGTGGGGGATTAAATTTTCCTTCTCTGCTCACAGAAGAATTCAGAGGAAACTCTACAAGGAAATCTTTCTGTTTTCCCAAGCTATGCAGTGGTATTTGTACATCGCAGCACAATCTAGCCTGGACTAAAGATGTCTTTGGTCTAATTCCTTAAATGGGTGTTTTGTCTGGTTAATCTCTTAGGCCCTGATATAGCAATTGGATCCACATAGGCAGACCCCTGTTCTTGAGTAGAACCTCTCTGACTTCAAGTGGGCTTTGCATGGCTGCAGAGGTCTACACATGTGGATCTGATTGGAGGAGCAGGGCCTTGGTAAGAACTTCAGGATTTGGCCTCAATGAGATTACTTGTGAGAGTAGTGGTTGTAGGGATCAGACCCTGAATTAGCTATACTGTATTATTACTTTTTAATATTGTTAGGAGCAGGGTGAAATCTTGTTATGGGTTGAGTTAACCCCTCCCCTCAGCTAAGACAAAAACTAGATGTGAACCCCTCAGGAGCTTTTGGCCACTGTTCCCTCTAAGCTGTGCGTGTGCGCGCGCGCACACCGATCCTAAACCCCGTGCACACGGCGAAACACCACGCGCACAAAAATTTGCACAGAAGCACAACGATTTGCATAGAAGAAATTTTTTGTGACACGGCCTGTCAAAAATTAGAGGGAACATAGCTTTTGGAGAGTATTTTTTTAAGTTGGGTGGGAGGAAGGGAAGGCAGAACAGAAACACTAGAAAAAGTGGGGGGGGGGGGGGGAGGGGGGGAGAGCACAGTGACTGACCCTGGAAGAAACCTGAGGGAAGATTTTTGGGGTCTGGGGAGCAGGCTGAAAAGGGTGCTCTTGATGCTGTGAACAAAAGAAGCTGTTCCTGCTAACTGATTCCTTCTGCGCTAAGAGACACAGAACTCTGTACATTCTTTGTAAATAAACAAAGCTGCATCAAAGAAAGTACCAGACTTTGTCAACTTCTACTTCCAACTGAACATCTCCCGGGCACCAAAACTTTGACTAGCCGCTCAGGTCAAAAAGGGATAATGTTACCATTTATTTTATAAAATAACTTCAGTTATTGGAATTTTTTTCCTCATGTAGGAAGAAACATCTGGTTTGATCCGAAAGGTTTAAAATTGTCCTTTCTTTGCTGATGGGATTCATTCTGCAACAGTTCTCACTCCACTGCCTACATCACAGAATTTTAGAGATGCTTTTCTAAATTACATTTGATAACCTACTCAAGTAGACTCTTCAGCCCACACAGGTATCTTTCACATTATCCATTGGCAAAGAGATTCATCCTACAATTGTATCTGAAGTTTGTGCATATGGAATGGCATAAAGTTAAAAGAAGAGAGATTCTTGACAGCTTATTGTGTAAATCTTTCTGACGCTGTTTCTGCATTTCTGGTGGAGACGAGAACTGATCGCTACAAAGTAGGTCAAGAATTCCAGAGAGATGTATTGATTGCCTTTGATTTTTCTACCTTGAAGTTCAAAGAGCATGAGTAAGTTCATTGTAGAAGGGAGGAATTGAGTTATTTTAAGAAATAAGGAACACACTTAGCATGAAGTACACTAAACTTGAGAAAGAGCTGGTCATAAATCAGGCAGTGTGAAAAAAACAAATTGTATAAATAGAGTTTCAATAATTTTGCTTTTGGACAGTAGTTATTAATTCCTAACAAATACTTTCTATCATTTAGTAGCAACTTTTTTTCTTTTTGGCTATTGATTTCAGTGAGAAATTTAATTCTATAAACCTAATTATGTATACTGTGCTTCATATTGATTGCCGAGTTTGGTAATTGTTCCTTGAAATACCTTACTGAGCCTGAGAGCTTAGGGCTAGATCCACAAAGGGGACTTGGGTTCTGTGTTGCACCTGTGGCTGCCCTGCCACCTAATGGAATCCATAGCCCCAGGTTAGGCACCCAGTCTCTCTATACAATGTATAGTGAGAGTTAGGTGCCTTAATGGGATCCATAAAAGCCAGCAAGCTGAATTGGGAGCCACCTGAGATAGCCAATAGGAAATGCGAAGGAGAGGGGTGTGGCCTAAGTCTAACCCCTCAAAGAGATTTAGGGTAATGCAGCCCAACCTAGTCTTTAGATCGGTGGTACTCAACTGTGGTTCACCGCTTCTTCAGGGAAAGCCCCTGGTGCGCCGGGCTGGTTTGTTGACCTGCCGCATCCGCAGGTTTGGCCGGTTGCGGCTCCCACTGGCTGCGGTTCGCCATCAGTGGTGTAGCCGGGTTTAGAACACAGGGGGAGCGGAGCTAAAAAAAGGCGCCGGGAGCAAAAAGCATCGGGAGCAAAAAAAGGCGCCGGGAGCAAAAAAAAATGCTCCACAGCAAAAGGCGTCGGGAGGAAAAAAAGGCGCTGCTTCTGCTCAGTGGGGGAGCGGCCGCTCCCCCTGCTCCCCCCCTGGCTACGCTACTGTTCGCTGTTCCAGGCCAGTGGGGGCTGCGGGAAGCGGCACGGGCCGAGGGATGTGCTGTCCACCGCGTCCCGCAGCCCCCATTGGCCTGGAGCAGTGAACCGCGGCCAGTGGGAGCCGCAACCGGCCGAACCTGCAGGTGCGACAGGTCAAGAAACCGGCCCGGCATGCCAGGGGCTTTCCCTGAAGAAGCAGTGGACCACAGTTGAGAACCACTGCTATAGATGCTACTGCAATATAGATGTTAAACAACAGTAATAATAAAATGACAATGGGATCTCAATATTCACATGAGAAGAGTTGCAGAATCAGGATGCAAATCAGTTACTTTAGAGCTATTCAGAATTCTGTTCTGCTTAGATTTATGGATTGGAATTTGGCAGAGGCAAGATTAATATAATATAGAGAGATAAACAGAAATATATATAAAGAGAGTAACATGGTCCTTTTAAAATGTTAGAGGGGAAAACTTTGTTTTTCAAAATCAATCTTTTGATAAAACCTAATACAGATTGTGATCAGAAGTTGTGAACAGTTTTGTAGATGGCTGAATTGTTTTATAATTGTTTTACTTGTTGTCCATAGTAAAGATGTAGCCTGAATGCCCTGGTGGAGACAGTTAGCAAACAGACTTATCTGCTGATTTGAAGGTAGTCTGAGTAATGATTGAGAAGAAATGCTTTCTTTGCAATCTGTCACACATTAGTGACATTAAGTGAGGGATTTGTCATGCTCCTTGCTGGTGCTGGAATGTCTCATAGCTTTAAGGAGAGCATTGCAACACACACCTCACCCCCACCCCCACCCTCCCAAGCACACTCTGCTAGTAATAACACCAAGGCCAGCATACAGAGTGCATATTTCCTGGGCAGTTTATGCATACAGCTCCAGCTGTGTTTCGAGAGCAGCCAGAGTGGCTCATCCAGCTAACCCCATCCCATGTCAGGGGCTGATCAAAGGCAGTCCCTCCTTCCACATCTTGATTAGCCTGGCCACTGTCCAGGAACAAATGTCCCCTGGGTGGCCACCTGGTTGGGCAGCCTGTCACCAGGTTGCCCTTTTATAAGGTTGGCTGCAGCTGAGAAAGGGAGTATCTGAAGGATACCGGGAGAAGCAGTCTTCTCTCCTGATTGGGGGACAGAGTTCTCTGAGCAGGGCTGCCAGTAAGGCATGGGGATAGCACAAGGACACTTCCTTGTCTTTGTTGTGATATGGGCTCCTTCCCCCACCCCAGGCAGTCGTGGGGCTGCTGTGTGGTGGCAATGGGGAAGGAGAGCTTTTAGCAAGCAGGGTGAGCTCTCCTCCTAGATTTTGTAGAGGGAGGGAGATGGGCTCCCCTGTACTGTAAACCCTGGCCTACCATATAGCCTTATATATGGTGTATGAGTACTACGCTTCAGTCAACAACAAGCATCAGAGCGATTAGGCTATAGGCCACATTCTGTCCCTGTCCTCATCTCACTGTGAACAGTTCCCACTGAACTCAATGGGAGGTGACTGTGCTTAGCTGAGAGTGGAATTTTTTCCTATACATTCGTAATCCTGGTGTGTGTTGAGGGGTAGCAGTTGCAATACTTAACGTGACAAGACTATACATAAAAATAAACTCTAAATTGCAAGAGCAAGTTCCAGGAGGGGTTCAGGCTTTGAACAGGGACCATACTCTCATGAATCACACTTTGCAGCTTTGTGAAAATTGAACTGTGAAACTGACTTTTTGCTGTTGAGCAGAGACCTGATCGACACTGAAAAGTTACATCGGCATAGCTACATCTCTCAGGGGTGTGAGAAATTCACACCCCTGAGAGAGACATAGCCAAGCTAACATTGATATAGACACTCCCACCTTTTCATGTTTCTCTGAATGTATAAATATCTGATTACTGTATGTTCCATTCCATGCATCCGATGAAGTGGGTTCTTAACCCACGAAAGCTTATGCTGAAATAAATTTGTTAGTCTCTAAGGTGCCACAGGTATTTTTCTTGTTTTCTTTTTGCTGACACAGACTAACACTGCTACTACACTGAAACCAGTGGATATAGTGTGCTTGGACTTTCAGAAAGCCTTTGACAAAGTCCCTCACTAAAGGCTCTTAAGCACACATGGGATAAGAGGGAAGGTCCTCTCATGAACTGGTTAAAAATAGGAAACAAAGGGTAGGAATAAATGGTCTGTTTTCACAGTGGAAAGAGGTAAATAGCAGGGTCCCCCAAGGATCTGTACTGGGTCAAATACTGTTCAACATATTCATAAATAATTGGGATAAGGGGTAAACAGTGAGATGGCAAAGTTTGCAGATGATACAAAAAATAGTTAAGTCCAAAGCTGATTGTGAAGAGTTACGAGATTTTACTAAACAGGATGACTGGGCAACAAAAAGACCGATGAAATTCAATGTTGATAAATGCAAAGTAATGCACATTGGAAAACATAATCCCAACTATACATACAAAATGATGGGGTCTAAATTGGCTGTTAGCACTCAAGAAAGATCTTGGCGTCACCATGGATAGTTCTCTGAAAACATCTGCTCAATGTGTAGCGGCAGTTAAAAAAATAACAATATTAGGAACCATTAGAAAAGGGATGCATAAGACAGCGTATTATAGTTCCACTGTATAAATCCATGGTAAACCCACCCCTTGAATACTGCATGTAGTTCTGGTTGTCTCATCTTAAAAATATAAGAAATGGAAAAAGTACAGAGAAAGGCAACCAATATGATTATTGGTATGGAATAGCTTCCATATGAGGAGAGATTAAAAAGACTTGGACTGTTCATCTTAGAAAAGAGATAATAAAGGGGGATATGATAAAGGTCATGGATGGTGTGGCGAATGTGAATAGGGATGTGTTATTTACCCCTTCACATAACAAAAGAACCAGGGGTCACCCAATGAAATTACTAGCCAGCAGGTTTAAAACAAATATAAGGAAGTAGTACTTCATACAACGCATAGTCACATGTAGCATTGTCAGGGGATGTTGTGAAGGCCACAAGTATAACTGGGTTGAAAAAAGAATTGGATAAGTTCATGGAGGATAGGTCCATCAATGGCTCTTAGCTGTTTTATTAATGTCTATTATTTCACTGAGTCCTGTGCAATGTGTAAATTCTTGATCTTGGCTGGCATGCAATCTGCTTTGGCAGAGTAATACTGATATAAAGGGCAGGTTGGTAGCTTGCCATTGAATGTATGTGTAACATGCTTGCCACTACGTGCCCTGGTGCAGTGGCCAGTAGTCATTGCAGTCTCTGCATTGCCCTGAGTGTCAGATCTTACTCTTTCCTATGAGGCACAGGGAGAATACAGGGCATGCCCCTCCCTGTGCTAGGGTGGGAGTTGGGAGGAGTTGCTCCAAATATCCCCCTCTGAGCCCCAATTGACCCCCAATACTGAAAGCCTATAAGCATATTTTCTTTGTTTTATTTTACAATTTTTATGCCACATCAAAATATTTTAAAGTAAACTTGCCTAATGTGTCCTACGATGTTTGACAAAGAGATTTGGGGGATTAATGAAAGTGGTGAGAATGGGCATTAATAAAAGGTATATTTCAAACTTTTCAGCAGCTAGTATTGACTGACTTTTTATTTCCCCCAGTGAATTCTTTTACTCTAAAAGTTCATAGTGGACACCTTAACATTGCTTTGAATATTTGTTCAAAAGTCTAAGATGGTGTCTGTACTGTTCTTGCACTACTTTTAGTGTTCTCCAAAGATGAGAGAGAATCTGTTTTCCTTTGAAAAGTATTGTAATATTCCTTTGATCCTGTACCTGCAAGTTTTTTTCTTATTAAAGAAGGAGAGTATAAAAATCTATAGAATACAAAGTGTTTTCATTTTTAATGTGCCTAAGAAAGGAATGCATACCTAATGTGCATGGTCATCAGATGCTCCTCCATCAATTGATATTTTCTGGAATGTATGGGCAGAACAAGTTCTGTGAGAATACCCTATCTTTTGCTTAAAAAGTAAGATGACTCCATTATCAGTTAAGTGAAGTTCTTTCAATTTCCTAGCGACCTTGAACAGAGAACAACCTTTCGCGTCGATTCTCACTGTTCCCAAGTGTGTAAGAAGGTTCTGTGTAGTTCTGGGACACAGGTGTTTAATCTTCTTCGTGTGTGCACAATGTGCCTCAGGTGGCACGTGACCAGGATTCATCACCGAATTTGGTCTGCTGGTTGGCTCATTAGCTTCCCCGGCCCAGGCCGGGTCCTGACAGGGAAAGTGACGTGAGTGCTGATCCATGCCTATACGGTATACCATAGTGACAGTTATTTTTCAAAAAAGGATGTTTTTAGACAGAGCCCTCCCTCCGTGCATATGCGTGACTCTCATGAATGCTACTGATGATTGTATGCATGAGCCTCTGAGGGAGACTATACTTGTGCATATGACTCAGACTAAGTATGTGTTGGCTTTTACTTGTAACCATCAGAGATAGAAAGAGTGTATTTACCTGGACAGGGTTGGGGAGCAGCTAAGAAATCTACTCCACTCACATAAAGCATGAGCGCTCGGACTCTGCGCAGGTGGTTGGGAAGGTGGAATCCATCCCTCTAATGCAGGGCCAACACGTGGGGCCACCCTGCAGCTGTACTGCAGCCACTATTCCAGACTGTGGGCTGGAATAAGGGCTGCAGCCCCTCTGTGTCTGGTGCATAGGGTCCAGGGCCAATTGACATTCCATGGCCCATCCCCGAGCCTGCCTCCATTGTGGCCTTACACACCAGATTATGTTGTGCCGGGGCACTGACGCTTTCCGCAGCAAGTAGCGGGGGTGCCACCCCCCCACCCCCCCATGCAGCCACTCTGCCGACAGGACACTTCACAAAGCCCCAATGCAGTTTTGCATAAAACAAGGGCTTTGTGCTGGCTCTCAGCACTATGTGTAAATTTCACCCTGGATGCGGATTGTTACTGGGTTTTGTCTGGCTAACTGTTCTCACATTTCAACTCAAATCTCTGTAAGGTAGAGAGAGGTGAGGGCATAGAGCAGTAATAGAATACTTCAATGTTATTTTAATAGGATCACTGTTTTGTGATGTCTGGGTTTTTTTTCTACTTCTTTTCCCCTTTCTATCTTTCTCTGTCCTCTGCCAGGCTTCTGTGTTAATGCCCTCTGGTGATACTGAATTCTTTCCAAGCTTCACTTCAAAAATTCCACCAGCGTTAATTATTGTTCCAGGAGGACATCTTGCCCTAGAGAGGCAAGGTTTCTCAGAAGCCATCTGTCTGGATTTTCCCTCCCCGAGGACAGGGAGAGCAGTTAGCAGTTCAGTATTTCCAAAGGAAAACTTGCAGCTAGTGAAGATAATATGAATGACCCAGGTGCCCTGAGAAGGGAAATGCTGTCTCAAGTGTAGTATGTTCCATATGCTACCTATCCACCTACCTCAGTTAATGAGGTTCCTACTTCTTCACGCTGGTCAAGATAAATACAAAGCTTCCTAGCCCTGAAATCACCATAGTGAGGTTGCCATGGTAAAAAAAGAAAAATTGAATCCATCACAGATTAGGCTGAAAGAGATGATACAAAGAGAAGCATTAACACTGCATTGACGCCACATGGCATTTTGTCAGAATAGCATGTTCTGGATACAGTGAACTTCTAGTCTGTTTATATTTTTGCGCTCAATTTAAACTAGTCTCTGTGTTCAATATTCATTACTGTCTGCATGTGTTATCAGCATGGAAAATAAAATTGCTAGGGATTTCTTTTTCTCATGAGAAAGGTTGGCTTTTTTTTTTAAAGGGATCTGAGGGGGAAACGAGAGATTGATAAATCCTAATCCGATCTAATTCTAATACTGACTCCTCCAGTAGCCTTGGGCCAAGTAATTTAACCTATCTGCCTCAGTTTCCCCCCCTATAAAATAAGGACACTAGTTACAATTGTGCCTGAATTGGAACTCCTGATCCAAGCCCGCCTACATTTGGGGGACGTTCAGATCCATTTAAATGGTATGACTTTGGCCTCTCTGGAAAATGAATTCTGATCCAAACTCCACAGCTCGCGTCCATCGTTACTGGTGATGCTGCTTTCTCACTTCACCTGGGTAGTTGTGAGGACTGATTAAAGTTCGTATAGCACTTTGAAGATGAAAGCTTGTGAACAGTTCTAAGAATTATTATTATTTATTATTAAAAGAATGTTAAGGACACAGTTAAGATTTTTGCCAATTTGTTACATTTGATGAATGGAAGACTACATGAATGGTCTTCTGCAGAATGTTGAAGGCCAAAATGTTTTTCACAGCTTAGCTTGCAAAATCCATTTGTACCTTATTACTGAGTAAAAGACATACCAGAGCAGCAAATTCAGGATGTGTGGGGGGAGTAACACCCCCTCTGCCTCTTCTGTGCATCTTCAGAAACCAGGAGGAAGTGGAAAGCAGGAGAGGGAGAGAAGGGGTGAATTAGGAAACCAAATATTTTCCACTACAAAATATTGTGGAATTCTGATTTCATCAAGTCATACTTATGTTTGACCATTTGGGGAGATTATTTTGGCACATTTTTATTTTATTGTGAGAAGTGCTTTTTACACTTTTAAGCATAGCAATGCCTGTCTGTTTTTATTTGTTACTTGTTTTTATTAACAGGATGGACACATACTAACCCAGAAAGGGGCCAGAGGCTTCTTACTGCAGAGAGTCTTTCTTGGGCTAGGTTTACCATACCATTTCCCCTAACCAATGGTGCTAACTACCTCCTAAAATCAGGATGAGCCTGAGTCTTGACACTTATAGGTCATGTTGCAGGGCCCTTTGTGTAGGCCTGTTTTTAGTAGAAAACAGAATGGGGCAAATGGCCCAGGGAAATTCTCCTTGGAAATTAAGCCTTGAAAGTGATCTGACCCTGGACAGTAGCTATAATGAGATGGCCAGAGTTTATAGCCGAGAACCTGAAAAGACTTAGGCAGCTGCTTACTTCACACACTGAGAGTCAATGGGACTACTAGTGCATCAAGTTCAGCCTCTGCCTAAAGCTTTGCAGAAAATGCACTTAGATCCCTTTGGAAGACTGAACAAGATGTGAAATCTATTTATGTACCTGGTGTCTACATACTATGGTGATGGATGCATTAGAAATGCATATAGACAGTTATTCTTGTCTTATATGGTGATGTATCTATTCCTCATTAAAATATTAATGCCAAAAGACATGATTTTCAACAAACATTGGTGTACTGTAAAAATGTCCAGAATTTTTTTTGGTTAGGCAGCTTCATTTTTTTTAAATTTTTTTTTTGCAATAAACACCAACATGCCCAATGTTTTTCTATCATTTGGAGTATCTTGAAAGGAAATTATGATGCACTGAAAGCAGATACACATGATAGGCATATACTTACCTTTTATCAGTTAAATCAGAATGCAGGAAAGACCATGGCTGTGTTAAATATAAAAATATCATACACTAATATTTGGTACAACTAAAACTGTTGTTAACCTTGAAACGTGAACACTACGGGATATGTTCTCATGTATTTGCAGTGGGGAATATTTTAGCACTCCCTATATCAATCCTTGCCTACTAGCATGAGTGTATGTACTCTCAAAGGGCCAAATCTGTAAACACATACTATGAGACACAGTGCTTACTATCATAAGTAATACCACTGATATTCCATTGAAATAAGCACTATGACTGTTAGTATGTGCAGGATTATGCCCAAGGAAGTATTGATGGTACCTTTCCATGGAGAACAGTGCCATCTTGTGGGCAGCTGTAGTTTACTGTATATCTGGCATATTCTAAACTCTACAGAGGATCCTTCACAATATTTTAATTACCTCTATTTACCTCATTAGCTCCCAGGTACTGAAAACCAGTTGTCTGAATTGCTCCAGGCAGAGTCTGAATCTTTATAGACCAAAATTAAAACATCTGTGAATGGAAAAGGCCTCCTAAGTTTGTTCTTGGTCTTTAAACAATGAGAACATCTAAGCTCCCTTCACCAAGAGTAAAACGCTTCATTTTCTCTTGCAAAGTGTTTTATTATGATAATTACTTTAAAAGACCAATCTGATTTTATTACAGTAAAATTAATAAAAGAGTTGAAAATAGGGACTAACAAAGTTACATAAATAAAATCTATTGCAGAGAAATACTTTAACAAGTTGAATACAACTATTAGTTATTCAATTAGGCCTGAATTCACCAAGGGACTTAGGTGGTGCAGTGCTCAGCATTGTGATGCTTAACTTTTGGGCTCCGAGGAAATCACTACAAAGGCAATGGGATCCAGAAAGCCTGGGTTTGGCACCTAGGCTTGATACCTGGGGAGAGGTAGGCACCTAAGAATGTGATCCGCAAAATCCAGCACATCAGATGGGATGTTGCCTAAACTAGCTCATGGGAGAAGGCAGTGAGATGGGTGTATCCTAAGCCATGCTTCTTTCATAGAGTTCAATGCCTAAGTCTGAGGTGTAGGACGGTACCTGGCTCTGCTTGCAATCCACAGCTGGGAACCCCTCTCCTTACGAGAATGGCTTAGGTGCCTGCTTTACTCCACATAGAACCAGGGGGTCAAGAGGAAGAGGACACAGCATCCCTTTTAACCTTTAGCCCAGTGGTAGGGTACTCACTTGGGATGGGGGAAACCCCAGTTCAGTTCCCTGCTCTGCCTGATAAAGGAGAAGGGATCTGAACAAGGGTTTCCGACCTCTCAAATGAGCTCCCCAACCACTGGACTTTAAGAGTGAGTTTCACTCTGTCTCTGGCCTAGTTACTATTTAAAGTGTAATGATTTCATCAGGCGAGAGAGACCCACATCAGAATGCACGTATTTTACAAAGAGATATAATCCAAAACCTTGGGTAAATATTTAAAAAAAATGCTTTAGTGTGAAAGAATTGGAACTAGATCGAGCAGTGCTGAATTTACTAAAGGAGGTAAGAGGATACCTAATCTTGGGGTTCGATTTTGAACACACACTGCTTTTACACCAGAGTGCTTGAATTAATTAAAATTAAGTCTCCTGATATACACGAGTTCATGTGGGAGCAGCAGTCAAGCCCTATGTGTTTATTTAATCGCGGTAGGCTTTGATAAGTGTAGATAATGACAATGAAACACAAACATAGGAAAGAGAAGGATCAATTCCCATGCCTTGCAATCACAGGAAATTGATCATGGGATATGAACTTTTCTGATCCTACAGGATGATACTCAAGAGGAAGCGGGGGAAAACCCTAGAAGTACCTGTTAATGAGCATTGGGAGAGGGTGGGGGTGGAAATGACTTCCTAACTTCAAAGCTGACAGACAATTTGTACAATCGCCCCTTTGGCTGCGCAGCGGTTGAAATTCAGGGGCTCAGAGGGTAGTTTCCTTTTGGATGAGAAATTGGTGGCATGGCGTCACAGTAAACCGTGCTGTAATCTGTTCGTTCACAAACAATGTACTCAAACCCCCATTTCCCTGAACAGCTGCAGTAGGTACAACCAGCAAACGGGCAGCCTCCTTGGCCAAAGATTCCAAATGAGCCACTCCAGCCCTGTGCTCAGCCCTGCTTCTGTACAGCGTTGCACTGAAACTGCTTCTTCCCATTCCGACAGCGTAGAACCAACCCCTAGGCCTGGCTTTCAGACTCTCCTGGAAACTCTGTAGCTCCTTAGTCCTTAGGATGGCTGGCCAGGTCTCAATATCCTTCAGCATCTCAATACCCCTTTAGCTACTCTCTGCATCCACCCTTCCAGTAGAGAAAGTCTCATAGTGAGATTAAGTATGCAGAGGCTCTTGTTTCCCAAAGAGTCATCAACGTCTGAAATGCTCTTCCAAATTTGCCTTTAGAGGACTAAAAAACAAACCCAAACAAAAAATTACTTGGGCACCCCAATTGTTGTTTGACAGACATTATGAAATCAGGTAAAGTCCTCTCTCTTCCCCTTAAGGCTTGCTTTAGGTCATTCCCTCTTTCAACCTAAATTAGCTAATGTAATAATCAGGCTAAGGACAGAGTCTGGCAGTAAGTGCTTTGCTGAAGAAAATAGCCAGTGTCAGCTGCTGCAGCCAAGACAAGTACAGCTTGTACACACAGCCTGCTGTCTTTGCTTCAACTTAAGTCACTAACTGTTTTCATCAGCCAGGAGGGATTTCTGGATTTTTTTTAAAAAGGGAAGAAGTAGGTTTAAAAAGGGCAGGTAGGGTAAAGATAAACAGGAGGGCAGAGTGCAAAAACTAGGGTGGCCTCTCTCCCAAGATCTTAGTACTGCAAGACCCCTTTACTCCAGTTGCAACTCCTATTGGTCTCTCTCAGACTTGTTATGAACTGGGTGAAACCTTGTTAGGGGTTGACTTAAAACCACATTGAGAGTGAAGGGTATGAATGCACTCTTCAATTAACATACCTGTACAGATAAATTAATCACCAAACTCCCACCTAAGACAAAAGTTTTGTAACCCCATGCAGGAGTTCAGCTTTTGCTGATTATTGTTTTTGGGAAGTGTGTAGGGGGGTGTTTATGTGAGGGAAGGTAGAACATAGATCCAGAGAAAGACAAGGCAGCCTGAAGAAATCCAAGCAGGATTCTGTGAGCACAGTAAAAATTGTAGGAGAAACCTTAGAGAGCTTTTGGGTCTGGTGCTGGCTGAAGAGGCTTAATGGCTTAGGCTATAACCAAAGAGGATATCCCCCATTTTTTGGTTCCTCCTCCCTGAGGGCCCGGAACTTTACCTAGCTGCTCGGCTCAAAAAGGAACAACAGGTCTAATATTCTTTCCCCTCTCATCAGCCACTACCTGCTGCTCACACCCTCCACTCCCTGCCTACTGCAGTTCTTTCCCTTCTATCTGCCCCCGCCCCCAGCTGAAGTTCCAGCAAGGTTCAGACTGGACCAGGCTGAGTGAACTGAGGCCCAGATCCGCAAAAAGGACGTAGGCACTTAATTTCCCACATTAGGCGCCTAAAACCAACAAAATGTAGGCACCACTGAGATCCTCAAAAGAATTGCTCAGCTGCAGTCTAATCCTGTAGGCATCTAAAATCCCTCAGTGCCTAACCTTCCACCCTAAAAGTCCCCTAGGCACCTAAGTCTCTACCTCTGGGCACATGCACCAAGTATTTGGACTGTTATTTCATGCCTATGCCCCTGCTGGATCCTCAAACCAGGGGAAGATAGGCCAGGCGATACCTATCTCACGTGCCAGAGCTTGATCCAGTAGGTGTGTTCTCAGCACACCTCGCATATCGGGCCCCTTACAACATTTGATTGAAGGAGGAGCCGCCTCCCTCAACTTTTAGCCCAGCAGTAATCCCCTCCTCTGCCAGACGGGGAGAAAGCTGGGGGATCCCTATTCAAATCCTCTCAGGTGCTCTAAGCACTGGGCTATAAACTGTTCTGAGGTGGGGCTCTCTGTTTCTCCTGTTGAAGCTCTTCTGTCTTGGATAAATGCTTAAATAGTCATTGTTCCAGAAATGGACCACAAGTATGACTCTGTCGGCTGGTGGCTTGAGCACCTAAGTGGGAGACCCAGAATCCAGTTCCCCTGCTCCAATGACTCTTCAATCAGTTATACAAAGTGGAACATCTTCACCAGGAGAGACCCACCTCAGACTATGCCATAGCCCAGTGGGGTTAGGATCCTCCTGAGAGGTGGGCAGGCAAGTAAGGTGGTAAATTATTAATTCATTGAAAAACAAGTTTTGTGGATGAAAAAAAACAAACAAGTGCCCTTCCCCCCCAGCCCAACTTCCAGTGAAATACCAGGGAGATAAAATTTGAAAGTTAACAAAAAATCACTTAAAAATTCACTAGTAGTAACAGTTGCATCACACCTCGGGCTATTCAAGGTATTTCTACTTCTGCAATGCTCGTAGGCCCCAGTCCTGCAAACACTCATGCATGCGAGTAGTCTCATTGACTGCTATTGGATTACTAACAGGCCTAAGGGCTTGGTGGACTGGGGCCTTATTCTCATTGCCCTGAACCTTGTGTAGTCATTTACTTCAGTGCAAAATGAGTGTGAAATGGTCCTATTCTGATTTGGTAGTTTTACACCCATTCTACACTGGTGCATGGGTAATGGAGAATCAGACATATGGTCCATCCAGAATAGGGCAAGACACCTTGGCAGAAGCAGTATGGAAAAGCATGCACTGCATAGGCTATACCTATACTGGGGATAGGTGACTTCAGTTACCAGTGCTGCAAAAAAAAAAAAAAGGTACTTCATTAATTCACTTACACACACACATATATACATATATATACACACACACATATATACACACATACATATATACGTGTGTGTGTGTATCTGGCAGGTGGTATCTATTAATGACATTATATCTATGTAAGCAAACAGAATTTAGAGTTAAAAGTTGCTCTTATGGTTGTCTTTTGCTCTTCATCCTGCTGAATGCCATAGTTAAAATCTGTTCACCTGATGGAAGTGCCTTTGTATCTGGTCAGGTAGGGAGAGATTTCCACAGCAGTGCATGGAGTAGTTACCCCTACAAATATCAGAATAGTTAATAGGATTTGTTCATCTAACTTCCCCCATAAGGCTCTAAAAACGTAGCTGTTCAGAGGAGATGTGATGCGATCCTTGATCCAACACTGCTGATAGATTAACTGAGCTCATTATCCACATCCGACAGATTTAATTTCTGCTAAGGCTCCGAGCTGAACGATTGGCAAGAAAGGAAACAAGGACAAGCTCATAAGAAGCAGTTCTCACACTTACCTCTATGCCACGCAGCACAGAGAACACTTAAAATTGTACTCTAATGGATCTCAACTCCATGACAGAACAGCCCATCATTTTGTATTCTCACATCTGCCTCCTTCAATATGGCATCCTCTATTTTTTTCTCCCAAAGCACCAATGAATTAAGCACCTCATGGAAAAAGTACAAATCCAACTTTTCATCTTTGTTCTTCCTATACCACTATTCTGTATTTCAGTGACTTCTACTAAAATGCAAAATAAGACACCTCTCCCGCACCGGCTGATAGTGTTGAAATGATGTGGGTTAGAGTAAATCATCAATAATGATGACATAAAATACACGTAGGGGTAGTGCAGAAACTAGCACTCTGTGGCATTAAGGGAGGAGGAAGAGAGCCTGCTCCAGGTCCTCCTACCTTCCCTTCATAGGGAGTAAAGACCAGAGGGTATTGTATAACAGTGGATCCTTTGCCCCATCCCTTCCCAGCAGGTGCCTGCTGAGCTTGGCACTGTTTACTGATGTATATTTAAGAACTGGAAAGGACACCTTGAATAGGCACTCCTCTGTTTATTGGATATATGTGTGCATAAGTTAAAGGAGATCTGAGTCCTTGTCAGACCCGGACTTGGAGCACAGCAATTTCTTGCTGCCAGTCCTGTGGTAAGTCCACGCTCCCTTTAACACTTGGTTAGACTTCAAACTTCCTTCACGCTCTAGGCCTATTTTGTAGCAGGATTACACTACTAAGCAGTCTGGTCCCATTGACCAAGAGAATGGTTTATTGTAAAATATCAGTGATTATTTCCTAACATAAAACCACACTGGGCCTCTGTTTTGCGAGTGCAAAAATTTAAGAACCATCAAATACACTCTCTCTACTAAGTGGGAAGTAGTATCTCCTACAGCTGGGTTGAACTTTGTCAGATATGAATATTAGAATAACTTTCCTTTAAAGAGACAAGGTAAGTGAGGTAATACCTTATATTGGACCAAATTCAGTTGGTGAAAGAGGCAAGCTTTCAAGCTCCCAACAGTTGTTCTTCAGGTGTGGAAAAGGTGTTTCCTTTAAAATCACATTCAGTTTAAAAGCCAATAGCAGGTTTAAGCGTTTTGTGCAAGGCTGAGGAAGGAACCAAGAATGTTTAATTTCTGGGTCTACTTTTTAACTGTGTGGGATGGAGGAAAAAGGAGAATTGACTAGTTGAATATAGGACACACATTGGATAGTCTACAGGGGATGTTGTGTATACTGGTGTTTTATTACTTCAGATGGACATTTATAAAACCCTCCCACCCCACTTTTCAAATGTGATGCACAATCAACATTTATACTTATGCACCAAAGCCTCTTCAATACACATTGGAAGAATTTCTCTCCAACATACAGATCACTTCTGTGCTGTAGTACAGGGTGTAAGAAGAATTTCTCCAGATATGCAAAGACAAAACAGTCAAGTACACAGACAGGTATCAAATACTCTGCTACAAGGAGAAGTATTTCAGTGTTTGTGTTAATAAGTTTGTTTGCATAGACAAGCTTAATCTACAACTGAGTTTTTATGTTCAATCAGATCACTCAATTGGGTGAAAACTGATAATGTTGGAATTTTAAACAGGTATATAGTAAGTAAATCAGGAACTTCTAATCACCCTTTCATAATACAAGAAGGTGGCCATCCCCCAACAATGCACAGGTAATATTGTGGCCAAGAGCAATTTTATACCTTTGTTCTCTATTTGTATTGCAGTAGCACTAAAGGATCAGAGTCCCCTTGAGTTAGACACTGTTCAACCCCACAGGAAGACAGTCCCAGCACCAAGATCTTACAACCTAATCTGTAATTTATTTAAAATAGCAGTTCTTTGGTTAAGTTCCACTGATTCAGATAGAGGGATCAAGCTGAAGAAGCCAAGATGAAAGCTTCCGGAGGCTAATCTCAATGCAATTCAAATGCAAACGCAAAAGGATTTATACTTATTAAATGCTAAATTCTATACTCCCACAGAATCCATCAGCGACATAACAAAAGGTCTTTGGGTGAGCCTGTTAGCATAGTCATGTGCCGCTTATTAGCATACACACATAGACAAATGAGAAGCGTAGGTGGACAGCAAGCCCAATCTGAAACAGGCATGCAGCTTTCTTAAGTTTCAAAATATCTATAATTACGATGGCATTTTTTCTTTCCTCCACCAATGGCTTCCTGTTTTAACGAGTAGTATTTGTAGAAGATGCTGGAACGCAAAGTTTTTACTTTAATATAA
The DNA here is from genome assembly GCA_037349315.1 of Chelydra serpentina. Lineage (NCBI taxonomy): Eukaryota > Metazoa > Chordata > Testudines > Chelydridae > Chelydra > Chelydra serpentina. The sequence goes on from JBAIAC010000004.1 coordinate 114,582,907, forward strand.
AAAAAATGGCAACTCTTAACATCAATTCCATTGTGAATGAGCGGCACCAGTTTGGTAGCAACACTGATCTGATAAAGTTATAGCCTTAGTCAACTGAGTACCAGTATTCTACAGGTCAGAGACTGTCCTTGAGACAAGCTTGCCTCTCTCAGTGCCCAGAATAGACGTCTTGATAAACAGGCTAACAAAAGGACTCTGAAGCCTGAACTTACTGCAGCGTTGCAATAAATGGTGCATTGTAACTTAGATGTGTATAATTTATTTACATGAATATAAGTTACTTAAAATCAATACACCACGTACCATACCATTTGGTACTTAAACTTGGAAGCCTCTGTCACAAAGATTTACCAAAACAAGAGGAAAAAAGGATCATTCTTCCTACTATAACTATTTTTCAAAACGTGGGGTAAGATTTACTGTATCTCCGTTTATAAAAGTCTTTTAAACTGTTCTGGATTTTAAACAAAGTTGTAATAGATAAAAAGCTTGAAATTTTGAAATTGCTAATGAAACTGCTATCTTGAAAATCTATTCTTCCATAATTCAGAGCCCTCAGTGGAAAGATTAAGGTGTCACAGCTGGGTTTCATCCAGAGTACTGGATATGAGATTTGGATGAAAATGTACTGTATTAGTCTTACACGTTGGTATAGGAATTAATCATCTTCAGAGTCGCTGTTCCTCCTTGTTGGAACAGAGCTCCTGACGGAGGATATCAACTGGTCCTTGATCTGTTTCCTGGGGTTTTCCTCTAGATCTGTCTTGATGGCACCTGACTCTGAAATCTTCCACTCCAGTTCTACATGGAATTAAGAGAGAAGAGAGTGCTCCATGAGGTTGGAGGAACAGCGTATGAACTTTCAGGCTCAGCCTTCTCTTTTCTGTAGCATACAAAACCTTTACTATATGAAACACAACATTTTGCAGATTGTCTTGTGAATTTTAAGGCATGTATGATACAGACTAATCAGTGGTGCACGCCACCTGTGGAAAACACTGCAAGAGGATAAAAGTTTCTTGAATTATATGATGACTGAGTGGTAGGAAGAGACAAAGAATAGATTACTTAACAGAAGGAAAAAATTGCAACAATTCCATTTACACATCTGAATTAGATATTTTTACAGGAAAACTTTAAAAATACAATTCATCCACTTCCCACACCCCTTGCACTGATTAGTTCCTTTACAAGAGAAGGATCTCCCTCCTGATAGCATGCCTATTATTATATAGGCTCAAATTGGATTACTCCCTCAAAGTGGAAGAAAGTCAATACCACACATTCAGCAGAAGCCTCTCTCCTAGTCCTGCTGGCAATCCAATCATTAAAATCTAATTCTGTTAGACAAAAAGGAAATGAATATAACCTCACATTCTGCTCAATCACAGATAAATCACTGAGTTTCATAGACCAAAAGAAAAAGAATTCAAAGAGTGCAGAGGTGAACCTTATGTGATGACTAACCTGAGGTGGTATAACACTTATCCCCAGGTACCTGAAAATCAATTACTTTAGATGCCAATTACTTGAAATGAAGGGATGCATGCTTTGGGTGTCCCTAAGCCTCTGACTGTCAGAAGCTGGGACTGGAAACAGGGGATGGATCCCTTGATAAATTGCCCTGTTCTGTTTATTCCCTCTGAAGCACCTGGTATTGGCTAAAGTTGGAAGACAGGATACTGGGCTATATGGACCATTGGTCTGATCCAGTATGGCCGTTCTTCTGCTCTAAAACCTTTAATTATATCTCACTTTGATGTATAATTAGCCAATCTGTACATTTAGATGTAGTTGTTCCCAAAGCAATGCTCTCATTAGTGAATTTCCACTGGAAAGCCAGGAATGCTTACTGTAGAGTACTACACAGAGAATGTGAAAAGACCAGGGTTTTAGTTAAACCACGACTTTGATTAGTGAAAGTCTATTTGATGCTATTGTGAAATAGCTAAGTGATATAGTTAAATACAGCACTTGAAATGCCATTTATTGGTGGTGTACTTCTACGGCACCCTCACATTTATTTAAAAGTAACTGGACAGAACCATTGGGAAATTTAACAATATTGTTTTAATTACAATAAAATCCCGTATTAAATCAGGCTAAAGGGTTTCATTCAGTTTCCAACATGCAGGAAGTATCATTTTACAGCTGACATCCTTCATCTTGATGCACCATTTAAGAAGAATTTTGTTCCCCTTCCCTCTACTTCCAAAAAAATGCTTTTGAAGACAAGCTTGAAGAACAGCAGCATTCATAGGAATAAAACACTCAGTGCTGAAATGCCTTGTCAGATCTCAAGTACAGAGCATATGACATGCTTATCAAACATTTGCATCAAGTACGTTAAAAGGTTCAGCAACATTGGTGGCCTGTGCCCAGATTATTTGCAACAGGGGAATATGGGCTAAACTGAGCCCTGACCCCTAGAGAAAAAGTAGCATCCCCACCCTCACAGAGCACCAAGTGTAGGTGCCCCTGCCCCACTCTAGAACTATGTGAGATTACAACACTTCCTCTCAGAGCTCAGATTCAGGCTCTACTTCAAAGAGGTGAGAGAGACCCCAGCTACTGCTGGAGATGGCAGCGGGGCGGGGAGAAACAGGGAGAACAATGCATCTTCAAGCTCCCAGCCCCAATGGTGCTAGAGAAAACACTGCCTCTTGGGAGGTAGGGGCATAGTGACTTAGGAACAGAGTCTGTGGGTCAAGAAGGTAAGAGAGAAGAACTCTAGGAACACACAACCAAGCAGCACAGGTTATAAAGCAAGCGGAGGATAGTCAGGGAATTCGGGTACAAACAACGGTGGAGGGAAGAAATGACAAAGTGTGTCTATATTTTACTGCTTAAAATATACTGTTGAATCAGAAGATGTACATGAGAAATGTAAATAATCATGTGACCTATTACACTTTTTTCCTCCTGTCACCAATTCCCAGCCCCTGCATTTTGAGGGTCAGTGCAAGCATAACATAGGGAAGATTAATTAAACTGGTTACTGACATTCTACTTTTCCTTTACAAGATACTAGATGCAGCCGCTTACCGTCTCTTGTCAGGTTCATCCCACCAAACACCAGGGGCCCAACAAACTGGACCTTGATATCTCCTTCAAAGTATATGAAAATTGTAGGCAGGTTCCTATCAGGGTAGTTGGGTATGCAGGTTGTAGAAATGGCTTTGATAAATTTGACGTCTGGGAACTTCCTGGCAAGTCCACTCAAATGCTGATTTATTAAGGTACAGAGGGGAATTCTGTTAAAAGAAAACAGATAAAAAGAAGAGACAGAATTTCAAGAGTAGTCCCTTCCACACGGAAAGTTAGAAATACCAACCTATTACACAGTATTTATGGAAATACAAATTTATAAAACAATGTATAGATATTACTACAGTGCCCATCACTCCAGTATACATGTAAGATTAGAGCAATTAGTTACAGTAGTTGAACTAAGATTATTATATATTATAGAACAAAGTTAGTTTACAAGATGCCATTTCTGTGACTAGTGCATGCTAAAAAAGTAGACACAAGGTGGAGAGAAATAACAGCTTTTTAAAGAAAGGAATCAAACTTCTATTTGTATTGTTAAAAAGATGAAGCAAAATATTGTGTGATGTGAAGAGTTGATGAATTTAAATTACACTAAAGACAATGAACAAGCAAGTTTTTAGAATCATTTCTACAACATGCAGATTTATTTGCAAAATAGTGACAACTTCCTTGAAAAGCTATTTTGTAATGTCAGCGGGGTTGAGTACCTTGCTCACCCAAATTTTGTGCAGCAAGAGAAGATGGGTCACATCGAATTCCATTGGGTAGGGAAGGAAGCTGGTGATCTCGAGTGCACAGCCTCGAGTGCTTTTATCAGAAAAGGATTAAGTCTGCCCTAGAAGCTCTCTGTAACTAAATTTCAGTAGACTTTGTTCGTAAGTGATAAGCGTAAGGAGTGTGGTTTTCCTTAATTTTAACTGACAGAATTCTGGAATAATTCTTTAATGTCCATAACACAGTTATTCACTTGTCTAAAGGTATTAGCATTTTCAGATGCTATTCGTGAACAATGCGAAGTGTTTAAAAACAGCTTACTTACCCTTGTTTGTAAAGATGCAGGATTACCCATATACCCTTGCCAGCTTTGGTAACTTCTTGAACATAATCCTGTCCTGAAATCTCCAGCATTTCCCCAAATTTGTTCTTTATTAGAGTTGCTTTCCATTCTGCTATCCTTTGCTGTCTACACAACAAGGAGGGGAAAGATGGGAGAAGATAAATCAAACAGTCTTGAGAACAGATACACTTGTATAACAGAACGATGATTAGACAATCAAAGTTACAGGTTTTGAAGCCTAGTCTGCAGAGATGAATTATAAAGGTCTCTAAGCACCGGCGTAGTGAAGGAGAATTTACATGGTTTTGCATTTAAATATAAGAGCAGTCTAAAACTGATTAATGTTTGTATCATAGTGGAATAGAGTCACAATATTCAACTTCACACGTTGTGCATAAAAATATATATTTGTCCCTGAGATAGAGGTAAATAGTTAAAAATACTTAGGGATGAGCTCTCCACTATCCTGCACCTTGAGCAGTCATTTATATCTATACAAAATAATACCAAGTCAGAATGACAGGTTTTTTTTTACTCACACACTAAACAGATATAAATGACTGCTCAAGGAAAAACATGGCAGAGATTAAGTATCAGAGGGTAGCCGTGTTAGTCTGGATCTGTAGAAGCGACAAAGAGTTCTGTGGCACCTTATAGACTAACAGACGTATTGGAGCATAAGCTTTCGTGGTTGAATACCCACTTCTTCGGATGCATGCAATGGAAATGTGAAAGAATGGTAGAGATTCAGACCCATAATCTCTATGCCTCAGTTTCATTAAGGCCAAAATTTTTAGAAGTCTCCAATAAGTTAGGTGCTGAACCCAAGATCTGATCTGCAGAGGCTCTTTGCACCCATTGAGTTCAACTTGGGTTATACCTATGAAAAATTGAACCCTAAATAGAGTATCCAAGTGGCTTAGTTAAGGATACTAAGAAGTCTTTCAGACCAGGGTACAAACCCCAGGTCTTCCAGCTCCCTGTCTTGGGCCTTATTAAGAACATACTTCCTCCCCTTCTCTTCAGGAAAATGGAAATCCAATTGCATTGTATTTGCATGTAAGGAGGTAACCAACATAGTTTCATTTTTAGACAGTTCTGCAAGCTACTCTCACCTGTACATTTTGATAGCTTGCTCATCTTCCTCATTAAACTCGTCTTCATTTTCTTCTAGCTCCTCCAAAGTCATGTCTTCATATGTTTTCACTGGAGTGGGAGAAATATAGGATTAGCAATATTCCACAAGAGAAGGATGATTAACCTTCATGATTCACCATGTGGGGTTACAACCTGTGCAAGTTGTAACCCCACATGATGCATTTTTCCTCTTGAGAAAATGCATGATATTTTCTGCTGTTTTTCTAAGCTATTGAACAAGATAACACAGTAAGACCACTTACAATGATCAGAGAAGGGAGTTGAGAAACCCGCAAACTCAGCACTTTGAGCTGGAAGAAGGATGGGCCAGAGCTTTATCAGCACTCCTTCTCCACAGATTTACTATTGTAAATATGCGGGATGCAACTGCAAATACTTGATCATAAAGTTACTAAAGTGAGACTTTTCCCTTTTAAGCATCAGTTCTTGTTGATTATCCTGTGATCCCAATGAACAAACACGTACTGCATTACAATTAAGGTTCCAACAATTTAAACAAGTCATGAAATTCAGGATTACAGTCACCAGCCTCACACCATCATCAACTCGGTTCCCTTGCCTCTATCCCAGGGTTATTTAACTATTTTGCAAATTCATAACTACAGCCAAGCCAAACCTTATTTTAGACAATGATATCTGTTTCTTTTGAAAATGAATAAGCAGAATAATAAGTCCATGATGCAATCTACTTCTCTGGAACGGGCCACCCAAATAGCCTTAAAGAACCTGCTTCAATACAGAAACAAACCCCCTTCCAACTGCAGTCCCCTTGTTGTAGCCTACCACCCTATACTGGAACCCATATGGGGTATCATCAAACTAGATGACATATTGGAGCATAAGCTTTCGCAGGTGAATACCCACTTCTTCAAATGCATGTAGTGGAAATCATTTGAAGAAGTGGGTATTCACCCACGAAAGCTTATGCTCCAATACGTCTGTTAGTCTATAAGGTGCCACAGGACTCTTTGTCGCTTCTACAGATCCAGACTAACATGGCTACCCATCTGATATTAAACTAGATGACCTCCTGAGGTCTCTTCCAACCCTAATATTTTATGAACTACAACCCATACTCGATGGGAACCCCATCTTGAAAGAAATCTTTCCTGACCCTCCTCTTGTGGCCTTCAAACAACCCCCTTGCCTCTCCAAGCTCATCATCAGAAGCAAGCTCCCCACATACCAGGACACACCAACTCAAAGCAGCACCAGACCCTGCCAGAACAGATGCAAAATCTGCAGACATATCTCCACTGCTACAATGATCATCACTCACCAAAGTATACCTTTCAAGATTCAGGGATCCTACACATGCCTATCACACCATGTGGTATACCTCATCCAGTGCACTAAATACCCCAATAGCAACTATGTGGGTGAAACCAGATAATCACTATGCTCTCAAATGAACTCACATAGGAAAATGATAAGAGGGTTTTTTTTGTTGTTTATCACCAGTGGGTGGGCACTTTCCACAAAGCAATCGCTCTATAGCTGACCTATCCGTCCTTATCTTCAAAGGAAACTTGCACAACACTTTCAAAAGATGAGCCTGGGAGCTTAAATTAGTGTCTAGCGAAGTTATGAAAAATCATGGACTGAACATAGACGCTGGATTTATGACTTATCACAACAATCTGTAACCCACTAACCCCCTCTTTTTGTCCCATGACTGCAGAGGCGTTAATGTGCCACTCTACCTTGAATGGCCCCTTAGTATAAGTGCTAACTTCTCACGCTAAACAATCTGTTCCATCTGCTCAGAGTATCTTTCCCAGACCTGAAGAAGAGCTGTGTGTGTCTGGAAAGTTTGTCTTTCTCAGTAACAGAAGTTGGTCCAAAAAAAGATATCACCTCACCCACCTTGTCTCTCTAATAACCTGGGCCCAACATGGCTACAACTATACTACATACAACAGATATCAAAGATATCAAATTTACCCATCTGAAATGGAAACTCCACAACATGATGAAAAAGGAAGCAAAAAACTTAACAGCAATATCTACTTTCTGAACAAATGCAAGAAACAAAACAATGATTATGGGTCTATTACAGGAGTGGGTAGGAAAGATTGGGGGAGGGATAGCTCAATGGTTTGAGGAGAGCCTTGGCCTGCTGAACCCAGGGTTGTGAGTTCAATCCTTAAGGGGGCCATTTAGGGATCTGGGGCAAAAATCTGTCAGGGGACAGTACTTGTCCTGCTAGTGAAGGCAGGGGACTGGACTCGATGACCTTTCAAGGTCCTTCCAGTTCTATGAGATAGGCATATCTCCATATATTCTCTGGCCTGCAATACGCAGGTCAGTCTAGATGATCATGATGGCCCCCTTCTGGCCTTAAAGTCTATGAGTTTTCAAGTGATACCTCACAAGGCATATTTTGTACAAAGATGATCACAATAGGGCGTAGGGGGTGAATTCAGGGGTGCTTAGTGTCATAACCATATATGCACACACAAACCAATTAACATTTTTTCCATAGATAATAAATCAAATTTTAAAGATAAAGAAAAATGCTGCTTGAAAATTTACTAGAGTCAAAATCCAGTGATTTAGACTTGTTACAAATGGGCTAGTAAATGAATAGGAAAAACATGTATGACTTGTTGATTTAAGGATATTTACTTTGTATATTTTTGACATGTGATGGTCACAATTTATCTTTTAATGGTTCATAAAGCTTTTAACTTTAATGACAGTAGAAACTGAGATACTATCACAAAATAATTGTCTGCTAACGGAAATTATTGGGGGTGGGGAGGGTGGGTAACTGTGGAACTTAAAAAAAAAAAATCTATAAAAGAAATCTAAAAATTGCTTTAAAACGATAGATATCTGCCAAAAAGTTGTAAAAAAATGAATTCTACCAATTCTGCTATGTTATAACAAGTGAAACGTCATATGAGGCCTACTCTTGGTATCCCCTAAGTTACAGGAGAAAAGGTTGTTTCTCATTTGGACATGTTAAAAGTGATTGGCAGGGTGGATTTGATTTAATCATGGTTTTCTACATAAAAGTGCATTCTTGTTGGTTGTTATAACCTTAATACATATTCTTCACAACTCAGAGATAGATATAGGTTTCATTTTTAGAAGGTACACCCTATACATTTTAAACAGTGATTTATTCTGAAAACTTTTCAGATTAGTTTTACAGCTATATCAGAAAATGAATGATTGTTTGGTTATTTTATTTACCAAAGGTAATTGAAGCTGATACTTATGAAGTCACTGGGAGGTGAACTATCTCCAGTTCAACAGGTTAATCGTTAATATTTGGAGGATTTTCTTGCCATGCTGTATTAGGAGAACATTACCAGACAGACATTTAAATTGTTTTATTTAACTAAAAACAACAACGTTAAGTATTCTGGATGTTTTTCTTCAACAGCAAACATATAATATTTTAACAAAACAAGCATATGTCTCTCGCGTCTCACATTTATCTCCAGACTTCTCCTTGTCCAGATCTATTCCGCTCCCAACAATCTTCTATTCACTGAACTTTTTGAAACTTTGCACTTTTAGAGAGAGGTAAGGGATTGACTCTGTGTACACAAATTTGCAGAGGGACAATAGAGTTGAGGTCTGTTATTTCTCACCTCTATATATTATTTATTTAAAAACATTTTTGCTGTTAACAAGCATGTTATCTCTGGAGACACAAATCCACAGTTTGAGAACTGCAAAACTAAGCATCTCTGATAGTATCTTGTAGACCAGTGGTTCTCAAAGCCGGTCCGCCGCTTGTTCAGGGAAAGCCCATGGCGGGCCGGGCCGGTTTGTGTACCTACCACGTCCGTCGGTTCGGCCGATCGTGGCTCCCACTGGCCGCGTTTCGCCACTCCAGGCCAATGGGGGCTGCGGGAAGCGGCGCAGGCCGAGGGATGTGCTGGATGCCCTTCTTGCACAAGCCGCGGACCGGCTTTGAGAACCACTGTTATAGACTGAGCACTAAGTCCCATTGGGTAGATAGAAAGGTTAACCTAAATAATCTATACAGAAGCCCCTGGAACCCTATAAGATTGGGTCCCTAATCCATGAACTATTGGAACTCATTTACAAAACTTTTCTTAAACATTACATGAATATATTATCTCATACTATAGAATTCAAATTTATAATCCCTATTCCACAATGAGATATCTTTGAACTATAATGTATCTTAATTAAAACTATCTTTAGATAGGTTTTTTTCCTCAAAAAGCATTTTATCAAAAAAAATTGGATTTAAATTTTTTTTAAAATCCATTTTTTTTTTTAATCATTGATTTTTATTCACCCTGGTGATTGGACACGCTATTACAGAAGCGGCTCAGAATTTAGTTTTATGCTGCCTCTTATTTCTTGATCACTCACCAACAGACTTCTGCTGAAGTCTCTGCTGCTCTTGCTCCCCCACCGCCTCCTCTTGCTCTTTTGGCTTTTCCTTGGAAGGGAGGATGCCCTTCTTACGCAAAATGTCATTCCACTCTGTATCTGCATTGGGATCCTAAAATAGAACAAAATGGAGGATGTGTATGTTTTAAACTGAAGGAAGACTTTACCACTTCCACAACTGAGCCCCAGTCAACTTTGTTCTTCCTTTTTTTTTTTTTTTTGTTTGAGGGGGAGGATGTGCGGGGTGAGGGGTAGATTTCCCCCCAGAGACATACAACATTATGGAGTAGTGGTTTCGTTGTGCATGCAACAGAAAACACACACAAGATTCTCCTGCTGATGGGATTTCTGTTCAGGCTTGAACAGGAGATAGTGCCCTGCAAAGAAGCTTGCTCCACCCCTTTCCATCCTACCTCCAGGGCCGGCTCCAGGCACCAACGCAGGAAGCGCATGCCTGGGGTGGCAAGCCACGGGGGAGTGGCATGATGGTCGCTGAAAGGGCAGCAGTCAGGCAGCCTTCGGCGGCGTTTCTGCGGGAGGTCCGCCAGTTCCACAGTTTCGGCGGCAATTCGACGGCGGGGATACCGATGGCGCATGACCGGCAGACCTCCCGCAGAAACGCCGCCGAATCCGCGGACCAGGGACCACCCACAGGCGTGCCACCGAAGGCCACCTGACTGTCGTGCTTGGGGTGGCAAAATTCATAGAGCCGCCCCTGCCTACCTCAAACCCCACAGAAGGGCTTCTGCAGGTTCTCAAAAAAAGAGAATGCTGCAGCAGAGTTTGTAACTCCATTACTTGGGGAAACGAAAGATGATCTGGGTGGGAGGGAAGGGAAAGAGGAAGCAGGGTACCTGTCTGTACCAGGAGTTTGCTTTTGCTTAAAAAAAGATGACAGAGGTCACAGGACCTGTGGCCTCCCTATGGGCACAGCTAGCCAGAAAAAAAGAAAAGAAAATTTCCTTTTTTCCAATCAGAAAATGTTCACCAAGTGTGCAAATGGCAGTCCCCCAGTAATTCCTCCTACCACATTGGCTTTTTCAACCCAAGAAAGTTTCACCAGTTTAACTTAAAATAGATTTTAAAACCAATTTTGTTAAAATTGCACCAATTTGTGAAAATACATTTATTTGGGTTTAGCTCAAATCACTACGGAATCAAGTTTAGCTAAATCTACGTAAGTATCTCGAACCAAAACAGGGTTTTGTACTGGTTTAAACAAACACACCTTTATATAAAAGGTATGTGTAGACAAGGACTAATTTAAGGTCCAGAATATACCAGGTTTGGGATTCCAGCAAAACAGAAGCAGTAGGTACTTTTGTCATTTCCTTCCAGACTTTTTTTTTTAAAAAGTCCACCTGTTCTTGCAATGGGTTATTGTTTACTGGCAACATTTAGATGTAATGCCTAACTTTTCCAACAGTTTGTTTCATCATTCTGGCTCACAGATCAATAGCACTGTAATTTCCTATTGCAGGGTCAAATTTTGTAGATTCACAAGTGCCACTGAAGGCAGAAATCGGCCAGCAAAACGGTATTATTGGTGGTGATGCACAAGCCAGAAACAATCCAAGTAGGCTTCCAGAGCCAAGGGTGTATTTGTAAGTCTGTCACCTAGGAAAACAAACCAACTTCTCTTTTCCTTGTAAGCCAAACAAATTTCATCTGAGCTTTGAGACAATAAAACAATCAATTCCACAATGTTACCCAGCCACTCATATTTCAGACTAAAACCAAGACCACACTTTACATAAACATTAGCACCTTTCTGATTACAAGACCTTGTGGCAGACAATGCTTTACAGGCAGTAGTGTAGCCAGGGGGGGAGCAGGGGGAGCGGCCGCTCCCACACTGAGCAGAAGCGGCGCCTTTTTTTGCTCCCGACGCCTTTTGCTGCTACGCTGCAGCCAGAGAGGAGCTTTTTTTTTTGCTCACGGCGTCTTTTTTTTTGCTCCCAACGCTTTTTGCTCCTACGCTGCAGCCAGAGCGGAGCATTTCTTTTGCTCCCAGAGCCTTTTTTTGCTCCCAACGCCTTTTTTTAGCTCTGCTCCTCCTGTGCTCCAAACCTGGCTACGCCACTGTTTACAGGACATCAAAATAAAGACAAAGCACGTTGTCAGTGCATGTCAAGTCACTATTTACGCATTAATATCTTCTATGGCTGTATGGAGCATGAGCACAGACAGCATTGTGTCTGCCCCCCTTATTTTAAAACACTAAGTACCAAGTATCATAGGGCTGTTGAGAGTAAGACCACCGGTAAGTCAATACAATTAGGCTTTATTTTGAGGCAGTATTGGAATTTTTCACTTGTAATAAATATGACTGTGGTCAGACTGAGCTCAGGGCCTGGTAGAATTGTCCTCCTGCCCTTCTCCCTCCCTCTTCAGCCCAGAGCGTGGGAAGTGTGTTTTGATAGAGTTGACGTTTCCTGTACTGTGGCTGTAGCTGTGTGGGTCCCAGGATATTAGAGACAGGGTGGGTGAGGTGATCTCTTGTATTGAACCAACTTCTGTCAGCAAAGAGACAAGCCTGGGAGCTCCTCAGTGCTGTTCTCCAAGGCCGCTCCGAAGCCTGTCTCTCCCCGACAGAAGGGCAGATGTTACCGCACCCGTCCTGTCTCTTGACGTCTCCGGTCCTGGCGCTTTGGGGGCTCGTGGGGGAGCCCAGCCCCCCCAGCTGCCGGGCTCCCCCCGCTGGTGGCGATTAGCAACGCAAGACGCGTGCCCAGAGCAGGCGGAAGGGGAGTCGCGGCGGAGGCTTGTTCCCCTTGCAAGGAGCGACCCCCATGCAACATTGTAACCCGAGACCCAGGCAGCGCAAAGCGAGCCCGCCGCGCGCTCCTTCTGTGGCCACGGCCGGCCAGCGCTACTCCCCCAGCTCGGCTGGCGGAGCACGGGCAGCGGCTCCTCCTTGCAGCCCCGGCCAGCGGCGCCCTGCCCGCGGGAGGCCCCTAGCGAGCCCCCAGCTGCGCCAAGCGGAGCAGGCCCCTTACGGGCCACGCTGCATCTGTGGCCAGGAATCCCCGCCCGGGGCAGCCGGATCCGGGCCGCAGCGCGGGGGCTTTGCGAGCCCTTCCCCCGGCCGGCGCGGTCCCGGGAACCTGCTCGCGGCTCCTCACCTGCATTTTGTCCCCGAAACGGCAGCAGCGGCGCCTCCCTGGGGCCGGCCACAGAGCAAGTCCCCCCGGCTACGCTCAGCCCCCTCGTGCCGCTCCTCGCTGCGCGAGTCCCCGGGAGCAGGAACTGGGTAACGCGGCGGGAGCGGCGGCTTCCGGGGGAGCCTTGTAAGGACAGACAGACGGGGCTGTAGGGACACCCAGGGCCGTGCCCCGCTTCGCATTCGCACCCTGTGGGGCTGGCGGAGAGGGGGCGCCCGGCCATAGGGAGCGGGGCTGCAGCCCCAATCAAGGATTTGGGATGCCCCTCTGATACTTGAGCCCCAATCAAGGATTTCATAATCTCCCCTTGTAACTCGGGGGTTACGTGTAAAGCGGTCTCCTCCCACACCCCAGCTCAGGGCCCTTCTCACAGGCCTGGATGAAGTGGATTCTGCTACAGAATGCCAAACCTCTCCTCGCTCCGAGACAGTAACCCGCTCCAGGTATCTAACTGATCTCAATCGGAGTGCGATGAAGTGGAGAGCCCAGGCTGTCAGTATTAAAATGTCCCTTGCATTTATCAAAATCACAATTCAAAAAGTGTTGGAGACAACCTGGGGGGAGAATGATCTGCTAGCTCCCCTTCCCAGATAAAGGGAAATTGATCACAGAACTAAGAATTACTGTTTGTTTTTGTAAGCAGGGGAATAGTCCCCCTACTGTGGGGAACTTTCCTTGTGTCTGCACTACCCTGGTGAAATGGGCTAGCGGAAGGATCTGAGTCCTTGCTCCCACTTCCTTTACCCAGAGGCCTCCCTGCTCTCAAGGACTCCCTTTCCCCTCTCCTGTCTGGCTGAGTCCTCGTTACCCCAACAAGGCTGGCTGGGCCCAGGATTCCGGGGGGGGGGGGGGCGCTTGACCCCCAACCTTGCTGTGGTCACCTAGGTCAGGAGCTAGGGTGTTCCCACTGCGGGGAAGTCTCTGCACTGGATGCTTCCCTGACCCACTTATCATTGCATACAATTTAAAGCAAATGCAAATTATTTAATCAACAATTAATTTTAAAATGAATAAGGAAAAATGGGAAAAGTTAAAGGAAACACATCACCCCACTCTGTGGCAGGGAACATCACAAACAGTGTCTCTGGAATGTCAGGGCAGTTCAGACTGTTCCTTGTAAGTCCCAGGCCTCCTTCTCAGGCCCTGGCTGTGCTGCAGGGACGCTGTGGCTTGGCTACTTGCTCTGGCGGTAGCCACACGCTCGCAGGCTCTGGGTGGCAGAACCCTTCTTCCCAGCGTCGCCCTACAAGCCTCTTGGCTAAGGCCTCTCCCTGTGCTGGGCTCACTGCCCAGGGTCTCCCCAGCTGCTCACCGCACCCGGCTCCAGACTGCTCCAGCCCCAGCTCCACCGCTCTGCCTCAGCTCCGGCTCCTCTCTGCCTCCAGCTCCCTGGGCTGCTGCCCTGGCCACTCTGGTTGCTGCTGCTCTGCTCCCAGGGCAGGTCGGTCTGTCTCTCTGGGCTGCTTTTCTGGCCCCTCTGGATCTGGCCCAGTTCAGCTCTGGCCTCTCCTTAGCTCGGCCCTACTCTGTCTGACTCAGGCAACTCCAGCTCACATGGAGGATGGGATCCACCCTGGCCTCCTGACTCCCTGATTAGCCTGCCCACCCTGTCAATCAGGCTGACCTGGAGCATTGGCCTCTCCCCATTGTTCCTGGGGACTGTCAGTCTCAGGGTCCTGATTTCCCATTGACCCTTCCCCTTTTGGTACTGGGAGCTAGCAATCAGAACACCCCCACTGAATGTTAGTAAGGGGATAGCAGGCCCCTCACATTTAGGTGCAAGTGATCATAGTCTGAGTACATTTGTTATGTGTAAATAGAATCAAGTCGAAACCAGTAACTTCACTTGCTTTTAAAAGGGCTGGTTTTGCAAAAATCAAAAACAATTGGGAGCTGAATCAGCTGGGGGAAAGTTTTCACATTTTTCTGTTTACATTTTTAGTTGGGAATTTTTTAATAACAGTAGACCAGCCTGGCTTAGAGGGGAAGTGAAAGCAACTATAAAAGATTTATATAAAAATAAATGATGAATGAATGTAAAGTAGAAGGTAGGAAGTGTAGAAAATTGATAAGGGAAACAAAAAGACACAAGAAGAAATCTGTGACCAGCAGCATGACAGACCATAAAAAGGAGTTTTTTTAACAAGAACAAGAACAAAAACAATCTTAACAATGGTACTAGTCTGTTAGTGATAGAACTGTAAATAATAATGCAGGAAAGGCAGAAGTATTAAATAAATATTTCTGTCCTGTGTTGAGGGGCTGTGTGTCAAAAAACAAGATGTATTCACATCATATTATGATTAAATTCCACTCCAATAGTAACAAGTAGGGTTGCCAATTTTGGTTGGATGTATTCCTGGAGATTTCATCACATGACAATCTTAAATTAAAGATTAATCTTTAATTCCTGGAGACCAGGCCAATCCTGGAGGGTTGGCAACCCTAATAATAAAGGATGATATGAAAGCTAACTACTAAAATTAGACATTTTTAAAGTAGCAGGCCAGGTAACTTGCATCCAGGAGTTTTTAAAAAGCTGATCAAGGAGCTCTCTGGACTGTTAATATTGATTTTCAATAAGCCTTAGAATAATCAGGGAAGTTCCAGGTGACTAGAGAAAAGCTAATGTGCTAGTATTTAAAAATGACCCAGGGATCTATAGGCCTGTATCAGACTGACATCAATCTTGCGCAAAATAATGGAATAACTGATATGGGAGTCATTTAATAAAGAGCTAAAAGGGTAATATAATAATGCTAATCAACATGATTTATGGAAAACAGGCCTTGTCAAACTAACTTTTTTTTTAAAGCGATTAGAAATTTGATTAAGAAAGATAATACTGTTAATGTAAAACACCTAGACCTCTGTAAGGCATTTGACTGGTAGAATAGAACATCTGGATTAATAAACCGGAGTGATAAAAAATCAACATGGCACACATTAAATTGATTAAAATCTGGTTAAGTGACTGTTGAGTGGCTGTGTTTCTAGTGGGGTCCTGCAGGGGTCAGTTCTTGGCCCTACCATATTTAACATTTTTATCAAGAACTTGGAAAAAACAATCATTTCAGATAAAGTTTGCAGATGGCACAAAGGTAAATCAGTGAAGTACTGGGAACAGGCAAACACTGTACATTTCAGTACAGCCGAATGTACGTTACATACATCTAGGAACAAAGAATGTAGTAGGCTGTGCTTACGGGATGAGGGTCTCTATTGTGGGAAGCAGTCACTCTGAAAAAGAGTTGGGGATCATAGTGGATAATCAGCTGAACATGAGCTCCCAGTGTAATTCTGGCCAAAAGGGGTAATGTGATGTATAAATGGGAATATTGAGCAGGTGTAGAGAGGTTATATTATCTCTGGATTTGGCACTGGTGCTGCCACTGCTGAAATACTATGTACGGTGCCCACAAGTCAAGAAGGATGTTAAAAAGTTTGGGAGGATTCAGAGAAGAGCCACTTGAATGACTGGAAGATTGGAAAGCCTTATAGTGAGAGACTCAAGGAGCTCAATCAATTTAGCTTAACAGAGAGAAGGTTAAGGAGTGACGATCATATTCTGTAAATACTACATGGGGAGATATATATATTTTAACAGTGAGGATAATTAACCAGCGGAACAACTTACCAAAGGTCAGGGTGAATTCATATTCACTTGACATTTTTAGATCAAGGTGTCTATCTTTCTGAAAGATGTGCTCTAGTTCTACCACTGCTATTGGACTTGAAACAGGAATTAATAAAATAACATCCTGTGTTATGGAGGATGTCAGAGTAGATGATCACAATTGGTTTCCTCTGGTATTAAAATCTAAGAGTCTATTATTTTTAATTTTGAGTTGTCAATGTGTTTTTCCTCTCCTACTTAGTTCAAGTATCAAAGTTCTTATGGTCTTTTAGTTGCTTGCCTGCATAAGTGTTTGCAGGATTGGGGTCTATGTGTTTACTATATGGGAATGTTGTGTTCACACAGGGACACAGATTATTTTAAACCACACTTTTAGTTAAACAGGTGCAACTTCATGCTTAGACCAGGCTTAAGTAGCATGGAAAGCAACTTCAATAATATCAAAGCAGAGTGGTTTATATCATTCCTGATGCATGGGCCGTTCTAGAGTATGCCAGGGAGGCTGTTTACAATGTCCCTTTTTATATTTAATTCCCATCAACCCTACATTTTTTTTGCTACTGTAACTATAGTAAGAAGCCCAGGTCCTTTGATTCAGATATAAATCAGGAATAATCCCCACTGAAATCAATGGAGTTATG